>CM075672.1:79512500-84512500 GCA_037962975.1 Clitoria ternatea
ACATGGGCGGCTTTGTGACTCACACACCGAGTCACAGGGGAAACAACATATTGCTCGTGCACTGAGCCGCCCTCCCACTGGGCCAACCGCGGGAATCCCCTAATATTCCAACACTGACAGCTATGATATGCCATGGATGCAATGCAATGCAAATCAAGTGCATTCTCACTCTGTGTATCCTAAATGCCACTCATCAAACATCATCATCATAATCACCAACACCACCATACACCTTAGTGGATTTCAACATTGTTGGTTTCTTAGTCATTGTTTTCAAATTTTTAATGTGGTATTTTCAATAATCATATAATTATGTACTAGCCCCTCAAGGCATATCATTCATATAGTTGGCATCTCAATGGCCACAAACATCATTTCATATCAATCCATACATAGAGATAAAAAGAGATAGCAATTATCATAATATTAATCCACACATGGAATCATTCGAGGCATATTCATCACCTCACATACATGGAAATTACACTTATGTCCAACACCATCATGTTCTTGACTTTACATTTTAGCACATCACATGTATATATATACCACACCATGTGGAGTCAATAATTGTATTCAACCACGATGGTCTTACAACATCACAAAACGTCCATCAGCAAACCTTATTTATCATTCCTTTATACTTTATTTTAGTAGTCAACAATTTTGTGTTTCAGTATGTATTATGGGCATAACCAAGTTATCCCAACATTTTAATCATTCGCCAACACCATCATATTATGTCATTAATAGTTATCCCTATGCATCCCCTCAAGCATCTTACAATATAAGGAAAGAAGGTCCAATACTATTAAAATTGAGAAAAAAAGGGAAAATCCCATCAGGGGTCACTCGCTCAAGCAAGGCCCACATTCGCTTAAGCGAGACAGCCCATCTCGCTTGAGCGCCTCAGCTCACTCGGGCGAAATCGTTCCAGTAAGCATTTCCAAATACATTCGCTCGAGCGAGGCTCTCTTCAACTAGCCACTCGCTCGGGCGAGAATTGTCCAATAAGGAATTCCACACTCACTCGCATGAGCGAGATATCCACTCGCTTAAGCGAAATCCAACCAGAGGTCGTCTTTCCCTTCCACACTCGCTCTCTCAGCGAGCTTTCCCAACACTCGGTTTCACTCGGTGAACTTATTCCAGAGCCGACTCCTCCCGTTCGGTTTTCCACTTGACAAAATCAATCCAAACCGACTCATCTCTCGCTCGGTTTTCCACTCGGCAAAATCAATCCAAAGCCGACTCATCTCTCACTCGGTTTTCCACTCGGTAAAATCATTCCATAACTGACTCATCTCGCTCGATTTTCAACTCGGTAAAATCAATCCAAAGCCGACTCATTTTTCACTCGGTCTTCCACTCGGCAAAATCATTCCAGACCGACTCCACACTCGCTCGATCTGTCACTCAGCTAAATGTTTCCAAAACCGACCATTTCTCGCTCGATCCTTCACTCGGCAGATTACTACAAAACCGGCTCATCACCTAATCGGTCTTTCACTCGGCAATTATTTCAACACCGACTACCCTTCTTTTCCACACGAGTGAAGTTATTCTAGAGTACTTCTAGACAAACTTACACCGTATATCCCCAATCGGTGCCATCCCACTCGGAATTACACACACGGAGGGACTCCACTCGAAACGAGTTACATTGAACTCGGGAATTCCCACTCGGAACTCCACTACCCGGAATATCACACTCGAAGACCTCTTATTCAGAATCATATTCACTTCCTCACTCGGAAGGTCCTGTCTTGGACATAGCTCACTCGGAATTTCACTCAGAAATTCACCACATCATGAAATTGTTTTCTAAAATTCCCACTCGGACGGAATTCGTCCAGAATCTCACCCATTCACCATTCACTCATCTTGCTTGAGCGGAGAGCTCGCTCGCCTGGGCGAGATTGGTCCAGAACCATAATACTGATACAGGGGATCCTCGCCTGAGCGAGATCCCTTCACGCTTGAGCGAGAATATCAGAATTTCGACAGAAAACATAAATTCACACAAGCCATCATACGAAACTTCATTATAAGTCAGTTTAATTACATCAAGATATCATATACATCATATGAGACATATAAGACTCTCTTAACCCATTCATACTCGGAAAATCCTCATTCTAACTCATCAATTATTCTTACTTATCTAATCTTACGAGGGGAAGATTTTAACTACACCCCACATCACTCCTTCATTCATCTTTCCACATAATCACTTCAAAACAATTCTCTACAATTTATGTAGTTCATCCATTCATAATTTGTCACCATCATCTAGTTCATGTCTGAAGGGACCATCAAACACTTATCATCAACATTATATAAATACATATATTTTCATAACAATCAACATAAGCCAAGCCATCAATCATCACTTCATCAAATCAGTCATATAAGACATTCATGGCAAGGCATTGCATGAGTTCAACATATACATAATTAACAATGAATTCACTCATGCGATTTGAAATGTAAACTCCTCTCCTACCTCGAGAGAAGAACCGCCACGTAATTACATTGATCTTTCCGCATCATCGCCCGAAATATAACCCTATCAACAATTACACATACACATGTAATCAATAAGCTATCACAAGGCATCACATCTCTTAACTTATGATCAAGTCCTAGACTTGTCTAAGCTCCAAATTCATATGCCTATGTTAGGATTCGGGAATTCCTTTCCCCAAAGCTAAGATCTTCTAAGTCTAAAAAGGGTTAACTATACCCAACACTCATCAAGATCATCAAGTGGGTCAAAACCCCCAAATTATTAATACTTAGGGTTTCATCTCCAAAATCACCCAACAATCATCAACAATCTCTATCAATCTTCAATCCATTTTATTTTATCATAATGACCTCATCAACCTCTAAATCTCACATAATCATAAAGCCCTAAACCAAGGGTTTCATTTCCAAACATTCAAGCCTAGGGTTCCCATTTCTACCCACATGCAAGGGTTCAAACATCACCATCTTTAACTCAACAACCCAAAACCATAAATAAAACAAGGTGGAGGTAAGAAATCTTTACCTCAAGCTTAAGCTCCATCAAAACAAAAATGAAGTTAGGAAGAGGGAGGTGACCAATGCAAGCTCCCAAGCTCCATAGATGCCTTACATATCCAAGCTTTTGTATTAGTTTTGATGAAAATAGGTATAGAAGAGGGTGGGTCACGGTTTGGGCAAAAGAAGAATGGAGGAGAAGAAGAAAATGACAAAGATAAAGTGGAGGAGAAGAGTGTACCGAGAATAAGGAAGAGAAGGGAAAAATTAGACCAAAATTGGACATTGTCCAATGGTTAAAAGGATGTCATATTTTGCTTTTACCAATGGGTAATAATTCCCCATTATCCAACGGGTAAAAGAATCAAGTGATAAAGAGAAAGAGGTCACGGTGATAATGGAAGGAGAAATAGGATTTTTGGTTTTCTTTTAATTCCAATTAGTTCGTATTTTCCCCGTCTATTATCATACGTCGAACCCAATTAATTATTTTCTTAGCACTAAAATTAATCTAACTATACCATCTTAACCACAATAATTTTCTCAACATTCTAAACCCATCAAATACTCAATTTGATCAAGTGGGTCTCACATCATCTATTAATTCATCCGGTTCCAGTAAATCTTAATTTACCGATAATTCACCTCTAATGTCTAACATCTCTCATAATTATTTGACCATAAATGATTAATTATCATTATCCAATAAATTTATTTTCTTTAAAATCTGGGATATTACACCTATATTTGGGGATTTGAGACACACGGTGCTTGAGGAAGCACACAAAAGTATTTTTAGTATTCACCTTGGTGCGACCAAGATGTACCAAGATGTAAAGAAGAATTTTTGGTGGCCCGAAATGAAACATGACGTTGCCAACTTTGTAGCTTCGTGTCTTACCTGTCAAAGGGCGAAGGTAGAGCATCAGAGACCTTCGGGTACTTTGAGACCACTTGATATCCCCGTTTGGAAGTGGGATGCAATTGCTATGGACTTTGTGTCCGGCTTGCCAAGGATGAGGTCCAGATGTGATAGAATCTGGGTGATTGTGGATCGTTTGACAAAGAGTGCATATTTTCTACCAATCAGTATGAAGAGTTCCTTACAGGATTTGGCACAATTATACATCAAAGAAATTATGAGGTTACATGGTGTGCCATCAAGTATTGTTTTTGATCGAGACCCCCGATTCACTTCCCGATTTTGGGGAAGCTTACATGAAGCGATGGGTTCAAAATTGAAGCTAAGCTCGGTGTATCGTCCTCAGACTTACGGACAATCTGAGAGGACTATTCAGAGTCTTGAGGATTTTTTACGTGCTTGTGTGTTGGAGCACGACGGTTCGTGGAAGAAATATCTGCCCCTGATTGAATTCACCTATAATAACAGTTTCCACTCTAGTGTTGGTATGGCACCATACGAGGCGTTATATGGAAGGAGGTGTCGAACTCCTTTATGTTGGCTTGAAGTCAGAGAGAACTTGGCCTTAGGGCCTGAGATTGTTGAGGAAACCACTAAACAGATTAAGATGATCCGAGAGAAGATGAAAATCACTCAAGACCGGCAAAAGAGCTATTATGACAAGAGGAGAAAGCCACTTCAATTTCAAGTTAGCGATCATGTGTTCTTACGAGTCTCGTGTAATAAGGGTATTGGTAGAGCTTTGAAGAGCAGAAAATTAAGCCCTAAATTTATCGGACCTTATGAGATCATGGAGTGGATTGGAGATATTGCTTATCGGATTGCGCTCCCTCCACATCTTGCAAACCTACATAACGTGTTCCACGTATTGCAGTTACGAAAGTATGTTCATGATCCTTTACATGTGATCTCTATTAATGATGTTGATGTGCGGGATGACTTATCCGTTCCTCCCATTAAGGTCCGTATCGTCAAGTATTCCATGAAGAGATTGCGGAATAAAATGGTACCCTTGGTGAAAGTAGCATGGAAGCATGGGAACATGGAGACACACACTTGGGAACACGAGGATGATATTTGTGAGTGGTATCCTCACATATTCGAATCCGGTATGTCAAATTTCGAGGACGAAATTTCTTTTAGGTGGGGTGGATTGTAACATCCCAAATTTTAAAAATAGAGAATAAATAGAGGAAATAAATATCGAATAATTAGATATGAACCAATTAATGTCCCGAAATATTAAAAATAATTTGATTGAGATTTTCAGAGACTGTGACGAATTATTGAGATCAAATAAGCAAAAAACTGACCTGGATAAAATATGGGTGTCGGACCAAGTACCTCTAATTGAGATACCGTTGGTCAAGGCTGTAGATAATATTATTAGGAATCCGAATATGTATTCGGGATAATTTTTAGAATGTGTATTAAGCCCGAACTGAGAGCCTGTTTAATGAAAACGGAAGAGTTTAATGAAAGCTTAAAAACTCAAAATAAAAACCTCACTTTTCACTCTCATTCTCGTGACATTCACTTCTTCTTAAGCAAATTTACTTCTTCTTCTTCCTATTACTTTTTTATTCATCTTCTTCTTCTAAAAACCCTAATCAAAGGGGTGGTATCTATTTCTTCTCTCTTATTTTTATTTCTTGGAGCAAGAAGGAGAAGCTTGGAGCTTGAACTCTCTTTCTTTCCCTCTCCCATTTTTGTAATCTTCATCTACCATTCTTGGAACTCACCTTTCTTGGCTTAAGGTATGGTGCCCTCATCATTTTTCATGAACTTAAAACCATGGCTATGGATTCTTAAAGTTTTGTGAGGGCAATGTACATGGGGGTGATGGTGGAATGCAATTAATATGTAGAGCCATTAGGTGGGGTGGCATTAATGAGAGATATAAAAGAATATTTATGGGAGGATGCATATGACAAGGGAAATGATGAAAGAATAACAAACATTTATTTAGTGGATGGGTTTTGATGAAACCCTAACCCTATAAATTAGGGGAAAATATAATGTGTGAATAGATGAGTATTAAATGGTAGAGAGAGTGTTATTAATGATGAGGTATTGACATTAAATGATGATTAGAGATGGTGGTTGGAAACCATAAATGAAAACCTACTTAGAATGAGTTAAATGTAAAGTTGGTAAATGGGGTAACCTAACTAATTGGGTTGTTACCTTGATAATAATGAATGGTGATTTAAGGGAAGGAATTCCCGAAGCCTAAATGGGTAAATAAATAAAAATCCATGAATAGCTTCCACATGATAAGAATCATGTGTACATAGATATGTATATGTATATTGAAATGGTCTTTGAATGAATAATTGATGTGGTCCTATAATCGATTGGTGTAGGACTTGATAACGCTTGTGAGGCGGGAACATCAAACCCGGAAGTCTACTTCTCTTGAGGTAGGAGAGGGGTGTATTTTCTAAATGTATAAGAATATGTATGATGATAATGTATATGATGATGTAATGTGGCATGTTTATTTGAATGAATGTGGTATCATATGGTTGTGATGTGAAATTGAACTTGGTGCTTAAATGATTGATGGTAGATTGAAGCCTTAATAAGGCTATAAGTGGTATAATATGTGACGAAATGTTATGGAATCCATGTTTGGCTTGATGAATACTTGAAATCAGTGACTATAGGGATTCTTGAATATTATGAATGGAATAAATATATATATGTGCTGACTATGGGGGATTAATGTTGTAATTGAGTATGAGTGTACCCTGGATGAGAGGGCGAGATAGCCCATATGAGGTTGAAGCATGCATGAGAATTGTTGCATACATAGCATGGTATGTATATCATGATGATGATTGATAAGTGGTTGCGATTACTTGAAGTTGGAATATAAAGGGCTTGCGAGTTCCTGTGATTATTGGACCGGTGGTTGTGATCACCTGGTATTTGAAATGAAAGGCCCTACGGGACCATTGAGATTGTATGCCCGTGGTTGGGATCATGAGGCGGGAGTACCCCTTACGAGGCGGGAAACCATTACGAATTATAGAACGTGGTTGCGATCACGAGAAAGCACCTTGTGAGGCTGCTAGAGGGAGTACCCCTTGCGAGGCGGGAAACCAATTTAAATGAATGAATGACTATGGTGGTTGTGATCACCTAAGGAAATGTAAACGGATCCGTGCATATGCATCTTAAACACCAGCATATGCATTAGCCATAGAAGCATGGCATAGAGTAGTATCCTATTGAGTAGATTGTGTGAGGAGTAGGTGGAACTCCCTTTTTAATTACTAGCTGCAATTACGTCAAATATTGGTGTGACCTTGTGAATTTTGATAGATATATGTGTTTAATGAATTTGATGAATGATTGGTTTTGTGCCAATTGAACTTATCTTGGGAAGAAGATGTTTAATATTGCATTCATGTATATATTATCACAATTGTTAGATTTTCATCATTGAGAAAGTATACTCACTCTCCATGTGGTATATCTTTTTAGCTCCGGTGTTGTAGGGCTTGCCTATAGAGCTCTTGTGTGGAGAAGTGGTGTGAAGGAAGTCTGTTTTGGGTAAAGAATCCCTTGGCCGGCTAATGTTTGAATTTATAGCTTGATTTAGACCTTGTAATGTAATGGATGTAATTATTATTTTGTATAGCCATGAATTGGTATAGATACTTGCATGGATGATGAATATGTATTGGTGATTTTAGAAGGTCATGTAGGAAAATGAGATCCTAGATTTTATGGCTTATTTTCATTAGTGACCTTAGTCTTGATTGGATTTCGAAAATGAAGTATGATTATGGTTAAAAGTTATGAATGATTGATAGTCTAGATGAAATATTGCACATTATAGATCATGCTAAGTAGTAAGTTAGATTGGAATATAATTCATGAATTGGGAGATAAATCTATGGGCAAGATTGATTGGAACAAGTTTTAAATGCTAAATGGGATGAACGAGATATGATGAATTTAAGGGAAATGGTTTAAATTGAGTTTTGGCATGATAGGTTGTTAAATTCCCACGTTTCTGCATTTTTTCTGATAATCTCGCTCAAGCGAGTGGGTTCTCGCTTAAGCGAGAATTCCCCTACATGATATTTGGTTTCTGGCCAATTCTCGCTTAGGCGAGAGTGGGTCTCGCTCAAGCGAGACGGCCCTGGCATCAGGGGTTGGCCACTGGAAGAATTTCGCTTAGGCGAGAAGGGTCTCGCCCGAGCGAGAGTGGGGTATTTTAGCTACTGGCCGAATTTTGCCTGAGCGAATGTACCTTGATGGAGGTACTCGCTCAAGCGAGTGAGCGATGGGTGGATTCTGGAAGAATTTCACCCAAGCTCGCTTGCCTCGCCCAAACGAATCCTGAGGATCTCGCTCAAGCGAGATGGGGCTCGCTCAAGCGAGTTGGCCCCTGATTCTCCCTTATTCATTTCGCTTAGCATGTGGTGCTGCTCGCTCAAGCGTCCCACTCGGTCTCGCTCAAGCGAGTGTGAACCTCGCTCGAGCGAGGTGACCTCTGAAACTTGTTTTCCTCTTTTCGCTCAGCTTATTTCATGTCTCGCCCAGCGTCCTATTGGGACTCGCTCAAGCGAGTGTGGTCCTCGCTTGAGCGAGGAGCGTCCTGACTCTCCAAATTACTTTGTTTAAATTATTTTTCCTTTTCTTCCAAAAAAAATCATAGTTTTGCATCATTTTACAAACACCTTGCGTACAATTTGTATTTATTATTTTACAAGATGACTGATCTCTTTGAACTTAATCACATAGCATTAATTTAAATAAATTTTCTGTTATTTTCAATTGAGGATCTCTCATTCACAGATTCTCTTACTTACCTTCTCATATCTCCATATATGAGATAGGTCTTTCATAGCTCCAGGGTATTGACCGACAACCTCACCACTTATGTTCTCTATAAATAAATAATATTAAAATTGTGAAAAATTTACCCCTATTTTCGGGGTGTCACATATTCACCCTCTTAGTTTTCCCTGCCTTTCTAAATAGAAAGAGAAGGTGAAAACTACCTATATGTACCCTTTGAAGAATAAATCAAACCATGTGTATGAGTGTTTTGTGGAAATTTATAAGTTCATTCATCCCCTTAGTTTCTTCAACCTTGCCCAATATAAGGAGAAAAAGGTGACAACTGTAACACCCTCTTGTATATACGAGATGGTTAACCTTGAAGTTGTCAAAAATTATTTTTCCAAACCCTATCTTGCGTAAACAAAAAAGTGTACATAACTTAGCTTTTAAAAGATGTGAAAGTAAAAATTTTGTTTTCCAATGATTTCCTGTAATGACAACAAAAATTCATGTAATCAACCTTCATCTTCTTATAGTTATCCAAAGTTACATACTAAAAAAAGATAAGTTTAAGCTAGGCTAGGTCTAACTACCATTACATTCTACCTTTACTATTACTAAGGCCATTTGCTTCCTCCTCTTGAACCACACGACTCTGAGCTACATTTTTGTCATATAGCCTTCGTCTATTCAATCGAGAGGTGAGATTGACTTGAGCTTTTGTAGTTGTATACTTCTATCCTTGTATCAGAGCTTGAACACTAATCTGTCGTATAAGAAGGGATGAGAACATGAATGATAAGTTAAATATAGTATAATGGTAGTAACAGACATAATTTCTAACCCGAGGACAAACATGACATACATCAGTCATTCGTAAATTACCACGGGATAGTCATTCACAAAACATCAAGGAAACAAACACCATACAATTTTCCCTACCTGATGATCAGGTGATGCATGCTTAAGTCTTTATAAGTTTCTACATCTTATTTATATGATATGATGCACGAATAGGGCCTTGTCTATCATAATCAGTATCAATAATGATAATAATAGTACTACATATTTACTCGGTACCAAAACCCGTGACACATTTTCCCCTAACATCTATCATCCTTAGTGACGTGGCATAATAATAATATATACATGGATCTAAATTCTCAACTAACCAAATATTAGTGTTGGATGTGAGACCTTAGGGCACACATCCAAGTTACACAGGGAATACATGCTCTTTTGGAGTTGTCCACCATTTAGGAATTATGTATTACCCACTCATACAAGATTACGCACCATTTGAGCATGCACTAGAAGGTCCTCAATAACCAATGGCACATCATTCATATGATGAATGACACTAAGTGTTATTCATTTTATCATGAGTGTGATACACAACCTTCATCTCAAGCGTAAGACAACTTGTTTCAATTCATGAGCTCCCAACTTAGGTCAACTAGCAAAGCTATAATAGGCAATCTTTTACTTAAGAAATTCAAAAAAAAACATTTATTAAAAATAACTCAACATACCAATTCCTTGCCACTAGGAAATTTCTTTGAAATCCATTTAATAATCACATGTTAAAGTTCAACTCATGGTATACTTGGATAATCAATAATATTTATAAATAAACGTCATAAGTTACAAGAGAACACTTATGATCTGTCCAATACAGGAGACATACTTCTGGTATGGGTACCGAGTTTGTATACTCAGTATCTCTTACATCGGTCCAGTAAGGATCTGGTATTATATCCTTAAGTAGTGGGAATCTCAAGGTCTTGTTGTACTCTGTCTAACATAGATCGATATCTTGTGTTATAAGATGAAATAGGATGTTAACTGCAAGGACACTTTGACGTTCAAGTTAGTTTGATATAAAATATCAGAGCTCAAGTGCTAGATTTGTTGAACGTACCTCAAGTGTAATAAATAAATAGTATTTATATGAGGTACGTGAGGATCTTGTCTAATGTAACCTATGTAGGTGTTTTTTTGTAAAGTGAGGGTAAAGTTGCCACAAGCATAGGCATTCTTGATACATTTACATGTGTTGACTGGTAGGGGTGTCCAATTTCGACTTTCTCTGTGTGAACCCGAGATACCCAATTTTGAAAATAAGAACGGGTCAGTTTGTAACAGGTTGTGGGTAAAAACAGGTCATTTAAGTGGTTTATTCTGACTAAGAACGAGTGGATTCAGGTTAAAAAATTAAACCTGGTGATACCCGTACCCGACCGATTTCTTAGGGATTTGGTGTGGTGGTTGTTATTATTGGTTAAGGAATTAGAATGTATATTTCAGCGATATATTCATTTTGGGTTTATGTATATTTCAGCGATATATTCACTTTTGAAATGCTTTTATATGCATGGTGTTTGCTAAAATTATTTTATACGCAAAAGGCGTTCGACAAAAAATAAAAATCAAACTTTCCTAAAAAACTTAACCAAAAAACCCAATCGAAAAAACCGAGAACTGCAATTAACCGAACCCGAGCAAACCGACCTTAGTATTGGGTGAAAATAGGTTATTATTTATATTTCATGGATAGCAATGAGTGGACTCAAAATTAACCGAATCCGACCAAGCCCGACCGATGGACAACCCTATTGACTGGTATACCCCAAACATGCTTTTTAACCTCTATTCAATACTGAATCATATTGATACCGACTATTGGGGGTTTTTATACGGGAATGATATTATATGGGTTATGTTGATACCATATATAGAGTTATTCTATTGGTTCTGCATTAGACCATACTGACTGCGTCCTTCTTACTATTGGTATGGCTCTTAAGATATATAGACCGATATCATATGCCCATATCATTTTCCCCTTCAATCTGTTGAAGTGACTTGAGTGTTGCTTCAATAGGCTGACATATGTTTTCTTATTAATTTTCTTTGAGTTGATATAGGAATTAGTGTGGTGAATTTGCTTTGAAAGTCCAATTGGAATGAGTATATTTTATCCTGGAAAACTTCCTCTTTTAGGGATGAGTTTTATTCATAACACACGACACTTGGTGAGTGGATATGACGATTTGATCTCTGAATGCGAAAAGAAACGCATGCACGTTGTCATCATTAAGCTCAATTGTTCTTACCCTTTCACCCCTAGGGCTTAGCTAAAAAAGGGGGTGTCATTCTTCATCATTTCTCTTTTCTCCTTAAGTCTTTCTAGTGCTCTGGTATTAAAATTTGGAATCGTCCAACTTTTCTCTTTAGCTCATACGAGGCAAACATATCATATCATCTTTGTAGGTATCCTCTCATTCTATCTTTTTGTATAAATTTAGTAACTTATTATTTCATTTTCAAAATCGAGATTAGGGGGACAACCACAGAAGCAATGAATAAGTGCAAATATTGTTTGAGTCACTATCATGATTGTCTATGGCATCTCAACACAAGACTCGGGTGTCACAAGCAGACTTACATAAACTTTTGAAAAAGGACCCATGAAAAGTTTTGGATGCCTTGCCAATGCAACCTCGTTTTTTTGAAAGTCTTATAGATGAGGCATTACATTGATTCGTTTCTCAATTATCCTCTAGTTCATCGGTAGGGATGGAAATGGTCCTGGTCGTTCGTCGGGGGCCTTTGGCCCGTGTGACATCCTAAGTCAATTTACATTTATTGTTATTCATTTTATTAAAATTTATGCTAAATTTTTTCGTGATTAAATGGTTTAATTATATCATAATTCAAGAAAATATTTATTTTTACCAAAAAGTTCTGAAACTGTAATTCTAATACCATTAGAAAGTGTAAAACATCATTTAAATCAAAAATCTAAAATTTTAGAAACAGGGGGCTTGACGCTACGCGTGAGCTCCCCTACATAGCTCTGACGCTGCACGCCAGGCTGACAGTAACAGCACCAGATGCTGATACATAATTTAGGCTAATCGGCCAACTTCTAACCTACCCAATTGCCCGTTTTAGGTTCGATTGCCACGAAACTTCACGGGCCACATGTTTTCCCCATTCTAGAACTGTTGGCGCTGCTCGTTTACTGAAATTCCATCATATGCGCAAGATATGCGTAAAATACAGTTTAAACCCTTTTGTGCAAAACCCTTGTACCAAACACCCTAATTGGGTTCCAATTGGCCCAAGGCCACTACACACAGATCCTAAATGTCCTAGAGGACCTATTGGTACCTTCTGAGGGTCTTGAAACCCGCCGGATCTCCATTTCACCCATTCATTTCCTTAAATCCACCATAAATAACTATATGCATAATTATCTAAATCCATTAAATTCAACAACACATCATTCAAGTGCATTACACCCACCTATCATATCATTCATGCAATTCAACAGAACCTGCCAATATCAATCATTCACACAACATTGGCTTCGTGCCGCAATTTATAATAATCCACACATTACGTAACAAATCATCACAATTTGAATCACCAACGTCATCATCAATCATTTATATCTGCATCACATCACCTACTAACTATTTCACCATTCATTATCATCAACATACCAACCTAAGTTCAACTATTAACCAAAGCATAGTATAATTAATTCATCACACATAGTTAATTAGTTTATTATACACATATTCATATATTACATCCCTCTATTCACCCTTGGCATCGATCCTCCGCTTACCGCACCTCTGAGGTATTAGCATTCTCCCTGTCACTAGTCACTAAAATTAAATAAACCACGGCAAGGGTGAGTGTTTGACATATCATAATTAATATAGGACAACAAAGAAATATTTAAAATACCTAATCGAGTAAAGCATTATAATACCTATGAATTTATCGCCTTAGTTTTACACTTATAGTTCCATTATCATTATTAGCTTATGTTTATGATTTCCTGAACCCAATTCGATATCCTAAACATCATCTATCATATACTATAATTACCATAAGTCCTAAAACTCATCAGGATATATATATATTGTAAACAATAGTCCATATTTATTCATCACATATTTATCAATCATCAAACATACACATACATCTAACTCATAGTATCCGGATACTAAAGGATCGGCCTTCAGTTAGGGGTCCTACATGACACCCTATGGACCCTGCTTGGTCCACCGAGTTCTACTTGACTCTCCATCTCAACCACTGGGTCCTACTTGACCACCAGGTAGCTCAACTGGGCACAAAGGCCACGGGAGCCAAAAAATGAGGGGCTACACATACCGTCGGCCGTCCTACACCACATAAACAATCATATTATACATGGCATATCATCAATAAATCTCATATATATAGTTAGAAACTGATATATAATCATCACTCGAGTGACCCATGATGATGCATGATTTATCTTTAATTCTTCACTTTAAATGTGTATAATTTGCCATCACTTAGTGTGTAATAAATTGCATTTTAACACATTTTCATCATTTGAGCTTTATGTAATATTTGATTTTTAATATGTGCCAGAAGAAAATGGATCCAAGAAATCAAGAATTCCAATCCAAATGAAGATCAAAGTGTCTAAGGATCAAAGGAATCAAGGAATATGCAAAAGGATCTCAAAAAGGGTGGAAAAATACACAAAGAATGGAGAATCAGGTGGATGAATCAATTCATCCCCCACTTGAATCGATTCATACGGTTTAATGCACCCAGGATGTGAATTTTTGAAGCTTGAATCGATTCATCAGCATTTTGAATCGATTCATCAGCATTTTGAATAGATTCATCAGCATTTTGAATCGATTCATTCGGGTTTTAAAGGGTTGAATCGATTCTTCCCACATTTGAATCGATTCATACGTTAATTTTTAGGCCAGAATTGCATTTGGAACGCATGAATCGATTCATTTCACCATTGAATCGATTCATGAGTGAATTATTGGCCCAGGATCACGTTTTAGAGCTTTTGGATGGTGGGCAAGGCACTGAAGTTGATAATGGAGCACTGAAGTTGATAATGGAGCACTATGGACTTGTTAATTAAAGAGTGCACCTTCCATTATAATTGTTTATGGCATTGGCTTGCTTTTGGATTCCTATAAATAGGCACCAAGAGGAAGGCTTCAGGGACACCATTTTTCATTCACACATCAATTCCTTCAAGAAGCCATTCGTTCTTCCTCTTCTCTGTTTCTTCTTCCAGTCAGTTCTTCATTTCCGGGTTAGGATCTTTTTATTTTTAGTTTATTTTAATTATGGAGGGCTAAAACCCCTAGATTGATTTTCTTGGAGAATATTGTAATGTAATTTTGAGGTCATTATTTTTAATATAGTATGTTTTCGTTATTGTTATTTCTTCATAATCTTACTCTGCTTGTTTAATTCCATTTTGTTTAATTAAATTTGTATGCTTAATCGGTTTAATTATTCAAATGGAATAAAATAAGATTTTAAATTAGAATGGATTAAGGAAATATGCATGCTTAATGAATATTTTCATAATCACTTTTAATAATTATGGTTTGCTTAATTCCATAATTTGAGAATAGATTATGTATGTAGGCGATGTTCTTACATATGCTCAATAATTCATAGATTTTACGATCTTGACTCCTTTTGCTTAATTAGGATGCTTGATTAAATATTCATTTTTAAATGAAAGTAAAGGAATTATGAATTAAAAAAGACGCTTAGTTGATTAATTCAAATTGAGCTAAGAAATTATTAGTAATAAAAGTATACAAATTATCTTTAGTGAACCAAGGATAAATTTATTTACAATACTCCAAGAAAATCAATCGCTTGTTATTTATTGTTTTAAATCCTATATTTACTTTGTTTTAATTTTAATTGTGACAACAAAAATCAATCAAAACCCCCCAATTGTATGTTTGTTGAACTTATGTTTGTAAAAAATTTTAGTTGTTGAGTTTTTATTTTTAATTGTTAAAAATTAGTTTAAGACTTGATTTTTCCTAAATTTTTGTGTTGATCTTTGAGAGAACGACCTAGGTTGACACCCTAGTACTATATTAATTAATTTTAATGTACTAATTTGACGGAATCACGACTGCAAAAATATTCAACGTCAACCCACTTGTCAAGCCCATCCTCACAAGTCATGTTACACATTCACACGATCATCAACTTATTTATTCTCAACACTCTCATCAAATTATACATAGTAACATCAACAAATGTCATATCACACATCACTAACATGGATCAAAGTTTATAATTTATTTGATATTACTCATATGTATCAATTGTATATTTATTTTCCTTACTTCCTAGCTCATATTGACTTAATCGATATAGTTCTTTATCAACCGATAATTTAATCTTACCCACACATACTTACAAAAATTATATTAATTGTATTTAACCACCCTACATCATCCACAATATTTTCTTGAAAATTTCTAAGCCTCCCGAAGCTATCATATATTCGAATCCTAATTAATTACGACACGAACACCCCGATATAGTTCTTTACCTCGATTCCACGCTTCCACAAGTTGTTCTTGGTGTCAGTTGCGTCCTCCAATCACTCGATTCACCGCTTCACTTCTAAATTTGACGCCCACTTTGTCGAATGCTTGGCCAACACCCGCTTCGGCATCTACGGTTATCAAAACACCAATCCAATTAGTACATTTTCTTCCTTACCCTTCCAAGACTCAAACCTAAGCTTCCCAAGTTCATAAAACTCAAAATTAAAGTCCCAATCATCATATGCAAACTTGGTTTCTTGAGAGAGAAAAGAAAAGAAAAAGAAAGAATTAAAATTGGGGATTCCATTGGTGTTACCTTAGTCCCGATTACTCAAAACCACCATAAATCAATACTTCCCCCAAGGCTCAAGCCAAATCGCATCAGAGAGAGGGGAAAATGGAAAAGAAGCTCGCAGGTTCAATGTTTACATGTCCTTGTTTTAATCTGATCACGATGCTGACGCTACGTGTCCCACTGGCGCTACGCGTTAACTCACTAATTAGGGTCCTGATTCCATTTTCCTTAAAATCCTATTTTAAATTCCATTTCCCTTTCCTTTTCTTTATTTACTATTATTTTAAACTCAAAAATACCTTCATTTATTTCTTACCATTAAAACATTAAGGATGTTACAACCTGGCTCATTTAAAGCCTACATAGGTCAGGCTTGTTGGGCTAGAAGGCCAAGCTTAGGCTTTTAAAAAGACCTTTTTAACTAAACAGGACAGGCCATAGGCTTTCTAAAATGCCTTTGAAGCCCAACAGGCCGACCTATTTAATTAGATTAATTGTTAATTAGTTATATATATAATATATTTATAACATAAAATAATATATATTACATATTTACATTTATATAATATAAATTAATATTACAAGTTTACAATTAAAAAAATTAGGAGGGAATGGAAGACAAATTTTTTTAGGTTAGTTTTGAAATTTAAAAAGTCTCACTATAAACAGGCCTTTTAAACAGACTTTTAAATGAGCATGGCCTTCAAACAGGCCAGACCAGGCCTTAAAAAAAGCCTATGACGGGCTAAAAGGCCAGGCTCAGGCCTTGAAAATTTGATGTAGGCCAAACTTAGGACTTTCAAAGCCCGGCCCGGCCTGGCCTATTTCCATCCCTGTTCATCAGATGAATAGTGACCGTTTACGTCAGTGTCTTTCTCATCTCTCAGAGACACTAATTCCAATGTTAAATTTTACCATGTTGATGACTTATTCTTTTACAACTATATTCCCTTTTTCTAACATACATTTATCCCAATGGTGCCTAAAGGCCACTTCAGAACAGCTTCTTACAAGGTATCCAAGGATGATGTAAATACAAATATCCTGGCCTATAGAATAAATTGGATGGCAGAGAAGGAAAAAGATAAATATGTTTGGGTCTATGTCGTACTGCTAGCATATCTGTCAAAACATGTCGTAGTGGTAATCAGGGTAGAGGTACTAGATCTCTTCATTCATGCAAAAAAAAAGAATATAGATAACTTTGTTGTCATATTGCCATTAATAGTAAACCGGATCTACCACTTGTTGGGATCTATGTTTTCTACATGTACAAGATGGTCTTTAACAATATTGGTGTAAAGTTTCATCTTAATGAGTTTAGGATAGAGGTGCTAAGATTCTTGAATGTCTCCTTGGGTTAGTTGCATCCATGGGTAAGGGTTAGTAATGTCCCTTGAAGTGTTAAGGTAGTACCTCAAGTTAATATCAATTATGGTGATGTTTTTGCACCACGCTCGGGTAATGCGTAAAGGCAATACCGATGGCAACTTGAGCTTTATCAACCTATGTTGCCTTAGCAACATAGTGAACTTTGAATCATACACAGACTCTGCCAAGACAATAGGGCTAGTTTCAAGCATCCTTATATGAAAATGGTGGTGAAGGAAGGAAAGTCAGTGTTTTGGGAAAGCTCTATTTATTCAAGGAAGTTCTACATCAATTGGACCTATAAGCACTTTCTACTAAATGGAGGTGCTAATGCCACTCATTGGATTAACCTTTTTAAAAAGTCCAAAAAGATGATTGACGGTTTGAGCGAAGTGTCCAGGTTTAATAAAATTTGGTGTAAGACCCTTTTGGACGATGCTGACCTTCGTGATAAATATCTCAGTTAACTCCCTATGTGTTGAAGAAAAGTCTAGATGAAAGAAATTTCATTAAGTTATTTTGGACCAAACCTCAGTACCTTG
The DNA here is from genome assembly GCA_037962975.1 of Clitoria ternatea. NCBI lineage: Eukaryota > Viridiplantae > Streptophyta > Magnoliopsida > Fabales > Fabaceae > Clitoria > Clitoria ternatea. The sequence continues at coordinate 79,530,870 of CM075672.1, forward strand.
CACCCTCAGATTTGTTAATATCATACATCAAGAATTTTCGTTAGTAAGTGAAGTCTGTACATCTTATGACTAATTCTTGTGTCTAAGTGTTTCATGATACAAGTCTTAGGCTATGAAACATGTAACATCCCAGATTTTATATAAATGATTAAATGAGGAGAGTAAATATCGAATAAATATATGTGGGATTAATAAATGTCCCAAAATATTGAGAATAATTAAATTTAGATTTTGAGGATTATTTATAATTTATTGAGGTTGTATAAGCTGAAATAATACCCGATTAAAATATGGGTGTCAGACCAAATATCTCTGATTGGGATGATATTGGTCAGGGTTGTTAAGGAATTACTGGGAATCTGAATATGTATTCGGAATAATGTTTAGATAAAGTATTGAGCCCGAACAGAGATCTTGTTAGACTTAAAACGGAGAATTTTAAGTGAGGGGACTAAAATAATATGCCAAAAAAATCCTTTCCCTTCTCCTATTCATGTTACCTCTTCTTCTCCCTTCACACTCTCTTTTCTCTTCACCACTTCATCATCTTCTTCTTCTAAAAAGAAAACCCTAGCAAGTATGGGTGCCCTTCCTCCTTCATCCATTTTAGTTGCTTCAAGCTTGGAAGGGATAACATTGGTGCTTTGAAGCTCCCTCTCTCCCACTCTATTTTTGTGTTCTTCCTTCCCTATTCTTGGAGCTCATTTCTTTTGGCTTGAGGTAAGGTTTCCTCATCACTTTTCTTGAGCTTTAGCTCTAGGTTTTGGGTAATGGTTGTTGGGAGAGAGTTTAATGCATGTGGGTTATGAATGGGAAGCATTTATAATGGGAAACCCTAAGGTGAGGTGTTTTAATGTGAGTTTTATGAGGGCACAATGTTGTACATGAAAATGGCATGAAGATGATGGGAAATGATGAACATCTATGATGGTTATTGGGTTTTTAATGAAACCCTAACCCTATAAATTGGGGGAAATGAGAAATGTGGGTAATGTGTATTTATTATTGATGGGAGATGCTATTTAGGATGAGTAATAACCATTAATGATGGTGAATAATTGATAATGGTTGTTAGGAACCATTAGTGTGGGAACCTAATAATGGGTTTGATATTAATAATGCATAATAATGAGTTTGGACACCTAACCTACAGTGGTTCTGGTGGAATTAATGAAATAAATAAGGTTTGAGAATTTAAAGTGATATAAACACCAAGTAAATGAATATGAACATTTAGACTGGGTGATTGAATAGAAAATGATTGTATGGTATATTGTACAATGTAGGAAACAACCCCATCAACGAGGCGGAACCATCGGACCGCGTTGATTACTACTTCTCTTGAGGTAGGAGGGGGTAACTATTCTAAATGCATGATTTCATCCATTAGTGATGTGTGTATCTAATTATGTATTGTTAATTTGGCTTGAATGGATGATTTGATGAATATATGATTGAAATGCATTTAGAGAAATTGATGCTATATGGCATGTGTTTTGGGATGTTATTTATGATGAAACTTGACTCATGTTTATGAGAATTGTTGTGAATGGCTTGACGTCCATGGTTGTATTGATTGATGTGTTGTTGAACATCCCATGATGTGTGAATAGATAAAGGATGATTGCCACTAACTATTGATGTATATGGAATCCAATAAGAATTGGTGATGGTTGAAAATGATGAGTATACAAAATCCACTAAGTGGTTGTCGTGAATTGTTGAATGTGGAGTGGCATAATAGAATGCATAGAGTGAGAATGCATTGATGGGCATTTGCATCCATGGCATATCATATGCTGTCTACGTGGAATGTTAGGGGTTCCACTAGGCTGGCTTAGTGGGAGGGCGACCCGGTGCACGAGTATATTATTGTATTTTCCCTAGTGATTTTGGGAATCACGAAGCTGTCTATAGTTTGGTGACGAGGCACCCTATGTGGCGGGCCCAGTGGGCGGGCGGCTCTATGATGAGCAAGTTACCTCGATGTCCGACGAGACACGGCTCTCTCGATGTGTGTTCGAGAGGGGCCCGTAGCACTTGTGGCAAGTAAGGCCATGATTATAGATCCGCAAGTCACGGGGTGACTAGTGCTATAGATGGGCGAGAGCTGTTTGGTACCAGTAAAAGTGTGATGTTGAGCATGCATGGAATGAGGTATATGTGTATACAATTTTTCTACTGCAGTAGGCGCATAGTAGTACACCTATGCTTGTCCCACATTTAGTATGTTATTATTTCCCATAGTCGGATCCGCATTTGATAATAATTCCTTTGTGCATATGCATTAGCTATAAGAGCATTTGCATATAGCCGGAGATATGCCTAGTTAAAAGCCCGTGGTGGTGACGGATGACTGAGATATAAAGAGGGAAGAAATGTGGTACTAACATTATGTGTATTATGATGTTATTGAGAATGCCAATGATTGGATATGTGTGTTGTGGATGTATTTCTTTAAGTATTTAGCAGGTTGAAATGAAATGATATAGTATGTGAATGAAACTATGATGTTTCTTATGAAATGTATCATATGTGAGTATGTATAGGTATCATCATAATGTATGACTTTGGTACATTTGGATTATGTTACTCACCTCCTAGTTGCCATTTTAAGTTTGATGTAGGTGTGATGTAAGCCTTACTCTTTTGGAGGTCGAGTATTGATGAAGGTAAATGTGGAAAGAAAGTGGGTGAGCCTTGGCCGACATATTGTCGTTTTGTAGAGTATATGATGTACATATGCTTAATTTTGTAAATTGATATGATGAATGATGATTTTGGAGGTCATGTAGGAAAATGAGACCCATTGTATTTATGGCTTATTTTCATTAGTGACCTTGACAATGTTTGGATGATAAAAATGATGTGGTATGTTGTTAGAATTGATGAATGAATGAATGTTTAATTATATTTTGAGTTTTATAAAGCATATGAGATGATAAGCTTGATTTTGATGTGATTAATGAATTGGAATGGGAATTGTTGAATATGATCACTTGAAACAAGTTCTAGATGCTTAATATAATGTATGTGATATATCAATTTTGATCAATTTTGCTTGGGATGGATTTTCATATGTTAGGTTGTGAAATTTACATGTTTTCTGCGCATGTATTGATAATCTCGCTCAAGCAAGATGGATTCTTGCTCAAGCGAGAATCCTCTGTATCAGTTATATGGCCTCTGGTGTAACATCCTTGATGTTTTAATACTAGAAAAATAAATGGAAATAAATAAAAAGCATTATTTGGGTTGAAATTATAATAATATATGAGGAATTAAGTGGAAAATGGAATTTTAAAGAAAATGGCATCAGGACCCTGACGCGTAGCGTGGATGGGACGCGTAGCGTCAGGTGCCTGTTCTATAACAGGGACACATAGAACAGAACCCGCGAGCTTCTCTATCAGTTTTCTCTCTTCTCTGAGGCGATTTGGTTAGGGTTTTGAGGGAAACTTGGATTCTTGGTGGTTTTAGGCAATTTGGAACCAAGGTAAGGCATCTAGGACCTCAAACATCTAGTTTCTTCCTTTTCCCCTCATGAAATCTGAATTTGCATGTGGTGATTGGAGGTTTGATTTTGAGTTTCAATTACTTGTGAAGCTTGGGTAATGATTTTGGAAGTGTAAGGAAGGAAATATACTAATTAAATTGATGTTTCGGTGACTATAGGTACCGTAACGAGTGTTAGGCAAGCGATCGACGAAGTGGACGTCGGAAGCGGAAGAGGAACGGTGAATCCAGCGGCTGTAGGATGCCACCTACCCCTTGAGCAAACTGTCGGAGCTCGAAATAGAGGTAAGGGGGTGTTCGGGTCATAATTAATTAGAATCGTTACTTGAATAAATTTCAGGGAGTTTAGAAATTGAGTAAGAATTGTTATAAATGGTATAGATTGCTTAAGTGTAATTGTTATAACTATATGAGATGATAAAGTGAGATTAAATGGTTGAATAATAAAGAGATGTGTTGATTAAATTAATTATGTAATTGAATAGTTATTCAATTAGTATGAATGATAACCCAATGATAATTCCATTTTGAGGTGTACATATATATTTGAGTATGGATAAGAATGTGGAATTATGGATTAATGGTGATTATGTATGTATGATGATATATGCGATAGCATTGTATGGGTGGGCTTGATAAGTCGGTCGCCCTGTATTGTGAGCACATGTCAGTTTCTGGTAGTTGTATATGTTGTTTATTGATGATATGCCATGATTATGAGATATGATATGTGATTATGTGGTATGGGATGGCCAACTGTATTTATACCCCTCGTTTTCTAGCTCCCGTGGTCTTTGTGCCCAGTTGAACTACCCAGTGGTCAAGTCGGACCCTGTGGTTGAGGTGGAGAGCCAAGTCGGGCTCAGTGAACTAAGTCGGGTTCACGGGATGTCAAGTTGGACTCCCAGCTGAAGGCCAATCCTTTAGTATTCAGATACTAGGCGTCGAATTGTATGAGAGTCAGTTATGATATATATATATATATGGATTTGATGATTGATTAATGATTGGAAATGAATTATGAATTTGAAAATGTGATATGGATTAATGAGTGTATGGTTTTGAATGAACTATTGAAATTATAAAGAGTTTGTGACATTGAATGAGTTAAAGATTAGTAAGTACATGTGTATTTATATTGACACGGACAAGTGTAGGAAGTTCAAGAATTCATGTAATGTGAGCTGTAGGTGTTAATAATTTTAATATTTTATTCTATATTAATTATGATATTCCAAACACTCACACTTGCTGTTGTTTCATTTTAGTGACCAGTGACAGGGACGATGCTAATGCCACTTAGGTGCGCCAAGTGGAAGATTGATGCCAAGGATGAATGGATTAATGTAATATATGTAATGTAAAACTATATGTGTGGTAGACAACGAATCATGTGTGATAAATTTGTTATAATTATGTTTGATGTGATGAATTATGGCATGGAGCCAATGATGTATGAATGTTGAATGTTATGGGCAGGTGTTGTATTGATGCATGATTGATATATGTGCTATATGATTGATGCTAAGGTGATGATTGGATTGATTTAAGAATGTTATGCATATAGCTAGTTTATGGAATTAAGGAACTGAATAGGTGGTTTCAAGATCCGAAGGGTTTTTGGGACCCTCGGAAGTTACCAATAGGTCTGCTAGGACATTTAGGATTTGTATGCATTGGTTTTTGGTCAATTGGAATCCATTTAGGATGTTTGGTGCAAGAGTTTTGCACCTAATTGGCTTAAACTACATTTTGTGCATAACTTGCGCATATGTTGGAATTTAGGCGAACGGACGGCGCCAACAGTTCCTGAATAGGGAAAACATGTGGCCCGTGAAGTTTTGTGGTAATCGGATCTAAAACGGACCAATTGGGTAGGTTAGAAGTTGGATAAATGGTTTAAAATGTCTAACAACATCAGGTGCTGCTACTGTCATGCCCATGCTACGCGTGAGGCTGACACGTAGTGTCAGGTGCGCAGCAGAGGGACGCTACGCGTGGAGCTGGCGCACAGCTTCAGACCCCTGTTTCATGTTTTTGATTTCTTTCAAACTTAATTGAGTTTTAAAGTTTTGTGATGCTATATAATTATTATTTTGAACATGTTTAGTGAAAATAAATATTATTTTGAATAAAGACCTAATTAAATTTAATTAAATGCAAAAAATTTATTGTGAAATTAATTAAACGGGTAGAAATAAATATAAATTCACGTAGGACGTTACATCTGGCCTAATCTCGCTCAAGCAAGAGTGGTTCTCGCTCAGGCGAGACGACCCTGCACTTGGTGTATGCATTCTGGACGTTTCTCACTCGAGCGGGCTCGCCTTCGCTCAAGCGAGAGCTGTGTAAAATCGTTTCTAGGCGACATTCGCTCAAGCGAACTGGTATCTCACCCAAGCAAGATGATTATGTATCAGGTATGTGCTTCTGGAGGCAATTCGCTCAGGCGAGCTCCGCCTCGCTCGAGCGAAATTAAGGCAGAATGGTTCTGGACCATTTTCGCTAAAGCGAATGGTCTTTGGAGTAGCACTCGCTCAAGTGAGTGAGTGTGATTTTGGTTCTGGAGGGTTTTTGCTCACGCTTGCTTGCCTCGCCCAAGCGACCCATGTGGATCTTGCTCAAGCGAGATGGGAACTCGCTCAAGCGAGTTCCCCTGATCCCAGTTTTCTCATTTTTGGCTTCTTTGTTCCACTTTCTTGCTTGGTTTGGAACCCTTAAATCATGGAAATGATATTATTATTACGAAATCATATTTCTAATGTTTAACAAATTAATGAGGCACCTTTCATCCTTTATTGTATATATTTTAATAACTCTTAAATTTAATTACATCTTCCATTTTTCCCTTGTGACGGTCTCGAGTTCGATCGTCCAAGGAGCACTCTGATACCTATTCATATCTTCATATATGAGATAGGTCATTTAATGATCCGAGGTAATTACTTGGTACTATATATATATTAATTTTCTTCTGCTTATAATTATTTTTAAAATCGTGAAAAATTTACCCTTATTTTCAGGGTTTTACAAAACAAAGGCGCAGTACTAGCATTCTAAAAGCCTAGTAGAAGTATCCTTTTGAAGTTGGAACATTTTACTCAAAAGATCGTAGATCCCTTCTCAAAGTTCCTAATTCTATTTAAGTAATGCTTTGGGATTTATGTATTTATCATATATACGTGTTTATCATCAAAGAACGCAAGGAACAAAATCAAGCTCAGTAACAAATGTCAGCGTACCTACCTCTGTGCACATTCAGAGAAAAGTTGAGTATATTCTAAAAAATTGCCAGCATATCTTAGAAAGTCTCTTAGTGCTGACTTCTGATCTTTCGCTCAATCTAGATATAAAATAAGAATGGCTTTATGCATTGGAGATGCAAGAGAAACCATTTCCATGAAAGAATTAAATAAGCCTACTACCAGACCCCTGAACCCGTTTCATCACCAAGGTCTGGTACCTGAAAACTTAGGGAAAACTCCTTCAAAGGATTTCCAACGACTATATCTTTTTTCATGAAGCTGCAACAGTCATTTCTCTAGCTTATATTTATACCAAGAAAGATTGAACTTCAAAAAATATAGAGAACTTATAAGCTATCATTAAACAATTTCTTTCTTGAGTCAAATTCTCTTTGTGTTCATTCTTCTCTTGTAAGACAAAGACCTTCTTTGCTTGTTCTGCCTATAGCAGACCTTGGTCTCGTGTCATAACTTAGTGTACAATTCCCTTTGTATATCTATCATACACTAAGTTCCAAGAGTTACTCTTTCTTTCATAAACAATCTATAAAGTCTGGTGTGTTGTCAGAATCTGTTAGTGTGGGAAACACTGTTGACCTGAAGAGGCTTTTGAAAGAATATTTAGGATTGAGTCAGGAGTGGCTTGTTGAAAGAATACTTATGTTTAAGCTAGAAGTGGCTGGAGTCAAGAATACTTGTGGCACTAGTCTGGTGTAGTTATTGTAAAAAAGATTTTAAAATAGTGGAAATCCTTCAAGTTAGAATGGACTAGATGTAACTTCTGTGTTGGAAGTGAACTAGTATAAACTCTCTGTGTTAATCTTTATTTATTGCTCTTTTGCATTATCTGATTACTAGTTTTTATTTGGTTCAAATTTTCACAAAAAGAGTCTATGACTTATTCAACCCCCCTTTCTAAGTCAAACTCTAAACCATCAATTGGTATTAGAGCTTGTCCTTTAGGTTGATCACTCCTTCAAGTGAAAAGGTTAAAGATCTATGGCAACTTCTCAAAGTAATCAGCTGATCATAGAAGGATCCTCAATCAACAAGCCTCAAGCCTCCTTTGTAGAAAACTATCCATACTGGAAGGATAGAATGGAAATGTTCATAGAATCCACCTAGTATTGTCTATGGGCTATAATTACTAATGGTGACTATGATGCTCCTACTGATAGAGAAGGGAAGCCGAAATCAGAAGATGAATGGAAAACCAGTGAAATCAAAAAGATGGAGATAAATGCCAAGGCCAGATTTCTGTTTACTTATGCTCTCAACAAATCTGAGTACAATGAAGTATTTAGCTATAAAATAGCTAAAGAAGTCTGGGATGCTCTTCAACGTAATTATGAAGGCATATCCAATGTCAAAAGATCTAAGAAGATACTGTTAATCAAACAGTGTGATACATTTAAGATGGAGAAATATAAGTCAGTAGATCAAATGTTTGGAAGATTCCAAACTTTGATAAATGAACTCAAAGCTCTTGGTATTACTCCCTCTGTAGAAGACATCAATGTAAAGCTTCTTGGAAGCTTGCGAGAAAGGTTCGATGCCAAATGTTCTACACTGGAAGAAGCTAAAGATCTAAGCACTTTTTCTTTGGATGAGTTGCTTGGAGTTCTTAGAGTGCACGAGCTAAAGCTAAAACAAAAGGAGGTCAATAAGCCTTCGTCTTCCAAGAACATTGCCTTGAAGTCTAATGATTCAAGAAGAAAAGGCAAAGCTTTGAAAGCTGAGGAGTCTTCAAGTTTTGATGAAGATTCTGATGCATCAGGTGCTGACACTAATGATGAATTAGCTATTGTAACCAAGAGATTCCACAGACTGCTGAAAAAGAAGTTCAGACCTAACAAATTCTAAAAGAATGACTACAAAGGTAAAAGTCAATTGAAATTTAAAACAGACACTGAGGATATATGCTTAAGGACAAAGACAAAACCTCAGCACTGGTATCTAGACAGTGGATGCTTGTGTCATATGACAAGAAGAAGGTCTATGTTCCTAGACCTAGAACAATTTAAAGGTGGAACTGTCACTTTTAGAGGAAACCAGACTGGAAGAATCATTGGGTCTGGTAGAGTAGGTAAAATTCCTTCACCTGTTATTGAAAATGTTTTTCTTGTTGAAGGTATGAAACATAACCTACTGAGCATTAGCCAATTTTGTGACAGTGGGTACAAGGTCTCCTTTGACAAAAGTAAGTGTAATATCATCAATCATGATGGAACCACACTTTTTAATGCAAACAAACAGCATAATCTTTACAAGGTTGACTTGAATGAACTAAATGATAAGAATGTAACTTGTTTGTTCTCAAATTCTGAGGAAAGGTGGATCTAGCATAAAAAGCTTGGACATGCAAGTCTAAAACATATTTCAAAACTTCACAGAAAGGGTCTTGTTAAAGGATTGCCAAAGATTTCTTTTAACAGCTCCTTACCTTATGAATCATTCCAGAAAGGGAAAAAACATAAATCTTTTTTTAAAAACAAGGATGTTGTTTCTATGACCAAACCTCTGTAACTGTTACATTTAGATTTATTTGGTCTATCTCAAGTACAAAGTCTGGCAGGAAAGAGGTATGGATTCTTAATTGTTAATGATTACACAAGAATGACATGGGTATACTTTCTAACTCATAAAGATGAGTCTGTAAAAGTATTTAAGATTTTCTATAAGAAAATCCAAAACGAGAAAGGAATCTGTATTGGTACAATAAGAAGTGATCATAACAGAGAATTTAAAAATGAAATTTCAAAAAATTCTGCAATGAGTCTAGTATAACTCACAGTTTTTCTTCTTCAAGAACACCTCAACAAAATGGTGTTGTGGAAAGGAAAAATAAATCTCTGTAGGAAATGGCCAGAACTATGCTTTGTAAAAACAACCTTCCAAAATATTTCTAGGCAGAAACTGTGAGTACTTTTTGTTATATTCAAAACAGAATCCTTATCAGACCAATGATGAATAAAACTCCTTATGAATTATAGAAAAGAAGTGTTGAGAAAAAGTCTGGATGAAAAAGAATTTTAAGTATTATTGAACCAAACCCCAGACTTTATATCCCTAAATATGTTAATATCATCCATCAAGTACTTTTGTTTGGAAGTAAAATCTGTACTGTTTATAATTTATTTGTACCTCTAAGTATTTTCCTGGATACGAGTAATAGGTTATGAAAATAAAGGGGGAGCCTCAGCATTCTAAAAGTCTGGCAAGTTATCACCAAAGTCTAATAAAAGCATTCCGTTTGAATAACCATTTTCAACGTTCCTAAATTCTATTTTAGTGATGCATTGGGATTCATGCTCTTATCATATTTACATACTTATCATCAAAGAACACAAGGAACAAGATCAAAATAAGCAGCAACTGTCAGGGTACCTACCTCTGCGCATATTGATCAAGATTAGAGACTGTGTCAGAATATTTCAGCAAGCTCTGGCATCCCTCTTGTTGCTCAATCGAGAATTAGTTTATGAATGGTTTATGCATGGAAATGCATGAGAAACTTTTTTCATGAAAATGTTGAAGAAGTCTTGTACTAGCCCTTTTGAGTCCATTTCATCCTCAATGTCTGGTAACAAAAAGCTTAAGGCAAAATACCTTCAAAGGATTTTCAACGTCTATATCTCCTTTCAAAAAGCAGTAACGATCATATCCTCTAGCTTCTATAAATACCAAGGAAGATTGAACATCAAAGATAGAGATCGAGAAAAAAATTTTAAGTTATTGTTCAATCTCATTCAAGTTCAAAAAAAAGTCTCTTGATTTCTTGTAAGACAAAGACCCTCTCTGTTTTTGTTCTGCCTCTAGCAGACCCTGGTCTTGTGTCAAAACTTGGTGTACAATTTCATTTGTTTATCTCTCTGTACGCTAAGTTACGAAACATTCTTTTCATTTATTCAAACACTTTGTAAAAGTCTGGTGTGTTACCAAAACTAGTTTGTGTGGGAAACACTGTTGGCCTGAAAAGGCTTTCGAAAGAATACTTGGGTTAAGTAGGAGTGACTTGTTGAAAGAATACATGGGTTAAGCCAGAAGTGGCTGGAGTTAAGAATACTTATGGCATAGGTCTGGTGTTGTTTTGTAAAGAAGATTTTAAAATAGGGGAAATCCTTCAAGTTAGAAGGGACTGGACTAGCATCTGTGTTGAAAGTGAACCGATATAAACTCTCTATGTTGATTTCTTCTCTCTCTTTCTATTTGATTACTTGTGTTATTTGGTTCATAATTTCCATGAAAAAGAGTCCGTGACTTATTCAACCCCCTTCTAAGTCTAAAAATGAAAAAGAGCCTGAGCAGAATCAGTCATCTGATGAATCAAAAAAGCAAAAAGACTGGAAGTTCAAGGCATATCACCCTTCAGACCTCATTATTGGAGATCAAGCAGCTAGATTTAGGACCAAATCAAGCCTTCACAACCAATCATCAATTGCTCTAGTTTCAGAAGTGGAACCAAAGAACATTACAGAAGCTTTGGAAGATATTGATTGGATTATTATCATGCAAGAGGAATTAAATCAGTTCAAAAGAAACAAAGTATGGACACTTTTTCCTAGACCCAAAGATAAAAGCATTATTGGAACAAAATGGGTATTTAGAAACAAGCTCAATGAAGATGGAAAAGTTATCAAGAACAAAGCCAAACTTGTAGCTCAAGGCTATATCCAGCAAGAAGGTATAGACTTTACTGAAACGTTTGCACCTGTAGCCAGACTTAAGGCTATTAGAATACTTCTTGCATTTACTACATTTAAAGGTATAACATTATATCAGATGGATGTAAAGAGTACTTTTCTGAATGGGTTCATTGAAGAAGTATATGTAAAACAACCTCTTGGTTTTGAAGATATGTCTCTTCCTAACCATGCTTTTAAATTAAGTAAAGCATTATATGGTCTAAAACAGGCTCCCAGAGCTTAATATGATAGACTCAGCTCTTTTCTAATTTCAAAAGGCTTTACTAGAGGGAAAATTGACACAACCTTGTTTAGAGAAAGCTCTCGAGAATATTTTATTATCGTATAAATTTATGTGGATGATATTGTGTTTGGTGCTACTAATGATAGACTGTGTAAAGATTTTTCTAAAATGATGTAAATAGAATTTGAAATGAGTATGATGGGAGAACTTAAGTTCTTCTTGGGCTTGCAAATTAAACAGACTAATGATGGTATTTTCATCCATCAGTAGAAGTACACCAAAAAAGTTTAGAATGGCATATGCTAAAGCCATGAGCATTCCTATGCATCCAAACTGCATAATAAATAAAGATGAGTCTGGCACATCAGTGGATCAGACCTTGTATAGAGGAATGATAGGTTCATTTTTGTACCTCACATCCAGCATACCTGACATAATGTTTAGTGTTTGTATGTATACAAGATATCAATTAGATCCCAAGGAATCATATTTGTCTGCAGTGAAGAGGATTCTGATATATCTCATTGGCACAACTGACCTTAGGTTGTTCTATAAGAGAACAAACTCTTTTTCCCTATCTGGATTCTAAGATGTAGATTTTACAGGAGAAAGTCTTATATTATGGGGAAGCAAAAAAAAATTCAATTGCACTTTCTATAGATGAAGCAGAGTACATGTCTGCAGCTGGATGTTGTTCTCAACTTCTTTGGATTAAGTATCAACTTGAAGACTATTCTATCAAAGAAGGAGAGATCCCTGTATTCTATGATAATACAAGTGAAACAAATCTATCAAAGAACCTCATTCAACACTCAAAGGCAAAGCACATTAAAGTGAAATATCACTTTATCAGAGACTATGTGTTAAAAGGGATTCTGGACATGAAGTTTGTAGACATAGACCACCTATGGCCAAACATCTTCACAAAGCCTTTGGCTAAGGCCAGGTTTGCTTTTACTAAACAAATTTAAATTTGAGAATTATTACATGAAGAGTCTGGTGCGTGAAAAGTCTGTTGGTTGCTATAGTTGATGTTTGACTTGTCTGACCTTACACCCTCTTCTAAATATTTGAGAGACATTTTTCTTAAAAAAAAATTTATTACTTCATTTCTCTTTCTTTGTACAACGTGGCAGCAATTACCACCTTTTTGTGTAACTGTCATCTGAATGTGTTTTCTCTGTCCACTTTAGTAGTCAGTTTTCACTCATTTTCGTCTCTTCATTTGCATTTCTCACCTTTTTACTAAAACCCTTTCATCTCTCTCACTTTTTCGAAAACCCTCTTCATTTTCTTAAACCCTAAATCTTCTTCTTCTTCCAACTGAGCAATAACTTTCAAGGCTTCAAATATCGTTGAGTCCTCTATGTTCAACATGAGGCAACACAAGCTAGATGGAAGAGATATCTCTGAGGAGATTAACGGGATTGGTTGGACCAGATTTTGCCATGATCAGGAACCCTACTCTCCAGCTTTTGTTTTGGAATTCTGAAGGACTGCATGTTAGAGAATCCATTAGGGTCAGGCAGCGGAAACATAAAGGATTCCCAAAAAGAAGATTGCAAAACCAATTATCTCAAGGCATTATGCAAAATTAAATTTCAATTTAGCGTTTACCTCTTGTAGACACAAAGCGAGTTCCTCGATCGAAGCAATTATAGCTTCGCCCTTAGGAATCCACACGAGCACTCCCACCAGAAAATCAAAGTTCTGAATGCTAGTACAGAAATTCAAAAGTAATATAATTTGAGCTGCAGCCTATGAGCATCTCATGCTCTATATATAGGCTTAGGTCTTAACCTGAGCTCTCATTAAACATTGGGCTCCTAACTCATTCTAAATGAGTTAGGCCCAATAGTTTTATTTTTAGTCCAACTAAAATAAAACTATCCTCTGGCAGGCTTACTCTATGTGTGTGACCCTATAGGTAAAATATTTGATTATATTAATTATGAACTATTTTATTATTAATATAAAATAAGAGCGGGATCTAGCAATACATCATTATGTCCAAATACTATTTATCATCGACATGACCTATAAGTGATAATTATTTTATATATTTCTTCCTTTTGTCATGATATCTAATGGGGCCAAGGCATGGTTGTCGTCATCCTTGTATGACCTAATTCATTTTACTTGATACCAGAGTAGAATTTACAGAATAAATATCTAATATTTATTCGTCTTTGCATGGCCATGCATTTCGTTAGTCTCACTCCATCAAGTGGCCCATAGATATCACTCCTATCACATAGGAGAGACAAATCTCATCTACATCACTCACTTCCCTCTGCATAATTTATCCATTTCCTAATCACAATCTTTATGGTCATCTTATTACAAATAACGGCTGATTGTATTAAAACAACAAACTCCTTATGTAGGAATCGTAGTGACTTCAGGTCGAATGACTATATACCATTATCACATTGAGAACCGTTTATGACACTCATGTAACGATCCATGTAACGTTCTCATGGTGGGTCTGTCCAGTACAACATTACTCTTAATGTGTACCCGTGTAAAGACTTGATATCATATATCCATGATTTGTAAGATTAAATCATCAGTACATTCACACACTAATCTTAATGTATTTACATGTCCCTATGTAAATACTTGATTAGGGACGTTTTAGGAATAATTCTCATATGACCTATTATTCCAAGATAAATAGTTTTAAAACAATCTTAAAACTGAAAATACTAATTTTATTGATAATAAAATTGATACATTAATAGCTCGTAGTGCATACACCAACACTGCATCTGTTGATAAATCTAAGTTTATCGTCTTGGGCAAGCTCAAGGGGAAGACTATTGAGATTTCTGAAGATGTTATTGCTATTGTTACTGGGTGTTCTGCTATAGGCAAAGTCTATACTGATGCCTTCGAGTATAAAGTTATGTCTTCTCTAGAAATCAACCAATTGCTTTATGGCTCTGAACGCCTTGTCAAGTCTGTCTCTGGGCACTTGCTCCAGAAGGTTAAGATGCTACACTTGGTCATAAAGCAAGTCTTTTTCCCTAGGAAAGGAGCAAAAGACACTGTTAGCAAGTTGGACCGCTTTTGTATGTATCACATGCTCACTAAAGAGAAAGTAAGTTTGTCCAATGTCATTATGACTTACTTAATCTCTTCCATTGGAAAGAAAAAGAACAAGATCCCTTATCATGCGGTGTTCATGAAGGTTTTTGCACTAGAGAATGTGCAAACAGCTACTGTCAGTAATTTGGTGACTCCTTTCTCCCTGGTCAGCAAGCTACCACCCTTCACTCCTCTCTTGGACCAGACCGTGGATACTCCTCTATCTCCACCTAAGAAGAAAAAGTCTGCTCCGTCAAAGTAGAATATTGAACCAGCTCCCAAGAAATCAAGCAGTAGAAAGAAGTGCTCTACAAGGACGGTCAGAAAAATGGTTCTTGATAGGTTTGATGAATCATCTGATGAATCTGACGAGTTAATCTCCTTTGAAGGTGGAACCTTGCTAGATGATCTCCTTTTCCTCCTCAGCTTAAGCTATAGACCCCGATAAGCCTTGTGCAACTACAACTGCTAAAGAGTCTTTTGACTTTGATGACAACATTCTCGTTGGTCAGCAGCAATGTAGATCTGATGTGCAATAGTTTGGGTCTCAGAAGAAAAAGAAAGTTGTGCCCTCTATAGCTCAGCAAACCCTCCAACAACCTCTGCAGTCTCAACCTTCATCCCAACCCCAGCAATCTCAGTAAAAGAAGCTAACTCGTGATGAAGTCTTCCAGATGTTCATCTCTGTGTACACCTTCTTGCATCTAGAAGTCTCTGTTTTAGGATGGCCTACACTAAAATGGAGTGACAAGTTTATAAACATACGTGATGATTATCAAAAGGTCATGAAGGACAATCATGATGCTCTAATGAAATATGGTGGGTATCCTGGGTTTGTCTCTTATCTGAGATTTATTCATGGTTATTTGAAGCACACCTCAGATCCTAATGTAAGTACGTAAGGATACCTTGATTGGTTAAATCACTTTTATGAGACTGTTGGCACCTACCAGAGTGATGAGCAACAGGGCCTCCTTGAAAAGGAAGAGATCAAACTCTTCCTCTGGTAAAAGTACAAAGAGAGCAAGGTCTGACCCTTTATCCCCCACCCTTTATGACCCTTCTGCCTCTCTTCCATCACCTCAACCTCTTCCTATATCTGTTGAGCCTCCACCTCAAACCAAGACCTCATCCTCCCTAGCCATTGTTCGCTACACTTCCATATCTACTGCTAAACATAAGTCTCAGTTACCCTATATGTTTGTTCCTCACTTAGCCCTGCCTATCTACACCTTCTATAAACTGTTAACCAAGTGGCCTCAATTACTCAAGAGGGGGGGTGAATTGAGTATTAAAAATTTTGCTTTGGAATGCTTTTGAATATAATTTTTTTGCAATTAATAAAGTGATTAATGAAATAGATGATAATAACAAGTTATAATAATGTCAAATTAATCACAAATTTATCAAACACTTAATAAGCAATAATAAAGTTCAACAAGAATAAAATCAAGAATTTAACTTTAACAATTTTAACAAACAAATTTAGTGCACAATTAAATTAGCAAGCAGTTTATATCCATAATTATAAAGGAGTTTAGGGAAGAGAGAACTGTAAACCGATGTACAAGTTCCACCATCCCAGTGTACGTCTCGCCTTCAAGCAAACCACTTGAAGGATTCCACTATTGAAGATTTGAGATACAAGGCTTTGAGCAATTACAGCTTCTTAGTGTCCCACACTCAAGAACTTAATCCTCACAAGCAAAGGGCAACCTACTCAATCTTATAATCTCTCGATCCAAGGTTGAACCCCAACCTTTGTAACAACTTAATCTCTCAGATTTTTAGTAGTGATTTACAAGAATGACTCTCCAATAGAGTGGATATACAAATTAAATATTTTCTCTCTAATTAACTCTCAAAAAATATATGCAAATAAAAGAATTTAAAGAGAACTGCTTGCTTAAGAGAAAGAAAGAAGAAAGTAGAAGGATTTTTGTTGTTCTGCTTGATGTGTTTTACTCCTTCAAATTCCTCTCTATTTATAGGCTTCAGGAAGTATGATGCCATTGCTATTAATTCTTTAATTAATTCCAACTTGCGTAGTGGAGCATGGTTGTTTCAATTAAAGAATATGTAGTGCAATGCAATGCTGAGTAAGCTTCATCTGAAAAACCGTAGTGTTGTTTGCCACTTAAAAGATTCGATAAAGAGTCGATTCATTGTGTGTAATTTTGAATTGTCCAGGTGCATGAATGGATTCATAATCTTCATGAATAGATTCAAGAGCCTCTATTTGCTGTTCAACAACGCGTATGAATTGATTCATTTTGGACTTGAATAGATTCAGGACCTTTAAAATCTGTATGATATTGAAATCAGGAAATATCCTATTGCCACCCCTTGGAAGAAGATCCTGTTTGCTGTCCCTCAAAAACCACCGCCAACCACTTAGATTTCTCTAGGCAGACTAAAGAAGCCTATGCCTCCTAAGTACAAGCCTCCCTACAATGGTCCCCTTCGGCCTAGGCAACTTCAGTAAACCAACATTTCCAGTATCTTGTCTGCTCCTAATCCAACAGAAGCCCATGTTGATGCTTTGTGGTGCCATTATCTTTAGTTTATTTGAGAAGAAGGCTCTTGCTTCTATAACTTTTTTCCTTCTAATCCAATTTTTCAATACTATCCCTCTGTTATTTCTTTTAATTTGCCTTTCCTTTTGGTTGTTCAAACTCGTTATTTTATTCTTGTCTCTTCAGCTGCATCTTATCTTTTTAACTCTTCTCTTACTCGAGATTTGTTGTTAGGGTCTTAGTGATGCCCCTCCTTTTGTTGATATCAAAAGAGGCAGATATCTTATAAGTCTTTTGTGTTGAGTAATGACAAGTTAACAATTCTGATATTCTTGATATTCTTTTGTATGTCATTACAATCTATTAATGAAGAACATCTTGTTCCACTTGATTTTGTTTGATCTTTCAAAATTTTGTAATCTGATCTCTAAAATTTTTTATATGTATAACCTGATAATTTATACTCCCGAAATTACAGACTTCATGAAAAATACTTGATGTTTGCTATCAATAAATATAGGGAGATTGTTGAATAAAAGTCTGGATGAAAGAAATTTCATTAAGTTATTTTGGACGAAACCTCAGTACCTTGCACCCTCAGATTTGTTAATATCATACATCAAGAATTTTTGTTAGTAAGTGAAGTCTGTACATCTTATAACTAATTTTTGTGTCTAAGTGTTTCGGGATACAAGTCTTAGGCTATGAAACAAATGGGGAATACCAGCATTCTAAAAGTCTGGTAGGATACCTAAAAGTCTGGTAGAAGTATCATATTGAAGTTGGAACGTTTTACTCAAAAGATCGTAGATCCCTTCTCAACCTTCCTAATTCTATTTAAGTGATTCTTTGGGATTTATGCATTTATCATATATATGTGCTTATCATTAAAGAATGCAAGGAACAAAATCAAGCTCAACAGCAAATGTCAGCGTACCTACCTCTGCACATTCAGAGAAAAGCTGAGTAAATTCAGAAAAAATTGTCAACATATCTTAGAAAGTCACTCAGCGTTGACTTATGATCTTTCGCTCAATCTAGATATAAAAAACAATGACTTTATGCATTAGAGATGCATGAGAAACCATTTCCATGAAAGAATTGAAGAAGCCTACTACCACACCCCTGAACCTATTTCATCACCAAGGTCTAGTACCCGAAAGCTTAAGGCAAACTCCTTCAAAGGATTTCCAACAACTATATCTTCTTTCAAGAAGTCGTAACGGTCATTTCTCCAACTTCTATTTATACCAAGAAAGATTGAACTTCAAAAAATATAGAGAACTTACGAGCTATCATTAAACAATTTCTTTCTTGAGTCAAATTCTCTTTGTGTTCATTCTTCTCTTGTAAAACAGAGACCTTCTTTGCTTGTTCTGCCTCTAGTAGATTTTGGTCTCATGTCATAACTTAGTGTACAATTCCCTTTGTATATATGTCATACACTAAGTTTCAAGAGTTACTCTTTCTTTCACAAACAATCTGTAAAGTTTGGTGTATTGCCAGGATCTGTTAGTGTGGGAAATACTGTTGACTTGCAAAGGCTTTTGAAAGAATACTTGGGTTTGAGTCAGGAGTGACTTGTTAAAAGAATACTTGGGTTTAAGCCAAAAGTGGCTGGAGTCAAGAATACTTGTGGAACTGGTCTGGTGCAGTTATTGTAAAGGAGATTTTACAATAGTGGAAATCCTTCAAGTTAAAAGGGACTAAACGTAATTTTTGTGTTGAAAGTAAACCAGTATAAACTCTCTGTTAATCTTTCCTTATTTCTCTTTTGCATTATCTAATTACTAGTTTTTATTTAGTTTGAATTTCCGCAAAAAGAGTCTATGACTTATTCAACTCCCCCTTTTCTAAGTCAGACTCTGAACTATCTGTAACATCCTGATTTTACTAATTGAGATTAAGCCATTAATTAAGGGTTAACTGCAGAATTGAGATTAATAATTAATTAAACTAATTGCTGATTGGTTAGAAAATGATTGAATAAATAATGATAATAATAATAATAATAATGCCAAGCGAAAGGACGCATGTACCCCTAATGGTATAAGATGACTTCAGCTCTCTCTTTCCCTCATTATTCACGTTGGACAGCTCTTCTTGTGCGTGCGTCTGGTCTCTTCTTTCCACTGTTCCTCTTCTTCCTCTCCGTCACCTTCTTCCTCTTCTTCTTCTTCTTCTTCCACTTGGAGCTGTCAGTGTCCTAGTTGGAAGGCTGTGCTGGGAAGTGCCTTGGAGCTGTGGAGGAGACGAATCCATTGGAGGAAGGAGCAACTCTGGTCCAGAATCGATGCTGAGTTCGAAGGCTGTCGGAGGAGGAGTAACAGAAAGGCGATCGGTCAGCATTGTAACACGAGGAATCTCTGAACCCCGACAGCAGGTAGGGGGTGCTTTGCATGTCAAGTGTATGGTTTATGGACGGGTTCCGGGGAGATTTGCTTTAATGTGTTGTGTTGTGTTCGAAGCGTGTTGGTAGATGTGTTGTGACTGAGTATTTGTGCATGCAACTCCTGGATTTTGTGATATTTGTGAACTGTTTTGGGTTGTGTGATTCCATCCATGAGTGCGTGTTAATGTTTCTGAGAATGATGACTGAATGCATGTGAATATGAGTATCACTATAATTTCTGAATGCATGAGATATAAGTTGATATGTTGATTTCCATTTGGAATGTTGGGTTGAAATGCATGCTGATTTCATTACAAATGTCGAGTGGATGTATTGTAGTGTTGTTACCCTGATTTACTTGTTATGAGTTACTAAGATAAACGCATGTGATGCTGTGAGGAAACTGTGGAATTCCGAGTGAATCTGAATGCGTGTGGAATCGGTTGTGACCTATTGATGGCTGCGTGAGACGCACCTAGTAAGCTTGGATGCTTGTTGTGGAATTGCATAAAATTGCATATATGAGATGACTTCCAGATTCTTGGCTAGATCCATGAGGACCCGTGGTAGCCGACGGAGCTAGAGCTGGGTCTCGAGACGTCACGAGGTGACCGGTACCACACGAAAAGGGCTAGTGGACGAGGGGCCGGGAAGGAATCTGGAGCCATATGAGATGATTTTCAGTCACAGATTTCGGGCTAGATCCATGAGGACCCGTGGTAGCCGATGGAGCTAGAGCTAAGTCTCGAGATGTCACGGGGTGACCGGTACCACATGGAAAGGGCTAGTGGACGAGGGGCCGGGAAGGAATCTGCAACTGAAATCACGGTTTAAGTCAGACCCGTATGCATGTGTGTGAGAGTATTGTTATTGAGACTAACCTGATTGCATGGATTTGAATGATTGAGTAAATTTTGACTGAATGAATATGTATGTATTGATGTTGTTGTCGAGTGCAATGTGATGTTATGATTGAGAATGTATGTTATTGAGCAATTTTCGATTGGATGATGTTGTGTGACTCTTATATTAATTGGCAGTGTATATATATTTGTGGATTGAGCCATGGAAATGGTATAATTGAGGATTGAGGTACAATCCGAGTCAATAACTGTCATTTTATATGTAAAAGCTCACCCCTACACCATTTTTCAGTATGTACAGGTCGGACTCAGAAGTGATGATAAGGCCTCAAGTCCGAGTGAGGCGCACTCCGACTGCTGAGTGCTTATATTGTATTTATTATGTTTAGTCAGTATAGCCTTGGCCGGCTCTCATGTAATATGATAATTTAACATCTTGGTTTATGAGTAATGCCTACCAGAATTGTAGACAAGTACACGTATACATATACATATATATACTTTGCATGGGTATGGTGTTAATTGCATCGAATAATAAGTGTTGGTGAATGAATAATGTTAGGATGATGAGTATTCGAGTGTATGTTTACATATATACATGTGTGTGGTTATATTAGTGACATACACTGTATTGATTGTGAAGTGTTGTTGAATTATTTGAGAATTGTTGATGGGTGAATTAGTGTTAAGTTGATGATTCCGAGTGAGACTATAGTGTTGGGCTTCTTTCCCGAGTGGAGAAAACTTAAAAGGATTCTGAGAAAAATCCCTTTAGATGTACCTACACTGTGTGGGATTCGATGGGAGAATTTCCCGAGTAATGTTAGGCGTAAGTAATACCGAGTGAAAGATATGGGTAAATCCCGAGTGGGAAAGGATTTGATTATTTCCGAGTGATAAATCCGAGTGAGTGAGGATCTACACCCCGAGTGGTTAAGGTTCGAATGAGTCCGAGTGGGACTTAACTTTCTGATTTTCCCCGAGTGAATATGATGATGTATACCGAGTGAATCTAGCTGGAATATTCCGAGTGATAAATGATTGTGGAGACCCCTTCTAAGTGAAGGAAGGTCTATGTGTTCTCCGAGTGAGAAGTGTAAATATGCCGCGTGATGAGTGTGTAAGGGAATTTCGATTGTATCGAGGTTGAAATATACTGAGTGGTGTTTGATTAGGAGGTATTCCGAGTGGGGAAGTCTTATGGACTCCGAGTGGGATAGTTATCATTTCCGAGTGGATTTTACGTGACCCTTATGGATAAAAATAAATGACTAAGTATAAAAGTTGGGGTCAATCCCGAGTGAATGGAACACCGATCCCGAGTGATGGGAATTACCGAGTGTGTTACTCGCCCCAGCAACTATGTGTTCGCTCCAGCGAGTGTGAGCGAACGGAATGTCTCTGATGGGTTATGCTTAAGCTATGCGTACTTCGCCAAAGCGAGTCGGGTTGTCTCGCCCAAGCGTGTTGAATCTCGCTTGAGCGCAATGTGTACTGGGTGGCTGTTTCGCTTGAGCGTGGTTGTGGGCTCGCGTAGGCCCTTGTTCTCCTGTTGTATGCCTTAAGAATGTCTGTATTTCTCTTGTTTCATTCCCTCCATATTTTACTCGGTTGTGTTATAGTCCATTGGTTTATTTTTGTGGAAAATTTTCCCTGTTTCGGTATTTATTTATTTATTAAATTAGGGTGTTACATTTTGGTATCAGAGCAGACCGAAAGGTCCATGGCCAAGGTTTGCCTACTGTTAGTAGGCGGTTGTGTGCATTATTGCTGGTAGTCACAGTTGCTTATAATAACTGATGGATGTGATGCATGCTTAAGCATAATTGTGTGGCCCTGTGCCTAAGAATTTTATGGTGAACAGTAGTAAGAGATACTACTATTGGGAGGTTGAATGTGGGGTAGAAGATTATTCCTATCCTAGTCTGATTACTTATATAATACTGAGTGTATATATATATATATATGTATATGTTTATGGGGATCGATTGAATGGTTAAAATTCTTGTATAAGTACGTTAGTAATTCATGACTATGAGAGACTGCCTACATGCTATATGGATCGTATGATAATGTGTTATAAATGTAGAAGTGTGGAATCGAAGTTCGATTGGATGTGAATAATTCGGTATCCTTGTCCTATGTTTCAGGACAAGTCGTGGCAAATCGTCACGGTATGGAAGCCATAGCCACGACGTTTCAGCGTTTCGCTGATGAGTTTGAGAGGCAGAATCAGCCTCGAACTGGAGATAACCAAGGGCTAGATCGTTTCCTGAAGAGGAAACCGAGTGAGTTTCAAGGGGGATTTAATCCCGAGGCAGCTTACTGGTGGATTCGAGATTTAGAGAGAATTTTTGGGGGCCTTCACTGTACCGAGGCCTAGAAAGTCGAGTGCGCAGTGTACATGCTGTGGGGCAAGGCAGAAAATTGGTGGAAGATCACCAGGAACCGTTGGGCTGATGCTGACACCCAGTTAACCTGGGAGAATTTTAAAATGTGCTTCTTGGAGAAATATTTTCCCGACACAGTGAGGAGTCGGAAGGAACTAGATTTTATAGAGCTGAAGCAGGGCTCCATGTCCGTGGAGGAATACGTTGCAAGGTTTGAGGAATTGTGCCTGTTTTATCCGCCCTTCCAGTGGCCTGGAACCGAGAGTTCCAAATGCATTAAGTTCGAGAGCTGACTGAGATCAGATATTAAGCGAGCGTTCAGGCACCAAGAAATTAGAAGTTTTCCTGTATTGGTGAATAAATGTAGAATTTTTGAAGAGGATGACAAGGCCCACTCGGGCCAGAGCAGCAAGGCCAACACCTCCTTGAAGCCTCAGCAATCTCGCTTCAAGAGACAGGATGACTCTGGTAAGAGCAGACTCTCCTCTAGATTCAGGGGTCGGAGTAATCAAGGTGGTCGTGCTGGTAGTCGCCCAAAGTACGGCAAATGTTTTATATGTGGTGGTGACCACTTTGACCAAGATTGTGAAGATAGAGATGACGTTGTGCGCTTCCATTGCAATGGGAGAGGGCATATTCGCCCTAACTGCCCTCTGCTACGACGATCAAATGCTGACGCACACCGTGGGGGTTCCCGAGAGAGAGACCGCGGAAATAATGGCCGAGGGAATGGTGGCAGAGGCAATGGGACTGGGGGTAACATGGGGTTTGCCCCAAATGACCGTGGAAGAAACGCTGACCAACCAACTGCAGGCAGAGTTTAGGCCATCAGTGCTGTGGGAGTTGCACAAGCAAACGACTTGGCGCAAAGGTAATGGTAGCTATTGTTTGATGATTATCGTCAGACGTGTTGCACTAGATTGGTTGCAATGAAGAGGCATATACCCTGTGAGGGTCGGGAACCTATTACCACTATACTGTTTGCAGTAGTGGTAATCTATATTGCGTGATTGTGGCTGTGTGATGTGCCCTACGTGGTGCATAATGATGATGTTGACGTAAATGTATTGCGTATATATGTTTGTGAATTGCCATTAACTTTTGTGAATTAGTAATAATTGAGTGAGTATGGTCGGTGTGGGTGTAAGGTATGCTGTCCGAGACGACTCTACATACCATAGGTATTGTGGCAGCATACACGTTTGCAGCGACTCTATGTGATTGTTGTAACCCTATAGGAATGAGACGTCATCCTATAAGATGGATGCAGCAATCCATGAGTCGGGCAGGTGAGGTTGTAGCTGCTTATGGTGATGGTGAGTCTATCGGGCGGTTCTGAGTGAGGATGAGAGTTGTATTAAGTGAATAATATATGGTTATGTATCAAAATATGGATAGGGAGTTTGTTTAACCTTGATGTGTTACTGCCGAGTGAAGTTAGGATGTTCCGAGTGAAACATCGTTCTGGAGGTCACTATTAAGTTAAGGAACTGTGTCCGAATGACACATTTATGTTAGACGAAATCTGGATGAAATATCCGAGTCGTGTGATTTCCGGGTGGAGTGTCCGAGCGTGGCACTTCTGAGTAAGGTAGAATTCGAGTGGTGTGACTCGGATCGCGACATTTCCGAGTGAATGGTACCATGTAGACGGTTCCCATCGTATGAAATTTCTAAGTTTGTAGGATGTGCCCCTGACTAATCTTTACCAAAGGAACTTCTGGTCGGAATGTGGGACTATGAATAGGTGAGTCTCCGAGTGAATTATCCCGAGGAAGGGTAAATACCGAGGGGTAAGTTTATTCATAGATGTGTTCGAGTGGATGTTTGGAGCTGCTGAGTTTGAACTCAGATTTGCTTTTGGAATAGGCTTGAATTCTGAGTGAAAATTTGGTAAAAAGAAAGTTCTCCGGGTGAGAATTACTTTCAAACCCCGAATGATCCCTTTTGAGTGAGAGGTCCGAGTGACGTTCTCAGAGTGTAGGCGTGGGAATTACCTAAGAGACGGTTAGAAATCTGAGATTTTGGAACCGAGTGTGGTGTCTGTAAAGGATGAATCCGGGCAAACTGTGCTAGTCAGAGTACATTATAACTCTTTCGAGTCTCCGGCTCGGGATTGTCGAAATATATCATGGTTTAGGGAAGAGATTTTGTGGTCGGATGTTGAATATCCGAGGGATTAAGCCGAGATAAGACGGATAATAGCGTGTATTGGGGGGGAAATCGGTAATGTTTCTTACCGAATGGACTTTCCCAACTCTATAATTGACACAACCTTGTGTTTATACCCTGTGTGGATACCTAATTATTCTGAGTGGCTCCATTGGCATTGGAGGAACGGACGGTGGATGTACGCCGATTGGCGTTGGGAGTATAGGGTCGGGAGGCCGAGGAATTAGGGAATATCAATAGCTATGGTGAACTGGCAGAGTTGAATGGAAGTAACTTACGTGGAAAACGGAATCCCGAATGTATTGAAGACTATAAAGAGTTGTTTTATTTGTACCGATTGGAAATTACGAAGCAGTCGAAAACGCTGAGAAGCGAAGAGTTGCAGTCAGAGCAGGACAGTGATATTTTGAACTGTTGTTGAGGTAAGCCTGCATTTGAATTTCGGGGACGAAATTCTTTTGAGAGGGGGAGAACTGTAACATCTTGATTTTACTAATTGAGATTAAGCCATTAATTAAGGGTTAACTGCAGAATTGAGATTAATGATTAATTAAACTAATTGCTGATTGGTTAGAAAATGATTGAATAAATAATGATAATAATAATAATAATGTCAGGCGAAAGGACGCATGTGCCCCTAATGGTATAAGATGACTTCAGCTCTCTCTTTCCCTCATTATTCACGCTGGACAGCTCTTCTTGTGCGTGCGTCTGGTCTCTTCTTTCCACTGTTCCTCTTCTTCCTCTCCGTCACCTTCTTCCCCTTCTTCTTCTTCTTCTTCCACTTGGAGCTGTCAGTGTCCCAGTTGGAAGGTTGTGCTGGGAAGTGCCTTGGAGCTGTGGAGGAGACGAATCCGTTGGAGGAAGGAGCAACTCTGGTCCAGAATCGACGCTGAGTTCGAAGGCTGTCGGAAGAGGAGTAACAGAAGGGCGATCGGTCAGCATTGTAACACGAGGAGTCTCTAAACCCCGACAGCAGGTAGGGGGCGCTTTGCATGTCAAGTGTATGGTTTATGGACGGGTTCCGGGGAGATTTGCTTTAATGTGTTGTGTTGTGTTCGAAGCGTGTTTGTAGATGTGTTGTGACTGAGTATTTGTGCATGCAACTCCTGGATTTTGTGATATCTGTGAACTGTTTTGGGTTGTGTGATTTTGTCCATGAGTGCGTGTTAATGTTTCTGAGAATGATGACTGAATGCATGTGAATATGAGTATCACTATAATTTCCGAATGCATGAGATATAAGTTGATATGTTGATTTCCATTTGGAATGTTGGGTTGAAATGCATGCTGATTTCATTACAAATGTCGAGTGGATGTATTGTAGTGTTGTTACCCTGATTTACTTGTTATGAGTTACTAAGATAAACGCATGTGATGCTGTGAGGAAACTGTGGAATTCCGAGTGAATCTGAATGCGTGTGGAATCGGTTGTGACCTATTGATGGCTGCGTGAGACGCACCTAGTAAGCTTGGATGCTTGTTGTGGAATTGCATAAAATTGCATATATGAGATGACTTCCAGATTCTTGGCTAGATCCATGAGGACCCGTGGTAGCCGACGGAGCTAGAGCTGGGTCTCGAGACGTCACGAGGTGACCGGTACCACACGAAAAGGGCTAGTGGACGAGGGGCCGGGAAGGAATCTGGAGCCATATGAGATGATTTTCAGTCACAGATTTCGGGCGAGATCCATGAGGACCCGTGGTAGCCGATGGAGCTAGAGCTAAGTCTCGAGATGTCACGGGGTGACCGGTACCACACGGAAAGGGCTAGTGGACGAGGGGCCGGGAAGGAATCTGCAACTGAAATCACGGTTTAAGTCGGACCCGCATGCATGTGTATGAGAGTATTGTTATTGAGACTAACCTGATTGCATGGATTTGAATGATTGAGTAAATTCCGACTGAATGAATATGTATGTATTGATGTTGTTGTCGAGTGTAATGTGATGTTATGATTGAGAATGTATGTTATTGAGCAATTTTCGATTGGATGATGTTGTGTGACTCTTATATTAATTGGCAGTGTATATATATTTGTGGATTGAGCCATGGAAATGGTATAATTGAGGATTAAGGTACAATCCGAGTCAATAACTGTCATTTTATATGTAAAAGCTCACCCCTACACCATTTTTCAGTATGTACAGGTCGGACTCGGAAGTGATGATTATAACACCCCTAGTTTTCTGTACTCGAATCCCGATATGATCGTCATAATTAATAAAAATACGAGTAAATTTTTCGCGTTTGAAAACATTTCCAAGACACCACCATGATCACACCAAGACCCAAATCGCAGAAAACCAAAGAGTGAGATTATATAACCTAAAGCTGGATCGATAGATAATTTGCCCATAACGGTATACAAAAATAATAGAGTTTACAGCGGAAGAATATGTATACCGGGCACACGCCTAGTCCCATATATGACGATATGAGAAAAGGCTCGGCAACGCATGCAATGGCATAACATAGGCCTAGTAGACAACCATCTTCATTTTACATATTCACATAAGCATACTATGCCTAAGATATAGGTATATACTTATCTATGTGGTCATGCATCATACATCATCAAGGTCCATATCCATTTCGACCACAAGGCATGTGTCATCAACACTTATACACTAATCAAGCGGGTATGAGTACATACACCCCCAAAGACCAATACAATAACCACTCAAGTTTTTATTCACAATACATTCAAGATTACTACTAAGATCAGTACTATTACATACATTCATTTACAACCCAATAGATTACAGTCGCTGCCGGCCAAGGCATCCCATTACAACTATTTACCTTCCCTAAAGCTTTACTTTTAAATCATCCTCTTCCCATGGTTTTCCTGCACCAATACTAAAAAGTAGACCACATGGGAGAGTGAGTTTACATTTCAAATGACGATATGAATACAATTGAAATTATGTGCATATGCATATCAACATCATGTATGCTTTGCTATACACATCAATAATCATCATAAATTATTAATTCAACAATATATATTCATTTCATGTTCATTCATCAAATCATAGCAAAGCAAGCATATACACATCTATAACATCGCCACAATGGGCCAACACATATCTATCATATCGCCCCGATGGGCCAACTCATCAATATAGACCATCTTGGTCTTTCGTCAAGCCACTATGGGCTAAAATCATCATTTCCAATCATAATTAAATACGCCCCTCATTATATTGGGCCATATCATACATATCGTCATATTCAACATCATTTCATATATGCATATCATTCATTACTTTTATGTGGTCTTTCATTATATTAACTTCTCATCTCATCACCACCAATCCCATCATATCATTCATCATCAATCATGTTCTGGCATATCTCCACGCTATATGCAAATGCTCTTATGGCTAATGCATATGCACAATGGAATAGTTAACAAATGCGGATCCGACTGTGGGAATATAACATCATTTCAATTGTGGGACGAGCATAGGTGTGCTACTATGCCCCCTACTGCAGTAGTAAATTGTGTACACATATATCTCAATTTTACGCATGCTTACATCATCATACTTTTACTGGTACCAAACCGCTCTCGCCCATCTGTAGCACTAGTCACCCTGTGACTTGCGGATCAACATCGTGGCCTCAACTACCACAAGTGCTACGGGCCCCTCCCGAACACACATCGAGAGAGCCGTGTCCCGTCGGACACCGAGGTAAACTCGCTCACCATAGAGCCGCCCGCCCACTGGGCCCGCCACATAGGGTGCCTCGTCACCAAACTATGGACAGCTTCGTGACTCATACACCGAGTCACAGGGGAAAGTCATAATACGCTCGTGCACTGAGCCGCCCTCCCACTGGGCCCGCCTAGTGGAACCCCCTAATATTCCACATAGACAGCTATGATATGCCATGGATGCAATGCAATGCAAATCAAATGCATTCTCACTCTGTGCATCCTAAATGCCACTCATCAAACATCATCATCCTCATCACAATCACCAACACCACCATACACCTTAGTGGTTTCAACATTGTTGGTTTCATCATTATTATTTTCAAGTCTTTAATGTGGCATTTCCATTTCAACATATTTTCACATATATATTTCACATCACACACGCAAGTCAGTACTTGCAAACAACCACTATGGCATTTTAACATCACATATTATTCATCAATATTATCACATTTCATTTAGTGGATTATCATCTCATTATCCATTACCATTGCTCAAGCATACTCATATATGTATATGTACAAAATTGTGTGGCATTCACAACATTATCAATTTTCATATTTCGTACCACACATACAAGACCAAGCTTGTATCATACACAATATTACACAACCATTCATCAATATAAATATACACCTCTTTGTGCAAGAGAGTGTTCAACATCATCATCTAGCATTATTTAATATCATACGTCCTCTAATTCATCCAATTATAATTCATACAATGTCATTTATTCATTTACCCCTTGGTCTTATAATTATTCTGGGATATCTCTCATAACCCCACCATCATATCCTCATTATTATTCTTTGGCTACTCTATTTTGGTGGCAAATACATTCCAAGCAATTGATCCCAAAGTGCCAATTAATCCCAATTACTTCCATGTTTTATCATCATTATATTGTCCTTAACACATCCCTTAATCATCTCATCTTATAAAGAAAAGGAGTCCAACATAAGCCCAATACAAGGAAAATGAAATAAATTTCATTTCTGGGAAACTCGCTCAAGCGAGATTCACCATCGCTTGAGCGAGATCAACATCACTCGCTTGGGCGAGTCCTCTCGCGTGGGCGAAATACTTCCAGTAGCGTTTTCACGCCCGATCGCTTGAGCGAATCACACCCTTGCCTGAGCGAGATTGAAGTGGGTCGCTTGAGCGCCCAAAAGTTCTCCTTGAGCGAAGACATCTGGGAGTATCAGGTCACTATCTCGCTTGAGCGAGCCACTCTCGCTCAAGCGGAATTCTTCCAGTATCCAATCTCGTACTCTCTCGCTTGAGCGAGACTCAGCATGCCACGCCTCTCGCCTAAGCGAGATTCCTCCAGTGCCATTTTTCCACTTCGCTCGCTCAAGCGTGGCTACTCTCGCTTGAGCGAGGTTCACCCAGTATGTTATTCTTCTCTGTTAAATGCGTCTCGCCTAAGCGAGACCTCATCTCGCCTGAGCGAGATTGGACCCGAGACCAATCCTCTGGTACAGGGGACTCTCGTTTGAGCGAGATCCCATCTCGCTTGAGCGAGATTACCAGTACACACTCAGAAACTCAGTCTGTTACTCTCCTTCTCACATCAAAACCTTAATATATAAGTTTGACCTAGATTAATCTTCCTTACTCCTCCATTTATACACTTAGAACCTGGTTCAATAATTTTTACATCTCAATTCCAATTATCAATCCATTAACTATGAAAAAGAATTATATAAACACTCTTCATCATCATTTCACTTTATCACAGCACAACCTTCAACACTTTATTCAACTCATCTATTCATTGAATATCACCACACATTTGATTCATATCAATTAAAAGGAACATCAAGTATTTATCATCAACATCATATATTCATATAATTTTCACAACAATTCCATAAACCAAGCCATCATTCACTATTTCAACAATTCAAACATACAATTAATTCTTGGCAAGGCAATGCATGAGTGCACACATAACATAATTATCAATTAATCACTCATGCACTTGAAATGCAAACTCCTCTCCTACCTCAAGAGAAGATCCACAATTCCAATGCTCCAAATGCCTCGATCGCTCCGCATCATCGTCAAGGATACAATCCTATCACAACACATATACATACAATTGCCATTATTATACTATCATAAAACATCATCTTAGACATCATCATCTAACCCATGATCAAGTCCTAGACTTGTCTAATACTCCAAATTCATATGCTTGTATTAGGCATCGGGAATTCCTTTCCCCAAAGCGAAGATTTCTAGATTTCAAAGGGCTAAACAACCCAACATCAACAACACCATGGCCTATGACAAGACCTAAGGCTTCATCAATTTAAACATCCATTCTCTTAGTCTAATATTAATGGTTCGCAATCATTGTCAACATCATAAATATCAACACTTACTAATCCCTCAAATCAACATACCTATATACATGCATATATCATCATTTGTAACTCATGACTTAGCTCCCCATTCTATCAACATCAATATTCAATCCCAATACTTCTAAATGTTCATTTCTTCATATAAATCCACTCCCAAGGCATCAAAATCACTAAGGTTACCAATTTGGCAAAAATCCCCAATTTATCACACTTAGGGTTTCCTATCTAAAATCATTTAACAATATTCTCAATCAATCTCTTAAAATCTTCATGGTCACTATAACTTTCCCTTCATCCCACAACATCAAACCATGTTCAATTTCACACCTCCATTATTCATGCTTAAAGTTTCACTCTAGGTTTACCAACACAATCAACACCCATCCACATGCAAGGCTTCTAATATTATCATCTTCAACCCAATATCACAAAACCATAATAAAATGATGTGGAGGTAAGAAATCTTTACCTTAAATCCAAACTCCACCAAAACGAAAATAAGGGTGAAGAAGAAGGGGAGAAGACCAATGCATGCTCCCATGCTCCATAGATGCCTCACATATCCAAGCTCAAGTTCATATTTTTGGCAAGAATAGGGGTAGGGAGAAGTGGGTTTCGGTTTGCCCATTATAGAGGGAGGAGGAGGTAGAAAAATGAAGGAGAAGGTGAGAGGAAGAAGCTGCCAAAAATATGAAGGAAAAAGGGGGAAAGAAAGTGTAAAAATCTAGGTTCTTGCACAATGGTTAATGTCCTAACTTTTGTGTTTGCCATTTTGTCCATTGGTCAATAGAAATTAGAAAAAGGGGAGGAGAAGCCACGGTGAAATGGAGAGAAGAAAATGGATTTTGCAATTTATTTTAATTCCAATCCCCTCGTATTTTCCCTGTTTCATATCATACGTCGAGTCCAATTAATTATCTCCTTAGCACTAAAAATTATTCTAACTACACCATCTTAACCACAATAATATTCCAAACATTCTAGACCCATTAACCACTCAATTCAATTAAGTGGGTCCCACATCATCTGTTAATTCATCCGTTTCCGGTAAATCTTAATTTACCGATAATTCACCTCTAGTGTCTAACAACATCTCCCACAATTATTTGACCATGAATAATTAATTATCATCATCCGATAAATTTATTTTATCTAAAATCTGGGATGTTACAATCCACCCCACCAAAAAGAAACTTCGTCTTCGAAGTTTAACATCGGTATACATCATAAGGCCATACTTCAGCCACACACCATTAAGGTCCAAAATCATCATAATGTAACATCGGACTTTCCAAAGTCCAGCAGGATATAATTATTATCATCCCTTTACCCAAGTATGAAACTTCACATACTCATCATGAGTCACCTCTCATCTATTCTCGGTTTATTGATCACAATTTTCGCATTCTTACCCAGTACCTCCGGATAGGTCCAATACATTCGCCGTAAGCAGTTACAACTCTACACTTGCCCGGCCTATGTGTTGCTGCATCCGACATACAGGAAGGCGTCCCAATCCCGTAGTGGTTACTACAAACACATGAGATCGGTGCATAAGTGTACGTTGCCACAATGCCTATGGCACGTAAAGACATATCAGGATAAGTACCTTCATGTCCTATTGCTCACATTATTCCTATCAATTCTAATATTATTCCTTTACACACGAGACTTCCCAAGAAGTCGCACAATCTCACGAGCAATATACTCACATCATATTGTTATTTAATCGTGATCCGGCATAATTCATGTCATACCATTCATTATTCTTCAGTCACCATAACCATATATTGACATAACAACCACAAATTTCCAATCACCATAGGGTAATCACCCCACCATTGGACCTCGTCCATCCCAAAATCACAGTCAAATAACTTAGAAATCATTTGTCTAATCCAGATATTATCGACGATAATTCGGTTCAAGCCTATAGGAATCACCAAACTCATATCAAATAGATGCTCCCAAGGTCAAAATAAGGTCAATATTCATATAATAATCTTCCACACTAGTGGTTTGCCTCTTTTATCACAGTCAAAGTCCATATATTGGACATACAATTCACATTGTGTTACATCGGCATGCGATTCTATCACCAATATATCTCCTTTTCAAAGCAAAAAGGGAGGTATCAATAGAATTAAATTCCATAACCAACTCATGTTAACATGCATTACCTCTATATCATACCGCAATTCATAATCAATCTAATCTTCATAACGTTAAGGGCATACAATCTAGCTCAAAATCATACCATAAAATTATATATCTTGGTCAATACCAAGGTATACCCCGAATTCAACATCTTTATTCACCAACTACGTATGGGTTCATGTTCTCATTTCCAATCCAATCGCACATCGGTTCTAGCCTCATCAACTCATTCCATACTTTATTCCACTACGGCTCAACCCTTCATGAGATTCAGTTCATCACTAGTCTTAGAAAATTCAAGGGTCATTTAGTACCCATCGTGGAATACTTCCACAACACATAAAGTCAATAAACATGGCTCATAGAAACATCATAGAGCCTAGACCACCATAGGGTCAAATTCAATAAGGTTCGATCGTTCATGATCATTTTGAGTCATTCGGGGTTACCACACTTAGTGGGTCACAACTAAATCAATCATTAACTCGGTTCACAAATACAAAACCGAGACATACCCCAAGTCTACATATACACCATTTCAATATTCAATCATCTTATCACTTACTCATGTCCTTCATCCAAAAAGGAATATAATAAATCATTTGTATTACATAATGCCATACCTCTGTGCTCCAGGATATAAAATCCATAATTCAAATTAGCATAAATAATCATTTTAATTTATGAACATCCCCATTAGGGAATTTATTCACCATCTTTCATACAATTAGATTTCAACATGTGAATCATTCACATCTAACATCTCCTATCCGTGATCAACATACGGCATAGGTTCACCCTCAAATCAATTCATACTCAATATATCATATCCATGATCACACATGGTTCAATTTCATCATCAGTTAAAGTCATACTCAAATATTAATATTCAAATGCATAATATCAATGTATTCGTCATTAGAAGGAAATAGTGTAAGGAAC
The DNA here is from genome assembly GCA_037962975.1 of Clitoria ternatea. Lineage (NCBI taxonomy): Eukaryota > Viridiplantae > Streptophyta > Magnoliopsida > Fabales > Fabaceae > Clitoria > Clitoria ternatea. The sequence goes on from CM075672.1 coordinate 79,565,183, forward strand.
TTGGCCGGACTTACACAAACAACCACATCAATCACATTGAGGAATTCCTCCATAAACATATTCAATCTCAAGATTCATCAAATTTTCCAATGAGCAACTATGCTCCATAAGTACATCATATAACCTCAAGGATAAAGGGTATACACCCAATAAGCAACCACGTCTTATGAATCACAATCTCATAAAAGTCCTCATTGCGCATCAATCCCAACTCAACTCTAATGATTCATAATAATTCCTCAATAAGCAATAATGCCCTTATAATCGATCCATAATTCCTAGGCACTTAATCCATCATGTGTCCATGTAGGGCAATCAAACATAATATCATCATTCTCTAGATAATTATCATTCCTAAATCTATACGAACAACCTTATTCCAATAATCACCAAAATGTTCCAATATTGAGCAGTCGTGCTCCAACCATCCATAAAATCAACTCCAATACCAATCAATCATGCAATGACAATGATCAAGATCTCTAATTCAGAGCAAAATACGCTCTGATACCAGATTATAACACCCCTAGTTTTCTGTACTCGAATCCCGATGTGATCGTCATAATTAATAAAAATACGAGTAAATTTTTCGCGTTTGAAAACATTTCCAAGACACCACCATGATCACACCAAGACCCAAATCGCAGAAAACCAAAGAGTGAGATTATATAACCTAAAGCTGGATCGATAGATAATTTACCCATAACGGTATACAAAAATAATAGAGTTTACAGCGGAAGAATATGTATACCGGGCACACGCCTAGTCCCATATATGACGATATGAGAAAAGGCTCGGCAACGCATGCAATGGCATAACATAGGCCTAGTAGACAACCATCTTCATTTTACATATTCACATAAGCATACTATGCCTAAGATATAGGTATATACTTATCTATGTGGTCATGCATCATACATCATCAAGGTCCATATCCATTTCGACCACAAGGCATGTGTCATCAACACTTATACACTAATCAAGCGGGTATGAGTACATACACCCCCAAAGACCAATACAATAACCACTCAAGTTTTTATTCACAATACATTCAAGATTACTACTAAGATCAGTACTATTACATACATTCATTTACAACCCAATAGATTACAGTCGCTGCTGGCCAAGGCATCCCATTACAACTATTTACCTTCCCTAAAGCTTTACTTTTAAATCATCCTCTTCCCATGGTTTTCCTGCACCAATACTAAAAAGTAGACCACATGGGAGAGTGAGTTTACATTTCAAATGACGATATGAATACAATTGAAATTATGTGCATATGCATATCAACATCATGTATGCTTTGCTATACACATCAATAATCATCATAAATTATTAATTCAACAATATATATTCATTTCATGCTCATTCATCAAATCATAGCAAAGCAAGCATATACACATCTATAACATCGCCACAATGGGCTAACACATATCTATCATATCGCCCCGATGGGCCAACTCATCAATATAGACCATCTTGGTCTTTCGTCAAGCCACTATGGGCTAAAATCATCATTTCCAATCATAATTAAATACGCCCCTCATTATATTGGGCCATATCATACATATCGTCATATTCAACATCATTTTATATATGCATATCATTCATTACTTTTATGTGGTCTTTCATTATATTAACTTCTCATCTCATCACCACCAATCCCATCATATCATTCATCATCAATCATGTTCTGGCATATCTCCACGCTATATGCAAATGCTCTTATGGCTAATGCATATGCATAATGGAATAGTTAACAAATGCGGATCCGACTGTGGGAATATAACATCATTTCAATTGTGGGACGAGCATAGGTGTGCTACTATGCCCCCTACTGCAGTAGTAAATTGTGTACACATATATCTTAATTTTACGCATGCTTACATCATCATACTTTTACTGGTACCAAACCGCTCTCGCCCATCTGTAGCACTAGTCACCCTGTGACTTGCGGATCAACATCGTGGCCTCAACTACCACAAGTGCTACGGGCCCCTCCCGAACACACATCGAGAGAGCCGTGTCCCGTCGAACACCGAGGTAAACTCGCTCACCATAGAGCCGCCCGCCCACTGGGCCCGCCACATAGGGTGCCTCGTCACCAAACTATGGACAGCTTCGTGACTCATACACCGAGTCACAGGGGAAAGTCATAATACGCTCGTGCACTGAGCCGCCCTCCCACTGGGCCCGCCTAGTGGAACCCCCTAATATTCCACATAGACAGCTATGATATGCCATGGATGCAATGCAATGCAAATCAAATGCATTCTCACTCTGTGCATCCTAAATGCCACTCATCAAACATCATCATCCTCATCACAATCACCAACACCACCATACACCTTAGTGGTTTCAACATTGTTGGTTTTATCATTATTATTTTTAAGTCTTTAATGTGGCATTTCCATTTCAACATATTTTCACATATATATTTCACATCACACACGCAAGTCAGTACTTGCAAACAGCCACTATGGCATTTTAACATCATATATTATTCATCAATATTATCACATTTCATTTAGTGGATTATCATCTCATTATCCATTACCATTGCTCAAGCATACTCATATATGTATATGTACAAAATTATGTGGCATTCACAACATTATCAATTTTCATATTTCGTACCACACATACAAGACCAAGCTTGTATCATACACAATATTACACAACCATTCATCAATATAAATATACACCTCTTTGTGCAAGAGAGTGTTCAACATCATCATCTAGCATTATTTAATATCATACTTCCTCTAATTCATCCAATTATAATTCATACAATGTCATTTATTCATTTACCCCTTGGTCTTATAATTATTCTGGGATATCTCTCATAACCCCACCATCATATCCTCATTATTATTCTTTGGCTACTCTATTTTGGTGGCAAATACATTCCAAGCAATTGATCCCAAAGTGCCAATTAATCCCAATTACTTCCATGTTTTATCATCATTATATTGTCCTTAACACATCCCTTAATCATCTCATCTTATAAAGAAAAGGAGTCCAACATAAGCCCAATACAAGGAAAATGAAATAAATTTCATTTCTGGGAAACTCGCTCAAGCGAGATTCACCATCGCTTGAGCGAGATCAACATCACTCGCTTGGGCGAGTCCTCTCGCGTGGGCGAAATACTTCCAGTAGCGTTTTCACGCCCGATCGCTTGAGCGAATCACACCCTTGCCTGAGCGAGATTGAAGTGGGTCGCTTGAGCGCCCAAAAGTTCTCCTTGAGCGAAGACATCTGGGAGTATCAGGTCACTATCTCGCTTGAGCGAGCCACTCTCGCTCAAGCGGAATTCTTCCAGTATCCAATCTCGTACTCTCTCGCTTGAGCGAGACTCAGCATGCCACGCCTCTCGCCTAAGCGAGATTCCTCCAGTGCCATTTTTCCACTTCGCTCGCTCAAGCGTGGCTACTCTCGCTTGAGCGAGGTTCACCCAGTATGTTATTCTTCTCTGTTAAATGCGTCTCGCCTAAGCGAGACCTCATCTCGCCTGAGCGAGATTGGACCCGAGACCAATCCTCTGGTACAGGGGACTCTCGTTTGAGCGAGATCCCATCTCGCTTGAGCGAGATTACCAGTACACACTCAGAAACTCAGTCTGTTACTCTCCTTCTCACATCAAAACCTTAATATATAAGTTTGACCTAGATTAATCTTCCTTACTCCTCCATTTATACACTTAGAACCTGGTTCAATAATTTTTACATCTCAATTCCAATTATCAATCCATTAACTATGAAAAAGAATTATATAAACACTCTTCATCATCATTTCACTTTATCACAGCACAACCTTCAACACTTTATTCAACTCATCTATTCATTGAATATCACCACACATTTGATTCATATCAATTAAAAGGAACATCAAGTATTTATCATCAACATCATATATTCATATAATTTTCACAACAATTCCATAAACCAAGCCATCATTCACTATTTCAACAATTCAAACATACAATTAATTCTTGGCAAGGCAATGCATGAGTGCACACATAACATAATTATCAATTAATCACTCATGCACTTGAAATGCAAACTCCTCTCCTACCTCAAGAGAAGATCCACAATTCCAATGCTCCAAATGCCTCGATCGCTCCGCATCATCGTCAAGGATACAATCCTATCACAACACATATACATACAATTGCCATTATTATACTATCATAAAACATCATCTTAGACATCATCATCTAACCCATGATCAAGTCCTAGACTTGTCTAATACTCCAAATTCATATGCTTGTATTAGGCATCGGGAATTCCTTTCCCCAAAGCGAAGATTTCTAGATTTCAAAGGGCTAAACAACCCAACATCAACAACACCATGGCCTATGACAAGACCTAAGGCTTCATCAATTTAAACATCCATTCTCTTAGTCTAATATTAATGGTTCGCAATCATTGTCAATATCATAAATATCAACACTTACTAATCCCTCAAATCAACATACCTATATACATGCATATATCATCATTTGTAACTCATGACTTAGCTCCCCATTCTATCAACATCAATATTCAATCCCAATACTTCTAAATGTTCATTTCTTCATATAAATCCACTCACAAGGCATCAAAATCACTAAGGTTACCAATTTGGCAAAAATCCCCAATTTATCACACTTAGGGTTTCCCATCTAAAATCATTTAACAATATTCTCAATCAATCTCTTAAAATCTTCATGGTCACTATAACTTTCCCTTCATCCCACAACATCAAACCATGTTCAATTTCACACCTCCATTATTCATGCTTAAAGTTTCACTCTAGGTTTACCAACACAATCAACACCCATCCACATGCAAGGCTTCTAATATTATCATCTTCAACCCAATATCACAAAACCATAATAAAATGATGTGGAGGTAAGAAATCTTTACCTTAAATCCAAACTCCACCAAAACGAAAATAAGGGTGAAGAAGAAGGGGAGAAGACCAATGCATGCTCCCATGCTCCATAGATGCCTACATATCCAAGCTCAAGTTCATATTTTTGGCAAGAATAGGGGTAGGGAGAAGTGGGTTTCGGTTTGCCCATTATAGAGGGAGGAGGAGGTAGAAAAATGAAGGAGAAGGTGAGAGGAAGAAGCTGCCGAAAATATGAAGGAAAAAGGGGGAAAGAAAGTGTAAAAATCTAGGTTCTTGCACAATGGTTAATGTCCTAACTTTTGTGTTTGCCATTTTGTCCATTGGTCAATAGAAATTAGAAAAAGGGGAGGAGAAGCCACGGTGAAATGGAGAGAAGAAAATGGATTTTGCAATTTATTTTAATTCCAATCCCCTCGTATTTTCCCCGTTTCATATCATACGTCGAGTCCAATTAATTATCTCCTTAGCACTAAAAATTATTCTAACTACACCATCTTAACCACAATAATATTCCAAACATTCTAGACCCATCAACCACTCAATTCAATTAAGTGGGTCCCACATCATCTGTTAATTCATCCGTTTCCGGTAAATCTTAATTTACCGATAATTCACCTCTAGTGTCTAACAACATCTCCCACAATTATTTGACCATGAATAATTAATTATCATCATCTGATAAATTTATTTTATCTAAAATCTGGGATGTTACAATGATAAGGCCTCAAGTCCGAGTGAGGCGCACTCTGACTGCTGAGTGCTTATATTGTATTTATTATGTTTAGTCAGTATAGCCTTGGCCGGCTCTCATGTAATATGATAATTTAACATCTTGGTTTATGAGTAATGCCTACCAGAATTGTAGACAAGTACACGTATACATATACATATATATACTTTGCATGGGTATGGTGTTAATTGCATCGAATAATAAGTGTTGGTGAATGAATAATGTTAGGATGATGAGTATTCGAGTGTATGTTTACATATATACATGTGTGTGGTTATATTAGTGACATACACTGTATTGATTGTGAAGTGTTGTTGAATTATTTGAGAATTGTTGATGGGTGAATTAGTGTTAAGTTGATGATTCCGAGTGAGACTATAGTGTTAGGCTTCTTTCCCGAGTGGAGAAAACTTAAAAGGATTCTGAGAAAAATCCCTTTAGATGTACCTACACTGTGTGGGATTCGATGGGAGAATTTCCCGAGTAATGTTAGGCGTAAGTAATACCGAGTGAAAGATATGGGTAAATCCCGAGTGGGAAAGGATTTGATTATTTCCGAGTGATAAATCCGAGTGAGTGAAGATCTACACCCCGAGTGGTTAAGGTTCGAATGAGTCCGAGTGGGACTTAACTTTTTGATTTTCCCCGAGTGAATATGATGATGTATACCGAGTGAATCTGGCTGGAATATTCCGAGTGATAAATGATTGTGGAGACCCCTTCTAAGTGAAGGAAGGTCTATGTGTTCTCCGAGTGAGAAGTGTAAATATGCCGCGTGATGAGTGTGTAAGGGAATTTCGATTGTATCGAGGTTGAAATATACTGAGTGGTGTTTGATTAGGAGGTATTCCGAGTGGGGAAGTCTTATGGACTCCGAGTGGGATAGTTATCATTTCCGAGTGGATTTTACGTGACCCTTATGGATAAAAATAAATGACTAAGTATAAAATTTGGGGTTAATCCCGAGTGAATGGAACACCGATCCTGAGTGATGGGAATTACCGAGTGTGTTACTCGCCCCAACAACTATGTGTTCGCTCCAGCGAGTGTGAGCGAAAGGAATGTCTCTGATGGGTTACGCTTAAGCTATGCGTACTTCGCCAGAGCGAGTCGGGTTGTCTCGCCCAAGCGTGTTGAATCTTGCTTGAGCGCAATGTGTATTGGGTGGCTGTTTCGCTTGAGCATGGTTGTGGGCTCGCGTAGGCCCTTGTTCTCCCGTTGTACGCCTTACGAATATCTTTATTTCTCTTGTTTCATTCCCTCCATATTTTACCCGGTTGTGTTATAGTCCATTGGTTTATTTTTGTGGAAAATTTTCCCTGTTTCGGTATTTATTTATTTATTAAATTAGGGTGTTACACTATCACTATGCATTATTGATAACAAAGATGCTACAAGACATTTTCTTTATGTTTTACCCTTCTTAGACTAAAAATTTAAAGGAGGTGAGGCCTCTATTTTTTAAATATCAAGATGTAATGGCCATGGGGTTGAAGTTTGAAAAGCCCTGATTTGATCAATAAGTTTTTATGGAGCAAATAGGAATAGGCTCAAGCATATTTAGCCAGGTGTTTGAAGTAGCCTTATACGGGGGCAATTAAGAAGTTCTACCTAGGGTGCTGAAGGAACTTCAAACAAAGCTATTGAAGGGGTCTTAGATAAGCAAGTGGAAGAGGCTCTAGACAAGGGTGTTAAGGACTTTGAAGCCACCATCAATGATGACTCTCAGTCAATTAGGTAACTTCAAGAAGTTGCTAAGAGAAAAACATCGAAAGAACCTGTTCTTTCTCCTTCAAAGAAGATAAGAATTAAGGTGAGATTATTGGTCATCCTCTTTCTCCTCAAAAGAATAAGAGACCTAAGCCAAAGCTTGTTGAGAAAACTCAAAAAGAAAAAGAAAAAGTTGCTCACAGATCTCTTTTATAATTAACACTAACAGAAACAACAACAATAACAACCTCAATAGTAAGAAACCACCATTGATGTACCACCTCTACCACCACTTATTATTCCCTAACCTCAACCTCAACTTGACCAACAACCATCACCACCACCACAACCCATCCTTGATACTAAGTCACTTTCCCACCAAACCTCTCAGGATATTCCCCACTCATTGTCTTATTCTCTCTAACTTGTACATCCAAAAACTCAAGTCCCCTCACCTTCACCCCCTCCACCTAAATACTTGTATTCACATACATCTCATTACCTTTTCACCATCAGACACCCCCGCGACATACCTTAGAATCTAAAGATACAATTGTTGAATCTTAACATTTTCAAGAATTTATGGATAACATGTTCCACACACTTCAAGATGATGTTCCTATCTTTGAGGAACGTGCTATCCCTTGTCCTTTCTATACCATTACCCCCACTAAACACAAAAGTAGAGATGTTTCCCACTCTTTCTAACTGAGGTTGTTATACTTTGAGAATTGGGATTACTCGATCTTAAAAGCCCCATTTTCTTGTAAAACCTTAGTTGACCTCCTCCCAAAAGTTGCCTTTATTCAAGTAGAGGTTACCAAGGCTTTAGAAGAATGACTAAGTCTTGAAGGCTATTTAGATTTTGCAAGTTGAGAAGAAGAATGTGTCTAAGGTACTAGAGATGAACGCTTCTACTTTACTGCCCAAGTGCATTGTCAAACCTCAAACAATGATTAAAATAATTCTTAACAGAGCCCTTCCCTCAGTGCCCTTCAAGAATGAAAACAAGGGCAAGGCAAAAAAGGTATAGTTTAGAAGGAATGCACCTCCAAGGTACATGACTCCCCAATAAAAGGCTCATCTGATTAAACAAGGTGGTATGACTCATGCATTCTATGTTGAAGATTTTATAACTTTCAGAGGCATACGGATGAAGCCTCCAGCTCGAGTTTGTTTGAACCTAAGAAAGAAAGGTTGTGGAGTGACTGCTAAACCCATAGAACCTCCTTTGGAAGCAAATACAACCTTAGTTCCCATCTCCTGTACATTCTTTACAAGCACTTTGGACTCCCTATGATCCCTCTTAGACACTAACACTTGGTATCCCTCCACCTCCATCTTCAATGATTCCTTTGTGACCTTTACCTTTAGAAGATGTTTGGTATGCAAATCTTTTTTTAATTCTCAAAAATTATAACTCAAGAATCTTCTATTCTCATATTTAATGTAAATGTTTTGAAAAATATTTCAAGAAACTAAAATTCTTAAGAATTTGTTTTTATTTATAATTTATAATTCCCACAAAAAGGATGAAAATCATAATTCCTGCCTGATCCAAAAGTTTTATATATATATATATATATATATATAATTATATTATAGATATAAACTTATTTAAACATTTCTTATGTATTGAATCCCCATCCAAAATTATCATAAATAAGAATGATCAGAATTCGAAAGATCTATGTAATTTTATCAACAATATTTTAATCATACCAAACATATTTAAAACATTCTTAAGAAATATAATCCCAAAAATATGATTCTTTAGAAACATAATTCACAGAATTCAATAAAATACCATATACCAAACGCCCTAGACACCTTTTATAACATTCTATTTCTTTATTTAACATGCCTTTTCCCACTCCCCACCTTTTACAAGATTTAGACACCTAATTCTCATAATAATCCTTAGATATCATTCACCTCTTATCTCCAACTTTATTCTAGATGACACGACCTCACCCTATTCATCATCCTCGTGCCCAAGTTAAAGGAATTTCAAAGAAATCAATGTGATTTTAATAGAACAAACAGAGCTCAGATAAGAAGTCTCTAGCATTAAAAGAGTGTTTGGTTTCCATTGGAGAGTATTTAGTTTGTAGTTAAAAAAACAGAGTTAAGTTGAAATGAAAAATATAAAAATAGATATTAATTCTTCACACCGTTCGAAACAATCAAAACTCTGTTGACCGGTAGAATCAAAAAAAAGCTTTCATTTAACAGTTGGATTCCATTACAGCCATGCTCCAAACATGCTCCTAAATTGCTTTTAACCAACCTCATTGGATAACTCCAACTAGGAGGCAAACAAGCTATTGGGATCCGTCTAGTAGTCAATTATATAAATGAAGTTGTAAAACCAAAAAAATCTAATGTTTAATATTTAATTCTGCACAACAGGCACATGCCACTTAGTATCCTTGGCCAACTAGTGACTTTCACCGTCTGAAAACATTTACTTTCCAATTACATCAATTGAAAGGGCATGCGACCTTACAAACTCCTTGAAAGTGACACCAAATAAAACTCGTTATGATAGATATCAGTTAACAATAACCTCCCCTGCTTAAAAATATAAACTTTTTTTTATGGCCTTTGAAAAATCAGTTACAAAACAAAAAAAAAACAAGATAAATTAAGTGGCTACACTTGCAAACAAAAATTCATGAACCAGCCGTTCAAATTACCAGCTGCAACACATTTAAATCAAAATTGTTGAGAATGCAGGATCTCTTCAACTCTTAGCTTCATCTATTTTCTTCTTCCGCTGTCTAAGCAGATCAGTCTTACCTTGCTTGCGTGCATTAGATATCTGAATGACAATAAAAAAAAAAGGCAAACAAAATCAGAAGCAATTGAAAAAAACAGCTATCAGCTTTATATAATAACATGGCTCAAATGTTATGGGTCCCTATATAAATAATGCTGATTTTAATTTAGGCCTCCAATAATATTCTTAGTAGTCACACGGAACCATACTAAGATAGCATGTGACATGAAATGTCAAGATGATTTAAAACATTACAATGTGATCATAGAGATCATTTTCAAAAGTTTTTAAATTTGTAAAGAGCAAAACCAACAAAAGTTTGTTTGAAGGACTAGAAACAAAATTAAGTGTTTATTGAGACTAAAACATATTTAACCCTGATAATTTCAAAGACAACCCTGCCACTTTGCAACTGGTTAAAAAAAAGTTACCTGCATGGCTTCCAATAGCTTCCTCTTTTTGCGTGACAACATAAGTTTACCCATGTCAGAAGAATCATCAATATTTTCCTGAACATTTCTAGTTGATTCTCCATTCAGTTCCGCTCCTGTAGATGTTTCTTTAGAATCTGCTGAAGTATGTGTGTCACCTTTAAGTTCTTTCTTCAAATCATCATGATATTGCTGCTCCAAAATCTTCATCTGCAATGAAATAATTTAAATCGATATACTTAAATCGAAATATTTAAAGATAAGAGTAAAATGAAAAGGATTTCCTCCATTCACTCCATTATTGTGATGCAATGTTCCTCTCACTAGATGCATACCTTCTGCTTTTTCTGAGCTGCTTCATTAGCCTCTGCTCGATCAATAAGACCTCCAATCAGAAGATTTTGAGGATCTTCCAGATCTTCTTTCCCAAAACCTGGAAGTGGAAGGACCTCCTTTCTAGCAGCAGCTTGCAAATGCTTAATGGTCTTTGCATAATCAGGAACATATGCACCTTCTTCATCATAGTTAATAAAAGGTGACAAGTGTGGTGGAGGAGTCCTGTTGACACAAAGGAACATTTAAGCTATTGAAGTTATCATTAAAATTAGATAGGTTTCATTAGCATACATACACATTTTTTTTTTGAAATTACTACACACACAAAAACTTGGTAAGGAGAACTAAATTGAATGTAGTAAAATAAACTTGGTAAGCATAGCTAAATTGAATGTAATAAAATTATTTATCCAATTTCTAATCTCTCATACAATATGAATCAACACAGATCAGCTTTCTAAATTAATGTTACCATTTAAGCTTTGACACTTTCTAATACACACACACACACACACACTTTGGCATGTTTATTTACTTTTTTTAACTGTATTGCTACATATGAAAAGTATGACTCAAATAATAAATATACAATACTAGCACATAGACAGTATCCCACATGATAGTATATTAATCTTTTATTATATTCCTATCCTACAGATATTAGAGACAAAATTTCAATTCCTTACCATAATTTCTTCTGGGAAAATAGTAACTTTCAAACTTCCAATTAACTACTTCCTATCTATTGGGTTGGGATTACTACTTTAAGGACAATATGGCACTATAATCAGCCCAATCCGTAAGTTTTATGCCACAGCCTGTGGAGTGTGCAATGAAAGTATGCAAACATGGCTTTCGTTCAGAATGACAGGACAAGCATATGTGGATATATCATGTATGACTCCACAGAAAGATATTATGATAAAGCTTAATTTTCTCTGAAAAACAAAATAGCACTCCTACCAAGATCATTTCAACCAATAAGAACCTGAATGAGTTAAAAGAAAGGGTAAAGTTAATGCACCTGACAACAGAGGCACAAAAAAATAGGTTTTTAGCAAGTAATAAATCAAAGTTGTCTATATTGCAAGATAGAAATAGTAAATTGCCACAATCAAACACCAGACACACAATTGGATTAGAGGTTACCTTCCCACCAAATAATTCTCTGTTGGCAAAATAATTCGTGCATTCACACAGTCATATACCCACTGTGGTTGAACATATTCTCTTGAGAGGAACCTATGTCCTTGTGATTCCCTGTCAACTATCTAAACATGTGAAAGCAACAGCTAAGTGAACCTAAAATGAAGGTATAACATGTTATGACACCTAGAAGACAGTATGTTTGATCACGAACCTGATGAGAAATGCTCTGATCAGATTCCCCAAAAGGTGCTCCCTCTCCCTCCCAAGAAACTGTACCACCAAAAGCAGGAATAACAAAGAGAAACGATTCCCTATGTACCTGAACAATCAAACCAAAACAGATGCAAGTCATGTCAAAGCATACACAAAACACAATCAAGAGAAATTGTAGAATAACTCACTTTAGGTTAAAAAGAGTGAAAAATGTCAATTATTTTCTTTAAAAACCTTGTAAGATATGTAATGCATCATCTGATAGACTGGTACCAATTTCAACGAACAGCACAAATTACAATGCATTGATTAATAAACTGAAAATTTATAAATGATTCATGTAAGAGTACACATGGTCACATTACATATATTACAAATTCAATATTTACAAAGCATTGATAAAAAAAATTAACGACGACAGAGTACTTCACAAATATCTTCATGGTTTCATAGCAAAGTATGGAGATTCCTCTTAAAAGAATCTGTTTTCTAATAAAAAGAAGTCTACAAGGAGAAAAGGTTGCCTCATTCAAAGATTGGGGCACACTGTAAGCTTCAACAAAGCCTTAAACAATGGGTATCAAGTATCAACCTATAATCTACAACAAAAAAATCTCCTATTGAGTAAAAATGAAATCCAAGACCCTATCATAGGCATTCAATCTTAATGATTGAAGTGGTTTCCAATCCTGATTAGCCACTTTAAGAGAATTTTTACACATTATCCAATGGCATCTAGTAGAAATATAAAAGTAGCATTCAAGTTCCAAGACAAATTCATGCATAATACAACAATATTTATCCCCCAACTGTATAGCATGTGTGTATGCATGTATGTATGTAATCAGCTGGGTCTAATTAGACAATATGTATCTGCCAACTGAACATACCTAATCCCTACATAACCTCTTTTTAATACCGTGCCCAAATTCCAAACTATTGACACAAAAAAAAAACAAATAGCCGTGCTAAAACTTTCCAAGTAAGGTCTTACCTCCCTGCTCAAGAAGAATTTCATATTTTTAAAAAGCCTTTTACATTCCCTTGTATCTTGATCCTCTTCATCTTCACCAGTAACTTCCTCAACAAGGTGCATTAGTGCACCTGGTTGTTCATTAGAAGGAAGTTGATGCTGAAGTTGAGCTAGTCTTAGTTCAGATTTTTCAACTCCAGACTCTGCTTCTTTCTGGTTGGTCTCCACTTGCCCAGATCCAGCCACATGATCAGATTTTAACAGTGCATATAAATCTGCATGATTTGGAAAGAAAATTTTGATATATAAAACATCTGCAGCAATTCATGTTTCTGAAATTCCATTCAAGTAGAGAAAAATGACACCTGCTGCTATAGCTTCCAATCGGGGATCAGTTTTGGGAGGATACTTCAAATTTATAGAATGATAAAGACGGAAATTGACAAAACCAAGTAAAGGCTGCAGGAGAGGTTTCAGAAAATAAAAAAAAAGGTCAGTCACCAAATAAATAAGTTTAAGAGATGCACGTCCCATAGCAAAGACAAAAACAGGGGGTTGGGTAGCTAAATATGGTTTAGACAGATCCAAATACCACCAAAACTTGTTTAAATTAAATATTGACATGATCAATATACACAGCTCTATAATCCTGTTAATTGGGTTGATGAGAACACTGATGGATTGACACAATGAAGATACTAAATGCAAACATGAATATGCAAACATGAATATGAACTTACTTCATACAATTGAAGAAAGTTCAGCATGGTAGTGATGTCAATGTCATCAGTTACAACCTGCTGTAGTGAATGAGGAGTTAACCATGTTATTGTCTGACCCTCAACATCAGCCTGCAAAAACAACATAATCCATCGATGTCATGTGCAATTAAGATTAACAAACATAACAAACGCCAAAGTTGGTACCTGGTAGTATATGCCTTTCACAGATACAAATGTTTTTCTTAACTTGTGAGTGCGAGATATAAATGCTTGCCATTCATGCGCCAATCTAGCAACATGAAAAAAATCATGTCAAGATCACAACAGCATGTAAACTTCACATTTTTAAGAAGAAAATACATGAAAATGCCAATAAGGCTTTACTTAAATCTGCTCCTCGTGTTTCTTATTTTTAAAGGAAAGATAGAGCCACAAACAATGGCCTGATTTCTTTCTAACATACTAATCCAAAGTTATACAAATTCAAAGTACCTTCGACATGTATGGACACACTCCACATCAATTTTTTTGCTCTGTGATGCGGGTAATGCTGCAAAGAGATGCACCATTGTAAGACAGTCATCCAATTCTCCAAGTGCATCTACAAATCTTGGGTACCTATAATTCAAAGAAAAATCAATTAAATTGGAAATTCATCACCAGCCAGCCACAAGACAAGCTGAAATAAAAAAAAAAAGTAAACAAACCTCTGCCGAATAATCCGATCTATCTTAGGTTTGGGTGTTCTCTCCCGCAGCCTCTTTGCACGTTCAAGATTTTTCTTCGCCTCCGCCTTCTTAATTTTTTTCTCATGCACTCTTATTGCTCTATGTATTTCAACCAAAGGCTCATGATGAAGAAAGGCAATATCCTTCACATGGTAATAAGTCTGATGAGTTCCCTTGAACTTTTTCTTAGGTTCCCGGGGAGTCACACCTTTCAAAATGCATAGTTTCCTAAATTGTGCAAAAGCCAATATAATTATCAAAGCCTTTACAGTTTACCACACCTTCATTTCCATAACATTTCAGAGTCACACAAACTATATGCAATTTTTAAAGCGATGAAAGACCTAAATTATTCAGCCAAGCGATTTACAACCCAAAGGCACCCTCGTTTTCCTTTGAATAGTTGACGGGCAAAGTTGATCCTTATTCCTAAATTCTAACAAAATCTCCCTGTACTGATTTGTTATTTTAACACATGTCTCTAAGCATACGTTACCTGAAAAGGGGTAGGCTAATTTGAAGATGCTTGAGTGCTTGTGACCTGGTCACAAATTTGGCAGCATTTCCCTCCTTTTTCTTCCCCTGCCAAACAGAACAACATTATGAACAACAATAAACTCTTAAATCACTTGGAAACTTCATGTAACCCATAACGAATACAAAAAAAAAAAAAAAACTACTTACTATTAGCTAGAAAAAAATCATTTTTTTTCTAATTCGTCCTTGTAAATGAATGAGCAGCAACTGAAATATTACGAATTACACAAATTTGCCCACACCCAACACACAATCACGACATGGGTATCAACCAAAAAAGGGGAAAAGGATAAAAGAAAAACACGCCCATAGCTTAAAATATCAAAAGAGAAAAAAATAACCAAAGAAAATGATTTTGCTTTGAAAGCAGAAGCGGATACGACATCAAAATTCACAAAGCAATGACTAATATATGAAAGGGAGAGGAGTGGAAAGTGGTGCGCAGTACTCACAGGGGGTCTGTAGTGCTTCACCATTGTTGCTGCTAAGCAATGAACGAAAGAAACGAAAAACGGAAGTTGGTGTCCGCAACACGTTTTAAATTTTAGGGTTTAATGGAGCTGTCAAGGTAATAGCTTGTTACAACCCCATACTAGTTTTTGTTTTCGGCCGACAACCCCATACTGTTTTCAAACCCCATATATTGTCAAAAAACAGCCCATTAGGATTTTTTGCTCCAATAACAGCCCATAGATGAGGGGGCCTTTTAGGGTTGCATCTGGCATAGGATAAGGTGGGAAGAGTGATATGTTAAGTCTATGCCAAAAAACCAAAGTGATATGTTAAGGATTAGATAACAAATTCCCAAAAAAAAAAAGGATTAGATAACAAGAATAGAATAGGATACGCGATACACGTAAAAATATATTTTATAAGAGTAACAGGTTGTAAACCAAAAAAAAAAAAAAAAGTAAGAGGTTGTTTGGCCTTCCATTTCCCCAATTGAACGGAGGTTGGCCCAAAGGAAAAAATATATCCTAAGGTGAAATAGAGTTTAGACTGTTTCGAATGGTATAAAGAATGAATATTAACCTTTAGATTTTTCTAGTTTCCCAACTGCAAATCAAATCCCTAAGTGCACTAATCGTTTAATTAAATATAGAATTGATAACAACTTATATGGATTGAGATGACAATTATCAATATATTCAAAAGCTACTTACGTATCACCCACCAACAAGGTCCTTATGTTGATGGGATTTGAACATGTGACTTCATAGTCATAAGTTAAATCTTTAACCAACTAGACCAACGTTTGCTAGTATTATTACATTATTATTACTTATTATTATTTATTATATTATTATTTATTTTTCTATTGTTATTATTACAATATTATTTTATTTTAATATATTTATTATTATCATTATTTATATATTATTAATATTATTTATTTTATTATAATAATTGATGTGATCTCAATATCAGCCTATGAGCATAAAGGTTATTAGACCTACAGCCGTTATGCAAGATTGACATTACACATAATATTAAAATCTAACATCGGTTTCCAACACCGCGCATGAGACTTATGACCTAATACCGGTATAAGTCATTCTCTCAGTATCGAAATGTCAGAGATGACTTATGCAAAGCAACCTGTAAAATGACTGATGGGAAGGTACAATCATTAGGTAGTGTCACTGTTGCGTGTCACTCTTTCTACAATAATCAGAATTAAGCTGACATTTCATGCAGTAAACTCACCTACTCGAAACGACTCTTTCGTTGCTCTAAGGTATAAAAACTTATGGTGCTTCTTTTTTTTTAGTCAAGAACTTATTGTGCTTATATTCTTTTTTGCAAACCTTATTGGACCGGACGTGTAACATCCCGAAAATTTATAGAAAATTTTGAGAAGTGGAGAATATTAATAATTGTTTTTAGGAATTTATTTGATATTTTTATGAATTATGGGTTAATTATAAAAGGTGTGATTAGAAGAAGAGGAGTTTAAATTAAATCTTTAAAGAAATTGTAAAGGAAATGAAGAAATGACCGGCTGAGTAGGTAACCGGTTGGAAGTGACCGGTTGGGCAGGTGACCGGTTGTCATGAGTTAAATAAAGGTTTCTCTCTCTCAATCATTCACTTTCTGCGAGAACCTTCTTCTTCTTCTTCACCTGTTCCTTTTCTCCTTCTCCTTCCTCCATCGTCGAAGAGCTGTAAGCTTTGAAGGAGGTCCATCTTTGCATCAAACTTGAAATAATTACACAGCTGTGACAGTAATTTCAAGGTAAGTATTTTGAACCGTTTAGAATTGATACCTCACCTCTTTCCTTTCTTTTCTGGACGAATAGCCATGTGAGGAGGAATACTGTTCCGATCTCCACTCCTCTTGGCCGTGAGCCTGGAAATGGCCCTTTTACCGTGTGGAAGGTGGTATGACGTTAATATATTTCACGTTCCAGAACCGTAGGTGGAGGAACGAACACTGATGGAGCGATTAAGGAAGCTGGTGCTGGAACGGAGGTGGAACGGTGCACCCAGCAACTGTTGAAGCTCGGAACAGAGGTAAGGGGGTGTTCGGGTTATAATTAATTAGAATAGGACATACTATCCGAGTCATTGTAATGACTGTGAACCGAGTGAGAGTTGATGCTGAATGAAAACTGTGTGAATATGTATATGAATGTATGTATGAATGTACACACCGATTGGTTTAGGATCGTGTGTGTATGTGTGTGACTTTGCTGAATGAAATTTGAGAATGTATGAGTATGCATGTGTGTGAGCACCGATCAGTTTCTGATCTTGTGAATGTGACGAGGAGTATTTGATGTTGTGATAATTGTGATGATACCGAATGAATTGTATATGAATGTGAATGAATGCATGTATATGTGGGGACACCGATCGGTTTTTGATCATGTGTGTGGTATATTCCGATTGAAAGTGAATTATTTGATGTTGTGATGAGATGATGTTGGGTGAAAGTTAATGTATATGCATGTATGTATTTGGACACCGATCAGTTGAGGATCGTGTGTGTATGTGTAAATCCGATTGAAATTTGAAATAATTGATGTTGTGACAATCGGTGTTTAATGGCAATGTGAAGTCGGGTTTGACAAGCAGGTCACTTGAGTGATGTTGTTAATGAGTCGGGTTTGACAAGCAGATCGCCCGAGTGATAATGTGATGGATGGGCTTGACAAGTCGGTCGCCCTGTGTTGTGAGCACATGCCAGTTTCTGGTAGTTTCATTTGTTGATTGTTGATAATATGAAATGATTGAGATGTGATTATGTGGTATGGGATGGCCGACGGTATATGTTACCCCCGTTTTTGGCTTCAGTGGTCAAGCAGGACCCAGTTGAGCTACCCAGTGGTCTATGACCCAGTGGTTGAGGGGGATCCAAGTCGGGCTCGGAGAACCAAGTCGGGTTCACAGGATGTCAAGTCGGACTCCCAGCTGAAGGCCGATCCTTTAGTATCCGGATACTAGGTGTCGATTTTGTGAGTCAGTTGTGACAATTGATGACTTGATGGTTTTACCGAATGCAATTTGTTATAATTGCCGAATAAGAATTTGATATATTTGATGAGTATGATGTGTATATTTACCGAGTGCAATTTGATACAATTGCTAGTATAATTTGATATACTTGCCGAGTGAGATAATTGCCGAGTGAGATAATTACCGAGTATGAATTGTTATATTTGCCGAGTGTGATGGCTATGTTTGCCGAGTGTTAATTGGTTTTAATTGCCGAATGAAAATTGAAATAATTGCTGAGTGATGTTATATTTTCCGAGTGGAAAATTGTTATGTTTGCTGAGTATGAATTATTGTACTTGCAGAGTGAGAATTGATAAGTATGATGTTATATTTGTCGAGTGCAACTTTATTGTATCTGACGAATGTGAACTGTCATAATTACCGAGTGTGATGGTTATAATTGCCGAGTGAGAAATGCAATAAGTGTCGAGTGTTAATTGCTATGATTGCCGAGTGTGAGTATATTGCTGACTGTGAGTAAATGCCGAGTGAAATGTGCAGTTTGAGAATAAAGGAATCGGATGGAGTTTATATTCGTATTTTATTTAAATTTTGTTCTATATTAATTATGATGCTAAACACTCACCCTTGCTGTGGTTTACATTTTTAGTAACCAGTGACAGGGAAGAGGTCGAAGCCATGGAGGTGCGCCAAGCGGAGGATTGATGCCAAGGCACCGAGTGAAACGGAATGAATTGTGTAATATATATATATATATATATATATATATTGAGTTTTTCGAGTGTTTGATGATGTTGACTGTATGATTATGAATTCGTGATGTTATGAATCGGTGCTTAATTTATGAATGAATTTGCATTGTAGCAGAGTTGATCTCCTGGTGAATCTAGCCGAGTGGATTCCTTATCCGAGCGAGGGCCTATTAAATTGATGCCCATTTGAGTATCCTTCATTCTTTCCGAGAGAATAATAACCGAGAGACCCATTTCCGAGTGGAAGATTAGGGTGTCTCCAAGTGAACAATGGCTAAAGACTTCGAGTGAAGAAAGATAAGAGTGTTTCCGAGTGAAGGTTAAAGTGATTCCGAGTGGTTAGAATGTTTTTCGTGTGATGGATTGAGAGCTCTTCCGAGTGAAGGAAGGGTGGGATGTTCCCGAGTGAACTATTGGTCGAGCGAGCCTTTTACGAATGAAGTAAAGTTTGTGTGTTTTTCGAGTGATGTCAGGTCGAGGGAACCTTTGTTGAATGAAAGTTAAGCCATGTCCGAGTGATATGTGACCGAGTGGATTCATTTCCGAGTGAAATCTGACTGTTTTCTTTCTTTCGCTGTTTCTAAATAACTTTTATTAACAGATGTATTTTGGACCGGTTCCAGTCGGAAATTGCTATTTTAAGTATGATTTTATTATTTTGAATATATTTAATAAATGTAATTATTATTTTATATTGAGACCGGGTGGATTTTTATTAAAAGTGAAAAATCTATTGTGAAAAATGAGAAAATTGACGAGGGTCGTCACAGGACGAGCCATATAGAGGCGCACGATGGTGATCGTTATTGGAAATGATAATTGATTTCCAAGCAACGTAAATAAATTAAAGAACACGTGTAAACTACTTAACTCAACTAGCAAATCTTCCAAAACACTTAGTTCTTACGAGAAGTTGACTTACAAAACTCTTTCTCCTTCTGTTCCAATTTGATTTTTTTTTTCAGTTCCAATCTGATTTTTTGGACTCATAGTTCCAATCTGATTAGTAATGTTTTGTTTGTGTTGAACTGGGGCGGTACTCTTCACAATTCCCTAAATTCATATCCATCTCTTTGGCTTTCTTTTTTTATTAACAGGGCTATTGAAAAAATCATTTAAAAAATGAGGTTGTTTGTTTTGTTTTAAAAATTAGGTTTTTTTATTGGACTCATACGACACAAATTGTATGCCACACTAGACAACACCACCATTGTCAGTGGTTAAAAATCATAACCTCAGACAATGCTTCTCTAACCAAGAAAGTCATGTGATAATTGTAATATTATCAATGGTTAAAAATTTTAACCACAAACAATACTAAATAAAACTAAGATGAAAATTAAATTGATTTATTATTTAAAAATATAAATTTAAATATCATGCATTACTAAAAAAAGTAAATATAAAAAGAAATATATTTTATATGTATTTTATAGTATTATATAATATATCGTTAAAAATATATATTCAAATAAATATGGCTAAAATGTATATTTTAATTTTTAATTTTTAATTTTTAATTTTAGTTTAATTAATTTCTCATTGTTAGGTATTAATTATAGTGTATTTGGTTTAAATGGTTATAGTATTGTATTTAAATAGTTGTATTATTGAATGAATTGTGTGTTCAATTTTACTTATATATATATATATTATCTCTTGATTTTTAAGATAGTAAAATGATTACTGTATTTAATTTGACATATATTTCTTGATTTTAAAATATTAAGTATAGTGTGTGTATATATATTATTTTTAGTTTTAATTTTTAATAAAATATTAAAAAATTAATTAATAATGTATATATATATTACTTTTAATTTAAAATTTAATTAATTTAAAATTTTTAGGTATTAAATATATAAAATATTTGATTTAAATAGTTGTCATGTTTAATTCATTATGTGTAAATTTACTTGTATATATTGTTGATTTAAAAAAAACATTTTTATGCTTAGTTTTTCTATTTAGTATTATTTACTATTAAAATATTTAAGCGTTGACAATTTTATAACCACCACATGGTTTCTCACGTCCTTGAATTATTGTCTACAATTATGATTTTTAACTGTTGACAATGATGGTATTGTAACATCCCAGATAATTTATAAATTAATTGAATTTCTCATTGGGATCTGTCTAAATGATTATAAATTAATTGAAATTGTTTAGAGGTGATAAATTTAAATAAATTAATTTAATTAGTTGGTTATTAATTTTTTAAAAGAAAAATTAAATTAAAAATTTAATGAGTGATGGTAATTTCTAAAGGGTGATAAGCAAAAGGTTTTATTAAAGAGGTAATAAAAGAAAATAGTAAAGAAAAGAGAAAAGGGTGAAATGACTAAAATACCCTTGGGGTATTAAAACTCAAAATTTCTTCTTCCCCATGATTTCACGCATGAGAGAGTGGGACAAAATTCTATTTCTTCTTCCTTCCATAACCGCGGGTGAGAAGCTTAAATCATAGGTCTATTTTACGTCGAAGCTTGAAATTGATTATATTTTTAGGATGGTGGCATCAATGTGAGTCCATATATACCCTCAATCTTATGGTTTGATCCTTCATTCTCCTTCTCCTTCTCTTGGCCAAATGGGGTATTGCACGGGGCGGTTTTTATTTTCGTTTTATGGTAATTTTGGAGCTCGGGTGTGACTTTAATGGCAATGAATGTGACAAACGGTTCACAAACTTTGCGCTTCGATGATCGTAGGAGATAAAGTGAAGCTAGGAGGTCGTTAAGCATAACAGAATTTGGAACCAAGGAAAGGAGGTGAAAATGATAAGTTTCGGAAACCTTGAATTGGCGTTTTGAACTAGTTTGATAAATTAGATTAAGATTTTAGAAGCCAGTAATTTTGATGTATGGGTTCTTTAAATTCTAGAGTTTGGTGAGCTGAGTGAAGTCAGTGATTAATTCGAAGCTTTAAGGAGTGTGGAATCGAGGTAAGGGGATGTGCTAGGTTAAGGTTAATATAGAAACTTGTTTACGCTATTTGGTGTATAGAGAATGGGTAAATTATAGTCGCTATTAGTTGACTGATTAATGTTAATAATTATATGGTGAGCGATAAGAGATCGGCGATGAATATTAATTATGAAAAAACATTTACTGAATATAAATGATGATAAAGTAAGGTTTGTAGAATAATGGAAGAATTTAATCGTAAAGAGAACTTAATTGAAGTATGAGTTTATTTGAAATTAATTATATGCACGGATGATATGATATGATGAAGTGATGATTTGTTAGTAAACTTAGAAGTTAAAATCTAAATTATGTGGGGTGTGAATTGATGTGGAAGATATAGGTTATGAAATTGTAAATCTAGAAATGTTTTAGTGACGAATTATATTATGAACTATAGGAATTTTGTATATTCGAATATAGAAATAATGAACTATAGTTTTATATATGAAGGAAATCAGAGAGTTATAATTTTGTGAATGAGTTTGATATAAGTTGATGAGATGTGATGATATGGAAAGATGTTGTGATAACAATATAAGAAGTTTTAATATAAATTGAAATAGGATAATTGACAGAAAGTATGTTTGATTGGCTTGGTTGTAATATCAGGACAAGTTATTATAAATTCATTAAGATGAAGATGAAATATAATTGGTTTGAACCCATAAGTGGTGATATTTTTGTATAAATATGGTGAATTATAACGATTTAATGTGAATGATGAAGATATTAATGAATAATTATAAGTTAAGATGATGTGGTGAAAATTATTGAATTATGAGAAATTGATGAATTGGTGAATTATGCCAAGTTGTGTTTTTTTTGAAATGGTGATGAATTATGCCAAGCGTGGCTTATTGATATCTCAAGATGATGACTTTTATGCCAGAGATGAGCTGATGATGATTGTTGATATTTTATTATGCTATATATGCATGTTATGTGGTAATGACAGCTATTCGGTATAATTCACCCCTTATTTTTTACTCTCGTGGTCATTAGTGGCCAGCTACCCAGTGGTTGAGGTAGAGAGCCAGGTGGGCTCGGTGGACCGGGTGGGTTCACAGGATGAAGGTGGACTCCCTATTGATGGCTAATCCTTTTGGTATCCGAATACTTGGCGTCTTATATTGTTGTTTGAGAGTCAGTTGTGACTTATGCGATTGATACGATGATGATTGCGGTATGAGTGATATGATAATGATTGGTGATATTTCATGTGTGTTAGAAAGGTTTTAAAGAAATGAAAGAGATTGAATTATTATAAATTATGGTTCTATTGGCAATAAATTATAGTGTAGCTGGTATGAGAGGTTTGATGATAAATGGAGGTAGAATATTGTAAATATATGATGGAAAATGTTAAAAAGAAGTATATGTGAGCGTGAATGATAAATATAACTACTAATGAATGGTTATCTTTGAAAAGTAGCTAAATTATACTTTTCTTGTGGTGTATTCTATATTAATTCCAAATTCCAGTCACTCACTCCCTTGTGTTTTTAAGTGACTAATGACAGGTAAGTGATGGACACTGTGGAGGCGAGCACTAAATGAGGTCAGGAAGGAATTTAAGGCCTAATGAAGCTGGAATTCATAATATATATGTTTATCTAATTATGGGGTAAAGGTTGGTGATCTGATGATGATTATATATGCATATATGTATATCCCATGTGTTGGTGTTGCCATGGTTTTATGTATGGGTATATATATGTGTGATGTGATGCATATGATGTGTACTGACGTGATTGGTAATGAGATGGCATTGAGCCATTAGTAGTTTATATTGATAGATAGATACTGTGGAAATTGTAGGATATGGATGGTAGCTTTGATGAATAATGATTGATGAAATTAGCATTTAGTGATGGATTGATTTGAGCAAAGTTTAGTGAGAAATTAGTTGAAATAAAGGAAATGTCTTATGAGTATGTAGAAATTGATGTTTGTTCTGTAATGTTATGATTGGATTTAAGAAATGGTTAGGTAGGAGTATGTATGTGAACAAGTAATTAATAACAAAATGAAGTTCCCTATGTTAATTCTGCAATTGAAGAAATTGGATGGGCAATATTGCACTCTGTAGGGTTGTGGGACCTTTAGATGAGTTTAATAGGTTGCTAATGTCATTTGAATGTTGTAGGAAGTGGAATAACCCAAGTCCAATGGGATTTGATGGTCCAAATGGCATGTTATAGGCCTAAGTTGCTAGAACCGCATTTTAATGCATAAGTCGGACAATTTTTAGAATTTTGTGGTAGTTCCAGTTGTCACACGTCATAGAAAGTGTATTGTAGGTGTTTATGAAGTTTGATGATGTTTGGAATTGATTTGATAGGGTTTGGGATGTTAGAAGTTGAAATTAGGATGAAATTCTACATAAAAGGTGACTTGGTGCTGTCATGACTCGCTTAAGCGAGTAAATTTCGCTTAAGCGAGATGTTTACAGGTCCTGGAGGCTCCATCTTGTGTAAATCTCATTTAAGCGAGGGTAATCTCGCTCAAGCTAGGTCAAATTCGCTTAAGTGAAGTCAATCTCGCTCAAGCGAGATTCCTACAGAATCAGGGGCTATATACTGTAAAAAATTTGCTCATGCTAATGTCATTTCGCTCAAGCGAGGTCAAAAATTCGCTTAAGCTAATGACATCTCGCTCAAGTAAGATTTGATAAATTCAAGGATCCATTTTCCTCTCTTGTTGTTAATCTAAGCCAAATTAGCCATCAAGTTCTGCATAAAAGTTGTAGATAATTTTGTCACAGTCGTTTTAATGCCAAAATTACATCAATTGGAAGTCGGTAGCCCAAGTTATGCCCAAAATACTATAGGGTGTTCAGGCTAAAAATTTCAGTTGGGCTATTTCTACAATTTCGTGAGTTAGGCAGTCTTAGAGGCATAATTGGCCCTTGACTTCTTCATAACAATTGTAGTTAATTATGTTGCGAAGGTGTACCAAGTGGATTCATCTTGATTGAAGTTGTGTAACTCCGATTTGATGCAAATTACCGAGTAATACGCAGGTAACAACTATGCTAAAAAAATTTCTTTCAACCTTTCCTTATCCAGGTCTCAATTTTTGATATCTACTACATCAATTAAATTTAATTGCACTATTTAAACTCTAATTATTAGGTGGGATGTTATAGGTGTCATCTAGGATTGATACAACACAGCCACATGTCATGCTCCTGTTGTGTCGCACTACATGCATACAGTTTATGTGTTGTATGGTCTTAATACAACACATAAAAAGAACCTCAAACATGTAATTGTTCAAAAGAAACCCTATTTTTTAAATAATTTTTTCAACAACCCTAATAATAATAATAATAAGCTTATCTCTTATCTTTCTCCTTCATCTTCTTCCCATTGCCATTGTGGTTCTCTTCAATTTTTCCTTCCATTTCCACTTCATCAATCTCTTGCTAAAGACATTGTGAAAACTTGCAGTGGTGTCTTAAAATCTCTCAATGTGCTCTTTTGTCTTTGCAATTAGATATTTATGAACTCTTTCATCGTCATCGTCAGAAACTCTAACATTGTCACCATATCCATTCTCTCTCATTTTGACGCTAGAGGGTTGAGAATGGATTATGAGGTTCTGATTCAGAGGCTTGGTGTAGTTCTTGGCTCACCACCGATGATGACGATGTTTGAAAAAGGACTACATGGTGGCGTAGGACAAATTTCACAGAAGTGGAGATATGGATCCACAGAGAAGGAGGAAGGGCGTAAGATAAGAAAATGGTTCAAAACATAATATCACAAATAATTAGAAATAAAAGTTCAATGTTACTATTCTGTTACATAAAAAAACAGCTAAAAAGTATGTTACTTATGTCGGTGGTTAAAATCTCAAGGTGCATTGTTACCCCCTAACTCACGTGTATCAATGAATTTGGTTTATTTTATTGAGTCTAAATCTCTAGTACCGTGTGATAAAAAGTTTTAATAATACTTCACTCTTGAAAATAATTCAAGACTGATTTTGAAGTGAGTGATCTAATAAGTTTCTTTGAATGAAAATAAAAGTAATAAAGAAACTAAATGAAGAATTATGAGATATTCCTAATGAATTTGAAATGCTTCTATAAAAGAAGACAAAATCAAAGTGCTTCTTGAAAGGAAAAATCATAGATTCAAATCAAGGAAACAAGTAAGCAATCAAGTGAAAGAATAATCTCATATTATTTTTGACAAAGCTCATAACTTAAAGTAACTTCAAACTCAAGTATTCTCTATGGAAGCAAGCTTGGTTGTGGCATACATGGTGATGTAAAGGTGAAATTCTATGCAAAAACTAAGAAGAAAAGGCTTAAAAGTAGGAAAGATTGTGAGAGGGATGAGTCACCACCTATAGGAGGATAAGCCCAGGAATTGATCACCACTTTAGAGGTGCTCCAAAGATAAGATCATGTTTAAACCTCTAAGAGACTCTTGAGTTTAGAGAGAGAGACACTTCTCACTAAAACTAGAAATTTCATTCCAATGATCAAAAATGCCTGTCAATCAAATCCTAACTCTATTTAAAGATAAGCTAGTTTGCTAGCCAATCTAAGTTAACCTAACCTTAGCCAGCTCATTTGATCCCTAACCATAGGTTAAAAGTGGCACTTACTTTAAGCAAGGTCCATACATGGCCTAAACTCACTAATCCTAGAAAAGGCTAACTAATGGACCTTTAATGGAATACAAGCAAGACCAAGGCTTATTGGGCTAATCCCAACACTATACAAAGATGACACAAGCTCAAAGGTACAATAAAATACAAAGAAACCCAATTCTCTAAAATAGTACAAGAGAAATAGGAGTGGGTCTTCAAAGTCCCACCAAAGCATCGTTCACTTTTATGGTTGTCTCCATGCTAGTGAGGTCCTCATCATGCTCCCTCTCCTTAAGAGGATTCAGACACAAATCCAAGCCACCAGCTTCATAAAGGTCACCTACAAAACTAGGATAAAAATCATAAACATTAAAAGAATCACTAACACCATAATCATTGTTGTTGATCTTCTCCACTATTTGAAAGGGATTATCACCTTTAGGGCTAAGTTTAGACTTCCTAAGAGAAGGAAAGCTCTCCCCTTTCACATGAAGCTAAACCCAATCCCCAACATCAAAAGAAACCTCATACCTTCCCTTATTGGTCATCCTAGCATAGTGCTTATTCTTTTTCTCAAATTTGTCCCTAACCCTCTCATGTAACTCTCTAACACATTTAGCCTTAGCCTCAACATCATTATGGATAACATTATTAGAAATGGGTAAAGGAAAAAGATCAAGTGGATTAAGAGGGTTAAAACCATGCTTAGTGGTAAAGTGCACCACCCCATTATAAGCAAACTTAACATATGGAAAACACCCACCTCAAGACTTCATATTCTTTCATAGAATGACCCTAAGAAAGGTAGAAAGGGTCTAATTTACCACCCTCGATTGTTCATCCATTTAAGGATGATATGTCATGGAGAAAAGAAGCTTAATTACTAGCCTAGCCCATAAAGTCCTCCAAAAGTGGCTAAGGAACTTGACATCCCTATCACTAAAAATGGTTTTAAGGATCCTATGAAACCTTATAATCTCTTTAAAGAATAGTCTAGCAATATGACTTGCATCATCAACCTTTTGATAAAGGATGAAATGAGCCATCTTTCTAAGTCCATCCACTGCAACAAAGATGGAATCCATACTCCTTTAGGTTCTAGGCAAACCAAGCATAAAGTCCATGCTAATGTCAACCCAAAAGGATGTAGGTATAGGCAAGGGAGTGTAAAGGCCTTGAGGTAAAACCTTAGATTTTGTCTTTTTACATACTAAGCACCTAGATGAATGCCTTTGTACATCTTTTTTAATGTGAGGCCAATAAATAGCTCACTAAGGGTAGAAAAAGTCTTATTCTTCCTAAAGTACGCATGAGTCCTCCCCCGCGACTCTCTCTAAGTAACATCTCTCTCTCTATCTCTCTTTCTCACGGATCCCTTAGGAATACAAAACTTATTCTCTTTAAACAAGTATCTATCTAGCTTATGGATTCCATGTGTGGAAGTGGGACCACAAGAAGAAAAGATAAAAGGAAAAGTCCTCACCTTCTTGGTACAATTCCCTATTGAAAGTATACACTAAGAGTCTATGTGTTTAAGACATACCACTTTATTTGAGTAAGAAATTTAGTTAAATAGTTTAACAACATTTTTTAGTCCTTGGAATAGTATGGATATGGACAATATCAAGTCTTCACACGAGTACACATTAAAAGTGATGGGGTACTAGACAAAACCACCATAAGAATGTTGCATGGATTGTTACATAAGTGTCATAAACAATTTTAATGTGATAATGGTATATGTAGTCCTTCGACTTGAAGTCACTATGATTCCTACATGAGGAGATTGTTGTTTTAATAAAATAAAACGTCTTTTGCAACAAGCTAATTATATAGGTTGCAATTAGGCAATGAACAAATCATGCAGAGGGATATGAATTATATAGATGATATTTATCTCTCATATGTAACAAGAGTGATATATATGAGTCACTTAATGAAGTTGGACCAAAGAAATGCGTGATCATGCCAGGGAGAAAAAGTATTGAATATTTATTCAAATAAAGTTTACTCCAGTATTAAGTAAAATAAATTGGGTCATGAAAGGATGACAACAATCATGCTTTATGTGGCACCTTTAATCAAATAAATAATATTAATGATAACAATAATTAGATAATAAAAATTAGCATAAACCTTTTGCATTTAATAAGTCATTGGAAGAAGAACACCACAATAAAAATCTGACTATCAACCCCGAATCTATTTGAAGACCTATCTCATATATGATGATATGAGAAGGTATGAAAATTCAAACAACACCTACCCCATGCTTTAAGAGTGTCTAGTCAAGACTCAACACCCACTTAAAATAATGTGATCAAATAATTACTAAACATATATCTGTGGAATATTTAAGTTGGCCAAAAAGCAAGAAGGGATCTTAGGATTGGTTTTAAGAAGACCTAGGGTCATTAGAAGTCATATAATAAAGTTGTTACCTATTAAAAAATCTCCCAAATTAATTCTAAACCATGGGTCTTCATGAACATATTATAAAATGTCATTTATGATGCTTCCTAAACATTGAATTACAAAATAATTATGAAAAGAATCATCTAGTCCTATTAATAGTTCTTTGCCTATTTTTCCAACTCAATCCAACCTATCAATTTCAAGGTTTTAATTCCCTTATCTCAACTCATTGCACATAATTTTCATATCTAGATACAACACTTCCATATTATGATTAAAATTCAACATAATGGAATACTAGTACGTCACTAAATCAATCACTAACATTCCTCATTTTGCCAATGCATTTTCATATATATTTTAAACCTAGGAACATGAATTATGGCTTTACATCTTAAGATGTCTCAACACACATATAATTGATAACGTTATTCTAATACATAAGCTTGTCCATTTTCTCACATATCCATATCAACATTTCTTATTATCAATTACTCAACATCATGGCATCACTCCATGTAACTAGGTAAGATCAATATTTCCTATTTCAAAATCCTTCAATCACAATATTTACCTAATAATCAGAAAAATTCAACATCCACCAATTATAATCAAAACATCAAAATCATTATCTAGGTCCTAACCACATGATATATATCATCATATACTAGTTTATGATACAAAAAGATCAAAGGCCCATCACAAATGATCATAGTATATCAACCAATATCCCTGAATCACTAAATCATCATCACAATGATAAGGCATTAATTACTATCATGTCTATACAAAATAAATACCATGTGCAATAATCAAAAGGGTGCTGGCCAAGGCATTCAAGCATCTCCTTCACATTATACATGTTCTACAACATAAGAGCTTAAAAATAGACAACATGGGAGAGTGAGTATACTTTCTCAATGATGAACCAATAGACAAAATGTGATAATATACATATATAAGTGTAACCAACATATTCTCCCCTCAAGGAGTTTCAATTCAATAATAAAGACATAATCTATATTATATTTCACCAAGCACATATATAAATAATTTCAATAGCCATATCACAATATGAAGTCACTTCACTAATTCACATCTTTATCATAGTTCATATCACATTCCATATATATCATCAAAGAGGTAACATTAATGACAATAACACATTTAGTTAGTGTCCATTGATTCCAATTTCATCTCTCAATTCTTAACTTCAATAGATTTTTATTCATCTTGGGTACCTCAAGGTCATATGCCATGTTCCTATGGCTAATGTATATGCTATGTCATAAAAGTAATGCATATGTAACATATCCGATTATGGGAGGATATTTAATCACATGTGTACACAATTATCAAGTGCTCGTAAGCATAACATGCTTTTATTGGTATCAAACCGCTAACGCCCATCTCGTAACACTTAACACATTCACAAAAGTAAAAGTGGTAATGCATATACATAAATGGCATGCATGCCTCAATGTGTTACAGGCTTATCGATAGTTTCATCCACCAAGGCATTCACAACCACACATAGTCGCTTAGATAATTATCCCTTCACAAGGGTTTCCTTTCCACTGGGCTTATTTCACAATATCTCACAAGATCTATAAGCCATATTATAATATGCCATGCATGCCATAAAATGCAACAATGCACATGCAAGTCTCATCCATGTTCAAATCTCATACCCTTACTCACAGGGGGACATCTATATGTTCAGTTACAAAGTCAGTGGCATACAATCAATTCAAAATAATTTCCAAAGTAGACAATTTACTATACAGTCTCCAAATTTATCAATTCATAATATTCCACACATGGAAATCAAGGAGGCATATCATACAAACATATATTCCAAATGCATGTTGTCAACCCATTACTAATCCAGAATATATCATGAATAAGATCCAGTTTCACTCAATCTCACACATAAGGATGATCACATCCATTCAAGGAAAATATACTAGCACACACCAATACATATATCATCAACATAAAATTGGACATGCATTTAGAAAATACACGCCTCTCATACCTCAAGAGAAGTACTCTGTAGGGTTTCACGGTCCTGCTTCATTAGAATTATCAAATCCTACATTAAACAATTGTAGAACTACATTAAACACCAATCAAAAATTTATTTTTATGTTAATAATTATGACCATTACCTATACAACATCACACTAAGCTTATATAATTTTTATCTTTTTGTTTTTAAGGATTTATTTTCCCTTTACAACATTTTCTAACATTTTAAGGGTCTAACAACACCTTATCTATGATTTATCAAGGTTTAACAATGGTCCATTAAGTTTCATCTAGCTTCTAAATAGTCTTGTATATTATTATAATTACTTGTATTATTCTTATCCTAGAAGCTAACAAGTTTTTCACTATTAAAGATTCTAACAACTTGTACTTTCTAACAATTAAAAATATACAACCTCATTAATAAAGGTTCTAATGCCAAATTAAATTATTCTAAGTCATTAGAAGTGTCTATTATTTACCCAACATATGGTTCTTGCCTGGCATCAACATGAACACTAAGTCTTCCTCCAAAATAATTACCAACCATCACTAAAAATACTAACTTAATTTTATCAATGTTGTTTCATTTCCAACAATAATCTCCATGTGTGTATTAGTATGTTCATGGTTTCTAACACCATGTTTTCTTCACTTAATGGTTACTAGTTTCTCATCCCTTCAACCATAATTATTTTTCATCACCAATAAATACCACAATGCCTTTAATAATTCACTTCTAGCCACTTGAAACATTTTTAAAGTAATGGGTACCATTAATTCCAATAACCTCTTTCAACCCAATAAAATTTTTATAGCTTTTAATATGTTCCAACAAGGTTTTCCAAGTCAATGGCATATTTATTTCCCATTAATCATGTATGTCCTTCATTAAAGTTACCATAAATGTTATAATTTTTTCAATTCATAATTATGCAACAACCATCATAAATGTTAATCCACATCCAACAACATTTTCTCAAGCATTCTAACTAGGCTTATGCATTTATGAAACCATTTATGACACTTTGCCACCATTTTCCTACATCAAGAGACATTTAATGCTTACTAACAAGCCTATTTTCCATGTCGACAACATCGAATCAACTCAACAGCATCAACTTAAGTCCTATAATCATTTTAGTACCATTTATGAATATTCAAGGTTCTTGAATATATTTTCCCCAAATTTAAAATAAGGGTTCCATGCTAAAATTACAATTAATTATCCACAAACATCAACCAACTACATTTAATAACATTTATATCACTACTAAACTATCAAGCCAACAATATTCAAGTTCCAATCAACATTTCAAAGTGTCTCTTATCTTAGGGTTTTTCACTAAAATCAACAACAACCAATTCTATCAATTTTCATTCATCAATTCAAGCATATTATTGACCAAATTTTCGTGTACCTCGTGGTCATCAACAAAAACTAATTTTCAATGGTCATCTAACCTAAGGTTCAAAATCATTTACATTTCTCAACTTAACAACATCAACAACACTATTTTCAAGCCTTAACACTCCCAAAATAATAAATGAAAACTTAGAAATGGCAAAATAACTTACCTTACACCCAAGCTTCAAGTAAATGAGAAGATGGCAAAGAAGAGGTGAAATGAGTGTAAGCTTGCTCTAATGTCCAATTAAAGTCACATGAAACAAGTTCTACCAAATAATTTTAAAGGAAATGACACATGGAAGGGGGTATTCAGTTTTTTGGCAAATGGAGGATAGATTGAGAAAAATGAAGATGAAGGGGAAATAAAAGTGTGTTGTCGTATGGGAGAAAGAAAAAAAGAGAAGGATTAGCTTTTCTCCCTCCAAATCTAGGCCATTGATGAAATCCAATGGTCTATATGCATTAAGCTTTTGTCCAATGGTCCAACATGTCTTTTTATCCAATGGATATTGCAATGAAAAGGTGAAGGTCACGACAGATGCTAGTGTGAAATGTGGGATTTTTGAATTTTCTTAATTCTATTTTCACTCGTATTTTCACCGATTGTAAACATACTCTGTGTCCCTATAAATACTTTCTCAACTCTAAAAATTAATTTGAACATAACACCATACTCACCATAATCATTTTATTATTTTATACCTATCAAATGTTCAAAATAATTTAATAGGACCCATAACATTTGTTAAACTATTCAGGTTCAGTAAATTTTATTTTAATGATAAATCACAATTAATATTTAATTAATTACCCTACATAATTTGGTCATTAAATAACTTATCATTTTCACATTAATAATTTATTTTTAAATTTTGGAATGTTACAATCTACCCCACCTAAAAAGGAATTTCATTCTCGAAATTCACATACCTGAAGCAAACATCGCTGGGTATTGCTTCCTAATGTTATCCTCACATTCCTAAGTAATAGTATTCTCATTTCCATGTCTTCATGCCACTTGCACAATTGGAATTAATTTGTTCTGCAATCTCTTGACAGAATGCCTAATAATCTTAGCCGAGACAAGAGGGATAGTCAAATTGTCCTTGACTTCCATATTATCAATAGCAAGCATATGTGAGGGATCAGGCATGTATTTTCTCAACTGAGAAACATGAAACACATTATGAAGATTCGCCAAGTGAGGAGGTAAAGTGATGCGGTAAGCAACTTCACCAATCCGCTCTAAAATCTTATAGGGACCGATGAATCTAGGACTTAATTTCCTCCTCTTCAGAGCCTTACCGACACCTTTATCATGAAAAACTCGTAGGGGTACATGATCTCCAACTTGAAACTTAAATGGCTTCCTCCTCTTATCATAATAACTCTTTTGTCGGTCTTGTGCAATTTTTATTTTCTTCTGAATCATTCTAATTTGTTCAGTACTCTCCTTAATGATCTTAGGCCCTAAAGCCACATTCTCACCAACTTCAAGCTGACACAAGGGAGTCCTACACTTTCTTCCATACAACGCCCCATAAGGTGTCATTCTAATACTAGAATGGAAACTATATTATAAGTAAATTTGATCAGAGGTAAATATTTCTCCCATGAACCACCATGCTCCAAGACACAAGCATGCAACACATCCTCGAGACTCTAAATAGTCCTCTCAGGTTGTCCATCCATCTAGGGATGATACGTTGAACTCAACTTCAATTTAGAAATTATCTCTTAGTGCAAACTTCCCTAAAATCGGGAGGTGAAATATGGGTCTCTATCAAAAACAATGCTAGATGGTACACCATGGAGCCTAACTATCCCTTAATGTATAACTGCGCTAGATTCTACAAGGAACTTTTCATTCTAATCGATAGAAAATACGCACTCTTCATTAAACGATCTACAATCACCTAGATTCCATCAAAGTTAGTTTTGGTCTTTGGCAAACCGAACACAAAGTTTTCCAAACTGGAATGTCAAGTGATCTCTAGGTACTAGAAGGTTTCTGATATTCTACTTTCGCCTTCTGACAGACAAGGCACGAAGCCATATAATTAGCAATATCCCGCTTTAATCCAGGCCACTAGAAAGTCTTTTTCACATCTTTGTACATTTTAGTCGCACTAGGATGGATACTAAAAATGCTTTTATGAGCGTCTTCTAGCACAATGTTTCTCAAATCTCTAAAGGAAGGTACATATACACGGCCTTTGACACGCCATATACCACCAACACTCTTAAAAAGAAATAGGTTCTTTCAAATCTAATTGCAACATCGTGTTTTGGACAAATGGACATTGTTTGAGAATTTGTTAAAACTTTTTGTCAAAAAAAAGTTGCAAAGGTTGAGTCTTTTTGCCAAAAAGTTTCAAAGGTTGTATCATTTTTTGGAAATATTACAAAAGTTGCATCTTTTTATCAAAATGTTGCAAAGGTTGTGTGTTTTTATGAGATATGATGTAAAGGTTGTATCTTTTT
Organism: Clitoria ternatea; assembly: GCA_037962975.1. Lineage (NCBI taxonomy): Eukaryota > Viridiplantae > Streptophyta > Magnoliopsida > Fabales > Fabaceae > Clitoria > Clitoria ternatea. Next base: position 79,600,527 of record CM075672.1, read on the forward strand.
AAAAGTTGGCATCAATTTTTTATTTTGTGTACATTGATTGCTTTTCTTGTTAATTTGAATTATAAAACATGTTAACTTGAATATGCTTAATTGTATGAACATGTGAATGTTGCAATGATGATTGCTTTATATATGCACTTTAATTTCAAGCATGTTATTTTATAGATGTTCATTTAATTAAATTGAAATGAAATTTTGTATATGATTGGTGTTTATACTGTTTCTATTGTGACATGAAAGGCTCATATTAGTGGATCGGATTGAGGTTTAAGAGTTAAACGCTATCTGTCATAAAAACTAGGATTCAGAAGTTGAACTTATCCATTATGATATTTTATTTATTTGAAAATGTTACAAATTAAATATTTGATTTTAATTAGTATTTAATTTGGTTTGTAAAACTTACAAATCAAATTTAAAATGTTTGTTAAATTTAAAGTTTGTAAGAGTTACAAATTTAAATAATCATTCTCATTCATTTTAATAAGATTTACATCGTGTGTGATTATTAAAATTAATATGATTTATATGAAATATTTTATATTCAATAGGATTTGTAAGAGTTATAAATTAATTCATATTTACTAAATTTAATGATTTGGAATAGTTACTAATAGAAGATAAGATTTCTATTAAATTTAATAATTTTGAAAATCAAATACTTAATTTTAATATTGTTTGAATTTAGCGGCGGTTTAAACTGCCACTAAATGACATCTGCGGTGATTCTAAACCACCGCTAAATGCTCCGCCGAGGAAGTGCTGCCAAAAAGGGACTACTCTACATCAACCGCTGGAATAACCACCGCTAATAGTTTAACCGTAGGGAAAACCGCTGTAATGATGTTATCTGCGAGTATAACCGCCGCAAAAAAATAAAAGCCATTTAAATGCCGCTTAAACCGCCGCTAAAAGTTTCAATTTAAAAAAACAGGTTTTCTTTAATTAGAACAAATTATTTTTTATATCCATCAACTTTTAAAAGTCAGATTTTCCTTAATTATAAAATTATTTTTTTTATATCCATTAATGTTTTTAATGCGACATCATTTTAAAGGATTCCTTTCATTTTTTATATCCATTAATTTTTAAAAGTTAGATTTTCACCATTACAAAATAGTTTGGCACCACTTTCTGTAACAAAGTCTGGATTCCTTTCATTTTAAAGTAATGTAGAGAAGGTAAAATATGTAGACGGGAAAGGATTCAAATTTAAAAAATATGCACTAAGAATCATTTGATAAAGCCAAAAAATCCATGTATTTGCCTTATGCACATAATACATTCCCAAATAGTAAGTTGAAAGTTAAGATTGGCTAATCAAACTAATTAACACCAAAACTGAAGAATTCAACCATAAAGATTGTCTATCAATTTACCAGTTAATAAATGGGTAGCAGAGTAAACATGATGGATGAAGTGCTTCTTGCATAACTGTTTACCAATCTCAACCGCCTAAACATTTGTTTTGGAATGAAAACCATTTAGAGAAACATTGAGAACCAACCCCTGCATGTAAAATTGAAACTTGAAATTGCTGGAGCAGTAAAGGTAGAAGTGCTCGCCCCTGCAGAAATCAAACATAACTTGACCCCCAATAATTGAACAGTCACATTGGAGGATTTTCCTGATAGAGCAATCCAGCCAAAACTCCTGCAGTTATCAATATTAAAAACTAAGGTCTAGATGATAAAAGAAATCACTAGGCCAAACTTAAGTAACTAGTTCCAACAAAATATATGCAGAAAAACCATAACAAGGCTAAATAAAACAAAATGCTATCATAGTAAAGTGAAAATACCTTCTAATAGAAGTTAAAACCACCAGAAGGCACAACAGGAAGCTTAGAAGTACCAGCAAAATGGAACCCAGCTTGAGAAGCATCCTCGGGAGGCAAAGTTTCATCTTCTTCCGCCGACCAATATGTCTCGAGAATCTTCACAGCCTTTTCATAAATCTCAGAGTTATCATGATTCTGCAGACCCTTCATTTTCTCCAACCCCTCAGCATCCTCAATCATTTGGGCATATAAACTTATATCATCAGTTTTGCCAACACTTTTATCAGCTTCTCCAACCTTTAAGATGTTTTCAAGCCTTTCTAGACAAACTGTTACAATCCTAGGATCAGGACAGATAGGAAGATCACACAAGGGCTTAATACACCCTTGACTTACAAGAAACCTGCCAACAAAAGAAAAGTCATAATAACATAAAAAAGTGTTATATAAAAAAAATCTATAGGGAATGTTTTAAACACAACAATCTCCCCATACTTAAACACAACAATGTAACAAACCCCATTTCAAATTGGGAAAAGAAAGTTCATTAGTCAATTATAACATAACAAATCTTTCTTCTAAACTACAAATTGAGACTCCTAGATGTAGTTAAAGCTTCTGTTAAGGTTATACTATTTGCATGAATATTTTAATTTTGATTTTGAATGATATTGTGTAAAATTTATTTTAATTAAAAGTGAGTTTAAAGTGACATTGATAAAAACTAATATTTCTTGGGTATGTTAAAATCTCAAAAATGTGTAGTTGTCAGGAACCTTATGCAAATATAATAAAGTAATTCGAGCACTGTGTACTTTGTAAAAAGATTGTAAGGTGTTTTAATGGTGTAATTCTTTATAATTATATAATTATTTTGACATTTTTAAAATTATTTTCTTAATCAGACCATGACAATTGTTTTACTTTGATGAAATTGAGGTTTTGTGGCCTCGGAATGTTGTAGATCAAACAAACAGAAGTCATGTTGGATACCAAACAGAAGCTGAAAGTAGCTTTGTACAGCAAATAAACCATGAAAAGAGGAAAATTCAGCTATAGGCAAAAGTAATGATATTAAATAGAACTAATAACGGAATAATTAAATTTCAACATTTTCAAAATAGAGACTAAATAAAAAAACTTAATTTGTATGTTTGGCTCTTCTAAAATAGAGGTTTTCTAATTTTGATCCTTTTTTTTATTTACTCCAACTCATTGAATAATTTATTTTTAGCTGCTATGGTTCACCAAAGCATTTTAATATATTCATTAATTATTGACATGATTCATTAAATAATATATCAGTTTTCATTCGCTTCTCAAGCCTTTTTATTAAAAAATGTCCATACACATTAAAAAGATTGTAAATATTCTAATAACAAACCTGAAAATGGATTACTAATTATTATCATTGGGTTTGAGCATCACTGGCCCATAAAACTCGATTTCCTTAACCGTTATGTAAAATCAAAATCAACAAAACACCTTCAGAACAAATAGAAAGATCAATATACTATACTAGTGCCAGCCTGGTAATACCTATTGTATACATAATTGTGCATTATGGAACCCTCCTAACGTCAAGTTAAAAGAACACTATCAATTGAAAATTTGAACTAGATTGATCAGAGCAAGATGTTCCAAAGTTCTAAATAAGCCGAAGACAATCCAAACAAAATTAATGACCAACCAGAAATCTTACAGGAAAAACAAGAGGAAAAACAAAACACAACAAATTACATCACTCATGTTACAGTATACATATATACATCTCATGTATACAACATACCTTTTCAAGAAGTCTGTCTGCCTGAGCATAATCACTGTAGACAAATGCATTAACGGCCTACAAAGCAGCTAAGATAATTAATTCTACTTTCAACCATATTCATACCATTTTACGTTTTATACTATTAGTCACTCATCTTATTGCTGCACTTATTCCAAGGAGCACCATGTTGTACTAATTTTGAACAGTGAAGATAAAAACACAAAAGTAAAATACATGAGGCAAACCATGAAATAGAAGAGTTTCAACAGTGGAATATGATAACCATAGAAAAAGTTAGTATTTTAACAATCTAAGCAGCTGCAAAAGATTACAAGTTAAACATCTTACCAAATAGAATAAGAACCAACAGCAATCACAGGATTGTCTAGTCTACCATTGAGTAACATAATGCATGTATGTTAGAGCTACTAGCAGTGTACTTGTAGTATAGCATATATAATGGTTGTGAAGGAGAAAGTTCTCTTCACATCATACTTTAAGGCAAACAAGAAGTTATGCCTCTTAGCATTTCTTGGGTAGATCCACTAGAGGTGGTCATACCCTGGCCATCATCCTTATTTGGCTTATTCTCCTCATGATAGGTCAAAGTTTTCACCTTTTTCGCCCATTTTCAAACTCATTTAGTGTCGATCCTCCAAGACTTGCTTAGGTATTAAGGGATGTAATACAAATTTCTTATTGTCATGGACAAAATAATCTCATTGAAGAAACCATCATATGTGATTTTCTTTTCATATTTCCATGGTCTCCCTAGCAAGATGTGTGTTGCTTCGATAAACATTACATTACATCAAAGAGTAAACATATTAATTAGTCTCTCACTTTGTTACAATTGGCTTAATAGGTCCTTTAACTTTTTAAAATTCATGTGTAATCCGTCATATGACTTTTGTCTTGTTAATAGGTCCTTAATGTTAACTTACTCAGAATCGTTAACTTTTGCTCATGTGTCGCAAAAATTTAACATGCGTTACGTCACATTACTTAATATGTGAGGAACCTATTAACCAAATCTTTAATATGACTTATCCTTTTCATCACCATCACCCCTCCCACCACTATCACCTATTTTCCTTACTCACCCACAACCACCACCACTACCACCATCACCACCTCCCCTTACCCACCTATAACCTGTGTTGTTCTATCATACTATGTGATTAATAATTTGAAACGAATACAATAAGCTAGAAGTGTGCTCATCTTGGTTATCCTAAACTACGGAAGCCAATAACTCAAACTTACCGTATTGATACAAAAAAAAATGTACCACCACAATAACCATTGGTTGTATTTGGTAGCAATTTTATGCTTTTATTTATTTTCTAGCTCAAAATTTGAAATGGAAAATTCAAAATAAACTAAGGGAGTTTCGACAACTAATGCAAATCACCTCTATCTTACAGAGAAATCCATCTTACATAAATTGATCCTTTCCCATAATAATTTAATAAAAATCAATAAATGATGACCACAACACTATATGAACATGATATAGGATTTTGATATATATTTTTTAAAAATATGGAACAAGCCCAAAGAAGATTTTCCATAAAAGTGAACATTCAACTAGATGTTTGTTGATGGGAGCATTTATATTTACTAAAACCCATTGTATTCTTGTATATATTAATCAACTCCTTAGTGTTTTATACTTTTAGTCATCCAAATGAAATATTCCCTAAAAGAAGAATCATTTGGCCTTATATAGATAATGGCCCAACCATGGTTATCCAAGGTAGTATGTAGTGAATGTTACACATAAAATGAGAAAAAACATGTAATTGTTGATATTTGGTTTGAATTATAAATATTAATTTGCATGTAAATTCATGCCTGTCCAAGTCCAAAATACAAGGAAATTCAAAGCTACTACAAATTATACTACTTTTTAAACTAAAAGAAATAAGAGTCTTCAAATACAAGGAGAAGAAATGTGTATAAAAATTAAGTTCTAAAGTCAAATCTTACAAGGATAATACTTTCCAATACAATGATCTTCAAAACTTTGCATCACTCCAAGTAGTGACTAAAATTCAAGGACAAAAAAGGGTTAGTAATCACAAGTATATAGAGAAAAGAGACAAGGACCTTACTCAACTAAGTGTTTACACTCAAGAATCCACTCATGTATAGACTCAGGAGAAGGCTTTTATAATGATGTTCACTCTTGCCTTTCACCACTCAACTTTCTCTAATACAAGTAATGAAGTAGAACACTAAGCTTTGTCCTATTCAATTACACCAAAGATGCTACCAAAATAGTGACTTACCTAAGGGTATCCTAGAGTCCAATGGAAGCTAAACTAAAGACAAAACCAAGGAGGTCAACAAGATAAACAACAAATGCACAATTAAAAAAGCTAAATCAAAATGAATGAAAATGTAAACATATAAAGAAATTTGAAGACAAATTATAAAGAGACTAAAACAAGAAGTGTTAAACTTGAATGCATTAGTGTTTGACAAACTAAGAAACAACAAAGACAAGTAACAATTAAGACACACAACAAAGTTAGCACATAAAAGGTTACCTAACAAACCCTAGAATGTAAACTAATATATAAAATCAACAAGTAAGTTATGCAACTATTTTTTTGTTTTTAAACACTTATAATACTTTCAAACAATGTCAAAGGTATTCCTAAAACAATATATGTAGCCTTTTTTATATACTTAAACTTTCAAGTTTTGTTAAGAAATGACATTGAAAAATAATTTTGTTGCTAGGTCCTTTGAGGTTTTTTTTTTCTAATGGATTTTTCAAACTTCACAATCACTGTGCAACACCTTAAATAAATCACAATTGCAATCTAAAAATAAAATCAAACTAGATTACTAATGGCATCATATTTCAACATCAAGCAAACATAAAAGGCAAGGTATATGACATGGATACAAAATGGAAATTGTGTAAATGAGATGGATATGAACACTATACAATTATTGGAAAATAAAAACAAATACAAGAAAACACAAAAATTTAAAGAAACTAACAACCTACAAAGCAAATGTTACATAACCACAAGTGAAGTGGCTTTGAAAAACACTTTGGAGCTTGGACTATACAAGATCAAGAGTGATCGAGTGCAAAAGTCCATCACCTAAAAGAGACTTAAAAATTAAGATTCAAGTCACTAAACAACACTAAACAAACATAGAAGTTAAGCTCCAACACAAGACACATAAACTACTACTAGAATTCAATCAACAAAATAGAAGGCAAACATAAGGTGGCGTTGATTTCAATGGATCAAGACATATTCAAATCTGAATTTGACTCATTAAAACACTAAAAACTCACCTTACACAAAAAGAAATAGATAAAAAAAGAGAAATCAAAGAAAACTCAAGTAAACTCACTTTTGGCTTCAAAATTGGTGATGAACAATTTTGGCTCCAAAAATAAAGTTGCTCCAAATTGAACAAAACTTTGAAGTTATGAACCATATATCTCAAGGATCATGGATCCATTGTTAGATTTCAAAAATTCAACAAAAATCAAAGTAGATCTAAATTTTCATGATTTTTTAATTTTTTTTAGGTGGGGGAAGAAAATATTCATGGAATTGAAAGATTTATAGATGGATAGAAAGAGAATATGAATATACAATTATAATTTAAAAATTCACAAAGATGAATAATAGATATAAGAAATAGACCTCTAAGAACCTAAGCTCATGATACTAAATGATGTAGGAATTCACTTGAATTCTTCCTTGTGAATTTATCTTAGAGGTAATCTCTTGGCTCTTCAACCTTCAAGTAACTTCAAACTCAAGTCTCCTTCATGGAAGAAAGATTGGTCATGGCATACATGGTGCTGTACAGGTGAAATCCTATGTAAAAGTTAAGAAGAAAAAACATTAAAATGGGAGAAATTGGGAGAGGGGCAAGGCATGCACCACCTTTAAGAGGATAAGCCTAGGGATTGCTCACTACTTTGGAGGTGCTTGAAAGATAAGATTGTATTTAAAGCTCTAAGAGACTCTTGAGTTTATACAGAGAGAGACTTCTCACCAAAATTAGAAATTTCATTCAAAACATAAGATCATGCTTATAGCTCTAAAAGACTCTTAAGTTTAGAGAGAGAGACACTTCTTACCAAAACTAAAAATTTCATTCCAATGATCAAAAGTGTTTGAAAATGAAATGCTAGCTCTATTTAAAGACAAGCTATCTTTCTAGCCAATCTAAGCTAACCTAACCCAAGCAAGCTCACCTTGTAACATCCCAAAATTTATAAAAATGATTAATTGAGAGGAATAAATAGTAAATAATTATATATGAGTTGATTCATGTCCCTAAAATTTAGAAATAATTAAATTAGGATTTATTATGGGTATTCATAATTTATTGAGACTTATGAGATAAAATTATACCCGATTAAAATATGAGTATCGGACCAAGTATCTCCGATTGAGGTATTGTTGGTCAGGGCTATTAAGAATATCATGGGGAATCCAAATATATATTCAGAATAATTTTTAGATAAAGTATTGAGCCCGAACGGTGATCCTGTGTGTTATAAAATGGAGAAGTTTTAATGAGAGGTTAAAATTTAAAACAAAACTCTCTTTTCTATCTTATGTTTTCACGTAGCCTTCTCCTACTCCAAAGGCAAAAACATATTTCCTCTTCACTCTCATTTCCTCTTCATCTTCTTTTTCTCTAAAAACCTAGAATGTAGTGTGCCCTTTTTCCCTCTCTATTTTTGTTTTCTTCATTGGGCAAGAAGAAGACTTGGTTGATTGAAGTTCTCTTCTTCTTCTCTCCCAATTTTCATCACCCACTCATCTCCCCTTTGTGCTCCTTGTTGTTTGTTGGTTGAGGTAAGTTCCTCTCCATTTTTAATGAGTTTATGCCCTAGGTTTTGGGTTATGGTTGTTGGGTGAGTGATTAAATGCATGTGGGTATTAAATGAGAGCATTAAATATGGGAACCCTAAGATAGGATGTGTTAAATGCAAACTTTTATAAGCATCTATGGTGGTACATGAAAGTTTGATGATTAATGGTGGAATATGATGATTATTTATGATGGTTGTTAGGTTTTTGGTGAAACCCTAACTCTAGAAATTGGGGAAAATAAGTAATGATTTTATGAGAAATGATTTTAAGTGTAAACCCATGATATTTAGGGTGTGGGTATTGTTAATGGTGTTGGGAAAATGTTTATTGATGATGAGAGATGGTATTAATGATGGTGGATGGTCATAAATGGTGGTTGATGACCATTGGGGTGAGAACCCATCAATGGGTATAACTTTAAATGCATAATAATAAATATAAACACCAAACCTATGATGGTTGTGGTGGATTGATGAAATGAAATTATGGATTAAAGAGATTTATGTTGAAGTGTAATGGTGAGTATGTGAACCCTAGTTGGGATGCTAATGCTTTATTGATGAACATGTGAGGAATATAAATTATATGGCATAGTGAACTAAGATTGATGAATGAAAAAAAATTATTAAAATGATAAATGGTGTAAATTTTGATTTGAGAACATTAAGTCTTTTAGTAAATTTATGATAAGGATTAGTGTCATGAGGAATGACTTTATACATGTATATGTGGAAATTAAGAGTATGCTAAGTTGTGATGTTAGGAAACCCCCTAATGGTGATGAGTTGTGTATTGGGTAGGTTTAACCACTTTTGAATATAGAAAATCATGATTTTAGGAAAAAATTCCCAAAACCTAACACAATTGTGTGAATTGGTATTTTGACAAGTCTAGGACTTGTTATTAAGCTTTATGATGTGTTAACAATTGTTTAGAATTGTGATGATGCCTTGAGATGGCTTATTGATTAAATGTACGTGTGTGTGTATATATATATATATATATGTATTCGTGTAGATTGTATTCCGGGCGATGAGGCAGAATAATCAGACTGTTCGAATCGTTGTTCTTCTCTTGAGATAGAAGAGGAGTTTATATTCTAAATGCATGATTTGAATAATTAATGATTAATGTATATGATGATGTTCATGGTTGCCTTGCTATGGTTATGTTGGAATGATATAATGATTGACATTTTGATGATGATGAAAATGTTGAGACAACGATTGAATGCCATTATGTTTATTGCCAATTAGTGAATTGGAAATGATGTTGAAAAATTTAGAGAATTAAAGAGATTGTGGATATCATACTAAAGCTTGAAACAATGGCAAGATAATTGAAGTTGAAATCCACTAAGAATTGTATGTTAACAAAGTGTATGTTGGTGCATACTTATACTTTTGCCTTAAAAGGATGTGCTACTTCCATGGCAAAGTTGTATGTGATTGAATCTCGGAGATGGCTAAATTTTAGATTGGAAAATATTGTTGTTATATATTTGAAGTATACTTGTTGGTTTACCTTCTTGATTTCCATGTATGGATTAACATTGATAAGACCCTTTGGCTATTATGTTTGCGAACAATGTAAATTGATGCCTTAGAAATCATGTGAAAAGTTGTATACCTTGGAGAGTATTATATTTGGTTGTGTACCATTATCTGTAATGCTAAATGTAAAATATACCCCTAAGTGAGAGAGTGAGAAATCCTTATGAGGTTAAGGCTAGCATGTGCATTGTTGCATTCATGACATGCATGACATAGCATTTTATATGTGGTTGGGATCACAATGAAGGTTTTATGGGACTATGAAAGGGAGTACCCTTGTATGGGGGAAACCAATATGAGAATGAATGAATGTGGTTGCGATCACAATGATGATGGTCTTGCGAGACTATGAAAGGGAGTACCCTTGCGTGGGGGAAACTAATATGTTAATAAATGAATGTAGTTGCAATCACAATGAAAGTCTTGCGGGACTATATGAGAAAGAGTACCCTTGCATGGGGGAAACCAACATGTGGATGATTATATATGGTTGCGATCACATGAAAGAGGACCCTTGCGAGGGGACTTGTGTTTGAATACTCCTTAGTGGTTGTGATCACTTGATATATGAAGATGATACAGATCTTGTGAAAAGCATCCTTGTGGGGGATGATGGCTTAAGTAACTATATGTGGTTGCAAATGTTTAAGAATCCATGTACGTATGGTTGATGTGGAAATATTATGAATTGGATCTATTGCATATGCATTAAATAGTATGACATATACATTAACCATAGGAACATGGAATTTGAGTTAGAGATGGCCAAGAAACATGACAACCTCTTGAGAGTGGAAATTGATTAAAGATGTAAAACTCAATGACGATAATTGTGATAGCCCATGATGATGAAGGGTAGTGTAAATGTGAATGTGTATATGTATGCTTGCTATTATGTTGTAAACAATGAAACTTGTAAGCCTATGGTCATGCCTTAATGAAGATTTGGTGATAAATTGATGATTATATTGGAAAGCACACATGTTGATTATATGATGTACAAATGATCACAATGTATTCACATTCGTCACTTAGAATGTATAACTCACTCTCCCATGTTGTCTCTTTTTAGCATTGTGATGCAGGATGCGCATGGGGTGAGATGCATCCTATTTGGAACCTTATGTTTTAATGGAGAAGGTAAATTAGTAGTAATGGAATGCATTGGCCGGCAGCGTTTGTCAATTGTAGTATGGTGAATAAATTATACATGATGATGTTAATTATTATTGGCCTTAAGGGATATTGTGTATATGGCAAATGTTTGAATATAGATTATGCATGTATTTAATGACAATGGTGTTAATGTAGATGTGGTGTTGATGACCTAAGTTTAAATATACTTGGTATTATATTCTTTTGTTTATACATGTGTATATAATAGGCTGATTCTTTGTAAATGACCATATGAATATTGATAATTAAAGTTTTATATCCATTGATGGTATTGATGCATATGTATATAGTTGAATTAGAATGTGCATAGTGATTGAGTTAAATTGTGTTAGAATGTTGGCTAAATGTAGATGCATGAAAATGATGGATTTTATATGACTTATATGCATAATTAAGGAATTGATGGGGCCATATAGAGTTTTAGGAGGTTTGGATGCCATGGAATAGTTTCAATGGTGCCTATGCATGATTTAGAACTTGTAGAAACTGGAATGGGCCAATTCCATTAAGAGTTGCATAAAAATGCTTTAAAACGGGCTAAACACGTTTCTATGCATAAGTCTCTTGTTTTTGGGAATTTTTAAGTATGGCCAGTGACTACACGTCATAAATGGTGTATATGAGGTGGTGTCAAAATTTGGTAGTGATTGGATTTCATATGAAATAGATAGGGTGGTCGAAAGTTGGAAATTGCAACTTTTTTGGTGCATTTTCTGCAATCTGTTGTAGTTTGTTGTCATGAATCGATTCATTAGCTACTGGAATTGCATGAATTGATTCATGAATTATCTTAAATTGATTCATGGCCTACTGACTACCATGGTGGTAAATCCAGAATTCCTTGAATCAATTCATGTAATTTCTTGAATCGATTCATGGTATGGTCTAAATCGATTCATGACTACTAGTTGTTGGGCTTGTTTTTCAATTCGCATGAATCGATTCATGGTTTGCCCGAATGTATTCATGGCTTGTTTCCTTGATTTCCATGCATGTTTTTTGGGATTATTCCTCATGCCCACTCTTGCTTCCAAATTAATATACGTTTTCACTAAATACTTGCATGGTAACTGTGTAATTGTTTACTCTAAGTTAATATTTGTATAAAACATCTACCTTTTCATATCGTCATATATGGGATAGATTTTTAAATGGTCTAGGGTTAATTATTGGAGTTTTTAATCATGGTGTTCTTTTTCCGATATTTATTTAAAATCACAAAAAATTTACCCTCACTTTTAAGGTCTAATTAATTTTATCTTTAATATTATTTACCGGATCAAGGGCGCTACACACCTAACCTCTAACCATGGGTTAAAAGTAACGCCTACTTTGAGTAAGGCCCATACAAGGCCTAAACTTACTAATCCTAGGAAAGACTAACTAATAGGCCTTTAAAAGGAATACAAGCAAGACCAAGGCTCATTGGGCTAAGCACAACACTATACAAAGATGATACAAACCCAAAGGTACAATGAAATACAAAGAAGTCTAACTCTCTAAAAGAGTACAAGAAAAGTAGAAGTAGGTCTTCAAAGTTTAACCCATGGGCTTAGGCCTAACTTGGACTCTAACAAGGTCTTCAAGCTTGGTGAGAGCCTCTTTGGTCTTATTAATCCTTGACCTAGTCATAAGTCCTTGAAGTCCCTCCAAAGCACCCCCCACCTTTTTGGTTGCCTTCGTGTTAAAGAGGTCCTCATCAATAGGTTTGTGAGTAAGGGTTTCCTTGTTGCTTAGGATAATCATAGAATTTGTCAATGGTGTGTATTTGCTCTATACTAGAACCTCCAATCCTCATTTGAAACATTTTGTAGGTTGATGCAACATGACCTGTCTTACCAAAAAACTTATAAACAAAAAAAGGTCAGTAGCACTTATTGTATGAGTAAGGTTCATATTATCATATTTGGATGTCAAAGCATCCAACTTAGCAGCCAAAAACTCACAAGCAAGAATTTCATGTCTACATGGGGTCTTACCATTTCCCCTTCTATTATGGACCTAATTCCTATGGTTAGACACCAAACTCTTGATCAAGTTGTAGCTCTCATCCACTGACTTAATGGGACGCCCCAAAAATAGGGGTAAATTTTTTTTTCGTGAATTTAATATTATTGATTTATGAAAAATGTAAGTGGTGAAGCTAATCATTTAATACCCTGGATCTATGAAAGACCTATCTCATATATGAAGATATAAGAAGGTAGGTAAAAGAAACCATGAATAAGGAATTTCCAAATTGGAAACAACAGGAAGATTTAATTAAATTAGTGCTATGTGAATGAGTTCGAAGGGATCAGTCATTATGAACAATTAAGGAATTCAAATTATGCCCAAGGTGTTTATAAGGTGACGCAAAATCATGATTTCTTAGAAGAAAAAGGAAAAAATAATTCAAACAAGGCAATTTGGAGAATCAGGGCGCTCCTCGCTCAAGCGAGGCTCACACTCGCTTAAGCGAGACCGAGTAGTACACTTGAGCGAGCAACACCACACGCTGAGCGAGAATAATAAGGGAGAATCAGGGGTCAACTCGCTTGAGCGAGCCCCGTCTCGCTTGAGCGAGATCCTTAAGATTCGCTTGGGCGAGGCAAGCGAGCTCGGGCGAAATTCGTCCAGAATCCACCCATAGCTCACTCGCTCGAGCGAGTACCAACACCAAAGCCATTCGCCCAAGCGAAATTTGGCCAGTAGCTAAAACACCCCACTCTCGTTCGGGCGAGATCCTACTCGCCTGGGCGAGTTTTTCCCAGAAGCCAACCCCTGATGCCAGGGCAGTCTCGCTTGAGTGAGACCCACTCTCGTCTAAGTGAGAATTGGCCAGTGGCCATACACCACCACAGGGGTACTCTCGCTTGAGCGAGAATCCCTCTCGCTTGAGCGAGAATATCAGTAAAACACTGCAAAACATGAAAATAGAACAACATAACATACCAAAACTCAACCCAAGCCAATTTACTTAAATTCTTCATATCACATCCATCATATTACTCATTTAAAACTTGTTCTAAACCTTCATACCCATAGATTCTCATTCCAATTCACAATCATATTCTAATTCTAGTTATTTACTTAGCATAATCTATAATGTCCAATATTTCATCTAAACCGTCAATCATTCATAAGTTTTAACCATAATCATACTTCATTTGTCAAAATCCAATCAAAGCTAAGGTCACTAATGAAAATGAGCCATAGACTCTAGGATCTCATTTTCCTCAATGACCTTCCAAAATCACCATTACATATTCATCATCCATGCAAGTATTTATACCAATTCATGGCTATACAAAATAATTACATCCATTACATTACAAGGTCTAAATCAAGCTATAAAATTCAAACATTAGCCGGCCAAGGCATTCTTTACCAAAATAGGCTTCCTTCACACCCCTTCTCCACACAAGAGCTCCATAGGCAAGCCCTACAACACAGGAGCTAAAACGATATACCACATGGAGAGTGAGTATACTTTCTCAATGATGAAAATCTACAATTGTGATAATATATACATGAATGCAATATAAACACTCCTCCTTAAGAAAATTTATCCAACACCAAATCAATCATTCATCAAATTCATTGAACAGATATATCCATTTAAATTAACAAGAACACATCAACCATTAACCCATTTCTAGTTGGCATTAAAAGGGAGTTCCATCTACTCTTTACACAATCTCTTCTACAGGATATCACTCTATGCCATGCTCCTATGGCTAATGCATATGCTAGTGTTTAGGATGCATATGCACGGATCCGATTTCATACCAACGGGTGATCGCAACCACCATAATCATTCATTCATATTCATGGGTTTCCCGCCTCGCAAGGGGTACTCCCTCTAGCAGCCTCGCAAGGTGCTTTCTCGTGATCGCAACCACGTTCAATAATTCATAATGGTTTCCCACCTTGCAAGGGGTACTCCCACCTCATGATCACAACCATGGGTATTCAATCTTAATGGTCCCGTAGGGCCTTTCATTTCAAACACGAGGTGATTGCAACCACCGGTCCAATAATCACAGGAACTCGCAAGCCCTTTTATATTTTCAACATCAAGTGATCGCAACCACATATCAAAATCATCATGATATGCATGCCATGCCATGTATGCAAAAATGCTCATGCATGCTTCAACCTTATATGGGCTATATCACCCTCTCATCTAGGGTACACTCATACTCAATAACACCATTAACTTCCTATAGTCAACATATCTATATATATATATTCCAATCATAAAATTTCAAGAATTCATATAATCACATATTTCAAGCATTCATCAAGCCACACATGGATTCCATAACACTTAATCACATATTATACCACTCCTAGTCTCATTAAGGCTTCAATCCACAATCAATCATGTTAAGCACCAAATTCAATTTCACATCACAACCATATGATACCACATTCATTCAAGTAAACATGCCACATTACATTATCATATACATTATCATCATACATGTTCTCATACATTTAGAAAATACACCCATCTCCTATCTCAAGAGAAGTAGACTTTCGGGTTCGATGTTCCCACCTCACAAGCGTTATCAAGTCCTACACCAATCGATTATAGGACCACATCAATTATTCATTCAAAACCTTTTCAATATACATATACATATCTATGTACACATGATTCTCATCATGTGGAAGCTATTCATGGATATTTATCTATTTACCCATTTAGGCTTCGGGAATTCCTTCCCTTAAATCACCATTCATTATTATCAAAGTAACAACCTAATTAGTTAGGTTACCCCATTTACCAACCTTACATTAATCCCATTCTAAGTGGGTTTTCATTTATGGTTTCTAACCACCATCACCAATTATCATTTAATGTCAATACTTCACCATTTATAACACTTCCTTCATCAATAAATGTTAACCCCATCAACATTATACTTTTTCCCAAATCATAAGTTAGGGTTTCCACCAAACTCATCAACATTCCAAAAATAGTCTTACATCCTCATCTCCTTCCAACTATAATTGCATCTACCCCATTAATACCATTTAAAGCTTGCATTTATAACACCTACTTTAGGGCTTATGCATTTAATGTCTCTATTCACTACCCATAAGCATTTAATACACCTTCAAGCCACAACCATCTATTCCCTAGGTTCCAAGCACAAGAGAAATGACAAAGAGCTTACCTTGCTCCAAAACAAAAATGGGGGTTAAGAGGGAGAAAGATGGTGACGGAAATAGAGAGAAGAGATGGAGAAGCTTCAAATCAATGTCACCTCCTTCAAGCTTAGAGAAAACGAAAATGGATGAGAAGAATGGGTACACCACTTGCTTAGTTTTTGGAAGGAGAAGAAGAAGGAATGAAGGGGAAGAAGAAGAAGAGAGTGTTTGCCCAACTTGTTCAGCACATGAACGAAAAATGAGAGTGAAAGTGAGGTTTTTATTTTTAAGTTTTTAAACCTTTTATTAAACTGTTCCCTTTTTAAATAAACAGGCTCTCCGTTCGGGATCAATACATACTCTAAAAATTATTCCAAATACATATTCGGATTCCCAATTACATTATCTACAGCCCTGACCAACGGCATCTCAATCGGAGATACTTGGTCTGACACGCATATTTTATCTGGGTCAGTTTTCAGCTTATCCGGTCACAATAACTCACTAACAGTCTCCGAAAATCTTAATTAAATTATTTCTAGCATTTTGGGATATGAATTAGTCCATATTTAATTATTCAATATTTATTTTCTTAATTTAACTTTCTATTTTAAAAATTCGGTGTGTTACACTTAACAACAAAATCTCCACCTATAGCCACATGTAGAGAAATATAGGTAGCTTCATCTAAAGCATGGCAAAAAAGTATAGATAATTACCTATTTTTGTAATCGTGGTGGGGGAAATTTCTTAATAGATCTTGATATCTCTCCTAAGCCTCAAAAAGAGATTCGTTATCCTTCTATACAAAGTTAGTTATTTGAGCTCTGTAGGTGGCAATCTTGCTATATAAGAAAAAGTGGTTCAGGAAGTGGTGGGTCTCTTAGTAATGAGTTAAGTTAATTTGTAGTTGTTAGCTTCTGCATGAGGGGCCACGATGCTAGAAAGCACTCCCACCATGGTTGAGTCTATGAAATCCTTAAGCAACCTCACTCATTTATTGTCAGACATCTCTGTAATTATATCCTCTACTCTAAACACTTTTTGTCTTCTTTGTCGGTTAAAGGTCTTTTCAATCTCTAGGTTAAATGGGAGTAAATGTTTATCACCACTTGATCTCATCTTTCCCCATAAAAGTCCAAAAGATGCATAAAGAGAAAGAGAATACCACACATGAAATTTGAAAATAATGAAAAGTAAATGAGAAAAAAAAGAAAAAGAAAAAGAAAAAGAAAAACTCAATCCAAAGGGCTTTGAACTTTAATGGATTCTAGTGGAATGCAGTCCCTATCAACGATGCTAAAAACTTAACATCCCTTGCAAGTGCACGAGTTTTATTGCATAATAAAAGTTATCGATCCCATAAAGACCACGTCTCCGAGCATCAGTTGGGTCTTTGAACTTTAGTTTGAAGCAATCATAATTGTTGTGATTTTAAGAATTTAAAGCAAACAAAATAGAACAAAACAATTTAAATAATGAAGAAATCAAATATTAAAAGCACTCTTAAAGGTTTTGTTTCTTCCCTATTATTGAATATCATATCCTGTAACTTACGACCTGTTTTGATGTTTGTTAAGTTTCTTAGGTTTACTCCTTAGGAACTCCCTAAGATTCACATGTATCTTATGTCCAATCATGGAATTCACTCATCAGGAACTCTTCCTAACAGTTTCAGTTAGTTCGTTAAAGGTGTCACAATTCCTTTCAAAACTTAAGTTAAATCAAACACATGGAAAACTCAGGATAACAAAACATAAATTCACTATTAGAAATCATAAGGTTATATTGTTTTTTAATTAGATTTACTTTTACACCCCTAAGGTCACAACAAAGTCTAAACTGCTCATCATCATAAATAAGCGAAAATAAAAAAAACAAAATACCTTAAGAAAAAAGATGAGTTGTTACTGTCTCTTCGTGATCCCCAGAATACTTTACGAACATAACAACACTAAAGTGTCTGGAATGCTAAACCCAACTCTCTAACCCTTATTAGGTCAAAATGGATTCACTAACACTGACTTAATTAAGCATAACTAAGCCCGATCCAAATAAAGACCAAAAAGAAGAGAAAACGGGCTAACATCTAACTCCACAACCAAGATGACGCACCTACGACTTAGTTATATGGAGTCCATTAGATGGGTGTGAGGCTCTCTTTTGGCTTCCTCTAGTATGTTAGGCCCAACCTTAAGCCTTTTTGGACTCTAACAACTCTTGTCTCATGCCTTACACTCATTTTAAACCTAAATTTAGGCTTTTTAACACCTACTTACCTACAAAACATGAAAACAAAGCATATATATGCCAAGATATAAAAGCATACAAAAACTAAATAATTCATAAAATAACTATTAAAATCCTAATAAGATAAGACTAAAAACTATTCAAGAATGCATTAAGAGACTACGCTTTTTCCTCATGAAAATAGTTTTTCAAGAGGAAAGTAATTTGGTCCGTATATTGGCCTTGAGACCTGAGACTGTATCACAACCAAAACATGCAAACATGCCCCAAACAAAGCACACAATAGTACCAGAGAACCTCAACAGATAACTTTTCCTAATGACTAGGATCTCTACAGACCGGTGTCATAACGAGTTTGGTAAATCTATCGGGGCACATCAGTAACTAACCTGCAAAAAGTGTTAGGAATGTCTACGCAGGTGTTAGCTTTTCCCCATAATTCTTGGATCTGTATTGACACAATGCCACATAGGACTCAACTATCACCCATGTAATATCGCAAATTTTAGAGAAGATAAATTTATTAGATAATGATAATTAATTATTTGAGGCCCAATGTATGTGGGAAAATTAATTAGGAATTAATTATGATTTATCAGTAAACTGAAATTTACTAAAATCAAATAATTAAACTAAAGGTGTGGGACCCATTAAGTCAAATTGGATATTTGGAGGGTCTAGAATGATAGGACAAATATTGTGGTTATGATGGTATGTTCAAAATAATTTTTGGTGTTGATGAGATGTTTATTCGGACATGGTGTATACTAGTAAATGACAAAAATATGAATATATATGAAAGTAAGAAAAATATAAAATCCCTTTTCTTCCTCTCCATTTCACCGTGTAACTTTTCCCTTTCTTTTTACTCTCTATTAGCCATTGGATAAAGGGGAAACATGAGCCATTGAACAATAGTGTGGTCTACCCTTTGGACCATTGGTTAAGGACTAATTTTTAGCATAACTCTCTCCTTCTTCTCCTCATTTTTGGTGGCCTTTTCTCCTCAACTCTTACATTTTGTTCATCTTCTTCTTCCTCTCTAGAAGAAAAAACTAAGCCATACCCCTCTTGTGTCATTTTTATTAAAATCAACATCTAAGCTTGGATTTGTGAGACATATATTGGACATTGGAGCTAAGCTTGGGTCATCTTTCTCTCATTCCCTCTTATTTTTGTTTTTCATATAGGCTTGGAGAAGAGGTATGTGTTCTTGGCATTTAATGGTTTGTCTTGGTGGTTTTGAGGTTGTTAGAGCTTGATAATGGAGGATTAAGTGTTATTATGATGAGAAAATACATGTAGAACCCAAAACCTAGGTTAAAAGACCATTGGGATTTATTGTTGTTGATGATGATGATTTGAATATAATGTTGTTAGCTTGAGGATGCTAGAAACGATGCATGAAAGTGGTTAGAATTGATGTTTGGTAATTTAAGTAAAAATCCTAAGATTTGTGGAATTGGGGTTTTTCACAAAACTTGAGAAAATTGGAATTTAATTGCCATGGAAATGTTTTTGTATGTGGAAATGCATTTTTGAATAAGTAATAATGGATTTTGGTGTTGGAATTTGAGAGGCCAAAGAAGGGTGTTAGTAATCTAAGTGTTGGAATTGATGGAAGGTATATTTTAGTAGTGATGGTATGAATGGAATGTATATATGGTGTTTGAGACATTAAAACCCATTATGGATGATGGGTAGGGTGTTATGTTGTAGCCATTTAATTATAGAAAATATGGATTAAGGGGAAGAAATTCTTGAAACCTAACAAAATGAGAAATTGATGTTTATAACATGTTTAAGACATGAAGAGAATTTTAAATATGGTATTGTATATTGTGAATTGAAAATAATGCCTTGATAGGCAAATTGATCGAAATTATATACGTTAATGTAGAGTTTGACAATTCTAGTGAGGCGGGACCATCTAACCTGGTGGAATACTTATCTTAAGGTAGGAGAGGAGTATATTTTCTAAATGCATGTTCAATTATGTGTTGATATTGTATATATTGGTACATACTTACATATTTTTCTTGAATGGATGTGTTACCTCCTATTGTGGAGTTGTATGAGATTGAATCTTATTGATGACTTAATTTTGGATTGACAAATATGTTGATGACATACATTTGGAGTATACTTGTTTGATATGACCTCTTGATTTCCATGTATGAATTGATATGGACATGACTCCTTGGTTATTATATGGTGAACAATGTGAATTGATGCCTTAGAGAATTTGGTGATAAATTGTATGCCTTGGAGAGTACTATAATTTGTTGCATGCCACTAACTATAATTTTAAATGTATTGTGAATCCCTAAATGAGAGGGTGCAAAATTCTTGAGAAGCTGAGGCTAGCATATGCATTCTTGCATTTCATGGCATGCATGACATATCATATTGTGATGTATTGGGATCTTGCGAGATCTTGTGAAAAGGACCCTTGTGTAGGGGATAAATATTTAAATGACTATGAGTGGTTGCGACACTTGACATGTTGAAATAATTGAGATTTTTACAGGATCTTGTGAAAAGAACCGTTAAGGGGGATAAATATTTAAGAAACTATGCGTGGTTGCGATTATTCAATAAATTATGTATGTGTTAAAAGTATTTGTGTAAAAATCAGATTCGTTGCATATGCATTTCATGTTATACTATATGCATTAGCCATAAGAACATGACATTTGAGTTTGAGATGACCAAGAAAAATGGTAACTTATTGAAGGTGTAAATTGAGAGATGAAATCCCATTTATTGGACACTAACTAGATATGTTATTATTGTTAGTGTTGTCTCTTGATGTTGCTTATGGATTGTGACAATAAATGTGATAATGCTATGATTTAGTGACATGATTCCAAATTTGTAGTACCATTGTTATTAGAGCTTGTATATATATATATATATATATATATATATATATATGCTCAATGGAAATTGATAAGAAATATGACATTGTTATTGGATTGAAACTCCTTGATAGGAGAATATGATTAGTTGTACTCACATATTTATATTATCACATGTTATTTGATTGTTCATCATTGAGAAAGTATGCTCACTCTTCATGTTGTTTACTTTTTAACTCTTGAGTTGTAAGACATAATCATTGAGTGATGCTTTTTGAAGAGACGGGGTATAGTGTGAAGAAAGAGATGTCTTGATGTTTTGGCTGACATGCTTTTGAATTAATCAACTATGACATATTTCTTTTGAAATTATTGTATATGACTTTTGTTTTGTATAGCTACACTATTGTTTAGTGCCTTATAAGTGTGATGATGATTTGATATTGATGATTTGATATTTTTAAGATAATGGCTGATACATTAGGATCATTAGAAATGAACTTGTGATCATTTTGTATCACAAAGTAATGTATGATAATACATGACACTAAATTTGAAACCTAGTCACTAATTCTAGGTAGTTGGATCACGAATGGTAAATGGCCTTGTTGATATTATACATTGTGAATTTGATAGCCATTATGATGGCATGGATGTTTATGTTGAGGGACAACTCATGGATGGATGAAATATTAAACTTATTAGATTGTGATTCAATGTGATGCATGATTTAGCCATGGTTTGGCGATTGATTTAATAAATGGATTTGATGTAAAAAGGTCTTGATGAGTTTGTGATGTTACTCACATGGTTTATACCCTAACATAAGTGATTCTTGATGAAAATGAGTCCCAAAGTCTAGGCATTGCATGATCTAAGGTCCCCAAGGCATGTTTCTTTAAAAATTAGGAAATGGAGGATCAAGGGGTGACCCACGGCTGGTGGAATGCTCTAACTTGAAATTTGTGATCTTGACAAAGTGGCAGTGCATTCCATGGCCAGTGAAATGGATCCACAGCCAGTGGAATGAATCCATTGCCATTGGAATCCTCAAATGTTGGATCTTACATGCTTTTGTGCCATTTTAGGTTAGGATTCACACTTCTTTGCTTCATGGCATGCTTATACAATTGAATGTGCATGTTTTTACTAAACTTTAGCAATCACCTAGGGTATTCTTGGATCTCTTCTTATATATACTCTTGCTTTTGAATTAACTTAAATATTTTGCAAACACTTGTTTAGTAATTATATAATTGATTGTCCTAAGTAGGTGTTTAGTTAAATTACATACCTTCTCATATCGTCATATATGAGATTGATCTTTAAAAAGGTCTGGGGTTAATTATTAAAGTTCTTATTTATGGTGTTCTTCTTCCAACAGTCATTTAATCATGAAAATTTATCCTAATTTCTAATATCTCAATACTAATATCATTTATCAGATTAAGGGCGCCACAACCCAACTCTATAAATACTTATCGTTTATGACCATGAAGGTACGTTATATTCTCTAACTTATGCTCAAGCTCCAATATTGAGTATCTAAACCGACTTGAGTATCAGAGTATCCTTGTAGAGGACATTATCTTTTCCCTCTCAATGCGTTAGATCGGTGTGATAACTTGAGACTAGATATAGAGGCTCCTGACTTCTTACTGGACCAAGAGAAATAATACCGAATCCCCACTAGACCGGTGTAACATAAAAGAGAAAGTTGAGAATGGTACCACCAAAAGTGTTATCCCTATACTAGATAATTCAAAACGGTAAATACTAGAGTTGTCAAAATAGGCGGGCTTGTGCACTAAAAAAGGAGGCACAATAAAAATTGGGCCTTTTAAAGTGTTGCCTCTGAAAGCCCATAGCCGATCAGGCTTTTGTTGAGCTGAGGTCGTTCATGGGTAGCCAATAACATTTTTTTTTATTTTTTACTAACATGAAAAACTACTCTTTACATAGTCTTACTTGAATTAGATCTTGTAGTTAGTTTAAAACAAGTAAAAATTTTAGTATATTTTTAGTGGTTGTATTTTTTAATTCTTTTACCAAAAAAGAAAAAAAAATACAATCCTACCAAAAGCTTGAAAA
This sequence comes from Clitoria ternatea, assembly GCA_037962975.1. Lineage (NCBI taxonomy): Eukaryota > Viridiplantae > Streptophyta > Magnoliopsida > Fabales > Fabaceae > Clitoria > Clitoria ternatea. The sequence goes on from CM075672.1 coordinate 79,624,022, forward strand.
GCCCACCTAACTAAGTAACTCGGTAAGCCCGACGGGCTGATGCAGGCTAGGTTGTGGCCCTAAAATCGTAACATGAATTTAGAGCGATCTTTTTAGGCCTGGCTAAAAACAAGTTCTAACCTGTCACGGGTCGGGCTTGGTAGCTCATTTTGGCAATTCTATTAGATACAACGCTTTTCAAACATGAGACAAAAGATGATTTCATCATTGTTCAAATCTATGTTGATGATATTATCTTTAAGGACATTATTGAGCATCCATGTAAAGATTCTCCAAGCTTATGCAAAATGACTTTGAGATGAACATGATAAGAGAACTTAAATCCTTTCTTGGGCTTGGATTTTAACAAAAGAATGATGGAATTTTCATTCATTAACAAAATACACAAAAGGGTTACTTTAGAAGTTTAACATGGGAGATGCCAAACCAATGGCTACATCAATGCATCTATCTTTAGTATTAGTAAGGAAAAAGATGGTAATAAGGTAAATTAGAAAGTCTATAGAAGTATAATTAACTCACTCCTATATTTAACTACTAATAGACCATATATCATGTTCAGTGTCTTTCTCCATGTAAGATTTCAAAGTGATCCTAGAGAATCACATCTTAAAGCTATAAAAAAGAATATTTAGATATCTTGTTGGAACCCCTAATCTTGCTCTCTTTTATAAGCATCAAAATGATTTTAGGTTAATTGGCTACTTTGATACTAATTTTGTCGAGGATAAAATTGAAGGAAAGAGCATCAATGATGTCTTGGTAACCAAATCAATCAATAAGGTAATGTTAGCACATTTAAATGAAGTTATGTTTTAAGGACTTAAAACAACAATTTACATAGCATAGGGACCAAAACCAAACAAGTATGTTTTTAGTAAAACTAACGGAAAAGCTAGTTAAAAACCAAAAAGCTACTAAAAGTTGTTTAGCTATTTGATTATATTAAAAGTGTTTTGTAAAAATAGTTGTTACAATAGTCGATACATGTAAAATGACATATTTAATTATTTAGGCACAACTTGTGATTTTTTTGTTAACACACAACTTGTAACTTTTTTTAGATATTTTAATTAATCTCAAATTTAATAAAAATGTTTAATATTTTTGTTTCTCTTTTTAAATAAAATAAAGAGTAAACACCTTAGTTAGTTCCTGACTCCAGTGGCATCAGACACTTAAGTCCTTGTATTAGTAAGTTAGTCCTGTTAGTCCCCCACATCTATCATCGTTAGACAAATAGGTCCTTGTCATTAATAGAGTGCAAATATCTATCAGAGTCAACTGACGTGGCTCGTTAAATGCCACCAAGAATGCCACGTTTCCAAAAGACACGACGTCATTTTGCTCTCATTAAACGACATATGAAACAACATCGTTTGCATTTTCTAAAAGAAAGGTTAATTTGTTTGTATCATTTGTGTTATATTGTGTTCTTCTTTCTCCCTCCTAACCCAAAACCCTCACTTCCTCAACGTGGTATATTGTGTTGAAGGTGCGACCTGTGACTTGTAACTTGCGACAACGTTGAAGGTGTATGTTAGTATGGACAAGAGTGATGGGAGATCCCAAGTAGGTTAGTAGTCACTTATGGTATTTGTGCTCTTCTTTTGTTGTTCTCTGGTTGGTTTTAGGGTTTATTAGGGTTTAGGGTTCTTGCAATGTAAGTTTATGGTGTAGGGTCCCTGAAATGGAAATTTAGGGTTTAGGATTCTTGTAATCCAAATTTAGGCTTAGGGTTCCCTTATTGGAAATTGAGGGGTTAGAGTTTAGTAATAGGGATTGAGGGATTAGGGTTTAGGGTAACTTATGTATTTGTGTAAGTAAGGGTTTAGGGTTGTGTAATTGGTGGTTTAGGATTTTGATGATTGGGGGTTTCATGGTTTAGGGTTTAGGTGGGATTGAAATTAAGTCTTGTATGTTGTATGTTGTATTTTATATGTTGTGATGCATATTGCATATGGTGTATGTTGTATACTTGTGCAATATGATGCATATTACTTATGGTGTATGGTGTATGGAATGTGATGCCTATTGCTTATGGTGTATGTTGTATATTGTAATACTTAACCAATGTGATGCCTATTACCTATTGTCTATTGCTCATTATGTATGTTGTATGTTGTAATACTGTAATACTTATGCAATGTGATGCCCATTGCTTATTGTATATGTTGTATACTGTAATACTTATGCTTATGCCTATTGCTTATTGTGTGTATGTTGTATGTTGTATATTGTAATATTGTAATACTTATGCCTATTGCCTATTGCCTATTTCTATTGCTTATTGTGTATTGCATATTGTGTATGTTGTATATTATAATACTGTAATACTTATGCCTATTGCTTATTGCCTATTGCCTGCTGCCTATTATCTATTGCTTATTGTGTATTGCACATTATGTATATTGTATATTGTAATACTTATGCCTATTGCCTATTATCTATTACTTATTGGGTATGCTTATGCCTATTGCCTATTGAAATTAACTTCCTATGTTGTAATGTAATGTGATGGACATTTAGGATATTCAGATTAGGCTTCATATAGGTGACAGATTTGTGATTGATGCAAATGGCGAAAAAGAGTATAGTTTGGGTAAAGTTGAAGAGTGGGATGAACTGGACCCTGAGTACCTAGATTTTTTGGCATTCATTAGGTTTGCCAAGAATCGTGGGTACTATAGGGTTTAAGGTTTAGTCTTAACCCAGTTAGGCAATCATATCAGGTCAAGACTTTCAATGATCAGAAATCATGTCTAAAAGTGTTTAAAAATTCAGCATGTAACCAGCAATGGGTTGTAGGGAAACTAGTAAAGTATATAAGAAGACACCATAATATCACACATTCTAGAGTGTATGAGCTCTTCAGGGAAAGGTATAAGGTGAAGTTGGAGGACAAGATGATATATATGTCAATGAAGAAGTTAAGGGAAGTAATTAAAGGGAGTGAGAAACAACAGTTTGCTATGCTATGGGACTATTGTGGAGAGCTACTTAAGAGGAACCCTAGATCAACAATTAAGATAGAGTGTGAACCACAACCAAAAGGCCCACCAGTATTCCATAGGCTGTATATATGTTTAGAGGGATGTAAAGTTGGTTTCTTGCAAAGTAGAAGATCATTGGTGTGCCTTGATGGATGTTTTTTGAAAGATTACTATAGAGGGAAACTTTTGACTGTTGTGGGTCAAGATACAAACAACCATATTTGGCTTATTACCTATGGTGTTTGTCAAGTTGAGAACAAGGAGAATTGGAACTGGTTTCTAGAGTTGCTACATACAGATGTAGTTGACTATAAGAAGAGGAGGCTCACTTTCATAAGTGACATGCAAAAGGTTTGTAGTTAACCCTGTTGATTTGTTTTATTTTTTTGTTTTTTTTTTGTAGTTAACCCTCACTTTCACTTTCATGATGACATTTGTTTTTTGTTTCTTGTAGGGTCTGATACCTGCATTTAAGGAAGTTATGCCTGGTGTACCACACAAATTTTGTGTGTGGCACCTATGGTAGAACTTTTCAAAATAGTGACGGGGGAAGGAGCTGAGGTCCCTTTTATGGCTGACAGCCAGATCAACAACACCAAATGAAATTGAAAAAAATATAGTGAAAATAAGAATGGTAAATGACAAGGCATGGGCCTATTTGTCTAAGTTTCCAAAGAATTCTTGGAGCAAGGCATTTTTTGATGAAGACTACAAGGTAGATAATATCACAAACAACAATTATAAAGTCCTCAACTCCAAACTTGTGCATGCTAGGTGCAAGCCAATTGTGACAATGCTGGAAGAGGTAAGGAAATACCTTATGATCACCATGGGTAATCATAAGTTGAAATTAACAGGCCACCTTGGAAAGTTACCCCTAATTCAACAGAGAAGGTTGGAGAAACAAAAGTCTGCAAGCAACAACTGGACAGTAGTATGGACAGATAATGTATTATATTTTCACTAGTGGTTGTTTTTTCTTTTCCCATGTAATGTATCTGACTAATTTTTTGATTTCTAACTAGGTGATGGTGGTAATGAAAAGTATGAGGTTAGCTATTTTCCAGACAAGCTTTCTATTAACTTAATGCACTTACAGAGTATAGCAACTGACAGGTATGACTTTGTGTTTACTGTTTACTTTTTAAATAGTTACTGTATTGTGTTCTCTTGTGATGGTTCAATGTTTCATGATAGGTATGCCATGCAAACATGCTTGTGCAGCCATAACATATAAAGGAGACAGAGCAGAGGATCATTGCCATGTTGGGCTCATCATGGTAGCTTGGCATGCAACTTTTGGGCACCACATTGAATCAAGCCTCGAGTTAGAATTTTAGGAAAGGATAGCCTATGTCCCACCAGTGCCACCCACAATACAAAGGACCATTGGCAGACCTAAAAAACAAAGAAGGAAGATAAATGACAAGACTATGGACTCAACTATAGATGACAAAAACAACAAAGGGGGAAACAACCCAACAAAGAAAATGAAAAAGAAGCTGCAACCTAGAAAGTATGGTGAGTTTGGTCAGGTAGAACATAAGAAGGTGTCATGCCCAGTTGGAAAAGAAGAAAGGAGAAAGGCCCAGGCTCATGATCCAGTTAAGGCAACCAATCCAACCAACCCCACATCTCAACAGTCCCAGGAAGTGATTGACATTACTGTCTCACAGCCACTATCTCAAACTGAATCCACAACTCCTATGAGAAGGAGTCCCGGGTTAGCAGCCCTTGTTAGATCTCCACAACCTGCCACAACCACAACTTCACCACATAACGAGCAATATAATTTAAGAAGGAAGCTGCCCATACAAAAACCAGGGCAAATGGTTTTCATGGAAACCCTTTGACTAAAGAAATGAGATTGTACTCTATTTTTGAATTGACAATAAAACCCAAGTTGTTTAGGGTTTGAACCATGGCTTTTGTACTTCTGTCTTGTCCTTTCTTGTCCTTTGAATTGATGTTTTGAATTAACAATTGAAACCCAAGTTGTTAATGGTTGAATCCCCTGGATTAAAGAAATTATATTACATTCCTGTCTTGTCCTTTCCATGGCTTTTGTATGAGGAATGGTGATTTTTTAAGACAGTTACTTGCTATTTTTCTACTAATATAATTAACCTTTTTATTTGGAAAGCCTTTAGTATATATGAGCTTAGTAACTAGCTGTTGCATCAAGAAAAGTTGCTTTGGGTCATTGCCTGCTATTATCAACCCAAATTGATGTGCTAATGTAGAATGTAACTAATGTAGAATGTATATGTAACTAAAATTATCAACCCAAATTGATGTTATGATCATTATTATTATTATGAGTTTGATGAATTTATTGGCAACGTTATTATGTGTTAGTTGCACTTAAGAATTTTGAAAATAAGGATTTCTTTCATTTTGATAACACATTATTGGATGAGCTGTAGACATGAGAAGCCAACTCAAAAAAGAAATTAAGCTCAAGGTTATATCCCATGATTTGTCAGATGTCTTAAATGATTAGGAATACAACTAAATATACCTAATGCTAGGGATAACCCTTATCTGAATTCTGATGTAAAAAAGTTTTTTGAACTAGCTAATTGACATTCTCTATTGCTAAGTCCCAACCACTGTATTTCTCAACCCTTTGATGAATACATCAGTAAGTTGACCCTTTGTAGTTACATAGGGTATGCAAATCCATCCAGCCTCTTTGTTCAAATGTCTATCAACTTCTATGTTCATTTTTCTGTCATGTTGTATTTGTACCAGCTTATGAACTATGCTAACTGCAAACTGTTAGAGTAATATATCAAGAGAGCCAATAGAGTTCGGACAAAGAGACAAAGAGACATCAAACATCAAACATAACCTTGGACAAAGAGACATCAAACATTAAAACAAGATCATAAAACATCAAATTGAACTGGACAAATCATCAAACATCAACATGGTGGACAAAGACACAAGAGATGTATTGGAAATTATCACTAATTACATAACCTTCATGATCATAACCAACAGAAAACAAGAAAATAAGATCCAACAACCCCATTACACTTTCATGATCATAACCAACAACCCCATTAAAAAATAAAAAATACAACACTTTGAGTAATCAAGATCATCTTCAACTTTCACAGTTCTTGCTGGGTTTCCAAGCCTTGTTTCAGCAACGATTCTATGTGCATATGCCATTTACCTTCTTTATTCCGTATAACTTGGGCTGTAACACCCTTAAACCAACTTGCAAATCCCAAGATAATTACCGTCACTATATAAAATCTCTTGAATAACTTATTTTTCGCCTAGTAATTATTAAGTGATTCACAACCTGATTCCAGATGTTATTAATAAAATATCAGAGTGCGTAACTTTTACATAATTAACTTCATTTTATTATACATAATATCAGAGTTCCATACATATTATATTTTACAACAAGTACCTAGATCGTATAAAATATAAAGATATAAAACACCAAAATATAGCGTACATATAATACGAAAGTAGCTACGCAAACAAGTATCAGCATCCAAAGTCTTCACAGTTCATCCATATCAAGCATCATCCACTTTGTCACATATCTTCCTGATTAACCACTAAAAAGATTGCCGCAAGTAACAAAAAGAGTGAGATAAAATATCAAATAAATAGAAATTAAATTAGATCATACACAAACACATGTAGGATGCTATGTGATGCAGATGCCAAACAAGTATTTTGTATTATACTTATGTTATTATATTCTATTCTTTCATATGAATGAAAATGCATGATGGATCCATTCTGGTGGAAACATAGGTAGTGATTTGCAACAATAACATTTTTACGGATATCCAACCGATTACCGCACCCCATAATGCGACACCAACACCGGATAACCTCATAATAATATCAATAACAGGTATTGCGCGACCCCCCTTAAGGACACACTACTCAATCCTTAAGACGGTCGTGGTATAAAACCACTGTAGAGGTTTGTTGCTCAATAGAGCGTGTTTTCCCATCGAGAACCCCCTCAAAGAACCCCTCTACGGATTCTTTGAACGGCCAATGCATATGATGCATGAATGTAATAGATCTAAATTAAATTATCAAATTCCTTTATATAATTAATCTTAACATTAAAATTATCATAACAATCAAATAAGCATACTTTATATATAATTCAAAGAATATGAAAACACATTTTTCATAATATTTATATTATAATCCAAAGAACATGGAAAACACATTTCCCATAATATAAAATTATACTACTAAAATAATTTAAAAACAAGAGTTTTCTTCCTTTAAATATGTTTAAATAAACTTTTGATTTAATTTAATTAATTTTATTTATTTATTTCAAGATAAAGTCTCTAGGATAATAAAAATCCAATAATAATAATAATAATAATTCTGATTTTTATAAAAAAATCATTATTTTAAGTTTTTAATCATATTTATGAAAATGCCACTAGTCTTATTTACGAAAATGTCACCGTTCTAATTTATTTATAAAAATGTCATCGTTGTGATTTATTTACAAAAATATCACCACTCGTTTTTATTTACAAAAATGCCACCGCTTCTAGTTTTTAACACCGGTTGAAAATATCCCCTGTTAAAAGATTTGATTTTGTAGAACACGAAACCAGCACATCTGTTTCTCTGTTTTTGCTATTTTAATGGATTTTAATTATAAATTAAACATGTCAATTGATTCCAAATCATCATACAACATTAGAAACATATTATACATCAAATTTCAAACCAAATAGCATCAATTTCACAATTTAATTTAAATTAAATTAAAATCTAACTATTTGAGTTTCTAAACAATTAATAATTAAACAAACAATTCTAACTTAATTTCTATGTATTTAATATCCTATCTCCTCTTTCTTACCTCAATTGAAGATTTCTCAAGTGTTAAATGTTTTGCTTCCTTGTTTCTCTTAAATCTTTCAAGTGGGGTGTTGTGCCTAGGATTGTAAAAATTGAAAAGCTTAAATGAAGTTTTTCAAAAGTTAAAGAAGATGGTAATGGATGGTGGAAACTTATGGGTTCCTAGGTGATGGAATTCATATTTATAGATGGTGAAGGCCGGTGGAGAATGGCGGCGATGATTGGCGGTGGAAAGAAAGAAAACTTGAAGGGAAATGTAGAAAAGCAGAGAGTCTTCGAGAGAAAGATTTTTGTGTTTTTTTGTAAATTAATGGGTTCCTTTATAATTCTACATTTTATTGTTGCGTTTTATTTCGTTTAGTCTTATTTTACATCTGATTTACGAAATAAAAATATCCCTGTAACCGGAATAAAATTTCCTATTTTCTAAAATTCATTTCTTATTTTTCTGAGTAACTTTAATTTTTAATGTTTAATTACTGATACAAATTTAATTATAAAAATTGGGTTGCGACACTCTTCCCCCATTATAAAAATTTCGTCCTCAAAATTTAAACATACCTAGCTAGAATTGCTCTAGGTATTGACTCCTTATCTCATCTTCTCGTTCCCAAGTCATGCTTATTTTATCTCCTTGTTGCCAAGCTACTTTCACCAATGAGATTTCCTTACTTCTTAATTGCTTAACATCATTGTTCATTATCTTTACCGGTGTTACTAGAATCGTAAGGTTTTCCTTAACTTCTATGTCATCATTCTCGATTACATGGCTTGGATCAGGTACATACTTCCGTAATTGTGAGACATGGAACACGTTATGAAGATTGGAAAGGTGAGGTGGTAATGCGATCTGATATGCCACTTTACCATTTCTTTTTAGGATCTCATAAGGTCCTATATATCTTGGAGTAAGCTTCTTGCTTTTTAACACTCTTTCAACTCCTTTGTTGGGTGATACTTTCAAGAATACATAGTCTCCAAGTTGGAACTCTAATAGCTTTCTTCCTTAATCATAGTATGACTTCTGCCTATCCTGCATAATTTTCATCCTTTCTCTAATCATCTGGATCTACTCTATCATTTGTTGAATAATTTCTAGTCCAAGAGTCAGGTTCTCAATGGTCTCTAACCAACAGATTGGTGTCCTACACTTTCTACCATACAATGCTTTATATGGTGCCATCCCAATGCTTGAGATAAATATTATTATATGTGAATTCAATTAGTGGAAGGTAATGTTCCCAACTTCCACCATGTTCTAACCCACATGCTCTCAATAAATCCTCCAGACTTTGGATAATCCTCTCTGACTGGCCATCAGTTTGTGGATAATAGGCAAAGCTTAACTCTAGCTTAGTACCAAGCTCTTTATGCAAACTTCCCCAAAATTAGGAAGTAAATCTAGGATCTCTATCAGACACTATACTTGACGGTACTCCATGTAATCTTAATATCTCCTTTATATACACTTGAGCCAATTTCTCAAGTGAATGCTTCATGTTGATTGGAAGAAAATAGGCTGATTTCGTTAGTCTATCGACTATTACCCAGATAGCATCATTTCCTCTTTGTGTTCTAGGCAAGCCTGACACAAAATCCATGGGCAATGTCATCCCATTTCCATACAGGTATTTCTAGTGGTTGTAATCCACTAGATGGTTTTTGATGTTTAACTTTACTTTTCTGACATATTAAGCACGATGAAACATATTCAGCCATGTCCTTTTTCATCCTCTTCCACCAGAAATCCTTTCTTAAGTCCTGATACATCTTCGTAGATCCAGGATGAATACTAAGCATACTTTTGTAAGCTTCATCTAGAATCATCTTTTTTAATTCTGCATCCTTTGGGACACATATTCTTCCTTTCATCCTCCAGACTCCATCTGAGCCTTCTTGTAATCCTAAATCTTTCCTATTGCGTTGTGTCTCGATCATCCTTTAGAGACATGCATCCAATCTTTGTTTTTCACACACCATCTTTAGAAAATCATTAGTAATTTTTAGAAATCCGACAACCATATTTACTGAAGATTTCTCCTCAACTGCTATGTTTAAGTCTCTAAATTGTTCAATCATTTCTAATTCTTTTATCATTAAAGCTGCCATATGAATAACTTTTCTACTAAGTGCATCAGCTACTACATTGGCTTTCCCTGGATGGTACTTAAACTCAAAGTCATAGTCCTCAAGGAATTCCATCCATTGGCGTTGTCTCATATTTAATTCTTTTTGGTCAAACAGATATTTGAGACTTTTATGATCACTATAAACTTCAAACTTTGCACCTTATAAGTAGTGCCTCTAAATTTTCAAAGCAAAGACAATAGCCGCTAATTCTAGGTCATGAGTAGGGTAATTAAGTTCGTGGAGTCGTAATTTCCTTGAAGCATAAGCAATTACTTTCCTTTGTTGCATTAGGACACAACCAAGTCTCAACTTTGAAGCATCACAATAAACTTCAAAGTTTTCTTGTGGATTTGGTAAATCTAGAACTGGCACAGTTGTTAATATTTTCTTTAATTCTTGGAAACTCACTTCACATTCAGGAGTCTAAACAAAAGGTTTAGTCTTACAGGTTAATCGGGTCATTGGTAATTCGAGAAAATCCTTTAATAAATCTTCAATAATAACCTGTAAGTCCTAAGAAACTCATGATTTTGGTGACAGTCTTCGGTCTTTCCCAAGCTATTACGTCTTCAATCTTTGTAGGGTCGACCAATACTCCATTCTTAGATATCACATGGCCTAAGAATTTTACTTCATTAAGCCAAAACTCATATTTGGATAGTTTGGCATATAGCTATTTCTCCTTTAGTATTTGTAGCACTAAGTACAAGTGCTCCTCATGCTCCTTCTTGGTTTTGGAATAGATGAGAATATCATCTATAAAGACAATGACAAATTGATCAAGGTATGGATGGAAAATCCAGTTCATGTAGTCCATGAACACGGCTGGAGCGTTAGTTACTCCAAAAGGCATAACTAAGTATTCATAATGGTCATAGTGTGTCCTAAAGGCTGTCTTTGGAATACCTTCTTTCTTCACACGAATCTGATGGTATCCCAATCTTATGTCTATCTTGGAAAACATAGTAGCCCCTCGTAGTTGATCAATAAGGTCATCGATCCTCGGTAACATATATTTATTCTTAACCGTGACTTAGTTTAGTTGGTGATAATCAATGCAAAGCCTTATACTACCATCCCTCTTCTTGACTAGAAGTACAGGTGCTCCCCAAGGAGATACACTAGGTCGTATAAATTACTTTTCCAACAATTCCTCAACTTGCTTCTTTAGTTCAATCAGTTCTACTAGAGACATTCTATAGGGTGCTCTAGCCATGGGTTCTGCTCTAGGAATTAGGTCAAAAGAGGATTCTATTTCTCATTCAAGAGGTAATTCTGGAACATCTTCGGGGAATACTTCCTGGAATTCATAGACTACTGGTATCTTACTTACATCAGGAATAACTTTCCCTTCTGTAAGTGCAAATACCATAAATAGTTGGGCCTCATTTTTCAAGGAATATCCTATAGGGTTTTGTAAGGCATCATACTCCTGACACTCCATGTTGTCAGGTGCACTGTCTTATTACGGCAATCCATGAGGACATGATTAGCAGATAGCCAATCCATCCCCAAGATGATCTCCAAATTCTTTAATGGTAAACATACTAAGTTCACGTTAAAATTTCTACCTCCTATATGTATAGAACAACCTTCACATATGTTAGTTGTCCTAAAATGGTTACCAGTAGGAGTAGAGACAAGCAAATCATATTGCATAGATTTCACAGGTAAATTTAGACGTCTAACACATTTTTTAGTAATAAAAGAATGTATCGCACCAGAATCAAATAAAACTGATAAGGTAGTATTGTTAAGAATGCACTCACTTTGTACTAAGTCATCTGCCTGTGATGCCTCTGATCCATTAATTGCAAATACTTTGCCAGGTACAGGTGATTTGTTCTGATTATTCACTAGTTGAGCATTTTCACGTCTTCGACCAGCTGTGCCCCTGACATTATGTCCTCTGTGACCATTTCTATCACGTCTATCTCGAATATTGGCTCCTCCTTTGTTAGCTCCATTATTGTTGTTCTCAGTTTTAACATTCACAATGTTAGTGTCTTGGCGAAGTTATGGGCAATTGGGATAAATATGTCCTTTTTGGTTGCATTAGAAATAGGTAACATCTGTCTATGTACAATCACAAGTTCTGTGATTTCCACCGTATTTATAATAGTTCCAGGTGATTAATTGGTTCACGCATCCTCCAAAGGATGAAGATGATCCTCCTCTAAATTGATTTTGATTAAATGCTCCTCCCTTTTGAAATTCATTAATTAAGGTCTCAACTGCTTACTATTTTTCTCCTCCTCGATCCTAGCCTGATGATTCTTTTCAAAGATTCTGTATTTGTTGATTAGAGAAGGACAACTCCTAATCTCATGATGTCTTATGGCTTCTTTAATTTTTGGCCTTAGACCATTTTCAAATTTGACGCATTTAGAAGTCTCAGTTCCTAGTTGTTGGAAAGGAGGATAAAACAATGACAGTTCCTCAAATTTGGTAGTGTATTCTCTGACAGACATATTCCCTTGCCTTAATTTTAAAAATTCTAATTCCTTTTTTCTCCTAACACTAGCAAGGAAATATTTCTCGAGAAAACTTTCTTTAAAATTTTCCCAGTTGAGTAGCCTACCCGTTTCTAGTACCATTATATAGGTAGCATATTCTACCTTTTGAGCTTCAGTACAAGGTAAGGATCGAAAAATACGTTCCATTTCTTTGATCCACAGGTAAGCCACCTCTGGATTATAGTCTCCTTTAAATTGGGTAGGTTTCCTTTTCAGGAAACGGTCAAGTCCATGGGTTCCTTCAGCTAACCTTTGTTGTTCCGGTTTTTCAAGGATCTCATCAAAGCGATTGAATGCAACTGCCATGGCATCATCATTTTGACGTCTAGCCATTTGTTATCCTATAGGTACCACTGTATTTAGTTACTGAGTATCTAATATACTCAAAGTTTGTAACATCCCGGATATTTATAGAAAAATTTTGTGTAATGGAAAATATTAAAAATTGTTTTAAGGATTTAATTGATATTTTTATGAAGTATTGGGTAATTATAAGTAATTAAATATTGTGAGTGTAAATAGATTTATTGATTGGTTAATTATAAAAGGTGTGATTGGAAGAAGAGAAAAGTTTAATTAAAAGTGACCGGTTGGGGAGGTGACTAGTTGCCCATGAGTTTTAAATAAAGGTTTCTTTCTCTTTCCTCAATCATTCACTCTCTTATGAGAATCTTCTTCTTCCTCATTTGTTTCTTTTCTTCTTCTCCTTCCTCCATCGCTGCGAGCTGCGTGCTCTGAAGGGAGGTTCATTTTGCATCAAAACCTTGAAATAATTACATTTCCGTGACAGTGGTTTCAAGGTGAGTCCATTAAACCGTTTAAATTTGTTATCTTATCTCTTTCATTTCCTTCTCTAGACCGAATGGTCATGTATGGTGGGGTACTGTTCTGATCTCCACTCTTCTTGGGTGTGTGAGCCTAAATGGTTTTTTGATTGTGTGGGTGGTGCGACGTTAACAGGTTGTGCATTCCAAACCCGTTGGTAGTAGAACGAACGCCGGTGGAACGATTAAGGAAGCTGGTGCTGGATTTGGAGGTGGAACTATGAACCCAACGATTGTTGAAGTTTGGAACCGAGGTAAGGGGGTGTTCAGGTTATAATTAATTAGAATAGGACATTGAGTCCGAGTCGTTGAACTGATTATGAACATGGTAAGAAATGATACTGGATGAAAGTTGTATGTGAATGAGTTGTATGTGTATGCATGTATGTATATGGACACTGATCGGTTTAGGATCGTGTGTGTGGCTTATGATGATTGAGTTTGAAATACTTGTGACAGTACGTTGATGAATTAGTAAGTCGGCTATCCGGTGTGGTAAACACATGTCAACTGATATTTGTATGTTTGATTAATAATGCTTTAATTATATTAAGTTGTATATTATGAATAAGATATCTTGTATACTGTTGAGGGCGGGGAGTGATCGCCGGTGCGTTGCACGGTCAAGGAGCAGCTCCTGGCAGGCTTCCAGTAAAGGGATTGAATGTTTATAATATATAATTGATTATGTGTGATGGCATTATATTGACGGGTTTGACAAGTAGGTCGCCCAGTGGCAATGTGATGGATGGGCTTAACAAGTCGGTCGCCCTGTATTGTGAGCACATGCCAGTTTTTGGTAGTTGCATCTGCTGTTTGTTGATGACATGTAATGATAATATGATATGTGATTATGTGGTATGGGACGGCCGACGGTATGTATTACCCTATTTTTGGCTTTCGTGGTCAAGTCATACCCAGTTGAGCTACCTAGAGGTCTATGACCCAGTGGTTGAGGGGGAGCCAAGTCGGGCTCGGTGAACCAAGTCGGGTTCACGGGATGTCAAGTCAGACTCCCAACTGAAGGCCGATCTTTTAGTATCCGAATACTAGGCGTCAATTTTATATGAGAGTCAGTGGTGACAATTGAATTATTAGTTGTGATGTGTGTGATTAATTATATTTGCCGAGTGCAGTTTGCTATATTTGCCGAGTGTGATTGGCTATGTTTGCTGAGTGTGAATTGCTATAATTGCCGAGTATGATTGGTTATATTTGCCGAATGTGATTGGCTATGTTTTCGTGTGTTAATTGCTATAACATCCGAGTGTGAATTGCTATATTTGCCGAGTGTGACTTGTAATTGATGATAAAGCAATCGGACGGAGTTTATACTCATATTTTGTTATTTAAATTCCGTTCTATATTAATTATGATGTCAAACACTCGCCCTTGCTGTGGTTTTCAATTTAGTAACCAGTGACAGGGAAGAGGTCAGAGCTCTGGAGGTGCGCCAAGCGGAGGATTGATGCCAAGGCACCGAGTGACTTTGAATGAATTGTGTAATATGTATATAATGGGTTTTCCGAGTGTGTGATGCTACATGTTACCTATATGTTGAATTAAATTTTAATCGGTATGCTGATTGATGTGAGTATAAATTCTTGATGTTATGTGATCGGTGTTTATTTTATGAGTGAATTTGCATTGCTGTAGCATAGTCGATTACCGGGCGAATCTCGCCGAATGGATTCATTCTTATTCGAGCGAGGGCCGATTGATTTGGCATCTGTTTCACTCAGGTGAGTATCCCTCGTTTCTTTCCGAGTAAAGAATAACCGAGAGATCCACTTCCGAGTGGAAGGTTAGGGTGTCTCCGAGTGAGCTATGGCCGAGAGAATCACTTCTGAGTGAAGAAAGATTAGAATGCTTCCGAGTGAAGATTACAGTGCTTCCCGAGTGATTAGAATATTTTCCGTATGATGAATGACTGAGTGAACCCTTCCGAGTGAAGGAAGATCAGATTGTTTCCGAGTGATGTATGCCCGAGCGAACTTCTTCTGAGTGAAGGTTAGGAATGTTCCGAGTGTGGTATACCCGAGTGAATGAAGGTTGAGAGTTTTCTGAGTGGATGAAGGATAAGTTGTTCCCGAGTGAGAGATGACTGAGTGGACCTCATTTCCGAGTGAAACCAACTTGTTAATTTTCCTTGTAGGTCTGTTGTTCGTTCAGGTTATGATGTAGGATTCGCCCAAGCGAGTCAGAACTCGCCTAAGCGACCTTCTCGGGCTTCGCCTAAGCGAATCAGAGTCTCGCTCAGGAGAATGACCCCTGTCTTTGCTTTTCTCCTTCCGTTGTTTCTAATTAACTCTATTTTGTTAATGGATTTATTTCCCATCAGTTATTATTTTGAGTACGCTTTTATTATTTTGAATATAGTTAAGAAAAGTAAATATTATTTTATACTAAGACCGAGTTAATTTTTATTAAACGTAAAAAATAATTGCGAAAATGATTAAATGATTGTAATTAAATGGAAAATTGACGCGGGTCGTCACAAAGTTTCTACAAAAACATTCAAAAAGCACACATAACACATAGGCACACAAATTTCAGACAAACAGCAATCAAAGTTCACACACTTCAAGCTATCTTATGTTAATCTCTAGTTACTTCCTAAGGTTCTCTAGATACCACTTCAGTTGTAACACCCTTGAACTAACTTGCAAATCCCAAGATAATTACCGTCACTATTGTCGCGAACGGAATCACGACGACAGCAGAAGAGGTCAAAACAGAGCAGGGAGTCACCACCAACATTTTTATCCATAGGAAAAATGTTGGAAAAAAACTTTTACAAAGCACTGGCAAAAAAAAAATGAGATTCGAGTTCGGGAGTGGGTTACGAGTGGGGAAGGTATTAGCACCCCACATCGCTTGTTAAAAACAATACCAAAGTTGAAAATGCGCATCATGGATAGCCTTAAAATTGTGTCTATTTCTTCTTTCTAAAAAAAAATCGAAGGAGACAGACGAAATTAGTGAAAAAGCTCAAAGTATGATCAACAGGACGTCTCGTCCAAATTAATCCTGGCTTTGATGGGTGGAAAACATGGAAAAGAGGAAAGGAAGCTAACAAGACATCTTGTCTAAATTAGTCATTCTTTCATCAAGATACCAAATCGGGAAAAGGAGGGATTAACAGGATGTTGCGTCCAAATTAATCCCGGCTTTTAACGGTGGAATGTACGAAAGAGAGAGAAAGCTAACAGGATGTCTCGTCCAAATTAGTCATTTTCCATCAAGGTATAAAGTTGACTGGTGAAAGGAGTTAACAGGACATCACGTCCAAATTAACTCGATTTTTATGAAGAGTGATAACGACCAGGGAAAAGGGAGAAAATCAACAAGACATCGCGTCTAAATTGATTTCTTTTTTTTGAAATATTATTATTTAATAAATAACAACTGATTGAAAATTTAAAAAGGGTAACAAGACGTCTCATCTAAATTAACCTCTTTTTGATAAAATAATTTTTTTTAAAATCAAATAGTAAAAATTTATCAAAAACAAGACAAGGAACACACAGACTTACTAAAGTAAAAAATGGGTAATGTTTTTGGGTTGAAGATAATGTTGAGTTTTTAAAATCTTAATTACACACAATTTTGAAATAACGAAAAAAACAAACTAAATAAAAAAAGACATGAACAATCACATTTTGTTAAGCTTTGTACAACCCGATTCTTTTGAAGACGAGCGAGTGCCTTAAAGGAAAATTACACCCTAACTACACGGTGAATGAACTATCCGGAAAAAGAAACAGTATACAGACGGCTGATTCCTTGTAATAGGATTAATATTCTGGGCAATAAAATTAAGATCGCAACTACCCTTGAAAAATTAAATTTGTACAAAACTAAAATATATACCAACAATTTGAGCAATAATATTGAGCAGCAAATAAACGGGAACAGTAACATAAACAGAAACAGTAGTAGAGATTGGGTAGAGATTCAAGCATACATCACAATATCCTATCGTAAAACCAAATCGTAATAACAAGAGACAGCAGAGAAAAGAGAGTCCAATACAACAATACTAATCTGATCCTTATACAAAAATTCAACCTTTTGGAAAATAAACACTGTTTTCACAAAATATATAAAAAAAATGTTCTTGCTCACTGATTGAGTTCTTGCTCACTGTTGCTGCTGTTACTGTTGCTGTTGCTGCTGCTACTGTTGCTACTGTTGTTGTTGTTGATTCTGCTGTTGTTGCTGTTGCTACGAATTTCTACTATAAAAAATCTAGAAGTGTCTTCCAAAACTCAAGAATGTTGAGATAATCTCCTTTCTAGAATATCTTTTCCAACCCTTTCTAGAAGAAAATCTCCGAACCCCCATTCTTCTGTACAGAGGGGTATTTATAACCTCTGTTCCTTGCCCCTCTTGTTGTATAAAAACCGAAAGTGGAAGCTCCACTTACTGCTTTAATGGAGGATGAAGAGGATGACACTAACTCTTAATGCTACTCTGTGTTGAACCTCCACTTTTGAAGCTGGTCTTGAAGCTCCTAAGAATCCTCCTCCTTCTCTGTTTCTTGTTTTCTTTTGCCTTCCAAAAAGAAAAGAAGCCGCTCCACCCTTCTCCTTAAAACCGTGAGCCTTTAGCCTCAAAATAATGTTTTTTACCCCTCTGTCAAGCCTTTCCAATTGAATATTATGACCAACTCTTTCTTCTTGGCCGTGGGAACAAACTTAGTGGAGCTTTCCACTTATTTTAAAATGCCAACTGCTACCACCTATGAATTCACATAAGTAATAAATAAAAAGGGGCTGCACTTGCATTTAAAAAATGGCCTAGAAGCTTTGGATTAATCCTTTTATTTTAGTGACATCATGAAGTGCCTTTTCCTTGTTTCTGTCCATGAAAAATAAAGCTTGGTGGAGCATGCTCATTTGCTTAAAATAATACTATACTTTGTGTAATTTATTGAATTTAGACCATCCCTCTTTTTCTACCAAAACCGTAGCTACTCCTTGTGGTAGGCTTCATGATTTTTGCATTTTATATTATCATCCATGCCTTTATTGTAAAATAAACTAAATTCCCTTGCACATGCTTCTTGATTCACGTCAAACACATAGCACCTGGGCTAGCAATTTAATTTAATTAATTGCTATAGTGGAAAGCCTTGGTGGGATCCATGATGTTTATGCCAAATAAAATATTTCCCTTTCATCTTCCACAATTGAACGTTGAAACACAAAGGGAGGGGCTAATTTTGCTCTTAATTATTTTTCTTTTGGCTTTTGTAACTTGTCATGCATGATTGAATTTTGACTTGGTCAAAACTTAGGCTTTAAGTGAAACTTGGTTACAAACTAAAATGGTATTTCCGTGAATGATCAAAGTGATGGCCTTTGCATTTTTTTAAAAAAATGTTAACTTGCCTTTATGGTGGGGTCTTGGCTTTGACATTGTATCACAACTTTTCTATTGCAATTTTGAACCATTTCCTTTACACTCCAATACTTATTCACGTTAAAGACAAAGAAAGGCACTTGTTTCATGATTTAATTTTGACTTGGTCAAAATTGGTGGGCTTTGGAAACCATAGCAATTTTGGTGATGGGTTTCATTCTCTTCATCACAAAACTTGCTTGTATATTTGAGGGTTGATGCAGACCAAATTTGGAAAATGTCCCAACAATGAGAATTGCAGGTCTTTCTCTTAGCTTTAATTTGATATATGGCACAAAACTTTTCATCACGAACGAGAGAGATATGGCCCATCTATTAAAACTGCTCCAGAGTGTGACGGGAATACATTTGCAAGCAAAATAAATTCACTGAGCAAAATCGATGGAGAATTAGCTTTTATGCCCTTCATGAAGTTTATAGATCTCCTTGATGTGGATCCATAGCAAAAAGAATGGAGTCATTTCAGTGCCATATGAGGGAGATATGAATTTTTTCCTAAAGGTATGTAGAGTAGTCACAAAACTAGAACAGGTCTAGGAAGATTATTAAAATTGTACCAATTGGTAAGGATATAGCTTTCAAGGTCTTCACAAAAGTCACAGAGAATTTCGTTACGGAAATTTTGAGACTGGGTTTGTGTAAATCGAAGGTTGTATGAAGGAGTTATGAATTTTTAAGTGAACCATGCGTAGAAAAGAGTGCCTAAAGGACAAAAAGAGATGTTCACAGATGCCCCTCTTTACTTCTTTTCCATGAGAAAAACACGAAGTCTCTTTATGTTTTTGAAGTGGAAATGAAGTAAAGACGTGAACACTATTTCCAAGGTCATGCCAGCTTTAGTAACAAGGAGAGCAAGTATTGTTCCATTGAAGAAAACCAACAGTAGTGCCAATTTCTGTGACTTAAAGAATGAAGCAAGGTGTCAACTTTGATGACTTGGGAAATACAACAAGAGTTCTAGCAAGCCAAAGCTTTGAAGAAGAGTAAATGACACAGGGAATTGCCCGACGTGTTTGATTGGAGGACACAGTCTAGGAATGGGTACCTAAAGCTTTGAAGAAAATAATCGACTGGGGGGATGCCTTTGGCTCAAACTAAGAAATGGAACGACCTAGGCATGGGTCCATGAGGCTTTGACAGAAAATAAATGACTTGGGGGTATGCCCCTGGTTCAAAAGGAAATAGCCTAGGCAGGGATTCCTAAGGCCATGACTAGAAAGTAAATGACTTGGGGGGGATGCCCCTGGTTTAAAAGAGATAACAAACTTAGGGGTGATGCCCCAGGTTTGACAAGAAATAAAATACTTGGGGGTGCTGCCCCTAGTTTGACAGGAAATAAAGGTGAAGCCCCTGGTTTGACAGGAAAATAGAAGGTTTGAGGGTGCTGCCCCTCGCTCTGAAGGAAATAAAAGACTTAGGGTGATGGTTTTTGAGGCTTTGACTGGGAAATAAAAGACTTGGGGGTGCTGCCCCTAGTTTAACAGGAAATGAAAGGATTGGGGTGCTGCCCCTTGGTTGACAGGAAGTAAAAGGATTGGAGGTTGACCCTCGGTTAACAGGGAATAAAAGGATTCAGGGTGTTGCCCCTCGGTGGACTGGAAATAAAAAGGATTGGGGGTTGACCCTCGATTAACAGGAAATAAAAGGTTTGGGGTTGACCCTCGGTTGACTGGAAATAAAAAGTTTGGGGTTGACCCTCGGTTGACTGGAAGTAAAAGGATTGGGGTTGACCCTTGGTTGACTAGAAATAAAAAGATTGGGTTGACCCTCGGTTGACTGGAAATAAAAGGTTTGGGATGACCCTCGGTTAACTGGAAATGAAAAGATTGGGGTTGACCCTCGGTTGACCGAAAATGAAAGGATTGGGGTTGACCCTCGATTGACTTGAAATGAAAAGGATTGGAGGTTGTCCCTCGGTTAACAGGGAATAAAAGGATTGGGGGTGTTGCCCCTCGGTTGTTTGGAAATAAAAGGATTGGGGGTTGACCCTCGATTAATAGGAAATAAAAGGTTTGGGGTTGACCTTCGGTTGACTAGAAATAAAAAGTTTGGGCTTGACCCTCGGTTGACTGGAAGTAAAAGGATTGGGGTTGACCCTCGGTTGACTAGAAATGAGAAGATTAGGGTTGACCCTTGGTTGATAGGAAATAAAAGGTTTGGGGATGACCCTTGCTTAATTGGAAATGAAAAGATTGGGGTTGACCCTCAGTTGACTGGAAATGAAAGGATCGGGGTTGACCCTCGGTTGACTGGAAATGAAAGGATCGGGGTTGACCCTCGGTTAACTGGAAATGAAAAGATTGGGGTTAACCATCGGTTGACTGGAAGTAAAAGGATTGGGGTTGACCCTCGGTTGACTGGAAATGAAAAGATTGGGGTTGACCCTTGGTTGACTGGAAGTAAAAGGATTGAGGTTGACCCTCGGTTAGCTGGAAATAAGAAGATTGAGGTTGACCCTCGGTTAACTAGAAATGAAAGGATTGGGGTTGACCCTCGGTTGACTGAAAATGAAAGTATTGGGGTGCCTCGTTCGGCGACTAGAAGGTGAAGGGTGTCTCGTTCGGCGACTAGAAGGTGAAGGGTGTCTCGTTCGACGACTAGAAGGTGAAGGGTGCTTTGTTCGGTGACTAGAAGGTGTTTTGTTCGATTACTGGTCATTAACAGATGCCAGTTTTAGGGAAAGAACTTGAAAGATGCTAACTTTGGTGGTTTATGAAAAGAAACTTGAGAGAAGCCAACTTTGATGACTGAGGAGGAGAAAGTATGAGGTGCTGCCCCAAGTTTGAACCATTCGCTGGTGGGGAGAATTTGGTGAAAATGTGTGTGCCAGTAGAGGATTTTGTGATTGGCGCCACCTTTGTGGAAATTGTAATTTTACTAGGGAAGGGAAGCTAACTGGAGTCTGTTTCTGGAGTGCTGCTCCACTAGGGAAGAAAGGTTTGGTTGGCCCCTATTTAGTGGTAACTATAGTTTTGCTGGGAAGAGAGACCTGCCTGAGGCTGATTTCTGGATCGGGTTTTGTTTGGGATAGGGATATGCTCGGTTGTTGAATCCTATTTTCACTGGGGAGGAAGGGTTTGATTGATTTTGTCACATGGCAGGGTGGTTGCACCTGAGGAGAGAATTTTGATGAAGTTTTCTTTTCTATGTTTAGACCCAGTTAAGAAGGAGGGGTCCAATTAAAGACTTCTCGAGGGTTGTAGTTTCATTGGGAGAACGGACTCATCTTAAGCCTGATTAAGGAGGTGACTGCGCTGGGGAAATAGGCTTATCCTAAGTCTGGTTGGGGCTGCGACCGCGCTGGGGAAAGGGATCTGACCCAGATTGTATGTTCACTTGATTTGTGCCATTTTTATAATGAATTGTGGCTTTGCTGGGGAGATAGCTTGGCGAGCATTCGCTTCTGGATCGAGGATCTTGGCCAACCTTTAAAAAGAAGGTGAGTAGTACAAAAATAAACAAATTGACACTTTCAGGTGAGCTTCCTTGGAGACGGGCCCTAAGATAACTCATGGATGAAATAGAAGCAACTTCCAACTTCGGTAAGCGCACCTAGCAGGGTTGGTTATGCTTTCCCAAAGCAAGGTCAGGTGCTGGGAGCATTTTGTTCCTCACGACTCTATGTTTTACCATTTCCATTTTCAAATATTTTAGGAAAATCCATTTGTTTGTGAGACTTGGTCATGAACACATACAGAAAGAAGGGTAACTTTATTTATGGATATCAAGCGTGTACAGCAGTAAGGAAAGCAGTGTAAAACAGATGAAATGAATGGAATAAAGTACAACAGATTGAAGGCAAGTGGAAAAGGGGAGGCTCATGGATCCTCCAGCGATTTCCTGAGAGCAATGAGAATCTTGGCCCTCTATCACGATTTTATGTTCACCTTTTGACTCTGCCTCTGAGAATGTAATTCAACAATGATCCATATGCCCCAGTTGGGTCTCAAATTTTATATTTGGGAAGTCTAAGTCCTTGTGCCAGGATTTTAGACCATGACTTTGCCTGAGTCGCCATTTCAGGTTTTCGACTAGCCGAGTTGCTCTAATTTTTGCCTAGGTCGCCCTTTCAGGTTTTTAGCCTAGCGAGCACCTTTTTTTTAGGCATAGTACTTTTTCACTGCATCTGCGTTTACAGGCATTGGCAGATCCTCTCCATCAATGTTGGTGAGGGTTAAAACTCTTTCGGAGTAGGCTTTTTTCACAACATATTATAATTAGGTGTCCATTTGCCTTGATCGTCTCTTTAGATTGGTAAAATCTTCTTGAGGACCAAGTCTCCTTCTCGAAATTGTTGGGATCGCACTTTCTTTTCATATGCCCGCTTCATGCGTTTTTGATACAACTGTCCATGGCAGAGGGCAATTAACCTCTTTTCGTCAATTAAGTTCAATTAGTCATACTTGGCTTGGACCTATTCAGCTTCTTCCAGTTTTGTCTCCATTATTATCTGGAGGGATGGGATCTCCACTTCAAAAGGTAGTACTGCTTCCATTCCGTAGACCAAGGAGAACGGGGTTGCCCCAGTTGAGGTTCGAACCGAGGTCCGATATCCGTGCAAAGCAAAGGGGAGCATTTCACTCCAATCTTTATAAGTCACCACCATCTTTTGCACTATCTTCTTGATGTTCTTGTTAGCTGCTTCGACTGCTCCATTCATCTTTGGCCGATACAGGGAGGAATTATGGTAAGAGATTTTGGAATCTTCACAGAGCTCCTTCATCATCTTGTTGTTTAGATTTATGCCATTGTCGGCAATGATTTGACTTGGTAAACCATATCGACAAATCAACTCCTTCTTAATGAATTTGATAATGACATTCTTGGTCATATTAACGTACGAAGCTACTTCCACCCACTTAGTGAAGTAATCAATGGCAACCAAGATGAAACGATGACCGTTCGAAGCTTTTGGCTCAATGAGCCCAATAACATCCATGCCCTACATTGAAAAGGGCCATGGTGCCGATAAGACGTTTAGGGATGAAGGGGTGCATGAATGTGATCAGCATATATCTGACATTTATGACACCTCCGCACATAAGCAAAACAATATGCTTTCATAGTCATCCAATAATATTCGACCCTTAAGATCTTTCTTGACATGGCGTTCCCATTTGTGTGAGTTCTGAAAGATCCTTCATGGATATCTCTCATGATTTGATTTGCCTCAACGGTGTCAACACAGCGGAGGAGAACAAAGTCATAGTTTCGCTTGTACAGTACGTTGCCACTCAAGAGATAACCCATAGCAAGCTTTCTCAGGTTTTTTTGTCATTATCTGTGACATCCTCAGGATATTCTTGGCATTAGAGGTATCTTTTGATGTCATGATACCAAGGCTTACCGTCGGGTTCTCCTTCTATGATCTGGAAATGTGCAGGTTCTTGTTGTTTCTTCACTTCGATGAGAGGCACCTCATACTCACTGCTGACCTCAAACATTGAAGCTAGAGTGGCCAAGGCATCAGCCATTTGGAAGGCATCCTGGAGAATATGATGGAAGGTAATTTCATTGAATTCTTTGATCATCTCTTTGATGTGAGCGTGATAGGGAACTAGTTTATTGTCTCTAGTTTCCCACTCACCTCTCAATTGATGGATAACCAAAGTAGAGTCTCCATAGACTTCTAGGGATTTTATTCCTTCATTCAGAGCCACTTGTATCCCCAAAGAGCAAGCCTCATACTCAGCAACATTATTGGTACAATCAAAACATAGCCGAGCACAAATAGGAATGCACTCCTTGTTAGGTGAGATTAAGATGACCCCAATTCCATGCCCCAGTGCATTAGAAGCTCCATCAAATCTCATAGTCCACTTATTTTCATAACCATCTTCTTCTTTGAAAAGGGCTAAAATATCTTAATTCGGGAAGTCTTGCTGTATCGGTTGGTAACTGTTAACGGGTTGATGTGCCAAGTAGTCTGCTAGCGCACTCCCTTTTATGGCCTTTTGGGTGACATATGTTATGTCATATTCCGTTAGTAGCACTTGCCAACGAGCGATCCTTCCGGTCAAAGCAGGCTTTTCAAAGATGTATTTGATGGGGTCCATTTTGGACACTAACCATGTAGTGTGACTGAGCATATATTGCCGTAAACGTCGGGCAGCCCAAGCTAATGCATAACATGTTCTTTTGAGGGAGGAATATCTCATCTCGCATTCGGTGAATTTCTTGCTCAAGTAATAAATGGCACACTCTTTCTTCCCAGTTTCATCATGTTAACCTAATACGCATCCCATGGATTCATTTAGCACGGTCAAATACAGGATCAGTGGTCTCCCAGGAATTGGTGGCACTAAGATTAGCGGCTCTAACAAGTACTGCTTTATTTTTTCGAATGATATTTGGCAATCCTCATTCCATTGCCCGGGTTGGTTTTTGCGAAGCAACTTGAAAATCAGCTCACAGGTTGCTGTCATTTGGGAAATGAATCGGGCGATATAGTTCAACCTTCCTAGAAACCCTCGGACTTCCTTTTCCGTACGAGGAGGAGGCATTTCCAAGATCACCTTGACCTTGTCAGGATCAACCTCTATCCCTTTTTCACTTACAATGAATCCTAACAGTTTACCGGATTTTGCACCAAAGATGCACTTGGCCGGATTCAATCTAAGCTTAAATTTCCTTAGCCGTTTGAAGAGCTTTCTCAGATCAGTAATGTGTCCTTCCTCTGACCTGGACTTAGCCATGATATCATCCACGTAGACTTCTATCTCTTTGTGCATTATATCATTGAAGAGAGTCACCATTGCCCTTTGATAGGTTGCTCCAGCATTTTTTAATTCGAAGGATATCACTTTGTAGCAAAAGGTGCCCCACAGAGTGATAAACGTGGTCTTCTCTATATCTTTAGGTGCCATCTTGATCTGATTATATCCCGAAAATCCATCCATAAATGAGAAGATAGAGTGTTGAGCTGTATTGTCAACTAATACGTCGATCTGTGGTAGGGGAAAGTCATCCTTAGGGCTAGCCCTATTCAAGTCTCGGTAGTCCACACACATCCTCACTGTCCTGTCTTTCTTCGGAACAGGAACTATGTTTTCTACCCATTGAGGATATTTAGCTACGGCTAGGAAACCAACATCAAATTGCTTCTTAACTTCGTCTTTAATCTTAAGGAGCATATCTGGTTTCATTTGTCGCTGAAACAACCTGACTTGATAAAGAATAAAACCGAGACCAGGGAAATTTTTTTCCAAAATTCACCATGCAGCCGGGTAAAAATAAACCAAACATAGGCAAGGGAAAGCAAAACTGATCAGAGAAGGAAAGATAAAACCATTCACAAGAAAGCCCAGCGGAAGAACAAAGCTTAAGCGAGCCCACTATAGTGTTCACTCGCTCAAGTGAGACCCAAATCCGCTTGAGCGAGACAACCCATCACGCTTGGGCGAAACACCCATTCGCTTAAGCGAAACCAACCAAAAACCTTCCTTCCATCCATACTCGCTGGAGTGAATACCTTGTTTGCTGAAGCGAACCCATTCACTCGGTAATCCCATCGTTCGGATTCAGGACCACGTCCACTCGGGAACTGTCCCCATAGGGTCATGCTTCACTCGGCAATTCATACTTAGCCAAATACTTAGTTTATTCAAGAAGCCCACACACATGCTTCATTCGGAAACGTCATAATCTCCACTCGGGAAATGACTCCCTCGAATACTCCACTCGGAGTCCATAAGCTTCCCCCTCACACGGATTATTTCCCCAGTCCAATACCACTCGGTATAATTTAACCTCAATTCACTCAGAATACAACATCTATTCTGTACTCGGCATAATTTGATCTCCCACACTCGGGATCACATAACCTCTCGGCTATAAATCACTTGGTCACATCTTAACCATTCATCATTCGGGTAATACATTAACCCATTCCTACTAGGAGGAATTCACCAAGTTAAGTCACTCGGACTTATTCAAATCTTATCCACTCGGAATATATCACATTCACTTGGTATATAATTATAGCCTCATTCACTCGGAAGAGGACTCCCAGAATATACCTCAATCAAACCATCTCAACTACTCTTCCCTCGGAAGAGGTTCACTCGGGGTGTCCCACTCGGGAATATTCAAACCCCTCCCCACTCGGGATTTACACATATTTCCACTTGGTAACACATAGACTAGTCTTCCCTCGGAAGTAGCCCACTCGAGTATATCTTACTCAGAATTACCTTATACCTTTATCACTCGGACATGGCTCTCCCATCAATATTTCACTCGGAATTTATTAACTTAGCATTATTCTCTCAACACCACATAATGAACAATTCGGGTAACATTATAACAACGTAAAATATATATTCATACAATGTATACATGTTCACAATCCCAATAGTCTACCCATATAACTAAATCCGTTCGGATTACAAGAGAGCCGGCCAAGGCTTAACATATCTATTTACAATATACATACTATATGTGCACTTCAACAATCTGAGTGCCCAACACTCGGACTTGAGGCCATCCCCTCATTCCCAGTCCGACCTGCATACACTGAAAAATATTGTAGGGGTGAGCTTTTACATATTAAATGACAGTTATTGACTCAGATTATACCTCAATCCTCAATTATACAAATTACATAATCAATCATAGCACATACTGCCATTTAAATATAAATATTCACACATCATCTTCCGATCGGGATTTACCCATTTCACTCGGCTATAATGCACAACATCCTCAATAACAATATATCAATATACATGTATTCATCCAATCGAATTTTACCCCAAATCTATCCCAAGCAATATCAATAATGTTTAAACTCTAAGCCTCGCTCAAGGAGAGTGCCTGAGCCCCACTCAAAGGTCTTTAATTATTTCTCACACTTATTCATCTGATTACCGATTCTACATTAAGCGTCCCATGCTACATGCTCCAAGCATCTCCAGTGGCGAATCGGATGCATACGGTCTCATTCATCAGGCGTCCAACACCAATGCACTCGGCATTGCCTTGAGTCCAACCCAAGGTCTTTCATCAAGCGTCCAACGCTTAGTGCCCTCGGCACTGCCTCGAGTCCAACCCGAGGTCTTTCATTATATTTAACACGTATTTATCTGATTGCCGACTCTGTATTAAGCGTCCAACGCTATATGCACTCGGCATTCCCAATGGCAAATCAGATGACCCACATCTCATACACTCGGCAATCACAATGCCATCCACTCGGAATTACCATTTACAGCAAGCATTCCATGCTATTTCATGTAAAACCCACTCGACATTAACATAACAGTCCCCATCTTATGCACTCAACATTTAAACACACAACCACACACAGGGACTAGTACAACTCATGCACTACAGTTCATAAACAACACACTTACATGCATCTCATGTATTTACTCAACATCAACATGCATCATACATCTCATGGACAGAAAATCAACATAAACACATAACTCATATTCATCACACATCTGGGCTACCACTCACTCGGAAAAACAACAAACAACACATAACAAGTACTACACATCACAGTATGATAGTTTCACCCAGAACCCGTCCATAAACCATACATTTGAGATGTAAAGTTAGCCCCCTACCTAGAATGAAGATCCCAGAAGTTCCATGAGCCTGCAACACCGACCGATCGTCCTTCGGTCACTCGTTCTCAACAGAACGACCCAGCTGTTGTACTCAACACAGCTTTGGAGGAACACCGAGCCACTCGGACACACGAACAGCTCCGCCTCTAAGACACACGCAGTCCTCACCAATAGTAGAGGCTCCAAATGCTGTTCCCACACTCGAACAGCTCAGTCCTTACCAACAATGAAGGACTCCTAGACTTCCAGGCACCAACGCTGTTAGGCAGAACAGGGGAGGATCTCTGCCTCCAAACCACACAGCACCATGTTGTCTTCTCAACCACCACACAGATCTCTCTCTCAACCACGTTGTTCCTCTTCGTGTTCCACTTCCCACTCGGGCTCTACTCAGCGTGCGAGTGGAAGAAGGAGATGAAGAAGATGAAGAACAACAAGCAAGGAAGAAGCAGAGCTTCAGAAGCTTTAGAGAGAATGGAGAATGGTTCTCCATATACCCAAGAGAGAATGAGCAAAGAATGAGTGTAAAACGTGAAGCTGAAGCCCTTCATCATGGCTCTGCCCAGCGTCACTCTCCCTCTCAATCAATAGTCTATCCATATTTAATGCCATTCCCATCAGCCATCACATCACCATTAAGGCCACTCCCATCAGCGTGCCAAAGAGAGAGAACCGAAGCTCTCTTAAACCACCAAGGGCACATGGGTCAATTCTTTACATTATTATTATTATTATTATTATTATTAAATCAACAACTTTAATTATGTAATTAGCCTCAATCGGTAATTAAACCAAAACTAGGATGTTACAGTCGCAGCTTCTGTTTGATCGACGGACATTCTGGCTTTAAAGGCAACCTATGTTCCACAACACTATTATCCAACCCTGGCATATCTTGGTATGACCATGTAAAAATATCCCGAAACTCCCTGAGCAGCTTAATCAGTTCTTCTCGCCGTTCTTTGCTTAGGAAGGTGCCAATCTTGACCTCCTTAACCTCTCCTTCATCCCCCAGGTTAATGGTTTCAACCTTTTCCTGATGGGGTTAAATTTCCTTATCCTCCTACTCCAATAACCTTGTCAACTCGGGTGAAGGTTCAAAGTCTTCCTTACTTTCCTCGTCGGCATAATCGTTCGGATAATCAGAATCGTGAAACAAAACCGAGTTCTTATTACTCTCAGAGGAATCGCTTTCGGATCTGTATTTTATTGTATTATAGCGAATGAAAAAGAAAACAAGCAAGTGAAAGGCCCAAGTAAAAGGATATCAAGTAAAATGAGATATTAGAATCTGACAGTGTTCATTAACCAAACAAACAAATAAGTTTTTGCCTTTATTACAAAAAGAGGTCCCAAAGCCTTAGGCATAGCAGAGGGACCAACAAATCATAAAAAATATTATTACTTTGACAAAACATTTAGAGTCGTGGGGAACTCCATGATCTCCCAGTTACTCAGCTCCTGATTCGGTGGGCAAGCATACACAAACCCAGCATTACTCTTGAGATCATCTTCGATCATGGCCACTTGATTGGGAGGCATCATCCCTGCGCTCTGGAAGCTCTGGTAAAGGTCACAAATGGGGATTCCCACGGTGTTGAGTTCTTGACCAGTAAGATGAGCAATCCTCCTTTCTCTTTTCGCTTCCCCTACCATCTTTCTGTCAGCGGCCGTGGGTTGGTATCCCAGGCCATATCCGTCCTTGTTTTCTGGAAGGCATACAGGTTGGACTCTCCCTTCCAATTCTCGCCCCAGCCCTTTCCCTGGCTCGTATCCTTCCCGTAACATTGCTCTCGCCATCGCTAGAGGCACATCTAGAAAGGATGTCCTTGTGAAGTTTTTCCTTACGTGGGTCGCATTGGCTATCTCCAAAGCCTGGAATGAGGTCTTGAGAGCTTCCTCAGCTGCTTCAATGTACGGGGTAGTGACAGGCTTACTGACCAAGAGGTCTTCTTCCCTAGAAACAATCACTAATTTGTTATCGATGACAAATTTTATTTTTTGATGGAGCGTGGAAGGGATAACCCCAGCCGAATGGATCCACGACCGTCCTAGCAAATAACTGTAGGTGGGTGTAATATCCATGACTTGAAATAGAACTTGAAAGGTGCATGGTCCAAACTGTATTGGCACACCACTAAAAAAACACCTGTTAGCGACGAAAATAATTGGTCGCTAATTCATCCCAAGTCCGTCGCTACAATCCTTAGCGACGGTATCTCAGACGGGACATTCACCGTCGCTAAAACCTTCGTCAAAAACATATCAGCGACCACAGACACGTCGTCGCTAACATATTGACGGCATAACATCGTCGCTAAAATGGTCTCTGCTTCACTGACCCCAGCCGTCGCTAACTGTGGCCTTGCAGCAACCTAAAGACTCCGTCGCTACTAACAGCTAACTACGACCACCATATACCGTCGCTACAGTTAAACATATAGCGACCGACATGTCCGTCGCCAACTGTGGCCTTGCAGCGACCATTCCCCGCCGTCGCTACCGTACTCTTATAGCGACCGTACAAGTCCGTCGCTACCGTTACTCTTACAGCGACCACTCTCCGCCGTCGCTATTTTTACATTATAGCGACCATCTTATACCGTCGCTAATTGGAATTTTTTATTTTTTTAAAAATTGGTTAAATATCTATAGGTTTTGTTAATTTTACTTTAAAAATGTAGATTAATATTTTGTATTTTGTATTGGCTGATGAAATTTTATAATTAAATTTGAATAATTTTTTTAAAATATTAAATTATTATTAAAAACAAAATAATGGATTAAATTTATTTATCAAATAGGTTGAATTACTAATGATAATTACAATAAGGCTTTTTTATTTGAATTTAATTACCAATAAATATTGACATAATAAATGAAGAATGACAAAATAAATACTGAATGAAATATAATATAAAAACTAAAAATCAAATATACAATGTGTATAAATAATAAAAATACAATCATGGTGGTGGGGGATCCTGGGGTGGTGGTGGGGGCGCCTGGGAAGTGGGAGGAGGTAGCCTCGCCATCAACTGCATAAGTAGCTCCTGCTGCTGAGCAAGTTGCCGACGAGTCTCGACGTGCTGCTCCTTGGCCCGCCGTCGGTCCACCTCAGCCCGCCGTCGGTCCGCCTCGGCCCGCTGTCTGTCCGCCTCGGCCCGCTCCTCCAACAGCTGCCTCTAACGTCGCTCCTCCTGTAGCTCACCGTTCAGGTTTTGAATTACCTGAACAACCTCAGTCGGAAGAGCAGAGGAAGAGGAAGGGGAAGGGGTCTTCCCCTTTTTCGCCAGCTGCGTACCGACGCCACCCAGTCCAAATACCCTCCCTTTCTTGTTCACACCGCCAACAGCCTCTATATAGATGGCGTTGTCGTCAAAACAAGATAAGGTGGGAGGAACCTCCCCTTCAGGAGTGGAAGCCACCAGGTCCGCCTCCTTCTCGGCCCTCCTGGCCTGATACGCCTCCTGTAAATTCAAAAACAATGATAGGATTAGTAAGTTGATTTGTAAATTATAAGCATGTGTCAGTTAAAAGTAAATACCGCTAGATCCATAGTCTTCTGGTTTACCCATGCACCGGCTTTGTTCTTCTTGGTCATTTGCATGACCTCAAACAAAGAAGGCTCCCGGTGCTCCCTCAGCTCTTGTGGTGGACGAAAAACATTGAGATTATTATTTGTAAACATGTCAGACGAATCATATTAAAAACATAAATATACTTACAAATCTTTTCTTGTGCTCGAGGGTTGAAATGCTACCCCCAGTGTAAACTGAGGTTGCAGCATCGGCGGCTCTGTTTGCCCTGTTCCGGGCACTCGCCTGCTGGAACGGGACACCGCCCCACTTCTGGACCATCCCGTCCCAATGGTCCTCCGGGATCCAACGAGGGCGCTCACCCTTGTCCCTCACCTTCCAAAGGGTACTCTTGATGATTTTAGAGGTCTTCGTGGCAAAGACCTTCCTAATCTCATCAATCATACCCTCTGCCCACTGGTAATCACGCTGTAAAATGAAATGAGAAATCAAAATTAATAAAAGATCTATTTTACAAATCAAATCACAACAAATGAGCTAGGAACTTACCGAGAAGGTGTCAAACCACCTATCTTGGACAACCTTCCCAGCATCTGTCCAAGATATATATGGACCATCCCACTGGGCCTTTAAAACCTTAGTAATCGCTTTGGTAGTGCAACTACTATCAACAAAGCTGTAATGACAACAATTATATCAGGAGTATAACAACAGACAATCTAGGGAGACTCCCAAAATTCCGGCAGAGTCTCCCCTGTAAATGTAACATTTCCAAGTTTAAATAGTTACCCTGTTACAAACAGAAGAGTGCCCAGTACAATTCAATCTATACAAGTACTAATTAAAGTACTATACAATAAGCCAACAAGTCTTTCCACTAAAGTTTAATATAAAGTACCATACAAATAACATAAAAGTTTTTTAGTTTTAGTCACTTACTCGTCTCCGGCCGGCACGGGTACCAACATGGGCAGAGGGGATGCCGGAGGTGGGGTGGCCTGATGGCCAGGGTCCTCCAAGCCACCAACTCCAGGAGTCTGCTCTGGGGTGGTCAGCTGTGGGGGTGATGGGGTGGTCTGCTGTAGTGGTGGTGATGGAATGGTCTCCTGTAGTGGTGATGGAGTGGTCCGCTGTGGTGGTGATGGAGTGGTCTGCTGTAGTGGTGATGGAGTGGTCCGCTGTGGTGGTGATGGAGTGGTCTCCTGCCCTGGGGTGGGAGTCCCCAGACGGGATGCCGGGGTCCTGGACCCACCACCCCTACTGAAGGGCAGTCGACGTCCCGTCATCTGTGGATAAAATCATGAAAAGAAAGTTAGTCTCAGGATATATATATATATAAACCTATGTATATATGTTTAACAACTACATACTCTGTGTCTGTTTCTGTTTCAAATTCCCCCTCAGTTTTAGTGTCACTGTGGTTATCTGTTTGAACAAGTTCATCAGTATCCAAATCAGCCCTAGACCATTTTGATCGAGAGACAAGGTCTTTGTCAATATGTTTACCCCCCGTAGTGGTGAGTGTCTCATCCATTATGACTGGATCAATGTTGAACAACAAATTGGCATCGTTGAGCTCGTGTGGTGCAAGCTGATAAGCGTCATCGACCTCGTCAGAGACATTGTCAGTGATATGACTTCAGGCCTTAGCCTTGATTACTGCATACCAGTCCCGATGTCCTCCCGGGAAGTCGGTGTAATAAACCTGCTCAGCTTGTTGGGCAAAAATGAAGGGATCAAACCCTTTATATCTACCATTCTTCTTGACCTCAACTAAGCCGTAGTTGTTGTTAACCTTTGTTCCAACACCGATTGTGTTGTCGAACCAATCACATTTGAATAGAACAATATCTCTTCTTAGTCGTCCAGAGAACGAAACTTCAACAATCTCCGTCAGCACTCCATAAAAGTCTTCTTCCAACTGTCCGGCGGTGCCTTTAACACAAACCCCGTAGTTATGGGTGCGCATCTCTTCACTCCATTGAAGAATATTAAACTTGTAGCCATTTACGTAGTAAATAGGCCATTTTTTAATAGTTTTCACCAGCCCCCAAGAAAGGGCTTGGAGTAAAGAATCTTCAATATGGTTGTTAGGGTCTTGTATCTATGTACAACATAACAAGTAGGTCATCGTTAGATACTGGGAGTTAGAAGCAAATAGGCTTAAAAACACTTGGTATACGGGTCTTACGTGTTACGCGAACCAACCAACGAACTTGGATGACACCTCACTATGAATTTGGTCATCAGTTAAATCATTTTGCTCAAGTTTTAGCATATCTGTATATAAGCTATTCAAAGGAAACAAATTTAGATACTATAAAAGCTACGTTTAGAATGTAACATATAACTTCTATGACTTACTCAATAAAGGGTTCCACTTCTGGGCAATTTAGAAGAATGTACAAGTGAGCCACCTTTCGATCTTTCTCATCAATGTAACATTTTGTGAGCTTGCCCCCCGGATGACCAGGATAGTTGAAAATCGATGTTTGTTCATCAAACCCTGTGCGGCTGGCTACCCCAAGATTGCGGGGAATTCTACTCATTCTAGTTTCTATCTCCGTCGGAAAATAGAAGGAAGCAAAGGTTGTCATTTCTTCGACTAAGTATGCCTCACAAATTGATGTTTCAACGCAGGCTTTGTTCGACACTTTATCTTTTAAAGAGCGTAAGAATCTTCAACATCATTAACAAGTGTTAAGTTAGAAAATACTATTATAAGAAGTGTTTGCAAGGAAATTAAAGAGTTCTGGCGTTCACCTTTCGAATGGATACATCCAACGATACTGCACCGGGCCACCAACCAAGGCCTCGTACGGTAGATGGATAGGCAAATACTCCATCGAGTCAAAAAAACTTGGTGGGAAAATCTGCTCCAACTTACAAATCAAAACTGGGATGGTTTCTTCCATCTTCACAAGTTTCTCCACAGTCAACGAAGTTGCCGTCAACTCCTTAAAGAAGTGACTCAACTCAACCAACGGTTTCCAAATAGGCTTCGGTAAGGCATGAAACGCGTACGGGAGTAGTTGTTGCATAAAGACATGGCAATCATGACTTTTCATGCCAAACACCCTACCCTCCTTCATGTCGACATATCTACTCAGGTTAGAAGTGAATCCCTCAGGCAGGGTCAACCCATTCATCCAAATACACACAGCAATCTGTTGCGGTCTAGTTAAAACATATTTTGCATGGGGTTTAAACATTCTTCCACATCCTGCATCCCTCAATTCCAACTCCTTCCTAGAACACCAAATCGGAAGGTCTAGATGACTCTTCTCGTTGTCCTTCCTAGAACACCAAATTCGAAGCATGACTTTATGGTGTCCCACGCATTCACAATAAGGAGAATGTGCCCGTGTCATGTTGCTTCCATTGCTAAACACAGAACCACCATAGTAGGCCATCATGGATGATTCGAAGTGGGAACTCTGGTTTTTCAAGTTTTCTCCCAATTTCAATGTCAAATTAGAAACCCTAGACCTTCACTGGAGCTTTAATGGAGGAAATCTTTCACAGAAGTCATTACAAGGGAAACCCCCAACGTCTCTATTCCACGTAAGCAACACTCACAGGTGGCGTCAACACAGGATTGACGGAAGGACCAAATTGACATTATTTAATGTTAGGGGACCATATTGAATTAAAAAAGTAATGGGGGACCAAACTGAGAAAAACTTACAAGTTAGAGGACTAAAAGTGTAATTTAGCCTATGATTTTTTATTACAATTTTTCTAAGATTTTAAAATAATTAAACTTGAAAGGTTTTATGTATTAAGAGAAAAGCTAAAATATAAATTCATAGTTTTGATTTTTACAATAAAAATTTTTAATATATATTTCAATAGTACTATTTAACTAATCATGTTTTTAATCAAATAACTATAGTAAAAATAAGTTTAATTATTTAATCACATAGTGCATAAAAAATGTTTTCAATATAAATTTCACCTTAATAAATTGAGTGCAAAAATTAATTTAATAATATTAAAATAATATTCAAATCTTTTATAAAAAATTTATAAAATAAATACATAAATGTATTGAATTAAAGAAAGTAAAACATAAAGATATCATAATTCATAAATAATTGAAAAGTAATCTCTATTATAAATGAAATTTACTAAGCTAAATAATTCAAATCAACAAAAAAAATAAAATATACAAAATAAAATATGGTAAATGAAAGGGAATTGCAAACAAATAATGTAATAAATTAAAAAACTTGAAAATTAAGAGAAAAATCCATGTAGTATCAATAGTGGAAGAACTACAAATGTAATGAGATTTTGTTTATTCCTTAAAACTCCCAAAGCCATGAAATTGACCATATTCATATTCTATCATGACTTTGTTTAACAAAATTTACTATCAAATATTTCTTAAAAACGACAACAGAATGAAAGAAAGCATGAATGTCATATATCTCTAAAAAAAATTAACGGACAATGGGATTTTGTAATCTGATGTAAAACTTCAAATGTTAAAAGATATTGAAAAAAAATTATTTTAGAAGAATTATTCGATATCATGATCTTGTTTTTAAATAGTTAAATTTATATTAAATAAATTAAAACTCCCAAAGCAATGATATTGACATATTCATATTCAATAATAACTTTAGTTAAAAAATCTGTTAATAATTATTCATATTCAATAATAATTTTAGTTAAAAGAATCTGTTAATAAATTAACTAGATAAGAAATGAATCAAATTAAACATAAATTTAATTTTTTATTCTAGTAAATTTTAATGTATAAAAATACTATTTTAAAAAATTATCAGAATTTTTAATAAATTTTAATATTTATTAAACAATATATTTTTTTGTATTTTCTCCCATGTAAGAACAAATGAATTTTTACTCCCACTTTATTTCCCCTTATTTCTTTCCTTCCAAACAAGAAAAATTTTTATTTTATATTTTCTTCCCCGCTTTATTTTTGTTGAAAACAAACATACCATTAATCTAGAAGTTGGTGATTATTTATAATTACAAGTTTACAGTTTAAGAATTATTAGCAGAAAAATATAGATATTTTTGAAGTAAAAGGGGGGAAAATTCATTATTCATTATTCATTATGCAATATATGTATATACTAGCAGTGGTACTCGTGCCTTGTACGGTTATATTAAGTTTGTAATTTATAATAATAATAATTTAGTTAAAACAGATAAAATATATTAAATTATACAAATGATAATATAAAATAAATAATTTTAATAAAAATTTTTACCTTAATATTATGAATATAAATTGTAAGAAAAAATATTTTGAATACTAAAAATGTTTGTTAATAACTATTATTGAATTAATATAATATCAAAATAAGTATTATAAAAGAAATACATACTAATTTTTTTATGGAAAAGTCATACTAATTTTAATACTTAATTTGAATTTATATTTAATCAAAATCTAGGTACAATATATAACAGTAAAATTAAAAATTTTAGAATAATATAACAATATAAATAATTAAAGTAATTAAAATAAATAATATAATATTTTCACATTAAATAAAATATGAAATTATTTGATTAAATATCACATTTTAAAAGTAATGTTAAGAATAAGAATAGTAATTACATAAAATAATTAAAGAATTAAATAAATAAAAATAAAATAAAATAGGGGAATCAGGGGGACTTTTACCCTGGATGCATAACCAATGTAAAAAAAAGGAAACAACAAATGTTAAAAGTATTTCTTGACAACACTTATTTTTTCTGAATTTTCAACTTCTTCAACCTCAAAACCTAATGACCTCTAAACACCACCAAAATTTGAAGACACCTTCTATATTTAACAACTAACTAATTTATTTGATTTGGTCATCAATTTAGGATTAGAATTTAGAAAAATTATAATTCAAAATTAATTCATAATAAATTTGGTAACTAATGAAATTTGATTCACACCTTATTAATAAAAACATTTTATTTATTTAATATACATTTATAAAATATATTTTTGAAATAATTTATTATCTAATTTAATAATTTATTTTTTTTATTTTTTAATTATTGAAAATAATTTTAATTTATTAAATAAGATATTTTTAAATTATTTATTAATATTATTTAATATATATTATTTAAATAAAAATATTTAATAATCAATTAATTTATTTGATTTAATCATCAATTCATGATTACAATTAGAAAAATTATAATTCAAAATCAAATCATAATATTATAATCAAATTGTTTAATTTTATATTTTTTTAATTGTGTTAACATATATAAGAATTTAATTTCTAATGGATATAAATTTCTTCTCAAATAGTATATTATATAATTAGTTGAATCCTTATTTAAGTATGGCTTTTTAAACTATGGCAACATATATTATAATCAAATTGTTTACTTTTATGTTTTTCTTAATGGTGGTAACATATATTAGGATTTGATTCCTGATAGAATGTCTAAATAGATATTAGATTATGATGACAATTAATATTTTAATTTAATTTTAAAATAGATTGTTTAATTTTAAATTTCATAGTTTCAATAATATATATAAGAAATTTTTTTGATATGTTGTTAGCTTCTATAAGTTCAGACTTGGTTTGGTTGTCTTAAGTAAGCTTAAAAATAATAAGCATTTTAATGGTTGTTCGTAATTTTGTACTACCCTAACTCATACAATGTCAAACTCAGTAAAAGGACCTTCAAATAACTTTCTTTCAAAAGTGAATTTTATCAATCCAACCATTAAATTTAAAGTTCTCATAGATAAAGTCTACTAAATTTCATATAATTGTTCAAAATTATTTGATACTTTGTAAATTATTAACAAATAAATTTTTTAAAATATAAGTAAAGAACCACCATTGGATTGTTGGACTACATAAGAGGATTGAGTATTTTTTAAATTGGTTACTTTCCTAATATTACTTTATGAAAAAAAATTTAACTACTATTTAAATTTGAACAAATAAAAGTGAATGATCAATTGAATTTAAAATTTAAATATAAAAATTTTAATATAATAAAAAATTTCAAAATGTACTATAAATTAAATTTTTTTACTATTAAAATTTTGAAAATTTAATATAATATATAAAAATTAAAATTTCAAATTTGATATTGACTAAAAACACCAATTGAATTTAAAATTGAAATATAAAAATTTAGATATTTTGACTAATATTTGTAAATTTTCATATAATAAAAAATTCAAATTTTAATTTAAATTAAATTAAATTTATAACTATTAAATTTTAATTTCAATTTAATTAAATTTTTTAGATAATTTTGACACATATCAATATATCTTATGACATTTAAATTTTTAAGGATATTAATAATATTGGTTATAATTCAAAAATAATTCATAAAAAATTTGAAAATTAAAAAATCTAAGTTAATGACATTTTTTATGCTTTCAAACACATGTTACAATATCTTCTTTACTAAAATATTATTTTAATAAGATACAACAGGTTTAATGGATAAATCGAATCTCATATAATTTGGCAAACTCTCCCCAAAAAATGTAAGTCAATTGTCTTTTCCTATATTGACATGTTAATATAAAAAAAATAGTCATGTATATGTATATAAGAAAAAATCATACTCAATTATAAAGAAGTTTATAAATAAACATAATTTATTCTAAATCTTCAAGTATTATCTCAATCCTCTTTGAAGTCCTCTCATCCCTTACTTGTTCAATAAGATGTACCACATGTCCAATTATATCTTGAAAAAAATTCATGTAATATTATATAAATTTATATTAATTGTATTTATATAAAATAAAGTAATTATATTGAACAATATCTATCATTAAATTAGAATGTGTTATCATTTAAAACATCAATAAACGGGAAAAATTTTAAAATATCATTTAGATGTCATTACACTCAAATGATTTGAAAACAGTATTCTCAATAAAATTAATTTTGAACTCATGATCCGTAGGTTTGATCACACCCTTAGCTTTCAAGATCATTACTTTCTCATACTTTTTCACCAAATCTTTTTGGACTGTCGCATGCATTTAATCCCTTTATATTAAGTCATTTGCAACATAATCAAACTATATAATGTTAACTTTAATTAGTTTTAAACACCTAAAAAATTTACCTTTTGATCAACCAGAACCATCTCCAATATATTAAGAATTTTAGAGAATTTTAGTGTCACTAAAATCTACTCCCCTTTATAAATTGATGACTCTAATACAAAACTTCAAATGAACTGTTCCAGCTTTAATGTTAGCAAAAAGAGAGTAGGTGATGTCGCGACCGGGATCGCGGCGGCGCGGCCGACCCTCAAAACGATTTTAAAAATAAACAGGGAGTCGCCACCAATATTTTTTAGGATAAAATACCGGGAAAACCTTTGTTAAAGCACTGGTTATAAAAATGAAATTCCATGTTCGGGAGTCTGATTACAGGTGAGGAAGGTATTAGCACCTCACAACTGTCCGTTATAAAAACGGTTACCTCAATTTGATAGCGCGCATTATAATTAACCCATTAATTATTTTAACTTTTTCATGAAAAGAGAATATACGAGGTGACAAAATATACAAAAATAAACAAAAAGAAATTAAACACAGAATATTTACATGAGATTAACAGGACGACTCGTCCAAATTAATCTCGCTCCACCATTTTTTAAGAAATATAATAAAGATTACAATAATAATAATAACGACAATAATAATAATTACAATTTTTATGCTAGTCCGAATAGAAAGTGTGAAACATTCATTTCTATTAATATTTATTAATTAACAGAAATTAATTAATAACATAGTCATCAAACAGTAATTAATTTAACAGAAAATGAAATAAATACGAGTATTAAAAATGAGAGTGAGACCGATGTGGTGAGAAAGGAGCTGGATGGTGTGCAAAAGAGAAGGACGGCTGAAGGAGTTTGTTGGTGAGGTCGGATGGGTGTTTGAGGGGAAGGACGGAGGTGTGTGTGTGGTTTGGTTTTGAAGGAGAAAAGGAAGGGAAAAGTGAGCGTGGAGTGAGGGGGAAATGGGATAGTGAAAGGGGGTTGTGAGGTGTAGAGAGGGAGGAAACAGTGGTGAAGGGTAAGGGTGAAGGACGGAGTGAGGCAAGGGAGAGAGGGACGGTGTAGAGGGGCTGTGTGGAAGGCGGAGTGAGGAGAGAGGACGTGAGGAAGGTTTGGGGCGGTGTGGAGCAGGACAGTGTGGGGAGTGAGGAGAGAGGACGGTGTTGGGAGAGGGCTGTGGGGCGGTGTTGAGGGGCTGTGAGGAAGGCGGAGTGAGGTGAGGAAGGGGGACGGTGTAGAGGGGCTGTGAGGCGGTGTTGAGCAGGATAGTGTGGGGAGTGAGAGAGGACGGTGTTTGGAGGGTGAGGACTGTGAGGCGGTGTTGAGGGGCTGTGAGGACTGTGTTGGGTGAGGTGAGTGGGGACGGTATTAAGAGGGACGGTGTTTTAGATGAAGGGGGCTGTATGGGAAAGGAGAAGGATGGTTGAAAAGTGAGGAAAAATTTGTTTCGAATTCTCTCCAATGAATGCTTCCAGGATCCCTTCTTCTTCCTTCGTTTGCAGTATTTATAGAACATTTGAGGAGCATGATGATTGCCTGAATAGACCCGTGACAGCCTGGCTGCCAATTGGTGAGGATTTTTTTAATATTTCCACATTGTCTTGTTACCAGCCGCCCCTTGAAATTGTCAAATAACTTGGATGGTGTGTTGGGAACAGCCTGGATCTTTGACAATTAAGGAGAATGGAGGCTGGTGGCAATTCTTTATCATTTTCCTCCTTGTCTGGTTGCCAATCACCTCCCGTAATTCAAGGATCCACTTGGATAGTGGAAATCCAAGTCAGCATGGTGAAAATCCGAGAGAAAATGATGGAAATCCGAGTGAGAATGGTAGAATTCCGAGTGAAAATGACTCGGATCAGCCTCTTAGTCAGTATTCATCCATATTGGGAGTTAATTCCGAGTGGAATGAAGCATTTCCCATAGAAAGCCGAGTGAAAATACTCCTTCCCGAGTGAGAATTCTTCTGGGAGGAGTCCTTCTATGGAAGGCCGAGTAGAGGTTTTGCTCGGTGTGAGGCTGCTGTGAAACATTCAACCGGAACCGAGTAACAAGTGACTTGGAACCGACTGAAATGGTTGAATAATGACTCAGAATTGGGTGGAGATGACTCAGAATTGAGTGAGAAGTCACTCGGGAATTGGTGAAAATGACTCGGAATCTGGGTGAGAATTGACTCAGAAACGAGTAAAGGATGACTCGAAATCTGGGTGAGAATGGTGAATCAGATTTGGGTGAAAATGAGCTCGGGTTTGATGAAAATGAGCTCAGTGACGTTTAAATATGGCTCGGTGATGGTTTAAAGAGTGACTCGGGAATGGGTGGAATGGAGGGTGATAGTAAAAGAATGGCTTGGAGCCGACTAAAAATGGAAGGGAATGACTCGGTGCAGACTGGAAATACTTCACTCGGTTCTGAGTGGAGAGGCATCACTCGGTGTTGATTGAAGATTCTTCACTCGGCGTTGATTGAAGATTCTTCACTCGGTATAGCTTCATATCTTCCTTCACGATATGCTCGAAATTGGCTTCATACTGCAGCACTCGGTGTCATCCTTTACACCTCAATCAGAATTGAGAAATTGAGAATCTGACCACTCGGATATGCTTACCTGGGAATCAACCTGTTCTCTTCAATCAGAAAAGTTTTTCTCAGCCTTTTCAATGCACTCGGAGTCGGTCTTCCCTCCACTCAGAATTTGGATCTCAGACATTTTCACTCAAAATTGCATATTTCTTACTCAGAAATTCAAATTTGGTAATCTGACTCGGAATTGGCCCTGTTTTTACTCGGAAACCGCCTTATTATCACTCGAAACTTGGAAATTTTGACATATCCACTCGGAAACCGCCTTCTTATTACTCAGAATTTAGAAACTTGGCATTTTTACTCGGAATCTGCCTGCTTTTCAATCAGAACTTGGAAATTGGACTCGGAATGATTGCAGTGGGACAACTTCCACTCGGGTTTACTTCTAATAGGGACATATTTCCTCAAGATCAACAACTTTTCATTCGGAATGGCTTTGATAGGGAAGTTTCCACTCGGATTTTCACCAACAGTGAAGTATTCCACTCGGATTCGCTCCATTCTGAGTAATTCCACTCGGTTTTGGTCATTTCTGTGTAATTCTACTCGGATTTCATCATTCGAAGGAAAGGAATATGCATCGGGTATCAATCTCGCTCGGGTGTGACATGTCTCCCTTGAGCGAACCATCACCCGCTTGGACGAAAACAGGCCAGGGACCATGTCTTACTCGGAATCATTCCGAGTCCCTTCACTCGGAAATGATCATTTCCGAGTCAGTTTTTTTTTTGTTCTTTTTTCTTTCTTCTTTTCTTTTTTTACTTGTATTTTTTTTACTTGTGGATCGACCGGACTGAAATAGGTGTTCACAGATGCCCCTCTTTACTTCTTTTCCATGAGAAGAGCATGAAGTTTCTTCTTGCTTTTCGAAATGGAAAGGGAGTAAAGACGTGAACACCATTGTCAAAGTATCAGATGAGGGGAAAACCTAGGAACTGACAGGTAAAGTAAAAGGTAAGGGTGTTGCCTCTCGGTCGACAGGAAAAGTAAAAGGTGAGGATGTTGCCTCTCGGTCGACAGGAAAAATAAAAGGTGAGGGTGTTGCCTCTCGGTCGACAGGAAAAATAAAAAGGTGAGGGTGTTGCCTCTCGGTTGACAGGAAAGGTAAAAGGTGAGGGTGTTGCCTCTCGGTTGACAGGAGAAGTAAAAGGTGAGGGTATTGCCTCTCGGTCGACAGGAAAAGTAAAAGGTAAGGGTGTTGCCTCTCGGTCGACAGGAAAAATAAAAAGGCAAGGGTGTTGCCTCTCGGTTGACAGGAAAGGTAAAAGGTGAGGGTATTGCCTCTCGGTTGACTGGAAAAGTAAAAGGTGAGGGTGTTGCCTCTCGATTGACTGGAAAAGTCCTGGGGTGATGCCCTAGTTTTTTTTTGGGTAAAGTGATTTGGGGGTTAACAGGACGTCCCGTCCAAATTAACCAGGATTTGAAGCTTTGGGGTGATGCCCCAATTTTGAAAAAATGATTTGGGGGGTTAACAGGACGTCCCGTCTAAATTAACCAGGATTTTGAAAAAATGATTTGGGGGGTTAACAGGACGTCCCGTCCAAATTAACCAGGATCTGAAGCTTTGGGGTGATGCCCCAATTTTGAAAAAATGATTTGGGGGGTAAACAGGACGTCCCGTCCAAATTAACCAGGTTTTTGAAAAAATGATTTGGGGGGTTAACAGGACGTCCCGTCCAA
This sequence comes from Clitoria ternatea, assembly GCA_037962975.1. NCBI lineage: Eukaryota > Viridiplantae > Streptophyta > Magnoliopsida > Fabales > Fabaceae > Clitoria > Clitoria ternatea. The sequence continues at coordinate 79,668,219 of CM075672.1, forward strand.
ATTAACCAGGATCTAAAGTTTTGGGGTAATGCCCTAGTTTTGGGAGAACCTTGAGGAACTGCCCCTTGACTGAAACCTGGGGAGATGCCCCAGTTTGAATTGTTTGGGAAGTGTAGCTCCACTGGGGAAGGATTTGGTTAGCATTTGTCTGGTAACCTTCATGGTTCCACTGGGGAAGTATTGAGTGATTTGGGATATTGTCCTTTGATCGGAAAAGTGATCCGGGGGATGTTTGGGAACTACCCTTTTAAGGAAAGAGAATGAAATCTGTGGAAATGCCCCAGTTTGATATGACTGGAAGTCATTTGGGGAATTGCCCCTTGAATGAACTCTGGGGAGATGCCCCAGTTTGACATAACTGAAGGTTGTTGGGGACTGCCTCTTGAAAGAAATCTGGGGAAATGCCCCAGTTTGAGCCTTTTGGAAATTTGGGGTACTGTCCTTTGACTGGAAGAGTGATCTAGGGAGATGCCCTAGTTTGAGCATTTCTAGTGAGAGGAGTATAATGGGTGCTAGTTTGGTAATGGTGAGCTCACTGGGGAAAGATAAGTCCTCTGATCAAAGAAATATCCTGGTTGAGGGAACTGATCCCATTTTCGTGGGACTCCTCGGGAGAGATCTTCAGTCTATAGGTCTTGCTGAGAGAAAACTTCGGTGAATACTCGCTTTTGGATGATGGGTTTGGCGTCCCTTTGACAAAAAAGTGAGTTAGTATAAAAAGACTTATAGGTAAATCTTCCCTGGCGACTGACTTTTTGAGATAACTCATGGATGAAATAGAAACATCTCCAACTTTTGGCGAGCGTATTTAGCAGAGATAGCTATGCTTATACCAAGCGAATTCTGGCGCTAGGATGCATTTCGTTCCCCATAACTGTACGCTCTGTCGTTTCCAATTTCAAAATTTCTTTTAGGCAAAAACTTGTTTATTCATAAAATTTAGTTATGAACACATGTTGGAAGAAGGGAGACTTTTATTTATAAATATCAGGTATGTACAATAGAGATGAAAATAATATTAAGCACAAAGATGTGATAAGATATAGAGAATGGAAGGCAAGTGGAAAAGGGGAGGTTCATATATCCTCTAGTGATCTTCCGCAAGCAATGAGAAACTTGATCCTTTATCACGACTTTGTGTTCATCCTCTGATTTTGCTTCTGAGGATGTAATTTGACAACGACCCTAATACCCGTTTTGACCTCCTTTGTCTTTGGCTTGAAGGGTTTATGTTGTGGAGTCGAGTTTGTGGAACCGCCTTTTCAGGTTTTCGACTCATCTTGCTGCTCTAACTTTTGCCTAGGTCGCCTTTTCAGGTTTTCAACCTAGCGAGCCCCTTTTTTTTATTTATGCAAAGTATTTCTTCACTGCATCGGCATTTATAGGCATTGGCAGGTCATCTCCATCCATGTTGGTGAGTATGAGGGCTCCTCCAGAGAAAGCCTTCTTTATAACATAAGGTCCTTCGTAATTAGGTGTCCTTTTTCCTCGAACGTCCTTTTGAATTGGCAAAATCTTCTTGAGGACCAAATCACCTTCTTGGAACTGTCGGGGGCGCACTTTCTTTTCGTATGCCCGCTTCATGCGTCTTTGATACAATTGTCCCTGGCAAAGGGCGGTTAACCTCTTCCCGTCAATCAGATTCAATTGGTTATATTTGGTCTGGACCCATTCAGCTTCCTCCAGTTTGGCTTCCATGATCACCCTAAGGGATGGAATTTCCACTTTAAATGGCAGTACAGCTTCCATTCCATAGACCAAAGAAAATGGCGTTGCCTCGGTTGAAGTTCGCACTGAGGTTCGGTATCCATGCAGCGCGAAAAGGAGCATTTCATGCCAGTCTTTGTAGGTTCCTACCATCTTTTGCACTATCTTCTTGATATTTTTGTTGGCTGCCTCAACTGCTCCATTCATTTTCGGACGGTATGGAGAGGAGTTGTGGTGGGAGATTTTAAAATTCTCGCAAAGCTCCTTCATCATTTTGTTGTTTAGATTTGTACCATTGTCCGTGATGATTTGGTTTGGTAAGCCGTACCGGCATATCAGCTCACGCTTGACGAATTTGACCACAACATTTTTCGTCACATTGGTGTACGAAGCTGCCTCTACCCACTTGGTGAAATAATCGATGGCCACTAGAATGAAATGATGACCGTTTGAGGCTTTTGGCTCAATGAGCCCAATTACATCCATACCCCACATTGAAAAAGGCCATGGTGCTGACAAGACATTTAAGGATGAAGGCGGTGCATGAATGTGATCAGCATAAATCTGGCATTTATGACACTTCCGTACGTAAGCAAAACAATCTGCTTTCATAGTCATCCAATAATACCCAGCTCTCAGGATTTTTCTTGACATAGCATGCCCATTCGTATGAGTTCCAAAAGATCCTTCGTGGATATCTTTCATGATTTGGTTTGCTTCAATAGTATCAACACACCGGAGGAGAATGGAATCATAATTCCTCTTGTATAGCACGTTACCACTCAATAGGTATCCCATGGCTAGTCTTCTCAAAGTTCGTTTGTCATTATCCGTGATACCTTCAGGGTATTCTTGGCATTGGAGGTATCTTTTGATGTCATGATACCAAGGCTTGCCATCCGGTTCTTCTTCTATGGCCTGGCAGTGGGCAGGTTCTTGTTGCTTCTTTATCTCAATGAGAGGCACTTCGTAATCATTGCTGACTTCGAACATAGCGGCTAAGGTGGCTAAAGCATCTGCCATTTGGTTATCTTCCCGTGGAACATGATGGAAGGTAACTTCATCGAATCTTTTGATCATCTCCTTGATGTGAGCATGATAAGGAACTAGTTTACTGTCTCTAGTTTCCCACTCATCTTTTAGTTGATGGATAACCAAAGCAGAATCTCCATAAACTTCCAGAACCTTTATTTCCCACGTTTAGAGCTGCTTGTATTCCTAGAGAACATGCTTCATATTCCGCAATATTATTGGTGCAGTCAAAACATAGCCGAGCACAAATAGGGATGAATTCCTTATCAGGTGAGATTAGGATAGCCCCAATTCCATGTCCTAGTGCATTGGACGCTCCATCGAATCTCATGATCCATCTGGTTTCCAGACCATCTTCTTCTTTGGAAAGAGCTAAGATATCCTCATCTGGGAAATCATGCCGCATTGGTTGGTAAGCTTCAATGGGTTGGTGTGCCAAGTAATCTGCCAGCGCACTCCCTTTAATTGCCTTTTGGGTGACATATGTTTTGTCATATTCCGTCAGTAACACTTGCTAACGGGCAATCCTTCCAGTCAAAGTAGGTTTTTCAAAGATATACTTGATGGGATCCATCTTAGACACCAGCCAAGTAGTATGATTAAGCATGTATTGTCGTAAGCGACGGGCAGCCCAGGCCAATGCACAACATGTTCTTTCAAGAGATGAATACCTCATCTCACATTTGGTAAATCTCTTGCTCAAGTAGTAGATGGCACATTCCTTCCTCCCAGTCTCATCATGTTGACCTAATACACATCCCATGGATTCATTCAGCACGGTCAGGTATAGAATTAGTGGTCTCCCATGAACAGGTGGCACTAAGACTGGTGGCTCCAGTAAATACTGCTTTATCTTTTCAAATGCAATCTGGAAATCTTCATTCCACTGCCCAGGCTGGTTCTTGCGAAGCAATTTGAAAATCGGCTCACAGGTTGCTGTCATTTGGGAAATGAATCGGGCGATGTAATTTAATCTTCCTAAGAATCCTCGGACTTCTTTTTCAGTACGAGGAGGAGGCATTTCCAGAATTGCCTTGACTTTGTCAGGATCAACTTCTATCCCTCTCTCATTCACAATGAATCCTAACAATTTGCTGGATCTTGCGCCAAAAGTGCATTTGGCGGGATTCAGTCTAAGCTTGAATTTCCTCAACCTTTTGAAAAGTTTTCTCAGGTCAGCAATATGCTCCTCCTCAGACCTGGACTTGGCAATTATGTCATCCACATAGACTTTTATTTCCTTGTGCATCATGTCGTGGAAGAGGGTCACCATTGCCCTTTGATAAGTGGCTCCTGTATTCTTCAATCCGAAGGACATTACTTTGTAACAAAAGGTGCCCCACAGAGTGATGAACGCGGTCTTTTCCATATCTTCTGGTGCCATCTTGATCTGGTTATATCCCGAAAATCCATCCATAAATGAGAAGATGGAATGCTGAGTTGTGTTATCAACCAATACGTCAATCTGAGGTAAAGGAAAATCATCCTTAGGACTCGCCTGATTCAAGTCTCGGTAGTCCACACACATTCTTACCCTCCCATCTTTCTTTGGAACGGGAACTATGTTGGCTACCCATTGCGGATACTTAGCTACGGCTAAGAAACCAGCATCGAATTGTTTTTTGACTTCTTCTTTGATTTTAAGAAGCATTTCTGGTTTCATTCATCGTAACTTTTGCTTGATCGGCGGACATTCCGGCTTTAAAGGCAACTTATGTTCCACAATGTTATTATCCAGACCCGGCATATCTTGATACGACCATGAAAAAATGTCTCGAAATTCCCAAAGCAGTTTAATCAATTCACTCTGCCGTTGTTTACTCAAGAGGGTGCCTATCTTGACTTCTTTATTCTCCCCTTCATCCCCCAGGTTAATGGTCTCAATCTTTTCCTGATGAGGTTGAATTTCCTTATCTTCCTGTTCCATTAACTTTGTCAATTCGGGTGAAGGTTCAAAGTCTTCCTCACTATCCTCATAGGCATAATCATTTGGATTATCAGAGTCATGAAATAGAACCGAGTTCTCATTACTCTCAGAAGAATCGCTTTCAGATCTGCATTTGGTGTTATATTATAATGAATGAAAACAAAGAACGGCAAACAAATGGAAGGTTTAAAAGAAAAAGATTGAATAAAGATGAGGTATAAAACTGGACTGCATTCATTTAATTTAATAAACAAGCAAGTTTTTGCCTTTATTACAAAATAAATCCCAAAGCCTTAGGCATAGCAAAGGGATCGACAAGTTTTGAAAACAACAATTACTTTGACTGAGGATTGATAGTTATGGGGAACTCCATGGTTTCCCAGTTGTCCAGTTCTTGACCGGGTGAACAAGCATGCACCAATTCCACATCACAGCTGGGCCCGTCTCCAATCATAGTCACCTGACCTGGATATATAATCCCGACGCTCCTGAAGCTTTGAAAGAGGTCACAGATAGGGATTCTAGCAGTGTCGAACACTTGACCGGTAAGGCGAGCCATCCTTCTCTCCCTTCTTTCTTCTCCTACCCTTTTTCTATCAGCTGCTGTAGGCTTGTATCCCAGACCGTATCTGTCCTTGTTTTCTGGAAGGCATATAGGTTGGGTTCTTCCTTCCAATTTTCGACCTAACCCTTTTCCCAGCTTATATCCTTCTCTTAACATTGTCTTTGCAACCATCATTGGCAAGTTAGGGAAGGATGTCTTTGTAATGCTTGTTGCATTGGCCACCACTAAAGCTTGAAACGAGGTTTTGAGGGCTTCCTCAGTCGCTTCAATGTATGGGGTGTTGGCGGGTTTGCTGACCAACAAGTCCTCTTCTCCAGAGACAATCACTAACTTGTTGTTGATGATGAATTTCAATTTCTGGTGTAGAGTGGAGGGAACTACCCCAGCCGAATGGATCCATGGCCGTCCCAGCAAACAACTGTAAGCGGGCGTAATATCCATGACTTGAAAAAGGATTTGAAAGGTACATGGCCCAACTTGTATAGGCAGTTCAATTTCTCCCATAACCTCCCGGCGAGTTCCGTTAAAAGCCCGGACTACCATGGAACTAGGTCTCATATGGGTCCCGTCAAAAGGTAACTTTGCCAACATAGATTTTGGCATTACATTCAAGGATGACCCATTGTCAACCAGCACCTTCGCCATGATATGATCTTGGCATTTTACGGAGATATGAAGGGCTTTATTGTGCCCTCTTCCTTCTACCGACGTCTCATCATCCGTAAAAGTTAGGTAGTTGTTGGCCATAATGTGTCCTACTATGCCTTCAAACTTATCTACTGGTAAATCATGTTTCACATGTGCCTCACTCAAAACCTTCATTAGAGTGTTCCGGTGTGGTTCAGAGCTCATTAGCAAGGACAACAGAGAAATTTTTACTGGGGTGTGGTTCAGTTAGTCCAACACCTAGTAGTCACTATAGCGAATGAATCTTAGAAATTCTTGGGCCTCCTCTTCAGTTACAGCCTTCTTTGCCTCACTTGAGGATTCTCCTTTCCCAGGTCTAACATCCCCTGTAGCTTTGTCAAGTTTTGGTTCTGGGGGAGCATATACTCTTCCACTTCGGGTGACACCCCCAATTCCAGCAATATTCGTGATAGGGGATGATGGTGTAGGTTCAACTACCTCAGAACTAGTAACAACCACTTCAGTGCCATACTTCCACGGCACAGCTCGTGAATCCTTATAAGGGAACGGGGTTGGCGCATTCACCGTGATAATAGCCTTAGCAGGAGTCGAAGCCACTGGTGCATTTTTGTTGTAAAATATGACTAGAGGCTTTTGGGCTCGAACTCAGCTTTGATCTTGTATCATATTTATTCTGCCTTCATGCTGCCGGCAAACTTCTATGACATGACTGTCTATAAGTCCCTGAAGGGTTTTTTGGAAGTCCCTTCGCTTGGCGGACTGGAGATCATTGCACCCTTTATCCCATGATCCTTCTATCAAACCCATCTTAAGCATATGGGAATGAATCGTTTCCATTGGCATTTGGATGTCCTGAACCTTGGAAATACATTCCTCATCTCTTTCCACAACGTTAACACCTGATCTCCCATGGTTAGGCAGGGGATTGGTGGTCACATTCGGGCTTTCTTCCTTGAAGCTTATCCAATCAGCTCTGATTAAATCTCTTACCTTAAACTTCAGTGCCAGGCAATTCTCGGTGGAATGTCCTGGTGCACTGGCATGGTAATCACACTGCGCATTTGGGTCATACCCTCTGGGATAAGGTGGTTGAAGCGGTTTTAGAGGGCAAGGTGCCACCAATGTGTTTTTAATAAGATGGGGGAGAAGCTCGGTGTAGGTTATGGGAATTGGATCAAATTACACTTGAGTGCGGTCATTATTTTGTCTCCTCAGGTTTGGATTCGGTGGGTTCATTTGTGGTTGTTGATACGGTGCTTGTGGTGGTGTAGGTGGTCGCATAACTGGTGGTCGGAAATGTGGAGGGTTCGGATTTGGAATTGCAGCCACATATGGGTGTGGCACATTGTGGTAAGTTGACGGAAAGGTGACGGGAGTAGGTGGTCTGAGCTGGTTCCTTCTTTGGTTGTGAGAGACCAGGTTAGTCTCTCCCTTTCTTCTTTTACCTTCTCCAAGCGAAGGTTTTCTTGCTGTTCCAATCCCAGGTGGGCCACGAGTAATTTTCCCAGTCCTCAGGCCATTCTCTATTCTTTCTCCGATAGTGACAATATCGGAGAAATGAGAGGAAATGCTTCCAATCATCTTATCGTAGAAGGGTGACTGGAGTGTATCCATAAATGTAGAAATTACCTCCTTTTCTGATAGAGGTGGGTCAACCTGCGCTGCTACTTCTCGCCACCGTTGGGCATACTCTTTAAACGTCTCGCTATCCTTTTTAGTCATATTTTGTAATTGTACTCTATCTGGCGCCATATCCAGATTATACTTGTACTGTTGCATGAAAGTATCTGCTAGATCTTCCCAACAGCGTATATGAGATTGTTCAAGGTGATTGTACCAGGTCAGAGGTGCTCCCGCCAAGCTATCCTGGAAACAATGAATGAGCAGAGGGTCATTGGAAGCGTGAGAGGCCATCTTCCGACAGTACATGGTAAGATGGTTCTTCGGACAGGTTAGCCCCCGATATTTGTCAAATTCTGGCATTTTGAATTTGGGGGGAATGACAACATCAGGAATCAGACAGAGTTGTGCAGCACTGCCCATTCCAAACCTGTTCGTTCTTTCTATTTCTCTGAATCGCCTTTCCAGGACCTCTAATCTTCCCTCCTGGGTAGCAGCAGCAGCATTTGGTTCTGCAGCGACATGATGACTAGTATCCCTAACTGGTTGGTCGACATGTGCCGGGTTTGCATTAGGCATTGAGATGTGGGGTCTAGCTGTTGCTTGAGCAGCTTGTGGTTGCGCGGCTTGTGTATGGATTGGAATCGTTTGGGGATCCCAGACGGGTGGGACGTTTTGTTGAGCTGTGTGAAGGATTGCTTCCTGATAATCAGGCTCTTCTTGAAGTGGTGGGAAATAGCCAGGTGGCAATCCATATGGGGGAAAGGGTACGGCATTACCTTCCTCATCTATATAGATGGTTTGCTGGGTGTTAGCAGGGTTTGATTTCCTAACGTGAATAGTTAGAGGAGGCGGAACAGGGTTTGAACTTGGCTCTCCAGTAGGACCCTGAGTGTGTTGGGGAGCGGATGGTCGTTGTCTGGTATTTTCAGCACCTGCTGAAGAATCCCTTTCTGTGACTCTCCTTTCAAGAAGCTTGGCCATCTCAGCCATCTGTTCTTTCAACTGATTGACTTCGGCTCTCAAGCTTTCATTTTCTTGTTCTATTTCAGCCATGAGTCTTGTATTAAGCCTAGTCGCGTAAGGATGTCTACCCGTTATGTCTGGAAACCATAATATTTTGTTAGGAAAATAAAAGTAAACAGATAAAGGAAAAGAAAAACAAATGATGTTACGCAGGATGCGATTCTGAATTTAGCCCGTATTCTCCGACCGTTCCTCAGAACGTCCCGTTCAAAAGTACTAGGTAAAGCAGTAAAGTGGAAATTAACATGAAACAATTATGAAAGTAGATTTATTCATCATTCCATTCTTCTGTAAAGGTACAATATTGCTCGAAAGATTTGATTACAACATTTTAACCATCCCTGGCCCGAGCGATCATGTCCCTCATTTTATAAAGTCTTTCCTGGCAATAATTCAGAAATGATGATATCTCTTTTGGGGTGGATAAAGGATTGACCATGCCTTCGGCCTGTTTCAACATTGAGGGAAAATCCTCCAAGATTCCATTAGCTATGTATGCCAACTTAGCGAAACGGTCCATCCATAAAAGAACAATCTCATCCCGTTGAGCTAACTCAGTCCCAAGAGCTCGTGTGGCATTTTGGCAGCGTTGCTCAGCATCACAGGCTTTTTTTTGTTCATCATGTATTTCTTGTTCATAATCCCTCATTGTTTCATCAAGCTGTTGCTCCAATTTGTGGACCTGAGTCTGCAGCATTTCCTTTTTTACCAAGGTCTCTTTTTCTTTTTCTTTGGATAGTGTCAGCATGTTTTTCAGGACTTGTTTTTTGGCCAATATGGCGTCACTCTGTTGGCCTTTTGTTTTAAGCTAGGAATTAGCCGCACGAAGGCAATGGTCCTATTTCACCCTGTAGTCTTCGTCAATCTTCCTCTTCTTTCGTATTTCATCCATAGCATGTTTCCCTTCGGAATTCTCCTTCCTCTGAAGGGAGCACTCTTGTTGACATTTCAAAAGGTCTTCTTCTAGCTTTTGATTCTTTGTTGTCAACTCTTCTATTTGCGCTTTCAGAGCTATGGTGACCTTGTCTTCCATGATGACTGGCGGAGGGAAATTATTCGCGAATTGATATGAAGGGCTTTTGAAGCGCAGTTTTACAATGGAGGCCCTGTTTAGGACCCATTCAAAATATTCGGCTCCTACAGCATGGGTTCGTGCCCCTAATTCTTTTCCCATTCTATGGATCTTCTTCCACGCATTGGCTATATCCCGAACAACGGATGTGTAATTCCCTTTTGCATAGTACAAAACGAAAGGAGTGAGTAGTTTTTCATTCGGTGGCCCGAGTAGAGGATAAGCCAACTGACGCTTTGCAATAACAGGGTTGTAATTGATGCATCCCTGCGTGCCCATGAGAGGAACATTCGGGTAACCTCCGCAACTATAGATGATTGACTCAACCATTAACCATTGAGGATACCACCTGACTTTTTCAGCTGTAAGGCTTACGAGGTGATTAGCCCATTCACGCCCACTCTTCACGGCCAATTGACACAATTTCAAATCAGAAACCGGACACTCGGCTTTACATATTTGATGGAAGACATGAGATGTGAGCCATACATATAAAACGGGTAAACAGCAAATGATCCTCTTTCCCCCTTGTGTATGGCATAAATCCATGGTGCAATACACATTAGCCAAAATGGCTGTGACTGGATTCTCGAGCCGGTGCTTACGAGCCAGGAAAACAGCAATAGCGTCATAATCCACATAGTTGTCTAAATTAGGGAACAAGACAACCCCGTAAATAGTGAGGGCTAAAGTATCCATGAAAGCCTCCCATTCCTCTTTATCGGCCAGGATCTGCATGTGCTTTTCGAGAAATTCTCGGGTGAACCCAGGAACTTGATTTCTGTTCATTTGCACATTCCTCAATGCCTCGGGAGAGATTTTCAAAACACGGGCGATTGAAGCGATTGTTGCGTGATGGTCAAGATGGCGATAGGGAATTTGCCTTTCCACTTGTATCTCCAATATCTGTTCAAATTCTTCTATTGACGGAGCTAATTGAAAATCTCTAAATGTGAAACAGCGGAGGGGTGGGTCATAAAATTATGCCAAGGCTGTAATTGCTTCGGTTTGGACTTCCACCTCTAATAGTCTTAAGACCTTCCCATATTTCCTGGTAAGGGCCATCTTTTGAGTCATACTTAATCTTTTCCCCAGTGCTTGAAGACTAACTGTATCAACTTTCTTAGCTTTGAGATGTAATATTTTCTTCAACTCTGTCACATATGTACCATAATTGTCATGTTTCATGTTAATTTCCATACTTGCCCAGAGATACTGCCAATTTCTGAATCGTTTCCTGCGAATATTGAAACAAAGAAAAGGAATCAGTTATTGTTATGTTTTGAAATTCATGTTTTCCCAAAGATGGGATGTAAAAAATGTTTTTGTTTTTGTTTTTGTTTTTTTTGGGAAACATTGATTTCCAAAACTCATGCGAGTCTAAGTTGCAGAAGCCATAGATTTTCTTAATCGTCATTGATGCCCCAGTTAAAGGAATCCAAAATTGTTCCTTTTGATTTTCTTGTTTTGACGAGCATGAAAATCTACAACTCAGGACTTGGAGGTACATGATCAAAAGAGAATTATCTATCCACTTGGAGTGTACTGGGTGTTTTGGAAATGAATAACTGTTTTTGAAATAGAATACCCTCAATGGATAGATAATTCATTCATTTGGATTTAAAAGGGAGAGTGAAAATGACATAAGGTAAAATAAAGTCTTCCCTTTTGTGGCCTAGGTTGGGTTTTGTTGAAAGTCTTTTCTAGGACCTATGGCCTGTCTAAAAGTGATTCTCCATACCGGGTAGCTTATACTAGACATCTAGAAGGTCACCAGAGCCAAGATCCTACTCATGACAGGGACGCAAACAGTGGGGAATCCACTAAGTGTGTATATCATGAGAGGTCGAACTCTGGTTGAGGTTCTCACGAACACCGGATAGGAAGTACATCCCATACAATTCCGTTACCAACCCCTCCTAACTTAAGCTTCATTTGGGGCCCGGGTATAGGGCGCCACTCATAGGTGTGTGCAAGTAAATGTGAGTGTAGTGTGTGGAAGGGCATTCAATACCTTTTACCTTACCCCATTCTGCACAAAGAACAAACACAGAACAAATATACAAAGTTGTCTATCCTAGGGTTCAATAATCACACAGACATATAAATGATAAAATTCAAACAAAACAAAAACTATATACAAACATTGACAAAAAATAAAATAAAGGAAGAAGTTAAATGATTAATATGCTAATTAAAATATGCGCTATCAAATTGACTGACTTGACTCTCTAAATCCCCAGTGGAGTCGCCATCTGTCGCGACCGGGATCGCGGCGGCGCGGCCGACCCTCAAAACGATTTTAAAAATAAATAGGGAGTCGCCACCAATATTTTTTAGGATAAAATATCGGGAAAACCTTTGTTAAAGCACTGGTTATAAAAATGAAATTCCATGTTCGGGAGTCTGATTACAGGTGAGGAAGGTATTAGCACCTCACAACTGTCCGTTATAAAAACGGTTACCTCAATTTGATAGCGCGCATTATAATTAACTCATTAATTATTTTAACTTTTTCATGAAAAGAGAATATACGAGGTGACAAAATATACAAAAATAAACAAAAAGAAATTAAACACAGAATATTTACATGAGATTAACAGGACGACTCATCCAAATTAATCTCGCTCCACCATTTTTTAAGAAATATAATAAAGATTACAATAATAATAATAATGACAATAATAATAATTACAATTTTTATGCTAGTCTGAATAAAAAGTGTGAAACATTCATTTCTATTAATATTTATTAATTAACAGAAATTAATTAATAACATAGTCATCAAACAGTAATTAATTTAATAGAAAATGAAATAAATACGAGTATTAAAAATGAGAGTGAGACCGATGTGGTGAGAAAGGAGCTGGATGGTGTGCAAAAGAGAAGGACGGCTGAAGGAGTTTATTAGTGAGGTCGGATGGGTGTTTGAGGGGAAGGACGGAGGTGTGTGTGTGGTTTGGTTTTGAAGGAGAAAAGGAAGGGAAAAGTGAGCGTGGAGTGTGTAACATCCTGCTTTTAATAATAGCTCTATTATGTAATTTATGAAGCATGAAAGGTCTGTAAGTGTTAATTAATGAATAAAACACTCTATGGATGGCTTTTAATGCTCCAAAAGTTTCATTTTTGGGTACAATTCTATAATTTATATAGATCCTTATGAATGAGGCCCAAATTCCGAGTGAAAATACCTTAGAAAGAACTGTCCGAGTGAGAAAGAGAGTCTGTTCCGAGTGAAGACTGAAAATTCCGAGTGACCAAGAGGAATTCCGAGTGGAAAATGGAAATACCGAGTGAAAATGGTGTTTTCCGAGTGGAATATGGTCAAGAGGACTTATTCCGAGTGAAATAATGTCTCAGAGACTCACTGCCGAGTCAAACATGCTAAGAAGACTCGATCCCGAGTCAAGATCTTCAAAGGACTCATTTCAGAGTCAATTAAGATCAGAAGTTGCAATCCTGAGTGAAGGAATTCCGATTGACAACAAATAAGTCTTGGGTCGGTTAGGATCAATATTACCGAGTGGACATTCAAGTGGAATGAGTCAGCATTGAGGAAATTCACCGAGTGAAAGCTGATCAGGAGAAGAGTCGGTTTGGAGATGAATTACCGAGTGATGACTGACCTGATATTGAGTAAGTTTTGGCAATGAAGAACTGAGTGCTTGGAATCGGTTTCAGAAGAATTTTTACCGAGTAAAAACTTGGGTAAAAGACTGAGTTAGAGCTGACTCAGTATCTGGAAAGTTTACCGAGTGGATATGCTTGAATGAAGACTCGGTTACTGAGTGAAAGCATGAGTGAGAGAGGGAGCTCGGTCTGGACAGACTCTACCGAGTGAGAAACCAAGGAATTGAGTCAGATTCAGATGAATTCCGAGTGAGACTCGTATGTAAGAGCTTTTTCCGAGTGATAATGACCTTGAGAGTCTCTGAGTGAAACGTAGTTGAAGAAGTAGGTCTGATCTTGGCTAAGTATTAATTAACCAAGTGAAACCCGAATGGGAGACACTTCTATATTCCTAAGTGTTGATAACCGAGTGGAAGATATTATACATATTCCGAGCGAATCATGTAAACCGTATTCCGAGTGACTAAGTAATGACTGAGTCCGAATGAGACTTGACTGTGATGCTTGTCTCTGATGAATGAATGGTTAAGTTATTCCTCAGATGAGAAAGGGCATGAACACCAAGTGAAGATCGAATGAGCCTTGAGTCGGTCTGAGACGACTTAACCGAGTGAAAAGTTGAAGGAAGAGGAATCGGTTGAATGAGATCGGAAGAGACACTTCTGATCCGTTCTAAACCAGAGTCTAACATTCGATGTCAGGGACGACCTCAAGGATTGAAAGTGGAAGGACAGGTGTCAACTAATGTCTTCATCACATCGGATGACCAGTGTAGGGAGGACTGCCTTGTGTGTTGCACCTCGGAATATTGCTTTACCAAATGAGCTATGGGATGGCTGACTTCGGTTCAGGTGAGACCGGATGAATTTAGTACAGATCGGATTATCATTAATGAACACCGGTTGGCTTCAAGGAAGGTTAACTCAGCTTTCCTTAGAACAGATGTCCACACCGGATGACTTTGAGCCGGTGTACAAGACCGGATGAAATCCGCCCAAAGAAGAAATTGAGGGACTGCTAAGTTCTCCTCAACCAGACTTGGAAGTGGAATTCCAGTCGGTTTTGAAGTGCAGAAGTAACTTTTTGACCTTTTTCTTGTCTTTTAGGCATTTTTTTAATGCATTTGAACCCACTAATTGCTCTAGTACGTAGGACGGCTAGAAATGAGCACTAAGATAGCCACCTTCTATTATTAATCCTCCATTATCTCCACTAACAGCACTAGCAAACCCACTCACAAAGGGCTTGTCCCCCACTGCCTTTGTTTTTTTAAAACAAAACCATATCTCTTCAGAAACTCTTAAGAAAACAGAATTACAGTATACCATTTTCCTTCTTCCTCAAGACCTTCGAATAGAACCAGGACAGCCAGGGGACTCCTTTTTAGTCAGCCAAAGATCATCAAATCAAGTAAGAGGGGAGAGGGTTGTGAATAACTATGAAATGGGTAGAGTTGTATGCTGTTCTAGGATTCCAGTTTTAATTTCGTATCTTGTGGCTTAATTTTGAAATTGAAAACGTACGAATTTGTCTTTGAATTTTTCATAAAAGTTGTAGATCTTTTTGTTATCTAAATTATGAGACCTGAATCGATTGATTTGAGTATGTGTAGCAAAAGTTATAGCCAAAATACTACTGTATGTCCGAGTGAAGGATTTGTTTCATGTTTAGTGCATATTTTGATATGCTGGGAATTATACATGCATAATCAGCCTTGGATATTTTCATGAAAGTTGTAGATATTTAAGTTGTGGATCTTTAGAAAGTGGTTTCTCATCAAAATAATTTTTGTAACTCAAGTTATGCTCATAATACTGAAGTATGTACAAGCTGTAAATCTGTGAACTTGAAATCCGTATCTTATTTTTAAAACTGGGAATTTTGTGGTACGAATTAGTGATCAGTATCTTCATGAAAGTTGTAAATCTTTTTGTTATGTGAATTTTGAGACCTGAATCGATTGATTTGAGTATGTGTAGCAAAAGTTATAGCCAAAATACTACTGTATGTCCGAGTGAAGGATTTGTTTCATGTTTAGTGCATATTTTGATATGCTGGGAATTATACATGCATAATCAGCCTTGGATATTTTCATGAAAGTTGTAGATATTTAAGTTGTGGATCTTTAGAAAGTGGTTTCTCATCAAAATAATTTTTGTAACTCAAGTTATGCTCAAATTACTGAAGTATGTGCAAACTGTAATCCTGTAATCTGAAATCCGAATCTTGTTTTCAAAACTGGGAATTTTGTGGTGATAATTAGGGGTTGGTGTCTTCATGGAAATTGTAGATATGTGTGTTAAGAATAATTTAGAATTGGTTTCATGTCAAAATCATTTTTGTAACTCCAGATATGTTCTAATTACTAATCTGTGTACATTTTGGAAAAACTCATCTTGAGGCAGTATGGTATTTTGTGAATAAGTGGTATTTCTGATTGGAATCTGAAATTGTGTTCTTCATGAAAGTTGTAGATAATTGTATTAGTAAGCTATAGAAAGTGGAATCATCTAAAAAGGAGTTGATTTGCCTATGTTATGACTGTTTTGCTAATGTATGTTGCTGTTGGGAATGCTGAAAGTCACTTATAAAGGCTATTATGAAAGAAAATGATATTTTCTCTATGGATAAAGATTAATTATTAAATTCTTGAGTGATTATGAGTTATTAGAAATGTTGTTGAGCATTATGCAGTTTGTATAATGTGGTGATGAATAATTATGAATAACGAAACCACTTTGTATGTACATGAATGCCTTGTGATATTGACACATGTGACTGAAACAGTAAATCCATGATTTTGTAAATTATTATGAGTGTTGTGTCCTTTGGGGACTTGTATTCCAAGAGGTTTTGGAAATATGGATATCATGGTATGTTAAAAGAATTAAAGGCATTCATGCATCATAAGCATTCGGACGCACCATGGAATTTAGGGGTTCCATGATTGCCTACCCTGGTGGGGGGTCACTCTATGATGAGTTAAGCCCTATTTTGTTGTGCGCCATGGAGTGTAGGGATTCATGGTTTATGCAAAACCCTACTTATGATATTTGTGTACTTTGGTACTTAAGCGCCATGGAGTGTAGGGATTCATGGTATATGCTAAAGCCCTATTTGTGTCTCTATGAGACTTTTACTACAGTATTTCCCACCAAACCAAATGGATCCAGCATGACATCATATGACTAATTGAAGAATTATTAAATGGACTTGTTTGGCATATTCATTATGAGTTGTTGATTGTGTTTGTGCAATTTTATCTATTTTATATTTATTCTATATTCTGTCTCACTCTTACATTAATTTTTACAGTGAATGACACGCAGAATGCAGAGTGATGCCATGATGGATGCCTATTTGAATTATTACTTGAACTTTGATTTTATGGGTTGTAATAAGTATAACATGTCATGTACCATTATTTTCTAAATCGTTTCCGCTACTTAAGTATTTTCTTGAATTTAATTATTCACGACTAGCATGTATGATAATTTTTCCGCTGTTATCAACTGTTACATAAACTCTGAGATAAACTTATAAATTTTAAAATGATCTTTCGAAAAAGCGAAAAATTTACTCGAAAATTTTAATTAACGTTTCGGGGCGTTACAGAGTGAGGGGGAAATGGGATAGTGAAAGGGGGTTGTGAGGTGTAGAGAGGGAGGAAACAGTGGTGAAGGGTAAGGGTAGAGGACGGAGTGAGGCAAGGGAGAGAGGGACGGTGTAGAGGGGCTGTGTGGAAGGCGGAGTGAGGAGAGAGGACGTGAGGAAGGTTTGGGGCGGTGTGGAGCAGGACAGTGTGGGGAGTGAGGAGAGAGGACAGTGTTGGGAGAGGGCTGTGGGGCGGTGTTGAGGGGCTGTGAGGAAGGCGGAGTGAGGTGAGGAAGGGGGATGGTGTAGTGGGGCTGTGAGGCGGTGTTGAGCAAGATAGTGTGGGGAGTGAGAGAGGACGGTGTTTGGAGGGTGAGGACTGTGAGGCGGTGTTGAGGGGCTGTGAGGACGGTGTTGGGTGAGGTGAGTGGGGACGGTATTAAGAGGGACGGTGTTTTAGATGAAGGGGGCTGTATGGGAAAGGAGAAGGATGGTTGAAAAGTGAGGAAAAATTTGTTTCGAATTCTCTCCAATGAATGCTTCCAGGATCCCTTCTTCTTCCTTCGTTTGCAGTATTTATAGAACATTTGAGGAGCATGATGATTGCCTGAACAGACCCGTGACAGCCTGGCTGCCAATTGGTGAGGATTTTTTTAATATTTCCACATTGTCTTGTTACCAGCCGCCCCTTGAAATTGTCAAATAACTTGGATGGTGTGTTGGGAACAACCTGGATCTTTGACAATTAAGGAGAATGGAGGCTGGTGGTAATTCTTTATCATTTTCCTCCTTGTCTGGTTACCAACCACCTCCCGTAATTCAAGGTTCCACTTGGATAGTGGAAATCCAAGTCAGCATGGTGAAAATCCGAGAGAAAATGATGGAAATCCGAGTGAGAATGGTAGAATTCCGAGTGAAAATGACTCGGATCAGCCTCTTAGTTAGTATTCATCCACATTGGGAGTTAATTCCGAGTGGAATGAAGCATTTCCCATAGAAAGCCGAGTGAAAATACTCCTTCCCGAGTGAGAATTCTTTTGGGAGGAGTCCTTCTATGGAAGGCCGAGTAGAGGTTTTGCTCGGTGTGAGGCTGCTGTGAAACATTCAACCGGAACCGAGTAACAAGTGACTTGGAACCGACTGAAATGGTTGAATAATGACTCAGAATTGGGTGGAGATGACTCGGAATTGAGTGAGAAGTCACTCGGGAATTGGTGAAAATGACTCGGAATCTGGGTGAGAATTGACTCAGAAACGAGTAAAGGATGACTCGAAATCTGGGTGAGAATGGTGAATCAGATTTGGGTGAAAATGAGCTCAGGTTTGATGAAAATGAGCTCAGTGACGTTTAAATGTGGCTCGGTGATGGTTTAAAGAGTGACTCGGGAATGGGTGGAATGGAGGGTGATAGTAAAAGAATGGCTTGGAGCCGACTAAAAATGGAAGGGAATGACTCGGTGCAGACTGGAAATACTTCACTCGGTTCTGAGTGGAGAGGCATCACTCGGTGTTGATTGAAGATTCTTCACTCGGCGTTGATTGAAGATTCTTCACTCGGTATAGCTTCATATCTTCCTTCACGATATGCTCGAAATTGGCTTCATACTGCAGCACTCGGTTTCATCCTTTACACCTCAATCAGAATTGAGAAATTGAGAATCTGACCACTCGGATATGCTTACCCGGGAATCAACCTGTTCTCTTCAATCAGAAAAGTTTTTCTCAGCCTTTTCAACGCACTCGGAGTCGATCTTCCCTCCACTCAGAATTTGGATCTCAGACATTTTCACTCAAAATTGTATATTTCTTACTCAGAAATTCAAATTTGGTAATCTGACTCGGAATTGGCCCTGTTTTCACTCGGAAACCGCCTTATTATCACTCGAAACTTGGAAATTTTGACATATCCACTCGGAAACCGCCTTCTTATTACTCAGAATTTGGAAACTTGGCATTTTTACTCGGAATCTGCCTGCTTTTCAATCAGAACTTGGAAATTGGACTCGGAATAATTGCAGTGGGACAACTTCCACTCGGGTTTACTTCTAATAGGGACATATTTCCTCAAGATCAACAACTTTTCATTCGGAATGGCTTTGATAGGGAAGTTTCCACTCGGATTTTCACCAACAGTGAAGTATTCCACTCGGATTCGCTCCATTCTGAGTAATTCCACTCGGTTTTGGTCATTTCTGTGTAATTCCACTCAGATTTCATCATTCGAAGGAAAGGAATATGCATCGGGTATCAATCTCGCTCGGGTGTGACATGTCTCGCTTGAGCGAACCATCACCCGCTTGGGCGAAAACAGGCCAGGGACCATGTCTTACTCGGAAATGATCATTCCGAGTCCCTTCACTCGGAAATGATCATTTCCGAGTCAGTTTTTTTTTTTTGTACTTTTTTCTTTCTTCTTTTCTTTTTTTACTTGTATTTTTTTTACTTGTGGATCGACCGGACTGAAATAGGTGTTCACAGGTGAGATTCATTCTAATAATAATAGAAGTGAGGGGTGAATCAGATATAAATGGTGGAAGGGTGAACATGAACGTCGATGGCGACATAGTAAGATGAAGAGAGAAAACACATAAAGTGCTTAAAAATTATATTAATTTATAAGTTTGACATTATAGATAATTAAGAGTATCATTTTAAAAAAATGATTTGATAAGTTGCTAAATATTTATTTGATCTGTCCCCGACCGGGGTCTAGGATCCGGTGTCGGGACAGCCTCAAGAGTTGAAGATTGAATGAGGTTGAAAACCAGCTATGTATATCCGGTCTCTGTAATCCGGCCTCTCAATATGTGGAGGTCGGTCTTGTTGTCCTGGAGATCCTTCACACCGGCCTCTCGCGTTGGTGTGGGCGACAGGTGGTGCCACCTGCGAAGATTCTTCGACGCTCAAGTTAGAAGAGAGAGTGAAACTCAATGAGCAGTATAATGGCGAGAGTCAGGGTAAGGACAACCTAACCTTGTACATGTATTGCAACATGTTATTTATAGTTGAGCGTGGAAGATGAATCGTTGGGTGTAAGTGGGCCCACTGGTTCTGATAACGTGTATAAAGAGACAATCCGAGTGGCCCAGTATTCAGAGTGTGTCAGGAGGGTAGGTGAATTATCAGTATACTTTTCTGTCACATGGATGGAAGATAATCACCTTTTTCGTAAATTCTGTTGGTGATTGTACCCATTCCTGTCAGTGAATGAAAGGGACATATTCCGTTGTGCAGAGTGCCTTCCTTGTTATGACACTGTAATAGTCGGTTATCAGTGACCCGGTGTAGGAGGACGGATAAGTCACCCGGTGTCTCGGATGTCACCTCGGACGACTGGTGTAAGAGAGGTTTGCCTAGTGTGTTGCAGACCGGATTGGTATTCTTGACACTGGTTGAACTCTAGGACTGCTATAATGACTTCATTTTAGGTGAGACCGGATCAACATGTTTACCGACTGGATCATTATCTTGGGATACGATTGGCTTCCAGGACGGCTGAGACTGCCTCTTGCTCTTAGGACCGGTATCCAGACCGGATAACCTTGGGGCCGGTATCCAGACCGGATCATTATTAATTTTGAAAACAGGTTTTAAAAATAAAAAATAAACAAACTAATTTATTTTTATTTTAAAAAATTGTTTTGATAAGTTGTTATCTACTATTAATTTTAGAAAATAGGTTTAAAAACTAAAAAAAATAAATTTATTTTTATTTAAAAAAATTAATTTGATAAGTTGTTATTTATCTATTAATTTTGACAAACAGGTTTTAAAATAACAAACAAACAAACAAATTTATTTTTATTTTAAAAAAATTGATTTGATATGTTGTTATCTAGTTATTAATTTTGAAAAACAGGTTTTAAAAATAAAAAACAAATAAAAAATTTATTTTATTTTAAAAAAATTATTTGATAAGTTGTTATCAAGTATTAATTTTGAAAAATAAGTTTTAAAAATAAAAAACAAACAAACTAATTTATTTTTATTTTAAAAAGATTGATTTGATAATATTAATTTTAAAAATAAGGTTTGAAAAATAAAAAACAAACAAACAAATTTATTTTTATTTTAAATTTAAAAAAGTAAAATAAAGTGTTATAAAAAAATTTACAAATGTATATAATGGAGATGAAGATAAATTGAGGAGTTTTGCAGCACAAGAAGGGGAATTGTTATACTCTCTGCGAGTTGCTTCTCTTCTCACTCTGCTTCTTTGAAGATGAGTGCATCTCTTACAGAGATTAATGACGATTTGATTCGCAGCATGGCCATTGGAGCCGTTTTCTCCGACTTCGTAAGTCTTCCTTTCTGTTCCCTCTTTTATTTTTTATTTTTATTTCACTCAAAAGCGATTCTATTCTATTAGGGTCCATTTGAATTGTAATTGGAATGATGTTTTTGTTGTTTTCAGGGTGGGAAGATACATTCGATTGATTTCCATCGAAAGGATGATTTACTTGTTACGGCCAGTGAGGACGACTCCGTGCGGCTTTATGACATTGCTAATGCCAAGTAAGTCAGTGAACCAATCCAATCTTTGCATTAAATTTAGTGATTTTTTGTTGCTGCATTTGGATTTACCGACATGGAATTCTAGGTTGTTGAAGACCACTTATCATAAGAAACATGGTACTGATCGTATCTGTTTCACTCATCACCCAAGCTCTGTTATATGCTCTTCAAGATACAATTTGGAGTCTACCGGAGGTGAGCTTCTCTATATGATTATTTTATTTGCAGTGAGTCACTGGCCACAAATTATGGTTGCGATTATTGACTACTTATTCCTCATGTGCCAGAATCGTTACGGTATTTATCAATGTATGATAACCGCTGCCTACGATACTTCAAAGGGCATAAAGAGAGGTTTGGTTTTATCATAATTTGTTTATGAACGAATTAACTGTTATGGAAGCGAGCATGGTTAAAAGAATTTCTAGTCTACCTGCTAAGATTATGATTTGATCCTTAAGTAACAGGGAATATTGAGTGTTATTGTCAACTTTTGGTGAACTGTTATTTTGATAATTCATTTATCTTTTTTTACTCATGCTTTTCCTCTGTTCTATGATTAATTAAAATACTTTCAGTGATCTTCTCTTTGCCTTGCCCTTTCTTGAAACCTATTAGGGACTAAGGTTACTTTCATCATGTGTGATTAGAACAGTAATTTGTCAATGATTCTGCACTTGTCAATTCCTTTGTTATACATGATTTAATTGCTGATTTCTTTTCTGACTTGCTTTATAGAGTTGTTTCCCTCTGCATGTCTCCAATCAATGATAGCTTCATGTCTGGTTCTCTAGATCACAGTGTCAGGATATGGGACCTTCGAGTAAATGCTTGCCAGGTTGGTAGTTTTCTTTTGTTTTCCCTTTTTTATGAGAGGAGGAGTTGGGGATGTATCCTTTGAGGGCCAATTAAAAGAATATCAATATTCTTCAATATTTTGTTATATTGGACTGGATCTTACAATACAGTGCAAGGGGTACTTAGTATGATATATACAAAACAAGGTATTATTTCTACACTTTTTTTTTTGAACTCACATAGTATGGTAGCATTTTGTTAAAGGTTTTAAACTGCAGATTGCATCATGTGATGCAGTTACAACATCTCAGTTGCCGCAGCCACTACAATCGCATTAAGCTGTGATTGCTAACTAAGTTGGCCACAGTGGGATTGCAACAGACAAGATGAATGAACATAATTGCAATTAAAAGCTGTGGCTGAGCTTCCAAAGACTTATATTTGCATGTTGCAACAAGGAAATATTGAAACTTGAAAGAGAGAATTATGATTATGCATTGTTTTCAGGGCATCTTACGTCTACGTGGTAGACCTGCTGTCGCCTATGACCAACAAGGCCTAGTCTTTGCCGTAGCAATGGAAGGGGGAGCTATTAAATTATTTGATTCTCGTTCTTATGACAAGGTTTGTATCGATGATCTTTCTCTAGCCTGTACTTTGCCTTCCATAATTTCACAAGTTTGACGTTTCCCATGCTGGTGTAGGGTCCGTTCGACACCTTTCTAGTTGGTGGTGACACAGCTGAGGTTTGTGATATCAAATTCAGCAATGATGGCAAATCAATGCTTCTGACTACTACTAACAACAATGTTTATATTCTTGATGCATACGGGGGAGAGAAGGTTAACCTTTTTGACTATTGATTATTTTGCATTATATTTCCCATAACAAATGTATTTGTTTGAAACATGAAGAATTTGATAGCTTTCTTAAATTGTGCAGCGTTGTGGGTTTAGTTTGGAACCATCTCCTGGTACCACTATAGAAGCTACATTTACCCCAGACGGGAAGTACATGGTTGCTGGTATAACATTTCATTCAGTTCTTTACAGTTTAACTTTTTAAAGTTCTTTTCACTGCATGTCTCTTGCTGGTTATATTTAGTTGTTGATATGCAAACTGGAAGTGTTGTTAGTTCCTACTATATCATTTTTTGTTAAGCCATTAGGGTTATTAGTCTTAGTGTTTGTAGGCTTGGGCTTGACCTAATAGCATTAATAGTTGACATAATTATAATTATAATTATAAATGAGATCAGTCTGAGAATTCTATATCAGCATATATTTATAATTGTAATGAAAGCAAATACAAACTCTTCAAATTTACATATAATGAATAATTTCAGAATCTTCCTTATATTTGCTTTCATTATTATATCGGCTAAAAGGTAAAATTAGCCCCTAAGAAATATTCAATTTTGTTATAGCCCCCTATAATAATTTTTCCCAGTTTAAGACCCCTCTAATATTTTATTTAGTAGTATTAAACGCCTACTTTTAAAAAGTGCTGAGGTGGAGCCTGTCTTTTTGCCACTGGCTTCACACGTGGCATGTGACTCAGCCTCACAATGCTGATTATGATTAAATGGAGAATTAATTCAGATTAGTAAGGATTAATTGAGTTAATTATAATTGTTTATTAAAAGTAGAAAGGTTTCTTTCTTACTTCATCTTCCCCACACTCCTGCAATCGCCTTCATTTTCTTCCTCTCTTGATCCTCATATCAGGGATCGAAAAAAGCTCTCCTCGGGGGGGATCTACCTCAGCTTCAACCTTCATCACCTTCTTCCTCTTAATTCACAACACCAGCAGCAATAACCATCAACAAAGAAAAACAAAAACAGAGAATCTCTTTCATGATCTAACATTCATTCTCTTCATCTGCTTCATCAAACTAAAAGAAACAGAGAACCATCTCATCTTTCTTCATCAATCAACAATCATAAACCCGAAAGTAAACAACCCAAACAACAACCATTATCACCAATAAACAGAAAAAGCAAAAAAGAGGAGAAGAACAGCCCCACCACCGGAACCGCCATCGAACGACCGGCCACCACAACCCCGACGCTGGCCTTCGAGCTCTACGCGTCGGATCCGGCCCCCTCGTCGCACGACCGGCCCGATCCCGACCTCTAGCACCGGTCCGAGACCTTCCGCCGTCAACCACTGCCCCTTTCCTTCTTTCTCTGGTCCACTCTCTTTCTCTCCCTCTCGGTATCTCACTTTCTCCCTCACCAGAACCCTCTCCCTCTCCGTTACTCACTCCCTTTCCCTCACTCACTCCCTCTCGGTGAGTCCCCCTCTCTCGGTCTCCTCTCTCCCTCTCGGTTACGTCGTATAGCCCTAGCGCAAGGTGGGGAAGATGAAGTAAGAAAGAAACCTTTCTACTTTTAATAAACAATTATAATTAACTCAATTAATCCTTACTAATCTGAATTAATTCTCCATTTAATCATAATCAGCATTGTGAGGCTGAGTCACATGCCACGTGTGAAGCCAGTGGCAAAAAGACAGGCTCCACCTCAGCACTTTTTAAAAGTAGGCGTTTAATACTACTAAATAAAATATTAGAGGGGTCTTAAACTGGGAAAAATTATTATAGGGGGCTATAACAAAATTGAATATTTCTTAGGGGCTAATTTTACCTTTTAGCCTATTATATCTGATTCTCAGAAGATTTCTTAGTGAACCTTTTAGTATTCTTGTATGCTTTATAACTATTACCCATATCTGGATTTCCCTCACTATCAATGAAGATTGATAGTGGAGTAATGCTTTCGTGTAAATACTATTAAAAAGTTGGCAATTGTTCAAATTTTGTTTCTTCCCTCTAGCCTCTTTGGACTATTTATTTGTTGAGTCATCCAATATGTTCAATTTTAAATATCTGCTTTCTTCTTTGGAGCACTTTTTAATGCGAGGAAGATAATTGGGTGATTGCATCACTAATTTCATTTTGTTAGTAAAGTATCCTTTACAAGCACGGGTTACCTGAATGATCAGAGTGAAAAAAAGAGATATTCCCCTTTGGATTGTCTGCTTTTTCAGAGGGAACGTTCCAATGTTTTCCAACATCTAATCTTTGTAGTGGTCTGCACTCTGCACAAGGAGTTCAATATAAATGTGATAATTTTTTTTCCATTTAGTAACTCACTAGATGAAAAACATGATTGCTTTCAATGTTATTATAACATGGACAATTTTTCTTCTACAATCTTATCAATTGAATCAAGCAAATACGACACATCAATATATTTAATGCAGGTTGTCTATACTGGAATGTTAATTAAGAAGTTGAATCAGGATCTTTATTTTCTATCCAGCCATGCATTAGACATGATAGAGCATTCAAATCAAGCATCAAGTTTTTTCTATTCTTGCTGATTGAATTTGTTTAGTTCGAGAGGACCATCCATAGTAAAATAAATGTAATGTATCATACATTGTTCTTTTGGTGAAATCATAGGAGCTGATGAGTATAGATTCATTGGATTGCAGACACCGTGCTTCACTAAGAAAAGTTACATCTATTTACCATTTACATTTTCCATAACCTACATGTAATTAATAAAATATAACTTTTATATCAGGCTCAGGAGGCGGAAACATTCATGCCTGGAGTATTGAGATGAAAAACGAGGTACTCCCTTTTTTCTACTATGATATGATTCTGCTATACATATTTTATTCTAAAAGAAACTACAAAATTAGAAAGATGTCGACTATACATTTGTCGTCCATTTAATGGGTGTATACTGGGACAATTTAAGTTGTGCAATTTCTTCTGATACTTTAGTGCATAGTTGAATGTGTGAATCTCCATTTTTTCCCTGATGGCGTTGTAGGCCCAACTTGATACTTAGGAGGCAATCTTTTATAGTATTTTCCATTGCCAATTATCTCGGGCTTTGTTCAAGCAATACTGGAGACCGTACGATTGACTACATGACTGCCCTATAGTGATACATTCTTACTAGGATATTCATGTATAATTTAAAACAAGTAAAATACACAAATAAAATACTTGACGCTCGAATGAAACCCCTTAAACTTAGAATGCAAATAGAATTTTGGGTTTGTAAAACATCATCTCTATCTTATTAAGATTAAAAATAAACTATTTTATTTCCGCAAAGCTAGATTATCAGACCAGTGTTAACTTGGTACTCTCTGAATTTTTGTGCGTAAATTCATCCGGTAAAAGATTTATTCTTCTGACTGGCTTATTTTTATGGATTATCTCCTTCAATCAATCTTGGATTATTAAGTGTTGACTTGGAAGCGGTAACTTGTAACTGATTATTAGAAAATTAGTGCAGTAAATTTTTATTTTATAATTTAACATACATGTGCATGTGTCCTATTCTATTACTCCCATAATATTTTATTGACTTTTCCTTGTTTACTCTTTTTAATTAGTTTTAAATATTTTACATATCATTAAATATATTCAAAACTATCAATGACATTTACTTAGGTTTATAAGAATAAAATTGTAATGGAACATTATTTTTTGAAAACCTAATACACTTAATTATCTATTAACTACTTTTATTGGTTTTAGTCATTTAGTTAACTATGGTTTATATATATAAGACCAGAGGGAGTATAATTTACAGTGTTGACATTTTAATCAATGGTTTTAACTTGTACTCTTTCCGGTCTCAAATATAAATAAACATAACTAATTTCATACAAATTAAGAATGTTAGTTGAAAATAGTTATTTGTATTAATGATATCAAATATTTGATGTAATTTTTTAATATAAATGTGATACTTTTCCAATGTTTTCTTTCATGGTGTAGGGAATAGGGTGTTCAATCGGTAGGGGTGGGTTCTATTATTGTTGCTAGTTGTGGTGAGGGGTAGGGATAATGGTCATCGATGGAGAGGTGGTGGGATGGGATTGAGGGGTTTAGATGAGGGGGTTTTGGTTGTGGTGGCAGATTGGGGTTAGGGTTGGGTGGGCAGAGATAGAGGACGATGGTGGGGGGATGAAAGTTGTGGAGCGGTAGAGGGGTACTAGTGGTGGGGGATAGGATTAAGGGATGGTAAAGGAGGGTGGTGGCTAGTGGTGACTAATGAGCGGTGGGGTTGAGGCGCAATAGGTGGTGTAGTGGTGGTGAGTAGGGAGAGGGGTGGTGGCGGTAAGTATATTCTGTTAATGTATTAATAGAGGGAAAATTTTAAAAATATTTAGGAATATAAGGAATGTAACTAATAATGAAAAACAAATATTTTAAGAGTATTGAAATTAGTAATTTCAATTTCTATTTATAGTCATTCTTCCGGCACAAAGTATGACGAGCCTCTGGATTTCTTCCTTACAGGTGGCATGTTGGAGCAGCCATATTGGCGTGCCTTCGTGCTTGAAGTGGGCCCATCACAGGGCCATGTTCGTTGCAGCCTCAAGTGTTCTAACGTTTTGGAAACCGAATAATGATTCAAAGTTGAAAACCGAGCATGATGGCACAGACGCTTAAATTCAGGTTCGGCCACAACCATTTCATTGAATTGAATAGTTCTTCTCCCGGCCCAGCAACAATTTTGGTCTTTGGTTTGATATGAGATTTTTTGAGGACGCTCAAGGTTGTTGTAAACTGTAAATTCCATCATTGAATGTAAGTTAATGGTCAATAGTTTTTGAGTTTTTTCGATGTACAATATGCCTGATCTTAGCATGTCAATGAAGTTTATGAAATAGTGAAAGATGTACAATAGTTTTAGAATATGTGCTTTCTTTCAAAGATGATTCACAAATTTTACTTTCTCTCCGTTTATAAACAATTCTGAACAAATATTAATATATTAATTTTTAAAGAGATATTGTAATATTTTTTATGTTGGCAACACTTTTCAAAGGGTATGCATAGTAGCAACATTTTTCAAAGGGTATGCATAGAAAAAAAATTAAGTGTTTATAGATAAGTAAGTTTTTATCTTATAAATAGGATTATTAAAAAAAATTGGTCAAGCTAAGAATATTTATGCGCAAATGAGTTTTGTCTTAGGACTATTAAAATATTCTTTTCATTAAATAAAGAAATTTAACTCCTATAAATATTAAAATGAGACATTTATGAAACTTAAGAGTACCAAAGTAGAACAAATTTTTGTAACTTCGTATCAAAATAGAATAAAATTTTAATTGGAAAATCAGTGAAACTAATTAGAGCTCTAAAACACATTATTTTTCCTTTCTTCTCTTTCTAAATTAAACTACAATTTTTCTCTTTTCTTTTTAAACTGAACTATTGAATAATATGCATATTTACGTGAGTGAAATTCTTTTCCTACGCTCTTTAAAAGATTAAAGTAAAGAAGAAAGCCAAATTCCTTCTTATCAACCATTACTTCTGAAAAAAAAAATACCTGTGAAAAACAAGAATTTTGCTAATCAACCGTTAAATAATCACTTTTTACGTTTGTTTCGTTTTATTATCTAATGATGAATTTCCTCATTAAATTCTTCTGTAGCCAAGATGAATTTTTCGAGTTTTTGGGATGGGACTTTTGACTATGCTCAGACGAGAGAATAAAAATATGTAAAATTAATAATTTTAAGAAATCCAAGAATGCATTTGATTTTAATATAATGATTAAACGCAGCATAATTCAAAATTTAACAATCTGAAGGCAATTTGGAAGCCCGGATCAGAAAGGAAGTGATTGTTTACACCAACGCAAAACACTTTTCACATTAAATTCAACAATGTAAATAAACAAATACAGAACACATTCACGAGCGGCATACATCCCCAAAGCAAAGTGGCAGTACCTCTTTTGTGACATGAACCAAACCCTCCTCTAAGCAGTAACAAAACGCACAAAACCCACACACAATAACACCAAAAGACACTACATATCAGTGGAAGCCAAGAGGTACATGGTTTATTTTCCCACACCATAACACTTAAATATAAAGACATTGGCATAGCTCATGCTGTTGCTGTTGTGGTGGTGGTGGACGTGGCAGATGTTCTCTTGGCATCCTGAACCTTTGCATCCTGAGCCTTATTCTGTATATCTTGCCCAACCTCCTTTGTCTTCTGCCCCACTTCCTTTGTCTTCTGTCCCACGTAACCCGCCGCATCCGCCATGTGATGCTTTGCCGCACTGGCCGCATCCACCATATGATGCTTTGCCGCTTCCCACTGTTCCGGCACCGTCCCCTGCGTCTCTCGAATATAATTCAAAACCCAGGAGAAGGAAGACAACGCCGTCAGCCCGCAAGCTCCCGACGTTAAAAAACCGGCCACAGCCAGGCCTATGACAATGGTGGCCGGAACCAGCACTGGGCTAAATAAGATAAAAAGCGGCGTGGTAACTGCAAGCCCCGTAAGGGTTCCGGCCAGAGTAAGTCCTGCCAGAAGAAGAAGTATGCCGCCGACTGGGAGGCCGGCGAGAACGGCAAGGACTTGAGAGGTGGATGGACCTCTTTCAGGGTAAATTAGGCCTTTTTCAGGGTAAAGGGAGGTGTTGACGCCAGCTTCATAACGCTGTGGGGTAACACCGGTTTCGTAACGGTGTGTGGTTGTGTGGACTTGGATTTGGTGTGGTTGTCCCTGCGTAATAGTAGACATGGTTTGGTTGAGCTGAGGAATGGAGAGGTGTGTGAGAGCATATGAGGGTGGTGGCGTGTTTTATAGAAAAGTGGAGTTACTTCGTGATGACACGTACATTTCACATGGTGAGTAAGGGGCTTTGCATGAGGAACATGTTTCAGTATCTGGCATCGAAACAATTAGTGAAGTGAAGTCCTCATTTTGTCTTTTCAATTATGAAATTTTAACCTATTCTTCTTCTTTTTTATCTGTCTTAAGATTATTTACCCCTTAAAACTATAATTAATGTATCTTTTTAATATACCATTTTCGTTATTAATGTTTCCTTATTTAAATAAAAATATAATTAATAAAAAACTTTTAATTATACATTAAAATATCAAAAGAACATATTTTAAAATAAATCAAACCTTTTTTAAAAAGATAAAAAAAATTGGAGAGAGGAAGTATCTTTTATGAGTAATTAATTATTTTCTCTTTCTATTATCGCTTTGTATGTAATTTGATTTTCTAAGTGTACATTTTTTAATTTTAGTTTTTTATATTTTTTTGATACATTCTAGAATAACTATCGATAGAACGATTCAATTGTGAACAAGTTAATTTTACTCATATTGATATTGAATTATACCTCATAACACTTTTAAAAAGTAAATTGAGTTGAATTAATTTGTAAATTTATACATGCGAATAGAACCAAAAAAAATTAGTGAAGTTCAACCAAAACTTGTCTCAATTTGTTCCATTCAATAAGAATTTATTCGTCTTGAACTCAATTAAATTGAGTTTTTAATAAATCAAAATTTTGAATCTAAATTCAATTCGTTTAAAGATCACAAACCATTTGTTTTAGCTCACAAACTTACGAGCTAAAATTCTTAACTTAGTAAATTTGTTTGGAAAAAATAAGAAATAAACTTTAAAAAATATTTTTTAATAATTGAGGCTAAAATGAG
This sequence comes from Clitoria ternatea, assembly GCA_037962975.1. Classification (NCBI taxonomy): domain Eukaryota; kingdom Viridiplantae; phylum Streptophyta; class Magnoliopsida; order Fabales; family Fabaceae; genus Clitoria; species Clitoria ternatea. The sequence goes on from CM075672.1 coordinate 79,698,879, forward strand.
AGAATGGGCATTTATGATTTAAAAATTAAAAGACTAGAAATTTATTTAAAAGTATATAAATTTAAATATTTTATTTATTGATGCAGCTAGTTTATTAATCAAACTAGTTAAATTGAACTTGACTCATATTTAACTCATTTAGTTAAGAAATTTGATTTTTATATTAAATTTATTTAGTGTTTGTTTGGTAAGACATGTTAAAGTTAGTAGCTAAATTGTCACAAACTATAAATTAGATGTATTTTGATGGATAACTAAAATGTAACTTTTCAGCTAACTAGAAGCATTTTTTAAAACCCTACTTCAAGGAACGTTTTTTCATTTTCAGAACTAAAATCCTCTTTTACTTTATTGTCCCTACATATTTTTAATCATTCCTATTACTACCCTTTATTTTAATTAAAAGATTAATTTTAAAAAATCTAAAACAAAACATTTTTTTATGGCTTACGATTTCTCTTCTGTTTTTTTATAGAATTCACACTTCTTCTTTTTTCTCCTTTCTTTGTGGTTTTCTTCTTTCTTCTTCATTCCTAACGTGAGTTCTTTGAGTCTAGTTTCTCTATGACTTTTTAACCTCTGCAGTCCACTTTCTATATCTACTTTTTACATTGGTTATAAAATAACCGGTGTTAAAAATATTTTTAAATCAATTTAAAAAAGTAACCAATGTAAAAAATTATTTTTAAAATCGGTGTAAAAGGATTGCATATAAGGCTGATTGTATCACAACCCAATTTTTAATTAAATTTGAATCGGTAATTAAATAGTGAAAAATTAAAGTTTCTCAGAAAAATAAGAAATAAATTTTAGAAAATAGGAAATTTTATTCCAGTTATAAGGATATTTTTATTTCGTAAATCTGATTTTAAAGTGAGACTAAACGAAAATAAAATACGACAATAAAACGTAGAATTATTAAGAAACCCGTTAAAAAAAAAGAGAGAGAAGAAATATCTTCTCTGTCTCCCAACTCTCGAAGACTCTTTTCTTTTCTCCCTTTTTCCTCCACCGCCAATACCACCTATAAATACTCTTTCACCCCTCTAAATTTCTTCAATCCAAAACTCTACAAGTTTCCATAGCCCTTCACCATCTTCCTCAAGTTTCTAAAACTCCATTTCCATATCTTAAAGCCTTTCAATTTTGCATATTAAGGAACCACACTCACTTGAAGAATTGAGGAGATACAAAGGAGTTTAGCTCAAGAAAAACTTAGGGATCTTCAATTGAGGTAAGAAAGAGGAGATAAGATATTAAATACATAGAAATTAAGTTAGAATTGCTTATTTAATTGATTAATGGTTTAAAAACTCATATAATTAGATTTTAATTTAATTTGAATTAAGTTGTAAAATTGATGTTAATTGGTTTGGAATATGATATATGATATGTTTTTGATGTTGTATGATGATTTGGAATCAATTGACATGTTTAATTTGTAAATAAAATGAGAAAAACAACAAAAACAGCAAGAACAGAGCCGCTCTTTTCGTTCTGCAGAATCAGACCCTTTAACAGCGGATATTTTCAACCAGTGTTAAAAACTGAAAGCGGTAGCATTTTTGTAAATAAAAATGAGCGGTGGCATTTTTGTAAATAAATCAGAAGCGGTGACATTTTTGTAAATAAATTAGAACGATGGCAATTTCGTAAATAAGACCAGTGGTATTTTTGTAAATATGATTCAAAACTTAAAATAATGATTTTTTTTATAAAAAATCAGAATTTTTATTATTATTGGATTTTTATTATTCTATAGACTTTATTTTGAAATAAAATAAATATAATTAATTAAATTAAATTTAGAAGTTTATTTAAACATATTTAAAGGAAGAAAACTCTTGTTTTTAAATTATATTAGTAGCATAATTTTATATTATGGAAAATGTGTTCTCCATCTTCTTTGGAGTATGATATTAAATGAATATTATAATATGGAAAATGTGTTTCCATATTCTTTAGATCATGATATAAATATTATGGAAAATGTGTTTCCATATTCTTTGAATTATACATAAAGTATGTTTATTTGATTGTTATGACAGTTTTATTGTTAAGATTAATTATATAAAGAAATTTGATAATTTAATTAAGATCTATTTCATTCATGCATCATATGCATTAGCCGTTCAAAGAATCCGCAGGGGGGTTCTTTGAGGGGGTTCCCGGTGGGGGAACGCGCTCTGTTGAGCAACAGACCTCTGCGGTGGTTTTATACCACAGCCGTCTTAAGGGCTAAGCAGTGTGTCCTTAAAGGGGGTCCCGCAACACTTGTTATTGATATTATGATGTTGTTATCCGATGTTGATGTTGCATTATGGGGCGCGGTATCGGTTGGATATCTGTAAAAATGTTATTGTTGGAAATCACTGCAGATGTTCCCACCAGAATGGATCCATCATGCATTTTCATTCATATAGAGAATGGAAATATTAATATAAATATAATACAAAATACTTGTTTTGGCATCTGTATCGCATAGCATCCTACTTGTGATTGTGTATGTTCTAATTTAATTTCTATTTATTTGATATTTTATCTCACTCTTTCTGTTACTTGTGGCAACCCTTTAGTGTTTAATCAAGAAGACATATGACAAACTGGATGATGTTTGATGTGGATGAATTATGAAGGCTTTTGATGTTGATGCTTGCTTGCGTGACTACTATGGCTATATTATGTGTATGCTATGTTTTGGTACTTTACATCTTTATATTTTATAAGATCTAGGTGTCTGTTGTAAAATATAATATGTATGAGACTCTGATATTATGTATAATAAAATAAAGTTAGTTATGTAAAAAGTTTCGCACTCTGATATTGTATCAGTAACCTCTAGAATCAGGTTGTGAATCACTTGATAATTACCAGGAGAAAAATAAGATATCCAAGAGATTTTATATGGTGAAGGTAATTATCTTGGGATTTGCAAGTTGGCTCCAGGGTGTTATGACTGAAGTGGTATCAGAGCAATGGTTTATAAAATATAAAGAAAACCTTAGGAAGTAACTAGAAATTAAAGTAAGATAGCTTGATGTGTGAACCTTGATTGCTATTTATTTGAAATTTGTATGCTTGTGTGTTATGTGTGCTCTTTGTATGTTTCTGTTTAGTATAATTACTAGTTAGATAACGTAAAATTGTTAGAGCTCTGAGTATATTAGATACTCAATAACTAAATGTAGTGGTACATGTAGGATAAGATATGGCTAGACGTCAGAATGATGATGCCATGGCTGCTGAATTCAATCACTTTGCTGAGATCCTTGAAAGACAGGAACAACAAAGATTAGCCGAAGGAACCCATGGACTTGACTGTTTCCTGAAAAGGAAACCTGCCCAGTTTAAAGGAGACTATAATCCAGAGGTGGCTTACCTGTGGATTAAAGAAATGGAACGTATCTTCCGATCCTTACCTTATACTGAAGCCTAAAAGGTAGAATATGCTACATACATGATAGTAGGGGAAGTAGAGAATTAGAGGATCTTCGCTTGCGATAGGTTACTAGAAGCCGGTAGGCTACTTAACTAGGAGAATTTTAAGGAAAGCTTTCTCGAGAAATATTTCCCTGCTAGTATCAAGAGCAAAAAGGAATTAGAATTTTTAGAATTAAAACAAGGGAATATGTCTGTCAGAGAATACACTACCAAATTTGAGGAACTGCCATTGTTCTATCCTCCTTTCCAACAGCCAGGAACTAAGGCTTCTAAATGTGTCAAATTTGAGAATGGCCTGAGACCAGAAATTAAAGAAGCCATAGGACATCAGGAGATTAGGAGTTTTCCTACTTTAATCAACAAATGTAGAATCTTTGAAGAGAACCATCAGGCTAGGATTGAGTAAGAGAAAAGCAGTAAGCAATTGAGACCTCAATTAATAGACTTTAAAAGACGAGGAGCATTTAATCAAAATGGATTTCGAGGAGGATCATCTTCATTATCTGGAGAACGTGTGAACCCACCAATCATATGGAACTATTATAAATGCGGAGGAAATCATAGAACCCGTGATTGTACACAGACAGAGAAGGGACATATTCGTCCCAACTACCCACAACTTTGCCAAGGCACTAACACTGTGAATGTTAAAACTGAGAACAACAACAATGGAGCCAATAGAGGAGGAGCCAACATTCGAGATGGACGTAATACAAATAGTCACGGAGGACATAATGTCAGAGACACAGCTGGTCGAGGACGAGAAAATGGACAACTAGTAAATAGTCAGAACAAATCACCTGCAGCTGGCAGAGTATTTGCAATTACTGGATCAAAGGCATCACAGGCAGATGACTTAGTATAAAGTGAGTGCATTCTTAATGATACTACCTTATCAATTTTATTTGATTCTGGTGCCACATATTCTTTTATAGCTGAAGAATGTGTTAGACGTCTGAATTTACCTGTGAAATCTATGCAGTATGATTTGCTTGTCTCTACTCCTACTGGTAACCATCTTAGGACAACTAACGTGTGTGAAGGTTGTTCTATACATATAGGAGGTAGAAATTTTAATGTGAACTTAGTATGTTTACCATTAAAGGACTTAGAAATCATCTTGGGGATGGATTGGCTATCTGCTAACCATGTCCTTGTGGATTGCCGTAATAAGACAGTGATCTTTCCACCTGACAACATGGAATGTCAAGAGTATAATGCCTTATAGAACCCTATAGGATATTCCTTGAACAGTGAAGCCCAATTATTCATGGTATTTGCACTTACAGAAGGGAAAATTATTCTTGATGTAAGTAAGATACCAGTAGTCTATGAATTCCCAAAAGTATTCCCTGAAGATGTTCCAGGATTACCTCCTGAATGAGAGATAGAATTCTCTATTGACTTAATTCCTGGAGCAGAACCCATTGCTAAAGCACCTTATAGAATGTCTCCAATGGAACTGATTGAACTAAAGAAGCAAGTGGATGAGTTATTAGAAAAGCAATTCATACGACCGAGCGTATCTCCTTGGGAAGCACCTGTACTACTAGTCAAGAAGAAGGACGGTAGTATGAGACTTTGTGTCGATTATCGCCAACTGCACAAAGTGATGGTTAAGAATAAATATCTGTTACTGAGGATCGATGACCTTATTGATCAACTACGAGGAGCTACTATGTTCTCCAAGATAGACCTGAGATTAGGATATCATTAGATTCGTGTGAAGAAAAAAGATATTCCAAAGGCAGCCTTTAGAACACGCTATGGCCATTATGAATATTTAGTTATGCCTTTTGGGCTAACTAATGCTCCAGCTGTGTTCATGGACTACATGAACCGGATATTCCATCCATACCTTGATCAATTCGTTATTGTCTTTATAGATGATATTCTCATCTATTCCAAAACCAAGGAGGAGCATGAGGAGCATTTATACTTAGTGCTACAAATACTAAAGGAGAAGAAGCTATATGCCAAACTATCCAAATGTGAGTTTTGGCTTAATGAAGTAAAATTTTTAGGCCATGTGATATCTAAGAATGGAGTGTCAGTCGACCCTATGAAGATTGAAGCTGTAATAGCTTGGGAAAGGCCGAAGACTGTCACAGAAATCAGGAGTTTCTTAGGACTCGTTGGTTACTACCGAAGATTTATTGAAGGATTCTCCTGAATTTCCGTACCAATGACCCGATTAAATGTAAGAATAAACCTTTCGTTTAGACTCCTGAATGCGAAGCAAGTTTCCAAGAATTAAAGAAAAGATTAACAACTGCACCAGTTCTAGCTTTAACAAACCCTCAAGAAAACTTTGAAGTTTATTATGATGCTTCAAAGTTAGGATTAGGTTGTGTCTTAATGCAACAAAGGAAAGTAATTGCTTATGCTTCAAGGCAATTACGACCACATGAACTTAATTACCCTACTCATGACTTAGAATTAGCGGCCATTGTCTTTGCTTTGAAAATTTGGAGGCACTACTTGTACGGTGCAAAATTTGAAGTCTATAGTGATCATAAGAGTCTTAAATACTTGTTTAACCAAAAAGAATTGAATATGAGACAACACCGATGGATGGAATTTCTTAAGGACTATGACTTTGAGTTGAAGTACCATCCAGGGAAAGCCAACGTAGTTGTTGACGCGCTTAGTAAGAAAGTTGTTCATATCGCAACTTTAATGATAAAAGAATTAGAAATGATTGAACAATTTAGAGATTTAAACATAGCAGTTGAGGAGAAATCTTCAGTAAATATGATTGTCGGAGTTCTGAAAATCACTAATGATTTTCTAAAGACGTTGTGTGAAAGACAAAGATTGGATGAATATCTCCAAAGGATGATCGAGACACAACGTAATGGGAAAGATCTGGGATTACAAGAAGGTTCAGATAGAGTCTGGAGGATCAAAAGAAGAATATATGTTCCAGAGGATCCAGAGTTAAAGAAGATGATTCTAGATGAAGCTCACAAAAGTATGCTTAGTATTCATCCTGGATCTACAAAGATGTATCAAGATTTAAGAAAGGACTTCTGGTGGAAGAGGATGAAAAAGGAGATAGCTGAGTATGTTTCATCTTTCTTAATATGTCAGAAAAGTAAAGTTAAACATCAAAAACCATCTGGTGGATTACAACCACTAGAAATACCTGTATGGAAATGGGATGACATTGCCATGGACTTCGTGTCAGGCTTGCCTAGAACTCAAAGAAGCAATGATGCTATCTGGGTAATAGTCGATAGATTAACAAAATCAGCCCATGTTCTTCCAATCAATATAAAGCATTCACTTGAGAAATTGGCTCAAGTGTATATAAAGGAGATAGTAAGATTACATGGAGTACCGTCAAGCATAGTGTCTGATAGAGATCCTAGATTTACTTCTCGATTCTGGGAAAGTTTGCATAAAGAACTTGGTACTAGATTGAAGTTAAGCTCTGCCTATCATCCACAGACTGATGGACAGTCAGATAGGACTATCCAAATTCTGGAGGATTTATTGAGAGCATGTGTGTTAGAACATGGTGGAAGCTGGGAACATTATCTCCTACTAATCGAATTCATATATAATAATAGTTATCACTCAAGCATTGGGATGGCACCATATGAAGCATTGTATGGTAGAAAGTGCAGGACACCAATCTGTTGGTTAGAGACAGGTGAGAACCTGACTCTTGGACCAGAAATTGTTCAACAAATGACAGAGCAGATTCGGATGGTTAGAGAAAGGATGAAAGTTGCGCAGGATCGAAAGAAGTCATATTATGATCAAAGGAGGAAGCCATTAGAATTCCAAGTTGGAGATTATGTATTCTTAAAAGTATCATCCAATAAAGGAGTTAGAAGAGTGTTAAAAAGCAAGAAGCTTACTCCAAGGTATATAGGACCATATGAGATCCAGAAAAGAATTGGTAAAATGGCATATCAGATTGCATTGCCACCTCACCTTTCCAATCTTCATAACGTTTTCCATGTCTTGCAATTACGGAAGTATATACCTGATCCAGACCATGTGATCGAGACTGATGATATAGAAGTTAAGGCAAACCTCACGATTCCAGTAACACCAATGAAGATAATGGACAGAGATGTCAAGCAACTAAGAGGCAAGGAGATTTCATTGGTAAAAGTAGCCTGGCAACAAGGAGATGAAATAAGCATGACTTGGGAACGAGAAGACAAGATGAGAAGTCGATACCCTGAACTATTCTGACAAGGTATGTTTAAATTTCGAGGATGAAATTTTTATAATGGGGGGACAGTGTCACAACCCAATTTTTAATTAAATTTGAATCGGTAATTAAATAGTGAAAAATTAAAGTTTCTCAGAAAAATAAGAAATAAATTTTAGAAAATAGGAAATTTTATTCTGGTTATAAGGATATTTTTATTTTGTAAATCGGATTTTAAAGTGAGACTAAACGAAAATAAAATACGACAATAAAACGTAGAATTATTAAGGAATCCGTTAAAAAAAAAGAGAGAGAAGAAATATCTTCTCTGTCTCCCAACTCTCGAAGGCTCTTTTCTTTTCTCCCTTCTTCCTCCACCGCCTCATTCCATCGCTAATACCACTTATAAATACTCTTCCACCCCTCTAAATTTCTTCAATCCAAAACTCTACAAGTTTCCATAGCCCTTCACCATCTTCCTCAAGTTTCTAAATCTCCATTTCCATATCTTAAAGCCTTTCAATTTTGCATATTAAGAAACCACACTCACTTGAAGAATTGAGGAGATACAAAGGAGTTTAGCTCAAGAAAAGCTTAGGGATCTTCAATTGAGGTAAGAAAGAGGAGATAGGATATTAAATACATAGAAATTAAGTTAGAATTGTTTGTTTAATTGATTAATGGTTTAAAAACTCATATAATTAGATTTTAATTTAATTTGAATTAAGTTGTAAAATTGATGTTAATTGGTTTGAAATATGATATATGATATGTTTTTTTATGTTGTATGATAATTTGGAATCAATTGGCATGTTTAATTTGTAAATAAAATGAGAAAAACAGCAAGAATAGAGCTGCTGTTTTCGTTCTGCAGAATCAGACCCTTTAACAGCGGATATTTTCAACCGGTGTTAAAAACTGAAAGCGGTGGCATTTATGTAAATAAAAATGAGCGGTGGCATTTTTGTAAATAAATCAGAAGCTGTGGCATTTTTGTAAATAAATTAGAACGATGGCAATTTCGTATATAAAATTAGTGGCATTTTCGTATATATGATTAAAAACTTAAAATAATGATTTTTTTATTATAAAAAATTAGAATTTTTATTATTATTGGATTTTTATTATTCTAGAGACTTTATTTTGAAATAAAATAAATATAATTAATTAAATTAAATTTAGAAGTTTATTTAAACATATTTAAAGGAAGAAAACTCTTGTTTTTAAATTATATTAGTAGCATAATTTTATATTATGGAAAATGTGTTTTCCATCTTCTTTGGAGTATGATATTAAATGAATATTATAATATGGAAAATGTGTTTCCATATTCTTTAGATTATGATATAAATATTATGGAAAATGTGTTTCCATATTCTTTGAATTATACATAAAGTATGTTTATTTGATTGTTATGACAATTTTATTGTTAAGATTAATTATATAAAGAAATTTGATAATTTAATTTAGATCTATTTCATTCATGCATCATATGCATTGGCCGTTCAAAGAATCCACAGTGGGTTTCTTTGAGGGGGTTCCCGGTGGGGAACGAGCTTTATTGAGCAACAGACCTCTGCGGTGGTTTTATATCACAGCCGTCTTAAGGGCTAAGCAGTGTGTCCTTAAAGGGGGTCCCGCAATACTTGTTATTGATATTATGATGTTGTTATCCGATGGTGATGTTGCATTATGGGGCGCGGTATCAGTTTGATATCCGTAAAAATGTTATTGTTGGAAATCACTGCAGATGTTCCACCAGAATGGATCCATCATGCATTTTCATTCATATAGAGAATAGAAATATTAATATAAATATAATACAAAATACTTGTTTGCATCGTATAGTATCCTACTTGTGATTGTGTATGTTCTAATTTAATTTCTATTTATTTGATATTTTATCTCACTCTTTCTGTTACTTGTGGCAACCCTTTAGTGTTTAATCAGGAAGACATGTGACAAACTGGATGATGTTTGATGTGGATGAATTATGAAGGCTTTTGATGCTGTTGCTTGCTTGCGTGACTACTATGGCTGTATTATGTGTATGCTATGTTTTGGTACTTTACATCTTTATATTTTATAAGATCTAGGTGTCTGTTGTAAAATATAATATGTATGAGACTCTGATATTATGTATAATAAAATAAAGTTAGTTATGTAAAAAGTTTCATACTCTGATATTGTATCAGTAACCTCTGGAATCAGGTTGTGAATTACTTGATAATTACCAGGAGAAAAATAAGATATCCAAGAGATTTTATATGGTGAAGGTTATCTTGTGATTTGCAAGTTGGCTCTTGGGTGTTATAGTTTGCGGCATGCATGGTCACGTGTCCCAATCTTGTTAGCAGATGATGTCACTACGAGAATTTGAACTCAAAGTAAAACATCATATCTATTACTACTAGACTTCATGTCATTTTTATGATGTGATTGGTAATATCTATATATAAAAGTTACATTTCAATATCTTTTAAAAGTATATTTAATTTAATTATTGTTAATAAAATATTTAAAGATATATTTAATTTAATTATTGTTAATAAAATATTTAAAAAATATATTTAATTTAATTTTTATTAATAAAATATTTAATAATATATTTAATTTAATTATTGTTAATAAAATACTTAAAAATATATTTAATTTAATTATTGTTAATAAAATATTTAAAAATATATTTAATTTAATTATTGTTATTAAAATATTTAAAAATATATTTAATTTATTTATTGTATTTTATTTAATTATTGTTAATAAAATATTTAAAAATATATTTAATTTAATTATCATTAATAATATATTTAAAAATATATTTAATTTTATTATTGTTAATAAAATATTTAAAAATATATTTTTTATTTAGTTATTGTTAATAAAAATATTTAAAAATATATTTAATTTAATTATTATTAATTTAATATATTTTAAATATTTAATTTAAATTTAAAATAATTTAATAAAATAATTATATTGATTATATTTTTAAATATTTTATTAATATTTATTATTTTATTAAATAATTTTAAATATTTTATTTGTTCATGGGTTTCTAGGCAATTACATTGTGCCCCAATGTTACTGTGTATTGGACTAATCGTGCTCTCTGCCATCGCAAGCATGGGTATATGTTTCCCACCTACTGTTTGAGCATAGGTTATATTTAAAATTATTTAATAAAATTATTATTATTAATAAAATATTTAAATTAAATGTATTTTTAAATTTTTTATTAATAATAAATAAATTAAATATATTTTAAATATTTTATTAACACTAATTAAATTAAATATATTTTTAAATATTTTATTAAAAATAAGTAAATTAAATATAAATTTAAATATTTTATTAACAATAACTAAATTAAATATTTTTTTAATATTTTATTAACAATAATTAAATTAAATATATTTTTAAATATTTTATTAACTATAATTAAATTAAATATACCTGATCTGGGGTGCTAACCAATTTTTTGAGGATAACCGGGGTGGCATTACAGTGATGTCACATCATCGAATTACTTATCTAAAAAGGGTTCGGATGTCGTATTCGGGGTCCAAAACTCATGGCAAACTACGGTTCCAAGACTATAACCCCGGTCATATCCTAACAACCAGACAATTAGTCAGAATCGGTATGGGCTACGTGTCCTTGCAAACGCTATAGCTACAATAAGTTAGGAAGAAGGTCAAATCACTTCCCAAGCTAAGGTAAATACTGTAAATACAACTCAGTTATTACCGAAGGGGCATCTGAACTAATCTGAGTTACCTCCGTAATATCATCTTTCCTATAATACCATACTGACTTAAGCATCAAAGAATCTTTTGTAGGTTCACCTTCGGTGTATCCCTTTGACTTCGGAGCAGATAAGAACATCAATTACACCCTTAACTTGAAGAACCTAGGATTCCTACTAAACCTGGGTGCATAATACTGTACTCCACTGAGGCGGTCTAAAATTAAGAGTTAGAGAGGTAACTACGGTCAGGGTCATTAAACCTTGACCCCGATTAAGACAGTTGACTCTTGACCCCGGTTCTTGAATAAAACATTGGGACGCCCAGTGGGACCGTGTAAATTGTAAGTCCCATATCACAACAAGAAGAAGTGATGGATCGTTAGAGAAGAGATGAAACTTTAGAAGGGCAAGTCCAGAATGTTGCAAGGATGCTAGACTACAATGAAGGAATAGTGGAGACCCCCGGGATAGAGTTAAGGACACAGGCCGTAGTGTGTCCGTCCAGATCCCAGAGATGAAATTATAAGGCAGTTGCGTCAGGAAATTTAAGAGCTTCGTAGAGAAAACTGAGGAGGAGACCAGAGACAATAGGATGTTCATCACTAGCAAGAATGGTCTTTGACTTATGCATACGATGAGCAAGAATCCACGCACCGTACTGAGCAGATGAGTAGCCAAAGAAGGGCAGTGCACCACAAAAGGGGAGGTCAATATTGGTTCAAAATACCATTCACTAGAAGGTTAATGAATATCCCTATCCCCGAGCATCTGCAACTCCACAACCATTATCGGTGGGGAAATACACAGGGGAATCTGACCTTGGAAGCCACCTAGATGCCTATGTAAATGAGTCTTTATTCTTAGGTGCTAAAGAGGATGTTATGTGCAGAATGTTCCCAAGAACGTTGTCTGCTGAAGCTTTGGGGTGGTTTAAGACTCTTCCAATCAGATCTATTGATTCATGGGATAATATGTCTCATCTATTTTTGTAGCATTTCGTGGTGTCTAGGGATATGCCTAAGACGTCCTAGATCAGGCAAAGATCAGAGGAAAGCCTGAGGGATTTCTTGAAAAAGTTTTACAAGGAAGCTCACTAGTTCCAGGGTTGATTGAGGAAATACAGATGCATATCATGGTGGAAGCTCTCCAATCGCGGTCACCTTTTGCATTGTCATTGGCAAAGGGACAACCCCGGACAATGAAGGAATTCAGAAGCAAAGCAACGAAGTATGTAGGGAGAGAGATGCATTTAGCGGCTGCCAAGCAGATAAGTGCGGATCCAGAAGTTTGAAGACCGGAGAGGAAAGAAACCAAGCCAGAAAGGAGAGGACTTGGGAAGGACGCGTTCCCAAGGCCAAGAGAAGCAAGGAGCGTGAATGTGACGCAGTACACCCCATTGGCTGTACGACCTAGCCAAATCCTAAGGGAGGTTGGAATGAGGGGAATGATGGTGTACGGGGTGAGAAAACCAATTCCGATGAAGAGAGATAGAAACCTCAGCAAGTATTGTGAGTTCCATGAGCAGGCCAGACATAACACTGATGAATGTCGGCAATTGAAAGAAGCTATTGAAACATTAATAAGAGAAGGGAAATTGAAACGATATCTGTTTAGGCAGAGGGAAAATTCAAAACTCAAAAAGGCAGCACCTAGGAGGAGAGAGGTTGATCCGGTTGAGGAAGAAGAAGCCCGGAGTTCAAAAAAGCCTACGTTAGACAAAGGAAAGGCCGTGGTGGATAATATTGATGATGATGAGTCGTGGATGATGTAACACCCCTATTTTTATTTATTACATAAAATTTTATATTAAAATCCTGATGGAATTTGACCATAAACCTTTGGAAATTTTTGATCAGTATATTTTTCAGAATTTATTTAAATTTTTTTTAAAAATAATTATTTAAAAAAACAAAAAATCACTATTTACATCCCTTAAATTAATATTTGCACCACCCCCAAAATTGCTATTTGCACCTCCAAAATTGATATTCGCACCCCCTCATAATTCTTCGTGCATTTCTGAAAGTTTCAAACTTTGCACAGTAACCTATATGAAAATTTCAAGTTTTGCATAGTACTTTTATAATGAAATATTCAAACGCACAGTAGGTTTTTTCCTATAAATACCGAGCGAAGGAACGAAGGAAATCACAGTTTTCTTATTAAATTTTCTTAATATAGTAGTGCTAAAGAGATAATGATGGAAGTAAGAGGGAGAAATAATTTTTTTGGAAGGAGATTCTGCTAAAATTCTAAGGTAAGAATACCTTTCTTATATATTTTTTAGGGTTATTTTCATATCGTTTTTAGAAATCTATTATTATACTGGAAATAATAGTATTTTAAGTTACTATTCTGAATAGTAAAATACTATTTCAATAGTAAATTACTATTCAAATAGTAAATTACTATTTACTATTACTATTTATCTTTATTATTCATGTTTAACTATTTACCGTTACTATTCACGATTTACTATTTACTGTTACTATTCACGATTTACTATTTACTGTTACTATTCACGATTTACTATTTACTGTTACTATTCATGATTTACTATTCACTATTCACTATTCAAAATTTACCATTTTTGCTTTAAGTGGTAATCTTAATTTTTATCTTGTAACTATATTAAAATAAAATTAGTATGTTTTAGAACTCGGAGACGAGGCGCGCATGGATTTTCAATAACGAATCAGTATTCAAGAGGTAAGGGGGAGTGAGATAGGAATATAATATGAAAGGACATAAGAATAATGAAAGGAGTCCCCTACTCCTTTAAAATTTAATAATATTATTATTTTAAAATAATAACTATTTAACTTAAAATTTATAATGAATTTTAAATTGAGTATCTTGTGTAACTTGATCTGAAATATCTATGCAAATACTTGGATAACCTATGCGAACTGGACTGAACCTATGCAAGGACTTGGATTATTATGACCTGTATGGACTGAACTATACCTATGCGAGGATTGGACTATATGGACCTACATAGACCCATGCGAGGAATGGTTTATAAAGACTCAAAATCAATCTTATTAATCTAAATAACCATTAAGATTTGAATTACATTTATGAGTGATATTTAATTTATTTGAATTGTTTATAATTGATAATATTTGATTTTGATTGATATTTAATTGTGATTAATAATATTTGATGTGATTGATGATATTTAGTTATGATTGATAATGTTTGATTTTGATTGATGATTCTGTGATGTGGAGTTTGAGCATATAACGAGCATGACGAAAAGCTAAAACTCAATAAGAATTTTCTTACCTTACTCTTTAAATTTTTATTACTTTAAATCTTTTCTTCTTAGAAATTATTTTTATTAACTTTACTTTTAATATTTAAAAAAATAGTATTTATTTTAAAAAGAAGACATTTTATGAAAATTAATTTATAACAAATTGAGATGATTAAATCTTGAATAAAAGAAAAATTTTATAATTTTAAGTATTTTTGGTTAATGATTTAAAGATTATTCTCTTTTAATAAAATAAAATTTTCAAAAGAAAATTATTTTATTTTTCCAACTTAATAACTAAAGATATTTGGAAATAATTGAGAATTCGATCTTGTTAAGATTCAATTTGAGAAAAATTATGTAAAGTTTTATATGAGAAAGTTTTGAGATATTTAAGACTTAGAAACTCAATTTCAGCGAGGTTCGAAAACTATACCAAATTTTTTTCTGGGACAGAAATTCAGAGAATTGAGAAAATATACAGTTTATTAAAATGATGTTGTAAACCTTTAAGATATAATAAATGAGTTTCTAAAAGCCTTAACCAACTAAATACGCGAGTAGTTCATGCATCATAAATCATTAAAGTAAAACAAAATGATATTGTCTGGGGACGGATTATAGAAACCGAGGATACATTAGAGGAGGCTTAATTACAAGCCTTGGGATGAGAGGGTGTGAAAGAGTGCTTCAGGGGCCCTGGGGTAGCTCCCTAGTATCGGGTACTTTCACAATAAAACCCTTCTCAATCTGACTAGTCTCTAAGTGTTTCCATACCAGTTGAGCTATTCATATTATTATTATTCGGACTTATGGAACAGTGTAAACTCCTAGTTGGCCTAGTCCAAATTAAAATTTAAGGGCCCACATATATAGGTAAGTTATGATGAGGATATTGCATAACATTCATGCATTCATAATTGATTGTGTATGTGATTGTGATTGTTATTATTATATATTAGTTGTGAAAACCCTTTATTGCTGATGCCCCATTTGGGAATATTATATTCTGTTTCTCACTCCTTTCTCTGTGTTTTTGTTTCATATGTTTTAAATTGATGGTTCAGAGGGAAGGATCGAAGAATCTCGACAGTGAATATAACATGTTCTAGAAAGGGAGCTCGGTATGAATACCGTGGTCCAATGAATAAATAATGTTATTAAGTAACTGCTTTTGGGCCATGGAGTTTCCTCTCTTTCTTATAATGTTTAATAATTATTTTCTTCGGATGAATGTAAAATTACTTTACAAAGTTTTAATAATATTTATGAGGTATTTCATAAATGATGTATGTAATTTATTCCGATAGTTTCCTTTTAACAATCATTTCTTTAGTAAAAAAAATTACAAATTCTTTTAGTATTTATTAAGGTGTAACAGAGGGTGTTACAGATGAAGCCACCACCCAGTTCGGGCAAGAGAGACGTCATTGACATGATAGCTGGAGGATTTGTCGGGGGTGGAGTGTCAAGTTTAACACGGAAGAATCATCTAAGAATGATCATGTCGGTCCAGGCGAAAACAGATAACAAACCATTCAAAGGTGGAATTTAGACCCCGACTATTACCTTTACTGATGAAGATTACGGTCCAACAGTGCCAGGGGGTGACGACGTTGTGGTAATTGAAGCTGTGGTGGCAAAAAAAACCATTAGAAGGATGCTTGTAGATCAAGGGAGTTCGTACGATGTTATTTTTTACGATGCTTTAAGAAAGTGGGGCTCTTAGACTTCGATTTGCAGCCATATACCTAAGAGTTAACGACATTCAATGGAGCTAAGCAATCTACCAAGGATTATCTGGACACCAGACTGACGTTTAAAGGAGAGCTGGGGTCGAAGACGGTGCGCATAAGAGTTTTGGTAATCGATGTCAAATTCCCGTTTAATGGGATTATTGGGTGCCCTTCTCTAAATGCCCTAGAGGCTATAGTGTCAACACCACACTTGTTGATAAACTTTATCGATAAAGATAACCAAGTATCTTCTGTCCGTGGTGATCAACAAATGGCGAGGTATTGCTATAACCTTAGTGTATTAATGACCAAGGCGGAGGAGCCCATAAAGAGGAAGAGATTGAATGATGGCGGACCAGTACCAGAATCTGTGAACCTGATAGACCTTGACCCAAGGGAGGAATTGACGTTAAATCCAGAGAATCCTCAGAGGCTGACGCCTAAGGGAGTCAAGAAGGTGGTATTAGAGGAGGACCCCTTCAGGGGCATAGAGATTAATGATTCCCTAAATCAGGGAATGAAAGAACATTTGGTCAAGTTGCTAAAAGAATTTAAGCACTTGTTCACGTGGACTATTGCTGATATACCAAGAATTGATCCAAACTTCTACTGCCACAAGTTGGCAGTCTATCTGGAGTAAAAAGCGGTTACGTAAAAGAAGAGAAGATTAGGTCCAGAAAAGCAAAAGGCGGCGTGAGTAAACTAAAGAGTTGTTGAAGGCCGGATTCATAAGACAGGTACAATACTCTTCCTGGGTCTCAATTGTAGTCATGGTGAAAAAGGTAAACGATAAATGGCGGATGTGTACAGATTTTACGAATCTGAACAAATGTTACCCTAAGGACCCGTATCCCTTACCGAGTATTGATCAAATGGTGGACGACTCGTCAGGGTACTAAGTCCTATCCTTTATGGATGCATACTCTAGCTATAATTAAATACTGATGTGGAAAAAGGATGAAGAAAAAATAACATTCATAAACGATAAAGGTGTTTTCTGTTACACGGTCATGCCGTTTAGGTTAAAGAATGCTGGAGCTACCTACCAGAGGATGATGAACAAGGTTTTTGATGGAATATGATCGAAGGTAGTTGAAGTTTACATTGATGACATAATTACCAAGACCGCGGTTGGGGGAGATCACATTGAAGATTTAAGAAGGGTATTTCAACGACTGCAACTTTACAACATAAGGTTGAACCCATTGAAATGTACATTCATAGTACCAACAGGGAGGTTCTTATGATTCATGCTCACTCAAAGGGGCATAGAGGCTAACCCCGATAAATGTAAGGTGTTGAGGGAGCTCTAAAGCCCAACTAATATGAGAGAAGTACAATCGTTAAACGAAAAAGTGGCAACATTACCCCGGTTCATGCCCAAAATGGCACACTGGTCACTACCTCTGTACAAAGCGTTGAAGAAGAACAAGGAGTTCCAATAGGAGAGGAACAGGAAGAGGCTTTAAAATAAAGAAAGTTTTAGCTAACCCTTTAGTGTTAACAAAGCCAGACCCCAGAGAGAAATTGTTTGTTTACTTATCAGTGTCTGATGAAGCCATTGGGGCTGCACTGATCAAGGAAATGGTTGAAGGTCAGAGATCGATGTATTTTGTTGGAAAAGTACTGTAAGGATCAGAAGGCCGCTATCAAAAGTTGGAGAAGGCAGCGTTGGCATTGGTATGGACGTCCTGACGTTCAAGATAATATTTTCATGCACATCTAATTACAGTCCGAACGGATCTTCCATTGAGAACGGTTTTCCATAAACCAAACCTGACAGGAAGATTGATGAAATGAGCTATAGAATTGTAAGAATTTGATATCTCCTATGAACCCTAAACGACTATTAAAGCTCAGGTGTTGGTTGATTTTGTGACAAAACTAACAGGAGGGGCCTCAACGCCACTACGGGAGCATTGGATGATTTATGTGGATGGATCCTCGAATAATAAGGGATATGGAGTCAGTGTAGTAATTGAAAGTGAAGACGGGGTGAGCGTGGAAATTTCCCTTAGATTTGAGTTCAAAACGTCGAATAATCAAGCAGAAAATGAGGCATGCTTAGCAGGACTCAGGGCGGCTCTAGACGTGGGAGCACACACGGTGGTGCTTTACAGCGATTCACAACTGGGGATTTCGTTAATCAGTGGAAGTTATCAAGCAAAAGAACCGTTGTTACAAGAATATTTGGCAAAAGTTAAGGAGTTAGCGGAAAAGTTTACCGATGTTGAGTTTAGACATGGCCCCAGGGAAGAGAACATCAGAGCCGATGTGCTATCTCGACTGGCAAGCATGAAGAAGGCGGGGAACACAACCATAGTTACAGAGAGCTTTGGCTGCTCCAAGTATTTCAAATCCTCTCAAAGTGTACGCCACCCAATTCAAAGCACATCCCGAAGACTCCTGGGTCATTCCAATTAGCCAGAAAAATATTAAGGGTAGGATATTGGTGGCCCACTTTAGGCAAGGACGTAGTGGAGTATGTTAAGAGATACGATGCATGTCAGAAAAATAGCAATGTGCACCACGTCCCCGTTGAAGAATTGTTTATATCCGCCGTCCCTTGGCCTTTCTACCAATAGGGCATGGACATTCTTGGACCTTTTCTAAAAGCTCCTGGCAGAGCTAAGTATCTAATAGTTGGAGTGGACTATTTTACGAAGTGGATAGAAGCAGAAGCAGTAGTACATATCACCGTGGCCCGAACGCGAAGATTTTTCTATGAAAATGTCATCACAAGATTCGGCATACCAGGAAGAGTCATAACAGACAATGGGACACATTTCACAGATGCAAAGTTTAGAAGTCTTCTTGATGGACTACAGATTAAATAGGTATTCTCGCCAGTGGAACATCCCTAAACCAATGGTCAAGCCGAGGTGGCAAATAGAGAAATATTAAAAGGCATAAAGAAGCGCCATGGTGAGGTAAAGGGAGAATGGGCTAACCAGTTGTGTCATGTCCTATGGGCATACTGGACCACCCCTCATTCATCTATAGGAGAAGCCCCATTCCGACTGGTATACGGAGTAGACACAGTAATACCAGTGGAAATAAATCTAATTTTTCCAAGGGTGCAACAGCTTGATGAGGTAGATAACAATCAGAAACTGAAGAATGAGCTAGATCTATTACCTAAAGTCAGAGAGCCGGCCTTCATCCGAGACCAAGCTGTTAAAGCTAAAAAGACACTACATTATAATATAAAGATTCAACAAAGAAGATTTAATGTGGGGACTTCGTCCTAAAAAAGGCCTCAATGGGAAATCGTTTTGCTCACCAAGGAAAGTTGGCACCAACATGGGAAGGACCGTACCGGGTAAATGAAGTCACAACGGGCAGAGCTTATCTTTTGGAAACTTTATAAGGGGAAGTTTTTAAGAATAAATGGAATGTAAAGAACCTTCGCATGTACTACAGCTAACCGGCACCATGAGTCATGCACTCTTTTCCCCCACCTAAGGTTGTTCCCACGGGGTTTACTTAGGAGGTTTTTAATGAGGCATGCAGCTGGGATTCTATCTTATCAAGAAAATACAAATTTCAAATATTTATGACTTAATACTTATTTTCCAGAAATCGTATTAAACCCTAGAGTAGTCTAAGGACCCCAGAGTGGTTAAGTTTTCAATTAAGCCCTGGAGCTGTCTAAGGACCCCAGAGTGGTTAAGTTTTCAATTAAACCCCAGAGTGGTCCAAGGACCCTAGAGTGGTTGTTTTTAGTTAAACCCCAGAGTGGTCCAAGGACTCCAGAGTGGTTAAGTTTTCAATTAAACCCCGAAGTGGTCCAAAGACCCCAGAGTGGTTAAGTTTTCAATTAAATGCCCGGAATGGTCCAAAGATCCCGAAATGGTAGACTTAATTGAAGTTTAAAATCTGGAATGGTAAAAAACTTAGTTAAAAATTAGACACGAAATTTAGAGCAATCTTATTATATGCACTGAGTGACAATATTTTAAACTAATAAATGCAAGAAAATGAAAATAAAGACGATCTGAACAAAAAACTTCAATATCATTATATGAAAAATTATAAAAGATAAGGAACGATGGCCAAGTAATATAATGATCAAAAAAGAGGGCGAAGCTTGTCCCGCCTACAGAGCGAAAATAAAAATCAAGGGTCCACAGGGTCAGCGTTCTCCTTCTCCCTATCAGAGCTGACATCCTCATCTCCACCATCACCTCCGGGAGGGGTGTCATCTTCTCCCTCCACCAAAGGGGCAAACTTGAATGGCTCATCAGCAGGGACGTAGGTTCTCTCACCAACCTCAGTTACCAACTCCCCATTCCAAAATCTATTAAAGAAGCTGATCTTGTTCATGTTTAGCTGGGCACCTTAATTGCGGTAAACAACTTGACGAATTGCATGGATGAATGAATCCATAGTAGCCCGGGCGAACTTAGTCATATCACTTTTATATTTGTTTCGTTCATCCTAGACCACAGTGGTTAAATCATCATTTTTCTTCTAAAGATCGGCCACTAGCTTCTCCAAGTCGTCCACCTTGAGTTGGAGTCTGTCGTTTTTCTTCTTTAAATCGTCCCTGGAGTTCAGAAAGCTTTGATTTTCTTTATTAAGGCTCTTAACCCTTTGATGTTCCTTTCCACAGTCTTCAGAAAGCCAGGAGTTCTTCTCTTTCAACCGCTCAATCTCCCTCTTTGGCCCGTCAGTGGCGGCGGAGTAGATGGGGGAAAGAGTCTTAATATTATACCACATGACGGTCTCAAGAGTGAATTTGAGGTCTTGAGGATTCAATACCTCTTTGAGACACCATGAGAGGGTAAAACCGGTGTCAGGAGGAGTAGTTTTGACCAGGAGATCCTTCAGAGCCTCCATGCCAGAAATAGGGGCCGAGGTATCCTTTTCAACCCGCTCCTTGGTGATTATCCCTTTTCCTTTGTTAAGCACCTTTTGGCTGGGGTTAACCTTGTGCTTCTTGGAGACGTCAACACCTTGCTTCTTCTCCTTCCTCTTGGCAGGGCCAGTTTCAAGAGCCACTGCCCCTCCAGGGGTTTGGAGGTTGGAAGCTTTATTCATTTTTGGGGTGACATGGTTTTCCCCAAAGACGTCGACCTCGGAACCTTCCGGATGCTTTCAGAGTTCTTCCAAAGCGTCTGCACTCATGTTCCCTAAAAAACAATAGTTAGCATCAAACCGAGGTACAAAAATCTTAAAAAGAATAGAGAGAAAGGTGAATACCCAAATGAGTGAGGTACTCATTTCGTGTCTCTAGAGTTCCTAGAAGGAAACGACATCTGAGGTGAACACCCTGGGAGAGGGTATGGAGGGTGTCGACAATGGTGCGCGATGTCTTAGAAAGAAAGCTTGCATCAACAGAGTACGCGGTACTCTCTAGAAGGAAATGTTTGTGGGTC
Organism: Clitoria ternatea; assembly: GCA_037962975.1. Lineage (NCBI taxonomy): Eukaryota > Viridiplantae > Streptophyta > Magnoliopsida > Fabales > Fabaceae > Clitoria > Clitoria ternatea. Next base: position 79,720,618 of record CM075672.1, read on the forward strand.
CAGCCAGTGTAGATCAAATAGTTACCGTTCTCGTCTTTCTAGAAAGGAGACGTGGTTTTCTCAACAAAGAGTTTAAAAAACGCACTCTTGAAAGAGAAGCCCTACATCTTGCAAGAATCGGCATAGGCCTCAAAATTTACGATGTCGCTTTCACATTAAAGGTTGATGAAGCTCATCTCGGTACTGGCTCAATGCATCACCCGAGCATACCTAAGAAATATGGCGACGGTCGGGGTAAAGCGGAGGTGCTTTCCAAGGACTTGAAGGGCCATCACCAAGGCCTAATTGTTTGGGTGAAGCTGACTGGGGGCGATGTCCAGGAATCGCAGCACTCCCATCTCGTACTGGTTCAGGGGGAATCGAACTCCCACCTTCAGCAGTGTGAAGTCATGAAAGTAGAGGAAACGATCTCGCGGAATATGATAGATCTGATTCGTGAAGGTAGGGCGGATGAGATGAAAGTCTTTCTCATACTTCTTATTTTGCCAAAAAGACTCCGCCTCAAGCTGAACACCGTCATCTTTGGCCGTGTAGGAACTGTAGGTAGCCACCACGTCTTTAGCCACCTAAAAATATGGATCTTCGGCCTTTCGTGCTAGCCAGTTGATCTTATCAGCGATCATGAAAGTCTCATCGGGGTCATTCCTTAACACAAATGATCCAGCGGTGTCCATGGTAACCACGTGCGCTAAAAATGGGACAACAAAGTAAAAGTCAGTATCATCAGCACAGTAGTGCACTACGTTGGAGTCTTCACCCCGGTCCGGAGACACAAGGGGCAAAGGTGATTTTGGTTCAAGAATCTCGGAGGAAGAGGACTCCAGTTCCTGGGGATTTAGATTACCCCGGTTAACTGGAGTCACCCACCTATGGATGTCCATTTTTGTGAGTCGAGGTCCACTACGAGGAACCTCGGTAGGCCAATAAATGGAAGGGTTCGAAATTATTTCACAAGAGTTATCTTGGCCTTGACCGTTGTTAGTGGAAAAAGAAGACATTGTAAATAAAAGGGGTTAGAAGACTACCTGTGTTTACGGTACGGACTGTTCTTCTAGTACGGGCCAGGACGAAGTCAAGGGAGAATTTAAGACTATAGACAAACAGAATTTCTGGAAGAAGGATGCAAAGTGAGGAACTAGCGAGGTTTCCTTACCTTATATATAAATCGAAACACCATAGCCCGAAGTTCAACCGTCGTGGCCTATGGACGAAGTAGAAGATGAAGCGTCACGGCCTAAAAGGAGCTTAGTTTTGCCTTTAATTAACGTTACTTGATGGCGCGTGGGGTGAACGACCAATCGCGACTGGACACGTCATCGATCCGTGTGAAATGGCAGCTTTTCAGGTGGTTCACATTAAATGCTCTACCTAACCTATAGTACACCTCACCTCGGATGCATCAGTACAACGGTTCCCACACCACGACGGTTTTTCCATGGAGTCAGAAGTAGTTCACTATTGTGGTAACACGACAATAATAAACCAAGGGGAAAATTATCCGGGGTGCTAACCAATTTCCTGAGGATAACCGGGGTGACATTGCAGTGATTGAGAAGCCCCAAAAATGAGGGTAAATTTTTTACGATTTTTAAAGTAATTAAAGAATAGAAGAAACCGCGAGATAGATCTTTAATAAGTAACCCCGGATCATTTTAAATAACCTATCCCATATATGAAGATATGAGAAGGTGAATAAATTAAATCAAGAGTCTTCCTTGGACAATCAATCATAGGATCATCAACAAGGAATAGCGGAAAACAATATCTATTTGAGAGTTATGAAAAAGAATGGAAAATGGGTTTAAAGAGACTTGAATTGATGGTAAAAAATATAAGTGAAGTCACACACGGATATATGATTGAACCATGGTTAAATGGAACCCATCTATCAGCAAAACATATGAAAAATTGAAGAATCGAGGGTATGAATCGATTCAAGCACCCCATGAATCGATTCAAATGCTACTAGAGTCCAAAAAGTGAAATCAGGCCCCTTTGAATCGATTCAAGCTCGCATGAATCGATTCAAACGTTCCTAGACATCATGAACAATAATTCCAGAGAGCTTTGAATCGATTAATACGGGGGCTTGAATCGATTCAAAGTGCCTAAAAATTGGGAACAGTAAAAACTGTGTGTCTTGAATCGATTCATACACTGTTATGAATCGATTCATGACAGAACACAGGCCATTTTATGTAGAAAAAGTCATATTTTTGGACTTCTAAGCCCTCTAACTTTCTCATACAAATTCCAATGCTTACCAAATTTTGACATCAACTTATATACATCATTTGTGATGTGTGGCTGCCATCCACGCTGAAACATTCCTGAAAATGAGAAAGTTGTGCGCATAAATGCATTTTACTCATTTTGAGACATTTTTGTGGAACTCAAGGGCCTATTCTCAATGGAATTGGCTCATTCCAATTTTTACAAGTCACAATTCATGAATTTAAGCTATTGGAATCATTACATACTATCAAAATCTCATAAAAACTCATTTTGACCCTATTGGTTCCTCAATTATGCATAAATTTCTTATACAACCTTCACAATTTAATCAATTCATCAAACATCATGCACCTCAATGCCATCAATTGGCTAAGAAACTTCATAATTAATATTCATTCATCAATATGGCAACAAGACCATCATATTTTTGTTAACATCAACCAATACTAAGGTCACTATAAAAATTGGCCCTTTAAAATATACAAGGCTCACATTTTCTTTCCATATTTACCTCCATCATTGCTCACCCTCCAAAAGAGTAGGATTTTCCTCACCCCTACATCAAACTTTAAAATGGAAACTAGGAGGTGAGTAACATATACCAAATGATTCAAAATCATACATTATGATGATACATGTACATATGTGCATAACATATATTTCTCAAGAAGCATCATAAGCTTCACTCACATCATCTTGTTTCATTTCAACATCATGCATACCTAGATCATTATATTTATAATTAATAAAGGTCATCACACATTCAATGTTAGTACCATAACTTCTTTCCTCTTTATTAAACAATCATCCATCGCCACCACGGGCTACCCACTAAGCATATTTCCGGCTATATGCAAATACTCTTATAGCTAATGTGTATGCATAAAGGAATCAATAACAATTACGGATCTGACTATGGGAAACAACATTATATCAATTGTGGGTTAAGCATAGGTGTGCTACTATGCCCCTACTGCAGTAGTAAAAGTGTACACTTATATCTCAAATCATGCATGCTTAACATTATATTTTACTGGTACTAAACCGCTATCACCCATTTATAGCACTAGTCACCCCGTGACTTGCGGATTCAACAACATGGCCTCACTTGCCATAAGTGCTACGGGCCCCTCCCGAACACACATCGAGAGAGCCGTGCCCCATCAGGACATCAAGGTCACTTGCTCACCATAGAGTCGCACACCCACTGGGCCCGTGTTAGTCCTTAAATTTACAATAAAATCTTTAATAAAAACTTTGTAAAAATAATAAAAATTAGCTTAAATTGTTAGAAAATTAGGTTTTAAATTCAATAAATGGATGTTGTTGGAAATAATATGCCTTTGATCAATTTTCTCTAGTTTTGCAGTGAAAAAGTAAAGAATTTAAAGAGAAAAATGAAGATCTGGAGAGCTGACGCGTAGCATCAACACCACGCATAGCGTGGGGATTTCTGATGCTGACGCTACGCGTCACAGCCACGCGTAGCGTCAGAAGCTACGTGGACTCCACTTCCAGGTGGCCAAGCACTCAACCTTTGACCTATAATTGGCCTCTCCACTACTCACAAATGGTCCAAGCCGAAGTGGAGACAGGGACAAATGGCAAGGCATGATTGAATTAATAATTCCATAGTGGCCACTTCAAGCTGTTTAATGGGAGCTGAGTCAGGAACCTGATGCGTAGTGTCAGGCTGGCGCGTAGCGTCATCACCCTTCCTTAGCCCTATAAATAGGGCCATTCTCCACACTCCTAAGCATCCATCCCACATTCTGAGTTCTCTTCTTCTCTTATACACTCGTGTTTGAGTGGTTCTTTTATGAGTTTGTAGTTCTAGAATAGTTTTCTAGATACTTGAGAGTGTTGTGTAGTATTGTGATCGTTGTACCGTGAAGTTTCCATCGCCTTTGTAATGTCAATCACTGTAAGTGTTGTTTTTACTTTCACCATGTGTAACTAATTTGTTTATGTTGGAATTGGTGAACTAGTCTATTGATTATAATGTTGTGAATTCGATCTCTACATGTTTATGATTCAAGTGCATGTTAGTATTTCAATATTTTATTAGTATGAGCATCAAACGGGAGAATGATTTTCATGCGTATTGAAACTTGTTTTATTAGTGTGAATGTCAAATGGGAGAATAATTATTCATGCCTTATTAAAACTTGATTTAACAAAAGTAAAAGTTGGAATGCCCTTAATATGCCAATTACTAGGGATAGAATTGGTAATTATTGTTGCCATAAGGCCAGGACTTAATACAAGTTTTTACTGAGAAAGCTCACGAGAGATCGGACTTTACGGTGAATACTTAGAATTTATATCACGAGGGATCGGTTATAATGATTTTTAGCTACAATGACATGAACTTGATGATTAAATATGCATGTTTTGAGTTCCTCCATTGTTATTATAGATTAGGAATCCAAATTCCAACATAATTTGTTTATCTGTGTTTTATCCTCAAGTATCTTAGCTATTTTAAATTACAACTTAACTTTTTAGATAGATTTTTATTTTCTTTTTACCACATGAACAACTCAGCTATGCAATCTTGTGAATATTGTATGAATTGTATATAAATTATTCTTTTGTGAATAGGTTTTGATAAATTTACCATAGTAACTAGAAAATTACTGTAATTATTGGACTTTCAATCCCAGTGGAACAATATCTAAATTTTGAAAACTACAAACGATTGGTGCGCTTGCCAATTAAAAGACCCAACAGTAACACGAAGTTAACAAGTTTTCTGTAACATTATAAATGGGTCTAACAAGTTTTCTGGCACCGTCACCGGAGATTGAATTGATTCAGTAAAACAGTAATTTTTTAATTATCGTGGTAAAAATATTCTACCTTAGTAAAAATTTTCAATTTATTTATTTATTCATTTTAACATTATTTTACTAACCTTTCTTTATTTAGTGTGTTTATGCAAACTTGATCTTCTGCAGGAAAGGTGTTCTTTGATCCTGAGATCGAGAAGTTTGTAAAGAAACTTAAAGCATTAAAATCTAAAAAAATAAAAACTTCTTCTTCAACTTCATCTTCTTTTGAAAAATCTGAAAATTTTGAAAATTCTAACATGGCCGTTGAAAGAAGAACATTGGGACAGTTTGCTGCTATTAATGGACCACCTCGTGTTTCAGGGATGTATCAAGGACCTATTGCTGCTGTAGAAATTAAACCAGCTACTTTAAACATTATTCAAAATAATCAATTTGCTGGTTTAAATAATGAGGAACCTTATGAACACTTAACTATTTTTTATGAGTTATACAACACAATTGGTTTTGAACCCAATCAAGAAGAATCAGTTTACATGAGATTGTTTCCTTTTTCTTTGATTGGGAAAGCTAAAGAATGGTTTAAATCTTGTCCACCCGGTAGTTTTGCAAACTGGTCCGATGTCGAGAGAAAATTTTTGGAAAGATTTTATTCTCCTTCAAAATATTTTGAAGCCATGACAGCCATACATTCTTTTTCACAAAACAATGATGAGTCATTAGGAGAAACATAGGAATGATTCAAGGCACTCTTGAGAAAGTGTCCAAATCACAACTTAAATGATGCCGAAAAGGTAAGGATCGTTTACCATGGTTTATTACCTCAGTTTAAGATGATGTTAGATGCTTGTGCAGGTGGTTCTTTAATGAACAAAACTGTGGAAGAAGTAATAGAAATATTGGAATCAATGTCCATTAGTGACCGATAAGCAAAACATGAAAGAGGTAATGCACCAAGGAAGTAAGGTATGCTCGAATTGGGAGTGAATGATGCAGTATTGGCTCAGCAAAAATTGCTAACTCAACAAATTGAAGCTATGAGCAAACAATTAGAGAAACTTCAAATTGCTCAAGTGACATCACCACCCCCCGCTCAATTGAAACAATGTATGCATTGCATGGGAGAACAACCATGTGGTTACTGTGCCCCTAATAGAAATGAGCAAGAGCAAGCCAATTTTCTAAACCATCAAAGAATACCATTGGGTAACTTTCCTTTCAATTATTGTAATTCTTTTCCTAACAATTTTCCATAGGGATGGCAGAATTAGAATTCTGGCTGGAGACAAGATGTCGGACCTTCTAACTGACCTCCTAACAATCAATTTAAGCAACAACAATCACAAATTGAAAATACAAGATTGACAAGGATTGAGGAATCTATCCAACAGTTATTGCAATTTATGGAAACAAATGAAGCTACCCAAAAGGCATCAGATTTACAAATGGGTCAGTTAGCAAAGGAAATAGCTGAATTGAAAAGTTCTGGTTTTACTGCAAACACTCAGAACCCAAGGGATCAATGTAATGCTGTTTTTTCTAAAAGTTACAAATTTGTAAAAATTGATTGTAAAAAGAAAGAGAATGAGAAAAAAAAGAAGAAAAATAAAAAGAAAGTGAAAAAGAAAAAAAAGAAAAAAGAAAAAATATACAAGAGCCTGTGAATGAAGAGCAAGAAGCAAGTCGTATTGCCATCTTAACACCAGAAAAATGTGAAGATCCGGGAAGTTTCACCATTCCTGTAACCATTGGAAATATCAATATCAGGAATGCTTTGTTAGATTTAGGGGCTAACATCAATCTTATGCCCCTAGATTTGATGAAGCATATTGGTGATCTGGAATTACAAGAAACCAAAAGGACTTTACAACTGGCTGATTGCTCTGTCAAGCAACCTGTTGGGATTATGGAAGATGTATTGGTAAAGGTTGACAAGTACCACTTCAGAGTTGATTTTGTGGTACTGGATATGAAGGAGGATACTGAGATCCCCCTAATTCTTGGAAGACCTTTCATGAAGACTGCAAAAATAATGGTAGATATTGATCAAAGTATGGTTGCAATCAGAATTCATGGAGAGGAGGTAAGCTTCAGTGCTCATGAACATCTCAGAACAAATAAGGAGGAAAAAGTTTACCTTTCAACCAAACCAGGTATATCTCTTCCCAATCAATTAAATTTTTTAAAATTAACCGATTGTTTGTATGATGAAAGACAGGTAATCAAGCATCGGAGAAGAAGGAAGAAAAAGATAGGTGATTCCTCAACCAAAATTGAAAAACCACTCGATTGATCAAAGGTAATGTCTGGCTGGAGACATTAAACCTAGCGCTCAGTGGGAGGCAACCCATTATTTTCTCTTTATTTTTTATTTATAATTAAAAAAATTTTAAAATAAAAAATAAAAAAATATATAAAAATAAAAAATATATAGTTTTTCAAATTTTAAAGTGAGAAATTTAATTTTGAAAAGAAAAGGGGTTTAAAAATTAAAAGAAAAGGTTTTTGAAAATTAAAATTTTGAAAAATAAAACAGAAGCCCACGCGTAGCGCCACACTGACGCGTAGCGTAGACTCTAATTTTCAACCTGATACGTAGCGTCAACACCACGTGTAGCGTCAGGGCCCTTGTCCAGTTTTTAAAACTGAACCAGAGGGAGGCCCAAGTCTATTATCTTTAAAAACCTATCTTGCGTCCCTCTGCATTTTCAGAAACCCTAATTTCCCAAACCCTCTTTTTCTCTTAAAACCTCCAATCACCTTCATTCCTATTTTCTCTAAGGAATCCAAGTAAGTATCTCAAATCCCTTTCTCTTTAATTTGTTTTAGAATTTTGATTCTTAGAATTGCATGAGGTTAGGGATAGGATTAGATAACCATTGGGCTTGATTGCTGTTAGAAATAGGATTTGAATGGATTGAATGTGGTTTTGAAGGGGTTGCGCAGCATGTTTTGCAGTTTCTATTCTACAAGCCCACGTGTAGCGTCCCATTGACGCGTAGCATGGGAAGAACAGAGCTGACGCATAGCGTCCCACTAACGCGTAGCGTCAGCCTTTGTTCCTGATTTTTGTTAATTTTTGTGTGTTATCTTCTGTTATTTGTATAACTTGTTTTCTGTTTTTAATAAATCTGTTTAGTATGCCTCTGTTTGTTGTTTGTTGTTTTCTTTTGAATTAATAAAATTTCTTAGTTTGCATGTTTGTTATACTTTCTTGCATAAAAATAAAAATACATAAATTTGAACAAATTTGTAAATATGTATGTTGTATAATTTTGCAAGTTTTGTGAAATTTATGTTTTGTTAAAAATAAAAATATGCATGTTGCATTTTGTGTGAATTTTTGTTAAAATTTCTTTTGTATAAATAGTTTATGAAAATATTTTGTGACATTTTAAATATAAAAACAAAAATAATTGTTAAACTTTTTAATATTTGATTTTTAAATAGTGTAATGTGTTTGATTTTTAAATTTTTCTTTTTTTACAGATGGCACCTGAGAAATCCATTCCTTCTACTGGTCCTAAGAGACAGAGAAGGACCACAGACACTGACACCACTTCTGAAGATCCAGATCTTCAGGGAGAGGAAGTGCTAGGACCGAGAGACCCTACCAGATTTCGCACTGATGCGAAATAAGCCCGGTTTCATCAGATAAAGGGCCAAAGACTCATCTGGGAGAGAGTCCTGGATTTAAGTACTGGAGACTATCCTGAGCTACAGGATGAGGTCCAACGTAGGAGATGGGGAGCTCTGTTTTCCCTACCTACTGAGGGGGATCCTATCTTAGTGATAGAATTTTATGCTAATGCCTACAAGACTCGCCAGGACTCTCCGAACATTGGACATCAGAGGACGAGTTGGGTTAGGGGCCGACACATCATATACAACCGGGACACGATTAGTACCCTACTGGGTAACCCTTGGGAGCCTACTCTCGAGAGCAATACTTGTTTCTGGAAGGAGAACAGAAATAAGGTTGCAACTGAGGATGGTGATTTAGGATACTTCCTAGATCAGGTTGCTCACTTCTTGAGCAAAGATGGAATCTTCTTCAACCTGAGTAAGGTTGGAAGGACCCCATCAAACCTCCTCAAGACCCAGCTGACCCCTATAGCTCAGGCGTGGTCTCATCTTATGCTGCATAACATCACTCCTGTTACCCACCTCTCTTCTATCCCAGTTGATTGTTGCTTCTTTCTTTACTCTATTCTTCAGGGCCATACCATTGATATTGCTGAGCTTATATCTGAGCAAATTCACCTTTATGCCCTTGGGTATAAGGTGAATTGTCCTATCCCATTCCCTCTCATCATATCTGCCTTATTGAGGAGGCAAGGAGTTACTATGCCATCACCAAAGTTCACTAGTTCTTCGGGGAGAGTCCCCAAAGTTCTAGTGAGCAGAGATTACTTTGTCCAGCAATGTGAGCTTCCACCACTGGAGTAGGAGGCTCAGCCCAGACAGAGGAGGAGGAGACCACCAATTCAGCCACCACCTGCTGATGCTATCACAGAGGGATTTTCCAGGATGACACTTGAGCATCAGCATATGATGCAGATGATGGCTGCCACACACAGAGCTTACATGCATCTTCATAATGCATTTTATCAGTACAGACTTTAGGGAGAGGGAGCACCTTATGTCACACCAACTAAGTTCGCAGCTCATGTAGCTTGGCCTGGTGATTTACCCACTTACCCTGAGACTGGTGGACCATTTGGAGCACATGCCGAGTCAGAGGGTGATGTAGATGAGGAGGGAGATGATGAGGATCACATGGAGGACTGATGGTGTTATTTTCTACATCTTTTACTACACTTTAGTTTACTTTTAGTTTGATATTTACATTGGTATTTTTACTTTGTGGATTATATTATATTTTGTCTTTTATTATGTGGTGTGTTTTATTGTGTAATTTTATCGTGGTATGTTTTTGCGTGTTTTCTTCAAAAATTCAAAAAAAAAGTTTTATCGTTGAAATCAAATTTTTTGTTGTTGAAAATAACAAAATTTATACACTTAAAGTTTTTACACAATAAAACCATTTTTAAATCAATTATCGATTCTTTTTGTAATTAAGGAATTTTGATAAATTTAATTACAATAATTTTATTAACTATCAAGCTAATTTCAAATAACCCGGTGAGCTGAGAGATCTTTTAAACACTTGAGGGTTTCGACATAACTTCATTCAAAATGATTTTGCTTTAATCTGTGATTTGTGTTGTTGTATAGAGAATTCAAGAAAATGATCAAGGCACATTTTTGGTAAAAGAAACCTTGGGCCAAAAAGCTTACCATGGTAAAATCATTTTATCCTTTAAAAGCCAATTTTGAGCCTGAAAAATAATTTCTTTGGTACCCTTGACCCTTATCAAATCTGAACCATTCCGTTTACTTGATTGATTAAAAGAGCAATTGATCAAAATGGAAAGAATATTTTGAGTAAGGAGTGAACATTAACAACTTGATTCTTTTCAAGAAAAATCAAAATTAAGCATATAAATGAAAAAAATGAAAAGACATATATGCAAATCAAAAATAGAGAAAAGAATCAAGTTGGGGGTATTTATTTTTCATCAATAAAGGAATTGAGACTTGGGACAAGAGAAAGCCTAAAAATTACAAAATGCTTTTTTATGATTTTAGGTTTTTGAATTCCAAGAAAAACCATCATTTCTTGTAAGCCAAGCCTCATTACAACCCATGAAAAGACCTTGTGATTTTTGAATTAACTCTGTATGATTACCCATTGATTAGATGAAAATCAAAATTAAATTCGTTTAATTTTATGATTGATTGAGTGAAATAGGTTACCCTTTGCACAGAGTTAAACACTTATGAGGTAAGCCTGAAATTATGCTTGATTAGTTAATAAGGCATTGTAAAATTTTTTATCATTAAACCTTTATTACATAGGATATCTAATTTTGGTTACTTTAAATGGTAAATTGTGAAATTACTTTTTGTGATAAATTCTCGGACTAACTCAAAAATTTGATTTCAAATTTTATTTTAATTTTCTCTCTTGCTCAAGGACGAGCAATGTCCCAAGTTGAGGGTATTTGTTAGTCCTCAAATTTACAATAAATATTTAATAAAAATTTTGTAAAAATAATAAAAATTAGCTTAAATTGTTAGAAAATTAGGTTTTAAATTCAACAAATGGATGTTGTTGGAAATAATCTGCCTTTGATTAATTTTCTCTAGTTTTGTAGTGAAAAAGTAAAGAATTTAAAGAGAAAAATGAAGATCTGGAGAGCTGACGCGTAGCATCAACACCACGCGTAGCGTGGGGATTTCTGATGCTGACACTACACGTCACAGCCACGCGTAGCGTCAGAAGCTACGTGGACTCCACTTCCAGGTGGCCAAGCACTCAGCCTTTGACCTATAATTGGCCTCTCCACTACTCACAAATGTCCAAGCTACAGGGACAAATGGCAAGGCATGATTGAATTAATAATTCCATAGTGGCCACTTCAAGCTGTTTAATGGGAGCTGAGTCAGGAACCTGATGCGTAGCGTCAGGCTGGCGCGTAGCGTCATCACCCTTCCTTAGCCCTATAAATAGGGCCATTCTCTACACTCCTAAGCATCCATCCCACATTCTGAGTTCTCTTCTTCTCTTATACACTCGTGTTTGAGTGGTTCTTTTATGAGTTTGTAGTTCTAGAATAGTTTTCTAGATACTTGAGAGTGTTGTGTAGTATTGTGATCGTTGTACCGTGAAGTTTCCATCGCCTTTGTAATGTCAATCACTGTAAGTGTTGTTTTTACTTTCACCATGTGTAACTAATTTGTTTATGTTGGAATTGGTGAACTAGTCTATTGATTATGATGTTGTGAATTCGATCTCTACATGTTTATGATTCAAGTGCATGTTAGTATTTCAATCTTTTATTAGTATGAGCATCAAACGGGAGAATGATTTTTATGCGTATTGAAATTTGTTTTATTAGTATGAATGTCAAACAGGAGAATGATTATTCATGCCTTATTAAAACTTGATTTAACAAAAGTAAAAGTTGGAATACCCTTAATATGCCAATTACTAGGGATAGAATTGGTAATTATTGTTGCCATAAGGCCAGGACTTAATGTAAGTTTTTACTGAGAAAGCTCACGAGAGATCAGACTTTACGGTGAATACTTAGAATTTATATCACGAGAGATCGGTTATAATGATTTTTAGCTGCAATGACATGAACTTGATGATTAAATATGCATGTTTCTCCATTGTTATTATAGATTAGGAATCCAAATTTCAACATAATTTGTTTATCTGTGTTTTATCCTCAAGTATCTTAGCTATTTTAAATTACAGCTTAACTTTTTAGATAGATTGTTATTTTCTTTTTACCACATGAACAACTCAGCTATGCAATCTTGTGAATATTGTATGAATTGTATATAAATTATTCTTTTGTGAATAGGTTTTGATAAATTTACTATAGTAACTAGAAAATTACTGTAATTATTGGACTTTCAATCCCAGTGGAACGATATCTAAATTTTGAAAACTATAAATGATTGGTGCGCTTGCCAATTAAAAGACCCAACAGTAACACGAAGTTAACAAGTTTTCTGCAACATTATAAATGGGTCTAACAGCCCGCCACATAGGGTGCCTCATCACCAAACTAAGGGCAGCTTCGTGATTTCAAGAATCACTAAGGAAGAACCACATAAGTTTTTACCCGTGCACTGGGCCGCCCTCCCACCAGGCCCGCCTATTGGAACCCCTAACATTCCACATAGACAACGAATGATATGCCATGGATGCAATGCAATGAAAATCGAATGCATTCTCACACTATGCATCCTAAATGCCATTCCATCATCAACAATTCATCACCAACACTTAGTGGAACTCTATATACTCATCATTCTCAACCATCAATAACATTCATTGGATTTCATATACATATCTAGTTAGTGGCAATCACAATTCATCAATTCATATATCATGGGATGTTTAATAACATTGCACTCAATACAATCATGGTTCCAAACCATTAACAACAACTCTAATTAATCATGAGTCAATTCAACAATATAATCATCATCCCATAAACATAAGCTACATAACACCATTCACTCTAAATGCATTTCAATCAAGTAATCATCAAATCATTCATCCAAGCCAATTTAATATAACACAACCATATACACATATCACTAATGGATGAAATCAAGCATTTACAGATATTACTCCTGTAACATCTCAAAAATTTCATTCTCATGTATAATCATTTTGATTTAGACCATTAATGATATTATCCATTTTTATCTCAACTTTCTACATGAATTTGTTTAGGAAAACATTTTTGTGAACACTTCTTTTGGTCCGGCCCAAATACCTTCTTTGATACTAACTTCCGGTAAGGCTATGATTGGGACATTACCGAGTAAAATATTATTGAGCAAGAAATTCCGAGTGAATCATGTCTAAGATAAGACTGTCTGAGTGAAGAAAGGAATCTGATTTCGAGTGAGATCTTTCTGAGAGGTATGACTGAGAGAACTTCCAAGTGAAGGAAGGTTAAGATGTTTCCGAGTTAGTCATGACCGAGAGAACCACTTCTGAATAAAGGGACTCCTGGCCTCAGAGACATTTCTGAGTGAAACGTTTCCGAGTGAAACGTCTCCGAGTGACTCGTTTCCGAATGAAATGTCTCCGAGTGACTCGTTTCTGAATGAAACGTCTCCGAGTGAAATGTCTCCGAGTGACTCGTTTTTGAATAAAACGTCTCCGAGTGAAACGTTTCCGAGAGAAGTACTTCCGAACGAAGAAAAGCTTTGATTTTGAATGAGTACTTCTCGGGCCGAGATATTCCCGAGTGGGGTATCTCCGACTTAAATACAACTTTCCTGAGTGGGGTGTCCTCGAGTGCGACACTTTCGTGTGGGATGGTACCGAGTGAGACATTTCCAAGTGGATGACACCAAGTGAGACCTTTCCGATTCCCGCGTGATATGTCACCGAGTGAGACTACCGAGTGAGTCATTTCCAGGGGAAGTACTTCTAGAACAGAGAAAGACTTTGACTTCGAATGAATATGTTTCCGAGTGAAAAGTTCCCGGGGGAAGTAAATATCCGAGTGGTGAACATGTGGCATCCCAAGTCGATTTACCATTTAATACAATCGTTTAATCATTTCTTGAACTAATTTTTTTCGTTTAATAAAAATCTAGGCCTTAATATAAAATAATATTTACTTTTCTTAAACATACCGAAAATAATAACCGATCGGAAATAATTCAGCTCGGTCCTAATATAAAATAGTATTCACTTAAGTACATTCAGAATAATAAGAGCGTACACAAAATAATATCCGATCGGAAATAAATACATTAATAAGATAGAGTTGAATAGAAACAGCGAAAAAGAAACGAAGGCAGGAAGGTCATTCGCCTGAGCGAGACCCTGATCGGCTAGGTGAAATTCGAGAGGGTCGCTTAAGCGAGCGCCGACTCGCTTGAGCGAATGCCACACATTAAACCTGAGTGAACCAGACATACAAAGAAAGCCAACAAGTCGGGTTTCACTCGGAAATAGGTCCACTCAGTTATCCCTCACTCGGTAACAGCTTAACCTCACATCTCTCGAAAAAGGTTCACTCGGAAAACTCTCTACTTTCAGTCACTCGGGTATACCACACTTGACTCATTTCTAACCCTTACTCAGGAATAGTTCACTCGGTCATAGCTCACTCGGGAACAATCTAACCTTCCTTCACTCGGAAAGGGTTCCCTCGGGCATCCTCACTCGGAACATACTCTAACTTTACTCAGAAGAGGCTCTCCCGGGCATAAGTCACTCGGAAACATTTTCACCTTCACTCGGAAGAACTCTACTCTTTCTTCACTCGGAAACGTCTACTCTTTCTTCACTCGGAACATTCCCCTCGTTCCTCGCTCGGACAAGAATAAATCAGCTTGGGCAAGATTCGCCCGGTAATAGACTGCTACAGCAAGCACTCGTGAAAATTAATACCATTCATATAACAACATAAATTCATATCCAATTAATCAACATACCGATTCACACTTAGTTCAACACACAACATGTAGCATCACACACTCGAAAAACTCATTATATATATATATATATATATATATATATATTATACTTTATTCAAAATCACTCTGGCCTTGGCATCGATCCTCCGCTTGGCGCACCTCCAAGGCTCCGACCTCCTCCCTGTCACTGGTTACTAAATTGAAAACCAAAGCAAGGGTGAGTATTTGGCATCATAATTAATCTAGAACAGAAATTAACAGTTTACATGTATATCAACTCCGTTCGGTGACTTTATTATCAAATTGAAAGTCACACTCGGCAAATAACTTACACTCGGCAAATAACTTACACTCGGCAAGTATAATAATTCATTCGGTAAATATAACAAGTTGCACTCGGCAAATTATCAAGTCATACTCAGCAATTATAACAAATTGAACTTGGCAAATATAGCAAATCATATTCAACAAATATATCAAATTGCACTCGGCAAATATATCGACTCATACTCGGCAAATATAATAGTTCTCACTCGGCAAATGTAATAATTCTCACTAAGCAAATATAGCAAATCTCACTCAGTAAATATGTTAAATTTCACTCAGCAATATGGCAGTTCTCACTCGGCAAATATAGTAATTTTCACTTGGCAAATATAGTAATTTTCACTCAGCAAATATAGCAAATCTCACTTAGTAAATATGTTAAATTTCACTCAACAATATGGCAGTTCTCACTCGGCAAATATAGTAATTTTCACTCGGCAAATATAGTAATTTTCACTCAGCAAATATAGCAAATCTCACTTAGTAAATATGTTAAATTTCACTCAACAATATGGCAGTTCTCACTCGGCAAATATAGTAATTTTCACTCGGCAAATATAGTAATTTTCACTCAGCAAATATAGTAATTTTCATTCAGCAAATATAGCAAATCTCACTCAGTAAATATGTTAAATTTCACTCAGCAATATAGCAGTTCTCACTCGGCGATTATAGAAATTCTTACTCGGGAAAATACAGTAATTCTCACTCAGCAAATATAACCAATTGCACTCGGCAAATACATTAAATCATACTCAGCAAATATATCCCATTTAAGCTCGGCAATTATATTAAATCACTCAGTAAATATTTCCAATTGAACTCGGCAAATATATTAAAGCATACTCAACAAATATTTCCAACTGAACTCGGCAAATATATTAAATCATACTCATCAAATATATCAAATTGCACTCGACAAACATATCAACTCACTCAGCAAATATATCAATTTGCACTCGACAAGCATATCAACTCACTCAGCAAATATACCAATTTCACTCGGCAAATATATCAACTCATACTCAGCAAATATATCAATTTGCACTCGACCAATAATTTACTCACGGTAAATTTAACAAATTGCACCCGGCAATGTAACCAATCATACTCGATAAATATAATAATTCTCATTCGGTAATTTTAGCAAATCACTCAATGAATATAGCCATCACACTCGGTAATTATAACAGTTTACACTAGGCAATTATAACAATTTACACTCGGTAATTATACACATCACAACTAATAATTCATCGATTGTCACAACTGACTCTCACATAAAATTGACGCCTAGTATCAGGATACTAAAATGATCGACCTTCAGCTGAGAGTCCGACTTGACATCCCGTGAACCCGACTTGGTTCACCGAGCCCGACTTGGCTCCCCCTCAACCACTGGGTCAAAGACCTCTGGGTAGCTTAACTGGGTCCGACTTGACCACTGAAGCCAAAAATAGGTTAATTCATACAGTTGGTCGTCCTCCACCACATAATCACATATCATGTCTCAATCATTACATATCATCAACAAAACAGATGCAACCACCAGAAACTGGCATGTGCTCATAATACAGGGCGACCGACTTGTCAAACCCATCCATCACACAGTCAATCACATAACATAATCATACCATCCTTTTACTGGAAGCCTGTCAGGAGCCGCTCCTTGCTCGTGCAACGCACCGGCGACCACTCCCCGCCCTCAACAGTATACAGAGTATCTCATGCATAATATATATAACTCAATATAATTAAAACGTTATCAATCTCATGCACAAATATTAGAACTGACATATGATCACCAGTCGGGCGGCCTACTTGCCAACCCATCAACACAAGCCACTATATACTTCAATTTATCTCAACATGTATTTCAAACTCAATCAAGGCACACATGATCATCAACTGATCGATGTCCATACTCATATGCATACACATACACATACCATTTTCGTTCAGTAATATCTTCTTACCATTTTCACAATTAATTTAATGACTCGGACTCACAGCATGTCCTATTCTAATTAATTATAACCCGAACACCCCCTTACCTCAGTTCCAAGCTTCTATAATCTGCTCCTGGTGCCGATTTCGTCCTCTGAGCACTAGGTTCACTGTTTCACTTCCAAATCCAGCACCAGCTCCGTCAGTCAGCCTTTTGTTGTTCGATCTGCTGCCTACGGGGTCGGAATGCAAAACTCATTATCTTTACGCCATCCTTAGCTCTAAGGAGCACTTTCGAGCTCACACTCACAAGAGGAGTGGAGAACAGACCCACACACAGCCATGCATGGCCACTCTGTTAATAGAGAAAACAAAAGGGGCAAGGGAACACAAATACAAATGGATCAATGGACTCACCTTGAGACCACGGTCACGGAAATGGGCTTATCACTCGGTTTCGATACGAACAGAGTCCTCCTCTAGAGCATGTAACTCACAGCAATAGAGGAAGAAGAAGAAGATGAACAGAAACCGAAGCAGATGAAGAAGAAGAAAGAAGAAATGGTTCGCGAAGAATGAGGAAAGAGAAAAAGGGGACCACCTTTATTCAAGGCCCAGGGGCAACCGGTAACCTCCCTAGCCGGTTACCTCCCCATTACCAATTACTATTTTGTTTAAACGTTTAAGCTAACTCCTCTCTCCTTCGAATCACGTTCCATTTACTCTTTTATAATTAATCCACCAATTAGATTTTATTTACTTTTACAGCCTTTAATTATTTATAATTTCCCAATAATTCCTAAAAATGTCAAATAAATTCCTAAAACAATTGTTAATATTTCCACTACACATAATCTCTAAAAAAAATATCCGGGATGTTACATCCACCCCTCCTAAGAAGGGATTTCGTCCCTGAAATCCACCTATCATGGGAACATCGTTCACCACTATTCATCCACCACATACAGTCATTGCATATTCCTAAAATCGTTACGCTCATATTCCTTCAAATTGTAGCACCATTTTACGTACGCAGCTATCATCTTACAGGCAACAACCATAAGTGCGCACCCCATCTTATCTCACTTTATTAATCTTAGTAAATATATGTTAATTTCTCACTCAGCATATCCTATAATGTATTTAAATCATCCAATTACCTTCTTAACTTATTACTCCACTTTCAAAATTTACCAGCAACTCAGCTCTTACTGTGTTACATCATTCATCTCTCATCGTCTATCACTCACTGATCGCCTGGTCTTATCTTCATTCACTCATTATCCTGCTATATAAATGCCTACGGGCACCAAGATCACATCTATCTTCCCAATCTCAAACTGCCTCGGCTGTCCATGTAACCATCTGAGGTGATCAGTCTCAGTAGTTCAATGCTCCGTAGCTAAGGCTATGTAAAGATTGAGTAGATGGTCTACCCATCTTTCTTAGAATCTCACATATTTCAACTGATCGTGGTACTATTCATTCTCCTTGACTTACCAGTCGACTCTACATCGAGTTAACATTAGAAAGAGTCCAGGGTGGCCAGCCACTGTCACTCTTTCTAAGATCAACATCGAGGTAGAATCCCAATCAACAATGCTCCACCTCCCATCATTTTCATTTGACTGTCGTCCTATATACTACATTCTTCTAACTATTCAAGGTGTCAGTTCAAACACATTGCCGATCATTTCACTAATAACTGTTTAGAGGTTATCATCTGACTACCAACCTTAGACTTATCCAAAGTATTCAATCACTGTTGTTCATCATCCATTCAGAATTTCTCTTAAAGCCCGCTAATCAGTTGCTTAACGGCTTGTGTAAAACACACCGATAACATTCACTTAATCTATCCCGATAAAGGCAATGTATGAGGATCACCCCTCCTAATAGGATTAACCTTATTAATACATTATTAACTCAAATTATTCATCATTTACTCACCCGATTCTTTACTCTCCAATTATTTTTCAATTACACGATTATACATAGGTGCCACTATGCCCCAGGAAATCTTGAATATCCTATTAATCTTGTAAATTTAGTTTTGATTGTCCTTCTTTAGATTCCTCCATAGATCCTTTCCAGTTAATTACCCCAACATTCATCATCACTACCCTGCTATTCTATTCCATATAGTATTAAACTCTACAATTTACGTGACTTTCAATTCACTGACGGCTACTAAGTCAGTCACCATTTACAATTCACTACATAATTTAATTTTTGTAAGTCACCTACGTTTTAAATGTCCCCCTCACACACACACACACATATATATATATACATATATATATGCCTAACCGCTTTAGATACCATTTATATTATAACCCACTATTCATATATTTTTTGCCTTTGCATTACACCGTCTTATATTTCTAATTATTCACCACTAATTCTCTCAACCATAAAGTAATTCTACAATGAACAAACACCACCATTAATAACCAATGCTCTACCGGGGAGTCGAATATTTACCTCACACATAAAATACAACGCCACTGGAGTGTCAAAGGGATGATGCCAAGCTACACAAACAATCACAAGCACAATGCAATAGAATACAAACAGCCCAGTATAGGTGTAACATCCCTCTTTTTAGAAGCAATTTTATCCTTGTAAATTTTAATTATGGAGGGTTTATAAGCAAGAATAAGTCAATATATACCCTGTTGATGGTCTGTAGTACCTCAAAAATGTCATTTTTGCACATAATAATAGAATTTATATGGAATATTAGTGAAATGATGCAAAAACCGAGTGAAAAGGGCTCTGTTCCGAGTAACAGAGAAGAATTCCGAGTGAATGGTCAGAAATTCCGAGTGGGGGAGAAAAATCCGAGTGAAAACATCATAGAAAGGCTCGGTTCCGAGTTGAATGCTTCCTTTTCTGAAAGAGACTACACCAATTGGAGTATTCCGAGTGAAAGAATGTATAAATACTCATGTTTATGTTGATTTGATGCTTCCTGCCGATTGGAGTGTGTTGTGGAATCAATTGGGAAGGATTCCGAACGGTTTCCTATGAATTTGCTTAGGAAACCGAGTGGAAAATGGTGGGGGGAGCCAATTCCGAGTGAGATACACTCCACTGGACCAAACCCGAGTGAGACTCGTACGTGTATGCCTTGTTCCGAGAGCTAATGGTTGAAATAAACCTTAATTGGAAGTATAATTGAAGAAATTGGCCTAAACTGAGTGAATTGAGTGAAGGAAGACTCGGATTTCCGAGTGAAGATTATGAGAAAGAGAGGACTCGGTCTGAAGAGGTATTACCGAGTGAGAAACCGAGTGCCTGAGTCGGTTCAAAGGAATTTTGAGTGAAGAATTGAAGCTTCGCTCAAGCGAACCTTGCAATTGTTGACTCGGAAGTGAGAATTTCAGTCGGTATAGTTGTTAACCGAGTGTAATTTCACTCGGTATTCACTGACAGAAGTGCGTATTGACGTTAATTTTGTCTTTTAATGATATTTAAATTCAATCGTGCGCATTATGGATAGTGGACGACCAGAAATGGGCACTGACTCAGCATATATCTTTATTTAATCCCTAGTGACCCTTCCATTAGCAATCCACTAACAGCCCACTCAGAAAAGCTGTCCCCCACTTGTTTTCCCACTCACTTTCTCCCTATTTAAACCAGTGCCAGGACCCTAAGGAACCCACACACACGACACAAACACCTTAATCACTCTCCTTCCCAGCAAGTTTCTTTCTCTCTTTTCCCTTCTGTTTCACTCGGATTTGAAGCAGGACAGTGAAGGAAACCTCTTTCTTTCCATCCAGGAACTTCATTGAGGTAAGGGGGTATATTCTTGGGTGCCTTGTGGGAAAACCGAGTGAAGGACAGATTCAGTGTGTATGAATTAAATGCTTTAAATTGTTATCTGTATATGCATGTATATATATATATCTGTTACCGAGTGTATATAATCAGTGATGAATTGTGAAATGATATGTACTTATTGGACTGAAAATACTAAAAATCATGGGTACCGTGTGATTTCCAATGATAATAGGTTCTGTTTTATGTTAATCCGACCGGTTTTACACCTATAACAACTCGGTTTTGCTTAGTTTCAATCGGATTCAACCTTAACTGAATGTATTTCATTCTGATAGAACAATTTTCACTCGGTAAACAACCTAATTTCACTCAGAGAACTTTTTCTAGTTTATTTCCACTCGGAAAACATCATATTTCACTCGGAAAACACTCTATATCTCTCGGACAGCATCTCCCAAGTTTTATTTTACTCGGAAATCTCTTTCTTAAATTATTTCACTTGGAACTTGACTTAATTTCACTCAGAAAATATAATTATCTTTTACTCAGAACTCTTTTTCAGTAAATTCACTCGGAAAACACTCTATTGCTCTCGGTCAGTAGTTTCCCAGTCTTATTTCACTCGGCAAACACTTTATTTTACACAGCAAACAGTTCTTTTACTCGGACTTGTTTTATTGCAGTCAGATAGAACTCTTTTCAACTAATTTCACTCGGTAAACTCATGTTTCACTCGGAACTTATCTTATTTTTATTCAGGAAACTCTTTTCCTACTGATTCCACTCGGAATCATAATTGATTTCATTCAGGAACTCATTTTCACTCAGAATTTAAGTAGCTTCACTCATGAAAACCTTTTCCAGTAATTTTAACTCGGTAAACACCTTAATTTCACTCAGAAAACTCCTTTTTGACTGAATACCACTCGGAAATATACTTTATTTCACTTAGAGACTCATTTTCACTCGGATTTACAAACAATGCTACTCAGGGAACCATTTTCCTATTGACTTCACACGGATTTAGATTTTAATTCACTCAGAAATTTGTTTCACTCAGAATTCTAGATAATTAATTAAGAAAATCATTTTTCAGCTTCTGTTTCACTCGGAAAACTTATCAATTTCAGTTAGAAAACTCTGCTCAAGTTATTTCACTCGGATTCATAGCTATCTCATGCGGAAAACTCATTTTTCACTCGGATTCAAGCTGTTCCAGTCGGAAAATAGCATTCCACTTCATTTTCACTCGGATCTAAAATTATTTCAGTCGGAAAACAGCTTTCCAGTGTCATTCCACTCGGATTTTTAGCCAGAACGTTTGGAGAACCCTTCTCTGTATGATTCCACTCGGAATCATACCTATTTCACTCGGATTTACCCCTGTTCCACTCGGAAAACTCTATTTTTAGTGTTTTTCACTTGAATTTTCAATTGGAAACTAATCTTCAATACTTTTTAAGTTATTGGTAAGTTATAATTATCATTCTTATTCTATTATTATCATTATTTATTGTTAAACTTAATATTGTTATCATTATTATTAGTTTTATTATTATTATACATTGTTAACATATAAAATTATGCGTAATTACATAAAGAATATATTATTTTACTCTTTATGAAAGAATATATATAATAGAT
The DNA here is from genome assembly GCA_037962975.1 of Clitoria ternatea. Taxonomy (NCBI): domain Eukaryota; kingdom Viridiplantae; phylum Streptophyta; class Magnoliopsida; order Fabales; family Fabaceae; genus Clitoria; species Clitoria ternatea. The sequence goes on from CM075672.1 coordinate 79,743,384, forward strand.
ATATTTCTAAAAATTAATAAACGAATATATTACAAGGTTTAAATGATTGATGGAATTCAAAGAACTTGAGAATGATATGATGAGACTGGAAATACATAAGATACCTAAGGAATTAATTGATAAGATAAATGCATTTCGCATCATGAAAATATTTTTGAAGAAGAAAAACCTCTAGAGCATACACTTGGTACAGTGGAGGACACTCACGTTCGATCTCCATGAAGAATCTTGGGAGTACAACTGGAACGGCAACCCAATGGCATCAGAGTCGCGCCTGATAGCCGGGTGAGACGATGCAATTCTAGTGTACTTTGACTAAATGACGGAGTGTAACTATGATCATAGGGATCCAAGTTCCAAAAATATTTAAATCAATGATGAGAACCAATGAGTTCATTTGTACCACATGGAACTTGGGCGGACCCTGATCGCTCTAGATGATTGGAATGGTGATATTCCAAAGAATGAGAAGAAGATGAAACGATTTATTGGGCCCACATGCATCATGAGACTTAACCAAAGATAAATCATAATAAATCCGAACTCATGCATTTCATTACAACATATTTGATTGTTATAATTGTGAATATGTTATATGTACGATTTATTTCATGGCAATATGCTTGATTGTTATAATTGTGAACATGCTAAATATACGATTATGTGATGACAACGTGTTTGATTGGTATAATTGCGAATATGTTAAATGTATGATCTATGTGACATTGTATGTTAACTGGATTATGTCCGCACCGGATTAACCAATCAGGGTCTTGGGTTATACTCACCCTTACTGTTGAACATTTTTCAGAGGAATTAGAAACTCAAGAACCCGAGTGTGAAGATCAGCAATACGCTGAACCCATTGAGAACAATCATTAAGGATAGAATATTTATAATTAGACACCAGATGACTGTATAATATTTAAGGGTGCCTGTGTGCCCCATTCTGTTAAGAGTACAATTACTTACAGTTTGTGAATGACTATGTGATATATACAATATTGCTTCCACTGATCTTCCAAGTATTTATAAAAAAAAAATATTCACTTTTTCTGAAAACTATTAACACTCTCAGTTAAATAGGATGAACCTACAGAAGGATTTGTCTTATCTAACCGAGGGTGTTACAAAGGTGGTATCAGAGCATAGTCGATTCATTAAGCTTGGGGAGTGGACCATTAGGTTTCCACGTACTCTGATAGAAATATTGAACAGTCCATAACACTCCTAAGACTAAATATCCTATGTGGAATGCTCCACATAACGCATACCCTGAATCTATTTGTTGATATTCTTTCAGCAAATTCCTAATGGCACGCCAAAATAACAATCACGTGATGGAGAATCTTCTTACCAGAATTGTGGAGGTAATAGAACGACAAGAGTTACCTCATACTTCTGCCAGACAGGGATTAGCTGATTTTCAAAGGAACAATCCTACATAGTTCAAAGGAGGTTTCAATCCAGAAGGAGCACAACTATGGATTGAACACCTTGAAAAGATTTTTGTCGCTATACGATGTTCTGATGAGGATTGTGTAACCTTTGCTGTCTTCATGCTGGTTGGAGAAGCAGAACACTGGTGGAGTCATGCTAGAGTCAGACTAGCTACTGATGGGCATATCATTACTTGGGGATGATTTAAGACAGAATTTCTCGCCAAATACTTCCCCGAAGACATAAGGAGGTAAAAGGAGCAGGAATTCTTTAATCTGAAACAAGGCAATATGACTGTTGGGGAGTACGCTGCTAAGTTTGATGAGCTGGCAAAATGTTGTTCCTACTACACCCACATGGGAGAAGCGTCAAGATGTGCAAAGTTCGAAGCAGGGCTACGACATGAGATTCGTTAAGCCATATGTTGTCAACAAATTACACAATTCACTACTTTGGTTGACAGATGCCGCATCTTTGAAAATACCTCTAATCTTCGACGACCTGGAGCGTCTAATCATGGGCCAGAGCGACGTATGCCAGATCGACAGCAAAGAAGGGATTTTCGAGGAGATCGACCATATTTTCGATCTTTCAACTCAACCAACCGAATTCCTCCTAGAGGTCAGGAGAACCAAAGTGGTAGAAACTGCACAATTTATGGACGGATTGGACATCGTGATGTTGACTGTTGGTACAGGAATAAAAATAACCAACAACAAGTAACTCAAAGACAGGCAGTACGACCAACAGGTCAAGGAAGTAGAGGATCTACTACAAATGTCTCTACCAATAATGCCCCGAGAATGCAAAATGTTTCCCGCAACAACGACTTCAGACAGAACAATAATCCTGGAAGGCCCGGAAACAACTCAACCAGAAGGCCAGGGGGAAATGCCAGAGTTTTTACCATGAATGGTGCAGAAGTATCACAAGAGAACGATCTTGTGCAAGGTACATGCTTTATAGGAAGTACTCTATTAAATGTATTATATGATTCTGGAGCCACTCATTCTTTCATATCTGAGAATTGTGTAAAACATTTAAAGCTTCCTACAACCTCTCTGCCCTATCAAATGATTGTCACAACTGCCGCCAATAAGCCCATTTGCTCTACTCGCATATGTCTAGAATGTCCTCTCAACATCGAAGGGAAAGCTTATCGAGTAGATCTGATATGTTTACCTTTGATTGATCTAGACATTGTTTTAGAGATGAATTGGCTTGCTGCCAACCATATTCTTATTGACTGTCATAATAGATCCATCTCTCACGGGTCTACTACATCTGAATGTGATCAAGTCACTGATTCTTGCCTTATTAGCTCAGAAAAGGTAATCTCAAAAGAAGTCCAACTATACATGATCCTTACTGAAACTGAAAGTAAGGCCACTTCTCAACTTGAACAGATTCCTGTTGTTCAAGAATTTCCAGAAGTATTCCCTGAGGACATACGAGAGCTACCTCCAGAGCGAGAAGTCGAATTCAGCATTGATATTATACCGGGCGTGGGACCAATCTCTATTGCTCCTTACCGGATGTCACCCAAGGAACTCAGTGAGCTCAAAGAGCAATTAGAAGAACTTCTAGAGAAAGGAATGATTAGACCCAGTGTCTCACCTTGGGGAGCACCAGTTCTTCTAGTCAAAAAGAAGGATGCCAGTATGCGGTTATGTGTTGACTATCGTCAGTTAAATAAAGCTACGATCAAGAACCGATACCCTCTCCCAAGAATTGATGATTTGATGGACCAATTACGAGGAGCCACTATCTTCTCGAAGATTGATCTGCGATCAGGCTATCATCAAATCAGAGTGAAGAAAGAGGATGTACCCAAAACAGCATTCAGAACACGATATGGGCACTATGAGTATCTTGTTATGCCCTTTGGAGTTACAAATGCACCTGCAGTCTTTATGGGATACATGAATCGAATCTTCCATGAGTACTTGGACAAATTCGTGGTTGTATTCATTGATGACATCCTCATCTACTCCAAGAGCCATGAGGAACACGAGGAGCATCTTCGAATTGTTCTAAACACTTTGCGTGCAAGGCAATTGTACGCCAAGTTTTCAAAATGTGAATTCTGGTTGACAGAAGTGAAATTCTTAGGACATGTCATCTCTAAGGAAGGAATTGTTGTGGATCCTACAAAGGTAGAAGCTGTACTAAATTGGGAACAACCCAAGAATGTGACGGAAATCCGCAGTTTCCTTGGACTGGCTGGATATTATCGTCGATTCATCGAGAATTTCTCTCGAATTGCAGCACCTTTAACTAAGCTAACTCGTAAAGATCAACCATTCGAATGGACTGACAAATGCGAAAGCAGTTTTACGGAGTTACGCCAACGACTCACTAGTGCACCTGTCTTGATTTTGCCAGATCCTGCCAAGCCATATGAAGTGTATTGTGATGCGTCAAAACAAGGACTAGGATGTGTCCTAATGCAAGAAAGAAAGGTTGTTGCTTATGCTTCAAGACAGCTAAGAACGCATGAAGTTAATTATCCCACACATGACTTGGAATTAGCTGCAGTTGTGTTTGCCTTGAAAATCTAGAGACACTACTTGTATGGTACATACTTCGAAGTCTTCAGTGATCATAAGAGCTTGAAGTATCTATTCGACCAGAAGGAGTTGAATATGCGACAACGTAGGTGGATGGAATTTATCAAAGATTATGATTTTGAACTCCGATATCATCCTGGAAAAGCTAATGTAGTAGCTGATGCACTCAGTAGAAAGGCCCTACGTCTATCATATATGATGACAAAGGAGTTAGAACTGATTGAACAGTTTCGCGATTTGAACCTAGCAGTAACACCAAAAAGGGGAAGCCTTATGGTTGGAATGCTAAGGATTTCCAATGATTTCTTGGAACAAATCAAAGAAGCTCAAGCCAATGACCAGGAATTACAAGATCTAGCAAAAAAGACAAAAGAAGGAGTCTCAGAGTTTAGCAAAGATGAACATGGGGTGATCAGGTATCAACAGAGACTTTGTATTCCAGTCAACACAGATCTTAAGAGATCTATCCTGGATGAAGCACACAAAAGTAAGTACAGTATCCACCCAGGATCAACCAAGATGTACCAGGACTTGAAGAAATTATTCTGGTGGCAAGGAATGAAAAGGGATATCGCTGAGTACGTAACAGCTTGCCTGATGTGTCAGAAGGTAAAGGCGGAACAACAACGACCAAGTGGGACCCTTCGTCCTTTGGATATTCCAGAATGGAAATGGGATGAGATTGCTATGGACTTCGTGAGTGGATTTCCCAGAACATCAGCTGGATATGATGCTATTTGGGTAATCGTGGATCGATTAACAAAAACCGCTCACTTCATTCCTGTCAATATGAAGTATTCCCTAGAAAAACTCACCCAGATCTATATCAAGGAGATCGTACGGTTACATGGAACTCCCACTGCAATTGTGTCCGATCGAGATCCTCGTTTCACATCACAGTTTTGGAAGAGCCTGCAACAAGCTCTAGGAACTCGTCTGAAGTTAAGTTTCGCATATCATCCACAGACAGACGGACAATCGGAAAGGACGATCAAGACTCTTGAAGATCTGTTACGTCTTTGTGTCTTGGAACATGGTGGAAGTTGGCAAGAATACCTTCCACTTATTGAGTTCACTTACAACAACAGCTATCATGCAAGCATCGGAATGGCCCCTTATAAAGCTTTGTATGGAAGAAAATGCCGTACACCTTTATGTTGGTATGAAACTGGTGAGAAAACAATAATTGGACCAGAGATTGTTCAGAAGACAACAGAACAAGTTCAAAGAATTCAAATGGCAATGAAGGCTTCGCAAGATAGACAAAAGAGTTACTATGACAAACGTCGGAAGCCATTAGAATTTGAAGAAGGTGACCATGTATTTCTTAATGTTAACCCTACCACTGGAGTAGGAAGAGCTTTGAAGGCCAAGAAGTTAAGCCCTAGATACATAGGACCCTATCAGATTCTGCAAAAGATAGGAACTCATGCGTACTGCATTGCTCTGCCACCCGAGCTGACAAACCTTCACAATGTCTTTCATGTCTCTCAACTCCGTAAATATGTACCAAGCCCTGATCATGTTCTAAGTCCCGATCAATTTGTTCTGAAAGAAAACCTTACCTTTGAAGCATCGCCAGTTAAGATTGCTGACCGACGTCTCAAACAGCTAAGAGGCAAAGAAATCCCTTTGGTCAAGGTAATTTGGAGTCAGACAGATGATGGGGATGCTACTTGGGAAATTGAGGAGAAAATGAGAGAATTGTAGCCTCAATTGTTTTAACTTTGAATTTCGGGATGAAATTCCTAAAAGGGGAGGAGAATGTAACATCCCTCTTTTTAGAAGCAATTTTATCCTTGTAAATTTTAATTATGTAGGGTTTATAAGCAAGAATAAGTCAATATATACCCAGTTGATGGTCTGTAGTACCTCAAAAATGTCATTTTTGCACATAATAATAGAATTTATATGGAATATTAGTGAAATGATGCAAAAACCGAGTGAAAAGGGCTCTGTTCCGAGTAACAAAGAAGAATTCCGAGTGAATGGTCAGAAATTCCGAGTGGGGGAGAAAAATCCGAGTGAAAACATCATAGAAAGGCTCGGTTCCGAGTTGAATGCTTCCTTTTCTGAAAGAGACTACACCAATTGGAGTATTCCGAGTGAAAGAATGTATAAATACTCATGTTTATGTTGATTTGATGCTTCCTGCCGATTGGAGTGTGTTGTGGAATCAATTGGGAAGGATTCCGAACGGTTTCCTATGAATTTGCTTAGGAAACCGAGTGGAAAATGGTGGGGGGAGCCAATTCCGAGTGAGATACACTCCACTGGACCAAAACCGAGTGAGACTCGTACGTGTATGCCTTGTTCCGAGAGCTAATGGTTGAAATAAACCTTAATTGGAAGTATAATTGAAGAAATTGGCCTAAACCGAGTGAATTGAGTGAAGGAAGACTCGGATTTCCGAGTGAAGATTATGAGAAAGAGAGGACTCGGTCTGAAGAGGTATTACCGAGTGAGAAACCGAGTGCCTGAGTCGGTTCAAAGGAATTTCGAGTGAAGAATTGAAGCTTCGCTCAAGCGAACCTTGCAATTGTTGACTCGGAAGTGAGAATTTCAGTTGGTATAGTTGTTAACCGAGTGTAATTTCACTCGGTATTCACTGACAGAAGTGCGTATTGACTTTAATTTTGTCTTTTAATGATATTTAAATTCAATCGTGCGCATTATGGATAGTGGACGACCAGAAATGGGCACTGACTCAGCATATATCTTTATTTAATCCCTAGTGACCCTTCCATTAGCAATCCACTAACAGCCCACTCAGAAAAGCTGTCCCCCACTTGTTTTCCCACTCACTTTCTCCCTATTTAAACCAGTGCCAGGACCCTAAGGAACCCACACACACGACACAAACACCTTAATCACTCTCCTTCCCAGCAAGTTTCTTTCTCTCTTTTCCCTTCTGTTTCACTCGGATTTGAAGCAGGACAGTGAAGGAAACCTCTTTCTTTCCATCCAGGAACTTCATTGAGGTAAGGGGGTATATTCTTGGGTGCCTTGTGGGAAAACCGAGTGAAGGACAGATTCAGTGTGTATGAATTAAATGCTTTAAATTGTTATCTGTATATGCATGTATATATATATATATATCTGTTACCGAGTGTATATAATCAGTGATGAATTGTGAAATGATATGTACTTATTGGACTGAAAATACTAAAAATCATGGGTACCGTGTGATTTCCAATGATAATAGGTTCTGTTTTATGTTAATCCGACCGGTTTTACACCTATAACAACTCGGTTTTGCTTAGTTTCAATCGGATTCAACCTTAACTGAATGTATTTCATTCTGATAGAACAATTTTCACTCGGTAAACAACCTAATTTCACTCAGAGAACTTTTTCTAGTTTATTTCCACTCGGAAAACATCATATTTCACTCGGAAAACACTCTATATCTCTCGGACAGCATCTCCCAAGTTTTATTTTACTCGGAAATCTCTTTCTTAAATTATTTCACTTGGAACTTGACTTAATTTCACTCAGAAAATATAATTATCTTTTACTCAGAACTCTTTTTCAGTAAATTCACTCGGAAAACACTCTATTGCTCTCGGTCAGTAGTTTCCCAGTCTTATTTCACTCGGCAAACACTTTATTTTACACAGCAAACAGTTCTTTTACTCGGACTTGTTTTATTGCAGTCAGATAGAACTCTTTTCAACTAATTTCACTCGGTAAACTCATGTTTCACTCGGAACTTATCTTATTTTTATTCAGGAAACTCTTTTCCTACTGATTCCACTCGGAATCATAATTGATTTCATTCAGGAACTCATTTTCACTCAGAATTTAAGTAGCTTCACTCATGAAAACCTTTTCCAGTAATTTTAACTCGGTAAACACCTTAATTTCACTCAGAAAACTCCTTTTTGACTGAATACCACTCGGAAATATACTTTATTTCACTTAGAGACTCATTTTCACTCGGATTTACAAACAATGCTACTCAGGGAACCATTTTCCTATTGACTTCACACGGATTTAGATTTTAATTCACTCAGAAATTTGTTTCACTCAGAATTCTAGATAATTAATTAAGAAAATCATTTTTCAGCTTCTGTTTCACTCGGAAAACTTATCAATTTCAGTTAGAAAACTCTGCTCAATTTATTTCACTCGGATTCATAGCTATCTCATGCGGAAAACTCATTTTTCACTCGGATTCAAGCTGTTCCAGTCGGAAAATAGCATTCCACTTCATTTTCACTCGGATCTAAAATTATTTCAGTCGGAAAACAGCTTTCCAGTGTCATTCCACTCGGATTTTTAGCCAGAACGTTTGAAGAACCCTTCTCTGTATGATTCCACTCGGAATCATACCTATTTCACTCGGATTTACCCCTGTTCCACTCGGAAAACTCTGTTTTTAGTGTTTTTCACTTGAATTTTCAATTGGAAACTAATCTTCAATACTTTTTAAGTTATTGGTAAGTTATAATTATCATTCTTATTCTATTATTATCATTATTTATTGTTAAACTTAATATTGTTATCATTATTATTAGTTTTATTATTATTATACATTGTTAACATCTAAAATTATGCGTAATTACATAAAGAATATATTATTTTACTCTTTATGAAAGAATATATATAATAGATATATTTCTAAAAATTAATAAACGAATATCTTACAAGGTTTAAATGATTGATGGAATTCAAAGAACTTGAGAATGATATGATGAGACTGGAAATACATAAGATACCTAAGGAATTAATTGATAAGATAAATGCATTTCGCATCATGAAAATATTTTTGAAGAAGAAAAACCTCTAGAGCATACACTTGGTACAGTGGAGGACACTCACGTTCGATCTCCATGAAGAATCTTGGGAGTACAACTGGAACGGCAACCCAATAGCATCAGAGTCGCGCCTGATAGCCGGGTGAGACGATGCAATTCTAGTGTACTTTGACTAAATGACGGAGTGTAACTATGATCGTAGGGATCCAAGTTCCAAAAATATTTAAATCAATGATGAGAACCAATGAGTTCATTTGTACCACATGGAACTTGGGCGGACCCTGATCGCTCTAGATGATTGGAATGGTGATATTCCAAAGAATGAGAAGAAGATGAAACGATTTATTGGGCCCACATGCATCATGAGACTTAACCAAAGATAAATCATAATAAATCCAAACTCATGCATTTCATTACAGCATATTTGATTGTTATAATTGTGAATATGTTATATGTACGATTTATTTCATGGCAATATGCTTGATTGTTATAATTGTGAACATGCTAAATATACGATTATGTGATGACAACATGTTTGATTGTTATAATTGTGAATATGTTAAATGTATGATCTATGTGACATTGTATGTTAACTGGATTATGTCCGCACCGGATTAACCAATCAGGGTCTTGGGTTATACTCACCCTTACTGTTGAACATTTTTCAGAGGAATTAGAAACTCAAGAACCCGAGTATGAAGATCAGCAATACGCTGAACCCATTAAGAACAATCATTAAGGATAGAATATTTATAATTAGACACCGGATGACTGTATAATATTTAAGGGTGCCTGCGTGCCCCATTCTGTTAAGAGTACAATTACTTACAGTTTGTGAATGACTATGTGATATATACAATATTGCTTCCACTGATCTGCCAAGTATTTATAAAAAAAAAAATATTCACTTTTTCTGAAAACTGTTAACACTCTCAGTTAAATAGGATGAACCTACAGAAGGATTTGTCTTATCTAACCGAGGGTGTTACAATAGGACTCACACAATCACTGGGTTGACCCATGCACCCGGCTCTAGAAAGAACCGCTCTGATACCAACTGTGGCATCCCAAGTCGATTTACCATTTAATGCAATCGTTTAATTATTTCTCGAACTATTTTTTTTGTTTAATAAAAAACTTGGCCTTAATATAAAATAATGTTTACTTTTCTTAAACATACTGAAAATAATAACTGATTGGAAATGATTCAGCTTGGTCCTAATATAAAATAGTATTCACTTAAGTACATTCAGAATAATAAGAGCGTACACAAAATAATATCCGATCGAAAATAAATACATTAATAAGATAGAGTTGAATAGAAACAGCGGAAGAGAAACAAAGGCAGGAAGGTCATTCGCCTGAGCGAGACCCTGATCGGCTAGGCGAAATTCGAGAGGGTCGCTTAAGCGAGCGCCGACTCGCTTGAGCGAATGCCACACATTAAACCCGAGTGAACCAGACATACAAAGAAAGCTAACAAGTTGGGTTTCACTCCGAAATAGGTCCACTCAGTTATCCCTCACTCGGTAACAACTTAACCTCACATCTCTCGAAAAAGGTTCACTCAGAAAACTCTCTACTTTCAGTCACTTAGGTATACCACACTTGACTCATTTCTAACCCTTACTCAGGAATAGTTCACTCGGTCATAGCTCACTCGGGAACAATCTAACCTTCCTTCACACGGAAAGGGTTCCCTCGGGCATCCTCACTCAGAACATACTCTAACTTTACTCAGAAGAGGCTCTCCCGGGCATAAGTCACTCGGAAACATTTTCACCTTCACTCGGAAGAACTCTACTCTTTCTTCACTTGAAAACATCTACTCTTTCTTCACTCGGAACATTCCCCTCGTTCCTCGTTCGGACAAGAATAAATCAGCTTGGGCAAGATTCGCCCGATAATAGACTGCTACAGCAAGCACTCGTGAAAATTAATACCATTCATATAACAACATAAATTCACATCCAATTAATCAGCGTACCGATTCACACTTAGTTCAACACACAACATGTAGCATCACACACTCGGAAAACTCATTATACATATATATATTATACTTTATTCAAAATCACTCGGGCCTTGGCATCGATCCTTCGCTTGGCGCACCTCCAGGGCTCCGACCTCCTCTCTGTCACTGGTTACTAAATTGAAAACCACAGCAAGGGTGAGTGTTTGGCATCATAATTAATCTAGAACATAAATTAACAGTTTACATGTATATCAAATCCGTTCGGTTACTTTATTATCAAATTGAAAGTCACACTCAGCAAATAACTCACACTCGGCAAGTATAATAATTCATTCGGTAAATATAACAAGTTGCACTCGGCAAATTATCAAGTCATACTCAGCAATTATAACAAATTGAACTTGGCAAATATAGCAAATCATATTCAACAAATATATCAAATTGCACTCGGCAAATATATCGACTCATACTCGGCAAATATAATAGTTCTCACTCGGCAAATGTAATAATTCTCACTCAGCAAATATAGCAAATCTCACTCAGTAAATATGTTAAATTTCACTCAGCAATATGGCAGTTCTCACTCGGCAAATATAGTAATTTTCACTCGGCAATTATAGTAATTTTTACTCAGCAAATATAGCAAATCTCACTTAGTAAATATGTTAAATTTCACTCAACAATATGGCAGTTCTCACTCAGCAAATATAGTAATTTTCACTTGGCAAATATAGTAATTTTCACTCAGCAAATATAGCAAATCTCACTCAGTAAATATGTTAAATTTCACTCAGCAATATGGCAGTTCTCACTCGGCGATTATAGAAATTCTTACTCAGGAAAATACAGTAATTCTCACTCAGCAAATATAACCAATTGCACTCGGCAAATACATTAAATCATACTCAGCAAATATATCCCATTTAAACTCAGCAATTATATTAAATCACTCAGTAAATATTTCCAATTGAACTCGGCAAATATATTAAATCATACTCAGCAAATATTTCCAATTGAACTCGGCAAATATATTAAATCATACTCATCAAATATATCAAATTGCACTCAACAAACATATCAACACACTCAGCAAATATATCAATTTACACTCGACAAGCATATCAACTCACTCAGCAAATATACCAATTTTACTCGGCAAATATATGAATTTGCACTCGACCAACAATTTACTCACGGTAAATTTAACAAATTGTACCCGGCAATGTAACCAATCATACTCGATAAATATAATAATTCTCATTCGGTAATTTTAGCAAATCACTCAGCGAATATAGCCATCACACTCGGTAATTATAACAGTTTACACTAGGCAATTATAACAATTTACACTCGGCAATTATACACATTACAACTAATAATTCATCGATTGTCACAACTGACTCTCACATAAAATTGACGCCTAGTATCCGGATACTAAAAGGATCGACCTTTAGCTGGGAGTCCGACTTGACATCCCATGAACCCGACTTGGTTCACCGAGCCTGACTTGGCTCCCCCTCAACCACTGGGTCAAAGACCTTTGGGTAGCTTAATTGGGTCCGACTTGACCACTGAAGCCAAAAACAGGGTAATTCATACTATTGGTCGTCCTTCACCACATAATCACATATCATGTCTCAATCATTACATATCATCAACAAAACAGATGCAACCACCAGAAACTGGCATGTGCTCACAATACAGGGAGATCGACTTGTCAAGCCCATCCATCACACAGTCAATCACATAACATAATCATACCATCCTTTTACTGGAAGCCTGTCAGGTGAGACGCCCCTAAAAATAGGGGTAAATTTTTCACGTTTTTCATAATTTATTTCCACGGAAAATTATAATGGAGAGCTTGATCAATACCCTGGATCTATGTAACCTATCTCATATATGAAGATGTGAGAAGGTATCAGAGTACGCAACACATGTCCAAACAATACCATTTCGATCACCGAATAGTATAATCGACTATCCCTTACTTAATCAAGGCTTTAAAGGACTGGAAATAATCGATTACAATGCCCTAATCGATTACCAAGCAAATGGTAATCTATTACTGACTTCCTGGAATGGTATATTGAATCAGAGGCATCACCTAATCGATTACAGATCCTTAGCTAATCGATTACCTAGTTTCTGTTAGACGCATAATCGATTACTACACTGCCCATAATCGATTAGCAAGCTGCTGGGATTTATGTAATGCATCAGGTGTTTCTGTTAATCGATTACCACTCAGAGCATAATCGATTACATTGGCTCTGGATGACCCATAATCGATTACAGTCTGATGCAGAATCAATTAGATTAAGGACAGAGGCCTTGTAATTGATTACACCCTGGAGGCTAATCGATTACGCCCTGTCATTCTGCAGAAATTATGTAGATTTTGAACCAAAGATGAACTTCTCAACCACCAAAACCCATGCAAATGATATCGGAATGCCACCAAATTTTAACACAAGCTAAAACTTATTATTTGTGACGTGTGGCAACTGGCCGCACTCGAAAATTCCTAAAAATGAGTAATTTATGCGCATAAGCGCGATTATCTCATTTCAAGGCATTTTAAGGTAACCAAGTGGTCTACTTTTGGCAAAGTGGATCCATTCCATTTCACACAAATCATAAATAACACACATAAGCTGTCTCATTCCTTACATTACATCAAAACCTCATAAATCATTGTTTGACCATGCTAATTCCTAGCTCATGCATAAAACAACTATACCAAATCTCAAACACATATCATAAAGGAGCTATAACTCATAATTTTCAACATCCTTACATCAAATTGACTAAGATTGAAACATCACAATGGTATTATACCTTACCAAAGGTCATTAATGAAAATGAGCCATGTACACAAGGTCTCATTTTCCTACATGACCCCAAAATCTTCATTACCTATATGTAAATATTTATCATCCATACAATTGTCTTGACAATTCAAGTCTAATTAACATAGACAAAATATCAGCATATTATAACTATTCACACAACTACAAAATCACGTGTTGCCGGCCAAGGCATTCTTTACCAAAAAGAGGCTTCCTTCACACTTCTCCTCCTCAAAATAGTTCCAAAGCAAGTCCTACAACACAGGAGCTAAAAAGATAAACCACAGGGAGAGTGAGTATACTTTCTCAATGATGAAAATCCAACAAATAAGACAATATATGCATGAATGCAATACAATCATCTCCTCCTCAAAGGGAGTTCATCCAATATTAAATCATTCAACCATCAATTCTCATTCAAGTACAATTATCCATTAAATTTCTCAGAATCATATCAACCAAGTACACGATCATAGTTAGTAATTTTAAAGGGGATTTCCACCCACACCTCACTCAACCTCATCAACAGAGTATCACTTTATGCCATGCTTCAAAGGTTAATGCACATGCTAGTGTTTAAAATGCATATGCACGGATCCGATTTCATTTCCTCGGGTGATCGCAACCACCATAATCTTTACATTCATTCTCAATGGTTTCCCGCCTCGCAAGGGGTACTCCCTCTAGCAGCCTCGCAAGGTTCTTCTCGTGATCGCAACCACGTTCAACATTTCATAAGGTTTCCCACCTCGCAAGGGGTACTCCCGCCTCATGATCGCAACCATGGGCATTCAATCTCAATGGTCCTGCAGGGCCTTTCATTTCCACACCAGGTGATCGCAACCACCGGTCTAATAATCACAGGAACTCGCAAGCCCTTTTATATTTCCAACATCAAGTGATCGCAACCACTTATCAACAACATCATGATATGCATGCCATGCCATGTATGCAATGTTTATGCATGCCTCCACCTCATATGGCTATCTCACCCTCACATCTAGCGTACATTTATTTTTAACCTCATAATTATCTAAAAGTTCAATCATGAACATCAATTCTTATATTCAAGAAAACATTCCAACCGAAAGTTTAGGATACCCATCATATCATTCATGAAGTCAATAACACAACATCATATAACATGCCATTCATAATCTCATTTAGGCTTCACCATACAAACACTCATTTCAAACACCATACATAATTCTCATTTTAAATACATGATATCACATCTAATCAAGACAACATACCATATCACATTAATACATACATTATCATCACAATTCTCATACATTTAGAAAATACACCCCTCTCCTACCTTAAGAGAAGTACACTTCCGGGTTTGACGTTCCCGCTTCGCCCACGTGTTCAAGTCCTACACCAATCATTTTAGGACCGCATCAATTACTCATTCATAGGCCATTTCAACATACATATACATGTCTTTGTACACATGATTCTCATCATGTGGAAGCTATCATAAGTTTACTCATTTGCTTACTTAGGCTTCAGGAATTCCTTCCCTTAATCCACCATTTATTATTATCAAGGCTACAACCTAATGTGTTTGAATATGATTACAGTTTCAAGGATTTTGATAATGACAAAGGACTTCTGAAGAAATTCTTACAAAAACAAAGACTTAGAATCAGACCCAGAAAAACTGCGTAGATAATCGATTAGATAGCTTCTGTTTTGAGTTAAATGTATCATGTACATAAGCTAATCGATTACAAGACCTCAGGCAATCGATTACAGAGCTACTGGAATGACACTAATCGATTACCCAAGTGTCATAATCGATTACCAAGTCAAGAATTGAATTAAATGTATCAGGTACATAGGCTAATCGATTATAAGACCTCAGACAATCGATTACAGAGCTACTGGAATGACACTAATCGATTACCCAAGTATCATAATCAATTACCAAGACAAGAATTGAATTAAATGCATCAGGTGCAATAGCTAATCGATTACTGGGCAATATATAATCGATTACCAGAGTTCTGACTTGAAGCTAATCGATTAGGTGGTGAATGCTAATCGATTACAGCATGAACTGGACTAAAAAATTCGAAGTGTAATTGATTACAGCTCAAGGCGTAATCGATTACGATAGTGGGAAAACACATTTTAGTGGGAAGACAGCTTATTTTTTCACCATTTCTCAGATGCCCACTATATGCAACGGCTAGGAACTTCTGTAGCTCAACCATAGCTCTATAAATGCAAGGAAAACACAAGCACAACTACACACAAGAAGAGGCAATCAATCTTTACTTACCTTTATGCTTAGAAATTTCATATTCCTTGTATATTCATCATTCTTTGAGCAAGAACTTGTATATCCTCTCTTTTGAGAGTTAGATTTTGTGTGAGCTATCACTTGTTCATCCACTCTTTTGAGAGAAAATTTATTTTTGCTTGTAAACACAAACATCAAACACCAAAGTTCACTCTAGGATTGAGTGGTCATTCACTCTAGGTTGAGTGGTTACAAAGGTTGGGATTCAACCTTTGGGATATTGTGAGATTGAGAGATTGGGTGGGTTGCCCTTGTACTTGTGAGGATTGGGTTCTTGAGTGTGGGACACTAGGAAGCCGCAATTGCTCAAAGTTGTATCTCTAATCTACAATAGTAGAAATCTTCTAAGTGGGTTTCTTAGAGGCGAGACGTACACCGGGTTGGTGGAACTCATTAAATCGGTTTGCAATCTCTTCTCCCTTACTCTTTTACTCTCATATATTGCTCTTGATCGATTTGTGTTGGTTGATTGTGGTTTGCATATCTTAGCTTGCTTGATTTGGTTAATATTGAACATTGCACACCAAGTGTTTGATAAATTACCTTATCCATATTTGCCTCTTGTTTTGAACTATCTTGTGTACTTTACTTGATCTTACTTTCATAATCTCTAAACTTGTGCTAAAAGAATCAAGTTCAAAGGCATTTCAAGCAAATTTTTAAAACTCAACTCACCCCCCCTCTTGAGTATTGAGGCCACTTGAATAACAAGTGGTATCAGAGCTTGACTCTTGGTAGATCAAGCTTAACAGCTTCAAGAGATAAGATGGCCTCAAGTTCTCTAAACCTTTTTCCCGAGGGTGGTGCCACAAATAGACCTCCCGCTTTCAATGGGGAAGGTTATGCTTTTTGGAA
The DNA here is from genome assembly GCA_037962975.1 of Clitoria ternatea. Lineage (NCBI taxonomy): Eukaryota > Viridiplantae > Streptophyta > Magnoliopsida > Fabales > Fabaceae > Clitoria > Clitoria ternatea. The sequence continues at coordinate 79,760,147 of CM075672.1, forward strand.
GGAAAGAATGAAAATCTTTATTCAATCCATTGATCTAAGAGTTTGGAATGCCATTAAAAATGGTCCTTTTACACCCATGCATACTATCAATGATAAAAACGTTGAAAAATCCATGGATGAATGGACTAGTAATGAAGAGAAGAAAGTATAATATAACTATAAGGCTAAAAACCTCATTACTCTTGCATTAGGACCGGATGAATTCTTTAGAGTAATGACTTATCAAACGGCTAAGGAAATGTGGGATACTTTGCAAGTAACTCATGAAGGTACTAGTGATGTAAAAGACTCCAAAATTAGTAACTTAACTAGTCAATATGAGAGTTTTAGGATAAACTCTCGAGAAACCATTATAGAAATACAAAAGAGATTCACACTCATAATAAATCACCTTATTACTCTTGGAAAAGTATATACTAACAAAGAGCTTGTGCATAAAGTTTTGAAAAGTCTTAGCAGAGAATGGCAACCGCTCGTTACCGCCATCAAACAATCCCCGAGCATTAATGAGACGTCCCTTGCCACACTCTTTGGAAAGCTACAAGACCAAGAGCAAGAATTAAAGGATTTAAAATAAGCGGAGGAAGAAGAGAAAACCTCCAAGAAGAAAGGCCTAGCTCTCAAGGCCACACTCATAATGAAGAAGAATCTTGTAGTGACCTTGATGATGAGGAGGAGTTTGGATTGTTTATGAAGAGATTCGGAAAGTTCATGAAAAACAAACGATTCCAAAAGAACTTCAAACCTCAAGGTAAGAGACCTATTCCCAATGAATCATTTTCTTCACCTAATTGTTTTGAATGTGGCAAGGAAGGGCACTTCAAGGCGGATTGCCCAAATCTTAAGAAGAAAGGTAAGGAGAAAAGAGGAGGAAGAAGAGCTTACATCGCGTGGGATGAAAACGATGTAAGTAGCTCCGATGAATCCGAAAACAAAGAAGCGAATCTTTGTTTAATGGCCAATCACCAAGAAGAAGATAATGAGGTAAGTCTTCTTGATTTAGATAAGAATGAATTACTAGATGCTTTTGAAGAGTTGTATGATAAATTTATCAAGCTTTCTAGTAAATACAAATTGTTAAGAAAAACCATTGACACTCTTGAGAGGGATCTTATAGAAGTGTGTAAAGAGAATAAATGTTTGAAAGATGAATTAGAAAATGTTCAAGCATGCTCTAGGACCAAACCATGTGAATTTGTAAAGAAGTGTGATATTCTTGAAACCAAGTTTGTAGACTTAAATAGGACATTAGAAAAATTCACTAATGGTAGAGATAACTTAAATATATTACTTGGAAACCAAAGATGCATGTTTGATAAAACCTGTCTAGGATACAACTCTACCAAGAAAGAAAAACACTATAAAATTTTTTTTGTGCCACCTATGAAATTATCTTCACCTTTTATAAAATGCAATCATTATGGTTTCAAAGGTCATAGCTCATCAAATTGCAATGTTAGAAAATTAGGGCCAAAGGTCAAAAGAAAAGTGTGGGTTCCCAAATGAACATTACCACAAGCTAACATTAAAGGACCCAACATACAATAGGTACCTAGTTCTCTAAATTAATCTTGTTTTGTAGGTATGCTTCAAGGCAAGCAACACCCATTGGTATTTAGATAGTGGGTGTTCAAAGCATATGATGGGAGACATAAGCAAGTTCACTTCCTTCACTCCCAAAAGGAAAAGAAGCGTCACCTACGGAGACAACACCAAAGGAAGAATTATAGGCATTGGAAACATTGGTAAGAATTCCTCTACTTCTATTAGCGATGTATTGTATGTTGAAGGCCTCAAAAACAATTTACTTAGCATTAGTCAATTGTGTGACAAAGGATATAAAGTTTTGTTTGAATCAAATTGTTGCATAATTGAACAAAAGATTAATAAGGAAATCAAGTTTGTAGGTCAAAGAATTGATAATATTTACATGATTGATATAGATAGTTTATCCTCAAATGATGTACAATGCTTCATGACTAGAGAGGATAAAACTTGGCTATGGCATAGAAGAATAACTCATATACATGTAGACCATTTGCATAAACTTATTTCTAAAGAATTAGTAATTGGTTTACCAAAGCTTAAATTTGAAAACAAATTTTGTGATGCATGTCAAAAGGGAAAACAAGTAAAAGAATCCTTTTAATCTAAAAACATTGTTTTCACCCAAAAGCCTTTACAACTTTTGCACATGGATCTATTTGGACCTTCCAAAATCAAAAGCTTTGGTGGTAATTACTATAGTCTAGTGATTGTAGATGATTATTCAAGATATACATGGACCCTGTTTCTTGCTCACAAAAATGAAGCATATCATGCATTTAAGAAACCTGCTAAGATTATCCAAAATGAGCAAAATTCTAAAATTGCATCCATTAGAACCGATCATGGGGGAGAATTTGAAAACCAATCTTTTGAAAAATTTTGCGAAAAACATGGTATCAATCATAATTTCTCAGCTCCTAGAACTCCTTAACAAAATGGAGTAGTTGAAAGGAAAAATAGACCTTTAGTAGAACTTGCAAGAACTATGTTAAATGAAAATAACCTTGCAAAACATTTTTGGGCCGATGCGGTAAATACTGCTTGTCATGTTATGAATAGATGTTTAATAAGGCCTATCCTAAAGAAAACCCCATATGAACTTTACAAGGGAAGAAAACCCAATATTTCATATTTTCATATCTTTGGATGTAAATGCTTTATGCTCAATAATGGAAAAGATAATCTAGGAAAGTTTGATGCTAAAGCTGATGAGGCAATCTTCCTAGGATATTCACAATCTAGTAAATCTGATCGAATCTTTAATAAACAAACAAACACCATTGAGGAGTCCATTCATGTCAAATTTGATGAGAATCACCATAACTCCCCGAGAAAGGAAGATGTTGATGATATTACAGGTACTTTTCAAGAATTAACCTTGAATGACAAGGAAGAAGAGAACAAAGACAAAGATGCAACATAACATGAGGAACCACAACAATGGATCACTTTGAAGGACCATCCCTTAGATAAAGTCATAGGTGAAATGACTAAAGGTGTAAGTACTCGAAACGCCATTAGAAATGTATGTAATCATTTAGCCTTTGTATCACAAATAGAACCCAAATGCATTGATGAAGCTATTATTGATGAACATTGGATGTTGGCCATGCAAGAAGAATTGAATCAATTTGAAAGAAATGAAGTTTGGGAATTAGTGCCAAGACCCAGTGATCACCAAATAATAGGAACAAAATGGGTGTTTAGGAATAAATTAGATGAAAATGGCATAATTACTAGGAATAAAGCTAGACTAGTAGCTAAAGGTTATAATCAAGAAGAAGACATTGATTATGAAGAAACATATGCACCCGTAGCTAGGCTAGAAGCCATTAGATTATTATTAGCCTTTGCATGTTGTAAGGACTTTAAATTGTACCAAATGGATGTCAAGAGTGCTTTCTTGAATGGTTATATTCAAGAGGAAGTGTATGTTGATCAACCTCCATGTTTTGAAAACTACCAATTTCCAAAACATGTTTTCAAACTAAAGAAAGCCTTGTATGGCTTAAAACAAGCTCCAAGAGCTTGGTATGAAAGATTGAGCAAATTTCTTTTGGAAAACAACTTTGAAAGAGGAAAGGTTGATACCATATTATTCATAAAGCACAAAAAGAATGACATACTATTGGTGCAAGTATATGTTGATGATATAATCTTTGGTGCTACTAATAAGTCAATGTGCAAAGAGTTTGCTAAGTTAATGCAAGAAGAATTTGAAATGTCCATGATGGGGGAACTTACTTTCTTCTTTGGACTACAAATCAAGCAAACTAATGAAGGCACATTCATTAGTCAATCAAAGTACTGCAAAGAATTGCTTAGGAAATTCAACATGGACAAGGCAAATGACATTGCCACACCTATGGGCACTTCATGCTATTTGGACAAGGATGAGAAGGGTAAGGATGTTGAACTTACAAAATATAGAGGTATAATCGGATCCTTACTTTACTTAACCGCAAGTAGGTCGGACATCATGTTTGCTGTTTGTATGTGTGCTAGATACCAAGCATATCTAAAAGAATCACACCTAATTGCTGTAAAAAGAATAATGAAATATCTTGTTGGAACTCCAAATGTCGGTTTATGGTACCCCAAAGGGGTTGAATGCACATTAGTTGGATATTCGGATTCGGATTTTGCAGGATGTAAACTAGATAGGAAAAGCACTAGTGGAACATGTCACTTACTTGGTAGTTCTCTTGTAAGTGTTGCACTATCCACAGCTGAGGCAGAATATGTTGCAGCTGGTAGTTGTGTTGCTCAAATCCTTTGGATAAGACAACAACTTCTATATTTTGGTGTTATGTTAGACCATGTGCCTCTTAAGTGTGATAACACAAGTGCTATAAATATTTCAAAGAATCTTGTAATGCATTCAAGAACCAAACATATTGAGATTCGACATCATTTCATTAGAGATCATGTATTAAAGGGTGATTGTGTGCTTGAACATGTTGAAACTTCCAAGCAATTAGCGGATATTCACCAAACCTCTAGCAAAAGATCAATTCATACATATTAGGAGAGAATTAGGAATCCTTGATATAACCAATTGTGTTTGAATAAATACATGATTTTGATAATTCCTTGATTTTGATTATGTTTCATTAAGTTCGAAATGTTCTAAGGAATAACTTAATAGATTTCCAGCCTTCTAGAACAAAATCTGTAAATTCTGGGCGTTTTTAAGCAAAATAATCGATTACAAAGATTGATATAATCGATTAGCAAGCTTCTGGTTCTTACCTAATTGATTACTCCTTGATTTCTAATCGATTACCAAGCTTCTGTTTCTTGCCTAATCGATTACCCCTTGATCCATAATCGATTACAAAGCCTCTGTTTCAGGTCCAAAACGTTTCAACTTTCCTCTAATTGATTAATAGCCTTCCCTAATCGATTAGGACGATTCTGTTTCTCAACATAATCAATTACCCATCTTCCCTAATCGATTACCTATTATACGAAACGATTCAAATTCCTCAGAAACAGTGAACTAATCGATTACCTATGCCTCGTAATCGATTAGCCTCGAGTCTGTGACAGTCAAGCGCTGTTTTCCAAGGCCTGCTCGTTTTCTTCTCACATTAAATCACTTTCTCTACTTTCTAAACCTACATTTTCCCTATAAAACCCCACCTATTCACTCTCTCAAATCACATTATCTCTTCTCCTTTAAACTCTCTCAAGTTCCCAAAGAACTCTCTCCTTCTCTTCATCTTCCCTCTACACTCTTCTCCTTCCACCACCATGTCTACATCAAGAACCATCAAGAGGTCAAGGTCTTCAATGGCCCAAACAAATAATCCCCTTGATTTCTCTAGGTTTTTCACAAACCATAGAGACCTTCAACACTTCATCAACCATTTTTCTAAAAAAGACATCATATCCCCCCATTACACCATTGCTGAAACCTTTGACAACCACAGCCTCACCTTCACCAATCTCTCCACCACTACAACCTCTTCCCCTTCCTCACCTTTAAGGAAGAGCTTTACTATCCGGAACTCATCCGGGTATTTTACTGCAACCTCAAGCTTGTCAATAGGGTGATAGAATCAAAGGTTAAAAATGTGACCATTAAGCTCACAAATGCCCAGTTGGCAGAAATTTCTCTTCTGCCACTCAAGGATGCAGAGTTCGACGGAGGCGATCCTGAGGACGAATGGGGTTTCAATGCTCTCACTGCCCGACAATCCTTATGGAAGACTGATTGCCCAAGAAGCAACCACAAGTTGGTGGGTCACTTGACCATGAACAACCGCCTCTTACACTTCTTCTTGGTCAAGATTTTGGTTCCTCGTGGTGGGAACTATGCTCTGGTAGAAGAGGATGATGTCCTCTTGATGTGGGCTATGCAGAACCAAAAGGAGATAAATTGGGTTCAAATGATCAAGATCCACATGCGCCAAGCCAAAGAGTAGCAAAAGCTTCCCTATGCCATTCTACTCACTAGAATCTTCAAACATTATGGAGTAGACTTGGCTGGAGAGCTGTCGGAGAAGGTGCCTTCAAAGGCTTGCATTGGCACCCATCACCTCACCAAGATGGGTCTCATTTTTCTGAATGGAGCTTGGTACTCAAGGATGGAAGGCTATCATGCCAACATTCCTTTTGAAGCCCCTGCTGATGAGCCAATCCCTCCTCCTCCTGCAACACAACCTGCACCGAAAGCCCCCTCTGATCCATTCGCATCTCTCTACGCTCACCTTGACCGCCGCTTCGACCGCATTGAGAACTCTCTTTAAGAGTTTTCAATGACAGAGCAGCAGCACTTTGAGATGATGCAACTGCGCTATGATGAGCTATCTCACCAAATCTCTGAGCTTCGCTTTTTCAATCCGGATAACTAAATCCGTTTTTCATGTTTTGGTCAATGTGTTTTGTGTTTTTCTCAATTCTGCATAAGTCTTTTTTTTTTAATTCTGCAATGTTTCCTTTGATGTACTTTCTCTTCGTTTGAATTGAATAAAGATTTACCTCTCATTACATGCCTCTATTTGCTTTATTATTTTTTGATGATTCCAAAGGGGGAGAAGAAATAATTGTTCATCTAATTGTTCATCTGTTTTGGCTGCTAAAAACAAATATGCTAAATGATTAATTATCTCTAAGTGGTCAATTATCTCCAAAGGCATAGATTCCTAAAGATAGGGGAAGATTTGATAATGTTTCAGAGATAATGTAATGAGATATATTTAAGAGATAAGAGATAACTTGCAAATTCTGAAAATCTGGTTAAGAGATAAGAGATCTTGCAGAATTCAAAAGATATGTTTTTGCAGAGATAAAATTAGAGATAAGCTTATTATTTAAACTAACAACCCTCAAGAGATGAACATTATTGTCATCATCAAAAAGAGGGAGAATGTGTTTGAATATGATTACAGGTTCAAGGATTTTGATAATGACAAAGGACTCTTGAAGAAATTCTTGCAAAAACAAAGACTTAGAATCAGATCTAGAAAAACTACGCAGATAATCGATTAGGGAGTCTAAGCTAATCGATTAGATAGCTTCTGTTTTGAGTTAAATGTATCAGGTACATAAGCTAATCAATTACAAGACCTCAGGCAATCGATTACAAAGCTACTGGAACGACACTAATCGATTACCCAAGTGTCATAATCGATTACCAAGTCAAGAATTGAATTAAATGTATCAGGTACATAAGCTAATCGATTACAAGACCTCAGGCAATCGATTATAGAGCTACTGGAACAACACTAATCGATTACCCAAGTATCATAATCGATTACCAAGATAAGAATTGAATTAAATACATCAGGTGCAATAGCTAATCGATTACTGGGCAATATATAATCGATTACCAGAGTTCTAACTTGAAGCTAATCAATTAGGTGGTGAATGCTAATCGATTACAGCACGAACTGGACTGAAAAATTTGAAGTGTAATCGATTACAGCTCGAGGCATAATCGATTACGATAGTGGGAAAACACATTTTAGTGGGAAGACAGCTTATTTTTTCACCATTTCTCAGATGCCCACTACATGCAACGGCTAGGAACTTCTGCAGCTCAACCATGGCTCTATAAATGCAAGGAAAACACAAGCACAACTACACACAAGAAGAGGCAATCAATCTTTACGTACCTTTGTGCTTAGAAATTTCATATTCCTTGTATATTCATCATTCTTTGAGCTAGAACTTGTATATCCTCTTTTTTGAGAGTTAGATTTTATATGAGCTATCACTTGTTCATCCACTCTTTTGAGAGAGAATTTATTTTTGCTTGTAAACATAAACATCAAACACCAAAGTTCACTCTAGGATTGAGTGGTCATTCACTCTAGGTTGAGTGGTTACAAAGGTTGGGATTCAACCTTTGGGATATTGTGAGATTGAGAGATTGGGTGAGTTGCCCTTGTACTTGTGAGGATTGGGTTCTTGAGTGTGGGACACTAGGAAGCCGCAATTGCTCAAAGTTGTATCTCTAATCTACAATAGTGGAAATCCTCTAAGTAGGTTGCTTAGAGGCGAGACGTGCACCGGGTTGGTGGAACTCATTAAATCGGTTTGCAATCTTTTCTCCCTTACTCTTTTACTCTCATATATTTCTCTTGATCGATTTGTGTTGGTTGATTGTGGTTTACATATCTTAGCTTGCTTGATTTGGTTAATATTGAACATTGCACACCAAGTGTTTGATAAATTACCTTATCCATATTTGCCTCTTGTTTTGAACTATCTTGTGTACTTTACTTGATCTTACTTTTATAATCTCTAAACTCAATCAAGCCACACACGATCCTCAACCGATCGGTGTCCATACTCACATGCATACACATACACATACCATTTTCGTTCAGTAATATCTTCTTACCATTTTCACAATCAATTTAATGACTCGGACTCACAACATGTCCTATTCTAATTAATTATAACCCGAACACCCCCTTACCTCGGTTCCAAGCTTCTATAATCTGCTCCTGGTGCCGATTTCGTCCTTTGAGCACTGGGTTCACTGTTTCACTTCCAAATCCAGCACCAGCTCCGTCAGTCAGCCTTTCGTTGTTCGATCTGCTGCTTACGGGGTCAGAATGCAAAACTCGTTAGCTTTACGCCATCCTCAACTCTAAGGACCACTTTCAAGCTCACACTCACCAAAGGAGTGGAGAACAGACCCACACACAGCCATGCATGGCCACTCGGTTAATAGAGAAAGCAAAAGGGGCAAGGGAACACAAATGCAAACGGATCAATGGACTCACCTTGAGACCACGGCCATGGAAATGGGCTTATCACTCGGTTTCGATACGAACAGAGTCCTCCTTTGGAGCATGCAACTCATAGCAATGAAGGATGAAGAAGAAGATGAACAGAAACCGAAGCAGATGAAGAAGAAGAAAGAAGAAATGGTTCGCAAAGAATGAGGAAAGAGAAAAAGGGGACCACCTTTATTCAAGGCCCAGGGGCAACCGGTAACCTCCCTAGCCGGTTACCTCCCCATTACCAATTATTGTTTCGTTTAAACGTTTAAGCTAACTCCTTTCTCCTTCGAATCACGTTCCATTTACTCTTTTATAATTAATCCACCAATTAGATTTTATTTACTTTCACAGCCTTTAATTATTTATAATTTCCCAATAATTCCTAAAAATGTCAAATAAATTCCTAAAACAATTGTTAATATTTCCACTACACATAATCTCTAAAAAAAATACCCGGGATGTTACAGAACCCCTTCATTCTATTCGTGCTCGGGTGTCATAAAGGTTACCTAGAGCGTGTGCTCGGGCCATATTCAAAGTTGCCGAGAGCTTGTGCTCGGGTTTGTCTTCGAAATTGTCATCGACTCCGAGTGATATTCCCGAGTGGAAAGATTTCCGAGAGAGGACTGAACTTCGACTCCGAATAATTCTTTTGGTTGTAAATTTCCGAGTGACGCACTTCTGAGAGAAATACTTTCGAGTGAACAAAGGCTTTAACTTCGAATAAGGTACTTTTCGGGCAGAAATATATTCGAGTAGAGAATTTCCGAGTGAATCAATTCTGAACAAAAAATGGTTGATTTTGAACGAGCACTTTTCGGGCAGAGATATATCCGAGTGAGATATTTCTGAATAAGGTATCTCCGGGTGAGACATTTTCGAGTGGGTCACTCACTCGGAAAGAAAAGCTATGACTGAGTGTTTCAAGCAGAAACATTTCTAAGCGAATTCCCTTCCGAGTGGAGCAATTCTGAACGAAAAGAGGCTCTGATGAATTCTTCTCGGAAAGAGATATGCCCAAAATACCAAACCAGTGTTAGAATTAATATTTTACTTCAATCATATCATCTTGTACATATTTTAATATATTTACTTCAATCATACAAGCTCCATTATGTAGGCGGCGGAAATGGTCAACAATACAGCTCATTTTTCTTATCTAAAACCTCCATTATCACCGCAATTAATGCACCTAACATCCCACTACAATCCAATTACGAAAAGCTTGTCCCCCACTTGTCTTTTTCATTATTAAATCGACACTACATCTCGTTCCCAAGTCTGAATTCTTAGAACAAACTAAAATTAGTAAAGTCTCTCTCTCATTTCCTTTTCTCTGTCAAGTCACCTTTGATCTGAAGCTAGGACAGTAAGAAGAAAACATTTTTTTCAACCAATCTAAGATCCTCTATCAAGGTAAGAGGGGATAGGGTTGTGAATAAATATGGAATGGGTAGAATTGTATGCTGTTCTAGGATTTTCTAGATTTATTTTCGTAGCTTATTACTTAATTTTGAAGCTGAAAATGTGTGAATTTGACTCTGACTTCTTCATCAAAGTTGTAGATCTTTTCGTTATGTGAATTTTGAGACTTGAACCGACTGATTTGGATTTGTATAGCATGAGTTATAGTCAAAATACTACAGTATGTCTGTTCTGGAATATGTACCTTCTATTTTGTGTAAATATTAATATTCTGGGAATTATACATACATATTTAGACTTTGATGTCTTCATAAAAGTTGTAGATATTTATGTTATGGATCTATAGAAAGTGGAATTGCTTAAAAAAGATTTGATTTGCTCACGTTATGGTCGCTTTACTAATGTATGTTGCTGTTGTAAATTTCTAAAATTACCTATGATGATTATTATGGATGAAAATGATATTTTCCATGTGGGTAATGATTTATTTTTGAATTATTGAGGGATTATTGATTATTATGGATGTTATTGAGTGTCCTATAAATGTCTTACAGTATGTTTATCTTTATGATGAATAATTATGAATGACTAAATTAATGTATACATGAATGCCTTGTGGTTTATTGAGATATGTTGTTGAACTGTAAATCCATGATTTTGAGAATTAATATATGTGATGTGTCCTTTGAGGACTTGTGGTTTTCCAAGTGATTATGGAAGTATTGATATCATGGTATGTTAAATCGATAAAGAGAATTAAAGGCATTCATGCATCATAAGCATTTGGACGCACCATGGAATTTAGGGGTTCCATGATTGCCGACCCTGGTGAGGAGTTACTCTATGATGAGTTAAAGCCCTATTTTCATTGAGCGCCATGGAGTGTAGGGATTCATGGTTTATGCTAAGTCCTACTTGTGTACTTCGGTACTTGAGCACCATGGAGTGTAGGGATTCATGGTTTATGCTAAGTCCTACTTGTGTATTTCGGTACTTGAGCGCCATGGAGTGTAGGGATTCATGGCATTATGCTAAGTCCTACTTGTGTCTCTATGAGACTTTTTACTACAGTATTCCCACCAAATCAAAATGGATCCAGCATGACATCATTTGACTACATTAAAGATTATTAAATGTAAATGACCTTGTTTGGCATATTCATCATATCATTATGGTTTGTTGATTATGTTTGTGCAACTTTACTTATTTTATATTTATTCTATATTCTGTCTCACTCTTACATTATTTTTTTACAGTGCATGCTACATAGAATGACGAGTGGTGTAATTAATGAAGTTTTTATGATTTATTGCTTGGACTTTGACTTCATTTGAATTTTAATGGGTTGTAATAATATTATGTACCATGTACTGTAATCTTCTATATCGTTTCCACTATATAAATGTATTATGTTTTATTCATCCACGACTAGTATGCATGATAATATTCCGCATTTATCAATTTTTACGTTACCTCAGAATTTAAATTACAAATTTCAAAATGATCCTTTAAACGCGAAAAATTTATTTCAAAAATTTGGGTTAATAAACTGGAATATGTAATTTGGGGTTTGGGCGTCACAACTCCCTCCTACCTCAAGAGAAGTAGAAATCAACGCGGTCCGATGGCCCTGCCTCGTCGATGGGGTTGTTTCCTACATTATACCATATACCACACAATTAATTTTTATTTAAACTACCAAAACTTAAGTGCTCATATTTATTTCTTGGTGTCTTATGCCGTTTTAAATTTCCAAACCTTATTTATTCCATTCAACCTGTGACATCCTGGTGCTGTTAAGGGCGGGAAGTGATCGCCGGTGCATGGGCACGGACAAGGAGCGGCTCCTGGCAGGCTTCCAACGGGGAATGTGGCATCTCGGGCACTGTTGAGGGCAGGCAGTGATCACCGGTGCATAGGCACGGACAAGGAACGGCTCCTGGTAGGCTTCCAGTGGGAGGGACACATGAACAAACCGAATACATACCAGAATGAAAGGGATCCAAAGACTGTATAGGTATGAGACTATACAGTCGAGGATAGCTTAAAGAAATGAATTCGTACTACCTATACCAACAAATACATTAGCCTTTTTGGTAGCCTATCACTTAAGAACTCCAAAGTTAAGCGTGCTTAACTTGGAGTAATTTTGGGATGGGTGACCTCCTAGGAAGTTCTCAGGAAATGTGTGAGTGAGGACAAAAGCACATTGGAAAGGTCTCGTGTTGGTCTGTGGGGCGAGTCGTTCATTCTTGAAAAGCGGCTAGGGTGTTACAGTGGTATCAGAGCCTAGCCTTCCCTAGTATGGTATGGTTCGGGGACGAACCAGGCGGAAGCTGGTGGGCATGTGACATCCTGGCGCTGTTGAGGGCGGGGAGTGATCGTCGGTGAATGGGCACGGACAAGGAACGGCTCCTGGCAGGCTTCCAGCGGGGAATGTGGCATCCCGGACACTGTTGAGGGCAGGGAGTGATCGTCGGTGCATAGGCACGGACAAGGAGCGGCTCCTGGCAGGCTTCCAATGGGAGGGATACATGAACAAACCGAATACATACCAGAATGAGAGAGATCCAAAGACTGTATAGGTATGGGACTATACAGTCGAGGATAGCTTAAAGAAATGAATTCGTACTACCTATACCAATAAATGCATTAGCCTTTTTGGTAGCCTATCACTTAAGAACTCCAAAGTTAAGCGTGCTTAACTTGGAGTAATTCTGGGATGGGTGACCTCCTGGGAAGTTCTCAGGAAATGTGTGAGTGAGGACAAAAGCACATTGGAAAGGTCTCGTGTTGGTCTGTGGGGCGAGTCGTTCATTCCTGAAAAGTGGCTGGGGTGTTACACAACCCACCACAACTACCATGGGATAGGTGTTTTCATTCATTATTATGTCTCTTTAATGCCATACCCAATAATGGGTTCCTACATTAATGATTCCCAACAACCATTATCAACGATTCACCGTTATTAATGGTTATTACCTATCATAAATAATATCTCCCACAATAATAAATGCACATCTCCCCATATTTCATATTTTCCCCAATTTATAAGGGTTAGGTTTCATTAAAACCCAACAACCAACATCAATGTTCAATATTTCCCATCATCTTCTATACCATTTTCGTGTACCCCTCAAGGCTCTTATAAAACCCATATTAAATGCACCCCACCTTAGGGTTTCACATCATAATTGCCTCTCTTAGACAACCCATACACATTTAACACTCCCCCAACAATCTAACCTCATAACCAAGGGCTTAGAGCTTAAGAAAATAAAGAGGAATCCTTACCTCAAGCCAAGGAGAAGGGAGTCCCATGGAGAGAGTGGGGAAACAAAAATAGAGGGAGAGGAAGAGCTTCCAATGCACCACAAGCTTCTCCACCCAAGCAAGGGGAAAATGAAATGGAGGAAAGGGGAAACACATACACCACAAAATGGTTTTGGAGAATGGAAGAAGGTGAGGAGGATGAAAGGAGAAGAGAAAAGAGTGAACTTTGCCAAGGGAGAGGAAGCCAACGTGAATGAGAAGGGGAAAAAAGAGTTTTAGAGTTTTTAACTTTAACCCCTCACTTAACTTCTCCGTTTTAAATCAAACAGGATCTCTATTTGGGCTCAATACTTTATCCAAAAATTATTTTGAGTATATATTCAGATTCCCTATAATATTCTCAATAGCCCTGACCAACGGTACCTCAATCGGAGATACTTGGTTCGACACCCATATTTTAATCGGGTATAATTTTAGCGTACAAAGCCTCAATAATTTATAAATAATCCCCAAAAATCTTATTTAATTATTTTCAACATTTTGGTATATTAATTAATCCATAAGTAATTATTTAATATTTATTCCCAATATTTAATCATTTATATAAAATAAGGGATGTTACAGTGATGCCACATCATCGGATTACTTATCTAAAAAGGGTTCAGATGTCATATCCGGGGTCCAAAACTCATGGCAAACTACGGTTCCAAGACTATGACCCTGGTCATATCCTAACAACCAGACAATTAGTCAGAATCGGTATGGGCTGCGTGTCTTTGCAAACGCTGTAGCTACAGTAAGTTAGGAAGAAGGTCAAATCAATTCCCAAGCTAAGGTAAACACTATAAATATAACTCATTTATTACCGAAGGAGCATCTAAACTAATCTGAGTTACCTCCGTAATATCATCTTTCCTATAATACTATACCGACTTAAGCATCGGACAATCTTTTACAGGTTCACCCCCAGTGTGTCCCTTTGACTTCGGAGTGGATAAGAACATCAATTACACCTTTAACTTGAAGAACCTAGGATTCCTACTGAACCTGGGTGCATAATACCGTACTCCACTGAGGTGGTGTAAAATTGAGAGTTAGAGAGGTAACTACGGTCAGGGTCATTAAACCTTGACCCCGGTCAAGGCAGTTGACTCTTGATTTCGGTTCCAAAACAGAATAATACCTTTAAATATTTTATTAATAATAATTAAATTAAATATACTTTTAAAAGATATTGAAATGTAACTTTTATATATATATATATATATATATATATATATATTACAAATTACATGATGAAAGTGACATGTAACCTATTAATAATGGATCTGATATTTTACTTTGAGGTATGATAACTGATATAAATAGTATTTTTTACACTGGTTATAAAAATAACCGGTGTTAAAAAGCTTATAAATCTGCATTGCAGGGTTCTATACAACAGAGAATCCCAACTTAATTTCTTTCTTTAATTTACTTTCCCCATCTCTTATTCATTTTCTATCTCCATCGTTATTCAACGACTAGATTTACCAAATATTATTTTATTAATATTGATATTAATTAAAATATCTTTAAAAATTACAAAATGTTCATATAAAGAAAACAAATTTGCCTAAATATAATAAGTTTTATTAATAATTTTTAATATAATCAGTTAAGTTATTAACTTTTAATTTTTAACTAATTTTTAATTAATTTTACCAAACAAACACTCAGTGAATTATCAAAATTCATGAAGCGAATTAGCAAATTAAATATTAAAATTTTATCGAGCTAATTTAATTCATTGCCACGCTACATTTAAAAACTAAATTATATGCCTTGACATCGTTTAAAAGAAAAAGAAATAGTATACTCACAAGAGAATTCAATATATATTTTATTCAATAGATCTTTTTAGGGTTTAAGCCGCATAATATCACTATAAATTGTAAAATTCTCTATATCAATGTTTAATTTATTTGAGACTTAAAACCGGGATCACACGTTAAATTATTATAACTTTTTGTGAGTTGATATGTAAGTAAATTATTCTAACCAATGAGATTCTAAATATCAATGAGATTTTAACTTAAAATTTTAAAAATATAAATGAGTTAAAATTCGATAAAATTGTTATCAGGTTGAATAATAGTAAAGAATATTAAAAAAGTAAATTGTATATGAACTCATGCATAAAATGCCAGAGAAAAGTTTGCTTCGGTTCGTTCGGCAGGGAAAAGGGGAATTAGAATATGCCTGTCACTGTCAGGCGAACAAAACAAAAAAGTGTCTGCCACGTCATCGTGGCGAGGTGCTGTGTTGGGCGCTTTGGAGGGAAACAGCTGCGAGTTTTGGGCTTGCCTGTCCATCTACGTGATTCTCTGGTATCCAAAGTCAGGCCATTTTTTTTTAATTTTGATACTTTGAAATCTTTAGATTCTAAGCTTTTGAATTTTGGAACTGAAATAAAATAAACTTATCTGGTGTTTACCAAAATTAAAAACTTATCCACCTCCATACTTGAAAGCATATTTTGTTTTCATATTTCGAAATCCGAGAAGAAATGTTAAAATAGGTGAAAGAAATTTGTGTTTTTAAGGAATGAGGATACAAAGTATTTATGGTCGGTTAAATTACTATTTTCCTCCTCATTGTTTAAGCAGGGATTGGCCAAGGTTATCGCTCATGGGTAATATTATAATAATATATTGTTATTTATCTCATCTGTTCTTTTTTTTTTTATTTGATATAATCTTTAAAAAATTATGCAAAATATTTATTATTGGTTTTTTTATTAACACTTACTCTTTAAATAAAAGAAGAGAAAAGAATAAAAGGCATAATTTATGAGGAGTGAAAATAAGAATAAATTAGTGACCCGGTGTGTATATCGGCTTCAAAGGCAAGTGACACCGGTTGTTGTAGAAAATAAATAAATGCAAGTTAAATCGAATCAAACACTAGATGAGGTGCACAAAAACCAAAGTGATCATAAAGAAGAGGTGACAAGTCTTAATTACCATGGGACGAGGTGCACAAAAGTCGAAATATATACTGAAATTTTAGTACGGAATCATGATAATGACCCCAGTCAGTAAAGCTGCCACAATCTAAGTTAGATGCAAGTAGGCAACTTGTACCTACAAAGGCTACAGTCAATGAACACTGTCAGGAGCGGTCAAATCACCACTTGCACTTAAGGAAGATCTATGAATACAACTCATTCATTAATTCATAACAAGACAACATTACTTAGCTCAATTACTCTTGTAATCTTTTCTCTTTTCCATAATTATTGTACTGACTTAAGCATTAGTGCCCCTTTTACAGGTACATCTTCGGTGTGTCCCCTCAAACCGTGGTTGGAATTGACTCATATCAGTACCTTAATGTGAGGAGCACAGAGTTCCCACTGGACCTGTGCATATAATACTGTACTCCCATTGAGATTGTGTAAAAGCGAGAGAGAGCGAGACACATTTGACACCGGTTCGGAAAGGGAACTTCATACCCCGACATCGGTCAGATCATTGGCACGCCTGGTGGGACTACATAAACTTAAGTCCCACATCGCAATAAAACAAGCAAGTCATGGAGCACAGTAAGAGAAATGGAACTCTGGAAGGCCATGTTCAAAATCCGGCCCAAAGGATGGAGCCTCGAACTTGGGAGTATGGTGTCGGGATCGTAGAAACCCTGGACACAGAGCAGAATCAAGGAAGAATACAGGCTGTAGTGTATCTTGATCCTCGGGATTAAATCATTAGACAACTCCAGTTGGAAATTTAGGAGCTGAAGAGAAATAAGAAGGTAGGAGAGAATGCAGCTGGAGATCAAAGGCAACATGAATCTTTCCACACCTAGGAGTACTCGCAAGCCGAAACTTACGAGGAGCAAGAGTCCACATATCGGGATACGGACTTGAACAACCAAAGAAGACCCTAGCAGCAAGGCAGGGGTGGAGAATATTGGTTCAATGTTCCTTTTACAAGAAGATTAAAGAATGTGCCCATTCCAAGGCACCTGTAGACCCCTCAACCATTGTCAATTGGAAAATATACCCAGGAATCTGACCCGGGGGGTCACCTGGACGGCCTATGCGAATGAATCACAGTTCCTGGGAGCTGAGAAGGATGTAATGTGTAGGATGTTCCCCAGGACATTATCTGTTGAAGCTTTAGAATGGTTCAAAAGTCTGCCATCAGGATCCATTGGCTGTTAGGACGATATGGCGCATGTTTTCCTACAACATTTTGTGGTTTCAAGGGACGTCCCAAGAACATCCACACTTTGGTAAAAATAAAGCAAAGGCCGGAGGAAATCCTTAGAGATTTCCTAAAGAGGTTCTATAAAGAAGCAGCACTCGTGCTGGGGTTGACGGAGCAAATCCAACTGCATATTACGGTAGAAGCTCTCAAATCGCAGTCATTTTTTGCCTTGTCTTTGGCAAATAGAGCCCCCTAAACCTTTGAAGAATTCGGGAGGAAAGCGACTAAGTATGTAGGAAGAGAAATGCATTTTACCGCGGCAAAGGGGAAGACCTCAGTTTCTAAAGAGAGGACTCATGCCCATGAAAGGAAAGGCCCAAAGTTTGAGCATAAAGACTGAGACTGAGATGCACCCTTAAGGCATAAGGAATCTCAGAGTGTTAACTTCATGCAATATACTCCCTTAACAGTCCGGCCAGGGCAGATTCTAAGAGAAGTTGACTTGCGGGGGTTAATGGTGTATAGAGTAAAGAAACCTATGCCGATGAAAAGACTAGGTAACACCAGCAAATACCGCAAGTTCCATGAACAGACCAGTCATAGTACCAATGAATGTCGACAGTTAAAGGAGGAAATTGAGACCTTGATCAGAGAAGAAAAGTTAAAACAATAACTTTTCAAGCAACGAGGGTAAGGAGAGCAGGAGAAGGAAGCACCCCGAAGAAGGGACACCGGTCCGGTGGAGGAAGAAGAAGCAAGAAGCTCAAAAGAGTAGGCCCTGGACAAAGGCAAGACAATTGTAGGCAACATCGAGGAAGATGATGATTCTTCGATGAAAACCCTAGGCTTAGGAAGAAAAAATACGATCGATATGATCATAAGAGGTTTTGCAGGAGGCAAAGTATCCAACACCGCCTGAAAAAATCACTTGAGAATGATAATGTCTGTACAAGAAAAAGTAGACAATCGGCCTTACCGAGGTGGGATTCAGACTCCACCCATTGTATTCTCAGATGATGATTACGGTTCAACCATCCTAGGAGGAGATGACGCGGTGGTCATTAAGGCCGTGGTTTCAAATAAGACGATTTGGAGGATGTTGGTTGACCAAGGGAGTTCTTGTGATGTGATTTTTACGACTACTTTAAGAAGATGGGATTGTCAGATGCTAATCTACATCCATACATGCAGGATTTAATAATATTCAATGGAGAAAAATAGCCTACAAAGGGCTATTTGGATACGAGGCTAACGTTTAAGGGAGAACTGAGGTCCAGGACCATTCAGACTCGAGTCTTGGTGATTGATGTAAAATCCCCTTTCAACAGGATCTTGGGAAGGCCATCTTTGAACACATTAGAAGCTGTGGTTTCAACATCACACTTGTTGCTAAAATTTGTTGACAAAGACAACCAAGTGTCTTCTGTCTGAGGAGACCAGTAGATAGCAAGGTACTATTATAACCTTAGTGTTCAGATGACTAAGGTGGAAGAATCAATTAAAAGAAAACAATTGAACGACGGAGGACTGGTCCCAGGGTCGGTGAATTTAATTGACCTGGATCCCAGGGAGGAGTTAGTAGCAGATTCGGTGAACCCTTAAAAGCCCACACTGGAAAAGGTGTTAAAGCCATTCTGTTTAGTGAGGATCCTGCCATAACCACCTAGATTAACAATTGTCTAGAAACAAGTATGGAAGAGTGGTTAATAAAACTTTTGAAAGAGTTTAAGCATTTATTTGCCTGGACCATAACAGACATGCTCGGTATTGATCCATATTTCTGTTGCCACAAGTTGGCAGTATATCCAGAGTCAAGAGCGGTTGCCTAAAAGAAGAGAAGATTGGGGCTTGAAAAGCAGCAAGCAGGGTGTGAGCAAACAGAGGAGTTATTAAAAGCCGGTTTCATTTGAGAGGTTCAGTATTCGTCCAGGGTCTTCAACGTTGTAATGGTAAAGAAAGCCAACAGTAAATGGCATATGTGTATGGACTTCACGAATTTGAATAAGTGTTTCCTGAAAGATCCACACCCGCTACCTAGCATTGACTAGATGGTAGATGACTCCTCTGGGTACCAATTCCTATCACTTATGGATGTATACTCCGGTTACAATCAGATCCTAATGTGGAAGGACGATGAGGAGAAAACCATTTTCGTTAATGATAAAAGGGGTTTTTTGCTACACTTTCATGCCATTCAAACTCAAGAACGCTGGAGCTACCTACTAAAGAATGATGAATAAAGTCTTTGAATGAATAAGGTCCAGAACAATTGAGGTATATGTAGACGATATAATAGAAAAAACCCTGATGGATGGTGACCATGTCGAATACTTAAGGAAAATTTTTCAGAGAGTCCAAATGTATAATATGCAGTTAAATCCGTTGAAGTGCACTTTTATGGTTCCCGCAGGACGGTTTCTGGGGTTCATGTTGACCCAGAGGGAAATTGAGGCTAACCCTGACAATTCCAAGGTGATCAAGGAGCTCTTGAGTCTAACCAATGTTAGAGAGGTCAAATCATTGAATGGAAAAGTGGTGACATTATCCCGATTCATGCCCAAAATGGCACATCGATCACTCATATTATATAAAGTCTTAAAGAAAAACAAGAAGTTTGAATGGGGGAGGAGAAGGAAAGTGCATGGAGTCTAAAGGAGGTACTGGAAAATCCATCGGTGTTAACGAAACCAGACCCCAGAGAACAATTGTTCATTTATTTATCAGTATCTGATGAGGCTCTAGGAGTAGTTTTGGTAAAGGACACTGTTGAAGGATGCTGCAAGGTTTAGAGGGACGGTATCAAAAGCTCGAAAAGGATGCTTTAGCCTTGGTATAGACATCCCGACATTTGAGACAATATTTTCATGCTCATCCGATTGTAGTCTGGACTGATCTCCCATTACGGGCAGTGCTTCATAAGCCAGATTTAGCAGGAAGGATAACAAAGTGGGCCATTGAACTCTCAGAGTTTGACATTTTCAATGAACCCAAGACGATTATAAAGGCTCAAGTCTTAGCAGATTTTGTGATAGAATTAACTAGAGAAGCACCTGCACCCTTAAGAGAGCACTGAACCATTTATGTGGACAGATCTTCAAACTTGAAGGGGTGCAGAGCTGGAGTTGTCATTGAGAGTGAAGATGGAGTAAATATAGAGGTCTCTCTCAGATTTGACTTTAAGACTTCCAATAATTAGGCGGAGTATGAGGCTTGTTTAGTGGGGTTAAGAGCTGCCTTAGATGTAGGTGCCTAAACCGTTGTCCTTTGCAGCGACTCGCAGCTGGTAGTCTCTCAAATCAATAGAAGCTATCAGGATAAAGAGCCGTTATTGTAGCAGTACCTGGCTAAGGTGAAGGAATTGAGAAACAAGTTCAAAGAAGTAGAATACAAACATGTTCAAATAATGTTTGAAACGATGTCTTATCACGACTGGCGAGCACAAAAAAGGCGAGATCCATGATTAAAGTCATTCAAAGCACTTTGGAAACACCTAGTATATCGGCTCTGGTTAGAATCTGTACCATCCTGTCAAAGGCTTACCCATATAATTCCTGGGAAGTTCCAATCATTTGCTATTTAGTAAGCGGAAAACTCCCAATAGATCCACTTGAAAAGAAGAAACTAAAGAAAGAGTTATTGAACTTTGTTCTAGTTGACGAAAGCTTATTTCGAAGGGTGTTGGATTGTTTGGCAAGCGCACCAATTTATCATTGTAGTTTTCAAAATTTATAGATATTGTTCCCACAAGGATTGATGGTTTTCAGTAAAAGACAGTAATCTTTATTTACTGATGGTAAAAGTATCAATACTTATTAACAAAAGAATATTTCATATACAATTTTGTACACTATTCATAAATTCCAAAATTGATTTATACATTGATCAAAAGTAATGTAAAATTGTAAAACTATCTAGAAGATAACTGCAAAAATAAAACTTCAGAGTAGCAGTTCCAATACTTGAGATATAAAACAGGATAACAAACTATGTTGGAATTAGGATCCCCACACTATAAATATCATAAAGTAACTATAAATATGCATATTTAATCATCAAGTTTATATCATTGCAGCTTAAAATCATTAAACCCAATCCCTCGGTGAATAAATTCTAAATAGTTACCTTAAAGTGTGATCTCTCAGATGCCTTCTCAGTAAAAAACTTGCTTTAAGCCCTGGCCTTAACACAACAATAATTACTAACTCTATTCCTAGAAATTGGTATAATAAGGGTATTTTAACTTTTACTTCTGTTAATAATAATTTTAACACCTATGAAAATCATTCTCCCATTTGAAATTCATACTAGTAAAAGATTGAAATACAAACATGAAACTTGAATCATAACACACAATATCTATAATTACAACATCATACTCATAGATTGGTTCACCAATTCCAACATAAACAGATTAGTTACACATGGTGAAAGTAAAAACAACACTTACAAGTGGAGACATGATGAACAATAACTTGAACTTGACAAAGGATGTCACAACACAAAAGGAAAATAGACCTAAAACATTAATCTCAAGTATATGGAAGCTGTTTTCGTAACTCAACTCAAGAGTGGGATGGAATGCTCTGAATTGGATACTATGGGATGTTGAAACCCCTGGCAAATAGCCTTATTTATAGTGGAAGAGTTTGGACCTGACGCTACGCGTGGTTGTGGTGCTGCGCGTCAGGTCTTTGACTTAGACTCCATTAATCTTTCCTGATTTTCAGCCATGATCTTCCATTATTGTTCCAATAATACGCAGACAAATGATAATCCTTGTTCCCCACTGTGTTTATGCCCTTGGTCTGTAGTGGATTGCCTATTATATGCAATAATTTAGCCCCTTTTCTAAGTGAAATCCTACCTGTCAGTGGGTTACACGTAGCAGCTGACGCTACATGTCAGGGTCAAAATATTGATGCTAAGCGTGGGGTTAATGTTGCGCGCCAGCCCTCTGACTTGCATAAATGTTCCACTTTTAACCTCAACTTTTCAATGGAAAAATAGGTCATGCCAAGTTAAATTCAATAACTTCCATTTATTTTTAATAAAACCTAATTTTATATTTATTTAAGGTAAATTTTATTTATTTTCTAATACTTTTTATAATGAAAAAACCATAAATTAAGGACTAACAAACTACCCCCCAACTTAGGAATTTGCTCGTCCTCGAGCAAAATAAACTAAAACTATGAACCAATCTTTTGAAAACAATTTTTGAAAAATTTGAAAATATTACCGCAAGAAGTAATTCATAACTTACCATTTGAAATGATTAATATTGATAGCTTGTGCAAAAGAAGCTTAAAGATAAAACCATCACAATGTCATGTCAATAAATCAAGCTTATTTCATACTTACCTCACAAGTGTTTCTCTCTGTAAAAAGGTAATTTGTTTAGCTCAATCAATCATGAAATCAATCAAATTTAATTTTGATTTTCATCTTATCAATTGTCATTCATACAGAATTATACAAGAATCACAAGGTCTGTTCAAGGGTTGTAATGAGGCTTGGTTACAAGAAGTCATGGTTTTTCCTGGAAAACAAACACCTGAAATCATAAAAGAGCAATGTAGAATTAGGGCATTTTTCTTGATTCAAAACTCACTTCCTTTTTTATAAATACCCCCAACTTAGTTCTTTTATTTCTTTTTCTGAATTTATATATATATAATTATTCTTTTGTTTTTATTTTTATTTTTAATATATACATGATTGATATAATTTTTGTAAAAAGAACTAAGTAAATTCACTCCTTTTTTTTGTATGGCCGCTCAAAAAGAATTTTCTTTCCTATTATAATGCTCTTTCACTTAATCAGATAAAAGTGAATGGTTGAAAATATTTATGGGTGAGGGGTACCAAAGAAAATATTTTAAGGCTCAAAATTGGCTATCAAAGGATAAATACATTTTACCATAGTAAGCTTTTTGGCCCTAACTTCATGTGTTTACCAATAACGTGCCTTGATCATGTTCTCGGATCCTCTGTATAACAACACAAATTTAAGAATTAAGCCAAATCAATTTGATAGAAATTATGTCGATATCGTTGAAGTGTTTAAAGAACTCTCAGCTCACCGGGTTTTTTTGAAATTAGCTTGATTATTAACAAAATCATTGTAATTTGTTTTATAAAAATGCTTAGTTTCATAAGAATCAATACTTGATTATTTAAAATGGCTTATTGTGTAAAACTCTAAGTGCATAAAATTTTTCAATTTTATCAAAAATTTGGTTTATTTTGTTTTTATTTTATTAAGAAAATCACACACTATTTATTTATTTATTTATTTATTAAGAAAATTACACCATGCTTAATAAAATATCACACAAAAATAAAATATCACACCATACAAGATAAAAATACCAAACTGAATAACTAAAATCTCAAAGTAAGCTAATATCATGTAAATAGCAAAATGTAAAAGCAATAATAAAAATGCAAGAAATAAAACAAGGCCCTCAGTCATCCTTCTCCTACATCTGGTCATCATCATCATCCCCCTCCTCAGTAGTATCACCCTCAGTGTCAGCCTGAGTACCAGATGTGCTACCTTCCTTAGGATATGCCGGCTGGTCTCCTGGCTGTAACACCCTCGGTTAACTAAGATAATCTCTTCCGCTAGATTAACTCAGTTAACTGAGAGGTTACTAATTTTTAGAAAATATGGAATGTTTTTTTGTACAAGATGACACATGGTGGAACAAAAGCATAACATATACATGACTTTATCATATATACATAAGGTGGTCTCATCAGATACGTACAACTGAAATAAGAAAGGGGCATGCAGGCACTCTATACAAAACATCACTACAAGACATCACTACAACACATCAAAATAACATAAACTAATCCTAACCATTAGTCTCGGTCTCCTGTGAAGTCCTTGTCCAGCTTAGGGGGCTCTGGCTGAGCTGAAGTGGATATGATCTGGGTCGGGTAGGACTGCTGAGATTGTCCCGTAGGATTTGAGCTAGACGATGGCTAATCGAGGGGTGGTCGACTGGTGTAAGCCTTATAAGCCTCAATCAGAAGACTCTAAGCCTTTGTCAACATATGCTCATAAATCTTCATCTCTCCATATCTAAAGCTCCTGAATATATGGTGAAGAAATCCTCTAGAACGATCCTATCGACGTCGGGCCAAATAACGCTCCATCGGGGATATGCTGAAGACTCCGGGTCGTACCTCCAATGGACCTCATGGTATGTGGGCGTTGGAGGCTAAGAAGGGAAAAACTGCTAAGGTACAACTGGAAGGGTAACTGGGTCCTCTATATCTATAGGTAACGGCTCTATTGGCATGTGATAAGTGTGCATGTTGTCTTGTTTTTGAGTGCTTTTAGATGTAGTTTTTGCTTCTTTTTGCCCGTGTTCCTCCCGATTCCCTTGATTTTTAATTTCGTTCCACATATACTACTCGGTTGTCTTTATTTTTACAGGACTATTGATGTTTCAGGTTTATTTTGATGAGAAATGGCAACTTGGATGTAAGAAGAAGCTTTTGGGAACCTTAGCAATGTGATTGGGTAAAGTTAGAACAAACCATTAGAAATGGTTTTCACTGGAATGAAGAGGATCAAGTGGCAGTGACAACCACTGGCCATGGTTAGCACTATTTGTGCAAGGGATCATCAGGCAGTGACCACCACTGGCCGTGGTCTCCCACCACTGGCCATGTTTAGCATTGTGGCCAATTTAATGAAGAGTCAGAGACAACCACTGGCTAT
The DNA here is from genome assembly GCA_037962975.1 of Clitoria ternatea. NCBI lineage: Eukaryota > Viridiplantae > Streptophyta > Magnoliopsida > Fabales > Fabaceae > Clitoria > Clitoria ternatea. The sequence continues at coordinate 79,785,565 of CM075672.1, forward strand.
GGTTCCCTACCACTGGCCATGGTTATCATCAGGTGCCATGATATAATGAATTTTGGGAGATTTGGACCATCAGACTTCGAACCACTGCTAGTGGTTTGCAACCATTGGTCATGGTTGCCCCCACGAAGCCTAGTTTTTTAATTTTTAGGATGCTTATTGAGCAGTTTTCTGGGGGACTTCTAAACACGCTTGATAAAGAGAGAGAAGACAGAAAAAAAGGCATGAAAAATGGGAGAGTTTTAAGAGGTTTTTGGAAGAAAAACACAAAGGATCTTGGCATCTAACATCGAGTTTAGAAGATCAAAAAGATTTCTAGGTGAGAACTACTTTCCTTTTCTTCTACTCTTTCAAATTTCATCCTGAAAGTTTTATAATTCTATGAATGTGGATCTTATCATGGATTTTATCAAATTTGGCATGTGTAACTAATTTCAGATCTTGGGAGTTAGGGTTTGTGACATGATTATGTATTGAATTATGTTTTGTCCATTCTGTTTATGAACCCTAGTTTCTATTCAAATTCTATGCATGCTTAAAGCTTTTGATGATCTAGAGATAGACACAATTGAGCCTAGAACATCGGAATAATTGAGAGATTAACCTTTGTTTTGAAATGCAGAGTTTGAACTTAGGGTTATGGATCACGAAAGTGGGCATAACACTTCGAGGTTAAATGGGATTTCACTATTCTTAATAAGTTCAAGAAATAAATCGAACGGTGTTGTTTATTAATTGAGTGTTTTATCGTTGTTCTGAGAGGAAAACGTTAGTAAATTTAGGAAATCTCACCTTAGAACGTTAATTCATAAATAGGAGGTCTTAGGTAAATCAATATGTTAGCATTCACATACCTAAATCCTAAGAATTTAACCATCATGCAATCCAACTTAAACCAAAGAGTTTGATTCTCTATCATAATTTTGCTGTAGCATTTAGTTTACTGCATTTTTCCATTGTCAAATAATTTTCTAGATAATTAAACTACTGCTATAACTAGTACCCGGGCACAATCTCCGTGGGAATGATATTTTTATTATTGCGATACCCCATGCGCTTGTGGTTGGCTATCAAGCTTTTGGCGCTGTTGCCGGGGATTGTCCCCTAATATTGGCTAAGCGGTGTTTTGATTAGACTAGATTTTCTTTTACTTTTTCTACATAATTTTTTCTGGTTTTTATTCTTATTTTTCTATAGAATTACACTTGGGTTCTTTGTTTCTTTGTGAGTTTGTGCAAGCCCTTTTATGCGAAGAAGTGGTAGCTTTGAACATATTTTTGATCTTGAGATCAAAAGGACTCTCTGAAAAATCCGAGCTCTTAGGAAACAAATAGAATAAAGCCAGCAACAGGCGTCAAGCTCAACAAGCCAAGCACAAATGGATAATCCCAACAATGGAGCACTTCGTGATTTTACAGCGCCCAATGCAATGGGTAGGAGGTCTAGCATCACTAGGCCAAACATTGAAGCGAATAATTTTAAGTTAAAGCCATCTTTTCTCTCGATGGTTCAACAAAATCAGTTTAGAGGATTGCCATATGAGGATCTGGACCTGCATCTATAAATTTTCTTGAGTATTGTGATACAGTCAAGGTAAGTGGGATATCAAATGATGCAATCAGGTTGAGGGTTTTCCTATTTTCCTTGAGGGACAAGGCTAGAGCTTGGTTGTCTGTGCTCCCGGAGGGGTCAATCACTACATGGGAGCAGTTATCTCATGTCTTCTCAACAAATACTACCTACGTAGCAAAACAGACCAGTTGGGAAGCAGATCATCACTTTCACTCAAAAAGATGATGAGACTTTATATGATGCCTGGGAGAGATACAAAGAAATGCTTTGGGAATACCCACACCATGGAATTGAACGCTGGCTGATCGTGCATATCTTCTATAATGGGCATACTCTGAACTAGAAAGTAACCTTAGATGCCGTAGCTGGCGGTGCTTTCATGAGTAAGAACATGGAGGAAGGTTACAACCTCATAGAGGAAGTTACCCAAAACACATACTAGTGGTCTTTAGAATGGAGTTTGCCGACCAAAACTCTGGGTAAGTACTCTTTAGATGCTATTTTCCTTCTTACTGCTAAAGTAGAAGCATTATCTGTTAAATTTGATAATTTGGGAACAGGTACTTCTAATATGGTGTGTGAGTTATGTGGTGTTACAGGTCATAGCATATCAGGTTATCAGCTTGAGGTAACTTAGAATGCCGAGCCAGAAATACAATAGGTGGATGCAATCGGAAACTATGGTGGAAATTATGTTAATAATTTTAGACAACCACAAGTCCCACCTAGTTTCCAAAATAGATCACCTCCTTTCCAAGGCATCCAAAGTAATTACAAACAACCACAAGGACCCTACATTCCACAAAAATCAAAATTAGAGTCCTTGATGGAGGCATTTGTGGTTACTAAACTGAAACAGAACAATGAGTTCTCCGATGCCATCAAGAATCTAGCTTCAAAGATGGACTCTCTTGCCACCCATAACAAAATGTTGGAGAATCAGATTACCCAACAAGCCTCTTCTTCCACGAGAATGCCAGGAACATTTCTTGGAAAACCTGAGGCGGGACCATCTAATCACACCATGGCTATCACTCTTAGGAGTGGTACTAAGTATGATGGTCCAATTGGCATGACTGAATCAGAAGCTAAGGTGGACAAGAAATTAGATAAACCTCCATCTCATCCGGTGATTGAGAAAGAGAATCCATATAAGAAGAAGAAGGAGGTCAAGCCATATCAACCTCCCATTCTATTTCCTCAACGCTTGGCTAAGGCCAAGTTGGACAAATAGTTTGGTAAGTTCCTTGAGGTTTTAAAAAAATTATATATTAGTATTCCTTTTACTGATGCTTTACAGCAAATACCCACCTATGCAAAGTTCCTAAAGTATATTTTGTCCAACAAAAGGAAGCTGGAGGAAGATGGTATAGTAGCACTTACTGAGGAGTGTAAAGCATTGATCCAAATGAAGCTACCACCCAAGCTTTAGGATCCAGGTAGTTTCTCTATTCCTTGTATGATTGGTGACATGGCTATAGATAGAGCATTGTGTGATCTAGGAGCTAGTCTTAGCTTAATGCCATTGTCTATTTCTGAAAATTTAGGATTGGGTGAGCTGAAGCCTACTAGGATGTCCTTGCAGCTAGCTGATAGATCTGTCAAATACCCTGTGGGAATTTTAGAGGACATCCCAATTAAAGTGGGTAAATTTTTCATTCCTGTCGATTTTTGTTGTTTTAGAAATGGATGAGGATTCCATGATCCCCATAATTCTAGGTAGGCCATTTTTGGCAACCGCGGGTGTGGTTATAGATGTTAAAAATGGGAGGTTGTCTCTGACTGTTGGAGACCAAAAGGTTGATTTTAGTCTAAAAATACATTAAAAAAATCTTTAAATGATGATGTTTGCTGTAGTGTAGATTTTGTTGACCAAGTGGTGAAGGAAGAAACTCTTCCTCATGACCCGTGTTAGTCCTCAAATTTTCAATAAAAGCTTAAATAAAAATTTCATAAAAATTATAAAAATTAGTTTAATTTGTTAGAAAATTAGGATTTAAATTCAATAAATGGATGTTGTTGGAAATAATCTGCCCTTGATCAATTTTCTCTAGTTTTGCAGTGAAAAAGTAAGAAATCAAGAGAAAATTACACTGAAGGAGCTGACGCGTAGCCTCACCCCACGCGTAGCATCAAGAGCTATTTTTGATGCTGACGCTACGCATCAAATTCACGCGCAGCGTCAGTGCTGCGTAGTCTCCACTCCCACTTTGGCCAACCACTCCACTTGGACCCAATAATGGGCACTCCACTCAGCACAAGGGCCACCCCACTCATCACAAATGGCCAAAATACAGTGGAGACACGTCCAAGTGGCCAAGCATGATTGATTTTTATAATTTAAAGTGGCCATTATCAGCTGTTTAATGGAAGCTGAGTCAGGGGTCTGACGCGTAGCGTCACACTGACGCGTAGCGTCAGCACCCTTGCTCAGCCCTATAAATAGGGCCATCCAACACCATTCAACACATCCCATTCCATACACAACATTCTCTTATCTTCTCTCTTGTGCTCGACTTTGAGTACTTCTTTTGTGAGTTGTAGTTCTAGAATAGTTTTCTAGATACTTGAGTGTGTTTCGGTGTATTGTGATCGTTGTATCGTGAAGTTTCCATCGTCTTCGTAATGTCAAACTCTGTAAGTGTTGTTTAATGAACAAGACTGTGGAAGAAGCCATACATATATTGGAATCAATGGCTATTAGTGACCGACAAGCAAAGCATGAAAGAGGTAATATACAGAGGAAGCCAGGAATGCTCGAATTAGGAGTAAATGATGCAGTGTTGGCTCAGCAAAAATTACTAACCCAACAAATTGAAGTTATGAGCAAGCAATTGGAAAAACTTCAAATTGCTCAAGTAGCATCACCACTCCCTGCTCAACTTAAAACATGTATGCACTGCATGGGAGAACAACCATGTGGTTACTGTGGAAATGAGCAAGAGCAAGCCAATTTCATGAACCATCAAAGAGCACCCTTAGGTAATTTTCCTTTTAATCATGGAAATTCTTTCCCTAACAATTACCTGCAGGGTTGGCAAAATCAGAATATTGGCTGGAGACAGGACACTGGACCTTCCAACCGACCTCCTAACAATCAATTCAAGCAACAACAAACTGACAATGCAAGATTGACAAGAATAGAGGAATCTATTCAACAGTTATTGCAGTTTGTGGAGACAAATGAAGCTGCCCGAAAAGCATCAGACATACAAATGGGTCAGCTTGCAAAAGAGATAGCCGAATTAAAGAGTTCTGGGTTTTCTGCAAACACTCAAAACCCAAGGGAACAATGTAATGCTGTTTCTTCTGATGTTGTAAAAATTGATTGTAAAGAAAAGAGTGAGAAAAAGAAAGAAGAAGAAGAGAAAGAAAGTAAAAAAATAGAAAAAAATGAGAAAAATGAAAAAGAAAAAAATATGCAAGAGCAAGAAACAAACCGTATAACCCCAAAAAAATGTAAAGATCCGGGGAGTTTCACCATTCTTGTGACAATCGGAAATATCAACATCAGGAATGCGTTATTAGATTTAGGGGCTAACATTAACTTGATGCCCTTAGATTTAATAAAACGCATTGGTGAATATGAGTTAAAGGAAGCAAAGACAGAATTACAGTTTGCAGATCGCTCTGTCAAAAAGCCTTTTGGGATTGTGGAAGATGTGTTGGTAAAGGTTGACAAGTACCACTTCAAGGTTGACTTTGTGGTGCTGGATATGAAGGAGGATACTGAGATCCCCCTGATCCTAGGAAGACCTTTCATGAAGACTGCAAGGATCAGAGTAGATGTTGATCTAAGTACGGTTGCAGTCAAAGTTTATGAAGAAGAGGTAAGCTTCAGTGTTCATGAACACCTCAGGATAAGTAATGAGGCAAAAGTTTACCTTTCAACCGAACCAGGTATATCTCTTCCCAATCAATTAAATTGTTTTAAATTAACCGATGCTTTAAAAGATGAAAAACAGGTAATTAAGCATCGGAAAAGAAGAAGAAGGAAGAAAAAGACAGGTGATTCCTCAACAAATATTGGGAGACCACCTGATTAATCAAAGGTAACGTCTGGCTGGAGACATTAAACCTAGCACTCAATGGGAGGCAACCCATTCTTTTCTCTTTATTTTTGCAATAAAAAAAAAACAAAAAAAAAACAAAACAAAACAAAACAAAAATTTTAAAAACTTGTTTAAAAGGGGTTTTAAACTGAAAAGAAAAGGTTTTGAAAATCACCAATTTTGAAAAATCAAAAACAGAAGACCACGCGTAGCGCCAATGTGACGCGTAGCGTGGACTCTGAATTTTGGGTCTGATGCGTAGCGTCCCATCCACGCGTAGCGTCAGAGCCCACGTTCAGTTTTTAAAACTGAACCAGAGAGGCCCATCTTAGGTTTTAAAACCTAAAATCTCCTCTCTGCCTCACTTAGTTTTCAAAAACCAAATTTTAGAAACTTCCTTTTCTCTCTTCCAAGCCTTCTCAATCTCATTGCTCAAGGAACCACAAGTAAGTATTCTAATCCTTTCTCTATAATTTTATTTTTAAATTTTCAATTTTTAGAAATAAATGTGGTTAGGATTAGGATTAGAAGACCATTGGGATTGATTGCTGTTAGGAATTAGGAATTGAATGGATATAATGTGGTTTGGAAAGGGGTTGCTGCTGTGCAACCCCTGTTTTTTTTCCTGTTCTGCGCAGCTCACGCGTAGCGTCACACTGACGCGTAGCGTGAGAATGAACTGTAAGCCCACGCGTAGCGTCCCACAGACGCGTAGCGTGGGCAGAACAGGCTGATGCGTAGCGTCCCATCCACGCGTAGCGTCAGCCTATGTTTTTATTTTTTTTTATTTTTTTTTAATTCTTGCTGTTTGTTTGTTGTTTGTTGTTTTCTTTTTAATTAATAAATTTTTATATTTAGTATTTGTTATACTTTCTTGCATAAAAATAAATTTGTATAAATTTTGAATAAATTGCATTTTGTTTGAAAAAATGTGTGTTACTTTCTTTACAAATTATAAAAATACAAAAATATGTATTTGAATTTCAATTTTAGAAAAACCAAAAATAATTTTTGTTTTAAATTTTTTATGGATTGATTGTTAATGTGTGATTTATTTAAGGTGTGTTTAATTTTAAATTTTTTGCAGATGGCACCTAGGAAATCCATTCCCACTACTGGTCCCTCTAAAAGACAGAGGAAGACCACAGATACCGACACCACCTCTGAGGATCCTGATCTTCAGGGACAGGAGGTGTTAGGACCGAGGGATCCCACCAGATTTCGCACTGATGCGAAGTGGGCAAGATTTCATCAGATCAAGGGCCAGAGACTGATCTGGGAGAGGGTCCTTGATTTGAGTGCAGGAGACTATCCTGAGCTTTAGGATAGAGTACAGCAGAGGAGATGGGGACCTCTATTCTCTCTACCTACTGAGGGGGACCCCATCTTAGTAATGGAGTTTTATGCTAATGCTTTCAGGACCCGCCAGGACGCACCGAACATAGGGCAGCAGCGGACGAGTTGGGTGAGAGGCCGGCATATCTCATATGACCGGGACACTATCAGCACCCTATTGGGTAACCCTTGGGAGCCTACTCCCGAGGATGACACTTGTTTCTGGAAAGAAAACAGAAACAAGATTGCTGCTGAGGGAGAGTTGGGATACTCCCTCGAGGAGGTTGCTCATTTCTTGAGCAAGGATGGAATCTTTTTCAACCTGAGTAGGGTTGGAAGGAGTCCATCTAACCTCCTAAAGACCCAGTTGACCCCCATAGCCCAGGCGTGGTCCCACCTCATGCTCCATAATATCACTCCTGTCACCCACCTTTCTTCCCTTCCAGTTGATCGTTGTTGCCTTCTCTATTCTATCCTCCAGGACCACACCATTGACATTGCTGAGCTTATATCCGAGCAGATTCACTATTATGCCCTTGGGTATAAAGTGAATCGCCCCATACCCTTTCCTCTCATCATATCTGCCTTACTGAGGAGGCAGGGAGTCATGGTGCCTTCACCAGAGTTTACTAGTTCTTCAGGGAGAGTCCCTAAAGTTCTAGTGAACAGAGATTATTTTGTGCAGCAGTGCGAGCTTCCACCATTAGAGCAGGAGGCTCAGCCCCGACCTAGGAGGAGGAGACCACCAGTGCAGCCTCCATCTACTGATGTTGTCACACAGGGCTTTGCCCGGATATCACTTGAGCATCAGCATATGATGCAGATGATGGCTGCCACTCATAGAGCTTATATTCATCTTCACGATGAATTTTATCAGTACAGGTTACAGGGAGAGGGAGCACCTTATGTTACCCCGGCCGAGTTTGCAGCACATGTAGCTTGGCCCGGAGATTTGCCCACCTACCCTGAGACTGGGGGATCTTCTGGCGCACAGGTTGACTCTGATGGCGATGGTGATGATGAGGAGGAGGAGGAGGATGATCAGATGGAGGATTGAGGAAGTCATCTTATTTTGAGTACATTTGTTTTAGTTGATATTTACATTTACATTCATATTTACATTTTATATTATGGTATTTTATTATTTGTGTGGTGTGTGTTTTCGTAATTATTTGTTTGTGCATATTTATTCGGAAAAAAAAAATAATAAATCAAATTTTTGTTAGTAAGTTAGTTTATACACTTAGAGTTTTTACACAATAAAACCAATTTTGTAAAATCAATTATCAATTTCTTTATAACTTAGGAATTTTGATAAATTTAATTACAATAAGTTTATTAACCATCAAGCAAATTTCAATAACCCGGTGAGTTGAGAAATCTTTTTAAACACTTGAGGGTTTAATCGACATATTTTCAATTCGAATTGATTTTGCTTTAATCTGTGATTTGTGTTGTTGTACAGAGAATTCGGAAAATGATCAAGGCATATTTATTGGTGAAACGAAACCTTGGGCCAAACAGCTTACCTTGGTAAAAAGTCTTTTATCCCTTGCAAGCTAATTTGAGCCTAAAATAAAATTCTTTGGTACCCTTAAAAACCTAATTTTGTTTTAACCATTCCCTATACTTGATTGATTAAAAGAGTAGTTGAAATAAATGAAAAATATTTTGAGTGTTCTTACAAAAATGGGGAGTGAAAATGAGCAACTTGATTCTTTTCAAAAAAATAGAATATGGAAAAGAAAAGTCAAAAATAGTGAAAAGAATCAAGTTGGGGGTATTTATTTTTCATCAATAAAAAAATAAATGAGAGATTGGATCAAGAGAAAAGCCTAAATGCTCTTTTATGATTTCAGGTTTTTGAATTCCAAGAAAAACCATTGATTCTTGTAAACCAAGCCTCATTACAACCCGTGAAAAGACCTTGTGATTTTCGAATTAACTCTGTATAAATAACCATTGATTAGATGACAAACAAAGTTAAATTCATTTGATTTTATGATTGATTGAGAGAAACATGTTACCAATTGCATAGAGATAAACACTTGTGAGGTAAGCCTGAAATTCTGCTTGATTGTTAATAGAATATTGTAAATAATTTTATCATTAAAACCTTTGTTATATTTGATATCAGTTTTTGATTATTACAAAATAGTTAAAATTGTGTAATTATTTTTTGTGGTAAATTTTTGGACTAACTTAAAAATTTGATTTCAAATTTTAATTTTTCTTATTTTTCTCTCTTGCTCGAGGACGAGCAATGTCTCAAGTTGGGGGTATTTGTTAGTCCTCAAATTTTCAATAAAAGCTTAAATAAAAATTTCATAAAAATTATAAAAATTAGTTTAATTTGTTAGAAAATTAGGATTTAAATTCAATAAATGGATGTTGTTGGAAATAATCTGCCCTTGATCAATTTTCTCTAGTTTTGCAGTGAAAAAGTAAGAAATCAAGAGAAAATTACACTGAAGGAGCTGACGCGTAGCCTCACCCCACGCGTAGCATCAAGAGCTATTTTTGATGCTGACGCTACGCATCAAATTCACGCGTAGCGTCAGTGCTGCGTAGTCTCCACTCCCACTTTGGCCAACCACTCCACTTGGACCCAATAATGGGCACTACACTCAGCACAAGGGCCACCCCACTCATCACAAATGGCCAAAATACAGTGGAGACACGTCCAAGTGGCCAAGCATGATTGATTTTTATAATTTAAAGTGGCCATTATCAGCTGTTTAATGGAAGCTGAGTCAGGGGTCTGACGCGTAGCGTCACACTGACGCGTAGCGTCAGCACCCTTGCTCAGCCCTATAAATAGGGCCATCCAACACCATTCAACACATCCCATTCCATACACAACATTCTCTTATCTTCTCTCTTGTGCTCGACTTTGAGTACTTCTTTTGTGAGTTGTAGTTCTAGAATAGTTTTCTAGATACTTGAGTGTGTTTCGGTGTATTGTGATCGTTGTATCGTGAAGTTTCCATCGTCTTCGTAATGTCAAACTCTGTAAGTGTTGTTTTTACTTTTACCATGTGTAACTAATTTGTTTATGTTGGAATTGGTGAACTAATCTATTGAGTATAATGTTGTGAATTCGACCTCTGCATGTTTATGATTCAAGTCCATGTTAGTATCTCAACCTTTTATTAATATGAACGTCAAACGGGAGAATGATTTTCATGTGTATCGAAACCGGTTTTATTAGTGTAAATGTCAAACGGGAGAATGATTATTTATGCCGTATTGAAACTAGTTTTGACGAAAGTAAAAAGTTGGAATACCCTTGGTATCTCAATTCTATAGGGGTTGTTAACCATTGTTGCCATAAGGCCAGGTCTTAATACAAGTTTTTACTGAGAAAGCTCACGAGGGATCGGACTTTACGGTGAATTCTTAGAATTTATATCACGAGGGATCGGTTATAATGATTTTAAGCTGCAATGACATGAAACTTGATGATTAAATATACATGTCTTGAGTTCCTCATTGTTATTCTAGATTAGGGATCCAATTTCCAACATAATTTGTTTATCTGTGTTTATCTCAAGTATCTTACCTATTCTAGATTGCAACTCGACTTTTTAGATAGATTTTTATTTTCTTTTATCTTATGAATTACTCAACCATGTTATCTTGTGAATATTGTATAAACTGTATATAAATCATTCTTTTGTTTATAATTTCCTTCACATTTACCATAGTAAGTAGAAAATTACTGTTGTTATTGGACTTTCAATCCCAGTGGAACGATATCTAAATTTCGAAAACTACAAACGATTGGTGCGCTTGCCAATTAACAAAACCCGGTGGTGGACACGGACCGTTGAGGCGCCGTCGCCGGGTTAACAACCCGCTTGAATCTATTTTCTTGATTGAGCCTGCATGAACATCACATTTAATGAGGACATTCTAAGGTAAGACCCACACACTATATTGGACAAAGGACTTGAGGCTTACAAAGGGCCCCTCACTAGGGCCAAGTCCAAGAAAAGCAAAGAGACTATCCATAAAGCCCTATCCTTCTTCATCTCTTTGTTTGATGGGCCCAAGCCCAACAGAGATAAGGATCTATTTGTATTCATCTTGTAATATAGGTCATAATTAGATTCTCTAGTTCTTAGGCTTTATTTGGGCCTTACTAGGCCAATTGGTCACTTTAGGACCATGTACTTTCACATTGGGCCATGTATAGGCCATCTCCTTTCTCTCTTAGCATCATTCGGCCTAGGAAGCATGGAGAAGCCCAACAAGGCTCTTCTTGGATGAATACATCTTAGCCTATACAAAGGCTTCTCCCTTTGTAAAATAACACACATTAATATCATTTTGAGTTTTAGACACTTTGAGTGTACTTTTTAGTGAGAGATTCTCCTCATTCTCTCCAGGATTTGTGAGGCTCTTGCAAGCTCTTATCCAAGGGGTCTCTCCCTCCTTGGTGGCGAGAAAAGAGTTATCTCCCTCTCTTGGGAGTGACCTCCACCACCTATCCCATTTCCTTAGCCTTCCTCCTTCACCTTTCACCTTTTCTACTTCACTTCCTTCCATTTTCTCCTCCTTATTTTCGTCCATTCTTCCTTAGTTTCTTACTTTCATGTTCGGTTTCCCTTCTAAAAAGAAGACATCATCTTTGGCTTGAAGGATTGAAAAAGGAAAGATCCAAGATCCACTTTCTCTTAAGGAGCTTGAAGAAACTCCTACATCATTTGGTATCATCTTGAGCTTGGGAGGTTCTTTCTACTTCTTCTTCCTCTTTTCAATTTCAAAATCCTTTCTTGTCTTGGCTAGTTGGTTTTCAATACCATGTTTGTTTGTGTTTTGATGCCATGCTAAAAGTAGAAAAGCCATAAAAAAGTTGTTGTTTCTTTGAAGTTTTGTGTTAGTTCTTCTTGTTCTTCAATTTTTACATATTGCATTACTAGCTTTTGGTTTTGGTATGCTTTGTTCTTGGTTAGCCTTTCAAAAATTCTAAGTTTGGAACTTGTAAATTTTTGGTTTTGTGTTCTACAATTGGTTGTTGTTGGTTTGTTAAATGCTAGAGCCAAATAGGTGTGTATGTGCCATTTGGAACCTTTTTCTAGTGTTCTAGAAATTAACATACTAGTTGTGCTTAAACCGTGTAGTGGAGTTGATTCAACATCCTTGGTTAACTCCCTAAAAGGTTCCAATCTTGTTTGTTAGGAGGCCTCATCTTAAGGCCCTCCAAAGGTTACCTCATTTTTAGGCTTGTTAGAGATCCAATTCTAGCTTTCATCTAGGTTAATTTTCATTTCAAGCACATTAGGTCAATATTCAATTTTGGTTTGCATCTTGTATTAGCATAAAAGAAAATTGGCAAAAGATACAATACACATTCCATTCATCTTGGTGGAAGAAGGTTGCATATTCCCTTAAGCAAAAGAGTGAACATTGAAACTCCTAAGACTAGTGGTTGGTTTCGGTTTTGAACTAGAACTTGGTGTAGTACATTGAAAAATCAAGAGGCAAAAGATAAAAAGAAAAGATAAAGAGTACAAAAGAAAAAAGAAAAGAAAAGCAAAGTCCCTACATCTCAAAATTAAAAAGGGTGTTAAAAGAAAAGTGTGAAAGTAGACCTCTTTAGCAAAAAAAAAATTTATGAAGTTGAGCACCAAACCAAGTGACAATTTCAAAACCCTAAAGCCATAAGAAAGTGTTTTTACTAGTGGACATTTTACACTTTGTTTCAATTACACTTGCTTGCTTAATAGTGCAACTTTAGAGTTCTAGGCTTAAGTTTCCTTTCTTTTCTTCTTGCATATTATTTTCTTGCTTGTCTTATTTTGTCTAACATTTTCAAATCAGAATCATACTAGTGTAGCCTTTATTCTTTTGAAATTTTTTTGATTTGGTCTTGTCATAAGCAAAAAAAAAAATCCTAAAAGAATCCAAGTTGAGTAGTTTTCTTTCAAATTAGCCTTTTTAGTTTGTCATTCTTTCTTCTTAAGTTTTGTCATTGAGTTTTCCTTCCTTTCACAATCCTTGATAATTTCTTTCTCTATACCATTGAGGGTAGCATCTTGAGACACTTGAGATTGGTGTGGAAATTGCTTGAGTCTCTTGATCCTAGGAGAAGAGATACACTTGAAAGAGACACTTGTGAGGTTGTGATTAGTTGTTCCATTTTTTTTTGCCTAACCAGTTTTCGTGTGGAAGTTTGCTTGTATTTGATAGGTGTGGTGAAGCTTCTACAATTCAAGAGAAGACTTTGAAGACCATTGTAAAGGAAGCAAAAGCCTTGTACTAGTAGAACATTAGGCAAATTTTCAATTCTTAGAAAAATGTAGTAGGATTTTTTTTGTCTTGTATTTTGGACACCCATTGGACTTTGGACACTTATTTTTTTCCTCTAAGTAATTTTGGCTAGCATGTAGTAGCATATGCATTTGAGTATTTGTTAATTAGTTAGTTGGTTAAAACTAGAAGTAGTTAGTTAGTTGTTGGTCTTAACTAAATTTATTAGTTAGTTGCTTGTCTTAACTAAGTTGGTTAATTAGTTAGTAGTTAGAACTAATTCTAGTTATCATAACTAATTGTAACCGAATTGATTAGTTGTAATAACCCCTATAACTGAAGTTAGTTGTTAGTTAGGGTTATTAGATCTAGTTCAAACTACCATAACTAAATAACTAATTCTAGTTAGGGTTTGTTAGGTGTTAGTTAGTTAGTTAAACTAATTTGGTTAGTTAATTACTTAGTTGGCCGAATTAGTTAGCCTTGTTTAGGGTTAGTTACTTGATTAGTTACAACCTAGGACCATCATAAGAAACATAAGTAAAGATAACCTAGGTCTTGCATAAATAATTATAGTACTACATCCTAGGATACAACCGAGTACATTACAACTTAGGTTCTTGTTTCCCCTTAGGAAAGAAACCTAGTACTTGTATTTTAGGATTGTTGTGTGTTTTCTAATACTTGCCTTGCATCAAGCATCCTCGACTAGATTTCTTACAACTTTGTTTTCATTAACTCCAATTTCTTTGACAACCTTAAAAGATGTCTTCTAGTGATAGGGAAAACAAATCTATGCTTCATAATATAATGGAAAGTTGGAATAACATCAACAATAGGTTAACTAACCTAGAACATAATGAAAACCCTAGAACTAGACATAAAAATCAAAGAATTCAAAGACATAACAATAGTGATAGTGAAGATGAACCTAGACATAGAAGACACCATGAACATAAAAGAGAAGACATAGGCTTAAGAGAGGTAAAACTAGAAATTCCCCCTTTAATAGTAAGAGTGATGTGGAAGCTTACCTAGAATGGGAGATGAGAGTTGAACAATTATTTAATTCTCATCAAATAAAATAAGAAAAAAAAGTTAGGATTGCAACTCTTTCATTCCAAAATTATGCCTTAGTTTGGTGGACTCAAATATGTAAGGAAAGGAAAAGAGATGACTTTCCACCCATAGATGATTGGGTAGACTTAAAAGCCCTCTTAAGAAAAAGATATGTTCCTAACTATTATTGAGGGGAGCTATTAGCAAAGCTAAATAGACTCACCCAAGGCTCAAATAGTGTAGAAGACTACTACAAAGCCTTAGAGATAGCTATGATTAGGGCCAATCTAGAAGAAGATGAAGAAACCCTAATGCATAGGTTCTTACGTGGCCTCAATAGGAACATCAAAAATAGGGTAAAACTCTTTCCTCATGTCGATATAGAAGAGTTACTACACCAATGCACTAAGGTAGAGAACCAATTTAAGGAGAGAGAATCCTATAGTGGGGAGAATAAAGCCTACAAGTCTAAGTGGGTAGGTCAAGAAAACAAGGGTATGCTTGAGAGAAACCCTATGGAGAAGGAAGTGGGCACTTCTTCTTCCAAGTTACCAAGTGAGTTGCATAAGAATGGTAAAGTCTTTAGGCACCAAAAAGATAAGCATGAATCCACATCTAAACCATAATCCTGTAGATCTTCAACCATAAAATGTTTTAAATGTCTTGGGAGAGGTCACATTGCTTCAGACTATCCAATAAAAAGAGCAATGATTTTGAAAACTACATACTCAAGTCAATCAGAGTCTGATTCTGATAATCACACATCAAGTGATGACTCAAGTAGTGATTCCTATGACAGTGAGCATATTTTAGGGGATGATGGTGAGCTGTACATGATTAGAAGGTTGCTTGGTAGTCATGTTAAGCTAGATGACACTACACAAAGAGAGAACATCTTTTATACAAGATGTTACATAATGACAAACTATGTTCTCTCATTGTGGACAGTGGAAGTTGTGTGAATGTAGTAAGCCAAAGATTAGTAAATAAGATAGGCTTAGAACTAATAGATCACCCTAGACCTTATAAGTTGCAATGGCTTAATGAAAAAAGGGAAATGTTAGTTAATAAGCAAGTCTTAATTAACTTCACCATAGGCACATAGAATGATAAAGTCAATTGTGATGTAGTACCTATAGAGGCAACTCACAGCCTTTTAGGAAGACCTTGGCAATTCGATAGGAAGGTCATCCATGAGGGGTTCACTAATACCCTTATTTTCAAGTTAGATGGTAAGAAGATAATTTTACACCCCTAACTCCACAACAAGTAGCTAAAGATCAACTACAAATGAAGCTTAAAAGAGATAGAGAGTTAGGATCTTCTTTATCTAATCATCTAGAAAAACATAAGAAAAACAAAAAAGAGGATAAAGGAAAAGGAGTTGTCATCTATGATGACTCTAGAGCCAATTACTTGGCCAATAAACATGATGTGAAACATGCTATGTTTTCACAAAAACATTGCTTGATCATGTATGTAAAAGACATCCCTAGCACTTCTTTGTGCTCAATGGGCTCTTCCCCTCCTCCTTTGCCAAAGGGATTCAAAACATCTTAAGTGAATTTAAAGACCTCTTCCCTAAATATATCCCAACAGGCTTACCTCCTATTAGGGGCATTGAGCACCAAATAGATTTAATCCCTGGTATTAGTCTTCCAAATAGACCTGCATATAGGTGCAACCCTAGGGAAATCCTAGAAATAGAAAACCAAGTGAATGAAATACTATCTAAGGGTTGGATTAGAGAGAGTTTAAGCCCTTGTGCTTTACCCATTTTGCTAGTTCCTAAAAAAGACGGTTCATGGAGAATGTGTATGGATTGTAGAGCCATAAATAACATAACCATCAAGTATAGAAATCCAATACCTAGACTTGATGATATGCTTGATGAGCTTAGTGGTTCTACTATATTTTCCAAGATTGATCTTAAAAGTGGCTAT
The DNA here is from genome assembly GCA_037962975.1 of Clitoria ternatea. Taxonomy (NCBI): domain Eukaryota; kingdom Viridiplantae; phylum Streptophyta; class Magnoliopsida; order Fabales; family Fabaceae; genus Clitoria; species Clitoria ternatea. The sequence goes on from CM075672.1 coordinate 79,801,778, forward strand.
CACCAAATAAGAATCAAAAAAAGAGATGAATGGAAAGCCACTTTTAAAATCAAACTTGGATTATATGAGTGGTTAGTTATGCCTTTTGGCTTGACTAATGCACCAAGTACTTTCATGAGACTCATGAATCATGTTTTGAGGGAATTTATTGGGCATTTTGTTGTGGTCTACTTTGATGACATTTTAATTTACTCAAAGACCATGACCTCTCATCTAAACCATCTCAAACAAGTTATGCTTGCTTTATGAACAAACAATCTCTATGAAAATTTTGAAAAATGTTCTTTTGGCATGGATAACATTGTATTCCTTGGATTCATAGTTAGTTCTAAGGGTGTTAAGGTAGATCACTCCAAGGTGAAGGCAATCCTAGATTGGCCAACACCTAAAAATATGAGTGAAGTAAGAAGTTTTCATGGTCTAGCAAGTTTCTATAGAAGATTTGTGAAAGATTTCTCTACTTTAGCTTCCCTTCTAAATGAGTTGGTAAAAAAGAATGTTCCTTTTGTGTGGGGGCCAAGGCAAGAGAAAGCCTTTCTAGATCTCAAGGAGAAGCTCACTCATGCTCTAACTTTGGCACTTCCAAATTTTTCAAAAACCTTTGATCTTGAGTGTGATGCTTCAAATGTAGGAATAGGAGCCGTCCTATTGCAAGAAGGTCACCCCATTGCTTTCTTTAGTGAAAAGCTTAATGAGGCAACTCTCAACTATCCCACATATGACAAAGAGTTCTATGCATTAATTAGAGCCCTTCAAACTTGGGAACATTACTTGATCCCAAAAGAGTTTGTCATCTATAGTGATCACCAATCACTAAAATTTATTAAAAGGCAACATAAGTTGAACAAAAGACATGCTAAGTAGGTTGAGTTCTTGGAACAATTTCCATATGTCATCAAGTATAAAAATGAAAAATCTAATACTATGGTTGATGCTTTATCAAGAAGGCATTCTTTACTTGCCTCTCTTGGAGCCAAAGTTATTGGACTTCATAAGATTAAGACTTTGTATCTAAGTGACCTTGATTTCTCAAACATTTTCAACTCATTTTCCACTTCTTCATCTCATAAAGGCTTCTACATTCTAGATGGCAATCTCTTTAAAGCCAATAGACTTTGCATTCTTAGGAGTTGTTTAAGAGATATTTTTTTAAGAGAAAGCCATGAGGGAGGCTTAATGGGCCATTTTGGAAGAGACAAAACTTTAGCTATTTTACATGAATATTTCTATTGGCCTAAAATGAAAAGAGATGTACAAAAACTTTGTGCTAGGTGTATAGTGTGTAGAAAAGCTAAATTTAAACTTTCACCTAGTGGTTTGTATACTCCTTTGCCTACACCTAGTGCACCTTGGATTGATATATCTATGGATTTTGTGTTAGGCTTACCTAGGACCCAAAGGGGAATAGATTCTATCTTTGTAGTGGTGGATAGGTTTAGTAAGATGGCTCACTTTATCCCTTGTCATAAGGTAGATGATGCTAGTCATATTGCTAAACTCTTCTTCAAGGAAATTGTGAGACTTCATGGTGTTCCTAAAACTATCATTTTTGATAGGGACACCAAATTCCTAAGCCATTTTTGGAAAACTCTTTGGTCAAGGCTAGGAATGAAGCTTCTCTTTTTGACCACCTGTCATCCTCAAACGGATGGCCAAACAGAGGTAGTAAACATGACCCTTTCTCAACTACTTAGGGTCTTAGTGAATAAAAATGTTAAATCTTTGGATGAGTGTTTACCCCACATTGAATTTGCCTATAATAGGGTACAATACTCCATAACTAAGCATAGTCCTTTTGAGGTTGTTTATGGTTTTAACCCTCTTACTCCCTTGGACCTTTTGTCCATTGATGTTTCTGATTCTGTTCTTCACATGGATGGAAAGGCAAAGGACTTGAGGCTTACATAGGGCCCCTCACTAGGGCCAAGTCTAAGAAAACCAAGGAGACTATCCATAAAGCCCTATCTTCCTTTATCTCTTTGTTTAATGGGCCCAAGCCCAATGGAGATAACTTGAGGATCTATTTGTATTCATCTTGTAATATAGGTCATAATTAGATTCTCTAGTTCTTAGGTTTTATTTGGGCCTTACTAGGCCAATTGGTCACTTTAGGACCATGTACTCTCACATTGGACCATGTATAGGCCATCTTCTTTCTCTCGTAGCATCATTGGGCTTAGGAAGCATGGAGAAGCCCAATAAGGCTCTCCTTGGCCGAATGCATCTTAGCCTATATAATGGCTTCTCCCTTTGTAAAATGACACACATTAATATCATTTTGAGTTTTAGACACTTTGAGTGCACTTTTTAGTGAAAGATTCTCCTCCTTCTCTCTAGGATTTGTGAGGCTCTTGCAAGCTCTTATCCAAGGGGTCTCTCCCTCCTTGGTGGCGAGAAAAGAGTTATCTCCCTCTTTTGGGAGTGGCCTCCACCACCTATCCTATTTCCTTAGCCTTCCTCCTTCACCTTTCACCTTTTCCGCTTCATTTCCTTCCCTTTTCTCCTCCTTATTTTCATCTATTCTTCCTTAGTTTCTTGCTTTCATGTTCGGTTTCCCTCCTAAGAAGAAGATCATTATCTTTGGCTTGAAGGATTGAAGAAGGAAAGATCTAAGATCCACATTCTCTTAAGGAGCTTGAAGAAACTCCTACATCAATATTTCTCTGAAGGAGAAACCCCACTAAAACATGATACTGATTTCACGTGTGATAAAGTGGTGAGCCCCTAGGTGGAATTGAAGCCTTTACTGGCTTCACTGAGTTATGAATTTCTTGGCCCAAACTCTACATATCCTGTCATTGTGAGTGCTGAATTGAATCCTGTAGAAACTGACAAACTTCTAAAATAACTTAGGTTGTATAGGAAGGTTTATTAGGTATACCATGGATGATATTAATGGGATTAGCCCTTATTTTTGCATACATATGATAACTATAGAGGATGAGAGTAGGCCCACTATAGAACCACTTAGGAGATTAAACCTGAAAATGCAAGAAGTGGTTAAGAAAGAAATTTTAAAATTACTTGATGCTGGAGTTATATACCCTATTGCTAGTAGCAAATGGGTGAGTTCGGTTCATGTGGTGCCTAAAAAGGGAGGGATGACTATGGTAGAAAATGATAAGCATGAGTTAATTTCTACTAGGATTGTTTCTGGTTGGCGCATGTGCATTGATTATAGTAAGTTGAATAACGCCATGAAAAAGGATCATTTTCCTCTTCCTTTTATTGATCAGATGTTAGAGAGGCTTGCCAAGCACTCTTATTTTTGTTATTTGGATAGGTACTCAGGTTTTCATCAAATCCCCATCCATCCATCTGATAAAGAAATGACTACTTTTACTTGCCCTTATGGGACTTATGCATATAGGCGTATGCCTTTTGGCCTATGTAATGCACATGTGACTTTTCAAAGGTGTATACAGGCTATTTTTTTTATCTTATTGAAAATGTAATGGAAGTCTTTATGGATGATTTTTTAGTGCATGGTTTGGATTTTGATTATTATTTAACCAATTTATGCTAAGTCTTATAATGTTGTGAAGAGACCAATTTGGTCTTAAACTGGGAAAAGAGGCATTTCATGGTTAGGGAAGGCATAGTTCTTGGACACTTGGTGTCTGAGAGAGGCATAGAGGTTGATAAGGCTAAGGTGGAGGTAATTGAAAAATTACCCCCACCTACAAATGTGAAAGGTATTCAGAGATTTCTTGGGCATGCCGGGTTTTACTGGCGGTTCATTAAAGATTTCAGCAAGATCACTAAGCCTCTTACGAACCTTTTGGGTAAGGATGTTCCTTTTAATTTTGACTCATCTTGTTTGGAGGCTTTTTATAGGATTAAGGAGGCTTTGATCTCCGTTCCTATAGTGCAACCCCCCCGATTGGGAACTCCTATTCGAGTTAATGTATGATGCAAGTAATCACGCAGTGGGGGCCGTGCTTGGGAAGCAAAAGGATAAGAAGCTTCATGTCTTCCACTATGCCAACCGAACACTTGATGACGCTTAGGTAAATTATGCCACAACTAAGAAGGAATTATTAGCTATTGTCTTTACTTTTGATAATTTAGATCTTACTTGGTAGGTTCTCATGTCACTGTTTACTGATCACTCTGCCATTAAGTACCTTTTGTATAAAAAAGAAGAAAATCCTAGGCTAATTAGGTGGATTCTAATATTACAAGAATTTGAATTAGAGATTAAGGATAAAAAAGGGAATAAGAATCTTGTTGCTAACCATCTGTCTAGGTTTTCATCTGAAAAAGAAGAGATAGGTGATGTTATTCCTTCAATGAACCTTTTCTAGATGAACAACTACTAAGTCTTAGTATCCAACAAGTGCCTTGGTATGTGAATTTTGTTAATTTTCTTGCATGTGGCATTTTACCCCTAACCTTAGTTTTCAATGGAAAAAGAAGTTTTTTTGTAGATGTCAGGCACTACCATTGGGATGAGCCCCCTCTCTTTAAACAATGTGGAGATGGTTTGATTAAAAGATGTGTTTTGGAGGATGAAGTCCATGCCATCCTAGACCATTGCCACTCTCTTTCTTGTAGAGGCCACATGAGCATATCCAAGATAGCCTCAAAAGTATTGCAAGCTAGGTTCTACTGGCCACATCTTTTTAAGGATGTGTGTAAGTATGTCCTGACTTGTGATGCTTGCCAAAGAGCAGGTAACATTGGTAAGAGGTATGAAATACCATTAAATAACATTTTGGAGGTTGAATTGTTTGATGTGTGGGGTGTTGATTTCATGGGACTTTTTCCCTTTTCTTTCGGAAATCATTTTATCTTAGTAGCAGTCGACTACATGTCTAAATGGGTGAAAGCCATTGCTTCACCTCATTTGGATGCCAAGACTGTTATTAAGATTTTCAAAAATATAATTTTTCTAAGGTTTGGGGTCCCTAAATGCAGAATTAATGATAGAGGGTCTCAGTTTATTGGAAAACTTTTCAGACCTTCTTGAAAAAGTATGGAGTGAGGCATAGGGTTGCTACACTTTATCACCCTCAAACTAGTGGACAAGTTGAGGTATCCAATCGGGATATCAAAAATATTCTTCAAAAAGTGGTTAATACGTACCATAAGGATTGGTCTATTAAATTAGACAATTCCTTATGGGCGTATCAAACCACATATAAAACTCCCATTGGAACCACTCCTTATAGGAAGCCTTACCATTTACCTGTAGAGCTTGATATAAATCCTTTTGGGCAGTAAATATGCTTAATCTTGATCATAAAGCTATAGGTGAGCCAGATTATGGGAGTTAAATGAGCTTGAAGAGCTCTATTTGGATGCATATGAAAATGCCCGCATCTACAAAGAGAAGACCAAGCAATGGCATGATCATCACATCCTCTAGAGGTCATTTAATCCAGGTGATATGGTTTTACTCTTCAACTCTCACTTAAAGCTTTTCCCTAGTAAGATGAGGTCCCGGTGGTCGGGGCCATGTAAGGTAACAAAGGTCTTTCCCTTTGGAGCTGTCAAGTTATGGAGCGAGAAGTCTGGTCTATTCAAGGTCAATGGATAAAGACTTAAGCGCTACTTGATAGGCAAGCCAATAGAATAAGCAAGTGCATTGGACTTACTTGATGTATCAGATTCGTGAATCCAAATGGTGCAAAGCATCCGGCTGAAGACATTAAACTTAGCACTGGTGGGGAGGTAACCCCATAATTGTTTATATTTCTATGTTTTCTTTGAATGTTTCAATTAGTAAAAAATAAAAAAAAATCAAACAAAAAGAAAAACAAATAAACAAGAACTTGATGGTTTGCTATATTGTGGAGAAAGGCATTAATTTTTTATTACCATGATGCATGTCCTGATTTGAATCATATAACTATGTGCCAAACTTGGTGTTTTGCATTTGCTTTGTGACACAAAGCAGTGTCAACCACAGGCTGTGGATTGCCACCACAGGCTGTGTTTTGACCCAATAATTTTTATAAAATGTATACGTGTTTTCTTGGTGAATAACAGTGCCAACCACTGGCTATGGTTATCCACCACAAACAGTGGTTTGGCCCAGGCATTTTCAACTACAACCATGAAATTTTTGGGCACAACACAGTGACAACCACTGGCAGTGGTTAGTTCTGTTTGGGCCAAAAAGTGTTGCACGCATCCTGGAACCAAGGCCTGATGGCAACCATGGCCGTGGTTTACAACCACTACCCGTGGTTTGGCCGAGCGTGAGGAAATACAACATTTTAAATACCCCATGCCCTTGTGCCTCCTTTATGGTTACACTCTTGTTTCCCTCCACTCCTCTCTTTTGAAAACACAAAGCAAACTACTTAAGAAACCCACTTTCCCTTTCAAATCCTTTCTCCTCTTCATTATCTTGCTACTTTGACATCATTTCTCTTTTCTAAATCAAGTAAGCATTTGCTTAATCATTAATTATTTTTAGTTTCTCTTTTGGTTTTTGGGTTTCTTAAAAGTAATGATTTTGTTAGGCATTGTTCAAATCCATTATTGTACTCTCTCCCTAAATGCTTTGTGATGCCTTTGAACGTTTAGAAACCAAGTGGGTATGATTAAATCCTTCATGAACTATGCTTGATCTTTATCTTTCATTATGAACCCCACTTGTTCCTTTTCATTTTGTGACTCTTTGTTGTGATGGAAACTTTGTTTGGTGTTAGCTTTGCACTTGGTTGTTTCATTTTAATGTTCAATTTCATGGGGTGATCGTATAGCTAAGAATGTGGCATTTAGAATTCATTTCTTTTATGCACACCAAGTATTTGATGAAATGTCAAAGAGAAATAATTCATGAATTGTTGCATGGTTTGCATATGCATTTGGTCTAGTACACCTTCCATGGTATCTATTTGTCCATATATGTAATACTCTCTCATAGATACTATTGGTGTGACAGCTGGGATTAAATGTGCTATTTCTTGTGTTTGATGTAAATTTGGAACTTTGAATTAAATGCATTTTAACGCTCTTTTTATGGTTGTAATAGTCCATTTCCAAGTTTCACATCTACTTCCATGGCATCAAAGGCACCAAAGGTTTCCTCCAAGAAAAGGAAGACTAAAGGTAAGTCTTCTAACTACTCCGATCTTGATGATATTGAGTGCCTATTGGACGGGCAAAAGATGAGATTGGAATCATTGTTGAATAGGGAAATTATTCCTTCTAGATTTTTCTACAAAGACACCTTAATGGAACTAGGAATTTTTTAGGATACCTTACGTTTGTGTCAAAATGGGGGTTGGGATTCTTTCATTGATTTATTTGAACCCATATATAAGCGTACATCTCTAGAATTTCTAAGTTTCGTAGAGGTAAACAGGTGTTAAACCAGATCCAGGTGGGAACTTACCTTCAGACTTAATAATACCAATTTTAGGTTGAATTTGAATGAAGTGGATACTATTTACAATTTTCCTCCAGTGGGTGTCGCTAGCACCTTAAAGGAGTTCAATTTCAAGTATTTTTGGGCTCTTATCTCCCATAAAGGACGTTCACTTCTAAAGCTTCCACCATCCATCACCCCGTTTTCTGTTACCTACAGTAGTTCATGGCCCGATCCATTTTTGGGCGATATGATAGTCCAAGTACTATGCATTAACTTGAGGTATTTTTTCTCCATTCTATGCTCTATAGTACTCACATTGATTCTACCAAGTGGTTATGTAGCCAGTTCTCTCGAGTTGGCAATGCCAACCACGGTAAGATTGTTATTGCTGGCTACATAAATCCCATTGCCAGATATGTGGGCATAGATTTGGACCAAGATAATCTCATTCATTAGCCCAAGAGGATTGACATGTTTGAATTGATTAATATGGGGATGATTGTTAAGGAACATAATGTGTATTGTTTGGTTATATCTGGATTACTTGTTCCCCACCCCTTGCCTGATCCTATTTTCACTAGTTTGGAAGGCAAGACATCTTTTCTTTTTGCCAAGACAGATGACCACACTACACTTTCCATTGAGATGCCCCTACCCACTAGGCCTTCAGAGCGGAGTGAGCCCTCTCATACTTGTGAGGAGCAACCTTTTTCCATGTAGCAGATGTATGCCTTGCTTCAGTAGATGTCTGCTAAGCAAACTCATCAAGGGGCCTGCATTAATCAAATTTCAGACCGGGTGAATGCCATCCTTCTCCATGACAGGTATTGGTTTCCTATTTCACTCCACATGAAACATTGAGGACAATATCCGTCATTAGTTTGGGGTGGTAGGTACACAAAAGCTTAACCTTACTTTACTTTGTCCTTGTTTTTGTTTGTGCTTTGCTTCTACTATTGTTAATTTGCATGATTAAGTTGTGTCTTGTTTGTGTGTCATAGGATAGCATTGATTGACTGATTGTAATTACTGTTATTTATATGATGGATGATTTAGACATGCTTAGTGTTGAACATAGTTTGTGGAATCTTGAAAAAAAAGACATTATAATAAATAATAAAAGTAATCATGATTGCTAGTCTTGCTAGAATAATCCAACTTCATGATGCTATGTTCCCTTTGGATTGGCTAATTACCAATGTGAGCTTTTGAGCCAATAAGGTGTTCAATTCATAAGATTTTAATCGCTCGTGTTTCCTTCTTTGAGTGATTCAAGCATTTTTTGGCGCTTTAGAACTTGGCTCTTGACCAATTCAAAACGGTTTATAAATGTATGCTTGGAATGAAAAAAGCACATTAGGTTTTGTTTCTTTAAGCCTCAATTTTTCAAATGCATGATCCATTAGTTTCCCCTTGTTGAGCCATGAAATGTTATGTTATTCTTTCAAAAGCCTAAACACATAATGGTTTTTGATTTATATCTAGAAGAGGCAAAAATGTAAGGCAAACTAAATGAGGTTTGAGAAATATCTGAAAAACAAAACCATGATAGTTTGGGGTTAGTAATGTAAAGAAAAGAAAGAAAAAGGGTGTTTGTGAAGAAAAACAAGGAGTTGAATTCAAAACAAAAGAATAAAAAAAGTATAGTGAATGAAATCCATGAATAAAAATAAATGAATTATACTCCTTATAATCTGAATTTGTAAGAGTTATTAGAATAAGGTTTGCCTTGTGATATTACTCTTCCTAGAATATTAAGCCCTTTGTATTTCCCTTTTCTTGGTTTCCATTCCTATGTTGTGAATCCCTTGGCCCCGTTAAACCCTTTGAAAGACCTTTCGACCAATGCATGTTTTCTTGATAACTGTAGAGTCTATGGTCAATTGCCAAGCTTATGGTAGTTCTTAGAATGTTGTGATTTGAGTTGATTGAAACACAAGCACATACACTAAGTGGAAAAGCGAGAAAGAGTACCCATAGTTCAATCTTAGTGAGAATGGTTTGATTGTTGGTTGGGTTTTATTCTGGTGGTCTATGAAATCACTAAAAAACACAAAAACAAAATAAAGAAGAACAAGTTTCCTTAAGTTTGTTTGGGCTTGCTACTCTTCATTGTCTATTTGAATGAATACAGTGATTGCTCGAGGACAAGCAATGTTTTATTTTGGGGTATTTTGATAAGTGTGCATGTTGTCTTGTTTTTGAGTGCTTTTAGATGTAATTTTTGCTTCTTTTTGCCCTTGTTCCTCCTAATTCCCTTAATTTTTAATTTTATTCCATATATACTACTCGGTTGTCTCTATTTTTGCATGACTATTGATGTTTCAGGTTTATTTTGACAAGAAATGGTAACTTGGATGCAAGAAAAAGCTTTTGGGAACCTTAAAAAATTGATTGGGCAAAGTTGGAACAAACCACTGGCAGTGGTTGTCACTGGAATGAAGAGGATCAAGTGACAGTGACAACCACTGGCCGTGGTTACCACCATTGGCCATGGTTGGCACTGTTTGTGGAAGGGATCATTAGGCAGTGACCACCACTTGCCGTGGTCTCCCACCATTGGCTGTTTGGATGTAGGAAAATTGGAAGAGAGGGGTTGTTTGGATGGAGGTTAGCCGCAGGTTAAGGAGAAGAGAATTCATGGTTGTTGGTGGTGGTGTAGTGTTGTGTGGTCATGGGATTGGGTGGTTGAGGGAAGAGTTGTGGTGGCTAGATGGAGGAGCTAGAGGGTGGAAGGAGAAGAGTTGAAGAGGATGGATGGTGGTGGTGGTTCTACCAAGAAAGAGAAGGGAGAGCTTGAGTGGAGTTAGAGGAAATGATAAACAAAGGTGATGAGGGTGGGATTAGCTTTGCATGTACTTGGTCACCTTATGGAGTAAAGAGAGAGTGAGTGGCCAAGGCTTAGGGTATGTGCAACAAGTGTTTTCTGAGGCAAATGAGTGTTGAGCAAGGGGTATGGGTGAGTGAGACAAGTGGAAAATGGGTGTTGCAAGCTAATTGGCTTATGTTGCATGAAGGCTGGTGTGGCACAACCAGGGACGTCAACTTGTTCAAGGTTTTAAAGGCTGATGCAGGCCAAATCAGGAAAAAATCCCACCATAACAATTGTAGGCCTTTCTTTTATCTTTAAATTGATATATGAATTTTTTTTATCATAAAACGAGGGAGATATGGGCCATTTACGAAAATAGTGTAGAGTTGTGACGAGAATGAATTCCTTAACAAAATAAATTTGCTGGGAAAATGGGTAAAAAGTTAGCTTTTGAGCCTTTCATAAAGTTTGTAGATATTCCTTTTCTCTTTAAATCTATATATCATTTGCGATAATTCAAGATTGGTAGCTTGAGATATACCCGATTTACGACAGGGTTCTCCAGAAGCTCCTGAATCAGCTATGGCTTCGGAAATAAATTCACCATTAATTCTACTTTGAGAATTGGGTTTTATGCCTATCATGAACATTGTAGAGGTCTATGATATGGATCATACCAAAATGAACAAAGTGATTCAAGCACTGGACAAAGGAGATATGTAAGTTTTACTGGAGACTGCCAACAAAAATGATAAAACAGCTAAAGGGTTGCAAAGATCTATTAAACTATACTGATCTAGGAAGATTTAGCCTTCAATGTCTTCACAAAAAATGTAGATAACTTTGTTACGGAGATTTTGACACCAAGTTTGTATGAATAGAAGGTTGTATGAAAGATTTATGAATTGTTTTCTGAACCACGCGCAACATAAAATGTCCAAACAATGGAATTTTAAGGCGAACACACTTAATCTTCGATTTTGGGGTTGACAGAGTAGGAATCGGAGTTTGGGGCTAGAAATAGAGGTTAGAGATGAAGAGATTGAGACCAAAATTGTTTGATTCCAAGATCATATGCAAAAGTTGGGTCCAAAACACTAAAGGTGCTCGGGTCAAGTTTTAAAACGATTTTTGAAGAAACTGATTTATGGAAAAACGAGGGTGATAGAGTCCGAACTGGGCTTCGGCCTCTTCAGAAAAAGTTCCTAAAACATTGAAAAGAGTCACCAAAGACTGACCGTGCTACCATCAGATATCCCGAAGTATATGAACGGTCAAACGTAGAAGACATTAAGGGTTTTGATTTGGTCGGTTAGGCTAAGTCAGACACTCTTTGGTTCTTCACAGAGGGATCCTACAAAACTAGTTTCCCTACTAGATCACTAGTCTCAGGTCGAATGGTCAAAGTCTGACCTCGGGCTGGGTCCTACAGTTCAAATCTGAGGAACCGGACAACATTTATTATTAAAATATTAATAATAACTAATTAATTTCTTAACTAAGCCTTATTATAAATATACTTTCATATTTTAAATGCATTATTAATAATATTAGGCATCAAAATAAATATTATCTACTCATTTTATTTTATCTTAATTAATTAAGATCATTAATAATAAAATCCATTAACTAGTTAATATCAAAATAAGGTATTATCTACTAATTACCTTTATTGAACTGGTTAATTAGTGTCATATGAAATCTTGGACTCCAATAATCATCTATTCTTAAAATTATACTTAACATTTAATTAAATTTAGATATTCTAAATCAGTTATCACTAAAATCGATAGATAATTGACTAGCATCCTTCATAAATTACTAAGGTTAAACATCATCCATAAATCATTATTTCTAGCATCAATAACAAAAATATGCACATAAATATAGATGTCTTAGTAACAGCTCAATGTTAAATCGAACATAATTATCTTCTCACATAAATCACTACCTAGTAAATAACTTTCCTCTAAAATTCACCATTACACACAACCTCTCTCACACTTACTTATTTCACTTGACTGAGCTATTCACTACTCACATCCCCTTAAATCTCACTTTCTCACGTCCTTATGATGATCTAGGGATCAGGCCTAAGCCCCACTCTCCTAAAATACTTAGTAAGGCATTCTCGAAGGTCCCGAGAGTTGGGCTCCTATTCTGGAAAATCACGACTATTACACTGGCCAAGCCATATGAGATGCAAACTCAACAGGAGTCAGGAATGACAGATCTGCTCCCTGAACCTGGTACTGATAGAAAGAATCATGAAGTGAACGTAGGCTATAACATCCCAGATTTTTAAATAATTATAAAATTTAGATTAAGGTTATGGATTAATGGTTAATTAATGGATTAATTTCCAATTGGGCAAATTATTGAGTGATAATAATTTTAATAATAATAATAATATATGCCTTTGGTGGAATAATGGGTCCGGTTCTCTCTCTTATTTCCCTTCCTTCCCGCGTGGTCCCCACGTTGATGGCTTAGTTGGATGGGAGTAATCATTGCTGAGAGAGTTTGCATTAAATGCTGATGGACATGCATTAATGAGGACGTGATGGAGCCGAGTGGGACGCTGATGGGGCTGTATGGTGATATAGCTTCACTTCCACGTTTTCCCTTCACACATTATTCATTTCCTTGTTGGTGCATGTTCTGATGAGAGAAGTGCTCTTCCTTCTCTCTAGAGCTTCCTGGACTCTTTCTCTTTCACGTTGTTGTTTCTTCTCCATCGTCCTCTCCTTCATCCTCTTCTTCCACTCACGCATGGTGTAGAACCGAGTGGAACTACATGGTGATGAGGAACAACATGGTGCTGTGTTTTAGAGGTTGGTTCCTCTTCTTCATCCTCTTGTTGATGGAGCTGTTTGCATGAAGAAGGCAGAGATGGAGGAAAGACATGCATGCAGGTTGCATGGAAGCTGGTGGTTCTTCATGGTGGGGAGAATGGTGTTGTTCAAGTGTAGAACAGCTTTGTACTAAGCTTTGGAGGTTGCTGCTCGAGTAAACAGCATGGATTCTTCCATGGCTGTGAGCAGAGTGGAGCTTGGAGTGTTGATGCTCATGTGTTGCGTTCAGATGGGCTACTGGGTGTATCTCGCTCAAGCGAGAATGGTCACGCTTGAGCGAGCCAGTGAAGAAATGGTCACTGGACCATTTTCGCTCAAGCGAGTGAATGTGTGGCTTGAGTGAAAGGCTGAAGTCTGATGCTGGTTGGCAGGGAAGCTGTGTGGCTCTTCCTACGTTAGAATGTCGAGCAGAAGCTGCTATGGCTGGGCCGAGTGGCCCATGTGACTCCTGGAAGCTTCATCCAGGTAAGGGGGGCTTTGCATCTCAAATGCATAGGTTATGGACGGGTTTCCGGGTGAAATGTTTATACTGTGATGTGTGATATTTGATGTGTTGCTTGTTGATTTTCGAGTGGTTAGTAGCCCGGATATGCATGATGGATATGCTTGGTTTGATGCTATTGTTTCCGTCCATGAAATGCATGAAAATATACTTGATGATGTTTTGATATATGTATGAGATGCATGATGTATGAATTTATGAATGCCGAGTGCATGGTGTGGTCCTCTATTAGTTCCTGTGCGTAATGGTACATTTAAATGTATATGATGCTTGTTGATGCATAAGCTTATGATGAATGAATGAAAGGGGACTGTGATGATAAATGCCGAGTAGGCTTATTATATAAAAGCATGAGAGCTTATGGAAAAGGATACATCCGAGTGATAGAGGACAATCCGAGTGAAATATCATATGTAAAAGCATGGGATGTTTATTGGTGTTAGATTCCGAGTGGAATTATATATATATAAAATGGTGTGAGGCTTAGAAATGCTAAGGCCGAATGGATCCCATGAATGTGAGGCTCATGGCATAGTGATTGCCAAGTGGATGTGATGTGAGCCGAGTTATCTGATTCGCTGTGAAAATGCCGAGTGCATAGAGTGTTGAACGCAGATTTCTGAGTGGGCAATCGAATGAATATGAGTTGAATTTATATGCAAACGTGTTATTGAGTTATTGAATATGAACACCTTGCGGGGTGCCACAAGGGTATAATCCCGAGTGAAGAGGACGGGGTCCTAATGTTGAATATGATGAAAGACCTTGAGTTGGACTCGGGGCAGTGCCTGGGGCACTAAGCGTGAAATGAGACGCTTGATGAAATGCCGAGTGCATCGGCGTGGGGCACCGAGTGAATGAAACCGTATGCATCCAATTCGCCACTGGAATGCGTTGGACTTCTATTACCGATCGGCAAGCAGATGATGGAACATGTGATGAATATGGTTAAGTCCTGGAGCTGGGCTCAGGCACACTCCTAGAGCAAGGCTCGGAGTTGAGTGAAATCCGAGTGGATCAGTATACTAGTTGCTGAGTGAATTAGGCTTTATAGCCGAGTGAAATGGGTAAGAAACCCGATTGGAGATGTTTGTGATTGCTTATATTGAATGGCAGTATATGTTGATTGATGATATATGTATAATTATATTATGGATTCTATGATTAATCTGAGCTAATATCTGTCATTTAATATGTAATGCTCACCCCTACACCATTTTTCAGTATATGCAGGTCCGATTGGTTGATGTGATGGCCTTAACCCGAGTGTTGGGTGTTTACAATAAGGCTGTGTATATAATCTTATGTTCCGAGTACATTTAATGTACTAAAGCCTTGGCCGGCTCATATTAACGTTGTATAATGAATACACTTTATATATATATTGAGGTTGGGTTATTGGAAATCCGAGTGTATGTCTGTATATATATGGGCTTACATTGAAATCATGTACTTGTATCGGATAATGGGTTTTGTTGAATGAATAATGACAAGATGATTGAATAACCCGAGTGCATGTTAATATATATATATATATATATATACTTCGAGTGATGGTATTATATGCATACCGACTTATTGTGTTGGTGGTGGAAAGTATAAAGATAACAAGAATCCGAATGTATGCGTATGTATATACATATATGTTATGTTGATAACATGGTTATGAATCGGTGGAAGTGTATTGCTGTAGTGGTAGTCGGACTTAGAATTAGAGAATAAGTTTATATAAGTGATTTATGTTGATTTGATGCTTCATACCGACTAGGAAATGATGTTGTATGAATATTTCTAAGTTGATGAATCCTGAGTAAAATATGAGTGGCTTAAATGCTTTTCCGAGTGAGTCCTATGTATATGACTCCATATCCGAGTGTGACTCATCTGTGAGTCTCTTTCTGTGTGTTGATAGCCCTTGTGGATTTTGAGTGGAGAATATGGGTGAACCCCGAGTGGGGAACGATCCGTATGATCCGAGTAGAAATCCAAGTGATCCTCTTCCGAGAGGGGAGTTGTTGTAATGACTCAGATTGATTATATTCTAAGTGTTTTATTTACATGATCCGGGTGAAGTTATGCATGTATTCCGAGTGAGCATGGGTACCTATTCCGAGTGAATAAGGTAATATGTAATTTGAGTGGCTAAGTATGGAATGAGTCCGAGTGAACTACTTGGGTAATTCCTCTGAGTGTTGAGGAGTTTGGATCATTCCGAGAGGAATTGATTTTGTAGGCTATTTCTGAGTAATGAGTGGTTAAGGTATTATCCAAGAGTGGATAGGCATGAATGCCGAGTGTGTGGCCGAATGAGTATTGGTCGGTAATGATACTAGTTACCGAGTGGAATACCACTCTGATGATGAGTTGGTTTATGAATAATTAGACCGAGTGATTTATGGCCGAGAGGAAGCCTATGTATTCTCTGAGTGATAGAGTTCAAATATGCCGAGTGCTAAATGGTTGATGTTTACCGAGTGACTCGAGGTTGAATTATACCGAGTGGTGTTTGGTTGGGTAATAACCCGAGTGTGAGGGGTTTGATAGAATCCGAGTGGGATAACCCTCATTTCCCGAGTGGATCCTTAAGTTGAGTCTGTGGATAGAATTGAGAGACTAAGTTATGGGTTGCTGAGTGAGGCAATTGTTGAGGTGGTTACCGAGTGATTGGAATTCCCTTATACCGAGTGGACTAAGTCATTACTGAGTGAATGGCTGTCTCATATACCGAGTGGTGGATTAGCTGAGTGTGACTTCTCGCTTCAGCGAGTGAGATCTCGCTCCAGCGGGTATGTGAATGGATGGGCTTTTGATTGTGGTTCCGCTTAAGCGCATGTGTGCTCGCCCGAGCGAGTTGGTCGGCCTCACTCAAGCGGAGTCGGATCTCGCTTGAGCGAGTGCGCGCTGTATTGTGGTTCGCTCAGGCGCTGTTGTTCTTCCGCTGTCTGCCTTTCTTGGTCGGCTTTTCATTGCCTTTGCCTTCCTTTCTCTTTCTTTATTTCATTGGACCCGGTTCTTCTTGGTCATTGGACCTGGCTCTCATATCTTCATATATGGGAGTGGCTTTTAATTATTGATCCAGGTATTTTCTAAATAATTGGCCCAGTTCTTCATGATTATTTGGGAAAAATTTCCCCTGTCCCAGGTTTGTTTTATTTCAAAATTAGGATGTCACATTTTGGTATCAGAGCAGACCAAAAGGTACATGGCCAAGGTATGCTTACCGAGTGTAAGCGGTTGTATGCAATATGACTGAGTGTCATTATTGCTGTGATATTCTGTCGGATTTGATGCATGCTTATGCATGGTTTGTATGGCTGTATGCCTATGTATTTGCTGGGGGTGGAAGGTTTGTTATTACCTTAGCCCGATTGTTTATGAGATACTTGGAGTATTTCTAAACCTGAGTCGGCTGAGAAGAAGTATAATGATGGGTGTTGAAACCCTTAAGTGTTGGAACGGTGTTAACTGGTTTAGCCTCTTGGGTAAGCCATGATAATGGCTCATTGCCGAGGAAAATTTATTGAATGAATTAGAACTCATATGTTGAGTTAGCTGAGTGAATAATATTGAGGAATCCCATAGTGGGAGGATTTGAAATTGTGCAAGTGCTTGTGCCATTTGTGATGGATGCTTTATTCCTTGGGCATGTGAACCCCTATATGGTTTATGATGTAATTGATTAGTTGTAGTCCCTAGATTGAAAATTTGAATATGATCATGAATGAATAAGTGTGAAATCAGGTATATGTTATATTGGAAATGTGTCTCAGTTTTAATGTGTCAAAACTGAGTGAAGGATTAATTGATGATAGACCACTAGTGTGGTGACCCAGTTGATTGGACATGATCAAGTAGGATGGGATATTAGTGAGATGGATACCTGAGAGATTGGAAAACTGGGTGAGAATTGATATGGTCGGGTACCTGTTTGGTTTGGGTACTGTCTCGGTTTTGTAGTTGAAAACCGAGTGAATTGTTGATTGAGTTGTTACCCGGTGTTGTATATTTGAGTGAATGTAATGCAGTATTGGCTTAAGGCTAAGTTATGATCGGTAAATGAATGATGGCATTGAGGATTATTAGGCTGATTGGCCAAGGATTTATGATAAATAAGATTAAAGAAGGAATTTTTACTCGGTTTGGACTGGAAACCGACTGTTTTTCTGCCATTTTATGGTGTGTATGACTGGCATTTGATGATTATTATCATGATGATTGCATTAGAATAGGTGTAAGGGCTGCATATATGCCTTGAATGAGTCGGAAATCCATTGGTAATATGCATTTTACTATGAGAATGATTAATGTTTGCTGACTATTGGCATGAGATGCATCACTGTTGGTGCCTAATGGTGGTATTGTTTCGGATGTATTACTTATAAAATGGTAAGAATTGCCATCAATTTTCATGTAGATTGGCATTATCTGAGTGATTTTGGGTCGGTATGAGTGAAATAGGATGTGAGGATGTTGTTCTGAAAGGCTCTCCATGCCATAGGTATTATGGCAGTGTGCGTTTTTGCTGTGACTCTATGTAACTGTTGTCACCCTATAGGAATGAGGAATCATCCTATAAGTTGGATGCAGCAGTTCATAGGTCAGCAAGTGAGACTGTAGCTGCTTATGGAGATGGCTTGAGTCTATTGGATTGCTCCGAGCAAGGTGAGGATTTGAATCTGAATGGATGAGTATTTGGTTGAGTATTAAAATGATGGACAAGTGAAGGAAAGAGTTGCTGGGTGAAGCGAAATTGTGGATGCCCGAGTGGGTGATTTCCGAGCCAATTGGTGACACTTCCAAGTGGAAGGTGTTAAGAGTGGGCTATCCCAGAATTTCTTATGGTGTGGTCAGTAACCACTTGAGAGATGGAGTTGTTCCGATTGGAAAATTGACTGGTCGGTGAATGCATTGGTATGTAAGTTATTTTGTGTGGCATGCAGTGTTATGCCGAGTTGTTATTGAGGCAGGTTCCTGATTGAATTTCGAGGATGAAATTCCTTAAAGGTGGGGAGAGTGTAACATCCCAGATTTTTAAATAATTATAAAATTCAGATTAAGGTTATAGATTAATGGTTAATTAATGGATTAATTTCCAATTGGGCAAATTATTGAGTGATAATAATTTTAATAATAATAATAATATATGCCTTTGGTGGAATAATGGGTCCGGTTCTCTCTCTCCTTTCCCTTCCTTCCCGCGTGGTCCCCATGTTGATGGCTTAGTTGGATGGGAGTAATCATTGCTGAGAGAGTTTGCATTAAATGTTGATGGACATGCATTAATGAGGACGTGATGGAGCCGAGTGGGACGCTGATGGGGCTGTATAGTGATATAGCTTCACTTCCACGTTTTCCCTTCACACATTATTCATTTCCTTGTTGGTGCATGTTCTGATGAGAGAAGTGCTCTTCCTTCTCTCTAGAGCTTCCTGGACTCTTTCTCTTCTGCGTTGCTGTTTCTTCTCCATCGTCCTCTCCTTCATCCTCTTCTTCCACTCACGCATGGTGTAGAACCGAGTGGAACTACATGGTGATGAGGAACAACATGGTGCTGTGTTTTAGAGGTTGGTTCCTCCTATTCATCCTCTTGTTGATGGAGCTGTTTGCGTGAAGAAGGCAGAGATGGATGAAGACATGCATGCAGGTTGCATGGAAGCTGGTGGTTCTTCATGGTGGGGAAAATGGTGCTGTTCAAGTGTAGAACAGCTTTGTACTAAGCTTTGGAGGTTGCTGCTCGAGTAAACAGCATGGATTCTTCCATGGTTGTGAGCAGAGTGGAGCTTGGAGTGTTGATGCTCATGTGTTGCGTTCAGATGGGCTACTGGGTGTATCTCGCTCAAGCGAGAATGGTCATGCTTGAGCGAGCCAGTGAAGAAATGGTCACTGGACCATTTTCGCTCAAGCAAGTGAATGTGTGGCTTGAGCGAAAGGCTGAAGACTGATGCTGGTTTGCAGGGAAGCTGTGTGGCTCTTCCTACGTTGGAATACCGAGCAGAAGCTGCTATGGCTGGGCCGAGTGGCCCATGTGACTCCTGGAAGCTTCATCCAGGTAAGGGGGCTTTGCATCTCAAATGCATAGGTTATGGACGGGTTTCCGGGTGAAATATTTATACTGTGATGTATGATATTTGATGTGTTGCTTGTTGATTTTTGAGTGGTTAGTAGCCCGGATATGCATGATGGATATGCTTGGTTTGATGCTATTGTTTCCGTCCATGAAATGCATGAAAATATACTTGATGATGTTTTGATATATGTATGAGATGCATGATGTATGAATTTATGAATGCCAAGTGCATGGTGTGGTCCTCTATTAGTTCCTGCGCGTAATGGTACATTTAAATGTATATGATGCTTGTTGATGCATATGCTTATGATGAATGAATGAAAGGGGACTATGATGATAAATGCCGAGTAGGCTTATTATATAAAAGCATGAAAGCTTATGGAAAAGGATACATCCGAGTGATAGAGGACAATCCGAGTGAAATATCATATGTAAAAGCATGGGATGTTTATTGGTGTTAGATTCCGAGTGGAATTATATATATATAAAATGGTGTGAGGATTAGAAATGCTAAGGCCGAATGGATCCCATGAATGTGAGGCTCATGGCATAGTGATTGCCGAGTGGATGTGATGTGAGCCGAGTCATCTGATTCGCTGTGAAAATACGAATGCATAGAGTGTTGAACACAGATTTCTGAGTGGGCAATCGAATGAATATGAGTTGAATTTATATGCATACGTGTTATTGAGTTATTGAATATGAACACCTTGCGGGGTGCCACAAGGGTATAATCCCGAGTGAAGAGGACGGGGTCCTAATGTTGAATATGATGAAAGACCTCGAGTTGGACTCGGGGCAGTGCCTGGGGCACTAAGCGTGAAATGAGACGCTTGATGAAATGCCGAGTGCATTGGCGTGGGGCGCCGAGTGAATGAAACCATATGCATCCGATTCGCCACTGGAATGCGTTGGACTTCTATTACCGATCGGAAATCAGATGATGGAACATGTGATGAATATGGTTAAGTCCTGGAGCTGGGCTCAGGCACACTCCTGGAGCAAGGCTCGGAGTTGAGTGAAATCCGAGTGGATCAGTATACTAGTTGCTGAGTGAATTAGGCTTTATAGCCGATTGAAATGGGTAAGCAACCCGATTGGAGATGTTTGTGATTGCTTATATTGAATGGCAGTATATGTTGATTGATTGATGATATATGTATAATTATATTGTGGATTCTATGATTAATCCGAGCCAATATCTGTCATTTAATATGTAATGCTCACCCCTACACCATTTTTCAGTATATGCAGGTCGGATTGGTTGATGTGATGGCCTTAACCCGAGTGTTGGGTGTTTACAATAAGGCTGTGTATATAATCTTATGTTCCGAGTACATTTAATGTACTAAAGCCTTGGCCGACTCATATTAACGTTGTATAATGAATACACTTTATATATATATTGAGGTTGGGTTATTGGAAATCCGAGTGTATGTCTGTATATATATGGGCTTACATTGAAATCATGTACTTGTATCGGATAATGGGTTTTGTTGAATGAATAATGACAAGATGATTGAATAACCCGAGTGCATGTTAATATATATATATATATATATATATACTTCAAGTGATGGTATTATATGCATACCGACTGATTGTGTTGGTGATGGAAAGTATAAAGATAACAAGAATCCGAGTGTATGCGTATGTATATACATATATGTTATGTTGATAACATGGTTATGAATCGGTGGAAGTGTATTGCTGTAGTGGTAGTCGGACTTAGAATTAGAGAATATGTTTATATAAGTGATTTATGTTGATTTGATGCTTCATACCGACTAGGAAATGATGTTGTATGAATATTTCTAAGTTGATGAATCCTGAGTAAAATATGAGTGGCTTAAATGTTTTTCCGAGTGAGTCCTATGTATGTGACTCCATATTCGAGTGTGACTCATCTGTGAGTCTCTTTCTGTGTGTTGATAGCCCTTGTGGATTTTGAGTGGAGAATATGTGTGAACCCCGAGTGGGGAACGATCCGTATGATCCAAGTGGAAATCCGAGTGATCCTCGTCCGAGAGGGGAGTTGTTGTAATGACTCAGATTGATTATATTCTAAGTGTTTTATTTACATGATCCGGGTGGAGTTATGCATGTATTTCGAGTGAGCATGGGTACCTATTCCGAGTGAATAAGGTAATATATAATTTGAGTGGCTAAGTATGGAATGAGTCCGAGTGAACTACTTGGGTAATTCCTCTGAGTGTTGAGGAGTTTGGATCATTCCGAGAGGAATTGATTTTGTAGGCTATTTCTGAGTAATGAGTGGTTAAGGTATTATCCAAGAGTGGATAGGCATGAATGCCGAGTGTGTGGCCGAATGAGTATTGGTCGGTAATGATACTAGTTACCGAGTGGAATACCACTCTGATGATGAGTTGGTTTATGAATGATTAGACCGAGTGATTTATGGCCGAGAGGAAGCCTATGTATTCTCTTAGTGATAGAGTTCAAATATGCCGAGTGCTAAATGGTTGATGTTTACCGAGTGAATCGAGGTTGAATTATACCGAGTGGTGTTTGGTTGGGTAATAACCCGAATGTGAGGGGTTTGATAGAATCCGAGTTGGATAACCCTCATTTCCCGAGTGGATCCTTAAGTTGAGTCTGTGGATAGAATTGAGAGACTAAGTTATGGGTTGCTGAGTGAGGCAATTGTTGAGGTGGTTACTGAGTGATTGGAATTCCCTTATACCGACTGGACTAAGTCATTACTGAGTGAATGGCTGTCTCATATACCGAGTGGTGGATTAGCTGAGTGTGACTTCTCGCTTCAGCGAGTGAGATCTCGCTCCAGCGGGTATGTGAATGGATGGGCTTTTGATTGTGGTTCCACTTAAGCGCATGTGTGCTCGCCCGAGCGAGTTGGTCGGCCTCGCTCAAGCGGAGTCGGATCTCGCTTGAGCGAGTGCGCGCTGTATTGTGGTTCGCTCAGGCGCTGTTGTTCTTCCGCTGTCTGCCTTCTTGGTCGGCTTTTCATTGCCTTTGCCTTCCTTTCTCTTTCTTTATTTCATTGGACCCGGTTCTTCTTGGTCATTGGACTTGGCTCTCATATCTTCATATATGGGAGTGGCTTTTAATTATTGATCCAGGTATTTTCTAAATAATTGGCCCGGTTCTTCATGATTATTTAGGAAAAATTTCCCCTGTCCCGGGTTTGTTTTATTTCAAAATTAGGATGTCACATAGGCTCTATGGGAAACAACCATCATTTGCATCATGTGCTGATGGTCTATCCTACTCCTGGTTAACTCTTAGAGGACAACATTACTATAAGTCGCCTGAGGTGGTCTCCTACGCCTCGGTCTCGGCTGCGACTGCTCCTCAGTAGGTGGGAGCTTACAGTGCTGCACAAGGTAAATCCTATTCACTAGAACATTGGGTACTCGCCCCGATGAACTAGTGAACTTTGCAGATTGTACCTGTACTCCCTGCCTCCTCAATAAGGTAGAAATAATAAGTAGGAAGGGTACTGGGTGATTCACCTTATACCTAAGGGCATAATGGGAAATCTGCTTAGAAATGAGAGTAGCAATGTCAATGGTGTGGTGCTGAAGAATGGAAAATAGTAGACAACATCCATCAACCAGTAAACTGGAGAGGTGGGTCACAGGCACGATGTTGTGGAGCATCAGGTACATCTATGCCTGGGCGATCGGTGTCAGCTGCATCTTCAGCAGTTGGAAGGTGCCCTACTAACCTTGTTAAGGTTAAAATAGACTTCTTCCTTGCTTGGAAAATGAACAACCTACTCTACCATCCTCAGTAGCAATCTTGTTTCTATTTTCCTGCTAGAAATAAGTGTCATCCTCGGGAGTGGGCTCCCAAGGATTACCCAAAAGGGTACTAATAGTATCTCAATCATATGCTATATTCCTACCTTTTACCCAGCTGCTCCTCCTCTGCCCAATGTTCGGCGTATCCTGTTGTGTCCTGTAAGCGTTGGCATAGAACTCCAACACCAAGATGGGATCTCTTACAATAGGTAGAGAAAATAGTGGTCCCCATCCTCTCCTCTAAATCTCACCCTACAGCTCAGGATAGTCACTGGCTCCCAGATCTAATACTCTCTCCCAAATCAATTTGTTGCCTTTGATTTGGTGGAATCTGGCCCACTTTACATCTGTCTTGAACCTGGTAACATCCCAAGGTCCAAGTTGCTCCTCCTACTCCTATATCTCTGGGTCTACAGATGAAGTAGTATCAGTCCTCTTCCTTCTCTTAGGACCAAAAGCAGGAATGGATTTCTTCAGTGCCATCTGTAAAATAAATTAAAATTAAAATAATACTATATAATTCATATTCAAAACAAGCATCTTAACAATCAAACATGCATAAAAGAAAATATTTCACACAACAAACATACATGTATCACTTAAAATCAGAAAATAAACACACATACCAACATGTTTAAAAACCTTAGAAAAATAATATTTAAAACACAAAAATTAAAACACAAATATTATAGAATGTCATTGGAAAACTAAATTTACAATAAAAGACTAAAAATAAAAATTCAAAATAAAACACACATTATTAACAAAAATTAAAAATAGAAATAGTAATAAAACACTCAAAATAAGAGAAACGTATATTTTATTTTAAATAAAAATATTTAATCTAATACACAAAAATTAAAATAAATTAAACTACAAAATAAAATAAACATGCAATAACACTTAATTAAAATTTAAAACAGAAAAAGCCAACAAGAACATAAAAAAATGGGAAAACTAAAACAGGGGCCTGACGCGTAGCGTCAGCCCTGTTTTCTCACGCTACGCGTCAGGGGACACTACGTGTGAGGTTGCAGAGTTGAAGTCCCCGTTGCGCAACCCCTTCTTCACATAATCACTCAAAAATAAATTTCAACCAGTCCTAAGGGTCTTTATTCATCCTACACTAACCTAACCACATTCATTCTATGAAATTAAAAATGAAAATTTAAAGAAAAGGAATTGAAGATCTTACCTGGATATTGATGCAAGATGAAAAGAAGAATGTAGGATATTTTGAGAGAATTAAGGTTTGGAAATTTTAGGGTTGGAAGGGAAGGGAGGCACAGAGAGGGAAATTTTTAGGTTTTAAAATTTTGGAATTGGGTCTCCATTGTGAAATGGGCTCGGTTTTAAAAAACTATACCATGACCTAACGCTACGCGTCGGGTCTGAAATTTTAAACAAACCCTATACATCAGGGTCAAAATTCCCATTTTATGAAAAAGTCAATTTTAAAAACCTAATTTCCATATTTTAACCCTTTTTTATTCCTAAAATTCTTAAATTAATTAAAACACTATATATATATATATAAATAAAAACAAATCAATAAAACGAATAATGTGTTACCTCCCATTGAGTGCTTGATTTACTGTGTCTAGCTTGACATTACCTGCAAATCATAAATCTGTTAAGTAACAAAAAGTGGTGAGTCTGTTGATCTCACTATCTAAATAAGGCTTCAACCTGTGTCCATTAACCATCCAACTTCTTTTGGAAGTTGGATCCTTAATTTCAACTGTTCCATATGGTTTAACCTCTTTAATCACAAATATGTCTGACCATTTGGATTTCAATTTACTAGGAAATAGTTTTAATCTTGAGTTAAACAATAAGACCTGCTGACCTGGTGTGAAGATCCTTTTCCTTAATTTCTTATCATGGTAAGCCTTCACCTTATCTTTGTAGCACCTAGATGATTCATAAACATTATTTTGTATTTCCTCCAACTCGAATAATTGTAATTTCCTTTTGTTACCTGCGGCAGTTTGATCAAAGTTGAGAAACTTAAGTGCCCAGTATGCTTTGTGCTCCATTTCCACAGGGAGGTGACAAGCTTTTCCATAAACCATCTAAAAAGAGGAAAGGCCAATAGGGGTTTTGAATGCAATTCTGTATTCCTAGAGTGCATCATTAAGTTTTTATGACCAATCCTTTCTTGAATAAGACACAGTCTTTTCCAAGATTCTCTTCACTTCTCTATTTGAAATCTCAACTTGACCATTAGTTTGGGAATGATACGTTATGGCCACCTTATGTCTTACACCATAATGCTGTAACACCTTTTTGAATAACTTTGTTATAGAAATGTGAACCTCCATCACTAATCAAAGTTCTTGGTGTTCCAAACATGCAAAAAATATTTTTCTTTGAAAAATTCACCATGGTTTTGGAATCAGCATTAGGTGAAGTAACTGCTTCCACCCATTTGGAAACATAATCAACTGCCTAAGGAATATATTGATTATATTAAAAGTAAGGGAATGGTCCTATGAAGTCAATTCTCTAACAATCAAATACCTCAACCTCTTGTATATTTATGAGAGGCATTTCTTGCTTCCTTGATATATTCCCTGTTCTTTGGAATTTGTCACAAGATTGTACAAATGAGTGAGCATCTTTAAATATAGAAGGCTAGTACAAACCTGATTGGAGCATCTTTACAATAATCCTCTCTCCATTAAAATGGCCTCCATAAGGAGATTTGTGGCATGCCATAACACATCATCTATTTCCCATTCAGGCACACAATGTTGTAACAAATTATCTACACTAATTTTAAATAGATGAGGGTCATCCCAGACAAAATGATTGGTATCTTTTAAAAAAATTTTCTTTGCTGCCAACTTAAATCATTAGAAGAATTCCTGTGGCTTTAAAATTGGCCATGTCAGCAAACCATTGCCTTTTTGCTATTTTAAACAATTTCTCATCAGGAAATTCTTCTTCTATTTCATTTTCCTAGGCAGTGACCTCATCGTTTATCAATCTAGATAAATGGTCAGCGACCATACTTTCACAACCCTTTTTATCTTTAATTTCAAGGTCATATTCTTGTAGGAGTAAAATCCATCGGATTAACCGAGGCTTAGAGTTTATTTTAGTCAAAAGATATTTGATAGTTGCATGGTCAGTAAAAATAATTATTTTTGAGCCTATCAAATATGATTAAAATTTTTCTAAGGCATACACTATGGCTAGTAATTCTTTCTCAGTGTTTGCATAATTTACTTGATTTTCATTTAAAACTTTACTAGCATAATGTATTACCCTAAAAATCTTTTCATGCCTTTGACCTAAAACAGCTTCTACAGCATAGTCACTTGCGTCACACATAAGTTCAAAAGGTAGGTTCCAATTAGGAGCTACAATAACCAGAGCAGAGATCAATTTTCCTTTTAAAAAATTAAAAGCTTTAAGACATGCATCATCAAATTTGAATTTAGCATCCTTGTTCAAGAGGTTTGTCAAAGGTTTAGAAATTTTTGAAAAATCCTTAATGAACCTTCGATAAAACCCAACATGTCCTAAAAAACTTCTAATCCCTTTTACATTCACAAGGGGTGGGAGTTTTGAGATTACTTAATTTTTGCTTGATCGACTTCAATACCTTTTGCAGAGATCTTATGACCAAGCACAATCCTTTCTATCACCGTGAAGTGACATTTCTCCTAATTCAACACCAAATTTGTGTTGATACACTGTTTCAGTATGATGTCTAAGTTGGATAGACATGTATCAAAGGAATTCCCAAATACGGAAAAGTCATCCATGAAAATATCTATGCTTTTTCAATTAAATCTACAAAAATAGCATACATACATCTTTGAAAAGTAGCAGGTGCATTGCATAATCCAAATGTCATTTTTCTATAAGCAAAAATTCCAAAAGGACATGTAAAAATAGTCTTCTCCTGATCAAGAGGATCCACAATAATTTGATTATATCCAGAATAGCAATCAAGAAAGTAATAGTAAGCCTATCTAGACAATTTCTCAAGCATTTGGTCCATAAAGGGAAGTAGAAAATGGTCTTTTCTAGTTGCATGATTCAATTCCTATAGTCTATACATATTCTCCAGTTGGTGACAGTTCTTATTGGAATTAATTCATTTTTATCATTTAAAATGACTGTCATACCTCCTTTTTTGGTACCACTTGGACAGGGCTTACCGATGCACTATCAAAAATATGATAGATGATACTTGCTTTCAGCAATTTTAGAACCTACTTCTTTGTTACCTCTTTCATTGTGGGATTGAGGCGTCTTTGAGGTTGAGCTATAGACTTGAAATCATCCTCTAATAAAATCCTGTGCATGCAATAAGATGGACTAATGCCTTTTAGATCTTCTAGAGTCCATCCAATGGCATCTTGATTATTCTTCAATACCTTCTACTAGTAATGACTGGTTTAAGATTACTTTCCTTTAGAAAAGTATATTTGAGGTACGCAGGCAAGACTTTTAACTCAGGTTTTTGGATCTCTTCAATAGGTGTCTCCTGGAGTTATCTTCTTAGTTTCAGGGAAATTTCTTTCCCTCTTTCAGCTCTTCTAAACACCTATCTATCTGTCTTTCCTCTTCCTCATTTAAACATTCAATAGAGTCAATCAATAATTTATTGAGAGGATCAGAATAAGGCATACCTTTTGATATAGTGAGGCAAACTTCATCAAGGGCATCTACTCTAAAACAATCTTGTTTTGGGTTAGGATGTTTAATTGCTTTAAAAACATCAAAATTTAGCTCTTCATCATGTACTGTGACTACTAGTTTCCCATTGTCCACATCAATCAACACTCTAACAGTCTTCACGAATGGTCTTCCAAGAATTAAGGGGACTTCAGTATCCTTTTCCATGTCTAATACCACGAAATCAACAAGGAAATAGAACTTATCCACCTTCATAAGTACATCTTCCACTATCCCATACGGTCTTTTAATTGAGCGGTCTGCCAGTTGTAGAATCATCTTCGTCCTTTGTGGATCAAGATCACCAATGTGCTTCATCATACTTAGGGGCATTAAATTGATGTTAGCCCCCAAGTCTAATAAAGCCTTTCCAATATTTACACTTCCAATGGAAACAGGAATAGTGAAACTTCTGGGGTCCTTTGATTTTTTCGGCATGTTATATTGTAAGATTACGCTACAACTTGCTTCAAGCCCTACAATTTCTTCATTATACCTTTTTTTCTTGGTGAGCAGTTCCTTCATAAACTTTGTATATGTTAGCATTTGTTCCAATGCCTCAGAGAATAGAATGTTTATTTGTTACTACTTAAAAATCTTAAGGAAGCAAGCTTTTATACTTTATTTCCTTATTTTTCTTGAAGGTGCATGAGGATAAGGCAGATCCTTGACTAGAGGTATTTGACCCAGATATTGATTTTTTTTCCTTTTTCTTTTTTTGATTTTTTCTTTTTCTTCTTCTCTTTCTTTTTCTTTATTTTCTTTTTCTTCACTCTCTTTTTCTTTCTTTTCTTTTTCACTCTTTTCTTTTTCATTCTCTTTATAACTTTTTTTTACAATCAGTTCCTATAAGTTTACCACTCCTAGTGAAAATAGCTTTACATTGTTCCCTCGGGTTCCTATAATTTCAGTTACTTCCTTTACTAGCTGTCCCAATTGCAAATCTGACATTTTTTATACGGCTTCATTTGTTTGTATATATTGCAGCAATTGTTGGATAAAGTCTTCTACCCTTGTGAGCCTAACATTTTGATCATGAAGTGGTTATTGTGGAAACTGATTGTTAGGAGGTTTGTTGGAAGGTTTAGCTTCTTGCTTCCAGCTAAAATTTTGATTCTTCCAGCCCTTTGATAATTGTTAGGAAAATAATTACCAGAATGAAAAGGAAAATTATCGATAGGCTGCCTTTGATTATTCAAAAAGTTGGCTTACTCAAGTTCATTATCATCAGGTGCACAATATCCACAAGGTTATCACCCATACAATATATGCACTATTTCAACTTAGCAGGAGGCTGTGATGACACTTGAGCAATCTGTAGCTTTTGCAATTGCTTGCTTATTGCTTCAATTTGTTGTGTCAATAATTTATACTGAGCTAGGACCACATCATTTACTCCTAACTCTAACATACCTGGCTTCTTGGAAACGTTACCTCTCTTATGTTTTTGCTTGTCTGTCACTAATGGACATGGACTCCATTATAGCTATTGCCTCCTCAGCTGTCTTGTTCATTAATGAACCACCTGCACAAGCATCTAACATCATCTTAAAATGAGGCAATAAACCATGATAAATGTTTATTACCTTTCCACCATTGTCCAAATTATGGTTTGGACACTTTCCCAGTAATGCTTTGAAAGGTAAGAACTTAAAGCAAGTTTTTATTGAGAAAGCATCTAAGGGATCAGACTTTGTGGTAACTATTTAGAATTTATTCACCGAGGGATTGAGTTTAATGATTTTAAGCTACAATAACATAAACTTGATGATTAGATATGCATGTTTATAGTTACTTTGTTATATCTTTAGTGCGGGGATCCAAATTCCAACATATTTTGTCATTCTATTTTTATATCTCAAGTATTGGAATTGTTGTTATATAGTGTGATTTCTATAGTTATTCTCTAAATAGTTTTACAATTGCGTTACACCATTCTTTGTTCAATGTACAAATTAATCCTTGAATATGTGAATATTGTATAAAATTGTATATGAAACAATTCTTTGTTAATAAGTTTTGATACTTTTAACACTAGTAAATATAAATTACTATCATTTACTGAAACAATCAATCCATGTAGGAACGATATCTAAATTTTTGAAAACTGCAATGACAAATTGGTGCACTTGCCAATGACATAATAGTGCACAAAAACTAAAGTGATCATAAAGATGAGGTGACAAGTCTTAATTACCACGGGACAAGGTGCATAAAAGTTGAAGTATATACTAAAATTTCAGTACAGAATCATGATAATGACTCTGGTCAGTAAAGCTGCCACAACTTGAGTCAGATGCAAGTGGGCAACTTGTACCTTCAAATGCCGCAGTCACTGAACACGGTCAGGTCACCACTTACACTTAGGGAAGATCTATTAATACAACTCATTCATTATTTCATAATAGAACAACATTACTTAGCTCAATTACTCCCGTAATCTTCTCTATTTTCTGTAATTTCTATATTGACTTAAGCATCGGAGCCCCTTTTACAGGTACACCTCTGATGTGTCCCCTCAAACCGTAGTTGGAATTGACTCATATCAGTATCTCAACGTGAAGAGCACAGAGTTCCCACTGGATCTTTGTATATACTACAGTACTCCCACTGAGACGGTGTAAAAGCGAGAGAGAGAGAGAGAGAGAGAGAGAGAGAGAGAGAGATTCGACACTGGTTCGAAAAGGGGAACTTCATACCCCGACACCAGTCAGATCAATTAGAAAATTAGATGATAAAATTATATGATCCAAAGTTTTTAAATAATTTTTTAATATTTATGATCTTTAAAACTAGACATATAAAATGGAATAGATGGAGTAAGTTTTATTCTTTTTATTTTGTCCTTATAAACAATTATATTTTTCTTGTATAAAATACTAACTCTGATTTTAAATATAAGTAAAAGTAACTAATTTCATACACATATTATGAATAATGATTGAAAGTAGTTATTTGTATTAATGTTATCAAATATTTGATTTAGTTTTCTAAAATACCCTTAGTATCATTTATTATATAGAAAATTAGTTGCCTTAAAAATATATAAAAGAAGGAGATACATGACACAAACAATGTTCCCCTCAAGTAACTTAGTTCATTCCCCCATTACCAACAACAATTCTTAATATTTACAAAATAAAAAACCATAAACCCCTAAAATATCAAATGACCACAACTTAATCCCTAAGCCTCCTTCAATAATCAAAAGGTAAAAACATATAACACAAGTATTTATTGAAGAAGAATAAAGATGAGTATAATCGACACAAGAACCTATTGAAAAGGAAGAATCATGTATATGAAGATGTTGAAGAGGAATAAGTAAAAGAAAAAGGCTTTCAATAGAGCTATTCCTCTAAGGTTAAAAAAAAGACACATTAACATTTTTTTAATTAATTAAATTTTCGATCAATCAAAAATTTACGTAAGATAACATTGTTAAATTCACTAATTATAGATAAAAAAAGACTAACTTGAAACTTTCTCTACACAAAAAGGAATACAATAAAAAAAAATAAATTTACAAACCCTGATTTGATAATAGCCTTTCACACGTGAAAGGGGAAGAGTATAAGTTAAAATAAGATAATCAAAACTTGTTAGAGCTGTCAAAATAGGTTGGTCTCTTAATGTCGGTCTAATGTACTTGTAAAAGACTTAGTTTTTTGGATCTAAAATTGAAGGCTTGAATAAAACCATTTTTTTTTATAAATATGTGTCGAGTGTAGGTTGACCCATGTGGCCAGTTTGGCCCCTTTAATGTTGATATATTATTGAGATGACATATGTTAACCAAGTGGCCTTAATTACTCAAGAGGGGGGTGAATTGAGTATTAAAAAATTTTACTTGGAATGCTTTTAAAATTAATTCTTTAATAATTATGCTTAATGAAGATAATAAATTTAATCACAAATGATAACAATTTATACACAAAGCAAATTAACAAGTACTAAGTATATGGCAATAAATTCACTTTAAGAGATAAAGTAATATTCAAGTAATAATATCAAATTAATCACAACACTGTTTTTGGTACTTAGAAAGATTTCAAATTAATTCAAGAATATTACTTAAGATAATTTCAACAAAGTTAATCTAAATAATTTACAACTCAATAGAATATGCACTTGATTTTAACAACCAAATTAATTAGCAATAATGAAGTAGTTAATTAATCAAGTTATGAACACAATAAATTAAGCAATCAAATTAAGAGCACAAATTTAAATGAGTGTAGGGAAGAGAGATTTGCAAACCGATATATACGAGTTCCACCACACCGGTGTACGTCTCGCCTCTAAGCAACCCACTTAGAGGATTTCCACTATTGGAGATTAGAGATACAACTTTGAGCAATCGCGGCTTCCTAGTGTCCCATACTCAAGAACCCAATTCTCACAAGTACAAGGACAACCCACCCAATCTCTCAATCTCTTAAATTTACAAGGTTGAAACCCAACCCACAAACTCTAGAAATTTTGGTGTTTAGAATACAAGAGTAACTCTCTAATAGAGTGGATATACAAATTAAAGCTTTCACCAAATGATAACTCTCAAAGAGAGGGTATGCAAATTATAACACTTAAATAATTTGCTCACAA
Source organism: Clitoria ternatea (assembly GCA_037962975.1). NCBI lineage: Eukaryota > Viridiplantae > Streptophyta > Magnoliopsida > Fabales > Fabaceae > Clitoria > Clitoria ternatea. The sequence continues at coordinate 79,834,426 of CM075672.1, forward strand.
AAGCACTCTCAAAATAATTTGTCAAAGAAATATGCCAATTAATGAATAAAGAGAGAGCAAATAAAATGAACAGAGAGCAAGGAGGAGGAAGAAAGCAATGGAACTGCTTCAATGCTTTGGGACATTTTACAAGTGCAATTCCTTCTCCTATTTATAGGACTTCAAGAGTATGGCATTGACAATTTAAAAATTATATCCTAATGCTTGCAACTTGACATTATGGAGCAAGGGAGCGTCTGTTTCCTTAGTGAGTGATGGACCATGCCATTGTTAATTCGTAGTGTGTTGATAATGCGATGCAAGGTTGGCATATTTTGAATTTCATGTTCCAAAGCCATTTGAACTAAATGAATTGATTCATTTCCTAAATGAATAGATTCATTTAGTGTAATTTTGCATCAGAATTGAAATGAATAGATTCAGGAAACCAATGAATAGATTCATGCATGATTTTTATACAATTTTTCCATTGTCCAGACATATGAATCAATTCAGGCCAGGGGTGAATCGATTCATTCACTCAAAAATCACTTCCTCGGCATTTCAAACCATGTGAATCGATTCAGGGTCATGGTGAATCAATTCATGCATCAAAAATTCACATCCCAGGTATTTTAAACCGTGTGAATCGAGTCATATGGTTGTGTATTGCTGTATGAATCGATTCATGCATCTGTTGCATGAATTTTGGCACTTTGTTTCACCCTTTTTGATATTTGTTCAATCATGGCTTTAATCCTTTGATCCTTAGGCACTTTGATGATTGTATTTCACTTGTTTTAGACCTCTATAAATGCCTTGAATCATTTCTTTGGAATTCATCAATTTTCCATCATCAAACATAATTATTTCGTCCATAATTATATATGTTTGATCTTGTCTCTTCATTTGTTGTCTCATTATCAAAACCTACATCAACATATAAATACATTCTCCCCCTTTTTGATGATGACAACAAATGTTCATCTCACGGGGTATTAGTTTCATAATAGTTCAAATTCATGGCATAAATAATGACCCCCTCTAACACATATAATTTGATACCAATTGTTAGACACATAACACAGAAGAGTTGATACCGATTGTTAAAAGATCATAATGTATCATGCAAGATAATATCTCCCCCTTAATCATGCAATAGATACCCCAAAATAGTTCATCTAATTTTTAGAGCATCGTGGCAGTGTGAGCACGCATAATAAGCATAATAATATTTTCTCTTTTTAACAACATGTTATTCTATCATATTCTTTCATATTCTTCTCATGATATCTCTCCCTCTTTATATCTTATCTCTCCCCCTTTATATCTCTCCCCCTTTGGCATCATCAAAAATAAAACAATATATATACCACTTTAAGACAGATACATTCATTATTGAAGCGAGATATCAATTGTATATAAAACTCCCCCTAAAGCATGCAACATATATTATAAAGTAATGCAAAGCATGTAAGCAATCATAATGATAAGTAAAGTCTCATGGGTGTTTTGTGAGAGGTTATACAAGGATTAAAATTTTGCAATTTGCCAATGATTTTTATTGCACGAGAGAGTCAAGAAAATCAAAGGTTGTTTGCCATTTGTTTTTGAGATCCATGTGGTATATAGGAGATTATTTGGTGTCAAAAATATGTTTAATTAAGTAAAGACTACTCGGGAAGTCAATAAAACAAGTGATTTGTGGAGCATTAACATGATTATTGATAATGTGATTGGCTTTTCAATGAAAAAGATTTGACCATATATCACAGAGTAAATCACTATGTTCAAAGAGTAAGAAAATAATAACTTAATTAAACAATTTCCAAAATTCCTAATTCCCTTCTAATATTTATAAATTGTTCTTTCGGAATGAGTTTTGTAAAAATATCCGCCAATTATTTTGAAGTTTCAACATATTCAAGAACACAATCTCCTTTCAAAATATGGTCTCTTATAAAATGATGTCTTATTTCAATATGTTTAGTCCTAGAGTGCATGACTGGATTTTTGGATATATTTATGGCGCTAGTGTTATCACATTTAATAGGCACTTTATTTAGAACAACACCAAAGTCAAGAAGTTGTTGTCTCATCCAAAGAATTTGAGCACAACAACTGCCAGCTGCTACATATTCCGCCTCAGCTGTCGATAAAGCAACACTTACTTATTTCTTGCTATGCCAAGAGACAAGGGAACTACCAAGTAAATGACATGTGCCACTAGTACTCTTTCTATCAAGTTTACAACTAGCAAAATCAGAATTAGAATATCCTACAAGAATACATTCAACCCCTTTAGGATACCATAAACCAACATTTTGAGTACCCACAAGATATTTCAAAATTCTTTTTACGGCAATGAGATGTGATTCTTTAGGACATGCTTGATATCTAGCACACATGCATACAGCAAACATAATGTCAGGTCTACTGGCTATTAAGTAAAGTAAGGATCCAATCATACCTCGGTATTTAGTTATTTCAACGTCCTTACCCTTCTCATCTTTGTCTAAGTAGCAAGAAGTACTCATTGGAGTTGCTATTTCATTTGCCTTGTCCATTTTAAATCTTTTGAGTAGTTCTTTACAATGTTTTGTTTGACTAATGAAAGTCTCTTCATTTCTTTGTTTGATTTGTAATCCAAGGAAAAAGGTGAGTTCTCCCATCATGGACATTTCGAATTCATCTTGCATAATCTTGACAAACTCTTGACAAAGAATTTCATTAGTAGCACCAAATATTATGTCATCAACATAAACTTGTACCAAAAGAATGTCATTGTTTTTACGTTTTATAAATAGTGTAGTATCAACATTTCCTCTTTCAAAATTATTTTCTAAAAGAAATTTACTAAGCTCTTGGAGCTTGTTTCAAACCATATAAAGCTTTTCTCAATTTAAAAACATGGTTTGGAAATTTATGATTTTTAAAACCGGGAGGTTGATCCACATAGATTTCTTCTTGAATATAACCGTTTAGAAAATCGCTTTTGACATCCATTTGATAAAGCTTAAAATCCATACAACAAGCAAAAGCTAACAATAATCTTATGGCTTTTAGCCTAGCTACGGGAGCATACGTTTCTTCATAGTCTATTCCCTCTTCTTGATTATATCCCTTAGCAACTAATCTAGCTTTATTTCTTGTTATTATTCCATTTTCATCTAGCTTGTTTCTAAAAACCCATTTGGTGCCTATTATTAGATGGTCATTGGGTCTTGGCACAAGTTTCCAAACTTTATTTCTTTCAAATTGATTCAATTATTCTTGCATTGCCAACATCCAATATTCATCAATAATAGCTTCATCAATATTTTTGGGTTTTATTTGTGATACAAAAGCTAAGTGATTGCATGCATTTCTAATAGCGTTTCGAGTACTTACACCTTTTGTTATTTCACCTATGACATTGTCTAAGGGGTGATTCATTACAGTGATCCACTCCTTTTGTTGAGGTTCGTCATTTTGTGTTGGATCTCCTTCATTTTTTATTTCTTCTTTATCGTCCAAGTTCATTTCTTGGAATGTACCTACAAGATCATCAATATCCTTTCTCGGAGGATTTTGGTTAAGTTCATCAAATTTGACGTGTATAGACTCTTCAATTGTACAAGTTCGTTTGTTAAAAAGTCGATATGCTTTACTTGTAGATGAGTAACCTAAGAATATTGCTTCATCAGATTTTACATCGAATTTGCCGAGATTATCCTTTCCATTATTTAAAACAAAGCATTTGCATCCAAATATATGAAAATAAGAAATATTTGGTTTTCTTCCTTTATAAAGCTCATAGGGGTTTTCTTTAATATACGCCTTATCAAACATCGGTTCATAACATGGCAGGCGGTATTTACCGCATCGGCCCAAAAATGTTTCAAAATATTACTTTCATTTAACATAGTTCTTGCGAGCTCCGCTAAAGATCGATTTTTCCTTTCAACTACTCCATTTTGCTGTGGAGTTCTTGGAGCTGAAAAATTATGTTCAATGCCAAAATTTTCACAAAATTTCTTAAAAGATTGGTTTTCAAATTCTCCCATATGATCAGTTCGAATGGATGTTATTTTCAAATTTTGTTCATTTTGGACTATCTTGGCAAGTTTCTTAAATGCATGATATGCTTCATGTTTATGAGTAAGAAACAAAGTCCATGTATACCTAGAATAATCATCCACAATCACAAGACCATAATAGTTTCCACCAAAAGTTTTAGTTTTTGAAGGTCCAAATAAATCCATGTGTAAAAGCTGTAAAGGTCTATTTGTTGAAACGACATTTTTTACTTGAAAAGAAACCTTTACTTGTTTTCCCTTTTGACATGCGTCATAAAATTTATTTTCAGTTTCAATTTTGGTAAACCAATTACTAAATCTTTTGAAACAAGTTTATTCAAATGGTCTACATGAATGTGAGCAATTCTTCTATGCCATAGCCATGATTCATCCTCTTTAGCTATGAAGCATTGCACATCATTTGAAGCAAGACAATCAAGATTAATCATATAAATATTATCAACTCTTTGACCAACAAATTTTGTTTCCTTGTCTAGCTTATTTTTAATTATGCAACAGTTTGATTCGAAAACAATTTTATAGCCCTTATCACATAATTGACTAATGCTAAGCAAGTTATGTTTAAGTCCCTCAACATATAATACATCATTTATAGAAGTGGAAGAGTTTTTACCAATGTTTCCGATTCCTAGAATTCTTCCCTTTGTGTTGTCTCCATATGTAACGAATCCTTTATTTGGTGGACTAAATGAAATGAACTTACTTTTATCTCCTGTCATGTGTTTTGAACACCCACTATCCAAATACCAATGGGTGTTATTCGCTTTAAAGCATACCTACAAAACATGTCAAGTTAGAGAACTTGGTACCCATTTTATGTTGGGTCCTTATAGGTTAGTTTGAGGTAATGTTCCTTTAGGAACCCATACTTTTCTCATAACCTTTGGCCCTAGTTTTCTAACATTACAATTAGGTGCACTATGTCCTTTAAAATCACAATAATTACATTTCATGAAAGGTGATGCAGTTTTACTAGGTGGTATAAAGAAGTTCTTATAATTCTTTTGTTTCTTGTAGGCATTAAAACCTAGTCCAGTTTTATCAAACATGCAACGTTGTTTTCCAAGTAAAACATTTAGGTTGTCTCTACTATTTGTAAACTTTTCTAATGTTCTATTCAAGTCTAAAACCTTGGTTTCTAGAATATCACATTTCTTTACAAATTCATAAGGTTTGGTCCTGGAGCATGCTTGTACTTTTACTACTTCCATTTTTAACATTTCATTTTCTTTACATACTTCCATAAGATGCATCTCAAGAGTGTCAATGGTTTTTCTAGATAACTTACACTTATTAGAAACTTTTATAAATTTATCATAAAATTCTTCTAGAGCATCAAGTAGTTCATCTTTATCTAAGTCATGAAAATTTACCTCATCATCTTCATCTTGATGGTTGGCCATGAGGCAGATGTTTGGTTCTTCATTTTTCGAGTCGTCCAAGCTACTTATCTCATTTTCATCCCATGCGATATATGCTCTTCTTTTTCCTTTCCTTTCTTTGTTTTTCTTCTTTGGGCTTGGGCAATCCGCTTTAAAGTGCCATTCTTTTCCACATTCAAAACAAGTAGGTGAGGAATTATTTTCTTTAGAGATAGGTTTCTTAACTTTTTGTGTGAAGCTCTTTTGGAAGCGTTTGTTCCTTATGAGTTTCCCAAAACGCTTCATAAATAGTCCTAGCTCTTCATCCTCGTCAAGATCACTCTCAAATTCATCTTCATCCATTGAGGTGGCGTTGAGAGTTATCCCTTTCTTCTTTGAGGCTTTTTCCTCTTCCTCCGCATGTTTCAAATCTTTTAACTCTTGTTCTTGTTCTTGTAGTTTACCAAAAAAAGTGGCAAGAGACATATCATTTATATTGGGAGATTGCTTGATGGCCGTAACAAGAGGTTGCCATTCCCTAGTAAGACTTTTTAGAACTTTGTGGATAAGTTCCTTGTTAGTGTAAGATTTACCAAGTGTAATAAGGTGATTAATAATCAAAGTAAATCTCTTTTGAAGTTCTAAAATAGATTCATTGAAACTCATTCTAAAACTTTCATATTGACTAGTTAAAGTGCTAATTTTAGAATCCTTAACATCACTAGTTCCTTCATGAGTTACTTGAAGGGTATCCCACATATCCTTAGCAGATTTACATGTAACTACTCTAAAAAATTCATCGGGACCTAAGGCTAAAGTGATAAGATTTTTTGCTTTGTAACTATGCTGTACTTTCTTTTCTTCCTCACTCGTCCAATCATCCATAGGCTTTTCTATTTGTTTATTATCAACAATGTGCATAGGTATAAAAGGACCATTTTCAATAGCATTCCATACTTTCAAATCAATTGATTGCACAAAAATTTTCATCCTTTCTTTCCAAAAAGCGTAACCCTCACCATTGAAAGCGGGAGGTCTATTTGTGGCACCACCCTCAGGAAAAAGGTTTAGAGAAATTGAGGCCATTTGTTCTCTTGAAGCTGTTAAGCTTGATCTACCAAGAGTCAAGCTCTGATACCACTTGTTAACCAAGTGGCCTCAATTACTCAAGAGGGGGGGGTGAATTGAGTATTAAAAAATTTTACTTGGAATGCTTTTGAAATTGATTCTTTAATAATTATGCTTAATGAAGATAATAAATTTAATCACAAATGATAACAATTTATACACAAAGCAAATTAACAAGTACTAAGTATATGACAATAAATTCACTTTAAGAGATAAAGTAATATTCAAGTAATAATATCAAATTAATCACAACACTATTTTTGGTACTTAGAAAGATTTCAAATTAATTCAAGAATATTACTTAAGATAATTTCAACAAAGTTAATCTAAATAATTTACAACTCAATAGAATATGCACTTGATTTTAACAACCAAATTAATTAGCAATAATAAAGTAGTTAATTAATCCAGTTATGAACACAATAAATTAAGAAATCAAATTAAGTGCACAAATTTAAATGAGTGTAGGGAAGAGAGATTTACAAACCGATATATACGAGTTCCACCACACCGGTGTATGTCTCGCCTCTAAGCAACCCACTTAGAGGATTTCCACTATTGGAGATTAGAGATACAACTTTGAGCAATCGCGGCTTCCTAGTGTCCCACACTCAAGAACCCAATTCTCACAAGTACAAGGGCAACCCACCCAATCTCTCAATCTCTCAAATTTACAAGGTTGAAACTCAACCCATAAACTTTAGAAATTTTGGTGTTTAGAATACAAGAGTAACTCTCCAATAGAGTGGATATACAAATTAAAGCTTTCACCAAATGATAACTCTCAAAGAGAGGGTATGCAAATTATAACACTTAAATAATTTGCTCACAAAAGCACTCTCAAAATAATTTGTCAAAGAAATATGCCAATTAATGAATAAAGAGAGAGCAAATAAAATGAATAGAGAGCAAGGAGGAGGAAGAAAGCAATGGAACTGCTTCAATGCTTTGGGACATTTTGCAAGTGCAATTCCTTCTCCTATTTATAGGACTTCAAGAGCATGGCATTGACAATTTAAAAAATGTATCCTGATGCTTGCAACTTGACATTATGGAGCAAGGGAGCATCTGTTTCCTTAGTGAGTGATGGACCATGCAATTGTTAATTTGTAGTGCGTTGATAATGCGATGTAAGGTTGGCACATTTTGAATTTCACATTCCAGAGCCATTTGAACTAAATGAATTGATTCATTTCCCAAATGAATAGATTCATTTAGTGTAATTTTGCATCAGAATTGAAATAAATAGATTCAGGAAACCAATGAATAGATTGATGCATGATTTTTATGTAATTTTTCCATTGTCCAGACGTATGAATCGATTCAGGCCAGGGGTGAATCGATTCATTCACTCAAAAATTACTTCCTGGGCATTTCAAACCGTGTGAATCGATTCAGGGTGATGGTGAATCGATTCATGCATCTAAAATTCACATCCTGGGTATGTTAAACCGTGTGAATCAATTCATATGGTTGTGCATTGCTGTATGAATCGATTCATGCATCTGTTGCATGAATTCTGGCACTTTGTTTCACCCTTTTTGATATTTGTTCAATCATGGCTTTAATCCTTTAATCCTTAGGCACTTTGATGATTGTATTTCCCTTGTTTTAGACCTCTATAAATGCCTTGAATCATTTCTTTGGAATTCATCAATTTTCCATCATCAAACATAATTATTTCATCCGTAATTATATATGTTTGATCTTGTCTCTTCATTTGTTGTCTCATTATCTAAACCTACATCAACATATAAATAAAACATAGAATAGTCATTGTATGGAATACAAAATAACATGAAAACTACACATATCCCTAAATTTCTCTAAGTTAATAATATTAGTTAAATTTTTTAGTTTTTCCCCTTTAAACTTAAAGATCCAAACTTTCCAAAGGCTTCACTCTTCTTTATGCAAGGTAAACCTAAAACCGGCCACCCATATAAGCTCACAACTTGCACAGGGTTAAGCTAGGCTTCATTTTCAAGGCTCAAATACAAGCAAACCTTTTGAGTTTGGACCTATAAAGCCCTCTAGCCATATGAGTTGACCCGAATTGTTAAATATAAAACTTACTACAACCATAGAAGCTTTGACAAAGGGCCACCTTATTTTTTCATAGGCCTTTTCTAGGTTTATTTTAATAGCCATAAAGTTTTTTCCTTCCTTTATCTTTTGAAAATAATAGATAAGCTCTTGAAAAATAATGATGTTATCCATAGTATACTAATGACTGTTTCCTCCTTTCACGTGAACGACTTAGGTCATCCCTCTTACTTAGCTTTTCATGTCCTAGGAAAAATAAAATAAAATAATAATAAACTTTGTACAATTTGACGTAGACAACCATACTAAAATCACAACATATTAACCTTAAGATAGTTTCAAACTTTTAACAACTAGAATGAAAAATAAGCAGTAACAATCTAAAATGAACATTAAAGTGCTTATATGATCCTTTCAATACTTTGGTTTTAATGGTTACCCTTGTCAAATGAGTATGATATTACCATAGACTTGTTAAAACTCTTATTCTCCATTGAATCTAATTATAGGAAAGTTCAAGGTTAAATATATAGAAGAGCAAATAAATACATAAATTAAGGGTCAATTCATGACACAAAAGAATTAGAAATATTTTCCCATTTTTTTAAAATAAACCAACACATTATCATGTACAAAACAAGTTTAGAACTACCAACAGCTTAAATGTTCACATGCTTTCCACATTTTTTCTTTTTTTCCCTTTTTCCAACAAACATCCTTCCTTAATTTCTTCATTTTTTTCTAGCTTATTCCTATTTCTTATTAATATTTCTTTCTTATTTTTCCCCTTTACTTATTTATATTTTTTCTTAGCATAAGTTGGATTTTATTGCACTATACCTCACTAACCAGTATTTACAAGAGAATCACTTCTAATACTTTAAACCAAGAATCACACAATCAAACAAGAGAGGGCATGAAAGAAAAACTGCAATTGTGTTTCACTTTAAGAGGCTATTTAGGATATAAAAATTATATAGTTTCATGAATTTAGGTCAAGACGTGTGTTAATAAGAAAAAAATATGCCTAATCATTCTTATACATGCTTGTAATGCTCATAAATTTGAAGAGAAAAAGAACAAGTTTATATTACCCTACCTATAGATAAAACCCATATACAAAAAGACCTATACTGGTATAAAGATTACTGCTTTCTATAAATCAAAACCCACTAAGGATTGTTTTACTAATTAACCAAACAATCATAACTCACCCAACCTACAAATATTAAGAGAAATCAACTACCATTAGTTAAAGTTATATACATCAAGCACAAACATCCTCTCCAATTTGAAACAAAAAAATCTTTTCTTTACTTATTCTATCTGAGTACATAAAAGCAAAGAGTGGGCAAGGAATAATTTAATGTACACGTCAATTATAATTGAATCCTTCCCCCAAACTTAGAACCTTATTTGTTCCTAGGAAATTTACTTAAAATCAAAACTAGCATTGACCATGTTAAACAAGAAAAAAAAATAAAAGAGAAGAAAAGATTTTGAACTTCCTTTAAAGATATACAACAAAGATAAAAAGGATTATTAAATAACTTTATTTGTATTGACACTTTCTTTTCTTCTTTCTTCGAGTGGAGGCATATTAACAAATTAGTTTTAGCGGTCCATTCTTTTTATGCCTCATGAAATCTTTTGCTTCTTTATATTTCTACCCACTTCAAGTGAGTTTTTCAACATGTAATGAGTATAAGTTTTTCCTTCTAAGTCACCATGAACTATAGCAACCTCTAAAGAATTAGCTACAATAATGTTTTCTTAGAGTGTAGAGGTTGTCAAAGTATCAACCAAATCTATCATGAAGCATTGACCATTTGTGTTTGGGTGTTTCATTATCTCAATGATACTAAAAGTCACTTTCTCCTTCTTTTGCTTAACTTATCAAGAAATTAAACCTTAGCATATGGTTTGGCTTCTAGGTCTTTTTACTCTTCCTTTTGATTTCTCTCATAAGCTTGTTCCTTGGAGACCAGGTACTTCTTTTCAAATTTTTCGTTAGTTGTGAACACCTCTTTTGGTCCGGTCCAAGTGGAACGAATCTTCTTTTATACTGAATTCTGAATCAGAATGGTAAAAATCCGAGTAGAATGACTCAAAATTGATCAAATCCGAGTAGAATGACTCGAATTGAAGCATTTCCGAGTGAAATATAGCCCTGTTGGACAAAAATCCGAGTGGAATGACTTAAAATTGATCAAATCCGAGTAGAATGACTCGAAGTGAAGCATTGTCGAGTGAAATATAGCCCTGTTGGACAAAAATCCGAGTGGAATGACTCAAAAATGATCAAATCCAAGTAAAATGACTCAGAATAGAGTATTTCCGAGTGAAATATTACCCTGTCGAAGGGAAATCCAGGTAAAATGACTCAAAATTGATCAAATCCGAGTAGAATGACTCAAAGTGAAGCATTGCCGAGTGGAATATTGCCTTGAGGTAAATCCGAGTACAAATTCTTGATCAAAACCAACTCCAAGTGAATATATCTGAGTAGTTATATTCTCAAGAGACAAATTCTGAGAGAAAAGGTGGCAAGTTCTGATAGAAAAGAGAGCACCTCCGAGTAAATATATCCAAGTTCTGATGCGCAAATAAATTACTCCTAAGCCCTGAATCCGACCAAGACTTGTCCAAGTGAAGGATTCCGAGGGATTCTTTGACCATCCGAGTGGAAATAAGGCCGATTCCGAATGAATGCCCCTGAAGGATTGTTGGAGCTGTCGTAACTTCTGATTGAAATATAAAGGCTGAGTCCCGAGTTAATATGTCCGACTAAATTAATCCTGAGAGGACGCACTTGAGCTGTTGATTGTCAAGTGAAACTATTCCGATCAGGAAATAAGGATCACTCCCGAGTGAGTATATCCGAATGATTGATTGATGAATGAAATAATTCTGATTGGAAGGAAGGCCGGCTCCAAGTTGAATACTGAGTCAAAACGACTGAATCAAGCATAGGAGTCGAATGAAGCTTCAAGCAGAAGCGTTGTCGAGCAAGATTCCTCTGAGTGGTTAAAGCCCAGAGATATAACCGAGTTGTTTTGAGGTGTTCAAGCAAGGAAAGACCGAATGAATCCTTTAAACAGAGGTACTCCTGAGTAAAGCCCCTCGGATTGAAGCAGCTCCGATCGAGTGCTTCAAACAAAGCTACATCCGAGCAAACAAAAACCGAGTGAATGCATCCATAGGGTCGGTTCCGAGTGAATGCATCCAAAGGATGGATGACAAGTGAAACCATCCCGATTGGAAAATAAGACCAACTCCGAGTGAGTGCACCGAACAAGCTGATCGCCGAGTGAAAGCCATTCCCGATTGGAAAAGTAAGGATGAGTGAGTGCACCGAATGAAAGCTATTTCTGATTGGAAAAGAAGTAATGGTCAGATTTTCAAATGGGAGGAATGGTTGACGACTGAAGGAAATTCTGAGTGAAAAGCCAGTCGGATTTCCGACTGAAGAAAGAGTCTACCGAATGACTCCCAAGGAAATCCGAACAAGTTTTTCCGAGTAATTTAATCCTAGAGAAATAGCCGAGTAAAAATTTCAAGAAATACCGATTGGAACATTTCAAATCAGTGCCGATTGGATCGTTTCAATCAATGCCGATTGAATCATTTGAATTTCTTCTGAATCACCGTTCAGCCAGCTTCCGAGTCCTCTTCAGCCAGATTCTGAGCCACACCTCAAACGGTACTAAGTCCCTCTTCACTCATCCCCTCTTCAGCCAGATTCTGAAGTGCCGATTGAGTTAATTAAAAAGGACTTCCAGACATTCCTAACTGAATCAATCAGGAAGGCCGACTGAATCATTTACGCCAAGGCCGAGTCATCCTTCAATCAAGGCCGATTGAATCATTTGCACCAATGCTGAGTCATCCTTCAGTCAGGACTGATTGAATCATTTGCACCAATTCCGAGTCATCCTTTTAACCACTTTCGAGTCACTATTCACCAATTTTCGAGCCATCCTCCAACCAATTCTGAGTCGGTTTCAAGTCATTCTTCACTCGGTTCTGGTTGAATGTGTCAACCTGAGTTGTTTTGCTCGTCCCAGCTCCTCAGAGCAACCTCACACCGACCAATAAGCAAAACCGAGCAAAGCTTTCACTTGGTTTTTTGCACATTTTCCACTCGGTCTTATGCTTAAAGGCACCTTTTCCACTCGGATTGTTTCCCACTATGGGTGTATACCGACTGAGGTACTAAATCCGAGTCAGAAGCATAAAACCGACCCCTACTCCCCCTGTTCGCCCGTGTTGACTTGGATTCCACCACCCAAGTGGATCCAGGAATCCTGGGGGTGGCAGACAGGGGGCGGAAGTGGAGAAATTTAAAATCTCCACCAGCCGCTGCCCCCCACTACCAGGCTGCCTCCACTCAGAGTGGAAGCCTGAGCTGGCCTAGCACTCAGAAACCCCTATAAATGCACAAGGGTTGGGAATTTTGAAGGGCCAGAAGCTTTCATTAAGAGAAGAAACTCTGTCCCTCTCTTCACTCACTAGCACTCCTCCCTCTCCTCACCAGCACTCTTCCCTCTCCTCACCAGCACCCTTCCCTCTCCTCACCAACACCGTCCCTCTCTTCACTCGGTACAGCCCCTCTCCATACTGTCCAGCACCCTCCTCTCTCCTTCCAACACTGCCCAAGTTTTTCATAAATCCTTCACACCGTCCAGCACATCATCCCTTCACACCTCACTGTTCAGCGTCCTGTTCTCTCATCACACCGGAGTCCAGCTCTCCTGCTCCATCACTCGGTCTCCCAACTTTCACTCGGTATTTTCCTTTCACTCGGTATTTTCATTTTCACTCGGTTTTCTCCATTTTTCACTCGGTATTTTCATTTTCACTCGGTTTTCTCCATTTTTCACTCGGTATTTTCATTTTTCACTCGGTATTTTCATTTTCCACTCGGTATTTTCATTTTTCACTTGGTTTTCTCTATTTTTACTCGGTTTTTCCATTTTTCACTTAAATAAATTTCTGTTATTTTCTTTTCTTTTCTTTTTACCCCTTCCTAGGTTCGTAATAAATAAATAACAAAAAAAATAAGTGTTTCCACGTTCAGACTAGCCCAAAAAAAAAACATCATCCACCATTAATCTTTTAGCCTCTTCCTAAAAAAAACATCACCAAAGAACTACGTAACCCTGATTTCTTGGTAACTCAAGAATACGTAGGAGCAGGACTTTAAATCCTGTCGGGCCCAATCCCAATCTTTTTTTTTATCCCCACCTTTCCCATTTCATTCCTATTTTATTTTCTTTATGTTTCCTTTGTAACCGCCCTTCATCAATCCCATGAAAATCAATTTAGACGTGACGTCTTGTTGATTTTCCCATAAGGAACGGGATACTTAAGACGAGACGTCCCGCTTATTCCCTTCCTATCTTTGACCCCGTATCTCGATTAAATCCCCATGAAAATCAATTTAGACGTGACGTCTTGTTGATTTTCCCATAAGGAACGGGATACTTGGGATGAGACGTCCCGCTTATCCCCTTCCCATCTCTGACCCCGTGTCTTGATTAAATTCCATGAAAATCAATTTAGACGTGACGTCTTGTTGATTTTCCCCTATTTTTGGCAGGCCGTCACCACAAGGAACGGGATACTCGGGACGAGACGTCCCGTTTATCCCCTTCCCGTTTCTAACCCTGTATGTGATTAAAGGATGACTAATTTAGACACGACGTCTTGTTAGCATCCCTCCCTTTCTCTGTTTTTTTAAATCAAAGCCGAGGTTAATTTGGACGCGACGTCCTGTTGACTTACACTCTATGTTTGTTCAGTTTGTTCCTTCCATTTCCTTCTGTTTTTACACAAAGTACAACAATAAAAGGGAAGAAATAAAACATCTTTTGTAAGGCTATTTATGTTGCGCGTTTTCAATCTTGGTACTGTTTTTGACAGGCGATGTAGGGTGCTAATACCTTCCCTACTCGTAACCGATTCCCGAACTTGAATCTCATTTTTAAACCAGTGCTTTACTGAACTTAGTTTTTTCCAATGTTTTTCCTATGGATAAAAACGTTGGTGGCGACTCCCTGTTTTTCTTTTCGGAACAAAAATCATCTTGAGGGTCGGCCGCGCCGTCACGATCCAGGTTGTGACAGATGGCGACTCCACTGGGGACACTTAAGAGAGTCAGGCCAGTTTGATTGAAAGCGCATGTTTTTTTTATATAGCCTTTGTTAGCTTGGATTTTTTCCCCTTGTTTATTTTCTGTTGATTATTGTGAATGTTTGTTCTTGTTTTAATTGTATCTTGTTATTTATTTCATTGTCTATGTTTGCATGTTTGTTGAACCCTAGGGTAGAGGACTATGTTACTTTTCTACAATCATTAAACCCTAGGGTAGATAACTGTGTATATTTGTTCTGTGTTTGTTCTTTGTGCAGAATGGGGTAAGGTAAAAGGTATTGAATGCCCTTCCACACACTACACTCATAATTACTTGCACACACTTATGAGTGGCGCCCTATACCTGGGCCCCAAATGAAGCTTAAGTTAGGAGGGGTTGGTAACGGAATCGTATGGGATGTACTTCCCATCCGGTGTTCGTGAGAACCCCAACCAGGGTTCGACCTCTCGTGATATACGCACCTAGTGGATTCCCCACTGTTTGCGTCTCTGTCTTGGGTAGGATCTTGGCTCTGGTGACCTTCTAGATATCTAGTGGAGGCCACCCGGTGTGGAGAGTCACTTTTAGACAAGCCATAGGGCCTAGAAAAGACTTTCAACAAAACCCGACCTAGGATACGAAAGGGCAATCTTTACTTTACCTTATGTCATTTTTGCTTCCCTTTTATTTAAAAAAATGATTTATCTACCACCCACAGGTTTGCTTAATTTTCGAAATAATGACTCATTTTGAAACACACAGTATTCTTCAGGTGAATAGATAATCCTCTTTTTGACCATGTACCTCTGAGTTCATAATCGTAAGTTTTCCTAATCGTAAAAAAAAAACAAAATCATTTTTGTGTCCCTTTAACTAAGGCATCAATGATGATTAAGAAAACATATGACTTTTGACAGTTTGGGCTTACATGAGTCTTGGAAATCTATGTTTCCCAAAAAAAAAAATATTTCACTTTACATCAGATCCTTGGGGAAACATGGATTTCGAAATGCAATAATAGCTGATTCTTTTCTTTGTCTTGATGTTCACAGGGAACGATTCCAAATTTGACGGTATTTCTGAGTCAGTATGGAAGTTAACATGGGACACGATAATTGTGATATGGAGATGACTGAATTAAAGAAGTTATTGCACCTCAAGGCTAGAAAGGTCGATACTGATAGTCTACAGGCACTAGGGAGGAAATTGAGTTTGACTCAAAGAATGACTTTCACAAGGAAATATGGGAAGATCCTGAAACTTTTAGAAGTGGAAGTCCAAACTGAAGCGATTACGGCTCTGGCTCAATTCTATGACCCACCCCTCCACTGCTTTACTTTCCAAGACTTTCAGCTGGCACCTTCCATAGAAGAGTTTGAACAAATATTGGGGATGCTAGTGGAGGGACAGATTCCTTATCGCCACCTGGATCATCATGCATCAGTCGCTTCTATCGCGCGCATTTTGAAGGCTCATCCTGAAATGTTAAGAAATGCACAAATGAACAGAAATCAAGTTCCTGGGTTCACCAGAGAATTTCTTGAGAAGCACATACAGATCCTGGTTGATAAAGAGGAATAGGAGGCTTTCATGGATACTTTAGCCCTCACTATTTACGGGGTTATCTTGTTCCCAAATTTAGACAACTATGTGGATTATGACGTTGTTGCTGTCTTCCTGGCTCGTAAGCACCGACTCAAGAATCCTGTCATAGCCGTGTTGGCCAATGTGTATTGCACCATGGATTTCTACCACACGCAAGGAGGAAAAAGGATCATTTGCTATTTGCCTATTTTGTACGTATGGCTCACATCTCATGCATTCCATCAGATATGTAAAGCCGAGTGCCCAGTTTCTGATCTGAAATTGTATCAGCTGGCCGTGAAAAGTGGGCGTGAATGGGCTAATCACCTAACAAGCCTTACATATGAAAAGAGTCAGGTGGTACCCTCAATGGCTAGTGGTTGAGTTGGTCATTTACAGCTATGGAGATTACCCAAATGTTCCTCTCATAGGCACACAGGGCTGCATCAACTACAACCCTGTTATTGCGAAGCGTCAGTTAGCTTATCCTCTACTCGGGCCACCGAACGAAGAACTGCTCACTCCTTTTGTTGTGTACTATACGAAAGGGAATTATGCATCTGTTGTTCAGGATATAGCCAACGCCTGGAAGAAGATCCATAGAATGGGAAGAGAATTGGGAGCACGAAGCCATGCTGCGGGGGCTGAATACCTTGACTGGGTCCTAAATAGGGTTTCTATTATGAAATTACCCTTCAGAAGTCCTTCCTACCAATCTTTGAATGATTTCCCCCCGCCACCCATCATGGAGGACAAGGCCACTATGGCTCTGAAGGCACAAATAGAAGAGTTGACCGTGAAGAACCAAAAGCTAGAGGAAGACCTTTTGAAATGTCAACAAGAGTGTGCCTTTCAGAAGAGGGAGAATTCTGAAGGGAAGCACTCTATGGATGAAATACGGAAAAAGAGGAAGATTGACGAAGACTACTGGGTAAAACAAGACCAATGCCTTCGTGCAGCCAATTCACGATTGAAGATGAAAGGCCAACAGAGCAACGCCTTATTGACCGAAAAACAAGTCTTGAAAAACATGCTGGCACAATCCAAAGAGAAAGAAATGAGACCTTGGTACAGAAAGAGATGTTACAAACCCAGGTCCACAAATTGGAACTACAACTCGAGGAAGTAATAAATGCATGTGAACAAGAGGTAAACACAGAGCATAAAAAAGCCCTTGATGCTGAACGACGTTGCCAGGAGACTACACAGGCTCTGAGGGTAGAGTTGGCCCAAAGTGACGAAATCATTCATTCATGGATGGATCGTTTCGCTAAATTAGCTTACCTAGCCAATGGAGTCCTGAACGATTTTCCCTCAATGCTGAAGCGAGCCGAAGGCATGATCAATCCCCTGTCCACTTCCAAAGAGATATCATCATTTCTGAGCTATTGCCAGGAAAGACTTTATAAAATGAAGGCCATGATTGCCCGAGCCAGAAGTGGTTAAGGTTTTTGTAATCCGAATCTTTCTAGCAACATTGTATCATTTGGAAGAATAAAATAATGAAGCTCTTTTCATCCCCACAGTTGTCTCATGTTAATTTCCGATCTACTGCTATACTTAGTACTTTGAACGCGACGTTCTGGGAAAAGTTAAGAAATACATGTCAAGTTCGGAATTGCACCCCGCATACGCCCATCTATTTTTGTTTTATCATCTTTAACTGTTTCCTTTATTTTTCTAACAATTTGTTGTGATTCTTTAGACACCACGGGTAAACACCCCTACGCGACCAGGCTCAAGAAGAAACTCATAGCCGATATGGAACAAGAGAATGAGAACTTGAGAGCTGAGGTTAATCAGTTAAAAGAGTAAATGGCTGAAATGGCCAAGCTCCTGGAAAGGAGAGTCGCAGAAAGGGATTCTTTAGTGGAAGTTGAAGATGTCGGGCAGCAACCTCCTACTCCTCGTCACACGCAGGGTCATGCTGGAGGACCAAGCTCAAATCCTGCAGGGCCTACCGTTATAGTTCGCCTCGGTAAGTTGGACACTACCAATGCTCAACAGCACACTTTTGTTGACGCGGAAGGGAATGTTATACCCTTTCCGCAGTATGGGTTACCTCCGGGCTATGTCCCACCACTTTAAGAGGAACTGGATTATCAAGAAATGATCCTTTGTACAGCTCAACCAAGCGTTCCACTTGTCCGGAATCCTCAAATGATTCCGGTCCATACATAAGCTGCGCAGCCACAAGCCGCGCAACCACAAGTTGCCCGAGCAACAGTCGGGCCCCACGCCTCAATGCCGAATGTAAGCCCGGCATATGACGACCAACCAATCAGGAGTACTAGTCATTATGTTGTTATAGGTCCAAGTGATGTCGTTGCCGCCACCCAGGAGGGAAGGTTAGAGTTCCTAGAAAGGCGTTTAAGAGAAATGGAAGGAATGAACCGGTTTGGATTGGGTAGTGCCGCACAACTCTGTCTGATCTGACATTGTTATTCCTCCCAAATTCAAAATGCCTGAATTCGACAAGTACCGGGGACTAACCTGTCTGAAGAACCATCTGACCATGTACTGCCGGAAGATGGCTTCATACGCCTCTAATGACCCCTTGCTCATTCATTGTTTCCAAGACAGTCTGGATGGAGCACCCCTAACTTGGTACAATTATCTTCAACGATCTCGTATACGTTGTTGGGAGGATCTTGCAGATGCTTTCATGCAACAGTATAAGTATAATTTAGACATGGCTCCAGATAGAGTACAGTTACAGAACATGTCTAAAAAAGACAACGAGACGTTTAAAGAATACGCCCAACGGTGGCGTGAGGTGGCGGCCCAGGTTGACCCCCTTTTATCAGAAAAGGAGGTGATTTTGACATTCATTGACACACTCCAGTCACCATTCTACGATAAGATGATTGGAAGCATCTCATCTTATTTCTCTGATATTGTCACTATCAGGGAAAGGATAGAGAATGGTCTACGAACTGGGAAGATCATTCGGGGTCCATCTGGGGCCAGTACAACAAGAAAACCTTCCCTGGGAGAAGGGAAGAGAAGAGAAGGGGAGACCAACTTAGTCTCCCATAACCTAGGGAGGAACCAGCCCAGACCACCTAACCCTGTCACCTTTCTGTCAACATATCATAATGCACCACACCCATATGTGGCTGCAGTCCCAAATCCAAACCCACCTTATTTCCGCCCGCCTGTTATGCGACCACCCACACCACCGCAAGTACCTTACCAAACACCACAAATGAACCCGCCAAATCTAAATCCAAGGAGGCAAAACAATGACCGTGCCCAACCACAATTTGACCTGATTCCCATGACTTACACCGAGCTCTTCCCCTACCTCATTGAAAACACAATGGTAGTGCCATGCCCTCTAAAGACGCTTCAGCCACCATATCCTAGAGGGTACGACCCGAATGCATGGTGTGATTACCACACTGGCGCACCGGGGCATTCTACCGAGAACTGCCTGGCACTAAAGTTTAAGGTGAGAGACTTAATTCGGGCTGACTGGATAAGCTTTAAAGAGGGGAGCCCGAGTGTAACGACCAATCCTCTTCCCAACCATAAAGGACCAGGTATCAATGCTATAGGGGAGGATGAAGAACGCGTTTCCAAGATCGAGGACATCCAAATGCCGTTGGAAATGATTCACTCCCATTTGCTTAAAGCGGGATTAATAGAAGAATCATGGGATGAAGAGTGCAATGACCTCCAGTCTACAAAAGGAAGGGACTTCCAGGAAACCCTCCAAGGACTCATGGATGCTTGAGTCATGGAGGTTTGCAGACACCGTGAAGGCCGAGTGAATATGATATAGGAGCAAGGTAGGGCACGAGTCCCGAAACCCCTAGTTATATTCTATAACGAGAATACGCCAGCGGCTTCGGCTCCTGCCAAAATAGTCATTACGGTAAGAGCACCAACCCCATTCCCCTTCAAGGATTCCCATGCTGCCATGGAGGTATGATACGGAGGTGGTCGTCACCAATTCGGGGGCGGTCGACTCCACGTCATCCTCTTCCATTACAAATATCACCGGGGTTGGGAGAATGACCCGGAGTGGAAGGGTATATACGCCGCCTGAGCCTAAGCAAGATAAAACCATCGGAGAGGTAAAAGCCGGGAAAGAAGTAATCGCTGATGAGACAAAGAGGGCTGTGACTGAGGAAGAAGCCCAGGAATTTCTCAAGTTTATCCGCCACAGCGAGTACCAGGTGCTGGACCAGTTGAATCATACCCCAACATAGATATCCTTGTTGTCCCTGTTGATGAGTTCAAAACCACATCGGGACATATTAATGAAAGTTCTGAACGAGGCCCATGTTAAGCATGACTTATCCGTTGACCAGTTCGGGGGCATAGTCGGGCATATTGTTGCCAACAATTACTTAACCTTTACGGATGAGGAAGAACCCACTGAAGGAAGAGGGCACAACAAAGCCCTCTATATTTCTGTAAAGTGTCAGGATTATATCTTGGCAAAAGTACTTGTTGACAATGGGTCGTCTCTGAATGTAATGCTAAAATCCATACTGGCAAAATTGCCTTTTGATGGAACGTATATGAGACCGAGCTCCATGGTGGTTCGAGCTTTCGATGGGAATCGTCGGGAAGTCATGGGGGAAATTGAGTTGCCTATACAAGTTGGGCCCTGTACCTTCCAAGTGCTCTTCCAAGTGATGGATATCGCGCCCGCCTACAGCTGTTTGTTAGGGCGGCCATGGATTCACTTGGCCGGGGTGGTTCCCTCCACACTGCATCAAAAATTGAAATTCGTTGTCGATAACAAGTTAGTGATTGTTTCCAGGGAAGAGGACCTCCTAGTTAGCAAACTCATCTCTACTCCATACATTGAGGCTGCCGAGGAAGCCCTCGAAATGTCGTTCCAAGCCTTGGAGATTGCCAATGCAACAAGCATTGTAAAGGTGTCTTTCCCCAATGTGCCTCTAATGGTGGCACTGAACATGTTGCGGAAGGGGTACCAGCCAGGAAAAGGATTAGGGCGACGATTGGAAGGTAGAATCCAGCCCGTGCGCCTCCTGGAAAACAAGAATAGATATGGCCTGGGGTACAAACCCACTGCGGCAGATAGACGAAGGGTCGAAGAAGAGAAAAGGGGAAGGAAGGTGGCCCGCCTCACTGGACAAGAATTTGACACTACGAGAATCCTCGTCTGCGACCTCTATTAGAGCTTCAGGAGCGCTGGAATGATATACCCGGATCAGGTCGCCATGGTTGAAAGCGAGCCTAACCACAACGTGGAGTTGGTATATGCTTGCCGCCCGGATCAAGAACTGAGCAATTGGGAAGTCATGGAGCTCCCTACAACCATTAACATTTTGTCAGAGTAATCACTGTTATTTCATAACTTGGTGGTCCCCTTGCTATGCCCAAGGCTTCGGGACCCATTTTTGTAATAAGGGCAAAAACTTGTTTGTTTTTTTTAAAAATTAATGAATACATTCCAGTCTCATTACCTTATCTTTGTGCAACCTCTATCTCTTAAACCTCCCATTTGCTTGTTTATTTTTTCATTTGTTATAACATAACCCAAATGCAGATCCAAAAATGATCTCCCTGAGAGCAATAAGAACTTGGTTTTATTTCATGACTCTGATTATCCAAATGATTGCGCCTATGAGGAAAGTGAGGAAGACTTTGGACCCTCGCCTGAATTGACAAGATTGTTAGAACAAGAGGATAAAGAGATACGGCCTTATCAGGAGGAAATCAAAACCATTAACCTGGGGAATGAAAGGGAGGACAAAATGGTCAAGATAGGCACCTGCCTAAGCAAAGCCGATAAGATGAACTGATCAAACTGTTGGTGTATGCACTATGAGCTTTTATGCTTTTTCATTTGTATCATTTTTCTACTTATCAATAGAATAAATATTTCAGTTTAAAATTGTTTTAAAACATATTTATCCTTGGAGTAATAGGTCATATAAAAATTATTCCTAAAATGTCCCTAGTCAAGTATTTACATGGGGACATGTAAATACACTGAGACTAGTGTGTGAGTGTACTGATGACCTGATCTCACAGATCATAGATATAGATGATATCGAGTCTTCACACGGGTACACATTAAGAGTAATGATGTACTGGACAGACCCACCATGAGAACGTTGCATGGATCGTTACATGATTGTCATAAACGATTCTCAATGTGATAATGGTATATGTAGTCCTTCGACCTGAAGTCACTACGATTCCTACATGAGGAGTTTATTGTTTTAATACAATTAAACGTCTTCTGTAACAAGAGGACTATAAAGGTTGTGATTAGGCAATGAACAAATTATGCAGAGGGATGTGAGTGATGTAGATGGGATTTGTCTCTCCTATGTGACAGGAGTGATATACATAGGCCACTTGATGGAGTAAGACTAAGAAAATGCATGGCCATGCTAGAAAGAATAAATATTAGATATTTATTCGAATCCAGTCTACTCCGGTATCAAGTAAAATAAATTGGGCCGTACAAGGATGACGCGACCATGCCTTGGGCCCAATCAGGATATCGTGACAAAAGGAATAAACATATTAAATAATTGTCACTTATAGGTTATGTTGATAATATTCGGACATAATAATGCATTGCTAGATGCCGCTCTTATTTTATATTAATAATAAAATAGTTTATTATTAATATGACTGGGTATTTTACCTATAGGGTCACACACATAGAGTAAGCCCATCAGAAAATGTTGTCTTATTTTAGTTGGACTAAAATAAAGCTATTGGGCCTAACTCATTTGGAATGAGTAAGGAGCCCGCTTTTAGAGAGAACAAATTAGGTCAAACCTAAGCCTATAAATAGAGCATAAGATGCTCATAGGCTGTTCACTCAAGTGAGACACAAATTCACAAAAGTTACAAGAGCTACATGCCGTCAAACTAGCAGTTGGCAAGTGTTGCGATTCTAGTGGGAGTGCTCGTGTGGAATCCTAAAGGACGAGGCTACGACTGCTTCGGAGTTCTTCAAGAGGTAATCCAAAATGAATTTCAAAATTGTTTTATGCTTTGAAACATGGAACCTTGCAAATCCTATGGAATCCCTTTTATTTTTCCGCTGCTCATGCTTAGGGATTTCCTAACACAAACTACTCTGGGAATTTTGGGATGTGTTTGCTTGGTCATATCAAGACATGCCAGGGTTGGATAACAGCATAGTGGAACATAAGTTGCCTCTGAAACCTGAATATCCGCCAATCAAGCAAAAGCTGCAGAGAATGAAACCCGAAATACTTCTCAAAATCAAGGAAGAGGTCAAGAAACAATTTGAGGCCTTCTTTTTAGCCGTGGCCAAGTATCTGCAATGGATAGCCAACATAGTCCCAGTCCCGAAAAAGGATGGAAAAGTACGGATGTGTGTGGACTATCGAGATCTAAACAGAGCCAGCCCTAAGGACGATTTTCCTCTGCCGCATATTGACATTTTGGTTGATAACACAGCCCAACACTCCATATTCTCATTCATGGATGGTTTCTCTGGGTATAATCAAATTAAAATGGCGCCAGAAGACATGGAAAAAACCACGTTTGTCACTCTGTGGGGTATTTTCTGTTACAAAGTAATGTCCTTCGGTTTGAAAAACGCTGGGGCAACCTATCAAAGAGTAATGGTCACTTTATTCCATGATATGATGCATAAGGAGATAGAGGTCTACGTGGATGATATCATTACAAAATCTAGAACTGAGGAAGATCATGTCCGCGACCTAAGGAAGCTGTTTGAGCGGTTGAGGAAGTTTAAGCTCAGATTGAACCCTGCCAAGTGCACGTTTGGTGTGAGGTCAGGCAAATTGTTGGGTTTCATTGTAAGCAAGAAAGGAATCGAAGTAGATCCCGACAAAGTCAAGGCAATCCTAGAAATGCCACCTCCTTGTACAGAAAAAGAAGTCAAAGGATTCTTGGGAAGGTTAAACTACATTGCTCGGTTTAGCTCGCAATTGACATCAACCTGCGAACCGATCTTCAAGCTACTCCACAAGAACCAACCAGGACAATGGAATGAGGACTGCCAAACATCCTTTGAGAAAATTAAGCAGTACCTGCGAGAACCATCGATATTGGTACCTCCAACCCCTGGGAGGCCACTGATCTTATATCTGACGGTACTGAATGAATCCATGGGCTGCGTGCTTGGTCAGCATGATGAAACTGGGAGGAAGGAACGTGCTATCTACTACTTAAGCAAGAAGTTCACTGATTACGAGATGCGATACTCTGCTTTAGAACGAACCTGTTGCGCATTAGCATGGGCCGCAAAGCGCTTGAGGCAGTATATGTTGAGTCATACTACCTGGTTAGTTTCCAAGATGGATCCCATTAAGTACATCTTCGAAAGGCCAGCTCTGACTGGAAGGATTGCTCGATGGCAAGTGCTGTTAACCGAGTATGACATAACATATGTTACTCAAAAAGCCGTAAAGGGGAGTGCTTTGGCCGACTACTAGCTCATCAACCCATAAGCGACTACCAACCAATGGCATTCGACTTCCCAGATGAGGATATCCTCGCATTGTCGGATAAAGAAAGCGGCAGTAAGGACAAGTGGATTTTGAGATTTGATGGAGCTTCTAACACTTTGGGACATGGAATCGGAGCCATTTTGATTTCACCAAAGAGGGAGTTCATCCCTGTCTGCGCCCGGCTATGTTTCGATTGTACCAACAATGTCACTGAGTATGAGGCATGTTTTCTAGGAATCCAAGCAGCACTAAAGGCGAAAGTTAAGTCGTTAGAAGTCTACGAAGACTCCACTTTGGTTATCCACCAATTGAAAGGCGAATGGGAAACTAGGGACAACAAGTTGGTTCCCTATCACTCCCATATCAAAGAAATGATCAAGGACTTTGATGAGATCTCCTTTCACCATGTTCTTCGGGAAGACAACCAGATGGCTGACGCTTTAGCCACTCTCGCTTCAATGTTTAAAATGAGTAACGATTGTGATATGCCTCTCATCGAGATAGAGAATCGTTGTGAGCCCGCGTACTGCCAAATGGTTGAAGCAGAACCAGATGGCAGACCTTGGTACCACGACATTAAGAGGTATATCCAAGTCAAGAATATCCCAACGGTGCTACAGAGAACGATAAGAGAACTCTACGCGGCTCGCCATGGGTTTCTTCTTGAATGGCGATACGCTTTACAAAAGGAACCATGACTCTGTTCTCCTTCACTGTGTTGATATCACTGAAGCGAACAAAATCATGAAAGATATTCATGAAGGCTCTTTTGGGACCCACTCTAATGGGCACTCCATGTCAAGAAAGATCTTAAGGGTTGGTTATTACTGGATGACCATGGAAACAGACTGCTTTGCCTATGTTCGGAGATGTCATAAGTGTCAAATATATGCTGATCATATTCACGCACCCCCGTTGTCTCTGAATATTTTGTCAGCACCATGGCCTTTCTCGATGTGGGGGATGGACGTCATTGGTCCCATTGAACCAAAGGCTTCGAACGGTCATCGCTTCATTTTGGTCACCATCGATTATTTCACAAAGTGGGTAGAGGCCGCTTCGTATACCAATGTGACAAAGAATGTCGTCGTTAAGTTTATCAAACGAGAATTGATATGTCGGTACGGTCTACCGAGCCAAATCATCACAGACAATGGTACAAATCTAAACAACAAAATGATGAAGGAGCTTTGCGAGAGCTTTAAAATCTCCCACCATAACTCCTCTCCGTACCGCCCAAAAATGAATGAAGCGGTCGAGGCAGCTAACAAAAACATCAAAAAGATAGTGCAAAAGATGGTGGTAACCTACAAAGACTGGAATGAAATGCTCCCTTTTGCTCTACACGGGTATCGTACCTCAGTCCGAAACTTGACTGGGGCAACCCCCTTCTCTTTGGTTTATGGCATGGAAGCAGTCATGCCTTTTGAAGTGGAGATCCCTTCCCTCCGAGTACTCATGGAAGCCAAACTGGTTGAAGCTGAATGGATCCAGGCTCGACATGATCAACTGAATTTGATTGATGGTAAAAGATTGACTGCCCTCTGTCATGGTCATTTATATCAAAGGCGTATGAAACGAGCATTTGAAAAGAAGGTACGACCCTGACAATTCCAAGAAGGAGATTTGGTGCTCAAAAAGGTTTTGCCGATTCAGAAAGACAGCCGTGGCAAATGGATTCCTAACTACGAGGGGCCTTACGTCGTGAAGAAAGCTTTTTCCAGAGGTGCTCTCATACTCACCAACATGGATGGGGAAGATTTACCGATGCCTATAAACGCGGATGCAGTGAAAAGATACTACGCATAAAAAAACAAAAAACAAAAAACAAAACAAAATAAAACAAAACAAAAAAAACAAAAACAAAAAAAAGAAAAAAGAAAGAAAAAATCACTAGGTTGAAAACCTGAAAAGGCGGCCTAGGCAAAAGCTAGAGCGATTGGTTGGGCCAAAAACCTAGGAGGGCGGCTCAGACAAATTCACCGCCTGTAGATTCAACACTACAATGACAACTTTTTGACAAGGAGGTCAGTTAAGAGCGTTGAAGCCATTGTCAAATCATGTCCTCGGAAGCAAAATCAGAGGATAACCAGAAATCATGAGAAAAACCTGAAATCTCGCCACTCTCAGGAAATCGATGGAGGATCTAAAAGGCCTTCCTTTTTACCTTTACCATCAGTTCTCTACACCTTGTCATATCATATCTTTTGTATTATTTTCATTACCTGTACATACTTGATGATCATAAATAAAATGTTTCCTTTTTTCTTACATGTGTTCACAATTTAAAATGAATGAACAAGTTTTTGCCTTAAAGAAAATTTTTAAATTTTGAAAATGACAAAAACACGAAGTTATGGGGAACAAAGTGTATACCATTGCCGGATCTTACCTCAGACAAGCACAACCAACTCCACTAGGCAACCTCAATGAAGTCAGGAGTAAAAGTTATTTTGGCCATGAGTTACTTCAAAAGTCAGTCGCCAAGGGAATTCACCTGTAAGTTTTAATTTGTCTCAAGTTTCTCTGTTAAGGGAGGGCCAGGACCTATGACCCTAAGACATTTAGTTGTCCAAAGTTTTTCCCAGCATAGGAACCCCGACTGAGGGTTCCTCCCTAGGAGAACCACAAAATGGACTCAGCTCCCCTAACCAGAGCACTTCCTAATCCAATTTGGGAAAGTTAGTTATCTGATAGAACCACAGTGATCAAAGGCTAGCCATGCCTTCCTTCCCCAATAGGAAAACACTTTCCCAATAGAGTTACTTTCACTAAAATGTCCCAAGCCGGGACATCCCCCCAGATTTTTCTTCTCCGACAGGCCTGCCATGCATTCCCCAATGAATCCCTATACACTTTTCTCAATCATTACAAGCAGACCCCCCGGATATCCCCAGTGGACCCTAAATTTCTCTTTCCGATCAAAGGACAATATCCCAAATCACCAAATACTCCCCCCAGTGGAACCATGACGGTTACCGGACAGATGCTAACCAAATCCTTCCCCAGTGGAACTACACTTCCCAAACAATTCAAACTGGGGCATCATCCCAGATCCATTCTCTTTTAGTCAAGGAGATTCTTTCAAATCTCGTCAAACTGGGGCATCACCCCAGGTTTTATTCTCTTCCAGTCAAGGGGCAGTTCCCCAAGATTCTTTCAAATCTCGTCAAACCGGGGCATCACCCCAGGTTTATTCTCTTTCAGTCAAGGAGATTCTTTTAAATCTCGTCAAACTGGGGCATCACCCCAGGTTTATTCTCTTTCAGTCAAGGGGCAGTTCCCCAAGATTCTTTCAAATCTCGTCAAACTGGGGCATCACCCCAGGTTTTATTCTCTTTCAGTCAAGGGGCAGTTCCCCAAGATTCTTTCAAATCTCGTCAAACTTGGGCATCACCCTAGGTTTATTCTCTTTCAGTCAAGGGGCAGTTCCCCAAGATTCCTTTAAACCATCTCAGACTGGGGCATCACCCCAGATCTATTCTCTTTCAGTCAAGGGGCAGTTCCCCAAGATTCCTTCAAATCATGTCAGACTGGGGCATCAGCCCAGGTTTATCCTCTTTCAGTCAAGGGGCAGTTCCCCAAGAGCCCTCAGCCATGTCAACCGAGGGTCAACTTCAATCTTTACATTTCTTGTCAACCGAGGGTCAACCCCAATCTTTACATTTCTTGTCAACCGAGGGTCAACCTCAATCTTTACATTTCTTGTCAACCGAGGGTCAACCCCAATCTTTACATTTCCTGTCAACCGAGGGTCAACCCCAACCTTTACATTTCTTGTCAACCGAGGGTCAACCCCAATCTTTACATTTCCTGTCAACTGAGGGTCAACCCTAATTCTTTACATTTCTTGTCAACAGTGAGTTAATTCGGGCGAGATGTCCTGCTAGCTCCCCCCAATTTCCTGTCAATCGAGGGTCAACCCCAATCTTTACATTTCCTGTCAACAGTGAGTTAATTCGGACGAGATGTCCTGTTAGCTCCCCCAATTTCCTGTCAACAGTGAGTTAATTCGAACGAGAATTCCTGTTAGCTCCCCCCAATTTCCTGTCAACCGAGGGTCAACCCCAATCTTTACATTTCCTGTCAACCAAGGGTCAACCCCAACCTTTACATTTCCAATCTACCGGGGAGCAACCCTAATCCTCTCACCTCCTGTTAACTGGAAGACAATCCTTTCCAGTCGATTCAGAATTCAAAAAAAAACAGCAAAAAAAAAATAACAAAAAAAAGAAAAAAGAAAAGAGAGAGACAGAAGTGAGAAATGCTCGTCTTTAAAGAAAAAAAGTCACACTGACTCGTGATTGCCAGCACCGTCAGATGCCATACCGATCAAGAGGTCCCACTTGGCCCCTACATCGGTGTTCATATCTTTACTTCCTTTTCGCTTCAGAAACACAGAAGCTTCGTGTTTCTTTTGTGAAAAAGAAGTAAAGAGGGGCATCTGTGAACACCTCTTTTGGTCCGGTCTAAGTGGAACGAATCTTCTTTTATACTGAATTCTAAATCAGAATGGTAAAAATCCGAGTGGAATGACTCAAAATTGATCAAATCCGAGTAGAATGACTCGAATTGAAGTATTTCCGAGTGAAATATAGCCCTGTTGGATAAAAATCCGAGTGGAATGACTCAAAATTGATCAAATCCGAGTAGAATGACTCGAAGTGAAGCATTGCCGAGTGAAATATAGCCCTGTTGGACAAAAATCCGAGTGGAATGACTCAAAAATGATCAAATCCGAGTAAAATGACTCAGAATAGAGTATTTTCGAGTGAAATATTACCCTGTCGAAGGGAAATCCAAGTGAAATGACTCAAAATTGATCAAATCCGAGTAGAATGACTCGAAGTGAAGCATTACCGAGTGGAATATTGCCTTGAGGTAAATCTGAGTACAAATTCCTGATCAAAACCAACTCCGAGTGAATATATTCGAGTAGTTATATTCTCAAGAGCCAAATTCTGAAAGAAAAGGTGGCAAGTTCTGATAGAAAAGAGAGCACCTCTGAGTGAATATATCCAAGTTCTGATGCGCAAATAAATTACTCCTGAGCCCTGAATCCGACCAAGACTTGTCCAAGTGAAGGATTCCGAGGGATTCAGATTCTGAACGAATGCCCCTGAAGGATTGTTGGAGCTGTCGTAACTTCTGATTGAAATATAAGGCCGAGTCCCGAGTTAATATGTCCGATTGAATTACTCCCGAGAGGACGCACCCGAGCTATTAATTGTCAAGTAAAACTATTCCGATCGGAAAATAAGGATCACTCCCGAGTGAGTATATCTGAATGATTGATTGATGAATGAAATAATTCTGATTGGAAGGAAGGCCAGCTCCGAGTTGAATACTGAGTCAAAACGACTGAATCAAGCATAGGAGTCAAATGAAGCTTCAAGCAGAAGCGTTGCCAAGCAAGATTCCTCTGAGTGGTTAAAGCCCAGAGATATAACCGAGTTGTTTTGAGGTGTTCAAGCAAGGAAAGACCGAATGAATCCTTCAAACAGAGGCACTCCCGAGTAAAGCCCCTCGGATTGAAGCAGCTCCGATCGAGTACTTCAAACAAAGCTACATCCGAGCAAACAAAAACCGAGTGAATGCATCCATAGGGTCGGTTCCGAGTGAATGCATCCAAAGGATGGATGACAAGTGAAACCATCCCGATTGGAAAATAAGACCAACTCCGAGTGAGTGCACCGAACAAGCTGATCGTCGAGTGAAAACCATTCCTGATTGGAAAAGTAAGGATGAGTGAGTGCACCGAATGAAAGCTATTTCTGATTGGAAAAGAAGTAATGGTCAGATTTTCAAATGGGAGGAATGGTTGACGACTGAAGGAAATTCTAAGTGAAAAGCCAGTCGGATTTCCGACTGAAGAAAGAGTCTACCGAATGACTCCCAAGGAAATCCGAATAAGTTTTTTCGAGTAATTTAATCCTAGAGAAATAACCGAGTGAAAATTTCAGGAAATGCTGATTGGAACATTTTAAATCAGTGCCGATTGGATCGTTTCAATCAATGCCAATTGAATCATTTGAATTTCTTCTGAATCACCGTTCAGCCAGCTTCCGAGTCCTCTTTAGCCAGCTTCCGAGTCACATTTCAGCCAGCTTCCGAGTCCTCTTCAGCCAGATTCTGAGCCACACCTCAAACGGTACTAAGTCCCTCTTCACTCATCCCCTCTTCAGCCAGATTCTGAAGTGCCGATTGAGTCAATTAAAAAGGACTTCCAGACATTCCTGACTGAATCAATCAGGAAGGCCGATTGAATTATTTGCGCCAAGGCCGAGTCATCCTTCAATCAAGGCCGATTGAATCATTTGCACCAATGCTGAGTCATCCTTCAGTCAGGACTGATTGAATCATTTGCACCAATTCTGAGTCATCCTTTTAACCACTTCCGAGTCACTATTCACCAATTTCTGAGCCATCCTCCAACCAATTCCGAGTCGGTTCCAAGTCATTCTTCACTCGGTTCCGATTGAATGTGTCAACCTGAGTTGTTTTCCTCATCCCAGCTCCTCACAGCAACCTCACACCGACCAACAAGCAAAACCGAGCAAAGCTTTCACTCGGTTTTTTGCACATTTTCCACTCGGTCTTATGCTTAAAAGGCACCTTTTCCACTCGGATTGTTTCCCACTATGGGTGTGTACCGACTGAGGTACTAAATCCGAGTCAAAAGCATAAAACCGACCCCTACTCCCCCTGTTCACCCGTGTTGACTTGGATTCCACCACCCAAGTGGATCCAGGAATCCTGGGGGTGGCAGACAGGGGGCGGAAGTGGAGAAATTAAAAATCTCCACCAACCGCTGTCCCCCACTACCAAGTTGCCTCCACTCAGAGTGGAAGCCTGAGCTGGCCTAGCACTCAGAAACCCCTATAAATGCACAAGGGTTGGGAATTTTGAAGGGCCAAAAGCTTTCATTAAGAGAAGAAACTCTGTCCCTCTCTTCACTCACCAGCACTCCTCCTCTCCTCACCAGCACTCTTCCCTCTCCTCACCAGCACCCTTCCCTCTCCTCACCAACACCGTCCCTCTCTTCACTCGGTACAGCCCCTCTCCATACTGTCCAGCACCCTCCTCTCTCCCTCCAACACTACCCAAGTTCCTCATAAATCCTTCACACCGTCCAGCACGTCATCCCTTTACACCTCACTGTTCAGCGTCCTGTTCTCTCGTCACACCGGAGTCCAGCTCTCCTGTGAAGTTGCATATGTAAGTATGCAAAGTAGTTTTGATGAATGACAAAGTATTCATGATGATGATGGAATGGCAAAGGTTCAGAAACAAGAAGGTTCAAGCACAAAGACAATGGCCAAGAATAAAGAGATGAAGATGCCTCACAAAGAGTTAAAGAAACATGAGCTATGGAAAACAAGGTTGATGTCATGAACTCAAATCATGAAGAAACAAGATCATAAGTTTAAGAAGAATCAAGGAAACAAGCATGAGGATCAAAGGAATAAGCCATGGGTCAACACATATCAAGAACATATCAAAGACCTTGAAGAAGTACATGTGCTAATCGATTAAACCATTTCCATAATCGATTACATAGGTTCTGGAACGAACATAATCGATTGTAGATAAAAGACTAATCGATTACAACAATTAGAAATGGGACTAAATGCATCAGGTATGATGACTAATCAATTATGGAAGCCACACAATCGATTAGGAAGCCACTGGAATTAAAGTAATCGATTACATGAAGTCCTAATCGATTACCATGCTGCGAGACACAAATTAAGAGCATCAGGTATCAATCATAATCGATTACAAGACAAGGAATAATCGATTAGAATGGTTCTGTTTCTAAGATAATCGATTACAGTACAAATGCTAATCGATTACCAGCTGCATAACACTGAAGATTCCAAATCGTAATCGATTACAGATCGAAGGCTAATCGATTACCATAGTGTCAGAACGTGGGAAAATGCTTTTAAGTGGAACTCCAGCTCATTTCTTCACTCCCACTTTGTGCCCATGCTAAGGTAACCGTTGGAGACAATGTGCAACGGCTGGAAACCCTAAAAATGGCTATAAAAGAAGCATGGATTCAAGCAAGAAAAAAAAGAGACTAAGGCACAACACAAGGCAATCAACATCCTTTTTCTAGAGGTCTTCTAACTAAATTTCTCTTGTATATTCTACAACTCTTGTTTCTAAACTTGCATATTGCTTAAGAGTTGTTAGATTGTGAGTTTCAATTTGCATATCCTCTCTTGTTGAGAGTTAGAATTTGTGAGAGCTTTCATTTGTGTATCTACTCTATTGAGAGAGTTAATTGCTTGTAAGCCAAACACCAAAACACAAGGTATTCACTCTAGATTGAGTGGTTGTTCACTCTAGGTTGAGTGGTCACAAAGGTTGGGGTTCAACCTTTGGGTATTGAGAGATTGGGTGGGTTGCCCTTTGCTTGTGAGGATTGAGTTCTTGAGTGTGGGACACTAGGAAGCTGCAATTGCTCAAAGCTTGTATCTCAAATCTTCAATAGTGGAATCCTTCAAGTGGGTTGCTTGAAGGCGAGACGTACACCGGGTTGGTGGAACTCGTTAAACTTGGTTTGCATTTCTCTCTACCTTGAACTCTTTATACAACTGTGCATATAAACTGTTTGTTGAAATGCTTGAGCTGAATGTGTGAATCAAAGTTGTTGTTCAAGTAGAAAACTAACTCTACATGCCAAGTGTTTGATAAGTTGCTTGAATCAATATTTGGTGAAGTTCTTCAAAACTGGAAATTGCTATAACTTACCAAATATCTAATACATGGTTTCCTATTAAGTCTTGTGCGATAAATACTTGATTGCTATTACTTCTCACATTCACACAAGGTGTTTGATAACTTGAATGAGCTGAATGTTTATAGGAAACATCACATTATTCGCAAATAAACCTGTGCACTCCAACTGTTTGATAAATTGTTTAAACCAATAACTTGCCTTGTTTATCACACTTTAAGCCTTATATTGTCATTACACATAAAGTGTTTCATAGTGTGATATGTGCATAAAAGTTATTGTATCTTCATTATTGCATCATTTGTATATTACTAACCATTTCCAAGGGGATTCCGCGTGAAAATTTGAAACACTCAATTCACCCCCCTCTTGAGCGTTGAGGCCTTGGCTAACAAGTGGTATCAGAGCTTGACTCTTGCCACAAGGCTTAACAGCTGCAGGAGATCAAGATGGCCTCTACCTCTTATGATGTATTTCCACAAAATGGCACAATAAGTAGACCTCCAATCTTCAATGGCAAAGACTATGCTATTTGGAAAGAAAGGATGAAAATCTTTATCCAATCCTATGACCTCAAGGTATGGAATGCTATTCAATTTGGTCCTTTCATTCCTATGCATATTGTCAATAATATAGAATGTATGAAGCCCATGAACTTGTGGACTATGGAAGAAGAAAGAAAGGTACAATTTAATCTTAGAGCCAAAATTCTTATCACATTAGCATTAGAACCTAATGATGTTTCTAGAGTTATTACTTGTGACAATGCTAAAGAAATATGGGAAACTCTTGAAACAATCTATGGAAATACTAATGATGATCAAGATGCAAGAATTAGTACTCCTTCTAGCAAACATGAAGAATTCAAAACAAGTCCGGAAGAAGAGATCAATGAATCGGAAGAAGAACTTGCATGCCTAATGACAAAGCACTCCCAAGAGGATGAGGTATGCTCTTTAAATTCTTTTAATGATGATAATGATGATGAAATTGATAAGGATGAATTATTAGAAGCATTTGAAGAATTGCATGAAAAATTTGTCTTGTTATCAAAGAAATATGCATGCTCTAAACAAACCATTTTGACTCTTGAAAAAGAATTGCATGATGTTCACATAGAAAAAGAATATCTTAGAGTTCAAAATGATGAGTTAATAGCTTAAAATGTATCTCCTAGGACTTGTAATGGTAATAATGATTGTGTGATTATTGATAAATGCATGCTTCTTGAAAATGAGAATAAAGAACTAAAAGAAGCACTTAGCAAGCTCACTCATAGTCAAATACCTCTAATTGCACCTATTGAAAATCAAAGGCATACACTTGATAGAAGAAAAATAGGTCATTACAAGAACCCTTTTGCATCCTACAAAGAAAAATCCAAATCCTCTCTTAGATGCACAAACCATGAAAGAAAAGGGAACTCATTGTCTAATTGTTTTAAAAGAAAGCACATAGAACATAATAGGAACCATTACCATCATACCATGACTTATTCATTGGATGCAACATGTTTTTATTGTGGAATGTATGGTCATATATCTTCTAGTTGTTTTATAAAGAAATCTCGTCAAAAGCATACAAGAAAGGTATGGATTCCAAAACAATCTTGAAATCCCAAACTAACAAGGAAGGACCCAAATCTCAAAGGGTACCTTAAAATTTTTGAAATCTTGCAGGCAAACTTTGAAGCAACAACTTCTCATTGATGGGTGACCAAATCTCATGGCCTAAGGAGATATCAAGTATCTTAAAATCTATTCCAAAAGACAAAGGAGAAGAATAAAGCAAGCCAAGATTATGATGACTTATCATACATCTAGAAGGAAATTGAAGCTCTTGTAAATACCATTCAAACAAAGACATAGTCAAGAAGCTTCAATGTGACTCACACAAGATGGATTGCACCAAGACAAAATCCAATGGACAAACACTAAAGATGATACAACAAGAGGTGTAAGTACTTATCATACAATTTATATGAATACTCATTCATAATGAATCTTGATATACGAAAATCTTACCTTGATTTGATATGCATGCTTGAGCATGAAAGGTGTTAAGTTTTGAGATGATGAATGAATAATCTTAGGACCCCTTCAACTCATGAAAATCTTAGGATCAATAGTGTTTGTACATAATGATTGATGATGATTGATCATGAGTTTTATGAATGATTGTTTGAATAAGATGGTACATGAAAAACTTGAGATATATTCATCCATGTGAGTTAGAAAGGATTGAAATATGATGCTTAGATTCAAAGTCTTAAATGATGCATGAACTCTTGATGTATAAATTCTTGGATGATGTATGAATCCTTGAAAATGTATGAACTCTTAAATGATGCGTGAATGATTAAATATGAATTCTTGATGATGTATCATTAATATGTTGGTTAACTAGTGGTATCTAAACAACAAACATCTTCCTTTAACAATGGTATGAATTGATTTAGTAAGAGGAAGAGATCATGAGGACATAATCTTGATTATATGCTTATCACTATGATAATAAATACATATATTGTGTGTATAAGTGGTATCTATGCTTTGACAATCTATACAAGTATATTCCTAGAGAGAAAGCATGTATGTTACAACAAGTGATTGCCTAGATTTTAACTTTATGATTATAACATCATAGGCATGAACATGATGATATGTTAAGAAACAATGCATGATATGATAAGTAATAATGCATGCTATGATCATATACCATGTATGTGCAAGTGGTATCTATCTCGATCAACATTATAATTCTTACTATGTCGTAGGTTTGATGATGCATGATCTTGACTGTGAAAAGAAGCTTGAAAAATATGCATCATTGAGATTGAAAAGAATTTTTGAATAACATTATGAACAATGATGATTGCTAAAAATCTTGTGTTGAATGCTTAAATGTTAGTAATTGATATCAAGAGCTTAAATTAGCAAATCTATCAAGTGGTATCATGCATAACATCTAGATAACAAATGGTATGACATAGATGAGAATATGACTTGCATTACACACGATGACCATGATATGCTTTTGTGACTTATCTATATGCGTTGCTATTTATCTATGCAAAATGTTTTCTTGTACATATTTGATAAATGCTACATGTGAATGCTTGACTAGACCTATATATGACATAAGAATATAGATATATTGGCATATGTTATAATACAATTGCATGAGTAGTACAACAAAATTGTTTTAATCACTCCATCTTTGCTTTGATACCTAGACATAAGTGAAATTGCATTAATAAAGTGGTATCAACATCTATACTTATCCTTGTTAAATTGCATGATTAAGGGGGAGTTTCATAACATTTCTCTCTAACATGTGATATCTATTGATGATATGTTATCTCCTTATCAAGTGGCATGAAAAATTGAGCAAATTTTTTTTAGAAAACTCTCTTTCCAAAACAATACTGCATCAAAGACCCAAAATTGGTACAAACTCTTGTGGACTCAATGCTACTAACAAAATGCTTTGCAAAGAGTTTGTTAAGGTTATGTAGGATGACTCAAAATGGAAAATCAAACTACCATACTGGGCGAACAAAGAATTATTCAAGGAATATAACATGGAAACAACAAAATGCCACACGAGGATGTGAAAAAGGGCATAAAACTTGCAAAATACTAAGGTATGATTTGTTTACTCTACCACTATACTCTGTGAATTATACAAATTATATTAACAAGTGGTATGAATAACAAATCTCACGAGCTGAATATATCACTTTATCCCTGCTCTGATACCTAGATATATGTATACATTGTTGAAAAATCTTCTATGTTACTGCTCTGACACCTAGAAATGCATCAAGCCATATTAATGAAATGATTAACAAGTGGATTGTTATATGCAATGGTATCTAACCTTTGAGTGGTATTTATTCATATTATAGTATCTATTATTTCAACAATGGTATCTATTAAAAAGAGATCATATGCATTAAAAAGTAAACAAATGGTATCAGACTTGATTAAATTGACCTACAAGTGATATCAAACTTGATCAAATTGGTATAATCAATTTCACATGTTAATAAGTGGTATACTTTTTACAAGTGGTATCAATTACAGTAGTAAGGGGGAGCATACACATGAATGATTATCCTTCATTTCACTTCTCTATGATTATGTTTATGGCACTCATGCTCTTACTCTACTATATGCTTACTTGAAAAATATTCTAGTGTTTATTTGATAATGCCAAAAAGGAAAAAATCATGTGCAAACTTGAGATGATTATGTGCGTATATGCCTTTCCTAATTGAGAAAATTACTTGCTTACTTATATGTGACTTATGTGCAAGTAATGATATGTATGTGCCTACTTGGAATGATATGTGAAAGAATCATGTGACGTTTTGAAAATGATACTCACTACATGATTAGAATAAATTAGCAATCAATCATATGCTTACTTGATGAATAAATTATGTGATTGCTTATTCACTCTAGATGCACTAAAATGGTATTTATCTTTGATCATGATTTAAGCTTTGATTTGAAATCCATATGAAATACTTGCTCTAAATCCATATGATGGCATAGATTATGACTAAGATAATGATCCTTTTGATGATGCCAAAGGGGGAGAGATTAGTGGAAGGATCAGTAAAAAGAATAGGATGCCATTTATGCTAAAAAGGGGAGGGATATCATGTTCCCATCATTTGATATGTTTTAAAACAATTGGCATAAGTTACAAGATTAAGGGAGAGGATAACCCTTAACTAGCATTCATTACATCATACAGGGGGAGAATACATATCAACATTGATTGTCATTATTCTGTGAAACTAACACCCCACGAGATGAACATTGGTTGTCATCATCAAAAAGGGGGAGAAGAATGTGTTTGAATATTGAAACAGGTTTTGATAATGACAA
Organism: Clitoria ternatea; assembly: GCA_037962975.1. Classification (NCBI taxonomy): domain Eukaryota; kingdom Viridiplantae; phylum Streptophyta; class Magnoliopsida; order Fabales; family Fabaceae; genus Clitoria; species Clitoria ternatea. Next base: position 79,872,839 of record CM075672.1, read on the forward strand.
ACGTGAAGACTAAGGCAAAGACTCCTAAAGGAAGAAAGGATATTACCATGAAGCCAATATGATGAATTTGCAACACATGAATACAAGCAACATGTAACATCAATTGCCATCATCAAAAAGGGGGAGAATGAAGTTGCATATGTAAGTATGCAAAGTAGTTTTGATGAATGACAAAGTATTCATGATGATGATGGAATGGCAAAGGTTCAGAAACAAGAAGGTTCAAGCACAAAGACAATGGCCAAGAATAAAGAGATGAAGATGCCTCACAAAGAGTTAAAGAAACATGAGCTATGGAAAACAAGGTTGATGTCATGAACTCAAATCATGAAGAAACAAGATCATAAGTTTAAGAAGAATCAAGGAAACAAGCATGAGGATCAAAGGAATAAGCCATGGGTCAACACATATCAAGAACATATCAAAGACCTTGAAGAAGTACATGTGCTAATCGATTAAACCATTTCCATAATCGATTACATAGGTTCTGGAACGAACATAATCGATTGTAGATAAAAGACTAATCGATTACAACAATTAGAAATGGGACTAAATGCATCAGGTATGATGACTAATCGATTATGGAAGCCACACAATCGATTAGGAAGCCACTGGAATTAAAGTAATCGATTACATGAAGTCCTAATCGATTACCATGCTGCGAGACACAAATTAAGAGCATCAGGTATCAATCATAATCGATTACAAGACAAGGAATAATCGATTAGAATGGTTCTGTTTCTAAGATAATCGATTACAGTACAAATGCTAATCGATTACCAGCTGCATAACACTGAAGATTCCAAATCGTAATCGATTACAGATCGAAGGCTAATCGATTACCATAGTGTCAGAACGTGGGAAAATGCTTTTAAGTGGAACTCCAGCTCATTTCTTCACTCCCACTTTGTGCCCATGCTAAGGTAACTGTTGGAGACAATGTGCAACGGCTGGAAACCCTAAAAATGGCTATAAAAGAAGCATGGATTCAAGCAAGAAAAAAAAGAGACTAAGGCACAACACAAGGCAATCAACATCCTTCTTCTAGAGGTCTTCTAACTAAATTTCTCTTGTATATTCTACAACTCTTGTTTCTAAACTTGCATATTGCTTAAGAGTTGTTAGATTGTGAGTTTCAATTTGCATATCCTCTCTTGTTGAGAGTTAGAATTTGTGAGAGCTTTCATTTGTGTATCTACTCTATTGAGAGAGTTAATTGCTTGTAAACCAAACACCAAAACACAAGGTATTCACTCTAGATTGAGTGGTTGTTCACTCTAGGTTGAGTGGTCACAAAGGTTGGGGTTCAACCTTTGGGTATTGAGAGATTGTGAGATTAGGTGGGTTGCCCTTTGCTTGTGAGGATTGAGTTCTTGAGTGTGGGACACTAGGAAGCTGCAATTGCTCAAAGCTTGTATCTCAAATCTTCAATAGTGGAATCCTTCAAGTGGGTTGCTTGAAGGCGAGACGTACACCGGGTTGGTGGAACTCGTTAAACTTGGTTTGCATTTCTCTCTACCTTGAACTCTTTATACAACTGTGTATATAAACTGTTTGTTGAAATGCTTGAGTTGAATGTGTGAATCAAAGTTGTTGTTCAAGTAGAAAACTAACTCTGCATGCCAAGTGTTTGATAAGTTGCTTGAATCAATATTGGGTGAAGTTCTTCAAAACTGGAAATTGCTATAACTTACCAAATATCTAATACATGGTTTCCTATTAAGTCTTGTGCGATAAATACTTGATTGCTATTACTTCTCACATTCACACAAGGTGTTTGATAACTTCAATGAGCTGAATGTTTATAGGAAACATCACATTATTCGCAAATAAACCTGTGCACTCCAACTGTTTGATAAATTGTTTAAACCAATAACTTGCCTTGTTTATCACACTTTAAGCCTTATATTGTCATTACACATAAAGTGTTTCATAGTGTGATATGTGCATAAAAGTTATTGTATCTTCATTATTGCATCATTTGTATATTACTAACCATTTCCAAGGGGATTCCGCGTGAAAATTTGAAACACTCAATTCACCCCCCCTCTTGAGCGTTGAGGCCTTGGCTAACATCCTGCTCCATCACTTGGTCTCCCAACTTTCACTCGGTATTTTCCTTTCACTCGGTATTTTCATTTTCACTCGGTTTTCTCCATTTTTCACTTGGTATTTTCATTTTTCACTCGGTATTTTCATTTTCCACTCGGTATTTTCATTTTTCACTCGGTTTTCTCCATTTTTACTCGGTTTTTCCATTTTTCCACTTAAATAAATTTCTGTTATTTTCTTTTCTTTTCTTTTTACCCCTTCCTAGGTTCGTAATAAATAAATAACAAAAAAAAAACAAGTGTTTCCACGTTCAGACTAGCCCAAAAAAAACATCATCCACCATTAATCTTTTAGCCTCTTCCTAAAAAAAAACATCACCAAAGAACTACGTAACCCTGATTTTTTGGTAACTCAAGAATACGTAGGAGCAGGACTTTAAATCCTGTCGGGCCCAATCCCAATCTTTTTTTTTATCCCCACCTTTCCCATTTCATTCCTATTTTATTTTCTTTACGTTTCCTTTGTAACCGCCCTTCATCAATCCCATGAAAATTAATTTAGACGTGACGTCTTGTTGATTTTCCCATAAGGAACGGGATACTTAGGATGAGACGTCCCGCTTATCCCCTTCCCATCTTTGACCCCGTATCTCGATTAAATCCCCATGAAAATCAATTTAGACGTGACGTCTTGTTGATTTTCCCATAAGGAACGGGATACTTGGGACGAGACGTCCCGCTTATCCCCTTCCTATCTCTGACCCCGTGTCTTGATTAAATTCCATGAAAATCAATTTAGACGTGACGTCTTGTTGATTTTCCCCTATTTTTGGTAGGCCGTCACCACAAGGAACGGGATACTCGGGACGAGACGTCCCGTTTATCCCCTTCCCGTTTCTAACCCCGTATGTGATTAAAGGATGACTAATTTAGACGCGACGTCTTGTGAGCATCCCTCCCTTTCTCTGTTTTTTTAAATCAAAGCCGAGGTTAATTTGGACGCGATGTCCTGTTGACTTACACTCTATGTTTGTTCAGTTTGTTCCTTCCATTTCCTTCTATTTTTACACAAAGTACAACAATAAAAGGGAAGAAATAAAACATCTTTTGTAAGGCTATTTATGTTGCGCGTTTTCAATCTTGGTACTGTTTTTGACAAGCGATGTAGGGTGCTAATACCTTCCCTACTCGTAACCGACTCCCGAACTTGAATCTGATTTTTAAACCAGTGCTTTACTGAACTTAGTTTTTTCCAATGTTTTTCCTATGGATAAAAACGTTGGTGGCGACTCCCTGTTTTTCTTTTCGGAACAAAAATCATCTTGAGGGTCGGCCGCGCCGTCGCGATCCAGGTTGCGACATTAGTGAATAGCTTTATCGCTACTTCTTCCTCCTTAGTATTAGGGATGATGTTGTTATGAAATATCTTTAGTGATTTCTTTTCCAACTTAGACAATTTCCTTGAAATCTACCCCATTTAGGTATCTAAGTTCTTGGTATTATCCCCATGATTCTTAAAAAAATTTCTCTTGTCTTAGCCATGAAATCGTCAATGGATTGAAAAGTATCAAAGTTTGCCAAGAAGATTTTGTAGAGATATCTTCAACTATGATGGCTTATCTTGAAAAGGTTAAAGTGTTGGACCTTCCACGAATGAATGGGATGTTCCATTGATTTCTCCCCACATAATTAACATGTTTTACATTTCTTATAGTTACATCCTCAATTATGTGTAATAACCATTGAGGTGATTACCTCTTCAAAAATCATAAACTTAAGAAGTTTCAGAACGAGTACTTATACAGGCATTTATTGAGTCTAAATCTCTAGTACCTATGATGAAAAGTTTTTATGATACTTCACTCTTGAAACTAGTTGATGTGAATCCGCTTGATATAAATTTTGATTGGAACTACTAAGACTAGGAACGTTGTCTTCACACACAACAATAGCAATGGGCTTGAGTTTTAATTTTTGTTATTATTTAGAAATTAGAATTAGATAAAATAGCAATGAATGGTGAATAAGGTAAATTTGGAAAAAGATTAAGGTAAAAGGGTGTGACACCACTTTTGGGGAGGAAGAAAAGGAATAACCTTTGATAAGCTAGAGATGGTTCAGTCAAGAACCTAGGAAAAAAAACTTCTTACAAGATAAAATTTGATTCAAAATATAAGTCTAATTACATTATTCCCTTGGCAAGAATATATATAGAAAACAAAATAAAAAAGGCACCAATTACTAAGATTGATTATTAGATCATGAGTTTCATAACCTCCTAATGGTGCAACTAAAAAGACATAACACAAAGAGGCAAATAACATAATAGGTGCGTAGCAGTCTCCACAAATTATTACAAGCAAGTCAAAACTTGGCCATGGAACCCTAAGGGTCTTCAAAGATATTCAAACACTAAAATAACTTTGGTTCCAATCTTCTTCCGTTAGATGAATCTTTAAGAATTGTCTTAACCACTTATTATGGAGCCTTATTTGCTTTCTTAGCTCTTGTTTTTGTCATTGGTCCCCCAAGCCCTCTAAGTGCCTTGTTGTCCTTGTCCTTAACCATATCCTTATCATTCCCTCCTTTTTGAAGAGGATTTGAACTCAAATCTAAGAAATCGTTATATGTATAAAAAAAAGATAAACCAATGACATTAGAAGTGGCATATACATTATACTTACCAGTCAAATCAATTTTGTAGGTATTGTCATTGATTCTCTCTAACACTTATAAAGGACCATCCCCTCTAGGTTGAAGTTTAGATTTCCTTTGTTCAGGGAGCCTTTTCTTCCTCACGTGTACCTAAATCTAATCACCAGGTTCAAATACAACTCTTTTTCTTCCCTTATTAGCTTGATTTGTATAGTTCTCAATTTTCTTCTTAATTTGAGCTTTCACTTGCTAATGCAGCTTTCACACAAAATCAGCTTTAGTCTGCACATCTTTATGCTTAAAAACAAAAATATTAGGCATAAGCAATAAGTTAAAAGATGTCATAGGATTGAATTCATACATAATTTCAAATGGTAAACTTTTATTTGTGCTATGGATAACTTTATTGTAATCAAACTTTATAATGAGGCAAACATTCTTCTCCATACTTAAGATTTTCCTTTAAAACAATCCTAAGGAGAGTGCCTAAAATCCTATTCACTACTTCGGTTTCCCCATTAGTTTGTGGGTGATAAGTAGTAGAGAAAAGTAATTTAGTTCCAAGCTTACACCACAATATCCTCCAAAAATGACTTAGGAACTTGGTGTCCCTATCACTTACAATACTCCTAGGTAAACCATGGAGTCTTACCATTTCTTTGAAAAATAAGTCAGCTACATGACAAGCATCATTAACCTTTTTACAAGGTATAAAGTGTTCCAATTTTGAGAACCTATCAACAACCATAAAATATAATCCTTACCATTATTTGTTCTAGGCATCCCCAAAACAAAGTCCATACACAAACCAATCCAAGGAAAATCTAGCAAAGGTAAAGGAGTATATAGACCATGTGGCATCACTTTTGGTTTTGTCTTTTTACAAACAATGCAATGTTCACAATACCTATGCACGCCATATTTCATATGAGGTCAATAGAAATGCTCATGCAATGCTTCAAAAGTGTTTTGAATCCCAAAATGTCCCATTAGGTCGTCTTTATACGCCTCTCTGATCAACAAATCCCTTATGGAACACTTAGGCACACACAATTTTTTTTCTTTTGAAAAAATAGTTATCATGACTATAGTATTCATTTTGAGACACCTTTTCACATGCAATATATATTTTAGAAAATTTAGCATCATGTAAATACATTTCTCTCAAAGTTTCAAGTCCAAAAATTTTAGTTTCAAAAGTAGAAAGTAATGCATACCTCTTGGTCAAGGAACTCAACCCATTTGACATGTCTCTTATTTAGCTTGCCTTGCCCTTTCAAATACTTAAGTGATTCATCATCATTATGAATTACAAACTCTTTAGGCAAAAGATAATGTTGCAAACGTTTCAATGCCCGTACTAAGGCATATAATTCCTTATCATAGGTGGGATAGTTTAGGGACGCCCCATTCAACTTCTCACTAAAATAAGCAATTGGGTGTCCTTCTTGCATCAAAATAGCCTCAATACCCATATTAGATGCATCATATTTTATTCAAAAGATTTTGCAAAATTTGGTAATGCAAGAATTAAGGCATTAGTTGACTCATGCTTAAGTACAATAAAGGCTTTTTCTTATTTTTCACCCTTATTGAAACCTAACATGCTTTTTTTAACTATTTCATTAAGAGGTGCAACCAATGTGCTAAAATTTCTCACAAACCTCCTATAAGAACTAGCTAAACCATGACCTCAGTCATGATTTTGGGTGTAGGCCATTCTTGAATGGCCTTAACCTTTTCCTCATCCACTTGTATCCCTATAACACTCACAACAAAACTTAGAAATACAATATGTTCAGTGCAAAAGGTATATTTTTCAAGATTAGCAAATGATTTCTCATTTCTAAGCACACTCATCATAACACATAAATGTTCAACATGTAATTTAATATTAGTGTTATAAATCAGAATATGATCAAAGTACACCAAAACAAACTTGCCTAAACATTCCCTTAAGTCATGGTACATGAATCTCATAAAAATGCTTAGGGTATTAGTTAACCTAAAGGGCATCACTAGCCACTCATACAAACCATACTTAGTTTTAAAGGCAATTTTCCATTCATCCCCTTTCCCTTATCCTAATTTGATGGTACCCACTCCTTAAATCAATTTTAGAAAATATGTAAGCACCATAGAACTCATCAAGAAGATTATCTAACTTGGGAATAAGATGTATGTACTTAATGGTAATGTTATTGATAGCCTTACAATCCATGCACATTCTCTAAGATCCATCCTTTATGAACTAAAATCATTGGAACAACACTTTTTGCTCATCAATTCATCAATTCATCAATATACTGACCAGTTAGGCAAAGAAGCTTCCGAAATGAGATCAATGTGATGTTCAATCCCCCTTAAAGGTAGAAGTCCTTTTGGAATATTTTTTAGAAACACATCCTTAAATTCCTCTAAAAAATAATTAACACTAGTAAGGATAACAAGCCCATTAGAGTTATTAGCAAACAAGACATGATTTTTGCAATATAATAAATAAAGTGGTTTGTTGGCAAGCAACACCTTCTTCACCTCACTCTTTTTTGCTAAATAACTCACTTTGCTCTCAAGTGTTTCACTCTTACTCCCTTTAGGTGTTTAACTCTTTTTTCTTTTCACTCATTTTTTGTGTTTCACTTATCTCTCCTTTCTCTTACACTATTAATTCTCTCAATTTAATTTGGTTTCCACACACTTCTCTAGGAGATAATGGTTTAAGTACAATTTTCTTTTCCTTGTGTATAAAAGAGATCTTGTTTATGAACTCATCATGAATAGACTTGGCATCGTATTACAGTGATCTTCCTAAGAGAATATATGTTGCCTCCATGGGAACCACATCACCAACATCATGTCGCTATATTACCTGATGGAAAAACATACCTCCACTTACTTGCTCACAGTCATCTCATCATCTTCACTAAGCCATTGAAGTTTGTATGGCCTAGGATATGGCTTAGTCTTTAACTCTAATTTAGACACCAATCTAGTGCTAACCATATTGGTACAACTTCCTCCATCAACTATCAAAGAGCATAAATTTCCATTGATGGAACATCTATAATGTAAAATGTTCTCCCTTTGGGATTATTCTAGAGGTTGTATATGACTTCCTAACAATCTCTTAATCATCAACAAATCTTCCTCCAATGCATCAACTCCTACTTCATGTTCTTTTTCTTTTTCAGACTCACTAATGATTTCTTCATTATCTATAAGAATCATGTTTCTCCTAGTGGGACTCTCTGAAGCAATATGTCATATTCCTAAACACCAAAAACATTTAATCTCTCTAGTCTTACTTCTTGGAGGTGATGTACAAGATCCCATTGGTGACTTTCTTTAAGAGGAAGTCATTATTGAATTACTAGAAGATCCTCCTTTATTTTCGGTTTGGTCCCTCTAATTTGTGTTGTTAAAATTGGAAGAACTTCTTCTTATGGGCTCTTTTCCTTTGAGTTGTTTTTCTAGTTGTATAGCTTTATGCAACAATTCTTTCAACTCAACAAACTTCGAGATCTCAACAATATTTTGAATGTCACTATTTAAACCACTTAAAAATTGAGCCACACTTACCTTATTATCTTTATTGACTCTAGCCCTTATCACAGTCATCTCTATGTCTTTAAGTACTCCTCGACACTTCGATTTCCTTGGGTCAATTTCTGAAGCTTGAGTTATAAATCCCTTCTGAAACTAGCTGGTACATATCTCTTCCTCATTATGGTTTTCATCTCAGCGTAAATATCTACTAATGGTTCTTCATTTTCCTTCCTTTCTCCTTGATACTTATTCCACCAAACAAGCACATAATTAAAAAATTCAGTTGTTGCCAACTTTACTTTCTGATCCTCAGTGTAATTGTTACAAAAGAACACACGCTCAATTTTCATCTCTCGCTCCAAGTACGCCTCGGGGTCTCCTTTTTTTCCTCTAAAAGGTGGGATGTTTAACTTGACTCCCTCAATTTTGTTTTTCCTTAGATCAACTTTCTCATAACCTGTATAGTTGTCTCTATTGTTCATTTGATTCAACCTCTCATGAAGTGCTTTAGTTTATTGCTGCATCAACCTTTCAAAATGTTGTGTTAGTGCTTGTATTTATAAATGGGATAAATCAGGATGTCCTTCACTTATCATTCTTAAGAAAAATTGATTAGTAATAACAATAATTTTTCTTACTGCTCTCTGTCACGTGTTTACACTCAACACTCGTGTATACACTTAAATTAGGCTTTTTCTATAGTGTACTCTCTTGGCTTATACCTCTCTTGTACTCTCTTTTGGTTGCTAACAAAATCAAATAAGACTTCTTCAACAGTACTCCACAGAGTAAAATTATCAAACAAGTACAAGGCAAGTTCTCAATATCACAAATAAGCACAGTTACATACAATCAAAAATACCAAGAAGTTCTAATCAATAAAAGGTGTAATTTTAGGATTAACAACTATAGTAACAATTCTTTCCAAAATAGTCAATATACCATCTAACAATTGATTGAATTTGTGTTCTAATGACATGAACCATTCAGCCATAATTTCATTTTTTCTTCTTTTTAAACAAATTGATATTTGTTTAACCTTTGCAATGATTTGGCCATAGTGATGAACACTAACAAATGATATACTTGACAAATAAAATGAAAAGAAGGATGATACCAATTTCTCCAAGCCTGACAGCGTTAACATGAGTCTGTATTTAATACTTTAGAGGTCCAAATCACGTGTTACAAAAATGAGAAGAAAATTCATATTTTGAATCGTATATTTGACTCAATAATTATGACAATAGAAGTCGTGGAACTCAAGTTATGAACGAAACCATTTTGACTTCCAAACAACGTAAAAAACTAGCCCTAACAACTAGCTTTGATACCAACTGATGTGAATCCGCTTGATACGAATTCTGAATGAATCTACTAAGACTAGGAATGTTGTATTCACACACAACAATAACAATGGGCATGAGTTATGATGGTTGTTATTGTTTAGAAATTGGGATTGGGAAAATAATAATGAACAAAGAGGAACATAAAATTGGGAAAATATGAAGGTAAAAAGGTGTAACACCATTTTCGGGGAGGAAGATAAGTCACAAGATGTCAAAAGGGAAAATGAATAACCCTCGATAAGTCAAAGATAGTACGACCAAGAACCTAGGAGAAGACACTTCTCACAAGATAAAATTTGATTCAAAATACAAGTCTAATTTTCCTTTGGCAAGAATATATATAGAAAAACTAAAAAGACACCAATTACTAACATTGATTCTTAGATTATAGGTTTCACAACATCCTAATGGTGCAACTGAAAAGACATAACACAGAGGTAAATAATATAACAGGTGTGTAGCGACCTCCACAAATTATTGCACGCAAGTTAAAGCATGATCGTGGATCCCCAAGGGTCTTCAAAGATGTTCAAACACTAAAATAACTTTGGTTTCAATCCTCTTCCATTAAATAAATCTTAAAGAATTATTGAAACTAGTTGTTATAGAGCCTCATTTACTTTCCTAACTCTTGCTCTTGTCATTGGTCCCTCAAGCCCTTCTTTACTGGACAAACCTACCATGAGAACATTGAATGAGTGTCTTAAATGATTCTCAATGTAATAATGATATATATAGTTCTTTGACCTGAAGTCACTAGGATTCCTACATAAGGAATATGTTGTTTTAATCCAATCAAACATCGTCTATAACAAGATGATTATAAAGGTTGTAATTGGGCAGTAAAGAAATCATGCAGAGGGATGTGAGTGATGTAGATAAGATTCGTCTCTCCTATTTGAAGTGATATCTTTAGGCCACTTGATGAAGTGGGACTGAAGAAATGCTTGAACTTGCTAGGGAGAATTATTTAATATTGAATATTTATTCAAGTAAAGTCTACTCTGGTATTAAGTAAAATGAATTGGGCTATACAAGGATGAAAATCATGCTTTGGTGCCAATTAGATATCATGACAAAAAGAATAAACATATAAAGTTTATCACTTATAGGTGATGTCAATCTAAAATTAATTTGTATTTGGGTAATGATGTATTACTAGATGTTGTTGATTATATTATATTCAATATAAAGTGTTTATATTTAATATAATCCAAATATATTTCTTATAGGGTCACACACATAACATTAGCCAACTGAAGAGTTTTATTATTTCAGTTGAAATGAAAATAATAAAACTATTGGCCTAACTCATTTAAGATGAGTAAGGAGCCTAATGAATAATGTCCACATATTAAGTTAAACTCAAGCCTATAAATAAAGCATCGGATGCTCGTAGGCGTATGACAAACATAACACAAAATGCCAAGTTGTACTAGCGTTTCGGGGCATAGTGATCTAGTGAGAGTACTCACGTGAACTTCTATAGAGATGAGTTTACTTTGGCTTGTTATCAAAGGTTTTGCGCTTAAGAGGTATACTTTAAGGTATTCTTAAAAAATATTTTTCATGATTAGTTTTGTTTTGAATCACATAATTTTCCAAGGACTTTTGAGAATCCATGTATTTTTGCTTCTTGACCATTAAGGATTCCCTTACACCCTTCAAAACCATATTAGGGTTTCCTCTTTGAATATTCAAGTTAGTTGTACCTTTTGAACTTACAAAAGGACAAGCTCCCAATGGCTAGTTTTCTATATCTTTTTATAAAAAATAAGGGTTAAAACACAAAGGAAAAGACGCACAAGAACAGAGACAAATATTTTAAAAACATGATAATTTCTTTGTGAAAGCTATAGCTAGAAATCTCATACATTTTTTTTCTCATACATTGTAAAAGAAGACCCAAACACTTTATATCCTAGTTTCCATCTTAGGAACTTTTTAATTACTCTCTTTGTGAAAGCATCATTATCAAATAGTTATAATCTGAATTGAGTAAGATTTAAGCTTAGGTTTTGAGCATACCCTATTTTTCATGCTAAGATTGTCACAACTTAGAAACCTATATGTAAATCATCTTCCTTCCAAGGGTGTTTTCTTACTTGCTAGTTAGGTGGATTAGCTTGTAAGTGTGTGTAACTTGTTTTGAGCTTGAAGAAGCTTTAGGAAATAATATTTATGTGAAGATTCTAGAAAGGCTTGGTAAGAAAGAATACTTATGTTCAATGTTGAATAAAGAAAGAAATCCTACTAAAGTAGGAATTGGTTATAGTCTCAAATAATGGTGAAATGTGAACCGTATAAATCCTTATGTGTGAATCTTTTTATCCTTATCCTTTTATTTTCAACTTACTAAGAACTGTTAATATTGCGTGTAATAGTTTAAGAGGTTGAGAAGACGTTTTTGAAGTTATGAACCTTGTGAAAATTAAAGGGATTTTGAGTTAAAGTTGTTTGATAAAAGTGAGACTTTATTCAAAAACAAAACCTTAGTTTTCAAAATATGTTTCTGAACAATTGAATCTTTTAGAAATAAATATACCTATTTTTAGGATAATTCAAATAAATATTTTAGAGTATTCAGATTTTGCTGCTAACCTTATCTAACTCTCAAAAGACTTAAGATAGCAAAGTATCTTTGTTTGTAGTGAAAGCTAAAATAATTTAGTGTTAGAATTTAACCTCCCTTCTTATGATTCTCTGATCCACTTCAGTTGCTATTAAAGCTCACCCTTTCAGGGTTAAGCACACCTTATAGTGTGAGAGGAAAAGATCCAGAAGAAGTGATGGCTAGTTCAAGTGCATCAATTTATAATTATAAAGGGTGTTCAACAAATGGACCTTTATTCTTTGATGGTATAGATTACTTCCATTGGAAAGAAAGAACAAAGTTATTTCTTGAATTAACTGGTATAGACATGTGGACCATCCTATAAGATTACCTGTATATCCTTTCAGAGACAACTAGAAAAAGAGAATCCATCTTAAAGTGCAAGAAAAGCTAGTTTAGTAAAGAAAAATAGGAACATCTACTAAACTCTTAAGGTTAAGTTGTATCTTACATGTGCCTTAGGTAGAAGTAAGTATGATAAAGTGGCAAGTTGCTCAACTACCAAAGAGATGTAGGATACCTTGATAATCTCTTATGAAGGAATAAATCACATGAAGGATTCAAGAATTGATATCTTGATTCACCAATATGAGTTGTTCAAAATGAATGAATCTAAGTCCATTGATAAAATGTTGAATAGATTCATAATTATCATTAATGATCTCAAGGCCCTTGGAAAGACTTTTACTAACCAAGAACAAGTGAAACAAATTCCTAGATGTCTATCTAAGATATGGAGATTAATGGTAACAACTATCTAGGAAGTCAAAAATCTGAATGCTCTCAAACTAGATACGTTGTTAGGATCTCTCAAGGTTCATGAGCAAGAACTTAATGAATATCTTCCAAAAAATGAGAAGTTGATTGCTTTTAAATTTGTACAAAAAATATTAGCACACCCTTCATCCTTTCACACTTCAAATGCTCAAAAAATAGAAGGTAAGGATAATGAAAATGAATCTAAAGTTGATGATGAGATTGGCTATCTATTCAGAAAAACTTCATAAAATCCTGAAAAAAAGAAAAGGTTCAAAAAGTTCAAGAAAAAGCCTCTAAAGCTTGAATATGACAAGAGCCAAATCATATGCTTTGAATACAAACAACCTAAACATCACAAATCTAAGTCTCCAACTCTTATGAAAGGAAAAAACCCTTTCAAAAGAAAAAAGAAAACTATGATGGATAATCGGGATGATATACAAGAATCATCAGAAGATGAAGGACAAGAAGTTGTGAATCTATGTTTGGTTGCTAATTCTGAAGAACTTCCTTCCACTTTAGAAACATAAGTAACTAACTATGAAACCTTTTATTAACAACTTTGTGTTGATTTTTGTGAACTTGTTAATGAACCTGCAGTTGTTACTCAAGACTGTATAAGCCTAAAAGGCAAACTTTACCAATCAAAATTTAAAGTCTCTCTCAAAACTCTTGAAGAATAGTTCAATGAAACCATTAAAGATGTTAAAAATGAAAAATATGAATTGCTTTTTAAAAGAAGTTTTTAAAGCAAAAAACTGAAAGAAAAGAAAGAACAACTTAAAGGTCATATTGAAAGAATGACTTTAAATGTGAGCATATTCATAGGTAGTACTACTATATTTGATCAAATTCTAAACTCCCCAATAGGAGTATTTGACAAAGCTGGTTTGGGTTTCAACCTAAATAAACAAAAATCCAAAGTTTTGGATTCAGAAGCTAAGAGCTGTTGTATGAAGTCAAAAGCTTTAAAAACATACATAAATGTTTCAAAAACAAAGCATACAACTTTTAAGTCTCATTCTGTCTTTAAGAAATTGGTTAATAAAACTAAAGTTGAACTTTATTCTTAAAAGGCAAGGAAATTTTGTTATAAATGTTAAAAATCAAGACATCACATTTCAAAATATTGATTAAGAAACAAAATACCTAAGAGAAAGGTAACAAACCAAAAAAGACCCTATAAAGTATAGGTACCTAAATCTTTGTTTTGTGTTAATGCAAAAATGTCTTTTAGAAGCATTGAAGAAAAAGCACTGGATCTTGGACAATGGCTGCTTAAGGCAAATGACAAGTGACAAAAGTAAGTTCTTTATTTTAGAGAAAAAGAATGGTGGAACAGTCACTTTCAGAGAGAATAGAATAGCTTAGATTAAATGTATTGGTAAGATTGACAAGGTCAACCAAGCCCAAATAAATGATGCTTATTATGTAGAAGGTTTGAAACATAACCTTCTTAGCATTAGTCAACTATGTGACAGTGGCTATGAAGTTACTTTTAAACCTAACGAACGTGTGATAAATAAGAAATCAATTAGAAAATTTCTATTTTCTAGTCTAAAAGAAAGAAACTTCAACATTGTTCACCTTGAGGATCTCTTTCATGAAACATGTTTCATGGACAATGATTCTGATTAATGGCTTTGGTACAAAAGAATTGAACATGTTCAAAACTATCCAAGATGAATCTTGTAAGAGTTCTCCAAAAAATCAATTTTGAAAAGAATTAAGTCTATGAGGCTTGTATTCAAGGAAAACAAATCAAAGGCAGTGTTAGAGCTAACAATGTTGTATCATTAATAAAGCCTCTTGGACTTATTCACATTGATCTTTTTAGACCAACCACATATTCAAGCTTAGGTGGTAAAAGATATGGACTTGTCAGTTGATTTGAGACGCCCCAGAAATACAGGGAAATTTTTCGTGATTTTGAAATCATTATTCAATGAAAAGAAATTAAATGGTGAAGCTTTCAAGTTCGACACCTGGTTCCAGAACAGTCACTCTCATATATGAAGATATGAGAGGGTAAGGGTAATTTCATATTAAACTTCTATTTAGAGACAGCGGAAGAATTAATTAATTAATTTAATGTAATTGTTGCATGATTGAAATTAAGGAGAGAGGATTTCATAGAGTTTAAGACCCCTTAATATTTCCAAAATAACGTTTTAAATAATGTAAGAAGGGATTTTATTGCAAAGGGAATGCAATCATTTAAAACAAGGCAAAATATGTACATCAGGTGCCACTCGCTCAAGCGAGTCCCATATCGGGAAACTCCGAAACAACGGGAATCTCATCAGATTGGGACGTACCATTCCCATCAATCAAAAAGAACATCACAAGAAGCTGAGAGATACCTTGCATATCAAAGCCTTCAGCATTAGAAGTCGGGAAGATCACCGTCTTGTTATGACAATCCACTAAGACTTTGTTAGCAAATAACCAATCCATGCCTAGAATAATATCTAGGTCTTTCATAGGCAAACAAACAAGGGATACATCAAACTTTCTACCCTCAAGGTTCATCATAACATTCTCACATCGGGTCACTGATCTTAAACAAGTACCGGTCGGTGTGGTTACCAATATAGAACCTCTCATCATACAAACAGGCATCCTCAAGTGCCTCACACAGTCTTCAGAAATAAATGAGTGCGTAGCACCAGAATCAAAAATAACTTTTACTAAAATACCAAGGATTTCACACTCACCATGAACAAGATTTTCAGCTTGAGCAGCTTCTTCACCAGTAACTGCAAATACTCTACCTGCAGCTTGTGGTTGATCACCACCATTGCGGTTTCCATTCCTTCCACCATGGCCATTACCTCGACCATTGCCGCTTCTCCCACCGTTATGATTTCCGCCACGGCCACCATTTCGGCCACCGTTGTATCCATAATCGTTTCCACGACCACGACCTCCAAAACCACCACGGTCTCCACGGTTAGCATCATAATTCATGCGGTTAGGAGTGCCAACATTAGCACCTCTTGTGTTTAATGGGCAATTGGGACGAATATGTCTGGGTTGGTTGCATTCGTAGCATACCACATCGTCTTGTGGACAATCACGTGCCAAATGATTAGCACCACACCTGAAGTAAGTTAGGCCTTGGACATTACCACGACCTTGGTTACCACCACCGTAACCACCTCTAGGAGCACCACATCCCCTAGAATTTGAGGATCCACCATGAAAGAACTTCTTCTTAAAATGACCTTGCTTCTTGAAATTAGAGAATTGGCCTTTCAACTTAGGCTCATGCTTTCCATGACTCGAAGGAGCCACATCATCTTCTTTATACATGCAATACTTGTTCACAAGTGTAGGGAAACTTCTAATCTTTTAATGTCGAATGGCCCGCTTGACCTCGGGCCTCAATCCATTCTCAAACTTCACACATTTGGAAGCTTTAGCACCCTCTTGTTGATAGGGCAGATAGAATGCACATAGCTCCTCAAACTTGGAGGCATACTCCTCCACCGTCATGCCACCTTGCTTAAGTTCCATAAACTCAAGCTCCTCTCTTACTTTTATAACTGTCGGGAAAATACTTCTTCAATAACTCCACCTTGAAGTTTTCCCAAACCAAGGGGATATCAGCAGACACCATGCGTCGCCTAGTAAGACGCCACCAAGCTTCGGCTTCATCACGGATCATAAAGACCACATACTCCACCTTTTGCACTTCGGAACACTCGAAGCTAGCGTAGATTCTTTCCAAGTCATTAATCCAAGCATACGCATCTTCTGGCTTGTAACCTCCATGGAACTCTGAAGGTTTCCTCTTGAGAAACAAATCAAGACCTTGGGAGCCTTGTCCCACATTCAGTTGACCTTGTCTTTCCAAGAGGTCGGCAAAGCGATTCAAGGCATTTGCCATAACAGCAGCCTCACGATTTGGTCTACCAGCCATATCCCAAGCCTATACATTAAAACATGGCTCACACATGAGTAAACTAGGGCAAACAATAACCCTTCGGCTTATGAATTCAAGAATTTTAGTACTCATAGGCCTATCATGTACTACATCACATAATCACATTACTTTTCGATACACAATCACAACATATTCATTATTAGAGGCAAATAGTGTAAGAACTCTTGGCCGGACTCAACAACAAATGCATCAATCTCAATTCAATAATAACCATCACAATTCACCCAAATAATCCACAAATCAATTAATCATAGCTCACAAAGTTCAATCTTGAGTAACAATTATATGAACAATCATTGATCATGATCGTATCAAGAGCAAACCAACGCTCTGATACCAAGTTGAGACGCCCCAGAAATACGAGGAAATTTTTCATGATTTTGAAATCATTATTCAATAAAAAGAAATTAAGTGGTAAAGCTTTCAAGTTTGACACCTAGATCCAGAACAGCCACTCCCATATATGAAGATATGAGAGGGTAAGGATAATTTCATATTAAACTTCTATTTAGAGACAGCGGAAGAATTAATTAACTAATTTAATGTAATTGTTGCACGATTGAAATTAATGAGAGAGGATTTCATAGAGTCCAAGACCCCTTAATATTTCCAAAATGACGTTTTATATAATGTAAGAAGGGATTTTATTGCAAAGGGAATGCAATCATTTAAAACAGGGCAAAATATATGCATCAGGTGCCACTCGCTCAAGCGAGTCCCACATTCGCTTGAGCGAGCCAGTGTAGGCACGCTTGGGCGGAAACGAGAAGGACTGAGCGAAGGAAAAATTTAGTATCAGGGGCTCCTCTCGCTTGAGCGAGCCCCACCTCGCTTGAGCGAGAATCGAGAGTTCACCCTGGGCGAGTCAGCAAAATGCTTGAGCGAGAGAAGAGTTTTGCATCAGGAGCCAATCTCGCTTGAGCAAGTTCCTTCTCGCTTGAGCGAGATTGTCCCAGTGACATTAAGAACTCTCTGCCCGATTTTCGCTTGGGCGAGGCATGTCTCGCCTGGACGAAAATCGTCCAGTGTCTAATTCCCCTTCTTCTTCGCTTGAGCGATCACCAATCTAGGACCATTTCGCTTGGGCGAAAATGGTCCAGTGACCAACCTTTGATTTCAATCCAATCTCGCTTGAGTGAAAAAGCCATTCGCTTAAGCGAATTTCGGCCAGTGGCCACACCCCTGTTTCATAAGCATCTCGCTCGAGCGAGATTCCTACTCGCTTAAGCGAGTTCTGCAGAGTTTATGCAGAAACAGGAAATTTACTCAACTTGGCATATCAAATCTCATTTCCTACCATTTAAGCCTATCCTAATTCATTAGCTGCACTCTATTCTATATTTATAAGATCTCCTAAAATTGTTCACACCCTTCAAATCAAATCTCTTTCACTCAATGCATAGGATTTAAAATCATTCCAACTTAAACTTCACAAAATGCTATAAATTATAAAATGCCTCATTTATTCATGAAATTAAACATCAACCAGCATCATCATTCATTGCATTACATCATTTGGGTCATTAATGAAAATTGGTCATGCTCACCAAGGTCCAATTTTCCTACATGACCCTCAAAATCATCAAATACAATCTAGATCACAAAATAAGCATACATATACATCACATGCTACATAAAAACCTAGATTTCACCGGCCAAGGCGCTTCCTATATCACTATTTACCTCCTCAACTAAAATGTACTTCAAAATGTCCACTTTCCCCTCAATTGCCTTGCATCACAAATCTAAAAAAATGGACAACATGGGAGAGTGAGTCATACATTCCAAAGGAATGAATATGAATACCATGTGATTATGTACATATGCATCAAAACACGTATACTTTGCTCATACATATCATTCATCATACTCTTCATCATCACAACACCATCATACATACATCACAAGTAACTTTACAGTTTAGGCAAAGTACACAGCATACACATAATCAAGTCCCACCACAATTTGACTATCACACAAACTATTATTTGGTACTCATATCTTTTATGTTGTCTTAGTATATCATTACATCCTCATCATATCCATCATCATATCTCATCATCATCGGCATACTTTCTTGCTATATGCAAATGCTCTTAAGCTAATGCATATGCACAATGGAATATTTCAACAATTGCAGATCTGACTGTGGGAATATAAGCACCAATTGTGGGACTCAAGTATGATCATCCAATCATACCCCTACTACACTAGTAAAATATGTACACTTATTCTTAAAATTTACATGCATTTCACCAATTGTTTTACTAGTACCAAACCGCATCGCCCATCTTGCAACACCTGGTCATTTTCACCATGACCGCGGTATACAACATATTTAACATATGGTGTTGCGGGCCAACCATGATTCATATCATGGCAGCTGTGATCCCAAGGACCACCGGGGCCACCTGCTCATCAAGAGCCACCCCCCACAAGGGTCAACCACATGTGGCTCCCCGTAGCACAACATGGGCAGCTTCGTGACTTACACACTGAGTCACAGGGGAATACAAATTGCTCATGCATAGAGCCGCCCTCCCACTGGGCCAACCGGGGGAATCCCCTAAAATTCCAACACCGGCAGCTATGTAGTATGCCATGGATGCAAATGCAAATCATATGCATTTCTCACTCTATGCATCCTATACATGCCACTCATCATACATCATCATCAACACCATTACCAACATTTCCACAAGGCTTTTAGTGGATTTATTATTGTTGGGTTATTCTTATTAATTTAAAAATTTGTGTGGCATTACAATAGTTCTCAATCAACATCATCAACAATCACATTACATTCATGGAGGATACAAGCATAACTTCATATCATTGATCATTCTACACCACCATATAACACACCATGAATATTCTAAATGCATCAAAGCATGTTGCCAAACACATTATCTACACCATACACCACATTACAATTTCTCATATTATCTCAAGCAAGGCTAACATGCACACCAATACATATGGCAATCAAATAACATTCATATTCATGCATTTAGAACATAAGACTCCTCTCCTACCTTAAGAGAAGAATTCCGATTGATAAGACACACCCGCCTCGTCGTTTGGAATAGGTCCTACATTAATATACATGTAAAGCTTCAATCAATCAGCTATTCCAAACACAAGTTCAATTCTAATTGACTATTATTATATCTAAAACTCATAACATGCATAGAACATGTTATAAACTTCCTTTTCATCATTTATTAGGCTTCGGGAATTCCTTCCCATTAAGCCACATTCATTAAATTCAAAGGCCACAAAACAATCATAGCCCAAACCTTCATGTAACTCCATTTATCCATATCCATATTCATGATTTTCATGCATTTTCCTCTTAAAACATTCTCTTAGGTCAACATTAACCATTTTCCCTAAACCTCAAAGTTAGGGTTTCACCAAACCCAACAACTCTCATTAATGCCTCATTAATCTTCATCATCTTTCAACTATAAATGCTTCTCCATCATTAACCCCTCATAAATATACACATTTATGGTAACCCACTCTAGGGCATAAGCATTAAATGCTCCTAATAAATACCCATGCATATGCATTACTCCCCCAACTCACCTTAACACTTATATATATGAAAAACCCCAACAAAATGATGAGTATACATACCTCACACCCAAAAATGAAATGGGTTTAAGAAAGAAGGAGAGGTAGCACAAAAATAAAGGGGAAGAAGGAGAAAACTTCAACTTCAATGGCCTCCTTCCAAGCTCCTTGAGAACAAAAATGGAGAAGAGGGTGAAGTTGTGTCACCTTGGCTTAGGGTTTGGAAGAAGAAGATAAGAAGAAGGTATGGAATGGAGGATTAGAGAAGAGGAAAGTGTTTTTGCCAAATGCTTTAGCAAACTCACGGAAAAAGGGGGAGAATTTTGGGGCTTTTGGTTTTAAGTTTTAGTCCTTCATTAAAAGATTCATCATTTTAAGACAAATAGGCTCCTTATTTGGGCTCAATACTTTATCTAAAAATTATTCTGAATATATTTTTGGACTCCCAATATTATACTCAACAACCCTGACCAATATCATCTCAATCAGAGATACTTGGTCCGACACCCATATCTCAATCGGGCTCATTTTCAGCTTAACCGGTCTCCATAAATCACCAACAGTCCCCAAAAATCTTAATTTAATTATTTCCAATATTTTGGGACACTAAGTAATTCACATTTGATTATTCAATATTAATTTCCTTAATTAATCCTCTATTTTAAAATTTGGGATGTTACATGATAATTTCTCTAGATTCACATGGGTTAAATCCTCACCCATAAGGATAAGTCTTGTGATGTTTTCAAAATATTTTGTAAAAATGTTTAGAATGAGAAATGCTTAGAAATCATTTGTTAGAAGTAATTATGAATTTAAGAATTCTCAGTTTCAAATGTTTTGTGATGAAAATGACATGTCACATTACTTTTATTGTCCAAGAACACCTCAACAAATGGTGTTATGGAAAGGAAAAGTGAATCTCTTTAATAGATGGTCAGAACCATGATCAATGAGTATAAAGTACCAAAGTACTTTTGGGTAAAGGTAGGTAATACCTAACACTATATTCTAAGCAGGGCTTCTATGAGAAAAATCCTTAATGAGACTTCTTATGAATTATGGAAGGGTAAAAAACCCAACATTCAATATTTTCATTCATTTAGATGCATCTGTTATATTCTGAGTAACAAAAAAAATCTAGGATGATTAAAAAACTGATAAAGGAATTTTCTTGGGTACTCAACAACTTCAAAAGTTTTTAGAGTTTATAACCAAAGAATTCTAGTTGTTGAAGAAAGTGTGTATATATTACTGTCGCGACCTGGATCGCGGTGGGAGGCCCACCGTAAAAAGAAAATTTGGTTTCTTGAGTTCCCTCCACCAATGTTTTTAAGGTGTATATATTACTGTCGCGACCTGGATCGGCGGTGGGAGGCCGACCATAAAAAGAAAATTTGGTTTCTCGAGTTCCCTCCACCAATGTTTTTAAGGTGTATATATTACTGTCGCCACCAATGTTTTTAAGGTAAAACATCGGAAAAACCCTAACATGAAGGTACTAGTCTAAAATCGAGATTTTAAGTTCGGAGTCAGTTTACATGTGGGAAATGTATTAGCACCCCACACTGTCCGTTTCAAACGATTACCCTAAATTGTTTAAGTTTTTGAATAATCTTAATAATTCATTATTTAAACCTCTCAAAAAACGCCCTATGGATTTATTGTCGATTTAAAATTAAAGTTATATCTGGTAATTAACAGGACATCTCGTCCAAATTAATCCAGTTGTCGTTAAAAGCGTTATGATTTTATTTTACGAGTTACAGGGATATATTTATTTTTTAGATTTGGGCTTGATAGGAATAATTGTTCCCACTCCTACGTATTCCCAATCTCTACTATCTTAATTCTTGTTATATATCAACGTTAAAATATTTTATGATTTTTAGAAAACTTAACCTAGATTAACAGCACGTCTCATCCAAATAATCTATAAAGATCCTAATTTGTTATCAAAATATATTATGGTCTAAATTAATTTTGAGACAATTAAAGAATTTATTTTATTTGAAAACTTAGGTCAACAGGACGTCTCGTCCAAATTGATCCCTAATATAGATATATTAATTTTTGTTATATATTAAAATATTTTACAAAAGAAAAAAAATCAACTTAACATAGATAAACAAGACGTGTCGTACAAACTAATCTTCTATCATAAAGATGTTATTTTTGTAATCTATTTGACATTAGTAAAATACTTTATGATCTAAAAATTAAACATAGATTAATATGACGTCTTGTACAAATTACCTCTAACATAAATATTTTAATTTTAGGCACATACCAATATTAATTTTATTTTCTATTTTTACGAATGTAATACTCTAAACTTGGTTAGTAACAAACGTTCTTTCCCCCTCTATCTGATTTCCTCGTCACTAGGGATGGAAATAGGCCAGGCCAAGCCGGGCTTTGAAAGGCCTGAGCCTGACCTACATCAAATTTTTAAGGCCTGAGCCTGACCTATTAGCTTGTCATAGGCCTTTTTTTAAGGCTTGTTTGAAGGTCTGTCCTGTTTAAAAGTCTGTTTAAAAGACCTATTTATAGTGAAACTTTTAAAATGCCAAAACCAACCTAAAAAAAATTTATGATCCTCCTAATTTTTTTAATTGTAAATTTATAGTATTAATTTATATTATATATATTATTTATGTTATAAATATTATATATATATAACTAATAAACAATTAATCTAATTAAATAGGCCGGCTTATTGGGCTTCAAAGGCTTTTTAGAAAACCTGTGGCCTGGCCTGTTTAGTTAAAAAGACCTTTTTAAAAGTTAAAGTCTGACCTTCTAGCCCGATAAGTCTGGCCTTCCATCCCTACTCGTCACACACACACACACATATATATATATATATATATATATATATATATATATATATATATATATATATATATATATATATATATATAATTTCCAAGAACCAATTCCTTTCGCGTGAATGTGTTGAACCTTTCTTTCAACGTGAAAGTGTTTCCTATACGCTAATACTGCGTCTCCCTACCTCGCGTGAACTCATATATATATCTATATCAGTCTTTCCTCGCCCCCCTGCGTGCCTCGCGTGGATAGTTTATATAGAGTTTTTTTGTCTTTTCTTCTCTCAACCCTTTTTCGTGAATGTGCCGATAGCGTCTTCTCAGCAGCGTGAAAGTGATTAACCTCTATGACCACTCCCCTTCCTCTCCAGCGAGCTGCCTTCTATATATATGTATTCCCCTTTTCCCCAATTTGCGTGACAGTTCTTTTTATTATATTATTATATAATATCTAATGATAAGGTTATGCTATTTATATATTATATAACTTGATAAGTTGTTTTTATAATATATATATATAAAAGCTCTATCTCACTTTATCTTATCTTTTAAAATATTCTTATCATTTTCTTTAAGCTCCTAAAAATCTAATTTAAATTTTAAACTTCTCTCTTGAATTTTAAAATTTCTCTAAGATTAGAAATTCAAAATTCAAAATTTTATGGTTCTGGTAGGGATTTAAAAACATTTTGAAAATCAAAGATCCTAATTAATAATTTGAAATTCAAACAAGCCCACAGGTTAACTTTTTCTTAAAAATTAAATCCTAATTTAAATTGAAACTTTTTGTTATTATTTTTTGAATTTTAATTTTTTAGTATTTTTTATTGTTTTTAATTTTTTTAGTTTTTATTATACTCTTTAAAAAATTTTAAATGGGCCTAGACAAAATTGAGTAGCAATAATTACCTTTAATGAATCTAATGTTTCTATTTAGAAACAGAGAATTATAGGTTTGGAAGAAGAACTACAAAATTTGAAGCTAAAAGAGTTTAAAAATAGAACGTAAAGGAAAATTAGATATTTTAGAATCACATCAATTTGATAAAAATAAAGATCCATATGAATTTGATTAATCATATTTTCTTAGAAGTTAAAAGTTTATGGCTCATCATCAAAGAGATCAGATCCATGGAGAAGCAACATAATGAGTTAGAACTAGATCCACCTTTAGTTAGCAACACCATATTCCAAATTCACGATAGTAACTTAGATTTACTATCCCTATAGAATCTGAAACAAATAGATGTTGATTACCAACTAGAACATCGTGAACTTGAATACCAAAAATCTTAGTAAATCCTAAAAATGCTTGGGGGATCCCACTTATAAAAAGACTGATATTGGGCGAGGGACTCATACAACTACAAAGTGAGCCAAATAACATAGTAGAAGCTCTTAATGATGAATCATGGATAAAAGCTATGGAAGAGGAGCTCCAGCAGTTTGATAAAAATCAAGTCTAGAACCTAGTACCACCTTTTAAGAATCTAGATGTGATTGAAATTAGATGGGTGTTCAAAAATAAGATGGATGAAGAAGGTAAGGTGATCAGAAAGAAGGCAGGGCTTATAGCTTAAAGCTATAATTAGTAATAAGGCATTGACTATGATGACACTTTTGCTCCATTAACAAGATTGGAAGCAATTAGAACCCTCACGGCCTTTGCACCTAGCAATAACTTTTAGTTGTTTCAGATGGATCTCAAGAGTGAATTTCTGAATGGTTTTATTAACAAAGAAGTTTATGTTCATCAGCCTTTAGAAATAAGAAAATATCATAACCATGTCTTTAATCTTACAAAAGCATTGTCTAGATTGAAGCAAGCTCCAAGAGCTTGGTATGAAAGACTAAGTTCATTTCTCATTTAGAATGGCTTCATAGAAGAAAAAGTGGATACCGCACTTTGTTCAAAAAGATTAAGAACAAGAACCTCTTGATAATTTAGACTTATGTTGATGACACTCTCTTTGAATAAACAAATAAGCATGATAGGTGAACTAAAGTACTTTTTAGGACTTCAGATTAAAAAAGAATCAAAAGGAATTTTCATTCATGAAGAGAAGTACATGAAAGATCTTCTCAAGAAATTTGGAATGCTTGATGCTAAGCCCATGTTAACTCCTATACATCCTTCTACGAACCTTGACTCTAATGAAAAAGGGAAACCTATATCTGAAAAAAGAATATAGAGAAATGATTGGATCTTTTCTCTACTTAACAACAAGTAGACATAATATCATATTTATAGTAAGATTATATGGAAGATTCCAAGTTTCTCCCAAAAAGTCTCATGTCACTACTGTGAAGAGAATCATCAGGGTTGGAACACAAAGTCATTGTCTATAATACAAGATGACACTGATCTAAATCTAAAAAGATTCTATGATGCTAATTATGCTAGAGATAAAGTAGAAAGGAAAAACACCAATGGTGGATGTCATTTCCTTAGGGAATTCCTGATCTCATGGTTGTGCAGAAAGAAGAACACAGTAGCATTATCCATTATAAAAGTAGAATATATTTCAGCAACAAGTTATTGCTCTCAAATCTTGTGTATCAAACATTAATTGGAGGACTACTCATTAAGGTATGATGAAACTCCAATCTTTTGTGATAATACTATAGTGCTATAACTCTGTCAAAAAGTATCATCTAGTATTCAAGATCAAAACACATTGATACCAAGCATGACTTCATTGACACAAAACTTCAAATTATTGATATCTTCAAAACTCTTAATGGAAGATAAATTCAAGTTTCTTCTAAGCAAATTAAACATGTATACAATGAGTCTAGAATGATTTAGAAATAGAAACCATTCCATTTCTAAACATAAACATTTTTAGCAAATATGTCTCTTCAAATCTAATGAATGTGGAGCATGATATCAAGTTGTTTTCATGCATTCATGTGTTTATTTGACATGTTTAATGTAATTGAGTCGAATCTATTATTACAATTCTGTTTCTGAATAAGAACTAAACATGTTTATCATTTCCTTAAGTCTTTCATAAAAAAGGTTATGGAAGATTATCTTAACACATGTTTTAATTAAACAAGCCTAAAATCATGTTTCTAAAACTAGACATTGACCTAGTTTGAAAACCGTATAACCTATTTTTCAAAAATTAGTTATTTGGCTTGTTGTGCTTGAACCTTTGTGATTGATTAACTTAATTATGTTTGTTTGATGTGCATAAAATATAATGATTAAGATAGTGTTTAATGCATGACATAGTAAAGGAAATATGGTAGTTTCTAGTATATGAAAAGATTTATTTTCTCTCATGGAAAGAGGAGATACAAGCATATTGAAACATCTTTAATTATTTTAAGAATGCTTTGATACCAAAATAAAACAACCCGACCGAATTAAAACCCAAACCGAGATCAGGGAAATTTTTTTTTTCCAAAATTAACCAAGCAGTCAGGGTAAAATAAATCAACGTAGGCAAAGGAAAGCAAAAAAAACCGACAGCGGAAGAACAAAGCTTAAGCGAGCCCATTACAGTGTCCACTCGCTCAAGCGAGACCCAAATCCGCTTGAGCGAGACAACCTATCTCGCTTAGGCGAACACCCATTCGCTTAAGCGAAACCAACCCGAAACCTTCCTTCCATTCACACATGCTGGAGCGAACCCTTATTTGCTGAAGCGAACACCCACACTCGGTAAATTCTGTCACTCGGAATCGGGACCACGTCCACTCGGGAACTGCCCCCATAGGGTCATGCTTCACTCGGCAAATTCATACTTAGCCAAATACTTAGTTTATTCAAGAAGCCCACACTCATGCTTCATTCGGAAGCGTCATAATCACCACTCGGGAAATGATTCCCTCGGATACTCCACTCGGAGTCCATAACCTTCCCTCACACGGATTATTTCCCAGGTCCATTACCACTCGGTATAATTCAACCTCATTTCACTCAGAATATATTATCCATTCAGCACTCGACATAATTCGTTCTCCCACACTCGGGATCACATAACCTCTTGGCTATAAATCACCCGGTCACATCTTAACCATTCATCATTCAGGTAATACATTAACCCATTCCCACCTACGTACACTGAAAAATGGTGTAGGGGTGAGCTTTTACATATTAAATGACAGTTATTGACTCGGATTAATCTTCGAATCCTTAACCATGCAATAACATATATCATCAATCAAAACATACACACTGCCATTTAACATGGACATTCACATAACATCATCCGATCGGGATTTTACACATATTTTCACTCGGTAACATATGGACTAATCTTCCCTCGGAAGAAGCCCACACGAGTACATCTTTACTCGGAATTGTCTTATGCCTTTATCACTCGGAAAGGCCACACAACTAAAGCCTCACTTGGACACGGCTCTCCCATCTATATTCCACTCGAAATTTGTCAACTTAGCATTATTCTCTCAAGACACATAACGAATAAATCGGGTAACATCATAACAATGTAAATATATATATATATATATATATATAATGTACTCTTGTTCATAAACCCGATATACAACCCATATAATTAAATCCATTCGGATTACAAGAGAGTCGGCCAAGGCTTTAACATGTCTATTTACAATATATATATATATATATATATATATATATATATATACTATATTTGCACTTCAACAATTTGAGTGCCCATCACTCGAACTTGAGGCCATCCTCATTACCAGTCCGACCTGCACATACTGAAAAATAGTGTAGGGGTGAGCTTTTACATATTAAATGATAGATATTGGCTCGGATTATACCTCAATCCTCAATTATACAATAACATATCTCAATCAACAATAACTCAGTCATTCAATATGAATATTCACACAACATCCGACCGGAATTCATTCAATTTAATCAGAGCTGTATAATTCCCTTCATTCACCCCAACATAAATCACAACCTTAGGCTCACGTTGCACTCGGCAACAGCATCAATATACATATATTCACCCAGTCGGAATTCACACCAATCATTCATGACTATATTAATGATATTCATCGTAGCATTATTACAACCATAACATCATATTGCACTGGGCAAATACATCCATATACATGCATTAATCCAATCGGATTCACCCCAATCATTTCATATTCACATATTCAATAATTCACATTGAGCTCAATGACAATAATAAGTGTAAACACATTCTTTTCACCCGGATCTGGTTATTTATTATCCATTTTTATTGTTGCAACATAGGCTCCAAGCCTTTTCTCAGCTCCAAGCTGATTTGGCCGTTTTATAGGTACCAAACATTTTGCCCTCACATGTAACACAGTCACTCCAAGCGACAACGGAAGTGTTACGGGCAGCCCCAAGTCCAACCCGGTAGGCTTGCCTTGAGTCCAACCCAAGGTCTTTAAGCGTCCAACGCTTAGTGCACTCGGCACTGCCCCAAGTCCAACCCAGGGTCTTTTATATATTTCAACACATATTCATCTGATTGCCGATCGGTATTAAGCGTCCAACGCTATATGCTCCAAGCATTTCAGTGGCGAATCGGATGAATATGGTCTTTCATCAGGCGTCCAACGCCAATGCACTCGGCATTGCCTTGAGTCCAACCCAAGGTCTTTCATTATATTTTCCACACATATGAACTCAGCATTCAACATCAATAGCATGCATCCAATGTATTTATCATTATTATTCATAAACAGGGGTCGACATAACAATAACACAATACATGCACTCGGCAATCACATGCACTCGGCAAAACACATGCTTTTCAATATAAAATCCCAAATGGGAATTAACATAACCAACCCACATCTCATGCACTCGGCAATCACAATGCCATTCACTCGGAATTATCATTTACAACAAGCATCACATGCTTTTCATATAAAACCCACTCGGCATCAACAGCCATAACATATCATATATTTACATAGAATCATAACCAGAACCAGCACAGCATTCACACACCACATGCGTTTAATATTCACACTGGTTCATAGCACATGCATTCACGTAGTATATTATTAGAAACCACATTACCATGCATACACCCAGCATTACTAATATAATAATCAAGATATATTCTCATCTGTCCTTCAGTATGAGGAACTCGGCATCTTCATATTTACCAGCTTACATCTCATGGACGGAGTTTAACATACACCACACAAATAATAATTATCACACATCCGGGCTTCCACTCAACAACATACAACACACAACAAACATAACACATCACAGTGTAATAGTTTCACCTGGAACCCGTCCATAAACCATACATTTGAGATGCAACAGCCCCCTACCTGGAATGAAGATCCAGAAGCTCCTTGAGCTTACAGAACCGACCAACTGCTCCTTGGTCACACGTTCTCAACAGAACGACCCAGCTGTTGTACTCTACACAGCTTTGGAGGAACACCGAGCCACTCTACCACACAATCAGCTCTCCTCCATTACACTTCATGCTCTCCTTGCAAGACAGTGGAGAGTCCCATGCCTCCAAGGCACAACACAGTCCTCACGTAACCCAGTGGAGGACTCCAAACGTTGTTCCACACTCGAACAGCCCAGTCCTCACCAACAATGAAGGACTCCCAGACTTCTAGAACCAACGCTATTAGGTAGAACAGGGGAGGATATCTGCCTTCAAATACACAGCACCATGCTGTCTTCTCTCAACCACGCTGTTCCACTTTGTGTCCCACTCGATTCTACTCAGTGTGCGAGTGGAAGAAGAAGATGAAGGAGATGAAGATGAAGAACCAGCGAAGGAGTAGAAGAAGAAGCCACAGGACGCGAGAGAGAAGGAGGAGTGTTTCTCCTTGAACCCAAAATATAATGAGCAAGGAGTGGGTGGAAAATGAAAAGCCAAAGTCCTTACCCCCTTCAACCGTGACAGCCCTCTCCCATCAGCCATCACATCTCCATCAGCTCCCATCCCATCAGCGTGGGAATCACGAGGGAGAGAGAGAGAACCGAAGCTCTCCTTTAAACCACAAAGGGTACTATTGTAATTCTGCCTGGCCATTAATTATTATTATTATTCAACAATTTGCCTAATTGGCAATTAATCTTAATTAACCATTAACTTAATCAATCCATAACCTTAATCCTGAAATTTACCACACTCGGTAATTAATTAAAAATCAGGATGTTACAATTCTCCCCCTTATCAAAGAATTTCGTCCTTGAAATTCCAACATGAACTTATCTCAACAAGCTACTAATTACATGTCTCTACTCCCCAAGCATTCACTGACCGGTTCACAATTCCACTCGGTATTGCTTAACCTCTCAAGCGGTTTACCGACCGCCCCACAATTCCAGTCGGCAAAAACACTAAAGTCAGGTCCTACCTGATTACAACCTCTCCATAAAATTCAATATACTTGGGGATTCAATTTTTAAAACGTATAAATTACCCCATTTAACTCTACCAATTCACCATAACCGATGGCACCTTTAGTTCATTGGCCGCTCGGCCCTACACTCTCAACGCCAATCGGTGTACATTCACCGCCAATTCCTCCAAATCGTAGGAGTTACCTGACTTAACCATAGACTCATACAGAGTATAGACTCAAAATTATATCACATGAGACACATTATGGAGGTTAATCAACCAGTTGGGAAGAGTCTAGTCGGTAAACAACATTACCGATTCCCCCCAATACTCAATATTGTCCAATTTATCTCGGATTAAACCCTCGGCTTAACAACATCCGACCACTAAAATTCTTCTCCAAACCATAATATATCTTAGCAATACCGAGCCGAACACTCAAAAGAGCTCCCCATGTGCATCAATTAGCACAGTTTGCCTGGATTTACTTCGTACAGGCACCACACTCGGTCTAAAATCTCAGATTTCTATCCATTCCTTTGGCCAATTCCATGCCTACACCCTGAGAATGTTACTCGGATCTCTCACTCAAAAGGGTTCTTCGAGGTTTGAAAGTAATTCTCACCCGGAAAACTTTCCACTTACAAAATTTTCACTCGGCATTCAAGCCTACATCAATTACAAATCTGAGTTCAAACTCAGCAGCTCTAAACATCAACCCGAACACAAATATGAATAAATTTACCTCTCGGGTATCTATTCCCCTCGTGAGCCATTCACTCGGAAACTTTCCTATTCCAAGTTCCACACAGTACCATTCCACACAGAAGTGGCACATTCAGACTCTTCACCCGAGAGTCACACGACTCAGATATTTCACTCAAACCTCGCCTGTCATAAATGTGTCATTCGGACACAGTCCCTTAACTTAATAATAACTCTCACAACGATGTTTTACTCGGAACATCATAATTCCATTCAGTAATTCTTTCTCCCAGAAGATTTCACTCGGAATTACCTCCACTTTCTCACACTCGGAATATACTAATCTTTTTTGAGCAAATTCTCACCTTTACTGGTCACCCATCTATTTCAATAACTAATCATCATTTTAGTAGCCAATTCATACCCAATAACCTCTGATCCTCTCGGAGGTAAACACATCAAGGTTAAACAAACCTTCTATCCCCATTTTGATACACTAACAATTACTTTCCACTTAATACAGTTCTCATTTTCACTCAGAACAGTCTGATAGACTCACCATCACCATAAGCAGCTACAACCTCACCTGCCCGACTTATGAATTGCTGCATCCAACTTATAGGATGACGTCTCATTCCTATAGGGTTACAACGATTACATAGAGTCACTGCAAAAGTGTACGCTGCCATAATACCTATGGTATGAAGAGTCGTCCTGGAACAGCATACATTACACTCTTCTCACTCACACCGACTGCACTCACCCAAATAATACTAATTCATAAAAGTTAATGGCATTCCACACACACACACATATATATATATATAAGCAATACATTTACATCAACATCATCATTATGCACCACCCAGGGCACATCACACAACAATCATCATAAAATATAGTCTACCACTACTGTAAAATAGTATAATGGCAATAGGTTTCCGACCCCACAAATTCACATGGATTCAGCACTGTATTTACCTATACTCACTCGGCATATCAACAATCGGCTTCCAGCCCATACCGAGTAAATATCTCATCATTGGATCTTATCCATCTTAAAACCATAATCTGACAGCCTATTAATCCTTCATTTTATCACAGGTCATTAGTCAATTGAAGCCTAGATATTTCGCCGAGCTCACTTAGGAATACCACTCGGATTACCATATAACTTTCATTTACTTAACAAGTTCCAACATCGGTGAACCTTTTCACTGAGCATAAACACAATCCACCAATTGGTCGTGCAATTATCATTATAATATGATTTCTAATACCACCATAATCAATACCCAAGCGCACTCAGATTTCAACCTTACCAGTCACTATCAATCCGGTATCTCATTTATTATTTACATTCACCTTAAGACAATTCAAGCCTCAACAATTCATTATACCATTACTGACTCGGCTCAACAATCCATAAGGTCAATCAGATTATCTGACTCAGAAATTCCAGGGGTCACCTGGTACCCCATCGTGGAACATTCCCACAATATCCAAATATCACCGAGTCAAAACCACCATAGGGTCTAGTTCCACAAAATCTGATAGTATAAGATCGCACTAAATCCAATCGGGGTTTCCACACCTTATGGGTCATCACTAAATCAATTATTCACTCGGTTTTCAACCACAAGATCGAGTCTACCCAAATCCTTAAGTATCCAATTACATCAATTTCTCACCCAGTTTTCTAACCTCTCAAGTATCTATCTCAGTAATATCTGATCATACATGATCATGCCCAATCAACTGGGTCACCACACCTAGTGACCAAACATCAACCAACCATTCACTCGGTTTTTACACACTAGAAATCGAGACACTACCCCAATCAAACATGTACCGGATTTTACATTTAATCACTTATTACATACCCAGATTTCACACCTAGGAAACTGCAACACTTCACTTATACCATAAATCACATACATCATATATCATATGGGGTTCCCGTGCCAAAAGATATATAATTCATCCCTTACAAATGGCACAACCGATCAGTTAAGTAGGAAACACTCCACTAGGGAATTCCTTCGTTATCATTCACTTAATCAACTCAAATACGTGAGTTCTAATCCGTTCAACAAACATGACTCGGCCATGAACCACTAGCATGGCATACATAAGAGTCCTAGCCAATTAATCTGACCTCCACCTGTACAAGGGTCTCGACGTATATCATTCTATTTCCTTCCCAATCAACCCGGGCTTAGAATATCCTCTAAGAATTTCATGGATAACCGAACCAGGGTAGTAACAAATCCTCTACCCCCAATTAATACCACAACAGTAGTGCCACTCACTACTGTCCCCAACAAACACATAGGCATATATCACACAAATCATGGTTAAACATGTATCAATTCCAATCGAACACCACAAGCAATGATGACAACCGATCACATTGCACACAACCGCTTACAATTCAGTAAGCATACCTTGGCCTTGGACCTTTTAAGTCCACTCTGATACCAAAATGAAACATCCTTAATTCTTTTAAGAATGCTTTGATACCAAAATGAAACAACCCGACTGAATTAAAACCCAAACCGAGATCAGGGAACTTTTTTTTTCCAAAATTAACCAAGCAGTCGGGGTAAAATAAATCAACATAGGCAAAGGAAAGCAAAAAAAACTGACAGCGAAAGAACAAAGCTTAAGCGAGCCCATTATAGTGTCCACTCGCTCAAGCGAGACCCAAATCCGCTTGAGCGAGACAACCTATCTCGCTTGGGCGAACACCCATTCGCTTAAGCGAAACCAACCCGAAACCTTCCTTCCATTCACACTCGCTGGAGCGAACCCTTATTCGCTGAAGCGAACACCCACACTCGGTAAATTCCGTCACTTGGAATCGGGACCATGTCCACTCGGGAACTGCCCCCATAGGGTCATGCTTCACTCGGCAAATTCATACTTAGCCAAATACTTAGTTTATTCAAGAAGCCCACACTCATGCTTCATTCGGAAGCGTCATAATCACAACTCGGGAAATGATTCCCTCGGATACTCTACTCGGAGTCCATAAGCTTCCCTCACACGGATTATTTCCCAGGTCCATTACCACTCGGTATAATTCAACCTCATTTCACTCAGAATATATTATCCATTCAGCACTCGACATAATTCGTTCTCCCACACTCGGGATCACATAACCTCTCGGCTATAAATCACCCAGTCACATCTTAACCATTCATCATTCAGGTAATACATTAACCCATTCCCACCTGCGTACACTAAAAAATGGTGTAGGGGTGAGCTTTTACATATTAAATGACAGTTACTGACTCGGATTAATCTTCGAATCCTTAACTATGCAATAACATATATCATCAATCAAAACATACACACTGCCATTTAACATGGACATTCACATAACATCATCCGATCGGGATTTTACACATATTTTCACTCGGTAACATATGGACTAATCTTCCCTCGGAAATAGCCCACACGAGTACATCTTTTCTTGGAATTGTCTTATGCCTTTATCACTCAGAAAGGCCACACAACTAAAGCCTCACTCAGAATGGCTCTCCCATCTATATTCCACTCAGAATTTGTCAACTTAGCATTATTCTCTCAACACACATAACGAATAAATCGGGTAACATCATAACAATGTAAATATATATATATAATGTACTCTTGTTCATAAACCCGATATACAACCCATATAATTAAATCCATTCGGATTACAAGAGAGCCGACCAAGGCTTTAACATGTCTATTTACAATATATATATATATATACTATATGTGCACTTCAACAATCTGAGTGCCCATCACTCGGACTTGAGGCCATCCTCATTACCAGTCTAACCTGCATATACTGAAAAATAGTGTAGGGGTGAGCTTTTACATATTAAATGACAGATATTGGCTCGGATTATACCTCAATCCTCAATTATACAATAACATATCTCAATCAACAATAACTCAGTCATTCAATATGAATATTCACACAACATCCGATCAGAATTCATTCAATTTAATCAGAGCTGTATAATTCCCTTCATTCACCCCAACATATATCACAACCTTAGGCTCACGTTGCACTCGGCAACAACATCAATATACATATATTCACCCAGTCGGAATTCACACCAATCATTCATGACTATATTAATCATATTCATCATAGCATGTATTACAACCATAACATCATATTACACTCAGCAAATACATCCATATACATGCATTAATCCAATTGGATTCACCCCAATCATTTCATATTCACATATTTAACAATTCACATTGAGCTCAATGACAATAATAAGTGTGCACACATTCTTTTCACCCGGATCCAATTATTTATTATCCATTTTTATTGTTGCAACATAGGCTCCAAGCCTTTTCTCAGCTCTAAGCTGATTCGGCCGTTTTACAGGTACCAAACCGTTTGCCCTCACATGTAACACAGTCACTCCAAGCGACAACGGAAGTGTTACGGGGAGCCCTGAGTCCAACCCGGTAGGCTTGCCTTGAGTCCAACCCAAGGTCTTTAAGCGTCCAACACTTAGTGCACTCGACACTGCCCCAAGTCCAACCCAGGGTCTTTTATATATTTCAACACATATTCATCTGATTGCCGATCGGTATTAAGCGTCCAATGCTATATGCTCCAAGCATTTCAGTGGCGAATCGGATGAATATGGTCTTTCATCAGGCGTCTAACGCCAATGCACTCGGCATTGCCTTGAGTCCAACCCAAGGTCTTTCATTATATTTTCCACACATATGCACTCGGCATTCAACATCAATAGCATGCATCCAATGCATTTATCATTATTATTCATAAACAGGGGTCGGCATAACAATAACACAATACATGCACTCGGCAATCACATGCACTCGGCAAAACACATGCTTTTCAATATAAAATCCCAAATGGGAATTAACATAACCAACCCACATCTCATGCACTCGGCAATCACAATGCCATTCACTTGGAATTATCATTTACAACAAGCATCACATGCTTTTCATATAAAACCCCCTCGACATCAACAGCCATAACATATCATATATTTACATAGAATCATAACCAGAACCAGCACAGCATTCACACACCACATGCGTTTAATATTCACACTGGTTCATAGCACATGCATTCACTCGGTATCTTATTAAAAACCACATTACCATGCATACACCCAGCATTACTAATATAATAATCAATATATATTCTCATCTGTCCTTCAGTATGAGGAACTCGGCATCTTCATATTTACTAGCTTACATCTCATGGACGGAGTTTAACATACACCACACAAATAATAATTATCACACATCCGGACTTCCACTCAACAACATACAACACACAACAAACACAACACATCACAGTGTAATAGTTTCACCTGGAACCCGTCCATAAACTATACATTTGAGATGCAACAGCCCCCCTACCTGGAATGAAGATCCAGAAGCTCCCTGAGCTTACAGAACCGACCAACTGCTCCTTGGTCACACGTTCTCAACAGAACGACCCAGCTGTTGTACTCTACACAGCTTTAGAGGAACACCGAGCCACTCTACCACACGATCAGCTCTCCTCCATTACACTTCATGCTCTCCTTGCAAGACAGTGGAGAGTCCCATGCCTCCAAGGCATAACACAGTCCTCACGTAACCCAGTGGAGGACTCCAAACGCTGTTCCACACTTGAACAACCCAGTCCTCACTAACAATGGAGGACTCCCAGACTTCCAGGCACCAACGCTATTAGGCAGAACAGGGGAGGATCTCTGCCTTCAAACACACAACACCATGCTGTCTTCTCTCAACCACGCTGTTCCACTTCGTGTCCCACTCGGTTCTACTCAGTGTGCGAGTGGAAGAAGAAGATGAAGGAGACGAAGATAAAGAACCAGCGAAGGAGTAGAAGAAGAAGCCACAGGACGCGAGAGAGAAGGAGGAGTGTTTCTCCTTGAACCTAAAATGTAATGAGCAAGGAGTGGGTGGAAAATGAAAAGCCAAAGTCCTTATCTCCTTCAGCCGTGACAACCCTCTCCCATCAGCCATCACATTTCCATCAGCTTCCATCCCATCAGCGTGGGAATCACGAGGGAGAGAGAGAGAACCGAAGCTCTCCTTAACACAACCAAGGGCACCATTATAATTCTGCCTGGCCATTAATTATTATTATTATTCAACAATTTGCCTAATTGGTAATTTATCTTAATCAACCATTAACTTAATCAATCCATAACCTTAATCCTGAAATTTACCATACTCGGTAATTAATTAAAAATCAGGATGTTACACATATAAAGCCCTTTGAAAGTTACTTCACAAATTGTGTTATTTGTTTATACTTGTGAGAAATTTAACCTTTGAAAGGGTTAATAATCTTAATTTGATTCTAATGTGGCACATGTTGAAAAGAAGAAAGATTGATCTCGCAACCATCATCATCAAAAACATCATCAATTATATGTAATCCATAAAGTCTTATAGTGCAATTCCTAATGGGATAATGATCACAAGATTCATTAAATATGCAGCCATTAATCTTAATGATGCATACTTTTATGAGTCTATCGTAACTACCTTTGACAAGGCTAGTGTGCAGGGTGTCTTGTTGGGCAACATCTTCCTGAAGAAACCATGGAAAAAGCTTATTCATGATGTGTCTATAGCTTCCAACATCTCTATTACTGTTGTTAATCTTGTTGTTTTTCAAAGGAGGAAGCCTTCAAAAACTGATGAACTGGTCTGAATTAGGGTTTGGAATCTAGTATGGGACCAGCCATAAATGTTCTCTATTTAAATGTTTAATACATCAGTCTAGTGGGAATCTGGTATTATAGCCCCTATTCTAGTGGGGAAATAAGGGACTTGGAGTCCTGGAAATCCTTCTCACCAAGCTTTCACGTTGAATTGGGGCGAAAGGTGGTGTCACCTGTGAATATTCTCCAACGCTCAAGTCAGTAAAAGAAATGGAATACAAAGTTCTTGAGCATAAATTTGAGAATGAGTCTAACATACTAGTGTTGTAGAAATGTTGATATTTATATGTATGCATGCGGAGAGTGCAAGAGTCCTTTAGGGTTTGGGGATAATTCGTACACTGTGTTAGTATGATTCTGTAAGAATCTGACACACGCCGTGAGAGCCTTCGCGTCTCTCACGAATGTCCCCCCTGTGACTGTACCTTGTACTATTTGTTAGGTGACATAGATGCTTTTCGGTGTGCGTGATGTTGACCTGGACTTTTTGGTATAGAAAGGAATCTGATATGTAGTCCAGAGGTCCACCTGCCACACCAGTAGTCGAGTGAAAATAGGTGAGATTACCCTTTTGTCCCTGCGTCAGTATCTATACCAGATCATTTTCCCCCTGGCTAGTTTGAGGGACTAAGTAAGTTGCTCAACATAAGCTATCATGCCCTACCGAGGTTGCCTTTACGGGTGTGGATACTGGCTTGGATGACGTTCCTCCGAGGTCCCCTTTTGTAGGTATGGACATCGACTTTAGACAACGTTCTACCTTTGCACGAAAAACTTAAGAACTTTCAAAATTTGGAACTCCTTGGCCTTGAGATGCCACCAATGATGGGAAGTTATTGCTAATAACACGAGAGTACTAATGATTATGCACATAAGGATTGCCAATCGTCGCGGGTAGTAGGTATTAGGCCTAAAATTCAAACGTTTGGCCCATTCAATTTCAGCGTTATGCAAAACGACACTAACTTCGCGTGCTTTAAATTGAAATGAAACCATCGTTAGCCTTTAAAACGACGCATTCCCTGACAAACGACGTGCTTCTTGACCGGTGGTTACCATGTCCCCACCATAGCTATAAAAGAGGAACATAGGCATTTTTAGGAAGCTACTTGCTTCAACCCTAAGAAAACCTCTGCCAAACTTTCTTCTCAAAGAAGTTGTTGTTTCAATGCCCTTAGTGAAGTACTTCCATCATCTCTTGCTTTAAAACCTTACCTAGGTAACCTTCCTCTTCCCTTTCTCTAGTTCATTTCTTCTCTTATAGTATTATTACCATGCGCTCTAGGTAAGGTCGCACTGGTTATGGCCATCGAGGGGGAAGAATCCCAATAAGGTCTTCTGTATATCGAGGGGGGGAGAATTCCTAAAAACCCTCCTAGGTCCATGCCACATTGTACAGAAAGGAGAGACACTCCTCCACCGAGGCGGCGAATGGCATTGCGCTCCTCAGAGTCCTCCTCAAACTCAGGGGCTAGCCACTCTTCTGAGAGTGAGGTGAGTGTTGATTGTTACCTTTTTGATGATTTGGCTTTTTACAGCAGCACCGACGTTTTCCACCATGCCATAGGTAAAAGGGCCACTAAAGGAAACTTCAGAACTGTCCTAGTTCTTAAAACCATCGAAGGGTATATCACCATGGTAGGACACCGGCTCAACTGGGTGAAGCTGAATGAGTTACACCCCTATTGCTGGTGGAAGACGAGATACGTAAAATAGCATCCCAGCATGCTAGGGAAGATGAGGGATGGCTAACTCCATGATTTATGGTATACGTTGAGAAGAGGCTCAAACAGAAGCTTATGGAGCTTGTACCCCGTCCTCGCGACAGGATTTGTCACCGCTGTCCAGATGAGCGCTCCATCTTCATATACGACTTTATCTTTTCCTAACTTAGGGTTCACTTTTCCCTCATCGAATTTAAGATGGGCGTGCTGAGGTTTCTGGACTATGCCCCTTAACAAGTGCACCCTAATGGATAGGGATTGATCCATGCCTTGGAGGTGTGACTCAAAGATCATCAACTTTGAAGCCTTCATAGAATCTGCGAAGGTGGATGGGAGATCCTTCAAACATTACTTAGTGAAGATCCAGATTCAACTGAACAAGCCGGTCTTCTAGAGAAACAAGGAAGGCTTTCTGTAATTCCCTGTGGAGTAGACCCATGAGCACTTCCTGCTTACCACAAAGGTTTACTTCACTTTCGAGAGTGAACTATCTCCCTACTCAGTAGAAGTTCTAAGCTCTCTACAAATGTACACTTCTGATTGCGGGAGGTTTTCTTGCAAACGTCTCCTAGGGTCCAACACCCTTCGTAATGAATATCTAAGTAATTTCCTACTTTTATTCTTAGCTGTTTGAGCTTTGATATATGTTGTGTTTGAAACTAATATGCTTTCGTTTCTTAATGCAGAACAAATAGATGAGTTGTGTGCCACCATGAACAATTTGAAGTCTATGCTAGCAGATGAGGACTCATCTTTTGAGGAGAATAATATTCAGCCCAAGAGGAACGCCATCAAGGCACGCACTGAAACAATCACCCTAACATCCGGTGTGAGTAGTGACTGTGACGACCCGCATCAATATTACATTTATTTATATCCATTTAATCATTTTTCACCATAAATTTTTTTTTTGCGTTTAATGAAAATTAATTAGGTCCTAATATAAAATATTTATTTTTCTTAAGCATACTCAAAATAATAGATAATAGTGAATAAATCAATTAATAAAATAGAATTAATTATAATCAGTGGAAGAAGAAAATGAAGACAGGGGTCATTCGCCTGAGCGAGACCCTGATTCGCTTAAACGAAACCCATGAAGGTCGTTTAGGCAAGTTCCGACTCGCTTGGGCGAATTCTACACTTTAAACCTGAGCGAACAACGGGACCTACAAGGAAAATTAACAAGTCGTTTACTCGGAAATGGCCCTCTCAGTTGTATCTCACTCAGGAACACCCTAACCTTCCTTCACTCAGAAAAGGTTCTCTCAGGTATACCTCACTCGGAAAACATTCTAACCACTCGGAAGGGGGCGAGGGATACTCGCCTGAGCGAAATAGGCACAGAATCAAATTCCCCCGGCCTTCGCTCAGACAAGACTGAATCCGCTGGGCGAGATTCGTCCGGTAATTGACTTTACTACAGCAACGCAAATCCACTCATGAAAATCAATACCGATCACATACCAACATAATTCATATGCACATTAGTCAACATACACAAGCAACATAGTATAACATCACATACTCGAAAAATTCATTATACATTACACACAATTCATTTCACAATCACTCGGTTCCTTGGCATCAATCCTCCGCTTGGCGCACCTCCAGGGCTCCGACCTCTTCCCTGTCACTGGTTACTAAATTGAAAACCACAGCAAGGGTGAGTGTTTGGCAT
The DNA here is from genome assembly GCA_037962975.1 of Clitoria ternatea. Lineage (NCBI taxonomy): Eukaryota > Viridiplantae > Streptophyta > Magnoliopsida > Fabales > Fabaceae > Clitoria > Clitoria ternatea. Next base: position 79,914,341 of record CM075672.1, read on the forward strand.
CATAATTAATCTAGAATGGAAATTAACAAAATACTTGTATATAAACTCCGTCCGATTGCTTTATCCACAATTGCAAATCACACTCGGCAAATATGGCAAATCACACTCGGTAAATATAACAAATCGCACTCGGCAAATATAGCCAATTACATTCAGTAAATATAGCCAATCACACTCGGCAAATACAGCCAATCACACTCGACAAATATAACCAATCATACTCGGCAAATATAACAATTCACACTCGGCAAATATAACCAATCACACTCAACAAATATAACAAATCACACTCGACAAATATAACCAATCACACTCGGCAAATATCATCAAGTACATACACATCACAATACTAATAATTCATCAATTGTCACCACTGTCTCTCAGATAAAATTGACACCTAGTATCAGGATACTAAAGGACTGGCCTTCAGCTGGGAGTCCGACTTGACATCCCGTGAACCCGACTTGGTTCACCGAGCCCGACTTGGCTCCCTACCTCAACCACTGGGTCCAACTTGACCACTGGGTAGCTCAACTGAGCACAAAGACCACGGGAGCCAGAAAACGAGGGGTATACATACCGTTGGTCATCCCATACCATATAATCACATATCATATCTCATAATCATTAAGTATCATCAACAAATAACAAATGCAACAACCAGAAACTGGCATGTGCTCATAGTACAGGGCGACTGACTTGTCAAGCCCATCCATCACATTGCCACTGGGCGACCTACTTGTCAAGCCCGTCATCACAACGCCACTATGCACATCGAATCATCACAATTCAAAACACTTTAATCTCACAAATCATAAACCATACACAATTCACATGCAATTATTATCCACAATCTTTCTTACCGTTTTAATACTTAGTTCGGCGACCCGAACCCAAAATACGCACCTATTCTAATTAATTACAACCTGAACACCCCCTTACCTCGATTCCAAGCTTCAACGATCTGCTCTTGATGCCGATTACGTCCTCTAAGCACTGGGTTCATGGTTTCACCTCCAAATCCAACACCAGCTTCGTCACTCAGTCCTCCGATGTTCGTTTTGCAACCTACGGGGGTCGGAATGCAAAACTCATTAACGTCATACCACCCTCTTCTCTAAAGACCATTTTCGAGCTCACACACACTAGAGGAGTGGAAAACAGAACCTTACCCTGCCATGCATCACCATTCGGTCCAAAAGAGAAAACGAAAAGGGAAGAGATAACTCAATTTAAACGGTTCATTGGACTCACCTTGAAACCACGGTCACGGAAATGGGGTTCGTTCAAAGTTTTGACATGGAAGAAGCCTTCCCTCAGAGCATGCAACTCGGCAGCGTGAGGAGAAAACGAAGAAGAAATAGAAGGAGAAGAAGGCTCGCGTGGATAATGAGGAAGAAGAAAGGAGATATTTATTATTTAAAGCTCAGGGGCAAAACTGTCTTTTCCCCATTTCTTTTATATTTTCATTAAAAGTTTTAATTAAACTTTTACCTTCTTCTAATTCCACTTCATTTAACCTGTTTGTAATTAATCAATCAAATAATTTTATTTATTTTCACAATATTTAATTATTTATAATTGCACTTATTTTAATAATAATTCATAAAAACATCAAATAAATCTCTAAAACAATAATTAATATTTCCCACTACTCATAATTTTACTTAAAATATCTGGGATGTTACATCCACCCCCCTAAAAAGGGATTTCATCCCCGAAATCAACGCACCTTACTGAAAAAGATCGGGGTACACCCGTCTTATGTCCGACTCGAACTCCCACGTGTAGGTTATCCCATTTAAATTTTGCCACTTCACATTCACCAATGGTACTTCCTTGTTTCTTAACCATTTAGTCTGGTATCCTTCAATACCGATCGGTGTGACTTCTACCGTCAGGTCCTCCTTTAGTTCAATAGAATCATCCGACACAATCATGGAGTCACACGGAATGTACGCTCGGAGTTGTGACACATGAAACACATTGTGGATATTAGTTAACGACTGGGGAAGATCCAGTCGGTAAGCAACATCACTGATCCTCTCCAAAATTTTATGCGGCCTAATGTATCTCGGATTAAGCTTGTGACTCTTCAATATCCGACCTACACCTTTGGTCGGTGAAACCTTCAGAAATACCCAGTCACCCGCCTGGAACTCAAGTGGTCTATGCCGATTGTCATAGTAACTCTTCTGTCGGTCTTGGGCAATCCTCATTTTCTCTCAGATCAGAGCAACTTGTTCATTCATTTCCTAGATTAACTCGGGTCCCAAATGAATGGCATTGCCATTTTCTTTCCAACACAAAGGTGTACGACACCTTCTATAATACAAAGCTTCATATGGAGCCATCCCAATGCTACTGTGGTAGCTGTTGTTATATGCAAACTCCACCAATGGCAAGTATCTTTCCCATGAACCACCTTGCTCCAATACACAGGCTCTAAGCATATCCTCTAAGGTCTGTATAGTCCGTTCTGACTGGCCATCAGTTTGCGGATGATAAGCTGAACTCAGTCTTAGTTCAGTACCCAATTCCTGTTACAGGCTTCCCCAAAATTTGGAAGTAAATTGAGGATCCCAATCAGAAATAATACTTGAAGGCACACCATGCAATCTTACAATCTCCGTAATGTACAATCTAGCCAGTCGGTCCAATGACCATTTCATATTCATAGCCAAGAAGTGAGCACTTTTGGTCAATCAGTCTACAATCACCCAGATTGCATTACACCCAGATTGGGTACGAGGTAACCCGGATACAAAATCCAAAGTAATACTCTCCCACTTCCAAATCAGAATCTCAGGTGGTTGAAGTAAACCTGGGGGTCTCTGATGTTCAACTTTACATTTCTGACATATCACATAAGACTTCACATATTCAGTTATTGCTTTCTTTATTCCCAACCACCAGAATTCCTTCTTCAAATCGTGGTACATCTTGGTAACACCGGGATGAATGCTTAAAGAACTCCTATGTGCTTCAGCTAGCACAGCTTGCCTGAAATCACCCTTTGCAGGCACCACCACTCGGTCTCGGAATCTCCAAATTCCATCGTTACCTTTGGTTAATTCCATATCTTTACCTCTTGCTTGAGTGTCAAGCAGTTCCAGCAACTCTTTATCGTCCTTTTGGGCCACAGCTAAAGATTCCAGAAATTCATTGGAGATCTTCAACATTCTGACTATCATTTGATTCGGAGCGTTCATAACAACCCCAATGTTCATATCACAAAAACTTTCCAACAATTCTTGCTCTTTGCCCATCAAGAAAGCTGCATGTAATACTTTTCTACTCAGTGCATCGGCAACAACATTTGCTTTACCCGGGTGGTACCTCAAATCGAAATCATAATCCTTTAGGTACTCCACCCATCTCCTTTGTCTCATGTTTAGTTCCTTCTGATCAAATAAGTACTTCAAGCTCTCTTGGTCACTAAATACCATAAAATGAGACCCATACAAATAATGGCGCCAGATCTTTAACGCAAACACTACTGCCGCAAGCTCAAGGTCATGAGTCGGATAATTCTGTTCATGCGGTCTCAATTGCCTTGAGGCATAGGCGATCACTCGGTCATCCTGCATCAGTACACATCCCAAATCAAACTTAGATGCGTCACAATATACCACAAATTCCTTCGTCACATCGGGTAGTGCAATTACAAGGGCATTAGTTAAACACCGCTTAAGAGTTTGGAAACTCAATTCACACTTTTCCGACCATACAAATGGACTCTCCTTTCTCATCAACCGAGTCAAAGGAAGCGCAATACACAAGAATCCTTCAATGAAGCGACGATAATACCCAACCAATCCGAGGAAACTCCTAATTTTAGTCACCGACCTAGGCCTTTCCCAAGCCATAACTGCTTCAATCTTAGATGGATCAACAGATACGCCCTCTCAGGAAATCACATGCCCCAAGAATTGTACGCTTCCTTCCCAGAAATCATATTTAGATAACTTAGCGTACAACCTTTTCTCACATAATATCTGCAGAACAACTCAAAGATGTTGTGCATGCTCCTCAACCGACTTCGAATGCACCAATATGTCATCGATGAACACTACCACAAATTGATCCAAGTACGGTTGAAAGATCCAGTTCATGTAGTCCATAAAGATGGCAGGAGCATTTGTCACTCCAAAAGGCATTACAACATACTCGAAGTGTCTATACCGAGTCTGGAACGCTGTCTTTGGAATAGCTTCCGACTTCACTCGTATTTAGTGATATCCCGACCTCAAGTCGATCTTGGAAAATACTACAGTGCCTCACAACTGATCCAACAAATCGTCGATCCGTGGTAACAGATATCTATTCTTAACCGTCAACTTATTCAACTGTCGGTAGTCGATACACATCCGTATACTACCGTCCTTCTTTTTCACCAATAGCACCGGAGCACCCCACGGTGAAGCACTCGGTCGGATAAATCCCTTCTCTAGCATCTCATTCACTTGTTTCTTTACTTCAGTCAATTCTACCGAAGACATCCTATAAGGCGCACGGGACACAGGTTCAGCCCCGGGAATCAAATCAATGGAAAAATCAATCTCCCGACTGGGAGGCAACTCCGGAATTTCTTCCGAAAATACATCAGGGAAATCGCACACTACCGGAATATCACTCAGCATAAGATTATACCGTCCTTCCGAAGTAAATAAAATAACATAGGTTACGGAGATGTCACTCACCACGTTCTTTGTGTCGAGTTCCTGGGAGAAAATGATGGTCTTCCGATAGCAGTCCACTATAACATAGTTAGCAGCTAACCAATCGAGACCTAAGATAACATCTAGGTTCTTCAATGGCATACAAATCAGATTCACCAGAAAGGTACGATCTTCAACTTGCATCGGCAATTCCCTACACATAGTGGTTGCACGGAAAGTGGAGCCAGTAGGAGTGGAGACTCTAAGAGCATTCTCCATTAACACAACCGGCAAACCAAGCCATCGTACACAACTCTCAGAGATAAAAGAATGGGTCACACCCGAATCATAAATTACATTTACTAGATAGCCATGAATGAGGCACTTACCCTGCACCAAGTTGTCGGTCCTTGCAACTTCAGAAGCATCAAAGGCAAATACTCACTCGGCCATAACATTCTGAGCGCCACTGGATTGAGCATCTGACCTCCCCGAGTGTTGGCCTCCACGACCACCATTGTTTCTACCTCCTTTCGGAAAATTAGTACCCCGAGTCCCAAAAATATTGGCTCGGTTACCATGTCCACTCGGTTGCTGCCTCTGTGGGCAATCAGGCCTAAGATGCCCCGATTGTCCACATTGGAAACAAACGATTTGACTAGCCAGACAGTGTTTCGAAATATGGCCCTCCTGGCCACAATTATAGCATGCACAGCTACCCGATTGACTACTCGAACGGCCAGTAGAACCCTGACCAGAAGAGGAAGAAGACGTAGTGGAAGACTTACCGCCACAAAAGAACTGACCCATTTTCTTGAAGCTGAACCCTCTTGCCTTCAATGGCCTCTTATCTTTTGGCTGAAATGTCCTCTGTAATTGCACTTCCTCAATCAGCCTAACCTTATTCACCAAAGTCGGATAATCCCGAATCTCCATCGGCACAATCACACTACGGAGTTCAATTCGCAATCCGGCTTCATACTTAGCACACTTACTACCCTCGGTTCTTTCCAAGGAGAAAGGGTGATAGAAATCACACAACTCGTCAAACTTAGTAGTATACTCGGTCACTGACATTCGGCCCTGTTCCAATCTCAGAAACTCTATTTCTTTTCGGATTTTGTAATTATCAGGAAAGTACTTGACAAGAAACCTCCTACGGAAATTCGCCCACACCAGCGGTTCACTCACCGCATTCATTTGTACCTTGGTCCGAGACCACCATATCCTAGCCTCGTTCTTCAACTGATAAGTTGCGAACTGTACCTTTTGCTCCTCCGATCACTCAAAATACTCAAAAGCTTGTTCCATCTCCCATATCCAAACATGCGCCCCATCGTAGTCATGCCCTCCTTTATAAGCAGGGGGATTCCTTTTCAGGAATTTGTCAAGAGTGGGACCAGATTCGGTCCTACTCATCAATTGAGAAAATTTTGAGAAGAAGTCATCTCCTCCACCAGAACTAGTTCCCTCAGCCATAATGTAATTCTACAATAAACAAACACATCACCATTAATAACCAATGATCTACCAGGGAGTCGGATATTTACCTCATACACATATAAAATACAAAGCCGTCGGAGTGCCAAGGGAATGATGCCAAGCTATTCTGTCAGTAACATAAACAACCACAAGCACAATGCAATAGAATACAAAAATAGTCCAATATAGGACTCACACAAATTATTGGATTGACCCATGCACCCGGCTCTAGAAAGAACCGCTCTGATACCACCTGTGACGACCCGCATCAATATTACATTTATTTATATCCATTTAATCATTTTTCACCATATTTTTTTTCGCGTTTAATGAAAATTAATTAGGTCCTAATATAAAATATTTATTTTTCTTAAGCATGCTCAAAATAACAGATAATAGTGAATAAATCAATTAATAAAATGGAATTAATTACAATCAGCGGAAGAAGAAAATAAAGACAGGGGTCATTCGCCTGAGCGAGACCCCGATTCGCTTAAACGAAACCCGTGAAGGTCGTTTAGGCGAGTTCCGACTCGCTTGGGCAAATTCTACACTTTAAACCTGAGCGAACAACGGGACCTACAAGGAAAATTAACAAGTCTTTTACTCAGAAATGGCCCTCTCGGTTGTATCTCACTCGGGAACACCCTAACCTTCCTTCACTCAGAAAAGGTTCTCTCGGGTATAACTCACTCGGAAAACATTCTAACCACTCGGAAGGGGGCGAGGGATACTCGCCTGAGCGAAATAGGCACAGTATCAAATTCCCTCGGCCCTCGCTCGGACAAGACTGAATCCGCTCGGCGAGATTCGTCTGGTAATCAACTTTACTACAGCAACGCAAATCCACTCATGAAAATCAATACCGACCACATAGCAATATAATTCATATGCACATTAGTCAACATACACAAGCAACATTGTATAATATCACATACTCGGAAAATTCATTATACATGACACACAATTCATTTCACAATCACTTGGTTCCTTAGGATCAATCCTCCGCTTGGCGCACCTCTAGGGCTCTGACCTCTTCCCTGTCACTGGTTACTAAATTGAAAACCACAGCAAGGGTGAGTGTTTGGCATCATAATTAATCTAGAACGGAAATTAACAAAATACTTGTATATAAACTCCATCCGATTGCTTTATCCACAATTACAAATCACACTCGGCAAATATGGCAAATCACACTCGGCAAATATAACAAATCACACTCGGCAAATATAGCCAATCACACTCGGCAAATACAATCACACTCGGCAAATATAACCAATCACACTCGGCAAATATAACAAATCACACTCGGCAAATATAACCAATCACACTCGGCAAATATAACCAATCACACTCGGCAAATATAGCAAATCACACTCGGCAAATATAATCAAGTACATACACATGACAATACTAATAATTCATCAATTGTCACCACTGACTCTCAGACAAAATTGACGCCTAGTATCCGGATACTAAAGGACTGGCCTTCAGCTGGGAGTCCGACTTGACATCCCGTGAACCCGACTTGGTTCACCGAGCCCGACTTGGCTCCCCACCTCAACCACTGGGTCTGACTTGACCACTGGGTAGCTCAACTGGGCACAAAGACCACGGGAGCCAGAAAACGAGGGGTATACATACCGTTGGCCATCCCATACCACATAATCACATATCATATCTCATCAACAAATAACAAATGCAACTACCAAAAACTGGCATGTGCTCATAGTACAAGGCGACCGACTTGTCAAGCCCATCCATCACATTGCCACTGGGCGACCTACTTGTCAAGCCTGTCATCACAACGCCACTATGCACATCGAATCATCACAATGCAAAACACTTTAATCTCACACATCATAAACCATACACAATTCACATGCAATTATTATCCACAATCTTTCTTACCGTTTTAATACTTAGTTCGGCGACCCAAACCCAAAATACGCACCTATTCTAATTAATTACAACCTGAACACCCCCTTACCTTGATTCCAAGCTTCAACGATCTGCTCTTGATGCCGATTACATCCTCTAAGCGGTGGGTTCACGGTTTCACCTCCGAATCCAACACCAGCTTTGTCACTCAGTCCTCCGATGTTCGTTTTGCTACCTACGGGGGTCGGAATGCAAAACTCATTAACGTCATACCACCCTCTGCTCTAAAGACCATTTTCGAGCTCACACACACTAGAGGAGTGGAAAATAGAACCTTACCCCGCCATGCATAACCATTCGATCCAAAAGAGAAAACGAAAAGGGAAGAGATAACTCAATTTAAACGGTTCATTAGACTCACCTCGAAACCACAGTCACGGAAATGGGGTTCGTTCGAAGTTTTGACACGGAAGAAGCCTTCCCTCAGAGCATGCAGCTCGGCAGCGTGAGGAGAAAACGAAGAAGAAGAAACAGAAGGAGAAGAAGGCTCGCGTGGATAATGAGGAAGAAGAAAGGAGATCTTTATTATTTAAAGCTCAGGGGCAAAACTGTCTTTTCCCTATTTCTTTTATATTTTCATTAAAAGTTTTAATTAAACTTTTACCTTCTTCTAATTCCACTTTATTTAACCTGTTTGTAATTAATCAAACAAATAATTTTATTTATTTTCACAACATTTAATTATTTATAATTACACTTATTTTAATAATAATTCATAAAAACATCAAATAAATCTCTAAAACAATAATTAATATTTCCCACTACTCATAATTTTACTTAAAATATTTGGGATATTACAATGACATCCCCTTAATTGATGACACAGATCAGGCTGGTCCACCGTTGCCTGAAAAAACAAGAAAAAAAAGAGGAATAGCTAGCAGGACACTAGGGCTCAAAAACCACATTCCCCTAAGCCCGTTAAAAAGCAAAGGACCTTGGAGTGGGCCGGAATGAGAAGTGCCCAGAAGGGAAAATAGGTTTCCACCCCAACTGATAAAAATTTTGATTCTGAAGCTAGTACAGAGCCAACAAAGACAGCTGAAGACTCCTTACCGGTGGGAAGTTCTAATCCTCTGACCTCTTCATTCCCAGCACCGTTTCTAAAGTATGAGGGTCTTGTTCCCCCCAAGCTTGCTAAATCCAACTACAAGCTAAGCCCCATGCTCGATGTCCCTGAGATCAAGAAAGCTTGTGAGGCTGACATATGGCAGTTATCTGAGCTATCTGGCCTTGTAGATTCTTTAGGCTCAGTGGCTGATAGCATAATGGAAGCTGATGAGCTTCATGCAAAGGTTGAGAAGCTAAGCGTTACTGCTATCAAGGACAGGGCAAACCTCAAGATCATGGAGGAATGCTTGAACCTCTTCTATGGGGACCAAGCTTATCATACATCCATAAATAACTCTTTACAAAATTTGCATTGCCAACACACCAATAAATTACGTCATGTATACTATTCAAAATTGCATATCAAACGTAAATTAATTATGTAAAAGTTTTGTAACTAGTTAATTTGTATATTTTTAAATTTATAAACTTTAATTTAAAATTTCTCATTAATTTTTATTTTTTAAATTCTAATTTGAAATTTCTAATTTTTTTATTTTTTAAATTCTAATTTAAAACTTCTAATTTTGTTATTTCTAAATTCTAATTTAAAATTTCTAAATTTTTTATTTTCTTAATTCTAATTTGAAATTTCTATATTTTTTCAAAATTTTAATTTTAATTTTCTATATTTTATGTTATAAATCCTAATTTCAAAGTTTGTTTTTAAATTTATAAAGTCTTAAATTTCTATTCAAATGATCTCATGTGTGAAATATTAATCTTAAAATTTTATATTTTTATATTTTTATGTTATAAATTCTAATTTCAAAGTTTGTTTTTAAATTTGCAAAGTCCTAAATTTTTGTTTAAACAACCTTATGTGTGAAATTGATAAGTCTTTATTTACATTGTTTTAGGACCATTTTATGGTTAGTTTTTAGTTTATTTAGACTTAGTTTTCCCCTAATTCCTAGGTTTTTAATTTCTTTCCACATATAATACTTAGGTATTTCTATTTTGCAGGATTTGTAATGGTTTAGGTTGATTTGTATAGAAAATGGAGGCACTCAAGAAGCATTTTGAATAAACGAAAGGAATTCAAGCTAAGAATGCATCGTCATGACTCATTTTCACCTTGGGAGATCTTGTAAGAAAAGGAGGAAGCATTCCTAGACCGTAACGTATTGAAAAAGGTAAAATAGAGGCACATTCAAGGTTCCACAGGCAGTGGGAAATTCCCACAGGTTGTGGACCTATCTATTTTGGAAGATATAAAAGTCCAGCTCAATCCACAGGTCATGGAATAAATCCACAGGTTATGGATCCGTCTGACTTGCATTCCACGGTCGTGGTTTCATCACACAGGTCGTGGATTCCCTCCTGTACATGGAACACTTTGAATATTTGACCTGTTTACATCAGGTCTTGATCCACAGGTTGTGGATCCAACCCACAGGCCGTGGATAGAGTGCAGAAGCCCAAAAATACCTAATTTTAGGCCCATATAAAAAGGGGAAAACAGGTGGTTAGGGGGTTATGAATAGAGACGGCTAGAGAGACCTTTTTAGCATAAATTTGAGAAGACTTTCAGGAGATTTATGGAAGGGAATTTGAAGAAAACATTAAGGATCAACAAGATTTCAGAGTTTGGGCACAAAATTTAGAGGATCTAGTGAGAGTTTCTCTTTTATTTTTCTAAACCCTTGTTTTGTATTTTGGGGAATTTTTGAAATATTGCGATTCAAATTTATGCTTTGTGGTATTGAAGCCTCCTTCATGAGGAACTAAATTCCATTCTTAGGATTAGGGGTAGTATGTTTTTGTGTCAAACTTTAATGAATTGAATTTCTCAGTTATGAATGTTCTTGTTTCTATTCAATTTCATGAGTACCTAATGCTTCTGATAACTTAGAGATAATCGTTGATGAATTTAAATAATATGGGTAATCAAGAGATTGGCATATCGTTTGAAATGCATGAAATTAAACCGAAGGTTTTGGGTTACAAAAGTAGGCAAAATCATTTGAGGACTAATTAGGTTTTCATAAAGCTTAATGGATTCAATTTACAAATCGAACGTGGTTCTTTGGCAATTGAGTATGTTAGTTAGAATTTGAGAAGAAACTACTAATAATTTAGGAAAATCCACCTTAGAAATAGAACTTTATAATTGGGAAAATATTTCATTAAAATTGGTACATGGCATATGAACCCATTAATTCCCAAGAGCTCCTTTTCAATTTGATTTTCTAGAAAGCACGATTGATCTTTGTTTAAGAGGGTTTGAGTTCTCTTTTAACTTTTCATTTAGTTTTCAAATTTATATTACATTTTCTTTAATTGAATTGAATCTTACCTAGATAATTAAATTACTGTGAATCGGTACTTAGGCACAATCTCTATGGGAGCGATTATCTTTTATATTACGCGATACCCCGTACACGTGCGAACGACTATCTAGTTTTTGGCATCGTTGCCAAGGATTGTGTTCCCCCAATATTGGCTAACAGTGATCTGATTAGATTAGGCATTTTTATTTTTATTTGTTCCTTTTATTTTATTTAGTTCTTTTTCTGCTATAAATTATGCTTTTTCTTCTATTTATTGTTATTTTTGCAGGTTCCTTTATGCGAATGAACACAAATCTTAGGACAACTTTGGACCCCGAGATAGAAAGCTTGCTTTGAAAAATTAGGAAACAAAAGAAACTACAAGAAGCTATTGGAACAAGTCAAGAACACATGGAAAATCATCAAGATAATAAAGCTTAAAGGGACTTTGCGGCACCGAATGCAATGGGAAGAAGGCCTAGCATCACACGACCTACCATTGAAGCGAATAATTTTGAGTTGAAGCCATCTTTGCTCTTGATGGTTCAACAAAATAAGTTTGGTGGATTGCCTTCCGAAGATCCTAATTTACATCTTCAAATATTCCCGGAGTACTGTGACATACTCAAGGTTAATCGGGTCTCAAATGATGCAATCTGTTTAAGACTTTTCCCTTTTTCTTTGAGGGATAAAGGTAGAGCGTGGTTGTACTCACTTCCTGAAGGGTCAGTCACAACTTGGGAGCAACTGTCTCATGTTTTTCTCAATAAATATTACCTACAAAGCAAAACTAATCAATTAAGAAAGTAGATCATCACCTTGATTCAGGGAGATGATGAAACCTTGTATAATGCTTGGGAGAGATATAAGGAATTACTTAAGGAATGCCCATACCATAGGATTGAGAGATGCCTGACTATCCACATCTTCTATTATGGCTTAACCTCGAATCAAAAGGTAACTTTAGATGTCGTAGCTGGCAGAGCCTTCATGAGTAAAAACATGGAGGAAGGTTATAAATTATAAAGGAAGTGGCACAAAATACATACCAATGGTCATCAGAAAGGAATTTATTAGCAAAAACTCCAGGTAAGTATCCTATTGATGTTATTTCCTTACTTACAGCTAAAATAGAAGCACTGTCTGTTAAATTTGACAAATTATGTGCATGTTCTACTAATGTTGTTTGTGAGTTGTATGGTGTTTCAGGTCATGTAGATGCAGGATGCCAGCTTGGAGTCTCTCAAGGACCAGAGCCAAAAGTACACCAGATGGATGCAATTAGTAATTATGGTGGAAATAATTACCGAGGGCCACCTGGATTTCAAAATAGACCTCTTCCTTTTCAAGGCAATCAGAATAATGTTAGGCCACCACAAGGATCTTATACACCTCAGAAATCCAAATTAGAGTCCTTAATGGAGACCTTTGTTACTACTCAGATTAACCAGAATGAGGACTTTTCAGAAGCAATCAAGAATTTGTTTCCAAGGTGGATGACAGGGCTCCATAAGCGCACGGGTTATGTCGAGTAATATAAAAGATTATTGTATCCACAGGAAATGTTTTCAAAGTACCAGCATATTAAAATTTAATTATCCACACAATTAATTTGCAACGTTTTTGTAAAATAAAACACAGAATAAAAATAAATACAGAAACAAAATTTACTAAACACTTAAAAATCAGAATTGAGAGTATCTTAGGATTCTGGGGGATCAAGACTCTATTTTATGTTAATGAATTGGCTTTTTATAAATAAAAATCAAATTAAGTTTTCCAAGGAGATTTTCCTTAAGCTGATTAATATGTTCCTCTCGGAATCATATTAATGTACCAAATGTATGGAGAACCACGTTCTGTGTTTGAATGTGTAAACAGGTTCAAGAATTTTGATAATGACACTCTTGAAGAAATCCTTGCAAAAACAAAGAAATGGAATCAGACCCTGAAATACAGCAAAGATAATCGATTAGGAAGACCAGGCTAATCGATTAGGGCCATTCTGTTTTGGAAGCAATTGCATCAGGACACAAGCTAATCGATTACAGCAATTGAGATAATCGATTAAAGAGCTACTGGAGTTAAGCTAATCGACTACACACACTAAATAATCGATTAGCAATATCAAAAATGGCATTAAAGGCATCAGGTATAATGGCTAATCGATTGAGAGAATTTATCCAATCGATTAGAAGGCTACTGGATTTAAGCTAATCGATTACTATACAAAGTAATCGATTACAAAGCTGCAAAGCCAAATTAAATGCATCAGGTATAGTTGCTAATCGATTGCAGGCCAATATGTAATCGATTAGATGCCCTCTGTCTTGAAGATAATCGATTACAGCTCGAGGGTGTAATCGATTACGATAGTGGGAAAACACTTTTAAGTGGGAAACCAGCACATATCTCCACCATTTTTTAGAACCCCACTATGTGCAACGGCTAGGAAGAAGAAAGGCACTCATCAAGCTCTTAAAAGGCTCTATAAATTGAAGAGGAACTCAAGCACAAAACACATACCAAGAAGCTACAATTCCTTTGCTCACTCTTGTGCTTTGTAAGCTCTATTCTTGTATATCTTGAGATTTCATTTGTATATCCTCTCTTCTTGAGAGATTAGAAATTGTGTGAGCTATCATTTGCTTATCCACTCTATTAAGAGAGTCATTTCCTTGTAAACACTTCAACAAACACAAAAGATTTTCACTCTAGGTTGAGTGGTCACAAAGGTTAGGGTTCAACCTTTGGGTAGAGAGTTTGAGAGATTGGGTGGGTTGCCCTTGTGCTAGTGAGGATTGAGTTCTTGAGTGTGGGACACTAGGAAGCTGCAATTGGTCATAGCTTGTATCTCTAAACTTCAATAGTGGAAATCCTCTAAGTGGGTTGCTTAGAGGCGAGACGTACACCGGTATTGGTGGAACTCGTTATATCGGTTTGCAAGCTCCTCTTCCTTACTCTTTTACTTTCAATTGGTTAATTGGTGTTGATTGATTGTGAATTGCATACTTAAGCTTGTCAAATTTGTTATATTTGAAATACTGCCCACCAAGTGTTTGTTAAATTGCTTCAGCAATATTTATCCTTGTGGTGCATTCCATACTATCTTTAACTTGATTTCACTTGCATATTCTTACAAACTTGGATATAAAAATCAAGTTCAAAGGCATTCCAATCAAAAGTTTTAAAACTCAATTCACCCCCCCTCTTGAGTATTGAGGCCACTTGAACAACAAGTGGTATCAGAGCTTGACTCTTGGTAAATTAAGCTTAACAACTTCAAGAGACTAGATGGCCTCAAGTTCTCACAACCTTTTTCCAGAGGGTGGTGCTATAAACAGACCTCCCGCTTTCAATGGGGAAGGCTATGCATTTTGGAAAGAAAGAATGGAAATCTTCATTCAATCCATTGATTTGAGAATTTGGAATGCCATTGAAAATGGTCCTTATATACCAATGCATACTGTTGATAGTAAGAATGTGGAAAAGCCTATAGATGAATGGACCAGTGATAAAGAAAAGAAAGTACAATATGGCTATAAGGCAAAGAATCTAATCACTATGGCATTAGGTCAAGATGAATTCTTTAGAATAATGACTTGTCAAACCGCTAAGGAAATATGGGATACTCTACAAGTAACTCACGAAGGTACTAACGATGTGAAGACTCCAAGGTTAGTACCTTGACAAGTCAATATGAAAGCTTTAGAATAAACTCAGGAGAAACCATTGTAGATATGCAGAAAAGATTTACTCTTATTATTAATCATCTCATTACTCTTGGCAAAGTTTACACTAACAAAGAACTTGTGCATAAAGTTTTAAAAAGTCTTAGCAGGGAATGGCAACCACTTGTCACAGCCATAAAACAATCTCCAAGCATCAATGAGATGTCTCTTGCGACACTCTTTGGAAAATTACAAGAGCAAGAGCAAGAACTAAAAGCATTGAAGCTAGCGGAGGAAGAAGAAAAATCTTCTAAAAAGAAAGGCTTAGCACTCAAAGCCACCTCTATACATGAAGAAGAATCATGCAGTGACATGGATGAAGAAGAGGAACTTAGGCTGTTTGTAAAACGATTCGGAAGATTCATGAAGAACAAAAGATTCCAAAAGAACTTCAAGCCCCAAGGTAAGAAGCCAACTTCAAATGAAATTTCTTCTTCACCTAGTTGTTTCGAATGTGGCAAGGAAGGGCACTTCAAGGCCGATTGCCCAAATCTTAAAAAGAAGGGCAAGGATAAACGAGGAAGAAGAAGAGCTTACATCGCTTGGGATGAGAACGATGTAAGTAGCTCCGACGATTCGGAAAATGAGGAAGCAAATCTTTGCTTAATGGCCAATCACCAAGAAGAAGATAATGAGGTAAACCTTCTTGACTTAGATAAGAATGAACTACTAGATGCTTTTGAGGAGTTATATGATAAATTTATAAAAGTGTCTAATAGGCTTAAGTCATCTAGGAAAACTAGTGACACCCTTGAAATGCATCTTATGGAGGTATGTAAAGAAAATGATAGCTTAAAAGAAGAATTAGAGAATGTTCAAGCATGTTCTAAGGATAAACCATGTGACTTTGCAAAAAGATACGTGATGTTAGAAACAAAGGTTGTAGATCTAAATAAGACATTAGAAAAGTTCACTAATGGACGAGACAATTTGAATATCTTGCTTGGACAACAAAGATGCATGTTTAATAAAACCGGGCTAGGATATATTCAAGAAAATAGCAATCACAAAAGGGAAAAACACTATAAAAATTTCTTTGTACCACCAAGCAAATCATCTTCACCTTTTATGAAATGTCATCATTGTGGTTTTAAAGGTCATAACTCTTCGAATTGCAATGTTAGAAAATTAGGGCCAAAGGTTATGAAAAAGGTGTGGGTTCCCAAAGGAACATTACCACAAGCTAACCTAAAAGGACCCAACATAAAATGGGTACCTAGTTCTCTAAACTAATCTTGTTTTGTAGGTATGCTTCAAGGCAAGCAACACCCATTGGTACTTGGATAGTGGGTGTTCAAAGCATATGATGGGAGACAAAATCAAGTTTACATCATTCACTCTCAAGAGAAAAGGAAGTGTCACCTACGGAGACAACACCAAAGAAAGAATCCTAGGCATCGGAAATATTGGTAAAAATTCTTCCACATCAATAAGTGACATGTTGTATGTTGAAGGCCTCAAACATAATCTACTTTGCATAAGTCAATTATGTGACAAAGGATATAGAGTTTTATTTGAATCCAATTGTTGTATAATTGAGAATAAGCTAAACAAAGAGGTCAAATTTGTTAGAAAAGGGATTGATAACATTTACATGATTGATGTGGATAGTTTGTCTACAAATGATGAAGAATGCTTTATTTCAAAAGAGGATGAAACTTGGCTATGGCATAGGAGAATAGCTCATATACATGTAGACCATTTGAACAAACTTGTTTCCAAAGAATTAGTAATTGGATTACCAAAGCTTAAATTTGAAAATAGATTTTGTGATGCATGTCAAAAGGGAAAACAAGTAAAGGCATCTTTTCAATCCAAAAATATTGTTTCCACACAAAGGCCTTTACAACTTTTACACATGGACTTATTTGGACCATCCAAAATCAAAAGCTTTGGAGGTAATTACTATGGTCTAGTTATTGTAGATGACTATTCTAGATATACATGGACATTGTTTCTTGCTCATAAAAATTAAGCATATCATGCATTCAAGAAACTTGCAAAGATTATCCAAAATGAGCAAAATTCTAAAATTACATCCATTAGAACCGATCATGGGGGAGAATTTGAAAATCAATCTTTTGAAAAGTTTTGCGAAAAACATGGTATTAATCACAATTTTTCAGCTCCTAGAACTCCACAACAAAATGGAGTAGTTGAAAGGAAAAATAGATCCTTGGTGGAGCTTGCAAGAACCATGTTAAATGAAAACCATATTGCAAAACACTTTTGGGCCGATACGGTAAACACCGCTTGTTATGTAATGAATAGATGTTTAATAAGGCCTATTCTAAAGAAAACCCCCTATGAACTTTACAAGGGTAGAAAACCCAACATTTCACACTTTCATATTTTTGGATGTAAATGTTTTGTGCTCAATAATGGAAAGGATAATCTAGGAAAGTTTGATGCCAAATCTGATGAGGCAATCTTCCTAGGGTACTCTCAATCTAGTAAATCTTATCGAATCTTCAACAAACAAACAAACACCATTGAAGAGTCTATTCATGTTAAATTTGATGAAAATAGCCATAACCCTCCGAGAAAGGAAGATGTTGATGATCTTGTAGGTACTCTTCAAGAATTGACCTTAGATGACAAGGAAGGAGAAATCAAAGACACAAATGAAGCCAAACATGAGGAACCACAACAATGGATCACTTTGAAGGATCATCCTCTAGACAAAGTCATAGGTGAAATGACTCAAGGTGTAAGTACTAGAAATGCTATTAGAAATACTTGTAATCACCTAGCATTTGTATCACAAATAGAACCCAAGAACATAAATGAGGCTATTATTGATGAACATTGGATGTTGGCCATGCAAGAAGAGCTAAATCAATTTGAAAGAAATGAAGTTTGGGAGCTCGTGCCAAGACCCAATGATCACCAAATAATAGGAACCAAATGGGTTTTTAGGAATAAACTGGATGAAAATGGTATAATTACTAGAAACAAAGCTAGGCTAGTAGCTAAAGGCTATAATCAAGAAGAAGGCATTGATTATAAAGAGACGTATGCACCCATAGCTAGATTAGAAGCAATTAGACTACTATTAGCCTTCGCATGCTGTAGGGACTTCAAATTGTACCAAATGGATGTTAAAAGTGCTTTCTTGAATGGATACATTCAAGAGGAAGTATATGTTGATCAACCTCCAGGTTTTGAAAACCATCAATTTCCAAATCATGTTTTCAAATTAAAGAAAGCTTTGTATGGTTTGAAACAAGCTCCAAGAGCTTGGTACGAAAGGTTGAGCAAATTTCTTTTAGAAAATCATTTTGAAAGAGGGAAGGTTGATACAACTTTATTCATAAAGCACAAAAAGAATAACATACTATTGGTACAAGTTTATGTTGATGATATAATATTTGGTGCCACTAATGATTCAATGTGCAAGGAGTTTGCTAAGCTAATGCAGGAAGAATTTGAAATGTCCATGATGGGGGAACTCACTTTCTTCCTCGGACTACAAATCAAGCAAACCAATGAAGGCACATTCATAAATCAATCCAAGTACTACAAAGAACTACTCAGAAAATTCAATATGGATAAAGCAAATGATATAGCCACACCCATGGGTACTTCATGCTATTTGGACAAGGATGAGAAAGGTAAGGATGTTGAACTCACAAAATACAGAGGTATGATAGGATCCTTACTTTACTTAACCGCTAGTAGAGCGGATATCATGTTTGCTGTGTGTATGTGTGCTAGATACCAGGCTTGTCCTAAGGAATCACA
Source organism: Clitoria ternatea (assembly GCA_037962975.1). Classification (NCBI taxonomy): domain Eukaryota; kingdom Viridiplantae; phylum Streptophyta; class Magnoliopsida; order Fabales; family Fabaceae; genus Clitoria; species Clitoria ternatea. The sequence continues at coordinate 79,933,283 of CM075672.1, forward strand.
TCTCACTGAAGTAAAAAGGATAATGAAATAGTTAGTTGGGACTCAAAATGTTGGTTTATGGTACCCCAAAGGGGCTGAATGTATTTTAGTTGGTTACTCTGATTCAAACTTTGCAGGATGTAAACTTGACAGAAAAAGCACTAGCGGAACATGTCACTTCCTTGGTAGTTCTCTTGTTTCTTGGCATAGCAAGAAACAAGTAAGTGTTGCGCTATCAACAGCTGAGGCAGAATATGTTGCAGCTGGTAGTTGTTGTGCTCAAATCCTTTGGATGAGACAACAACTTCTAGACTTTGGAGTTGTATTGAACCATGTGCCTCTTAAGTGTGATAATACTAGTGCTATCAACATCTCGAAAAATCCTGTAATGCATTCTAGGACTAAACATATTGAGATTAGGCATCATTTCATTAGAGACCATGTATTAAAAGGAGACTGTGTAATTGAGCATGTTGAAACTTCTAGGCAACTAGCAGATATTTTCACCAAACCTTTAGCTAGGGAGCAATTCATCCACATTAGAAGAGAATTAGGAATTCTTGACATGACCAATTGTGTTTGAATGATGAAGTATTTTGATGAAAGCACTGTTGTATAGCATGTTTGTATGAATTTGGTATTATCTGTGGCATGATTCTTTAAGACTGCAAACTTCCTTTGAGAAAAATGCATAAAAGTGAATTTTTGACCCATATAATCGATTACTCAGCTCCTCATAATCGATTAACACATTTCTGTTTTGTTGACAATCGATTACCCTTTGATATCTAATCGATTACAATACTTCTGCTTTAATCTAATCGATTACTTTCTAATCCATAATCGATTACACAGCCTCTGTTTCAGGTATAAAACGTTTCATCTTCTCACTAATCGATTACCATACAGTTTTAATCGATTAGGACGATTCTGTTTCTTCACTAATCGATTACTCAATGCCAATAATCGATTACACACTGCTCGAAACCCTTTAAATTCCCTAGAAACAGTGAGCTAATCGATTACCCATGTCTCGTAATCGATTAGCATCAGTACTGCAGAGTCAAAACGCATGTTTTCAAGGTCTGCTCGAATTCCCCACTCTCTTAACTCATCTCACTCCTTCCTAAACCTAATTTCTATCTATAAATACCCCTCTCTTCACCCTCTCAACTCACACTACCTCCTTCCTCTTTCTCATTCTCAAAAGTTCCCAAGAACTCTTCTCCTCTCCTCATCTTTTTCTACATTCCTTGTCAATGGCTTCCTCCCGCACAGTTAAATGAGCAAGGTCCTCCATGGCTCAGGCCAACAACCCCCTTGACTTCTCAAGGTTCTTTTCCTCTCCTAGAGACCTCCAACACTTCGTTAAAAATTTTTCCGAGAAAGAAATCATGACTCCCCACTTCACCATTGCGGAAACCTTTGATAACCATAGCCTCACCTTCACCCAATGCCTCCACCACTACAACCTCTTTCCCTTCCTCACCCTCAAGGAAGAAGAATATTATCCTAAACTCATCAGGGTGTTCTACTGCAATCTCAAACTGGTGAATGGGATGGTCAAATCCAAAGTGAAAAACGTGACCATCAAGCTCACAAACGCCCAATTTGCAGAAATCTCTATGCTGCCGCTCAACAATGCAGATTTTGATGGAGGAGAACTAGAAGATGAATGGGGCTTCAATGCTCTAACTGCTCGTCAATCATTGTGGAAGGCTGCTCCAGGAGCAACCACAAATTGGTAGGACATTTGACCATGAACAACCGTCTCCTACACTTTTTCTTGGTCAAAATAATAGTTCCTCGTGGTGGGAACTATGCCTTGGTGGAAGAAGATGATGTCCTCTTGATGTGGGCGATGTTGAACCACAAGGAAATTAACTGGGTTCAGTTGGTCAAGTTCCATATGCGCCACGCAAAGGACCAATAAAAACTTCCATATGGTATTCTCCTTACCAAAATTTTCAAATATTGTGGAGTAGACTTGGCTGGAGAATTATCAGAAAAAGTGCCTCCAAGAGCCTGCATCGGCACTCATCATTTAACCAAAATGGGTCTTGTTTTTCTACACGGAGCATGGTATTCACGAATGGAAGGCATTGATGCCAACATTCCCTTTGAAGCTCCTGCTGATGATAAGCCCGTTCCTCCTCTTCTTCCTGCACCTCAAGCCTCTTCATCTGCTCCTGCTGACCCCTTTGCATCACTCTATGCTCATCTTGACCGCCGCTTCGATCGCCTCGAAAACTCCCTTTAAGAGTTCTCAATGACCGAGCAGCAACACTTTGAGATGATGCAACAGCGCTATAAAGAACTCTCCCACCAAATCTCCGAGCTTCGATTTTTTAATCCCGATAACTAGATTTTGTGGCTGTGCTTTCTGTTTTTCTGCTTCAGTTCTTCATTTCATTAACGTTTTTATTTTCTTCATGTAATTTCCTTCCGTTATCATGAATAAAATATGTCTTTCCTTATATGCTTTACTTGTTTTAGTATTTTTGATGATTCCAAAGGGGGAGAAGAATTATTTGTTCATATCTTGTTCATCTAGGAATAAGCTGCTAAAACAAAATAATTGCAAAATGATTAACAATTTGTAAAGAGGTTAATAAATTCCTTTTGATAGGGGGAGATTTGTTAATGCTAAAAGATAAGAGATAAGGATATTGATAAGAGATAAAGATGCTGAACATTTGAAAAACTGGTTAAAGAAACTCTACTATTTGAAACTGTGATTAAGAGATAATGCAGCAGATATGTTTCTGCAAGAGATAAAATTAGAGATAAGTCTTTTGTTTAAAACTAACAACCCTCAAGAGATGAACATAGTTGTCATCATCAAAAAGGGGGAGAATGTGTTTGAATGTGTAAACAGGTTCAAGAATTTTGATAATGACACTCTTGAAGAAATCCTTGCAAAAACAAAGACATGGAATCAGACCCTGAAATACAACGAAGATAATCGATTAGAAAGACCAGGCTAATCGATTAGGGCCATTCTGTTTTGGAAGCAATTGCATCAGGACACAAGCTAATCGATTACAGCAATTGAGATAATCGATTAAAGAGCTACTGGAGTTAAGCTAATCGACTACACACACTAAATAATCGATTACCAATATCAAAAATGGCATTAAAGGCATCAGGTATAATGGCTAATTGATTGAGAGAATTTATCCAATCGATTAGAAGGCTACTGGATTTAAGCTAATCGATTACTATACAAAGTAATCGATTACAAAGCTGTGAAGCCAAATTAAATGCATCAGGTATAGTTGCTAATCGATTGCAGGCCAATATGTAATCGATTAGATGCCCTCTGTCTTGAAGATAATCGATTACAGCTCGAGGGTGTAATCGATTACGATAGTGGGAAAACACTTTTAAGTGGGAAACCAGCACATATCTCCACTATTTTTCAGAACCCCACTATGTGCAACGGTTAGGAAGAAGAAAGGCACTCCTCAAGCTCTCAAAAGGCTCTATAAATTGAAGAGGAACTCAAGCACAAAACACATACCAAGAAGCTACAATTCCTTTGCTCACTCTTGTGCTTTGTAAGCTCTATTCTTGTATATCTTGAGATTTCATTTGTATATCCTCTCTTCTTGAGAGATTAGAAATTGTGTGAGCTATCATTTGCTTATCCACTCTATTAAGAGAGTCATTTCCTTGTAAACACTTCAACAAACACAAAAGATTTTCACTCTAGGTTGAGTGGTCACAAAGGTTGGGGTTCAACCTTTGGGTATTGAGAGTTTGAGAGATTGGGTGGGTTGCCCTTGTGCTAGTGAGGATTGAGGTCTTGAGTGTGGGACACTAGGAAGCTGCAATTGGTCATAGCTTGTATCTCTAAACTTCAATAGTGGAAATCCTCTAAGTGGGTTGCTTAGAGGCGAGACGTACACCGGCGTTGGTGGAACTCGTTATATCGGTTTGCAAGCTCCTCTTCCTTACTCTTTTACTTTCAATTGGTTAATTGGTGTTGATTGATTGTGAATTGCATACTTAAGCTTGTCAAATTTGTTATATTTGAAATACTGCCCACCAAGTGTTTGTTAAATTGCTTCAGCAATATTTATCCTTGTGGTGCATTCCATACTATCTTTTACTTGATTTCACTTGTATATTCTTACAAACTTGGATATAAAAATCAAGTTCAAAGGCATTCCAATCAAAAGTTTTAAAACTCAATTCACCCCCCCCCCCCTTGAGTATTGAGGCCACTTGAACAACACGTTCAATCCCTAAGAAAGGTCCATTATCGTTTTGTGAAAATCCCTTATTTATTCCCCAAAAGATTTTTGATTACTTTCATGATTTTACCGTGGTCACAAAGTATTTCAAAATCTTAGGCTTAGTTCAAAAGCTTTCCAGTAACAATAAATCTTTCGATTTTATTAATTACCTAAACTTACTAATATACCCGCAAGTATACAGTTTTATCACTTAGGTTCTTGTTAGGAATCACTAAGAGCATTGAGCATGATTTGAAGTAAATGGAAAACAGAAATTTATTTCATTCAAAGTCAAAACAATATTAACATAAAATATTATCATACCCCTATCATCCCAAGATAATTAATTTAGTTACTCATGAAATAATTCAAATTCGTACACATGATGGAAGGAAAATAAAACATACAACACATGGTAAAAATAAAAACTTACGGGTTTCTCCAAAAGCCCAAAAATACTTTCATCGCTGTATTTCCTTGTTGCAATATTCTTCCACCATATACAAATTGGAACACTCAATTTCACAATCCTCACAACTCTTATACAAAGAAATGAAAGAAAGAAAAGAAAAAAGAAAAGGGACAAAAGGCAATTGCTAACTCTCTGCTTCAATTTCAATTTCCCTCAAGGGATGCCTTTCAAAGCTTAAGTTTCCTCCTATTTATAGCTTCTAAAAGGAAAAGAAAAAGAGTGAATGGTTGCTTAATTTTCGTAATGGAGCGTGGAATCTTCAATTGATAATCCTTGGTGCGTTTTATGTTGTTTCCACTTGCTAATAATTGATAAAAGCTATCCTATTTTGATTTGAACTGCATGAATCTGACCATGAATTGATTCATAAAGTGTATTTTGCATAAATTAGGATGTATGAATTGATTTAGGAGCTTCAAAATGTCATCCTGGGCCAAAAAATCACGCACGAATCGATTCAGGAGTGCAATGAATCGATTCAAATACTGAAAATTCATATTTTTGGGCAATTTTACACGCATGAATCAATTCAGACACCCCCTGAATCGATTCATGGTGCTGTTATGCCATTTCTTGGTGCTTTTTGGTCCCTTTTTGGCATGAATTTGTTTATGGCTTCCTCTTTTGATCCTTGGGCACTTTGATCGTCTTTTTGGGTTGGAAATCTTGAGTTCTTGATCCATTTTCCCTTTGCATACATTTATTCCCAAAATGGATCCTCAATAGTTCCAAATTTATTAAATTCTGCAAAATGAAAGTACCCGAGCAAAATATAGTGGAAAGAAAGCAAAAATCATGAAAATTAGGAAAATACAGTGGAAATGGTTTTAAATTCTAATTGAATTAAATCAAATTTATTGTGTCTAAGACACTTATCAGTGGATTCACTAGTAATCCACAACAAAATGTTGGAGACTCAGATAGCCCAACAAGCCTCTAATTCTTTAAGGATTCCAGGGACATTTCCTGGAAAAGCCAGATGTCGGGCCATCAAGCCACACCATAATTGTGACACTTAAGGGTGGAAAACAACTTAAGACTCTACCGATTATGAAGGAAGTAGAAACCAAGAAAGACCGAGAAAAAACTAAGAATCCCTCAATTCTAGCTACTATAGAGGAGGAGAAAAAGAAGGAAAATTATGATGGAGAAAAGCCATATCAACCTCTTATACCATATCCTCAACGCTTAGCCAAGGCTAAGTTAGACAAGCAGTTTGGTAAGTTTTTAAAGGTTTTGAAAAAACTTCATATTAACATTCCTTTTACTGAAGTGATAAGTGTGCATTGTGTGTTGTTTTGGGTTATTTTTAGGTCTAATTTTTAGGGGTTTTGCATATTGTTTCTGCCTGATTCCCTTAATTTTGATTCCTTTCTGCTATTACTACTCGGTTATTCCTATTTTTGCAGGACTAATGATGTTCTACGTCTATTTTGAGGAAAAATGGCAAAGTGGATGAAAGAAGAGACCTTTGAGACCCTTTGGAGTGCATATTAGCAAGGTTGGAGGAAACCACTGCTAGTGATGGCCAACCACTGGCCGTGGTTAGCATTGGAAAAAAGAAAATTGGTGGCAGAACTCACCACTGGCCGTGGTTGTCCCTGTTTGTGTTAGAAAATGTGAATTTATGATTTAAAAATGAACAAAACCTGAACCACTAGCCATGATTATCCACCACTGGCTATGGTTGTCCCCTAAGAGGCCCAAATCTTTCAATTGTTTAGGGATTTAAATAGGCACTTTAGGGGATTTGAAAAAAGAGGCTGGATAGACAGATTTGGATACACCTTTTGGGAGATTTTAAAGAACTCTGTGGGGAAGAATTCATTGGGAATCAAGAGTCAAATTCATTAAGGGAAATTGAATCTGCAGATCTGGGAGGAGGAATTAGAAATCCTAGTAAGAACTAATTTGTAATTTCTGAATCCCTAGTTTACACTTTTAATATGTTTTATGTTTGGCATTGATTTTATGATGTGTGACATGATGACAACAATCCTTATGGCACACTAAACTCTTTTCTTGGGGCTAAGGATGTAGTATGCCTATGTGTTACAATTAATTGTTCTTCGTATTCCAATTCATATGATTTTAATCTCTATTCAATTTATGTACGCCTAATGCTTCTACAAGACTTTGAGATAAACGTAGATGATCGTAAATTATATAGGTAATCGAGAGATTGGCATGTAATTCGAAAAATACCTAAATTGAACCTATGATTTTGATTTACGATGATAAGCAAAATTGTTTGAGGGATTAATCGGATTTTCATAGAACGTAAAGGGCCTAATTAACAAATTGAACGTGGTTCTTTGGGAATTAGGCACGTTAATAGGCTTTCGAGATAAAGGTATCAATTAACTTAGGGGAATTTGCCTTAGGAACGAAATCGTATAATTGGATAGGCGAGTAACCTTTAATTTTGATACTAACATATGAACCCTTATTACCTTAAGATTTACCTTTGATTCAATTTCCCAAACTTGCTCCGATTTTCTTTTACAAAAGACGTTGAATTTTCTGTCCTCTGATTTACTATTCAAAATCATTTGGGTAACTTATTTTAATCAATTCCAATAGAAAATTGAATCACAGTTAAAACTGGTACTTTGGCACAATCCTTGTGGGAACGATATCTTTTTATTACTTCGATTCCCCGTGCGCTTACGGTTGGCTATCAAGTTTTTGGCGTCGTTGCCAGGGATTTTGTTTTCCCCCAATATTGGCTAAGCGGTGTCTGAATTAAACTAGTCTACATTTTCTGCATTTTTCATTTTTATTTCAATTTTTCTGTAGAATTACGCTTGTTTTTCTTTGTTGTTTATAAATTTATGCATGCCCCTTTATGCGAAAAAGCGATAGCTTTGAGCATATATTTGATCCTGAGATTGAAAGAACTCTTTGAGTAATCAGAACTCTTAGGACACGCATTGAACAAAACAGGCACCAACCTTCAAGTTCAACGAGTGAAGCACAAATGGAAGATCTCAATAAGAGAGTACTGTGTGATTTTGTAGCACCAAACTCAATGGGTAGGCGGCCTAGTATCACACGGAAATACCATTGAGGCAAATAATTTTGAGCTGAAACCATCTTTACTCTCAATGGTTCAGCAAAACCAATTTGGTGGATTGTCGTCGGAAGATCCAAACCTCCATTTACATATTTATCTTGAATATTGTGACACACTCAAGGTGAATGGAGTGTCTAATGATATGATCAAGCTAAGGCTTTTCCCGTTCTCATTGAGGGATAAAGCCCGAGCTTGGTTATACTTACCTCTGGAGGGATCTATTGCTACATGGGAGCAACTTTCACACGCTTTCCTCCACAAGTACCACCCAAGGAGCAAGACAGATCAGTTGAGGAAGCAGATCATCACTTTTGCTCTGAAAGATGATGAGACCTTGTATGATGCCTGGGAAAGGTACAAGGAAATGCTCTGGGAATTCCCACATCATGGAATTGAACGCTGGTTGACCGTGGATATATTTTACAACGGGTCACGCCGAATCAGAAGGTAACTTTGGATGCCACATCTGGCGGTGCCTTCATAAGTAAAAACATAGAGGAAGGTGTGTTTGAATATGATTACAGGTTCAAGGATTTTGATAATGACAAAGTACTCTTGTAGAAATTCTTGCAAAAATAAAGACTTAGAATCAGACCCAGAAAAACTGCGCAGCTAATCGATTAGGGAGTCTAAGCTAATCGATTAGATAGCTTCTGTTTTGAGTTAAATGTATCAGGTACATAAGCTAATCGATTACAAGACCTCAGGCAATCGATTACAGAGCTACTGGAACGACACTAATCGATTACCCAAGTATCATAATCGATTACCAAGACAAGAATTGAATTAAATGCATCAGGTGCAATAGCTAATCGATTACTGGGCAATATATAATCGATAACCAGGGTTCTGACTTGAAGCTAATCGATTAGGTGGTGAATGCTAATCGATTACAGCATGAACTGGACTGAAAAATTCGAAGTATAATCGATTACAGCTCGAGGCATAATCGATTACGATAGTGGGAAAACACATTTTAGTGGGAAGACAACTCATTTTTTCACCATTTCTCATATGCCCACTACATGCAACGGCTAGGAACTTCTGCAGCTCAACCATGGCTCTATAAATAAAAGGAAAACACAAGCACAACTACACACAAGAAGAGGCAATCAATCTTTACTTACCTGTTTGCTTAGAAATTTCATATTCCTTGTATATTCATCATTCTTTGAGCTAGAACTTGTATATCCTCTCTTTTGAGAGTTAGATTTTGTGTGAGCTATCACTTGTTCATCCACTCTTTTGAGAGAGAATTTATTTTTGCTTGTAAACACAAACATCAAACACCAAAGTTCACTCTAGGATTGAGTGGTCATTCACTCTAGGTTGAGTGGTTACAAAGGTTGGCATTCACTAGTGGAAAAAAAGGATATAATCACGGTTAAAAAAGGCCTTTATTCACGGTTAAAGAACCGTGGTTGTTGCAGCCGTGGTAGTATATGATGGTCTTTAACCATGGTTAACAACCGTGGTAATAAATCACATCTAACCACGGTTAAGAACAACTGTGAATATAACTTACTATTTATATTCACGGTTATCGAGCATAACCGTGAATATAAGAACTGAAAGATGTCAGTTACATCCACTTATATTCATGGTTATGATGGACAACCGTGGATATAGATACATTTTATCCACGGTTGTCCATCACAACCGTGAATATAAGTATGGATTGGTTTCAGTTACAAACTACTTATATTCACGGTTGTGATGGACAACCGTGGATAAAATGTATCTATATCCACGGTTATGGTAGTAACCGTGGATAAATATAGTCTATATTCACGGTTGTTGCCATAACCGTGAATAAATACTGAGGTTTTTTTTAATATGGATTCTGTTTTATCGTTTCCCAACCCTGCATTCAGACAAACCAGTACAGTATACAGTATGCCACAACAACACTATGTCGAAAGAATGGTATGTATATATATAACAATTTATTTTCTATATCAATTCATAACAACCTAAAAAATGAAAGTATATACAATTAAGTTGAATGTAATCTAATAAAAGTAAACCCTAAATCCTACTAGATACATATATAAAAGAATAAAGATCCTATATCTAGCTTTGCCTAAGTTCAATGAAGTGTGAGGCCCATTGCCTTCTAACATCATCCACAAGTTCCTTTGGGAAAAATGACCGGTCATTAAAGTACTGCAAACAATGCACAAAACAATTAGAACAAAAGCTTTATTTATTACATGAAATTGATGAAATTTGAGAAAAGTAGTCCAAATGATGAGACTTGCCTCTATCCATCCATCTACTAAATGATGTTGGACAATGGTCAGCATAGTGTGCATGACGAAATAGCCACACTCAAAGGTACCCTTCTGCCTGTAAGACTACAATGGACATATAGTATAGAATAAGTGAATTCGGAACTTAAAAAATATGTACTGAAGATTTGAATGAATACGATTGACTTACTTTTGGGTACACCCATACAACTGTTTTTCCTTTGGGCTTGTTTCCAATCAGTAGATTGTATCCAACCACCGCCCTGCGTCAAACAAAACACAAGATAAGTTAGAATTGTATAGTTCTAAAAATGATGTAATCGAATTTGTGGTTATTTTTTAGGGATGAACTTACCGGTCTACTATATCTTTCAGGTCTTGTGGAGCTGTCCGATGCAAACTATCAAAGTACAGAGCAAGATAGTCCTTCGGACAGATCACCAGAAGCGTCCAGTGAGCCCTGCAGTTACGAGTGATAAGTGAGACTTCAAAATGCAAAATATCATGACAATAATTATGGAATAGAGTATTACCCTTTATGATAGGGGCCCATGTATATAGACTTCCCAGACTCAAACATCCAATTCTGGATGTATGTCTGGGTGTTCTGCGAGGTGTTTCCTTGCCTCTGTATGAGAGAGGGCTCTAAGAAACCGTAAGTTCCTTGGAAACCCAAGTCCACACAGAGTTTTGCCAGAAACCTAAACAAGTTAAGACATGGTTAGTGACAAATAACTTGTATAATGAAAAAATTGGACAAAACAAGGATATACTTACAGGTCCCACAACTGAAAGATGGAGCCGTTCAGCATCGACGTCCCCGTAATAATGTCACAAATGTCAGAATTTGTAACGTAAACTGGAAAATCACTGGGACGGCCGAACACTAGTGGCTGCCATGGGACCTGAACAGTGTCGTCTGCTTGCTCATACCCGATGCGCCATAGCATCCGGATGGGATCCTTGGCCGGGTCTAGCTTCTTCAATGTCTGTTCCTGTTGAACAATTGACAACCATCACATTTTGTACCATAATTGACAAGGAAATAAAGCTAGTTAGTGTTTAGGGTTTTTACCTGTCCAGGGGCAATCACCAGAAGTCTGTTGGGCCACATCAGAAAGTGGCCCACCGCCTGACCGACGGTCTTTACCTCCTGAGTTGCCACTGGCACAGTAGCATCCTCCTCGAGGACGAGCACAACCGAGACCCTGGACATACCATCAGGTAATGTCTGATGGTGAACCATAGGGCCTAAGTTGTACACCATACCAGTGGCAACTGGCTCCTCCGACCCGTCAATGAACAGGTCATATTGACAGGTGTCTGGTGGCTCGACCCCGTCATCGTCAGGGTCAGCCGCAGCGCACGACCCCTTAGTGCTAACCTTCCATACCTACATATTTACACATCAAGTAGAAGTTATTCAACAATGAAATAAAGTGATTACAAACAATAAAATTGAGGAAATTAAATAAAGAATCTAACCTGTGGGTCGCTGGCTGGTGCAGTAGTCTCCTGGTGGTGGCTGAGTGAGGCCTTCATCTCCTCCCTGAATCGGGCCATCTCCTGGTGGAGCCTAGATATCTCCTCCTGGTACTCAGCCTTCACAACAGCCACCTTTTGCTCCACCATTTGCTCAAGGGATGGGGCAGGGTCGGGAGCACCGTAATAGGCGTGAAGGCCTGTGAAATGTGAATGATTAGCCCATAATTGTTTAACAGATAACAAAATGAAGGCATAGAGTTAGTTAGCACTTACCTACACCTCGACCAATAGCACGCACTCTTCCTGGGTGCTCTGGCCTGCCAATGGCGGTAGTCAAAATATCCTCCCGTCCATGGGCTACGAAAGACCCTTGGGTTGATTGCTCAACCAAGGAATCCTGAAACCAAACAAGTTAGTATTCACTTCCTTCACGTAAACTGAAAAACAGACACTGATATAAAGGGGAATACTTACTATCCGTGAGGCAACCTCCTGAGCCTGTGAGGAAGTGTATTCCCCACTCTTCTTGATCCTAGCCCGCTTCCATTTGTCGTGGCGTGCAGGTGGGGAAGGGGGACCCATCAAACACGTGGTGTGCAAAATAACATGGCACGTAATTTGAATGATCGCCCGGTAAACCTATCAAACACTTCAACCCCGTCTTCCCACAACCTTTTTAGGTCTTCAACCAATGGAGTTAAATATACATCAATGTCAATCGCCAGTTGTCGTGGACCAGAAATCATCATTGATAACATCACATATTTTCGCTTCATGCACAACCATGGCGGCAAGTTGTAAACAAACAACAAAACAGGCCACGAACTATGGTTTGTGCTCAGGTTCCCAAACGGGTTCATGCCGTCTGTGGCTAGTGCAAGCCTAACATTTCTTGGTTCATTGGCAAATTCTGGAAAAATCCTATCCATTTTCTTCCATTGTGACCCATCGGCCGGATGCCTAAGTAGTCCATCAACAACCCTCTCATCAGCATGCCATCTCATAAGTTTTGCATCATCTGCATTGGCAAACAGACGCTTTAGTCTTGGAACTATAGGTAGATACCACAACACCTTTGCAGGAGACCCTTTAGTGCATACCTCATCAGAATCCGCCTCTTTCTTCTTATACCGTGACACCCCACATCTAGGATATCGATGCAGCATTTCTAACTCACCCCGGAATAATACACAATCATTTGGGCATGCATGTATTTTCTTATACTCCAAACCCATAGGACACAACACCTTTTTGGCCTCATAGTTACTTTTCGGCAAGGTGTTTCCAGCTGGGAGCATTTCTTTCAACAACTTCAGTAAGTCAGTGAAACTTTTATCCGTCCACCCGTTTATGGCCTTCAAATTAAACAATCGCAAAACTGCTGATAACCTCATGAAATTGAGGCAGTTTGGATACAACGGCTGCTCAGAGTCCTCACACAGAGTTGTATATACATGAGCTTTCTTAAAACCTTCTACCCCTACATCACGGATCATATCCTCGAGTTGGTCATCCATGTCGACATCGTTGTCATGTATCGAGCTTCGACTTTTAGTTTGAGAGCTGTTACTTGGCACCACCACATCTTCACCATGCCATATCCAACGCGTATAACTACGTAGAAAACCGTCACACAGTAGATGTTCTCGCACCTCTTCCACTTGGCCCAGGTTGGGTTGGTCAAAAATCCATATTGATTCATTTTATTTTTGGGTCACTTTTTTTTGGGTCACTTTTAGTTAAGAAGAATTTTAGAGCATCTAAACTACTTCCATGAAGGAGTAACTATTATATTTTGTGATAATGCTTCTACCATTACATTGTCTAAAAATCTAGTTCTACATGGAAGGAGTAAACACATTGATGTAAGATTTTATTTTTTGTGGGATTTATGCAACGATGGTGTTATTATGCTAAATTATTGTAACACGGAAGACCAATTCCTACCTACCGTAAGTAGGATAAGTACATACTTCTCCTAATACAAACTTTCTATAATTTTTTTTATGTATGTATGGGTATATGCTATATGTGATAGAAAACTCTTATAACAAATTCCATGTTTCCTCAATTTAATTTCTTAAAACACCAGCTATGATGTATATCTAAGTAATTTCCCTTTAAAATATTTTTTTCTTAAAATGATTCTAATTTTGTAGATATTACAACCTCAAAAACAGTATGATCATTACAGCTACTGTTTTTATTTCAATACTTTTTTTTTGGTATATTTTGTTCTGAAGGATATCAATTCTTTCGTTTTTTTGGTGCACAAACAATAAAATTCTCGTCACCCATTTCAGCAGAGACAGAGACAGAGTTCAGAGGCAATGTAAAAATAGCAACAATGTCAAAATAGCAACAATGAAAAAGATATCAATTCTCGTCAGCCATTTCTCGTCTCCACAACAATGAAAATGTCACAGGCAATGTCAAAATAGCAGAGACAGAGTTCAGCTTCAACAATAAACACACAAACAAAGAGAACGAAGCAAACCCATTACGATTATACAGCATAACAACGAAGCAGAGGTTAAAAAGTGAACGAAAGAAGAAGGGCAACGAAGCACTTACCTGACAATGCTGAATGAAGAAGAAGAAGGGCACGCGAAAGAAGAAGGAAGTGAACCCAGAAGCCTACGACCAACAAAGAGCAGGACGAGGAAGAAGACGATAACCATCGAAAGTAAGGAGAAACTGAAAAAAGAGTGAAAGGCGCGACTTTTAAAGTTTCAGAAAGGATATATATTCACGGTTCCCCCTCACAACCGTGAATATATTAAACATATATTAACGGTTTAACAAACAACCATGGATAAATGTTAACTATATATCCACGATTGGTATCGTAACCGTGGATAAATATTAAATCTATATTCACAGTTATAGAAACAACCGTGGACATAGAGTACCCAGTGATTAAACCCTAAAACCTGAACTATATATCCACGGTTGGAAATACAACCGTGAATATTGACATCTATATATATCCACGGTTCACATCATAACCGTGAACGTACCCATCAATATATATTCACGGTTGTGATCACAACCGTCGATATATATTTCAGGTACTATATATCCACGGTTGACTCCTCAACCGTGAATATATATTATGGGTACGTTCACGGTTATGATGTTAACCGTGGATATATAGTTTTCTCTAATTAAAACGTTCACCTTATAATTTCAAAAATGCCACCGCGCATGTTTTTATCACTGATCCTCTTCTACCCGTGAATAATATCCCGTTGTTATATCCATTTTTTCCACTAGTGATTCAACCTTTGGGATATTGTGAGATGAGATATTGGGTGGGTTGCCCTTGTACTTGTGAGGATTGGGTTCTTGAGTGTGGGACACTAGGAAGCCGCAATTGCTCAAAGTTGTATCTCTAATCTACAATAGTGGAAATCCTCTAAGTGGGTTTCTTAGAGGCGAGACGTACACCAGGTTGGTGGAACTCGTTAAATCGGTTTGCAATCTCTTCTCCCTTACTCTTTTACTCTCATATATTGCTCTTGATCGATTTGTGTTGGTTGATTGTGGTTTGCATATCTTAGCTTGCTTGATTTGGTTAATATTGAACATTGTACACGAAGTGTTTGATAAATTACCTTATCCATATAAGCCTTTTGTTTTGAACTTTTGAACTATCTTATGTACTTTACTTGATCTTACTTTCATAATCTCTAAACTTGTGCTAAAAGAATCAAGTTCAAAGGCATTTCAAGCAAAGTTTTAAAAACTCAATTCACCCCCCCTCTTGAGTATTGAGGCCACTTGAATAACAAGTGATATCAGAGCTTGACTCTTAGTAGATCAAGCTTAACAGCTTCAAGAGACTAGATGGCCTCGAGTTCTCAACCTTTTTCCTGAGGTTGGTGCCATAAATAGACCTCCCGCTTTCAATAGGGAAGGCTATGCCTTTTGGAAGGAAAGAATGAAAATCTTTATTCAATCTATTGATTTAAGAATTTGGAATGCCATTGAAAATGGTACTTATACACCCATGCACACTGTCAATGATAAAAATGTTGAAAAACCTATGGAAGAATGGCAGGTGATGAGGAGAAGAAAGTGTAATACGGATATAAGGCTAAAAATCTCATCACTATGGCATTAGGTCCAGATGAATTTTTTAGAATAATGACTTGTCAATCCGCTAAGGAAATGTGGGATACTTTACAAGTAACTCACGAAGGTACTAGTGATGTAAAAGACTCCAAGATCAGTACCTTGACTAGCCAATATGAAAGTTTTAGAATAAATTCAGGGGAAACCATAGTAGAAATGCAAAAGAGATTTACTCTTATAATTAATCATCTCATTACTCTTGGTAAAGTTTACACTAACAAAGAACTTGTGCACAAAGTCTTGAAAAGTCTTAGCAGGGAATGACAACCACTCGTTACCACCATCAAACAATCCCCAAGTATCAACGAAATGTCACTTGCCACACTCTTCGGAAAACTACAAGAGCAAGAGCAAGAACTAAGAGTTTTGAAGCAAGGGAAGGAAGAAGAAAAATCCTCCAAGAAGAAAGGCTTAGCTCTCAAGGCCGCCTCTATACATGAAGAAGAATCATGTAGTGACCTTGACGAAGAAGAAGAATTTGGTTTGTTTGTGAAGAGGTTTGGAAAGTTCATGAAAAATAAAAGATTCCAAAAGAACTTCAAACCCCAAGGTAAGAAACCAATCTCTAATGAATCCTCTTCTTCACCAAATTGTTTTGAATGTGGAAAAGAAGGGCACTTCAAAGTAGATTGCCCAAATCTAAAGAAAAAGAATAAGGAGAAAAGAGGAAGAAAAAGAGCTTACATCGCTTGGGATGAAAATGATGTAAGTAGCTCCGATGAGTCCGAAAACGAAGAAGCGAATCTTTGTTTAATGGCAACTCACCAAGAAGAAGATAATGAGGTAAGCCTCCTTGACTTAGATAAAAATGAATTACTAGATGCTTTTGAAGAGTTGTATGATAAATTTATCAAGCTTTCTAGTAAATACAAATTGTCAAGAAAAACCATTGACACTCTTGAAAAGGATCTCATAGAAGTTTGTAAAGAAAAACCATTGACACTCTTGAGATTTTGGCATTAGAACCACAAAGAATAGCTTTTAGATTTCTATTTTTTTATCTTCAAAGAATAAATAAATCATAGGATGAATTAGAAAATGTTCAAGCATGCTCTAGGACCAAACCATGTGAATTTATAAAGAAGTGTGATATTCTTGAAACCAAGGTTGTAGACTTAAATAGGACACTAGAAAAGTTCACTAATGGTAGAGATAACTTAAATATATTACTTGGAAACCAATGATGCATGTTTGATAAAACCGGTCTAGGATACAACTCTACCAAGAAAGAAAAACACAATAAAAATTTTTGTGCCACCTATGAAATTATCTTCACCCTTTATGAAATGCAATCATTGTGGTTTCAAAGGTCATAGCTCATCAAATTGCAATGTTAGAAAATTAGGGCCAAAGGTCATAAGAAAAGTGTGGGTTCCCAAAGGAACATTACCACAAGCTAACATTAAAGGACCCAACATACAATGGGTATCTAGTTCTCTAAATTAATCTTATTTTATAGGTATGCTTCAAGGCAAGAAACACCCATTGGTATTTGGATAGTGGGTGTTCAAAGCATATGATGGGAGACATAAGTAAATTCACCTCATTCACTCCCAAAAGAAAAGGAAGTGTCACCTACGGAGACAACACCAAAGGAAGAATTCTAGGCATTGGAAACATTGGTAAGAATTCCTCTACTTCTATTAGTGATGTGTTGTATGTTGAAGGACTAAAACACAATTTGCTTAGCATAAGTCAATTATGTGACAAAGGATATAGAGTTTTGTTTGAATCAAATTGTTGCATAATTGAACATAAGATTAATAAGGAAATCAAGTTTGTAGGTCAAAGAATTGATAATATTTACATGATTGATATGGATAGTTTGTCCTCAAATGATGTACAATGCTTCATGACTAGAGAGGATGAAACTTGGCTATGGCATAGAAGAATAGCTCATATACATGTAGACCATTTGAATAAACTTGTTTCTAAATAATTAGTAATTGGTTTACCAAAGCTTAAATTTGAAAACAAATTTTGTGATGCATGTCAAAAGGGAAAACAAGTAAAGGCATCCTTTCAATCTAAAAACATTGTTTCCACTCAAAAGCCTTTACAACTTTTGCACATGGATCTATTTGGACCTTCCAAAATCAAAAGCTTTGGTGGTAATTACTATGGTCTAGTAATTGTAGATGACTATTCTAGATATACATGGACCTTGTTTCTTACTCATAAGAATGAAGCATATCATGCATTTAAGAAACTTGCTAAGATTATCCAAAATGAGCAAAATTCTAAAATTGCATCCATTAGAACCGATCATGGGGGAGAATTTGAAAACCAATCTTTCAAAAACTTTTGTGAAAAACATGGTATCAATCACAATTTCTCAGCTCCTAGAACTCCACAACAAAATGGAGTAATTGAAAGGAAAAATAGATCCTTAGTAGAACTTGCAAGAACTATGTTAAATGAAAATAACATTGCAAAACATTTTTGGGCCGATGCGGTGAATACCGCTTGTCATGTTATGAATAGATGTTTAATAAGGCCTATCCTAAAGAAAACCCCCTATAAACTTTACAAGGGAAGAAAACCCAACATTTCATACTTTCATATTTTTGGATGTAAATGCTTTATGCTCAATAATGGAAAAGATAATCTAGAAAAGTTTGATGCTAAAGCTGATGAGGCAATCTTCCTAGGATATTCACAATCTAGTAAATCTTATCGAATCTTTAATAAACAAACAAACACCATTGAGGAGTCCATTCATGTCAAATTTGATGAAAATCGCCATAACTCCCCGAGAAAGGAAGATGTTGATGATATTGTAGGTACTCTTCAAGAATTAACCTTGAGTGATAAGGAAGAAGAGAACAAAGACAAAGATGCAACACAATATGAGGAACCACAACAATGGATCACTTTGAAGGACCATCCTTTAGATAAAGTCATAGGTGAAATGACTAAAGGTATAAGTACTCGAAACGCCATTAGAAATGCATGTAATCATTTAGCCTTTGTATCACAAATAGAACCCAAATGCATTGATGAAGCTATTATTGATGAACATTGGATGTTGGCCATGCAAGAAGAATTGAATCAATTTGAAAGAAATGAAGTTTGGGAATTAGTGCCAAGACCCAATGATCACCAAATAATAGGAACAAAATGGGTGTTTAGGAATAAATTAGATGAGAATGGCATAATTACTAGGAATAAAGCTAGGCTAGTAGCTAAAGGTTATAATCAAGAAGAAGGCATTGATTATGAAGAAACATATGCACCCGTAGCTAGGCTAGAAGCTATTAGATTATTATTAGCCTTTACATGTTGTAAGGACTTTAAATTATACCAAATGGATGTCAAGAGTGCTTTCTTGAATGGTTATATTCAAGAGGAAGTGTATGTTGATCAACCTCCAGGTTTTGAAAACTACCAATTTCCAAATCATGTTTTCAAACTAAAGAAAGCCTTGTATGGTTTAAAACAAGCTCCAAGAGCTTGGTATGAAAGATTGAGCAAATTCCTTTTAGAAAACAACTTTGAAAGAGGAAAGGTTGACACAACATTATTCATAAAGCACAAAAAGAATGACATACTATTGGTGCAAGTATATGTTGATGATATAATCTTTGGTGCTACTAATGAGTCAATGTGCAAAGAGTTTGCTAAGTTAATGCAGGAAGAATTTGAAATGTCCATGATGGGGGAACTTACTTTCTTCCTTGGACTACAAATCAAGCAAACTAATGAAGGCACATTCATTAGTCAATCAAGGTACTGCAAAGAATTGCTTAGGAAATTCAACATGGACAAGGCAAATGACATTGCCACACCTATGGGCACTTCATGCTATTTGGACAAGGATGAGAAGGGTAAGGATGTTGAACTTACAAAATATAGAGGTTAATCGGATCCTTACTTTACTTAACCGCAAGTAGGCCGGACATCATGTTTTTTGTTTGTATGTGTGCTAGATACCAAGCATGTCCAAAAGAATCACACCTAACTGCTGTAAAAAGAATAATGAAATATCTTGTTGGAACTCCAAATGTCGGTTTATGGTACCCCAAAGGGGTTGAATGCACATTAGTTGGATATTCGGATTCAGATTTTGCAGGATGTAAACTAGATAGGAAAAGCACTAGTGGAACATGTCACTTACTTGGTAGTTCTCTTGTTTCTTGGCATAGCAAGAAACAAGTAAGTGTTGCACTATCCACAACTGAGGCAGAATATGTTGCAGCTGGTAGTTATTGTGCTCAAATCCTTTGGATGAGACAACAACTAGATTTTGGTGTTATGTTAGACCATGTGCCTCTCAAGTGTGATAACACAAGTGCTACAAATATTTCAAAGAATCCTGTAACGCATTCAAGAACCAAACACATTGAGATTCGACATCATTTCATTAGAGATCATGTATTAAAGGGTGATTGTGTGCTCGAACATGTTGAAACTTCCAAGCAATTAGCGGATATATTCACCAAACCTCTAGCAAAAGATCAATTCATACATATTAGGAGAGAATTAGGAATCCTTAATATAACCAATTATGTTTGAATAAATACATGATTTTGATAATTCCTTGATTCTGATTATGTTTCATTAAGTTTGAAATGTTCTAAGGAATAACTTAATAGATTTCCAGCCTTCTGGAACAAAATCTGCAAATTCTGGGCATTTTTAAGCAAAATAATCGATTACAAAGATTGATATAATCGATTAGCAAGCTTCTGGTTCTTACCTAATTGATTACTCCTTGATTTCTAACCGATTACCAAGCTTCTGTTTCTTGCCTAATCGATTACCCCTTGGTCCATAATCGATTACAAAGCCTCTGTTTCAGGTCTAAAACGTTTCAACTTTCCTCTAATCGATTAACAGCCCTCCCTAATCGATTAGGATGATTTTGTTTCTCAACATGATCGATTACACATCTTCCCTAATCGATTACCTATTGTATGAAACGATTCAAATTCCTCAGAAACAGTGAACTAATCGATTACCTATGCCTCGTAATCGATTAGCCTCGAGTCTGTGACAGTCAAGCACTGTTTTCCGAGGCCTGCTCGTTTTCTTCCCACATTAAATCACTTTCTCTCCTTTCTAAACCTACATTTTCCCTATAAAAACCCACCTATTCACTCTCTCAAATCACACTATCTCTTCTCCTTTAAACTCTCTTAAGTTCCCAAAGAACTCTGTCCTTCTCTTCATCTTCCCTCTACACTCTTCTCCTTCCACCACCATGTCTACATCAAGAACCATCAAGAGGGCAAGGTCTTCAATGGCCCAAACAAACAATCCCCTTGATTTCTCCAGGTTTTTCACAAACCATAGAGACCTTCAACACTTCATTAACCATTTTTTCTAAAAAAGACATCATATCTCCCCATTACACCATTGCTGAAACCTTTGACAACCATAGCCTCACCTTCACTCAATCTCTCCACCACTACAACCTCTTCCCCTTCCTCACCCTTAAGGAAGAACTTTACTATCCGAAACTCATCCAGGTATTTTACTGCAACCTCAAGCTTGTCAATGGGGTGATAGAATCAAAGGTTAAAAATATGACCATTAAGCTCACAAATGCCCAGTTGGCGGAAATCTCTCTTCTGCCACTCAATGATGCAGAGTTCGACGGAGGCGATCCTGAGGACGAATGGGGTTTCAATGCTCTCACTGCCTGACAATCCTTATGGAAGGTTGATCGCCCAAGAAGCAACCACAAGTTGGTGGGCCACTTGACCATGAACAACCGCCTCTTACACTTCTTCTTGGTCAAGATGTTGGTTCCTCATGGTGGGAACTATGCTCTGGTAGAAGAGGATGATGTCCTCTTGATGTGGGCTATGCAGAACCAAAAGGAGATAAATTGGGTTCAAATGATCAAGATCCACATGCGCCAAGCCAAAGAGCAGCAAAAGCTTCCCTACGCCATTCTACTCACTAGAATCTTCAAACATTATGGAGTAGACTTGGCTGGAAAGCTGTCGGAGAAAGTGCCTTCAAAGGCTTGCATTGGCACCTATCACCTCACCAAGATGGGTCTCGTTTTTCTGAATGGAGCTTGGTACTCAAGGATGGAAGGCTATCATGCCAACATTCCTTTTGAAGCCCCTGCTGATGAGCCAATCCCTCCTCCTCCTACAACACAACCTGCACAGGAAGCCCCCTCTGATCCATTTGTATCTCTCTACGCTCACCTTGACCGCCGCTTCAACCGTGAGACAACCTGACTTAATTTAAGACAAACCGAGACCAGGGAAAATTTTTCCAAAATTTAGAACGTTCAAAATGTTCATAATCAGCCCAGATTAAGAGTCGGGGTAAATTAAAACAGCATAAAGACAAGGGAAGGCAAAAGCCGACCAGAGAAAGGGAATACCGGGTCCAAATGCCATACGTTGGCAAGACCCAGTTTCGGTCACACAGCCCAGTGGAATACAGTGCTTGAGCGAGTTCTTTTCTCGCTGGAGCGAACGCCTTGCTCGCTGAAGCGAACACCCGCACTCGGTAATTTCCTCACTCGGAATTTAGTCCCAGGTCCACTTGGGGTTTGACCACTTCGGGTCATGCTTCACCCGGTACACTCATACTCAGTCAAATACTTAATTTACTTTAGTAAGCCCACATACATGCTTCATTCAGAAGCGTCATAATCTCCACTCGGGAAGTGATTCCCTTGATTACTCCACTCGGGGTCCATAAGCTTTCCCCTCACCCGGATTGTTTCCCCAGTCCAATATCACTCGGTATATTTCAACCTCAATTCACTCGGAGGTGCATTACCCATTCCTCACTCGGTATATTTTGATCTTCCTCACTCGGAGATCACTTAACCTCCATTCCTTCAGAAGAAGTCACCACAATCAAGTTCCATTTGGAATTACTCTGACCTCTCATCACTTGGAGGAATTCACTAAGTTAACTCTCACTCGGACTTATTCAATACTTAGCCATTCGGAATATATAACATTCACTCAGAATATATATAGCCTCGTTCACTCGGAAGAGGACTCCTAGAATACACCTCAATCAAAACCATCACAACAACTCTTCATTCGGGATTTCTCACTCGGGAATATTCAAACCCTTCCCCACTCGGGGTTTACTCATATTTTCACTCGGTAACATATGGACTAGTCTTCCCTCGGAAGTAGCCCACTCGAGTATATCTTACTTGGAACTATCTTATGTCTTTATCACTCGGAAAAGGCCCACACACTAAAGCCTCACTTGGAAATGGCTCTCCCATCAATATTCCACTCAGAATTCATTGACTTAGCATTATTCTCTCAACACCACATAATGAACAATTCGGGTAACTTTATAACAATGTAATATATATATATATATATATATATATATATATATATATATATACAATGTATACTTGTTCACAATCCTAATAGTCAACCCATATAATTAAATCCGTTCGGATTACAAGAGAGCCGGCCAAGGCTTAACATATGAATACACAATATGTATTATGCATGCACTTCAACAATCTAAGTGCTCCTCACTCAGACTTGAGGCCATCTCCTCATTCCCAGTCCGACCTGCATATACTTAAAAATATAGCCACAGTAGGGGTGAGCTTTTACATATTAAATGACAGTTATTGACTCGGATTTAATCCTCAAATCTCAAACATACAATGACATTCCATTCAGCAATAATACACCCTGCCATTTAATATGGATACCCTAACAACATCATCCACTCGGGATTCATGCAATTCATGCAATTCAATCAAGACTGAGTAATTCATATCATCCGTAATCACCTTGCACTCGGCAACAGTACCAATTTACATATATTCACCCAGTCGGAATTCACACCAATCATTCATGGATATATTAATCATGCTATTCACAACAGCATTTACACATATATATACCATTACATTGAGCTCATCAACAATATAAATGTACACTCGGCAATAGCATTAGTATACATGCATGCATCCACTTGGATATAAGTGTGCACTCGGCATAGCATCAGTATACATGCATTCATCCACTTGGATTTACTCACATCAATTCCAAACTATATCAATGATGTATATCCATATATACATGCAAATCACATTGAGATCAATAACAATTATAAGTGTGCACACATTCATTTCACCCGGATCCGATTATTTATTATCAATTTTTATTGTTGCAACATAGGCTCCAAGCCTTTTCTCAGCTCCAAGCTGATTCGGCCATTTTACTGGTACCAAACCATTTGCCCTCACATGTAACACAGTCACTCTCACATGTAACACAGTCACTCCAAGCGACAACGGAAGTGTTACGGGCAGCCCCGAGTCCAACCCGGTAGGCTTGCCTTGAGTCCAACCCAAGGTCTTTAAGCGTCCAACGCTTAGTGCACTCGGCACTGCCTCGAGTCCAACCCGAGGTCTTTTATCATATTTACCACGTATTCATCTGATTGCCGACTCTGTATTAAGCGTCCAACGCTACATACTCCAAGCATTTCCAGTGGTGAATCGGATGCATACTGTCTCATTCATCAGGCGTCCAACGCCAATGCACTCGGTATTGCCTTGAGTCCAACCCAAGGTCTTTCAATATGTTTTCCACACATATGCACTCGGCATTCAAATATCAATAACATGCATCCCATGCATTTTATCATTATTATTCATAAACAGGGATCGGCATAGCAATAACACAATATATGCACTCAGCAAACACATGCACTTGGCAAATCACATGCTTTTTATATAAAATCCCAAACGGGAATTAATATAACCGACCCATATCTCATGTACTCGGCAATCACAATGCCATCCACTCAGAATTATCATTTACAACAAGCATCACATGTTATTTCATGAGATCCACTCGGCATTAACATTTGCAACAAGCATCACATGCTTTTCATATAAAACCCACTCGGCATTAACATTTTCATAGCAAGCATCTCATACTAATTCATATAAAATCCCACACGGAATTAACACAACAGTCCCCATCTTATGCACTCAGCATTCGCATGTTCAATGACAAGTATCACATGCATTTAAACACACAATCACACACGGGGATCAGTATAACTCATGCACTCGACTTTCTCATTATCAGCCACAAGCATCTCATACATTCATATAAAATTATAAACAAAACCAGCACATCATTTATACACCACATGCATTCGGTATTCACACTGGTTCATATTACATGCACTCGGCTTTTCATAATAACATATACATACATTCACTCGGTATACATCTCATGGACGGAAATCAACATGCACCACCACATAATTCATTATCAACACATATCCGGGCTATCACTCAATCGGCTAACAACAATCAACACATTACCAATGCAACACAATACAGTTAAGTAATTTTCACCTGGAACCCGTCTATAAACCATGCATTTGAGATGTAAATTAGCCCCCCTACCTGGAATGAAGATCCCAGAAGCTCCCTGAGCTTGCAGCACCGACTAAACGTTCTTCAGTCACTCATTCTCAACAAAACGATCCTGCTTCAGTCATCCAACAGCACTCTTCTCTCAGCTTTTGGAAGAACCAAACGCTGCTTCCTCACAAGCAGATCTACCACCAAGACACTCCATGCCAAGCCTCCAAGGCACAACGTCACCCCACACTCAGTCCAGTGGAAGATTCCACGACTGTTCCCACACTTGAACAGCCCAGTCCTCACCAACAATGGAGGACTTCCATGTTTCCAGACACCCATCGCTGTTTAGGCAGAACAGAGGAGGATCCTAGCCTCCAAGACACTCAACACCACACAGATCTCTCTCACAGCCATGCTGTTCCCACTTCCCACTCGGGTTCTACTCAGCGTGCGAGTAGAAGAAGAAGATGAAGGAGAAGACGAAGAACCAGTGAAGAAAAAGAAGAGGCCACGGGAACTCGAGAGAGAAAGGAGGGGTGTTTGCAACATAAACAAAGTGAAATGGGCAGAGAGTGGGAAATGTGTAGCTCTTATCCCTTCACTGCCCCGTGACAGCTCCACTCCCATCAGCCATCATATCCCATTAATCTCTCATCCCATCAGCGTGGGAATCACGAGGGAGAGAGGGAGAGAGGACCGAAGCTCCCCTTAACACCACCAAGGGCACATGTGTAATTTACCAGGCATTATTATTGTTATTATTATTCAATCAACAATTTTAATTCTGTAATTAAACTTAATTGGTAATTAAATCTAAACCAGGATGTTACACTACTCCCCTCCTTCAAAGAATTTCATCCTTGAAATTCAAATACAAACTTACCTCAACAAACAGCTCAGAATATTGCTGCCTCAACTAATTACATGTCTCTGCTTCCCAAGCATTCACCGACCGGTTCATAATTCCACTCGGTATAGCTTCACCTCTCAAGCGGTTTACCGACCGCTCCATAATTCCAGTCGGCATAATCACTAAAGTCAGATCCTACCTGATTGCAACCTCTTCATAGAATCCAATATATTTGGGGATTCAATTTTTAAAACGTACAAGTTACCCCATTTAACTCTACCAATTCACCATAACCAATGGCACCTCTAGTTCTTTGGCCACTCGGCCCTACACTCTCTACGCCAATCAGTGTACATCCACCGTCAGCTCCTCCAATTCATAGGAGTTACTTGGCACAATTAAGTATCCACGCAGAGTATAAACTCTAAATTATGTCACATGAGACACATTATGGAGGTTAATCAACCAGCTGGGAAGAATCTAGTCGGTAAACAACATTACCGATTCCCTCTATTACTCACTACTGTTCATTTTATCTCGGATTAAGCCCTCGGCTTTTCAACATCCGACCACTAAAATCTCCTTCACAAGCCGTGATATATCTTGGCAATACCGAGACGGACACTTAACAAAGCTCCAATATGCTTCAATTAGCACAGTTTGCCTGGACTCGTCCTTTACAGGCATCACACTCGGTTCTTGAAACCTCAAATTTCTAACCATTCCTTCGGCTAATTCCATGTCCGCTCCTTGAGAATGTCACTCGGAGCTTCTCACTTAAGAATATCATTCGGGGTTTAAGGGCAACTCTCACCCAGAAATCTTTCCACTTACAACAACTCACTCGGAATCCAAGTCTACTTCAAAGACAAATCTGAGTTCAAACTCAACAGTTCTAAGCATCAACCTGAGCACGGACTCAAATAAATTCACCTCTCGGATATCTACTGCCCTTGGGAGCCATTCACTCGGAAACTTACCTATTCCAAGTCCCACTCGGTACCATTCAACTCAGAAGTGTCACATTCAGACTCTTCACCCGAGAGTCACACGACTCAGATATTTTACCCGGATTTCGCCTGTCACAAAAGTGTCATTCAGACACAGTTCCTTAACTTAGTAATGACTCCCACAAAACGATGTTTCACTCGGAACATCATAACTCCACTCAGTAGTTCTTTCTCCCAGAAAGATTTCACTCAGAATTATCTCTACTTTCTCACACTCGGAATATACTAATCTTTCCCGAGCAAATTCTCGCCTTATCTATCACCTCGGCTCAAGGTCATGGTTCCCTCACTAAACCCACAATACCACTCGGCTAGACTCATATAACCTCCAATTCCAGTGACAGACTTGATCACCCATCTATTTCAATAACCAATCATTATTTTAATAGCCAATTCATACCCAATAACCTCTGATCCTCTCGGAGGTAAACACATCAAGGTTAAACAAACCTTCTATCCTCATTTTGATACTAAACCACTTATTATTCACTTAATACAACTCTCATCTTCATTCAGAACAGCCTGATAGACTCACCATCACCATAAGCAGCTACAGCCTCACCTGCCCGACTTATGAATTGCTGCATCCAACTTATAGGATGACGTCTCATTCCTATAGGGTTACAACAATTACATAGAGTCGCTGCAAAGTGTACGCTGCCACAATACCTATGGTATAAAGAGTCGTCTCGGAACAACATACATTACACTCCTTTCACTCACACCAACCAAACTCACTCAACTAATACTAATTCATAAAAATTAATGGCAATTCACACACATATATATAAGCAATACATTTACATCAACATCATCATTATGCACCACCTAGGGCACATCACGCAACAACAATCATGAAATATAGTTTACCACTACTGTAAAATAGTATAATGGCAATAGGCTTCCGACCCCCACAAAAATCACATGGATTCAGCACTGTATTCACATATACTCACTCGACATACCAACAATTGGCTTCCAGCCCTTACCGAGTGAATACCTCATCTTTGGATCTTATCCATCTTAAAACCATAATCCGACAGCCTATTAATCCTTCATTTCTTCACACCTCACTGGCCATAGATCAAGTTAAGCCTAAATGATTCACCGAGCTCACATAGGTATACCACTCGGATTACCATATGACTTTCATTCACATAACAAGTTTCTACATCGGTAAACCTTTTCATTAATCATAAACACAATACAGTGGAGTACAATCATCATTATCCTTCTCAGAACCATAAGGTACTCGGATTTCAACCTTACCGCTCACTATCCATCCGGTATCACATTCATCACTTGCATTCTATCTTAGGACGATTCAAGCCTCAACAATTTATTACACAATCACTTTACTCGGCTCAACAATCCATAAGGTCAATCAGATTATCCGACTCAGAAATTCCAGGGATCACCTAGTACACTTCGTGAGACACTCCCACAACATCCAATTATCACCGAGTCTAGACCACCATAGGCCCCAGCTCCATAAAATCTGACAGCATACAATTATACTAAATCCGATCAGGATTTCCATACCTTATGGGTCATATTTCAATCAATTATTCGCTCGGTTTTCAACTACAAGACCGAGTCTAATCCAAATCCTCAAGTATCCAATTACATCAATTTCCCACGACGTACAATCATATATATGATCATGCCCAATCAACTAGGTTACCACACCTAGTGGTCTAACACCTAATCAATCATTCACTCAGTTTTCACACACCAGAAACCGAGACACATCCCCAATATAACATGTACCAGGATTCATACTTAATTAGCTATCACACAAACAGATTCCCATCCTAGGAAACTGCAACAATTCACTTATCTCACATATCACATAAGGTTCTCGTGCCAGGGAATACAAATCTCATCCCTTACACATGGCACCATATCTATCATTCTTTTTCCTCTTAGCCGACCCAAGCTTAGAAATACCTCTTATCCAATGAATAACCAAACCAGGGTAGTAATAACTCTACCCCCAATTAACATCTCGACAGTAGTACCTTTCACTGCTGTCCTCACGCAAAACATATAGGCATATAATCACACAATTCATAGTTAAACATGTATCAAATCCAACAGAATACCATAAGCAATAATGACAACCGGTCATATTGCACACAACCGCCCACTGTGAGTAGGCATACCTTGGCCATGGACCTTTTAAGTCTGCTCTGATACCAAAATGAGACAACCCGACTTAATTTAAGACAAACCGAGACCAGGGAAAATTTTTCCAAAATTTAGAACGTTCAAAACGTTCATAATCAGCCCAGATTAAGAGTCGGGTAAATTAAAACAGCATAAAGACAAGGGAAGGCAAAAACCGACCAAAGAAAGGGAATACCGGGTCCAAATGCCACACGTTGGCAAGAACCAGTTTTGGTCGCACAGCCCAGCGGAATACAGCGCTTAAGCGAGTTCCTTTCTCGCTGGAGCGAACGCCTTGCTCGCTGAAGCGAACACCCGCACTCGACAATTTCCTCACTCGGAATTTAGTCCCAGGTCCACTCGGGGTTTGACCACTTCGGGTCATGCTTCACCCGGTACACTCACACTCAGTCAAATACTTAATTTACTTTAGTAAGCCCATATACGTGCTTTATTTGGAAGCGTCATAATCTCCACTCGGGAAGTGATTCCCTCGATTACTCCACTCGGGGTCCATAAGCTTTCCCCTCACCCAGATTGTTTCCTCAGTCCAATATCACTTGGTATATTTCAACCTCAATTCATTCGGAGGTGCATTACCCATTCTTCACTCGGCATATTTTGATCTTCCTCACTCAGAGATCACTTAACCTCCATTCCTTCGGAAGGAGTCTCCACAATCAAGTTCCATTCAGAATTACTTTGACCTCTCATCACTCGGAGGAATTCACTAAGTTAACTCTCACTCGGACTTATTCAATACTTAGCCACTCGGAATATATAACATTCACTCGGAATATATATATAGCCTCGTTTACTCGGAAGAGGACTCCTAGAATACACCTCAATCAAAACCATCACAACAACTCTTCATTCGGGATTTCTCACTCGGGAATATTCAAACCCTTCCCCACTCGGGGTTTACTCATATTTTCACTCGGTAACATATGGACTAGTCTTCCCTCGGAAGTAGCCCACTCGAGTATATCTTACTCAGAACTGTCTTATGCCTTTATCACTTGGAAAAGGCCCACACACGAAAGCCTCACTTGGAAATGGCTCTCCCATCAATATTCCACTCAGAATTCATTGACTTAGCATTATTCTCTCAACACCACATAATGAACAATTCGGGTAACTTTATAACAATGTAAAATATATATATATATATATACAATGTATACTTGTTCATAATCCCAATAGTCAACCCATATAATTAAATCCGTTCGGATTACAAGAGAGCCGGCCAAGTCTTAACATATGAATACATAATATGTATTATGCATGCACTTCAATAATCTAAGTGCTCCCCACTCGGACTTGAGGCCATCTCCTCATTCCCAGTCTGGCCTGTATATACTGAAAAATATAGCCACAGTAGGGGTGAGCTTTTACATATTAAATGAGAGTTATTGACTCGGATTTAATCCTCAAATCTCAACCATACAATGACATTCCATTCAGCAATAATACACCCTGCCATTCAATATGGATACCCTAACAACATCATCCACTCGGGATTCATGCAATTCATGCAATTCAATCAAGACTGAGTAATTCATATCATCCATAATCACCTTGCACTCGGCAACAGTACCAATTTACATATATTCACCCAGTCGGAATTCACACCAATCATTCATGGCTATATTAATCATGCTATTCACAACAGCATTTACACATATATATACCATTACATTGAGCTCATCAACAATATAAATGTACACTCGGCAATAGCGTCAGTATACATGCATTCATCCACTCGGATATAAGTGTGCACTCGGCATAGCATCAGTATACATGTATTCATCCACTCGGATTTACTCACATCAATTCCAAACTATATCAATAATGTTATTCTCAATAACATATCCATATATACATGCAAATCACATTGAGCTCAATAACAATTATAAGTGTACATACATTCATTTCACCCGGATCCGGTTATTTATTATCAATTTTTATTGTTGCAACATAGGCTCTAAGCCTTTTCTCAGCTCCAAGCTGATTTGGCCGTTTTACTGGTACCAAACCGTTTGCCCTCACATGTAACACAGTCACTCCAAGCGACAACAGAAGTGTTACGGGCAGCCCTGAGTCCAACCCGGTAGGCTTGCCTTGAGTCCAACCTAAGGTCTTTAAGCGTCCAACGCTTAGTGCACTCGGCACTACCTCGAGTCCAACCCGAGGTCTTTTATCATATTTAACACGTATTCATCTGATTTCCGACTCTGTATTAAGCGTCTAACGCTACATGCTCCAAGCATTTCCAGTGGCGAATCGGATGCATATTGTCTCATTCATCAGGCTTCCAACGCTAATGCACTCGGTATTGTCTTGAGTCCAACCCAAGGTCTGTCAATATGTTTTCCACACATATGCACTCGACATTCAAATATCAATAACATGCATCCCATGCATTTTATCATTATTATTCATAAACAGGGATCGGCATAGCAATAACACAATACAATGACTCGGCAAACACATGCACTTGGCAAATCACATGCTTTTTAATATAAAATCCCAAACGGGAATTAACATAACCGACCCACATCTCATGTACTCGGCAATCACAATGCCATCCACTCGGAATTATCATTTACAATAAGCATCACATGCTATTTCATGAGATCCACTCGGCATTAACATTTGCAACAAGCATCATATGCTTTTCATATAAAACCCACTCGACATTAACATTTTCATAGCAAGCATCTCATGCTAATTCATATAAAATCCCACACAGAATTAACATAACAGTCCCCATCTTATGCACTTAGCATTCGCATGTTCAATGACAAGCATCACATGCATTTAAACACACAATCACACACAGGGATCAGTACAACTCATGCACTCGGCTTTCTCATTATCAGCCACAAGCATCTCATACATTCATATAAAATTATAAACAAAACCAGCACATCATTTATACACCACATGCATTTGGTATTCACACTGGTTCACATTACATGCACTCGGCTTTTCATAATAACATATACATACATTCACTCGGTATACATCTCATGGACGAAAATCAACATGCACCACCACATAATTCATTATCAACACATATCCGGGCTATCACTCAATCGGCTAACAACAATCAACACATTACCAATGCAACACAATACAGTTAAGTAATTTTCACCCGGAACCCGTCTATAAACCATGCATTTGAGATGTAAATTAGCCCCCCTACCTGGAATGAAGATCCCAGAAGCTCCTTGAGCTTGTAGCACCGACTGAACGTTCTTCAGTCACTCGTTCTCAACAGAACAATCCTACTTTAGTCATCCAACAATACTCTACTCTCAGCTTTCGGAAGAACCAAACGCTGCTTTCTCACGAGCAGATCTACCACCAAGACACTCCATGCCAAGCCTCCAAGGCACAACGTCACCCCACACTCAGTCCAGTGGAGGATTCCATGGCTGTTCCCATACTCGAACAGCCTAGTCCTCACCAACAATGGAGGACTTCCATGTTTCCAGACACCCATCGCTGTTTAGGCTGAACAGAGGAGGATCCTAGCCTCCAAGACACTCAACACCACACAGATCTCTCTTACAGCCACGCTGTTCCCACTTCCCACTCGGGTTCTACTTAGTGTGCGAGTGGAAGAAGAAGATGAAGGAGAAGAGGAAGAACCAGCGAAGAAGAAGAAGAGGCCACAGGAACTCGAGAGAGAAAGGAGGAGTGTTTGCAGCATAAACAAAGTAAAATGGGCACAGAGTGGGAAATGTGTAGCTATTATCCCTTCACTGCCCCGTGATAGCTCCACTCCCATCAGCCATCACATCCCATTAATCTCCCATCCTATCAGCGTGGGAATCACGAGGGAGAAAGGGAGAGAGGACCGTAGCTCCCCTTAACACCACCAAGGGCACATGTGTAATTTACCTGGCATTATTATTGTTATTATTATTCAATCAACAATTTTAATTCTGTAATTAACCTTAATTGGTAATTAAATCTAAACCAGGATGTTACAGACCGCATTGAGAACTCTCTTCAAGAGTTTTCAATGACTGAGCAGCAGCACTTTGAGATGATGCAACAGCGCTATGATGAGCTATCTCACCAAATCTCCGAGCTTCACTTTTTCAATCTGGATAACTAAATCCGTTTTTCATGTTTTGGTCAATGTGTTTTGTGTTTTTCTCAATTCTGCATAAGTCTTTTTTCTTAATTCTGCAATGTTTCCTTTGATGTACTTTCCCTTCGTTTGAATTGAATAAAGATTTACCTTTCATTACATGCCTCTATTTGCTTTATTATTTTTTGATGATTCCAAAGGGGGAGAAGAAATAATTGTTCATTTAATTGTTCATCTGTTTTGGTTGCTAAAAACAAATATGCTAAATGATTAATTATCTCTAAGTGGTCAATTATCTCCAAAGGCATAGATTCCTAAAGATAGGGGGAGATTTGATAATGTTTCAGAGATAATGTAATGAGATATATTTAAGAGATAAGAGATAACTTGCAAATTCTGAAAATCTGGTTAAGAGATAAAAGATCATGCAGAATTCAAAAGATATGTTTTTGCAGAGATAAAATTAAAGATAAGCTTGTTATTTAAACTAACAACCCTCAAGAGATGAACATTGTTGTCATCATCAAAAAGGGGGAGAATGTGTTTGAATATGATTACAGGTTCAAGGATTTTGATAATGAAAAAGTACTCTTGCAGAAATTCTTGCAAAAACAAAGACTTAGAATCAGACCCAGAAAAATTGCACAGCTAATCGATTAGATAGCTTCTGTTTTGAGTTAAATGTATCAGGTACATAAGCTAATCGATTACAAGACCTCAGGCAATCGATTACAGAGCTACTGGAATGACACTAATCGATTACCCAAGTATCATAATCGATTACCAAGACAAGAATTGAATTAAATGCATCAGGTGCAATAGCTAATTGATTACGGGGCAATATATAATCGATTACCAGGGTTCTGACTTGAAGCTAATCGATTAGGTGGTGAATGCTAATAGATTACAGCACGAACTGGACTAAAAAATTCGAAGTGTAATCGATTACAGCTCGAGGTGTAATCGATTACGATAGTGGGAAAACACATTTTAGTGGGAAGACAGCTTATTTTTTCACCATTTCTAAGATGCCCACTACATGCAACAGCTAGGAACTTCTGCAGCTCAACCATGGCTCTATAAATGCAAGGAAAACATAAGCACAACTACACATAAGAAGAGGCAATCAATCTTTACTTACCTTTGTGCTTAAAAATTTCATATTCCTTGTATATTCATCATTCTTTGAGCTAGAACTTGTATATCCTCTCTTTTGAGAGTTAGATTTTGTGTGAGCTATCACTTGTTCATCCACTCTTTTGAGAGAAAATTTATTTTTGCTTGTAAACACAAACATCAAACACCAAAGTTCACTCTAGGATTGAGTGGTCATTCACTCTAGGTTGAATGGTTACAAAGGTTGGGATTCAACCTTTAGGATATTGTGAGATTGAGAGATTGGGTGGGTTGCCCTTGTACTTGTGAGGATTGGGTTCTTGAGTGTGGGACACTAGGAAGCCGCAATTGCTCAAAGTTGTATCTCTAATATACAATAGTGGAAATCCTCTAAGTGGGTTCCTTAGAGGTGAGACATACACCGGGTTGGTGGAACTCATTAAATCGGTTTGCAATCTCTTCTCCCTTACTCTTTTACTCTCATATATTGCTCTTGATCGATTTGTATTGGTTGATTATGGTTTGCATATCTTAGCTTGCTTGATTTGGTTAATATTGAACATTGCACATGAAGTGTTTGATAAATTACCTTATCCATATTAGCCTCTTGTTTTGAACTATCTTGTGTACTTTACTTGATCTTACTTTCATAATCTCTAAACTTGTGCTAAAAGAATCAAGTTCAAAGGCATTTCTAGCAAAGTTTTAAAAACTCAATTCACCCCCCTCTTGAGTATTGAGACCACTTGAATAATAGAAGGTTACAATCTCCTTGAAGAGGTTGCCCAAAATAAATGCCAGTAGACTTCATAAAGGAGTTTACCAAATAAAACTCCAGGTAAGTACCTTGTTGATGCTATATCTTTATTAACTGCTAAAGTAGAAGCACTATCGGTTAAAATTGATAAATTCAAAAAATTAAGAATAGGTACTTCTAATCTTGTTTGTGAGTTGTGTGGTGTTTCAGGTCACATCATTTAGGGTTGTCAGCTTGGAGTGATTTCTACTCCAGAACCACTAGAGATGCAACAAGTGGATGTAATTGGGAACTATGGTGGTAACTATGAAAATAATTTCAGACAACCACAGGGACCACTTGGTTTCCAAAACAGACCACCTCCATTCCAAGGCAACCAGAGTAACTATAGAACCCCACAAAGACCTTTCATTCCTCAAAAATCAAAATTAGAGTCCTTGATGGAGATGTTTGTAGCTACACAACTAAAGCAGAATGACGAGTTCTCTAATGCAATCAAGAACCTAGCTTCAAAGGTGGACTCTCTTGCCACCCATAACAAGATATTAGAAACTCAGATTACTCAACAGGCTTCCAGCTCTACTAGAATTTTAGGGATATTTCCAGGAAAACCAGAAGCGGGTCCATCCAACAACGCCATGGCTATAACGCTTAGGAGTGGTACACAATATGAAGGTCTAATGCCGCCAAAGGAAAAACAAGTTGAGAAAGACCCTAAGGAGGATGAGACCATATCACCTCCACCTGCTATGGACGAAGAGAAGCAAAAGAAAAAGGAGGAGATTAAGCCATATCAACCCCTATTCCATTTCCTCAGCACTTGGCCAAGGCCAAGTTGGAAAAACAGTTCGGTAAGTTTCTTGAGGTTTTAAAAAAGCTCTACATTAATATTCCTTTCATTGATGCTTTACAGCAAATGCCTACCTATACGAAGTTTCTGAAGGATATTTTATTTAACAAGAGGAAGTTGGAGGAAAATGGTAAAGTAGCACTTAATGAGGAGTGCAGTGCACTGATCCAAAGGAAGCTACCACCCAAGCTTCAAGACCCAGGTAGCTTTTCTATCCTATACATGATTGGTGATATGTCAATAGATAAAGCTTTATATGATTTAGGAGCTAGTGTTAGCTTGATGCCTCTGTCTATTTCTAAGAAGTTAGGATTGAGTGAATTGAAATCTACTAGGATGTCCTTATAATTGGCTGATAGATCTATTAAGTATCCTGTAGGTATTTAAGAGGATGTTCCTATTAGGGTAGGAAATTTTTTTATCCCTACTGATTTTGTTATGCTAGAGATGGATGAGGATTCTATGATCCCTGTTATATTAGGCAGGCCATTTTTAGCCACTGCAGGTGCCATAATTGATGTTAAAAATGGTAAGTTGTCTCTGACTATAAAGGACCAAAAGGTTGAATTTAATTTGATAGATTCTTTGA
Organism: Clitoria ternatea; assembly: GCA_037962975.1. NCBI lineage: Eukaryota > Viridiplantae > Streptophyta > Magnoliopsida > Fabales > Fabaceae > Clitoria > Clitoria ternatea. The sequence continues at coordinate 79,969,717 of CM075672.1, forward strand.
AAAAACCTTTTCATGATAATGTTTGCTATAACATTGAATTAGTTGACTAAGTGGTAAAGGAAAAGATTCTTCCTAAGGACCCACTTGATTTTGTTTTTCTGAATGAGCCTGCAGGAACATCAAAATGCAGTAAGGGTTATGCACCACTGAAGCATGATACTGAAGTCATGAGTGACAAAGTGGTGAACCCAAATGTGGAACTTCAGCCTTTAAATTCTACACTGAGGTATGAATTTCATGTTTCTTATAGGTTTTTTGTTGTAATTTAGGTATAGCATCCGGCTGAAGACGTTAAACTTAGCACTGGTAGGGAGGTAACCCCATAGTTGTTTATATCTCTATGTTTTCTTTGAATGTTTTAGTTGGTAAAAAAAAGAAAAAAAATCAAATAAAGCAAAAAACAAATAAACAAGAACTTGTTGAATTGCTATGTTTTGGAGTAAGGTGTAATTCTGATTACCATGATGCATGTCTTAATTTGGATCATATGAATGTATGCTTAACTTGGTATTTATTTAGTGATATAAGACAGTGGCAACCACAGGCTGTGGATTGCCATCACCGGCTGTGATTTTACCTAATAATTTTCATGGAATATGTAAGAGTTTTCTAGGTGACAAACAGTGCCAACCACTAGCTGTGGTTATTCACGACTGCAGTGGTTTGGCCCAGGTTTTTCCTCTTTGCGAACATGGAATTTTTGGGCGCAACATAGTGACAACCACTGGCCGTGGTTAGGTCCAAGGAGTCCCCTTTGCATTTAAAAGTTTTCTAGGCACAAAACAGTGACAACCACTGGCCGTGGTTGCCATCAGGTGCATGGTCTAAGTTTCATTTCAATTTTTGGGGCAAAATAGAACAAACCACGGGCCGTGGTTTACAACCACTGGCCGTGGTTCGGCCCAACACGGGGAAATTCAACATTTTAAACACCTCATGCCCTTTTGCCTCCTTTATGCATTAAATTCTTGTTTCCCCTTACTTCTCTCTTCTGAAAACACATTTTTGCATGGGTTGGTTATGAATTGAGTCTAATGCATACCACATTGTATCTATTTGTGCACATATGACTTAAAATCTTTCTTAATAGATACCTTTAATGCGTGACACCATTATTATATCCCATGCCATTTGTGATGTATGTAAAACTAAGATATTGGACTATAGGCATCCTAACTTCTTTTTGTGTTTTGTTTAGTCCATTTTATAGTACCCATATTAGCATGTCTTCTAAGGCGGCAACAAAAGCTTAAAATAAGAAAAGGAAGACTAAAGGGTCATTTTCCCTCTCCTTCTCCATGACAGGTATCAGTTGAACTTTTGTGTCCTATTTCCCCTAGTTCCTCAATTACGGACCTCTGTGGTCCCCTTGATATAGACATTGGGGACAATATCCAGTTTTAGTTTGGGGTGATGGGTACACAAAGTTCAGCTTGTTCTTACTTTATTCCTTTTTATTTTTTTATTTTTATTTTCTAGTCCATTTGCATGATTATATGTTTATTTTCTGGTTCATTTGCATGATTGTATTTTTGCTCATATGCCTTGGGCTAGCATTGATTGCTGATTGCAGTTATTGTTATCTGTATGACATGTGATGTAGATTGGTTTGATCATAAGCATTACTTGGGTGAATCTTGTAAATATATATATATAATAAATAAAAATAAATAAAAAGTTTTTGATTGCTATTCTTGCTAGAATAATCACTCTGCATGATGACTGTGCTTCTTTGATTAGGCCAATTACTAATGTGAGCTTTTAAGCCAATAGGGTGTTCAGTGCATTAAATTGTAAATGACCCATGATTCTTTGACTGAGTGATTCACACATTTGATGGCACTCTAGAACTTGGCTTTTGACTAATTCAAAATGGTTTGTGAATGCATGCTTGGAATAAAAAAGGTACTTTAGGTTTTGTTTTCTTTAACCTCAGAATTTGTTGAAAGTGTAATCCATTAGTTGTCCCTTTTGAGCCATGAAATAAAATGATTATTTTCTTTCAAAACCTTTAACATTAAGGTTTCTGATTCACATATAGAAGAAGCAAAAAAGGGTAAGCTAACAAAATTGAAAATTGAATTGAAAATTGAATTGAAAAACAAAAACCATGATAGTTTGGGGTGTGTGATTCAAAGAAAAGGAAAGATAAGGAGTTTGATTTCAAAATAAAAAGAAAAGAAAAGAAAAAGAATGAATGAATCATACCTTTTATGGTTTGAAGGTATAAAGAGTTATTGAATTGAGGTTTGCTTGCCTTCTTGTGATATTGCTCTTCTTACAGAATTAAGCCCTTTGCATTTTCGTTTTTCTTGATTTCCATTCCCATGTTATGAATCCCCTGGCCCCATTACAACCCTTCAAAAGACCTTTTGACCGATGCATGTTTTCTTGATAATTGTGGAGTTTGTGGTCAATTGCCAAACCTATGGTAGTGTTTAGAATGTTATGGTCTGAGTTGATTGAAATACAAGCACATACACTGAGTGGATAGTGAGAAAGAGTACCCTAAGTTTAATCTTAGTGAATATGGTTTGACTGTTGGTTGTGTTATATTCTAGTAGTTTATGCAATCACTTAAAAACACAAAAACAAAAAAATAAATAAACACAAGATTCCTTAAGTTTGCTTGGTTCTGCTAGTTTTTCATTATATGCTTATATGGATTCAGTGATTGCTTGAGGAAAAGTAATGTTATTGTGTGTTGTTTTTGGTTATTTTTAGGTCTAGTTGGGTTTTTGCATATTGTTTCTACCTGATCCCTTGATTTTGATTCCTTTCCGCTATTACTGCTTGGTTATTCCTATTTTTGCAGGATTAATGATGTTCTAGGTCTATTGAGGAAAATGGCAAAGTGGATGAAAGAAGAGACCTTTGAGACCTTTTGGAGTGCATATTGACAAGGTTAGAGGAAACCACTCCTTCCTTAATTTTCTTATAGTTATATACAAAATAATATACTTTTAATATTATATTAATATTTTTAAAAGATAATAAAAAAGTTATATTACAGCTCCCTCAAAACCTTTTAGATGTATATAATAATGATGCATATTTGATTTATGCGGTTACACATTTCTATGTAATTATTTGTTTTTGAATGATTCTTTTTGCTTGATATACATTGCATAATTTTAGATATACAACTACAAGTAGTGTGTAGTATGCTAATATATTGGTTTGAACACAATAGAAGATAAATGGTTTTGTTTTGTTTTATATCCGACAACTTTTGATATTTAATAATAACTATTTATAATTGTGTGATAAAAGTTTTTTTTAATTTCATCATTTACTAGAAAAATAAGTTAATGTTAATTACTCATGAAATAATAGTCAGTTTTATTTATTAATTAATTTAAAAAATTATATATACAAAATTTAATGCAAGCGCCCCTAAAATATTTGTGCAATTGTCACTGCCTGAGAGCTACTTATGTAAGACAAGAAGTTAAATTAATATAGTACGTGAGCTATTCCTTGGCACTCAATTAGCATGTGGAATAGTGAAAGTTCCTAGTGCACTATTTAATTCATTTGCCTTTTAAAAAAATAGCATGTAACATCATGTAAGTAATGGTGATAATTATTCTTAGAAGATGAATGAACGAGGCAAGAATAAAGACTTTTTTGCTCATCCGGCATGTGCCTGAACTCGATGGGCTTTGATTTTGGGCATGTCATTTGTCTCATCAATCAATCAAACTAAAGAGACCAAGTCAAGTTGATATAACTTTTGGGATGGAAGCGATCTAGGGCGGTTAGTGGTGGCCCATTAAGTTTGTGAGCGTCCAAATCATTTTCTTGCTAACTCTCTTTATTATTAACTATCGTCTAGTTTTTTTTATCAATAAAATGTTCTTGCCAAAGAAAAAACACATTAGTTTGGTCTCCATGAACAATATTTTGGGATATGTGTAATCCACACATAACCCAGTTTTGATAACTTATCCCTTAAATGATAATTTTTTTTTGTTACAGTTTCCATCAATATCAAGTTCTGGGAACTATATTTTTTACAAAGAATTAAGTACATATATATTTTAGCTCATACATATAGTGTCTGCGGAGGACCTCACATTAGAGTTGGGTAAAATTCCTCTTCGAATCACCACCATGAATAATTGAGTTATGTCATCAGAGTTGGAGCATGTCTAATGATACACCAAAGACCTACATATTTAATGATATATATATTGTTGTGCCGAATGTTAGTGTGATTCATTTATCACACCACCGATTAATGGAATTTGTTTTTCTATAAAAATTAATGGACTTTGTTAAAAACATGTGTATTTAAATAAAATTAATGATTGCCTGAAAAAATTTAACGATCATGTAATAAATTATAGACAAAATATAAATGTAATTTGATTTCTTATATTTACTTAAATTTTTGGTATAGTTTTTTTAAAATTTAATTTATTTTTTTATAATATTTTCATTTTCCATTAAATAAGCTAATATCATTTTGTCAATTGTTGTCATCGAACTAGAATAACCCTTTTAATACTTTTTGAAGTTTTTCCACCGAAAATGTATATATGAAAGAAGATAAACTGGAATGTAAACTTGACAATTAAAAGTGACTATCATAAGAGTAGGACCAAACCTTACATCTCTATAAAAATATATGAACATTTAATTGAAGAAACCAATAAAAGGAGAAGAAAAAGTTAGGTTATTTAATAGAAAAAGGCATTATTTCAAAACATTTTAAATGCAAATGACTAAATTAACCACAAATAAAATTAAAATAAAAGATCAAACCAAATAAACATAAATGGTATTTTTACCAAAATTACAAGAACTAAAATAGAATATAATAATTTTTTGGGAACCGAAAAATGTTGAAGTCATATATAAGATGTTACTATAGCTAATCAATGAATTACTAAATATAATTATTATTAATAACAGAAAAACCTATAAATGCAAGTTAAATGCATGTGTGTAGTTGAATAATAGATTCTCTTAAGTGAATTGACAAATGCATTGAATTCGATATATTGTAAATAAACAATATATAATATAGTTATATTGTAATAAGTGTTCGATATATATACTAGTATTTGAATGGTCTCATTTCTATTTAGTAAAGGAATATTGATCAGTACGCGTGCTCAGTTGTGCATGACAATGGGAAACATTTGGCATCTTTTCCATGTCAATATGTTAGTTCTCTAGTCCCTCTTTCCCCCAACTCTTCACCTATATCTGTATATTTATTCTATTATTGTATACTAACAGATGCGTTACATGTGTGGACAACAACCCGGGCGGGTATTAATTAATTCTCAATTTTTGATGCAATTCCACGTGTATAGAAATATAATCAAAATCGTACGAATTTTGAATTCAGTTCCACATATATACACATATCTTCTTACCTTTTTTTTTTTAATTTAAGAAATTTTTACACTCCAATATTAAGAACTCCTCTGGTCCAATCGCACTCATTCAAAGTAACTAATTTAAGGATTATATTGGCTATAATTGATATTAGTAATGTTGTGATCAAATTACAAGGTGCTAATTATTTTAGTTGTTATTTCCTTTTTCTTCCATATTTCTTTTTTCTTATATGTTTAAGCCCATAATTGTAATGTTATATTTCCTTTCTATTTTTCTGTTGAATGACATCAGAAATATATACAAAAATTCTATCCTAGAATTCTCTTTTCTCTTTTACTTTGACCCTCCTTTTATGTAAAACCCTAGATAGGCTAAGTTAGGTATGTCAGTTAGTGCTTTCATTCAGTTGTGATGCCTCCAAAATCTACCAAAGACATAGAACACTTGTAGTCTACCATGCATTCACATCATGAAACCATTTCAGGAATACTAGCATCAGTAGCCTCTCGTCTTGCAACAATCCCTACCCCTCATTCTTTACCTGACTCTACCCCTCATTCACCCCTTACGTCATTGCCCCCCAGATTTTTCGATACCCACGGCTACTATTTTTTCATCTATTACCTTTTGCTTTCCCAACACTTATCTCCAACCTTATCCCCTAGCCCCATTGTCCGCCCACTTTTTGGGAACTTAAATCTCCCCCATAACCTGTTTCCTTTATCACTTACTTTCATTTAATCTCATAAATTGTAACTCATACCTTTGATGGCAACAATGCCCTAGACTGGCTATTTCAAGCAAACCAATACTTTACCCTTTACCAAATACTTCCCCCTAAATGCCTTGAACTTGCCTTCTTCCACATGGAAAATGATGCCCTTAGTTGGTACAAGTGGATATACATTAATCACCAAATCACAACTTTGGGATGCTTTCACTAGAGCCTTAGAGCTCCAATTTTGGGCCCTTTGATGCTAACCTTCAAGCCACCCTCTTCAAGCTCAAACAGAAAGGTAGTCTCACTTCCTATCAAGTTGTTGGTTTCTTCCCTGAAATAATACTTAATTGTATTCTCTTTAGGTTGAAACCTGAAATTCAGCGTGAGCTTTCTATTCTTAAGTGCTACTTAATTTCCCAAGCCATTAGCCTTGCAAAACTCATTGAAATAATAAAGTTTCTAATACCCCATTTACTTTTTATCATCCTAAGCCCCAAAACCCTAACTTCACCACTTTTACCTCCACCCCAAAACCTATTATTCCCACTTAAACATCTACCACCTAAATGTTATTCAAGTGGCCTCAATACTCAAGAGAGGGGGTGAATTGAGTTTTTAAAACTTTGCTTGGAATGTCCTTAAACTTGATTATTTTATCACAAGTTTATAAGATTATGCAAAATAAGTTTAGTTTAAGGAGATATGCAATGCACAACAAGGTTTAAATAGCTTAGACAAATTATCAAACACTTGGTGTGCAATATCCAATATTGACCAAATCAAGCAAGCTAAAATATGCAAACCATAATCAACCAACACAAATCGATCAAGAGCAATATATGAAAGTAAAAGAGTAAGGGAGAAGAGATTGCAAACTGATTTAACGAGTTCCACCAACCCGGTGTACATCTCGCCTCTAAGCAACCCACTTAGAGGATTTCCACTATTGTAGATTAGAGAAACAACTTTAAGCAATTGTGGCTTCCTAGTGTCCCACACTCAAGAACCCAATCCTCACAAGTACAAGGGCAACCCACCCAATCTCTCAATCTCACAATATCCCAAAGGTTGAACCCCAACCTTTGTAACCACTCAACCTAGAGTGAACTTTGGTGTTTGATGTTTGTGTTTACAAGCAAAAATACTCTCTCAAAAGAGTGGATAAGCAAGTGATAGCTCACACAAATTCTAACTCTCAACAAGAGAGGATATACAAATGAAATCTCAGAATATACAAGAGTAAAAATTCACTAAGCACCAAGAATGATTGTAGAATTGATTTCCTTTTGTTCCTTATTGTTCTCTTTTTCTTTGTGCTTGAGTTTGGAAACCCATTTATAGAGCTAGAGGGAGTGCCAAGATCTTCCTAGCCGTTGCATGTAGTGGGCATCTGAGAAAATGGTGAAAAAATGAGCTGGTTTCCCACTAAAATGTGTTTTCCCACTATCGTAATCGATTACAATCGATTACGCCTCGAGCTGTAATCAATTACAATCGATTACGCCTCAAGCTGTAATCGATTACACTTTGAATTTTTCAGTCCAGTTCATGCTGTAATCGATTAGTATTCACCATCTAATCGATTAGCTTAAAGTCAGAACTCTAGTAATCGATTAGATCTTGCCCAGTAATCGATTAGCCATAGCACCTGATGCATTTAATTCAATTCTTGATCTTGGTAATCGATTAGCACACCCATGTAATCGATTAGTGTCGTTTCAGTGGCTTGGTAATCGATTGGCTGAAGTCCTGTAATCGATTAGCATATATGCCTGATACATTTGATCCAATTTTTGATGTTGGTAATCGATTAGCATACTGGTGTAATCGATTAGTTACAAGTCAGAAGCTCTGTAATCGATTAGCCCTGTGGGTGTAACCGATTAGCTGTTCAACAGAAGCTATTTAATCAATTAGCTCTGTCTCTCTAATCGATTAGCTACGCTATTTTTGCAGGTCTGATGTTGAATCTTGTTTTTACAAGATATTCTTCAAAATTCCTTTGTCATATTCAAACACACTAAACACCCAGCCTCCTTCCCACCTTAGGTAAACCCACCCTACCCATAAAAAAATTAATAGAGACCCAAATGTAGAAGCATAGGGCCCAAGGCCTTTGTTACAATTGTGATTCAAAATACACTTTTATGTAGTTTTGTCAACCAAAGCTTTTTGTAATAAGCTAGTGGTTACCACTAATTTTAATGATACTACCCAAGACACACCCAATATTCTCTCCCAACTTTCCCACCTTGCCTTCATTACACAAGATCACCTAGAACTCTAAGATTTAAAGGCTCTATCCTTGGGCACCCTGTTACTGTCCTTATTAACACAGATAGCTTCTTAAATATCCTCTAACCTTGACTTGCTTTTTTTCCTTCCTTCCCGATTTCCACTATACCTAAATTTATAGTGATGGTTGGTAATGGAGCCTACATCCATTGTAATGGCATGTGCCCTAAAACTCCTTTAGTTCTACAAGTGTACATATTTTCAATCCCAGTCTACTTACTACCTATAAAAGGTGTTGATTATGTGCTTGGTGTTGAATGGCTCAACACCTTAGGGATATTTACCTATAATTTGTCAACCTCTTGCATGACTTTCTAAATTGATTCTTACACCATCACCTTGACTAGTGACCCAACCCCATCACAACTAGTCACTTTTTACCAATTCACCCACCTTATTCATACCTACTCCATAGCCTTCATTTTAACCCACACCCCTACTTCATTCTTGGATTATACTCCTAATCTTTCCTCTTTACCTTCTACCTTACCTATAACCATCATTACCATCCTTCAAAACCACATATCTGCTTTCATTAAACCCTATATACTTTGTCCCCACCTCGTTCTCATGACCGCTATATTACCCTACTCCCCCTACTAGCCCAGTTAACGTTAGACCCTACTATTACCACTATACACAAAAAGAAGCCATGACTTAACTAATAACAAAACTATTATAAGACGAACTCATTAAGCCTAGTACCATCTCAGTTTCCTCCCTAATTTTTCTAGTAAGGAACAACGATAGACCATGGTGCCTATCATGGACTACAAAGCTCTCAATGCTGTGAACATCAAGGACAAGTTTCCTATCCTTAGTATTGATGAACTTTTTGATGAATTAGGTGTAATTTTATAAAAAGAATTGACTTATGTTTTGGTTTTAATCATATTTGGGTGACATAAGACTGCATTCCAAACCTTTGATGGACATTATAAGTTTTTGGTGATGCTTTTATACCACACAAATGCCTCGTCTACCTTTTCAATCAGTGATGAATGATTTATTACAACTTTACTCACGTAACTTTATGCTTATTTTTCTTTATGATGATATCCTAATTTATAGTTCTAGTTTAGTTGCATAGAATACTCATCTTAGAATTATTCTACATCTCTTGGTTACTAATTCCTTTTATGTTAAATTGTCAAAATTTATTTTTACTACTCCTGGGTTGAATATTTAGCACATGTCATCTTTACACAAGGAGTAAGCCTAGATTCTTCAAAGATTCAGGTCATGGTAGATTAGCTAGAACCTCACTCTCTCTTAGCTCTCAAGGGATTTTTTGACCTTATTGGATTTTATAAAAGATTTTGAAAAATTACGTCTCTCTTGCTGCTTCTCTTATCGATTTTCTTAAAGAACATGAGTTTACATGGTCCATAGAGGCTACGAAGGTGTTTACAAAAGTCAAAAATCATATATGCAATCTACCTACCCTGGCCCTACCCAATTTTTTATCATTTTTGAGTCAAAACTGATGCTTTTACAGTTGCCATTGGAGTCATCCTTTCCCAGCAAGGTCTCTCTTTAGCCTTCTTCAATAAGAAGCTTTCCCCAAGGCAACAATAATCATATGCATATTCCATGTAAATGTTATCCTTTATTGAATCTATTAAGAAATAGTGCCTATACTTGATTAGCAACCATTTTCACATCACATAAATCGAAAGAGCATACATAATTTACTAACACAAGGAATACTTACATCAGAATAACAATAATGGGCATTAAAGTTATAGGGATTTATATGTACCATAATGTATCATCTTGGTAGAGAGAACAAAGTTGTCGATGCTCTCTTACATTATGAATCCACCCCTAAGGCTGGCTATAAGGTTTTTCTTCACCAATTCCATCCATTATCGCCAATTTCAAAATGTTTTACATGACTCCTACAAGAAAAAAAATATCATTACCACCTTATGTACCCCAGACTCCCCTTACCAACTCAAATGAAATCATATACCATAGGGACAAGATATTTGTATTTGACTTTGAATCATGGCACCCAACCTTGCTTTACGAGTTACATTCTTCACCTCTAGTAGGATACTCCAAACCAAAATCCACCTTTGCCTGAGTTGCATGTTCCTTATCATGGCCCCTCCTCTATCATAACATCTCCACTTTCATTTGAAATTATATAACCTGCCAACAAAACAAGTATTCCCTAACCATAAAAGGAGGTTCATTTTAACCTTTGCCCATGTCATCGAAAGTTTAGGAAGATATAAGCATAGTGTTGGAACCAAGTCTGATTTGTAAAAGAAAATTTTTGATCACTATTTAACCAGACCCCAAGATTTATTAATAATATACATCAAGGTGTTTAAATTAAATAAAGTCTTCCCATGTGTTATATAACCTATTCAATTAAGTGTTTCAGGATACAAGTTTAAAGCACATAGGTTACAAATGAAAAACGGAGTCCACAAAATTAAAAAAGCAATTCAGGACAAGTCTGATCCTAGAACAATGATCAAGAAGAGTCTGATTCAAGTGTGCTCACACAGACTTTTGGATTGTCAAGTTTTTAGCACGCGTACTTGCTTCATCAATCAGACCTCGGACTTTTGAAGCAACAAGAGCGTTACTTCAAGCTCACGTCAAACGAAGATCAAAGCCTATTTTGATAATGCTTTGAATCAAGCTCTTATCAAGAGAAATTGCTCTTATCATTAAAAAAAAGACAAGGCAATGCAGGAACCAAAGTTCTCATGGAAGAAACCTAGCTACTCTACGCATTTTAGAAAAGCTGGTGAAGATCAACTCGTGTGTCAGAAAGCTTACAAAAGGTCAATCGTATATGCTTTGCACATCTTAGTTGAAAGAAGAAAGCCAACAAAAGGTCTTTTTCTCTGAAGCTCTCAAGGAACACCATTTCAGCGCAAACTACTAATGTTCTTTCATACTAGACCTTTTGTCCTTTTCTCACTCTTCAAAGTTTGATACTCACAACGGCTAAACTTCTTTAATAGATTCACAACGATTATGTCTCTTTATCATATTACTAAATGATCACTTTGTGTGACTATAAATATAAAGAGATTTAGAATTTAAAATAGAGAATTTCTGAGACCTTTAAAGAAATCCTTGCAATTAGTTCACCAAGCATTCTTCTTTATTCTTAGTTTTTGTCTCTAAAGCAAAGACCTTCTTTATTGTTCTGCCTCTAGCAGACCTTGGTCTTTGTCTTTCTTACTTAGTGTATTTGTTCCTATCTTATATCTTTTCATACACTAAGTCCTCAAAAACACCAAACACATTCTTCATTCAAATTTGTATCTGTGTAAAGTCTAGTGTGTTGCCTGCCTTTAGTTTTTGTTAGGAAACAGTCTATGGCCTGAAAAGGCTTTTGAAAGAATACTTGGGATTGAGCTAGGAGTGGCTTGTTGCAACAATATTTGGGTGTAAGCCAAGAGTGGCTGGAGTCAACAATACTTATGGCATGATCTGGTGTTATGATTGTAAAAGGTGTTTTTACAATAGTGGAAAGCCTTCAAGTTTGAAGGGACTAGACGTAGCTTCTGAGTTGGAAGTGAACCATTATAAATTCTTTGTGTTCGTTCTCTCTATCTCCACTCTTAAAAATCTGGTACAAAAGTTTGATTGCTTGCATTTACAAAGTTTTAAGTTTGGCGAAAAGAGTCTGAGACTTATTCAACCCCCCTTCTAAGTCTGACTCTGAACTATCGCATAGATTTTATAGCATGCTTACCTTGCTCTCATGGCCACACAATGATCTAGGTTGTAGTTGATAGACTCATCAAACCATTACATTTCATTACCTTCCTACTTCCTTTACTGCTTCAAGCTTAGTTGACAAATTCATGATTGAAATAGACCACCTTCACAAACCTCCAAGATCAATTATTTCTGATAGAGACAAAATTTTCACTAGCCAATTTTGGAAGTCCATCTTTAAATTGCAAGGCACACTTCTAAACTTTAGTTCCTCATACCATCTAGAATTTGATGGTTAAACAAAAGTTTTGAGTAGAAACATAAAAGCCTACCTAAGATGCTTTACTAATGAATACCCCTAATCTTGGTACTGATTCTTGCATATAACGGGATACTGGTATAACACTAGTCTATACTCTACCATATGATGGCTCTTTTCACTGCTTTTACAGTTGCCTTCCATCACTGATCCAGGATTTCCTTCTTGGGAGCACCAACATACCATATGTTTCATTGTCCCTACAAGAAAGATAAAAAAAATTTAGCAACATTGAAGGCTAACCTCACCCACACCCAACAAAGAATGGTGTCACAAGCCAATAAGAACAGAAAAGATGTCACCTTTATCATTGGAGACTTGGCTTTCCTCAAGATCCGCCCTTATTGACAAACCTCCTTAGGTTACCATGTCTCCCAAAAGTTTGCCAAACATTTTTGTAGTTCCTTTCATGTTCGTCGTCAAGTAGGCTCAGTTGCTTATGATTCAGAACTCCCCAGGACATAAGAATCCACTTTATTTTCTGTGCATCCTTACTATGTCCTTGTCATAGAGACCACACTTAGTGTTTAACTCCCCTTCCTCACTTTACCTACTAGAAGCAGATGCTTCTTCCTTGAACCCTAAGCTTCCCTTGTTACCCATCTGACTTTTCCACTCTTTTTTTAGTTCCAAATGACCTAATCTCTCAAACTCCCTCTTAAGCCATTTAACTTCAAACCCTCTAAACACCCATCCACTTACTATTCCACTTCCCAAGCCAAGTACATTAATTCATACCACACCACTTGTTCCCCATACATCTTTGGCTAATAACCTTGAGGACAAGGTTCAATTTGAAAGGGATAGTACTGATAGGCCTAACATTTCTTGGCCAAATTGCACTCACTTAAAGCCTAGCTAGTTTAAGGATCATGTTGGCTAATTAATATTAGTCTTCTTGTAATAAGATTACCAGGGTGCTATTTACTTTAGTTACTATTTCCTTTTCCTTTGAAATTTCTTTTTTGACCTATATGTTTAAGCTCACAATTGTAATGTTATATTCCCCTTCTATTTTTCGTTGAACGGCATAAGAAGTATCAAGAAAAACTTTCCCTTTGAATTCTGTTTTCTCTCTTTGACCATCTTTTTATGTTGAACCCCATATAGGCTATGTTAGGTCTATCAACTTCAATATAAGTTTTACATGAATCCATAAATTACCTATTTTATACCAATAAAAAAATCTCACATTTTTACTTTATTTTTAATTTAAGCACATTTCATTATAACTCAAGCACAATTTAATCACTATTAAATATTTTTATTGATTAAAGATAACTTAATTTAATGAAAGAGTTAAAAATTATTCATTGATATTTATCCTTTTTATTGGTTATATATAACAAATTAAAAATAAATAGATATAAAGAAACACATATTGAACACTATAATAAATGTGTACACATTAAAATTTTAAAAAATCATACATATTTAACATTTTAATGTTTATACATTATTTTTTTAAAAAATAAACTCTTCATTTTTAGTTTTGTACAGCCGTGTGTTTTCGCATTCCCAAATCCCACTCTACATTTTCAAGCCCCCTCCTTACAACACAAATCATCCCCCACTACAAGAAAATATAATTATAGAGTTACAATGTAGTATTCGTGTCATACAAATGTTACGTTGTGTCGAGATTATTTTATGTATCATTGAAAAACTCTGGTACAATGTTGTGTGTGGTCACTACATTGGTGAAAACATGCAAAATATGCATGTTTTTCTAAAAAAAATTGTTGTTGTATGTCAAGGTAAACGAGGATTAGAGGGAGGATATGGAAGAAGAACAAGAACAATAACAACAATAAGGAAAACGCGAAAAAATGGAGGATGAAAGAGTGTTAGTGTTTGCCTTATTTTATACAACATTTGCATTTTCTAATGTGATCGATGCATTGAGGTTTTTTACTTTTGTGTCAACTCTGATAGAATATTGGTTATTGTGTTAGAATTCTTGGTTGTTGTAACATTTCACCTAATTATTAGATTTTAAATCATGTATTTACACCCAATTTAAAATCGAATTTACTTTAAATAATGTGGTAGACATAAAAAATTCAGACCATGGTGTGAAAAGGTCTAAGGAAAAAATTTTCAACACGTTAGTTCCCTACGTATTGCTCAGTAATTTACGTCCAATTAGAGCTGCGAAACTCCAATCGGGGTGAATCCAATTGGTACACCTCCATAAATCAATTATCTACAAATGTTATGAAGGGGCCGAGGGCCAACTATGCTCCTAAGATTGCCTAATTCATGAAAATATAGAACCAGTTTGCATAAAATTTCAATTTGAACACCCTATAGTATTTTGGGCATAACTTGAGCTACGAACCTCTGATTGAGGCGATTCCAATGGGAAAATGTTCGCAAATCAATTATCTACAACCCTTTGTGAAGAAAATAAGAGAAAATTCTAATCTTGCTTGAGCGAGTGCTCGATTTTCACTTTAGTGAGAGCCCGATTTTTGCTTGAGTGAGAAATGCCTCGCTTGAGCGAAAATTCACCAGAATCTCCCCTCTGGGTCTCGCTCAAGCGAGATTGTTCTTGCTTTAGTGAAAATAATCCAGAAATCACCCTGAATGTCACCTAGAGTCTCTCTTGAGCGAGAGTGGTCTCGTTTAAGCGAGATCTACAGTAGTTTGGCCCCTAAGTCAATATCCTTATACCCTATCTTGTCTGTTTTACCTCTGATTGCTGTGAAATTTCATGAGCATTAAATTTACCACATTCCAAACCTACTGGTGTAGTCCATACTCAAAAATTCCTTCATATAAACAAGATATGCACAAAAACGCAATTAACTCAATTTCATGCAACTTCACCCATTAAACACTTCAAATGCAATTCAAACTTTAATTTCCCTACACATAAATATCAAAAATACCTCTAGGGTCACATTGGTACCCTTTGGGGATTATAGTTCCCACCGAAACTCCATTTCACCCTTTAAGTTTATTAATAGTCACTATTTTATATTACTTCACCTAATTTTTCCATAATTTACTCAAGCATCAACATGCCATCAGCTCCATGCCATTAAACTCCAACATTTTCACACACACACACACACACACACATATACACACATCATACAACAATCACAGTCACCTGCCTATATTCACAAATTAGCACGCAATTCATCAATCAATGGCTTCATGCCATATAACAATACCTGGGCATCATTATTCTACTCATCAACACTCACATCATGATACCAACATCAAGCATAATTATTTACTGCATTGACAATATAATTCATTGATTAGGCAATCAAAACATTGCCTTACTCATTCCTTACTCATTCATCACACACCTTCACAGGCATTTATAAAATCATACTCACCCACCATATGACAACGTACATCATAAAACACCATCTACTCATATGTTCACACTAGCTATCATCAAAACATTCATCACATCAGTCATAACCTAGTATAAAGTTTAAATGGTAACATATATATATATCAACTACATACAAATTCCCTTTTTGCTTGGCATGGACTCCATATTAGCCTCATTTAGTGCTCACCCCATGGTGCCCATCAATCACCTGTCATCAGTCAAAACCATAATAAAAAGGTGAGTGACTAGAATTAAGGATTAATACAAAAAATACATTACTAGGAAAAGCATAATCTAGCTACTTTCCTAGTTAAATTTTATTTGGTTAGTTGTGATTATCATCTACCAATTTATGTTTGCTTTACTTTCACCTTGTAAGATTATATAAAGCATTTCTTTTGCTAAATCTTTATTGATGCACATTTACATACCCTTATTATGCTTCACATATCATTCTCAGTATAATCATCATGAATATACTTATAAGTCTTTCATCTGATTATTTCATATATCACCATAAGTCATCATCAGAATAGATTAAATTCCAATCAGCACATTTAATTTCAATCACCACATCAATTTCAATCATAAAGTACACAACTGACTCTCAAACAATATCATATATGACTTTCTAGTTGGATATTAAAAGGATCAACCTCCAACTAGGGATCCTACTTGACACCCCGTAGACTCGACTTGGTCCACCGAGCCCTACTTAGCACTCCACCTCAACCACTAAGTCCTATTTGACCACTGGGAAGCTCAACTAGATCTTACTTGACTACGAGAGCCAAAATTGAGGGGAAAAATATACCGCCAAATGTCCCTAACAATACAATCACATTATTCATTTCAAATTCTTTTTCTTTTGATAGTTAGCACAAAGGCCTCATTTTAAATGAAAGAGGCAGTCAGACAAACCCGACCCACATTTCAAACATAAAGGTGGCCACACAAACCCAACCCAACACTACTAAAAAAACTAATTTAGCCATTGAAAATTTTCATGGCTAAAACATGAAATTTCGTAGCTAAACATTTTAGCCATAGAAGTATGGACATGACAAAAACCCTAGTGGCTAAATTGTTAGCCACGGATTTTGAACTTCCATGTCTAAATAGCCACTGGAAACGTTCGTCACAAAAAACTAAGATAATTTATGGCTAAAATCGGTCATCCCAACTCAAAATACTATTCTTGTGGCCAAATAATTTTGTAGCTAGTTCTGTGACAAATAATAAAGAAATTATTAATTTAATAATTTTGAACATTCAGTGGCTAATGCTATGGCTATTTTGTTGTGTTAGCCCGTGATTAATTTAGTGGCTAATTATTTTCAAATTAAGTAGCTACTTTCGTGGCTAATTATTTTTAAATTTAGTGGTTAATTTCGTGGCTAATTATTTTCAAATTCAATAGCTACTTCCGTGGCCAATTATTTTTAAATTTAATGGTTAATTCTGTGGCTAATTGTTTTTCAAATTCAGTGACTAATTTTATGGCTAATTATTTTAAATTCAGTAACTAATTTCACGGTTAATTATTTTTAAATTCAGTGGCCAATTCTATGGCTAATTATTTTCAAGTTCAGTGGCTAATTATTTTGAAATTTAGTGGCTAATTCTGTGGTTAATTATTTTCAAATTTAGTGGCTAATTAGACTCCAACATATTAATGGCTAAATCGATGGCTAATTTGCCAGTGTGAATTTTTCATAAAATTTCAGGGCGGTTTTTATATTTCACCTGATAAATATATAACAATATTTTAAATTATAGATTATATGCAAATAAACCAGACATATAACCGAATGTATATGTAGTTGCTAAAACAAAATAACAATAATATTGTAAAGCATACATAACTAAAAGCATAGAATATCCTTCAAAGCCTCCAAAATATCAAGTACATAACAAGGTGAGGGTGATAATTGAACTGTGTCATCTTGGTGCTGTGGTGAGTCATCCTGCTGTTGATGTTGTTGCAATGCATGATGACCTTAAGGTGTATCTACTTGGTGGGTAGGGGTAGGGATAGAAATGGTGGGTTGGAATCCCATATGGCTTATGCACTACTAGAGAATATCTTGAGTCGCCATTAATGAAGTCTGTGTCTAAGAGAGCTCAGCTGCTTGTGTCTGGATTTGAGTAGTTTGGGCCTTCATAGTCTGTGCCATAGTTTGGATCTAAGAGTCCTTCTATGCAATCTCCTTTTGAAGTCTAGAAATGATTTGGACGTAATCCAGGGTTAAAGTGGTGGCCCCATGATGAGATGAAATGTTGGCAAACTCCTTTTCTAATTTGCCTAAACCATAAACATTACCCTTCTTATTGATTCCTCTAACAACGTCTATATATAGAGTATTGTCAGAGATAGACAAATGGTCATCGTCTCCAACCTCACCATCCAAATCAGCACCAATGTCAGGGTTATTATGAGATGAAGTTTCTGCTCTCCGACGAAGATACTCATCCCACATGTTATCTAGTTAAGGTTAAATACTTAGTATTGAAAAACAAAGATAAAATTTAAACATATCTCATTTCATGTTACTTACAGCAATTGCCTTCGCTTTCTCATTTACCCAATCTTCAGCTTCGGTCTTTTTGGTCTGCTGTATAAGGTCAAAGTTTGTAGGTGGCCTATTAAGCTTAGCAGCCTGTATTTTTGAGCCAAAAGTTATTTTCAAATATGCTTTGCATATGAATATGAAAGTCTTGTAGGGTCTAGGAAAGTTTATCGTCCTATCCCGGTATAGTACAATAGAAACTGAGCCTCCGGTGTAAATGGATGCCCCACTGTCCTTGGCTTAATTTTGCTTTGCAATATTGGACTTGATTTTAAACTCCTCCTTCTCCCAATATACATCTAATCCAACTCTGACAACTGGACTCAACCAATCCTCATCATCAAGTCCATGACATATCTTATTGAATGCATTCTTTAGCATTTCTGACCTTTTATGTGCAAATACCTGTTTAACATGTATTTCATCCTCGGGCAACCACTTATAGCTTTTCTGTCAAGAAGTTTTAAAAGTTAATAAAGTTAAAATTCATAGAAATGATCAAAACAACAAATATATTAATAACTAGGGAGATCCATATTTTCTCACCTGAAACTTTACAAACCATATCTTTTGAGTGTCGTCATCGACCTTTCTCCAGGTAGGTCACACACCCTCAAACTTTGACTTTATCATCCTTGTAATGGCCCGTTTGATACCATAACAAGGCTTAAAGCTACGAAATACAAAAATACGCATAGGAATCAATTCAACTTACACAAAAAAATATTTATAACAAATTTGATAAATGCATAAATACTTACTCAACCTTGTCTCGAGATGGATAGATCCAGATCCTGTTGTTGTCTGTCGGATCATAAGAACCAGCAAGTGGAAAGGCCCATAGTCCAAGGAATAGAGCCGTAGGCTCCTGAAATGGTTGTTGAATTGATGATGAAGTGATAAGTGTATGGGGGTAGGTGTTGTTGTAGGATATGCTTGGGAAGAAGTGGTGGGCAATACAATCAAGGGACGTGGAAGGGATAGGGATGGGGATGGGGAAGCTCTGAAGACCTGTGGTATGGTTTGTTGGCCTATTTGGCCAACCCGTCCACCACCACGAGCTTTGGTTGTATGACCATTCCTAGGTCCACGTCCCCCAGTACGTGTGTTGCTACTCAATTTTGTCTGGGCCCATTTAAATTCTTTCTTTTTTAAAAAAATATATAAAAATAAATAAATAAATAAATAAATAAATAAATAAATAAATTTCAATCTAACTTATGATTCAATTTTTTTAAGAAAAAAGTCAACTTGTGGGCTTGTTTGAATTTCAAATTATAGATCTGGGTTTTGATCTTTAAAATTTTTAAATCTTTATCAGATTCATAAATTTTAAATTTCTAAAAAAATTGGATTCTAATTTCAAAGGAATTTTAAAATTCAAATAGGAGTTTGTATATATATTATAAAAAATTGAATGGATATAACAAAAAGGGGAAGTTTAAAATTTGAATTAAAAATAGAATAGATTTTATTAGATAAAGGGAATCAGACTTATTTTATATATATATATATATATATATATATATATAAAATATACTAATCCAATATAAAAGGATCAGATTTATTATTATTATATATATAAAATATGCAAATCTAATGTTCATGCCACCGATGGAAAGCGAATCACGTTGAATATATTATATATATATATATATATATATATATATATATATATTAGATAACAAAAAGTGGAAGGATATATTATTATAGAAGCAAAAAGGGAAAGGATATATATATATATATATATATATATATATATATATATATATATATAAGGTTTCACGCGCAGCAATAGAGAGAGAGAGATGAAAAGAGCAGGGAGAAAGATTGATATAAGAATTCCTGTTCTTTAGAAGAGGAGAATTGACGCAGTAGGGATTCATGCAAAAAACATATATATATTAGGACGCTGCTTGAAAAAGGAAAAAAAGAAAAGACACAAAAAAGGAAAATTGACGAAAAATAATGCGAGGTGTTTTCTCTTCCTTTTAATTTTTTGTCGTAATTATCTGTGATCCTTGTCTCCTAAAGAATTATAATGGACATGATTAAATGTATAAAATCCCTTTCCATCTAAAAAAAATCCTAATAATTAGAAGGTAGGGTATCCGTTGATGTTTGTTACTAAGAGAAAATAAAGTTGATATTGACAGGTAACAAAATTAAAGTATCTATGTCATGGATTAATTTGGATGAGATGTCTGGTTGATCTATGTTTTAAGCCTTTTTTAGGCCATAAAAATATTCTAATAATTTTTACATGTAACATAATCAAAATTTTTATATTAAGGATTAATTTGGATGAGACATCTTGTTAATCTATGTTTCAAATTTTTTATACTTCAAAATTTAATTTTGACCATGAAATATTTTGGTAATGTTAACATGTAACCAATATTAAGATATTTATAATAGAGATCAATTTGGATGAGACGTCTTGTTGATCTTGATTTTTTTAAAAAAATATAAATCTCTTTAACTTTTTAAATTAATACCATCAAGTTTCTCTCTAAAAAGTTAATAAAATAATAAACCTAAGGCTTTTTTTCTAAAAATAATACACTATTTGAAATCAATTTGGATGAGATGTCCTGTTGATTGATGTTTTAACTCACTTCACGTTTTTTAAAATAATAACAAAGAACTACGTAACCCTGATTTCCCCTGACGCTTGGTGAATACGTAGGAGCTGGACTCATTCTTGTTAGGCCCAAATTTAAAAAGTAAATATATCCTATTAACTCAAAATAAAACCATAACGTATTTTAATGACGACCCAATCAATTTGAACAAGACGTCCTATTAATCACCAAAATTATAACTTCAATTATTAAGTCGACAATAAATCCACAGACATCGCTAAGAGGTTTAGATTATAAATTATTAGGATTATTCAAAAACTTAAACAATTTAGGGTAACCATTTAACACAGACAGTGTGGGGTGCTAATACCTTTGAACTGGTCTGAACTCGGGTCAAGGATCCGGTGTGGGATCAGCCACAAATGTTGTGTTCTAAGTAATTTATACATCGGTACAATGGGTGTCCTTTATCTCAAGTGGAAATAAAGGTCTTGGTGTCCTAGAGATCCTTCACACCAAGTTTTCGCATTGATGAGGGGCGAAAGGTGATGTCACGTACGAAGATTCTCCGACGCTCAAGTCAGTAACCAGAAAAGGAATTCAAGGTTTCTGAAGCGTAAGTTTGAGAATGAGTCTAGCGTACCAGAGTTGTGAAAGTATTGGTATTTATACATGTGCATGCGGAGAATGAAGAGTCCTTTTAGGGTTAAGGGACCAATCGTACACTGTGTCTATACGATTCTGACACACGATGTGGGTTCCTCCACGTCTCCAATAAAAGTTCCCCATACCTATACCTTGTACTATTTTTCGGGTGACATGGATGCTTTTTGGTGTGCTAGGTGCTGATCTGGATGTCTGGTATAGATATAAATCTGATACGGGCTTAAAGTCCAGAGGTTTACCTATGACACCAGTAAATGAGTGAGAACAGATAAAATTACCTATAAGCCAGTATCGAGACTGGATTATTTTCCCCTAGCTTGTTTGAAGGACTGAATAAGTTACTCATATAAGTTATACTGCCCTGCCAGGGTCGATCTTGCAAGTGTGGATACCAGCTCGAATGACTTTCCTCCGGAGTCCCCTTTTATGGGTATGGATGTCGGCTTCAGACAATGTCCTACTTTTGCGTGTGAAACTTAAGAGTTTTTTGAATTTTGTAACTCCTCATATTTAAGATTTGTAATTCCCAAACCTTGAGACGCCACTAATGATGAGCAATTATTGCTAAAAACATGTGAGCACTAATGATTGGGTATGCGAGGATTCCTAAACATCGCGGGTAGTGGGTATTGGGCCTAAAATTCAAACGTTACGACCCATTCGATTTTAGCTTTATAAAAAATTGCACTATTTTCACGTGCTCTAGATTGAAACGACACAGTCGTTGGCCCTTGAAATGATGCATTTTTTGACAAACGACATGCCCTCTGACCGATGGTTACCATGCCCCCTCCATAACTATAAAATGGGGACTTAGGCATTTTCCAGAAACCACTTTGCTTGCAACCTAAGAAAAACTCTGCTCGAATTTCTTCTTGAAGAAGTAAAGAAGTCACTACTTTAGTGTTCTCAGTGAAGTTCCTCATCATCCTTCATCCTTTAAACTCATTTAGGTAACCATCATTTCCCCTTCTTCGGTTCATTATCTTTTGCTATCATGCGCTTTAGGCAAGGTCGTGCTGGTCCCGCGAATAGAGAGGGAAGAATCCCTGCCAGGCCCTCCGGCTATCGAGGAGGAAAGATCCCCGTGAATCCTCCTAGGGCCAGGCCTTACCATTCAAAAAAGGGTGAAGCATCTCACTTAAGGCAGCGGGTAGTAATGCCCCTATCTGACTCCTCCTCTAGCTCAGGGGCTAGCCGCTCTTCTAGGAGTGAGGTCAGTGTTGATTGTTACATCTCTAATGATGTAGCTTTTTCCAGTAACACAGACGCTTTTCATCTTGCCATAAGCTGAATGGTCACCGAAGGCACCTCTGAAAATGTCACTGCCCTCAAAACCGTCGAAGGGTGTGTTAACGTAGTAGCACACTGGCTGGATTGGGTAAAAGTGAACGGAAAGTACCCTTACTGCTGGGTAGAAGACGAGATTCACGAAATAGTATCCTGACATGCTTGGGAAGACGGGGGGAGGCTATCTCCGAGGTTCCCAGTTTACGCTAAGGAAAGGCTCAAAGAACGGTTCATGGTGCTCACACCCTGGCCAACTGATAGAATTTGCCACCGCATGCCAGACGAACGATCCGTGTATATGTATGACTTTGTCTTTCTTCAACTTGGGGTCCGTTTTCCCCTTACGGAGTTTGAAATGGGGGTGCTAAGATTTTTGGATTGCGCTCCCTCTCAAGTACACCCTAATGGATGGGGCTTGATCCGCGCTCTGGAGGTGCTAGGCAAGCATTTCAACTTTAAACCTACTGTGGCAATGCTATTTTACTATTACCAAGTGCTACGTCGGTTAAATAAGAAGGGTGGCATGAGCTTCGTGACTCTCTACTGTGATGCGAAGGTTGTCAACTTTAAAGCCTTCACAGAATCTGCCAAGGTAGATGGGAGGTCATTTAAACATTACTATACAAGGATCCAGATTTAACCCAATACATTGGTCTTCTAGAGGAACAAAGAAGGTCTTCTCAAATTTCCAGTCAAGTGGACCCACGAACTTTTCTTGCTCACCTCCCAAGCCTACTTCACTAAGGAGAATGAACTGCCCCCTCACTCCGTAGAAGTTTTGAGTGCCTTGCAAACATAGTCTTTAGTATGTGGGAAATCCTCTTACAAACGTCTATTGGGTCTCCCTTTATTCGAAACGAATATCTAAGTAATTTCCTGCTTTTATCCTTTACTGTCTAAATACTGGTATGTGTTATGTTTAAAACTAACATATTTTTGTTTGCTTATACAGAACAAATAGAAGAGTTGTGCCTTACCATGGACAAGCTGAAGGGTATGCTGGCAGATGAAGACTCATCCTCCAAAGAGAACAACATTCAACCAAAAAGGAACACCATCAAAGCACATGTCAAAACCCTCACCCTGACGTCTGCTGTGACTGGTGAGGTGCTCTTGTTGAATGAGACTAAATAGGCCAGCACCACGTAGCTTGAAAAAGAAAAAGAGAAATAGAAAAAGAAAAGGAAGAACTCAAGGGACACCGGAATGCAGAAGCCATCTTCTCCCTTGTTGGTCAAAAAATAGAAAACCCTGGAGGAGACCGGTGTGACTAGTACACAAAAGGAGAAGAAAGTTGTCTCCATAGCAGAAACTATTCCCGCTTCCGGTGCTGAATCTGGGCTAATCCCAATTGCCAGTAGCTTCCACCAAGTGGTGTCTTGGTTTCCTCCAACCAACTCATTCTTGACCCCTTTCCTGAAGTACGAGGGTCCCATGCCCGCAACACTTCCTAAGCCAACATACAAACTAAGGCCTACGCTGTAAGTCTCTGAGATCAAGGAGACTTGTGAGGTCGGCAGATGGTAACTGGCTGAATTATTATGCCTCATCAACTCTTTGAGCAAAACAGCAGACAACATCAAAGAAGGAGTCAAACTTCATGCTAAGGTCAAGGCACTGAGTATTTCAGGCGCTAAAGACAGATACAACCTTCAGATAGTGGAAGAGCATTTGAAAGAAAAGAAGGAACTGGGCATTGAACAAGAGTTTGAGATTGGCTCACTGAAGGCCGTTGTGAAGGACCTAAAGGGGAAAATTATTGAGCTAAAAGAAGAAACCAAAGAAATCCCCCAGTTGAAAGATGAGCTTCAAGTGGAGAAAGAGAAATCAACCAAGCTAACCAAAGATCTGCAAGCTTTTGAGGCCGGGCGCTCGAAGCAGGTTAAAGAGTAGGCTGCGAGAGAGAAAAAACTGCTCTAGCAGATTGAAGAACTTAAACATGGGAGAGCCAATACCGGGTCGCTTGAAGAAGAAAACGCCAAACTGAGAAAGAGCCTTGCTGAAGCGAAGGCTAAAGTTAAGCAGGCCCTGAAAATTTACACCGATGTAGCGTATGGTTCCTTCAGTGGGGCTATCCGTCAGATCTTTTACAAAAACCCTAATGTGAAACTCGACCTTTATGGACTGCATCCCTTTTACGAGTTTCATGGAGGTAAATTAGTCGCTATAAAGGATGGCCGACATGAGGAACTTGACGATTCTTTATATGGGCTGTCGCCCCTCCCTGAAGGATAGAGTATGGAGCCTCATCCAGCCTCTTCTAGACCTAAAAATAAAGAGGAAAAGAATAAAGCCAAGAAGGGTGATGGCAAAGGTGATGAGACATCGGTACATACTGGAGACGGCAAGACCCAGCATGAAGCCCATGAATACTCCCCCTGCTTAGTTAAATTTTCATATTTTGCATGTAAGTTGTGTTCCGGGATTAGCTCCGGTATTGACTAATTCTACTGTCACTTTGAATATATATTTCTGCTACACAGACTTCTTGATATCTTTGTGCTCATTTTGCTACATCATCGATGAAATATTTACCTTGAAGTTTTTTCGTAAGGATTTTAACTTCATATGATGTTAACTTCAAGCCCTTGTTTAACTTAGGCTTAGTTGTTCGCCTGAGGACCGTTCTATAGAGATTGTATCGTTGGTCTTCATATAAACAATACTTGCACCACTCGTTAGGTTCCGGTATGGCCTTGAATAAGGACCAATCTTCGCCATTCACCGAGGTGAAGTTAACTGGGGTACCACTCATGGATTTATGTCGTCAATTACCAAATAAGTAACTGAGACTATCCGTCCAAAGGGTTATTCTCCATGGCCAATTACAAAATGGGTAATTGGGGCGCCATTCGTTGGGGTCCAGTATGGCCTTAATTAAGGACCAATCCTCGCCACTCGTCAGGGCTATTTTCCACGCTGTTCGTAAGGCTATGTCGTCAGTTAGAGATTAGGTAACTGAGATGAAGATTTGACTCGCACCACGCATTGGGGTCCGGTATGGCCTTGAATAAGGACCAATCCTCGCCACTCATTGGGGTGAAGTTAACTAGGATACCGCTCGTGGAGTTATGTCACCAATTACAGAATAAGTAATCGAGACTATCCATCCAGAGGGTCGTCGTCCACACCGTTCACAAAGCTTAAAATCATAGAGCTCATTAAATGAAGTTTATACAAGAGATGCATAGTTGGGACATGGCTCATTAATACCTTCTTAAGAAAAACCCAATGGGAAAAGCTCAAGTTAGGAAAAAAAGTACATGTCAGCTTACCAACTAGCTGTAATAAATTCTCAAGTTCTGTGTATTCCACTTCTTATAAATTGGTGTGCCATCGAGGTTCTCCAGCCGATATGATCCCTTTCTAGTAACCATGGATACATGATAAGGACCTTCCCAAGTAGGTGCCAACTTGTCCTGATGTGCGAATTTATTCCTCTTACTAGCCTTCCTCAATATCAGATCTCCAACTTCAAAGACTCTATGTAGGACGCGCTTATTGTATCGAAGGGGCAGCCTTTGCCTTGATAGCCCGGTCTTGGATATATGCTTCCTCTCTATGCTCTTAGACAACATCAAGCTCTAATGCCAGATTAGAGTTGTTATTCTCTTCAGATAAATATTCTACCCTTGTTGACGTTGTTTGAAGTTCCATCGGTATCATAGCTTCAAAACCGTACGTGAGACGGTATGGAGACTCGTTTATTGAAGAGTTGGGCATAGTACGATAGGACCATAAGACATGGCACAACTGATTTGTCCAGTCACCCTTTGCTTCTCCCAGACGCTTCTTGAGGCCCTTCAGCACTTCTCTGTTGGCCACCTCAGCCTTGCCATTCGTTTGTGGATACTCAACAGATGAGAAAATCTAAAGTATCCCCAGTCTTTCCAGTAGCTCTGTGAACTTCTTATCAGTAAACTAAGTGCCGTTGTCAGTTATGATCTGTGCTGGTACCCCAAACTGTGCTATGATATTCTCATACACGAAATGCCAGGTCCGGGCTGAAGTGATGTGCACCACTGGCTTTACTTTAATCTACTTCATAAAATAATCCACCCCCACAATAAAGCACTTGATGCCTCCTGGAGCTGTGGGAAATGGGCCCAAAATATCTTGCCCCCATTGGTGAAAGGGCCATGGCATGGTAGAAGTAGATATCTCCTCAAACGGTGTGGATGGAGGTTAGCAAACCTCTGACAAGGATCATACTTCTTCACAAACGCTGCTGAATCATTTTTTATTATGGGCCACCAGTAGTCAGCTCTCAGAATCTTTCTTATTAAGCTCCATCCTCTGCAATGGTGCCCACACTGGCCTTTATGCACCTCCTCCATCACCTCCTGCACCTCATTCTCATTCAAACAATATAGGTAGGGTACAGAGAAACCTCTTCTAAACAGCATCCCATCCACCATTGTAAAATAGGGCAACTCTCTATGAACTCTCCTTTTCTTAGCCTTGTCGATAGGTAGTTGTCCATTAACTAGATACCAAACAAAAGGAACTACCCACGAGTCATCATTGAATATGTGGAAAGTTATGGCCATATGCGACGAGGTCAGGAGAATGCTGGGTGTAGTCAAAGTGCTCTGGACTATGGTGGTAGTGCTCCCAGGCTATTTTGTACTAGCCAACCTTGATAAGATATTCGCCCTGGTGTTCTCCTCTCTTGGCACATGCTTAAACTCCAACACCGCAAAACGCTCCTTCAACTCATTGACGCAATTTAAATACAACTGGAGTTGGGGCTCTCTAACTTGATACTCTTCTCATATTTTCAAAATCACTAGCTGTGAATCGTTACAGAGGGTCACCTCATAAGCTCCGATATCCATCGCTACCCTCAGTCCAACGAGACAAGCTTCGTACTCAGCTTGGTTATTGGACGTCTTGAAATTAAAGCACAAAGAAATTTTCATATGCACCTCATCATCACTTTCAACCACTATGCC
The DNA here is from genome assembly GCA_037962975.1 of Clitoria ternatea. NCBI lineage: Eukaryota > Viridiplantae > Streptophyta > Magnoliopsida > Fabales > Fabaceae > Clitoria > Clitoria ternatea. The sequence goes on from CM075672.1 coordinate 79,997,521, forward strand.
TATGCCACTTCCCTTGCTATTAGAAGAACCATCAATGTACAATGTCCAATAAGATTGTGGGGTGGTTGGATCTACTCTAGTCATCTCCACCACAAAGTCTACCTGAACCTGAGCCTTTATTGCACCATGAGGCTCTTCAGTCACATCAAATTCAGACAGTTTGATAGACCATTTTATCATTCTTCCAGCCAGGTCTAGCTTACTCAGCAATGAACGAAGTAGAAGATCCGTCCTTACTACAATAGGGTGTGCATGAAAATACGGCCTCAAACATTGGGAGGCCCAAACAACTGCCAGAGTGACTTTCTCGATCTTTTGATACCGGTCCTCCGCTCCTTGCAATGTCTTGCCAGTAAAGTATACCAGCCTCTATCCCTCCGGTGTCTCCTTCACCAAGGCCACTCCCAAAGCCTCATGTGAAACTGCTAAGTATAGGATAAGCAGTTCATCATGGTCAGGCTTCACCAAAATAAGAGGTCTGGACAGCACCTTCTTAAGCTCCTGAAAGGCTTGCTCTTGCTCCTGCCTCCACTCAAACTTCTTAGATTTCCTCAAAATCGTGCACAGGGGGAGGGATCTGTATGCTATTTTAGGCATGGGCTGTGCCAAGGCTGCCACCTTTCCATTCAGGGACTGAACCTCCCTCAGGTTCTTTGGGCTTTGCAGGTCCTGAAATTCTTGACACTTTCCTGGATTTGCCTTTATGTCGCGCTGAGTCAACTTGAAACCCAAAAATTTTCCAACAGGAACGGTAAAAGTACACCTTACTGGGTTTAAATGCATGTTGTACTACCTCAGGCATAGAAAAACTTGGCATAAATCTTTAACATGGTCACCCCTAACTGGGGTGTTGGCAATAATGTCATCAATGTACACCTCTACCAGCTTGGTATGCATGCCTTCGAATACCTTGTTGATCATCCGCTGGTATGTGGCTCTTGCGTTCTTCAGATCGAAGGGCATGACAGTGTAACAAAACACACCGCGGTCATTGACAAATGTTGTCTTCTCCTGATCTTCCTCTAACATCGGGATCTGATTGTACCCCAAATATGCGTCCATGAAAGACAAGTACTGGTAACCAGATGAATCATCAACCATTCTATCAATATTTTGGAGAGGGTATGGATCCTTTGGGCAGCAACAGTTTAGATCGACATAATCTGTGCACATCCTCTACTTGTCGTTGGCTTTCTGGACCATCACCATGTTGGAAAGCCAAGAGGAATACTTGATCCCCCTGATGAATCCAGCCTTCAGAAGCTTTTTAGTTTGCTCACAAGCTGCCTTCAGTTTTTTTGGGCCCAACCTCTGTTTCTTTTTGGCAACCGGCCTCGTCTCTGGGAAGACGAATAACTTATGGCAACAAAAATTTGGGTCCATCCTCGACATATTAGCAGCAGTCCACGCAAAAAGGTCATTGAACTCCTCGAGGAGCGCAAACAGGCATTGCTCCATCACAACTTCTAGCTTGTCATTTATATGCATGACCTTCTCTGGGGTATCTCCAAGTATGAATTCCCTGGAACCTTCCTCTGGCGTTGGCTTAGATGGATTGAGCAGATCAATCTTAAGCTCAGCCTTGGGATCAAGGTCAATTAAGTTGACAGATCCAGCCACGGTTCCTTTGTCGTTCAACTTCCTCTTCTTATTGAATGCCTCTAACTTCACCATGTTGAGGCTCAGATTGTAGCAATACTGAGCCATCTCTTGGTCACCCCGAATAGATGAAACATTGTTGTCCTTATCGATGAACTTGATAAAGAGATGGGATGTTGAAACAATTGCTTCCGTAGCATTAAACGTGGGCCAGCCTAGGATGCCATTGTATGGTGACTCCACATCTATCACCAATACTTTGGACTTAACAGTTCTTGCTCTAGGCTCGCCCTTGAATGACACCAGAGTTTCTAGACACCTCTTAGTTGGCTACTTGGCTCCGTTGAAGGTCGTTAGTTGCTGCGTATAGGACTGCAAATCCAAGTCGTTAAACCCCATTTTTTGAAAACAGTTATAAAAAATATCATCGCAGGAACTCCCCTGATCTACAAGGATTTGCTTAATATCCTTGTTCGTAATTACCGTTATGATGACCACTGCATCATCTCCTCCAGGGATGGTCGAGCCAAAATCTTTGTCCGAGAAAGAAATTACAGGCATGATCACACTTTCCTGAAATGGGCAGTTATTAAGGGGCTTGCCTTAAACTGAAAGAATCATACGATGGTGATTCTTTCTTGAAGTATTCAATACTTCTCCATCAGTAAACCCTCCAGCGATCATATCAATCATTTCACACCGGCCTCGCTGCTGTTGCTGGGGTGCCTTCTCCTCCTGAGTCACCTCAGTGATAACAATCCCCTTCTGTTTCTCTGCAACAGTCAATCTCTTCATGGGACCTCGGCTGTTATTACCATCTTCATCGCGGTCACGATTCCATTTCTCCATTCGGTCTAGCTCATCTATGGACCTCTCCTTAAAGAGGTATTGCTTCAATTTCCACTCTTGGATGAGGGTCTCCACAGCGTCCTTCAAAGATCTATACTTCTTAGTAGAGTGCCTAGCCTGTTCTTGGAAATCGTAGTACTTTCGAGGCCTCTTTAATGGAGTTGGCCTTCTGATGCCATATACGTTGAAAGTTGACCACCCCATTTCTCTCAGAAACTGTGCCGGTCTGGTATTCAATGGACCGTAGTTGCTGAACGAAGCCACACGCCTCTCCTGTTGTTGAGGTTGGGGGTTTCTGAACCTGTCCCTCTGAAAGGGTTTCTCCGGCCTAGCCCTTTCCCTTTCTCTAGGTGGCTGTGACACCAGGACAGGTGGCTTCAATCTCGCCATTGTGGCCTCCAAATTCATTTCAATGCCTACATACTTCGATGCCATCCTCTGAAATTCTTTGAACGACGTCGGAGGGTTCCTTGCCAAGGATAAGGCAAAAGTAAATTTAGGCTGTAAAGCCTCAATGATGATATGCAGCTAGATGACTTCATCAAGGTTATGAACGATAGCTGCCTCCTTATAGAACCTCTTCAAAAACTCCTTTAGAGTCCCATTCTCACCTTGCCTTATCTGTTTGAGGGTGTGTGACGTCCTAAGAACGTCCCTAGAAATGACGAAGTGGTCACTAAAGGCCATTGCCATTTCCTCCCAGGAGTTTATTGACCCAAATGGAAGCCCTTTGAACATACTGAGGGCTTCTCCAGTCAAGGTGTGAGGGAACATGTGACACATTACATCCTCCTCTGCTCCCAAGAACATTGCCTTATACGTGTAAGCATCCAAATGCTTACTCGGGTCAGTCTCACCCATGTATTTCCCAATAGAGAGGGGTTGGGTTGTCTGTAAGTGCCTAGGAATAGGCACGCTCATTGTTAACCAAGTGGTCTCAATTACTTAAGAGGGGGGTGAATTGAGTATTAAAAATTTTCCTTGGAATGCTTTTGAAATTAATTCTTTAACAAGTATACTTAATGAAGATGACAAAAATTAATAGCGAGTAATAATAAGTTATATGCAATACAAGTTAACAAACACTTAATAAATGGTAAGTATATTCAATTAAGAGTTAATACAACTTGAATCAAATAGAACTCAATTCTCACAAGTACAAGAGCACCTCACCCAATCTCTCAATCTCTCAGTTTACAAGGTTGAAACCCAACCTAAACTCTAGGAATTTGGTGTTTAAGAAATACAAGAGTAACTCTCCAATAGAGTGGATATACAAATTTAGCACTTAAAATAATTTTGCTCATTCACTATCTTTTAAGAGAATTGTAAAGTATATAAATAGAGACCAACGAGGAATAAATGAGAATAAGAAGCAGAGAGGAATTTTGCTTGCAAATTTTTTTTTTGCTTCTTCAATTTTCTCTCTATTTATAGGCTTCAAATGCATGATGTCATTGTTAATTAATTCCTTAATTAATTCCTTTTGGCGTAGTGGAGCATTACTTGATTTCTGCTTTAGTGGAGCATGTTTCCTGGCTTGAAATTTGTAATTGACTCCGTGATTAATGCAAAGTTGTTTCTAATTCAAATTTGAACCATCTCTGCGCATTTAAGTTTCATGATAATCAGTAATTATGTTTCCATGTCATGAATCAATTCCCAAAAGTCATGAATCGATTCCTTTGATGTCTGTGCCTTTAATTTTTCCAAAAATACATTGCATGAATCGATTCCTTAGTGCATGAATCGATTCCCAGGCTTTTCAACATGTAGGAATCGATTCCCATAAGGGATGAATCGATTCCCAGTCCAATGAATCAATTCCTGGCCCATAAAATTTGCATGAATCGATTCCCATGCTTGGTGAATTGATTCCCAGGCTTAATTTTTGAATTCTTGGACTTCCAGGGGCATGAATCTATTCCTATGATCCATAAATTGATTCATATGGCTGATGCTTTCATTTCGATACATTGTTGGCCCTTTCTAATCATATGCTTCATGGTTCTTCACCCTTTCTTATTTGATCATCATTCTTCTTTTGTTTTTGGATGAATATCACTATATTTCATTTAAATTGATATATTGCTTGATTTTTTTAGATGCTTTGAATACTTTGTTTGTCATTATCAAAACATATTTCAATATATAAACACAGTCTCCCCCTTTTTGATGATGATAACAAATCATCATCTCTCGGGGTGTTAATCTCATAACAGTTCAAAGCATAGAAAGCTCCCCCTTACAAACATAATTAGATACGACTTGTTTATTTAAAAACAAATAGTTGCACATAATTCACCCCTTTAATCATGCAATAGATACCACTTTTTATTATTCCCTTTTTCATGTCTAGTTAGATATCACTTGTTATTTTAACAATTATTATAAAATTCCCCTTAATAAAACAATGGGTATCATGATGATTTCATAGAGATAAGAATAATAATTCTCTCCCCCTTTGGCATCATCAAAAATTAAAAACAAGATATTCATAGAAAGGAAAGCATATTGTTGAATGATAGGATGATACATAGCAACATCATGAATTACTTAAGGATTAAAGAATCTAATATTTGAGATTTGTTGGGACAAATCATCATAACGAGCATTCATGGTGTTCTTTACTTGGTTGAAGCGTGTATTCATGTTGGTCTCCATAGTGTCAAAATGAGCACTTATAGTATCAAAGTGAGTGACAATATGAGAAGTCAACCTATTGAAGAAAGCTTTATTAAAGTTAGCAGCTGGTGGAGGAGATGCTTATTCTTGAGGTTGAGCTTCATTATCATCACTACTTTGTGCATGTGAGGGTGAGTATTGCCAAGCATCATCTTGGTTATACCATCCCATTTTAGAGAGATGAATGCCTCCAATTTTCCCTTTATGACCAACTAATTGTTTCACTTTGTTTGTGAGATTGACATTCTAGTGCTTGAGAAGTTTGGTAATTAACACGGCATAGGGGAGTTGAGTGAGAGTTTTGGAATCAATTGGGTGATTATAAATAAGCTTGATCCAATTTCTTTCTTTCTCATGAGTCATAACCTAAAGTATAAGAGTTTGGGTTTCACTCACTCTAGCGTTATTACTACCCCTAGGGATAAGGATTTTTACCAAGAAGTAGTGCAGAAGACGATGATTAATGTTGAGTTTCCCAACGGTGCTTTTAGAGACAGAAGATATACCAAGAAAGGCAGGAGCATCAATAGGATTGTAAGCCCAATCAGGAGATGGGTCACCTCCAAAGAAATTAACATTGTTGATTGGAAGTTTTCCAACCAAATGAAGGAAATTGTCATCTAGAAAAATGGTTACTCATTTTATTTTGGCGATACATCTAGTATTTGAGATATGCAATGTAGAATAGAAAGCACGGATTAACTCAGGGTAGATATAATTTTCTTCAAGTGCAATAAATTCAACTAGATTTTATTGTTGAAGAGCATTAAGGAACGCAAAGTTGTGTTCTTCAAAGAGTGGTATGTCAAGCCAATATGGGGGAATAAGATTCTTCAAATTTTCTAAATATTTTTCAAGTTTCCTTTGATTTTCAAACAACCTTGAGAGGTCATTGATGTTTGAGGATGAGGAGCCAACAACATATCCTCTTCTTTTCTTTCTAGATGAAGAGGCCATGAGTTTTAGAGATTAAAAGAGAAGAATCAGAGAGTTTTGAAGAGATTTTTAGAGAGTGGGAACAAGGAATGGAAGTAGTATGGCAAGGTGTAAAGAAACATGAGATTCAGGCTCATATTTATAGAGAACCCAACGTGTGAATCGATTCACCAAGGGGGAATCAATTCATCTAGTTAAGATTTACCAATTTTGGGTACAAAGGCATGTGGGAATCGATTCCTATATGAGTGAATTGATTCATGCTTCAAGTTTTGCATGGGTCTGATGATCCTTGGTCACGAGAAAGCAAGGATTCATTGGAATTTGATGTCCTTGTCACAAGAATACATAGGATGAATAATTTTTTGTCATGTTCCTTCACAAGAGGCAAGAAGTCATGAGGAAGCATTGGAATCAAGCACATGCAAGTACAATTTCAAAGTTTGAAATTCAAGGATTCAAATCACCTTTTGATTTTGAATTCAAGTTAGGGATGATGCAAAGTAACTTTCAAAGCTTTGGCAATTGGGTTTTTGAAATTTTGAAATTTGAAAAATGACATTCAAAGAAGGTAAATTTGAGCAAGAAATTTTTTGACAAAGATTTAAAAAAAATAAGGATAAAAGATTTCAAAATAGTTCATGAGTGAATTTTAATATTTTTTGAGAAAATTAAAGAATATATGTCAATTAAGAGTATTTTTCTCAAAATTTGGGATTGATCAAACCCCTTTTTAAGAAATATTATCAAGATATTTCAAATATTTCAAGAAGGTTTACCAAAAATTTGATTTAAAGATATTGTTCAAAAATAAGTCCAATGAGTAAATCAATATCTTTAAAAGAAATTTATGAAGTAAATTCTTAAACACAATTTGAAATTTCCAAAAATTCCTAATTCTCTTCTAATATTTATAAATTGTTCTTTTGCAAAGGGTTTTGTAAAAATATCCGCCAATTGTCTGGAAGCATCGACATGCTCAAGAATACAATCTCCTTTCAAGACATGATCTCGTATAAAATGGTGACGGATCTCAATGTGCTTTGTTCGAGAGTGCATAACGGGATTTTTGGAAATATTAATCATGCTAGTGTTGTCGAATTTAATAGGTACATGATCTAAGACAACACCGAAGTTGAGAAGTTGTTGTTTCATCCAAAGAATTTGAGCATAATAACTCCCAGCTGCAATATATTTTACCTCAGCTATTGATAAAGCAACACTTACTTCCTTCTTGCTATGCCAAGAAACAAGGGAACCACCAAGTAAATGACAAGTACCACTGGTACTTTTTCTATCTAGTTTACAACCAGCAAAGTCAAAATCAGAATAACCAATTAAAGTACACTTGGCACCTTTGGGGTACCATAAGCCAACATTTTGAGTACCATATTTCATAATTCTTTTGATGGCAGTTAAATGTGATTCTTTGGAACATGCTTGAAATCTAGCACACATGCACACAACAAACATGATATCAGGCCTACTAACAGTTAAGTAAAGTAAGGATCCGATCATACCTCGGTATTTGGTGATCTCAACATCCTTACCTTTTTCATCTTTGTCCAAGTAGCATTACTCATGGGTGTTGCTATCTCATTAGCCTTGTCCATTTCGAATCTTTTAAGGAGTTCTTTATAATATTTGGTCTGACGAATAAAAGTCCCTTCTTTAGTTTGCTTGATTTGTAGTCCAAGGAAGAAGGTAAGTTCTCCCATCATAGATATTTCAAATTCATCCTGCATGATCTTGGCAAACTCTTTGTAGAGAAGTCCATTAGTGGCACCAAATATAGTGTCATTGACATAAACTTGAACCAAAAGAATGTCCTTGTTTTTATGCTTTATAAGTAGTATAGTCTCAATCTTTCCTCTTTCAAAATCATTTTCTAAAAGAAATTTACTTAGTCTTTCATACTAAGCTCTTGGAGTTTGTTTTAAACCATACAAAGCTTTTCTCAATTTGAAAACATGATTTGGAAATTTGTAATTTTCAAAACCAGGAGGTTGATCTACATATACTTCTTCTTGAATGTATCCATTTAGAAAGGAACTTTAACATCCATTTGGTAAAGTTTAAAGTCCATACAACATGCAAAAGCTAACAACAGCCTAATTACTTCTAGTCTAGCAACAGAAGCATACGTTTCTTCATAATCTATTCCTTCTTCTTGATTATAACCTTTAGCAACTAGCCTAGCTTTATTTCTAGTTATAATTCCATTTTCATCAAGTTTATTCCTAAAAACCCATTTAGTGCCTATTACTTGGTGATCATTGGGTCTTGGTATAAGTTCCCAAACTTGGTTTCTTTCAAATTGATTTAACTCTTCTTACATAGCCAACATCTAATGTTCATCAATAATAGCCTCATTAATGGTTTTATGTTCAATTTGAGAAATAAAGGCTAAATGATTACAAGCACTTCTAATAGCATTATGAGTACTTACACCCTTTGTTATTTCACCTATAATGTTGTCCAAAGGATGATCTTTTGAGGTGATCCACTCTTTTTGTTGTGATTCCTCATTTGGGGTTACTTCTCCTTCGTTGTTGACTTCTTCTTTTTCTTTGTTGTCCAACATCATCTCTTGGAAGGTACCTACAAGATCATCAACAATTTCCTTTCTCGGAGGAATTTGTTTGCTGAATAGTCGATATGCTTTGCTATTTGATGAGTAACCAATAAATATTACCTCATCAGATTATGAATCAAACTTCCCCAGATTATCCTTTCTATTGTTTAACACAAAACATTTGCATCCAAATACATGAAAATAGGAAATGTTTGGTTTTCTTCCTTTGTAAAGCTTATAGGGGGTTTTCTTTAAAATAGGCCTTATTAGACATCTATTCATAACATGACAAGCGGTATTTACCGCATCAGCCCAAAAATGTTTTGCAATATTGTTGTAATTTAATATAGATCTTGCGATCTCCACTAAAGATCGATTTTTCCTTTCAACTACTCCATTTTGTTATGGAGTTTTAGGAGCCAAAAAATTATGTTCAATACCAAATTTTTCATAAAACTTTTCGAAAGGTTGATTTTCAAATTCTCCCCCAGATCGGTTCTAATGGATGTGATTTTTAAATTTTGCTCGTTTTGGATAATCTTAGCAAGTTTCTTAAATTCATGATATGCTTCATTTTTATGAGTAAGAAATAACATCCATGTATATCTAGAATAATCATCCATAATCACAAGACCATAATTGTTTCCACCAAAACTTTTAACTTTTGAAGGTCCAAATAAATCTATGTGCAAAAGTTGTAAAGGCCTATTTGTTGAAACAATATTTTTAGCTTGGAAAGATGCCTTTACTTGTTTCCCCTTTTGACATGCATCACAAAATTTATTTTCAAATTTTAATTTTGGCAAACTAATTACTAAATCTTTTGAAACAAGTTTATTCAAATATGAATATGGGCAATTCTTCTATGCTATAGCCATGATTCATCCTCTTTAGTTATGAAGCATTGCACATCATTTGAAGTAAGACAATCAAGATTAATCATGTAAATATTATCAACTCTTTGACCAATGAACTTTACTTCCTTGTTTAGCTTATTTTCAATTATGCAACTATTTGATTCAAATAAAACTCTATAGCCTTTATCACATAGTTGATTAATGCTAAGAAAGTTATGCTTGAGTCCTTCAACATATAACACATAATTAATAGAGGTGGAAGAGTTTTTACCAATATTTCCTATTCTAAGAATTCTTCCCTTAGTGTTGTCTCCATATGTGACAAAACCTTTATTTCGGGGAGTGAATGATATAAATTTACTTTTGTCTCCCGTCATATATTTAGAACACCCACTATCCAAGTACCAATAGGTGTTTCTAGCTTTAAAGCATACCTATAAAACAAATCAAGTTAAAGATCTTGGTACCTATTTTATGTTGGGTCCTTGTAGGTTAGTTTGAGGAAATGTTCCCTTAGGAACCCATACTTTTCTCATAACTTTTGGCCCTAATTTTCTAAATAACAATTAGAGGCACTATGTCCTTTGAGACCACAATAATTGCATTTTATAAAAGGTGAAGATGATTTACTAGGTGGTACAAAGAAATTCTTGTAATTTTTCTCTTTCTTGTAAATATTAGATCCTGAGTTGAATCCTAATCCAGTTTTATCAAACATGCAATGTTGTTTTCCAAGTAAAGCATTTAAATTGTCTCTACCATTGGTGAATTTTTCAAGACTTTTGATTAAGTCAAAAACTTTCTTTTCCAATACAACACATTTCTTGAAGAATTCACAAGGTTTATCTTTATAGCATGCTTGAATATTAACAACTTCCTTTTTCAAAATTTCATTTTCTTTACCAAGTTCTACAAAATGCATTTCAAGAGTGTCAATTGTTTTTCTTGATAACTTATACTTATTTAAAATTTTAGCAAATTTGTCATATAATTCTTCAAAGGCATCAAGTAATTCATCTTTATCTAAGTCATGGAAGCTTACCTCATCTTCTTCATCTTGATGGTTGGCCATAAGGCATAGGTTGGCTTCTTCGTTTTCTGATTCGTCCGAACTACTTACATCGTTATCATCCTATGCTATGTCTGCTCTTCTCTTTCCTTTTTGATTTTTGTTTTTTTAAGATTTGGACAACCCGCCTTAAAGTGTCCTTCCTTACCACATTCAAAACAAGTCGGTGAGGAATTATTGTCTTAAGGAGTAGATTTCTTACCTTTCGAAGTGAAGTTCTTTTGGAATTGTTTGTTTCTTATAAATTTTCCAAAACACTTTACAAATAGGCCTAACTCATCATCATCATCATCTAGGTCACTTTAGGACTCATCCTCCTCTATTGAAATGGCTTTAAGGACTAGTCCCTTTTTCTTGGAGGACTTTTCTTCCTCCTCCGTAATCTTCAAGTCTTTCAGCTCTTGCTCTTGTTCTTGAAGCTTACCAAATAGTGTAGCAAGAGACATCTCATTTATGTTTGGAGATTGCTTGATGGCAGTGACAAAAGGTTGTCATTCCCTAGTAAGACTTTTTAGAACTTTGTGGATGAGTTCCTTGTTAGTATACGATTTACCAAGTGCAATAAGATGATTAATAATTAAGGTAAATCTCTTTTGTAGTTCTAAAATAGTTTCATCAGAATTCATCCTAAAACTTTTATATTGGCTAGATAAAGTACTAATTTTAGAATCCTTGACATCACTAGTTCCTTCACGAGTAATTTGAAGAGTATCCCACATTTCTTTAGCAGATTTACATGTTACTACTCTAAAAAATTTGTTAGGACCTAAGGCAAGAGTAATAAGATTTTTAGCTTTATAGTTATATTGTACTTTCTTTCCTTCTTCACTAGTCTAATGATCTATATGTTTTTTAACTTGTCTACCATCAACAGTATGCATAAGTATAAAAGGACTATTTTCAATAGCATTCCATATTTTTAAATCAATTGATTGAATAAAAATTTTCATAAAAATTTTCATCCTTTCTTTCCAAAAAGCATAACCCTCTCCATTGAAAGCGGGAGGTCTATTTGTGGAACCACCCTCAGGAAAAAGGTTAAAAGAAGTAGAGGCCATCTTGTTCTCTTGAAGGTGTTAAGCTTGATCTACCAAGAGTCAAGCTATGATACCACTTGTTAACCAAGTGGACTCAATTACTCAAGAGGGGGAGGGGTGAATTGAGTATTAAAAATTTTCCTTGGAATGCTTTTGAAATTAATTCTTTAACAAGTATACTTAATAAAGATGATAAAAATTAATAGCGAGTAATAATAAGTTATATGCAATACAAGTTAACAAACACTTAATAAATGGTAAGTATATTCAATTAAGAGTTAATACAACTTGTTTCAAAAAATTTAACAACCAAGTTATAATCACAATAAATTAAGCAAGAAATTTAAATACACAATTATAAAAGAGTATAGGGAAAAAGAAATTGCAAACCGATATACGAGTTCCACCACACCGGTGTATGTCTCGCCTTCAAGCAACCCACTTGAAGGATTCCACTATTGGAAATTAGAGATACAAACTATGAGCAATTGTAGCTTCCTAGTGTCCCACACTCAAGAACTCAATTCTCATAAGTATAAGGGCACCTTACCCAATCTCTCAATCTTTTAATTTACAAGGTTGAAACCCAACCTAAACTCTAGGAATTTGGTGTTTAAGAAATACAAGAGTAACTCTCCAATATAGTGGATATACAAATTTAGCACTTAAAATAATTTTGCTCACTCATTATCTCTTAAGAGAATTACAAAGTATATACATAGAGAACGGCGAGGAATAAATGAGAATAAGAAGCAGAGAGGAATTTTGCTTATAAATTTTGTTGTTTCTGCTTCTTCAATTTCCTCTCTATTTATAGGCTTCAAATGCATGGTGTCTTTGTTAATTAATTCCTTAATTAATTCCTTTTGGCGTAGTGCAGCATTACTTGATTTCTGCTTTAGTGAAGCATGTTTCCTGGCTTGAAATTTGTAATTGACTCCGTGATTAATGCAAAGTTGTTTCTAATTCAAATTTGAACCATCTCTGCGCATTTAAGTTTCATGATAATCAGTAATTATGTTTCCATGTCATGAATCAATTCCCAAAAGTCATGAATCGATTCCTTTGATGTTTGTGCCTTTAATTTTTCCAAAAATACATTGCATGAATCGATTCCTTAGTGCATGAATCGATTCCCAGGCTTTTCAACATGTAGGAATTGATTCCCATAAGGGATGAATCGATTCCCAGTCCAATGAATCAATTCCTGGCCCATAAAATTTGCATGAATCGATTCCCATGCTTGGTGAATTGATTCCCAGGCTTAATTTTTGGAATTCTTGGACTTCTAGGGGCATGAATCGATTCCTATGATCCATAAATTGATTCATATGGCTGATGCTTTCATTTTAATACATTGTTGGCCCTTTCTAATCATATGCTTCATGGTTCTTCACCCTTTCTTATTTGATCATCATTCTTCTTTTGTTTTTGGATGAATATCACTATATTTCATTTAAATTGATATATTGCTTGATTTGTTTAGATGCTTTGAATACTTTGTTTGTCATTATCAAAACCTGTTTCAACATATAAACACAGTCTCTCCCTTTTTGATGATGACAACAAATCATCATCTCTCAGGGTGTTAATCTCATAACAGTTCAAAGCATAGAAAGATCCCCTTTACAAACATAATTAGATACGACTTGTTTATTTAAAAACAAATAGTTGCACATAATTCTCCCCCTCAATCATGCAATAGATACCACTTATTATTATTATTCCTTTTTTCATGTGTAGTTAGATATCACTTGTTATTTTAACAATTATTATAAAATTCCCCCTTAATAAAATAATGGGTATCATGATGATTTCATAGAGATAAGAATAATAATTCTCTCCCCCTTTGGCATCATCAAAAATTAAAAACAAGATATTCATAGAAAGAAAAGCATATTATTGAATGATAAGTTGATACATAGCAACATCATAAATTACTTAAGGATTAAAGAATCTAATATTTGAGATTTGTTAGGACAAATCATCATAACGAGCATTCTATTTGGTTGAAGCGTGCGTTCATGTTGGTCTCCATGGTGTCAAAATGAGCACTTATAGTATCAAAGTGAGTGTCAATATGAGAAGTTAACCTATTGAAGAAAGCTTCATTAAAGTTAGCAGCAGGTGAAGGAAATGCTTGTTCTTGAGGTTGAGCTTCATTATCATCACTACTTTATGCATGTGCGGGTGAGTATTGCCAAGCATCATCTTGGTTATACCATCCCATTTTAGAGAGATGAGTGCCTCCAATTTTCTTCTATGACCAACTAATTCTTTCACTTTGTTTATGAGATCGACATTGAAGTGCTTGAGAAGTTTGGTAATTAACACGACATAGGGGAGTCGAGTGAGAGTTTTGGAATCAATCAGGTGATTATGAACAAGCTTGATCCAATTTATTTCTTTCTCATGAGTCATAGCCCAAAGTATAAAAGTTTGGGTTTCACTCACTCTAGTATTATTACTACCCCTAGGGAGAAGGATTTTTACCAAGTAGTAGTGGAGAAGACGATGATCAATGTTGAGTTTCCCAACGGTGCTTTTAGAGACAGAAGATATACCACGAAAGGCACGAGCATCAATAGGATTGTAAGCCCAATCAGGAGATGGGTCACCTCTAAAGAAATCAACATTGTTGATTGGAAGTTTTCCAACCAAATGAAGAACATTGTCATCTAGAAGAATGGTTACTCCTTTTATTTTGGCGATACATCTAGTATTTGAGATGCGTAATGTAGAATAGAAAGCACAGATTAACTCGGGATAGATATAATTTTCTTCAAGTGCAACAAATTCAACTAGATTTTGTTGTTGAAGAGCATTAAGGAAGGCAAAGTTGTGTTCTTCAAAGAGTGGTACGTCAAGCCAATGTGGGGGAATAAGATGCTTCTCAAAGTAATTTTCTAAATATTTTTCATGTTGTCTTTGATTTTCAAACAACCTTAAGAGGTCATTGATGTTTGAGGATGAGGAGCCAGCAACATCTCCTTTTCTTTTCTTTCTAGATGAAGAGGCCATGAGTTTTAAAGAGTAAAAGAAAAGAATCAGAGAGTTTTGAATAGATTTTTAGAGAGTGGGAACAAAGAATGGAAGTAGTGTGGCAAGGTGTGAAGAAACGTGAGATTCAGGCTCATATTTATAAAGAACCCAGCGTGTGAATCGATTCACCAGGGGGGAATCGATTCATCTAGTTAAGATTTGCCAATTTTGGGTACAAAGGCACGTGGGAATCGATTCCTATATGAGTGAATCGATTCATGCTTGAAGTTATGCATGGGTCTAATGATCCTTGGTCACGAGAAAGCAAGGATTTATTGGAATTTGATGTCCTTGTCACAAGAATGCATAGGATGAATAATTTTTTATCATGTTCCTTCACAAGAGGTAAGAAGTCATGAGGAAGCATTGGAATCATGCACATGCAAGTACAATTTCAAAGTTTGAAATTCAAGGATTCAAATCACCTTTTGATTCTGAATTCATGTCAGGGATGATGCAAAGTAACTTTCAAAGCTTTGGCAATTAGGTTTTTGAAATTTTGAAATTTGAAAAATGACATTCAAAGAAGGTAAATTTTGAGCAAGAAATTTTTTGACAAAGATTTAAAAAAATAAGGATAAAAGATTTCAAAATATTTCATGAGTGAATTTTAATATTTTTTGAGAAGATTAAAGAATATATGTCAATTAAGAGTATTTTTTCTCAAAATTTGTGATTGATGAAACCCTATTTTTAAGAAATATTATCAAGATATTTTAAATATTTCAAGAAGGTTTATCAAAAATTTGATTAAAAGATGTTGTTCAAAAATAAGTCTAAGGAGTAAATCAATATCTTTAAAAGAAATTTATGAAGTAAATTCTTAAACATAATTTGAAATTTCTAAAATTCCTAATTCTCTTCTAATATTTATAAATAGTTCTTTTGCAAGGGGTTTTGTAAAAATATCCGCCAGTTGTTTGGAAGTATCGATATGCTCAAGAATACAATCTACTTTTAAGACATGATCTCGTATAAAATGGTGACGGATCTCAATGGGCACGGTTTGATGATTCGATATGGTTGTATAGTATGTTTAATTTTTGAGACTTAATGTAATTTGTACATTTTGGTCTGGTAAGTCCCACTAGATTTAATTAAGTTGATTGACTAGTATATCACGATTAAAGTAGTTATTTAGGCATAAGAAGAGATTTCAACTTAATATCACTAAAAATGGTACTTAAGAGATTTAACGTTATTATTAACTTAATAAGAACTTTTCTTAAAGATGATAGGATGTTATTAGGAAGATTTCATTAATTTGGAAAAGTTATTTTGAACTAAAAGAACTTTTTAGAAAGGAAAAGAACTTAAAGAAGGAAGTGATTTGATTTAAATTGATGTTTCTAGTATATTGAGGAAAGAATATTTCCTTAGTGTAAAAAAAACCCATTTTACAATTCTAATGAAAGAAATGTCTTCCTAAAGAAAGTAGATAGCTTGTAATTCTATTAAAAGAATTTCTTTTAAAAGAATGAATAACTTATCACTTTTAGTAACAAAAAGGATTAGGCCCATAGAAAAGGACTAAGGAATTAAAAATCCATGTAAGTGACTTTAAATTTGGTAAGGTATAAAGGAATAGTACTAAGTGAGTCACAATAGTAAAAGGAACTAAAATGAACCAAGTTACGATTTAGAAAATTATAGATTTATATGCGATAGTAATATTAGGTGAAAAGAAAATAAGGAATTAATGTTGGTTAGTATCAATATAGATCATAATAAGTAAAGAGGTAGTATTGGCTAGAAATAATATAGGTCATGATAAACAACGAACTAAAGTAAATGTTATTAATAGAGATATGGACTAATAGTAAATAGAGAACTAAAAGGATATCTCTTAGGATTATAATTATACACGAAAGCAAAAATGAGTAAGGAAATAAAAATGTGGGTTAGTAATGATATAGACTGGGATAAGTACAGAAGTAATAGTAAAGGTATAAAATGAAACTAATACTATTGAGAGATAGTAATGCAGATCGTAGAAGGCAAAAGAAGATGTGGGTTAGTGGCGACATAAACTATAATAAAGAAGTATGCTAGGGATTAGTTAACTAATATAGGAATAAAAGAAAAAGATATACTACTGAAACAAGTAAGGTTACTTTAATTAAATAGAAGGAAATAAATGGCAAGTCATTTAGTATGAATCTAAGTTTCACAAATAGGTAGAACTTGAACACTTGGAAATCTGACTGGAATATAGATGAATGATAAAGAGATATATGGTTGAAAGGTATAAAGAATTAAATCATTCCATAAGACGCCCTTAGATCGGTAGGCTAAATTAGGATGTGCACATATTGTAATGTTAGATTAATGGGGATATGACGACGTGTTAACTAATATACAAGTTTTAGATACAAATAATTATACTTAAATTCTCCATAAATCGTTGGTTGAATGAGTGATGATTCCTTAGTACGATAGGCGTTAAATGCAATATGGTACTTACTACTTGACTGATAATGTACCGTGATTAAATATGATTATAGATGTCTATGTGTTATGATTAATTCTATAGTCATGGATGCTTGTGTGATAGGATGAAATCTGTGATCATAGATGTGGTGTATTGATTAAATGAATTTCCTTGTGAACATGATATATAAATTGTGTAGTGTGATGTATTAATGATTAAACAAAGTGAAAAGTATTGAATAAAAATGAGAAAAATAATGTAAAGGTGGTATCAATGAGGGTTTCGAGATGACTGGATTACGAAAATATGGAAATTAGATTCGAGATTATTAGTGGGTGTTGTAGTGCCAATATACCCCATGGCTTTTTGGAAACTGTGAGATATCGTTTCGCTTCTAAGTGTCGGGTAAGACCATTATGGATTTGAAAAACTTTGAGAAAGAAAAGAAAAGAAAAAGTAATTAAGGTTTAATGAAATAAAGGAAGCCCGACATTAGAAATGAAATGGAGTCATTAGAGGAACCCTAATGAGGATCAATGAGGTAATTAGATGAGATTCATGAACTACACATCATACATGGAGAATAAGGGTGGGTACAGAATGACTCCCTAGAGCATAACAGTGATGGGGTACGCTGGGGAACCCTGAGGGTATCGACCCTGCAGGAGGTCTTGGGAGTATATTGGAGTGGGCGTTTAATGGTTCGGATTCACACCTGAGACCGGATAGTCCATGGAAAATCATGTATACTTTGACTCAGATCCGGGGTTACCATGACCGTGTAGTGCCTGTCTGACCTATGTGGATCCATGATTTATGACAGGGCTGAGGGTCCTTACCTCTTTGATTTGAGAAACAGACATGGAGAGCTCCAGTCGCTTTAGTGGACAATGGGTATAAGGCGGGATTATGATACGTGTTGGGATTGATGAGTATGAGAAGGGCTGCTTGCATCATATTGGTTAAAAGTTATAAGATTAATGAATGAACCCATGCATCTTATTGTTGTGTTATGATTTTTATTGTTACTTGATTGTGGTCCTATGAATATTAGAACTCTTAGTAGTGGGGTGAGGAATTGGGAGTGGATAGTTATGACTAGCAAGAGTGAGATAACTTAGAATGTATCTTAGGAACCCCGAAGAGAGTGGGAGGGACTCGATCCTGGATTGTTTGTATTGTGTGTGGGGCAAGTGTTGACGAGACACCTTCCCAATTGTTGTGGAGGTGGAAACTCACCCTTACGCTAAATTTTTCTAGACATCATGGAAATGGATGCAAACTTCAAATAGAGGACTAGCTAGACTCTTCTTGGATCAAGGACGAATAGAATAGGTTAATCTATTTTCTTTTATAGAAGTCTGTGTGCCTTTTTTACTTTCAGTTTGTACAGTTGCTGTTATGACCATGTGTTGTGTATACGATGTATCTATTCCACCAAGTTTTCTTGTACAAAAAAAACTTCCATATTTTTCTAGAACTTGTAACCACTCAGTTAACCAGGATAATCTAGTGGAAAGGATTGTTCTAGTTGATCGAGGGCGTTATAGATGTCTTCCTGGCCCGCAAGCTTCATCATGAAAATCCTGTTACTGTAGTCCTGGCGGATATTTACTGTACCATGGACTTTTGCCATACTCAAGGGGGAAAAAAATCCTCTGTTGCTCACCTATTATATATTTGTGGCTTATATCACATATCTTTACACAAGTGGGCAAGGTTGAATACCCTGTATTTGACCTAAAGTTGTGCCAGTTGTCTATGAAGAATGAGCGTGAATGGGCCAACCATCTTACTAGGCTTACCGCTGAGAAGATCAGGTGGTATCATAATGGCTGAAGGTTGACACCATTATTCATCATTATGGAAGATATCCAAATGTCTCACTCATAGGCATTAGCGGGTGCATCAATTATATTCTGGTCACAACCAAGCGCCAATTGGCCTACCCCCTACTCGAACCACCAAGTGAAGAGTCATTGACCCCCTTTGTCCTTTACTTTGCAAATGGGGAATACACTTCTACCCTCAAGCATATAAGGGGCACATGGAAGAGTCTACATGAAAGGGAAAAAGTTAGGTGTTAGAAGCCACGGTACCAAAGAAGAATGCTATCAGTGGATCCTAAATTGGGTCTCCATCATCAAGCTGCTATTCAGGCAACTCGATACCCCTCCAAGGTATGAGTCATCTACCATGCCTCCCTTTGAAGATGAAAAGATCAGTGAAATAGAAGAGCTGAGAGCCAAAAATAAGAAGTTAGAAGATAACCTGACAAAAGCCCACCAAGATTGTGCTCTCTTGAAGAGAGAAAATCTTAAAAGGAGTAGGCATATGAGAACAATAGCAAGAAGCGAAAGCCAAAAAGATTCATATACAGAAGCTAGATCAATGCCACCGAGCGGCCAATTTCCAACTAAAGGCCAAGAATGAAGAAAAGATACCATTATTGCAGACAAGTAGTTACTGAAAAAGATGATGGAGAGAGTAAAAGAGAATGAGTAGGATGCCCTAGCGCAAGAGTTTTCTGCAATCCCAAATTAACAGCATGGAATAACAAATCAAAGAAATGGTGAAAACTTCCTAACAAGAAATAAATGATGAAAAATGGGTGCTTACGAAATAGAGAATAGATGTCAAGAGGTAATACAATCTACAAAAGTCGAAGTAGCAAATCAGGATGAAATCATTCACTCATGGATGCGCCACTTTAGCAAGTTGGCATGTTTGGCTAACAGAACTTTAGAGGACATCCCATGGCTATTAAGAGAAATTGAAGAAATGACGAATCCCCTCACCACCCCTAAGGAGATTGTGGTTCTCTTAGAATATTATAAAAGTCAGCTTAGTGAAATGAGCGCCATGATTGCCCAAGCTAGGAGAGATTAATTATTTTCCCTTGATGTAATGAATGCTTTTTACTGAAGTAATAAACTAGTTGCACCATGTCTACAATGATACCATATGAGTTTCCATATTGCTTAACTTGGTACTTTTAAACAAGACGTTCTGAGGGATGGTAAAAGGATACTCGTCAAGGCTTATGATCGCTTCAATCACTATTTTTTTCTTTCTCTTTCTTTGTTGTCTCTTTCTTTTTCTTTTCACTAATACATTTTAAAAAAACAAAAAAACAAAAACAAAAACAAAAAACAAAAAAAGGGAGAGAAGGAAAAATCACGGGGAGACACCTTTACAGATTTCAAGCAAGACTCATAGTTGAGACAAATTACGAGACTGTAATTGAAGATGGTTCTTGTGATGCCACAAACTTTATGCGTTCCCCATACACAGAACTTCATAACTGGGAGGCTGTTGAGCTCTCTACGACTTTAATTTCTAATTCAAAGTAATTTGTAATTACCTTAATGACTCGGTATACCCATTGCTATGTCCAAGGCTTAGGAGCCTTTTCTTTTTACAATAAAGGCAAAGCATGTTTTGTCATGTTTTTAAAATTTCATTAACAAACGTGTATTTGAATATCTCTTTCTTTGCACCCATTATCGATTCACTTTCCCTTTATTCCTTATTCGACCATGCACCCAAATGCAGATCTGAAAATAATCCTCTCAAAAATAATAAGGTTGCGATCCCATTTCACGACTTTGAATATTCGATTGATCGCGCTGACGAGTAAGGTAAGGAAGACTATGGTCCCTCGCCCGAATTACCTAGGATATTGGAACAAGGGGCTAGAGAAATTCAACCCTATCAAGAGGTAATTGAGACTATTAACTTAGGGAATGAAGAGGATAAAATGAGGCCAAGATTAGCATTTCCCTGAGTCAAGAACAATGGGAAATTTGATTAAGTTATTGATGTCCTTTGGTTTGGAAAACACTGAGGCAATTTATCAGAGGGCGATGTTAACCTTGTTTCATGACATGATGAAATAAAAGTCTGTGTGGACGACAAACACTGCCAGGTCTTGAAATGAATAGGGGCATATCTATCAATTAAGGAAGCTTCAGTATTAACAAACATGGATAGGGATAAATTGTCGATGCTTATAAATGCGGACATAATCAAGAGATGTTTTGCCAAAAAAGAGAACAAAAATAAAAGAAAAAACAAACAAACAAAAAAAGAAAAAAAGAATGAAGGTTGGCGCCCTATGCACATACCAGTTGGGGCGAGCTGATGCCCTCACATTGTCATATCGGGGCACGTCCAGATCATCGAGCAAGTCGTCACCTTCCTATATAGGGCCACATATATAATCAAGCCAAGAACGCATAAAAAAACAATGTTTCATCCTTGTTACCATCAACACCCCAACCTTAAGGGAGTATAACTACTCCTCATGCCAATGTAACCAAGGAAATGGTCTACCATGCTGAGTCATTGCTAACAATGCCATTAGCATCATAGTTCTTCACCATATTGGCTAAGGGTGAATAAAGTGGTCCAAGCAAAATAAAGGTACCAAAAGGATCATTCAAAAAAAGAGAGAAAAACGAAGAAAAAAAAGAAAAAAAACCTCAAGGAAAGAAAGAATGAATAAAAAGAACAAAAACAAAAGCCAAAAAAGAAGACTCAGAATGGTCCCCTTTATTGAGACCAAAAAGGCTCACCCCTTTTCCTTCGATACATGATGTTGGGGCAAAGTTGCCTACTTGAAGTGAAAGTTGTCCCCCAAAGGAGGAAACTAAATCAAAGGAGGCCAAGCGGACTCAGTTTTACTATAATCAGCCTAAACCTTTTGTTGTGAAGGATACAACCTTGATTAAAAAAACATGCCATAAAGAAAGAAAAGCTCGCTAGGCTGAACACCTGAAAAGGCAGTCTAGGCAAAAATTAGAGCGACCCGATGAGTCAAAAACCTAGGAAGATGACTCAAGCAAAAATTAGGGTCAAGATCTTGGCAAAGTAACTAAAATTCCCCATGCAAGCAGAGCAGGACCAGACTAAGGCACAAAGGCTATAGTTGAATTACTTTCTCAGAAGCAAGAGTGAAGGATAAACTCATCATTGTGATACAGGATCAAGATTCTTGCTGTTCTCAGGGATTCACTAGAGGATCTACAAACCCTTCTTACTTCACCTACTACTAAGCTTTTAACCATATTTGTTTCTTTTTTTATGCATTTGATTTCCCTTTTTCTTTTCCCGTACTTGATTAACTCACATGAATAAATTTGCTACCTTTTCAATATGCATCTATACATGAGTTTCATTAATGTGATAATTATTTAAAAAAAAAGAAAGTCATGGAAGTGAGATGCTTCTATTATCTATTAGCACCTCATATAAGCATCACAGGGACCGGGCTGCATACATGCTCTAGAGAGAAGGTTACCTCGTTCATCCATTTCATCCATGAGTATCGCCCCAAAATCTGTAAGGGTTGCAGTTCCAGAGGTTTCTCCCCGAATTTAAACTTGATTTTAATTTCTTGTCGCCGAAAAGGTCATCATGCTAATTTCCTGTCGCTAAAAAGGGCATCATTTTTCTTTCCAGTCACTGAAAAGGGCACTATTTTAATTTCCTATCGCCGAAAAGGGCACTGTTTTACTTTCATGTCACTAAAAAAGGCACTATTTTACTTTCTTGTCACTGAAAAGGGCCCCATTTTAATTTCCTATCATCGAAAGAGCATCATTTTAATTTCCTGTCGCTGAAAAGGGCACTATTTTAATTTTCTATCGTCGAAAAAGACACCATTTTAATTTCCTGTCATAGAAAATGGCACTATTTTACTTTCCTGTCACTGAAAAAGGCACCATTTTAATTTTCTATCGCCAAAAGGGCACCATTTTAATTTCCTGTTGCCGAAAAGAGCACCATTTAAATTTCTTGTTGCCGAAGTTGCCACCCTTTTAATTTCCTTGTCACTGAACACGACATTCTTTAAAACTGGTGCCCTCGACAAAATTGGTTTGCTCAGTATTTACTAACCCCTTACTGCAACATAGTAAGGGAAAAGTTTCGGCCTATTTAAATTCTTTCTTTTGAAAAAAATATAAAAAATAAGAAATAAATAAATAAATTTCAATCTCACTTAGGATTTAATTTTTTAAGAAAAAATCAATCTTTGGGCTTGTTTAAATTTCAAATTGTAGATCTGGGTTTTGATCTTTAAAATTTTTAAATCCTTATCAGAATCATAAATTTTGAATTTCTAAAAAAGATGGATTCTAATTTCAAAGGAATTTTAAAATTCAAATAGGAGTTTGTATATATATTATAAAGAACTGAATGGATATAACAAATAGGGGAAGTTTAAAATTTGAATTAAAAATAGAATAGATTTTATTATATAAAGGGAATCAGACTTATTTTATATATATATATGTATATATATTATACTAATCCAATAAAAAGGATTAGATTTATTATTGTATATATATATAATATGCAAATCTAATGTTCACGCCACTGATGGAAAGCAAATCACGTTGAATATATATTATATATATACATACATTAGATAACAAAAAGTGGAAGGATATATTATTATAGACGCAAAAGGGGAAAGGATACATTCACGCAATGAAAAGAATAGAAAAAGATAGAGGAGATAACAAAAGTTTATTTTATATATATATATATATGATTCGGTGTGGATACCGACCCTTTAAACTAGCTACCCCGGAGAATATAAAAGATATATAAAATATATCAAGTATTTGCAGAAGGCATAAATAAAGCCGGACTTCCCCTAAACATGCCAGAATTAAGATCTTTTCAGTACAAAAATATAACTGTGACCCCGGCCAAAAGAGGCAAGTGGGCAACTTACATCTGCAAAAGCTATAGACCCTATCCCCTGACACAAGTCAAATCATCCACTTGTGTTTAAGGGGAATGCTATATAAAGAGCTCACTCATTAAGACATAACACACACTTAAGCAATTCGTAGAATATTCTTACCCTCTCGCTTTAACCCTGTAATACAAATTTCTCCGTTATAACCGTACTGACTTAAGCATCGGAGTCCTTTTTGTAGGTATACCTCCGGTGTGGTCTCAAGGACAACGACAAGAACTGACTTTTCATTACCTTAACACGAAGGGCTTGGAGTTCCCACTGAACCCAAGTGTACAATACCGTACTCCCATTGAGACGATGTAAAAGGAGAGAGAGAGAGGGGGGGGGAGAGAGAGAGATTTAACACCGGTTTAGAAGTCAACAACTTTGACCCCGTACACCGGTCAGACCATTGGCACTCCTGGTGGGACCTTTAAACTAAGTCCTGCATCACAGAAGTTATGGAAGCAAACCGATGAAACGGAGCCTCTGAGGGACATGTCCAGAATGTTTCCCAGAGGGTCGAACCCCAGATCCTAGAGGTCGGGGGCAGAATCATTAAAACTCCTGGAATGGAGTAACCCCAGGAAAGGACACAAGTTGTACAACAGCCAGATCCTCGAGACAAGCTTATTAGGCAACTCCAGATGGAGATATAAGAGTTAAAACAAAATAGAGGGTTAAAAGACGATGTAGCAGGAGGATGAAGGCAACATGAACCCTCCCATACCCATGAATATTCGCAAGGGAAAACATATGATGAACAAGAATCGACATACCAGACCATGGAGTTGAACAACCAAATAAGAGGTCCATTGCAAGGACAGACTAGAGAATATCGGTTCAATGTGCCATTTACTAGAAGGCTTATGAATGTACCCATACCAAGGTACCTACAGACCCCACAACTACTGTCCATAGGAAAATACAATGAGGAATCTGACCCAGGATGACACCTAGATGCCTATGCTAATGAATCGTTGTTTTTGGGAGCAGAGAAGGATGTAATGTGTAGGATGTACCCCAGGACCCTATCTGCTGAAGCTTTAAGATGGTTTAAAAGCTTACTATTGGGGTCGATAGATTGCTGGGATGACTTGGCCTATGCTTTCCTATAACATTTTGTTGTATCAAAGGATGTTCCCAGGACGTCCCATACACTAGCCAAGATAAAACAAGGATCAGAGGAAAGTCTTAGAGATTTCTTAAAAAGATTTTATAAAGAAGCTGCATTAGTACCGGGGTTGACTGAACAAATTTAGTTGCACATAGCAGTTGAAGCTTTAAGCTGCAGTCATCGTTTGCCTTATCTCTGGCAAAGGGGGCACCTCAGACTTTTAAAAAGTTTAGAAGAAAAGTAGCTAAGTACGTAGGAAGAGAAATGCACCTAGCTGCAGCAAAAGGAATGACCCCGACTATAGAAGACCGACCACAAGCTCACGAACGAAGAGGGCCAAAGTTTAGAGGAAGTAGGGAACGAGACGCCCCTCAAAGACAGAAGGAGCGCAAGAGTGTAAGTCTGACCCAGTTCACACCTTTAGCAGTACGACCCAGTTAAATTCTGAGAGAGGTAAGGATGAGAGGCTTTATGGTAAATAGGATTAGAAAGCCCATGCCTATGAAGCGACAAGGCAATGTAGGTAAGTACTGTGAGTTCCATGAGCAGACTAAGGAAACGCATGACCATGCTAGAAAGAATAAATATTAGATATTTATTCAAATCAAGTCTACTCCGGTATCAAGTAAAATAAATTAGGTCGTACAAGGATGACGCGACCATGCCTTGGGCCCAATTAGGATATTGTGACAAAAGGAACAAACATATAAAATAATTATCACTTATAGGTTATGTTGATATTAAATAATATTTGGACATAATGATGCATTGCTGGATGCCGTTTTTATTTTATATTAATAATAAAACAATTTATTATTAATATGACCGGGTATTTTACCTATAGGGTCACACACACAGAGTAAGCCCATTATAAAATGTTTTGTTTTATTTTAGTTGGACTAAAATAAAGCTATTGGGCCTAACTCATTTAGAATGAGTAAGGAGCCCACTCTTTAGAGAGAACAAATTAGGTCAAACCTAAGCCTATAAATAGAGCATAAGATGTTCATAGGCCGTTCACTGAAAGAGAGACATAAATTCACAAAAGTTGCAAGAGCTACACGCCATCAAACCAGCAGTTGGAAAGTGTTAAGATTCTGGTGGAAATGCTTGTGTGGACTCCTAAAGGACGAGGCTATGACTGCTTCGGTGTTCTTTAAGAGGTAATCCAAAAATGAATTTTGTGTGTGTGTTTGTCTTATGCTTTGAAACACGGCGCTTTGCAAATCCTATGGGAATCCTTGTATTTCCGCTGCTCATGTACTAGGGATTCCCTAACAGACCGGTCATAACACTGACGAGTATAAACAGTTGAAGGAGGCTATTGAAACTTTGATTAGAGAGGGAAAGTTAAAGCAGTACCTATTCCGGCAGGGGTGTACAGAGAGAAAGCGAAGGAACCCCCCCCAGAGAAGGGATACCGGTCCGGTTAAAGAAGAAGAAAACAGGGATTCAAAGAAGCAAGCCTTGGATAAAGGTAAGGCCGTTATAGATAACATTGAAGAAGATGATGAGTCATGGATGAAGCCCCCAAGTTCGGGAAGAAAGGACATGATCAATTTGATTGTAGGAGGATTTGTAGGCAGGGGAGTATCTAATTCAGCTCGAAAGAACCACTTGAGAATGATCATGTCTGTTCAAACAAAAGCAGATAATAAACCATAACGGGATGGAGTGCAGACCCCGATGATCACATTCTCAAATGAGGACTACGGGCTAATAGTACCTGGGGGAGATGACGCAATGGTTATCGAGGCAGTGATAACCAACAAGACAATCAGAAGAATCTTGGTGGATCAAGAAGTTTTTGTGATGTAATCTTTTATGATTGCTTTAAAAAGATGGGGTTAACAGACAACGATTTGCAACCTTACACCCAGGATTTAACAGCTTTCAACGAAGCAAAGCAGCCCACCAAAGGTTACTTAGACATAAGGTTGACATTCGTGGAAGAGCCGGGGTTAAAAACTGTCTGAACTCGGGTGTTAGTAATAGATGTGAAGTCCCCTTTGAACAGAATCTTAGGGAGGCCATCCTTGAATGCTCTGGAAGTCATGGTTTTGACACTACATTTGTTGATTAAGTGTATAGATAAGGATAATCAGGTATCCTTGGTAAGGGGGGATCAACAGATGGCAAGATATTGTTACAACCTAAGTGTTTTGATGACTAAAACAGAAGAGACAGTTAAGAGAAAACACCTGAATGATGGTGGTTTGGTGCCTGGGTTAGTGAATTTGATAGATCTAGATCCAAGAGAGGAAATGATAGCCGACCCAGTGAATCCTCACAGGCCGACCCTAAAAGGTGGGGTCAAAAAGATAATGTTGGACGAAGACCCCAACAAGACAATCGGAGTGAATGATTGTTTGGAGAAGGATATGGAAGAATGTTTGGTTAAACTCTTAAGATAATTCAAGCATCTCTTTGCGTGGACAGCGGTGGATATGCCCGGGATAGATCCTGTTAACCAAGTGGCCTCAATTACTTAAGAGGGGGGTGAATTGAGTATTAAAAATTTTACTTGGAATGCTTTTGAACTTGATTCTTTAATAATTATGCTTAATGAAGATAATAAATTTAATCACAAATGATAACAATTTATACACAAAGCAAATTAACAAGTACTAAGTATATGACAATAAATTCACTTAAGAGATAAGGTAATATTCAAGTAATAATATCAAATTAATCACAACACTATTTTTGGTACTTAGAAAGATTTAAAGAATAATTCAAGAATATTACTTAAACACCTTCAACAGATTTAATTTAAATGATTTAAAACTTTAATCAAGCCAATAGAATATACACTTTAATTTAACAAGTAAATTAATAAAGTTGCTTAATTAATTAATTTATAAACATAAATATTTAGCAAGCAATTTTAAGTGCACAAATTTAAATGAGTGTAGGGAAGAGAGATTTGCAAACCGATATATACGAGTTCCACCACACCGGTGTACGTCTCACTTCTAAGCAACCCACTTAGAGGATTTCCACTATTGGAGATTAGAGATACAACTTTGAGCAATTGCGGCTTCCTAGTGTCCTCACTCAAGAACCTAATTCTCATAAGTACAAGGGCACCCCACCCAATCTCTCAATCTCACAATTTTACAAGGTTGAAAACCGAACCCACAACTCTATAAATTTTGGTATTTAGAATACAAGAGTAACTCTCCAATAGAGTGGATATACAAATTAAAGCTTTCACCAAATGATAACTCTCAAAAAGAGAATATGCAAATTTTATCACTTTGAAAAATAATTTTCTCTCAAGAAATAATATGCAAGTTTAACTCTTAAAATAATTTTGCTCACAAAATTTTACTCTCAAAATAATATGCAAATAAAATGGAGCAGAGAGTAATTAAGAGAAGAAGAGAAAGTGAAGCAATGTGAGAGAGGAGGAAAGAAATTCAGAGGAACTGCTTCTCTGATGCTTGGGACATTTTGCAACCTCCAGCGTCCTTCTATTTATAGGCGCTTAGTAGCATTGCATTGCATTTAATTAATTCCTTCGACACTTGGTGGAGCATGGTTCTTTGATTATGAAATTGGTAGTGAGATCCATAATTTGCGTAGTGCGATCTGTGCTTCTTCATTTGAATTTAAACTGAATGAATCGTTCAATGAATTGATTCATCACATTGTTTTTGGCTCTGTACAGGTATAGGAATCAATTCTTTTATGGATATGAATCAATTCAAGCTTCCAAAATGCATTTCCTGGGCCACTTTCAACATGGGAATCGATTCCTCTTGAAGGTGAATCGATTCATGCTTTCAAAATGCACTTGCTGGGCTACTTTTAACGTAGGAATCGATTCCTCTTAAAGGTGAATCGATTCATGCTTTCAAAATACACTTACTGGGCTACTTTTAAAGTGGGAATCGATTCCTCTTGAAGGTGAATCGATTCATGCTTTCAAAATGCACTTCCTGGACCATTTTTCATGTGGGAATCGATTCATGTGGCCTTGTGTTGCTTCATGAATTGATTCATGCACCTGTTGCATGACTTTTTATGCTTTGTTTTACTCGTTTGGATACTTGATTGCATACGGTTTATTTACTTTGATTCATGGCACTTTTGTTGATCATTTTTCACTTGATTTAGACTTTTGTGAATATCTTGACTCAAGTTCTTTTGTTGTTCATCAAATTTAATAGCTTGACAATATCCTTAATATTTCTTCATTTGTTGTGTCATTATTAAAACCTACATCAACATATAAATACAAATCCAAACTTCTGCTGTCACAAATTAGTAGTGTATCCGGAGTCTAGGGCAAAAGAAAAGAAGATTGGGACCTAAAAAGCAGCAGGCCGCTTGTAGAGCTCCGTTAAAGATCAATTTTTCCTTTCAACAACTCCATTTTGTCGTGGTGTTCTTAGAGCTAAAAAATTATGATCAATTCCAAATATTTTGCAAAACTTTTCAAAAGATTGGTTTTCAAATTCTCCCCCATGATCTGTTTGAAAGGATGCGATTTTCAAATTTTGTTCGTTTTTGATAATCTTGACAAGTTTCTTAAATGCATGATATGCTTCATGTTTATGAGTAAGAAACAATGTCCATGTATACCTAGAATAATCATCCATAATCACAAGACCATAATAGTTTCCACCAAAACTTTTAATTTTTAAAGGTCTAAATAAATCCATATGTAAAAGCTGTAAAGGTCTATTTGTTGAAACAACATTTTTCGCTTGAAAAGAGACCTTTACTTGTTTTCCCTTTTGACATGCGTCACAAAATTTATTTTCAAATTTCAATTTTGGTAAACCGATTACTAAGTCTTTCGAAACAAGTTTGTTTAAATGGTCTACATGAATGTGAGCAATTCTTCTATGCTATAGCCATGATTCAACCTCTTTAGTTATGAAGCATTGCACATCATTTGAAGCAAGACAATCAAGATTAATTATATAAATATTATCAACTCTTTGACCAACAAATTTTATTTCTTTGTTTAGCTTATATTCAATTATACAACAGTTTGATTCAAAAATAATTTTATAGCCCTTATCACATAATTGACTAATGCTAAGCAAGTTATGTTTAAGTCCCTCAACATATAATACATCATTTATAGAAGTGGAAGAATTTTTACCAACATTTCTAATTCCTAGTATTCTTCCCTTTGTGTTGTCTCCATATGTAATGAATCCTTTATTTCATAGAGTAAATGATATGAAATTACTTTTATCTCCCGTCATGTGTTTTGAACACCCACTATCCAAATACCAATGGGTGTTACTTGCTTTAAAGCATACCTACAAAACATGTCAAGTTAGAGAACTTGGTACCCATTTTATGTTGGGTCCTTGTAGGTTAGTTTGAGATAATGTTCCTTTAGGAACCCATACTTTTCTCACAACCTTTGGCCCTAATTTTTTAACATTACACTTAGATGCACTATGTCCTTTAAAATCACAATAATTATATTTCATGAAGGGTGATAAATTTTTACTAGGCGGTATAAAGAAACTTTTGTAGTTCTTTTGTTTCTTATAGGCATTAAAACCTAATCCTGTTTTATCAAACATGCAACATTGTTTTCTGAGTAAAACATTTAAGTTGTCTCTACCATTTGTAAACTTTTCTAGAGTTCTACTCAAGTCTAAAACTTTAATTTCTAGCATGTCACATTTCTTAGCAAATTCACAAGGTTTAGTCTTAGAGCATGCTTGAACCTTTACTATTTCCTTTTTCAAAGATTCATTTTCTTTACCAAGTTCTACAAGATGCATTTCTAGAGTATCAATGGTTTTTCTTGATAACTTATGCTTATTAGAAACTTTTATAAATTTATCATACAATTCTTCAAGAGCATCAAGTAATTCTTCCTTATCTAAGTCTTGAAAATTTACCTCATCATCTTCATCTTGATGGTTGGCCATGAGGCAAAGGTTTGCTTCTTCATTTTTTGATTCATCCGAGCTACTTATCTCATTTTCATCCCATGCAATATATGCTCTTCTTTTTCCTTTCCTTTCTTTGTTTTTCTTCTTTAGGCTTGGGCAATCCGCTTTAAAGTGCCCTTCTTTTCCACATTCAAAACAAGTAGGTGAGGAATTATTTTCTTTAGAGATAGGTTTCTTACCTTTATGTGTGAAGCTCTTTTGGAAGCGTTTGTTCCTCATGAGTTTCCCAAAACGCTTCATGAATAGTCCTAGCTCTTCATCCTTAGCAAGATCACTCTCGGATTCATCTTCATCCATTGAGGTCGCCTTAAGAGCTATCCTTTTCTTCTTTGAGGCTTTTTCCTCTTCCTCCGCATGTTTCAAATCTTTCAACTCTTGTTCTTGTTCTTGTAGTTTACCAAACAAAGTGGCAAGAGACATGTCATTTATATTGGGAGATTGCTTGATGGCCGTAACAAGAGGTTGTCATTCCCTAGTAAGACTTTTTAGAACTTTATGGATAAGTTCCTTGTTAGTGTAAGATTTACCAAGTGTAATTAGGTGATTAATAATCAAAGTAAATCTTTTTTGAAGTTCTAAAATAGATTCATTGAAACTCATTCTAAAACTTTCATATTGACTAGTTAAAGTACTAATCTTAGAATCCTTAACATCACTAGTTCCTTCATGAGTTATTTGAAGGGTATCCCATATATCCTTAGCAGATTTACATGTAACAACTCTAAAAAATTCATCGGGACCTAAGGCTAAAGTGATAAGATTTTTTGCTTTGTAATTATATTGTACTTTCTTTTCTTCCTCACTCGTCCAATCATCTATAGGTTTTTTAACTTGTTTATCACCAACAATATGCATAGGTACAAAAGGACCATTTTCAATAGCACTCTATATTTTCAAATCAATTGATTGAACAAAAATTTTCATCCTTTCTTTCCAAAAAAGTGTAACCCTCACCATTGAAAGCGAGAGGTCTATTTGTGGCACCAACCTCAGGAAAAATGTTTAGATAATTTGAGGCCATATGTTCTCTTGAAGCTGTTAAGCTTGATCTACCAAGAGTCAAGCTCTGATACCACTTGTTAACCAAGTGGCCTCAATTACTCAAGAGGGGGTGAATTGAGTATTAAAAATTTTACTTGGAATGCTTTTGAACTTGATTCTTTAATAATTATGCTTAATGAAGATAATAAATTTAATCACAAATGATAACAATTTATACACAAAGCAAATTAACAAGTACTAAGTATATGGCAATAAATTCACTTAAGAGATAAGGTAATATTCAAGTAATAATATCAAATTAATCACAACACTATTTTTGGTACTTAGAAAGATTTAAAGAATAATTCAAGAATATTACTTAAACACCTTCAACAGATTTAATCTAAGTGATTTACAAATTTAATTAAGCCAATAGAATATGCACTTTAATTTAACAAGTAAATTAATAAAGTTGCTTAAATAATTAATTTACAAACACAAATATTTAGCAAGCACTCTTAAGTGCACTAATTTAAATGAGTGTAGGGAAAAGATATTTGCAAACCGATATATACGAGCTCCACCACACCGGTGTACGTCTCACCTCTAAGTAACCCACTTAGAGGATTTCCACTATTGGAGATTAGAGATACAACTTTGAGCAATTGCGGCTTCCTAGTGTCCGTCACTCAAGAACCCAATTCTCATAAGAACAAGGGCACCCCACCCAATCTCTCAATCTCACAATTTTACAAGGTTGAAAACCCAACCCACAACTCTAGAAATTTTGGTATTTAGAATACAAGAGTAACACTCCAATAGAATGGATATACAAATTAAAGCTTTCACCAAATGATAACTCTCAAAGAGAGAATATGCAAATTTAGCACTTTCAAAAATAATTTTCTCTCTCAAGAAACAATATGCAAGGTTAACTCTTAAAATAATTTTGCTCACAAAATTTTACTCTCAAAATAATATACAAATAAAATGGAACAGAGAGTAATTAAGAGAAGAAGAGAAAGTGAAGCAACGTGAGAGAGGAGGAAAGAAATTCAGAGGAACTGCTTCTCAGATGCTTGGGACATTTGCAACCTCCAGCGTCCTTCTATTTATAGGCGTTCAGTAGCATGGCGTTGCATTTAATTAATTCCTTCGACACTTGGTGGAGCATGGTTCTTTGATTATGAAATTAGTAGTGCGATCCATAATTTGCGTAGTGCGATCTACGCTGTCTCCATTTGAATTTAAACTGAATGAATCGTTCAATGAATTGATTCATCACGTTGTTTTTGGCTTTGTACAAGTATAAAAATCGATTCTTTTATGGATATGAATCGATTCAAGCTTCCAAAATGCATTTCCTGGGCAACTTTCAACGTGGGAATCGATTCCTCTTGAAGGTGAATCGATTCATGCTTTCAAAATGCACTTCTTGGGCTACTTTTAACGTGGGAATCGATTCCTCTTGAAGGTGAATCGATTCATGCTTTCAAAATGCACTTCCTGGGCTACTTTTAAAGTGGGAATCGATTCCTCTTGAAGGTGAATCGATTCATGCTTTCAAAATGCACTTCTTAGACCATTCATGTGGCCTTGTGTTGTTTCATGAATCGATTCACGCACCTGTTGCATGAATTTTTATGCTTTGTTTTACCCGTTTGGATACTTGATTGCATACGGTTTGTTTCCTTTGATTCATGGCACTTTTGTTGATCATTTTTTACTTGATTTAGACTTTTGTGAATATCTTGACTCAAGTTCTTTTGTTGTTCATCAAATTTAATAGCTTGATAATATCCTTAATATTTCTTCATTTGTTGTGTCATTATCAAAACCTACATCAACATATAAATACAGATCCAAACTTCTACTGTCACAAATTAGTAGTGTATCTGGAGTCTAGGGCAAAAGAAAAGGAGATTGGGACCTAAAAAGCAGCAGGTCCAGTATTCAACTTGGGTATCCAATGTTGAAATGGTAAAGAAAGCGAATGGAAAATGGCGGATGTGCACTAATTTCACCAACTTAAACAAGTGTTGTCCAAAGGATCCTTACCCACTCCCAAGCATAGACCAAATGGTAGATAATTCTTTAGGATACCAGTTCTTATCATTTATGGATACATATTCTGGTTATAACCAAATTCTGATGTGGTAGAATGATAAAGAAAAGACCACTTTCGTGAATGATAAAGGAATATTTTGTTATACTGTAATGTCGTTCAGACTTAAGAACGCCGAAGCAACGTATCAAAGGATGATGAATAAAGTCTTTGACGGAATGAGGTCCAAAATAGTCGAAGTATATGTGGACGATATTATAGCTAAGACACCAGCGGGGTAAGACCATATGAAAGATTTAAGGATGATATTTCAAAGAATGTAGATGTACAACATGCGTTTAAATCCTCTGAAATGCACCTTTACAGTTCTAGTGGGGTGGTTCCTAGGATTCATGCTAACTTAGAGGGGAATAGAGGCTAATCCAGATAAATACAAGGTTATTAAGGAGCTTCGGAGTCCAACAAACGTAAGGGAGTTCCAATCATTAAATGGAAAAATGGCTGCATTATCCCGGTTCATGCCTAAGATGGTGCATCGAGCCTTGCCACTATACAAAATCTTGAAGAAAAATAAAAAGTTTGAATGGGGAGAAGAGCAGGAGGAAGCTTTCTGGAGTCTTAAGGAGGTGTTAGCAAACCCACCAGTATTGACAAAACCAAACGCAGGTGAGTAACTGTTTGTGTATCTGGCGGTATCTGATGAAGCACTGGGGGCGTCCTGGTAAAAGAAATTATGGAAGGACAGAGGCCGGTTTATTTCATTAGGAAAGTACTACAAGGGTTTGAGGGACGATATCAGAAGCTTGAAAGGTTGCCCTGGTATTGGTTTGGACGTCCAGATGGTTGAGGCAGTATTTCCACACCCATCCTATTGTGGTACAGACTGATCTGCCACTACGGGTCGTACTGTATAAACCAGACCTGGCAGGGAGGATGACGAAATGGGCCATAGAGCTTTCAGAGTTTGATATTTCCTTTGAGCCAAGAACGACTATAAGGGCTCTGGTCCTTGCTGATTTCGTAACCAAGTTAACAGGGGAACCCCCTTCGCAAGTACGAGAACATTGGACTATCTTTATGGATAGGTCCTCAAATTCAAAAGGATATGGAGTAGGTGTAACATCCCTGTTTTTAGTAGCAGTCTTAATCTTGTAAATTACGAAGTTTGGAAGTTCTGTAAGAGTTAATAAGTGAATAAATACCATGAGGATGGTCTGTAATATCCCAAAAATTTCATTTGTGTAAAATCGTGGAATTTATATAGACCATCAATGATATTACCCATTTTCCGAGTGAAACATGTCTTACATAAGACTGTCCGAATGAAGAAAGGGATCTGTTCTGAGTGACCGAGAGAAATTCCGAGTGAAGGTTGAAATTCCGAGTGAAGGTTATGTTTTCCGAGTAAGACATTGTTGGTGTATGCACTATGAGCTTTTATGCTTTTTCATTTGTATCATTTTTCTACTTATCAATAGAATAAATATTTCAGTTTAAAATTGTTTTAAAACATATTTATCCTTGGAGTAATAGGTCATATAAAAATTATTCCTAAAATGTCCCTAGTCAAGTATTTACATTGGGACATGTAAATACACTGAGACTAGTGTGTGAGTGTAATGATGACCTGATCTCACA
Source organism: Clitoria ternatea (assembly GCA_037962975.1). Lineage (NCBI taxonomy): Eukaryota > Viridiplantae > Streptophyta > Magnoliopsida > Fabales > Fabaceae > Clitoria > Clitoria ternatea. The sequence goes on from CM075672.1 coordinate 80,033,089, forward strand.
GATCATAGATATAGATGATATCGAGTCTTCACACGGGTACACATTAAGAGTAATGATGTACTGGACAGACCCACCATGAGAACGTTGCATGGATCGTTACATGATTGTCATAAACGATTCTCAATGTGATAATGGTATATGTAGTCCTTCAACCTGAAGTCACTACGATTCCTACATGAGGAGTTTATTGTTTTAATACAATTAAACGTCTTCTATAACAAGAGGACTATAAAGGTTATGATTAGGCAATGAACAAATTATGCAGAGGGATGTGAGTGATGTAGATGGGATTTGTCTCTCCTGTGTGACAGGAGTGATATCCATAGGCCACTTGATGGAGTAAGACTAAGAAAACGCATGGCCATGCTAGAAAGAATAAATATTAGATATTTATTCAGATCTAGTCTACTCCGGTATCAAGTAAAATAAATTGGGCCGTACAAGGATGACGCGACCATGCCTTGGGCCCAATCAGGATATCGTGACAAAAGGAATAAACATATTAAATAATTGTCACTTATAGGTTATGTTGATAATATTCGGACATAATGATGCATTGCTAGATGCCGCTCTTATTTTATATTAATAATAAAATAGTTTATTATTAATATGACCGGGTATTTTACCTATAGGGTCACACACATAGAGTAAGCCCATCAGAAAATGTTGTCTTATTTTAGTTGGACTAAAATAAAGCTATTGGGCCTAACTCATTTGGAATTAGTAAGGAGCCCACTTTTAGAGAGAACAAATTAGGTCAAACCTAAGCCTATAAATAGAGCATAAGATGCTCATAGGCCGTTCACTCAAGTGAGACACAAATTCGCAAAAGTTGCAAGAGCTACACGCTGTCAAACTAGCAGTTGGCAAGTGTTGCGATTCTGGTGGGAGTGCTCGTGTGGACTCCTAAAGGACGAGGATACGACTGCTTCGGAGTTCTTCAAGAGGTAATCCAAAATGAATTTCGAAATTGTTTTGTGCTTTGAAACATAGAACCTTGCAAATCCTATGGAATCCCTTTTATTTTTCCGCTGCTCATGCTTAGGGATTTCCTAACAGACATGACCGAGAGTGCCACTACCGAGTGGAGTTCTGGCCTCAGAGACAATTCTGAGTGAAGTGTGTTTGAAAGAACCACTTCTGGGTGAAAAGTCCGAGTGACCCGTCTTTGAATGACTTGTTTCCTAGTCAAATGTCCTTGAATGACTCGTTTCCGAGTCAAACGCCTCCGAATGATTCGTTTCTGAGTCAAACATCGTCAAGTGCCTCATTTTTGAATGAAACTTCTCTAAGTGTAACGTTTCCGAAGAGAAGTACGTCGAACCGAAGGAAAACTCATTTCCGTGTAATATATATATCGGAGTGAAGCAATTCCGACTGAGTCTCCTCCAGGGAAGGAAAAGCCGACTGAGTGTTTCAAGCAGAAATACTTTCGAGCGAAATCCCTTCCGAGCGAAGCTATGCTGAACGACGCTCAAGCGAGCGTTCTGCGCTCAAGCGCTCGGGTCCTGATTCTTCCTCCTTTCTCACGCTCAAGCGTGACTCATGTATATTTTTGGCGCGCTCAAGCGTGGACATGTGGAGAGGGCCTGATTCTTTCTCACGCTCAAGCGTGAAGGCAACGTGTCCAAGAGTGATAGCACACTCACGCTCAAGCGCGAGAGGCCACGCTTAAGCGTGATTCAAAGGAGTCTATTTTCACCAATTTTATAGACTCTAGTAACTCTCAAAAATAATTAGCCGACCAGCGTCAGAATGGAAAAGGGACTCGATAAATGGAAACCGACTGGAATAAAGCTGAACCGAGACGCTACTCTTAACCAAAAAGATTCGCTCCTGCTAGTGACCAGTCCACTAGCTCACATAATCCAAAAGTTTATCACAGACGCTCCACAAACTTGCACCTTTTCACTCCAATCATAGCACCTTTTATATATTTTAATATATATTCCCTTCAATCATACTAACTCTTGTTTGTAGGTGGCAGAAATGGTCAAATACAGCTCACTTTCTATCCAAAAATCTCCATTATTCCCATAATTAACTCACCTAATCTTCAATCACGAGAAAGCTTGTCCCCCTACTTGTCTTCTGCATTATTAAACCAATACCACAACTCATTCCCAAGTCTAAACTCTCAGAACCAACGGAATTAGCAAAAACTCTCTCTTTCTTATTTTCTTCTCTACGTGCAAAGTCTCTTTCTCTCTCATTTTCCTTTTCTCCTCACTGTGAGCTGAAGCAAGGATAATAAAAGAATGTCATCTACTAATCAAATATCTTCCATTAAGGTAAGGGGGTATATTCTCGGGTATTCTGGGGGAAAACCGAGTGTTAGGAAAGGGTTAAGGTACCTCTGGTCCTCACCTTTCCAGGACAGGTTTAGGAATTACTGTTATATTAATATGCTTTAATTTTTATATGTTTGTTCTTATACATCTTTATTGCTATGAATATGTTCGATTGACTGTATTGATTATTATTAATCTTGATGATTAAATGGATATGATCGGTATTGAATTATGAAAATATTAAGAACCATGGGTGTCTATGTGAATTCCAGTGAGAAATTATAAAACAAAAGTCGGATTCAATGAATAACAAGCTCGGTTTTATATCAATCCGACCGGTTATCTAAAAATACAAATAATTTATTTAAATTTCAAACAGATTTTGAATTAAATATCTATTTTACATAAATCGACCGGATCATCTAAAATATACAAATACATAATTTCACTCAGATGTTTTACATAAACCGACCGGATCATTCCGCTTAAAAGGATTACTCGGATGTTTATTCTTCTTGGAATTATTCACTCAGAAACACATTCATTCGGAATTAGAGTCCTTTATCCAGAAACACCATTCCTGGAAAAAAAAACTTACTCGGAATGTTTCACTTGGAAATGTCACAGAGACACTTCACTCGGTAAACCATCCACCCAGATATACTTCACTCGGGAGTTTGCTTAATCAGAAAATCGGTCCAAGAGGTACTTCCACTTCTCTCGGAAATAACTCATTCAGAAGCATTCCACTAGGAGATGTTTCCGTTTCACTCGGATTTTACCTTACTCGAACGTGTCTCATTCAGACAAAACATTTCCTTACTTGGAAACTCTTCTTCAATCACGTTTCACTCGGAAAACATCTTAACTTCACTGAAAAACTCTTCTCAGTCTGATTCCACTCGGAATCATATTTATTTCACTCGGAAACTCATTTTCACTCGGAATCAAACTCATTTTACTCGGAAAATCTGGTTTTCAACATTTTCACTCGAAATCAAACTCATTTTACTCGGAAAATCTGGTTTTCAACATTTTCGATCTCTGAGGAGAATCTTAGGAGTACAACCGGAACGGAAACCCAATGGCATCAGAGTCGCGCTTGGAGCCGGGTCAGACGATGCAATTCTGGTGTACTTTGACTAAATGACGGAATGTATCTATGATCGTGTAGAGCCAAGTCCCAAGATGAAATAATATATTGATGAGAACCTGTGAGTTCACTCGTACCTTATGATAATGAATAGAGGACTTGGTGAGCTCCGATCGCTCTAGAATGGAAATGATGTTCCCAAAAGGCAAATTGAGCAGAATGACTGCAAAAGAATGAGAAAATGGTGATGGTGGATTGATTTATTGGGCCCACATGCATCATGAGACTTAATTAAAGATAAATCACAATAAACTCATGCATTCCATGACAGTATACTTGATTTTTATAATTGTAAATATGTTAATTGTATGATTTATGTTATATTATCTGTTGTCTGGATATGTCTGCACTGGGAACTTCCAGGGTCTGGGGTTTATACTCACCCTTTCTGTTGATTAATAACAGAAGAGCTGGGAAACCAGGAACCAGAATACGAAGAATAGCAATATGTTGAACCAACTGGGAGCCCTCATTAAATGAAGATATATGTAGTGGAATATTTATTAACGAATAATAAGACCATGGATGACTGTATAATTATTTAAGGGTGCCTGCGTGCCCCATTCTGTTAAGAGTACAATTACTTATAGTTTGTGAATGACTATGTGAATTATCTATTATTTGCTTCCACTGATCTGCCATTATTTTATTTTAAAAAAAATATTCACTTTTTCTGAAAACTGTTAACACTCTTAGTTAAATAGGATGATCCTACAGAAAGGACTATCTTATTTAACTGAGGGTGTTACAGCAGGCCTGGTGATAGAGAGTGAAGACGGGGTTAGCATAGAAATTTCCCTCAGGTTTGATTTTAAGACGTTGAACAATCAGGCGGAGTATGAAGCCTGTCTAGCCAGACTGAGAGTTGCACTGGACATAGGAGCCAAAAGTTTCATACTTTGTAGTGATTCCTAGTTGGTAATCTCTCAAATTAACGGAAGTTATCAAGAAAAAGAGCTGTTCTTTCAGCAGTACTTGGCGAAAGTAAAAGAATTGGAAGAAAAGTTTACTCAAATTAAGTACAAGCATGTCTCAAGAGAAGATAATGTTAGAGCCGATGTTCTATCCTGCCTAGCTAGCATGAAGAAGACAGGATCAACGACTACGGTCGTTCAAAGTACCTTAGGAGAACCTAGCATAACGGCACCAATCAAAGTTTGTGTTATTCGATCAAAGGCATTCCCAATATGTTGTCAAACTATGTTTTAGTATATGGAAATTTGTTTTGAAGAGGGATATCGATCCCTTACTTAAAATGTTTGAACAAGGCAGAGATAGGAGAGGTAATGGCCGAAGTGCATGAGGGAACATGTGGCCATCACTACGAGGGTAAAAGTTTGGCTAGAAAGATAGCTAGGGCTGGATATTGGTGGCCTACAATGACAAAAGACGTAGTGGACTACGTCCAGAAGTGTGATGCCTGCCAGAAGAACAGCAACGAGCACCACATCCCAGCAGAGGAACTATTTACTTTGGCAGTCCCATGGCCATTCCATCAATGGGGGATGGATATTCTGGGACTATTTCCAAAAGCATCAGGCGGGGTCAAATATCTGATTGTGGGAGTTGACTATTTCACTAAGTGGATAGAGGCTAAAGCCGTACTGCACATCACAACAGCCCAGACTCAAAGATTCATGTATAAAAACATAATCACCAGGTTTGGCATCCTGGAAGGGTAATTACAGACAACGAAACATAATTCATGGACTCGAAGTTTATGATGAAACAACCCGGTTTAGATAACAGCAGCCCGAGACAGGGAAATTTTTTTGCCAAAGATCACAGGGTGTTCAGGGCAAAATAAGCTATTAAAGGTTAAGAAGAGTAGAAATCTGACTCAGAAAAGAGAAGGCCGGGTCAGAATATTACACATTAGCAAGACGTGGCTCCAGCTACGGGAATCAGCGGATGAAAATACATAAGCGGCTACACTCGCTAGAGCGAGGATTTAGTCGCTGAAGCGACGCATACACTCGGATAGCTCCCACTCGGAATAGAGTCCAGATTCACTCGGGAAAGTCCTTGCACTCACGCTTCCCTCGGAAGTTCATTCAATACATCCTATTCTAGCCTTAGAGTTCACAGGTATAAACTACTCGGGAGATGACTCCCCTCGATCACATCACTCGGGATCTATACTTTCTTTCTCACTCGGAGTACTCTCCTCAGCCAGCTATCACTCGGGAATGTTTTCCACACCCTTCACTCGGGAAAGGTAGTCTACTTCACACTAAGGCTCCCTCACTAAGTCAAATCTCACTTAAAGGATTGTATAACTTCCCTCACTCAGAAATGCTCTAACTTCCCGCCACTCGGAATACATACTAACTCCTCTACATGCGGAAGACCTTGTTAGACTAAAATCTACTCCGTATCATCCAGATCTTACTCCCGCTAATAAGTCCACTACTACAGGCTCTACTCAGAATCGTATTGTCGATTCAACCATCGGGGGAAACATTCACTCGGTTGACTTTCACTTGGAAACATCTAAATACCCTTCAATCGAAGGTTGTATATAAGAAATCTCTCGCTCCATAACATGTTGACCAACTTACCTCGAAAGCGATTTTAATGGGCATATTCCACTCAGAGTTGGCCCAACCTTTCTTTATTTGGAAGAAGGTTACTCATCACGCCTTACACAGGATTAACTTAGCTCTTATTTATTCAGAATCATGCGGGCTCTACATGCTTAGTAAAATGCAATGTATACCACCCGGACATTCACACACAGCACAAGATGAACACATAGTATTATATATATAAATATTTACATACACATGATCATACTCTCAACCCGAGAGAGTTCAGTTCTGATACAGTTAGACAAAAGACCAAATTAAGAGCCGGCCAAGGCTATGACAAAACCTTATATACAGCATATATATATATATATATATATATATATATATTTCCACAGTACACAAGCACTCCACACGGTATGTAGCTCCTCCATCATTCACCTTCTCGTGTGATGTCCACTGAAATATAGCCACAGTAGGGGTGAGTATCTTAAATATTAAACGATAGATACTGACTCGGATTATTCCTCAATCATCCAATAACATATATATATATATACATAGCAACAATCAATAACATACAGAGTGCCATTCAATCGGAACACACACAAGGCATCTTTCAATCGGAATCTACCTAGTTATCTCTCGGCTATATGCACATATTATTCTCAATAGCACTAACACATATACATACAATCACGTCACAGTCAGCATCAATTGTACATGTATGTAGGTTCATTCAATCGGATCCGACTCGTGTATTATTGGTTTTTATTGTTGTAACATAGGCTCTCAGCCTTTTATTCAGCTCCCAGCTGACTCGGCCATTTTACTGGTACAAACCGTTTGCCCTCACTTGTAACACAAACACTCTCAGCGTCAACGGCAGTGTTACGGGCAGCCCTGAGTCCCACTCAGTCGGCTTGCCTTGAGTCCCACTGAAGGTCTTTAACAGCATCTCATGCATATAATTACCGATTCAAGTGGTAGTGTCACACACTACATGCTCTCAGCATTCTTACCAATACATCTCATGCAAGTATTGTTATTAGATTACGAACAGAATCGGTAAATCACTTCCACACTATTAACTCATGCACCTCATGCACCACATATATATAACCGCACACGGAATGATTATACAAACACAGATTTCACATACTCGACCTTTTACTCAACAATACATGCATCATATGCAATCGGTATTAGACATTATCAGAACTCAGTAAGTTAATCTTTCCTCACATGCAGTCAGCATTTAGATTCATAGTAGCATGCATGTCACATAAATCACACGGTAATCATGAACAATACTTTAACACATTCTCCTCATGCAATCATTCAACATTCTCAAGATCATTAACATGCATTTTATGGATGGAAATTGACGTGCATTACCCAACTCCTAGTCATCATGCATCCGGGCATCACATATCCCTTACTCAATCAAAACACACCTATCAACGCATTTTAAATCACTAGAATCAACAAGTCATCAACACCCGGAACCCGTCCATAACCCATGCATTTAAGATATAAGATAACCCCCTACCAACTAAAGAGACTCCAAGAAGTTCCTCTGTTTTCAGCATTGGTCCGCTGTCCTGCTTGCTTCGTCCACCACTCTCTCTTGTTCAGTCCTCCTCGAACATAGTCGTACCCTTTAATCAGCTTGGGAACAGGAAGCTGTTCTTCTTCCACTCGAACGATTGCTCCTTACCAACAGTGGGAGTCTCAGGTTCTCCACTTCACCACCGTCGTGAAGTTACGAAAAACAGGGGACAGAGAAGAAGAAGAATGAAGAAGAACGAAGAAGGAGGAGAAGTAGGAGAAGATGGAAAGTCTTGAGGAAATTTGGAGTGAATGGAGAAGTGGTTAAGGGCTTCAACCCATATACTCCTAGAAATGCGAAGAGTGAGTGGGGAACGCGGATCAGAGCCTGCTGCACGGTTACACGTCATAATTAGTCAGTCCTGTCAGCAGTCAATTTTTAATTTATAATTAACCTTATTTAACACTTAATCTTAATCTAGTCCCTAATTAATACGCAGGATGTTACAATTCTCCCCCTCTCAAAGAATTTTGTCCTCGAAATTCAAACGGTAACTTACCTTAAATGAACAACTCGGGATACTGCTGTCTCATGGCATCCTCGTGTTCCCAGGTATAAGAAGTACACTTGTTTTGCTGCCACGCAACTTTGACCAGTTGTACATCCTTGCTCCTCAAGCGTTTTACCGACCGGTCCAATATTCTAGTCGGTACAGCCACTGTGGTCAAATCCTCTTTGATCTCCACTTCATCATCCGACATTTTATGAGTGGAATCAAGTAGATACTTCCTTAGTTGAGACATATGAAACACGTTATGCAATCTGGATAGGTGAGTTGGTAATGCTATTCGGTATGCCACAGAACCGATCCGCTCCAGTACTTCATAGGGTCCAATGTATCGGGGGTTCAACTTCCCACTCTTCAAGGCTAGTCTGACTCCTTAACTCGGCGAAATCTTTAGAAACACCCTATCACCGACTAAGAACTCAAGTGGCTTAGTCCGTTTATCATGATAGCTTTTCTGCCTGTCCTGAGACGCCTTCATCTTTTCCCTAATTACTTGGATCTGTTCTGAAGTCTGTTTCACAATTTCCGGCCCCAACAGTAAACTTTTACCAGTTTCCGACCAATAGAGTGGGGTTCGGCATTTTCGGCCATAAAATGCTTCATAGGGTGCCATGCCAATGCTGCTGTGGTGGCTATTATTATATGTAAATTCAATCAGAGGGAGGTACTGCTCCCAACTACCACCATGCTCCAACACACACGTCCTCAGTAAGTCCTCCAAACTTTGTATAGTTCGCTCGGATTGCCCATCCGACTGGGGATGGTAGGTGGAACTCAACCAAAGCTTTGTGCCTAATTCCTGGTGTAGGCTTGTCCAAAACCAGGACGTGAATCTAGGATCCCTGTCTGACACGATAGAAGTCGGCACACCATGCAGTTGGACAATTTCTCGGATATAGATCTGGGCTAACTTCTGTAACGGATATCTCATGTTCACAGGTAGAAAGTGTGCAGTTTTCGTCAACCGGTCGACAATGACCCAAATGGCATCATAACCTGCTCGGGTTCTAGGAAATCTCATCACAAAGTCCATGGCAATTGAGTCCCATTTCCATACGGGGATTTCAAGGGTTTGTAACGCACCATACAACTTCTGGTGTTCGACCTTCGACTTCTGGCAAGTAACACATCGAGCCACATATTCCACCATATTTCTCTTTAATCCAGGCCACCAGAGTTGCAGTCTTAGATCGTGGTACATCTTTGTAGTGCCCGGGTGAATACTTAACAGGCTCTTGTGGGCTTCATCAAGCACCATTCTTCTTAATTCTCCTTCACCCGGCACATATATTCTACCCTTCACTCAGAAAATTCCATCCGATCCCTCAGTCAGAGACAAGTCCTTACCCTTATCCTGAGTCTCCTTCATCTCAGTCAAGTAGGTAGCTGACTTCTGCTGCTCAAATACCAATTTCAGGAACTCATTGGCAATCTTCAACGTACCGAGCATTATCTTCTGAGACGAAGGGACGTCCACATACAAGTTCATGTCTCGGAATTGCTCCAGTAACTCCACCTCCTTCACCATCATCACTACCACATGGAGGGATTTTTGACTCAGTGCGTCGGCTACAACGTTCGCCTTACCCGGATGATACTTCAGCTCGAAGTCGTAATCTTTCAAAAACTCTGTCCATCTTCTTTGCCTCATGTTCAGCTCTTTCTAGTCGAATAAATATTTGAGGCTCTTGTGGTCACTGTACACCTCGAATTTGGAACCGTACAAGTAATGCCTCCATATTTTTAATGCGAAGACTACAGCTGCCAATTCCAAGTCATGAGTTAGATAATACTGCTCGTGCGGTCTCAATTGCCGAGAGGCATAAGCTATCACTCGGTCCTTCTGCATTAGTACGCACCCCAGGCCGAGTCCCGACGCATTACAGTAGACCACGAAGCTCTCTTGCAAATTTGGCAATGCCAACACTGGAGCGGTTTTCAACTTAGTCTTTAACTCTCAAAAACTGCTCTCACACTCAGAACTCCACATGAAAGGGACATTTTTCTGAGTCAACTTGGTCAGGGGCAAAGCAAGCTTAGAAAAACCCTCAATAAATGTTCTATAATAGATAGATAGACCCATGAAGCTTCTTATTTCCGAGACCTACTGGGGCCTCTCCCATGCCATTACAGCTGCTACCTTTGAAGGATCTACCGAGACGCCTTCCTCGGAAATTACATGCCCGAGGAAGTGGATCCTATCCATCCAGAAATCACACTTTAAAAATTTTACAAACAGTTATTTCTCCTTCAATATTTAGAGTACCGAACGGAGATGTTCCTCATGCTCCTCAGGGGTCTTAAAATAGACCAAGATATCATCAATAAAAACGACCACGAATCGGTCTAGGTATGGGTGGAAGATGTTGTTCATGTAATTCATGAATACAGCAGGGGCGTTTGTCACACCAAACGACATTACTACATACTCGTAGTGGCCATACCGGGTCCTGAAGGCAGTCTTGGGAATATCTGAGTCCTTCACCCGGATTTGGTGGTATCCCGATCGTAAATCGATTTTCGAGAAGACTGAAGCACCACGCAGCTGGTCAATTAGGTCGTCAATCCTGGGCAATGGGTACCGGTTCTTAATCATAAGCTTGTTTAGCTGTCGGTAGTCTATACATAACCTCATGATGCCGTCCTTCTTCTTAACAAGTAACACCGGTGCGCCCCATGGTGATATACTCGGTCGAATGAACTGTTTACCGAGTAACTCATCCACTTGCTTTTTCAACTCAGCCAATTCTGTTGGGGACATCCTATAGGGTACACTGGAGACCGGCTTGGCTCCAGGAAGTAAGTCTATAGAGAATTCAACTTTATTTGGAGGGACACCCCGCACATCCTCCAAAAACACCTCGAGGAATTCACAAACAGTCAGAATATCGTTTACTCGGGCTCTACCCTCTCCCTCAGCTAAACAAAGCATCATAAATAACTGAGTTGTACCTTATACCATGTAGTCATCACTGATCTGCCTCAGAAAAATTACTCTTGGATTTTGACAGTCCACCAATACCTTGTTGAATACCTTGTTGGCTGATAGCCAATCTATGCCAAGTACGATGTTGAGGTCTTTTAGAGGCACATATACTAAATCGAAGGTAAAACTCCGATCGCCCAACGTAAAGGTTACATCTTTGCACATCATTGATGTCAACACTTTAACGCCGGTCAGATTGGCTACCTCCAAAGTCCGATCCATATACACAGTCGGCAACCTCAAACGTCTTACACAATCGTCAGCTATAAAGGAGTGGGTAGCTCCAAAATCAAAAACTACATTAAGTGTATATCTACCGAGTGAGCACTTACTTTGCACCAAGTCATTCGCTTGTGCAGCTTCCTTGGCATTGATGGCGTAAACTCTCCCAGCAGCCGGTTGGTCAGCATTTCTTCTCCGATTGTTTGGGGCAAACATCATGTTACCCCGAGCTCTATTGCTTCTGCCACCATTCCCTCGGCCATCATTTCCACGGCCTCTCCCTCGGAAGCCTCCACGGTGTACATTGGCGTTTGCTTGATATAGTTGAGGGCAGTCAGGGCGAATGTGCCCTTTCTCATTACAGTGGTAGCATACCATTTCATCATCGTTGCTGCAATCCCGAGCATAATGGTTTCCTCTACACTTAAAACACTTGCCGCCTCCTATACGATGAGCCGAACGTCCTCCCTGCTGACCCCGACCCCTAAACCTGGAGAAGGGTCTGTTTCTGCCAGTGTTGCTTAGTCTCTTGAAGCGAGATTGCTGGGGCTTCAAGGAGGGGTCTGCCTTGTGTCTCTGGCCCGAGTGGGCCTTGTCATCTTCTTCAAAAATTCTGCATTTATTCATCAGTATAGGAAAGCTTCTAATTTCCTGGTGCGTGAACGCTCTCTTAGTGTCCGACCTCAGTCCGCTCTCGAATTTAATGCATTTGGAACTCTCGGTTCCGAGTTGTTGGAAGGGCGGATAAAACAGGCACAACTCTTCAAACCTGGCAGCGTATTCCTCTACAGACATGGAACCCTGCTTCAGTTCCATAAATTCTAGTTCTTTCTGACTCCTTACTAAGTCGGGGAAATATTTCTCCAGGAAGCACGCCTTAAAATTTTCCCAGATTAGCTGTGTGCCAGCGTCAGTCAATCGGTTTTTGGTGATCTTCCACCAATTTTTTGCTTCGTCCCGCAACATGTACACTGCGCACTCGACTTTCTGGGGCTCAGTACAGTGACGGCCCCCAAAAATTCTCTCCAAATCTTGAATCCACTTGTAAGCTGCTTCAGGATTAAATCCCCCTTGGAACTCACTTGGCTTCCTCTTCAGGAAGCGATCCAATACTTGGTTGTCTGCAGTTCGAGGCTGGTTCCGCCTCTCAAATACATCAGCGAACCGCTGAAATGCCGCGGCTATGGCTTCCATACCGTGACGGTTTGCCATGACTTATCCTGAAATCAACAGCCCGGTTTAGATAACAGCAGCCCGAGACAGGGAAAAATTTTTCCCAAAGATCACAGGGTGTTCAGGGCAAAATAAGCTATTGAAGGTTAAGAAGAGTAGAAATTCGACTCAGAAAAGAGAAGGCCGGGTCGGAATATTACACATTAGCAAGACGTGGCTCCAGCTACGGGAATCAGCGGATGAAAATACATAAGCGGCTACGCTCGCTAGAGCGAGGATTTATTCGCTGAAGCGACGCATACACTCGGATAGCTCCCACTCGGAATAGAGTCCAGATTCACTCGGGAAAGTCCTTGCACTCACGCTTCCCTCGGAAGTTCATTCAATACATCCTATTCTAGCCTTAGAGTTCACAGGTATAAACTACTCAGAAGATGACTCCCCTCGATCACATCACTCGGGATCTATACTTCCTTTCTCACTCGGAGTACTCTCCTCAGCCAGATATCACTCGGGAATGTTTTCCACACCCTTCACTTGGGAAAGTTAGTCTACTTCACACTAAGGCTCCCTCACTAAGTCAAATCTCGCTTAAAGGATTGTATAACTTCCCTCACTCGGAAATGCTCTAACTTCCCACCACTCGGAATACATACTAACTCCTCTACATGCGGAAGACCTTGTTAGACTAAAATCTACTCTGTATCATCCAGATCTTACTCCCGCTAATAAGTCCACTACTACACACTCAACTCAGAATCGTATTGTCGATTCAACCATCGGGGAAAACATTCACTCGGTTGACTTTCACTCGGAAACATCTAAATACCCTTCAATCGGAAGGTTGTATCTAAGAAATCTCTCGCTCCATAACATGTTGACCAACTTACCTCGAAAGCGATTTTAATGGGCATATTCCACCCGGAGTTGGCCCAACCTTTCTTCATTCGGAAGAAGGTTACTCATCACGCCTTACACAGGATTAACTTAGCTCTTATTTATTCAGAATCATGCGGGCTCTACATGCTTAGTAAAATGCAACGTATACCACCCAGACATTCACACACAGCACAAGATGAACACACAGTATTATATATATAAATATTTATATGCACATGATCATACTCTCAACCCGAGAGAGTTCAGTTCTGATACAGTTAGACAAAAGACCAAATTAAGAGCCGGCCAAGGCTATGGCAAAACCTTATATACAACATATACATATATATATATACATTTCCACAGTACACAAGCACTCCACACGTTATATAGCTCCTCCATCATTCACCGTCTCGAGTGATGTCCACTGAAATATAGCCACAGTAGGGGTGAGTATCTTAAATATTAAATGATAGATACTGACTCGGATTATTCCTCAATCATGCAATAACATATATATATATATATATATACATAGCAACAATCAATAACATACACAGTGCCATTCAATCGAAACACACACAAGGCATCTTTCAATCGGAATCTACCTAGTTATCTCTCGGCTATATGCACATATTATTCTCAATAGCACTAACACATATACATACAATCGTGTCACAGTCAGCATCAATTGTACATGTACGCAGGTTCATTCAATCGGATCCGACTCGTGTATTATTGGTTTTTATTGTTGCAACATAGGCTCTCAACCTTTTATTCAGCTCCCAGCTGACTCGGCCATTTTACTGGTACCAAACCGTTTGCCCTCACTTGTAACACAAACACTCTCAGCGTCAACGACAGTGTTACGGGCAGCCCTGAGTCCCACTCAGTTGGCTTGTCTTGAGTCCTACTCAAGGTCTTTAACAGCATCTCATGCATATAATTACCGATTCAAGTGGTAGTGTCACACACTACATGCTGTCAGCATTCTTACTAATGCATCTCATGCAAGTATTATTATTAGATTACGAACAGAATCGGTAAATCACTTCCACATTATTAACTCATGCACCTCATGCACCACATATATATAACCGCACACGGAATGACCATACAAACACAGATTTCACACACTCGACCTTTTACTCAACAATACATGCATCATATGCAATCGGTATTAGACATTATCAGAACTTAGTAAGTTAATCTTTCCTCACATGCAGTCAGCATTTAGATTCATAGTAGCATGCATGTCACATAAATCACACGGTAATCATGAACAATACTTTAACACATTCTCCTCATGCAATCATTCAACATTCTCAAAATCATCAACATGCATTTTATGGATGGAAATTGACATGCATTACCCAACTCCTACTCAACATGCATCCAGGCATCACATATCCCTTACTCAATCAAAACACACTTATCAACGCATTTTAAATCACCAGAATCAACAAGTCATCAACACCCGGAACTCATCCATAACCCATGCATTTAAGATATAAGATAACCCCCTACCAACTAAAGAGACTCCAAGAAGTTCCTCTGTTTTCAGCGTTGGTCTGCTGTCCTGCTTGCTTCGTCCACCACTCTCTCTTGTTCAGTCTCTCTCGAACATAGTCGAACCCTTTAATCAGCTTGGGAACAGGAAGCTGTTGTTCTTCCACTCGAACGATTGCTCCTCACCAACAGCAGGAGTCTCGGGTTCTCCACTTCACCACCGTCGCGAAGTTACAAAAAATAAGGGACAGAGAAGAAGAAGAATAAAGAAGAACGAAGAAGGAGGAGAAGTAGGAGAAGATGGAAAGTCTTGAGGAAATTTGGAGTGATTGGAGAAGTGGTTAAGGGCTTCAGCCCATATATTCCTAGAAACGCGAAGAGTGAGTGGGGAACGCGGATCGGAGCCTGCTGCACAGTTACACGTCACAATTAGTTAGTCCCGTCAGCGGTCAGTTTTTAATTTATAATTAACCTTACTTAACACTTAATCTTAATCTAGTCCCTAATTAATACGCAGGATATTACATATGAGCTTACTAGAAGTACTCCAAATCCAACAAGTTTTCTTGCCAGTGGAGCATCCACAAACAAACGGACAAGCCGAAGTAGCAAACAGGGAGATACTTAAAGGATTGAAGAAGCAATTGGGAGACGCGAAAGGGGAGTGGGCAAATCAACTATGTCACGTCCTTTGGTTATATCGAACTATGCCTCATTCCTTAACAAGAGAATCGTCATTCCGGTTGGTCTACGGAGTTGACGCAGTTATACCGATAGAAATCAATTATATCTCTCCTAGAGTCTAACAATTCGATGAAGAAGAAAATGGACGATGGTTGAAAGATGAACTTGACTCCCTACACAAGGTTAGAGAAGCTGCTTTTGTCTGAGATCGGGCCATCAAGGCCAAGGTTACAGTACATCATAACCAGAGAGTACAAAGAAGGAGATTCAACATTGGAGATCTAGTGTGAAGAAAGTCCTCAGTTGGAAATAGGTTTGCGCATCAGGGAAAGCTCGTACCAACATGGGAAGGCCCATATCGGGTGCATGATGTCACCACGGGAGGAGCTTATCTATTAGAAGCTCTAGAAAGGGAGGTTTTTAAGAATAAGTGGAATGTAAAGAATCTCCGTATGTATTTCAGCTAACCAGCATTATAAGTCATGTACTCTTTTTCCCTACCTAAGATTTTTCCCACAGGGTTTACTTAGGAGGTTTTTGACGAGGCATGTAGCCGGGATGCTCATTCAGAAATAAAATACAAAGTTTAAAAATACAGGTTGATTGCTCTAAGCTTCATTTGGGTTTGTTTATTTTAAACCTCGAAGCGATTGAAAAACCCCAAGAGCGGTTTGTTTATTTTAAACCCCAGAGTAGTTGAAAACCCCCAAGAGTAGTTTGTTTATTTTCAACCCCGGAGCGGTTAAAAAACCCCAAGAGCGGTTTGTTTAGTTTAAACCCCAGAGTGGTTGAAAAACCCCAAGAGCAGTTTGTTCACTTTAAACCTTGGAGTGGTTGAAAAACCCCAAGAGCGGTTTGTTTATTTTAAACCCTGAATTGGTTGAAAAACCTCAGAGTGATTTGTTTATTTTGAAGCCCCAGAACGGTTGACATACCCTGGAGTGGTTATTATTTATTAAAACATCTGAATAATTGATACTTTGAAGAAAAGTTATTTCATTAAAACTCATGGTTGAGAACCCTAGAGCAGTTCTTTCATTAAAGTCTAGAATGGTTATAAAACTAGGAAGAGCAAAATTCAACTAAATCGTAGAGCGGTTAAATTTTGCACTAACAAGCAATTAATTTGTCCTAAGTTATGAAATGCCACATTCGTAAGATATCAAAAGAACAAGATGATATGAAAAATGACATAAGAACAAGATAAAAAAGAGGCACCATGCCCAGATAAAATTAAAAGGCATGGAAGCCCAAGTTAAAAGATTAACAAAAGGGCGGAGCTTATCCTGCCTACAAATCTAGAGTAAGAAATTTAAGGGTCAACCTAGCCGCCATGCTCCTCATCTCTGCCTTCATCCCGCTCTTCCTCTTTGCTACCCTGATCATCATGATCATGTTCTCGAGGCACGTCGTCCTCATCAGCTGGTAGGGGAACGAAGTGAAAGGGCTTATCAGGAGAAAGAAAGGCCTGTCCATCAACCTCAGACACAAGCTCATCATCATGGAACCTGTTGAAAAAACCAATTCTATTCAAAATCAAGTTGGTTCCAGGGTTACAGAAGACAACTTGTTAAACCGCGTGGCTGAAAGCATCCATGGCGGCTTGGGTAAAAATAGTCATGTCATCGTTATACTTTTGTTACCCATCCTAAACAGTCTTGGAGAGATCCTGATTCTTAGCTTGTAAATCAGCCACTTGCTTCTCCAAGTCATCCATCTATTGGCAGAGGTCGTTTTTCTCCTTCTGAAGGGCTTGAGCGTTCTCATTCAGGGACTTAATCCACTGATGAGCATATGCATTGTCCTCAGAGATACGGGAGATCTTCTCCTTGAGCTGTTCTACCTCCCGCATTGGCCCTTCAGTGGCTACAGAGTAAAGCACAAAGAGGCATGTGCCCCCAGAAGTCAAGGTTTTTAGAATTTAACCCCCCCTTCATGAGTTTGAAAATTGTCTCAAGTAACAAAAACTTGTATGTCAAAGTTTTGATAATGACAAAGCAACCATTTGAAGAATCATGACAAGGAAAATGAATTTCATGAAGTGTCAAAGTGTTAGAATAATGAGAATAAACCTATGGGAAGATCAAAATAAAGAAGAGCAAAGAGCTTACAAATCAAATCAAGAATCAGACCTAAATTTGACATAGCCTAATCGATTACACCAATGTCACAATTGATTACAGCAAATAAGCTAATCGATTATGATGCTGCGTAACAAGAATTAAAAGTATCAGGTATAATCTATAATCGATTACAAGGCTAGGATAATCGATTACACTATTGCAATAAAAGGGATAATGTATCAGGTATTTAGCCTAATCAATTACAAGTCATGACTAATTGATTATAGATATTATGTTTGATTTATAATCGATTATATGAATTGGTTACAGTGCTGCGTACAGGAATTAAATGCATCAGGTATAATGCATAATCGATTACAAGGGTATGATAATTGATTACATTGACTCTGTTTGATCACTAATCGATTATAGGAAAAGACATAATCGATTACACAACTACTAGACACTTAAATATGGAATACAGTGAAGCATAATCAATTACAGCTCGAGGAGTAATCGATTACCTAAGTGCCAGAATGTGTGGAACTATTTTTAAAGTGTAGATCCAGCTCATTTCTCCATTTCCCGCTTCTATGCCCATGATGTGCAACGGCTCTGAAGACTCCAAAGCTCCTCTCCAAGGCCTATAAATGCACCATTCATTTAAGCTCCTAAAAAAAAGGGAAATCATTCAAAGTTTCACTCTAGTTTTGAGTGGTCATAAAGGTTGGGGTTCAACCTTTGGGTATTGAGAGTTTAAGAGATTAGGTGGGTTGCTCTTGTGCTAGTGAGGATTGAGTTCTTGAGTGTGGGATACAAGAAAGCTGCAATTGCTCATAGCTTGTATCTCTAAACTTTAATAGTGGAAATCCTTCAAGTAGGTTGCTTGAAGGCGAGACGTACACCGAGGTAGTGGAACTCGTTATATCGGTTTGCAAGCTTTTCTTCCTTCCTCTCTTGCATTTACATTTTGCATCTGGCTGGGTTATTGATTTGATTGTGATTGCATGACTTAAAATTGATTGATTTAGCTAAGTTAAGTTCTTGCACACCAAGTGTTTGATATATTGCCAAAGTGAATTCTACACATATTTTCCATCTCATTTCTTATACCATACTTGCTGTTTCTTGCATATAGTTATCTTTTAATCTAGTTCAAAGGCTTTCTAAGCAAAAGTTTTAAAAACTCAATTCACCTCCTCTTGAGTATTGAGGCCACTTGACTAACAAGTGGTATCAGAGCTTGACTCTTGGTAGATCAAGCTTAATAGCTTCAAGAGATTAAGATGGCCTCTATCTCATATAACATGATTCCCGATGGTGGTGCTACAAATAGACCTCAAGCTTTTAATGGTGAAGATTATGCTTTTTGGAAAGAATGAATGAAAATCTTTGTACAGTCTATTGATTTGGAAATTTAGAATGCAATTAAAAATGGTCCCTTCATACCTATGCATATTGTTGATGGAAAAGAAGTAGAAAAACTAATGGATGATTGGACTAGTGATGAGGAGAAAAAGGCCTAATACAATTACAAAGCTAAAAATCTCATCACCCTTGCTTTAGGTCCGAATGAGTTCTTTAAAGTTGTAACTTGTAAAACTGTTAAACAAATATGGGACACTCTCCAAATCACCTATAAGGGAACTAGTGATGTAAAAGATTCAAAAATTAGCGCACTCACTAGTCAATATGAAAGTTTTAGAATGAACTCCGGAGAAACCATTGTTGAAATGCAAAAGAGGTTCATATTAATCATAAATCATCTTATTACCCTTGGCAAGTCTTATACTAATAAAGAGCTTATTCATAAAGGTGTTGAAAAGTCTTACTAGGGAATGGCAACCTCTTGTCACCGTAATCAAGCAATCTCCAAATATCAATGATATGTCTCTTGCAACATTGTTTGGAAAGCTTCAAGAGCAAGAGAAAGAGCTCAAGGACTTGAAGAATGCGGAGGAAGAAGAAAAGTCCTCCAAAAAGAAAAGGCTAGCTCTCAAGTCCACTCCAATCGATGAAGAAGAATCCGAAAGTGACCTTGATGAGGATGAAGAGTTTGGCTTGTTCGTGAAGAGATTCGGCAAGCTCATGAAAAACAAGAAGTTTCAAAGAAACTTCACAAACCAAGGTAAGAAACCTATGCTCAAAGATAATACATACTCACCCTCTTGTTTCGAATATGGCAAGGAAGGACATTTCAAAGTAGATTGTCCAAATCTAAAGAAGAAAAATAAAGATAGAAGAGGTAGAAGAAGAGCCTATATAGCATGGGACAAAAATTATGTGAGTAGCTCCGATAATTCGGACAATGAAGAAGCAAACCTATGCTTAATAGCCAACCATCAAGCAGAGCATGGTGAGGTAAATAATCTTGAACTTGACAAAGAGGAATTGTTTAATGCTTTCGAAGAATTATATGATAAATATATTAAACTATCCAGTAAGTATAAGTTGTCAAGAAAAACCATAGAAACTCTTGAGATGCATCTAATTGAGCAAGTAAAAGAAAATGAAATTTTGAAAATGAAAGTTGTTGAAAATCAAACTTGCTCAAAACCATGTGACCATATCAAGAAATGTGATCACCTAGAAAAAAGAATCTTAGACTTGAATAAAACTCTTGAGAAATTCATAAATGGTAGAGATAATCTAGATGCATTACTTAGAAAACAAAGATGCATGTTTAACAAATTTGGTTTAGGATTTAATCCCACTAAGAAAGAAAAACATTACAAGAATTTCTTTGTGCCTCCTAGAAATTCATCATCACCTTTTATGAAGTGTAATAATTGTGGTATTAAAGGTCATAATGCTTCATATTGCCATGTTAAAAAATTTGGACCAAAGGTTATAAGAAAGGTGTGGGTTCCAAAAGGGACATTACCACAAACTAACCAAAAAGGACCCAACTAAAATGGGTACCAAGTTCTCTAACTTGATTTGTTTTGTAGGTATACTTCAAGGCAAGCAGCACCCATTGGTACCTAGATAGTGGGTGTTAAAAGCATATGACGGGTGATATAAGCAAATTCACATCATTTACACCTAAAAGAAAAGGAAGTGTCACTTATGGAGACAATACCAAAGGAAGAATCTTTGGAGTTGGAAATATTGGTAAAAACTCTTCTACTTTAATTAGTGATGTATTGTATGTAGAAAGACTCAAAAATAATTTGCTTAGCATAAGTCTGTTAGGGAATCCCTAATGTAAGAGCAGTGGAAATACAAGGATTCCCATAGGATTTTCAAAGCGCCGTGTTTCAAAGCATAAGACAAACACAAAAAAAATTACGATTTAGGATTACCTCTTGAAGAATATCGAAGCAATCGTAGCCTCGTCCTTTAGGAGTCCACACGAGTACTCCCACCAGAAATGCTACACCTTCCAAATGCTAGTTTGACAGCGTGTAGCTTTTGCAACTTTTGCGTATTTTATGTCTCTTTTTGGGTAGCCACCTATGAGCATCTTATGCTCTATTTGTAGGCTTAGGTTTTACCTAATTTTCTCTCTAAAGAGTGGGCTCCTTACTCATTTTAAATGAGTTAGGCCCAATAGTCTTATTTTAGTCCAACTAAAATAAAAAGCTATTTTCTGATGGGCTTACTCTATGTGTGTGACCCTATAGGTAAAATACTCGGTTATATTAATAATAAACTATTTTATTATTAATATAAAATAAAAGCGGCATCTAGCAATGTATCATTATGTCCGAATATTATTTATTATTAACATAACCTATAAGTGATAATTATTTTATATGTTTGTTCCTTTTGTCATGATATCCTAATTGGGCCCAAGGCATGGTCGCGTCATCCTTGTACGGTCCAATTTATTTTACTTGATACCGGAGTAGACTTTATCCGAATAAATATTCAATATTTATTCTTTCTAGCATGGCCATGCATTTCTTTAGTCTCACTCCATCAAGTGGCCTATAGATATCACTCCTGTCACATAGGAGAGACAAATCCCATCTACATCACTCACATCCCTCTGTATAATTTGTTCATTGCCTAACCACAACCTTTATAGTCCTCTTATTATAGAAGATGTTTGATTGTATTAAAATAATAAACTCCTTATGTAGGAATCGTAGTGACTTCAGGTCAAAGGACTACATATACCATTATCACATTGAGAATCGTTTATGACATTCATGTAACGATCCATGTAACGTTCTCATGGTGGGTCTGTCTAGTACATCATTACTCTTAATGTGTACCCTGTGAAGACTTGATATCATTTATATCCATGATCTGTGAGATCAGATCATCAGTATACTCACACACTAGTCTTAATGTATTTACATGTCCCCACGTAAATACTTGACTAGGGACATTTTAGGAATAACTCTCATATGACCTATTACTCCAAGGATAAATAAAAGTTGTTAAACTATTTAACAAAAAATGACTTATTCAAAATGATGCGTCCTATATCGGCTTTTAGTGCATATTTCCAACAATCTCCCACTTACACTTAGAGCCGATAAGGTTAATGCCCAATGACGTCTACAGTGCCCTCATGCTTTTACTACGTAAGCGGTTTTGCTAGTGGGTTCCCAATAATTTTGTTGGTATACACATTGCATATTTTCACATCTTCCAAAGATGAAACTATTTAAGTATATGCTTGGATTAATCCACTTCCTTATGTTGTTCTATGGTTCCATTGTCATCACAGTGGAAACTCATAGGGTACAAAACATTTGGAATGATTAAATGTAAATTGACTTCTTTTGTAATTTAACATAGCAAAATACTTAGATTTGTTAGTAGAACCAACGATTGTTTCTTGCTTTGAACCTTTCAAGCATACATTGCAACCATCTTGACAACACATATATTTTTATTGCAATCTTATGTCTTTCAAATTAATCAAAAGATTGACATCAATGTAACCTTTACAACGAGCTCATCTTCCATTTATTAAGATCAAATCCTTAGTCCTTCTTAAGTGTTTAAGGATACTCTTGACTATATAATGAGAATATTATTAGTTCTAGAAGAAGCATGTCTTCTACATGTAATACTAGAACTATAATTGTGCAGTTACTAACCTTTTATAGTCATAAGATTTATCTTCATTCTTTAATGAAGATTCTAGCTTCTAAAAGCTTGCTTTAGTCCATAAATGGAACATTTGTAGTTCACATACCTTCCTTGATGTTTCAGGCATAAAAGGCCTTTAGGTTGTGTCATATACACATCCTCAAGATGATTTCCATCTTGACATCTATCTACCATATCTCATAATGGTGGTATACTGCTACAACAAGCAGGATCTAAATGGTTTTTAAGCTAATTGAATTTTGTCAATCTTGCTTTTAAAGGTACTCTTATTACCATCCATGTTTAGTTTTCCTTATGAAAACCCAGTTGCATCCTATAGGTTTTACCCTTTAGGTGCGCCAACCAAGGTTCATACCTTATTAATATACATGGAACCCATTTCAAATCCCATGGTCTTATGCCATGTCTTAGAATCTAAACTTGCATTGGCCTCTTCATAAGAATCTTGGTCATTTAGCAATATGCCTCCTTCCTAATTTATAAGATATCCATATTTTTCAGGTTTGGTAACATCCTATTTGATCTTACGCAAGTCTTGTGCTACCGGAGCTAAGGATGTCACAACACTTTATGATTTCTGCTCCAAGTCCATCCTTGACTTTTAAATGCTTTGTGATACTTGAATTTCTTCAAGTTCTACCATCCTCCCACTGATTCTTTAAGGGATGTACTCTTATTCAAGAATACAATATTCTAAGCAACAAGCCTTTTATTCTCAGATGGATTGTAGAATTGATAACCCTTAGCTTTCTTTGGGTATCTCACAGAAGACATTTATCTAATTTGGATCTGACCTTGTCAGAGTTGGATGCTCTATAGAAGCATCATAGTTCCAAATTATTAGTAAAAACATACTAGGTTTATTCCTAGTCCATATCATATATGGTTTCTTTAAGAAAGTCTAAGATGGAACATGGTTAAGTGTGGAAATTTTGTTAATAAAGGAACGTTGAAGGAGTTAGAGATGTTTGATAATAATCAATAATCAAACTATGTCCAACAAGGTTTGAATTTTCCCTGTAGAGATGCTATTAAGGCATTCGATGAGGAATAAGTTAAGAGGTAATCTCTCACTCTATTAGATAATTATCAAACTTGTAGCTCAAATTATTTTCTATCTTGATCTAATCAAGAGCTTTAATTGTCTTGCCAATTTGGTTTTTCACTTCATTATGAATTCTTTGAACTTTTCAAAGACTTTCTAACTTATGTTACATAAATCCATACTCATTGACTTTTCAATTAGTATGTTGAAGTAGTGAAAAACATATCTAGTTATTGTTCCAATAGGCCCACATACATCGTTATGTATTAGATAATAGATTACTCATCTTTTCAATGAATGAGGTCTCAATTATCTCTCCAATAAATAAGATTTACATGTCTCCATTGATTCCAAAATCAAAAAGAGTCCATATAACCACATTAATGGTATTTAGAAAATGTGTTTCTTATCCATTTGCCTTAGGAGACAATACCATGTAAGTAAGGTTCAAAATCACTTATTTTAACCTACTTTGGCAGTTGTTATAAATGGGTGTTTTGAGATTTAGGATGTGGAATCCATTACTCAATTGTGCATCAACATCCATTTGAAGAAATAAAGTTATTTTATAATAAGAAAAATATTTCTTGTCTAACAAGAAACAATATGCACAATGTCTAGTTTACTAACTAGCCCAATAGGTAAAGATCTTATCTTTATTGTAGCAACTTTTGCTCAATTTTATACTGATTTCTCCACCCTTAACAAGTGATCTACTTCCTTGATCTTTCAAAATTTGAGATCTACTACTAGTATCTGATACTAATGTTAATGAAGTAAAATAACTTGACTTCTATAACATGACCTGTAGTGGAAGTCTTACTTCCCTTTCTTTTGAACTCCTTCAAGTTCATCAGACAAATTATTTCAATGTCTTATTTTGGCTAAAACTGGAAACAATTTCCTTTCTTGATCATCTTTTAGACTTCCAGACTAACTTGGCCTTAATAAATTCTGTATACGATCATATCGTATATCTCCCATATATTCATATTGCCTTTTACAGCTCAGAGTTTATGCAGACTACATAGGGTATTCAAGACCTAACCATAGATGATATATAAACCAAACATGACACACTGTCGCTTCATCTTTAATGAAGATAATTCTCAAGTCTCAATACCTATCTAGGCATTTTTCTAGATAAAGTGTCCTTCTAAAGGACAGATTGCAACAAAACAATATTTGGTATATCATGGTTATTCTAAAACAAATTACATGCAAATCTATCACTTCTATTTAAAACATATTTAAATTTTGGTCATTAAATAAATATGTTGTCTCCCACTATTTTGATTCAAAACAAATACCCTCACTGAATCATAAAAAATCCCATTGGAAGATTTTTCTAGTGGGCCAAGATCCATATTTGGCCTAGTGTTGAGTCAGCTTTGGCTGATCGCCCAACCCTTGGTTATTTAGGTAGGAAACACATTTCCAATTGCATCTCATGCAACTCTTGGATGATTGAGTGGGTAACTCTTTACCCTTATTCATCTTATGAATTTAAGCTTAATCCTTACGCCTCTATGTTATTTTCAATCCAATTGAAAAATTTAGTTAAGTTTAGGCCTAATAAAAATAATTTGGATATTACAGTTATCCCATCGCGCCTTACTAATATAAATGATAGCACCCTGCTTTGGTAAGCCCACTATTTATTGACATTAGTCTCGATGAGTGTTACTTATTAGAAGGCGTTTAAACTTAATATTAACGCTTCTAGGTTCTTCAATCTGATTAAAGTTACCTAGATAAGTCCAATAACAAATGGTTGGATAATCCAATTATCCATCATCCTTTACTAATATCAATAAAAGTACCCTGCTTTGGCAGAACCTACACTTTATTGAAACTAGCATTGATGACTGTTGTTTATTAGAACGCGTTTTAGACTGTTCATACCTTTAGGCTTTTCCAATCCAATTAAAAAATGTCTATTTGAATAAAACTTACACTAGTGCAAAATATACATACAATGACAGGATTTGAGCACGGTCCTTGGGAAAACGTGGTTAAAACAAAGGCGGTGGCATTTTTGAAATTTTAACGAAGTTTTTTGAACACGGTTCTATGGTAACCGTGTTCGTAAGGAGCTACCAACACGGTTATCCTTGCAACCGTGCTTATAGGCCACTGACGTTAATTTATTAAAATTTTTCATATTACCTACAAAGACGGTTAGTATGCAACCGTGCTAAAAGGCATTTCAAATTAATTTTGAAAAATTTTTAGTGGTATATACGAAGACGGTTAGTCTCTAACCGTGCTTATAGGCCACTAAAATTAAAATTTTAAAATTTTGCGTATTGCATACTAACACGGTTGGTAATCAACCGTGCTTAAAGGCTTTTGAAATTAATTTTTAAAATTTTTTTGTGTTATATACTAGGACGGTTATGCTTGAACCGTGCTTATAGGCTTACATACTAACACGGTTTTGCTGAATCCGTGCTTATAGGCTTACATTCTAACACGATTTCCTGGATCCGTGCTTATAGGCTTCCACCTTTTACTCTTTTTCGAAGTGCGTTTTTTCATTTCACCTTCTTCCCTCTCTCTGCAGTTTCGTGTTTCCCTCCTTCTTTTCACGAGCTTCCATCTTCTCATTTCTTTTCACGAGGCATCCTTCCATCTTCTCTTCTTCTCATTTCTTTTCACGTTCACGCTTTCTTCCCCTTCATTCATCCTTCGTCTTCCTCCATTGGAGCTAAGAAATCTCTTTTGAGTTCTCAAAGCTATCAAGCTACGAAGATACTAAGAAATCTCTTCGTCTTCCTCCAAGAGGTGTTCATTGGCTACCACGAAGCTTCTTCTCTCTTCCACGAAGGCCACTTCTATATACGTTTCTTTAGGTTCTTTCTGAAACCCATTCTCCTCCTATGGTTATCTTGGTTGGAAATTTGTTTAGTTGATGCAATGTTAGTGTGGTATTTAGAAAATGAGAATGTTAAGATTACAAATACTTGATTAGGGAAATTAATGTTGTTAGCTATAGATTAGTGTTGTTAGTTATAGATTAGGAATGCTTACGATTAATTGTTAAATTTATTTTGTATTTCTGTCTTTATTAATTTGGGTATCTAAATTTAATTAAAGTAAGAAAGATAATATTTTCAACTAAATAAATACATAAACATTAATTAGTATTATTCCTTAGATTAGTTAAAAAAATCAAATACATAAAAATTGATAAGTTGAATTAAATAAAATGTTAGTTGTAAGAGTAAAATAATAAATTGTATTAAACATGAACATTGTAACAAAATGAAATAACCCCATAATTAATGTTGATTAGGCAATTTAAGATTTATTAGATAATGAATTAATCCCATAATTAATTTAGTTGTATAATTTTAAATATTTTTATTATAATAATAATAAATAGTTTTGTTTATTATTCAAGACCCCAATATTACATTGGAAATCTAATTTCTACCCGACTAAATTAAAAAATTGGTAGTGGTAATCTAATTACTGTTTTTAGTTTTAAATTTTAATTTTGTTTTGTTAATTTTGTTTGGTAATTATGATTTGTTATTTGTTTATGATGTGATAAGTTTATTTAGTCCCCTTTATATGAGTTTGTGATTTATTAAATTGTATGAGCGAACTATAGTTTCCCGTTTGAGATTCGACACAAATGGTAATTAAATTAATTGATTTCATCGTTTGTGTTGAATCTTGAATTGTCTGTTTAGACAGTTTGGGATGAATAATTTTTTTATGCATCATTGCTATGTACAAGTTAGGACTTATTTTAAAATTTGATAAAGTTTTGGTTAGTTAAGTTTTGTATTGTTCTCTGGGTGCATATTTGATTGTGGTTGAATTTGATTTCACCACTTTCATTTCGTGTACTTAAAGACCAATACGAAATGCTGCCGAAATTTTATCAGATTTTAAAATGACTCTTAAGTTGTATGTGGCTATGAGGTATAGAAAAATTTTCATCGTAAATGGGTAGGACCACCACCTTTGTGAAGAAAGTAAGATTCATAGCACCGTTAAATTTACGGGTATTGTAAACAGTGAGTATGGATCGAAGTTGGATAGCTGCATCACGTATAAGTCCAGAATATGAGGGTGGAGTTGAAACATTCATAGAGTACGTGATACGAAATGCTGAAGAGGTGAATGGAATGTATTTTTGCCCTTGTGTTAAATGCTTAAACATGCGCCGACTAGAATTGGCAGAGGTGCGAGAACATCTGTTGTGTGATGGATTTCTTCAGAGTTATACGCGATGGATATGGCATGGTGAACATGTTGAGGTGCCAAGTACTAGTTTTCAAACAAAAGACCAAAGCTTTGCTCATGAGGTTGATGATGACATGGATGACCGACTTGAGGATATGATCCGTGATGTAGGGGTAGAAAGTTTTAAAAGAGCTCACGTATATGCGAGTCTATGTGAGGATTCTGAAAAGCCGTTGTATCCGAATTGCTCTAATTTCACGAGGTTGTCAGCAGTTTTACGATTATTTAATTTGAAAGCGATAAATGGGTGGACAGATAAAAGCTTCACTGACTTGCTTAAGTTGTTGAAAGAAATGCTCCCAGTTGGTAACACTTTGCCAAATCATAACTATGAGGCTAAAAAGGTGTTGTGTCCTATGGGCTTGGAGTATACGAAGATACATGCATGCCCAAATGATTGTGTATTATACCGTGGTGAGTACGAAATGCTGCATCGATGTCCTAGGTGTGGGGTGTCACGGTATAAGAAGAAAGAGGTTGATTCTGATGATTTCTGCAAAAAAGGGTCTCCTGCGAAGGTGTTGTGGTATCTCCCTATAGTTCCAAGACTAAAGCGTCTATTTGCCAATGCAGATGATGCGAAGCTTATGAGATGGCATGTTGATGAAAGGGTTGTTGACGGATTAGTTAGGCATCCAGTAGATGGATTACAGTGGAAGAAAATGAATACGATCTTTCCAGATTTTGCCCGTGACCCAAGAAATGTTAGGCTGGCACTAGCCACAGATGGCATGAACCCATATGGGAACCAAAGCGCAAACCACAGTTCGTGGCCTGTTTTGTTGTTTGTTTATAACTTGCCGCCATGGTTGTGCATGAAGCGGAAGTACGTTATGTTATCAATGATGATTTCTGGTCCACGACAACCAGGGAACGACATTGATGTATACTTATCTCCGTTAGTTGAAGACCTGAAAATGTTATGGGAAGAGGGGGTTGATATGTTTGACGGGCTTACAGGACAATCATTCAATTTGAAGGCTATGTTATTCTGTACGATCAATGATTTTCCAGCCTATGGTAACCTCTCGGGGTATAGCGTCAAAGGACATAAAGCGTGTCCTGTATGTGAGGACAGTGTTCTTGAGGTGGATTTATCCTGTTGAGCGATACATGAAAATTTTGAAAGGTTATATGAAGAACCAACGCCGTCCCGAAGCATCGATAATAGAAAGGTACATTACAGAGGAAGCAATTGAGTTCTGCACAGATTATATGTCACAGGCTGAAAGCATTGGTATTCCGAAGACTCGTCACGAAGGGCGATTGGATGGGAAAGGTACCATTGGGAAAAAAATTAAAAGCATGTCACGTGATGAAGTACTCCAAGCACACTTTTATATTTTGAATAACACAGACGCTGTGCTCCCGTACTTAGCTGCACATAAAGACATAGTCAAAAGAAATAACCCTAGAATGGCTGAAAAGTGGGTGTTGAACGAACACAACAAAACGTTCATGCAGTGGTTCAAAATGACCCTTCTTAAAGATACATCTGCTTCTGAGACGTTGCATCGACTGGCACTAGGACCTAACTTTGATGTAATCACTTATTATGGCTATGACATAAATAATTATTCTTTCTATACAAGGATTCAAGATGACAAGAGTACGGTGCAGAACTGTGGAGTTATGGTTGTGGCCGAATCAATGCATTTTTCCACTTCAAAGGACAAAAACCCTGTCATGGCTGAGTTATGTTATTTTGGTGTCATTGAAGATATATGGGAAGTGGATTATGGTCATTTCACAGTGCCTGTTTTTAAATGTAAATGGGTTGATAGCAAAAGTGGTGTCAAAATAGATGATTTTGGTTTTACGTTAGTGGACTTAAACAAGGTTGGTCATAAGGAGGAGCCTTTCATTATGGCAGCTCAAGTAAAACAAGTTTTCTACGTTGTTGACCCATCCGATAAACGGTGGTCAGTTGTTCTCCAAGGTAGACATAACATTGAGGATCCATGTCTTGATGTCCTAGACATACCTTGTCTAACAACACGTACACCAACGGACGTTGTGGAAGATCTCATAGATGATATAGTTGCGACTCGTAATGACCACCAGGAGGGTCTATGGGAAACATAGGGTATGGTTATATATTATTCATCATGTTTATATATCATTCATCATGTTTATATATCATTCACCATGTTTATATATCATTCGTCATGTTTATAAACTGATTCTTGTTTTTTGAACAGATAGCTATGGCTGATCAGGATTCACATGTGAGATCTGACTCCCAGAGCACAGATTCCTCAGCTAGGAGGAGAGGTGTTACTCGGATGACCAGTGTTGCACTTAGGCGCCGTCAGGGTCAGAAGACCCATGTTGACATTGATATTTGCACCGGGAGGACTTCAAGACCCAACGCCGCCAAGTTTCAGAGTTACTTAGGTGTCTTGGCACGGACGAAGGTGTCCATCATTATCCCTGATTGGGATAGTGTTGAGGAGGTCGTGAAGAATGCAATTTGGGCTGATGTTATTGTAAGTATAATTATCTGTACATTTATTTACTCGTATTGTAGTTTTTTATGCATAATAATCTCATCCTTGATTATTTGGCACTTGTAGGATGCTTGGGATATTCCTACAGTTGATACACTACGCAGGAAGATCATGTCTGAGATCGCTGACCGATGGAGGACATTCAAGAGCAACCTGACCTCCACGTATATTTTAATTTTAAAATATAAATGTTTAAACTCATCATTTTTTAAGTTATCAATTAGTTAATTCAAATATTTTAAATTTTAGGTATGTCTACGGGAAGAAGCAGGGTGAGTTTCCTGGAGATAGATACACATCCATAGATCGGCAGACTTGGGATGTGTTTGTAGCATCCAGGCACACGGACGAGTTTATTGTATGTATGTTTTACTGATTATGTTTTTCTAGTTATCGGAGAATGTATAACGTATAAATGGCTTTGAATTGTTTTTGATGCAGGCAAGACGCATGAAAGCACAGCAAATTAAGGGGAAAATGACTGCCTTCACACGTTGTCACATGGGGGTTACCGATTATTGGAGGATCGGATAGTGGAGAAGAAAGCTATGCAACGTCAAGGTAGCCACCCTGATGCCACTATTATGGATCCCCCCTCTCCACCCACACGACATGAAAAATGGAAGCGTGCCAGGACGAAGAAGAGTGGTCAGTACACTTCATCACATGTTGAGGAAGTTGTCTCAAGGATTGTAAGTATAAAGCTTATCACTACTTTTTATGAAACGTTAAATGTCTATCAAACCCTAACACTGATCACTGATTTTTGGTTGCAGGATTCCTTGGTTGAGCAGTCGACCCAAGGGTCATTTGTGTCACATGGTAGGGATGATATATTGACCGCCGCCATCGGTCGACCAGAGCACCCTGGACGTGTACGTGCAGCTGGTCGAGGTCATGGTACGTTTATATTAATAATCTTAGATTCTGTATGATAATATTTTTATTTCTAATTATTCTTTCTCTGCAGGCCTCCGAAGCTATTTCGGCCATCCAGCCACCCCTTCCCAGTCCATATCTGATTTGGAGAAGACCTTTGAGGAGAAGGTTGCTGCAGTGAAGGCAGAGGCAAAGGAGGAAATGCAGAGGCTGCTTCAGGAAGAGATGGCACGTTTTCGGAGTGAGATGATGGCGTCATTCAGTCAACAATGTCAACCTACGCCACCAGTGGTGGACCCACAGGTTACATTGTACATTATTTAATTGACTCACCTATGATTCGTTATCATTATTTTTAGTGGTAACTTCAAAATGTTGTGTAATTATGCAGACTAGGCGGGTCAGCACGAAGGGGTCATGTGCTGCACCTGACGGTGACGATGACGATGTAAATCTTGGAGACTGCCGTCAGTGTGGCCTATTTGTGGATGGAGTGGAAGAGCCAGTTGCCATTGGTTCAGTGTATAACCAAGGCCCTTTGGTTCACCATCAGAAATTGCCCGATGGTGTGTCAAGGATTTCGGTTGTACAGGTCCTTCAGGCAGATACAGTTGTTCCCATTCCAACATCTGAGGTACATCTGGTCGGCCAGGCTGTAGGACACTTCCTTATGTGGCCGACCAGACTTGTGTCAGATTCCGGTCCCCAGGTATGCTCTTTACCCAAGCATCAATTATAAGTTATGGTTTCAATAATCATAAGTTGCTTCTAATTTTTTAACTATTTTAACAGGGTGTTGCCCCATCAAAGATGCCAGAGCTCCCCCTTGATCCGATAGAACGACTATGGGACATATCGGCTGGGCTTCGCAATTGCACTATCCCGGTCCCATGGGAGGAATCCGTTTTTGGTTTCCCTAGTGCTATCCCAGTGTACATTGCACGACCTGACTTGTGTGAGGTCCTAATGGGGAACACGATGTTGAATGTCTCAGTGATTCAGTGTTGGGAGCTGTAAGTATAATGTTTTTTATTCAATGATAGTGTCAATTAAATTTATATTTTTACAACACTAAACGTCTACAAATTTGATTAGGTTTTTACATAGACTTTGCATAGACAGAGGTGTCGATAACACTTATGGTTTCCTGGAGCCCTCTCTAATACAACTTCGTGGGAACAGCAAGGAGGAGATTCAGGCATACATCCAGAATTGGATGCATGCCTCGAACAAGACTGTGTACCTTGCACCACTTCATAGAGAGTAAGAGTCTAATAAATATTTAGTTATTTTTTTTAATAATGGATTGTGTTGTTAATATTCAATGGTACATTGCAGCCTTCACTGGCAACTGTTGGTCATTTGCCCGAAGGACGGCATTGTTGCATGCTTCTGTTCGTTGTATGGGAGTCCTGGTGCGGACTACATGAAAATACTCGACGGGTAAGTTGATTTTTAAAAAATAAAACAACTTTACATATTTGATTAAGTCATTCTATTAACTAAACTGATGTTTTATTCTCTTACAGGGCTTTAATTGGGTACCATCTACTCTGCGGCAAAGTGAGCAAGAAAAGACTAGAGTGGGTCTTCCCAAAAGTAAGCACTTCAATTAATAAGCATTACTTTTAAAGTTACCTCAATTAGTAACAAAAACAATAACTAATTATGAAATCAATGTATGGTACCTTGTAGTCTTATCGGCAGGATGGCAGCTTTGAGTGTGGGTATTTCGTGATGAAGACGATGCTCACCATTGTCCAATCTGGTATAGTAGACAGATGAACAACTGTAAGTTTTTGCTGCCTACTTTAATTTATTTGGTTTTGACATATTACTATTACAATTTGTTGCTCACTTATTAATGATTATGTCTTCTTTACAGCACTTTCGAGACTCTTCCTCAATGTTCCCTGAAGGATACATTGACGAAATCAGAAACCAATGGGCCACCAGCCTTCTTCAACTCAAGGAAGGAGCCCAATAGACTTCTGTCATTTATTATATTATTACTGTGTAGTTATATACCTATTAGTGTAGCTTAATTACTTATTGTGCATTTTATATACCATATTTGATGTTTAGACAGTTTGATTGAATTTTTTTAAACGTTCATTATTATTTATCATTGGACTGTCTGGGACTGTTTACAGGTTTCTGGGAAAGAATAAAAATCAAATAAAATTTTTTTAAAAAAAAATTAAGGTTTTAAGGACGGTTATGGTGCTAACCGTGCTTAAAAGTCACCCTGATTGTGCTTTAACCGTTCTTACAAGTCTAGAAGAAACAAGCACGGTTCAGGAGGAACCGTGCTTAAAGGTCAGACATACGAGCACGGTTGAGGAGGAACCGTGCTTAAAAGTCAGAGCTACGAAGACGGTTCAGGAGGAACCGTGCTTAAAGGTCAGACATACGAGCACGGTTGAGGAGGAACCGTGCTTAAAAGTCAGAGCTACGAAGACGGTTCAGGAGGAACCGTGCTTAAAAGTGCCACACCTACGAGCACGGTTGAAATTAACCGTGCTTAAAAGCCATCTACAAGCACGGTTGGGAACCGTCCTTAAAAGTCCTAAGCTACAAGCACGGTGGGAACAAGCACGGTTCTGGAACCGTGCTTAAAGGGTCCCCAGAACCGTGCTTAAAGGTCCTTTTTCCACTAGTGTTAATAATACTTGGATAATCCAATTATTCAATCATGTCCTACTAAACATAAATAAAGGCACCCAATTATGACGTGACCTGCACTTTATTTATATCAAGTTAGACGTTATTACTTATTGGAAGGTATGATTGTCGGGCTTGAGGGATTTCAATTTTTTTATTGTTCATTACCGACTTTCATTAAACGCTTTAACACAAAATAAAACCCCAAAACATGCAATCAAAATTGTGAGATGGTTATGGTCTTCCTAGAAAATAAAATAAAATAAAATAAACCTAAAGGAACTATGGTGTCTTGACTTCATGAAGTCCTACTTCTTGAAACCACCATCCTCCTAGAGTCACCACTCCTTTGTTCCTTTCAAGGTCATATCCATCAAGAATCACCACTCTAGGTTTCTTTTAGGTCTCCACCTTGTTGGCTTTTCCAAGATTACAATGTAATAAAGAAAACTCATTTTACATACAAGTGAAGGGTTGAGAGAAGAAATTTAAGAATAGAGAAAGGCACACCACGCAGGCTGTATTGAAAATTAAATAAAAAAATCTAAGACCATAACCATTCACCGCTAGACATGTTAATTAATCAATTAATAGAGTAATCAATTGTATTAAAATAAAATAAATATTAAAACACATAATTAAACGCATGGGGTCATAAAAGCAAAACTACGCAAAGAAGTTTGGCGGCTCCGTTGACCGACAAGGTCAAGGGGTGTTCCAACCCAAAATTTAGTACTGTAATCAGGTTAGTTCCCAGGAAAGAGAGGTGGGTCCGGAGTGACCGCTTAAGTACCAAGTCTTTCCTAGCCAGAACGTCCCACTGACCATTAACAGCTCAAAATATTCGGTTATGATTTCAAACAATTTGAAATCTTTAATTTTGAAACGGCCAAGATTTAACTTTTAAACCTTATTTTTTGACCCTTACAATTATCCTAAAATAGGAATAGTCAAGGTTTAACTTTTAAACCTTATCTCTAGAGTCTCAACAATCATCCTATCTTTTAGGAACGATCAAGGTTTAAATTTTAGACCTTATCTCTAGAGTTCAAGATATTTTATTTCGAATCCTATTAAATTTGATAAAGATCTTATCTTTAATTTGTAACTTTTACAAATCCTATCAAATTTATTAAGGATTCAATATTTGATTTTAAAATTATTAAATTTAATAAAGATCTTATCTTCTATTTGTAACAATTACAAATCATATTAAATTTAATAAATATGAATCAATTTGTAACTCCTACAAATCACATTAATTTTAAAAATATCACATATGATGCAAATCCTATTAAAATTAATAAGAATAAATTATTTAAATTTATAACTCTTATAAATCACATTAATTTTAAAAGGATCATAAACAATGCAAATCCTATTAAAATTAATAAGAATTAATTATTTAAATTTGTAACTCTTACAAACTTTAATTTTAACAAATAATTAAAATTTGATTTGTAACTTTTACAAATTGAATTTAAAATATAATATTAAAATCAAATATTTTATTTGTAACATTTACAAATAAATGAAATACCATTACGGCTAGGTTTCAACTTTTGAATCTTAGTTTTCATTATGGCTAGGGTTTAACTCTTAAACTTTCTAAACACAATCTCACACGAACAATTCATATTAAAAAAGAGAAAGCATATAGACGTCATTGTATACAACCTTTGATTTCAATTTAATTAAATAAACATAAAACATGCCTTATAATTAGAACACATATAAAACAATCACTATTGTAACATACAACATGTTCATATGATAAAGCACATCCTAAAAACATGTTCTTTAATTAAAATGTTGAGAAAAGAAATCAATATACATAAAGCAAAAATATATTGATATTAGCTTTCAAAAGGTGCAACCTTTGCAACATATCTCATAAAAATGCAACCATTACATAATATCTCATTAAAAATGCAACCTTTGCAACATATCTAATAAGAGATGCAACCTTTG
This sequence comes from Clitoria ternatea, assembly GCA_037962975.1. Lineage (NCBI taxonomy): Eukaryota > Viridiplantae > Streptophyta > Magnoliopsida > Fabales > Fabaceae > Clitoria > Clitoria ternatea. Next base: position 80,069,099 of record CM075672.1, read on the forward strand.
CAAAAGGATTCAACCTTTATAATTCTTTTCATAAAAGAAATTTTATTTTTATTTTTACATGTTATTTAAACAAATATTTACCCAAAACACGGTTTTGCAACCTGGCTCTGATACCACTGTTAGGGAATCCTTAATGTATGAGCAGCGGAAATACAAGGATTCCTATAGGATTTGCAAAGCGCCGTGTTTCAAAGCATAAGACAAACACAAAAAAATTACGTTTTAGGATTACCTCTTGAAGAATATCGAAGCAATCGTAGCCTCGTCCTTTAGGAGTCCACACGAGTACTCCCACCAGAAATGCTACACCTTCCAAATGCTAGTTTGACAGCGTGTAGCTTTTACAACTTTTACGTATTTTATGTCTCTTTTTGGGTAGCCGCCTATGAGTATCTTATGCTCTATTTATAGGCTTAGGTTTGACCTAATTTTCTCTCTAAAGACTGGGCTCCTTACACATTCTAAATGAGTTAGGCCCAATAGTCTTATTTTAGTCCAACTAAAATAAAAAGCTATTTTCTGATGGGCTTACTCTATGTGTGTGACCCTATAGGTAAAATACTCGGTTATATTAATAATAAACTATTTTATTATTAATATAAAATAAGAGCAGTATCTAGCAATGCATCATTATGTCCGAATATTATTCATAATCAACATAAAATATAAGTGATAATTATTTTATATGTTTGTTCCTTTTGTCACGATATCCTAATTGGGCCCAAGGCATGGTCGCGTCATCCTTGTATGGTCCAATTTATTTTACTTGATACCGGAGTAGACTTTATCCGAATAAATATTCAATATTTATTCTTTCTAGCATGGCCATGCATTTCTTTAGTCTCACTCCATCAAGTGGCCTATAGATATCACTCCTGTCATATAGGAGAGACAAATCCCATCTACATCACTCACATCCCTCTGCATAATTTGTTCATTGCCTAACCACAACCTTTATAGTCCTCTTATTATAGAAGACGTTTGATTGTATTAAAACAATAAACTCCTTATGTAGGAATCGTAGTGACTCAGGTCAAAGGACTACATATACCATTATCACATTAAGAATCGTTTATGACATTCATGTAACGATCCATGCAACGTTCTCATGGTGGGTCTGTCCAGTACATCATTACTCTTAATGTGTACCCTGTGAAGACTTGATATCATTTATATCCATGATCTGTGAGATCAGATCATCAGTACACTCACACACTAGTCTTAATGTATTTACATGTCCCCACGTAAATACTTGACTAGGGACATTTTAGGAATAACTCTCATATGACCTATTACTCCAAGGATAAATAAAGGTTGTTAAACTATTTAACAAAAAATGACTTATTCAAAATGATGCGTTCTATATAGGCTTTTAGTGCATATTTCCAACAAAGTCAACTATGTGACAAAGGATATAGAGTGATATTTGAATGAAATAGTTGCATAATTGAAAACAAGCAAAATAAAGAAGTAATGTTTGTTGGTTAAAGAATAAATAATGTTTACATAATTGATGTTGATTGTTTATCTTCAAATGATGTGCAATGTTTCATGACTAGAGAGGATGAATCATGGCTATGGCATAGAAGAATAGCACACATCCACATAGACCACTTAAATAAACTTGTTTCAAAAGAACTAGTAATTGGTTTGCCAAAGCTAAAATTTGAAAATAAGTTTTGTGATGCATGTCAAAAGGAAAAACAAGTAAAGGCATCGTTTCAAGCTAAAAATGTTGTTTCAACTTAAAGGCCTTTACAACTTTCGCACATGGATTTGTTTGGACCCTCTAAGGTCAAAATCTTTGGTGGTAATTATTATGCTCTAGTGATTGTAGATGACTATTCTAGATATACATGGACATTGTTTCTTGCTCACAAAAATGAAGCATATCATGCATTCAAGTAACTAGCCAAGATTATCCAAAATGAACAAGACTCAAAATTGTATTCATTAGAACTGATCATGGGGGAGAATTTGAAAATCAACTATTTGAAAAATTTTATAGAAAACATGGCATTGAACATAATTTTTTAACTCCTAGAACTCCATAACAAAATGGAGTTGTTGAAAGGAAAAATAGATCTTTGGCAGAGCTTGCTAGAACTATATTGAATAAAAACAATATTACTAAACATTTTTGGGCCGATGCGGTGAATACTGCTTGTCATGTTATGAATAGATGTTTAATTAGGCCAATTTTGAAGAAAACCCCCTATGAACTTTACAAAGGTAGAAAACCAAATATATCTTACTGTCATGTATTTGGATGCAAATGCTTTTTGCTTAACAATGGAAAGGATAATCTAGAAAAGTTTGATGCAAAATCTGATGAGGCAATTTAGCATTTGTTTCATAAATTGAGCCTAAAACCATTAATGAAGCTATTATTGATGAACATTGGATGTTGGCCATGCAAGAAGAATTGAACCAATTTGAAAGAAATAAAGTTTGGGAACTTATGCCAAAACCTAATGACCATCAAATAATAGGAACCAAATGGGTATTTAGGAACAAGCTTGATGAAAATGGCATAATCACTAGAAACAAGGCTAGGCTGGTTGCTAAGGGATATAATCAAGAAGAAGGAATCGATTATGAAGAAACTTATACTCCTATAGCTAGGTTAGAAGCTATTAGGATATTATTAGCTTTTGCATGTTGTAAGGATTTCAAGTTGTATCAAATGGATCTCAAAAGTGCCTTCTTAAATGGATACATTCATGAAGAAGTGTATGTTGATTAACCACCCAGTTTTGAAAACTATCAATTTCCAAATCATGTTTTCAAACTAAGAAAAGCTTTGTATGGTTTAAAACAAGCTCCAAGAGCTTGGTATGAAAGATTAAGCAAATTCCTTTTAGAAAACAATTTTGAAAGAGGAAAAGTTGATACAACATTGTTCATTAAGTACAAAAAGAATGACATACTTTTGGTACAAGTTTATGTGGATGATATCATTTTTAGTGCCACTAATGAGTTGCTTTGCAAAGAGTTTGCTAAGATAATACAAAATGAATTTGAGATGTCCATGATGGGAGAACTCATATTCTTCCTTGGATTACAAATCAAGCAAACTAAAGAAGGAATCTTTAGCCAATCCAAATATTGCAAAGAGTTGCTCAAAAAGTTCAACATGGACAAAGCAAACAAAATTGCATACCCATGAGCACTTCATGTTATTTGGACAAGGATGAGAAAGGTAAGGATGTAGAACTCACAAAATATCAAGGTATGATTGGATCTTTACTTTACTTAATCGCTAGTAGACCGGATATCATGTTTGTTGTGTGTATGTGTGCAAGATATTAAGGATGTCTAAAAGAATCACACTTAACTGCTGTAAAACGTATAATGAAATATCTTATCGGAACTCTAGATGTTGGTCTTTGGTATCCTAAAGGTGCTGAATGTATTCTTGTAAGATATTCTGACTATGATTTTGCAGGATGTAAACTTGATAAAAAGATCACAAGTGGCAGTTGTCACTTGCTTGGTAGTTCACTTGTTTCATGGCATAACAAGAAGCAAGTTAGCATGGCATTATCAATAGCTAAGGCAGAGTATATTATTGTTGGGAGTTGTTGTGCTTAAATTTTATGGATGAAACAACAACTTCTAGATTTTGGTGTTATTTTAGACCATGTGCCTTTTAAATGTGATAATACTAGTGCCATTAATATATCTAAGAATCCTGTCATGCATTCAAGGACCAAACATATAGAAATAAGACACCATTTTATTAGAGATCATGTGTTAAAAGGTGATTGTGTGCTTGAACATGTTGAAACCACTAAGCAACTAGATGATATATTCACTAAACCACTTGCAAAAGAACAATTCATTAATATAAGGAGAGAGTTAGGAATATTAAATATTTCTAATTGTGTTTGAAAAACCTTGATTGATGACTCATATTGATAATTTTGATTTATAATGTGATTGATGATTAACAATAATGATTGATTGATGAAATAAACAAGTTTAAATCCATGAAAATTAAGTTGTTAATGTTGATTGTTCATAAACATGTGTTTTTGTATTTCTGGGCATACTATAATTGATTATATACACAATATAATCGATTAGGAGCTTTCTGTGTTGTACATAATCGATTACAAATCTCTGTATAATCGATTATGGGCTTTCTGTGTTGTACATAATCGATTACATATCTTTGTATAATTGATTATGGGCATTCTGTTATCCATATAATCGATTATAGCCTCACACTAATTGATTACTGAGTTTCTGTGAAAAATTCAATCTTGATCTAATCAATTACACTCGTAGTCTAATCAATTATTAAGCCCGACATTTCAAATTCTTCAGAGGCGTAATCGATTGTGCCCTGACCCATAATCGATTATGGAGTCACCAGGATTACAGATTTTAATGCTCAATCCATGTGCAGCTTGGCCCAACCAATCCTAAACCCTTCCTAAACCCTAATTCCCACTTCTAAAACTCTATAAATACCATCTCCCACACCCCTCTCATCTTACACTATAACTCTCCTCCCCTCTATATCTCTTTACCTCTCAAATTCTCCAAACCTCTTCATCTTTTCCTTTTCATCATGTCTTCTTCCAGAAATGTCAAAAGAGCAAGGTCATCCATTGCCCAAACCCACAACCCTCTTAATTTCTGAAGGTTCTTCTCCAATCCTAGAGATCTCCATAATTTCATCAAGATATTTTCTGAGAAGGATATCATTGCTCCTCATTTTATCAATGTTGAACTCTTTGATAACCCCAGTTTCATTTTTCTTCAATATCTCAACCACTATAATCTCATCCCCTTCCTATCTCTCAAAGAAGAATTTTACTACCAGAAGCTTATTCAAGTTTTCTTTTGCATTCTGAAACTTATTGATGGTATGCATGAAGCAAGAGTCAAGAATGTGACTCTCAAGATCACCAATGAGCAAATTTCTAAAATAAGCCTCCTCCTTCTCTCTGATGCTCATTTTTCTGGTGGTCATCCCGAAGATGAATGGGATTTTAACACCATTGTTGCATGCCAATCCTTATGGAAAGCTGACCGTCCCCGTAGCAATCATAAATTGGTAGGCCATCTCACTCTTAGCAACCATCTTCTTCACTTTATTTTTGTCAAGCTTTTAGTTCCTCGTGGAGGCAACTACGTCCTTGTTGAGGAAGAAGATGTAGTGCTGATGTGGGCAATGCAAAATCACAAAGAGATCAACTAGATTCAGCTCCTCAAACTTCACATGCTTAAAGCCAAATAGAAACACAGGCTACCCTATGCCATTCTTCTAACAAATATTTTCAAAGCCTATGGTGTTGACCTCAGTGGGGAACTTCCAGAGAAGATACCCTTTAAAGCTTGCATTGGTACTCATCATCTCACCAAAATAGGGATGATTCTGGTTGATGGTTTATGGCACTATAAAAGTGATGGCAATCATAAGATGAACATTGTTTATCATCATCAAAAAGGGGGAGAATGTGTTTGAAAATTATCTCAAGTAACATAAGCTTGTATGTCAAAGTTTTGATAATGACAAAGCAACCATTTGAAGAATCATGACAAGGAAAATGAATTTCATGAAGTGTCAAAGTGCTAGAATAATAAGAATAAACCTCTGGGAAGATCAAAATAAAGAAGAGCAAAAAGCTTACAAATCAAATCAAGAATCAGACCTAAATTTGACATAGCCTAATCGATTACACCACTATCACAATCGATTACCTTGACTATGGAAGGAACATAAACGATTACAGCAAATAAGCTAATCGATTATGATGTTGCGTAACAAGAATTAAAAGTATTAGGTATAATCTATAATCGATTACAAGGCTAGGATAATCGATTACACTATTATAATAAAAGGGATAATGTATCAGGTATTTAGCCTAATCGATTACAAGTCATAACTAATCGATTACAGATGTTTTGTTTGATTTATAATTGATTATATGAGTTACATAATCGATTATAGTGTTGCGTACAGGAATTAAATGCATCAGGTATAATGCATAATCGATTACAAGGGTATGATAATCGATTACATTGACTTTGTTTGATCACTAATCGATTACAGGAAAAGACATAATCGATTACACAGCTACTGGACACTTAAATTAATGGAATACAGTGAAGCATAATCAATTACAGCTCGAGGAGTAATCGATTACCTAAGTGCCAGAATGTGGGGAACTGTTTTTAAAGTGCAGATCCAGCTTATTTCTCCATTTCCCACTCCTATGCCCATGATGTGCAATGGCTCAGAACACTCCAAAGCTCCTCTCCAAGGCCTATAAAAGCACCATTCATTCAAGCTACTCAAAAAAAGGGGAAATCATTCATAGCTTATACTTGTGCCTTGTGAGTTCATTTTCTGTGTATAGTTTCATTATTTTGAAACTTAGGTTCTAAATTTGCATATCCTCTCTTGTTGAGAGTTAGAATTTATGAGAGCCTTTCAATTGTATATCTACTCTATTGAGATAGTTATTTGCTTGTAAACACAAACACCAAACATAAAGTTTCACTCTAGTTTTAAGTGGTCACAAAGGTTGGGGTTCAACCTTTAGGTATTGAGAGCTTGAGAGATTGGGTGGGGTGCCCTTGTGCTAGTGAGGATTGAGTTCTTGAGTGTGGGACACTAGAAAGCTGCAATTGCTCATAGCTTGTATCTCTAAACTTCAATAGCGGAAATCCTTCAAGTGGGTTGCTTGAAGGCGAGACGTACACCGGGGTGGTGGAACTCGTTATATTGGTTTGCAAGCTTTTCTTCCTTACTCTCTTGCATTTACATTTTGCATCTGGTTAGGTTATTGATTTGATTGTGATTGCATGACTTAAAATTGATTGATTTAGCTAAGTTAAGTTCTTGCACACCAAGTGTTTGATATATTGCCAAAGTGAATTCTGCATATATTTTCCATCTCATTTCTTGCACCATACTTGTTGTTTCTTGCATATAGTTATCTTTTAATCTAGGTCAAAGGCTTTCTGAGCAAAAGTTTTAAAAACTCAATTCACCCCCCTCTTGAGTTTTGAGGCCACTTGACTAACACTTCAGCTTGTAAGGGAGGTGCAGATCGGTTGGGGGACGATGTTCTTGTCGATCATATCCTTGAGGGCGGCCAGGTCATTATCCGAATTTACCACCTTGTGCGGCAAACCGCTATCCTCAACATCGGCGATACCCTTACCACAGTTATCTCACCCCGTGGTAGGTTTTGGCTTCTTGTTGGGCATACCACCATCTTTATTTCTCTTCTTCCTCTTAGCAGTGGGGTCAGCTTGGATAGCAATAGAGCTCCCAGGGATTTGCATGGTGGGAGCTCTCCTTTCTTGAGGAGTAACCCTAATATGCTCAGCAATATTTGCCTGGGCACCGACTAGGTGTTTACGTAAGGTTTCCAGAGCATCTGCGCTCATGTTCCCTGAAATTCAAAAGTAAAACCGATATAAGGAAAAGTGATAATGAAAGAATGATCATATTAATTAAATAATTATAAATGGTAAGCATCCAATTACGCAAGGTATTCATCCCTGTTGGCCGTGCTGTGCAACAGCGGGTGATACTTTATTGGAGTCCCAAAAGAGACGTTGTGGAGGATGTCTACAACGGACTTGGAGCACTCAGAGAGCTTGCCCTCATCAACCACATAAGTGAAGCTCTCTATAAGGAAGTGTTGGTGGGTCCAACCGGTGTGAATTTTAAATCGCCCTTCTTAATCTTGCCAGAAGGGGAACTTCGTCCCTTTGGCAAAGAGCTTCAAATAGGAGTTTTTGAAGGAAGTTCCTGCAAGCTTGCAAGAATTCGCAAATGCCTCAAAATTAATGATGTCACCTAGACACTGGAGATTCACAAACCCCATACCGGTACCTCCATGGTGGATGACTCATGCGTTGCGGAAGAAAAGGGCGACGGTTGGAGTAAAGTTAAAGTGACGACCCAAGACTTCGAAGGGCACAACTAAGGCTCAGCCATTAGGGTGCAGTTAGCTAGGGGTGATGTCTAGAAAGTGAATAATGCCCTTCTCAAAGTTGGTGAGGGGGAACCGAACTCCAACCTTTGTCATGGTGTATTCGTGAAAAAATAAAAACCTTTCACGAGGGATGGTACAGATGCTTTCATCCTGGGTGGGGGCATGGAGAGTGAAAGAGTCGGTATGCCATCGAGATCGCCAGAAGGTGCTGGCCTCAAGCTCTTCGTCCCTATCACTGGCATGACGGCTACGAGCAGCGACGACTTCCCGGGTGACCCAAAAGTATGGATCTTTAGCCTTGCGAGCAAGCCAGTCCACATGGTTCGTTATCATGTAAGTGTCCTTAGGGTTATTTCTAACACAGGGGAACCACCGGCGTCCATAACCACGACGTGCTCTAAAAAAGAAATGGTCAAGTAAAAGTCAGTATCATCAACGTAGTAATGAACTATGTTGGAATCCACATCCCAGTTAGGGGAGTCGAGCGGTATGGGCGAAGTTGGTGAAGGATGGTTATAAGGGGAGAAACCCGGGTTTTGTTCACCCCAGAATCTTGTTATCACCCAATGATGAATGTCGATTTAGGTGAGCCGCACACTATGACGGGGGACTTCACTTGGCCAAAAGACAGAGGGATTGGAAATAATTTCCACTAAACTATCTCCCTCAGGGCCGGTGTTAGACTCAGAAGAAGATGACATCTAAAAAGAAAGAGTTCTGGAGTTAAGAATGGCTACCTGAGTGGTAGATTCGATTTTTCTTCGAGTGTAGGCTAGGACGGACAAGAAAGGCAAGCACAGATGATTGAGCAGAGTTTTGGCAAGGAAATGGCAAAGTGGCGAAGCAGTTGAAATCCACCAGCTTTTATAGAAGATGAAATGGTGTGGGCTAAAGTTGAAGCGTCGCAGGCCCATGGATGAGATGGAATGTGAAGTGTCGCGGCCTAGAAGGACCGTGTTGTTTGAGTTCCAAATGACACAACTATTTTGACATGAAGGCACGTGAGGAAAACGCACCAATGAAGAGCTGTCAAGTCAGCGATCCGCGTGCCATGTCACTTTTTCGGCTAAACAGATGCAATAAATATGGTAGTTTGGGCAACGTAAGAAAAAGTCAAGCCACCCTAGACAAAAAGAAAATAAGGCCCTACAATGATCAAGATCACAAATTTTTGAAATCCATCACCCCGGATGATATTGCTATCCCAGTAAGGTTCAAAACTTAGCTCATTATTGTAACCAAGTTACAAAACAAGCTAGGGGGCAAATGGTCCGGTGTGGATACTGCCCTTCAAACTAGCTACCCCGGATAATATAAAAGATATATAAAATATATCAAGTATTTACAGAAGGCACAAGTAGAGCCAGATTTCCCCCTAGACATGCCAGAATTAAGATCTTTTCAGTACAAAAATATAACTGTGACCCCGACCAAAAGAGACAAGTGGACAACTTGCATCTGCAAAAGCTGCAGACCCTGTCCCCTGACATAGGTCAAATCATCCACTTGTGTTTAAGGGGAATGCTATATAAAGAGCTTACTCATTAAGACATAACATACATTTTAGTAATTCGTAGAACATTCTTACTCTCTCGCTTTAACCCTGTGATACAAATTTCTTTGTTATAACTGTACTGACTTAAGCATCGGAGTCCCTTTTACAGGTACACCTCCGGTGTGGTCTCAAGAATAATGGCAGGAACTGACTTTTCATTACCTTAACATGAAGAGCTTGGAGTTCCCACTGAACTCAAGTGTACAATACCGTACTCCACTGAGACGGTGTAAAAAGGGAGAGAGAGAGAGAGAGAGATTCAACACCAGTTCGGAAGTCAACAACTTTAACCCCGTACACCAGTCAGACTAATATATATATATATATATATATAAGAAAAACACACGCTAGAAAGAAGGGGGAAGGGATCATACAATTGAGGAAGGCGCAATAATTGATATATATATATATATAAGATTCCACACGAGACACAGGGGGGAGTCCAAAAATTTTCAATATATATATAAGGTTTCACGCCTAGCAATATAGAGAGAGATTAACAAAAAAAAGCAGAGGGAAAGATTGATACAAGAATTCCCGTTGTTTAGAAGAGGAGAATTGACGCAACAGGGTTTCACGCAAAAAGCATATATATATTAGCTCACCGCTTCAAAAAGGAAAAAAGAAAAGAGAGACGTAAAAAAGCAAAATTGATGAAAAATAATATGAGGTATTTTCTCTTCTTCCTTTTAATTTCTTGTCGTAATTATCTGTGATCCTTGTCTCCTAGAGAATTATAATAGACATGATTAAATGTATGAAATCCTTTCCATCTAGAAAAAAATCCTAATAATCAGTAGCATAGGGTACCCATTGATGTTTGTTATTTAGAGAAAATAATGTTAATATTAATAGGTAACAAAATTAAAATCCATATGTCATGAATTAATTTGGATGGGACGTTCAGTTAATCTATGTTTTAAACCTTTTTTAGGCCATAAAAATATTCTATTAATTTTGACATGTAACATAATCAAAATTTGTATATTAAGGATTAATTTGGGCAAGACGTCCTGTTAATATATGTTTTAAATTTTTCATACTTCAAAATTTAATTTTGACCCTGAAGTATTTTGATGATTTTAACATGTAACCATAATTAAGATATTTACAGTAGAAATCAATTTGGATGAGACATCCTATTGATCTTGGTGTTTTTTTTTAAATATAAATCTTTTTATCTTTTTAAATTAATATCATCAAGTTTCTCTCTAAAAAGCTAATAAAATAAATAAACCTAAGGCTCTTTTTTTTCTAAACATAATACACTATTTGAAATCAATTTGGACAAGTCATCCTGTTTATTGATGTTTTAAATCTCGACGTTTTAACTCACTTCACATTTTTTAAAATAATAACAAAGAACTATGTAACCCTGATTTCCCCTGACGCTTGGGGAATACGTAGGAGCAGGAGTCATTCCTGTCGGGCCCAAATTTAAAAAATAAATATATCTCATTAACTCAAAATAAAACCATAACGTATTTTAATAACAACCTGATTAATTTGAACGAGACATCCTGTTAATCACCAAAATTATAACTTCAATTATTAAGTCGATAATAAATCTACAGACATCGCTAAGAGGTTTAGATTATAAATTATTAGGATTATTCAAAAACTTAAAAAATTTAGGATAACCATTTAACACGGACAATGTAGGGTACTAATACCTTCCCCACCTGTAATCAGACTCTCAAACTCAAAATTTCCATTTAGGACCAGTACCTTTACATTAGGGTTTTTTTCGATGTTTTACCTTAAAAACATTGGTGGCGACTCCACGATTTCCAGAAGAAATTCGAAAACTAAATTTTCTTTTTATGATCGTCCTCCCGCCACAATCTTGGTCACGACAATGTATGTCATGTGCCATTTGTTACAATAAACATTCAAATATCAACATATCATTTTACTACATGAAAAAAATAAGAATCATAAAGATGAAAAAAAAAACTAGTTACCTAACTAGAGTCAGTTTCAGTAAATTCAGTAATAGACTCAGTATCAATTTCTATTTCAGACTTAAACAATTCATTGATGTTTTCATGTTGTTGTACAAGACTTTGTTGATTTAAAATGAGTTTATCAAATTGTTCACCACCAATATCTACTAGTGTGTCATTGTAAACCTCTCCTTCTATTTGCGACATGACATGAATGTCATTTACTACTTGTAAGTCTCATCAATTTGTTTGATCACATTATCTGCGATCGTACTACGGGCTTTGGTTTTCAACACTGCCAACCAATCACGATGTCCCTCTGGATAAGCTGTGTAATAAACCTGTTCAGCTTGTTGTGCAAGGTGTCGCAACCTGGATCGCGACGGCGCAGCGAGAGAGAAAAACCTCGGGTGAAACAGGGAGTCACCACCAACATTTTTATCCATAGGAAAAACATTGGGAAAAAACTAAGTTCAGTGAAAGCACTGGTTTAAAAAATGAGATTCAAGTTCGGGAGTCGGTTACGAGTAGGGAAGGTATTAGCACCCTACATCGCTTGTCAGAAACAATACCAAGATTGAAAACGCAATATAAATAGCCTTAAATAAAACATGGTTTCTTCCTTTTTTTTATTTTTATTTGAAAACGATAGAATAGATTAAGAGAACTGTACAAATATAGAATGTTGAAGCGAGGTCAATGGGACATTTCATCCGAATTAAACTCGACTTCGATATGAGACAGAGAGGGGAAGAGAATGCTAATAAGGCGTCACGCCTAAATTAGACATCCTCGGATAAAAAAGGGACAGGGATAGGAAAGAGATAAGCAGGACGTCTCGTCCTAAGTATCCCTTCCCTATGAATTGTGCCTAGGTTTGAACAAAAACTAGGGGGAAATCAACAAGACGTCACGTCTAAATTGATTTTCACGGAAGCGACAAAAAAAAAGGAACATTTATGAAAGGGACACGAAAGTGAGGAAATAAATTAGTAAAAGGAAATAAGAAAGATGGGCCCGACAGGAGTTGAAGTCCTGCTCCTACGTATTCTTGAATTATCAAGAAATCAGGGTTACGTAGTTCTGAATGTTTTTTTTTAGGAAAAGATTGGGAAAATGTTGGTGGGTATCATTTTGGTGAGGAACCCATACAAGACGAAGTTCTTCGCACGTGTACGGATCCTATAGAGGTTGTGTAGACGGAAGTATTTTCCGTACGACACTGACTAAAAATGATTTGTTTCTTTTTTTTTGATTTTATTTAGATTTGAAAGAAAACATAGGAAACATTTATTTCCCTTGATTATATTTTTTACTACGAAGCAAAAGAGGGAGGGTAGCAGAAGCTACAAAAGAGAAAGGGAAACAGTAAGTTCAGAAAAAAGAGGGAAAATGAGCGAAAACTGAGCGGGAGAAGAGAAAACCGAGTGAGAAAAAGGGGAAAACCGAGTAAAAAAATGGAAAAACCGAGTTAAAAATGGGAAAACTGAGTGAAAATGAAAAAAACCGAGTGAAAATGGAAAAAAACCGAGTGAGAAATAAAAGTACCGAGTGAAAATTAAAATTACCGAGTGAGAAATAAAAGTACCGAGTGAAAAGAGGAATACCGAGTGATGGAATAAGAAACTGCAGAGTGGGTCAGCAACTGACTGAAGGTGGAAGGGACCGACCGAGTGAGAAAGGCAGTGGGGTTTGAGGAGTTTGAAGGTGCTTGGAGGGAAAGGAGACGGTGTGGTATGAAGAGAGAGGAAGAGGGATGGTGAGATTTGAAGGACGGTTGATGGGGGAGCTGTACAGTATAGGTGAGGAGAAGGAGGTGTGGGGGGCTGTTGGAGAGGGCTGTGAAGAATGAGGACGGTGTTATGGGTTAAAGAGGGAGCTGGAGGGTGTTTGGTTGCTGTGAGGGGTTGGACGGTGTGAGGGAGAGAGAGAATGAAGGTGAACTCAGGCAGAGTTTTCTCTTAATGAATGCCTTAGCTCCCCCTCAAAGCTTCAACCCTTGTCTATTTATAGGCTTTTTCGAGTGGAAGGCCAGCTCAGGCTTCCACTCAGAGTGGAGGCAGCCTGGTAGTGGGGGACAGCACTTGGTGGGAATTTTTAATTCCTCCACTTTCGCCCCCTGTCTGCCAGCCACCTCTTGGATTCCTGGATCCACTTGGGTGGTGGAATCAAAGTCAGCACGGGCGAACAGGGGGAGCCTGGTGGAAATCCCTGAGAGAATGTGGAAATCTGAGAGAGAATGGTGGAAATCCGAGAGAGGATGTGGAAATCCGAGAGAGGATGGTGGAAATCCGAGAGAGGATGTGGAAATCTGAGAGAGGATAGTGGAAATCCAAGAGAGGCTGACTCGAATTAGCCTCTCAGTCAGCATTCATCCTCAATGGGAGTGAATTCTGAGAGGAATGACTATTCTCCAATAGAATTCCGAGAGGAATGACTATCAGTCTTGTCCGAGTGAGAATCAATCTATAACAGACCGAGTGGGAATCCTTTCACAAAAGACCGAGTAGGAATCCTTTAGTAGCCGACCAAGTACGAATCTTTTAATAGCTGCCGAGTGTGAATCAATGTGAGAGGACTCAACCACTCGGAAGAATCTCGCTCGGCAATGCTTCTACACTCGGATTCGTCACTTGTGCTCGGATACAGGACCCTGGGTGTACAATTAGGTCTTAGTAAGTTTCATTCAAGGTCAGCTTCACTCAATATTCAACTCGGAGCCGGCCTTCCTTTCAATCAGAAGTTACAACAGCTCCAATAATCCTTTAGGGGCATTCATTCGGAGTCGGCCATATTTCCACTCGGATGGTTTCACTTGTTTCCTGGACAAGTCTTGGTCAGATTCAGGACTCAGGAGCAATTTATTTGTGTATCAACCGGATTGGAGGTAAGCTACAACCCATTCGGATTTCACAATGGGGAGTCATTCAGTGGAGAGCATTCATTCGAAAATCCGACTGGTTTCACATGGAATTGCCTTTTTAATCAGAAATGGTTTCACACGGCAATCAACAATTCTTATGCACTTTCCAATCAGGATGGTTTTTCTGAAATCAGAACCCTTTTTTAGTCAGAATCTGACCCCTCGGAGTCAGTCTCTTCACTTTAGTCAAGAGAGATTCATTAAATAATCGTCCCTCGGATGTGTTTATTCAAGAGTCAGCCATGTATTCACTCGGACTCATCCCTCATACTTCAATCAGAAGGGTTTCAATCAATATTTGACCCTCGGATATGTTTACTCGGGTGTTGGGGTTGTTTTCACTCAGAAATATGGGACTTGAGAGAGTCTGCCCAGATATTCATTCTCAGCCTTTCTGCGCTCGGAATTGGTTTGAACAGTGATGGCTCGGGATTGATTTGAAGGGATTGACTCGGAATTGGTTTGAAGGGTGATGACTCGGCATTGGTTTGAAGAGTGATGGCTCAGGATTGATTTGAAGGGATTGACTCAGAATTGGTTTGAAGGGTGATTACTCAGCATTGGTTTGAAGGGTGATAACTCGGCATTGGCTGAAAAGGACTCCTTGCTGACTGAAAAATGTCACTCGGAATTGATTGAGAAAGTTGCTCAGAATTTGGTGAAAATGGTGGGTCGGCAATGGTTAAAAGGATAGCTCAGAGTCAGTGGCTCGGAATTGGTTTGAAGAGTGATGGCTCGGGATTGATTTGAAGGATGAGTGAAGAATGGCTCGGAAATCTGACTGAAAAGGACTCAGAAATGGTTATAGAATGGCCCACTCGAAAAATATTCACTCGGACTCGATCTTCTTTCCTCCCAGAAGTTGGTACTTGAGAGAATCTGACCACTCAGATAGATTTAGAGTTAGACTTTTCTTCCAGTCTGAATCTGACCACTCAGTTACACTCGGAGTCGGTCTTTTTGACTTCAGTCAGTAGAGCTCCATTCAACATCTGACCCTCGGATGTGCTCACTCGGACCTGGTTATTCAGACTCGGTTCTGCCCAGAAAAATACACTCCTTAATCAGATTCACTTCAATCAGTATTTTTTCATTCGGATTTTTCACATTCAGAAAGCTCCCACTCGGATTCACTTCAATCAGCAATAGTATTCCACTCGAAAATGACTCATTCTGAGTAATTCTACTCAGATTGGATCATTTATGGGTCATTCCGCTCGGATTCCCTAACAGGAGCTTATTCCACTCGGAAATGCTTCATTACACCTCGGATTTGATCATCTTTGAGTCATTCTACTCGGATTTCTCTTCAACAGGGACATACTCCACTCGGAGAAGCTTCCTTCAGGGCCATCCTACCCGGATCTGATCATTTTGGAGCCATTCCACTCGGATTTATCTTCAACAGGGACATATTCCACTCGGCAATGCTCTAATCTGAGTCATTTCATTCGGATTTGCTCCAATCTGAGTCATTTCACTCGGATTTGCCTCCAATCTGAGTCATTTCACTCGGATTTGCTCCAATCTGAGTCATTTCACTCGGAAATGCTTCCATCAGAGTCACTCTATTCGGATTTGATCATTCTAAGTTGGAATACAGTATAAAAGAAGATTCTTTCCACTTGGACCAGACCAAAAGATGTGTTCACAGATGCCCCTCTTTACTTCTTTTTCACAAAAGAAACACAAAGCTTCTGTGTTTTTGAAGTGAAAAGGAAGTAAAGATATGAACACCGTTGTAGGGGCCAAGTGGGACTTTTTGATGGCGTCTGATAGTGCTGGCAATCACTAGTCAGTGTGACCTTTTTCTCTTTAAAGACGAGCATTTCCCACTTCTGTCTCTCTCTTTTTCTTTTTCTTCTCTTTTTTTTTTGTTTTTGTTTTTTTTTTTTTGAATCTGGAAAAAAGTGGGTGGCTCTTCTTTGAATGACATGAAGAGGAAGGATTGTCTTTCTATTAACAAAAGGTGAGAGGATTGGGTGTCGATTCTCAATTGATCAGAGATGAAGGATGCCATGTTCGGCGACAGATAAAGGTGAGGGTCTTGCCTCCTGGTTAACTAAAAGGTTAAAGGGTGCCATTTGACCAGCGACTGGAAGGTAAAGGTGCCATTTGATCGGCGACTGGAAAGGTAAAGGGTGCCATTTGATCGGCGACTGGAAAGGTAAAGGGTGCCATTTGATCGGCGACTGGAAAGGTAAAGGATGCCATTTGACCGGCGACTGGAAAGTAAAGGGATGAGGATGTTGCCTCTTTGTTGACCGGAAAGTAAAAGGTGCCCTTTGATCGGCGACAGGAAAGTAAAGGGTGAGGGTGTTGCCTCTTTGTTGACTGGAAAGTAAAAAGGTGCCATTTGATCAGCGACAGGAAAGTAAAGGGTGAGGGTGTTGCCTCTTCATTGACTGGAAAGTAAAAACTTGGGGGAATTAACAGGACGTCTCGTCCGAATTAACTCACTGTTGATAGGAATTGTAAAGGTTGGGGTTGACCCTCGGTTGTCATGACTGCCGGTTCTTGGGGAACTGCCCCTTGAACGCAAGAGAATGAATCTGGGGGATGCCCAAGTTTGACATGACTGTGGGTTGTTGGGGAACTACCCCTTGATTAAGAGGATATACCTGGGGTGATGCCCCAGTTTGACAAGATTTGACGGAATCTTGGGCAACTGCCCCTTGAATGAATAAGAACGAACCTGGGGTGATGCCCCAGTTTGACTGTATTTAATGGAATCCCGGGGAACTGCCTCTTGACTAAGAGAATAAACCCGGGGAGATGCCCCAGTTTGACATGATTGGATGAAGCTTGGAGGGTGCTCCTTTTTGACGAAGAGAGGCCCTGGTGATGTCCTAGTTCGGACATTCTGGGAGCGCGGGGTACTGTCCTGGGGTCGACAAGAGATAACGACCTAGGGAAGATGCCCCGGTTTGACATGATCGAAAGAGCTTTGGGGAAAACTGTCCCTTGACCGTAAGAAGAATCTGGGGAGATGCCCCAGTTTGGGTTGACTGGGAAGTGTAGTCCCACTGGGGAAGGATTTGGGAAGTGTAGTTTTTGGCCATTATGGTTCCACTGGGGAAGAAAATTTGGTGATTCGGGGTAATGTCTCTTTGGGTGAAAGAGAATGGACTTGGGGTTTACTGCGGATATGCCGAAGGTCTGCTAAGGAGAGAGTTGGGCAACTACACATCTTGGGGATCATGGTTCCTGGCCATCCTTTAACAGAGAAACGTGAAACTAATTAAAAACTTACAGGCGGACTTCCTTGCCGACAGGCGTTGAAGTAACTCATGGCCAAAATAATTATTACTTCTGACTTCATTGAGGTTGTTTCGCAGAGTTGGTTGAGCTTTCCCGAGGTAAGATCTGGCAATGGTGTACACTTCGTTCCCCATAACTTTGTGTTTTCGTCCTTCTCAAAAACTCATTTTTAAGAAATTCTTTTTAGGCAAAACTTGTTTATTCATTCTAGTCATGAACACATGTGAAAAGAAGGGGAACTTTTTTATTTATGAACAACAGATATGTACAGGTGACAACAATAATGCAAAAAATATGACAAGGTGCGAGGAATTGATGGCAAGGATGGAAGGGAAGGCCTTTTAGATCCTCCATTGATTTCCTGAGAGTGACAAGATTCCGGTCTTTTCCATGATTTCCTGCTTATCTTCTGATTTTGCTTTCGAGGGCGTGACTCGACAATGGCTTCGATGCCCTAGACACATCCCCTTGTCTGTGACTTGAAAAATTGGCGTTGCAGTGTTGAATCTATAGGGTGTGAATTTGTCTAGGCCGCTTTCTTGGGATTTTCAACCCCACCAATTGCTCTAAATTTTGCCTAGGTCGCCTTTTCAGGTTTTCAACCTAGCGAGCCCCATTTTTATTTATGTTTTTTTTTACGCGTAGTATCTTCTCACTGCGTCCGGGTTTATAGGCATCGGTAGATCTTCCCCATCCATGTTGGCGAGTATGAGAGCACCTCCGGAAAAAGCCTTCTTCACGACATAAGGCCCTTCGTAGCTAGGAGTCCATTTGCCCCGGTGATCTTTATGCATCGACAAAACCTTCTTGAGCACCAAGTCTCCTTCTTGGAACTGTCGGGGTCGTACTTTCTTTTCAAACGCTTGCTTCATACGCCTTTGATATAGCTAACCATGGCAGAGGGCAGTCAGTCTTTTACTATCAATTAGATTTAATTGGTCATATCGAGTCTGGATCCATTCAGCTTCAACCAGTTTGGCTTCCATGATTACTCGGAGGGAAGGAATCTCTACTTCAAAAGGCAGGACTGCTTCCATGCCATAAACTAAAGAGAATGGGGTTGCCCCAGTCGAGGTCCGGACTGAGGTACGGTACCCATGCAGAGCAAAAGGGAGTATTTCACTCCAATCCTTATAGGTTACCACCATTTTCTGTATTATCTTCTTAATATTCTTGTTGGCCGCCTCGACCTCTCCATTCATTTTTGGCCGATACGGAGAGGAGTTATGGTGAGAGATCTTAAAGCTCTCACAAAGCTCTTTCATCATCTTATTGTTTAGATTTGTCCTATTATCTGTGATGATTTGACTTGGTAGGCCGTACCGACATATTAATTCACGTTTGATGAATTTGACAACAACACCTTTGGTTACATTAGTGTATGAAGCCGCCTCTACCCATTTTGTGAAGTAATCAATGGCGACCAAAATGAAGCGATGGTCGTTTGAAGCCTTTGGTTCAATGGGACCAATGACATCCAGGCCCCACATCGAGAAGGGCCATGGTGTTGACAAAACATTCAGAGATGACGGGGGTGTGTGAATATGATCAGCATATATTTGGCACTTATGACATTTCTGCACGTAGATGAAGCAGTCCGTTTCCATGGTCATCCAAAAATAACCCGCCCTCAAGATTTTCTTTGACATGGCGTGCCCATTGATGTGGGTTCTGAAAGATCCCTCGTGGATATCCCTCATGATTCTATTTGCTTCAGCGGTATCAACGCAGCGAAGAAGGATAGAATCATGGTTTCTCTTGTAAAGCACGTCGCCATTTAAGAAGAAACCCATGGCGAGCCGTCGCAGGGTTCTCTTGTCATTTTCTGTGGCATTGTCAGGGTATTCTTGCCTTTGGATATACCTCTTAATGTCGTGATACCAAGGTTTTCCATCCGATTGTTCTTCGACTACTTGGCAGTATGCAGGCTCATGACGCCTTTCTACCTTGATGAGGGGCACGTCATAGTCATTGTTCACTTTGAACATTGAAGCGAGAGTGGCCAAAGCGTCAGCCATCTGATTATCTTCCCGAAGAACATGATGGAAAGAAATCTCTTTGAAATCTCTGATCATTTCCATAATGTGGGCGTGATAGGGGAGTAGCTTGCTATCTCTGGTTTCCCACTCACCTTTCAACTGGTGGATGACTAAAGCAGAGTCTCCGTAGACTTCCAGTGTCCTTACCTTCATATCTAATGCCGCTTGGATCCCTAAGGAGCACGCCTCATATTCAGCGACATTGTTGGTACAATCAAAACATAGCCTGGCGCAGACAGGAATGAATTCTCTTTTTTGGCAAAATCAAAATGGCCCCAATTCCGTGCCCTAAAGCATTAGAAGCTCCATCGAATCTTAAAATCCATTTGTCTTTGTTACCGCCTTCTTTTTCATCGGACAATGCCAGAATATCCTCGTCTGGGAAGTCGAATGGTATTGGTTGGTAATCACTTATGGGTTGATGGGCTAGGTAGTCAGCCAAAGCGCTCCCTTTTATGGCTTTCTGAGTGACATATGTTATGTCGTACTCAGTTAGCAGCACTTGCCATCGAGCAATCCTTCCGGTCAGGGCTGGCTTCTCAAAGATGTACTTGATAGGATCCATCTTAGAAACTAGCCAGGTAGTGTGACTCAACATGTATTGCCTTAAACGCTTCGCAGCCCATGCTAACGCGCAACAAGTTCGTTCTAATGCGGAGTATCGCATTTCACAATCAGTGAACTTTTTGCTTAGGTAATATATGGCATGTTCTTTCTTCCCCGTTTCATCATGCTGACCCAATACGCAGCCCATGGACTCATCCAGTACCGTCATGTATAAAATCAGTGGTCTCCCAGGGGTTGGTGGTACCAATATTGGTGGTTCTTTCAAGTATTGCTTAATCTTCTCAAAAGCCGTTTGGCAGTCCTCATTCCATTGCCCCGGTTGGTTCTTGCGGAGTAGCTTGAAGATCGGCTCGTAGGTCAATGTCAATTGTGAGATAAACCGAGCGATGTAGTTTAATCTTCCCAAGAACCCTCTGACTTTTTTTCTGTGCAAGGAGGTGGCATTTCTAGGATTGCCCTGACCTTGTCGGGATCCACTTCAATTCCTTTCTTGCTTACAATGAAACCCAACAGTTTACCTGACCTTGCGCCAAACGTGCACTTGGCAGGGTTCAATCTAAGCTTAAACCTTCTCAACCGTTCAAACAGTTTCCTTAAGTCGCGGACATGATCTTCCGCGGTTCTGGATTTTGCAATGATATCATCCACATAGACCTCTATTTCCTTGTGCATCATATCGTGGAATAAAGTGACCATTGCTCTCTGATAGGTTGCCCCTGCGTTCTTCAAACCAAAGGACATTACTTTGTAACAGAAAGTACCCCACAAAGTGACGAACGTGGTTTTTTCCATGTCTTCGGGCGCCATTTTAATCTGATTGTACCCAGAGAAACCATCCATGAAAGAGAAGATGGAGTGTTGGGCTGTGTTATCGACCAACATGTCAATATGCGGCAGAGGAAAATCGTCCTTAGGGCTAGCCCTGTTTAGATCTCGATAGTCCACACACATCCGCACTTTTCCATCCTTCTTTGGGACCGGGACTATGTTGGCTACCCATTGTGGATATTTGGCTACAGCCAAGAAACTAGCTTCGAATTGTTTTTTGACCTCTTCCTTGATCTTAAGAAGCATTTCCGATTTCATTCTCCGTAGATTTTGCTTAACTGGTGGACACTCTGGTTTTAGAGGCAACCTATGTTCTACTATGCTGTTATCCAATCCTGGCATATCTTGATATGACCAAGCGAACACATCCTGAAATTCCCGGAGCAGTTCAATCAATTCATCTTGTCGGCCTTTGCTTAGGCAGGTGCCTATCTTGATCATTTTATCTTCTCCTTCATCTCCAAGGTTGATGATTTTAATTTCCTCCTGATATGGGCGGATCTCCTTATTCTTTTATTCCAACAATCTCGTCAATTCAGATGAGGGTCCAAAGTCTTCCTCACTTTTCTCGTAAACGCAATCATTTGGATAAACAGGGTCATGAAATAAATCCAGGTTTTCGTCGTTCTCAGGGAAATCATTTTTGGATCTGCATTCGGGTTATATTATAAAGTGAAAAGAGAACAAACAAGTGAAAGGTTTAAGAAACAGAGAGTGCACAAAAATAAGGTGATGGGAAATAAAATATGTTCATTGGTTTTCAAAAATAAAGTAAACAAGTTCTGCCCTTGTTACAAAATGGGTCCCGGAGCCTTGGGCATAGCAAGGGGACCACCAAATTATGAAATACAGTGACTACTCTGATAGAACGTTAATGGTTGTAGGGAACTCCATGAGTTCCCAATTGCTCAGCTCTTGATCTGGATGGCAAGCATATACCAGCTCCATATTGAGGTCAGGCTCGTTCTCAACCATGGCAACTTGATCCGGATATATCACTCCGGCGCTCTTGAAGCTCTGATAGAGATCACAGATAGGGATTCTCGCAGTGTTGATCTCTTGACCAGTAAGGCGAGCAACTCTCCTCCCCTTCTTTTCCTCTTCAACCCTTTTTTTATCTGTTACAGTGGACTTATATCCCAAACCATATCTGTTTTTATTTTCCGGGAGACTCACTGGTTGGGTTCTGCCTTCCAAATCCCGCCCTAATCCTTTTCCAGGTTGGTACCCTTTCCGCAACATGTTCAGCGTCACCATTAGAGGTACGTTGGGGAATGACACCTTTACAACGCTTGTTGCATTGGCAATCTCCAAGGCGTGGAAGGATGTTTCGAGGGCTTCCTCGGCGGCCTCAATGTATGGAGTGGATATAGGTTTGCTGACCAAAAGGTCCTCCTCCCCTGAAACAGTCACCAACTTGTTATTGATGATGAATTTTAGTCTTTGATGCAGCGTGGAGGGGACCACCCCCGCCGAGTGGATCCATGGTCGCCCTAATAAATAGCTGTAGGTGGGCACGATATCCATCACTTGGAAGAGTACTTGGAAAGTACAGGGTCCGACTTGTATGGGCAATTCGATTTCTCCTATGACTTCTCGACGTGTCCCATCGAAAGCCCGCACAACCATGGAGCTAGGTCTCATGTATGTCCCATCGAAAGGCAGTTTTGCCAATGTGGATTTTGGCATGACGTTCAGAGAAGATCCATTATCCACAAGTACTTTTGCCAGGATATAATCCTGACATTTCACAGAAATATGGAGGGCTTTGTTGTGCCCTCTTCCTTCAATAGGTACTTCCTCATCTATGAAGGTCAAGTAATTGTTGGCAACGATATACCCCACTAGGCCCCCGAATTGTTCGACGGGTAAGTCATGCTTCACGTGCGCCTCACTCAACACCTTCATCAACGTGTTCCGATGTGGTTCGGAACTCATTAGCAAAGACAAACGGGAAATTTTTACAGGGGTGTGGTTCAATTGGTCTAACACCTGGTAGTCACTATGGTGAATAAACTTCAGAAATTCCTGGGCTTCCTCTTCAGTCACAGCCCCCTTTGTTTCGCCAGAGGCTACTTCTTTCCCAGTTTTTCCTTCTCCGGTAGTCTTGCCTTGTTTGGGTTCAGGTGGCGTATATACCCTTCCACTCCATGTCATTCTTCCCACTCTGGTTATATTTGTAATAGAGGAGGATGGCATGGAGTTGACCGCCTCTGAATTGGTGATGACCACATCTGTATTGTACCTCAATGGCACAGCGTGGGAACTCTGGAAGGGAAAAGGGGTTGGTGCCCTTACCGTGAAGACAGTCTTGGCAGGAGCCGAAGCCGCTGGCGTATCCTTGTTATAGTATACGACCAGGGGTTTCAGAACTCGTGCCTTACCCTATCCCTGTACCATATTTATTCGTCCTTCACGGCGCCTGCAGACCTCTAGGACTCGAGCATTCATGAGTCTTTGAAGGGTTTCCTGGAAGCCCCTTCGCTTTGCGGACTGGAGGTCATTATACTCTTCATCCCTTTACCCTTCTATTAATCCCACCTTCAGCATATGGGAGTGTATTGTTTCCAAAGGCATTTCGATGTCCTCTACTTTGGAAATGCATTCTTCATCCCCCTCTATAGCATTGACATCCGGTCCTTTATGGTTTGGAAGGGGATTGGTTGTCACACTTGGGCTCCATTCTTTAAAGCTTATCCAGTCGGCCCGGATTAGGTCCCTTACCTTAAACTTCAGTGACAGGCAGTTCTCAGTAGAATGTCCCGGTGCACCAGCGTGGTAATCACACTGTGCATTCAGGTCATACCCTCTAGGATATGGTGGCTGAAGTGGCTTTAAAGGGCATGACACTACCATCATGTTTTCGATGAGGTAAGGGAGAAGCTCTGTGTAAGAGATGGGAATCGGATCAAATTATGGTGGGGCACGGTCATTGTTTTGCCTTCTCTGATTTGGATTCGGCGGGTTCATTTATGGCTGTTGGTACGGCGCTTGTGGTGGTTGATATAGTGCCTGTAGTGGTGCAGGCGGTCGCATGACAGGCGGGCGGAAATGTGGTGGATGTGGTGTTTGAACGGCAGCCACATATAGATGTGGTGTATTATGATAGGTTGATGGAAAGGTGACAGGGGTAGGTGGTCTGGGCTGGTTCCTCCCTAGGTTATGGGAGACTAGGTTAGTCTCTCCCTCTCTTCTCTTCCCTTCCCCATGGAAGGGTCTTCTTGCTGTATTAACCCCAGCTGGACCTCGGGTGATCTTCCCTGTCCGGAGGCCATTCTCTATTCTTTCTCCGATAGTGACGATATCGGAGAAGTGGGATGAAATACTTCTAATCATCTTGTCATAGAATGGCGATTGGAGTGTGTCAATAAATGTCGAGATCACCTCTTTTTCAGACAGAGGTGGGTCAACTTGCGCTGCTACTTCACGCCACCGTTGGGCGTATTCTTAGAACGTCTTGTTGTCTTTCTTGGACATGTTCTGCAATTGTACTCTATCTGGCACCATGTCTAAATTGTACTTATACTGTTGCATGAAAGCATCTTCTAGATCCTCCCAACAGCGTATACGAGATTGTTCAAGATGGTTGTACCAAGTCAGAGGCGCTCCGGCCAAACTATCTTGGAAACAATGGATGAGCAGAGGGTCGTTGGAGACATGCGAAGCCATCTTCCGGCAGTACATAGTAAGATGGTTTTTCAGACATATCAGCCCCCGATACTTATCAAATTCAGGCATTTTGAATTTGGGAGGAATAACAACGTCGGGAATTAGATAGAGTTGTGCAGCACTGCCTAATCCAAATCAATTCATTCCATCCATTTCTCTTAAACGCCTTTCCAAGAACTCTAATCTTCCCTCCTGGGTAGCAGCAGTGGCAGTACTTGGACCTGTAACGACATAGTGACTAGCACTCCTGACTGGTTGGTCAACATGTGCCGGGCTCTCATTCAGAATTGAGGCTTGGTGTCCAGCTGTGGCTTGGGCAGCTTGTGGTTGTTCAGCCTGTGTATGGACCGGAATTGTTTGAGGATTTCAGACAGGTGGGATATTTGGTTGAGCCATGTGAAGGATTGTTTCCTGATAATCTGGCTCCTCTTGGAGTGGCGGGAAATAGCCCGGGGGTAACCCATACTGTGGGAAGGGTATGGCATTCCCTTCTTTATCAACAAAAGTGTATTGTTGAACATGGGCAGGGTTCGACTTACCAAGGCGAACGGTAACGGTAGGCCCTGTAGGGTTTGAGCTCGGTCCTCCAGCATGACCTTGAGCGTGTTGGGGAATGGGAGGTTGCTGCCTAGCATTTTCAACTTCTGCTAAAGAATCCCTTTCTGCGATTCTCCTTTCGAACATCTTGGCCATTTCAGCCATTTGTTCTTTCAACTGATTCACCTCAGCTCGCAAATTCTCATTTTCTTGTTCCATATCGGCCATGAGTTTCTTTTTGAGCCTGGTCGCGTAGGGGTGCTTGCCCGTAGTGTCTAAAGAATCACGACAAACGGTTAGAAAAATAAAGGGAACAGTTAAAGAAGATAAAACAAAAATAAATGGGCATACGCGGGATACAATTCCGAATTTGACCCACGTATTCCTTAACCTTTCCCCAGAATGTCGCGTTCAAAAGTACTCGGTATAACAGTATATCGGAAATTAACATGAGACAACTTGTGGAGGTGAAAAGAACTTCACAACTTTATTTCTTCAAATGATACAATGTTGCTAGAAAGATTCAGATTACAAAACTTTAGCCACTCCTGGCTCGGGCAATCATGGCCCTTATTTTACAAAGTCTTTCTTGGCAATAGCTCAGAAATGATGATATCTCTTTGGGAGTGGACAGAGGATTAATCATGCCTTCGGCTTGCTTCAGCATTGAGGGAAAATCTTCCAGGACTCCATTGGCTAGGTAAGCCAATTTAGCGAAATGATCCATCCATGAATGAATAATTTCGTCACTTTGGGCCAACTCTACCCTCAGAGCCTGTGTAGTCTCCTGGCAACGTCGTTCAACATCAAGGGCTTTTTTATGCTCCGTGTTTATCTCTTGTTCGCAGGCATTTATTACTTCCTCTAGCTGTAGTTCCAATCTACGGACCTGGGTTTGTAACATCCCTTTCTGCACTAAAGCCTCCTTTTCCTTCTCCTTGGATTGTACCAGCATGTCCTTCAAAATTTATTTTTCAGCCAATACAGCATCGCTCTGCTGACCCTTCATCTTCAACTGTGAATTGGCCGCCCGAAGGCATTGATCTTGTTTTATTCTATAATCTTCATCAATCTTTCTCTTTTTCCGTATTTCTTCCATAGCATGCCTTCCTTTAGAATTCTCTTTCCTATGGAGGGCGCACTCTTGTTGGCACTTCAGGAGGTCTTCTTCCAGTTTTTGATTCCTTGCCTTCAGCTATTCTATTTGGGCTTTTAGCGATATGGTAACCTTGTCCTCCATAATGCATGGCGGAGGAACTGTGTCCACAGGTTGGTATGAAGGGCCCTTGAAAGGCAATTTCACAATGGAGACTCTGTTCACCACCCAATCTAAGTATTCAACTCTCACAGCATGGCTTCGTGCTCCCAGTTCTTTGCCCATCCTATGGACCTTCTTCCAGGCATTGGCTATGTCCCGAATAGTAGAGGTGTAATTCCCATTTGCATAGTACAAAACGAAAGGAGTAAGTAGTGCTTCATCCGGCGGCCCAAGTAGAGGATAAGCCAACTGCCGCTTAGCAATAATAGGATTATAATTGATGCAACCTTGTGTCCCTATTAAAGGAATATTTGGATATCCTCCACAGCTATAAATGATGGACTCAACTTCTAGCCATTGAGGACACCATCTCACCTTTTCTGCTGTAAGGCCCACAAGGTGATTAGCCCACTCGCGCCCATTTTTTGTTGCCAACTGACACAATTTTAAATCAGAGATGGGACACTCGGCTTTGCATAGTTGATGAAAAGCGTGGGATATGAGCCACACATACAGAACAGGCAAACAGCAAATAATCCTTTTTCCTCCTTGGGTATGGCAGAAATCCAAGGTGCAATAGACATTGGCCAATATTGCTGTGACGGGATTTTCCAGTCTGTGCTTGCGAGCGGTGAAGACACCTATAGCATCATAATCCACGTAGTTGTCTAAATTATGGAATAAGACAACTCCGTAGATAGTGAGAGCCAAGGTATCCATGAAAGCTTCCCATTCTTCCCTCTCTGCCAGGATATGCATGTGTTTCTCCAGAAATTCCCTAGTAAATCTGGGAATCTGGTTTCTGTTCATTTGTACACCTTTTAACATTTCAGGATGGATCTTCAAAATGCGAGCGACAGAAGTGACTGATACATGATGGTCCAGATGGCGATAAGGAATCTGTCCCTCCACTGGCATCCCCAATATTTGTTCAAACTCTTCTATGGAGGGTGCCAGTTGAAAGTCTTGAAAAGTGAAACAGCGGAGAGGTGGGTCATAGAATTGAGCCAGAGCTGTGATGGCTTCTGTTTGGACGTCTACCTCCAAAAGTTTCAGGATCTTCCCATACTTCCTTGCGAAAGTCATCTTCTGTGTCAAGCTCAGTTTCTTCCCTAGTGCTTGTAGACTGTCAGTATCGATCTTTCTAGCCTTGAGATGCAATAACTTCTTTAATTCAGTCACCCCTATATCATAATTACTGTGTCCCATGTTAATTTCCATACTGACTTAGAAATACTGACAAATTCGGAATCATCCCCTGCGAACATCAAGACAAAGAATGGAATCAGTTATCATCAAGTCCTAAAGATCAATGTTCCTCCCAGGGATTTGATACAAGTTAAAAAAAATAGGGGTAACATGGATTTCTAAAACTCATACGAGCTCAAAAGTCGTAGTTTTTCCCAATCGTCATTGCCACTTCAACCAGAGGGAAATGAAGTATAATTTTTTATGGATTTTTCTTTTGACGATTAGGAGAACCTATGACTTCGGACTCAGAGACACATGAAAAAAAAGAGGATCATCCATTCACCCAAAGAATACTTGTGTGTTCCAAAGATTTTCAACACTAAGCGAATCTTTGGATGATAGATAATCCCTTTTAATAACAGGAAAGTGAAAATGACATAAGGTAAAGTAAAGTTTGCCCTTTCGTGGCCTAAGTCAGGTTTTGTTGAAGGTTTTCTCTGGACCCTAGGGCTTGTCTAAAAGTGACTCTTCACACCGGGTGGCTTATACTAGACTTCTAGAAGGTCACCAGAGCCAAGATCCTACCCATGACAGGGACGCAACAGTGGGGAACCACTAGATGCGTATGTCACAAGAGGTCAAACTCTAGTTGGGGTTCTCACGATCACCGGATAGGAAGTACATCCTATATGATTCCGTATACCAACCCCTCCTAACTTAAGTTTCATTTGGGGCCCGGGTATAGGGCGCCACTCATAAGTGTGTACGAGTAATTTGTGAGTGTAGTGTGTGAAAGGGCATTCAATACCTTTTTACCTTACCCCATTCTGCACAGAGAACAAACACAGAACAAATATACAAAGTCGTCTATGGTCCTCTATCCTAAGGTTCAACAGACATGCAAAATAATAGACAATAAAACAGATAACAAGATACAATTAAAACAAGAACAAACATTCACAACAATTTATGGAAAATAAACAAGGGGAAGAAATCCCATCTAATAAAGGCTATATATAAAAATACGCTTTCAACCAAACTGGCCTGACTCTCTTACGTTTCCCCAGCGAAGTCGCATCTGTCACAACCTGGATCGCGACGGCGCGGCGAGAGAGAAAAACCTCGGGTGAAACAGGGAGTCGTCACCAACGTTTTTATCCATAGGAAAAACATTGGGAAAAAACTGAGTTCAGTGAAAGCACTGGTTTAAAAAATGAGATTCAAGTTCGGGAGTCGGTTACGAGTAGGGAAGGTATTAGCACCCTACATCGCCAGTCAGAAACAATACCAAGATTGAAAACGCAATATAAATAGCCTTCAATAAAACATGGTTTCTTCCTTTTTTTATTTTTATTTGAAAACAACAGAATAGATTAAGAGAACTGTACAAACATAGAATGTCAAAGCGAGGTCAACGGGACATTTCATCCGAATTAAACTCGACTTCGATATGAGACAGAGAGGGGAAGAGAATGCTAATAAGGCATCACGCCTAAATTAGACATCCTCGGATAAAAAAGGGACAGGGATAGGAAAGAGATAAGCAGGACGTCTCATCCTAAGTATCCCTTCCCTATGAATTGTGGCGAGGTTTAAACAAAAACTAGGGGGAAATCAACAAGACGTCACGTCTAAATTGATTTTCACGGAAGCGACGAAAAAAAAGGAACATTTATGAAAGGGACACGAAAGTGAGGAAATAAATCAGTAAAAGGAAATAAGAAAGATGGGCCCGACAGGAGTTGAAGTCCTACTTCTACGTATTCTTGAATTATCGAGAAATCAGGGTTACGTAGTTCTGAATGTTTTTTTTTTAGGAAAAGATTGGGAAAATGTTGGTGGGTATCATTTTGGTGAGGAACCCATACAAGACGAAGTTCTTCGCACGTGTATGGATCCTATAGAGGTTGTGTAGACGGAAGTATTTTCCGTACGACACTGACTAAAAATGATTTGTTTCTTTTTTTTATTTTATTTAGATTTGAAAGAAAACATAGGAAACATTTATTTCCCTTTATTATATTTTTTACTATAAAGCAAAAGAGGGAGGGTAGCAGAAGCTACAAGAGAGAAAGGGAAATAGTAAGTTCGGAAAAAAGAGGGAAAATGAGCGAAAACTAAGCGGGAGAAGAGAAAACCGAGTGAGAAAAAGGGAAAACTGAGTAAAAAATGGAAAAACCGAGTTAAAAATGGGAAAACCGAGTGAAAATGAAAAAAATCGAGTGAAAATGGAAAAAAACCGAGTGACAAATAAAAGTACCGAGTGAAAATTGAAATTACCGAGTGAGAAATAAAAGTACCGAGTGAAAAGAGGAATACCGAGTGATGGAATAAGAAACTGCAGAGTGGGTCAGCAACTGACTGAAGGTGGAAGGGACCGACCGAGTGAGAAAGGCAGTGGGGGGTTGAGGAGTTTGAAGGTGCTTGGAGGGAAAAGAGACGGTGTGGTATGAAGAGAGAGGAAGAGGGATGGTGAGATTTGAAGGATGGTTGATGGGGGAGCTGTACGGTATAGGTGAGGAGAAGGAGGTGTGGGGGGCTGTTGGAGAGGGCTGTGAAGAATGAGGACGGTGTTATGGGTTAAAGAGGGGGCTGGAGGGTGTTTGGTTGCTGTGAGGGGTTGGACGGTGTGAGGGAGAGAGAGAATGAAGGTGAACTCAGGCAGAGTTTTCTCTTAATGAATGCCTTAGCTCCCCCTCAAAGCTTCAACCCTTGTCTATTTATAGGCTTTTTCGAGTGGAAGGCCAGCTCAGGCTTCCACTCAGAGTGGAAGGCCACCTCAGGCTTCCACTCAGAGTGAAGGCAGCCTGGTAGTGGGGGACAACGCCTGGTGGGAATTTTTAATTCCTCCACTTCCGCCCCCTGTCTGCCAGCCACCTCCAGGATTCCTGGATCCACTTGGGTGGTGGAATCCAAGTCAGCACGGGCGAACAGGGGGAGCCTGGTGGAAATCCGAGAGAGGATGGTGGAAATCTGAGAGAGGATGACTCAGATTAGCCTCTCAGTCAGCATTCATCCTCAATGGGAGTGAATTCCGAGAGGAATGACTATTCTCCAATAGAATTCCGAGAGGAATGACTATCAGTCTTGTCCGAGTGAGAATCAATCTATAACAGACCGTGTGGGAATCCTTTCACAAAAGACCGAGTAGGAATCCTTTAGTAGCCGACCAAGTACGAATCTTTTAATAGCTGCCGAGTGTGAATCAATGTGAGAGGACTCAACCACTCGGAAGAATCTCGCTCGGCAATGCTTCTACACTCGGATTCGTCACTTGTGCTCGGATACAGGACCCTGGGTGTACAATCAGGTCTTAGTAAGTTTCATTCAAGGTCAGCTTCACTCAATATTCAACTCGGAGCCGGCCTTCCTTTCAATCAGAAGTTGCAACAGCTCCAATAATCCTTTAGGGGCATTCATTCGGAGTCGGCCATATTTCCACTCGGATGGTTTCACTTGTATCCTGGACAAGTCTTGGTCAGATTCAGGACTCAGGAGCAATTTATTTGTGTATCAACCAGATTGGAGGTAAGCTACAACCCATTCAGATTTCACAATGGGGAGTCATTCAGTGGAGAGCATTCATTCGAAAATCCGACTGGTTTCACATAGAATTTCCTTTTCAATCAGAAATGGTTTCACACGGCAATCAACAATTCTTATGCACTTTCCAATCAGGATGGTTTCTCTGAAATCAGAACCCTTTTTTAGTCAGAATTTGACCCCTCAGAGTCAGTCTCTTCACTTTAGTCAAGAGAGATTCATTAAATAATCATCCCTCGGATGTGTTTAAGAGTCGGCCATGTATTCACTCGGACTCATCCCTCATACTTCAATCAGAAGGGTTTCAATCAACATTTGACCCTCGGATGTGTTTACTCGGGTGTTGGGGTTGTTTTCACTTAGAAATATGGGACTTGAGAGAGTCTGCCCAGATATTCATTCTCAGCCTTTCTGCGCTCGGAGTTGGTTTGAAGAGTGATGGCTCGGGATTGATTTGAAGGGATTGACTCGGAATTGGTTTGAAGGGTGATTACTCAGCATTGGTTTGAAGGGTGATAACTCGGCATTGGCTGAAAAGGACTCCTTGCTGACTGAAAAATGTCACTCGGAATTGATTGAGAAAGTTGCTCAGAATTTGGTGAAAATGGTGGCTTGGTAATGGTTAAAAGGATAGCTCAGAATCAGTGGCTCGGAATTGGTTTGAAGAGTGATGGCTCGGGATTGATTTGAAGGATGAGTGAAGATTGGCTCAGAAATCTGACTGAAAAGGACTCGGAAATGGTTGTAGAATGGCCCACTCGGTAAATATTCACTCGGACTCGATCTTCTTTCCTCCCAGAAGTTGGTACTTAAGAGAATCTGACCACTCAGATAGATTTAGAGTTAGACTTTTCTTCCAGTCTGAATCTGACCACTCAATTACACTCAGAGTCGGTCTTTTTGACTTCAGTCAGTAGAGCTCCATTCAACATCTGACCCTCGAATGTGCTCACTCGGACCTGGTTATTCAGACTCTGTTCTGCCCAGAAAAACACACTCCTCAATCAGATTCACTTCAATCAATATTCTTTCATTTAGATTTCTTGCATTCAGAAAGCTCTCACTCGGATTCACTTCAATCAGCAATAGTATTCCACTCGGAAATGACTCATTCTAAGTAATTCTACTCGGATTGGATCATTTATGGGTCATTCTGCTCGGATTCCCTAACAGGAGCTTATTCCACTTGGAAATGCTTCATTACGACTCGGATTTGATCATCTTTGAGTCATTCCACTCGGATTTCTCTTCAACAAGGACATACTCCACTCGGAGAAGCTTCCTTCAGGGCCATCCTGCTCGGATCTGATCATTTTGGAGCCATTCCACTCGGATTTATCTTCAACAGGGACATATTCCACTCAGCAATGCTCTAATCTGAGTTATTTCATTCAGATTTACTCCAATCTGAGTCATTTCACTCGGATTTGCCTCCAATCTGAGTCATTTCACTCGGATTTGCTCCAATCTGAGTCATTTCACTCGAAAATGCTTCCATCAGAGTCATTCTATTCGGATTTGATCATTCTAAGTTGGAATACAGTATAAAAAGAAGATTCTTTCCACTTGGACCAGACCAAAAGAGGTGTTCACACAAGGATAAAAGGATCATAGACTTTGTAACACCTTGACTTTTTCACCTTAACTAGATTATAATTATTTAAAGTTATTTATGAGTTATTTTTAACTTACTATGTAACTATTTTACATTTATTATATTTTATTTTTATTCACCTTAACTAGATTATAATTATTTACAATAACTATTTTACTATTTTACATCATCATCTTATACATAGAACAACTTTAAAATTGAGTTGATTATTTTACTTATCAAAATATGTATAAGTTAGTAAAGAGATTAGTTACAATGATAAATGATAGATATACTAATTTGACAATTGCCCCAAAATAAAAATTATAAAACTTAATACATTATATTAAATTAAAGATATATTTTTAGACAAACTAAATTTCAAAATAATTATAATCATAATTCATTTTAATTTAGATTTGATTCCTAAATTTTAAGTATTGTCATATTAATAAATATTATGTATCTTTAATTTAATTTCACACAATGAAATACAAAAATTATTATTGATAATTAAAAATATATTACCGTCAATTTACCTTTACTTACATTTTTCTATTAACGTATCACTTAAACAATACATAAAGGCTAATTCTTTTAAAATATAATACCAATACATTTACTCTTGCTAATTTAAAATATAATACCAATACATAAAGACTAATTTAATTATTGTAGCCCAAAAAAGTGGTACCAAGAGTAAAAGAAAAAATATGACATGTAGCAGGATAGGAATAAGTTTACCTGTGAAAGGGTGGGAATTGTAGCAGGATCAAACTCCTCACACCATTTTAGGTCAATAGGGACACAAACACAGCCTAGAACAAAGAAGAATACCATACAATGCTAAATGTCAAATTAACTAATGAATCTATCAAACAATTTTAATAAGGAGATAACTTTATAGTTTCAATTTTCTCATTGAGAAATCAAAAGATAATGACCTGGTTTTGGATGTACATAGAATGACTAACTCCTTCAAAACATTTACCGATTTTGTAAGGTAATTAATAGTGACCTGCAGGGCATATTCAATTTTCAACCTTAAATTGGCTCATGACTTGGATGCAAACAGAACTCAAACATATCAGTTCCTATTTTAAGCACTAAAATAGCACTCAAACAGAACTTCAATTCTGATAATTTTAAAATTAATAAAATTTTAATATAATATAAAGTTTTAATAAATGGCTCATTTGTAACTTGGTTTCTGGTTATTTTCAATTCTAACTGTCCTATTTGTTGCAGTTGTCTTATTCAAAAAATATTTAGAATATATTAAAGAAGGAATGACTTGAAGTAATTAAGTAACCTTAAGAGAACTACGACCAAGTGTGTAAAAAAGAGTGGCTAATAGTAAATTGATGAATAAACATATAAGAATAACTAATAACCAAGTAATGAAGAAACCCAAAACCTTAAAAAATAAAAACTACTATATATGTATAGCTTTTAATATGCTAAAAATAAGGAATAACATAACAAAACCCCATTAGGCCAATGAAACCAAATGGATATATGACCCAACACACCTGATAGCCACACACACCAAAGAATCAAATATACAGACCCCAAATATACACCGAGGTTGCATTGTTATCTAAATCATATGATTTTGGTTTGCTTAATGGATCCTTCATTTCCATGCTAGAGTTAAACTACAGCCACAGATTGCAAACTTTTTATTTTGGTGAAATGTAAAAGGTTACTACATATACTAGTTATATCCTCACAGACCAAATCCAAGCTTGCTAAGAATGAATTATCGAAGTCTTATTCCATGCCAACTAGAATTTTAGGAACTTGATAAATATTAAATACGCCACACAAATTGACAACTAAGGGCATTAACCATTTCATGAAACAATTTGCTATAAGATCTTTACCAATTAAGTAAGAGATATTGATAAGAATAAAATGTTTCGATGCTACAAAACAATAAAACCATAAATATGTAAAAGTTATAACTAAAATACAAACTAACACATCTTGTGAGATTAGCAAAGTTAGTGTTTGGCACTAATATAAAATGTTAAGAGTGGATTTAAACATAATTGCCTTACTTCACAACCCTTGTCTCTCTCATCTTTACAGTTATTCTAATAGATTTTTTTCTAAAAAAAAAAAGAAACTCATGTTTAGACAAAGGTTGAGCACCCTCAACTAGACCCAATCCGGTAAAAAATTCCATTCATAATTTCAATAACAATACAAATAAAATGACAACTTAGATAGCCAACACATGAAAATCATCAAATATACAGATAGAATCATGATTATTTGTTATCGCAAGAAGAAAACGTTTTCTTTTAATACATAACTTATCCATCCCATCCAACCAAATAAACATCAATTTCATTCCTCAACAAAAAGCACTGACATTAAGAAAATGATAAAGCAATAATCCTGAATTAGGCAACACAATGTAAGAAAAATAATCCAAGTAGGCAAATGACAACTAGTGAGATAAAGAAAAAGCATAACAAACATATACATAAACAAAAATAAGCATAATGGATAAAGGATGGGGGATTGAGCATTAAATTCAAAAGTGAATTTTCATCCTAGATAAGCAAAGGGAAAAGAAAATGAATTGATTTATTTAATAAAAACAAATAAATTGAATTATGTTTTGATAAATAAAATGGAAACCAAAATTTCATTTTTTTTATAGCAAAAGTAAACAAATGAAAAAGGAAAAATCATGAGACAATAGAAAAAAATGAAAAAAAAAACCTAGAGAAGCAGATTCAGAGACTGAAATTTGAAAAACAAAATCCTATTCAAGCAACAAATCCATCAACAATTCCAGTTCCAAGCTGAAAAAGAAAAACAAAATCCCATTCAAATTAAAGTCGTAGAGCCAGAGACTGAAATTTGAAAAACAACTTGGTGGTGGTGGTAAGACACTGAGACCGTCATTGAAAGAGGGGTGCGGTACGAGGTGGGAAGGGTCGTGTAAGACCAACGACAAGAGAAGCCAACATGATAGAGTTAGTGACTGAGTCAGTGAGGTTGAAAGGGGGTGGGCTCGTACGGACGGGGTGGGGTGTGACGGTTTTCAGCTGACGACGAGAATGAGGGTTACGCGGTAGAGAGAAAATAAGAGGATGACGAAAATGAGGGTTACGCGGTTAAGAGAAGATGAGACAATGACGAAGGTTGAAGAGAACGAGAAATGCGGGTATGGTGCAAAGAGAGTGAGAGAGTGCGGGTCCGGTGCAGAGTGCGTTGCGGGTAAGAGAAATGCAACCCAGAGAAGAAAGACGAGCTTTAGATAATTAGATTGGACTTTAGATTTTAGGGTTAATTCCGTAGCTAATAAAAATCAATAATTTTTTTGTAAAAAAATTAGCCACTGAATTACACGTCTGTGGCTAATATGTTCTAAATTTCAATAGTTTAAACATATTTTGATCCCCCCCCCCCCCCGATTTTAAGGTGAAAATTTTAAATATTTAGCCATTGAATATTTTTTCCATGGATAATCATAAAGAATATATAATTACCAATTTTCAAATAAATTACATTTTTTGGCACGTAAATAATATTTGGTGGCTAATTACACAGATTTGTAATTTTTTAAGAATTTAACTACTGATTTTAGAATCCATGACTAATATTTCCATGGCTAAATTCCGTGGCAAAAATTGCAATGCATATTTGTGGCTAATGTTAGTGGCTAACCTAAAAATGAAAAATTCAACCATGGAAAATAAATTTAGTGGCTAAACTTCATGGCTATTCATGTGAAAAAAATGATTGGGTGGCTAACAATTAGTGGTAACTAAATTTAGTGACTAATAGCTACAAATTTTATTTGGTAGTTAAATTCGATGGGCGCTTTTAGTTTATCTAGTAGTGCAACCATACAACCTTATATCATTAAATAGCCATTTAAGCGTCAATTTCAAACAAAAGGGCAGTCACACAAGTCTGACCCACATCATACATTTTTAATCATGAACAACTCATCATTTCGACACTAGTGCAAAAATTGGATATAACAACGGGATATATTCACGGGTTGTAGTGGATCAGTGATAAAAACATGCGCGGTGGCATTTTTGAAATTATAAGGTGAACGTTATAATCAGAGAAAACTATATATCCACGGTTAACATCATAACCGTCATCGTACACGTCAATATATATTCACGGTTGAGAAGTCAACCGTGGATATATAGTATCTAAAATATATATTCACGGTTGACTTCTCAACCGTGAATATATATTGACGTGTACGATGACGGTTATGATGTTAACCGTGGATATATATTGATGTCTATAATGACGGTTGTATTTCCAACCGTGGATATATAGTTCAGGTCTTAGGTTTAATATCTGGGTACTGTATGTCCACGGTTGTTTCTACAACTGTGATTATAGATTTAATATTTATCCACGGTTGTGGTCGTAACCGTGGATAAATAGTTAACATTTATCCACAGTTTTTTGTTTAACCGTGAATATATGTGTAATATATTCACGGTTTCAAGGGGAACCGTGAATATACATCCTTTCTAAAACTTCAAAAGCCGCGCCTCTCAGGCTTTTTTCACTTTCTCCTTACTTTCGCGCTGGTTATCGTCGTCTTCCTCGTCCTCCTCTTTGCTGGTCGAAGGC
Organism: Clitoria ternatea; assembly: GCA_037962975.1. Lineage (NCBI taxonomy): Eukaryota > Viridiplantae > Streptophyta > Magnoliopsida > Fabales > Fabaceae > Clitoria > Clitoria ternatea. Next base: position 80,106,603 of record CM075672.1, read on the forward strand.
TTCTGGGTTCCCTTCCTTCTTCTTTCGCGTGCCATTCTTCTTCGTTCACCATTGTCAGGTAAGTGCTTCGTTGCCCTTCTTCTTTCGTTCACAGAGAAAGCTTCGTTGTCTGAGAGTTTATGTTTTTATATTCGACGTGAACTCTGTCTCTGGTATTTTGACATTACCTGTGACACTGTGTATGTAACAATGTTGTATGCCTGTGACATTTTGACATTGCCTGTGACACTGTGTTTGTAACAATGTTGTATGCCTGTGACATTGTCTCTATTAAAGCTTGTATCTGTGTCTCTGTTCCTTTTACACTTGCTGGTAATATTTCTGGGTCACTTTTATTTTTGTGTAATGAAGGTTGGATATTGTGTTTGGTGTTGGTTGCTGAGGTAGACATTCAATTTTTATTAGACATTCAATTTTTATTGGTGTTGGATGAGGGACTTGTTGAAAAAGTTGAGGTGTATAAGTTGATTTTGTGTTAGTTTCATAATCAGTTGGGGAAACATGGTTGTGAAAATAGAGATTGCAGATGTAGTTGATATATTTTGATGGGATGTTGGCTACATAGGCAGATTTATAGGGACTATATTGGTCTGGTTCTATGTTGGTTACTGATATTCTAAGAGCTGTGATGCATGAGATAAATTAAAATATGAATAGAGATAGGATGCTAAATTACTAATGGATATAGTTGTTGAAATTTGGTGAACTATGAAGCATGAGGTGAATCATAATATTAATAGAGAATAAATGCTAAATTTTTAATAGATTATGGATGAGTTAGGGGTTGAGTCAGACATATATAATTAAACCAAATTCTTAAACAACGGTTGTTTCGCCCAGGAACACAACCGACTGAAAAATCACATAAACAACCAATTGAATATAGAATTCTAATACGTCATGCATGCACCCTGCTTGACCCGATTTCTTTATTAGAGTTTAGCAACAACATCAAGTATCAACCTTGTGTGCAAGCTCAACCTTCATTTACTTTTATTGCTGTTGTTGTTGGTTGCTCATATATAATGTTATTTATGTCTATTGTATGTATGTGGTTTTGTAATCTTGCAAACTCGTAGGCTCATACTAGTTAACTAGTTAACTAGTATGGAAGTTGTTGTGCATATGAGTGAACCGTAGTTCCCCGTTTGAGATTCGATACAAATGGTCATTAAATTAATTAATGTCATCGTTTGTGTTGAATCTTGAATTGTCCGTTTGGACAGTTTGGGATGAACAATTATTTTTTATACGTCATTGTTAGTATGTACAAGTTAGGAGTTATTTTAAAATTTGATAAACTTTTGGTAACTTGCATTTTGTGTTGTTCTCTGGGTGCATATTTGGTTGTGGTTGAATTTGATTTGACCACTCTCATTTTGTGTACTTAGAGACCAATGTGAAATACTGCCGAAATTTCATCAAATTTTAGAATTACTCATAACCTGTATATATGAATGACGTATAAAAACAATTGTCATCCTGAATGGGTATAAGACCACCACCTTTGAAGAAAAAGTGAGGTTGATCATAGCACCTTGTAAACAGTTGGCATGGATCGGAGTTGGATAACTGCATCACGCCTAAGTTTAGAGTACGAGGGGGGAGTTGAATCATTTCTAGAATTCGTAGCGAGGAATGCAGTGGAGGTGAACGGAAAGTATTTTTTCCATTGTGTGAGATGCTTGAACCTGCGTCGGGTAGACTTGGAAGAGGTGCGAGAGCATCTACTGTGTGACGGTTTTCTGCATAGTTATACGCATTGGATATGGCATGGTGAAGATGTGGTGGTGCCAAGTAACAGCTCTCAAACTGAAAATCGAAGCTCGATGCATGACACCGATGTCGACATGGATGACCGACTCGAGGATATGATCCGTGATGTGGGGGTAGAAGGTTTTAAGAAAGCTCATGTATATACGACTCTGTGTGAGGACTCTGAGCAGCCGTTGTATCCAAACTGTGTCAATTTCACGAGGTTATCAGCAGTTTTGCGATTGTTTAATTTAAAGGCCATAAACGGGTGGACGGATAAAAGTTTCACTGACTTACTGAAGTTGTTGAAAGAAATGCTTCCAGCTGGAAACAGCTTGCCGAATCGTAACTATGAGGCCAAAAAGGTGTTGTGTCCTATGGGTTTAGAGTATGAGAAAATACATGCATGCCCAAACGATTGTGTATTATTCCGGGGTGAGTTAGAAATGCTGCATCGATGTCCTAGGTGTGGGGTGTCACGGTATAAGAAGAAAGAGGCAGATTCTGATGAGGTATGCACTAAAGGGTCTCCTGCAAAGGTGTTATGGTATCTACCTATAGTTCCAAGACTAAAGCGTCTATTTGCCAATGCAGATAATGCATAACTTATGAGATGGCATGCTGATGAGAGGGTTGTTGATGGACTACTTAGGCATCCAGCCGATGGATCGCAATGGAAGAAAATGGATACGATTTTTCCAGAATTTGCCCATGAACTAAGAAATGTTAGGCTTGCACTAGCCACAGACGGAATGAACCCGTTTGGGAACCTGAGCATAAACCATAGTTCGTGGCCCGTTTTGTTGTTTGTTTACAACTTGCCGCCATGGTTGTGCATGAAGCAAAAATATGTGATGTTATCAATGATGATTTCTGGTCCACGACAACCGGGGAACGACATTGATGTATATTTAACTCCATTGGTTGAAGACCTCAAAAGGTTGTGGGAAGACGGGGTTGAAGTGTTTGATGGGTTTACCGGGCAATCATTCAAATTGCGTGCCATGCTATTTTGCACGATCAATGACTTTCCAGCGTATGGTAACTTATCCGGGTACAGCGTGAAGGGTCATAAAGCTTGTCCAGTATGTGAGGAGGGGACTAGTTCTGTGCGGTTGCATCATGGTAGGAAAAATGTTTATCTTCAACATCGAAGGTTTCTTAAAGCGAATCATCCGTTTCGGAGGTTGAAGAAGTCGTTTAACGGTGCCCAAGACTTTGAAATGGCTCCTCCACCACTATCTGGTTGCCAGACATATGAAAAGGTGAAAGACGTCAACGTGCAGTTTGGTAAGTGTGAAAAACAGCACCCGACACAAAACAACTGGAAGAAAAAGTCAGTGTTTTTTGACCTGCCATATTGGAGGGAGCTTGATGTAAGACACTACATTGATGTAATGCATGTGGAGAAGAATATGTGCGACAGTTTAGTTGGTATACTCTTAAACATACCCGGGAAGACTAAGGATGGCCTAAACTCGTGTATGGACTTAGAGTTGATGGGTATACGCCAGGATTTGCATCCACAATCATAGGGAAAAAGAACATATTTGCCTCCAGCATGTCATACGTTATCCAGAAAAGAAAAGCAAAGTCTGTGTGAATCGTTACGAAGTGTGAAAGTTCCGTCTGGTTATGGCTCCAACATCAACTCTTGTGTTTCCATGAAAGATTTGAAGTTAGTTGGGTTGAAGTCTCACGATTGTCACATGTTGATGTAGCAATTTCTGCCTATCGCCATTCGTGACATTCTTCCTAAAAATGTGAGAAATGTCATAACAAGGTTGTGTATGTCTTTCAATGCCATATGTTGCAAGGTAATCGTGCCCGGCGAATTAGATGTGTTGGAACAGGAAGCATCACTTATATTATGTTAGCTTGAAATGTATTTCCCGCCCTCTTTTTTTGACATAATGGTCCACTTAATCATCCATTTGGTGAGAGAGGTCCGTTGGTGTGGTCCAGTGTTCTTACGGTGGATGTATCCCGTTGAGCGATATATGAAGATATTGAAAGGGTATATGAAGAACCAACGTCGTCCTGAAGCTTCAATTGTGGAAAGATATATTGCAGAGGAAGCAATTGAGTTTTGCACTGAATACATGTCACATGCTGCAAGCATTGGTATTCCAACGACTCGTCATGAAGGGAGATTGGATGGGAAAGGAACAATTGGAAAAAAAATGAAGAGCATGCCACTTGCTGATGTCCTTCAGGCACACTTGTACATTTTAAACAACACGGACGACGTGCAACCGTATCTAGCCACACACAAGGAGCTAGTCAAGAAAACCAACCCTAAAATGACTGAAAAGTGGTTGTTGAATGAACACAACAAGAGTTTCATGCAGTGGTTCCAAAAGACCGTCCTGAAAGATACATCTGCATCCTCGACATTACATCGACTAGCACAGGGCCTGAACTTTGATGTCCTCACCTTTTGTGGGTATGACATAAACAACTATTCGTTTTATACAAGGACACAGGATGAAAAGAGTACAAATCAAAACAGTGGAGTGATGGTTGTGGCTCAGTCATTGCATTTCTCAACTTCAAAGGACAACAACCCTGTAATGGCTGAGTCATGCTACTTTGGTGTGATTGAAGATATATGGGAAGTTGATTATGGTCCCTTCACCATTCCTGTGTTTAAATGCAAATGGGTTGACAATAACAACGGTGTCAAAACTAATGATTTAGGAGTTACGTTGGTGGACCTCAACAAGATAGGGCATAAGGACGAACCATTCATAATGGCAACGCAGGTGAAGCAAGTTTTTTATGTTGCTGACCCAGCTGACAAACGGTGGTCAATTGTTATCCAAGGTAGACACATTGGAGACCCCAATCTTGATATTGTGGAAATTCCATCAACTACAACACGTATTCCAATATCTATCGTGGAACATGACATAGATGATGTAGTTGCCAGTCGTCATGACCACCATGAAGGCTTGTGGGAAAATATTTCATCTTAATAGGGTATTAATCTTGTTAGTGATTCATTGAATTACATGTTATATTAGTTATTCGTTGTTTTAAATGTTATATTAAATATTTGATAGTTTTGTTTCCTTGTTTGGACAGATACTCATGGCTGACCAGGATGGATAAATAAAGCTTTCATGTAATAAATAAAGCTTTTGTTCTAATTGTTTTGTGCATTGTTTGCAGTACTTTAAGGACGGGTCATATTTCCCAAAGGCACTTGTAGATGATGTTAGAAAGCAATGGGCCTCACACTTCATTGAAGTTAGGCGAAGCTAGATATAGGATCTTTATTCTTTTATGTATCTAGTAGGATTTAGGGTTTACTTTTATTAGATTACATTCAACTTAATTGTATATACTTTCATTTTTTAGGTTGTTATGAATTGATATAGAAAATAAATTGTTATATACATACCATTCTTTTGATATAGTGTTGCTGTGGCATACTGTATACTGTACTGGTTGTCTGAATGCAGGTTTGGAAAACGATAAAACAGAAACCATATTAAAAAAAAACCTCAGTATTTATTCACGGTTATGGCAACAACCGTGAATATAGACTATATTTATCCACGGTTACTACCATAACCGTGAATATAGATTCTATTTATCCATGGTTGTCCATCATAACCGTGAATATAAGTACTAAAAGGTTTCAGTTACAAACTACTTATATTCACGGTTATGATGGACAACCGTGGATATAGATACATTTTATCCACGGTTAGTAGCATAACCGTGAATATAAGTAGTTTGTAACTGAAACCTTTTAGTACTTATATTCACGGTTATGATGGACAACCGTGGATACATAGAATCTATATTCACGGTTATACTGGACAACCGTGAATATAGATACTCTTTATCCACGATTATTAGCATAACGGTGAATATAAGTAGTTTGTAACTGAAACCTTTTAGTTCTTATATTCACGGTTATGCTCGATAACCGTGAATATAAATAGTAAGTTATATTCACGGTTGTTCTTAACCGTGGTCAGATGTGATTTATTACCACGATTGTTAACCGTGGTTAAAGGCCATTATCTACTACCACGGCTGCAACAACCACGGTTCTTTAACCGTGAATAAAGGCCTTTTTTAACCGTGATTATATCCATTTTTTCCACTAGTGTGACTTTATCTCATCACAATCAATATCATAATCATCAACAGTTAATCATTTTCATTTCATCATCTCACAACAACCTATCATTCATTATGATAGTAACATTTCTCCATATTAAACACATCAACAATTCTTATTTTCATTTTATCAATTCATATCAACATCACAAATGTCCATATCATCATACATCTCTACACAAATTCATCATATACATTGAGCCTAATAATTATCATAAGTCTTCTCATTTCATCATTACTTCCATTTGATGGTTCTGATCCCCTAGATTGGCTCTTCCAAGCTGATCAGTTTTTTACCCTTCACCATATACCCCCACCTCAACGTTTGGAACTTATTCCCTTTTACATGAAAGGTAATGCCCTTAGTTGGTATAAATGGATGCATTCAAATCACCAACTATCTACTTGGAACAATTTTACCAAGGCCTTGGAGGTCCGTTTTGGCCCTTCCTCCTATGAAAACCACCAGGCTGCACTATTTAAACTTAAGCAAACCACAATAGTCACTGCCTATCAACAGGTTTTTGAGCGACTTTGCAATCAAATTATGGGCCTAACTCCTGAAATAATTCTTAATTGCTTCTTATCTGGCCTTAAACCTGAAATCCAGCGTGAGTTAAGTATCCTAAAACCTTACTCTATCTCCCACGCCATTGGCCTTGCCAAGCTAATTGAAAGCAAAAACATGGATACCCACAACCCCTCTTCTTCATTTTCCAGACCCTCCAGACCCCCACAACAAACACAAACCCTTACCACCTCCACCTCCCTACATAGACCACAACCTTCCAATCCGCCAAACAATGGCATTCTTCCTACCCCAAAGTTACCTATCAAAAGACTCACACCAGTCCAAATGCAAGAGCGTCACGCACAGGGTCTTTGCTATAATTGTGATTCTAAATATGTCTTTGGCCATAGATGCCAGCCTAAATTGTTCCTCTTACTTTTGGAAGATGACTTTCATGATGATACCGAACCTACTACCTCCACCCTTGATCTAGTCCACCCACCTCACTCTGATCCAGACCTGGATAACGTTCATTTTCAACTCTCCCATTTGGCCCTCACTAGGTCTGGCTCTCCAAAGACCCTACGTTTCACAAGATCTATCCATGGTCATAAGGTCATTGTCCTAATAGACACAGGAAGCTCTCATAATGTCATTCAACCCAGACTTGCCCACTTCCTTTCATTTCCTATTTCCACTATTCCCCAATTTCCTGTTATGGTGGGTAATGGAGCCTATATCCATTGTTCGGGTCTTTGTCCTAATACCCCCCTCAAAATCTAGGGTCATACATTTGATATCCCATTTTATTTTCTCCCAATCAAAGGTGCAGACTGCGTTCTGGGTATTGAATGGCTTAGCTCTTTAGGCCCAATCACTTCTGACTTCTCAATACCTTGCATGACCTTCTCTGTCAACTCCAGCCCCTTTACTCTCACTGGAGATTCTGCCTCCCTTGGCCTAGCCCCCTTTCACCAGATGCTCTGATTCACCCATACAAATTCTATGGCCCAAATTTACACCATTATACCCTCTCTACCTGATACAGACATGGCTATCTCTGAACCCATTACCATACCCCCCAATCTTCCTACATGCATTGAAACCATCATCCAAAAATTTATCTCTATTTTTTCCAAGCCTAAGGGCCTGCCTCCTTTTCGAGCCCATAACCATCACATCCCCTTGCTACCTAATACACCACCAGTAAATGTTAAACCCTACCGCTACCCCCACATCTAGAAAGAAGCCATGGCCACCCTCATCCTTGACCTACTTCAGGAGGGGCACATCAAGCCTAGTACTAGCCCCTTTTCGTCACCAGTTCTATTGGTACGAAAAAAGGACAGCTCCTGGCGGCTCTGTGTCGACTACCGGGCCTTAAATGCAGTAACTATCAAGGACAAATTTCCTATCCCTACTATTGAAGAGTTATTTGATGAGTTAGGTTCTACAGCTATTTTTACCAAACTTGATTTGCATTCAGGTTTTAACCAGATTCGTGTGGCACCAGAGGACGTTCACAAAACGGCTTTTCGAACCTATGACGGCCACTATGAGTTTTTGGTTATGTCGTTTGGGCTCACTAATGCCCCATCTTCCTTCCAGGCAGCTATGAACCACCTTTTCCGTCCCCACTTACGTAGATTTGTGCTAGTATTTTTTGATGATATTTTGATTTATAGTCCTGACCTAGTTGCTCATTGTGAACATTTAAGGTTAATTTTACAGCTTTTGTCCATACATTCCTATTTTGCAAAGCTTTCTAAGTATGTTTTCGCTACTACTAAGGTTGAATATTTGGGCCACATTGTTTGTGTCCAAGGGGTTCATCCTGATCTAAACAAAATTGAAGCAATGCTCAACTGGCCCGAGCCACGTTCACTCTCATCTTTCAGAGGATTTTTAGGCCTCACCGGTTTCTACCGTCGGTTCATCCGACAATACGCCACACTCGCCTCTCCCCTCACAGATTTACTGAAGTCACAGTCCCAGTCTTTTACATGGACTCAAGAGGCCTTTATAGCCTTTACAAAATTGAAGGAACAACTATGCAAACTGCCTACACTAATGTTGCCTAATTTCTCTACACCCTTTGATCTTGAGACTGATGCTTCCTCGGTCGCGTTGGGTGCTGTCCTCTCTCAAAATGGACACCCTCTAGCATTCTTCAGCAAAAAGATTTCTCCCCGCAAGCAACAGATGTCTGCATATTCAAGAGAAATGTTAGCCGTCACAGAATCAGTGAAGAAATGGAGACAGTATCTTATTGGGAACACTTTCAGAGTCATCACTGACCAGAGGAGTCTTAAGGACTTGTTGACCCAAAAAATTCATACCCCAGAACAACAAAAATAGGCTCTTAAACTACAGGGGTTTACCTTTTCTATACTGTATCGTCCAGGGAGGGAAAACACCATCGTTGATGCCTTGTCCAGAATTCCTGATCAGCCCGAGAACACCTTGCTCAGCTTTTCTTCTCCAGTTCCATCAATTATCTCTGAATTAGTCCATTTTTACTCCACCCCTAATGGCCTTGAAACAGCATCCCAATTAATTCAGTTCTCATCAGATTATTACCAAAAAAATGGTCTTTTTTATTTTAAAGAAAAATTGTTCATACCTGATCAGTGGAGAACCAAGCTTCTACAAGAATTTCACTCTTCTCCTCTTGCTGGACATTCTGGAGTGAAGCCCACCATTACGCGTATCACCTCTTCTTTTTTTTGGCCATCCATCTGAAAGGATGTCCACAACTAGGTCCGGTCCTGCATCACCTGTCAACAAAATAAGTACATACCCTCAAAAAAGTATGGCTTGTTGAAGCCTCTGCCAATTCCAGAAAAGGTTTGGGAAGATATATCTATGGATTTTATTACAGGCTTACCGGTCTCACACGGCCACTTGGTCATATGGGTAGTCGTTGATCGTTTATCCAAACATGCCCATTTCATTGGATTACCTACATTCTTCACAGCGTCTGCCTTAGCCCATCGTTTCATGGTGGAGATCCACCGCCTCCATGGCATGCCCTGCACGATTTTCTCCAACAGGGATAAAGTTTTCCTCAGTAATTTTTGGACCACAATCTTCAAGCTGCGAGGGACAAAATTGAATTTCAGCAGTGCCTATCATCCGGAAACGCATGGCAAAACAGAGGTCCTTAACAGAGGGATCGAAGCTTACTTACGCTGCTTTACAAGTGACTATCCCAAGTCCTGGTTTCGGTTCCTTCATCTCTGTGAGTATTGGTACAATACCACAGTACACTCAGCCATAGGAATGACTCCATACCAAGCTGTTTATGGAAGGCTTCCTCCTACCATCCCAGATTTCATCCCAGGCAGTACTGATTTGCCTCAGGTTGCTTCTTCCCTGCAAGAAAGACAACATTTTGGCTTAACTCAAGGCAAATCTTGTTAGCTCAAGGCAACGTATGCTATCACAAGCCAATAAACATAGGCAGGATATCACCTTTCACCCCAGAGATTGGGTTCTACTTCGCCTTCGTCCTTATCGGTAGCAATCGGTAACTCAACGATCCTCTCAGAAATTGGCTAAGAGGTACTACGGGCCTTTTCAAGTCTTGAAGAAAATAGGGGCAATGGCTTATGCCCTTCACCTTCCGAGGGAGTCTCGAATACATAACGTATTCCATGTATCTCTGCTCCGCCTCCCCCCTTTGTATTTCTCCAGAAGTTTCTCTCAAAGGAGTCTCTATTTCTCTGGAACCTAATGACCCTGTGTTTTTAGACTCCCATTCGCAATCTTTAGATAACCCTTTATTTCCTGAGACAGGCCCATGTGCCTCTGCCAGCCCACGTGCTCCTGCCCCTTCACTTGTTTCGACAAGAGAAGTTTCCCCAGGAACAGCTGTTTCACCTCAGCTCTCAAATCAAAACCTTGAGGACAAGGTTAATTTGAATGGGCCAGGTATTGATAGGCCCTATCGCACCAAAAGGAGACCAGCATGGCTAAAGGATTTCTCAGCAAAATAAAAAATAGCCCAATTACCAATTTAATCCTGTTAGCATTATCTGTTATGATATTTTCCTTTTCTTTTCCAGATAATTCTGTTATAAGTATCCACCCTTTTTGATTATGCATGCAATGAATGAAATTCAGTTATAGAATTTTTCCTCTCTCTTTCTCTCTCGTTAGCATTATTTTTGATAGGTGGTTATTCAGCATCTATCAGGTGCTTAATCCTTAACCATGATAAGAACCAACTGCTGGAGATACTGTCTTGGTATAAATTTAGGCAACCAATAGTAAATGTGTTGCCTTCCTAACTTATTAAAAAATAGTTAAATAAAACACATACACACATAATAAAAAAAAGAAGTTGATGTCAAGGATGATAATTGGATCTAAACCTAATGGGCATTTGCAAAAATTACTTATGATGGGTAGGGTAATTAATTACTCACTTAGTTTTTTTAGGTAAGTATAGGGAATTTCCCATAATACCCTGCGGATGTGATATGAGTACTATAATATTCATCCCGCCTTGCGCCGCACCTTTTGAATATATTTTTTCATATATTTTTATATACTAATATAAATTTTTAATTTTATTTTTTTTAATATTTGAGTGATTAACCTATTATGTGTTTTAAGTGGATATTTTATCATATTTAGTCTTTTTTTAATTTTATTAAATATTTTACTTGTTTTTTACAATGATATTAAATAGTGATTTTACTTAGTTAAAGTAAGAGTTATGAGTTCATGAATGAGTATTTAATTAGGTACCTAGAGATAGTGAAGATGAAGACTAAAGTTGTTACCCGTGTATCTAATCATGGATAGTTTTTTAAAATGTGAGGTATGGGGAATAGTACTATAATACCCTACCCAAACCCGTAAGGGTGCCATCTCTAATTAGTCTTAAAAGGTTTATAATGAGACTAGCTAAAAGCATTTGTTCATTCTGATATGGATTAACAAAATCAATTTATATGACATAATTCAAAAAAAAATTTATTTAGAAACATTTGTTTATTTTTTAAAATAATTTTTATTTTCTATTACATTAAAAAGGATATACATATACTGTTGGAGAAAATGTAAGACTGAGGCGTGTGAGAAGCACACTGGGCTTAAGGGTTTGTTCGCGTATCGCGTGACCCCCCAGGATACAACAGTCCATCTGAGTAGAACAGGAGCAGAACTAGCAAAAGATTTTCGTAATTGTGTGTAAACCGGAAAGAAATATATTATTAACATAACATGTACGATTTGTTTTTAATACCATAATCATAACCGATTAATTCCGTGTTAATGAGACGTTACAAAATTCAAATATTAATCATACTCATTAACCGGAAATTAATCAGATAATCTGGTAAGATATTCCCTTTAAAAACAAATCGTAACGTTCTTAAAATTAAATGCCCCAATAAATAGCTTTCTCAGATAGGCTTTTCAAATTTATAATTCAAATTTAAAGAAAAAGAATTTAAAAATAAAAAGGAACGGCGTATATCATCGTGCGCGCAGGGGGGGGCAAATCATCAGATTTGCACACGAAACAGATATTTCGGCCCAAACTCACTTGCGCGCGAGCCCACTTCCTTTCTATCTTGTTTACCACCATAAGTTCTCTTTCTATATATAAAGCCTTAAGAGAAATGTTGTCCAAGCAATGTGGGACTAGAAACTTTTGAAATAAGTAAAATTTCCAACAATCCCCCACATATTTCAAAAGTTTCTTTTATTTTTATTTTTTATTTTTTAAAAATATATATATATCCGGTTTACATCATGGTGCAAATGCATCAGATCTGGTGTCTTCAGGACTATGAACCAGGCCCTAGACAGATAAACTTAACTTACAGTAATTTTGGTGAAGCAAAGCTTCTATGAACCAAAATCACTTTAATGTAAGATAGCGGTTTACCCATCACATTTCACTTCTCGACTCTTTTAGCTGTTTTCGCCGTTTTGCGCGAATAGGCCGTGCGCGTGCCTGGTAATTCATGAGTGCTTTAGAGATTTGCCTAAATCTCATGCAAGCGGCCTCACTTGACACTCATATAGGTGACTTCATCAAGTGTATCCTACATTTTATACACCACCCATAAGGGATATGAAAATCATTAAAATTTAATAATTAACCTCTCGTTCTTTGTAGCCTAGCACTTCACACATCATAGGAATGGAGGAAGAAATAGTGCTAGAGGATTAACAATGACTTGTTATTACCCATATGAACCTTCTTCATGGGATCTCCAATCACAAAGGTTGGGTTCCCATCATTGTTAATTTTATTGTAGGCTCAAGTCCCATTCCCCTCGATGTTTCATAAACAACCTTTCTTCCCAAAGGTTTTGTCAGAGGATCGGCCAAATTCACTTCTGACTTCACATACTCTATGGATATTATTCCATTATTTAGCAGCTGCTTTACCACATCGTGTCTCAAACGGATGTGTCTGTTCTTACCATTGTAAGATTTATTTTTAGCAATGGCTATCGCCGATTGACTATCACAATGCATAGATATTGAAGGTGTTGGTTTTATTCCTAATGGAATATCTGCTAAGAAGTTTCTTAACCACTCAGCCTCACTACCAGCCAATTCTAGAGCAATAAACTCTGACTCCATAGTAGATCTTGCAATAATATTTTGTTTGACTGATCTCCAAGTAACAGCACCACCACCTAGTGTAAACACATAACCACTAGTGGATTTTGTCTCATCTGAATCTGAGATCCAGTTGGCATCACAGTATCCTTCTAATACTGCGGGATATCCATTATATAATATACCATAATTCATGGTACCTCTCAAATATTTCATTAATCTTGCTAAAGCAACCCAATGCTCATTATTAGGATTATGAGTATATCTACTCAATCTGCCCACAGCATATGCTATGTCAGGTCTCGAATAATTCATTAAATGTAATAGGCTCCCAATAATTTGAGCATATTTGGATTGAGACACAGGTTCTCCTCTATTTTTCTTTAATTGAGTGTTGCCATCATAAGGAGTACTCACTGGTTTTGACTCAAAATATTCAAACTTCCGAAGAAGTTTCTCAATATAATGTTCTTGAGAGAGCATTATATTATTATCCTTCCTTATGATTTTAACACCTAAGATAACACTTGCCTCACCCATGTCTTTCATATCGAAATTGTTAGCAAGAAATTGTTTTGTATTAATTACTATATCATCATTTGTACCAAAAATAAGCATGTCATCCACGTATAAGCATACAATCACACATTCACCATTTTCTACTTTTGTATATACACACTTGTCAACTTCTGAATAAGAGAACCCATTTCTAGTTAATACACTATCAAATTTTTCATGCCACTGTTTTGGTGCTTGTTTTAATCCATATAAAGATTTAAGAAGTTTACAAACCTTAGTTTCTTGACCAGAAACTACACAACCTTCTGGTTGAACCATATAAATTTCTTCTTCTAAATCACCATTTAAAAAAGCAGTTTTTACATCCATTTGATGAATAACAAGTTTATAAATGGATGCTAAAGCGATTAAAACTCTTATAGAAGCAATCCTGGTTACGGGAGCAAAAGTATCAAAATAATCAATATTTTGTTTTTGAGTAAAACCTTTAGCTACTAAACGGGCTTTATATTTATCAACTGATCCATCAGGAAAATATTTCCTTTTAAAAATCTATTTACAGCCAATAGGTTTGGCTCCCGGAGGTAAATCTACTAAAGTCCAGGTTTTATTTTTTAAAATAGAGTCTAATTCAATTTTAATCGCTTCTTTCCAAAATACAGCATCAGAAGAAGAAATTGCTTCATTAAAATTTAATGGTTCATTGTTAACCAGATAGGTATAAAAATCATTTCCAAAAGATGTTTCTTTTCTTTGTCTCTTACTTCTTCTTAAATTTTCATATGGTTTTTCAGAGGCATCACACAAAGGTTCACTAGAAATATTAATAGGTTCATTCATTTGTGAACTAGAAATATTTTCAATATCAACAACAGGTTCACAAGAAACACGATCAATATACATAGGAAATATATGCTCAAAAAACTCAGCATTTTTAGTCTCAATGATAGAATTGCATGCAATAATATCGCTTTTCACAACTAAAAACCGATAGGCAGCGCTATTTTGAGCATAACCAATAAACATACAATCACAAGTCTTAGATCCTATCTTTCTCTTTTTAGGATCAGGCAACATTACTTTGGCTAAACACCCCCACACTTTTAGATAATCTAAGTTAGGCTTATAACCTTTCCATAATTCATAAGGTGTTTTACCAGAATGTTTATAAGGAATCCTATTTTGTATATGACATGCAGACAATATAGCTTCTCCCCAAAGATTATTGGGTGCAGATGAAGAGACAAGCAAAGCATTCATTATTTCTTTTAGAGTCCTATTTTTTCTTTCAGCTACACCATTAGACTCAGGTGAATATGGTGGAGTTATTTCATGTATTATCCCTTCTTTTTCACAAAAATCATTAAAAAGAATATACTCACCTCCTCTATCAGACCTTACCCTTTTAATTTTTTTATTTAATTGATTTTCCACTTCGGCTTTATAAATTAAAAACATATCAAAAGCTTTGTCTTTATTTTTAATTAAATAAATCTTAGTGTATCTTGAAAAATCATCAATAAAAGTCACATAATATTTTTTTCCACCTCTGGTTACAGCTTGTTTTAAATCACCTAAATCGGAATGAATTAACGAAAGTAACTCAGACTCACGGTTCACAGGAAAACATGATTTTTTCGTAATTTTTGATTCAACACATATATCACATTTGTTTAAATTCGCATTTTGAAAACCGGAGATCATACCATCATCACGCAATTTTTTCAAATATTTAAAACTAACATGTCCTAGTCTAGCATGCCACAAATCATACGAATCAACAATATACGCAGAAGATGAAACATTATTATTATCGTTAGAAATATTCAAAACAAAGAGTCCATGATCACAATATCCTTTTCCAACAAAAACATCATTTTTGGTCATGATGATCTTATCAGACTCAAAAGAAACCTTAATTCCTACTTTTCCCAAAAGAGCAACAGAAATTAAATTTGCTCTAATACAAGGTACATGAAGCACATCATTAAGTGCCAAGGTCTTTCCAGATGTGAGTTTGAGAAAAACTTTTCCTTTACCAAGGACATCGGCCTTTCGAGAATCACCGAGATACACAAATTCTTCTCCTTCCCCCACAACTTTGTAGGAGGTAAACAAATCACGGTTAGCACATATGTGCTTGGTAGCCCCAGAGTCTACCACCCATTTACTCACATTGGCCACAATTAAGGCTTGAGAAACAACCGCAACAATAACATCATTGTCATCTCCTTCAGCCAAATTAACTCTTGGCTTAGGAGGAATATCGTTTCTCTTCCTGTATCTACATGCCGGAGCATGATGACCTGGCTTACCACACACAAAGCAAAAACCCTTCTTTTTGAAGGCAGTGGGATTAGCAGAATTAAGTTGTCTAGCAGGAAAATGATCAAAGGACTTTTTGTTATCATACCTCTTATTTTTGTTCCTGGCCTGCACCATATTTGCTCTTGCAGCCAGTGCTCTACCTCTCGCTGCCTTTTCTTCTTTCCGGTTGGTGTCCTCAATGATTATGTGGGTAATCAATTCTGAAACAGAGAGCTTACTCAGTTTGTGCTTGAGTTGTTGTTTGTAATCCTTCCACGACTCTGGTAATTTTTCAATTAAAAAACCTGCAACTAATTCATCCTGCATAGTAATATTTTCAGACTTGAGGTCCTCCAGCAGCTTATGGTATTCGTTAATTTGGACATTTATGTCCTTGTTATCAGTCATTTCCCAGCGATAAAAATTTCCAACCAGGAAATTTTGTTTCCCAGCATCCTCAGCAGTGTATTTTACTTTAATGGACTCCCAAATGGCCTTTGCTTCCTTGTAAGAACAGTAGACATCGAAAAGCTCGTTAGATAATGTACTAAGAATAGTATGACGACATACCTTGTTAGCATTGACCCATAATTCAAGAGCGTTAGGATCGGTTGGCTTGTCATCAGTGATGGCAAACCCGACCCCGTGTATGTCGAGAACAAAGAAGACCCGTTCCTGCCAACGGCGGTAGCTTTGGCCTCCGAAGACTTCGATTTTGGAGACGTCAGGAAAAGGTTTAGCAAAGGTGACCGGGGCAGGAGGCAACGGTGGGGGAACAATGTTGGCGTTGTTCCCGTTGTCATTCACAGCTTCAGCCATCGCAAAACCCTTAAGATTGTTGGAGAAAATGTAAGACTGAGGCGTGTGAGAAGCACACTGGGCTTAAGGGTTTGTTCGCGTATCGCGTGACCCCCCAGGATACAACAGTCCGTCTGAGTAGAACAGGAGCAGAACTAGCAAAAGATTTTCGTAATTGTGTGTAAACCGGAAAGAAATATATTATTAACATAACATGTACGATTTGTTTTTAATACCATAATCATAACCGATTAATTCCGTGTTAATGAGACGTTACAAAATTCAAATATTAATCATACTCATTAACCGGAAATTAATCAGATAATCTGGTAAGATATTCCCTTTAAAAACAAATCGTAACGTTCTTAAAATTAAATGCCCCAATAAATGGCTTTCTCAGATAGGCTTTTCAAATTTATAATTCAAATTTAAAGAAAAAGAATTTAAAAATAAAAAGGAACGGCGTATATCATCGTGCGCGCAGGGGGGGGCAAATCATCAGATTTGCACACGAAACAGATATTTCGGCCCAAACTCACTTGCGCGCGAGCCCACTTCCTTTCTATCTTGTTTACCACCATAAGTTCTCTTTCTATATATAAAGCCTTAAGAGAAATGTTGTCCAAGCAATGTGGGACTAGAAACTTTTGAAATAAGTAAAATTTCCAACATATACATTATGTTTTCATTTTAGTTTAGATAGGAAATAAAAAAAATGAGGGGAGGAAGAATTAATATATATATATATATAAGGTGTATATTTTAAAATTTTAAAATAAAAAATATCATATATGGATGCCCAAAGGTAGGGCCGAGCAACGGTCGGACTAGGTCGGATTCGGGCCAAAAATGTTCAATCCAACCAAAACCGAGACTCTAGAAAAATGGCCCATTTTCGACCATTTCCAAGCTCGGATTTAGCGGATCTCAGTTCTGTCGGTTTCGGATATATAGTCGGATTATTCATTTATATTTTATCATGTTTAAAATATTTTTTCAAATAAAGATTTGAAACCAAAAACAAATATGGAACAGGCAAGAGATGCACATCGGTATTGTATAGATCTAGAAAGTAAAGGAAAAACAGATACAAAAAGAAGAAGAAAAATCAGAACTTGGATCTGAAAATATATTCAGACATATACAAGCCAAAGTTACAGAAGAAAATAAATGAAAAAAAAATAGAACTTCAAACCAAGGTTAATGGCAATGGACACAGCGATTGGTCATGTAAGAACGATCATGGAAACGGTCATGGTTGGTGGACGGCGTTGACGAAAATGGACGGCAAGTGGTCAGGTACATGGAGCTTATGTCGCCAGAGTCAAGGCGGCGGGAGAAGTGGAGGTCGGAGGGGATGATGCGGCGGTTGAGGATGAGGAGAAAGGAGAAAGGATGGGGTAGGGAGTCTGAGAAACAAAGACATTAAAAGGGAATGGGTGGGAAGAAGGAAGAGTCTGGAAGAGGGAAAGATTAGGGTTTCTTTATTATGGGCCTTGAATGTTTATGGGCCTTTAAGAGAATGCATTTATTGGTTGGTTACAGATACCGCAAGGTTAAATTTTACCCATCCGTTTTTGACTGAACTTAACCATTTCTGATAAAATTTTTATTTTTTAAATTTGAAATTCAAATCACCCGGGACCTACATTCGATTTTCATTTTCGAACATCATGGGCCGGACCGGTTTGCTCGGTTCCACCTAGTCCTACCCAAAGGAATTAAAATAAATTAATGGAACAAGCACACATAAGACATTGTCATCATAGTTCTGTTGGTCAAGTGGGAGCTCAATTTGTGGTGGGGAAAAATGAGTTGAAGAGAAGGACAACTATAATCCTTCAAAGGCGAATTCTAAGGCATGCCATAAAGCTTCACTTTCTCTTCTTTGCTCCCTAATTTAAATCAATGCATTTTGGAGACATGTGCAAAACTAAAAGGTTTCGAGTATTTTACCGCTTTCTCTTTAATTGACGGTTAAAGTTGAAGTGACTCGTTTCTTTTCCTTTTTAATATTAATTTGTTTTGATAGTGTCCTTTTTAATATTAATATAACTTTAAAATTAGTTATTAATATATATAAATAAACATTAACTATAAAATTGTATACTTATAAATATTTGGTTATTTAAAATTTAGCAAATGCAATTATCAAAGTTTTATTACATAATTTAATTGTTACATGTATATTCTATAAAATATTTTAAATAAGAAATAATTAATTATATATTTTAATATCACTAACTATCGGTTAATATCCTTTAAAGTGATTTTGTCGAAAGCTGACTTTGAAACTTGAATTAAAAAATATATGTGTGTGGTTAATTACTTTGGTTTAGCCTACAAAATATACTAGTTTGAAAAATAAGTTACTTTTTTGGGTGAATTAAAAAGTCTTTTTCAGTCGAAATTTTTTTAACATTTTTAGGTGTAAAAATCATTAAAATAAGAATGATATCTCCTAACATGATTAATATCAACAATTTATTATATAATTAATTCACTTTTTTTACTCTCTCATAATAGAACCTTTTTCATATGATAGATTATATATAACAAAAACAATATATTTTCATTCTAAAAGACAGGCCTCTATTGTCTTACCGCTATTTCCCCTTTTCTAAAAGATAACTATTTTTCCTAATTAGTAGTTACCTATTTCCCTTATAATGATTTTTCTATCTGGTAATTATAATTCATTACATATTATTATCATTTAAAATTTAGCTAGATATAAGAATATTATGAATAACAAAATTATCTCAATCAAATTTTGAAACAGCTGCATTTTTAACATGCTCCCACCTGATTTTTTGGATTAAGTTAAAACAATTTTTCACCAATTGATCTCGACAACCTTTGATTTATTTAGATTGAAAATAATACAACAATAAATTGATATACTCAATTATATAGAAAACTTAATACATATTTCTTATGAAACAATGGTGACGGACTTGTATGTTGCTTTAATAAAGAGAAATTATTCAAAATTGAAAGTATTAAAATACTTTATCATCGTTAAAAATCAAATTGACCGATTTCATTATTTGTTGACAAAGAAATATTTGACAAAATTAATTACGGTTTTAAAAGATAAAATTAAAAATATATTTACTCTTTAAATAAATAACTATAATAAAAATATGAAATAAATAAGGAAAAAAATATAAGACTAAATTAAAAAATTAAATGATGAAATTATGTATCTTAATATTAATTTAGTAATTTTTTAATACGTGTATTTTTTAAATTATAAAAGAGAACGTCGGAGTAGCTAGTAGATCGAATAGATCAACACGTGTTTCTCCGAAATAGTATCACAGGTTCCACAATTTTACCTAACTTCGCCTTAAAATCACAAACTTAATGTAATGCTATATGTAAGTAACTTTCATACTTTTGACTAAATCGTAGAAGAATTAGTGTGTGTGTGTATACCGACATATCAATCGATTCTAACCACTTAAGGTTGGGAACACATTCAAAAAATTTAACGAAAAACAGTATAAAGCCATTATTGCAACTTAATTAGAATTTAGAAAGAGTAAAAGGTTCCAGAAAACCCACCGAAAAGGAAAGAGAACCACAATCTTACAATTTTAATATAAATATATATACACACACATTTTCTGGTTAATATATATTAGGTGAAGTTAGTAAAATGATGGAGAAAGATATATAAATGGGAATTAAAGAATAAAAAAAATATCATTAGTTTATATTCCATCTGATTTCTATAACAGTCTCAGTATCATTTTAATACTTTTTAAAATTTGGATTTATTAAATAGTAAACTTAAGACAATGCTTAATTAACAAATGACCCAAGATATATCTATCTATTGAAGCAGCAAAAACATGTGTCCATTTTGTTACAATAACTACAAAGTATTTTATCGCATTAAAATGATGTATGAACTCCCTATCATTTATCAATAACTTCACTGATCATTATTTTTTTTTGTTATTAATATCAAAAGGGGTGTGTGGGGAACGATGGTTGAAGGAACATTATTATGACGTATGCGAGATAGTTTAGTTAATTAGGTGTATAGAATATGAAATACGTTGTATGAATGAGAAGTTTAAGCTTATTTGTGTGATAACATATATATGCAGGATTGAGCAATGACTCACAATATTGATCACATGGCTCAGCGCGAGAGAAGGGGGCGAAGAAAATGCCCCGTTATATCCGCACCATGCACATTACTTGTCTAAAAAGGTTCCATGTACCCTTATCAAATAAAATTCTCTTTGGTGTAAATCCTCTATCCCTAGGCATTAGTACCACTGCCACTTATACTTGATCCTCATCACAATGATAATGTTGTAATGAAGAGAAGACATGGAAATGCAATCACGGAATCATCACAAATATTATATTCCTTTTCCATATAATTTTCAAAACCGAAGTCAACAAATTAACAGTTCCAGTCCTCCTTTGACCAGCACATTATGTAGCAGTAAAGGATGTTGGAGAATCATACATGCTGAAAAAAATGTCACACTACCCCTCTTCCATTTGTTCACATTTATAGGCTTTTAAGTTGAAAAAAGATTGAAAAAAGTGAAGTCACAGCGGGATAGTAGGTAGTGTTTGTCTTCTGTTTAATGATCAATTGATTTGCTTGTTATTTAGGCATATAGGCTATATATATATGTGTGTACACACAAGCCATTATAAATAGAAGATAGTTGAACATATAGTTTGTGTTGAAGGCCGTTTTGATGAGATCATGACAATCTCGAGTTCGAATGCATTTAGAAAAAAGGTGATATCTAAGTGGAGAGGGAGTTCATGCTCGAAAAGGTAGGTTTCAACAAGTGTTATATACATTAGTTATTTTTGTTCAAAATAATATTAGTTAGTTACAAAATAAAACAATATGACTCTACATATAGCTAGCAAACAATTTCTTACAATTAATATGTTGATGCTATATATGTACGTGGGGGCCATCTCGGATATATATATATATATATATATATATATATATATATATATATATAGAAAAATATTGTCAGGGTTTAGTTGCCTGAAAGCTGAGCATATATGGCCACATTATATTATAGGTTGTAAGGTAATTGAAAATATTACACTGATCATGTAATTTTTTATATTTTGTTGTGGTTGTCATCTGGTAAATTTCATATTGTTTTAATTTGAGCAGATAATCTTTTTATAATATTTTTATATAGATTGGTTAAATTGTAACCAAAAAATATAGAATGGTTAAATATTTGTAAGAATGAATGGTTATATATATATATATATATATATATATATATATATATATATGCTTGTGACTAGTGCGTAGTCAATTGTTAATATTAAAAGATTAGCAAACATTAAGATTATATTGAAGGGTAAAACAAAGTATATATATAAGAATCTTTTCCTCCCTTACATACTAGGATAAATCATGATCAGAAGTAAAAACTGATGAGTTTTATTATGATTTGAATGTTTCATTTCTGAGTTTTTTATAGGAGCTAGAAATTCAGTTACATTCATAATAAGAGATACATCATTTTATGAAATATGTACTCTCACAATAACATACAACATTTTATTCTTATGCCTCTCTGGAACCACACACACATATCTATGACTATACATAGATTCATCCATCTTAAATACTATACAATAATAAGAAACCCTAAAGGGATTATGATAATAACTCGTTAATTAATATAAAGAAGGGTTGAAATCTCATATATATCATTATATATGGTCACCTCTATGATAACCATCCCCAAGTGGATCATTGTTCCAAGGAGAAGGATAATAATAACCAGCTGGGGGAGATTGAACGAGAGAGGAAGCTCCACTACCTTCACCAATTCTTGATCTTATTCCATCTTGAGGCATTTCATTGCAGGTGTAGCGGATCAAATCAGCGTTTGTGGCATCAAGTTCCTTTTGGAGCCTAATAACTTGCCTTTGGAGCACTGAGATTGCCCCAACACAGCCATAAACAGGATCTTTTATCCTTGCCTCTGCTTCATAGGCCAAAGAGTTCACTGCATCCTCCCTCTGGTGGGGTTGCACCTCATTCAGAAGCTTGCTCACGTTGCTTGCACCAAATATCTTGTGAACATTCGCGAACTTTTGAGGCTCTTCTGGTGGGAAATATGGAGCAAATATGCAATCCGGCATGCACTTCCTTCTCAAAAACTTGCACGCAGCACATGGAGAATTTGAGTAGCTAGAAGAGGCCATGATCTTCACTGCAATTTCTTATATCCATTAAGAATCAAACACAATAAAAAACAATTTAATTATTACAAAATCTTAAATACATAGAAGGGTAACTTTAACCTATATATTTAAGAATTTCTACTGCTGAAAACTAATCTCTTTTAAGATTAAAGATCGTTACTTGTATACATAGAAAGGCAACTTTAACCTATGTATAAATACAGTGTTTAATTAAGTAAACAGATACATCAAAATCAAAACACAATACTGTTATATTGCATAGCTTAATGTAGATTTCTGAATCTTTTAACAAAAAAGACTACTATCCTATATATCCATGAATATGATGTCAAATTAATTCGGAGTAGTTGTAAATAAAACTAAATAATCATAAATAATTAAAATCACCAAAAGGCTTGTATATACGTCCGTTTAATTTCTTCAAAATTATTTAACACTGACGTCAGCGTAATTAATTGTACATAATGTGGTGCGATCCAATCTGAATTTAATCTCTAGACTTGAATGAACATGTATAAAACTAGGGTTAGGGAGACTTGACTTGCTTAAAGCACATACATCCTGCTACTTCCTTTTTGGTTTCTACCACTGTTCATGAACTTCTCTTACTTTTTATCCCTAGGCCGTCTTTATGTTGAATCAAAGTACCAGTACTCAATTGGTGGAAATATATATATATATATATATATATATATATATATATATATAATATAATATAAAAAGAAGAGCCTCTATTTATAGATTTTCTGACCACTACCCAGAACCCTTTTTCCAATTTGATTATTTTACTCTCATGGACAGAAGAAGGACGAGGGAGAAAAGAATAAATAAAATAAGTATTCTACATGTGAGACGACGTACAGTCTTAATAATTATGCGATGTTTGATATTTCTTCATCTCAAGTTCATAAATATTCCTCCCTGAATCTCTCTCCCTGTCTCTCCTTAGGTATAGCCTTCTGTGTGATTTTCTGTTTTGAGGGGCTAAAAAGAAAAGGTGCACCTATTCAGTTTATATTGTGGACATTTCACAGTTTTCAACTCTTTCACTTGGATGCTATATATATATATATATATATATATCCATACACACCCAGAATTTCATTTCTTCCAAAACCCTGAATCAAACCTCAGAACACATGAATTTATCAAACAAATTAAACAGCGGCCAAAAAAGATTTAATAGGGAAAAATTTAACACATACATATAATATAAATATATATAATTGGAACAAAAGACTATACCTTGTTGTAAAGCTAGCTAGGTTTAATTGAGGAAACGATATACCTTAATTTTTTTCCTCCCTTAACGCGGAGAAGGGTCTTTCAAGATCTAATCTTTAATAATGGGAGTGAAAAAGAAGTGTGGAAGCAGCCGGCGGATACAAGTCTTGGGAATTCACTATTGGATGTGAGAGTTCAGAGGGAAAACGGAAAACCCTAGTTAGTTGCAGGACAAGATGAGAAAAACCCGCAAATACAATGACAACTAGATAAGCAACAAAGAGATAGTATAGGAAGAAAAATAGCATTTTCCAGTGAGCGAGTGGGAAAAGAAAGCAAAAGACAAGTGCAATAAATGGGGCTACCAAGTGAAAAAGAATGACTATGACACAACCTTTATAATAATAATAAATATCCAACACTACTGTACTACATACCATGGCTAACTCTATTTCCCACTAATGCTGTCAAAATTGGTGCAGATCACCTTTTTTAACAACTTACAAAACTATGAAAACTGATTTTAAAAGTTTATTTTCCAAAAGTTTTAAAATCGGTTATATTGCAACCGATTTAGAAAATTGCGACTTTACCCACGGAGGCCAGATCTTGGAAAGAAAGTGAGCCAAACGTGTATATATATATTCATAAAAGAATGCTCTATGCCATTGCCCGTGCCACGAAGGTTAATAATAATAAAATAAAAGATTATTTAATTTGTATCTCTCTCCGCTTCAAATAAAATATATATGAACATTTTACGTACGTATCTTTTCATTCCAATATGTCTATTGAGTATTATTATGTTACTAATAAAAAAATATTATTAATTTAATCTCTGGTTGTTTCCCCCATATATATATATATATATATATATATATATATATATATATATAAATATGTAAAAAATTAGTGTGTAAATTTGACTCCATCTTATCCATTTTAACTTAAAAGAACAAACTAATGATCGATATATCTTAATTTCTAATTTTGCTTGTTCAAGTCCTTTTTCTACTTAAATATTCTTCATTTTGTTTTTTTTCCTTTTATATTAATATCGATCTTACTTTACCAAATGAAGTGACGTAACTTTTTTCTTTCTATAATATTATTGTTTTTCCTGTAAGTTTCACTCGATCTCTAATATTTCCAAAAATTCCTTTATAATTTATCTTTTTTTATAATTAGACAACAATTAATTTGTTAGTTTTCAGTCTTTTATAATTATATTTATCTTTATTTTGGCTTTAATTCGTATACTTTAAGTGTTTAATTTTTGCTTTTGTATTTTCTTTTTTGGTTCCCCTAACCAAATATGTTACCACGGTAATTCTTGAAAGGGGCAACTTCTTACCAAATGTCTATGTACTATAGGGACAAAAATTTACCAGAATAAATTTATGTGATAAAAACTGCAATGAAATGAAGCTGATACACCTCAAGATGGCTCCAACATAACTCACACTGTCAGGCCCAAAAGAATGATTGTGAAGCCCAAACGGTTTAAGGATTTCATTTGAATTTTGTCCTTTCTCGGAGCCCATTTAGTTTAGGGCAGTGATAGTCTTTTGTTATGCAAGGAATTGTACTCCATATAATGCTCAGATACTAGTAGTAACGAATCGTTTTTTTCAATTTTTATTAGTTTCATGTTTAGTGTGTCACCACTACTGTAGCACTCCTTTGAGTAATCCAATAGCAATTTCAATCGTAGAGTTGAAGGACCCTACCATTTTGGTGCTTTCATTCTCTTCCGCATGCCTCCTAAACCATAATCTAGCAAAGACCTGGAAGAGCTTCTCCAGGGCATTTCGGATAAACTTGGCCTGTTACAAACCCAACTTGATAATCAACGTCATATTCAAGATAATAGACACCAAAACCTCCAGCAAACAATGGACTCCCGCCATGAAGCAATGACCACTTTTTTGGGTGGTCTTTTGGAGCAAGTTGCCTCCTTGCAGCTCAACCCCTTGGCTCATGGCTCCATCTCTCCCCCATCAACTTCTGGCCCCTTCACCACAGGTTATATTGCTTCCACTAATAGTCCTATTGTTATTCCTTTTTCTATCCCTATTTCTACACCTGTTTTATCTCCCACAAACCCTATACCTTCTATGCCATTATCCAATGGACCTTTATTTCAAGCGGGCCCCTCCACTTCCACCTATACGACCACTACTTCGATTCCCATCCCCAATTTTCCTCACTCCCCTTTATACCAAGTTTTCCCCTTTCGACAGCCCCGAACCCATCCCCCATTCATCCACCTAAACTAGAATTAGCCCCTTTTGATGGTTCTGAACCCCTGGATTGGCTATTTCAGGCTGATCAATTTTTCATGTTCTACCAAGTGCCTCCCGATTACGCCTGCCTATGGTATCTTTTTATATGAGGGGAGAAGCCCTAAGTTGGTTTAAATAGATGTATCATAATAGACAACTCACAAATTGGCCAACCTTTGTCCGCGCCCTAGAGCTTCGTTTTGGTCCCTCAACCTATGAGAACGACCAGGCTGAGCTTTTTAAACTTTGATAACAAGGATCAGTAACAAACTATCAAGCTCAATTTGAGAAACTTTCCAACAGGGTTATTGGTTTATCCCCTGAGATGCTACTCAATTGCTTCATTTCTGGCCTCCATAATGATATCCGAAGGGAGCTAGCTATTCTTCAACCCACTCACATCTCACAAGCTATTGGCCTTGCAAAGTTGGTGGAATCCAAACTTAAAGATGCTCGACCAAAATTTAACCATCCTAATTCCCAAACACCAAATCCCACCACCCCACCATGACCTTTCACCTCTCCCATCCCTAACCCCTTACCTATTAAATGCCTCACTCCCTCACAAATACAAGAGCGCCGAGCTTTAGGCCTTTGCTAAAATTGTGATGAGAAATTTATTCCTGGTCATAAATGCTCCTCCAACCGCTTCCTATTAGTTATGACTGAAG
The DNA here is from genome assembly GCA_037962975.1 of Clitoria ternatea. Lineage (NCBI taxonomy): Eukaryota > Viridiplantae > Streptophyta > Magnoliopsida > Fabales > Fabaceae > Clitoria > Clitoria ternatea. The sequence goes on from CM075672.1 coordinate 80,133,626, forward strand.
ATGAAACCACTCCCACAGCACCCCAACCTGACTTAGACTTGTCCCTTACCTTAGAGGCCAACCCTACTTTCCAACCTGAGGCCATTAACTTCCAACTTTCCCCACAGGCCCTCATTGGCCACCCCTCCCCATAAACGTGAACCTTTCAAGGGCATATTTTTGGACTCCCAGTCCGTGTCCTAATTGACTCAGGAAGTTCCCATAACATATTATAACCTCGTCTAGCTAACCACCTTAAATTAGCAACCCAACCTATTCCAGCCTTCCCTATGATGGTGGGTAATGGAGCCCATATTGTTTGTTCCGGTCTATGCCTTCTGGTTCCCCTTTCTATTCAGAGCCATGACTTTTCTATCTCTTTTTATTTATTACCAATTGAAGGAGCTGTTGTAGTACTGGGAATTGAATGGCTTCGTACTTTGGGGCCCATCACAGTTGATTTCTCTATCCCTAGTTAGTCTTTCTCCCACCAATCCTAAGCTATCACACTTACTAGTGAACCATCCATATCTATCTCCCCCTCCACTTACCCTCAATTTTGCCAACTCCTACAAACAGATTCCATCGCCTCTTGCCATCTACTCACCTTCCTGCCCACTACCCAACCCACCTCCATCCCAGACCTACTTGATGCTTCTCACCCCTCCCTAGCCCATTTACCATATCCTATTTCAAATACCATTTTATCCTATGCCTTAGTTTTCTCTACACCTCAAGGCCTTCCCTCACCGCGACTTCATGACCATTATATTCCCCTTCTACCTAATTCTTCCCCTGTTAATGTTAAACCATACGTTACCCACACTTCCAGAAATCCACCATGTCTCACCTTATCCAAGATATGCTTAAGAAAGGTATCATTACTCCTAGTAAGAGCCCCTTTTCCCTCCCCTGTCCTACTGGTTAAAAAAAGGATGGCTCAGGGCATTTCTATGTTGATCATAGAGCCTTGAATGCTATTACCATTAAGGATCGGTTTCCCATTCCTACGATTGATGAACTATTGGATGAACTAGGGTTTGCTACAATTTTTTCTAAATTGGATTTATGCTCTGGCTATCACCAACTGCGAGTTCACCCTCCTGACACGCACAAAACAACATTTTGCATATGGGATGGGCACTACGAATTCCTTGTCATGCCATTTGGACTGGCTAATTCCCCTATTATCTTTCCAGGCTGCTATGAATGACTTACTGCGCCCATTTCTTCGTCGGTTTGTTTTAGTTTTCTTTGATAATATTCTTGTTTATAGCTCATCAATTTCTGACCACGCTGTTCATTTGGATTCTGTTTTACACCTTTTAGCTACTTATCATTTTTTTATTAAGCTTTCTAAATGTGTGTTTGCTACCTCTACGATTCATTACTTGGGTCATGTCATTTCTGCTAATGGTGTTGCCCCAGACCCTAAAAAGATTCAAGCTATCCTAGACTAGCCTATGCCTCGTTCTCTCACAACTTTACGTGGTTTCCTCAGCCTCACCGGTTTTTACAGAAGATTTGTTCATCATTACGCCTTTCTCGCCGCTCCTCTCACTGGTTTTCTTAGCAAGTCAGAATTCACATGGTCTACACAGGCTGTAAAAGCTTTTCAAGATTTACAACAGAAGCTAACATTTACTCCTCTACTAGCTCTTCCAGACTTCTCCAAGCCCTTTATAGTCGAGACTGACGCTTCTGTTGTGGCTATTGGTGCAGTCCTCACACATGATGGTCACCATCTTGCGTACTTCAGCAAAAAACTGGGTCCTTAAATGGCACCCACTTCAGCTTATGTTCGCGAGATGTACGCTGTTACAGAGGCTGTACAAAAATGGCGTCAATACCTCTTGGGAAACCATTTTCATATACTCACTGATCAGCAAAGCTTAAAACATTTTTTATCTCAAACCATCCAAACACCAGAGCAACAAAAATGGGTTATTAAGTTGCAGGGCTACAGTTTTGATATTTCTTACCGCCGGTGCTACCAACAGAGTTGTTGATGCTTTGTCTCGTTCATTTCCCGATTCTACCCTTTTGTTGCTTAGTGTTTCTTCTGTCATTCCCACACTCATCTCCACTTTGCAAACCTATTACTCTCAGGACTCAGAGGGAAAGAAATTATTTGATAAGCTCATATCAGACCCAACACATTTCATAACTTAGAATGGTTTGGTTCTTAAACAAGGCAAAATTTTTGCACCTCAGTATGGAGACATCCGTCACAAGCTGTTACATGAATTCCATTCTACCCCTATAGCGGGTCACTCGGGGTCCAAACCAACGGTAGCTCGTTTGTCAGCGTCCTTCACCTGGTCGGGCTTATAAAAAGATGTGAAGCACTATATCAGACTTTGCCAAATCTGCCAGAGTTCTAAGTATGAACCAACAAAGAAAAAGGGCCTCCTACAACCCCTTCCAGTACCCCACAGAATTTGGAAAAATTTTAGTATGGATTTCATCACACACTTACCAACCTCTTTTAGGCATTCGGTAATCTGGGTCATTTGTGACCGTTTCATAAAATAAGCTCATTTCCTTGCTCTTCCATCATTTTGCGGTTGATATCTCGCGTCTGTATGGAACCCCTTCGACTATTGTCTCTGACCGAGATCCTATTTTCCTCAGTTCTTTCTGGCAGCAGCTATTTAAATCACAGGGAACTACATTAAAGTTCAGTATAACCTATCACCCAGAAACAGATGGGCAAACTGAGGTTTTAAATTGAACCTTGAAAGCATAATTACGTTGTTTTTGTGCAGATCACCCTCGGTCATGGTTTCATTTCCTTTATTTAGTAGAATTTTAGTATAATTTGGCTTACCTATTAGCGATTCAGATGCAGCTGTTTCGAGCTCAGTATGGCAGACACCCACCAACGATTCTTGATTTTCTGCCTTCCTCAGTATCGATCCCCTCTCTCGCGGAATCCCTTCATGAATGGCGGACAATACTTCGTGAGGCTCGGTCCTCTCTGTTATGCACCCGGCAGCTCATGGCCACCCAAGCAAATCGCCATCGCCAAGATGTCTCGTTTGTGGAAGGAACTTTTGTGTGGCTCCGTCTTCGTTGTTATCAACAGCGTAGTGTGGCGAATCGCCCCTTCCCCAAGCTTTCTCGTCGTTTTTTTGGACCCTTCTAGATTCGCAAGCGAATAGGTCGGGTAGCTTACGAACTTGCCCTCCCCGAACACTGTAAGGTGCACCCGGTCTTTCATGTTTCTTCTCTCAGGGCTTTTCATGGCAAGTTTCCCCCGGAAACCATTCGTCCCATTCCCTCTGTTTTCGACTCTACACCCCCCTTTACACCTTCCAAATCTAATAACCCCTCTTTGCCTCAAACTATTAAACCTGCCTGTTCACTTCCCAACACCAAAGTGATAGCCCCCACTACACAGCCGTTGATTTCCCACAATGTTCAAGAATCTTTAATCCAACAATCCAATTCCTCTACTCCTCTGACCAGCTTTTTAGATTCCCCAGATTACACATCCCAACATGTCACACGTTTCACTACTTCCGTGCCACATCAGCTCTCTCCAGATCCTTCTCTTGTTTTAGGCCCTGAGGACATGGCCCATTCTCAACTAGAAGGCAATGATACACCTCAAGATGGCTCCAACATAACTCACACTGTCAGGCCCAAAAGAATGACTGTGAAGCCTAGACGATTTAAGGATTTCATTTGAATTTTGTCCTTTCTCAGAGCCCATTTAGTTTAGGGCAGTGATAGTCTTTTGTTATGCAAGGAATTGTACTCCAGATAATGCTCAGATACTAGTAGTAAAGAGAAGAAGAATCATTTTTTCAAATTTTATTAGTTTCATGCTTAGTGTGTCACCACTGCTGTAGCACTCCTTTGAGTAATCCAATAGCAATTTCAATCGTAGAGTTGAAGGACCCTATCAGAAGCTATATATAGGAACTGCATCAACCTAGCAATAAATTATAAAGATTAAGAGTGAAACTTTTAATGTACAGGAATCAAAATTAAAATAGAGGTAAACTATACCGATCAGAAATGTTCGTAAACCTTAAAATATATACTAATATGCTGCTATATATGTAAAATACTTAGGTACAAGAGTATCCAATCCATACACTAGTCACGTTATAATCCAAAATCATACAACATATGAAAGCCTTTGATTGTACAACATTTGAAAAGCATGAAATATTTGTAATTTATGAAAACTAAAACGTTTTGCTTTAAATGTGCATGTAGTACGGGGGAGTAAATTAAAGTCACATGACTCTTTGTATTTCCTCTGATTGGAACATATAATTCAAACAAATTATACTTTTTCCTTAACTCTAGTTCTCATCACCTAGAGAATTCATCTAAGAGTTAGGCATCTACTGAAGTCTAACTCCATTATTATGCAAACCAGATTAGATTTGTCAGAACTATTGGTTAAACCCTAAATCAGTTAGGGTTTAATTCGTTATTGCTATCAGTTTAACTAAGGTTAGATTACTGGTTTGATCATGGTTCGATTGAATTGATATTTTCACTAGTTCAATAACCAATCCAATTTTAAAAACATTAGATTTTTTAAATATAAAAAACTGAAGTATGTCTATATACATGAGATTCCTAAAAAATTATTAACTTCACTACCATAAAAAATAACTATTATTGTGGTTATTTTCCCTTTTATTGCACTTCCAACCATAGTTACAAGAGGCACTATAATAACCTCTACTATGGTTTTAATGACCTATTACTGTGGTTATTCCCATTTATTATTGTGGTTTTACATATATTACTGCATTTTTTCCTAGGCGTTGCACCATGTTGTGTTGTAGTAGCCTTATTTTGTTGTAATGCTTTGATATTTTTATATAAGACTCATTTCATAACTTTATAGATATTAAAAAAATTGAAGTCATGTCTATATACAAGGGTTTGGCAACAAGATATCCATCTGTCACTACTTGCCACAAATTTAGCGACAACCTAGAATTAGTGATGAAGATAAGGCAGGATGATGAAATTAGCAATAAGTTTGGCAATGACATTAACAAGGGGTCTATCAAGGTAGGTTAACCGTCATTGATTCCATGGCTAAATCCTCTTTAGTGATGGAATAGGGCCTACCCATTGTCAATATCAAGATCTAAACAAGGATTCTTAAACTCATTGATGTCGTCGCCAACTTAAAAGCTTTGGCTCATTCCTTGGCAAATAACGTAAAGATGAAATATTGTTGGTGACGGCTAAATTGTTTGTCACCATCATTAAGAATTTTGCTCCCATTTTAAGGAGAAGGGCGCGTAGATGGAACAAAATTAGAAACAGATACCATTTACCATCACAAATGTAAGGATATGAAAAGATTTTAATGAGCAACCTTTGACGACAGGTATATCTTTCCATCGTTGTATTAACAGATTTTGGCTCCAGGTTTTGGTAGAAGAGCGCAAAGATAAGAAGAATGTGGTGGCAGATAACAAACCCGTTTCCAACCTAGGGATTTGAAAAGCTTTCCAGGAAGGTTTTGGCGACTAGTTGTATTTTCCATTACTACATAATAAACATGTGGCATAGTGCAGTTAGTATTTGGTGACGGGTATGGTATACTTATCATCAATAATTAGATCATGTGGTCTAGTGACGAAGTACATGTCATCACTAAATTCTAAATCCCTAAATCGAGTAGAAGCCTTTGTCACCCTTATTTTCACCTTCCTCTCCCCTTTGCTCTATCACTCTATCCTCTCTACCTTTATTTCTGGTGAACTCACTGGAAAACCATCTCTATTTTCTCTCATTATTCCAGTGCCACCTACATCTCCGTTCTTTATCTTCTCTATTGTCTTTTTTCTCCCTTTGCTCTTTGTACATTCTATCTTCGATGCCACCACCATCTTTGATAAGTATCCCTCTTTTTTTGTTTCCTTCTCTCCTATTCCTTTTCCCTCTCTACATCTCACTCACTCACTCCCTCTCCTTCTCATAGGTTCTATCTCCCTCCCCCTCTCTAGTAATTCATTCTCCCTTTCTCCCTCTATTTTTCTCCATGTATTGTACACATTAATTATTTATAGTTTCTAATGCTATTAAAATAAAAATATATTAGATAGAAGATTATTTCTAATTTCTAATATTGTTTATATTTTTTAATAGATTGATGTAAAGATTTTTTATTGATTGATGTAAAGATTTTTTATTGTTAATAATTAAAAATTAATGTAAATATGATTTTTAATGTAATCATTACATAAGTAAGTTATTTTTACTTACATTAGAATTTACAATCAGATTGGATGATAATATGAAAAATTTTATACTAACATTATATTTAATAATTTAAGAAAACTAAAATCTAAAGTTATTTTAAGATTAAAATAAAATTTCAAATATTAAAATATATGAGATTTACAAATAAAAGTAACTAGGTCCCATCAAGGATTTTATTGATGAAATGTATGTAAGAACTTCGATCAAAATATCATGTTTAGTTGTTTCTACTAACCAAATTTAATTCATTTTGATTTACTTTAACTTTAACAGAAATAAATTTTAAAAGAATTAATTACTTTTTTGGCAACAATTTGTTAATTATTTAACAAAACCACGCCCATTCGTTCTCTAATTTGAATATAAAAATAAAGATCAAGGATATTATAGGAATTGTTTTAATTATATAAATTGACCTTATGATTTATAGCCACCAACATTCACACACACAAACACACATATATATATATATTAATTTTGCAGTTAGTCTTTTACTCTCTCATTGAAGCTCCAATCTCATTATGCCATAGCTGTAAGTCCTCTGGCCCCACTCACCTTTTCATTTTGTCTCTAACTGGTAGATAATTAGATTTATCACTCTTCCCCATAAGTTGCATATAATATGATGTAATGATTGGTTTGTGTTATGTTAGTGGAGAGCATAACTCATTAAGGACTAGTTGTGTGTTGATAATATTTAAATGTGTGTGTTGTTGTTAGTTAATGAAAAGTAAAGCTCATTAGGGACTGGTTGTGTGTTGATAACATGTTAACAGTACATGTGTATTGATGTTTTACAGAGTTTTATGATTTGTATTTGAATGGTTTTCTAGGTGTTTTGTAGAGTTTTAAAAAATTGAAAATGTCCATATTTTAGGGGAAACTCTGCCAAATTTTTAAAAATTATTAACTTTGGTATACCTTTAAGGTTTACCAATTAATTCGTGTAAAATTATAAGATAAAGTTATCAATTTTTTTCCGCTTTTAAACTTGACTTTCAAGTTATTAAGGTGACTTATACTTAGTATTTAAACGTGAGTAAAATTTTAGAATATCTCGTTCAAGAATGAATACGGCAATGTGAGACTGTTGTTGTATTCAAGCTTGAATTGTCTATATTGGGCAGTTTAGGAATAATGAATTTCATTCAACAGGATGTTATCAAGTTGTTTGAAACTCATCGTTAATGGTTATCAATAAACTTGCTCATTTTTTATTTGTCTCTAGGTATATGCTTGGCTACAATCTTGTTTGATTAATAGACCAAGTTATGCACTCGGAGACCAATGAAAAATGCTAACGAATTTCAGTCAACTGTAACGATCAACTTTCAAACAACAAGTAACAATGTCTAATGAAATTCATTATTCCTGAATGGGTTTAGGGCTATACCAAAATAAAGAAAAAGTAAAGGTGACGTCACATATGTGTAGAAATTAATGAGCGCTTATACTTTCCTTAATTCATAGCTCAGATAGATATCACTAACCATCAAAAGTGGATGACTAATTGACTAGATCCAAACAAACGTGTTATAGATGAGTTTATTGCTAGAGTTAACAAATTCATTCTTTTTTCCACTAGGCAAGACAACTTCAAATGATACCCAATGTTACGGTGTCCGTGCAAGAAATTTGATTATAAGAAGTTTTAGGACTCGAGTGATGTCCTGGAATATCTTTACGAAAGGGGTTTCAAGGAGCATTATTATAGTTGGCATTGTCACGGGGAAATAAGGTTGCCACCAACTGTGATTAATATAACTGAGTTTAGGTTTAGGGGTAATAGGGATGATTGGAATCCGTTCGATCAACTTAAGATGGATTTTGAGGGACCCTCTATTGGACAACACATACAAGACCAGACGCGGGTTGAAAATCAATGACAACAACATGGAAGAAGGCTCGAACCTTAAGGTAAAACACTTTTATGACATGTTAATTGCAACTCAGGCACCATTGTATGAAGGATATGATAACTACAATGAGTTTTCGACATCATTGATTACGTTGAGCTTGAAGTCAGAATATAACATACTTGAGGGTTTTTTAATTGCTTGATGTAGTTTATGGGTGATGAGTTGTCAAGTGATAATCAGATGCCCGTAAATCTTTACCAAGTAAAGAAGTTTGTGTTTAAGTTAAGGTTGGATTATGAAAAAATTAAATGTTGTATCAATGGTTGCATGTTGTTCCATGGTGAATATGTAGGGAAGAGTGTTACCAATTGTGTGGAATGTGGAAAAGATCATTACAAGACAATGAAATAGAGAGGTATGGTGAAGAAGATATATATGAAGTGAATTTGGTATTTTTCGATAATACTAGACTACAACGCTTGTATTCCTCATTGGCTATAGCCAAGTACATGTGATGGCATTGTGAAAATCGAGTGTCATCTATAGATATAATGCACATAGAGAAGAATATATTCATGAATGTATTTGATAAACTGTGGATATTAAATGGAGAAAAAGAACATTGAGAAAATTTGTTTGGATGTGTCGACACTATGTTCAAGAAAATAGTTAAAGTTGAAGGAAATTAGAGGTATAAAACTATTGAAACTAAAGGCAAAGTATGCATTTAGTAAACCTAAAAAGGTTATAGTGTGAGAATAGGTTAAAGAGTTAAAATTACCAGATGGTTATGCATCAAATCTATCCTGGTGTGTAGGCTACTGAGCTTAACAAGACCCTCACCACTTTTGACATCATACAGAGGACAAAGAAGACCAAAGGTGGTGCTTGGGTCAGTGACCAAGCAAAGCAGATTGCTGTTAGTGTTTATTTATTAGTAAACTCATTATTTAATTAATTTAGTATTCTTAATATTTTCAACTTTAGTGATTTGCAGGAAGAGTCTAAGCACCAAAAGGCTACAATTGCCTCTAATTATGTGAAGGTTAAGGGAGAGGAGGATAGCAAGACGACTCTGCCACCTCTGACAACGCCTTGTTTGTTGAGGTTGTTGGCAGTGTCAACAAGAAGGGATGCTTGTTCGGTATGAGGCAATTAGCTTTGAAGTATTCATTTAGACCAACAATATCTACCACCTCTTCTGCACTATAGTATGTTCAGATCATTGTATATCTAAATAAAAAGTTGGCCTTCCAAAACACTATCATCGACGAGCTGAGGAAAAACTTGGCTGAGAAGACCAAGGAGATTTAGAGTCTAAACACTCAATACGCGGATCATGAAGACATCCTTTCAGCACTTATTGGTCATCACAACATCCGTCTTGACAATATCTATAATGCCCTAAATTATTTAAGATAAGCCTTTCAAAAGTTTTCAATGTGACATTACATTAATTAATTCAGAGATGTCAAATATTGCAAAAAGTTAAAAGTTTTTCTTCTTTTATAAATAGCTCGATGACTTAATGTGTAATGTGTAGCAATAGAGGATAGTAAGATAAAATAAAATTCCATATGCTAATGTTCAACCATTACATCCATAAGAGCCTACTCAATCTCCTTTACAAGATACATAGAATAAATAAAAAAATAAAAGGGTAACTTAGAACACCCGTTGAGCCTACTAAGCTCCTAAGCATACTATCAATATTCTTCTCTCTTTTCAGCATCATCTTCTTTTACGATTCACTACAACATCACACAATGAGGTTTTTGTCCTACTAGTAATACATCATTTTTTTGTCATGTTGCTCTCATGCCAACTTCATGTGATGGTCCCACTTCAGAGGAGACTATGGCATTGCCTTTGTTTGAGTGAGAGCTCGACATCTAAATGCACACCATGACATAGAAAGCACATATCACAAGAAAATTATGAGGATGAGTTCATCCCTCCCATCGTAAAGGATACAACATAGTCAAGGGTGTAAAATCATAGATTATAATAATTCATTAATCACATTCCAATGAATACTCATAGCACCATCCCACACGTTATCACAAATTATATACATGGATATTGAGTTAGCCATCCAAGTATGAATGCATGAGCTAATCCATGACTAACCATATCTTATGATGTTTATACATGTGGGCTTGATGATCATCATTTTTATAATCGAAAGTGACCAGAGTCCTTACATAACACCCGAATTCAAATCTTTTACAACATGTTCAGGATCATTTCTCCATGGCCTTGGATATGATTGCTTAAGTTAAAGCACTTCCGGTTGGCCATGACCCTGCTCGGTGACGAACGTGACTCTATGCCATTAAGGGGGTTGCTGATAAGTGTGCATTGTGTGTTGTTTTTGTTTTTTTAGGTCTAGTTTTTAGGGTTTTTGCATATCATTTCTGCCCAATTCCCTTGATTTTGATTCCTTTTCACTATTACTGCTTTGTTGTTCTTATTTTTGTAGGATTAATGATGTTATAGGTCTATTTTGAGGAAAAAGTGCAAAGTGGATGAAAGAAGAGACCTTTGAGACCCTTGGGAGTGTATATTGGCAAGGTTGGAGGAAACCAATGCTAGGGGTGGCTAACCGCTGGCCGTGGTTAGCACTGGAAAAGAGGAAATTGGTGGTAGAATCCACCACTGGCCGTGGTTGGCTCTGTTTAAGGGTAAAACATCATCAGCATCACCACCACTGGCTATGGTTGCCACCATTGCCAGTGGTTGGCACTATGGAGCAAAACAGAGTAAGTCAGAACTCACCACTAGTCGTGGTTATCTACCACTAGCTATGGTTGTCCACCACTGGCCGTGGTTGTCCCCTATGAGGCCCAAATCTTTCAATTGTTTAGGGATTTAAGTGGGCACTCCAAGGGATTTGAAGAATCGCTTCATAGATAGATTTTGACATACCTTTTGGGAGATTTTGAAGAACTCTTTGGGAAGATTTCATTGGGAATCAAGAGTCAAATTCATCAAGGGCAATGGAATCTACAGATTTGGGAGGAAGAATTAGAAATCCTAATAAGAACTAATTTGTAATTTCTAAATCCCTAGTTTACGCTTTTGATATCTTTTATGTTTGGCATTGATTTTGTGATGTATAACATGATGACAACAATCCTTATGGCACACTAAACTCTTTTCTTGGGGCTAAGGATGTAGTATGCCTATGTGTTATAATTAATTGTTATTTGTATTCCAATTCATATGATTTCAATCTCTATTCAATTTATGTATGCCTAATGCTTCTGCAAGACCTAGAGATAAGCGTAGATGATCACAAATTATATAGGTAGTCGAGAGATTGGCATGTAATTTGAAAAATACCTAAATTGAACCTATATTTTAATTTACGATGGTAAGCAAAATTGTTTGAGGGTTTAATCAGACCATAATATGTAAAGGGCCTAATTAACAAATTGAACGTGGTTCTTTAGGGATTAGGCATGTTAATAGGCTTTCGAGAGGAAGGTATTAATTAACTTAGGGGAATCTACCTTAGGAACGAAATCGTATAATTGGATAGGTGGGTAACCTTTAATTTTGATACTGGTATATGAACCCTTAATACCCCAAGATTTACCTGTGATTCAATTTCCTAAACTAGCTCTGATTTTCTTTTACAAAAGACGTTGAATTTTCTGTTCTCTGATTTATTGTTCATAATCGTTTTGGTAATTCATTTTAATCCAATTCCACTGGATAATTAAATCACCGTTATAACTAGTACTTGGGCACAATCCCTGTGGGAACAATATCTTTTTATTACTTCGATAAATTGTGCGCTTGCGGTTGGCTATAAGTTGCCCCAGTCGTGCTCCCAAGACCTATTAAAAGCTTGAACATCGTCGTTCCTTAGTGTACCCTCACTATGGGCTTCCTCCATAATAATCCATCAAAGGATATTGTTAGAGTCAAGAAGACTTGAAATTCTCTTAAGATTTATTGATAACTAACATCGTGTATTCTAATTTAAATAAAGTCATATCAAGTTATTATTTGAGATGTCCGTTTAAGTGTTTCAGGAAAACATAAGGCTTTTGTTACAAAAGAAAAGGGGAGTATGTGTGTCAAAAGTTTGGAAGAATTTTTAAACTCTGGTCTCAACATAAATTCTTTAATCCAAAATAAGAAAAGTCTTGAAGTCTGGAAATTCACCTTCAAGAGAAAGATATTTGTATCTGAATGTTTTACCAGACCTAGTTCAGAAAAGTTTATCTCATACCTTAAAGTCTAAACATTAGATCTTGTTTTCACATGTGACTCAAAGCTGCCAGACCTTGCAAAGGAATCTAAATAACTTGCGCTTTAAAATTGTCTCATCAACAACACCTTATGAATCTCCAGACCCAGAATCCTCTAAAAAGAAAGTTCCTATATGAGTCTAGTTCAAAGAATCTCAATGGTCAGAAAACATCTTCGTAAGCATTTTTAAGCAAAGATCCATGAAAATAAGAATGACAAAGCAAGACAGACTATGTTCTATCCTAATAGTGTCAAGTCTTTCACCCGTGCCTTATAGATTTAGAGATTCTCTGAATAAAAGCTTTTTCCTTTGTGAAACTTACGCTACCTCTACCCTGCGTATGTTTGTACACATCTCAAAGCTTTCTATCCTATAAGTACGTGCTCAGAATGTATCTCTCTGACAAAAGAAACCTTATTGTCCATTGTGCAACATCCTTCTCATCGGGTATATCATCTCTCAACAAACTTATATCAGTTATTCTCTCCTTGGGCTCTTTGGAAAAATCGTCTATAAATATAACCAATCTCTTTAAAAGAAAATAGAGTAAGAGAGTAGAAACAGACTCAAGAAAAAGTAAAAATACAAAGAACACAAAATGAAATAGAGAAAGAGAGAGAGCTTGTTGAAGAAAAGGAAGAAGGGCAAAACACACTAAGAAAAGTGTAAATAGAGAAGAGAAAGTATAAAGGGCACCAGATATTTATTTACAAAAGGACAAGAAAAAGAATGAAATGGCAGTCTACTCAAGAAGAAGAAATTAGACCAAGAAGAATTGCCATGAAGAAAAAGAAAGCTCACTATGTGCATTTCTTCTCTCCCAAAAGCCATAGCAACCAAAGATATGTCACCAGCTCATATCTCTCTACTCTTTAAAGAGCATATCATTTCTGGTCATGCTTTCAGGCTTAGTACCTCTCATACTCTTGTTTCATATTACACAGGTACTGAGTCTACTGAATGAATAAGCATTTCTCTTTCTTTACAAACCAACTCATGTAGTTGATCACTTAGCTCAACTAAGTTAGAAGGCTTATTCATTCAGCTTGTAATAATTCTTCCAATCCTTTGGTAGTACAGGTCTGGTGTGTCGCCAGACTTTGTTAGTGTGAGAAACACTGTGGGCCTGGAGAGGCCTTTGAAAGAATACTCAGGGTTTGAGCTAAGAGTGGCCTATGAAAGAATACTTGGGTCTTCCCCAGGTGTGGGTGCTGGAAAAGAATACTCATAGGAATCGAAAGGGGTCTGGTGTGTTAAAACACAGACTGTGCTTAAGCCAGGAGTGATTGGAGTCAAGAGTACTCAGAGAGTGGCTGGAATCAAGAATACTCAAAAGCACGAGTTGTGCTTAAGCAAAGAGTGGCTGGAGTGAATAATACTCAACATTTGATATAAATGATGTTTACATAGTGAAAATCCTTCACATTTAAAGGTACTGGATGTAGCTTCTGCATTTGGGAGTAAACTAGTATAAATTGCTTGTGTGTTGTCTCTTTTTCCCTACTCTTAACTATCAAAAGTCTGGTGTATTTTTGGTAATATCTTTGATAGTAAAAATCTGGTAAATAACACTCATTCAATCAAAGAATCACGCTCTCTATCTCACAAAAGTCTGGTGCGTTGTACAAAACGTTGTTACGCTTAAATATCACTTTTTGGTTTGAAAAAGTGAACAGACTTATTCAATCCCCTTCTAAGTCTGTTCTCTAAACCATCAGATATGATGCATGCATGATACACGTTATTCATCCATGCCTCTTGATTACCAGCCTACGTCCAAAACACACTTCTGTGTCCTTAGTGCATATGTTCACATTACATACGTCCATTCCCACTTTCTAGTGGGGGGTTCGTAATTCAACGCCACTACTACCTCCACAGCTCGCTTACATTATTAGTAACACATCAACGAATATATTGGTGCATAACTCCCTCCTCATACTATGCCAAAAATAGTCTTTTAGAACATTTCTGCACCATATTTAACAATATTTTCAAACGTCATTGTTTCAGGTGTAGAAATAGGTAGTCACATCTTATTACAACGTTTTAAAAAGAATGGGAATACTGTAAAAAGGGCGTATAATTTATAGCATTTTTTTTCTAGAAACGCCAGTCACTATCTTAGATATGACCTTTTAAAGTGTTTTCGCACTTTTTAAAACACTATAACAGAAGGTTATGTTTATCTTATTTAATTGTTTTTAAATAAAGGTATTTTTTACATTTGACTTTATTAGTGTTGTTGTTATTCTAACCGCACTAATAGATATTTTTTACAAAAGAAAAAAAGGTTTAATGGTGTTTGTGACAACACCCAATTGTTTATATATAATGGAAGAGATTAGTGTGGTGAGTCAAACAAAATACAATATACTTTCTTACTCAAATAGTCTGCTACATAAAAAATAAGCTTAGAGGAGAATTTTTAATAGCACGCAGAATGCATATAAGCTCCGCTTTGGCTCAGCTAACTTCCTTCTCGAAGCAGGATTCCACCACTAAAGAGAAAATGATGAAGAGTGAAAATAAGGGCTATAAGCAGAGAAGAGAACAAGTTATCCTAACAAATAAAAATAATAAGAAAGAAAATAGTTCCTTATAATTCTATAATTCTAGAGATTATTAAATTAATACTGGGTCATTATAAAAATAAGGAACTATGCAAATAAATATAAATAGTAAGACAAATTAAGCACAAAGAAGATTTTTAAAATTGTTCCTTCAAGATATGTCATTTGAAATTCATCTTAAGTTTTATATATGTATTAAAAATTATCCAGTTAAAAACTTGTAATATTCTTAAAAGTTTTGTTTGCCATAAATATTTTGTCAATTTTAAAATTTTCTATCTAAATATAATACATAAGTATTTAGTTGGTTCTTAACTATTAATGCATAATAATTACAATGATGTATTAGTTTATGACTATTGTTTGAATTACTAAGATAGAAACAGGTCTTTATAATAGTTTATAATCATAAATAATTATGATATGAATTTTTTGTTCAATTTAGATTAATAAAATTTAACATTTTTATCCTTTGAAATGAGTTGTTTTTAATTTATAATGAATTTGGGAATGGTATGAAACAATATATATTTAATATATTAATGTTGTAACAATTCAATAGTTTTCATATGATAAATATATAGCGAATATATAATGATTGCACAATATTATATAAAGTATGTTCAACTATTCATTTCCCATTAAATTATTGAGCAAAATGTAGATGCATAACATAGTAGCATATATTATTATGATTTGTGAATAGAAGTAGAAATTACTTGCATAAGCAAATAAACACTGTACCAAAAATATTCAGTGGTTGGCAAATAACATACTCAAATAGTTTGAAAAACCCAGTCCAT
This sequence comes from Clitoria ternatea, assembly GCA_037962975.1. Taxonomy (NCBI): domain Eukaryota; kingdom Viridiplantae; phylum Streptophyta; class Magnoliopsida; order Fabales; family Fabaceae; genus Clitoria; species Clitoria ternatea. Next base: position 80,149,353 of record CM075672.1, read on the forward strand.
TGAGAAAGAAAAAGTTGCTTGAGTTTGATTTCTACAACATATTGGAAAAATAGTCTATTTTAAAAGATATCAAGTCCAACATTGCTTGGACCTGAGATTTGTTTAAGGTTTATATACCAAAAGGTGTGTAAGCCTTGTAAAATGAATAGAAAGTGTTGGGCCCTCACGCGCATAAAGTCCAAACACGATGTTGGGAAATTTAGTTCAAAATGACAAATTTCCCCCCTGCACACATGATTATCAAGCGACCAAACGTTTTGCTAAAATTTTATTTAATTTTTAAACCTTCCCGGAAAAAAACATGTTTTGGAATTTAAATTTTGAAATGGAAAGGTACGTTGTTTCCCGCCCTGTGCGGATGTGTTCCCACCAACTGCAAATAGCCATTGGAATAGGCATCTGAAAAGGCACCTTTCCATGGCAGACTCGCTCTTTGGTGGATGTGTACATATCTTTTCATTTCCTATTTAAAGTCCCCATATTCTCAGTTTCAAACACAACAAAAATTAATCTTTCCTCTCTGAGTCTATCTTTACTTGATTACTATAATTATTTCTTGTTAGTTCTGATCCTACCAAAGGGGTAGAAGAGTCCGTTGTATCCTGGGGGATTCCACCATTAGAGGCGAATATATCCTTTAAGGCAGTTCTACTACACGCCTCAGACTTCGTTCTGGTACAATAATTATAACAATCTAAAGGATATATTATTCTTCATTGATGGCTGCTGTTAACGTCAACAACGCCGTCAACAACGTCAATGAGAACATTACCCCTGTGCAACAAGTTGCCGCTCCTGTTGCGTATGCTAAACCCCTTCCTGATATCTCTAAAATAGAAATCTTCAATGGTCAGGCTTACCATAGATGGCAGGAACGCTTGCATTCTCTTCTCGATATGTACTGTGTTGCCTTTGCACTTACAAGTGAAAAACCTACCGATTCTAATCTTGTGGAGGCTTGGTCCAATGCAAACAAAATATGTCATCATACAATACTTAGCACTCTTTCTGATGAATTGTTTAATGTTTATGCCTCCTACAGAGAAGCCAAGGCAATATGAGATTCAATGAATCTAAAGTACACCGCCGAGGATGTTGGTAAACAACGCTTTATCATTAGGAATTTCTATCATTGGACGATGACCGATGATAAAGACATTAAGATGCAAATCAATGAATACCACAAACTTTTAGAAGATCTCAAGACTGAAGATATAGTCATGCAAGATCCACTTGTAGTAGGTTTTCTTATAGAGAAATTACCGGAATCATGGAAGGACTACAAACAACTCTCCCTTGCAGATTTAATTACTCATATTATTATTGAGGACACAAATCGTAGAGAGATTAAAGCTGCAAAAGCAAAGGCGTTCTCTGCAAGGGCATATTTGGTGCAAACAAATAAACATCCTAAGAAAAGGTACGACAAAAACAATTCATCTTCTGATCATAAATCCAAAGTCTACAAACCCCCTACTTTTAAAAGAAAATGATCATGTTTTATATATGGAAAACCAGGCCATTTTGCTAGTACATGCAGATTTAAAAATAGAAATGAAATTCCTCCCAAAACAAGTGCAAACTTGGTTAAAGTAGATGACATTATTGCTGCAGTTATTTCTCAAGCGATGCTTGTGACCAATGTAAGCAAATGGGTGGTAGATTTTGGGGCTACTAGGCACATCTGTGCAAACAGAGATGCCTTTTCCTCCTATAATAATGTGGGAGAAGGAGAGGAATAAGTCTATCTTGGAGACTCCCGAACCACTACCGTGGTAGGAAAAGGAAAAGTTCTTCTTAAGCTTACATCTGGAAAAACTCTAGAACTAAACAATGTATTGCATGTACCTAGCATTAGGGCTAATTTAATTTCTATGGCCTTATTAGGAAAAGTAGGGGTCAAAGTGTCATTTGAGTCAGACAAAATTGTTATGACCAAAAATGACGTGTTTGTAGGCAAAGGATACTGTGATTAGGGATTGTTTGTTCTCAACGTTTCTAATGTTATTAATGGAAATACTTCTTCTACTTATATGATTGATTCTTTTGATTTATGGCATCTTATATTAAAAAATTTCAAAATCTTGACATGATTTCTGGTATTAATACAACATGCTTAAATAAATGTGATACATGTATAGAATCTAAAATAATTAAAAAATCTTGTGTTCCCATACAAAAACGTGAAACTAAACTTCTCAATCTAATACATACAGATTTAGGAGATTTGAAACAAACCATGACTAGAGGTGGAAAAAGATACTATGTAACATTCATAGATGATTTGTCTAGATATACCAAATTATATCTAATTAGAAATAAGGATGAGGCCTTTGATATGTTTCTAATTTACAAGGCTGAAGTAGAAAATCAATTAAATAGAAAAATCAAAAGGGTTAGGTCTGATAGAGGAGGAGAATACTTTCTTTTTAATGAGTTTTGTGAGAAAGAAGGAATTATTCATGAAGTAACTCCCTATTATTCTCCAGAATCTAATGGAATAGCAGAAAGAAAAAATAGAACACTAAAAGAAATGATGAACGCTTTACTAATTAGTTCTTCTGCACCTGATAACTTATGGGGTGAGGCATTACTATCTGCTTGTCATTTACAAAATAGGATTCCGTATAAGAAAACTGGAATAACACCTTATGAATTATGGAAAGGTTATAAACCAAACTTAAAATATTTAAAAGTGTGGGATGTTTAGCCAAAGTCATGTTGCCCGATCCTAAAAAAAGAAAATTAGGATCTAGAACATCTGATTGTTTGTTTATTGGCTATGCTGAACATAGTGCTGCATATAGGTTTCTTATCTTAAAAAGTGATGTGCTTGATTTAAATACAATTATTGAAACCAAAAATGCTGAGTTTTTAGAACTTGTCTTTCCTTTAAAAGAAAAAATTGTTTCTAAAACACCTTTAGAAACTGTAGTTGAAAACTCCCTTGAAAAAAACTAGCCTCTAGAAGAATTAAGGAGAAGTAAAAGATGAAGGAAGGAGACCTCTTTTGAAAATGACTTTTACACTTATCTTATAGATAATGACCCATCAACCTTTTCTGAAGCAATCTTTTCATCTGATGCTTCTCATTGGAAAGAAGCTATTAAACTTGAACTAGAATCAACAATGAAATGTAACACATGGACTTTAGTAGACTTACCTCCAGGAGCTAAAACAATTAGTTGTAAATGGATTTTCAAAAGAAAACTAAACCCGGATGGTTCTATTGATAAATATAAGGCTTGTTTGGTAGCAAAAGCTTTTAGTTAAAAACATAATATAAATTATTTTGATACTTTTGCTCCTGTTACTTGGATCTCATCAATAAGAATTTTGATAGCATTAGCATCAATTTACAAACTTGTTATTCATCAAATGGATGTTAAAACTGCTTTTCTAAATGGTGACTTAGAAGAAGAAATTTATATGACTCAACCGGAAGGTTGTGTAGTTCCAGGACAAGAAAATAAAGTTTGTAAACTCCTTAAATCACTATATGGCTTAAAACAAGCACCAAAACAATGGCATGAAAAATTTAATAAAGTCTTGATTGATAATGGATTCATTTCTACTGATGTTGATCAATGTGTATACACTAAAGTAGAAAAATATGAAAGTGTAATTATCTGTCTATATATTGGTGACATGCTGATTTTTGGTACTTGTCTTGATATTGTAATTAACATCAAGAAATTTCTTGCTTCAAACTTTGATATAAAAGATTTGGGTGAAGAAAATGTTGTACTTGGTATTAAAATCATAAGGAATTGAGATGGCATTATGTTATCTCAAGAACATTATGTTGAGAAACTTCTTAGGAAGTTTGGACATTATGACTTTAAGCTTGTGAGTACTCCTTATGATGCTAATTCAAAATTAAAGAAAAATAAAGGAGATCCTGTATCCCAGTCAGAGTATGCCCAAATTATTAGGAGTTTATTACAGCTAATGAACCTCATTTGACCTAACATAGCCTATGTTGTAGACAGGTAGAGTAGGTACACTCAAAATCCAAATAATGATCATTGGACAGCAATAGCTAAACTGATGAGATATTTAAAAGATACCATCAACTATGGTATTCTGTATAGTGGATACCCCGCTGTATTAGAAGGATACAGTGATGCAAATTGGATCTCAGATTCAAATAAGATCAAATCCACTAGCGGTTATGTATTTACACTTGGAGGTGGTGCAATAACTTGGAGATCAGCCAAACAAACAATTATTACAAAATCCACTATGGAATCAGAGTTCATAGCTTTGGAGTTGGCTGGGAATAAAGGTGAATGGTTAAGAAACCTTTTAGCATGTATTCCTTTGGGAATAAAACCAACACCTTCTGTATCTTTACATTATGATTCTCAATCGGCAATAGACGTTGTGAAAAGCAAAACTTACAATGGTAAAAATAGATATATTCGTCTAAGACATGATGTGGTAAAACAGCTGTTGAAAGATGAAATTATTTCCATTGATTTTGTAAGGTCAAAAGTGAACTTGGCTGATCCTCTGACCAAACCTTTGGGTAGAAAATATATCTACAAAACATCGAGGGGAATGAGACTTATGCCAACTACAAAATTAACTATGATGGATACCCAACCTTTGTGATTGGAGATCCCATGAAGAAGGTTCATATGTGGTAATAACGAAGTCATGGTTAATAGCTATAGCACTATACATTTTCCCCATTCCTATGGTGTGTGCTATAATAAGCATTGAATGAGAGGCTAGGCTCATTGCTTTTAATGACTTTCATAGCCCTTATAAGGTGGTGTATGAAAAATGCATCATACACTTGATGAAGTCACCTATATGAGTATCAAGTGAGGCCGCTTGCATGAGATTAAGGCATAATCTCTAGAGTACTCATGAAATACCAGGCACGCGCATGGCCTATTAGCGCAAAACGGCGATAACGACAAGAATTGTGGGGGTATGATGTGACATCTAAAGCCTCTAAAATACGCTAAATGTCTTTAGTTCATAGAAGCTTGCTTCACTAAAGGATTGTATTTTAAGCTTATTTGTATAAGGTTTGGTTCATAATCCAAAAGATACCCAACTTGATGCATTAAACTCTATATAGTAATTCAAGCATAGACTCTTCCGTTTTATAAAATTATTTCATTAACTGTCCTTTGAAATATGTGAGGGATTATTGAAAAAATAGTCTATTTCAAAAGATATCAAGTCCCACATTGCTTGGACTTGAGATTTGTTTAAGGTTTATATACCAAAAGGTGTGTAAGCCTTGTAAAATGAATAGAAAGTGTTGGGCCCTCGCGTGCATAAAGTCCAAACGTGCACGATTATCAAGCGACCAAACGTTTTGCTAAAATTTTATTTAATTTTTAAACCTTCCCAGAAAAAACATGTTTCAGAATTTAAATTTTGAAATGGAAATTCCCACCCTGTGTGGATGTGTTCCCGCCAATTACAAACAGCCATTGGAACAGGCATCTGAAAAGGCACCTTTCTATGGCAGACTCGCTCTTTGGTGGATGTGTACATATCTTATCATTTCCTATTTAAAGTCCCCATATTCTCAGTTTCAAACACAACAAAAATTAATCTTTCCTCTCTGAGTCTATCTTTGCTTGATTACTATAATTATTTCTTGTTAGTTCTGATCCTACCCAAGGGGTAGAAGAGTCCATTGTATCCTGGGGGATTCTGCCATTAGAGGTGAATATATCCTTTAGGGCAGTGCTACTATACGCCTCGGACTTCGTTCTCGTACAATAAATATAACACAACAAAGGAAGTTAGTCCTAGATGGAAAAAAAACAATTTTAATTTGATAATATTATAAGGAATGGAGCAATCAAATCTTCCCTAATGTACCATGTTGAAAGGATTTATCAGCTAGGCCAAGGCTAAAATAACTCACGAGTCATGCAAGAAATGAGATACTTTTAAAAGAGGTGAATAACTGCTGCGATAACCAAGGCATTGACTTATGGCAAAATAAATTCAAAGTGAAATGACATTCACTCAAGAAGTTAATTTTAAGTTTTAGCATCATCCATGTGTACTCATGTAAAGCGCCAAAAAATTTCTAGCCAAGAAAAATTCACCAGATGAATTCTATTAAAAGCTAAGTATCATAGTCATAGTTACTAGTGAACATAAAGATCAGTTTTTAAACACCAAATTATCAGTTATGACTGACCTCTTTGGCTTTAGGAATTTCAAAGATGGAGTGTGGGTTATCACCAAAATATACATTGCATAGGCTAAATCATAGTCTATTATAGACCTATTGTCCTTAGAACTTAACCAATTGGGTTAGTTACTGCCTTGTTGCTACAACATCGGTAGGATTGTTTGGCGAACAGAAAAAAAATTATATCTGGCCGAGAAATCAAAGACAAATCAGGGAAGAAACCATTTTCTGGATTACACCTTATGTATTCAATGTTTGCAAACTTCTCAACATCCTTCTTGTAGAGGCTAGTCTGGCCCATAATTACACTTGAGTCTACATAGGCCTACAAATAAAAGTTCCATTATTTATAGAGATAAAAGGGCAGAAACTTGAACAACATATAACTCTGATGCCTGGTCACTTCCTATTTATATATAGTAATTCATATATATCAAATTCATTTCCAGAAGAACTCAATACAAACTTTGAATAATTCCAAATAGAAATCTGTGAAGGATGCATTGGAACTAGGAATAGGAAAGTCTATTCGAAGAACTAATTATTGAATAATGAAATTTCAGATATAGAAAGAACCCCGATGTGACTCTGTATTTACTATTGAAGAATGAAGAGGACTTTACAATACAGTAATAGAAGGCATAAAACTGATTATCCTTCTTTAAACTTGTTATTTATAACAGGTTTAACAAAAATTCCTAACAAATTCAGTTTTTTCTATTTCTAACAAATTCCTAACAGCTTCAGTTTTAATTGTTTCTATTTCCTGCATCAATTCCCTCTGCTTGAGCAAATCCTTGTCCTTAAAGATTAAATCCAGGAAATTTTTTCTTCAAATCATAAAAGAATTCCCACGTAGCATCCTCAGGTAATTGGTGTTTCCACTTGACTAACACCTTGGTCACTGGTTTGTTGTTTCTTTTGACTATCATTCGATCAATTATAGCTTTTGGTTCCCTATGGATAGCTTCATTATCTGAAAAGGGACACTGAGTTAAAGTCTCGACACTACCCACAGATTTCTTTAATTATGATACATGAAACACATTATGAATAATAGAGTTGTTCGGGAGCTGAACCTTGTAAGCCATTTCTCCAATCTGATCTATAATGGGATAGGGACTATAGTACTTAGGGGCCAGTTTAGCATTACTCCTGAAGGCCACTGAAATGTATCTATAAGGATGCAACTTGACATAGACTAAATCCTCAATTTGGAATTTTCTATCAGACCTATGCTTATCTGTAAGTTGCTTCATCCTCTCTTGAGCCTTCCTTATATGAAACTTGACCAGTTTAAGCATCTTTTCCCTCGTCTGCAAACTTCTATCCACGATTTCTAATTTGGATTCTCCAGGAAAATAAGCTAGATAAGTAGAAGGAGCTTGTCCATAAACAGTTTCATAAAGGCTAGCTTTAATAGAGTTGTGATAGGTCGTATTGTACCACCATTCTGTAAGAGGAAGCCATTTATACCACTGTTTGGGGTTGTCTGTACATATGCATCTCAAATAGGTTTCCAAGCATCTGTTGACTACTTCAGATTACCCATCTGTTTATAGGTGATAAGCTGTGGATCTCTACACCTGCATCTCAAAAATAGGATCCCTATCACTGGTTATGGAATCTGGAAATCCATGGATTTTGAAAACATTATCCATGAAGCACTACACTACATCAGTAGCTGTGTAAGGATGTTGTAATACCATGAAATAAGCTGCCTTGCTAAGCCTGTCAACTACCACAAAGATGACTTGTTTGCCATATGAATTAGGAAGGCCCTCAATGAAGTCCATTGTAATGTGTTGCCACATTTGTTCAGTAATAAGTAATGGTTGTAACAATCCAGGATAAGGAGCTGAATCATACTTACATCTTTGACAGGTGCTACAATGATGAACAAACAATTTGACATCTTTCATTATCCCTTTCCAATAGACTACTGCTTTAATTCTTTGTAAAGTTACATCTTTGCCTGAATGTCCTCTACAAGCTAAAGAGTGTAACCAAGAAAGTATTTCCTTCCTCAAATCCTTATCCTTTCCTACTACCAATCGACCCTTCCTCCTCAATTCCCCATTGCCCAAGAAAAATGCTTATGAGAAGAAGAATTAGACTGTAAGTCAGCTATAATTTTTTATAAGTCTATATCTGTTTGCCATGTGATTTTTATTCTGTCCACCATATCTGAACTGGGTTGGTGAACTATAAAAACTCTATATTCTGTTGAGTTCCTTCTAGAAAAAGCATCTACTATAACGTTTTCTTGGCCTTTCTTATACTTAATGCTGAAATCAAATTCTATCAGTTTTACTAGCCATTTTTGCTGGAAAGCTGTTGTTAATCTCTGTTCCAAGATGTACTTCAAGCTTCTATGATCAGTCCGGATGATGAAATTCTTATTTAACAAATAATGTCTCCACTTCTGGACTGCAAACACCATAACTAAAAGTTCTTTTTCATATATGGACAAGGATTGTTGTTGCATGTTCAAACTTCTGCTAATAAAAGCTATAGGATGATAATCCTGCATCAACACAGCTCTTATCCTTACACCAAAAGCATTAACCTCAACCATAAATACTTTGGAAAAGTCAGGTAAGGCCAGCACAGGAGCTTGAATAAGTTTTTCCTTTAGCTGCTGAAAAGTAAGTTTGACTTGTGGAGACCATGAAAAATTATCCTTTTTTAGCATATCAGTGAGAGGTTTCGTTATGCTTCCATATTTTTCCACAAACCTCCTATAGTATCCAGCTAACCCCAAAAATCCTCTTAATTACTTCAATGTTTGTGGCAGGGGCCATTGTTTGATTACTTCAATTTTTCTAGGATCAGTAGAGACTCCCTCACCTGAAATGAAATGACCTAGGTACTCCACTCTAGTCACTCCAAAATAGCATTTAGACCTCTTTGCATAAAGGAATTAGATCTCATAGTAGAAAGGACCTTTTGTAAATGGGCCAAGTGGTCTTCCAGGTTCCCGCTGTACACAAGAATATCATCAAAAAATACTAAAAGAAACTTCCCCAAATAGTCATTAAACATAGCATTCATAAGGCCCTAAAATGTAACAAGGGCATTGGTCAAACCAAATGGCATGACAAGGTATTCAAAATGCCCTGTATGAGTTTTAAAGACTGTCTTATGTATATCAGCATCATCCATTTGAACTTGGTTGTATCCTAACCTTAGATTTATTTTAGAAAATATTTAAGAGCCATGTAATTCATCTAAAAGGTCATCAACCAAAGGTATAGGGAATTGGTTCTTAATAGTGCCTTTGTTAAGTTCTCTATAATCTAACAGAGCCTCCAACTCCCATCCTTTTTATCAACCAAGACAACAGGACTAGAATAAGGACTACTATTATTCTGAGTAATACCAGACTGTAAATATTCCTAAACCAATTTATCAATAACATTTTTTTGTTGCTTTGCATATCTGTAGGGTCTTTTATTGATTGGGTATTCCTTGTCTCAAGGGAATCTTGTGATCATGTCCTTTTCTTTGTGGGGGTAAGTTGTCTGGTACTCGAAACACATCCTCAAAGGAGTTTAACAAACTAACAATCCTGTACTGTTGATGTTTCTGGATGATTTATGAGGGATTGCAAGAGCAAACCTTCTTCCTTGGGACAAATCCAGAGCATTGATAAATGCACACCTCCATAAAGTGTCTTACGAACTTCTTGTTTTTTTTTAACTATTTTGACACGTAAGGTAGAAGCACCCCTGAGCACATGTCATCTACCTTAAGCTACAAACTCCATTGTTAATTTATTGAAGTTCCAAGTAATGTCTCCTAGGGTGATCAGCCATTCAATGCCGAGGACTAAGTCACAACACCCTAATGGTAGAAGCATCATGTCTGACGTGAATGTTGTAGTTTGCAACAGCCAAGAAATTTTTTTTACCACACTAGAGATTTGTACTCTAGTGCCATCAGCTATAGTCACGCTCAATGGTTCCCTTTCCTCAATCTTGCATCCTAGTCTTTTGGCTACATGGAGGTCTAGGAAATTGTGTGTGCTTCCACTATCAATCAAGATATGGAGAGGTTTTTTTTTTCTGAAATACCCAGTAACTCTCATGGTATTAAAGTTAGATATACCAGTAAGGGCATTTACAGAAATTAATGGATTAGAATTTGATGGTGTAGTAGAGTTTGTACTGGTAAAAACATCTTCTTCAAAATCTAATAATTCTACAACCTCCATTACATGTATCTGTAATTTCTTATGAGATAATCCATGTTCAGGTGTGAAGGGTTCATCACAAAAGTAACATAATCCCTTGGTTCTTCTTTCACTCATATAGGCTGGAGTTAGAGTTTTAGTAGTTTGTGTTTTTGTTTTAATGAAATCCGAAGGTTTAGGAGGGGTAGGAAATAAGGGAGGTTTGTTGGAAAAAGCAGTTTTAGGCTATTTTGTAAAAGGTTTATGTGAAGGGTTGGTAATAATAGCTGACTCATACATCTTTGCTAAAGAAAAGGCTTTTCTCACCGTGGTTGGCTGGAACATCCTAACCATCATCTAAACGTCTTGTTAAAGTCTTCCCAAGAAACAACTTAACTGGTTTTCCTCAGATAATTCCACCCTAGAGACAATGCTGTCAAATTCTTCATAAAATTCTTGCACTGGCCCTTTTTGTCTTAGCTTCATCAATTCGGCCATTGGGTCATCACAAACTTCTCCAAACCTATCAATCAAGATTCTACTGTACTCCTCCCAAGCAGGAAGATTCTTTAACCCCATAGTTTTAACGAATGCATTGTGCCATTGAAGAGCTTTACCCTATAAATGCATAACTGCTAACCTCACCTTATAATCATCAGGAGTATTATCAATCAAAAAGAAAGTTTCACATTGGATTAACCATTGCTTAACACCCTCGCCATTAAACCTAGGAAAATCCAATCTTGCTAATCTTGTATTACAAGAATATGAAGAAGGTTTCTCTCTACGATTTTGATTTCTTGAAGTATAGGAGGAAGCATTCCCAATAGAATATTGTTGGAACAGATCATTCATTTGTTGCAAAAGTGTTTGTTGAATCGAATTTGTCAGCTCCATAAGTTTTGCGTTCATCCTGGTATTAATGCATTCTGTGGCTTCACGAACAAGTGATTGTATTCTTGTGTTATCTACCATTTTCTGGATTACACCTTATGTATTTAATGTTTGCAAACTTCTTAACATCCTTCTGGTAGAGGCTAGTTTGGCCCATAATTACACTTGAGTCTACATAGGCCTACAAATAAAAGTTCCATTATTTACAGAGACAAAAGGGCATAAACTTGAAAACAATATAACTCTGATGCCTAACCACTTCCTATTTATATATAGTAATTCATATATATCAAATTCATTTCCAGAAGAACTCAATACAGCCTTTGTATAATTCTAAATACAAATCTGTGAATGATGCGGTGGAACTAGGAATAGGAAAGTCTATTCGAAGAACCAATTATTGAATAAGTGAATTCTAGATATAGAAAGAACTCTGATGTGACTCTATATTTACTATTGAACAATGGGGAGGATTTTACAAGACCGTAATATAAGGCATAAAACCGATTATCCTTCTTCAAACTTGTTATTTATAACAGGTTTAATAGAAATTCCTAACAAATTCAATTTTTCTATTTCTAACAAATTCCTAACAGCTTCAATTTTAATTATTTCTATTTCCTGCATCAGTGAACGTCTACAAACATTCTTCCAACCAAAGTAGAACATAGTTTATATTACTCTAGGTATTTGTGTGGTTGAGCTTATTTAAGGAAATAATTAATCACTTCCCTTTACCAACTTCCCAAAATTATTTGAAAAGAATTCTCAAAGGTGGATGGAGAGATAAAGATCAAATGTTTCAACTTGGGGCAATGATAGTAAGTGATTTTAGTTTTGGGAAACATGGCCTTTGAGAAACACTCTCATCCTCCTTTTCAAAAATTTTGCTCAAAATTATCAGTTTAAGAAAAATGGTATGTTAATAATCATAAGAGGAGAAAATGAAGACGTAATTAAAGTTGAAAAATTCCTAACCTGAGGAATGTACTTTATAACAGTCATAAGTACTTGAATTGAGTTGCAACGTAAACAAGAAGTTATAAGCTATATGACATCCACAGACTAAGGCAACCTGATATTTTCTGATGCTCAGAAAATAGACTGTAGCACTACAGCAAGGGTTAGCTTGAGGTAGTTCAAGATACAAAAGAAAATCCTAACATTTTGTACAAACTTGCTAGACACAATAAGCATAGTCCATTATCTTGTGAAGTGAAGCACGGTGCAAGATGCATTAGATAAATAATTTTGTAGATGACAGGTAATATTTCTTTAGCTAACATACATTAAATCAATAATTTTGTAGGGCACTCAAATTAGAACTAAAATACTTAAAGTTAGAGCATCATTTTACATGCACCTGCCTATCAATATACAGAGTCAACATAAAATATTTTCCCCAAGAGTAAGCATATTGTAACATCCCCGTTTTAAAATTAAATGTTGAATGAAGAATAAACCATTAAGACTTGATTTCAACTAGAAATAACTGTTAATTGTATTTAACTAAGTAGATTTAAGCCACTAAAATATGAAAATGGTGATGGTCAGGGGATGGAGTGGAGTGCACGTGGCTGCTGCAGCACACACTCTCCCATCCCACTCTTCTCTTATTCATGCGCATGTACACACCTATATATATATATATATCGTGAGCCTGTAGTGAGGAACGCACTTACTCTTTCTTTAGACTCTCTCCTCCGTCACTTCATCCTCTACTTCCTCTCTTCGTCTCCATTTTTCTTCTTCTTCCATCTTACTCTTCGCTCCTGGAGATCTTGATTCCAGTACTGAAGAACGAACCACACTTCATCCCAGAATCAGGCGCAGAATACGACAAAGCCAAGGAAGACCGGACGAACCAGGAGAAGGACATCGGACCCAACAACAAGAACGGAAAAGGTTTCCGAGGATTCTTCTAAAGGTAGGGGGCGCTTGCATGTCGAATGCATGGTCTAAGAACGGTACCGGATGAATGCATTGCTGAATGCGGGTGTGTGTGTGTGCATGTTTTTATAATCATTAGAACTGATGCTGTGCATGTGTGCCTGTATTCACAATTACTAAAACTGATGCATGATTTGAGATTCTGATAGTGATCTTCGTGGCGATGGCGTAGTCTGCTCGTGGATGATAATGATGGATCTATTTTGTTGTCACTATAAAGAGTATGTATGTGCATGTTCTTAATTGGATTGCTCAATGTTGTTAGTCTGATGACCGATTGTAACATGCGCTGGTGTGACTGACTGAATGATGACGAGTAGTGGAGGATATTCGTTCTTACTTAAGGACTACGGTAATGTGTTCATGGCGCGATGATGTGTAATAATGAATGTGTTAGTTGCATGAGTAAGAGTGGGGTGACCCATGGAAGGTCAAGAACCCCAAGGGAAATGACTTCCAGTTACCAACCCTGGCTAGATCCCAATAGGGCTCGTGGTAGCCGTTGGAGCTAGAGAAGTGAGTCTCGAGACGCCGTGGGGAGGCCGGTGCCACCTGGTAAGAGCTGAGGGACGAGGGGCCAAAAGAAAAGGGGGCCGTAACTGAGAGTCTTTTCCCGAGTCGGATCCGCAGGCATGCATATAGAAATAAGGCTGATTGTGGTGATGTATAAATCTACGTATGTGCATGTGTATGATCCTGAATGCATGAATATATGTTTAGATGTGGAATAAATTCTGTGAATCATGTGTGTCATGAATGTTGTTTGAATTGTATGAATTTGGTTACTTGAGAAAGGTTGAATGATAGCAGGAGCGTGTACTGACGCTGATACCGAGTCTGTGAGTATCATTTTACATGTAAAAGCTCACCCCTGCAGTGGCCATTTTCAGTGAATGTCTCTCGTGAGGAGGACCAGAGGCAGAGCTGGAATGCTGGGCGGAGTGCTGATGCATTTCGAAGGTTTAATTAAGGCGTTGTTAGATGAAGCCCGGACTGGTTCATACCGGATGTTAATGTTTTGTGATGAATAGAACTTTATGAACAAGTAGAAGTCTGATTTTGCATTGTAAATATTAATATACACTTTTATGTATATATATATGGATGTATGGTTTTGTGTGTGTGATGCTATGTGCTGCCTTGTTTTATAAGTGAGCTTTAATAGATACGCAGGGACAGTATGATTTGAGCAGGATATAGCCCAGTCAGAGTAAATTGAGGATTGTCTTAGGAAAACTTATGTCGGATACGTTGGGCGGAGTCGTATCCCGCCCGAAGTGGGGGAGCAAATTGCCCAAGCGCGAGGACTCACGCTGAAGCGAGTAAATACTAGAGCGAGATATCGACCTTTATCCTTTCCTATCCGTTGTGATACTAACGTAATCCGGACCCCGGTGTTGAACCCCGGATTTGGGCGTTATGGCTAAGTCCGCCCTGGCGTCGTCATACTTAGTTGAGCTGGGTGGAATAGGTTCAGATCCCTCCTTTCTCCACAACCTACTAACGTATGTGTACTCTGTAACTTCTCATTTTTCTGAGTGAAAGGCGAGTGTGAGGATTTACTTAGTGAACCCTTGTCCTTACCCGATGGAGGAAATTACCTTGTAGTTGTGTTAAAGAGGCGTTATGTAGATTTCGTTTAGGCGGCGTCATACCTCGCCCAAGTAACTAGGACAGCCCGCCCAAGATAAATATACCCCGCCTAGCCAAGTAGGATGATTCTAACTTCGCCTTTCCACCAAATGCTATGCGTGTGAATGTAATAACATATTTCCCTTATCTATTCCTCCTGTTGAGTGACCAGTAATTCTCGAAGGGAAGCCTCAGTGCGAAATTTCTTCTATCCGCTGCTGTATTACCATACTCCGCCTGGACGGTGTAAGACCCCGTCTAAGCGAATGAACGGTGTTGCGCAATCCGCCCTAGTGTTAGTACGTTACGATAAACCCATCGAGCCGGTCTCAGTTTTAGTTTTCCCTGTAGGTTGCTATGTGCGAGTGAAGGCTTTTCGTTCTTCCCTTGCCTGCTCCCTCATATATCGAATATTACGGGACTGTTTTGTGAAAAATTTTCTGATATTTGTTTGGAAATTTTCTTTTTAGTTACAATTAATTAGGGTGTTACATTTTGGTATCAGAGCGGACCAAAAAGTCCAAGGCCAAAGTATGCTTACCAAGTGTAAGCGGTGGTGTCTGTGTCTTTTGATTGAATGGTTGAAATTGTTCTGATGCTGGTTGACCTGATTGATGATTGTCTTGAAGACAAGGGGTTGTTTTCCCCTGGTCCGATTGTGTGTATGATTTAGGCGAATGACATAATGTGCTAAGTTATTAATTGTTGGATTAATAATTAGATCGGTAGTAAGTGGCTCCGTATACTTATCCTTAAATGTCAATTTCAGGATAAGGAATGGCGCATCGTCAAAGTATGGAGGCTATAGCCACAGCATTCCAACGCTTTGCTGATGTGTTTGAAAGGCAAGGCCAAACTCAACCTGAGGATGGCCATGTGCTGGACCGCTTCCTGAAGAGGAAGCCGAGTGAGTTCTTAGGAGGACGGAACCCTGAGGCGGCGTTCAAGTGGACTCAGGAATTAGAGAGAATTTTTAGGGGTCTTCGCTGTACCGAAGCCCAGAAGGTGGAATGCGCAGTGTATATGCTGCGAGATGAAGCGGAGAATTGGTGGAAGATAGCTAAGAGCCAATTCCCCGAAGATGACAATCACCTGACGTGGAACGATTTCAAGGCCTGCTTCCTAGACAAATACTTTCCCGACACAGTGAGGAGTCGGAAAGAGCTGGAGTTTATGGAGTTAAAACAGGGCTCCATGACTGTGGAAGAATACGCGACCAGATTTGAGGAATTGTGCCTATTCTATCCGCCCTTCCAGCAGCCAGGAACGGAGCACTCCAAGTGTCTTAAGTTTGAGAACGGACTGAGATCGGATATCAAGAGGGCCTGCAGATACCATGAAATCCGGAGTTTCCCTGCCTTAGTGAACAAGTGTAGAATATTCGAAGAGGATGACAGGGCCCATTCGGGCCAGTGCAGCAGAGCCAATCAGCACCTGAGGCCTCAGCAATCACGTTTCAAGAGGCCAGGGAACGTGAGGAGGAATGAACCCTTCACCAGATATCAAAACCATAATGACCGAGGAAGACAGATGAGTGGGCGACCAAGGTATGGCGGGTGCTTTAAATGTGGTGGTGATCATTTTGCTAAGGAATGCAATGATACAAATGTTAAATGCTACCACTGCGGAGAGAAGGGACACGTTCGCCCGGACTGCCCCCAACTCCGCCAGGCAACCACCAATGTGCGTCAAGGAGGATTTCAAGATCGAACCAGAGTGAATGATAACCAACGACCTGGTGGCAGAGGCAACGGAACCAGAGGAAATATGATGCATGCCCCGAACAGTCGAGAGAGGAACACCGGCCCAACAGCGACAGGAAGGATCTACACCATCAATGCAGAGGATGTTGCACCAGCAAACGATCTAGTACAATGTAAGTGCTCTCTTGGAACGAATACGCTTAATGTTGTTTTCGATTCGGGGGCAACCCATTCTTTTATAGCTGATGAGTGCGTGAAACGGTTGAAGCTACCAACTGTGTCTATGAACCGGACTTTAGAAGTGGCCAGCCCCACTGGCCCTAGTGTGTTCACATCGTCAATATGTGAAAATGTAGCATTTGAGTTGTATGATCGGAGTTTCACCTTCGATCTGATTTGCATGCCCTTAAAGGGTCTTGATATTGTACTTGGAATAGATTGGCTTTCAGCCAATAAGGTATTAGTAGATTGTAGAAACCGAGAGATAGTTTTCCCAAAACAACCCACTGAAGATGGCGCGGCACAAGGTATAACCCAACTATTTATGATGCTTTGTCTAACCAAAGATGAGAATGAGACCCTAGCAAATGAAATTCCGGTTGCCTGTGAATTCCCAGAAGTGTTCCCAGAGGACGTCCCGAGTGTGCCTCCCAATAGAGAAGTTGAATTCTCTATAGACTTGATCCCTGGAGCCGAACCGGTCTCCAGTGCACCCTACAGAATGTCCACAACTGAATTGGTAGAGTTGAAGAAACAAGTGGATGAGTTACTTGAGAAGCAGTTCATTAGACCAAGCGTGTCACCATGGGGCGCACCTGTGCTACTTGTTAAGAAGAAGGATGGCAGTATGAGACTTTGTATAGATTATCGGCAGCTTAACAAACTCACAATCAAGAATCGATACCCACTGCCTAGAATTGATGATTTAATTGACCAGCTGCGTGGAGCCTCAGTCTTCTCAAAAATCGACTTACGATCGGGATATCACCAAATCCGAGTGAAGGACTCGGACATTCCTAAAACTGCCTTTAGGACTAGGTATGGTCACTATGAGTATGTAGTGATGCCGTTCGGTGTGACAAACGCCCCTGCTGTTTTCATGAATTACATGAACAGCATATTCCACTCCTTCTTAGATCGGTTTGTTGTTGTCTTCATCGATGATATTCTAGTTTATTCTAAGACATCTGAGGAACATGAAGGACATCTCAGGACGGTACTCCAAGTGTTGAAGGAGAAGCAATTGTTTGCAAAGCTTTCAAAGTGCGAATTTTGGATGGATGAGATCCACTTCCTCGGGCATGTGATCTCCAAGCAAGGCGTCTCGGTGGATCCTGCGAAGGTAGCTGCTGTAATAGCGTGGGAGAGGCCCAGATCGATCTCGGAAATAAGGAGTTTTATGGGCTTGGCAGGTTATTATAGAAGGTTCATCGAAGGTTTTTCTAAGTTGGCATTACCTCTGACCAAATTGACTCGGAAGAACGTTCCTTTTGTGTGGAGTCCGGAGTGTGAGAGCAGCTTCCAAGAGCTGAAGAATAAGTTGACAACTGCTCCGGTGTTAGCATTACCTGAGTTACGAGAAAGTTTCGTGGTCTATTGTGACGCGTCCGGACTCGGATTAGGATGTGTACTCATGCAGAAAGACCGAGTGATAGCATATGCCTCTCGACAATTGAGACCCCACGAACAACATTATCCGACCCATGACTTGGAGTTGGCAGCAGTAGTTTTTGCATTGAAAATCTGGAGACATTACTTGTACGGATCCAAATTTGAAGTGTACAGCGATCATAAGAGCCTTAAATACCTATTCGACCAAAAGGAGCTGAACATGAGGCAGAGAAGATGGATTAAGTTTTTGAAGGACTATGATTTCGAGTTGAAATACCACCCAGGTAAGGCAAATGTCGTAGCAGACGCATTGAGTCGAAAATCCCTCCACATAGCAGCCATGATGGCAAAAGAAGTTGAGTTGTTGGAGCGGTTCCGAGACATGAACTTGCATGTTGATGCCCCTTCCTCTCAGAAGATGACAATCGGTACGTTGAGGATTGCCAACGAATTCTTAAAATCCGTGTACGAACAGCAACAGGCGGACTCTCACCTAGCTGAAATGAAGGAAATTCAGGCTAGAGGAAAGGATTTATCCTTGGCAGAAGGGTCAGATGGGATCTTCCGGGTGAGAAACAGGATATACATACCAAGTGAAGGGAGATTGAGAAGAATGGTGCTTGATGAAGCCCACAAAAGCCTACTCAGCATTCACCCAGGAACCACGAAAATGTACCACGACTTGAGAAGACAGTTCTGGTGGCCCGGACTAAAGAAGGATGTGGCGGAGTACGTGGCCCGGTGTATCACTTGTCAGAAATCGAAGGTAGAGCACCAAAAACCGTACGGTGCAATGCAGCCTCTAGAAATCCCCGTGTGGAAATGGGACTCAATTGCGATGGATTTTATCATGGGGTTACCCAAAAACCGAGCGGGCCATGATGCCATTTGGGTCATTGTTGACAGATTGACGAAGAGTGCACACTTCTTACCTGTAAATATGAAGTACCCATTGCATAAATTGGCTCGAATCTACATTCAAGAAGTTATTCGACTACATGGCATACCTACTTCCATCGTCTCAGATAGGGACCCTAGATTTACGTCCAGGTTTTGGACCACCATGCATCAAGAACTGGGGACGAAGCTTTGGCTTAGTTCTGCCTACCACCCCCAATCGGATGGACAATCCGAGCGAACGATTCAGAGTCTAGAAGACTTATTGAGAGCGTGTGTGTTAGAGTACGGTGGGGACTGGGAGCAGTACCTTCCCTTGATCGAGTTTACGTACAACAACAGCCATCATCACAGCATTGGCATGGCACCTTACGAGGCATTATATGGGCGTAGATGCCGTACCCCACTCTGTTGGTCGGAAGCGGGTGAAAGTCTATTACTGGGACCAGACATCGTAAAGCAAACCACAGAACAGATCCGAGTAATAAGGGAAAAGATGAAAGCATCACAAGACAGGCAGAAGAGCTACCATGACAAACGCATCAAGCCAGTGGAATTTCAAGTCGGAGATCGAGTGTTTCTGAGAACCTCTCCGAGTAAAGGAGTTGGACGAGCCTTAAAAAGTAGGAAGTTAAGCCCTCGCTACATCGGACCTTATGAGGTAGTAGAACGGATTGGCTCCGTGGCATACCGCCTCGCGTTACCAACTCACTTGTCCCGATTACACAACGTTTTTCATGTGTCTCAGCTAAGGAAGTATTTGCATGACCCCAGCCACACGATGCCTGACGACGAGGTAGAGATCAAGGAAGACCTAACCGCTGTGACTACACCGGTTGGAATCGTGGATCAATCGGTAAAACGCTTAAGGAACAAGAACGTAAGGCTGGTTAAGGTGGAGTGGCAGCAAGGCAAGATCACCTCCTGCACGTGGGAACGCGAAGACGCCATGCGACAGCAGTACCCCGAATTGTTTACCTACGTAAGTACCGACTGAATTTCGGGGACGAAATTCTTTTTCAGTGGGGGAGAACTGTAACATCCCCGTTTTAAAATTAAATGTTGAATGAAGAATAAACCATTAAGACTTGATTTCAACTAGAAATAACTGTTAATTGTATTTAACTAAGTAGATTTAAGCCACTAAAATATGAAAATGGTGATGGTCAGGGGATGGAGTGGAGTGCACGTGGCTGCTGCAGCACACACTCTCCCATCCCACTCTTCTCTTATTCATGCGCATGTACACACCTATATATATATATATATCGTGAGCCTGTAGTGAGGAACGCACTTACTCTTTCTTTAGACTCTCTCCTCCGTCACTTCATCCTCTACTTCCTCTCTTCGTCTCCATTTTTCTTCTTCTTCCATCTTACTCTTCGCTCCTGGAGATCTTGATTCCAGTACTGAAGAACGAACCACACTTCATCCCAGAATCAGGCGCAGAATACGACAAAGCCAAGGAAGACCGGACGAACCAGGAGAAGGACATCGGACCCAACAACAAGAACGGAAAAGGTTTCCGAGGATTCTTCTAAAGGTAGGGGGCGCTTGCATGTCGAATGCATGGTCTAAGAACGGTACCGGATGAATGCATTGCTGAATGCGGGTGTGTGTGTGTGCATGTTTTTATAATCATTAGAACTGATGTTGTGCATGTGTGCCTGTATTCACAATTACTAAAACTGATGCATGATTTGAGATTCTGATAGTGATCTTCGTGGCGATGGCGTAGTCTGCTCGTGGATGATAATGATGGATCTATTTTGTTGTCACTATAAAGAGTATGTATGTGCATGTTCTTAATTGGATTGCTCAATGTTGTTAGTCTGATGACCGATTGTAACATGCGCTGGTGTGACTGACTGAATGATGACGAGTAGTGGAGGATATTCGTTCTTACTTAAGGACTACGGTAATGTGTTCATGGCGCGATGATGTGTAATAATGAATGTGTTAGTTGCATGAGTAAGAGTGGGGTGACCCATGGAAGGTCAAGAACCCCAAGGGAAATGACTTCCAGTTACCAACCCTGGCTAGATCCCAATAGGGCTCGTGGTAGCCGTTGGAGCTAGAGAAGTGAGTCTCGAGACGCCGTGGGGAGGCCGGTGCCACCTGGTAAGAGCTGAGGGACGAGGGGCCAAAAGAAAAGGGGGCCGTAACTGAGAGTCTTTTCCCGAGTCGGATCCGCAGGCATGCATATAGAAATAAGGCTGATTGTGGTGATGTATAAATCTACGTATGTGCATGTGTATGATCCTGAATGCATGAATATATGTTTAGATGTGGAATAAATTCTGTGAATCATGTGTGTCATGAATGTTGTTTGAATTGTATGAATTTGGTTACTTGAGAAAGGTTGAATGATAGCAGGAGCGTGTACTGACGCTGATACCGAGTCTGTGAGTATCATTTTACATGTAAAAGCTCACCCCTGCAGTGGCCATTTTCAGTGAATGTCTCTCGTGAGGAGGACCAGAGGCAGAGCTGGAATGCTGGGCGGAGTGCTGATGCATTTCGAAGGTTTAATTAAGGCGTTGTTAGATGAAGCCCGGACTGGTTCATACCGGATGTTAATGTTTTGTGATGAATAGAACTTTATGAACAAGTAGAAGTCTGATTTTGCATTGTAAATATTAATATACACTTTTATGTATATATATATGGATGTATGGTTTTGTGTGTGTGATGCTATGTGCTGCCTTGTTTTATAAGTGAGCTTTAATAGATACGCAGGGACAGTATGATTTGAGCAGGATATAGCCCAGTCAGAGTAAATTGAGGATTGTCTTAGGAAAACTTATGTCGGATACGTTGGGCGGAGTCGTATCCCGCCCGAAGTGGGGGAGCAAATTGCCCAAGCGCGAGGACTCACGCTGAAGCGAGTAAATACTAGAGCGAGATATCGACCTTTATCCTTTCCTATCCGTTGTGATACTAACGTAATCCGGACCCCGGTGTTGAACCCCGGATTTGGGCGTTATGGCTAAGTCCGCCCTGGCGTCGTCATACTTAGTTGAGCTGGGTGGAATAGGTTCAGATCCCTCCTTTCTCCACAACCTACTAACGTATGTGTACTCTGTAACTTCTCATTTTTCTGAGTGAAAGGCGAGTGTGAGGATTTACTTAGTGAACCCTTGTCCTTACCCGATGGAGGAAATTACCTTGTAGTTGTGTTAAAGAGGCGTTATGTAGATTTCGTTTAGGCGGCGTCATACCTCGCCCAAGTAACTAGGACAGCCCGCCCAAGATAAATATACCCCGCCTAGCCAAGTAGGATGATTCTAACTTCGCCTTTCCACCAAATGCTATGCGTGTGAATGTAATAACATATTTCCCTTATCTATTCCTCCTGTTGAGTGACCAGTAATTCTCGAAGGGAAGCCTCAGTGCGAAATTTCTTCTATCCGCTGCTGTATTACCATACTCCGCCTGGACGGTGTAAGACCCCGTCTAAGCGAATGAACGGTGTTGCGCAATCCGCCCTAGTGTTAGTACGTTACGATAAACCCATCGAGCCGGTCTCAGTTTTAGTTTTCCCTGTAGGTTGCTATGTGCGAGTGAAGGCTTTTCGTTCTTCCCTTGCCTGCTCCCTCATATATCGAATATTACGGGACTGTTTTGTGAAAAATTTTCTGATATTTGTTTGGAAATTTTCTTTTTAGTTACAATTAATTAGGGTGTTACACATATCATCTCCTGAATTCTTAAAAAGTTAGAAATAACTTATCACATGTTGTACAACTAGCATGCTGCAGTTATAGATGAATTAAAATGATCTCAGGAAAACACCAAAAAGATTACCAAGTGAGAGCTCCATAAATTAGTTCTACAAAATGAGTAAGAATCACCAACATCAAATCTCAAGTAAAAAAACAGATTACCTATGAATATGATATAAGAATATTACAACAAAATATATATTCCTAATACAAATGTCATCCTCCTTGGCCATAGGCAAGTACAACACAACAACACAAACTTTTACTGCAAAGACACCAAATCCAAAAGCAAAAGTGGGCGCACACAAATAGAATAAACCAAACCAGCCCAGAGAAAGAGAGAGAGGTGGCATCTCATGTGCTTTTGAGTTGTGTGTGTTAACATTAACCTCTCTCATTGTTAGATCCCATCTCAATTCAACCTTAATCTCTCAACATAGGGTTTTATTTATCTTAGGATTAGAATTTGAGCCTTACATGGTCAATGAGCCACTTTTGGGTCTTGTACATCATTTTGGGCCTTGTATTTGGCCATCTTTCCCTATTTTAAGCTATTTGGGCCTAAGAGCTTGTTAGAAGCCCATTTAATATGGCATAGCCGAAACCACTCATGGCCTATATAAGGCTTACCTTCACTTGTATTCATTACCTTTTGATTTGAATGAAAGCATATTTTATGAGAAATTTGTGCATACTTCCCCTCTTAGGCTAGAGAGGGATTTAACCTTCTTCAAGCTCTCATCTCTAGGTTTCCATCCCTTGAGAAGTGAGTAAGGACTTATCCTTCCAAGGTGGCATCCTAAACTAATTCCATTTCCAAACTTCCCTTCCTTTTCATTTCATCCTTCCACCTTTCATCTCTTTCTTCTTTTAAATAGCTTAGGTTTCAACCGTTTTTTCCTTTAGTTGTAGTTTCCGTTTCCCATTATCACATAGCTTCCGAATTGTATTTCCATCCAAGAAGGAATTAACACCTTAAAGTTAATTGCATTGCTAGATCCAATCCTCTCCTTAAAGTGAAGTTAGGGCTACATCACATCTTCACCTATTTTTCTTATGATCATTCAATTCATGAAATTTCTGTCTTTTTTCCATGATTTCATTACTTTTCTTAATTCCAAAGCCAAACAAAAACACACTTTTCTAATATTCTATTCTCCAAATCTTTACTTGATTTGATTTTTTTTTCTCCTCTTTCTAACTCAGGTTTCTTACTAATTCAATAGCAGCAAAGAAAGCGATGATAGTTACATAGAAAACACAGACAAGTAAGAGAGAAGGGGCAGAGGTAAAGAAAAAATGGAAGATATATCGAAATACACTCATAGTCTTGCACACGTGGCGGTGGCGAGGCGTGACCATGCGGTGCTGCATCATTTTATTTCCACGATCCTCGCCTCGCCAAAGCCAGCGAGGTGAACACCGAAGCTGAATCAATTACGGCAGAGCTGAAATTCGATGAGGTATTAGTGATTATTGACCAGCGTGATGTTCCGAGGAGAGAGACTCTTCTTCACCTTGAGGTACGGCTTAGTGACGCTGTCTTCATCAAGATTTTGATGGCTGCCGATGACGACCGTCCTTTCCGAAAGCCTCTCGTGAAACAACAGTTTGTTATTTTCATTCTCGTCGGTTCTAATAACCTGGCTATTTTCAAAAACAAGTTTTATGACTCTTCGATTTTTGCCACTAATGGTGCGCGAGAGAGAAAGTGGGGATTAGAACAAACTATTACGTTTTCTATAGAAAAACATGAAAACGTTGTAACCAAAAGCATCTATTATAACATTCTTTTAAAAAAAAACATGGAGACACGGTAAATGGGAGCAACTATTATAGTGTTTAAAAAAACACAGAAACGCTGTTAATGGAAGCCGATATTACAACGTTTTCTAAATAAACATAGAAATGTAAATGAATTTGACTATTACATTAGTTTCTTGAATAAACGCTGTCATCTTATTAACATAATTATTATAATAAATTTTTAAAGTATTGTTTCACATAAACATTGTTAACATATCTAGTCTATTATAGTGTTTGAGAGTGAAAACACTATAAAATAATCAATCACTATTTTTATACCATTTCTCATTAAAAACGTTTTAATATGAGGGTTGTAATATCCAATTTTTAGCATAGTGTCACAAGTATCTCAAGTCTTATGATCAAGGTTTATCTTTTATGGTTCTCGCATATAGGACTAATTTTTTCTCTTTCTTTTTGTCTAGAGGTTTACCTAACTTATTTTAAGTATTATTGTGAACACCTATTTCGTTTCCAGTCAATTTTCACCAAGAATGGGAAATTCAAAAAAAAAAAGGAAGAATAAAAAAAAAGGGAAGAAAAGAAATAATTAAAAAAAATGAAAAAAAATGAAAAAAAAAGGAAGAAGAAAAAAAAAAGGAAGAAAAGAATTAAGAAAAAAAAAAGGAAGAATAAAAAGAAAAAAAAAAAAGCAACAATCATTTCCGAGTGAAATAGCCTCCAAGTGGATCCTTGAATTACGGAGGCTGGTTGGCAATAAGACAAGGTGAAAAATGATAAAGAATTGCCACCAGCTTTCATTTTCCTTCATTGTCAAAGATCCAGGCCGTTTCCAACACCACCATGCAAGTTGTTTGACAATTTCAAAGGGCGGCTGACAAGAAGACAATGTGGAAATATTAAAAATCCTCACCAATTGGCAGCCAGGCTGGTCACGGGTTTGTTCAAGCAATCAGGACGCTCCTCAAATGCTCTATAAATACTGCAAGCGAAGGAAGAAAAAGGATCCCTGGAAGAGTCATTAAAAGAGAACTCATTCACTTTTCAACCGTCCAAAACTCCTTCTCAGTCCGCCCACACCGTCCTCAACACCGCCCAAACCTCCTTCTCAGTCCGCCCACACTGTCCTCTCCACATACTGCCCTCTCAACACCGCCCTACGCTGTCCTCTCCACATACCGCCCACACACCGCCCAAACCTCCTTCCCAGTCCGTTCTCCATACCGCCCTCTCACTGTCTAACCTCCTTCTCTTAAACACCGCCCCCTTCCTCATTGCCCTCTCAACACCGCCCACACTGTTCTCTCCACATACCGCCCTACACATGTCCTCTCCACATACTGCCCTCTCAACACCGCCCTACGCTGTCCTCTCCACATACCGCCCACACACCGCCCAAACCTCCTTCCCAGTCCGTTCTCCATACCGCCCTCTCACTGTCTAACCTCCTCCTCTTAAACACCGCCCCCTTCCTCATTGCCCTCTCAACACCGCCCACACTGTTCTCTCCACATACCGCCCTACATATGTCCTCTCCACACTGTCCTCTCCACATACCGCCCTACGCTGTCCTCTCCACATACCGCCCACATACCGCCCAAACCTCCTTCCCAGTCCGTTCTCCATACCACCCTCTCACTGTCTAACATCCTCCTCTTAAACACCGCCCCCTTCCTCATTGCCCTCTCAACACCGCCCACACTGTCCTCTCCATATACCGCCCTACACATGTCCTCTCCACATACTGCCCTCTCAACACCGCCCTACGCTGTCCTCTCCACATACCGCCCCACACTACCCTAAAACAACGTCTCCACTCTGTCTTCAAAACCGACCTCTTCACCCCTCCTCCACTCCGTCCAGCACACACCGACCTCTTCACTCATTCTCAACACCGTCCCAATTCCCCTTCCTTCCACCACAACGCCCAGCAACCCACTAAACACGACACCGCCCAGCAACCCACTTAACAACGCCGTCCACAACTCCTTTTACCACTCGGTCCATACCAAAACCGACCTCATTCCTACTCCTACAAACTGTCTCTTACCAAACCGACCTCCACAACTCCTTTTATCACTCCTCACCACTCAGTACCTCAATCCTCTTCACTCCACTTAATTTCAAAACCCATTTTTCTCACTGTCTCACTCGGTAAGCTCTCTGTCTCACTCGGTAAGCTCTCTGTCTCACTCGGTTTTTGCTGTATTTTCTCGGTTTCCCTTATTTTTACTCGGTTTCCCTTATTTCCACTCGGTTTTTGTAATTTTCACTCGGTTTTTGCCGTTTTCACTCGGTTTTTCACTTCTCCCACTCGGTTTTCACTCATTTTTCCCTTGTTTTCAGAATTTATTGTTCCCCTTTCTCTTTTGTGGCTTCTACTACCTTTCTTTCTTTCGTTTCATACTATGTTTTCTTTCAAATCTAAATAAAAATCAATAAAAAGGAACAAATTTTTTTTTTTAAACAGTGTCGTACGGGAGCACTCCCGTCTACACAACCTCTTTAGGATTCGTACACGTGCGAAGAACTTTGCCTTGTACGAGTTCCCCACCTCAGTGACATCCATCATCATCTCCCAAGTCTTTTCCTAAAAGCAAAAAAAAAAAAAAACTCAGAACTACGTAACCCTGATTTCTTGATAATTCAAGAATACGTAGGAGCAGGACTTTAACTCCTGTCGGGCCCATCTTTCTTATTTCCTTTTTGTTGAATTATTTCCTTACTCTTATGTTTCTTTAATAAATGTTCTTTTTTGGTCACTTTCCGTGAAAATCAATTTAGACGTGACGTCTTGTTGATTTCCCCCTAGTTTTTGTTTAAGCCTCGCCATAATTCATAGGGAAGAGATACTTGGGACGAGACGTCCCGCTTATCTCTTTCCTATCCCTGTCTTTTTATTCAAGGATGTATAATTTAGGCGTGACGCCTTATTAGTATTCTCTTCCCCTCTCTGTCTCATATCGAAGTCGAGTTTAATCCGGATAAAATGCCCCATTGACCTCGCTTCGACATTCTATGTTTGTACAGTTCTCTTACTCCATTCTGTCGTTTTTTAAAATAAAAAAAATACAACAATAAAAGGGAAGAAATAAACCATTTCTTTTGTAAGGCTATTTATGTTGCGCATTTTCAACCTTGGTACTGTTTTTGACAGGCGATGTAGGTTGCTAATACCTTCCCTACTCGTAACCGACTCCCGAACTTGAATCTCAATTTTTAACCAGTGCTTTACTAAACATAGTTTTTTTTTTCCAATGTTTTTCCTATGGATAAAAATGTTGGTGGCGACTCCCTGTTTCATTTCACACACATATCTCTCTGTTCGCCGCGCCGTCGCGATCCAGGTTGCGACAGATGGCGACTCCACTGGGGACACTTAAGAGAGTCAGGCCAATTTGGTTGAAAGCGCGTTTTTCATATAGCCTTTGTTTAGCTTGGATTTCTTCCCCTTGTTTTTTTTTATTTTCCGTTAATTGTTGTGAATGTCCGTTTTTGCATCTTGTTATTTGTTTTATTGTCCATGTTCTGTATGATTGTTGAACCCTAGGGTAGAGGACTATGTTACTTTCCTACAATCATTGAACCCTAGGGTAGACGACTTTGTATATTTTGTTCTGTGTTTGTTCTCTGTGCAAAATGGTGTAAGGTAAAAAGGTATTGAACGCCCTTTCACACACTACACTCACAAATTACTCGCACACACTTATGAGTGACGCCCTATACCCGGGCCCCCAAATAAAACTTAAGTTAGGAGGGGTTGGTATACGGAATCGTATAGGATGTACTTCCTATCCGGTGATCGTGAGAACCCCAACTAGAGTTCGACCTCTTATGACATACGCACCAAGTGGTTCCCCACTGTTGCGTCCCTGTCATGGGTAGGATCTTGGCTCTGGTAACCTTCTAGAAGTCTAGTATAAGCCACCTGGTGTGAAGAGTCACTTTTAGACAAGCCCTAAGGTCCAGAGAAAACCTTCAACAAAACATGACTTAGGCCACGAAAGGGCAAACTTTACTTTACCTTATGTCATTCTCATTTTCCTGTTATTAAAAAGGGGTTATCTATCATCCAAAGATTCGCTTAGTCTTGGAAAATTTTTTGGAACTCACAAGCATTCTTCGGGTGAATAGATAATCCTCTCTTTTTTGTCATGTATTTCTGAGTCTGAAGTCATAGGTTCTCCTAATCGTCAAAGGAAAAATCAAAAAAATTTTACTTCATTTCCCTCTGGTTGAAGTGGCAATGACGATCGGGAAAACCTACGACTTTTGAGCTCGCATAACTGATTCCATTCTTTGTCTTGATATTCGTAGGGGACGATTCCGAATTTATCAGTATTTCTAAAGACAGTATGGAAATTAACATGGGACATAGTAATTGTGATATTGGGGTGACTGAATTAAAGAAGATATTGCACCTCAAGGCTAGGAAGGTCAATACTGACAGTTTACAAGCATTAGGGAAAAAACTGAGCTTGACACAAAAGATGACTTTCGCAAGGAAGTATGGGAAGATCCTGAAACTCTTGGAGGTAGACGTCCAAACAGAAGCCATCACAGCTTTGGCACAATTCTATGACCCACCTCTCCGCTGTTTCACTTTCCAAAACTTTCAACTGGCACCCTCCATAGAAGAATTTGAACAAATATTGGGGATGCCAATGGAGGGGCAAATTCCTTATCGCCATTTGGACCATCACGCGTCAATCACTTCTGTCGCTCGTATTTTGAAAGTCCATCCTGAAATGTTAAGAGGAGTGCAAATGAACAGAAACCAGATTCCCGGATTTACTAGGGAATTTCTGGAGAAACACATGCATGTACTGGCAGAAAAGGAAGATTGGGAAGCTTTCATTGATACCTTGGCTCTCACTATTTACGAAGTTGTCTTATTCCCTAACTTAGACAACTACGTAGATTATGATGCTATAGGTGTCTTCACCGCTCGCAAGCACAGAATGGAAAATCCCGTCACAGCAGTGTTGGCCAATGTCTATTGCACCTTGGATTTCTGCCATACCCAAGGAGGAAAGAGGATTATTTGTTGTTTGCCTGTTCTATATGTATGGCTCACATCTCACGCTTTTCATCAACTATGCAAAGCCGAGTGTCCCGTCTCTGATTTGAAATTATGTCAGCTAACAACTAAGAATGGGCGTGAGTGGGCTAATCACCTTGTAGGCCTTACAGCAGAAAAGGTGAGATGGTGTCCTCAATGGCTAGAAGTTGAGTCCATCGTTTATAGCTGTGGAGGATATCCAAATGTTCCTCTAATGGGAACACAAGGCTGCATCAATTATAATCCTGTTATTGCTAAGCGGCAATTGGCTTATCCTTTACTTGGGCCGCCAGACGAAGCAATACTTACTCCTTTCGTTCTGTACTATGCGAATGGGAATTTCACCTCCACTATTCGGGACATAGCCAATGCCTGGAAGAAGGTCCATAGGATGGGCAAAGAATTGGGAGCACGAAGCCACGCTGTGAGGGTTGAATACTTGGATTGAGTGGTGAACAGAGTCTCCATTGTGAAATTGCCTTTCAAGAGCCCTTCATACCAATCTGAGGACACAGTTCCTCCGCCGTGCATTATGGAGGACAAGGTTACCATATCGCTAAAAGCCCAAGTAGAAGAGCTAAAGGCAAAGAATCAAAAATTGGAAGAAGACCTCCTGAAGTGCCAACAAGAGTGCGCCCTCCATAGGAAAGAAAATTCTAAAGGAAGGCATGCTGTGGAGGAAATGCGGAAAAAGAGAAAAATTTATGAAGATTACAGAATAAAACAAGATCAATGCCTTCGGGCGGCCAATTCGCAACTAAAGATGAAGGGTCAGCAGAGTGATGCTGTATTGGCCGAAAAACAAATTTTAAAAGACATGCTGGTACAATCCAAGGAGAAGGGAAAGGAGGCTTTGATGCAAAAAGAAATGCTACAAACCCAAGTCCATAAATTGGAGCAACAGCTGGATGAAACGATAGGAGCTTATGAGCAAGAAATACATGCTGAACAGAAGAAAACCCTTGACGCCGAACGACGATGCCAAGAAGCCACACGAGCTTTGGGGACAGAGTTAGCTCAACGGGATGAGGTCATTCATTTATGGATGGACCGTTTCGCCAAGTTGGCATACCTATCCAATGGAATCTTGGAAGATTTTCCCTCAATGTTAAAGCAGGCCGAAGGCATGGTCAATCCCCTATCCACCCCAAAGGAGATATCATCATTTTTAAACTATTGTCAAGAAAGGCTTTGCAAAATGAAAGTTATGATTGCCCAAGCTAGGAATGGCTGAATATTGTAACCGTATCTTTCAAGTAACATTGTACCTTTACAGATGAATGGAATGATGAATCAATGTGCCTTCACAGTTGTCTCATGTTAATTTCCAATATACTGTTATACTAAGTACTTTTGAACGCGACGTTCTGGGGAAAGGTCAAGGAATACGTGTCAAATTCGGAATCGTATCCCGCGAATGCCCATTTATTTATTTCTTCTTTTATCTTCTTTAACTGTTCCCTCTATTTTTCTAACCATTTGTCGTGATTCCTTAGACGCTACGGGTAAGCATCCCTACGCGACCAGGCTCAGAAAGAAACTCATGGCCGAAATAGAGCAAGAGAATGAAAAACTGCGAGCTGAGGTTAATCAATTGAAAGAACAAATGGCTGAAATGGCCAAGATGTTTGAAAGAAGGATCGCAGAAAGGGATTCTTTAGCAGAAGTTGAAAATGCTAGGCAGCAATCTCCCGTTCTCCAACCCGCTCAAGGTCATGCAGGGGAACCAAGCTCAAATCCTACGGGGCCTACTGTTACCGTTCGCCTTAGTAAGCCGAACCCTGCTCATGTTCAACAACATTCTTTTGTTGATAAAGAAGGGAATGTCATACCCTTCCCACAGTATGGGTTACCCCCAGGCTATTTCCCACCACTCCAAGAAGAGCCAGATTATCAGGAGACAATCCTTCACACGGCTCAACCAAACATCCCACTTGTCCGAAATCCTCAAGCGATTCCGGTCCATACACAGGTTGAACAACCACAAGCTGCCCAAGCCACAGCTGGACACCAAGCCTCAATTCTGAATGAGAGCCTGGCACATGTTGACCGACCAGTTAGGAGTGTTAGTCACTATGTTGTCACAGGACCAAGTACTGCCGCTGTTGCTACCCAGGAAGGAAGATTAGAGTTCTTGGAAAGGCGATTAAGGGAAATGGATGGGAGGAATCGATTTGGATTAGGCAGTGCTGCACAACTCTGCCTAATTCCTGACGTTGTTATTCCTCCCAAATTCAAAACACCTAAATTTGATAAGTATCGGGGGCTGACATGTCCGAGAAACCATCTTACCATGTACTGCCGGAAGATGGCTTCGCATGCTTCCAACGACTCTCTGCTCATCCATTGTTTTCAAGATAGTTTGGCTGGAGCACCTCTAACCTGGTATAACCATCTTGAACGTTCTCATATACGCTGTTGGAAGGATCTAGCAGATGCTTTCATGCAGCAGTATAAGTACAATTTGGACATGGCGCCGGATAGAGTACAATTGCAGAACATGTCCAAGAAAGACAACGAGACATTCAAAGAATACGCCCAACGGTGGCGCGAAGTAGCAGCACAAGTTGACCCACCTTTGTCTGAGAAAGAGGTGATCTCGACATTTATTGACACACTCCAATCGCCATTCTATGACAAGATGATCGGAAGTATTTCCTCCCATTTCTCTGATATCGTCACTATCGGAGAAAGAATAGAAAATGGCCTCCGGACAAGGAAGATCGCCCGAGGCCCAGTTGGGGTTAATGCAGCAAGAAGACCCTCCCAAGGAGAAGGAAAGAGAAGAGAGGGAGAGACTAATCTGATCTCCCATAATCAGGGAAGAAACCAGCCGAGGCCACCCACCCTGGTCGCCTTTCCATCAACCTATCATAATACACCACATCCATATGTGGCCACTGTTCAAACACCACGTCCACCACATTTTCGCCCACCTGTTATGCGACCGCCTGCACCACTACAGGCACCATATCAACCACCACAAGCTCCATACCAACAGCCACAAATGAACCCGCCGAATCCAAATCAGAGAAGACAAAACAATGACCGTGCCCCACCGCAATTTGATCCGATCCCCATCTCTTACACAGAGCTTCTCCCTTACCTTATCGAAAACACGATGGTAGTGCCATACCCTCTAAAGCCACTTCAGCCGCCATATCCTAGAGGGTATGACCCGAACGCGCGGTGTGATTACCACGCCGGTGCACCGGGACATTCTACTGAGAACTGCTTGGCACTGAAGTTTAAGGTAAGGGACCTCATTCGGGCCGACTGGATAAGCTTCAAAGAAGGGAGCCCAAGCGTGACAACTAATCCCCTTCCAAATCATAAAGGATCGGATGTCAACGCAATAGAGAGGGATGAAGATTGCATTTCCAAGGTAGAAGACATCCAGATGCCTTTGGAAACAATACACTCCCATATGTTGAAGATGGGATTAGTAGAGGGATCGTGGAGTGAAGAGCATAATGACCTCCAGTCCGCAAAACGAAGGGACTTCCAGGAAACCCTTCAAAGACTCATGAATGCTCGAGTCATAGAGGTCTGTAGGCGCCGTGAAGGACAAATAAATATGGTACAGGAACAGGGTAAGGCACGAGTTCCGAAACCCCTGGTAGTATACTATAACAAGGATACGCCAGCGGCTTCAGCTCCTGCCAAGACTGTCTTCACAGTAAAGGCACCAACCCCTTTCCCTTTCCAAAGTTCCCACGCTGTGCCATGGAGGTACAATACAGATGTGGTCGTCACCAATCCAGAGGCAGTCAACTCCATACCATCCTCCTCTATCACAAATATAACCGAAGTGGGAAAAATGACACGGAGTGGAAGAATATATACGCCACCTGAACCCAAACAAGGCAAGGCTACCGGAGAAGGAAAAATTGGAAAAGAAGTAGCCTCTGACGAAACAAAGGGGGCTGTGATTGAAGAGGAAGCCCAGGAATTCCTGAAGTTTATTCGCTATAGTGACTACCAGGTGTTGGACCAATTGAACCACACCCCTGCAAAAATTTCCCTGTTGTCTCTACTAATAAGTTCTGAACCACATTGAAACACGTTGATGAAGGTGTTGAGCGAGGCGCACGTAAAGAATGATTTACCCGTCGAACAATTTGGAGGCATAGTGGGGCAGATCGTTGCCAATAATTACTTGACCTTCACAGATGAGGAAGTACCGGTTGAAGGAAGAGGGCACAACAAAGCCCTCCATATTTCTGTGAAATGTCGGGATTATATCCTGGCAAAAGTACTCGTGGATAATGGATCTTCTCTAAACGTCATGCCAAAATCCACGTTGGCAAAATTGCCTTTCGACGGAACATACATGAGGCCTAGCTCTATGGTTGTACGGGCTTTTGATGGGACACGTAGGGAAGTCATTGGAGAAATTGAATTGCCTATACAAGTCGGGCCCTGTACTTTCCAGGTACTCTTCCAAGTAATGGATATTGCGCCCGCCTACAGCTGTTTATTAGGGCGACCGTGGATCCATTCGGCAGGGGTGGTCCCCTCCACGCTGCACCAAAGACTAAAATACATCATCGACAATAAGTTGGTGACTATTTCTGGGGAGGAGGACCTTTTGGTCAGCAAACCCATATCCACTCCATACATCGAGGCCGCCGAGGAAGCCCTTGAAACATCCTTCCAAGCCTTGGAGATTGCCAATGCAACAAGCATTGTGAAAATGTCTTTCCCCAATGTACCTCTAATGGTGACGCTGAACATGTTGCGGAAAGGGTACCAACCCGGAAAAGGATTGGGGCGAGATTTAGAAGGCAGAACCCAACCGGTGAGTCTCCCAGAAAACAAAAACAGATATGGTTTGGGATATAAGCCCACGGTGATGGATAAGAAAAAGGTTGAAGAGGAAAAGAAGGGGAGGAGAGTTGCTCGCCTTATCGGTCAAGAGATCAACACTACAAGAATCCCTATCTGCGATCTCTATCAGAGCTTTAAGAGCGCCGGAGTGATATATCCGGATCAAGTTGCCATGGTGGAGAATGAGCCTAACCTCAATGTGGAGCTGGTATATGCTTGCCAACCAGATCAAGAGCTGAGCAATTGGGAAGTCATGGAGTTCCCTACAACCATTAACGTTCTCTCAGAGTAATCACTGTTTTTCATAATTTGGTGGTCCCCTTGCTATGCCCAAGGCTCCGGGACCCATTTTGTAATAAGGGCAAAACTTGTTTGTTTTATTTTCGAAAATCAATGGACACATTTTTATTCCCCATCACCTCATCTTTGTGCATTCTCTGTTTCTTAAACCTTTCACTTGCTTGCTTGCTTCTCTTTTCACTTTATAATATAACCCGAATGCAGATCCAAAAATGATTTCCCTGAGAACGACGAAAACCTGGATTTATTTCATGACCCTGTTTATCCAAATGATTGCGTCTACGAGGAAAGTGAGGAAGACTTTGGACCCTCATCTGAATTGACGAGATTATTGGAACAAGAGGATAAGGAGATCCACCCACATCAGGAGGAAATTAAAATCATCAACCTTGGAGGTGAAGGAGAAGATAAAATGATCAAGATAGGCACTTGCCTGAGTAAGAACCAGCAAGATGAATTGATTGAATTGCTCCGGGAATTTCGAGATGTGTTCGCTTGGTCATATCAAGATATGCCAGGGTTGGATAACAGCATAGTGGAACATAGATTGCCTCTGAAACCAGAGTGTCCACCAGTTAAGCAAAAGCTGCGAAGAATGAAACCAGAAATGCTTCTCAAGATCAAGGAAGAGGTCAAAAAACAGTTCGAAGCCGGTTTCTTGGCCGTAGCCAAATATCCACAATGGGTAGCCAACATAGTCCCGGTCCCGAAGAAGGATGGAAAAGTGCGGATGTGTGTGGACTATCGAGATCTAAACAGGGCCAGCCCTAAAGACGATTTTCCTCTTCCACATATTGACATATTGGTT
Organism: Clitoria ternatea; assembly: GCA_037962975.1. Classification (NCBI taxonomy): domain Eukaryota; kingdom Viridiplantae; phylum Streptophyta; class Magnoliopsida; order Fabales; family Fabaceae; genus Clitoria; species Clitoria ternatea. The sequence goes on from CM075672.1 coordinate 80,184,881, forward strand.
GATAACACAGCTCAGCACTCCATTTTCTCTTTCATGGATGGTTTCTCTGGGTACAATCAGATTAAAATGGCGCCCGAAGACATGGAAAAAACCACGTTCGTTACTTTGTGGGGTACTTTCTGTTACAAAGTAATGTCCTTTGGTTTGAAGAACGCAGGGGCAACTTATCAAAGAGCAATGGTCACTTTATTCCACGATATGATGCACAAAGAAATAGAGGTCTATGTGGATGACATCATTGCAAAATCCAGAACCGAGGAAGATCATGTCCGCGACTTAAGGAAATTGTTTGAACGGTTGAGAAAGTTTAAGCTTAGATTGAATCCTGCCAAGTGCACGTTTGGCGCAAGGTCAGGCAAACTGTTGGGTTTCATTGTAAGCAAGAAAGGAATTGAAGTGGATCCCGACAAGGTCAAGGCAATCCTAGAAATGCCGCCTCCTTGCACAGAAAAAGAAGTCAGGGGGTTCTTGGGAAGATTAAACTACATCGCTCGATTTATCTCACAATTGACATCGACCTGCGAGCCGATCTTTAAGTTACTCCGCAAGAATCAACCAGGGCAATGGAATGAGGACTGCCAAACAGCTTTTGAGAAGATTAAGCAGTACTTGAAAGAACCACCAATATTGGTGCCACCAACCCCTGGGAGACCACTGGTTTTATACATGACGGTACTGGATGAGTCCATGGGCTGCGTATTGGGTCAGCACGATGAAACGGGAAAGAAAGAACATGCCATATATTACCTAAGCAAAAAGTTCACTGATTGTGAAATGCGATACTCCGCATTAGAACGAACTTGTTGCGCGTTAGCATGGGCTGCGAAGCGTTTAAGGCAATACATGTTGAGTCACAATACCTGGCTAGTCTCTAAGATGGATCCTATCAAGTACATCTTTGAGAAGCCAGCCCTGACCGGAAGGATTGCTCGATGGCAAGTGCTGCTAACTGAGTACGACATAGCATATGTCACTCAAAAAGCCATAAAAGGGAGCGCTTTGGCTGACTACCTAGCCCATCAACCCATAAGTGATTACCAGCCAATACCGTTCGACTTCCTAGACGAGGATATTTTGGCATTGTCCGACGAAGAAGAAAGCGGTAACAAGGACAAATGGATTTTAAGATTCGATGGAGCTTCTAATGCTTTGGGACATGGAATCGGAGCCATTTTGATTTCACCAAAGAAAGAGTTCATGCCTGTCTGCGCCAGGCTATGTTTCGATTGTACCAACAATGTCGCTGAATATGAGGCATGCTCCTTAGGGGTCCAAGCGGCATTAGATATGAAAGTAAAAACACTGGAAGTCTACGGAGACTCTACTTTAGTCATCCACCAGTTGAAAGGTGAGTGGGAAACCAGAGATAGCAAGCTTCTCCCCTATCACACTCACATTATGGAAATGATCAGAGATTTCAAAGAGATTTCTTTTCATCATGTTCCTCGGGAAGATAATCAAATGGATGACGCTTTGGCCACCCTTGCTTCAATGTTCAAAGTAAACAATGACTATGACGTGCCCCTCATCGAGGTAGAAAGACGTCATGAGCCCGCATACTGCCAAGTAGTCGAAGAACAGTCGGATGGGAAACCTTGGTATCACGATATCAAGAGGTATATCCAGAGGCAAGAATATCCTGACAATGCCACAGAAAATGACAAAAGAACCCTGCGACGGCTCGCCATGGGGTTTTTCTTAAATGGAGACGTGCTTTACAAAAGAAACTATGATTCCATCCTTCTTCGTTGTGTTGATACCGCTGAAGCAAATAGAATCATGAGGGATATCCACGAGGGATCTTTCGGAACCCACATCAATGGGCACGCCATGTCAAGGAAAATCTTAAGGGCTGGTTATTTTTGGATGACCATGGAAGCAGACTGCTTCGCCTATGCTTGGAGATGTCATAAGTGCCAAATATATGCTGATCATATTCACGCACCCCCGTCATCTCTAAATGTTTTGTCAGCACCATGGCCTTTTTTGATGTGGGGCATGGATGTCATTGGTCCCATTGAACCAAAGGCTTCAAACGGCCATCGTTTCATTTTGGTCGCCATTGATTACTTCACAAAATGGGTGGAAGCAGCTTCATATACTAATGTAACCAAAGGTGTTGTTGTTAAATTCGTCAAGCGTGAGTTGATATGTCGGTACGGCCTACCGAGTCAAATCATCACAGACAATGGTACAAACTTGAACAACAAAATGATGAAGGAGCTTTGTGAGAGCTTTAAGATCTCCCACCATAATTCCTCTCCATACCACCCAAAAATGAATGGGGCAGTCGAGGCAGCAAACAAGAATATCAAGAAGATAATACAGAAAATGGTGGTAACCTATAAAGACTGGAACGAAATGCTTCCTTTTGCTCTGCACGGTTATCGTACCTCAGTCCGGACCTCGACTGGGGCAACTCCATTCTCTTTAGTTTATGGCATGGAAGCAGTCCTGCCTTTTGAAGTAGAGATTCCTTCCCTCCGAGTAATCATGGAAGCCAAACTGGTTGAAGCAGAATGGATCCAGACTCGGCATGACCAATTAAATCTGATTGATAGTAAAAGATTGACTGCCCTCTGCCATGGTCAGCTATATCAAAGGCGTATGAAGCGAGCGTTTGAAAAGAAAGTACGACCCCGGCAGTTCCAAGAGGGAGACTTGGTGCTTAAGAAGGTTTTGTCAATGCATAAAGATCACCGAGGCAAATGGACTCCTAACTATAAAGGGCCTTATGTCGTGAAGAAAGCTTTTTCCGGAGGTGCTCTCATACTCACCAACATGGATGGGGAGGATCTACCAATGCCCATAAATGCGGACGCAGTGAGAAGATACTACGCGTAAAAAAAAAAAACGCTCGCTAGGTTGAAAACCTGAAAAGGCGACCTAGGCAAAAGTTAGAACAATTGGTGGGGTCGAAAATCCTAAGAAAGCGGCCCAGACAAATTCACACCCTATAGATCCAACACTGCAATGCCAACTTTCCAAGTCACAGATAAGGGGATGGGTCTAGAACATCAAAGCCATTGTCAAGTCACTCCCTCGAAAACAAAATCAGAAGATAAACGGGAAATCATGGAAAAGACCGGAATTTTGTCGCTCTCAGGAAATCGATGGAGGATCTAAAAGGCCTTCCCTTCCATCCTTACCATCAATTTCTCTCATCTTGTCATATTTTTGTCACCTATACATATCTGTTGTTCATAAATAAAAAAATTTCTTTCTTCTCACATGTGTTCATGACTAGAATGAATAAACAAGTTTTGCCTAAAAAGAATTTTCTAAAAAGATGAGTTTTGAGAAGAACGAAAACACAAAGATATGGGGAACGAAGTGGACACCGTTGCCAGATCTTACCTCAAGCAAGCTCAACCAGCTCTGCGAAACAACCTCAATGAAATCAGAAGTAATAATTATTTTGGCCATGAGTTACTTCAATGCCTGTCGCCAAGGGAATCCGCCTGTAAGTTTTTAATTAGTTTTGTGTCTCTGCTAACGGATGGCCAGGAACTATGATCCCCGAGATGCGTAGTTGCCCAACTCTCTCCTCAGCAGACCTTCGGCATGTCCGCAGTAAACCCCAAGTCCATTCTCTGTCACCCAAAGGGGCATTACCCTGAATCACCAAATTTTCTCCCCCAGTGGAACCATAATCGCCAAAAACTGCACTTCCCAAATCCTTCCTCAGTGGGACTACACTTCCTAGTCAACCCAAAACTGGGGCATCTCACCAGATTTCTTTTTTTTCATTCAAGGGGCAGTTCCCCAAGATTTCATCCAATCATGTTAAACTGGGGCATCTCCCCGGGTTTATTTTCTCATTCAAGGGGCAGTTCCCTAAGATTTCATCCAATCATGTCAAACTGGGGCATCTCCCCGGGTTTATCTTCTCATTCAAGGGGCAGTTCCCCAAGATTTCATCCAAGCATGTCAAACTGGGGCATCTCCCCGGGTTTATTCTTTCATTCAAGGGGTAGTTCCCCAAGATTTCATCCAATTATGTCAAACTGGGGCATCTCCCCGGGTTTATTCTTTCATTCAAGGGGCAGTTCCCCAAGATTTCATCCAATTATGTCAAACTGGGGCATCTCCCCGGGTTTATTCTTTCATTCAAGGGGCAGTCCCCCAACAACCTTCAGTTATGTCAAACTGGGGCATCTCCCCAGATTTCTTTCAAGGGGCAGTCCCCCAACAACCTTCAGTTATGTCAAACTGGGGCATCTCCCCAGATTTCTTTCAAGGGGCAGTCCCCCAACAACCTTCAGTTATATCAAACTGGGGCATCTCCCCAGATTTCTTTCAAAGGGTAGTTCCCCAACAACCTGCAGTCATATCAAACTGGGGCATCTCCCCAGATTTCATTCTCTTTCCTTAGAAGGACAGTTCCCCGACAACCCCCAGATTACTCTGTCCCAACTCACCTAATACTTTCCCAGTGGTACCATGAAGGTTACCAGGAGGAATTATCCTTCCCCAGTGGAGCTACACTTCCTAAACAATTCCAACAGGAGCATCACCCCAGGTTTCCCTTTAGACAAAAGGAAATGCCCCAAGAATTCTTTCAGACTACCCCAAACTAGGGCATTACCCCCAGATTTATTCCCTATCAATCCAGGGCCTCAGTCATGTCAACCGAGAGGCAACACCCTCATCCTTTTACTTTCCTTGTCAACCGAGAGGCAACACCCTCATCCTTTTACTTTCCTTGTCAACCGAGAGGCAACACCCTCATCCTTTTACTTTCCTTGTCAACCGAGAGGCAACACCCTCATCCTTTTATTTTTCCAGTCAATCGAGAGGCAACACCCTCATCCTTTTACCTTTGCTGTCAACCTAGAGACAACATCCTTATCATTTCTGTTAATCAAGAAGTAACACCTTCACTTTCTACTTTTCCAATGGTGTTCACGTCTTTACTCCCTTTCCATTTCAAAAAAAGCAAGAAGAAACTTCATGCTTTTTCTTCATGAAAAAGAAGTAAAGAGGGGCATCTGTGAACACCTATTTCGTTTCCAGTCAATTTTCACCAAGAATGGGAAATTCAAAAAAAAAAAGGAAGAATAAAAAAAAAGGGAAGAAAAGAAATAATTAAAAAAAATGAAAAAAAATGAAAAAAAAAGAAGAAGAAAAAAAAAGGAAGAAAAGAATTAAGAAAAAAAAAAGGAAGAATAAAAAGAAAAAAAAAAAAAGCAACAATCATTTCCAAGTGAAATAGCCTCCAAGTGGATCCTTGAATTACGGAGGCTGGTTGGCAATAAGACAAGGTGGAAAATGATAAAGAATTGCCACCAGCTTTCATTTTCCTTCATTGTCAAAGATCCAGGCCGTTTCCAACACCACCATGCAAGTTGTTTGACAATTTCAAAGGGCGGCTGACAAGAAGACAATGTGGAAATATTAAAAATCCTCACCAATTGGCAGCCAGGCTGGTCACGGGTTTGTTCAAGCAATCAGGACGCTCCTCAAATGCTCTATAAATACTGCAAGTGAAGGAAGAAGAAGGATCCCTGGAAGAGTCATTAAAAGAGAACTCATTCACTTTTCAACCGTCCAAAACTCCTTCTCAGTCTGCCCACACCGTCCTCAACACCGCCCAAACCTCCTTCTCAGTCCGCCCACACTGTCCTCTCCACATACTGCCCTCTCAACACCGCCCTACGCTGTCCTCTCCACATACCGCCCACACACCGCCCAAACCTCCTTCCCAGTCCGTTCTCCATACCGCCCTCTCACTGTCTAACCTCCTCCTCTTAAACACCGCCCCCTTCCTCATTGCCCTCTCAACACCGCCCACACTGTTCTCTCCACATACCGCCCTACACATGTCCTCTCCACATACTGCCCTCTCAACACCGCCCTACGCTGTCCTCTCCACATACCGCCCACACACCGCCCAAACCTCCTTCCCAGTCCGTTCTCCATACCGCCCTCTCACTGTCTAACCTCCTCCTCTTAAACACCGCCCCCTTCCTCATTGCCCTCTCAACACCGCCCACACTGTTCTCTCCACATACCGCCCTACACATGTCCTCTCCACACTGTCCTCTCCACATACCGCCCTATGCTGTCCTCTCCACATACCGCCCACACACCGCCCAAACCTCCTTCCCAGTCCGTTCTCCATACCACCCTCTCACTGTCTAACATCCTCCTCTTAAACACCGCCCCCTTCCTCATTGCCCTCTCAACACCGCCCACACTGTCCTCTCCACATACCGCCCTACACATGTCCTCTCCACATACTGCCCTCTCAACACCGCCCTACGCTGTCCTCTCCACATACCGCCCCACACTACCCTAAAACAACGTCTCCACTCCGTCTTCAAAACCGACCTCTTCACCCCTCCTCCACTCCGTCCAACACACACCGACCTCTTCACTCCTTCTCAACACCGTCCCAATTCCCCTTCCTTCCACCACAACGCCCAGCAACCCACTAAACACGACACCACCCAGCAACCCACTTAACAACGCCGTCCACAACTCCTTTTACCACTCGGTCCATACCAAAACCGACCTCATTCCTACTCCTACAAACTGTCTCTTACCAAACCGACCTCCACAACTCCTTTTATCACTCCTCACCACTCAGTACCTCAATCCTCTTCACTCCACTTAATTTCAAAACCCCTTTTTCTCACTGTCTCACTCGGTAAGCTCTCTGTCTCACTCGGTAAGCTCTCTGTCTCACTCGGTTTTTGCTGTATTTACTCGGTTTCCCTTATTTTTACTCGGTTTCCCTTATTTCCACTCGGTTTTTGTAATTTTCACTCGGTTTTTGCCGTTTTCACTCGGTTTTTCACTTCTCCCACTCGGTTTTCACTCATTTTTCCCTTGTTTTCAGAATTTATTGTTCCCCTTTCTCTTTTGTGGCTTCTACTACCTTTCTTTCTTTCGTTTCATACTATGTTTTCTTTCAAATCTAAATAAAAATCAATAAAAAGGAACAAATTTTTTTTTTAAACAGTGTCGTACGGGAGCACTCCCGTCTACACAACCTCTTTAGGATTCGTACACGTGCGAAGAACTTCGCCTTGTACGAGTTCCCCACCTCAGTGACATCCATCATCATCTCCCAAGTCTTTTCCTAAAAGCAAAAAAAAAAAACTCAGAACTACGTAACCCTGATTTCTTGATAATTCAAGAATACGTAGGAGCAGGACTTTAACTCCTGTCGGGCCCATCTTTCTTATTTCCTTTTTGTTGAATTATTTCCTTACTCTTATGTTTCTTTAATAAATGTTCTTTTTTGGTTACTTTCCGTGAAAATCAATTTAGACGTGACGTCTTGTTGATTTCCCCCTAGTTTTTGTTTAAGCCTCGCCATAATTCATAGGGAAGAGATAATTGGGATGAGACATCCCGCTTATCTCTTTCCTATCCCTGTCTTTTTATTCAAGGATGTATAATTTAGGCGTGACGCCTTATTAGCATTCTCTTCCCCTCTCTGTCTCATATCGAAGTCGAGTTTAATCCGGATAAAATGCCCCATTGACCTCGCTTCGACATTCTATGTTTGTACAGTTCTCTTACTCCATTCTGTCATTTTTTAAAATAAAAAAAATACAACAATAAAAGGGAAGAAATAAACCATTTCTTTTGTAAGGCTATTAATGTTGCGCATTTTCAACCTTGGTACTGTTTTTGACAGGCGATGTAGGGTGCTAATACCTTCCCTACTCGTAACCGACTCCCGAACTTGAATCTCAATTTTTAACCAGTGCTTTACTAAACATAGTTTTTTTTTTCCAATGTTTTTCCTATGGATAAAAATGTTGGTGGCGACTCCCTGTTTCATTTCACACACATATCTCTCTGTTCGCCGCGCCGTCGCGATCCAGGTTGCGACAATTATGCTACCTGTTTACACAAAGAGTATAAGGCACAAAACCTAGAGAATTCCTCTAGGGATTAGGTTTACTATAATGTGTCACTTAGGTTACAACATGCGTCTAAAAGATACATTTATACCTAGGTCAAGCAAAGGGGGTCGGGCCATTAGGCTATGACTAACAATAATCCTCTACTTGCCAAGATAGGGGAACCTGTGGGTCCCCTCTGATTTTGGGGGGAACACTACCCTTAAAAACATAGGAATATTTTGTTGAAAGAGAGAAGAAAGACTATTAAATTCTACCTAGGTAGAAATTACTATTCTATCCCTATGTGCTCGTTTAGGCCCAAAATTCATTCTTTTATTCAGTTCTTCTCCTTTTAGCCATCTAAGTTAATCACTAAGTCCATTATAGGTACTAAATTTTAGACCATGGTCAAAACTTTTGTTTTAAAAATCCCATTTATGACCAAATTAGTCCCTAAAAACGATTTCGGTAGAACTTAGTCGTATAGTCGATTTTTCTAATAGTACTCCATTTGATTCAAAGTATAAAGATTATTATAGAATTAAAAGGGATTCTGGATAGTAATTACTACAAGTTATAAGTGTTTTATAAAAATTGCTAAAAGGTCCTTATTCCTACATTTTATAAAAATCACACTTTTAGTCCCTTAGCTTACAAAATTACTACTAGGGACAAGGTCGCCACAATCCCAACATATAAACAGTCCCTGGCCGTGACCTCCACATAACCATCATCATACTTTCAAATCAAACCTCATATACTCAAAAAAACATAAATTATGGGCAGTACGATTTCAAGCCCTAAACACGACTTTTTCGGCATGGTAACAACGTAAATCATTTGCACATTATTTGAGTAATCAAATAGGCAGTAGTCACATCATTTCAAACATGTAATTATCATAGAAAATCGCCCAGAAAATTCAGATCTTACGCCATTTCCAAACATCAAAGCATATACACGTCAAAAATCAAGATTTTCACTAAGGTTCTTATATGCATCATTTGTCCAACTTCTAAATAAATTTAATCACCATTTCAAACAACCATAACATATATTTTCTACATAAATCAAGATCTATTTACACAGGCTCAATCATGAAATTTTCAAGGAAAAAAGTAAGATCATGTACGGTTTTAGGCTTCGAATGTCACAAAATTGATTGTTCTCTTAGATCTAAATCTTCCACATTCCTTTCACTTTAAAATTGATTTAATAATTTAAAAATAATCATGGATCCATTATGAAAAACATATTTCGATCACACCTAAACCATAAATAAGTGATGTTTTAAGGGCAACTTATGCTCTAACCTTGGCATATATGTAGACCCCCTAATAATATGAAGAAATTCCTTCTTACCTAGAGTGAATCTTAGGTCATGAAGTTGAGGGAGAGAAAGGGTGTGGTTGTCCTTGCTTTAACTCTGATTTTGAGCTTGCGTCGACAAAGAATGGCAATGACTATGTCATTTTAAAGAAGAAATAGAACAACTTAACCTTGAGAGGCTTATGGTAACCATGACTTTGAAAGGGGGAGGGGGTGAGGAGATGAAAAACTTAGAGATTAAAACTTGAAGAATGGTAAAAGTGTTAAAATATAGTGAGGTGAGAGGTAATTATAGAGAAAGGAAATTTTTAGTGATTGGTTATGGAGTGAAGTGTATGGCCATGAGGTGGAAAGGGTGAGGGGAGAGTATGGTGTTTGAATTTTGAATGGTTTGGTACAATATGAAGGTTTCTTGCCATGGAAGAAGATAGTGTAATGTTAGAGATTCTTGTGGCGACACTTAATCGACATAATAAGAGTTAGAAGAACCACATGCTGACACGTGTCCAAATGAAATAAGGGTCATGGTTTCTCTAAATGTGGTGTGACACATGTTTCTGACATGACAAGGGTTAAAGTCCATTCAAATCTAGTGGCACTACATGTATTTGACATGACGAGGGTTAAAATTTCTTTAAATATGGTGGCAACACATGTTTGACGTGACAAGGATTCAGTTGATCTCACAACGACACTCGGCATGCTAGGGGTGTGCACATGACAATTGGCTTGATGGGGAGAGATGCATGTGACACTTGTCACTTTATGAGAGAGGAATCATAGGATGCTTAACATATGTCATTGAGGGTCGGGGTTCTCAGAAATTTCAAGAATCAATTAAATACTAACATTTTTCTAGAAACTACGTTCTAAACAATATTCTAATAATCTCTTTACTTAATAAATAACACTTAAACATTTGCATTCACATAAGATCATTAATAAAATCAAACATAAGTACAAGCCACAAATGGTTCTATCTTTAGCAACTATGTAAAAAAGGCGATTAAAATTAATTAATCATGTCTACCTTATCCAAGCCACCTAATGAAAATCGAGTTGTTACAGCCTTTGTCGCCTGCCCTTTACATAATAGCAATAGACACAACCTTAGCAGTCGCAACCACTGTAACAGCCTTGGTTTTTGAGAGTGGGATGCCAGACCCTTAGAACTCTTGAGGCTACTATCTTGGGCTTTTAATGGAAGGCTTAAGGCTTTTTGGTCTGTTCCCTAGCAGTAAATATAAAATATCAAGATATTATGAATAGGAAGTTTAATCTAGAAAGAGTACTGAGAACTAGACGAAAGGATAGGAAATGCATCGGTGATTAGAGAAAGATTGAGATAAGTAGGTGATAGTAAGAGAGTTATTTAATTTTGTTTAGTTTAGTACTGATAGCTAGTAATATACTTTATTTCTAATGATTGTGATTTAGTATGAGTAGTAATAATTTATTATGATCTAAACATAAAATGGATAATAAATTATTTAATGTTTGATAACTAATATTGATGCTTATTTAATGAGGTATATAATTGATTATGGTTAATTTCACTAATTGTTTTAAAATATATACTTAAGTGATTATTTAATCGGTTAAGGAATTTTATAGTTATGTGGTTATTTGGTAGTTATTTAATTAAATATAATAAGCTATTAAATTTTCAATAATTATTTGTGAAATACTTTAGAATTAATACATTGTTACTTGATTTTTTATTATTTAATAAATTGTTTATTGATTTATTATACTTAATAATAAAATATTATGAGGTTCCTAGGCGTGGACTATGGGACCTGGTGAACGATTTGACTCTGACATTTCAGCCTTAGGCTAGTAATCTAGTAGGGAGACTAGTCTTGTTAGGATCCTTTTGCGGTAAATCGAGGATGGTAGACCCAGCCCGACCGACCCGGTTAGAATCTCAAATACCTCCTATGTCCGGTCGTATATATACTTCAGGATACCTAATGGTGATGCGGTCAGTCCCTAATGACCCACTGTGATGATTTAGAAACTTTTCCTGAAGATACTGAATCCTAATTCAGGCCTTATCAGCCTCGTTCCTCAGAGAAACGATTAATCCAAGTTGAATCCATAATTCTGGTCTAAACACCTTCAGTGTTTCGGGCCTAACTTTTGTGTATGAGCTTAGAATCAAACGATTCTGGTCCCAAATTCTTCAATATGAAAAGATCTATAACCTCTATCTCTGGCCCCAAACTCTGATTATTCATGCTCTGTCACCCTCAAAATTGAGAGCCAAACATTTGTACTCTGAAAACCTGTTATTTTATTCCTTTTATCTGTGCAGGGTTCCTTCAAAAAATCATAACTTTCTCATACAACCTCTGATTCACACAAACCTAGTCTTAAAATTTTTATATCAAAATTCTCTACGATTTCTATGAAGATATCAAATACTAGATCTTCCCCATTTGGTATAGTTTTCATCATCTTTCCTGGCCTGATCCATTTTCGCATAAGCACTACACCCTTTTAGAAAAAAATTTATATCTTTCTCATACAGTATTAGAATCACTCTGTTATTTTTTCTATAGCTTTTTATCGAGAATATCTACATGTTTCATGTAAGGCATGAAGGCTGAATCCCAAAGGAAAAATAACTACAAATTTATTTTCTCAGTTATTCTTAATTTGGGAGCCCCAAGAGCACTTTATCATGGTTCGGGCATAACTTGGGATACCAACCTTAGAATTTCATGTATGATATGTCAAATCGAAGATGAAACAAAGCTCTTCAAGTGTTATATTGATCATTTTTCTATATTCCCACTATGTGAATTATCATCTATTTATTTTTAATTACCTTAATTTCGCGTCCTTAAAAATCATGAACGCTTTTGATTTCTTACGCGGTAAGGTAATTTTTTGATCATCGATTTTCGGCACTACCACCCTCACTCAACATCCCATAGGAGAGGTGTCAACCCTATGTTACTCCAACCCATCTTAAAAATCTGATCAAGATCTTCTAGACTACCTATTCTAAGGGAATGTAATCAACTCTACCTAACACAATCTCCACTAAGATCTTATTTTCCCTTCCATCATTGCACCTGCACTTCCTCTCATATCACCATTCTAGCAACTAGTCCTCTTGCATGCAGCCACCATCACTCCACCCTAGCCTCCTTCCCTCTCTTCTCTTTTTAGCAACCAACCACCCAAAAGCATCCACCATTATTCCTTTAAAGTTTAAGCCTCTCTCTTTCTTCCTCATGAAACCATAAACCTTGTAGGAAATAGGCTTCATCTCCTCTTATTATTTTGCCATTAAGAAGCACATTTTCAGTGGCTTATTCCTCCTTGGTCTCGCCTCCTAGCCATGGACTTCTCTTGGACCATAAAGGTGAGATTTTTTGAACTTAACCCTTAGATTATTATTCCTCTCTTTTCTTTGAATTTTTCCAGCAACCATGCATGTGTTCTTAAGCATTTCCTTCTCTATTTTGGGTCCTAATACTGTGACCTCTCTTGACTATTTGGGTTATATGGCTTGTTTCTAGGTTTCACGGAGTGATCGGTGATAATCGGCAACGAAATAGCGAAGGATTCGGAGCTAACGACGAGCTATCGATAACTAACTCTTTTTATTGAAATAATGCATGGCTAATATGGTTTTCTTATTTCTAGTCATGACCCCCTTTGTAATAGTCCTCATTTTATGTGTTAGATTTTTGAGGTTAATTGTCTTAATTGCATGATAATTTTGTGTGTACTGATGATTGATTAGTGTGTTAGAACGGTTTTATGAGCTAACGAAGGGTACTTTTACTAAATTATGTGAGTAATGGTAATGAATTGCATAAAAATAATAAGTGTGTTTAATAATACCCATAATAACAAGGATTAATTAATTAGAGTATTAGTGATTTAATAAAGATATTTAAGTATTTTTGTTTAAGACATTTAAACTATGTAACTCCCCGGTTTTGGCCAAGAAATTCTTTGAGGGACTTGCGTCAATTATTTTTATCCCAAAACATCCCTCACATCATTCCTAATGATTTTTACGAAAGGCCCAATGCCCGTTTCCAACCACCGCAGCCCAAAAACTTTGATTTTAAGTTACCTGGTAAGTCGAAATGCGTATCTGTACGTATTTTAGGCATACTTTCCTCTCCCGTTATTGGATTGGAGTTGTTATTAACCCAAAATCTTCATATCAAATTTATCTACAACTATGATGTTGAACATGAAGGCCAATTTTTACCCCATAAATCCCAGAATTTAAAATACCACGCCGATTCACGTTTTCCAGTGGCAGCTTGCACTATGTTCAGTATTGTTCATGTTTCTCCCTCGTATGACCATGAAATTGAATGATTCTTTTGCCAAAATTTTCTTAACTCAATTCCCTACAACTTTGATACAGAACACAAAGTCCAAATCCCTACCAATTTTGCCCAGAAAATTAATCTTTGCAAGAAATAATAATCCCATCATAGCCTTACACTACTTTCGTATTTGGGCCATAACTCACTCCTTTCTTATGAAACTTTTTGTATGATTTACCAAATTAAAGATAAGAAAAAAGATCTTAAACTTTTATGTTTGGGCACTTTTCAAATTCAGCTTACAAAGCCCCCTAAATCCACGAATAAGTTGTTGCATCTACACTTGACACATCAGCTTTGCATGAAAAATTAACCAATCATGTTACACCACCACCTTGTCACTTGCCAAGGCCATGCAAGGTCCTTCTCCATCACTCAACCAGGTACAAGTGACACCTATCTTGTGCATGAAACCCAATTGACACCTATCCCACTCTCCTTATGACCGTGGAACCCTTAGTGGTCAAGGCATTGCATGCAAATTTCCTATCTTTCCTAACAACTCTTGTTCTCTCTTGATCTTTCTTCATTTCTCTAAGCCAAGAGAAAAATTCTAGCAACATACTTCTCTTTTTTTTTCATACTTCCTTCATCTAAAACATCATCATCCATTTATCATCATCTAACCCAAACCACCATATCACCCTTCCTAACCTCCAAAATTCAAGCTACCACATTCCAATCATCAAACCTCCTTCTTAAATCCCTTCTAAAAAGCAACGTTTTCTTCCTCTTCTCACCATCATAATCACGTTAATCCACCACCTCCCAAGTGTCCATTTTTCTTCTTCTCGATGAGGCAAGCCATAAAGATCTAGCAGTAAGTCTTAGAACTTGCCATCTTTTCTTGAAGGACGGATTTCTTATGGTAAGGGTGGAGTACTTAGCTTGTTTAAAATTCATAGTCTTACATATGCATGGTGAGGTATAAATGTCCCTTAGCATTTTTACCTTGGTGCTTCCTTAAAGATCTTTATTTCATGCTTTAAATCTTGAAAAGCTCTTTAGAAAAATTGAGATCTTTGAGTGGTACTATGGCTGCACCATGATATTATTAAATCCTTGGAATTTCAAAAATTTAATCATGAAGATACTAACTTACCAATTCTTGTTGCTGCAGAATTTTTATTATGAATGCATGCATGTAATATACTTGTATAAATATTGTACTTTCTTGGTTTTAAATGATGGCTTGTGGTGTGGGCAAAATCCTTGGGAGATCTAACATGTTTTAAAATGAGTTTGATGACTGGAATAATTGATTGATGCTGTTGGAAAATATTTATGGTTAGTTAAAAGATTAAACGTTACTAGATCCTAATGTAGAAACTCACTTAAAATGAATTGGTACTTGAGATTTATTCACATGGTTTGACCTTGAATTTCTTGTGTTAAAAATGAATTTTTGGACATATATTGAATTCTGAAATTTTATTAAAAAGAAGGAAATAAGTGGTTTACATTTATGATAATTACGTGATGTACTTTAATCTTGGAAAAAGTTATTTTACGAACATTTAAAGTTTATTCTAGATGAAATTTTTAGACATGGGAGATGCTGTGTTGTGAATGTTTGGTGCTATATTTGATGATGAAATTTTCAGTAAATGGAATGATTAATGAAAGAATTAAAAAGGGACCCGAGCTTGGACGCAAACGGTACGTTTGAAACGGTGAAAAATGTGTTTTCGTGGGTGAATGGAGAAGTTTGGAAAAACTGTCTTAGATTAGTATTTTGTGATATAAGAGATGAATTTTGATCATATGAAAAATACCCAAATGAATAAAATTGATTAGGAGAATCTCCGACACGTGATTTGTCCTTAAACACGTTTTTATGAACGTTAGAATGACAGATTTTGGTACTTTGCAACCTTTTTCGTGTGAGGGCTGTTTTTGGGTAGAATTTATATTTAAATTTACTATATTTAATTTTTATTTTAAAAATTAAATACTTTTGACTTTGGAGTCATCTAATTCAGAATTTTCTAGGTAAAATATGACAAAAATAAAGTTTTGACAAACAGCGAAAACTAACCGCTTTATATCCTTAATTTAGAGAAGAGGATTTTCTTTTATTTTCAACATATGGCTAGGAGAGATATTTTATAATAATAAAGTATTTTACCTAAGGTGTTAGAAAATTTTTATAGAGTTGAAAACAATTTAATTCGTTCGCTGTAAGTAAATACGACGAAACGACATTGGTAAAGAATAAAAATTATAAGAAATATATTTTGTTCTTATTTTTCTCTTAGAAGGGATATCTAGCTTTAAGATCATACTTTTAAAATACACAAACAGAATAAGTTAGAGAATCTTACTCTCTAAAAATTTAATAAATGTATTTTACTTAAAATGTCTTTTAGATTTGAAAAATAAATTGGACATTTTAATTCTAGAAGATTTTCTTTAGACTTGTTTAAGAAATGATCTCGATACTTTTAAACAAAATCATTTGGGTAGTATTTATACCTTGGTTCATGGTGCCTACTACACGAAAAGATTTTACCATATACATTTTCCACGCTTTAAGGACAAATACGTTAAACAAGTAAAGTTTCGTCTAGTACTTGGGCACCCTAATGATAAAATAAGCATGTGGCATATCACATTTGGAGTTAATGAGGGATGTTATAATATTCCCTAGAGCCTACAGTGATGGGTACACTAAAGAAACAGCTGCGCCTCGACCCAGGAGGGTAGTTTTGGGAGTATATTAGATTCAGCCCTCCAATAGCTCGGATTCGCGCCCGATGTCGGACGACCGTGGAAAAATCTAACATACATCGATGAGAGGCGGAGGTTTCTATGGCCGTTGAGTGCCCGTTCTGATGAGATGTGTAATTGGCCATTATGATGATTGGACTGCGGGTCCTTACCCATTTATGAAAACAAGAACGAGGAGAGCTCTGGTTGCTCTAGTTGGGTAGGAAAGATAAGGCAGGATTGTTGTGTACATGATTATTGATATATGAGACTGATAAGTGGAAGTTGGGCCCTGTTGCATATTGGTATTAAATTAAGACGAACAATAACTGAACCTAACACATGCATAACATACCATCATTGTGTGACTAGCCCTTTGGTTTTCCTTGTTCCTTATGTGTTCGAGTGCTGTATGATTATTCTAAGGTATGTTGTGTAATCTTTTCTTCCTTGATTGTTATCTATATGTTTGATAAGTACTTAAAGCTGCCCTTGCATGTGGATATATGGTTTGGGAGCTTTTTACTCACCCCTTTCATGTTGTATTTTGTTTTCCCTTCTTGTGATCATCAGTTGAGGGTCAAGGCAAGCGTGAGCTGGGCTTGGACTACCTGCAGTAGAGGATGTCAGATTGAAAGTGTCAACTGTGTATATATTTTTTATTGTGTCGAGATCGTTACAGACCTCAACGTGTTTATGTTATTTTCTTGTAGCAGTTGTTATTGGGAGCTGCGAGCCCCGTACTCTTTTAAGTACGCTTATCTTAAAGAATCGATCTATATTATAATCCCACTTCAAATCGTGTGCTGATGACCACCAATAAAAAAAACTCATATTTTTCTTAAATATTAGTGACTCTTTAATTAAATAGGATGTTCCAGTGTGAGAATTAGTCCTAGTTAATCGAGGGTGTCACACCCTTAATGGCTTGAAAATTTTGCATGTTAGTTTTTAACTGAACCGGGAGCGATTGGGAGCTAGACTTTGGTTATGATCAAGAATTTGTACGGCATCTGGTCCCGTTTTCTCTCCTAAAATCGTGAGCAAGTCAAGAGGTAAGGGGAGTTTCGCCTCAACTTGTTTCAATTTTAACTTTGTTATAATATTTCTTAAATGCCTGGGAGTGATAATTTTGAGTTTTGTTGTGATGCGATGATTAGATTAGGAATTATGTGATTTTGATGCTATTGTGATTCATGCTTATATTTTTATGCAATTATGCGTTCTGATGGCCTTCGTAGAAAGCGTATTAATTTTTTTTATTACCTCGTTAAAAATCTATCTGAATAAAGTTATTACCTAAAAATATCAAAAGTTAGGATATGGTGAGGGCACGGTTAAGATATTCGATATGGTTGTAAATATTATAAATTTTCTTTTGCGATCTTATGTAATTTATATGATTTGTTCGGTAAGTCTCACTAGATTAAACTAAGTTATTGACTAGTATGTTACGAGTAAATTGGGCCAATCATGTGTAAGAAAATGTTTTCTGATTTAACCACCATCACGCTTTATAATGAGATTATTGTGATATTATTGATGTTTTGAGAAGAATATTAAGAAATTTTTTTTATAAAGTGATTGAAGAAAATTTTAACAATTTTCCAAGTGTATAGTTAAAGGGATCAAGTGCAATAAATTTCTTCAATTTACACATGGGAAAATAGTGAAGTTTTTAAGAGGATAATTATCAAGAGAAGTTACTAGATTAGAAATGACATTTTTGACATTAAAAGAAAAGGATTTTTACTTAGTAAAAAATAATGATTTTATATTAAAGGGTAAGGAAGAAGGAGTAATTAATAAGGAAATAAACTGGGAGTTTAATTTTGGAACTAGTAGTTTGAAAAAATCAAATGTTATGCTTTAATAAAGACATTAGGAAAAATGGCATTTTTAAGAAATAGTATTAAAAAGTTTTAAATGGGCTACTTGGAATAAACTATAAAATGAAGGAATTAGAATACATGTATATGGTGTAAGCATTAGAGAAAGGAGAAGGTAAAAATGTCATATAGCTAACAATCAATATGGACTAATGAGAGTTTAAGAGCTAAAGGAAAATATCAAGAATGAAATATTAGAAGGAAGTATACTAGGAATAATTGAATAAAATCTAACATGATATTGGTAATTATTTAGCATGAAAAGGATTAAGACAGATCACTCAATGGTAATGCTAATCTAGTTAGTAAATGAAGAAAAGAAATTATGAGAACTTACCTAATAATGCTAGTACACGTTGAAGATAGGGGTTTGGGTACCCTGAAGAAATTTAATATATGAATGACATAAGTATAATTTGATGCTGAATACTTGGGAGCTTAATAAGGAAATACATTTAAATACATTTATTGACAGGATTAATTGAAGAGTAAAATGGATGGTCCGGTATGTATGATTATAATACAAGTACTTATGTTTAGTTGCCTATATAACTATGACTTTAAGTGTGTTTGTACATGTGATTCATTTACTAGGACGTTATATGCAATGAATGTGATATGGTGTATGCTTAATAATCGTTGTATAATGGTGAATGTGGACGTGTGTGTATATATATATACATATATATAAATTGTATGGTAGACATGAAATGGGATATCTGATGGATGTAACTTGATGAATTAAGTATGGTATAGCAAATGGGTTTGAGGAATTATGTGAATGGATATGACACTTATTTAGATGAATAATGAATTGTATAATGCATTAGTGAATGAAAGATTAATTAAAGAAAATGTAAGAAAAGAATAAATAAGGATGGGTATCGATGAGGGTCTTAAGATGACTGAATTGTGAAAAATGTTGAGAAGGATTTCGATATGAATAAAGGGTGTTATGGTGCCAGTATACCCCGTGGTTTTCTAAATATGAGGGATTCATTTCATTTCTAATTATCGAGCGAGATGTGTTGTGAATTAAGAAAATGTGAAAAGAAAGACAAATAGAGAAAAATATCCAAGATGATTTAACGAAATAGACTCGATAGTAAAAATAAAATAGAGTCATTGAAAGGACCTTACTGAGTACCGATAAGAAATGAGTTTATGTGTTACATACATCATACATGGAGTACAAGGGAGGGTGGTAGAGTAACTCCCTAGAGCATACAGTCCAGAGAATAACAACGTTTTGACCCTGCGGGAGGTCTCAGGAGTATACCGGAGCGTAGTCCAATGGTTTGGATTTGCGCCCGAGACCGAATAGCCCGTGGCGACTCTGGTATACTTTGACTCAAAGCGAGCGTTACCGGGACTATGGAGTGCCCGTTCTGACAAGGTATGTTTGGATCCATTATTAATAGGGTTGCATGTCCTTACCCTTTTGTGAAAATAGAACAAGGCAAGCTCCGGTCGCTCTAGTGGACAAGAGGATAAGGTGGGATTACAGTACATAATATGTGAGGATTGATAAGGAGGAGATGAGCCTACATGCATCGTGATGGCTAAAGGATTTAAAGAAATAAAATGGAATTTATGCATTACATTATTTTATCTATGTGTATGAATTGTGATTGCTTGTGTTTGGATTAGTATGTGTGTAAAATAGTTAATAGTGACTGTGGACTCGGGGCTAATATAATGGGACCGAGTAGGGATAGACAACTTAGATTGATTTAAATAGGTACCCCAAATTGAGAAGAGTATAAAATTTTGGTCTGCTTGGTTGTATGGGAAAAGAGTCAATGATGACACCTTTCCGATTGATATGGAGGTGGAGACTCACCCTTACATTAATTTTTCAGACCTTCGACTAGGCATGTGTATAGGACGAGGAGCTCCTTACATAGAGAGGACCAACCAGGTCCTAGTCACTTGCCCGTGATTTTGTAAGTACTTGAAGAAATCCCAGTAGAGCCACTCCTGTTAGGGAATCCCTAGTGCATAAGCAGCGGAAATACAAGGATTCCCATAGGATTTACAAAGCGCCGTGTTTCAAAGCGTAAGACAAACACAAAAAAATATTGCGTTTTAGGATTACCTCTTGAAGAATCGAAGTAGTCGTAGCCTCGTCCTTTAGAAGTCCACATGAGTACTCCCACTAGAAATGCTACACCTTCCAAATGCTAGTTTGACGACGTGTAGCTTTTGCAACTTTTGCGTATTTTGTGTCTCTTTTAGGTTAACCACCTATGAGCATCTTATACTCTATTTATAGGCTTAGGTTTGACCTAATTTGTTCTCTCTAAAAGAGTGTGCTCCTTACTCATTCTAAATGAGTTAGGCCCAATAATTTTATTTTAGTCCAACTAAAATAAAAAGCTATTTTCTGATGGGCTTACTCTATGTGTGTGACCCTATAGGTAAAATACTCAGTCATATTAATAATAAACTATTTTATTATTAATATAAAATAAGAGCGGCATCTAGCGATGCATCATTATGTCTAAATATTATTTAATATCAACATAACCTACAAGTGATAATTATTTTACATGTTTGTTCCTTTTGTCACGATATCCTAATTGGGCCCAAGGCATGGTCGTGTCATCTTTGTACGACCCAATTTATTTTACTTGATACCGGAGTAGACTTTATCTGAATAAATATCAAATATTTATTCTTTCTAGCATGCCCATGCATTTCCTTAGTCTTACTCCAACAAGTGGCCTATAGATATCACTCTTGTCACATAAGAGAGACAAATCTCATCTACATCACTACATCCCTCTGCATAATTTGTTCATTTCCTAATCACAACCTTTATAGTCCTTTTGTTACAGAGGACATTTGATTGTATTAAAACAATAAACTCCTTATGTAGGAATTATAGTGACTTCAGGTAGAAGGACTACATATACTATTATCACATTGAGAATCGTTTATGACATTTGTGTAATGATCCATGCAACGTTCTCATGGTGGGTCTGTCCAGTATATCATTACTCTTAATGTGTACCTGTGTGAAGACTTGATATCATCTATATCCATGATTTAAGATCAGATCATCAGTACACTCACACACTAGTCTTAATGTATTTACATGTCCCCACGTAAATACTTGACTAGGGACATTTTAGGAATAACTCTCATATGACCTATTACTCCAAGGATAAATAAAGGTTGTTAAACTATTTAACAAAAAATGCTTTATTCAAAATGATGCATCCTATATAGGCTCTTAGGGCATATTTCCAACAATCTCCCACTTGTGCTTAGAGCTGATGAGGTTAAGGCCCAATGACGTCTATAGTGCCGTCATGTTTTTGCTACGTAAGTAGTTTTATTAGTGGGTTCCCAATAATTTTGTTGGTATGCACATTGCATATTTTCACATTTTCCAAAGATGGAACTATTTAAGTATATACTTGGATTAATCCACTTTCTTATATTGTTCTATGGTTCCATTGTAATCACAGTGGGAACTCATAGGGTACAAAACATTTGTAAATTGACTTCTTTTGTAATTTAACATAGCAAAATACTAAGATTTGTTAGTAGAACCAACGACTATTTCTTGCTTTGAACCTTTCAAGCATACATCGCAACCATTTTGATAACACATATATTTTGATTTCAATCTTAAGTCTTTCAAATTAATCAGAAGATTGGCATCGATGTAACCTTTACAACAAGCTCATCTTCCATTTATCAAGATCAAATACTTGGTCCTTCTTAAGTGTTTAAGGATATTCTTGATTATAGAATGAGAATATTAGTTCTAGAAGACGCATGTGTTCTACATGTGATACTAGAACTATAATTGTGCAGTTACTAACCCTTTTATAGTCACAAGATTTATCTTCATTCTTTAATGAAGATTCTAGCTTCTAAAAGCTTACTTTAGTCCATATACACTTCCTAGATGTTTTAGGCATAAAAGGCCTTTATGTTGTATCATATACACATCCTTAAGATGATTTCCGTCTTGACATCTATCTACCATATCTCATAATAGTGGTATACTACTACAACAAATAGGATCTAAATGGTTTTTAAGCTAATTGAATTTTGTCAATCTTGCTTTTAAAGGTACTCTTATTACCATCCATGTTTAGTTTTCCTTTTGAAAACCCACTTACGTCCTATAGGTTTTACCTTTTAGGTGCGTCAACCAAGGTTCATACCTTGTTAATATACATGGAGCCCATTTCAAATCCCATGGTCTTATGCCATGTCTTAGAATCTAAACTTGCATTAGCCTCTTCATAAGAAGCTTGGTCAATTAGCAATATGCCTCCTTCCTAATTTATAAGATATCCATATCTTTCAAATTTGGTGACATGTCTTATTTGATCTTACGCAAGTCTTGTGCTACCAGAGCTAATGATGTCACAACACTTTGTAATTTCTGCTCCAAGTCCATCCTTGACTTTTGAATGTTTTGTGATACTTGAATTTCTTCAAGTTCTATTATCCTTCGACTGATTCTTTAAGAGATGTACTCTTATTCAAGAATACAACATTCTAAGGAACAAGCCTTTTGTTCTCAAATGGATTGTAGAAATGATAACCTTTAGCTTTCTTTGGGTATCTCACAGAAGGCATTTATCCAATTTGGATCTGACCTTGTCAGAGTTAGATGCTCCATAGAAGCATTATAGTTCCAAATTATTAGTAAAGACATACTAGGTTTCTTTCTAGTCCATATTATATATGGTTTCTTTAAGAAAGTCTAAGATGGAACATGGTTGAATGTGGAAATTTTATGAATAAAAGAACATTGAAGGAGTTACAAATGTTTGATAATAATCAATAATCAAACTGTGTCCAACAAAGTTTGACTTTTCCCTATAGAGATGTTGTTATGGCATTCCATGAGGAATGAATTAAGAGGTAATCTCTTACTCTATTAGATAGTTATCAAACTTGTAGCTCAAATTATTTGTTATCTTGATCTAATCAAGAGCTTTAATTGTCTTGCCAATTTAGTTTTTCACTTCATTATGAATTCTTTAAACTTTTCAAAGACTTTCTAACTTATGTTACATAAATCCATACTCATTGACTTCTCAATTAGTATGTTAAAGTATTGAAAAACATATATAGTTATTGTCTCAATAGGCCCATATATATCGTCATGTATTAGATAATAGATTACTCATCTTTCACTTTTCAATGAATGAGGTCTCAACTATCTTTCTAATAAATAAGATTTACATGTCTCAATTGATTCCAAAATCAAAAGAGTCCAAATAACTACATTAATGGTATTTAGAAATGTGTTTCTCATTCATTTTTCTTAAGAGAATATACCATGTAAGTAAGGTTCAAAATCACTTATTTTAACCTACTTTGACAGTTATGTTATAGATGAGTGTTTTGAGATTTAGGATATGGAATCTGTGACACCCAAAACCCAAATTACAAATTCAAATCAATTAACCCAAATTTTTGTAATAAATTTTTCGCGTTTAAAGAATCATTTTGAAATTTGTAATTTAAATTCTGAGGTCACATTAAAATTGAAAAATACGGAATATTATCATGCATACTAGTCGTGAATGAATAAAACATAATACATTTATATAGCGGAAACGATAGATAAGATTACAGTACGAGGTACATAATAATATTATTACATCACACTTACTTTGCACAAGGTCATCTGCTTGGTATGCCTCTGAACCGCTGATGGCAAAGACTCTTCCTGTTGCTGGTTGTAATCTCTTATCTGTTGACTCCTCAAACTTTATCTGAGGTTGAGTTCCCCGCCCATTTCCATTATGACCTCTTCTATGGGTAGCACCTCCACGGTTATGGACTGCATTGTTGTTGTTGTTGCTAATAAAGGGATGCCGATCTGAGGACAATTTGGGTGGATGTTACGTTTTTTATTACATTGAAAACAAATCATGTCCTCTAAGCGTCTGGGGCAGTCACGGATATGGTGGTTCCCTCCATATTTAAAGCATCTTTGATTTTGTTGCATCTGAGGATAATTTCTAAGTATTCCTGTTGAAGATGAAGATCCTCCCCGAAAACAATTTGGATAGGATGATCCTTTCCTCTTGAAGGTAACTAGCTGAGGTCTCAGTTGTCTATTGATCTTCTCTTGAGCCAATCTAGCTTGGTGGTTTTCTTCAAAAATTCGGCATTTATTGATCAGGATTGAGAAGCTCTAAATTTCTTGGTAACAGATAGCATCTGATTTCAGGATTCAAACCATTCTCGAACTTGACGCACTTTGAGGCTTCAGCACCTGCCTGTTGGAAAGGATGGTAAAAGAGGGATAACTCTTCAAATTTTGCAGCATACTCACCAACAGACATTGAGCCTTATTTTAGCTCCTTTCGGCTCTTCACACTTGTTGGAAAATATTTCTCTAGAAAATAGTCTCTGAAGTTAGCTCAATCTAATGGTCAGCTCAATCCAATGGTCTGCCGGCCTCAGTCATACGAATCCTCGCATGGATCCACCAGTTCTCTGCCTCCTCAATCATCATGTAGGTGGCATACTCCACCTTTTCAAATTCTATACAGGGTAAAGATCAGAAGATGCGTTCCATTTCCTTAGTCCATAGGTATACTACCTCTGGATTATAGCCTCCTTTAAACTGCAATGGCTTCCTTTTTAAGAAGTGATCCAATCCGTGAAGTCCTTTAGTATTTCTTGGTTGATTTTGCCTCTCCAAGGCCTTAGCCAAACGGTTAAAAGTGGCTGCCATAACGTCATTATTGTTTTTTGCCATCCTACATTTGTAGTTTGGTTTATACTAATTCTAAGGGAAAGTGTATCGTATACAATTACAAGATTGTAACACAACTATAAGTACTTTACAATTCATCAGTTAGGCAACAAGTCATATAGTACATACTTAACATATTATCAAAAGTAACCAAACAATTCATGTAGTATATCAAAGAACATATACATGTCATAGCAATTGGCCTTGAATTTTTTGAAAATGCTCTGATACCACTTCAATTGTGACACCCAAAACCCAAATTACAAATTTAAATAAATTTTTGTAATAAATTTTTCACGTTTAAAGAATCATTTTGAAATTCGTAATTTAAATTTTGAGGTCACGTCAAATTTGAAAAATGCGGAATATTATCATGCATACTAGTCGTGAATGAATAAAACATAATACATTTATATAGCGGAAACGATAGATAAGATTGCAGTACGAGGTACATAATAATATTATTACATCACATTAGAAGTCAAATAAGGTCAAAGTCCAAGCAATAAAACATAAAAGCTTCATCAATTTCACCACTCATCATTCTGTGAAGCATGCACTGTAAAAATAATGTAAGAGTGAGATAAAATATAGAATAAATATAAAATAAGTAAAATTGCACAAACACATTCAACAAATAATTATGATATGATGAATATGCCAAACAAGGTCATTTATATTTAATAATCTTTAATTTAGCTAAATGATATCATGCTTGATCCATTTTGGTTTAGTGGGAATACTGCATAGAGACACAAGTAGGACTTAGCATAATGCCACGAATCCCTACCCTTTGTAGCGCTCAAGTACCAAAGTACATAAGTAGGACTTATCATATACCATGAACCCCTACCCTTCATGGCGCTCAACGAAAATAAGGCTTTAACTCATCATACAGTAACCCCCCACCAGGGCCGGCAATCATGGAACCCTTAAATTCCATGGTGCGTCCAAATGCTTATGATGCATGAATGCCTTTAATTCTCTTTATCAATTTAACATACCATGATATCAATACTTCCATAATCACTTGGAAAGCCACAAGTCCTCAAAGGACACATCACATATATTAATTCTCAAAATCAAGGATTTACAGTTCAACAACATATCTCAATAAACCATAAGACATTCATATATACATTAATTTAGTCATTCATAATTATTCATCACAAAGGTATACATACTGTATGACATTCATAGGACACTCAATAACATCTATATTAATAAATAATCCCTCAATAATTCATAAATAAATCATTACCCACATGGAACATATCATTTTCATCCACAATAACCATCATAGGTAAATTTTAGAAATTTACAACAGCAACATACATTAGTAAAAAGGTCATAACATGAGCAAATCAAATCCGTTTTGAGTAATTCCACTCTCTATAGTTCCATAACAAAATTATCTACAACATTCATGTAGACCAAAAATTCTAATTCCTTACAGAATTTACTCCACGTTACAAACAACACACTGACTTTTGCAAATTTTTACTACATGTACATAGTTTGGTAAAATAGGCATATCTCATTGTAAAAAAATTATTTTAAGATGAAACTTGTGCCAAATTTTCAAAAACAGAATTATCTATAACTTTTATGAAGACCATATGTCCCAATTCTATAAGTATAAAATGCAGTTTCAAAATTACTTTCTAACTTCAAAACAGTAATTTCAATATTATAGATTCAGTTACAACTTTGACAACCTTTGGTAAAAATTGTATATCTCTTAATAGAAAAATTATTTTTACATGGGACTAAATCCCACATG
Source organism: Clitoria ternatea (assembly GCA_037962975.1). NCBI lineage: Eukaryota > Viridiplantae > Streptophyta > Magnoliopsida > Fabales > Fabaceae > Clitoria > Clitoria ternatea. Next base: position 80,211,562 of record CM075672.1, read on the forward strand.
TTCATAACTTAAATATCTAAAACTTTTATAAAGGGCTTAAAAATTAATTTCTTATAAATTATTCTCAAACAACTAGACAAGCACTGACGCATACATAGTTTCCAGAAATGTCATACTTTAATAAATAAATCATAACTCAAGTTTTACTTATTCTTTTTAGAAAATTTTGGTCTCTAAATTTATATGACATAAAGATCTACAACTTTCATAAATATATCATTGTCAATTTCGAAATATATGAAATACCAAACTTTAACTAAAGACACTCATTTTCAGAAACAATTAAACAACACGAGCACATGAGAGTAATTTAAGCATAAATTTCATATTACTTATAATTTTGATATAAGACCAAATCTAGTAGAATCATAACATCTATATCTACAACTTTTATGATGATAAAGATAGCTAATCATACTCACAAAATTTACAATCTCAACATATATCCAGAACCAAGTCATGAAACATTCAAAAGAAACATACTTCAGTATTTTGACCATAACTCATGTTATACATATCCAAATTAGTTGGTTCAAGTCTCCAAATTCACATAACGAAAATATCTACAACTTTTATGAAGAAGTCAAAGTCAAATTCACACATTTTTAGCTTAGAAATTAAGTAACAACTTACGAAAATAAATATGGAAATCCTAGAACAACATACAATTCTACCCATTCCATATTTATTCACGACTTACCTTAATGGAGGATCCTAGAGTGGTTGAAAGTGTTCTCTTATTGTACTATCTTTAGATCAAGAGTGACTTTGATGAAGAAAATGAAAGAAAATAAGAGATATGTCTTCACTAACTTAGCTTGTTATAAGATTTCAGACTTGGGAACAAGATGTAGTGTTGATTTAATCATGCAAATGACAAGTGGGGGACAAGCTTTTCATAATGGGATTGTAGTCGGATGTTAGGTGCATTATGTGTGGTGATAATGGAGGTTTTAGGTGAGAAAATGGGCTGCATTGTTGACCATTCCCGTAGCTTACATAATGTAGCTTGTATGATTGAAGTAAATATCAATTTTGACACAGTTTTAGTATTTTGGGCATATATCTCTCATATCTTAATGGATTTTAATAAATTTAGTCTTGTTGGAAAGATAATACAAAGAGGAACAACTTTGTAGTTTACCATATTTTCAAATTTGGACTCTAACTAGGAATTAAAATGTGTACAAGATGACGTATTTTGAGTGGAGTATGTGGTAATTTGATGGGAGTTAATGGAAAAGACAAAGAAATTAATAACTAAGGAAATAGGTAATAAGTTATTTGGTTAAATTTTACCTAAGGTATAAAGATAAAATTATTTACAATGGTAAAAGGTTAAATTGAAGATGTTGTCCTAACCAAAATTTATGTAGAAAGTTAAGATAAAATGGATAATATCATTGATGGTCTAAATCAAAATGATTATACATGAGAATGAAATTTTTGGGATGTTACAGAATCCATTACACAATTGTGCATCAATATCCTTTTGAAGAAATAAAGTTATTTTATAAAAGAAAACCTTTCTTGTCCAACAAGAAATAATATACACAATGTCTAGTTCACTAACTAGCCCAATAGGTCAAGATCTTATCTTTGTTGTAGCAACTTTTGCTCAATTTTACACTAATTTCTCCACCCTTAGCAAGTGATCTACTTCCTTGATCTTTCAAAATGTGAGATCTACTACTAGTATATGATACTAATGCTAGTGAAGTTAAATAACTTGACTTCTATAACATGACTTGTAACGGAAGTCTTACTTCCCCTTCTTTTGAACTCCTTCAAGTTCTTTAGACAAATTATTTCAATGTCTTATTTGACTAAAACTAGAAACAATTTCCTTTCTTGATCACCTTAATAAAGTCTGTATACGATCATATCTTATATCTCCATATATTCATATTGCCTTTTACAGCTCAGAGTTTTGCAGACTCTATAGGGTATTCAATACCCAACAATAGATGATATTGAAATAAGCCAAATATGACACATTGTCGCTTCCTCTTTATTGAAGATAATTCTCAAGTCTCGATACTTATCTAGGCATTTTTCTAGATAAAGTGTCCTTCCAAAGGACAGATTACAACAAAACAATATTTGGTTTGTCATGGTTATTCTAAAATAAATTATATGCAAACCTATCATTTCTATTTAAAAAAATATTTAACTTTTGGTCATTAAATAAATATATTGTCTCCCACTATTTTGATTCAAAAGAAATACCCTCACTGAATCAGAAAAAATCCCGTTAGAAGATTTTTCTAGTGGGCCAAGATCTATATTTGGCCTAGTGTTGAGTCAGCTTTGGCTGATTGCCCAACCCTTGGTTATTTAGATAGGAAACATATTTCCAATTGCATCTCATGCAACTCTTGGATGATTGATGATTGAGTGGGTAACTCTTTATCCTTATTCATCTTATGAGTTTAAGCTCAATCCTTACGCCTCTAAGTTATTTTCAATCCAATTGAAAAACTTAGTTAAGTTAGGGCCCAATAAAAACAATTTGGATATTACAATTATCCCATTGCGCCTTACTAGTATAAATGATAGCACCCTGCTTTGGCAGACCCACTATTACGCTTCTAGGTTCTTCAATCTGATTAAAGTTACCTAGATAAGTCCAATAAAAAATGGTTGGATAATCCAACTATCCATCATCCTTTACTAATCTCAATAAAAGCACCCTACTTTGGCAGAACCTACACTTTATTGAAACTAGCATTGATGAGTGTTGCTTATTGGTACATGTTTTAGACTATTCATACCTTTAGGCTTTTCCAATTCAATTGAAAAATGTCTATTTGAATAAAACTTAATAAGTTATACTTGGATAATCCAATTATCCAATCATGTCCTACTAAACATAAATAAAGGCACCCAACTATGGCGTGACCTGCACTTTATCTATATCAAGTTAAACGTTATTACTTATTGGAAGGTATGATTGTCAGGCTTGAGGGATTTCAATTTTCTTATTGTTCATTACCGACTTTCATTAAATACTTTAATGTAAAATAAAATAATCCCAAAACACCTAAATAAAAAAATGTGAGATGGTTATGGTCTTCTTATAACATAAAGTAAAATAAAATAAACCTAAAGGAACTATAGTGCCTTGACTTCATGAAGTCCTACTTCTTTAAATCACCACCCTCCTAGAGTCACCATTCCTTTGTTTCTTTCAAGGTCATATCCATCAAGAGTTACCACTCTAAGTTTCTTTTAGGTCTCCACCTTGTTGGCTTCTTCAAGATTACAATCCAATAAAGAAACTCGCTTTACATACGAGTGAATGGTTGAGAAAAGAAATTCAAGAATAGAGAAAGACACAACACGCAGGCTGTATTTTTTTAAAAAATAATCTAAGACCATATCCATTCACCGCTGGACGTGTTAGTTAATTAATAGGGTAATCAATTGTATTTAAAATAAAATAAATTTTAAAACACATAATTAAACACACAGGATCATAAAAGGAAAACTACGCAAAAAAGTTTAATAGTTCCATTGATCGTTCAACGGACAGGGTCAAGGGGAGGCTACCCTTTATAGGGTGCCAAGTGGCATTCCAACCCAAAAATTTAGTATTGTAATCCGGTTAGTTCCCAAAAAAGAAAGGTGGGTCCGGTGTGACCGCTTAAGTACCAAGTCTTTCCTAGCCAAAATGTCCCATTGACCATTAACAGCTCAAAATATTCGGTTAGGATTTCAAACAATTTGAAATCCTAATTTTAAGTTTCATCTCTTGAATCCTAAATTTTGGAATGACCAAGGTTTAACTTTTAAACATTTTCTTTTGACCCTGACAACTATCCTAAAATAAGAATAGTCAAGGTTTAACTTTTAAACCTTATCTCTAAAGTCTTAACAATCATCCTATTTTTAACAATGATCAAAGTTTAAATTTTAAACCTTATCTCTAGAGTTTAAGATATTTTATTTTGAATCCTATTAAATTTGATAAATATCTTATCTTTAATTTGCAACTTTTACAAATCCTATCAATTTTATTAAGGATTAAATATTTGATTTTAAAATTATTAAATTTAATAAAGATCTTATCTCCTATTTGTAACAATTACAAATCATATTAAATTTAATAAATATGAATCAATTTGTAACTCCTACAAATCACATTAATTTTAAAAAAATCACATACGATGCAAATCTTATTAAAATTAATAAGAATAAATTATTTAAATTTGCAACCCTTACAAACTTTAAATTTAACAAACATTTAAAATTTGATTTGTAACTTTTACAAATCAAATTTAAAATATAATATTAAAATCAAATATTTTATTTGTAACATTTACAAATAAATAAAATATCATGATGGCTAGGTTTCAACTTTTGAATCCTAGTTTTCATTACGGCTAGGGTTTAACTCTTAAACTTTTTAAACACAATCTCGCATGAACAATTCATATTAAAAAGAGAAATCATATAGACATGCATTGCATACAACCCTTGATTTCAATTTAATTAAACGAACATAAAACATGTCTTATAATTAGAACATATAAAAAAATCACCATTGCAACATACAACATGTTCATATAATAAAGCACATCCCAAAAACATGTCTTTAATTAAAATGTTGAGAAAAACTATCAATATACACAAAATAAAATAAATTGATACTAGTTTTCAAAAGGTGCAACCTTTGGAACATATCTCATAAAAAAATACAACTTTTATATAATATCTCATTAAAAATGCAACCTTTGCAACATATCTAATAAAAGATGCAACCCTTACAAAAGATTCAACCTTAAGCAGAAACCCTTTTGAAGGAAGCTATTCAGGAACAGATGGAACTCTTTTTACTCCAGGAACAAGTAGACAAAAATTGATTAATAATTTAATAGGTTTCTAATTTAACTTTGTTAACTTTAAGATTTTAATAATTATTATCTTTTAATATTTTTCTTTTTTTTTATATATATATAGAATTCTAAATAATCATGATATGATTACAAAAGATTCAACCTTTATAATTCTATTCGTAAAAGAAAATTTTTCACATGTTCTTTAAACAAACATTTGCCCAAAACACGGTTTTGGAACCAGGCTCTAATACCACTGTTAGGGAATCCCTAGTGCATAAGCAGCGAAAATACAAGGATTCCCATAGGATTTGCAAAGCGTCGTGTTTCAAAGCATAAGACAAACACAAAAAATATTGCATTTTAGGATTACCTCTTGAAGAATATCGAAGCAGTCGTAGCCTCGTCCTTTAGAAGTCCACACGAGTACTTCTACTAAAAATGCTACACCTTTCAAATACTAGTTTGACGACGTGTAACTTTCGCAACTTTTACATATTTTATGTCTCTTTTGGGTTAACCACCTATGAGCCTCTTATGCTCTATTTATAGCCTTAGGTTTGACCTAATTTGTTATCTCTAAAGAGTGGGCTCCTTACTCATTCTAAATGAGTTAGGTCCAATAGTTTTATTTTAGTTCAACTAAAATAAAAAGCTATCTTCTGATGGGCTTACTCTATGTGTGTGATCCTATAGGTAAAATACTCAGTCATATTAATAATAAACTATTTTATTATTAATATAAAATAAAAGCTGCATCTAGCAATGCATCATTATGTCCGAATATTATTTAATATTAACATAACAAACTCCTTATGTAGGAATCGTAGTGACTTCAGGTCGAAGGACTACATATACCATTATCACATTGAGAATCGTTTATGACATTCATGTAACGATCCATGCGACGTTCTCATGGTGGATCTGTCCATTACATCATTACTCTTAATGTATACCTGTGTGAAGACTTGATATCATCTATATCCATGATCTGTGAGATCAGATCATTAGTACACTCACACATTAGTCTTAATGTATTTATATGTCCCCACGTAAATACTTGACTAGGGACATTTTAGGAATAACTCTCATATGACCTATTACTACAAGGATAAATAAAGGTTGTTAAACTATTTAACAAAAAATATTTTATTAAAAATGATGCGTCCTATATAGGTTCTTAGTGCATATTTCCAACAACTCCCACAACCTCAACCAGAGCCCGAGCAACTTTATGATCGAGATGTTGAGGTTATTAAGAGTAGTGTCCCTCGCTATGGCGATCCACCGTGTCCTCCTAGTGCAGAAGAGATGGAGAAGCTAGTAGAAAGAGAGGAAGCCTTGATAGCAGACCCTCTTGTCTTTCACCCATTACCAGGTCCCCTTATGGCATCGAGGCCTATCCAACAGATAGAGGCACCGACTGCCCCAGGTCTTGTAGGAGCAGACATTTGGAGGGCACCGACTCCTTAGTATATACCTCTAGTAGTGGATGACGATGAGGATCCTGAAGAGTTTCCACTCGAGGCACTAGTGGATCCCATGGCTGAGGACTCAGTTGCCCTTCCAGCCCTTACCCCAACAACTTCCCTCGATAGAGCCCCTAGCAGTCTATGAGCCAAAGGGACTGGTGGATGTCCCAATGCAGCAGGGCATATTAGTGATGACACCGATGGAGCAATACTTGGCCAGACATCAGTGAAACCGATCTTAAGGATTCCTTTGACACATATTTAAGAGTTATATGTGTGGAGAGACCAAGGCTTATGCAATCATGTCCTCAGTAGCTTAGGCCATCCTAGCAGAGGCGTACGAGGTCTACAGTAGTAGAGTGCATGAGCCAATCCAGCAGGTTAATAATCAATCGTCTATGAGCATGGTTCCTTCTAGATCGTCCTACCCTCCAAAGTCGCCATGGTCTGATGACTTCATGGGTTGAGGCGACTAGTTAGCTAGATTTATTTTATTTTTTATTTACTTTATGTATCTTTTGTACGGGAGCCTGTGTGCCCCATTTTATTTCAGTTGTATAGATCTGTTAAGACCACCTTTTGTATGTATGACTTAGTTATATATATATATATATATATATATATATATATATATATATATAATGCTTCTATTCCACCATATGTTATCTTGTGCAAAAAAAAACATCCATATTTTTCAAGAAAAATTAGTAACCTCTTAGTTAACCGAGATGATCTAGTGGAATGGATCGTCTTGGTTAACCGAAGGTGTTACAACCACAACCCTTCTTAGAGCCTTAACAAGATAACCACGATGTTCGACCCTTCCTAAGATGCCTAGGAGGACTCTTGATTTTTTTTTTTTTGACTTTGTTTATATTATTTAAGCATTCACTGGTTGAAAAAAGGCTTTTTACACTGGTTCTTTTTGACTTTTTACATCAGTTGTAGGACCAGTGTAGATATAGTCAGTGAGAAAAATATGAACTTTTTACACCAGTTTTGGGATCGGTGAGAAAAATGATTTTTATACTAGTCCTATTCATTACAATCGGTGTAAAATGTAATATTTACACCAGTCCTGTTCCTTACAACCAGTGTAAATATTATATTTTACACCGGTCTTATTGGTAACAACTAGTGTAAATATTATATTTCACACCCGTCCTTATGTATACGATCGGTACAAAAAATAGACTTTTAACACCAGTTGTTTACTACAACCAGTGTAAAAACTTTTATTTTTTCTTTATTTTTTGTACTTTCCCTTTTATTTCCTTTAGTAGCAATTCAATCTTGTTCTATTACATGCCAATGCCAATCCAAAAAAGTTAGTGTTTCATATTTAAAATTGCATCAGCAATAGATAACTTGTAAATGTTCATTTGCCATCTATAATCGAGTATGGAATTTAAGCTAATAACTAGAATTGGGCCATTTAATTAGAATCATAAATACCATGACAATTCTATAGAATTACAAAATAACTAGTAACTAGCTTGACTTCAGTCATTTCAATTTCATAACAGTACTCATATTACAAAAACATTTTAAGCAAAAAAAAAGTACATTGCAGTTTGCAATGATGAAAAATTTATATAAAACAATAAACCGCATCTCTTGACAGTGTATTAAAAATAAAGAGATGCATGTACCGATACCATGTTCTCCGTTCGGTAACATAAACCTTAGTTGCCTAGTAACCATACCAAAATTAATAAAAGTAATGCAACCGAGGCTGAATGATTTTCTTAAATAAGTTTTGCGTGAATTGGATATAATATTTGGATTCAAAACTAACTTTGACTAAAAATTGGATTTAAAACCAATTTCAAAAAGAAAAAAAACTGAAGTGAATTAGTTTACTAGTGGATTTGGTTTGGTTTTATGCCAAGCCTATCCTGGCACACCCATACCCAAGATACAGAACTAAGTCAGTCATTGCTTCAGAATAAATAGACCATCTTATATGAAAAGACATATTGCACATCATTTAGCTATAAAATGTTACGTGGAACCCAGTATTAGAAGCCACTTTGAAATAAATGTAGCCTAATTTTTATTTACCACTGTCAACTGGCATTCCCTTCTTCCTTTACAAAGCATTGGCTAGAAAACATGTGCAAATAATATAGAAACAGTAGAATACCTTGAGTAGATCAAACACCTTCTCAGCAATATGCTTTTGTTGAAGAGTGGCACCTTTCTGCTGTACTTTATCAGGATGAATGCATAATGTAGCCTTCTTATAAGCTTTTTTAATAGCAGCAACTGTAATCAAATCAATCAAAGAAATTGGCTGCCAACCACATTCAGGCCATAACACCTGATCATCATTCATGAAGGAAACAAGTTAGCATAAGAAACACAAATTATAACAGCAAAAATACTGACCTTTAAAAAATACTCCTTGAGTTTCTATTTAACAATCCAGACAAAGAAAATTACATAAACCAAGAAATGCAATCATTTTGTCATAATTATATACCAAAATTCTTAATTTAACCATCACTTATTACATTACATTATCCCTCTTTATTTAGCATATATTCTCTCTCATTTGGGCATTGTTGGGTAAAAAAGTAAATTATTAATGTTTTGAAACTCAAAGTGGACAGTTAAATTGGAATAAAATTTATCTCTCTGATAGTTAAATAGGAACAAAAGTAATACAAATAAAGGGGCTGTTTGGCTGCTTAAAGATTCATAAAAAAAACTTTTCCAGTGTATTAAATTACAAAAACAAGCTACTTTGGCTTTTGTTTCACCTAGTTTGAGTGACATTGATTACAAGTACATGTACATCATTGGAATGTTCTGCAAAATAAACCATTCTCACTAAATGATCCTGTAATGAGTAATGTGTACGAAACTAATGTAAGGTGGGAATTAATTAAACTTGGCCTAACATAAATGAATCTTTGCTCTCACAATAATTTAGTAAAATAGGAATTAGCAAGCAAAGCAGAATTGAACCAGCAAATAATGCAATATTAAAGAAGCAAAATAAGATTGGTAAACTTGGCGTAAAAAATTCCCTTTCAAATCACTCTGCAACATCTATTTTCAAACCAATTCAAAATCTTAAATCGTTAGACATCAATTGATTTTATAATTTTCACACACACAACATCTTAGACACAAAGAAAAAATGTTAGACAATAGAAACTAGTAATGAACTTCAAACTATAGCAATTAAAGATTTTAGGCAAGTGGATACGAGACAAGCCCTTTATATGTCACCGTGAATGGGACAAGTTTCCTAAAAGCTTAAGTTAATATGTGAAGCCATTTGAATGATTTTAGGCATAAATGACAAGATAAAGGATCAAAATCTACCATCAAAGAGGTCAGGAAAATCTCACTACAAAACATAAATGACTTTTCCACAGTTTGGGATCTATTCATCCTCTTGGCTGCAAAGTCTAGCAATCTTGTTTGTCACAACAACATCAAGCTGGGCAACTTTCTTAACTATTTTCTTCCTCTTCTTTGTGGATACATTGCGGCAATCTCAGCATAATAGGTTCTAGATTAACATAAAAAATATAGATAAGCATTCAATATATGATATAATGCATGACAGGAAATTTCAATCTCACAAAAATATAGAAGAATTATTTCAAATCTTCCCTTGTTGTGCATCATTAGAAGTTCTAGGTCTTTCATATTGTTTACAACAAACTTCTTGAAACCATTGGGTAGATAGTGACGAGTGTTCTTGTCTAAACCATAACCAATGCTTGGCATCAGAACACATCCCTTGAACTTTCTCCTGACCCGAGAATCAATACCCTTTGGCCTGCGCCAACTTGGCTGTTCAAAAACCAAAACATGGTTATAAACCATTTAACACTAGTGTCCATCACAGTAAGTAACTGTAAACAGCAAATCGGATGCACTCCCTAACACTACAAAAGCTTGCATAAATAACTAAAGCAACAAATGGAAAAAACATAAATTGCACAATTTTTAAATCCAAATTTTAGAACCAAAAAACCAGTTTCAACTATTAAAAGGGAATTGCTTAATAACACTTTTAGGCGTGTTAAACTTCAATGAAATAATTCGTTCCAACTATTTTGTAAAACTAATAAAAAAATTATTACATTCTTGTTGCCTCTGTTGTTCTCTTAAGCCCACAAATTTAAGGTTTCCTCTTCCTTCGTTAACCGTTACTATCACAATTTCCCTTGAATTGAAATGTGGCAGTAGAAGACCTCCCTAAAATTTTAAAAACCACCCATAATTTGTATGTTAGAAAGTAAGAAAATTGAAGTCATTGTATAAACTACAAGTATAACTAATTACCTCATTAATCTCTACATTGCTTAGATAGACATCTAATTCCTTAAGTTATGGGTTTTTCTCAGGGGTGATCTCATAGAACTTGCCAAACTTGTTGGAATAGATAGGGCAACTTAATTCCTTAAGCTGTGTGTTTTACACCGGTCACACTACATTTCTCACTGTAGTCAAATTCAACCTGCTTGACAAAAGTATCAGAAAAGTTTTCCCCTATAACACATGAAAGCATATATAAGATAACCAAGTTGTAATCAACAACACTGACTAAGAAACCATTCATATTAGAAGAACGACAGTTACTACCTTCAATTTTGGCTTCTATCTCTGGCTCCATATACTGCTCTTTTATTTTTTTCAGTATAGGAAGCATCATACAGACTAAATGATGGTACTACAATATCCTATTAGCTCTATTTTTACTAGCCAAATTTTCCTGAAAAGGTGTACCATAAAAGCAAAATGTCAGCAAGTATTGTTAAATAAACTATTCTAGCAGAAAAGTAAGCATCCATCTTTGATATCAGACCTTACTTTCATTGCCTTCTTACTGACTTGCCAAACAATCTTTACACGTGCAAGTTCCTCGACAAACTAGACATGCTGTCTTAACCTCATTTTAACTGTCAAAATACCTATATATTTTCCCACAAAAAAACAAATTGGAAAATGTCTCATATTTTAATCATCAACATAAAACAATGCAAGCGATAGAAGTTATGTAGCTAGATTTTCAAAAAGACTATTCATTATTGATCAGTATGGTATTACCATGTCCAAAAGTAGTTCAAAACAAAAGGGGCAGGAAAGTGGCCTGCAATTGGATGTGCACAAATATGAAATATTTGCCTTTTTTATAATCATTACACAGTTCTCTATTAATCACTTCAAAAGGAGTATCCTTTCATTTAAGGTGCTCTAGAGCTGCATCATGAATACCCTATAGCTACAAGTTAAACTGATCAAGCCTTAGCATTATCAAAAATGCATTGTTGTCTACAATATTGAGTCCAAGATTACAATCAATCAAGAAATCCACCATCAGAAGAAAAAAAATTATAATCAAGTCACAACACACGGGTTAAAATCTTCCTAAAAGCATGAGAGAACAGGTTCCAACCTTTGTTTAATGCAATCCATGCAAAAAAACCCCTTCTGGCAGTTTGAACACCTAATAAGATTCTGAGAATCACTTCTCTGGTACCAATGACACTTGTTCCTCCTACCTTTCTTCAAGTTTATTCCATAAGACTCAACCTTAAAAATCTAAAAAACAAAAAACAAACACCTCAATCAATCAATAAGAACAATTAAGTGTCTATTCAGCTCTGAGCTGGGATTACCCAAATTGTGTATGAGAACAAGTTTTTATCTGTTCACCAAACGAAGTTGAATGTTGCTTCAAACGAAACTCCGTTCCTATTTCCACAACTGGATTACCAAATGAAAACTTAAATAGTTAAGATAACAATAACAATGAAAAGAGGAAAGTGAGAACTCTCCTGCAAGTTAGCAACAGAGTCTCTCTGAACATTGAACATTGTTTCCTTCTTGAAAGAGATTTCTAGAATATGAAAAAAAGCAGGGTTAGAAATGGGGAATTAGGAATTGAAAGAAGAACCCTATAATGGAAAAGGAAGCACCTCGGAAGTGCTAGAATCGATTGAAGGAGACTGGGTTGGCCCTTAGAGGAGAGGGACAGACCTTGCAACTTCGAGGGAGAAGAGGGAGGTGGGGGGCTTTGAGGGAGAAGAGGGAGACGAAGGCTTCGAGGGAGAGGGAGACAAGGGCTTCGAGGGAGACGATGGTAGAGAAGAGAGAGATGAGAGTTTAATGAGAGGGAGACGAATGTTTGAGTTGAAAGGGGTTCAAGAGGGGGCCTGACTTCGAAAGGGGGTAGGGGTCGAAATTGATCAATGCAAGAGGTGGGTAATGTGAAAACCTTTCTCACCGGTTAAAAAATAAGTCCGATACACACTTTTCCATTCTCATCGCTCGAAAATTAAGCCCGATATAAACTTAATTATTTCTCACCAGTTTAATGTATAGACTCGTGTAAAGTTTTAAACTATTTACAAAATTACCACTACCTTACTTTTACACCGGTCATATTACCACAGTGTAAAAAACCTCTTTTCCACTAATGATTATCTGAATAATTTGGTTATTTACATTATGCTTTTATTTTATATATGTTCACTTATTTCATTTTTGAATTATTGAGTTTTTATGTTTCATTTGTTGTATTTTCTATTATATCATCTAAAATGACAAAAAATTAAACTTTACTATGTAGAATGTAATTTAATAAATGAAAACCATTTAAAAAATTCAATAAAAGAATCTAACAAAAAAACTTCAGCGACAGAAATGAGGACTCATCCTTTAGCAATGGATGGTTGGTCCATCTCCAAAGTAAGATAAGATGGCGAAAGATCTAGTTTGAATACTGGTAATAGATTTCAACCATGACTATACCCATAATTTGAAATTTGAATGGCGGCGGTTATTAGATTCTTCGCTATATGTTTTTGGTGACTGGTAATGTACCATCGTTGGATGACTATAAAAACATTCCTTTTCCAGCTTAGCCACAAGATTATTCCATCGCTAATTAGCGACGACAGGCTATTTACCATTGCCTATCAGTTTAGAGACCATGTTTTTGGTCACAAGTTGTGTCCGATTTGGTGCCTTAATTCCTTGGACCCGAATCCCAATGAAAGCACAATTATTTAATGAAAATACAAATAAATTTTTTATGGTTAAAAGCCCTACAAGTCAACCACTTGCACCAAGATTTGAATCATGAAAAACTGAAGGCCACAGTTAAAAGAAAAGACAAAGAAATGGATCAAAAATGAAAAGCCCACAACGTATACACAATAATGTGAAAAATAGTGAAAAAGAGATAAGTGTATACCAGGCATCCTTTCCTTCCTATATATGAAGATATAAGAAAAGATCCAAAGAAAACACAAGGTAATTGCCAAAGTTTAGTGGAAACATACACATTAGGTTAAGAAATTCAGCTGTAAAGAAAATGGGAATAATACGTTACCAAAAGGGATACAAACGATCAAGCAATAATGCGAAAACATAAAATTTTTAGGCAGCTGGCAGTGTGATCCATGGCTAGACCGTGGTTCTCATTGCCTGCCAGGCCATAAAAATACACCCTGTGGCAGAGGGTTCCACGGTCAGGACATGATTCTCACTAAGGTCATGGTTTTCTTTGCTAGAACCCAAATTTGGCACCATTTTTCCATGCTTTTGGGATCCTACCTTATGGACTTTTTGGGACCTTTTTTGGCACACAAAAACCAACCAATACAAGACACAAAAACATGGAAACAATCACAATCTAATAAAGGCTTTTATACCTCAAATGTTTTATCATTTTAATCATCAAAATCATACTTAATTCATACATCAACCATGAGTCACAAACTTAGCAATTCAAGTCCCATCAATTCATGAGTTTTCCATCAACCTGGATATTCTTGCCATCTCATTGGCTATCAAATTCACATTGTTTAAACATAATCATAGTCACAGACAAAAGAATCAGCCAGTGTATACACATGTATACTTAAAAGAATAAAGGCTCATTTATAAAAGAAATTAGGCCACTATCATCATTAATGTCAACATCACCAAAATAATATACATTGTCGACCAAGACATTCATTTACATCTATTTTACCTTCCGACCAAAAATAATGATTTCCAAAATGTACTTTATCTCACCCGTGCAAGTCCTGTGTCACAATACTAAAAAAAGAAAACATGCGAGAGTGGATATTACATTCGAAATGACGAATCCAAACACTTGTGATCATGTGTACATGCATATAAATCACCTATGCGCTTTGCAACACAAGTATTAAATCATCATCAAGTCATATATTTTACCATCAAGGACATACAAAATAATTATCAACCAAGCTCGTAATAAGTATATACACATTCACATATCAATGCCCTTCTTCACAATGAGCCCTCACAAGCCTTATCACAAATTTAACATATTGTTCACCATAGGTATTTTACTTTGTTAATCTTTAGGTTTCAACCACCCAATTCATCCATCACCTTTCAAGATCTCAATCTCATTCTGGCATATCACTAGGCTATATGCAAATGCTCTTAGGCTAATGCATATGCACAAGAAATCATACTTAACAATTGCGGATCTGATTGTAGGAAACAAATTATCATCAATATGGCTTTATACTGCACTATCATCTCAACAGCAATGTGTACACATATATATCAATCATTCAACATTTTTACTAGTACCAAACTACATCACCCAAAATGTAACATCGGTCATTTCACTATGACCAACAACAAGCAACATACAAGATGCTATAAAAATGGTGTTGCGGGCCAACCATGATTCCTCACCATGGCAACTGTGATTCAACACATCGAGGAAAACTTTCTCCTTAAAGAGCCACCCCCATTGGGTCAACCACATGCAATCCTATGTGATTAAGCATAGGCAGCTTCATGATTCAACCACGGAATCATTAGGGTAACAAACATGCTCGTGCATTGAGTCGCCCTCTCACTGGGCCAACCCGTAGAACCCCTAACATTCCAAACTGGGTAGTTGAACAAATATGCCATGGATGTAATACAGATGCAGATCTTATGCAATCCCACACTAATGCTTCCCACCATACCATTCACCAATCATCAATCATCATTCTCATCGTCATCATCACTACATTCTCTTAATGGATTTTAATTCATATAAATTTTGCCATTATCTTAATATTTACTTCTGGTATTTATATCTTCTTATATCAATTTTTTTCAACATTTATCATAAGCTTACATCTTATATAAGTCATAATGGCATCAATAAACTTATCAATTTTTTATCACCACACAAGGGTGTACCATACAACAACATTCATTTTAATTTCATTATTAATAATCATTATTCAATACTAGTGGTGAACATATTTTTGCAACAACACAAAGGCATGTATTTGCCCAAATTTTCAAAACATTCATCAATCACTACAATAGGCACACTACATATATTCTAAATGTATATCACATATTTTCTGATAAGAAACATCAACAATAAAGCCAATAATTACAAGAAGTCACAAAGTTCATGACAAGGCAAATATGATTTATCCCATCATGATAAAGTCAATTAATTCATGCATTTAGAATATAAAACTTCTCTCCTACCTCAAGAGAAGTAATTTGGTCGATTTAATAGCCCCGCCTCATATATCAGATTTTGTCGTATAATCACTATAAATGAATACAATCAATTCACCTATCGAGGCATCATTATAAATTTTATATACCCAATAAATATATTCATGGCTTTCATCATGTTATAAATATTCTATAGACATTATTCTCTTATTTTATAGTTTCTCAAAGTCCTAAAATACATTATCCTAATTTGTTATGCCAACACCACCAAAATACAACATTTACCATATTTAATAACTTAAAACATCAACACACCTTCTTGATTCCTTAAGTCTCCATCACCAATAATTGATACCAATCATTCCAAAATTCATTTCTATATACTTAAATCATTCTCATGGCAATTAGTCTTAATTTTCTCAAATTTTTCTAAAAGCCCTAATTTTTTAAAATCTAGGGTTTTCACAAAAACCATCAACAACCAATTTCATTAATTTCTTTCTTCATTCCAAGTACACCATGGCCTATTATTTTTTGTACGACCATCAAGCTACAAAAATCCACTTGTTCATGTCATCTAGCCCAGGGTTCAACATATCCACATGTATTTCTCAAGTCAACAACATCAAACCACCATTATTATGCTTCAATACCCTTAAAACAAGAAATGGAACCACTAAAGGCTATAGGTTTTACCTTGTCTCCAAAGCTAGTAGAAAAATAAAATGTGAAAAGAAGAAGAAAGTGAAAATAATCTTTAATGTGCCATCAAAGTTTCACGAAACAAGCCTTTTCAAGAGATTTGAGTGGAAAATGGCATAGGAGAGGGTGGGACGGTTTGCACAAAGAGAGAAGAAAGGAGAAGAAACAAAATATGGTGAAGAGAGCAAAGAGAGAGGAGAGATCAAAAATAAGGGAGAAAGAAAATAAAAATTAGGTTTTTACCAAATGGTCCATGTGTCATTTCACCTTTTACCCATTGGTCCAACAATTTCCATTATCTATTGGTTAATTGAATGAAAAGTAGAAACAAGAAAGGTTAGGATTGTTAATAATTATCAATGATTCATCCAATGATTATCATACTACCTGACTGTGTTATCGTTGATGGTATGATGAATAGAGCAAGATCACATGAGAGGTGATGAGAGTAGGAATATCTAGGGTGTAAATTCTATGATGAGTATGTTGTGCCTGTTAACTACTCGATGGAATTTGATATAATAATAATAATAATAATAATAATAATAATAATAATAATAATAATAATAATAATAATAATAATAATAATAATAATAATAATGGTGGGTTATAGTTTGTTAATGAAGCATGATATGGGTTGTTTAGTTGTGATGCAAAAATATGATGTTAAATAAGGGGGAAATTCTAACCTCGACCTTGAATGGTATTTGCATGTGGTATGTGATGATATGGTAAGGGAAATCGTCAATAATGATGAATTTTTGTTAAGAGATGGACAAGTAGGGCTAATGTCTCACCTTTACATTTTTGGTGTAGTTTGATTAACAGACTATTGAAGAGACATCAAGTTCAAGTTGGATTGCCTTTGATTCCTGAAGATCTTCCAGTCGAGCTGGATGCACAGGCTATGAAGCTTCCTTTTTTTCAGGATGGATATTAGAGTGATTGGGGGTGTGATCTAAAGGAAATAAAAACTACCTCGCCTCCATGGTTTGATCTTTACCTTGCAAGTCATGGACAATGAGTGTGGGGAGTGTTATGGGGTATTTACACCAAGGGGAAGACCAACAAAGCCTTGGTCGACCCTAAGAATGTCACTAGGAATATTAGGATGTCTTTTTTGTATTAGATAGCCGAGTCTTATTTTATTTTGTTTTGTTATAGGAGCCTTTGTGCCCCTGATTTCATTTGAGTTGTAAAGCAATGTGGAATCATGTATGTATAATGAGTTGATGATCCACCATGTTATGAGTTAGTTTTGTACAAAAAAACATTCACATTTTTCACAAACTTGTACATCTTAGTTAAATAGGATGATCTAGTGAAAGAGATTCATCTTGGTTAACTGAGGGTGCCATAACAAACATAAAGAGAAAGCATTTATACAAGTTGTCACTAACTTGCGCTAAAGCAAAAACTTAATTTGTTTCCTACCTTTTATAGTTTATAACTTTACACTAATTCCAAAGTTTTCCTTTAAAATTTTTCCAAAAAGAGTTTCCTTTTGTTATTATTTACATTAAAATACACTTCTAGTCCCTAATGTTTATTTAATTTTTTAATAGGTTTAGTCATTTTTTATCACCTATATAGTCCTTTATGTTTGTAGAAGTCTGTAAAGATTTTCTAAATTATTATTTTTACTAACTCTATTAAGTTATGTATCAAGTGTAGTCTAATTTACATTGCCTTATGAGTTAGGTCTCACCTAAGAGATCTAAATATCATTAGATTAGAAAAAGTATAACGGATGCTAAAAACTTGAAGAACCAATAACTCAATGAA
The DNA here is from genome assembly GCA_037962975.1 of Clitoria ternatea. Taxonomy (NCBI): domain Eukaryota; kingdom Viridiplantae; phylum Streptophyta; class Magnoliopsida; order Fabales; family Fabaceae; genus Clitoria; species Clitoria ternatea. The sequence goes on from CM075672.1 coordinate 80,229,848, forward strand.
ATACATCCCAACACGTGAGTGTTTCTTATTCCCAACATCTGGGTAGGCCGAAGACATGCCAAATTCCATGGGCTACAATCATAACCTTACCTCTCTCAATTAAACCTTCACCACCCCTTCCTCCATTGGTTTAACTCTCACCTTGATGAGGATTCATCCTAGTGTAGGACCATTTTTAGCTGGGCTTAGTCTATTGGGTTTAGGTTTTGAATTGGAATTCATTTTAGAGGCCTGTTAGTAGTTTTAATTAAGGTTTCAGGCCTTGCATGGTATCTACTTGCTTTGGGCCACTTTTGGAATTGGGTAAAGCTTTAACAAGCCTACCTTAGCTTTGGCCAAAATTTCATGGAGCTTTGTGTATATAAAGTATTCTTTTACGTATTTGTATATAACTTTAATCATTTGAATGCATGTTGAGAATTTTAGTGAGAAGTTTTTCTTTCTAGATTCAAGAGTTGTTTAGAACTCTTAATCATGTTTTTATCTTTGGAGCACCTCTGAAATAGTGAATAATCCTTTGACTTATCTCTTTAAGAGAGTGGCACCTTTTCTTTCTTTATCTCTACCACTTTTACATTTTTCTTCTTCTAGTTTTCAATTAGGATTTCGTATTTTCATTAAATATGTAAATAAAGACATAAAAATGTAAATCATGAAATTTTTCATACATTTCAAGTCATTAAGCATGCAAACATCATTTCAACAAATGCATGAAACATCCAATATGCCTAGTTCTCTTCTAACATTTATGAATGAATCTTTAGGCAATGGTTTGGTAAATATGTCAACTAATTACTTAGAGGTTTCCACATATTCAAGCACACAATCTCCCTTTAATACATGATCTCTTATAAAGTGATGTCTAATTTCAATATGTTTAGTTTTAGAAAGCATAACAGGATTTTTTGAGATATTTGTGACACATTTGTTATCATATTTAATGGAAATATTATTTAACTTAACACCAAAATCTAGGAGTTATTGTTTTATCCACAGAATTTATGCACAAAAACTACCAACAACGACTTTAGCCTTTGTTATTGACAGAGCTATATTGACTTGTTTCTTGCTATGCTAAGAAACAGGGGAATTTTCAAGTAAGTGGAAAGTACCACTAGTGGTTTTCCTATCTAGTTTGCAACCAGTAAAATTAGAATCTGAAAAACCATTAAGGGTGTAGTTAGCCCTTTTAAGATACCATAGCCCTACATTTTGAGTTCCTTTTAAATATTTCATTATTCTTTTAATAGCAGTTAGGTGAGATTCTTTGGATATGCTTGAAATCTAGCACACATACAAACAAAAAACATAATATCTAGATGACTAGCAGATAAATACAATAAGGATCCTATCAAACCTTTAGTTATTTCTATGTTCTTACCCTTCTCATCTTTGTCTAAATAGCAGGATGTGCTCATGGGGGTTACAATTTCATTTTCTTTGTTCATACTTAACTTCTTTAAAAGCACTTTGCAATATTTAGTTTGGCTAATAAATGTTCCCTTGCTTAATTGCTTAATTTGTAGTCCGAGGAAGAAAGTGAGCTCTCCCATCATTGATATTTCAAATTCGCTCTACATGATCTTAGCAAATTCGTTACACAAAACCTCATTAGTAGCACCAAATATAATATCATAAACATATACTTATAGCAATAGGATGTCAAGGTTTTTACGCTTAATAAATAGTGTAGTATTAACTTTTTCTCTTTCAAAATAGTTTTCTAAAAGAAATTTGCTAAGCCTTTCATACCAAGCTCTAGGAGCTTATTTTAAACCATATAAGGCTTTCTTAAGTTAATCATGGTCTTTAAAACCAAGAAGTTGATCTATATATACTTCCTCTTATTTGTAACCATTTAAGAATGTGCTTTCTACATTCATTTGATAAAGTTTAAAATTCATGTAACAGGCAAAAACAAGCAATAATCTAATAGCTTCTAGTAATAATAGGAGCATAAGTTTCTTCATAATCTATTCCTTCTTCTTGATTATAACCTTTAGCTACTAGCCTAGCTCTATTTCTAGTGATTATTCCAAATCCATCTAGCTTATTCCTAAATACCCATTTTGTTCCTATTATTTGATGATTATTGGGTCTTGGCACTAAGTCCCATACTTGATTTCTTCTAAATTGGTTTAATTCTTCTCTCATGGCTAACATCTAATTTTCATCAGTAATAGCTTTATCTATAGTTTAAGGTTCGATTTGAGAGACAAAAGCTAAATGATTACATACATTTCTAAGTTAGTTGTGAGTACTTATACCTTTTGAGATATCACCTAGGATGTTGTTAATTGGATGGTGTCTTGATGTAATCCAATCCATAGGAACGTTGATAGGCTCGTTGCTTCTTTGTAAGCCTTCATCTTTGTTGTTTCCTCTTTCTTCCTTGTTGTTTTCTTGATTGTTTTCTTCTTCTTTTCTTTTGACTTCTAGGGTTGTGTCTTGAGAGATATCTACACAATCAACTTCCTTTCTCGGAGATTTTTTCTTAAACTCATCAAATATCACATGTATAGATTCTTCAATAGTACAAGTTTGTTTGTTAAAGATTCGATAAGCTTTACTTGATAATGAATAACCTAGAAAGATTTAGCGTCAATTTCCTAAGTTATCCTTTTCATTATTTAGAACAAAATACTTGCATCCAAAAACGTGAAAATAAGAGATGCTTGGTTTCTGTCCTTTGTAAAGCTCATAGGGATTTTCTTTAAAATAAGTCTTATCAAACATCAATTTATAATATAACAAGTTGTGCTAACTACATCAGCCCAAAAGCTTTTCGTATTATCATTATCATTTAACATAGCTCTTGCAAGATCCTCTAGAGATCAACTTTTCCTTTTCACTACTCCATTTTGTTGTGGAGTCCTAGGAGCTAAAAAATTATATTCAATGTTGTATTCTTCATAAAACTTTTCAAAAATATGATTCTCAAATTCCCCCTATGGTCGGTTCGAATGGATGCAATAATTGTATTCTTTTCAATTTGGATAACCTTAGCAAGTCTTTTAAATGCGTTAACTATTTCATGTTTATGAGTAAGAAATAGTGTCCACGTGAACCTAAAAAAATCATCCACAATCACAAGCGCATAGTAACTGCCACCAAAGCTCTTAATTCTTGAGGGTCCAAAAAGATTCATGTGTAAAAGTTATAAAGGTCTAGTAGTTAAAACAATATTTTTTGTTTGAAAAGAAGCTTTTATCTGTTTTCCCTTTTTACAAGCATTACAAAATTGGTTTTTAAATTTGAGCTTCAGTAATCCAACTACTAGGTCTTTCAAAATAATTTTATTTAAAAAATCAAAGTGAATGTGGGCAATTCTTCTATGCCACAACCAAGAATTATCTTTTTTAAATAAAAAGCATCATGCATCACTTGAAGCTAACCTATCTAGATTAATCATGTAAATATTATTGATTCTTTGACCAACGAATTTTACTTCTTTGTTTGTTTTATTTTTGATTATGTAGCCGCTTGATTCAAATAAAACTTTATGCCCTTTATCGCATAGTTGGCTAATACTTAGAAAATTATGTTTTAGTCCTTCCACGTAAAGGACATCATTAATAGAGTTAGAGGAATTATTACCAATATTACCATAATCAAGAATCTTCCTTTTTATATTATCAAGATAGGTTACACTCCCCCTTATTTTTGGAGTAAAAGAGGTGAATTTGGTTATGTCCCCGATCATGTGTTTGGAACACCCACTGTCCAAGTACCAATGAGTGTTGCTTGCCTTGAAGCATACCTACAACACAAGTTAAGTTAGGATTTTGGTACCCATATCTTTCTAACCATTTTAGTTCCTAACTTTCTAACATTACAATAACATGCAGTGTGTCCTTTAATACCATAGTGAAAGCATTTGATAAAAGGAGTAAATGATTTCTTAGAAGAAATAAAGAAATTTTTATATAACTTTTTATTTTTATTGTCATTATATCCTAGACCTCTTTTATCAAACATGCATCTTTGTTTTCCAAGTAAAGAATCCAAATGATTTATGTTAGTGCTTAAATTGTTGTTGGTTTTATTATATAAAGTGTGATAAAATAAGACAAAACCCCCTATTTGGTCCCTCACTTTTTCACAATCGGACACTTGAGTCCTCCATTTTATAAATTGACCCCGTTAATCCTTTTCTTCTTCACCGTCGGACACCGAGGTCCCCACCGTTAATACACGTTACAACGGCGTCAAATTTTGGTGACGTGGCCGTTTAATTCCAGGCTGCCATGCCACGTTGGGGTTCAAACGACGACGTTTCATGCCAATGGAAACCCTAAACCAAAATTTCCCTTCCTCCTTCGTTCAGATTCCATTCACCAAACCTAACCCCCTCTATGTTTGAAACCTCATCCCATCCCACTATCCATTTGCGATTGCCTTGAGAAATTCCCTTTGAAACCCGCTGTCAATGGAAGGTGTGAATCAAAACCATAGTCGCTCAACATCATCGTCAGCCTCCAGTCAGCGTCGGCCCCGTCTCCGAAGCTTGGAAATGTCACATCGTCGATGTCGGTGTGGAGACCCACCACTGTTACACGTGTCCCAAATGGCGAACAATCCAAATCGCGAGTTCTGGACATGTCCTCAACTCCGAGGTTCACAGTGTGATTTCTTTGCCTGGGTGGTGGATGGGGACTTAGTAGCTCATGATGAAGAATGGAGGAAGAGTGTCATGACGAAGCTGATAGAGATGGAGGAGGTTATGACTAGACTTAGAAATGATGTTCGTAGGGAGGTCTGTGAAGGCATGACTCATGTTATGCAAGATAGAGTGGGTGATTGGCAGATGTATATGCAGTCGGTCATGAAGAAATTATGCATGGAAAGGCAGAGTGAAGTCGGGCAGCTGAAGATGATTTTGATGGCTCAAAGTTTTTTTATATTATTTTCTGTTATGGGGATTATGTTGATGTTGTTGAAGTTGTAGGGTATAGAATCAGGTGATGAAGGTTTAGTCTTTTGATGTATGGTGTAATGTAATTGTTTAGGGATTAGGAGTATAAACGCGTATGGTGGATTCTGCATAGAATGAGTTAAACTATTTAAATGTTTTAGCATATGTATAGTTGTATGAATGAACATGTTGATGTTATGAAAAATGCAGTTTTATTTCCTTCTCATGGCAATGGTCTTCTGCTGTTATACAAATATGAAAGTTGCAGTTTTATTTCCAACGCTGCTATTATACAATCCTTTTCCATATTCATTCAGGTTCAAAAGTTAAACATGTCCAAAAGTTAAAGATCATACAATCCTTTTCCATATACAATCCTTTTTCATATTTATACAATCATTATGTGCATGTAATTGATCTTCATTGTAAAAATTAAATTAAACATGTCCAAAAGTGAAGAGTATGCACATAAATTGTCATTGAGTGCCATAAGTATTCCTAGGCTGCAGAGTTCACTAAAACAGGACCTGTTGTAACCAACATGCCTGGTTACTAGCCAAACTAATTAACATGCAACAAAAAAAAATCATTTGTTTCCCCTAAGATTATATCGGGTGGGGCTAGGTGATGCTACAGTTTTGGTGGGGGTTGTCAATCTTGGACTTCTTCTAACAGAGATTGTGACCTCTGCCTGAGACATTGGTTGTGAAGAGGTGGTATCAATGGCATCTTGAGAAGGAGGAGGAGGTTGGTTGGTTGATTCTGTTGAAAGTTGGTCGATACGCCTTTTCTTTTTAGCCACAGGGCAGGATGCCTTATTGTGTCCAACTTCATGACATTCTCGACATTTGCTTGGCTGATTTTTTCTCTTCATCTTAATGGTTTTTGTTTTTTCAGCTTGTTCCCCTTTTTTGTCCATGTCTTTGGCAGCAGTCTGTCTACTGGTCTCACCTACCTTTCGTCTTTGTTTTTTGGGCCTGCCAATTTTGTTTGTGATGGAAGGAGGTATTGGTGGGATATACCCTGCCTTCTCCCAGAACTCTGAGCCAGGGACTGACTCAACATGATGCTTATATGTTGCAGCCCAGGCAGCCATTGTTAGACCAACATGGCAATGGTCTTCTGCTTGTTCTCCCTTCTCAGCTATGGCTGCACAAGCATGTCTGCAGGGCATCCCTATAGGCCCAAAAAATAGGTTGTTAGTGGCATGAAGTAATACTACTTAAAGGCAAATGAAATCACATACCTGTCAACTGCCATATCCTACATGTGCATTCTTGGGTCCCAAGATTTACTGCTACCCTTGCAGGGTAACAACTTACCTCATATTTTTCAATCCCTCCATCACCTATTTGTAGTCATTTAAAAATCAATTGAAATTATAATTTAAATAATAAATGAAAATTCAAGCTAATCAAAAAGCCAAATGAAAATCCATCAATTACCTGTCCACATTACATTCCAGTTGTTACTTGTAATTTTTTCTTTCTCCAACCTACTTTGCTGAACTGGTGGTAGCTGCCCCACATGCCCTGTCAACTTCACCTTGTGGTTGCCTATTGTGACCATAATGTATGTCCTTACTTCTTCAAGCATAGTCACAATAGGTTTGCCTCTAGCATGCACCAATTTGGAGTTGAGTACCTCACAATTATTGTTTGTTATGCTATCCACCTTACAATCCTCATCAAAGAAAGCCCTGCTCCAGGATTCCTTTGGGAACCCTGACAGATATGTCCAAGCCTCTTGGTTAATCTGTCTTATGTTTACCATCTTTCCTTGAAATTGGGTGGAGGTAGTTGATCTTGCAGCCTGCCATAATAGGGACCTCAGCTCTGCTCCTTTCCATTGCTTTGAGAAATTCTGCCATAAGTGCCACACACAAAACCTATGTGGCACACCAGGCATGACCTCTTGAAGTGTTGGGATAAGCCCCTGCAAAGTAAATAACATTATCAGAAACTGATTAATATGACACCTAAACCATAAAAAACTTAATGCAAATACCTTTTGCATATCACTCATGAAGGTAAGCTTTCTTTCTTTATAATCACCAATATCTGCATGGAGCAGTTCCAGAAACCATTTCCAATTGTCCTTATTCTCCACCTGACACACACCATATGCTATAGGCCATATATGGTTGTTGGCATCCTGACCCACAGCAACTAAAAGCTGACCCTTGTAGTAACCTTTGAGGAAACACCCATCCAAACCCACCAAAGGTCTTTGACAGGCTATAAACCCATCTCTACATCCCTTCAAACATATGTATAACCTGTCAAAAATGGGTGGACCTTCTGGTTGTGGTTGGCACTCCATCTTTACAGTAGAGCCAGGATTCCTCTTCAACAGCTCTGCACAGTAGTCCCATAACATAGCAAATTGTTCTTTTTCACAACCCTCAATTACTTCTCTGGACCTCTTCATTGATCTGTAAATCATTTTATCCTCCAACTTGACCTTATACTTTTCTCTAAAAAAATCATAAACCTCCGAGTGCTTAACATTTCGATGCCTCCTCATGAAGTTCGCAAGCTTGCCTGTTACCCATTGTTGATCACACACTGAGTTCTTAAACACCCTAGCACAGGAATGATGATCATTAAATGTCTTGATCTGGAATGATTTCCTGATAGGGTTCAGACTACAAAAGACTTCCCATTCACAATTATTCACTTTGCACCTTGCCCTTACTCTCACCTTATCATTTTTAACCCATTTAATTTCTCTCCCTACCTGTACAATGTAGTCTTTCACAGCCTGTTTAAACACCTCAAGTGATGGAAATTCCATCTCACACTCCAACCTTATATTGCCAAATATGTCTGTTGTAACGCCCCGGCCGCTTTTCAGGAATGAACGACTCGCCCCACAGACCAACACGAGACCTTTCCAATGTGCTTTTGTCCTCACTCACACATTTCCTGAGAACTTCCCAGGAGGTCACCCATCCCAGAATTACTCCAAGTTAAGCACGCTTAACTTTGGAGTTCTTAAGTGACAGGCTACCGAAAAGGCTAATGCATTTGTTGATATAGGTAGTACGAATTCATTTCTTTAAGCTATCCTCGACTGTATAGTCCTATACCTATACAGTCTTTGGATCCCTCTCATTCTGGTATGTATTCAGTTCGTTCATGTGTCCCTCCCACTGAAAGCCTGCCAGGAGCCGCTCCTTGTCCGTGCCTATGCACCGGCGATCACTCCCCGCCCTCAATAGTGACCGGGATATCACATCCCCCGCTGGAAGCCTGCCAGGAGCCGCTCCTTGTCCGTGCCAATGCACCGGCGATCACTCCCCGCCCTCAACAGCGCCGGGATGTCACACGCCCACCAGCTTCCGCCTGGTTCGTCCCCGAACCATACCGTACTAGGAGAGGCTAGGCTCTGATACCACTGTAACGCCCCGGCCGCTTTTCAGGAATGAACGACTCGCCCCACAGACCAACACGAGACCTTTCCAATGTGCTTTTGTCCTCACTCACACATTTCCTGAGAACTTCCCAGGAGGTCACCCATCCCAGAATTACTCCAAGTTAAGCACGCTTAACTTTGGAGTTCTTAAGTGACAGGCTACCGAAAAGGCTAATGCATTTGTTGATATAGGTAGTACCAATTCATTTCTTTAAGCTATCCTCGACTGTATAGTCCTATACCTATACAGTCTTTGGATCCCTCTCATTCTGGTATGTATTCAGTTCGTTCATGTGTCCCTCCCACTGGAAGCCTGCCAGGAGCCGCTCCTTGTCCGTGCCTATGCACCGACGATCACTCCCCGCCCTCAACAGTGACCGGGATATCACATCCCCCGCTGGAAGCCTGCCAGGAGCCGCTCCTTGTCCGTGCCAATGCACCGGCGATCACTCCCCGCCCTCAACAGCGCCGGGATGTCACACGCCCACCAGCTTCCGCCTGGTTCGTCCCCGAACCATACCGTACTAGGAGAGGCTAGGCTCTGATACCACTGTAACGCCCCGGCCGCTTTTCAGGAATGAACGACTCGCCCCACAGACCAACACGAGACCTTTCCAATGTGCTTTTGTCCTCACTCACACATTTCCTGAGAACTTCCTAGGAGGTCACCCATCCCAGAATTACTCCAAGTTAAGCACGCTTAACTTTGGAGTTCTTAAGTGACAGGCTACCGAAAAGGCTAATGCATTTGTTGATATAGGTAGTACGAATTCATTTCTTTAAGCTATCCTCGACTGTATAGTCCTATACCTATACAGTCTTTGGATCCCTCTCATTCTGGTATGTATTCAGTTCGTTCATGTGTCCCTCCCACTAGAAGCCTGCCAGGAGCCGCTCCTTGTCCGTGCCTATGCACCGGCGATCACTCCCCGCCCTCAACAGTGACCGGGATATCACATCCCCCGCTGGAAGCCTGCCAGGAGCCGCTCCTTGTCCGTGCCAATGCACCGGTGATCACTCCCCGCCCTCAACAGCGCCGGGATGTCACATCTGTTTCATTGAATTGAGGATAAACCTCTCTGCCATCACCGTCATCTTCTGAACATGCAGGAGTCCTTAACTCTTCAGAAATCCATGTGTCTTGACTCTCACAATCATCTCTTCCCAGTTGGTTAACTTCATCCTCACTATCATCTCTTATAGGAACAGCTGACCCTCTCCTCCCTTGTGGTTTCCACTTCTTACTCCCATCTTCATTTGTATCCTTTATCTTTCCTTTCCCTTTCTCACCTTTTTCCCCTTCAACTTTCCTTTCCCCTTCAACTTTCCTTTCTTACTTTTAGCCTGTTTTTGCATATCCTGCCTAGGTTCATACATATCTGCCATCTTAGAGTTATTATCTTCACCCTGTAGTGAAGCTTCACTACCTAACTGATCTTCAACCCAAACCTGACCTTCAACTTCAGCCATGCACATGTCAACATCCTCATGAACCACTATCTTCTCAACAACCTGCACTGACTGAACCCCTACCTGCATACTACTACCAACTTCATCCATTGACTGTTCAAAATACACATCTATCAGTCCTTCATTCGACTTTGCACAGGCAACCATTTCTAAGATATCCTTATCACATCTGAGGGCCTTCAACCCATCATTAAGACCATACAGTGGGTCATGCCAAAATATCTTACATCTACTATCATACCCATTATTCTCAGCAAATCTTTTAAAAGCAAAGCAATCTATATAATCTGGGTCCACCTCCCCCCAAACCTCAACTTTCTCCCATTTATATTCCTTCTCACCAACACTGTTGACTACAAACCTACCACCATAATGTAGACTAAGCCTGATTTCCTACCCAAATAAATCAAACAAAATAAATATTTATTACTTATTAGTTTAATACTAAAATATTACATATATAAACAATGCACGCACATGGGGGGCCACAAAAAGTAAGCAATTCACAGCATAATAGGAAAAAGATAATGTAAGTACAGGAATCTAATGCATGTTCACGGGACCACATAACCTTGTTCTCCTCTATAAGAAACTTCAACACCAAAACAAAAGCAAAAAAAATTGACTTAGTAGTTCAAAATACAAACCCCCAATTGACCGAAACCCTAAACCCCTAAAGGTTCCAAACACACACCCCTACCTAAGTTTACCCTAAAAAAACCAAAGAATACTGACCTCCACGGAATGTCCCATTTCTGTCGACTCTGACGTGTTCTTCGACAACGCTGGTATTGCTCCTCGTGACAGTGGGTATCGAAAATGGACGACCACGGTTGCAGAAGATGAGAGTGAAAGGAGGCAATTTCTGAAGCCAATCAGTGGGTATCGAAAATGGGTTAGGGATTGCTGAAGGGAATCGAAGACTTGCTATCGAAAATGGGTTACTGAATTCTGAATGCAATGAAAGAGTGGGTATCGAAAATGGGCTACGAATTTCTGAAAGGAATCGAAGGGTTGCTATGGAAATTGGGTTAGGGATTTCTGAATGCAATCGAAGAGTTGCTATCAAATGGGTCAGGGATTTCTGAAGGGGGAATCAACGAACGAGAGGATTTTTGTTTATTTTGATTTTACCCATCTGGCATGAAACGTCGTCGTTTGAACCCCAACGTGGCATGGCAGCCTGGAATTAAACGGCCACGTCACCAAAATTTGACGCCGTTGTAACGTGTATTAATGGTGGGGACCTCGGTGTCCGACGGTGAAGAAGAAAAGGATTAACGGGGTCAATTTATAAAATGGAGGACTCAAGTGTCCGATTGTGAAAAAGTGAGGGACCAAATAGGGGGTTTTGTCGATAAAATAAATAAAATAAAGTATAAATAAGTATAAAATTAGGTTTATTTTACAAATAAATGGAAGTGATTAAATTTGACATGGAATGACCAATTTATTCTATTTTTGTAGTGAATATTTAAGTCTTCAAATATTGCAAATGCAAAGGGCTAACGCGTAGCATCAAAGCCATGCTCAGCATCAGGATTTTTACCCTAACACGTAGCGCCAGTTTTAATGAGTATCTCATTGACAGCTTGTCTCCCACTTCAACAATGCATAATATTTAAATGTAATGAACTAATCCACTATCAAGGATAGGTAGAGGTTTATTGGGAGAAAATTTAGACACCTCTCTATGTATTATTCCTTGCATTATTACAAATTATTGAGAGAAATCAAAGAAAAGGAATACAATCTGAGTCAACAGGTCTTGATGTAGCATCAACCCCATGCTCAGCATGGGAGCCAAAATTCAGAGCTGACGCGTAGCATGAAGCCTACGCGTAACGTCAGGACCAAACTTCAGCCAGTCCTTGCACTATAAATAGGGGTCATTGCCAAGCATCCTTAACATCATCTAGCAAGCTCTACATTGCGAAAATACCCTTCTACACTGCATAACACTTCCAATCACTTGAGATTAATTTCTTAGGCTTAGTTTCTTTTCATTTTGTGAAGTCCTTTTCAAATTCAAGTCAATGTTCACCATGTCTCCACTTGTAAGTGTTGTTTTTACTTTTACCATGTGTAACCAACTTGTTTATGTTTGAATTGGTGAACCAAACTATTGATATGATGTTGTGATTATGAATTATGCATGTTTATGATTCAAGTTTCATGTTAGTATTTCAACCTTTTATTAGTATGAATTTCAAACAGGAGAATAATTTTCATATGAGTTAAAATTACTTTTAACTTAAGTAAAAGTTGAAATACCCTTAATATACCAATTAATAGGGATGGAGTTGGTAATTATTGTTGTGTTAAGGCCAAGACGTAAAGCAAGTTTTTACTGAGAAAGCATCTGAGGAATCAGACTTTACAGTAATTATTTAGAATTTATTCACTGAGGGATCGGGCTTAATGATTTTAAGCTACAATGACATAAACTTGATGATTAAATATGCATGTTTATAGTTACTTTGTTATATCTTTAGTGCGGGGATCCAAATTCCAACATAGTTTGTCATTTTGTTTTTATATCTCAAGTAGTGGAATTGTTGTTCTCAAGTGCAATTTCTATAGTTATTCTCTAGATAGTTTTACAATTGCATTACATCATTCTTTGTTCAATGTACAAATCAACCCTTGAATCTGTGAATATTATATAAAATTGTATATAAAACATTCTTTTGTTAATAAGTTTTGATACTTTTACCACTCGTAAATAAAAATTACTGATATTTACTGAAATAATCAATCCTTGTGGGAACAATATCTAAATTTTTGAAAACTGCAATGATAAATTGGTGCGCTTGCCAATGACATAACAAGTTTTCTAGCGCCGTTGCCGGGGATTGAATTGATTTCAGTAACAATAAATTTTTTTACAGCGGTAAAATTTTCTTTACTTTTTAACTTAGGTAAAAATTTGTCACTTTTACTTTTTACTTAGATATGTATTTATTTATTCTTTACTTCTTTTTTAATTATTCTTGTTACACTAACTGTTTCTGTTAAGTTTGTGTATGCAAACTCGATCTTCTACAGGAAGACTGTTCTTTGATCATGAGATTGAGAAATTTGCAAAGAAACTTGGATCTTTAAAATCTAAAACACAAACTTCTTCTTCATCTTTATCTTCTTTTCATAAATTTATGAATTTTATAATGGTTGGAGAGCAACCAAGATAAACTTTGGGGCAATTTGCTGCTATTCATGGACCACCCCGTGTGTCGGGAATGTTCCAAGGACTTGTTACAGCAGTGGAGATTAAACCTTCTCCTCTTAATTTAATTCAAAACAATTAATTTTCTAGATTAAATCGTGAAGAACCGTATGAACATTTAACTATTTTTATAAATTATTGTTAGTCCTTAAATTTATTGCTATATTCACAATAAAAAGTCTATTAAAACTAATAAAAATTAGTGTAAATTGTAATAAATTTAGCTTTTAATTGAAATAAATGGAAACTATTAAATTTAAATTATTATGACCCATTTTCTCTAGTTTTGCAGTGAAAAACTAAAGATTTATGGAGAAAATTCATTCAAGCTGAAGGGCTGATGCTATGCATCAGAGGCTACGTGGACTCTACTCATAGGTGGCATTGCACTCAGAAAATGGGACAATTAAATATTCAAATTGGCGAACCCACTTCTGATAAGTGTCCAAAATGTAGTAGGAACCTTGTCTGAGCATCATTGGGACAAAAATGGGACAATTATGGTTGAAAATTAGGAAGATTAATAAAGGCTGAGTTAGAGGCCTGACGCGTAGCGTCAAGACCTCTGCTCAGCTCTATAAATAGGGCCATTTCCCATCAATTCAAGGCATCTAATCTTCATCCTTTCTTCTTTCTCTCTGTGAATTCAGAGTTCTTTTATGAGTTTGTATTTAGAATAGTTTCCATATACTTGAGTGCGTGGTGTTTAATTGTGTTCTTTTCGTATCGTGAAGTATGATCAAGTGTTTGTAATGTCATCAATTGTAAGTTATGTTTTTACTTTCATCATATACAACTAATCTATTTATATTGGAATTGGTGAACCAATCTATGGATATGATGTTGTGATTATGACCTTTGCATGTTTATGATTCAAGTTCCATGTTAGTATTACAATCTTTTATTAGTATGAACTTCAAACGGGAGAATGATTTTCATGTGTGTTAAAAACCATTTTAACGAAAGTAAAAGTTGAAATAGCCTTAATATACTAATTACTAGGGATAGAGTTGGTAATTATTGTGTGATAAGGCCAAGACTTAAAGCAAGTTTTTATCGAGAAAGCATTTGAGGGATCATACTTTACAGTAACTATTTAGAATTTATTCACCAAGGAATCAGATTTAATGATTTTAAGCTGCAATGACATGAACTTGATGATTAAATATGCATGTATATGATTACTTCATTATGTTTTAGTACGGGGATCCAAACCAACATAGTTTGTCAATCTGTGTTTTAATCTCAAGTATTGGATTTGTTCTTAAGTGCTATTCAAAGTTATTTCTAGTTAATTTAGAATTTACCATCTTTCATCCAATGTATAAATCAAGCTCTAAATCTATGAATATTGTACAAATTATGTATAAATCATTCTTTTGTTGATAAGTTTCGATACAATTACCATCGTAAATAAGAATTACTATCACTACTGAAAGCATTCAATCCTTGAGGGAACGATATCTATTTCGAAAACTGCAATGATAAATTAGTGCGCTTGCCAATAAAAGGATCCAACAAATCTGTTTAACAAGTTTTCTGGCGCCGCCGTCAGGGATTGAATTGATTTTAGTAACAGTAAATTTTAATTATTGTGGTAAAGTTTCTTCAATAATCATTGTTACACTAAGAGTACTTAGGTTAAAATTTATACTTTTAATTTTTACTTAGATAATTATTTATTTTCACTTTACTTTTTCTTCAATAATCATTGTTACACTAACTTTTTCTGTTTAATTTGTGTATACAAACTCGATCTTCTGCAGGGAGACTGTTCTTTGATCCCGAGATCGAAAAGTTTTTAAAAAGAATCAAATCATTAAAATCTAAAACACAAACCACTTCTTCTTCAACTTCATCTTTTTTTCAAAATTCTAAAACTTTTAATATGGCTGAACAAAGAAGAACATTAGGAAATTTTGCTACTATTAATGGACCACCTCGTATGTCAGGAATGTTTCCAGGACTTGTTGCAGCAGTGGAAATTAAACCTGCTACATTAAATATAATTCAAAATAATCAATTTGTTGGCCTAAATGATGAAGAACCATATGAACATTTAACTGTTTTTTATGAATTATACAACACAATTGGTTTTGAACCTAATCAAGAAGAATCTATTTACATGAGATTATTTCTTTTTTCTTTGATTGGGAAAACAAAAGAATGGTTTAAATCATGTCCACCCGGTAGTTTTGCGAACTGGTACGATGTTGAAAGAAAATTTTTGGAAAGATTTTATTCACCCTCTAAATATTTTGAAGCAATGATAACCATTCTCTCATTTTCACAAATCATGATGCGTCACTAGGAGAAGCTTGGGAACAATTCAAGGCGCTTCTTAGAAAATGTCCAAACCATCATTTGGATGATGATGGAAAGGTAGGAATCGTTTATCATGGTTTATTACCGCAGTTCAAGATGATGTTAGATGCTTGTGCAGGTGGTTCATTGATGAACAAGACTGTTGAAGAGGCAATTGCCATAATAAAATCCATGTCCACTAGTGACCGACAAGCAAAGCATGAAAGAGGTAATGTATCTAGGAAGCCGGGTATGCTTGAATTGGGAGTAAATGATGTAGTTCTAGCTTAACAAAAATTACTGACACAATAAATAAAAGCAATGAGCAAACAATTGGAGAAATTATAAATTGCTCAAGTGTCATCACCACCCTCTGCTCAACTAAAATAATGTGTGCATTGCATGGGTGAACAACCATGTGGTTATTGTGCACCTGATGGAAATGAACAAGAGCAAGCCAATTTTCTGCTCCACCAAAGGATACCTATAGGTAATTTACCTTTCAATCTTGGTAATATTTTTCCTAATAATTACCCACAAGGATGGCAGAATCAGAACTTTGGATGGAAACAAGATGTTAGACCTTCCAACAGACCTCCTAACAATCAATTCAAACAACAATCACAATCTAATCAGACATCTAGGCTGACAAGGATAGAAGAATCTATCTAACAATTGCTGCAATACATGCAAATGAATGAAGTCACACGTAAAGTGTCGGATGTGCAATTGGGACAATTAGCAAAGGAAGTAGCCGGCATGAAAAGTTCTGGTTTTTCTAGAAACACTCAAAACCCAAGAGAACAATGTAAGGCCATTTTTACAAGAAGTGGTAAAGTTATAGGAAATGATTGTAATGAAAGTGAAAAGAGTGAAGAAGAAAATGAAAAAAATGAAAAAAATGAAAAAGAAAAAGAAGAGGAAAACCAAGAAAAAGAAAATGAAGAAGAAAAGAAAGAAAAAGAGAGTGAAGAAAAAGAAAGTGAAGAAAAAGAGAAAAATGAAATAAAAGATGATGAAAAACAAAAACAAAAACAAAAAAATCAAAAAATAAAAAACAAAAAATTAGTATTTGGGTTAGACACCTCCTGTCAAGGATCTACCTTATCCTCATGCACCATCAAGAAAGGATAAGGAAAGAGAATATAAAAGATTCCTTAAAATTTTCAAGCAGTTACACATAAACATTCTATTTTCTAAAGTATTGGAACAAATGTCAACATATGCAAAGTTTGTGAAAGAGCTGCTCACAAAGACGATGAGGTACAATGAAGAAATTATTGAACTTGAAGCAGGTTGCAGTGCTATTTTGCAATACAACATGCTAGAAAAGTCGAAAGACCCCAGAAGTTTCACCATTCCCATCTCCATTGGAGGTGTAAACATTAGGAAGGCTTTATTAGACCTAGGGGCTAGCATCAATCTAATGCCCCTAAGTATGATGAAGCGTATAAGTGACCTTGATCCACAAAGGACAAAGATGACTCTACAATTAGTTGATCGATCAATCAAGAGACCCTTTGGAATTATGGAAGTTGTACTTGTGAAGGTTGACAAGTTCTATTTTCCCATTGATTTTGTGGTTTTAGACATGGAGAATGATACTAAAGTCCCCCTAATTCTTGGAAGACCATTCATGAAGACTGCTAGAGTATTGATTGATGTAGACAATGGTAAACTCGCAGTCAGAGTACACGATGAAGAAGTAAACTTTGATGTGTTCAAAGTAATTAAACATCCCAACCCAAAACAATACTGTTTTAGAGTGGATGCCTTTAATGAAGTTTGCCTCTCCATATCCAAAGGTATGTCTATTTCTGACCCTCTCAATAAGTTCTTGATTGACTCTGTTAAATGTTTGAATGAGGAAGAGGAGAGACAGATAGACAAGTGTCTATTTCACCCAATGTATAAATCAAGCTCTAAATCTGTGAATATTGTACAAATTTTGTATAAATCATTCTTTTATTGATAAGTTTTGATACAATTACCATAGTAAATAAGAATTACTGTGACTACTGAAAGCATTCAATCCTTAAGGGAACGATATCTATTTCAAAAACTGCAATGATAAATTGGTGCGCTTTCCAATAAAAGGATCCAATAAATATGTTTAACAATTATACAGTATAATTGGTTTTGAACCCAATCAAGAGGAATCTATTTACATGTGATTATTTCCTTTTTCTTTGGTTGGAAAAGCAGAAGAATGGTTTAAGTCTTGTCCCCCTAGCAATTTTACAAACTGGTTTGATGTTGAAAGAAAATTTTTGGAAAGGTCTTACTCACCTTCCAAATATTTTGAAGCAATGATAGCAAAACACTTTTTTCACAAAATCATGATGAGTCACTAGGTGAAGCTTAGGAATGATTCAAGGCGTTGCTAAGAAAATGTCCAAACCATAATTTGGACGACAGAGGAAAGGTAAGAATTGTTTACCATGGTTTATTGCCTCAGTTTAAGATGATGTTAGATGCTTGTGCAGGTGGTTCATTAATGAAAAAGATAGTTGAAGAGGCAATAACTATCATGGAATCCATGTCCACTAGTGATAGACAAGCAAAGCATGAGAAAAGTAATTTTTCTAGGAAGCCAGGAATGCTTGAGTTAGGAGTGAATGATGCGGTCCTAGCTCAACAAAAATTATTGACACGGCAGATTAAAGCAATGAGCAAACAATTGCAAAAACTACAAATTGCTCAAGTGTCAACACAACCCCTTGCTCAGTTAAAATAGTACATACACTGTATGGGTGAACAAACTTGTGGATATTGTGCACCCAATGATAATGAACTTGAGCAAGCCCATTTTTTTAAATAACCAAAGATAACCTGTAGGTAATTATCCTGTCTATTCTGGTAATTATTTTCCTAACAATTATCAATAAGGTTAGAAAAATCAAAATATTGGCTAGAAGCAAGAAGCTGGACCTTCCAACAGACCTCCCAATAATCAGTTTTCACAACAACCACTACATGATCAGCCAACTAGACTGACAAGGATAGAAGACTCTATCCAACAATTACTGTAATATATGCAAACAAATGAAGCTACCTGAAAGGTGTTGGATCTGCAATTAGGTCAGTTAGCAAAGAAAGTAGCTAAAATGAAAAGTTCTAGTTTTCCTACTAATACCCAGAACCCAAGAGAACAATGTAAAGCTATTTTCACTAGGAGTGGTAGAATGATAGGAACTGATTGTAATGAAACTTGTAAAGAAAGTGAAAAAGAGTGTGAAAAAGAAAAAGAAGAAAAGAAAAAAGAAAAAGAAAGTGAAGAAAAGGAAAAAGAAAAAGAAATAAAAGAAAAATAAAAAAAGAAGAAAAACAAAAAACAGAAAAACAGAAAAAATAGTACTTGGGTCAAACACCTCCAATCAAGGATCTGTCTTATCCACATGTACCTTCTAGAAAGGATAAGGAAAGAGAGTATAAAAGATTTCTTGAAATTTTTAAGTAATTATAGATAAACATTCCATTCTCTGAGGCATTAGAACAAATGCCAACATATGCAAAATTTATGAAAGAACTGCTTACAAAGAAGATGAGGTACAATGAAGAAATCATTGAGCTGGAAGTGGGTGGTAGTGCCATCCTACAATATAACATGCTAGACAAATCAAAAGATCCCAGAAGTTTCACCATTCCTGTGTCCATCAGAAGCATGAACATTAGGAAGGCTTTGTTAGACTTAGGGGCTAGCATCAATCTAATGCCCCTAAGTATGATGAAGCGCATAGGTGACCTTGATCCACACAGGACAAAGATGACTCTATAATTGGCTGATCGATCAATCAAGAGACCCTATGGATTTTTGGAAGATGTACTTATGAAGGTTGACAAGTTCTACTTCCCTGTTGATTTTGTGGTTTTAGACATGGAGGAGGATACTGAAGTCCCCCTAATTCTTGGAAGACCATTCATGAAGACTGTGAGAGTTTTCATTGATGTAGACAATGGGAAGCTTGTAGTTAGAGAATATGATGATGAGGTAAATTTCGATGTTTTTCAAGCCATCAAACATCCTAACCTAAAACAAGACTGTTTTAGGGTGGATGCATTAGATGAAATTTGCCTCTCCATAACGAAAGGTATGCCTTATTTTGATCCTCTAAATAAATTTTTAATTGACTCTGTGGATTGTTTTAATAAGGATAGGGAAAGATAGATAGATAGGTGTCTAGAAGAGCTGGAAAGAGGGAAGGACATTTCCCCTAAAACAAAGAAAATAGAAGAACTCAAAGAAGCATCTGCTAAGGAAATCTAAAAACCAAAGCTGAAAGTGTTACATTCTCACCTAAAGTACATCTTTTTAAAGGAAGGTAATCTCAAACCAGTCATTATAAGTAATTTGTTAACTGAAACAGAAGAAGAGAGATTGGTAAAGGTGTTGAAGAATAGTCAAGAAGTAATTGGATGAACCCTTGAAGACCTGAAAGGTATAAGTCCATCTTACTGCATGCATAAGATTTTATTAGAAGATGATTACAAACCTATAAATCAACCTTAAAGGAGCTTCAATCCAACAATGAAAAAGGTGACAAAGAAGGAGGTTCTCAAATTGTTGAAAGCAAGAATCATCTATCCCATTTCTGATAGTGCATAGGTAAGTTTGGTCCATGTGGTTCCAAAAAGAGAGGTATGACAGTTATTGTTAATCATAAAAATGAATTAATACCCATAAGAACTGTCACTAGTTGAAGAATGTGTATAAACTATAGGAAATTGAATCAAGCAACTAGAAAAGACCATTTTCCACTTCCCTTTATGGACCAAATGCTTGAGAGGTTATCAGGACAAGCTTACTATTGTTTTCTTGATGGTTACTCTGGATATAATCAAATTATTGTTGATTCTCTTGATTTGTAGAAGACTGCTTTCACATGTCCTTTTAGATTTTTATTTACAGGAAAATGCCATTTGGATTATACAATGCACCTGCTACTTTTCAGAGATGTATGTTTGCCATTTTTGTAGATCTAATTGAAAAGAACATTGAGATTTTCATGGATGACTTCTCCATTTTTAGGAATTCTTTTGATACCTGTCTAGCCAACTTAGACACCGTACTGAAGTGGTGTATTGCCATAAATCTAGTGCTGAACTATAAGAAATGTCACTTCATGGTGACAGAGGGAATTGTGCTTGGTCACAAAATCTCTACAAAAGGTATAGAAGTCGACCAAGCAAACATAGAGGTAATATCCAAACTCCTACCCCCTGTAAATGTTAAAGGGATTAGAAGTTTTTTAGGACATGTTGGGTTTTATCGAAGGTTCATCAAAGATTTTTCAAAGATTACGAAACCTTTAACAAACCTTCTGAACAAGGATACTGAATTTAAATTTGATGATTCATGTCTAAAAGCTTTTATTTCTTTGAAAGAAAAACTGATTTATGCTCTCATGTTGCTCTTAACTGGAATATACCCTTTGAACTTGTGTGCGATGCAAGTGACTATGCTGTAGGGGTTGTTTTGGGTCAAAGACACGAAAAGATTGTTAGAGTAATAAACAATGCTAGCAAGGTTTTAAATGAAAATCAAATAAATTATGCAACTATTGAAAAGGAATTGCTAGCTATAATGTATGCCCTAGAAAAATTTCATTCATATTTGATAAGCTCAAAAATAATTGTTTTCATTGATCACGTAAGTATCAAATATCTTTTGTCCAAATCAGACTATAAGCCTCGGTTAATCCGATGGATTTTGCTTTTACAAGAATATAACCTTGAGATCAAGGACAAAAAGGGTTGTGAAAATATAGTCGCTGACTATTTATCCAGGCTAATAAACAATGAGGTCACTGCCAAAGAAAATGAAATAGAAGAAGAATTTCCCGATGAAAAATTATTTGACATAACAAAAAGGCCATGGTTTGCTGACATGACCAATTTTAAAGCAGTAAGAAATCTTCCCAATGATTTAACTTGGCAGCAAGGGAAAAAGTTTTTCAAAGATGCTAGTCATTTTGTCTGGGATGACCTCATCTGTTTAAATTTATAGATAGTTTATTATGACGTTGTGTGCCTGAATGGAAAATCGATGATGTACTGTGGCATTGTCTGAAATCCCCTTATGAAGGTCATTTTAATGGAGAGAGAACTGCTGCAAAAATCCTCCAATCAGGTTTGTACTGGCCTTCGATATTTAAAGATGCTAACTCATTTGTAAAATCTTGTGATAATTGCCAAAGAACAGAAATATCTCAAGGAGGCAAGAAATGCCTCTCACAAACATCCAGGAGCTAGAGGTATTTGGTTGCTGAGGAATTTATTTCATGGGACCTTTCCCCAACTCTCAATCCAATCAATTTATTCTTTTGGCGGTTGATTATGTTTCCAAATAGGTAGAAGCAATTGCTTCACCTAATGCTGATTCCAAAACTATAGTTAATTTCTTAAAGAAAAATATTTTTTACAAGCTTAGAACACCAAGAACTTTGATAAGTGATGGAGGATCACACTTTTGTAATAAAGTTCTCCAGAAGGTGTTACAGCATTATGGTGTCAGACATAAGGTGGCCACAACGTATCATCCTCAAACCAACGGACAGGTAGAGATTTCAAACAGAGAATTGGAAAGAATCTTGGAAAAGACCGTGTCTTTTTCAAGAAAGGATTGGTCATAGAAACTAGACGATGCACTCTGGGTATACAAAACTGCATTCAAAACACCCATTGGCCTCTTCCCTTTTCAAATGGTTTATGGAAAAGCCTGTCACCTCCTGTTAGAAATGGAACATAAGGCATATCGGGCACTTAAATTCCTTAACTTTGATCAGACAGTAGTAGCTGACAAAATGAAATTGCAACTATTCAAGTTAGAGGAAATACGGAACAATGCTTATGAGTCATCTAGGTGCTACAAAGACAAGGTGAAGGCTTACCATGTCAAGAAAATAAGAAAAAGGATCTTCACACCAGGTCAGCATTTTCTACTATTCAATTCAAGATTAAAATTATTTCCTGGTAAATTGAAATCTAAATGGTTAGGCCTATTTGTGATTAAGAAGGTTAAGCCATATGGAGTATTTGAAATTAAGGATCTAACTTCAGTCAATGTAACACCCTCGGTTAACTAGGACAATCCCTTCCACTAGATTATCCTGGTCAACTAAGAGGTTACGAGTTTTAGAAAAATATGGAATTTTTTTTGTACAAGAAAACTTGGTGCAGCAGATACATCATATACACTACATAGTCATATACAACATATGGTCACAACAGTAACTGTACATAATGAAAGTAAAAGGGCACACAGGCTCCCATAAAAGAAAATAAAATTAACATATTCTATTCGTCCTTGGTCTAACAGGAGTCTAGCTGATCCTTAATGCAAAGGCTGTCTCTTTTCCCATGACATCTGGAAAAATTTAACGTAAAGGTGAGTCTCCACCTCCAACACAATCGGGGAGTGTCATCACTAACACCCGCCCCATACAAGACAATCATCCAGAATCGGGTCCCTCTCACTCTCTTTAGGGTCCCAAAGATACATTCTAAGTTATCTCACAACTCTTGGTCCCAGCTGACCATTCCCATTCATCTCTCAGGATTACTAAGTTCTATAAAGTCGTACTTAAGTAACAAACAATCACAATCTCAATACAATAATGTAATGCATGAGTTCATTTCATTATTTCCATTCTTTTTATTAGTCATCATGATGCATGTGGCCCCATTTCCTCCTCATCATTCCCAACACAATACATATCACAGTCCCACCTTATCCTTCCTGTCCATTAGAGCGACTGGAGTTCTCCTCATTTCATTTTCATAAAAATAGGTAAGGACTCGGGGTCCTGTCAATCATAAATCAATCACACATCATATCAGAATGGACACTTAATAGCCATAGAAACCCCCGCCTCTTATCAAAGTATATCAGAGTTTGCCATGGGCTGTCCGGCTTCAAGCGTGAATTTAAGCCATTTGAGGTCCACCCTCAATATACTCCCTAGACTACCCTCGGGGGTCGAGGCGCAACAGTTCTTTAGTGTACTCCTCACTGTTATGCTCTAGGGAATTTCTCATCCATCACCCTTATCCTCCATGTATGATGCACACAACACACAATTTCTTTTCACTAGTCATCGGTAGGGTCCTTTCAATGACTCCATTTCATTTCTAATGTCGGGCTTCTTTCTTCTCATTAAATTTCAATTAATTCTTTTCCTTGCTTTCTCAAAATTTCTCAATTCATAACGGTCTCACCCGATGCTTAGAAATGAAATGAGATCTCATGTTTTCCAGAAATCATGGGTACATTGGTGCTACAATGCCCATAATCACATTGGATCTGGTTGAATTTCGTTATATCATTTCCATAATTCATTCATGTCAGGATCCCTACCGATATACTTCTTCATTCATTATTTTCTTGTTTATTTCAATATACTCACTCAATGCATCATACAAGTACAACATCACAGTCCATACACATGTCATTATACCATACTCATCATACATTTCATCACACATAATCATCACATATAATTAACACATATTCATTCATGCACATAATTACATAGCAGTCACCACACACAACATTCATCATACAAGTATTATACAACAATCATTATATGTATTATTATAATGAGAGAATCACACATACAGGTATACTCATGGATATCTCTTTATAAGTGTTTTAAATTTTGGTTTCTTACTCGTATCTTATCAGACTATTTATCTTGATTACCAATCCTAACCAATCAATCTTATTACTAATGAGGTCGTATTCCTAGTATGCTTTTCTTCATCCATAAATTATCCCTAGGTACTAAGTCACCTTATAACTACTAAGTACATTACTAGGCAATTTTAGCTTATTAAGGATGTACTTTATCTACTTTAACCTTCAAATATTATAGTATAGTTATACTTATTCCTCTAAAGTGCCCTTCCAATTTATTTAAAATGTCCAAATGCCTTTCATTGTCTCTTACTTGCTACTACCGGGTTAATTTATCCTTGATTTATTAGTATGTTATTTAAACCGATGCTTAAGTCTTGCCAAATAATGTTGACATCAGTGTTTATACATTTGTTAAACTTCCTTGGTGTATATTTTTACTACTCTATTATTAATTTCTACTTTTCAATAATTTCTAATATTTATAATATATGTATTTGACTCAGTTTTTTGTACGTCGTTAAGTCATTTGTCTCTTTATGTATTTAATCATGTGTGATTACTTCCTTATATCCTTGGTCACGAAATGGGTTACTAATTCTTTATACATAATTAGTACTATTCTTTATAAATTTCTAGTTACTAACTTTTATACTTTTCCTTTGCTCCCACTATCTCTAATTATATTAACAGATTGATTTCCTTAGTTGCATTCTTTTAGTCAACTAGACTTTACTTTCTCTATGACATCAAATTATTGCTTAGAGATCTAGAATCCACTCCAATATTAGGAACTTAGTAAAATATTATTTAGCCACTAAAATTACTATTTAATTTATAAGTCATTTCTACTTCTTTTCATTACTTAGTTCAAGCCCAAATTCTAGATTCCTTTCTATATTCTTTATCTTTATTAGTGAATAATGCTCTACAACTTAAATATTTAATGTATAACATGTCCTAAAATCATACCTACTTAGTTAATTATTTATGTTATACACCGTATAAATATTTTCTAAGTTTCTTTTCGTATATCTCATTGATTACTAAAGGTTTTTAGTCCTCAACACTTACTTCTTTATTTAAACTCTTAAGAATCTCATTGATGTCCTTAAGGCACATTTCTCTTATCCCAACTTGTCAAAGTCCTCTTTACAATTCATTTCAATAGGTCACTAGAATTGGTTACTAAAATTTGTCACAAAATTTTCTAAGTTCTAGTATTCATCTCATTATGTTCTAAAAATTTCTTTATCTAAGTTTACCAAAAATTAGTGGGCCTAACTTTGTCATTTGTTGATAAAACCCCTTTCATATAAAATTTTCCACTCTTTAAAACTTAGTAAGATAAAAGGTCGGAATTGTCTAGTCGGTAAATTTTCTTAAAAAGCATGATGTCATCAAAATACTCCCGGCGATATGTGGCGATAGATTAATTCCCCATAGCGGGGCTTACCAGAAACAAATCACAAATTACATATTAATACTATAAAACATAAAAAAATATAATACAACCATATCGAATCAATCGTACCCACCTAACGTTAATTTTTCTAAGTTTTTTGTTCTAACACCGATCGTGATAAATCTTTCTTCTGTATACAACATTATCGAGATACGCTTATTAAATTTATTAAAGATTCTTTTTAGCAGCATATTTCATTAAAAGTAACCACCGTCGACAAAAAAATACATAACTCAGAATCTAACCATTGGATCGCGGTGAAATTTAGAACGGAGGTTCCCAGGTATGCAAGCAATATTATGGAACAGTTAAAAACAAGTTTAAACAAGGTAAGACCGCTTTACCTTGCTAGACAATAGCTGTCCCAAAGAAAGAAAAATAGTGGGCTTCTGAAAAATTGCTAAATGCTCTGATTTGCCCTCCGATCGCTTCCGGGTCACTAGAAACTAACACACATGGATTTTTAAGTCATTAAGGGTCAAGGGAAGCAA
Source organism: Clitoria ternatea (assembly GCA_037962975.1). Lineage (NCBI taxonomy): Eukaryota > Viridiplantae > Streptophyta > Magnoliopsida > Fabales > Fabaceae > Clitoria > Clitoria ternatea. The sequence continues at coordinate 80,255,771 of CM075672.1, forward strand.
ATGGGGAGTCATAAAACAACCATGAAATTGTCCAAAATTAAAAGATTATTTACCAAAAATTTGTTATTTACTTCAGATTTTCACCATTCGTCGCCGATCGTTTCATGATCCTAAGGAAAAGCAACATGCACACCAAATTTAGACAAGAGGGTCACAGTTATGGAGCTCCTAAAAATAGAGAAAATCAACACAATGCAAGCTCAAAATTCTATTTTGACAAAAGCAAGGAAAATCAACAATTCAAGGGTTAAAATCTTACCTTGGTGGCCTTAGAGAATTCACAATTTTGGGAGGTTGAAACAAGGGAGATAGGGCGGGATTTTGAGAGGTCAATTCTTGTAGAGAAGTTAGGAAAATATGGCTATTTGGTGGAGGGAGGCCACAGGTTCAAGAGAAGGGAGAAGGAGGAAGAAGAAATTTTATGGTGATTGGTGATGGTGGTGTTTGGTGGTCGTGAATGGAGAGGAGGGGAAAGGGTAGAGTTTATGGTGGTCTTGGACGTAAAGAGGTGGTTGGGATAAAGAGGAAATGATTATTGGAATTTAGAGAAAATAAAAGATGAAAATCAATTAGGAAGCAAGGGAGTTAGTGGCTGCCAATTAAAGGATACTAAAATGGTTTTGGATTTGGCATTTGGTGTCATGGTGAAATTTTTCTTTTTATTATTACTATGTATAGACTCCTTGTTTTAAGAAGAATGGTATGACTTGAAAGTTAAAAGAGGTAGAGAATATTACCAACATAATGGCATGGAATGGGATGATGGTATGCATATGACATGGTCATAGGACTTATGCCATGATATGGTAACATAGCACATGGGTCTCCTTGTGAGACAAGCTATTGGTGCTTGTTGAAGAAGGAGTTAACCATCAGTTGACACATAGGAGGATAGGTGGTAGGCTGTAGTAATGCATGAGGGAAGGATTTATCTTGGAGCTAACATGTGTTCCTTAGGTGGAGAGGTTTAATTGGCCATAGTTGCATGAAAGCTGATGTGTCAAGGTTTTGGGGCATCAACTTCTTACACATTGTTTAATAGCTTACGGTAATAATTTTTGAAAACTTAAAACATAAAAGTTATAGATCATTGTTTTCTCTTTAAGACGAGCTAAAATATGCAAAAATCTAATATAGGACGAGGGAGATATGCCCAAAATACGAAAACTGCTCTAGGCTGTGATGGAAATGAAATTGTGAAAAAAAATATTTTCTAGGAAACATGGGTAAGGAATTAGCTTTTGAGCCCTTCATGAATTTTATAGATCTTTCTTTCCTGTCTAATTTGATATATCATTTTCAACAATCAAAGATTGGTAGTCCGAGATATACCCGATTTACCACAGGATGCTCAAGAAGCTCCCAGATCAGCTATGGCTTCAGAAATAAATTCACCAATAAGTCTCCTTTGGGAATTGGGTTTCATGACCTTCTTAACAATTATAGATCTCTTTGACACAGATCCTTAGCAAAAAGAACAAAGTGATCCAAGCACCGGACGAAAGAGATATGCAAATTTTACCGAAGGCTGCTAGCATGGAGATGAAACAGCTAAAGGGTTGTAAAGATCTATTAAACTGTATTGATTTAGAGGGATTTGGCCTTTGATGTCTTTATGGAAAATGTAGATAATTTTGTTACGGAGATTTTGAAACTATATTTGCATGAATCGAAGGTTGTATGAGAGAGTTATGAATTTGTTTTGAACCATACGCAGGGAATAACATCTAAACGATGGAATTTTAAGGCGAACATACTTAATCTTCAATTTTGGGGTAGACAGAGTAGGAATCAGAGTTCGGGGCTAGAAACAGAGGGCAAAAATCTTTTCAAAACAAAGAGATTGAGACCGAAATCATTCAATTTCAAGGTCGTATTCAAAAGTTGGGTCTAAAACACTGAAGGTGCTCGGGTTGAGCTTTAAAGCGATTTTTAAGGAAATTGATTTATAGAAAAACGAGGGTGATAGAGTCTGAACCAACCTTCGGCCTCTTCAGGAAAAATTCCTAAAACGTCGAAGTGGGTCACCAAAGACTGACTGTGCCGCCATCGGATATCCCAAAGCATATGAACGGTCAAACATAGGAGACGTTAAAGGTTCTGTTTGGGCTGGTTAGGCCAAGTTAGACACCCTTGATCCTTTACAAAAGGATCCTAATAGGACTAGTTTCCTTACTGGATCACTAGTCTTGGGTCAAACGGTCAAAGTCCGACCTCAAGCTGGGTCCCAAGTTCAATACTGAGGAACTTGACAATATTTTATTATTAAATATTAATATAATGTAATTATCAAATAAATAATTTTAAATATATAATTTCAAAAATATTATTATAAATATTTATATATTTTCAAAATAAAGAATTAAATATATTTTATTAATTTTAAATATTAATTATTAAGCACAATTTATTATTACATGTTAAACTAAATATTATTAGCAGAGAATAATTATTAACTAAATAATTATCAACTAATTAATACTTAATTAAAATAATCATCATTAAATAAATAATTATCATACAAATAATATTATAAAATTTCAAAATAAATATTCAACACTTAAAATTAAATAATTAAATATTTAATATATTTTTAGAATAAATCAAGAAATTAGATATTAATTACCAAGAGGAAGTATTATCTATTAAATATTATTGGCAAGAAAAAATTATCAATTGATATAATTATAAATTAATTAGTACTCAATTTAACAAAATAATCGTTATTTAACGTATTATTAAACAATATTGTGGACATTGTTATTATTATTATTTTCTTATCGTTGCTTCTCTGATTCGTTATGCTCTTTCTCGGTATTCTTATACTTCATTTTAAATATCTTAAATAGTTCTGATTTTCACTATTTTTCTTATGTTGAACTACTCGGGGAATAGGCCAAAGCCTTAAGCTTTTTACTAAAAGCTTAACAGAGTATCCTTAGGAGTCTTGAGGGTCTGGTTTCTTATTCCCAAAAATTAGGGTTGTTACAATCCACATTCTCAATATCATATATTTCCTCTCAAAAATAAATTCTCAAACCACATTTAATGTTTTCCCTAATTTCCAGAGTTCGGGTTTCACCAAAAACCTAAACACCATCATCAATACATATTATTTTCCACCATCTGCACCATTGATTTCGTGTGCCACCATTAATGCACATAAAAGTTTACATTTGAGTCACCCCACCTTAAGGTTTCCACATTTAATGACTCTCTCAAACAACCCACATACATTTAATCACTCACCCAACATTAACAACCCAAAACCTAGGGCATAAACTTATTAAAAATGATGAGGAACTTTTCTTAACCAACAAACAAGAATGAGCACCAAGGGGAGAGGAGTGGGTCATGAAAATGAGAGAAGAGGGGAAGGAGAGAATCCAGTCTCCTTCTTGCTCAATGGAGAATGAAAATGAGAGGGGGGAAAGAAAACACACCACCTTGCTAGGATTTTAGAAAGGAAGAGGTGGAGAGAAACGTGAGTGTAGAGGAAATGAGAAGAGAGTGAATATTTGCCTTTGGGAAATAGAAACCAACATGAATGAAAAAGGGAAAAGAGAGTTTTGCATTTAAAATTAAACCCCTTCATTAAAACTTTACCAGTTCATAACAAATAGGATCTTCGTTTGGGCTTAATACTTCACCCGAAAATTATTCAGAAGACATATTCGGACTCGTAATAATATTCTTATCAGCCGTAACCAATAGTACCTCAATCGGAGATACTTGGTCTGACACCCATAATTTAATCGGGTATTGATTTCAGCTCTTTAAGCCATAATAAATTATGAATATTTAGAATAAATCCCCAATTTAACTATTTCAACATTTGAGACATTAGTTAACCCATATGTAATTACTTAATGTTTATTCCTCTTAATTAAATATTTATATAAAATTTGGGATGTTATAATCCACCATACCTAAAAAGAAATTTTGTCCTCAAAATTTAACATACCAGATTCAAACGAATTTGGATACCGCTCTCAAATGTCATCTTTATATTCCTATGTGAGAGTCTTCATGTTACCATGTTTCCATGCTACCTTCACTAAATGTACCAACTTGTTCTGTAATATCTTCATAGAATGTTCAACAATACGAACAGAAATAGGAGGGATAGACAAATCATCTCACACATCAACATCATCAATTGGAATCATATGTAAAGGATCAAGAATATACTTCCTTAACTATGACACATGAAATATATTGTGCAGATTCGTAGGATGCAGAGGAAGTGCAATCCAATAAGTAGCATCACCAATTCTCTCCAAAATCTCATATGGTCCAATGAACTTAGGACTTAATTTCCAACTCTTCAAGGCTCTACCAATTCCTTTATCACATGAGACTTTCAGTAATACATGATCACCAACTTGAAACTCAAGTGGTTTATGCCTCTTATCATAATAAATTTTCTCTTGGTCTTGAGCAATCTTCATATTCTCTTATATCTTTCTAATCTGCTTGGTAGTCTCATGAACAATCTTTGGCCCTAAAGCTAAATGCTCACCAGTTTCCAACCAACATAGAGGCATTCTACACTTTCTGTCATAAAATGCCTCATAAAGAGCCATACAGATACTACTGTTGTAGCTGTTATTATACGTGAATTCAATCAATGGAAGAAATCTCTCCCAACAACCACCATACTGGAGAACACAAGCCCTCAACAAATCTTTGAGACTTTGAATAGTTCTCTCAGATTGTCCATTAGTTTAAGGATGATAAACAGAACTAAGTTTTAACTTAAAGCCTAACTTTTGATGCAGACTTCCCCAAAATTAGAAAGTAACCTGAGAGTCATGATCAGATACAATACTAGACGACACACCATGCAGTCTAATAATCTCCTTGATGTACAATTAAGCTAATTTCTCCAACGAACTCTTTATACTCATGAGTAAAAAGTAAGCACATTTAGTCCATCAATCTACAATCACCTATATAGCATCATTTCCAGCATGGGTTCTAGGCAAACCAGAAACAAAGTCCATAGCAATACTATCCTATTTCCAAACACGGATCTCCAAAGGTCTCAACAAGCTAGACGGTTCCTGATGTTTGACCTTAGCCTTCTGACAAAGGTCTCAATAAACCAAACAGTTTCTTGATACATTTTAGTGGTACTAGGATGAATCCTCAACATATTTTTGTAAGCTTCATCAAGCACAGATTTTCTTAACTCTCAACTTGATGGAATATAAATTTAGCCCTTCACACGCCAAATGCCATCATGACCTTCAACTAGGAACAAATTCTTCCCATTAGCTTGAGCTTCTTTCATCTCTATCAAATATTCATTATTCGGTTGTTGGGCTTTCACACATTCAAGGAACACATTTGCAACCTTTAACATCTCAAGAGACATTTTCTTTGGGGTATACAACTCCACGTCCACATTCAAGTTTCTAAATTGCTCAATTAGCTCCATCTCTTTTACCATTATAGCGGAAACATATAACAACTTTCAGCTCAAGGCATCGGCAACCACGTTTGCCTTTCCAGGATGATACCTCAATTCAAACTCACGGTCTTTCAAAAATTCCATCTATCACCGTTGGCGCATATTAAGCTCTTTTTGATCAAATAGGTTCTTAAGACTTTTGTGATCACTAGAGACCATGGACTTTCAACCATACGAATAATGTCGCCACAACTTCAAAGCAAAAACAACCGCCGCCAATTCAAGATCATGCATGGGGTAATTAACCTCATGCGGTCGCAACTGTCTTGATGAATAGGCTATCACACGCTCATTTTGCATCAGTACATAACCAAGGCCAAGCTTAGAAGCATCACAATACACCACAAATTCATCAAATAAATCCAGGTAAAGCTAATACTGATATAGAAGTAAGTCTCACTTTCAACTCTTGAAAACTATTCTTGTAATCGAGATTCCATACAAATGGTTGATTTTTACAAGTCAACTTCGTCAATGGCAAAGTCAGATGAGAAAACCCTTCAATAAATCTTCGGTAATAACCAGCAAGACTAAGAAAACTTTTTATCTCCATTACAGTCGTAGGTCTTTCCCAAGCCATAACAGTTTCAACCTTTGATGGATCGACAACAACACCATCACAAGAGATCACATGACCGAGAAATTAAATCTTATTCAACCAGAATTCACATTTAGAGAGCTTAACATATAATTGTTTCTCTCGAAGAATAGTCAACACAAGGCAAAGATACCTTTCATGCTCTTCATAGCTCTTAGAGTACACCAAAATATCATCAATGAACACCATGACAAATTGATCAAGATACTCATAGAAAATACAATTCATGTAGTCCATGAAAATTGTAGGAGCGTTTGTCACACCAAATGGCATCACCACATACTCGTAGTGGCCATATCGTGTTTGAAGGCTGCTTTAGGAATGTCATCGGTCTTTACCCTGATTTAGTGATATCTGAAATGTAAATCAATTATTAAAAATACAACAGCTCCCCTCAATTGATCCAAAAGATCATCAATGCGAGGAAGAGGATATTTGTTCTTAACAGTCAATTTGTTGAATTAGCGATAGTCAATGCGCAATCTCATGCTTCCATCTTTCTTTTTCATCAACAACATAGGTGCGCCCTAAGGAGATACACTTGGGCGGATAAATTCTCTTTCGAGTAACTCCTCGACTTGATTTTTAAGTTAAAAAACTCCATAGGAGATATCCTATAAGGAGCTCGAGAAATAGGCTTAGCGCCAGGAATAAGATCAATGGAGAATTCCACTTCACGTGGAGGAGGCAATCCAGGAACCTTATCCGAAAAAACATCAGGAAATTCAGAAACAACAGGAATTTTACAAGATTGGGAAACACCATTCCCATCAACTAAGCAAAACATCATAAGAACCTGAGAGATGCCTTGAAGGTCAAAACGTTTAGCATTTGGAGTTGGAAAAATCACTGCTTTATTATGATAATCCACCAAAACTCTATTGACAGACAACCAATCCACGCCTAAGATGATATCCAGGTCTTTCATAGGTAGACACACGGGGGATACAACAAATTTTCTACCCTTAAGAGTCATCTCGACATTCTCATATCGAGTCACCGATCTCAAATAAGTATTGGTCGGTGTAGTCATCATTACGAAACCTTTCATCATACAAATAGGAACTTTCAAGCGCATCACAAACAAAGGTGCTAAGAATTTCACACTTACTTTGAACCAAGTTATCTTCTTGTATGGCTTCTTCACCGGTAACAACAAAGACTCTTCCCGTAGCTTGTGGTTAATCATCACCATTATGATTACCATTTCTTCCACCATTGCCATTGCCTCGGCCATTACCATTTCGACCACCATTATGATTTCCACCACGGCCACCATTGCGGCCACCATTATGACCATTGTCATTTCTACGACATGGCCTCCAAAACCACCATGTCCTCCATGGTTAGCATTATGATTCACTCAAGCAAGAGTATCAACATTTGCATTTTTACATTCAATGGACAATTGGGATGAATATACCCCTGTTGATTACATTGGTAGCAAACCATATCATCTTATGGACAATCGCATGCCAAATGATTAGCAGCACACTTAAAGTAAGTAAGGTCTACAGTATTGCCACGACCTCGGTTACCATTACCATTTCTTGGTCCATGTCCTCTTGCATTAGAGGATCCACCACAAAAGAACTTTTTCTTTTTGAAGTTTCCATGCCTCTTGAAGCTAGAAGATTGTCCCTTCAACTTGGGTTCATACTTGCCATGACTCAAAGGAGCCACATTGTCTTCTTCATAAATGCGACACTTGTTCACAAGTGTTGGAAAGTTTCTTATCTCTTGGTGTCAGATAGCCCGCTTGATCTCAGGCCTCAAGCTATTTTCAAACTTCATAAACTTTGAAGCCTCAATACCCTTTTGCTGATATAGAGGATAAAATGCATAAAGTTCTTCAAACTGGGAGGCATATTCCTCCACAGTCAGGTCACCCTACTTAAGCTCCATGAATTCAAGCTCTTTTTTACTCTTATAACTCTCTAGAAAATACTTCTTTAAGAATTCAACTTTAAACTTTTCCCATGTCAATGGGACATTAGTAGCCAACATACGCCCTCTAATAAGACGCCACCATGCTTTAGCTTCATCACGGATCATAAAGACCGCATACTTAACCTTTTGCGCTCTAGTACATTCGAAGCTTGCAAAAATCCTTTCTAGATCATTAATCCATACATAAGCATCTTCAGGCTTATACCCTCCATGGAACTCGGAAGGTTTCCTCTTGAGAAAATGATCAAGACCTTGGGCATCTTGTCCTACATTTTGTTGGCCTTGTCTCTCCAAGAGATCCACAAAGCGATTCAAAGCAGTTGCTATAGCGGCAGCTTGACGATTCTTTCTACAAGCCATGTTTTACACGTATACATTAAGACATGGCTCACACATAAGTAAACTAGACCACAAATCAATTCCAATGGATTATGGATTGAATCCTAACATTTAATGGTCTACCATACATCATTTCATAATGAACATATCAATCTCAATGCATAATCATAAATTATTCATCACTGAAGGTAATTAGTGTAAGGAACTTGGCCGGACTCATACCATAAACATATCAATCACATTTCAATGTCAAACCATCATAATCCAATCAGAGAAACTCATATTTTAATAGTATATAATTTACAACGATCTAATTATGAATAATCAATGCATTCATAATATCCAACTATGGTAATAACACTCTAACAAGGATCCAGCAACAAGAACTTATTGCTCATCGCTCTGATACCAACTTTGTCAACCCCCGATTTCCCGGACCTAAATTCCGATGTCATCAAGTTAATTAAAACCATAAAAGTGTGAGTAAATTTTTTGGATTTAAGGAAATTCAAACCCTTCGACATTACATCAAGATCTGAGCCACAGAAAACCAAAGATTGAGATTTTTGAATTTAATAAACTGGATCGATAAATAAATTGCCCCCAATGTGTATATAAAATAATTAAGTGTACAATGGAGAAGAATATGTATACAGGGCAAAACGCCTAATCCCATATATGAAGATATGAGAAAAGGCCCAAAATAGCAAAGAAATTGAGAAAATTGAATTCAGGGCATCTCGCTTAAGCGAAGTATCACCCGCTTAAGCGAAGCATCACTCGCTTAAGTGAGGCCACGATTACACACTTGAGCAGGCTCAACCTCGTCTGAGTGAGAAAACATTGAGCATCAGACCCAAGTTCACGCTTGAGCGAACCCTAGTCGTTTGGGAGAAAATTGTCCAGTGGCTAATTCCCAGTTGTTTTGCTTAAGGGAGTCATCCTCGCTTGAGCGAAAAAACTTCCAGAACCATTTCACATATACTCATTTGAGTGAGATACCACTCACTTGGGTGAGATTACAACAGAGTCCATTCCTCTTGCCCTCGCTTGGACGAAGCCAAGCTCGCCTGAGCGAAAAATGGCCAGAGACCACACATCTGATACTCCTCATTCTCGCTTGAGTGAGATTATCAGTAAGTACATAGGACCTTAGAAAATTCATGCAACATGATATGCAGAAACTCAATTCATGCATAATTGGCCTAAACCAACACTTAGCCTATATTTAAACATGCATTTGAGACTTGATCCAACAAGTCACACACTTCAATTTTTGATCCTAATTCATCAAATGCATAAATGACATTTCAAGTACTTTTTAGCCCAACTAAGCATTCCAATCTACAACATAGGCCTATTTGGCCTCAATCACCTATACATACAAGTCATAAACATACATTGTGAGCTATAAGAAACCTCTACACAAGGTTTTAGCCATCAAATGTGAATATAGCCTATCCACTTCTTGATATCCACACATTTCAACATTTTAATTACATATGAATACCCAACATACATTATAAATGCTTGTAATCCTTAAATAAAATCATTCATTCATCAAAGTGGCATAAACCCAATGTATTGCAATAGTCATCCAACAATGTCAAGGTCATAACAAAAAATTAGCCTTTCAACAATAAGAACTAATTTTCACACATGACCCCGTCAAGGTACACATCATATCCATTCAAATACATATCAAGCATATATCAACATCATATGTTATACAAAACAATTACTTGGCGGCCAAGGCATTCCTACACAACTAATTTACCTTCTCCACCAAAATACTCATTTCCAAAATAATGCATCTTACTTCATGCATGTCCTGCATCACAATGCTAAAATAAGACAACATGGGAGAGTGAGTTATACATTCCAAGTGACGAATATGAATATATTTGTGATTATGTGCATATGCATATATCAACATGTAGGCTTTGCATCAAATTATCCGTTACCATAATGAATCTATCCTTTCCTCAACACATACACATATCATGGTCACCAGTCTAAACTTATAGCAAAGCATAATTACATACACACATTGATGCCCTTCATCATATTGGGCTATCACATATAACATCACTATACACAAAGTTATTTCTTTGTATTCATATTTTGTTTGTCATCTTTAGGTATTCTTTCACCCATTTCAACCATCATCACAACTCATCACCTTTTGGCATATCTCCATACTATATGCAAATGCTCTTAGGCTAATGCACATACACAACAAAGTTAATAACAATCGCGGATCCGATTACAGGAATATAAAACACTAATTTGTGGGTTCAAGCATGAGTACATAACCATGCCCCTATTGTAGTAGTAAAATATATACACTTATCTCATAATTTGCATGCATAACATGATATTTTATTTTTGTTCATAATAATATATCAGACAGGGGGAGTTTTATAATAAGAATTTTTATAATTCGAGTTTTGATGATTCCAAAAATGAGTTTCAAAACTATTAAAACATTAAGAATCTAAAATCAGTTTTTGTAATCAAATAAGGTATTTGATTAGGAGCAAGGTAATCAATTAAGGTATTTGATTAAAGCTCACGAAACAAATTTTGAAATTATTTGTAACAGAGCTAATCGAATAAGGTATTCGAATAAGGTAAATTTGGACAAGTTTTAATTGAAACGGAACCTTGCTAATCGATTAAGACGATTCTAGAATTTTCAAAATCAAATCAGAACGTTGCTAATCGATTAAGGTATTTGAATATGATGAATCTGGACCAATTTTTAGTAAAGCAGAATGCTGGTAATCGAATAAGGTATTCAAATACACTGGGTAAATTTGACTGATTCTCAGCTTTTGCTAAACTTAAAGGATATTTTAAGGGAATCAAATTTGAAAATAATCAGATTACAACGGTTAATCATCTCTTGAAACACTATAAATAGAGGTCTAAGTCCTCATTGAAAAACACACTCATATGCATTAAGCTTTCTTATTCTTTCTCACATGCTTTCAAGAAGCTAAGTTTGTTTATTTCTTCCGCGCTTATAAAATTCTGATTTTGCTCTTGAAGAGAGCTACATTTTTGTGAGTAAGTTATTTTCTTTATGCTTTCAATTTTAAATTTACTTTATCAAAGAGAATTTTATTTTTGATCAACTTTTTCTACGCTTAAATTTTCTAAAACCACTCTATCAAAAAAAGAGCTACATTCTTTAAAGTTGATCATACTTGATTTGCGCTTTAAAATTTCTTTTCTACTCTATCAAGAGAGTTTTTATTATTGCTTCTAATTTACAAAATCTGCTCTATAAAGAGAGCTATATCTCGTAATTATTATCATATTACTTCTTCTCTTGCTTTATTTATCATTGTAAGGGGTGTGGAAAAGGTTTTGTTTTTACTCATACACAAATCGGGTTAAAGCATTGTAACCAAGGCAAGGTTGTAGCCTTTAAGGGTTGAGTAAGAATTGTGAGAAAGATAAAAGTGAGGGATAAAGTTCTTGGTAGGGAAATCAAGAGATTTGTATTGGCTCATATTGTAAATCTCAAATTCTTAGTGGAAAATCTCAAAGTAGTTTACTTGGGGCCTGGACGTAGGGGTTTTCGAACTAGGATAAAATTTGATCTGTCATTCTCTCTCTTCCCTTACTCTATTTAATTTCAAGTTATTTACTTGCTTTACTTTCTTGCTTTAATTATTATTACTTATTGATTGTGATACTAATTTCTTCATCTCTTTAAGGTAAAGTAAAATTGAAATTAAGTTCTAAAAGGTAACTATTTTTAAGACTCAATTTACCCCTCATCTTGAGTCATTGAGGCTACTTGGTTATAAGTGGTATCAAAGCTTGACTCTTGCTACTAGGCTTAACAGCTGCAAGAGATAGAAATGGCCTTAAGCAATCTCTTTCCTGAGGGTGGAGCCACAAATAGGCCTCCGGCTTTCAATGGAGAAGGCTATTCTTTTTGGAAAGAAAGGATGAAAATTTTTGTCCAATCCTATGATCTCAAGGTATGGAATGCTATTCAATTTGGTTATTTTATTCCTAAATATGTTATTGATAATGTTGAATGTGCTAAGCCTATAGACTTATGGACAAACGAGGAAGAGAAAAAGGTAAAATTTAATCTTAAAGCAAAAAATCTTATAACTCTAGCATTAGGTACTGATGAATTTTTTAGAGTTATTACTTGTGATTCTACTAAGGAAATGTGGGATACTCTTGAGACAATTCATGAAAGTACTAATGATGTTAAAGATGCTAAAATTGGTACATTTACTAGTCAATATGAAGGTTTTAAAATGAGTCCAGAGGAAGTATTATGGATATGTAAAAATGTTTTACTCTTATTACAAATCTTTTACTCACCTTGGACAAAAGTTACAGCAATAAGGAATTGATTCAAAAGGTGTTGAATAGTTTAACTAGAGAATGGCAACCAATGATGACCGCATTGAAGCTAATGGAAAATCTCTACACCATGTCCCTTGCCACACTATTTGGTAAGCTTCAAGAACTTGAACAAAAGCTCAAAGATTTAAAAATAGCCGAGAAAGAAGAAGAGAAGAAGCTCGCTAAAAAGAAGAGCATTACTCTTAAAGCTACATCAATAGAAGATGAAGAAGAAGAATCCAAAAATGAAGAAATTGACAATGTAAAGTTTGGTCTACTTGTCAAAAAGTTTGCAAGGTTCATGAAGAAGAAAGGCTTCCGAGGAAGAAATCCAAACCAAGGTAAAAAGTCATTTAAAGATTACACTAATCCCCCTTACTTGCTTCGAATGTGGCAAAATAGGTCACTTGAAGGTTGATTATCCAAACCTCAAGAAGAAGAACAAGGACAATAAAGGAAAATGAAAGGCATAGATAGCTTGGGAAGAAAACAATGAAGACTCATCTAAAGAATCGGAGGAAGAAGTCGTAAACCTTTGCCTCATGACAAAGCACTCCAAAAATGATGAGGTAAGCTCCCTAAGTGAATTTAGTGATGATGAAAGTGAAATTGATAAAAATAAGTTACTAGAAGCATTTGGTGAATTACATGAAAAGTTTATAGTATTAACAAAAAAGTACGCATGCTTAAAACAAACCATTTTGAAACTTGAAAATGAGTTGCATGAAGTTAACATAGAAAAAGAAAGTCTTAGAGTTCAAAATGGAGAATTAATCATATCTAATGTCACTCTCATGAATTGCAATGGCAATGAAGATTGTATGTTGTTTGATAAATGTATACTTCTTGAAAATGAAAATAAGGAATTAAAAGAAACTCTTGAGAAATTTACAAATGGTAAAAAGAATCTTGATGCACTTCTTGGAAATGAAAAGTATACCTTGATAGAAAGGGCATAGGTTATAGAAAGTATGAAAATAGTAAGGAATGCAAGAACTTTTTTGTACCCTTTAAAGAAAAACCTAAACCCATTCTAAAATGTACAACTTGTTGTAAAAGAGGTCATACAAGTTCAAATTGCTTTAAAAGAAGGTATATCAAACCATATAAGAACCATTATAAAATGCCTTATTCCTTGAATGCAACATGTTTCTATTATGGAGTATATGGTCATATAACTTCTAATTGCTTTATAAAGAATACTTCCTAAAAGTTTAGTAGAAAGGTATGGATTCCAAAAGAAATTTTGAAATCCCAAACTAATGAGAAAGGACCCAACTTACAAAGGGTATCTAAAACTTAAATTTTTGACTTGTAGGTATGTCTTAAGATGGAAAACTCTCATTGGTACCTAGATAGCGGATGTTCAAAACACATGACCAGAGATTTGTCCAAATTCATAATTTTTACTTCAAAGAACAAAGGAACTATTACTTATGGAGACAACACAAAGGGAAGGATACTTGGACATGGAAATATAAGTACAAATTCTTCTACCTCAATCAATGATGTTTTATATGTTAAGGGATTAAAACATAATTTGTTAAGTATAAGTCAATCATGTGATAAAGGATTCATTATAACCTTTAATTCAAATTGTTGCATAATTGAAAATAAAGAAAAATAAAGTCAAATTCATTGGTCAAAGAATAGATAATATTTACATGTTTAATCTAGATAGCTTGCCCTCAAATGATACACAATGCTTGATTTCTAGAGAAGATAAATCATTTCTATGGCATAGGAGAATTGGCCACATTCACATAGATTACTTGAACAAATTTATTTCAAAAGACTTAGTGATAGGATTGCCTAAAATGAAATTTGAAAACAAATTTTATGATGCTTTCCATAAGAGAAAACAAGTAAAGGCCTCCTTTAAACCTAAAAATATTGTTTCAACAAATAGGCCTTTACAACTTTTGCATATGGATCTTTTTGGACCATCACGAATTAGAAGTTTTGGTGGCAATTACTATACACTTGTGATTATGGATAATTTCTCTAGATTTACATGGACTTTATTCATATCTCACAAAAGTGAAGCATTTAAAGCATTTAAAAAGCTTATGAAGGTTGTCTAAAATGAAATAAACTTAAGAATAACATTTATTCAAACTGATCATAGGGGAGAATTTGAAAACCAAGATTTCAAAAACTTTTATGAAAATAATGGAATCAAACATAATTTTTCTGCAACAAGAACACCTCAACAAAATAGTATTGTTGAGAGAAAGAATCGTTCTCTAGAAGAACTTGCTAGATCAATGTTAAACGAAAATGGGATTCTAAAAAGTTTTTGGCCGAAGCTGTCAATACAACCTGCTATGTTATGAACCGTTGTTTGATTGGACCCATTTTAAACAAAACCCCTTATGAGCTTTTCAAAAATAGAAAACCAAATATTTCACATCTACGTGTTTTTGGATGCAAATGTTTTATTCATAATAATGGTAAGGACAACCTAGGAAAATTTGATGCTAAGTCTAATGAGGCATTCTTTTTGAGTTATTCAATAAATAGTAAATCTTATCGAGTCTTTAACAAACGAACCTTGACTATAGAATAATCCGTTCATGTAAAGTTTAACGAAGATAACCAAGAGACTCTGAGAAAGGAGGGTATAGATGATCTTACAGGTCTAATGGAAGACATAAAGATAAGAGAAAAAGAAGAAGAAGCAAAGCAAGATGAGGCTCTTGAACAAGAAGAATCACTATCTAATATACCAAAAGAATGGATATATCCAAGAAATCTTTCAGCAGACAATATCATAGGTGATATCTCCAAAGGGGTAATTACTCGTAG
This sequence comes from Clitoria ternatea, assembly GCA_037962975.1. Classification (NCBI taxonomy): domain Eukaryota; kingdom Viridiplantae; phylum Streptophyta; class Magnoliopsida; order Fabales; family Fabaceae; genus Clitoria; species Clitoria ternatea. The sequence continues at coordinate 80,271,322 of CM075672.1, forward strand.
TTCTCTTAAAAATGCATGCAATCATCTCGTCTTTGTCTCTCAAATTGAACCTAAAACTATTGATGAAGCTATATTAGATGCACATTGGATATTAGCTATGCAAGATAAATTAAATTAATTTAAAAGAAATAAATTTTGGGAATTAACGCCAAAACCTGATAATTATCAAGTAATAGGAACAAAATGGGTTTTTCGAAACAAACTTGATGAATCAGGCTTAATAATAAGAAATAAAGCTAGATTAGTTGCTAAGGATTATAATCAACAAGAAGGAATAGACCATGATGAAATGTATGCACCCGTAGCTAGACTTGAAGCCATTAGATTGCTACTAGCATTTGCATGTTGTATGGATTTTAAATTATATCAAATGGACGTAAAAAGTGCTTTCTTAAATGGATATTTACAAGAAAATTTGTATGTTGAACAACCTCCCAGTTTTAAAGACTTTAAATATCTGGATCATGTTTTCAAACTTAAAAAGGCCTTATATGGTTTAAAGCAAGCTGCAAGGGCTTGGTATAAAAGGCTAAGTAAATTTCTTTTAGAAAATAAGTTTGAAAGAGGGAAAGTAGACAACTCTCATTTTATAAAACGTCAGAATAAAGATATCCTATTAGTACAAATCTATGTTGATGACATCATTTTTGGTGCTACTAACGATTTGCTTTGCAAGCAATTTTTAAGTATGATGCAGAAAGAATTTGAAATATCAATGATAGGAGAGTTAACTTTCTTCCTTGGACCTCAAGTCAAACAAGGAAAGTATGGTTTCTTCATCAACCAATCAAAGTACTGTAAAGAAAGTTTGACATGGAAAAAGCAAAGGAAATTGCTACACCAATGGTAACCTCCTGTTATCTAGATCTTGATGAAAAAGGCAAAGAAGTTGATGTCACCAAGTATAGAGGTATGATAGGATCTCTTATCTATCTTACTGCTAGTCTTCCTAATATAATAAATGTTGTGTGTGTATGTGCAAGATTTCAATCTAAACCTAAAGAATCATATTTATCTACTGTGAAAAGAATTTTAAGATATCTTGTTAGAACTTAAAATGTTGGTCTATGGTATCCAAAAGGGGCAAATTACACCATTGTTAGATATTCTGATTTTGATTTTGCCGGTTACAAAACTGATCATAAGAGCACTAGCGGCTTGTGCCATCTAATAGGTATTCTCTTGTGTCTTGGCATAGCAAGAAACAAGTCATCATTGCCCTATCTACTGCCAAGGCTGAGTATATTACAGCCGAAAGTTGTTGTGCTCAAAGCTTGTGGTTGAAGTAACAACTTGCGGATTTTGGAGTATTCCAAGATTAAATTCCTTTAAAATGTGACAACACAAGCGTGATTAATATAACAAAGAATCCAGTAATGCACTTTCAAACTAAACATATTGAAATAAGACATCATTTTATTCGAGATCATGTGTTAAAAGGGGATTACAAAATTGAATATGTGGCTTCAAATGATCAACTAGTGGATATTTTTACAAAACCCCTAACAAAAGAAAATTTCATTAGAATTCGAATAGAATTGGGAATTTTAGATGAATCAAGCTTTGAATAATTCTTTTCTAAAACAATTCTGAGTTGTTAATGGTTAGTGGAAGTTTTGGCTAAGAAAGACTTGGTACTTAAGCGGTCACACCGAACCTACCTCTCTTTCCTGGGAACTAACCTGATTACAGTACTGAATTTTTTAGAATGGACTTCTTCCTGCCAATCAATTTTTTTAATATAACATGAAAAACTTCAAAAAATATCAAGATAATTGTTTAGCATAATCGATTAGTGCAATAAAAAATTGAAACAATGACGTCTTATTCAAATAACATATTCGATTAGGTGCCTCTTATTCGAATAACTTAATCGATTATGACAGTTGCAAGAGCCATAAATGAACGCGTTTTCTCGTTCCTTTTCACACACCCATTCAAGTTTCAAGGAACCCCAACCGATTACATCTCTTCGTTTACACTAAAACTCTTCTTTTCCCCCATTAATCCTCTATTAATTCACTCTATCACTCTTCCCCTCTATAAAAATCATGCCTTTCCTCTAATCTCTCACCCATCTTTCACTCTCTCTCTCTCTCTCTCTTAAACCTCCATTGTTAAGGTTCAAAAAGCTTCAAGCTTTTAACTTTCTTAACCATGTCTCATGCAAGGAAGAAGCAAAGAGCCAACATTGTTGGAGCATCCTCTCGTTCCTTTGAGTATTTCTCAGCTCACTTTGAAACCAAGCAAGAGGAAACCCATTACCTCTCTAATTTTGCAAGCAAAGGTATCATCTCCCTCTATGGATTTCAAAGAACTTCTTCAAAGACCAAGGTTTCTCTTTCCTAAATGTCTTAGAGAAACATGATATTCTTGAATTTATTTCCTTATCTAATGAATTCATTTATCCTGATTTGGTCTAAATGTTCTACTCCTCTCTATCCTTGAAAGATGGAATTCTAGAAGCATATGTTAAAAAGGTCAATATAAAAATTTTTGACAAAATATTATCTATGATTGGTCTTATTCCTTTAGTTGATTCTGATTTTAATGGTCACTCTATTGATGATTCCTGGAATTATGATCCAACGGTGGCTAGAACATCTCTTTGGCATGAAGATCATGACACCCATAATGTTAGGAATGTTGGTAGGCTTTCCTTGGATAATAGATTATTGCATTATTGCCTTGTTAAAATTCTTGTTCCTAGAAGTAGCAATTATGCTTTGGTTGAAGAAATGGATTTTTTAATCCTTTGGGCTATGGTAAATAAGCGCCCTATTAATTGGATTGATAATCAAAATTCATATGGTTGAAAGTAAGAACCAATCCAAACTTCCTTATGCTATCTTTCTCATCAAGCTCTTCAAAGCCTTTAACATTGATTTAAGAAGAGAAGTTAAGGAAAAGCTATCTTCTAAGACTTAAATGGCAGCGACTCAATTTGAAAAAATGGGAATTTCTTAATATATCAGAGTATGGGACTTTAATCCTCGTCCTCCTGTTCATGATCCCCTTCCTCCACAACTACCACAAGACCATGAAAATGTTATCCTTGAAGCGGTTCAAAACTTGAACACTCATCTTGATAGGTTTAAAGCTCGCTTTGACATTCTTGAAGAAGGATAACAATCTATCATAGCTTGATTAGAGAGTCTTCAACTTTATCATCTATCTTATCCATGTAACACCCTGAATTTTAAAATAAATAATTAAATGAGGGAATAGTTACTGAATAATTACATGTGAGTTAATTGAAGTCCTAAAATGTTGAAAATAATTAAATTTAGATTTTGAGGATTATTTATAAATTATTGAGGCTGTATGAGCTGAATTTATACCCGATTAAAATAAGGGTGTCGGACCAAGTATCTCCGATTGGGATGATATTAGTCAGGGCTATTAAGAATATTATTGGGAGTCTGAATACATATTCGAAATGATTTTTGGGTAAAGTATTGAGCCCAAATAGAGATCCTGTTTGTGATAAAATGATGAAATATTAATAAGAGGATTACAATTAAAAGCAAAAGCCTTTATTTTTCCCTCTTATTTTTGTTTTTGTGCTGAGACCATTTGACAAAAACACTTCTCTTCTTCTTCTTCTTCTTCATTTTCCCTCTTCATCTTTCCTCTTTAAAAACCTAAGCTTAGTGGTGACCTATTCCTCCTCCATTTTCATTTTTGAAAGAGAACTTGAAGGGAACCATTAGAGCTTAGAGTTCTCTTCTCCTCTCCCATTTTCGTTTGGTCTCTCTCTCCCTCTCTTTGGCTTCATTTTTGTTTTGGGTGAGGTAAGTTCTTCTCACCATTTTGTTGTGTTTAATGCCATGGTTATGAGTTATTATGACTTGGGTGAGTAATGTATATGAATGGGGGTTGATGGAGAGCCATAAATGTGAAAACACTAAGATGGGTTATCATAAATGCAAGTTTTGGTGGTAATAGGTGAGGTAGATGAATTTATTGTTGGAAGGAGATGAAGATTTATGATGCATTTATGAATGTGGTTGGGTTTTTGAGTGAAACCCTAACTTTAATAAATTGGGGAAAGTGATAAATGATGGTAGGGAAATATGTTTTGAGAGGAGATATATGACAATGAGAGTATGGATGTTGAATAGAGTGTTTTGAATGTTGAGGCTTAAGGTTTGTTTTGTAACCTTCAATATAATGAATGAGGATTGATGGGAAAGAATTTCCGAAGCCTAATAAATGAAGGAATGATGTCTATAGCATGTTTTATACATGTTATGAAATTGTAGATGTAATGAGTAGTGATTAGAGTTTTAAATCATGTCTTGAATGATGAATTGAATGGAATTTCATATATATGTTAATGTAGGACCCATTCCGAAGGACGAGGCGGGAATGTCGTATCAATTGGAATTCTTCTCTTGAGGTAGGAGAGGAGTCTTTATGTTCTAAATGCATGAAGTGAATAGTATTTGATTGTCATATATGATAATATGCATATTTGTGTAACACCCTAAATTTTAAAGAAAACAATTTATGGAAAGATGGTGATTAATTATTTATGGTCAAATAATTATGGGAGATTTTATTAGACACTAGAGGTAAATTATCGGTAAATTGAGAATTACCGGAACTGGGTGATTTAACAGATGATGTGGGACCCACTTGGTCAAATTAAATATTTGATGGGTCTAGAACGTTTAGAAAATTATTGTGGTTACGGTGATATAATTGAAATAATTTTTGGTGTTGAGAAGATAATTAATTGGACTCGACATATGTTACTAAACGGGGAAATTACGAACCAAATTGGATTAAAAGAAAATGAAAATTTCTATTTTATCTTTTCCACTCAATCGTAGCAATCCTCTCTCTTTTCTAACATCTTTTACCCATTGGACGATGGGGATTTATTTCCCAATGGTAAAAGCAAATGAAGGTACCCTTTTACCCAATGGGTAATGACCAATTTTGGTCAATTTCTTTCTCTTTCCTCTACATTTTCAGTGGCTTCTTCTTCTTTCTAAATTCATTCATCTTCTTATCCTTCTCCACCCATCCTCTTCTCCCAAAATCGTGACCCCCTCATGGTGTGCCCATTTTCACCAAAATCAACATCTAAATATGGATTCATGAAGCATGGATGGCCCTTTGAGGCTTGTATTGAAGCATCTTCCTCTTCCCCTCCATCATTTTCGTTTTGGCCATGGCATGGAAAAGAGGTAAGACTTTGAATCCTTCCTCCTCTATTTATGGTTTTATGATTGCTTAAGCTTGAAATGGTGGTGTTAGAAGTTATGGGTGTTAATGAAAATATGGAAAACCCTAGGCTTGAATGTTTGAGGAATAATTTCGATTATGGTTTTATGAATATATGAGAATGGGGCTATTGAGTTTATGAGGATTATTGGAAAATGGTGGATATTGAATGTTATTGGAAAATTTTTAGAGAAAACCCTAAGTGTTAATGATTTTAGGGGTTTTAGTTAAGAATGATGGGTATTGATGATATTGCACTCTAGAATGAGTTTTGTGGTATATTTAAGTTGGTTTTGATGAATGACAATATTAATGTTGTAATAATATTAGTAAATCATTGGTGTCTCTTGACATGATAATCATGATGGGAGATGACTATGATTAAAAGACCAATGAAGTGGAAATTGATACAATGAGGTTTAGGGCTATGATGAATATCTTAAGAGTTTGTTGATTGGTGATGATCTTGGATAGAGTCAAGAGGCTTATAATAGATTTGAATGGATTATGATGATAGTTGAGTGATTCACATAAGATATTAGAAGTCTTATGGATAAGGGCCATGGTATTGTTGTCGTTGGAGTTGTTTAGCCCTTTTGAAACCTAGAGAATCTTGGTTTTGGGAAAGGAGTTCCCGAAGTCTAACATAAGCGTATGAATTGGGGTTTAGACAAGTTTAAGACTTGATAATAAGTTTTAAGAGATGATGCCTTATGATGGCTTATTAATGGCAAGTATATATATGTTTGTTGATAGGACTGTATTCCGGACGATGATGTGGAATGATCGAGGCAGTTGCATTCCGGTTCTTCTCTCGAGGTAGGAGAGGAGTTTACATTTCAAATTGCATGAGTGAGTAATTGTTAATTATGTATATGTATGAACTCATGCAATGCCATGCCATGAATATATTAAATGTTTGAATTGATGATGTGATGAATGATGGCTTGGCCTATGTTGAATGTTATGAATATATATATATATATATATATATGATGATAAGTGTTGGAGTGTCCCTTTGTTGGACATGAATTATTGTTAATAAAGATCTGCAGATAGATGAATTGCTTGAGTGGTGAAGTGGTATTATGATAAATTATACACAATGACATGTGTGGTTGTGATGAAAATTTGTGTTGAAAACCTCCCTCCCGTAGTTGATGAATTAGAACAAGAGTGGAGAGTTATAATTTGTTGGATTAGGCCTAAGAGTATGGTTTCATCCATGTATGATGATTGGATTAGACCAATTTTTACAAAGGATAGATTATACTATGTGATAATGAGTGGAAAATTTAAGTGTTGAGCGTGCAATGGTAATCTTTCTCAAGCGAGATGGATTCTCGCTCAAGCGAGAGTCCCATGCATCAGATGGATGGCCTCTGGCCAAATCTCGCTCAGGCGAGAAGGAGTCTTGCTCAAGCGAGATGACTATGCAACAGAGGGATGCACACTGGATGAATCTCGCTCAAGCGGGTGTGGCCACGTTTGAGCAAGCATGATGGGAAAACGGTTCTGGACTAATCTCACTTAAGCGAGTAATGTGGCATATTGGGTCTCGCTCAAGCGAGCGAGTGGGGAATTGGATAGTGTATGTTTTTCGCTCGAGCGAGCATGTAGGTGAGAGAAGCCTCGCTCAAGCGAACGAGCGTAGAAACGACACTGGAGGAATCTCGCCCAAGAGAGAGTGGCCCGCTCAAGCGAGATCGGGGCCTGATACTTAAAAACTTCTTCACTCAATGGGAAATTGAGGGCGCTCAAGCGACCCACCTCAATCTCCCTCAAACGAGTGTGGGTCTCGCTTGAGCGAGTTGGCCAGTGTGAAATTTTATATTATTTTCTTGTTTAGGCTGATATTTAACCCCTTCCTATTATGAAAAACTAAGGAAAATAAGATGGGGGCATACAATGATGGCATGTATGGTGGTACTTTATATCGATTTAGGTATTGGAAATCTTACATGTATATATGCCAAAGACATATTATGAACACATGGATGTTCACCACCAATAATATGATATGATGGGATATGAAAGAATGGTAATGAGAATTTGATGATGGGGTAATGAGATAGACCCTAGAGTGATTATGAAACCAATGAGAGAATGATTAAATGACGAGGTGTTTGTTACGAATCGATGAATCGGAGATGATATCAGTATCGCATGATAATAAATGATATTGTGATCATTCCTTGAATAAAAGGATGAATGTTATTATTGATAATTTGTAAAATGCCATTGTATTTTATACAAGTGTGATCTTGTAAGTGTGGTTTAAAATTGTGTTAATGAGTTATTGCATTGCCACAATAGTTATGGAAACAATGGTAATGATAAATGAAATGAAAATCCACTAAATGATTAGGTGGTGGTATTGATGAAAGATTAATGAATGTTAATGATGATTTGTGATGTTTCTGATGCCATTGTGGTTGGTTGCAAGTGTTGACTTGCATGTATAATAAATGATATATTGAGATAAAAATGCCACATATAAAACTTAAAAATAATGGCTAAAACCAACAATGATAAAATCCACTAAGGTGTGTATGGTGGTGTTGGTGATTATGATGATGATGATTGATGAGTGGCATTTAGGATACACAGTGTAAGAAATGCATTTGATTTGCATTGCATTGCATCCATGGCATATCATAGCCGCCGATGTTAGAACGTTAGGGGAGTTCCCTCGGCCGACCCAGTGGGAGGGTGGCTCAGTGCACGAGTATTCTTATTTTCCCCTATGACTCGGTGTGTAAGTCACGAAGCCGCCCATGTATTGCTACGAAGAACTACATGTGGCTGACCCTTGTGGGGGATGGCTCTTGATGAGCAGGTGACCCCGGTGGTCCATTGGATCACAGCTGCCATGATATGAGATATGGCCGGCCCGCAACACCATATATTGATTATGTTGTTTACCGCGGTCATGGTGAAAATGGCCAGGTGTTGCATTATGGGCGATGCGGTTTGGTACCAGTAAAAATTTGTGATTTCAAAAGAGGGAGAATGTTTTTATTCATAATAATATATCAAACATGGGGAGTTTTTATAATAAGAATTTTTATAATCCTAGATTTGATGATTTCAAAAATATGTTTCAAAAATATTAAAGCATTGAGAATCTAAAATCAGTTTTTGTAATCAAATAAGGTATTTGATTAGGAGCAAGGTAGTCAATTAAGGTGTTTGATTAAATCTCATAAAATAAATTTTGAAATAATTTGTAACAGAGCTAATCGAACAAGGTACTTGAATAAGGTAAATCTGGACAAGTTTTAATTGAAATAGAACCTTGCTAATCGATTAAGACGATTCTGGAATTTTCAAAATCAAATCAGAATGTTGCTAATTGATTAAGATATTCAAATAGGATGAATCTGAACCAATTTTTAGTGAAGTAGAACGTTGCTAATCGAATAAGGTATTCGAATACACTGGGTAAATTTGACTGATTCTCAATTTTTGCTAAACATAAAGGGATATTTCAAGGGAATCAAATTTGAAAATGATCAGATTACAACGGCTAGTTATCTCTTGAAACACTATAAATAGAGGCCTAAGTCCTCATTGAAAAACACACTCAGATGCATTAAGCTTTCTTATTCTTTCTCACACACTTTCAAGAAGCTAAGTTTGTTTATTTCTTCCACGCTTTTAAAATTCTGATTTTGCTTTTGAAGAGAGCTACATTTTTGTGAGTAAGTTATTCTCTTTGTGCTTTCAGTTTTAAATTTGCTTTATCAAAGAGAATTTTATTTTTGATCAACTTTTTCTACGCTTAAATTTTCTAAAACCGCTCTATCAAAAAGAGAGCTACATTCTTTAAAGTTGATCATACTTGATTTGTGCTTTAAAATTTCTTTTCTACTCTATCAAGAGAGTTTTTATTGTTACTTCTAATTTACAAAATCTGCTCTACAAAGAGAGCTATATCTCGTAATTATTATCACATTACTTCTTCTCTTGCTTTGTTTATCATTGTAAGGGGAGTGAAAAAGGTTTTGTTTTTACTCGTACACAAATCGGGTTGAAGCATTGTAACAAAGGCAAGGTTGTAGCCTTTAGGGGTTGAGTAAGAATTGTGAGAAAGATAAAAGTGAGGGATAAAGTTTGTGGTAGGGAAATCAAGAGACTTGTATTGACTCATCTTGTAAATCTCAAATTCTTAGTCAAAAATCCCAAAGTAGTTTACTTGGGGCCGGGACGTAGGGGTTTCTGAACCAGGATAAAATTTGAGTGTGTCATTCTCTCTCTTCCCTTACTCTATTTAATTTCAAGTCATTTACTTGCTTTACTTTATTGCTTTAATTATTATTACTTATTTATTATGATATTAATTTCTTCATCTCTTTAAGTAAGGTAAAGTAAAATTGAAATTATGTTCTAAAAGGTAACTATTTTTAAGACTCAATTCACCCCCCCTCCCTGAGTCATTGAGGCCACTTCATTAACATATTTTACTGGTACCAAACCGCATCGTCCATCTTGTAACACCGGTCATTTTCACCATGACCGTGGTAAACAACATAAACAACATATGGTGTTGCGGGCCAACCATGAATCATACCATGGCAGTTGTGATCCATAGGACCACCGGGAATACTTGCTCTTCATAAAGCCACCCCCACAGGGTCAACCACATGCAGCTCCCGCAGCTAAGCATGGGCAGCTTCGTGACTTACATACTGAGTCACTAGGGTAATATCAATAATGCTTGTGTATAGAGCCACCCTCCCACTGGGCCAACCGGAGGAACCCCTAATATTCCATTTCCGGCAGCTATGCAATATGCCATGGATGCAATGTAAATGCAAATCATATGCATTCTCACACTATGCATCCTATCATGTCACTCACCAATCATCACTATCATCAACATCACCACACAATTCTTAGTGGATTTTTATCATCATCGGTTATTGTCATTGTTTTAAGTTTTTAATGTGGCACCCACAACATTTTCCATCAACACAATTCCATCTCATACATATAAGTCTATAATTGTATCAACCACAATGGCATCACAATCATCAATAACATTCATTAATCTTTCATCGATATTTAAGGTATGCTCAACACCCATATTCATACTCATTCAACATCAACAATCATCATTCAATATTTGTGGTGAACGCAAATGCATTTTTAATATTTCAAGGCATAACATTTGCCAACAACAATATCACCATAAAGCATACCATCAATATTCCAAATGCATACCACGTATTACCAAGCAAAAATAACATCATCATGTTCAACATCTCAATTTATTGACACAACATAAGCAAGGCAACATGTGTATTGTCACATACGACAATTAACCAATACTCAATTCATGTATTTAGAATATAAAACTCCTCTCCTACCTTAAGAGAAGTAATCCGAGCGATTGGACATTCCCGCCTCGTCATTTGGAATAGATCCTATGACACACAATACACTATACCATTACTTTCCATTCAATCACCAAGACTACATACTCTAAATTTAATGCTTGGTGCATATGACATTATCACTATCAACTAATTTCCATTTCATTAATTTCACCACAACCACCATGGGTTTGGTATTCAAGTTCATTATTATTCATTTAAAGCCTTACCCATTATTGGGTTCTCACATTAATAACCATTAACCACCATTAATGGCTATTTACCATTATTAATGTCATCTTTCATTATTACTAAACATTCTCCCAACATATTCAATGATACTCACATTCTCAATATCATATATTTCCTCTCAAAAATCAATTCTCAAACCACATTTAATGTTTTCCCCAATTTCCAGAGTTAGGGTTTTACCAAAAACCCAACAACCATTATCAATACACATTATTTTCCACCATCTCCACTATTAATTTCGTGTGCCACCATTAATGCACATAAAAGTTTATATTTGAGTCACCCCAGCTTAGGGTTTCCACATTTAATGACTCTCTCAAACAACCCATATACATTTAATCACTCAGCCAAGATTAACAACCCAAAACCTAGCGCATAAACTTATTAAAAATGATGAGGAACTTACCTCATTCAGCAAATAACAATAAGCACCCAGGGGAAAGGAGTGGGTTACGAAAATGAGAGAAGACAGGAAGGAGAAAACTTTAATCAATCAAGTCACCTTCTTGCTCAATGGAGAAGAAAAATGAAAGGGGGGAAGAAGCCACACTACCTTGCTAGTTTTTAGAGAGGAAGAGATGAAGAGAAATAGAAAAGAGTGAATATTTGCCTTTGGGAAATAGAAACCAACGTGAATAGGAGAAGGGAAAAGAGAGTTTTGCATTTAAAATTAAATCCCCTCATTAAAACTTTACCAGTTCATAACAAACAAGACCTTTGTTCGGGCTTAATACTTCGCCTAAAAATTATTCCAAAGATATATTCGAACTCGCAATAACATTCTTATCAGCCTTGACTAAAGTACCTCATTGGATATACTTGGTCCGACACCCATATTTTAATCGGATATTAATTTTAGCTCTTTAAGCCACAATATATTACGAATATTCAGAATAAATCCCCAATTTAATTAGTTTAACATTTCTGAGACATTAATTAACCTATATGTAATTACTTAATGTTTATTCCTTTCACTTAAACATTTATATAAAATTTGGGATGTTACAATCCACCCTACCTAAAAAGAAATTTCGTCCTCGAACTTTAACATATCAGATTCAAACGCATTCAGATACCGCTCTCAAATGTCATCCTCACATTCCCACGTGAGAGTCTCCACATTACCATGTTTCCACGCTACCTTCACCAAGGTACCAACTTGTTCCATAATCTCTTCATAGAATATTCAACAATACGAACGAAAATGGGAGGGATAGACAAATCATCTCGCACATCAACATCATCAATTGGAATCACATGCAAGGGATCAATGATATACTTCTTCAACTGCGACACATGAAATACATTATGTAGATTCACAAGATGCGGAGGAAGTGCAATCTGCTAAGCAACATCACCAATTCTCTCCAGAATATCATATGGTCCAATGAACTTAGGACTTAATTTCCAACTCTTCAAGGCTCTACCAATTCCTTTATCACGCGAGACTTTCAGAAATACATGATCACCAACTTGAAACTCAAGTGGTTTATGCCTCTTATCATGATAACTTTTCTTCCGGTCTTGAATAATCTTCATATTCTCTTGTATCTTTCTAATCTACTTGGTAGTCTTATGAACAATCTCTAGCCCTAAAGCTAAATTCTTACCAGTTTCCAACCAACATAGAGGTGTTCTACACTTTTTGTCATAAAATGCCTCATAAGGAGCCATACAGATACTACTGTTGTAGCTGTTATTGTACGTAAAATCAATCAATGGAAGAAATCTCTCCCAACAACCACCATACTCAAGAACACAAGCCCTCAACAAATCTTTGAGGCTTTGAATAGTTCTCTCGGATTGTCCATCAGTTTGAGGATGATAAGCAGAACTAAGTTTTAACTTAGAGCCTAACTTCTAATGCAGACTTCCCCAAAATCAGGAAGTAACCTGAGGGTCACGATCAGATACAATATTAGACGGTACATCATACGATCTAATAATCTTTTTGATGTACAATTAAGCTAATTTCTCTAACAAACTCTTCATACTCATGGGTAAAAAGTGAGCATATTTAGTCCATCGATCTACGATCACCCATATGGCATCATTTCCAGCATGTGTTCTAGGAAAACCAGAAATAAAGTCCATAACAATATTATCCCATTTCTAAACGGGGATCTCCAAAGGTGTCAACAAACTAGACGGTTTCTGAAGTTCGACCTTAGCCGTCTAACAAATAAGGCAAGAGACAACAAAATTTGCCACATCAGTCTTTATACCGAGCCATCAAAAATTCTTTTTTAAATCTTGATACATTTTAGTGGTACTAGGATGAATGCTCAGCACACTTTTGTGAGCTTCATCAAGCACAGATTTTCTTAAGTCTCTACTTGATGGAATATAAATTTTGCCCTTCACACGCCAAATACCATCATGACCTTCAACTAGAAAATTTTTTTCCCATTAGCTTAAGCTTTTTTCCTCTCTATCAAATATTCATCATTCAGTTGTTGCGCTTTCACACATTCAAGGAACACATTTGCAACCTTTAATATCTCAAGAGACATTTTCTTTGGGGTATACAACTCCACACCCACATTTAAGTTTTTAAATTGCTCAATTAACTCCATCTCTTTTATCATCATAGCTGAAACATGTAACGACTTTCAGCTCAAAGCATCAGCAGCCACGTTTGCCTTTCCAGGATGATACCTCAATTCAAACTCATAGTCTTTCAAAAATTCCATCCATCGCCATTGGCGCATACTAAGCTTTTTCTGATCAAATAGGTACTTAAGACTTTTATGATCACTAAAGACCATGAACTTCGAACCATACAAATAGTGTCACCACAACTTCAAAGCAAATACAACCGCTACTAATTCAAGATCATGCATGAGGTAATTAACCTGATGCGGTCACAATTGTCTCGATGCATAGGCTATTACACGCTCGTTTTACATCAGCACATAACCAACACCAAGCTTAGAAGCATCGCAATACACCATCAATTCATCCAGTAAATCTGGTAAAGCTAATACTAATACAGAAGTAAGTCTCACTTTTAACTCTTGAAAACTGTTCTTGGAATCGAGATTCCACACAAATGGTTGATTCTTACGAGTCAACTTCGTCAATGGCAAAGCTAAATGAGAAAACCCTTTAATAAATCTTCGATAATAACTGGCAAGACCAAGAAAAGTTCTTATCTCCATTACAGTTGTCGGTCTTTCCCAAGCCATAACTGTAACATCCTAAAAATTTTATTCTCATGTATAATCATTTTGATTTAGACCATCAATGATATTATCCATTTTATCTCAACTTTCTACATAATTTTTTGGTTAGGACAACATCTTCAATTTAACCTTTTACCATGGTAAATAATTTTAACTTTATACCTTTGGTAAAAGTTAATCAAATAATTTATTACCTATTTCCTTAGTTATTAATTTCCTTGGCTTTTCCAATTACTCTCATCAAATTGCCACATACTCCACTCAAAATGTGTCATCTTGTACACATTCTAATTGTTAGTTAGAGTCCGAATTTGGAAATGTGGTTAACTACAAACTTGTTCCTCTTTTTCTTATCTTTCCAACAAGACCAAATTTGTTAAATTCCATTAAGATATGAGAGAGATATGCCCAAAATACCAAAACAGATTCAGAATTGATATTTTACTTCAATCATATCATCTTGTACATATTTTAATACCTTGTTGAAGTCCGAATTTGAAAAAGTGGTAAACTACAAAGTTGTTCCTCGTTGTCTTAGCTTTCCAGCAAGACCAAATTTGTTAAAATCCATTAAGATATGAGAGAGATATGCCTAAAATACCAAAATAGTGTCAGAATTGATATTTACTTCGATCAAACAAACTACATTATGTAGGCTGCAGAAATGGTCAACAATCCAGCTCATTTTTCTCACCTAAAACCTCCATTATCACCATAATTCATGCACCTAACATCCCACTACAATCCCATTATGAAAATCTTGTCCCCCACTTGTCATTTGCATCATTAAATCAACACTACATCTTGTTCCCAAGTCTGAATTCTTAGAACAAGATAAAGTTAGTGAAGTCTCTCTCTTATTTTCTTTCACTTTCTCCATCAATTTTACTCTTGATCTGAAGCTAGGACAATAATACAACACTTTCAACCACTTTAGGAACCTCCATTAAGGTAAGAGGGGACAGGGTTGTGAATAACTATGAAATGGGTAGAATTGTATGTTGTCCTAGGATTCCAGTTTTATTTTCGTATCTTGTTACTCGGTTTTGAGATTGAAAACGTGTGATTTTGATTCTGACTTCTTCATAAAAGTTGTAGATCTTTTTGTTATCTGAATTTTGAGACTTGAATCAATTAATTTTAATATGTATAGCAAAAGTTATAGCCAAAATACTACAGCATGTCCGAGTGGAATATTTATCCTATGTTTTGTATATATATTAAAATTCTGGGACTTATACATGCATAATCAGCCTTTGATGTCTTCATGAAAGTTGTAGATATTTGTGTTATGGATCTGTAGAAAGTGGTTTCAAGTCAAAATGATTTTTGTAGCTTGAGTTATGCCTAAAATACTGAAGTATGTCCAAGCTGTAAATCTGTTAACTTGAGATACGTATTTTATTTTTTTAAAACTGGGAACTTTGTGGTGAGAATTAGTGATTGGTGTCTTCATCAAAGTTGTAGATCTTCTTGTTATGAGAATTTTGAGACCTGAACTGACTGAATTGGATATGTATAGCATATGTTATGATCAAAATACTACAGCATGTCCGATTGAAATACTTATCTTGTGTTTTGTGCATATATGAATATTCTGGGAATTATACATACGTTTTTAGACCTTGATGTCTTCATGAAAGTTGTATATATTTATGTTATGGACCTATAGAAAGTGGTTTCAAGTTAAAAGGATGTTTGTAGCTCTAGTTATGCCTAAAATACTGAAGTATGCTCAAACTAAAAATCTGTTAACAATGAAATGATATGTATAACATGAGTTATAGCCAAAATACTACAACATGTCCGATTGAAATACTTGTCTTATGTTTTGTGCATATATTAATATTTTGGGAATTATACATACATTTTTAGACTATGATATCTTCATGAAAGTTGTAGATATTTATGTTATGGATCTATAGAAAGTGGTTTCAAGTTAAAAGGATGTCTTTAGCTCTCGTTATACCTAAAATACTAAAGTATGCTCAAACTGAAAATCTGTTAACTATGAAATCCGAATCTTATTTTTAAAACTGGGAATTTTGTGGTGAGAATTAGTGGTTGGTGCCTTCATGAAAGTTGTAGATATTTGTGTTAAGAATAATTTAGAACTGGTTTCATGCCAAAATTGTTTTTGTAGCTCTAGAAACATTGAAAATACTAACCTGTGTACGTTTTAAAAATCTTCTTTGAGGCAGTTTTGTATTCTGTGAATAAGTGATGTTTCTGTTTAGAATTTGAATTTATGGTCTTCATGAAAGTTGTAGATATTTATGTTATTGAGCTATAGAAAGTGGAATCACATGAAAAGGATTTGATTTGCTCATATTATGACTATTTTACTAACGCATGTTGCTGTTGGAAATGCTGAAATTTGCTTATAATGGTTATTATGGATAAAAATGATATTTTCCCTATGGGTAACAAATTATTATTGAATTCTTGAGTGATTATGAAGTATTATGAATGTTTATGAGTGTATAATGAGCATCATTCAGTTTGTGTATTTTGGTGGTGAATAATTATGAATGACTAAATTAATATATATACATGAATGTCTTACGGTTATTGATATATGTGGTTGAAACAGTAAATCCATGATTCTGAAAATTATTATATATGATGTGTCCTTTGAGGACTTGTGGTTTTCCAAGTGGTTTTGGAAATTGATATATCATGGTATGTTAAATGATAAAGAGAATTAAAGGCATTCATGCATCATAAGCATTTGGACGCACCATGGAATTTAGGGGTTCCATGATTGCCTACCCTGGTGGGGGGTTACTCTATGATGAGTTTAAGCCCTATTTTCACAAGAACCATGGAAGTGTAGGGATCCATGGTTGTGTAAATTCCTACTGGTATACTTATTTCTGCAGGAGCCATGAAAGTGTAGGGATTCATGGTTATGCTAATTCCTACTGGAGTCTCTATGAGATTTTTTACTGCAGTATTCCCACCAAACTAAATGGATCCAGCATGACATCATGTGACTAATTAAAGATTTATAAATGAACTTGTTTGGCATATTCATCATATCATTATGCCTTGTTAGTTGTGTTTGTGCAATTTTATTTATTTTATAATTATTCTATATTCTGTCTCACTCTTACATTAATTTTTACAGTGAATGCTACACAGAATGAAGAGTGATGCCATGAATGGAGTTTACGTGAATTATTGCTTGGAATTTGACTTTATTTTAATTTGATGGGTTGTAATAATAATATAATGTTTCTTGTACTGTATTTTTCTAAATCGTTTTCGCTATATAAATATTTCATGACTTTAGTTATTCACGACTAGTATGTATGATAATAATCCGCGTTTATCAACTTTTACATGACTTATTACAATTTTTAAAAAAAAATGATTTTTAAAACGCGAAAAATTTATTCGGAAAATTTATACGGGACGTCACAATAACAGTTTCCACCTTTGATGGATTGACAACAACACCATCACAAGAGATCACATGATTGAGAAATGAAATCTCATTTAACCAGAATTCACATTTAGAGAGCTTGGCATATAACTGTTTCTCTCGAAGAATAGTCAACACAAGGCAAAGATGCCTTTCATGCTCTTCATGGCTCTTAGAGTACACCAAAATATCACCAATGAACACCACGATGAATTGATCAAGATACTCATGGAAAATACAATTCATGTAATCCATGAAAATCATAGGAGCGTTTGTCATGCTGAATGGCATCACCACATTCTCATAGTGGCCATATCGTGTTTAGAAGGTTGTTTTAGGAATGTCATCGATCTTCACCCTGATTTGGTGATATCTGAAATGCAAATCAAATTTGAAAACACAACATCTCCCCTCAATTGATCTAAAAGATCACCAATGCGAGGAAGAGGATATTTGTTCTTAACAGTCAATTTGTTGAGTTGGCGATAATCAATGCATAATAATAAAAGAATGATATCTATTCTTCCTTGTTTATTTTTAATTAAATAATAAAAAATTGATGTTTTTTAAAAATTAAATATTTTAGGGAATAAAGGGATTTAAAAAGGTAAGAATTAGGATTAAAATTCAAAATTTTAGAAAATGGGGAATAGTTGACTCTGACGCCCAACGTCAGAGCCACACGTAGCGTGGTAAGAAAACTGACCTGATGCAGTTTTTAAGAACTGAGCCTATCCATTAAGAGGCCCATTCAAAAATTAAAAAAAATCTAAACTCCCACTTTGTGCCTCCTTTCTCTTAAACCCTAAATTTCTAAACCTTAATTCTCTTAAACAACCCACATTCTACATTCTCTCCATCTTGCATCCAACAACCAAGTAAGTCTCTCAATCTCTCTTCTTTCAATTTTTAAGTCTCTCAATCTCTCTTCTTTCAATTTTTATTTTTTAATATGTAGAATGCATACGGTTAGGTTATTTTAGAAAGATTAGAGACCATTGGGAATGTATGAAAATGTGATTCTGGATTGGTGTTTGAAAGATGGGTTGCTGCTGCGCTACCCCCAAATTTGAAGTTGCTAGTTTTGCACCCTTATGCGTAGCGTCCCCCTGACGCGTACTGTGAAGCAACAGGGCTGACGCTACACGACAGGCCCCTGTTCTAATTTTTTCATTTTTTGTGTTTTTATGGCATTTTTTGTTTTTAATTTTAATTTTGTTAATAAAATTATGTTTTTTCTATTTTATGTTTTAGTTTTTATTTTGGAAATTTTATATTGTTGCTTAATTTATTAGATTTTTTTGTGTGTTAAACATTTTCTTAAATTAATATTTTTATTAATTTAAGTTTTAAATAAAATATGTGTTTTATATTTTTTCTGTTTTTAAACAATCATGTTGTTGTTTTAGTTTATTCATTAGATTTTATTTTGTGTAAACATTAGGTATTTTTTCCTATGGTTTTAGTTTTAATGTTTTGAATAAAAATAAAATGTGTGTTTGTTTATATTGTAATATTTTGAAATTATGTGAGGCATGTTTTGTTAAATTTGTATGATGCATGTTTGTTTGGTTTGTTACTTTAAATTCCTATTTGATAATTTCCTTGTTTAAATGTGTGAATTATGTTACATTGTTTTTAATTTATTTTACAGATGGCACCGAAGAAATCTATTCCTGCTTCTAGTCCCAAAAGAAGGAAAAGGACTGATACCATTTCTTCTGAGGACCCTGAGATTGGGGAAGGGAAGCTTGGACCTAGGAACATTACAAGGTTCAAGACTCATGCGAAGTGGCCTAGATTCCATTAATTGAAGGGGTCCAGACTTATTTGGGAGCGAGTACTCGACCTTGGATATGGTGATTATCCTAAGCTATAGGATGAGATCCAGCGGAGGAGATGAGGATTCCTATTTTCTTTTGCTACTGAGGGAGATCCCATCTTGGTGTTGGAGTTCTATGCCAACGCCTATAGGACGCGACAGGACTCGCCAAACATTGAGTAGAGGAGTAGTAGTTGGGTGAGGAACAGGCACATAGCCTATAATCGGAACACCATCAGTACCCTTCTGGGTAATCCTTGGGAGCCCACTCCTGAGGATGACACATGCTTTTGGCAGACGAACCGGGGGAAGACCCCTACTGAGGATAATACTCTATGCTTTGATCTAGAGCAGGTTGCTCATTTTTTAAGCAAGGAAGGGATCTACTTTTACCTTATCAAGGTTAATAGATTACCTTCCAACCTATTGAAGATGCAACTGACTCCGGTAGCTCAAGCATGGATGTATCTGATGATGTATAACATCATGCCAATGACCCACCTCTCAAGCTTGCTAGTTGACAGATGTTGTTTACTGTATTCTATTTTGTAGGGCAACACCATTAATATTGTTGCTCTCATCTATAAGAAAATTCATTATTATGCCTTACTAAGGAAGCAAAAGTGTAGGTACCATCTGTTGAGTTCAATAGTTGATCGAGGCGAGTACCTAATGTTCTGGTGAACATATTTTATTTTTTGCAGCATTGTGAGCTCCCACCTGCTAATGAGGAGGCTCGACCCCAGCTGAGGCATAGAAGGCCACCTCAAGCGACTTCTACTGATGTTGTGCTCCAAGAGCTAGCCAGGATGAGGATTGAGCAGCAACACTAAATCTAGATAATGGCTGCTACCCACAGAACCTATATGCATTTACATGATTCATTTCACCAGTATAGGGTTCAGGGAGCTAAGGCACCTTATCTGACACCTGTTGAGTTTGCTGTACATGTAGCTTGGCCTAGGGACAGTCCAGTCTTTCTGGAGGAGGGTAACACATTTGGTGCTCATGCTGACACAGAAGATGAGACTGCTGAAGAGGATGATGATGATCAAATGCATGATGAGGAGGACTGAGGCCCATTTTTATTTTTTCATCACATTTACATGACTTTATTTTGCATTTACATCATTACATTACATTATTTTGATATTTTAATTATTATTTAGATGGTTATTTTAATTATTTTGTGTGGTGTGATATTTTACGCTTTTATTTTAAATTAAAAATAAATAAATAAATAAATAAAATCATAAATTTTTGAAAAATTGAAAACTTTATTCAATTGAAATTTTTACATAATAAACCATTTTAAGTAATCTAACGTTGATTCTTTTACAACTTAAGTATTTTTCTAAAATCAATTTCAATGATCTTCTCAATAATCAAGTTAATTTTGAAAACATAGTAAGTTGAGTTCTTTAAAAACTTTGAGGGTATCAATTTAATTTCTTTCAAATTGATTTTGCTTAATTCTTTGATTTGTGTTGTCATACAAAGGATCCAAGGATATGATCAAGGCATGTTATTGATAAACATGTAAACCTAGGGCCAAAAAGCTTACCATGGCAAATATTATTTATCCTTTGATAACCACTTTTGAGCCTTAAAAATATTTTCTTTGGTACCCTTCACCCGTAAATATTTTTCAATAACAACTCCCTTTATCTAATTAAGCAAAAGAGCATTGCAACAATAATGAAAAATTTTTGAGTGTTCATACAAAAAAGGGGAGTGACATTGTAAACTTAGTTCTTTTTATCCAAAATTCTTATATTTGTTATAGATGTATGAAAAAATAAAATAATAAAATAATAATAATAAAATAACAAAAAAACTAAATTGGAGGTATTTATCAAAAGAGAAGTGAGTTTGGATCAAGAAAAACACCTTAATTTTACATGAGATGCTCTTTTATGATTTCAGGTGTTCATTTTCCAAGGAAAACAATAAATCCTTGTAACCAAGCCACATTACAACCCTTGAAAAGCCCCTGTGATTCTTGTTGATTATGTATTAATAATAATTGATAAGATGAAAATCAAAATTAAATTTGTTTGATTTTATGATTGATTGAGCGAAACATGTTACCTTTTTACAGAGGGAAACACTTATGAGGTAAGCATTTGAAATAAGCTTGAGTTATTGACATTACATTATGATGGTTTTATTTTTAAGCTTCTTTCCACAAGTCATCAATGTTGATCATTTCAAATGGTAAGTTATGAATTACTTCTTGGGAAAGGTTTTCAATTTTCTAAAAATTGTTTCATGTTTGATTTTTATTTTGGTTTGTGATTTAAGTGTGCTTTAGTTTGTTTCGTTTTTGTTATTGCTCAAGGACAAGCAAATTTCCTAAGTTCGGGGTAGTTTGTTAGTCCTTAAATTGTTGTTGCTTTTATTATATAAAGGGTGATAAAATAAATAAAATAAAGTATAAATAAGTAAAAAATTAGGTTTGTTTTGCAAATAAATGGAAGTGATTAATTTTGACATGGCATGACCAATTTCTTCTATTTTAGTAGTGAATATTTGAGGATGCAAATATGGAAAATTCAGAGGGCTGACGCGTGGCATCAAAGCCATGCTCAACATCAGGATTTTTACCCTGACGTGTAGCGTCACGCCCAAGCATAGCGCCAGCTTCAACGAGTATCTCACTGACAACTTGTCTCCCACTTTAACAATGCTTAATATTTAAATGTAATGAACCAATCCACTATCAAGGATGGGTAGAGGTTCAGTGGGAGACAATTTGGATACTTATCTAGGCATTATTACAAATTATTGAGAGAAATCAAAGAAAAGGAATACAATCTAAGTCAGTAGGTCTTGATGCGTAGCATTAACCCCATGCTCAACATGGAAGCCAAAATTCAGAGCTGGCGCGTAGCATGAAGCACGGGTAGCGTCAAGACCAAACTTCAGCTAGCCCTTCCACTATGAATTGGGGTCATTGCCAAGCATCCTTAACATCATCTAGAAAACTCTACATTGTAAAAATACCCTTCTGCACTGCAGAACACTTCCAATCACGGATGCATAATCTCAGAGCATTAAATTCTTTTGGCAAGTACACCAATCGTTAAATTTGTAAAACATTTGATCGTCCCACAGGGATTGAGGTAATTACGACAACCTAGGACTAGTACAAGCTGAACTAGAACAACACAAGGTAAAATTCATTTTGTTTATGCTTTTCTATTATTTTTATGTTTTTGTAATTTCAGAAACAATTTAAAAGGTGAAGTGTAATTGATGGAAGATAGGTTAGGATTACTTAAGCTCACAATTTCATCAAGAAACATGTAGTTAAGGTTCAATCAAGCTTCAGATTCAAGAGGAAAATTCATAGATGGTTAATCCCTAATTCCTTAGGTGATTAACACTAATTCCTAAGCATTAAACCCTAATCCCTTAGGTATTCAGTGACAGAGAAATCTAATGTGAAATTGGGGATTGAACACTAACTATTCACCTAATTGCTAGGCCTAAATTAGTTAGGAAGCCAGAAGTTACCTAAGCCTCAACCATGATTCCTCATTGGTGAGATTCTTTAATTAGGTCTGGATTTGTCAATCCAGCAGTGTAGATCCACTTCTCAGCTTGTTCTCCTCATGCTTCAGAAGATGATTTCCTCAATGCACATTCAAGAATCCATTGGAAGCTTTAGCAATCCCAACCCTAGAATTTTAACAACCCATGGAAGAGTTTCAGAAAGTGGAACGTGGAGAGCCATGGAAGAGAGAGTTTAGAGAGGGAAAGTGTTTAGAGAGAGATTGAAAATCAGAAAATGAATTCTGTTATTGCTTCTGTGTGTCATTACAGAGTATTTACAACTATATATAGCTAAGGCAAAAATTGACTAAACTAACTCTAATTAGTTACAAAGAAAACTTTCTGACAATTAAACTAACGAAACTACTTAATTGATTACAAAGGAATGAATAATTATAACACAATAATTAAATTACTAGAATACAAATATAGTCAGCAACTAATAAAATAATTAATGTTAACTACTACAGTAACTCACGTTGAAGGAGTAAAATATACTGGGCAAACAAACTTCACGTGACATGCTTGCTCAAAGCTTAAAATATACTTTAACACTTGCTTGCTGCATGTTTACGTGAATGGTGGAATGGCAAGGCTTTGTGAAATGCTTCCTTTGACTTTTACGTGAATGTAGGGTGACTTCACGCTTAAGCGTGACCTTTATTCGCTTGAGCGTGATGTCTTTACACCTTACTGGATCCGCACGTACGTTTACTGGGAGGCCAGTGTATGTATGCTGGACCACTGACTTACTGATTCTTCTCTTTTCAGGTTCTGTTTGTGAGCGTATGTATGCTGGGATTCCAACGTATGTACGCTAGATCACTGGGCTGGCACTTTGTTCTTCTTTCTCCTGCACGTATTGTTAGGAAATCCCTAAGCATGAGCAGCGGAAAAATAAAAGGGATTCCATAGGATTTGCAAGGTTCCGTGTTTCAAAGTACAAAAACAATTTCGAAATTCATTTTGGATTACCTCTTGAAGAACTCCAAAGCAGTCGTAGCCTCGTCCTTTAGGACTCCATACGAGCACTCCCACCAGAATCGCAACACTTGCCAACTGCTAGTTTGACGGCGTGTAGCTCTTGCAACTTTTGCGAATTTGTGTCTCACTTGAGTGAACGGCCTATGAGCATCTTATGCTCTATTTATAGGCTTAGGTTTGACCTAATTTATTCTCTCTAAAAGTGGGCTCCTTACTCATTCCAAATGAGTTAGGCCCAATAGCTTTATTTTAGTCCAACTAAAATAAGACAACATTTTCTGATGGGCTTACTCTATGTGTGTGACCCTATAGGTAAAATACCCGGTCATATTAATAATAAACTATTTTATTATTAATATAAAATAAGAGCGGCATCTAGAAATGCATCATTATGTCCGAATATTATCAACATAACCTATAAGTGATAATTATTTAATATGTTTATTCCTTTTGTCACGATATCCTAATTGGGCCCAAGGTATGGTCGCGTCATCCTTGTACGGCCCAATTTATTTTACTTGATATCGGAGTAGACTGGATCCGAATAAATATCTAATATTTATTCTTTCTAGCATGGCCATGCATTTTCTTAGTCTTACTCCATCAAGTGGCCTATGGATATCACTCCTGTCACATAGGAGAGACAAATCCCATCTACATCACTCACATCCCTCTGCATAATTTGTTCATTGCCTAATCACAACCTTTATAGTCCTCTTGTTACAGAAGACGTTTAATTGTATTAAAACAATAAACTCCTCATGTAGGAATCGTAGTGACTTCAGTCGAAGGACTACAAATACCATTATCACATTGAGAATTGTTTATGACAATCATGTAACGATCCATGCAACGTTCTCATGGTGGGTCTGTCCAGTACATCATTACTCTTAATGTGTACCTGTGTGAAGACTCGATATCATCTATATCTATGATCTGTGAGATCAGGTCATCAGTACACTCACACACTAGTCTCAGTGTATTTACATGTCCCCATGTAAATACTTGACTAGGGACATTTTAGGAATAATTTTTATATGACCTATTACTCCAAGGATAAATATATTTTAAAACAATTTTAAACTGAAATATTTATTCTATTGATAAGTAGAAAAATGATACAAATGAAGAAGCATAAAAGCTCATAGTGCATACACCAACAATCTCCCACTTGCACTAGAGCCAATCAGACATTTGCCTAATGCCTAATGATCTAGTGTGCCCCTCATGTTTTTGTTGTGTAAGAGGTTTTGTAAGTGGGTCAACAATATTCTCATCAGTATGCACCTTACATATCTTTACATCTCCTCGGTCAAGGATCTCTCGAATGAGATGAAATCGCCTAAGTATATGCTTGGATCGTTGATGTGATCTAGGTTCCTTAGCTTGTGCGATTGCTCCACTATTGTCACAGTAGAGACTTATAGGGTCCACAATGCTAGGAACAATCTCAAGTTCTATTATGAACTTCTTGATCCATACTGCCTCTTTTGCAGCATTTGAGGCAGCAATATACTCAGACTCTGTAGTAGAATCAGCAATTGTCTCTTGCTTTGAACTCTTCCAGCTTACAGCGCCACCATTTAGACAAAACACGTACCCAGATTGCAATCTTGAGTCATCCTTATCAGTTTGGAAGCTAGCATCAGTGTAACCTTTTACAATGAGCTCTTCTTCCCCTCCATATATCAAGAATGAATCCTTAGTTTTTCTTAAGTACTTCAGGATATTCTTGACAGCAGTCCAGTGACTTTCACCGGGATCAGACTGGTATCTGCTCGTCATGCTTAAAGCGTACGAGACATCTGGTCGGGTACATATCATGGCATACATGATTGATCCAATAGCAGATGCATATGGAATCTTATTAATCCGTTCTCTTTCTTCTTTAGTGGAAGGAGATTGAGCTTTTGATAAGCTTATGCCATGAGCCATAGGCAAAGTTCCTTTTTTTTGGAATCTTGCATGTTAAACCTTTTTAACACTTTGTTTATGTATGTATTCTGACTTAGGCCAAGAAGTTTTCTTGATCTATCTCTATAGATCTTAATTCCCAACACGTAGGTTGCTTCACCTAAGTCTTTCATAGAAAAACAGCTTCCCAACCAACTCTTCACAGACTGAAGAGTAGGAACGTCATTTCCAATAAGTAGTATGTCATCAACATACAGGACCAGAAAAACAATTGTACAGTCACTAACCTTCTTGTAGACACAAGGTTCATCCTCATTTTTAGTAAAGCCAAATTGTTTAACAGCTTCATCAAAACAAAGATTCCAGCTTCTGGAAGCTTGCTTAAGTCCATATATAGAACGTTGTAGCTTGCACACCTTCCTGGATGCTTCAGGCTTAACAAAGCCTTCAGGTTGTGTCATGTACACTTCCTCAAGAAGATTTCCATTAAGGAAAGCAGTCTTGACATCCATTTGCCATATCTCATAATCATGGTATGCAGCAATAGCAAGCAGAATCCGAACAGACTTTAGCATAGCAACTGGGGAAAAAGTTTCATCATAGTCTATACCATGTATTTGCTTGAAACCTTTAGCCACCAACCTTGCTTTAAAGGTACTTATATTACCATCCATGTCAGTTTTCTTTTTGAAAACCCACTTGCATCCTATAGGTTTTACCCCTTCAGGTGCATTAAACAAGTTCCAAACTTGATTAGTGTACATGGAGTCCATTTCAGATTCCATGGCTTCTAGCCATTTCTCAGATTCTGAACTTGCAATGGCCTCTTCATAAGATGTTGGCTCATTTTGATCCATTAGGAATACATCTCCTTCCTGAGTTACAAGAAATCCATATCTTTCAGGTTATTGATGTATTCTACCTGATCTACGCAAGTCTTGTGCTACTAGAACTGGTGTTATCACAACATTTTGTGGGTCCTGCTCCACTTCCACCATTGGCTCTTCAATGCCTTGTGAGTCTTGAATTTCTTCAAGTTCTACTTTCCTCCTACTGATTCTTGTAGAGATGAATTCCCTTTCTAAGAATACAGCATTCCGAGCAACAAACACTTTGCCCTCAGTAGGATTGTAAAAATAATAACCCTTAGTTTCTTTTGGGTATCCCACAAAAAGACATTTATCTGACTTGGGCCCAAGTTTATCAGAACTTTGGCGTTTAACATAAGCTTCACAGCCCCAAATCTTAAGAAAAGACATACTAGGTTGTTTCCCAGTCCATATCTCATATGGTGTCTTTATGACAGCCTTTGATGGAACACGGTTAAGTGTGAAAGTTGTTGTCAACAAAGCATGTCCCCAGAATGAGTTAGGGAGGTCAGTTTGACTCATCATTGATCGAACCATGTCCAACAAGGTTCTATTTCTCCGCTCAGAAACCCTATTCCATTCTGGTGTTCCAGGGGGAGTAAGTTGAGATATAATCCCACACTCTTTAAGATATTCATCAAACTCTAGGCTCAAATATTCACCACCTCGATCGGATCGAAGTGCTTTAATTGTCTTGCCAAGTTGGTTCTCTACTTCATGTTTAAACTCCTTGAACTTTTCAAAGGATTCTGATTTATGTTTCATGAGAAACACAAATCCATATCTACTGAAATCATCAGTAAAAGTGATGAAGTAACTAAAACCTCCCCTAGCCATTGTCCCTATGGGCCCACATATACATCACTATGTATCAAGCCAAGAAGATCACTCGCCCTTTCACCTTTTCCGGTAAAAGGGGTCTTGGTCATCTTCCCTAATAAACAAGATTCATATGTATCTATTGATTCAAAATCAAAAGATTCTAAATATCCATCTTGATGGAGTTTAGAAATGCGTTTCTCATTTATATGTCCTAGGCGACAATGCCAAAGATAAGTTAGGTTTAAATCATTTGTTTTAACCCTTTTAGTATTAATGTTATAGATAGGGGTTTCGAGATCTAGAACATAAAGTCCATTACTCAAATTTGCACAACAATAAAACATGTCTTTTAAATAAACAAAACAACTATTGTTCTTTATTGTAAAGGAAAACCCTTTCTTATCAAGACAAGAAACAGAAATAATATTTCTCCTTATTGCAGGAACAAAATAACAATTGTCCAATTCAAGGACTAACCCTGAGGGCAAGGATAAAAAATAAGTCCCTACAGCTAATGCAGCAACTCTTGCTCCATTTCCAACGCGTAGGTCTACCTCGCCCTTCATCAACTGCCTACTCCTTCTTAGATCCTGCACATTAAGACAAATGTGAGATCCATATCCAGTATCTAATACCCATGATGTTGAAGTTGACATGTTAATTTCTATAACGAAAATACCTGAAGTGGAAGTCTCACTTCCCTTCTTCTTAAGCTCTTCTAGGTACTTTGGACAGTTTCTCTTCCAGTGTCCCTTTTGTCCACAATGGTGACATTTACCTTCCTTAGCCACCCGCCCACAGGTTTTAAGGCTGATGTACTTGGCTTATCCTTGCCTTTCCAAATCTTCTTGCCATTTCCTACAATAGCCTTTCCTTTGCCTTTATACATGCCCTTTCCTTTACCTTTCCCAGAATTGACCATCATTATGGCCTTGCCCTTTCCTTTAGAAATATTGGGCTCAGCAGTCATCAACATATTGAGTAGCTCTGGCAATGTTTTGTCCAATGCATTCATGTTGTAATTCATGATGACTGGCTTAAAACTGTCAGGTAATGATTTCAAAATGAGATCGGTAGCCAACTTCTGAGGGAAGGGGAATCCTAGCCTAGCTAGATTCTCCAAGTACCCAATCATTTTGAGCACATGAGGTCCTACAGAACCTCCCTCTTCAAGTCTGCAGCTAAATAGGGCTGAAGAAACTTCATATCTTTCTTGGTCAGCTTGACCTTGATATAGTTTCCTTAGGTTTTCCATCATATCGAAAGCCTCCATATGCTCATGTTGCTTCTGAAGCTCAGGAGACATGGTTGCCAGCATAAGGCATTGGACATCTAAAGCGTCATCTTGATGCTTCTTGTAAGAATCCTTGTCAGCTTTAGAGGCATTGTTCGCGGGTGGTTCCGGAATCGGACCTTCCAGGACATACTGCTTTTTCTCTTGTTTAAGGACAATCCTCAAGTTTCTATACCAGTCAAGGAAGTTAGAACCAGACAATTTTTCTTTGTCTAGGATTGATCGCAACGAAAGGTTTGAAGGTGTGTTTGACGTCATGGTTATGTAAAACAGAAAATATGTAGTAAGTATCATTTTCAAAACATATTTAAATTATGGTCATTTAAATTAAATATGTCTCCCACTATTTCGATTCAAAACAAAATACCCTCCACGAATCAGAAAATCCCGTTGGAAGATTTTCTAGTGGGCTAAGATCCATATTTTGCCAAGCGTTAAGTCAGCTTTGGCTGATCACCTAATACTTGGTTATGTAGGTAGGAAACTTTTTCCAATTGTATCTTTATACAACTCTTAGTCATTGGGTTAAGTAACCATTACTAATTATTCATCTTATGAATATTTAGCCCAATGTTTACGCCTCTAAGAATTATTCAATCCAATTGAAAACTTAGTTAAGTTAAAGCCCAATAAAACAGTTTGGATATTACCATTATCCCATCGCGTCTTACTAATATAAATAATAGTGCCCTGCTTTGGCAGACCCACTATTTATTGACATTAGTGTTGACGAGTGTACTTATTGGAAGGCATTTATAACTTAATATTATTTTGAGGGATTTTAATTTATTTTAAAATTACCGTCTTTGTTAAACGCTTTAACGTAATAAAATTATCCCCAAAACATGCAAACGAAATTGTGAGATGGTTATGGTCTTCCTAGAAGATAAATAAATAAATAAATAAACCTAAAGGAACTATATGCCAAGGCTTCATGAAGTCCTACTTCTTGAACCCACCATCCTCTTGGAGTCACCACTCCTTGGTTCCTTTCAAAGACAAAAGTGCTTAGAGTCACCACTCTAGTTTTCTTCTAGATCTCTACTTTGTTGCCTCGATCAAGATTACAAGATTTTTAAAGAAACTCGCTTTACATACGAGTGAAGGGTTGAGAAAAGAAATACAACAGAATGAAGAGAGGCACAACACGCAGGCTGTATTTAAATAAAATAACTAAGACCATAACCATTCACCATGCAACGTCTTAATTAATTAATTATAACCCATTTGAAATAATTTAAAAAAAATAATAATAAATTTTTAAACGGGCCATTAAACACGTGGGTCGGTAACAAGGCGCTACGCAGAGAATGTACGCGTGGAATCAAAGCCATGCTCAACATCAGGATTTTTACCCTGACGTGTAGCGTCACGCCCAAGCATAGCGCCAGCTTCAACGAGTATCTCACTGACAACTTGTCTCCCACTTTAACAATGCTTAATATTTAAATGTAATGAACCAATCCACTATCAAGGATGGGCAGAGGTTCAGTGGGAGACAATTTGGATACTTATCTAGGCATTATTACAAATTATTGAGAGAAATCAAAGAAAAGGAATACAATCTAAGTCAGTAGGTCTTGATGCGTAGCATTAACCCCATGCTCAACATGGAAGCCAAAATTCAGAGCTGGCGCGTAGCATGAAGCACGGGTAGCGTCAAGACCAAACTTCAGCTAGCCCTTCCACTATGAATTGGGGTCATTGCCAAGCATCCTTAACATCATCTAGAAAACTCTACATTGTAAAAATACCCTTCTGCACTGCAGAACACTTCCAATCACGGATGCATAATCTCAGAGCATTAAATTCTTTTGGCAAGTACACCAATCGTTAAATTTGTAAAACATTTGATCGTCCCACAGGGATTGAGGTAATTACGACAACCTAGGACTAGTACAAGCTGAACTAGAACAACACAAGGTAAAATTCATTTTGTTTATGCTTTTCTATTATTTTTATGTTTTTGTAATTTCAGAAACAATTTAAAAGGTGAAGTGTAATTGATGGAAGATAGGTTAGGATTACTTAAGCTCACAATTTCATCAAAAAACATGCAGTTAAGGTTCAATCAAGCTTCAGATTCAAGAGGAAAATTCACAGATGGTTAATCCCTAATTCCTTAGGTGATTAACACTAATTCCTAAGCATTAAACCCTAATCCCTTAGGTATTCAGTGACAGAGAAATCTAATGCGAAATTGGGGATTGAACACTAACTATTCACCTAATTACTAGGCCTAAATTAGTTAGGAAGCCAGAAGTTACCTAAGCCTCAACCATGATTCCTCATTGGTGAGATTCTTTAATTAGGTCTGGATTTATCAATCCAGCAGTGTAGATCCACTTCTCAGCTTGTTCTCCTCATGCTTCAGAAGATGATTTCCTCAATGCACATTCAAGAATCCATTGGAAGCTTTAGCAATCCCAACCCTAGAAGTTTAACAACCCATGGAAGAGTTTCAGAAAGTGGAACGTGGAGAGCCATGGAAGAGAGAGTTTAGAGAGGGAAAATGTTTAGAGAGAGATTGAAAATCAGAAAATGAATTCTGTTATTGCTTATGTGTGTCATTACAGAGTATTTACAACTATATATAGCTAAGGCAAAAACTGACTAAACTAACTCTAATTAGTTACAGAGAAAACTTTCTGACAATTAAACTAACGAAACTACTTAATTGATTACAAAGGAATGAATAATTATAACACAATAATTAAATTACTAGAATACAAATATAGTCAGCAACTAATAAAATAATTAATGTTAACTACTACAGTAACTCACGTTGAAGGAGTAAAATATACTGGGCAAACAAACTTCACGTGACATGCTTGCTCAAAGCTTAAAATATACTTTAACACTTGCTTGCTGCATGTTTACGTGAATGGTGGAATGGCAAGGCTTTGTGAAATGCTTCCTTTGACTTTTACGTGAATGTAGGGTGACTTCACGCTTAAGCGTGACCTTTATTCGCTTGACCGTGATGTCTTTACACCTTACTGGATCCGCGCGTACGTTTACTGGGAGGCCAGTGTATGTACGCTGGACCACTGACTTACTGATTCTTCTCTTTTCAGGTTCTGTTTGTGAGCGTATGTATGCTGGGATTCCAACGTATGTACGCTAGATCACTGGGCTGGCACTTTGTTCTTCTTTCTCCTGCACGTATTGTTAGGAAATCTCTAAGCATGAGCAGCGGAAAAATAAAAGGGATTCCATAGGATTTGCAAGGTTCCGTGTTTTAAAGCACAAAAACAATTTCGAAATTCATTTTGGATTACCTTTTGAAGAACTCCGAAGCAGTCGTAGCCTTGTCCTTTAGGAGTCCACACGAGCACTCCCACCAGAATCGCAACACTTGCCAACTGCTAGTTTGACGGCGTGTAGCTCTTGCAACTTTTGCAAATTTGTGTCTTACTTGAATGAACGGCCTATGAGCATCTTATGCTCTATTTATAGGCTTAGGTTTGACCTAATTTGTTCTCTCTAAAAGTGGGCTCCTTACTCATTCCAAATGAGTTAGGCCCAATAGCTTTATTTTAGTCCAACTAAAATAAGACAACATTTTCTGATGGGCTTACTCTATGTGTGTGACCCTATAGGTAAAATACCCGGTCATATTAATAATAAACTATTTTATTATTAATATAAAATAAGAGCGGCATCTAGCAATGCATCATTATGTCCGAATATTATCAACATAACCTATAAGTGATAATTATTTAATATGTTTATTCCTTTTGTCACGATATCTTAATTGGGCCCAAGGCATGGTCGCGTCATCCTTGTACGGCCCAATTTATTTTACTTGATACCGGAGTAGACTGGATCCGAATAAATATCTAATATTTATTCTTTCTAGCATGGCCATGCGTTTTCTTAGTCTTACTCCATCAAGTGGCCTATGGATATTACTCCTGTCACATAGGAGAGACAAATCCCATCTACATCACTCACATCCCTCTGCATAATTTGTTCATTGCCTAATCACAACCTTTATAGTCCTCTTGTTATAGAAGACGTTTAATTGTATTAAAACAATAAACTCCTCATGTAGGAATCGTAGTGACTTCAGGTCGAAGGACTACATATACCATTATCACATTGAGAATCGTTTTTGACAATCATGTAACGATCCATGCAACGTTCTCATGGTGGGTCTGTCCAGTACATCATTACTCTTAATGTGTACCTGTGTGAAGACTCGATATCATCTATATCTATGATCTGTGAGATCAGGTCATCAGTACACTCACACACTAGTCTTAGTGTATTTACATGTCCCCATGTAAATACTTGACTAGGGACATTTTAGGAATAATTTTTATATGACCTATTACTCCAAGGATAAATATGTTTTAAAACAATTTTAAACTGAAATATTTATTCTATTGATAAGTAGAAAAATGATACAAATGAAGAAGCATAAAAGCTCATAGTGCATACACCAACACGTATGTACACTGGATTCTAGCGTATGTACGTTGGATTTCCTGCACCTAGATCCTGCAAAATACAAGTATGTAAATGCCTAGCGTATGTACGCTGGCTTTCTAGCGTATGTATGCTAGGTTAATGAATCTCTCAATAAACATATTTCCTTATGTGCTTATCTTTTTAACCATTTTCTTACACAATTTAAACACATTTTAATTAAATAATTAAAACAAGAAAGAATGACAATTCATTAAATAATAATGCCAAACTCAACAATATTTAATGGATTAAGTTAAATTAAAGATGAATTTACTAATCTTTTAAAGACTTATCACATCCCCAAATTTAAAGCTTGCTTGTCCTCAAGCAAAGACTCAGATTAATTAAATTAATTGCACTTACCCAAAACAATCAACCTTTCCTTAACTCATGCCATAATTATTGAATACCATTCATGCTTTCTTTCTACAACTTCTGAAAATATAATTACTCACACTTCCTTTGGAGACAAGCTGGTGATGTTTTCCTCACATGAATTGGTGTTCACTCTTCTCTCAGTGTATAGGGTCAATTGTATGCACTCATCACCTGTATAATTGTCAGATCAACATAGGCTTGCAACAGTTCTAAACATCATGACATATGCTAGAACAATTGGATCAGTAAGGGCTTTTAAGCTTGTAATAGGGTTAGGCTACAAGCTCCATTTTTGTTTTTCTAGTCAGTGTTGGGTTAAAAGATGTGCCCACTAATGCTTTTCCTCAATCTTAACTTAAATGCCTCTACTAACCAATTCTTTTGCTTTTATATTTTTTTCTTTTTTTCAAATAAAGGATAACTCAACTACTTGTGGTGCTTTGCACCTTCTTCTCTTTCATTTTTTTTCTTCAATACCATTTTTTCTATACAGGAATTGCTTTACTGATTTTTCACTTTTCTTTTTGCTTTTGTTGTTCTTCCTTTCATTTCTCATAATCCTCATCTATAATTAAGGTCAGAGTGTGTCCTTTAATTACTGTTAGGCACACTCTTCATTCCTAAACTTAGAACTTGCTAGTCCCTAGCAATAAGATAAGACTCAGCAATCCATCAGTGGTACATCCAGGGATGATTTATTTGGTTTTTCTTAGATAAATAGGCTTGTAAAGTTAGGTACATAATTAGAATGAAAGGGTCTCAGGCTCAAACATAATTATTGGGTCAAAGGATAATTAAAAGTGATTAGGATGGCTAAATTTAGCCCTGGCTAATTTACAAATAAGGCCTTCATCATTTCTAATTGGCAAACATATAATCATTAGCAAACACTGAAGAAAATTCTATCTCACTAAGCAAGAATGCAGACACACTTGAAAAATAAATAATAAAGGCTCAAAAGCTAATAAATTATAGGTAATCAGCCAATCATGTCCCCAAACTTGATGCGAGATTACAAATTCAGATTGCTAACTAGCATGGTGACAATATAAATGATTAAGGATGAAAATAGTTATGGACAGGGATCATGAATCAAGCAATGCGAATCAATTAATTTATCTAATTGATGCCTGAGAATCAGCGAGATTTAAATAATTAAGATGGGTTCTAAATTAAGCATAGTTAACACATTCACAAATTAAGGAGATTAAGGGATAGATTACTTCCCTTTTTACCTATATGGTCAAGGATTTGGTAAGCAATGGTTGTAAGAATTGAACAATACAAAGCAGAAAAGAAATAACAACAAACAACTTAACATAGACATAAAATTTCATTACAAATGAAAAAGGAAATACATTGTCTAAGAGAGGATACTAAAATAAAGTTATTACAACACAAAAGTAAAATAGCATAAATGAAAGCAGATTAAAATATCAGTCCTCCTTTTCAGCAGCCTTATCCATAGGTTCATCATTTTGTTGCTTAGGGTGGGGTGGAAATTCAGTTGCCAAAGGTGTGTTATCAGGGGGAATGGTGAACCCAATAGAAGCCAACCATAAGTCTCTATCAGTTGGAACTCCCATTTCTTCAGTGTGGTCCACATTCAGTGCACTGACAATCTTCCTCAGCATAAGATCATGGTTAAGAACCAGATCATAGGTCCCTAGCTGCATCTTCTTCATGGCTTGGATTTCTTGCATTACCATAGAGAGATAAAAAGAATTACCTGAACCTGTTGAAGGTGGTGGTGTAGAAAATGATGGTTTGGGTTGTCTATGACGCTTTGGCTCTTGAGGTAAAAAGTGGTCAATGTGGTCTATTACCCAGTACTTATCCATAATCCTCTCAGGTTTTACCTTTGTCAGTTCTTCATAGTTCAACCTAACCTGATTCTTTTTAGCTAGCAAAGTGACAACGGAGCAATATGGCAGTTGGAGATTTTTTTCGTTGGCTTTCACCATCTCCTCCAATATTAACTCCCCAAATTAACATACAAGCCTTTCATTAAACAGTAAATCAACACCAACCTCTTAATGACAACCTCAGTAGCATGAGCCACAGGTTGCAGGGATGAAAGGATGTAGTGGCACCATAAGAAGAGGAGATGATTCAAACAACTTTTCTTGACACATTTTGGTGCACCACTCACTTTTGTTACATATGCAGCCCCTTATTCACAACATTCCTCTAGTATTTCCTTTCTAAGATTCTCATTTTCAACCCTATGGAAGATATCCACTATCCAAGTGTATTGACATCCTTCACCATCTAAGATAG
Organism: Clitoria ternatea; assembly: GCA_037962975.1. NCBI lineage: Eukaryota > Viridiplantae > Streptophyta > Magnoliopsida > Fabales > Fabaceae > Clitoria > Clitoria ternatea. Next base: position 80,307,196 of record CM075672.1, read on the forward strand.
GTACTTTCAAACTCTTATTCAATATGTGACCAGAGAGAGGAATAGTGACTCCTCTCAAGTAGGAAGAAAAAGGTACTTTATCCTTAATAGAATTTCCCCTTAAATTAGCATAGAACTCCCTAGTGAGTTCTTGATAACCATTGCCTAAGTTCTCATTAAAATACTGTCATCCCCTTGTAAACATAGCAGCCTTTACATCAATATTAGAGCAATTATCTTCATCAAGGACCAGAGCCTTTTCCCTTATTACTCCTCTATTTTTGAATTTTGTCTCATATTTTTGGGCAGCCTTGAGATCCCTAAACCTATTCCAGTCAAAATCCTCATTTTTCTTGGATTTCTTTTCCTCCTTAAGGCTTTTACTCTTTTTAGGTGGTGGGGAAATAAGGGTGCTTACAGTAGCCACCCCCTTTCCTTTCTCTTTTGGGGTTTTCTTCACACTTTCCATTTCAATAACTCTTTCTATTTTTCTAATGAGTCTTTGTGATCTTGTGGACATTGTGAATGTTAAGGATGGTATTTATAGGGCTTAAATGGGTGCAAATGAATAAACAACACAACCACAACACAATGAAAATGTGAGATGAATGGACATGATGGATACATTAAATTCAAAATTGAAACAATGGAATATAATAATTCTAACTATTAACTGGAATCAAGGAATGAAAAGATGTTACCTTTCAATAAATTCCAAAGATTGTGTGTTTTCCTCTTCAAAACCTAAGTTTCCAATATAAAGAGGTGTGAGTTAGGGTTTGTACGCTAGGAGAGGGTTTTTATATTGCTAAACCCAGTGTTTATACGCTTATGTTTTGATTGTTGTAGGTGGTAAGAGGCTGGCACATACTAGGGTACGCGTAGGTACATTGAATCTTTGGCGTACAGACACGCGCATTAAAGCACAACAGGTGGTAACAAGTATAGGCCATGTTGTAAGCATGCAATCACCCACTCAAGCGCATATCATCTCTCCCAATGGTCACGCTTAAGCATGCATATTCCTCACCTAAGCGCTAGGCATTCCCAAAGGTTCATGGTTTAAGCGTAAAGGCCCACGCTTAGGCGTGAAGACACGCCCAGGGTCACGCTTGGTACTCGCTCAAGTGTGCCACACATCCAGGGGTCACGCTTCAAGCGTGAAGGCACATGCTGCAAGCACCATTTCTTTCTAAGGTTTAAGCTGCCAGCGTGAAAGGTCACGCTTAAGCGCTCCTTGAGCTCGCTCAAGCGCATGGTGAATTGCTCAAGCGCACAGGTTGGTCCAGGAGTCACACTTCAAGCGTGGAGACTCTCGCTCAAGCGCGACGACATTCCCTGATTCACATTGTAAGCCATGCTCAATCATACAAGGCTTCTCGCTTGAGCATGAAGGCATAAGTTGGTCTGCACTTAAGCGTACTATCTCCTCGCTTAGGGGCCAAGGGGGCCTGATCCTAATTTATTTACACGTAGCTACACCCAGTTTGGAGTGTGACGCGCACCCTTATCCTAGCTACTAGACCTATGCGTAGGTACGCTATGATTGAAGTGTATGTACGTGTACCTCCTGGTCCACAATTTTATTATTTTGCTGATGTGCGTATGTACACTGGAACTCAAGGTATATACACTCAAACCTTATTCAAAATTTTTCAAGTTTATTCACATCTTATTCAAACTTTGTTTTTAGTTTTGTTTTTTGTTTGAAAACACCAAACACAAACTACAACAATTAAAATATAGGGTTGTCTCCCTCAAGCGCTTCTTTAAGGTCACTAGCTTGACCTTTGACACCTAAGAAGATGCCTGTAAAAACATGGAAGATTTCTGCCTATCAAACTCTCCTCCATAGTAGAGCTTGAGTCTCTGGCCATTCACTTTGAATGTTCTTCCAGTGGCTGGTTCTTTTACCTCAATTGCACCATAAAGGAAAACCTCATTCACAATGAAGGGTCCAAACCATTTTGATCTGAGTTTTCCTGGAAAGAGTCTCAGCCTAGAATTGAATAACAAGACCTTGTCATCCTTGTGAAACTTCTTCCTATTTATCCACTTATCATTCCACCTCTTAGTTTTCTCTTTATAGATTGAGGCACTTTGATAAGCATTGAGTCTGAACTCCTCAAGTTCATGGAGTTTTAGGACTCTTTCCTCTTGAGATTGGTCATAATCCATGTTTAACAGCTTTGTGGCCCACCATGCCTTATGCTCTAACTCCACAGGAAGATGGCAAGCCTTACCATATACCAACTGATAAGGTGATATGCCAATTGGAGTCTTAAATGATGTCCTATAGGCTCACAATGCATCATCTAATCTCACAGACCAATCCTTCCTAGATTTCCCTACTACTTTCTCTAGTATCCTCTTAATTTCTCTATTAGAAAGCTCAACTTGTCCACACGTTTATGGATGGTAGGGAGTGGATACTTTATGGAGTACCTCATAATGTCTCAGGGCTTTTTCCATGATTCTATTACAGAAATGTAATCCTCCATCACTAATGACGACTCTAGGGACTCCAAATCTAGAGAAAATGTTCTTCTTTATAAACCTCAGTGCTACATGTGCATCATTAGTTCTGGTAGGGATTGCCTCCACCCACTTGGAGACATAATCCACAGCAACAAGGATATACTCATTGAAGAATGACTTTGGGAATGGTCCCATAAAGTCAATGCCTCAGACATCAAATAGTTCCACAACTAAAATATTTGTCAAAGGCAAACCAGCTTTAGCAGAGAGGCCTCTACTTCTTTGGCACTTATCACACCTTTGCACATATAATCTAGCATCCTAAAAAATTATTGGCCAATAAAAGCCATACTGTAACACTTTTGCTGCTATTCTAGAGGCACCATGGTGTCCTCGATAATAGGAATCATGACAGTGTCATAAGAGTCTTTCTTGCTTTGATTCAGGCACCCATCTCCTGATAATTCCATCTACTCCTATCTTATATAGAAATAGATCATCCTATAGAAAAGTTTTACTATTATGAAAGAACTTTTTCTTCATTTGGGATGTCCACCCTTCTACTACCACAGAGGCACTTTTAAAGTGGGCCATATCAATATACCATGGTCCTATGGTAATTGCCATCAGCCTCTCATCTGGGAATTCCTCTTTTATCAAGATAGAGTCTGATTCACCTTCTAGACGAGAGAGTTGATCAGCCACTGAGTTCTCTACCCTCTTTTTATCTCTTATTTCCAAATCAAACTCTTGGAGTAATAGAACCCATCTGATCAATCTTAGCTTTGATTCTTTTTTAGCTAGCAAGTACTTGATTGCTGAATGGTCTGTATAGACAATGACCTTAGCACCAATGAAGTAAGCTCTGAATTTATCAAATGCGTACACCACAACAAGCATTTCTTTTTCAGTAGTGGTGTAGTTTATTTGATTCTCATTTAGCACCTTACTAGCATAATAAATAACATGCATTAATTTTTCTTTTTCTGTCCTAGTACAACTCCTATAGCAAGATCACTTGCATCACACATGAGTTCAAATGGTAAGGACCAATCAGGTGCTGCAAGGATTGAAGCTGTAATTAATCTTTGTTTGAGATTTTCAAAAGCCTTAACACACTTTTCATCAAAAACAAAAGCATGATCTTTCACCAGTAAATCCGTCAAAGGCTTTGCTATTTTCAAAAAATCCTTTATAAAGCACATCCTAAGAAACTCCTCACTCTTTTCACATTGATTGGAGGACAAAGCTTTTCAATGGTATCAATCTTGGCTTTATCTACTTGGATGCCCTTAGCAGAGACTTTGTGGCCAAGGACTATCCCTCCTCTAACCATAAAATGGCATTTTTCCTAGTTGAGGACAAGATTAGTCTCTTGACATCTCACCAGCACCTTAGATAGGTTGCTGAGGCATATATCAAAGCTGTTTCTAAACACTGAGAAGTCATCCATGAACACCTCAATGAACTTCTCTACCATGTCCCCAAAAATTACTAGCATACATCTTTGAAAGGTTGTTGGTGCATTGCACAAACCAAATGGCATGCGCCTATATGCAAAGATTCCATATGGACAGGTGAAGGCTGTCTTCTCTTGATCTTTTGGATCAACCATAATTTGGTTGTATCCTGAATATCCATCAAGGAAGCAATAATACTCATAACCTGACAGCCTTTCAAGTATTTGATCTACAAAAGGTAAAAGGAAGTGGTCTTTTCTAGTGGAGTTATTTAGCTTTCTATAGTCAATACACATCCTCCAACCCGTAGTTGGTCTAGTGGCAATGACTTCACCTTTTTCATTTTTAACAGTGGTCATCCCTCCTTTCTTAGAGGCACCACTTGGACTAGACTGATCCAAGCACTGTCTAAGATAGGATAGATAATCCCTGCATCAAGGAGTTTAACCGCTTCTTTCCTAACAGCCTTTTTCATTATGGGTTTAACCTTCTTTGTGGCTGAACAACTAGGGAATAGTCATCCTCCATCAAAATTTTATGCATACAAAATGATGGACTAATCCCTTTAAATCAGAAATGTTCCAACTAATGGCAGATTCATGTTTTCTTAAAACCCCTATCAGTTTTTCTACATCCTTATCATTTAATTCAGCATTAATGATTACCGGATATGATTCATTACTTCCCAAGAATACATATCTCAAATGAGAAGGCAAGGGTTTCAAATCATGTTTTTCTTCAAACACCTCCTTACCCTTCTCAAGTACAACATTATTTAAGTTTTCTTTAATTTCAACTTCTACTATTTCACATGCTTCTAGCAGGTTTAGCAGCTCAGTTTGTGAGTCATCTAACTCCTCAGCCTCAGAGTTGAAATCATCCTCTAAAAAGGCTTGTAAAGCATCTTCTTCAGCCTTTAACAGCATAGGAGTCTTATAACTTTTGATTTCTTCAAGCATAAAACAATCCATCTTTTCAGCTGGATGTTTCATAGCATTAAAAACATTAAAAGTTACTTGCTCCTCCTAAACTCTCAGCATGACTTCTCCCTTCTCTACATCAATTAAAGCTCTCCCAGTAGCTAGGAAAGGTCTCCTTAAGATTAGGGGAATCTCTCTATCAGCCTCCATATCCAATACTACAAAATCTGCTAGAAAGATAAACTTATCTACCTTTACTAACAAGTCTTCCAGCATCCCATGAGGATATTTAATAGACCTATTAGCCAACTGCAAAAACATGCGAGTTGGTTGCAGGTCATTAATTCATAATTTCCTCATTAAGGACAGAGGCATAAGGTTAATGCTAGCCCCTAGATCACATAAAGCACTTCCAACATGAACATCCCCTATTGCATAAGGTATTGTAAAAGATCCAAGATCTTCAAGCTTTTGAGGATGTTTCTTTTGAATAATTTCACTACACTCTTGGGTGAGAGCAATCATTTCATCTCCCTTAAGCTTCCGCTTCTTAGATAGAAGTTCCTTAAAAAATTTTGCATATAAAGGCATCTCTTGCAATGCCTCAGCAAAAGGAATATTTATGTGAAGCTTTTTGAACACATATAAGAACTTAGCAAATTTTTACTCCTCTAACTGTTTCTTAAATCTATATGGGAATAGAGCATTCTTCAATTTATGAGGAGTTAGCTTGACAGCTTCCTCCAAAATCAAATCATTCTTTTTCTTTTTCCTTTGATGAACTTGATTTTCTTTCTCTTTTTCTATTTCTACATTGTTTTCAGTTTTATCATTAACTTGTTCACTTTCCTGCTCTTTTTCTTTTTCTACAGTATTTTCATGACTTAGAGTAGGAAGAACCAAAGTTTTTCCACTCCTAGTAGTTATTGCTTTGTAATGTTCCCTTGGATTTACCTCAGTATCTCCAGGAAAATTGCCTGATTGTCTCTCAGCAAACTATTTTGACAGCTGTCCAACCTAATTTTCCAGATTCCCGTTGGACGCTTCTTGATTTTTAAAGCTAGCCTGAGTGAGCTGGATGAACTGAGATAGAACATTCTCAAGTTCAGACTTTTCTTTAGAGGGAGGGGGGAGAGGTTACTGTGATTTATTTGTGGTCTAAGTTTGTGGTATGTTTTGGTTCAAATGTGGACCCTTCTACCATGAAAAATTGGGGTGGTTTCTATAGTTCAGATTAAAGAAATTAGAGGGATAATTCCTTTGAAATTGTTGTCCCATGAAATTAACTTTCTCAACAGGCACATTTGGATCACACATGCCATTTTCATGGTCTCCACCATAAAAATCGTAACTCATCATGCAGACTTGACTAGGCTTTTGGAGTTTTGAAATTTGTACACTTAATTTCTCCAAAGCCTGAGTCATCAACTTACTTTGAGCCAAATAAGCATCTTGTGCTTTTAATTCTAGTATCCCTCTCTTAGGGATTTGGCTCCTTTCACTAACTAAACATTCATTTGAAGCCATAACATCAATCAGCTCTATGGCCTCTTCTATAGTTTTAGTGGTCAATGAACCTCCAGCTGAGGCATCAATCAAGACCCTAGTAGCTGGTCTCACTCCTCAAACTCTTTTTGTACCTATCCCATGCTTCCATCAGAGATTCACCCTCTCTCTGCTGAAAACAAGTGATTTCTGTGCGTAACATGGCATACTTGGAAGAAGGGAAATATTTAATCAGAAATTTTCTTTGTAAATCCTCCCAAGTAGATATACTGCCTCTTGGTTGGCTCTGCAACCAGGCTTTTGTACAGTCCCTTAGAGAAAAAGGAAATAATCTTAATCTTATTGCCTCATCAGGGACACCATTCATTTTCACTGTATCACAAATCTGGAGGAAGGTTACTAGATGCAAATTTAGATCCTCAACCTCACTTCCTCCGAATTGATCATTTCTAACCAACTACAGCAAAGCCGGTTTATGTTCAAAATTATTGGCTGTAATTGGAGGCCTAAGGATGCTGGATTGCGATCCTTCTTCAGTAGGCCTAGAGTAGTCATCTAGTGTAACTCTCCACTATTTCATTTCTTGCTGTTCTCTTTGCATTTTCTCCTTTCTAAGTCTACGCTCTAACAAATCAATATCAGGATCAAAGAAGAATGGCTCTCCTCTATTCCTTGACTGCATACACCAGATATTAGACACGAAATCAATTTCAATGCTACTGCTACACACAAGCTACTGCTATACTAAAATGAAATTTAACTGCTGCTATATGTAAAAACAAAATTAAATGGTTCAGTCTAGTACTCGGCAACGGTGCCATTAACTTGATGCATAATCTCAAAGGATTAAATTCTTTTGGCAAGCGCACCAATCGTTAAATTTGTAATATATTTGATCATCCCATAGGGATTGAGGTAATTACCATAACCTAGGACTAGTACAAGCTGAACCAGAACAACACATGGTAAAATTCATTCTTTTTATGCTTTTCTATTATTTTTATGTTTTTATAATTTCAGAAACAATATAAAAGGTGAAGTGTAATTGATGGAAGATAGGTTAGGATTACTTTAGCTCACAATTTCATCAAGAAACATGCACTTAAGGTTCAATCAAGCTTCAGACTCAAGAGGAAAATTCACAGATGGTTAATCCCTAATTCCTTAGGTGATTAACACTAATTCCTAAGCATTAAACCTTAATCCCTTAGGTGTTCAATGACAGAAAAATCTAATGCAAAATTGGGAATTGAACCCTAACTATTCACCTAATTGCTAGGCCTGAATTAGTTAGGAAGCCAGAAGTTAACTAAGCCTCAACCATGATTCCTCATTAGTGAGATTCTATAATTAGGTCTGGATTTATCAATCCAGCAGTGCAGATCCACTTCTCAGCTTGTTCTCCTCATGCTTCAAAAGATGATTTCCTCAATGCACATTCAAGAATCCATTGGAAGCTTTAGCAATCCCAACCCTAGAAGTTTAGCAACCCATCGAAGTGGTTTCAGAAAGTGGAACGTGAAGAGCCATGGAAGAGAGAGTTTAGAGAGGGAAAATGTTTAGAGAGAGATTAAAAATCAGAAAATGAATTTTGTTATTGCTTCTATGTGTCGTTACAGAGCATTTACAACTATATATAGCTAAGGCAAAAACTAACTAAACTAACTTTAATTAATTACAAAGGGAAACTTCTTGACAATTAAACTAACGAAACTACTTAATTGATTACAAAGGAATGAATAATTATAACACAATAATTAAATTACTAGAATACAAATATAGTCAGTAACTAATAAAATAATCAATGGTAACTACTACGGCAATTCACGTTGAAGGAGTATAATATACTGGGCAAACAAACTTCACGTGACATGCTTGCTTAAAGCTTAAAATATACTTTAACACTTGCTTGCTGCATGTTTATGTGATTGGTAGAATGGCAAGGCTTTGTGAAATGCTTCCTTTAACTTTTACGTGAATGCAGGGTGACTTCACGCTTAAGCGTGACCTTTATTCGCTTGTGTGTGATGTCTTTACACCTTACTGGATCCGCATGTATGTACGCTGGGAGGCCAGCGTATGTATGCTGGACCACTGATTTACTGATTCTTCTCTTTTCAGGTTCTGTTTATGAGCGTATCTAGGCTGGGATCCAGCGTATGTACGCTAGATCACTGGGCTGGCACTTTGGTTTTCTTTTTCTCGCGCGTATGTACGCTGGATTCTAGCGTATGTACGTTGGATTTCCTGCACCTAGATCCTGCAAAATACAAGTATATAAATGTCTAGCGTATGTACGCTGGCTTTCTAGCGTATGCACGCTAGGTTAATGAATCTCCCAATAAACGTATTTCCTTATGTGCTTATCTTTTTAACCATTTTCTTACACAATTTAAACACATTTTAATTAAATAATTAAAATAAGAAAGAATGACAATTCATTAAATAATAATGCCAAACTCAACAATATTTAATGGATTAAGTTAAATTAAAGATGAATTTACTAAGTCTTTTCAAGACTTATCAATCACTTAAGATTAATTTCTTAGGGTTAGTTTCTTTTCATTTTGTGAAGTCCTTTTCAAGTTCAAGTCAATGTTCACCATGTCTGCACTTGTAAGTGTTATTTTTACTCTTACCATGTGTAACTAACTTGTTTATGTTGGAATTGGTGAACCAACCTCTTGATATGATGTTGTGATTATGAATTATGCATGTTTATGATTCAAGTTTCATGTTAGTATTTCAACCTTTTATTAGTATGAATTTCAAATGGGAGAATGATTTTCATGCGTGTTAAAATTACTTTTAACGGAAGTAAAAGTTGAAATACCCTTAATATACCAATTACTAGGGATGGAGTTGGTAATTATTGTTGTGTTAAGGTTAGGACTTAAAGCAAGTTTTTACTAAGAAAGCATTTGAGGGATCAGACTTTACAGTAATTATTTAGAATTTATTCACCGAGGGATTGTGTTTAATGATTTTAAGTTGCAATGACATAAACTTGATGATTAAATATGCATATTTATAGTTACTTTTTTATATCTTTAGTGTGGGGATCCAAATTTTAACATAGTTTGTCATTATGTTTTTATATCTCTAGTGTTGGAATTATTGTTCTCAAGTGTGATTTCTGTAGTTATTCTCTAAATAGTTTTACAATTGCATTACACCATTCTTTGATCAATGTATAAATCAACCCTTGAATCTATGAATATTATATAAAATTGTATATAAAAAATTCTTGTTGTTAATAAGTTTTGATATTTTTACCACTCGTAAATAAAATTTACTGTCATTTACTGGAATAATCAATACTTGTGGGAACGATATCTAAATTTTTGAAAACTGCAATGATAAATTGGTGTGCTTGCTAATGACACAATAAGTTTTCTAGCGCCGTTGCTGGGGATTGAATTGATTTCAGTAGCAGAAATTTTTTTTATTGTGGTAAAATTTTCTTTACTTTTTAACTTAGGTAAAAATTTGTCACTTTTACTTTTTACTTAGATATTTGTTTATTAATTCTATACTTCTTTTTTAACTATTCTTGTTACACTAACATTTTTTGTTAAGTTTGTGTATGTAAACTCAGTCTTCTACAAGAAGACTGATCTTTGATCCTGAGATTAAGAAATTTACAAAGAAACTTAGATCTTTAAAATCTAAAACAATAAACTTCTTCATCATCTTTATCTTCTTTTCATAAATTTGAGAGTTTTACAATGGTTGGAGAGCAACTGAGACAAACTTTGGGGCATTTTACTGCTATTCATGGACCACCCCGTGTGTCAGGAATGTTCCAAGGACCTGTTGCAGCAGTGGAGATTAAACCTTCTACACTTAATATTATTCAAAACAATTAGTTTGCTAGATTAAATCATGAAGAAGCATATGATTATTTAACTGTTTTTTTATAAATTATGTAATACAATTGGTTTTGAACCCAATCAAGAGGAATCTGTTTGCATGCAATTGTTTCCTTTTTCTTTGGTTGAAAAAGCAAAAGAATGGTTTAAGTCTTGTCCCCTTGGTAGTTTTACAAACTGGTCTGATGTTGAAAGAAAATTTTGGGAAAGCTTTTACTCACCCTCCAAATATTTTGAAGTAATGATAACAATACACTCTTTTTCACAAAATCATTATGAGTCACTAGGTGAAGCTTGTAACATCCTTCGTTATTTTATAATTATTTTAACCCGTTTTAATAATTTTCACAATAAATTTTGCACATTTATATAATTAAATTACATCATAATTAGGAAAATATACATTTTCATTAAAAATTCCCAAAAGGATAAGTATATAACTCTTTAAAGTCACCAAATTTGAAAGGAAACTAATTTCTGGAACAGGGGCGTCAGCTTCCAATCGCAGCCCTGGCGCTACGCGCCAAGCTGACACTACACATGAGGACATCAGTAGCTGTAACATCCTTGATGTTTTAATATTAGAAAATAAATAGAAATAAATAAATGTATTATTTGGGTTATAATTATAATAATATATATAAGGAATTAAGTGGAAAATGGAATTTTAGGAAAATGGCATCAGGACCCTAACGCGTAGCGCCAATGGGACGCGTAGCATCAGGTATGAATTAATGAGCTGACGCGTAGCCCCAGTGGGACACGTAGCGTCAGCATCGTGATCAGTTTAAAACAGAGGCATGCAAAATAGTTTAGGCAGAACCTTTTCTCTCTATTTTCTTCTCCTCTGAGGCGATTTTGCTTGGGTCTTATGGGGAGCTTTAATTCCTTGTATTTTTGGACATTAGGAGGCGAGGTAAGGTATTTGGGACCTCTAATTTCTAATTTCTTCCTCCCTTCTCATGGATTCGAGTATGCATGTGATGATTGGGGTTTTGATTCTGAGTTTTAGTTAGTTGAAAGGCTTGGGTAATGGGTTTGGAAGTGTGAGGAAGGAAATGTACTAATTGGTTTGGTGGTTCGGTAACCATAGGTGCCGAAACGAGCATTGGTCGAGCGAGCGGCTAAGCGGGCGTTGGATTCGGAGGTGGAACAACGAATCAAGTGATCAAATGATGAAACCGACACCTCAAGCAAATTCTGGAAGCTTGGAATCGAGGTAAGGTGTAACATCCCAAATTTTAATAATGAACCGAGTGAATAAGCCATTAAAGTAACGATTTCAGAAGTGGGAATTAGTTTATTAAGTACCATTAATTTAATTAATCAAAGGGTATGCTGATTTAAAGGGAGGATTGACCTTAGTGGGTGCTGATGGGACTGGGTGACGTGAGCAGACTGCTCCTCACGTTTTCCCACCCCACCATTCCTTCCTTTATGCATATGTTTATAAGTGGACGATGGTTCTCCTTGCCATTCGTTCTTTAGAGTTCCCTGCGAGTTCCTTCTTCTTCTTTCTTTTTCTTCTCTTCTCTTTCTCTGCTCTCTATTTCATTCCCTGTTTCGGAAGCCGAGTGACGTTGCTGCAGAGGAGTCAGAGCCCCCTCACACGAGTAGAAGACGAGCGTCGAAGCAGAAGCAGAAACAACCCTGCACCACTCGTGGAGGGCAGTAGCGTTCAAATAAAGGCTAAGCAAGTGGAAGCGTTGAGTGAAGCAGCGAAGAAAGGAACCAATACCCAAGCAGAAAAGTCCCTCGGAATCTCGTAGTTGGTAGGGGGAGTACCTTACATGTTAAATGCATGGGTTATGAATGGGTTCCGAGTGTTGAAGTGATAGTTCTATATCCTGTTGTATAATAATGCCTGCATGTGGAGTAACCGAGTGTGAGACAAGTGAGAGTGAGTGTTGCATGTTATTAGAGTAACAATTTCAGAAGTGGGAATTAGTTTATTAAGTACCATTAATTTAATTAATCAAAGGGTGTGCTGATTTAAAGGGAGGATTGACCTTAGTGGGTGCTGATGGGACTGGGTGACGTGAGCAGACTGCTCCTCATGTTTTCCCACCCCACCATTCCTTCCTTTATGAATGGGTTCCGAGTGTTGAAGTGATAGTTCTATATCCTGTTGTATAATAATGCCTGCATGTGGAGTAACCGAGTGTGAGACAAGTGAGAGTGAGTGTTGCATGTTATTAGAGTAACAATTTCAGAAGTGGGAATTAGTTTATTAAGTACCATTAATTTAATTAATCAAAGGGTGTGCAGATTTAAAGGGAGGATTGACCTTAGTGGGTGCTGATGGGACTGGGTGACGTGAGCAGACTGCTCCTCATGTTTTCCCACCCCACCATTCCTTCCTTTATGCATATGTTTATAAGTGGACGATGGTTCTCCTTGCCATTCGTTCTTCAGAGTTCCCTGCGAGTTCCTTCTTCTTCTTTCTTCTTCTTCTCTTCTCCTTCTCTGCTCTCTATTTCATTCCCTGTTTTGGAAGCCGAGTGACGGTGCTGTAGAGGAGTCAGAGCCCCCTCACACGAGTAGAAGACGAGCGTCGAAGCAGAAGCAGAAACAACCCTACACCACTCGTGGAGGGCAGTAGCGTTCAAATAAAGGCTAAGCAAGTGGAAGCGTTGAGTGAAGCAGCGAAGAAGGGAACCAACACCCAAGCAGAAAAGTCCCTCGGAATCTCGTAGTTGGTAGGGGGAGTACCTTACATGTTAAATGCATGGGTTATGAATGGGTTCTGAGTGTTGAAGTGATAGTTCTATATCCTGTTGTATAATAATGACTGCATAAGGAGTAACCGAGTGTGAGACAAGTGAGAGTGAGTGTTGCATGTTATTATCGTCCTTGAAGATGCATGCGTTGTTTGAATTCCGATACCCTATGACCCGATTGCATGTTATGATGTGTTGACTGGAATGCTCATTGAATCCGTACATATTCGTATGCATGCATGTGTTGACTGAGTCTTGACACTATTGTATACCGGTTGCATATTATGTTGTACTGATTGAAATGTTTGTTGGAACCTGTTGATCTTCATATGGATTCCTGTGTTGAGTAAGTTCTGATACTGTTGTGTACCAAGTGCATGTTATGCTTGAGTTGATAAGAACGCTGATAGAAGCTTGATATTGATGGACACCGATTGCATTGAACTTATATGTTGTTAATAGAGCTATGATGATGATTGCATGGAAGTGTGTGTGTGTTAAATAAATACATGGAATCCTGGAATTGCGTATTACCGACTGCATGAGAAATATGTATAACTGAGTGAAGGTTGTGTGCATGAATACTATGTTGTGTGATGAATCCGCGTGTGGCGCATGGGATGCGTTATGCTGAGAGCACGTAGTGTGGGACACTACCATCGGTTATAAAGCGTGGGACGCTATAAAATCCTTGAGTGGGACTTAGACTACCTGTGATCACCTCCGTTGGCGCTGAGAGCGTTGGTGTCACCTGTGGGCAAACAGTTGGGTACCTGTAAAACGGCCAAGCAGCTGGGAGCTGATTTGATAGCTGAGAGCTTGGTATAAAAAGGGCTGAGAGCCTACGTTGCAACGTCTAAACCGATACACACGAATGCGAAACTGAGTGAAATGCTATGTGCCTAGTAACTGTTGATATTGTTTGAAATTGGTTATGCATGTGAAGGTGTTAATAAGATGGTGAATGTATATAACCGAGTGTACTATTCCGTGTGTATATGCTGTTAATGCTGATTGAAATCTACTCCATGAAGGTATGTTATGTATTGGAGAGTTGTATATATATATATATATCCGAGTGAGGATTGTGGATTCCGATTGGTAAGGATCTTGTGTATGTTCTGGCTGATTGGCATTGCCCCGACTATAATTGTTGCCATGTATAATTTGTGTATATATACTGTTGTATAAAGGTGAGGCAACCTGAGTCAGTATCTATCATTTAAAATTTAAGATGCTCACCCCTGCTGTGGCAAATTTTCAATGAACATCTCTCGTAATGAGGAGTGGCGGAGGAGCTGAAATGCCGGGTGAAGTGCTGCTGCACTATGAGATATCAAAGACTGTGCATATGCTATATATAGTGTTTTGAGTTAAGCCTTGGCCGGCTCGTGTTTTTTTGTTAACCTTTAAATCAGAATTGAATTCCTTGGATCGGGAACATGACTTCTTGGTTGTAAAATCACGATATATACTTCTATATATATATGCCTATGCTTACACCACGTTGCATGTCTATCTAATGTTGTAAAATGTCTGGGTGATCTATATATATATATATGTGCGTCCATATCTCCGGTTGTGTAGGAAATAACATGTCCCAGCGTGAAGAAAGCCAATTCATGGTCTAGAGGGTGAGTTTACGATTCTATAATGGAGTGGAAGAGATTTAGATGTTCAGAGTGAGTGAAGATCAGATAGCTCTAAGTAGGGAGTGACGTAGAAGACTGCCCCAACAACTAACTGCTAGGAGCCCTCCCGAGCGTAGAATAGTCAATGATTCCCGAGTGAGAATTGCTGAGTGGTGGTTTTCCCGAATGGAGAGTGACACCTTAGACTGTAGAGGACCCCACTATGGTGAACTATTAGTAATAAAGGAATCTGACTGAGTCTTAGCTTAGTGGGAAGCTTAGAGTAGGAAGGTGATGGTTACCAAGTGAAAACTAGGTGAGATATCCCGAGTGACAAAAGGGGCGCGAAGGTTGTCCCGAGTGAAAGGGTTCCCATATATTCCGAGTGAGAGCCAGTGAGGACCATTCCCGTATTATTCGTATATGTATTCTGATTGTTGAAGCCGTGGAATAAATTACATTTCCGAGTGAATTGAGATCAAATTCTTCCGAGTGAATTAGGCACTGGAATCCGAGTGCGGAAATGCCGAGTGAAATGAGCAAATACCGAGAGAAGCCTTCGCTTGAGCGGGTATGCGTAGCGGCGTGGTTCGCTTAAGCGATTTCCCCTTCTTCCGCTGTCATCTCCTCTGAATCGGATTTATCTCTCCTGATCTCCTTTCCTTTCATTTTCTTGTGCCAAGGCATTCTGATTTTCCTTTAATTGTGAAAAATTTCCCTGATTTTCTTGCTTATGATTTGTCTAATTTAGGGTGTTACATAAGGGGGTGTTTGGGTCATAATTAATTAGAATCATTACTTGAATAAAATCTGGGAGTTTAGAAATTAAGTAAGAATTGTTATAAATGGTATAGATTGCTTAAGTGTGATTGTTATAACTATATGAGATGATAAAATGAGATTAAATTGTTGAATAATAAAGAGATGTGTTGATTAAATTAATTATATAATTGCATAGTTATTTGATTAGTATGAATGGTAACCCGAATGGTGAGATTAATGTATGCATGTGTGATAATTCCACTTTGAGGTGTGTATACATATTTAAGCATGGATAAGAATGTGGAATTATGGATTAGTGGTGATTATGTATGTATGATGATATATACGATAGCATTGTTTGGATGGGCTTGACAAGTCGGTCGCCCTGTATTGTAAGCACATGCCAGTTTTTGGTAGTTGCATATGTTGTTTGTTGATTACATACCATGTTTATAAGATATGATATGTGATTATGTGGTATGGGATGACCAACGGTATGTATACCCCTCGTTTTCTAGCTCCCGTGGTCTTTGTGCCCAGTTGAGCTACCCCGTGGTTGAGGTGGAGAGGCAAGTCAGGCTTGGTGAACCAAGTCGGGTTCACAGGATATCAAGTCGTACTCCCAGCTGAAGGTCAGTGCTTTAGTATCCGGATACTAGGTGTCAAAATGTATGAGAGTCAGTTATGATATATGTGGACTTTATATTGTTTAGTGAATGAATGAATTATGAATTGAGAACGTGATGTATATTGGTGTATATAAGACTTGGATGATGATATGAAATTATGATGTTAATTAAGTGAGAGATGATATATATATATCTATATATGTGTGTGTGTGTGTGTGTGAGTGTGAAACAGGAAATTACGAAAAGAGATGGCTGGTATATGAGTATATATATATGCACACTTATATGAATGAGTGCAGGGAATTAGAGGAAATCGTTTCATGACATAAATTGTAGGTATTGTTAGGTCTATTATTTCGTTCTATATTAATTATGATATTCAAACACTCACCTTACTGTTGTTTCATTTTAGTGACCAATGACAGGTATGATGCTAATGCCGCGGAGGTGCGCCAAGTGGAAGACTGATGCCAAGGATGAATAAATGAATAAATGAATGTAATGTTTAAATGTATATGTTTAAGTGTGTAATAAGCAATAGATTGCTATGGTGCATGATAGATAACAAATTATGTGTGATGATTTTGTTATGATTACATTTGATGTGATGTGATGAATTGATGATGATGATGATGATGTGAAATTATGACACGGAGCCATTGATGTGTGAATGATGAATGATATGGGCAGGAACTGTGATACGCATGAATGTTGTGTGATATGTGGAATGGTAAATGGATGCTTGATTGAGGATTTGACTGATTTAAAGGTTATGCATATAGTGAATAAATATGAAATTAAGGAATTGAATAGGTGATTTCGGAATCTGACGGGTTTCGGGACCCCCAGAAGGTACCGATAGGTCCTCTAGGATATTTAGAATATGTGTGCATTAGCTTTGACACAATTGGAATCCATTTAGGAGGTTTAGTGCAAGAGTTTTACACTTAATTGAGTTAATTTGCATTTTGCGTATAACTTGGGCATATATTAGAATTTTGGCGAACGGACGGCGCCAATAGTTCCGGGATAGGGAAAACATGTGGCCCATGAAGTTTCGTGGCAATTGGATCTACAACGGGCCAATTAGGTAGGTTAGAAGTTGGTTAAATAGTTTAAAATGTGTAACAATATCAGGTGCTATTACTGTCATGCCCACGCTATGCGTGACGCTGACGCGTAACGTGAGGTGTGCATCAGAGGGCTGACACTACGCGTTGGGCTGACGTGTAGTGTCAGGCCCCTATTTTAGGTTTTTATTTCTTCCAAACTTAGGTAGTCTTAAAGTTTTATGATGTTATATTATTCTTACTTTTGAACCTGTTTAGTGAAAATAAACATTATTTTGAATTAAGGTATAATTAATTAATTAAATGTAAAAAATTTATTATGAAATTAATTAAACGGGTAAGAATAAATATAAATTGACGTAGGACATCACAAGTGGTATCAGAACGGTTCTTTCTAGAGCTGGGGGAATGTGCAAAGTTAGGGAATTGTTTGAGTCCTATACCGGACTGTTTTACATTTATTGCTTTATGCTTGTGATTGTTTAAATTGTTAACAGGTTGACTTGGCATCATTCTCTTGGCACTCTGGGCAGCATCTTATTATGTGTTTATATGTGAGGTAAATTTTTGTACTCCCTGGTCAATTATTGGTATTAATGGTGATGTGTTTTGGAATACTATAGAATTGAATTATGGATGAAGGAACTAGTTCAGGTAGTGGTGATGATTTCTTTGCAAGGTTCTCACAGATGATGAGTAGGGCTGAATCTGGCCCGACTCTTGATAAATTTTTGAAGAGGAATCCACCTACCTATAAAGGAGGACATGACTATGATGGTGCACATATGTGGCTGCGTGAGATTGAGCAGACTTTTGAATACTATGAATGCTCTGAAGAACAGAAGGTGCAGTTTGCTACTTATCAATTGAAAGATAAAGCCCGTGTATGGTGGTCAAGAACTAAGATTCAAATGAATGCTGCAAGTGAACCCTTGATATGGAGGAATTTTTTATGGAGGTTTCTTGCTAAATATTTTCCTAATAATTATAAAATCTGCAAGGAGATGGAATTCTTAAAACTTGAACAAGGTGGAATGTCTGTAGCTGAATACACAACGAAGTTTGATGAGTTGTGTGAATTTTACCATCCTTTTTCTCTTGAAGGAACTGAAGGCAGTAAATGTGCAAAATATGAAGCTGGTCTTAGGATTGAACTCCGAAGTGCAATTGTTCCCCTTGAAATCCATGATTATCCTACTCTGGTAAATAAAGTTAGACTTACTGAAGAGGTACAGTTACAGAGAGCATATCAGTCAAGGGACAAGAAACCATTGAAGTCTAAGGGATTCAGTTTTAAGAAGATGGGTCAATTCTTCCGTGGTGGCAAGTCTTCTACTTCATCATCATCTTCTTCTCGTTAAGGCTCTATCGACCATTCCAGTGGCCGTTCTGGTAATCGTGCATGTTATAATTGTGGACAGGAAAGGCACCTGTCTAGGCATTGTCCTGCTAATCAAATTGTTTACTTCCAATGTCGACAACCTGGACATCTTAGGTCTGATTGCCCACAAAGGCAGCAGCAGGGTAGACATGGTAATAGGGCTAATGCTTCTATGATTTGTGGTGGTAATCTTCAGCATGGGGGCACCGCCGCCGAGGCTAACACACTAGGCGATCTAATGCTCAGTCCAGTGGTGCTCAGAATGTTATGGTTGGGCGTGTGTTTGCTTTTGATGCTTCTGAAGTTGTAAGAAATGATAATCTGGTACAGGGTAAGTGTCTTATTCATGGCTGTCTTGTAAATGTTATTTATGATTCAGGTGCAACACATTCTTTTATTTTTGAAAGTTGTGTGAAAGGACTTGGCTTACCGGTGGTGTTAATGGAGAATGCTCTTAGTGTCTCCACTCCTACTGGTTCTACATTTCGTGCAACTACCATGTGTGGAGAATTGCCAATGAAAATTGAAGATCGTTCCTTTCTGGTGAATTTAATATGTATGTCATTGAAGAACTTGGATGTTATTTTGGGACTTGATTGGCTAGCTGCTAATCACATTATGGTGGACTGTTATCGCAAGATCATAATCTTCTCCCAGGAACTTGATACTAAGAATGTGGTGAGTGATGTCTCCATAGCTTATGCTATTTTGTTTGTTGTTGAGGGGCAATATAATCTTAAACCTAGTGATATTCCGGTGGTGTGTGATTTCCCTGATGTATTCTCAGAAGATATCCCGGAACTGCCTCCTAATAAGGAGATTGATTTTGCTATTGACTTAATTCTTGGGGCAGGCCTGTGTCTTGTGCACCCTATCGAATGTCTTCTATAGAGTTGGTTGAAGTAAAGAAGCAAGTAAATGAGTTGTTAGATAAGGGGTTTATCCGACTAAGTGCTTCACCTTGGGGCGCTCCGGTATTATTGGTGAAAAAGAAAGATGGCAGTATGAGAATGTGTATTGATTATCAGCAGTTGAATAAATTGATGGTTAAGAATAAACATCCTTTACCACGAATTGATGATTTGTTGGATCAGTTGAGAGGCAAAATGGTGTTTTCTAAGATCGATTTAAGGTCTGGATACCATCAGATAAGAGTAAAGTCGGAGGATATTCCGAAGACGACATTTAGGACGTGGTATGGACATTTTGAATACGTTGTGATGCCTTTTGGAGTGACCAATGCTCCAGCTATCTTCATGGATTATATGAATCAGATTTTCCAACCTTACTTGGATCAGTTTGTTGTGGTGTTTATTGATGACATTTTGGTATATTCAAAGTCTATTGAGGAACATGCACAACACCTCCAAATTGTTTTACAGGTGCTACGTGAGAAGAAATTGTATGCTAAGTTATTGAAATGTGATTTCTAGGAAGCTAGTGTGCAATTTTTGGGGCATGTGATTTCGAGTAACGGTGTATCTATTGATCCCTCTAAGATTGAAGCGGTTATGGCTTGGGGGAGACCTAGATTGGTGGCTGAAATCAGGAGTTTTCTTGGATTGGCTGGTTATTGAAGGATTTTCTCGCATTGCGCTACCCTTGACTCGATTGACAAGGAAGAAGACTCCATTTGTGTGGACGAAAAAGTGTGAATTAAGTTTTCAAACTTTAAAGCAATGCTTAACTTCGGCGCCGGTACTTGCACTGCCGAATGTGACAAAAGAGTTTATGGTGTATTGTGATGCTTCCAAGTTTGGTTTAGGATGTGTACTAATGCAAGATGATCGGGTAATTGCTTATGCTTCTAGGCAATTGAGGCCGCATGAACAGAATTATCTCACTCACAATTTGGAACTTGCTGCTATAGTATTTGCATTGAAGATTTGGCGGCATTATTTGTATGGATCGCGTTTTGTGGTGTTTAGTGACCACAAGAGTTTGAAGTATCTATTTGATCAGAAGGAACTAAACATGAGACAAAGGCGATGGGTGGAATACCTGAAGGATTATGACTTTGATTTGAGATACCACCCTGGTAAGGCGAATGTGGTGGCTGATGCCTTAAGCAGAAAGGTATTACATACAGCTTTCTTGATGGGCAAATAACAAGAATTGTTGGAAGATTTTCACGATATGAATATTGGGGTTGTCATTCAGGCACCAAATCAGATGGTAATTGGGATGCTGAAGATCTCTAATGAATTTTTGGAATCCTTAGCTATGACTCATGAGGATGATGAAGAGTTGTTAGAGTTACTTGATACTCAAGCTAGAGGAAAAGATATGGGATTAACCATAGGCAATGATGGAATTTGGCGGTTCAGGAATCGTGTTGTTGTACCCACAGAAGGTGATTTCAGGCAAGCTGTGTTAGCTGAAGCACATAAAGTTCCTTAAGTATCCATCCTAGTATCACTAAGATGTACCATGATTTGAAGAAAGAATTCTGGTGGCCGGGAATGAAGAAAGCGATAATTGGATATGTACGATCTTGTGTGATATGTCAGAAGTGTAAGGTTGAACACTAGAGGTCTCCTGGTTTACTTCAACCTCCGGAGATTTCGATATGGAAATGGGAAAGCATTACCATGGATTTTGTGTCTGGGTTACCTCGTACCTGTTCTGGATGTAATGCAATCTGGGTAATTGTGGATAGGTTGACCAAGAGTGCTCACTTCTTGACTATGAACATGAAATGGTCATTAGACCCGTTGGCTAGGTTGTACATTACTGAAATTGTAAGGTTGCATGGTGTGTCTTCAAGTATTATTTCAGACGGTGATCCCTGATTCACCTCTAAATTTTAGGGAAGTCTGCAGCAGGAACTGAGTACTGAATTAAGGTTGAGTTTAGCTTATCATCCTCAGACTGATGGCCAGTCTAAGTGGACTATACAGTTCTTGAAAGACATGCTCAGAGCTTGTGTACTAAAGCAAGGTGGCTCATGGGAGGGGTATCTATCATTGGTGGAGTTTGCTTATAACAACAGCTATCATAGCAGCATTGGGATGGCTCCTTATGAAGCTTTGTATGGTAGGCGGTGTCGTATACCTTTATGTTGGAATGAAAATGGTGATGTAGTTCATTTATGACCTGAATTAATCTAGGAAATGAATGATCAGGTAGCATTGATTCGTGAGAAGATGAAGATTGCTCAAGACCGTCAGAAGAGTTATTATGACAATCGCCTTGGGCCACTTGAGTTTCAGGTGGGAGATTGGGTGTTTCTGAGGGTTTCACCTACCAAAGGTGTAGGTCAGATACTGAAGAGTCGTAAGCTTAATCCGAGATACAATGGGCCATACTAGATTTTGGAGAGGATTGGTGATGTCGCTTACTGATTGGATCTTCCCCAGTCATTGACCAATATTCATAATGTGTTTCATGTTTCTTAATTGAGGGCATATATTCCTTGTGATTCAATGATTGTTCCTGAAGATTCCATTGAGCTAAAGGAAAACTTGACTGTGGAGGTGATGCCTATTTGTATTGAAGAGTATCAGACTAAATGATTGAGGAGTAAGGAAGTCTCTTTGGTAAAAAATAAGTGATAGAACTTGAACAAAGTAACTTACACTTGGGAGTTGGAGTCTGATATAAGGCGATTGTATCCGGATCTTTTCCAATAAGGTATGTTAATTTCGGGGACGAAATCCCTTTTTAGGGGGAGTGGATGTAACATCCTTGATGTTTTAATATTAGAAAATAAATGGAAATAAATAAATGTATTATTTGGGTTATAATTATAATAATATATATAAGGAATTAAGTGGAAAATGGAATTTTAGGAAAATGGCATCAGGACCCTGACGTGTAGCGCCAATGGGATGCATAGCGTCAGGTGTGAATTAATGAGCTGACGCGTAGCGCCAGTGGGATGCGTAGCGTCAGTGTCGCGATCAGTTTAAAATAGAGGCATGCAAAACAGTTCAGGGGAAACCTTTTCTCTCCATTTTCTTCTCCTCTGAGGCGATTCTGCTTAGGTCTTGTGGGGAGCTTCAATTCCTTGCATTTTTGGATATTGGGAGGCGAGGTAAGGCATTTGGGACCTCTAATTTCTAATTTCTTCCTCTCCCTCTCATGGATCTGAGTATGCATGTGATGATTGGGGTTTTGATTTTGAGTTTTAGTTAGTTGAAAGGCTTGGGTAATGGGTTTGGAAGTGTGAAGAAGGAAATGTACTAATTGGTTTGGTGGTTCGGTAACCGTAGGTGCCGGAACGAGCATTGGTCGAGCGAGCGGCGAAGCAGGCGTTGGATTCGGAGGTGGGACAATGAATTAAGTGACCAAAGGACGCAACCGACACCTCGAGCAAATTGTGGAAGCTTGGAATCGAGGTAAGGGGGTGTTCGGGTCATAATTAATTAGAATCATTACTTGAATAAAATCCGGGAGTTTAGAAATTGAGTAAGAATTATTATAAACGTTATAGATTGCTTAAGTGTGATTGTTATAACTATATGAGATGATAAAATGAGATTAAATGGTTGAATAATAATGAGATGTGTTGATTAAATTAATTATGTAATTGCATAGTTATTCGATTAGTATGAATGGTAACCCGAATGGTGAGATTAATGTATGCGTGTGTGATAATTCCACTTTGAGGTGTGTATACATATTTGAGCATGGATAAGAATGTGGAATTATGGATTAGTGGTGATTATGTATGTATGATGATATATACGATAGCATTGTTTGGATGGGCTTGACAAGTCGGTCGCCCTGTATTGTGAGCACATGCCAGTTTTTGGTAGTTGCATATGTTGTTTGTTGAGTACATACCATGTTTATAAGATATGATATGTGATTATGTGGTATGGGATGACTAACGGTATGTATACCCCTCGTTTTCTAGCTCCTGTGGTCTTTGTGCCCAGTTGAGCTACCTAGTGGTCAAGTCGGACCCAGTGGTTGAGGTGGAGAGGCAAGTCAGGTTTGGTGAACCAAGTCGGGTTCACAGGATATCAAGTCATACTCCTAGCTGAAGGTCAGTCCTTTAGTATCCGGATACTAGGTGTCAAAATGTATGAGAGTCAGTTATGATATATGTGGACTTTATATTGTTTAGTGAATGAATGAATTATGAATTGAGAATGTGATGTATATTGGTGTATATAAGACTTGGATGATGATATGAAATTGTGATGTTAACTAAGTGAGAAATGATATATATATATATATATATATATATATGTGTGTGTGTGAGTGTGAAATGAGAAATTAGGAAAAGAGATGGCTGGTATATGAGTATATATATATATATATATATATGCACACGCTTATATGAATGAGTGTCGGGAATTGGAGGAAATCGTTTCATGACGTAAATTGTAGGTATTGTTAGGTCTATTATTTCTATCTATATTAATTATGATATTCCAAACACTCACCCTTGCTGTTGTTTCATTTTAATGACCAATGACAAGGATGATGCTAATGCAGTGGAGGTGCGCCAAGTGGAAGACTGATGCCAAGGATGAATGAATGAATGTGATGTTTAAATGTATGTGTTTAAGTGTGTAATAAGCAATAGATTGCTATGGTGTGTGATAGATAACAAATTATGTGTGATGACTTTGTTATGATTACGTTTGATGTGATGTGATGAATTGATGATGATGATGATGTGAAATTATGGCACGGAGCCACTGATGTGTGAATGATGAATGATATGGGCAGGAACTGTGATATGCATGAATGCTGTGTGTGATGTGTGGAATGGTAGATGGATGCTTGATTGAGGATTTGATTGATTTAAAGGGTATGCATATAGTGAATAAATATGGAATTAAGGAATTGAATAGGTGATTTCGAAATCCGGCGGGTTTCGGGACCCCCGGAAGGTACCGATAGGTCCTCTAGGATATTTAGAATGTGTGTGCATTAGCTTTGGCACAATTGGAATCCATTTAGAAGGTTTAGTGCAAGAGTTTTACACTTAATTGAGTTAATCTGCATTTTGCGCATAACTTGCGCATATGTTAGAATTTTAGCGAATGGATGGCGCCAATAGTTCTGGAATGGGGAAAACATGTGACCCATGAAGTTTCGTGGCAATCGGATCTAAAACGGGCCAATTGGGTAGGTTAGAAGTTGGTTAAATGGTTTAAAATGTGTAACAGCATCAGGTGCTATTACTGTCATGCCCACGCTATGCGTGGGGCTGACACGTAACTTGAGGTGCGCAGTAGAGCGTCAGGCCCCTGTTTTAGGTTTTTATTTCTTCCAAACTTAGGTAGTCTTGAAGTTTTGTGATGTTATATTATTCTTACTTTTGAACCTGTTTAGTGAAAATAAACATTATTTTGAATTAAGGTATAATTAATTAATTAAATGTGAAAAATTTATTGTGAAATTAATTAAAGGGTAGGAATAAATATAAATTGACGTAGGACGTCACAGTAGCAGCACCTGTTGCTGTTGCACATTTTAGGCCGATTGACCAACTTCTAACCTACCCAATTGGCCCGTTTCTCGTCTGATTGCCACGAAACTTCACGGGTCATATGTTTTCCCCATTCCAGAACTGTTGGCGTCATCCGTTTGCCAAAATTCCAACATATGTGCAAGTTACGTGTAAAATGGTGTTTAACTTAATTTTATGCAAAACCCTTGCACCAAACACCCTAAATGGGTTCCAATTGGCCTAAGGCCAATACACATAGTTCCTAAATATCCTAGAGGACCTATTGACACTCTTTGGGGATTCCGAAACCTGTTAGATTTTAAAATTGCCTATTCACTTCCTAACTCCATGAAATTTGCCTATTTCTAATACATGCCTTAAATCATCAACCATTACCCAATTCATACAAATCGTGTCACACTTAACTTATAAGCACACACTAACATATGACAACCTGCCTATGACATTTATCACTCACATAATGTTGGCTCCGTGCCATAATTCATCAATTTCTATTAACTAGCAATCATTAATATAATTAACATTAGCTTTCATCATCTCTTTATCAACTCACATCACTATCAATAATTCACCAATTAACTATGAAACCATTATTACTATTAAATCAACCATCATCATAATTTGAATCATTGTCCCCCACATCACCACATATATCTATCATTTACTACACAACCACACACCTCATATATACCATTCATACATCATAGTACCTGCCAATTTCATGCAATCACATAATGACTCCATACATACCTAAACCATTGAATACTCAAGTAGCTCCGTGCTACTTGGTACCATCACATCTGTAATTATTAAATCAAGTCACACACACCATAATCACCAAATAATTTAATTTTTACATTCCACAATCAAAAAAATAACCGCATAATAAATATGTATACATATACATCATTATTACATTAATTTTTTCTTTTCCTGGCCTCATTTAGTGCTCGTCTCCTCGGCGTGCACCCATTCCTGCAACAGTCACTAAAACCACAATATAGGGGTGAGTGACTAGAATTAAGAGTTAATACAGAAATAAATATCAAAACTAGAGAAGGTGTAGTCTAGCTATCCTCTTAATCACAAATCTTAATTATGATCATTTATCTTTCACCTTTTCCCTTTACATACTCTTCTAATTATCATTTTCTCATAACTACATTGATTACCTAAATTAGCACTATCTTAAACATATTGGGATCCCTATAGTCAAGCATACCTACTTAGCCAAGTCATTCCTTTTCTGATTCATTATTCAATAATATCATATACAAATTATTACATTAGTTAGCCTCAAGTCTCTATATTAATTATTCTTAAATAAATCAACATCATGACATCATCAATCATTAAATTCATTATAAAGATTACAATGTCAATATCATATCACATATACACCACTAACTCTCATATATAATAGACTCCTAGTATCTGGATACTAAAAGGATCAACCTTCAGCTGAGGGTCCGACTTGACACCCCGTGAACCCGACTTGGTTCATTGAGCCCGACTTGGCTCCCCCTCAACCACCGGGTCATAGACCTCTGGGTAGCTCAACTGGGTCCAACTTGACCATGGAAGCTAAAAACGAGGGTAAAACATATTGTCGGTCGTCCTCCACTACATAATCACATATCATATGTCATACATCATGGTATATCATTACAATCATCATATACAACTGTCAGAAACTGACATAAGCTCACGATATAGGGCGACCGACTTGTCAAGCCCATCAATATAATGCCATCACACATAATCAATCATATAGCATAAACATACAATCCCTTTACTGGAAGCCTGCCAGGAGCTGCTCCTTGCTCGTGCAGTGTACCGGCAACCACTCCTCGCCCTCAACAGTGTCCAAGGTATCTCATTCATAATATACAATTTAATATAATTAAGAACATCATCAATCACATATGTAAATGTCAGAAACTAACGTATAATCATATCACGGGGTGGCCGACTTGCCAAGCCCACTTACATACCACCACAAGACAGTATTACAATCGTCAGTGGGGCGGTAAACTTGCCAAACCCCAGGCATCTAATCATACTAGCGATACTCTCTGCTAATCATTTCTAACTACGACAATATTCATGCTATCCATATATATGGACATACGTACTACCACCGTTATGAGTATTATGCCTTTTCCTTATTTTGACTTATTAGCTTAGGGTCCCATCATCGATTCATTCTAACTTTATTCACACTACTTTCTTGTCATAATTATTTATTATAATTTGAAATCTCTCACCCACTCACATAGTCTAATCAACTCATTAGTATCTTTCATACATTCTCAATCCCTTATTTGTCATGTTTCACATTATTTAATCCTCACTTACTTACCTCACATATACATACATCTCGTATCACCCACTTAGGTTCACTTTATTTCATAATTTACCATATAGCTATTTTATATCATACTATTTCATTTCATTCACTTTCTTATTCCATATAAGCTATTATATTCTAAAACTCCTTTAATCATTACGTATCAATATATTCACTTTATATGTTCACTTATTCACTTATTTGTCACTTACAAGGATTATAATATGTATCTTTATCTTCTCGTTCTCCAACCTCTCATATTGCTAACTTCTAAACTCAATTAGCACATTTATAATAGCTATAATATACCGTTTCTCTAGTCGCCAATGGCCCAGGCAAATTTCTAAATTAACCTTAACCCAACACACCCCTCTTACCTCGATTCCGAGCTTTCCAAGGCTTTATATCACTTGTCGGGTCCCCTCTCAAATCGATTTTCATTTTCGGTATCTGTTTCTTAGTTTCGTAACCTTGAACGAACTCCGATCCTTGCTTTAACAATATCCTTTAAATACCCACTTGTTTCTCCTTTGTAGTTGTCATCCTAGAAGCGTGTTCAAGTTACCCCAAGGCCATAAAACATGGAATCATCATCTCCTACCAACATGTACTAACGGTCAGGGAGAATAGAAAAGAGGAGAAGACAGGAATCATGTAATTGAAGGTCTCCAAGCACTTACCTTACCTCCAAAGGTTTAAGAATGCAAGAATCCACAAGCTCCCTCAAAACCCTAGCCAAATAGCATCAGAAAAGAGAAAAAATGGAAGAAGAAGCTCGCGGGTTCTGTTCTGCATGTCCCTGTTATAACACAGGTCGCAGCGCTAACGCTACGCATCCTACTAATTCTACGCGTTAGGTCATTAATTTACACCTGATGCTACGCGCCCCATCCACATTACGCGTCAGAGTTCTGATGCTATTTTCTTTGAAAATTCATTTAAAACTCTATTTTCCATTTAACATTTCATATCTCATCATTATTTTAAACCAAATGATACTTTATTCACTTCTAATTTATTTTCTAATATTAAAACATCAGGGATGTTACAAAGCTTAGGAATAATTCAAGGCGTTGCTAAGAAAATGTCCAAACCATAATTTAGACGATGGAGGAAAGGTAAGAATTGTTTACCATGGTTTATTGCCTCAGTTTAAGATGATGTTAGATGCTTGTGCAGGTGGTTCATTAATGAACAAGACAGCTGAAGAGACAATAGCTATCATGGAATCCATGTCCACTAGTGATAGACAAACAAAGCATGAGAAAGGTAATTTTTCCAGGAAGCCAGGAATGATTGAGTTTAGAGTGAATGATACAGTCCTAGCTCAACAAAAATTATTGACACAACAGATTGAAGCAATGAGCAAACAATTGTAAAAACTACAGATTGCTCAAGTGTCAACACAACCCCCTACTCAGTTGAAACAATACATACACTGTATGGGTGAACAACCTTGTGGATATTGTGCACCTGATGATAATAAACTTGAGCAAGCCAATTTTTTGAATAACCAAAGACAACCTGTAGGTAATTATCCTGTCTATTCTGGCAATTATTTTCCTAACAATTATCAACAGGGTTGGAAAAATCAAAATTTTGGCTAAAAGAAAGTAGCTGGACCTTTCAACAGACTAGACTAACAAGGATAGAAGACTTTATCCAATAATTGTTGCAATATATGTAAACAAATGAAGCCGCCTGAAAGGTGTCAAATCTACAATTGTGTTAGTTAGTAAAGGAAATGGATGAAATGAAAAGTTTTGGCTTTTCTGTTAATACCCAGAACCCAAGAGAATAATGTATAGTTATTTTCACTAGTAGTGGTAGAATGGTAGAAACTAATTGTAATGAAACTTGTAAAGAAAGTGAAAAAGAGTGTGAAAAAGAAAAAGAAGAGAAGAAGGAAGAAAAAGAAAGTGAAGAGAAGGGAAAACAAAAAGAAATAAAAGAAAAAGAAGAAAAAGAAGAAAAACAAAAACAAAAACAAAAAACTTAAAAAAGAGAAAAAGAGAAAAAATAGTACTTGGGTCAGACACCTCCAGTCAAGGATCTGTCTTATCCACATGCACCTTCTAGAAAGGATAAGGAAAGAGAGTACAAAAGATTCCTTGAAATTTTTAAGTAGTTACAGATAAATATTCCATTCTTTAAAGGCATTAGAATAAATGCCAACATATGCAAAATTTATAAAAGAACTGCTTACAAAGAAGAGGGGGTACAATGAAGAAATTGTTGAGCTAGAAGCAGGTTGTAGTGCCATCCTACAATATAACATGCCAGAGAAATCTAAAGATCCCAGAAGTTTCACCATTCCTATGTCCATCGGAAGCATGAACGTTGGGAAGGCTTTGTTAGACTTAGGGGCTAGCATCAATTTAATGCCCCTAAGCATGATGAAGCGCATTGGTGATCTTGATCCACAAAGGACTAAGATAACTCTATAGCTGGCAGAACGCTCCATCAAAAGACCCTATGGGATAGTGAAAGACGTGCTTGTGAAGGTTGACAAGTTCTACTACCCTGTTGATTTTGTGGTGTTAGACATGGAAGAGAATACTGAAGTCCCCTTAATTCTTGGAAGACCATTCATGAAGACTGCGAGAGTTTTAATAGATGTAGACAATGGAAAACTTGTAGTCAGAGTACATGATGAAGAGGTAAATTTTGATGTTTTTCAAGCCATCAAACATCCTAACCCAAAATAAGACTATTTTAGAGTGGATGCATTAGATGAAGTTTGCCTCTCCATAACAAAAGGTATGCCTTATTCTGATCCTCTAAATAAATTTTTAATTGACTTTATGGATTGTTTGAATGAGGACAAGGAAAGATAGATAGATAGGTGTTTAGAAGAGCTGGAAAGAGGGAAGGACATTTCCCCTGAAACAAAGAAAATAAAAGAACTCAAAGAAGCACCTGTTGAGGAAATCTAGAAACCAGAACTAAAAGTGTTACCTTCTCACCCCAAGTACATCTTTTTAAAGGAAGGTAATCTCAAACCAGTCATTATAATTAATTTGTTAACTGAAACAAAAGAAGCAACACTGGTGAAGGAGTTGAAGAAAAATCAAGAAGCAATTGGATGGACTCTTGAAGACCTGAAAGGTATAAGTCCATCTTACTGTATACACAGGATTTTATTGGAAGATGATTACAAACCTGTAGCTCAACCTCAAAGACGCCTCAATCCAACAATGAAAAAGGTGATAAAGAAGGAGGTTCTCAAATTGTTGAAAGCAGGAATCATCTACCCTATTTCTGATAGTGCATGGGTAAGTCTGGTCCAAGTGGTTCCAAAAAAGGGAGGTATGACAGTTATTATTAATGATAAAATTGAATTAATACCCACAAGAACTGTCATTAGTTGGAGAATGTGTATAGACTATAGGAAATTGAATCAAGTAACTAGAAAAGACCATTTCCCATTTTCCTTTATGGACCAAATGCTTGAGAGGTTATTAGGACAAGCTTACTATTATTTTATTGATGGTTACTCTAGACATAATCAAATTGTTATTGATCCTCTTGATCAAGAGAAGACTGCTTTCACGTGTCCTTTTAGAATTTTTACTTATAGGAAAATGTCATTTGGATTATGCAATGCACCTACTACTTTTTATAGATGTATGTTTGCCATTTTTGTAGATCTAATTGAAAAGAGCATTGAGATTTTCATGGATGACTTATCCGTTTTTGGGAATTCTTTTGATACCTGTCTAGCGAACTTGGACACTGTACTAAAGCGGTGTATTGCCATAAATCTAGTGCCGAACTGGGAGAAATGTGACTTCCTTGTGACAGAAGGAATTGTGCTAGGTCATAAAATCTCTGCAAAAGGTACAGAAGTCAACCAAGAGAAAATAGAGGTAATATCCAAACTCCCACCCCTTGTAAATGTTAAAGGGATTAGAAGCTTTTTAGGACATGCTGGGTTTTATCGAAGCTTCATCAAAGATTTTTTAAAGATTGCGAAACCTTTAACAAACCTTCTGAACAAGGATGCTGAATTTAAATTTGATGATGCATATCTAAAAGCTTTTAATTCTTTGGAAGAAAAACTGATTTCTGCTCCCATGATTGTTGCTCCTAACTAGAATATACCCTTTGAACTTATGTACGATGCAAGTGACTATGTTGTAGGAGCTGTTTTGGGTCAATGACACAAAGATTTTTAGAGTAATATACTATGCTAGCAAGGTTTTAAATTAAAATCAAATAAATTATGCAACCACTAAAAAGGAATTGCTAGCTACAGTGTATGCCCTAAAAAAATTTCATTCATATTTGATAGGCTCAAAAATAATTATTTTCACTGATCACACGGCTATCAAATATCTTTTGACCAAATTAGACTCTAAGCCTCGGTTAATCCGATGGATTTTGCTTTTACAAGAATATGACCTTGAGATTAAGGACAAAAGGGTTATAAAAATATAGTCGCAGACCATTTATCCAGGCTAATAAACAATGAGGTCACTACCAAAGAAAATGAAATAGAAGAAGAATTTCCTGATGAAAAATTATTTGAAATAACAAAAAGGCCATGGTTTGCTAACATGGCCAATTTTAAAGCAGCGGAAATTCTTCCCATATAATTTAACTTGGCTGCAAAGGAAAAAGTTTTTCAACTATGCTAATCATTTTGTCTGGAATGACCCTCGTCTATTTAAAATTGGTATGGCTAATTTATTACGACGTTGTGTGCCTGAATGGGAAATTGATGGTGTACTATGGCATTGTCAGAAATCCCCTTATGAAGATCATTTTAATTGAGAGAGGACTGCTGTAAAAATCCTCTAATTAGGTTTGTACTGGCCTTCAATATTTAAGGATGCTCACTCATTTGTACAATCTTATGATAATTGCCAAACAACGGGAAATATCTCAAGGAGGTAAGAAATGCCTCTCACAAAAATCCAAGAGGTTGAGGTATTTGATTGCTGGGGAATTGATTTCATGGGACCTTTCCCCAACTCTCAATCTAATTAATTTATTCTTTGGGCAGTTGATTATGTTTCCAAATGGGTAGATGCAACTGCTTCACCTAATGTTGATTCCAAAGCTGTAGTTAATTTCTTAAAGAAAAATATTTTTTACAGGTTTGGAACACCAAGAACTTTGATAAGTGATGGAGGATCACATTTTTGTAATAAAGTTCTTTAGAAGGTGTTACAGCATTATGGTGTCAGACATAAGGTGGCCACAGCGTATTGTTAACCAAATGGCCTCAGTGACTCAAGAAGGGGGGTGAATGGAGTCTTAAAATAATTACTTATGTCACAACTTTACTTTGCTTTATAAGAATAATGAAGAAATTAATCAATTTATGAGTAAGTAATAACAAATGAAGTAAATAACTCGAAAATAAATAGAGATAGGAAAGAGAAATTGTGACACGCTTGAATTTTTATCCTGATCTGGTTCCCCTACATCCAGGCCCTAAGTAAATTTACTTGAGATTTTCCATTAACAAGAATTTGAGATTTACAAGATGAGAATATACAAATCTCTTAACTTCCTTACCAAGAATTTATCCCTCACTTTTTTATCCTTCTCATAATTCTTACCCAAACAACCCCAAAGGCTACAACCTTGCCTTTGTTACAATGTTCCAACCCAATTTGTGTATAAGTAAAACAAAAAACCTTTCAACTTCTCTGATAATGAAAAACAAAATGAGAGAAGAAGTTACACGATGATGATCATGAAATGTAGCTCTCTTTACAGAGCAGAATTTACAAAGATAACGTGTTTAAGAAAACTCTCTTAATAGAGTAGAATAAAAATTTAAAGCTTTAAATAATTAGATCAACTCAAGAAATGAAGAACAATTTCATAAATTATAAGCGTAGAAGAAGTTGATCAAACAGAATTATAGCTCTCCTTTGATAAAGAAAATTTAAAATTAAAGCATAAAGATAATGAACTTATCCCTCAATAATGTAGCTCTCTTCTAGATCAAAATATGAAGTTTAAAAGTGCAGAAAAAATTTCAAAATTTTTCTTATTGGAAACTTGAAATAGAGAAATGAGAAAGTTCTAATGCATATGAGTGATTTCCAATGAAGCCTTAGGCCTCTATTTATAGAGTTCCAATTTGGAAAACTAGCCGTTATAATCTGAAAATCAAATTTGATTGTTTGGAAAATTTTCCATTAATATTAGCAAAACAGAGAATTGGGCAAACAACACAAAGTAATCAATTAACTTAATCAATTAGCAACGTTTTGATTTGATTTAAATACTTCCAGATTCATCTTAATCGATTACCATAATTGATTAGCAAGACTCTTTTAATTAAAAATGCATTCAGGTTTACCTTAATTGATTACCTTAATCGATTAACAACGTTCTATTTTAATTAAAACTAGCCCAGATTCACCTTAATTGATTAGCTTAATCGATTAGCTCTTTTTCAAATAATTTAAAAATTTGTTTTGTAAGGCTTAATCGAATAGCTTAATTGATTACCTTGTATCTAATCGATTATCGTATTCGATTATTGGAATGTTGATTTGAGATATTCTCATTTCTTTAATCTTTTTGAAATGTATTTTGGATTTTGGAGTACGGATTACTGGAGTACGGATTTTGAAATCATCAAAACTCGGATAATAAAAATTCTATTTATTAAATCTCCCCCTGTTTGATATATTATTATGAACAATTACACGTATTATCCAAAAACCAATGGACAGATAGAGATTTCAAATAGAAAACTGAAAAGAATCTTGGAAAATATTTTCTCCTTTAAGAAAGGATTGGTCACAGAAACTAGATGATGCACTCTGGGCATACAAAACTACATTCAAAACACCCATTAGCCTCTCCCATTTTTAGATGGTTTATGGAAAAGCTTGTCACCTCCCAGTAGAAATGGAACATAAGGCATACTGGGCACTTAAATTCCTCAACTTTGATCAGACAGCAGTAGCTAACAAAAGGAAGTTGCAACTATTTGAGTTAGAGGAAATGCGGAACAATGTTTATGAGTCATCGAGGTGCTACAAAGACAAGGTGAAGGCTTACCATGTCTACACCAAGTTAGTATGTTCTATTGTTCAATTCAAGATTAAAATTATTTCCTAGTAAATTGAAATCTAAATGGTCAGACTCATTTGTGATTAAGGAGGTTAAGCCATATGGAGCAATTAAAATTGAGGATCTAACTTCCAAAAGAAATTGGATGGTTAATGGACACAGCCTGAAACCTTATTTAAGTGGTGAGATTAAAAGACTCACCACCGTTTGTTACTTAACAGATTTGTGATTTGTAGGTAATGTCAAGCTAGAGACAAAAAATCAAGCGCTCAATGGGAGTTAGCTAGGATGAGGATTGAGCAGCCACACCAGAGCAAGATAATGGCTGCTTCCCACAGAGCCTATATGCATTTACATGATTCATTTTACTAGTATAGGGTTCAGGGAGCTAAGGCACCTTATCTAACACCTGTTAAGTTTGCTGCATATGTAGCTTGGCCTAGGGATAGTCCAATCTTTCCAGAGGAGGGTAGCACATCTGGTGCTCATGCTGACACAAACAAGGAGACTGCTGAGGAGGATGATGATGATCAGATGCATGATGAGGAGGACTGAGGGCCATTTTTACTTTTTCATCACTTTTACATGACTTTATTTTGCATTTACATCATTAATTACATTGTTTTAATATTTCGGTTATTATTTATATGGTTATTTTGATTATTTTGTGTGGCGTGATATTTTACACTTTTGTTTTAAATTAAAAATAAAAATAAATAAATAAATAAAATAATAAATTTTTGAAAATTTGAAAATTTTATTCACTTGAAGTTTTTACATAATAAACCATTTTAAATAATCTAACGTTGATTCTTTTGCAACTTAAGCATTTTTCTAAAATAATTTCAATGATCTTCTTACTAATCAAGTTAATTTCGAAAACCCAGTGAACTGAGTTCTTTAAACACTTTGAGGGTATCAACTTAATTTCTTTCAAATTGATTTTGCTTAATTCTTTGATTTATGTTATCATACAGAGGATCCAAGGATATGATCAAGGCACGTTACTGATAAACATGTGAACCTAGGGCCAAAAAGCTTACCATGGTAAAAATTATTTATCCTTTGATAGCCACTTTTGAGCCTTAAAAATATTTTCTTTGGTACCCTTCACCCATAAATATTTTCAATAACAACTCCCTTTATCTGATTAAGTATAAGAGCATTGCAACAATAATGAAAATCTTTGAGTGTTCATACAAAAAATGGGAATGACATTGTAAACTTAGTTCTTTTATCCAAAATTATTATATTTGTTATAGATGTATGAAAAAATAAAATAATAAAATAATAATAATAAAATAACAAAAAGAACTAAGTTGGAGGTATTTATCAAAAGGGAAGTGAGTTTGGATCAAGAAAAACACCTTAATTTTACATGAGATGCTCTTTTATGATTTCAGAGGTTCGTTTTCCAAGAAAAACCATAAATCCTTGTAACCAAGCCATATTCCAACCCTTGAAAAGCCCTTGTGATTCTTGTTGATTATGTATTGATAATAATTGATAAGATGAAAATCAAAATTAAATTTGTTTATTTTATGATTGATTAAGTGAAACAGGTTACCTTTTTACAGAGGAAAACACTTGTTAGGTAAGCATTTGAAATAAGCTTGAGTTATTGATATTACATTGTGATGGTTTTATTTTTAAGCTTTCTTTGCACAAGTCATCAATGTTGATCATTTCAAATGGTAAGTTATGAATTACTTCTTGGGAAAGGTTTTCAATTTTCTAAAAATTGTTTCAAGTTTGATTTTTATTTTGGTTTGTGATTTAAGTGTGCTTTAGTTTGTTTCATTTTTATTATTGCTCGAGGACGAGCAAATTTCCTAAGTTCTGGGTAGTTTGTTAGTCCTTAAATTATTGTTGCTTTTATTATATAAGGTGTGATAAAATAAATAAAATAAAGTATAAAAAAGTATAAAATTAGGTTTGTTTTGTAAATAAATGGAAGTGATTAATGATTAATTTTGATTAATGATTAATTTTGACATGGCATGACCAATTTCTCCTATTTTAGTAGTGAATATTTGACGCTGCAAATATGGAAAATTCAGAGGGCTGACGCGTAGCATCAAAGCCATGCTCAACATTAGGATTTTTATCCTGACGTGTAGCGTCACGCCCACGCGTAGCGCTAGCTTCAACGAGTATCTCACTGACAGCTTATCTCCCACTTCAACAATGCATAATATTTAAATGTAATGAGCCAATCCACTATGAAAGATGGGTAGAGGTTCAGTGGGAGACAATTTGGACACTTATCTACAC
The DNA here is from genome assembly GCA_037962975.1 of Clitoria ternatea. Taxonomy (NCBI): domain Eukaryota; kingdom Viridiplantae; phylum Streptophyta; class Magnoliopsida; order Fabales; family Fabaceae; genus Clitoria; species Clitoria ternatea. Next base: position 80,343,705 of record CM075672.1, read on the forward strand.
ATTATTCCTTAATTATTACAAATTATTGAGAGAAATTAAAGAAAAGGAGTACAATCTAAGTCAGCAGGTCTTGATGCATAGCATCAACCCCACGCTCAGCATAGGAGCCAAAATTCAGAGCTGGCGCGTAGCATGAAGCCCACGCGTAGCGTCAAGACCAAACTTTAGCCAGCCCTTCCACTATAAATAGGGGTCATTGCCAAGCATCCTTAACATCATCTAGCAAACTCTAAATTGCAAAAATACCCTTCTGTACTACAGAATACTTCCAATCACTTAACATTAATTTCTTAGGCTTAGTTTCTTTTCATTTTGTGAAATCCTTTCCAAGTTCAAGTCAATGTTCACCATGTCTCCACTTATAAGTGTTGTTTTTACTCTTACCATCTGTAACTAACTTTTTTATGTTGAAATTGGTGAACCAACCTATTGATATGATGTTGTGATTATGAATTATGCATGTTTATGATTCAAGTTTCATGTTAGTATTTCAACCTTTTATTAGTATGAATTTCAAATGGAGAATCATTTTCATGCGTGTTAAAATTACTTTTAATGGAAGTAAAAGTTGAAATACCCTTAATATAACAAGAATGATTTTCATGCGTGTTAAAGCAAGTTTTTATTAAGAAAGCATCTGAGGGATCAAACTTTATGGTAATTATTTAGAATTTATTCACCGAGGGATCGAGTTTAATGATTTTAAGCTACAATGACATAAACGTGATGATTAGATATGCATGTTTATAGTTACTTTGTTATATCTTTAGTGTGGGGATCCAAATTCCAAGATAGTTTGTCATTCTGTTTTTATATCTCAAGTATTGGAATTGTTGTTCTCAAGTGTGACTTCTGTAGTTATTTTATAGATAGTTTTACAATTGCATTACACCATTCTTTGTTCAATGTACAAATCAACCCTTGAATTTATGAATACTATATAAAATTGTATATAAAATATTCTTTTGTTAATAAGTTTTGATACGTTTACCACTCATAAATAAAAATTATTGTCATTTACTGAAACAATCAATCCTTGTGGGAACAATATCTAAATTTTTTAAAACTGCAATGATAAATTGGTGCACTTGCCAACGACACAACACTTTACCATTAGTGAATTTTTCAAGAGTCCTATTTAAGTCTGAAACTTCTTTTTCCAATTTTTCACATTTTTTGAACATTTCACATTCCTTAGAGTTACTACAAGGTTTTAGGGTTTTTAGCTTATTGTTTTCATTTAGCAAGTTTACATTTTCCTTACTAGTTTCTAATAGATGTAATTCAAGAGTAGCAATAGTTTTTCTAGATAATTTGTATTTTTTATAGAGCTTGATAAATTGATATTGCAATTCTTCAAAGGCATTAAGAATTTCTTCTTTAGTGAAACCATCATCTAAATAAAAATCATTTACTTCATTTTGTTCTTCATTTTTACTTTCCATGAGACATAGATTAGCTACCTCATCTTCCGATTCACTTAAACTACTCGTGTCATTTTCATCCCAACCTATGTACACCTTTCTTCTCTCATTTTCTTTGACCTTCTTCTTTAGGTTTGGACAATCGGCCTTGAAGTGTCCTTCCTTTTCCACATTCAAAACAAGTAGATAAGGAATTATTATCTTTAGACAAATTTTTCTTACCTCGATTGTTTGCATTCCTTTGAAACTTCTTGTTCCTCATGAATTTTTCAAACTTCTTTATGAATAGGCTCAAGTTCTCCTCGTTCGGATCTTTATCATCGGTTTCTTCCTTATCTATTGGGGTTTCTTTAAGGGCAATGTTTTGTTTCTTTAGGAGTTTGTCTTCTTCTTCCGTCATCTTTAAATCTTTCAATTCTTGTTCTTATTCTTACAATTTGCCAAATAAAGTAGCTAGAGACATTTCATTCATATTTGGCATTTGTTTGATAGTTGTGACTAACGGTTGTCATTCCCTGGTGAGACTTTTCAACATTTTATAGATAAGCTCTTTGTTAGAGTAAGATTTTCCAAGAGTAATAAGATGATTAATAATCAAAGTAAACCATTTTTGAAGTTCTAAAATGGTTTCTCTGGAATTCATTCGATAACTTTTATATTGACTAGTTAAAGTTCCAATTTTAGAGTCTTTAACATCACTAGTTCCTTCAAGAGTAGTTTGCAATGTATCCCATATATCTTTAGCAGATTTACATGTAACAATTCTAAAGAATTCATCTGGTCCTAAAGAGTAATAATATTTTTGGCCTTATAATAGTAAACCTTTTTCTCTTCATCACAAGTTCAATCATCCATTAGTTTTTCAAATTCTTTTCCATCCACTATAATTTTAGGTACATAAGGACCATTTTCAATCGCATTCCATATTTTCAAATCAATAGATTGAATAAATATTTTCATTCTTTATTTCCAATATGCATACCTTTCACTATTAAAGGTCGGAGCCTATTTCTAGCACCACCCTTGGGAATAAGAGTATACAAAGTTGAGGCCATCTTTTCTCTTAAAGCTGTTAAGCTTGATCAACCAAGAGTAAAGCTTTGATACCACTTGTTACCAAGTGGCCTCAATACTCAAGAGAGGGTGAATTAAGTAGTTTTTAAAATGTTAGAATGCTCTTGAAAATCATTCTTTTATATTTAAAAATACTTAATGAACAAATTTACATAGCAAAAGGGAAATTTAATATTCAGGCAAAACAATTCAATAGAGTACAAATAAATAATGACAACAATTATAAGGAGTTTAGGGAAAGAAAAATTGAAACCGATATACTAGTTCCACCATTCCCACTTGTGGTATATGTCTAGTCCCCAAGCAAATCACATGGGGAAATTTCACTATTGAAGATTTAAGATACAACACTTGGAGCAATTACAGTTTCACAATGTCTCACACTTGAAATTTAATTCTCACATAATTTGGGTAACCCACCCACTCTCACAATCTCTCAATATTCACTTAGGTTCAATAACCTAACTCTTTAAGAATCAAGGATTTTCAATGGCTATACCTTCTTAAAGGATTAATACAACAACTTAAAACTCAAAAAGGATTACTCATGAAATCTAAGAGAAAGGATCAATACTAAGAATATACCAATTTCTCTTTTGTGTTGTTGTTGTTTCTCCTTGCAATTAAATCCCTACTTATAGGGTCTTAAAGCTTGAAAACCAGGAAGGAGCTGATTAGGGTTCATGCTTTATTTTGGGAATAAAGATTCTCTTTTAGTTTTTCCCTTTTTTAACTTTGATATCTCATATATTTGCGTACCCTAATCGATTACATTAACATACTAATTGATTAGTCTCAATCTAATCGATTACACTAACTCCTCTAATCGATTACATAAATGATATTTCCTTTTTCTTTTCTTTTTAAGAACTATAATCGATTGTACCTATTTTCCTAATCGATTAGATAAATGATATATTCTTTTCCTTTAATTTTAAAGGCCTCTAATCGATTATCCCTAACATATTAATCGATTAACGCGTGATAGATGATTGCTCTTAGCACTTTAACATGATAGTGATCTCTATACATTTTTGTCCTTTTGCTTATAGATCCTATACATGTAATTATAACAACATTTATCAAATCTCTAACAAATAACTTTATTTGAACTTAATTTCTTCAATAAGATTGGCATTGTCAAAACCTGTCAAAACATATGCAAACACACATATCATCAAGCCTAGGTATAAGATGCCTATACTTGATGGTTATGTTGTTGATTGCTTTACAATCGGTGCATAACCTCGATGAACCATCTTTTTTAGGTACTAAGAGAATGGGTATAGCAAAAAGGCTAAGACTATCCTTAATCCACCCTTTGGAAAGTCGATCTCATATTTGTTTCTCAATTTCTAAGCTCTTTTTAGGGTTACAGCTATAAGCAGGTCTATTGGGTAAGCTAGCCCCAGGAATAAGGTCTATTTGGTGCTTTATCCCCCTAAGAGGTGGTAACCCTTAAGGAAGGTCTTTAGGAAAAACATCCTCAAACTCATGAAGTAAATGTTATACTCCTTTGGGCATGGAAGAGGAGGAAGAGCCCATTAAAGAGAGGTAAGTACAAGGAAGGGAAGAATTAAGAGGGGAAGAAGGGTAAAGCATGTAAAGAGGTTTATGAAGTAGCAAAGCTTGCTTCACATCATGCTTAAAGGCAAAGATAGAAAAGTTCCTCTTGGAACCTTCATAGGTGAGGATCCCCTTACCCTTGTCTTTTTAGTTTTGTTGTTTTTTACTTTTTTTGGTTCAATGTTTTTGGAGGGGAGGTGGAAGGCCCAACCTTTGTATCCCTGTTCAACTTCATTTGAAGTTGGTCTTCCAAAACTTGTTTGGGATATAAGGGATACAAGACAAATTTCTTATTATTATGCAAAAATATAAAGGTGTTGGTGAAACCCTCATAGGTGACCTTTATATCATATTGCCATGGTCTACCCAAGAGAACATGTATAGCTTCCATGGGCACAACATCATACTAAACTTGATCATGGTATATACCTATGGATATAGATAAGAGAACTTGTTTGTTCACTAACATCTCACCCTTTTCATTAAGTCATTGTAATTTATAAGGTCTAGGGTGATCAATTAGAGCATAACCAAGTTTGTGAACTAGCCTTTGGCTAGCCATATTTGCACAACTTCCACTATCTACAATGAGAGAACAAAGTTTATCTTTAATGTAACATCTTGTATAAAAGATTTTCTCTCTTTGTGTAGTGTCATCATCCTTTATGTGGCTTCCATGAAGCCTTCTAATCCTAAAAAGCTCATCTTCATCTCCTATGACATGTTCACTACCATAGGAATCACTACTTGAGCCATCACTAGAGTGTGAAGAAGAAGCTTCCTCATAGCTTGAGTAGTGATCAATGCCCCTTAGAATCATGGTTTTCTTGATTGGGCATTGAGAGACAATATAGCCTCTTCCTAAACATTTGAAACTTTATTGAACTTGTCTTAAAAGAAGTTGGGATGAAGAGTTAACATATTTGGAAAGGGTTGGAGGGCTTAGTAGGTGGATAATCCCTATGTACCTCACTTTTTATCCTAGGAGATGAAATGCCCACTTCATGCTTTTTAACCTTTCTCTAAGATCCCTTTTTTGGTGGGGGAGTCTTCTTTTCCCTTCCACTTGGGCCTAAAGGGTTTGGAATACCCTTTGTAATAAAAAGCTCCCTCCATAAGTTGAGCTTCTACTCTTGTGCATTGATGGAGAAGTTCCTCAATGTCCACATGAGGTAGAAGTTCCACCCTTTTCTTTATATTATGATTAAGGCCATGTAAAAACCAATTGTAACACCCTAAAATTTTAAAATAAGGGATTAATTAAGGAGATAAATATTGAATAATTATATTTAGGTTATTTAATGTTCCAAAATATTGGGAATAGATTTTTGAGAACTGTTTATAATTTATTGGAACTGGATAAGCTGAAAATGAGTCTGGTTAACATATGGATGTCAGACCAAGTATCTCCGATTGGGATGATATTGGTTAAGTCTGTTAAGGATATTACTGGGAATCCGAATACGTATTTGGAATAATTTTTGGATAAAATATTGAGCCCAAATAAAGATCCTGTTTGTCATAAAACGATGAATCTTTAAAGAGGGATTAAAAATAAAGCCAAATGGCCCATTTTTCTCTTCTTATTCCCGTCAGCTTCTTGGTTCCTCTTAACAAACACCTTACTTCTTCTTCTTCTCTATTCTTCTCCTTCATTTTCTCTTCTAATTCTCTTTAAAAACCCTAAGCAAAAGGGTGGTGGCTCTCTTCTTCTCTCCTATTTTCGTTCTTGAAGGAGCTTGGAAAAGCTTGAAGCCTGAAGTCTCACCCTCCTTTCTCCTTATTTTCATGTGGCTCCATTTCCCTTTGGAAAACTCACTCCCTTCTTCTCTTAAGGTAAACTCTTGCTATTACTGAAGAGTATAAATTATGGGTTTTTGGGTTTTGATGTTGGGAAAGTGATTAAATGAGTGTTGCTCGATTTTAGAGAAACCTTAACCTTATGATTTGGGGGAAATGCAAAATATGAGTGAAGAAGCATTTATTATGTTAGATAATTGCTATTGGTGAGGTGAAATGATGTTATTAATGGTGAATGGCCATTAATGAACCTTAATGGTTGTTGGGAACCATTAATGTGGGAATCTATTAATGGGTTTGACATTAAAAGTGCACAATAATAAATGCAGGCGCGTAACCCGTGGTGGTTATAGTGGAATGAATGAAATAAATGGGACTTAAGAGTTAAGATGCTGGAAGACACCAAGTAAATGAATATGAACATTAAGCCGAGGTGGTTGAATAAAAAATAATTGTGTGATATATTGTGATGTAGGAAATAACCCCATTGATGAGGTGGAATCATCGGACCGTATTGATTACTACTTCTCTTAAGGTAGGAGGGGGTAACTATTCTAAATGCATGATTTCATCCATTGATGATGTGAAAATATGTGTATATGATTGTGCTCAATGATTGCTTATGTGGACGATGTAATGATTTCATGATTTGAGTGTATTTAGAATGACTGATGTTATGTGACATGTATTTGGGATGACGAATATGATATTAAACTGGTTTGAGCCAGAGTCAACGATCTAGTGTGGACCAGCCATGAGAGTCAATAGATGACTAAGGTTTTAGACCGGTGTTGTATGTATCCGGTATGATTATCCCTTACATCTCTGATATGGAGAACGGATTCCCTCCGATATGTGAGGTGTTAACACGGGCATACCGGTATAGGGAGATCGCCTGTACGGTCTTATCAGTCCGATGTTTTACCTACTGAGTCAGTATTGCACACAGAACGGATGAAGTGATATCCGTATTCTGGAACCGGTATCGAGACTGGATCAGATATTATGTTGATTATGTTGATGAAATATGTCATGATGGTTTGAGACCATGTTTTGAATTGAAATCAATTATGTGAAATATCCCAATTATGTATATATGAATTGATAAATATGATTGCCACTAACTGCCCATGTGTGTGAGTTCCAATGAGAATTGGTAAAGATTGAGAATATTGAAATCCACTAAGTGGTAGTAGTGAATGGACGATTGATTGAGTGGCATTTAGGATGCATAGTGTGAGAATGCATTGATTAGCATTTGCATCCATGGCATATCTTTCGCTGCTTATATGGAATGTTAGGGGTTCCAATAGGCAGGCCCAGTGGGAGGGCAGCCCAGTGCATGGGTATACTGTTATTGTTCCCTAGTAATTTGAGGAATCACGAAGCCGCCCTTAGTTCGGTGATGAGGCACCCTATGTGGCAGGCCCTGTGGGACGGCGGCTCTGTGATGAGTAGTTTACCTCGGTGTTCGATGGGGCACGGCTCCCTTGATGTGTGTTTGGGGGAGGCCCGTAGCACTCTGGCAAGTAAGGCCATATTGTTGATCCGTAAGTCACGGGGTGACTAGTGCTACAGATAGGCGAGAGCGGTTTGGTACCAGTAAAAGTATGATGTTGTAAGCATGCATGAATTGAGATATGTGTGTACACATTTTACTACTGTAGTAGGGGCATAGTAGCACACCTATGCTTATCCTGCATTTATTATGTTGTTGTTTTCCTATAGTCAGATCTACACTTGATAATGATTCCTTTGTGCATATGCATTAGCTTTAAGAGCATTTGCATATATCCGGAGATATGCCTAGTTGATAGCACGTGGTGGCGATGGATGATTGTTAAATAGAGGGAAAGTAAGCCGAGGTACTAACATTAAAAGTGTGATGATTATTGAGAATGTTAGGGATATATTATATATGATATTGCCTTATGAATATAGTTAATTGGACATGTATTGTGCTGAGATGGAATAATGTATCATGTGTGTAAAGCTTGTGATGTTTTCCTGAAAAATGAATATAATGTACACATGTATAAATATCATCATAATGTATGACTTTGGTACATTTGGATTATGTTACTCACCTCCTAGTTGTCATTTTTAAGTTTGATGTAGGTATGATGTAAAACCCTACTCTTTTGGAGGTCGAGGATTGGTGAAGGTAAATGTGGAGGGAATGTGGGTGAGCCTTGGCCAACATATATGTATTCATTTTGTATAGCATATGGTGTGTATATGCTTATTTTGAAATTAATTTGATGATAGTTGATTTTAGAGGTCGTGTAGGAAAATTAGACCGTATGTGTATGACTAATTTTCATTAATGACCTTGATAATGTATGAATGATATTATTATTATGAAAATATATTTCTATTGTTTAACAAATCGATGAGGCATCTTTCATCCTCTTTTTGGTATATATTCTAATAACTCATAAATTTAATTACATCTTCCATTTTTCCCTTGTGACGGCCTCAAGTCCGGTCGTCCGAGGAGCACTCTGATACCGTCTCATATCTTCATATATGAGATCGGTTATTAATGATCTGGGGTAATTACTCGACATTATATATATTGAATTTCTTCTCCTTAAAGTTAATTCAAATCATGAAAAATTTAACCCCATTTTCGGGCCGGGGTTTTACACCTATGCATGAGGATTTCTTCATCCTCCTCAATGCTGGCTCTAATCATAGCTATTTCCAAAGTCTTGTAGTAATCCTTCACACTTTTAGACTCTTGGGTGAGTCTATTGAGCTTGGCCAATAACTCACCCCTATAATAGGAGGGAACATATCTTTTCCTCAATAAGGCTTTTAAATCATCCCATTCATCAATGGGTGAGAAATGGTCTTTCTTTCGCTCCTTACAAAGTTAGGTCCACCAAACTAATGTATAGTTTTTAAAACCATGGGTGGGAATCCCAACTTTTTTTCACTTTTTGTTTGGTGGGAGTTAAAGAGTTGTTCAACTTTCATCTCCCACTCAAGATAGGCTTTTACGTCGCTTTTACCATGGAAGGGTGGAACCTCTAAGTGTACTTCTCTTAAACCACCCTCCTTTTGAGGCCTATGGTGCCTATCATCAACCTCACTAGTGTCATCATGTAGCCTATGACTATGTCTATGTCTATGCTTAGTGGGTCTCTGTCTTTCCTCCCTATTTTCTAAGTTGTCTAGCCTAGTGCTCATGTTATTCAATTTTTCAAGAATTAGGCGCATATGAGGAGGGGTAGGATCTCTCTCTCACTATAAGATGACATGTTATAATGCAAAAGATACAAGAGATGAGAATGAGATACTAGTCAAACACTCAAAGTTAACTATCCTAAAAAGAAAAATAACACCAACAAAGTCAGCAAGCAAGAAAATAAATAAGGAAAGCAAGTAAAGCAAACTAGTCGGGTCTGCAAAAATTTAAACTACACCTAGCATGCAAAAATGCACTATGCTATATTAGAAAGCAAGTAAAACAAAACTAGTCGAAGGTGTAAAATTTAAACTAAATCCTAAGCGCACTACTCCTAATCAACTAATTAAAACCAATGCCCAAAACGTAATGCCTAAAGTCCTTAAAAGTCCAAATACAAGGACTAAGAAAGTACTTAAAAATAAATGTCCCAAAATACAAGAGAAAAGAAAATACAAAACACACACAAACTACTAAACTATTACAAAATGTGCTCTCTAATACAAAAGTCTTCCAAGTGTCACCAAGTCCAAGCAATGGTCTACCAAGCTACAAAGAAACAACTTGGAAACTAAAAGCAAAGGTTAGCATAAGATATTATTTAAACACAAAGAAAAAGAAATGGTGTTTGCACTCTTACCTCACAAGTATTTACTCTCACCCACTAAGCTATCTAAACTTGTAATTGCTTAGATCAATCTCTATGTCAAATCTAAATCCTCCAATATGCTACCCAAAAATAAGAACTCACTTGAACCAATCTCAAAGAATGCCAAAAAGTAAAATACTCTGGTGACATAACTTAGAGATTAAAGAGACAAGCAAGAAAAAGCACAATTAGGAACCCAAACCAAACGGAGTAAGATATGACAAAAAAAAATGTGACAAGCAAGCAAAAGCTAAAAGGAAGAAAGGTATACAAGAGTGGAGTAATAATATGACAAACCAAGAGACAAGAATGACAAGCAAATAATTAAGTGCAACAAAGAAGAAACGTACACAAAATTAGCAAACTAGAAACTCTAGAATGTTCACAAGTCCACAATTTTTTAATATGATTTTCAAAAGTCCTTTTTCTTCAATATAAGTGCACTAAACAACACAAAAAAACACTTATGCTACTGCACAAATTTAATACAAGGTGCTGGAATTTTTTCTTTTATTGCAAGAGGTTACACACTTATTTTTCACTCTTTTTTGCTAAGAAAGGACCAAAATAAATGCATAATTAAATGGACCTTTCAAGCTCTTTTCTTTTCATAATTTTTTTCACTTATTTTTTTGATATTTCCCTTTTTTTTAACAAAAATACTGCACCAAAAATAGAAATACATATTATTGCAAAAAAGTGAACAAAAGGACTACAACAAGGCAATGGAACTATATAAGCATCTTCTTCCAATTATTTAAGGCAATGGAAGGTAACGTTTTATGACATGAAAAACACTAAAATGAATTGAAATACAGTATGCAAAAATTGACACAAATGTTTTGGAAAAATAAAAATCATAATAGAAACAACACACCTAAGAAAGCTAACAACCTACAACAATTAATGAGCACTAATTCTACCTTAAAGAGAGATGGATTACACAAACACAAGGAGCTTGTTAAGCACGTTAAGTAATGTGTTTAAAATGTTTTAGATTCTTGCAACTCAAACAAATAGCAAATGTCAAAGAAATTTCCTAGAACACCAAGAAACAAGCTCCATAACCTAAGACAACAACTAAGGAAGCTAAAGGCACATGAACAAAGGATCAAACACTTAATATGAACATATATAACTACACGAAATTAATATGGTCCAGAACTAAAATTACACTTTAAAACATGTAAATGTCACAATCAAAGCACAATATGTAAGAAGGAAGCACAAGAAAGCAAGGTAACGTGTACTATAAGGCACCAAAGGTCAAAGAGTTGACCTAAAAAAAATTTCTCAAATTTGGAGGTTCTATTTCGGACTAGTATAGCAGCAACAAATGTGAAGTAACTTTGTAAAATTCAAAGGCAAATGAAGTAGATCTAAGATTTAAGATTTTGACAATTTTTGAATTTTTTGTGGATTTTCACATATGAATAGGCAAATGAAAGCTAAGAACAAGAGAATGCAAATATCGAAGTCAAATTTCAGAATAAGAACGCAAATTGAATAGATCTAAAGAAAAAGAAACAAAAGGTTAGAGACTCTTGATACCAAATATTGTAGGAATTAGCTTGAAGTCCTAAGGGATGATGGATCTTCCTCTTGTCTTCTCCTTAGATCCAAGCCATTTAAGTTTCCATTGCATAAACAAATGTTGAATTCATGGAGATGTGATCCTGACCGAAACTCATGTGAAGTGGAAATGGAGGTTTTAGGTGAAGAGAAACCTAGATCTAAGTTAGAACTTGTAAGAGAAATGGAAGGAAATGGAGAGGTGGGTGTGGATTATGGTTCTGCCACCCTCAAGAGTATGAGAGATAAGGATTGTGATGTTCACCATCTTTGGGAGGAGTCCAAAGGATAAGAACTAGAGAAAATGAGTTAACACTCTACTTTTTCTAGAGAGAAGTAGGAGCTTATCTCACTAAAACTCACTAAAACTCAAATTATGGCTAATTACAAAGGAAGAGAAGTATATATACCTCATGTAGAGTTTCAGTCACTCTATGGATCTCTATGGGCCTTGGGAAATCTCCAAGGCCCGGTCCTAAATGCCTAAGGAAATGGCCCAATACAAGCCCAAAATAAAAGAGATACTAAGTACGAGGTCCAAAAGTGGCCTAAACAACAAAGACTATGCAAAGCCCAAGCTAATCCTTAATTTCTAAGCCTAAAAATTTCCTAAACTAATAAAATGAAACTAAAATATATACAAAAGCAAGTCAAGGCCCAAGAAGATGGCCCAAGGGAGGTCTAAAAATAGCAAGAAGGCTCCTTACTCTAAAATAGTATAAGTGAAACAAGTGAAGGCCTTCAAGAACTCCTTATTAGGCTCGGGCCTATCTATGGATGTCATGAATGAAGCCAAATGTCTCTAGAGTGTCTCATTGACTTTCTTGACCCTTGACCTAGTCAAAAGGCCATTGAAGCTCTCCAAGGTAACCTTCAAGCTTTGTGTGGGCTCTGTGGCTTCTATGTGGGTGATGTCTGTGTCAGTCATTAAGGGGGAATTTTACTCCCACCTTAGCAAACAACATGCTATACATATACAAGTACCTAGACCTCGATACCTTGTAAATCTGGTTTGTTATTAAAGGAAATATGACTACAAAGTCACCCTTATTTTCTTCCTTGGCATGGATTTCAAAATTTGGTGCTTCCACACCATCCTCTTCAATAGTGTACTTAGAAGGAAGACTAAGAGGTTCTGTGTGAATCCAAAAATACTGGTTCTTTCCTTCTTCGTTATCCAATTTATTCGATGCACTAGAATGTTTGTATTTACATTGTCCATAGCAACTTTGTAGGAATCTATTCCGGAGTGACCTTTGAACACCATGGGGATATTGTGTGTTGAAAAAAAAGGATGCTTGTAAAATTTCAAATAATTAGAATGATAAAATTTGATGCAATAGCTTGAATCATCAGAAAAGGATATTGGTATCAGCAGCACGGGTCGATGTTCATTAGATGAATCAAAGGAAGGCATCAGTTCAAAAAGATATTGGTCTAACCTTTCACCACTAAGTCTTTCTAAAGATTCGGTTGGCATTCGCATGGAAGCTAGAAATGACTCTAGATTGTTGTTTCTTAAAAACCGATGTAAGTCTGTTTGCAACAATTGTGGCTTGCGCCAAGATGTCACAAATGGCCACAACGGTGGCTTTGATAGTATTTCCACTAATTCATTGCTCGTGTGGCCGTCCCTCATATCTCAGGTTTATAAAAAATAATGAAAGGCAAAATGCTTTAAAAAAGAAGATAAGATGGGAGGATAACTTTGGAGACTACATAGGCGGTTCTTCTCGTACGAGCTAGGGAGTCAAAATTATTGATATCAATTTGATGATATCAAAGCACAATTAAAATTCAGACAGAAGTGAAAAGTGAAGGCAACTGACCCCCCCTCCCTCTCTCCCCTTCTCACTTTGTTGTTAAGCCTTGAGCGTTGAAAGGGCAAGAACGTTATGCAAAATGATGACAGTGTGTAGATGTGTTGCTTCGTATACTGAACAATGGATGCACGAGAATCGAAGCATCAAGATCATTCAACAAAGTGACACATGTCATCAACAGTACTTAACCATGAAAAAGTGGTTATACCGGCACACAAAAAGCCCACTCCAATGGAAAATTTCAAAGCAAGTTCAACATTATGGAACATAAGCACATCAGCCCATTGAAACAACCTTTAGGTCACTCCAATAAGCTGGGAGGCAAACGATCTAGGTTTGATACCAACTCAAATACCCTTAGGTCATACCAACACGTATAGAAATATATCTGGTGTGGCTCAGCAAAGAATCAACAAAATAATCTGGTATCAATATCACTCATGCACACCAGTTCCATTATAAAACCCCATAGTCAAAATCAATATGGTCTAGTATTAAGTAGAGGCTAAGGAACATGCTACGAGTATACTGGTCAACCATTTATAGAGATGTCAGGAATCGTTGCATCTATGTCAGCGTCCCTTGCATTTTATGGAAAAGTATTAACACAAGGTAGTTAGGTAAGATCCTCACCCAACTTATAAATACCATTCATTTATCACACTTGAGGTAACGTTCACCAACCCTAATATTGCTTGAGCTCTAATATCTGATCTCATACTAACTTTAGCGTCAAAGTGTCTTTGCAAGTGACATCATATTTTACCCCACAACGTGGAACATTAACGGTTGTTAGACAAAATCACACAGATTTTAAGATCCCCATTAGACTTAAGGATACCAAAAGTCTGGCCCCCATAATATTATTATTATTATTATTATTATTATTATTATTATTATTATTATTATTATTATTATTATTATAAATGATTGAATAATAATATAAGTGATACAAGTTAATTGATCTATTTTATAGAGTTCATTAAATCTGCTAAATAATGTAATGTCATATAAATATTATTTTGTATAAAGAAACTAGTGCATTGTAGTATTATTTTATATTATATTATTATTTTGTTATATAATAAAATAATGGTATTTTTATTAGGGTTGTACGTACACATATGCAATCTAATGCAAACTACAAAATCGATCCAAGAAAACTAAAATCTAAATTAACCTAAAATCGTACAAATCAAAACTTTTTTATTGAATTAGATTGGATTCTATTTCAAATCTGTGTAGAAATTGATCCAATTCAATCCAAACCAAACTGAATTAACCTAAAACTACAAAAATCAAAACATTTTTATTTCAATTTGATTCTTTGTGTTTTAAAATGGTTTCATAATGGTCATTTTCAATTAAAAAAACAAAACCTAACGAAAGCTTATCTTTTTAAACCAGTTCTAGAAAAAACAATTTAAAATATACTTTTTTAAATGGGTTTGTTGTTAACCAGTGTAAAAGGTCATATTTAAAATATACTTGTTAAATTGATTCTCAATAAAAATCGATTCAAAAAGTATATTTTAAATCAGTTCTATGATAGTCAACTTAAATTAGGAATGTCAAAGCGGGTCGAGCCTGGCGGACCAGTTTGCCAACCTACCTAAAACAGAGCAGGGAAATTTGACCAAATTTATTCTGTGGTGAGTTTTAAATTAGCTCATCTCGCCCCGTATTTTTACGGGTTTTTGGTAGGACGGGTTGACCCGACGGGTTATATAATATTTTGTTTTAAAAAATAATAATATAATATTAATAATATCTTATAAAAATTTTTGGAGAATACACTTTACTAGTTTGATTCTTGGTGTTAGTAGTAGTTTGATAACTTTAATCATCTATTTTAGAAAATGAACTTGATTAGTTTAATTATTGATGTTGGTTTGATTATTTATTATGGATAGATATTAAACTCTTTATTATTGAATATTAATGGAAACTTAAATGTTTAGTCCTTATTTATTATCATTAATTTATTATAAAGAATGAGATTATTTGTATATTACTTTAATTAGTGTTTGAATTAGAATTATTAATATAATTATATTCAAATTTTTTATTTTAGTGGTATACTACTTTGTTTTTTTAATTTAATATTTTCTTATTAATAATAATAAGTTACTTAATTTTATTAATTTTTATTATTTTGTATTTTAAACGGGCCAACCATTAATCAACCTCCTATTAAAAACTTTTTTTTTCAAACACAATAATTTTAATTTTTTAAAATTTTTAAAAGTTGACGAGCTAACTCGCCCTGTCCCACCATCAAAACAGAAATTTCAATCCGCCTTCGATAGGGGCCCAAACCCACCCCGCCCTGTATTTTGATGAGTTGATGGCGGGTTGAGATGGGGCTGGTAACTTACATTAACATCCCTAATTTAAATAGAGGCAAATTTCCATTAATAATAATTATTTTAAAACCGTTTCAAAGCATAAAGAATCAAATTGAAAAAATAAATAAATTTAAAACCAAATTGAAACCTAAAATAAAAGTAAGGACCAAATATATATTTTAGCGTGATTTTTTTTTTTATTATTATTACATGAGAAAAGTAACAACAAAAACCAACAACTCAGCTAACAACAATTGAAATTACTCCTGAGGCCAATACGCACCAAAGTATCTGCCAAAGCATTTTGCTCAGGCGAAATATGCAAAATCTTCACAGCCCAAAATCTCGACTGACTACGAATCCTGAAAACAATCTCCTGGTGGTGCCAATGAGTGTCCACTGTCGTGGTGACAGACACACCTTCCACAGCCTCTCTAGATCTTGCAAACCAACTCTCATACTCCTCTATCGCAACCAAGCAAGCAACAGGTTTATTTCTAGTGTTGTAAGCTCAGCTAGACAAGCATCCCCCGGTCCATCATGATTTGCGAACCCGATTCATAGCCAATGAATGAAGCATGTAATTTGTTGTTGACCAAAAAAAAAAAGCATGTAATTTGTTTCTAACTCAATTGAGTTTTACCTTCAATATCAACTTAAAATTTTTAAATAATTCATATATACAGTTGACATGCTTAAGACCAGGCATATTGTACATTAAAAAAATTCAGAAACTATTGACCACTAAAATGACATTTAACTTACATTCAATGATGGAATTACAACATCCTCGACGTCCTTAAAATTCTCATATGTAACCAAAGACCATGAAGGTTGCCAAATTTCACAACGCCTTGGCTGATTTCTTTGATGCAACACAACACAAAGCACGATTGCTGGGCCGGGAGAAGAACTATTCAATTCAATGAAGAAGTGGTTGTGACTGAGCTAGAGTTTCAGCGTCTGTGCCATCATACTCGGTTTTCAACTTTGAATCATTATCCGGTATCCAAAAAGTTAGAACACTTGAGGCTGCAGCAAACATGGCCCTATGAGGGGCCCACTTCAAGCACGCAGGCACGGCAATATGGCTGCTCCAACATGCCACCTGTAGGGAAGAAAACCAGAGGCTAGTCATATTTTGCACTGGAAGAACATTGGCAAAATATAAAATAAGCATACTAAATTACATAGGCCGAGCCTTGGCATGGACTTTTAAATGATGGGAGTAGGGTATTGGCAAAATATAAAATAAGCATACTAAATTACATAGGCAGAGCCTTGGCATGAACTTTTAAATGATGGAAGTAGGGTTCAAAACCTTATTTCTCCACTTTTGACAAAAATAAACATTTGGTCCTTTATGTTTTACATTTTTCCTAGTTTAGTCCTTTAATTTTTTTCTTTCCTGTCATCTAGTCTTTTAAGTTTTCAAATATTTGTAAATCTATCTAAAAATGTTAAATAGCTATTAACACTATTAAGTAAATGTTTTTTAATTGACATATGGTAAAATCATAACCATTAGATTAGAGATCTGAAATCAGCAGTTGAGATCTAACCTTCTTTTTTGCCCCTTCACCTTCCGCCTCCTCCACCTTCCTCCTCCATCCCCATTTTCTAAAGGGCACACATTTGGTTACTTCTAGTCTAGGTTTTTTCAAGTCTATGTAGTTGTTTCCAGTTTGTTAGAGATACCACGGGAATAATGAAACCACCTCCCACAAGTTGTATTCATTGCTTAAATGTGTGCTTTTCGGTGGACTTAATTTTGATTCACTTGTATTACAAGTCCAGTGTATCATAGTTTGAATTGTTTGAAAAGCAGTTTAAAGTATTTACCAGAAGTAAGAAACCTTGGTAATTATAATTAATAATGTGACAGCTTGTTTCTGAACATTGTAGAAAGCTACTACCCATGGATGAAAGATTAAAATATTTCTTCATTTTTATTTTAATCTGTGCTTAATTTTTTTCCCCAATGAAAAACTGTTTCAGATAATATAGGCAATAGTCATACAATGCGTAAAGCTACATAGAGATGTGTCTTTGCCATTAGCATCTAATTTGGCCAATGAGTCAATCTGTTTCCATCGCTATGGAATAAAAAGCAAAGACACCTTTAGAAATGGGGAAGGAGGTGGAAGGTGGAGGGGGATAAAAGAAGGTTAGATCTCAACCGTTAATTTTAGACCCCTCATTCAACGGTTATAATTTTGCCACGTGTCAATTAAAAAACATTCACTTAACGGTGTTAACTATTTAACAGCTTTGTAAGCGTTTGGAAACTTAAAGGACTAAACCAAGAAAAATGTGAAACATAAAGGACCAAATGTTTATTTTTACGTCCACTTTTCAATATCTATCTTCTCTCTTTTACCGTTGTTTTGAAAGATACAAATTCTAAAGTGTAATACATCATGGAAAGTACACTAAAAAAAACTAGAACAGTACAGGATGGATACATCATCATCAGCATACACAGTATGGGGAATTTTGGCAATAAAACTAGGATTTGATTCTTATAAATAGGAAGAGTGTTCAGGCTTAAAATTAAGCAGAGAATTAAAAGTTAAAACCATTGATTAAAATGTCAACAGTGTAAATTATAATAGACTAGATGCACATGTCTATTAAATTATACTGCACTGATTTTCTAATCATCAGTTATAACTTACAAGTCTACGCTTAATCATCCAAGATGGGAGGAGGAAATCCATAAAAATAAGACAGTTAGAACAATAAATCTTTACAAATGAATTTATGCATAACAATTCACACAATACCAAGTTCACACAAGCCTGATAATCTAACTTAGCAGTGATAAAATACTTTTTTAAAATGTTAATAAGATAGAGCTGTTACTTCATGAACCGAAAATTCTATTTGCATCCTAAGTTTAAGGGGTTTTATTTGAGCATTAAGTATTTTATTAGTAATTGTTTTAAATTATACATGAATTCCCTAGTAAGAATTCATCATTCTAGGGCAGTCATGTTTTTAATTGTTCAGTCTCGACTCTCGAATATTGCTTGAATAAGGCCCTAGATAATTGGCAATGGAAAATCCTATAAGAGATTGGTTCCTATGTATCAAGTTGGGCCTACAACACCATAAACTGGGGCTTCACACATTCAGCTATGCACTAAAGTATCAGAAGCAATTGCACAAAAATGTTCCAGTATATATACCCATTAAATGGACTACAGATGATGTATAGTAGACATCTTCCTATTTTAGTAAATAAAAAGGTATGTATAGCAGAATCATATCATGGTAGATAGAAACAAGGCAGTACCTCGTTTTTCATCTCAATACTCCAGGCATGAATGTTTCCACCTCCTGAGCCTGGTATAAAAGTTAGATATTTTATTAATTACATGTAGGTTATGGAAAATTAAATGGTAGAATAGAAGTAGCATTTCTTAGTGGAGTAGCACAGTATCCACAATCCAATGAATCTATACTCGTTAGCTCCTATGATTTCATCCAAAGAATAATGTATGATACACTACATTCATTTTATTATGGACAGTAACTAGATGCTTCACTTGAATGCTCTGTCATGTCTAATGCATGGCTGGATAGAAAAGATCCTAGTTCAACTTCTTAATTAACATTCCAGTATAGACAACGTTCATTAAATATATTGATGGTCATACTTGCTTGATTCAATTGTGGATAAAATCGTAGAAGAAAAATTGCCCATGTTATAATAACAATGAAAGCAATTATGTTTTCATCTAGTGAGTTACTAAATGGAAAAGAATTATCACATTTATATTGAATTGAACTCCTTGTGCAGAGTGCAGACCACTACAAAGATTAGATGTTGGAAAACATTGGAAAGTTCACTCTGAATGATAGATTCAAGAATGTATATAGCAGAAAGAAAAGAGGGAAATCAGGAAATTAGTGAGTAACTAACTAATTTAAGTTAGTTATGACAGCTGGCTTAATAATTGTATAAATAGGAGCACAAGTCAGTATTAGCAGGGGGAGAACAATCTAAAACAGAGATAGGGCTTGTGGAGAGTGAGGTCTCTCAAATTACCTCTGGTTACTAAATCTTGTAATCTGACCTCCGATTCCTAATCTCTACCATATTGGTACTGCATTAGGGATTAGGTCCAGCAATAAAGATCATCATTACTATTCAGTTTTATCAGTTGTTTCTATCAACTGGTATCAAAGCACCGGTCCTGGTGCTAGGCAGTGATCTTGTCAGGAAATTGATGCATGGGCAGAACAAGAATGGAAGCAAGAATCGAGGCATTGGAGCGCACACTATAGAATTGGAATCACGATCGTGATCTTCAAGAAAATGTGCAAGATGAAAGATTTCAGAAGTTGGAAAGCATGATTTCAAATCTCACAGACATTGTGGGGGATTTGTCACGAAGGAATCACAGGCAAGAAAAGAAAGGGCTCATAACCATGGAAGAAATAGAAAAATAGGAGATTCCAACTCTGATGCTGAACAAGATTTTCAGAGTTCCAATAAAGAAATGCAATGGCGAAGACTTGAAATTCCGATATTTACGGGTGATGAGGCTTATGGGTGGACCAACCGTTTAGAGAGATATTTTCGCTTGAAAGGAGTTCAAGAAGAGGAAAGAATGCAGGCAATCATGGTAGCAATGGAAGGAAGGGCATTGAATTGGTTTCAATGGTGGGAATCTTGCAATCCCAATCCCACATGGGGTGCGTTTAAGACAGCAGTTGTAAGGCGATTTCAACCAACTATTATGAAGAACCCTCTTGAAATCTTGATTGGGCTGAAACAAACAGATTCTGTTGAAGAATTTGTTGAACAATTTGAGAAGTATGCAGGGTTCTTGAAGGGTATTGATCAAGATTGCTTAGTAGGAATTTTTTTGAATGGACTGAAAGAAGAAATCAAAACAGAGGTAAAGTTATACGAACCTAGCAATCTGGCAGAGCTAATGACAAAAGCCCAAATGGTGGAAGAAAAAAATCAGGTTATAATGAGGGGAGCAACTCAACAAGGGAACAAGACAGGAAATTCTTTCAGGTCATTCGCTGGGACCAGAAGTTATACCAGAGAAACAGGGAGACAGACATCAAATTTCGGCAACAGTAAAGGGAAGAAGGAGGTTTCAGACAGGGCAAGCAGCGCTGGCAGCAACAATCAAGGAGGGAGCAGAAACAGAGGAGCGGCTTTTAAAAGATTGACGGACGAGGAAATGCAAGATAAAAAAAAAGGATTATGCTTCCGATGTGACGAAAAATTTGGCCCGAACCATAGATGCAAAAATAAACAATTACACATGTTGCTTATAGAGGAGGAACTAGGAGAGACAGAGACAATGATGGCAGGGAAATGGGAAGAAGAGGAAGACAGGATAATTGAGAAAACACTGCAGATGTCTATGTTGACGATGGCTGGTTTGACATCTAGAAAGTCTTGGAAGGTCTGGGGAAGAATAGGAAAAGAAAAGGTGATAATCTTGATAGACTGTGGAGCTTCCTATAATTTCATATCCACTGAGTTGATGAAAAGATGCAATCTAGTCAAAGAAGAAATTGTTCCCTATGTGGTGGAGGTCGGAGATGGACACAAAGTGAAATGTGAAGGAGTATGTAGGGGATTTATACTGGAGTTACAAGGATTAAAAATTGAGCAAGATTTCTTCTTCTTTGAGCTTGGGGGAGCAAACTTAGTTCTGGGCCTAGAATGGTTGGCTAGCCTAGGAGAAATTAAGGCTGATTTTGGCAATTTAATTTTGACTATTGGAAAGGGACAGCAACAACGAGTTCTAGTAGGAGATCCAACCTTGTCCAAAACCAAAACCTCCATGAAGATGATGATGCAAGAATTGAAAGAAAGAGAGGGATATTTAGTGGAATTAGTGGAAACTAAACCTGCTGAGAAAACTGAAATAATCCCTACAGACATTGAGGAAGTGTTGCAACATTACAATGAGTTGTTTCAGGATCCAGAGGGCTTACCGCCTAGTAGAGGCCATGATCATGCTATCTATTTGAAGGAGGGAGCCTCTATACCAAATATCAGGCCATATCAATATCCTCATTATCAGAAAAATGAGATTGAGAAGTTGGTGCAGGAGTTGTTGAAAACAGGAATCATAAGGCCTAGCATTAGCCCATACTCTAGTCCTATCATTTTGGTAAAAAAGAAGGATGGAGGATGGAGATTTTGTGTAGATTATAGGGCTTTGAATAAGGTAACTGTCCTTAATAAATTTCCAATCCCTGTTATAGAAGAGCTATTAGACCAGTTGGCAGGAGCTACAATATTTTCAAAGCTGGACTTGAAATCTGGTTATCATCAGATTCTAATGAAAAAAGAAGACGTGGAGAAGACTGCTTTTCGAACACATGAAGGTCATTATGAATTTTTAGTAATGCCGTTTGGTTTGACAAATGCACCATCCACCTTTCAAGCTCTCATGAATGAGGTACTTAAACCCTTTCTTTGAAAATATGTTTTGGTTTTTTTTGATGATATACTAATATACAGCCCCACTGCTGAGCTACATCTATCTCATTTGAAAGAGGTATTGAATGTGTTGCAAAAACACAAATTAAAGGTGAACAAAAAGAAATGTACATTTGGGCAGCAAAGTCTAGAATATCTAGGCCATATTATTTCGGAGAGAGGAGTCGCGGCAGATCCAAAAAAAGTGGAAGCAATGTGGCTTTGGCCCACTCCTAAAGACCTCAAAAGTTTACGGGGATTTTTGGGCTTAACAGGTTATTACCGAAGATTCGTGCGCGGTTATGGCAAAATAGCTCAACCTTTAACTCAATTATTGAAGAAAGATAACTTCAAGTGGACTAAAGAAGCACAAATGGCTTTTGAGGAGTTGAAAGCAGCAGTAACCCAGTTACCAATTCTGGCTGTCCCTGATTTTGGAAAGCCTTTTGTTGTGGAGACCGATGCTTCTAGTAAAGGTTTAGGAGCTGTCCTATTGCAGGAAGGTAAACCTTTAGCTTTTTGGAGTCGAGCAGTAACTGAAAGGGGGCAGAATAAGTCAGTCTATGAAAGGGAATTGATGGCAGTAGTACAAGCAGTACAGAAGTGGAGGCATTACTTAATGGGCACTCATTTTATCATAGTTATAGATCAGAAAAGTCTCAAATTCCTTAATGAACAAAGATTACTGACAAAGGAACAGTTTAAATGGGTATCCAAATTAATAGGATATGATTTTGAGATTAAATATAGGCCGGGAAAAGAAAACTCAGCTGCAGATGCACTCTCCAAGAAGCCTATGTTCTTGACAATGACAATGTTGAAATTTGATGAATGGGAGAATTGGGATATAGAAGTCCAGAAGGATTCTCGCTTACAAGCAATAATGCAAGAATTATTGGTTGACCCCAATACAAATGTTGGGTACTCCATGAGAGGCGGCAAATTATACTACAAAGGAAAACTGGTGCTGCCTAAACAATTTTCAAGGATTCCAGCAATTATGAATGAACTCCACAGCTCACCAACAGGAGGGCATTCAGGTTATTTCAGAACTTTTAAAAGGGTCGCTGAAGTGTTATATTGGGAAGGAATGCGGGAAGACATCAGAGTTCGTTATGCAATGTGAGATTTGTCAAAGAAACAAGCATGAGACCTTTTCCCCAGCAGGATTATTGCAACCATTGCCTATTACAACGCAGGTTTGGGCAGACATTTCGATGGATTTTATTGGTGGATTACCCAAGGCTCAAGGTAAGGATACCATCATAGTGGTGGTGGATCGGCTTACTAAATATGCCCATTATATGCCATTGAGTCATCCGTTCAAAGAAGTAGTAAAGCTACATGGGTTTCCTTCCACCATTGTTTCTGACAGAGATCAAATTTTTTTGAGTTCTTTCTGGAAGGAATTGTTCAAACAAGCTGGCACCAAATTGAAATTTAGCACTGCTTACCACCCTCAAACGGATGGTCAAACAGAGGTGGTGAATCGCTGTTTAGAAACATATTTACGTTGCATAACAGGGTCTAAACCAAAAAACTGGCCTGAGTGGTTGAGCTGGGCAGAATTCTGGTTCAACACTTATTACAGTGCTTCCACAAAGATGTCTCCATTCAAAGGTCAAGACCCTTCACTGTTGTTAAACGGTACTACTATTCCATCTAAGATTGAGCAGGTCAACCAGTTACAAGAGCAAAGAGATGAGATATTGAAAGAGTTGCAAGCAAACAAACACAGGCGAGATGTTGTTTTTCAAGTCAGTGATTGGGTATTTTTAAAATTACAACCTTATAGACAAAGATCTTTAGCTAAAAGACCTAATGCTAAGTTGAGTCCTAGATATTATGGGCCTTACCAGATTATAGAGAAAATTGGACAAGTGGCCTACAAACTACAACTTCCAAAAGATAGCCTTATACATCCGGTTTTTCATGTATCATTACTTAAAAAGGCTATTCATCCGTCTACATCAACACAACATCTACCCCCTATGTTGACTGAAGAGTATGAACTAGAAGTAAGCCCCGACAAGCTGTTGGAGACTCGACAGAATGCTGCAGGAGTTCTTATCAAGTGGAAGCAACTGCCAGATCATGAAAATAGCTGGGAATTAGCTAGCACTATTCAAGAAGTTTTTCCTAACTTTCACCTTGAGGACAAGGTGGCTCTTTTAGGGGGGGGGGGGGGGGGGTATTGATAGATTCAAGAATGTATATAGCAGAAAGAAAAGAGGGAAATCAGGAAATTAGTGAGTAACTAACTAATTTAAGTTAGTTATGACAGCTGGCTTAATAATTATATAAATAGGAGCACAAGTCAGTATTAGCAGGGGGAGAACAATCTGAAACAGAGATAGGGTTTGTGGAGAGTGAGGTCTCTCAAATTACCTCTGGTTACTAAATCTTGTAATCTGACCTCCGATTCCTAATCTCTACCATATTGGTATTGCATTAGGGATTAGGTCCAGTAATAAAGATCATCATTACTATTCAGTTTTATCAGTTGTTTCTATCACTGAAAAAGCAGACAATCCAAAGGGTAATATGTCTTTTTTTCACTATGGTCATTCAGGTAACTGGAGCTTGTAAAGGATACTTTTTTACTAACAAAATGACATTAGTGATGCAAATGTAATCACCCAATTATCTTCCTCGCATTCAAAAGTACCCAATTATTTAAAATTGAATATATTGGATGATTCAACAAATAAATAGTCCAAAGAGGCTAGAGGGAAGCAACAAAATTTGAACGATTGCCAAGTTTTTAATAGTATTTACACAAAATCATTACTCCACTATCAATCTTCATTGATAGTGAGGAAAATCCAGATATGGGTAATAGTTATGAAGCATATAAGAATGCTAAAAGGTTCACTAAGAAATCTTCTGAGAATCAGATATTATGAAAGCAAATATAAGGAGGATTCTGAATTTATTCATTATACGTAAATTTGAAGAGTTTGTATTTGCTTTCATTACAATTATAAATATATGCTGATATAGAATACTCAGACTGATCTCATTTATAATTATAATTATAATTATGTCAACTATTAATGCTATTAGGTCAAGCCCAAGCCTACAAACACCAAGACTAATAACCCTAATGGCTTAACAAAAAATAATATAGTAGGAACTAAAAAACACTTCCAGTTTGCATATCAACAACTAAATATAACCAGCAAGAGACATGCAGTGAAAAGAACTTTAAAAAGTTAAACTGTAAAGAACTGAATGAAATGTTATACCAGCAACCATGTACCTCCCGTCTGGGGTAAATGTAGCTTCTATAGTGGTACCAGGAGATGGTTCCAAACTAAACCCACAACGCTGCACAATTTAAGAAAGCTATCAAATTCTTCATGTTTCAAACAAATACATTTGTTATGGGAAATATAATGCAAAATAATCAATAGTCAAAAAGGTTAACCTTCTCTCCCCCGTATGCATCAAGAATATAAACATTGTTGTTAGTAGTAGTCAGAAGCATTGATTTGCCATCATTGCTGAATTTGATATCACAAACCTCAGCTGTGTCACCACCAACTAGAAAGGTGTCAAACGGACCCTACACCAGCATGGGAAACGTCAAACTTGTGAAATCATGGAAGGCAAAGTACAGGCTAGAGAAAGATCATAGATACAAACCTTGTCATAAGAACGAGAATCAAATAATTTAATAGCTCCCCCTTCCATTGCTACGGCAAAGACTAGGCCTTGTTGGTCATAGGCGACAGCAGGTCTACCACGTAGACGTAAGATGCCCTGAAAACAATGCATAATCATAATTCTCTCTTTCAAGTTTCAATATTTCCTTGTTGCAACATGCAAATATAAGTCTTTGGAAGCTCAGCCACAGCTTTTAATTGCAATTATGTTCATTCATCTTGTCTGTTGCAATCCCACTGTGGCCAACTTAGTTAGCAATCACAGCTTAATGTGATTGTAGTGGCTGCGGCAACTGAGATGTTGTAACTGCATCACATGATGCAATCTGCAGTTTAAAACCTTTACCAAAATGCTACCATACTATGTGAGTTCAAAAAAAAAAGTGTAGAAATAATACCTTGTTTTGTATATATCATACTAAGTACCCCTTGCACTGTATTGTAAGATCCAGTCCAATATAACAAAATATTGAAGAATATTGATATTCTTTTAATTGGCCCTCAAAGGATACATCCCCAACTCCTCCTCTCATAAAAAGGGAAAACAAAAGAAAACTACCAACCTGGCAAGCATTTACTCGAAGGTCCCATATCCTGACACTGTGATCTAGAGAACCAGACATGAAGCTATCATTGATTGGAGACATGCAGAGGGAAACAACTCTATAAAGCAAGTCATAGAAAAGAAATCAGCAATTAAATCATGTATAACAAAGGAATTGACAAGTGCAGAATCATTGACAAATTACTGTTCTAATCACACATGATGAAAGTAACCTTAGTCCCTAATAGGTTTCAAGAAAGGGCGAGGCAAAGAGAAGATCACTGAAAGTATTTTAATTAATCATAGAACAGAGGAAAAGCATGAGTAAAAAAAGATAAATGAATTATCAAAATAACAGTTCACCAAAAGTTGACAATAACACTCAATATTCCCTGTTACTTAAGGATCAAATCATAATCTTAGCAGGTAGACTAGAAATTCTTTTAACCATGCTCGCTTCCATAACAGTTAATTCGTTCATAAACAAATTATGATAAAACCAAACCTCTCTTTATGCCCTTTGAAGTATCGTAGGCAGCGGTTATCATACATTGATAAATACCGTAACGATTCTGGCACATGAGGAATAAGTAGTCAATAATCGCAACCATAATTTGTGGCCAGTGACTCACTGCAAATAAAAAATAATCATATAGAGAAGCTCACCTCCGGTAGACTCCAAATTGTATCTTGAAGAGCATATAACAGAGCTTGGGTGATGAGTGAAACAGATACGATCAGTACCATGTTTCTTATGATAAGTGGTCTTCAACAACCTAGAATTCCATGTCGGTAAATCCAAATGCAGCAACAAAAAATCACTAAATTTAATGCAAAGATTGGATTGGTTCACTGACTTACTTGGCATTAGCAATGTCATAAAGCCGCACGGAGTCGTCCTCACTGGCCGTAACAAGTAAATCATCCTTTCGATGGAAATCAATCGAATGTATCTTCCCACCCTGAAAACAACAAAAACATCATTCCAATTACAATTCAAATGGACCCTAATAGAATAGAATCGCTTTTGAGTGAAATAAAAATAAAAAATAAAAGAGGGAACAGAAAGGAAGACTTACGAAGTCGGAGAAAACGGCTCCAATGGCCATGCTGCGAATCAAATCGTCGTTAATCTCTGTAAGAGATGCACTCATCTTCAAAGAAGCAGAGTGAGAAGAGAAGCAACTCGCAGAGAGTATAACAATTCCCCTTCTTGTGCTGCAAAACTCCTCAATTTATATATACATATATTGCATAATGAATAATGATTAATGAATTTTTCCCCCTTTTCACTTCAAAAAATATATATTTTTTCCGCTAATAATCCTTAAACTGTAAACTTGTAATCACTCTGTAAAAGCATCGATTCTGGGTTGTTCCCAATTGTAGTGTATTTCCTCGAGCTATTGGGGGATTCAGTTTTTAGCCCTCTTTTTTCCTTACAATTCCAGTTCCTCAGGTAAGATTAAGTGGTAGCGATCGATGTAGTGGCATATGATCACCAACTTCTAGATTAATGGTATGTCTGTTTTCAACGAAAAATTAGAGGAAGAAAATATAAAATAAAAATTTTTCAATTATTATTGAAAAATTAACAGATTCTTTTAACTAAAATTATTATTGAATATGAATAATTATTAACAGATTCTTTTAACTAAAGTTATTACTGAATATGAATATGTTCAATATCATTGCTTTGGGAGTTTTATTTACTTAATATAAATTTAACTATTTAAAAACAAGATCATCATATCGAATAATTCTTCTAAAATAAAAATTTTTCAATATCTTTTAACATTTTAAGTTTTACATTAGATTACAAAATCCCATTGTCTGTTAAGTTTTTTTAGAGATATATGACATTCATGTTTTCTTTTATTCTGTTGCCTTTTTTAAGAAATATTTGATAGTAAATTTTATTAAACAAAGTCATGATAGAATATGAATATGGTCAATTTCATGGCTTTGGGAGTTTTAAGGAATAAACAAAATCTAATTTCATCTATAGTTCTTCCACTATTGATACTACATGGATTTTTCTCTTAATTTTCAATTTTTTTAATTTATTACATTATTTGTTTGCAATTCCCTTTCATTTACCATATTAAATTATTATATAACTATTTACATTAAATTTTATCTTTTAAATATAAATTTACACATTATTCAATGTAAAATTTTTAAACTATTCTTTATAATTTATTTTTCATTAATATATACCTTTACTTTAATAATTTAAAATCCTCAAAAAAATCATAAGAAAAATTTATATATTAAAACATTTAAATTATACAACGTAAAATATTTCCCAATAAATTTATAAATATCTATTTTTCAAGATTAAAACTAAGTAGTAATTTTTGGAGGTGTGTATTTTTATCATCATAGGCATATTTTTCATGGAAAAATTAATTATTTTGTACATAACATAATATATATATTAAATGATTTTGTGTACTTTATTTTTTTGTTGATTTGAATTATTTAGCTTAGTAAATTTCATTTATAGCAGAGATTACTTTTCAATTATTTATGAATTGTGATATCTTTATTTTTTACTTTCTTTAATTCAATAGCATTTATGTAATTTATTTTATAAATTTTTTATAAAAGATTTGAAAATTATTTTAATATTATTAAATCAATTTTTGCACTCAATTTATTAGGGTGAATTTTATATTGAAAACACTTTTTATGCACTATATGATTAAATAATTAAACGTATTTTTACTATAGTTATTTGATTAAAAACAATTTATTAAGTGATTAGTTAAATAGTACTATTGAAATATATATTAAAAAAATTTATTGTAAAAAATCAAAATTATGAATTTATATTTTAGCTTTTCTCTTAATACATAAAACCTTTTAAGTTTAATTATTTTAAAATCTCAAAAAAATGTAATAAAAAATTATAGGCTAAATTACACTTTTAGTCCTCTAACTTGTAAGTTTTTCCCAGTTTGGTCCCTCATTATTTTTTAATTCAATATGGTCCCCTAACTTATTAAATAGTGTGAATTTGGTCCTTCCATGAATCTTGTGTTGACGCCGTCTGTGAGTGCTGCTTACGTGGAATAGAGACGTTGGAGGTTTCCCTTGTAATGACTTCCATGAAAGGTTTCCTCCATGAAAGCCCCAGTGAAGGCCTAGGGTTTCTAATTTGACATTGAAATTGGGAAAAAACTTAAAGAACTTAATACCCCACTTTGAATCATCCATGATGGCCTACTATGGTGGTTTTGTATTCAGCAATGGAAGCAACATTACACGGGCAGATTCTCCTTATTGTGAATGCATGGGGCACCATAAAGTCGTGCTTCGGACCTCAAAAACGACAATCTACTATGGAAGACAGTTCTGGGGTGTAGAAAGTATTGGGTAAACTAATTATTTGTTGGTCACGCCTTTTGTACTTGTGATAAGTTAAAACAGGATTGACAGTCCTTAATGTTCTGAATAGTGTTGTTGTAGGGTGTAGCAAGTGATGGGAGTTGTAATTTTTTTCAATGGGTTATAGATGTTGCTGAAGCTGAGAAAGATTTTTTGATTGTTAGACAAAGGAAAAAATAATTGCATTACAAAAATCTCTCATGGAGTCTAGAAGATGCAACAAATGGATGTATTATGTTTGTGTGTTATCAACCTTATGTAATGTGTGTGTAATCCTTCTATGTTGGACAAGATGAGAAAAAAAGTGGGTTTAGTGTGACCTTTCTAAGTTATGAATTTTTAATTGTTAGTTTGAGTGAGATTGTAATTTAAGTTTTTAAATCGGGTTGTTAAATTGGAGTTTGTAACTTGAGTACGTTAATGAGAGTTGTTAAATTGGTGTTTGTAATTTAAGTTTTTAAATTGAGTTATTAAATTGAAGTTTGTAATTCGAGTATGTTAACGAAAGCTGTTAAATTGAAGTTTGTAATTTGAGTTGTTAAATTTAGTTGTTAAATTGAGTTTTTAAATTAGAGCTATTAAATGTAATTGCCAAACATCACCATTTACAAAAGAAAATATTGTTCAAACATACAAATGGCCGAAATCATATCAATAAGATGGCCTAAATCAACATCATTACAATTTTCTAATTCAAAACAATACAACGGTCTTGAAACAAAAAGAGTGAAATGTTTCAGTTGTTCTTCCTCCTTGGTCTTAGCTTTGGCCTAGATTGGGGTTGATTTTTAGAGGCGGCTGTGGTTTGACTGTTGGAGGTTTGTTGGGTTTGGGTTTCCTCTTGTGGTGGTTTGGAAGGACAAGTAGCCTTGTTGTGGCCCATTGCTCCACATATGCTACATTTTCACTTTAATCCCTTCCTAGATATCCTTATGTCATCTTTCTCACTCGAGTCCTTCCTCCTAGACTTTTTAGGCCTTCCAGGTTGTCTCTTGAATGGTGGAGGTTGTAGAGGATTTGTCTGAATAGTCTCCCATATATTTTTCCCATAAGTGGGAAAGATTATCGGATTATAGCAGTTTGCATATGCTTGTTTTCTGTATATTTCAGGGATGCAGGTGTCTGGACTTTCATTGAGTTGTATCATACATGCAACTGCATGGTTGCATAGTATTCCTATTAGCATTCACCTCCTACAGTTGCATTCCCTAGCTCTTAAATCCACAATGAATTTATCATCATGCCTAATATGGTTCACCTCGTATACGTTGTTCCCTAACCACCTACACATGAAAACATCATTCTTTAATTTCTGTGTTTATATGTTGAAACAGGTTTTGATGAATGACAAACAATTGAAGGATCAAGAAATTTAATTGATAAATACAAAGGATATTGTACAAGCAAATAATTAAAAAGCATGGAGATCAAGCTTACATGAGTCAAATAAACAAGGATTAAATGAATCATACAAAGAACCATGCAACCAGTACCGATATCAAAATGCATCAAAAATCAAGGAGACGGGTCCAAGAGAAGCCAAGAATCGATTCAGCACACAAAGGAATCAATTCATGCCTGTTAAAAATGTTGGGAATTGATTCACAACCAAAGGAATCGATTCATTGCATGAAGGAATCGATTCACAGCTGAAGGAATCGATTCATTGCTTTGAATTGCCCAAGGAATCGATTCAATGACCCAAGGAATCGATTCCCCTTGCCCAGGAATCGATTCATTCACTGATTTTTACAAAAATTTGTACGCAGGGAATCGATTCATCACTTAAATCACGCGTTGAATCATGGAAAACATTAGTACGCGTTTAAAGAAGCTTAAACTGCACTGATTCTCTCGAGACTCAAAATTGAAACGGTGTTGCATTAATTGAGGCAGACAATCTCTTTCTCCAAGCCAGAAAACAAGCACAGCTGGAAACATAGAGGCAGACAGATTTCAAATTGATTGCCTAAATTGACGATCGGGGATTGAAAAAGCCATGCTTCCTTTGCCTATAAATAGAGAAGAAACTGAAGGCAGAACACACAACACAGCAACGAAAAATTCCTTGCTTCCTTCTTGCTCTCTTATTCTCTCTAAAGCTTAAGCTCTCTGATTCTTTTATTTGCAATTAATTTTTGAGAGTTATATTGTGAGAAAAATATTTTCTTGAGTGCTAAATTTGCATATCCTTTTCTAAGAGAAGAAAAATATTTTTCAAGTGATTAAAATTTGTATATCCACTCTATTGAGAGAGTCACACTTGTAAAATCACTTACACAAATTCTGAGAGTTTTAAGGTTAGGTTTCAACCTTGTCAAATTGAGAGATTATGAGATTGGGTGGGTTGCCCTTTAGCTTGTGAGAATTAAGTTCTTGAGCATGGGACACTAAGAAGCTGTAATTGCTCAAAGCGTGTATCTCAAATTCTCAATAGTGGAAATCCTCTAAGTGGGTTACTTGGAGGCGAGACGTACACCGGTGTGGTGGAACTCGTATATATCGGTTTGCAAATCTCTCTTCTCCAAACTCTTTTATATTTGCATACTTAAATTGCTTACCTAATTTAATTGAGTTTATAAAGTGTTAAATTTATTTGATATATATATTACTTGTCATTTGTTTTGTACATAAATTGCTATTACTTGTGATTAAATTTATCATCTTTATTAAGTATATTCATTAAAGAACTAATTTCAAAAGCATTCTAAAGAAAATTTTTAATACTCAATTCACCACCCCTCTTGAGTAATTAAGGATACTTGTATAACAAGTGGTATCAGAGCTTGACTCTTGGTTGATAAAGCTTAACAGCTTCAAGAGATAAAGATGGCCTCTACCTCATATAACATGTTTCCTGAGAGTGGTGCTACAAATCGACCTCTTGCTTTTAATGGGGAAGGTTATGCTTTTTGGAAAGAAAGAATGAAAATTTTTATTCAATCAATTGATTTAAGAGTTTGGAATGCTATTAAAAATGGTCCTTTCATACCTATGCATATTGTTGATGGTAAACAAATGGAAAAACTCATGGATGATTGGACTAGTGATGAAGAAAAGAAAGTACAGTATAATTATAAGGCTAAAAGTCTCATTACTCTTGCATTAGGTCCTGATGAATTTTTTAGAGTAGTAACATGTAAATCTGCCAAAGCTATGTGGGATACTCTACAAATAACTCATGAAGGAACTAGCAATGTTAAGGATTCTAAAATTAGTACTTTAACTAGTTAATATAAAAGTTTTTGAATGAATTCCGGTGAAACTATTTTAGAACTTCAAAAGAGGTTTACTTTGATTATTAATCATCTTATTACTCTTGGAAAATCTTACACTAACAAGGAGCTTATCCATAAAGTTCTAAAAAGTCTTACTAGGGAATGACAACCTCTTGTCACCGCTATCAAACAATCGCTAAATATAAATGATATGTCCCTTGCTACATTGTTTGGTAAGTTATAAGAACAAGAACAAGAGTTAAAAGATTTGAAACATGCGGAGGAAGAAGAAAAAGCCTCTAAAAAGAAAGGGCTAGCTCTCAAGGCCACCTCATTTGATGATAAAGAATCTGATAGTGACCTTGATGAAGATGAAGAGCTAAGACTATTTGTGAAGCGTTTTGGAAAACTCATGAGGAACAAACACTTCCAAAAGAGCTTCACACATAAAGGTAAGAAACCTATCTCTAAAGAAAATAATTCCTCACCAACTTGTTTTGAATATGGAAAAGAAGGACACTTTAAGGTGGATTGCCCAAACCTAAAGAAGAAAAACAAAAAAAGAAAAGGGAAAAGAAGAGCATATATCGCATGGGATGAAAATGAAGTAAGTAGCTCGGACGAATCAGACAATAAAGAAGCAAACCTCTGCCTTATGGCCAACCATTAAGATGAAGATGATGAGGTAAATTTCCTTGACTTAGATAAAGACGAACTACTTAATGCTTTTGAAGAATTGTATGACAAATTTGTTAAAATCTTAAACAAGTATAAGTTATCTAGGAAAACTATTGATACTCTTGAAATGCATCTTGTAGAGCTTGGTAAAGAAAATGAAATTTTGAAAAGGAAATAGTAAATGTTCAAGCATGCTTTAAGACTAAACCTTGTGAATTTGCAAAGAAATGTGACATACTTGAAAAGAAAGTGTTAGACTTAAACAAGACACTTGAGAAATTTACCAATGGTAGAGATAATTTAAATGCACTTCTTGGAAAACAACGTTGTATGTTTAATAAAACTGGATTAGGTTATAATCAAGGATCACATGCTTACAAGAAAGAAAAACATTACAAAAATTTCTTTGTGCCACCTAGTAAATCATCTACACCTTTCATGAAATGTAATCACTATGGTCTCAAAGGTCATAATTCTTACAATTGTAATGTAATCACTATGGTCTCAAATGTAAGAAGATTAGGACCAAAAATTGTGAGAAAAGTATGGGTTCCTAAGGGAACATTTTCACAAACTAACCTACAAGGACCCAACATAAAATGGGTACCAAGTTCTCTAACTTAACTTGTTTTGTAGGTATGTTTTAAGGCAAGTAACACCCATTGGTACTTGGATAGTGGGTGTTCAAAATATATGACGGGAGATAAAAGTAAGTTTATATCATTTACTCCTCGAAACAAAGGTTTTGTTACTTATGGAGACAACACAAAAGGAAGAATACTTGGAATCGGTAACATTGGTAAAAACTTTTCTACTTTGATAAATGATGTATTATATGTTGAAGGACTTAAACATAACTTGCTTAGTATTAGTCAATTATGTGATAAAGGATATAAAATTTTTTTTGAATCAAATTGTTGCATAATTGAAAATAAGCTAAACAAGGAAGTAAAGTTCATTGGTCAAAGAATCGATAATATTTACCTAATTAATCTTGATTGTCTTGCTTCAAATGATGTGCAATGCTTCATAACTAAAGAAGATGAATCATGGCTATGGCATAGAAGAATTGCTCACATTCACATAAATCATCTAAATAAACTTGTTTCTGAAGATCTAGTAATTGGATTACCAAAGCTTAAATTTGAAAACAAATTTTGCGACGCATGCCAAAAGGGAAAACAAGTGAAAGTATCTTTTCAAGCTAAAAATGTTGTTTCAACTAATAGACCTTTACAACTTTTACATATGGACTTGTTTGGACCTTTTAGGGTCAAAAGCTTTGGTGGCAATTATTATGGACTTGTGATTATTGATGACTATTCTAGATATACATGGACATTGTTTCTTACTCAAAAAAATGAAGCATATCAAGCATTTAAGAAACTTGCCAAGATTATCCAAAATGAACAAAATTTAAAAATCGCATCCATACGAACCGATCATGGGGGAGAATTTGAAAAGAACCTTTTGAAAATTTTTATGAAAAATATGGCATTGAACATAATTTTTCGGCTCTAAGAACTTCACAACAA
The DNA here is from genome assembly GCA_037962975.1 of Clitoria ternatea. NCBI lineage: Eukaryota > Viridiplantae > Streptophyta > Magnoliopsida > Fabales > Fabaceae > Clitoria > Clitoria ternatea. The sequence continues at coordinate 80,378,653 of CM075672.1, forward strand.
AATGGAGTTGTTGAAAGGAAAAATTGATCTTTAGCGGAGCTCGCAAGAACTATGCTGAATAAAAGTAATATTGAGAAACATTTTTGGGCCGATGCGGTAAATACCGCTTGTTATTTAATGAATAGATGTTTGCTTAGGCCTATATTAAAGAAAACCCCTTATGAGGTTTACAAAGGAAGAAAACCAAACATTTCTTATTATCACGTGTTTGGATGCAAATGCTTGGTTTTAAACAATGGAAAGGATAATCTCGTTAAATTTGATACAAAATCTGATGAAGCAATCTTTCTTGGATATTCATCATCAAGTAAAGCTGTAAACTTCGATGAACTTAACCAAAACCCTCCGAGGAAGGAAGTTGATGATCTTGTAGGTACTTTCTAAGAGATGACCTTAGAAAATAAAGAACAGGTCAATGAAGACCCAATCCAAGGCAAGAAGCCTCAACAAAATGATTGGATCACCTCAAAAGACCATCCCTTGGAAAACATTATAGGTGAACTAATCAAAGGTGTAATTACTTGTAACGCCCTTAGAAATACATGTAATCATCTAGCCTTCATATCACAAATTGAACCCAAAAATATTGACGAGGCTATTATTGATGAATATTGGATGTTGGCTATGCAAGAGGAATTAAATCAATTTGAAAGAAACCAAGTTTGGGAACTTGTGCCAAGACCCAATGATCATCAAATAATAGATACCAAATAGGTTTTTAGAAATAAGCTTGATGAAAATGGAATAGTAGCTAGAAATAAATCTAGTTTAGTGGCTAAGGGATGTAACCAAGAAGAAGGCATAGATTATGAGGAAACATATACACCCTTAGCTAGATTAAAAGCTATTAGATTATTATTAGCCTATGCATGTTGTAAAGATTTCAAATTGTATCAAATGGATGTCAAAAGTGCATTCTTGAATGGATACATTCAAGAAGAAGTGTATGTTAATCAACCTCCCGATTTTGAAAACTACCAATTTCCAAATCATGTTTTCAAACTAAGAAAAACATTATATGGTTTAAAGCAAGCTCCAAGAACTTGGTATGAAAGATTGAGCAAGTTTCTCTTAGAAAACGATTTTGAAAGGGGAAAAGATGATACTACACTATTTATCAAGCACAAAAGAAATGATGTACTTTTGGTACAAGTGTATGTGGATGATATTATATTTGGTGCTTCTAATGAATCACTCTGCAAAGAGTTTGCTAAGATAATGCAGGATGGATTCGAGATGTCTATGATGGGAGAACTCATATTCTTCCTTGGATTACAAATGAAGCAAACTAAATAAGGGACATTCATTAGTCAGTCTAAATATTGCAAGGAATTACTTAGAAAATTCAACATGGACAAGGCAAATGAAATTGCCACACCTATGAGCATATTATGCTATTTGGATAAGGATGAGAAAGGTAAAGATATTGAACTAACTATGTATCGAGGTATGATTGGATCTTTACTCTATCTAACCACAAGTAGACCAGACATAATGTTTGCTATATGTATGTGTGTAAGATATCAGGCATGTCCTAAAGAATCACATTTCATTGCTGTAAAAGGAATTTTAAAATATCTTGTGGGTATTAAAAATGTTGGTTTATGGTATCCCAAAGGTGCTGAATGTACTCTTGTAGGATATTCTGATTCTGATTTTGCTGGTTATAAATTAGATAGAAAAAGTACCAGTGGTACTTGTCATTTGCTCAGAAGTTCTCTTGTTTCTTGGCATAGCAAGAAACAAGTTAGCGTCACTGTGAACACCTCTTTTGGTCCTACCCAAATACCAAGGATTTGATTAAAAGAGACCAGACATCCGTTTCCCAAATCAAGAATGATTTCCGAGTGATTATTTCCAGGCAGGGGTGACTCCGAGTGAGGAATTCCCGAGTGGGGTTATTTCCGAGCGAGGTGTTTGCTTGATTCTACGAAAAGATGAAGTAAACCTCTCAAACTATAATGCTTCAGGACGCTGATAGAGTTTATAGATGTATGGTGATGTGATATGATGCATTAGGAAGAGTTAGAGTGGGAGAAAATAGTATTTCATATGCTAAGTGGAAGGATTTCCCGTTCTGCATAAAACCTGCATATCTCACTCAAGCGAGTGGGAATCTCGCTCGAGCGAGATTGTGGTGAATCAGGAATTTGGCCTCAAGCCTGTTTTCCCCCGAGCGGGTGGTGGTTTCGCCCAAGCGAGATTGATGGAGAATCAGGAGTTAGCCCCTGGATCAATTTCGCTCAAGCGGAGAAGTGAGCGCTCAAGCGAGAGGGGAAAGTTTTATATACTGGAACAATTTCGCTTAAGCGAGACATGTCTCGCCCGAGCGAGATTAATACTTGATACATATTCCTTTCCTTCGCTCAGGCATTTCGAGTAACATGTCTCCGAGTGAGACATTGCCGAGTGAATTGTCTCCGGGTGGGGTGTTTCCAAGTGGAGGATTCCCGATTGAAACCACTGAATGAAAAAGGGACTGTCTTTCAATGAATATTTACCGATTGGATACATCCGAGTGAAGGATTCCCGATTGAAGCCAGTCTGAATGAAAAGCAAGTCTGATTTCAGATGAATACATCCGAGTGGATAATCCCCGACTAAAGCCAGTCTGAATGAAAAGCAAGTCCGATGTCTGATGAATACATCCGAGTGAAGAATTCCTGATTGAAGTACCTCCAAGGGAAAAGAGATTCTGACTTTGGATGAGTGCTTTTCTGGACAGAGATGTTTCTAAGCAAATCTTTTCCAAGTGAATTGATTCTAAACAAAAAGGACTGAACTTTGAAAGAGCATTTGTCAGGCAAAGTTATATCCGAGCAGGATGTTACCAAGGAAACTATTTCCGAGTGGTTTGCTGCTGAGAGATATATATTTCCGAGTGGAATGTCTCCTAGTGAGTCATTTCCGAGTGGAATGTATCCTAGTGAATCATTTCCGAATGGAATGTCCTCGATTGAGTCATTTCCGAGTGGAATGTCTCCTAGTGAGTCATTTCCGAGTGGAATGTCTCCTAGTGAATCATTTCCGAGTGGAATGTCTCTGAGTGAATCAGTTCCAAGCAAAACCCCTCCGATTGGCGCAGTTCTGAATGAATGCTTCAATCAGTGACAAGTTCCGAGCAAAGCACCTCCGATTGAAGCAACTCCGAATGAATGCTTCAAGCAGTGACATTTCCGGATAAAGCAATTCCGAGTGAACCAAGTCCGAATAAAAAGAGGCCCTGATGCATACTTCTCGGAAAAGGATTTTTGAGTCAATAATCTGTGAATTCAAACCATCCACACCGAGTGTCAAAGGTCGGATCGAATTTATGAATTCGAGCTTTCACTCGGCCTTTTATATATGAGAGCACCTGTTCTGCTCGGATTAATTTCCGCTGTGAATGGATACTGGCTGGGACAGTGATCCGGGCCACAAGGAAGAGCACCGATCCCATGAGACCCCATTTGAAGAATCCGATTGCCATACTATGACTTGGAATCCCACCACCCAAGTCAATCCATGAATTCTGGAAATGACAGACAAGGGGCGAAAGTGGGAGTAATTGAGAATTCCCCACCACCCGTTGTCCCCCACTACCTGTTAGTGGCTAGGCTGCCTCCACTGTGAGTGGAAGCTGGTGCTGTCCAAGCACTCAGCCACCCTTATAAATACCTCGTCTGAAGAGGCTCAAGGGGTTGGAATTTTTGGTTGAATTTTTAGTTGGAAAATTTTAGTCATTAAGACGATCCTCTGCCCACACTCCCTTGTAAGTGGTTTCGATCTCCACAATCTCTTTGTCCCAAAAGCTTGAAGTTTCCCGTTGTTCAAAGGTAGAATCTCGTTCTCACCAGTTCCCCAACAGCCCCCCTCCAATCACCTTCATTAACTTCCCACCGGCCTATACACTAAGTCCCTACACCGTCCAGATCCTCCTCAACTTCATACCGGCCTCTACATCAAGCCCACACACTGGTTCCCCAACACCCCCTCCAATCACCTTCATTAGCTTCCCACCGGTCCATATATCAATTCCCCACACTGTCCAGACCCTCACTAGTTGCACACCGGATCTTACACCAGAATTACCCACACTGTCCCTTTAGTGAACCATACACTGGTTCCCTAAGCCCCACTGATGTACCAGCTCCACTCCGGCTCTTACACTTCAAGTCCACGCCTGTTTCTAACATTCCACGTCACACCGGTTACATTCTGCTCCTTATTTCCCTTGTTTTTCATTATCCACTTTTGTCAAATTGCCATTTTTTTTGCTGAGTCCGTTTTCTCCCTCTAGTATATCCTGCTGAACTCTTTATTCTTTCTCGTTAATTGTTAATAATAATTCCTCATTTTCATTATTTTTATCTATTCATTGTCCTTGTTGTTGTGCACTTTATTTCCCTATGTTTCCTGTTGGACTCCCCCTTTGTTTTTTGTTCAAGATATAAAAATAAAAAAATAAAAAATAATATAAAAAAAAGCAATCCAAAAAAGGAAAGTGTGTATTTTTGATACCTTTTTAATGTCACAATACTGATCTAAATTAGTGTCATGTAGAAGCACTTTTGCCTACACTATTTCCAAGACCCACGCACGAGCGGAGAACTCTGCCTTGCGTGCACCCTTTTTTCGTGAACCTCATCCACCCTTAGCCCCTTAAACTTGTCTTAAGGATATTCATGTCAAGAACTACGTAACCCTGATTTCTTGGTAACTCGAGAATACGTAGGAGCAGGACTTTAAATCCTGTCGGGCCCACCTTTCCCATTTTATTCCTGTTTTATTTTCTTTATGTTTCATTTGTAACCGCCTTTTTTTTATCACTTCCATGAAAATCAATTTAGACGTGACGTCTTGTTGATCTTCCCCTTTTTTGGTAGGCCATCACCACGATTCATGAGGAACGGGATACTTGGGACGAGACGTCCCGCTTATCCCCTTCCCGTTTCTAACCCCGCATTTTGATTAAATCCCATGAAAATCAATTTAGGCGTGACGTCTATTTGATTTTCCCCTATCTTTGGTAGGCCATCACCGCGATACATAAGGAACGGAATACTTGGGACGAGACGTCCCGTTTATCCCTTTCCCGTTTCTAATCCTGTATTTTGATTAAGGGATGACTAATTTAGACGCGATGTCTTCTTAGCATCCTTCCCTTTTCCCGTTTCATACCAAAGCCGAGGTTAATTTGGACGTGACGTCCTGTTGACCTACATTCCATGTCGGTTCAGTTTGTTCCTTCCGTTTTTCTTTACATAAAGTACAACAATAAAAGGGGAGAAATATAACATCTTTCGTAAGGCTATTTATGTTGCGCATTTTCAATCTTGGTACTGTTTTGACAGGCGATGTAGGGTGCTAATACCTTCCCTACTCGTAACCGACTCCCGAACTTGAATCTCATTTTTTAAACCAGTGCTTTACTGAACTTAGTTTTTTCCCAATGTTTTTCCTATGGATAAAAACGTTGGTGGTAACTCCCTGTTTTCTTTCGAAAGGATTTCGAAACACGTTTTATCTCTAAGGGTCGGCCGCGCCGTCACGATCCAGGTTGTGACAGATGGTGACTCCGCTGGGGACACTTAAGAGAGTCAGGCCAGTTTGATTAAAAAAGCATGTTTTTTTTTATATAGCCTTTGCTAGCTTGGATTTCTTCCCCTTGTTTATTTTTTGTTGATTGTTGTGAATGTTTGTTCTTGTTTTAATTGTATCTTGTTATTTGTTTTGTTGTCTATGTTTTGCATATTTGTTGAACCCTAGGGTAGAGGACCATGTTACTTTTCTGTAATCATTAAACCCTAGGGTAGACGACTTTGTATATTTGTTCTGTGTTTGTTCTTTGTGCAGAATGGGGTAAGGTAAAAGGTATTGAATGCCCTTCCACACACTACACTCACAATTGCTTGCACACACCTATGAGTGGCGCCCTATACCCGGGCCCCAAATGAAGTTTAGGTTAGGAGGGGTTGGTAACGGAATCATATGGGATGTACTTCCTATCCGGTGTTCGTGAGAACCTCAACCAGAGTTCGACCTCTCATGATATACGCACCTAGTGGATTCCCCACTGTTTGCGTCCCTGTCATGGGTAGGATCTTGGCTCTGGTGACTTTCTAGATGTCTAGTATAAGTCACCCGGTGTGGAGAGTCACTTGTAGATAAGCCATAAGGCCTAGAAAAGACTTTCAACAAAACCCAACCTAGGCTACAAAAGGGCAAACTTTACTTTACTTTACGTCATTCTCGCTTTCCCTTTTATCCAAAAAAATGAATTATCTACCACCCGCAGGTTTGCTTAATTTTTGAAATAATGACTCATTTTGGAACACACAGTATTCTTCGGGTAAATAGATAATCCTCTTTTTGATCATGTACCTATGAGTCCCTAATCGTGAGTTTTCCTAATCGTCAAAAAAAAACCAAAATGATTTTTGTGTCCCTTTAACTGGGGCATCGATGACGATTAAGAAAACCTATGACTTTTGACAGCTTGTGTAACATCCCAGTTTTGAAAGTTGAATACCGAATGAAAATAAACCATTAAGATTTTGATTTCAAAGCAGGAAAATTGATTGTTAACTTAATCTAAGAAATAGTGACAAACTAATTAAGCTTAGTTGGTAAGAGGTGGCTGCTTCCGATTAGGAGTCACGTGAGTGGGACTGCAATTCACGTTTTCCCATCCCACTCTCCTTCCCTTCCTCGTGCACGCATATGCTTATATATGTGCCTTTGATCACTAGAGTTATGCATCTTTGTTAGACTTCTTCTCTTCTCTTCTTTTCTCTCCTCGTACTCTCTCTCTTCCCTTTTGTTGTTCTTCTTCCTCCCCCTGTTTACTGTTCTGTTCCTGAGAACGCGCGACGACAATACTGCAAAAGACTTGGAGTTCGTTCGGCCAAAAAGATGAACATCCCCTGTTTCACGGTGTGACTTCGACCAAGGAAGCCAGAACAAGTGTGAGCCTGGGCGAGGCAATCAGACCAGCGTCGGGAAATAGAGGAACCCCTCGAACTTCCTTCAGTAGGTAGGGGGCGCTTTGCATTTCAAATGCATAGCTTGTGAATGGGTTCCGAGTGGTTTATTATGCATGCATATGTACTTAAGGGTATTTGTGATGAAATGTATGTTTGATAGATAGCTTTGTATACCGAGGCATGCTATGTCTGAATCCGATGGTAGTTAGCTTATAATTGATATATGTGTTTATGAGATACACTGTTGGGATGTGGATACATGCGTGTGTTATGAGACCGTGTGTGAATGCAATGCATACTCTTCAAACTGCCATACTGACTCTATTTAAATATTTACATGTGCATGCGTGAAGTGGAGACATATTGTATGACTTCTGAGTGCTCTGTTCATGGGATGATGAGTAGATCCTGATTGCTACCCTATGTTGCCTTGCATGCGAGTGTTGAAAATGAGTCTGTGTTGTTATGAGATGACGACTGAATTGCATGCAGAGTGTGGTTATGATAAATGAAAGGAGAAGTAATATTGTATTGGCAGACATACACACAAAAGAATGTAATTAAAAGACCTTGAGTTGGACTTGAGGCAGTGCCGAGTGCACTAGCGTTGGACGCTTAAAGTCTTGAGTTGGACTCAAGCAAGCCACCGAGTTGGACTCGGGGCTGCCTGTAACACTGCCGTAGTCGCTTGGAGCGATTGTGTTACATGTGAGGGCAAACGGTTTGGTACCAGTAAAACGGCCGAACCAGCTTGGAGCTGGAGGAAAAAGGCTTGGAGCCTATGTTGCAACGTAAAAATTAATCAAGTGGGGGTCGGATCCGACTGTAGTAGACTGGTGTGTACTGAATGGATATGTATATGTATGTATACTCTTGTGCTATGATGAATTTATTATGTTGCATGTGTATAGTGTAAGTCAGAAATAATATAATCTATATAATGGAATATTGCATGAATGAATTCTGATTGCATGGCACTGTTACGAGTAGATAAACTAGAGGTTAGTTAACGTTATGGTTGCTTGAAATATGATGTGGTGTGATGGAAAGTGTACGGGTTCCTAAGTCACTAACTGTTATTTTAAATGTAAAAGCTCACCCCTGCTGTGGCAATATTTTCAGTGAACATTCCTCGGAACTACGAGTAAAGTGGAGCTACTTACTGAGCGGATTAGCTGTGCACCAAGGAACTATATATATTTATATAGATACTGTGTATAATGTTTTGATTATGCCTTGGCCGGCTCGTATCTGATGTTAATCTTTTAGAATAGAACAAAATCCCTTGGGGCTGGGAAACATGGCAATGTGTTTGCAAATATTGATATACACTCTCATATGTATATGGTTATGTTTATGCCATGCTGTATGTTTAATTCCATTCTGTGCGTGATGTTTGATTGGTATATATGTTCATGTTCACCCGAGTGTGTAGGAATGGAAAGACTTAGTATGAAGGGAGTCAAGATATGATCTAGAGAGTGAATTTGTGATCCTGTTGCCGGGTGAGGAAAGCTTTAGGTGTTCCGAGGGGATGAGGGCATACCACTCCGAATGGGGATTGACGCAGTAGATTCCCAATTGATAAGCTGTTACGATTCAGAGTAGAATAGCCTAATCATGCCTTCGAATAAGGACTAGCCGAGAGAGTGTTTTCTGACTAGAAGGCAATCCATCCGATTCCGAGTGTAAGCCGTATAGAGAAATGGTAGAAAGCTATGGAGCCCTTGAAGGGAGGTTAAGTTAGCGTGAGCACTGGGGTAGGAAGAACTATACTTGCCGAGCGAGAGATGAGGGAAATACCGAGGGGTAGATAATTGAGAAGTAGTCCGAGTGAGGATACCCCTGGTTTCCGAGTGGAACAGCCTTCATTTCCCGAGTGAACTGTTGTGTGGCATGATGGACAAAATAGAGAACTAAGTTATGGGGGTACGAGTCGGGGGTCGAGTGGAGGGAGTCCCCTTTACCGAGTGGATTTAGGAATGAAATCCGAATAGACTTAAGAATGAATTCCGAGTGAAATAGGCCTTTACCGAGTGGACGATTGTCTTGATACCGAGCGAGTGTACGTTATTTCCTTTGGGTTCGCTCGAGCGTTGATGGGCTCCGCTGGAGGGCTTTTGTTTGGCCCTTGTGTTCCCTTGCTTTCCGTTCCCTCCTCCTTCTTGTTGCATCAGGTTATTTGATTTGGGGCGGATTATACAGACTTTGCTAACTCGATAATTCAGAAAAATTTCCCTGTTGGTTTTATTTATTTAATTAGAATTTAGGGTGTTACATTTTGGTGTCAGAGCAGACTGAAAGGTCCAAGGCCAAGGTATGCTTACCGAGTGTAAGCGGTTGCGTGCATTGTGACCGAGTGGTCATCATTATTGTGATATTTGTGAAACTTGATTGATATTGTAGTATTGAATTATGGATAGGAGGTTGTCTCCCTCCTGGTCTGACTGATTGTATGGCATATAGAAATGGTATAATGTGTTAAAGTTACTGAATGTTAGGTTGAGATCCGATCGGTAGTAAGTAGCTTTGTAAACTTATCCTTGAAAGGGCTGTGAATTTCAGGATAAGAGATGACGAGTCGTCAAAGCATGGAGGCCATAGCCACAACCTTTCAACGCTTTGTAGACGTGTTTGAGAGGCAGGGCCAGCCTCGAACTGAGGATAGTCAAGTACTAGACCGCTTCCTGAAGAGGAAGCCGAGAGAATTTCTGGGAGGACGTAACCCCGAGGCAGCTTATAAATGGACTTAGGAGATGGAAAGGATTTTTGGGGGTCTTCACTGTACCGAGGCCCAGAAGGTAGAGTGTTCAGTGTACATGCTGCGGGAAGAGGCGGAAAACTGGTGGAAGATAGCCAGAAACCGGTTCCCTGATGATGATACTCAACTGACCTGGAACGATTTCAAGACATGCTTCCTAGAAAAGTACTTCCCCGACACAATCAGAAGTCGGAAGGAACTAGAGTTCATGGAATTGAAGCAGGGGTCCATGACTGTGGAAGAATACGCGATGAGATTTGAGGAATTGTGCCTATTCTACCCACCCTTTCAACAACCGGGGACGGAGAATTCGAAGTGCCTAAAATTTGAGAATGGATTGAGGTCAGATATTAAGAGAGCTTGCAGATACCAAGAGATTAGGAGTTTTCCTGCGTTGGTGAATAAGTGTAGGATATTTGAAGAAGATGACAAGGCCACTCGGGCCAGAGCAGCAGGGCAAACCCCTCCTTGAGGCCTCAACAATCACACTTCAAGAGGTCAGGCAACTCTACGAGGAAACCGTGGGGGTCGGTTCGGGAGTCGCTCCGAAAATGGTAGATGTTTCAGATGTGGAGGTAACCACTTTGCTCAGGAATGTGATACTGGAAACGATGTTGTATGTTTTCACTGTAACAAAAGAGGGCATGTTCGCCCCGACTGTCCGTAACTGCAACCAGAGGGTGGCCATGCACGTCGTGGGGGTTTCCATGTGGGGGGACGCGGAACCACCAGTGGAGGAAATAATGGTAGAGGCAACGGAGCAAGGAGCAACATGATGGCTACTACAAGTAACCGAGGGAGAAATACCGACCAACCGGCAGTGGGAAGAGTCTACGCCATCAACGCGGAGGATGCTATGCAAGCGAATGATTTGGTACAATGTAAGTGTTCACTCGGTAAATATACCCTTAATGTAGTTTTCGATTCGGGAGCCACCCATTCTTTTATAGCTGATGAGTGTGTGAGACATTTAAAGTTGCCGACTGTGTGTATGGATCGGACCTTGGAAGTGGCCAATCTGACTGGCACTAAGGTGTTGACATCATCAATGTGCAAAGATGTAACAATTATATTGTGCGATCGGAGTTTTACCTTCGACCTGGTGTGCGTGCCTCTAAAGGACCTCGACATTGTACTCGGCATAGACTGGCTTTCAGCCAACAAGGTGCTAGTGGATTGCAGGAACCAGAGGGTAATCTTCCCGAGGCAGAACAATGAAGATTACACGGCACAAGGTACAGCTCAACTGTTTATGATGCTTTGTTTAACCGAGGGCGAGAGTAGAGTCTGAGTGAGTGAGATTCTGACTGTCTGTGAATTCCCAGAGGTGTTTCCGGAGGATGTGCCGGGTGTCCCTCCGAGTAGAGAAGTCGAATTCTCTATAGACCTAATTCCTGGAGCCGAGCCAGTCTCCAGTGCACCTTATAGAATGTCCCCAACCGAATTGGCCGAGTTGAAGAAGCAGGTAGATGAGTTGCTCAGAAAACAATTCATTAGGTCGAGTGTGTCACCTTGGGGCACACCGTTGCTGCTTGTTAAAAAGAAGGACGGCAGCATGAGACTTTGTATAGATTACCGACAGCTAAACAAACTCACGATTAAGAATCGGTACCCGTTACCTAGGATTGATGACTTGATTGACCAACTGCGTGGAGCCTTAATTTTCTCGAAAATCGACCTACGATCGGGATACCACCAAATCCGGGTGAAGGACTCAGATATTCCAAAGACTGCCTTTAGGACTCGGTATGGTCACTACGAGTATGTAGTGATGCCGTTCGATGTGACAAATGCCCCTGCTGTTTTCATGAATTACATGAACAGCATATTTCTCCCACATCTTGACTGATTCATAGTAGTTTTCATTGATGATATCCTAATCTATTCCAAGACCCCTGAGGAGCATGAAGAACACCTCCGTGCGGTACTTCAAGTGTTGAAGGAGAAACTGTTGTTTGCAAAGCTTTCGAAATGCGATTTCTGGATGGATAAGATCCACTTCCTCGGACATGTGATTTTAGAGGAAGGTGTCTCGGTGGACCCTTCGAAGGTGGCAGCTATAATGGCATGGGAGAGACCCAAGTCGGTCTCGGAGATAAGAAGCTTTATGGGCCTGGCCGGTTATTATAGAAGGTTCATTGAGGGTTTTTCTAAGATGGCCTTTCCACTGACTAAATTGACTCAGAAAAATATTCCCTTCGTATGGAGTCCCGAGTGTGAGAGCAGTTTCCGAGAGCTGAAGGACAAGTTGACAACTGCTCCAGTGTTGGCGTTACCTAATTTGCAAGAGAGCTTCATGGTTTATTGTGACGTGTCAGGACTCGGATTGGGATGTGTGCTAATGCAGAATGACCGAGTGATAGCGTATGCCTCTCGGCAATTGAGACCTCACGAACAGCATTACCCGACCCATGATTTAGAGCTGGCAGCTGTGGTTTTCGCATTGAAAATATGGAGGCATTACCTGTACGGTTCTAAATTTGAAGTTTACAGCGACCACAAGAGCCTCAAATATTTATTTGACCAAAAGGAGCTGAACATGAGGCAGAGGAGATGGATGGAATTTTTAAAAGATTATGATTTTGAGCTAAAATACCATCAGGGTAAGGCAAACGTTGTTGCCGACGCGTTGAGTCAGAAATCCCTTCATATAGCAGTAATGATGGTGAAGAAAGTGGAGTTATTGGAATAGTTCCGAGACATGAACTTGCATGTTGACATCCCCTCTTCTCGGAAAATAACAATCGGTACACTAAGGATTGCTAGTGAATTCCTAAAATCTGTATATGAACAACAGCAGTCAGACTCCTACTTGGCTGAGATGAAGGAAACTCAGGCCAAAGGGAAGGACTTGTCCTTGACCGAGGGATCGGACGAAATTTTCCGAGTGAAAAACAGAATATACGTACCGGGTGGAGGAGAATTGAGAAGAATGGTACTTGATAAGGCTCACAAGAGTCTGCTTAGTATCCACCCGGGTACCACGAAGATGTACCACGATCTAAGAACATAATTCCGGTGGCCCGGATTAAAGAGGAATGTGGCAAAATACGTGGCTCGGTGTATTACCTGTCAGAAATCGATAGTGGAGCACCAGAAGCCGTATGGTGCATTGCAACCCCTGGAGATTCTCGTGTGGAAATGGGACTCAATTGCCATGGACTTTGTCATGGGATTGCCAAAAAATCGTGCGGGCCATGATGCGATTTGGGTCATTGTTGACCGACTGACGAAGAGTGCACACTTCTTACCTGTGAATATGAAGTACCCGTTGCATAAGTTAGCTCGGATTTACATTCACAAAGTTGTCCGACTGCATGGTATACCGACTTCTATCGTATCAGACAGGGATGCTAGATTCACGTCCTGATTTTGGACTAGTCTGCACCAAGAATTGGGTACGAAGCTTTGGCTAAGTTCTGCCTACCACCCCCAATCGGATGGGCAATCCGAGCGAACGATTCAAAGCCTGGAGGACTTGCTAAGGGCGTGTGTGTTGGAGCATGGTGGAGATTGGGAGTGGTACCTTCCCCTGATCGTGTTTACGTACAACAATAGCCACCACAACAATATCGGTATGGCACCCTACGAAGCACTATATGGTCAAAGATGCCGGACCCCACTCTGCTGGTCAGAAACGGGTGAAAATTTACTGCTAGGACCAGAAATTGTGAGGCAAACATCAGAATAGATCTGAATGATAAGAGAAAAGATGAAGGTGTCTCAGGATAGGCAGAAGAGCTACCATGACAAACGAACCAACCCATTAAAGTTTTCAGTCAGAGACAGAGTGTTTTTGAAGACTTCACCGAGTAAAGGAGTCGGGCGAGCCTTGAAGATCGGAAAGTTGAGCCCCCGATACATTGGGCCTTATGAGGTGTTGGAACGAGTCGGCTCCATGGCGTACCGGATAGCACTACCGACTCACTTATCCCGATTGCATAACGTGTTTCATGTGTCACAACTAAGAAAATGTCTACATGATCCCACCCATTCGATGCCAGATGATGAAGTGGAGATTAAGGAGGACCTAACCATTGTAACTATACCGGTTAGAATGACCGATCGGTAAAGCGTCTAAGGAACAGGGACGTACCACTGGTTGAAGTGGAGTGGCAGCAAGGCGGGACTACCTCTTGTACCTGGGAACGTGAAGACGCCATGAGGCAGCAGTACCCCGAGTTGTTTACCAAGGTGAGTCACCGAGTGAATTTCGGGGACGAAATTCTTTTGAGAGGGGGAGAACTGTAACATCCCAGTTTTGAAAGTTGAATACCGAATGAAAATAAACCATTAAGATTTTGATTTCAAAGCAGGAAAATTGATTGTTAACTTAATCTAAGAAATAGTGACAAACTAATTAAGCTTAGTTGGTAAGAGGTGGCTGCTTCCGATTAGGAGTCACGTGAGTGGGACTATAATTCACGTTTTCCCATCCCACTCTCCTTCCCTTCCTCGTGCACGCATATGCTTATATATGTGCCTTTGATCACTGGAGTTATGCATCTTCGTTAGACTTCTTCTCTTCTCTTCTTTTCTCTCCTCATACTCTCTCTCTTCCCTTTTGTTCTTCTTCTTCCTCCCCCCTGTTTACTGTTCTGTTCCTGAGAACACGTGACGACAATACTGCAAAAGACTTGGAGTTCGTTCGGCCAAAAAGACGAACAGCCCCTGTTTCACGGTGTGACTTCGACCAAGGAAGCCAGAACAAGTGTGAGCGGGCGAGGCAATCGGACCAGCGTCGGGAAACAGAGGAACCCCTCGAACTTCCTTCAGTAGGTAGGGGGCGCTTTGCATTTCAAATGCATAGCTTGTGAATGGGTTCCGAGTGGTTTATTATGCATGCATATGTACTTAAGGGTATTTGTGATGAAATGTATGTTTGATAGATAGCTTTGTATACCGAGGCATGCTATGTCTGAATCCGATGGTAGTTAGCTTATAATTGATATATGTGTTTATGAGATACACTGTTGGGATGTGGATGCATGCGTGTGTTATGAGACCGTGTGTGAATGCAGTGCATACTCTTTAAACTGCAATACTGACTCTAGTTAAATATTTACATGTGCATGCGTGAAGTGGAGACATATTGTGTGACTTCTGAGTGCTCTGTTCATCGGATGATGAGTAGATCCTGATTGCTACCCTATGTTGCCTTGCATGCGAGTGTTAAAAATGAGTCTGTGTTGTTATGAGATGACGACTGAATTGCATGCAGAGTATGGTTATGATAAATGAAAGGAGAAGTAATATTGTATTGGCAGACATACACACAAAAGAATGTAATTAAAAGACCTTGAGTTAGACTTGAGGCAGTGCCGAGTGCACTAGCGTTGGACGCTTAAAGTCTTGAGTTGGACTCAAGCAAGCCACCGAGTTGGACTCGGGACTGCCCGTAACACTGCCGTGGTCCCTTGGAGTGATTGTGTTATATGTGAGGGCAAACGGTTTGGTACCAGTAAAACGGCCGAACCAGCTTGGATCTGGAGGAAAAAGGCTTGGAGCCTATGTTGCAACGTAAAAATTAATCAAGTGGGGGTCGGATCCGACTGTAGCAGACTGGTGTGTACTGAATGGATATGTATATGTATGTATACTCTTGTGCTATGATGAATTTATTGTGTTGCATGTGTATAGTGTAAGTCAGAAATGATATAATCTGTATAATGGAATATTGCATGAATGAATTCTGATTGCATGGCACTGTTACGAGTAGATAAACTAGAGGTTAGTTAACGTTATAGTTGCTTGAAATGTGATATGGTGTGATGGAAAGCGTACGGGTTCCTAAGTCACTAACTGTTATTTTAAATGTAAAAGCTCACCCCTACTGTGGCAATATTTTCAGTGAACATTCCTCGGAACTACGAGTAAAGTGGAGCTACTTACTGAGCGGATTAGTTGAGCACCAAGGAACTATATATATTTATGTAGATGCTGTGTATAATGTTTTGATTATGCCTTGGCCGGCTCGTATCTGATGTTAATCTTTTAGAATAGAACAGAATCCCTTGGGGCTGGGAAACATGGCAATGTGTTTGTAAATATTGATATACACTCTCATATGTATATGGTTATGTTTATGCCATGCTGTATGTTTAATTCCATTCTGTGCGTGATGTTTGATTGGTATATATGTTCATGTTCACCCGAGTGTGTAGGAATGGAAAAACTTAGTATGAAGGGAGTCAAGATATGATCTAGAGAGTGAATTTGTGATCCTGTTGCCGGGTGAGGAAAGCTTTAGGTGTTCCGAGGGGATGAGGGCATACCACTCCGAATGGGGATTGACGCAGTAGATTCCCAATTGATAAGCTGTTACGATTCAGAGTAGAATAGCCTAATCATGCCTTCGAATAAGGACTAGCCGAGAGAGTGTTTTCCGACTAGAGGGCAATCCATCCGATTCCGAGTGTAAGCCGTATAGAGAAATGGTAGAAAGCTATGGAGCCCTTGAAGGGAGGTTAAGTTAGCGTGAACACTGGGGTAGGAAGAACTATACTTGCTGAGCGAGAGATGAGGGAAATACCGAGGGGTAGATAATTGAGAAGTAGTCCGAGTGAGGATACCCCTGGTTTCTGAGTGGAACAACCTTCATTTCCCGAGTGAACTGTTGTGTGGCATGATGGACAAAATAGAGAACTAAGTTATGGGGGTGCGAGTCTGGGGTCGAGTGGAGGGAGTCCCCTTTACCGAGTGGATTTAGGAATGAAATCCGAGTAGACTTAAGAATGAATTCCGATTGAAATAGGCCTTTATCGAGTGGACGATTGTCTTGATACCGAGCGAGTGTACGTTATTTCCTTTGGGTTCACTCGAGCGTTGATGGGCTCCGCTAGAGGGCTTTTGTTTGGCCCTTGTCTTCCCTTGCTTTCCGTTCCCTCCTCCTTCTTGTTGCATCGGGTTATTTGATTTGGGGCGGATTATACAGACTTTGCTAACTCGATAATTCAGAAAAATTTCCCTGTTGGTTTTATTTATTTAATTAGAATTTAGGGTGTTACAGCTTGGGCTTACATGAGTTTTGGAAATCGATGTTTCCCAAAAAAAAGAATAAAAAAATAAAAAAAATATTTCACTTTACATCAGATCCTTGGGGAAACATGGATTTCGAAATGTAATAATAACTAAATTCCTTTTTTTCTTTATCTTGGTGATTTGCAGGAAGCAATTCAGAAGTTGGCAGTATCTCTGAACAAGTATGGAAATTAACATGAAACATGACAATTATGCTACAGATGTGACAGAGTTGAAGAAAATACTACATCTTAAAGCCAAGAAGGTTGATACAGTTAGTCTGCAGGCACTAGGGAAAAGATTGAATCTGACACAAAAGATGGCCTTTGCCAGAAGATATGGGAAAATCTTAAAACTACTGGAGGTGGAAGTCCAAACCGAAGCAATTACAGCTTTGGCACAGTTTTATGACCCACCCCTCCGCTGTTTCACATTTAAAGATTTTTAACTGGCTCCGTCAATAGAAGAGTTTGAGTAGATATTAGGGTTACAAGTGGAAGGGCAAATTCCCTATCGCCATCTTGATCATCACGCAACAACCGCTTCAATCACCCGTGTTTTGAGAATCTCTCCCGAGGCATTGAGGAATGTGCAAATGAATAGAAATCAAGTTCCCGGGTTCACTCGAGAATTTCTTGAGAAGCACATGCAGATCCTGGCTGATGAAGAGGAATGAGAGGCTTTCATGGATACTTTAGCCCTCACTATTTATGGGGTTATCTTGTTCCCTAATTTAGACAATTACGTGGATTATGATGCCGTTGCTGTCTTCCTAGCTCGTAAGCATCGGCTCGAGAATCCCGTTACAGCTATGTTGGCTAATGTGTATTGCGCCATGGATTTCTGCCACACGCAAGGAGGGAAGAAGATCATTTGCTGTTTACCTGCTTTGTACGTATGGCTCACATCTTACATCTTCCATCAGATATGTAAAGCCGAGTGTCCAGTTTCTGATCTGAAATTGTGTCAGCTGACCGTGAAAAGTGGGCGTGAATGGGCTAATCACCTAGTAAGCCTTATAGCTGAAAAGGTCAGGTGGTACCCTCAATGGCTAGTGGTTGAGTCGGTCATTTACAGCTGTGGAGATTACCCAAATGTTCCTCTCATGGGCACACAGGGGTGCATCAACTACAACCCTGTTATTGCAAAGCGTCAGTTGGCTTATCCTCTACTTGGGCCACTGACGTTGGCTGTCGTGATTTTGTCAAATTAGTACATTAAAATTAATTAATGTAGTACTAGGGTGTCAACCTAGGTCGTTCTCTCAAAGATCAACACAAAAATTTAGGAAAATCAAGTCTTAAACTAATTCTTAACAAACCAAAATAAAACAACTAAAATTTATTTTTACAGACAGAAGTTCAACAAGTATACATTGGGGGGGGGGTTTGTTTGATTGTCATAGAAATTTAATATAGAATACAAGAATATAGAATAAATGTGAAACAAATAACTAACAAGCGATTGATTTTCTTGGAGTATTGCAATTTATTTTATCCTTGGATTTGAAAAGAATTCTATACACTTTCCTTATTATCGATCTTTTAGTTCAATTTGAATTAATCAACTAAGCATCTTTTAATTCGTAATTCCTTTACTTTCATTCAATAAAAATGAAGATTTTAATCAAGTATCCTAATTAAGCAAAAGGAGTCAAGATTTTAAATTCTAGGAATTATTGAACATATATAGAACATCGCCTACATACATAATCTAACTTCAACGTTATGGAATTAAGCAAACCACAACTATCAAGATTGATTTTGAAACATTCATTAAGCATGTATATTTCTTAATCTATCTTAATATAATTTTTATTCAATTCTAACTGTATAATTAAATTGATTAAGCATACAACTTAATTAAACAATATAGATATTAAATAATTGAGCTAGAATTATGAAGAGATTAAATAACAAGGAAATGAATTAAAAATCAAAACCTCAAAAATAACATTACATTAACCTCCAAGAAAATCAATCTAAGGGTTTTAGCCCTCCATAATTAAAACAAAATAAAAACCAAACCCGGAATGACGCTCCTCCGGAATTCTTCTACTGTCCACTGCTTCTCTGCTCCTCTCCTCTGAACACACTGCTGCTATTTGCTGTCCCATTTTCTTTGTTGTTTTGTTGCTGTTTGTGTTGTTTTCTTGCTGTTGCTGTCCATTTTTTATTTTCACTGCTGTTGCTGTCAAAAATTCCTATTTTCCAGCAGTTATTAACGTTAAAGCCTTGCTGTTTGGTGTCAAATTTTTTGCTGCCCAACAGCAACTAATTCACGTGAATTGCTTATAGGATGAAGTTTTATTGAATAAAAAAATTAAGCTCATGGAGATGGAACTTTGGAGGTGTATTCACGTGAATATGCTTTGAGAAAGTGGAGGTGTATCATAAAATAATAGCACATGGGTCAAAGAAACAAGTGACCTTGTGGACTAATGGACAAAAGCTTGAATTGTTGTTGTTGACCGTGAGTGACAAGGGAAAATGGATGGCTTCTTTTGGATAGAAAAATTGAAGAATGGGGCCCCTTCTAGAATGGCATTTCACGTGAAATAGGAAGTGAGAGGTGATGCATTGTTGCCTTAAAATATAAAAGCAAAAGGAACTCTTTCTTGTAGTGAGAATTCTGACGTGAATTAGAGAGTGAAAAGAGAAAATTTCATGTTGCTCCATGGCTTGTTAATTCACGTTGAAGACTTTGCCATTAGGAGGAAATTTTTGCTGAATTAGTTCAAGCTCCAATCTGCGCAAACAACAAGCATATTGATGTGAAGAAATTTTTAAAGAGATGATTAAATTATTTTTAGAGAAACAAAGAAATTTAAATGGAACATTAAAATTAATTTTGAAGAAATGGAATTATGATTGATAATTAGTTTATCACTAATCTAAAAATTAATTTTCCAATTCTAAAAAATAATGTTTAAACATTCCATTTAAATTAATTCATACAAAACAACAATCACTAATAAACAATAATGGTAAAAGAAAACATAAATCACAAAATACAACACTTAATAGTAACAGTAAAAAAAATAGAAAACAGTAATTACTAACTAATAGTGAAATAAAAATTATAAACGGACATTATTGACAAATTACGCTAAAACACAGTTATTATAATTTAACAGTAGATAAAACAGACAAACAGAGTAAGTAATTAAAGGTAAAAAGATATATCATTAAATACCCCCACACTTACTCTTTTGCACTCCTGGGTAAAATAAGCTTTACAATTTATTGAAAATATCAAAAATTTAAATACAGTACACACAGAACTGGCATGCTTCTCATGAAATCTTAGGAATACACAAAGAAACAAGAGTTTTCAACATGTAAGATACAGAGAATCAAGACATGTATGAAAATCATTCAAACATTTCGACATGTGAGAATTAAATCAAACTGAAAGGAAAACCATAAGTGACAGAACCTCACAAGACATACACTCAACTCTCAAGTGTTTTGGGTTTCTGTATACGCTCAAAACATTTCTTGAAAAATAGACAGTCCAAAAATTTGGCAAGTTTCTCAATTCCACAATCAACATAAATGCATGTATAGATCAACAGGGCTTTCTAGGGTTGTAATGTGGCCAAGGTTAAAGTGGGTGGTAAAATTTTGGAATTGTGGCAAGTACCAAAAAGAATAAGGAGCAAATAATTTTACAGGTAAGCATGAGGATATAACACTTTGTGTTCCAATTTCTTTTGGTCGCAATCATCAAAACATTTCTTTTTATTCATTTATCATTATTCAAATTTTTTTTATGCGATTGCTTAACACTTGAAACAAGAGTTGTGACTTTTTTTTGTACACCCCCACACTTATTTGAATGCCTGTTTTTGACTTGATTCCAGAGCTCCACTATATTCTTTAAGGTAGGTATATTTTTGGTTTTTCATCCATGGCTTATTTGAGCTGCAACAAAGAAATAGTTAAATAGGCTCAAAGGGGCTAACAAATGATGATTTAATCATGGTAGGCTTATATGGCTTAGTGGCTCAATTGAAAAAAATGCCTGTGTCATTTCAAATACATTCATATGAGTTTCAAGTATCATCAAGAAACAAGACAAAAATTAGGATGTAAGCATTCAAGAATTAATCACACATGAAAGAATTAAGATGGTTTAAAATGATCCATCAAATTTTTTTTAAGGCTCAAAAATCTCACAAGGCATAATTCCATCATATATGATCATCTCTCAATTATCATGTCATTCTCAACATACCAAAAATGTTTGAGTTCAAATCATAACATATCATTAAGCTTATATCAGACATGAGAGAATTTACCTGTTACTCATGCATATCTTAAAATTCCAATAAAACATGCCTTTTTAAAACAAAAACACATAATTTTTTTTTAAAAAAATTGTTTTTAATTTTTCTTTTACTTTTTTATATTTTTTTATATTTTTTTGAAAAATAGTCACACAAACACAAAATTAATCACAAATTCACACAATGAAAACAACATACAACAACATACAAGGATATTCCCACCCCCACACTTAAATCATACATTGTCCTCAATGTAAGACAGAGCATACAAAATAGACAATATAATGAAAAAGTAAAGAGATGGGTAAGAAAAACTCCCTCAAGGGGGATCAAGAATTGATTCCCCCAAAACATGTTCCTGCATTGTGACATCTACAAGTGAAGGATTTTCATGGAATGGCTTCAAGCGTTGTCCATTAACCTTGAAGCTTTTGTTGGAGTTCTCACTTTTTATTTCAACAGCTCCATGGGGAAATACATTAGTAACAATGAAAGGTCCTTCCCATTTGGAACGCAATTTTCTGGCCATCAGTTTCAACCGGGAATTAAACAGTAGCACTTTCTGTCCAGCAGTAAAATCCTTTCTAGCTATTGAGCTATCATGGAATTTCTTTGTTTTCTCCTTATAGAACCTTGAGTTCTCATAAGATGCCAAACGGATCTCATCAAGCTCATTCAGTTGTAATTTTCTTTCTTTACCTGCTTGATCAAGTGCTAAGTTACAAGCTTTTACAGCCCAATAAGCACGATGCTCAATCTCCACTGGAAGATGACATGCTTTACCAAAAACAATTCTATAGGGAGACATTCCTATAGGTGCCTTAAAAGCTGTTCTATATGCCCAAAGAGCATCATCCAGTTTCCTGCTCCAATCTTTTCTGTTAGGCTGTACTATTTTCTCCAGGATTCTTTTGATTTCTCTGTTAGAGACTTCTGCTTGTCCATTGGTTTGGGGATGATATGGAGTAGAGACTCTATGAACAACCCCATACTTCTTGAGCATAGCTTGCATGGTCCTGTTGCAGAAGTGTGTTCCTTGATCACTAATGATTGCTCTCGGAATGCCAAACCTGCAAAAAATTTGAGATCTAACAAAATCTACAACAACTCGAGCATCATTAGTTCTGGTGGCTTTAGCTTCCACCCATTTAGAAACATAATCTACAACTAACAGAATGTAAGTAAAACCAAAGGATGGAGGAAATGGACCCATAAAATCAATGCCCCAAACATCAAACACTTCATAAAACAACATAGGTTGCTGAGGCATCTGTTGACGCCATGTGATAGCGTTTCCAGTTCTTTGGCATTTCTCACAGGTGTTACAAATTCTCCATGCATCCTTAAAAATGGTGGGCCAGTATAAACCAGAGTCCAACACCTTCCTTGCTGTTCTTTGTGGACCAAAATGTCCACCAACTGGTGAAGCATGACAGAATCGAAGAACTGATTCTATCTCTTGATCAGGAATGCATCTTCGAATCACCTGATCATTACACAACTTCCACAAATACAGGTCATCCCACATATAATATTTTGCATCACTTTTTAATTTTGAAATTTGGTTTCTGGATGCATATGGTGGAAAAATAGAAGCAACAAGATAATTTACAATGTTAGCAAACCAAGGTGTATCAAAAGAGTTAGAAATACTCATGAGGTGTTCATCGGGAAAATGGTCCCGAATAGGTGCCGAATCAGGAGCATTCTCAATTCTGCTTAAATGGTCTGCCACAAGGTTTTGTGTTCCACTTCTGTCACGAATTTCCAAGTCAAACTCTTAGAGCAAGAGCATCCAACGAATTAATCTTGGCTTGGACTCACCTTTCTTCAACAAGTACTTCAGAGCTGCATGGTCAGTAAAGACAACTACTCGAGAAACCTATCTAATGCAAAAACAATGGCCAATAACTCTTTTTCAGTGGTGGTGTAATTTACCTGGGCAGCATCTAAAGTTTTAGATGCATAGTAAATGACCCTAGGTTGCTTGTCAATCTTTTGACAAAGGACAGCTCCCAATGCATAATTAGAGGCATCACACATCAATTCAAATGGGGCTGTCCAATCAAGTGCTTGAATTATTGGGGTAGTGGTCAATGCTTGCTTGAGGCAATTAAAAGCCTCCTTATACTTTTCATCAAACTCAAATGCCACATCCTTTTGAAGCAGACTGGATAGTGGCCTAGCCTTCTTGCTGAAATCCTTTATGAATCTTCTTTAGAAACCTGCATGACCAAGAAAAGAACGAACCTCTCGAACACAAGAGGGGTAAGGCAATTGTGATATAACTTCTACCTTGGCAGGGTCTACCTCAATTCCTTTCTCAGAGATTACATGCCCTAAAACTATTCCTTGTTTTACCATAAAATGACATTTTTCATAGTTCAAGACAAGGTTAGTTTCAATACACCTGTTTAAAACTTTATCCAAACTTTTAAGGCATGCATTAAATGAAGATCCATAAACAGTAAAATCATCCATAAACACCTCTATGCAATTTTCAATGAAATCATGAAAAATACTTATCATGCATCTTTAAAAGGTTCCAGGATCATTGCATAGGCCAAATGGCATTCTCCTATAAGCAAATGTGCCAAAGGGACAGGTGAATGTGGTTTTTTCTTGATCCTCAGGTGCAATATGAATCTAAAAATATCCAGAGAATCCATCAAGAAAACAGTAGTGAGACTTACCTGCGAGACGCTCAAGCATTTGATCAATGAAGGGTAAAGGAAAATGGTCCTTCTTGGTTGCTTGGTTAAGTCTCTTGTAATCAATACAGACTCTCCAACTATTCTACACTCTAGTTGGGATCAACTCATTCTTCTCATTCTTCACAACTATGATCCCTGTTTTCTTAGGAACCACTTGAATTGGACTCACCCATTCACTGTCAGAGATAGGATAAATGATTCCTGCTTGTAAAAGCTTGGTAATTTCCTTCTTAACAACATCAAGGATTACAAGGTTGAGTCTCCTCTGGGGCTGTCTTACTGCTTTAGTATTTTCCTCCAGAAATATCCTATGCATGCACATGGATGGGCTAATTCCAGGTATGTCTGCCAATGTCTATCCTATAGCCTTCTTATGTTTTTCCAATACCTGCAACAATTTTTCTTCTTGATTTTCATCAAGAGAAGTGGAAATTATCACCGGGAGCTGTTTATCATCCCCTAAGTATACATACTTGAGGTTCTCAAGTAGGGGTTTCAATTCTAACTTAGGTGCCTGCAAAACAGATGGAACTAACAAAGTAGATTTTGATTCCGCTGCTTGCACCTCAAAAATTTTGTTAGAGTTTTCTTGAAATCCCGCATTCAGCTCCTTATGGTTAACAGGTATATCTAAAGACTCTAAATCAGAAATTATGTATTTATCAATTTCAGCACAAATATCATAGCTTCTAGAATCATTGCATGCAAAACATTTGTTTGAATCATCTATGCATTCCAAATCAACATTAGAAAAATGTTCAAAAACTAGTTCATCAATAATGTCAATTTGGAAAATAGAATGATTTTCAGATGGGTATTTCATGGCATCAAGAATATTAAATTGAACTCTCGTGTCACCAAATTCCATAGAGAGAGTTTCAGAATGAACATCTATTTTGGTTCGAGCTGTTTTCAAAAATGGTCTTCCCAAAATGATAGGAACAGGAATTTGAGGCATACCTTCTTCCATATCAAGTACAAAAAAGTCAGCAGGGAAAACAAGTTGTTCTACCTGAACCAAAACATCTTCTATAACTCCAGCAGGGTAAGCAGTGCTCCTATTGGCTAGCTGAATTACTACACCAGTAGGTTGTAAATTTCCAAGAGACAAAGATTTGAAAACAGACATAGGCATAACATTTATTGAAGCTCCTAAATCTAACATGCAATTTTCAAATTTGTTATTGCCTATGATACAGGGTATAGAAAACGTACCTGGATCTTTACATTTCTCAGGGATATTTGGAATTTCCTTACCAAGTAGTGCAGATACATTCCTTCCCATGCTGATCCTTTCATTACTTTTGAGTCTCCTCTTGTGAGTACACAACTCCTTCAGAAATTTGGCATACTTGGGAATTTGCTTGATTGCATCAAGAAAAGGTATATTCACTTCCACTTTCCTGAAAGTATCCAAAATTTCCTTATCCACTTCTTCTATCTTCTTACTTGGAATTGCTTTTGGTGGGAAAGGAAGAGGGATATGAGGTGGAATTTGGGGTGGTTGTATCTCAGATTTGCTTGAAGAGGGTACATCATTCTCAACTATTTCAGGCTCAGTTATTTGTTTTTCAGATTCCTTGGGTATGGGTACTTCAAGGTTCTTACCTGATCTTAACTGAATTGCGCTCACATTTCTTGGATTTGCAACTGGTTGAGATGGTAATTTGTCAGAGTTTTGAGATTGTAACTGGCTTAATGATGAAGCTAGTTGCCCAATTTGGTTGCTTAAACTCTGGATGGTAGCATCATTCCTCTGTTGATACTCTAAATTTTGTGCAGCCATTTGTTTCACCAGTTCTTCCAAAGAAGGGCCACTTGTCGATGGTTGAGGTGTAGGTCTTTGAAAGGTTGGTGCATTGCTTTGAAATGGGGGTTGGGAATGGGAATTTTTTTATTGGTTACCCCATCTCAAGTTTGGATGGTTTCTCCAACCTGGATTGTATCTGTTGGTGGAAAGGTCATGGTTTTGTTGTTGTAGTGGTGAAGGTCTATCATGGTAGATGTTAGCTGTATAGGCTTGAGGACTGTTATTATCCTTTTCTTGTAGAGAAGGACAACAATCAGTGGGGTGCTCTTGTGAAGAGTAGATGCCACATACTTTAGCAGTCATGGATTTTTGATTTACTGCTAATTGTGTGACCAGAGTGGTGAGAGCATTAAGTTTGCTCTCCAATTTAATTCAAGATGAACTAGAATTGGAATCAAACATGGGTTTGAAAGAATTATTTCTCACACCAAATTGTTGAGAGTTAGATGCCATCTTCTCAATCAGATTTCTTGCTTCAGCAGCAGTCATATCTCCTAAAGCTCCTCCACTTGCCGCATCAATCATGTTGCGATCAACGTGGTGCAGACCTTCATAGAAGTACTGAAGAAGAAGTTTTTCAGAAATTTGGTGGTGAGGGCAACTTGCACAGAGTTTCTTGAATCTCTCCCAATACTCATAAAGACTTTCTCCAGAGAGTTGCCTAATGCCAGATATGTCTTTACGGATTGCAGTTGTTCTAGAGGCAGGAAAGAATTTTTCCAAGAACATTTTCTTTGAGTCATTCCAACTTGTGATTGATCTTGGAGCAAGGTAGTACAACCAATCCTTAGCAACACCCTCTAAAGAATGAGGAAACGCTTTAAGATAGACATGGTCTTCTTGAACGTTTTGGGGTTTCATTGTGGAGCACACAATGTGGAATTCTTTGAGGTGTTTGTGCGGATCTTCACCCGCAAGACCATGAAACTTAGGCAACAAGTGTATAAGTCCGGTCTTAAGAATAAAAGGGACATCCTCATCAGGATATTGAATACACAAACTTTCATATGTGAATTCAGGTGCAGCTAGTTCTCTAAGAGTTCTTTCACGAGGTTTAGCCATATCAGAAAAACTAGCAGTAGTACTTTCAGTAGATTCAGAAAAGATACTATCACTATCAATATCAACAAAGTTATTATTAAATCTAGCTTCTCTAATTAACCTATGAAAAGTTCTATCAATTTCAGGATCAAATGAATATAAATGCTCAAAAGTTCTTCTAGTCATACATAGCATACAACAAGATATTTCATGATAATGAGCAATATATCATAAGAATCCTAAATCATGCAAAAGAAAATAAAACAAACAAACAAATAAATAAAATATATTTTTTTATTATTTTTTTTAAAACAAAAAAAATTTAATTTAAAACAACAATTTTCCAAAAGATCGTTGATCCCCGGCTACGGCGCCAAAATTTGACGTTGGCTGTCGTGATTCTGTCAAATTAGTACATTAAAATTAATTAATGTAGTACTAGGGTGTCAACCTAGGTCGTTCTCTCAAAGATCAACACAAAAATTTAGGAAAATCAAGTCTTAAACTAATTCTTTAACAAACCAAAATAAAACAACTAAAATTTATTTTTACAAACAGAAGTTCAACAAGTATACATTGGGGGGGGGTTGTTTGATTGTCACAGAAATTTAATATAGAATACAAGAATATAGAATAAATGTGAAACAAATAACTAACAAGCAATTGATTTTCTTGGAGTATTGCAATTTATTTTATCCTTGGATTTGAAAAGAATTCTATACACTTTCCTTATTATCGATCTCTTAGTTCAATTTGAATTAATCAACTAAGCGTCTTTTAATTCGTAATTCCTTTACTTTCATTCAATAAAAATGAAGATTTTAATCAAGTATCCTAATTAAGCAAAAGGAGTCAAGATTTTAAATTCTAGGAATTATTGAACATATATATAGCATCGCCTACATACATAATCTAACTTCAACGTTATGGAATTAAGCAAACCACAACTATCAAGATTGATTTTGAAACCTTCATTAAGCATGTATATTTCTTAATCTATCTTAATATAATTTTTATTCAATTCTAACTGTATAATTAAATTGATTAAGCATACAACTTAATTAAACAATATAGATATTAAATAATTGAGCTAGAATTATGAAGAGATTAAATAACAAGGAAATGAATTAAAAATCAAAACCTCAAAAATAACATTACATTAACCTCCAAGAAAATCAATCTAAGGGTTTTAGCCCTCCATAATTAAAACAAAATAAAAACCGAACCCGGAATGACGCTCCTCCGGAATTCTTCTACTGTCCACTGCTTCTCTGCTCCTCTCCTCTGAACACACTGCTGCTGTTTGCTGTCCCATTTTCTTTGTTGTTTTGTTGCTATTTGTGTTGTTTTCTTGCTGTTGCTGTCCATTTTTTATTTTCACTGCTGTTGCTGTCAAAAATTCCTATTTTCCAGCAGTTATTAACGTTAAAGCCTTGCTGTTTGGTGTCAAATTTTTTGCTGCCTAACAGCAACTAATTCACGTGAATTGCTTATAGGATGAAGTTTTATTGAATAAAAAAATTAAGCTCATGGAGATGGAACTTTGGAGGTGTATTCACGTGAATATGCTTTGAGAAAGTGGAGGTGTATCATAAAATAATAGCACATGGGTCAAAGAAACAAGTGACCTTGTGGACTAATGGACAAAAGCTTGAATTGTTGTTGTTGACCGTGAGTGACAAGGGAAAATGGATGGCTTCTTTTGGATAGAAAAATTGCAGAATGGGGCCCCTTCTAGAATGGCATTTCATGTGAAATAGGAAGTGAGAGGTGATGCATTGTTGCCTTAAAATATAAAAGCAAAAGGAACTCTTTCTTGTAGTGAGAATTCTGACGTGAATTAGAGAGTGAAAAGAGAAAATTTCATGTTGCTCCATGGCTTGTTAATTCACGTTGAAGACTTTGCCATTAGGAGGAAATTTTTGCTGAATTAGTTCAAGCTCCAATCTGCGCAAACAACAAGCATATTGATGTGAAGAAATTTTTAAAGAGATGATTAAATTATTTTTAGAGAAACAAAGAAATTTAAATGGAACATTAAAATTAATTTTGAAGAAATGGAATTATGATTGATAATTAGTTTAGCACTAATCTAAAAATTAATTTTCCAATTCTAAGAAATAATGTTTAAACATTCCATTTAAATTAATTCATACAAAACAACAATCACTAATAAACAATAATGGTAAAAGAAAACATAAATCACAAAATACAACACTTAATAGTAACAGTAAAAAAAATAGAAAACAATAATTACTAACTAATAGTGAAATAAAAATTATAAACGGACATTATTGACAAATTACGCTAAAACACAGTTATTATAATTTAACAGTAGATAAAACAGACAAACAGAGTAAGTAATTAAAGGTAAAAAGATATATCATCAGCCACCGAACGAAGAACTGCTCACTCCCTTCGTTTTGTACTATGCAAAAGGGAATTACACATCCGCTGTTCAGGACATAGCCAATGCATGGAAGAAGGTCCATAGAATGGGAAAAGAATTAGGAGCACGAAGCCATGCTGTAGGGGCTGAATACTTTGAATGGGTCCTAAACAGGGTTTCCATTGTGAAACTGCCCTTCAGAAGTCCTTCATACCAATCTGCGAATAATTTCCCTCCGCCACTCGTCATGGAGGACAAAGCCACCATGGCTCTGAAGGCACAAATAGAAGAGTTGACAGCAAAGAATCAAAAGCTAGAGGAAGACCTTTTGAAAAGTCAACGAGAGTGTGCCCTTCAGAGGAAGGGGAATTCTGAAGGGAGACATGCTATGGATGAAATGCGAAAGAAGAGGAAGATTGACGAAGACTACAGGATGAAACAAGACCAATGCATTTGTGCAGCCAATTCACAATTGAAAATGAAGGGCCAACAGAGCGACGCCATATTGGCTGAAAAATAAGTCCTGAAAAACATGCTGGCACAATCTAAAGAAAAAGAAAAAGAGACCTTGGTGCAAAAAGAAATGCTGCAAACCCAGGTCCACAAATTGGAACAACAGCTTGATAAAATAATGAGGGCCTATGAGCAAGAAATACATGCTGAACAGAAGAAATCCCTTGATGCTGAGCGATGCTGCCAAGAGGCCACACGAGTTTTGGGGACTGAGTTAGCTCAACGGGATGAAGTCGTTCATTTATGGATGGACCATTTCGCCAAGTTGGCATACCTATCCAATGGAATCTTGGAAGATTTTCCCTCAATGTTGAAGCAGGCCGAAGGCATGGTCAATCCTCTATCCACCCCAAAGGAGATATCATCATTTCTGAACTATTGTCAAGAAAGACTTTGCAAAATGAGAGCCATGATTGCCCAAGCCAGGAATGGCTAAAATGTTGTAATCAAATCTTTCAAGTAACATTGTACCTCTACAGAAGAATGGAATGATGAATTAATTTGCCTTCACAATTGTTTCATGTTAATTTCCGCCTTACTGCTTTACCTAGTACTTTTGAACGCGACGTTCTGAGGAACGGTCGGAGAATACATGCTAAATTCGGAATCGCATCCTACGTATCTCATTTGTTTTTCTTTTCTTCTTTTACCATAATCTTTATCTGTTTTCTTTTACTTTCCTAACAAAATGTTGTGAATCATAGACATAACGGGTAAGCATCCTTACGCGACTCAGCTAAAGAAGAAACTCATGGCTGAAGTAGAGCAAGAGAATGAGAGCCTGAGAGTCGAGATCAGTCAGCTGAAAGAACAGATGGCCGAGATGGCCAAGCTTCTCGAGAGGAGAGTCACAGAGGGGGATTCTTCGGCAGGAGTTGAAGACGCTAAACAACGGCCGCCCACTCCTCGACACACTCAAGGTCCTACTGGAGGGCCAAGCTCAAACCCTGCTGCGCCTCCCCTAACAGTTCACGTTAGGAAACCAAACCCTGCTGACGCCCAGTAGCCTATCTTCATAGATGCAGAAGGTAATGTCATACCTTTTCCGCAATATGGACTGCCACAGGGTTATTTCCCACCGCTTCAAGAAGAGCCTGATTATCAAGAAGCAATCCTTCATACGGCTCAACCAAATGTCCCGCCCGTCCGGGATCCTCAAATAATTCTGATCCATACACAAGCCATTCATACACAAGCCCTGCAACTACAAGCTACCCAAGCAACCGCCAGACCATACACTTCTATACCGAATACCAACCCGGTATATATCCACCTGCCATTTGGAAATACCAGTCGACACACCACAGCGGGTCCAAGTGTCACTGCAGTTACCCAGGAAGGGAGGTTGGAATTCCTGGAGAGACGATTAAGAGAAATGGAAGGTGTTAACAGATTCGGGTTGGATAGCGCAGCAGAGCTCTGCCTAATTCCGGATGTTGTTATCCCTCCTAAATTCAAGATGCCGGAATTTGACAAATACCGAGGTTTAACTTGTCCTAAGAACCATATTACCATGTATTGTCGAAAGATGGCTTCACATGCTTCAAATGACCCGCTGTTAATTCATTGCTTCCAGGACAGCCTTGCTGGAGCTGCTTTGACATGGTATAATCACTTTGAACGTTCTTGCATCCGATGTTGGGAGAATCTAGTGGATGCTTTCATGCAACAATACAAGTATAATCTAGACATGGCACCAGATAGGGTACAACTGCAGAACATGGTAAAGAAGGAAAATGAAACGTTCAAAGAGTACGCCCAGCGATGGCGTGAAGTAGCGGCACAGGTTGACCCGCCTCTGTCTAAAAAGGAGGTAATTTCCACATTCATTGATACGCTCCAATCACCCTTGTATGATAGAATGATTGGGAGCGTTTCAGTATATTTCTCCGATATCGTCACTATCGGAGAAAGGATAGAGAACGGCCTATGGACTGGGAAGATCATTCGAGGTCCATCCGGAGCCGGGGCAGCAAGAAAACCTACGCTTGGAGAGGGTAGGAGAAAAGAAGGGGAAACCAACTTGGTCTCCCATAACCAAGGAAGAGACCAGCCCAGGCCATTTACCCCCGTCACCTTTCCATCGGCATACCATAACGCACCACAACCATATGTGGCTGCAATCCCAAATCCAAACCCACCACACTTCTGACCACCCATTATGCGACCTCCTGCACCACCACAAACACCATACCAGACACTATAAATGAACCCACCTAATCCAAACCCTAGAAGGCAGAATAATGACCGCGCCCAACCACAGTTTGACCCAATCCCCATGACTTACATTGAGCTTCTCCCCTATCTCATTGAAAACACATTGGTGGTTCCTTGCCCTCTGAAACCACTTCAACCACCTTACCCTCGAGGGTATGACCTAAATGCACGGTGTGACTACCATGTCGGTGCACCGGGGCATTCCACCGAGAATTACCTGGCGTTGAAGTTCAAAGTACGAGACCTAATCAAGGCCGATTGGATAAGTTTCAGAGAAGGGAGCCCGAATATAACAACCAACCCTCTGCCCAACCACTGGAGACCAGGGGTCAATGCTATAGGGAGGGATGAAGAATGTATTTCCAGGGTTGATAACATCAGAATGCCTTTGGAGATAATACACTCCCATATGCTTGAAATGGGGTTGATAGAGGACACATGGGATGAAGAATATGATGACGACCAGTCAGTGAAACGACAAAGCTTTCAGAAAACTCTTCAGGAGATTATGGACAATTATACCGTAGAGGTCTACAGACGTCACGGGAACGGGGTAAATATGATACAAGGGAAAACTCAGGTACGGGCCCCGAAGCCCCTGGTCATATTCTATAATAAGAGTACACCAGCAGCTCTAGCTCCTACTAAGACTGTCATCACCGTACAAGCACCCGCTCCGTTCCCTTTTAAAAGTTCCCATGCCGTGCCATGGAGGTATGATACAGATGTGGTCGTCACCAACCCGGGGGCAGTCGACCCCGTGCCATCCTCCTCTATTACAAATATTACCGGAGTTGGAAGAATGACCCGGAGTGGGAGGATATATACGCCGCCTGAGCCCAAACAGGATAAAACTACTGGAGAGGTAAAGACCAGGAAAGAAGTAACCGCTGGCGAGACAAAAAGGGCTGTGACTGAGGAAGAAGCCCAGGAATTTCTCAAGTTCATCCGCCACAGTGAGTATCAAGTGCTAGACCAGTTGAATCATACTCCAGCTAAGATATCCTTGTTGTCCCTATTGATGAGTTCAGAACCACATCGGGACGTATTAATGAAAGGTTTAAGTGAGGCCCATGTTAAGCATGACTTACCCATTGACCAGTTCGGGGGCATAGTGGGACATATTGTTGCCAACAATTACTTAACCTTCACAGATGATGAAGAACCCACTAAAGGAAGAGGGCACAACAAAGCCCTTCATATTTCTATGAAGTGTCGGGATTATATCCTGGAAAAAGTACTTGTGGATAATGGATCTTCTCTGAATGTGATGCCAAAATCCACATTGGCAAAACTACCCTTTGATGGGACATACATGAGACCTAGCTCCATAGTCGTGCGGGCTTTTGATGGAACTCGCTGGGAGGTCATGGGGGAAATTGAATTGCCGATACAGGTTAGACCCTGTACCTTCCAAGTGCTCTTTCAGGTTATTGATATCACGCCAGCCTACAGTTGTTTGCTAGGGCGGCCGTGGATCCACTCAGCTGGGGTGGTCCCTTCCACACTGCATCAGAAGTTAAAATTCATCATCGATAACAAATTGGTGATTGTTTCCGGAGAGGAGGACCTTCTGGTTAGCAAACTCGTCTTTACTCCATACATTGAAGCCGCCGAGGAAGCCCTCGAGACTTTATTCCAGGCCTTAGAGATAGCCAATGCGACAAGCATTGTGAAGACATCCTTCCCCAATATACCTCTAGTGGTGGTAAGAAACATGTTGCGAGATGGGTACAAGCCTGGAAAAGGATTAGGGCGCGAATTGGAAGGGAAAGTCTAACCGGTGCATCTCCCAGAGAACAAGAATAGATATGGCCTGGGGTACAAGCCTACTTCGGCAGATAGAAGAAGAGTCAAAGAAGAGAGAAGGGGAAGAAGGGTGGCCCTCCTTACTGGACGAGAATTTGACACCGTAAGAATCCCCGTCTGGGACCTCTATCAGAGCTTCAAGAGCGCCAGAATGATATACCCGGATCAGGTCACCATGGTTGAAAGCGAGCCTAACCACAATGCGGAGTTGGTATATGCTTGCCACCCGGATCAAGAACTGAGCAACTGGGAAGTCATGGAATTCCCTATAACCGTTAATGTTTTGTCAGAGTAATCACTGTTATTTCATAACTTGGCGGTCCCCTTGCTATGCCCAAGGCTTCGGGACCCATTTTGTAATAAGGGAAAAACTTGTTTATTTTAAAAATTAATGAACATATTCTAATTCTCATTACCTCATCTTTGTGCAATCTCTGTCTCTTAAACCTTTCGCTTGCTTGTTTCTCTTTTCATTTGTTATAATATAACCCAAATGTAGATCCAAAAATGATCCCCCTGAGAGCGATGAGAACTCGGTTTTGTTTCATGACTCTGATTATCCAAATGATTATGCCTATGAGGAAAGTGAGGAAGACTTTGGACCCTCGCCTGAATTGACAAGATTATTGGAACAAGAGGATAAAGAGATTCGACCTCATCAGGAGGAAATCGAAACCATTAACCTGGGGAATGAAGGGGAAGATAAAATGGTCAAGATAGGCACCTTCCTAAGCAAAGAACGGCAGGATGAATTGATTAAACTGCTCCAAGAATTTTAGGATGTGTTTGCTTGGTCATATCAGGATATGCCAGGGTTGGATAACAGCATCGTTGAACATAAGTTGCCTCTGAAACCAGAATGTCCACCAATCAAGCAAAAGCTACGGAGAATGAAGCCAGAAATGCTTCTCAAGATCAAGGAGGAGGTCAAGAAACAATTCGAGGCTGGCTTCTTAGCCGTAGCTAAATATCCGCAATGGGTAGCCAACATAGTTCCTGTCTCGAAGAAGGATGGAAAAGTGCGGATGTGTGTGGATTATCAAGATCTAAACAGGGCCAACCCTAAAGATGATTTTCCTCTGCCGCAGATTGATGTTTTGGTCGATAACACAGCCCAACACTCCATCTTCTCGTTCATGGATGGCTTCTCCGGGTATAATCAGATTAAAATGGCGCTGGAAGACATGGAAAAAACCACGTTTGTCACTCTGTGGGGCACTTTCTATTACAAAGTAATGTCCTTCGGTTTGAAAAATGCTGGGGCAACCTATCAGAGAGCAATGGTCACTTTATTCCACAATATGATGCATAAGGAGATAGAAGTCTACGTGGATGACATCATTACAAAATCTAGAACTGAGGAAGATCATGTCGGCGACCTAAGGAAGCTGTTTGAGTGGTTGAGGAAGTTTAAGCTCAGATTGAACCCTGCCAAGTGCATGTTTGGCACAAGGTCAGGCAAACTGTTGGGTTTCATTGTAAGTAAAAAAGGAATCGAAGTAGATCCCAACAAGGTCAAGGCAATCCTAGAAATGCCATCTCCTTGTACAGAAAAAGAAGTCAGAGGATTCTTGGGAAGGTTAAACTACATTGCTCGGTTTATCTCACAGTTGACATCGACCTGCGAACCGATCTTCAAGCTACTCCGCAAGAACCAACCAGGACAATGGAATGAGGACTGCCAAACAGCTTTTGAGAAAATTAAGCAGTACCTGTGGGAACCACCGATATTGGTACCACCAACCTTTGGGAGGCAACTGATCTTATATCTGATGGTACTAAATGAATCCATGGGTTGCGTGTTAGGTCAGCATGATGAAACTGGGAAGAAGGAACATGCTATCTACTACTTAAGCAAGAAGTTCACTGATTGTGAGATGCGATACTCTGTTTTAGAACGGACTTGTTGCGCATTAGCGTGGGCCGCAAAGCACCTAAGGCAGTATATGTTGAGTCATATTACCTGGCTAGTTTCCAAGATGGATCCCCTTAAGTACATCTTTGAAAGGCCAGCTCTGACTGGAAGGATTGCTCGATGGCAAGTGCTGTTAACCGAGTACGACATAACATATGTCACTCAGAAAGCCATAAAAGGGAGCGCTTTGGCCGACTACTTAGCCCATCAACCCATAAGTGACTACCAACCAATGCCATTTGACTTCCCGGATGAGGATATCCTGGCGTTGTCTAATGAAGACGGCGGCAGCAAAGACAAGTGGATTTTGAGATTTGATGGAGCTTCTAACGCTTTGGGGCACGAAATCAGAGCCATTTTGATTTCACCAAAGAAAGAGTTCATCCCTGTCTACGCCCGGCTATGTTTCGATTGTACCAACAACGTTACCGAGTATGAGGCATGTTCTCTAGGGATCCAAGCGGCACTAGATGCGAAAGTAACGTCATTAGAAGTCTATGGGGACTCCGCTTTGGTTATCCACCAGTTGAAAGGTGAATGGGAAACTAGGGACAACAAGTTGGTTCCCTATCACTCCCATATCAAAGAAATGATCAAGGACTTTGATGAGATCTCCTTTCACCATATTCTTCGGGAAGACAACCAGATGGCTGACACTTTGGCCACTCTTGCTTCAATGTTCAAAGTGAGTAATGATTATGATATACCTCTCATCGAGATAGAGAATCGTTGTGAGCCCGCATACTGCCAAGTGGTTGAAGAAGAATCAGATGGAAAACCTTGGTACCACGACATTAAGAGATATATCCAGAGTCAAAAATATCCTAACGGTGCTACGGAGAATGATAAGAGAACCCTACGATGGCTTGCCATAGGTTTCTTCTTGAATGGTGACATGCTTTACAAAAGAAACTATGACTCTGTCCTCCTTCGCTGTGTTGATACCACTGAGGCAAACAAAATCATGAGAGATGTTCACGAAGGATCTTTTGGAACCCACTCTAATGGGCACGCCATGTCAAGAAAGATCTTGAGGGCCGATTATTACTGGATGACCATGGAAACAGACTTCTTTGCCTATGCTCGGAGATGTCATAAGTGTCAAATATATGCTGATCATATTCATGCACCCCCGTCATCTCTGAATGTTTTGTCAGCACCGTGGCCCTTCTCGATGTGGGGCATGGATGTCATTGGTCCCATCGAACCGAAGGCTTCGAACGGTCATCGTTTCATCTTGGTCGCCATCGATTATTTCATGAAGTGGGTAGAGGCCGCTTCGTACACCAATGTGACAAAGAATGTCATCGTTAAGTTCATCAAACGAGAATTGATATGCCAGTACAGTCTACCGAGCCAAATCATCACAGACAATGGTACAAATCTGAACAACAAAATGATAAAGGAGCTTTGTGAGAGCTTTAAAATCTCCCACCACAACTCCTCTCCGTACCGCCCAAAAATGAATGGAGCAGTCGAGGCGGCAAAAAAAATATCAAAAAGATAGTGCAAAAGATGGTGGTAACCTACAAAGACTAGAATGAAATGCTTCTCTTTGCTCTACACGGGTATCGTACCTCAGTCCGAACCTCAACTGGGGTAACCCCTTTCTCTTTGGTTTATGGCATGGAAGCAGTCCTGCCTTTCGAAGTAGAGATCCCTTCCCTCTGAGTGATCATGGAAGCCAAACTGGTTGAAGCTGAATGGATCCAGGCTCGACATGACCAACTAAATCTGATTGATGGTAAAAGACTGACTGCCCTGTGTCATGGTCAGTTGTATCAAAGGCGTATGAAACGAGCATTTGAAAAGAAGGTGCAACCCCAACAGTTCCAAGAAGGAGACTTGGTGCTCAAAAAAGGTTTTGCCAATTCAGAAAGACAGCCAGGGCAAATGGACTTCTAGCTACAAAGGGCCTTACATCGTGAAGAAAGCTTTTTCCGGAGGTGCTCTCATACTCACCAACATGGATGGGGAAGATTTACCGATGCCTATAAATACAGATGCAGTGAAAAGATACTACACGTAAAAAAAATAAAAAAGAAAAAAGAAAAAGGGGGGCTCGTTAGGTTGAAAACCTAAAAAGGCGACCTAGGCAAAAGTTAGAGCGATTGGTTAAGCCGAAAACCCAAGAAGGCAGCTCAGACAAAATCACGGCCTGTAGATTCAACACTGCAACGTCGACTTTTCAAGTCGTAGACGAGAAGGTCAGTCTAGGGCATCGAAGCCATTGTTAAATCACATCCTCAGAAGCAAAATCAGAGGATGAATAGGAAATCATGAGAAAAACCTAGAATCTCGTCGCTCTCAGGAAATCGATGGAGGATCTAAAAGGCCTCCCTTTTCACCCTTACCATCAATTCCTTGCACCTTGTCATATCATATCTTTTGTATTGTTTTCATCACCTGTATATACCTGATGGTCATAAATAAAATGTTTCCTTCTTCTTACATGTGTTCATGACTAAAATGAATAAACAAGTTTTGCCTTAAGAAAATTTTTGAATTTGAAAAATGACAAAAACATAAAGTTATGGGGAACGAAGTGTATACCATTGCCGGATCTTACCTCAGATAAGCATAACCAACTCTACTAGGCAACCTCAATGAAGTCAGAAGTGACAGTTATTTTGGCCATGAGTTACTTCAAAGCCAGTCGCCAAGGGAGTTCATCTGTAAGTTTTAATTTGTTTCACGCTTCTCTGTTAAGAGGTGGCCAGGACCCATAACCCCAAGACGTGTAGTTGCCCAAAACTCTCCCCAGCAGACCC
The DNA here is from genome assembly GCA_037962975.1 of Clitoria ternatea. Lineage (NCBI taxonomy): Eukaryota > Viridiplantae > Streptophyta > Magnoliopsida > Fabales > Fabaceae > Clitoria > Clitoria ternatea. Next base: position 80,416,869 of record CM075672.1, read on the forward strand.
ACCATTCATCCCCGAGGGGAACCCCGACCAAGTTTTCCTCCCTAGGGGAACCACAAAATGGACTCAGCTCCCCTAATTGGAGTACTTCCTAATCAGATTTGGGGAAGTTAGTTATCCTCAGTGGAATCACCTTTCCGACAGAACCATAGTGATCAAAGGCTAGCCATGCCTTCCTTCCCCAATAGGAGAACACTTTCCCCAATGGAGTTACCCTCATTAAAATGTCCCAAACTGGGACATCCCCCAGATTTTTCTCCTCTGACAGACCTGCCATATATTCCCCAATAAACCCCAGTACACTTTTCTCAATCATTACCAGACCAAGCAAACCCATGGCATATTCCCAATGGACCCCTAATTTCTCTTTCCGATTAAAGGACGGTACCCCAAATCGCCAAGTACTTCCCCCGGTGGAACCATGAAGGTTACCGGACAGATGCTAACCAAATCCTTCCCCAGTGGAACTACACTTCCCAAACAATTCAAACTGGGGCATCACCCCAGGTTCATTTCTTCTCGCTCAAGGGTCAGTCCCCCAAGGTTCCTTGGCAGATAGTTCGAACTGGGGCATCACCCCAGGTTCATTCTCTTTCACGCAAAGAGACAGTACCCCGAATCACCAAATCCTTCCCCAGTAGAATTACACTTCCTAAACAACTCAAACTAGAGCATCTCCCCAGATTTCTTTTGTTCCAGTCAAGGAGCAGTCCCCCCAAGATTCCTTTAAACCATCTCAAACTAGGGCATTTCCCCAGATCTCCTTTGTTCCAGTCAAGGAGCAGTCCCCCTAAGATTCTTTCAAACCACATTAAACTAGGGCATCACCCCAGATCTATTCTCTTTCAGTCAAGGGGCAGTTCCCCAAGATTCCTTTAAATCATGTCAAACTGGGGCGTCACCCCAGGTTTATTCTCTTTCAGTCAAGGGGCAGTTCCCCCCAAGATTTCTCCAAATCATGTCAAACTGGGGCATCACCCCAGGTCTATTCTCTCAATCAAGGGGCAGTTCCCCAACAACCTTCAGTCATGTCAAACCGGGGCATCCCCCAGGTTTATTCTCTTTCATTCAAGGGGCAGTTCCCCAAGAACCTTCAGTCATGTCAAATCGGGGCATCACCCTGAGCTTTTGGGTCCAGGTTAATCAGGATGTGACATCCTGTTAATCCTCAGATCTCCCAACCTTTACATTTCCTGTCAACCGAGGGTCAACCCCAGCCTTTACAATTCCTATCAACAGTGAGTTAATTCGGACGAGACATCCTGTTAGCTCCCCCAATCTTTACCTTTCCTGTCAATCGAGGGTCAACCCCAACTTTTACATTTCCTATCAACAGTGAGTTAATTCAGACGAGACGTCCTGTTAGCTCCCCCAATCTTTACCTTTCCTGTCAACCGAGTGTCAACCCCAACTTTTACATTTCCTGTCAACAGTGAGTTAATTCAGACAAGACGTCCTGTTAGCTCCCCCAATCTTTACCTTTCCTGTCAACCAAGGGTCAACCCCAACCTTTACCTTTCCTGTCAACCGAGGGTCAACCCCAACCTTTACATTTCCTGTCAACCGAGGGTCAACCCCAACTTTTACATTTCCTGTCAACCGAGGGTCAACCCCAACTTTTACATTTCTTGTCAACCAAGGGTCAACCCTAACCTTTACATTTCCCGTCAACCGAGGGTCAACCCCAACCTTTACATTTCCAGTCTACCGGGGGTCAACCCCAATTCTTCTCACCTCCTGTTAACTGAAAGACAATCTTTCCCGGTCAATCCAGAACTCAAAAAAAAAACAAAAAAAAAACAAAAACAAAAACAAAAACAAAAACAAAAAAAAGAGACAGATATGGAAAATGCTTGTCTTTAAAGAGGAAAAGGTCACACTGACTCGTGATTGCCAACACCGTCAGACGCCATAACGATCGAGAGGTCCCACCTGACTCATACATCGGTGTTCATATCTTTACTTCCTTTTCACTTCAAAAACACGGAAAACTTCGTGTTTTTCTTGTGAAAAAGAAGTAAAGAGGGGAATCAGTGAACACCTCTTTTGGTCTGACCCAAATACCAAGGATTTGATTAAAAGAGACCAGACATCCGTTGCCCAAATCAGGAATGATTTTTGAGTGATTATTTCCAGGAAGGGGTGACTCCGAGTGAGGAATTCCCGAGTGGGGTTATTTCCGAGTGAGGTGTTTACTTGATTCTACGAAAAGATGAAGTAAACCTCTGAAACTATAATGCTTCAGGACGCTGATAGAGTTTATAGATGTATGGTGATGTGATATGATGCATTAGGAAGAGTTAGAGTGGGAGAAAATAGTATTTCATATGCTAAGTGGAAGGATTTCCCGTTCTGTATAAAACCTGCATATCTCGCTCGAGCGAGATTATGGTGAATTAGGAATTTGGCCTCTGGCCTGTTTTCGCCCGAGTGGGTGGTGGTTTCGCCCAAGCAAGATTGATGGAGAATCAGGAGTTAGCCCCTGGATCAATTTCGCTCAAGCGGAGAAGTGAGCGCTCAAGCGAGAGGGGAAAGTTTTATATACTGGAACAATTTCGCTTAAGCGAGACATGTCTCACCCGAGCGAGATTGATACCTGATGTATATTCCTTTCCTTCGCTCAGGCGTTTTGAGTAACATGTCTCCGAGTGAGACGTTGTCGAGTGAATTATCTCCGGGTGGGGTGTTTCCGAGTGGAGGATTCCCGCTTGAAACCACTGAATGAAAAAGGGACTGTCTTTGAATGAATATTTACCGATTGGATACATCTGAGTGAAGGATTCCCGATTGAAGCTAGTCTGAAAAGAAAGCAAGTCTGATTTCAGATGAATACATCCGAGTGGATAATCCCCGATTGAAGCCAGTATGAATGAAAAACAAGTCCGATGTCTGATAAATACATCCGAGTAAAGAATTCCTGATTGAAGTACCTCCAAGGGAAAAGAGATTCTGACTTTGGATGAGTGCTTTTTCTAGACAGAGATGTTTCTAAGCGAATCTTTTCCGAGTGAGTTGATTCTGAACAAAAAGGACTGAACTTTGAAAGAGCATTTGTCAGGCAAAGTTATATCCGAGCGGGATGTCACCAAGGAAACCATTTTCGAGTGGTTTGTTGCCGAGAGATATATATTTCCGAGTGGAATGTCTCCTAGTGAGTCATTTCCGAGTGGAATGTCTCCTAGTGAATCATTTCCGAATGGAATGTCTCCGATTGAGTCATTTCCGAGTGGAATGTCTCCTAGTGAGTCATTTCCGAGTGGAATGTCTCCTAGTGAATCATTTTCGAGTGGAATGTCTCCGAGTGAATCAGTTCCGAGCAAAACCCCTCCGATTGGCATAGTTCCGAATGAATGCTTCAAGCAGTGACAAGTTCCGAGCAAAGCACCTCCAATTGAAGCAACTCCGAATGAATGCTTCAAGCAGTGACATTTCCAGACAAAGCAATTCTGAGTGAACCAAGTCTGAATAAAAAGAGGCCCTGATGCATACTTCTCGGAAAAGGATTTTCGAGTCAATAATTTGTGAATTCAAACCATCCACACCGAGTGTCAAAGGTCAGATCAGATCTATGAATTCAAGCTTTTACTCGGCCTTTTATATATGAGAGCACCTGTTCCGCTCGGATTAATTTCCACTGTGAATGGATACTGGCTGGGCAGTGATCTGGGCCACAAGGAAGAGCACCGATCCCATGAGACCCCATTTGAAGAATCCGATTGCCATACTATGACTTGGAATCCCACCACCCAAGTCAATCCATGAATTCTGGAAATGGCAGACAGGGGGCAGAAGTGGGAGTAATTGAAAATTCCCCACCAGCCGTTGTCCCCCACTACCTGTTAGTGGTTAGGCTGCCTCCACTGTGAGTGGAAGCTGGTGCTGTCCAAGCACTCGGCCACCCCTATAAATACCTCGTCTGAAGAGGCTCAAGGGGTTGGAATTTTTGGTTGAATTTTTAATTGGAAAATTTTAGTCATTAAGACGATCCTCTGCCCACACTCCCTTGTAACTGGTTTCGATGTCCACAATCTCTTTGTCCTAAAAGCTTGAAGTTTTCCCGTTGTTCAAAGGCAGAATCTCGTTCTCACCGGTTCCCCAATAGCCCCCCTCCAATCACCTTCATTAACTTCCCACCGGCCTATACACCAAGTCCCTACACCGTCCAGATCCTCCTCAACTTCATACCGGCCTCTACATTAAGCCCACACATCGGTTCCCCTACACCCCCCTCCAATCACCTTCATTAGCTTCCCACCGGTCCATATATCAATTCCCCACACCGTCCAGACCCTCACCAGTTGCACACTGGATCTTACACCAGAATTCCCCACACCGTCCCTTTAGTGAACCACACACCGGTTCCCTAAGCCCCACTGACGTACCAGCTCCACTCCGGCTCTTACACTTCATGTCCACGCCTGTTTCTAGCATTCCACGTCACACCGGTTACATTCTGCTCCTTATTTCCCTTACTTTTCATTATCCACATTTGTCAAATTGCCATTTTTTTGTTGAGTCTGTTTTCTCCCTCTAGTATATCCTGTTGAACTCTTTATTCTTTCTCGTTAATTGTTAATAATAATTCCTCCTTTTCATTATTTTTATTTATTTGTTGTCCTTGCTGTTGTGCACTTTATTTCCCTGTTTTTCCTGTTGGACTCCCCCTTTGTTTTTTGTTCAAGATATAAAAATAAAAAAATAAAAAATAATATAAAAAAAAGCAATCCAAAAAAGGAAAGTGTGTATTTTTGATACCTTTTTAATGTCACTATACTGATCTAAATTAGTGTCGTGTAGAAGCACTTCTGCCTACACTATTTCCAAGACCCACGCATGAGCAGAGAACTCTGCCTTGTGTGCACCCTTTTTTCGTGAACCTCATCCACCCTTAGCCCCTTAAACTTGTCTTAAGGATATTCATGTCAAGAACTACGTAACCTTGATTTCTTGGTAACTCGAGAATACGTAGGAGCAGGACTTTAAATCCTGTCGGGCCCACCTTTCCCATTTTATTCTTGTTTTATTTTCTTTATGTTTCATTTGTAACCGCCTTTTTTTTATCACTTCCATGAAAATCAATTTAGACATGACGTCTTGTTGATCTTCCCCTTTTTCGGTAGGCCATCACCACGATTCGTGAGGAACGGGATACTTGGGACGAGACGTCCCGCTTATCACCATGACTCCCAAACTTGAATCTCATTTTTTAAACTAGTGCTTTACTAAACTTAGTTTTTTCCCAATGTTTTTCCTATGGATAAAAACGTTGGTGGCGACTCCCTGTTTTCTTTCGAAAGGATTTTGAAACACGTTTTATCTCTAAGGGTCGGCCGCGCCGTCACGATCCAGGTTGCGACAGTCGCGTTATCCACAACTGAGGCAGAATATGTTGCAGCTGGGAGTTATTATGCTCAAATCCTATGGATGAGACAATAACTTCTTGATTTTGGTGTTGTCTTAGACCAAATACCCATTAAGTGTAACAACACTAGCGCCATAAATATCTCCAAAAATCCTGTTATGCACTCGAGGACTAAACACATTGAAATCCGTCATCATTTTATTAGAGATCATGTTTTGAAAGGAGATTGTATTCTTGAATATGTTGAAACTTCCAAACAATTGGTGGACACTTTTACTAAACCCCTTCCAAAAGAGCAATTTTTAAACATTAGAAGAGAATTAGGTATTTTGGAAATTGTTTAATTGCATTTAAAAACTTATTTTCATTACTTTTAATTCTCTTAAATATATTTTTACTCTTTGAACTTAGTTTCACAAATCTTTAACTTAAAGATTTATTTTTCCTTCATAAGTTTTTTAAAATATTGATTTATTTTGTAAAATATATATTTAAGTCCCCAAGTAGCATTTACTAAATTAAACATATTTCTTGAACAAAATAATCTCTTATGCACCACATGAATCTCAAAAATAAATTTCAAATAGCCTTTGATTTTCTTGATATTTTTGTGAAACAAAATCATCAGCAAATTGCAAAAAAAATTTCAAGACCTACACCTGACACCATCAGGAGATAAGACCCTTGATTTCATAAGCAATTCAAAGGAATTTGAATTCAAAGATTCAAATAGCATAATGCTTGTCCCTTGTCTCATATTCCTTGTTCCATTCAAGAATCTCTTCAACACATTCTCGTGACTTCCAGTGCCCATTTCCTATGCAATTCACAAGATTTTGATAAAGCACAAGGACAAAGATTTAGCCTTCCACATTCTCGTGACTTCTATTGAAAAGGTTCCACCATGCTTTTCTCAAGGCTTTCACGTGAACTAATAAGGTAAAAAGATAAAAGCCAAAATTCCAAAGCTTCTCATGACCCTTCAGCGTTCAAAACTTGAAAAATGAAAGGATGAATCTATTCCCACTTAAGGTGAATCGATTCACACATGTTTAGTACCCAAAAATTACTAAATTTTTACTATATAAATCGATTCCCCCTTCATTGAATCGATTCACGTGTTACATCTTAGCCAAGAGGAATCGATTCCTGTACCATTGAATCGATTCCCACGCTAGCTGATCCCCCAAAAATTTGCAATGAATCGATTCCCCTCTTAAACAATTCATTCCTACGAGATTTCTTCTATATATTGGACTGTTATTCATGTTGCAATTATACCCCTCTCCATCTACTCTAATTCTTCTCTTTACTTTCCATATATTCCTTTCACTAAACTCTCTGTTTCTTCTCTTTTCTTTCCAAAAATCTTCATGGCTTCATCATCCCAAAACAGGAAGAAAAGAAGCGGAGATGCTAGCTCTTCATCCTCATATATCAATATCTCTCAAGATTCTTTGATGATCAAACCCAACTTGAGAGGTACCATGAAAAGTACTCAGAAAGACTTCTCATACCCGCTTATTGGCTTGATGTTCCGCTCTTCGACGAACATGATTTTCCTATACTAAACATCCTTAGGCAACAAAATCTTGTGGAGTTCGTGGCGCTTGAAGAGAATCATGTAACACCTTAAATTTTAAAAATAAAGGATTAATTAAGAAGATAAATATTAAATAATTATATTTGGGTTATTTAATGTTCCAAATATTAGGAATAAATGAATTAATATTTTTAGGAGTTGTCTATGATTTATTGGAATCGGATAAGCTAAAAATGAGCCCGGTTGAAATATGGGTGTCGGACCAAGTATCCCCGAATGGGATGATATTGGTCAGGGCCGTTAAGAATAATATTGGGAATCCGATGGAATACCCAGAATAATTTTTGGATATGGTATTGAGCACAAACAATAACCCTGTACATCATAAAATGATGAATAATTATTGGGGAATTAAAAATAAAGCCAAATGGCCCACTTTTCCCTTCTTATTCCCATCAGATTTTGGTTCCCCATAACTTGTACTTCACTTTCCTTCTTCTACACTCTTCTTTATTTCTTCTTCTTCTCTCCAAAAACCCTAAGCAAAAGTGGTGGCTTTTCCTCTCTTATTTTCTTGCTTGAAGGAAAGCTTGGAGCTTGAAGTCTCTTCTTTCTTCCTCCTCATTTTCGTGTGGATTTTTCCTCTCCTAGAAAACTCTTTTATTTCTTCTCTTGAGGTAAGATCTTTGCTATTTCTCAAGAGTATGAACTATGGGTCTTTGAGTTTTTGTGTGGGAAATGTGAGATGTAAATAGAGAAGCATTTATTGCGTTAAATAACTATTTTTGGTGAGGTGAGATGCTGTTATTAATGGTGAATGGTCATTAATGAAGCTTAATGGTTGTTGGGAACCATTAATGTGGGAAACCGGTGTTGGGTTCGGCAATGAATGTGCAGGATAATAAATGCAGACACCTAAACCGTGGTGGTGGTGGCTTAACGAGTGAAATAAATGAAACCGAGAGTTAAGACACCGAATGTCACCAAGTAAATAAATATGAACGTTAGGCCGATGTGGTTGAATGGGAAATTGATTATGTGATATATTGTGATGTAAGATATAACCCCGTCTACATGGCGGAACCTTCTAACCGCAGTGATTACTACTTCTCTTGAGGTAGGAGGGGGTAACTATTCTAAATGCATGATTTCATCCATTCCTGATGTGAAAATATGTGTATATGATTGTGCTTGTTAATTTCCTATATAGACAATGTGATGATTTCATAATTTGAGTGCATTTAGAATTATTGATGTTATGTGGCATGTATTTGGATGATGATTGTGTTGTTATACTGAACTGAGCCAGAGTCAATGACCCAGTGTGGGATCAGCCACTAGAGTTAGTAGATGGCTGAGGTTTTGGACTGGTGTTGTATGTATCTGGTATGATTATCCGGTATCCCAGTAAAGGGAGACCGATTTTAATGACTGATGTTTTACTTGCTGAGTCTGTATTGTGTACAGAACAGATAAAGTGATATCCGTACTCTGGTACCAGTATAGAGGCCGGATCAGACATTGTGTTGAATATGGTGATGAAATATGTTATGGTGATAAAATGTCCAAATGTTGTATATATGAATGGATAATGTGATTGCCACTAACTGCCGATGTGTGTAAGTTCTAACGAAAATTTGTAAAGGTTGTGACTGTTGAAATCCACTAAGTGGTGGTCGTGAATTGATGATTGATTGAGTGGAATTTAGGATGCATAGTGTGAGAATGCATTGATTGGTATTTGCATCCATGGCATATCATTCGCTGCTTATATGGAATGTTAGGGGTTCCATTGAGCGGGCCTAGTGGGAGGGTGACCCAGTGCACAGGTATATCATTGTATTTCCCTAGTGATTCTGGGAATCACAAAGCTCTCCGTAGTTCAGTGACGAGACACCCTATGTGGCGGGCCCAGTGGGCGGGCGACTCTATGGTGAGCGAGTTACCTCGGTGTCCGATGGGGTATGACTCTCTCGATGTGTGTTCAGGAGGGGCCCGTAGCACTTTGACAAGTACGACCATGATGTTAATCCACAGTCACGGGGTGACTAGTGCTATAGATGGGCAAGGGCGGTTTGGTACCAGTAAAATATGATGTTGAACACGCATGCAATTGGATATAAGTGTGCATATTTTACTACTGCAATAGGGGCATAGTAGCACATCTATGCTTGTCCCACAAGTGATTATGTTGTTTTCCCATAGTCGGATCTGCACTTGAAAGTAATTCCGTTGTGCATATGCATTAGCTTTAAGAGCATTTGCATATAGCCGAGATATGCCTAGTTGATAGCCGAGATGACGATGGATGATGGTTGAATAGAGAGAAAGTAAGCTGAGGTGCTAACATTTAATGTGTGATAATTATTGAAAATATAAGAATATGTATATATGATATTACCTTATGAATATATGTATTCGAGCATGTATTGTACTGAGAAGGAGTGATGTGTCATGTATGTGGTGTTATCCTGAATTTGAATGTAATACACCCATACATAAATCTCATCATAATGTATGACTTTAATTCATTCGGATTATGTTACTCACCTCCCTGTTGCCATTTTTAAGGTTGATGTAGGTGTGATGAATCCCTACTCTTTTTGGAGGTCGAGTATTGGAGAAGGTAAATACGAAAGGAGATATGAATGAGCCTTGGCCGACATATATGTATTCATTTTGTATGCTTATTTTGAAATTAATTTGACAACGGATGATTTTGGGAGGTCATGTAGGAAAATTAGACTGGATGTGTATGCCTAATTTTCATTAATGACCTTGAAAATGTATTAATGATATTATTATTATTATTTATGAAAATATATTCTGTTGTAAAATAAACCGACGAAGTACCTTTCATCCTCTCTCGGTAAATGTTTTAATCACTCTTGAAATTATTTTATCTTCCACTTTTTCCCTTGTGACGGCCTCAAGTCCGGTCGTCCGAGGTGCACTCTGATACCGTCCTCATATCTTCATATATGAGATCGGTTATTCGATGATCCGGGGTAATTACTCAGTATTTTATATATTGAATTCCTTCTACTTTTAATTATTTTAAATTACAAAAAATGTAACCCCTGTTTTCAAAAATGAATCCAGGGTGTTACAAATCACATTTATCCTGAGTTGATTAGAGCCTTCTACTCAATCTTAAGGATTTCAAATGGGCGTTGCTTAGCCAAAATCAAAGGGTAACCATTACCCTTGATGATAATGTTCTTCATCAAGTCGGGAAGCTTCCACTCAACAATGTTGATTTCTTTGGCTTTGAACCTTCTCCCGATTGGGAATATAATTCTATTGATGCTCGTGCTTTTTTAAATTTATCCTCTATTTCTAAAAGCATGGTTAGGCAGTTGAACATCGACCATCAACTTCTCCATTACCTCTTGGTCAAGATCATCCTTCCAAAAGGGTCCAACAATGCTAGAGTAAGTAAGAACTAAACTCTTATTCTTTGGGCAATACTCCATGAAAAAGAGATAAATTGGATCAAACTTATTCGCAATCATATGATTGACTCTAAAAGACTCATCAAACTTCCTTATGTTGTCTTAATCACCAAGCTTCTTAAGCATTTCAATGTTGATCTTTCTAATGAAGTGAAAGAAGAAGTTGGACGCAAAGGAAAAATAGGTAGCACTCATCTCTCAAAAATGGGTCGGTATAACCAAGATGGTGCTTGACAATACTCACCCCCACATGTACAAAGCAGTGATGATAATGATGATCAACCTCAGCAACAAGCATTTCCACCACCTTCTATAAATCCAAATGATGCTTTCTTCAATAGGTTGACCTCTCACATTGATACCCGCTTTGATGCAATGAATGCTCGCTTTGACACTATAGAGAATAATATGAATGCCCGCTTCAACCAAATGGAGGACACTATGACCACTCAATACAATGAACTCAATCAATAATTTTCCGAGTTTAGATTTTTTAATCCATAAGATGGAAATTGTTGTGCCTCTTTGTCATAAGTACCTTATTATGTTCCTGTTTTTCTTTAATCATTCAATAAAAAATGTTTTTATGCTTTGCTTTCTAAACTTTGAACAAAACCTTATAATTATCCTTTCTTAATTTTTTGATGATGCCAAAGGGGGAGATAATATCTAAAATCAACATCTATATTTATCCTTGTTAAATTGCATGATTAAGGGGGAGTTTTATAATATTTCTTTATAACAAGTGATATCTATTGATGATATATTATCTCTTTATCAGGTGGTATATTAGTAAACAACATGCATGAAAAACATAATTAAATTTGACAGGGGGAGTTTTATACTTTGAAAATATAATTATTATGAAACTAACACCCCAAGAGATGAATAATTATTGTCATCATCAAAAAGGGGGAGAATGTGTTTGTATGTTGAAACAGGTTTTGATGAATGACTAACAATTGAAGGATCAAGAAATTTAATTGATAAATACAAAGAATATTGTACAAGAAAATAATTAAAAATCATGGAGATCAAGCTTACATGAGTCAAATAAACAAGGATTAAATGAATCATACAAAGAACCATGCAACCAGTAGCGATATCAAAATGCATCAAAAAAATCAAGGAGACAGGTCCAGTAGAAGCCAAGAATTGATTCAGCACACAAAGGAATCAATTCATGCCTGTTAAAAACATTGGGAATCGATTCACAGCCAAAGGAATCGATTCATTGCATGAAGGAATCGATTCACAGCTGAAGGAGTCGATTCCCCTTGCCCAGGAATCGATTCATGCACTGATTTTTGTAAAAATTTTTACGCAGGGAATCGATTCATCACTTAAATCACGCGTTGAATCATGGAAAACATCAGTACACATTTAAAGAAGCTTAAACTGCACTGATTCTCTTGAGACTCAAATTGAAATGGCGTTGCATTAATTGAGGAAGACAATCTCTTTCTCCAAGCCAAAAAACAAGCACAACTGGAAACATGGAGGCAGACAGATTTCAAATTGATTGCCTAAATTAAGGATCGGGGATTGAAAAAGCCATGCTTCCTTTGCCTATAAATAGAGAAGAAACTAAAGGTAGAACACATAACACAGCAATGAAAAATTCCTTGCTTCCTTCTTGCTCTCTTATTCTCTCTAAAGCTTAAGCTCTCTGATTCTTTTGTTTGCAATTAATTTTTGAGAATTATATTGTGAGAAAAATATTTTCTAAATTTGCATATCCTTTTCTAAGGGAAGAAAAATATTTTTCAAGTGATTAAAATTTGTATATCCACTCTATTGAGAGAGTCACACTTGTAAAATCACTTACACAAATTCTGAGAGTTTTTAGGTTGGGTTTCAACCTTGTAAAATTAAGAGATTGTGAGATTGGGTGGGTTACCCTTTAGCTTGTGAGAATTAAGTTCTTGAGCATGGGACACTAAGAAGCTGTAATTGCTCAAAGCGTGTATCTTAAATTCTTAATAGTGGAAATCCTCTAAGTGGGTTACTTGGAGGCGAGACGTACACCGGTGTGGTGGAACTCGTATATATCGGTTTGCAAATCTCTCTTCTCCAAACTCTTTTATATTTGCATACTTAAATTGCTTACCTAATTTAATTGAGTTTATAAAGTGTTAAATTTATTTGATATATATATTACTTGTCACTTGTTTTGTACATAAATTGCTATTACTTGTGATTAAATTTATCATCTTCATTAAGTATATTCATTAAAGAACTAATTTCAAAAGCATTCTAAAGAAAATTTTTAATACTCAATTCACCCCCCCTCTTGAGTAATTGAGGCCACTTGTATAAGAACTTCAAACAGCCACCCAATTTTTAACACTATGAAAGTACAAAAATGAAAACATCACTAACTTGACTTGGTACACATTTGCATGTGATTTTGACTGATCAATCCTGTGTTTGATCCTTGGAAGGATATTATCCTTTTATCAGTGAATTATAGCATTTTTGCCATGTTATTGGCCCATCTTTCCATCAAATAAGTCTTAATATCCTCCAGCATAGTAATGATTGGCAATGATTGAATTAAATGTTTCAGACATATTGTTGACCAAAACATCACACTTAGAGGTACATGAAAATCTTGACTTGCTCCAGTGTATGGGAGGTAGCCTGATCAACTCCCTGTAGGCAGCATCATTGACATCCTTCATCTCTAACATTGTCTTCTCTCATGCCTGTGTGTATGTGGACTTAGCCGCCCTCTACAATAAGTCCTTTAATTGTTTCCCTGGGTGCCTCTTTCTAAAGTTGTTGTACAGATGTCTTACACAGAACCTCTGATCAACACCAGGGATGATCTCCTCCAATGCATGTTGCAGGCCCTGAAAATGTAATGCCACAATAAGTATGGGGACTAAATAGAAGTTTTTAAAAAGATAAGGGACTAAGGTGAAACCCATAATAAGTATAGGGACTAAACAGATTTCCTCCAAAGCAACTGATTTTTAATGGCAGATGGGAAAATATGGTCAGGGTCAAGTCAATAGGGACCAAATACTGCAGGTTATGTTCAATATAATACACTTTGCATGGGTTCAGGTTAGGTCAGGATGGTGCAAGATATATAGGTTTAGGTGAGGGGGTGCAAGATTTGCAGGTTCATGTCAGGGTTGGTTCAGGTCAGGATGATGCAGGGATATATAGGTCAACATCTTAATCAACAACTTCTTGAGGGTTGGTTCAGGTCAAGTTAATGCACTCAGCATGTTCATGGTATGCAACATTATACAAGTTTTGATATGTAACATTATGCAAGTCATGTTCATACAATTGTGTAGGTCAGGGTATGCAGGCTGTGTAGGTAACATGGTTCATCATTTGTAGGTCAGGGTATGCAATATATAGTATAATGCACTCAGTATTTTCAATAGTATGCAACATTATAATGCACTCAGCATGGTCATGTTCAACAATATGCAACATTATGTAGGCCAGGTTCAACAATTGTTCAGGTCAGGGTATGCAATATAATGCACTCAACATGTTCAACAATATGCAACATTATGTAGGCATGGTTCAATACAACAAATCAGGTAAAATTATGCAACATTATGCAAGTTGTGTAGGTAACCTCGTTCAATATTTGCAAGTTAAGGTATGCAATATAATGCACTCAGGTAACATGATTTAATATTTGTAGGTTAGGGTATGCAATATAATGCACTCAGGTAACATGGTTCAATATAATATTTGCCCTATTATTGGTAACATGGTTCAATATTTGCAGGTCATGTGCAACAATACTACAAATCAGGTATGCAATTCAGAGCCATGCTCAAATTCAATACAGGTCAACAAATTGTTCAAATATGCAGATACATCGTTCAATATTTTGTAAGTTTATCACACAATTAAAAAAATGAGGGACCAAATTGAAACACATACCTTCTGCTGGTCAGACATCTATGTAATGCCACTACAGACCTTTGAGCCTCCTAAATCACCTACCAGTAATTCCAAAAACCATCTCCATGACTCAGTATTTTCAACTTCTACCACACCAACTGTAATTGGTAACATTTGATCATTTGGGTCCCTACCCAATGCACTGAGGAGTTGCCCACCAAGTGGTCCCTTTAGAAAATAACCATCTAAACCCATGATTTTCCTATAGTGCTTAAAAATCTCCTTGCAAGCCTTGAGACAAACATACAACCTATGAAAAGCCGTGGGACTTGCTCCTGGAACATCATACCTACTCTGTTATCCTTTGCAGCTGGTTGCATATTCAACTTGACTGTTGAACCAGGATTGGACTTCAGTAAGGCATTGCAGTAGTCCCATAACTCAGTGTATTGTTCATTATAGTCCCCATCCACAATATCCATGGCTGCTTTTCTGGCCCTGTAAGCCTTGGACTTGCTCACCTTTGCATGACAAGTTTCCTTGGCCCTGTTGCATATATCCTGCAGTTTCAAATTTGGGTTCTCAATAACACCACTCACCAATGTTTTAAATAACCATTTTGAACTCAACATCTTAATGCTATGCTTCCTGCCACAATTATGAGTGTCAATTATGGTTCTTAATTGCCATGTTTCCTGACCTAATAGCTTCCCACAATACGCATAGAACTCACATCCTTCAATGCACCTCACCCTCACCCTCTTCTTATCATTCTTTTTAAACCTTAAATCTTTCCCTTTGGCAATGACATATGCGACAATAGCTTCCTTGAGCTGCTCCTTAGACAAAAACACAGTTCCTTTCTCCGAATGAAAGCCATCCATATTTATGGGCATGTTGAAAGTTGGAAACAATTCATCTTCACTATCTTTAGAGTTACCACTTTACAGTTCATTAGCTTAACTTTCTAATTCAAAGTCAGATATGACCTTTTTGCATTTTCCTTTACCTTTGTTTCTTTTAGATCTGGATCCCTCACCCTTCGTGCATGTCCTTGGGTTAACTGTTCTTGGGATTTTCTTCCTTTTCCATTTTTTTTGCAACAGGATTTGTATTTTTCTCCACACTAACAGAACCACCTCCAACATCAACATCACCTACTACAGGCTCATCAGTGCCTTGAACATCTACATGGTCAGTACTTGTAGGCATCACACACCCTTGTTGACGAACACTCATCGCATTATCTTCATCAACCCTTTCGTCATCTGAATCATGAAAATGGATTTCCATGGAACTAACTTCTCTGTCCTCTGCTCTTACAACACCTTCACCATTAACTGTTTCATCATGCCTTTGATCACCCTCAACATCAACACCTTCAACCTTTATTGGATCATCATCACTGTCAACATCATTTGTTTTCCTGGTCCAGTTAGGTCAAGAACAACCTTTGGCACATCAAGAGGGTGCACAACAAACAAGTGAACTTTCCCCTAACAATGTGTAACCCTTTCTATCTCTAAACAGCCTTGATCATTTACCAAATATTTCAAACCAACATCAAATCCTCACCTCTAATTTTGTACCATAACTCTTCAATGTTCATGTACCCCATGTCTTTTACTATTCCCTAAACCTCAAAATAACTCTATTGGTCTTCATCAATATCCCATTCAGAATCTGAACCACCAGCGTACCCCACCTTTTTTCCATTATCTTCAACAAAGCTCCCACCATGAAAAATCTCTAACTTGAAACGTGAATTCATTCTACAAAAACTATGTAAAAGCATACTAATTTCAAAATTTATAAAACCCTACAAAATTTATAAAACGAGTTCACGTGAACACGAAAACCCAAATATTAATGTAAACCCCATACTCAACCCTATAAAATATTTTTCAGTAACTCACACTAAGAACTTGCTACAACCATGTTGAACCAATAATAATGACATTGATACTAAAAATGAATTAGGATTACAGGGCATACCCTCAAAAACTCAGTGTTGAACAATACCATGACAACGCAAGAACTCCTTTTGCCTAGGTCACCCTTCCAACTCCTTTGTGATGATGCATGATTTATCTCTAATTCTCCAATTTAAATGTGTATAATTTGCCATCACTTAGTGTGTAACATATTGCATTTTAACACATTTTTATCATTTGATCTTTATGTAATATTTGATTGTTAATTTGTGCCAAAAGAAAATAGATCAAAGAAACTCAAGAATTCCAATCCAAAATGAAGATCAAAGTGCCTAAGGATCAAAGGAATCAAGAAATATTCAAAAGGATCTCAAAAAGGGTAAAAAGTGTGCAAAATATGGAGAATCAGGGGGATGAATCGATTCATCCCCCTCTTGAATCGATTCATGCGAATTGAATGCACCAGGAAGTGAAATTTTGAGCCATGAATCGATTCATTCTGGCTTGAATCGATTCATACGTCTGAATCATGCAAAAATTAGCATTTTGAATCGATTCATTTGAGTTTCAAAGGCAATGAATCGATTCTTCCATCAAATGAATCGATTCATACGTGTAAAATTAGCCCAGAATTGCATTTTGGAAGCATGAATCGATTCCTCCCACCAATGAATCGATTCATGAGTGAATAATTGGCCCAGAAACACGTTTTTCAAGCTTCTGGAAGGTGGGAAAAGCACTGAGATGGTGGGAAATGCACTGAAGATGATCATGGAGCACCATTGATTTGATTAATCAAGAGTGCATCTTCCATTATGAATTAATTATGGCAAAAACTTGCTTTTGAAATCCTATAAATAGGCACAAGAGGAAGGGGCAGAGACACACCATTCTTCATTCATTCTTCATCTCCCTTCTTCACACGTTCTCTGCTTCTCTTCTTTGTTGGAGTTTCTCCAGCAACTTCTTCATTTCCGGGTTAGTTCTTTGTTTGTAATTGTAATTATGGAGGGCTAAAACCCTTAGATTGATTTTCTTGGAGAATGTTGTAATGTAATTTTGAGGTCATTAATTTTAATATAGTATGCTTTTATTATTGTTATTTCTTCATAATCATTCTCTACTTATTTAATTCCATTTTGTTTAATTGAATTTGTATGCTTAATCGGTTTAATTATTCAAATGGAATAAAATAAGGTTTTAAATTAGAATGGATTAAGGAAATATGCATGCTTAATGAATATTTTCATAATCACTTTTAATAATTATGGTTTGCTTAATTCCATAATTTGAGAATAGATTATGTATATAGGCGATGTTCTTATGTATGCTCAATAATTCCTAGATTTTAAGATCTTGACTCCTTTTGCTTAATTAGGATGCTTGATTCAAATATTCATTTTTAAATGAAAGTAAAGGAATTGTGAATTGAAAAAGACGCTTAGTTGATCAATTCAAATTGAGCTAAGAAATTAACATTAATAAGTATACAAGTTATTTTTAGTGAACCAAGGATAAATTTATTTACAATACTCCAAGAAAATCAATCGCTTGTTATTTATTGTTTTAAATCCTTTATTTACCTTGTTTTAATTTTAATTGTGACAACAAAAATCAATCAAAACCCCCCCCCAATTGTATGTTAGTGAACTTATGTTTGTAAAAATTTTAGTTGTTAAGTTTTTATTTTTAATTGTTAAAAATTAGTTTAAGACTTGATTTTTCCTAAATTTTTGTGTTGATCCTTGAGAGAACGACCTAGGTTGACACCCTAGTACTACGTTAATTAATTTTAATGTACTAATTTGACGGAATAACGACTGCAAAATTGAAACGTCAAATTTTGGCGCCGCCGCCGGGGATCAACGATCTTTAGGAAAAATTCTTGTTTTAAATTAATTTTTTTTTATTTGAAAAAAAAAAAAAAAAATTTTAAAAAAAAAATTTCTCTTTTTGTTTGTTTGTTTCTTTGTTTTATTTCTTTTGCATGATTTAGGATTCTTATGATTTATTGCTCATCATGATCAAATATCTTGTTGTATGCTATGTATGACTAAGAAGAACTTTTGAGCATTTATATTCATTTGATCCTGAAATTGAAAGAACTTTTCATAGGTTAGTTAGAGAAGCTAGATTTAATAATAATTTTGTTGATATTGATAGTGATAGTATTTTTTCTGAATCTGTTGAAAGTACTACTGCTAGTTTTTCTGATATGGCTGAACCTCGTGAAAGAACTCTTAGAGAACTAGCTGCTCCTGAATTCACTTACGAAAGTTTGTGTATTCAATATCCTGATGAGGATGTCCCTTTTATTCTTAAGACCGGACTTATACATTTGTTGCCTAAGTTTCATGGTCTTGCGGGTGAAGATCCGCACAAACACCTCAAAGAATTCCACATTGTGTGCTCCACAATGAAACCCCAAAACGTTCAAGAAGACCATGTCTATCTTAAAGCGTTTCCTCATTCTTTAGAGGGTGTTGCTAAGGATTGGTTGTACTACCTTGCTCCAAGATCAATCACAAGTTGGAATGACTTAAAGAAAATGTTCTTGGAAAAATTCTTTCCTGCCTCTAGAACAACAGCAATCCGTAAAGACATATCTGGCATTAGGCAACTCTCTGGAGAAAGTCTTTATGAATATTGGGAGAGATTTAAAAAACTCTGTGCAAGTTGCCCTCACCACCAAATTTCTGAACAACTTCTTCTTCAGTACTTCTATGAAGGTTTACACCACGTTGATCGCAACATGATTGATGCGGCAAGTGGAGGAGCTTTAGGAGATATGACTGCTGCTGAAGCAAGAAATCTGATTGAGAAGATGGCATCTAACTCTCAACAATTTGGTGTGAGAAATGATTCTTTCAAACCCATGTTTGATTCCAATTCTAGTTCATCTGGAATAAAACTTGAGAGCAAACTTGATGCTCTCACCACTCTAGTCACACAATTGGCAGTAAATCAAAAATCCATGACTGCTAAAGTGTGTGGAATCTGCTCTTCACAAGAGCACCCCACTGATTGTTGTCCTTCTCTACAAGAAAAGGATAATAATAGTCCCCAAGCTTATGCAAGTAACATCTACCATGATAGACCTCCACCACCATAAAACCATGACCTTTCCACCAATAGATACAATCCAGGTTGGAGGAACCATCCAAACTTGAGATGGGGAAACCAACAACAAAATCCCCAACCTCCATTTCAAAACAATGCACCAACCTTCCAAAGACCTACACCTCAACCATCCACAAGTGGCCCTTCTTTGGAGGATCTGGTGAAACAAATGGCTGCACAGAACTTAGAGTATCAACAAAGAAATGATGCTACCATCCAGAGTTTAAGCAACCAAATTGGGCAATTGGCTTCATCATTAAGCCAGTTACAATCTCAAAACTCTGACAAATTACCATCTCAACCAGCTGCAAATCCAAGAAATGTGAGCGCAATTCAGTTAAGATCAGGTAAGAACCTTGAAATACCCATACCTAAGGAACCTGAAAAACAAAAAGATGTGCCCACAACAGTTGAGAATGATGAACCCTCTTCAAGCACAAGCAAATCTGAGAAGCAACCACCCCAAATTCCACCTCATATCCCTCTTCCTTTCCCACCAAAAGCAATTCCAAGCAAGAAGATGGAAGAAGTGGATAAAGAAATTTTGGATACTTTTAGGAAAGTGGAAGTGAATATACCTCTTCTCGATGCAATCAAGCAAATTCCCAAGTATGCCAAATTTCTGAAGGAGTTGTGTACTCACAAAAGGAGACTCAAGGGCAATGAAAGAATAAGCATGGGAAGAAATGTATCTGCACTGCTTGGTAAGGAAAATATCCCTGAGAAATGCAAGGACCCAGGTACGTTTTCTATACCCTGTATCATAGGCAATAATAAATTTGAAAATTGCATGTTAGATTTAGGAGCTTCAATAAATGTTATGCCTATGTCTGTTTTTAAAACTTTGTCTCTTGGAAATTTACAACCTACTGGTGTAGTAATTCAGCTAGCCAATAGGAGCACTGCTTACCCTGCTGGAGTTATAGAAGATGTTTTGGTTCAGGTAGAACAGCTTGTTTTCCCTGCTGACTTTTTCGTACTTGATATGGAAGAAGGTATGCCTCAAATTCCTGTTCCTATCATTTTGGGAAGACCATTTTTGAAAACAGCCAAAACTATAATTGATGTCCATGCTGGAACCCTTTCCATGGAATTTGGTGACACTAAGGTAAGATTTAACATTCTAGATGCCATGAAATATCCTTCTGAAAATCATTCTATTTTCCAAATTGACATTATTGATGAACTAGTTTTTGAACATTTTTCTGATGTTGATTTGGAATGCATAGATGATTCATACAGTTGTTTTGCATGCACTAATTCTGAGAATTGTCATATTTGTGCTGAAATTGACAAATACATAACTGCTGATTTAGAGTCTATAGAAATACCTGTTCTAAATGCAGATTTTGAAGAAGACTCTAACAAAATTTTTGAGGTGCAAGAATCCAAATCTGTTTTGTTAGTTCCATCTACTTTGCAGGCACCTAATCTGGAGCTAAATTTCTTACTTGAAAACCTCAAGTATTCATACTTGGGAAATGATGAGGAGCTTCCGGTGATAATCTTTAATTCTCTTAATGAAAATCAAGAAGAAAAATTGCTGCAAAATTTGGAAAGGCACAAGAAGGCTAGACCACTATCCAATCTGCTTCAAAAGGATGTGGTATTTGAGTTTAATCCACCTTGA
The DNA here is from genome assembly GCA_037962975.1 of Clitoria ternatea. NCBI lineage: Eukaryota > Viridiplantae > Streptophyta > Magnoliopsida > Fabales > Fabaceae > Clitoria > Clitoria ternatea. Next base: position 80,437,789 of record CM075672.1, read on the forward strand.
GGGAGTTTTTCTTACCCATCTCTTTACTTTTTCATTATATTGTCTATTTTGTATGCTCTGTCTTACATTGAGGACAATGTATGATTTAAGTATGGGGGTGGGATCATTCATGTGTTATTGTGTGTTGTGTGATTAAATTTTGTGTGATATTAAAAAAAAAAAAAAAAATTAAATAAAAGATTTTGTGTGTGTTTTTGTTTTAAAATGGCATGTTTTATTGGAATTTTAAGATATGCATGAGAACAAGTAAATTCTTTCATGTCTGATATGAGATTAATGATATGTTATAATTTGAACTTAAACATTTTTGGTATGTTGAGAATGACATGATAATTGAGAAATGATCATATATGATGGAATTATACCTTGTGAGATTTTTGAGCCTTAAAATTTGATGGATCACTTTAAACCATCTTAATCCTTTCATGTGTGATTAATTCCTGAAGGCTTACATCTTAATTTTTGTCTTGTTTCTTGATGATACTTGAAACTCATATGAATGTATTTTGATACAGGCATTTTATTCAGTTGAGCCACTAAGCCAGATAAGCCTACCATGAATAAATTATCTCTTGCTAGCCATTTTAAGCCTATTTAACTGTTTCCTTGTTGCAGCTCAAATAAGCCATGGATGAAAAACCAAAAATATACCTACCTTAAGAAGTATATTGAAGCTTTGGAATCAAGTCAAAACAGGCATTCAAATAAGTGTGGGGGTGTGCAAAAAGGAATTGCAACTCTTGTTTCAAGTGTTATGCAATCTCATATTAAAAAAAAAAAAAAAAAAATTTACCAAATACCATACAATAAATGTTTTACCCTCACTGTTTGCCAGTAAAACTAATTGCTTCATTATTCTTTTTGGTATATATATATAATATATATATTTCATCCATTTTAACCTTGGCCACATTACAACCCTGTGAAAGCCCTGTGGATCTATACATGCATTTGTGTTGATTGAGGAATTAAGAAACTTGCCAAATTTTTAGACTGTTTGTTTTTCAGGAATTGTTTTGAGTGTATACACAAACCTTAAACACTTGAGAGTTGAGAGTATGTCTTGTGAGGTTCTATCACTTATGATCTTCTTTTCAGTTTAATTTAATTTTTACATGCCTAAGTGTTTGAATGATTTTTATATATATCTTGATGCTCTGTATCTTTCATGTTAAAAACTCTTGTTTCTTTGTATATTTCTAAGATTTCATGACAAGCATGCCAGTTCTGTGTGTGTTGTTTTCAACTTAATGTTTTCAAATAAATTGTGATACTTGTTTTTATTTTGATTTTGCCCGGGAGTGCAAAAGAATAAGTGTGGGAGTATTTGATGATGCATGATTTATCTCTAATTCTCCAATTTAAATGTGTATAATTTGCCATCACTTAGTGTGTAACATATTGCATTTTAACACATTTTTATCATTTGATCTTTATGTAATATTTGATTGTTAATTTGTGCCAAAAGAAAATAGATCAAAGAAACTCAAGAATTCCAATCCAAAATGAAGATCAAAGTGCCTAAGGATCAAAGGAATCAAGAAATATTCAAAAGGATCTCAAAAAGGGTAAAAAGTGTGCAAAATATGGAGAATCAGGGGGATGAATCGATTCATCCCCCTCTTGAATCGATTCATGCGAATTGAATGCACCAGGAAGTGAAATTTTGAGCCATGAATCGATTCATTCTGGCTTGAATCGATTCATACGTCTGAATCATGCAAAAATTAGCATTTTGAATCGATTCATTTGAGTTTCAAAGGCAATGAATCGATTCTTCCATCAAATGAATCGATTCATACGTGTAAAATTAGCCCAGAATTGCATTTTGGAAGCATGAATCGATTCCTCCCACCAATGAATCGATTCATGAGTGAATAATTGGCCCAGAAACACGTTTTTCAAGCTTCTGGAAGGTGGGCAAAGCACTGAGATGGTGGGAAATGCACTGAAGATGATCATGGAGCACCATTGATTTGATTAATCAAGAGTGCATCTTCCATTATGAATTAATTATGGCAAAAACTTGCTTTTGAAATCCTATAAATAGGCACAAGAGGAAGGGGCAGAGACACACCATTCTTCATTCATTCTTCATCTCCCTTCTTCACACGTTCTCTGCTTCTCTTCTTTGTTGGAGTTTCTCCAGCAACTTCTTCATTTCCGGGTTAGTTCTTTGTTTGTAATTGTAATTATGGAGGGCTAAAACCCTTAGATTGATTTTCTTGGAGAATGTTGTAATGTAATTTTGAGGTCATTAATTTTAATATAGTATGCTTTTATTATTGTTATTTCTTCATAATCATTCTCTACTTATTTAATTCCATTTTGTTTAATTGAATTTGTATGCTTAATCGGTTTAATTATTCAAATGGAATAAAATAAGGTTTTAAATTAGAATGGATTAAGGAAATATGCATGCTTAATGAATATTTTCATAATCACTTTTAATAATTATGGTTTGCTTAATTCCATAATTTGAGAATAGATTATGTATATAGGCGATGTTCTTATGTATGCTCAATAATTCCTAGATTTTAAGATCTTGACTCCTTTTGCTTAATTAGGATGCTTGATTCAAATATTCATTTTTAAATGAAAGTAAAGGAATTGTGAATTGAAAAAGACGCTTAGTTGATCAATTCAAATTGAGCTAAGAAATTAACATTAATAAGTATACAAGTTATTTTTAGTGAACCAAGGATAAATTTATTTACAATACTCCAAGAAAATCAATCGCTTATTATTTATTGTTTTAAATCCTTTATTTACCTTGTTTTAATTTTAATTGTGACAACAAAAATCAATCAAACCCCCCCCCCAATTGTATGTTAGTGAACTTATGTTTGTAAAAATTTTAGTTGTTAAGTTTTTATTTTTAATTGTTAAAAATTAGTTTAAGACTTGATTTTTCCTAAATTTTTGTGTTGATCCTTGAGAGAACGACCTAGGTTGACACCCTAGTACTACGTTAATTAATTTTAATGTACTAATTTGACGGAATAACGACTGCAAAAATATCAACGTCACTTTGCCTGTAGCTTAGGTCACCCTTTAGACACGTTACACCAACGAAGACACAAAGAAGACAATGGGACCCATTCAAAAACATGTATTGATGTTAGTAACCATTGCCATATATTTAAGACTCATAGACGACGTTAACACAGGATTGACAGAAGGACCAAATTGACACTAATTAATAAGTTAAGGGACCATATTGAATTAAAAAAGTAATGAGGGACCAAACTGGGAAAAACTTACAAGTTAGGGAACTAAAAGTGTAATTTAGCCAAAATTATATATTGAAATATTAAATTTTATTGCATGATATCTTCTTTTATTTAAAAACTGAAGGGCCTAAGCCTATTTATTAAAAATTATCCAATTACAAATCTAGGACAAGAAAATCCCATGGAATAAAAAAGCAACAACTTCCTAATACTCCCACGTCAATGTTCAAATCCTAAGATTTTAATTACCAGCCAACGAGGCCAATGCATCTACCGTATGCTTAACATTAATTAGGGTCAAATATGTAATTTTTTATGTGTTCTCTAGGTGTTTGTTTGGTAAGCTAAAAGCTGAATGAAATGTGACAGTATAAATTTAGAGGTGTTTGGCCAGATAGTTAAAATGTCACTTTTGAACTAACTGGTAGCGTTTAACTTTTTCAATTTCAGCTACTAGCTGAAATCATTTTTTACTTTATTGTCCCTACATATTTTTAATAATTCTTACTATTATCTTTTATGATATCACTAGTTGTCCCCTTTAAGCCAAAAATTTTAAATACTTTCTTTGGAACCCTTTTTCATTAAAGAGTTTTGAGGTTAAGAGCAACAAAATTTGGAAAATAGGGGACCTAAAAGAAGAAAAATCATGGGAATGGAAAAATTGAAATAGGAAACGAATAAAAGAGAAAAAGAAAACAAGAAAATGAATTAAAAGGGTTGAGAAAAAATAGAGGGTCCCTAGAAATTGTTAGAACTTGGATTTCTATTTTTTCTAGTTTCTATAAAATTTGAAAAACCTCTTAGAATTATGCTTTAAGCCATTTGTGATATCCTTTTCTTGGCTTTCACACCTAAAGTTTAATCCATTGACCCTATTACAATCATGAAAAGACCTTTTGATTTAGGTATGCTTTCTTAGTACTGTAGAGTTAGGATCACTTGTCAAGCCTATGGTAATGCTTTTATTTATTTGATTTAAGTGAAATGTTTGATTCCCTGAAACACTTAGAAAAGATTGGTGAGAGAGTGATCCTGTTAAATCACTTGAAGCATGCTTTAAATGAAAACATGAATTGTTTGGCATTCACATTTCATCCCTAATTTCAAAAATAAAAAGATCATGATTCTATTTAGGTTCCTTTATATGTTAAATCCTTTACTTATCTTTTCTATGACTTGATGAATATAGTGATTGCTTGAAAACAAGAAATGTCTTAGTTTGGGGTATTTTGATGTGTCTCTAAAACACATCAATTTAGGATCCATTTGTTAGGAATTTTTAGGTTATACTACATAATAATCCTCTAAATCCCTTGGTTGTTTGGTTCTTTTCCTCATTTGCTACTTTGTTTGCTTGTTTTGAAAAAAAAATAGGTTTGAAGGCCTTTTTCATGGTGGATAATACAAATGACAACCATAGCAATGCATCTTGTGCCCAAAAAATGGAAAAACAAAGGATTTCAGTGGCCCAAGCAGTGCATTCCATGGCCAGGCTATGGTTCCAACCATGGCCATGTTTCATGCTGTTAGAAATTGCAACAGGGGCCTAATAGAGCACTCCACGATCAGGTCATGGTTCACTCCATGGTTGTGATTCGTGCTCTAAAAGAAACCCTATTTTTGAGCATTTTGCACGTATTTAAGCCAAAATTTGGGCCAGATACAGGGGTTTTACATTCTTGGAGGCACAACACACTGTAAAGGTAAGAGGGAGCTGGCAAGAAGGATTCCTTGGAGAATTTTGAAGGAAAAATGAGGAAGAACGAATGGGGATTTATGAAGACTTCACAATTATGGTCTATTTTTGTATTCCCTTTTTGGTTTTCTTAGTTTCTACTTTGTAATTCTTCTTGTGTTTGTGGATTCAATTGTTGGTTTCGAAAATTCTTAAACCATGTGTGGCTAGGATGTTTTTCTAGAGATTTTGTGAAACCCTTGATTAACTAGGACAAATTCCCACACTAGAACGTCCTACTTAATTAAGGAGTCACTAGTTAATTAGAAAAACAAAAGTGTTTTTTTGTTCAGTGATCATCAATACATATTTCAAAATATAATATAATAACATAAATCAATTCTTCATAACAATAGTGCACTGAAAAGATACGGGGCTCGTAGGCTCCCAATAAAACAACTACATAACAACAAAACATAACACTAAATATTGAGACCTACAACAGTCTCGATGTCAAAAGAAAAATACTGATATCTACATCCACAACTCGATGTCCACTACTGTAGATAGTCGAAGTCCTACCCACGCTTGCCTTGTCCTTCTGCTGATGATCATAAATGGGGAAAACAAAAGCATAATACAAGATGGGTGAGTATAAGCTCTCAACCCATATGACTTACATGTAAGGGTAGCCGTAATTATTATACTAACATGCGTATATCAGACAGATATAAAGAATTCATATAATACTTACCAATACAACAACGTAGTAATTCAAGACGTAGACAAAGTCAATACAATCAACAAAGTTAGTCACACAACTATAGCATGCTATGCATGTGTTGCAACATCCCAAAATTTTAAAATAAAGGATAAATTAAGGAAATTAATATTGAATAATTGTATGTGGAATAATTAATGTCCCAAAATATTAGAAATAATTAAATTAAGATTTTGGGGACTATAGGTGATTTATGGAAACCAGATAAGCTGAAAATAAGCCCGGTTGAGATATGGGTGTCGGACCAAGTATCTCTGATTGAGATGATATTGGTCAGGGCTATTTAGGATAATATTGAGAGTTCGAATATGTATTCAGAATAATTTTCAGATTAAGAATTGAGCCCGAATAGAGGTTCTGTTGGTCATAAAATAATGAACTTTAATGATAAGGATTAAAAAGACAAGGAAAACCCAAAATTTCGACTCTTAATTCAGTTGGCTTTTGGACTTCCTTGGTAAACACATTCTACTTATTTCTCTCTACTTCTCCTTCACTCCTTCTTTACTTCTTCTTCTTCTCGTTCCAAAACCCTAAGTGGAATAAATATGGTTAATGCATTTATGTTGGTAGGAGATGAAGAATGATGAGGCATTAATGAGGGTTGTTAGGTTTTGGTGAAAACCCTAACTTTGAGATTTGAGGGGAAATGGTTAATGTTGACTCAAGAGTATGTTTTATGAAGAAATGCATGACATTGATGAATATAAATATTGATAAATGGGATTGTATGAATATTGGGCCATTGAGGTTGGTAGCCCTTGAATTTAATGAATGTGGCTTAATGGGAAGGAATTCCCGAAGCCTAACAAACAATGGAAATAATGTCTATAACATGTCTCATACATGTTATGAAATTGTAGATATGATTATGATTAAATAGAATTAAATTTGTATCTTGAAATAGTTAATTGATTGGGATTTTACATGCATGTTAATGTAGGATCCATTCCGAACGAGGCGGGTACGTCGTACCAATCAGAATTCTTCTCTTGAGGTAGGAGAGGAGTCTTATGTTCTAAATGCATGAATTTGAATGGTATTTGATTGCCATATGTGTTGATATGCATGTTTGCCTTCCTTGGAGTGTTACAGAGAATTATATTATTGTGCATGATGTTATTGATATGTTTTGGCAACGTGCTTTGATGCATTTAGAATAATCATGGTGTGTTACATAGTGGTGTGAATTGTCTGATATTATGTGGTTATACACATGTCCACCATAAGTGTATAATGAATGTTGATGATGTTTGATTGAGAATGGGTGTAAATGAATAACATGACTTGGTTGATAGTGAGTAATTAAGGTCATTGTATTTGAGGATGGAATGGAATAATGTGAATGAGAACTATCAAAAAATGCCACACAAAAGTTTAAACTAATAAGAATGACCAACAATAATAAATCCACTAAAAACCTTGTGGTATTGTTGGTAATGATGATGTTTGATGAGTGGCATGTATAGGATGCATAGAGTGAGAAATGCATATGATTGGCATTTGCATCCATGGCATACTGCATAGCTGCCGTTGTTGGAACAGTAGGGGAGTTCCCTCGGCCAACCCAGTAGGAGGGTGGCCTGGTGCACGAGCAAATTTTATTTTCCCCTGTGACTCGGAGTGTAAGTCACGAAGCCGCCCATGTATCGCTACGGGGAGCTATATGTGGCTGACCCTTGTGGGGGTGGCTCTTGATGAGTAGGTGACCCCGGTGGTCCTTGCGATCACAGCTACCGTGATTTGAGATCTGGCCGGCCCGCAACATCATATGTCGAATATGTTATATACCGCGGTCATGGTGAAAATGACCAGGTGTTACAAGATGGGTGATACAGTTTGGTACCAATAAAACAATTAGTGAAATGCATGCGATTTAAGAATAAGTGTACACATTTTACTACTGCAATAGGGGTATGGTTAGATGATCATACTTGAATCCCACAATCGGTGTTTATATTCCCACAGTCAGATATACAATTGTTGAAATATTCCATTATGCATATGTATTAGCTTAAGATCATTTGCATATAGCAAGGAAGTATGCCAAAGGAGATGAGTTACAATGATGGTTGTATTGGGGATGAGATAATGTGTTAAGACAACATAAAGATACGAATACCAAATGATAATTTGAGTAAAGCGGATGTGTTGTGTAATAGTCTAAATGTTGCAGGACTTAATTATGTACATGTTTGTATCCTAGTATGACTTATAATGTCGTTGTGATATATGTATGAGAGTATTATAATGAAGAATAAAATGGTGAATGATGTATGTATGCAAAGTATACATGTTTGAAGCATATGTACATAATCATATGGTATTCATATTCATTTTTTTGGAATGTATGACTCACTCTCCTATGTGGTCCATTTTTTTAGACTTATGATGTAGGGCACTCATGGGTGAAGTGATTCTTTTGAATTACATTTTGTGAAGGAGGTAAATAGATGTATAGGAAGTGCCTTGGCCGCCAATTCGTTACTTTTGTGTAGTCCATGATAGGAGATTATGCTCACCGTGGTTGAAAAGATGTATATTGATTTTGTAGGTCATGGGTGAAAATTGGAACTTATGCATATGCCCAATTTTTGGTTATGACCTTGGTGATATATAATACTAATATATGATGTTTGAACTTTGGTGATGAATGAATGATGAGAACTATGAATGGTAATCTTATGTGATGCATATTGGAAGTTTTCTATGGTTGTTTTATGCATAAGTAAGGAACTAGCATAGTCAATTTATGATTTATGAGGTTCTAATGTGTTGTAAGGAATACACAAGCTTAAGTATATCAATTGTGGTTTGTGGGAAATGGAATGGTTCCATTTTGTAGAAAATAGACCCCTTGGTTACCTTAAAATGCCTTAAAATGAGGTAAGTACATTTATACGCATAATTTACTCGTTTTTAGGAATTTTTGAGTGCGGCCAGTGGCCATACGTCACAAACGATATATTATAACTTGTGTTAAAGTTTGGTAGCATTCCGATATCGTTTGCATGCATTTTGATAGTTAAGAAGTCCATCTGTTTTTCAAAATCTACATAATTTCTACATACTGATATGGCATAATCGATTAGCTTCCCTGACCTAATCGACTACAAGGCCCCTATCTTTAAGGTAATCGATTACATTCAGTGTTTTAATCGATTATGAACCTACCCGAAGCCTCGTAGTCGATTAGATTGGTCATTGTAATCGAATAGGTGAAATACCTAATGCATTATATAAATTCCAGGAGTTCTATAATCGATTATTCCCAACTCTATAATTGACTAGTGTAGATTCCAGTAGCTTGGTAATCGATTATAATTAGCATTGTAATCGATTATGAACCCAACAGAAACAATGTAATCGATTACTCTAAGTGTTGTAATTGATTAGGTTAAGCCCCTGATTCAATGTACCATTCCAGAAGTTCTGTAATCGATTACTCCTAGCTATATAAACGACTAGTGCAATCGATTAGAACTTGGCCTAGTCGATTATATCAGTTTGAAATGGGAAATTTCACTAGCTTGACCAATTATTTTGCATTTCTTGGCTTCTTTGTTCTATTGCATGATTATTGTACACTTTTATACTCCTTTCAAGTTCGTCCACACTCTTCGTACTTCCGCTATCCATTGTTGATGATCATATGGTTGATTATCTAATGGTTACTCTTGATTTTAAATTTTCCACCTTCTCATATCTTCATATATGAGATAGGTTTTATATAGATCCAGGGTATTGATCAAAAGCCCTCCATTATATTTCTTCGTAGAATTATTTCCTTTGTAAAACACGAAAAATTTACCTGTATTTTCCAGGTCGTCTCAACCTGGTATCATAGTATTGGTTACTCTTGATACGATCATGATTGATGTTGTTCATGAAGTTGTTGCTTATGATTGAGTCACGTGAGCTATAATTAATTGAGTTGTGGATTATTTGATTGAATTATGAATGTTTGTCATTGAATTGAGATTGATGTTTAGAATTGTTGAGTCCGGCCAAGAATCCTTACACTATTTACCTCGAATGATGAATATGTTGTGATCATGTGCTGAAAATGATATGATTGTGTGATGTGGTACACGATAGGCTTATGAGTGCTAAGACCTTTGAAATTATGCATTGAAAGGTTATTGTTTGGTCTAGTTTACTCATGTGTGAGCCATGTTTTGATTTATAGGCTTAAAATATGGCTGGTAGACCTAACCGTGAGGCTGCTGCTATGGCAAATGCCTTGAATCGATTCGCTGATCTCTTGGAAAAGCAAGGCCAACTGAATTTGGGGTAAGGCTCCCAAGGTCTTGATCTATTTCTCAAGAGGAAACCTTCTAAATTTCATGGAGGTTATAAGCCTGAGGATGCTTACACATGGATTAACGACTTGGAGAGAATTTATGCAAGCTTCGAGTGTTCTGAAGCACAAAAGGTAGAGTATACGGTCTTCATGATCCGCGATGGAGCTGAAGCTTGGTGGCATCTTACTAGGGTACACATGATATCTGCTGATGTTCCCTTAGTTTGGGAAAACTTTAAGGTGGAATTCTTGAAGAAGTACTTCCTGGACAGCTACAAAAGTAAGAAAGAGTTTGAGTTTATGGAACTTAAGCAAGGTGGCATGATGGTGGAGGAGTATGCCTCCAAGTTTGAAGAATTGTGTATTTTATCCACCCTATCAATAAGAGGGTACCGAAGCATCCAAGTGTGTAAAGTTTGAAAATAGGTTGAGGCCCGAGATCAAGCGGGCTATTCGGCATCAAGAGATTAGAAGCTTTCCTACACTTATGAACAAGTGTCGCATATACGAAGAAGATGATGTGGCTCCTTCGAGTCATAGCAAGCACGAGCCTAAGTTGAAAGGCCAATTTTCTAGCTTCAAGAAGCAAGGTCATTTTAAGAAGAAGTTCTTTCATGGTGGGTCCTCAAATACAAGGGGACGTGGTGCTCCTAGAGGTGGTTACGGTGGTGGTAACCAAGGTCGTGCAAATGTCTAAGGCCTAACTTGCTTCAAATGTGGTGCTAACCATTTGGCACGTGATTGCCCACGAGATGATGTGGTGTGCTACCAATGCAACCAACCCGGGCATATTCGTCCTAATTGCCCATTGAATGCTAATGTTAACACTCCTATTTGCTTGAATTATGATGCTAACCGTGGAGGCCGTGGTAGCTTGGGAGGCCATGGTCGTGGAAACGGTAATGGTCAAAATGGAGGTCGTAATGGTGGCCGTGGTGGAAACTATAACGGTGGGAGAAATGGAAATGGCCGAGGCAATGGCCATGGTGGAAGAAATGGTAATCGTAATGGTGGTGATCAACTACAAGCTGCTGGTAGGGTATTTGCAGTTACTGGTGAAGAAGCCGCGCAAGCTGAAGATCTTGTCTGTGGTGAGTGTGAAACCCTTGGTATCTCGGTAAATGTTATCTTTGATTCTGGTACTACACACTCATTTATTTTTGAAGATTGTGTGAGGCCTTTGAGGGTGCCTATGTGTATAATAAAGGGTTCTATAATGGTGACTACACCCACCGGTACTTGTTTGAGATCAGTGATTCTAGGCATGGACTGGTTATCCGCTAATAAAGTCTTGGTGGATCGTCATAACAAGACGGTGATCTTCCCGACTTTAAATGCTGAAGGTTTTGATGTGCAAGGTATCTCTCAGCTTTTTATGTTGTTTTGCTTGGTTGATGGGAATGGTGATTCCCAACCTTGTAAAATTCCTATTGTTTCAGAATTTCCTGATGTCTTTCCGGATGAGATTCCTGGATTACCTCCTCCACGTGAAGTGGAATTTTCTATTGACCTCATTCCTAGCGCTGGCGTGTTTCTAGAGCTCCTTATAGGATGTCTCCTATGGAGTTGACCGAGTTGAAGAGGTAAGTCGAGGAATTGCTTGAACAGGAGTTTATTCGCCCAAGTGTGTCTCCTTGGGGTGCTCCTATACTATTGGTGAAAAAGAAGGATGGAAGCATAAGATTGTGCGATAACTATCGTCAACTCAACAAGCTAACTATCAAGAACAAATATCCTCTTCCTCACATTGATGATCTTTTGGATCAATTGAAGGGTGTTGTGGTATTCTCTAAAATTGACTTGCGTTTCAGATATCACCAAATTCTGGTGAAGACCGAAGACATTCCTAAAGCTGTTTTCTGAATGCGATATGGACGCTATGAGTATGTAGTGATGCCATTTGGAGTGACAAATGCTCCTACGATATTCATGGATTACATGAATCACATCTTCCATGAGTATCTTGACCAATTTGTCATGGTGTTTATTGATGATATTTTGGTATACTCTAAGAGTCGTGAAGAGCATGAAAGACATCTTCCTCTTGTATTGACCATTCTTCGAGAGAAAGAATTGTATGCTAAGCTCTCTAAATGCAAATTCTGGATGAGTGAGATCTCTTTTCTTGGTCATATGATTTCTGGTGATGGAGTTGTCGTGGATAGATCAAAGGTTGAAGCTGTTATGGCTTGGAAAAGACCGACGTCTGTGACGGAGATAAGAAGTTTTCTTGGTCTTACCGGTTATTACCGGAGATTTATTAAAGGGTTTTCCCGCTTAGCCTTACCGTTGACGAAGTTGACTCATAAGAATTAACTTTTCGTGTGGACCGGTTGAAGAAAGTTTTCAAGAGTTGAAGTTAAGGCTTACTACCACACCGGTGTTAGCACTACCCGATTTGATGGATGATTTTATGGTGCATTGTAATGCATCTATGCACGGTTTGGGTTGTGTGTTGATGCAGTGCAAACGTGTGATAGCCTATGCGTTGAGACAATTATGACTGCATGAGGTTAATTATCCTACACACGATCTGGAATTGGCGGCGGCGGTGTTTGCTTTGAAGTTGTGGCGACATTACTTATATGGTTCTAAGTTTGTGGTATTTAGTGACCATAAGAGCCTTAAGTATTTGTTTGACCAAAAGGAACTTAATATGCGCCAAAGAAGATGGATGGAATTCCTAAAGGATTATGAGTTCGATTAAGGTATCATCCCGAAAAGGCCAATGTGGTAGCCGATGCTTTGAGCTGAAAGTCGTTGCATATCTCTATGATGATGGCGAAAGAGATTGAGTTGATTGAATAATTTAGAAATTTGAATGTGGGCGTACAGACATATACCTCAAAAAAAATGCCTCTTGCAATGTTGAAGGTCACGAATGAATTTCTTGAATATGTGAAGGCACAACAACTAAATGATGAATATCTGATTGAGATGAAGGAAACCCAAGAAAAAAGGAAAAATTTGTTTCTGGTGGAAGGTCTGGATGGCATTTGGCGTGTGAAGGGCTGAATTTATGTTCCCTCAAATGGTGATGTGAGAAAATGTGTACTTGAGGAAGCTCACAAGAGCGTATTGAGCATTCATCCTAGTTCTACCAAGATGTATCAAGATTTGAAGAAGAATTTTTGGTGGCCCGGTATGAAGCGCGATGTGGCAAACTTTGTAGCATCTTGCCTTGTTTGTTAGAAGGCGAAGGTAGAGCATCAAAGGCCTTCTGGTACCTTGAGACCACTTGATATCCCCGTTTGGAAGTGGGATGCTATTGCTATGGACTTTGTGTCCGGTCTGCCTAGGACGAGGTCTAATTATGACAGAATTTGGGTGATTGTAGATCGTTTGACGAAGAGTGCGCATTTTCTACCGATTAGCATGAAGAGTTCCTTGGAGGATCTGGCGCAGTTATACATTAATGAGATTGTGAGGTTGCATAGAGTGCCCTCAAGTATTGTTTCAGATAGAGACCCACGTTTTACTTCTTGATTTTGGGGAAGCCTACATGAGGCCATGGGCTCTAAATTGAAGTTGAGCTCACCTTATCACCCTTAGACAGACGGATAATCCAAGAGGACTATTCAGAGTCTTGAGGACTTGTTACATGCATGTGTTTTAGAACATGGTGGTTCACGGGTGAGATACTTGCCTTTAATTAAGTTTACCTATAACAACAACTTCCATTCTAGTATTGGCATGGCACCGTATGAGGCGTTGTATGGAAGGAAGTGTAGAAACCCTTTGTGTTGGCTTGAGGTTAGTGAGAACTTGGCTTTAGGGCCGGAAATTGTTTAGGAAACTACTAAGCAGATTAAGAAGATACAAGAGAATATAAAGATTGCTCAGGATTGACAGAAGAGTTACCATGACAAGAGACATAAACCACTTGAATTTCAAGTTGGTGACCATGTGTTCCTGAGGGTCTCGCGTGATAAAGGGATTGGAAGGGCGCTAAAGAGTGGAAAGTTGATCCCTAGGTTTATTGGACCTTATGAGGTATTGGAGCGGATTGGCGACGTTGCTTATTGGATTGCACTCCCTCCGCACCTCGCTAATCTGCATAATGTGTTCCACGTGTTGGAATGGAGGAAATATGTTCATGATCCTCTACATGTGATTTCTATGGATGATGTCGATGTACGAGACGATTTATCTATCCCTCATGTTTTGATTCGCATTGTCGAGCATTCTGTGAAGAAACTACGGAACAAGTTGGTACCTTTGGTGAAGGTCGCTTAGAAATATGGAAATGTAGAGACGTTCATATGGGAACGTGAGTACGACATCAGAGAATGATATCCCGACGTGTTCAAATCCGGTATGTTAAATTTCGAGGACGAAATTTTCTTTTGGTGGGGTGGATTGTAACATCCCAAAATTTTAAAATAAAGGATAAATTAAGGAAATTAATATTGAACAATTGTATGTGGAATAATTAAAGTCCTAAAATATTGGAAATAATTAAATTAAGATTTTGGGGACTGTTGGTGATTTATGAAAACCAAATAAGCTGAAAATAAGCCTGGTTGAGATATGGGTGTCGGACCAAGTATCTCTGATTGAGATGATATTGGTCAAGGCTATTGAGGATAATATTGGGGTCTGAATATGTATTTGGAATAATTTTTAGATTAAGAATTGAGCCCGAATAGAGGTCCTGTTGGTCATAAAATGATGAACTTTAATGAGAAGGATTAAAAAGAAAAGGAAAACCCAATTTTTCCACTCTTAATTCACGTTGGCTTTTGGACTCCCTTGACAAACACGTTCTACTTCTTCTTTCTCTCTACTTCTCCTTCACTCCTTCTCTACTTCTTCTTCTTCTCTTTCCAAAACCCCAAGTCAAGGTGACACATTTTTCGTCCTCCAATTTTGTTTTTATTAGAGCTTGGAAGGAGGCCATTGGAGCTGAAATCTTCTTCCTCTTCTTCTCCATTTTCGTATAGTGTTTCCCCCCTTCTTGAACCCATTTTGTTTTATGTGTGAGGTAAGATATACTCACCATTTTATTGAAGTTTTTGCAAAGGATATGTGTTATTAGGAGTTGGGGAAACAATGCATGTACATGGGTGTTTGTAGAGAGCATTTAATGCAAGAACCATAGTGGGAGTTGTCATAAATGCATGGTTTAAGTGGAATAAATATGGTTGATGCATTTATGTTGGTAGGAGATGAAGAATGATGAGGCATTAATGAGAGTTGTTAGGTTTTGGTGAAAACCCTAACTTTGAGATTTGGGGAGAAATGGTTAATGTTGACTCAAGAGTATATTTTATGAAGAAATACATGACATTGATGAATATGAATGTTGATAAATAGGATTGTATAAATGTTGGGCCACTGAGGTTGGTAGCCCTTGAATTTAATGAATGTGGCTTGATGGGAAGGAATTCCTGAAGCCTAACAAATAATGGAAATAATGTCTATAACATATCTCATACATGTTATGAAATTGTAGATATGATTATGATTAAATAGAATTGAATTTGTATCTTGAAATAGTTGATTGATTGGGATTTTATATGCATGTTAATGTAGGATCCATTCCAAACAATGAGGTGGGTGCGTCGTACCAATCAGAATTCTTCTCTTGAGGTAGTAGAGGAGTCTTATGTTCTAAATGCATGAATTTGAATTGTATTTGATTGCCATATGTGTTGATATGCATGTTTGCCTTGCTTGGAGTGTTACAGAGAATTGTATTATTGTGCATGATGTTGTTGATATGTTTTGGCACCATGCTTTGATGCATTTAGAATAATCATGGTGTGTTATATGGTGGTGTGAATTGTTTGATATTATATGGTTATAGACATGTCCACCATAAGTGTATAATGAATGTTGATGATGTTTGATTGAGAATGGGTGTAAATGAATAACATGCCTTGGTTGATAGTGAGTAATTGAGGTCATTGTATTTGAGGATGGAATTGAATGATGTGAATGACAACTATCAAAAAATACCACACAAAAGTTTAAACTAATAAGAATGACCAACAATAATAAATCCACTAAAAACCTTGTGGTGTTGTTGGTAATGATGATGTTTGATGAGTGGCATGTATAGGATGCATAGAGTGAGAAATGCATATGATTGGCATTTGCATCCATGGTATACTGCATAGCCGCCGTTGTTGGAACAGTAGGGGAGTTCCCTCGGCCAACCCAGTGGGAGGGTGGCTCGGTGCACGAGCAAATTTTATTTTCCCCTGTGACTCGGAGTGTAAGTCACGAAGCCGCCCATGTATCGCTACGGGAAGCTACATGTGGCCGACCCTTGTGGGGGTGGCTCTAGATAAGCAGGTGACCCCGGTGGTCCTTGGGATCACAGCCGCCATGATTTTGAGATCTGGCCGGCCCGCAACACCATATATCAAATATGTTGTATACCGCGGTCAGGGTGAAAATGACCAGGTGTTGCAAGATGGGCAATGCGGTTTGGAACCGGTAAAATAATTGGTGAAATGCATGCGATTTAAGAATAAGTGTATATATTTTACTACTGCAGTAGGGGTATGGTTAGATGATCATACTTGAATCCTACAATTGGTGTTTATATTCCCACAGTCAGATCTGCAATTGTTGAAACATTCATTGTGAATATGCATTAGCTTAAGAGTATTTGCATATAGCAAGGAAGTATGCCAAAGGAGATGAGTTACAATGATGGTTGTATTGGGGATGAGATAATGTGTTAAGACAACATAAAGATATGGATACTAAATGATAATTTGAGTAAAGCGGATGTGTTGTGTAATAGTCCAAATGTTGTAGGACTTGATTATGTACATGCTTGTATACCTAGTATGACTTAGAATGTCATTATGATATATGTATGAGAGTATTATAATAAGGAATGAAATGGTGAATGATGTGTGTATGCAAAGTATACATGTTTAAAGCATATGTACATAATCATATGGTATTCATTTTCATTATTTTGGAATGTATGACTCACTCTCCCATGTTGTCCATTTTTTTAGACTTGTGATGTAGGGCATTCATGGGTGAAGTGATTCTTTTGAAGTAAATTTTGTGAAGGAGGTAAATTGATGTATAGGAAGTGCCTTGGCCGATAATTTGTTACTTTTGTGTAGTCCATGATAGGAGATTATGCTCATTGTGGTTGAAAAGATGTATATTGATTTTATAGGTCATGGGTGAAAATTGGAACTTATGCATATGCCCAATTTTTGGTTATGACCTTGGTGATGTATAATACTAATATATGATGTTTGAACTTTGCTCAAATTGATGAATGAATGATGAGAACTATGAATGGTAATCTTATGTGATGCATATTGGAAGTTTTCTATGGTTGTTTTATGCATAAGTAAGGAACTAGTATAGTCAATTTGTGATTTATGAGGTTCTAATGTGTTGTAAGGAATACACAAGCTTAAGTATATCAACTGTGGTTTATGGGAAATGGAATGGTTCTATTTTGTAGAAAATAGACCCCTTGGTTGCCTAAAAATGCCTTAAAATGAGGTAAGTGCATTTATGCGCATAATTTACTCGTTTTTAAGAATTTTTGAGTGCGGCCAGTGGCCACACGTCACAAACGATATATTATAACTTGTGTTAAAGTTTGGTAGCGTTCCGATATCGTTTACATGCATTTTAATAGTTGAGAAGTCCATCTCTTTTTCAAATTCTGCATAATTTTTACATACTAATATGGCATAATTGATTAGCTTCCCTGACCTAATCGATTACAAGGCCCCTGTCTTTAAGGTAAACGATTACATTCAATGTTGTAATCAATTATGAACCAACCCGAAGCCTCGTAGTCGGTTAGATTGGTCATTGTAATCGAATAGGTGAAATACCTGATGCATTATATAAATTCCAGGAGTTCTGTAATCGATTATTCCCAACTCTATAATCGACTAGTGTAGATTCCAGTAGCTTGGTAATCGATTATTGTGATACCCAAAACCCAAATTACAAATTCTAATTAATTAACCCAAAATTTTGAAATAAATTTTTTGCGTTTAAAGAATCATTTTGAAATTCGTAATTTAAATTCTGAGGTCACCTAAAAATTGATAAATGTGGAATATTATCATGCATACTAGTCGTGAACGAATAAAACATAATACATTTATATAGCGGAAACGATAGATATGATTGTAGTACGTGGTATATAATATTATTACAACACATTAAAATTCAAATGAAGTCAAAGTCCAAGCAATAAAACATAAAAGCTTCATTAATTGCACCACTCGTCATTCTGTGAAGCATGCACTGTAAAAATAATGTAAGAGTGAGATAGAATATAGAATAAATATAAAATAAGTAAAATTGCACAAACATAATCAACAAACAATTATGATATGATAAATATGCCAAACAAGGTCATTTACATTTAATAATCTTTAATTTAGTTAAATGATGTCATGCTGGATCCATTTTGATTTAGTGGGAATACTGCAGTAAAAGGTCTCATAGAGACACAAGTAGGACTTAGCATAATGCCACGAATACCTACCCTTCATAGCGCTTAAGTACCAAAGTACACAAGTAGGACTTAGCATATACCATGAATCCCTACCCTTCATGGCGCTCAAGTACCGAAGTACACAAGTAAGACTTAACATATACCATGAATCCCTACCCTTCATGGCGCTTAAGTACCGAAGTACACAAGTAAGACTTAGCATAAACCATGAATCCCTACACTTCATGGCGCTCAACGAAAATAAGGCTTTAACTCATCATAGAGTAAACACCCCACCAGGGCTGACAATCATGGAACCCTTAAATTCCATGGTGCGTCCAAATGCTTATGATGCATGAATGCCTTTAATTCTCTTTATAAATTTAACATACCATGATATCAATACTTCCATAATCACTTGAAATCCATAAGTCCTCAAAGGACACATCACATATATCAATTCTCAAAATCATGGATTTATAGTTCAACAACATATCTCAATAAACCACAAGGCATTTATGTATACATTAATTTAGTCATTCATAATTATTCATCACAAAGATACACTATATGACATTCATAGGACACTCAATAACATCCATAATAATCAATAATCTATCAATAATTCATAAATAAATCATTACTCACATGGAAAATATCATTTACATCCATAATAATCATCATAGGTAAATTTTAGAAATTTACAACAGCAACATACATTAGTAAAACGAACATAACGTGAGCAAATCAAATCCTTTTTAAGTAATTCCACTTTCTATAGTTCCATAAAATAACTATCTACAACATTCAAGAAGACCATAATTTTAAATTCCAAATAGAAACATCACATAATCACATAATAGTCAATAGGTTATCATTTTTCATTATCACCAATTGCTGGAAAATTTACTGGTTTGACAA
The DNA here is from genome assembly GCA_037962975.1 of Clitoria ternatea. NCBI lineage: Eukaryota > Viridiplantae > Streptophyta > Magnoliopsida > Fabales > Fabaceae > Clitoria > Clitoria ternatea. The sequence continues at coordinate 80,457,148 of CM075672.1, forward strand.
TCTTTAGTAAATTAGCTATAAATCATGGTATAAAAATAATTTTTGAATGAGGCAAAGTTCTGTGTTTCAATAATTCCATTATATATAATTTTTATGAAGACTAAAAATTCCAAATCTAAACAGAAATATCACAAATTCATAGTATACTAAACTATCTCAAAGAAAGTAACAAAATGTACATATGTTAGTAAATTCAATGTTTCTGGAGCTACAAAAATAATTTTGGCATGAGACTAGTTCTAAATTACTTAGAACACAAATATCTAAAACTTTTATGAAGACACTAAACACTAATTCTCATCACAAAATTCTCAGTTTTAAAAATACAAACAGTGATTCACGTCAGCAGATTTTCAGCATGAACATACTTCTGTATTTTAGGTATAACTATAGCTAAAAATATCCTTTTAACTTGAAACCACTTTCTATAGATCCATATCATAAATATATACAACTTTTATGAAGACATCAAAGTCTAAATATGTAGGTATAATTCCCAGAATTTTAATAGTTTCACAAAATAGAAGGTACATATTCCAGAATGGACATACTTTAGTATTTTTGCAATAACTCGAGCTACATGCATCCAAATTATGTCATTGAAAGCTCAAAATTCATATAACACATAGATCTACAACTTTTATGGAGAAATAAAAGTCAAAGTTCAAAATTAAGTAACAAGGTATGAAAATAAATCTAGAAATCCTAGAATAGCATACAATTCTACCCATTCCATATTTATTCACAACCCTATCCCCTCTTACCTTGATGGAGGATCCTAGAGTGGTTGAAAGTGTTCTCTTATTGTCCTAGTTTCAGATCAAGAGTGACTTTGATAGAGAAAATGAAAGAAAATGAGAGAGAGACTTCACTAACTTTAGCTTGTTCTAAGAATTCAGACTTGGGAACAAGATGTAGTGTTGATTTAATGATGCAAATGACAAGTGGGGGACAAGCTTTTCATAATGGGATTATAGTGGGATGTTAGGTGCATTAATTATGGTGATAATGGAGATTTTAGGTGAGAAAAATGGGCTGGATTGTTGACCATTTCTACAGCCTACATAATGTAGCTTGTATGATTGAAGTAAATATCAATTCTGACACTATTTTGGTATTTTGGGCATATCTCTCTCATATCTTAATGGATTTTAACAAATTTGGTCTTTTTGGAAAGCTAAGAAAAAGAGGAACAACTTTGTAGTTAACTAAATTTCCAAATTCAGACTCCAACTAGAAATTAAAATGTGTACAAGATGACGTATTTTGAGTGGAGTATGTGGTAATTTGATGAGAGTAATTGGAAAAGCCAAAGAAATTAATAACTAAGGAAATAGGTAATAAGTTATTTGATTAAATTTTACCTAAGGTATAAAGTTAAAATTATTTACCATGGTAAAAGATTAAATTGAAGATGTTTTCCTAACCAAATTTATGTAGAAAGTTGAGATAAAATGGATAATATCATTAATGGTCTAAATCAAAATGATTATACATGAGAATGAAATTTTTAAGATGTTACAATTATAATTAGCATTGTAATCGATTATGAACCCAACAGAAATAATGTAATCGATTACTCTAAGTGTTGTAATCGATTAGGTTAAGCCCCTGATTCAATATACCATTCTAGAAGTTCTGTAATCGATTACTCCTAGCTATATAATCAACTAGTGCAATCGATTAGCACTTGAACTAGTCGATTATATCAATTTGAAATGGGAAATTTCACTAGCTTGACCAATTATTTTGCATTTCTTGGCTTCTTTGGTCTATTGCATGATTATTGTACACTTTTATACTCCTTTCAAGTTTGTCCACACTCTTCGTACTTCCGCTATCCATTGTTGATGATCATATGGTTGATTATCCAATGGTTACTCTTGATTTTAAATTACCCACCTTCTAATATCTTCATATATGAGATAGGTTTTATATAGATCTAGGGTATTGATCAAAAGCCCTCTATTATATTTCTTTGTAGAATTATTTCCTTTGTAAAATGCAAAAAATTTACCCGTATTTTCCGGGTCGTCTCATGTGTCAGGTTCATTATAATTTTTGTCTTAATTAAACACCAATATGTAATAGGGCCTGACTCCCGCTTATCAATCTCACACATATCAATATCCACTATGCATATCAATCCCACCTTATCCCCTTGCCTAACTAGAGCGACCAGAGCTCGTCTCATTCTGGTTTTCATAAATGATTAAGGACACGTAGCCCTATTATCAAAATGACCAATCACATCTCAGCAGAACGGGCACTCTACAGTCCCGGTAACCTTCACTCTAGGTCAAAGTGTACCAGAGTTACCACGGGCTATCTGGTCTCGGGCATGACTTTGAACCATTGGATGTCCACTCTGGTATACTCCTGAGACCTCTCATAGAGTCAGAATGCCAAAGTTACCCAGTGTACCCATCACTATATGCTCTAGGGGATCACTCTATCATCCCTCCATGTATTCCATATGCTATATGCAATCTTCTCATTTTATCATAAGAGTGCCCAAGTTTTAGACAAAACCTCATATATCCGATGTGCTTGTCCTTAAAGCATTAAAAACCAATCGTTATAAATCTTTTTAGTGAGAAGAAATTATGAGCCAAGGCCTAGGTGCCACTTAATAATCTTTCTTATGAGCATTGAGGTTTGGACTCAAAATGAACCTCTATGTATAAAGAAAATTTCCAAAATCTTATTTGTCTAATTATCTCTAAGTCCCTTTTAAGGAAATGTTATAAAATATTCGTTTAATAAAGTGATGAAATAAATCTTTAACTTCTTTTGTTTTTGCTTCTAGAATGAGTTTTTACATTGAAGATATTATATTCCCTTTTAAAGAAAGTATACACAAGGTATCTAGTGTTCCTTATGACATCTCAGGCCATTTAATGATATCGTCTTATCGTATTAAATTATGGTGGAACTTAATATGTTGGCCTTTAATTTTAGAATTACTAAAACCTATAAATATTTTATTATAACTAGTAAAATCCCTTCTAAACTTTATTAAAGAAAGAAACTTTCTTCAAGCCAATGAAGTCATAAAATCATTTTTTTTTCATTTTGTTGAAAACTTTGTTTTTGTCGTATTTTATTTAGAAAACTCCAAATTGAGTAATTCAATAGCCAAAAGTGCTTAACTTTTTAAATACTAACTAGATAAAATAAAATTTGATGCCAATTCTGCCCAGAAAATAGTTTTGCATGAAAATGCACTAAAAGCCTTATTTCGTTATTTTATCATTCGTAAAAATTGCGTTTAAGGACAAGCATAGCGTAGGGACATCTCTAATCATTTCTCCTCTTTTCGGTAATTTTCAATACTCACAATTTCACATTTTTCATCACAAAAATACACGCCCAAATTGGCCATTTTCATCTTTTGCTCACATAAACGTGTTTTTAACCGTTTCTAATTATCGTTCACGCCTACACTCAGGACTCTTTCTTAATTTTTTTTCACAACATTATTTCATGCACATTTCCATCATAAATTTTAGAATTAAAAAGTGCAAATACAACAACTATATCACATCACTTTAAGTTCCATAATTCATGATCAAGGGTTAAAAAATTTGGATTTTGGGAGTGGTACCAAGGTGTGAACCTTAAGGTGATTCAAACGGCACATGCATATGAAAATTAAAGGCTAAAATGAAAGCATACCCCCTACCTTAGATAATGTCATGACCAAGAAAGGAGAGAGCAAAGGTCTAAGTTCTTGCTCCAAGACCACCATAAGTACAACACTAACAATCAAAGAAAAATTGAAGCTATTTGGTGAATTAAGGGTGTGATTTTGAAGAGGAGAAAATGAGTTATAATTTCTATTTTTGGGAGTCTTAGAAGATGGTGAAGTGTTTAGGAGATAGTTAATTATTTTTGCATGAGAAATATAGGAAATAAGGAAGTATTTTGACTACCTTGGATGGCTGCTAACGTGAGATGAAAGGAAGAAGAGGAAAAGCTGAATTTGGTTCTTGGTGGCTTAGAAAGTTGGAAGACTTTTGGTGTTCATGAAAATTTTTACAAGACACCTTAGGAAGCCATGTTGTTCACAGCTGCATGTAGGAGGAAAGGGTGAGAGATCAAGACTTGGCATGCCTAGCAAGTGTCCTTCTAGCATTTCATCTTGTAAGACAAGGGGTTAGCAAGGAGGAGACAATTGTCCTTAGGGTGGAGGAAGGCTATTGGACCACCTTTTTGTATAGACTGATGTGGCACATCTAGGGGCAGTAACTTGCGTGGAATTTTTGAAGGGGTTAAGGTGGTCATTTGGGAAAACACATAACATAAAACTTGTAAATCTATGTTTACTCTTTAAAACAAGGAATGGTACGTAAAAATTTGACATTAGATGAGGGAGATATACCCAACATACAAAAAATGTTCTAGGCTGTAATGAGAATTAAATTTCTGATCTAAAATAATTTTCTAGGCCAAATAGGTAGGGAATTTGCTTTCGCGCCCTTCATCAAAGTTGTAGGGAAACAAGTCTAGAAAATTTTAGCGAAATAATCATTCAATTTCATGGTCATAAGAGTAAGAAAAGTGGAAATTACTGAACATAGTGTATGTAACACCCTAAATTTTAAAATAAAGGATTAATTAAGGAGATAAATATTGAATAATTACATGTGGGATTAATAAATGTCCCAGAATATTGAGAATAATTAAATTTAGATTTTGAGAATTATTTGTAATTTATTAAGGCTGTATAAGCTAAAATAATGCCCGATTAAAATAGAGATATCGGACCAAGTATCTCTGATTGGGGTGATATTGGTCAGGGCTGTTAAGGATATTATTGGGAATCCGAATATGTATTCGGAATAATTTTTAGATAAAGTATTGAGTCCGAACGGAGATCCTATTTGTCATAAAACGATGAATCTTTAATGAGGAGATTAAAAATAAAACCAAAAAGCCCATTTCTCTCCTCTTATTCTCATGGGCTCTTTGGTCTCATTTGAGCAAACACTTTACTCTTTCTCCTTCTCTATTCTTCTCCTTCAATTCTTCTTCTTCTTCTCCCCTAAAATCCTAAGCAAAGTGGTGTGCCATCTTTCCTCTTTCATTTTCGTTGGAGCTTGGAACTTGGAGGCTCTCTCTCTCCATTTTCATGTTCTTCCTCACCCAATCTAGAAGCTCACTTCTTTTGGCTTGAGGTAAGGAATTCTCTTCATTTTCTTGAGCTTTATGCCCTAGATTTTGGGTATTGGTTGTTGGGAGAGTTGAATGTATGTGGGTTATGTTAAGAGAAGCTATTAATGATGTGAAACCTAAGGTGGGTTGTCATAAATGCAAGCCTAAGTGGAAATAAATAAGGAAGATGAATGTAGTATTGGAAGGTGATGAGGAATAAATGGGTATTAATGGGTGTTGTTGGGTTTAAAGAAACCCTAACACTATGATTTGGGGAAAATGCAAAATGTAAGTAGAGAAGCATTTATTGTGTTAGATAAATGTTATTAATAAGGCTGAGCAATGTTATTAATAGTGGATAACCATTAACGAAGTTGATGATTAATGATGGTTGTTAGGAACAACTAATGTGGGAACCCATTAATGGGTTTGGCATTAAAAATGCATAATAATAAATGTAGGCACCTAACCCATGGTGGTTATGGTGGATTGAATGAAATAAATGGGACTTGAGAGTTGAGATGCCAGAAGATACCAAGTTGATAAATATATGAACATTGAAATCTTGGTGGTTTGAATAGAAGATTGATTGTATGATATATTGTGATGTAGGAAATAACCCCATTGATGAGGCGGGACCATCGAACCGCGTTGATTACTACTTCTCTTGAGGTAGGAGGGGGTAACTATTCTAAATGCATGATTTCATCCATTGATGATGTGAAAATATGTATATATGATTGTGTTTGATGATTGCTTGGGTGGATGATGTGATGATTTCATAATTTGAGTGCATTTAGAATGATTGATGTTATATGGCATGTGTTTGGGATGATGAATATGATATTATGTTGAACATGTTGATGAAATATGTCATGATGGTTTGAGACCATATTTTAAATTGAAATCAATGATGTGAAATATCTCAAATATGTATATATCAATTGATAAATATGATTGCAGTAACTATTGTTGTGTATAAGTCCAAAGAGGGTTAGTAATAATTGAGGATATTGGGAATATTGAAATCCACTAAGTGGTAGTGGTGAATGGTTGATTGTGGAGTGGCATGATAGGATGCATAGAGTGAGAATGCATTGATTGGCATTTACATCCATGGCATATCATACGCTGTCTATGTGGAATGTTAAGGGTTCCACTAGGCGGGCCCAGTGGGAGGGCGACCCAGTGCACGGGTATATTATTGTATTTACCCTAGTGATTCTGGGAATCACGAAGCTGTCCATAGTTTGGTGACGAGGCACCCTATGTGGTGGGCCCAGTGGGCGGGCGGCTCTATGGTGAGCGAGTTACCTCGGTGTCCGACGGGACACAGTTCTCTCGATGTGTGTTTGGGAGGGGCCCGTAGCACTTGTGGTAAGTAAGGCCACGATTATAGATCCGCAAGTCAAGGGGTGACTAGTGCTACAGATGAGCGAGAGCGGTTTGATACCAGTAAAAGTATGTTGTTAAGCATGCATGAATTGAGGTATATGTGTACACAATTTTTCAACTGTAGTAAGGGTATAGTAGCACACTTATGCTTGTCCCACATTTAGTATGTTGTTGTTTCCTATAGTCGGATCCGCATTTGATAATAATTCCATTGTGCATATGCATTAGCTATAAGAGCATTTGCATATAGCTGGAGATATGCCTAGTTGATAGCCCGTGGTGGTGATGGATGATTGATAAATAGAGGGAAAGTAAGTTGTGGTACTAACACTATGTGTATAATGATGATATTGAGAATACCAATGATTTGAATATGCATGTTGTGGATGTATTTCTTAAGTATGTAACATGTTGCTATGAATGATATAGTATGTGAATGAAACTATGATGTTCTTGTGAAGTGTATCATATGTAAGTATGCATGGATATCATCATGATGTATGATTTTGATACATTTGGATTATGTTACTCACCTCCTAGTTGCCATTTTTAAGGTTGATGTAGGTATGATGTAAATCCTACTCTTTTGGAGGTCGAGCATTGGAGAAGGTAAATATAGAAGGACTGTGGATGAGCCTTGGCCGGTATATATATTCATTTTGTATAGCATATAATGTGTATATGCTTATTTTGAAATTAATTTGATGATAGTTGATTTTAGAGGTCATGTAGGAAAATTAGACCTTATGTGTATGGCTAATTTTCATTAATGACCTGGATAATGTATGAATGATAACTATAATGTGGATTTGCTGTAAATTTTAATGAATGAATGAAGACTTATGTAAGAAATTATGTTTTATATAGTATGTGAAGTGATAAACTTGGTTTTGATATGATTAATTAATTAGAATGGAATTATTGAGTAAGAATGCTTGAGACAAGTTTTAAATGCTTAATATGATGTATGTGATGTGTTGAATTTGATCAATTTCACTTTGTAGGAGTTTTGGTATGTTAAGTTGTGAGATTCTACTTGTTCTCTGCGCATATGCTGATAATCTCACTCAAGCAGATGAATTCTCGCTCAAGTGAGAATCCCCTGTGTCAGTTATATGGCATATGGCCTATTCTCGCTCAAGCGAGAGTGGTTCTCGCGCAGGCGAGACGACCCTACATCTGATGTGTGCATACTGGATGTTTCTCGCTAGAGCGGGCTCGTCTCTGCTCAAGCGAGTGTCGTGTGGAATTATTCTAGACGAGGTTCGCTTAGGTGAACTGGTATCTCACCCAAGCGAGATTGCTTATGTATCAGGTAGGAGCTACTGGATGAATTTCACTCAGGCGGGCTTGGCCTCGCTCGAGCAAAATGACGGCAGTGAGGTTGTGTCCCTTTTTCGCTCAAGCGAGCTTGCCTCGCTTAAGTGAGTGAGCGTGATTTCGATTCTGGAGCATTTTCACTCACGCTTGCTTGCCTCACCCAAGCGACCCCTGTGGATCTCGCTCAAGCGAGATGGAGACTCGCTCAAGCGAGTTCCCCTGATCCCAGTTTTCTCTTTTTTTGGCTTTTTGTTCCATTTTCTTGTTTGTTTTGGAATCCTTAAATCATGAAAATGATATTGTTATTATTATCTTATATTTCTAATGTTTATAAATTGATAAGGCATCTTTTATCCTCTTTTTATACGTATTTCATTATCTCTTAAATTTTATCGAATCTTCTACCTTTCCCTTGTGACGGTCTCGAGTCCGATCGTCCAAGGAGCACTCTGATACTTTCTCATATCTTCATATATGAGATAGGTTATTAAATTATCCCGGGTAATTACTTGGTATTATATATATTGAATTTCTTCTACTTATAATTATTTTTAAAATCACGAAAAATTTACCCCTGTTTTCGGGTGTTACAACCTGATATCAGAGCACTTGTTAATGCTCATTGCTTGTTATATGTGAATGAAATGCCAAAGTTGAGTGACTCTTTTGTTGAATTGAGATTGTCTAACATTGAAATGTTGTTGATTGTCATTGAATCATTGATATGCCTCATGAAAGCACTAGTTGCTTAATGTTATGATGTTGTTACTATAGATTGCCCACTAATTCATATTATGATAGGTAATGATTGTGTGATCGTTATTAAGCCCGGCCAGGCATTTCCTTTTCCATATTTACCTTTCAAATTGTGAATATATTATGATGATACTTGTATTCATGATAGTTGATGATGATTGGTATATATTGAGGAAAGAAACACAAGGTTTCTAATTATGTTTGTGTTGTGTGTCTAGATTGATTGATGGCGAATAGGCGTAATGTTGACGCAGCCACTATGGCTGAAGCTTTCAATTGGTTTGCCGATATCCTTGAACAGCAACAACAACCCGTTGGTCAACCAAATCATGGTCTTGACCGATTCCTCAAGCGAAAGCCTTCTGAATTTCATAGAGGCTATAAACCGGAAGACACTTATGTTTGGATCCGTGACTTGGAACGGATATTTGTAAGCATGAAGTGTACTAAAGCTCAAAAAGTTGAATACACGGTGTTTATGGTAAGAGATAAAGCTGAATCTTGGTGGATTCTCACTCGTGGGTGTATGATTGCTGCTCATACTCCTTTGAATTGGGAGAACTTTAAGGTGGAATTCCTTAGGAAGTATTTTCCAGAGAGCTACAAGAATAAGAAGGAGCTTGAATTTATGGAGCTCAAACAAGGAAGCATGTCGGTGGAGGAATATGCCTTAAAATTCCAAGAGCTGTGTGTGTTTTACCCTCCTTTCCAACAGGAAGGTACCGAATCTTTGAAATATGTTAAGTTTGAGAACGGATTGCGCCAAGAGATCAAGAAGGCCATTTGTCACCAAGAGATTAGGAGCTTTTCCTACTCTTATGAACAAGTGTAGAATCTTTAAAGAAAATAATGTGACTCCTAAGAGTTATTCAGGGCATGATCATAGGTTGAAGGGCCAATCCTCTAGCTTCAAGAAGAAGGGTGATTTCAAGAAGAATAGACAATTTGTGCATGGTTCCTCTTCTTTTAGAGGTGGACACAGTGGTGGAAGGCATGGTGCTAATGGTGGCCGAGGTGGTGGCCAAGGTCTTTGTTGTTTCCGATGTGGCGGAAACCATTTGGCTCGAGAATGTAACCATGAAGAGACAGTGGTGTGCTATAGATGCAACCAACCGGGGCACATCCGTCCCGATTGTCCTTTGAATGCTACGGATAAAGTGGTTTGTAATGATGGAAACCGTCGAGGCTATGGCGCTTTTAGAGGCCGTGGTCGTGGAAACGGTAATGGCGGCTGCAATGGTGGTCATAATGGTAATAATAAGGGAAATGGTGGCAATGGTTGTGGTAATGGGAACGTTCGAGGTAATGGTAATGGTGGCCGGAATGGTCACAATTATGGTGCTAATCAACAAACTACTAGAAGAGTCTTTGCCGTGACCGGTGAAGAAACTGCACGGGCAGAGGATCTTATCCAAAGTAAGTGCCAAATCCTTGGTAGTTGTGTTGATGTCTTGTTTGATTTGGGTGTGGCGCACTTCTTTATTTTAGAAGATTGTGTGAGGTGACTAAAATTGCCAATAAGCATGATGAAAGGTTCTATCATGGTGTCTACGCCGACCGGTACTTGTTTATAGGCGGTCACTTGATGTAATGATGTTGAGATAATTCTTGAAAATAGGAGATTTGTAGTGTCTCTTATTTGCTTGCCCATGAAGGATTTAGAAATTATTTTGGGAATGGATTGGTTGTCTGCCAATAAAGTCTTAGTGGATTATCAGAATCGGAGCATCGTTCTTCCTTCTTCGAATACCGAGTGCTTTGATGTGCAAGGTATATCTCAAATCCTTGTTATGCTATGCATGGTGGATGAAGAAAATACTATTCAATCCCTTGATATTCCCATTGTGTCCGAATTTGGATGTATTTCCTGATGAGGTACCTGATTTACCTCATCCACGAGAGGTGGAGTTTTCCATTGATCTTGTTCCGGGTGCGGAACCTGTTTCCCGAGCACCGTATCGGATGTCTCCTATGGAATTAACCAAGTTGAAAAGGAAAGTTGAAGAGTTGTTAGAGCGAGAGTTTATTCGCTCAAGTGTGTCTCCTTAAGGTGCGCCTGTTTTATTGGTGAGAAAGAAGGATGGAAGTATGAGGTTAAGTATGGACTATCGATAACTTAACAAGTTGAACATTAAGAATCGACATCCCCTACCTCGCATTGATGATCTTTTGGATCAATTGAAGGATGCAGTGGTGTTCTCAAAGATCAATTTACGTTCTGGATATCATCAGATTCAGGTGAAGACCGAAGATATTCCTAAGACTGCTTTTCGAACGCGATATGGCCACTATGAGTATGTGGTGATGCCATTTGGTGTGACGAATGCAGCTGCAATTTTCATGGATTACATGAATCATATGTTTCACGAATATCTTGACAAGTTTGTAGTGGTGTTTATCGATGACATCCTTGTCTATTCCAAGAGCCATGAAGAACATGAAGAACATCTTCGTCTTGTATTCAATGTTCTTCGTGAGAAAAAGTTGTATGCGAAGCTCTCTAAGTGTGAATTTTGGTTGTTCGAGGTCCAATTTCTTGGACATGTTATCTCTAAAGATGGTGTTGCTATTGATCCATCTAAAATTGAAGCCGTGATGGCTTGGGAAAGACCGACGTCTGTGACTGAAGTAAGGAGTTTTCTTGGTCTTGCCTATTATTACCAGAGATTTATTAAGAGTTTCTCCCGTTTGGCTTTGCCTTGACGAAACTAACCTGTAAGAATCAACTGTTTGTGTGGAATCTCGACTATGAAAGGAGTTTCCAAGAGTTGAAGATAAGACTCATTTCTGCTCTTGTGTTGGCTTTACCGGACTTATTGGATGACTTCGTGGTGTATTACGATGCTTCCAAGCTTGGTCTTGGTTGTGTGTTGATGCAAAATGAGGTGTGATAGCCTATACGACGAGACAGTTATGACCACATAAAGTTAATTATCCCACACATGATCTTGAATTAGCGGCGGTGGTATTTGCTTTGAAGTTGTGGCAACACTACTTGTACAGCTCGAAGTTTGTAGTCTTTAGTGATCATAAGAGTCTTAAATATCTATTTGATCAGAAGAAGCTTAATATGCGCCAACGGAGATGGATGAAGTTTCTAAAAGATTATGAGTTTAAATTGAGATATCATCCCGGAAAGGAAAATGTAGTTGTCGATGCCTTGAGTCGTAAATCGTTGCATGTTTCTACTATGATGGTGAAAGAAATGGAGCTCATTGGGCAATTTCAAAACTTGAATATGGGTGTAGAAATATACCCTGAAAAAGATGTCCCTTGAGGTGTTGACAGTAGCAAATATGTTCCTTGAGACTGTAAAGTTGCAACAACCGAAGGATGAGTATTTAATTGAGATGAAAGAAGCTCAGGCTAATAGGAAAAATTCATTTTTGATGGAAGGTCGTGATGGTATTTGGCATGTGAAGGGCCAAATTTATGTTCCATGTGGTGGTGATTTAAAGAGGTTGGTACTCGAAGAAGCTCACAAAAGTGTGTTGAGCATTCATCCTGGTGCCACAAAAATCTACCAAGACTTGATGAAGAATTTCTGGTGGCCCGGTATGAAGCGGGATGTGGCTAATTGTGTAGCCTCTTTGCATTATTTGTCAAAAGGTTAAGGTTGAGCATCAGAAACCATCTGGTTATTTGAGACCTCTTGATATCCCTATTTGGAAGTGGGACAACATTGCTATGGACTTTGTCTCTGGATTGCCCAGGACACGTACTAGAAATGATGCGATATGGGTGATTGTTGATCGATTGACGAAGTGTGCTCACTTCTTGCCCATGAATATGAAGAGTTCTTTGGAGAAATTGGCACAATTGTACATTAAGGAGATCGTAAGACTACATGGTGTACCTTTGAGTATTGTGTCGGATCGCGACCCGCGGTTCACTTCCTAATTTTGGGGAAGCTTGCATGAGGCAATGGGTTCCAAGTTGAAGCTTAGTTTGGCGTATCATCCACAAACGGATGGACAATCTGAGTGAACAATTCAAACCCTTGAAGATTTGTTGCGGGCTTGTGTATTAGAGCATGGTGGGTGTTGGGAAAGATTCCTACCACTGATTGAATTTACATACAACAATAGTTACCATAGTTCTATTGGTATGGCTCCCTATGAAGCGTTATATGGTCAAAAATGTAGAACTCCGTTGTGTTATCTTGAAACTGGAGAGAGTTTGGCTTTAGGTCCAGAGTTGATTATGGAGACAAATGAACAAATCAAGATGATACAAGAAAAGATGAACATTACCCAAAATCGTCAGAAGAATTATTATGATAAAAGGCAGAAGCCACTTGAGTTTCAAGTTGGCGATCACGTGTTTTTGAGAGTGTCAAGAGATAAGGGTATTGGAAGAGCCTTGAAGAGTGAGAAATTAAGTCCTAAGTTTATTGGACCTTATGAGATTCTTGAATGAATTAGTGATGTGGCTTATTAGATCACACTTCCTCCGCATTTTGCGAATCTGCACAATGTGTTTCATGTGTCGCAGTTGAGGAAGTATATTCCTGATCCCTCGCATGTAATCCCAATTGATGATGTTGATGTGCGAGATGACTTAACTATCCCTCCTGTTTCTGTTCGTATTGTCGAACGCTCCGTGAAGAAGCTACGGAACAAATTAGTGCCTTTGGTGAAAGTTGCATGGAAGCATGGAAATGTAGAGGTGTTCACATGCAAACGTAAAGATGATATAAGAGCACGGTACCTCAATACGTTTGAATCTGGTATGTTAAATTTCAGGGACGAAATTTCTTTTTAGGTGAGGTGGATTGTAACACCCTAAATTTTAAAATAAAGGATTAATTAAGGAGATAAATATTGAATAATTACATGTGGGATTAATAAATGTCCCAAAATATTAAGAATAATTAAATTTAGATTTTGAGGATTATTTATAATTTATTGAGGCTGTATAAGCTAAAATAATGCCCAATTAAAATATAGATATCGGACCCCTATTGGGGTGATATTGGTCAGGGCTGTTAAGGATAATATTGTGAATCTGAATATGTATTTGGAATAATTTTTAGATAAAGTATTGAGCCCGAACAGAGATCCTGTTTGTCATAAAATGATGAATCTTTAATGAGGAGATTAAAAATAAAACCAAAAAGCCGATTTCTCTCCTATTATTCCCGTGGGCTCCTTAGTCTCATTTGAGCAAACACTTTACTCCTTCTCCTTCTCTATTCTTCTCCTTCATTTTTTCTTCTTCTTCTCCCCTAAAACCCTAAGCAAAGTGGTGTGCCATCTTTTCTCTTTCATTTTTGTTGGTGCTTAGAACTTGGAGACTCTCTCACTCTCCATCTCTCTATTTTTGTGTTCTTCCTCACCCAATCTAGAAGCTCACTTTTTTTGGCTTGAGGTAAGGAATTCTCTTTATTTTCTTGAGATTTATGCCCTAAATTTTGGGTATTGGTTGTTGGGAGAGTTGAATGTATGTGGGTTATGTTAAGAGAAGCCATTAATGATGTGAAACCTAAGGTGGGTTGTCATAAATGCAAGCCTTAGTGGAAATAAATAAGGAAGATGAATGTAGGGTTGGAAGGTGATGAGGAATAAATGGGTATTAATGGGTGTTGTTGGGTTTAGAGAAACCCTAACCCTATGAATTGGGGAAAATGCAAAATATGAGTAGAGAAGCATTTATTGTGTTAGATAAATGTTATTAATGAGGTTGAGCAATGTTATTAATGGTGGATGACCATTAATGAAGTTGATGATTAATAATGGTTGTTAGGAACCACTAATGTGGGAACCCATTAATGGGTTTGGCATTAAAAATGCATAATAATAAATATAGGCACCTAACCCATGGTGGTTATGGTGGATTGAATGAAATAAATGGGACTTGAGAGTTGAGATGCCAGAAGATACCAAGTTGATAAATATATGAACATTTGAATACAAAATTGATTGTGTGATATATTGTGATGTCGGAAATAACCCCCTTGACGAGGCGGGACCATCGGATCGCGTTGATTACTACTTCTCTTGAGGTAGGAGGGGGTAATTATTCTAAATGCATGATTTCATCCATTGATGATGTGAAAATATGTATATATGATTGTGTTTGATGATTGCTTGGGTGGATGATATGATGATTTCATAATTTGAGTGTATTTAGAATGATTGATGTTATGTGGCATGTGTTTGGGATGATGAATATGATATTATGTTGAACATGTTGATGAAATATGTCATGATGCACTAGTGGAAAATAAGTCTTTTACACCGGGGCTTTTACACCGGTTGTAATGTGACCAGTGTAAAAAATAAGGCGGTGGCAATTTTGTAAATAATATATAACTTTATACCAGTTGGTAAATAGGACCGGTGAGAAAAATATAGTTTATACCGGTCTAACATTTGGACCGGTGAGAAATAACAAAGTTTGTACCAGACTAATTTTTGGACCAGTGAAAAATAACAAAATTTGTACCGGTCTTCCATTTAGGACCGGTGAGAAAACTTTTTATTTCACTTCCTCTTTCTCCCCTCTCGAAAGCCCTAGCCCGTGGAAGTTCTATGTTATAAGACTTATCCTCTCCCTCCCCCTCGAAGCCATCGTGTCCGCCTCCGCCTCCCCCTCCCCCTCGAAGCCATCGTCTCCTTCTCCCTCAAAACCATCGTGTCCCTCTTCTCCCTCGAAGGCCCTGTCTATCTCTCCCTCAAAAACCATCGTGTCTTTCTCTTCTCCGTGATGACTCCGTTTCCTGGCCTAACCTCCACTCCGTCTTTCTCCGCTGCCTCCACTCCTCTATTCCCTCTGATGTATGCATCGCCATCGTCAATTGAGCTTTTGATTGAACTTGCTGGCACTGAGCAAGGGTTTCTTCGTCGGCAGATTATGGGTGTGGTTGGGGCCATGTTGGAAGTCGTGCAGGCGGAAGCTTTGGAGGTGGTTAATTCTTCTTTTCAATTTTGATCTATGCTTTATGTACTTTCTAAAATGCCCCGAGGGTGCTTAATATTGTTTCCTTTTTCTTCCCTACTTTTTTATGGGTGATTTAGTAAAATGATTAACACTATATGTTCATTTATATCTGAAGGATTCTGTACTAGGTTCTGTTTCTGTGTTGAACTTGGTAGAAGTTGTTATGGGAAGCATTGATTCTTCAAGTATTGGAAATGGTAGTGGCGATTATTTTCATGCTATGAGCCAGCAATCTTTCCCTCAATATGAGGGACTTTTGGTTATGGTATTAATTGATTCTATTCCTGTTTTTTGTATGCATATACGCATACATGTCAACATGCATGTCATGTTTAGTTGTATGTTGCTTCATGTCTGTTTGATCTTACTATATTCAGGCAATGAGATGGTATTATTATCCTAAATTTGATTGCTCATGACACTATTAGCGTATCAATAACTAAATTTCTTAATTTGTATGAAGTTGGATAATTAGGTCTTATAAAATAGATCAGAGGGAGTGTTGATTATCTGATCTCTTGGAGAATTTACTGAAATGCAATTGTCTACTTCTGCCATGTTAATAGCCTATTGCCAATTCATTTCAGATAGCATCAAAATCAGCTTAGGTGGAACAAGAGAATCTAATGGAGAATTTGCTCTACCCTCAAAAGGTACTACTAGCTTCATACATTTCTAAATGACAGCTTCCACCTTTTCATATGATATAAAGATGGTGATTTATAAAGAAAAAAAACTAATACATATGATATAACACATGGTTAAAAATATTAAAACCCTTGATTTACTAACAGCGTGTAAGAAAAATTCTAGTGGAAATATCCCTGAAATTGGATGAAATGGATTGGAACTCTTTGAAGTGGAGAGATGCAGATGTCCTGGTTCTCAACACAGGACACTGGTGGAACTATGAGAAAACCATAAGAGAGTAATTCAATCCTCCCAGATTCTTAACTATCTTTATAATATAACCTATGACAATGAGATTTATCTTTTTTTTTTTCACCTGAAGAAAAATATTGAACTTTTGTTGTTTTCCTGTAATTAATTGTCCAGGGGTTGTTATTTCCAAGAAGGTAAAGAAGTGAAGTTGGAAATGAAGGTAGAAGAAGCATATAAGAAGTCTATTGAGATAGTGTTGAACTGGATACAGACTACAGTGAATCCTAGGAAATGCAGTCTATTGTGAAATGCAGTCTTCCTTCAAGATGACACGGGAAAGGTAAGGCTCTAACTTGTTCCTGGATTTGTTATACGTGTTTTTGGTTGTCAATTTCAAATTATGGATTGACATTACACGATGAAGTACAGGTTGTGATTGATGCATGATCATGAAGACAAATTTTCTAATGTTTATTCATAGAAACATGTAAAATGTTCAGTTATTGAGTGTATTATATTAAATGTTTTTGAATAGTCAATGAAAGTATTGAGGGTCTTTTGAATTTTAGATATAATAACGATTTTCAGTAGTTTATTTTTTATTGTTTAAGGAGTTCACGTTAGGAAATTCATAATAAAAGGAAAAGATGCTCAATGGTTTATGACACGGTTTTGTTTTGATATAATCTTCTACACTTGGTGCGCTGTTAGTGTCCATGAAAGCTCTCCTGCATACAGTCCAGAGTTGTGATTGCCATCAGTTGTGTTCCATTTGTTGGATGATTTATTGATTTTCAATTGTCATTTCCTTAATTTTTTAATCTAGAAAGATGTTGTCTTTTTAAAAGACAAGTTGTGTGTGATGGTTATAAGATTGAACTGCTTCCAACTTATACAAATATGGGTATGTCAATACTTTCCTTTAAACTGTATCATATGTCCAATTTTTGGAGGAAGAAGATCCGTGTCTATTTTTAATTGCTTTTGTCGTCTAACAATTTAATTCTGAAGTGTTCTTATCTGTCAATCAGTGTTTGTTTCTTTCATTGGTAATGCAGACTAGCTGATCTTATAATACCGTTCTATCAGTGATATGTGCAATTCTGAGTGATATAGCATTTGCTTTTAATAATCAAAATAGGATGTTTTTTCTGTTTAAAATTTTTGAGAACATTCAATGTAATAGAAAATTTAAAAGTTAATACATCGTTATTATTAGTCAATTTCTTGTGATTGATATGCTGATGATGGTTAAATATATTTGTGTTTTGGTAGGAGAGATTGTTGAAGTGCGTTGAAATGATTCAGGTGCTGGCTACCAAGGATTCAAGTGATTCTATTCAATGTTTGCCAAAAAACCCATTAAATGGTGTTTTGGATGCGTTGTGCAACAAAAGTGCTTCTCCACAAAATAGTCCCGATGCTAAGAGGAGGAAGCCGAACGAAACCTCTTGATAAGAGCAATTCACCAAGAAAATTTTATTCAAATAATCGATATAATTATTTCAGTTGATTCATTTGTATTTAATGTTTTTTTGTTATTATGAAAACGTTTCTATTCAATATCAAACACAACAAAATGTACATTATCGTTCATACATTATCATTATCAAAGTTTTCTTGCTATCTATTTATTAATCTTTTCATTCATTCCTTCATTTATCTTTATAGTTTTTGAATGTTGAGGGATATGGTTTATTTGGCGATTAATCCAGAGGAAACAATGGTAAGAATGGTTTAAAGCAAGGAATTATTAGTGGAATTGGAGATGCTCATATTATTATGAAGATATGAGCACACGAGGATGTCATGCATCTGTATGTTTTCTCCACTACATTGCCAGAGACATTTTTATTTATGAAATAAAAATAAAAAAATTGTATTTCGTACCGGGCCTAACCAACAGGACCGGTGAGAAAGGTTCTTTTTTGTACCGGTCCACAACAATAGGACCGGTGAGAAAAGTCCTCTTTGTACCAGGCCACAACAAAAAAACCGGTGAGAAAAATAGATTTTACACCGGTCGTGAAAAATAGGACCAGTGTAAAATGTATTTTTCTCACCGGTCATTATAAACAGGACCGGTGTAAAATATATTTTTCTCACCGGTCATTATAAACAGGACCGGTGTAAAATGTATTTTTCTCACCGGTCCCAAAACCGGTGTAAAAAGTCTCTATTTTTCTCACCGGCTCCATCCACACCGGTCGTGAAACCGGTGTAAAAAGCCAAAAAGGACCGGTGTAAAAAGCTTTTTTTCCACTAGTGATGGTTTGAGACTATGTTTTGAATTGAAATCAATGATGTAAAATATCCCAAATATGTATATATGAATTGATAAATATGATTGCCACTAACTATTGTTGTGTATACGTCCAACAAGGGTTGGTAATGATTGAGGATATTGGGAATATTGAAATCCACTAAGTGGTAGTGGTGAATGGTTGATTGTGGAGTGGCATGATAAGATGCATAGAGTGAGAATGCATTGATATACATTTGCATCCATGGCATATCATACGCTGTCTATGTGGAATATTAGGGGTTCCACTAGGCGGGCCCAGTGGGAGGGCGACCCAGTGCACGGGTATATTATTGTATTTTCCATAGTGATTCTGGGAATCACGAAGCTGTCCATAGTTTGGTGACGAGGCACCCTATATGGTGGGCCCAGTGGGCGGGCGGCTCTATGGTGAGCAAGTTACCTCGATGTCCGATGGGACACGGCTCTCTCGATGTATGCTCGGGAGGGGCCCGTAGCACTTGTGGTAAGTAAGGCCACGGTTATAGATCTGCAAGTCACAGGGTGACTAGTGCTATAGATGAGCGAGAGCGGTTTGATACCAGTAAAAGCATGTTGTTAAGCATGCATGAATTGAGGTATATGTGTACACAATTTTTCTACTACAGTAGGGGTATAGTAGCACACCTATGCTTGTCCCACATTTAGTATGTTGTTGTTTCCCACAGTCGGATCCGCATTTGATAATAATTCCATTGTGCATATGCATTAGCTATAAGAGCATTTGTATATAGCCGAAGATATGCCTAGTTGATAGGTCGTGGTGGCGATAGATGATTGATAAATAGAGGGAAAGTAAGTTGTGGTACTAACACTATGTGTATGATGATGATATTGAGAATACCAATGATTTGAATATGTGTGTTGTGGATGTATTTCTTAAGTATGTAACATGTTTCTATGAATGATATAGTTTGTGAATGAAACTATGATGTTCTTGTGAAGTATATCATATGTAAGTATGCATGGATATCATGATGATGTATGACTTTGATACATTTGGATTATGTTACTCACCTCCTAGTTGCCATTTTTTAGGTTGATGTAGGTATGATGTAAATCCTACTCTTTTGGAGGTCGAGCATTGGAGAAGGTAAATATAGAAGGACTGTGGATGAGCCTTGGCCGGCATATATATTCATTTTGTATAGCATATAATGTATATATGCTTATTTTGAAATTAATTTGATGATAGTTGATTTTAGAGGTCATGTAGGAAAATTAGACCTTATGTGTATGGCTAATTTTCATTAATGACCTGGATAATGTATGAATGATAACTATGATGTGGATTTACTGTAAATTTTAATGAATGAATGAAGACTTATGTAAGAAATTATGTTTTATATAGTATGTGAAGTGATAAACTTGGTTTTGATATGATTAATGAATTAGAATGGAAATTATTGAGTAAGAATGCTTGAGACAAGTTTTAAATGCTTAATATGATGTATGTGATGTGTTGAATTTGATCAATTTCGCTTTGTAGGAGTTTTGGTATGTTGAGTTGTGAGATTCTACTTGTTCTTTGCATATATGCTGATAATCTCGCTCAAGCGAGAATCCCCTGTGTTAGTTATATGGCCTCTGGCCTATTCTCGATCAAGCGAGAGTGGTTCTCGATCAGGCGAGATGACCCTGCATTTGATGTGTGTACACTGGACTTTTCTCGCTCGAGCAGGCTCGTCTCCGCTCAAGCGAGTGTCATGTGAAATTTTTCTAGACGAGGTTCGCTCAGGCGAACTGGTATCTCACCCAAGCGAGATTGCTTATGTATCAGGTAGGAGCTACTGGATGAATTTCGCTCAGGCGGGCCTAGCCTCGCTCGAGCGAAATGAGGGAAGTGAGGTTCTGTCCCTTTTTCGCTCAAGCGAGCTTGCCTCGCTTAAGCGAGTAAGCGTGATTTTCATTTTAGAGCGTTTTCACTCACGCTCGCGTGCCTCGCCCAAGCGACCCCTGTGGATCTCGCTCAAGCGAGATGGGGACTCGCTCAAGCGAGTTCCCCTGATCCCAGTTTTCTCATTTTTTTGGCTTCTTGTTCCATTTTCTTGTTTGTTTTGGAATCCTTAAATCATGAAAATGATATTATTATTATTATTATCTTATATTTCTAATGTTTATAAATTGATGAGGCATCTTTTATCCTCTTTTTATACATATTTCATTAACTCTTAAATTTTATCCAATCTTCCACCTTTTTCTTGTGACGGTCTCGAGTCCGATCATCCAAGGAGA
Organism: Clitoria ternatea; assembly: GCA_037962975.1. Classification (NCBI taxonomy): domain Eukaryota; kingdom Viridiplantae; phylum Streptophyta; class Magnoliopsida; order Fabales; family Fabaceae; genus Clitoria; species Clitoria ternatea. The sequence goes on from CM075672.1 coordinate 80,478,137, forward strand.
ACTTTGATACCTTCTTATATCTTCATATATGAGATAGGTTATTAAATGATCTGGGGTAATTACTTGGTATTATATATATTGAATTTCTTCTACTTATAATTATTTTAACGTGAAAATTTACCCCATTTTCAGGGTGTTACAGTGTAAGCTGTAACAGTAGACACATGGAGTGGTGTAGTATTTTAAATTCTGGGATTGATTGGGCAAGAATGGGGTTTTGTGGTCAACATCAAAGTTGTAGCAAATTTTGATATGAAAAGTTTAAGATAAGAATAACTCAATTCCATTAACGGGAGAAAACGTTATACTCAAAATACGAACAGGTGCGCATAATGGCTTTGGCGATTAACTCGGTTTTTATCAGAATAAATTCTTGGAGGGTCAAGCGACGAGAAATGGGCCTTGGGCCCTTCACGAAAATCATAGGGAATGACAATTTGAATACTCTGGGATAAAATGACTTAACTCAGACACCTCATATTTATTTGGCTAGAACATGGGGAATACGTAAAGTTTATAATTAAAATAGCATAGTTTAAATATTTTTATTCAAATATTAAGTGTTCTTAACTAATTAATAATTCTTTTCACCCAATTAAATCATAAATAATTATTCTTGTTCCTTAGATCCTTCTAAAAATATTAATCACTATCATACAAAAAGTTGGCCGTAGCCTAATTATTATTTCACATAAACAAACACAGAAATTAGCATACCTTGACCTAGGGACCAATTACACACAATTGAGGGATGTTACAGAATAAATGAATACAATTTAAAATGTTGCTAATTGGTTACTTTGATCAATGTGATGCAATGGCTAGTAGCAAGAGAATAATCTAGAGATATTGCTAGAAATTTGTTTTGTTTAATAATGGTAAAAAGAAATTGAATTAAATAAAATGATTTTTATCCATTGCTTCTATATCCTCCTGACATATGCAGGCCTACCCCAAATTCAACTATTAATTTCAAGAGTTTATTAGCAAATAGTAAAATGATATAATATTAGTAATATATCATGTTCACATAACTAATATAACTAAACACATTCTAACTAGAAAATTGAAAAAAAAAGTTAATACTTAGTATTCACAGTATCAACCCACAATCCTTAAAAAATGACTAATAATAGGGATTTGGCTGCACTTTAAAAGATAAAAAGTAAAATATTAGCCATTGACATAGAATTGGCTGGTAGTTATGATAAGATATATGTAGGTGTATAATTAGTTGTGATTCTCAACCATTGATTTAGAAATCAATGGTTATATCCTCTAAAGTGTATTCATGCACTCTGAATGAGTCTTTTCCATAACATAGATAGGTACCAAACACACTTGTAAACAAACCTGAAATTGATGTATCAACCAACCTACTAGCAAAAAAAGTATGGTAGAACGAGATATAATTGAAAATATGTATTCACATATATCAATTCTTCAAATTTATGTATCCTAAGACAAAGGCCTTGTACAATTGACATGTACTTTGTCTGAGTCGTTCTATTTAAGAGACAACATAGAAGATTCACATAACAACCACTAGATGCTACTATATGTAATCATATCACAATTACAACAACAAACAACTCCTAACACATATTCTTCATAATACATCAACTTAAGAAAATTCATTTTGGAGTAAAAGAATAAAACAGCCATGTAATATAAATAACTATAAAACTTTGTAATGTAATCAATATCAGGCCATATAAAACTAACACCATTCTAGCAATCAAGCAATATCATAGCAAAACATTGCAAATCTGTTAAACCCAAAATACTCTTGGGTCTTTAATTGGCAAGCGTACCAATCATTTCTAGTTTTCAAATTTAGATATCGTTCCACTAAGATTGAAAGTTCCAGTAACTCATAGTATTTCTAATTTACTATGGTAAATTTATCAAAAGTTATTAACAAAAGAATGATTTATAAACAATTTATACAATATTCACAGAATTTGATGATTGATTTGTTCATGTGGTAAAAAGATAATAAATATAAAATTTATCTAAAAAGTTAAGATGTAATTCAGAATAACACGGATATTTGAAGTAAAAACACAGATTGACAAATTATGTTGGAATTAGGATTCTCGCACTAAAATATAATGAAGTGATTATAAATATACATATTTAATTATCAAGTTCATGTCATTGCAGCTTAAAGTCATTATAACCGATCCCTCGTGATATAAATTCTAAGTAGTCACCATAAAGTCCGATCCCTCGTGAGCTTTCTCAGTAAAAACTTGCATTAAGTACTGGCCTTATGGCAACAATAGTCACCAACTCTATTCCTAGTAATTGGCATATTAAGGGTATTTCAACTTTTACTTTCATTAAAATAGATTTTAATACAGCATGAATAATCATTCTCCCGTTTGACATTCACACTAATAAAAGATTGAAATACTGACATGTACTTGAATCATAAATATACAGAGGTCATAATTACAACATCATATAATAGATTGATTCACCAAATTCCAACATAAACAATTTAGTTACACATGGTAAAAGTAAAAACAACACTTACAGAGTTTGACATTACGAGGATTTGGAAACACTTCACGATACAAGAGCTCACAATACTACACAACACTCTCAAATATCTAGAAATTACTCTAACCTTACAAACTCACAAAAGAATACTCAAAATCGAGTGAAAGGAGAGGAAAGAAGCTTAGAATTTTGAATGGGGATGCCTTGAATGTGTGGAGAATGGCCCTATCTATAGGGCTGAAGAAGGGTCCTGACGCTTCGCGTCAGGCTGGCACTACGCGTCAGGTTCCTGACTCAGCCTTCATTAAACACGTGATTAAGTGGCCATGATTAAGATTAATTAAATCCAATAATGCCTAGAAAATGGTTCCACATGTCTCCCAATTTGGCTTGGCATTTTGCTTGATTGGATTGGCCATTATTTGGCCTTTTGACTGAGTGCTTATCCACTTGGAAATGGATTCCACGTAGCTCGCGTGGTTGTGACGCGTGGGTGTGACGCGTAGTGTCAGCATAAAAAATTTCCACGCTACGTGTGGTGTTGATGCTACGCGTCAACTCTCCAAATCTTCAATTTTCTCTTAAATTTCTTTACTTTTTCACTACAAAACTAGAGAAATTTGATCAAGGCATATAATTCCTAATAATTTCCATTTATTACAATTAAAACCTAAATTTCTAATAAATTAAACTAATTTTTATTATTTTTGACACAATTTTATTAAGAAATTTATTATAAATTTGAGGACTAACAAATCTTCATGACATATTGATAAAACATGGATATCGATAAAGCTAATCATAAAAATGCCTATAATTTATCAACAACATTAAGGTAATACTCAAATAAATACACAACATTGTAACCACAACAACAAAAGAGAGTCTATCAACTACAACTATATAAACCGTAATAGTAAACAAAGGCTGAAACTGAACTAATGGAGTGTAATCACTAAATATAGAGGAGAAAACAGAGACAAGCATCGTGATTTGGGAAGGATGGAGTAATTGGAAAAAGAGAAAAATGAAATATGGAAGAAGAATAAATCGTATACCTGTAGGGAATTTTAATAGAACATGGCTACAGTTTCTAGAGTTTTTGATTTCTTAATTCAAGTCCACAAAAATAAAAGCAATAAACAATTTCAGTTCACAATTACAGCAATAAATAATTCCTAACACATATTCCTTGCAATACAACAACCTAAGATGATTTACCTCAAAATCATGTAGAGAAGGAGGAGACTTGATTTTTAGATTCGGGATGCTTAAATCATATATGTGGAGATAAATCAAAGTTTAGTGAGATGGATGAAGTTTTCAGGCATCCAGTGAAGCTTGGAAACAACATAAAGATAAATTTGCTTCGCAATGGCAATGTAAAATAAGTATAAATGGTGTCACTCATGTGATACAAGATGTTTTTTTTATGTACTTGAGCTTAAGAACAATCTCTTGAGTATAGGTCATCTACAAGAGAAGAGACTAATCTTCAAGATTAAGTCAAGAACATGCAACATCTATCATCCACACAAGGGACTAATCCTTTAGGCCAATATGACTTCTAACAGGATGTTCATATTATTTGCTGGAACTCTAGAGAAGAAAGAAGCATGCTTCAACACTATCACACATGATCTTCCTCATTTATGGCATTATGGGTATGCTCATCTAGTTACAAAGGTTTGAATTCAAACCTTGAATATTGTACATAGATTACCTCAGCTACCTACCTCTACAATTATATGTACTGATTGTATCAAAGGCAAGCAGCATCATGAGCCAATGTATAAGAAAAGTAAGTGGACAGCAAGCCAAAAGTTATAGCTAGTTCATGCAAATATATGTGGTCTAATTACTCCAACATCTAATAGCCAAAAGAGGTATTTCTTGTGCTTCATAGATAATTATTCTAGAAAATCATGGGTTAATTTTCTTTTGGAAAAATTAGGAGCTTTCTGTCACTTCAAGTGTTTCAAAACACTTGTTGAGAAAGAAAATGGTCTGCTTGTTAAAGTTTTTCATACAGATAGAGAAGGAGAATTCACTTTTTTAGAATTTAATGAATTTTGTAAGTTGAATGGGATAAAGAGACAGTTGACCACAACCTATACTCCACAACAAAATGGAGTGGTTGAGCGGAAGAATAGGACTATAATGAATCTTGTGAGAACAATGCTATTAGAAAAGGATATTCTAAAGACTTTCTAGCCTGAAGCTTTAAAGTGGACGGTATATGTTCTGAATAGATATTCTACCTTGGCAGTTAAAGAAATGACAGATGAAGAAGCATGGAGTTATGAGAAACCTTCAGTTGAGCATTTTAGAGTATTTGGCTGCATAGGGTATACACATATTCCATATACTAAGAGAACAAAACTAGAGAATAAGAGTATTAGATATGTTCTTCTTGGTGTCTTGTGATGAATCTAAGGGGTATGAGTTGTATGATCCAGTCTCAAAGAATGTACTAATAAGACGAGATGTTATTTTTGAGGAAGATAAATAGTGGAGTTGGAGCACAAGCAACAAAGAAGCTATACAAGATGACTTAGAATGGGAGGACAGTGAATTTATAAAAGATAACAATAAACAGATTGATATAAACATAAATAAAGAAGAAGAAAGAGGTGAAACTGATTAGGATGTTGCTTCAAATAACACAAATCAGAATAACACAAGAGGAGAAAGTGGAGTGAGACATACTCCAAGTTGGATAGATGATTATGTTTCAGGAGAAAGGTTATCAGATACTGAAGACGTCATTAAGATGACTCAAATTGATAATTTTGATCCTATTTATTTTGATAAGATAAGAAAGAATGCTAAGTGAAGATAAGCCATGGGGGTTGAAATCAAAGCAATAGAGAAGAATCACACTTGGGAGCTGGTTGAGTTACTAAAGAATGAAAAAAATTGGAGTCAAATGGATCTATAAAACCAAACTGAATGAACATGGTGAGGTTGATAAATTTAAAGCATGACTGGTGGCTAAGGGATACTTATAGAAGCATGGAATTGACTATAATAAGTTTTTTTGCTCCGGTTGCTAGAATAGATATAGTTAGAATAATTATAACTCTTGCTACACAAAGAGGATGAAAGATCTTTCAACTGGATGTAAAGTCTGTCTTCCTTCATGGAACCTTAAGTGAGGATGTTTATGTTGAACAACCAAAGGGATATGAGAAGAAAGGAAGTAATAATATGGTGTATAAACTACACAAGGCTTTATACAACCTAAAACAAACACCACGAGCTTCATTTAGTCATATTGAGTCTTATTTCGTTACTGCAGGTTTTCAAAAAAGTCAGAATGAGCAGACACTTCTTCAAATAAAGTAAACTTGGTAAAATTCTCATCATCAAGGATTATGTAGATAATCTAATATACACTAGAGATGATGAACTTATGATGGAAGACTTTAAGAGGTCTGTGTATAAAGAATTTGACATGATAGATTTGGGAATGATGAGGTTTTTCTTAGGAATTGAAGTACTATAGTGTTCAAATGGAATTTACATATACCAAAAGAAATATGCTTTGGAGATTCTGAGGCATTTAGGCATGGAAGGAAGCAATCTAATATGCAATGCTATTGTGTTTGGTTACAAATTATGTAAAAATAAAGAAGGAATCAAGGTAAATAAAACTCAATTCAAATAAATAGTGGGAAACTTAATGTATATTACAACCACTCGACTAGATTTGATGTTTGTGGTAAGCTTAATTAGCAGGTATATGTCTCAGCCAACATAAATGCATGCTAAAGTAGCTTTGAGGATTCTTAGGTACTCAAAAAGTACTGAGAATTAACGAATTTTGTATAAAAGGGGAGGAACTGAGGAATTGATAGCCTACACTGGCAATGAGGTTTCAAAAATCTAGTTATGTATGGGAGAAGCGCATAGATGTGAGGTTTCACTTCCTTAAGGCTCTTACTAAAGATAATGAAATTGAGCTTGTTTATTATGGAACATAAAACTAAGTATCTGATGTGATGACCAACCTTTAAAGTTGGACTCCTTTCAGAAATTTTGAATGTAGCTTGGAATGTGTGAAGTTCCAAAATTAAACAAAGTACATGACTACAATTAGTTTAAGGGAGGATTTGTTAAGTTTGTTATGTTATCTTGTCTTTAGGATTCTATTTTAAGGTTGTTTAAGAGTTTATCAATTTTCATTATCTCTAAGCATAGTTCTAACTTAGCATTATCCTTCTATTTTTCTACTTCTATTATACACCTATTTAAAGGCTTGCTCATTCTTCAATAAAGGCATTCATTGTCTAATTTGTTTAGACTTGTTTCTGATATCTACAGTGGAGACTAGGGTTCCAATGTTCTAATGTTATGAAAGAAATTAAAGTCATGCTTACATTCATGTTGTAGTTGTATATAATTAGTTGCCCTTACCTAGGCTGAGTACACATTAAGATTTAACCATCATTAGTAAATAAATTCATATAACGCCATTATATTTAAAGCATCAAGATTTCTACTTAGATTTATAATGCAGTATAAGTAGGGGAGACTCGGAAGGGGTGGGAGTGGACGAAACATAGAAGGGACCGTGAGAGAATCATAGGCAACGAGAGTGATTGAGAGGTTAGAAGAAAATAGGAAAACCTAATTTTTTGGGCTTTAGGGTTTAGAACAATACTTCTATACAGCTACTGCAACATCAACATCAAATTAGAAAAGAAACATATCACAGAAACACTAGAGGATGAGAAGAAAAAAGGAAGGGGGACTTACCAGAGAATGCTCTCGATTACCGAACTAGGAAGCCTCTATTGGTGCTCGTCGGAGGAGGTAGAGACAGTGAGATTGAGTGGGTTTGGGGGAGGAGAGAGAATTAAGGATAAGAGAGAATAGGAGATGATAAGAGGGTTTAGGGTTTACAGAAATGAGAAATTGGTGGAGGGGACAGGTCTGGGCTCGAATAACTTATTAGATTTAGGGACAGAAATCTTATTATCACTAATCTATGGCTAATTTTAAAAAGTTGACACATAGCCAAACTAGTGACAACGACCCTTATCGTTGCTAGTGTGGCCAAACTCGTGACACAACTATTCTGTCGCTGCAAGATTACAATGTGCAACAGTACTTATTTTAGCAACGACCATCTCTACATCGTTGTAGGTTTAACAACATAGCGATGACTAGGTACCATCACTACGAGATCCAAACTTAGCACTAAAGGGAAACAACAAATTTAGAGGGAAAGTAAATATAGTGACAGAGTATGTTTTGTCATCGCTATATTTGTTACACGTAGCAACGAGGTTAGGGGCGATGTCACTTATGTCTGAGCAATAGATACCATGGCCGTCGCTAAAGTTGGCAAGGAAAAAAGAATATTGGAGGGAAGGTAAACATAGCTACGGTATCTTGATGTCGTTGCTACATTTGTTACACGTAGCGATGGTGTCGGTGATGACGTTTCTCTCTTTATGAGTAGCGACGATGTTGGCAATGACCTTTTTGACAATAATAGTGATGGAGTGTTATTTGGTTACTGAAGTGGTAGCTAATTCCTTGGTAACATCCTTATTCCTATCCCATCGCTATTACGGTCACTAATTAGTGACGGTTGCTTTTGGTTGTTGAACTTCAATAGCTATCAATTATTATTTTAGTAGTGTTAGTTGCTCAAGTGTCTATTCTTCCTCGAAGATACGAATATTTCAAGGAAACATAAGGAGAGGATAATAACCATCAATAATGGTTTTCTAAATATTTCTTTGATGAGATTTTATAGAAATCTTCATCCTGTTTTTCCAATAGGGATAGTCTTCCTTAAAGAAAGTACGAGGTCTAGAAAAAGAACATCTTTTGGAGAGGAGATGATTATTTAAATTTGCCATGGATTTTTCTACTTACACGATTAAGTGCTCAACCAAAAAGGTCAACTCTGATACTAACTGAAGCTTACGCAGGTTCACACTAAAAGAGGTTGAATAATGTGAATAAAAACTTTGGTAAATTCTTTTCGCTAAACAGATATTCAACCACCTATCTGATTTTCTCTCAAAGACAATTAAAACACGAAAATAATAAATGAGTTTTCATAAAACTTAAAAATAGAGAGAAGCATGAGAGAAACGTTAAAGACAGTAAAGAGAACAACACACTGACAACTTTTATACTGGTTCACATCTTAACCAAAGCTATATCTAGTCCTTGTTTGAGTCCAATAAGATTTTATATTAACTGATCAAGAAAATAAGTGCAACTCATACTTACTTATAATGATCCCAAGTATTCTTTCACAGCTTAACCTCTCTATGCTAGAAACCCAAGCGTTCTGTCTTAACTTAGCCTCTCCCAAATAATTACTTAAGTATTCTTAACAAGCCTCTTCAAGCACAACCAACTTCACAAAGAATATAAAGATTTCTTAAGTCTTTACAAAGACCTTAAGGATGTTTGAGCTTACAAAAACTAAACTAGTTGTTTAGGATATAAAATAATGAAAAACTCTAAGTAATTTACAAGAGAGAATCGGAGAAATTTTGCACAACTTGTAGAATGCATAGAGGAGAAGAGATGTAAGAAGTTTGGAGGCACTTCGCATTCTTCAAATGAGTTTCTTTATATATGTTTCTTGGAAAGAGACGTTGCAAGACAAAAAGCCTTTATCCAAGAGCAACATGACATCTAGACAGAGTCTTTTGAGATGTATTGTAAAATATTTTTGTCCTTTGTTAGTTTGTAATGCTTTGATTGTTTGACTTTCCTTTTCAATACATAAGTAAGACACTCCTTTTACTTAGGTAGTCACTTTTATGCTTTGATTAGATGAATAATTATGCTTGAAGTCAAAACAATTATAATCAATATTGAAGCATGAGTTTTTGCTTGTGGCTTGTATTTACTATCTTTTATGTAGGGTGTCTGAGTTTTGCAAATCTTCAAACAACTTCTAAAGACTTCTTGTTTCTTGGCTTGTGACTTGTATTTACTGCATATGAACCTTGGACAGCCTTAAAACATTAGTCCAACAAATAATGTAATTTTTTTATCATAACCAAAACTTTTGTGGGTCCTAAGAGCCTCATGTGTTCTTTCTGAACTTAACAACGTCATCATATCTAACTTTATCAAAAAAAGTTAGGAATAATGGTTCTTTTCAACTTTGTTAAAAGTCTTAAAATTCTCCTTAATAGACTTCAGAAAAGCTGTAACATTTTTATCTTCTAGAATCTAATAGACTTCTCCATGGTGAATTTTATCACCATCAAACACACTCGATTTGACTGTTCCCATTTCTCACAGAAAGTCTTTTAATCAATAGTGGACTCAACAGTAAAAGTTGGTAGCTATTTTTCCTCAAAGATAACCCAATATTGGCCATAGCCAAATATAGATCTAAAGATTCCTTCCAGTCCTCATAGTTGGTCCTGTTTAAAGTTTTCATGAAAGTAGGAATAGACACTAGGTGGGAAACAACAAAGAAAAATTGAAGATTTAATTGCAACAATATTATGCCCATCATAAAATTTCCTACCCATTATGACCATGCCTAAAGGTCTTTGATCATAATAAATAAGATATATATATACACACACACACACATACATACATACAAATAGAATGTACAAAACTTCATGCCACAAAATCCTAACTTTGATAGGGTATTAGTACAAAATTGACATAAGCAGATTAGAGATACATTGTATTTTAAAAATCACATTAACAACAACACTCCAATAGGATGTAATTATCATTAACGCAATATAATTATATAATCCACATAAATTTTGTAGAAATGGTCTTAATGAGTATGATAACATTTGATCTGATCTTAATACCGGCCTATTTTTTGTAAAAGAATTTGATCCAGGGTGGCAACCAGGGCCCAAACCGAGGTCCATAAACACCATGCCACGTTACTGAAAAAGCTGGCAAGTCCATGATCGAAGTCTGAAACCATTGGGCGACTACGATTTCCTCCCTGGACCCCGACTCATAATTGACAATCAGACAGCGAGTCAGAGGAGGTATGGGCAACCTAACCCTATAAACATTGTATCAACAGTAAGCTAGGAAGATGGTCAAATCACTTTTGAAACTAAGGTAAACACTATAAATACAACTCATTTATTACTGAAGGGGGCTCTAAACAAATCTTATGAGTTACCTCTGTAATACCATACTACCTTAGTGACTATACTAACTTAAGCATTGGAGAATCTTCTGCAGGTACACCTCCGGTGTGGTCCTTAACTCCAGTACGGACTAAACATCAATTGCCACCTTTACTTGAAGAACCTCAGATTCCCACTGAACCTAGGTGTATAATACCGTACTCCACTGAGGCGATTTAAAACTGAGAGCCAGTGAGGTGACTACGGTCAGAGTTTAATTTCCAACCCCGGTCAAGATAGTCACTCTTGACCCCGGATTCTTGAACAGAACATTGGCACGCCCAGTGGAACCATATAAATTTATGAGTCCCACGTTATATTAGAACAGAGAGCATTAGAGTGCCCTAGAGGAGATAAAACCCCAGAAGGACATGTCTAGAATGTGGCAACGACATTGGATTATAATGAGGGTATAGTGGAGACCCTTAGGACGGAGTTGAGAGCCCAAGCCGTAGTGCGAGCAGACCCCAGGGATAAAGTTATCAAGAAGCTGTGTCTAGAGATACAGGCGTTACGAAGAGAAAATCAAAGTGGTGACCAAAGGCAACCAGAAAATCCTTATCAATAAGAGAGGTCTTTAACGTACGCGTATGATAAGAAAGAGTCTACACACAGGACTGAGGAGATGAGTAGCCAAAGGAGAGCAGTGCACCACGGTAGAGGAGGAGAATACCGGTTTAAAATTCTATTCACTAAAAAGTTGATGAGTGTCCTAATCCTGAGACATCTCCAAACCCCGCAGCCGTTGTCAATAGGGAAGTACACTAGGGAGTCAGACCCTGGCAGCCACCTGGATACCTATGTGAACGAGTCTTTGTTCCTAGGTGCTGAGGAGGATGTTATGTGCAGGATGTTTCCAAGAACGCTGTCTGCTGAAGCTTTGGGGTGGTTCAAGAGTTTGCCTAGTGGGTCAATATATTCTTGGGACAACATGGCCCAGGTATTCCTACAACATTTTGTAGTGTCCAGAGACGTGCCAAAGACATTGTACACACTGGCGCAGATTAGACAAGGAGCGGAGAAGAGTTTGAAGGACTTTTTAAAGAGGTTCTATAAGGAAGCAGCACTAGTTCCAGGGTTGACGGAAGAAATACAAATGCATATCGTGGTGGAAGCTTTACAACCGCGGTCACCTTTTACATTATCCTTGGCAAAAGGACCACCCTGAACAATGAAAGAATTTAGAAGTAAGGCAGTAAAGTATGTAGGGAGAGAAATGCATTTGGCGCCTGCCAAGCAAAGAAGTACGGAGACGAAGTGAGGAGAACGGATAAGAAAGAAGGCAGGCTGGAGAGAAGAGGAGCTGGTAGGGACACGTTCCCAAGACCACGAGAAGGAAGGAGAATGAATGCAATACAATATACCCTGTTGGATGTACGACCTAGCCAAATCCTACGGGAGATCAGATTGAGAGGGATGATGGTGTACGGGGTAAGAAAACCTATTCCAATGAAGAGAGCTGGAAACCCTAATAAGTATTGTGAGTTTCATGAGCAAGTAGGATATAATACTAATGAATGTTGTCAACTAAAGGAAGCTATTGAAACGCTGATAAGAGAGGGAAAATTGAAGCAATATTTGTTTAAACAAAGGATGAATCCGGAGCCTGAGAGAGTAGTACTCTGGAGAAGGGAGATTGATCCCACTGAGGAAGAAGCCTGAAGTTCAAAAAAGCCTACACTAGATAAGGGAAAAGTCATGGTAGATAACATTGAGGATGATGATGAAACCTGGATGAAGCCACCGCCCAGTTCGGGGAAAAAGGATGTCATTAATATGATTGCTAGAGGATTTGCTGGAGGAGGAGTGTCAAATTCAGTGAGAAAGAATCATTTAAGGATGATCATGTCGTTTCAAGCAAAGACAGATAACAGACCATTCAGAGATGATGTTAAAACCCCAGCCATTATTTTTACTAACGATGACTACGGCCCAACGGTCCCAGGAGGTGATGATGCAGTGGTGATTGAAGCCGTGGTGGCTAATAAAATGATCAGAAGGATGTTGGTGGATCAGGGAAGCTCGTGCGATGTCATTTTTTATGAATGCCTCAAGAAAATGGACCTTTTAGATTCAGATTTGCAGCCATACACCCAGGAGTTAACTACGTTCAATGGCGCCAAGCAGTCCACCAAAGGTTATTTGGACACCAGACTAACATTTGAAGGAGACCCAAGGTCGAAAACAATGCGTACATGGATTTTGGTAATCGATGTCAAATCCCATTCAATGGGATCATTGGGCGCCCTTCTCTGAATGCCCTGGAAGCGGTGGTATCAACGCCACATCTGCTGATAAAGTTTATAGACAAGGATAATCAAGTGTCCTATGTTCGAGGTGATCAATAAATGGCGAGATACTGTTATAACCTCAGTGTGTTAATGACCAAGATGGAGGAGTCCATAAAAAGGAAGAGATTAATGATTCCTTAGAACAAGGAATGGAAGAGCAGCTGGTCAAATTACTAATAGAATTTAAGCACCTATTCACATAGACCGCAACCGACATACCAGGAATTGACCCGAACTTCTACTGTCATAGGCTGGCAGTGTATCCGGAGTCAAGAGCGGTGGCGTAGAAGAAAGAAAGACTGAGTCTAGAAAAGCAACAGGCGGCGTGTGAGAAAACTGAAGAACTACTAAAGGCCGGATTCATAAGAGAGGTGCAGTATTCATCCTAGGTCTCAAACATAGTAATGGTGAAGAAGGCCAATAAAAAATGATGGATATGCATGGTTTTTACAAATCTGAATAAGTGTTGACCCAAAGACCCGTACCCCTTGCCAAGTATTGATCAGATGGTGGATGATTCATTGGGATATCAATTCCTGTCCTTTATGGATGTGTACTCTGGCTATAATCAAATTCCTATGTAGAAAGCAGATGAAGAGAAGACAGCGTTTGTGAATGACAAGGGAGTTTTTTGCTATATCTCATGCCATTTGGATTGAAGAATGTAGGAGCCATATACTAGAGAATGATGAATAAGGTATTCGACGGAGTGAGATCAAGAATAGTCGAGGTATATGTTGATGATATAATAACCAAGACCTCGGCTGGGGGAGATCACATTGAAGATTTGAGAAGAGTGTTCCAGAGACTGCAGCTCTATAATATGAGGTTGAACCTGCTAAAATACACGTTCGTAGTACCAGCTGGAAGGTTCTTAGGATTTATGTTAACACAAAGGGGCATAGAGGCTAATCCTGACAAATGCAAGATAGTGAGATAATTGTAAAGCCCAACTAGCGTAAGGGAGGTGTAATCATTAAATGAAAAAGTGGCGGCTCTATCCCAGTTCATGCCAAAGATGGCACACTAGTGGGAAAAAGGCTTTTTACACCGGTCCTTTTTGGCCTTTTACACCGGTTGTAGGACCGGTGTAGATTAAGCCGGTGAGAAAAATAGGGACTTTTTATACCGGTTTTAGGACCGGTGAGAAAAATTATTTTTACACCGGGCCTTTGAAATACGACCGGTGTAAAATGTAATACTTACACCGGTTTTATTCAATACAACCGGTGTAAATATTATATTTTACACCAGTTCTATTGATAACAACCGGTGTAAATACTATATTTCACACCGGTCCTATTTGTGGTAACCGGTACAAAGAAATAGACTTTTAACACCGGTTAGTAACTACAACCGGTGTAAAAACTTTTATTTTATTTTTTCTTTTTCTATTTTTATACTTTCCTTGTTTTTCTATTACCAAGTCGTGATGCTATAATGAATTGGACAACATTTATATCATAGAAAGAACTCTAATCATATAACTGAAATTAAGCTAAAATCAAAGGACTAAAATACCGTCTTTGGTAAAAAAGACAAATGAAATTTAATTTTTGATATAGAAACTAAAAAAAATCACAAAAGATAGGAACCAGTTAATCCGACTTTCTTAAAAGAACTAAAATATTTATCTTTTCCATGTAAAGATAAATATGAAAGGCGAAATTTAGAACTTAGCCTAAATTAAAAATTTTCACAACAAAATAAGATATTCAGGATTTCCCCTTATGAAGTTTGAATTTGTACTGTACATTAAAAGAACAAAAAACTATAAGAAAATAAAAGAAAGAAAAACAAAAGGAAGGGGTCAATGGAAGTCGCACAATAAAAAGTGCCTAGTCCCTTGCTACACTGTCTTTAGTTATCGTCGCGTCACCCTTCTCTGTGTTGTGAATCATGCCATGCCACACAGTAGAAAAACGATAAGCCTTTGACTTAATAATATCAGAATGAAAGTCGCCCATCCAACTCACTGAACTTTTATAGCTTGTTCAAAATGTTAATCAAACTTTCCCACCCTGAAAGTTCAGAATTCATTAAATTTCATGAGATATGTAGCATGTGATAGGAGCATGAAAAAAAAAAGCAAATTTTCTTAAGTTTTCTACAACATGAGACTAATAAATGTTGAAGTAATAATTTCTCAAAAAAGAAGATTAAACACCTAATCAATTCTATAAACATAAAACTCTTTCCTTGATCACATGTCACGCCTCTAAGAATATAGGCTTTGCACTACAGATTATTACTCTAAGCTCTCAAAGTTGGATAGCCATGCGAGAAAATTGGATATATGGTTTAAGATTCTAAGATAGTCTAAGTGAAAATTTTTAGTTTTAACTTAAAAATTTATAATAATCTAAAATCATAGAATCTGAGAGTGGATTAGAAGCAATGCAATAAAGATCTTTTTCATGTGAAGTATTTGTATGACGTTGTGAATAAGAAAGTTTTGTTTTTACCGTTCATTTTATAAATAAGCATTAAATTAAATGAGTAAGGCCTTATTAAATATTTTTACATTTTTAATAAACAGAGAGATGAAAAACAAATTTAATTTCATGCAATAAGCCTTAACCAGCAATGATAAAGTAAAATTACTGGTTATAACAGGTTCTAGCGGAAAAGTATTTTACAAAATTGATAAAATAAACATTTTCTTTAAGAGTTGACAAAATAAATAGTGTGATTGGAAGATCTGTGTTTTTTAGTTTTTAGATGTTGTAAACAAAATGAGTTAAAACACACACATTCTCTCTGTTACAAGATTGATACAGAGTTAATAAACCGGTTAATTGTGACAAGGGTCAAAGCTACGTTACTAGAGAACTAAGATAATCTTACTATTAAACATCAAATGATATATATATTAACATTTCAGAACTAAGTTAAAAATACCTCACTGAAAGGCTCCTTGATATCATCTCGCTCCACATTGCTTTCCTGAAACAAATAACATTCCAAAGTTGAGTGAAAAATATCAATGAATATCAATAGGACACAAAGAATACAGTTTGATCAACTATATCAAATGATAGAAGTATCAGGGTCTATATAAAAGTCGCAGACTGTCTTAAGTTGCAATAAAAATTTATAAAAATTTTGGTAATCCAAAACAATCAATGGTGTATTATAGGCTTGAGATTCAGCTCCAATCTATGCTGCAGATCGGGTGAATGTGAGCAAGTGGTTTCATATTTTTCAATTACAAAATTTTTACAGTAGTTCCTTTTACCTTTCCTAAATGCACTCAAGAGTCAAGAAACAAAATAACAGCTGATGCCAGAGAGGTACTAGACTCTATTTAGGATTTGAGGTCATTATTGAAATAAAATCTATGCCTAAAAGCATACCTGCAACATTTGTCACAAAAAAAATTTATCTACAGCATAAATTTAATAGTGGACCACCTATCTCATTCTAAAGATTTGTACCCATCTAGTGCTTACTAGTCTTTTATTTCTTCTCTAATGTGACTATTTAGATAAATGACAATATAATGTGACACAAAGAATCAGAAGTAAAATAAGGGGTGAGTAATAAGCTAATGAACTAGGCAGAAAATAGGAAAATGATAACTGATAGTTGGACCTTATAATGAACAACATTAACTACACCTTTTGGTTAGCAATAAAATCAAAAAATAAGTAAACAGTCCCAATGATCCAAAATTAGAATGAAATTAGCACAATGAATTTAAAATCACGGTTAATGTTGATCCGCGAAGCAAGTAATGCAACTAAATTTTTACTTACCAGACTTCACCAGAATGACCATGTTCATGAAAATTTGTAAGCTCTTTTGTATATGCAGTGGCCCAATAACTCTGACACCCTAGCATTGACGTAACTGCTTTAGAATCAGGTTCATCTTTGTCAGAACTGCACATAAAAGAATTTTTTAAAAAAATCAGCATTCGTATCCAGAATTATGATGCCACCATCCCACAATTTCACATTATTTCCCGACTATAAATCGTCAAACAGAATTGCAAAATCCACACAGCTACAATCTAGATCACATGAACCACTCTCCAGTGCTCTAAAAATCTAAAATGCCACCAATGAACTGAACTAGATCTCAACATTCCACTTCACCTCACTTCCTCCTACTCCTAAGACTAAATTCAAAACCTATGGTTTCGCTTAGAACTAACTGACTTTCACTCCCACCATATGTATATTCACGAATCCGCAAATTGTAATCTCATAGCATAAGAAAAACACAGGGAGCGAAATGAGAAAGCAAAAATTGACATACACAGATTTCTATTCTAATTCGTTTAATACACTCTCGAATTCATTATTTTACTCGTTAGAAGAACCCTAAAGAATTCTAGAAAATAAAGATTAGAGTTTGCAAGAGAAACATCATCTTATGAGAGATTAAGAGGGGAACCAACATCGAAACCTGGAACCCATAAGGTTGGTGGGCCTAGGAAGGAGCTTGTCAATAGGGGTTGGAGCGACGGTGGTGCGGAGGCACGATGGCGACAGAGTAAGAAGTGACTTGCCTGATGGTGACAGAGTAAAAGATGGAGAGACCTATGAGACAAGAAGAGGGGTTTCAAGAAAGGGAGACCTTCGAGAGGGAAACAAGCTTCGAGAGGGAGACGCATTTCGAGAGAGAGATTTCTCCTAGCAAGTCGTTTGTAATTCGAGAGGAAGGCAAGTTCTAATCGAAGACCTGATAGCAAAAGGTTTCTAATGTTCAAAGATTTCTCACTGGTTGAAAACAAAGACAGCTATAAATAGTATTATTTCTTACCGGTCTAACAATAGGTCCGGTGTAAATTAAACCATTTCTCACCAGTTCAATATGTAGACCGGCGTAAAGTTTTAAATTATTTACAAAATTGCCACCGCTTTTTTTTTACACCGGTCACATTACAACCGGTGTAAAAGTCTCGGTGAGAAACGCTTTTTTTCCACTAGTGGCACACCGGTCGTTACCCCTTTACAAAGCACTAAAGAAGAATAAGGAGGTTCAATGAGGAGAAGAGCAGGAGAAAGTGTTTCAAAAGTTGAAGGACGTTCTGGAAAATCCACCAGTGCTAACAAAGCCTGACCCCGGAGAGAAGTTGTTCATTTACTTGTGCATATCTGATGAAGCAATAGGGGCTGCACTGGTAAAAGAGACAGTCGAAGGCCAGAGACCGGTGTATTTTGTTGGGAAAGTGTTGTAAGGATCGAAGGGTCGATATCAGAAATTGGAAAAGGTAGCTTTGGCATTAGTCTGGACGTCCCGACGTTTAAGACAATATTTTCACACACATCCAATCACAGTCCAGATGGATCTTTCATTAAGAGCGGTTTTCCACAAACCAGACTTGGCAGGAAGAATGACGAGGTGGGCAGTAGAACTGCCAAAGCGGTTAAATTCTATTAAAACCTCGGAGTGGTCTAAGGACCCTAGAGCGGTTAAATTCTGTTAAACCCCAGAGTGGTCTAAGGACCCCAGAGCGGTTAAATTCTATTAAACCCCGGAGTGGTCTAAGGACCCCAGAGCGGTTAAATTCTGTTAAACCCCAGAGTGGTCTAAGGACCCCAGAGTGGTCAAGTTTTATTAAACCCCGAAGTGGTCTAAGGACCCTAGAGCAATTAAATTCTATTAAACCCCGGAGTGGTCTAAGGACCCCAGAGTGGTCAAGTTTTATTAAATCCCAGAGTGGTCCAAGGATCCCAAAACGGTAAAATTTTCATTAAATTTGTTTTAAAGAAATTACAGAATAAGTTTGAGGACTCTGGAATAAATCATTTACACAAACAACGAATTATAACAACAAAAATGATGAAAAACAAACACTATCATTGATAAGTAATTACAAAAAAAAGGGCACTACGGCCAAAGGAATCAAAATTCAAAATGGGCGGAGCTCATCCCGCCTACACAGAAGAAACAAAACTAAGGATTTTATGGAGGGCCTTCCTCCTCTTCGCCCCTAGATCCGGCGTCAACCTCCTTAACTTTTGGGTCCCCAAGACCGTCGTCCTCCCCTGTCGCTAAAGGACGAAGCTTGAAGGGCTCGTCAAAAGGAGAGAAGGATTGACCACCCATTTCGGTCACCAACTCACAATTCTAGAATCGGTTGAAAAAGCTAATCTCGTTCAGGTTAAGTGGGGAATCCCGGTTCCGGTGGATTATCTGGCCGACGACATGACTGAAGGAGTCCATGGCATCATGAGCAAACTACAACATAAACTCCTGGTACTTGTTCTGCTTATTAGTGACCGCCATGGGCGAGTAGTCCATCCTTCTATTTCTTCCAACTCTCCTCGGACCACTAAAAAGCTTGGTTAAACTCATTGAGGGACTTAATCCTCTAATAAGCCTGGCTGCAATCTTCGGAGAGGCGGGAGTTTTTGTCCTTCAGACGATCCACTTCTAGCTTTGGACCGTCGGTAGCAGCGGAGTAGATAACGGAGAGAGTTTTGATGTTATACCACATCGTCGACTCCAAGGCAAATATGATATCTTCCTTTTCCAACCTAGGCTTGAGGCGATAAGGGAGTTCGAAGCCAGAGTGTCGCGACCGGGATCACGGCGGCACGGCCGACCCTTAAAACATTCATAGTAAAATGGTTCGAAATCCTTTCGAAAAAATAGAGAGTCGCCACCAATATTTTTAAGGGTAAAATACCGGAAAAACCTTTATTAAAGCGTTGGTCATAAAAATGAAATTCCAAGTTCGGGAGTCTAATTACAGGTAAGGAAGGTATTAGCACCTCACAACTGTCCGTTATAAAATGGTTACCTCAAGATGATAACGCGCATTATAATTAGCCCAAAAATTATTTTAACTTCTTCAGAGAAGAAACGTATAAAATGACAAAGCATACAAAAATAGACAAAAAAAATAGACACGGAATTTTTAAACATGAGATTAACAGGACGTCTCGTCCAAATTAATTTCGCTCCTCCTTTTTTTAAAAGAGATATTAAAAAAACATGAGATTAACAGGACGTCTTGTCCAAATTAACCTCGCTCCTTTTTTTTAAAAGAGATATTATAAAGAAACATGAGATTAACAGGACGTCTCGTCCAAATTAACCTCGCTCCTCCTTTTTAAAAAAAAAAAGAGATATAAAAAAATATGAGATTAACAGGACGTCTCATCCAAATTAACCTCGCTCCTCCTTTTTTTAAAAAGACATATTAAAAAAACATGAGATTAATAGGACGTCTTGTCCAAATTAACCTCGTTCCTCCTTTTAGTTACGAGACAAAAATAGAAACTCTAAAAATTAAATAAAGAAAAATGGGCCCGACAGGAACTACTTCCCGCTCCTACGTATTCTCGAGCTTTCGAGAAATCAGGGTCACGTAGTTCTTTGAAGAAATTATAAAAAAAATTCAAACTTTGATTTTGATCAATGTGTTTTTTTAAATGATTTTATTGTATTTTTAAGATGTTTACCAAATAAATTTTATGCACAAGGAAAATATAAGACGAAATACTTCGTACGTGTATTACCCATCCATGATCTTATAACATCGATGTAGGCAAAGTGTTTCAATGATACCATTATAATATCATTGCATGATTTTATTTAATGATTAAATTGGAGACATACTTTTATTTTTAATATAGGCAAGGAAGAACATACATTAACACCTATATAAAGAAAAGTAATAAATAACAATAACTTATTGACAACAAAAAAAACTAAAACAAAAAGGAAAGAGAGAAAAATATCATGGATAAATAAAAGGAAAAGAGGAAAAAAAATAGAAGGACAAAAGCTTTAAATAAAAAAAATAGAGGAAAAAAAATAGAAGGACAAAAGCTTTAAATAAAAAAAAATAGAAAGCTAGGACTTGAACTTGTTCCCTTTTGATCTTAAGAATCTAACCTCTACCACCAAGACAACTATTTTTTATGTTATAATAATGAAACGAAAGAAATATCATACAACATTCCAGTTTCAACTTTAATACCAAAATAACGTAAAAATGATGGGAGCTGGCTACTACAATCACATTGTTAAGGAAACAAACATATTATTCATTACCAAACATAAGGGTTCCAACTTTATTAAACAAAAAAACACATGGAGTATGGCACCTAGGATTCAAACCCTTCCCCTCTAGCTAGAAAGTAATGTGAGTTTACCATTTGAGCTACTACACTACACTAACATTTCATAACTTCAGAAACTCATAACCAAACCTGTTCTACTTTTGTATGAAAAAAATGAAAATGGGCCTCTTCATGAGGCCCACACCCAACATAATTTTAACCTAGATTTTAAAATCTAGGTGTAGAGAATCAATGTGCGGCAGCAAAGGGAAAAAACATGGGATGAGAGAGAATGAGGAAGAAAGGGAGAGAGAGGGAACCGGGAGGAAGAGGTGGCGGACCGGATGGTGGCGGCCGGTGGTCTGGTGGTGGTTGTTGTCTTCTTTTTTTTAGGCTTCTGTTTTTGCTCTCTCTCTCTTTTTTTGGTTCTATATTTGCTGAGTGGAACAAGAGAGGAAAAAGCTTTTATTTCTAGAGGATGACTGATAAATCAATTTTAATACACTTCTTATAGTTTTACACTTGGGGTTTATTATATAATTACTATGTTTAATAATAGTATTTTAATTAAGTTTTATGTTGTTTAGTTAAATTTAAGTATTATGTATATATGTTTCAATTTTCGTTTTTTGTATGTATCTTGAGTATCTTGCCTTATTTTGGCCATAACTTGGGCTTTTATGATCCAAATGGGCTAATCTTGGAGCCCATGGAAAGCTAAGACAGAGGGCTACATCATGATGATCAAATTTGGTTATTTTGCATCTGGAAAAAATAAAGAAATGGAGCTTGAATCAATCAGCCCTCATGTGTCCCACCAGCATTGACATAGTTCACCACAATACACATATCTGGAGGTCTAGATGTCCAAATGACCTTATTCTTGTGCCAAATTCTCAATAAGACAGAGATCTACAACTTTCATGTTGAAGGTTTTTCAAAATTCGGCCATCTAAAAGGTCATATTGGACTTGCAAGGTGGAGACGATAAAGAGGAGAATGAATTTCAACACCTACCATTATCTTCTTTTGAATTATTGTAATTTCAAGCCCACCAATGTTGAAAAAATGCATTAATAATCAGAAAATGAATGTATAGTATCACCATATCTTGCCTATAAATAGATGCTTGAAGTTGTAAGGTAGATACACAAGAAATACATAAGAAATACATGCTTTAGTTTTCATTACAATTCTATATCTTTGCTTTAGCTTCTTAAGTTTTAGTTCTTTCTTTTTCTTTATCTCCTTGTTCTATATTCCATCCTTCAAGTTATGGTTTTCATTTCCCTTCCTCAATATCAAGTAAGTTAATTTTATCATTTGTTATTTATTTTTATAATCAAAGTTTTAGTAAATCTAATATTAGCTTTCATTGTTAAAAATTATCATGGAAGCTTAATCTTTTAAAATCAACTCAAGGAATTTAATTTTTCTTTATGTTAACTTTGAGTTCTTGCTCTTAATATTTTGATTGAAGATAATTACTTTTCTTTATTTCTCAAGCACTTATGATGGTAGATTATTTAAGTGTATAACCGATTGGTATATAATTAAACAATCTATAATCTAAACTGATGTTGGTTGGTTAATCAATAATCAATTTGAGAACAAAGATTAAGTTACTAAATAAGAGATTTCTATTTAGTTTCTTAACTCAATCAAATTATGGTTTTAAAGTTATTTTAATAATTAATAAGAATATATCGATTGATTATTCTTATTAGTTCATTAATTCAATTCTAGAAGATTTTCTAGAATATAATCATTTAGGGATTCCAAATGATTCAAGATTGAGAAATTAATTATATTTAATCATATTTATGATTAATGATTAGTTAACTAAATATTTATTAATTCCTTGGGTTAGTTGTTTCTAAATTTGATTATTCTTACTCATAAATTTACTTTTTGCACTATCATATAATCACTTAATTTTCCTTTCAAGCTCAACACAAACCCCCCTTTATTATAACTAAATTGAGTGTAACTAATTGAACTAAGGTCCTCGAGAGACGACTAAGGTTGTTCACTTTATACTATATTAATTTAACTTTTTATTTGACCCGACAACGACAGCGTGTCAAATTTGGCGCCGTTGCCGGGGACCTTTGGTCCTAATTATTTACATTCAATTATCTAATATATTTTACATTTTTTTGTAGGTGTATTGAAGATATTAAGGTTTGGTTGAATGTGAGCATATAAAAAATAAATAAAAAAATTCCACTTTATTATATTCTTATTCATTTTCTAGTAATCTCATTTTCAACCATTGAAAAAAATATAAATATAAAAAAATATTTAAATTTTTAAATATATGTTCTAAGCATTTCATAATTAAAATGATAACTTTTTCCTTTTATTACATAGTTTTAGTATTTTGTTACAATATATGTAGATGTATTGTGCATGACTAGATCTAATCCCGAGCCACTATATTCTTTTGATCCTGAAATAGATAGAACATTTCATCAATTAGTTAGATCATCTAAGAAACTATTAGACAATAATAATAATAATAATAATAATAATAATAATAATAATAATAATAATAATAATAATAATAATAATAATAATAATAATATTCTAGCTAATAGCATAAATAGTGAAACTAAACCTTCAACTTCTGAGTATTTGCATAACATGGCTGAAAAGACATTAAAAGAACTAGCTACACCAGATGTCACTAATCAAACATCATGCATCTTATATCCTGAGGAAGATGTTCCTTTTGTGCTTAAAACTGGTTTAGTTCATTTGTTACCAAAGTTTCATGGTCGTGCAGGTGAAGATCCTCATAAACACTTAAAAGCATTTCATATCCTTTGCTCTACCATGAAACCTGAAGGGGTTTCAGAAGAACATGTAAAACTTAAAGCTTTTCCTTTCTCCCTAGCAGATATCGCTGAGGATTGGTTATTTTACCTTCCTCCTGGCTCTATTACAAGTTGGGATGACCTAAAGAAAATGTTTCTTGAAAAATTTTTCCGCGCTTCAAGAACTACCTCAATTAGAAAAGAAATATGTGGCATCCGGTAACATGACCGGGAAAATCTTTATGAATACTGGGAAAGATTTAAAAGATTATGTGCTAGTTGTCCCCATCACCAAATTACGGACCAACTTCTCATACAATATTTCTATGAAGGTCTTAATCCAATGGATAGAACTTTGGTTGATGCAGCTAGTGGTGGTGCTTTGCAAAATAAAACTACAAATGCAGCAAAAACTTTAATTGAGAACATGGCTACTAATGCTCAACAACATGCCACTAGAAATAATTCTGTAGTAATTAGAGGAGTCCATGAAATTGAAACTACTAATGATGGAGATAAAAAATGGGAAAGTAAATTTGCTGAACTAGCAACACTTATGAAAAATATTATTGTGTCTCAAAAACAACAACCTGTAACCCCTGCTAAGGTATGTTCTATCTGTACTTCATCAGATCATTATACCGATTGTTGTCCTTCACTGCAGGAAGCTAAAATTCCTGATGAAAATCCTCAAGTATGTGCTGCTAACTTATACAATAACAGACTGCCACAACAACAACATAATAATTATGATCTTTCTTCTAACAGATATAATCCTGGTTGGAGGAATCACCCTAATTTAAGATGGGGTAATTCTTCACAACAACCTCATGCACCTTTTTAGGCAAATACTGGACCAAGCAGACCTTATCAGCCTCCTCATGTACAACAACAAGCTACACAAATAGCTGCACCTTCTACTGAGAAATCAAATTTAGAGGAATTGATGAAGCAAATGTCAGTCGATAATCTGAACTTCCAAAAAAGAACTGAGGCTACAATTCAGACTCTTGAAAATCAGATTGGTTAATTGGCTACATCTTTAAACCATTTGCAGTCTCAAGGTTCAGATAAGTTGCCCGCTCAGACAATTGTCAATCCTAAAAATGTAAGTGCAATTACTTTAAGATCTGGTAAAGCTATCCATGGACCAGAAAAACAATAACAAACTGAAAATACTATTGTCACAGAAAAACATGCAGAAGAAGTTTTAGATAGTTCAAGTAATAATAGTAATGATATATCTCTCACAAATCCTCCTTCTGCAGCTGGTCCTGATAAACAACATATCCCTCTTCCATTTCCACAAAGACAAAAATCTATACAAAATAAGAAAATGGATGAGGAGATCTTGGAAACATTTAGAAAAGTAGAGGTAAATATACCTTTATTAGAAGCCATCAAGCAAATCCCTAGATATGCCAAATTCCTTAAAGAACTATGCATTAATAAAAGAAGACTAAAAGGCAATGAAAGGATTAATATAAGTAGAAATGTGTCTGCATTAATTGAAAAACCTTTGTCACATATACCAGAAAAATGTAAAGACCCTGGGACGTTTACCATTCCATGCATAATAGGCAATAACAAATTTGAAAATGCCATGCTAGACTTAGGTGCATCTATTAATGTTATGCCTATGACTGTATTTACTTTACTTTCCCTTAGACCTTTGCAAACTACAGGTGTGGTTATACAATTAGCAAATCGAAGCTCTGCACATCCTGCAGGAATTATTGAAGATGTCCTTGTTAAAGTTAATGATTTAATTTTTCCTGCAGATTTTTATGTTCTAGATATGGAAAGTGAGAATTCCACCAATAAAGCTCTAATAATTTTAGGTTTCTTAAAAACAGCTAGAACAAAGATAGATGTGCATACAGGAACACTTTCTATGGAATTTGGAGATAGTGTGGTTAAATTCAACATTTTAGATGCTATGAAGCATCCTACTGAGGATCATTATGTTTTTCAAATTGACTTAATAACTGATTTAGTTGAGGATAATATTATTAAGTTGTCTGATGATGTTGATTTTCCTGTATTGTCTGATTTTTATGATTCATTTGTTTATGATTCATGCATGGATTCTCATCAATGCAATGTGTGTGCTGAAATTGAGAAATATCTGCTTAATGATAATAATGATCCAAACTCCCTTAAAACAGAAAATATAGTTTCAGATGTTGTTTCAAAAGAATCAGAGTGTGATAATTTGATTAAAGTAGTTACAAATATATCTGATTATGTTGAAGTACAAGTTGCTGAGACAAATTCAACCAAGTTGATTCCTTCAATAATGCAGCCTCCTATGTTAGAGTTAAAACCTCTTCCTGAACATTTAAAGTATGCATATTTAGAGGAAGATAAGAACCTTCCAGTGATTATTTCTAACAAATTAAATATTGATCAAGAAACAAGGTTGTTGCGGATTATTAGGAAGCATAAGAAAGCAATTGGTTGGACTTTGGCAAATATCCCAGGTATTAGCCCTTCCATGTGTATGCATAGAATTCTATTAGAGGAAGAAGTTAAACCAGTAAGGCAACCACAAAGAAGAATTAATCCCCAAATCCTTGATGTAGTTAAAAAAGAGGTAACAAAATTATTACAAGTTGGCATTATTTACCCTATATCAGATAGTACTTGGGTCAGCCCTGTACAAGTGGTTCCCAAAAAGTCTAGAATTACAGTGGTTAAAAATGAAAATGATGAATTAATTCCTACCAGAATCCAAAATAGTTGGCGAGTATGCATTGATTACAGGAAACTTAACAAAGCAACCCTAAAGGATCACTTTCCTTTACCTTTCATTGATCAAATGTTGGAACGACTGGCAGGTAAGTCACATTATTGCTTTTTAGATAGATTTTCAGGTTACTTTCAAATTTATATTGCACCAGAAGATCAAGAAAAAACAACATTTACATGTCCTTTTGGCACTTTTGCTTATAGGAGGATGCCTTTTGGCTTATGCAATGCCCCTGGTACCTTTCAACGATGCATGATTAGTATCTTTGCTGATTTTCTTGAAAATTGCATGGAAGTATTTATGGATGATTTCACAGTATATGGTTCATCATTTGATGCTTGCTTAAATAGTCTAGATAAAGTATTACATAGATGCATTGAAACTAACCTTGTTCTTAATTATGAGAAATGTCACTTCATGGTAGAAGAAGGAATAGTTTTAGGCCATGTGATATCTAAAAAAGGCATAGAAATAGATCCTGCAAAAATTACTGTAATTTCTCAATTACCTTATCCTTCTTGTGTGCGAGATATTCGTTCTTTTCTTGGTCATGCAGGTTTCTATAGAAGGTTTATAAAAAACTTCAGTAAGATAGCCCTTCCATTGTCTAACTTACTATAAAAAAATATAACATTTGACTTTAATGACAAATGTAAAGAGGCTTTTGATTGCTTAAAGAAAGCTTTAACTACCACTCCTATCATCCAGGCACCAGATTGGTCACTTCCATTTGAACTTATGTGTGATGCATCAAATTATGCATTAGGAGCTGTTCTTGCTCAAAGAGTAGGTAAAGTACAACATGTTATTTACTATGCCTCACGAACTTTGGATACTGCACAAATAAACTATACTACCACAGAAAAAGAACTACTTGCTATTGTGTTTGCACTTGATAAATTTAGATCTTATTTGCTCGGTTCAAAAGTAGTTGTATTTTCAAATCATGCAGCATTAAAGTTCCTTTTAAAGAAACCAGATGCAAAACCAAGATTGATCAGGTGGATATTGCTGCTCCAAGAATTTGACATTGAAATTAGGGATAAAATTGGAGTAGAAAATTTGGTGGCTGATCACTTAAGCAGAATTGAAAAAGAACTTGACCCAATTTCTATTAAAGATGATTTCCCTGATGAACAACTTATGGGAATACATGATTCCACTCCATGGTTTGCTGATTTGGTAAACTACTTAGTTGCTTCTGTTACTCCCATACATGCATCTAAACAACAAATAATAAAACTAAAAAGTGATTCTAAATACTATGTTTGGGATGATCCTTACTTATGGAAACTTTGTAGTGATCAAGTCATTAGAAGGTGTGTACCTGAAAATGAATTTCATTCCATTCTTACATTTTGTCATACATATGCATGTGGTGGACATTTTGGACCTCAACGTACAGCAAGAAAAGTATTAGAATCTGGTTTATATTGGCCAACAATTTTTCGTGACACATATACGTTTTGTAAATCTTGCGAACGATGTCAAAGAATGGGAAACATATCTCGTAGAAATGAGATGCCTCAACAACCCATGTTATTTTGTGAAATTTTTGATGTTTGGGGCATAGATTTCATGGGACCTTTTCCTGTATCTTTTGGTTTTGTTTATATACTACTTGCGGTCGATTATGTGTCTAAATGGGTTGAAGCTAAAGCTACTCGAACTGATGATTCTAAAGTTGTTACAGATTTTGTTAAATCACACATATTTTGCAGGTTTGGTGTTCCTAAAGCCATTATTAGTGATCAAGGATCACATTTTTACAACCGTAAAATAGAGTCCCTTCTTAAAAAATATGGAGTTATGCATAAGGTTTCAACACCTTATCACCCCTAAACAAATGGGCAACCTGAAGTGTCCAATCGGGAATTAAAAATGATCCTTCAAAAAATAGTACAACCAAATAGGAAAGATTGGAACAAAAGGTTAGAAGATGCTCTTTGGGCTTATAGAACAGCTTATAAAACACCTATTAGAATGTCACCCTATAGGATTGTTTATGGAAAATCATGCCACTTACCGGTAGAAATTGAGCACAAAGCTTATTGGGCAGTAAAATAATGTAACTTGGACTTAAATGAAGCCAGTAAAGAAAGGAAACTCCAACTACAGGAACTGGAAGAAATTCGTTTGGAAGCTTATGAAAGTTCTAAAACCTATAAAGAAAAAGCCAAATCCTTTCATGAGAAACAGATCTTGAGAAAAAACTTTTTCATTGGACAAAAAGTTTTATTGTACAACTCACATCTAAAGCTCATATCTGGTAAGCTTCGCTCTAAATGGGCAGGCCCATTTGAAATAACTAATATCTTTCCTTATGGTGTGATTGAAATTTCAGATAAAGCGACAAACAAGGTTTTCAAGGTAAATGAGCACCGACTTAAACCTTTCTTTCAAGGGTTCCAAGAGCACATAGATACGGAGGTGTATTTATGTGATGCCAAATATTTTGACTAATTTTTCCTAATAACAATATTTATAAAAAAATAAAAAAATAATAAAAAATAAAAAATAAAAAAATAGATATCAGTTAATTACATCATCATTCTTTTTGGTACTAACACTTATCTTAATCATTATTACTATTATTGTTTTGGCATTATTATCATTTTCTTGCAGTAGTTAAAAGGTCATCGTCAGGCTCGTGACGTTAAACAAGCGCTTGATAGAAGGCAACCTATCACCTTTTCACCTTCTTCATCTCTACTATTCTCTATAACCTCGTTTTTTATTCTCTCTTTTCTAAACAGCCACAACTTCAAAGTAATCTGACAATGGAACAAACCCTTGCAAAACTTAAGGAAAGATTCCCTACACTTCCACGCGATGTGATTGTAAAAATTTACAAAGCTCGAGTTCAAAGGTTAAAACTACTCACATATTTTGGCATTCCAGAGGATGTTCGTTGGCTTATTGAAGCAAAGGTACGTCTCTGGTGAATTAAATAAGTCCTATATAAAACATTTGCCAGGTATGGGACGTAGTTCTTATTCTAAAAAACGAAGAGCTAAAAGGATGGGAGTTTGCCATAAGTGTGCAAGATGGAATTGTGATACACGTTGTAGGAACCCTGGAATGGTATCTATAAATCGGCAGGACAAAATTAAATTTATAAAGGATGGACTGAGTAAAGAGAACTTGGATAACTTAATCCAAACTCTTGAGACGCATCCATGTGGAACGGTTCAAGGAATCCTTCTGAAATTATATGATCTATTCATTCAACAAAAAGAAAACTATAGCCTTGGGAATCTGGCGTTAAACGACCCTGTTTGCCAGTTTATAAGAAAACTGGATGGGTAGCAAAAACCTC
Organism: Clitoria ternatea; assembly: GCA_037962975.1. Taxonomy (NCBI): domain Eukaryota; kingdom Viridiplantae; phylum Streptophyta; class Magnoliopsida; order Fabales; family Fabaceae; genus Clitoria; species Clitoria ternatea. The sequence goes on from CM075672.1 coordinate 80,508,009, forward strand.
GACTCATAGAAGGCGTTTAAGCCGTTACTGGATGTAAAACCAGAGGAAGATGTAAGCCATAATCACAACTACTGTACATATTTACTGTTGTTTTCAATGTTTGACTTTTCTGAATTCACTTTGACTTTTAAAATTACCTATTTTTATTTTCTTCAATCATGTCTTTTCAAATTTCTTCATTACCGTCATTTATTTTTATATAATAATAATTATGTAAACTTTTTATCTTTCATCAATTATTTCATCTCAGTTTTTATCTATATAAGGGCGCATAACTCTATATGGAAAACACAAAAAAAAGATGAAAAAAATCAAATCCATTTGCGTGTTTGGTGGATCCAACAATGGTAATTGTAAGGAGTACCTAATAGCAGCTACTAAGTTGGGAAAACTATTGGCTGTGAAAGAAATAAAGGTCTTGTATAGAGGAGGAGTACAGGGTTTGAGAGGCTCCATGTCACTATCTGCACTAGTTGAAGGAAGCAACGTCTCTAGTATCATCCTACATCATGTTGGTATTACACCAGCTATTGCTGTAGGAACTGAGGTAAAAGTTACAAGCCTCTATCAACAAATGGCTCGTATGGTTATAGGTGTTGAAGCCTTTATCGCACTTCCTGGAGGTTTTGGTACTTTTGAGGAAATATTTTGCATTTTATCATGGTGTAGCATGAACTTTCATAAAAAGCCATTAGGATTATTAAATATTAATGGTTTTTATGACAGTTTGTTAATGTTTTTAGATAAAGCTGTGGAACAGGGCCTTATAACTCAAGATGATCGATCATTCATTCATGCTTCATCAGATGCAGATGAATTGATTGATATTTTACAGAGCTTTTTACCCCAACCTCAACCCCTCTTGAAGCAAGATAAGGATCACACACACAAGCGAAAGAATCCAGAACCAGACACCACCCTTCGGTTATAACTTCTTTCTCACCTTTATTTATATTTAAAAAAATATTAAAAAAAAGAGAAAAAAAAATAGACTGTGGAAATCATATAAGACACTGAGGACAATGTCTTGAATAAGTGTTGGGGGGGTCTGAGTTATATATATATATATATATATATCTATTTTATTATTTTTTTGTAAGGGATAGACAGAGTAAAGATTAATTTGGGAAAGTTGTATCTAAAGTCATAAAGATGCATCTTTGAGAACCAAAGTCTTGAGACGTATCCTTCACTATATAGTGTCAGTATCACTTTTGTTTAATTTTTTTTTAAAATAAATTTTTTTTTTCTTTTCTTTCATGAGTACTTTTGTTGGGATGGGCTGAGTAAAGAGTCCAAACTCTTGAGACGCATCCTCATAACAAATCTCACTCGGATAACCACAATCGTTTCACCTTCCTTATCAAAACCATTTTTCATAAAAAATAAAAATAAAAAAGTAAAAAATAAAAATAAAAACACACACACACACACATAGCCACTATATTTACTTTAGTGCTACGCCTTTGCCTTTACCTTCACCCGAATCATTTCTATTCGACATCAACCATTCTGCAACCATAAACATCATCTTCATCATTCTCCAGCCGCCACACTTTGCCTTTATCCTTTTCTTTCAGATCGGAGCCACACCTCACCACTAGTCAATCATCAGGTTCTTTAGTTTCTCTTAATGGATGATATAGCAGAGTCTTTCTATAGGCATACGAATGAATTAAGATGTATGTTATTGCTCTTGATGCTACTCATGGTTGTGTTGATGATATTTTTCTTATGGGTTCTAACACAAGGCCTATAAAATAGGGTTGTATGACACAATCAAATTGTTCAGTTATACTAATCATTTCACATGCAATTGAACTGCCCAATTTGTTATAGGTATCTTCGTTACTAAGCGCCCTTAAAAAAAAGTACAGAGCAAGAAGCATAAGGAACCGGATCTTGACACCAATATTTAGTTATGATTTATTTTTCCTTTTTTGTTTCTTGTTCACAAAAAAAAATCATCATTTCCAGTTTTTTATTTTAAATTCTACATGCTTTTCACTAAATTTGTTTTTTTTAAATTTGTCTAAGTAATGAGTAATTGCATCACCCTTGTCCAATATTTCATGACATGTTGTGAATAATTTCCTTGCATATTAATTTAATAAGTTGTTTGTGAAGATCAAATTGTATATGAATTGTGATATATTGACCACCCTCGGTGAGATTTTGAGCTTAATTGGATGGATCATATTATGCCATCTTTCCTTTTTCTTGATTAACCCTTATTTATTAGTACTCTAGAACTTGACTTGTTTCTTTTTGACGTATTATGTTCCATGTGCATGCTTTGATGTGATTAAGGCCATTTTTGTTTTAACTAGCCACTAGCCATATGCCTTACCTTACATACTTTCCATTGTTACCCACGTTGAGCCTATATCCATTTCTTGATTCAGCCACATAATTTACCAATAGCCAAAAAAAAACATGATCACCTTTGCTTAGGAATTGATTAGGAGTTTTGGAATTACTATGAATAAAGATTCTTGATGATTGTGGAAATGTACCCAAGATATATATGTTGTTGTTTCATTGTTCAAAAAGAAAGTAAAAAAAAATAATAAAGAAAAAGAGAAAAAGAAGAAAAAGAAGAAGTGGTGAATATATGTATGAAAATAATCAGGAGGATTTATTCTCATGTTTTATCCTCCATCATGTTTCATTTTGCTAAGTATTGAGTTTCAAAATGTACTTCCACAATCACTGAATCACTTACTCCATTGCTCTTTTTCAACCCTAAGTTTAGCCATACTATTTTATTTTATCCACCCTATATCACCTTGGCCCCATTACAACCTTAATAAAGTCCTTTTGATCTTTGCATGCATATGTGTTCAAATATGGAAATTAGAAATTTGTCAAGCCTATGGTAGTGCTAATTTATTTGGGTGATTTCTGAGAGTATACACAAACCCAAACAATTGAGATATAGAGAGCATAAAGAGAACATCTATCATATTTTCATCCACTCTTTGATTTGATCACTCAATTTGTGAAACTAGTATATAATGCTTCTTATTCACACTTATCATGACCTCTTGATATAAGGGATGATGTGTATTACTTATTATTTAGACTTCAAAAAAAAATCAATTTGAAAAAAAAAACCTTTTTCTGTTGTTTCTCATTTTAGTTTTTGGTTTGGTTTTGCCCTGGAGTGCAAAAGCTTAAGTGTGGGCGAATTTGATAAATCAATTTTAATACACTTCTTATAGTTTTACACTTGGGGTTTATTATATAATTACTATGTTTAATAATAGTATTTTAATTAAGTTTTATGTTGTTTAGTTAAATTGAAGTATTATGTATATATGTTTCAATTTTTGTTTTTTGTATGTATCTTGAGTATCTTGTCTTATTTTGGCCATAACTTGGGCTTTTGTGATCCAAATGGGCTAATCTTGGAGCCCATGGAAAGCTAAGACAGAGGGCTACATCATGATGATCAAATTTGGTTATTTTGCATCTGGAAAAAATAAAAAAATGGAGCTTGAATCAATCAGCCCTCATGTGTCCCACCAGCATTGACATAGTTCACCAAAATACATATATCTGGAGCTCTAGATGTCCAAATGACCTCATTCTTGCGTACAATTCTCAATAAGACAGATATCTACAACTTTCATGTTGACGGTTTTTCAAAATTCGGCCATCTAGAAGGTCATATTGGACTCGCAAGGTGGAGAAGATAAAGAGGAGAATGAATTTCAACACCTACCATTATCTTCTTTTGAATTATTGTAATTTCAAGCCCACCAATGTTGAAAAAATGCATTAATAATCAGAAAATAAATGTATAGTATCACCACATCTTGCCTATAAATAGATGCTTGAAGTTGTAAGGTAGATACATAAGAAATACATGCTTTAGTTTTCATTACAATTCTATATCTTTGCTTTAGCTTCTTAAGTTTTAGTTCTTTCTTTTTCTTTATCTCCTTGTTCTATATTCCATCCTTCAAGTTATGCTTTTCATTTCCCTTCCTCAATATCAAGTAAGTTAATTTTATTATTTGTTATTTACTTTTATAATAAAAGTTTTAGTAAATCTAATATTAGCTTTCATTGTTAAAAATTATCATGGAAGCTTAATCTTTTAAAATCAACTCAAGGAATTTAATTTTTCTTTATGTTAACTTTGAGTTCTTGCTCTTAATATTTTGATTGAAGATAATTACTTTTCTTTGTTTCTCAAGCACTTATGATGGTAGATTATTTAAGTGTATAACCGATTGGTATATAATTCAACAATCTATAATCTAAATTGATGTTGGTTGGTTAATCAATAATCAATTTGAGAACAAAGATTAAGTTACTAAATAAGAGATTTCTATTTAGTTTCTTAACTCAATCAAATTATGGTTTTAAAGTTATTTTAGTAATTAATAAGAATATATCGATTGATTATTCTTATTAGTTCATTAATTCAATTCTAGAAGATTTTCTAGAATATAATCATTTAGGGATTCCAAATGATTCAAGATTGAGAAATTAATTATATTTAATCATATTTATGATTAATGATTAGTTAACTAAAGATTTATTAATTTCTTGGGTTGGTTGTTTCTAAATTTGATTATTCTTACTCATAAATTTACTTTTTACACTATCATATAATCACTTAATTTTCCTTTCAAGCTCAACACAAACCCCCCTTTATTATAACTAAATTGAGTGTAACTAATTGAACTAAGGTCCTCGAGAGACGACTAAGGTTGTTCACCTTATACTATATTAATTTAACTTTTTATTTGACCCGACAACGACAGCGTGTCAATGACTATGGTTCTTTTTGTTGCTCTTGTTTTTTGATGTTCCGGGTTCATCTCCTGATTTTTCTAATTCTTCTGGGTTGATCTAGCTAAATGGAGATGTAGATGAAGTCCCTTTTTAAGATCAGAAGAGAGTTTCATATGAAGCACAAAACCAGATTTTGGGGCATGTTTCAAGGAGTGCTTTTCGGGATAGTGTGTTGGAGAGAGTGATGAATTCAATTAATTTTCTTTTATTTTTTAAATAATAATATGAAAAGATAAAAAATGGTGTTCACACAGAGTCTAGGGAAAGGGTCCTGGTTATTAACTCCTCCAGGGCCTCCATACCGGAATGAGGAGGGGGAGGAATATCATGCCCACCGGGGTCTCAGTCGCCACCCCCTTACCCTTATCCACTGCTCGAGGGACGAGGTTCGCCCTCTACTTCTTGGATTCCCCGGTAGCCTTCCCCTTTTCTTTCCACTTCCCCAGGGCGTCCTTGACATTAATCACCCCGCCAGGGATAGGGAGTCTGGAAGACTTCCTCATCTTCAGGGTGATATTATTTTTCATAATGGCGTCAACCACCGACCCCTCCATCAGCTTGCGCAGGTTCTCCAGGGCGCGACATTCATATTCCCAGAAAAGCATAAAGGAAGATCAGTAAAATATGGTACATAAATATATGAAAACAGAAATAGAGATGGGTATATAGCCAAATGAGCGAGATACTCATTTCGTGTCTCCATGGTGCCAAGGAGAGAGCGGCACTTGAGGGGGGCACCTCGGGAGATTTCTGGAGGGTGTCAACCACTGTTTTGGCGGACTCAGAAAGGGAGGACTCGTCAATGGCGTAAGCTAAACTCTCCAGCAAGACATGCTTGTGAGTCCAGCCGGTGTGGATTTTGAACTGACCTTCTTCATCCTTCCAGAAAGGAGGCTCCGTCCCTTTAATGTAAAGTTTTAGGAAGGAGTTCTTGAAGGAGCCTCCGGTGATCTTGTAGGAATCCGTAAAGGCCTCGAAGTTGAAAATGTCACTCGGACAACGTAGATTGACGAATCCCATTCCAGTTCCACCTCGGCGCATTACACGGGCAAATCAGAAAAAGATGGCGACGGTGGGGGTGAAGCCTAGGTACTTGCCCAGTACTTCAAGAGAGATAACCAAGGCCCAGCCGTTAGGATGGAGTTAGCTGGGGGCGATGTCTAAAAAGCACAACACCCCCATCTTGAACTTGTTCAAGGGGAACCAGACTTCCACCTTGCTTATTGTGTAATCATGGAAATAAATAAAGTGGTCCCTCAGGATGTGATAGATCCGCTCTTTGAGTATGGGGGGCAAAGAGGGCAAACGAGTTGGCGTACTTCTTGGCGCACCAATGATACTCGATCTCAAGTTCTACCCCGTCTGTAGGCTTGGCAAGGCGGCTGTAAATGTAGAATACGTCCTGAGAGACCCAGAAATAAGGATCTTTAGCCTTACGAGCTAACCAGTTTAATTTATCTGTGATCATAAAGGTGTCATTGGGGTCGTTCCTCAAAACTGAAGAGCCGGCGGTGTCAATAGTTACAACTGTGCTAAAAAGGGACATGCGAATAAAAGTCAGTATCATCAGCGTAGTAATGCACTATGAAGGAATTCTTACTCTGGTCCAAACACAAAAGAGGAAGATGAGAAGGAGGATTCTAAACTCCAGAAGTGGAGGACTCTGCCTGGGAGGCGGAACCCAAGTTAACTGGAGTCATCCATCTGCGGATATCCGTTTGAGTAAGCCGAGGTCCCAAATGAGGAACCTCGGGTGGCCAGGATATCGAAGGGTTTGATATAATCTCACAAGAGGAATTTTGTTCCTGGCCGTGGTTAGAAGAAAAGGAAGACATGGTAAAAGGAAAGATTTTTTAGAGGCTACCCGTAAGGATGATGCGAGCAGTCTTTCGAGTACGAGCCAGGATGAAGTAGGAGAACAAAAATAGATGGCGGTTGAGTAGAGTTTCGGTGAAAAACGAATGAAGTAAAATAGCAGAGGCACTTGCTTTTATAGGCAGAAAAAGGCATAGGCCGAAGTTTAACCATCGCGGCCCATGGAGGAAGACGAAGCGTCGCAGCCCAAAAAAGAGCATCGTTTCTCCTAGGAATGACGTCATCTGATGGTGCATGGAATATATGACCAATTATGATGTGACATGTCAATAATCCATGTGAAATGACAGCTTTTACAGGTGAGGCGCATTAAATGCCTCACCTAACCTAAAGTATATCTGACCATGGCTGTGATGGCACATCGGCACTCACACCCGACAGTTTTTTCAATCAAACTTTAAATAGTTTACTTATTGTAGTAACACTACAAAAATAAACTAAGGGGCAAATGATCTGGGGTGGCAACCAAGGCCCAGACCGAGGTCCATAAACACTATGCCATGTCACTGAAAAAGCTGGCAAGTCCATGACCGAAGTCTGAAACCATTGGGCGACTACGGTTTTCTCCTTTGACCCGGACTCATAACTGACAATCAAATAGCGAGTTAAATGAGGTATGAGCAACTTGACCCTGCAGACACTGTATCAACAGTAAGTTAGGAAGATGGTCAAATCACTTCAAAAACTAAGGTAAACACTATAAATACAACTTATTTATTACTGAAGGGGGCTATGAACAAATCTTGTGAGTTACCTCTATAATACCATACTATCTTAGTGACTGTACTGACTTAAGCATCGAAGAATCTTCTGTAGGTACACCTCCGGTGTGGCCCTTAACTCCAGTACGGACTAAACATCAATTGCCACCTTTACTTGAAGAACCTCAGATTCCCACTGAACCTAGGTGCATAATACCGTACTCCACTAAGACGATGTAAAACTGAGATTCAGTGAGGTGATTACGATCAGTTAAATTTCCAACCCCGGTCAAGACATTCATTCTTGACCCCGGATTCTTGAATACAACAGAATTTAACGCTAGTGGAAATCTCAAGGAATTACTTGAGAAGACTGGATGTAGGCAAGTTGTTGGTCGAGCTAGTATAAAATCCATGTTTGCAATCTCTTATCCCTATCTTTGCATACATTCATTTTGTCATTTTCAAGGATTTTATAATTTGCATAATAAAGAAATTTAAAAATATTACTTGGTCTTAAAAAGTTTGAAAAACTCAATTCACCCTCCCCCCTTATTAAGTTAATTAGAGGCCTGACACGCTGTCGTTGTCGGGTCAAATAAAAAGTTAAATTAATATAGTATAAGGTGAACAACCTTAGTCGTCTCTCGAGCACCTTAGTTCAATTAGTTACACTCAATTTAGTTATAATAAAGGGGGGTTTGTGTTGAGCTTGAAGGGAAAATTAAGTGATTATATGATAGTGTAAAAAGTAAATTTATGAGTAAGAATAATCAAATTTAAAAACAACCAACCCAAGGAATTAATAAATCTTTAGTTAACTAATCATTGATCACAAATATGATTAAATATAATTAATTTCTCAATCTTGAATCATTTGGAATCCCTAAATGATTATATTCTAGAAAATCTTCTAGAATTGAATTAATGAACTAATAAGAATAACCAAACGATATATTCTTATTAATTACTAAAATAACTTTAAAACCATAATTTGATTGAGTTAAGAAACTAAATAGAAATCTCTTATTTAGTAACTTAATCTTTGTTCTCAAATGGATTATTGATTAACCAACCAACATCAGTTTAGATTATAGATTGTTTAATTATATAACAATCGGTTATACACTTAAATAATCTACCATCATAAGTGCTTGAGAAATAAAGAAAAGTAATTATCTTCAATCAAAATATTAAGAGCAAGAACTCAAAGTTAACATAAAGAAAAATTAAATTCCTTGAGTTGATTTTAAAAGATTAAGCTTCCATGATAATTTTTAACAATGAAAGCTAATATTAAATTTACTAAAACTTTGATTATAAAAGTAAATAACAAATAATAAAATTAACTTACTTGATATTGATGAAGGGAAATGAAAACCATAACTTGAAGGATGGAATATAGAATAAGGAGATAAAGCAAGAGAAAGAACTAAAACTTAAGAAGCTAAAGCAAAGATATAGAATTGTAATGAAAATTAAAGCATGTATTTCTTGTGTATCTTCCTTACAACTTCAAGCATCTATTTATAGACAAGATATGATGATACTATGCATTCATTTTCTGATTATTAATGCATTTTTTCAACATTGGTGGACTTGAAATTACAATAATTCAAAAGAAGATAATGGTAGGTGTTGAAATTCATTCTCCTCTTTATCTTCTCCACCTTGCGAGTCCAATATGACCTTCTATATGGCCAAATTTTGAAAAACCTTCAACATGAAAGTTGTAGATCTCTGTCTTATTGAGAATTTGGAGTAATAATGAGGTCATTTGGACATCTAGAGCTCCAGATATGTGTATTTTGGTGAACTATGTCAATGCTGGTAGGACACATAAGGGTTGATTCATTCAAGCTCCATTTCTTTATTTTTTTAGATGTAAAATAACCAAATTTGATCATCATGATGTATCCCTCTGTCTTAGCTTTCCATGGGCTCCAAGATTAGCCCATTTGGATCACAAAAGCCCAAGTTATGGCCAAAATAATGCAAGATACTCAAGATACATACAAAAAATGAAAATTGAAACATATATGCATAATACTTCAATTTAACTAAACAACATAAAACTTAATTAAAATACTATTATTAAACATAGTAATTATATAATAAACCCCAAGTGTAAAACTATAAGAAGTGTATTAAAATTGATTTATCAAATTCCCCCACACTTAAGCTTTTGCACTCCAGGGCAAAACCAAACCAAAAACTAAAATGAGAAACAACAGAAAAAGTTTTTTTTTTCAAATTGATTTTTTTTAAGTCTAAAATAATAAGTAATACACATCATCCCTTATATCAAGAGGTCATGATGAGTGTGAATAAGAAGCATTACATACTAGTTTCACAAATTGAGTGATCAAATCAAAGAGTGGATGAAAATGTGATAGATGTTTTCTTTATGCTCTCTATATCTCAATTGTTTGGGTTTGTGTATACTCTCAGAAATCACCCAAATAAATTAGCACTACCATAGGCTTGACAAATTTCTAATTTCCATATTTGAACACATATGCATGCAAAGATCAAAAGGACTTTATTAAGGTTGTAATGGGGCCAAGGTGATATAGGGTGGATAAAATGAAATAGTATGGCTAAACTTAGGGTAAAAAAGCAATGTAGTAAGTGATTCAGTGATTGTGGAAGTACATTTTAAAACTCAATACTTAGCAAAATGAAACATGATGGAGGATAAAACATGAGAATAAATCCTCCTGATTATTTTCATACATATATTCACCTCTTCTTCTTTTTCTTTCTTTTTTTTTAATTATTTTTTTACTTTCTTTTTGAACAATGAAACAACAACATATATATCTTGGGTACATTTCCACAATCATCAAGAATCTTTTTCATAGTAATTCCAAAACTCCTAATCAATTCCTAAGCAAAGGTGATCATGTTTTTTTATGGGCTATTGGCTAATTATGTGGCTGAATCAAGAAATGGATATAGGATCAACGTGGGTAACAATGGAAAGTATGTAAGGTAAGGAATATGGCTAGTGGCTAGTTAAAACAAAAATGGCCTTAATCACATCAAAGCATGCACATGGAACATAATACATCAAAAAGAAACAAGTCAAGTTCTAGAGTACTAATAAATAAGGGTTAATCAAGAAAAAGGAAAGATAGCATAATATGATCCATCCAATTAAGCTCAAAATCTCACCGAGGGTGGTCAATCTATCACAATTCATATACAATTTGATCTTCACAAACAACTTATTAAATTAATATGCAAGGAAATTATTCACAACATGTCATGAAATATTGGACAAGGGTAATGCAATTACTCATTACTTAGACAAATTTAGAAAAAACAAATTTAGTGAAAATCATATAGAATTTAAAATAAAAAACTGGAAATGATGATTTTTTTTATGAACAAGAAACAAAAAAGGAAAAATAAATCATAACTAAATATTGGTGTCAAGATCCGGTTCCTTATGCTTCTTGCTCTGTACTTTTTTTTAAGGGCGCTTAGTAACGAAGATACCTACAACAAATTGGTCAGTTCAATTGCATGTGAAATGATTAGTATAACTGAACAATTTGATTGTGTCATACAACCCAGTTTTATAGGCCTTGTGTTAGAACCCATAAGAAAAATATCATCAACACAACCATGAGTAGCATCAAGAGCAATAACATACATCTTAATTCATTCGTATGCCTATAGAAAGACTCTGCTATATCATCCATTAAGAGAAAATAAAGAACCTGATGATTGACTAGTGGTGAGGTGTGGCTCCGATCTGAAAGAAAAGGATGAAGGCAAAGTGTGGCAGCTGGAGAATGATGAAGATGATGTTTATGGTTGCAGAATGGTTGATGTCGAATAGAAATGATTCGGGTGAAGGTAAAGGTAAATGCGCGACACTAAAGTAAATATAGCGGCTATGTGTGTGTGTGTGTGTTTTTATTATTTTTTTATTTTTTTATTTTTTTATTTTTTTATTTTTTATGAAAAATGGTTTTGATAAGGAAGGTGAAACGATTGTAGTTATCCGAGTGAGATTTGTTATTAGGATGCGTCTCAAGAGTTTGGACTCTTTATTCAGCCCATCCCAACAAAAGTACTCATGAAAGAAAAGAAAAAAAATAAATTATTTTTTTTATTTTAAAAAAAATAAACAAAAGTGACACTAACACTATATAGTGAAGGATACGTCTCAAGACTTTGGTTCTCAAAGAAGCATCTTTATGACTTTAGATACAACTTTCCCAAATTAATCTTTACTCTGACTATCCCTCACACAACAAAAAAAAATAAAAAATAATAAAATATATATATATATATGTAACTCAGACTCCCCACACTTATTCAAGACATTGTCCTCAGTGTCTTATATGATTTCCACAGTCTATTTTGTTTCTTTTTCTTTTTTTTAATGATTTTTTTTAAAATATAGATAAAGGTGAGAAAGAAGTTATAACCAAAGGGTGGTGTCTGGTTCTGGATTCTTTCGCTTGTGTGTGTGATCCTTATCTTGCTTCAAGAGGGGTTGAGGTTGGGGTAAAAAGCTCTGTAAAATATCAATCAATTCATCTGCATCTGATGAAGCATGAATGAATGATCAATCATCTTCAATTATAAGGCCCTATTCCACAGCTTTATCTAAAAACATTAACAAACTGTCATAAAAACCATTAATATTTAATAATCCTAATGGCTTTTTATGAAGGTTCATGCTACACCATGATAAAATGCAAAATATTTCCTCAAAAGTACCAAAACCTCCAGGAAGTGCGATAAAGGCTTCAGCACCTAAAACCATACGAGCCATTCGTTGATAGAGGCTTGTAACTTTTACCTCAGTTCCTACAACAATAGCTGGTGTAATACCAACATGATGTAGGATGATACTAGAGACGTTGCTTCCTTCAACTAGTGCAGATAGTGCCATGGAGCCTCTCAAACCCTGTACTCCTCCTCTATACAAGACCTTTATTTCTTTCGCAGCCAATAGTTTTCCCAACTTAGTAGCTGCTATTAGGTACTCCTTACAATTACCATTGTTTGATCCACCAAACACATAAATGGATTTGATTTTTTTTATCTTTTTTTTGTGTTTTCCATATAGAGTTATGCGCCCTTATATAGATAAAAATTGAGATGAAATAATTGATGAAAGATAAAAATTTTACATAATTATTATTATATAAAAATAAATGACGGTAATGAAGAAATTTGAAAAGACATGATTGAAGAAAATAAAAATAGGTAATTTTAAAAGTCAAAGTGAATTCAGAAAAGTAAAACATTGAAAACAACAGTAAATATGTACAATAGTTGTGATTATGGCTCATATCTTCCTCTGGTTTTACGTCCAGTAACGGCTTAAACGCCTTCTATGAGTCGAGGTTTTTGCTACCCATCCAGTTTTCTTATAAACTGGCAAATAGGGTCGTTTAACGCCAGATTCCCAAGGCTATAGTTTTCTTTTTGTTGAATGAATAGATCATATAATTTCAGAAGAACTCCTTGAACCGTTCCATATGGATGCGTCTCAAGAGTTTGGATTAAGTTATCCAAGTTCTCTTTACTCAGTCCATCCTTTATAAATTTAATTTTGTCCTCCCGATTTATAGATACAATTCCAGGGTTCCTACAACGTGTATCACAATTCCATCTTACACACTTATGGCAAACTCCCATCCTTTTAGCTCTTTGTTTTTTAGAATAAGAACTACGTCCCATACCTGGCAAATGTTTTATATAGGACTTATGTAATTCACCAGAGAGATGTACCTTTGCTTCAATAAGCCAACGAACATCCTCTGGAATGCCAAAATATGTGAGTAGTTTTAACCTTTGAACTCGAGCTTTGTAAATTTTTACAATCACATCGCGTGGAAGTGTAGGGAATCTTTCCTTAAGTTTTACAAGGGTTTGTTCCATTGTCAGATTACTTTGAAGTTGTGGCTGTTTAGAAAAGAGAGAATAGAAAACGAGGTTATAAAGAATAGTAGAGATGAAGAAGGTGAAAAGGTGATAGGTTGCCTTCTATCAAGCGCTTGTTTAACGTCACGAGCCTGACGATGACCTTTTAACTACTGCAAGAAAATGATAATAATGCCAAAACAATAATAATAATAATGATTAAGATAAGTGTTAGCACCGAAAAGAATGATGATGTAATTAACTGATATCTATTTTTTATTTTTTATTTTTTATTTTTTTTATTTTTTTATAAATATTGTTATTAGGAAAAATTAGTCAAAATATTTGGCATCACACAAATACACCTCCGTATCTATGTGCTCTTGGAACCCTTGAAAGAAAGGTTTAAGTCGGTGCCCATTTACCTTAAAAACCTTGTTTGTCGCTTTATCTGAAATTTCAATCACACCATAAGGAAAGATATTAGTTATTTCAAATGGGCCTGCCCATTTAGAGCGAAGCTTACCAGATATGAGCTTTAGACGTGAGTTGTACAATAAAACTTTTTGTCCAATGAAAAAGTTTTTTCTCAAGATCTGTTTCTTATGAAAGGATTTGGCTTTTTCTTTATAGGTTTTAGAACTTTCATAAGCTTCCAAATGAATTTCTTCCAGTTCCTGTAGTTGGAGTTTCCTTTCTTTACTGGCTTCATTTAAGTCCAAGTTACATTATTTTACTGCCCAATAAGCTTTGTGCTCAATTTCTACCGGTAAGTGGCATGATTTTCCATAAACAATCCTATAGGGTGACATTCTAATAGGTGTTTTATAAGCTGTTCTATAAGCCCAAAAAGCATCTTCTAACCTTTTGCTCCAATCTTTCCTATTTGGTTGTACTGTTTTTTGAAGGATCATTTTTAATTCCCGATTGGACACTTCAGCTTGCCCATTTGTTTGGGGGTGATAAGGTGTTGAAACCTTATGCGTAAAACGTATATGCGTCACAAAAAATTATTGGCCAATATAAACCAGATTCTAATACTTTCCTTGTTGTACGTTAAGGTCCAAAATGTCCACCACATGCATATGTATGACAAAATGTAAGAATGGAATGAAATTCATTTTCAGGTACACACCTTCTAATGACTTGATCACTACAAAGTTTCCATAAGTAAGGATCATCCCAAACATAGTATTTAGAATCACCTTTTAGTTTTATTATTTGTTGTTTAGATGCATGTATAGGAGTAACAGAAGCAACTAAGTAGTTTACCAAATCAGCAAACCATGGAGTGGAATCATGTATTCCCATAAGTTGTTCATCAGGGAAATCATCTCTAATGGAAATTGGGTCAAGTTCTTTTTCAATTCTGCTTAAGTGATCAGCCACCAAATTTTCTGCTCCAATTTTATCCCTAATTTCAATGTCAAATTCTTGGAGCAGCAATATCCACTGATCAATCTTGGTTTTGCATCTGGTTTCTTTAAAAGGAACTTTAATGCTGCATGATCTGAAAATACAACTACTTTTGAACCGAGCAAATAAGATCTAAATTTATCAAGTGCAAACACAATAGCAAGTAGTTCTTTTTCTGTGGTAGTATAGTTTATTTGTGCAGTATCCAAAGTTCGTGAGGCATAGTAAATAACATGTTGTACTTTACCTACTCTTTGAGCAAGAACAGCTCCTAATGCATAATTTGATGCATCACATATAAGTTCAAATGGAAGTGACCAATCTGGTGCCTGGATGATAGGAGTGGTAGTTAAAGCTTTCTTTAAGCAATCAAAAGCCTCTTTACATTTGTCATTAAAGTCAAATGTTATATTTTTTTGTAGTAAGTTAGACAATGGAAGGGCTATCTTACTGAAGTTTTTTATAAACCTTCTATAGAAACCTGCATGAACAAGAAAAGAACAAATATCTCGCACACAAGAAGGATAAGGTAATTGAGAAATTATAGTAATTTTTGCAGGATCTACTTCTATGCCTTTTTTAGATATCATATGTGTAACACCTTAATTTAATAAATAATTAAAAACCAATACGGGGAAATTTTTCCAAAATTAAGTAACTAAAGACTATAAGGCAACCGGATAACGCAAAGGGCGGAGTGCAAGGAAGAACAAGGGAAATGAGAGATCATCCACACGCATAAGGCAAATAACAGAAGGCTAAGACTGGAACCAGTTCGTGGGTTTAGTGTAATATACCAGCGCCAGGGCGGATTACGTAATATCATTGGCTCACTCAGACGGGGTATGATACCGCCTAGGTGGGGTATGACAATGCAACAGCGGATAGAGGGGATTTCTCAAGGAAGCTTTTTCACGAGTAACACTGGTCATTTAGTGGAAGGGAATAGGTAAGGGAAGAGAGAAGGGAGCAATGCTGGGACCGACCCGCACTGTCCAGCGAAACACAGCAGCGCCTGGACGAGGACTAAGATAACACTGACTCGCTCAAGCGAGGTCCGAGGCCGCCTGAGCAAAGCATAACAATGCAACCACGGAAGGAGGAAGTGATTACACCGCCGTCCAGTTCGGCAAGGCACAACAACGCCTGGACGGACTACATCACAACATCCACTTACTCAGGCGATGTCCAACACCGCCCAGCGAGACATAATAATGCGACAACAGAGGAGGGAGGTACATAGGCGGAGTCTCACGTTGATATCTGCTTGCTTCAGCATGGTTCCACGCGCTTGGGCGAACCGTCCTAGTTACTTGGGCGGGGTATGACACCGCCTAAGCGAGGTCAGCACAACGCCTCTTCAACACAAACACAAGGTAATTTCTCAATCGGATGTGGACAAGGGTTCACTCGGTAAATCCTCCCGCTCGCACTTCACTCGGGAAAACGGGAAGTTACAGTGTACATATGCGGTAGTAGGTTGTGGAGGAGGGAGAGGCCTGAACTTATGCCGCCCAACTCAACTAATCATGACAACGCCTGGGCGGACTCAACCACAACGCCCAAATCAGGGGTCAACACCGGTGTCTGGATTGCATTAGCATCACAACGGATAGGAAGGATAATGGGCGGTATCTCACTCTGATAATTACTCGCTTCAGCACGAGTCCTCACGCTTGGGCGAATTGCCCCCACACTTCGGGCGGGGTACGACTCCGCCCAAACGTATCCGACATAAGTCTTCCTAGAGATAATTCATAATTCACTCAGACTTGGCTGTAGCCTGCTAAATCATGCTGTCCCTGCGTATTCATTAAAGCACAAGCATGAAACAAGGTAGCACATAGCATGTCACACACGAAATCATACATCCAGATATATATAATAAGAGCATATGTCAATATTTACAAACACAAAATCGGATTTCTCCTTGTCAATAAGGTTCTATTTATCCCAAAACACTAACATCCGACATGAACCAGTCAGGGCTTAATTTAACATCGCATTAATTAAGCCTTCCAAATGCATTAGCACTTCGCTCAACGTTCCAGCTCTGCTTCTGGTCCTCATCTCGAGAGACATTCACTGAAAAATGGCCACTGCAGGGGTGAGCATCTTAAATTTTAAATGATAGATACCGACTCAGGTTATCTGCCAATTACACAACAATACATATACGTACAACACGATTAAGATCAGGGCAACATCCATCGGTCAAGACATATATGAGTAACTCTTACCGCTCTATAATTACCGATCGTCACTCGACTGTAGTCATAGCATTTTCAGTGACACGGATACGCTTGCATGCATATATATATATACGTATATTCATGAAACAGTTTTCATTCAGCATCTAGGGTACGTACACACGGAATGGATTACTTGGCATACACGTTCAGTATACTCATACACGATATCAAATGCATAATTAAATTTCAGTCAATAACACATGCACAGAGCATCCACTCAGTCCTACACATTTTACCCATTCACTTCCCACTCGGCATACTTAACCAATTTCAACAACATTAACAGTAGTAGTAATATTAACAATGATAAGCACAGAAGGTTTCACTCGGTTCCGCATCGTGTGTATCGGTCAGAAGTTGCAACGTAGGCATCTCAGCCTTTTTTATACATAGCTCTCAGCTATCAGATCAGCTCCCAGCTGCTTGGCCGTTTTACAGGTACCCAACCGTTTGTCCACAGGTGACACCAACGCTCTCAGCGCCAACGGCGGTGTTCACAGACAGCCCGAGTCCACTCAAGGGCTACCCCGAGTCCCACTCAAGGATTTTACAGCGTCCCACGCTGGATGACCGAAGGTAGTGTCTCACACTACGTGCTCCCAGCACAACGCATCCCATGCGCCACACGCGGATTCGACGCACAACATTTATTTCACGCATGCATTCTCGCATTCAAGCACACACACACACCATGCAATCAGTAGTACACATTATCCGAACTCAATATATAGCTTCCATGCAATCAGTTATCATTCCATATTCAGACATCCACAACATTTCGTTCGATCAAGACATGCAATCGGTTTACAGCTTCATTCAACGCATGCATCATTCTAAAAATCACAAGTTTGCTCAGGCATTTCGATTCATCTCATCCTAACATGCAATCGGTGTAAGACAGCGTCAAATTTGTTTAAAGCAGGCATTTCCTATACACAACAATTTATTAAAGCATTCATATTGATACAACCCGACATGCAATGTGAGATCCTGCAGCACATACCTGTGTGAAAGGTGCTAACATGCAACACTCATTTCTCACTCGTCAGGCAACTAAACTATACACACTCACATGCAACGCAATACACCATCAGAGCACGGATATAGCAAGCATCAGTACTCGAAACCTGTTCATAACCCATGCATTTAAGATAGAAGATACTCCCCCTACCAATTACGAAACTCCGAGGGATTTTTTCCTGCTTGGGTAGTGGTTCTCCTCTCTGCTGCTTCACTTGGCGATCGTCCTCTCTCGTGTGGGGAGTTCCACTCCACTGCAGCACCGTCGCCTTGGTTCTCGAAGCAGGAGATGGACTGGAGGGCGGAGAAGGCAAGAGAGAAAACAAGAGGAATAAAGAAGGGAGTTCGCGGAATTCTCTGCGTGAAGAGCATGGCCTCGCCTGTATAAGTACCCGCGTGGAGAACAGGATGGTGGGATGGGGAAACGCGATAATCCTGCCCATGCCACCATGCTTCCATGTTAATTATTCTATTACTTCTTAATTAATTAAATTAAGGGAGGTGTTGACTTGTTGACTTGTTATTTAACTTGGTTGCTTTAATTAAAATGGGGATGTTACAGTTCTCCCCCACTTGAAAAGAATTTCGTCCCCGAAATTCAGTTGGTAATTCATGTGAAGCTTTAGTTGGTAACTCACCTAAATGAACAACTCGGGGTACTGCTGTTTTATGGCATCTTCGCGTTCCCACGTGCAGGAGGTGGTCTTGCCTTGCTGCCACTCCACCTTCACTAGTCTCACGTTTCTGTTTCTCAAGCGTTTTACCGATCGGTCCACGATTCCAATCGGTGTAGTCACAGTGGTCAGGTCTTCTTTGATCTCTACTTCATCGTCAGGCATCGTGTGGCTGGGGTCATGTAAATACTTTCTTAGTTGAGACACATGAAATACGTCGTGCAATCGGGACAAGTGGGTTGGTAATGCGATGCGGTATGCCACGGGGCCGACTCGTTCTAACACCTCATAAGGTCCAATGTATCGAGGGCTTAACTTCCCACTTTTTAAGGCTCGTCCGACTCCCTTACTCGGAGAAGTTCTCAAAAACACTCGGTCTCCGACTGAAAATTCCAATGGTTTGGTGCGCTTGTCATGGTAGCTCTTTTGCCTGTCTTGTGATGCTTTCATCCTTTCCTGTATCACTCGGATCTGCTCTGTGGTTTGCTTCACGATGTCTGGTCCCAATAGTAGACTTTCACCCGTTTCCGACCAGCAGAGTGGGGTTCGGCATCTGCGCCCATATAATGCCTCGTAGGGTGCCATGCCAATGCTGTGATGATGGCTGTTGTTGTACGTAAACTCGATCAAGGGAAGGTACTGCTCCCAGTCCCCACCGTGCTCTAACACACACGCTCTTAATAAATCTTCTAGACTCTGAATTGTTCGCTCGGATTGTCCATCCGATTGGGGGTGGTAGGCAGAACTAAGCCAAAGCTTCGTCCCCATTTCTTGATGCATGCTAGTCCAAAACCGGGACGTAAACCTAGGGTCCCTATCTGATACAATAGAAGTAGGTATGCCATGCAGTCGGATAATTTCTTGAATGTAAATTCGAGCCAACTTATGCAATGGGTACTTCATATTTACAGGTAAGAAGTATGCACTCTTCGTCAATCGGTCAACAATGACCCAAATTGCATCATGGCCCGCTCAGTTTTTGGGTAATCCTATGATAAAATCCATCGCAACTGAGTCCCATTTCCACACGGGGACCTCTAGAGGCTGTATTGCACCGTACGGTTTTTGGTGCTCTACCTTCGATTTCTGACAAGTGATACACCGGGCCACGTACTCCGCCACATCCTTTTTTAGTCTGGGCCACCAGAACTGTCTCCTCAAGTCGTGGTACATTTTCGTGGTTCCTGGGTGAATGCTGAGTAGGCTTTTGTGGGCTTCGTCAAGCACCATCCTTCTCAATCTTCCTCCACTCGTTATGTATATTCTGTCTCTCACCCGGAAGATCCCATCTGACCCCTTGGTTAAGGATAAATCTTTTCCTTTGGCCTGAATTTTCTTCATTTCAGCTAGGTAAGAGTCCGCCTGTTGCTGCTCGTACACGGATTTTAAGAATTCATTGGCAATCCTCAACGTACCGATTGTCATTCTCTGAGAGGAAGGGGTGTCAACATGCAAGTTCATGTCTCAGAACCGCTCCAACAACTCTACTTCCTTTGCCATCATTGCTGCCATGTGGAGGGATTTCCGACTCAAAGCGTCGGCCACGACGTTTGCCTTACCTGGGTGGTATTTTAACTTGAAATCGTAGTCCTTTAAAAACTCAATCCATCTCCTCTGCCTCATGTTCAGCTCCTTTTGGTCGAATAGGTATTTGAGGCTCTTATGATCGCTGTACACTTTAAATTTGGACCCGTACAAGTAATGCCTCCAGATTTTCAACGCAAAAACCACTACTGCCAGCTCCAAGTCATGGGTCGGGTAATGCTGCTCGTGGGGTCTCAATTGTCGAGAGGCATATGCTATCACTCGGTCTTTCTGCATGAGTACACACCCTAATCCGAGTCCTGACACGTCAAAATAGACCACGAAGCTTTCTCGTAACTCAGGTAATGCCAACACCGGAGCAGTCGTCAACTTATTCTTCAGCTCTCGGAAGTTGTGCTCGCACTCGGGACTCCACACGAAAGGAACGTTTTTCCGAGTCAGTTTAGTCAGGGGTAATGCCAGTTTAGAGAAACCTTCGATGAACCTTCTATAATAACCTGCCAAGCCCATAAAACTTCTTATTTCTGAGACCGACCTGGGCCTCTCCCATGCTATTACAGCGGCTATCTTCGCAGGATCCACCGAGACGCCTCGCTCGGAAATCACATGCCCGAGGAAGTGGATCTCATCCATCCAGAATTCGCACTTCGAAAGCTTTGCAAACAATTGTTTCTCGTAACTCAGGTAATGCCAAATTTGGAAGTAACCTGAAAATCCCTCTAGAAAGCAGTAATGTGACGTACCTGCCAGTCGTTCCAACATTTGATTAATGAAAGGTAAAGGAAAGTGATCCTTTCGGGTTGCTTTGTTAAGTTTCCTGTAATCAATGCATACTCGCCAACTATTTTGGATTCTGGTAGGAATTAATTCATCATTTTCATTTTTAACCACTGTAATTCCAGACTTTTTGGGAACCACTTGTACAGGGCTGACCCAAGTGCTATCTGATATAGGGTAAATGATGCCAGCTTGTAATAATTTTATTACCTTTTTTTTAACTATATCAAGGATTTGAGGATTAAGTCTTCTTTGTGGTTGCCTTACTGGTTTAACTTCTTCCTCTAATAGAATTCTATGCATACACATGGAAGGGCTAATACCTGGGATATCTGCCAAAGTCCAACCAATTTCTTTCTTATGCTTCTTAATAATCTGCAACAACCTTGTTTCTTGATCAACATTTAATTTGTTAGAAATAATCACTGGAAGATTCTTATCTTCCTCTAAATATGCATACTTTAAATGTTCAGGAAGAGGTTTTAACTCTAACATAGGAGGCTGCATTATTGAAGGAATCAACTTGGTTGAATTTGTCTCAGCAACTTGCACTTCAACATAATCAGATGTATTTGTAACTACTTTAATCAAATTATCACACTCTGATTCTTTTGAAACAACATCTAGAACTATATTTTCTGTTTTAAGGGAGTATGGATCATTATTATCATTAAGCAGATATTTCTCAATTTCAGTACACACATTGCATTGATGAGAATCCATGCATGAATCATAAACAAATGAATCATAAAAATCAGACAATACAGGAAAATCAACATCATCAGACAACTTAATAATATTATCCTCAACTAAATCAGTTATTAAGTCAATTTGAAAAACAGAATGATCCTCAGTAGGATGCTTCATAGCATCTAAAATGTTGAATCTAACCACACTGTCTCCAAATTCCATAGAAAGTGTTCTTGCATGCACATCTATCTTTGTTCTAGCTGTTTTTAAGAATGGTCTACCTAAAATTATTGGACCTATATTGGTGGAATTCTCACTTTCCATATCTAGAACATAAAAATCTGTAGGAAAAATTAAATCATTAACTTTAACAAGGACATCTTCAATAATTCCTGTAGGATGTGCAGAGCTTCGATTTGCTAATTGTATAACCACCTGTAGTTTGCAAAGGTCCAAGGGAAAGTGAAGTAAATACAGTCATAGGCATAACATTAATAGATGCACCTAAGTCTAGCATGGCATTTTCAAATTTGTTATTGCCTATTATGCATGGAATGGTAAACGTCCCAAGGTCTTTACATTTTTCTGGTATATATGACAAAGGTTTTTCAATTAATACAGACACATTTCTACTTATATTAATCTTTTCATTGCCTTTTAGTCTTTTTTTATTAGTGCATAGTTCTTTAAGGAATTTGGCATATCTTGGGATTTGCTTGATGGCTTCTAATAAAGGTATATTTACCTATACTTTTCTAAATGTTTCCAAGATCTCCTCATCCATTTTCTTATTTTGTATAGATTTTTGTCTTTGTGGAAATGGAAGAGGGATATGTTGCTTATCAGGACCAGCTGCAGAAGGAGGATTTGTAAAAGATATATCATTACTATTATTACTTGAACTATCTAAAACTTCTTCTGCATGTTTTTCTGTGACAATAGTATTTTCAGTTTGTTGTTGTTTTTCTGGTCCATGGATAGCTTTACCAGATCTTAAAGTAATTGCACTTATATTTTTAGGATTGACAATTGTCTGAGCGGGCAACTTATCTGAACCTTGAGACTGCAAATGGTTTAAAGATGTAGCCAATTGACTAATCTGATTTTCAAGAGTCTGAATTGTAGCCTCAGTTCTTTTTTAGAAGTTCAGACTATCTACTGACATTTGCTTCATCAATTCCTCTAAATTTAATTTCTCAGTGGAAGGTGCAGCTATTTGTGTAGCTTGTTGTTGTACATGAGGAGGTTGATAAGGTCTGCTTGGTCCAGTATTTGCCTGAAAAGGTGTATGAGGTTGTTGTGAAGAATTACCCCATCTTAAATTAGGGTGATTCCTCCAACCAGGATTATATCTGTTAGAAGAAAGATCATAATTATTATGTTGTTGTTGTGGTAGTCTGTTATTATATAAGTTGGTAGCACATACTTGAGGATTTTCATCAGGAATTTTAGCTTCCTGCAGTGAAGGACAATAATCGGTATAATGATCTGATGAAGTACAGATAGAACATACCTTAGTAGGGGTTACAGGTTGTTGTTTTTGAGACACAATAATATTTTTCATAAGTGTTGCTAGTTCAGCAAATTTACTTTCCCATTTTTTATCTCCATCATTAGTAGTTTCAATTTCATGGACTCCTCTAATTACTACCGAATTATTTCTAGTGGCATGTTGTTGAGCATTAGCAGCCATGTTCTCATTTAAAGTTTTTGCTGCATTTGTAGTTTTATTTTGCAAAGCACCACCACTAGCTGCATCAACCAAAGTTCTATCCATTGGATTAAGACCTTCATAGAAATATTGTATGAGAAGTTGGTCCGTAATTTGGTGATGGGGACAACTAGCACACAATCTTTTAAATCTTTCCCAGTATTCATAAAGATTTTCCCGGTCATGTTGCCGGATGCCACATATTTCTTTTCTAATTGAGGAAGTTCTTAAAGCGGGGAAAATTTTTTCAAGAAACATTTTCTTTAGGTCATCCCAACTTGTAATAGAGCCAGGAGGAAGGTAAAATAACCAATCCTTAGCGATATCTTCTAGGGAGAAAGGAAAAGCTTTAAGTTTTACATGTTCTTCTGAAACCCCTTCAGGTTTCATGGTAGAGCAAAGGATATGAAATGCTTTTAAGTGTTTATGAGGATCTTCACCTGCACGACCATGAAACTTTGGTAACAAATGAACTAAACCAGTTTTAAGCACAAAAGGAACATCTTCCTCAGGATATAAGATGCATGATGTTTAATTAGTGACATCTGGTGTAGCTAGTTCTTTTAATGTCTTTTCAGCCATGTTATGCAAATACTTAGAAGTTGAAGGTTTAGTTTCACTATTTATGCTATTAGCTAGAATATTATTATTATTATTATTATTATTATTATTATTATTATTATTGTCTAATAGTTTCTTAGATGATCTAACTAATTGATGAAATGTTCTATCTATTTCAGGATCAAAAGAATATAGTGGCTCGGGATTAGATCTAGTCATGCACAATACATCTGCATATATTGTAACAAAATACTACAACTATGTAATAAAAGGAAAAAGTTATCATTTTAATTATGAAATGCTTAGAACATATATTTAAAAATTTAAAGAT
The DNA here is from genome assembly GCA_037962975.1 of Clitoria ternatea. Lineage (NCBI taxonomy): Eukaryota > Viridiplantae > Streptophyta > Magnoliopsida > Fabales > Fabaceae > Clitoria > Clitoria ternatea. The sequence goes on from CM075672.1 coordinate 80,532,263, forward strand.
TTTTTATATTTATATTTTTTTTTAATGGTTGAAAATGAGATTACTAGAAAATGAATAAGAATATAATAAAGTGGAAATTTTTTTTTATATGCTCACATTCAACCAAACCTTAATATCTTCAATACACCTACAAAACAAAATGTAAAATATATTAGATAATTGAATGTAAATAATTAGGACCAAAGGTCCCCGGCAACGGCGCCAAATTTGACACGCTGTCGTTGTCGGGTCAAATAAAAAGTTAAATTAATATAGTATAAGGTGAACAACCTTAGTCGTCTCTCGAGGACCTTAGTTCAATTAGTTACACTCAATTTAGTTATAATAAAGGGGGGGTTTGTGTTGAGCTTGAAGGGAAAATTAAGTGATTATATGATAGTGTAAAAAGTAAATTTATGAGTAAGAATAATCAAATTTAAAAACAACCAACCCAAGGAATTAATAAATCTTTAGTTAACTAATCATTGATCACAAATATGATTAAATATAATTAATTTCTCAATCTTGAATCATTTGGAATCCCTAAATGATTATATTCTAGAAAATCTTCTAGAATTGAATTAATGAACTAATAAGAATAACCAATCAATATATTCTTATTAATTACTAAAATAACTTTAAAACCATAATTTGATTGAGTTAAGAAACTAAATAGAAATCTCTTATTTAGTAACTTAATCTTTGTTCTCAAATTGATTATTGATTAACCAACCAACATCAGTTTAGATTATAGATTGTTTAATTATATACCAATCGGTTATACACTTAAATAATCTACAATCATAAGTGCTTGAGAAATAAAGAAAAGTAATTATCTTCAATCAAAATATTAAGAGCAAGAACTCAAAGTTAACATAAAGAAAAATTAAATTCCTTGAGTTGATTTTAAAAGATTAAGCTTCCATGATAATTTTTAACAATGAAAGCTAATATTAAATTTACTAAAACTTTGATTATAAAAGTAAATAACAAATAATAAAATTAACTTACTTGATATTAAGGAAGGGAAATGAAACCATAACTTGAAGGATGGAATATAGAATAAGGAGATAAAGCAAGAGAAAGAACTAAAACTTAAGAAGCTAAAGCAAAGATATAGAATTGTAATGAAAATTAAAGCATGTATTTCTTGTGTATCTTCCTTACAACTTCAAGCATCTATTTATAGACAAGATATGATGATACTATACATTCATTTTCTGATTATTAATGTATTTTTTCAACATTGGTGGGCTTGAAATTACAATAATTCAAAAGAAGATAATGGTAGGTGTTGAAATCCATTCTCCTCTTTATCTTCTCCACCTTGCGAGTCCAATATGACCTTCTATATGGCCGAATTTTGAAACACCTTCAACATGAAAGTTGTAGATCTCTGTCTTATTGAGAATTTGGAGCAAGAATGAGGTCATTTGGACATCTAGAGCTCCAGATATGTGTATTTTGGTGAACTATGTCAATACTGGTGGGACACATGAGGGTTGATTGATTCAAGCTCCATTTCTTTATTTTTTTCAGATGCAAAATAACCAAATTTGATCATCATGATGTATCCCTCTGTCTTAGCTTTCCATGGGCTCCAAGATTAGCCCATTTGGATCACAAAAGCCCAAGTTATGGCCAAAATAAGGCAAGATACTCAAGATACATACAAAAAATAAAAATTGAAACATATATGCATAATACTTCAATTTAACTAAACAACATAAAACTTAATTAAAATACTATTATTAAACATAGTAATTATATAATAAACCCCAAGTGTAAAACTATAAGAAGTGTATTAAAATTGATTTATCAAATTCCCCCACACTTAAGCTTTTGCACTCCAGGGCAAAACCAAACCAAAAACTAAAATGAGAAACAACAGAAAAAGTTTTTTTTTTCAAATTGATTTTTTTTAAGTCTAAAATAATAAGTAATACACATCATCCCTTATATCAAGAGGTCATGATAAGTGTGAATAAGAAGCATTACATACTAGTTTCACAAATTGAGTGATCAAATCAAAGAGTGGATGAAAATGTGATAGATGTTTTCTTTATGCTCTCTATATCTTAGTTGTTTGGGTTTGTGTATACTCTCAGAAATCACCCAAATAAATTAGCACTACCATAGGCTTGACAAATTTCTAATTTCCATATTTGAACACATATGCATGCAGAGATCAAAAGGACTTTATTAAGGTTGTAATGGGGCCAAGGTGATATAGGGTGGATAAAATGAAATAGTATGGCTAAACTTAGGGTTGAAAAAGAGCAATGGAATAAGTGATTCAGTGATTGTGGAAGTACATTTTGAAACTCAATACTTAGCAAAATGAAACATGATGGAGGATAAAACATGAGAATAAATCCTCCTAATTATTTTCATACATATATTCACCACTTCTTCTTTTTCTTTCTCTTTTTTTTAATTATTTTTTTACTTTCTTTTTGAACAATGAAACAACAACATATATATCTTGGGTACATTTCCACAATAATCAAGAATCTTTTTCATAGTAATTCCAAAACTCCTAATCAATTCCTAAGCAAAGGTGATCATGTTTTTTTTTTGGGCTATTGGCTAATTATGTGGCTGAATCAAGAAATGGATATAGGCTCAACGTGGGTAACAATGGAAAGTATGTAAGGTAAGGAATATGGCTAGTGGCTAGTTAAAACAAAAATGGCCTTAATCATATCAAAGCATGCACATGGAACATAATACATCAAAAAGAAACAAGTCAAGTTCTAGAGTACTAATAAATAAGGGTTAATCAAGAAAAAGGAAAGATGGCATAATATGATCCATCCAATTAAGCTCAAAATCTCACCGAGGGTGGTCAATCTATCACAATTCATATACAATTTGATCTTCATAAACAACTTATTAAATTAATATGCAAGGAAATTATTCACAACATGTCATGAAATATTGGACAAGGGTAATGCAATTACTCATTACTTAGACAAATTTAAAAAAAAAACAAATTTAGTGAAAAGCATATAGAATTTAAAATAAAAAACTTGAAATGATGATTTTTTTTGTGAACAAGAAACAAAAAAGGAAAAATAAATCATAACTAAATATTGGTGTCAAGATCCGGTTCCTTATGCTTCTTGCTCTGTACTTTTTTTTTAAGGGCGCTTAGTAACGAAGATACCTACAACAAATTGGTCAGTTCAATGGCATGTGAAATGATTAGTATAACTGAACAATTTGATTGTGTCATACAACCCAGTTTTATAGGCCTTGTGTTAGAACCCATAAGAAAAATATCATCAACACAACCATGAGTAGCATCAAGAGCAATAACATACATCTTAATTCATTCGTATGCCTATAGAAAGACTCTGTTATATCATCCATTAAGAGAAAATAAAGAACCTAATGATTGACTAGTGGTGAGGTGTGGATCTGATCTGAAAGAAAAGGATGAAGGCAAAGTGTGGCGGCTGGAGAATGATGTAGATGATGTTTATGGTTGCAGAATGGTTGATGTCGAATAGAAATGATTCGGGTGAAGGTAAAGGCAAAGGCGCGACACTAAAGTAAATATAGTGGCTATGTGTGTGTGTGTTTTTATTTATTTTTTATTTTTTTATTTTTTTATTTTTTATGAAAAATGGTTTTGATAAGGAAGGTGAAACGATTGTGGTTATCCGAGTGAGATTTGTTATTAGGATACGTCTCAAGAGTTTGGACTCTTTACTCAGCCCATCCCAACAAAAGTACTCATGAAAGAAAAGAAAAAAATAAATAATTTTTTTTATTTTAAAAAAAATAAACAAAAGTGATACTAACACTATATAGTGAAGGATACGTCTCAAGACTTTGGTTCTCAAAGATGCATCTTTATGACTTTAGATACAACTTTCCCAAATTAATCTTTACTCTGACTATCCCTTACACAACAAAAAAAAATAAAAAATAAAAAAATATATATATATGTAACTCAGACCCCCCACACTTATTCAAGACATTGTCCTCGGTGTCTTATATGATTTCCACAGTCTATTTTTTTCTTTTTCTTTTTTTTTAATATTTTTTTTTTAAATATAGATAAAGGTGAGAAAGAAGTTATAACCGAAGGGTGGTGTCTGGTTCTGGATTCTTTCACTTGTGTGTGTGATCCTTATCTTGCTTCAAGAGGGGTTGAGGTTGGGGTAAAAAGCTCTGTAAAATATCAATCAATTCATCTGCATCTAATGAAGCATGAATGAATGATCGATCATCTTAAATTATAAGGCCCTGTTCCACAGCTTTATCTAAAAACATTAACAAACTGTCATAAAAACCATTAATATTTAATAATCCTAATGGCTTTTTATGAAGGTTCATGCTACACCATGATAAAATGCAAAATATTTCCTCAAAAGTACCAAAACCTCCAGGAAGTACGATAAAGGCTTCAGCACCTATAACCATACGAGCCATTCGTTGATAGAGGCTTGTAACTTTTACCTCAGTTCCTACAGCAATAGCTGGTGTAATACCAACATGATGTAGGATGATACTAGAGACGTTGCTTCCTTCAACTAGTGCAGATAGTGCCATGGAGCCTCTCAAACCCTGTACTCCTCCTCTATACAAGACCTTTATTTCTTTCGCAGCCAATAGTTTTCCCAACTTAGTAGCTGCTATTAGGTACTCCTTACAATTACCATTGTTGGATCCACCAAACACACAAATGGATTTGATTTTTTTTATCTTTTTTTGTGTTTTCCATATAGAGTTATGCGCCCTTATATAGATAAAAACTGAGATGAAATAATTGATGAAAGATAAAAATTTTACATAATTATTATTATATAAAAATAAATGACGGTAATGAAGAAATTTGAAAAGACATGATTGAAGAAAATAAAAATAGGTAATTTTAAAAGTCAAAGTGAATTCAGAAAAGTAAAACATTGAAAACAACAGTAAATATGTACAATAGTTGTGATTATGGCTCACATCTTCCTCTGGTTTTACGTCCAGTAACGGCTTAAACGCCTTCTATGAGTCGAGGTTTTTGCTACCCATCCAGTTTTCTTATAAACTGGCAAACAGGGTCGTTTAACGCCAGATTCCCAAGGCTATAGTTTTCTTTTTGTTGAATGAATAGATCATATAATTTCAGAAGGACTCCTTGAACCGTTCCACATGGATGCGTCTCAAGAGTTTGGATTAAGTTATCCAAGTTCTCTTTACTCAGTCCATCCTTTATAAATTTAATTTGTCCTCCCGATTTATAGATACCATTCCAGGGTTCCTACAACGTGTATCACAATTCCATCTTGCACACTTATGGCAAACTCCCATCCTTTTAGCTCTTCGTTTTTTAGAATAAGAACTACGTCCCATACCTGGCAAATGTTTTATATAGGACTTATGTAATTCACCAGAGAGACGTACCTTTGCTTCAATAAGCCAACGAACATCCTCTGGAATGCCAAAATATGTAAGTAGTTTTAACCTTTGAACTTTATAAATTTTTACAATCACATCGTGTGGAAGTGTAGGGAATCTTTCCTTAAGTTTTGCAAGGGTTTGTTCCATTGTCAGATTACTTTGAAGTTGTGGCTGTTTAGAAAAGAGAGAATAGAAAATGAGGTTATAGAGAATAGTAGAGATGAAGAAGGTGAAAAGGTGATAGGTTACCTTCTATCAAGCGCTTGTTTAACGTCACGAGCCTGACGATGACCTTTTAACTACTGCAAGAAAATGATAATAATGCCAAAACAATAATAGTAATAATGATTAAGATAAGTGTTAGCACCGAAAAGAATGATGATGTAATTAACTGATATCTATTTTTTATTTTTTATTTTTTATTATTTTTTTATTTTTTTATAAATATTGTTATTAGGAAAAATTAGCCAAAATATTTGGCATCACACAAATACACCTCCGTATCTATGTGCTCTTGGAACCCTTGAAAGAAAGGTTTAAGTCGGTGCCCATTTACCTTAAAAACCTTGTTTGTCGCTTTATCTGAAATTTCAATCACACCATAAGGAAAGATATTAGTTATTTCAAATGGGCCTGCCCATTTAGAGTGAAGCTTACCAGATATGAGCTTTAGACGTGAGTTGTACAATAAAACTTTTTATCCAATGAAAAAGTTTTTTCTCAAGATCTGTTTCTCATGAAAGGATTTGGCTTTTTCTTTATAGGTTTTAGAACTTTCATAAGCTTCCAAACGAATTTCTTCCAGTTCCTGTAGTTGGAGTTTCCTTTCTTTACTGGCTTCATTTAAGTCCAAGTTACATTATTTTACTACCCAATAAGCTTTGTGCTCAATTTCTACTGGTAAGTGGCATGATTTTCCATAAACAATCCTATAGGGTGACATTCCAATAGGTGTTTTATAAGCTGTTCTATAAGCCCAAAGAGCATCTTCTAACCTTTTGCTCCAATCTTTCCTATTTGGTTGTACTATTTTTTGAAGGGTCATTTTTAATTCCCGATTGGACACTTCAGCTTGCCCATTTGTTTGGGGGTGATAAGGTGTTGAAACCTTATGCATAACTCCATATTTTTTAAGAAGGGACCCTATTTTACGGTTGCAAAAATATGATCCTTGATCACTAATAATGGCTTTAGGAACACCAAACCTACAAAATATGTGTGATTTAACAAAATCTGCAACAACTTTAGAATCATCAGTTCGAGTAGCTTTAGCTTCAACCCATTTAGACACATAATCGACCGCAAGTAGTATATAAACAAAACCAAAAGATACAGGAAAAGGTCCCATGAAATCTATGCCCCAAACATCAAAAATTTCACAAAATAACATGGGTTGTTGAGGCATCTCATTTCTACGAGATATGTTTCCCATTCTTTGACATCGTTTGCAAGATTTACAAAACGTATATGCGTCACGAAAAATTATTGGCCAATATAAACCAGATTCTAATACTTTCCTTGCTGTACGTTGAGGTCCAAAATGTCCACCACATGCATATGTATGACAAAATGTAAGAATGGAATGAAATTCATTTTCAGGTACACACCTTCTAATGACTTGATCACTACAAAGTTTCCATAAGTAAGGATCATCCCAAACATAGTATTTAGAATCACTTTTTAGTTTTATTATTTGTTGTTTAGATGCATGTATGGGAGTAACAGAAGCAACTAAGTAGTTTACCAAATCAGCAAACCATGGAGTGGAATCATGTTTTCCCATAAGTTGTTCATCAGGGAAATCATCTCAAATGGAAATTGGGTCAAGTTTTTTTTCAACTCTGCTTAAGTTATCAGCCACCAAATTTTCTGCTCCAATTTTATCCCTAATTTCAATGTCAAATTCTTGGAGTAGCAATATCCACCTGATCAATCTTTGTTTTACATCTGGTTTCTTTAAAAGGAACTTTAATGCTGCATGATCTGAAAATACAACTACTTTTGAACCGAGCAAATAAGATCTAAATTTATCAAGTGCAAACACAATAGCAAGTAGTTCTTTTTCTGTGGTAGTATAGTTTATTTGTGCAGTATCCAAAGTTCGTGAGGCATAGCAAATAACATGTTGTACTTTACCTACTCTTTGAGCAAGAACAACTCCTAATGCATAATTTGATGCATCACACATAAGTTCAAATGGAGGTGACCAATCTGGTGCCTGGATGATAGGAGTGGTAGTTAAAGCTTTCTTTAAGCAATCAAAAGCCTCTTTACATTTGTCATTAAAGTCAAATGTTATATTTTTTTGTAGTAAGTTAGACAATGGAAGGGCTATCTTACTGAAGTTTTTTATAAACCTTCTATAGAAACCTGCATGAACAAGAAAAGAACAAATATCTCACACACAAGAAGGATAAGGTAATTGAGAAATTATAGTAATTTTTGCAGGATCTACTTCTATGCCTTTTTTAGATATCACATGGCCTAAAACTATTCCTTCTTCTACCATAAAGTGACATTTCTCATAATTAAGAACAAGGTTAGTTTCAATGCATCTATGTAATACTTTATCTAGACTATTTAAGCAAGCATCAAATGATGAACCATATACTGTGAAATCATCCATAAATACTTCCATGCAATTTTCAAGAAAATCAGCAAAGATACTAATCATGCATCGTTGAAAGGTACCAGGGGCATTGCATAAGCCAAAAGGAATCCTCCTATAAGCAAAAGTGTCAAAAGGACATGTAAATGTTGTTTTTTCTTGATCTTCTGGTGCAATATAAATTTGGAAGTAACCTGAAAATCCATCTAAAAAGCAATAATGTGACTTACCTGCCAGTCGTTCCAACATTTGATCAATGAAAGGTAAAGGAAAGTGATCCTTTCGGGTTGCTTTGTTAAGTTTCCTGTAATCAATGCATACTCGCCAACTATTTTGGATTCTGGTAGGAATTAATTCATCATTTTCATTTTTAACCACTGTAATTCTAGACTTTTTGGGAACCACTTGTACAGGGCTGACCCAAGTGCTATCTGATATAGGGTAAATGATGCCAGCTTGTAATAATTTTGTTACCTCTTTTTTAACTATATCAAGGATTTGAGGATTAAGTCTTCTTTGTGGTAGCCTTACTGGTTTAACTTCTTCCTTTAATAGAATTCTATGCATACACATGGAAGGGCTAATACCTGGGATATCTCCCAAAGTCCAACCAATTGCTTTCTTATGCTTCTTAATAATCTGCAACAACCTTGTTTCTTGATCAACATTTAATTTGTTAGAAATAATCACTGGAAGATTCTTATCTTCCTCTAAATATGCATACTTTAAATGTTCAGGAAGAGGTTTTAACTCTTACATAGGAGGCTGCATTATTGAAGGAATCAACTTGGTTGAATTTGTCTCAGCAACTTGCACTTCAACATAATCAGATGTATTTGTAACTACTTTAATCAAATTATCACACTCTGATTCTTTTGAAACAACATCTAGAACTATATTTTCTGTTTTAAGGGAGTATGGATCATTATTATCATTAAGCAGATATTTCTCAATTTTAGTACACACATTGCATTGATGAGAATCCATGCATGAATCATAAACAAATGAATCATAAAAATCAGACAATACAGGAAAATCAACATCATCAGACAACTTAATAATATTATCCTCAACTAAATCAGTTATTAAGTCAATTTGAAAAACAGAATGATCCTCAGTAGGATGCTTCATAGCATCTAAAATGTTGAATCTAACCACACTATCTCCAAATTCCATAGAAAGTGTTCCTGCATGCACATCTATCTTTGTTCTAGCTGTTTTTAAGAATGGTCTACCTAAAATTATTGGACCTTTATTGGTGGAATTCTCACTTTCCATATCTAGAACATAAAAATCTGTAGGAAAAATTAAATCATTAACTTTAACAAGGACATCTTCAATAATTCCTGTAGGATGTGCAGAGCTTCGATTTGCTAATTGTATAACCACACCTGTAGTTTGCAAAGGTCCAAGGGAAAGTGAAGTAAATACAGTCATAGGCATAACATTAATAGATGCACCTAAGTCTAGCATGGCATTTTCAAATTTGTTATTGCCTATTATGCATGGAATGGTAAACGTCCCAAGGTCTTTACATTTTTCTGGTATATATGACAAAGGTTTTTCAATTAATGCAGACACATTTCTACTTATATTAATCTTTTCATTGCCTTTTAGTCTTCTTTTATTAGTGCATAGTTCTTTAAGGAATTTGGCATATCTTGGGATTTGCTTGATGGCTTCTAATAAAGGTATATTTACCTCTACTTTTCTAAATGTTTCCAAGATCTCCTCATCCATTTTCTTATTTTGTATAGATTTTTGTCTTTGTGGAAATGGAAGAGGGATATGTTGCTTATCAGGACCAGCTGCAGAAGGAGGATTTGTAAGAGATATATCATTACTATTATTACTTGAACAATCTAAAACTTCTTCTGCATGTTTTTCTGTGACAATAGTATTTTCAGTTTGTTGTTGTTTTTCTGGTCCATGGATAGCTTTACCAGATCTTAAAGTAATTGCACTTATATTCTTAGGATTGACAATTGTCTGAGCGGGCAACTTATCTGAACCTTGAGACTGCAAATGGTTTAAAGATGTAGCCAATTGACTAATCTGATTTTCAAGAGTCTGAATTGTAGCCTCGGTTCTTTTTTGGAAGTTCAGACTATCTACTGACATTTGCTTCATCAATTCCTCTAAATTTAATTTCTCAGTGGAAGGTGCAGCTATTTGTGTAGCTTGTTGTTGTACATGAGGAGGTTGATAAGGTCTGCTTGGTCCAGTATTTGCCTGAAAAGGTGTATGAGGTTGTTGTGAAGAATTACCCCATCTTAAATTAGGGTGATTCCTCCAACCAGGATTATATCTGTTAGAAGAAAGATCATAATTATTATGTTGTTGTTGTGGTAGTCTGTTATTATATAAGTTGGTAGCACATACTTGAGGATTTTCATCAGGAATTTTAGCTTCCTGCAGTGAAGGACAATAATCGGTATAATGATCTGATGAAGTACAGATAGAACATACCTTAGTAGGGGTTACAGGTTGTTGTTTTTGAGACACAATAATATTTTTCATAAGTGTTGCTAGTTCAGCAAATTTACTTTCCCATTTTTTATCTCCATCATTAGTAGTTTCAATTTCATGGACTCCTCTAATTACTACCGAATTATTTCTAGTGGCATGTTGTTGAGCATTAGCAGCCATGTTCTCATTTAAAGTTTTTGCTGCATTTGTAGTTTTATTTTGCAAAGCACCACCACTAGCTGCATCAACCAAAGTTCTATCCATTGGATTAAGACCTTCATAGAAATATTGTATGAGAAGTTGGTCCGTAATTTGGTGATGGGGACAACTAGCACACAATCTTTTAAATCTTTCCCAGTATTCATAAAGATTTTCCCGGTCATGTTGCCGGATGCCACATATTTCTTTTCTAATTGAGGAAGTTCTTAAAGCGGGGAAAATTTTTTCAAGAAACATTTTCTTTAGGTCATCCCAACTTGTAATAGAGCCAGGAGGAAGGTAAAATAACCAATCCTTAGCGATATCTTCTAGGGAGAAAGGAAAAGCTTTAAGTTTTACATGTTCTTCTGAAACCCCTTCAGGTTTCATGGTAGAGCAAAGGATATGAAATGCTTTTAAGTGTTTATGAGGATCTTCACCTGCACGACCATGAAACTTTGGTAACAAATGAACTAAACCAGTTTTAAGCACAAAAGGAACATCTTCCTCAGGATATAAGATGCATGATGTTTAATTAGTGACATCTGGTGTAGCTAGTTCTTTTAATGTCTTTTCAGCCATGTTATGCAAATACTTAGAAGTTGAAGGTTTAGTTTCACTATTTATGCTATTAGCTAGAATATTATTATTATTATTATTATTATTATTATTATTATTATTGTCTAATAGTTTCTTAGATGATCTAACTAATTGATGAAATGTTCTATCTATTTCAGGATCAAAAGAATATAGTGGCTCGGGATTAGATCTAGTCATGCACAATACATCTACATATATTGTAACAAAATACTACAACTATGTAATAAAAGGAAAAAGTTATCATTTTAATTATGAAATGCTTAGAACATATATTTAAAAATTTAAAGATTTTTTATATTTATATTTTTTTTCAATGGTTGAAAATGAGATTACTAGAAAATGAATAAGAATATAATAAAGTGGAAATTTTTTTTTATATGCTCACATTCAACCAAACCTTAATATCTTCAATACACCTATAAAACAAAATGTAAAATATATTAGATAATTGAATGTAAATAATTAGGACCAAAGGTCCCCGGCAACGGTGTCAAATTTGACACGCTGTCGTTGTCGGGTCAAATAAAAAGTTAAATTAATATAGTATAAGGTGAACAACCTTAGTCGTCTCTCGAGGACCTTAGTTCAATTAGTTACACTCAATTTAGTTATAATAAAGGGGGGGTTTGTGTTGAGCTTAAAGGGAAAATTAAGTGATTATATGATAGTGTAAAAAGTAAATTTATGAGTAAGAATAATCAAATTTAAAAACAACCAACCCAAGGAATTAATAAATCTTTAGTTAACTAATCATTGATCACAAATATGATTAAATATAATTAATTTCTCAATCTTGAATCATTTGGAATCCCTAAATGATTATATTCTAGAAAATCTTCTAGAATTGAATTAATGAACTAATAAGAATAACCAATCGATATATTCTTATTAATTACTAAAATAACTTTAAAACCATAATTTGATTGAGTTAAGAAACTAAATAGAAATCTCTTATTTAGTAACTTAATCTTTGTTCTCAAATTGATTATTGATTAACCAACCAACATCAGTTTAGATTATAGATTGTTTAATTATATACCAATCGGTTATACACTTAAATAATCTACCATCATAAGTGCTTGAGAAATAAAGAAAAGTAATTATCTTCAATCAAAATATTAAGAGCAAGAACTCAAAGTTAACATAAAGAAAAATTAAATTCCTTGAGTTGATTTTAAAAGATTAAGCTTCCATGATAATTTTTAACAATGAAAGCTAATATTAAATTTACTAAAACTTTGATTATAAAAGTAAATAACAAATAATAAAATTAACTTACTTGATATTAAGGAAGGGAAATGAAACCATAACTTGAAGGATGGAATATAGAATAAGGAGATAAAGCAAGAGAAAGAACTAAAACTTAAGAAGCTAAAGCAAAGATATAGAATTGTAATGAAAATTAAAGCATGTATTTCTTGTGTATCTTCCTTACAATTTCAAGCATCTATTTATAGGCAAGATATGATGATACTATACATTCATTTTCTGATTATTAATGCATTTTTTCAACATTGGTGGGCTTGAAATTACAATAATTCAAAAGAAGATAATGGTAGGTGTTGAAATTCATTCTCCTCTTTATTGTCTCCACCTTGCGAGTCCAATATGACCCTCTATATGGCCGAATTTTGAAAAACCTTCAACATGAAAGTTGTAGAGCTCTGTCTTCTTGAGAATTTGGCGCAAGAATGAGGTCATTTGGACATCTAGAGCTCCAGATATATGTATTTTGGTGAACTATGTCAATGCTGGTGGGACACATGAGGGCTGATTGATTCAAGCTCCATTTCTTTATTTTTTTCAGATGCAAAATAACCAAATTTGATCATCATGATATAGCCCTCTGTCTTAGCTTTCCATGGGCTCCAAGATTAGCCCATTTGGATCAAAAAAGCCCAAGTTATGGCCAAAATAAGGCAAGATACTCAAGATACATACAAAAAACAAAAATTGAAACATATATACATAATACTTCAATTTAACTAAACAACATAAAACTTAATTAAAATACTATTATTAAACATAGTAATTATATAATAAACCCCAAGTGTAAAACTATAAGAAGTGTATTAAAATTGATTTATCAAGGCCACTTGAAGAAGATCTAATGACCTCTCCTAACCCCAGCTTCCCTGAGGGAAACTTCATTAATAGACCATCCATGTTTAATGGAGTAGGTTACCAATATTGGAAGACCTGTATGCTAATTTTCATAGAAGCCATTGACCTAGACATATTGGACGCCATAAAAATGCTTTTTTTATCCTCACTAAGATAGTTGACAATAGAACTGTAGATAAAACTAGAAATGAGTGGAGTGACAAAGATAAAAAGAAAGTAAAATATAACCTCAAGGCCAAAAACATTATTACCTTTGCCTTAGGAATTGTATCTCAAATTGTAAAAATGCTAAAGAAATGTGGGACACCCTAGAAGTCAACCATGAGGGAACGAGTGAAGTTAAGATATCTAGAGTAAACACATTAACTTGTGAATATGAACTTTTTCGAATGAATAATATTGAAAACATCTAAGATATGTAAAAGAGATTTATGCATATTGTTAATCATCTTGCATGTTTAGGAAAAACTTTTTCAAATGAAGATTTAATTAACAAAGTGTTGAGATGCTTGAATAGGGAATGGTAACCCAAAGTAACTGCTATATCTAAATTAAGGGATTTAACGAGTGTGTCTCTTGCCACTTTATTTAGAAAGCTATAAGAGCACAAATTGGAACTTACAAGATTAAATCAACATGAAGAAAGCGACAAAAAGAATAAAGGAATAGTAGTCAAAGTCTCCTCACTAACTTCCAATGATAGTGATGAAGACACCATTGATGAACGAAAAGGTATGGATGAAACTGGTGAATTTGGCTTATTTGTTAAAAGATTCAACAAGTTTCTAAAGAAGAAGGAAGCACAAAGGAAACCAAACTTCAAAAAGTCCTTCAAGAAAAATAAAGAATCTTCTCAAGGTCCAAAATGTTACGAGTGTGGAAAGATTGGACACATAAATATGGAATGTCTAAATCACAACCAAAAGATAGAGAAGCATGAAAAGAAGTATCCCAAAATAAAAGAAGAGCCTACATAGCATGAGAGGACAATGATATAAGTTCATCTGAGGAATTTGAGCAAGAGGAAACTAATCTTTGCCTTATGGATAACACCGATGAGGTACGTGATTTAGACCTTCTTAACCCTAGTTTTGATGAATTGCAATATGCTTTTAAGGAATTACATAATGAATATCAAAATCTTGCTAAGAAATTCATTAGAGTTAAGAATAATAATTCCTTTTTAAAAGAAAACATTTCAAGACTTATCAATGAATTAAACCAAGTTAAAATAGAAAAAAGCACTAGAAACAAATTATAGTACTAGTATTCAAAACAATTCATCATGCATGTCTTGTAAAACCTCAAGTCAAGAAATTGAAGATTTGAAAAATGCTTTAACTAAACTCACAATGGGTAGAGATAATCTAAATATACTACTAGGAAAACAAGGATGTCACTTTAACAAAACTGGACTTGGTTTGATCCTTCAAAACAACAAAAGTCATATAAAAATTTATTTGTTTCTAAAAACACTTCCACTAGTCCATTCATTGAGTGTTATCATTGTGGAATAAAAGGTCACACTGCATCCATATGCAACATAAGGAAAAATGGAATTCAAAATAGAATCAAAATTTGGATTAAAAGGGGAACCTTTTCCACAACTAACATTCAAGGACTGAAGAAAATATGGGTACCTAAAACAAGAGTTTAAATTATTTTTGTAGGTATGCTTGGTTGGAAGACAATCAAGTTAGTAAATTGATAGTGGTAGTTCTCGACATATGACGGGGGATAATCAAAATTTTCCTCTCTCAATATTAAAGAAAAAGGGTATGTCACCTATAGAGACAATAATAAAGGAAAGATCCTTGGTATTGGTAAAGTTGGTAAGACCCCTTTTACATCTATTGATAATGTATTATATGTTCAAGGATTAAAACATAGTTTATTAAGCATCAGTTAACTTTGTGATAAAGGAAATAAAGTTATCTTTGACTCAAATACTTGCATAATAGAAGGAAAAGATGACAAAAATATTAAATTCATTAGTCATATAATTAATAATATCTATATGATTGCTTTAAATGATATTTGCTTTCATGATGTACAATGTCTTATTGGTAAAGAAGATGATTCTTGGTTATGGCATAGGAGGATAACATATATTCATATAGATCATTTAAAGAAACTAGTTTAAAAAGAACTAGTAATAGGTTTACCAAAAGTTAAATTTGAAAAGATAAATTATGTGATGCATGCCAAAAAGGTAAGCAAGTAAAAGTCTCTTTCAAATCTAAAAAGATCATATCATCTTCTAAACCTCTACAACTCTTGCATATGGATCTCTTTGGTCTATTTAGAACTATGAGTTTTGGTGGTAACTATTATGCATTAATAATTGTTGATGATTATTCTAGATTTACTTGAACTCTATTTATTGCTTATAAAAATGATGCATTCCATGCTTTTAAGAAACAAGCAAAAAATTATTCAAAATGAGAAAAATGAGAACATTATATCTATTAGAAGTGATCACGACAATGAATTTGAAAATGAATCCTTTGGCAAGTTCTATGAAAAATATGGAATAGATCATAATTTTTTGGCTGAAAGAACTCCACAACAAAATGGAGTAGTGAAAAGTAAAAATAGGTCTCTTATAGAATTAGCTAGAACAATGCTAAATGATTTAAATATCCTTAAATATTTTTGGGCCGATGTTGTGAATATTGCATGTTATGTAATGAATAGGGCCTTAATTAGATTTGTTTTAAAGAACACTGTAACATCCCAAATTTTATATAAATGATTGAGTGAGGAGAATAAATATTAAATAATTACATATGGTTAATTAATGTCCCAAAAATGTTGAAATAATTAAATTGGGATTTATTATGATTGTTCATAATTTATTATGGCTTTAAGGGCTAGAATTATACCTGATTAAAATATGGGTGTTGGACCAAGTATCTGCGATTGAGGTACCATTGGTCAGGGT
This sequence comes from Clitoria ternatea, assembly GCA_037962975.1. Lineage (NCBI taxonomy): Eukaryota > Viridiplantae > Streptophyta > Magnoliopsida > Fabales > Fabaceae > Clitoria > Clitoria ternatea. The sequence goes on from CM075672.1 coordinate 80,548,588, forward strand.
TGTTAAGAATATTATTATGGATCCGAATATATATTTGGAATAATTTTTGGATAAAGTATTGAGCCTGAACGGAGATCCTGTTTATTATGAAATGGTAAAATTTTAACGAAGGGTTGGAAATTAAAACAAAAATCCTTCTTCCTCTCTTGTATTTCACGTTGCCTTCTCCCTCTCTAAGGCAATACACTTTCTTCTTCCCTTTTCCTCATTTCCTCTTTATCTTTTTCCTCTCTAAACCTAAGCAAAAGTAGTGTGCATCTTTCCTCCTCCCTTTTTATTTCCATCTTCAAGCTTGAAGGAGACTTAATTGATTGAAGCTTATCCTTCTTCTCCCTCAAATTTCATCACTCTCTCCCTCTATTGGAAGCTCATTGTTGTCTCTTGGCTTGAGGTAAGTTCCTCACCATTTTTCATGAGCTTGTGCCCTAGGTTTAGGTTATGGATATTGGGTGAGTGATTAAATGCATGTGGGTTGTTGGGAGAACCATTAAATGTGGAAACCCTAAGGTGTGGTGTATTAAATGCAAGCCTTTATGTGCATTTAAAGTGGTACACAAAAATATGGCATTTGATGATGGAAAATGATGATTATTTATTATGATTGTTGGGTTTTTGGTGAAACCCTAACTCTAAAAATTAGGGAAAACAATAAATGTTGGTTGGAGAATGTATTTTGAGAGGAAATGCATGATATTGAGAGTGTGGGTGTTATTAATGGTGTTGAGAGAATATTTATTGGTGATGGTTGATAGCATTAATGATGTTGGATGGCTATTAATGGTGGCTTATGACCATTAGAGTGTGAACCCTTTGATGGGTGTGGCTCTAAAGGCATAATAATAAACATGAACACCAAACCCATGGTGGTTGTGGTGAAATTAATGAAATGGAAAATGGTTTGATGATGATGATGTTATAAACACTAAGTATTAGATTCAGAATGTGTAAGTCTTGGTGATTTTGAGTAGAAAATAATGATGTGGTACCTTATGAAATGTAGGACCTATTTTGAATGACGAGGCTGGAACGTCGAATCGCTTAGACTACTTCTTTTAAGGTAGGAGAGAAGTTTTATATTTTGAATGCATGAATGGAGTATTGGTTGATTGTTATATGTGACAATATACATGTTTTCCTTGCTTATGTGTGTTGATGAAAAGTGAGATGTTGAATAATGTGATATTATGTGTATGCTTGGCAATATGTAGTATGCATTTGGAATATTGATGGTGTGCTATGTGGTAATGTCATTGGTTGGCAAATGTTATGCCTTGATATGTTGAGGATATATTTATATTCACCACTAACATGGAATGATTATTATTGATGATGAAGAAGAATGAATATGGCTGGTGAGCATACCTTGAATGTTGATGAAAGATTAATGAATATTGTTGATGAATGTGATGCCATTGTGATTGATGCAAGTATTGACTTGTATGTATAAAATAAAAATTGTGTTGATGGAAAATTGTTATGAATGCCATATTTAAAACTTGAAACAATGGCAATAACCAATGATAATAAAATCCACTAAGAATTGTATGGTGATATTGGTGATGATTGATGAGTGGCATGATAAGATGCATAGTGTGAGAATGCATATGATTTGCATTTGTATTACATCTATGGCATATTACATACCTGTCGGTAAAGGAATGTTAGGAGTTCCTCCGGTTGGCCCAGTGGGAGGTTGGCACTATGCACAAGCATTATTGTGGTTTCCCTAGTGACTCAGTGTGTAAGTCACGAAGCTTCCCATGTTTAGCTACGGGAGATGCATCTGGTTGACCCTGTAGGGGGTGGCTCTTTGAAAAGCAAGGATTCCCGGTGGTCCCTTGGATCACAGCTGCCATGGTATGAATCATGGTTGGCCCGCAACACCATTTGTTGTTTATGTTGTTTACCGCGGTCATGGTGAAAATGACCGGTGTTGCAAGATGGGCGATGAGGTTTAGTACCAGTAAAATATGGTGATATGTATACAAATATTATGATAAGTGTACACATTTTACTACTGCAGTAGGGGTATGGTTATGAATCCATGCTTGAACCCACAAATTGGTGTTTATATTCCCACAGTCGGATCCGTAGTTGTTGTTAACTCCGTTGTGCATGTGTATTAGCGTAAGAGCATTTGCATATAGCATGGAGATATGCCAAAGGTGATGAGATATGATGATGGTTGAGATTGGGTGAAAGAATACCTAAGACAACATATAAAATATGAATACAAATAAATGACTTTGTGTATGGCGATGTTGTATGTGTTGACCGAATATAAAGAGGGGCATAAATGTGTGTATGCGTATATACTTTGTTATGGATTTTAGAGTATGATTAAGATATGTGTGTGATGATGAAATGATGTAATTTTATTGATAACTGCTATGTTGATGCAAAGTATACATGTCGTTGAATGTATATTCACATAATCACAAATGTATTCATATTCTTCACTTGGAATGTATAACTCACTCTCTCATGTTGTCTATTTTTAGCCTTGTGATGCATGGTATGCATGGGGTGAGATTACATCTATTTTTTATGTGTAGGTTTTGATGATAGAGGTAAATTAGTTGTATAGGAAGTGCCTTGGCTGGCAACCAATGATTTTGTATAGCATATGATGTTGATATACGCTTATTATGTATTGAAATGGTGGATATTCATTTTGTAGGTCATTTGTGAAAATTAGACCCTTGTGTTGTATGGCTAATTTTTTATTGTGACCTTAATAATATATATTGACAATTGTAATACTTGATTTATGCCGATATGATGAATAGATAATGTCAATCATGAATTACAACTGTTTATGAGGCAAATGTGAGTAATTATGATGTTTGAATTGCTAATGTGTGTGAATATTAAGAAGTGGATAGGTCGTATTCCTATGGAATAGATAAGACCTTAAGTAAGGGTCACTTATAGCTCATATTGCATGTATATGATTTGTATGCATGGTTAGTTGTGGCTAATTAGGCCAAATGTGCAACTTGACATGTCATGTAGAGTGCCCAAATACGTATAAAATTACCCTATAACTTAGATTTTGATTGAGATGGAATTTGGGCTTAAAAATTTGCCACATAATTGGTATTGGGTAGGTATGTTGTGTATAAAATTTTATGCAAATTGGAGTTGAATAGCCTAGTGAAAAGGGGATCCAATGTTTGTGAAAACATAGGGTGCAGATGCTGCAAAAGGGTCTGATGGCCAGTAACTGGGCGTACCTACGTTGGTTTTAGGTGTAGGCACGCTGGCTTTCTGGTCCATGGTGCAGCCCTGGGCGTAAGCATGCCTGAACTAGGTGTTGGCACCTTGATTTACTAGACTCAGGATCTGATGGTGTGCCCTTCAGCTTAAGCACACTGATTCTCAACATGGGCACGCTGCATGACTGGGTGATTGGATGGTGCCTGGACAGTGGTTGGGCGTACTTACACTGGGATTCAGCGTAAGCACACTGGTAGTCTGTGGGCTAGCACGACGGGGGTGAGCGTTGGAGCGCTTGGTCTCTGATGGTGGCTGGTTGCTGGGCGTGGGTATGCCAAGAACCAGCGTACCTATGCTGGTTGGTCTAGTGACAGCTTTTGTGATTTCTTTTGTTTTCTTGATTTCCATTTTCATTTTTGGGCCTTTTCTCATATCTCCATATATGGGACTAGGTGTATTGCCCTGTATGCACATTCCTTCCGCTGTAAACTCGAACTATGTCGTATACACAACAGGGCTTTATTTTATCGATCCAGATTGTTAAAAATCTTTAAACTTTCACTCTTTGTTTTCTATGATTCGGATCTAAGTGTAATTGATAGAGTGATGAACCTCTCTTCAAACATGAAAAATTTACTCACATTTTTATTAAATCAATTATTTACTTACATCAGATTTGGGTTATGGAAATCGGGGTGTGACACACTCCATATGAACTATATAAAGGAAGAAAGCCTAATATTTCACATTTTCACATATTTGGTTGTAAATGTTTTGTTTCAAATAATGGTAAAGACAATTTAGGAAAATTTAATGTTAGATCTGATGAAGGAATCTTCCTTGGATATTCATCAAATAGTAAAGCTTTTAGAATATATAATAAGAAAACAATGACAATAAAAGAATCAGTTCATGTTGCTTTTGATGAAGCTAACATCTTAAAGCCTAGAGTTGATGGAGAAGTCCAATATTAATGATGATGAAGACAAAATAAAAGAAGTTGATCTCAAAGAAGATACAAATAAAGAAACTCCCGATCTTCCTAAGGAGTGGAGATTCTTAAAGAATCACCTCATTAACAACATCATTGGAGATATATCAAAAAGGGCAATTACTTGAAAATCTCTCAAAGATGCATGTAATAACATGGCTTTTGTTTCATTAATAGAACCTAAGAATATAAATGAAGTCATCATTAATGAACATTGGATAATTTCCATACAAGAGGAATTAAATCAATTTGAAAGAAATCAAGTATGGGAATCAGTAGTTAGACCTAGTAATCATCCAATCGTTAGAACTGAATGGGTATTTAGAAATAAATTGGATGAAAATGGTACAGTAGTCAGAAATAAAACTAGATTAGTAACAAAAAGGTATAACCAAGAGGAAGGATTTGACTATAAAGAAACTTATGCCACAGTAGCTAGATTAGAAGCCATTAGAATGTTACTTGCCTTTGCATCTATAATGAACTTTAAGCTTTATCAAATGGACGTTAAAAGTGGTTTTCTAAATGGCTATATTCAAGAAGAAGTGTATGTAGATCAACCTCCCGAATTTGAAAATTCAAATTTACCTAACCATGTTTATAAGTTGAAAAAAAAAACTTATATGGCTTAAAACAAACCCCTAAGGCTTGGTATAATCAATTGAGCAAGTACCTTTTGGAAAATAAATTTACAAGGGGAAAGGTAGACATTACATTATTCGTTAAAAGGCATAAGCATGATATTCTTCTAGTTCAAGTCTATGTTGATGATATAGCATTTGGTGCCACTAACGAATCTTTTTGTAGCAAATTCTCATATCATCATGAAAAGTGAATTTAAAATGTCCATTGACAGTATCCCGTAAGTGTACAAGTGTGTCACGTAACATAAAAATGATCGTTCTCTACAGGGACCGTGTTCTCAAGTACTCGTGATTTTAATTTCAATTATATAGACAAGAGGATCAAAGGTGTTTTGCTTTGAAAATTATAAAGAAAATTAAATAAAACTACAATAGAAATTCTTTGAAGAAAAGATTCAATTAAAAGGATCTTGGGATTAAGGAAATGAAATTGCTCTGTATTGACATGTAAAGATTTTGCTTTTATCTCTAAATATCATATATTTCAGGACAAGTTTTCCTAATTCATTAGTATTCTCTTCTTAGAGATCCACTACAGTACTCTATTTTCAAAGAACAATGTTCGATTTGAAAACAGAGCTCATTAACGTTTCATGAAAATCTTAGAGTCCTTAACAGATTTAGTTACTTTTGCAATTCTAATCTTAGGTTCAATTGCCTAAATTGATTAACTAGGTTCACTTCTTAGTCGTTCTCTAATTAACTAAAAATCACTCACACCTATCTCTAGATCATTAAATGCATACAAACATTAACCAATTAAGGAGAATAATGACTTCTTGGTAAAAATAGAGTAATGATACATTAATACATTGCAATCCACCCCTAAATCTGTAACATCCCTCAATTGTGTGTAATTGGTCCCTTGGCCAAGGTATGCTAATTTATGTTTGTTTATGTGAAATAATAATTGGGCTGCGGATGACTTGTTTGTATGATAATGATTAATATTTTTAGAAGGACCTAAGGAACAAGAATAATTATTTGTGATTTAATTGGGTGAAAAGAATTGTTAACTAGTTAAGAACACTTAGTATTTGAATAAAAATATTTAAACTATGCGATTTTAATTATTAACTTTGTGCGTATTCCCCAGTTTTGGCCAAATAAATACTTAAGGTGTCTGAGCTGAGTCATTTTATCCTAGAGTATTTGTATTTTCATTCCCTATGATTTTTGTGAAGGGCCCGAGGCCCATTTCTCATTGCTTGACCCTTTAAGAATTTATTCTGATAAAAACCGAGTTAATCGCCAAAGTCATTCTACGCACCTATTTGTATTTTGAGTATAACTTCTTCTCCCGTTAATGGAATTGAGTCATTCTTATCTCAAAATTTTTGTATCAAAATTTTCTACAACTTTGATGTTGACCATAACACCCTATTCTTACCCAATCAATCCTAGAATTTAAAATACTACACTGTTCCACGTGTCCATTGTTACAACTTGCACTATGTTAAGTAATTTCCACTTTTCTCACTCGTATGACCATGAAATTGAAGGATTCTTTCGCCAAAATTTTCTAGACTTGTTTTCCTACAACTTTGATGAAGGGCATAAAATCAAATTCCCTACCCATTTGCCCAGAAAATTATTTTAGACCACAAATTTAATTTCGTCACAATCTGGAATAGTTTTATTATTTTGGGCATATCTACCTCGTCCCATGTTGGACTTTTGCGTACCATACCTCGTTTTAAAGAGAAAACATAGATCTACAACTTTTATGTTTTGTGTTTTTCCAAATGACCATCTTAACCCCTTTGAAAATGCCATGCAATTTATTGCACTTGGATGTGCCACATTATCCATGCAAAAAGGTGGTCCAATAAGGTGGTCCAACTTGCCTTACAAGCGGAAATGCTAGAGGGACACTTGCTAGGCATGTCAAGTCTTGATCTCTCATCCTTTCCTCTTGTAAAAATTTTCATGAACACCAAACACTACAAAAAAATTATAGTTTTTGGCAATTAAATTTTCAATTTCTGGCAGTTAAAAACTGCCACAAATGTTTTTCTTGGCATTTAAAAAAAGTGCCACTTCCACATGTGCCACAAACTGTTTGTGGCACCTTTTCACTAACTGCTAACAGTAGTGTCAGAAATGGCTTAAACCTTTCTAGCATTTTTTTGATGGCTAGAAATTGAATATTTAACTTCCACTATTATGATCATCACAAATATTATTATTATCACCATTATTATTATTATTATTATTATTATTATTATTATTATTATTATTATTATTATTATTATTATTATTATTATTATTATTATTATAACTAAATTCAACTTTCAATTTATACATAACCTTATACCTCAAATTATCATATTGATAAATAAAAAATCTTATTCATTAACTAAATTCTTTTTATAGCTTTTGTTTTATTTGGTCATCTCATTTTTTCTGTTTTCAATATAAAATGATGTTGTCGTGACTAGGTTACACATTCAAAAACTACTCACTAACGTTGGACATGAGTAATAATAATTTATAAAACAAGTAAAACAATTTATTCATTAACAAACATTTCTTTAGATTTAAAACTAAATCCAAATCATGCTATCCAAATCTATACACATTCAAAACCAAACAATAGTAGTGGTTTTTTCAATCTAAACCAAAATAAGAGTCAAATCCTTGAGAATATTTCAAAGTCTAAGCTTAAAAGTCAATATGGAATTGTATATCTTTGTTGAAACTTCCTAATGAAAGTTGATTAAGCTGCTATCATGTTTCTGACGTGGATTACTGGCCAATGAAGATCTTCCCCGTGGTGTAGGCATATCATGTCTGCTACCTTCATCCTATAAAGATCAAACCATTACATTTGTTAGCATGGTTAAAAGGATGTATGTTACATACTTAAGTTCAATAATATAAAGTTTTGGAAACATTATTTAATTTAACAAAAAAAATATGTGAAATCATTACCCCTGGATTAGTAGAAACACCTAGTAAAGCGCCTAACTCAATTGAAATATTTCCTTCCTTCATTTGTATGTACCCAAGCAACATACTTTGTAATGTTTTTATATTTTCTTCAGAAGTAACTAACTTGTTCTTCAAACTAACAACCTCATCTTTCAATTGAGAACATTCAGTTGATTTAGAACTCGAGGGATTAAAGCTCATGTCACTAAATGTTTAGGTAGATGTAAATCCAACACTATGAAGACCTAATCCTAAGCAATGTACATATCCAGGGTGATCTTTTCCTAAAACTTTTATAAGAACATCATAACTTGAAATTTTTGTAGAATTAGCACATTTGCTCATTTCTTCAACCACTTTTTCCTACATATAAAAATTATTTACATGGTTAAAGCAACTTTGTTTTGATAGAATTTTTTAAAATATAAGAAAATAATACTGAACAACAAATAAGATAACAATACGCTATCAAAAAGAACATATAACATTAATGATTAGTAATCAAGGTTACAACCAAAGACAAAGGGTACATTGATGAAATTTCCACATATGATTAATTGAATAACCAGAACTATTATTAACTTGAATAACCAAAAAAGAAAATACCATTAGAGTTACAACTCTTAAAATAAAGGTATCACTTATTGTGAAAATTATTTATCTTTTGTGTTTAATTCATAAGTTATGTATAATGTAACTTAACTGTATAACTCAAAAAGCTTTTAACATCCATCAAGCTAGCCATCCAAGTTAACTGGTGCCGTCAAATCGGATTAGTTGAGCACTCAGTCACTAGAATTACATAAATTAATATTGAAAGACCAAAATGATGTTGCTAACAAATGGAGGACAAATGTGATGACGTTCACATACTTGAATGACCAAAATGGATATTTTTTTTCTAAGGAATAAAGTAGAAGAAATGAAAGCCAAATAAGCAATATTACCTTCAAAAAGATAAGATGACAATATAATTTTAGGTCCAAGGAAGGCAAGTCGTTCAAATAGTTGTGCCTCTTTTATCATTGGCAACTAATCTCTAATCAAACATGAATGAACTTCAAAAACACAAACAACTCATTTACTTTAGGAAGTGTGCACAGCCCTTTCATTTCAAGAAATACAACATACTCATCACCAGCTATGCATTACATAATACTACCAAGTCTTATTTATGAACATCATCATACAACAACCATAAGTACACCAATGCATGGGAACTCAGGATCTCAGCTTATTTATTAAACAAACAAAATTTAAATGGAAAAAAAACTACCTAAAGCAAACAAATCAATGGACACCTTAAGTCTTACTTTTGTTTCAATTTTCTTAAAAAGAATGTAGCAAATGGTAAATCAACCAGAATCCCTTCAAACATAGCCTGTTGATGCATTATCATCGAGTGATAAAATTTTGGCAAGCACGCCAATTGTTAAAATATAGTATATTTGATTGTCTCATAGGGTTTGAGGTAATTACCACAATCAAGGACTAATACTAGCTGAACCAAACCAGATTTGGAAAGAAAGCATAATATTTTGCTTTTGTTGAATTTGATATTTTTGTATTTTCTAGTAGCATGCACAAAGTTATGATGTAAAACAAAGAATTAAAGTAGGTTAGGATCACTTCAGCATTCAATTTCATTCTAACTCATACAATTGAGGTTTAATTCTAGTGAAAAACATGTGATAGATTTCAAAGATGGTTAACCCTTAATCCCTTAGGTGATTAACACCAGTTCCTTGCATTTAAACCCTATTCCTTAGGTATTCACCTATAGAGGAGCTAATTGCAAAATTGAAGATTGAACCCTAGTTATTCACCTAGAATGTAGGCCTGAATTAACTAAGTAGCAAGGAGTATACCTGAGCCCTAAGCCATGATTCCTCTCTAGAGAAGAGCTTCAAATTGATCTAAATCTTTCAATCCAGCAATGGAGTTTCACTTCCTTGCTTGTTCTCACATGAATTCAATTGAGAATTAACTCAATGTAGAGCTGAGAATTCCATTGAAGCCTCAACAATCCCAACCCTAGGGGTTTAGCAACCCATGGAAGGTGAAGACATGAGTGCAGAAATGGAAACCATAGAGAGAAGGGAGAGAATTTGGAAAGATGAAATTTTTAGAGAGAGTGAAATCTAAGTAGTGAATCTGATTAACTGCCTTTGTGTGTTAATTACAATGTACTAAATATATATATAGTATTTGGTTTCAACTAACTAACTAACACTAAGATAATTACAAACTTGCCCCAAAGGGGCTTACAAGCAAATACTAAAACTTAACTAAAATACAACAAAAATTCAAATGTTCCCAAGTCTCCCTCGTAATCACGCATAACCACGGTGGAAACCAATGTTAGTATGCTGCTTTTCAGCCTGGAAATATAGCTTGACTTTCATCTGCTCGTAAGTACGTTGGAAACCAGCGTAGGTACGCTGGTTTTCTGCCTGGATTTTCCTTAAATAATCATCCTGAGCGTAGGTGCTTTAAAAATGCAGCGTAAGCACGCTGACTTACTGGGTTATCATCTCCTTTGAATGTTCAGTTGCGTGTAAGAACGCTCATGGCCAGCATAGGCACGCTGACCCTCTGTCTTAGCACCTGATAGTCACTGCTTCCAGCGTAACTTGTGGGCGTGGACGCTGGGTTCTGGTCTTTCTTGTTAAAGCATGCGTAGGTACGCCTTGGGTTAGCGTAGGTACGCCTTGGGTTAGCGTAGGCACACTGACCTTCCGTTTTGGCTTGGGCTCTCCTATTCTTCAACGTTGGCACGCCGGTAACTAACGTGAGTACCAAGAAAAAAGAGACAAAAACATACCTTTGCAAGAAGAGTACCAAGAAAGTTGGAAAATTGGAGATGTTGTTCATGTATCATTCATGATCCAGGATTAGGATAAAGCAGGTGATCTGCTATTTTCTGGATGCATTGAGGTTAAGAACATCAGATTGTCGAAATCAATCACATGGTAAAAATATAACAGCGACAGAACATCTGACACGACATCCAAACAAACTTTTCATGACTTTTTTTATATTTATATGTTTCACAATGTGCTTTTTATATTTATATATTTCATGATTTTTTAATAAAAATCATATGATAATACACACAAAAATTGTTATTTCTTAATATTATAATTATGATGTAGTATTTTTAACATTTTAAGTTAGTGACATGATTTGGTATTTATTAAATATTTTAGTTATGTCCAATTATGAATTTTAATATATAATATCTATAGTGCATTATTCATGTACAAAATTTATAATTTAATTAATATTATTAATAACTAATATTATTTTTTTTAAAGAAGTATATAAGTATTTTTCTTTAATACATTTGCTAGTATGCTATAACCAAACAATTTAATAAGTTACAATTACATAAAATAAATAAAAATTTTAAAATAAAAACTAAATAAGCCAATATCTAAATCAAATGATTGAGTTTTTATATTAAATTATAATTGAACCAAACCATCTTAATTGACTTTATATTAAATCCCTAACAGATAATATATTGCTAACAAATTATATTACTAATGCCACAAACTTGTAAAAGGGTGAAGCCCAGGGTGGATTTTAAATTGAATTGGATTTTCCTGCTGATCCTATAATAAATTTCAACCTTGATGAGACTTCGTTGGTTTCTGAGGCATTAGCTCACACCTCTACTGCTGCTGATAAGAAGAAGATAAATTGGAGATGACTCACTTGTAATAGTTCCTATATTTCCCTGCCCCTGGGTTTCATTATTTTTTAATGCATCTTCATATATGCCCTGCTAAGTTAACCTACTCTACTCTTAGTTGCAAAATAATAAGTATTCTTTCTAACTCATTTTATCTCTTATGTTAAGATTTTGCACATATATCTTTCAAAAATCATTGTTCTTGTAGAATAAATTGTGTTTTGAACTTACAACTTCAAGTTAATTTTTTGATTATGCTAATTTTTCTTTTACCGAAATATCTATACTATTGTTGATAAATAATGTAGCTATATTTAACATTACAATATTTTAGAAGACTATTACTATCAACATGTATATAAGGAAGAGTAAAAAATAAATAATACTACATTAAGATTTCAAAGTAGTAAATAATTTGACATGTATGATATACCCATTGAATATTATGAATCTTATAATTTGTCCCAGGTTGTAGCCGGATACGGAAGAGCTGTCGCAGAACTACAGCAACAACTCGATGCCTCATGTCTTTGCCTAGCAGCAGCTAGTTGAGACTGATGAAACAATAGACAATAGTTGTGTCAATTTAAGAAACACACCAGTGACATTATTTATGACATGCTGAAACTCCAGAGTTACTCATTACCATTCGTTGTCCATTCATAATACAATAATACAAAATTAACCCATATCTGAATCAAATAAAAATTGAGTGGGATTCTTACAATGAAAATTTTAACACTGCTAGTAAATGGTATCAAGAAAGCAGCGTGCTTCAAAATTTCATTAGCTCTTGTATTTTCTATTACAGCCTGCAGAAAAAAATTACACAACTATCAGTTTAAGTTTCTGTTCATAGTACCCAAAAATCAATGATAGAGTCTAGAGACATTACCTCAGAGATAAAGAAGTCAATCACCTCATCAACATGAAAGTCACTGGGGGGTGTAAACTGCCGTCTGTTGTTCCAATCTTGCAGCTATTGGAAGAACACTACCAGAGAGTGATAACATTTACCACTAAAGTTGAAGGATTCATACAATCTTCCTCCCTATGGAGTTTATGAACACCACTTAGTATTTATTACTTTCCAACTTATGCATCTTTACAAAAATTACGTTCGAAGTAATGTCATTAGGATGATTGCTACACCCATTTTCAAGCGCAAACATATGATGTCAGTATATTCTAGCATTTGAACTAATTTCCTGAAGCAGTTGCAAAATTCCAAGTGCTGTTGAGTGATTCACTCAAACTGATAAGAATGTAAAAATTGGTTAGAATTATTGATTAAGGAAACCACGAAAGAAAACAACCCCTTGCATATAAGGCAAAAAAATTAAATATAGAATAGCACTTGTAACCAAGGTTTGGGCCATTGCCTCGTCAAATTCCCTCTTACAGCATACTAATATTTGATGAGAATGCATCTTATCGGTGACCCCACTGCACCAACCAACCTAAAAGGTAAATAATGGATTGAATATATTCCCACTGCAACATCATCCAGTTTCAGTCATTCCACGATGATGATTTCCTAAAGCAGTTTAACTTGTTAATCTATCTTGCTTCTTATTTAACAAACAAAAGATATTCAACCTTGTTTGTACAAGGAAGGCCCAAAACATATACTAGCAATGGAAAAAAAGTTAGCGATAAACTTCAATTTACAAACTCTCCAGTAGAGAAACCAAATCATGTTCATGGTTAAGGTTCAAAACTAAAAGTGTACTAAAGCAACACAAATAACATGTATTAACTTTCAATCTTATGTTGAGAACTCCTTACCCTATCTTTTAGAAAAACATGGTAAGTGGGAATCAAGTAATCAAAAGCAGTAATTGATAGGTAATCAATTCCTACATTACATCGCATAAGATATGTCATTGCAATATTTATGTGTCATTACGTGATCTCACATCCCCGAGAAATTAACCTTGTGAAAAAAAACCAAAACCCCCCAATAAAACAAAATTTATGCCTTACCTACAAGCTTGATGTCGGTGTTCTCTACTAGCCAATAAAACATCAACATGAAAGTCACTAGGGGGTGTAAACTATCTGGCCTGTTGAGAGACAACCCTTGTAAACCCTTCCAAAACCACGGTTATGTCACTGTTCTGAAAAGTGGGGTTCGAGAGGAAGGAATTTAGAATTTGAGGGTTCATCAATAGGGGTTCCATCGAAGGGAGAAACAAATTTATGATTTAAGGGTTCAAAGGCATAAATTAAAACTGAGTTTAAAGGGTTTTGAGACATACCTAATGGACGCTGCCTCACAACTAGTCATCGCCTCCACAGATCGTCGGAGTCGTGTTGCGAGTTAAGGAGTTCACGAGGTTCAGAGAGAAGGACGACACTCGCGAGGTGGACGCTGCCTCACAACTAGTCGTCGACTCCACGAATCGTTGGATCGCGTTGCGAGAGAAGGACTGCGCTCACCAGGTTTAGAGAGAACAACTACACTCACGAGGTTTAGAGAGAATGATTGTATATTCGTGAGATTCAGAGAACAACTACACGTTCGCGAGGTTGAGAGAAGGACTCGTGTGAGACAATGAAGGAGTGAATTGTTTTAATAAAAAATTATTTTAAAAAAACAAAGGAGGGAATACGTACCGCGCGTTTCAATTTTTCTAAATAAAATTACCTTCCTCACAGTTACAAAATGTGACACTAAATTTTTAACTCAAAACTGAACCGCCCCTAAAAAGTGAATTTCTTGTAGTGAAAACTCTTCCAACTTTCTAAGTCACCAATAACCAAATTCATACTTTCCTCTTCTTCCTTTCATCTCACGTTAGCAGCCATCCAAGGTGGTCAAAATACTAACTTATTTCCTATACTTCTCATACATAAATAATTAACCATCTCCTAAACACTTCACTATCTTCTAAGCCTCCCAAAAACAGAAATTATAACTCATTTTCTCCTCTTTCAAAATCACACCCTTAATTTACCAAATAGCTTCCATTTTTCTATGATTGTTGTTGCACTTGTGGTGGTCTTGGAGCAAGAAGTTGGACCCTTGCTCTCTCATCTCTTGGTCGTGACACTATCTAAGGTAAGGGGATTATGCTTTCATTTTGGCCTTTGATTTTCACATGCATGTGTAGTGTGAATCACCCTAAGGTTCACACCTTGGTACCACTCCCAAAATTTGAATTTTTGAACACTTGATCATTAAAATAACTTGTTAAAAAATAGTTTTAAATTGGGAGTTACCATGACTGCACTACACTTAGTTTTTCTTGATTTTGTTGAGTTTTAAGTTGTAAAATGTTATCTTCTAACATTCTTGGTGCTGCAGAATTGTCATGTGCCATGAAGGAATGCATGCATGTGAATTATGTTGGCAAATACTTGATTAATCCTTGCTTGCTTGTGGCCAAAAATTAGTACCATGGTTTCTTTCACTTTGATACAAGTTTTAATCACTTAAAAACACAATCTTTCCTGAAAAAAATTAATTTTAAAATCTGGACAGAATTGATATTTCATAAAAATATTTCATGCACGTTGTTAAAAATGTTGAGAAAGAAGTTTTTCCTCTTAAGATTAATGGCTGCATGTTATGTCTTTGAATTTTTAAATTTAGAAGCATTAATATGCCAAAAGAATGATTTTTTGGAAGGTATAGCTTTTAGAATATGTTGTTGTTTGGAAATTTGTCTCTAGAATTAATGACTTAGAATTTTTAGACTTTATGTAAAGATGTAATTTTGTGACCTAGTGACTATGAATGATATGCATGACTAAATTCTCAAAATTTTGTTGATAAAAATGAATTTTTGATATAATTATTAATTCTGGAATCTTTAGTAAGTTAAAGTAATTTAGTGTTTATTTGTGAAATAATCACTTGCATGCTTGATTTAGCAGAAATAGCTTATATAAATGCGTAAGTTATGGACCTTAAAGTGACGTGATATAGCTATTGTATTTGCACTTTTTAATTTTAAAATTTATTGTACAAATGTGTATGAAATAATGTTGTGAAAAAGAATTAAGAAAGAGCCACGAGGGTAGGCGCGAACGATAATTGAAAACGGTTAAAAACACGTTTATATGAGCAAAAGATAAAATTATCAACTAAATAAAATTAACTAGTACCCAATTAAAAAAAATAATCGTTGTTAACGTATTATTAAACAGTATTGTCAGACGTTGTTATTATTACTTTCTTATCGCTGCTTCTCTCATTCGTTGTGCTCTTTTTCGGTATTCTTATACTTTATTTCAAATATTTTAATAACTAGTTCCGTTTTTCACTATTTTTCTCATATTGAGTTACTCGAGGAACAGGCCAAAGCCTCAAGCTTCTTACCAAAAGCTCAATAAAGTATTCTCAGGAGCCTGAGAGTCTAGTTTCCTATTCTCAAAAAATCAGGGTTGTTAACTCTCCTCACCTTTTAGGAATTTCACCCTCGAAATTCTTTACACTTTCTACTGCATCGAGGTAACCTTGGTCATTGACCCTTGGTATCCCTGTCTGATGCTTCAACTACTTGAGTTTAGTCAAGTAGTTCCTACCACACAAGTCCTAATGACTGTCAAATAGACGACTTTCAGAGTACAGCGGGGTATGGCAGACCGTACCCCAAGCCTGTTGAATCGACCATGCTCTCATACCACCAATGTAATACCCTCGGTTAACTAGGACAATCCCTTCCACTAGATTATCTTGGTCAACTGAGAGGTTACGACTTTTTAAGAAATGTGGAAGTTTTTTATTTGTACAAGAAAACTTGGTGGAACACATACATCCCATATATAACATAGTCATATACAACACATGGTCATACAACAACTGTACAAACTGAAAGAAAAAGAGGCACATAGGCTCCCATAAATGCAAATAAAATTTAACCCATCTTATTCGTCCACGGTCCAAGAAGAGTCTAGCTGATCCTTGATACGAAGTCTGTATCCATCCTCATGATGTCTGGAAAAATAGTGTAAGGGTGAGTCTCCACCTCCACAACAGTCGGGAAGGTATCTCATTGACACCTGTCCCACACACAATACAAACAATCCAGGATTTAACCTCTCCCACTCTCTTTGGGGTCCCTAAGATACACTCTAAGTTATCTCGCCACTCTTGGTCCTAGCTGACTATTCCCATTCTCTCATTCATCTCTCAGGATTACTAAGTTCTATAAGTTATACTTAAGTAACAAACAATCATAATCTCAGTACAATGATGCAATGCATGAGTTCGTTCTGTTATTTTCAATTTTTTATTAGTCATCATGATACATGTAGGCCCATCTCCTCCTCATCATTCCCAACACAATACATATCATAGTCCCGCCTTATCTTTCCTATCCACTAGAGCGACTAGAGCTCTCCTCGTTTTGGTTTTCACAAATGGGTAAGGACCCGCAGTCCAATCATCACAATGGCCAATCATATATCTCAATAGAACAGGCACTCAACGGCCATAGAAACCCCCGCCTCTCGAAGTATATCAGAGTTTGCCACAAGCTGTCTGGCGACGGGCGTGAATCCGAGCCATTGGAGTTCTTGCCTCTGATATATTCCCTAGACTGCCCTCGGGTATCGAGGCACGACAGATTCTTCAGTGTGCCCATCACTGTTATGCTCTAGGGAGTTTTTCATCCATCACTCTTATTCTCTATGTATGATGCATACAACACACAATTTCTTTTACTAGTCATCGGTAGGGTCCTTTCAATGACTCCATTTCATTTCTAACGTCAGGTCTATTTCAATTAATTCTTTCTTTGCTTTCTCAAAATTCCTCAATCCATAATGGTCTTACCCGACACTTAGAAATGAAATAAGATCTCATATTTCCAGAAAACCATAGGGTATATTGGCGCTACAACGCCCATCATCACATCGGATCTGGTCTAATCTCATCGCATCATTTTCACAATTCCTTCATTTCAGGATCCTACTGAGACCTTTCTTTATTCATTCTTTCTTTATTTATTTCAATATATTCATTAATTGCATCATACAAGTGCCATTCACCACACAATTCACTTTGTTAAGTATAACATCATATTCCATACACATGTCATCATCCCATACTCATCACATTCACACATACTCATCACATATAATTAATACATATTCATTTAGGCACACAATTACATAACAGTTGCCAAACACGACATTTGTCATACAAGCATTACACAACAATTATTATACATCTTATTATAGTGAGGGAATCACGCATACAGGTATACTCATGGATATCTCCTAATTAATTTTGGTTTCATACTCGTATTTATCAGTCTATGTGTCTCGATTATCGTTCCTAACCAATCACTCTTATTACTAATGAAGTCATATTCCTAGTATGCTTTTCTTTGTCTATCAATTATCTCTAGATACTAAGTGACCTTATAACTACTAAGTCCATCATCTAGGTGAATTCAGTTTATTAAAGATATTCTTTATCCACTTAACCTTTAAACAATATAGTCATACTTATTCCTCTAAACTATCCATTTGATTTATTTAAGATGTCCAAATGTCTTCTATTGTCTCATACTTTACTACTACCAGGTTAATTTACCCTTTATTTATTCATATGTGATTTAAGCCAGTGCTTAGGTCCTGCCAAATAATGTTGACATCAGTGTTCCTTTCTTTCCTAAATCCTTATTCTTAGTAACATTTACTTTTAACTTGTTAAGCTTTCTTAGTGTGTATCTTTACTACCATGATATTAGTTTCTATTCTTCACTAATTTCTAATATTTCCAATATATGTATTTGACTTATAATTACCTTAATTTTGTTTAACTGCCTAACATATACCTTGATTTCCTACAATATGTTCTTTTCTTGTTTACTACTTTCTAACTCTTGAGATAAACTATTCCAATTAATTCTATTAACAAGTTGAGGTCTTTGTTTAATCCCTCTATAGCACTCATGCTATCCCTTAATTATTGACTACCTTTAATGTGAGTCTGATTCTTTTGTTCACTTTTGATTCATTTTCTCCAAGACATTAATTTATTACTCAGGGGTCTAATCACTACTTTGACTCCTTTTACTTAAATCACAACATTATTTCTTCTTGAAAGTTGCTAAAAGTTATACTAGTTCTTTTTATTACTAGCCTATGGTTTAAATTCAAAAATCTCTTCCATGTCCTTTACTATCATTAGTTACCAATGTTCTAAAATTCTAATACTTGCTTCTTACTTAAACTTCTAAACTTTTTCTTACATTATTTAATCATTTATACCATGCACTTCAAAATTTCCTAAGGTCCCTTTTTATATTTTTACCTTGAGTGATCACTAAAATTGGTCACTAAAGTTTTTAAACTTTAGTATTCATCATTTTTTTGTCATGCTTCAAAAATTCCTTTATCTCTTTTTCTTTTTCCTTGCTTATAAAACTTATTTGGGCCTAAATCATTTTGCTTATTGACAAAAACTTTCTTAAGTAATACTATCCCATTTATTTATTCATTTCTCAAATTTAACTTATTTATTAAATTAAACTATCATAAAATTTTATAATAACTTAAAACAGCGCCCCTTTTGAAACTTAGTAAAATAAAATGTCGTGAGCTCCGATTGGTGAGTTTTCTCGAAACGCGCAATATCATCAAAATAATTCTAACGATGCTTCGCGATAAATTTAATTTCTAATAGCGGGACTTACCGAAAACAAATTACAAATTACATATTAATACCATAAAATTTAAAATATAATGATATAACCATGTTGAATCAATCGTGCCCGCTTAACGCTAATTCTTCTAAGTTTTTCATTTTAACACTGATCACGATAAAACTTTCTTCCGAATACGCCATTATTGAGATGCGCTTAACAAAATTTATAAAAATTCTTTTTAGCAACAAATTCCACGAAAGTTAATTACCGGCGACAAAATTTTACGTAACTCAAAATCTAACCGCTAGATTGCGATGAAATTTAAAACGAAGATTCCTGGACACTAAAGCAATATTATGGGACGATTAAAAATAAGATTAAATGAGGTAAGACCCCCTAGCCTTGCCGAACATTGACTACCCGGATGAAGAAAATGGTGGTCTCGCCGAAAATTCATCGAACGTTCTGAAACATTTACCGATCGCTTCCGGGTTTCTAAAAACTAACATACATGGATTTTTGAGTCATCAAGGGCAGCCAAGAAAATCACTGACAGCCATAAAATTATTCAAAATCAAAAGATCATTTACTAAAAATTTGTCATTTTACTCTGTACTATCCACTATTCATCGCTGATCGCCGCCCATCGTCACCGATCCTGTAACACCCCGGTTCTCCGGACCCGAATCCTGATGTAATCAAAATAAATAATTAATAAAAATGCGAATAAATTTTTCGTGTTTGAAATATTTCCTGAACACAACTACGATTACATCAAGACCCAAATCACAGAGAACCAAAGAGTGAGACTTAATAAAATATAACTGGATCGTTAAATAATTTGCCCATAACGGTATACAAAAATAACAGAGTTTACAGCGGAAGAAGAATATGTATATCAGGCATACGCCTAGTCCTATATATGAAGATATGAGAAAAGGCTTGGCAAAGCATGCAAACATACAACACGAACCCATTTAGGCCACATACAAACTTACACATAAATCATAAGCATGCATTGCCTAAGGTACCTACATATACTTAGCTATATGGTCATACATCATACATCTCCAACATTCATATTCTATATTTTACCATAATCAATTCAACCTCAATGTCATGTATCGTTAACATTTATATATTCCCAAAATGGGCTACATACCCGATGTTATTCCAAATATTAATATATCATTCACATACCTAGCTATTTACAATACATCCACCAATATCAATAAATTATCAACACTAGGTTAGACCTTTCATTTCACAATACAATGAATCACAATCGCTGCTGGCCAAGGCATCCCATTACCACTATTTACCTTTCCAAAGCCTTACTTCATAAATGTTCTCATCCCATGGTTTTCCTGCATCAATACTAAAAAGTAGACCACATGGGAGAGTGAGTTATATATTTCAAATGACGATATGAATACAATTGAAATTATGTGCATATGCATATCAACATCATGTATGCTTTGCTAAACCATCAATAAATATCATAATCTATTCATTTAACAATGTACATATCATGTATTCTTTCATCAATTCACAGCAAAGCAAGCATATACACAAAATTCCAACGCCACGACTGGCCAACATCGTCAGCATAAACCATTCCGGTCTTTCCTTAAAGCCATCACGGGCTAACATCATTATTATCAATCATAAACAAATACGCCCTTCATTACATTGGGCCATAACAAACATATCGTCATATTCAACATCATTTCGTATATTCATATCATTTATTACTTTTATGTGGTCTTTTGGTATATTAATTACCCATCTCATCAACACTATACCACCATCTCAATCATCATCAATCATCATCATATTCTGGTATATCTCCATGCTATATGCAAATGCTCTTATGGCTAATGCATATGCACAACGGAATAGACAACAAATGCGGATCCGACTGTAGGAATAAACACCAGATTGTGGGTCAAGCATAGGTGTGCTACTATGCCCCTACTGCAGTAGTAAAAAGTGTACACTTATATCTCAATTCATACATGCTCAATATCATATTTTACTGGTACCAAACCGCTATCACCCATCTGTAGCACTAGTCACCCCATGACTTGCGGATCAACAACACGGCCTCACTTGCCAAAAGTGCTACGGGCCCCTCCCAAACACACATTGACAGAGCCGTGCCCCGTCGGGCACCGAGGTAACTCACTCACCATAGAGCCGCCCGCCCACTGGGCCCGCCATATAGGGTGCCTCGTCACCAAATTATGGATAACTTCGTGACTCACACACCGAGTCACAGGGGAAACAACAAGAATGCTCGTGCACTGAGCTGCCCTCCCACTGGGCCCACCTAGTGAAACCCCCTAATATTCCACATAGACAGCGATCGATATGCCATGGATGCAATGCAATGCAAATCAAATGCATTTCTCACACTGTGCATCCTAAATGCCACTCATCAATCATCATCATCATAATCACCAACACCACCATATACCTTAGTGGATTTTATCATTGTTGGTTTCTTAGCCATTGTTTTCAAGTTTTAATGTGGCATTTTCATCTCAATATATTTCACAAATATTTCACATCATACACGCAAGTCAATACTTGCAATCAACCACAATGGCATTACAATATTACATAACATTCATCAATATTATCACACTTTCATTTAGTGGATTTTCATCTCATTATTCATTACCATTGTCTCATGTATACATATATATGTATATATATTGGTGTGGCATTCACAACATTTTCATTATTATATTTCATACCACACATACAAGGTCATGCTTGTATCACACACAATGGTACACAACAATTCATCAATAACAATATACACCTCTTTGTGCAAGAGAGTGCTCAACATCATCATCTATCATTATTTAATGTCATTTTTCTCTAATTCATCAATTTATATCGTATACCATGTCATTAAATTATCCCTTCATTAATTTTAAATTCACCCAAGGATATATCTTATAATCCTATCATCAGGTTCTCAATATCATCCTTTCATTACTCCATCCTTAGTGGTAATTATATCACAATTAACTCATTCCCAATTGTATTAATTAATTCCAGCCACCACCATGCCATATCACCATTAAATTGCCCTTTATACATCCCCCCTACATCATCTCATAATAACAAGGAAGGAGTCCATCAATAGCCCAGGGCCAAGAAAATAAAATAATTTCAAACTGGGAAAAACTCGCTCAAGTGAGATTCACCTCCGCTTGAGCGAGACAAATCAGACTCGCTTGGGCGAGCCCAGCGCGCGTAAGTGAGAAGCTCCCAGGGGCGTGTCTACGCTCGCTCGCTTGATCTAGACTCCCATTCAATTAGTCACTCGCTTAAGCGAGACAATCATGAAGTATCAGGTCCCTCGCTCGCTCAAAGGACTCGTGCTTGCTTGAGCGAAAATCATCCAGTGCCATATTTTAGGCTTGCTCGCTTGAGCGAGATACAATACACTTCATCACTCGCTTAAGCGAGACTCACCCAGTGCCACATTTCCATCACGCTGCCACATTTCCATCACGCTCAAGATTCATCCAGTATCTCACCAGCCTTATTGTACGCACCTCGCTTGAGCGAAACACCATCTCGCCTAAGCAAGATTGAGCCAGAAACCATAATATTGGTCCAAGGGATTCTCGCTTGAGCGAGATTATCAGAACTTATGCAGGGAAACGTAAATTTTTCCCAACTCAACACACAAAATCTCATTCTAAACCAATTTAATCACAACCAACACATCATACACATCACATAAGGCATATAAAACTTGCTCTAACCATTCATACTCCAAAATTCTCATTCCAACTCATCAATCACTCTTACTTATTTAATCTATGAGGGGAAGATTTTAACTACACCCCACATCACTCCCTCATTCATTTTTCCACACAATCGCTTCAAAACAATCCTCTACAATTTATGTAGTTCATCCGTTCATAGATTTTCACCATCATCTAATTTATGTCCAACTAAGGGACCATCAAACATTTATCATTAACATCATATAAATACATATAGTTTCATAACAATCAACATAAGCCAAGCCATCGTTCATCACTTCAGCAACTCAATCATATAAGACATTCATGGCAAGGCATTGCATAAGTTCAACATATACATAATTAGCAATTAATTCACTCATGCGATTTGAAATGTAAACTCCTTTCCTACCTCGAGAGAAGAATTGCAATCCAAATGCTCCGATTGCCTCAATTATTATGCATCATCGTCCGGAATATAATCCTATCAACAACACACATATGCACATGAAAGTAATAAGCCATCATAAGGCATTATCTCATAAGACTCATTATCAAGTCCTAGACTTGTCTAAATCCCATTTATATGCTCACGTTAGGCTTCGGGAATTCCTTTCCTAAAACCAAGATTCTTTAAGTCTCAAAGGGTTAACAATCTGAACAACAACAACACCACGACCCATATCCATAAGGCTTCTAAGTCATCTCATGAATCACTAAACTATTATCACCAATTAACAATTCCCAAATGGACATATCAAGACTTAAGACTTCATCAATTCAAATATCCATTTCCTTAGTCCACTATTAATGGTTTGCAACCATTATCAATATCATAAACATCAACACTTAAGATTAATCCCTCAAATCAATATACCTATATACATGCATACATCTTCATTCGTAACTCATGACTTAGTTCACCATTTTATCAACATCAACATTCAACCCCTATCCTTCAAAAATTCATTTCTATTTATAAAATCATTCTAAGGTACCAAAAATCATCAAGATCATCAAGTGGGTCAAAACCCCCAAATTATTAATACTTAGGGTTTCTCACATAAATCACCCATCAATGATTAACACTCACCATCTTCATTGATTCCCCCTAGGAACAACAACCTACATCTATTTATTACCACAAATCAAAATTAAAACCATTTTCCAAACCATTCAAGCCTAGGGTTTTGCCATTTCTACAATCACCCATAACTTCCAACAAACCATTTCAAACCCAAAATCATAAAACCACAAATGAGATAAGGTGGAGGTAAGAAATCTTTACCTTAAGTCTAAGCTCTATCAAATTGAAAATGAGGGTGAAGAAGAAGGAGAGGACCAATGCAACTCCATGCATGCTTCACCAATCCATGCTTGATCTTTGATTTTGGCAAAAATAGGAGTAGAAAGGGGTGGTCACAGTTTTTCCATTGGGAGAGGGAGGGAGATGAAGAAAAGGTAAAGAGGAATGGAGAGGAAGAAGTATCCCACGGTGATGAGGAGAAAAGAAGAGAGAAAAATGTAACTTTTGGTCATTATCCATTGGTTAATAGAGTGCATCATCATGCCTTTTCCATTGGTCAATAATTCCTTTACCCATTGTGTAAAAGATGGTAGAAAAGAGAGGGAATGGTTACACGGTCATGAGAGGAGAAGAAAAGGGAATTTTCATTTTCTTTTAATTCCATTTTGGCTCGTATTTTCCCCGTTTATTATCATACGTCGAGTCCAATTAATTATTTCCTTAACACTAAAAATTCTTCCAGCTATACTACCTTAACCCCAATAATTTTCTAAACATTTTAGACCCATCAATTATTTGATTTGACCAAGTGGTTCCCACATCATCTGTTAAATCACCCGGTTCTAGTAAATCTTAATTTACCGATAATTCATCTCTAATGTCAAATTAAATCTCCTATAAGTATTTGACCATAAATAATTAATTATCATTATCCAATAAATTTATTTTCTTTAAAATCTGGGATGTTACAGATCCTAAGGAAACCACACATGCAAGCAAGAGGAAGAAAGACTCACGGTTTTAGCGTTCCAAAACAACAAGGAAGTAGTTTATAATACATGCATGAAAATGGAAAAATTTAGAGAAAAGTGGAAGTAAGAGTTTCAAGAGCAAGGGATTCAAAACTTCACCTTTCTTGTCAAGGAAAGCTCACGGTTTTGGGCAACCAAGGCAAGGTGTTTGGAGATGCTTCCTAGAAGCTAGATCTTGTAGAAAACTAAACGAAAATTGGTGTTGGGTGGAAGAAGAAATACAGTCTAGAAGGTGGAAGGATGAAGAATAAAAAATGGTGGTGTTTGGTGGTGTGTTTGGCTGTGAAAGGGGGAAGGGGAAAGTGGATGGTGGTGGCTAGTTTTGGGAGGTGAAAAGGGTTGACAGAGAAGGATAAGCTAATGGAAAAATGAAGAGGATTGGAGTGGTAGCAGCTGATTGAGAGAGAAAAGAAAACTTGGTGAAGGGTTTTGGTGATGGGAGGTGTGATTTGCATGGAATGTGAATGGTAGAGGTGGGAGGTGGGAGGCTAAGTGGAGAGGAGTGAGTAGAGGTTGACACCTCTCTAGGGGAGATTGCAAGAGGTGGTGATGCATGGAGGGAGGAGTTTTCATGGCTAGACATATGTCCCATGGATGGAAGATGGTGATTAGCTCATGTTGCATGAGGGAGCTGATGTGTCCAGCTTCTGGGCGTCCCTTTGTTTGGGCTTTTAAGGACTGATAGGGCTGAATTAGGAAAAGGCCCAACATAAGAATTGTAGGCATTTTTCTTATCTTTAAATTGATATATGGCACACAATGTAACACCCCAGTTTTTCAGACTCAGATCCCGATGTAACCAAAAGAATTAATTAATAAAAGTGCGGGTAAATTTTTCGCATTTGAAAACCCTCAACGATTACATCAAGACCCGAATCACAGAAAACTGAAGCATACGATTTAATAAACTAAAACTGGATCGATAGCTAAAATTCCCATAACGGTATACAAAAATAATAGAGTTTACAGCGGAAGAAGAATGTGTATACCGGGCAAACGCCTAGTCCCATATATGACGATATGAGAAAAGGCTCGGCAAGGCATGCAAATACCTACTGAAACAAAGCTCGTCTAATTCACTCATAACATACACATGCATTGCCTAAGACACAATTATATATATGTACATATACATACGGGGATCTTCTCCCAACTTCCACAATCATCAATGTTCATCATTCACTTTCAATTCTTCTAGTACACATTAAATCATCTCTTACATACTACATTTATATTCACCATTCACAATTTCAAGGGATTATCTTATACATATCCAAAATCACTAAATCCTCTATATCATTATAAGCAACTTATTCATTTTATAAATTCAATACATGATAGTTCACAAATGATGCCGGCCAAGGCACTTCCTCTACCACTATTTACCTTTACTAAAGCTTTGATTTAAAATCTGAACTCATCCCATGGCAACCTGCATCACAATGCTAAAAAGGAGACCACATGGGAGAGTGAGTTATACATTCAAAATGACAAATATAAATATATATTATGATCATATGTATATGCATACAATCATCATGTGCGCTTTGCTCTAAAACCATTAGATTATCATTCAGTCATTATCACAATATTATAATAGGCATACAAGCCTCATGAATCGTAATTCATAACATAAATAAGCACAAGCACATACACAATCATATTGCCACTTATCAACAAGGGCATTCACAAATTACCATCATCATTTTATTAAATCTTTACTCAATTCCTCCTTGCAAGGGGTTTCTCATCTCTCGTGGTCATCTCATCTCAAATGCCATGCATCTATGGCTAATGCACATGTCAACTGTTTAATGCACATGCAACGGATCCGATTTCATACCAACGGGTGATCGCAAACACCATAATCATTCATTCGTATTCATGGGTTTCCCGCCTCGCAAGGGGTACTCCCTCTAGCAGCCTCGCAAGGTGCTTTCTCGTGATCACAACCACGTTCAACAATTCATAATGGTTTCCCGCCTCGCAAGGGGTACTCCCGCCTCGTGATCGCAACCATGGGCATCATAGGTGCTCGCAAGCCTTTTTTCATTTCAACAACCAGGTGATCGCAACCACCGGCTCAATATCATATCATCATCAAGTTGGTTTCCCGTATCGCAAGGGGTACTCCCTTCATAGAATCCCGTAGGATTTTTCATCACTGTGATCGCAACCACATTTCAATGTTATGCCATGCCATGAATGCAAAATGCAATAATGCATATGCTCAACAACCTCGCAAGGATATCTCGCCCTCTCTCATAGGGTATATTTTAATTCAACATTTTGAATCAATAGCATACAATCATTTATAAAGCCCCTCAAGGCATCTTACTAACATACTTGGCATCTCAATGGCCACCATATCATTTCACAACAATCCACGCATGGAAATCAAGAAGCATAACCAATATCATAATATTAATCTACACTTGGAATTATCCAAGACATATTCATCATCCCACATACATGGCAATTACACATATGCCCAATACAATCATATTCTTGAACTTACATCTCAACACATCACATATATATATTTCATATCATATGGCAAGTCAATATTTGTATTCAACCACAATGGCTTTACAACATCAGGTAATGATCATCAATATTACCACACATTCATTTAGTGGGTTTCCATTTCATTATTCATCGCCATTGCCTCATATGTTATGTATATACCTATACGTGTTAGTGTGGTATTTACAATATTTCCATCATCATACTCCAAACCACCCTCATAAGATCATGCTTGGATCACTCATAATAGCATTCAATAATTAATCAATAATAACAATCACCCGTTGTGCAAGGAAGTGATCAACACCATCATTTATCATTAGTCCCTACTAATGTCATATCCAATCATTTGATTCATGACACATGCTATATTATTTTACCAATTCTCTAATTGGTTTCATAATTACCTTAGAGTGTATCTTATAACCTCTTCATCAAATTCTCTTTATCATTCTCTCATATCCCATTCTTAGGGGTGAAACATCATAAATAATTCTTTTTAAATGTATCAATTAATTTCACTTCCCCACCGTGGTATATCATCATTAAATACCCCTTATGCATTTCCATAAACATCCTATAATATAAGGGAATGGGGCTCAACATTTAAATTGAAGAAATAAACAAAATCCCAAGTTTTGGGTATCTCGCTCAAGCAAGATTCACCTTCGCTTGAGCGAGATGGGGGTGGTTCGCTTGGGCGCCCCCAAGTTTTTCCCGAGCGAGAAGGTTTTAAGCATCAGACATCAATCTCGCTTGAGCGAGCCTATCTCGCTTGAGCGAGATCCCATTAATATGGTTTCCTATACTCGCTCGCTCGGGCGAGGCTCCCCATGGCTAGCCATTAGCTCGAGCGAAAATACTCTAGTACCAATTCCAAGGCTGGCTCGCTTGAGCGAGACCTAACTTGCCTCATCCTTCGCTTAAGCGAATAACTCACAGAACCAATTCCTCTCTTACTCGCTCAAGCGCGGCCACGCCTGCTTGAGCGAGATTCGTCCAGTGTCTCTCTTGCTCACTTCACACTCGTCTCGCTTGAGCGAGACACTCACTTGCCTAAGCGAAATTGGGCCAGAGGCCATAATACTGATACAGGGGATTCTCGCTTGAGCGAGAATCCATCCCGCTTGAGCGAGATTATCAGATCATGCGCAGAAAACATAAGAATTCACAACTCAACATACCAAAATCTATTCAAAGCCAAATTGACCAAATTCCATACTTCATATACCTCACAATAGACATTTAAAACTTGTCTCAAATGTTCATACACAACAATTTCCATTCTAAGTCATTTACCACATTAAAATTAAACTTATAATCATCACACATATAGGTATACATTTCCATAACAATCATCACCTATTCTCATATACCATCCTCATAATCAACAAATTGCCATTCTCATTATTTCAATATATATACGTGGCAAGGCAAGCATGAGTATAAAACACATACAACAATCACTATCAATCTACTTATGCAATTTGAATGTAAACTCCTCTCCTACCTCGAGGGAAGAGTCGAAATCCGAATGCATGATCCGAAAGCTCCTCCATATAATCCGGAATGCAATCTACATACCATATACATGTGCATTCACATAATCAATAACCATCATATTTCTAAACATTTGCTATCTTATCATAAAGCTCAACATCAAATCCTAAACTTGCTAAACATCAACTTATGCAATTGTGTTAGGCTTCGGGAATTCCTTTCCCAAAGCCAAGATCATCTATATCTAAGAGGGTTAACCATACCCAATAACAACAATATCTCTTTTATCCCTCATCTAAAATGCATTTCTACATTACATCAATCATTCAAATGCCATTATCGTCACTTTGAGTTCAACATGAGTCATCTTAGCTCAAATCAATCTTCATCTATCAACATATCCCAAATGGTACATATTATGGTCTAAGACTTTATCAAACCACACTTCCAAGTCATTGATCCATCACCACACTATGACCTTAATATTAATATTCATTCTTACACATTTCCTAACAACACTCATCCATGAGCTTCATTCTCTATGATTCATCATTACTATCATTATCCATCATTATAAATGACAACTCACACATTAAATATCACCTATTAACATTCAATTCATCCACCCAAATTATAATATATCCAATTTCCCTAAATTCTTAGGGCTAGGGTTCTATGAGAACCCAATAACCATTATCAATATTCATCAATCATCATCAATGGTTATCTCTCATCATTAATATCATTCTCCATTATCATTAAACCTACATTCTACTCACATTCCATACTTTCCCCAATTTATTAAAGTTAGGGTTTCACTAGAACCCATCACCATCATAAATGCACATCAATTTTCCACCCATCCAAGTATTAATTTCGTGTAACCCATTAAAGGCTCATAAAACTTGCATTTAAAACCACCCCACCTTAGGGTTTCCATGTTTAATGCTCTCCTAACAACCCTTATGCAATAAATACACCCCCAAATACCAAGAACCCAAAATCTAGGGCATAAAGCTCATGAAAATGATGAGGAACTTACCTCAACCAAAAGATAACCATGAGCTTCCAAGAGAGGGAGAGGGCCACACAAAATGGAAGAGAAGAGGGGAAGAGGATCCTACCACAAGCTTTTCCTTCAAGCTCCCTCAAGCGAAAATGGTGGAGGATGAAGAAGACACCACTTGGCTTAGGTTTTTGAAGCGAAAGGTGGGGAGGAATGGAGAAGATGGAAGAAGAAGAAGAAATGTAGAAGGAAGAGGGAAAAAGTGACGTGAAAGTGGAGTTGAAGAAAGAGTTTTATTTTTAACTTGGTTCCCCTTCATTAAAATTTTATCGTTTTATAACAAACAGGCTCTCAGTTCGGGCTCAATACATTATTTAAAAATTATTCCGAATATATATTCAGACTCCCAATAATATTCTTGATAGCCCTGACCAACAGCATCTTAATCGGAGATACTTGGTCCGACACCCATATTCTAATTGGGTATTATTTTAACTCTTAAAGTCCCAATAAATCGTAAATAATTCTTATAAATCTTAATTTAATCATTTTATTATTTTTGGGACATTTATTAACCCATTCATAATTATTTAATATTTATTCCTCCTATTTAATCATTTTTATAAAATTTGGGATGTTACACACAACATTTAATCAAGAAATGAATGAGATATGGCCTATTTACTAAAACAGTGTAAGGCTATGACGGGATTGATGTTCCTTGCAAAAATTAATTTTCTGGGTAAAGTTGGTAAAGAATTTGACTTTGTGCCCTTCATCAAATTTTTTAGTAATTGAGTTAAGAAAATTTGGTGAAAGAATCATTTGATTTCATGGTCATACAAGGGAAAAACACGAAAAATACTAAACATAGTGCAAGCTGCCACTAGGAAAATGTGAATCGGTGTGGTATTTTAAATTCTGGGATTTATGGAGCAAGAATTGGCTTTTAAGCCCTTCATTAAGTTTGTAGATATTTTTTTCTCTTTAATTTTATATATCATTTGCCATGATCCAAGTTTGGTAGCCCGAGATATACCCAATTTACGACAAGGTGCTCCAGAAGCTTCCCGGATCAGCTATAGCTTTAGAAATAAATTCACCATTAATTATCCTTTGAGAATTTGGTTTCGTGTCCTTCATGAACATTATAGAGCTCTTTGATATGGATCCATAGCAAAAAACTAATGGGGTGATTCAATTACCGGACGAAAGAGATATGTGAATTTTAATAAAGGCTGCTAGCATGATGGCGAAACAGCTAAGGGGTTGCAAAGATTTATTTAATTGTACCGATCTAGAAGGATTTGGCCTTTAATGTCTTCACAAGAAACATAGATAATTTTGTTATGGAGATTTTAACACCAATTTTGTACGAATCAAAAGTCGTATGAGAGAGTTATGAATTTTTTTGTGAACAATACACAGGGTAAAACGTCCAAACGTTGGAATTTTGAGGCGAACATACTTAATCTTCGATTTTGATGTTGACAGAGTGAGAATCGGAGTTCGGGGCTAGAAACGGAGA
This sequence comes from Clitoria ternatea, assembly GCA_037962975.1. Taxonomy (NCBI): domain Eukaryota; kingdom Viridiplantae; phylum Streptophyta; class Magnoliopsida; order Fabales; family Fabaceae; genus Clitoria; species Clitoria ternatea. The sequence continues at coordinate 80,580,068 of CM075672.1, forward strand.
TTGAAGACCTTTTCAAACAAAGAGATTGAGACCAAAATCTTTCAATTCCAAGATCGTATGTAAAATTTGGGTCTAAAACACTGAAGGTATTCAGGTTGAGTTTGAAAACGATTTATGATGAAACTAATTTATGAAAAAACGAGGGTGATAGAGTCCGAATTGAGTTTCGGCCTCTTCAGATAAAGTTCCTAAAATATCAAAACGAGTCACCAGAGACTGACCGTGCCACCATCGGATGTCTCAAAGCTTATAAACGATCAAACATAGGAGACGTTAAAGGTTCTGATTGGGCCAGTTAGGCCAAGTCAGACACCCTTGGTTCTTCACAGAGGGATCCTAATAGGACTAGTTTCCTTACTGGATCACTAGTCTCGGGTCGAACGGTCAGAGTCTGACCTCAGGCTGGGTCCTACATTTCAATACTAAGGAACTTGATAATATTTTATTATTAATTACAAATATAATGTAATTATCAAATAAATAATTTTAAATATATATTTTCAAAAATATGATTATAAATATTTATATATTTTCAAAATAATATATTTTATTAATATTAATTTTAAATATTAATTATTAAGCATAAATTATTATTATTATATGTTAAACTAAATAGTATTAGCAAGGAATAATTACTAACTAAACAATTATCAATTGAATAATTATCAAATAATTAATACTCAATTAAAATAATCACATTAAATAATTAATTATTATAAAATAATATCATAAAATTTCAAATTAAATGGATAAATAAGTATTCATCATTTAAAATGAAATAATATATTTTCAAATAAATAATTATTGATTAAGATTAGATATTAATTACCAGGATTAAGTATTATCTATAAAATATTATTGATAGGAAATAATTATCAACTAAATAAAATTAAGTTGTACCCAATTAAACAAAATAATCGTCGTTAACGTATTATTAAACAGTATTATCGGACGTTGTTATTATTACTTTCTTATCGCTGCTTCTCTCATTCGTTATGCTCTCTTTCGGTATTCTTATACTTCATTTTAAATATCTTAACTAGTTCCGCTTTTCACTATTTTTGTCATATTAAGCTACTCGGGGAACAGGCCAAAGCCTCAAATTTCCTACCAAAATAGTATCCTCAAGAGTCCTAAGGGTCTAGTTTCCTATTCTCCAAAAATCAGGGCTGTTACATCAAACATAAGTCTTTTTCATAAATGAAGTCTATTAATGAATCAGTATATGGTTATGAAAAACATCAAAGCAAGTATATTATGGATGTTCTTCAAATTTTTAGGCAATTAGAATTTTTCAATGTGTTAATCAGAACTTGCAATTTTTACGGCAAGGATCAGAGCTTAAAAGCCATTTATTGATTAAATTAAATTAAGATATATTAAAGCAATCAAATTTATATCAAAGCAATCAAATATATTAGAGTAGATAAATTGGAACAGAGCATTCTTCATTGATAAATTAAAAATAGCAGACATCAAACTTGTTACCATTCAACACAAAAGACTTCTAACATATCTTCCCCAACATAAAAGACTTCTAACATATCTCCCCCTTTTGATATCAACAAAAGAGGGGCATCACAGAGAACTTAATAGTAAATCATGGGTGAGGGAAGAATAAAAGAGAGGAGGTGCGACTGAAGAAACAATAATGAAATAGTGAGTTTAAAGAATGAAAATAAAAAGTGAATTGAAACAAATGACAGAAGGATGATATAGAAAAAGAGGGTTATCAAGAAATGAGTTAAAAGAGGAAGATCTTTCTTCTTGAATGGACCATAGGTAATGGCACAATAGAGCATTTGCATGAGCTTCATTAGGATTGGGAGTAGAGAGGATGCTATAAAGGTTAGCTGTAGAGAGCTATCGAGATTTGAGAGGACCCTTATAGTGAGGCTTGTACTTGGGAGGCATAGGCTTTTTCAGTCTTCCCAAGTTTATCCATGTCTCCTTAACCTACTATCAATCAAGATCTTCCTCCATGGAGTTACAATGGGTTTATTCTTAAGGGGAGCAGAGTCAAGAGCAACAACTCCAAATCTCAAATCTCTAGCAAGAGACATGTTCAGCTATCAGAACCTAACGTATGACAATGTCATCATGTGATAGGATTTTAGGGTGGGGTAACAGACTTTCTATGGGTAAATGAGGGACAAATCTAGGTGTAGTGGGTAGGATACGGACTCTGCGGCTAGCAAGGTTATAAGGATTTCTGTTACCAGGGTCTGAAGGGTCAAGGATAGGTTTTTAGAAAGTAAAGGTGGGTAAACCAGGTTAGACAATGACTAGATGAGGTTGTTGAGAGGGAAAGTCAACAGTTAGAGGTTCAGGAAAGGGAATAATAGTAAGACAAGGGTTTGGTGTGGTTTGGGTCTGATGGGAAGGTATCATAGTGATTAGGATAGGCTGAAGGGGTTGATGAGATAAAAAAGGTTCAGAGGATGTAGAATGGTCAGAAAAGATAGAAGAGAAGAGGTCATGGATACTTACAGAATCAGACCTTGCTCTCTTTACACTTGGATCAGAATAAGAGTCTGATCTCTTCTTTTTAAGGGAGGCTCTGAAGCTTGACTCATCACTTTGATAAGTTCCAATCATTTCATAGAAGTGGTTTATCTAATCTACGTGACCCTATTTCTGTAAATCAGGAGTCTTGCTTCAAGTACCCAGAGATAAATCTTAAATAAGTGATGAATCCTGTGGCGCCCTAAATCCGCTATTCAAAATTATAGTTATCTACTTCTAATTAATGAAAAGTAGGGGGAATTTTTTGCGTTTATTTTTTCGTCACTTAATTAAGGCATACCATAATTCAAGACTTATAATAACTATTCTAGATCTAATTAGAAACTAACCCATATGTGAAGATATGAGAAGGTGAAAGTTAAGCAAGTATCTATTTAACTTTATTAATATATAAGATTGTCATGCACTAAATTCCTCTATTACTCATATTGATCATTAATCCTTCAAATTCAAGGTACATACCCATAGTCCTACACGTTCAAGTCTAATAATCCATACCCATGAACATCCACAACAAAAGTTTTCCAAGAACCTCCTTAGGTGACAATACCATCCATATATGTTATCAGATCATCAATCTTTGCTTCTCATCAACTAGACCTCTTTATACACTCTTAACCAGGAATAGAATATCACATTATCTTATCCTACACACCATACACCAATTATATGATAAAAATTCAACATTTGCACTAACATAATCAAGCTTCATAAATCCACTCCATAACTACATCTATGCAACATACACAATTTCATGATACAATCTTAACTTTCATGCATAATAACCTCATTCATGAAGGTTCATATTCACCGACCTCCAATATACTGACAAGATCATAACTCAATCTCTACATCCAAATGTATCAACAAATAATCTAAGAAACCCATTCATAATTCCAAAAACCTAGGCATTTACATCAATAGTCAAGTTGTATAAAATAATGCCTATACACATTAATTTCTACAAAGAATTTAAATCATCATGTTCAAAAAGGAATGTCAGCCAAGGCAAATAAAATACCTTCTTCACACCATGCCGCCTCTCCAAAGAGTGTATCACTCCACCGATCCAACCTACATCATAAGGCTAAAATAGACAACATGGAGAATGAGTATATTTTCACAATGATGAGCAATTATAATGATAAGTCATGCATAGTGAAGCAATCATGCATATTTTCCTTCATATATCCAATCTCATTGATAAAACATATAGACCATAATTTGATAATCAAATACATACACCATATACCATAAATGCCAACGCATGCCAAAAGCCTTAAAAAAATCAATCTTATGACACAACAATATTCATCACTACATTTATATGATAGCCAACAACACTAATAATATTTATCAATTCAAGATACTCATGAGGCATGTGAACACCTCTTTTTGTCCGGCCAATTTGTCTTGTTAACGAACAACACCACAAAGAACAATTAAAGACTCAAGATCAAACATACGTAAGAACACAATTTAATTATGTTTAAAATTTGATGAACACCAAGGATTTAAGTCAAAGCACTTACAAAGGATTAAAACAAGTGAAAAATATTCATCCAAGTGCCAAAGGGCCAAAGGAACCAAGCCATAAGATATCACATCTCAAAATGGTGAAGCAAAGCATGGAAAATCAATAAACAGCCATATGAATCAATTCAACATGTGTGTGAATCGATTCATGCTTGAAACAGCTCCAGGATTTCAATTTCAAATGGCTTGAATCGATTCAGAGCCCACCTTAATCGATTCATGCATGAATTTTGGCCCAAAATCATGAAAAATTAAGGATGGATTGACTCATTTTGGTCCTGAATCCATTCATACGTCTGTTACTTGCCAAAATCATGTGAAAATCAAGCTTGAATCTATTCATATACTTCCTGAATCTATTCATATACAATTAAATGTTAAAATACACTAAATGAATCTATTCATTTAGTTGAAAGTTAAATTTTGAATTTGAAATTTGAATTCTAAAGAAACATCTTTTGCATTGATTACGGAAAACAAGCCAGGAAACATAGATCAGGAAACATGGAGCACTAAGAAGACAAGCACTACACAAATCATGGATCAGTGAAGAATTTTAAATTGAAAGCCTTGCCTTTTAAAGTGCTATAAATAGAGAGCAAGTGAAGCATTCAAGGGGACACCAACGAAGGGAAGCAGTGCCTCTTCAGTTTTCATTTCTCTTCCTTCATTCTTCCATACACACCAATAGAGAGAAGCATTTCCTTTTATGTTTCCATTTTCTCCTCCTCTGTTCTTCTATTTGGCAAGTAACCTTCTTTATTTCTTTTATTTACAGATATTTACCAAGGTTAATTTAATCAAAAACTACGTGACCCTGATTTCTCAAAAGCTCGAGAATATGTAGGAGCGGGAATTAATTCCTGTCAGGCCCACTTTCACTTTTTTTTATATTTGTTTCACCTCGATTAAATTTATATTATTATTGCTTAATTTTAAAATTATTTTATCATGAGAAGGTTAATTTAGACAAGACGTCTTGTTAATCTTTTCAATTTTTTAATATGTCATTATTCTTTAAATAATAATATTTTAAAAAGGGGTTAATTTAGATGAAACGTCTTGTTGATCCTCTCGTGTCTTCAATGTATTCCATTTTTCTTATAAAAAGTGAGGTTAATTTGGATAAGACGTCCTGTTAGTCTCCAATTTTGTTAATCAACTTTATTTTACCTCATTCTATTTAACTTTATTTTACTTGTTAAATTTTTGTTTACAAATTAAGGTTAATTTGGACGGGATGTCCTGTTAATATTTACTTTCACTCTGTTTTCTTCTTTCTTATTGTCACTATTCGGTCAAATTTCTTATTATCATTGTTTTGTCGTTTCTTATTATCATTGTTTAATCAAGTTGTTTGATTTAAGATTAATTTGGACGAGACGTCCTGTTAATATTATTTCAAAACTTCCTCGTCTATTTTGTCTGTTCCTTTTCTAAAGAAGCTAAAATAATTTACGGGCTTCTTATAATGCGCGCTATCAATTTGAGGTAATCATTTTATAACGGACAGTTATGAGGTGCTAATACCTTCCTCACCTGTAATTTGACTCCCGAACTTGAAATCTCATTCTTTATTGACCAGTGCTTTAACAAAGGTTTTTCCGGTATTTTACCCTTAAAAATATTGGTGGTGACTCCTTGTTTTTTGAAAGGATTTTAAACCGTTTTATACTAATATTTTTTCGAGGGTCGGCCGTGCCGCCGCGATCCCGGTCGCGACAAGGCATAATCATTTTGGGTGCTCAAATTCAAATGTCATGTACTCACAAATCATGCATATGCTAACCAACAATTAATGCATATGCAATGAGGCCAACTTGTATAATTTTCAATCTCTCTTCATGTATATATTTTACTCATTGACTACAACTACGTATAGTTGTTTAATATTTAGAACCAACGCAAGGTTTCTTTCTCAAGATCAACACAAGATCAATAAAACATGTCACATGGTATCCACTATGACCACTCGCAGTCATTTATAAAATCAACCAACGGAAGGTTGTTATTCTCAAGATCAACGCAAGATCATTATTTATCATATATGAGATATGTTGTGCACGTCATGAGATGTAAAAATGCACATAATGGTCTCAATTTTTGCTTAATTCCACTTCATTATCATACATAAGCCAAAGAGCATACCAAAAGTATGTCATCAACACAATCATCAATTTATAACCAATGTCATTTAAGAGCCTTCCGTTACACATTCATCACACATAGCAACAAATAAAGCAAACAAGGCCAACATGCAAATATATATCAAATATACATGCATTATCAATACCAAGGCCATATATTTAGAAAATAAACTTCTCTTCTACCTCAAGAGAAGTATTCCGTGGGGTTGGAGGAGTTGGATGGTCCCACTTCACCAGAATGGTCAAAGCCTACATTTTTAATAAGTACAAGTTCACATCAAACATTATTCTATCATTAAATCAATGTTAACAACTAAGTCTCATTTTAGAGGTACATAACTATATTCATGTATGTGAAACTTTGTTATGCTTATGCCTTCTCCATCTTGGAGGTTTGAAACCTAGACCATCCTTATCACATTCTTTTTGTCTTAGGATTTGAAATTCACTATTGGTAACTAATCAAAATTCAAAGTGTTATCCATTAGGCCCTCTAAAGCCTTAAGTCATTTGTTCACCTCATTACTTTTCATTTTTAGTAGTTTTTCTATGGAAGGCACCAAGTTCTTCATCACTTAGCATTTCTAGTCAATTTTGCTCTTTATTCTTTCTAGACAACAAATTGTCACTAATGGTCTACAAATATTCAAGTGTCCTACCATTAGTCTTTGAAGTTACCTACCTTTTATAATAACCCCATTAGTACTAATTACAAGTAACATTCCATAAATAAGGTCACTTCAAGTTTTATACCCTAACTTAAACCCTTTAGCCCTTTTTCATGGCAAGGTCACCTATCATGAACAATAATCTTCTTTGAGTTTATCTTGTGGTCTTTTATGCCTAATTTAATCCAACAACATTTTCTTGACTAACAATCTTCCTTTCAATTCCAATAGTCCATAATTGTCATCAAATCCACCTCTACACTACACATTTTTTCCTTTTTAACCTTTCTTACCTAATAACCATTCAATTCCTCAAACTACACTTATTAGCCACTAACTTAGGATTTTTGCTCCCAATACCATCTAAAACCAAATTCATTCATTCCAACATCACCAATTCATTTCAATACACTAATTTAGACCTTATAATCACTCTAAAATCATCCAAAATAATTTAAGTCTCCTAATTGTAATTTTTTTCACCAATTAAAGTAAGCATCAAGGTTCCAATCTTGCATATAACTTAATCAAAGCATCCATTAAGTATAATCCATACATTATGAGACGCCCCCGGAAATACGGGGAAAATTTTTTCGCGTTTTAATAAATCATAATTCAGTAAAAAGAGGATAAGTGGTGAAGCGTTTAATACGTCTCCTGGATCTATGATAAACCACTCCCATATATGAAGATATGAGAGGGTAATTAAAAATATGATTTAATAACAATTGCCCAACTAAAAATAGCGGAAGAATTAATTTAAATTGATTGATGTATGGGCGAATTCAAGAGGAGAGAGTTATAAGGTTCAATGATTCATAATCTATCAATAATACCCCTAAAATGATGCATGATAAGAATTTAATGCATGAAAAACAAAGGTTTATTTGAAAACAAACAAATGAGTATCAGGGTGCCACTCGCTCAAGCAGGAATTTCATTCGCTTGAGCGAGCCAGCGTAGGCACGCTTGGGCGACGCTGAGAAAGACTGAACGAATGAAGTTTTTATGCATCAGGGGCTCCTCTTGCTTGAACGATCCCCATCTCGCTTGAGCGAGATGTAAAAGAAATCATTAAGCGAGCCAGCGAGACGCTTGAGCGAAGAAGGAGGTAAGCATCAGGTACCAATCTCGCTTGAGCGGATCATGACCCACTTGAGCGAGATTGTTCCAGAAGCGTTGATAACTCTCTGGTCGATTTTCGCTTGGGCGAGGCATCTCTCGCCTAGGCAAAAATTGTCCAGTATCTAAAACTCTTTCCCCTCGCTTGAGCGACCATCTACCCGCCTGAGCGAAAATCGTCCAGAGGCTAACCTCTGATTCTCCATCAATCTCTCTTGGGCGAAATTGTCATCCGCCCGAGCGAATTCGAGCCAGTGAAGATTCCCCTGTTTCATAACGATCTCGCTCGAGCGAGATTCCCACTCGCTTGAGCGAGTTCTGCAGGAATTATGCAGAAACGAGAATTTCTTCAACTTAGCATATGAAATATTATTTTCCACTACTCTAACTCTTCCTAATGCATCATATTGCTTCATCATTCATCTATAAATTCTATCAACTTCATGAAGCATTATAGTTTGAGATTTACTTCATCTTTTCATAGAATCAAGCAATCGACAACATGATCACTAAATTATCATTCACTCTATGCATATACTCTAAATTCAACATCATTTAACATGCTCTATAAAATAGTACAAACTCACATACATACATTCCTTCATTTAACTTGGCATCATCAAGCATCACTATTGTATCCTTTACATCATTTGGGTCATGAATGAAAATTGGCCATACACACATCCAATTTTCTTCCATGACCTCCAAAATCATCAACTAATCATAAAATTGAGTATATGAACACCATATACCCCACAAACGATTTCATGCCGGCCAAGGCTCACACATTCCTATTCCACATTTACCTTCTTCAAACTCGGCCTCCAAAAGGGTAGGATTTAAGTCATACCTACATCAATCTTAAAAATAGCAACGGGGAGGTGAGTAACATAATCCAAATAAATTAAAGTCATACATTATGATGAAATACATGTATACTTACACATATAGCACATCTCACACAACATCATACATCGTCTATGAACAGATTTCATAATCTCAAGTATACATCCACAATTTCATTCATTTGGATCACCAAGTACATACATAGGGTTAGTATCCAACTCTCTCTCCCTTTTCAATTCTCATTCATCCATTGGCCACTATAGGCTTTCATCTAGGCATATCCCCAACTATATGCAAATGCTCTTAAAGCTAATGCATATGCACAAGGATTTCTCATCAAACAATACGGATCCGACTGTGGGAATACAACATCGATTCAATTTGTGGGACAAGCATAGGTGTGCTACTATGCCCCTACTGCAGTAGTAAATTGTGTACATATATATCTCAATTTATGCATGCTCAACATCATCATAATTTTACTGGTACCAAACCGCTCTCGCCCATCTATAGCACTAGTCACCCTGTGACTTGCGGATCAACAACGTGGCCTCATCTACCACAAGTGCCACGGGCCCCTCCCAAACACACATCGAGAGAGCTGTTCCCCGTTGGACACCGAGGTAACTTGCTCACCATAGAGCCGCCCGCCACTGGGCCCGCCACATAGGGTGCCTCGTTACCATACTATGGACAACTTCGTGACTCACACACCGAGTCACAGGGGAAAACAACAATACGCTCGTGCACTGAGCCGCCCTCCCACTGGGCCCGCCTAGTGGAACCCCCTAATATTCCACATAGACAGCAATGATATGCCATGGATGCTATGCAAATACAAATCAAGTGCATCCTCACACTGTGCATCCTAGATGCCACTCCACATTCAATCATTCACCACCACCACTTGGTGGATTTCAATATTCTCATCATCCTCAATTATTTCCAATTCTCCTCAATACTTATACTTATTAATAGTTAGTGGCATACACATTCATCAATTCAACATACATCTTTGGGATATTTCACACCATAGATTTCAATTCATACACAATCTTAAACCATCCTCATATTTCATCATCAAGATCCAATCACAACATCATATCACTATCCCAAATACAATGCCACACAACAATCATCATTCTAAATGCATTCAAATCATAACATCATCGCATCATCCATTCGAACAACATCAACATAATCACATATACATATTTTCACATCATCAATGGATGAAATCATGCATTTAGAATAGTTACCCCCTCCTACCTCAAGTGAAGTAGTGATCAACGCGGTCCGATGGTTCCGCCTCGTCGATGGGGTCGTTTCCTTCATAGTCACACATGTAAGATCCTAATTAATCACCCATTTACGACACAATTTCAACTCTTAATTTATCATCATTATATTTAACATTTCATAACATGTACAAGACATGCTATAATCTCATTTTCATTGTTTGTTAGGCTTCAGGAATTCCTTCCCATCAAGCCACCATCATTAAATTCAAAGGCTACCAACCACAATAGCCTAAGTCTTCATATAACTCCATCTACCAACATTCATATTTCTCAATGTCATACATTTCTCATAAAACATGCTCTTGAACCAATTTTAACCATTTTCCCCAATTCTTCATAGTTAGGGTTCCTCCAAAAACCCAATAACTCTCATTAATGTATCATCAATCTCCATTCCCCACATCATTAATGCACCAATCACCATTAACCTCTCATAAATACTTACATTTATGACCACCCACCTTAGGGTTTAAGCATTCATTGCTCCTAATAAACACCCATGTACATGCATTACTTCTCTAAATCATAATACTCCATAATATCATCATCAATCCATCCAAAAATGATAAAAGGGGCTTACCTCACACCCAAAACAAAATGGGTTTTCAAGGGAGAGGAAAGTCACACGAAAATGAGAGGAAGAGGAGGGAAGAACTCCAAGCTTCCAAGCTTCTTCAACGAAAATAGAGGAGATGAAGATAGCACAAGTTATGCTTAGGGTTTTGGGAGAAGGAAGTAGAAGAAGAAATAAGGAAAAGATGAAGAAGAGAAGAAGTGAGGTGTTTTCCCCCAAATGCTTCAGCAAACTCATGTGGAAAAGGAAGAGAATTTAGGGCTTTTACTTTTAATTTTATCCCATTCATTAAAGATTCACCATTTTACAACCAACAGGCTCTTCGTTCGGGCTCGATACTTCATCTAAAAATTACTCCGAACACATATTCGGATTCCCAATACTATCCTTAACAGCCCTAACCAATATCATCTCGTTCAGAGATACTTGGTCCGACACCCATATCTCAACCGGGCTTATTTTCAGCTCAACCGGTCTCCATAAATCACCAACAATTCCCAAAATTCTTAATTTAATTATTTTCAATAATTTGGGATGTTTAATAATTCACATACAATTTTTCTAATATTTATTCCGTTAGTTAACCCCCCTATTTTAAAATTTGGGATGTTACACATTAAACTCAATTCCAACAATGAATCACATTCTAATTCAAGTGCTTAATCATGTTTCTAACAAGACACAAAATTCCCAATGGTTTTCTAACCTAGGTTTCGGGTTCCACATGCAAAACCTTAATTTTTCCAAAATTAATCTCATAATTCATAACATATTATGCTACTAATTCAAGTCCTATTAAGGTCCATGACTTGCCCCAATAGAATCCTAAATTCCAAATTCAAGAGAGCAAGAAAATTTAGAGATTATGAAGCCAAACCCCAAGTGCTTGAATGAGCTTCTCCAATGTGCAATGAAGTCCTCCAAGAGCCTAGAAATTTCATCACATCTTGGCTAGATTAGAAAATGGATTTTTAGTTTTTGGGTATGTGAAGAGGAAGAGGAAGAGTGAGTGGAAAAGAGAAGAGGAGATGGAGGAACTGGAGTCTTAGGAGTTCAAAGTCTTTACCTTGGTCCTTTCTTCCAAAAACTTCAAAAGAGACCCATGGTGGAGCTTGTCATTTATGCGAAAATGGAGAGGAAGAGGAGCAAGGAATTTTGATTTTCCCCCTCTACAGATGGAGCTTGTTGTCACGTGAAAATTGGGAGAGGAGGAAGAGGAAAAGTCCATGTTTCAAGTGCCAAGTTACCCTTTTACCCCTCATTTAAAATTTTTGGCTCCAAGGCCCATTTTTTGGCAAATTTATATGTTAGGCTTCAATTTCTGATGGGGAACAACCCATTATGGTGTGCACGGTCAGCCCACTTGGTTGAGTGAGATTCATCACGTTTTGGCTAGAAAACCAAGCGTTTTGGTCGTTCGGGCCCTGTACGTCTAATTAATTATCTATAAATTTTCCCGGGTTTATTTTTAGGTTTAAAATATTTATTTAAGTGTTTTCTAATACTCAATAATTATTTTTGGCTTAGTGAATTTTTGAGGCCCAATTGAGGCCCGTTGCCTGACTCGGTTGTTTTTTTGACGTTAAACGACGTCGATAAATCCCGAATAATTCACAATAAATTCCACAAATGCTTAAATTAATTTTATCTTATCTTTGGGACATAAATATTCATTCCCAATATATATCTAATGTTTCCCGGCCTGTTGGGTCCATCTCTGTATTCTGCTCGTACGTCATTCATTGATTAAATGACGACAGTAATCGCCGTATTCGTCGTATCAACTCAAGGGGTCCTCAATTAATTTTTCTACATGTATAGGGCATCAAATAATTATTTTCTATAATTATTCTATTTGTTTGCTCTAACTAATTAATTTTACTTAAAATTTAGGATGTTATGAATCCAAGATAGCCACCACATTTTATCGGCTCATCATGGTTTGTCTTCATGACTATTATGTAATCATCTCTCATTTCTTCATACTTGGTCTGCCATTTTGGTCCAGTCCATCCTTCCTTAAAGACTTCAGGATGCAGAGTGGTATATACACTGATAAACATCTTGAAGATTTCAATAGAGGACAACTTCTTTTGTTGAGTTTTCTGCTACTGCTGCTGAGAGTGTTGTTGTTGTGATTGAGATGGTTGTTAAGGAGTTGACTGTTATAGCTGCTTAGGTTCAAACTTCTTAACCTTAGACTTTCTCTACAGTTGATTGAGGGGGATCTCATCATCAGAATCATTAACAACTGTTGGTTCAAATTCCATGGCCTCAGCAGGATTTAAATGTTTTACTGGAGAGGAAAGAGGGATCACCCTACAAGGTTTCACATCCAGAGGTGAATCAGATTGACTTGACTCATTAGAAGTAGATTCATTAGAGAAGTCCAAAACCATTTTTCAGATTTTCTTAGCAGCAGACTTCACTCTGCCACCTTTTCTCTTGGGGGTTGGTTTAGCATTGACAACCTCAGCCTTTACTTTTTAGGTGCTGTAGGAGCAGACCTTTTCTTCTTTTATGGAGAAGTAGGAAGGGAACTTTTCACTATCTGGTCTAATACTGGTGAGAAACTATGTAGCTTGCTGACCAAGCTGGTAGGAGTTACCAGGTGACACAGAGTTTGAGTTTACATATTCTCCAATGCAAAAACCTTCATTAGCATAATTGGATATGGAATCTTGTTTTGTTTCTTCCTAATAGAGGAGATTAAGTAAGTCATAATGAAATTTAGCAGACTTACTTTTTGCATGATAACCGTGTGATACATGCAGAATCTGTCTAGCTTGCTTACAATATCCTTGGCTTCTTTACGAGGGTAGAATATTTGCTTCATCACCAAGTGAAGCATCTTGACCTTTGGTAGCAGGTTTCCAGATACTGCTCAGGCAAGGCGCTCAGTATCATAGAGCATCTTATTTATCTCAAAAAAATACATAACCTCATACTCGAAATCCTCAGTGTAAACTTCACCAACTGTTGTACATTCAATAATAGTAGCTAAAATATCCTCTGAAATTTTTATTACTTTCCCTTTCAGCTTGCCCAACATAATGAACTTGGACTTGCCAATAAATGTCTTCCAGAACTCTAAGACCAAGGAAAGTGAATAGGGCTCTCTGTCCATATAGAACTTGGTCCACCCAATGCTACTGATTTCCTTTGAGATGTCTCTACCATCCGTTTTGTGCTGCTTGGGGTTGAAAAAGGAAGACTCAACAATGTCTGAGACTTTGAATGCTATAGCTCAATGGAGAAGAATAAGGGTTTAGGGTTTAAGGAAATGAAGAGGTTTTTCGAAAGAAAGATGAAAGGGTTTTAGCAAAAGGTAGGAAATGCAAATGAAGGGTCAAATATCTAAAAAGTAAAAACTAGCCATTAAGGAGGAGAGAGAACACATGTTCAGATGATAGTTACACAAAAAGTCTATAACTGCTGCCACGTTGTACATTTCAAAATAAAAGACAATGAAAATATGAAAAAGTTTTGACAGTTAACATGAATCCCAAATGACTTAGTCATTTTCTCTCAGAAATATGTAAAAGTAAGTGTGGGTTCAAACACATCAAGCATTAAACATTACATGCATCATACTTTTCATGCGTTAAACATATCATGCATTAGACTTTTCATGCTTTAGACATATCATGCAACAGACTTTTCATGCTTCAAACATATCATGCAACAGACTTTTCATGTAATGATTATCAAATTTAAATTGTTCTTAATAAAAGTGAACTTGGCCTCAGCTAGAGGCTTTGTAAAGATATCTGTCCATTGATGATCTGTGTCTACAAACTTCATGTTCAGAATTCCTTTTTGCACATAATCTTTGATAAAGTGATATTTTACTTCTATGTGTTTGGCTTTGGAATATTGTATGGGATTCTTTGAAACATTTAGTACACTTATATTATCATAGTATACAGGAATCTCTCTTTCTTTGATTGAGTAATCTTCAAGTTGATATTTTATCCAAAGAAGTTGAGAACAACATCCTGCTATAGACATGTACTCAACTTTTTCTATTGAGAGTGCAATAGAATTTTCCTTTTTGCTTCCCCATGATATCAAACTTCTTCCTAAGAAGTGGCATCCACCGCTTGTACTTTTTTTGTCCACTTTATCACTTGTAAAATCTACATCACAAAATCCAGATAGGGAAAATGAGTCCATTCTCTTGTAAAACAGCCCAAGATTAGTGGTTCCTACAAGATATCTTAGAATCCTCTTCACAACAGACAAATATGATTCCTTGGGTTCTGATTGATACCTTGTACACATGTAAACATTAAACATTATATCTGGTCTGCTGGATGTTAGATACAGGAGTGAACCTATCATTCCTCTGTATAAGGTTTGATCCACTTATGTACCAGAGTCATCTTTATTGATTATGCAGTTAGGATGCTGTTATGCCATAACTTGGTATGGAGATCTTTTGGTGTGTAAGCATAAAACTTGGTAGCTGATTCTTAATAAGTAAAGAAGTGAAGTATTCAACTCAAGAATCAAGTTTGTATAATATGAATCTGATGGAATGTTAGTGCCAAGTTTAAACACTGAAATTGTAGTAAAAGGGTTGTCGTTCCACTAAGGAGGTGTTAGCTTGAAGATCTTTAGTTATTGAATTAATTTTACAGAAAGTTTGTTTTGGTTTGTTGTAAAAGAGATTGGTTGAAATGGTTAACAGCAAATAGTAAATGAAAAGAATAACAGTAAAGAGTTTTGGTAAAAATCAAATTTGGAACACTGGGTTGATTGTTCATCGCTTCTCACCTTCTGTAAGCTATGTAACTTTGCATACATATAACTTGATATGATAATTTTTACGTCAGAATCAAAGTCATTTGCATCGATCCCTCTCGACTACAAAATTCATAAGAATGATTTCAACATGCTGATCCCTCAGTCGCCTTGAAAATCATTCTAGCATTAATGATCGATTGTTTAAACATTCACTGCATTAGATACCATCCCTGGTCATCTACTCACAATGAGTATTTCATTTCAGATATGCTTTCAAAAGTTATTTCCCAATATACTTAAGAAAACCAAGGACAAGAAAATAGTGATCAAGTACTTTCAAGCATTAAGTGCAGAATGAAATACAAAAACCATCAGATCATGTTATATATATGAAAAATTTACAGCAGCATTACTTGGGGTTTGAATGATTACAACCAATCCCAATGAATGGATTTAGCTACTCATGCCTTGCATTTTCACTCAACAAAAGGAAATGAATACAGAAAGAAATTGGAAGTGAAATGAATAATTGAATGCTGATGATGATGGGATGCAGGAGATGGATGATTTGCTTCTCTGTTCTTCTCTTATTTATAGATTAATCACGCTTAGGCTTCTCCTTCCAAGCTTGAGCGCAACCCCCCACTTGCTAAGTGGGCATTCAGAGGTGGTTAGAGACATGCAGAAGTGGGTGTGGTGGCATCGCACCATTGACCTATATTTAATTAAAAACTCCATACTGTATGACTCACGCTTGAGCATAGGTGGTCATGCTCAAGCGTGAGAGACCCTAGTGCTCACTGTCTTGTACACGCTTGGTCTCTCCTTGCCACGCTCCAGCGTGGGGTTTTCCTCTTCATGCCACACTTAAGCTCCTGTGCCTATGGTCAAGCGTGAGTTTCACATTTTTTTCACGCTCAGGTTGAACTTATTCATGCTTCAAATGCCCAGGCCACGCTCAAGACACGCTTAAGCATGCCTGTCACGCCCAAGGTCACGCTTAAGCGAGCTCGGGATCACGCTTGAGCGTCCCCTTCTCATGCTCAAGTGTGGAAGGGGCCTGATGCATTTTTCTCCTTCACTCAAGCGACTCTAAGCATGATAGGGGCTGATGCAATGCTTCAATTCTTCATGACATGACCCAGCTTCCTGGTTTTTGATTATTTTCTTGTAATTCATGCATCTCTTCAAGAATTTTGGTAAAATAATATTTGCACGCAATGTGTTTTTCACAAGAGATTTCATGTTTAACTTTCTTTAATTATTCACCAATATCATTAAATTCTTTACAAAATGAGTCCAATTGAATCATGAAATTGATGTATAATAAACACTTATCAGATGCATAGGAATGCTCACAGGCTTGGCATCTGCCATGTTAAATTTTTTTAAACAACTCCTTTGTGTACTTCTATTGATGGATATAAATACCATCATTAGTCTGTTTAATCTACAAGCCTAAGAAGAATTTAAGTTCTCCCACATGCTCATTTCAAATTCTGCTTGCTTCATTTCAGAAAATTCTTTACATAAACATCATCAGTAGCACCAAAAATGTCCCTCATTTTAGAAAATTCTTTACACAGAGTAACTCCCCGGTTTGAGCCTAGAAATTATCGGAGGGACTTGAGTAAATTATTTTTATTCCAAAACCTCCCTCATATTATTTCTAACAACTTTCATGAAGAGCCCAACACCCAATTTTAAATAACCAAGCTTATAAACATTGAATTGAAGTTACCCGGGTAAGCCAAAATGCGTATCTATACGTATTTTGGGTGTAACTTTCTCTCCCAATATTGGATTCGAGTTATTCTTATTCCAAAATCTCTATATTGAATTTATCTACAACTTTCATGTTCACCACTAAGGCCAGTTCGCATCCCATAATTCCCAGAAATTAAAACACTACACCAATTCACATTTTTCCAGCAACAGTTTACACTAGGTGCAGTATTTTCTTTATAACTCTCTCATATGGCCATGAAATTGAATATGTCCTTCACCAAACGTTTCATAACACATTTCACCACAACTTTGATGAAGAAACCAAAGTCCAATTCGCAGCCCATTTGGCCCAGAAAAATTGTTTATGCAAGGGACAAAAATCCCGTCACAGCCCTGCACCCTTTTAGTATTTGGGCCATATCTCACTCAATTCTCAATGAACATTTTTGTACTTTACATGGATTTAAAGAGAACAAAAATTTCTACAACGTTTCTACTGATCCTTTTTGCAAAGTTAGCCCATAAACTATCCTAAACGGACGAGAAAAGTACTTCCCTACATGTGACACCTAGGCTGACATGCATAAACAACCAATAACATGGCTCCACCACTTGGCCACTTGTCCTAAGCATGCATAACCCATCACAACTTCATTTTTAGCTGCTTTTAACACCTTTGTCTTGCATGTATCTCAAGTGACACATGCCCACCAACTTGCCAACACTGTGTGACTCCAAGGGGGGAGGGGGGTAAGGAAACTACATGCAAAATTCCATCTTTTCAATTCCTTTGCTTTGCTTTGCCTAGATTTTCTTCTTCCTTCTAACTTAGTAAAAATTTTCAGCAACTCATCTTTTCTCTTATCTCATATCTTCTTCATCTAAACATCATCCCACATCCACCATCATCCATCCTAAATCATAAACACCACATTAAAAATTCAAGACACCACCTTCTAAAAACAAAACTTCTTCTCCTCCATCAAAAACAACAACATATTCCTTCTCTTTTAGCCACAAAAATCACGTCCACCTTTACCATCCATACATCCATTCTTTTCTCTTCTCTTGATGAAGCAAACCATGGTAGCTTAGAAGCAAACTTTGAAGTCCTTGGCTTTTCTTTTGAAGTATAAAAATCTTGTTGGTAAGAGGGGGTAGTTTGCTTAATTTAGATCCATAAAATTATGCATGCATGGTGAAGTATAAGTGTTCTTAACACTTATACTTTAATATCTCTTTAAAGATCTAAGTTTCTATGGTTTGAATCTTGAGAAATTTTTGTGGAAAAAGATGGATCTTCAAGAGATATTATGGCTACACCATGGTTGTTGTTAGATCCTTTGGATTTTAAAATTTTTATGAAGATTACTAACACTTAAAATTTTATTGCTGCAGATTTTTTATTGTAATCATATTGCATGTAAAGATCTTGTTTGATTATGTACTCTTGGCTTAATGGGTGACTTAGAGTGTGAATAATAAATTTTTTTAGACAATGTAAAACATTTCCAAAATAATTTTATAACTTATACTAAATTAATGTTGCTGCTGGAAAATTTTGATAACTAGTGAACAACTTGGAAATTTTTTATTTTAAAAGTATAACTTGAAAGAATTAATTTTTATGGTTAAAATTTGAAAACGTACCTTGATCTTAAAATTTTATGAGATGAAAATTAATTTTAATGTAAAATGGTAATTCTGGATTTTATTATTATTATTAAGAATAAAAGCAAGTGACTTTTAGTTATAATAATGAAAAATTAGTTTATGACCTTAAGGAAGTAATTTACATGAGTTTTAGAATTAATTCTTGGTGAATATTCAGAATTTTTGTTGCTATTGTATATTCATATATTTGAGGAATATTTGTGATCATAAAAATATTATGGATGTGATAAATGTTAAAAGAATTAAAAAGGGACCCGAGTTAGGTGCGAACAAAACGTCAAAAATGGTATAAAACGTGTTTTGTGGAAAAATGAAAGGAAATGGAAAAACTATTTTGGAGAATTATTTTGTGACATGAAAGATGAATTTTGAGCATGATAAAAATACCCAAAGAAGAAAAATTGGTTGGATGAATTTTTGACGCGTGAATTGTCCTTAAAACACATTTTTACAAACGTTGAAACGACTAACCTTGGCATTTGTTGAAATTTCATATAGGGGCTATTTTCTGGACAGATTTTATTTTTAATCTTACTTAATTTAGTTAGTATTTTCAAAGTTAAACACTTTTGGCTTTGGAATCACTCAAATCGGAATTTTATAGACAAAATACGACGAAAATAATGTTTTGACAACGAAATGAAAATTTATTACTTTGTGTATTTACTTTAGAAAAGAGGATTCTTTTATTCTCAATATAGAATTAGGAAAGATACCTTATAAATATTTCATCTATTATTTTAGAAAGATAAAATCAAGTTCTTTAGTTTATTATAAGTAAATACGACGAAACGACTTTAGTAATCAAAAAATCAAGATAAACTTTTATACCTTATAATTAAGGCAACGTTGAATTTTCTTAAATTATAAGAAACATAGTTGAAATTTATGTTACCTCTTTTACTTAGATATCTATCATACAAATAAATTATATCTTTTATAGTAGAGAATTTTCTTAAAGGAATTACTAGTAAATAATTTGGAAATTCTCATGTAATGAATATTTAGTAGTATTGAATCTTGAGATTTAGCCCCTACAATATGAAAAGATTTATGGTTAGACATTTACGAGTTTTTAAGGACAAATACGCTATATGAAAGTTAGGTTCCTTCTAGACTCTGGGTACCCTAAGTAATTGAGAAAAGTACATGGCATTTCGCATTTGGAGTTAAGGAGGGATGTTGGAAAAATCCCCTAGAGCATACAGTGATGGGTACACTGAAGAATCTGCCACGCCTCGATACCCGAGGGTAGTCTAGGAAGTATCACTGGAGGTGGGAATTCCAGGTGGCATCGGATTCGCGCCCGTCGCCGGACAGCCCGTAGCAAACTCTGGTATACTTCGACAAGAGGAGACATTTTCTATGACCGTGGAGTGCCCGTTCTGTGGTGATGTGTGATATGTGGTTGGCCATTTGATGATCGGGACTGTGAGTCCCTACCCATTTATGAAAACCAAAACGAGGAGAACTCTGGTCGCTTTAGTTGGGCAGGGGTGATAAGGGTGGCAGGTTATGCACATGATTGTTGATATATGAGATTGAGGAATGGAAGTTGGGCCCCATTGCATATTGGTAATGAGTTATAACTTATAGTAATTGAATCTAACACATGTATAGCGTGCCATCATTATATGACTAATCCTCTACTTGTTGTTAACAATTGTGTATGTGAAGTTTTGTATTCCTGTTCTAAGGTAGGCTGTATGTAATCTTTTCTGTGATTTAAAAATTTGAGCCACCCTTGTATGTATATGATATGGGTTGAGAGCTTTGTACTCACCCCTTTTGTTGTTGTGTATGCTGTTTCTCTTTTTCTATGATCATCAGTTGAAGGACAAGGTAAGCGTGAGCAGGACTTGGAGTACCTGCAATAGAGGATGCCAGTTCAAAAGTGTCATTGTGTGTATATTTTCTGTTTGTGTTGAGATCATTATAGACTCGACATTTCTGTTATGCTTTTATTTTGTAGAAGTTATCAGGAGCCTATGAGCTCCGTACTTTTTTAAATACTCTCATGTTGAAAGAATCGATCTATGTAATATATTTATTTTAAATCGTGTGTTGATGATCACCATAAAAAAATACTCCTATTTTTAGTGACTCCTTAATTAAGTAGGATGTTCCAGTGTGGGAATTTGTCCTAGTTAATCGAGGGTGTCACAAAACTTGCTTGAAATCATTATCCTCTATATATCCCAGACCTGGCCTTTTATGATTGCTATGGGACTTTCCCAATAACATGTTTAAAGTTTCAGTAATATTCACAAACTTGCTCAGGTCTGAGGTAAGAGAGCTAACTTACCTTTGCAGCTTAATGATTTCTTCACTTTGAGAGTTACAACAGACCTTGGATTTTTCAAAATCTATTTTCAAAGTAACATTTTCTTTTGAGTCTGCTTAACTTTTCTAAGTTCATCCTTTCAGTTTTCTCCATTTCTTTTAAAGTATTTTTGTCAAGATTTTCTTCTTTTAGTTTTAAAATTTGATTTTCAAAATCAGTAACCATGTCAACATGCTTTAATTTCAGCTTTTTAAAGTTTTTCAAAAGTTTAGAAAAATCATCAAACAATAAATCATAATTCTGTTATAATTTATAATAACATACATCTTCAAAATCTAAATCACTAGAGCTTTCTTTAGAGTCTGATTTTTCATTTGCCATCAGATAGATTTGAGCTGATTCTATTTCCTCATCAGACTCCTCTGAATTAGATGATCCTTTATCATTCCATGTGATTAGACCTTTTTGCCTTTTGGGAAACCTTTTCTTTACCGTTTTATCTTTTTTGTCTTTGCTTAGGAATAGACATTCTGCTTTCATATGTCCTAGTTTCCTGTAGTTAAAACATTCTAGAACAGATTTGTCAGTTTTTAAACGAATTGATTTTTATCTTTGTGGTCCTTCTTCTGAAATTTGTCAAGTATGAATTTCTTCTTCTTTAATAGCCTATGAAATCTCTTGGTTACAAGAGCTAATTCCTCATTTGTATCAGATTCTAAATTATCATAGTCTAGATCATAACTTATGGATTCTTTTACTTTTAATGCTTTAGATTTCTTTCCTAACTCATCAGACTTTAATGTAATACTTTTGGAAGAGGAGGGTTTGCTGACTTTCTTCTGCTTTAGCTTTAGTTCATGCACTCTGAGTACTCTAATTAATTCATCCAAGGAGAAGGTACTCAGATCCTTAGCTTTTTCTAGAGCTGAGCATTTGGCATTAAACCTTTTTGATAAGCTTCCAAGGAGCTTTACATTGATGTCTTCTATAGAGGGTGTGGTTCAAAGAGCTTTGAGCTGATTTAGTAGAGTCTAAATTCTTCTAAACATTTAATCCAAGGTCTCATGTTCCTCCATCTTGAAAGTATCATATTGTTTGGTTAACAGTATTTTCTTGGATCTTTTAACATTAGAGGTGCCTTTATAATTACATTGAAGAGCATCCCAGACTTCTTTTGTTGATTTGTAATTGAATACTTTATTGTACTCTGATTTACTTAGAGCATAAATGAGTAAGAATCTGGCCTTAGCATTTATTTCCATCTTTTTATTTCTACAGAGGTCCACTTATCTTTAGATTTTGGCTTTCCATCTCTATCAACAGGCCTTTATAATCATCATTTATGATGACTGTCCACAGACTATACTAGGTGAATTTTATAAACATTTCCATTCTGTTCTTTCAGTATGGATAGTCTTCTCCAAAGAAAGCTGGAGGTCTGTTGATTGTAGATCCTTCTATAATTAGTGAATTTCCTTGAGCAAATGCTATAGATCTTTATCCTTTTCACTTGAGGGAGTAATCAACCCAAAGGACAAGCTCTGATACCAATTAATGGTTCAGAGTCTGACTTAAAAGAGGGGTTGAATAAGTCAGAGACTCTTTTCGTGGAAAAAACCAATTTCAATTGATAATCAGACTTTAAAGAGAAGGAAATAGAAAACAACACAGAGAGTTTATACTGGTCCACTTCCAACACAAAAGCTACATCCAATCCCTTTAAACTTGAAGAATTTCCACTATTGTAAAATCTCCTTTACAATAACAGCACCAGACCAATGCACTAAGTATTCTTGACTCCAGCCACTTTTGGTTTTACCTAAGTATTCTTTCAACAAGCCACTCTCGACTCAACAACCTAAGTATTCTTACAAAAGCCCTACTTTAGGCCAACAATGTTACCCACACTAAAAACTAAGACTGGTAACACACCAGACTTTACAAAGTGAGGTTGAAAGAGTGAATAAAAGAGTATCTTATAGAACTTAGTATTTCAGGATATACAATAAAGAGTGTATATACTGAGTTGAAAAGACACAAGATCAAAGTCTGCTAAAGACAAAACACATAAAGAAGATCTTTATCTTTTGAGAGACTTAAACACTGTTTGCAAAGAAAGAGAAAATAATGATCTTTTTACACATGACTCTTGTAACTTCGTTGCTCTCTTTGTATCAATCTTTTGAAGAGTATTTATAGGAAGCAAATGGTAACCGTTGCTGCTTTTGAAAAGAGATATATCCGTTGGAAATCCTGTGAAAGAGTTTTGCTTTGAGATTTGAGAGGTATCAAACTTTTGTTGTTCCAACAAGGTGTTTGAAGAGTCTGATACCTAGGTTCTTCTGTTCTTGCATGAAAATAGTTCCTTATGTAGCGTTGACAAATAAAGTTATTTTCTTGCTTTATTTGATTGGAATAGAGAGAAAAAGATAAAGTTGTAATCCTCTGAAACTGAGTTGACTTGTTCTAGCTTTTTGTATCTACACAAAGGATTGTGTTAGGATCTTCGAGCACTGAGTTGGCTGCTCTACTGATTTATTTCTTGTTCTTTTTGGTGATAAGCACATTTATCTTGATAAGTGCATGAGTTCTAAGGCATCACGAAAGTAGATTTAAGAACGTTGAGGTTTGGCCTTTAGAGTAACGTTCTTCTTTGAGTTTGATTGAGGATGCCCAAAAGTCTGATTCCTGATATTCATCAGAACATGGGATTGAGTGCATTTATGTCAGACTTTTTAAGGTCTAACATAGTGTTGTTTGTTAGATCAGACTTTTGTTGATAATAACTCCCCCTATGTTTTGTAACTTGTGTGGTTCTTGAAATACTTAAACAAACAGGTTAGATTACATGAGAGCAGACTTCATTTGGGTAACCATTGATGTTTATTATTAGAAAATCCAAGGTCTGAAGATAGCACATAATTTTGAGGTCTAATCAAGTAATGACTTATTGTTTCTTTTAAAATCAGACTTTTCTTCAACATAAGTAATAGAATGTGAATAATTAATTTTGAGTGTTTAATTAGTAAATTTAGATTTAGATTAAAGGGTGGTGGTAAAATATAATTAAAGAAAATAAAAAAATAGAAAAGAAATCATGAAATTACTATATTGCCCTTAAGACAAAAATTTCCTTTCCTTTCTTTTCTTCCTTGCACATGCAATTGAGAAAGAAAAAGAAACAGAGCTATTTTTGTTTCTCCATGGTCGTGAAGCTTCAAGGGCCCAATTGGTGTTCAATTTCACATTGAAACTTGAAATTGACTGCATATTTGAACTCATAGGAATAAGGTTTGGTACCTTCAATTTCTAATTTTGACGACTTCTTCTCTAAACCGATTTTCACTTATAATGAATGGAGCTTTCATTTTCCATTGCATCTTTACATTTTGAGATTGAAATTAGATCTTTGGAATGATGGGATTGAGAATTCATTAACGGGTTTTCGTTTTGATGCCCGTCAATTACGAACCAAGGATCGGTGAAGCGTTGACCGAAGAGGAACCCGAAACTAAGAGTAAAATTAACTAAGGTAAGCTTCAAAGACTTTTAAAGTATACTTTAAACTTTTTCGATATGGTAGGTTTTGATTTCAGGGGTCGAAATGCTAACCCACTTTTTGTAATTTCTTTAAATTAGAGATATTAGGCGTACCCGACGTAGAGGATAAGAGCTGAAAGCTTGGAATCAAGGTAAGGGGGTGTTTGGAGTATTAGTTAATTTAGAAATATTATTTGACGTCAGTTGGCATTTGGAGAAAAGAATATAATTGGCGTTATTTAACTAATTTAACTATATATATATATAATTGATAGAATTTATAGTTGAAACTGTGGTTAGATTTGAAATTAGAAAGGTCGAGAATGAAAAGTTGGAATGGTTATGTATAAATCTAGTATAGTGATGAAATAATGAGATTTATAATCAGTAGTGATTGAGATTAAATATGTAGATATGAGTATATAAAATGGAATAAGTTTCCAATTATAGAGCAAAGAAAATGATGGGATGTCAAGTTGATATATATAGATATACGTCTATATCAGAATGAGTTTTAAGATGTCTTATGATAAAAGTAATATTATATGAGAACTTGTGAATGAAATTGCATCTGAGTTATTGATTAATGTTGTGGTTAAAATTATACTGATAAATGCTTGTACCTAAGTGGTTAGTTAGTATTAATTGAATATTGTTAGGCCTGGGTGGCTTTGTGTTGTTATGATCTTAATTAAGTATTGATGATGCCTAAGTGGTCATATGTTGATGTGTAAACATAATTCATGATGAACATGCTTGAGTGGTTTTGGGTTGTTACGATATTGATTTAATATCATTATGCCTGAGTGGATTTTGTTTGATGTGAAATTAAATAATGATGAATGGAGAATTGATATATGGTATGTGTCTGAGTGGCCATCATTTTATTGATATTAAAGCCCGAGTGGCTAGTGATGACCTAAATTTCCTCACTAGCTGGTTGTGAAATGATTTATGATGATGACTTTATGCTATTTATTAAGAGAATTGATTAATTAAATTAAAGAAAATAGATTAAAACCAATATATATGATTTTGTGTGGTTTAGATGGATATATGGTATATTTCTCCCCTCGGTTTTGGCTCCCGTGGTCAAGTAAGATCTAGTTGAGCTACCTAGTGGTCAAGAAGGACATAGTGGTTGAGGTGGAGAGCCAAGCAGAGCTCGTGGACCAGGTAGGGTTCACAGGGTGTCAAGTAGGACCCCTAGTTGGAGGCTGATCCATTTTTAGTATCTGGATACTAGAGAGTCTGATCAAACTCTAAGCGAGAGTTAGTTATGTTATTGTGTGCTTAATATTTGATGCATTAAGCGATATTATGAGTATTTGAAATGATCAAAGGTAAATTGGATGTGTATATGTTGCTATGTACAACCTAAGTGGCATATAATGTGATGAATAATTGAGATGACTGAGGATGAATTAATATAGGTTGTATATACATTACTATTGTAGCCTGAGTGGCTCGTAATGCTTGGGTGTGCTTGTGTGTAATTAGTGATTGAGCAGGTGTGCTATGAAAATGACATGAAAAGCTAAAGAATGAATAATTAACCAGGTGGTGAATATATATATATATATATATGTGTGTGTGTGTGTGTGTATGTGTATGTGTGTGTATTATAACTATGTTGCATTATAAGACTAATGATATGCCTTTTTAATTTTGGGTTTCTATATTAATTGATATGTTTGGCACTCACCTTTTTCTATTGTTGTTGTTTTCCTTTTAGTAACCAATGATAGATGAAGTTGCATTGCTTGTAATAATGTAATTTATGAGTAATTGTTAAGTAATTATGATGTGATATCATATAGTTTGTGCACATATCTTGTGAATGGCATTACATTATCATAGATTGTGTGGTTTGTGAGCAGGGATTGTGATAGAGTAGTATATGATTGTATGTCTTCCTAATAAATGGCACTGAACTAATTGGATGATAATGATGGATTATATATATATATATATATGCCTAGGTATTGTAAATATTAATATGGAATGGCATTGAGCCAAGGTGGTAATGAAATTGAGTTCCATGGGCAGCATATATTTGATTGATGGTGATGTGTTATTATGTGATTGATGGAAGTGGATGATTAGAAGAGTTGATGCGTATATATATAGGTCGATTGCTTTAAGAGGAGAATTGGCTATTTAAGCTAACTGAATAGGTGATTTTGAGTTCCAAAGGGATTTGAAGTCCCAGAAGGTGTTAATAGGATCACATGCATATTTAGAACTTGTGTGCAATATGGAATTGTCCCTTGAATGGTATTTGGTGTGGGTTAGTATAGACGTTGCTTGAAAATGAGTAAAATGCATTTTAACACATATCTCTATGATTCAGAGGAATTTTTTAGTACAAATTACGCTTGTAGATCCAAAATAAGTAGTAGGTAGTGCCCGTAAAGTTTCATAGCATTTGGAGGTCAAATAGGCAAATTAGGGGTTATGGAAGTTAGCTTGGGGGGCCAAAATGCTACAAATCTCACTCAAGCGAGCCCAATCTTGCTTGAGTGAGACTTTGAGTGAAATGGAGGTTGGTTTCTGGGAAAATTTCGCTCAAGCGAGGATAATCTTGCTTAAGCGAAATCCAAAAGAGAGGATTCTAGTGAATTTTCGCTCAACCTAGACAATTTTCACTCAAGCTAAAATTTTTTGCTTGAGCTAAAAAAATTCAAGTAATGGATTATCAACTTGTTTTTAAAACTGTGTCTGGTCTAGGCCGAATTAGCTCTTGAGAGTTCTTCAAGTAGATGATTGAGTTACGAACATTTTCCCTTTTAAGTCATCTCAATTAGAGCTTTGTAGCTCAAGTTATGCCCAAAATACTACAAAGTGTTTATGTTGAAGATTTTATGCATGACAGTTTTATATTTTTAGGAATAGAGCAATCTTAAGGGCATAATTAACCATCGATCCTTTCATAACAATTGTAGATAATTGAGTTGCAAAGGTGTACCAGTTAGATTCACCTTGATCGGAGTTTTATAGCTTCCGTTAGACGTAAGATATTAAACGATGTGTAAGAAAAGTACATCCTAAAAAATTTTCGACAAACTTCTTCATGTTGTTTGGTGAGATTTTGATGGTGTGCTATATTATTTTAAGTAAAATATACTAAATTGAGGTTAAAACCTCTAATTTTAATTAAATAAATGTGACGGGATGTCACAAAATTAATATTAGGAGAAGTGCAACATAGACCACATAAAATTCATTTTTCCACGATCTTTCACTACAAAGGCTTATCATATTTAGAATATCTATTATTATCTAAAACAAAAATTTTGAGAATCTTATTAATAATTAATAAATAAACAATATTTGGAGACAATATGAGGAGAATAATTTCGAAACTGCATGTTGTGTGACACGTAGGCACTTTTTTTTTTGGGAAAAAAAAAGAGTAACTACGTACATGTAGGCACTTTTTGATCATATCATGAAAAAGTAACAATCTTTAAGATTTTTTTGGTACACGGTCCAACAATATTGTAATCAAATCAAACCCCAAACATAACAGTTGCAACTACGTACAGAAATATAACCCATTATTACAATTATATATTTGGAGAAGGTCAATTGCATAGGGAGAGACACGGAAGTCAATTATCCATGAGATGAGCGTTAAATTAATTGTTGTCGTACCAAGATTGCTTCTGAAGATAACTAATCACACTATTGTCAACTTGGAAAGCTTTGGTAAGAACTTCCGCTGAAATTGGAGGAGTTGCTTTAAATAAAGCATTTGCAATAGTGATAGTTCCTGGATTTTGACTGCTGAGAGCAGCAATGGCAACAGCATTTCCGTACCCCACATTCAATTGGAAATGAATGAGACCAATTGGAAATACAAACACATCACCCTTGTTCAACACTTAGGTGAAGAGACGATTTTTGTCTTGATTGGAAGTGACAAAACCAACATAGAGAATTCCTTCAAGGACTATAAGAATTTCTGTGCCTCGAGGATGTGTGTGGGGAGGGTTTAAACCCTTAGGTGCAAAATCTATACGAGCCAATGATATACCAAGTGTGTTTAGTCCAGGTAATTGCTCAACAAAGATCGGAGTTACTTGTGAACCCAATGGATTCGCGGTATTCGCAGGATCCACGTGTTTGAAGAAATCTTCAGCTTTCACAAGCTTGGGATCTTTGCAAAACTTCCCATTCACAAATACTTCAAATTTACATGCAAATGTTACAATTGTATACTAGAAACAAACGTCAAATGTTGTAGTTAGGAAGACTACACTGAGGTACATACCACCGTTGTTTTCATTAATTGCCACACAAAAATCTTGTAGAGGACCAGGGTCAGAAGCAAAGGCAACAGAGGATGCCATGGCCAAGGCCGCAACAAAAAGGCAGCACACAACTTTCATTTTTGTTTCTCGAAATGCTACCAGCTGATCGTGGATGTGAATTTGGATACCACTGAAGCTTGCTATTTATAAGGGAGAAAGCATTGAATTGGTTTGTAGTTTACCTTTTCCTTAATTAATATTTTATTTTGCAATGAACCATTCTTTAACAACTATGTGTACTTGATCAAAGAGGAGACTAGGCTCCATATAAAAAGTTTCAATATTACCCTCTTGCAATGTACCCAGTAGTTGTTCCGGCAATATTATTTTGTAAGGAAGCTCAACAGCTAAATCCAAAATAACACTAGTGGAAAAAATGGATATAACAACGGGGATATATTCACGGGTAGAAGAGGATCAGTGATAAAAACATGCGCGGTGGCATTTTTGAAATTATAAGGTGAACGTTATAATCAGAGAAAACTATATATCCACGGTTAACATCATAACCGTGAATGTATCCATCAATATATATTCACGGTTGATAAGTCAACCGTGGATATATAGTAATATCGACGGTTGTGTGCACAACCGTGAATATATATTGATGGATACATTCACGGTTATGATGTTAACCGTGGATATATATAGATGTCAATATTCACGGATGTATTTCCAACCGTGGATATATAGTTCAGGTTTTAGGGTTTAATCACTGGGTACTGTATGTCCACGGTTGTTTCTATAACTGTGAATATAAATTTAATATTTATCCACGGTTGGGATAGTAACCGTGGATATATAGTTAACATTTATCCACGGTTGTTTGTTAAACCGTGAATATATGTGTAATATATTCACGGTTTCAAGGGGAACCGTGAATATACATCCTTTCTGAAACTTCAAAAGCCGCGCCTTTCATTCTTTTTTCACTTTCTCTTCTTCTTCGCGCTGGTTATCGTCTTCTTCCTTGAGTTTGTTCTTTGCTGTTCGTGTTCACTCGCTTCTTCCTTCTTTCGTTCGTGTCATCTTCGCACCATTTTCAAGTAAGTGCTCCATTACCCTACTTCTTCGCTCACTGCTGGTGTACTTCGTTATTATGCTCTGCCTTGTTTGTGGAACCTATTTCATTGTCTCTGTCTCTATGTTGTACTAGTGATTAAGTTTGGTTAAGCTTGTTTTATTGTGCCAACATTTCATTGTCTCTGTCTCTATGTTGTCAAACTGTTGAGTTAAGTTGTAAACTCCTACCAGTTTATAATACCTAGAATCGAGTGGACTATTGTGTATATGTTTTTTTAATAAACTAGAATAAACTTGGTAAACTGTTGCACAGTCCCCTGTATAGTCAAACTTGGTAAACTGTAATCGGCAATTGACACTTGCTAGTAATCCCCTGTATAGTCAAATTTTCTGTTTAGTTTTTACTTTTTAATCTTTGGTTGATTCTATGGTTTAGAATCAGTAACATTTGAAAGATTATTTTATAGGACCAAGAAACTGAAATGGATGGCTACAATCTCTTTGCTGTTTTGTTTTGGTATCAGTAATAAAATTCAGGCTCTCCTCCAAAATAAAAATTCATGTTCTTTAAAATCTAGAATTAATTCTTACTTAGAATCTGAACTTAGTTAGACTCAATGCATCTATGTTAAAATAGCTAAAGTTGTTAAAATCTTCCCATTCTAATAACTCTACCATTTTTAACTGATTTTTTGTTTGACCATTTTTTAAACCAAACTAACAATGTTTTAACAACTTTTTTAATGATCTAAGCTTCGACCAAAAAAAAATATGATCTAAGTTAGATATATCATAAAAGATTTCATTATAAGTTAGATATATCATATTCTCCATTAGAATAACCAAAGTCATTACCATCAAGTTTTTAATGTTACCTCACACATGATCTATACAATTTAATGTTACATTCTGAATACACAGGGCCTAATAAGGTTCAAGTTAGATATTTTTAAATGGAAAATTTTCACTTCATCATTGTTAACCATTCCCTTGAAAACATTTTCCATTTATGAATTTTGTTTTGTTGAAGTTTAGTTTAAAATTTTGATATTTTATTATTAGATTTTTGAGTTGAGTTGTAATCAAAAGTTACATTTCACCTATATAATGTTATTGCTGTTATTGTTGGTTGCTCGTATATAATGTTATTTCTGTGTATTGCATGCATGTGGTTTTCAATCTTGCAAACTCGTAGGCTCATACTAGTTAACTAGTTAACTAGTATGAAAGTTGTTGTGCATATGAGTGAACCGTAGTTCCCCGTTTGAGATTCGACACAAATGGTCATTAAATCAATTAATGTCATCGTTTGTGTTGAATCTTGAATTGTCCGTTTGGACAGTTTGGGATGAACAATTATTTTTTATACGTCATTGTTAGTATGTACAAGTTAGGAGTTATTTTAAAATTTGATAAAATCTCGGTAACTTGTATTTTGTGTTGTTCTCTGGGTGCATATTTGGTTGTGGTTGAATTTGATTTGACCACTCTCATTTTGTGTACTTAGAGACCAATGCGAAATGCTGCCGAAATTTCGTCAAATTTTAAAATAAGTCGTAACCTGTATATATGAATGATGTATAAAAATAATTGTCATGCTGAATGGGTATAGGACCACCACCTTTGTATAAAAAGTGAGGTTGATCATAGCACCTTGTAAACAGTTGGTATGGATCGGAGTTGGATTTCTGCGTCATGCCTAAGTCTGGAGTACGAGGGGGGAGTTGAATCATTTATAGAATTCGTAGCGAGGAATGCAGTGGGGGTGAATGGAAAGTATTTTTGCCCTTGTGTTAAATGCTTCAACCTGCGTCGGGTAGACTTGGAAGAGGTGCGAGAACATCTACTGTGTGACGGTTTTCTACGTAGTTATACGCGTTGGATATGGCATGGTGAAGATGTGGTGGTGCCAAGTAACAACTCTCAGACTAAAAATCGAAGCCCGATGCATGACAACGATGTCGACATGGATGACCGACTCGAGGATATGATCCGTGATGTAGGGGTAGAAGGTTTTAAGAAAGCTCATGTATATACAACTCTGTGTCAGGACTCTGAGCAGCCGTTGTATCCAAACTGCGTCAATTTCACGAGGTTATCAGCTGTTTTGCGGTTGTTTAATTTGAAGGCCATAAACGGGTGGACGGATAAAAGTTTCACTGACTTACTGAAGTTGTTGAAAGAAATGCTCCCAGTTGGAAACACCTTGCCGAAAAGTAACTATGAGGCCAAAAAGGTGTTGTGTCCTATGGGTTTGGAGTATGAGAAAATACATGCATGCCCAAATGATTGTGTATTATTCCGGGGTGAGTTAGAAATGCTGCATCGATGTCCTAGATGTGGGGTGTCACGGTATAAGAAGAAAGAGGCGGATTCTGATGAGGTATGCACTAAAGGGTCTCCTGCAAAGGTGTTGTGGTATCTACCTATAGTTCCAAGACTAAAGCGTCTGTTTGCCAATGCAGATGATGCAAAACTTATGAGATGGCATGCTGATGAGAGGGTTGTTGATGGACTACTTAGGCATCCGGCCGATGGGTCGCAATGGAAGAAAATGGATAGGATTTTTCCAGAATTTGCCAATGAACCAAGAAATGTTAGGCTTGCACTAGCCACAGACAGCATGAACCCGTTTGGGAACCTGAGCACAAACCATAGTTCGTGGCCTGTTTTGTTGTTTGTTTACAACTTGCCGCCATGGTTGTGCATGAAGCGAAAATATGTGATGTTATCAATGATGATTTCTGGTCCACGACAACCAGGGAACGACATTGATGTATATTTAACTCCATTGGTTGAAGACCTCAAAAGGTTGTGGGAAGACGGGGTTGAAGTGTTTGATGGGTTTACCGGGCGATCATTCAAATTGCGTGCCATGTTATTTTGCACAATCAATGACTTTCCAGCGTATGGTAACTTATCTGGGTACAGTGTGAAGGGTCATAAAGCTTGTCCAGTATGTGAGGAGGGGACTAGTTCTGTGCGGTTGCATCATGGCAGGAAAAATGTTTATCTTCGACATCGAAGGTTTCTTAAAGCGAATCATCCGTTTCGAAGGTTGAAGAAGTCGTTTAACGGTGCCCAAGATTTTGAAATGGCTCCTCCACCACTATCTGGTCGCCAGGCATATGAAAAGGTGAAGGACGTCAACGTGCAATTTGGTAAGTGTGAAAAACAGCACCCGACACAAAACAACTGGAAGAAAAGGTCAGTGTTTTTTGACCTGCCATATTGGAGGGAGCTTGATGTAAGACACTGCATTGATGTAATGCATGTGGAGAAGAATGTGTGCGACAGTTTAGTTGGTACACTCTTAAACATACCCGGGAAGACTAAGGATGGCCTAAACTCGCGTATGGACTTAGAGTTGATGGGTATACGTCAAGATTTGCATCCACAATCAAAGGGCAAAAGAACATATTTGCCTCCAGCATGTCATACGTTATCAAGAAAAGAAAAGCAAAGTCTGTGTGAATCGTTACGAAGTGTGAAAGTTCCGTCTGGTTATGGCTCCAACATCAAGTCTTGTGTTTCCATGAAAGATTTAAAGTTAATTGGGTTGAAGTCACACGATTGTCACATGTTGATGCAGCAGTTTCTGCCTATCGCCATTCGTGACATTCTTCCTAAAAATGTGAGAAATGTCATAACAAGGTTGTGTATGTTTTTCAATTCCATATGTTGCAAGGTAATCGTGCCCGGCGAATTGGATGTGTTGGAACAGGAAGCATCACTTATATTATGTCAGCTTGAAATGTATTTCCCGCCCTCTTTTTTTGACATAATGGTCCACTTAATCATCCATTTGGTGAGAGAGGTCCGTTGTTGTGGTCCAGTGTTCCTCCATTGGATGTATCCCGTTGAGCGATATATGAAGATATTGAAAGGGTATATGAAGAACCAACGTCGTCCCGAAGCTTCAATTGTGGAAAGATATATTGCAGAGGAAGCAATTGAGTTTTGCACTGAATACATGTCACATGCTGCAAGCATTGGTATTCCAACGACCCGTCATGAAGGGAGATTGGATGGGAAAGGAACGATTGGAAAAAAAGTGAAGAGCATGCCACGTGCTGATGTCCTTCAGGCACACTTGTATATTTTAAACAACACGGACGACGTGCAACCGTATCTAGCCACACACAAGGAGCTAGTCAAGAAAACCAACCCTAAAATAACTGAAAAGTGGTTGTTGAATGAACACAACAAGAGTTTCATGCAGTGGTTCCAAAAGACCGTCCTGAAAGATGCATCTGCATCCTCGACATTACATCGACTAGCACAGGGCCCGAACTTTGATGTCCTCACCTTTTGTGGGTATGACATAAACAACTATTCATTTTATACAAGGACACAGGATGAAAAGAGTACAAATCAAAACAGTGGAGTGATGGTTGTGGCTCAGTCAATGCATTTCTCAACTGCAAAGGACAACAACCCTGTGATGGCGTAGTCATGCTACTTTGGTGTGATTGAAGATATATGGGAAGTTGATTACGGTCCCTTCACCGTTCCTGTGTTTAAATGCAAATGGGTTGACAATAAGAACGGTGTCACAACTGATGATTTAGGAGTTACGTTGGTGGACCTCAACAAGATCGGGCATAAGGAAGAACCATTCATAATGGCAACGCAGGTGAAGCAAGTTTTTTATGTGGCTGACCCAGCTGACAAACGGTGGTCAATTGTTATCCAAGGTAGACACATTGGAGACCCCAATCTTGATATTGTGGACATTCCATCAACTACAACACGTATTCCAACATCTATCGTGGAACATGACATAGATGATGTAGTTGCCAGTCGTCATGACCACCATGAGGGCTTGTGGGAAAATATTTCATCTTAATAGGGTATTAATCTTGTTGGTGATTCATTTCATTACATGTTATATTAGTTATTCGTTGTTTTAAATGTTATATTAAATATTTGACAGTTTTTTTCCTTGTTTGGACAGATACTCATGGCTGACCAGGATGGACGATCCAGGTCCGACTCACAGGCCAGTGGTTCCTCTGCTCGGAAGAGTAGAGGTGTTACCCGGATGCCAGACGTCGCACGTAGGCGTCACCGGGGAGAGAGGCCAGTTGTTGACATGGATGTCAACACCGGCAGATTTAGTGGACCGCATGCCACGAAGCTTAGCAGTTATCTGGGGGTTGTCGTACGGTCGAAGGTGTCCATCATTATCCCCGACTGGGATAGTGTCGAGGAGGTGGTGAAGAACCAGCTATGGAGTGATGTTCTGGTAACTTATGTATTATTTAAGTTTTATTTTAGTGTATTATTTCATGTAACTCTTAATAAGGACTCCTTTATGGACTAACTCCTTTCATGTAGGATTCTTTTGAGATACCATCTTCCGACATAGTGAGGAGGAAGGTCCTCGGTATCATGGCTGAGCGATGGAGGTCGTTCAAATCCATACTCACCACGAGGTATATTGAACTTTAAATTCTTAATCAACGCTTCACCAAATTGTGCCAATCCTTAGTTTAAATGTACCTTTCATTGTAGGTATGTATTCGGGGACGACCAAGGAAAGTTCCCTGGAGAGAAGTATCCATTCATCGATCAGGAGACCTGGGATGCTTTTGTTGCATCTAGACATTCTGCCGAGTTTCAGGTACATTGGTTTTTAGATGATTAAATAATATGTATAATTTATACGGCTAACTGTGAATATTTTTTTTCTTGTTGTAGGAGACCAGAAAGAAAGCCAAGGAGACTAGGAAGCTAAATGACTGCCCACACACACTGTCACGTGGCGGTTACCGTAGGTTAGAGGAGCGGCTGGCATAGGAGAGGCTGAGTCAGTGTCAGACTGACACTGGTATTGTGGATCCCCCTTCCCCACCTGCGCGCCACGACAAATGGAAGCGGGCTAGGATCAAGAAGAGTGGGGAATACACTTCCTCACAGGCTCAGGAGGTTGCCTCACGGATAGTAAGTATTCCCCTTTATATCAGTGTCTGTTTTTCAGTTTACGTGAAGGAAGTGAATACTAACTTGATTGGTTTCAGGATTCCTTGGTTGAGCAATCAACCCAAGGGTCTTTCGTAGCCCATGGACGGGAGGATATATTGACTACCGCCATTGGCAGGCCAGAGCACCCAGGAAGAGTGCGTGCTATTGGTCGAGGTGTAGGTGAGTGCTAACTAACTCTATGCATTCATTTTGTTATCTGTTAAACAATTATGGGCTAATCATTCACATTTTACAGGCCTCCGCGCCTATTACGGTGCTCCCGACCCTGCCCCATCCCTTGAGCAAATAGTGGAGCAAAAGGTGGCTGTTGTGAAGGCTGAGTACCAGGAGGAGATATCTAGGCTCCACCAGGAGATGGCCCGATTCAGGGAGGAGATGAAGGCCTCACTCAGCCACCACCAGGAGACTACTACACCAGCCAGCGACCCACAGGTTAGATTCTTTATTTATTTTCCTCAATTTTATTGTTTGTAATCACTTTCATTGTTGAATAACTTCTGCCTGATGTGTAAATATGTAGGTACAGAAGGTTAGCACTAAGGGGTCGTGCGCTGCGGCTGACCCTGAGGATGACGGGGTCGAGCCACCAGACACCCGTCAATGTGACCTGTTCATTGACGGGTCAGAGGAGCCAGTTGCCACTGGTATGGTGCATAACTTAGGCCCTGTGGTTCACCATCAGACATTACCTGATGGTATGTCCAGGGTCTCGGTTGTGCTCGTCCTCGAGGAGGATGCTGCTGTGCCAGTGGCAACTCAGGAGGTGAAGACCGTCGGTCAGGCGTTGGGCCACTTTCTGATGTGGCCCAACAGACTTCTGGTGATTGCCCCTGGACAGGTAAAAACCCTAAACACTAACTAGCTTTATTTCCTTGTCAATTATGGTACAAAATGTGATGGTTGTCAATTGTTCAACAGGAACAGCCATTGAAGAAGCCAGACCCGGCCAAGGATCCCGTCCGGATGCTATGGCGCATCGGGTATGAGGAAGCTAACGACACTGTTCAGGTCCCATGGCAGCCACTAGTGTTCGGCCATCCCAGTGCTTTTCCAGTTTACGTTACAAGTTCTGACATTTGTGACATTATTACGGGGACGTCGATGCTGAACGGCTCCATCTTGCAGTTGTGGGAGCTGTAAGTATATCCTTGTGTTGTCCAATTTTTTCATTATACAAGTTATTTGTCGCTAACCATGTCTTACCTTGTTTAGGTATCTGGCAAAACTCTCAGTGGACTTGGGTTTCCAAGGAACTTACGGTTTCTTAGAGCCCTCTGTCATACAGAGGCAAGGAAACACCTCGCAGAACACCCAG
Source organism: Clitoria ternatea (assembly GCA_037962975.1). Classification (NCBI taxonomy): domain Eukaryota; kingdom Viridiplantae; phylum Streptophyta; class Magnoliopsida; order Fabales; family Fabaceae; genus Clitoria; species Clitoria ternatea. The sequence continues at coordinate 80,617,405 of CM075672.1, forward strand.
ACATACATCCAGAATTGGATGTTTGAGTCTGAGAAGTCTATATACATGGGACCCTATCATAAAGGGTAATACTCTATTCCATAATTATTGTTATGATATTTTGCATTTTGAAGTCTCAGTTATCACTCGTAACTGCAGGGCTCACTGGACGCTTCTGGTGATCTGTCCGAAGGACTATCTTGCTTTGTACTTTGATAGTTTGCACAAAACAGCTCCACAAGACCTGAGAGATATAGTAGACCGGTAAGTTCATCCCTAAACAATAACCACAAATTCAATTACATCATTTTTAGAACTATACAATTCTAACTTATCTTGTGTTTTGTTTGACGCAGGGCGGTGGTTGGATACAATGTACTGATTGGAAACAAGCACAAAGGAAGAACAGTTGTATGGGTGTACCCAAAAGTAAGTCAATCGTATTCATTCAAATCTTCAGTACATGTTTTTTAAGTTCCGAATTCACTTATTCTATACTATATGTCCATTGTAGTCTTACAGGCAGAAGGGTACCTTTGAGTGTGGCTATTTTGTCATGCACACTATGCTGACCATTGTCCAACATCATTTAGTAGATGGATGGACAGAGGTAATTCTCATCACCGTGTCAATTTCTCCAATTTCATCAATTTCATGTAATAAATAAAGCTTTTGTTCTAATTGTTTTGTGCATTGTTTGCAGTACTTTAATGACCGGTCATATTTCCCAAAGGAACTTGTGGATGATGTTAGAAGGCAATGGGCCTCACACTTCCATGAACTTAGGCAAAGCTAGATATAGGATATTTATTCTTTTATATATGTATGTAGTAGGATTTAGGGTTTACTTTTATTAGATTACATTCAACTTAATTGTATATACTTTTATTTTTTAGGTTGTTATGAATTGATATAGAAAATAAATTGTTATATATATATATACATACGATTCTTTCGGCATAGTGTTGCTGTGGCATACTGTATACTGTACTGGCTTGTCTGAATGCAGGGTTGGGCAACGATAAAACAGAGTGCATATTAAAAAAAAAAACCTCAGCATTTATTCACGGTTATGGCAACAACCGTGAATAAAGACAAGATTTTTCCACGGTTACTACCATAACCGTGGATATAGATACATTTTATCCACGGTTGTCCATCACAACCGTGAATATAAGTAGTTTGTAACTGAAACTAAACCATACTTATATTCACGGTTATGATAGACAACCGTGGATATAGATACATTTTATCCATGGTTGTCCATCATAACCGTGAATATAAGTATGGTTTAGTTTCAGTTACAAACTACTTATATTCACGGTTTTGATGGACAACCGTGGATAAAATGTATCTATATCCACGGTTATTCTCGATAACCGTGAATATAAATAGTAAGTTATGTTCACAGTTGTTCTTAACCGTGGTTAGATGTGATTTATTACCACGGTTGTTAACCGTGGTTAAAGACCATCATCTACTACCACGGCTTCAACAACCACGGTTCTTTAACCGTGAATAAAGGCCTTTTTTAACCGTGATTATATCCTTTTTTTCCACTAGTGTAAGTTTAGACTTTGTCTCATTTCTTCATACTTTATGATTAAAGTTTTTTCTTTTCCAAATTAACATGCCATTTCTGGCTGCCTGTACGGTTTAAAGTTTAGACACCGCTTCGAGGAATAGGGAAACTTTTAAAAAGGACAGCGTAAACTTTTATATATAAGAAAAACACTCTCTTATCCGAGGCTGAGAGGAACGAATTTTAGTCGTACAACCATACATGGATGATTGAGATTAATCATATGAATTTTTAAAAGAGTCACGTGACCTTTTAAATGATTATATGATTTTAAAATTTTTTTAATCTTAATTATCTATTGTATGGTTATACAGGACAGATTCATTCTTTTCACTCTCACCGTAAAAGAACTTTTCTCATATATCTCATATATATTTGCCCAATAGATAAAATTAAATTCAACTATGACCTATTCGCAAGGTTAAGGTGAAAATAAACTTTATTTATATTATGTAAAATTGATTAAAGGCTCCTAGGAAAATTTTTCAAACAATTTATTGGGGTAAGTTTGAAGAGGGAGACAGGATGAATATATGAAATGAAAGTATTTTGACGTTTTCAGGCCGGATGCAATACAATTAATTTGCAAAGCGGATAAGCTTCGTATATTAAGTATCCTATTATGTATAAGAATATATTATTTTGGATTTGATAAGATCCGGTATCATGTTATTCATAATATATTCTAGTAAACTTGTATAAATGATTGTGGCAGGAAGGGCTGAATTGAATCAATCCAACATAAGTTTGATATTTGATTTGTTAATTCGTTTAATTAATTTAGTTCATGAATCATATTTGTTAATTATGTAAGTTGAACTTAAGTTAAATAAATGATTCATTTGGTTTATGATCTAACACAGTAAATAAATAAATAAATAAATATTTTAAAATAAGCTTTTAGTATTTTAATTTTAAAATTGCTTTAAGTTTTAACTGTATTAAATTTTTATCGTAGCCTCATTTTGTTAAAAATAATTTTCAATTGTTTTTTAAGTAAACTTTTACTTTTGTTTCCCAATAAAAGAGAATAAATAAGAATTTCGGAAAGGTGAGAAGTTCAGCTCATGAGCTGAGTTAAAGAGTTTTATGAACTTCACATAAATTAAACTTGAGCTTAATATTTTGGTTCATGAAAAATTTAGCTTGAGTTTAACTTAAGTAAATTTTTATTGAATTGAGTTTGGGTAAGCTCAACGCAACTTATTTTCAACCGAATAGTGACGCTTTCTAACAAAGAATTTTGACCCATAAAGATTTAATCATTTCCAATGTTGTTGCCAAAGCTTAGCTAAAATAATGTCGGAAGCAGTTTGTAGCATACATGGAACTAACATTATTCTAAAATGCTAAAAGAAACATTTGCGGTGGTTATTTTTGAGACGCCCCGAAAATACGGGTAAATTTTTCGCGATTTTAAAATCATTATTTAATGAAAAGAAAATAAGTGATGAAGCTTTCTAGTTCAACACCTGGATCTATAAAAGTCACTCCTATATATGAAGATATGAGAGGGTAAGTTAAAAGATGATTTCATAATAGACTTCTAATTAGAAACAGCAGAAGAATTAATTAATTTAATTGTTGCATGATTGAATTTATAGGGAGGAGATTTCATAAGGTTTAGGGATCCATAATATGTCCAAACTAATTTTAAGATAATGAAAGAAGGGGTTTAATGCAAAGGGAAATGCAATCATTTAAAACAAAGCAAATATGCATATCAGGATGCTACTTGCTCAAGCAAGTACCATATTCGTTTGAGCGAGCTCGCGTAGACATGCTTGAGCGAAAACAAGAAGGGCTGAGCGAGAGGAAGTTTTGAGCATAGGGGGGTCCCTTTGCTTGAGCGAACCCCATCTCGCTTGAGCAAGATTCGAAGGCCACACCTGGGCGAGCCAGCGAGACGCTTGAACGAAGGAGGAGAATTGCCTCAGGGGCTAATCTCGCTTGAGCAAGAATGATCCTGCAACAACAGGGACTCACTGCCCGATTTTCGCTTGGGCGAGGCAAGGCTCGCCTGGGCGAAAAATGTCCAATTTCCCTCCCTCTCGCTTGAGCGATTCCCAAGCCTAGACCATTTCGCCTGAGCGAAAATGGTCTAGTGACCAACCACTGATTCCAACCGAGTCTCGCTTGGGCGAGAAGGCTATTCGCTTGAGCGAATTTCAGCCAGTGACCACACCCCTGTTTCACAAGGGTTTCGCTCGAGCGAGACTACTACTCACTTGAGCGAGTTCTGCGGAACTTATGCAAAAAATATGGATTTTACACAACATGGCATATCAATTTCCATTTACTCCCAAATTAACCTATCCTAATGCATTATTTACACTTCATTATGCATTTACAAGTCCTCCAAATTATCCTTACACTTCAAGAACCAACTACATTGTTTCTATGCATGGAGTCGAAACTAATTCTACAGAATTTCATAAAATTCTCTAGGTTATGAAGCACTTCATTCATCCATGAAATTAAACATCATCAAATATCATAATTCATCATCTTACATCATTTGGGTCATAAATGAAAATTGGCCATGCACACCAAGGTCCAATTTTCCTCCATGACCCTCAAAATCATCATCTCTAATCTAGATAACAAAATAAGCATCCATATACATCACACGCTATACAAAAATCCAGATTTTGCCAGCCAAGGCACTTCCTATACCACTATTTACCTCCTCAACCAAAATGCACTTCAAAATGTCCACTCCTCCCATAAATGCCCTACATCACAAGTCTAAAAATGGACAACATGGGAGAGTGAGTCATACATTCCAAAGGGATGAATATGAATACCATGTGATTATGTACATATGCATCAAACATGTATACTTGCATATACACAACACCTCATTTTTCATTATATCTTTATCATACACATAACTTAACATTATTTTAAGTCAAGCAAGGTATACTAGCATATACATAATCAAGTCCTACAATATTGGACTATTACACAACGCATCATTTTACTCAAATTATTATTTGGTATTCATATCTTCATGTTGTCTTAATATATTATATCATCTCCAATTCATCCATCATCATAACTCATCTCCTTTGGCATACTTCCTTACTATATGCAAATGCTCTTAAGCTAATGCATATGCACAATAGAATGCATCAATAATTATAGATCTGACTGTGGGAATATCAACACCAATTGTGGGACTCAAGTATGATCATCTAACCATACCCCTACTGCAGTAGTAAAATGTGTACACTTATTCTTAAATTTGCATGCACTCACCAATTGTTTTACTGGTACCAAACCGCATCGCCCATCTTGCAATACCTGGACATTTTCACCATGACCGCGGTATACAACATATTCGACATATGGTGTTGTGGGCCGGCCAGATATCAAATCATGGCGGCTGTGATCTCAAGGACCACCGGGGTCACCTGCTCATCAAGAGCCACCCCCTACAAGGGTCGGCTACATGTAACTCCCCGTAGCATTACATGGGCGGCTTCGTGACTTACACACCGAGTCACAGGGGAAAATAAAATTGATCATGCACTGAGCCACCCTCCCACTGGGTCGGCCGAGGGAACTCCCCTAATATTCCAACAACGGCGGCTATGCAGTATGCCATGGATGCAAATGCAAATCATATGCATTTCTCACTCTATGCATCCTATACATGCCACTCATCATACATCATTATCATCATCACCAACATCACCACAAGGTTTTTAGTGGATTCAATATTGTTGGTTATTCATATTAGTTCAAATCTTTATGGGGCGTTGTTACTGTTTCTCATTCATATCATTTACTTTCATCATCAATAAGGCTCTAATCATTCTCTATTACATATCATCATCATCATTCATCATACAACTACGGTAGACATGTATATCATCATATAAAAATCAACAATTCACGGCACCATACAACACACTAAGATTATTCTAAATGCATCAAGCATGTTGCCAAAACATATCGTCAACATCATTCTCAACATTATATAGCACTCCAGGCAAGGCAAACATGCATCTCAATACATATGGCAATCATATACCATTCAAATTCATGCATTTAGAACATAAAGAGAAGAATTCTGAGCGATACGACGTACCCACCTCGTCGTTCGGAATGGGTCCTACATTAATATACATGTAAAACCTCAGTCAATCAACTATTCCAAACACAAGTTCAATTCTAATTGACTATTATTACATCTACTAATCATAACATGCTTAGAACATGTTATAAATGTCATTTTCATCATTTATTAGGTTTCGGGAATTCCTTCCCACCAAGCCACATCCATTAGATTCAAAGGCTATCAACAATAATAGCCCAACATTCACACAATCTCATTTATCAACACCTATACCCATCAATGACATGCATTCCCTCTTAAAATACACTCTTGGACCAACATTATTCACTTTCCCCCAATTTCTCATAACTAGGGTTTCCACCAAAGTCCAACCATTCATTAATGCATCATCTTTCTCCATCTCTTCTCAACATAAATGCATCTACCATCATTAACCCCTCATAAATATTCATATTTATGATGACCCACTCTAGGGTTCAAACATTAAATGCTTCTAATAAATACTTATTTACATGTATGACCCCCCAAACCTCAAAAACTCAACCACATCATTATCCCATCCAAAAATTGGTAAAAGATGCTTACCTTTCCCAAAAACGAAATGGGTTCCAAAAGAGGAGGGAGTGCCAATGAAAATGAAGGAAAAGAGGGAGGATACACCAAGCTCTAAGCTTCCTATAAGTTCCTTTGAGAAATGAAAATGGAAGAGAGTGGAAATGGGTCACCCTTTTGGCTTAAAGTTTGGAAGGAGAAGAGAAGAAGAAGTGGAAAATGAAGAAGAAGTAGAGAAGAAGAAGAACCAATGTTTTTTCCAAATGGACCAAGAAGCCAACAAAAATAGAAGGGAAAATCATGGCTTTTGGTTTTATTTTTTCCTTCATTAAAAAATTCATCGTTTTAAGACAAACAGGACCTCTGTTTGGGCTCAATACCTAATCTAAAAATTATTCCGAATATATTTTCGGACTCTGAATATTATCCTCAATAGCCCTGACTAATATCATCTCAATCAGAGATACTTGGTCCGACACCCATATTTCAATCGGGCTTATTTTCAGCTTAACCGGTCTCAATAAATCACCAACAGTCCCTAAAGTCTTCATTTAATTATTTTCTTTATTTTGGGACATTAAATAACTTACATTCAAATTGTCAATATTTATTTTCCTTGATTTAATCCTCTATTTTAAAATTTAGGGATGTTACAATCCACCCCACCAAAAAGAAAATTCCGTCCTCGAAATTTAACAGACCGGATTCGAACACGTTTGGATATCGTTCTCTGATGTCGTCCTCACGTTCCCATGTGACGTCTCCATATTTCCATGTTTCCAAGCGACCTTTACCAAAGGTACCAACTTGTTCCATAGTTTCTTCATGGAATGCTCGAGTATGCGAACAGAAACAAGAAGAATAGATAGGTCATCACGTATATCGATATCATCCAAAGGAATCACATGTAGAGAATCATAAACATATTTCCTCAACTGTGACACGTGAAACACGTTGTGTAGATTAGTGAGATGCGAAGGGAGTGCAATTCGATAAGCAACGTCACCAATCCGCTCCAATACCTCATACGGTCCAATAAACCTAGGGCTTAACTTTCCACTTTTCAACGCCCTTCCAATCCCTTTATCACCCGAGACCTTCAAGAATACATGATCACCCACTTGAAACTTAAGTGGTTTATGCCTCTTGTCATAATAACTCTTCTGTCTATCCTGAGCAATCTTTATATTCTCTTGTATCTTTCTAATCTGCTTAGTAGTCTCTTGAACAATCTCCGGCCCTAAGGCCAAGTTCTCACCAACCTCAAGCCAACACAAAGGGGTTCTACACTTCCTTCCATACAACGCTTCATATGGTGCCATGCCAATACTAGAATGGAAGCTGTTGTTATAGGTAAACTCAATTAAAGGTAAATACTTCACCCATGAACCTCCATGTTCTAGAACATATGCACGTAACAAATCCTCAAGACTCTGAATAGTCCTCTCAGATTGTCCGTCTGTCTAAGGGTGATAAGTTGAGCTCAACTTCAATTTAGAGCCCATGGCCTCATGTAGGCTTCCCCAAAATTCGAGAAGTAAAACACGAGTCTCTATCAGAAATGATACTAGAGGGTATACCATGCAACCTCACAATCTCCTTAATGTACAACTATGCCAGATCCTCTAAGGAACTCTTCATCCTAATCGGCAGAAAATGCACACTCTTCGTTAAACGATCTATAATCACCCAAATTCTGTCATAGTTGGACCTCATCCTAGGTAAACCAGACACAAAGTCCATAGCAATAGCATCCCATTTCCAGACAGGGATCTCCAAAGGTCTCAAATAAGCAGATGGTCTCTGATGCTCAACCTTTACCTTCTAACAAACAAGGCAAGATGCCACGAAGTTTGCCACATCACGCTTCATACCAGGCCACCGAAAATTCTTCTTCAAGTCTTGATACATCTTGGTAAAACTAGGATGAATGCTCAATACGCTTTTGTGAGCTTCTTCAAGTACACATTTCCTCACGTCACCACTTGAGGGAACATAAATTCGACCCTTCATACGCCAAATGCCATCTTGACCTTCCTCAAGAAACAAATTCTTTCGTTTTTCTCGGGTTTTCTTCATCTCAATCAAATACTCATCATTCAGTTATTGTACCTTCACATATTCAAGAAACTTATTTGTGACTTTCAACATTTCAAGCAACATTTTCTTGGAAGTATAGGTCTCTACGCCCATATTCAGATTTCTAAACTGTTCAATCAACTCTATTTCTTGTGCCATCATCATAAAGATATGCAACGACTTTCGGCTCAAAGCATCAGCAACCACATTTGCCTTTCCAGGATGATACCTCAACTCAAACTCGTAGTCTTTTAGGAATTCCATCCATCATCTTTGGCGCATATTAAGTTCCTTTTGGTCAAACAAGTACTTAAGGCTCTTGTGATCACTAAAGACCACAAACTTAGAACCGTACAAGTAATGTCGCCACAACTTTGAAGCAAACACCACCACCGCCAATTCTAGATCGTGTATGTGATAATTAACCTTATGTGGTCATAACTGTCACGACGCATAGGCTATCACACGCTCACACTGCATCAACACACAACCCAGACCATGCATAGACGCATCATAATACACCACAAAATCAGTCGTCAAGTCTGGCAATGCTAACACTGGTGCGGTAGTAAGTCTTAACTTCAACTCTTGGAAACTTTCTTCACATTCACGAGTCCATACAAATGGTTGATTCTTATGGGTCAACTTCTTCAATGGTAGAGCTAAGCGGGAAAATCCCTCAATAAACCTTTGGTAATAATCGGCAAGACCAAGAAAACTTCTTATCTCCGTTACGGACGTCGGTCTTTCCCAAGCCATTACAGCTTCAACTTTCGATCTATCAACAACAATTCCATCACCGAAAATTACATGACCAAGAAAAGAGATCTCACTCATCCAGAATTCACATTTAGAGAGCTTAGCATAAAATTCTTTCTCTCGAAGAATGGTCAATACAAGACGAAGATGTCTTTCATGCTCTTCATGACTCTTGGAGTATACCAAAATATCATCGATAAACACCACAACGAATTGATCGAGATATTTGTGAAAAATGCGATTCATGTAATCCATGACAATCGCCAGAGCATTTGTCACTCCAAATGGCATCACTACGTACTTATAGTGTCCATATCGCGTTCAGAAGGCAGTTTTAGGAATATCTTCGGTCTTCACCCGAATTTGGTGATATCCGGAATGCAAGTCAATCTTGAAGAATACCACAACACCCTTTAACTGATCCAAAAGATCATCAATACGAGGGAGAGGATATTTGTTCTTGATAGTTAGCTTGTTGAGTTGACGATAATCAACGCACAATCTCATGCTTCCATTATTCTTTTTCACCAATAATACAGGAGCACCCCAAGGAGACACACTTGGGCGAATAAACTCCCGTTCAAGTAATTCCTTGAGTTGCTTTTTCAGCTCGGTCAACTCTATAAGAGACATCCTATAAGGAGCTCTAGAAACAGGCTCAGCGCCAGGAATGTGGTCAATAACAAATTCTACTTCTCGTGGAAGAAGTAGTCCGGGAAACTCATCCGGAAACACATCGGGAAATTCTGAAACAATAGGAATTTCATAAGATTGGGGAGTGCCATTCCCATCAACCAAGCAGAACATCATAAGAAGCTGAGAGATACCTTGCACATCAAAGCTTTTAGCATTTAAAGTCGGGAAGATCACTGTCTTATTGCGACAATCCACCAAGACTTTGTTAGCAGATAACCAATCCATGCCTAGAATAATGTCTAGGTCCTTCATAGGCAGACATACGAGGGACACAACAAACTTTCTACCCTCAAGGTCCATCTCGACATTCTCGCATCGAGTCACCGATCTTAAACAAGTACCGGTCGGTGTAGTCACCAATATGGAACCCTTCATCATACAAACAGGCACCCTCAAGCGCCTCACACAGTCTTAGAAATGTACGTAGCACCAGAATCAAAGATAACGTTTACCGAAACACCAAGAATTTCACACTCACCACGGACAAGATCTTTAGCTTGCGTGACTTCTTCACCAATAACTGTGAACACTCTACCAACAGCTTGTAGTTGATCACCACCATTGCGGTTTTCGCTTCTTCCACCATGGCCATTACCTCGACCATTACCGTTTCTTCCACTGTTATGATTTCCACCACGGCCACCATTTAGACCCATATTATAACCATTACTGTTTCCACGGCCACGGCCTCCAAAACCACCACGGCCTCCACGGTTAGCATCATAATTCATGTGGTTAGGAGTGTCAACATTAGCACCTCTTTTGTTCAATGGGAAATTGGGATGAATATGTCCGGGTTGGTTGCATTAGTAACATACCACATCGTCCCGTGGGCAATCTCGTGCCAAATGGTTAGCACCATATTTATAGCAAGTTAGGCCTTGGACATTTCCACAGCCTTAGTTACCACCACCGTAACCACCTCTAGGAGCACCACATCCTCTTACATTGGAGGATCCACCACGAAAGAACTTCTTCTTGAAGTGCCCTTGCTTCTTGAAGCTAGAAAATAGGCTCTTCAACTTAGGCTCATGTTTTCCATGACTCGAAGGAGCCACATCGTCTTCTTTATATATGTGACACTTGTTCACAAGTGTCAGAAAGCTTCGTATCTCTTGATGTCAGATAGCCCGCCTGATCTCGGGCCTCAATCCATTCTCAAACTTTACACATTTGGAAGCTTTAGTACTCTCTTGTTGATAGGGCAGACAGAATGCACATAGTTCCTCAAACTTGGAGGCATACTCCTCCACCGTCATGCCACCTTGCTTAAGTTCCATAAACTCAAGCTCCTTCTTGCTTCTATAGCTGTCCAGAAAATATTTCTTCAAGAACTCCACCTTGAAGTTTTCCCAAATCAAAGGAACATCAGCAGATATCATGCGTCCCCTAGTAAGACGCCACCAAGCCTCAGCCTCATCGCGGATCATAAAGACCGCATACTCCACCTTTTGTGCTTCAGAACATTTGAAGCTAGCATAAATTCTCTCCAGATCATTAATCCAAGCATACGCATTTTTCGGCTTATAACCTCCATGAAATTCTGAAGGTTTCCTCTTGAGAAATAAATCAAGACCTTGGGAGCCTTGTCCCATGTTCAGTTGGCCTTGTCTTTCCAAGAGATCAGCAAATCGATTCAAGGCATTTGCAATAGCAGCAGCCTCACGATTCGGTCTACCAGCCATATCTTAAGCCTATACATCAAAACATGGCTCACACATGAGTAAACTAGACCAACAATAACCCTTCAACTTATGAATTCAAAGATCTTAGCGTGCATAAGCCTATCATGTACTACATCATATAATCATATCATTTTCTATACATAATCACATTCATATTCATCATTAGAGGTAAATAGTGTCAGGACTCTTGGCCAGACTCAACAACTCCAAACACCAATTTCAATTCAATGAAAATAGTCATAATTCAACCAAATAATCCATAAATCGATCAATCATAGCTCATATAATTCATTCATAGGCAACAATTACATGAACAACATCAATCATAATCGTATCAAGAGCAACCAATGCTCTGATACCAGGTTGAGACGGCTCGAAAACACAGGTAAATTTTTCACGATTTTAAAATCATTATTTAATGAAAAGAAAATAAGTGGTGAAGCTTTCTAGTTCAACACCTGGATCTATAAAAGCCACTCCTATATATGAAGATATGAGAGGGTAAGTTAAAAGATGATTTTATAATAGACTTTTAATTAGAAACAATGTAAGAATTAATTAATTTAATTGTTGCATGATTGAATTTATAGGGAGGAGATTTCATAAGGTTCAGGGATCCATCATAGGTCCAAACTAATTTTAAGATAATGAAAGAAGAGGTTTAATGTAAAGGGAAATGCAATCATTTAAAATAAAGCAAATATGACATCAGGATGCCACTTGCTCAAGCGGGTACAACATTCACTTGAGTGAGCTCGCGTAGACACGCTTGAGCAAAAACAAGAAGGGCTGAGTGAGAGGAAGTTTTGAGCATCAGGGGGGTCCCTTTGCTTGAGCGAACGCTATCTCGCTTGAGCGAGATTCGAAGGCCACACCTAGGCGAGCCAGCGAGACGCTTGAACGAAGGAGGAGAATTGCCTCAGGGGCTAATCTCGCTTGAGCAAGATTGCTCCTGCAACAACAGGGACTCCCTGCCTGATTTTCGCTAGGGCGAGGCAAGGCTCGCCTGGGCGAAAATTATCCAATGTCCAATTTCCTTCCCTCTCGCTTGAGCGACTCCCAAGCCTAGACCATTTCGCCTGAGCGAAAATGGTCTAGTGACCAACCACTGATTCCAACCGAGTCTCGCTTGGGCGAGAAGGCTATTCGCTTGAGCGAATTTCAGCCAGTGACCACACCTTTATTTCACAAGGGTCTCGCTCGAGCGAGACTTCTACTCGCTTGAGCGAGTTCTACAGAACTTATGCAGAAAACGTGGATTTTACACAACATGGCATATCAATTTCCATTTACTCCCAAATTAACCTATCCTAATGCATTATTTACACTTTATTATGCATTTACAAGTCCTCCAAATTATCCTTACACTTCAAGAACAACTACATTGTTTCTATGCATAGAGTCAAAACTAATTCTACAGAATTTCATAAAATTCTCTAGGTTGTGAAGCATTTCATTCATCCATGAAATTAAACATCATCAAATATCATAATTCATCATCTTACATCATTTGGGTCATAAATGAAAATTGGCCATGCACACCAAGGTCCAATTTTCCTCCACAACCCTCAAAATCATCATCTCTAATCTAGATAACAAAATAAGCATCCATATACATCACATGCTATACAAAAATCTAGATTTTGCCGGCCAAGGCACTTCCTATACCACTATTTACCTCCTCAACCAAAATGCACTTCAAAATGCCCACTCCTCCCATAAATGCCCTGCATCATAAATCTAAAAATGAACAACATGGGAAAGTGAGTCATACATTCCAAAGGGATGAATATGAATACCATGTGATTATGTATATATGCATCAAACATGTATACTTGCGTATATACAACACCTCATTTCTCATTATATCTTTATCACACACACAACTCAACATCATTTTAAGTCAAGCAAGATATACTATGTAACACCTTATTATTTACAACTAATAATTCCAAAAATATGAGAAAATTTTTCACAAACAGTCACGTAACATTTGATATAGAAGGGAGCAGGCAAGGGGAAAAACAATGGGCATTCACGCGCATATAGAAACCTACAGAGAGGCTAAAACTGGGACCGGCTCAATAGGTTTATCGCAACACACCAGCACTAGGGCGGATTGCACAACACCGTTTATTCGCTTAGACGGGGTCTGACACCGTCCAGGCGGAGTATGGTAATGCAACAGCGGATAGAGGGGATTTCACAAGGAAGCTTTCCTTCGAGTAGCACTGGTCACTCAATAGGAGGAAGTAGATGAGGGAAAGATGTTAATACATTCACACGCATGGCATTCGGTAGAAGGTCGGAGTTAGAATCATCCTACTTGGCTAGGCGGGGTATATTTATCTTGGGCGGACTACATTACAACATTCACTTACTCAGACGATGTTCAATACCGCCCGGCGAGACGGAATAATGCGACAACGGAGAAAGAAGGTACGTAGGCGGAATCTCGAGTTGATATGTACTCGTTTCAGCATAGCTCTACGCGTTTGGGCGAACTGTCCTAGTCACTCGGGCGAGGTATGACACCACCTAAACGAAATCTGCACAACGCCTCTTCAACACAACTACAAGGTAATTTTCTCAATCGGGTATGGACAAGGGTTCACTAGGTAAATCCTCACACTCGCACTTCACTCAGAAAAACAGGAAGTTATAGGGTACATATACGATAGTAGGTTGTGGAGAAAGGAGGAGTCTGAACCTATTCCGCCCAACTCAACTAATTATGACAACGCCTGGGCGGACTCAACCACCACGCCCAGATCAGGGGGTCAACACCGGGGTCTCGTTCTAACAACTACATCACTCCAGCGCGAATCCTCACGCTGGGCGAATTGCCCCCAAACTTCGGGCGGGGTACGACTCCGCCCAACGTATCCGACATGAATTTTCCTAAGACAATTCTCGATTCACTCAGACTTGGCTATAACCTGCTCGATCATACCGTCCATGCGTATCCATTAAAGCACAATTATGAAACAAGGCAGCACACAGCATCACACACACAAAACCATACATCCATATATACATAAGAGTGTATGTTAATATTTACAACACAAAAATCGGACTTCTTCTTATCCATAAAGTTCTATTCATCCCCAAAACATTAACATCCGGTATGGACCAGTCAGGGCTTAATCTAACAACGTCTTAATTAAACCTTCCAAATGCATCAGCACGCCGCCCAGTATTCCCGCTCTGCTTCTGGTCCTCCTCACGAGAGACATTCACTGAAAATGGCCACTGCAGGGGTGAGCTTTTACATGTAAAATGATACTCACAGACTCGGTATCAGCATCAGTACACGCTCCTGCTATCATTCAACCTTTCTCAAGTAACCAAGTTCATACAGTTCAAACAACATTCATGACACACATAATATACAGAGTTTATTCCACATCCAAATATATATATTCATGCATTCAAAATCATACACATATACATACATAGACTTATACACCATCATAATCAGCCTTATTTCTATATGCATGCCTGCGGATCCGACTCGGGTAAAGACTCTCAGTTACGGTCCCCTTTCCTTCTGGCCCCTCGTCCCTCAGCTCTTACCAGGTGGCACCGGCCTCCCCACGGCGTCTCGAGACTCTCTTCTCTAGCTCCAACGGCTACCACGAGCACTATTGGGATCTAGCCAGGGTTGGTAACTGGAAGTCGTTTCCCTTGGGGTTCTTGACCTTCTATGGGTCACCCCACTCTCACTCATGCAACTAACATATTCATTAATACACATCATCGCGCCACAAACACCTTCGCCGTAGCCATTAAGCAAGAACAGATTTCCCACACTACTTGTAATCAATCAGTCAATCACACCAGCGCATGTTACAATCGGTCATCAAACTATCAACATTGAACAATCCAATTAAGAGCATGCATATACATATTTTCATAGAGACAAGAAAATAGATCCATGCATATCATTCATCATTATCATCTACTAACAGGCTACACCATCGACACGAAAATCACTATCAGAGTCTTAAACCATGCATCAGTTTTAATGATTATAAATACATGCACGCACACACACCCACACTCAGTAGTACGTTCATTCGGTACCGTTCTTAGACCATGCATTTGACATGCAAGCGCCCCCTACCTTTAGAAGAACCTCAGAAACCTTTTCCGTTCTTGTCGCTGGGTCCGATGTCTTTCTCCTGGTTCGTTCGGTCTTCCTTGGCTTTGTCGTATCCTGCGCCTGATTCTGGGATGGAGTGTAGTCTGTTCTTCAGTACTGCAACCAAGGTCTCCAGGAGTAAAGAGTGAGAGAAGAGAAAAAAGATGGAGACGAAGAGAGGAAGTAGAGGATGAAGTGACGGAGGAGGGAGTCTGAAGAAAGAGTAAGTGTGTTCCTCACTAAAGGCTCACGATATATATATATATGTGTGTACATGCGCATGAATAAGAGAAGAGTGGGATGGGAGAGTGTGTGCTGCAGCAGCCACGTGCACTCCACCCCATCCCCTGACCATCACCATTTTCATATTTTAGTGGCTTAAATCTACTTAGTTAAATACAATTAACAGTTATTTTCTAGTTGGAATCAAGTCTTAATGGTTTATTCTTCATTCAGCATTTAATTTCAAAACTGGGATGTTACAGTTCTCCCCCACTGAAAAAGAATTTCGTCCCCGAAATTCAGTCGGTACTTACCTAGGTAAACAATTCGGGGTACTGCTGTCGCATGGCGTCTTCGCGTTCCCACGTGTAGGAGGTGGTTTTGCCTTGCTGCCACTCCACCTTAACCAGCCTTACGTTCTTGTTTCTTAAGCGTTTTACCGATCGGTCCACGATTCCAATCGGCGTAGTCACAGTGGTTAGGTCTTCCTTGATATCTACCTCGTCGTCAGGCATCGTGTGGCTGGGGTCATGCAAATACTTCCTTAACTGAGACACGTGAAATACGTTGTGTAATCGGGACAAGTGAGTTAGTAACGCGAGGCGGTATGCCACGGGGCCAATCCGTTCTAATACCTCATAAGGTCCGATGTAGCGAGGGCTTAACTTCCCACTTTTTAAGGCTCGTCTAACTCCTTTACTCGGAGAGGTTCTCAGAAATACTCGATCTCCGACTGAAAATTCCAATGGCTTGATGCGCTTGTCATGGTAGCTCTTCTGCCTGTCTTGTGATGCTTTCATCTTCTCCCTTATCACTCGGATCTGTTCTGTGGTTTGCTTCACGATGTCTGGTCCCAATAGTAGACTTTCACCCGTTTCTGACCAGCAGAGTGGGGTTCGGCATCTACGCCCATATAATGCCTCGTAAGGTGCCATGCCAATGCTGTGATGATGGCTGTTGTTGTACGTAAACTCGATCAAGGGAAGGTACTGCTCCCAGTCCCCACCGTACTCTAACACACACGCTCTCAATAAGTCTTCTAGACTCTGAATTGTTCGTTCGGATTGTCCATCCGATTGGGGGTGATAGGCAGAACTAAGCCAAAGCTTCGTCCCCAATT
Organism: Clitoria ternatea; assembly: GCA_037962975.1. Taxonomy (NCBI): domain Eukaryota; kingdom Viridiplantae; phylum Streptophyta; class Magnoliopsida; order Fabales; family Fabaceae; genus Clitoria; species Clitoria ternatea. Next base: position 80,634,307 of record CM075672.1, read on the forward strand.
CTTGATGCATGCTGGTCTAAAACCTGGACGTAAATCTAGGGTCCCTATCCGATACGATGGAGGTAGGTATGCCATGCAGTCGGATAATTTCTTGAATGTAGATTCGAGCCAACTTATGCAATGGGTACCTCATATTTACAGGTAAGAAGTGTGCACTCTTCGTCAATCGGTCAACAATGACCCAGACTGCATCATGGCCCGCTCGGTTTTTGGGTAATCCCATGATAAAATCCATCGCAATTGAGTCCCATTTCCACACGGGGATCTCTAGAGGCTGCATTGCACCGTATGGTTTTTGGTGCTCTACCTTCGATTTTTGACAAGTGATACACCGGGCCACGTACTCCGCCACATCCTTCGTCCGGGCCACCAAAACTGTCTCCTCAAGTCGTGGTACATTTTCGTGGTTCCTGGGTGAATGCTGAGTAGGCTTTTGTGGGCTTCATCAAGCACCATTCTTCTCAATCTTCCTTCACTTGGTATGTATATTCTGTCTCTCACCCGGAAGATCCCATCTGACCCCTCTGTCAAGGATAAATCCTTTCCTTTGGCCTGAATTTCCTTCATTTCAGCTAGGTAAGAGTCCGCCTGTTGCTGTTCGTACACGGATTTTAAGAATTCATTGGCAATCCTCAACGTACCGATTGTCATCTTCTGAGAGGAAGGGGTGTCAACATGCAAGTTCATGTCTCGGAACCGCTCTAACAACTCAACTTCTTTTGCCATCATGGCTGCTATGTGGAGGGATTTCCGACTCAATGCGTCGGCCACGACATTTGCCTTACTTGGGTGGTATTTTAACTCGAAATCGTAGTCCTTCAAAAACTCAATCCATCTTCTCTGCCTCATGTTCAGCTCCTTTTGGTCGAATAGGTATTTGAGGCTCTTATGATCGCTATACACTTCAAATTTGGATCTGTACAAGTAATGCCTCCAGATTTTCAATGCAAAAACTACTGCTGCCAGCTCCAAGTCATGGGTCGGATAATGCTGCTCGTGGGGTCTTAATTGTCGAGAGGCGTATGCTATCACTCGATCTTTCTGCATGAGTACACACCCTAATCCGAGTCCGGACGCGTCACAATAGACCACAAAGCTCTCTCGTAACTCAGGTAATGCCAACACCGGAGCAGTCGTCAACTTATTCTTCAGCTCTTGGAAGCTGTTCTCACACTCCGGACTCCACACGAAAGGAACGTTCTTCCGAGTCAATTTAGTCAGGGGTAATGCCATCTTAGAAAAACCTTCGATGAACCTCCTATAATAACCTGCCAAGCCCATAAAACTTCTTATTTCCGAGACCGATCTGGGCCTCTCCCATGCTATTACAGTAGCTACCTTCGCAGGATCCACCGAGACGCCTCGCTCGGAGATCACATGCCCGAGGAAGTGGATCTCATCCATCCAGAATTCGCACTTCGAGAGCTTTGCAAACAATTGCTTCTCCTTCAATACTTGGAGTACCGTTCTGAGGTGTCCTTCATGCTCCTCAGACGTCTTAGAATAAACTAGAATGTCATCGATAAAGACAACAACAAACCGATCCAGGAAGGAGTGGAATATGCTGTTCATGTAATTCATGAAAACAGCAGGGGCGTTTGTCACACCGAACGGCATCACTACATACTCGTAGTGACCATATCGAGTCCTAAAGGCAGTTTTAGGAATGTCCGAGTCCTTCACTCGGATTTGGTGATACCCCGATCGTAAGTCGATTTTCGAGAAGACTGAGGCTCCGCACAGTTGGTCAATTAAATCATCAATTCTAGGCAGTGGGTATCGATTCTTGATTGTGAGCTTGTTAAGCTGTCGATAATCTATACAAAGTCTCATGCTGCCATCCTTCTTCTTAACAAGTAGCACAGGTGCGCCCCATGGTGACACGCTTGGTCTAATGAACTGCTTCTCAAGTAACTCATCCACTTGTTTCTTTAACTCTGCCAATTCAGTTGAGGACATTCTGTAGGGTGCACTGGAGACCGGTTCGGCTCCAGGGATCAGGTCTATAGAGAATTCAACTTCTCTATTGGGAGGCACACTCGGAACGTCTTCTGGGAACACTTCTGGGAATTCGCAGACAACCGGAATTTCGTTCACTAGGGTCTCACTCTCATCTTTGGTTAGACAAAGCATCATAAATAGTTGGGTTATACCTAGTGCCGTGCCATCTTCAATGGGTTGTTTTGGGAAAACTATCTCTCGGTTTCTACAATCTACTAATACCTTATTGGCTGAAAGCCAATCTATTCCGAGCACAATATCAAGACCCTTTAAAGGCATGCAAATCAGATCGAAGGTGAAACTCTGATCATACAACTCAAATGCTACATTTTTACATATTGACGATGTGAACACACTAGGGCCAGTAGGGCTGGCCACTTCCAAAGTCCGGTTCATAGACACAGTTGGTAACTTCAACCGTTCCACGCACTCATCAGCTATAAAAGAATGGGTAGCTCCCGAATCGAAAACAACATTAAGCGTATTCATTCCAAGTGAGCACTTACATTGTACTAGATCGTTTGCTGGTGCAACATCCTCTGCATTGATGGTGTAGATCCTTCCTGCTGCTGGCGGACCGGTATTCCTCTCTCGGCTGTTCGGAGCACGCATCATATTTCCTCTGGTTCCGTTGCCTCTGCCACCAGGTCGTTGGTTATCATTCACTCGGTTCTATCTTGAAATCCTCCTTGACGCACATTGGTGTTTGCCTGGCGGAGTTGGGGGCAGTCAGGACGAACGTGTCCCTTCTCTCCGCAGTGGTAGCATTTAACATTTGTATCGTTGCAATCCTTAGCAAAGTGGTCACCGCCGCATTTAAAGCATCCGCCATATCTTGGTCGTCCACTCATTTGTCTCCCTCGGTCATTATGGTTCTGATATCTGGTGAAGGGTTCATTCCTCCTCACGTTCCCTGGCCTCTTGAAACGTGATTGCTGAGGCCTCAGGTGCTGGTTGGCTCTACTGCACTGGCCCGAATGGGCCCTGTCATCCTCTTCGAATATTCGACACTTGTTCACTAAGGCAGGGAAACTCCGGATTTCATGGTATCTGCAGGCCCTCTTGATATCCGATCTCAATCCGTTCTCAAACTTAAGACACTTGGAGTTCTCCGTTCCTGGCTGTTGGAAGGGCGGATAGAATAGGCACAATTCCTCAAATTTGGTCGCGTATTCTTCCACAGTCATGGAGCCCTGTTTCAACTCCATAAACTCCAGCTCTTTCTGGCTCCTCACCGTGTCGGGAAAGTATTTCTCTAAGAAGCAGGCCTTGAAATCGTTCCACGTCAGTTGATTATCATCTTCGGGGAATCAGCTTCTGGCTATTTTCCACCAATTCTCCGCTTCATCTCGCAGCATATACACTGCGCACTCCACCTTCTGGGCTTCGGTACAGCGAAGACCCCTAAAAATTCTCTCTAATTCCTGAGTCCACTTGAACGCCGCCTCAGGATTCCGTCCTCCTAAGAATTCACTCGACTTCCTTTTTAAGAAGCGGTCCAGCACATGGCCATCCTCAGGTTGAGTCTGGCCTTGCCTTTCAAACACATCAGCAAAGCGTTGGAATGCTGTGGCTATAGCCTCCATACTTTGACGATGCGCCATTCCTTATCCTGAAATTGACATTTAAGGATAAGTATACGGAGCCACTTACTACCGATCTGGTTATCAGTCTAACAATTAATAGCTTAGCACATTATGTCATTCGTCTAAGTTATACACAATCGGACCAGGGGAAAACAACCTCTTGTCCTCAAGTCAATCATCAATCAAGTTCAACTAGCATCAGAACAATTTCAACCATTCAATCAAAAGACACACACACCACCGCTTACACTTGGTAAGCATACTTTGGCCTTGGACTTTTCGGTCTGCTCTGATACCAAAATGTAACACCTTATTATTTGCAACTAATAATTCCAAAAATATGAGAAAATTTTTCACAAATAGTCACGTAACATTTGATATAGAAGGGAGCAGGCAAGGGGAAAAACAATGGGCATTCACGCGCATATAGCAACCTACAGAGAGGCTAAAACTGGGACCGGCTCAATGGGTTTATCGCAACACACCAGCACTAGGGCGGATTGCACAACACCGTTTATTCGCTTAGACGGGGTCTGACACCGTCCAGGCGGAGTATGGTAATGCAGCAGCGGATAGAGGGGATTTCACAAGGAAGCTTTCCTTCGAGTAGCACTGGTCACTCAATAGGAGGAAGTAGATGAGGGAAAGATGTTAATACATTCACACGCATGGCATTCGGTAGAAGGTCGGAGTTAGAATCATCCTACTTGGCTAGGCGGGGTATATTTATCTTGGGCGGACTACATTACAACATTCACTTACTCAGACGATGTTCAATACCGCCCGGCGAGACGGAATAATGCGACAACGGAGAAAGAAGGTACGTAGGCGGAATCTCGAGTTGATATGTACTCGTTTCAGCATAGCTCTACGCGTTTGGGCGAACTGTCCTAGTCACTCGGGCGAGGTATGACACCACCTAAACGAAATCTACACAACGCCTCTTCAACACAACTACAAGGTAATTTTCTCAATCGGGTATGGACAAGGGTTCACTAGGTAAATCCTCACACTCGCACTTCACTCAGAAAAACGGGAAGTTACAGGGTACATATGCGATAGTAGGTTATGGAGAAAGGAGGAGTCTGAACCTATTCCGCCCAACTCAACTAATTATGACAACGCCTGGGCGGACTCAACCACCACGCCCAGATCAGGGGGTCAACACCGGGGTCTCGTTCTAACAACTACATCACTCCAGCGTGAATCCTCACACTGGGCGAATTGCCCCCAAACTTCGGGCGGGGTACGACTCCGCCCAACGTATCCGACATGAATTTTCCTAAGACAATTCTCGATTCACTCAGACTTGGCTATAACCTGCTCGATCATACCGTCCATGCGTATCCATTAAAGCACAATTATGAAACAAGGCAGCACACAACATCACACACACAAAACCATACATCCATATATACATAAGAGTGTATGTTAATATTTACAACACAAAAATCGGACTTCTTCTTATCCATAAAGTTCTATTCATCCCCAAAACATTAACATCCGGTATGGACCAGTCAGGGCTTAATCTAACAACGTCTTAATTAAACCTTCCAAATGCATCAGCACGCCGCCCAGCATTCCCGCTCTGCTTCTGGTCCTCCTCACGAGAGACATTCACTGAAAATGGCCACTGCAGGGGTGAGCTTTTACATGTAAAATGATACTCACAGACTCGGTATCAGCGTCAGTACACGCTCCTGCTATCATTCAACCTTTCTCAAGTAACCAAGTTCATACAGTTCAAACAACATTCATGACACACATAATATACAGAGTTTATTCCACATCCAAATATATATATTCATGCATTCAAAATCATACACATATACATACATAGACTTATACACCATCATAATCAGCCTTATTTCTATATGCATGCCTGCGGATCCGACTCGAGTAAAGACTCTCAGTTACGGTCCCCTTTCCTTCTGGCCCCTCGTCCCTCAGCTCTTACCAGGTGGCACCGGCCTCCCCACGGCGTCTCGAGACTCTCTTCTCTAGCTCCAACGGCTACCACGAGCACTATTGGGATCTAGCCAGGGTTGGTAACTGGAAGTCGTTTCCCTTGGGGTTCTTGACCTTCTATGGGTCACCCCACTCTCACTCATGCAACTAACATATTCATTAATACACATCATCGCGCCACAAACACCTTCGCCGTAGCCATTAAGCAAGAACAGATTTCCCATACTACTTGTAATCAATCAGTCAATCACACCAGCGCATGTTACAATCGGTCATCAAACTATCAACATTGAACAATCCAATTAAGAGCATGCATATACATATTTTCATAGAGACAAGAAAATAGATCCATGCATATCATTCATCATTATCATCTACTAACAGGCTACACCATCGACACAAAAATCACTATCAGAGTCTTAAACCATGCATCAGTTTTAATGATTATAAATACATGCACGCACACACACCCACACTCAGTAGTACATTCATCCGGTACCGTTCTTAGACCATGCATTCGACATGCAAGCGCCCCCTACCTTTAGAAGAACCTCAGAAACCTTTTCCGTTCTTGTCGTTGGGTCCGATGTCTTTCTCCTGGTTCGTTCGGTCTTCCTTGGCTTTGTCGTATCCTGCGCCTGATTCTGGGATGGAGTGTAGTCTGTTCTTCAGTACTGCAACCAAGGTCTCCAGGAGCGAAGAGTGAGAGAAGAGAAAAAAGATGGAGACGAAGAGAGGAAGTAGAGGATGAAGTGACGGAGGAGGGAGTCTGAAGAAAGAGTAAGTGCGTTCCTCACTAAAGGCTCACGATATATATATGTGTGTACATGCGCATGAATAAGAGAAGAGTGGGATAGGAGAGTGTGTGCTACAGCAGCCACGTGCACTCCACCCCATCCCCTGACCATCACCATTTTCATATTTTAGTGGCTTAAATCTACTTAGTTAAATACAATTAACAGTTATTTTCTAGTTGGAATCAAGTCTTAATGGTTTATTCTTCATTCAGCATTTAATTTCAAAATTGGGATGTTACATACTAGCATATACATAATCAAGTCCTGCAATATTGGACTATTACACAAGGCATCATTTTACTCAAATTATTATTTGGTATTTATATCTTCATGTTGTCTTAACATATTATATCATCTCCAATTCATCCATCATCATAACTCATCTCCTTTGGCATACTTCCTTGCTATATGCAAATGCTCTTAAGCTAATGCATATGCACAATGGAATTTATCAACAATTATAGATCTGACTATGGGAATATAAACACCAATTGTGGGACTCAAGTATGATCATCTAACCATACCCCTACTGCAGTAGTAAAATATGTACACTTATTCTTAAATTTGTATGCATTCACTAATTGTTTTACTGGTACCAAACCGCATCGCCCATCTTGCAACACCTGGTCATTTTCATCATGACCACGATATACAACATACTCGACATATGGTGTTGCGGGCCGGTTAGATATCAAATCATGGCGGCTGTGATCCTAAGGACCACCGGGGTCACTTGCTCATCAAGATCCACCCCCACAAGGGTCGGCCACATGTAGCTCCCCGTAGCATTACATGGGCGGCTTCGTGACTTACACACCGAGTCACAGGGGAAAATAAAATTGCTCGTGCACCGAGCCACCCTCCCACTGGGTCGGCCGAGGGAACTCCCCTAATATTCCAACAACGGCGGCTATGCAGTATGCCATGGATGCAAATGCAAATCATATGCATTTCTCACTCTATGTATCCTATACATGCCACTTATCATACATTATTATCATCATCACCAACATCACCACAAGGTTTTTAGTGGATTCAATATTGTTGGTTATTAGTATTAGTTCAAATCTTTATGGGGTGTTATTATTGTTTCTCATTCATATCATTTACTTTCATCATCAATACAAAGGCTCCAATCATTCTCTATTACACATCATCATCATTCATCATACAACTACGGATCAACAATTCACGCCACTATACAACACAGCAAGATTATTCTAAATGTATCAAGCATGTTGCCTAAACATATCGTCAACATTATTCTCAATATTATATAGCACTCCAAGCAAGGCAAACATGCATCTCAATACATATGGCAATCATATACCATTCAAATTCATGCATTTAGAACATAAGACTTCTCTCCTACCTCAAGAGAAGAATTTCGAGCGATACAACGTACCCACCTCATCATTCGGAATGGGTCCTACATTAATATACATGTAAAACCTCAGTCAATCAACTATTCCAAACACAAGTTCAATTCTAATTGACTATTATTACATCTACTACTCATAACATGCTTAGAACATGTTATAAATGTCATTTTCATCATTTATTAGGCTTCAGGAATTCCTTCTGACCAAGTCATATCCATTAGATTCAAAGGCTATTAACAACAATAGCCTAATATTCACACAATCTCATTTATCAACACCTATACCCATCAATGACATGCATTCCCTCTTAAAATACACTCTTTGACTAACATTATTCACTTTCCCCCAATTTCTCATAACTAGGGTTTCCACCAAAGTCCAACCATTCATTAATGCATCATCTTTCTCCATCTCTTCTCAACATAAATGTATCTACCATCATTAACCCCTCATAAATATTCATATTTATGATGACCCACTCTAGGATTCAAACATTAAATGCTTCTAATAAATACTCATTTACATGCATGACCCCCCAAACCTCAAAAACTCATAACCACATTATTATCCAATCCAAAAATTGGTAAAAGATGCTTACCTTTCCTAAAAATGAAATGGGTTCCAAAAGAGGAGGGAGTGCCAATGAAAATGAAGGAAAAAAGAGAGGATACACCAAGCTCCAAGCTTCCTCTAAGTTCCTTTGAGAAATGAAAATGGAAGAGAGTGGAAATGGGTTACCCTTTTGGCTTAGAGTTTGGAAGAAGAAGAGAAGAAGAAGTAGAAAATGAAGAAGTAGAGAAGAAGAAGGACCAACATTTTTGCCAAATGGACCAAGAAGCCAATGAAAAATAGAAGGGAAAATCATGGCTTTTGGTTTTATTTTTAATTCCTTTATTAAAAGATTCATCATTTTAAGACAAATAGGACCTCTGTTCGGGCTCAATACCTAATCTAAAAATTATTCCAGATATATTTTTGGACTCCCAATATTATCCTTAACAGCCCTGACCAATATCATCTCAATCAGAGATATTTGGTCTGACACCCATATTCCAATCGGGCTTATTTCAGCTTAACCGGTGTCAATAAATCACCAACAGTCCCTAAAGTCTTCATTTAATTATTTTCTTTATTTTGGGACATTAAATAACTTACATTCAAATTGTCAATATTTATTTTCCTTGATTTAATCCTCTATTTTAAAATTTTGGGATGTTACAATTTTAGCCGTAAAAATGACAACTTTTTCTATGACATGAGAGATAATAATTAAAAATTAGTATCCATATTCAAACTCTTTCAATTTTAATGTATAAAGAGATTTATTAAATTTATCCTTTATTTATTAATGTTAGCTTCAAATAACATATTATTAACAAATTTCTTTAGAGCGTGTTTGGATAAAAAAATTTAAATTCTAAAATTATTAAACTAATAATGGAGAGTGATTATAAAGAGAATCTAATATGAAAGTAATGATATAGATGATAATATAAGATGAGTTAGACTAGAATTTTAAAATTCTTTTAACATGTGTGATTTGAAATTCTTTATATTTATAATAAAATTTATCAAATTGAATTTTTTTCATGATAATCTTAAAATGTCTCCCTGTTATTTAAGTACATAGTAAATTTTTAAATTTTTTAAAATTGTCAAAATTCTTCATCCAAATACAATCTTTTAGAAAATATTTAAATATAATTTACATTATCAACAAATAATTTTTACATATATTATATCATTATTGTGACATTCCCTTATTTATCCCACATGTTTATCCCGAGGGTCGGTAAAAACGAGAAACTTTTTCATACGTGGGGTACCCTTAGCAATAGTCCATAAAGTTAATGAGGTTGTCTTAAATCGACATAACTAGTGCATTTACATGATTTTTATCATACCCTTAGCCTTATCAAGTATTAGGTCTTTCAAAATCAATATCATTCATAACTACTCAATATATGTGTGTGTATGTGTATTTACTCATTTACACAGCTAAGTTTTCACAAAAACAGCACCAAAAGATCAAAATACCGACAGTAAGATTATCAATTATCAAATCACATCCCATGGCATTACAGGGAACTCCACACTCCAGCTCATCGGGTGGCACTATTATCACCCTCCTACAATTTTACTGAAAACCACAAGTCAAGGGATGAGTACCACTTAAAGCAGTAAAATAGTAATACTAAAGGGATTCGTAAACAAGTCAACATATAATTGGCACACATAATATTATATATTCAGGTCCATATATAACTATATATCCATTAAGCATAAAAGCTTTTAAAGCATAATCCACACACAAAAATCATATCAATGATCCATCCTTAATTTCAATAAGCACTAGCCTTCTATGATCAATATCTTCCATATCCAAATATACAAATATCACTGGTACTCTATCACTAAAATACTAAGAGCTCTTAATTGTAATAATGAATGTCATGGACTTTGAAAGTCATTCTTTTCATTGCATAAAAGCATGCTATGCGAGTCTGACTTTATAATACAAATCACAATACCAAGGATAACTCACTCAGTGAAATATAACATATAATCGAGAGGCATCTGGGTGACCATACAGTGAATTGTAGCACTATAAATGGTGGCAACCTAAGTAACCACAGAGTGAATTGTAACACTATAAGCGATAGTACTCGAGGACTGCTTAGTGAATCGTAACATTATAAGTGGCAACCTCAATGGTACTCGAGAATTGCTCAATGAATCGTAGCATTATAAGCGGCAGTCTCATTGGCAAATCATAGTGTTAGTTGAATTGTAGCGCCAATGTATATGATGTTATGAGATGCAATAATGCATATGATGCGAATCGTAGCGCATATCAATAAGTTCAATTCTGACATCATAACCTAACTCCACTAAACCATTTCATATCCTCAAACCAACATCCATCAATCATCACTCGATATTTATTAAATCCATATCGTGGAGCTAAACAATACAATTTAACAATAACTATCATTGGTACAAAGATAATTTCATCCATAATATCAATAAATCAAGCATTACATATGCCAACAATGAAAATCAAGCATAAAAGCTATGAATCAAGAACATGCATCAATGACCATCAAAGAATTTCTTAATATCATAGATGGGTTCTAATAGTGATTTCAATCGCAAGTATGTTCAGAGTGAAATACAAATACTCACCAAAAATACCAACATCATATATAAGTATCATACCACAATCAAGCATAAAACCAATCACCATCAATTAAATCTTACAATTCACCAATCATCAACATTGTCACCACTAAGGCTAGTTAGAAGTAAATCGAATTCCGTCAGTAGAATACAATCTAAACAACACAATATAAAAGCAGTTCACGATATAAAATATAATTAATATCATTCATTTAAGTATGAACTCGACCCTGGCATTTAAATCCCTATTCGCTACTCAAACTGTAAACCACCTCGTATGTATAAATGTACCTTACAACGATTTTGGCTTTCCGATATAATTGTCTGAATGTCGATTTAGCTTCCGAATTCTAAAACTCCTTAACTCAAATTTCCTAAAAAATTATAATAATTATTTTAATAACCCAAAACAACTTAAATAAGCATTTAGAAGCCAACAACGCAATTTCAGTATAAAATAACTTACCAAAATGCGAAGCAATCGCTGAACCACGCCGAACACTTCAGATTATAATTTTTCGCTAATCCGATAAATCCTAAAAATTCAAAATAATTATTTCAATAATTCCAAGCCACCTAATGAAGCATTTTGAAGCTTAAAACATAATTTTAACATTTTAGGTAATTATCAACTTACCGAAATACATCGACGATAGCCCGAATGCCTCTGGCACCAATTTTGCTTAATTAAACTTTCTAAATATTATTAAAAATTATGACTAATTATTTCAACACCCCATCACTGATTAAAAATATAAATCGATGCCAGAACCATAATTTTGATATAGTTTTGAAGATGAGCGATATACCAAAAAATTATGAAATCACCAAACGTCTCTAGTTACTTTAAACATAGTCCAAAAAGCTTTGAATCAATCTCTGAATTGCTGCCGAACAATGGAATGCATAAAATCAAGGATCAAAACTCATGCAGGATCGACATATCTTCACATCCAGAAAAAGGGTTTCGGATCTTACCCAAACACTTTTGATGAGAAACACCAGAGATAGAGATGGCTTGCACAGTGGCTCATGGAGAAGATGATCGGCGCCGGAACCACATGCCATTGTTTGGAATCCACCGTGAGAGAGGGAAAGACGCATGCATGAAGAAGATGGGCACATGTAATAAGGGAGATATTGGAGTAAGACGCTGTGAGAGTGATAGAGAGAATGAAAGATGTTGTGAGGGGAAAGCACCAGGAGAGAGAGAGAGAGAGCTGCTACTGTAGAGAGGGAAAAAAACGTATGAGAGATAGAGAAAGGAGGGCAACAACGAGAGTGAGGGATGAGAAACGATGATATAGGAGTTAAAGGGGGTGCATGTTAGGGAATCCTTAGTAGATAGGTAGCAGAAATACAAGGATTATCATTGGTTTTGCAAATCATGTGTTTCAAAGAAATAACAAACAACTAAAATTATTAATTAATTATCTCTTGATGTGCATAATCAAGACTTCGAAGTAGTAATAGCTTCCCACTTAAGGAGTCCACATGAGCACTCTCACTAGATTCCATGCATTCGAATGCTAATTCATCGGAGCGTGGCCTCCGCAACATTTATGAAATGTTTATGTATCACAAGAGTGTGATTGATGAGCATCTCATGCTCTATATATAAGCTTAGGTCTAACCTAATGAGAACTTTTTAGTGAATGGGCTCTTTTACTTATTTTAAATGAGTTAGGCCTAATAGTTTTAATTTCAGTCAAACTAAAATAAAACTATCCTTTGGTGGGCTTACTTTATGCGTGTGACCCTATAGGAAATATATTGGGTTGATATTAAATATAAGCATTTTATATTTACTATAATATAATGAACGATATCTAGCAATACATCATTATCCAAATATAATTATCAAAAACCTATAAGTGATAAAATTTATATGTTTGGTCCCTTTGTCAAGATATCTAATTGGGCTCAAGGCATGGTCATCGTCATCCTTGTATAGCCCAATTCATTTTACGTGATATCAGAGTAAACTTTTATTAAATAAATATCCAATATTTATTTTCCTAACATGGCCATGCATTTTCTTAAGTTTTACTCCATCAAGTGGCCCATAGATGTCACTCTTGTCACATAAGAAAGACAAATCTCATCTACATCACTCATATCTCTCTACATGATTTGTTCACTGCCTAATTACAACCTTTATGATCACCTTGTTACAGATGACGTTTAATTGTATTAAAACAACAAATTCCTTATGTAGGAATCGTAGTGACTTCAGGTCTAAGGACTACATACACCATTTTCACATTGAGAACCGTTTATGACATTCATGTAATGATCCATGCAACGTTCTCATGGTGGGTCTATCCAGTACACCATTACTCTTAATGTGTACCCGTGTGAAGACTTGATATCGTCCATAACCATAATTTGTGAGAAACAGATCATTAGTACACTCATACACTAGTCTTAATGTATTTACATGTCCCATATAAATACTTGACTAGGGATATTTTAGGAATAATTCTTAGATGACCTACTGTTCCAAGGACTAATTATGAACACCTCTTTTGGTCCAACCCAAATACCAAGGATTTGATTAAAAGAGACCAGACATCCGTTGCCCAAATCAGGAATCATTTCCGAGTGATTATTTCCGGGCAGGGGTGACTCCAAGTGAGGAATTCTCGAGTAGGGTTATTTCCGAGCGAGGTGTTTGCTTGATTCTACGAAAAGATGAAGTAAACCTCTCAAACTATAATGCTTCAGGACGCTGATAGAGTTTATAGATGTATGGTGATGTGATACGATGCATTAGGAAGAGTTAGAGTGGGAGAAAATAGTATTTCATATGCTAAGTTGAAGGATTTCCCATTCTGCATAAAACCTGCATATCTCGCTCAACGGAGTGGGAATCTCGCTCGAGTAAGATTGTGGTGAATCAGGAATTTGGCCTCTAGCCTGTTTTCGCCCGAGCGGGTGGTGGTTTCACCCAAGCGAGATTGATGAAGAATCAGGAGTTAGCCCCTGGATCAATTTCGCTCAAGCGGAGAAGTGAGCGCTCAAGCGAGAGGGGAAAGTTTTATATACTGGAACAATTTTGCTTAAGCGAGACATGTCTCGCCCGAGCGAGATTGATACCTGATGCATATTCCTTTTCTTCGCTTAGGAATTTCAAGTAACATGTCTCCGAGTGAGACGTTGCCGAGTGAATTATCTCCGGGTGGGGTGTTTCCGAGTGGAGGATTCCCGATTGAAACCACTGAATGAAAAAGGGACTGTCTTTGAATGAATACTTACCGATTGGATACATCTGAGTGAAGGATTCCAGATTGAAGCCAGTCTGAATGAAAAGCAAGTCTGATTTCAGATGAATACATCCGAGTGGATAATCCCCAACTGAAGCCAGTCTGAATGAAAAGCAAGTCTGATGTCTGATGAATACATCCGAGTGAAGAATTCCTGATTGAAGTACCTCCGAGGGAAAAGAGATTCTGACTTTGGATGAGTGCTTTTTCTAGACAGAGATATTTCTAAGTGAATCTTTTCCGAGTGAATTGATTCTGAACAAAAAGGACTGAACTTTGAAAGAGCATTTATCAGGCAAAGTTATATCCAAGCGGGATGTCACAAAGGGAACCATTTCTGAGTGGTTTACTGTCGAGAGATATATATTTCCAAGTGGAATGTCTCCTAGTGAGTCATTTCCGAGTGGAATGCCTCCTAGTGAATCATTTCTGAATGGAATGCCTCCGATTGAGTCATTTCCGAGTGGAATGTCTCCTAGTGAGTCATTTCTGAGTGGAATGTCTCTTAGTGAATCATTTCCGAGTGGAATGTCTCCTAGTGAATCATTTTCGAGCAAAATGTCTCCGAGTGAATCAGTTCCGAGCAAAACCCCTCCGATTGGCGCAGTTCCGAATGAATTCTTCAAGCAGTGATAAGTTTCGAGCAAAGCACCTCCGATTGAAGCAACTCCGAATGAATGCTTCAAGCAGTGGCATTTCTGGACAAAGCAATTCCGAGTGAACCAAGTCTGAATAAAAAGAGGCCCTGATGCATACTTCTCGGAAAGGGATTTCCGAGTCAATAATTGTTGAATTCAAACCATCCACACCGAGTGTCAAAGGTCGGATCGGATCTATGAATTCAAGCTTTCACTCTGCCTTTTATATATGAGATCACCTGTTCCGCTCTGATTAATTTCCACTGTGAATGGATACTGGCTGGGATAGTGATCTGGGCCACAAGGAAGAGCACCGATCCCATGAGACCCCATTTGAAGAATCCGATTGCCATACTATGACTTGGAATCCCACTACCCAAGTCAATCCATGAATTCTGGAAATGGCAGACAGGGGCGGAAGTGGGAGTAATTGAAAATTCCCCACCAGCCATTGTCCCCCACTACCTGTTAGTGGCTAGGCTGCCTCCACTGTGAGTGGAAGCTGGTGCTGTCCCAGCACTCGACCACCCCTATAAATACCTCGTCTGAAGAGGCTCAAGGGGTTAGAATTTTTGGTTGGAATTTTTAGTTGGAAATTTTGCACTCTTGAAGGCGTCACTCTGCCCATACTCCCCTGTTAAGTTGCTCTGATCACCACAAAATCCCTTTGTCCTAGAAATCTTGAAGTTTCCCCAGCGTTCAAAGACAGAATCCCTTCATCAAGCCTTCACACCGTCCCTTCATCAAGCCTTCACACCGTCCCCTGCACCAAGCTTCACAGTCCCTTCATCAAACCTTCGCACCGTCCCTTGCACCAAGCCTTCACACCGTTCCTATACCAAGCCTTCATACCGTCCCCTACACCAAGCCTTCACACCGTTCCTATACCAACCCTTCATACCGTCCCCTGCACTAAGCCTTCACACTGTTCTTACACCAAGCCCTCACACCGTCTCTTCACCGAGCCTTCACACTGTCCCTGCACCAATCCTTCACACCGTCTCTTCCTCACTTTGGTTTCTAGTGTTCACATCCAACACCGGCTCAGCACATTAGCCACACCGGTCACATTCATCCTCATTTCCATCTCCAGTGTCCGAATGCAATATCGGCTCAGCACTCTCGCCACATCGGTTCCATTCTCGTTCCTTATTCTTATTATTTGCTATCTATTTCCCTGTTGAATTTATTTTTTTTATTCTGATTCACTATTTTAAATTAATCTTTTTTTTTGCTGCTGATTTTCTTTTTCTTTCACCCAGATTCATAATAAATAATAAATAAAAAAATGAGTGTTTTACATTCAAACTAGCCAAAAAAAAAGAACATCATAAAGAACTACGTAACCCTGATTTCTTGGTAACTCAAGAATACGTAGGAGCAGGACTTTAAATCCTGTCGGGCCCACCTTTCCAATTTTTATTCCTATTTTTATTTTCTTCATTTTTCCTTTGTAACTCTCTTTTTATCTACTTCCATGAAAAATCAATTTAGATGTGACGTCTTGTTGATTTTCCCCTATTTTTAATAGACCATCACCACGATTCATAAGGAACGGGATACTTGAGACGAGACGTCCTGCTTATCCCCTTCCCATTTCTAACTCCGCATCTTGATTAAATTCCATGAAAAATCAATTTAGACGTGACGTCTTGTTGATTTTCCCCCATTTTTGATAGACCATCACCACGATTCATAAGGAACAGGATACTTGGGATGAGACGTCCCGCTTATCCCCTTCCCATTCCTAATCCTGTATTTTGATTAAAGGATGACTAATTTAGATGTAATGTCTTGTTAGCATCCTTCCCTTTTCCTGTTTTATACCAAAGCCGTGGTTAATTTGGACGCGATGTCCTGTTGACCTACACTCCATGTTGTTCAGTTTGTTCCTTCCGTTTTTTTACAAAGTACAACAATAAAAGGGAAGAAATGTAACATCTTTTGTAAGGCTATTTATGTTATGCATTTTCAATCTTGGTACTGTTTTTGACAGGCGATGTAGGGTGCTAATACCTTCCCTACTCGTAACCGACTCCCGAACTTGAATCTCATTTTTTAAACCAGTGCTTTACTAAACTTAGTTTTTTCCCAATGTTTTTCCTATGGATAAAAACGTTGGTAGCGACTCCCTGTTTTTTTTCGTTCGTTTCATCCTTTCGAAAGGGTCGGCCGCGCCGTCGCGATCCAGGTTGCGACAGATGGCGACTCCACTGGAGACACTTAAGAGACTCAGGCCAGTTTGATTGAAAGTGCATGTTTTTTATATAGCATTTGTTAGCTTGGATTTCTTCCCCTTGTTTATTTTCTGTTGATTGTTATGAATATTTGTTATTGTTTTAATTATATCTTATTATTTGTTTTGTTGTCTATATTTTGTATGTCTGTTGAACCCTAGGGTAGAGGACCATGTTACTCTTCTGCAATCATTGAACCCTAGGGTAGACGACTTTGTATATTTGTTCTGTGTTTGTTCTTTGTGCAGAATGGGGTAAGGTAAAAGGTATTGAATGCCCTTCCACACACTACACTCACAATTACTTGCACACACCTATGAGTGGCGCCCTATACCTGGGCCCTAAATAAAGCTTAAGTTAGGAGGGGTTGGTAACGGAATCGTATGGGATGTACTTCCTATCCGGTGTTCGTGAGAACCTCAACTAGAGTTTGACCTCTCATGATATACGCACCTAGTGGATTCCCCACTATTTGCGTCCTTGTCATGGGTAGGATCTTGGCTCTGGTGACTTTCTAGATGTCTAGTATAAGCCACCCGGTGTGGAGAGTCACTTGTAGATAAGCCATAAGGCCTAGAAAAGACTTTCAACAAAGCCCAACCTAGGCTACAAAAGGGCAAACTTTACTTTACCTTACGTCATTTTCGCTTTCCCTTTTATCCAAAAAAATGAATTATCTACCACCCGCAGGTTTGCTTAATTTTTGAAATAATGACTTATTTTGGAACACACAGTATTCTTCGGGTGAATAGATAATCCTCTTTTTGATCATGTACCTCTGAGTCCCTAATCGTGAGTTTTCCTAATCGTCGAAAAAAAACCAAAATGATTTTTATGTCCCTTTAACTGGGGCATCGATGACGATTAAGAAAACCTATGACTTTTGACGGCTTGGGCTTACATGAGTTTTGGAAATCGATGTTTCCCAAAAAAAAAATTTCACTTTACATCAGATCCTTGGGGAAACATGGATTTCGAAATGTAAGAATAACTAAATTCCTTTTTTTCTTTATCTTGGTGATTTGCAGGAAGCGATTCAGAAGTTGGCAGTATCTCTGAGCAAGTATGGAAATTAACATGAAACATGACAATTATGGTACAGATGTGACAAAGTTGAAGAAAATACTGCATCTTAAAGCTAAGAAGGTTGATACAGTTAGTCTGTAGGCACTGGGGAAAAGATTGAATCTGACACAAAAGATGACCTTTGCCAGAAGATATGGGAAAATCTTAAAACTGCTAGAGGTGGAAGTCCAAACCGAAGCAATTACAGCTTTGGCACAGTTTTATGACCCACCCCTCCGCTGTTTCACATTTAGGGATTTTCAACTGGCTCCGTCAATTGAAGAGTTTGAGTAGATATTGGGGTTACAAGTGGAAGGGCAAATTCCCTGTCGCCATCTTGACCATCAAGCAATAACCGCTTTAATCACCCATGTTTTGAGAATCTCTCCCGAGGCATTGAGGAATGTGCAAATGAATAGAAATCAAGTTCCCGGGTTCACTCAAGAATTTCTTGAGAAGCACATACAGATCCTGGCTGATGAAGAGGAATGGGAGGCTTTCATGGATACTTTAGCCCTCACTATTTATGCGGTCATCTTGTTCCCTAATTTAGACAATTACGTGGATTATGATGCCGTTGCTGTCTTCCTAGCTCGTAAGCATCGGCTCGAGACTCCCGTTACAGCCATGTTGGCTAATGTGTATTGCGCCATGGATTTCTACCACACACAAGGAGGGAAGAGGATCATTTGCTGTTTACCTGCTTTGTACGTATGGGTCACATCTCACATCTTCCATCAGATATGTAAAGCCGAGTGTCCAATTTTCGATCTAAAATTGTGTCAGCTGACCGTGAAAAGTGGGCGTGAATGGGCTAATCACCTAGTAAGCCTTACAGTTGAAAAGGTCAGGTGGTACCCTCAATGGCTAGTGGTTGAGTCGGTCATTTATAGCTGTGGAGATTACCCAAATGTTCCTCTCATGGTCACACAGGGGTGCATCAACTACAACCCTGTTATTGCAAAGCGTCAGTTGGCTTATCCTCTACTTGGGCCACCGAACGAAGAACTGCTCACTCCCTTCGTTTTGTACTATGCGAAAGGGAATTACACATCTGTTTGTAGGGACATAGCCAATGCATGGAAGAAGGTCCATAGAATGGGAAAAGAATTGGGAGCACGAAGCCATGCTGTAGAGGCTGAATACTTTGAATGGGTCCTAAACAGGGTTTCCATTGTGAAACTGCCCTTCAGAAGTCCTTCATACCAATCTGCGAATAATTTCCCTCCGCCACTCATCATGGAGGACAAAGCCATCATGGCTCTGAAGGCACAAATAAAAGAGTTGACAGCAAAGAATCAAAAGCTAGAGGAAGACCTTTTGAAATGTCAACGAGAGTGTGCCCTTCAGAGAAAGGAGAATTCCGAAGGGAGACATGCTATGGATGAAATACGAAAGAAGAGGAAGATTGATGAAGACTACAGGATGAAACAAGACCAATGCCTTCGTGCAGCCAATTCACAATTGAAAATGAAGGGCCAACAGAGCGACGCCATATTGGCCGAAAAACAAGTCCTGAAAAACATGCTGGCACAATCCAAAGAAAAAGAAAAGGAGACCTTGGTGCAAAAAGAAATGCTGCAAACCCAGGTCCACAAATTGGAACAATAGCTTGATGAAATAATGAGGGCCTATGAGCAAGAAATACATGCTGAACAGAAGAAAGCCCTTGATGCTGAGCGACGCTGCCAAGAGCCCACACGAGTTTTAGGGACTGAGTTAGCTCAACGGGATGAAGTCGTTCATTTATGGATGGACCGTTTCGCCAAGTTGGCATACCTATCCAATGGAATCTTAGAAGATTTTCCCTGAATGTTGAAGCAGGTCGAAGGCATGGTCAATCCTCTATCCACCCCAAAGGAGATATCATCATTTCTGAACTATTGTCAAGAAAGACTTTGCAAAATGAGAGCCATGATTACCCAGGCCAGGAATGGCTAAAATGTTCTAATCATATCTTTCAAGTAATATTGTACCTCTACGGAAGAATGGAATGATGAATTAATTTGCCTTCACAATTGTTTCATGTTAATTTCTGCCTTACTGCTTTACCTAGTACTTTTGAACGCGAGGAATGGTCGGAGAATTTACCTGCTTTACAAATAAGGAATGGTCGGAGAATACATGCCAAATTCAGAATCACATCCTACGTACCTTGTTTGTTTTTCCTTTCTTCTTTTACCATAGTCTTTATCTGTTTTCTTTTACTTTCCTAACCAAATGTTGTGGTTCCCAAACATAACGGGTAGGCATCCTTACGCGACTCGGCTAAGGAAGAAACTCATGGCCGAAGTAGAGCAAGAGAATAAGAGCCTCAGAGCCGAGATTAGTTAGCTGAAAGAACAGATGGCCGAGATGGCCAAGCTTCTCGAGAGGAGAGTCATAGATGGGGATTCTTCGGCAGGAGTTGAAGACGCTAGACAACACCGCCCACCCCCCGACATACTCAAGGTCCTGCTGGAGGGCCAAGCACAAACCCTGCTGCGCCTCCCCTAACAGTTCACGTTAGGAAACCAAACCCTGCTGACGCCCAGCAGCCTATCTTCATAGATGCGGAAGGTAATGTCATACCTTTTCCGCAATATGGACTGCCACAGGGTTATTTCCCACCGCTTCAAGAAGAGCCTGATTATCAAGAAGCGATCCTTCATACGGCTCAACCAAATATCCTGCCCATCCGGGATCCTCAAACAATTCCAATCCATACACAAGCCATTCATACACAAGCCCCGCAACCACAAGCTACCCAAGCAACCGCTAGACCATACACTTCTATACCGAATGCCAACCCGGTATATGTCTACCTGCCATTTGGAAATACCAGTCGACAGGCCACAACAGGTCTAAGTGCCACTGCAGTTACCCAGGAAGGGAGGTTGGAATTCTTGGAGAGACGATTAAGAGAAATGGAAGGAGTTAACAGATTCAGTTTGGGCAGCGCAGTAGAACTCTGCCTAATTCCGGATGTTGTTATCCCACTTAAATTCAAGATGCTGGAATTTGATAAATACCGGGGTTTAACTTGTCCTAAGAACCATCTTACCATGTATTGTCGAAACATGGCTTCACATGCTTCAAATGACCCGCTGTTAATTCATTGCTTCCAGGACAGCCTTGCTGGAGCTGCTTTGACATGGTATAATCACCTTGAACGTTCTCGCATCCGATGTTGGGAGAATCTAGCGGATGCTTTCATGCAACAATACAAGTACAATCTGGACATGGCACCAGATAGGGTACAACTGCAGAATATGGTGAAGAAGGAAAATGAAATGTTCAAAGAGTACGCCCAGCGATGGTGTGAAGTAGCGGCACAGGTTGACCCGCCTCTGTCCAAAAAGGAGGTGATTTCCATATTCATTGATACGCTCCAATCACCCTTCTATGATAGAATGATTGGGAGCGTTTTAGCATATTTCTCCAATATCGTCACTATCAGAGAAAGGATAAAGAACGGCCTACGGACTGGGAAGATCATTCGAGGTCCATCCGGAGCCGGGGCAGTAAGAAAACCTACGCTTGGAGAGGGTAGGAGAAAAGAAGGGGAAACCAACTTGGTCTCCCATAACCAAGGAAGAAACCAACCCAGGCCGTTTACCCCTGTCACCTTTCCATCGGTATACCATAACACACCACAACCATATGTGGCTGCAATCCTAAATCCAAACCCACCACACTTCCGACCACCCATTATGCGACCTCCTGCACCACCACAAACACCATACCAGACACCACAAATGAACCCGCCTAATCCAAACCCTAGAAGGCAGAATAATGACTGCACCCAACTACAGTTTGACCCAATCCCCATGACTTACACTGAGCTTCTCCCCTATCTCATTGAAAACACATTGGTAGTTCCTTGCCCTCTGAAACCACTTCAACCACCTTACCCTCGAGGGTATGACCCGAATGCACGGTGTGACTACCATGCCGGTGCACCGGGGCATTCCACCGAGAATTGCCTGGCGTTGAAGTTCAAAGTAAGAGACCTAATCAAGGCCGATTGGATAAGTTTCAGAGAAGGGAGCCCGAATATAATAACCAACCCTCTGCCCAACCACGGGAGACCAGGGGTCAATGCTATAGGGAGGAATAAAGAATGTATTTCCAGGGTTGACAACATCAGAATGCCTTTGGAGATAACACACTCCCATATGCTTGAAATGGGATTGATAGAGGACACGTGGGACGAAGAATATGATGATGACTAGTCAGTGAAACGACAAGGCTTCCAGAAAACCCTTCAGGAGCTTATGGACAATCATACCGTAAAGGTCTACAGACGTCACGGGAACGGGCTAAACATGATACAAGGGCAAACTGGGGTACGGGCCCCAAAGCCCCTGGTCACATTCTACAATAAGAGTGCATCGATAGCTCCAGCTCCTGCTAAGACTGTCATCACCGTACAAGCACCCGCTCCATTCCCTTTCAAAAGTTCCCATGCCGTGCCATAGAGGTATGATACAGATGTGGTCATCACCAACCCGGGGGCAGTCGACCCCGCGCCATCCTCCTCTATTACAAATATTGCCGGAGTTGGAAGAATGACCCGGAGTGGGAGGATATATACGCCGCCTGAGCCCAAACAGGATAAAACTACCGGAGAGGTAAAGACCGTGAAAGAAGTAACCGCTGGCGAGATAAAAAGGGCTGTGACTGAGGAAGAAGCCCAGGAATTTCTCAAGTTCATCCGCCATAGCGAGTACCAAGTGCTAGACCAGTTGAATCATACTCCAGCTAAGATATCCTTGTTGTCCCTGTTGATGAGTTCAGAACCACATCGGGACATATTAATGAAAGTTTTAAGCAAGGCCCATGTTAAGCATGACTTACCCGTTGACCAGTTCGGGGGCATAGTGGGACATATTGTTGCCAATAATTACTTAACCTTCACAGATGATGAAGAACCCACTGAAGGAAGAGGGCACAACAAAGCCCTTCATATTTTTGTGAAGTGTCGGGATTATATCCTGGCAAAAGTACTTATGGATAATGGATCTTCTTTGAATGTGATGCCAAAATCCACATTGGCAAAACTACCCTTTGATGGGACATACATGAGACCTAGCTCCATGGTCGTGTGGGTTTTGATGGAACTCGCCTGAAGGTCATGGGGGAAATTGAATTGCCGATACAGGTTGGACCCTGTACCTTCCAAGTGCTCTTTCAGGTTATGGATATCACGCCAGCCTACAGTTATTTGCTAGGGCGGCATCCACTCAGCTGGGGTGGTCCCTTCCATACTGCATTAGAAGTTAAAATTCATCATCGATAACAAATTGGTGATTGTTTCCAGAGAGGAGGACCTTTTGGTTAGCAAACTCATTTCTACCCCATACATTGAAGCCACCGAGGAAGCCCTCAAGACTTCATTCCAGGCCTTAGAAATAGCCAATGCGATAAGCATTGTAAAGACATCCTTCCCCAATATACCTCTAGTGGTGGCAAGAAACATGTTGCGGGATGGGTACAAGCCTGGAAAGGGATTAGGGCACGAATTGGAAGGGAAAGTCCAACCAGTACATCTCCCAAAGAACAAGAATAGATATGGCCTGGGGTATAAGCCCACTGCGGCAGATAGAAGAAGGGTCGAAGAAGAGGGAAGGGGAAGGAGGGTGGCCTGCCTTACTGGACAAGAATTCGACACCACAAGAATCCCCGTCTGTGACCTCTATCAGAGCTTTAGGAGCGCCGGAATGATATACCCAGATCAGGTCGCCATGGTTGAAAGCGAGCCTAACCACAATGCGGAGTTGGTGTATGCTTGCCACCCGGATCGAGAACTGAGCAACTGGAAAGTCATGGAATTCCCTATAATCGTTAATGTTTTGTCAGAGTAATCACTATTATTTCATAACTTTGTGGTCCCCTTGCTATGCCTAAGGCTTCGGGACCCATTTTATAATAAGGGCAAAACTTGTTTATTTTAAAATTAATAGACACATTCCAATTCTCATTACCTCATCTTTGTGCACTTTCTGTCTCTTAAACCTTTCGCTTGTTTGTTTCTCTTTTTATTTGTTATAATATAACCCAAATGCAGATCCAAAAATGATCTCCCAGAGAGTGATGAGAACTTGGTTTTGTTTTATGACTCTGATTATCCAAATGATTGCGCCTATGAGGAAAGTGAGGAAGACTTTGGACCCTCGCTTGAATTGACAAGATTGTTGGAACAAAAGGATAAAGAGATTCAACCTCATCAGGAGGAGATCAAAACCATTAACCTGGGGAATGAAGGGGAAGATAAAATGGTCAAGATAGGCACTTGCCTAAGCAAAGACCGGCAGGATGAATTGATTAAACTACTCTGGGATTTTCGGGATATGTTTGCTTGATCATATCAGGATATGCCAGGATTGGATAACAGCATCGTGGAACATAAGTTGCCTCTGAAACCGGAATATCCACCAATCAAGCAAAAGCTATGGAGAATGAAGCCGGAAATGCTTCTCAAGATCAAGGAGGAGGTCAAAAAATAATTCGATGCCCGCTTCTTAGCCATAGCTAAATATCCGCAATGGATAGCCAACATAGTTCCTGTCCCGAAGAAGGATGGAAAAGTGCGGATGTATGTGGACTATCAAGATCTAAACAGGGCTAGCCCTAAAGACGATTTTCCTCTACCACAGATTGATGTTTTGGTCGATAACACAGCTCAGTACTCTATCTTCTCGTTCATGGATGGTTTCTCCGGGTACAATCAGATTAAAATGGCGCCGAAAGACATGGAAAAAACCACGTTTGTCACTTTGTGGGGCACTTTCTGTTACAAAGTAATGTCCTTCAGTTTGAAAAACGCTGGGGCAACCTATTAGAGAGCAATGGTCACTTTATTCCACGATATGATGCATAAGGAGATAGAAGTCTACGTGGATGATATCATTGCAAAATCTAGAACTGAGGAAGATCACGTCAGCGACCTAAGGAAGCTGTTTGAGCGGTTGAGAAAGTTTAAGCTCAGATTGAATCCTGCCAAGTTCACGTTTGGTGCGAGGTCAGGCAAACTGTTGGGTTTGATTGTAAGCAAGAAAGGAATCGAAGTAGATCCCGACAAGGTCAAGGCAATCCTAGAAATGCCACCTCCTTGTACAGAAAAAGAAGTCAGAGGATTCTTGGGAAAGTTAAACTACATTGCTCGGTTTATCTCACAGTTGACATCGACCTGCGAACCAATCTTCAAGCTACTCCGCAAGAACCAACTAGGACAATGGAATGAGGACTGCCAAATAGGTTTTGAGAAAATTAAGCAGTACCTGCGAGAACCACCGATATTGGTACCACCAACCCCTGGGAGGCCACTGATCTTATATCTGACGGTACTAAATGAATCCATGGGCTGCGTGTTAGGTCAGCATGATGAAACTGGGAAGAAGGAACATGCTATCTACTACTTAAGCAAGAAGTTCACTGATTGCGAGATGCGATACTCTGTTTTAGAACGGACTTGTTGCGCATTAGCGTGGGCCGCAAAGCGCCTAAGGCAGTATATGTTGAGTCATATTACCTGGCTAGTTTCCAAGATGGATCCCCTTAAGTACATCTTTGAAAGGCCGGCTCTGACTAGAAGGATTGCTCGATGGAAAGTGCTGTTAACCGAGTATGACATAACATATATCACTCAGAAAGCCATAAAAGGGAGCGCTTTGGCCAAGTACTTAGCCCATCAACCCATAAGTGACTACCAACGAATGCCATTTGACTTCCCGGATGAGGATATCCTGGCGTTGTTTGATGAAGACGGCGGCAACAAAGACAAGTGGATTTTGAGATTTGATGGAGCTTCTAACGCTTTGGGGCACGGAATCGGAGCCATTTTGATTTCACCAAAGAAAGAGTTCATCCCTGTCTGCGCCCGGCTATGTTTCGATTGTACCAACAACGTTGCTGAGTATGAGGCATGTTCTCTACGGATCCAAGCAGCACTAGATGCGAAAGTAAGGTCATTAGAAGTCTACAGGGACTCCGCTCTGGTTATCCACCAGTTGAAAGGTGAATGGGAAACTAGGGATAACAAGTTGGTTCCCTATCACTCCCACATCAAAGAAATGATCAAGGACTTTGATGAGATCTCCTTTCACCATGTTCTTCGGGAAGACAACCAAATGGCTGACGCTTTGGTCACTCTTGCTTCAATGTTCAAAGTGAGTAATGATTATGACATGCCTCTCATCGAGATAGAGAATCGTTGCGAGCCCGCATACTGCCAAGTGGTTGAAGAAGAATCAGATGGAAAACCTTGGTACCGCGATATTAAGAGATATATCGAGAGTCAAAAATATCCCAACGGTGCTACGGAGAACGATAAGAGAACCCTACGACAGCTTGCCATGGGTTTCTTCTTGAATAGTGACATGCTTTACAAAAGAAACTATGACTCTGTCCTCCTTCGCTCTGTTGATACCACTGAGGCAAACAAAATCATGAGAGATGTTCATGAAGGATCTTTTGGAACCCACTCTAATGGGCATGCCATGTCAAGAAAGATCTTGAGGGCCGGTTATTACTAAATGACCATGGAAACAGACTGCTTTGCCTATGCTTGGAGATGTCATAAGTGTCAAATATATGCTGATCATATTCACGCACCCCCGTCATCTCTGAATGTTTTGTCAGCACCGTGGCCCTTCTCGATGTGGGGCATGGATGTCATTGGTCCCATCAAACCGAAGGCTTCGAACGATCATCGTTTCATCTTGGTCACCATCGATTATTTCATGAAGTGGGTAGAGGCCGCTTCGTACACCAATGTGACAAAGAATGTCGTCGTTAAGTTTATCAAATGAGAATTGATATGCCAGTACAGTCTATCGAGCCAAATCATCACAGACAATGGTACAAATCTGAACAACAAAATGATGAAGGAGCTTTGCGAGAGCTTTAAAATCTCCCACCACAACTCTTCTCCGTACCGCCAAAAATAAATAGAGTAGTCGAGGCGGCAAACAAAAATATCAAAAAGATAGTGCAAAAGATGGTGGTAACCTACAAAGACTGGAATGAAATGCTTCCCTTTGCTCTACACGGGTATCGTACCTCAGTCCGAACCTCAACTAGGGCAACCCCTTTCTCTTTGGTTTATGGCATGGAAGCAGTCCTGCCTTTCGAAGTAGAGATCCCTTCCCTCTGAGTGATCATGGAAGCCAAACTGGTTGAAGCTGAATGGATCCAGGCTCGACATGACCAACTAAATCTGATTGATGGTAAAAGACTGACTGCCCTCTGTCATGGTCAGTTGTATCAAAGGCGTATGAAACGAGCATTTGAAAAGAAAGTGCGACCTCGACAGTTCCAAGAAGGAGACTTGGTGCTCAAAAAGGTTTTGCCGATTCAGAAAGACAGCCGGGGCAAATGGACTCCTAGCTACGAAGGGCCTTACATCGTGAAGAAAGCTTTTTCCAGAGGTGCTCTCATACTCACCAACATGGATGGGGAAGATTTACCGATGCCTATAAATACGGATGTAGTGAAAAGATACTACGCATAAAAAAAAAGGCTCGCTAGGTTGAAAACCTGAAAAGGCGACCTAGGCAAAAGTTAGAGTGATTAGTTAAGCTGAAAACCCGAAAGGGCGGCTCAGACAAAATCACAGCCTGTAGATTCAACACTGCAACGTCAATTTTTCAAGTCGTAGATGAGGAGGTTAGTCTAGGGCATCGAAGCCATTGTCAAATCACGTCCTCGAAAGCAAAATCAGAGGATAAACAGGAAATCATGAGAAAAAACCTGGAATCTCATCGCTCTCAGGAAATCGATGGAGGATCTAAAAGGCCTTCCCTTTCACCCTTACCATCACTTCCTTGCACCTTGTCATATCATATCTTTTGTATTGTTTTCATCACCTGTACATACCTGATGATCATAAATAAAATGTTTCCTTCTTCTTACATGTGTTCATGACTAAAATGAATAAACAAGTTTTGCCTTAAGAAAATTTTTGAATTTGAAAAATGATAAAAACATAAAGATTTGGGGAACGAAGTGTATACTATTGCCGGATCTTACCTCAGATAAGCACAACCAACTCCGCTAGGCAACCTCAATGAAGTCAGAAGTGACAGTTATTTTGGCCATGAGTTACTTCAAAGCCAGTCGCCAAGGGAGTTCACCTGTAAGTTTTAATTTGTTTCACGCTTCTCTGTTAAGGGGTGGCAGGACCCATGACCCCAAGACGTGTAGTTACCCAAAACTCTCCCCAGTAGTCCCACCATTCATCCCCGAGGGGAACCCCGACCAAGTTTTCTTCCCTAGGGGAACCACAAAATGGACTCAGCTCCCCTAACTGGAGTACTTCCTAATTAGTTTTGGGGAAGTTAGTGATCCTCAGTGGAATCACCTTTCCGACAAAACCATAGTGATCAAAGGCTAGCCACACCTTCCTTCCCCAATAGGAGAACACTTTCCCCAATGGAGTTACCCTCATTAAAATGTCCCAAACTGGGACATCCCCTAGATTTTTCTCCTCCAGCAGACCTGCCATACATTCCCCAATGAACCCCAGTACACTTTTCTCAATCATTACCAGACCAAGGAAACCCATGGCACATTCCCAGTGGACCCCTAATTTCTCTTTTCGATTAAAGTACGGTACCCCAAATCGCCAAGTACTTCCCCGGTGGAACCATGAAGGTTACCGGACAGATGCTAACCAAATCCTTCCCCAGTGGAACTATACTTCCCAAACAATTCAAACTAGGGCATCACCCCAGGTTCACTTCTTCTCGCTCAAGGGTCAGTCCCCTAAGGTTCCGAGGCAGATAGTTCAAATTGGGGCATCACCCCAGGTTCATTCTCTTTCACCCAAAGAGACAGTACCCCGAATCACCAAATCCTTCCCCAGTAGAATTACATTTACTAAACAACTCAAACTGGGGCATCTCCCCAGATTTCTTTTGTTTCAGTCAAGGAGCAATCCCCCAAGATTCCTTCAAACCATCTCAAACTGGGGCATCTCCCTAGATCTCCTTTGTTCAAGTCAAGGAGCAGTCTCCCCAAGATTCCTTCAAACCATATCAAATTGGGGCATCACCCCAGATCTATTCTCTTTCAGTCAAGGGGCAGTTCCTCAAGATTCCTTCAAATCATGTCAAACTGGGGTATCACCCCAGATCTATTCTCTTTCAATAAAGGGGCAATTCCTCAAGATTCCTTCAAATCATGTCAAACTGGGGCATCACTCCAGGTTTATTCTCTTTCAATCAAGGGGCAGTTCCCCCCAAGATTTCTCCAAATCATGTCAAACTAGGGCATCACCCCAGGTCTATTCTCTCAATCAAGGGGTAGTTCCCCAACAACCTTCAGTCATGTCAAACCGGGACATCCCCCAAGTTCATTCTCTTTCATTCAAGGGGCAGTTCCCCAAGAACCGTCAGTCATGTTAGACCGGGGCATCACCCCGAGCCTCTGGGTCCAGGTTAATCAGGATGTGACATCTTGTTAATCCTCATATCTCCCAACCTTTACATTTCCTGTCAATCGAGGGTCAACCCCAGCCTTTACAATTCCTGTCAACAGTGAGTTAATTCAGACGAGACGTCCTGTTAGCTCCCCCAATCTTTACCTTTCCTGTCAACCGAGGGT
The DNA here is from genome assembly GCA_037962975.1 of Clitoria ternatea. Lineage (NCBI taxonomy): Eukaryota > Viridiplantae > Streptophyta > Magnoliopsida > Fabales > Fabaceae > Clitoria > Clitoria ternatea. Next base: position 80,664,013 of record CM075672.1, read on the forward strand.
CAACCCCAGCCTTTACAATTCCTGTCAATAGTTAGTTAATTCGGACGAGACGTCCTGTTAGCTCTCCAAATCTTTACCTTTTCCTGTCAACCGAGGGTCAACCCCAGCCTTTACAATTCCTGTCAACAGTGAGTTAATTCGGATGAGATGTCCTGTTAGCTCCCCCAAGCCTTTACATTTCCTGTCAACCGAGGGTCAACCCCAACTTTTACATTTCCTGTCAACAGTGAGTTAATTCGGACGAGACGTCCTGTTAGCTCCCCCAATCTTTACCTTTCCTGTCAACCGAGGGTCAACCCCAACTTTTACATTTCCTGTCAACAGTGAGTTAATTCGGACGAGACGTCCTGTTAGCTCCCCCAATCTTTACCTTTCCTGTCAACCGAGGGTCAACCCCAACCTTTACATTTCTTGTCAACCAAGGGTCAACCCCAACTTTTACATTTCCTGTCAACAGTGAGTTAATTCGAATAAAGGCGTCCTGTTAGCTCCCCCAATCTTTACCTTTCCTGTCAACCGAGGGTCAACCCCAACCTTTACATTTCTTGTCAACTGAGGGTCAACCCCAGCTTTTACATTTCCTGTCAATAGTGAGTTAATTCGGACGAGTCCTGTTAGCTCCCCCAATATTTACCTTTCCTGTCAACCAAGGGTCAACCCTAACCTTTACCTTTCCTGTCAACCGAGGGTCAACCCCAACCTTTATATTTCCTGTCAACCGAGGGTCAACCCCAACTTTTACATTTCCTGTCAACCGAGGGTCAACCCTAACTTTTACATTTCCTATCAACCAAGGGTCAACCCCAACCTTTACATTTCCCGTCAATCGAGGGTCAACCCCAACCTTTACATTTCCAGTCTACCGGGGGTCAACCCCAATTCTTCTCACCTCCTATTAACTGAAAGACAATCTTTCCCGGTCAATCCAGAACTCATAAAAAAAAACAAAAAAAACATAAAAACAAAAACAAAAACAAAAAAAAAGAGGAAAGACAAGAGCAGCTAGCAGCGGAGGATCTTATATGAAAGCAAAGAACATACCTCAGCTCAGTACGCATAGAAGTAAAGTCTACCTCTATTTAGCTCTACTGACTTTCTTATACCTATACCAGGAACCCAAGCCTACCTCTTCTTTCTGGTAGTCGAGTGGCTTATAGCTTCTGGGACAACAGAAAGACAGAGAAATGACAGTCGATTTTTCTTCTATCCTTTCTTTACTCTGCTGGCATTCATTCTGCCTTCATCTTTTTTTTTCTTAGGGTTGAATGAAAGAAGAGGTACAAAGGAGAGGACAATGAATTTCCTTAAGTGAAACAAGGATCTTCAGTATATGTTGTACAGTTAGAACAGCCTTCACTCACTCATTAAGGCATTACGGTCACGGGCTCATTCCGGAGAGGAATAGCAGGACGGGAACTCAATCAGTCTTAGATTATCCCCTCAGCCCCTTCCTTTACCGGCCGGAAAAGCTTACTTTTTTTCTGCAATTAGAGGGGCCTCTTTTATACTCAATGGCTTTCTCTAAGCGCGATGCGCTTACTCTGAAAATGGATTGCCCTTTCCTGATTGACCTTATCGAAAGGATGGAGGAGAAGAAAAAGCTTTCTCCCACTGGCTCTCCTGTCCCCCAGCAACTCCCACAAAGGCTTAAGAAGACTCCTATCCTCCCCTTCTCAATAGGGCCTTCAGCTAGACTGAACTGACTGTAACTCGCTCAATCGGGCGCATTACCCAATGCTCCCTTCTTGAGCTAGACTTTCAACGGCTTCAGAGCTACTGAATGATGAATCTCCAGAAAATGAGCTTAGGAAAGCTAGCCTGCTGACACCTCTCTTTTCTTTGAATGAAAGCATGCCCCGCAGGAAAATAGCAAAAAGAAGCTCTTGCTCTTCTGACCATAAGAATTTATTGTTCTTTCCTATGGTCTTTGACCACTTCAAAGTCGTACCCGGCTTCTTGTTAGGATACACTTTTCTATTGTCCTTCAAGGACATGTTCAGAATCGGATTGATGGCAGAGAGAGAGTGCGCAAAGTGAGAAATGTTGGGATCCACAACAGCAAGGAAGGTCGCTCTCGCTATGTCCCCATTGACAGTCTCTGCCGCACGTGATTCGGTCTTCTTTTCATCCGAAAAACTGGATGAAAAAGAGGAAAAATCTTTACTATTGAGATCTAAAGAGTATGACTATCAAGACCTTTGTCTATCTCATATAAGAAGGTAATATCAAATGCAGCAAAGCAGACTTCTAGCAATTCTTTTAGCTAAAGATCCCCATTGGCCAACTTAGCTATCTTAGAGAAGGTGGGCGGGGGTTTATTTGGGTGAACTCCCCCATGGTTGACGGATAGATTGCGCTTAGCCGGTCCTTTCCTTACAAATCCATCTTTCTTTCCTCATTGCTGGATCGAGAGATTGAAGTCTTGCTGTGACCCGTGCTACCTATTCTAGTGCTCCTAGGGCTGTGGTGCTGCCTGAAGCTCTCCACTCCGATCTCGGAAGGACTAGGCAAGACATAAGAGCTGCTAAAGGCATCGGGCTCAGAGCCGAACAGATGTGGAAAATGCTCGTCTTTAAAGAGGAAAAGGTCACACTGACTCGTGATTGCCAACACCTTCAGATGCCATAACGATCGAGGGGTCCCACCTGACTCATACATCGGTGTTCATATCTTTACTTCCTTTTCACTTCAAAAACACGGAAAACTTCGTGTTTTCCTTGTGAAAAAGAAGTAAAGAGGGGCATCTGTGAACACCTCTTTTGGTCCGACCCAAATACCAAGGATTTGATTAAAAGAGACCAGACATCCGTTGCCCAAATCAGGAATCATTTTCGAGTGATTATTTTTGGGCAGGGGTGACTCCGAGTGAGGAATTCCCGAGTGGGGTTATTTCCGAGCGAGGTGTTTGCTTGATTCTATGAAAAGATGAAGTAAACCTCTCAAACTATAATGCTTCAGGATGCTGATAGAGTTTATAGATGTATGGTGATATGATATGATGCATTAGGAAGAGTTAGAGTGGGAGAAAATAGTATTTCATATGCTAAGTTGAAGGATTTCTTGTTCTGCATAAAACCTGCATATCTCGCTCAAGCGAGTGGGAATCTCACTCGAGCGAGATTATGGTGAATCAGGAATTTGGCCTCTGGCCTGTTTTCGCCTGAGCGGGTGGTGGTTTCGCCCAAGTGAGATTGATGAAGAATCAGGAGTTAGCCCCTGGATCAATTTCGCTCAAGCGGAGAAGTGAACGCTCAAGCGAGAGGGGAAAGTTTTATATACTGGAACAATTTCGCTTAAGCAAGACATGTCTCGCCCGAGCGAGATTGATACCTGATGCATATTCCTTTCCTTTGCTCAGGCGTTTCGAGTAACATGTCTCCGAGTGAGACGTTGCCGAGTAAATTATCTCCGGGTGGGGTGTTTTCGAGTGAAGGATTCCCGATTGAAACCACTGAATGAAAATGGGACTGTCTTTGAATGAATACTTATCGATTGGATACATCTGAGTCAAGGATTCCCGATTGAAGCCAGTCTGAATAAAAAGAAAGTCTGATTTCAGATGAATACATCCGAGTGGATAATCCCCGACTGAAGCCAGTCTGAATGAAAAGCAAGTCCGATGTCTGATGAATACATCCGAGTGAAGAATTCCTGATTGAAGTACCTCCGAGGGAAATGAGATTCTGACTTTGGATGAGTGCTTTTTCTGGACAGAGATGTTTCTAAGCGAATCTTTTCCGAGAGAATTGATTCTGAACAAAAAGGACTGAACTTTGAAAGAGCATTTGTCAGGCAAAGTTATATCCGAGCGGGATGTCACCAAGGGAACCATTTTTGAGTGGTTTGCTGCCGAGAGATATATATTTCTGAGTGGAATATCTCCTAGTGAGTCATTTCCAAGTGGAATGTCTCCTAGTGAATCATTTCTGAATGGAATGCCTCCGATTGAGTCATTTTCGAGTGGAATGTCTCCTAGTGAGTCATTTCTGAGTGGAATGTCTCCTAGTGAATCATTTCCGAGTGGAATGTCTCCTAGTGAATCATTTCTGAGTAAAATGTCTCCGAGTGAATCAGTTCTGAGCAAAACCCCTCTGATTGGCGTAGTTCCGAATGAATGCTTCAAGCAGTGACAAGTTCCGAGCAAAGCACCTCCGATTGAAGCAACTTCGAATGAATGCTTCAAGCAGTGGCATTTCCGGACAAAGCAATTTCGAGTGAACCAAGTCCAAATAAAAAGAGGCCCTGATGCATACTTCTCGGAAAGGGATTTCCGAGTCAATAATTTGTGAATTTAAACCATCCACACCGAGTGTCAAAGGTCGGATCGGATCTATGAATTCAAGCTTTCACTCAGCCTTTTATATATGAGAGCACCTATTCCGCTCTGATTAATTTCCACTGTGAATGGATACTGGCTGGGACAGTGATCCGGGCCACAAGGAAGAGCACCGATATCCCATAAGACCCCATTTGAAGAATCTGATTGCCATACTATTACTTGGAATCCCACCACCCAAGTCAATCCATGAATTCTGGAAATGGCAGACAGGGGGCGGAAGTGGGAGTAATTGAAAATTCCCCACCAGCCGTTGTCCCCCACTACCTGTTAATGGCTAGGCTGCCTCCACTGTGAGTGGAAGCTGGTGCTGTCCCAGCACTCGTCCACCCCTATAAATACCTCGTCTGAAGAGGCTCAAGGGGTTGGAATTTTTGGTTGGAATTTTTAGTTGGAAAATTTACACTCTTGAAGGCGTCACTCTGCCCATACTCCCCTGTTAAGTTGCTCCGATCACCACAAAATCCTTTTGTCCTAGAAAGCTTGAAGTTTCCTCGGCGTTCAAAGACAGAATCCCTTCATCAAGCCTTCACATCGTCCCTTTATCAAGCCTTCACACCGTCCCCTACACCAAGCCTTCACAGTCCCTTCATCAAACCTTCGCACCGTCCCCTACACCAAGCCTTCACACCGTTCCTATACCAAGCCTTCATACCGTCCCCTGCACCAAGCCTTCACACCGTTCCTATACCAAGCCTTCATACCGTCCCCTGCACCAAGCCTTCACACCGTTCCTACACCAAGCCCTCACACCGTCTCTTCACCGAGCCTTTACACCGTCCCTGCACCAATCCTTCACACCGTCTCTTCCTCACTTCGGTTTCCAGTGTTCACATCCAACACCGGCTTAGCACATTAGCCACACCGGTCACATTCATCCTCATTTCCGTCTCCAGTGTCCGAATCCAATACCGGCTTAGCACTCTCACCACATTGGTTCCATTCTTGTTCTTTATTCTTATTATTTGTTATCTATTTCCCTATTGAATTTGTTTTTTTGTTAATTCTGATTCACCATTTTAAATTAATCTTTTTTTTTTGCTGCTGATTTTCTTTTTCTTTCACCCAGATTCATAATAAATAATAAATAAAAAAATGAGTGTTTTACATTCAAACTAGCCAAAAAAAAAGAACATCATAAAGAACTACGTAACCTTGATTTCTTGGTAACTCAAGAATACATAGGAGCAGGACTTTAAATCCTGTCGGGCCCACCTTTCCCATTTTTATTCCTATTTTTATTTTTTTTATTTTTCCTTTATAACTCTCTTTTTATCTACTTCCATGAAAAATCAATTTAGACGTGACGTCTTGTTGATTTTTCCCTATTTTTGATAGACCATCACCACGATTCATAAGGAACGGGATACTTGAGACGAGACGTCCCGCTTATCCCCTTCCCATTTCTAACTTCGTATCTTGATTAAATTCCATGAAAAATCAATTTAGACGTGACGTCTTGTTGATTTTCCCCCATTTTTGATAGACCATCACCACGATTCATAAGGAACGGGATACTTGGGACGAGACGTCCCGCTTATCCCCTTCCCGTTCCTAATCCTGTATTTTGATTAAAGGATGACTAATTTAGACGTAATGTCTTGTTAGCATCCTTCCCTTTTCTTGTTTTATACCAAAGCTGTGGTTAATTTGGACGCGATGTCCTGTTGACCTACACTCCATGTTGTTCAGTTTGTTCCTTCCGTTTTTTTTACAAAGTACAACAATAAAATAAAAGAAATGTAACATCTTTTGTAAGGCTATTTATGTTGCGCATTTTCAATCTTGGTACTATTTTTGACAGGCGATGTAGGGTGCTAATACCTTCCCTACTCGTAACCGACTCCCGAACTTGAATCTCAATTTTTAAACCAGTGCTTTACTGAACTTAGTTTTTTCCCAATGTTTTTCCTATGGATAAAAACGTTGGTGGCGACTCCCTGTTTTTTTTCATTCGTTTCATCCTTTTGAAAGGGTCGGCCATGCCATCGCGATCCAGGTTGTGACACTAATAAAGGTTGTTAAACTATTTAACAAAAATGTCTTATTCAAAATAATGCATCCTATATAGGCTCTTAGTGCATATTTCCAATAATCTCCCACTTGCACCTAGAGTTGATGAGGTTAATGCCTAACAATATCTACAATACCCTCATGTTTTTGCTACGTAAGAGGTTTTACTAGTGGGTTCCTAATAATTTTGTTAGTATACATATTGCATATTTTCACATCTTCCAAAGATGAAACTGTTTAAGTATATGCTTGGATTGATCCACTTCCTTATGTTGTTCTGTGGTTCCATTATCATTATAGTGGAAACTCATAGGATACAAAACATTTGGAATGATTAAAATGTAAATCGAATTCTTTTGTAACACAACAAAATACTTAGATTTGTTAGTAGAACCAACGATTGTTTATAGCTTTGAATCTTTCATGCATACATCGCGACCATCTTGATAACACACACACACATATATTTCAATTGCAATCTTAAGCCATTCAAATTACTTGAAAGGTTGGCATTGATGTAAGCTTTACAATGAGCTCGTCTTCCATTTATCAAGATCATATCCATAGTCATTCTTTTGTGTTTCAGGATATTCGACTATAGAATGAGAATATTAGTTCTAATAAGAAGTATGTCTTCTACATACAATGCTAGAACTATAAATATACAGACACTAACCTTTTATAGTCATAAGAGTCATCTTTATGCTAGATTGAAATACACTGAGTAGACATTGTGTTTAAATTGAAACTATAAGTATATCTTTAGTTACTGTTTTAAGTGGTACTCACCCTTAAACTTGTGGTTTAATGACTTTTTAGAGGGACAGTGATGCCATTTGGTGAATCCAGAGAATGAGAATGATGTGATGCCATAATGGGAATATACATATATACGTGAATATTTTGATGATGATATGTTTCAATAGTCTTATGATGGCTCGATGATGTATATAGGTGTTACCAGTTATTTTGGATATCTTGAAATATTTAAGTTTGACGTGTAAATGGTGATATAGATGTGTATGCCTGCTAATTGCTAGGTATCTGATGCCTCACTAGAGGCTTAGCTATAATTTTATATGATTTTAAGTATGAATTGTGAAAGCAATGTCCAAGAATTATTTTGTTTGATATATCCTTGAAATGGACAAGTTATAAAATTATGAATTTGGCTAGTATGGTTCAATACCATTGAATGGTGATTAAGAATTATAATGAAATTGTAATTACGTGATTTTAGTGAAAATAGGTTGAATTCAAGGAATTAAGTAGATGATATTTTGGTTTGTGAGGTTTCAAAATCTTTGGATAGGTTGTACATGTTGTATACGTCATGTAAGATGTAGGTGCATTGCCTTAGATCAATTTGAATGTGGTTAATATGATTTTGGAGGTCCAGATAGCATCAAAATATCCTATATGCATAATTTCGTATAACTTTCTCATTTTTGAGAATTTTTGAGTGTGGCTAAGCCTAGTAGGTCATAATTAGTGTGTAGTCACTGCTTATAAAATTTGGTGGCATTCAGAGATCATTTGGATAGATTTATGGTAGGTAGAAGTTCATTTCAGGTAAAATTCTACATAATCCAGGTCTACTGCATTCATGTTGCATAATTAATTATTGTTGTCACTGTTTCTGCATAATGCAATGGTTACTGTTGTTATATTCTACATAATAATATTATTGATGTTGTTGATCCTACACAATGCTAATTGTTGTTGTTGATGTGTTCTGTATAATGTAAATGTCATTATTGTTGATCTTAATTTTAATTGTTGTTGTTGTTATTTTCTACTTTTAATTGTTGTTGCTATATACTAGGAAATTACGATACGATTTACTGCTACTAGGTGGTTTAATTCCATTGTCGTTGTTGTATAACTATAAAATAAAAATAAATTCTAAAGTTTTTACATGCTACTTAGGTCCTCTATGTTGGTAGTCGGGGTTGTGTTTAATTATTGTAAAGGCAAAAAATTGACTCTATTTTTTATTTAACCTTGGGGTAATTACTAAGAATTTAGGTAGGATTAGGGATGGCAATGTTTAGCACGGCTAAATAGGCCGGACCGGGGCAACCTCTGAAGCCCGTTTTCTGAATGAGCCCAACCCATTTTAGCCCATCAAAAAACCAGGCCCTGAAGGGTCGGGCCGGCTAGACCATCAGGCCTTTATTTAAAAAACATATTAATATATATAAATATATTAATTAAGGTATATACATATATTAATAAAGGTTAAGTTAAGTTCTGCAACTTGTTGCAATGTCGGCCCTAATATTTGAAAAATCCCTTGCTTTTGTGATTGTCTCCACCCATCTCACTCTTACACTGTTCTGCTCGTCTCACTTATGCCCACACACTCAACCAAAGCTGTGCACGTTGCTCCATGACGATAACACGTTGTTTGCTCTCCACGTTCCACTATTACGCTGCTTACTCCAAATATCTTGGTCCACGTGTTGTGCGCCAAATTGCTGCTTACTCCAAATTTCTTACCCCACATTGCTATGCACCTTGCTCCACGTTGTTGTTCAGTGCGTCTTGGTCTTGCTGCTCCATGCCACAAGTTAATTACTTAATGCAATTTGTAAATATTAATTATACAATAATTGTTTGTTTTATGGTTTTACTTCTTGATGCATTAATTATATAATAATTACTTTATTTATGATTTTATTAGTTGAGTTATTCAGTGGCAAATTCAAATTAATGGTTTTACTTCTTGAGTTGTGCATTATATAATTAATTCCAATAGTTCATTTTGTTAGTTGTTAGTTGTTATTATATTTATTTATGTAAAAATGCTTGAAAAATTATGTTTTGTTTTGTATTTAGTTACTATTATTAATAGTAATAAATTAATTAATAATAGACTAATTGTAAATTATTTTAAAATTACTTTGGGTATTATAAAATTTAGGTTGTCTAATAGAATAGATTCTGGTAATGTTTCATTAAGTGTTGATGGCAATGCTAATTTAAGGGTTGAAGTTCAAGATCAATTAATGATGATGATGTTGTTTATGTAACAATGATCTTCTTGATGATAATGATAATAATGGTGTTTTTCTTCCTAAGAAGGCTAAGAGTTGCACTTCATATGTTTGGAAATATTTTACTAAGATAGGAAGAGAGAGTGATAGGATTGAGAGAGCAAAATGTATCGGTTGTTCAGGGAAATTTAAAGTGGGTAGAACGACATATGGAACTTCTCACTTGCATAGGAATATTGCTAAATACAAAAAAAAAAAGTTTGAGGATGTGGGTCAAATGATAGTTGATGCTCAAGGGAAATTAAAAGCTAGAAAGATAGATCAACTGGTTGCACGTGAGATGTTTGTTGCTGCTATTATTGCACATGATTTTCCTTTCAAATTTATTGACTTTAGTAAGGTTAAGAGTTGGCTAAAGTATTTGAATCCTGATTTGCAAATGATATCTCGTAATACTGCAAAGGCTGATGTATTGAAAATATACTTAAGAGAAAAGGAAAAACTTAAGTATGAGTTGGCTAGTTGTGTGGGTAGGATATCTTCGACATCTAATTTGTGGACTGCTTGTACTACTAAGGGTTATATAACTTTGACTGCACATTATGTTGACTCTAATTAGAAGTTAAATAGTAAAATAATTAATTTCCGTCACATGCCTCCTCATCACACCGGGATTGAGTTATCTAAGAAAATATTTGAGTTTTTGACTAATTGAGGAATTGAAAAGAAGATTTTTAGTCTCACATTAGACAATGCAACTTCTAATGATGTCATGGTTGATAATTTGAAAAATCAGTTGAATTTGCAAAATCAGTTGTTGTGTGGTGGTCAATTTTTTCATGTCTATTGTTCTGCTCACATTTTAAACTTGATTGTGCAAGAAGGGTTGAAGGTAACTAGTGATGCTTTACACTTGATTAGGGAGAGCATAAAATATATGACGGGTTTTGAAGGTAGGATGAAAAATTTTAAGGAATGTGTTGAGAAAGTTGGTGGTGTTGACACTTCATGTGAGTTGTGTTTGGATGTGACCATAAGATAGAACTCTACTTATTTGATGCTCGAGTCTGCTTTTAAATATAGACTTGTCTTTGTAAATATTCACTTCTATGATGATAATTACAAGTTTTGCCCTTCTTTTGATGATTGGAAAAGAGTAGAAAAAATGTGTATGTTTTTGTTGCCTTTTTATAAAACAACTACTTTATTTTTGGGGACATCTTATCCTACTGCCAACTTGTATTTCTTGCATGTTTGGAAGATTCAATGTCTCTTGCTTGAAAGTTTGAGAGATGATGGTGAAGTTGTCAAGAAAATGGGTGAAAGGATGATCATAAAGTTTGAGAAATATTCATATGAGTATAGCATTGTGCTTGCTCTTGGTGCCCAAGATTAAAACTTGAGACTTTAAGCTATTGTTACATGAAAGTGGATCCATTGACTTGTGAGAGAAAGTTACATGATGTGAAGATGAATTTGTATAAGTTGTTTGAATAATATCATGAGAACGCTTGTTCACAAACTTGAGCGGTTAATTTAGCTATTAAGGGATTCGTATCAGATTCTAAGTCCTCCTCATCCAACACTATGGCTTACTTATTTGATGTAAGTTTATTATAATTTTTGTTTCATTATTTAATTTTATTAATACCGTCATTTATATTGTTGAAATTAACAAGTACTTCATCTAATAGGAATTGGCTTCAAACAAGACCCAAATACACACAAAAATTGGGAAGTCTCAACTTAATCTTTACTTGGAAGCGCAAACATTGGATTCTAATTTTTATGGAGAGTTGGATGTTCTTGTGTGGTGGAAGGATAATGCTAGTTGTTTTGGAGAACTTTTAAAGATGGCTCGGGATGTACTAAGCATTCCAATCACAACTGTTGCCTTTGAATCTGCATTTAGCATTAAAGCATATATGCTTAATAAGTATAGAAAGCGATTGTTGTCCAAAAATATAGAAGCTTTGATGTGTGCTCGTAATTGGATGCGTGGTTTTGTTGATGGTGAATCTTATAATTTACTTTCTATTTACTGACTAATAATTTGTGTAATTCATATCTAACAATCTTTTAATTTACTTAAATATGTAGATGATGAAGATAAACTTCCTCCAAAAGTGGAGCTATCGGAGTCCAAGTATAGCTTGAATGTTATTGAATGTTGATGTAGATGATAAAAATGAACTTCTCACTTTATTTGATGTTATTTACTATGGACTTTTATTATTTAGGTTTTTATTATTATGGACTTTATTATTGTGAACCTTATTTGATGTTATTTACTATGGACTTTTATTATTTAGGTTTTTATTATTGTGGACTTTATTATTATGAACTTATTTGATCTTATTTACTATGGACTTTTATTATTTAGGTTTTTATTATTGTGGACTTTATTATTGTGAACTTATTTGATGCTTTTTACTATGGACTTTTATTATTTAGGTTTTTATTATTGTTGACTTTATTATTGTGAACTTTATTTGATGTTATTTATTATGGACTTTATATTATAAGTGTTTGTGTGTTTGATTTTTGTTTTAAATATTGGTCGATTCTTTGATTTGGAATTAATTTGATAACTATTGTTTCCATTTAATGCAAATAAAATTAATTTAAACTTTTAATGAAATAAATTGGATTAATTATAAAAAAGCTAGCTTTAAAAAAGGTGAAATCTAATTTTTATATCTAAAGTTTTTAAAAAAACCTAAAAATAGTTCAAATTTAAAATAAAAATGGCATGCATAATTTGGAGAAAAAAATGGGTCGGTTTGTTTGGCCCACGGGCCACATGGAATATGGAAGTCAATGTTTTGGCCCGTTTTCCTATTCTGGCCTGGCCCGTATTTCAACAGGTTTATATAGGCCTTGGCCCGGCCCAGCCCTTTAGCCTGTTTTGCCACCCCTAAGTAGGATGTTGCATAAAGTCTTCTTCAATATCAAGTAAAATGAATTGGGCTATACAAGGATGACGCAAAGGGAACAAACACATAAAATGATTATCATTTTTAGGCAATGTCGATGTTAAATAATGTTCATATATAATGCATTGCTAGATGTCGCTCTTATGTTATGTTAATAATAAAATAATTTAGTATTATTATGACTAAGTATTTTGCTTATGGGATCACGTATAGAGCAAACCCACTAGAAAATAGTTTTGTTTCAGTTGAATTAAAATAAAACTATTAGGTCTAACTCATTTAGAATAAATCAAGAGTCCAATACCATAGGTAGCTCAATAGATTAGACTTGAGCCTATAAATAGAGCATGGAATGCTAATAGGCGGCTGCTTAAAAAGATATACACACATAATCTTATAAAAGTTATAAGGGCTATGCACTGTTAAACTAGCATTTAGAGGTGCAGTTTCTAATGGGAGTGCTCGAGTGAACTTCTAAGGACAAGGTTTTTATTATTTTGAGATCATCTAATACTATGCTACAAGAGGTAATTTTGAATGAAATTTTACATCTTTATTATTACTTTAAAACACAAAATTTCATAAGACCATTGGGATTCCTATATGTTTCTGTTGTCTGACCCTATAGGATTCCCTAACATGATATTCATCTATAGTGTCATTACTCTATTAATAGAATTGTTGAAAATTAGATGGAGAGATTTAACTAAAATATTTACTGAAAAGATAGGAGACATGACTAACTAAAAAAATTAAGGGTCTAACTTGAAATTTAATAAAAAAACATGAGACTAAAATAGTAATTTAGCCTTATAAATAATTAATATATAAAATAAAATGTTATTTACTTGTAAACTCATATGATGTACTACGATTGTAAAATCTAGTTAGTATTAATTTTTTAAAGCTATAGAACATCAAATATAAATCTCATCCAAAGTTTGAATACATATTAAAAGGTACGAAACTTGAACCTACTTCCAAACTTTAAACTAAGTATATCTTTGCAATAGATAAAATTCATATTATAATATGAAAATCAAATTATAATCAGATCTTCAGATTATAACCTATGATCAATTTTTTGAACATTATGATTATAATCTAATAAATTATTTTAACTTAATTTTTATTTTTCTATTTTATCTCTGTCAATTAATTAATTTAAAAGTATATCCAACTATTACAAATAATTATATATATTTTTTTATAATTTTAAAAAAAATAATCGATTATTTTAAACAATCCGAACAAAACACTAACATTGTTATCCAAAGGTAGATTGGCCTATAAGGTTCAAAGAATTCTGCCCCCATCTAGCTTTGTTTTGATTAATAGTGAAGTTTTAAAAAAATATTTATGAAAATAGGGTCATTTTAAAATTATTTACATGTCTGGGGCTCTTTTTATGTGTCGTGGTGGGCTCATAGACACATAAATCACTTAGAAGAAATGTGACACATCATTGTTTGCGGTTGAAAATGATAACCGTTGACATTGAGGTTATGTCGTCCTTAAAAGATGACACAATGGCAATGCCGTATCTATTTAACATGACAACATCATTGTCAACGATTAAAAGTCCAAACCGCAAACAATACATTGGAAAAATAAGATATTGAATTAAAATATTTTATTTTACTTGAAGGAAATTATTAAATAAAATATTAAAACTAAACTACTAATTTTGTCTTTAAAAATATTTTAATATTTTAATTTTACGAAATATGATATTTTAATGTATTGTAAAAATATTTTGAACATACAAAATATTTTAATATTTTGAATATACAATTTTGTATATTATATTTTTATACTTAAAACATTTTTAATATTTTGAATATTAAAGTGTTTTGTATATTCAAAACATTTTTAATATTTTGAATATACAAAATACAATATACAAAAATGTATATTTAAATATTTAAATATTTAAATATTTTGTATATTTAATACATTTTTGAGTATACATTTTTACAATATATTAAAATTATAATGTTTTGTATATTCAAAATATTAAAATAAAAATTTTCAATTAAATTAAAATACTTTTTTTTGTTAAACTTTTATGTTTTTCCAATGTATTGTTCGCAATTAGGTATTTTAAGCACTAACGATGGTGATGTTGTTTTGTCTTCATACAACACTACCCCTGTGTCATCTTTATTTAGGACGACACCACACCATTGTCAGTGGTTGTTATTTCCAACCACAAAAAATGATTTGTTGTATTTCTTCCTTGCGACTTATGTGTCTTATAGGCTTACTACAACACAAAAAGAAGTCTAGGCAACATTGTTATCACTTAGGAATTGGTGGACTATATACACATTGATTAAGGGGTAATGAGGACTCGGTGTTGTTTAAAGTAGACCAAGAGAAAGCCTACGATTGTGTGGACTGGGGCTTTCTCCGTTTAACTCTCATGGAGTTCAGTTTCCTTTCAAATTTGGTTTCTTTGATTTAAAACTATGTTGAATCCTCATCTTTGACTTTTTCATGGAATGGAGATATATTTTCTAACTTCAAACCTAGACATGGCATATGTCGGGGAGACCCACTATCGCCCTATCTCTTTGTTTTCTACATGGAGAAGTTGGAATTGCTTATTAAAAAGGATGTGTAAGATGTAAATTGGAAACCTATAAGGATATCTAAAAATGGCCTAGAGTTGTCGCATCTATTTTTTGTCGATGATTGCCTTTTGATATGTAAGACTACATGAAGCAACGCTTGAGTAATGATAGAGGTTATGAATACTTTCTATATTGTTTTGAGGTTAAAAATTAACCTTGATGTGAAGATTAACTCCAAAACCAATTTCAGTTTCTCTAACAAATTCTGTTTTAACAGAATTCTGTTATGCTATTAGAAATAACAATTTTTTTTGTTATTGTTGGTTTTCATATATTATATAAGCTTGTTGGCTTATCTTTTTTCTAGTAATCATAATCAATTAGTGTGTAACAATTGTGTGACATGTGAGATTACTTGAATGAGTTAACATCAAAAGCAAGAGTTAAAATAGAGGTGAGGAAGAGAAAAATAAGTGTAGAATTCGTAAGTCTGGTTGAGTTATAAGGTCTGGGTCTAGTACAGGCAGTTACGAAAGTCTGATGTTGGTTTCTCTTGTAATTTGTTCTTGGACATCTTAATAGTGAATTGTTGTTCCCATGGATGTAGGCTACATTAGATGAACCATGTAAAAGCTTAGTGTTCTTTATTCTTCCCTATCTCTTTATAATTCTCTATTAATTGTTTTCTTCCTAAGTATTCTACTTCTAGTTAGTTTTTGCTTTGTTCTTGTGATTATTTTATGCTAGATTAAACCAACAATTGACTCCGTTTGTAGGGAGCCCAAAATAGATTAAGAATGGGAACTACCATGTATGGCATATAGAAATTTTCAGGATACAATGACTTTGGCTGGTGGAGAATCAAGATGGAAGCTATCTTGACTCAACAAGGATGTGTAGAAGCTATCAAGGGAGACAAGAATATGTTAGCATCCTTGACTCCAAAGGAAAAGGCTGATATGAGTGAGAAGGCAAGAAGCACGATAATCTTGTGTCTTAGAGACAAAGCTTTAAGAGAGGTCGCAAGGGAAAAGGTTGCTGTAGCTATATGGGTTAAACTTGAATCTTTATATATAACTAAATCATGGGCTTATAGACTTTGTTTGAAACAATAGTTATACTCTTTTAAGATGGATGAAACAAAGTCGATTACTAACAATTGGTAGAATTTAATAAAATTCTGGATGACTTAGAAAACATTGAAGTAATGCTTGGTGATGATGACAAGGCTCTTCTATTGCTAAATTCTCTACTCAAGAATTATGAACATTTCAAGGATATCATTCTTTTTGACAAATAGCAGACCATTACTCTAGAAGACGTCCAAATCTGTATCAGAACTAAGGAGTTACAGAGGCAACAAGAATTTAAGCCTGATGGTAATAAGGAAGGCTTGAATGTGTCAAGGGGAAGGAATGCAAAGAAAATGAAAAGTTAAAAGGGGAAGAAGTATCAATCCAAATATAAGAATGGTGGAAAAATAAAATACAAGTGCTTCAATTGTCATTAAGGGCAAGTTATTTCAAGAAAGATTGTTTTGAAAAAGGCTACAAGGACACAAGGACCTCCGCTGATGTAGCAAACCTAGCAGATGTTGTAGATGGTTATGAAAGTGCAGAAGTTTTGCTTCTGTCCACTTCACAGACTTCAAAGGACTAGGTCATGGACTCAGGTTGCTCTCTTCATATGTGTTCCAAGATGGATTATTTTGAGTCCTTGGAGCTAAAAGAAGGAGGAACGATCTTGTTAGGTGACAACCATCCTTACAAGGTGCAAGGTCTAGGAACCATTAAACTAAAGATGTTTGATAACAGAGAATATATTCTCAAAGATGTGAGGTATGTTCCTCAACTAAAAAGAAATCTTATATCTTTAAGCATGTTTGATATTTTAGGATATTCAACTAAAATTTAGCATGATTTTCTTAAGATTTTAAATAGGTCTTTGATAATTGCTAAAGGTAACAAGGATAAAACTAATGGCTTGTTTATCTTGGATGGCTCAACTATTATTGCGCATGCCTCTATTGTTAGTAACTACTTAAATGATAAATCAAAATTGTAGCATCTTAGACTTGGGCATGTTAGTGAAAAGGGATTAATTGATGAGAAAAATAGAATCTGCTTAAAGGTGATAAACTAAACAAGTTAGAATTCTGTGAGAATTGTGTGCTAGAAAAATCTACAAGGATTAGATTTTAGTCTGGCATGCATATTTCTAGTAGACCTTTTAAGTATGTGCGTTCTGATTTGTAGGGACCTTCAAGAGTAAAATCTCTAGGTGGAGACTCTTATTTCCTTACCATAATTGATGATTTTTCTAGAAGAGCATGGTTGTATATGTTAAAGGATAAAATTTAAATTGTTAAAAGATTTAAGGAATGACACACCCTAATTCAAAACCAAACAGGTAACAAACTTAAGGTTTTAAGAACTGGCAATGGCTTGAAGTTTCTTTCAAAGTAGTTTATTGAGTTTTGTAGGTCTCAAGGAAGTAAAAGACATAAAACCATTCCTAATACACCTCAACGGATTGGTCTAGTAGAGAGGATGAACATAACTATTTTGGAAAAAGTGAGATGTATACTTTTTGGAGCAGGGATGCTAAAGAGTTTCTGGGGAGAAACTACAACTACTATAGTTTATCTGATTAATAGGTGTCCCTTATCAGCTATGAACTTTAAGACTCCTATGAAGGAATGGAGTGGAAAACCAGTATGTTTGAAAATTATATCAGGTAAAAATAGCTTGGATATCAAAGTTTTGATAATGACAAAGCAATCACTTGAAGAATCATGACAAGGAGATGAAATGTCAAAGTGCAAGGTTTATGAGAATAAACCTCTGAAAATGAAAATGCAGAAGATCAAATAGACTGCAACTCAAATCATGCATCAGACATGTTTTTTTGATGAAGTATAATCAACTATACCCTTGTCCCAATTGATTACATGGGTTCTGGAATGAAGCCTAATCGATTACATCAACCACGCTAATCAATTATGATACTGCAATAAAAGGATAATGTATCAGGTATTTGGCACAATCAATTACAAGGCACAATATAATCGACTACAGAGTTTCTGTTTGTTTCATAATCGATTATATAAGATAGACAATTAATTATAGTGTTGCATAAAGGAATTAAATGCATCAGGTACATTTCACAATTAATTATAAGAAACAGGATAATCGATTATACTGCCATAATCGATTACAATATAATTCATAATCGATTACACAACTATTGGACAATTAAGTAAGTGGAATACAATGAAGCATAATCGATTACAGCTTAGGAAAGTGACTCTTAAAGTGCAGAACCAGCTCACGTCTCCACAAAAGCTCAAATGCCCATGCTCTGCAATGGCACTGAAGACTTTCAAGCTCCTCTCCAAGGCCTATAAATGGAACACTCATTCAAGCTACTAAAAGTAATCAATTCACATCAGAGGGAAATCATTCGTATCCTATTCTTGTGCCTTGTAAGTCTATTTTTATATAGTTTCAGTCTGAAACTCTTGTTCTTAAACTTGTAAATCTTCTCATGTTGAGAGTTACTATCTTGAGCGAACTTTCATTTGTACATCTACTCTATTGAGAGAGTTTATCCCTGTAAATCAAACACCAAACACCAAGGTATTCACTCTAGGTTGAGTGGTCACAAAGGTTGGGGTTCAACCTTTGGGTATTGAGAGATTGTGAGATTGGGTGGGGTGCCCATTTGCTTGTGAGAATTGGGTTCTTGAGTGTGGGATACTTGGAGACAATTGCTCAAAGCTTGTATCTCAAATATTCAATAGTGGAATCCTTCAAGTGGGTTGCTTGAAGGCGAGACGTACACCGGATTGATGGAACTCGTTAAATTGGTTTGCATTTCTCTTAACCTTAAACTCTTTACTTAATAGTGCATATAAACTGTTTGTTGTTTTGCCTAAGCTGAATACTTGAATTGATCTTGCTATTCAAGAAAAAACATAAGCTTGTACACAAACTGTTTGTTAAAATTACTGAACCAATATTCTGCTTTGTTTCCCCATTTCTTGGTTAAGATTACTTTGATTCTAGAAGTTCAATACCTTGATTCAAACCATTCAAAGTGTGTTACATACTAGTTGCTTGTAAATCTCTTATATGTCTTGTTTGAGTTGCATCAAGAATCAAGTTCAAAGGCATTCCAAGTAAATTTTTAAACACTCAATTCACCCCCCTCTTGAGTATTGAGGCCACTTGAATAACAAGTGGTATCATAGCTTGACTCTTGGTAGATCAAGCTTAACAGCTTCAAGAGAACAAGATGGCATCTATCTCTTATAACATGTTTCCCGAGGGTGGTGCTAGAAATAGACCTCCAGCTTTTAATGGTGAAGGCTATGCCTTTTGGAAAGAAAGAATGAAAATTTCTGTACAATCAATTGATTTAAAAATTTGGAATGCAATTGAAACTGGTCCCTTCATACCAATGTATGAGGTAGATGGAAAACAAGTAGAGAAACTCATGGATGATTGGAGTAGTGAAGAGGAAAAGAAAGTCCAATACAATTACAAAGCTAAAATCTCATCACCCTTGTTTTAGGTCTGGATGAGTTTTTTAGAGTTGTGACTTATGAAACTGCTAAGAAAATATGGGATACTCTCCAAATCACACATGAAGGAACTAGTGATGTAAAGGACTCAAAAATTAGTACACTCACTAGTCAATATTAGAGCTTTAGATTAAACTTCGGGGAAACCATTCTTGAAATGCAAAAGAGATCCACCTTAATCATAAATCATCTTATCATTCTAGGCAAATCTTATACTAATAAAGAGCTCATTCATAAAGTTTTGAAAAGTCTTACTAGGGAATAGTAGTCACTCATCACCGCAATCAAACAATCTCCTAACATCAATGACATGTCCCTTGCAACACTGTTTGGAAAACTTCAAGAACAAGAGCAAGAGCTCAAAGACTTGAAGAATGCAGAGGAAGAAGAAAAGTCCTCCAAGAAGAAAGGACTAGCTCTCAAGGCTACTTCAACTAATGAAGAAGAATCCGAAAGTGACCTTGATGAAGATGAAGAGTTTGGATTATTTGTAAAGAAATTTGGCAAGTTCATGAAGAAAAAAAGTTTTAAAAAAGCTTCACAAACCAAG
Organism: Clitoria ternatea; assembly: GCA_037962975.1. Classification (NCBI taxonomy): domain Eukaryota; kingdom Viridiplantae; phylum Streptophyta; class Magnoliopsida; order Fabales; family Fabaceae; genus Clitoria; species Clitoria ternatea. The sequence continues at coordinate 80,684,008 of CM075672.1, forward strand.
GTAAGAAACCTATGATCAAAGATAATTCTTCCTCACCCTCTTGTTTTGAATGTGGCAAGGAAGGACATTTCAAAGTAGATTGTCCAAATCTAAAGAAGAAGAACAAAGAAAGAAGAGGAAGAAGAATAGCATACGTAGCTTGGGATAAAAACGATGTAAGCAGCTCCGAAGAATCAGACAATGAAGAAGTTAACCTTTGCCTCATGGCCAACCATCAAGATGAAGATAATGAGGTAAATTTACATGACCGAGATAGAGATGAATTACTTGATGCCTTCAAAGAGTTGTATGACAAATTTGTTAAAATTTCAAATAAGTATAAGCTATCTAGGAAAACTATCGATACTCTTGAGATGCATCTTATAGAACTTAATAGATAAAATGAAATATTGAAAAAGTAAGTAGTAAATGATCAAGCATGCTCCAAGACTAAACCTTGTGAATTTGTAAAGAAATGTGACATTCTAGAAACTAAAGTTTTAGACTTGAATAAAACTTTAGAAAAATTTACAAACGGTAGAGACAATTTAAATGTTTTACTTGGAAAACAACGTTGCATGTTTGATAAAATGGGATTAGGTTTCAATGCCCATAAGAAACAAAAGAATTAAAAAAATTTCTTTATACCACCTAGTAAAACATCATCACCTTTCATGAAGTGTAATAATTGTGGTATTAAAGGTCATAATGCCTCAAATTATCATGTTAGAAAGTATAGACCAAAGGTTGTTAGAAAGGTGTGGGTTCCCAAAGGAACATTACCACAAACTAACCCAAGAGGACCCAACATAAAATGGGTACCAAGTTCTCTAACTTGACTTGTTTTGTAGGTATGCTTCAAAGCAAGCAACACCCATTGGTACCTAGATAGTGGGTGTTCAAAGCATATGACGGGTGACATGAGCAAATTCAAGACATTCACACCTAAAAGAAAAGGAAGGGTCACCTATGGAGACAACACCAAAGGAAGAATCCTTGGTAGTGGAAATGTTGGTAAAAACTCTTCTACCTCAATTAGTGATGTATTATATGTAGAAGGACTCAAAAATAATTTACTTAGTATAAGTCAAGTATGTGACAAAGGATATAGGGTAGTTTTTGAATCAAATGGTTGTATAATTGAAAACAAGCAAAATAAAGAAGTAACATTTGTTGGTCAAAGAGTAGATAATATTTATATGATTGATATTGATTGTTTGTCCTCAAATGATGTGCAATGTTTCATGACTAGAGAGGATGAATCATGGCTATGACATAGAAGAATAGCACACATTCACATAAACCATTTAAATGAACTTGTTTCAAAAGAACTAGTAATTGGTTTGCCAAAGCTAAAATTTGAAAATAAATTTTATGACACATGTCAAAAGGGGAAACAAGTAAAGGCATCATTTCAAGCTAAAATTGTTGTTTCAACTCAAAGGCCTTTACAACTTTTGCACATGTATTTGTTTGGACCCTCTAAGGTCAAAAGCCTTGGTGGCAATTATTATAGAGTTGTGATTGTTGATGACTATTCTAGATATAGATGGACTTTGTTTCTTGCTCACAAAAATAAATCATATCATGCATTCAAGAAACTAGCCAAGGTTATCTAAAATGAACAAAACTCAAAGATTGCATCCATTAGAACCGATCATGGGGGAGAATTTGAAAATCAACTATTTGGAAAATTTTGTGAAAAACATGGTATTGAAGATAATTTTTCAGCTCCTAGAACTCCACAAAAAAATGGAGTTGTTGAAAGGAAAAATAGATCTTTGGTGGAGCTTGCTAGAACCATGTTAAATGAAAACAATATTACAAAACATTTTTGGGCCGATGCGGTAAATACCGCTTGTCATGTTATGAATTGATGTTTAATTAGGCCAATTTTAAAGAAAACCCCCTATGAGCTTTACAAAGGTAGAAAACCAAATATATCTTATTTTCATGTATTTGGATGCAAGTGCTTTGTGCTTAACAATGGTAAGGATAATCTAGGAAAGTTTGATGCAAAATCTGATGAGGCGATCTTTATTGGATACTCATCAACTAGTAAATCTTATCGAGTCTTTAACAAACAAACAAACACCATTGAAGAGTCCATTCATGTAAAATTTGATGAAAATGGCCATAACTCCCCGAGAAAGAAAAATGTTGATGATCTTGTAGGTTCACTCCAAGAAATGACTCTAGAGAACAAGGAAGAAGTAGAAATCAACAATGAAGTAGCTTCTCAAAATAAACAACAACAACAAAACTCTCAAAGAGAGTGGATCACATCAAAGCACCATCCCATAGAAAACATTATAGGTGATATCAATAAGGGTGTAAGTACTCGTCGCACATTTAACACTTGTAATCATTTAGCTTTTGTTTCACAAATTGAGCCTAAAACTATTGATGAAGCTATTATTGATGAACATTGGATGTTGGCCATGCAAGAGAAATTGAATCAATTTGAAAGAAATAAAGTTTGGAAACTTGTGCCAAAACCCAATGACCATCAAATAATAGGAACCAAATGGGTATTTAGGGACAAGCTTGATGAAAACGGGATAATCACTAGAAACAAGGCTAGGCTAGTAGCTAAGGGATATAATCAAGAAGAAGGTATAGACTATGAAGAGACATATGCTCCTGTAGCTAGGCTAGAAGCTATTAGGTTATTATTAGCCTTTGTATGTTGTAAAGATTTCAAATTGTATCAAATAGATGTCAAAAGTGCCTTTTTGAATGGATATATTCAAGAAGAAGTATATGTTGATCAACCTCCTGGTTTTGAAAACTATCAATTTCCAAATTATGTTTTCAAATTAAGAAAAGAATTGTATGGTTTGAAACAAGCTCCAAGAGCTTGGTATAAAAGGTTGAGCAAATTTCTTTTAGAAAACAATTTTGAAAGAGGAAAAGTTGACACAACATTGTTTATTAAGCATAAAAAGAATGACATACTTTTGGTACAAGTTTATGTGGATGATATCATTTTTGGTGCCATTAATGAGTTGCTTTGCAAAGAGTTTGCTAAGATAATGCAGAATGAATTTGAGATGTCCATGATGGGAGAACTCACATTCTTCCTCGGATTGCAAATCATGCAAAATAGAGAAGGAACCTTTATTAGTCAATCTAAATACTGCAAAGAGTTACTTAAGAAGTTCAACATGGACAAAGCAAATGAAATTGCCACACCCATGAGCACTTCATGTTATTTGGACAAGGATGAGAAAGGTAAGAATGTAGAACTCACAAAATATCGAGGTATGATTGGATCCTTACTTTACTTAACCGCTAGTAGACCGGATATCATGTTTGCTGTGTGTATGTACGCAAGATATCAAGCATGTCCAAAAGAATCACACTTAACCGTTGTAAAACATATAATGAAATACCTTGTTGGAACTCAAGATGTGGGTTTATGGTACCCTAAAGGTGTTGAATGCACACTTGTTGGTTATTTTGACTCTGATTTTGCAGGATGTAATCTTGATAGAAAAAGCACAAGTGGAACTTGTCACTTTCTTGGTAGCTCTCTTGTGTCTTGGCATAGCAAGAAACAAGTAGCTGGTAGTTGTTGTGCCCAAATCCTTTGGATGACAAGTGCCATTAACATTTCAAAGAAGCCTGTAATGCATTCAAGAACCAAACATATTGAGATAAGACACCATTTCATTAGAGATCATGTGTTAAAGGGTGATTATATGCTTGAACATGTTGAGACCACTAAGCAACTAGTTGATATTTTCACTAAACCACTTACAAAAGATCAATTCATTAATATAAGGAGAGAATTAGGTATATTAGATATCTCTAATTAATGTGTTTGAAGAATCTTGGTTGATATTGATTGATGAAATATACATGATTAAATAAATGAAAATTAAGTTGTCAATGTTGATTGTTCAGAAAACATGTGTTTTTGTAATTCTGGACACTCTATAATCGATTATATACTCAATATAATCGATTAGGAGCTTTCTGTGTGGTACGTAATTGATTAAAAATCCCTGTATAATCGATTATGGTCCTTCTGTATTGTGCCCAATCGATTACACATCTCTGTATAATCGATTATGGGGTTTCTGTGTTGTACATAATCGATTTCATATCTTTATCTAATCGATTATGGATGTTCTGTATTCCAAGTAATCAATTGCTATCTTGCCTTAATCGATTATGAAGCTTCTGTTAAAAATTAGACCTTTATCTAATCGATTACCCACTTTATGTAATCGATTAGAGAGCATGTCATTTCAAATTCTTAAGGGGTACAATCGATTACACCATGAAGCGTAATCAATTACAGAGTGACCAGGATCACAAATTTAATGCTCAATCCGAGTGAATCCCATCCCAAATCAATCCTAACCATCTATCAATCATATATCTCCCATCTAAACCCTATATAAACCCTTCCCTCACCCTTCTCACTTCACACCACAAACCTCTCAACCTTCAAATTCTCTCAATCTCTTCTCCCCTTTATCATGTCTTCCTCCAGGAATGTTAAGAGAGCTAGGTCCTCTGTTGCTCAAACTCAACCCTCTTAACTTCTCTAGGTTTTTCTCAAATCCTAGAGATCTGCATAACTTCATCAAGAAATTCTCTGAGAAGGATATTACAGCACCTCATTACATTAATGTTGAACTCTTTGACCACCCCAGCTTTGCCTTCACTTAACATCTCAACCACTACAACCTCATTCCCTTCCTCTCTCTCTCTCGAAGAATTCTACTATCCAGAGCTAGTTAGAGTTTTCTTCTATAATCTAAGATTGGTGGATGGGAACCTTGAGGCAAGAGTAAAAATGTGATTCTAAAGATCACCGATGAGCAACTCTTCGAGATCAGTTTCCTTCCTCCCACAACTGCTGAATTTGCCGGTGAACATCTGGAAGATGAGTAGGGATTCAACAGCATTATTGCTCATCAATCTCTATGGCAAGTCGACCGTCCCTGAAATAATCACAAACTGGTAGGCCATCTCACTCTCAACAACCGTCTCTTACACTTTTTTTTGGTTAAACTCTTGGTTCCTTGTAGTGGAAACTACGCCCTGGTGGAAGAGGAAAATGTCATTTTGATGTGGGCAATGCAAAATCAAAAGGAGATTAACTGGATTCAGCTCCTTAAAATGCATATGCTCAAGGCTAAAGAACAACACAAGCTACCATATGCCATCCTCCTAACAAAGATTTTCAAAACTTTTGGTGTTGACCTCATAGGGGAACTTCCGGAAAAGGTACCCCCCAAAGCTTGCATTGGTACCCATCATCTCACCAAGATGGGAATAATATTTGTCAACGGGGCTTGGGTCTCCAAGATGGAAGACATACATGCAAACATCCCCTTTGAAGCACCTGCTGATAATCCTACCTCTCCTCTTCCTGCAACTCAAGGCGAATCTTCTGCTCCCGCTGACCCTTTCACTTCCCTATATGCTTATCTTGATCAGCGTTTTGAAAGGATTGAAAACTCACTTCAAGAATTTCAAATCACCGAGCAGTAGCATTTTGAGCTTATGGAGCAGTGATATGAGGAACTCTCTAACAAAATCACTTATTTTCACTTTTTCAATCCTGATAATTGAATTTCTTTCTGTTTTTATCTTAGGAAATTTCATTTATGTTTTTATTTGCTTCTGTACTTGGCATTATGAAAGAATGAAATCTTTATTATATCTCTTTGCCTATTACTTTCTTTACTTGTTTTTGATGATTCCAAAGGGGAGACAAATAAGAGTTCATTCAGAAAACAAGAGTTCATCTATAAAATCAACACAATAAGTGATTAATAACAAAAGGTTAAAGGATCTAAGTATTAATAACAAATGGTCAGTAAATAACAAGTGGTTAAAGGCACTTAGAACTATAATTGTTTAAATTAGATCACTTTCATGATTCTTAAAGTTCTGCATAAACTCCTTAAGAAAGGGGGAGAAAATTTTATCTGAACTAACACCCTCATGAGATAAACATTGTTTGTCATCATCAAAAAGGGGAGAATGTGTTTGAAAATTGTCTCAGGTAAAAATAGCTTGGATGTCAAAGTTTTGATAATGAAAAAGCAATCACTTGAAGAATCATGACAAGGAGATAAAGTGTCAAAGTGCAAGGTTTATAAGAATAAGCCTCTGAAAATGAAAATGCAGAAGAGCAAATAGACTACAACTCAAATCATGCATCAGACATGTTTTTTTGATGAAGTATAATCGATTACACCCTTGTCCCAATCGATTACATGGGTTCTGGAACAAAGCCTAATCGATTACATCAACCACGCTAATCGATTATGATACTGCAATAAAAGGATACTGTATCAGGTATTTGGCATAATCGATTACAAGGCACAATATAATCAACTACAGAGTTTCTATTTGTTTCACAATTGATTATATGAGATAGACAATCAATTACAATGTTGCATAAAGGAATTAAATGCATCAGGTATATTTCACAATCAATTACAAGAAACAGGATAATTGATTATACTGCCATAATCGATTACAATATAATTCATAATCGATTACACAGCTATTGGACAATTAAGTAAGTGGAATACGACGAAGCATAATCGATTACAGCTCGAGGCATAATCGATTACGAAAGTATCAGAATTTTGAAAAGTGACTCTTAAAGTGCAGAACCAACTCACTTCTGCACAAAAGCTCAAATGCCCATGCTGTGCAACGGCTCTAAAGACTTTTAAGCTCCTCTCTAAGGCCTATAAATGGAACACTCATTCAAGCTACTAAAAGCAATCAATTCACATCAAAGGGAAATCATTCATATCCTACTTTTTGCCTTGTGAGTCTATTTTTGTATAGTTTCATTGTCTGAAACTCTTGTTCTTAAACTTGTAAATCCTCTGGTGTTGAGAATTACTATCTTGAGTGAGCTTTCATTTGTACATCTACTCTATTGAGAGAGTTTATCCTGTAAATCAAACACCAAACACCAAGGTATTCACTCTAGGTTGAATGGTCACAAAGGTTGGGGTTCAACCTTTGGGTATAGAGAGATTGTGAGATTGGGTTGGGTGCCTATTTGCTTGTGTGAATTGGGTTCTTGAGTGTGGGACATTAGGAGACAATTGCTCAAAGCTTGTATCTCAAATCTTCAATAATGGAATCCTTCAAGTGGGTTGCTTGAAGGTGAGACGTACACCAGATTTGTGGAACTCGTTAAATTGGTTTGCATTTCTCTTAACCTTGAACTCTTTACTTAATAGTGCATATAAATTGTTTGTTGTTTTGCTTAAGCTGAATACTTGAATTAATCTTGCTATTCAAGAAGAAACATAAGCTTGCATACAAACTGTTTGTTAAAATTGCTGAACCAATACTCTGCTTTGTTTCCCATTTCATGGTTAAGATTACTTTGATTCTAGAAGTTCAATACCTTGATTCAAACCATTAAAAGTGTGTTACATACTAGTTGCTTGTAAATCTCTTATATATCTTGTTTGAGTTGTATCAAGAATCAAGTTCAAAGGCATTCCAAGTAAATTTTTTAAACACTAAATTTACCCCCCTCTTGAGTATTGAGGCCACTTGAATAACAACCAGCACACTATTCAAGACTGAGAGTGTTTGGGTCTCTAACATATGCTCAAATCAAAAAGGGGAAGCTAGAACGAAGGGCGACGAAGTGTGTGTTACTTGGATATCCTAAAGGAGTAAGGGGTTACTACAAGCTGTGGAAACTTGAAAAAGGTGGAGGAAAGTGCATTATCAACAGAGACGTTACTTTTAATGAAACTAAGATGGGTATGGTAAGCAAGGATCTACAGGAGAATACTTCAAATAAGGAGCAAACTCAGTTTGAGGTAGAGTGTCCCTCCTAGACTCCAGAACTAGAAAAAAGAAACTCTGGAGGAGTAGACCTAGAAACAAAACCAAGGGAATCATCTAGTTCAGGTGGAGCTATAGACTTTCAAAATACCTCTGATTATCACTTGGTCAGAGATAGAACCAAGAGAAATCTTAAGCCCTCAAACGGATTTGATTACACAGACCTTATTTGTTATGCTCTAAGTGTGGCAAAAGAAATTCAAAGTCTGGAACCAAATACTTCCAAGGAAACTATGGAAGGTCATGAATCACAAAATTAAGTGAAGGCTATACATGAAGAAACGGAATCTCTTATGAAGAACTAGACCTGGAAACTTATTGACTTACCAAAGGCAAAAAAGTTATAGGATGTAAGTGGATCTTCAAGAGGAAAGAAGGTATTCTAGGAGAAAAAGTACTAAGATTCAAAGCAAGGCTTGTAGTAAAGAGTTATGTTCAAGTTAAAGGAGTGGATTATAATGAAATCTTCTCACCTGTTGTGAAACACTGTTCTATACGGATACCGTTGAGTCTAGTAAACCAGTTTTACCTTAAACTGAAACAAATAGATTTCAAAGTAGTATTTTTACATGGGAAATTAGAGGAAAAGATTTTCATGCAGCAGCGAGAAGGTTTCTCTGAAGATAGGAGCAAGGTGTGCTTGTTAAAGAAGTCTTTATATGGCCTAAAGCAGAGTCCTAGGATATGGTACAAATGGTTTAATGTTTTCCTTTTAAATTCTGGCTTTAGCAAATATAGATATGATAACTACATCTATGTTCTTAAGAGGAATAAGGAGTGTGTTTTGTATTTACTTCTATACGTGGATGATATTCTGTTGTCTAGTTCTAGCAATGAGGAGATAAAGGCTTTCAAGGACAGACTCATTTGAGTTTGAAATAAAGGACCTTGGACCATCTAAGAGGATATTAGGCATGGACATTGTAAGGAACATGAATAAAGGAAAACTATTTCTTTCTCAATAAGGTTACTTAAGGAAAATGGTTGAAAGATTTAGAATGCATAAATCTAAGTTTATCCATACACCTTTGGATTTTCTTACCAAGCTTTCTATCTCTCATACTCCTAAAAATAATAAAGAAAGGAATGAGATGGTGTCCATCTCTTATGCAAGTGGCATTGGGAATATCATGTATGGAATGGTTTGCAGCAGGCCTGACTTAACATATGTTATCAGTCTAATAAGCAGGTTTATGATAAACCCTAGAAAAACTCATTGGGATGCTCTTAAGTGGGTGCTAAGATATCTGAATGGATCTTTAGAGCATGGTATGAGATTTAAGAAGAGTCTGGCAAAAAGAAATGTTGTAATAGGATGTGTAGATGCAAATTTTACAGGTTGTATTGATACCAAAAAGTTTATAATAGGATATGTGTTTACTCTGTTTGGCACTATAGTGACTTAGAAGGAAAATTTACAGTTTGTGGTAGCTTTATCAACTACTGAGGTTGAATACATTACTCTAACAAATGGTCTAAAGGAAGGTTTATGGTTAATGGATTTGATTGATGATCTAGGCATAAGTCAAGCTAGAATCAATATCTTTTGTATTAGTGAAAATGTTATTCATTTGGAAAACCATCAGACTTACCATGAGAGGACTAAGTATATCGACGTTAAGTTTCATTTCATTAGATAAGTGATTGATTCATAGGAGATTCAAGTTCTAAAGATTTCTATTGAAGAAAATCCTGCAGATATGTTGACAAAGTCCTTTCCTAGAGTAAAGTTCAAGCATTGGTTAGACTTGATTAATTTCTCAAGGTAATTGAAAATTAAGTGGTAGAGCAACTCATGGAAACTTGTTTGCATTGGTGTTTAGAGTTAAGGTGGAGATTTGTGAAGATTGACTCCAAAACCAAGTTCAGTTTCTTTAACGAATTCTGTTTCAACAGAATTCTGTTATGCTATTAGAAATGACAGTTTTCTGTTATTATTTATTTCCATGTATTATATAAGCTTGTTGGCATATATTTTTTCTAGTAATCATAATCAATCAGTGTGTAACAATTATGTGACATGTGAGATTACTTGAATGAGAGTTAAGATCAAAAGCAAGAGTGAAAATAGAGGTGAAGAAGTGAAAAACAAGTGTAGAATTTGTAAGTCTAGTTGAGTTACAGGGTCTGGGTCTGGTACAGGCAGTTACAAAAGTCTGATGCTAGTTTCTCTTATAATCTATTCTTGGAGATCTTAATAGTGAATTGTTGCTTTCTCCTGTGGATGTAGGCTACATTGGCTGAACCATGTAAAAGCTTGGTGTGCTTTCTTATTTCCTATCTCTTTATAATTCTCTGTTAATTGTTTTCTACCTAAGTATTCTGTTTCTGGTTAGTTTTTGCTTTGTTCGTGTGATTGTTTTATGCTAGATTGAACCAACACTTGACAAATCAAGAATGTTTACAATGTGTAATATAGGGAGCATATGGTAAGAGTTTTATGAAATCGTATCACTAAGATCAACTAACTAGTTGAGATGGTATATTTGTGTCAAACATTTTCATGGGTGAGTGATAAAAAGGGAGTTTAATAATGCCCTTGAAAAAATGAAATCTCATCTTTCATCTTAGAAGAGGTGACTATTAAATAAAGCTAGAAGAATAACCTTAGCTTATTTGAAGTTATGTTTGATCCCAACTTATATGATGCTCACTCTATGGATCCCTACTAGGATATATGATAAAATTAATCAAAAGATATTTGAATTTATTTGGAGAACAAATGTGAATGATAAATCCTCTTTGAGCCTTGTGAAATAGAAATGGGGCACCATACCAAGAAAGGATAGGGGCCTTGGGGTTAGATATGTTAGGCTTCATACACCTCTCTCATAGGCAAGATGGTTTTCTCTTTATTTGAAGATCCATCTAAGCTTTGTAATAAATTGTTGTTAGCAAAATATGTAAGACTTAGAGATAAAGCTCAATCTATAGTCTTACGATAAAGGGCCTCATATGTATGACGATCTATTAGTTGGGCGTTGAAGGAGTTGGAGGATTGTCTCATTTATAGAGTACAGGAGCAAGACACATGAATAAATATAAGATGCCTTATAATGCTTATGATAAACACTATACGAAGAGTAATTAATTCCTATGTGAATAAATATATAAGTATGAATGGTTAAAAGTCATTTTTTTGGAAGATATAAGCAATATTTCAAAAATGCTCACATGATTCCCAAAGTTAAGAATTATTTTAATTTTTATCATAGAAACTCTACAATTAAATTTAAGGTGTATGTAGTGGGGGGTATCCTAGTTCAACTACTTTAAGAATAATTCATTATTTGAACAAAGTGTTACTAACGCACTTTACTACATGTTAATTCAATCATTTAGACATTAATAGTTATGCATAAAAAATAACTTTCTCTAGCAAGAGAACTTTTCCTTGTTAAGCCATTAGTGGGGGGTTGTTAGGATAATGTCTTTTCAACTATATGAGTTTTATTAGTTTCTTTACCGTTATAAGACAAAAAAATCAAGGGTCATCATTGTTTGTAGATCAGTTATGCTTCACCTTGATTTTTTTATCCATTTTTTCTTTAATTCAATTTATGGCACCTAATGTTTTTTGTCTTTTTTGGTCCCATCAAGTGCATATATAAAGGCCTTCAGCTGGTATAGTATATTCATAACTTAGAACAACTATTTTTCTTCTTTCCTTTCTTTTATTCCCTCTCTCTCATTTTAGATTCTCTCTAACCAGTGTTGTTGAGTTTTCAACACGCAAGGTTTCAAAGTGCACTAACTCCTATGCGTAGTTGTGTATGCCCTTGGGGAGTAATACCAGTGTCTGATTGTACACTGGAGGTCTTTTGAAATTTTTCTTTCAAGGCAATGACTCATAACCATGACACAACTTTTCCTTTTTAGAACTAACACCATGATGGGAAGTGGTTATGGGGTTTCATCATAAGTCTCCAAGCAGAATTCTTAGCTATATGGGTTATGGATTTTACCACGTGTTATGGAATATTGGTCTTCCAATGGAAGTTGATTTATTTCCCTTATGGGAATGATCTTTCATAAGAAATATGTTTACTTTCAATTATAAAAACAAATGTTTCAATAGACTTACGCAATATATGATTCATCAAACACATGAAAGTACTTAGTGCATTTGACAAACCAAATTGCATAACCATCTAATCATACAACCCATACTTGGTCTTGAAAGTTGCCTTCATGCATCTTCCTTTTTCTTTGATTTGAATTTGATGATACCTACTCTTAAGATCAATCTTCAAAAAGATTTTAGAGTATCATCATAAGACCAAGGGACAATATTGGTGAACTCATCAAGCAAGGCCGCTAACTCTATCTTCTCATTGTTAGAAAGATTATAACCTGATTTATTAAAGATCTCCAATTTCCTGGATGGAAATGGTGTTTTATGTGAAACATGGATCTCCTTAAGGAGATTGATTGATCTTTTGTTTGAGGAAGATGTTTGTTCATTTATGTGAATGGTGCTTCATGAGAAGCATGAATGTTGATCGTGAGATTGGTTATTCTTTCATGGGAAGACATAATGAAGACCTGTACATAATAGTATGAATTGATCACAAACTGTACTATGATATATATTGCACTTGTACGCTTATTCAATGTTCAAGACAACAATGGTTGTTATTTATATGGTTATGAGTGACGTAAATGTGTGATTGTTTATTTGTCGCTTATAACTCTAAGTTGATTCTTATTTGTTAGTATTGATCATGTTTATTTTATGATTATAGTCAAAGATATGAAAGTAGCAATAATTATTCAACCAATGAGTCATTTTGATTTATTTATTTATTAACAAAATATTAATAATTTTATTTTATTTGCATTCTTTTATTTTATAAATCAATGTTACCCAAGTGAGAGAGTGTTAGAAAATTTTATTTTCTATGGTTGTTTTCCATTGATTCAATAACCATTGGTTGAAAATATGTCTTGATGTTTGTTGGAATATCTATTTAATGATCACTAAATATTGGAAATTGCATGTAAAGTATACTTAAATAAGTATAGCCTATAGCCAAACAGATCCTTGATGGATAGTAGAGATGAGAATAGGCTAAACCGAGCTAGGTTTTATAAGGCCTAGGCCGGACCTATAGCTTAACATACCCCATATTTTTAGGCCTGACCTGACCTATTTAAAAATTTGGTTTAATTCGATAGCTTATATGAAAGCCCGATTTAAGTTTATGCAAATAAAGGTGTAAACAAACATACATTAAATAAATATATGAGTTTATTTTAAACAAATCATTTTGTCTCTAAAAGCCTAACAATCTAAGTACAATATACATTTAATTACCAATTTTTCATATTAAAGGTGATTTTAAAAAAAATTAATTTTATAAACTATGATTTATAGAAAACATCATATGTATTTATAAATTATAATATATTACAAATTATATTTCTTTATAAAATTATATGCAATAGCTTAAAAAATTAGCCTGACAAATCAAAAAGACTTTTTCAAAAACCCAAACTTGACCGATTTAATTAAATAGGTTTTTTGAAAAGCCTTAGCTTGATCTTTATATTAAATAGGCCAGGCTAAATTACACTTTAAAATAGACTAGGTCATAGGCCCCTGACGGGAAACCTAACCTATTCTCATCCTTAATGGGTAGGAACCCTTATAACTCTTCATAATTGAGTATATTTTATAGAGTTGTGACTCTTGATAAAAAGACAGTGTCTTAAGAGTTGTGACTCTTGATGAAAAGGTATGGTTTAAACCATTGTGACCCCTTATGACAAGGTAAGTCTATAACAACCCTGATTTTTGACAATAGGAAACCAGACCCTCAGGACTCTGAGGATATTCTGTTGAGCTTTTGGTAAGAAGCTCGAGGCTTCGACCTGTTCCCCGAACAGTTTAGAATGAGAAAATAGAGAGAAGCAGAGTTTAATCTGAAAGATAAGAATACCGAGAGAATGTAATGAGTGAGAAAAACAGAAATAAGAAAATAATAAATTATATTCAACAATACTGTTTAATCAAAAATAATACGTTAACGATGATTATTTTGGATAAAAATTAATTTATCATTATATTTATTTGATAATTATTTTTTGCCGACAATATTTTATGTGTAAATAATTATAATAATTTATTTTGAAATTAGATATTTTAAATCAATTATTTAATAATTATATTTAATAATAAAATATTGTCGGTTTTCTCGAAATTGAATTGTGGGACTCAGCTTGAGGTCAGACTCTGACCGTTCAAACCAAGACTAGTGATCCAGTAGGGATCACTAGTCTTATTAGAATCTCTCTATGAAGAATCAAGGGTGTCTGACTTAGCCTGATAAGCTCAATCAGAACCTTTGGCGTCTCTTATGTTTGACCGTTCATATACCTCGAAATATCCGATGGTGACACGGTCAGTTTCTGATGACTCATTTCGACGTTTTGGAATTTTTCTTGAAGGGACCAAAGCTTGATTCAGACTTTATCATCCTTGTTTTTCAATAAGTTGATTTCCTTAGAAATCATTTTAAAACCCGACCCGAATACCTTTGGTGTTTTGGACCCAGATTTTTCATACAATCTTAGAAATGAATGATTTTGGTCTCAATCTCTTCGTTTTAAAAAGATCTTCAACCGTTGTTTCTAGCCTTGAACTCTAATTCTTACTCTGTCAACCCCAAAATCGAAGATTAAGTATATTCATCTCAAAATTCCAACGGTTGGACGTTTTTCTCTGTGCATGGTTCAGAACAAAATTCATAAATTTCTCATACAACCTTTAATTTGTGAAAACTTGGTGTCAAAATCTCCGTAATGAAATTATCTACGTTTTCCGTGAAGACATCAAAAGCTAAATCCTTCTAGATTGGTATAGTTTAATAAATCTTTGTGACCCTTTGGCTGTTTCATTTCGATGCTGGCAGCCTTCCATAAACTTTGCATATGTCCCTCTTCCGGTGCTTGAATCACTCCGTTCGTTTTTCTTTGGATCCTTATCATAGATATCTACAATGTTCATGAAGGGCATGAAATCAAATTCCTAAGGGAAAATTAATGGTGAATTTATTTCGAAGGCCCTAGCTGATCCGAGAAGCTTCTAGAGCACCCTATCGTAATTCGGGTATATCACAGGCTACAAAACCTGTAATGAAATTATCTACGTTTTCCGTGAAGACATCAAAAGCTAAATCCTTCTAGATTGGTACAGTTTAATAAATCTTTGTGACCCCTTGGCTATTTCATTTCGATGCTGGCAGCCTTCCATAAACTTTGCATATGTCCCTCTTCCGGTGCTTGAATCACTCCGTTCGTTTTTCTTTGGATCCTTATCATAGATATCTACAATGTTCATGAAGGGCGTGAAATCAAATTCCTAAGGGAAAATTAATGGTGAATTTATTTCGAAGGCCCTAGCTGATCCGAGAAGCTTCTAGAGCACCCTATCGTAATTCGGGTATATCACAGGCTACAAAACCTGGATCTTTGCAAATGATATATCAAATTAAAGAGGAAACGAAGATCTAAAAACTTCATGAAGGGCTCAAAATCAAATTCTCACTCCATAAATCCCAGAATTTAAAACACTACACCAATTCACGTTTCTCCAGCAATAGCTTGCACTAGGTGCAATATTTTCCACTTAACTCTCTCATATGACCATGAAATTGAATGAGACCTTCACCAAAATTTTACCAACACATTTCTCCACAACTTTGATAAAGAAACCAAAGTCCATTTCGCAGCCCATTTGTCCCATAAAAATTATTTGTGCAAGGGACAAAAATTCTGTCACAGCCCTGCACTGGTTGTAGCTTATCATCCCTTTTGATAAGTGTGTTTAGTAGAGATTAAACTTAGGGTTTTTCCCATAATCTCAACCTGTATTACTAATCGAACCACAACCGATTGATTTATAGGTATAAGTTGGTGTTAAGATAATTCATATACTTTTTAGTTGTAAATTAGATATTTTGGTATTAAAATATTTAAGTAGTTGTTATTCCTTTTTTTTATCTTTGATTCTCTTTTTATTAAGGAGAGACTGTAAAAAAATCTTCTATACATATAGTTCTCTCTTTTGTAAATGTTCTGTAAACTTTTTGAAACCCTTTTTACATGGTATTAAAGTGAACTTTAAATTCCATTGTGCTTTGGTTTCTTTAAGATTTTTGATGGTTGTTTATGTCAACAACTCTAATATGGACAGATTTATTTCTGGGGCTACACCTGTTGTCCATATACAAGATCTTTCCTCAATTCTTACCCTTGAATGCCTTGACGGCACCAACTATGTTGAGTGATCCTTAAATGCAGATTATAGGTAGGAGATGTTGGAGTATTGTTTCTTGTTCAAAGGCAGCACCTAAAGATGATAAAACTAAAGAATATAAAACATGGGAAGATAAAAACAACATGGTCAAATCCTGGCTTTTGGACTCCATAACCAAAGACATCAAATCCCTTTTTAATCGTCTGGTCGTTACAAAGGAAATTTGGGACACGGTTAAGCAAACATACTCAATTAGCTAGGATTCATCAAGAGCATATGAGTTACATTGTAAGGTAATTTCTACTCATTAAAATGGAGGCTTTGTGATTATATACTTTGGAAAATTATAAAGGTTGTGGCAAGAGTTTGATGTTATTGCAAATGGCACTATGGAGTATACTAAAGATGTTGAGAAATATTACAAAATTTCATATTAGAACATCAATCTTTTAGCTATTTAAAAATATTGTTTCCATTATTATTTCCTAAATGCAATATTTCATATTCTCGTTGTGAAACTTGTATAATGGCAAAATCCCATCGTGTTGTTTCTCCCTTGAAGAATACTAAAGCTAATTTTCCTTTTTCACTAGTCCACATAAATGTTTAGGGTTCTGCTCCACACTCTAGACATAATGGCTTGAATTGGTTCATTAGCTTTGTTGATGATTGTACTCAAGTAACCTGGGTATATTTGATTAAACATAAGAGTAATGCATATTCTATGTTTCGCCTTTTCCACTAGATGGTGGTCACCTAATTTAAAGCATCTATCGAAGTTGTGAGATCAGGCAATAGAGGGGAATTTTTGAAGAAAGATTTGACAGAGTTCATGGACTTCAATGGTGTGCTACATCAAACCATATATCCTTACTCACCCTAGTAAAATAGGGTGGCTGAGAGAAAAAAATAGGCATATTTAAGAGATTACTATATCTCTATTAATATGTGGTAGCGTCCTTTCTCATTTATGGGGTGAGGCTTTAAGCTCTGTAGTTTATTTGATTAACCAAACTCCATCTAGTATGCTTAACTTTAGAAGGCCTATAGGTGTACTTTTTGATTATTGCACACTTCCTTCCATTGTCATTTAACTCCTCATGTTTTTGGATGTGTTATATATGCTCATCTACACCCACATCAATGCACTAAGCTCAAAAAAATGGCAATTAAATGTGTTTTTGTAGGGTATGTTTCAACTTAGGAAAAGGGTCAATCTTACCACCCACCCTAAAAAAATTACATCTTTATGGATATTACTTTTCATGAATATGAATTTTTTACCATATGGAGAAAATTGATTCTAGACTTTAGGAAGGAATGATAGTGAAGTACAGCTCCATGATGTTAGGTTCTTTGATATTTCAAGTATAAAATTAACTTATGGTGATCACAATATAGAAGTTAAGTCAATCTTCAATGAAGTTTCTGTTGAGGGACAAGATTAAGAAAATACAATGGCTTCATATCACAATCCACTAGTGTAACATCCCAAATTTTAGAGAAATAAATTATTGGATGATGATAATTAATTATTTTAGGTCCAATGTATGTTGGAAAATTAATTAGGAATTAATTTGTGCTTGAGGAAGCTCACAAAAGTGTGTTGAGCATTCATCCTAGTTTTACTAAAATGTACCAGGACTTGAAGAAGAATTTTTGGTGGCCTGGTATGAAGCGTGATGTGACGAATCTTGTTGCATCTTGCCTTGTTTGTCCAAAGGCTAAGGTTGAACATCAAAAATCATTTGGTTTGTTGAGACCTTTTAAGACCCCTGTTTGGAAGTGGGATAGTATTGTTATGGATTTTGTTTCTAGTTTACCTAGAACCTATACTAGAAATGATGCTATATGGATGATTATTGATCGATTAACAAAGTGTGCTTATTTTTTACCCATGAATATAAAGAATCTGTTGGAAAAATTGGCCCAATTGTACATAAAAGAGATTGTTAGATTGCATGGCGTGTCATCTAGCATTGTATCCGATCATGATCCTCGATTTACTTCTTGATTTTGGGGAAGCCTACATCAGGAGTTAGGCTTTAAGCTTAAGCTTAGTTCTACTTATCATCCTTAAACCGATGGACAATCTAAGAAGACTATTCAAAGCCTTGAAGATTTGTTAAGGGCTTGTGCTCTTGACTATGGTGGTTGATGGGAGAAATTTCTTCCATTGATTAAATTTACATACAATAACAATTACCACAGTAGTATTTGTATGACTCCTTATGAGGCACTTTATAACAAAAAATGTAGAATGCCTTTATGTTAGTTGGAAACTAGTGAGAATTTAGCTTTAGGGCCATAAATTGTTCAAGAGACTACTGAACAGATTAGACAGATACAAGAGAATATGAAGATTGCTCAAGATGACAAAAAAGTTACTATGACAAAAGGCGGAAACCACTTGAATTTCAAATTGGTGATCATGTGTTTCTCATGCGATAAAGGAATTGGTAGAGCTTTGAAGAGCAGGAAATTAAGTCCTAAGTTTATTGAACCGTACGAAATTCTTGAGAGAATTGGTGATGTAGTTTATCGGATTGCACTTCCTCCGTATCTTGCGTATCTGCATAGTGTATTTCATGTGACGTAATTGAGGAAGTATATTCCTGATCCTTTACATGTGATTCTCGTTGATGATGTTGATGTGCGAGAAGACTTGTCTATTTCCCCTATCTCTATTTGTATTATTAAGCATTTTGTTAAAAGGTTGTAAAACAAGTTGGTACCCTTGGTGAAAGTAGCTTGGAAACATGGTAGACTCTTACATGGGAACATGAAGATGAGATACAGAAACGGTATATGAATGTGTTCGAATTAGGTATGTTAAATTTCAAGGACAAAATTTCTTTTTAGGTGGGGTGGATTGTAACATCCCAAATTTTAAATAAATAAATTATTGGATGATGATAATTAATTATTTGAGATCCAATGTATGTGGGAAATTAATTAGGAATTAATTGTGATTTATCGATAAATTAAGATTTTTTAAAATTGGATAATTTAACAGAAGGTGTGTGTCGCGACCGGGATCGCGGCGGCACGGCCGACCCTCGAAACAATTTAAAAATAAACAGGGAGTCGCCACCAATATTTTTTAGGATAAAATACTGGAAAAACCTTTCATTAAAGCACTGGTTATAAAAATGAAATTCCATGATTCGGGAGTCTGATTACAGGTGAGGAAGGTATTAGCACCTCACAACTGTCCGTTATAAAAACGGTTACCTCAATATGATAGCACGCATTATAATTAACTCATTAATTATTTTAACTTCTTCATGAAAAGAAAATATACGAGATGACAAAATATACAAAAATAAACAAAAAATAAACACAGAATATTTACATGAGACTAACAGGACGTCTCGTCCAAATTAGACTCGCTCCGCCTCTTTTTTTTTAAAAAAATGAGATTAACAGGACGTCTCATCCAAATTAAGCTCGCTCCTCCTTTTTTTAAAGAGATATTAAAAAATATGAGATTAACAGGACGTCTCATCCAAATTAACCTCGCTCCTCCTTTTAACAGCAAGACAAAAATGGAAAAAAACTCTAAAAATTAAATAAAGAAAAATGGGCCCGATAGGAACTATTTCCTGCTCCTACGTATTCTCGAGCTTTCGAGAAATCAGGGTCACGTAGTTCTTTAGATGTTTTTTTTTAGGAAAAGATTAGGGAAATGTTGGTGGGTATCATTTTAGTGATGAACCCGTACAGGACGAAGTTCTTCGCACGTGTACGGATCTTATAGAGGCTGTGTAGACGGAAGTATTTTCCATACGACACTGATTAAGAATGATTTATTTCTTTTTTTTTGATTTTATTTACACTTGAAAGAAGACATAGGAAACATTTATTTCCCTTTATTATACTTTTACTACAAAGCAAAAGAGGGAAGGTAGCAGGAGCTACAAGAGGGAGAGGAGAGGAAAAAATGAGCGAAAACTTAACGGGAGAAGAGAAAACTGAGTAAAAAATGGAAAAACCGAGTGGAAATGGAAAAAACCAAGTGGAAATGGTAAAAACCGAGTGGAAATGGTAAAAACCGAGTGGAAATGGTAAAAAACTAAGTGAAAAGTAGAATACCGGGTGAAGGTTGAGAACCCGAGTGATGTTGGTGAGGAGAGGGGCTGTACCGCGAAGAGAAAAGGAATTAAAGTTGTTGGTTTGAGGAGAGAGTGTGGGACGGATTGGAATAGGAGAGGACGGTGTGGAGGATTGTGGGCAGTATGGTGAGGGACGATGGAAGGAGAAGAAGAGAGGAGTTGGTGTGAAGGAGAGAGAGAACGGAGGTTTTAGCAGAGTTTTCCCTTCTCCCCTTGGTGCTTCAACCCTTGCCTATTTATAGGCTTGTCTGAGTGGAAGGCCAGCTCAGGCTTCCACTCAGAGTGGAAAACCAACTCACACTTCCATTCAGAGTGAAGTGGGGGACAACGGCTGAGTGGGAATTTTTAATTCCCCCCTCTTCCACCCCTGTCTGTCACCCCCAGGATTCCTGGATCCACTTGGGTGGTGGAATCCAAGTCAGCACGGGTGAACAGGGGGAGCCGGGTGGAAATCCGAGAGAGGATGGTGAAAATCCGAGTGAGAATTCCGAGTGAAAATGACTCGGATCAGCCTCTCAGTCGACATTCATCCACATTGGGAGTCAATTCCGAGTGGAATGAAGCATTTCCAATAGAAAACCGAGTGAAAAAGTATGCAATTAAATTGAGGGGTCAAACGAGGTAATTCTGATTGGAACAATCAAACAGACCGAGTGAAGATTGACTCAGAACCGGTTGAAGAGGACTCGGTGCTGATTGAAAAGTGTCACTCAAAATTGGGGAAAATAGGGGCTCAGACTTGGTTTGAAGTGTCACTTGGTTCTGACTGAAAATTGGCTTTTGAATCGGTGAAAGGATAACTCGGATTCGGGTGAAAATGGTGACTCGGACTTTGTTAGAAAAGGGCTGACCGACTGAAGACTGGCTCAGGAATAGGTAAAAATATCACTCGGAATTAGTTAAAAACTGAGTCAGAAATAATTGAAGACTGACCAAGAACTGACTGAAAAGTGTCACTCAAAAACCGATCAAAGATTGACTCAGAACTGATAAAAAATGACTCAGAATTAGGAGAGAATAATGACTCAGAATTTGGTAAAAATTGACTCAGAAATAGGTAAAGGAGGACTCGGAGCCGATTGAAAATCGAAGAGAAAGACTCGGAAGTTGAATGTAACGGGTCTCGGAGTTGGCTAAAGGATGACTCGGAGCCGACTGAATAAAGAGGAAGACTCGGAAGTGTGTAAAGGATGACTCAGAAATGTGTAAAGGATGACTCGGAGATGGGTCAAACATGACTCGGGATTGGCTTGATGAGGGATGACACGAAATTGGTAAAAAGTGAGTCAGAACTAACCAAGAACTGACCAAGAATTGACTCGGAAATGTGTAAAGGATGACTTGGAGATGGGTGAAAGATGACTCGGGAACGGGTGAAAAGTGGCTAGGGAATGGTTAATGGAATGGCTCAGAATCTGGGTGAAAAAGGAGGGGATTCGGCATTTGAAGGATTGGCTCGAAAATTGATGGAAATGGGCTCGGAATTGATTGTTTGAAGAAGGACGACTCAGAATTGGTTGAAGAGTGACGACTCGGTATTGGGCAAATGGTTTAATCGGCCCTTATTTGAAGGATGAGTGAAGATTGGCTCGGAAATCCTTCCATTCGGTTGTTGTCACTCGGAAACCGATTGAAGATTGATCATTCGGCACAGATCAGTCGGAACTTAGCATTTTCACTCGGAAAGGGCTTGCTTAATACTCAAGACTTGGAGACTTGGTACTTTGACTCGGAAAAGCTTTCTTCCAATCAAAATCTGTCCTTCCAATTACACTTTGAGTCGGTCTTTCCTTCACTCAGACTTGTTTTCACTCAGATCAGTAGCAACCAGAAAGCTCCCGCTCGGATTTAGCATTTCTTCATTCGAATTAATTGCAGTCAAAGAGCAATCCTTCTCAGCATTCATCCTTCAACAGAGTATCACTCGGAATGGCTTTGACAGGGAGCCTTCCACTCGGATTCACCTTCAACAGGGAAGCATTTCACTCGGAACTGACTCATTCTGAGTAATTCTACTCGGATTTGATCATTTATGCGTCATTTCGCTCGGATTCCCCTTCAACAGGGACATACTCCACTCGGTAATGCTCCAATCTGAGTCATTTCACTCGGATTTTCCTCCAACAGGTCTATATTCCACTCGGATTTGATCCAATCTGAGTCATTTCACTCGGATTTGCCTCCAACAGGTCTATATTCCACTCGGAAATGCTTCCATCAGGGTCATCTTGCTCAGATCTGATCATTTTTGAGTTATTCCATTCAGATTTGACCATTCTAAATTGGAATTCAGTATAAAAAGATTCATTCCACTTGGACCGGACCAAAAGAGGTGTTCACAGATGCCCCTCTTTACTTCTTTTTCACAAAAGAAACTCGAAGCTTTTGTGTTTTTGAAGTGAAAAGGAAGTAAAGATATGAACACCGATGTAGGGGGCCAAGTGGGACCTCTTGTTCGGTATGGCAACTGATGGTGTGGGCAATCACGAGTCAGTGTGACTTCTTTTTCTTAAAAATGAGCATTCTCCACTTCTGTTTCTCTTCTTCTCTCCTCTCTTTTTTTTTTATTTTTTTTGTTTTATTTTTTTGAACTCTGAATTGACTGGGAAAAATTGTTTTCAAATGGACAAGAAGTGAGAAGATAGGGATTGACCCCCGGTAGACTGGAAGGTAAAGGATGCCTGCATAGGTGAACGGAAAGTAAAGGGGTGCCTGAATAGGCGGACAGAAAGTAAAAGGTGCCTGAATAGGCGACTGGAAAGTAAAAGGGGTGCCTGAATAGGCAGACGGAAAGTAAAGGGTGCCTGAATAGGCGAACGGAAAAGGTAAATGGGTGCCAGCTTCGGCGACTGGAAAAGTAAAGGGTGCCTGAATAGGCGAGCGGAAATTTAAAGGTGCCTGAATAGGCGAACATAAAATAAAGGGTGCCTGAATAGGCGAACGGAATGTAAAAGGTGCCTGCATAGGCGAATGAAAGTAAAAGGTGCCTGAATAGGCGGACAGGAAAGTAAAGGGTGCCTGAATAGGCGAGAGGAAAGTAAAGGGTGCCTGAATAGGCGAATGGAAAAGGTAAATGGGTGCCAGCTTCAGCGACTGGAAAAGTAAAGGGTGCGTGAATAGGCAAACGGAAATTAAAAGGTGCCAGCTTCGGCAACTGGAAAAGTAAAGGGTGCCTGAATAGGCGAACGGAAATTAAAAGGTGCCTGAATAGGTGAACAGAAAATAAAGGGTGCCTGAATAGGTGAACGGAATGTAAAAGGTGCCTGCATAGGCGAATGAAAGTAAAAGGTGCCTGAATAGGCGGACAGGAAAATAAAGGGTGCCTGAATAGGCGAGCGGAAAGTAAAGGATGCCTGAATAGGCGAACGGAAAGTAAAGGATGCCTGAATAGGCGACTGGAAACTAAAGTGTGCCTGAATAGGCGATTGGAAATGCAGAGATTGGAGGAGCTAACAGGACGTCTCGTCCAAATTAACTCACTGGAGTTAAAGGCTCTTGGTGATGCCTCAGTTTGACATGACTGAAGGAATCTTAGGGAATTGCCTCCTTGACTGAAAGAGAATAAACCTGGGGTGATGCCCCGGTTTGACATGACTGAAGGTTCTTGGGGAATTGCCCCTTGACTGGAACAGAAGAAATCTGGGGAGATGCCCCAGTTTGACATGGTTTAAAGGTTCTTGGGGAATTGCCCCTTGACTGGATAGATCTGGGGTAATGCTCCAGTTTGACATGTTTTGAAGGAATCTTGGGGAATTATCCCTTTGACTAGAACAGAAGAAATCTGGGGAGATGCTCCAATTTGACATGTTTTGAAGGAATCTTGGGGAATTATCCCTTTGATTGGAATAGAAGAAATCTAGGGAGATGCCCCAGTTTGAGTTGTTCGGGAAATGTAGTTCCACTGGAAGAATTTGGTGATTTGGGGTACTGCCCCTGACTGAGAATGGAAAATTTAGGGTTCATCGGGGAAGAGATCTTGAGAAGTGCTAGCTCTGGCGATCGATTCCACTGGGGAAGAATTTGGGAAGTACCAGCTTTGGGGTTGAGCGGGAGACTTTGAAGATTGCCAACTTTGGCGATTAAGGAGAAAGAAACTTCGAACGGTGCCTGCTTGGGCTATGGAGGAAGAAACCTTGAAAGGTGCCAGCTTTGGCGATCACGGTTCCGTTTGGGAGTGTTCTTCTAAGCCTGATTAGAAAAGTATTCTTATCAGGGGGAGAAGATGATCTGAATTGTAGGCTTACTGGGGAGAGTTTGGTGACTCTGTTGGGGGAGAGAATTTTTGCTGGAAACTATCTTTGGGAAGGGAAACGCTTGACTGTCAGAATGTATCAGGTAGATTCCTTGGAAGGGAGTTTGAAGAAGTGTCAGCTTTGGCAATTGAGGGGAAGACTTCAAGAAGTGCCAACTTTGGCGATTTAGGGAAGGAGATATGAGAAGTGCCAGCTTGGGCGATTTGAGGAAGGAGTTCTGAGAAGTGCTAGCTTTGGCGATTTGAGAAAACTTTGAGAGGTGCCATCTTTGGCAGATTAAGGAAGAGATTTTGAGTGGTGCCAACTTTGGCGATTTGGGAGAAGATTTTGAGAATTGCCAACTTTGGCAATTTGAGGAAAAGATTTTGAGCGGTGCCAACTTTGGCGATTTTGGGAAAAGACTTTGAGAATTGCCAACTTTGGCGATGGAGGAAAGAATTTTAAGGAGTGCCAACTTTGGCGGTTTGAGAAAGGAACTTGAGGTGTCAACACTTGACATGACTGTCTGTTGTAATAACCTGTAGAAAAATGTTAGTAGTGCAAAGTAAAATTCACAAACTGGGTAGGTCCTGTGAAACCGCGACTTTTAGGATAGCTCATGGACAGAGGAGAATCAACGAGGCGATCATAGCTTTAAAGCACGTGCCTAGCTGAGTCTTCATGATGATGGCCTAAGACGAGGTCGAGTAATGGGAGCGTCTTGTTCCTCACGACTTTAAATGTTCACCATTCTTTTATTTTATTTTTATAAAAATACAATGTTTTATCAAATCAATGCAATTCATAACATGTATCGAAAAAAGGATGAATTTTTATTCATGTATGTCAAACAGAATACAGAGAATGGATAATGGGGAAAATAGATGGGATGAAATGAAGTTACGTAGGACAGGTCAAGGCCGGGAGAAACAGGAAAAGTTCAAGGATCCTCCAGTGAATTCCTGAGACTAGTGAGAACCTTAATCCCATGTCACGACCTCAAGTACATCGTTCAACTCTGCCTTCGAGAGAGTAGTTTGACCATGGTCCACATGCCCCAGTTTGCACGTTTTGCATTAGGAACTTTAGTTACTCTGCTGAGATGTTGACCCTAATTTTTACCTAAGCCACCTTTTCAGGTTTTCAACTCACCGGGTCGCTCTAACTTTTGCCTAGGCCGCCCTTTCAGGTTTTCAGCCTAGCGAGCTTTTCATGTGTTTTTCTCTTCTTATTCATTTTCGGTTGCATTCTTTACAGTAAAAAGTTGAAACTGATCACATTCCAGTTGGGTCTGCCTATCCTTTTCCAAATTTAGTTTGATCCTTTGGGAAACTGATATTACTTCAAAGAGGAAACTCTATTCCTATGCCATGTATCCAAGGAAATATTGGTGAGTCTTTTGGCATCAATGAGAGGGAATTACTTTGAATCATCATTTTGGCCTTTATTTTTTTCTCTTTTTTTCATTTTCGGTTTTTCTTTTGCTTTGTTTTTTGTTTTTTGTTTTTTGTTTTTTTGTTTTTTTGTTTTTTTTTGCTTTTTTTTTGCTTCTCTTTTTTTTTGCTTCTCTTTTTTTTTTGCTTTTTTTTTGCTTTGTTTTTTTTTTATCTCCTTGATGATGTAATGACTCAATCTGATAGACTATTTCCTTAGTTACATGAACATGAAGAACAACGTACCTTTTTAGGTTGAGGTGTTGATGATGACAAGAATACAAGTTCTTGGTCTAGTGACATTCATTCCCCCAATGACAGCTTGCTTGATGATCTGGACGTAACCAGCTTTCCCTGCTTGGTATGTGCATTGGACTTCACGCTTGGCTTTATTTTTCATTTTTTCATTTTTTTCTTTCTTTTTCGGCAAAGTCTTCCTCAATTGTGTCTATATTTATAGGCATTAGCAATTTTCCCCTATTTATGCTGGTAACTGTTGTGGTTTTCTTAGTTGACTGGCCTACCACTTGTCCAATTTGGGACTTGGCCATGTTGTCATTCCATAGATTCCTTCCACGTCCTGAAACAAAATTACTAATGCCTTCTGGTAGATTGCCCCCGTAATTCCTTCAATTGTTCTTGATTTAGGGGTATTCTTTACCCTCTTGTTCTAACGATCTTGTTAACTTGTGCGGTGGCTTACAGGTTTCCCTTACCTTCTTCGTCGGCATAGTCGACTGGGTAATCAAAATCGTGAAGCGTGATTGTGATTTCACTAGTCTCAAGAGGATCATTTTTAGATCTGCAATTTAGTGTGTTATGGCAAAATAAAGAAGAGAAAAGAAAAGCAAGTTAAAGAGAATGAGTCAAAAGCAGGGATAAAGGGATGAGAATTTTTTTGAATTTTTTTTTTGAATTTCGATACGCATTTATTGATTGACTGGTAAAACAAGTTTTTCTTCGCCCTTATTACATGAAAAATCCCAAAGCCTTAGGCATAGCAGAGGGATAAACAAGACTTTGAGGCAATGGAAAATTATTTTGGTGAATCATTTAAAATCGAAGGGAGTTTGACAGCCTCCCTATTATCGAGCTCTTGGTCCAGCGGGCAAGCGATCACCAAATCAGCATTATCATCAAAACCATCTTCAATATCGGCCACCACAGCATTAACTTCTGAACCTCCATGATTGGGCAGGGGATTTGTGGTCACGTTAGGGCTTCCTTCCCGAAAATTAATCCAGTCGGCTTTGATCAAATCTCTCACTTTATATTTCAAAGCCATGCAATTTTCTGTAGAATGCCCTGGTGCCCCAGCATGGTAATCACAATGAGCGTTTGGGTCATACCCCCTTGGGTAAGGAGGTTGCAGCGGCCTCATGGGGCATGGAGCTACCAGACCCTTTTGAATGAGGATTGGTAAAAGTTCAGTGTATGTTATGGGAATTGGATCGAACTGCACAGGGGTGCGCTCATTGTTGGGATTCCTTGTGTTCTGATCATGATTGGGTGGTCGAATCGCTTGTTGCGGGTGATGGTATGTCATGGGTTGCAGCATTGGCGCTCTTACCATGGGCGGACGGGAGTGGGGAGTATAAGCTGTTGGGCCCTGGGCGGCAGCAGCCACATAAGGATTAGGAGCTTGAATCATGGTAAGGGCGAATGGTCTCGGCCCGTCTTTTGATTAGAAGAGATGGAATTAATTTCTCTATCCCTTTTCCCAGGCGTCGGCTTTCTTGTCATGTTTGCCCCAGATGGGCCCTGAGTGATTTTTCCTGTTCGTATTCCACTCTCCACCCGTTCCCCAATAGTCACAATGTCGGAGAAGTTGGATGAAACACTACCAATCATCTTGCCATAGAAAGGTGATGGGAGTGTGTCAATAAACATTGCGATTATCTCTTTTTCTGATAATGGGGGGTCCACTTGTGCCGCTGTTTCTCTCCAGCGTTGAGCATACTCCTTAAACGTCTCACTGTCCTTCTTCAACATATTCTGTAACTGAACCCTGTTGGGTGCCATATCCATGTTATACTTGTATTGTCTAAGGAAGGCATCTGCCAGGTCCTTCCAACAACGAATATGGTTCCGCTTAAGGTGAGCATACCATGTAAGAGCGGCCCCCGCCAGACTATCTTGGAAGCAGTGAATCAACAGCTGGTCGTTAGAAGGGTAAGATGCCATCTTTCGACAGTACATCGTGAGATGGTTCTTTGGACAAGTCATTCCTCGATACTTGTCAAAGTCTGGCATCTTGAATTTGGGCGGGAGGACAACATCTGTGACTAGACATAGTTCAGAAGCATCTATCAGTCCGAAACCTCCAGCGCCTTCCATCATTCTCAAACGCTCCTCTAGGATTTCTATCTTTTCCTTTTGGGAAGCTGCGACCGTGCTATGATCGCTTACCGGGTTCATTATGCGGGTTGTATCTTGGAGATTGGTCATATAAGGAGTTGCGTATCCGTATGGATAGCCGAGTGGCTGGTTGAACGGAGGCAACACATGGGACTGGTTCATTAAGCCAGTATTTGGAGAGGGACCTTGGGGTTGGGCCATAGTTTGTACAGCATAAGTTGGCTGGGCCATCTGGCTCGTGTATTTTGGGCTTGTGCGTTGCAGGTTGGCTGGGCCATCGGGGCTTGTGTATTTTGGATTTGGTGGGTTAGTGGGTCATGGGTCTACGTGTTTTGGGTTTGATAAGCTTGTGGGTCATGGGCTTGCGTGTTTTGGGTTTCTTGTTGGTTAGCGAGCGGGGGATAGTACCCTGGTGGTAGGCCATAAAGTGGAAAAGGTACTGGGTTGCCGTCAGGACCAACAAATGTATGCTGTTGTGCATAAGACTGGCCGTAGGGTGGTTGGGTCTCAATGGCAGGGTTAGGTCCTCTGACATGAATAGTGAGAGGGGGTGTCGTTGTGTTAGGTAGTTGGGTTCTTGCTAGGTCAGGACCAATGGGGGGTGGTGCGGTGACAGGCTGCTGTTGGCTGTCCTCAACACCTACAGAGGAGGCTCCTTCTGTGAGTTTCTTTTCTAAGAGTTTAGTTAACTCTGCCACTTGTTCTTTCAGCTGATCGAACTCAGTCCTGAAGTCTCCCTCAATAGCTTCTGCCTCAGCCATGAGTTTCCTTTGAAGTCGGGTCTGGTAAGGATGTCTACCCGTGACATCGAGTGTTTTAGTGTCTTTGAAAGAAAAACAAGAAATGTCAAGTGGAAATAGAAAGAAGGAGAATGTCATGGGAAGCAATCACAGGCTTTGGCGAATATCCTTTGACCATTCCTTAGAACTTATTGTTCAAAAGTACTAGGTATGGTAAACATGGAAATTAATACGGGATAGTTATGAAGACAGAAAAATCCTTCATTCTGAAATGCAATAAGAGCCTCAAGTTTAGCTATTTTTAGCTCAGGGAACCATGACCCTTCTCTTAAAGCTTTGATCCCACGTTAATTTCCATATCTTGCTCAAGGGTCTGGTGAGAATAGAAAGAAATGAGAGAAAGAGACATCAGGAAATGACGTGTTTTGCAAATCGATAGAAGTAAAGTTTGCCTCTTTTGTGCCTTAAGGTGGGTTTTTCTGGAGGTCTCCTAATGGTTCTAAGGTTTATCTATCAGTGATACCTCGCATTAGGTGGCTTGTTCTAAAACTTCTAAAGGTCACTAGAGCCAAGATCCTACTCATGATGTTGATCACAAATAGTAGGAAGTATACTAAGTGTGGGCACCATGAATAAGTCGAACTCTAGCTGAGATTCTCACAGTAACCAGACAGGAAGTACATCCCAAATGGCTCTGCTATCAACCTCCTCTAATCTTAAGTTTTATTTGGGCCCGGGTATAGGGTCCCACTCAAAAGTATGTGCAAATTGTGAGTGTAGTGTGTGAAAGAGGCATTCAATACCTGTACCTTACTCATCCTGCACATAGAGCAAACACAGAACAACAAAATAAAGTCGACTACCCTAGGGTTCAAAGATCACACAGATATTTACAGAACATAAATGATAAAATATAAATAGAACAGAAATCATACACAAACATTTACAGAAAATAAAATAAAGGAAGAAGTTAAATAATTAATATGCTAATTAAAACATGCGCTATCAAATTGACTGGCTTGACTCTCTAAGTTCCCAGCGGAGTCGCCATCTGTGGCGACCGGGATCGCGGCGGCGCGGCCGACCCTCGAAACAATTTAAAAATAGACAAGGAGTCGCCACCAATATTTTTTAGGATAAAATACTGGAAAAACCTTTCATTAAAGCACTGGTTATAAAAATGAAATTCCATGATTCGGGAGTCTGATTACAGGTGAGGAAGGTATTAGCACCTCACAACTGTCCGTTATAAAAACGGTTACCTCAATATGATAGCGCGCATTATAATTAACTCATTAATTATTTTAACTTTTCCATGAAAAGAAAATATACGAGATGACAAAATATACAAAAATAAACAAAAAATAAACACAGAATATTTACATGAGACTAGCAGGACGTCTCGTCCAAATTAGACTCGCTTCGCCTCTTTTTTTTAAAAAAAATGAGATTAACAGGACGTCTCATCCAAATTAACCTCGCTCCTCCTTTTAACAGCAAGACAAAAATGGAAAAAAAACTCTAAAAATTAAATAAAGAAAAATGGGCCCGACAGGAACTATTTCCTGCTCCTACGTATTCTCGAGCTTTCGAGAAATCAGGGTCACGTAGTTCTTTAGATTTTTTTTTGGGAAAATATTAGGGAAATGTTGGTGGGTATCATTTTAGTTATGAACCCGTACAGGACGAAGTTCTTCGCACGTGTGCGGATCTTATAGAGGCTGTGTAGACGGAAGTATTTTCCGTACGACACTGATTAAGAATGATTTATTTCTTTTTTTTGATTTTATTTACACTTGAAAGAAGACATAGGAAACATTTATTTCCCTTTATTATACTTTTACTACAAAGCAAAAGAGGGAAGGTAGCAGGAGCTACAAGAGGGAGAGGAGAGGAAAAAATGAGCGAAAACTTAGCGGGAGAAGAGAAAACCGAGTAAAAAATGGAAAAACTGAGTGGAAATGGAAAAACCCGAGTGGAAATGGTAAAAACCGAGTGGAAATGGTAAAAACCGAGTGGAAATGGTAAAAACCGAGTAGAAATGGTAAAAAACCGAGTGAAAAGTAGAATATCGGGTGAAGGTTGAGAACCCGAGTGATGTTGGTGAGGAGAGGGGCTATACCGCGAAGAGAAAAGGGATTAAAGCTGTTGGTTTGAGGAGAGAGTGTGGGACGGATTGGAATAGGAGAGGACGGTGTGGAGGATTGTGGGCAGTATGGTGAGGGACGATGGAAGGAGAAGAAGAGAGGAGTTGGTGTGAAGGAGAGAGAGAATGGAGGTTTTAGCAGAGTTTTCCCTTCTCCCCTTGGTGCTTCAACCCTTGCCTATTTATAGGCTTGTCTGAGTGGAAGGCCAGCTCAGGCTTCCACTCAGAGTGGAAAACTAACTCACACTTCTATTCAGAGTGAAGTGGGGGACAACGGCTGAGTGGGAATTTTTAATTCCCCCCACTTCCACCCCTGTCTGCCACCCCCAGGATTCCTGGATCCACTTGGGTGGTGGAATCCAAGTCAGCACGGGCGAACAGGGGGAGCCGGGTGGAAATCCGAGAGAGGATGGTGAAAATCCGAGTGAGAATGGTAGAATTCTGAGTGAAAATGACTCGGATCAGCCTCTCAGTCGGCATTCATCCATATTGGGAGTCAATTCCGAGTGGAATGAAGCATTTCCAATAGAAAACCGAGTGAAAAAGTATGCAATTAAATTAAGGGGTCAAACGAGGTAATTCTGATTGGAACAATCAAACAGACCGAGTGAAGATTGACTCAGAACCGGTTGAAGAGGACTCGGTGCTGATTGAAAAGTGTCACTCAAAATTGGGGAAAATGGGGGCTCAGACTTGGTTTGAAGTGTCACTCAGTTTTGACTGAAAATTGGCTTTTGAATGGGTGAAAGGATAACTCAGATTCGGGTGAAAATGGTAAAAATGTCACTCGGAATTGGTTAAAAACTGAGTCAGAAATAATTGAAGACTGACCAAGAACTGACTGAAAAGTGTCACTCAAAAACCGATCAAAGATTGACTTAGAACTGATAAAAAAGGAATCAGAATTAGGAGAGAATAATGACTCAGAATTTGGTAAAAATTGACTCGGAAATGGGTAAAGGAGGACTCGGAGCCGATTGAAAATCGAAGAGAAAGACTCGGAAGTTGAATGTAAAGGGTCTCGGAGTTGGCTAAAGGATGACTCGGAGCCGACTGAATAAAGAGGAAGACTCGGAAGTGTGTAAAGGATGACTCGGAAATGTGTAAAGGATGACTCGGAGATGGGTGAAACATGACTCGGGATTGGCTTGATAAGGGATGACATGGAATTGGTAAAAAGTGAGTCAGAACTAATCAAGAACTAACCAAGAATTGGCTCGGAAATGTGTAAAGGATGACTCGGAGATGGGTGAAAGATGACTCGGGAACGGGTGAAAAGTTGCTCGGGAATGGTTAATAGAATGGCTCAGAATCTGGGTGAAAAAGGAGGGGATTCGGTATTTGAAGGATTGGCTCGGAAATTGATGGAAATGGGCTCGGAATTGATTATTTGAAGAAGGACGACTCAGAATTGGTTGAAGAGTGATGACTCGGTATTGGGCAAATGGTTTAATCGGCCCTTATTTGAAGGATGAGTGAAGATTGGCTCGGAAATCCTTCCATTCGGTTGTTGTCACTCGAAAACCGATTGAAGATTGATCATTCGGCACAGATCAGTCGGAACTTAGCATTTTCACTCGGAAAGGGCTTGCTTCCTACTCAAGACTTGGAGACTTGGTACTTTCACTCGGAAAAGCTTTCTTCCAATCAAAATCTGTCCTTCCAATTACACTCTGAGTCGGTCTTTCCTTCACTCAGACTTGTTTTCACTCAGATCAGTAGTAACCAGAAAGCTCCCGCTCGGATTTAGCATTTCTTCATTCGGATTAATTGCAGTCAAAGAGCAATCCTTCTCAGCATTCATCCTTCAACAGAGTATCACTCGGAATGGCTTTGACAGGGAGCCTTCCACTCGGATTCACCTTTAACAGGGAAGCATTTCACTCGAAACTGACTCATTCTGAGTAATTCTACTCGGATTTGATCATTTATGCGTCATTCCACTCGGATTCCCCTTCAACAGGGACATACTCCACTCAGCAATGCTCCAATCTGAGTCATTTCACTCGGATTTTCCTCTAACAGGTCTATATTCCACTTGAATTTGATCCAATCTGAGTCATTTCACTCAGATTTGCCTCCAACAGGTCTATATTCCACTCAAAAATGCTTCCATCAGGGTCATCTTGCTCGGATCTGATCATTTTTGAGTTATTCCATTCAGATTTGACCATTCTGAATTGGAATTCAGTATAAAAAGATTCATTCCACTTGGACCGGACCAAAAGAGGTGTTTATAGTGTGGGACCCATTAAATAATTTTAGGCATTTGATGGGTCAAGAATAATGGGGAATTTATTGTGGTTATGATGGTATGTTCAAAATAATTTTTGGTGTTGAGGAGATATTTATTCAGACAATAAGTATGTTAATTAAAGGTAAAATTGAGTGAAATAGATTTTAAAAGAAAATGCAAATTCCCTTTTTCCTCTCTTTGACCGTGTGCATCTTTTCCTCTCTCTTTAATCTCTTTTGTCCAAATGATAAAGGGGTTTTGAAAGCCATTAGGTAAAAGCAAAAAGTAGGAACATTGACCATTAGGTAATACCCAATTTTTACTTACATTTCTTCTCTCCTCCTTCACATTTAAGGCGATGTATCTTCTCCTTCTCTATTCACTTTTGTTTTCTTCCTCTCCCTCTCTTCTCTTGGTAAAACCGTCCATACCCCTTCCATGACCATTTTCCACTAAAATCAATACTTAAGCATGGATTTATGAAGCATAAATGGGATATTGAAGCTTATCTTGGATCATCTTCTCCTTCATCACTCTTATTTTCATTTTTGGTAAAGCTTGGAGCTTAAGGTAAGAGTTCATGACTTTTATTGGTTTCTCTTAGTGGTTTTGGGGTTATTGGAGCTTGATAAAGGTTGATTGGATGTTGTTATATTGAGAAAATGCATGTGGAACCCAAACCCTAAGTTAGGAGACCATTGGGATTTGTTGATTGGTTGTTGATGATTGGAATATGATGTTAATGTCTTGAAAATGCTTAAAATGGTGCAAGGAAGGCATTTGAATCAATGTTTGGTGATTATTGTTAAAACCCTAGAATTTGGGAGTTTGGGGTTTTAGGAAAATTTTGAGAAAATTGTGATTAATTGATGTTGAAGGATTTTTGTATGTGGAAATGAGTTTTGGAATGATTGACATTAATTATTGATGTTGGGAATTTGAGAAATCAAGAAAACACACTAAGTTGATAAAATTGGTAGAAGTGGTATTTGGTGAGGTTAGCATGAATGGATTGGTATAATGTGTTTTAAGACCATGGAAACCAATTATGGATGATGGGTAAGATATTCAGTGTATTGGTATTTTGAGGACTTTGTGTTGTAGCCATTGGATTATAGAAAATGTAGATTAATGGGAAGGAATTCTTGAAACCTAACAAAACAAGAAAACAAAGTCTATAAAATATTTAAAACATGATAAGAATCATGTATATATTTATTTGTATGGTGAGAATTGAGAATGATGTTTGAATGAAAAATTGATTGCATTATATATGTATTAATTGTAGGACAAAATCCAGAAAGCGACGTTGGATCGTCTAATCGCTCAGATTATTTCTCTTAAGGTATAAGAGGAGTTATATATTTTAAATGCATGAATTAGAAATATTGATGATTGTTGTGTGATGATATGGATCATATTTGCCTTGCATTAATCCTTGTGTTGTGATGTAATGGATGTTTGATGATTTCTTTGATGAAAAATATGTTCGATGCATTTGGAATATATGTGTGGTGTGTTGTTGTGGTGAAATTGTATATGTATTGTTATGCATGGCCATGTGTGTGCCTATGAAATAGCATATGAGACTCTGTATTTCACCACTAATGATGATGATGATGATGATGTTTATTCATGAGAATGATGAAAAGTTATTGAGCAATATACCTATGAATATTATTGAGAGTTAATATGTGTTGTTGTGATGCCATTGTGGTAATAGATGAATCGAATTAATAATGATGATGTAAATGCCACATAAAAATCTTGAAACAATGACAATATTTGAATAACTTTAAATCCACTAAATAAAGGTGGTGGTGGTGATGATGATGATGGATGATTGATGAGGGGCATGGTAGGATGCATAGTGTAAGATTGCATATGATTTGCATCTGCATTGCATTCATAGCATATCTACATAGCTGCCGGTATGGGGTGTTAGGGGTTCCTCCGATTGACCTAGTGGGAGGGCAGCTCTATGCACGGATATTTGTTTACCCTAGTGATTCAGTGGTAGAATCATGAAGCTGCCATGCTTAATCACGGGGGATTGCATGTGGTTGACCCTTGTAGGGGGTGGCTCTTTGAGGAGTAGTTGTCCCCAGTGGTCCTTTTGGATCACAGCTACCTAGGCATGGTTCATGGTTGGCCCGCAACACCATTTTGATGTTGATATTGTTTACAGCTGTCATGGTGAAAATGACAGGTGTTGCATGAAGGCCGATGCAGTTTGGTACTAAAAAGTTGATATTTATGAATATAAGTGTACACATTTTACTTCTGCAATAGGGGCATGGTTGTATACCCATGCTTGAACCAACATTGGTGTTTATTTCCTACAGTCAGATCCGTAGTGCATTGTTGCAAATTGTTAAGTATATTTATTTGTGCATATGCATTAGCCTAAGAGCATTTGCATATAGCCTTGAGAAATACCGGAATGAGAATAAGATGTTGATTGGTAATGATTGATGGAAGAGTGAAAACTTAAGACAAGACAAATAATATGATGAAAACCCTAATATAAAACGTATGGTGAATTATTATAATCCATATTAGGTGGTATGGAGAAATGATTGATTGTGTATATCTATATGTTGGCTATGTTTGTCTATGATCATGGAATGATTGTTTGGAATACCTTTTTGTGCTTATGTTGTGAAACATATTGTTAAGAAAAAGTATGGATGAAAAAGAATTTTTTCTAAATTATTTTGGACTAGACCCCAGACTCTATACCCTCAGATTTGTTAATATCACTCATAAAGTATTTTTATTTGGAAATCTGTACAATCTGTGACTAATCTGTGTGCCAAAATATTTTCAGGATACAAGTATTAGGCTATGAAACAAATGGGGAGTTTTAGCATTCCAAAAGTTTGGTAGACAATCAAAAGTTTGATAGAAGCATTCTGATCAAAGAGTCATTCTCAACGTTCCTAAATTCTATTTAAGTAATGTATTGGGATTCATGCTCTTATCATATATATGTTCTTATCATCATAGAACACAAAGAACAAGATCAAGATCAACAACAATTGTGAGTGTACCTGTAACACCCTCTGTTACACTTTAATAAATTCTAAAAAAATTCATAATTTTTTTTAAAGATATGATTGTTAAAAAGAAACTATCGGAATAAATTATATACATTAATTCTGAAATACCTCACAAATATTATTAAAACTGAACTGTTCTATACAAGGGGTGTAGAAATATGTTTGTTGAACAATTCATTATTGAACTGTTCTATACAGAGGGTGTAGAAGTATGTTTGTTGAACAATTCATTATGTATATAAAATGTCAATCTGATACAAAGCAATGTGCGTAAATGTACAGATAAGGAGTGTCTTTGTATGTTGAGGCGGAGTGCAGTATGCGCGGGCGGTGTGAAGTCCGCCTGACGGGATCTTCTTTGTCTTGACCCAATTGGGGGTGGTACCTGCAATCGTTCTCCGACGCTCAAGTCAGTATTTCAAAATACTTAAAGACTTAGAAAGCTAATCTGAGAGAATTATGCAAGTAAGAGAGTGTAAGGTTCAAAATTGGGGATCCCTTATACCTTTTTGATAGAGGTTTATATACCTGTTACTGGTGCTCCATTATTGGTAGGACCCGCTCCTTGTTTTCAGGTATAATGCTGAAAAGGTGGTGGGTCCCTGCGCCGTTTACAAGCACCATTATTATAGTAGGTATCTCCACTTGTCTGGAAAGCGTCAATGCTTTATTATTTTATTGTTATTCCCCTTTATGCGTGACAGCGTGATTCCCACTATTAACCTCTCAAGACAGAGTCAATCTCGTGCCGGGGTTGTGAGTGTGGGCTCGCTATGCAGTATGGGAAATTCAATATTCCGCCAGTATTGAGCCTATGGCTTGGCGGAGTAATATGCATTGGGAACATTTCATGCATGTGTATAAGATATTCAATATTTTCCACCTTGGCGGAGTAACAAATTTTGGCGGAGTTACGTTCCTTGGCGGAGTAGCATGCCTTGGCGGAGTAGCATGCCTTGGTGGAGTAGCATGCCTTGGCGGAGTTACGTTTCTTGGCGGAGTAACATGCCTTGGCGGAGTTACTTGCCCTGGCGGTATGCACTCCGTATAGAAGTAATCGTAATGTATTTGAAGCGTACTTCTCTTTATTCAAAATGCTGACCTGGCAACGCATTAAAGCCATGCTCTTGGGGGCCGGTGTTAGGACCGGATCAAAAACTTTATAAAGTATTTGTACATTCATCCGAAGAAAATAAACATTAAACATTATAAGAAAGAGAGGAAACTTCATGGCCCAGAAGCAGTTACTTATTAACATAGTGACTGGCGGAGTCACTTTAATGAGCTATAACACTTAAGTTTAGCTTTTATAGGCATGGGTTTAGGCGGTGTTTGCTAGTTCAGGATTTATGGACAAGTGTTTTCATGCATTTATTGGCTTTATCATTACTTGTCACGCCTGTCATTAATGCGCCTCGAGACCACGTTTTTGCCTCTTCAATCTCCCACTACCACGTATGCCCTCATAACGATTGCCATTCCAATGATGGGACATAAATGCGTGGGATGGCAGTTGAGAAACGTTTTCGAGGTTATTACCGTGGGCCTTGGATTTTGAAAATGCGGCCCAGGAAATACCTGCCCTTAGATTCATCTATTGGTTTCAGCATCAAAAAAGGAACTGTCAGTGAGATTCATCCAACGGTTGTAAACGTGTGTTTGAATTTTAGAACCGTTGATGAGATTTATCCAACGGCTGCAAACACATCTTTGAAATTTTTGAGATTTCGCTTATTTCCCCCCAAGCCATGCCTATAAATAGGTAAACTCTTAGGAGGGAAATGTTTTGCTCCATCTTCCACTTCGCATTTGTTTGCTGAAACTGTTTTTGCTACTTTCTCGCGAGTTTATTGGTGCTGGAGTTCTTCAGTTCTTTCAGAAGCTTAAGGTAACTTGCTTCTTCCTCTGCTTTCTGTCTTCATTTTCATTGGGTTGGTTCTGTTTTTTCTTTCTGTGTGTTCGTTAAAACGAAGATGAGAGGAAAAAGGTCAGAGTCTTGCTCTAGGGTTTCTGTTCGTCCTATGTTTTCGGATATTGAGAGTGGAGATGAGGCTTTTTATACTGAGAGGGATGCAACATTTTACAGCAGCGTGGAGTTTTTTAGTAATGCTGTACATTCGTTTGTATCAGGAGGTATTCCTCAGATTGAAGTAAGAACAATGGCAGAGTGTCAAAACGTTGTGTTGCATGGGTTGGATTGGAAAAAGATGCTTGAGGTCGACCCTTATTGTTGGGTTGAGGAAGATGTTAAGGGTGCTTCCTCTCGTCATGCGACAACAAGCAGAGGGGTAGTGGAGTTGTCTGTTCCGGTTTGGAAGGATGAGAGGTATGAGGAGAGGTTCATCGTCCGTTCACCCAAGACGTATGAACGTATATGTCATCGTCCTCAAGATAGACGTACATTATACATGTACGATATTTTGTTTACCCAACTGAACAGATTCCAGATGGGCGTACTGAGGTTCCTGGATTGCGCCCCTTCTCAGCTGCACCCTAACGGTTGGGGAATAGTTCGCAGCTTCGAGGTGTTGGCTAAACATCTGGAGTTTACGCCTACTGTGGCGTTATTCTTTGCCTTTTGCCGCATTATGAGGAGAGTAAACATAAAAACTGGCGGCATGGGCTTTGTAACTCTTCGGGCGGAGTCGAAGATTGTAAATTTCAGGGCATTTGCTGACTCCGCCAAAGAAGGCGGACTTCATTTTCGGATGAGCTTTGTAAAAGTCTCTGTCAGGAAGAACAAGTCCGTTTTCTGGCGGAGTAAGGAGGGAATTGACAAATTCCCAGTAGTGTGGACCCATGAGCACTTCCTCCTGACCAAATAAGCTTATGAAGTTGAGGAGGGTGCCTTGTCAGCTACTTCTGTGGAAGTGCTCCGGACGTTGAAGGAGTACAACGCCGTCCACAAGTAGATCTTATGCAAAAGGCTGCTTGGGCGGGATGCTGAGGATTATTTAAGTAATTCTTTAAGACTTTTTGCTTGAATATTACTCCTGTTGTTTCCTGCAGCTTCTAATCATATTCATGTATGTTATTTTGCAGGAGAAATTGCTGCATTCCCTGGGATGGAACGTATTAAGCAGATTCGTATGAGCCGCGCGGAGATTGACGCGGAGAATAATGTGCAACCCAGAAGGAATCTGGCTGCTGCTCTGACAAAAACTCTTCCTTTCTCTGCATCCACTAATATAATAAATTTGGAAGGTGGTGCAGGATCCTCAGCAGCTGCTGTTGAGAGGCGTTCTAAAAAACGCCAAGAACCAGAAGCTGCTGAGGAGGAAGAAGAGGAAGTAGATCTCCAGCCCTTGCAAAGAAGGAGGACCAAAGGCAAGAAGAGGGTTGAGGAAGGAGCATCAATTGATGCTGCCATTGACCTGGAGGAGACTCAGGAGGTACCTGTTGTGGGTACTTCTGCTGATATGGGCGGTGTTGAAGGCGCCCTCGAAGAAGACGTTGTGGCGGAGGGAATGGAGGGAATTCAAACTCCAATCAGTGTTGTGGAGGATGAGGCAGAGAGGACTGAAGCCTCTCCAGGCCACCAAGTTGAAAATCCCGCCCTGGAACTGACTACCCAAAGAATACCAGTCTTCTTCGTTGATGTTCCAGGGGAGTCATCCAGGCGATCCGTCTCTCTGCCTTTGGCGGGGTCTCGATTGAATCCTTTTTTGTACTTTACAAATATGGGATCCCGCCAGTCGGAGAGGCATGATCCAGAGTTCATCCTCCGCCCCGACCTCGACTTCGAGGAGATTCCGAACGCCGCTGCAGCTGCGAGGTGGCACCTTACAGAAATAGATGGCATCTTGGCCTCTGTACCCCGTATAGCTGATGTTGCTGCTGAGGCCAACATGTTTCAAGCGTCTTTTCATGAGTCTGCTGAAAAGATTCGTAGCTTGGAACATGATAATGAACAGCTGTCGGAGGTGATTAAGGCCAAGGACAAACACCTTGACACCGCCGATGCTATTATCAAGAAGCTGGAGGATGAGCTGGCTCGGGTGAGAGCTGACAAAGCTTTGCTAGAAATGCAAGTTTCTGGCTTAAGAGAGCAGAATACAAAGCTGGGCGAGGAGGTGAGTGGACTGTCCCAGGTGAAGGCTGACAATGATTTGCTAAAACAACAAGTTTCGGATCTGACTCAGCAGAAACAAAAATTGGGCGAGGATGTGAGTGAGCTTCAGCAGAAGTTGGTTTCCCTTGAACTTAATAAAACTACTGCTGAAGGTGCCTGGGCAGCGGAGTTGGACCAAGCAGCTACTGCATACAATAACCTTGAAAAACAGGTTGAAGAGTTGCGAGCTGAAAAAGCTACCTCAGATGCCGCCAGTAAAAGGCTTGACAAGGAGTTACAATCTGCGTTAGATGCGGCTAAGGCAGCGATTGATGATGCTTTCAGCATGGCTGTTCGTCAACTCCGCAATCCAGGCGTTGCTCTCTCCACCACAGGCATTCATCCTTACTACGAATTCATCAATGGAGAATTGATGGTGCCTGTTCAGGGGGGTCACGCTCCTGCGCCCAGTGTTGAATATATCCTGGCGTAGTCGCCTCTTAGGAATTTAATGAAATAGGATTCCGTAAGGAGGCAAGTAGCCTCTTAGGAATTTCAATGGAGTTGGATTCCGTAAGGAGGCGGAGTAGCCTTTTAAGAATTTAATGAAATAGGATTCCGTAAGGAGGCGGAGTAGCCTCTTAGGAATTTCAATGGAGTTGGATTCTGTAAGGAGGCGGAGTATCCTCTTAGGAATTTCAATGAGATTGGATTCCGTAAGGCGGAGTAGCCTCTTAGGAATTTCAATGAGGTTGGATTCCGTAAGAAGGCGGAGTAGCCTTTTAGGAATTTAATGAAATAGGATTCCGTAAGGAGGCGGAGTAGCCTCCTAGGAATTTCAATGGAGTTGAATTCCGTAAGGAGGCGGAATAGCCTCTTAGGAATTTCAATGAGATTGGATTCCGTAAGAAGGCGGAGTAGCCTCTTAGGAATTTCAATGAGGTTGGATTCCTTAAGAAGGCGGAGTAGCCTTTTAGGAATTTAATGAAATAGGATTCTGTAAGGAGGCGGAGTAGCCTCCTAGGAATTTCAATGGAGTTGAATTCTGTAAGGAGGCGGAATAGCCTCTTAGGAATTTCAGTGAGATTGGATTCCGTAAGAAGGCGGAGTAGCCTCTTAGGAATTTCAATGAGGTTGGATTCCGTAAGAAGGCGGAGTAGCCTTTTAGGAATTTAATGAAATAGGATTCCGTAAGGAGGCGGAGTAGCCTCTTAGGAATTTCAATGGAGTTGGATTCCGTAAGGAGGCGGAGTAGCCTCTTAGGAATTTCAATGAGATTGGATTCCGTAAGAAGGTGGAGTAGCCTCTTAGGAATTTCAATGGAGTTGGATTCCGTAAGGAGGCGGAGTAGCCTCTTAGGAATTTCAATGAGATTGGATTCCGTAAGAAGGCGGAGTAGCCTCTTAGGAATTTCAATGGAGTTGGATTCCGTAAGAAGGCGGAGTAGCCTCTTAGGAATTTCAATGGAGTTGGATTC
Source organism: Clitoria ternatea (assembly GCA_037962975.1). NCBI lineage: Eukaryota > Viridiplantae > Streptophyta > Magnoliopsida > Fabales > Fabaceae > Clitoria > Clitoria ternatea. Next base: position 80,725,951 of record CM075672.1, read on the forward strand.
CGTAAGAAGGCGGAGTAGCCTCTTAGGAATTTCAAAGAAGTACAATTTTACAAGTGTTGAACTTACTTGAACTTGTTGATAGTGCTTGAGTTTGTTGATTATGTACTCTGTAAAACATTGGAAGTTAGGCGGAGTCAAGTTTTGGATGGAATGTTCATCCTTTTGAACTTGGACCGGAGTGTAACTCCTGGTCAAATGAGAATTGTTGAATCCAGGATGGCTATGGTGCAGCATATAGCTGTGACACCAGCTCTTTCCACAAGAAGCCTGCAGGACCTTGGGGACGAATTAGTGCAGCATATAGCTATGACACCAGTTCCTTCCATATGCGGCCTGTAGGACCTTAAGGTCGGTATGGTGCAGCATATAGCTGTGACACCAATCCTTTCCCCTCAAGGAGTTTTTTGGACCTTAGGGTCGGTATGGTGCAGCATATAGCTGAGACACCAATCCTTTCCCCCCAAGGAGTTTTTTGGACCTTAGGGTCGGTATGGTGCAGCATATAGCTGAGACACCAATCCTTTCCCCCCAAGGAGTTTTTTGGACCTTAGGGTCGGTATGGTGCAGCATATAGCTGTGACACCAATCCTTTCCCCCCAAGGAGTTTTTGTTGACTCCGTTTGTGAAGCGTTGTTGCATGTTGGTTGATCTTTATGGAATAAAGAGTTATGCATCTGTGCTTCAATTTTTGGAGCCGTTGTCTTATCTGCATGGGAATAAATTCTGCCATGGATAATCAATTCAAAGTTAGAGTGAAGATTGAATACAGGAAGGCATTTCATTAATAATGGAACTACATAAAGGGCTGAGTTGGGGTATATCTTTTCGAAACCCTTTCAAGGAAAGCATACATAGGAAGATCCTTGAGTTAGGAAGAAAATATCATACCATATTACCCAACTAGCTGTAGTATATGCGTAAATTTAAAATGTTCCATTTATTCCTGACCGGAGTGCCATCTAAGTTTTCTAGGCGGTATGTGCCTTTACCCAAAACCTCGATGACTCGGTATGGACCTTCCCAGGTTGGTGCCAATTTGCCTTGGTGTGCAAATTTGTTGCCAATATTGGCCCTTCTTAGGACCAAATCTCCTTCTTTGAAACGGCGTTCAAAAATGCGTGTGTTATACCGTTTGGCGGCCTTTGCTTTGACAGCTTGGTCTCTTACAAAGGCTTCCTCTCTCAACTCCGCCAAAACCTCGAGTTTATGTGTGAGGTTCTGTTGATTGGCTTCTTCGTTGAAATGGAGGACTCGAGCTGAAGGGGCTGCCAATTCAATGGGAATGACAGCCTCAACTCCATATGTCAGCCGATATGGAGATTCATTCATGGTGGAGTGAGGGGTTGTTCTGTATGCCCATAAAACATGGCACAGTTGATTTGCCCAATCTCCTTTTGCCTCACCGAGGCGTTTCTTGAGGCCCTTCAAGATTTCTCTGTTGGCAACCTCTGCTTGTCCATTGGTTTGAGGGTGTTCCACAGAAGAGAAAATCTGTGTAATGCTGAGATTTTCTAGAAGTTCAGTGAACTTGCGATCTGTGAACTGGGTGCCATTATCAGTGACTATGCGTCCAGGGACTCCGAAACGTGCAATGATATTTTTATACACGAACCTTCGAGTCCTGGCTGACGTTATGTGCACCACTGCCTCTGCCTCAATCCATTTGGTGAAATAATCAACACCAACTATCAAGTATTTAATACCGCCGGGCGCAGTTGGGAATGGACCCAAGATATCCATGCCCCATTGATAGAAAGGCCAAGGCGTTATTGATGATGACATTTCCTCCGCTGGAGTGTGGTGGAGATTTGCGAATCGTTGGCATTGATCGCATTTTTGAACATACGAGGCGGAGTCATGCTTCAGAGTGGGCCACCAATACCCCGCCCTGAGTATTTTTCTCATTAGACTCCGTGCCCCTGGGTGATGTCCACACTGCCCTTCATGGACTTCTTCCAAAACAGCTTGCACCTCGTTTTCATTTATACAAATTAGGTAAGGAACAGAAATTCCTCGGCGGTATAACTATCCGTCTAGGAGTGTATAATAGGGTGCTTCTTTCTTTAGTTTCTTTCGCTCAAGATCATCCGTGGGCAATTGTCCATTAACAAGGTAACGAACTATTGGTGCTACCCAGGAATTGTCGTTAAAGGAGCGGCTCTTAATCATATGTACTGATAAAGGAAAGGAAATGCTTGGCTCTGTCAAGGTACTCTGTACAACCGTAGTTGTGCACCCCGCCTTCTTTGTGCTGGCTAACCTGGAGAGGATATCAGCACGTGTATTCTCTTCGCGGGGTACATGCTTGAAAGTGACTTCATTAAAGCACTGCTTTAACTCATTGACGCAATCCAGATATTGTTGTAGCAGGGGTTCTTTAGCCTGATACTCACCAAGAATTTGTGAGATGACTAATTGAGAATCACTGCATAGGGTAACAGTTTTGGCCCCAATATCTTGGGCTGCTCTGAGTCCGGCCAAGCAGGCTTCATACTCCGCCTGATTGTTAGACGTAGTGAAGGTGAAGTGTAATGAAATTTCAAGATGTACCCCGTCATCACTTTCTATAACAATTCCTGCTCCACATCCTTTGCTGTTTGAAGACCCATCGACATATATTGTCCAATGCGAATGATCTGTATCTGGGTTAGAGCCTGTTAATTCAACTACGAAATCTGCTAGGACTTGTGCCTTGATAGCAGTTCTTGGCTCGTCAGATATGTCGAATTCAGAGAGTTCTATGGCCCATTTGATCATCCTTCCTGCCAGGTCTGGTTTGAACAATATAGTACGGAGCGGTAAGTCTGTGCGAATCAGGATGGGATGTGCATGGAAATATGGTCTTAGGCGTCGTGAGGCCCAAACAACTGCAAGTGCTGCCTTTTCAATTTTCTGGTAACGGCACTCTGCACCATGCAATGTTCTACCAGTGAAGTACACCGGTCGTTGGCCTTCAACTGTTTCCTTGACCAGAGCCACTGCCAGCGCTTCATCTGAAACAGACAAATAAACAATGAGTTGTTCGCCTGGGCTTGGTTTGACCAGGATTGGAGGGCTGGCCAAGACATTTTTCAAGCTTTGGAAGGCCGCCTCTTGCTCTGGGCCCCAATTGAATTTCTTATCCTTCTTCAGCATTTTGTACAAAGGAAGAGAGCGATGAGCAATTTTTGGCATAAATCGTGCTAGAGCAGCGATTTTGCCATTGAGGGATTGTACCTCCTTCAATGTTTTGGGGCTCTGCAACTCTTGAATTACTCGACATTTATCAGGATTAGCCTCTATGCCTTTTTGTGTTAACATGAAACCCAAAAATCTGCCCCCAGGAACAGCAAATGTATATTTTAATGGATTGAGTCTCATGTTGTATTGCTGTAGGCGTTGGAAGATGAGGCGTAGGTCTTCAACATGGTCTCCTCCCTCTGGGGTCTTGGCAATGATGTCGTCAATATAAACCTCTACCAGCTTTGTGTGCATACCCTCAAAAACTTTGTTGATCATGCGCTGGTAGGTTGCCCCGGCGTTCTTTAGCCCAAATGGCATGACGTTGTAGCAAAAGACCCCTTTGTCATTAATGAATGCTGTCTTCTCCTGATCATCCTCACACATTGGAATTTGGTTGTATCCGAAGTAGGCATCCATAAAAGATAGATACTTGTATCCTGAGGAATCGTCAACCAATCTGTCAATGTTGGGGAGAGGGTATGGATCTTTGGGACAGCATTTATTCAAATCAACGTAGTCTATGCACATACGCCATTTTCCATTGGCTTTCTGTACCATAACCACGTTGGACAGCCAGGAGGAGTAACGGAGTTCCCTGATGAACCCCACCTTGAGAAGCTCCTCTGTTTGTTCACAAGCAGCTTTTTACTTAGCAGGACCTATACGCCGTTTCTTTTGTGCCACTGGCTTAGTTTCAGGATACACCGCCAGGCGGTGACAACAAAAGTTAGGATCCATGCCAGGCATGTCTGCAGCGGTCCAAGCAAAAATTTCTTTGTATTCATGGAGGAGTGCAATCAATTTTGCTTCCATGTTAGGCTCCAGTTTGTCATTGATGTTAGTAATTTGCTCCGGGGTGCTGCCTAAGACAATAGACTTGGAACCACCATCAGGAGTTGGTTTCAAAGGATTCAGTGGGTCTATAGAAGACTCCGCCCTGGGGTCAAGATCCACCAAATTGACGGATGCCGCCGCACTGCTTCCTTCGTTCAGTTTTCTTTTCTTAGACATGGTTTCAAGTTTCACCATGTTAAGACTCAAATTGTAACAATAGCGAGCCATCTCCTGGTCACCCCTTACAGATGAGACTTGATTATCTTTGTCAATGAACTTGATTAACAAGTGGGGGGTTGAAACGATGGCTTCCATGGCATTCAGGGTAGGCCGCCTGATGATGCCATTGTATGGAGATTTAACATCAATGACAAGAATCCTGGATTTCACAGTCCTTGCCCTAGGTTCACCATCGAAAGTGATCCTTGTATCCAAGTAGCCTTTAGTGGGCTGTTTGGCACCATTAAAGGTTGTAAGGTCCTGCGTATAAGGCTGCAAATCAGCATCAGTTAGTCCCATGCGTTTAAAACAGTCATAGAAGATAACGTCGCAGGAACTTCCCTGGTCAATTAGGATGCGTTTTACATCCATATTAGCGATTACTGCGATAATCACTACTGCGTCATCTCCCTCAGGAACTATAGGGCCAAAATCATCATCTGTGAAGGTTATGGGCGGAGTCTGGACCCCGTTCCTGAATGGGCGATATTCCTTACCCTTGCCTTGCACAGACAAGATCATACGATGGTGATTTTTCCTGGTGGTGTTTGAGGGTCCGCCTCCAGCGAATCCCCCAGCAATTATATCTACAACCTGCCTTTTACCCCGTGATCTGGGTTCTGGGCTTGGCTCTCTTGGGGCGGACTCAAGAACAACGTCCTTTTGTTTTTCGGTTACCACCGTATGTTTTGGCTCCCGAGTGTTATCAGGATCAGGAGAACGATCACGAGATCTTTTCTCAAATCTCTCTGGTTCATCGTGAGATTTACCCTTGAACAAATAATGTTTCAGTTTGCCTTCACGAATGAGTACCTCAATGGTATTTTTGAGTTGCTTGCACTCCTCCGTGGTATGGCCAACTGACTCATGGAACTCACAATATTTCTTTGGGTTCCCGCCACGTCTGATTGGAGGTGGACGTTGAATCCCGTAAATATTAAGGGTAGTCCATCCTATTTCACGCAAGATTTGCTCATATGACGTGTTCAGGGGTGCATAATGAGCGAAATTGAACACACGTCTATCTTGCTGTTTGAAGGGCTGGTTCCCTGCTTTGTCTTTCTGAGGTAACTTATCATTCCTGGATGATTTTTCTTTACCTTTGTCATGGTGTGGAGTTGCGGTGGGTGGTTTACTGCGTGATGCAGTGGCTTCCAGGTGCATCTCAATACCAACGTACTTGGACACCTTCCTGCGAAATTCCTCCATTGTGGATGGAGGTCTCTTTGCCAACGACAGAGCAAAAGGTGATTTTGGCTGCATAGCCTCGATGAGGATATGCAACTGTATCGCTTCCGTCAAATCAGGAACCATGGCTGCCTCCTTATAGAATCTCTTAAGGAAATCCTTCAGAGATTCTTTGTCACCTTGCTTGATCTGAGCCAAGGTATGAGAGGTTCTAGGTGCATCCCTAGAGATCACGAAGTGGCTGCCAAAAACTGTAGCCAGATCCTCCCATGAATCAATGGAACCTGAAGGTAAACTCTTGAACCAACTAAGAGCTTCACCTGTAAGGGTTCTGGGGAACATCCTACACATGATATCTTCTTCTGCACCTAGGAACATAGCCTCATAGATGTAAGCATCTAGATGCTTAGAAGGATCTGTTTCCCCAGTATATTTTCCTATGGAAATAGGTTGCATGGTCTGCAAATGTCTGGGGACATGCGCATTCATGAGCCTTTTAGAAAATTGGATACTCATCTTGTATCCTGAGGGGGATGCAATTGAGCCTGCTCTCCTCCCCTCTTGATGTTGTGCATTTGCCAGTGGAAGGCTTCGTTGCTCTTCCATGTAAGTAGGGATGCGAGAGTAGCTGGGAGTGCTTGATTCCTCTTGTGCATGCGCCTCATGATGCGGCTGTCTTGCAGGACCTACTCTCTCGTGAGTGTGATTTGCCTTTTCACGTCGAAGCTCAGCAATTTCTTCTCTCAGCATCCTAATCATGTCATCTCTCGGATCTGGAGAATCAGCATGCGTTGCTTTTTTGTGAGCATCGTTATCAAAATTGAGACGTCTAGGATTGCGTGGAGGAGAATCCTCAGTCTGCACTTCTGGTCCTGGTCTTTCCATTAATGATGAATGTAATGGAGATTGATCAAAGATTGTGGGAATACCAAATTTACAGGTCCCACTGGGCGTGCCAATGAACTGTTCTATACAGGGGGTGTAGAAATATGTTTGTTGAACAATTCATTATTGAACTGTTCTATACAGGGGGTGTAGAAGTATGTTTGTTGAACAATTCATTATGTATATAAAATGTCAATCTGATACAAAGCAATGTGCGTAAATGTACAGATAAGGAGTGTCTTTGTATGTTGAGGCGGAGTGCAGTATGCGCGGGCGGTGTGAAGTCCGCCTGACGGGATCTTCTTTGTCTTGACCCGATTGGGGGTGGTACCTGCAATCGTTCTCCGACGCTCAAGTCAATATTTCAGAATACTTAAAGACTTAGAAAGCTAATCTGAGAGAATTATGCAAGTAAGAGAGTGTAAGGTTCAGAATTGGGGATCCCTTATACCTTTTTGATAGAGGTTTATATACCTGTTACTGGTGCTCCATTATTGGTAGGACCCGCTCCTTGTTTTCAGGTATAATGCTGAAAAGGTGGTGGGTCCCTGCGCCGTTTACAAGCACCATTATTGTAGTAGGTATCTCCACTTATCTGGAAAGCGTCAATGCTTTATTATTTTATTGTTATTCCCCTTTATGCGTGACAGCGTGATTCCCACTATTAACCTCTCAAGACAGAGTCAATCTGGTGCCGGGGTTGTGAGTGTGGGTTCGCTACGTAGTATGGGAAATTCAATATTCCGCCAGTATTGAGCCTATGGCTTGGCGGAGTAATATGCATTGGGAACATTTCATGCATGTGTATAAGATATTCAATATTTTCCACCTTGGCGGAGTAACAAATTTTGGCAGAGTTACGTTCCTTGGCGGAGTAGCATGCCTTGGCGGAGTAGCATGCCTTGGTGGAGTAGCATGCCTTGGCGGAGTTACGTTTCTTGGCGGAGTAACATGCCTTGGCGGAGTTACTTGCCCTGGCAGTATGCACTCCGTATAAAAGTAATCGTAATGTATTTGAAGCGTACTTCTCTTTATTCAAAATGCTGACCTGGCAACGCATTAAAGCCATGCTCTTGGGGGCCGGTGTTAGGACCGGATCAAAAACTTTATAAAGTATTTGTACATTCATCCGAAGAAAATAAACATTAAACATTATAAGAAAGAGAGGAAACTCCATGGCCCAGAAGCAGTTACTTATTAACATTATTTATTCATTGGACCACGGCATTCATACCGAGCTCCCTTTCTAGAACGTGTTATATCTACTGCCGAAATTCTTCGATCCTGCCCTCTGAACCATCAATTTAGAATATATGAAACAAAGACACGGAGAAAGGAGTGAGAAACAGAATATAATATTATTGATTAAGACATAAGCAACAAAGGGTTTTCACAAACCAATACATAATAATATCAATCACAATCACATACACAATCAATTATGAATGCATGAATGTATGCAATATCTTCATCATAACTTACCTATATATGTGGGCCCTTAAATTTTAATTTGCACTGGGCCAACCAGGAGTTTACACTGTTCCATAAGTCCGGATAATAATAATATGAACAGCTCAACTGGTATGGAAACACTTAGAGACTAGTCAGATTGAGAAAGTTTTTATTGTGAAAGTACCCGATACTAGGGAGCTACCCCAGGTCCCCTGAAGCACCCTTTCACACCCTCTCATCCCAAGGCTCGTAATTAAGCCTCCTCTAATGTATCCTCGGTTTCTATAATCCGTCCCCAGACAATATCATTTTATTTCACTTTAATGATTCATGATGCATGAACTACTCGCGTATTTAATTTGTTAAGGCTTTTAGAAACTCAATTATTAAATCCCTTAAAGGTTTACAATATCATTTCAATAAACTGTACATTTTCTCAATTCTCCGAATTTCTGTCCCATAGAAATAAATTTGGTACAGTTTTCAAATCTCACTGAAATTGAGTTTCTAAGCCTTAAATATCTAAAACTTTCTCATATAAAACTTTACATAATCTTTCTCAAATTAAATCTTAACAAAATCAAATTTAGGAATCTCAATTATTTCCAAATATCTTTAATTATTAAGTTGGAAAAAAATAAAACAATTTTCTTTTAAAAAATTTTGTTTTATTAAAAGAGAATAATTATTAACCAAAAATTCTTAAAATTACAAAATTTTTCTTTAACTCAAGATTTAATTAATTAATTCTCATAAAATGTTTTCTTTCTAAAATAAATACTAATTTTTTTATTCTAAATATTGAAAATAAAGTTAATAAAATAATTTCTAAGAAGAGAAGATTTAAAGTAAAAATTTAAAGAGTAAGGTAAGAAAATTCTTACTGAATTTAGCTTTCCGTCATGCTCGTTATATGCTCAAACTCCACGTCACAAAATCATCAATCAAAATCAAGCATTATCAATTATAACTAAATATCATCAATCACATCAAATATTATTAATCACAATTAAATATCAATCAAAATCAAGTCAACAAAGCATTATTTATAAATATTATAATTCAAAGTTTAATGGTTATTAATATAGTCAATTTGAATCCTTTTGGTCAATTCCTCGTATAGGTCTATGTAAGTCCATATAATCCAGTCCTTGCATAGGTATAGTTCAGTCCATATGGGTCATAATGGTCCAAATCCTTGCATAGGTATAGTCTAGTCCATATAGGTCATAATGGTCCAAGTCCTTGCATAGGTATATTAGAGTTAGTTAAACCGGATATTTAATTTAAAATTTATTAAAAATGTTAAGTTAAACAGTTAATATTTTAAAATAATATTATTATTAAATTTAAAAGGAGTAGGGGACTCCTCCCATTATTCTTATGTCTTTTCATATTATACTCTTATCTCACTCCCCCTTACCTTGAGTTGTTACCAAAAAGAGATTTGCTTTGCGCCTCCGATTTCAAGAAATATTAATACCAATCTTATTTCAGTATAAGCATAAGACGAAAATTAAGATTAATACTTAAAACAGAAATGGTAAATTTTGAATAGTGAATAGTGAATAGTGAATAGTGAATAGTAAATTATGAATAGTAACAGTAAATAGTAAAACGTGAATAGTAACGGTAAATAGTAAATCGTGAATAGTAATGGTAAATAGTAACAGTAAATAGTAATTTACTATTTAAATAGTAATTTACTATTAAAATAGTGTTTACTATGCAGAATAGTAACTTAAAATAATATTATTTCCAGTATAATAACAGATTTCTAAAAACGATATGAAAATAACCCAAAAAATATAAAAGAGAAGTATTCTTACCTTAGGATTTTGGCAGAACCTTCTCTCCAAAAACTTTTCTTCTCTCTCTCACTTCCACCACTATCTCACTAGCACTACTATATTAAGAAAACTTAATCTGAAATTGTGAATTCTAAAGAAGAAATCCTTCGGTATTTATAGGAAAAAAATTTACTATGCATGCCATTATTTTAATATAAAAGTACTATGCATTTTTTATTTTTTTATTCCAGGTTACTGTGCACCTTTTGAAAATTTCGTACATGCATAGTGTTTTGCATAGTAATTGTCGGCAGAATTATTAAGCCAAATAGTAACCTTTCACTCGGTATATTTTAAATATTCAAAATGAGTCCTTTTTGAAATTTAGCGATATTATATCAGTCCTTACTAATTTTATAACATGTAATATAAAGTTGAAATTTTAAAAATCTAAAATTTTCTGTTAATAAAAATTTATTAATATGTTTCTAATTTTTTAACGATTGGAAAAAATCAAGATTTTTCTCAAACCGATAATTTTTAGATAAGTCTACTTGAAACGGATTTTAGAAAATTTTCTTATAATTTACATTCACTTTCTTATAAATATTTTTAATTTAAGTCACTTATATGAATTTAAAATTATTTAAAAATATTATTTTATATAAAAAAATTCCAAAATTCCAAAAAATTTCAAAAAATCATAAATAATACGTAGATTAAAAAGTTTTAAAGAGCCATAATCTAATTACTTCAAAATTTTAATATAAAAATAAAAATAGGGGTGTTACAACTCTACTCCCCTTAGAAAATTTCGTCCTCGAAATTTACATTATTCAGTAAAACAAATGAGGATGAGACTCTTTCATCTCAGTTTCTAGTTCTCATGTAGCATCTTCCCCTCTCGTTTCACTCCAAATGACCTTTACAAGCGGAATTGTCTTGTCTCTTAACTTTTTTATTCTTCTATCACCTATTCTGATAGGTGGTGCATCATATGTAAGATTATCTTTAACTTGTATGACATCAGGTTCAATAACATGTGTAGGATCAAATATATATTTTCGTAAGTTTGACACATGAAAAACATTATGGATATTAGAAAGAAAAGGTGGTAATGCTATTTGGTAGGCAAGGGGACTAACTTTATGAATTATTTGGTATGGACCAATAAATCTAGGAGTTAGTTTTTGAGATTTCATTGCCCGACCGACCCCAGTCATAGGTGTGACTTTCAAGAATACATGATCGCCTTCTTGAAATTCGAGCGGCTTTCTTCTTTTGTCATAGTAACTTTTCTGCCTGCTTTGTGTTGCCTTCATCTTTTCCTAAACTATTTTGATTTTATCCGTGGTTTGTTGTACCAACTCTGGTCCTAGCATCAAGTTTTCACCAGTCTCAAACCAACATAGCGGGGTCCTACATTTTCTTCCATATAATGCTTCAAAAGGTGCCATGCCAATGCTAGCATGGAAACTGTTGTTGTAGGTAAACTCCACATATGGTAAGAATTGATTCCAACTTCCTTTATGCTCTAACACACAAGCTCGTAACAAGTCCTCTAGAGATTGGATTGTTCTTTCTGATTGTCCATCTGTCTGAGGATGATATGCTGAACTCAGACGTAGTCTTGTTCCCAAAGCCTTGTACAAGCTCTTCCAGAATTGTGATGTAAAACGCGGGTCCGGATCAGAAATGATACTTGAAGGAATTCCATGTAATCTCACAATCTCCTCGATGTATAATTTTGCCAGCTTCTCCATAGAGTAACGAATATTAATGGGAATAAAGTGGGCAGACTTTGTTAGTCTATCAACTATTACCCATATTGAATCATGTCCTAATGGAGTTTTAGGTAGAGAAGTCACAAAATCCATGGTAATGCTATCCCATTTCCATTCTGGTATTTCCATTGATTGTAGCATTCCAGGGGGTTTTTGATGTTCCACTTTAACCTTCTAGAAAATTAGACATGCAGCCACGTACTCTGCCACTACTTTCTTCATTCCAGGCCACCAAAATAACTTCTTCAAATCTTGATACATTTTAGTAGCTTCGGGATGAACGCTCATATAACTTTTATGGCCTTCTTCCAAAATTGCTTTCCTCAACTCCTCTTGATTAGGGATACATACTCGATCCTTATACCTCAGCAATTGGTCACTTCTTACATTGAACTCGACTTCTTTTCCTTGTTTCAAGAGTTCTTTCTTCTCTTGCAGGAATTCATCCTCTCATTGAGCCTCTAAAACTTGTCTCAGGAATTCACTTGTCACTTGCAATGCTCCTAATCTGTAGCTGTTAGCATTAACCTTTACTGCTAGGTTAAGATCTCTGAAGTTCTCTATTAATTCCAGCTCTTTAATCATCATTGTGGACATATGTAGAGACTTTCGACTTAAAGCATCAGTTACTACGTTCGCTTTTCCAGGATGGTATTGCAACTCAAAGTCGTAGTCCTTTAAGAACTCCATCCATCTTCGTTGCCTCATGTTCAACTCCTTTTGGTCGAATAAATACTTAAGACTCTTATGATCACTAAACACATCGAATGTTGCACCGTATAGATAATGCCTCCAAATCTTTAAGGCAAAAACTACAGCGGCTAACTCTAAGTCATGGGTAGGGTAGTTAATCTCATGTTGCCTTAATTGGCGCGACGCATAGGCTACAACCTTCTTGTCTTGCATGAGTACACTTCCTAGTCCTTGTTTAGACGCATCACAGTAAACTTCAAAACTTCGATGTGGATCAGGGAGTACTAACACCGGCGCAGAAGTAAGTCGATCTTTCAGTTCTTGAAAACTATTCTCGCATTGTGTCGTCCACATAAAAGGTTCTCCTTTCCGTGTTAACTTGGTCAATGGGTATCCTAGCTTTGAAAATCCTTCAATGAATCTCCTATAGTATCCAGCCAAACCTAAGAAACTTTTAATCTCAGTGATTGTGGTTGGTCTCTCCCATTTTAAAACTGCTTCCACCTTGGAAGGGTCTACAGCTATTTCTCCTTGACTAATTACATGTCCTAAAAAGTTCACTTCTTCCAACCAGAATTCACACTTCGACAACTTTGCATACAGTTGTTTCTTTTTCAGGATTTCCAACACGACCTTTAAATGTTCAACATGTTCTTTTCTGCTTTTAGAGTACACTAATATATCATCAATGAACACCACTACAAATTTATCTAGATATGGATGAAAAATCCTATTCATGTAATCTATGAATACGGCTGGTGCATTAGTTACACCAAAAGGCATTACTAGATATTCGTAATGGCCATAGCGTGTTCTAAAAGCAGTTTTTGGTACATCTTCTTTCTTTACCCTTATTTGATGGTATCCAGACCTCAAATCAATTTTGGAGAACACCGTGGCACCACGCAGCTGATCCATCAAGTCGTCAATCCTTGGCAGAGGATATCTGTTCTTGATTGTTACCTTGTTTAGTTGTCGATAATCTACACACAACCTCATGCTACCATCCTTCTTCTTAACCAACAACACTGGTGCACCCCAGGGGGATACACTAGGTCGTATAAACTGCTTCTCTATCATCTCTTCAAGTTGTTTCTTCAACTCTGCTAATTCTAGAGGTGACATTCGGTATGGTGCAATTGAAATGGGTCCAACTCCAGGTACTAGATCAATGGCAAATTCCACATCTCTTTCTGGGGGTAAACCAGGGATATCTTCAGGAAAAACGTCAGGAAATTCACACACAACCGGCAGATTTTTTATTTTTGATTCTTGCTCTCCTTTCGTTAAAAGCAATAGCATGAATCCTTGAGCCCCTCCTTTTAAAGAGGCACTCACTTGGTTGGCGGTTAGAAATCTCGAATCCTCAGGATTCAAATTCATTGGTTCTTTAAACATTATGGTTTTATTATGACAATCTATTAGAACATGATTGTCAGACAACCAATCTAGCCCAATAATAACTTCTAAGCTAGAAAGGGGTAAACAGAAAAGATTAGCTTTAAAGTCCCTACCATTTATGACAATAGGGTATTTCCAACAGGCTTTAGAAGTGACAATGGGATTGTTTCCAGGAGTATGTACAGATAAGTCAAATGGCAGTTCTATCACAGGTAATTTTAGTTTTTCTACACAGTCATTGGCAATAAAGGAATGTGATGCACCTGAGTCATACATAACAGTTAAAGGAATCTTATTAATGATACACTTACCTTCCACCATGGAATCAGAATGAGATACTTCTTCTCCAGTGATTGCAAAAACCTTTCCTTTTGCCTTCGGCCTTCCGACTGCACTGTGCACACCTCCTTGAGTATTTATGTTTGTACTCGCACCTTTAGGGTTTTCCCTCTTCATCTCTGTACAATCCTTGATATGATGACCTGGTTTGTTACACTTAAAACAAACATAAGTGTTTTTAGGACAATCCCTTTTCAAATGGGGTCCTCCACAGATAAAACATTTAAAATTTGGTGCAGATGTCGGGTAATAGCTTCCAGTTGAAGCTTGGGGTCTGTTAGGAACAGATGCTGCTCCAAACCGGCGAAATGGCGCTTGGTAAGGCTTATTCCTTCTGAAGTCTCTTCTTTGGTGATGGTGAGGTCCTCCACTTCTTATTTCTCCTGCCTTGTGAATGGGCTCACGACTTTTGGTCATTCTATCCTTATGATCTTCTTCAAAGATCCTGCAGCGATTTACCAATACAGAAAATTCATGGATTTCCTGCATTCGTATAGCTTCCTTAATTTCTGGCTGCAATCCATTTACAAACTTTGCACACCGATCTCTTTCATTAGTAGCGTCATTATAATGAGAATGAAAACGAGATAGCTCTTCAAACCTGGATGCGTACTCTCCAACGGTCATATTTCCTTGGGTCAGCGACAGGAATTTGAATTGTCTTTTCTCTTTAACATCAGCTGGAAAGTATTTCTCCAGAAACATATCCTTGAAATAATCCCAAGTGATCTCCACGTCGTTGACTTCGAATTGTCTACGCATGCTATCCCTCCAATGTTCGGCATCCTCAGATAAGGCATAAGTAGAGAAGACTACCTTATCAGCTTCATTACATTGCAATGCTCGAAAGATCTTCTCTATCTCTCGAATCCAGATTTGTGCTCCATCAGGGTTATATCCTCCCTTGAAACGAGGTGGATTGTGCTTTTCGAATAGGTCCAGCCTTCTCAAGGCATCGTTACCTTGACCTTCACGTGCTCCCATTGCATTGATTAAGCGTTCTACAACTCCAGCAAGATCGTTTCCAGCCATTAGTTTCCTGTTTCACAGTAACTGAGATTTGTCACATCAATCACAGTTACTACCAAGTCAGATATTCTACCTATACAGAGTTTACAGACAAAGCAAGATAGACCTTTTCCCCAGGCCTATTGGATTAACTGCTCTGATACCACTTTGTAACACCCTCTGTTACACTTTAATAAATTCTAGAAAAATTCATAATTTTTTTTAAAGATATGATTGTTAAAAAGAAACTATCAGAATAAATTATATACATTAATTCTGAAATACCTCACAAATATTATTAAAACTGTATAAAGTATTTGTACATTCATCCGAAGAAAATAAACATTAAACATTATAAGAAAGAGAGGAAACTCCATGGCCCAGAAGCAGTTACTTATTAACATTATTTATTCATTGGACCACGGCATTCATACCGAGCTCCCTTTCTAGAACATGTTATATCTACTGCCGAAATTCTTCGATCCTGCCATCTGAACCATCAATTTAGAATATATGAAACAAAGACACGGAGAAAGGAGTGAGAAACAGAATATAATATTATTGATTAAGACATAAGCAACAAAGGGTTTTCACAAACCAATACATAATAATATCAATCACAATCACACACACAATCAATTATGAATGCATGAACGTATGTAATATCTTCATCATAACTTACCTATATATGTGGGCGCTTAAATTTTAATTTGCACTGGGCCAACCAGGAGTTTACACTGTTCCATAAGTCCGGATAATAATAATATGAACAGCTCAACTGGTATGGAAACACTTAGAGACTAGTCAGATTGAGAAAGTTTTTATTGTGAAAGTACCCGACACTAGGGAGCTACCCCAGGTCCCCTGAAGCACCCTTTCACACCCTCTCATCCCAAGGCTCGTAATTAAGCCTCCTCTAATGTATCCTCGGTTTCTATAATCCGTCCCCAGACAATATCATTTTATTTCACTTTAATGATTCATGATGCATGAACTACTCGCGTATTTAATTTGTTAAGGCTTTTAGAAACTCAATTATTAAATCCCTTAAAGGTTTACAATATCATTTCAATAAACTGTACATTTTCTCAATTCTCCGAATTTCTGTCCCATAGAAATAAATTTGGTACAGTTTTCAAATCTCACTGAAATTGAGTTTCTAAGCCTTAAATATCTAAAACTTTCTCATATAAAACTTTACATAATCTTTCTCAAATTAAATCTTAACAAAATCAAATTTAGGAATCTCAATTATTTCCAAATATCTTTAGTTATTAAGTTGGAAAAAAATAAAATAATTTTCTTTTAAAAAATTTTGTTTTATTAAAAGAGAATAATTATTAACCAAAAATTCTTAAAATTACAAAATTTTTCTTTAACTCAAGATTTAATTAATTAATTCTCATAAAATGTTTTCTTTCTAAAATAAATACTAATTTTTTTATTCTAAATATTGAAAATAAAGTTAATAAAATAATTTCTAAGAAGAGAAGATTTAAAGTAAAAATTTAAAGAGTAAGGTAAGAAAATTCTTACTGAATTTTGCTTTCCGTCATGCTCGCTATATGCTCAAACTCCACGTCACAAAATCATCAATCAAAATCAAGCATTATCAATTATAACTAAATATCATCAATCACATCAAATATTATTAATCACAATTAAATATCAATCAAAATCAAGTCAACAAAGCATTATTTATAAATATTATAATTCAAAGTTTAATGGTTATTAATATAGTCAATTTGAGTCCTTTTGGTCAATTCCTCGTATAGGTCTATGTAAGTCCATATAATCCAGTCCTTGCATAGGTATAGTTCAGTCCATATGGGTCATAATGGTCCAAATCCTTGCATACGTATAGTCCAGTCCATATAGGTCATAATGGTCTAAGTCCTTGCATAGGTATGTTAGAGTTAGTTAAAACGGATATTTAATTTAAAATTTATTAAAAATGTTAAGTTAAACAGTTAATATTTTAAAATAATAATATTATTAAATTTAAAAGGAGTAGGGGACTCCTCTATTTATTCTTATGTCTTTTCATATTATACTCTTATCTCACTCCCCCTTACCTTGAGTTGTTACCAAAAAGAGATTTGCTTTGTGCCTCCGATTTCTAGAAATATTAATACCAATCTTATTTCAGTATAAGCATAAGACGAAAATTAAGATTAATACTTAAAACAGAAATGGTAAATTTTGAATAGTGAATAGTGAATAGTGAATAGTAAATCGTGAATAGTAACAGTAAATAGTAAAACGTGAATAGTAACGGTAAATAGTAAATCGTGAATAGTAATAGTAAATAGTAACAGTAAATAGTAATTTACTATTTAAATAGTAATTTACTATTGAAATAGTGTTTACTATGCAGAATAGTAACTTAAAATAATATTATTTCCAGTATAATAACAGATTTCTAAAAACGATATGAAAATAACCTAAAAAATATAAAAGAGAAGTATTCTTACCTTAGGATTTTGGCAGAACTTTTTCTCCAAAAACTTTTCTTCTCTCTCTCACTTCCACCACTATCTCACTAGCACTACTATATTAAGAAAACTTAATCTGAAATTGTGAATTCTAAAGAAGAAATCCTTCGGTATTTATAGGAAAAAAATTTACTATGCATTCCATTATTTTAATATAAAAGTACTATGTATTTTTGAATTTTTTATTCCAGTTACTGTACACCTTTTGAAAATTTCGTACATGCACAGTGTTTTGCATAGTAACTGTCGGCAGAATTATTAAGCCAAATAGTAACCTTTCACTCGGTATATTTTAAATATTCAAAATGAGTCCTTTTTGAAATTTAGCGATATTATATCAGTCCTTACTAATTTTATAACATGTAATATAAAGTTGAAATTTTAAAAATCTAAAATTTTCTGTTAATAAAAATTTATTAATACGTTTCCAATTTTTTAACGATTGGAAAAAATCAAGATTTTTCTCAAACCGATAATTTTTAGATAAGTCTACTTGAAACGGATTTTAGCAAATTTTCTTATAATTTACATTCACTTTCTTATAAATATTTTTAATTTAAGTCACTTATATGAATTTAAAATTATTTAAAAAATATTATTTTATATAAAAAAATTCCAAAATTCCAAAAAATTTCAAAAAATCATAAATAATACGTAGATTAAAAAGTTCTAAAGAGCCATAATCTAATTACTTTAAAATTTTAATATAAAAATAAAAATAAGGGTGTTACAGTACCTACCTCTCCGCATATTGGTCACATTCAATGCTTGTGTCAGAATATTTCAGAAGGGCCTCAGCGCATTGGCATCCTTTTTGACGCTCAATCAAGAAATAAATTACAAATGGTTTGTGCATGGGAAATGCATGAGAAACCTTTTTCATGAAAGACCTCAAGAAGTCTTCTACCAGCCCCTTGAATCTATTTCATCCTTAAGGTCTGGTAGCAAGAAGCTTAAGGCAAATGCCTTTAAAGGATTTCCAACGTCTATATGTAACATCCTAAAATTTTAAAATAGAGGATTAATTAAGGAAAATCAATATTGACAAATCTAATATGAATTATTTAATGTCCCAATATATTGAAAATAATTAAATTAAGAATTTTGGGAATTGTTGGTGATTTATAGAGACCGGTTAAGCTGAAAATAAGCTCGGTTGAGATATGGGTGTCGAACCAAGTGTCTCGGAATGAGATGATATTGGTCAGGGCTATTAAGAATAATATTGGGAATCCGAATATATATTCAGAATACAGATAAAATATTGAGCCCGAACGAAGAGCCTGTTGGCCATAAAACGATGAAATTTTAATGAATGGGAACAAAAATAAAACCAAAACCCAATCTCTCCTCTAAAAACTCACGTTGGCTTCTTTTCCCCTTGGCAAAACCATGGTTCTTCTTCTTTCCCTCTATTTCCTCTTCACTTCTTCTTATCTTCTTCCTCCTCTCAAATCCTAAGCTAAGGTGGTGAACCCTCTCTTCCTCCCTCATTTTCGTCCTTGGGCCAGCTAGGAGGTTGAAGCTTTCTCCTTCTTCTTCTCCTCATTTTCGTGCATCCTTCTCTTCCCCTTGAAAACCCACTTTGTTTTGGGTGTGAGGTAAGCTATACTCACTTTCTTGTTGAGTTTTGGCTATGCGTATGTGTCATTATGTGTTGGGAGAGTAAAGCATGTACATGGGTATTTATTAGGAGCAATGAATGCTTGAACCCTAAGGTGGGTGGCTATAAAATGTGAGTATTTATGAGGAGATAATGGTGGTTGGTACATTAATGATGGTGGAAAGTGAAGATTGATGAGGTATTGATGAGAGTTTTTGGGTTTTGAGAAAACCCTAACTTTGAAATTTGGGGGAAAATAGTTAATAATGATTTAAGATTATGTGTTATGAAGAAATGTATGATATTGAGAAATATGAATGTTAGTAGATGGAATTTTATGAAGCTTGGGGCTAGGATTGTCTTGTAACCCTTGAACTTAATGATGGTGGTTTAATGGGAAGGAATTCCCAAAGCCTAATAAAGGATAAAAATGGTATCTACAACATGTCTAGCACATGTTGTGAAAGTATAGATATGAATATGACTAAATAGAATTGAATTAATGACTTGAGTAGTTGATTGATTGAGGTTTTACATAAATATTGATGTAGGGCCTATTTCGAACGACGAGGCGGGAGCGTCTTATCAATCAGAATTCTTCTCTTGAGGTAGGAGAGGAGTCTTATGTTCTAAATGCATGAATTTGAATGTTATTTGATTGTGGCATGTATTGTCATGCATGTTAGCCTTGCTTGAACATTGTGAAAAAATAATGATGTGGTGTATGATGTAGATGATATGTTTGGCAATATGCTTTGAATGCATTTAGAAGAAATTTTGATGTGTGGTGTGGTGACATGAATTGTTTGATGAATATGTGTGGTTACATAAATATAAGTCCACCGAGAAAGCATAACGAATGCTAATGATTTTGATAGAGAATGATTTGTATCCTTGTATGACATTAAAGTTGAATGATGTGATTGATAACTATTGAGAACGCTACACAAAGATTCAAATTAATGAGAATAACCAACAAGATTGAATCCACTAAAAGCCTTGTGGGGATGTTGGTGACAATGATGATGTATGTTGAGTGACATATATAAGATGCATAGAGTGAGAAATGTATATGATCTGCATTTGCATCCATGCAATACTGCATAGCCGCCGTTGTTGGAACATTAGGGGAGTTACCTCGGCCGACCCAGTGGGAGGGTGGCTCGGTGCACGAGCAAGTTGTATTTTCCCCTGTGACTTGGTGTGAAGTCACGAAGCCGCCCATGTATTGCTTCGGGGAGCTACATGTGGCCGACCCTTGTGGGGGGGTGGCTCTTTACGAGCAGGTGACCCCGGTGGTCCTTGAGATCACAGCCGCCACGATTTAATATATGGCCGGCCCGCAACACCATATATTGATATGTTATGTGCCGCGGTTATGGTGAAAATGACCAGGTGTTGTAAGATGGGCGATGCGGTTTGGTACCAGTAAAACGATGGGTGATTGCATGCAATTTAATGAATAAGTGTACACATTTTACTACTGCAGTAGGGGTATGGTTGGATGACCATGCTTGAATCCCAAATTTGGTATTGTAATCCCACAGTCAGATCTGCAATTGTTGAAATATTCCTTTGTGCATATGCATTAGCTTAAAAGCATTTGCATATAGCAAGGAAGTATACCAGAGATGATGAGATATGATGAAGGATGTGATGAGGATGTAAAAATATATTTGAAGACAACATAAAAGATATGAATACCAAATAATGGT
The DNA here is from genome assembly GCA_037962975.1 of Clitoria ternatea. Lineage (NCBI taxonomy): Eukaryota > Viridiplantae > Streptophyta > Magnoliopsida > Fabales > Fabaceae > Clitoria > Clitoria ternatea. The sequence goes on from CM075672.1 coordinate 80,746,579, forward strand.
TGTGTGATAGTCCAATTGTCGAGGAACGTGATTATGTATGTGCTTGTGTACTTTGTTTGGAATTGTGTTGTTATTTATGATAATTGCATGATGGAATTGTGATGGCATATGGCATAGTGTATGTTATGAATGTGCAAAGTATACATGTTTAGACGCATATATACATAATCACATGGTATTCATATTCATACCTTTGGAATGTGGACTCACTCTCCCATGTTGTCTATTTTTAGAGTTGTGATGCAGGGTACTCATGGGAAGGGGTTGACATTTTGAAGTACATTTTGCTTGAGGAGGTAAATAGTGGTGTAGGAAGTGCCTTGGCCGACGAGGTCTAGATTTTGTATAGCATGTCTGTATATTGATGTTTATTTTGATGTCTAGAGTGGTGATAGATGATTTTGGTGGTCATAAAGGAAAATTGGATCTTGGTGTATGACCAATTTTCATTTATGACCCAATGATGTAATTTGATGAATGATGATGCTTGTTGATGTTTTATTTTAGGAATGAATGAACATCTATGGGAAAAATTTATGTTTTGGTGACCACCTACAATGGTGTTTGATTTATTATCATTTCATGAATTAGAATGGTCTTTAATGGATAATGATGAGTGAGGCAAGTTATAAATGTGTCACATAATGAGTAAACCATGTTGAATTTAAATGAATTGTAGTAGAATAAGTTTTGACATGGTGTGTTGCATGTAAAGTGTACAATTTCACATTTTTTGCATAAACTCTGCAGAACTCGCCCAAGCGAGTGAGAATCTCGCTCGAGCGAGATTAAGATGAAACAGGACTTTGGCCTCTGGCCTGATTTCACCCAAGCGGGTGTTCATTCCACCCAAGCGAAATTGATGTTGAATCAGAGGTTAGCCTCTGGACTATTTCCGCTCAGGTGGGACGGCAGTCGCTCAAGCAAGGGGGAAGAGAATTAGATACTGGACAATTTTTGCCCAGATGAGAGATGCCTCGCCCAAGCAAAAATCTACCAGAGAGTTACCAATGTTTCTGGAGCAATCTCGCTTAAGCGAGTCCTGATCCGCTCAAGCGAGATTGGTACCTGATACTTACCTCCTCCCTCGCTCAAGCGTCTCGCTGGCTCGCTTAGGGATTTCCTTCGCATCCCGCTCAAGAGAGACAAGGCTCGCGCAAGCGAGATGGACCCCTGATGCTCAAACCTTTCATTCGCTCAGTTTTCCTCCTCCTCGATTAAGCGAATGGGATTCTCGCTTGAGCGAGGGGCACACTGTTGCATATTTTTCCTTGGTTCAAATCTTTACATTTTCTTTGCAATAAAAATTATCCCTGTATAACACCCCTGATTTTCTGTACTCGAATCCTAATGTGATCGTCATATTTAATAAAAATGCAAATAAATTTTTCGCGTTTGAAAACATTTCCAAGACACCACCATGATCACATCAACACCCAAATCATAGAAAACCAAAGAGTGAGATTAAATAACCTAAAGCTGGATCGATAGATAAATTGCCCATAACGGTATACGAAAATAATAGTGTTTACAGCGGAAGAATGCGTATACCGGGCACATGCCTAGTCCCATATATGACGATATGAGAGAAGGCTCGGCAAAGCATGCAATGGCATATCGTAAACCTAATAGACAACCATCATCATTTTACATAATTACATAAGCATGCAATGCCTAAGATATAATTATATAAATATACATATACATTCGGGAATCTTCTCCCGATTATCTCAATCATCAATGAACATCTTTCAATTTCAATCTTTCTAATATACAACAAATTATCTCTTACATTCTACATATATATATTCACCATCCACAAATTCAAGAATTATCTTATACATACTCAAAATCTCTAAATCATCTACATCCTCATAATCAATTCATTCATTACACAAGAACTCATAAATGATGCCGGCCAAGGCACTTCCTCTACCACTATTTACCTTCACCAAAGCTTTGACTAAAAATCCGAACTCATCCCGTGGCAACCTACATCACAATGCTAAAAAGGAGACCACATGGGAGAGTGAGTTATACATTCAAAATGACGAATAATATATATATTGTGATCATGTGTATATGCATACAAACATCATGTGTGCTTTTCTATCAAAACATCAAATTATCATTCATTCATTATCTCATTATCACAATAGGCATACAAGCCTCATGAATCGCAATTCATATCATAAATAAGCACAACATATACACAATCACAAACACCGTCACTTTGCCACTTATCAACAAGGGCATTCATAATCATTACCATCATTAATTCATTAAGGCTTCACTCAATACCTCCTCGCAAGGGGTTTCTTATCACTCGTGGTCATCCCATCTCAAATGCCATGGTCTTAAGGCTAATGTATATGTCAACAGTTCAATGCATATACAACGGATCCGATTTCAAATTCAATAATAATCACAATCACTTAAATTATCATCATCACTCAGGGATACACCCTTCGTGGCACCCCGCAAGGTGATTCATTCAATAACAATAGGACAACGTCCTCTTCACTCCGGGATATACCCTTCGTGGCACCCCGCAAGGTGATTCATTTCACAAAATTATCACAATACCATCATCACTCGGGAATACACCCCTCGTGGCACCCCACAAGGTGATTCATTCAACAACATGATCAACATCATCTTCACTCCGGGATATACCCATCGTGGCACCCCGCAAGGTGATATATTCAACATTATTCAATAACAATAGGACAACGTCCTCTTCACTCAGGGATATACCCTTCGTGGCACCCCGCAAGGTGATTCCTCAATAATAATGCATATCAATGCCATGCTATGCCATAAATGCAACAATGCAATAATGCATGTGCTCAACAACCTCGCAAGGATATCTCACCCTCTCACTTAGGGATATATTTCAATTTCAGCATTTTCAATAATCATGTAATTAATTACAAGACCCTCAAGGCATATCATTCATAAAATTGGCATTCAATGGCCACAACATCATTCATAATAATCCATACATGGACATCAAACGGCATAGCAACCAATCATAACATCAAGCCTTACATAGAATTATTTGAGGCATATTTATCATTCATATATTTGACAATCAAACTTATGCTCAATACATTCATATTCTTGAATATACACCTCAACACATCACATATATCAATTTCATATCGTGTGGCAAGTCAACACTTGCCTTCTACCACATTATGCTTACATCATTATGTAATATTTATCAATGTTACCACACATTCATTTAGTGGGCTTTTCTCTCATTATTTATCACCATGATCTTAAAGTGTATCTTATAGCCTTATTATTAAATTCTCCTCATCATTCCCTCATATCCCACTCTTAGTGGTAGAAACATCACAAATAATCCATTTCTAATTCATCAATTTATTTTTAATTCCCTATAGTGGCATATCATCAATAATTACCACATATAAATCACCATAGATATCCCTTAATATAAGGGAATGGGGCTCAGTATCAGTTATTGAGGGAAAAATAGCAAGATCCAAAGTTTTAAGTATCTCGCTCAAGCGAGATTCACTTCCGCTTGAGCGAGATGAATGCTATTTATTTTAACCGCCCCAAGCTTTCCTAAACAGAAGGGATTTTAAGTATTAGACCTCAGGCTCGCTTGAGCGAGCTTATCTCGCTCGGGTAAAATCAAGACAGTACCAAATTCCAGGTTGCTCGCTTGGGCGTAGGACCACACACCCAGTCACTCGCTTGGGCGAAACTACACCAGTAACCATTTCCACACTCACTCGCTTGAGCGAGGAGTCCACTCGTTTAAGTGAAATCCGACCAGAGGTCGTATTTCCCAACACTTGGTTTCTACTTAGTGGACCTGTTTTAGGCCGATTCCTCCCATTTGGTCCTTCACTCAGCTAAATCATTCCAGGACCAACTTTACACTGCCAAGTATATACCCTCTCATTCAACTAGACTCCCCAACACTTGGGTTTTCAATCAGCAAAGTCCCACCAAATGACCCCCATCACTCGGGTATTAACTCCACAGAAATCCCTCCAAAAACCGACCCATTATTCATTCGGTTTTCACTCGGTTAAATTCATCCGGATCCGTGTCATCTCACGCTCAGTTCCCACTTAGCATAACAATCTAGACTGACTCATCTTTCATTCAACCAAATCATTTCTGGGCCGACTCACACTCACACAATCTATCACTCAGCTAATTTCTCTGAAACTGACTCATTACTTGATTGACCGTTCACTCGGTAATTCATCTCAACACCGACTCATCTTACTTGGTTTTCTACTCAGCAAAATTATTCAAAGCCGACTCGTCTCTCACTTGGCCTTTCACTCGGCAATTTATTCCAAACCGGAGTCATGTCAATCAATTTTTCACTCGGCAACATCATCTCAGACCTAGTCTTTTCTCACTCGGTTTTCCACTCGGAAAATAATCCAGACCGAGTCTTTCTTCACTTGATTTTCCACTCGGTAAATTCATTCCAAATCCGACTTCCTTTTATTTTCACATGAGAGAATTTATTCCAGAATACTTCTGGACAACCCACCATGTATCCCCAATCGGTGGCATTCCTACTCGGAATTACACATACGGAGGGGCTCTACCCGGAACGCGTTACTTTGGACTCAGAAATTTCCACTCGGAACTCCATTGCTTGGAATATCACACAGGGAGACCTCTTACTCAGAATTTTATCCACTCCCTCGCTCGGAGGGTTCTACCTTGACATAGTCCACTCGGAATTTCACTCAAAAATTCACTAAAATCTTGAAATTATTTTCTAAGGTTCCCACTCAAGTGGAATTTTGTTCAGAATCCCACTTACTCACTATGCATTCTTCACACTCGGTCTAAACACAACCATACCAGTAACTCACTTGAGTGAGCACCAACCCAGCATCAGATTTCACATTTTCGCTCAAGCCACTCACACACGCTTGGGCGAAAAAGGTCCAGAGACTAATTCTTTGAAGCAGGGGACTCTCGCTTGAGCGAGATCCCATCTCGCTTGAGCGAGAATACCAGTACATAAGCAGAAAATGAAATTCACTCAGCTCAAACATATGAAATCACATTTTAAGCCAATTCACTTACTTCCAACACATCATATACAATATGTGGGATATATACAACTTGTTCTAATCATTCTCACTCGGAATTTCTCATTATAAGCCAAATTTGGATTTATCCCATAGTTCACACACATCATGAAAGGCATATACAGCCTGTTCAAACATTCATACTTATCAAATTCTCATTCCAACATATTAATCATGTTAAATTCAAACTCATCTTCATCTTATATACATATATTCATACCTTGCAACAACAAATCCACATATTCTCACACATCTTCCTCAATAATCATCAACTTGCCATTACAATTAATTCAATACATACACATGGCAAGGCAAGCATGAGTACTAACACATACAATAATCACTAATGATTTTACTCATGCAGTTTGAATGTTAACTCCTCTCTTACCTCGAGGGAAGAGCCGAACCATTCCAATGCTCCAAAAGCTCCATCGCATCACCCGGAATACGATCTCACCCAAAGAAACAACATGAGCTTCCAATAGAGGGAGATCCACACAAAAATAGAGTGGGAGAAGGAGGAGGAGTTCCAGCATAAGCTTCTCCTTCAAGCTTCCATGAAAACGAAAATGGGGGGAAAAGGGGAAGATTCCACACGGCTTGGTTTTTGGAGAGAAGACAAAGAGGGAATGGAGAAAAGAAATAAGAGATGAAGGAAAAGAAAGGTCATAGCCAAAGGGGAGTAAAAATCCAATGAAAATAAGGAGAGAAGAATGGGCTTTTTGGTTTTAATTTTAACTCTCCATTAAAAGATCATCATTTTATAACAAATAGGCTTTCGGTTTGGGCTCAATACATTATCCAAAAATTATTCCGAATATAGATTCGGATTCCCAATAATATTCTTAATAGCCTTGACCAAAGGCATCTCAATCAGAGATACTTGGTCCAACACCCATATTCTAACGGGTATAATTTCATCTCCTTAAATCTCAATAAATTATAATTATCTATAATAAATCCCAATTTAATCATTCTAATACTTTTGGGATACAAAACAACTCATATACAATTATTTATTATTCATTCTCCCCAATTATTCATTTTTATAAAATTTAGGGTGTTACACCCTGCATTATTTTAAAAAGTATTTTGATTCCAGTATGGGCCATGGAACTTCATGAAGTCTTTTCTCTTAAAATTCATTCATGCAACCATTAAATTAATTAATTCTTCTGCTGATTTTAATTAGAAATTTACTATTAAAACACATTCTTAATTACCCTCTCATATCTTTATATATAGAAGTGGTTTATCATAGATCCAGGTATTGTGTTATAAGCTTCACCACTTATTTCCTTTTCATCGAAGTATGATTTATAAAAATGCAAAAAAATTTACCCCTATTTTTGGGGTGTCCCAGCCTGGTATCAGAGCATTAGTTGCTCTTGATACGATCATGATTAATGTTATTCATGTGATCATTGTTTGTGATTGATTAGTTTATGAATTATTTGGTTGAATTGTGATGGTTATTGTTGAATTATGATTGATGCAAATGTTGTTGAGTCCGGCCAAGAGTCCTTACACTATTTACCTCTAGTGATGAATATGTTGTGGTCATGTATTGAAAATGATATGATTATGTGATGTAATACATGATAGGCCTATGAATGCTAAAATTCTTGAATTCATGAGTCGAAAGGTTATTGTTTGGTATAATGTACTTATATGTGAGCCATGTTTTAACATATAGGCATAATAAATGGCTGGTAGACCAAATCGTGAGGCTGCTGCTATGGAAAACGCCTTGAATCGATTCGCCGATCTCTTGGAAAGACAAGGCCAGCTGAATGTGGGACAAGGTTCCCAAGGTCTTGATTTATTTCTTAAGAGGAAACCTTCTGAATTCCATGGAGGTTATAAGCCCAAAGATGCGTATGCTTGGGTTAATGACTTAGAGAGAATCTATGCTAGCTTTGAATGTTCTGAAGCACAAAAGGTGGAGTATGCGGTCTTTATGATCCGCGATGAGGCCGAAGCTTGGTGGCGTCTTACTAGAGGACGCATGATAACTACTGATGTCCCCTTGGTTTGGGAAAACTTCAAGATAGAATTCTTGAAGAAATACTTTCCGGACAGCTATAGAAGCAAGAAGGAGCTTGAGTTCATGGAGCTTAAGCAAGGTGGTATGACTGTGGAAGAGTATGCCTCCAAATTTGAAGAACTATATGCATTTTATCTACCCTATCAGCAAGAGGGTACTGAAGCTTCCAAATACGTGAAGTTTGAGAATGGACTGAGGCCTGAGATCAAGCGGGCTATCTGACATCAAGAGATAAGGAGTTTTCCGACGCTTGTGAATAAGTGTCGAATTTATGAAGAAGATGATGTGGTTCCTTCAATACATGGAAAGCATGAGCCTAAGTTGAAAGGCTAATTTTCTAGTTTCAAGAAAAAAGGGCACTTTAATAAGAAATTCTTTCATGGTAGGTCCTCGAACGCTAGAGGACGTGGTGCTCCTAGAGGCAGTTATGGTGGTGGTAACCAAGGCCGTGGAAATGCCCAAGGCTTAACTTGCTACAAATGTGGTGCTAACCATTTAGCACGTGATTGTCCTTGTGACGACGTTGTATGCTTCCAATGCAACCAACCCGGGCATATCCGTCCCAATTATCCATTGAATACAAGAGGTACAAATGTTGACACTCCTAATTGTGCAAATTATGGCGCCAATCGTGGTGACTTTGGAGGCCGTGGTCGTGGAAATGGTCAAGGTCAAAATGGTGGTCATAATGGTGGCCGTGGTGGAAATCACAATGGCAGAAGAAATGGTCGAGGTAATGGCCGTGGTGGAAGAAATGGAAACCGCAATGGTGGTGATCAAGTACAAGCTGCAGGGAGAGTATTTGCAGTTACTGGTGAAGAAGCTGCTCAAGCTGAGGATCTTATCCGTGGTGAGTGTGAAATTCTTGGTCTTCTGGTGCTTATTATTTATGACTCTGGTTCTACGCACTCGTTTATTTCTAAAGATTGTGTGAGGCGCTTGCGGGTGCCTGTGTGTATGATGAAAGGTTATATATTGGTGACTACACCAACCGGTACTTGTTTAAGATCGGTAACTCGATGTGAGGACATCGAGATGAACCTGGAGGGTAGGAAATTTGTTGTATCCCTCGTATGCTTGCCTATGAAGGATTTGGATATTATTCTAGGCATGGATTGGTTATCTGCTAACAAGGTCTTGGTTGATTATCATAGCAAGACGGTGATCTTTCCGACTTCGAATGCTGAAGGCTTTGATGTACAAGGTATCTCTCAGCTTCTTATGATGTTCTGCTTGGTTGATGGGAATGGTGTTTCCCAATCGTGTGGGATTCCTATTGTTTCAGAGTTTCCCGATGTGTTTTCGGAAGAGATTCCCGGATTACCTCCTCCACGAGAAATGGAATTTGCCATTGACCTCATTCTTGGCGCTGAGCCTGTTTCTAGAGCTCCTTATAGGATGTCTCCTATGGAGTTGATGGAATTAAAGAAACAAGTGGAAGAATTACTTGAACGAGAGTTTATTCGCCCAAGTGTGTCTCATTGGGGTGCTCCTGTGTTATTGGTGAAAAAGGACGGAAGTATGAGATTATGCATTGATTATCGCCAACTCAACAAACTAACCATCAAGAACAAATATCCTCTTCCACGTATTGATGATCTGTTGGATCAATTAAAGGGTGCTGTTGTGTTTTCAAAGATCGATTTGCGTTCTGGATATCACCAAATTCGAGTGAAGACAGAAGATATCCCGAAAACTGCCTTCCGAACGCGATATGGACACTATGAGTATGTAGTGATGCCATTTGGGGTGACGAATGCTCCTGTGATTTTCATGAGTTACATGAATCATATCTTTCATGAATATCTTGATCAATTCGTTGTGGTGTTTATCGGTGATATTTTGGTGTACTCCAAGAGTCATGAAGAGCATGAAAGACATCTTCGTCTTGTATTGACATTCTTCGCGAGAAAGAGTTATATGCGAAGCTCTCCAAGTGTGAATTTTGGCTGTCTGAAGTCCAATTTCTTGGACATGTTATCTTAAAAGATGGAGTTGCCATTGATGGATCGAAAGTTAAAGTTGTGATAGCTTGGGAAAGACCGACGTCTGTGATAGAGATAAGAAGTTTTCTTGGTCTTGCCGGTTACTACCGGAGGTTCATTGAAGGATTCTCCCGTTTGGCTTTACCACTAACGAAGTTGACTCGTAAGAATCAATCTTTCGTGTGGACTCGTGAATGCGAAGAAAGTTTCCAAGAATTAAAATTGAGGCTCACTACTACACCAAAGTTAGCATTACCTGATTTGACGGACGACTTCGTGGTATATTGCGATGCATCTAAGCTTGGTCTTGGATGTGTGTTGATGCAGAAGGAGCGTGTGATAGCTTATGCATCGAGACAGTTGCGACTGCATAGGTTAACTAACCTAATCATGATCTGGAATTGGCGGTGGTGGTGTTCACTTTAAAGTTATGGCGACATTACTTGTATGGTTCTTAGTTTGTGGTCTTTAGTGACCATAAGAGCCTAAAGTACTTGTTTGACCAGAAGGAATTGAATATGCGCCAAAGACGATGGATGGAATTTCTGAAGGATTATGAGTTCGAATTGAGGTATCATCCCGGAAAGGTGAACATAGTTGCCGATGCGTTGAGCCGAAAATCGTTACATATCTCTATGATGATGGCAAAAGAAATAGAATTGATCGAAAAATTTAGAGATTTGAATGTGGGTGTGGAGACCTATACTCCCACGAAAATGGCGTTGGAGATGTTGAAAGTCACAAATGAGTTTCTGGAATATATAAAGGTTCAACAATCGGAGGATGGGTATCTTAAAGAGATGAAGAAAACCCAAGAGAAAGGGAAGAATTTATTTTTAGTAGAAGGTCAAGATGGCATTTGGCGTGTGAAGGGCCGAATTTATGTTCCCTCAAGTGGTGATGTAAGAAAATGTGTACTTGAGGAAGCTCACAAAAGTGTATTGAGCATCCATCCTGGTTCTACCAAGATGTATCAAGACTTGAAGAAGAATTTTTGGTGGCCTGGCATGAAGCGTGATGTGGAAAACTTTGTGGCATCTTGCCTTGTTTGTCAGAAAGCTAAGGTCGAGCATCAGAGGCTGTCTAGTTATCTGAGACCTTTGGAGATCCCTGTTTGGAAATGGGATAGTATAGCTATGGATTTTGTTTCTGGACTACCCAGAACTCGTGCTGGAAATGATGCTATATAGGTTATTGTGGACCGATTGATGAAGTGCGCTCACTTCTTACCCATAAATATGAAGAATTCTTTGGAGAAATTGGCACAAATATATATAAAGGAGATTGTTAGACTGCATGGTGTGTCGTCTAGTATCATATCCGATGGTGACCCTCGGTTTACTTCTCGGTTTTGGGGAAGTTTGCATGATGAGTTGGGTTCTAAGCTAAAACTTAGTTCCGCGTATCATCCTCAAACTGACGAGTAATCCGAAAGGACAATACAAAGTCTAGAAGATTTGTTGAGAGCTTGTGTCCTTGAACATGGTGGATGTTGGGAGAGATTCCTGCCATTGATTGAATTCACATACAACAATAGCTTCCATTCTAGCATTGGCATGGCATCGTATGAGGTATTGTATGGAAGGAAGTGTAGAACTCCCTTGTGTTGGCTTGAAGTTGGAGAAAACTTGGCCTTAAGGAGATTATTCAAGAGACTACGGAGCAAATTAAGAAGATACAAGAGAATATGAAGATTGCTCAAGATAGACAGAAGAGTTATTATGACAAGAGGCATAAACCACTAGAGTTTCAAGTGGGTGACCATGTATTCTTGAAGGTCTCGCGAGATAAAGGAATTAGAAGGGCGCTGAAGAGTGGCAAGTTGAGCCCTAGATTTATCAGACCTTACGAGGTATTAGAGCGGATTGGTGACGTTGCTTATCGGATAGCACTCCCTCCGCATCTTGCTAATCTGCACAACGTGTTCCATGTGTCGCCGTTGAGAAAATATGTCCATGATCCCCTACACGTGATTCCTATGGACGAGATTGATATACGAGATGATTTATCTATTTCTCCTGTTTCTGTTCGCATCGTCAAGCATTCCGTGAAGAAATTGCGGAACAAGTTGGTACCCTTGGTGAAGGTCGCTTAGAAACATAGAAATATGGAGACCTTTACATGGGAACGTCAGGACGACATTAGAGAACAATATCCCGACGTGTTCGAATCCGGTAAGTTAAATTTCGAGGACGAAATTTTCTTTTCGGAGGGGTGGATTGTAACATCCCAAAATTTTAAAATAGAGGATTAATTAAGGAAAATCAATATTGATAAATCTAATATGAATTATTTAATGCCCCAATATATTGAAAATAATTAAATTAAGAATTTTGGGAATTGTTGGTGATTTATGGAGACCGGTTAAGCTGAAAATAAGCCCGGTTGAGATATGGGTGTCGGACCAAGTGTCTCGAATGAGATGATATTTGTCAGGGCTATTAAGAATAATATTAGGAATCTGAATATATATTCGGAATAATTTTCAGATAAAATATTGAGCCTGAACGAAGAGCCTGTTGGCCATAAAATGATGAAATTTTAATAAATGGGAACAAAAATAAAACCAAAACCCAATCTCTCCTCTAAAAACTCACGTTGGCTTCTTTTCCCCTTGGCAAAACTGTGGTTCTTCTTTCCCTCTATTTTCTCTTCACTTCTTCTCATCTTCCTCCTCTCAAATCCTAAGCTAAGGTGGTGAACCCTCTCCTCCTCCCTCATTTTCGTCCTTGGGCCAGCTAGGAGGTTGAAGCTTTCTCCTTCTTCTTCTCCTCATTTTCGTGCATCCTTTTCTTCCCCTTGAAAACCCACTTTGTTTTGGGTGTGAGGTAAGCTAACCCACTTTCTTCTCCTCATGCTTGAACCCTAAGGTGGGTGGTTATAAATGTGAGTATTTATGAGGAGATAATAGTGGTTGGTACATTAATGATGGTGGAAAGTGAAGATTGATGAGGTATTGATGAGAGTTTTTGGGTTTTGAGGAAACCCTAACTTTAAAATTTGGGAGAAAATAGTTAATGTTGATTTAAGATTATGTGTTATGAAGAAATGTATGATATTGAGAAATATGAATGTTAGTAGATGCAGTTTTATGAAGCTTGGGGCTAGGATTGTCTTGTAACCTTTGAACTTAATGATGGTGGTTTAATGGGAAGGAATTCCCAAAGCCTAATAAAGGATAAAAATGGTATCTACAACATGTCTAGCACATGTTGTGAAATTATAGATATGAATATGACTAATTAGAATTGAATTGATGACTTGAGTAGTTGATTGATTGAGGTTTTACATAAATATTGATGTAGGGCCTATTCCGAACGACGAGGCGGGAGCGTCTTATCAATTAGAATTCTTCTCTTGAGGTAGGAGAGGAGTCTTATGTTCTAAATGCATGAATTTGAATGTTATTTGATTGTGGCATGTATTGTCATGCATGTTAGCCTTGCTTGAACGTTGTGAAAAGATAATGATGTGGTGTATGATGTAGATGATATGTTTGGCAACATGCTTTGAATGCATTTAGAAGAAATTTTGATGTGTGGTGTGTTGGCATGAGTTGTTTGATGAATATGTGTGGTTAGATAAATATAAGTCCATCGAGAAAGCATAACGAATGTTAATGATTTTGATAGAGAATGATTTGTATCCTCGTATGACATTAAAGTTGAATGATGTGATTGATAACTATTAAGAACGCCACACAAAGATTCAAATTAATGAGAATAACCAACAAGATTGAATTCACTAAAAGCCTTGTCGGGATATTGGTGACGATGATGATGTATGTTGAGTGGCATATATAGGATGCATAAAGTGAGAAATGCATATGATCTGCATTTGCATCCATGGCATACTGCATAGCCGCCGTTGTTAGAACATTAGGGGAGTTCCCTCGGCCGACCCAGTGGGAGGGTGGCTCGGTGCACGAGCAAGTTGTATTTTCCCCTGTGACTTGGTGTGAAGTCACGAAGCCGCCCATGTATTGCTTCAGGGAGCTACATGTGGTCGACCCTTGTGGGGAGTGGCTCTTTACGAGCAGGTGAACCCGGTGGTCCTTGAGATCACAGCCGCCACGATTTAATATCTGGCCGGCCCGGAACACCATATGTTGATATGTTGTGTGCCGTAGTCATGGTGAAAATGACCAGGTGTTGCGAGATAGGCGATGCGGTTTGGTACCAGTAAAACGATGAGTGATTGCATGCAATTTAATGAAAAAGTGTACATATTTTACTACTACAGTAGGGGTATGGTTGGATGACCATGCTTGAATCCCACATTCGGTGTTGTAATCCCACAGTCAGATCTGCAATTGTTGAAATATTCCTTTGTGCATATGCATTAGCTTAAGAGCATTTGCATATAGCGTGGAAGTATGCCGGAGATGATGAGATATGATGATGGATGTGATGAGGATGTAAAAATATATTTTAAGACAACATAAAAGATATGAATACCAAATAATGGTTGTGTGATAGTCCAATTGTCGAGGTACGTGATTATTTATGTGCTTATGTACTTTGTTTGGAATTATGTTGTTATTTATGATAATTGCATGATGGAATTGTGATGGCATATGGCATAGTGTATGTTATGAATGTGCAAAGTATACATGTTTGGACGCATATATACATAATCACATGGTATTCATATTCATACCTTTGAAATGTGGACTCACTCTCCCATGTTTTCTATTTTTAGAGTTGTGATGCAGGGTACTCATGGGAAGGGATTGACATTTTGAAGTACATTTTGCTTGAGGAGGTAAATAGTGGTGTAGGAAGTGCCTTGGCCGGCGAGGTCTAGATTTTGTATAGCATGTTTGTATATTGATATTTATTTTGATGTCTAGAGTGGTGATAGATGATTTTGGTGGTCATAAAGGAAAATTAGATCTTGGTGTATGACCTTCATTTATGACCCAATGATGTAATTTGATGAATGATAATGCTTGTTGATGTTTTATTTTAGGAATGAATGAACATCTATGGGAAAAATTTATGTTTTGGTAACCACCTACAATGGTGTTTAATTTATTATCATTTCATGAATTAGAATGGACTTTAATGGATAATGATGAGTGAGGCAAATTATAAATGTGTCACATAATGAGTAAACCTTGTTGAATTTAAATGAATTGTAGTAGAATAAGTTTTGACATGGTGTGTTGCATGTAAAGTGTACAATTTCACATTTTCTACATAAACTCTGCAGAACTCGCCCAAGCGAGTGATAATCTCGCTCGAGCGAGATTAAGATGAAACAGGACTTTGGCCTCTGGCCTGATTTCACCCAAGCGGGTGTTCATTCCACCCAAGCGAAATTGATGTTGAATCAGAGGTTAGCCTCTGGACTATTTCCGCTCAGGCGGGACGACGGTCGCTCAAGCGAGGGGGAAGAGAATTAGATACTGGACAATTTTCACCCAGACGAGAGATGCCTCGCCCAAGCGAAAATCGACCAGAGAGTTACCAATGTTTCTGGAGCAATCTCGCTTAAGGGAGTCCTGATCTGCTCAAGCGAGATTGGTACCTGATACTTACCTCCTCCCTCGCTCAAGCATCTCGTTGGCTCACTTAGGGATTTTCTTCACATCCCGCTCAAGCGAGACAAGGCTCGCGCAAGCGAGATGGACCCCTGATGCTCAAACCTTTTATTCGCTCAGTTTTCCTCCTCCTCGCCCAAGCGTGACTACGCTGGCTCGCTTAAGCGAATGGGATTCTCGCTTGAGCGAGGGGCACATTGTTGCATATTTTTCCTTGGTTCAAATCTTTACATTTTCTTTGCAATAAAAATTATCCCTGCATTATTTTAAAAGGTATTTTGATTCCAGTATGGGCCATGGAACTTCATGAAGTCTTTTTTCTTAAAATTCATTCATGCAATAATTAAATTAATTAATTCTTCTGCTGATTTTAATTAGAAATTTACTATTAAAACACATTCTTAATTACCCTCTCATATCTTCATATATTGGAGTGGTTTATCATAGATCCAGGTATTGTGTTATAAGCTTCACCACTTATTTCCTTTTTATCGAAGTATGATTTATAAAAAAGCAAAAAAATTTACCCCTATTTTTGGGGTGTCCCACTATATCTCCTTTCAAGAAGCAGCAATGACCATATCCTCCAGCTTCTATAAATACCAAGGAAAATTAAACTTCAAAGACATACAGGTATACATAGAGAATTTATAAACTCTTATTCAATCTCTCTTAAGTCTAATTCTCTTTGTTCATTCTTATCTTGTAAGACAAAGACCTTCATTGTTTGTTCTACCTCTAGCAGACCTTGGTCTTGTGTCATAACTTAGTGTACAAATTCAATTGTCACTAGTGCATTTTTGGGTTTTAAGCACGGTTAAAATAGACCTTTAAGCACGGTTCCCGAACCGTGCTTGTTCCCAGCGTGGTTGTATGTAAGAGCCTTTTAGTACGGTTTTTAACCGTGTTCGTAGGTCACCTATAAACACGGTTATTTTCAACCGTGTTTAAAGATAATGTACGAGACCATTCTTGCAACACCTTGCTTGTCATTTCTCATCACACGAGCTAGGGACAGTAGAAGCACAACTATCCATAGATGAGCAATCTGATAACCCCAAGTAATTCCTTTCTTTCAATCCAGCCCCATTCTGAGAGAAACAATCCAAGTTCTTTGAAGAAGCAGAAGCTACCGTCGATGACAAAACTCTGTGAGCGTGAATCAATGGAAGCTTGAGTCTTGCGCTTAAGCATGGATAGTTAGAAGGGCCTCTCACGCTTGAGCGTGACTACCTGCGCTCAAGCGTGAATTCAACAGTATGGCCTTCCACGCTTAACATATACTGTATCACAGAAAAACTATTCAAGTTAAAACCACTATCCACTTAACATATAACATAGAAAAGTTTAAAAAAAACAAAACAAACAGCGTGCATTCTATAAGAAAGTTTAGAGAAAGAGAAATAGAAAGAAATAGCAATGGCAGAAGAAATAAAGAAAAGAAAAGCCGTCAATAGTAAGAGAAAAAGGATTTGAACTGGTATGCACCTAAGAAAGAGTACGCACGATAGAGAGAAGAAGACGAGGACTTGCGCGGTAAAGAGAAGAGGAAATGATTTGTGAAATGGAAATAGGAGGGAATTTAAAAGTAGAAGCGGGAGAGACGAAAGCCTATAAACACGGTTCCCCACCCACCCGTGTTTGTTTCTCCATTTAAAAAATTTAAAAAATAACATATAAAATAATTTAACCACGGTTTAGTTACAACCGTGTTTGTATATGCGGGATTAAAATTTTTAAAAAAAATTATGATACCATTTAACCACGGTTCCCTCCAAACCGTGTTCAGAGATAGCCTTTAACCACAGTTTTATTCCAACCGTGTTTGTATAAGTGGGAAGCTTGAGCTTGGAAGTGGGAAGCTTAAGCTTGGAAGTGGGAAGCTTAAGCTTAGGAAGCATCAGGTCCCCAAGCTTGAGCGTAGAAGTGGGAAGCTTGAGCTTGTAAGTGGGAAGCTTAAGCTTGGAAGTAGGAAGCTTAAGCTTAGACTCAAGTGCAAAGGGAAACAGAAAGCATCAGGCCCCCACGCTTGAGCGTGGAACAGAGAAGCTTGAGCGTGGAATGAAAACAAAAGCATCAGGATCAACCACGCTTGAGCGTGGAAACCCGAAACTTGAGCGTAAACAAAAAATAAAGTTTAAACGTGAACAAAAAATTTTAATTTCACCTATAAACACGGTTTATTTTTTAACCGTGCTTATAAGTTTTATGCATATTTCAAAAATGCCACCGCACTATATATTATCACGGTTCACTCTACAACCGTGTTCGTCTAACTTGGTTATAATTTCAAATATGCCACCGCGTATTTTATGAACACGTTTACCATTTAACCGTGCTTAAATCCTGTCTTAGTATCTACGTTTTGCACTAGTGTGTATATCTCTTATACACTAAGTTTTGTGAATTACTTTTATTCATTCAAACACCTTGTAAAGTCTGGTGGGTTACCCGAACTCTTTAGTATGGGAAACACTGTTTGGCCTGAAGAGGCTTTTGAAAGAATACTTAGGTTGAGCTAGGAGTGGCTTATTGAAAGAATACTTAGGTTTAAGCCAGAAGTGGCTTGAGTCAAGAATACTCGTGGCACAAGTTTGGTGCTGTTATTGTAAATGAGATTTTACAATAGTGGAAATCCTTCAAGTTAGAAGAGACTGGATGTAGCTTCTGTGTTGGAAGTGAACCGGTATAAACTCTTTGTGTTGATTTCTTCTAACCTTTGCTTATCTGATTACTTGTATTATTTGGTTCTTATTTTCTGGGGAAAGAGTCTGTGACTTATTCAACCCCCCTTCTAAGTCTGACTCAGAACCATCAATTAGTATCAAAGCTTGCTCTTTGGGTTGATCACTGCCTCGAGTCAAAAGGATCAAGATCTATGGCAGCATCTCAGAGTAATCAGCTGATCATAGAAGGATCTTCTATCAACAGACGTCCAACCTTCTTAGGAGAAGACTATTTATACTGGAAGGATAGAATAGAAATATGCATAAAATCCACCCAGTATAGTCTTTGGGCGGTCATTATTAATGGTGACTATGACACTCCTGTCAATGAAGAAGGAAAGCCTAAATCTGAATAAGATTGAACATATGGAGAAATCAAAAAAATAGAGACCAATGCCAAAGCCAGATTTCTACTTACTTGTCCTCTTAGTAAATCTGAGTACAACAAAGTGTTTAATTATAAAACAGCTAAAGAAGTCTTGGATGCTCTTTAATGCAACTATGAAGAAACATCTAATGTTAAAAGGTCCAGGAAAATACTGTTAACTAAACAGTATGATACCTTCAAGATAGAGGAACATGAGTCAGTAGATCAAATGTTTGGAAGATTTCAAACTCTACTGAATGAGCTTAAGGAGCTTAGAACCACTCCTTCTGTTGAAGATATAAATGTCAAGCTTCTTAGATGCTTACCTGAAAGGTTCAATGCCAAATGCTCCACTCTGGAAGAAGCTAAAGATCGAAACACC
Organism: Clitoria ternatea; assembly: GCA_037962975.1. Classification (NCBI taxonomy): domain Eukaryota; kingdom Viridiplantae; phylum Streptophyta; class Magnoliopsida; order Fabales; family Fabaceae; genus Clitoria; species Clitoria ternatea. Next base: position 80,764,733 of record CM075672.1, read on the forward strand.
TTCTCCTTAGAGGAGTTGCTTGGAGTTCTTAGGGTTCATTGAGCTGAAACTGACACAGAAGGAAACCAGCAAATCTTTCTCTTCAAAAAGCATTACCCTGAAGTCCGATGAATTAAGAAAAGGCAAGGCTCTGAAAGCTGAGGAATCTTCTAATTCTAAACCAGACTCTGATGAATCAGGTGCTGACACTGATGAAGAACTAGCTCTTATAACCAAAAGATTCCACAAATTACTGAGAAAGAAGAAGTTCAAACCTGAAAAGTTCTAGAAGAAAGATTACAAAGGTAAAAATCAATTTAACTCTAAAACTGACAAATCTACTCTAGAATGTTTTAACTGTAGGAAACCAGGTCACATGAAAGCGGAATGTCCTCTTCTAAATAAAGATAAGAAGGACATAAAAGAAAAGAGGAGGTTTCCCAAAAGGCAAAAAGGTCTGATAACATAGGATGATGAAGGATCATCTAGTTTAGAAGAATTTGATGAAGAAACTGAATCAGCTCAAATCTGTCTCATGGCAAATAAAGATCAAAATTTGAGGCCAGCTTTAGCGACTTATACACTAAGGAAGTAAGTTACTATAAACTAAAACAAAATTATGATTTATTATTTAATGATTTTTCTAAACTATTGAAAATTTTCAAAAAAATGAAACTTAAGCATGTTGACATGATTACTGATTTTGAAAATCAAATTCCAAAATTAAAGGAAGAGAATTTTGATAAATATGCTTTGAAAGAAATGAAAGAGAATGAAAAGATGAATCTAGAAGAATTGACCAAACTTAGAAAAGAAAATATCACTTTGAAAATAGATTTTGCAAAATCTAAGGTTTGCTACAACTCTCAGAATGAAGAAATCATCAAATTAGAGAAACAAGTCAATTCTCTTACCTCGGACTTAGGCAAGTTTGTAAATAGCACTGAAAACTTGGATGTTTTATTAGGAACATCCCAAGGTAATCAAAAAGGACTAGGTCTGTCACTAGTAAAAAAAACCTGTCAGCAACGGAAATAATCGATCGCTATTGTATAAAATTGTCGTCGCTAACACTATTAGCGATGGACTTTATGACGGAAACAAGACCGTCACTAAACCCTTAGTCGCAGATAGAATAGCGACCAACATACTTCCGTCGATAATTTTTTGACAGCATAATGTCGTCGCTAAAATGGTCCCTGAGCTAGTAACGCCTGTCGTCGCTAATGGCTACCAATAGCGACCCCGTTACGCTGTCGCTATTAGTAACCATACAACGACCACTACCTATCTGTCGTTATACGAAAGAATACAGCGACCACAATATTCCCGTCGCTATATAAAAGCATACAGCGGCTACTACCTCTCTGTCGCTAGACGAAAGCATACAACGACCACTATATTGTCGTCGCTATATGAAACCATACAGCAACGCCATGATTCTGTCGCTATATTGTGACTATGCAGCTACCACCCTTCCATCGCTATTTGAAACCATACAGCGACTATATTGTGACTATACAGCGACCACCCTTTCCGTCGGTAACTATAATTTTTTTTGAACTTCTACAATATTAATATAGATTTTGTTAATTTAATTTTAAACTAGAAATTTTGAATAACATAAAAATAATTAACGAAAAATGACAAAATTAAATACTAAATAAAATATAATATAAATAAATGAAACATAAAATTAAATACAATGTCTATACAAAATTAAATACAATGTGTCTATACAAACAAATGAATCATAAAAAAAACTAAAATCATGGGGGAGTGGGATCCTGTGGTGGCGGTGGTGGCGGGTCAGAAGTAGGGGAGGGAGCCTCGCCATCAGCTGCATAAGTAGCTACTGCTGCGCAGCAAGCTGTCGACTAGTCTTAGTGTGAAGCTCCTCAGCCCGTCGTCGGTCCGCCTCGGCCCGCTCCTCCAAAAGTCGTCTCTGGCGTCGCTTCTCCTGCAGCTCGTTGTTCAGGTTTTGAATGACCTAAATAACATCTGCAGGAAGGCCGAAGGAGGAAGAGGTCTTCCCTTTTCTCACGATCTGCGCGCCCACGCTACCCAACCCGAACACCCTCCCTTTCTTATTCACGCCGCCAACAGCCTCCATGTAGATGGTGTTGTCGTCAAAGCAAGACAGGGTGGGAGGAACCTCCCCCTCAGGATTCGAAGCCACTAACTCTGTCTCCTTCTCGGCCCTCCTGGCCTGATACGTCTCCTGTAAATTCAAAAATACTGATAAGATTAGCAAGCTGATTTGTAAATTATAAGCATGTATAATTTAAAAGTTAATACCTCTAGATCTATACTCTTCTGGTTTACCCATTCACTGGCTTTGTTCTTCTTCGTCATTTGCATGACCTCAAAAAGGGAAGGCTCGCGGTGCTCCCTCAGCTCTTGTAATGGACAACAAGCATTGAAATTATTATTCTTAAACATGTCAGACCAATCATAATAGATTTGTTTAAGATAAGTATACTTACAAATCTTTTCTTATGCTCGAGGGTTGAAATGCTACCCCCAGTGTAAACTGACATTGCAGCATCAGCGGCTCTGTTTGCCTTGTTCCAAGCACTCGCCTGCTCGAACAAGACACCGCCCAACTTCTGGACCATCCCATCCCAATGGTCCTTGGGGATCCAACAAGGGCGCTCGCCTTTGTCCCTGACCTTCCAAAGGGTACTCTTGATGATTTTGGAGGTCTTTGTGGCAAAAACCTTCCTAATCTTATCAATCATACCCTCTGCCCACTAATAATCACGTTGTAATAATAAAATGAGATTTTAAAAATAATAACAGGTATATTTTAGCCATAAATTCATAACAAAAGAAAGTGTTAACTTACTGAGAATATGTCAAACCACCTATCCTGGACAACCTTCCCTGCATTTGTCCATGAGATGTATGAACCATCCCACTAGGCCTTCAACACCTTAGTAATTGCTTTGGTAGTGCGACTACTATCAACAAAACTGAAATTTTGAAGCCAATAATTATAAATAAATAGTATTATAGGAAACACACAGGAAGGCTATCAAAATTTCAGCAGAGTCTCCCCTGTAATTGTAACATTTCCAAGTTTGAACAATTGCCCTGTTACAAATAGAAGACTTCCCAGTACAATTCAATGTATACAAGTACTAAATAAACTAACATACAACAAACTACCATACAAGTAACCTACAACTATATACATACAAAAGTTTGAATAAATAGCCACTAACTAAGAAAGTTAAAATGAATTATTCTATACTTACTCGTCTCTGGATGGCACTGGGACTAGCATGGGTAAGGGGATGCCGGAGGTGGGGTCTCCTCGAGGCCAGGGTCCTCCAAGCCACCAAGTGGAGTGGTCTGCTGTTGTGGTGAAGGAGTAGTATGTTATGGTGCTGAAGGAGTGGGCTGCTGGCGTGATGGAGTAGTGCCCTGCTGTGGTGGTGGAGTGTTGCCCTGCTGTAGGATGGGAGTCTCCAGACGGGATGCTGGGGTCCTCGAGCCACCACCCGGACTAAATGGTAGTTGACGTCCTGTCATCTGTGAATAAAACCATGAAAACAAATATAAGAATGATAGGATATTAAAGATATGTATATATGTTTAACAACTATATACTTTGTGTCTATTTCAGTTTGAAATTCCCCCCCAGTTTTAGTGTCACCATGGCTATCTGTTTCAAAAAGTTCATCAGTATCCAAATTAGCCTTAGACCATTTTGATTGAGAGACAAGGTCTTTGTTAATGTGTTCACCCCCCATAGTGGCGAGTGTCCCATCCATTATCACTGGATCAATGTTGAACAACATATGACTATCATTAAGCTCGTTTAGTGCAAGTTGATAAGCATCATCAACCTCATCGAAGACATTATCAATGATCTGACTTCAGGCCTTTGCCTTGATTACTGCGTACCAGTCCTGATGACCTCCTGGGAAGTCAGTGTAATAAACCTGCTCCGCTTGCTGGGCAAAAATGAAGGGATCAAACCTTTTATATCTACCGTTTTTCTTGACCTCAACTAAGCCTTAGTTGTTGTCAACCTTTGTTCCTACACCGATTGTGTTGTCATACCAATCACATTTGAATAGAACAATATCTCTTTTTAGTTGTCTGGAGAAAAAGATTTCAACAATCTCTATCAACACTCTATAAAAGTCTTCCTCTAACTATCCAGCTGTGCCTTTAACACAAACCCCATAGTTATGGGTACGCATCCCTTCACTTCATTGAAAAATTTAAACTTGTAGCCATTTACATAGTAAATGGGCCATTTTTTAACAATTTTCACCGGCCCCCAAGAAAGGGCTTGGAGTAAGGGATCTTCAATATGGTTGTTAAGGTCTTGAATCTATGTACAGCATAACACATTTTGTAAGCCGTTAAATACCTAACCTTACAACAACTACTTAAAAACAAATGGTGTACGGGTCTTACGTGTTGTGCAAACCAACCAATGAATTTGGATGATACCTCACTATGAATTTGGTCATCAGTTATATCATTTTGTCTAGTTTTAGCATATCTGCATATAAGCTATTTAAAGAAAAAAAATTAGATACAATAAAAGCTAGGTTTGGAATTTAAAATATAAGTTGGTGACTTACTTAAGATAAGGTTCCACTTCTGGGAAATTTAGAAGAATGTATAAGTGAGCTGTTTTTCGATCTTTCTCATCAATGTAACATTTTGTGACCTTGCCCCCTGGACGACCAGGATAGTTAAAAATTGAAACTTGATCATCCAACCCTGTGCACGTGATCGCCCCAAGATTACGGGGAATTCTACTCAATCTTGTTTATATCTCCGTCGGAAAATAGAAAGAAGCAAATATTGTCATTTCCTTTACTAAGTATGCCTCGCAAATTAAAGCTTTAACGCATTCTTTGTTTGACACTTTGTCTTTTAAAGAGCGTAAGAATCTTGAACAACATAAACAAATGTTAAGTTATAAAATGTTAAGTTACAATTATCATGTTGAGTTGTTGAGGCGTTTACCTTTCAAATGGATACATCCAACGATACTGCATCGAGCCACCAACTAAGGCCTCGTATGGTAGATGGATAGGCAGATGCTCCATGGAGTCAAAAAAACTTGGTGGGAAAATCTACTCCAACTTACAAATCAAGACCAGGATAGTTTCTTCCATATTCAGAAGTTTCTCCTCAGTCAACGAAGTTGTGGTCAACTCCTTAAAAAAGTTACTCAACTCAACCAGCGGTTTCCAAATAGGTTTCGGTAAGGCATGAAACACGTATGGCAGTAGTTGTTGCATAAACACATGGCAATCATGGCTTTTCATGCCAAACACCCTGCCCTCCTTCACGTCGACACATCTACTCAAGTTGGAAGTGAATCCATTAGGCGGGGTCAACCCATTCATCCATACACACAGAGCAATCTGTTGAGATCTAGTTAAAACATATTTTGCATGGGGTTTAAACATTCTTCCATGTCCTGCATCCCTCAATTCCAACTCCTTCCTGGAACACCAAATTCAAAAGTCTAGATGACTTTTCTCATTGTCCTTTGTTCTCCCTTTGATGTCCATCACAGTGTCAAAAATATTCATGAAAACATTTCGTTTAGTATGCATGACATCAATGTTGTGTCTTAACCACAAGTCTTTCCAATATGGAAAATCCCATAAGATACTCTACTTCACCCAGTGGTGTTCCTTCCCATAACCCGCAAACTCCTTAACACTCTTATCCCAAATGTATGGATACTCTTCGACTGTTTGCCAAACCCGTGCACTGGATAACCTACGGGGTGGAGGCTGATTCACAACCTTGTTCTTCTTAAAAGCGGTTTTGTTTCTCCTAAACGGGTGATCCAATGGTAGAAACTTTCGATGGCAGTCAAAAAAACTTGTCTTGCTACTAACAGGGAGTGATTCCCCCTAGTATATTCCATGCATACAGAGCAAGCAAGCTTCCCAGACATTGACCATCCAGAAAGCATAGCATATGTCGAAAAGTCGTTAGTGGTCCACATCAACACAGCCTGCATCATGAAATTGTTCTTCAAAGATGCATCATATGTCATCACCCCGACATCCCACAATTGTGACAACTCTTCAACCAACGGTTGCAAAAACATGTCTATTTTCGCCTTTAGATTTTTGGGTCCTGGAACCAGTATAGATAGAAACATGACCTCCCTCTTCATACACATATTTGGAGGCAGATTATATAGGGTCAGTATGACTGGCCAGCAAGAGTATGCTCTTCCGTATTGACCGAAAGGGTTGAACCCATCAGTACATAAGCCAAGTCGTACATTGCGTGGCTCACCTAAAAAGTCCGGATATAGCTCATCCAAACACTTCCATGTTTTCCCGTTAGAAGGATGGCACAGAAGACCCTCCTGTGTTCGGTTTAGAGCATGCCAACGCATGTGTTTTATGATGGACAATGAGGCATACAGGTGTTAAAGATGCGGTGTTATGGGGAAGTACCACATTTTCTTCTTGGTCGTCCTAGTTACCTTCCCTCTCCTTTTAACGATTTTGTAGCATTCCTCATTACAATGTACACATTTTGTGACACTCTTGTCTGAAAACTCATTTCTGAACAGCATACACCCACCAACACAACACTCTATCTTCACACAACCCAACCCCAGGTTTTCCATCCTTTTCTTAGCACGGTACAGGTTAGCTGGCATTCGATGATTACTAGGCTTGGTGGAACCCATCAGATCGACCATCCTATTAAAACAACCTCCTGAAAGACTATAATCTACCTTTAGGCTTAAAGCAGCTAGGGAGGCAGATAATTCAGTGTGACTCTCAGACCCGTCCCACAATAGAGTCTAAGCCGCCGTCAACAAATCATAAAATCTCTTCACCTCCGGATTAGGATCCTCCTCTACATTATCGTCCCCATTCCCTGCCTGGTCATCATGTTGTAGCATACGCCTAGTGGAGGGTCCAACATGATCTATTACCATCTGCTCCATTTTGTTGTACCCATCCCTGTTTCCTTCGACCTCATAGTAAGACTGTTGAACGATTACGGCTGATGGCCTGGGTGGTAACTGCTCACCATGGTTGTACCAGCAATAGTATCTTTCCATGAACCCCTTCACACTTAGGTGGCACATGACTTCATCCATGTATTCAAAATTCATGCATTTGCATCTTGAGCACGGACAATGAATTTTGTGAGTAGCTTCAAAACCAGGCGTGTTTGCTGTAGCGAATGGAATAAACTCCAACAGCCCCATCATAAACTCCTCAGTCACTCGCCGACTGTGATAATGCCGGTTGTACATCCATCGCCGATTTACCGGAACCTCCATTCACAATATCTAACAACCAGAGTTGGTGTTACTTTGATTTAAACATTATATGATTATCGTTCATGAATCGCTCTCTATCTCTTTGATGTTGCAAGTAGGTGGGGCCCTATCCTATTCGGGATGAATATGCAACTATCCGTAGCCTGTCGATGTTGTATACGGTCTACCTTGAATGTTAATGTTCATATAGAATTTCGGCAGCATTTCACATTGGTCCCCGAGTACACAGAGATATATGCGGTATGAAACACCGCATGCAAACATGCACCCAGAGACAATACGAAACACCATAACCAAAATTTCAAATAAACATCAACGACACAAGATACACCATATACAACATTGATAGGTTACGCCCTACTGGTTACGAATTCATACCAAACTGTCCAACCAGGACAATTCAAGATCCAACACAACATGGTACGTCGACCGATTGTTTTGAATCTTGAACGGGAACCTAATGGGTACACACATGACTAAACCCTACATTATTAAAGTTAAGTTCAATTTTTTAAGTTCTCTAAGAAAGGCAGCCCACTGAAATTTTGGCAGAATCTCCCCTGTAAACTAGACATTTCCAAATTTTTTACAATGCCCTGTTACACACAGAAGATTTTCCAGTACAATTCAATGCATTGTATATCAAATTTAGGGAGGTAATCACCACAACCTAGTGAGCTCTGCTCTCCACTAACAAATAACAATACACATGCATTTTAACATCATGTTATCAGCACATAAAACCTATGCCTAATGAGCTCTGCTCTCCACTAACAAACAACATACACATGCACAGTTTTAACACATGTTATCAACACACATACATAATGCCTAATGAGCTCTGCTCTCCATTAACAAATGACAATCAACATGCATACACTTTAAAAGATACAACACACATAACAAGTAAAGTTAGGATTAGGGGATTACCTAGGAAAGAAAGTAAGCGCTGAAGACAAAGCTGAACAAAGGCCAACAAAGACCACACGTAAGGTGTGCTAGTCTGCATGACAAACCGAGAAGTGGTTTACATTATTTACACAATCTCAAAGGCACAACAACATAGTATATTTGTGGCATTATTTACACAGCAACGACTTCTTAGTGATCTAAAGACTTGGGATCCATGTGAGAATGAGTCCATGAGAGACTAAAAGTCATTTATGACCTTATTGTGGCCTTTTAAGAACTGACTATTAATTTTATTCATTGCTCTGTGCCAGATACAAAGAATTTTGAAATAAACCTCTCTCTCTCTCTGCAAATTACTCTCTCGGTGTAATTTTAGACCCAAATTAAAGGCCACACCTAAAACTCGAGAGATATAAAGAGGAGATAGCGAGCGCAGAACTTTGCTTCTTCAAGAAGAAGATGCTTTCAGCGGTTTAGGGTTCGGGAAAGAATTGAATAAATATTAAATCAGGTGAAGCTCTTCCTCTCTTTAATTTTGTTTCCCTTTCTTTTATATTCTTCCTTAATAAAGTGCAATGTAATACTGTGATTAATTGAAACTTGCAAGCTACAACAGAAATTTGAATGTACAGAAAACTAACATTCTCTTGCTAAAAGAGATTTAATAACATATAGGAAGGTAATAAAGTTTTTCTAATCCCTTCCTTATTATGTAGCATTATACATATACATATAGATAAATAGATAAATACAAGTAACATACATGGAATTTTTTGTTTAGTTCTGCATACATAAAAACTTTTACTTTTATAGCCCCCATCAATTGTAGCTGCTGCAAGCAATCTCATCCAATTAATGGTCATAATCATGGAATTTTAAAAGGGGTTTTTTCAGTTGAATTTTTTAAAACAGAACTTTACCCTTTTTGCAAGTCTTTTTTTCACTTTACAATAAAACTGATAAAACCTGAGGATTAAAATGTAACCGTACTTAAATGACTATCCAAATCTCTATCATTAGGACCATCCTAGTCGGTATGAGAAAGTCTTAGGCTAAAAACTTTTTTTTGTTTCATTTTTATGACTTCTTATGTTCGCATGCAGATTGAAGAATAGGAGTGTGACTTTTGAAACTTGAGGACTTGCAGAAATGTTTCATGCAGTGGTCTTTGATTCTCATTCGCACATGCTTGATATGTCATCCCAGAAGACATCCTCGCAGAGTAATTTGGTAAGGAACAGAGATGATGATTATGAGATTAAATCTGGCAACGAGATAACAGAAGCTCCTGCATCTGGAAATGAACAAGATCCTAACCAACGACCAAAAAATAAGCGCTACCACCGCCACACACAGCACCAGATATAAGAAATGGAAGCCTTAGTTCCACTGTTCCAATGCATTTTTTCTGGTTTTACTATCTAATAACATTACTCATTGAGAAGTTTGACTTAATTTTGAAAACAGAAACTGATAATTTTATAATCCCAGGACAATGACAACACAGAACATTTTGAAACAAAAGAAGGTTTCAAGTTTTATAAGCATAAATTAAAACAGATAATGACAAGTCAAACAGACACTTATTTTGTTTTAGGTAATGATTAATTAATTTTGAACTTTGCTCTTAATTAACAGGTTCTTCAAGGAGTTCCTTACTACCAAACAGAGAGGGGGAAGGGATTCTCATAAGCATTTCCCTTCCTTCCAAAATGTCAGAATAAATCCATTGTTGGTTTTAACAAAGAATTGTTCATCATAAAGTAAACAAAATTAAAGAAAGACTATACTTTGGTTCATTTGATTGAATAAGTGTTTCTTTGTTTTATGGAATGGTATTATGTTAAAAACACAACGAATTTGGATAGTCTTCAATGAAGACCGAAGGCATAGACAGGGTATAGGTGAACCACTAGATTAATGTCCATATCAACAACTATATAAGGTGTTGGTGCTTTATCTATATGTTGTCATCCTAATTAATAGTTGATAGGTATATAATCAACTAGAAAAACACAATAGACTAAATTCCTTTTATGCTCATAGAGAATTAGAGTAATCATGTCAGATGCAATCAACAAACCATGACATATTCTGGTGCGACGAAACTAGTAAAGGAGCTTTTAGCTTTATAAAACCTATAAACTCTTAACTAATGAAAACTTAAGTCATAAGAACAATGACATTGAATGACTGAATGTAGGATAACTTAAGTTATACTCTAAATATTTATTTTTGTTAATTTATTACTAATATTTTGATTACTTTTACATTTGATAGTGATTATAAAGTGAAAAAATGTTGAATCCTAAGTTTTAAAATCCTTGTTGTGTTTTTCTGGTTGCATGTGAGGTTTTAAAATATTCACAGCGGGGTTTCAAAAATCCAGTTATGCATGTAAGAAGTAAGCATATAGATGTGAGGTTTCACTTCCTGAGGGATCTTACTAAAGAAAATAAAATTCATCTTGTTCATTATGGAACACAAAACCAAGTAGCTGATGTGATGACCAAACCTTTAAAGTTGGACTCTTAAAATAACAAAGCCAAATAAAAGTCAATAATTCAATCTAGGTTAATATGTATTCAATTAGAAGAACTTCAGTAATGACTCTTTTATATTCATTTGTGATTAACAGATAACAGCAAACATAGAGAACCAGATGCTACAATGGATAGTTGCATTTTCTTATAGCATGCCAATCTGCAACTACTTTTTATTAAAGCTATACTTTGACAGAGGTGGTAAGCGCAAATGGATAGTTACATTTACTCAATCAGCTGGATTCCCTATTCTAACTCCACTCCTTTTTTACTTTACTAATCAAAAACATGTAAAATTAACAAACATACCCTACAAAATTATAAAAAGTTTTTTGTAGTATTTCTTAAAAATTTTAAAAAACAAAAGACAATGTAATAACTATGAAAACAGAAAATGTTTATTAAAATCAAATAGCCTCTTACCTTGATGCTGCATAAATGTATAATTTCTTTTATTCTAATGTTGATTCAGAAAATACATACTTACCCTTCTCATTCATACCACGTCTCTAAAATTTTTGTCATATAAACAAGTAAGGAGAAACTAAATACAAAAATCAAGATCAGTACTTATTATTAGTTGATTTCTTAATTAGTACTCTTAGAATATTGGTTGCCAAAACCCTTGATAAATTTTTGTTAAATGTTAGAGGTTCTTATTATCCCAATAATTTTTGTTAAATGTTAGAGGTTCTTCTTATCCCAAGAACTTTTTTCCTATAGGCAATATATTAGAGGTATAACAACAAAGCTGCCTATACTGTCCTTGAACCCCCGAACTTTGATTAATTGGTTTTTCTGATGTCATAATGTATAAAAGGAAATTTCACTTTGAAGAAACATAACTACAATTTAAATTCACAATGGATTATATAATATAATTGCAAGGTAAAGGTGACTTCACAACAGAATACAAGGAACATTCATCCATTTCTCAGGACATATAGATACAATTGATAAATAAATACAAGGAATAGGCTATCAGTTTCTTATGAATTAGTTTCTCAAGAGAGTGCTGAGTAATGACACTGCTGACAAATGACAATATTCAGGAAAAGGAGAAAGGAGAAACAAAATGTACCTGAGCAAGGAAGGAGTGTGTAGCTGTCGGTGATGGAATAGGTGGCTGCCGGTCGGATGCAGCTTCGTCTTCACATCCACGGGGAAGGAGACAGAGGAAGGGAGGGAATGGTAGAGCTACACACAGATGGGAGATAGAGACAAATGAAGGGACAATGAAGGACCGAAGGACAGAGGGAGAAAGAGGGACAGAGGGACAGAGGGAGAAGGAGGGAGGGAGATTTGAATTAGGGTAAAGGATTGGGAGAAGAGGGTTTGGGGAGAGCAATCTGGGTGAGGGGAGTAGTGAGCTTGGCCAATGTGGGTCAGGGAAGGAGTGAGAGGGTAAGCCGAGGGAGTTACGGAGGAAGAGAGCCAGAGATAAAGGGCTTAGGGTTTAGGGGAAGCAGAGAGTAAGAAATTGATGGAGGGGGAGACGTTACACTCAAGTAAGTTTTAAGACTTAGCGACGGGCTTCTGTAGCTGGTTCAAAAACTAACACGTGACTAAAATAGTTGGAGGGAAAGAAAAAATTTATGACGGCATCCGCGAAGGGCTCTTTAATTTTGTATTTGCGATGGATAAATCCATCGCTACATTGCATAATAACAGCGACGGTCATGTGGTTTCGTCGCTAATCCACGCTCTTTTATTTTGGTTTAGTGACGACGACACTACCGTCACTACACGTATGGTCAAACATAGTGACAGATTCTGTTTACCGTCGCTATATTCAGCAACTTTAATTCTAGGAAGCAAACATAACTAGAGTTAGCGACGGTTTTGGGGACCGTCGCTATGCTTTCTTGCAATTAGTGACAGCCTTTTAGCGGTCGCTCATTTACGCGTCAACAAAAACCTTGGAGGGAAACCAAAAAAAAGAGGGAGATGTAAACTAGCGACCGTGGTAGCGACGGACTTTTAGAATTTTTAGCGATGGGATTTTGTTGGTCGCTAGTTTGGTCACTGATGTCCTTTTTGAGGTCCCTTTCATATGACGGTCGCTATTCAGCGATGGAGTCAATCGGTCACTAAACTTAAGTAGCTATTAGTAGTTTTTTTAGTAGTGTGTGATATGTGGAGAAGAAAGATGATTTCAAAACAAGAAATTTTAAGAATCCTTCACCTTCTACATTTGTTTCTGAAAATCAAATGTCTATCAAATGCAATTATTGTAAGAAACATGGTCATCTAATAAATGAATGCAAGAAAAGAAAGAGTAGAAATGAAAAGATTGCTAACAATGCAGGACCCAAAAGAATATGGGTACCAAAGTCATTAATTATCCCATTTACAGATATGCTTAAAGACAAGAACAAAGACTCTACAATGGTATCTGGACAGTGGATGCTCGCATCACATAACAGGAAGAAGGTCTATGTTCCTAGACCTGGAGTAGTTTAAAGGTCGATCTGTCACCTTTAGAGGAAACCAGACTGGAAGAATCATTCTAGTAGAGTGGGTAAAATTCCTTCACCTGTCATTGAAAATGTATTTCTTGTTGAAGGTCTAAGACATAACCTACTGAGCATTAGTCAATTTTGTGATAGTGGGTAGAAAGTCTCTTTTGACAAGAACAAGTGTATTGTCATCAATCATGATGGAACCATACTTTTTAATGCAAACAGACATAACAACCTTTATAAGGTTGACTTGAATAGACTGAATGATCAAAATGTAACGTGTTTGCTTTTAAACTCAGAAGAGAGATAGATCTGGCACAAGAAGCTTGCGCATGTAAGTTTAAAACTTATTTCAAAACTTCATAGAAAGGATCTTGTTAAAGGGTTACCAAAAATTTCCTTTAACAGTTCCTTACCCTGTGAGGCATGCCAAAATGGGAAACAACACAAAACATCTTTTAAAAACAAGGATGTTGTTTCAACTACTAAACCTCTAGAACTGTTGCATTTAGATCTATTTGGTCCCTCTCAAGTACAAAGTCTGGCGGGAAAAAAGTATGGATTCGTCATCATTGATGACCCACAAGATTGACATGGGTATACTTCATGGCCCACAAAGATGAGTCTATAAAAGCATTTAAAATTTTTTGTAAGAAAACTCAAATGAGAAAGGCTACTGTATTGGTACAATAAGAAGTGATCATGGCAGGGAATTTGAAAATGAAATTTTTGAAAATTTCTGCAATGAGTCTAGTATAACTTATAGTTTTTCCTCCCCAAGAACACCAAAACAAAATGGTGTTGTGGAAAGGAAAAATAAATCCTTACGGGAAATGGCCATAACTATGCTTTGTGAAAATAATCTTCCAAAATATTTTTGTGCAGAAGCTGTGAGTACTTCTTGTTATATCCAAAACAAAGTCTTTATGAGACCAATACTGAATAAGACTCCTTATGAATTGTGGAAGGGTAGAAAACCCAACATCTCATATTTTCATCCTTTCGAATGCACCTGTTATATTCTGAACACTAAGGATTATCTTTAAAAATTTGATTCAAAATATGACAAAGGAATATTTATGGGATATTCAACCACATCAAAATCTTACAGAGTATTTAACACTCGAACGTAAACCATAGAAGAATGTATGCATGTAAGATTTGATGATCTTCAAAAGACTAACAGGAAATTGACAGATCTAGATTTTGATGATGCAGGAATTCAGTAAGAACCTGAGCAACCAAAAGAACAAAGAACAATAAATGGTCAATCAAAACCAGATTATCCTGAAAATCCTGAGCAAGATCAGCTCTATGAACTAGAAAGACCAAGGGATTGGAAATTCAAAACCTATCATCTTTTAGACCTCATAATTGGAGATCAAATAGCTAGAATTAAAACCAGATCCAACTTTCACAATTAGTCATTAATTGCTCTTATTTCAGAATTAGAACCAAAGAATGTTGTGGAAGCTCTAAAGGATACTGATTGCATCATCACTATGCAAGAAGAGTTGAATCAGTTTGAGAGAAATAAAGTATGGAAACTTGTTCCTAAGCCAAAAGATAAAAACATTATTGGAACTAAGTGGGTATTCAGAAACAAGCTTAATGAAGATGGTAAGGTCATCAAAAATAAAGCCAGACTAGTAGCTTATGTCTAAAATTAGTAAAAAGGTATAGATTTTACTGGAACTTTTTCCCCTATGGCCAGACTTGAGGCTATCAGGATACTTCTTGTATTTGTTGCTTTTAAAGGAATTACATTGTATCAGATGGATGTAAAGAGTGCTTTTCTAAATGATTTCATTAAAGAAGAAGTTTATGTAAAACAACCTCCTGGTTTTGAAGATGTGTCTCTTCCTAACCATATTTTCAAATTAAGAAAAGCACTGTATGGTCTGAAATAGGCTCCCAGATCTTAGAACAACAGACTCAGTTCCTTTCTTATTTCAAATGGCTTTACTAGAGGACAAGTTGACACAACCCTCTTCAGAAAGAGCTCTAAGAAACACTTTATTATTGTGCAGATTTACATGGATGACATTGTTTTTGGTGCTACTAATGATAGTATGTGTAAACCTTTTTCTAAAATTATGCAAGTAGAATTTGAAATGAGTATGATGGGAGAACTTAAATTCTTCCTAGGCTTGCAAATTCAATAGACTAGTGATGGAATTTTCATCCATTAACAAAAGTACATAAAGGAGTTACTCAAGAAGTTTAAAATGGCTGATGCTAAGGCCATGAGTATTCCTATGCATCTAAACTATATCATAAACAAAGATGAGTCTGGTACATCAGTGGATCAGACCTTGTATAGAGGAATGATTGGTTCACTTCTGTATCTTACATCCAGCAGACCTGACATAATGTTTAGCGTTCGCATGTGTTTAAGATATCAATCTGATCCTAAGGAATCACATTTGTCCGTAGTGAAGAGGATTCTGAGGTATCTTGTTGGCACCATTAAACTTGGGTTATTCTATAAAAAATCAGACTCTTTCTCTCTCTATGGATTTTATGATACAGATTTTACAAGAGATAGAGTTGATCGAAAAAGTATAAGTGGTGGATGTCACTTCTTGGGAAGCAGTCTGATATCATGGGGTAGCAAAAAGTAAAACTCCATTACACTTTCTATAGCTAAAGCAGAATACATGTCTGCAGCAGGATATTGCTCAAAACTTCTTTGGATAAAATATCAACTTGAAGATTACTCAATCAAAGAAGGTGAAATTCCTGTATTCTGTGATAATATAAGTGCAATA
The DNA here is from genome assembly GCA_037962975.1 of Clitoria ternatea. Taxonomy (NCBI): domain Eukaryota; kingdom Viridiplantae; phylum Streptophyta; class Magnoliopsida; order Fabales; family Fabaceae; genus Clitoria; species Clitoria ternatea. The sequence continues at coordinate 80,780,703 of CM075672.1, forward strand.
AACTTTTCCAAGAATCCCATTTAGCACTCCAAAGCAAAGCACATAGAAGTAAAATATCATTTTATTACAGACTACGTGTAAAAAGGCATTCTAGACTTAAATTTTATGGACACAGACCATCAGTGGGCAGACATCTTCACCAAGCCTCTAGCAGAGGACAGTTTTGCTTTTATTAAGCATAATTTAAAGTTGAAAATAATTACTTGAAGAGTCTGGTGCATGAAAAGTTTGATGTTTGTTATAGCTTGACTTGTTTGTCATCACACATGATTTCTACACTATTCTGAGAGACTTTTTTTGTAAAAGAAATTTCTTTTTACAACGTGGCAGCAGTTATCATCTTTTTGTATAACCATTTTCAGAATTTGTTTTCTCTCTCCATTTTAGTGGTCAGTTTTCACCCTATATATTTGTGTCTTTTCACTTGTATTTTACCCACCCTTTTGCTAAACTTTTCTCTTACTACTTCGAACACTCTTTCAAAAACTTCTCTACTAAAAACCTTTTCTTCTTGCTCTTCCAACTAAGAAATGACATTCAAAGTTTTAGATATTGTTGAATCTTCTGTGTTTAACATGAGGCAGCACAGACTTGATGGACGAGATATCTCTTTAGACATAAATGTGATTGGTTGGACAAAATTTTGTCATGATCAAGAATCCTATTCTCCAGCTCTGGTTCTGGATTTCTGGCAAACAGTATCTGTGGATAAATCCAAGTTCATTATTCTAGGGAAGCTTAAAGGAAAATCCATTGAAATTTTTGAGGATGTTATTGCTACTGTTACAGGCTGTCCTGTTGTTGGTGAAGTTTATGCTGATGATTTTAAGTATAATGTCATCTCCTCGCTGGAGATAAACCAGATACTCTATGGAACAGAGCAACCAGTGAAGCCAGTCTCTGGGTCTCTTCTTCCAAAGGTCAACATGTTGCATTTTGTTATAAAGCAAGTATTTTTCCCTAGGAAAGGTATAAAAGATACAATGAGCAAGTTGGATAGATTCTACATGTATCACATGCTTGCAAAGGAGAAGGTTAGTCTACCTAATGTGATAATGAATGATCTAATCTCCTCTATTGGCAAAAAGCAGAATAAGATTCCATAACTCGTGGTTCTCATAAAGGTGTTTACACTCAAGGATGTGCAAACTAGCATTGTCAGTGACTTGGTCACTCCATCCCCTATGATCAGTAAGTTGCCTACCTTCTCTCCTCTCCTGGACTAGCCTATGGATACTTTTCTTCCTCTTCCCAAGAAGAAAAAGTCTGCACCTACCAAGCATAAGTCTGGGTCTGCTCCTAAGCGTTCAAAAAGTTCACGTTCCACTAAGAAGGTTAGAAAATTGGTTCTTGATATGTCTGATGAATCCTCTGAAGAATCCAGTAAATCAGACTCTCCTCTTAAAGTCGAACCATGTAAGGTGATCCCTCATTCTTTCCCTGAGGAATCCTAGACTCTGATGACCATCTCCCTATTGGTCAAATGCAATGTCGTTCTGCTAAGCCAAAGTCTGGAAATAAGAAGAACACTAAGGTCGTTGTTACTCCTATGACTCAACAAACTCTGCGTCCTTATTTTTGTCCCTTATTTGAATCTCATCTGAAGAAATTAACTGGTGATGAAGTATTTGAATTGTTAATTTTTGTCTTCACTTCTTTACATCCATAGATTTTAGTTACAGGTTGGAACACCTTAACCTAGAGTGGTAAATTTACTGAATTGCATGATGAATATCAGCACGTTATGGCAGAAAACCATGATACTCTTCAGCAGTGTGATGGGTATCCTGCTTATGTTCCCTAACCAAGATTCATTCATGACTATTTAAAGAATAACCCAGTCTCTGATGTTTGCAACTAGGGACATCTTGATTGGTTGAACCAATTTTACACAACTACTAGCCTCTACAAAAGTGATGCTCAAGTCTTTAAAGCCTCCCTCAAAAGAAAGAAATCAGACTTTCCTGTGAGAAGTTCTAAGAGAACAAGGTTTGAACCTTTACCCTCCACTGAATCTAAGCCCTTTATCCCTTCTCCCTCCCTTCAGCCTCTTCCTCTTACCATTATACCTCCCTCTCCACCCCAGACCCCATCTTCCCTTGCCATTGTTCCCTATCCTGCCATCTCTATTGTCATTCATAAATCCAGACTTCCTTTTCTTTATGTCCCTCACCCTACCCTTCCTGAATACATCTTTTATAAACCTGTCCTGGACCTTACTGACCCTGGCTATACCAACCCCTATAACCATGTCATTATTTGTAACACTAACTTTAACCCTCGCAGACTTCGCATCATGCCCTCTGCCCCCAAACACTATCCCCCTCTTTGTATAGAACAACTTCTAGGCTACCCAGACTTGTTCTCTAATGATGATCTTGTCATCTTTCATGTACTTCAAGCTGAACAAGACTTAGTTACTAGAGACTTAAAACAAGATTTTGTTTCTTTGGATGATGTTTCTATCAGGAATTGTCTTGTTTCCACTCTTTGGAAAAAGATTCTATTTTCTATACCTCACAGATCTCTACTTGCCAAATGGATTTCTCTGGGTAGATTGAAGAAGCCAATGCATCTGAAGTACAAGCCTCACTACAAAGGTCCTTATCAGGCTAAAGAGCTTTCAGCAGCCACTCTTCACGGTCTCTGGACTGCTCCTAACCCAACTGAAGCTCATGCTGATGCTTTGTGGTGCCATTAACTTTGGACGCTTCATGAAGAAGGATCCTGCTCTTATACCTCATTTTACCCCAATCTTATTTTTCAATATCGGCCCTATTTAATCACTTTTAATTCACCCTTCATTTTTATTTTTCAGACTCGTTATTTTATAATTATTTCTTTTACTACATCACCTCTTTTTAGCTCCTTTATTACTCATGATTTACTTTTTGAGTCTCGGTGATGTCCCTTCTTTTGTTGATCCCAAAAGGGGGATAAAGTTTAGAAGTCTTTTTTAAGAGTGATGACTAGTCTGATGTAGTCTAATATATGCACTATCTTTTTGGTTTAACAAAGAATCATCTTATTTCTATCTGATCTTGCAATTGCTGAATTTTGATCTCTAACCCTTGTTACATATACTCAATCTAATACTTTATTCTCTATGTATCACAGACATTGTTTATGAAAAAGACTTGATGTTTGTCATCAACAAATAATGGGAGATTATTGAGAAAAAATCAGGATGAAAAAGAATTTTTTCTAAGTTATTTTGGACTAGACCCCAGACTTTATACCCTTGGATTTGTTAATATCGCTCATCAAGTATTTTTGTTTGGAAATAAAGTCTGTACCATCTGTGACTAATCTGTGTGCCTAAGTATTTTCAGGATACAAGTACTAGGCTATGAAACAAAGGGGGAGTATCAGCATTCCAAAAGTTTGGCATACAATTAAAAGTCTGATAGAAGCATTCCGATCAAAGAGTCATTCTCAACATTCCTAAATTCTATTTAAGTGATGTATTGGGATTCATGCTTTTATCATATATGTGTGCTTATCATCAAAGAACACAAGGAACAAGATCAAGATCAGCAACAATTGTTAGTGTACCTACCTTTGCACATACTAATCATATTCAGAGCCTATGTTAGAATATTTCAGAAGGTCCTCAAAGCACTGGCTTCCTACTTGACGCTCAATCAAGAAATATATTACAAATGGTTTGTGCATGGGAAATGCATGAAAAACCTTTTTAGTGAAAGTGTTAAAGAAGTCTTCTACCAGCCTCTTGAATCTTTTTCATCCTCAAGGTCTGGTAGTAAGAAGCTTAAGGCAAATACCTTCAAAGTATTTCCAACATTTATATCTCCTTTCAAGAAGCAGCAACGGTCATATCCTCTAGCTTTTATAAATACCAAGGAAGATTGAACTTCAAAGACACACAGATATACATAGAGAATTTACGAACTCTTATTCAATCTCTCTTAAGTCTAATTCTCTTTGTTCATTCTTATCTTGTAAGACAAAGACCTTCGTTGTTTGTTCTACCTCTAGCAAACCTTGGTCTTATGTCATAACTTAGTATACAAATTCAATTGTATATCTCTCATACACTAAGTTTTGTGAATTACTTTCATTTATTCAAAAACCATGTAAAGTATGGTAGGTTGCCAAATCTCTTTAGTGTAGGAAACATTGTTTGGCCTGAAAAGACTTTTGAAAGAATACTTGAGTTAATCTAGGAATGACTTGTTGAAAGAATACTTGGATTTAAGTCAGAAGTGGCTAGATTCAAGAATACTTGTGGCACAGATCTGGTGCTGTTATTGTAAAGAAGATTTTACAATAGTGGAAATCCTTCAAGTTAGAAAGGACTAGACGTAGCTTCTGTGTTGGAAGTGAACCAATATAAACTCTGTGTTGATTTCTTCTATCCTTCGCTTATCTAATTACTTGTATTATTTGGTTCTTATTTTCCGCAAAAAGAGTCTATGACTTATTCAACCCCCTTCCAAGTCTGACTCTGAACCGTCACACATGATGATTTGTATACATATACACATGATCACAAATATTTCATTTTGTCATTTTGAATATGATGACTCACTCTCCCTTGTTATTTCTTTTAAGCCATTTGATGTAGGACTATCATGGGATGTGATGATCTTTTGAAAAGTAAAGTATTTGGGAAGAAGGTAAAATAGTTGTAAGCGAATGTCTTGGCTGACAATGTTTTGAAATTTAGACAATGTATGCATTTTGATACCAATGATGTGGATATTGATATGGTGATAATGGCCTAAGTTCTTAAGTACTTGAACCTTTATTCTTTTGTGTATCCATTAGCTACTTCTTTTGTAAATTACTATATTGATATAGAAGAATGTGAACTTGGTGGCCATTGTGATGGTAATGATGTTGTGATGGTGGAAAATCCATGTGTTTATGAGTTGATGAGACATTAAATTGATGGGTTGTGACTTAATAATGATGTGCAGTTTAGAAAATGGTGGTAATCTGTTAGCATAATCAATTAGGACCATTCTGGGTGGGTGGTAATCGGTTAGCTATTTGATTAGGACCATTTTGGATGAGTGGTAATCTGTTAGCGTAATCAATTAGGGACATTCTGGATGGTGGTAATTGATTATCTGGTCAGCGTAACAGATTAACTAATCGATTAGGGCAATTCTATTTTTTTATAATCAATTACCCACTTGGCGTAATCGATTACAGGCCCTTGGAACTGTGTTTTCACTAATCTTTGGCACTTACCTTGTGTTTCCTTTTGATCTCTTCTCATATCTTCATATATGGGATGAGATGGATACCTTTTACACAAATGTTTCTATGTTGTTTTGCTAAACTCTATCCCATGTGCAATTATATAAGGGTTCTTCTTTATCAATCCACTTTCTTTCTTATTTCTTTAAATTGTGGCCTCCGGTTTTCTATGGTTTGAATCTTGATCTAAGAAAGGTTGTTGCAAAGCTTTTAAACCATGAAGAATTTATTCGTATTTTCATTGATTAACTGTTGTTACATCAAGATTTAGATCTGGGGAATCGGGGTGCCATAACTAGCTCAATCTTCTCCACAGGTAACTCTTGATCCTACTTTTTCTGATTCAAGTGCAAATGAACTTGATTCTAATCTGCACGAAACCACCAATAGACCTAATGAGTCAACTACTATTTAATATCATCTTCCACCCCGTTCTAATCATGGTCAACCCCCAACTAGATATAAACCCTACTTCCAATCAAAAGTGAAATACCCTATGAGTAATTATGCGTCACCTCAAATGTTATCTCAATCATATGCATCATATATCTCCCAATTATCCTTAATCCTTATTCCTAGTATTATGTAGGAAGCTTTGTTGGATCCTAGATGGACCGAAGCTATGGTTGAGGAATTGACAACACTTAAAAAGAATGACACATGAGATCTTGTACCCTTACCTCCAGGAAAAAATTTTATGGGATGCAAATGGGTTTTTACAATTAAGCACAAAGTTAGTAAAACTATTGAGAGGTATAAAACATGCCTAGTGGCCAAAGGTTACACTTAATCCTATGGTGTAGATTATCAGGAGACATTTGCAATGATGGCCAAACTCTACACTCAATACTTTTGTCACCAGCAACAAACCAAAACTGGCCACATCTTTTGTGTGATGTTAAAAATTCTTTCCTACATGGAGATATATTGGAAGAAATTTACATGGACCCCCAAGTATGTTAGATTCAGATGCAATGAAGGTATGCAAATTAAAGAAAGCTCTATATGGATTAAGACAATCCCCATAAGCATGGTTTGGAAGGTTCACTAAGTCTATGAAGACCTTTTGCTATAGTCAAAGTAACGCTAATCGAACCTTGTTTTTAGAAGAAAAGATAAGGAAAATCACAACCTTGATTATCTATGTTTATGATATGCTATAGTGATAAGAAATGATTGGGTTGAGATTTCTAACTTGTAGTAACATCTTGCATCTAAACTTGAGATGAAACAACTTTCGAAGTATTAGCTATTTCCTCGGGATTGAAGTAGTTAGATCAAAACATGGTATTTTTCTATCTTAACAAAAACATATCCTTGATTTATTAGCTAAAACTAAGATGCTTGGGTGTAAACCAGTTTTCCCATTGAACAAAATCATAAGCTCTTTCAATGGTTAGACTCATCTTGCATAGTTGAAGACATGTATCAAAGGTTGGTAGAAAAATTGATTTATCTATCCCATACGTAATCGAATAGTACATAGAATATTATGAGTCAATTTATGCATGATCCTTATAATTCTCATGGATATAATAAAAAGGATATTGAAATATTTGAAGTCCACTCCAAGTAAAGGAATATTGTTCTCAAATCATGGGCACTTATAGGTTGAAGGTTACATTGGTGCCGATTGGGTAGGTTTGATAAATGATAGAAGGTCCATCTCTGGATACTTCACCTTTGTAGGAAGGAAACTTGTAACCTGAAGGAGTAGAAAACAACGTGGTAGCTAGATCAAGTGTTGAAGCAAAGTTTAGAGGTATGGCACTTGGAGTATGTGAACTCCTATAAGTGAGAAATCTATTATTAGACTTAGGTTTTAAATAAAAAAAGGCTATGAATTTGCATTATGACAATACATCGGCTATAGAGATTACTCAAAATCCTGTCTAACATGACTGAACAAAACATGTAGAGATTGATAAACATTTCATCGAAGAGAAGCTTGAAGCTGGAATAATTATCTTCCCATATATAAGCTCTAAACAACAGTTATTAATTTTTTCATTAAAGGAGTTGTAAGTAGAGTGTTTAATGAGTCATTGTCCAAGCTGGGAATGTATGATATCCACACACCAACTTAAGGGGTGTTAAGATAAGTAAAATAATTTTTAGTTGTGAATTAGATATTTTTTATATTAAAATGTTTGCACAATTATTATTCTTTTTTAGTGCAAAAATTGGATATAACAACGGGATATATTCACGGGTTGAAGTGGATCAGTGATAAAAACATGCGCGGTAGCATTTTTGAAATTATAAGGTGAACCATATAATCAAAGAAAACTATATATCCATGGTTAATATCATAACCGTGATCATACCCATCAATATATATCCACGGTTGACTGCTCAACCGTGGATATATAGTACCTGAAATATATATCCACGGTTGTCTGCACAACTGTGACTATATATTCATGGGTATGATCATGGTTATGATGTTAACCATGGATATATATTGATGTCTATAATCACGGTTGTATTTCCAACTGTGGATATATTATTGGGTACTATATGTCCACGGTTGTTTCTAAAACTGTGATTATAGATTCAATATTTATCCACGGTTATGGTCTTAACTGTGGTTATAGAGTTAATATTTATCCATGGGTTTTTGTTGAACCGTGAATATATATGTAATATATTCACGGTTTCAATGGTAACCGTGATTATATATATTTTTAGAAACTTCAAAAGCCACGCCTGATAGCTTTTTGCTTCTTCTCTTTCTTTCGTGCTGGTCTTTCTTTGCTTCCTCCACCTTTCTTTGCCCTGTTGCTCTCGTATTTTCATAGGTTCTCTGCCTCCTTTTGTCCTCTTCTTTCATCGCCCTTGTCAGGTAAGTCGTCCCTGTTTTTTGCTTTTTTATTTTCTCCTTTTTCGTTCTAGCTGTTTCTCATCTTCTCCATTTATCCCAGTATGCTCGTTGCTGTTGTCGCCTTCTTCTTGCTCGTTGCTTATCCCATTATGCTTGTTGCTCATTGCATTGTCCTGTAAGTCATCCCTGTTTTACTCATCACTATTTATGTTAGTCCCTGTTTGAGTTAAATCTATTTTAAGTTATGTTGATGCATTATATGGGTTTTATTTTGTGTTGAAAGGGGTTTCTGTCTCTGTTTTGCTGGTTCTGTGTATAATGTGCATGTTCTGTTTTGTTGGTTCTATGTATATCAGTATTTTGTTTTTAGTTATTATAGATGGTAGTTCATAAAATGTCATCTGAAACTCATTTTTAGTTATGTATCTTGTGTATATGTATCTTGTGCATTTGATTTAACGTATACTATATAATAAAACTTGGAATCTACTAATTAATTTATATCCCATGGCTATTTCTTTTTGGTGAGTATACCATGACTCTGTTTGAAGGCAAGGCTTACATTCACAGAATGACCAAAAATTATCTACTTTACTAATAGGATACTTAGTGTGAATTTATTAATAAAAATTATAATTATATTGAATGAAGTTTTAACTCTTTTTAGAAAATTTCCCTTAAGCGGATCGGGTTAACAAAGCGAATTGGGATGGGATGATGAAGTTTTTTTTGTTCTCTGGTTTTTTGATTTGGTGATTGGTGAAAGTGAAGAAGATGAAGATGTTCAATCTGTGTCCAAAGAAAAAGAAGACCTCTGATGTTTATTTGTATGGTTTTTTAAACAAGGTCTAGTGGATTATTGAATCAATTTTTCCTTACTCTTGCCATGCCTAGAATGGAGCTGCTGGAAAATGGGGTCTGGGCTGTTAATTTTTTATTTTATCTTTCTAAAAAGTATGAATAATAAAAGAAGGGAATGGTGTCTACAATAATCCATAATACATAATCCATAATCCATAATACATAATCCATAATCCATAATCCAACATCCAACACCATACATAAGCTATAATCCATAAAATGAAAATTCAAACTTCAAAATTCTCATAATCCATAATCCATCATCCAACACCATAGTTCTACTTGAAAATAATAGAATTTAAAAACATCATACTAATTACTAAATAAAAGTGTAAAGTTTAAAAGTCTTATAAACCAACATCATAATCCATAATCCATAATTCATACTCCAACACCATACTTCTACTTCAAAATAACACAAATTAAAAACATCATACTAATTTAGGAAAAAAGTTAACTAAATTTTTATCCATTTTATTTCTATTGTTGTTGGTTGCTCTTATATGTTATTTCTATTGATGTTGTATGTGTGTGGTTGTTAATCTTGCAAACTCGGAGGCTCATATACTAGTTAATTAGTATGAAAGTTGTTGTGCATGAGTGAACCGTAGTTCCCCGTTTGAGATTCGACACAAATGGTCATTAAATTAATTAATTTCATCGTTTGTGTTGAATCCTGAATTATCCGTTTGGACAGTTTGGGATGAACAATTATTTTTTATACGTCATTATTAGTATGTACAAGTTAGGAGTTATTTTAAAATTTGATAAACTTTCAGTAACTTGTATTTTATGTTGTTCTCTGGGTGCATATTTGGTTGTGGTTGAATTTGATTTGACCACTCGCATTTTGTGTACTTAGAGACCAATGCGAAATGCTACTGAAATTTCATCGAATTTTAAAATAAGTCCTAACCTGTATATATAAATGACTTATAAAAATAATTGTCATCCTGAATGGGTATAGGACCACCACCTTTGTAGAAAAAGTGAGGTTGATCATAGCACCTTGTAAACAGTTGGTATGGATCAAAGTTGGATAACTGTATCATGCCTAAGTCTGGAGTACGAGGGGGGAGTTGAATCATTTATAGAATTCGTAGCGAGGAAGCAGTGGAGGTGAATGGAAAGTATTTTTGCCCTTGTGTTAAATGCTTGAACCTGCGTCGGGTAGACTTGGAAGAGGTACGAGAACATCTACTGTGTGACGATTTTCTGCGTAGTTATACGCGTTGGATATGGCATGGTGAAGATGTGGTGGTGCCAAGTAACAGCTTTCAAACTGAAAATCGAAGCTCGATGCATGAGACCGATGTCGACATGGATGACCAACTCGAGGATATGATCCATGATGTGGGGGTAGAAGGTTTTAAGAAAGCTTATGTATATACGACTCTGTGTGAGGACTCTGAGCAGCCGTTGTATCCAAACTGCGTCAATTTCACAAGGTTATCAGCAGTTTTACGATTGTTTAATTTGAAGGCCATAAACCAGTGGACGGATAAAAGTTTCACTGACTTACTGAAGTTGTTGAAAGAAATGCTCCCAACTGGAAACACCTTACCGAATCGTAACTATAAGGCCAAAAAGGTGTTGTGTCCTATGGGTTTAGAGTATGAGAAAATACATGCATGCTCAAATGATTGTGTATTATTCCGGGGTGACTTAGAAATGCTGCATCGATGTCCTAGGTGTGGGGTGTCACAGTATAAGAAGAAAGAGGCGAATTCTGATGAGGTATGCACTAAAAGGTCTCCTACAAAGGTGTTGTGGTATCTGCCTATAGTTCTAAGACTAAAGCGTCTGTTTGCCAATGCAGATGATGCAAAACTTATGAGATGGCATGCTGATGAAAGGGTTGTTGACGGACTACTTAGGCATCCGGCCGATGGATCGCAATGGAAGAAAATGGATATGATTTTTCTGGAATTTGCCCATGAACCAAGAAATGTTAGGCTTGCACTAGCCACAGATGGCATGAACCCATTTGGGAACCTGAGCACAAACCATAGTTCATGGCCTGTTTTATTGTTTGTTTACAACTTGCCGCCATGGTTGTGCATGAAGCGGAAATATGTCATGTTATCAATGATGATTTCTGGTCCATGACAACCGGGGAACGACATTGATGTATATTTAACTCCATTGGTTGAAGACCTCAAAAGGTTGTGGGAAGACGGGGTTGATGTGTTTGAGAGGTTTACCGGGCAGTCATTCAAATTGCGTGCCATGCTATTTTACACGATCAATGACTTTCCAGCGTATGGTAACTTATCCGGGTACAGCGTGAAGGGTCATAAAGCTTGTCCAGTATGTGAGGACGGGACTAGTTCTGTGCAGTTACATCATGGTAGGAAAAATGTTTATCTTTGACATCGAAGGTTTCTTAAAGCGAATCATCCGTTTTGGAGGTTGAAGAAGTCGTTTAACGGTGCCCAAGATTTTGAAATGGCTCCTCCACCACTATCTGGTCGCCAGACATATGAAAAGGTGAAAGACATCAATATGCGGTTTGGTAAGTGTGAAAAACAGCACCCGACACAAAACAACTGGAAGAAAAAGTCAGTTTTTTTTGACCTGCCATATTGGAGGGAGCTTGATGTAAGACACTGCATTGATGTAATGCATGTGGAGAAAAATGTGTGCGACAGTTTGGTTGGTACACTCTTAAACATACCCGGGAAGACTAAGGATGGCCTAAACTCACGTATGGACTTGGAGTTGATGGGTATACGTCAGGATTTGCATCCATAATCAAAGGGAAAAAGAACATATTTGCCCCCAGCATGTCATACATTGTCCAGAAAAGAAAAGCAAAGTCTGTGTGAATCGTTACAAAGTATGAAAGTTCCGTCTGGTTATGGCTCCAACATCAACTCTTGTGTTTCCATGAAAGATTTGAAGTTAGTTGGGTTGAAGTCTCACGATTGTCATATGTTGATGCAACAGTTTCTACCTATCGCCATTCGTGACATTCTTCCTAAAAATGTGAGAAATGTCATAACAAGGTTGTGTATGTTTTTCAATGCCATATGTTGCAAGGTAATCGTGCCCGGCGAATTGGATGTGTTGGAACAGGAAGCATCACTTATATTATGTCAGCTTGAAATGTATTTCCCGCCCTCTTTTTTTGACATAATGGTCCACTTAATCATCCATTTGGTGAGATAGGACCGTTTGTGTGGTCTAGTGTTCTTACGATGGATGTATCCCGTTGAGCGATATATGAAGATATTGAAAGGGTATATGAAGAACCAACGTCGTCCCGAAGCTTCAATTGTGGAAAGATATATTACAGAGGAAGCAATTGAGTTTTGCACTGAATACATGTCACATGCTGCAAGCATTGGTATTCCAATGACTCGTAATGAAGGGAGATTGGATGGGAAAGGAACGATTGGAAAAAAATGAAGAGCATGCCACGTGATGATGTCCTTCAGGCACACTTGTATATTTTAAACAACACGGATGACGTGTAACCGTATCTAGCCACTCACAAAGAGCTAGTCAAGAAAACCAACCCTAAAATGACTGAAAAGTGGTTGTTGAATGAACACAACAAGAGTTTCATGCAGTGATTCCAAAAGACCGTTCTGAAAGATGCATTTGCATCCTCGACATTACATCGATTGGAACAGGGCCCAAACTTTGATGTCCTCACCTTTTGTGTGTATGACATAAACAACTATTCGTTTTATACAAGGACACAGGATGAAAAGAATACAAATCAAAACAGTGGAGTGATGGTTGTGGCTCAGTCAATGCATTTCTTAACTTCAAAGGACAACAACCCTGTGATGGCCGAGTCATGCTACTTTGGTGTGATTAAAGATATATGGGAAGTCGATTACGGTCCCTTCATCGTTCCTGTGTTTAAATGCAAATGGGTTGACAATAAGAACGGTGTCAAAACTGATGATTTAGGAGTTACATTGGTGGACCTCAACAAGATAGGGCATAAGGACAAACCATTCATAATGGCAACGCAGGTGAAGCAAGTTTTTTATGTTGCTGGCCTAGCTGACAAACGGTGGTCAATTGTTATCCAAGGTAGACACATTGGAGACCCCAATCTTGATATTGTGGAAATTCCATCGACCACAACACGTATTCCAACGTCTATCGTCGAACATGACATAGATGATGTAGTTGCCAGTCGTCATGACCACCATGAAGGCTTGTGGGAAAATATTTCATCTTCATAGGGTATTAATCATGTTAATGAATCATTGAATTACATGTTATATTAATTATTCATTGTATTAAATGTTATATTAAATATTTGACAGTTGTGTTTCCTTGTTTGGACAGATACTCATGGCTGATCAGGATGGACGATCTAGGTCTGACTCACAGGCTACTGATTCCTCTACTCGGAAGAATAGAGGTGTTACCTAGATGCCAGACGTTGCACTTAGGCGACACCGGGGAGAGAGGTTACCTGTTAACATGGATGTCAACACTGGTAGATTTGGAGGACCAAATACCGTGAAGTTTAGTAGTTATTTGGGAGTCGTGGCTCGGTCGAAGGTGTCCACCATTATCCCCAACTGGGATAATGTAGAGGAGGTGGTGAAGAACCAGATATAGAGTGATATTCTGGAACTTAGATATCATTTAAGTTTTATTTTAGTGTATTATTTCATGTAAATCATAATAAGGACTCCTTTATGGACTAACTCCTTTCATGTAGGATGCTTTTGACATACCATCACATGACATAGCGAGGAGGAAGATCCTTGGTATTATGGCTAAGCGATGGAGGTCGTTCAAATCGATACTCACCAGGAGGTATATTTGGACTTTAAATTCTTAATCAACGCTTTGCTAAATTGTACCAATCCTTAGTTTAAATGTACCTGAATTGTAGGTATGTATTCGGGGAGGACCGAGGACAGTTCCCTGGAGAGAAATATCCATTCATTGATCAGGAGACTTGGGATGCTTTCGTTACATCTAGGCATTCTGACCAGTTTCAGGTACATTGGTTTTTAAATGATTAAATTATGTATAATTTAAACAGCTAACTCTGAATATTTTTCTTTCTTATTGTAGGCGGTCAGAAAGAAAGCCCGGGACATTAGGAAGCTGAATGACTGCCCCCACACACTGTCACGTGGGGGTTACCGTAGGTTGGAGGAGCGGCTGGCCCAGGAGAGGCTGAGTCAGTGTCAGACTAGTCAGCCTGACACTGGTATTGTGGATCCCCCTTCCCTACCTACACGCCATGATAAATGGAAGCGGGCTAGGATCAAGAAGAGTGGGGAATACACTTCCTCACAAGCTCAGGAGGTCGCCTCACGGATAGTAAGTATTCCCTTTGTATCAGTGTCTATTTTTTGGTTTACGTGAAGGAAGTGAATACTAACTTGTTTGGTTTCAGGATTCCTTGGTTGAGCAATCAACCCAAGGGTCTTTCGTAGCCTATGGTAGGCAGGATATTTTGACTACCGCCATCGGCAGGCCAGAGCACCCTGGAAGAGTGCGTGTTGTTGGTCGAGGTGTAGGTAAGTTGTAAATAACTGTATCCTTTCATTTTGTTATCTGTTAAACAATTATGGGCTAATCATTCACATTTCACAGGCCTCCGCAGCTATTACGGTGCTCCTGACCCTGCCCCCTCCTTTGAGAAGTTGGTGGAGCAGAAGGTGGCTGTTGTGAAGGTTGAGTATCAGGAGGAGATATCTAGGCTCCACCAGGAGATGGCCCGATTCAGGGAGGAGATGAAGGCCTCACTCAGCCACCACCAGGAGACTACTGCACCACCTAACGACCCACAGGTTAGATTCCTTATTCAATTTCTTCGGTTTTATTGTTTGTAATCACTTCATTTCATTGTTGAATAACTTCTGCTTGATGTGTAAATGTGTAGGTACGGAGGGTTAGCACTAAGGGGTCGTGCGTTACGGCTGACCCTGACGATGATGGGGTCGAGCCACCAGATACCCGTCAATGTGACCTGTTCATTGATGGGTCGAAGGAGCCAGTTGCCACTGGCATGGTCTACAACTTAGGCCCTGTGGTTCACCATCAGACATTACCTGATGGTATGTCCAAGGTCTCTATTGTGCTCATCCTCAAGGAGGATGCTGCTATGCTAGTGGCAACTCCAGAGGTGAAGACCGTCGGTCAGGCGGTGGGCCACTTTCTGATGTGGCCCAACAGACTTCTGTCGGTTTCCCTTGGACAGGTAAAAACCTTAAACACTAACTAATTTTGTTATATTGTCAATTATGGTACAAACTGTGATGGTTGTCAATTGTTCAATAGGAACAGGCATTGAAGAGGCCAAACCCAGCCGACGATCCCATCTGGATGCTATGGCGTATCGGGTATGAGCAAGGAGAGGAGACTGTTCAGGTCCCATGGCAGCCACTAGTGTTCGGCCGTCCAAGTGCAGTACCACTTTACATCACACACAGTGACATGTGTGAGATTATTTTGGGGACGTCGATGCTGAACATCTCCATCATTCAGCTGTGGGAGCTGTAAGTATATCATTTTTTGTCCAATTTTTTCATTATACAAGTTATTTGTCGCTAACCATCTCTTAACTTTTTTAGGTTTCTGACAAAACTCTGTGTGGACTTGGGTTTCGAAGGAACTTATGGTTTCTTAGAGCCCTCTCTCATACAGAAGCAAGGAAACACTATGCAGGACACCCAGGCATACATCCAGAATTGGATGTTTGAGTTTGGGAAGGCTGTATACATGGGCCCCTATCATAAAGGATAATATTCTATTCCATAATTATTGTCATTAATTTTTGCATTTTAAAGTCTCACTTATCACTGGTAACTACAGTGCTCACTGGACGCTTGTGGTGATCTGTCCGCAGGACTATCTTGCTCTGTACTTTGATACTTTGCATCGGGGTGTCCCACAAGACCTGAAAAATATAGTAGACGGGTAAGTTAATCCCTAAAAAATAAGTACAAATTCGATTACATCATTTTTAGAACTATACAATTCTAACTTGTGTTTTGTTTGACGTAGGGCGGTGGTTGGATACAATCTACTGGTTGGAAATAAGTGCAACGGAAGAAAAGTTGCATGGGTGCACCAAAAAGTAAGTTAATCGTATTCATTCAAATCTTCAATATATATTTTTTAACTTGCGAATTCACTTATTCTATACTTTATGTCCATTGTAGTCTTACAGGCAGCAGGGTACCTTCGAGTGTGGCTATTACGTCATGCATACCATGCTGATCATTGTTCAACAACATTTAGCAGATGGATGGACAGATGTAAGTCTCATCATTTGGACTACTTTTCTACCAATTTCATCAATTTCATGTAATAAATATAGCTTTTGTTCTAATTGTTTTGTGCATTGTTTGCAGTACTTTAACGACCGGTCATATTTCTCAAAGACACTTGTAGATGATGTTAGAAAGCAATGGGCCGCATGCTTCATTGAAGTCAGGAAATGAGTTAGCTAGATATAGGATCTTTATTCTCTTATATATGTATCTAGTAGGATTTAGGGTTTACTTTTATTAGATTACATTCATCTTAATTGTATATACTTTCATTTTTTAGGTTGTTATGAATTGATAGTAAATTAATTGTTATATACATACCATTCTTTTTATATATTATTGCTGGATATGGTGGGATACTGTATATTGTACTGGTTGTCTGAATGCAAGATTGGGAAACAATAAAACAGAAACCATATTAAAAAAAAAACCTCAGTGTTTATTCACGGTTATGGTAACAACCGTGATTATAGACACTATTTATCCATGGTTACTATCATAACCGTGATTATACATAGTCTGTAAGTGAATTTTTTTTACTACTTATATTCACGGTTATTCTAAACAACCGTGAATATAGATGTTCTTTATCCACGGTTTCTACTATAACCGTGAATATACATTGTCTATTATATTCACGGTTATGCTCGACAACCGTGGTTAGATGTGATTTATTACCACGGTTGTTAACCGTGGTTAAAGGCCCTCATCTACTACCACGGCTGCAACAACCATGGTTCTTTAACCGTGATTAAAGGCCATTTTTAACCGTGATTATATCCATTTTTTCCACTAGTATCTTTGATTCTTCTTTTATCAAGGAGAGATCATAGGAAATCTTCTACACATATAATTCTCTCTTTGTAAATGAAATTACATTAAATTATTCTCTTTGATAAGTTGTCACGTCTTTTCTAAAAGGTTGTAGATGACACTAGACATTCATATATGATATTCATAACACCTTTAACTTTGTTTTTGTATTGGTTTTATAGCCCAATTAATGTTTTTTAATTAAATTTTCTATTTTTTACATGATAAATTAATTACCTTGTTTTCTTTAAAATTTTAGAAAGAAACTAAGCTCTTTTTTAATCTAGATGTCGTTGTAACGATGCAACATGTAAGTATATTTTCTGTTACCTTTGCTCTTTTCAGAAGTTTAATTTTGTCTAAAAATGTATTTTGTAGTAAGATCCATTAAAAAAAGGTTGTAAATAAATATTTGAATAAGTTACTAAACTTATTCTTATATAAAAACTGAAAAGCTTGATCTTTAAATATATTAACAAGTATATAATCACAAAATATTATAACAAATAAAACAAAACTAATTATAATAATACTTTTATATTTATCTTATTTATTTAAATAAACTGATTAGCAGGCTAAAAAAAACCTTTCTAAACGATCTGAAGCCTGCGTTAACTATACAATTAGACTTGATTTTGTTGGAAGTCTCACATCGTCTGCCTCGTAATATTTCACATGGTTTAAATACCTGTTGGGTCACTTCAACCATCGTCAATTGGTTTTAGGATGGAACCTCTAATATGGTATCAAAGGCAGAGTATTCTTTCCGTTTGGTATGGGCCAAGAAATGCTCTTTCGTTATGGGTCAAAAGTTACCATTTGCCTAGTCCAACAGGCTTCGTTGGAGGGGGCATGTTGGAAGTCCCAGATCATTTGCCTCATAATATTTTGCATGCTTTAAATACCTTTTGGGCCCCTTTAACCATTCGCCAATTGGTTTTGGGATGAAACCTTTAACATGGTATCAAAGTTAGAGCATTTTTTCTAGTTGTTATAGGCCAAGAGTTGCCCTTTCATTATGGGTCAAAAGTTACCCTTTGCTTAGTCCAGCAAGCTTCATTGGAGAGGGCACGTGGGAAGTCTTACATCGTCTGCCTCATAATATTTCGTATGGTTTAAATACCTTTTAAGCCCCTCCAACCATTCGCTAATTGGTTTTGGATGGAACCTTTAACATAGTATCAGAGTTAAAGCATTCTTTCTAGTTGTTATGAGACAAGAGTTGCCCTTTCGTTATGGGTCAAAAGCTACCCTTTACCTGGTCCGGCAGGCTTCTTTGGAGGGGGTGTGTTGGAAGTCTTACATCGTCTGCCTCAAAATATTTCACATGGTTTAAAATACCTATTAGGCCCCTCCAACCATTGTCAATTGATTTTGGGATAAAATCTTTAATAGACTTGACCTAAAACCTTATTAAGCTTACCTTACCATAGGATCAATTAAAAAGGTTGTTCTTTATAAAAAATTAAAAAAGTTATTAATATATCACCAAGTAAACCATTAAACCAACTCTTATTTGAAAATTAATAAGTTTTAGCCTTTACATAATTAACAACTATACAATCTTAAAATATTATAGAAATCCTTAGATAAAATATTTTTATCATTATATTATTTATATTTATTTAAACCGACTAACTAAAGGCCTATTTTGGCTAAATAAATTTTTTTTAAAATAAAACTATATTATTATTTCATTTTATGATAAAAACCTAGAGTTTTTTGTTTTGTAAAAACTTCTAACCTAACATGAGCCTACATAAACTAACCGCTAAATCCTTGATGAAAGACATTGACATTGCCTATTCTCATATGCTTAATTCATGACACAATTTACCATGCACGGATCTAATATTACATTTCAGCTGTGGGAAAATAATTTAATAATTAATTAAGTTTCTTTCTTTAAAAATTGGGAGCAAATTAATGTATATATTTGTTAAACACAAGTACTCAGAAAAATAATACATGTATAATACTATTGATTCTAATTAATCATAATATGACACGTGTTAATATATGATATTATATCTTTCATTTTTTATGAATTCTAATTAATTTTTATATTTATTGAATAGAATTATAAATAACATAATAATCCTAAATTATGTAATATTTTTCATAATACTTATATTCCCTATTCATTGTCATGTGTAAGGTTGTTAGCATATTTTTTTTTTTTTAGGTTTTAGCATAAATGGAACTTATGTCAATAACTCATTATACATCTATTTAACCAATGGATGAAGTTAATCCCTGAACAAGAATATGGTAGCTAAACACAAGTAATTTTTTTAAGAGGAAAGGGGAGTATTACACCTAAGATAAATAAGGTTTTTTTTTTTTTTGTCAAGGATAAATAAGGTTATATCATAGGAGAAATAATGTTCAACCCAATATAAGTGGAAACATAAGTGGCTCACCCCGTTAATAAATTTTGTTAGTAGTTAAATGGTTGCTGTGTAAACAAACAACAAGTAGTTGATGAACCGATAAAAAGAGATAAAAAGAAAATAATAGTTGTAAGAGCGTTGTTACATGAATTTGTGATTTGTTGTATGCATAATATAACTCTAAACAAAAATAGAAGAAAAGGAGAAGGTGTGAAAATTTGTCATAACGGGCTTGCAATTGTAAATATACATTTTTCTGTTCCTGTGTCTAACACAACTTCTGTTTTCGGCTACTTGTCATTAATTTTTAATTTCCTCTTATGAATTTCTCCAAACATATGCCTAGTTAATATTTATCCCAAAGGTTTCTTTCACCCAGTTCCATATTTTCAGGAAACTCTCCATCTTTATCTTCATGTTAGCATGAGCTCGAGCCTTAGCTTGAGCAGGGGTTTCTTCAACAGCCCCTCCTGCAATTAGACAACATTAATCAATTTAAGGGTTTGTACGGTAAGGTAGGCCCTTAGATTTAGAGAATCAAGAGAATTAAAAAGGTTGACATCATAACTGAATTAAATAAAAATTAAAAATAACGGATAATTTAATTAAAATAATATAATTATAATTATAATTTAATTTATAATCAAATTAAATCAATCCGTTATAAACTTTTAAATGATCATAATAGAAAAATGATTAATTTTTAATGAGGATTTAAAACGTTAAATTTTTAAACTTTCCAAAAAAAATTGAAATATCTCAATATTAAGTCATCTCAGTTTCTACCATTGCATTGATTGTGTCTGGTTTCTTCCTTTCTCTTTAGTTGTTTGTTGAGGGATTCAGCTGCAACAAACACATTTGCAGGCCTTTCCCAACCTCCTCCAAATACACCATACTCGTCTTTTGGCTGAGGCTGGATCAGGAACTCAAGCACTCTCAATTGCTCTGTTTCCACCCAATGTATGCAATTCACTGGACATGCCTCAACAGACACCTGAAATTTTCTTGTCTCATCCGATATAGCATATTACAACACAATATCTTTTTAGTTCACGTAAATATAACTAACTTAATTTGGTTTTAGTCCATAATTATTTTAGTTTTTGTTCTTACAAATTGTAAATTTTGAAAATCATCCCTATATTAACAATATATTAAGCATCTAGGTATGTTAAGTTATATATGATCCTAGCATAATTGCTAAGGTAAGATATCCACATGCATGATATGTCAATGTGAAACCATTAATTAATTATACTAACCATTTTCAAAAAAATTAAAATTTGTTAGATTTAAAACCAATCAAACAAATTTAGAAGTTTTTTTTTTAATATCCTAAGACATTTATCATAGTCATGAAACTAATTCTTTATCACATAAAACTGTAACCGTTAAAAGTTAAAAATCGAATCTCCCAACCTCTTACACTTATTTAAGGGACAAGATGATGAATGATCGACAAACATATTCAAAGTCATAACTGGTTGTTTGACAGTACAGTAACTTGTTACATAGTCATTGTGCAGATTAATTACCTCAATATTTTTGTAGTTATCTCCATATTGAACTTTAACCCGGGCACATCCTAGAGCTTCATCCATAGTGAATGTTTGACTTGCTTGATGTACACATTCTCTGCATCCTGGAAACAATACGATTGAATGGGATAGACTAACAAAGTGAAAACTTCCAAAAGGTTCTACTTTTCTGTTACTAGAGGGTATTATTATTGATTAATCGTTATAGTTAAATTAAACTACTCTCCAATAGTAGATTACAATGTTGATATCCTTTTCTCTATTTTGCAATTGAACTTTGGAAGCGTGAATTTAATATTTGATGAAAAAATACTGGGGAACTTTTGGGTAAGGTAAGTAAATTACCTATGCATGCATTTTCATCAACAAACAGTGCTTGTGGTCTCAAAGGTCCTTTCCATGTGCTATAACCAAAGGGAGTGTTGTTTTCCCCAAATCTTAGCCTCATTTGACCTATGGATTCATCATATTTTCTCCTTAGATCTTCAGTCATCAGCACTTCATAAGCCTTATTCAGCATTAGAGTATACTCATGACCCTATAATAAAAGTTCAATCTTCACATCATGAAGCGCACATGAAATTAAAAATGTTGCTGTCATCGACTTACATGGGCATTATATCAGAGTTACCTTTTGGCCAAAAATATCCGGATGATACTTCTTTTGCAACTTCCGGTAAGCTTCTTTAATTTCATGGGCATTTGAATCAACAGAAACTCCAAGTATTTCATAGTAATTATCTTGAGCTATTGGTGTCTCCCATTTTCCACTGTTACAACATCTTATTACCGCAAAGTTCTGCCTCCATCTTGATGAAGATAATATTTTGTGAGTATAAAAGCAAGAGATATTACATATGAACAAGCGAGAAAAGCATATAACTAAAATCAATTGAACCTGCTAAATGCTTATTCTCAGGTTCCTATACATGATCAATCAAGTAGTTGTCTGTTGAATTGAAACCTTTTAAGAAAGTAATAATACCTTGACAAGGGGTTGTTGAAATTGAGATGGCCATGTACTTGAGAAGAAGTGTTTGACCAAAATAACAAAGAACTACCAGATAGTGGTAAAATCGACATACTTCTTATGTTTGTTAATGGTCTTTGTGCAATTTCTAAGCTGGTTTTAGGAAGATATTTGTCATCAGCTAGGAGTAGAATAGCGCAAGATATTTCTTGTGATACTACTTTTGTATTTTAGAAACGAATTAGGTAGATGGTCCCGTTCGAAAATGGCATTTGCATGAAAGAGACTGTCTGCATTGTAGTAAAGCTAGTTGTTTGGATAAATCAGAATATTTAACCAATCTATGTCATATATTTTTTAGCACATCATATGAATTTACCCTCCCGTAGTTAATTGAGAGTAAATATCAAAATTTTTTCTTATAACTAACCCAATCATGAAGACTAATAAGTATATGATTAATAAAACTAACAAAAAGGTGAATTAAAAGATAAAAAGTAGTTAAGAACTCATATATGATAAAATTTACGATTATATGTAATAAAATTTTCTTTATCAAATTAACTAGTTTATATAATGAAAAAATAAATTTATAAATAATAAAAAACAAATAAAAATGTAGGTAGGTTACAGTCTCGATGATAATATTACACTGTCACTCTTTGAAAGATCTGACTATCCTAAGCTAGAATAGGATGCTTGAAAAAAAAATTACAAATAAACAGGCACAAAAATAGCATATATAAGAGAAATGTTTAATGAGCGTGTAAAAAAATAAAAAATTGTACTTATAAATATTTATTTACTAAAAATTTGAAAATAATATTAAATTAAAATTTTATTCAAAAAATAAAAAATACAAACAAATACTATCATACAGATACTATATCATGCAGGTCTTTCTGTAGGTTAATAATAGTAATTATAAATTTTGGTGTGGAACTTTTCCTCTCTTTTTCCTATCTACGCGGGAAAAGGTTAAAATAATGTGAGTTTTTCTACTTTTTCTTTAAAAATAGTAAAATTTTTAGAATAGAGGTAAATGAAGGAGTATATAAATTAGGGTTTAAATCTCATCCCAACATAACAATTTATGTACATTGTTCTTTTGGACTTATAAGCCTTACTTTTGGAGTTGTCAAAATATGTCTGAATTTATCCATAAAATATAAGGGTTTGGTCATATAATTTAGAAGCCTGAAAAATAATCGAACTTATTAAGGTCGGTTTGATAAAGCCTGGACGGATCAGAAAAGCTTCGCTAGATTTAGGTAGCCAAGACAAACGTAATTAAATAATATTATTATTAATTTATACTTAGAGAAATTTTAAAATTAAAAGGCCTAACTAAAAGAAACTGTGACTTGGAAAAGTTCAAAAACGAAATCTCATACTAAAAGTCAACTGGTGTGGGACATAAGGTTAAATGTTTCCATGCAAGCATCATATGGGAGCTTGACCCCTATGTTAAACCTAGAGTGGGACATACAACCATTTTTTTATCCTTTATCTCACAATTGTAATTCCACTCTTCTTTGGTACCACTTGAACTAGGCTAGTTTATTCATTATCAGATATGGGGGTATATGATCCCGATCTCTAACAACTTTGATACTTTCTTTTCACCACCTCTTTCATGTTAAGATCCAATCTCCTTTGATGTTCGGTAGATGGCTTATTATGGCTTTAGAGAAATTCTATGCATGCAAACAGGAGGACTAATCCCTTTTATGTCATCAATAGAAATACCCAATGGTTTTTCTATGCAACCTAAGCTCATAAAAAAATTTCTTTTCATGCTCATTCAAATTAGACTTCGTAATTACTGGATATGAGTCAGGATCAAAAAACTCATACCTTAATATTTAGACATATATAATAAACAAAATAAAGTTTTTTTAATAAATATTGCAGTTTCAAAAAATATTTATGAAAATAGGGTCATTTCAAAATTATTTACATGTTTGCGGATTTTTTTATGTGTTGTACTCGGCTCATACAACATATAGATCGCATGCCTAAAACACGACACTTCATTGTTTGCGGTTGGACATGATAACCGCTGACAACGTGTGGTTTAGTCCACCACAGCTATAACGTGACAGCAATATCATATTTATTTAGAACTACAGAAAGTCACAAACAATACATTGGAAAAAATGCAATCTTTACAAAAAAGTATTTTAGTTTAATTGAAATTTTTATTTTAATATTTTGAATATACAAAACATGATAGTTTTAATATATTGTAAAAATTTTTGAATATACAAAATATTTTAATATTTTAAATATACATTTTTGTATATTATATTTTGTATATTCAAAACATTTTTATTATTTTGAATATATATTTTTGTATATTCAAAATATTTTTACAATATATTAAAATATGATATTTTATAAAATCAAAATATTAAAATGCTTTTAAAGACTAAATGAATAGTTTACTTTCAATATTTTATCAAATAATTTCTTTCAAATAAAATAAAAAATAAATTTAATATTTTATTTTTCCAATGTATTTTTTGTGATTTTTTCTTTTAACTGCTAATAATGGTTATGTCGTCCTAAGTAGATATGACTCTGCAGCTATGTCGTAGTGATGGTGGACGACACCACAACATTGTCGGTTGTTATCATTTCCAATTGCAAACAATGATGTGTCGTATTTCATGCATGCAACTTATGTGTCGTATGAGCCCAGTACGACACATAAAAAGAGCCCCAGATATGTAAATAATTTTGAAATGACCCTATTTTTGTAAATATTTTTTGAAATTGCACTATTTATAAAAAAGCCACAAAATAAATACTAAAATATTATAAAATCAATTTTAGTTTCATGGAATTTATTAGAGGTGAGAATAGATTAGACTATTTGTTTGTAGTCATACCTAACTTATTTAAGGTCTAGTTTTAGGCTAAGGTTTTTGGAAAAGTTTATCTACTTAAAGAAGCCAAGTTTAGGCTTTTGAAAAAACATTTTCAATTTATCTGGTCAATTTTTTAAAACTCTTATATGATTTTATAAAATAAATCATATTTATGATTATAATTTATAAATACACATGATATTTTCTATATCTAAAGTTAAGTTTATGAGATTAAAATATGTTAAAATTAACTTGTATATGCAATGTTGATAATTAAATATATATTTTGTATAGGTTGTTAACTTTTTAGAGACTCATTTTTTATTTAAGATAAATTCATTGGTACTTAATATTTGTTTATTGATATTTTATTGATTTTAATTTAAATCAAGTTTATATATGGAGTAATAAGGTGGTCTAGTGGTTAAGGTTTCGTGAAGAAGAAGGTCGTAGGTTTGACTCCTTCCTTGCTAACAAAAATTAACAATTAACTTTGACTTATTCAAAAAAAAATCAAGTTTATATACAAACCATCAAGATAATTTAAGCTTCTAAGTAGGACATACCAGACTTAAAACTATAGTATGTATCAAATAACGAGACAAACTCGAGCCTTATAGTTAACTATTAGTGAAATTTTTAATCTTTTTTAACATTGCGCCATCGCTACTTTGGTGTCTCTTTTTACTATTATTAGTGAATAATTGAATTAAAATCAATTTAGTACTATACTATTATTGTTGAGTTATATATAGAAGAAGTATTTTAAATTTTATGGAGCTATAGTTCATTTTTAGATTTCAAGTAATATAAAAATTATTACTTAAATTATAAAACTTTTTTATTTGGCAATGAAAATATTTATTTATTTTATGGGCCCCTTATAGTTACTATGTCTCGAGCCCCAAAATGGTCGACCTTGGGTCTGTTAAGACTTATTCTTGGTTTTACTTAGACTTGTCATAAAAACTCAAGTATACCTGTAATGGGATACCCATAAATTTGCTAAATGTGTGGCTACGGATATTACGTTACTCGCCCTGTGGGTAGCCGTATAGTTATAAACATTTGTTTTTATTATATATTTAAATATTAAGAATTTTTATTTTTTTATAATGATATAAAATTTATTAATTATTGATTCATGATAATATTTTTAATATATTAAATTGTAATTGTATCATTCTATACTAATTTATATTATTTTACACTAGAATAGTATGGTATTCAATATATTGTGTGTTATTTTCTTTTATATTTTTTAAAATATTAATGCATACCTGCCGTGATACTCATAAATTTTAATGGGTACAGGTAGGATACTACCTACACCTACCTGTTTACATAGTTGCCACCTGTAACTTAATCTTGTTTGCTTGAATTGTTATTCATTTCTTGATAAGCTAAGCTTTTAACTGCTATCTCTTTACAAACAATCTTGTAAGGCCTAAACATGTTATCTTATATTAAAACTCTAACTTAGACTTATATTTTTTTTCAAAATTAAATGATGTATATATTTAACAAAAAAGTCAATTTTTCTATATATAGCACAAGTCAAAATACTATTTATAAAAAATATTTCTTATGTACACCTTGGCTACAAATACTCTAGCTGTAACCACGGGGTTTGCAAAGGGGGCACTCCCAAGATAGATGTGAAATCCCCTTCAATTTTTGCATACCTTATACAATGCAAACATTAATTAAACAATTGTATAAACTCTGTAAGGTTATTCCTAATGTTTACAAATTTCGCCATATGAGCATATGTGGCGCCCTTAATCTGGCAATTGATATTCATGATATTATTATTTAGATATTGAAAATAAAGATAAATTTTTCACAATTTTAAACAATCGTTGGAAGAAGAACACCACAAATAAAAACTTTAACAGTTAACCCCAGACCTTTTTAAAGACCTGTCTCATATATGACGATATGAGACGGTAAGTAGTTTAAGAAAATGTCTACTTAGGGTAATTAATTACATCAACATCATACAAATGTTTGCGGAACATGTAAGTTAATTTAAGAGCAAGAATGGATACACTAACAAAAAAAGTTGGATTTGCGATGGTAAAAACCCGTCACTAAAAGACATAATTTTGTCGCTAACTGTATTAGCGACAACATCTACTACGGAAGAACCGCGTCGCTCACACTTTGGTGGCTAACACCTCAGCAAAGACGTTGATGAGTGTGGCAACCTTAGTGACAGCCTCACGCCGTCGCTACAAGGTGGTCCCTTTTACCTGACATCCGTCGCAATCATAGAGACGGCTAAAGAGGTCGTCGCTGCAGAAAATTAAGTATCGTCATCGCTATTTGACCTACATAGCGACTGCCGATATACCGTAGCTATGTTTTCAAAAATTTTATCGCTAATGTCATAGTTGACAGGACCAAGCATAGCGACGGAAAACTGTCGTAGCTAAACAGGGACCAAAGTCCCCCGTCACTGAGTCGTAGCTGAACAGGGGCCAACTTTAGTGATGGGATTCCGTTGTAGTTAAACAGGGATGAAAGTTAGTGACAACAAATGGCTGTCGTTAAGGTTTTGACACATTAGTGACTTATACTTTGCCGTCGCTAATAATAAAAATTGTTTTTTTTAATTTTTTGATAAAATTTTATGATTTAAGGTAATTTTATAATTTAAGTATATTTTATAAAGTTGGGTTAAATATTTTTATAAAACTAAAATATATATTAATTTTTTTATAATGCTTTTATTATAGGCTCATAATAAACAAAAAAAATATAACATCAATCAGTAATAAACATAATCGAATAAAAAAATATAATAATAGCTGTCATATTATTTACAACTCAAACATAAAAAAGAATAAATACAAAAATGTGTAACACTAAAAAAAAATAAATACAAAGTCCATCAACTGGGGGAGATCCTAGGGTGGTGGGTCAGGTCGGGAAGCAAGGGCTGTGTCGTCAGGTCGAGCCGGTAACTACTCCATCAACCGGTAGATCAGAGCCTCCTACTGAGCCATTAGCCTGTGAGTGTCCTCTCGATCCTGTTCAGCTTGCTCCTTTGTCAGCTACCTCTATCTGTGCTCCTCTATGAGCTCGTTGTTCAGGTTCTGAATAACCTGAGCAACATCCACCTGCATTGTAGAGGAAGAGGCAGGGGCCTTCCCAGTCCTGGCTATCTAGGTGCCAACCCCACCGAGGCCAAACACCCTCCCCTTCTTGTTGACACCTCCGACAGCCTCTAAATAGATGGCATTGTCGTCAGTAGAAGAAAGGGTCGGAGGTGTCTCCCCATCAAGAGTCTGAGAGACCATCTCAACCTCTTTCTAGGCCTACAGGGCCTGGTACGTCTCATGCATAAATGTTTAAAAAAGTTAAATAAGTTAGTAAATCTAAATGTATAAAAAAATTTGAAAACATTTGTAAGTTTAGATAAAGTACTGCCATCTCTGTGGTCTTTTGGTTAACCCAGTGACCAGCCTTGTTCTTCTTAGTGATTTGTATCACCTTGAATAACGAAGGCTTACGGTGCTCCTTTTGCTCCTGCAATTTACAACATTTTAAAATTGTAAAGAAAAAGCTTTCAAGTCAATGTAATAATAAACATATTTAAGAAAATGTACTTATAAATCTTTTTTTATGCTCTACAATTGAAAAGGAACCTCCAACATCAACCTGCCTGTTTGCCTTATTCTGAGCATTGGCCTGCTGAAACAAGACACATCCCTACTTTTGCAGCATGTCATCCCAGTGGGGCTCAGGGATCCAGTGGGGACGCTCTGTCTTTGCCCTCACCTTCTAGAGGATACTCTTGATGATTTAGGAGGTCTTTACGGTAAAGATCCTCCTAATCTCATCAGTCATACCCTTCTCTCACCGAAAGCCACGTTGTAAATTAAAAATGCAATTCCAAGTTAAAAATGTAAGCAATGTTCACAGCAATAAAAAGTTACATGAAATTAGAAGAGTTGTACTAAACTCACCGAGAAAGTGTCGAACCATCTATCTTGGACAATCTTACCAGCATTTGTCCAAGATATATAAGGACCATCCCACTAGGCCTTCAAAATCCTAGTAATCGCCTTCGTAGTACGAATACTATCAACATAACTATAATTTAAACAATTGAACAATAAATTAACAAAATAGATTAAATTAAACAAACATAAACCTTAGGAGTCCACCAAAATTTTGGCAGAGTCCCCCCTATAAATCGGACATTTCCAAATTTTTACAAAAACCCTGTTACACACAGAAAAGTTCCTAGTATAGTTCAATATAAAAAAACAACAACAAACATGTAGTAGTTATGTTATCAGCACACAAACCCTAAACCCTAGTGTACTTTGCTCTCTACTAACATAAGCATAAATCATGACGAATGTCAACATTACACACACATAAGTACCTAGTGAGCCTTGCTCCCCACTAACAAACATCAATTATATATCAATCTTAATTATTGTAATAGTGATGTTATCAGCACACAAATTAATATAAAAACATATAAACTAAAGGAATATAGTAATGCTTACTCGTCCCTGTCTGATAATGGGACTAAAGTGGGAAAAAGGTTGGATGCTATAGAAAAGATTGCCTCACGGACCGGCTCCTCCTCTTCCTGCTGAGGCTGTGACACGTACGGGGTGCTAGTGGTTATAGCATCACCCGGAATGGTTGGTGTGGGCATCCCGTGTAAAGTGTCATCAGTCGGTGTGGTCTTCCTCGGCGTAGTAGGGGTACCCATCCGTGTAACTGGGGAGTGCCTACCACCACACCCCGACCAAAACGTCCTCTACATCCAGTCATCTGTTAATGAAACAATGTAAGCATTAAGTATTGTCAACAATAACATATATACATATATTTATATACAAGTACATGCTCTATGTTTATTTTAGTTTAGAAATCCCTTTTGGAGTCAATGTGACTCTCAGAATTTGTTTCAGACATGTTATCATCGTCCAAATTGGCCCTGGACCATTCTAATGACAACACAGCTTGTGTGTTAATGTGTTCACCGCTAGAGCCCGTAAGTGTCTCATCTAGTATAACTGAATCAATATTCAACATTGACTGATTGTCCTGGAGGTCGCTCGGAGCTAGCTGATAAGCATTTTCAACCACATCAGAGACGTTATCAGTAATCTGACTACGAGCCTTGGCTTTGATGACTGCATACCAGTCCCGATGCCCTCTAGGGAATTCTATGTAATAAACCTACTTGGCTTGCTGGGCAAAGATGAATGAATCAAACCCTTTATTGTTGTTCAAGTGGCCTCAATACTCAAGAGGGGGGTGAATTGAGTATTTAAAACTTTTCTTTAGAATGCCTTTGAAATTGATTCCTTTTTCACAAAATATGCTTGTATGCAAGAGATAGGAAGTGTAGTGCAAGAATCAATGTAAAACAATATGCAAATATCACTTAGACAATATGTCAAACACTTGGTGTGCAACACTTTACTTAGCCTAATTACTCAAGTTCAAGCAATAGTATCATAATCAAATCAATATACCAACCAAATGCAATAAGTAAATGCAAGAGAGTGGGAAAGAGAAGCTTGCAAACCAATTTAATGAGTTCCACCAACCTGGTGTACGTCTCACCTTCAAGCAACCCACTTGAAGGATTTCCACTATTGAAGTTTAGAGATACAAGCTATGAACAATTGTAGCTTCCTAGTGTTCCACACTCAAGAACTCAATCCTTACTAGTACAAGAGCAACCCACCCAATCTCTCAAACTCTCAATACCCAAAGGTTGAACCCCAACCTTTGTGACCACTCAACCTAGAGTGAAAAACCTTGGTGTTTTGGTGTTTGGTTTTACAATCAATTGGCTCTCTTAATAGAGTAGATAAGCAAATGAAAGGCTCTACCAATGATAACTCTCAACAAGAGAGGATTTACAAATATAAGTTCTAAGTTTTAGAAATTGAAATTAAACAAGAAATAGAACTCACAAGACTCAAGATTTGATTTCTCTTTAATGATATTGGATTGCTTGAGTAGCTTGAATAAGTCTTCCATTTATAGGCCTTAGAGAGGCTCCCTAGAGTCTTCATAGTCGTTGCACAGTGTGGGCATCAGATTAAAAATAGAGAAGTGAGCTGGTTTCCCACTTAAAAATGTCTCAAGCTGTAATCGATTACACTTCGAATTCTTCAGTGAAATTCATCTTGTAATCGATTGTGATATCCTATGTAATCGATTAGCTAAGAGATAGAACCTTGCTAATCGATTGTTCATACATTGTAATAGATTGTGAGTGGTACCTGATGCATTTAATTCTATTACGCATTAAGGTAATCGATTGTGACTTGGTTGCAATCGATTATGGGACAAACAGAAACTCTGTAATCGATTATTTTCTATCTTACAATCGATTAGTAACACCACAGAACATTGGTAATCGATTGTGACTACCTTGTAGTCGATTAGAAGATGCACCTGATGCTTTTTATTCATTTACTCAGCTTGGTAATCGATTAGATTGTTTGGTGTAATCAATTAGCTAACAAACAGAACCTCAATAATCGATTAGCTTAGATGAGGTAATCGATTAGGTGTTGGGCAGAAGCTCTATAATCGACTAGAAAAGACCCTGTAATCGATTAAGCTACGTGTTCTTACAGATCTGATGCTTTCTTCTCTGTTTTCATCCTTGCAGTTATACTTTTATGAACACTTGAACTCTTTGCCATGATTCTTCAATTACTTTTGTCATTATCAAAATTATACAACCTGAAACACATATTCAAACACATTCTCCCCCTTTTTGATGATGACAAACAATGTTCATCTCATGAGGGTGTTACTCCAAATAAACTTTTCTCCCCTTTTCTTGAGGAGTTTGTGTATAATTTTAAAGAGTCATGAAAGTGAGTAATTAACTACTTAACATTAGTCATGATCATTTGATTTTAGAACCACTTGTTAATCATACATGATCATTTGATTTTAGAGCCACTTGTTATCATATTTCACTTGTTATGAATCACATGTTTTAGAAGAACACTAACACTAAAACTTATATATCTTTGCTAACACTAAAACTTATATATCTTCTCTCCCTTTGTAATCATCAAAAACAAATGAGGCATTATAAAACAGAGAGATAAGTAAAAGGGAAAATTCATTCATTCATTAATAAGGGAAAGATACATAATCAAAATGCAGGAATTGAAATTGCAAAATGGAAAACAAACAAAACAAAGGAAATCTAATTATTGGGATTGAAAAAATGCATTTTAGAAATCTTATTAGAGAGTTCCTCATAGCGCTGCTCCATAAGCTCAAAATGTTGTTGCTCGGTCATTTGAAATTCTTGAAGGGTATTATCAATTCTTTCAAAATGCCGATCCAAATAAGCATAGAGGGAAGTAAAAGGGTCAGCAAGAGCAGATGGTTCACCTTGTGGTACTTGTGTTGCTAGAGGAGGAGAGGCAGGATCATTGGCTAGAGCTTCAAAAGATGTTAGCATGAATACCTTCCATCTTGGAGAGCCAAGCTCCATTGACATAGATTATGCCCATCTTGGTGAGGTGATGGGTGCCAATGCATGCCTTTGGAGGTACTTCTCAGAAAGTTCTCCAGCAAGGTCAACACCATAAGCTTTGAAAATTTTTGTGAGAAGGATGGCATAGGGAAGCTTTTGTTGCTCCTTGGCCTTGAGCATATACAACCTTAATAGTTGAATCTAATTAATCTCCTTTTCATTTTTCATTGCCCAAATCAAGAGCACATCATCCTCTTTAACCAAGGCATAATTTCCACCACGAGGAACAAGAAGTTTGACCAGGAAAAAGTGAAGTAGACGGTTGTTGACAGTTAAATGGCCTACCAATTTATGGTTACTGCGAGGACAGTCAGCTTTCCAAAGGGATTGGCGAGTGGAGATGGCTTAGAAGTCCCATTCATCTTCCGGATTCCCACCGACAAATTCAGCAGTTAAAAGAGGGAGTTGAGTAATTTCCGCAAGTTGCTCATTTGTTATCTTGAGAGTCACATTTTTTACTCTTGCTTCAAGGGTTCCATCCACAAGTTTGAGATTGTAGAAGAAGACTCGCATGAGTTCCGGGTAGTAGACTTCTTCCTTGAGAGTGAGAAAAGGGAGGATATTATAGTGGTGAAGGGATTGAGTGAAGGTAAAACTGGGATGATCAAAGACTTCAGCATTTATAAAGTGAGGGGAGATGATATCCTTTTCAGAAAATTTTTAAATGAAGTTTTGGAGGTCTCTAGGACTAGTGAAGAACCTTGAAAAATCAAGGGGGTTATTGGTTTGGGCAATGGAGGACCTAGCTCTCTTGACATTCCTAGAGGAAGACATGGTGAGAAGGAGAAGATGAAGAAGTTTGGAGAAATTGGAGAGATTGGAAGAAGGAGGAGGATTGAAGGTGTGAGGTAGAAGAGGTGAAGGAGGGGATATTTATAGGGTTTAGGAGTGAAAAATAGGGTTTAGAGGAGTGATTAGGATTGGGTGGAATGAGATCACACGGATTATGGATTTAAATCTGCACCCCTGATACGTTGGTAATTGATTACGAGGTTATGCGTAATCGATTACGCCCCTTCAGAATTTGAATCCTTAGGCAATCTAATCGATTGCGTTAAAAATAGAAACTTGGAAATCGATTAAAAGGAGTGAGTAATCGATTACCTGGAAGACAGAGAGTCTCTAATCGATTTGGCATAGACTCTAATTGATTAGTTGTAACACAAAGACTTACTAATCGATTAGATGTAGCTGTGTAATCGATTACAGCAACCCAGAAATTTTTAAAACACATGTTTTTCAATCAAAAGGCATCAAAGGCTCAATTTTCATGGAATAGATCATGCATATTTCATCAATCAACTAATATTCACTCATCAAACATATTGTAAGTCAAAGAATCATCAATGTCAATCAATATTTAAATACAATTGGAAATGTCTAGAATTCCTAACTCTCTTCTTATATATATGAATTGCTCCTTTGCAAGTGGTTTTGTGAATATATCAGTTAATTGCTTAGAGGTTTCAACATGTTCAAGCACACAATCACCCTTTAACACATGATCTCTAATGAAATGGTGTCTTATCTCAATATGTTTGGTTCTAGAATGCATCACAGGATTCTTTGAAATATTAATGGCACTTGTGTTGTCACATTTGAGAGGCACATGGTCTAACATAACAGCAAAATCTAGAAGTTATTGTCTCATCCAAAGGATTTGAGCACAACAACTACCAGCTGTAACATATTCTGCCTCAGCTGTGGATAATGCAACACTTACTTGTTTCTTGCTATGCCAAGATACAAGAGAACTACCAAGCAAGTGACAAGTACTACTAGTACTTTTTCTATCAAGTTTACATCCTATAAAATCAGAGTCAGAATAACCAACAAGAGTGCATTCAACCCCTTTAGGGTACCATAAACCAACATCTTGAGTTCCAACCAAGTATTTCATTATTCTTTTTACAGTAGTAAGGTATGATTCTTTTGGGCATGCTTGGTATCTTGCACACATACAAACAACAAATATGATATCTAGTCTACTAGCGGTTAAGTAAAGTAAGGATCCAATCATACCTCTATACTTTGTGAGTTCTACATCCTTACCTTTCTCATCATTATCCAAATAACATGAAGTGCTCATAGGTGTGGCAATTTCATTTTCCTTGTCCATGTTGAATTTCTTAAGCAACTCCTTGCAATATTTGGATTGGCTAATGAATGTACCTTCTTTAGTTTGCTTAATTTGCAGTCCAAGGAAGAATGTAAGTTCTCCCATCATAGACATTTCAAACTCATCCTGCATTAACTTAGCAAACTCCTTGCCGAGTGATTCATTAGTAGCACCAAAAATGATATCATCCACATATATTTGTACTAAAAGTATGTCATTCTTCTTGTGCTTAATGAATAATGTTATATCAACCTTTCCTCTTTCAAAATTGTTTTCCAAAAGAAATTTGCTTAATCTTTTATACCAAGCTCTTAGAGCTTGTTTTGAACCATATAATGCTTTTCTTAGTTTGAAAACATGATTTGGAAATTGATAGTTTTCAAAACCAGGAGGTTGATCAACATATACTTCTTGAATGTATCCATTTAAGAAAGCACTCTTGACATCCATTTGGTACAATTTAAAGTCTTTACAACATGCAAAGGCTAATAATAATCTAATGGCTTCTAACCTAGCTACGGGTGTATACGTTTCTTCATAATCTATGCCTTCCTCTTGATTGTATCCCTTAGCTACTAGCCTAGCCTTGTTTCTAGTGATTATAGCATTTTCATCAAGTTTATTTCTAAAAACCCATTTAGTCTCTATTATTTGGTGATCATTGGGTCTTGGAACTAATTCCTAAACTTTATTTCTTTCAAATTGATTTAGCTCTTCTTGCATGGCCAACATCCAATGTTCATCAATAATAGCTTCATCAATGGTTTTAGGTTCAATTTGAGAGACAAACGCTAAATGATTGCAAGTATTGAAAGAGTGTCGGGTACTTACACCTTTAGTGACATCACCTATAATGTTGTCTAATGGATGGTCTTTTGAGGTGATCCATTCCTTTTGTTGAATTTCCACACCTTGTGTTGTGTCTCCTTCTTTGTTGTCTTCTTCTTTGTCATCCAAGTTCAATTCTTGGAGGGTACGTACAAGATCATCAAAATCTTCCTTTCTCAGGGAGTTATGGCTATTTTCATCAAATTTCACATGAATTGACTCCTTAATAGTATTTGTTTGTTTGTTAAATAATCGATAAGATTTACTTGATGATGAATATCCAAGAAAGATTGCCTCATCAGATTTTGCATCAAACTTTCCTAGATTATCCTTTCCATTGTTAAGTACAAAGCATTTGCATCCAAATATATGAAAATAAGAAATATTTGGTTTTCTACCTTTGTAAAGTTCATAGGGGGTTTTCTTTAGAATAGGCCTAATCAAACATCTATTATAACATGACAAGCAGTGTTTACCGCATCGGCCCAAAAATATTTCGCAATGTTATTTTCATTTAACATGGTTCTTGCAAGATCCACCAAAGATCTATTTTTCCTTTTAACCACTCCACCAAAGTTCGAGGGGCTAAAAAATTGTGTTCAATACCATGTTTTTCACAAAACTTTTCAAATGATTGGTTTTCAAATTCTCCCCCATGATCGGTTCTTATGGATGCAATCTTTGAATTTTGTTCATTTTGGATAACCTTGGCTAGTTTCTTAAATGCATGGTATGCTTCATTTTTGTGAGCAAGAAACAAGGTCCATGTATATCTTGAATAGTCATCTACAATGACTAGACTATAGTACTTACCACCAAATCTTTTGATTTTAGATGGTCCAAATAGATCCATATGCAAAAGTTGTAAAGGTCTTTGAGTAGAAACAATGTTTTTAGCTTGAAAAGATGCCTTCGCTTGTTTTCCCTTTTGACATGCATCACAAAATTTATTTTTAAATTTGAGCTTTGGCAAACCGATTACTAATTCTTTAGAAAAAAGTTTGTTTAGATGGTCTATATGTATATGTGCTATTCTTCTATGCCATAACCATGATTCATCCTTTCTAGTCATGAAGCATTGCACATCATTTGAAGACAAACTATCAACATTAATCATGTAAATATTATCAATTCTTTTACCAACAAACTTAACTTCTTTGTTTAAATTATTTTCAATTATGCAACAATTAGATTCAAATAATACTCTATATCCTTTATCACATAATTAAATTATGCTAAGCAAGTTATGTTTGAGTACTTCAACATATAATACATCATTAATTGAAGTAGAAGAATTTTTACCAATGTTTCCAATACCAAGTATTCTTCCTTTGGTATTATCCTTATAAGTGACGCTTCATTTTCTTTTAGGAGTGAATGTCGTGAACTTGCTCATATCTCCCGTCATGTGCTTTGAACACCCACTATCCAAGTACCAATAGGTGTTGCTTGCCTTGAAGCATACCTACAAAACAAAATTAGTTTAGAGAACTTAGTACCCATTTTATGTTGGGTCCTTTTTGGTTAGCTTGTGGTAATGTCCCTTTGGGAACCCACACCTTTCTTACCACTTTTGGTCCAAATTTTCTAATACGGCAATTTGAAGCATTGTGACCCTTAGCGCCACAATGATTGCATTTAGTAAATGGTGATGAAGATTTTCTAGGTGGCACAAAGAAATTCTTGTAATCCTTTTCCTTTTTGGTGGAATTATATCCTAATCTAGTTTTGTCAAACATGCATCGTTGATTTCCAAGTAAAACATTCAAATTATCTCTACCATATGTGAATTTCTCAAGAGTTGTATTGAAGTCTAGGACTTTCTTTTCTAGATGATCACATTTTATAGCAAATTCACATGGTTTGATCTTGGAACATGTTTGAGCATTAGCTACTTTCTCTTTCAAGCATTCATTTTCTTTACTAAGCTCTATGAGATGCATTTCTAGAGTATCAATGGTTTTCCTAGACAACTTATACTTGTTTGAAATTTTAACAAATTTATC
Organism: Clitoria ternatea; assembly: GCA_037962975.1. NCBI lineage: Eukaryota > Viridiplantae > Streptophyta > Magnoliopsida > Fabales > Fabaceae > Clitoria > Clitoria ternatea. The sequence continues at coordinate 80,817,977 of CM075672.1, forward strand.
ATACAATTCCTCAAACGCATCAAGTAATTCATCTCTATCTAAGTCAAGAAAACTTACCTCATCATCTTCATCTTGATGATTTGCCATGAGGCACAGGTTGGCTTCCTCATTGTCTGATTCTTCCGAGCTACTCACTTCATTTTCATCCCTAGCAATGTAAGCTCTTGTTCTTCCTCTTTTCTCTTTGTTCTTCTTCTTGAGGTTTGGACAATCCACCTTGAAGTGCCCTTCCTTGCCACACTCAAAGCAATTTGGTGAGGAAGAATTTTCATTTGAGATCGGTTTCTTACCTTGATATTTGAAGCCCTTTTGGAAGCGTTTGTTTCTCATAAATTTTCTGAAACACTTCACAAATAATCCAAATTCCTCATCCTCATCAAGTTCGCTCTCAGATTCATCTTCCTTGATTGAAGTGGCCTTGAGAGCTAGACCTTTCTTCTTGGCGGATTTTTCTTCTTCCTCCGCCATCTTCAAGTCCTCCAGCTCTTGTTCCTGCTCTTGTAACTTACCAAATAATGTAGCAAGAGACATCTTATTAATGCTTGGAGATTGTTTGATGGCAGTAACAAGAGGTTGCCATTCCCTAGTAAGACTTTTTAACACTTTATGAATAAGTTCTTTGTTAGTGTAAGTCTTACCAAGAGTAATGAGATGATTTATAATAAGGGTCAACCTCTTTTGCATATCAACAATCATTTCTCTGGAATTTAATCTAAAACTTTCATATTGACTAGTGAGTGTGCTAATCTTAGAATCCTTTACATCACTAGTTCCCTCATGGGTGACTTGGAGAGTATCCCATATTTCCTTAGCAGTTTTACAAGTTACAACTCTAAAGAACTCATCCGGACCTAAGGCAAGGGTGATAAGATTTTTAGCTTTGTAGTTGTATTGGACTTTCTTTTCCTTCTCACTACTCCAGTCGTCCATGAGTTTCTCAACTTGTTTACCATCTACAACATGCATTGGTATGAAGGGACCATTTTTAATTGTATTCCAAACTTTAAGGTCAATAGATTGTACAAAATTTTCATCCTTTCTTTCCAAAATGCATAGCCTTCCCCATTGAAAGCAGGAGGTCTATTTGTGGCACCACCCTCGGGAAAAAGATTTAGAGAAAAGGCCATTTGTTCTCTTAAAGTTGTTAAGCTTGATCTACCAAGAGTCAAGCTCTGATACCACTTGTTGTTCAAATGGCCTCAATACTCAAGAGGGGGGGTGGGTGAATTGAGTGTTTAAAACTTTTCATTAGAATGCCTTTAAAATTGATTCCTTTTTCACAAAATATGCTTGTATGCAAGAGATAGGAAGTGTAGTGCAAGAATCAATGTAAAACAATGTGCAAATATCACTTAGGCAATATGTCAAACACTTGGTGTGCAACACTTTAACTTAGCCTAATTACTCAAGTTCAAGTAATAGTATCACAATCAAATCAATATACCAACCAAATGCAATAAGTAAATGCAAGAGAGTAGGAAAGAGAAGCTTGCAAACCAATTTAACGAGTTCCACTAACCCAGTGTACGTCTCACCTTCAAGCAACCCACTTGAAGGATTTCCACTATTGAAGTTTAGAGATACAAGCTATGAACAATTGTAGCTTCCTAGTGTTCCACACTCAAGAACTCAATCCTCACTAGTACAAGAGCAACCCACCCAATCTCTCAAACTCTCAATACCCAAAGGTTGAACCCCAACCTTTGTGACCACTCAACCTAGAGTGAAAAACCTTGGTGTTTTGGTGATTGGTTTTACAATCAATTGGCTCTCTTAATAGAGTAGATAAGCAAATAAAAGACTCTAACAATGATAACTCTCAACAAGAGAGGATTTACAAATATAAGTTCTAAGTTTCAGAAATTCAAATTAAACAAGAAATAGAACTCACAAGACTCAAGATTTGATTTCTCTTTAATGATATTGGATTGTTTGAGTAGCTTGAATGAGTCTTCCATTTATAGGCCTTGGAGAGGTGCCTTAGAGTCTTCATAGCCGTTGCACAATGTGGGCATCAGATTGAAAATGAAGAAGTGAGCTGGTTTCCCACTTAAAAACGCTTTTCCCCAAAATCTGGCACTATCGTAATCGATTACGCCTCGAGCTGTAATCGATTACACTTCGAATTCTTTAGTGAAATTCATCTTGTAATCGATTATGATATAACATGTAATCGATTAGCTAAGAGACAGAACCTTGCTAATCAATTATTCATACATTGTAATCGATTGTGAGTGGTACCTGATGCATTTAATTCTGTTACACAGTAAGGTAATCGATTGTGACTTGGTTGCAATCTATTATGGGACAAACAGAAACTCTATAATCGATTATTTTCTATCTTGCAATTGATTAGTAACACCACAGAATATTGGTAATCGATTGTGACTACCTTGTAGTCTATTATAAGATGCACTTGATGCTTTTTATTCATTTACTCAGCTTGGTAATCGATTAGATTGTTTAGTGTAATTGATTAGCTAACAAACAGAACCTTAATAATCGATTAGCTTAAATAAGGTAATCGATTAGGTGTTGGAAGAAGCTCTGTAATCGACTAGATAAAACCCTGTAATCGATTAGGCTACGTGTTTTTGCAGATTTGATGCTTTCTTCTCTGCTTTCATCCTTACAGTTATACTTTTATGAACACTTGAACTCTTTGCCATGATTCTTCAATTGCTTTTGTCATTATCAAAATTATACAACCTGAAACACATATTCAAACACATTTATATCTACCATTTTTTCACCTTAACTAATCCGTAATGGTTGTCGACTTTTGTACCCACTCTGATTGTGTTGTTGTACCAATCGTAGTTGAATAAAACTAAATCTCTTATAACCTCCCAGAGAAATAAACTTGAATGATCTCTTTTAAAACACTATAAAAGTCCTCCTCTAAATGCCCAATTGTGCCTTTAACACAAACCCCAAAGTTATGTGTTCGCATTCCTTCACTCTATTGGAAAACGTCAAACTTATAGCCGTTTATGTAGTAAATTGGCCATTTTTAACAGTTTTCACAGGCCCCCAAGAAAGAGCTTGGAGTATAGGGTCTTCAATTCGGTTGTTTGGATCTTGAATCTATTCAAAGCATAACATACAACAATGTTAGAATGTACATAAGTATACAAGTGAAAAAAACCATAAAGTTTATGGGCTTACATGTTGTGCAAACTAATCGATGAACTTGGATGATACCTCACTGCGGATTTGGTCATCAGTTATATCATTTTGCTCTTGTCTAAGTATATCTACATATATACTATTTAAAGAGCAATAGTTTAAGTACACAAAAATCCTATGTTGAAATTGGAATAATGTAAAAGTTTGTTTGACTTACTCAAGATATGGTTCAACTTCCTCGCAGTTTAAAAGAATGTACAAGTGGCTCGTCTTTCAATGTTTCTTATCAATGTAACATTTTATGACCTTACCCCTAGGTCGACCGGGATAGTTAAATATTGAGGTTTGTTCGTCCACACCAGGGTTTGGTGCCACTGTAAGGTTAAGGGGGATTATAGTCATTCTTGTTTTTATCTCTATCGAAAAGTAGAATGAAGCAACAATGGTCATTTCTTCCACTAAGTATGTCTCACAAATCGACGCCTCAACGCATGCCTTGTTTGACACTTCGTCTTTTAAAGAACGTAGGAATCTAGTGAAACATAAAGAAATTATAGAGTTATGTATATACATATATAAATACAATAAATTTTGGAATGTAAGTAAAGTTGTTCTAGCGTCTAACCTTTCAAATAGATACATTCAACGATACTGGATAGGACCACCAACCCTAGCCTCGTATGATAGATGAATCGGTAGGTGCTCCATAGAATCAAAAAAACTAGGGGAAAATCTGCTCTAGCTTATAATTCAACACCGAAGTGTTTTCCTCCATCCTCACAAGAGTCTCCTCTGTTAAGACTATTGCTGTTAACTTTTTTAAGAAATGACTCAACTCAACCAACGGTTTCTATATGGGTTGATTAAACAAGACTTAACTATTGTTGGTGAATCACTCTTTACCTCTTTGATGTTGTAAGTAGGTGGGCCCTTATCCCATTTAGAACGAAAATGTACCTATCTGTAACCCATCTGCATATTTGCATAAAGTTTGTGTGCTGACATTCAATCAAAATTTCGACAGCATTTCGCATTGGTCCCTGAGTACACAGAGATACGTAGAGGTCGAAACACCCCATGCAGATATGCACCCGGAGACAACATGAAATGCAAAAACCAAAATCCAATTGTACATCAACAACATAAGTTTCACATAAACACCAATATCTATAGGTTATGCTCTACTGGTTACGGATTCATCCTAAACTATCCAACCGGGACAATTCAAGATCTAACACAACATGATGTATTGACCTGTTGTGTTGAGTCTTGAACGGGAACCTATTGGATACACTCACGGCTTAGACCTACATTGTTAAATTTTAACATACTTTCTTCTGTAACCTAAAATAAGGAGCCTACCAAAATTTTGACAGAGTCTCCCCTGTAAACTTAACATTTCCAAATTTTAGAAAATGCCCTGTCACACACAAAAGTTCCCAATACATCTCAATATATACAGTACAACATGCATATGAAATTCAAGCAAACATTGAAATAACCTAGTGAGCATTGCTCTCCACTAACAGACGACAATACACATGCATAAAACATCATGTTACCAACACACAAAAGTAATTCCTAATAAGCTTTACTCTCCACTAATAAACAACAACCGATATGCATTCAATGCCTAAAACAAAGAGCCAACCAAAATTTTAGCAGAGTTTCCCTCGTAAACTAAACATTTTCAAATTTTAGAAAATCCATTATTACAGCAAAGTTCCCATTATAGTTCAACACCATCATTTTAAGTGACTTCATCAACAAAATAATCAACATACATAATACACAACTCGTTTCATCATCATAACAAAAGAAATAATAGCATGCTTCTTAAAATAGGTTACTTTTTAAGAATTTACACAACTAAAAGATCAAAACAACTAAAATTACTGTGGAAGAAGAGAAGATTCAGGGGTGCGTAGAGAGTCGCAACAGAAATGAAAGAAAAGGTCGGAGAAGAACTACACAAAATGAAAGCAACACATAATTTATGATAAGGTGAAAATTAGAATAGGTGACTTTCTAATACGGATAAAATAGAAAGCACTTAACTTATAGGAACATAATATAATTCTTTTTCATAAGAAAAGACTTACAAGTTTAAAGTAATTGAAAACATGATAAACAAATCAAGCAACGCAACCTTATTTATTCTTATAATTAAGAAAAGGGTAACAAATTCACTGTAGCCTACACAAGAACACAATAAAAATCTAAAGGAACCCTAAACATCACCCTAAAAAGTCATTAAGATTATTTGAGTCATCTACTGTAGGCCAAATATCACCATATATACACAAAAGTCATCTACTCTAGGCATAAAGAAATAAGTTAATGACAAGAGTATAGTTACATGAAAGATACATCTTCGAAGAAGAGAGCCGGAGGTGCTTTTGGAGAAGGATGCACAAGACTACGATTTATGTTGAGAAAAAGTTTGGTAAAAATATATGTTTTAAGTTCTGTTGGACTAGACCCCAGATTTTATGATTTGTTTATATCAATCATCAAGTATTTTCGGCAAAGGAATAAAGTCTGAACTATTCATAACATTTCTCAGTGCATAAGTAATTTCAAGATACGAAGATTGATTTGTAAAAACAAAGGGGAGGCACGTGTATTCTAGAAAGTCTGGTAGAACAACAAAAGTCTGATAGTAGCATCTTTATTAAAGAACTCTCTTTCAACGTTTGAAAATTCTATTGGTGATGCTTCAGGAGAAATGATCACATCGTATTTGCGTGATTATCATCAAAGAACAAAAAGAACAAAATCAATATAAGCACCAGCTCTCAGCGTACCTACTCCTACAAACTCTGATCACAAGTCAGAAATCTCACCAGGACATCTCCGAAAGCAACCTCTTGCTCAATCAAGAATAAGTTCATGAATGGTTGTGCATGGAAATGCATGAGAAACTATTCTCATGAAAATACTGAAATGTGATTCAGACCTCTCTCAAGCTCGAATTCAACTTTAAGGTCTGATCTCAAGAAGCTTAAGGCAAAATACCTTTAAAGGATTTCCAACGTCTATATCTACTTTCAAGAAACAATAATAGATATATCTTTCAAGTCACTATAAATATCAAGGAAGTTTGAACATCAAAGATACAAGAAAAATCTCAGAAGAAAAGCTCTTCAAGTTATCATTCAATATCATTCAAGTTCATTTTTCTCGTAAAAGACAAAGACCCTCTTTACTTTCTAGCTCTGCTTCTAGCAGACTCGGGTCTTGTGTCAAAAACACTTAGTGTTTGATCTCAAAATTGTCTATTATTTGTACATTAAGTTTTGAAAACATTTCTTATTCTTGTTGTTTGTATAAGTTTGGTGAGTTACCAGAACAAGTTTATGTTAGGAAACACTTTGGCTTGAAGAAGTTTTCGAAAGAATACTTAGGATAAGCCAGGAGTGGCTTATTGAAAGAATACTTGGGATAATCCAAAAGTGGCTAGTGTAAAGAATACTTGTAGCATGGGTCTGGTGGTGATATTGTAAAGAAGATTTTTACAATAGTGGAAATCCTTAAAGTTGGAAGGGATTAGATGTAGCTTCTGTGTTGGAAGTGAACCAATATAAACTCTGTGTGTTTATTTTCTTTTACTCATCATCATTTGATTACTTGTACATTTTATTTGATTCAAAATTCAGGCAAAAAAGAGTCCAAGACATATTCAACCCCCCTTCTAAGTCTGACTCTGAACCATTAATTGGTATCAAAGCTTGTCCTTTGGGTTGATCACTCCCTCGAGTGAAAAGTATCAAGATCTATGGCAGCCTCTCAAAGTAATCAACTGATCACAGAAAGACCCTCCATCAACAGAACCCCAGCTTTCTTTGGGGAAGACTATCCATACTAGAAGGACAAGATGGAAATGTTCATAAAATCTACTCAATATAGTCTTTGGGCGGTCATCATTAATTGTAATTATGGCTCTCCTGTAAATAATGAAGGACAACCCAAAGCAGAAAGTGAATGGAGTTTTGATGAAATTAAAAAGATAGAGATCAATGCCAAAGCCAGATTTCTTCTCACATATGCGCTCTTAGTAAGTCTGAGTACAATAAGGTATTTAGCTATAAAACAACCAAAGAAGTCTAGGATGCTCTACAACATAACTACAAAAGGAACGTCGAATGTCAAGAGATCAAAGAAGATATTGTTAACTAAACAATATGACAACTTCGAAATGGAGAAACATGAGTCAGTAGATCAAATGTTTGGAAGATTCCAAACCCTACTAAATGGCTTAAAAATCTTGGAACTACTCCCTCCATAGAAGACATAAATGTCAAGCTTTTCGGATGCTTTCCTGAAAGACTTGATACAAAATGCTCTACTTTGGAACAGGCTAAGGATCTGAGTACCTTCTCTCTGGATGAGTTACTTGGAGTTCTCAGGGTTCATGACCTCAAGCTAAAGCAGAAAGAAACCAACAAATCTGCTTCCACCTAGAGCATTGCCTTGAAGTCTGATGAAATAAGAAAAGGAAAGGGTCTAAAAGCAAAAGAATCATCTAATTCTGAACTAGACTTTGATGAATCAGATGATGACATTGATGAAGAATTGGCTCTTGTAACTAAAAGATTTCATAAGTTACTAAGGAAGAAGAAGTTCAGACCGGAAGAATTCTAAAAGAAAGATTACAAAGGTAAAAGTCAATTTAAATTTAAAACTGACAAATTTATCTTAGAATGTTTTAATTGCAGAAAGCTAGGACACATAAAAGCAAAGTGTCCTCTTCTAAACAAAGATAAAAGGGACAGAAGGGAAAAAAGGAAGTTTCTAAAGAAACAAAAAGGTTTGATCACTTGGGATGATGAAGGATCATCTAGCTCAGAAGAGTCTGATGAAGAGTGAGTCAGCTCAAATTTGTCTCATGGCAAGCAAAGAGACAGACTCAGATGCCAGCGTCAGTGACTCAGACTCTAAATAAATAAGTTACTTAGAACTTAAACAAAATTATGATGTGTTATTTAATGATTTTTCTAAATTATTAAAAAGTTTCAAGAAACTAAAACTAAAGCATGTTGATATGATCAATGAATTTTGAAAATCAAATTTCGTTGTTAAAAGAAGAAAAACACAGCATAAATATCTTAAAAGAAAATGAAATGAATCTTGAAGAGTTAAGTAAAATTAGAAAAGAAAACATCTTTTTGAAAATAGATTTTAAAAAATCTAAGAGTTACTACAACTCTCAAGATAAAGATATTGTTAGCCTAAGAAATCTTGTGAACTCTCTTGCCTCAGATCTAGGCAAATTTGTTACTAGCACTAAAAACTTGAATGCTTTATTAGGGACATCCAAAGGAAATCAAAAAGGTCTTGGTCTAGGATATGTGAGAAAGAAAAATATTTCAAAATCAAAATTTTCTAAGCATCCTTCAGCTTCTACATTTGTTCCAGAAAAACAAAGAATTATTAAATGTAACTATTATAAAAATCATGGTCACTCTATAAATGAATGAAGGAATGAAAGATTCACTAACAATCTAGGACTCAAAAGAATATGGGTACCAAAATCATTAATCATTCCTTTTGTAGATATGTTTGAAATCAAGAACAAAAACTCTACAATGGTATCTGGACAGTGGATGCTGGCATCACATGATAGGAAAAAGGTCTATGTTCCTAGATTTGGAGAAATTTAAAGGAGGATCTGTTACATTTGGAGGTAACCAGACTAGAAGAATCATTGGGTCTGGTAAAATAGGTAAATTTCCCTCACCTGTCATTGAAAATGTATTTCTTATTGAAGCTCTGAAACATAACCTACTGAGTATCAGTCAATTTTGTGACAGTGGGTACCAAGTTTTATTTGACAAGAATAAGTATACAATCATCAATCATGATGGAACCATACTTTTTAATGCAAACAAACATAATAACCTCTATAAGGTAGACTTGAACGAACTAAATGATCAAAATATAAAATGTCTATTTTCAAATTCTAAAGAAAGATGGACCTGGCACAAAAAGCTTAGACATGTAAGTCTTAAACTTATTTCAAAACTTAACAGAAAGGATCTTGTCAAAGGATTACCAAAAATTTCCTTTAACAGCTCCTTAACATGTGAAGCATGCCAAATTAGAAAACAACACAAAATTTTAGCAGGAAAGAAATATGGAATTATTACATTTAGATCTATTTAGTCCTTCTCAAGTACAAAGTTTAGCAGGAAAGAAATATGGATTTGTTATTATTGACGATTACACTAGATTAACATGGGTATACTTCCTAGACCACAAGGATGAGTCCATAAAAGTATTTAAAATCTTTTGCAAGAAAGTTCAGAATGAGAAAGGATATTGTATTGGTACAATAAGAAGTGATCATGGTAGAGAATTTGAAAATAAAATCTTTGAAAAATTTTGCAACGAGTCTGGAATAACTCACAGTTTTTCCTCACCAAGAACTCTACAACAAAATGGAGTTGTGGAAAGGAAAAATAGATCTCTACAGGAAATGGCCAAAACCATGCTTTGTGAAAATAATCTCCTAAAATATTTCTACGTAGAAGCTGTGAGTACTTCTTGTTATATTCAAAACAGAGTTTTTATTAGACCAATACTGAATAAGACTCCCTTTGAATTGTGGAAAGGTAGAAAACATAACATCTCATATTTTCATCCTTTTGGGTGCACCTGTTACATTCTAAATACCAAGGACTATCTTGGAAATTTTGATTCAAAGTGTGACAAAGGTATATTCATGGGATACTCTACCATATCAAAATCTACAGAGTATTTAATACTCGAACGTAAATCATAGAAGAATCTATGCATGTAAGATTTGATGACCTTTAAAAGGCTAACAAAAGACTGGCAGATCTAGACTTTGATGATGCAGAGATTCAGCAATAGGAAGAGCAACAGACCAACTTATTGAAAATGGTCAATCAAAATCAGCAAATTCTAAAAAGACTGAACAAGATCCACTCCCTGAACCTGAAAAACCAAAAGATTGGAAATTCAAAGTCCATCATCCTTCAAACCTTATCATTGGAGATCAAGCTGTTAGAGTAAGGACCAGATCCAACCTTCACAATCAGTCAACAATCATTCTTATCTCAGAAGTAGAACCAAAAAATGTTCTAGAAGCACTAAAGGATACAAATTAGATTCTTGCTATGCAATAAGAACTAAACTAATTGGAAAGAAGTAAAATATGGACACTTGTTCCCAAACCCAAAGATAAAAGTATGATTGGTACTAAGTGGGTATTCAGAAACAAGTTAGATGAAGATGGAAAGGTAATTCAAAACAAAGCAAGATTGGTAGCTTAGGGATATAATCAATAAGAAGGTATTTTACTGAAACGTTTGCTCTTGTAGCCAAACTTGAGGCTATCAGGATACTTCTTTGCATTTGCAGTCTTTAAAGGAATTAAATTGTATCAGATGGATGTAAAAATTGTTTTTTTGAATGGTTTTATTGAAGAAGTAGTTTATGTAAAACAGCCTCCTGGTTTTAAAGATGTGTCTCTTCCTAATCATGTTTTCAAATTAAGTAAAACACTGTATGGTCTGAAACAAGCTCCTAGAGCCTGGTACGACAGACTTAGTTCATTTCTTATTTCAAAAGGCTTTACAAGAGGCCTAGTTGACACAACCCTTTTCAGAAAAAGCTCTAAGAAGCATTTTATTATTGTATAAATTTATATGGATGATATTGTTTTTGGTGCTACTAATGATAGTTTGTCTAAAGATTTTCAAAAATGATGCAAGAAGAATTTGAAATAAGTATGATGGGTTAACTTAAATTCTTCTTAGGCTTGCAAATTCAACAGACTAGTGATGGAATTTTTATTCATCAACAAAAGTACATAAAGGAACTACTCAAAAAGTTTAAAATGGCTGATGTCAAGGCCATGAGTACTCCTATGCATCCCAACTGTACCATAAATAAAGATGAATCTGGTACATCAGTGGATCAGACCTTATATCAAGGAATGATTGGTTCACTCCCGTATCTTACATCCAGCAAACCTGACATAATGTTTAGTGTTTGCATAAGTGCAAGATATTAATCAGATCCTAAGGAATCATACTTGTCTACAGTGAAGAGGATTCTAAGATATCTTATTGGGACTACTAACCTTAGGCTATTATACAAATGAATAGACTATTTCTCTCTTTCTGGATTATGTGATGCAGACTTTGCTAGAGATAGAGTTGATAGAAAAAGTACCAGTGGTAGATGTCACTTCTTGGGAAGCAACTTAATTTCATGGAGTAATAAAAACCAAAACTCTATTGCACTCTCAACTTCTGAAGCAGAATATATGTCTACAGCTGGTTGTTGTTCTTAACTTCTTTGGATCAAATATCAACTTGAAGATTACTTAATCAAAGAAGGAGAAATCCCAGTATTTTATGATAATTCAAGTCAATAAATCTTTCCAAGGATCCTATTCAGCACTCCAAAGCAAAACACATTAAAGTAAAATATCACTTTATTCATGATTATGTACAAAAAGGAACCTTGGATCTGAAATTTATCGATACAGATCATCAATTGGCAGACATCTTCACTAAGCCTCTGGAAGAGGCCAGGTTTGATTTTATTAAGCATAATTTAAATTTAAAAATTATTGTCTTGGTAGTCTACTTCATGTATCAGTATGATATAACTTGCATTATTTGGCTTCGCACTCTGAGAGACTTACTTTATTAAATCATTTTCAGATTTTCCTTTTTAAAACGTGGCAGCAGTTATCACATTTTAGTATAACCACTTTCTGAACGTGTTTTCTCTCTCTATTTTCATGGCAAAAATTTTATTTATTAATTTCTCTTCACTTTCACTCTTTCCCATTGTTTTTCTTATACCTTTATCTTGCCTCTTCGACTTCTCTTTCGAAAAATGTTTTCAACTTTTTGAAAACCCTCTTCTTATCACACCTAAGAAATGGCATACAAGGCATCCGACATTATTAAGTCCTCTGTCTTCAACCTCAAGCAGCACAAATTAGAAGGGCTTGATATCTCTGAGGAGCTAAATGACATTGGATGGCCGAAGTTTTGTCTCGACCAAACTCCATACTCTCTCTCAATGGTTCTCAGTTTCTGGAATACAGTCTTGATGGACAAGTCTAAATTTCATATTCTTGGCACTCTTCAGGGAAAGTCTATTGAAATTTCTACGAACCTCATTGCTACTGCTACTGGATGTCTGAATGCTAGGGAGGTGTACAATGAACTTTTTAAGTTCAATGTTGTGTCTTCGCTGGAAATCAACGAAATATTGTATGGTACTCAACATCTAGCCAATTTCCTTCTGGGTCTCTTCTTCCGAAAGCAAAAATGTTGAACCTTGTGAAGAAGCAAGTCTTTTGCCCTAAAAAAAGTACAAAAGATACTATCAGAAAGCTCCCATTTTTTCATGTACCATATTCTCACCAAAGATAAGGTTAGTTTGCCCAATATCATCATGACGTATCTGATTTCCTCCATAGGAAAGAAGCAGCATAAGATTCTTTACCCTGTCATTCTCATGAAAGTCTTTGCACTTAAGAATGTGTAACCCACCTCATTGAAGGATTTGGTTACTCCCTCCTTGATGGTTAGTAAGTTACCAGTCTCAATCTGATCCACCTCCAAGCACTGCTCTGACTCTCCCAAAGAAGAAAAAGTCTGTACCCTCCTAGAAAAGAAAGTCTGCTCCATCTCATACTCCTAATACTCGCTCTACTAAGAAGATAAGAAAATTGGTTCTTGAAGAGTCTAATGCTCCCTTAGACAAATCAGACTCCTCGCGTGTAGAGGCACCCTCCTCGTCTCAGGTTGCCACCTTAACACCAACTAAGGGTTCCTCAGACTTACATGATCATCTTCCAATTGGCAAACTGCAACCACGTTCTACCAAGAAGTCTGACCCTGGCAAAAGAATCAAGATTTCAGTTCTCTCAAAGGCTCCATAGACTCTATTTTCTCTATTTTGACCCTCTTTTGAATCTCATCTAAAGAAGCCTTCTGATGATGAAGCATTGGATTTATTTATCTCTATTTTTACTTCCCTTAATCCACATGTTTTGGTATTAGGATGGGATTCTTCAGCTTGGAAATCTAAATTTATTGAGCTCTATGATGACTATCAGAGAGTCATGGCTGATAATCATGATACTCTATAAGAATATGGTGGCTATCCAGCATACACCCATTATTTGTGCTTCATTCATGGCTATCTAAGGCACCATCAACTCTCAGAGGTCTATACCTGGGAACACATTAATTAGCTCAATCAGTTCTATGCCATTGTTGCTCTATATCATAGGTGACACGAGGGCCTTCAAAGCCTCACTCAAGAGAAAACAGTCTCCTTCTCCTGAACCATCTTCCAAAAGGCCAAGGTTTGAACCCTTACCATCATTAGACTCTGCTTCCTCATCTCATCAACCTATTCCTCTTGCCATTCTACCTCTACCTTTACCTCACACCCCCTTCTCTTAGGCACTTGTCCCTTGTCCTTCCATCTCTACTGTTATTCATAAGTCTCGCTTTCCCCTTCTTCTTAAACACTACCCTATGTTACCTAAATACTTTGACTACAAACCTGTTCTTGACACCTCAGACCCTGCATATCGAAGCCCACAGAATCAAGCCATTGTGAATCACCCCTCCTGTGACCCTTACCAACTTTACATTCGACCTTTTGCTCTAAAATGCTACCCTCCTCTTCCCATTGAAAAGCTTCTTGGGTTCCCAGACCTGTTTTCAAATGATGACCTTGGGATGTTTCATGTGCTACAAGCCGAGCAGGCCTCTGTAGCCCGCAATCTTAAGCATGGATTCATCACTCTTGATGATGTCTCTATCAAGAATTTCCTTGTTACTACTCTATGAAAGAAGATTCTATTTGAAGTACCTCGTCCTCTTCCGCCAGCTAAGTGGATCTCTCTGGTCAAACTCAAGAAGCCCATGCCTCCAAAGCCTAAGCCTCACTACAAAGGTCTTCTACAACCCAAGTGACTACCTGCAACAACTCTTAAATGTCTCTGGACCGCGCCTAATCCAACTGAAGCTCACGCTGATATATTGTGGTGCCATTATCTTTGGACTCTATAGGAAGAACCTTCCTACTATTATTCCTCGTCCTCCTATAATCCTATTTTTCTCTATTGCCCCTCCTTGATCACTTTTACTTATCCTTATCTATTTGTGTTCCAAACTTGTTTTTTCACTGTTATTTCCTTTGCTGCCTTCCCTCTTTTCATTTCAAGTGTCACTTGTGATTTGCTTTTCGAGTCTCACTAATGTTCTCTCTTTTGTTGATTACAAAATAGGGAGTTTATGTAAAAGCCTTTTATGGATCAATGTAACGACTTAGAATAATATATGTTGTATGCATTATTTTAATCAATGAAGAATCTATTTACTTTATTTTGTTCTTATCATCTTTATGATTCTATGATATTTTGATAACAGACTTCACCCACAAAAGACTTGATGTTTGTTATCAACAAATAGGGGGAGATTGTTGAGAAAAAGTCTGGTCAAAAATATAAGTTTTAAGTCTTGTTGGACTAGACCCTAGATTTTTTGATTTGTTTATATAGATCATCAAGTATTTTTAGTAAAGGAATAAAGTCTAAATTGTTCATAACATTTCTTTCAGTGCATAAGTAATTTAAGATATGAAGATTGATTTGTAAAAACAAAGGGGGAGCATATGTCTTCTAAAAAGTCTGGTAGAACAACAAAAGTCTGATAGCATCTTGATTAAAAAAATCCCCTTCAACGTTCAAAAGTTCTATTTTGGTAATGCTTTAGGAGAAATGATCACATTGTATTTGTGCGCTTATCATCAAAAAACAAAAAGAACAAAATCAACATAAGCAACAACTGTCAGCGTACCTACTCCTATGAACTCTGATCACAAGTCAGAAATCTCATTAGGACATCTCAGAAAGCAACCTTTCGCTCAATCAGAATAAGTTCACGAATGGTTTTGTGCATGGAAATACATGAGAAACTATTCTCGTGAAAATACTAAAATGTGATTCAGACCTCTCTTAAGCTCCAATTTAACTTCAAAGTCTGATCTCAAGAAGTTTAAGGAAAAATACCTTCAAAGGATTTTCAACGTCTGTATCTACTTTCAAGAAATAATAACAGATATATCTTTCAAGTCACTATAAATATCAAGGAAGTTTGAACATCAAAGGTACAAGAGAAATCTCAGAAGAAAAGCTCTTCAAGTTATCATTCAATATCATTCTAGTTCATTTTTCATGTAAAAGACAAAGACCCTCTTTACTTTCTAGCTCTGCTTCTAGCAGACTCAGGTCTTGTGTTAAAACACTTGTGTTTGATCTTAAATTTTTCTATTATTTGTACACTAATTTCTGAAAACATTTCTTATTCTTGTTGTTTGTATAAGTTTGGTGGGTTACCAGAACAAGTTTGTGTTAGGAAAAACTTTGGCCTAAGGAGGCTTTCAAAAGAATACTTGGGTTAAGCCAGGAGTGGCTTGTTGAAAGAAAACTTCGGATAAGCTAGAAGTGGCTAGTGTAAATAATACTTGTAGCACAGGTCTAATGCTGATATTGTAAAGGAGATTTTTACAATAATGGAAATCCTTCAAGTTGGAAAGGACTGGACGTAGCTTCTGTGTTGGAAGTGAACCAATATAAACTGTGTGTTTATACTAGCCACTTATTGGCCATCAACCTACATTACAATATTGAAAGGAGATTAATGATGGTCTACACCTAGTGAAGCATATACAAATTAAAAGTAATTATATACTACAGATCTATTTATATATTTATAGACTCATACTTACTTACAAAGTAATTACCAAATCTAATCTAATAGTAGTATAATCTAATCGTAAGCAAACTAATACATACCATGTTTATATATTTAATACATACAATCCCATATAAATGATAGAAAACACCTCCATTTATATATTTAATACATTTTTTAGGATGAATTTTATTGATTTAGGTCCTGTGTTTGAGTTCAGTTGTTGACCAGTTAGAAAAATAAGAACAAGCTGAACTTGCCATGGCATTATATCAAGAGGAATTATACTAGAATCAAGAAGGCAATGGTTGCCTGCGGGAGACAAAAACAAAAAAAATTATCACTAGAGTTATTATTAGCAGAATTATGCTAGATTAGGGATAATAAGGGTTCTTGGATTGAAGATGAAAAGCAAATCAGGGAGATGATCCAAATCTGTAATTGTTAAAATATTTTAAATATTTTCCAATTTTTAAAATATTTTTCTCTAACCGTTCTCCATCAAAACTAGGCATTGAAATGAAAAGTAGCATTAATATTAATTTGTTACTAATTGAACTAAAAAAGAATTCATGGTTATTAATTTGAAACTACCTAATTAGACTTGTTATAGGTAATGTAATGATCATGGGTCATGCCTTGTTAAATTTACAAATAAAGAAGACTATTAGCATGTCTTTGAAGGAGGCCTATGGTTAATACTTGACCATTACCTTACCATGAGACCTTGGTCTCCTAATTTTCATTCAAATTATGAAAAAATCAAGAAAGTCCGTATGAGTAAAGTCTACCCATTGAGTATTATTACAAGAGAGTGTTAGTTTTTATGGGTGATAGGGTGGGAAAAAATTGTCTAGATTAACATAAAAACCATTTTTTTTACAACAGGGAAGTATGCTATAGTCGCATGTGGAAATCGATTTGACTAAGCCTTTTTTAGTAATGTCTGAAATCAAAGGTAAGTACTATAAAATTGAGTGTAAAAGTTTACATATGTTGTGTTTTTTGTGTAGTATATTTGGGCATTTTAAAGAAGGATGAAATGATAAGGAAGAAAAGACTATATCTGCCAAATGGAATCTAATTCAGAAGGTGGACAATGCTGAAGAAGCTAAAAACCATCAACAACATGATGTATCAGTAACCGAAGGACCTCCGACCTTTGTACATAAACACAAAAGGAACAAAAATAATACAAACCCAAAGAGAGTCCTAAAAATCAAAGAGAATCGCTGATCTTACACTAGAGAGTCCTAAAAATCAAAGAGAATCGATGATCTTACACAAGAGAGTCCTAGAAATAGCTGATCTTACACAAGAATCCCTTGCTTTACATGAGATGGTGGCAGCAAGTGTTTAGGATCCAGGGGCACGATTTGAGAAAATTTAGACAAGGATGATAATTTAGGAGGAAAGGGAATTTCTTGAAGAGTCTATGGACTTGGGACAGATGAAAAAAGTCATCAGGCTCCTATTAATATAATCAACTTATTTTAAGTATGTTTAAGCAGAAATGGTACCATTGGCAGAAAGTATTTCTTGAAAATACTTAAATAGAATGCATAATGATGTTAATAATTGTGTTTCTTTGTTTACCTTTTTTGTCTAGTTGTTAAGAGATAGACTTGAAGTAAAAGACATTACAAGCAAATATGAAATGATAAAAATATAATGTATATTTATGCACAATCCTGTTAACCATATCATCCAAAGGAAATAGCAATAGGAAGTGAGTTACTAAACTTTACGAGTTTGGGCATTAAATGATTCAAATTGGAACTGTAAATGTCTTTCCCTAAGTTCTAAGGACTGCACCAGTGTTAGTGTAATTTAAACTTTCATACAATGAATTATTAGGATTTAAATTATTAACACCAGTAAGCCTAATTTATCTAATGCTTCTAGGCTATCCTTGCTTTCTATCCTAACCACTATAGCATAATTTTGGTGGGAAGAAATGTCAAAAACCTCTACAGCCTATATCAATGTCAAATATAATAGTTATGGTAAAAGAAACATATCACATGGCGGAAGAGAACAAGAAAGATGGGACTTACCAGAGAATGGTTGCAATTATCAAACATACCGCAGGCCTCTATTTGCACTCATCGGAGGAGGTAGAGATGATGTGACTAATGGTTAGGGGGAAAGGCAGACAGTTGAGAGGTAGAAAGAATGTGAGAGGAGAGCACAGCCGGAAGCCTCTGTTCATGCTCGTTAGAGGAGGTAAAGATGTTGTGACTGAGTGGGTTAGGGGGAGGGGCAAAGAATTAAGAGGCAAAGAGAATGTGAGAGGAGAAAATGGTTACGGCACAACCGAAAGCCTTTGTTCGTGCTCGTCAGAGGAGGTAGAGACGTTGTGACTAAGTGGGTTAGAGGGAGGGGTAAAGAATTAAGGGGCGGAGAGAATGTGAGAGGAGAAAAGGATTAGGGCACAGGTCAGGTGGAGGGGAGAGGTCTAGGCTTGAATAACTTATTAGATTTAGCGATTGCCAACCTACTATCGCTAAACCGTGGCTAATTTTAAAAAATTGGCATATAGCCAAACTATCGACGACAAATAGGCTTCTGTCACTACATAACCTGCTTTTAGCAACCGTGAAAATCGTCGTGAAGTTCTAAGTTGGATTTGGAGGGAGGCAAAAAAATCTAAGGTAAAACTAGCTACGTGAAGTTCTAAGTTGGATTTGGACATAGCGACTGCTTAAAGTCGTTGCTACGTGAGGGCGCCAACAAAAATTGGAGGGAAACCAAAAAATTGGGAGGAGGGAGGGCGTAGCGACCGTATTAGCGACAGTTATAGGTGTTGGCGGCCGTGCGCTTGTGTCGCTACTATGGGCGCTAACAAAAACCAATGGAGGGAAACCAAAAGATTGGATGGAGGAAAAGTTACCATTCCAGCGATGAACCGCATTCAGCGATGGAATTAGCTACGGATTGTTGCACATCTTAGCGACGGGGTATGTATTCGTCGTTGAGTTGGTAACTAATTTCCTTTTCGAGGTCCCTTTTGCCTTGCGGTCGCTAACTTGATCACTAATTAGCGACGGAGTAATGTCGGTCACTCTTTTTAGTAGTTGTCAGGGTTTTTTTAGTAGTGATATAAGAAATAATTCAAGTAAGCACAAGGTGATTGCCAAAATTTGATAAAAATATATATATTTGTTTATGCAAACATTCCATGATTGAAAGTATATTCATTTGATTAAGGAAAACATGTCAAAGAGGTGCACAACAAGTATTTAAGGATAAAAGATTGAAGAACAAGGCATGGAGAATTAAGGGATACAAGACCTTGGCAAGAATCATAAGAAAAACACAAGATAAGTACCCAAAAATAGTGAAAACACAATTTCAGAACTCGCCTAATCGATTACGCTAATCTGTTACCATGGTGCTAATCGATTACGCTAATATGTTACTAAGGTATTAACTGATTACGCTAATCGATTACGCTAATCTGTTACGCTTACCAGCTAAACAATTACACCATCCAGAATGTCTGTAATCGATTACGCTAATTGATTACGCCCCTATCTAAACCACATATCAATGTAGAGTTACATCATATCAATTTAATATCTCCCCAACTCATAAACTTATAGATTTTTATCATCAATTGCCATCACAATGGCTACCAAATTGACATTGTTCTATATCAATATAGTCACATACAAACGAGTTGGCCAATGTATACACAAAAGAATAAAAGTTAAAGTACTTAAGAACCTAGGCCATTACCACTACATCAATATCAACATCATTGAAATAAAAATACATATATGATACAAAATGATCATAAGTTCCTTTCAGAGGATCCTAATGTATCAACTAACATCTTAAATTATTAAGTCACCAATATCCAATCACCATTATATTTATAAGGCATTAAGAAATAGTATAGCCATACAAAATAAATGCCAAATACTCCAAGTTAAAAGAAATAAGTCCAAGTCATTAAATCTAAAAGCATGTCGGCGAAGGCATCAAGTTAACTCTTTCTTCACATTTTACCTTATCTCTTTAAAAAAGCATCACTCCATGGTCATGTCCCACAACTCAAGAGCTAAAAATAGACAACATGAAGAGTGAGCATACTTTCTCAATGATAATCAATCAAATAAAATTGTGATAATATAAATATGTGAATGCAACCCATCATACTCTCCTATCAAGGAGTTTCAATCCAACAACAAAGTCACATTTCTTATCAACTTCCATTGAGCATATTTATTCATATATATAAACAAGCTCTAATAACAATGATACTACCAATGGAATCATGTCATTAAATCATAATATTATCACATTTATCATCAAGATCCATAAGCAACATCAAGAGACAGCACAAACAACAATACATAGTTAGTTAGTGTCTAACAAGTGGGATTTCATTTCTCAATTTAAACTCTCAATAGGTTACCATTTTTCTTCGCCATCTCTAACTCAAATGTCATGTTCCTATGGATAATGCATACGCCATACCATGAAATGCATAAGCAACGGATCTGATTTGAAACAATTGTTCATAACATATAGGTACATAATTGATCAAGTATTAGCAACCACACATAGTCGCTTGAGTATTTATCCCCCTACAAAGGTCCTTTCACAAGATCCTGCAAGACCTCAATCATTTCAACATGTCAAGTGATCACAACCACTCATAGTTGTTTAAATATTTATCCCTCAGCAAGGGACCTTTTTCACAAGATGTTGCAAGACCTCAATTATCTCAACATGTCAAGTGATCGTAACCACTTATAATCATTTAAATATTATTCCCCCGCACAAGGGTCCTTTTCACAGGATCCCTCGAGACCTTAATTATTTCTAAATGTCAAGTGATTGCAATCACTTATAATATGATATGCCATGCATATGCTAGCCTCAGCTTCACAAGGATTTCTCACCCTTTCACTTAGGGTACATTTTGTAATTAACATTTCGGTTAGTGGTATGCAACAAATCAGATTACTCTCCAAGGCATACAATTTATCACAGAATCATCCAAGGCATCAATTCACATTGTTCATAATATATTAGCCAATGAGTCTCATTAATATCAATCCACACATAGGAGTCAAGAGACATATCAATAAGCATACTCTAAATATATATATATATATATATATATATAACATCAACACATTTGCCAATCTAAAATTAAACCATCAACAAGGTTCAATCTCATACAACTTCTCAATAGGAGGTAGCACATCCCTTCAAGGAAAAACATGCAAGTATGCACCAATATGTATACATTATTAGCATACAATTGATTATGCATTTAGAAAATATACTCCTCTCCTACCTCAAGAGAAGTACTCCACCAGGTTAGATGGTCCTACTGCACTAGAATTGCCAAACCCTACATTAAATATATGTAAGACCAAATCAATCACCCATTCAAACATCATTCTTAATTCTTGTTATACAAATAATTGTATATACATGATTCTTATCTTGTTGTAAATATTTATAAGCTTTATTTTCTTATTTTATTAGGTTTCGAGAATTCTTTCCCATTAACTAAATGGCTACAACATAACACCCAAGTTACCAACACACAACAAACTTCTTATCCATCATCCTTAATGGGTTTCCAACATCAATAATTAATACTAAGCATTCTAAAATTTCTTTTTCATATGAAAAATCACTTAAATGGAAATTAATCACATTCTCTTCAAAATTTTGTCAAAGGCCCCAAACTCCACACTTTAGGGTTTTCACTTAAATTGCTCAACATCAATTCCAATAATTTTTCTTGCATCATTTCAAGCCTTCTTAAACCAACAATATCAAATCTCAATTATCAACAACCAATCAGCAAATTCCAATGGTCATCTAGCCTAGGGTTTGTGTTCTATATGCATTTTCTCAACAAAACAACATCCAATCATGCATTATTAAGCTTCAATAACCCCAAAACCACCAAGAAAACCTATTAATAGTCAAAAATACATACCTTTTCAT
Organism: Clitoria ternatea; assembly: GCA_037962975.1. NCBI lineage: Eukaryota > Viridiplantae > Streptophyta > Magnoliopsida > Fabales > Fabaceae > Clitoria > Clitoria ternatea. Next base: position 80,839,849 of record CM075672.1, read on the forward strand.
CAAGCCCAATAGGAAAACAAAAATGAGAGGAAAGAAGTGGAAAATGACCCAAGCTTGGCTCCAATGTCCAATATATGCCTCACAAATCCAAGCTTAAGTTTTGATTTTGCAAGAAAATAGAAGTGGCGAGGTTTACACGGTTTTGCTTCATAAGGAAGAAGAAGAAGATGAAGATGAAAATAAAGAGAAATGGTAAGGAGAAGAAGGCACACAAAAATTGAAGAGAAAGAGGAGAGAGAAATGGTCAAAATGGTCATTGTCCAATGGGTAATGCTTCTACTTTTTGCTTTTACCTTTGCTCCATAATTCCCTTTGTCCAATGGACAAAAGAGCTAAAAGAGAGTGAAAAATGATGCACGATGATTAGAAGAGAATAAATGAGATTTTACATTTTCTTTTATTTTCATTCCACTCGTATTTACACCATTTATTAACATACATTGTGTCTGTAACATCCTAAAATTTATAAAAATGATTAATTGAGAAGAACAAATAGTAAATAATTATATATGAGATGATTCATGTCCTAAAAATTTAGAAATAATCAAATTACGATTTATTATGAATAATCATAAATTATTAAGGCTTAATGTGTTAAAATTGTACCCGGTTAAAACATGGGTGTCGGACCAAGTATCTTTGATTGAGGTACTATTGGTCAGGGCTATTAAGAATATTATTGTGAATCCAAATATATATTTGGAATAATTTTTGGATAAAGTATTGACCCCGAACGGAGATCCTGTTTGTTACAAAATGGTAAAGTTTTAATGAAGGAATTAAGGTTAAAACAAAACTCTCTTTTCTCCCTTATGATTCACATTGGTTTCTAATTCCTAAAGGAAAATATTCACTCTCTTCTCATTTCTTCTTCATTCTTCTTCCTCTAAAAACCTAGAAAATAATGGTATGCTCTTTTCCTTCCTCTATTTTTGTTTTCATTGGGCTTGAAGGAGAAACTTGTGATTGGAAACTCCCATTTCCTCTTCTCTTGTATTTTTGTGTTCTTCCTATCCCTCTCTTGAAACTCACTATTTTCTTGGCTTGAGGTAAGTTCCTCTCCATTTTTAATGGGTTTATGCCCTAGGTTATAGATTTTGGTGGTTGGGAAAGTGTTTAATGCATGTCGGTTGTTTGAGAGAGTCATTAAATATGGAAACCCTAAGGTGAGGTGACTTAAATGCAAACTTTTAAGAACATTTATGGTGGCACACAAAAATATGGTGGTACACAAAAATATGGTGGTGAATGGTGGGAAATTATGATTATTTATGATGGTTGTTGGGTTTTTGGTGAAACCCTAACCCTAGAAATTGGGGAAAACATTAAATATTGGTTTGAGAATTGATTTTGAGAGGAAATGAATGATATTGAGAGTGTAGGTGTCATTAAATGTGTTGGGAGAATGTTTATTAATAATGAGAGATGATATTAATAATGGTGGATGGCCATTAATAGTGATTGATGGCCATTGGTGTGAGAACCTATTAATGGGTGAAGCTATAAATGCTTAGTAATGAACTTGAACACCAAACCCATAGTGGTTGTGGTGAAATAAATGAAAAGGAAAATGGTTTGGTAGCAATAATCATATAAGCACCAAGCATTAAATATAGAATATGTAAATCTTGGTGGGTTAAAGTAGAGAGTAATGTGTGGTACATTGTGTGATGTAGGATCTATTCTGAACGACGAGCTGGGAACATCCAATCGCTCAGATTACTTCTCTTAAGGTAGGAGAGGAGTTTTATATTCTAAATGCATGAAATGGATAAGAGTTGATTATCATATGTGACATTGCACATGTTTGCCTTGCCTATTTTGTGTTGATAAATTGTGATGTTGTACATTAAGAGGTTATTTGTGCAATATGTGGTATGCATTTGGGATATTGATGGTATGCTTGGTGGTGATGTTATTGTTGGCAATGTTGTTCCTTGAAATAATGAGAAGGAACTTATATCCACCACAAATGTTAAATGATGACTGTTGATGTTGAATGAATATGAATATGAGTGTTGAGCATACCTTGAAATATTGATGAAAGATTAACGAATGTTATTGATGATTATAATGCCATTGTGGTCAATGCAAGTGTAGACTTGTATGTATGAGATGAAATTGTGTTGATGGAAAATGTTGTGAATGCCACATTACAAACTTGAAACAATGGAAATAACCAATGATAATGAAATTCACTATGAATGGTGTGGTGATGTTTATAATGGTGATGATTGATGAGTGGCATGATAGGATGCATAGTATGAGAATGCATATGATTTGCATTTGCATTGCATCGATGGCATATTGCATAGCTGTCGGTAAGGGAATGTTAGGGGTACCTCTGGTTGGCCCAATGGGAGGGCGGCTCTGTGCATAAGAATCATTGATATTACCTTAGTGACTCGGTGTGTAAGTCACGAAGCTGCCCATGCTTAGCTACGGGAGCTGCATGTGGTTGACCTGGTGGGGGTGGCTCTTTAAGGAACAAGTACTCTCGGTGGTCCTTTGGATCACAACTGCCATGGTATGATTCATGGTTGGCCCATAACACCTTTATGTTATTTATGTTGTTTACCGCGGTCATGGTGAAAATAACCGATGTTACGAGATGGGCGATGCGGTTTGGTACCAGTAAAATATGGTGTTATTATGCATGCTAATTATGAGATAGTGTACACATTTTACTAATGCAGTAAGGGCATGGTTACGTATTCATGCTTGAACCTACAAATTGGTGTTTATATTCCCATAGTCAGATCCGTGACTGATATTAATTCCGTTGTGCATGTGCATTAGCCTAAGAGCATTTGCATATAGCATGGTGATATGCCAAAAGGTGATGAATTGTGATGATGGTTGGAATGGGTTAAAGAAAACCTAAAGACACCAAATAAAATACGAATACGAGAAAAAACTTGTGTATGGATGACGGAATTTATGTTAGCCCAATATGGTGAAGGGTAATGATGTGTATGTGTATATATACCTTGCTATGAGTTTGATTGATGAACATGATATATGGGTATGTTGTTGAAATGATGAAATTGTGGTGATAATTGATGATTGATGCAAAGCCTACATGTTGATATATATATATATATGCACATAATCACAAATGTATTCATATTCATCACTTGGAATGTATAACTCACTCTCTCATGTTGTCTATTTTTGGCATTAAGATGTAGGATATACATGGGATGTGATGCGTCTATTTTGAAAGTGCACATGTTTTGGTGGAGAAGGTAAATTAGTGGTATAGGAATGCCTTGCCCAACAAATAATTGTTTTGTATAGCATATGATGTTAATATATGCTTAATATGTAACTGGATGGAGAATATTCATTTTGCGGGTCATTTGTGAAAATTAGGCTTTAGTGTTGTATAGCTAATTTTTAGATGTGACCTTAACAATGTATGTTGGCAAGTGCAATATTTTGGGTTTCATGCCTATATGGTGAATGACTGATGTTGATTATGGATTATGTCCATATTTAATGCATGAGTATGAAATTATGTTTATTGGAATGCTAAATTGTAGGAATAGTGGGAAGTGGATAGGTCATATCATCATTTAATGGCTAAAACCTTAAGTAAGGGTCATCCATAGCTCATAATGTATGTATATGACTTGTGTGTATGAGTGGTTGTGGCCAAATAGGCCTATGTTATGAAATAGCATGCTTTGTTGGACCAAAATGCATATAGATTGTCATTTGTGCATAGATTGATGTAGAGTGTGAATCATGGTTTGAGATCAGTTGGAATAAGTCTTAAATAAACATATAAATGTGTGCCAAGTGATGGTTGGGATTAAATCTATGAATAATGCATTTTTGGGTGCCATGTAAATTAAATTGCCTAAGTTAAATTGAATTTACTAAAAAATTTGCTCAAGCGAGATTGGCCTTATATCAGTGTTAAGGTCTCTGGCCATTTCTCGCTCAAGCGAGCTTGGCTTTGTCCAAGCGATGGCCAGAGGGTTCGGTTTTGTTGAAATCTCACTCAAGCGTGTGGAGGCTTGATCAAGCGAGTATATTGTACATGCTTTCTGGATGTTTTTCACTTAAGCGAGTGAAGCTCAGTTAAGCGCATATCCTTGAAAACAATTCTGTTGATTTTTCACTCAAGCGAGTGATGACTCGCTTGAGCGAGTATGTGGTAATTTGGTTTTGGAAGTTCTTTGCTCAAGCGAGGATGGCTCGCTCAAGCAAATTAATTAGAATTTAGCCACTGGACAATTTACACTCAAGCGAGTGAGTCTCGCCCAAGCGGAAGTTGTTGGGCCTGATTGTGTGATTGTTTCTCGCTCAGGTGAATTTGATTTGCCTAAATGAACATGATTTCGCTCAAGCGAATTATGCTTTGCTTAAGCGAATTGGTCAAGATTCAGTTTCTCAATTCTTTTGCTTATTTTGGGCCTTTTCTCATATCTTCATATATGGGACTAGGCGTGTACCCGGTATACATATTCCTTTCCGCTACAAACTCAATTTTAATGTATACATATTGGGGGCGATTTATTTATCGATCTAGTCTATAAATTCATAAAATCTCAATCTTCGTTTTTCCGTGATTCAGATCTTGGTGTAATGTGGAAGGGTTTGGATTTCTTTTAAACATGAAAAATTTACTCGCATTTCTATTGGTTAATTAACTAGATTACATCGAGATTCGGGTTCGGGAAATCGGAGGTTGACAATGTCTGAATAAATGCCTTTTCAATTCTAAAAGTTATTTCAAACATACCGCCATAACCACAATAAAATCCTTTTTATTCTAGATCCATCAAATACCCAAAATATTTAATGGGTCTCACACTTTCCGTTAAATTGTCCGGTTTCAGTAAATTTTAGTTTACTGATAAATCATAATTAATTCCTAATTAATTTTCCCACATACTTTGGGCCTCAAATAATTAATTATCATCATCTAGTAAATTTATTTTCTCTTAAATTTGAGATGTTACAGCATACATACTCTCACACCTGGATGTTGTTCGAAAACCAGAAAAAGTTTACTTTTTAAATGAGTACTTGACCAATTCTCTCTTTTTTTGTATAAACCTTTTACCCAATTGTGATCTTGCAATTCATGCCTTTCCAATATATCATCCCATTTTTTCTTAAACTCCCCAATTTCAAAATCATGAAACATTAACCTACTTAGTGACGTCGTAAAATTAGACGATGATAACTACATAGTTGCATTTCTCATTAGGTGCCATGTGCATAACCTATGATTTAAGGCCAGGAAAACACGTCGAATTGCATTTCTCATTGCCAACTAGGGGTCGGAATGGGCCAGGCCAGGCCGCTAGGCTAGGCTTTGAAAAGGCCTATGTCTGGCCTACTTTCAATTGTCAAGGCTTGACTTTGACCTATTAGGCCGTCATAAGCTTGTTTTAAGGTTGGGTTTGGTTAGCTTGAAGGCCTAGCCCATTTAAATGACCTGTTTATAATAATTAGGCTTTCAAAAGGCCAACAACTACCTAAAAAGTCTATCAAATTACATAGGATGACCTATCACTATAAACTAGCCTATATTATAAATAAAATTAATATAACTGTAATATTATATTATGTAAATATGTAACATATGTATATATATTATTTTTATGTTATAAATATATATAAATACTTAGTAATTAGGCCAATTAGACAAACTGGCCTGTTAGGCTTCAAAGGCTTGCTTCGCCTGTTTACTTAAAAATGCCTTTTTAAAAGCCTAGGCCTAGCCTTCTAACCCGACAAGCCTGGCCTATACGAGCTTTAAAGAGGTCGGGCCATGGGCCCCCGACGAACGACCTGACCCATTTCCATCCCTATCGCAACGCACCATCTGTGATAACAGATAACAGCACCTTTCCTTCCATAGCAGATAGAAACTCTTCCAAAACCCATATATATGTCACCTTAATTTCATTAGAAAAAACAATTGCTCCAAAATCAATACACTGATTGTGATGATTGACCCCACACAACACAACTAGCAAAAGCTTGTATTTATTTATTTATTTGACAAAACTCTCTAGTTGGTCCCTCTCTTCAATAGCTTTGGACACCTAGGTCCTTGATTTTGTAAGTTATTCCCGTTAGTCCCCAAACTCCATCATCGTCAGACACATAGATTCCTACCGTGAACAGACGTCAAACGTCCATTAGAGTTGGGTGATGTGTGTCATTAAGTAGCATGTGTAATGCCACATGGGAATTAAAACAATATCGTTTGGGCCACACATTGTATTACGTAATTTAGGTTAAACCCTAATTTGATTTTGATACCAAAACTAAGAGTTACAACCCTAAGGAGAAGAGTGCTCGATGAAACCAACATGGTACCCTCAATTCCCCGGTGTGCTCAACGGTCTCGTAAGGATCAACAACAGCATTGAAGGTACACGTCATTGTGGAGAAGAGTGATGGGAGATCCTGTAGAGGCTAGTAATCATTCTCCCTGACCCACCAAGTCCGCCTGGCTCCCTACCTGACCATTGGGTCCTACTTCACCACTGGGTAGCTCAACGGGGTCATAAACGACCACTAGAGCCAAAAACGAGGGGTAATCTATATCGATCGGCCGTTCACACCATATAACATGCACATAAACATTTATAACTCATCCACCACTTGATTACATCAACAATTATCATTATCACATCATGTAATTCAACATCATATTGTCCCGACATTATAGCCATCACCCTGGGACAATCATATAAGCCACCTAGGTCACTAACTCATCAACAACGTCATATGTATATCGTTATTTAACATCATAGTTGACAACTTTAATTCATTAATCATGTAATTCATCTTCAAACATCAAAATCAAGACTATGTTATATTATACATTATCATGATCACAATCTTTATATTATATTACCTAATCAATCAATATATATATACCTATACTCATCTATCAACATCATCATCTCCATTACGTCCTACACAATTATTCACCACTAGATTATCAACTATCAAGATACATATAAACAATCTGAGGCTATAAAGCTAGGTCATATAATTACCATCATACTCATGCATCACCATTTGTTTACATTTTACTTAAATTACACGTAACCACAATTATTAATATATTTCTATATAGATAATTATCAATTAACTATTCTACTTTTTCCCATAGTTACTGAAATGACTCTATTAATTATTTCCATTAATATATAGGCCTGGTACACCCTCCTTACCTCAATGGTAGGGTTTGTGGAAAGTTATCCACTACCTATTGTATTATAAAAACATATGTCATTCCACTAAGGGATGGTTTAATTTAGAAAACTTATTTTGAACCATTTGAGCAAGAAATTTTTGTATGAATTCATTTTTTAAAAGAAGAAGAACTTTGTGAAATGAAAATGTAATTTTGACAAATAACAAACAATAACTAGTAATGATGAAAATTAGATATAAAGAAACTAGGATTGGAGTTCATCTATCTCACCCTCATATTCCTGCACATATTCATAAGAGTGGTATTCGAAGTATTAATTTTTAAGTTATAATAAAAAATTATTCATATCAATTTCTTGACTACGAAATCCATAAGAATATCTTCAAGCTATTGATTCCTCAATCACTTTACCAATATTCCAATATTAAGAGCGATTTTTTTGACATTTGTTACATTAGATATCATTCCTAATAGCAAATGCAACGAGTGTTCCATCCAAGTCGATTTTCAAAAGTCATTTTCCAATAACAAAAGAAAACTAAGATCGATAAACTATTGATCAGATATAATCAAGCATTAAACATATAATGGAATACTAAAATCATTAAATCTTATTACCAAACATATGAATATATGACAAAAGTACATCGAGTTCGAATTGATTGCATCCAATCCTAAAAGGAAAGCTTAGCCACACATGGCAGCCATTATAAACTTCAAAGATGAAGTAAAGATGAAAAGGAGGTCTCTCTAATGATTTACAGAGATGCTAGGTCTTCGGCCTTGATTTTCCAATCGATCCCCAAAAAGTTTTCTAAGTTTCCCTTTTATACAGCCTAACTCGCTCAGGGAAGCTTAAATTTGCTCAAGCAAGTGGGCTTTCTTCACTTTGAAGGAACCTCTTGCATTACTGAATTGCCCATGCGAACTCATTTAAGCGAGCCTACCTCACTTCAGCGAGTTAGCCTTCCTGTTTCTTTTGCTTCTCTGCCTCATTTTCGCTTGAGCTGAAAGAGTCTTACTCAAGCGAATTCCAATAGGGTTACCTTTGGATGATTTTTGCTTGAGCAAGATAGAGGCTCACTCAAGCAAATTCTTCAAATTACTCACTGCCTATTTTTCGCTTGGGCTAACTTGAACTCGCTCAAGCGAGTATAACATTGTTTACATCTTCTAGCCCAAAATCATAGTCTCTCAAGCGAGTTACTCTGAATTTGCAATTTTTTTCACTTTTTCTCAAAGGCATTTACTTTATCTTCCTCCTCTTTTTCATCCTTTTTCACCTATATGAACATAAAATTTTGGGATTAAAAACCTTATATACATCAAACATAGCAAATTTATTTGGAATTACAATTTTTAACACTTTAATGCATACAAAACTCATCCAGATCTAACAAATTCTTGCTAAATTTATCCCAAATACACCTTAAAGTCACATATTTTAGATGTTTATCAACTCTCCCCAACTTAGCATCTTGTTTTCCCTCAAGCAAGAAAACTCAAAATATTCAAAGTGATATATGGTTGCTAGAAAGAAAATCAATACAATATACAAGAAAGAAAATAACTTCCTATATACAAAGCCTTTAACACATAGTGCCTTCAATGTCCACTAAGCTGCATGCCAATACCTGTAAGTCATTAAACAAACTGAAAGCAACCAATCGCTGTAAGAACAAGAAATCCTCTCAACTTCTCACAGGTGAGTGTTTAACTCTTCTCATCATAGATTATGCTCAAATCAAATCGCCTATCATTTCCAATCAAAAGGCAATCAAAAAGACAACATGGATCATGGGGTCTTTAAAATGTTGTAATGGGGATGGGCTTTACAAGAAATCTTTGGTTTTTCTGGATAATCAAAGTGCACTATAAGGAAAAGAGCATAACTACTATACAAAAATTGATCCTTCATAGCTGCATTACTTTACCTTTAACAATTCAATTTCAACCCAACAAGTTTTTCTTTTCCCAAACTCTTTTTCTTTTGTTTTTGCATTCCTTTTCTTTTTATTATTTTTCTTTTCTTGATTTCAAATTGAGGAATTTCTTTCTTCTTCTTTTCATCTTCATAAAATTTCCAAGCCATTCCTTATTCTTAACCAATTAGCCAACTTCACATAACCCTTTATTTATGCATTATACCTATGCTTTTTACCTTAAACATGAATTTAGGGTAGGATGAGATTATTCATATCATGCTTAGGTCAAGGTACTTAAAAGAAAGAAAATTTTTAGCTCAAATGGGCTACAAAGGGGATTAAATTACATAAGGGTTGGCTTTTTGGCTCCTGGCTCATGCTATATCTATACAAAACTACCTTAATTATTTCCATGTTTATCTAGATGACATAATCTGACTGAAAATTGGGCAATATCAATTGAACAAAAATCAATGAGACTCTCGGTGTTTACTGATTCACTCAACTTTCATGGCTTACAGGTTTGATTTCTTTATTTGAACAGAAAAATGGTTCAATCAGATGCTAAGTTCCTTTACAGAATTGACATTCAAACTTCATTTTCATCAAATTCAACCACAATGTTTCATTTTCTTAACAAAACAACTAGCTGCTTCTAACTTATCCACTAATTGATTTTATTCATAACTTAGTTCATCTTAAACATAAACATAGTATATAATATAACCAAATACGTATCAAGATATATTTACAAGTGTGACAATAAAAAGGGAACGATATACATAATAATATAATCAGTCAAAGTATCAGCTCCGTACAACAAAAGTCAAAATGATAAAAGTAAACCAACTATCCAAAAATAACTAAAACTGTAAATGACTGAAAGTAAAGTACTGAAACTAAAAACTAAAGAAAATAATCAAAACATAGAAATCGATCAGGAGTTCGTCAATCATCTCCAACAACTGTGCTGATAACCCTCTCAAGTTGTGTTTTAAACTCTTGATCCTGCTCCTCTGTTGCTGCAGACTCTACCAGTGGCTCAGCTGGTATCTCTGTTGTAGCGGCTACTCCACCAGTGTTAACTCCTGTGTCAGTTATGGCTACTCTACCCTCATCCTCTAAAGTAGGTCTGTCCCTAGGCCAAGACAAATAAGAAGCAAACTAAGCAGGGTCCATGAATGGGTTCAGCTGGCCGACACGTACTCTGTGGTATAATCCATAATGTATGTAGAGAAGGCCTCGATGGTTAGCTTCCTGTTGCATCTGGATATGGGTAAGGTGTGCCTGGATGTTAACATCTGATGTGGTAGGTGGTGTTGATGGTGAGGGTATGGAAGTGGATGGTCCTGCTGATGCTGATGACACTGAAGGTGGTGGGTGGGGTACTAGTACTGTACAGTTCTGCTCAATGAACTTCCGGTCAACCGGAGGCCTGATGGGTACGGTGGGTGTGACATCAACACCATGGACTATACATAACCCAGTAATGAATGCCGGAAATCCTAGGGTGCCCTTTGCCTTTGCACTAGCAATGATGGTCTTCGAGTCTAACTATGCAAAGAAAAAAATCTCATTAGATATAATAGCTGCAACATCAACCGTGACCATCGGTTTCAAGATACAATAAAGCAAGTTATAGCGGGGCATAGGTAAATCTGAAATGTGGTTTGTAGGGATGATGTTAGCCAACAGAAAAGAGGTCCAAACTCTTGTAAGGACATTTATATCCTTACGTAACAACCTGACTGAAAAATTGTTCTGACTTCTTTGAAAGTGTGGCCAGGTAAACACAAAGCATCCTGTAATTTAGATGTCAGAAAAACATTATTCTTCCTCTTTTATTCTCCATAAGTACATAATTCCCCCTCTTCAAGCTCCAAAGTACTACCTAGATGGTTGTTAATGGTGTCACAAGAGTAAGATATCTAAGTGCCTCAGACATATGTCTCTGGCTCCCTAGAATCATCCTTGTTCCATGCATTAGCATAGAACTCATGAAAAAGGTGGGGATCAAATTTGACTCTAGGGTTAGCCAATCTTAACCACTTCCTTCTCTGAAGAACCTCGAGGAAAGCATCACATTCTCCTTGTCTTAAGTCGACTCAGCATTCCATAATGAAAGTCCAGGTAGAAATATCCTCAAAATGTTTGGCTCAGTCCTTATCTTGAAATTTCTGGGTTGGTCTCGAAGGTGATAGAGAATTTGAGGTTCATTGCCTTTTTCCTTTGTTACGAGCAGCCAACTCAGGTGGGGTAGTGGTCTTTGTACGAACCATCCTAAAAAATTTAGACAACAATATAATCCAAAAGCATGAGTCTGTGAATAACCTCACATTCCATAAATCATTGCACATGGTACATGCCTAACAACTAAAACTCCTAGACCCACAGATTCCACCAAGAAAAAAATGATAAAACACATTACAAGTCAGGTATAGAAATCAAAGTATCAAACGTGAAATGAAAACAAAGCTCAATGAACAACACTAGAATCCATCGATAATACCATTCTTCATATATACACAAATCAGTTTCAACATGCAAATGTGGAGTAGGAGAATAAGATTCAAGCATGCAAAGTAAAAGAAGGAAAAAAGAAAAAGAAGAAGATGACAAAAACAGAGCATATTTGATAGAGAAGATGAAGAAACTAATTAAAGAGAAAATGAAAATAAAAACCTTACTTGAGTCAAGAACACTATGATAAGCAAGAAAAAAGTAGAGAGGGATGCTTGGGAATCTCCTAGGGCATAATAGGGATCAGATGGAATGCAAAGTAAAGAGAAATAAAGTTTGAAACTTTTGTAACTGATCCTTCAATATGCGTAATGACCTTTTTTTAAAAACTGAAATTGTGCAAATTCACTTAAGCGACTGGAGTTTCGCTTGAGCAAAATGCGTGAACCTGCTCAGAATGCCAACAGTTAGGCTATTCGCTTGAGTGAATGTAAAGCCACTTAAGCGAGGAAACCCAAAATTCAGCCCATGTTTCCTTTCAAAAGTCTCACTTAGGTGAGCAAAATCCGCTTGAGCGAAATTTAGACAGAATCAAATGGAAATTAATTCGTTTAAGCGAGCTTGTTTCGCTTGGGTGAATTATTTACAAAATCAAATTACAAATATTTTGCTTAAGCGAGTTTAAGTTCTCTAGCACAACTTGAACTTTGTTCCACCCCTGATGCATCATGGATTTATTTATTTAAGTGCGTGAATCTTGCTTAGGCGAATTTATCACAAAATGTCACTTATCACGAATTTTCTTGAGCAAGATAAATGGGCTTAGGTGAATTTCAGGCAGAATTAAAACATAATTATTTTGCTTAAACGAGAACATTTTGGCTTGAGCAAATCTGATGTTCAAAGAATTTTGCTTAAGCGAAATGTGTCTCACTTAAGCAAATTTATCAAGAAAAACATTTATGAACATTGAAGACAACTTTCTATAACATTCGCTCCGGCGAATAGAATTTCGCTTGAGCGAGTTGGTCCAATTTAACTTAAAAACATAAAATATGCAACAATTTGGATGAAGTCAGGTGCAATGCAAAATTGACCATTTTCACAATTTTTGTTTGATCATTAAATTCAATCCATTAAAGTCTGAAATTTCAGATTTGATCACACTAATACAATTATGAGAGTAATTTGTAATCACTGAGCTGCACAAACATGGAATTGAACTGCTTTTCATGAAATTTTTGGCAAAAATGAATATTCATACCAATTTCATCAAATCTCAACCAACATGCTCAAGGAACACACATGCTAAAAAGGTATATCTCTTATAACTTGTTCCAATTTTCATCTTTTGCAAATATACATTACCTATCTCATCATAATTGTTAATCACTTAAGCATACATCAAGTTCTAATCACTCAAGTTTAGGATTCATCTATATAAAAGATCCTAGCAATACCATTCAAATTAAACATAAACAAAATTCAACCTTCTAAACTTAAAAATAACATCCTAAACACTATCCAACCAGCATCAAAATAAAACTCAGGGTTGCCTCCCAGGAAGTGCTTGTTTTACGTCATTAGCTCGACGTCTGTTTTGAATCACAAGTCATGTAAGTGGATGAGCATGGCAAGCCTTTCCACCCAGATAAGGTTTAAGCCTTTGTCCATTGACTGTCCAGGTACTTTTTGATTCAGGATCCTGTAGCTCAACTGCTCTATAGGACTTGACTTCTTTAACAAGAAATAGGCCTGACCATTTAGATTTCAATTTTCCCGAAAAAAGTTTCAACCGAGAATTGAACAATAAAATAGATTGACCTGGATAAAAAAATTTATTTAGAGTTTTCTTATCATGATAAGCTTTTATCCTTTCCTTGTAAATTCTAGAGGATTCGTAGGTATTCAACCTTCATTCCTCTAATCCATTCATCTAAATCTTTCTCTTTTCACCTGCTTGTTGGTAATCAAAATTCAACAATTTTTGATTGCCCAATATGCCTTGTGTTCCAATTCCATTGAAAAGTGACAATTTTTGCCATAAACTAGCTGGTAAGGAGAAAAACTTGTGGGGGCCTTGAATGTTGTTCTATAGGCCCACAAAGCATCATCTAACTTCAATGACTTTTCCTTTCTACTTTGAGACAGTTTTTTCCATGATGTGCTTGATTTCCCTATTAGAGACTTCAACGTGGCCATTTGATTGTGGATGATATGGAGAAGCTACCTTGTGCCTGACTTTATAGTGTTTTAAACATCTCTAAATCTGTACATTGCAAAAATACGATCCACCATCACTAATCAAGATCCTCAGAGTGCCAAACTTGCAAAAAATATTTCTTTTCAAGAATTTGACACATAAACCACAACAACTAAAATATATTCATTATAAAAGGATATAGGAAAAGGACCAACAAAGTCAATCCCCCAACAATCAAACACATCCATTTCCAGAGTAGCATTCAAAGGCATTTCATTATGCTTTGAGATACCTCCAAACCTCTGACAGCTATCGCACTATTGCATATAAGCATTTGTATCCTTGAACAAAGAAGGCCAATAAAATCCAAACTGAAGGACTTTTGCAGTTATCCTTTCACCATTAAAATGCACTTCATAGGCTAAGCTAATACAATGCCAAAGGATACTTCTGGATTCCTGCAAAGAAACACACCTATGAATAATGTTATCAGATCTAATTTTAAATAAACACGGATCATCCCATACAAACTGTTGTGCTTCTTTCAAAAATTTCTTCTGATATTTCCAAGTATAATCTTCAGGAATTACACCAGCTACTTTGTAGTTAGCCCTGTCAGCAAACCATGGTCTTTCCTAAATTAACAACAGCTTTTCATCAGGGAATTCTTCATCTACTTCAGGCAGCGTATTTATGACTTCTTTGTAGACAAGCCTAGACAAATGATCTGCAATATAGTTCTTGTTTCCCTTTTTATCTTTAATGGTTAAATTAAATTCTTGCAAAAGCAAAAACCACCTTCTCAACCTGGGCTTAGAGTCAGATTTATTCAATAAATACTTAATAGCTACATGATTAGTATAAACAATGACTTGATAACCAATCAAATAGGATCTAAATTTTTCCAAACCAAACACTACAACTAACAATTATTTTTCAGTTGTTGCATAATTAATTTGAGTTGAATTCAAAACCTTGCTGGCATAGTGAATGACATGAAAAATTTTAGCTTTCCTTTGACCTAAAACTAATCCGATTGCATAATCACTACCATCACACATAAGTTCAAAATCTAAATGCCAATCAAGAGAACCTATCACAGGAGAAGAAATCAATCTAGTTTTCAAGGATTCAAGAGATGACTTGATGGTTTTATATTTTGAACTTATGTGTAAATGCCAATTAGGAGCAACTATCAAAAGGAGTTTCCTTATTCAAGAGATTACTCGATGGTTTTACAATTTTGGAGAAGTCTTTTATGAAACGTCGATAGAATCCTTCATGGCCTAAGAAACTTCAAACTCCTTTTACATTCACTAGTGGTGGTAACTTTTCAATGATCTCCACCTTAGCTTTATCTACTTCAATTCCCTTGCTGGAGACTTTGTGACCTAACACAACTCCTTCTGTCACCATAAAGTGGAATTTTTCCCAATTAAGCACCAGATTAGTCTCCACACATTTCTTGAGCACAGTATCCAGATTATTCAAGCAATGTTCAAATGATGAACAAAAAATAGAGGAGTCATCCATGAAAACGTCAATGCACTTCTCTACTAGATCGGAAAAGATATAAAGCATACATCTCTATTATGTGGCAGGAGCATTACATAATCCAACTGGCATTTTCCTATACATGAAAATTCTAAAAGAACATGTAAAAGAAATTTTCTCTTGATCCTCTAGGGCAACTGTTATTTGATTGTACCCTGAGTAACCATCAAGAAAACAATAATATGTCTGTCTTGCCAATCTTTCTAGTATCTGGTCCATAAAAGGTAAAGGAAAATGATCCTTCTAGGTGGCCTTATTAAACATTCTGTAATCTATACACACTCGTCATCCGGTGACTGTTCTGGTCGGGATTAATTCATTCTTTTCATTTCTCACTATAATCATACCTCCCTTCTTTAGAACCACTTGCACTGGGCTAACCCATTAGCTGTCTGAAATAGGATAAATCATACCAATTTCCAAAAGCTTCATTACCTTTCCTTTGATAACTTCCTTCACTTTTGGATTCAAGTCCCTTTGAGGTTGAGCCACTAGTTTAAACTCCTACTCCATATAAATTCTATGCATACAGTAAGTTGGACTAATCCCTTTCAGATCTTTTAACTTCTATCTAATCACACTTGAATTATCTTTAAGCACCTAAATCAATTTCTTTTCATCATATTTTGACAAACTGTTGCTAATGATAACAGGCTCTTGCCCATTTTCTTCAAGAAAAACATATTTCAAATGTGATGACAAAGATTTCAACTCAAGCTTCTACATTGGGATCTCCACTTTTTTGGGAAGGTCTTCATAAGAATTTTCTTCTGGTATAATGCATTTTCTAGAATCAAACTCCTTCAAAAACTCTTCTACTTCTTCTTTTTCATCATCATTCAATTTTTCAAAAGCACTAATCAAAGCTTTTTGTAAAAGATCTAGAGTATTCTTCTATGTACCTCCGTTTGCACTACTTTATCTTCAACATCAATCTTGAAACATTGTTAATTATCTGTTGGATATTTTAGTGCTTCAAATACATTGATATTGTCCTCATCATCTTGCACCCTCACCTTTAATTTCCCATCATCAACATCAATTATAACTTTTGTTGTCTTCATAAAAGGTCTGCCTAAAATTAGAGGCGCTCTGCATCTTCTTCAATATCCATGACAACAAAGTCCATAGGAAAAAAATTATCAACAGGAACTAGAACATCTTCAGCCACTCCATGTGGAAATTTCATTGACCGATCAGTCAACTACAAAGTCATCCTAGTTGGTCTAACTTCCAAATCTCCAATTCATTTCAGCATAGAGAGAGGTATCAGATTTATGTTGGCTCTTAGATCCAAGAGAGCTTTTCCTACTGACACAGCACCAATAGTGACTAGAATCGTAAAACTGCCAGGATCTTTGGTTTTCTGTGGCAATGCTTTCTAAATGATAGCACTACAACCAGCTTCTAGCTTCACTGTTTCTTCATAAAATATTTTCTTCTTTGAAAGTAAATCTTTCATGAATTTAGCATATGTTGGCCTTTGCTCCATGGCTTCCATGAATGGCACATTAATCTGCAATCTTTTCAAGAGATCCATCAAACGAGCAAACTGCCTCTCTTTATCTCTTTTTAAAGGATTTTTTTGGATAAGACAAATTCTTTAGCTGTGGCACTGGAGTATCCACCTTTTTCTTTCCTTCTTCAATCTATTTTTCTTTTATTTTTTCACTCTTCTTTTCTTTTCTCTCTCTGTTTACAACCTCGCTCTTTTTATTAATCTCTTCTTCCACTCTTTCTTTTTCTTTTTCTAGTTCTTTGTTTAACTTCTCTCACTCATTCTCTTCCTCATATATTATTTCCTCATCTAATTTTTCATCCTTACTCAAATCAGTTCCCACAATCTTACCACTTCTAGTAGTGATTGATTTGCATTGCTCCTTCGGATTGGGATGAGTATTAGCTCCATATTACGTACTTTGGCTATCTGTAATTTGGTGGGCTAATTGTCCAACCTGAGTCTCCAAATTTCTAATTAAAGCTTTAGTGTTCTTCTGATAAGTGAGAGAAGCTTGCATGAATTTCTCCAATGTATCTTCCATTTTAGAAGTCTTTTCATGCAAAGAGGGATAATTCTATTGATAAGGTAACTTATTGGATGAACCCGCTTCCTGTTTCCAATTTGCTACTTGATTTTGATTTTGATTTTGATTTTGTCTCCATCCTTGAAAAGAAGGGTTAGCATAATTGGAATTAAAATTACCTGAACGACCCTAATTGCCTATGTGATGCATTGATTCTTCATGAGAACCATAGTGTCAATTATGATGCTCTCCACCACAAAAGTCACATCTGAGAGATACTTGCTGCTGCCCAGAAGATAAATGCACGACATGGAGTTGTTGAGGAAGCTTAGCCATCTGTTGTGTCAAGGCTTTAATTTACTGAGTAAGATTTTGTTTTGAGCCAAAATTACATCTTTGGTATTGAAATCAAGCATTCCTTTCCTTTGCACTTGATGTCTGTCATGCTGAGCCTGGTAATCAGTAGAAGATAATGCTTCAATAATTCTAGTTACCTGCTCAGCATCAACTATCATCATTGTACCCCCCTGCTGTTGCATTCAATATCATCTTTATATCTGGTCTCAATCCACTATAAAAATATTTAATTGAGCAATATCTTCGAAGCCATGATTGGGACACTTTCTAAGCAATGATTTAAATGTGTCCTATGCTTCACAGAATGGTTCTTCAGCTCCTTGTTTGAATGTAGAAATGGCAGATTTAGCCTTAATGAATCTGGATGGAGGAAAGAATCTGTGTAAGAATTTTCTTCAACATTAGTGTAATTGCTTAGGCTCTAGTTAGGATGAGATTGCAACCATTCCTTAGCCTTTCTTGCTAATGAAAAAGGAAATAAGCGCAAATAAGCAGATTCCAGATCTCCTTGTTTAAATCCCATTGTCCCCACTAGCTCATAAAATAATGATAAATTAGTATAAGGATCCTCATTACACATTCCTGTGAGCTGGTGTGCACTAATCAAACTCAGAAAAGTTGGTTTCATCTCCCAATCTCTTATTGTATTTGGGATGGCAATACTGGAGAAGTATCTAGGACCTTGTTGCGTAGCATAATCTCCTAATGTTCTTCTTGGTGGATTCTGATTATTGTTGTTCTCTGACATATCTTCAAACTCTGGTTTTGTTAAACTTTCTAAAATAGGTATAGAAGAAGAAGAAGGCTTGTCTGTGTCTGAACTTTGCTTTTTCTTCTTAGCTTTGTTGTTGTTCTTTCTCAGTGACTTTTCAATTTTTGAATCAAATGTCAATTGGTCTTTAGATCCCTGTCCTCTTAATAACATAAAGCAAGCATTATTCAAGGAATCTTAGCACAACATAAACCAAAATAACTAACTAAATGATAAAAACTATTCATAATGCCCAACAGTTTAAACTAGCAATTCCAAATTAACACCGCTCCCCGGCAACGGCTCCAAAGCTTGGTAGGGTCTGTGGCAAGTTATCCACTACCTGTTGCAATATAAAAATAGATATCATTCCATTAAGGGGTAGTTTAATTTAGAAAACTAATTTTGAACCATTTGAGCTAGAAATTTTTGTTTGAATTCATTTTTTTAAAAGAAAAAGTAGTTTGTGTAATGAAAATGTAATTTTGACAAATAACAAACAATAACTAGTAATGATGAAAATCAGATATAAAGAAACTAGGATTGGAGTTCATCTATCTCACCCTCATATTCCTGCACATATTCATAAGAGTGGTATTCAAAGTAATAATTTTTATGTCACAATCAAAAATCATTCGTATCGATTCCTCAACTACGAAATCCATAAGAATATCTTCAAACTATTAATTCCTCAATCACTTTGCTAATATTCCAGCATTAAGAGCAATTGTTTTGATGTTCGTTACGTTAGATATCATTCCTAATAGCTAACGTAATAAGTGTTCCATCCAAGTCGATTTTCAAAAGTCATTTTCCAATAACAAAAAGAAAACTAGGATTGATCAGATAGAATCAAGCATTAAATATAGAATGGAATACCAAAATCATTAAATCTGATTACCAAACATATGAATATATGACAGAAGTATGTCGGGTTCGAATTGATTACATCTCATCCTAAAAGAATAGCTTAGCCACACATGGTAGCCATTACAAACTTCAAAGATAAAGTAAAGATGAAAAGGAGTCTCTCTAATGATTCATAAAGATGCTAGGTCTTCGGCCTTGATTTTCCAATCGATCCCCAAAAAGTTTTCTAAGTTGCCCTTTTATATAGCCTAACTCGCTCAGGCGAGCTTAAATTTGCTCAAACGAGTAGGCTTTCTTCACTTTGAAGGAACCTTTTGCATTACTGAATTGCCCGCCTGAACTCGCTCAAGCGAGTTAGCCTCCCTATTTCTTTTGCTTTTCTGCCTCATTTTTGCTTGAGCTGAAAGAGTCTCACTCAAAAGAATTCCAATAGGGTTACCTCTAGATATTTTTGCTTAAGCAAGATAGAGGCTCGCTCAAGCGAATTCTTCAAATTACTCACTACCTATTTTTCACTTAGGCTAACTTGAACTCGCTTAAGCGAGTATAACATGGTTTGCATATTCCAGCCCAGAATCATGGTCGCCCAAGCGAATCTCGAGCTGAGTTAATCGATTTACTCTGAACTTGTAATTTTTTTCACTTTTCTCAAAGGCATTTACTTCATCTTCCTCATTCTTCTCTTTTTCATCCTTCTTCACCTATATTAACATAAAATTTTGGGATTAAAAACCTTATATACATCAAACATAGTAAATTTATCTGGAATTACAATTTCTAACACTTTAATACATACAAAACTCATCCAGATGTAACAAATTCATGCTAAATTTATCCCAAATGCACCTTAAATTCACATATTTTGGATGTTTATCACTCAACTTTGAGCTTTCGAAACTTTGAATCAACCACCTCTTCCACCAAAACTCTAACATTAAGAATTTAAAGAATTGAAATTAACATTGAAACCTTCAAAACCATAACCCACCATATCAAAACAGTTCCAAACTTTAATTTAAGTTTTCCAAAGCTTACCAGTATCACTTCTGACCTTCGCTCTCAAGTTCCGCCGCTTCAATCAAACTTTCGATCTTTGGTTCGAAACGTAGAAATGCCAAAACAAAACCCCGTTAATCATTTTAGGATACCTACTCCACTAAAAGTCATTTACAAGCTTCAATTGTTAAGAAAACAAAGAGGAACACAACCCTTACGAAAACCCCATGCGCGGCCAAGAAGAAGAGTAGGAGGAAATGATGACGAAAGGTAAAACTGGAGGTACCCACGCTAAGGTCTCACTCTTGAGATTCTAAAAATATGCTCAATTTCAAGTTTTGGCATCAACTTGGCCCCCAATTAGAGCTCACAAGGTCACGACAATGGCTATGGCTTCTTTCATGGTTCTTTGTTTCATTCCTTTCTTTTTTCATGCGTGTACAAGGTGAAGGGAAATGAAAATAATTTACTTCACCTCAAGGGAAAACTTGCCAATCCCTATGCTTTTTATTTCTTTTTAATTTAAATTCTTATTCTTCTTTTAATTCCCTAATTTTCTCTTTCTCTTTTATTTCTTTATTTTGATTTTTCTTTCATCTTGAGTAATTAATAATTTACCACTTTAAATTCTTTTTTTAAAACTGCTCTCTTAATTAATTTAATAATTTTAACCTTACTTTATTAAAATTTATCGACTATTTAATTTAATTCTCGTTAATTCATCAATAATTTATAATTTAATCATATATAACACAATTAATTAATTTAATTCACTACGATGTTACACACATCCTTAAAAAGATTCCACCCTTGAAACCAACATACCTCAATAAATAACTTGGGGAACTGCTGCCTCATCTCTGATTCCAGTTCCCAGGTGCATGAAGTCTCATTGACATGCTGCCACGACATCTTTACCAGGGGAACCTCCTTGCTTCTCAACCGCTTAGTTTGAAAAGCCTTAACATGCACAGGAGTAGCTAGATCTATCAGATCTTCCTTCGGCTCTACAAAATCATTAGGAACCACCATACTATCTCAGAGAATATGCTTCCAAAGCTAGGATACATGGAAAACATTGTGTAATTTCGGAAAGGCTGGAGGAAGCTTAATCATGTAGGCTACATCATTAATCCTCTCTCACACTAGATAAGTACCAGTGTACTTAAGACTCAGCTTCTGGCTTTGGATAGCCCTACCAACACCCTTAGTAGGAGAAACTCTCAGGAATACTCTATCGCCCACATGAACTTCAGGGGTCTATGTCTGGTATCATAATAGTTCTTTTGTCTATCCTGGGCTACTTTCATCTTTTCTTTGATCATCACCACATGCTCAGTCATTTGTTGGACCATTTTTGGTCCCAACACCAATGCATCACCACTATCCATCCAACACAAAGGAGTGTGACACTTCCTGCCATACAGAGCCTCATATGGTGCCATACCAAATACTGTTATGGAAACTATTGTTATATGTAAACTCAATAAGAGGTAAGAATCTCTCCTAACTCTCTCCGTGCTCTAACATACAAGCACGCAATAAATCCTCCAGGGTCTGAATAGTGCGCTCAAACTTACCATCTGTCTGAGGATGATATCTTAAGCTCAACCTCAACTCAGTACCCAACTCTCTATGCAAACTCTCCCAAAATTTGGAAGTGAAGCAAGGATCTCGATCTGATATAATATTGAAGGGAACATCAGTGGTACAATCTCCCTCACATATAACTCCATAAGCTTTTCCAACGACCACCTCATATTCATAGACAAGAAATAAGCATACTACGTCAATCTATCAATGATAACCCAGAGAGCATCACAGCCTAAACGGGTCCTAGGCAAGCCAGACACAAACTCCATGGCTATGTTATCCTACTTCCACACCAGAATATCTAAAGGTTAAAGCATCCCAAAATGCTTTGATGCTCCACCTTAGACTTCAAACACACCATACAGGATGCAACAAACTCAACAATAGCTTTCTTCATTCTTGGCCACCAGAATTGCCTCCTCGGATCATTGTACATCTTAATAGCACTAGGATGAATACTCAGAGAACTTTTGTGAGCCTTAGACAAAATCTGGCTCCTAAAATCACCACCAGCAGGCACCATGATGTAGTCCCTAGACTACGACATCCTATCTGAACCTCTGCTTAATGGCATCACCTTGCCCCTATCCTGGGTATCAATCAACCTTTTGATTTCATCATCAATCTTTTGAACTTTAGATAAAGACTTTAAGAAGTCATTGGAAATTTTCAACATAACAACCACCATTTGATTCGGAGCCCGAATCACCACGCTAAGGTTCAAATCATGAAAACTCTCTAATAACTCATACTCTTTCACCATCAAAGAAGAAACATATAGGGATTTCCTACTTAAAGCATTAGCAACGACATTGTCCTTCCCTGGATAGTACTACAAGTCAAAATCATAATCCTTCAGGTATTTCATCTAACGCCTTTATCTCATGTTAAGCTCTTCCTGATCAAATAGATATTTTAAACTCTTATAGTCACTACACGCCACGAATTGTAAACCATAAAGATAATGTCTCCATATCTTCAATGCAAACACAACTTCAGCCAGCTCTAAATCATGAGTTGGGTAGTTTTGCTTATACGGCCTCAACTGCTGAAAAGCATAAGCAATAACGTAACCCTTTTACATCAACACACACCCCAATCTAGATGTCGAGGTATCACAGTATACATGAAATTCTATTGCTACATCTGGCAAAGCAAGCACTGAAGTTGTAGTCAACTTCTGTTTCAATGCTTGAAAGCTCTACTCATAAACATTATTCCATAGGAAAGGACATTCCTTCCTAGTCAGTCCGGTTAGAGGAAGCATAGTGCACAAGAAACCTCAATGAAATGGCGATAATAACCTGCTATACCTAGGAAACTCCTTACCTCTGTCACTATTTTGGGCCTCTCCCAAGCTAACACAACCTTAACCTTGGATAGATCAACAGAAACACCATCCTTAGAGATCATATGCCCCCAAGAACTGTATATTTTCTGCCAGAACCCACATTTTGATAACTTAGCATAAAGTTGTTTCTCACACAAGAACTGAAGCATAATGTGAAAATACTGAACATGCTCATCTACAGAACGGGAATATACCAGTATATCATCAATAAACACCACTATGAACAGGTCAAGATACCGTTGAAAGATATGATTCATATAGCTCACAAAGATAACTAGGGCATTAGTCACCCCAAATGGCATTACCACATACTCAAAATGACCATATTGAGTCCTAAAAGTTATCTTCGGAATATCCTCCGACTTCACCCTGATTTGGTGGTACCTAGATCGTAAATCAATCTTAGAGAATATATAAGCGCCACGTAACTGATCAGGTAAATCATCTGATGGTTCAAAGTCAGACTTAGAAGGGGGGTTGAATAAGTCTCAGATTCTTTTACGGAATTTAAAAATTTATACGCGCAAGCAATCAGACTTTTGTATTAGACTGTTAAAAGTAAGGAAAGAGAGAATGAACATAGAGAATTTATACTGGTTCACTTCCAACTCAAGCTATGTCTAGTGCCTTCAAACTTGAAGGATTTCCATTATTATAAAAATTCCTTTTACAATCTCAGCACCAAACCGTGCCACAAGTATTCTTGACTCCAGCTACTTCTGGCTTAAACCCAAGTATTATTTCAACAAGTCACTCATGGCTCAATCCTAAGTATTCTTTCAAAAGCCTTTTCAGGACATAAACTATTTCCCAATAGGAACTAAAAGTTAGCAACACACTATACTTCTACACACATACAGGTTTAAATGATAGATTGTGTTTGGTGTTTTTCAAAACTTAGTGTATGAAAAGATACAAGATATGAACAGATACACTAAGTAAGAAAGACAAAGATCAAGGTCTGCTAGAGGTAAAATAACAAAGAAGGACTTTGCTTTTGAGACAATAACTAAGAATGAAGAAGAATGCTTTGTAAACTGATTACAAGGATTTCTTCAAAGGTCTCACAAGTTCTTCTTTAAATCTTTCAATCTCTTCATATTTATAGTTCACTCAAAGTCACCGTTTGATAATCTGATGAAGAGACATAGGCGTTGTGAAGCTATTAAGAGAGTTTTAACCATTGAGAGCACCAAACCTTAAGGAGTAAAGAGAAAACCAAAGGTCTGGAGTGAAGGAACATTAGAGCTTTACACTAAAGTAGTGTTCCTTGAGAGTCTTAGAACAAAAGTCCTTTTGTAGGCTTTCTTTTTCAACATAAAATATGCAGAGCAAAAAGGGTTGACCTTCTGAAAGCATTCTGATGCAAGTACTGAATGCCTAAAATACGCAGAACTGATTCATTGGTTTCTTCCCAATAAGAGCTTTGGCTTTTGCACTATTTTGTCTTCTTTCTTCTTTTGATGATAAGTGCAGTTTTCCTTGATATGTACAAAGTTTAAAGCATCATCAAAATAATCTTTGATATTTTTGTTGTATGCTTTGGTTCTTCAACTAATGCTTGTCTTCTTATCTCCTTTAATGATACGAGTAGTCTTCAGAGAAAAAGATCAGTTTTGAACCTTCTTCAAGGAGGATTTGTTAAGCTTTGATATAAAGACAAGAATAACGTCTTTATATATTTGGAAGTCTTGATTCTAAAGTCTGAAGAGAATAGAACTTGTTCTATCTAAGATGAAGCTTGATAGATCAGACCTTGATGGTGTAACTAGGATCAGATTTTTCTTGAAATTTTTCTTTAGTCCTATACAGACTTGTGCACCAACATCAGACTTTTTATGATAAGATCCCCTTTTCATTTATAGCTTATACCTTACAAATATTTGACCTAAAACACTTACTTAGACAGGTCAGATAACACAAAGGTAGTGTAACAACTCTAATTTTTAAGAATAGGAAACCAGACCCTCAGGACTCTAAAAATACTCTGATGAGCTTTTAGTAAGAAGCTCGAGGCTTCAGCCTGTTCACCAAATAGTTTAGAGTGAGAACAATAGGGATAAGTGGAGCTTAACATGAAATTTAAGAATACCGAGAGAATGTAACAAAAGAGAGAAGCAGAAATAAGAAAATAATAAACAACGTTCAACAATACTGTTTAATTAAAAATAATACAGACACGACGATTATTTTAGGTACTAATTAATTTATAATTATATCAGTTGATAATTATTTCCTGTCAACCATACTTAATAGATAGATAAATAATTATAATAATTTATTTTGAAATTATATATTTTAAATTGTTTATTTATTTGATAATTATATTTAATAATAAAATATCACTTGGTTCCTCAGATTTAAACTATGGGACCCAGTGTGAGGTCAGACTCTGACCGTTCGACCTGAGACTGGTGATCCAGTAAGGAAACTGGTCCTGTTAGGATTGTTTTGTAAAGGATCAAGGGTGTCTGATTTGGCCTAACCGGCCTAATCAGAACCTTTAATGTCTTCTACATTTGACTGTTCATATACCTCAGGATATCCGATAGTGGCATGATTAGTTTCTGGTGACTCGTTTCGTCATTTTAGGAACTTTTCCTGAAGAAACCGAAGCTTGATTCAAACTTTATCATTCTTGTTTTTCCATAAGTTGGTTTCATCAGAAATCGCTTTAAAACCCGACCCGAGCACCTTCAGCGTTTTGGACCCGACTTTGGCATACGACCTTAGAATCGAACGATTTTAGTCTCAATCTCTTCATTTACAAAAGATCTCCAATCTTTATTGCTAGACCCGAACTTTGATTCTCACTCTGTCAACCTCAAAATCTAAGATTAAGAATGTTCGCCTCAAAATTCCAATGTCTAGACGTTTTTCCCTACACAAGGTTTAGAAAAAATTCATAACTCTCTCATACGACCTTCGATTTGCACAAACTTGGTTTCAAAATTTCTGTAAAGAAATTATCTATGTTTTTTGTGAAGACATCAAAGGCCAAATCTT
The DNA here is from genome assembly GCA_037962975.1 of Clitoria ternatea. Classification (NCBI taxonomy): domain Eukaryota; kingdom Viridiplantae; phylum Streptophyta; class Magnoliopsida; order Fabales; family Fabaceae; genus Clitoria; species Clitoria ternatea. Next base: position 80,866,134 of record CM075672.1, read on the forward strand.
TCTAGATCAGTACAGTTTAATAGATCTTTACAACCCCTTGGCTGTTTCATTTCAATGCTGGCAATCTTTGGTAAAATTCACATATCTCCTTCGCCCGGTGCTTGAATCACTCTGTTCTTTTGCTATTGATCCATATCATAGACCTCTATAATGTTCATGAAGGTAACGAAACCAAATTCTCAAAGGAGAATTAATGGTGAATTTATTTTCAAAGCCATAACTGATCAAGGGAGCTCCTAGAGCTCCCTGTCGTAAATCGGGTAAATCTCAGGCTACCAATCTTGGATCATCGCAAATGATATATCAAATTAAAGAAAAAAAGAAGAAATACAAACTTCATGAAGGGCTCAAAAGCTAATTCTTAATCCATAAATCCCAGAATTTAAAACACCACATTGATTCATATTTTCCTAATGGTAGCTTGCACTATGTTCAGTATTTTTCATGTTTCTCCCTCGTATGACCATGAAATCAAACAATTCTTTCTCCAAACTTTTCTTAACTCAATTCCCTACAACTTTGGTGAAGGCATGAAGTTAAAAGTATCACCAATTTTGCCCAGAAAATTAATCTTTACAAGAAACAATAATCCCATCACAACTTTACATGTCTTTTGTATTTGGGCCATAACTCTCTCATTTCTCAATGAAAAGTTTTGTCCCATATATCAATTTAAAGCTAAGAAAAAGGCCTACAATTCGTATGTTGGGCCCTTTTCCTATTTCGGCCCACATAAATAACTAAAAACCTGAAAAAGTGGATGTCCCGGGTTGTGCCACATCAGCCTTCATGCAACATAAGCCAATTAGATTGCAACACCAAAGGCCACTTGTCTCACTCAACCTCACCCTTGTTCAATAAGCCTACCACCTGCTCTTCTCTCCCTAACTCCTTCTCTTACAAGGATTTACAACTTGCTTAACAAGTTGTCACCATGACATGCATCCATCCCATGACATATTACCATGCCATCATATCATGTGCCTAAGAAAGAAAAATTATCACAATGTGTCTTATTCCATCTAAACATTCACATTTCTATCTTATTCAATCTATCCCTTTTTCTTTCATTTTATGTCGTGCCATTATACACCATCTCATATGTTATATGTTACCTTATGATCAAACCATGACCACTTTGCCCACTAACTCTTCTCTCTTCTCACGGTAACCATAACCTCTTCTTCCTTTTCTTTTCTAAAAAATTCTAGTAGCCATTACACTCTTTTCTAACCACCTTAAACCACCCAAATCAGCCACCACATGTGACATCCTGACACTGTTCAGGGTAGGGAGTGATCGTTGGTGCATGGGCACGTACAAGGAGCGGCTCCTGACAGGCTTCCAGTTGGGAATGTGATATCCCAGGCACTGTTGAGGGCAAGGAGTGATCGTCGGTGCATAGGCACGGACAAGGAGCGGCTCCTAGCAAGCTTCTAGTGGGAGGGACACATGAACGAACCGAATACATACCAGAATGAGAGGGATCCAAAGACTATATAGGTATGGGTCTATACAGTCGAGGATAACTTAAAGGAATGAATTTGTACTACCTATACCAATAAATGCATTAGCCTTTTCGGTGGCCTATCACTTAAGGACTCCAAAGTTAAGTGTGCTTAACTTGGAGAAATTCTAGGATGGGTGATGTCTTGGGAAGTTCTCAGGAAGTGTGTGAGTGAGGATAAAAGCACACTGAAAAGGTCTCGTGTTGGTCTATGGGGAGAGTCGTTCATTCCTGAAAAACGGCCGGGGCGTTACACCACACCTCTCCTCCCTCACGGCTACACCATCACCATCATCCTTTCTCTAAACCAACATACATTGTCTTGCTCTCTTTCTCTCCTTCTTAGCCAGCGTGTGAACTCCTCCCAGGCTGCAAGAAGTTCTTCATTTTCTTATCATCCAAGAGCCAAGAATCCAGCATTCATATCCCTTTGTTCATCCCTCTTTGACTATGAACTTCCCTTGGCAAGAAAGATGAAGTTTTGAATCTTTTGCTCTTAAAACTCTTACTTCTATTTTTCTCTAAGTTTTTCCATTTCCATGCATGCATTTTGAGCCTTTTTCCTTGTTGTTTTGGAGAGCCAAAATTGTGACCATGTTGCTGAATCTTGTGCATGTCACTTTCTCTTAAGGATTATGAGAATGATCGGCAGCAATCGGTGGCGAACGACGAGGGATTTCAAACAAATAGTGAACCTTCAGTAATAAACTCCTTCAACTCTAATTAAGTCCATAGCTGTCCTATTATTTCCCTTGCTAGCCATGACTTTTTCTTCCAATCTTGCGATGCATGTTGTTTTTATCTTAGGATCTAGGACCGTCAACGATGACCGGTAAGCGTTTTTGGAACGTTTGGTAAATTTTCGATGAGCGGATCATTTTTCTTCCTCCGAGTAGTAGCTGTTCCATCTGGTAAGGGGGTATTTTCCTCATTGGATTATAATTTTGGTTGTTCTATAATATTGATTGTGTATTCACGGACCTCCGTTTTAAATTTCGTCGCTATCCAACGGTTAGATTTTAAACCGCGCAGATTTTCATAACCAATGGTTAAAATTATTACATTTTTAAATTAATGGGGATTTTATGAATTTAATTGGCATAACTCGACGTTTATGTGCTCGGGAGGATTTTATTGCAATCGGAGTCGTATGAGAAACTTAAAAATCTTAGTATTTAGGCGGGCTCAGTTTTATTTAATATGGTTGTATTATTTAAATTTAAATTTTTGTGATCTTGTGTAGTTCGTGGTTATTTTATCCCGGTAAGCCCCACCTTAGGAAATTAAGTTATCGTTACGTATCGCCGGAGATGTTTGAAGAGATCGCCTGTTTCATGGAAAGTTACCAACCAGACGGTTACGACATTTAATTTTACCAGGTTTTAGAAGTAGCACTGTTTTAAGTTATTATGAAATTTTCTAAGAATTTATCAAATAAATTGATGTTGGAAAAGTGACAATTAAGTAAAATAAGATTATTTGAGAAAGTTTTATTAATAAGTAAAAAGAATTAGGTCCGAACAAATTTTTAGCTAAGGAAAAGAAAAGGATATAAAAAAGAATCTTTGAAGCAAAATAAGATGAGCATTAGAATTTAAGAATTTTAGCAACCAATTTTAGTGACCAACTTAGTGACCAATTGAGGAGAAACATGAAAAGGACCTTAGGAACTTAATGAGGTAGAGCTAATTTGAAACAAGATTTTATTAGGGAATGAATTTTGAGTTTAAGCATTGTAATGGGCTAAGTATGCTAAATAAAAAAATAAAAGAAATAAAAAGGAATTTTATAATCATAGAGAGAGGACTTTAATAAATTAAGAAAAATATGCCTAGATGAAATAAATAAAATCATTAGGAGTCCAAGTGAAGAAATAGGTGTTAGAATTCTAGTGGTCAATAAAACAAGTGACAAGAAACTTAGGAGATATTTATATGATACATGACATATATAATTGACTAAGTACAAATCATTTGAGGACATGACATATACGAAATAAACGGTTAAGTTTTAGAACATTCATCGCTAAAAAGGGTAAAAGATATAGAAAGGATTTTAGAATTTAAACCTTAACTAGTAATAAAAAGAAGTAGAATGACTTATAGATTAACTACTAATTTTAGTGGCTAAATAATATTTGACTAAGTCCATAATATTGGAGTGGATTCTAGATTTCTAGGCAATAATTTAATGACATAAAGAAGGTAAACTGTCACAGCCTAATTTTTAATTAAATTTGAATCAGTAATTAAACAAAAAATTAAAGTTTCTCAGAAAAATAATAAATGGATTTTGGAAAATAGGAAATTTTACTCCAGTTATAGGGATATTTTTATTTCGTAAATTGGATTTAAAATGAGACTAAACAGAAATAATATGCGACAATAAAACATAGAATTATTAAGGAACCTGTTAAAAAAATGAAATGAAAATGAAAAGAGAAGAAATATCTTCTCTGTCTCGAAGGCTCTCTGTTTTTCTTTTCCTTCGCACCGCCTTTCTCCACCGCCTCAAAACCACTATAAATAAGGCCTCCACTTCCCAAATTTCTTCAAAATCAAATACCTCACTAATCCTATAACCCTTCATCACCATCTTCAATCTTTTAAATATCCATTTCCATATCATTTCTATATCTTAAAGTCCTTCAATTTTGCATAATAAAGAATTACTTAAACTTGAATATTTGAGGATATACAAGAGACTTTACCACAAGGAAAGCTTAGGGATCTTCAATTGAGGTAAGAAAGAGAAGATAGGATATTAAATACATAGAAATTAAGTTAGAATTGCTTGTTTAATTGTTAATTATTTAGAAACTCATATAGTTAGATTTCAATTTAATTTGAATTAAGTTGTGAAATTAATACTAATTGGTTTGGAATTTGATATATAATATGCTTCTAATGTTGTATGATGATTTGGAATCAATTGACATGTTTAATTTACAATTAAAATCAATTAAAATAGCAAAAACAGAGAAACAGAGGTGTTGGCTCTATGTTCTGCAAAATCAGATCTTTTAACAGGGTATATTTTCAATCGGTGTTAAAAACTGGAAGAGTGGCATTTTCGTAAATAAAAACGAGCGGTGGTATTTTTGTAAATAAGACTAGTGGCATTTTCATAAATATGATTAAAAACTTAAAATAATGATTTTTTATAAAAATTAGAATTATTATTATTGGATTTTTATTATCCTAGAGACTTTATCTTGAAATAAATAAATATAATTAATCAAATTAAATTTAGAAGTTTATTTAAACATATTTAAAGGAAGAAAACTCTTATTTTTAAATTATTTTAGTAGTGTAATTTTATATTATGGAAAATGTGTTTTCATATTCTTTGGATTATGATATAAATATTATGGAAAATATGTTTCCATATTCTTTGAATTATATATAAAGTATGCTTATTTGATTGTTATGATAATTTTATTGTTAAGATTAATTATATAAAGGAATTCGATAATTTAATTTAGATCTATTGCATTCATGCATCATATGCATTGGCCGTTCAAAGAATCTGCAGGGGGTTCTTTAAGGGGGTTCCCGGTGGGGGAACGCGCTCTGTTGATCAACAGACCTCTGTGGTGGTTATATACCACAGCCGTCTTAAGGACTGAGTAGTGTGTCCTTAAGGGGGTCCTACAACACCTGTTATTGATATTGTTATGTGGTTATCCGATGTTGTTGTTGCATTATGGGGCGCGGTAATCGGCTGGATATCCGTAAAAATGTTGTTGGAAATCACTGCCTATGTTCCCACCAGAATGGATCCATCATGCATTTTCATTCATATAAAGAATGGAAATATTAATATAAGAATAATATAAAACTCTTGTTTGGCATCTGCATCGCATAGCATCCTACTTGTGTTTGTGTATGTTCTAATTTAATTTCTATTTATTTGATATTTTATCTCACTCTTTTTGTTACTTGTGGTAACCCTCTAGTGTTTCATCAGGAAGATATGTGACAAACTGGATGATGCTTGATATGGATGAACGATGAAGACTTTTGATGTTGATGCTTGCTTGCGTAGCTAGTTTGGTTGTATTATGTGTATGTTATGTTTTGGTGTTTTATATCTTTATATTTTATAAGATCTAGGTACCTATTGTAAAATATAATATATATGGAACTCTGATGATATGTATAATAATAAGAAGTTAATTATGTAAAAGATTACGCACTCTGATATTTTATCAGTAACCTCTGGAATCAGGTTATGAATCACTTAATAATTACCAGGCGAAAAATAAGTTATCCAAATAATCTTACCTAGTGATGGTAATTATCTTGAGATTTGCAAGTTGGCTCCAAGGTGTTACATAAACTCTAGTTGACTAAAAGAATACAACTAAGAAAACCAATTTGTTAATATAATTAGAGCTAGTGGGAGCAAAGAAAAAGTACAAAAGCTAGTAGCTAGAAATTTAAGAATAGCACTAATTACAAAGGATTAGTAACCCATTTTGTGACCAAGGAAATAAGGAAGTAATCACACATGATTAAATAGGTAAAAGACAAATGACTTAACGGCGTACAAAGGAATGAGTCAAGTACATATATTACAAATATTAGGAATTATTGAAGAATAAAAATCGATAATAGGGTAATAAAAATATACGCTAAAAAAGTTTAACAAATGTAGGAACACCAATGTCAGCAGGGCCTAAGCACTGACTTAAATGACATACGAATAAATCAAGGATGAATAAAACCAATAGCAGTAAGTAAGAAACAATGAAGGACAATTGGACATCTTAAATAAATCGAGATAAATAGTCTGATAAGACGCGAGTAAGAAACCAAGACTAAAACACTTATAAAGAGCTATCCATGAGTATGCCTGTACGCATGATCCTCTCATGATATGTACAATGATTGTTGTATAATACTAGTATGATAAATGTTGTGTTTGGCGACTGCTATGTGCATGAGTATGTGTTAATTATACATGATGAGTATGTGTGATGAAATGTAGGATAAGTATGGTATGATGACATATGTATGGACTATGATGTTGTACTTGTATGATGCATTCAATGAATATGTTGAAATAAATAAGAAAAGAACGAATGAAGAAATGCCTCAGTAGGGATCCTGAGATGAATAAATTGTGAAAAAATGTGATGAGATTAGATCGGATCCGATGTGAGGATGGGCTTCGTAACGCCAATGTACCCATGATTTCTGGAAAATATGAGTTCTCGTTTCATTTCTAAGCATCGGGTGAGACTGTTATGAATTGAGGAATTTTGAGAAAACAAGGAAAAGAATAAATTAAAATTTCATTAAAAGAAGAACTCTAGCGTTAGAAATGGAATGGAGCCATCAAAAACACCCTACCGACGACTAGTGAAAGAAATTTGTGTGTTTTATGCATCATATTTAGAAGTTAAGGAGGGATGTTGGAAAATTCCCCTAGAGCATACAGTGATGGGTGTCATACCGTGGTTCTCCGAACCCGAATCCCGACGTAATCAAAATAAATAATTAATAAAAATACGAGTAAATTTTTCACGTTTGAAATAATTTCGAAACATCTTAACGATTACATCAAGATCCGAACCATAGAAAACCGAAGAGTGAGATTTAATCATTTATAACTGGATCACAAGATAAATCGCCCATAATTGTATACAAAAAATAATAGAGTTTACAACGGAAGAAGAATATGTATACAGGGCAGACGCCTAGTCCCATATGTGAACATATAAGAAAAGGCTCGGCAAAGCATGCAAACATACAACACAAGCCTATTAGGTCACAATCCATCGTACATATAAGAAATAAACATGCATTGCCTAAAATATATATTTATATGGTCATGCAACATACATCTCCAATTTCCATATTCCACAATTGACCACATTCTATTCAACCTTAAAATTATGTATCAACAACACTTATACCACCCCAAAATGGCCAACATAATCAACATCATTTTAATCATCAAATAAGTATAAACACCAATGCCTTAAATATCAATACCTCATTCATATGCTTTGTCATCTATACAATATCATCAAATCAATGATTTTCAACTATCATCTTATACAATTCACTTATCACATCATAATTAACATTCGTTGCTGGCCAAGGCATTCTATTACAGCTATTTACCTTCCCTAAAGCTTTAGTTCAAAGACTCAATCTCATCCCATGACAACCCTACATCACAATGCTAAAAATAGACAACATGGGAGAGTTAGTTATACATTTCAAATGACGAATATGAATATAATTGAGATTATTTGCATATGTATATCAACATCATGTATGCTTTGCTAAAATCATCAATAATCATCATAATTCATTCATCCCAACAGTATACATAAACCATATTTATCAAGTCAACTCATAGCAAAGAAACACATATACACATCATTTCTCAATGCCACAATGGGCCAACATCATTGTCATAAACCATAGACAAACAAGTCTTTCATTACATTAGGCCATCATATACAACATCATCTTATTCAATGTTATTTTGTAGTATTCATATTTTACATGTTGTCTTTTAGGTAATTCATTTACCCATCTTATCATCATCACATCTCAATCTCAATCATCATCACCTTTTAGCATATCTCCATGCTATATGCAAATGCTCTTAGGCTAATGCATATGCACAACAGAATTATCAAGAACAAATGCGGATCTGACTATGGGAAATATCATTATATCAAATGTGGGTCAAGCATAGGTGTGCTACTATGCCCCTACTGCAATAGTAAAAGTGTACACTTATATCTCAAATTATGCATGCTTAACATTATATTTTATTGGTACCAAACCGCTATCGCCCATCTATAGCATTAGTCACCCCGTGACTTGCGGATCACCTACATGGCCTTACTTGCCACAAGTGCTACGGGCCTCTCCCAATCACACATTGAGAGAGCCGTGCCCCATTAGACACCGAGGTAACTTGCCCAACACAGAGCCGCCCGCCCACAGGGCTTGCCACATAGGGTGCCTCGCCACCAATCTAAGGGCAGCTTCATGATTCCTAGAATCACTAGGGAACAACAATCAATTTACCCATGCACTGGGTCGCCCTCCCACTGGGCCTGCCTAGTAGAACCCCTAACATTCCACATAGACAGCGTATAATATGCCATGGATGCAAATGTCAATCAATGCATTCTCACACTATGCATCCTATCATGCCACTCATCAATCATTACCAACACCACCACACAATTCTTAGTGGATTTTATCATTATCAATTTTAGCCATTGTTTTCAAGTTTTAAGCATGGCATTTTATTTCAACATACTTATATCATACATGCAAGTCAATACTTGCAACATTCACAATGGCATCACAAACATCAATAACATTTATCAATCGTTCATCAATTTCACCACATAATCTTTTAGTGGATTTTCATCTTATTGATCATTACCATTGTTTCATATTTTAGTGTGGCATCACAACAATTCATCAATATAATTTTAAACCAAACATACAAGGTCACACTTGTATCAGACACAATGGTATTCAACAAATCACCAATAGTAACAATCATTATTTATTCAAGGAAATGATGAATAACATCATCCATCATTAGCCATTATCAATATCATCTCTAATTCATCAATTTATAATAAATACATTGTCATGCAATCATCCCCTCATTAGTTTCATCATGATACAAGGGTGTGTCTTACAACCACATCATTTAACTGTTCATTATCAAACATCATAACATATTATTAGTTGTGTACATTTATGTTTTCATAACATATCATAGGTACATACATATTTTCCAATGTCTCAATCAATATCAAACATCACCAAGACATACCATCATTATATACCCCTAATACAATCTCTTCTTTTTACATAAAAAGGGGTTTTGGGTAATAATAAGCTCACAACAAATTTCAACATTAAGATATAGGAGGGAAGTTCCTTTTTAGTCTTAAAAATAGTGGTACATGTCATAAATATCACCTATTAATCCCAATTTGATAACCATAAAAAGTTGGGTTCAAAACCCTCTTAAATTTAAATTTTACAATGTAGTAGGTCTGGTGCTTTACACCTGATGAGAGTTAGAAAACTCCAATTAAGGTAAGACCCATTTTCACACCTCCTTAACATAATTATTTACAACTTTCATGAAGAAGTCGGAGGCCAAAAATGTCATTAAGACACCCAAACAGGCCAAAAACAACAAGGGAAGTATAGCAGTTGGAAAAAACAGGATAACAGTGGCCATAACAAGGCCATGAATCGATTTAGCCTTGCATGAATCGATTCATGCATCAAAAAATCTAAAAATTTGACAACCAGAGGGAGGTGAATCGATTCACACCCCCTTGAATCAATTCATACGTACCTGGAGCCTAAAACAGTGGAAACAGAGGGCTTTGAATCAATTCAAACCCCGTATGAATCGATTCAAGCATTATGAAATTAAGGAACAGTAAATCCAATGAGTCTTGAATCGATTCAAGCCTTCGTATGAATTGATTCAAGCCCATCCATTAGCCTCCGAATCGATTCAAACACTATTTTGAATCGATTCATGACAGCACAAACCCTTTTTATGTAGAAAATGCTATATTTTTGAACTTCTAATCCCCTAACTTTTTCATGCGAATTCCAATACCCACCAAATTTTAACATCAACTTATATATATTATTTGTGACGTGTGGCCATCATCCGCACTCAAAAATTCTAAAAAATGAGTGACTTATGTGCATAAATGCGTTTAGACCATTTCAAGGTATTTTCATGCAACTCAAGGGCCTATTCTCAATGGCATTGGCCCATTCCAATTCCTACAAGTCATAAACTACATACATGGGCTATTAGAACTATTCCATGGTGTTCAATCATACTAAAACTCAATATAGCCCTATTAGTTCCTTAATTATGCATAACATCATAAACACATCATCACAATTTGAGCAATCCATCCATCCATGGATTTCCACCAACAATTAAATCATGCCCTTTAAAAGGGACCACTAAATATTCATCATCATCTCATATATACATGACTCCCAAAGTCATCAAATTGCCAAGCATATTATTTATCATATTACCAAGCATCTTATCATTTCATTATATTCATGGCAAGGCAAGCATGAGTATAAATCATATATACATCAATCACCAATCATTCTACTCATGCAATTGAAATGTAAACTCCTCTCCTACCTCGAGAGAAGAACCACAATTTGAATGCTTCGATTTCCGCATCATCATCCGGAACACAATCTACACATCAAACATATATGCATTCATTCAATCATGAGCCATCACAAGGCTTTCATTATAATTCTAAATAATTGCTCCTATATCATCAAGCTTAGTGACAAGTCCTAAACTTGTTAAGACATCTGTTTATACTCTTATATTAGCCTTCGGGAATTCCTTTCCCAAAACCAAGATTTTCTAACCTTCAAAGGGTCAACCAAACCTAATAACAATAGTATCACATTCCTTATCAACATGGCATCTAAATCATCATATAAATCACCCAATTGCCATTATTGTCAACCAAATTCATTTAAGCTACCTTAGCTTCACTCAGGGCCATCAACAGTTCATAAATTTCAAGTGACACATATCATGGCCTAAGGCCTCATCAAATCCTCATCTTAACTCATCTATTCATCATCAATGGTTATCCACCATCATCATTATCATTTTTCCTTATAAACAACAACATCCAACTATAATATCACATAACCATTCTCAACTCAATTCCTCTATTTTTCTCATATGCATCATTCCAAATATTTCTTCCACACACCAAAATCATTCTAAAGCATCCAACATCATCAAATTCATTAATTTTGCCAAAACCCCAAAATTTCAACACTTAGGGTTTTTCTCTAAAATCACCCAACAACAACTTCAATCCATTTCTAAAATCCATTTGTAAACTATAAACTACATCCATTTCTAACACCAAACAAAAATCAAGAATCACATTCCTAAACCATTCAACCTAGGGTTTCACATTCCCATCAACACCTATAATCTCTAACATTACCATTTTAAGCCCAAACATCATAAACCATAATGAAATAGCAAGGAGGCAAGAAATCCTTACCTCATATCCATACTAATGCCAAAACGAAAATGGTGAAGGAGGGAGAAGGAGATGACCCAAGAAAAGCCTCCATGTCCCATAAATTCTCCATAAATCCATGCTTAATTTTTTATTTTGGCAAAAATAGAAGTGGAAGAGAGGTGGGCGGTTTTGGCGGAGAAGCATGGAAGAGAAGAAGAAAAATTAGAGATGGAGGGGAGAAGAAGAGTGATACACGGTTGGGAGAAGAGAGAGGGGAAAAAGATGACCAAAATTGGTCATTGACCAATGGGTAAAAGAGTGCACCAACTTGCTTTTTCCCAATGGTTAATAATACCCCATTATCCAATGGTTAAAAGAATGAAAATGAGAGGGAGAAGAGGGGCTACAGTGGAATGAGAGGGAAAAATGGAATTTATCATTTTATTTTAATTCCATTTGGCTCGTATATTTCCCATTTAATCACATACGCTGTGTCTAATTAATTATTTCCTCAATACCAAAAATTATTTTAACTATACCACCATAACCACAATAATTTTTTAAGTACTCTAGACTCATCAAATATCCAACTTGACTAAGTGGGTCCCACATCGTCTATTAAATCATCCGGTTCTGGTAAATCTTAACTTACCGATAATTCACCTCCAACATCTAATTAATTTTCCCTTAATTGTTGGACCATAAATAATTAATTATCTTCACCCAATAAATTTATTTTCTTCAAAATTTGGGATCTTACAATGGATACACTAAAGAAGCTACCGCGCCTTGACCCTTAAGGCTAGTCTAGGAAGTATACCGGAGGCGGACCTCCAATGGCTTGGATTCGCGCCTGACACCGGACAGCACGTGGCAAACTCAGGTATACTTTGACAAGAGGCGGGAGTTTACTTTGACCGTGGAGTACCCATTCTACAGAGATTGTGATTGGCCATTATGATGATAGGGCTGCGTATCCTTACCCATTTGTAAAAACCAGAACGAGGAGAACTCCAGTCACTCTAGTTAGGCAGGAAGAATAAGGAGGGATTGTTGTTCACATGGATATTGGTATATGAGATTGATGAGGAGGAGATGGACCCACATGCATCATGATGACTAATAAAAAGAATGGAAATGATGAAATGAACTCATGCATTGCATCATTATACTGAGATTGTGATTGTTTGTTACTTATGTATGACTTTATAGAACTTAGAAATCCTGAGAGATGAATGGGAGAATGGGAATAGTCAGCTGGGACCAAGAGTGGTGAGATAACTTGAAGTGTATCTTAGGGACCCCAAAGAGAGTGGGAAGGGTTCAATCCTGGATTATTTGTATTGTGTGTGGGATAGGTGTCGATGAGATACCTTCCCGACTGTTGTGGAGGTGGAGACTCACCCTTACACTAAATTTTTCCAGACATCGTGAGGATGGATACAGAATTCACATCGAGGATCAGTCAGGCTCTTCTTGGACCGAGGACGAATAGATTAGGTTCATTTTATTTATATTTATGGAAGCCTGCGTGCCCCTTTACTTTCAGTATGTACGGTTACTGTTACGACCATGTATTATATATTGATTATATTATATATAAGGTATATTTATCCCACTAAGTTTTCTTGTACAAAAAAGAACTTCCATATTTTTCTAAAACTCGTAACCTCTCAGTTGACCAAGATAATCTAGTGGAAGGGATTGTCCTAGTTAACCGAGGGTGTTATAGGTAGACTTTAATAAAATTCCTTAATGTGTGTTATTAACAAATCTCGGGATAAGAACCATCAATATTAGAGTCTTTATAAAATAGACTTGGTTCTAACATCATCAATTCGAGGTAAGGGGTGTTTGTTCTTAACTGTCAGCTTATTCAGTTATCGGTAATCAACACACATCCTCATTTTGTCATCCTTCTTCTTTACAAGTAAAACAGGAGCACCCTAGGGCAAGGCACTCGACCTAATAAAGCCTTTCTCAAGTAGCTCCTCCACCTACCTCTTCACTTCAACCAACTCAACTAAAGACATTTGATAAGGTGATGAGACACTAGCTCGGCCCCTAGAATCAAGTCAATTATGAAATCCATCCCTCTACTCTAAGGTAACCCTAGAATGTCTTCTAGAAACATATCCGGAAACTCACAATCAACTGGAATATTAACAGGGTTTGAACTATCTTTTCCTACAAAATAATAAAATAACATAGACTTTAGAATGGTACTCACCACTATTCAGAAACATATTCTTTAGGAAAAATCACCACTTTATGATAACAGTCCACCATTACGTGGTTGGTAGACAACTAATCCAATCCCAGGATAATATCAAGGTTTTTCAAAGGTAAGCATATCAGATCTACAACAAAAGGTCGCTCTTCAACAATCATAGTCAAGTTTTCACACATTGTAGTAGCTCTAACCGTTAAACCGGTAGAGTAGAAATAATAATGGCATTCTCCATCAAAACCATAGGTAAGTTGAGACGCCTTACATAACTCTCAGAGATAAAAGAGTGTGTGGCTCCTGAATCATATATCACATTAATTACATTGCCATAGATAGAACACTTACTATACACCAGATCATCATTTTTCATCGTCTCGTAAGCATCAAAGGCAAAGACACACCTAGTAATAATATTCTGGGCACTCCCAGGCTGAGTATCACCACTCTTTTAAGTTTGTCCTTCACGGCCATGACCACCTCCCTGGTTCCCACCACCACGAACTACAGAAGTGTTAGCCTGACTACCTTGCACGCTCTAGACTTGCCTTTGTGGATGGTTAGGCTTAATATGTCCTTTTTGCCCATACTGAAAGCAAGTAAGCTAATTAGAATAGCAATCCTTGACCATATGCCTTATCCTTTCCACAGTTAAAGCAAACTCGGCCACTAGAATGACCCCCACCTCGGCCTTGGGATGAAGATGAAGATGTGGTGGATGATCCACCATGACTAGACTAGCCTTACTTCTTGAAACTAGGCCCTTTGGCCTTCAAATGCTTTTTATCTTTTCTCAATGCCACCCGCTATAGCTGAACCTCCCCATTCAACTGAGCTTTGTTCACAAGCATTGCATAATCCCTAATTTCCAAGGAGAACAATCACACTCTGCAGCTCCTCCCTCAAACCAAACTCATATTTGGGATATTTGTTGCCCTCTATAGCCTCCAAGGAAAATGGATAATAGAAATCATATAAGTCATTAAATTTAGCTGTATAGTCAGCCACAGACATTTTACCCTACTCAAGTTTTAAGAACTCTATCTGTTTTCTAATTTTGTAGTTATCTAAGAAATATTTGGCCAGAAATCTCCTTTTAAAGTTTTCCCAAGTCAGGGCTTTAATAGCTGCCACCATTTAGGTCTTGGTGTGAGTCCACCAAACCCTGGCCTCTTCCTTCAACTGGTAAATGGAAAATAAAGCTTCTTGCTCCTCTGAGCAGTTAAAGTACTCAAATATCTACTCCATGTCTCTAACCCAGATGCAAGCATCGTCATGATCATGCTGACCTTTGTATACAGGGGGCGACCGCTTCAGAAATTTGTCTAAGGTTGGGCTAGACTCTGCCCATCCCATAAACTAGGAAAATCTAGTAAAGAAATCATCATTGGGCTATGAGCTAAATCTGTCCTCCATACTGCAAGAAATTAGCACACCATTACTACTCAATTTAATTCAATAAGGTCCAAAACTATACCTCTATACAGGATTTCCAAGCTGCCAAAGCACCAGTAACCACAATGCCAAGGTTCTTGCACAATTCAATTCCAATTCCATATACAACCAATTCTAATACAACATCCACATTTGTCATAAAATCTCTAATACATCACAATATTGCATACAACATTTACCACTTAATTTCACATTTATTTGGTCTTGATCGGAACTGCTCTGATACCATTTATAACGTCCCCTTATCGATTTCTAATATTTATTCTGGAGTCTGGTTAAAACAGAATAAATTTCTAACTTTCCAAACTTCCCCGACAATAACACTAGAAACCTAAGAGTTACGTCACTTAAAATAGCTTAAAACCCCACATTTGGTAATCTATTACAGTAATCCTGTAATCGATTACACAAGGCCTAGTAATCAATTACACAACCTTGGTAATCGATTACAAAAGACCAAGCTACACAGGAATTAAAGCACTCCCTCTGGTAATCGATTACGTAATTGATTACCAGAACCTCTATTCTGCATAATTATATAGAATTTGGCCTTTACGCCAACTTCTAACCTACCAAACTTGTCCGTTTTAACTCCAATTGCTACCAACCTTCATGGGCACTATATTTCCACTATTTCAGACCTGTTGGCATAGTTTGTTCACCGAAATTCCTTCATATTGACTAACTTATATGCTAAAATGCATTAGACTCAATTTCTAGCAACTCTAATGAATAACTCTTATCAAGTGCAACACAAATTAAAACTTGACACTTCGAGCAACTCCTACATGTCATTATGAAACAATCCATGCCTTTCAGGGGTTCATACACCTGTCGAAGCTCCAAATCACTTATCCAGTTGATTAAGCTTAATTAATCCACACTAATTCTATGCAGTTCCACAAAGCATAATGCCATCAACATATCATTTAGATACCATAGCTATACATATACATGCTACACATGATGTAACATCCCTGATGTTAAATAATAGGAAAATAAATAAAAATATGTTTTGGGTTTAAGATAATAATAAATAAAGGAAAGAAATGGAAAATGGAGTTTTAAATGGAATTTCAAGGAAAATAGAATCAGGGGGCCTTGACGCGTAGTGTGGATGTGGCGCGTAGCATCAGGTGCGAATTAGTGAGCTGACACGCAGCGCCAGTGGGACATGTAGCGTCAGTGTCGCGAATCAGAATTAAAAGCTGAAATAGAGACAGACCCGAGGCATGCAAAAATCTATTTCCTTTCTTCCTTCTCTTTTCTCTCAAGCGATGGAGGCCTAATTCAAGAGGATTGATAGTGGATTCTTGAAGGGAATCATGTTTATGGCATCGGGGAAGTGAGGTAAGCTCTTGGAGTCCTTCAATTTCATAGTTTTTTTTCCCTCATTCTCGCTTTCTCTCTCTCTCTACCCGAGGTTAGCATGTGTATTGGGAGTTTAATTCTTGAATTTAATAGACGTTTAAGGCATGAATGAGGACCTTGAAGTGATGGGTAATTAAAGTATATTGTGAAGTAGGGATCAGAGCCCGTTTGACATCATGGGTCTTGGGAAACGGGGATCAAAAATAAAAATAGTAAGTTTCGATAACTTAAGATTGAAGTTCAGAGTTATTTAAGGATTATGAGTTGTGGTTTTGGTAGTTATAATATTTATTGAAACTTTGTTAAATTTTATTTTAGAGTTTTAGGGATTTCGGAAAGGAACCCGCAATCGATTGGAAGATTTGGAAAGCTCAAAATCGAGGTAAGGGGTTGTGCTGGGTTAAGGTTAATTTAGAAATTTTCCTGCGCCATTGGTGACTAGGAAAAAGGGTATATTATAGCTATTGTAAATGCGTTAATTGAGTTTAGACATTACCTATATGAAGGGTGGAGAATGAGAAGGTAAGGATGCATATTATAATCTTTGTAAGTGAACATATAAAGTGAGTACGTCGATGCATAATGATTAAAGGAGTTTTAGAATTTGATAGCTTGTATGGAATAAGAAAGTGAATAAAATGAAATAAGATGACATAAAATAGCTATACGGTAAATTATGAAATAAAGTGAACCTGAGTGGGTGATATAAGATGTATGTATATGTATGGTAAGTATGTGAGGATTAAATAATATGAAATATGACAAATGGGGAATTGAGAATGTATGAAAGATACTAATGAGATGATAAGACTAAGTGAGTGGGTAAGAGATTTCAAATTATAATAATAATTATATTATAAGTGGTATAAAGATGACGACAATAACTAAGAGAATTGATGTTGAGAGCTATGATAGGATTGATGATTAAATAAAAGAAACTGGTAATGGTGATAAACAATAGGATTGTATAGATATAATGTGCTGAATGAAATTGAATTTTATGATGCTTATGAGTTAAGATGTGTGTTGTGAGTAGTATAACATTGATGTTGATTGTATCATTGTTATATTTGCTGATTAAGAATTATGACTATTTTATGATGAATTATGGATAAGATGAGTATAGAAGTATTAAACGTGACTTAGGAAGATGGGATTGTGTGGCCACCCCGCGAGGTGAGTATATATCAACTTTTGATATTATACCTGGGATTGAGGATGTTTAACAGTGTTAAGATAAGTTGTGATAGTATGTTGATCATGTGATATGTGTTGTATGATGTAGTATATTCAGTAATTGAGATAATGGGATATTACATTGTATGTGTGATAAGATGATTTATGTGTATGAACTATGATAAGCATTTACTAAGTATGATATGGCTCATTTTGATGGGCTTGGCAAGTAGGCCGCCCGATTAGTGATCACATGTCAGTTTCTGACATTTGTGTATATGATTGATGATGTTTTGATTATATTGAGTTACATATTATGTATGAGATACCCTGGATACTGTTGAGGGTGGGGAATGGTCGCCAGTGCGTTGCACGAGCAAGGAGCGGCTCCTGATAGGCTTCCATTAAAGGGATTGTATGTTTATGCTATATGATTGATTATGTGAGATGGCATTATAGTGATGGGTTTGACAAGTCGGTCGCCCTATGTTGTGAGCACATGTCAGTTTCTGATAGTTGCATATGATGCTTGTAATGGTATGCCATGATGTATGACATATGATATGTGATTATATGGTGAAGGACGACTGACGGTATATGTTACCCTCGTTTTTGGCTCCCGTGGTTTTTGTGCCCAGTTGAGCTACACAGTGGTCAAGTAGAACCCAGTGGTTGAGGGGGAGTCAAGTAGGACTCAGTGAACCAAGCAGGGTTCACGGGGTGTCAAGTAGGACCCCCAACTGAAGGTCGATCCTTATAGTATCCGGATACTAGGCGTCATGTTATCTATGTGAGCGTTGTTAGCCAAGGCCTCAACGCTCAAGAGGGGGGGTGAATTGAGTGTTTCAAATTTTCGCGCGAAATCCCC
Source organism: Clitoria ternatea (assembly GCA_037962975.1). NCBI lineage: Eukaryota > Viridiplantae > Streptophyta > Magnoliopsida > Fabales > Fabaceae > Clitoria > Clitoria ternatea. The sequence goes on from CM075672.1 coordinate 80,884,792, forward strand.
TTGGAAATGGTTAGTAATATACAAATGATGCAATGATGAAGAGACAACAACTTTTATGCACATATCACACTATGACACACTTGATATGCAATGACAATATTTAGCTTTAAGTGTGATAAACAAGGCAAGTTATTGGTTTAAACAATTTATCAATCAGTTAGAGTGCATAGATTTATTTCACAAATAATGTGATGTTTCCTATAAGTGTTCAGCTCATTCAATATATCAAATAACTTGTGTGCATGAAATAGGTGAAGGCAATTAAGTAAGTATCACACAAGAGTTGATAGGAAACAATGATCTAGATACTTGGCAAGTTAAAACAAATTTCAGTATTTAAGAACTTTACCAAATATTGATTCAAGCAAATTATCAAACACTTGGCATGCCGAGTTAGTTTTCTACTTGAACAACAACTATGATTCACACATTCAGCTCAAGCATTTCAACAAACAGTTTATATGCGCAGTTGTATAAAGAGTTCAAGGTAGAGAGAAATGCAAACCAATCTAACGAGTTCCACCAACCCGGTGTACGTCTCGCCTTCAAGCAAACCACTTGAAGGATTCCACTATTGAAGATTTGAGATACAAGCTTTGAGCAATTGCAGCTTCCTAGTGTCCCACACTCAAGAACTCAATTCTCACAAGCAAAGGGCAACCCACCCAATCTCACAATCTCTCAATACCCAAAGGTTGAACCCCAACCTTTGTGACCACTCAACCTAGAGTGAAAAACCTTGGTGTTTTGGTGTTTGGTTTACAAGCAATTAACTCTCTCAATAGAGTAGATACACAAATGAAAGCTCTCACAAATTCTAACTCTCAACAAGAGAGGATATGCAAATTGAAACTCACAATCTAACAACTCTTAAGCAATATGCAAGTTTAGAGACAAGAGTTGCAGAATATACAAGAGAATTCTAGTTAGAAGACCTCTAGAAGAAGGATGTTGATTGCCTTGTGATGTCCCTTGGTCTCCCTCATTGTGTTTTTTCTCTTGCTTGAATCCATGCTTCATTTATAGCCATTTTTAGGGTTTCCAATCGTTACACATTGTCTCCAACGGATGCCTTAGCATGGGCATAAAGTGGGAGTGAAGAAATGAGCTGGAGTTCCACTTAAAAGCATTTTCCCACGTTCTGACACTATGGTAATCGATTAGCCTTCGAGCTGTAATCGATTAGAGTTTGAAATCTTCAGTATTATGCAGCAGGTAATCGATTAGCATTTCTGCTGTAATCGATTAGATATGAAACAGAACCCTTCTAATCGATTATTCCTTTCCTTGTAATCGATTATGAATGATACCTGATGCTCTTACTTGTGTCTCACAGCATGGTAATCGATTAGGTACTTGTGCAATCGATTATGGACAAAACAGAAGCTCAGTAATCGATTCAATTCTCCCTTGTAATCGATTAGATATATTCCAGAACCCTTGCAATCGATTGTCCTTCTTATTGTAATCGATTATACCATAAACAGAGTGATGGTAATCGATTATTCCAGTGTGGTAATCGATTAGGACATGTACCTGATACAATTCTTCAAGGTCTTTGATATGTTCTTGATATGTATTGACCCATGGCTTATTCCTTTGATACTTATGCTTGTTTCCTTGATTCTTCTTCAGCTTATGAGCTTGTTCTTCATGATTTAGTTCATGTCATCAAACTTGTCTTCCATAGCTCATGTTTCCTTAACTCTTTGTGAGGCATCTTCATCTTTTTGTTCTTAGCCATTGTCCTTGTGCTTGAACCTTCTTGTTTCAGAACCTTTGCCATTTCATCATCATCATGAATACTTTGTCATTCATCAAAACTACTTTGCATACTTACATATGCAACTTCATTCTCCCCCTTTTTGATGATGACAATTGATGTTACATATGGCTTGTATTCATGTGTTGTAAATTTATCATATTGGCTTCATGGTAATATCCTTTCTTCCTTTGGGAGTCTTTGCCTTAGTCTTCACGTTTGTCATTATCAAAAACCTGTTTCAACATTTAAACACATTCTCCCCCTTTTTGATGATGACAACCAATGTTCATCTCGTGGGGTGTTAGTTTTATAGAATAATGACAATCAATGTTTATATGTATTCTCCCCTTATATGATGTAATGAATGCTGGTTGAGAGTTATCCTCCCCCTTAATCTTGTAACTTATGCCAATTGTTTTAAACATATCAAATGATGGAAACATGCCCTAAGCATGATATCTCTCCCCCTTTTTCAGCATAAATGACATCCTATTCTCTTTACTAATCCTTCCACTAATCTCTCCCCCTTTGGCATCATCAAAAAGATCATTAACTTATTCATAATCTATGCCATCAACATATAAGCTCATTTATTTGAATAAGAGAGATTTAGGGCAAGTATTTCATATGGATTTCAAATCAAAGCTTAAAGCATGATCAATGTTATATACCATTTTATTGCATCTAGAGTCAATAAGCAATCACATAATTTATTCATCAAGTAAGCATATGATTGATTGCTAACTTATTTTAATCATGTAGTGAGTATCATTTTCAAGTATGAGAGGCGTCACATGATTAAGCACACATATCATTACTTGCACAGTTGTAAACAAGTCAATTATAAGTAAGCAAGTAATTTTCTCAATTTAGGATAGGCATATAAGCTCATAATTACTTCAAATAAGCACATACTTTTCTACTATTTTGGCATTATCAAAACTCGCAATGATATTCTTCCAAGTAAGCATATAGTTGAGTAAAAGCATGAGTGCCATAAATATAATTACAGAGAAGTGAAATCAAGGATAATCATTCATGTGTATAGTCCCCCTTACTACTGTAATTGATACCTCTTGTAGAGAGTATACCACTTATTAGCATGTGAAATTGATTATACCAATTTAATCAAGTTTGATATCACTTGTAGGTCAATTTAATCAAGTCTGATACCATTTGTTTACTTTTTAAAGCATATGATATCCTCTTTTTAATAGATACCACTGTTGAAATAATAGATACCATAATATGAGTAAATACCATTCAAAGGTTAGATACCAATGCATATAACAATCCATTTGTTAATCATTTCATTAATATTGCTTGATGCATTTCTAGGTATCAGAGCAGTAACATAGAAGATTTTTCAACAATGTATACATATATCTAGGTATCAGAGCAGGGATAAAGTGATATATTCAGCTTGTGGAATTTGTTATTCATACCACTTGTTAATATGATTTGTATAATTCACAGATCATAATGGTAGAGTAAAAATTCAATCATACCTTGGTATTTTGCAAGTTTTATGCCCTTTTTCACATCCTTGTGTGGTATTTTGCTTCATCCATGTTGCATTCCTTGATCAATTCTTTGTTTTCCCAGTTTGGTAGTTTGATTTACCATTTTGAATCATCTTACATAACCTTAACAAACTCTTTGCAAAGCATATTGTTAGTAGCACTGAGTTCACAAGAGTTTGTACCAATTTTGGGTCTTTGATGCAGTATTGTTTTGGAAAGGAGTTTTCTAAAAGTAATTTACTCAGACTTTCATACCACTTGATAAAGAGATAACATATCATCAATAGATATCACTTGTTATAAAGAAATGTTATGAAACTCCCCCTTAATCATGCAATTTAACAAGGATAAATATAGATGTTGATACCACTTGTTAGTGCAATTTCATTTATGTCTAGGTATCAAATCAAAGATGGAGTAATTAAAACAATTTTGTTGTACTACTCATGCATTTGTGCTAGAACATGTGCCAAATATTCACTATTTTCCATATGACTTTTGTATCTCAAATAATCTCTTCTTATCTTATGCCTATGATGTTACATATAGGTCTAGTCAAGCATTCACATATGGCATTTATCAAATATGTACAAGAAAACATTTTGCATAGATAAATAGCAACAACTTTTGGTAAAATAGAGACAAGTCACAAAAAAAATTCATGATCATAATGTGGCTGCAAGTCATATATTCATTGCCATGTATGTCATACCACTTATTAATATAATCCATACAAAGCACAATGGTAAAATAGACACTAATTTCAACATGGGTAATGGTAAAGATAATCTTTCTTTATCTATGAATACCACCTGTTTCTATTTTTATTGTCTATACCACTTGTTATTAGAATCTCAGCATGATATCATTTGATGGATTTGCCAATTTAAGCTCTTGATATCAATTAATAATAGTTAAGCATTTACCACAAGATTGTTATTATTCAAGCATACATCATTCTTCATAAAGTAGTTCAAAAATTCTTTTCAATCTCAATGATGCAATACTTTCAAATTTCTTTTCACAATCAAGATTGTGCATTATCAAACATATGGTGTCAATCAAGATGGATATCACTTGCACAAGCATGGTATATGATCATGGCATGCATTATCACTTATCATGTCATGCATTGTTTCTTAACACATCATCATGTTCATGCCTATTATGTTACAATCATGAAGTTAAAGTCTAGGCAATCACTTATTGTAACATACATGCTTTATCTCTAGGAATATAATTGCATAGATTGTCAAAGCATAGATACCACTTGTACACACAATATATGTATTTATTATCAAGGCATAGTGATAAGCATATAATCAAGATTATGTCCTCATGATCTCTTCCTCTTACTAATTCAATTCATACCATTGTTAAGGGAAGATGTTTTTTTTTTTTAGATACCACTAGTTAACCAACATATTAATGATACATCATCAAGAATTCATATTTAATCATTCATGCATCATTTAAGAATTCATACATTTTCAAGGATTCATGCATCTCAAGTTATTCAACTAATCATTCATCAAGCTCATCATCAAGCATTACTAATCATCATGCATAAGCACTATTGATCCTTAGGTTTTCATGAGTTTAAGGGGTTTTAAGATTACTCATTCATTCATCTCAAGACATAACACCTTTCATGCTCAAACTTGCATATCAAATCAAGGTTAGATATTCACATATCAAGATTCATGAGCATTCATATAAATTGTGTGATGAGTATTCATACCTTTTTGTTGTATTACCTTTAGTGTTTGTCCATTGAATTTTGTCTTGGTGCAATCCATCTTGTGTGAGTCACATTGAAGCTTCTTGTTCATTTCCTTGTTTTGAGTGGTACCTTTTTAGATGTATGATGAGTCATCATAATCTTGGCTTGCTCTATTCTTCTTCTTTATCTTTTGGAGTGGAGATTGAGATAATTGATATCTCCTTAGGCCATGAGTTTTGGTCATCCATCAATGAGAAGTTGTTGCTTTGAAGTTTGCCTACAAGATTTCAAAGATTTAAGGTACCCTTTGAGAGTTGGGTCCTTCCTTGTTAGTTTGGGATTTCAAGATTGTTTTGGAATCCATACCTTTCTTGTACACTTTTGACGGGATTTCTTTACAAAATAATTGGATGATATATGACCAAATATTCCACAATAAAAACATGTTGCATTCAATGAATAAGTCATAGTATGATAGTAATGGTTTCTTTTATATACTTTCCTTTTAAAACAATTAGACATTGAGTTCTCTTTTCTTTCATGGTTTGTGCATCTTAGGGAGGATTTGGATTTTTCTTTGTATGATGTACAATGGTTCTTGTAATGACCTATTTTTCTTCTATCAAGTGTATGCCTTTGATTTTCAATAGGTGCACTTAGAAGTGTTTGACTATGTGTGAGTTTACTAAGTGCTTCTTTTAGTTCTTTATTCTCATTTTAAAGAAGCATACATTTATCAATAAGCATACAATCCTCATTATTATCATTACAAGTCCTAGGAGATACATTTGAAGCTATTAACTCATCATTTTGAACTCTAAGATATTCTTTTTCTATGTGAACATCATGCAATTCTTTTTCAAGAGTCAAAATGGTTTGTTTAGAGCATGCATATTTCTTTGATAACAAGACAAATGTTTCATGCAATTCTTCAAAAGCTTCTAGCAATTCATCTTTATCAAATTCACTTTCATCATCACTAGATTCGTTTAGAGAACTTACCTCATCATCTTCGGAGTGCTTTGTTATAAGGCAAAGGTTGGTAAATTCCACTTTCGATTCCATGGTCTCTTCTTCGAATCTATTTTGATTTCTTCTTTCGAACTTATTATGAAGCCTTCATCTTGGCTAGAAATGGTACTAATCCTTGCATCTTTATCATCATTAGCATTCTTATAAATTGTTTCAAGAGTTTCCCATATTTCTTTGGCATTATCACAAATAGTAACTCTACAAACATCATTAGGTTCTAATGCTAATGTGATAAGAATTTTAGCTTTTAAATTAAATTGTACCTTTCTTTCTTCTTCCTTAGTCCATAAGTTCATGGGCTTCAAATACTCTATATTATTAACAATGTATTTGGGAATGAAAGGACCAAATTGAATAGCATTCCATACCTTGAGATCATAGGCTTGGATAAAGATTTTCATCCTTTCTTTCCAAATAGCATAGTCTTTGCCATTTAAGATTGGAGGTCTATTTAGTGTGCCATTTTCTGAAAATGCATCATATGAAGTCGAGGCCATCTTGATCTCCTGCAGCTGTTAAGCCTTGTGGCAAGAGTCAAGCTCTGATACCACTTGTTAGCCAAGGCCTCAACGCTCAAGAGGGGGGGTGAATTGAGTGTTTCAAATTTTCGCGTGGAATCCCCTTGGAAATGGTTAGTAATATACAAATGATGCAATGATGAAGAGACAACAACTTTTATGCACATATCACACTATGACACACTTGATATGCAATGACAATATTTAGCTTTAAGTGTGATAAATAAGGAAAGTTATTGGTTTAAACAATTTATCAATCAGTTAGAGTGCATAGATTTATTTCACAAATAATATGATGTTTCCTATAAGGGTTCATCTCATTCAATATATCAAACAACTTGTGTGCATGAAATAGGTGAAGGCAATTAAGTAAGTATCACACAAGAGTTGATAGGAAACAATGATCTAGATACTTGGCAAGTTAAAACAAATTTCAGTATTTAAGAACTTTACCAAATATTGATTCAAGCAAATTATCAAACACTTGGCATGCCGAGTTAGTTTTCTACTTGAACAACAACTATGATTCACACATTCAGCTCAAGCATTTCAACAAACAGTTTATATGCGCAGTTGTATAAAGAGTTCAAGGTAGAGAGAAATGCAAACCAATCTAACGAGTTCCACCAACCCGGTGTACGTCTCGCCTTCAAGCAAACCACTTGAAGGATTCCACTATTGAAGATTTGAGATACAAGCTTTGAGCAATTGCAGCTTCCTAGTGTCCCACACTCAAGAACTCAATTCTCACAAGCAAAGGGCAACCCACCCAATCTCACAATCTCTCAATACCCAAAGGTTGAACCCCAACCTTTGTGACCACTCAACCTAGAGTGAAAAACCTTGGTGTTTTGGTGTTTGGTTTACAAGCAATTAACTCTCTCAATAGAGTAGATACACAAATGAAAGCTCTCACAAATTCTAACTCTCAACAAGAGAGGATATGCAAATTGAAACTCACAATCTAACAACTCTTAAGCAATATGCAAGTTTAGAGACAAGAGTTGCAGAATATACAAGAGAATTCTAGTTAGAAGACCTCTAGAAGAAGGATGTTGATTGCCTTGTGTTGTCCCTTGGTCTCCCTCATTGTGTTTTTTCTCTTGCTTGAATCCATGCTTCATTTATAGCCATTTTTAGGGTTTCCAGCCGTTGCACATTGTCTCCAATGGATACCTTAGCATGGGCATAAAGTGGGAGTGAAGAAATGAGCTGGAGTTCCACTTAAAAGCATTTTTCCACGTTCTGACACTATGGTAATCGATTAGCCTTCGAGCTGTAATCGATTAGAGTTTGAAATCTTCAGTATTATGCAGCAGGTAATCGATTAGCATTTCTGCTGTAATCGATTAGATATGAAACAGAACCCTTCTAATCGATTATTCCTTTCCTTGTAATCGATTATGAATGATACCTGATGCTCTTACTTGTGTCTCACAGCATGGTAATCGATTAGGTACTTGTGCAATCGATTATGGACAAAACAGAAGCTCAGTAATCGATTAAATTCTCCCTTGTAATCGATTAGATATATTCCAGAACCCTTGCAATCGATTGTCCTTCTTATTGTAATCGATTATACCATAAACAGAGTGATGGTAATCGATTATTCGAGTGTGGTAATCGATTAGGACATGTACCTGATACAATTCTTCAAGGTCTTTGATATGTTCTTGATATGTATTGACCCATGGCTTATTCCTTTGATACTTATGCTTGTTTCCTTGATTCTTCTTCAGCTTATGAGCTTGTTCTTCATGATTTAGTTCATGTCATCAAACTTGTCTTCCATAGCTCATGTTTCCTTAACTCTTTGTGAGGCATCTTCATCTCTTTGTTCTTAGCCATTGTCCTTGTGCTTGAACCTTCTTGTTTCAGAACCTTTGCCATTTCATCATCATCATGAATACTTTGTCATTCATCAAAACTACTTTGCATACTTACATATGCAACTTCAAGCGTCAGTAATGTTTTACACTCCTTGGCTTATTAATATGCTTATAATGACGATTGTAATATTATATGATGATTGAGCTATTAGAATGTATGTAATGTGTGATGTTGGTTATCGGATGAGAATGAACACAGGAGCTTGAGGCTAAACAATGTGTTGATTCATGTGTAAGGAAAGTGTGGTAATGAAAAGGTAGCAAGGAACACTGTTGATAAAAATAGAACGTAGATATAAGATAACCCTTTTCCAGTTTTGATGTTTATTTCTGTATTAATCCTTAATTCCAGTCACTCACCCCCTGTATTGTGGTTTAGTGACCGTTTGCAGGTATGGATGCACACCGCGGAGGCGAGAGCTAAATGAGGCCAGGGCGATATGGAAAATAGAAGAAGAAATACTTAAATATGTATTGGTTGTGGATTTGCAAAGTGTTGATTAGTGATGTTATGTGAGTATAAATGCATATAATGTAGTATTATAGCATGTTTCTAATGTTGTGTGAAATTATGGTACGAAGCCAATGATGTGTGAATGATGAATGATATGGGCAGGAGCTGTTATATGCATGATTGATGTGTGTGTTATATGATTGATGTTAGTTGATGGATAGGATTAATTTAGCAAATCATGCATATAGTTGATTTTATGAATATAGGGAACTTGATAGGTGAATTGAGAATCCGACAGGTTTCGGGACCCCCGGAATGCATCAATAGGTTTCTTAGGATATTTAGAAGTTGTGTATTGGCCTTAGGCTATTTGGAACCCATTTAGGGTGTTTGGTGCAAGGGTTTTACACCAAGATGGCTTAAACTGAACTTTACGCATAACTTGCGCATAAGTTGGAATTTTGGCGAACGGACGGCGCCAACAGTTTTGGAATGAGGAAAACATATGGCCTGTGAAGTTTCGTGGCAATTGGATCTAAAACGGACCATTTGCGTAGGTTAGAAGCTGGCCGTGTGGCCTAAAATGTGTATCAACACCTGTTGCTGCTACGGTCATGCCCACGCTACGCGTGAGGCGGACGCGTAGCGTGAGGTGCGCAGCTTGGGCTGACGCTACGCGTGGGGCTGGGGCGCAGCATCAGGCCCTTGTTTCAGGTTTTTGAGTTCTTTCAACTTAATTGGGTTTTGGAAGTTTGTGATGCCATATAATTATTATTTTAAACATGATTAGTGAAAATAAATTAAGACTTAATTAAATTTAATTAAATGTGAAAAATTTATTGTGGAATTAATTAAACTGGTAGAAATAAATATAAATTGACGTAGGACGTCACACATGATCCACAAGATGTGCCCATAATTACTTAAAATCAACCATCGATGGCTGAGTGCCAAGCAACACTCACATAAAACCTACCCATATCACACACATACAATCAACATAAAGGCTCAATGCCTAAACACAATAGGTACACCCTAGGCATCACCACATGTAACTATCAACACAACATTTATTACCTCAATGCTACGCATAAATCATTAAAAATATCATTACATGATCACATCCACCAACACCATAAACTTATAGACATAACAAGTATTTCTAATACCAACTTCTCAAAACATGTCGCCTACAGATAATTACCATATATACATATCCACAATACTAAAGTCCCTCTTTGGCATTGCTTCTCCTCAGTGCACTGGTCTCTGCAGCATCTGAGGGATCGCTATCTCTAATCACTAAAAACAAATGTAAGGGTGAGTGACTGACCATATTATTGATACAAATAACATCAACATATATTCACATAATGGGAAAGCATACCATAATACCCATTTGTGTCTCAATACTCATTATCAATGCAATTCACATTAGTCTCTTTATGATTTCACTTAACATCATCTTATCATCAATCAATATCATCACATAATCAATTTAAATAACATCTTATCTTCATCGATATAATGGACATCACTTCATCATAGATTTAATCAACATCAATGCAATTATAATCATCATTGACTCTTAAATAAAGATAATAATATGACTAGTATCTGGATACTAAAAATGTTAGCTATCAGTTGGGGGTCCTACCTGACACCCCGTGGACCCTACCTGGCCCACTGAGCCTGTCTGGCTCCTTACCTGACCACTGGGTAGCTCAATAGGGTCATAAACGACAATTGGAGCTAAAAATGAAGGGTAATACTGATCGACTGTCCACACCACATAACATGCACATAAGCATTTATAATTCATCCACTACTCGATTATATCAATAATTATCATTATCACATCATGTAATTCAACATCATATTGTCCTGGCATTATAGCTATCACTCTAGGACAATCATATAAGTCACTCAAGCCACTAACTCATCAACAACATCATCTTTATATCGCTATTTATCATCATAGTTGACAACTTTAATTCATCAATCATGTAATTCATCTTCAAACATCCAAATCGCAATTATGTTATATTATACATTATCATGATCACAATGTCCATATTATATTACCTCATCAATATATATACACACTCATCTATCAACATCATCATCTTCATTAGGTCTTACACAATTATTCACCACTAGATTATCAATTATCAACCTACATATAAACAAACTCAGGCTATAAAGCAAGGTCATATAATTACCATTATACTCATGCATCACCATTTGTTTACATTTTACTCAAATTACATGTCAAAACAATTATTAAATCTTTTAACTATTTAATTTAATTCTCATTAATTCGTCAATAATTTATAATTTAACAATATATAATACAATTAATTAATTTAATTGATTGAGATGTTACAAGTTATACTTAAATCTCTTTTTCTCTCTCTCTCTCTCTATATATATATATATATAAAGAACTGAAAACAAATTCCAAACCTCACTCTGCCTCTACAACCTCTCTCGCTGATAACCCCCCTTCACCAGTCTTCCACCGCTCCCTTCGCTAGTAACCCCCCTCATTGATGCGTTCTCTGCTAACAAATCAAAATTCATGAATGTTCTCTTGAGCTGCCATTGATCCGGCTGCTTCGCTGCTAGCCCCGCTCACTCGATCCACCGCCCCTTTCGTCGATCCATCGCTCCTTTCGTAGTTCACCGTTCCTTTAGGCTTCTGTCGACAGCACAACATATCGAAGAACCCTAATTCGTGGTGTTCTATGCTCCTATTTCTGCTTCTCTTCAGATTCCCAATTCTTCTTTCCCGTCACACTGATGATTTTATTTTGTCTAAAATCTGTATCATTAGGTTGATGGAGATCCACGATGAGGACCGGGGTTTGTCTGCATTCGTTGCTCATGTAGGTTAGAGTCACAAACATTCTAGTGACAAACATTCTGGTGATGAACATTCCAGTGGCTTAGGTGAAAATGATAGGGAACAAGTAAAAGAAAAGAATACAGAGGAGATTCAAGTTACCGATGATGTCAAATAATGGGGAATTAATTATTGTGAACGGTGCAGAGAAATTTGGGCATATTGAGTTCAACTTGATTGATTCTTATCAGATCAAAAGATATAGATTTTAGTCAATTGAAGTTGCATATGAATTAACAACGAGTTTGGGAAACACCACGGTTTCAATGTGAGGAAAGATAGATTAGGTAGAAACAAAAACAAGGAAATCTTGTGGCAGTATTTTGTTTGTTGGAAGAATGGGTTCAGGGATCCTAAATATGATAATTTATCGGCAAAGGACACCAAGGAAGGTGACTAGGTGTGTAGACGTATTAGCCTTTGATGCGACTTATTGTCGTAACAAGTTTCTTGTAGTTGTGTTTTTAGGCGTCAACCACCATCTTTAAATTATTGTCTTTGCTTGTGCTATTGTGTCGGATGAAATGGAAGTAACTAATCTGTGGTTATTAGAACAATTTGTGAAAGCAATGAAAGGCAAATGTCAAAGATCAATGATCACAGATGGAGCCCAGTCAATGAGAAATGCCATTGTTAGAGTTTTTCCAAATGCTCATCATCGGTTATGTACATGGCATCTTTTGAGAGATGCAACACAGAGAATCAAGAAACCAAAGTTCACACATGTGTTCAAGATATGTATGTTGGGTGATTTTGAAGTAGATGAGTTTGAGAAAAAGTGGAATGCGGTTTTAGATGAACATGGTCTCCATGATCATAGTTTTGTTACGGAGTTAAATGAGAAAAAAAGTCGATGGGTTGTTGCATACATGAGGGGGAAATTTTTTGCAGGAGTGAGAACCACTTCAAGATGTGAAGCCCTTCATTTGTAGATGGGGAAGTAAGATGGAGGTCGAGACCGTCTTAGTGACTTTCTTCTTCATTTTAATGTTGTTTAGAATATATGTGCAATAGTGAAGTTGAGGCAAATTTTAACATATCATATGGTGAACCTGTGTTAAAAACTCCATTATATTCGTTGGAGAGGTCTGCACCATTGATGTGTATACCTGAGAGACATTTGACTTATTCAAGACAATTCTTCTTCTTAATGCATCAATTGTGAAAGTTGTTCAGTTAAAACAAGTTGCTAACGTTACATTTTTGTTTTGTCTAAATATGATGTGAGAAATAGGAGATGGTGTGCCATATTATCCAACAGAGATTGACTTCCAATGTTCCCGCAAATGCATGGAATCATTTGGAATGCCATGTGTTCATATTATTACAACAATATTGTTTAATGAGGTCAAGAGTTTGCCTAAAGCACTTGTTTCGAAAAGGTGGTCTAAGAATGCTAAGGATGGTCTTTATAATAATCAGCTCATTTGTTTTGAGAATATTGCCAACTTAGTCAACAAGGAGCCATGGTTCATAAGTGTAGGAGGTTGTCAAATCTTGCTTGTCAGTCACTTGACAATTTTAGTGAAGTCATTGGCAAGATTGATGTCAAAATAAGGCGTCGGAAGTTAAGCACAACACAAGTAACGAGGGATCTAGGAATAGTTTAAGGTTTGAACATCATCATCATCATCATCATCATCATCATCATTCACCATATTCAGAGGAAGAAAATGATTAATGTAGAGGTAAGGTAATTACTAGTCCTGCTACTAGTCATGTTTAATTTTTTAATATTTAAATTAATTGTTTAAGTTGTTCTCATAATGTTTTGTAGTTATTATCTACATCTTTGTTGTGCTGGTGCTGATGGGTCCAAAGATGCAACCACTATCCGTGATCTGTTGAGGTCATTACTCACATCACCGATGTCGATGCCACCACTATATGTGATCTGTAATTGTACTTAGTTTAGTGTTTGATTTTTTGGCATTCATGTTTAGGCAGGTACTGTCACGATTATTGCAATATTTAGATGAACAATTCTGCAGGTACTATCACTGGGGGGATAGGATATTGCAAATTACATTTAGTGAAAATGCATCCACTTCATATAAATTATTACCTATGATTTAACTACATTATATGTATAAAAAAGGTTTAACGAATAATTCTGATGATATTATTTCAAAGAATAGTGTACCATATATATACATACAAGGGTCCTATAATTCCTCATCTATTAAAGGAATGATAGTTGCACAAATTACCTCACAGCAGTAATAATGCCTAAATTACAACTAACACAATATTTGACATATCTTAACACCCCCACTCAAGTTGGTGCATCGATATCACACATTCCCAACTTGAATAGAGACTCATTAAACACTCTGCTTGACACTCCTTTGGTGAGAACATCAGCCAACTACAATTCTGATCTTACAAAGGGAAAGGAAATTATTCCAGCTTCAAGCTTCTCTTTAATGAAATGTCTATCAATCTCCACATGCTTTGTTCTATCATGTTGCACAGGATTGTGAGCAATTGCTATAGCCGACGTATTGTCATAGTACAAACTCATAGTTTTGTTTAAAGCCCAAATCTGATAGCACATTTTTAATCCACAAAAGTTCACATACACCTAGTGCTATTCCTCTAAATTCTGCTTCAGCACTAGATCTTGCTACTATAGGTTGTTTTTTACTCCTCCAAGTTACAAGATTCCCTCCTACAAAAGTAAAGTATCTAGAGGTAGATCTTCTATCATCTTTTGAACCTGCCCAATCTGCATCAGTGTACCCTTCTACCTTTAAGTTTCCATGATTTGAGAATAAAATTCCTTTTCCAGGAATGGACTTCAAATATCTCAAAATCCTCTCAACAGCATCCATATGAAGCTTTCGTGGGTCATGCATAAATTGACTAACAACATTCACTGCATAGGTAATATTTGGACATGTATGGGACAAATAAATTAATTTTCCTACCAGCCTTTGGTATCTCCCTCTGTCTATGCTTGCTGAATTTGAGCATTGAAAGAGTTTATGATTTTGTTCAATTAGTGTATCAACTGGTTTACTCCTAAGCAGTCCAGTTTCCAATAGTAAGTCAATAGTATATTTTCTTTGGCATTGAAAAATACCATGTTTTGATCTAGCTACTTCAATACCCAAAAAATATTTAAGGTTTCCCAGTTGTTTCATCTCAAATTCAGATGCAAGGTATTGTTGTAAACTAGAAATTCATCTTGGTCATTTCCTGTAACAACCATGTGATCTACATATATAATTAAGGCTGCAATTTTTCCTTTTCCTTTCTTCAAAAATAATGTGTGATCAGAGTTACTTGCTCTATAGCCAAAAGCCTTCATAGACTTGGTAAACCTTCCAAATCATGCTCTTGGAGATTATTTTAATCCATATAGAGCCTTCTTTAATTTGTAAACTTTCATTCCAATTGAATTTTTCATGCCTGGTAGAGAATCCATATAAATTTCTTCTAAAATTTCTCCATGTAGGAAAGCATTTTTCACATCAAATTGTAGAAGAGGCCAATCTTGGTTTGCTACTAGCGATAGAAGTATTCTCACAGTGTTGAGCTTGGCTACTGGTGTGAACGTCTCTTGGTAATCTACACCATAAGACTGAGTGTAACCTTTAGCCACAAGTCGTGCTTTATACCTCTCAATAGTTCCATCAGCTTTATACTTAATTGTAAATACCCATTTGCAGCCCACAGTTTTCTTCCCTCTTGGTAAGGACACAAGATCCTAAGTATTGTTTTTTTCTAAAGCTGACATCTCATCAACCATTGCTTTGGTCCATCTAGGATCTGCCAAAGCTTCCTGTATATTGCTAAGAAGAGAAATTGAAGATAATTGAGATACAAATGATGCATATGACTGGGATAACTTGTGAGATGACACATATTTACTAATGGGATATTTAACTTTGGCTTGGAGGTCTGGTTCATATTTAGTTGGAGGTTGACCACGGTTAGAACGGGGTGGAAGATAATATTGAACAGTAGTAGACTCAGTGTTTGGTGTGTTGGTGGTGGTCTCACGCAGACAAGGATCAATTTCATGATCAATTTCATCTAAATTAGTATTATTAAGGGTAGGATCAAGAGAAACAATCTCATTATTAGTTTCATCTACATTAGTATTATCAGAGATAGGATTAGAAGGTACCTCTGAAGAGTCAAGTTAAACTTGTGGAGAAGATTGAGCCAATTGGTTATGATCAGAAGCCACTATATTATCCAAAAAAGAAGTGTCCATATTTAGGATTAGCTCACTTCCTGCAGAATGATCCTCACACGATAATTTATCTTCACAATATAATTTTATATCTGAGATATCAAACATACTAACATCATGATTATGCACTTTACTTTCATTGCCTCCCTAAAGTGTAGAATCAACATAAACAAATTTATGCTCATTAAATGTCACATCCATAGAGATATAAAATTTCTTTGATGGTGGATGGTAAGCACGATAACCTTTTTGAGTTGAGCCATACCTAACAAAAATACATTTGAGAGCTTGTTCTTTAAGCTTTGTACATTAATGTGGGTGCAGGTGAACATATATAACACATCCAAAAACATGAGGTGGTAAATAAACCATGGAAGGAAGGATACAATGATCAGACAATACATCTAAAGGCCTTAAAAAGTTAAGCACACTAGAAGGGGTTTGATTAATCAAATAAACTGTAAAGCTCACAGCCTCACCCCATAAATGAGATGGAACATTACCATCTATCAAAAGTGATCTTGTCACCTCTAATATATGTCTATTTTTCTCTCAGCCACTCCATTTTGTTGTGGTGAATAAGGACATGTAGTTTGATATAAGATGCCTTTAGAGTTCATGAACTCTATTAATTCAGTCTTTAAATTACCATTCATTTAAATGTTTAATGTTGTCTGAGTTGATAATTTAATTTTTTGCTTGAATGATTATTGAAAGAAGCTAAACACTCGTTTTACTTGTGGTTTCACAATGGGTGTTCCAAGCAACTGTCACACCTTAATAATTATTGTATTTGACACCATTTACTTGTGCATGACAATGAAGCCACTCTCTATAAATTCCTGGTCTCCTTGCTACACATTACGTATTTGACACCATTTACGCAATCTCTAGTTAATACAGTCCTTCACTCTCTCTACCACTGCCAATCTTCTCCTTGGAATGGTTGTTCTTAAAAAAAACAATGGGTTGGATAAAACGAGGCAACACAAGAATGTGATTTGGTTAACTTGCTGACAGAGAGAAGATTACAGTTCAATGTAGGAACAAATAAAACATCAGGAATTGATAAGGAGGGTGAGAGGGATATACCACCTACACCTTCAATAGGAGATGAGACCCCATTGGCATTAATAATAACAGTCTTAGAACAATTAGAGGAAAGGTTAGTAAATATATGTGGATCACAAGTCATATGATCAGTAGCACCTGAATCAATTATCCAATCACTACCCATAGTAACAACAGAAAGATTAAGAGCAGAGTTAGATATACCTGACTTGGTCACAAATCCGGCAGCAGTAGAACTATGGTTCTTGGAAGTAGCTTCTACCTTGGTATTGGGAGTAGTTTTGCCTTTTGGATGCCAATCCGGATAGCCATGGAGTTTAAAACATATCTCCATGACATGATTATCCTCATTGCAGTGGGTACACTTGCGGATTCCTTTCTTAGGAAACTTCTTAACCACAAAGGCAGTCCCTATAGTAGACTCACTATCAAGCATAGCCTCTTAGCGGCATGCCTCGACACAAACAGTTGCATAAACTGATTGAACATTTGGAAGGGGAGTGGTAGCAAGGATACGACCATGAACTGCATCCAAATGTGTATCCAAGCCAGCCAAAAAAACATAAACTCGTTAAGAATTAATCATGTTGTTATATTTTTCAACATCTTTAGGAAATTCCATGGTACAATTCGTGATAGTATCATACTCCAGCCATAATCTTTGCAATTTACCAAAATATGTAATAACAGATCCTCCATTTTGCTGAGTAGAGATTACCTCACGATATAATTGATATGATCGGGATGCATCCTGGTTGATTGAGTATGTTTGCTGCAGTGTCCCAGATGTTTGCTGTAGCTAAGCGAATAAAGAGGGATCTGATTTCTTTTGTCATGGAGTCTAGAAGCCAAGACTTGACTAGACAGTTTTCATCTTCCTATGCTTCATATTCTTTAGATTTCTTGTTTATTGTTGCAGCCTTTGTTCTAGAGATGTAACCCCAACGTTTTCTGCCTCTGATCTTGTTTTGTGCGTTCAACGACCACTCAACATAGTTGGTGCCGCCAAGCCGTTCAGGGGTGAGCGCTTCATGCGTATGGGTAGCAGCGGAAGTCCCAGAATCATGTTTCTCCTATTGATTTTTATCGGAAGGAGCCATCAGAAATATTCAATGAAATAAAGAAGCACTGATTCCTATATTGTAGAGGATGTCAATGCTTGGCTCTTGATACCATATAAAAAAGGTTTAACGAATAATTCTGATGATATTATTTCAAAGAATAGTGTACCATATATATACATACAAGGGTCCTATAATTCCTCAACTATTAAAGGAATGACAGCTGCATAAATTACCTCACAGTGGCAATAATGCCTAAATTACAACTAACACAATATTTGACATATCTTAACAATATGGAGAGGTACTACATATTTATTATGTGTAAGTTATTATGAACTAAGTACCTCATTAGTTATTTTAAGTTCTATTATTTTTTTACCAGCACTGTGTTTATGGATTTGGTCTTCATTTGCTGCTTTAATTGCCTATTTGGTCTTCATTTGCTGCTTTAATTATGAACTAAGCCTATTTGATTTATCAATTGACTTGTGTATCCCCAAAATTAGTTTCATATTATTTTTCTCCCATCTGATGTGTTCTTCATTTGCTGCTTTATTTGCCTGAGATTCGGTCTCAAAATTTGATACTTTGTTGCAAAGGGAAGTTGCTGTCACTCTGAATCTTTCTGCAAGTTCTTTGAAAATTGATTCAAAGTTGGTTTTGCTTGGAGGGACTAAGAAAAGAAAAGAAAGAGTGAAAGAGAGTTTTGAACAATGTTGTTGAAATCAATGGGTGACTAGTAAAATCATACAATTTTGTGATGTTTATGAAGCTTTCCGTCTCACAAGCCAAGCAAAATCGTAATTTGAAGGAAGCAGGTGAAATCATCGATGTAGCACGTAGAATCATGGGATCTAATCAAATCGTGTTGTCTATAAGACAATAGCGGCACCATTTTTTTTAATTATTCTATTGCAATTTGCAAATTGAGTCATGGGCCAATCTTAAAAAAAAAGTCCTACTTTCATATTTCAATTATTTAAGACCATGAATAATCACTCTTAATTCCCACACTATATTGCCTCTTGCTCAATTTAACTGTCATGTTAGTACCTAAAGCGGCAACAACAATTGCATTAAATTGACAATTCCAATTGCCTCTAGGTCAGTTCCCTCAATTTTGTTGTTTAATCTTTCTTATTCAAAATTATTTAGTTAGGAATTAGGATTTTGGTCTTGATTATGAACTATTTGATAATAATATAATTTTTAAGGGTGAGACGCCCCAAAAATTGGGGGTAAATTTTTCGCGTTTTATAATTATTATTAGACAAATAAATAAAGTGGTGAAGCTTTAACTCAATACCCTGGATCTATGAAAAACCTATCTCATATATGGAGATATGGAAGGCGAGTTAAAAATAATTACTAAGAAGTTTTCAGTTAAACACAGTGGAAAGAATCATTTAAAATGATGTTGTATGATTGGATTTAGAGAGGATGAATTTCATGAGGTTTATTAGTCCTTAATAAGTCTAAAGTATTATTAAGATGATGTGAGAAGGAACATTCATGCAAAGGAAAACCAAAATAAACAAAACAAGGCATTTGGGAGGAAACAGGGGCATCTCGCTCAAGCGGATGCCCCACTCGCTTGAGCGAGTTCTGTGGCCCAAGCTTGAGCGGAACCAACCAGCGCGCTTGAGCGAAGAAGAGAAAAGTATCAGGTGCCAATCTCGCTTGAGCGAGATCGTTCCAGGAGAATCAGGTACTGAATTCGCTTAGGCGAAACACGACCGCTTAAGTGAAAAAGGGGCAGTACCTTACTGTCCAATTTTCGCTCGAGCCAGGCTAGGCTCGCTTGGGTGAAAGTCATCCAGAATCAATTTTTCCCTTGCTCGCTTGAGCAAACCTCCAAACACTGACCATTCACTCAAGCGAAAATGGTCCAGTAACTATTTGACCAACGCTCGCTCAGGCGAGGCCTTACCTGTCTGAGCGAAATAACTCCAGTAACCAAACCTCTGATTCCAGGAGGTTTCGCTTGGGCAAAATTGTCATTCGCTTGGGCGAATCTGGACCAGAGGCCACACCTCTGATTCATGAAGATCTCACTTGAGCGAGATTGCCACTCGCTTGAGCGAGTTATGCAAAACAAGTGAAAATCATGGGATTTCAAACAACATGACACATCAAACTTCATTCATACCATTTTAGCCTATACCGACATATTGAATACATTCAATCATTCATTTAAAAGTCCATCCCATTGTTTATACTCATCAAGGTCCATTTTCAACCATCTAATGCATGACATTTGAAATCATTTTCTCAAAACTTCATAAAATACCACAAGTTATGAAACACACCATCCATTCATGAAAATTTAACATCAACAAACATCATAATTCACCATCTTACATCATTTGGGTCATTAATGAAAATTGGCCAGACACTCCAAGGTCTAATTTTCCTACATGACCCTTAAAATCATCAAGCTATAATCTAGATGGTAAAATAAGCATATAAATACACTATATGCTATACAAAAAATCTAGATTTGTCGGCCAAGGCGCTCCCTATACACCTATTTACCTCCTTCCGCAAAATGTACTTCAAAAGATTCACTCCACCCATGAGTGCCCTGCATCACAAGTCTAAAAAGTAGACAACATGGGAGAGTGAGTCATACATTCCAAAAGAATTAATATGAATACTATGTGATTATGTACACATGCATCAAAACATGTATACTTTGCATACACATATCATTCACCATCAACTATCATCATAATATACAATTATCTTTGTAAATCAAGCAAGTATAAAATCGCACACATGATCTAGTCCTTCAACAATGAGACTATTACACATTTCATCATCTTACCTACACTGTTATTTGGTATTCACATCTTTTATGTTGTCTTAATATAATTTCTCATTCTCAACACAACCATCATCATATCTCATCACCTTTGGCATACTTCCTTGCTATATACAAATGCTCTTAAGCTAATGCATATGCATAAAGGAATATTTCAACAATTGCAGATCTGACTGTGGGATATAACACCAAATATGGGAATCAAGTATGATCATCTAACCATACTTCTACTGTAATAGTAAAATGTGTACACTTATCATTAAATTGCATGCATTTCACCAATTCTTTTACTGGTACCAAACCGCATCACCCATTTACAACACCGGTCATTTTCACCATGACCGCGGTAAACAACATAATTAATATATGGTGTTGCGGGCCAACCATGAGCCATATCTTGGCAGCTGTGATCCCAAGGACCACCGGGGACACCTGCTCATCAAGAGCCACCCCCACAAGGGTCAACCACATGTGGCTCCCCATAGCACAACATGGGCAGCTTTGTGACTTACACACCAAGTCACAGGGGAAACAACAAATTGCTCGTGCACAGAGCCGCCCTCCCACTGGGCCAACCGGGGGAATCCCCTAAAATTCCAACACCGGCAGCTATGCAGTATGCCATGGATGCAAATACCAATCATATGTATTTCTTACTCTATGCATCCTATACATGCCACTCATCAAACATTACCAACACCACTTCACCATTTTTAGTGGATTTTATTATCGTTAACTTCAGTTTTTATTCTTAAGTTTTAAATGTGGCATTTTAATAGTTCACTCACCATTTACAATGGTACTCATCATCAATTTCAATCATCAACTTTTCTTTATCAAATCATGGTATGTTATTCATTCACACCCATTCTCAATCAAACATCAACAATACTCAATTCACATCTATGGTGGACATAAGTATAGCATCATATTATCAAACAATCCACACCACCATATAGCACACCATATCTATCCTAATTGCATAAAGCATGTTGCCAAACATTATCACCAACATCACATATACAATACAAATTTCCATGACACCAAAAGCAAGGCAAACATGCAAGTTGTCACATATGACAATCAAATACTATTCAATTCATGCAATTAGAACATAAAGACTCCTCTCCTACCTCAAGAGAAGAATCTGATTGATACGACGTACCCACCTCGTCGTTCGGAATGGATCCTACATTAATATTCACATAGAATCAAAATCAATCAACCATTTAAGACACAACTTCAACTCTAATTAACCATTATTATATCTATAATTTCATAACATGTACAAGACATGCTATAGACATCATTTTATCACTTGTTAGGCTTCGGGAATTCCCTTCCATCAAGCCACATTCATTATATCTAAGGCCACAAACAACCATAGCCCAACATTCCTAAAATTAATCCATTTACCAATATTCATATTCTCAAAATTATACATTTCCTCTCAAAATGCATTATCCACATCACATTTTCCATTTTCCCCAAATCTTAAAAGTTAGGGTTTCCACCAAACCCAACCACATTCATTTAATCCATCATAACTCTCATCTCCTTCCAACCATACCTTCATCTACCACATTTATTTCATTCAAATCTTGCATTTATGACAACCCACTCAAGGGCTTCCATATTTAAGACCTCCATTAAATACTCTATTCACCTACATTACTCCCCCAAGCTATAATAACTCATAACCAATGCATTAACCCATCCAAAAATGGTGAGAAAAGCTTACCTCACCCAAAAACAAAAATGGGTTCCAAGAGGGGAGAGCGGCTGTGAAAATGGAGAAGAGAGGAAGACTTCAAGCTTGATGATTTCCCTCAAGCTTAAACCAAACGAAAATGGTGGAGGAAGAAGGAGACACCACTTTGTCTTGGGTTTTTGGAGAAGAAGATAAGAGAGGAATGAAGGAGGAAATAAGAGAGAAGAAGAAATGAAGTGTTTGCCAATTCACTCAGTAAGTTCACGAAAAGAGAAGGGAAAAATTGGGCTTTTTCCTTTATTTTTAATCCTCTTATTAAAAGATTCATCGTTTTATGACAAACAGGATCTATGTTTGGGCTCAATACTTTATCTGAAAATTATTCTGAATACATATTCGGACTCCCAATAATATTCTCAACAGCCCTGACCAATATCATCCCAATCAGAGATACTTGGTCTGACATCCATATTTTAATCGGGTCAGTTTTCAGCTTATTCGGTCCCAATAAATTAATAACAGTTCCTAAAAATCTTAATTTAATTAATTCCAATATTTTGGGACATTAAATAATCCACATTCTATTATTTAATATTTATTTCCTTAATTAATTCTCTATTTTAAAATTTAGGATGTTAAAAAAGGAATAATAGGATATTTTTATTATTCTAATGCAATTACACAGGTCAAGTTTAATTTTACATTTTAGGTGGAATTTTACCATCTATGTTATGATTCTATGAGATAAGATCTTTTACCCATTCTTTCAAATTTACATAAAATCTTGATGTAGACAAGATGGGGGAATGTAGCAGACATTTTTTAATTGAGGAATTGCCATCACATTTGGTTTTAGAAATTCTATGCTCTGGCTCAGTTCAAGAGACCTTGTTTATTTAGAAATAATTGTACAAGTTCTCTAGTCTATCTTCTCCATGTAGTGCATTCAGAAATTACACTTCTTGAGTTTTACCTGCATACTACAAAAGCTATTGCCGAATTTCGTGACCTCTATAGAGGGGGGAATTTATTAACATTTTTGTTTCTCAATCACAGGTTAGTGGACCTATTGTTAGAATATGTGAAAAATATCAAATAGTATATTGACTATACCTTAGATTATCTCGTAGGCTATGGTTATGGGTTTTACTATAAGTAATGAATTACAAAATGCCATATGTGGGATGGCATAAAGTTTGTTGGCTTTTTTTGTTACTTATTTCTTTGCTAATGTTAAAGGAACATTTGACTAAGAGTTCTAACATTTAGAGATATTTTGGAACGGATAGTAGGCAAGCAATGGATCTTAGAATTCCCACTAAATTATTTTTTTATCTTTTTTATTTTTGCATGCTTCCTTTGCAAATTAAGTAGTGGCTTGGTTGGACTTGATTAAAAAAAAGATCTATTAATTCTATAGAGTTTTAATTGTCTTAAACGGCGTAAAAAATCAATATTAACTGTTAAATTTTTTTATTTTCACAACTTAATTTTTTTCAACTAGTTATCAAACGGACGTTAAGAAAAGTTTGAGATGTATAATGGATATGCAGGAAATTGGAAGAGAGTTTAGAGGTTATTGTTAAACATTTTGTTATGTTTTAACTTTATACTCTTAATTATTAGATATTTATAGATATCTAATAATGTCTTCTCCTTATAAATCTCTTATACTCTTAACTCATTAAAGACTAATCATTTTATGTCATTTACATATTATTAGCTACCTCAAATTATAGTATTTCTATAAAAATTACTTATAACTCTACATTATGTATCGGTTAATTACTTAAAATTTGAGATGTTATATTAATAACTCTAACTCTAACCCTTAGTTACAACATTAAGAATAAGAGGATAATCAAGTTCAAAATTTTGAATTTAAAAAATGTTAATCACATAAAATAACGAAATTAAGGTAGTACTTGTAAGTTAAAAATTTAAACTTTATATGAAATAACTCTAAACCCTAATCCTCAGTCTCAAATATAGTAGGGGACTACAATGTTACCAAATTCTTTTTTGCAATTTATAAAAATTTAATCACATAAAATGATAAATTTAAGGAACCCAATAAATGTAATGGATCAATAAAAATCAAACTTTATATTTTAATAGAGTTTTTGGTAATTATGGGGTAGAAAAAAATATTTTGTAAAATGGGGTTATCTTAAAAATACTTTCTTGTCTAGGGTGAGAACTATCATGCCAACAATTATGTTTTTGCACTTGTCACATTATGAAACATGTATTTCGTTATATAGGGTGAAATGTATGCATGTTTGACAAGTGTCAACATATATAATGCATTTCACAAGAGAGGGAGACGAAATATATGTTACATTTTACACTTCAAAAAAGTGAAATACATACTAGAATGACAAGTGTGTGTTTTACCTTTGAAAAGTATAAAACTTAACTAACGCTAACCCACATTGTCAGCAATGCTCCTCTCCCCCTATCTTTGATTGCATGAGTTTTAGTCGGTATCACTACAGGTAATAATATATAATAATAATAATATCATTTATTTTAAAATATATTTATTAATACATTAATAATAATAGTTGGCTGTTTCCCTCCCCGCTAATAAGATAAAATCTGGGCAACCGCCATTTTACAACTATGACTACTGTTTCAAATCCAATATGTTATTTTATGTAACACTAGTAAATGACGAGTCATGTCAACCAACTCACTTTATAATTATAAGCATATATTTGAGTACCATTTTACCCATATTATTTTAACTGTTTTGGAATTTAAATTACCATTCATTTAAATGTTTAATGTTGTCTGAGTTGATAATTTAATTTTTTGCTTGAATGATTATTGAAAAAAGCTAAACACTCGTTTTACCTGTGGTTTCACAATGGGTGTTCCAAGCAACTGCCACACCTTAATAATTATCGTATTTGACACCATTTTCGCAATCTATAGTTACAACACATTACACATTACACTGAACATTCATGGCTTAAAATCCTAAAGGTTGTCGAATGACACACATAGATATTAAACAATAACCCAAATAACCAACTAATACAACTTAAACTTGTTTCATCAAATAACACAACATTTAAACTCTCCTCACTTATGAACAACGAACAAAACCACAACCATCTCACCCAAACTCAACATGGCTGAAATTTTCGTCATCAAGTATCCACCTTCTTCGAAAATTCACTGCAACTCCTTAGTGTTAAGTGGCATACCGTGGAAAATCACATTATTTTGTCCATGTTGTCCAAAACTAGAGGTAAATTGTTTTGGTACCTCCATATCATGTATATCTTGGTTTAAGAGAACATTATTCATCTGCCAGAACTCCATGCATGCAATCTCTGCTTTAGATCGTGTAATATATGACTTAAAAATACAGCCATTATACCCATTTACTTGAGTGTGCCACTCAGGCCATGTGTTGTATATTCCAGCTTGTCGAGCGAATAAGACAACATACATTTTTGGTAGACGACAATAATGGGTTGAATGATCCATGTGTTTTTGGCTTACAATTAGTGTATGAATCTTGGGTCATGAGCTGGTCCTGGTGGTCTTGGATATATGGTTTAATTCTATAAAGACAAAAATGTTCAAGGTAATATACAACGGTTATGTGTTTTTCCACACCGCTTATGGGTACAATTTTAAACGAGCCTGCTAGTGACACAGTAGCCCATTCTACTATAAGATTTACAAGGCCTTTGCATTATAGTTGTGTCTAATCAAAATTTGATAGCATCAGTCCGCACACAGGTATATTCTGTGTGGGTAGGACGAAATTAGGATGCTAACCTATTGGACCCCTTAAAAATAGGTAAATTGGATTAAAAAATTAAGTTTCTTTTTTTAAACAAGTCCAGTTTGTTTTAACCCGTTAAAAAATAAGTCGGGTTAGGTTGTTCTGTCGGATCACTTATAAAAAATTATATATATATATATATATATATATATATATTAAAGGGTTATAATTATTTGATTTGGATTATTAATGATAGTTGTATAAATTTAATAATATAATATTATAAAATTTACATAATAAATTTTTTTCATTAATGTAAATATAATTTATTTAAACTTTTAATGAAATAAATTTGGTTAATTATAAAAAATTGGTTTTGAAAAAGGTGAAATTTAGTTTTTATATCTATTTTTTTAGAAAGTCTTAAAAACAATATAAATTTAAAATAAGAAAATAACATGTATAATTTAAAGAAAAAAAGGGTTGGTCTGTTGGCTCGTAAGCCACATAGAATACGGGTTGGGCCAATGTTTCTAACCCGGTTTTCCTTTTTTGGTCCAGCCCGTATTTTGACGCACTTATACAGGCCTTGACCCCGGCTGTATGCCCGTATTATCACCCCTATACGTGGGCATAGGATGACATGTTTAATGAAGTTCACATCACATGATTGAGGTTACTAAAATAGTTTTTTAAAAATTACATAAATTAAAATAGAATTTGCTTGGACAGCAATGAAGTTGAAAATAATACCCATGAAAAAAATAGATACATAACAAAAGAAACAAAAAAATAAGAAAAAGGTATGAACACTAATTTCTATTTCTTAAGTAGATTAGTAAAAATATTTTAAAAATTAAATTCAGTCAATATTTTTAAAATATTTACAATGTAAATATAATTAAAAATAAGTTTTTAATATTAAATACATTGTTTATCATACCTCAGTATCACGCAAGCCTATCCATGAACATCAAACATCTAACAATTCTTATTTGTTCAAACCATAATCAACGTATAAGACCATTAGAGCTATCAAAACGGGTCAACCCGGCCCACACCAGTTCGCCCACCACAGGCTGGAATATTTTGCAACCCAACCCAACCCGACTCACTTTCTTGAGTGAGCCAGTTTTCTCAACCCAATCCAACCCACCTACC
This sequence comes from Clitoria ternatea, assembly GCA_037962975.1. NCBI lineage: Eukaryota > Viridiplantae > Streptophyta > Magnoliopsida > Fabales > Fabaceae > Clitoria > Clitoria ternatea. Next base: position 80,912,381 of record CM075672.1, read on the forward strand.
CACCGGATGGCTCTGGCCCGCCAATTAATTACTTCTATATAGACCAATGACCATTAATCAACATTCATCAAAAGTAAAACATATACATTAAGCTACATTAAACAAGCATTAACATTAACATTCATCAAAGAAATATCAACAACATTAAATTATTTAACCAATATTATTCAGCTTTCTTCAATCAAAAAATTAACTTAAAAAAAACACCTACAGCGGCACTAGGGAAGAAGAGGAATAGCGTGACATGTAACATCCCTAAAATTTCATTCTCATGTATAATTATTTTGATTAAGATCATCAATGATATTATCCATTTTATCTCGACTTTCTACGTAAATTTTGGTTAGAACAACATCTTCAATTTAACCTTTTAGCATGGTAAATAATTTTAACTTTATACCTTAGGTAAAATTTAATCAAATAACTTATTACCTACTTCCTTAGTTATTAATTTCTTTGCCTTTTCCATTTACTCCCATCAAATTACCATATACATCACTCAAAATACGTCATCTTGTACACATTTTAATTCCTCGTTGTCTTGGCTTTCCAACAAGACCAAATTTATTAAAATCCATTAAGATATGAGAGAGATATGCCCAAAATACCGAAACATTGTCAGAATTGATATTTACTTCAATCATACAAGCTACATTATGTAGGCTGTGGAAATGGTCAATAATCCAGCTTATTTTTCTCACCTAAAACCCCCGTGATCACCACAATTAATGTACCTAACATTCCACTACAATCTCATTGTGAAAAGCTTGTCCCCCACTTGTCATTTGCATGATTAAACCAACACTACATCTTGTTCCCAAGTAATAAGTTGAAGTTAATGAAGTCTCTCTCTCATTTTCTTTCATTTTCTCCATCAAAGTCCTTCTTGATCTAAAGTTAGGACAATAAGATAACACTTTCAACCACTCTAGGATCCTCCATCAAGGTAAGAGGGGATAGGGTTATGAATAAATATGAAATGGGTAGAATTGTATGCTGTTCTAGAAATTCTAGATTTAGTTTCGTAACTTGTTACTTAATTTCGAAGCTGAAAATATATGAATTTGACTTTTACTTCTTCATCAAAGTTGTAGATCTATGTTATATGAATTTTGAGCTTTGAATGACATGATTTAGATGCCTGTAGCTCAATTTATTATAAAAATTCTAAAGTATGTCTGTTCTGGAATATGTATCTTTTATTTTGTGTAAATATTAAAATTCTGGGGATTATAAATACATATTTAGACTTTCATGTCTTCATAAAAGTTGTAGATATTTATGTTAGGAATCTATAGAAAGTGGTTTCAATTTAAAAGGATATTTGTAGCTCTAGTTATACCTTAAATACAGAAGTATGTTCATGCTGAAAACCTGTTGACATAATTAACTGTTTGTATTTTTAAAACAGAATTTTGTGATGGGAATTAGTGTTTAGTGTCTTCATAAAAGTTTTAGATATTGTGTTATGAATAATTTAGAACTAGTCTCATGCCAAAATTACTTTTGTAGCTCCAGAAACGTTGATTTTACCAACATATATACGTTTTGTTACTTTCTTTGAGATAGTTTAGTATCCTATGAGTTTGTGATATTTCTGTTTGGATTTGGAATTTTTGGAATTCATGAAAATTATAGATAATGGAATTATTGAAACACAAAACTTGGCCTCATTCAAAAATTATTTTTATACCATGAGTTATAGTTAATTTACTAAAGATTGTCAAACCAGGAAATTTTCCAGCAATTGGTGATAATGAAAAATGATAACATATTGACTATTATGTGATTATGTCATGTTTCTGTTTGGAATTTAAAATTATGGTCTTCATGAATGTTGTAGATAATTTTGTTATGGAACTATAGAAAGTGAAATTACTAAAAAAGGATTTAAATTGCTCATGTTATGGCCTTTTTACTAATGTATGTTGCTGCTGTAAATTTCTAAAATTTACCTATGATGAATATTATGGATGAAAATGATATTTTCCATGTGGATATTGATTTATTTATGAATTATTGAAGGATTATTGATTATTATGGATGTTATTGAGTGTCCTATGAATGTCATACAATATGTATATTTTTGTGATGAATAATTATGAGTGACAAAATTAATGTATACATGAATGCCTTGTGGTTTATTGAGATATGTTGTTGAACTATAAATCCATGATTTTGAGAATTGATATATATGATGTGTCTTCTGAGGACTTGTGGCTTTCCAAGTGATTATGGAAGTATTGATATCATGGTATGTTAAATTGATAAAGAGAATTAAAGGCATTCATGCATCATAAGCATTTGGACGTGCCATGGAATTTAAGGGTTCCATGATTGTTGGCCCTAGTGGGGGGTTACTCTATGATGAGTTAAAGCCTTATTTTTGTTAAGCGCCATGAAAGGTAGGGATTCATGGTTTATGCTAAGTCCTACTTGTGTACTTCGGTACTTGAACGCCATGAAGGGTAGGGATTCATGGTATATGTTAAGTCCTACTTGTGTACTTCGGTACTTGAACGCTACGAAGGGTAGGGATTCGTGGCATTATGCTAAGTCCTACTTGTGTCTCTATGAGACTTTTTACTGTAATATTTCCACTAAATCAAAATGGATCCAGCATGACATCATTTAACTAAATTAAAGATTATTAAATGTAAATGACCTTGTTTGGCATATTCATCATATCATAATTGTTTGTTGATTGTGTTTGTGCAATTTTACTTATTTTATATTTATTCTATATTTTATCTCACTCTTACATTATTTTTACAGTGCACGCTTCATAGAAAGACGAGTGGTGCAATTAATGAAGCTTTTATGTTTTATATCTTGGACTTTGATTTCATTTGAGATTTAATATGTTGTAATAATATTATGTACCCCGTACTACAATCTTATCTATCATTTCTGCTATATAAATATATTATGTTTTATTTGTTCACGACTAGTATGCATGATAATATTCCGCATTTATCAATTTTTACGTGACCTCAGAATTTAAATTACGAATTTCAAAATGATTCTTTAAACGTGAAAAATTTATTTCAAAAATTTAGGTTAATTAATTGGAATTTGTAATTTGGGTTTTGGGTGTCACATGACAAACGTGGTCTAGTCTCGTATGGTGAAGCGTGTATGAACAGTGGTCTCGTGAAGCAGCTTGCGTGCATGAACCTGTGGTGAACACTGAACAACAGCTCACATAAAGTGTACAACAATTGGCCTGGTGGTATTGTGCAGGAAGAGCTCACGTGGTCATGTTGCGTGTGCAGTATGGTGAATCAGAGTGAAGAGAAGAGCGTCGTGGTGGGAGAAAAGAAGAACAATGTGGTTGGGAGAAGAAGAGAAGAGCACAGCATAGTAGGAGAAGAAAAGATCAACAATACCTTGGTGGAGAAAAAATTAGGGCCGGCTAAAGTGAAGTGAATAATGTGTGCAATGAGAACAGGGAAAAAAATTATCCCCTTTCAGATTCAGACCCTTCCCCCACGCATGTGTTTCTTTTTTTTAATCATTAACCCGTGGGCCAACCCGGCTCACCACGGGTTTAACCCACCGTGAGCCGGGTTCAACGGGCAGGGCCAAAAAATGCATTGCCTTCAAAATGAGCCTTTTTCTTCAACCCGGTTCACCAAAAACCCACCTCGAGCCGACTTGGCTCACGGGTTTCAACCCATTTTGATGCCTCTAAAGACCATGAATTATAACAATAAGATACACTGTACAAGACCATGCATTGTCAGATGTAAACCCTAAACCCTAATGTACAAGACTTCTTCTACGGTATGATAAATAATGTTTAAGACCATGCATCATCACACGTAACGGAAATATGGTTAACAGTGCACGTCGTCTGGAGTGGAATAGAATACACTACCACAAGGCGCTAGTGACCATTTTCAATAATATTATATTTGAATATTATTTTTAAATAGGTTCTAGATGGTTGAACACATCCAATTGCAAAACACAACATAAAAAAAATCAAATTCAAAAGTATTCTGAGGAACGCGTGAGCTAACATTAGAATGGAAGAAACGAAGGAGAACCAAAAGTATGAAAATCAATAAGTTTTTAAATCTTATGAATAATTTTAACATAGCCTCTTTCGGTAACCCAACAAGGAGATACAATACCGTGATGCAAAAAATATTGGTCAGTTATGATGATACCACATTTAATGAGCTAAAAATAAATATTTCGGGAAGATACTAATTAAACTTTTTTATAGGAACAAATAAAGGGAGTCTCAAAACCCTCAATCACCATGAATGAACCACTAAGAAAAAAAATATCTCAAGCAATATTAGTTTGAGAGAGAGGGGAAAGAAAGGCACAACAGAATTAATAAAAATGACTCATTCATTAATTAGGCAAACAAAAAAATAGTTTCTATACAAGGATCAAAAGTAACTAATTATACATGGTTATATTAACTAACATCCAAAATAATATATGTAACTAAGATTAGAAATTATCCTAACTATGGTTAGAGGGAGAAGTTAACATCCCCTCTCAAGTGGGAATGTGGTTATCCAATATTCCAAGCTTGGCAACTATGAGTTGAAATTAGGTGACAGCAAAGAGCTTAATTAGGATGTCTGTAACTTGATCCTTGGAGGAAATTGGAAGAAGATGGATACTGCCAGCCATGATGTGGTATCAGATCGATGGTGTGGCAATCAAGCTCTATATGTTGGATCCACTCATGAAAAGCTAGATTGGTGGCAATGTAGCATACTAACTGATTATCAAAGAAAAGATTAACAGGTGCAGGATGTGGAATCTGAAAATCCTGGAGAAGAGAAATCAACCATTAAGCTTTACAAGTGGCTAAGGCCAGGGCCTGTACTCTGCCTCTGAAGAGGACCTAGAAATAATGGGTTTTTTTATGCTCTTCCATGAAACTAGTGATTGCCCAAGAAAGAAGAAAAAATTAAAGGAAGATCTTCTACTGTCAGGACATGAGGCCCAATCTGAGTTAGAGTATCCTGTCAGTTTCAGCTCTAAGGTGGCAGGGAAGCCCTCTAGATGGAGCACTTTTGATGTACCTCAGAACCCTCAATGCGGCCTTGTGATGTTCAAAAATGGGAGCAGAAAGAAACTGGCTCAATTTACTAACAGAGAAAGATAAGCCTGCTGTTGTTAAGGTAAAACAACTTGCTAATCAGTTTCCTATAGGCAGTAGAATCAGGTAAAAGGGTCCCAGGCTGAAGGCTAAGCTTGGTATTAGATTCCATAGATGTGGTGAAAGGTTTACATCCACGAAGTCCAGATTCCTGAAGTAACTCCAAAGCATATTTCCTTTGGTACAAGGAGATGCCTTTGGTAGATCTTGCCGCTTCAAACCCAAGGAAGAATTTAAGCTGATCAAGATCTTTGATGCCAAACTTTTGGTCCAGAAGATGTTTGATTCCCTCAATTTCAGCCAGATCTTCCCCTACAAATACCAAATCATCCACATAGGTGAAGATTGTTGTGAATCCCTTTGATGTGCACTTAGTGAAAAGTGAGTAATCTGCCTTAGATTAAGTATAACTTGAGGACAGGAGCACCTCAGTGAGCTTAGCATGCCACTGCCTACTAGCCTACCTAAGGCCATAAAGTGACTTTTCAGCTTGCCTACAAGATTGGGATTGGGTAAAGAGAGGCCAAAAAGTAGTTCCATGTAAACCTCCTCATAAAGATCTCCATAGAGGAATATTATATTGACATCTAGCTATTGTAGGTGCCAATTTCTTACAAAAATAATAGAGAGTAGGATTCTGACTATAGTTGTCTTAACAACAGGGCTAAAGGTCTCCAAAAAATCTTATGCCTTCAGTTTGGGTGAAGCTTTTGGCCACAACTTGGTCAAAAGTACCATTTACCCTCAACTTGGTCTTGAATACCTATTTGCATTTGATAAGCTTCTTTCCTTGAGGAAGTGAAGTCAACTGCCAAGTTTGGTTAGACTCCAAGGCCTACAATTCAACATTAATAGCATTCTTGCATCAACACAAGTTTGTGGCTCACTGAGTGAAGAAATGGAAAGTGAAAAATGAGATTGTACAAGGGACAAATGGTGATAGGAAAGATAAGAACACAAGGGATACCTGATATTGAGAAGACTAGGAGATGTACCTGTGAGGGCCAATGTGTGATGATAATCCTTAAGGTAGGAAGGAATTTGTTTCTCTCTACTGGATCTTTTGGGCTGAATTACAATTCCTGGTTCTTCAATTATTTCCAAAGGCAATTGAGAAATAGAAATATAATGCTTGGTAGAACAAGGTGGGGCAACATGATGGTTACTAATAGGATCGTTTACATTATCATAGGGATCAAGGTCAGTATTTACATCAATGTCAAATAACCATGGGACTTTGTGTGTGGTGTCAGTGGTAGTTGATGCAAAAAAGGTAGTAGTTGACAATGTAGGGAAGATATTTTCATGAAAATTAGCATGTCTAGATGGGAAGGTTTCTCTAGTCTTAACATCATATAACAGATTGCCTTTTACACCAGATTTATATCCCAGAAATATACACTTCCTAGCTCTGGGATCAAGTTTGGTTCTGTTAGAGGTTAATGTAAAAGCAAATGCAAGGCAACTGAAAGTTTTTAAATTTGAAATATCAGGAATCTGACCATGGTGTAAAACATGATAAGGACTCTTATTGTTTAGAAACTTTGTTGGTAGTCTATTTATTAAATGCATAACATGGAACACTACATGATTCCAAAAGGATTTAGGGACATTGGATTAGAACATAAAAGTTATGGCCATGCCTAGTATATGTTGATGCTTCCTTTCCACAATCCAATTTTGTTGTGGTGTTTCAGCATAAAAGTGTTGATATATGATCCCTTTGGAATTAAACCAGTCATGCATCTCAAACTTATTTCCATTGTCTATTCTGATTATTTTTATTTTCTTTTGAAATTGTGTTTCTATTAGTTGCACAAAAGATTGGATCAAATGTCTAGCCTCATGTTTATTTTTCATCAAGTATACCTAGTTATGTTCTCTGCAATGGTTAAAAAAATATTTATGACTAAAAACTGAAGGTATAGAAAGATGTCCCCAAATGTCTATATGAATTATTTCAAAAATAGCTTTGGTTACAGTTTGGCTAATACAGAAAGGAAACTTTTTTTTCTTTTCCAAAGTAACAAACATCACATGGTTCTAAAATTTTATTACATATAATGAAAAGATAAATGTTCTGTAACTGTTGTAACTTTTCATGTGAGAGATGACCAAAGCTCAGATGCCAAAAATTGCTATCATACAAATAAAAATTATGGGTCCAATGCTGAGAGAAATCTGGATTCTGAGAAGAACTCGTCACATATAGGTCAAAACACAAGTCAGTTGTACCAATCATCTTCAATGTATGGGTGTCTTGGATTTGGCAATTAACAGAAGAAAATGTGAATTTGCATTCTAAATTTTTTGTGAGTTTTGAGACTAAAATCAAATTAAAACTAAATGAAAGAATTAATAACACATGAAAAGAATAGTGGCAACTACCTTACTACCATCAGGCAATTTGATATGTATAGGCTTAAATCTGCTTGTGTGTATGAAACAGGGTTAAGGAATTACACACATGATCAGTGGTTCATGTATCAATAATACAGGAGTTAGAGTCAGTGAATTTGGCTAGAGAGTATACTGAACCTGATGGTTGGGAGCCCACATTCTTATTTTGACTATTAGTAACCATCTGGTTCACAATGTGAGATTCAAGTTGTTGGAGCAATGCTAGTAAGGCTTTATAGTGATCTGGAGTAAAACTTAGCCTAGGCACCTCTTTCACTTCCTTTAGGGAAGACACACTGACCCTTTCATCCACATCATCATCATCCTCTTCTAAAACATAATTTTTTAATGTGTAACTTTTCTTGAAATGTAGTGGATATCCATGTTTTTTGTAGCAAGTATCTACAGTGTGGCCCACCTTGCCACAATATTAACATAATTTGTTGTTATATCCTCTACCAGCTTGACCATGGCCTCCTGATTAATTCAATTGGCCTTGACCTCCTCTTTGATTTCCTCTTCCTAAATTGCCACCAAATGCCATCAAAGCTTATGAATCTGAAACAGGTGCACCAAATTGTTTTTCCTGTTAAACTAATAATGAGAATACTTTACTTAAAGTTGGTAAGGAATCCATTAGTATTTCACAGCAGAATATTGTTCATTAAGTCCTTTCAAGAACCTAATAACATGATCATTTTCTCTGTAATTCTTTATTGTAAGAACAAGTTAACAATTACACCTCACCTAGCATGTACACACAGGTATAGGTCTGAAATTTTCAAGCTCTTGCTAGAGCCCTTATAGTTGAGTGAAATAAGCAGTCACAAAGGAATGCCCTTGCTTGAGACCATAAATCTCCTCCTGAAGCTCAGAAATCCTAAGAATATCACCCTGGTAGTATCTATCCCTAAGATCCTTCCATCCTTGATAGCGATGTCCATCCATGGCACACTTTGTTCAATAGGAACCTTCAAGGAATGTATTATCCATGACAGTACCATTGTATTACATCTCTCCCATTTGTTGAACATTACATCTTCATTAGGTTTTGGTAAAGTGTCATCTACAAACCTCATCTTGTTCTTCAATTTTAACCTTATAGTTACAGGTCTAGACCAAGAATGGTAGTTTTTCCCATTCAAAGGAATCAAAGCTATTGAAGCTCCAAGGTTCTCATTCACATGCAAGAAAATAGGGACTTGAGGGATCTATCTTAACGTTTGCCATTTTCTCACCATAAGCAACAGAAGCAAAGAAAGAATTGAGAAGAAAAGAGATATGTGACCAAGAAGAAAATACCAACAAAGTTGAAAGAAGAAAACACAGATCGAAGAATCGGACAAATGAAACAGAATCAACTAAATGAGTTAAGGTAAAGTTCAATCCTCCAATGTGAAGAATCGAAGCCTCAACCATGAACAATCGAGTTTCAGATGCACAACAGAGCCCCTAGGAAAAAGGGCTATGATACCATCTCAACACCCTTAATCACCATGAATTAACCACCAAGAAAAAAATTCCTCAAGCAATATCAGTTTTAGAGAGAGGGAAAAGAAGTTGGGAACAAATAGGTGAAACTGTCACAGCACCTAGGGCCGCTAGCACTAATCCAACAATTAAGGTTAGCAAAAAAGATGAGTGAAAGCTTCAAATGGTCTGCTTAGTGGACGGGTAGTATTCTAGCTTAGTGGTGCCAGAGATGAAACAAAAACACAAATAGGTGGGAACTATAACAGAGTGATAGATAGGGAGAGTGAGATCCAAGAATAATGAAAAAGAATGAGACAAGGAGACAAATGAATTGGGAAATGGAGAGGGATAAGAGAAGAAGAGGAAGAGCGAGATGAGACATTTACCGACGATGAGCAAGACCACGACTGAGCGGTAAGGATGACGAGGGCGCTTATGACGAAAAAGCAGCGATGAATGTAACACCCTGAATCTTTAAAGTAAGAAGTTAAATTAAGAAAATAAATTTTGAATATTTAAATGTGGGCTAATTAATATCCCAAAATTCTTGAAATGGTTTAAACAAGACTCTTGGAAACTGCTAGTGAATTATGGTGACCGAATAAGTTGAAAACTGGCCCAGAGAGAATATGAGTGTCGGACCAAGTATCTCCGATTGAGATGTCGTTGGTCAGGGCTGTAGATGATATTATGGGGAATCCGAATATATATTCGGAATAATTTTTAGAATAAGTATGGAGCCCGAACAGTGAGCCTTTTTAGTTAAAAATGGAAGAGTTTAGTGAAGAGTTAAAAATGTAAATAAAAACTCTCACTCTTTTCACTCTCACTTCCGTGACTCACCCTTTTCTTGGAGGCAAAGACACATTTCTTCTTCTTCCCTCATTTTCCCTTCGTCATATCTTCTTCTTCTTCCCCAAGATCTTGAACAACTTGGTGCCCTTTTCCCCTCTTATTTTCGTCCACCCTTAAAGCTTGAAGGAAGGCATGGTGGCTTGAAGCTTCTCTCCTCCTCCTCTTCATTTTCGTCATCCTCATTCTCCCTCTTAAACTCCATTTTCGTTTTAGGGCAAGGTAAGCCCTTTACCACCATTTTTATGTTTGGAGTCTAGGGAATAGGGGATGGTAACTTGGAGGAGTATTAAATGTTGTGGGTAGAGAAAAGAAATATTAAATGCATGAACCCTAAGGTGTGGGTGGAATAATAAGGGTATTTATGAGTAATAAAAGAAGTTTGTGAAGATGGGGTTGAGGGATGATGAGTATTTATGATGGATGATGGGTTTGGTGAAAACCCTAACTTATTGAAATTGGGGGAAATGTATAATATTGAAGGATTAACATTTATTGATGGGGGAAATGTAATAAATGAAGAAACATTAATATTTGATGATGATTATGGATGGTAGTTAGAATATATAAATGGAAACCACATGAAATGGGATTAAATGTAAGTTTGGTAAATGGATAACTTAACAATATAGGTTGCTACTTTAATAATAATGAGTGGTGAGTTAAGGGAAGGAATTCCCGAAGCCTAAGTGAGCAAAAGAATAAACTTATGACAGCTCCCACATGATGAGAACCATGTGTACATAGATATGTATATGTGTATTAAAATGGCTTTTGAGTAAATAATTGATGTGGTCCTATAATGATTGGTGTAGGACTTGATAACTCGGGTGAAGCGGGAACATCAAACCCGGAAGTTTACTTCTCTTAAGGTAGGAAAGGGGTGTATTTTCTAAATGTATGAGAATTATGATGATAATGTATGTATTAATGCAATATGGCATGTTGTCTTGATTAAATGTGTTATTATGTGGCTAAAATGAGAATTTTGTATGGTATTTAGAAATGAGCGTTTATGTGTTGAAATCTAAATGAGGCTATGAATGGCATGTTATGTGATAATGTGTTATTGATTCATAAACGATATGATGAATATTTCACCCTGCGGGGTGCCATGAAGGGTAAGTCCCGGAGTGATGATGATGTTGAGAATTGATGAATATTTCACCTTGCGGGGTGCCACGAAGGGTAAATCCCGGAGTGATGATGATATTGTGAATTGATGAATATATCACCTTGCGGGGTGCCACGAAGGGTATATCCCGGAGTGATGATGTTAATTTATGTGATTGAAGTCGGATCTGTGCATATGTATTGTAAACACTAGCACACGTATTAGCCATAGAAGCAAGGCATAAAGTGATACTCTGTTTGTGAGGTTATGAGAGGAATAGGTGGAACCCTTGAATTGGAATATTAATCTGGACTATGATATCAGTTATTGTGAATTTGAGAATAATTGTATTGCATTCATTCATATGTTGTTTTATTTATTAGATTTTCATCATTGAGAAAGTATACTCACTCTCCCTGTGGTATATTTTTTAGCTCCTGTGTTGTAGGACTTGCCTTGGAGCTGTTTTGTGGAGGAGAAGTGTGAAGGAAGCCTCTTTTTGGTAAAGAATGCCTTGGCCTGCAACATTTTGATTTTATGGTTTGTGTAGAATGTTTGTAATGTATATAGTATTCTGCATATTTTGTATAGCCATGAATTGGTATGAATGATGTATAATAATTATGTAGGTCATGTGTGAAAATTGGAACCCACATATAAGACCAATTTTCAATTATGACCTTGGTGATGTAAGACGCTAATGTGTGAGTGCTTGAATTTTGCTCACTTTGATGATCAAATGATGAGAATTGTGAATGATGACTTTAAGTGTTGTATAATTGATGATATTTCATGATTGTTATGCATAAGTAAGGAACTAGTAGGGTCAAAATGAATTTTATGAGTTTTGGGTAGTGTGTGGTGGTTCCAATAGCTTAAATACATGAATTGTGACTTGTAGAAACTGGAACGGGTCAATTCCGTTGAGAATAGACCCTTAAGTTACTCAAAAAGGCTCAGGAATGGACTAAACGCATTTAGTTGCATAAGTTTCTCATTTTTGAGAATTTTTGAATGAGGCCGGTGGCCACATATCACAATTGGTGTATTTTAGTTGGTGTCAAAATTTGGTAGCGTTTGGAGTTGATATGAAAAAGTTAGGGGGGTTAGAAGTCTAAAAATAAGGCTTTCTCTGCATAAAAACAGCAACTGTGCTGTCTCGAATCGATTCGAGGATCTCTGAATCGATTCAAGAGTTGTTGTTTTCACTGTTTTTGGTTCCAGGAAGGCCTGAATCGATTCATACGATCTTGAATCGATTCAAGGACCTCTGTTTACATAATTTTGAGTTCCAGAAGCGTCTGAATCGATTCATACGAGCTTGAATCGATTCAAGGGGTCCTGTTTTCACTGTTTTGCACTCCAGAATCATTTGAATCGATTCATAGGGTGTTTGAATCAATTCATGACCCTGTTTTTCACATTTTTCCCCTATCTTGGGATATCATTGGTGTTGTTTGACTCTAATATGAGCGTACAACGCCCCACTCGCATAATTAATACATTTTATCAATTCGTTGGACCATCCTTTGACCTCCTACCACTTCCCTTCATTTCCTTAATGTAATTGTACACTTCCGCTACTCCTTGTTGATGATCATGAGATAAATCATCCAAGGTTCACTCTTTGACTTAATCGTTCACCTTCTCATATCTTCACATATGAGAAAGGTTGTTAAAATAGGTCCGGGGATTACTTGCCAAAGTTTTCTTCTCGCGATCCCTTCCATCCTTTAATTGTTTTAAATCGTGAAAAATTTACCCTATTTTCGGGGTGTGACAACTTGGTATCAGAGCATTATTAGCTTTGTATTACTGTGATTAGCTGTGTTATTACCAGAACATGATATGTGATTGAGGAATGATTGTCCTTATTGTTTGGTTAAGTATGAACTGATTGTGGATTGAAAGTAATTGTTATAAGTCCAGCCAAGCTTTCTTCACACTATCCTCCCTTAATGATGAATCCGATGAATTGTGAATGCATACTACATTATGATATAATGATACTCTTGTATGAGCTTGAATATGTATTGGTTGATATTGGACTCCATGATGGAGGGCCGTAACTAAATTTTTATGATAAAGTGCTATAGTGTGAGATGATAAGGGAATTTTTATGAATGAGATTACTAATGTTAGATGAATATTTGTTATGATTTTAGATATCGAGATGGCCCGTCGTCGTCAAGATAATGATGACGCTATAGCTAGAGCCTTGAACCGTTTGTCGGATCTCCTTGAAACGCAAAACCGTGAAAGACAAGAGGCAGAAAGACAACCTGCTCCTGTTGTTCAAGGTACTCAAGGCCTTGACATGTTTTTGAAGCGGAAACCCTCTGAGTTTCATGGTGGATTTAGGCCTGAACAAGCCTACGCTTGGATTCGTGATGTTGAGCGGATCTTTGATAGTTTCGAGTGCAATGAGCTCCAAAAAGTGGAGTATGCTATTTTCATGCTAAGAGATGAAGCGGAGACTTGGTGGAGACTCACCAAGAGTAGAATGAATGCTGCTGCTATTCCCTTAACTTGGGAAAATTTTAAAATTGAACTCATGAGGAAATATGTGCCCGAAAGTTATAAGAGCAAGAAGGAACTCGAGTTCATGGAACTCAGACAAGGCACGATGACGGTGGAAGAATATGCTTCCAAACTTGAGGAACTTTGTGAATTCTACCCTTCTTATCTACAAGAGGGAACTGAAGCGTCAAAATGTGTGAAATTCAAGAACGGTCTATGCCCTGATATTCAAAGGGCCATTTGCCATCAGGAAATCTGAAGTTTCACGGTGCTTGTGAATTAGTGCCGTATTTATGAAGAACATGCTCCCTCTCAACATTCTAAATTTGACTCTAAGTTGAAGGGTCAATCTTCTAATTTCAAGAGGCAAGGAAATTTCAGAAGAGGACGCTTTCTGAGGGGTACCCATTCTAATGCCCAAGCTAGAGGGGGTGGATATGGTAACACTTTTGGCCGGGGCAATGTAAATTCCAATGGGCCGAGATGCTATAGGTGTGGAGGACCTCATTATATTCGTGAGTGTGCACAACGGAATGACGTGGTGTGTTTTAATTGTGACCAAGTAGGACATACTCGCCCTGCCTGTCCTTTGCTTACAAAGCAGGCTCATATGTAAGCTAATACCCCTGACCGTGCTAATGTACCCGCTCTTGTGAATCGCGGAGGCCATAATGGTGGTCGAGGCCGTGGTAATGGAAACAATGGAGGCCGAAATGGTAGCCGAGATGGCTATAATGGTGGGAGGCATGGCAATGGTCGAGGGAATGAAAATGGTGCCCATGATGGAAACAGAAATGGTGGAAATGCGCCGGAAGAGTATTTGCTGTGACCGGAGAGGAAGCAGCACAAGCAGATAACTTGGTTGAAAGTAAGTGTGAAATTCTTGGACACTTAGTTCATGTCATTTATGATTCGGGTGCAACCCACTCTTTTATATCCGAGGATTGTGTTCGGCGATTGAGATTGCCGGTATGTTTGATGAAAAATGCACTTGTGGTTACCACCCCAACCGGTACTTATCTCAGATCGGTTAATCGGTGTGATAATGTTGATATGCTCCTAGATGGGAGGAGATTTGTGGCGTCTTTTATTTGCTTACCTATGAAGGGATTGGAGATCATACTAGGTATGGATTGGCTCTCCACCAACAAAGTTATGGTTGATTGTCAACAACGGACCGTTATTTTCCCTTCTTCTGATATGGGACAGTTTGATATGCAAGGTATAGCTCAACTTTTCATATTACTATCTCTTGCCGATGGGACGAGTGGTCCCGATCCCATTAATATCCCTGTGGTGTCTGACTTTTTGGATGTGTTTCCCGAAGAGATACCTGGCTTACCACCTCCAAGGGAGGTTGAGTTTGCTATTGACCTTGTACCTGGTGTCGAACCAGTGTCTATTGCTCCTTATAGGATGTCTCTTATGGAGTTAGTTGAATTAAAGAAGCAAGTTGAGGAGCTACTTGAGAAGGAGTTTGTTCGACCCAGTGTGTCACCCTGGGGAGCTCCTGTTTTATTAGTTAAGAAAAAGGATGGAACCATGCGGTTGTGTGTAGACTACCGCCAGTTGAACAAGCTGACAATAAAGAATAGATATCCTTTACCTCGCATTGATGACCTGTTGGATCAATTATGAGGTGCGGTGGTATTTTTGAAGATTAATTTACGTTCCGGTTATCATCAAATTCAGGTGAGAACCGAAGATATTCTGAAGACTGCGTTTAGGACGCGATATGGCCATTACGAGTATGTTGTGATGCCATTTGGAGTGACTAATGCTCCAGCGGTGTTCATGAGTTACATGAACCACATCTTTCACGAATATCTGGATCGTTTTGTTGTGGTGTTCATCGATGATATCCTAGTATATTCCAAGAACCGTGAGGAACACAAAGAACATTTGAGAGTAGTGCTGAACATTCTTAGAGAGAACCAATTGTATGCTAAACTCTCTAAGTGTGAATTCTGGTTGGCGAGCATCCATTTTCTTGGACATGTGATATCCGAAGATGGTATTTCGGTGGATCCTTCTAAGGTCGAAGCCGTTATGGCATGGTCTAGACCTACGATGGTTACAGAAATCTGAAGTTTCCTTGGACTTGTCGGTTATTAGCGGAGGTTCATCGAAGGTTTTTCTTGACTTGCTAGACCTTTGACAAACTTGACAAGGAAGAACCAACCTTTTGTATGGACGGTTGAATGTGAGAGATGCTTCGAAGAATTAAAGATGAGGCTGACTTCTGCTCCTATCTTGGCGTTGCCTGATTTACAAGAAGAGTTTGTGGTGTATTGTGATGCTTCTAAGCACGGACTCGGATGTGTGCTAATGCAGAGGGAACGTGTAATAGCTTATGCTTCACGCCAGTTGCGACCCTATGAAGTTAATTACCCAACTCATGATTTGGAGTTGGCCGCGGTTGTGTTTGCCTTGAAAATTTGGCGTCATTACTTGTATGGTTCGAGATTTGTGGTTTTTAGTGACCACAAGAGTTTGAAATATCTTTTTGACCAAAAGGAATTGAATATGCGTCAGAGGAGATGGATGGAATTCTTGAAGGATTACGATTTTAAATTGATGTACCATCCGGGAAAAGCCAATGTCGTTGTCGATGCTCTTAGTCGAAAATCCTTACATGTGTCCGCCACGATGGTCAAAGAGTTTGAATTAATTGAAGAATTTTGGAATTTGAATGTTGGAACCGAGGTCCAATCCTCCAAGAAACTATGCTTTGCTACCTTGAAGGTATGTAATGAGTTTTTGGAGCTTGTAAAAGAGAAACAAAAAGATGATGATTATTTACAAGAGATGAGAAGATCTCAGGATAATGGGAAGAATTTATTTCTTGTGGAAGGCGTTGATGGTTTATGGCGAGTAAAAGGTCGTGTGTATGTACCTTCATTTGGAGATTGGAGACACACGGTGTTAGAGGAAGCACATAAAAGCATTTTTAGCATTCATCCTGGTGCAACTAAGATGTATCAAGATATAAAGAAGAATTTTTGGTGGCCCGGAATGAAACGTGATGTTGCCAACTTTGTAGCTTCGTGCCTTACTTGTCAGAAGGCGAAGGTAGAACACCAAAGACCTTCGGGTACTTTGAGGCCACTTGATATCCCCGTTTGGAAGTGGGACACGATTGCCATGGATTTTGTGTCTGGATTACCAAGAACGAGGTCCAGATGTGACAAAATATGGGTGATTATGGATCGTTTGACAAAGAGTGCATATTTTCTACCAATCAGTATGGAGAGCTCCTTACAAGATTTAGCACAATTGTATATTCGGGAGATTGTGAGATTACATGGTGTGCCGTCAAGCATTGTTTCTGATCGTGACCCCTGATTCACTTCCCGCTTCTGAGGAAGCTTACATGAGGCGATGGGTTCAAAACTGAAGCTAAGTTCAGCGTACCATCCTCAGAATGACGGGCAGTCTGAGAGGACTATTCAAAGTCTTGAGGACTTATTGCGTGCTTGTGTTTTGGAGCACGGTGGTTCGTGGGAGAAATATTTGCCTCTGATCGAATTCACCTACAACAACAGTTTTCATTCTAGTATTGGTATGGCACCATACGAGGCATTATATGGAAGGAGGTGTCGAACCCCTTTATGCTGGCTTGAAGTTGGTGAGAATCTAGCCTTAGGGCCTAAGATTGTTGAGGAAACTACCGAACAGATCAAGATGATCCGGGAGACGATGAAAATTGCTCAAGATCAGCAAAAGAGCTATTATGACAAAAGGAGGAAGCCACTTGAGTTTCAAGTTGGCGATCATGTGCTATTGCGAGTCACGCGTGATAAGGGTATTGGAAGAGCTTTGAACAGTAGAAAAATAAGCCCTAAATTCATTGGACCTTATGAGATATTGGAGCGGATTGGAGATGTCGCTTATCGGATTGCGCTCCCTCCACAGTTGGCAAATTTACATGATGTGTTTCACGTGTCACAGTTAAGAAAGTATATACATGATCCTTTGCACGTGATCTCTATTGACGATGTTGAGGTGCGGGATGACTTATCCATCCCTCCCGTTTCGGTTCGTATTGTTGAGTATTCCGTGAAGAGACTACGGAATAAGATGGTACCATTAGTAAAAGTAGCATGGAAGCATGGAGACATGGAGACACTTACTTGGGAACGCGAGGACGATATCCGTGAGCGGTATCCTCATGCATTTGAATCCAGTAAGTTGAATTTCGAGGACGAAATTTCTTTTAGGAGGGGTGGATTGTAACACCCCGAATCTTTAAAGTAGGAAGTTAAATTAAGAAAATAAATGTTGAATAATTAAATATGGGCTAATTAATATCCCAAAATTCTAGAAATGGTTTAAACAAGACTCTTGGAAACTACTAGTGAATTATGGTGACCGGATAAGTTGAAAACTGACCCGGATAGAATATGAGTGTCGGACCAAGTATCTTCGATTGAGATGTCGTTGGTCAGGGCTGTAGATGATATTATGGGGAATTCGAATATATATTCGGAATAATTTTTAGAATAAGTATGGAGCCCGAACAGTGAGCCTGTTTAGTTAAAAACAGAAGAGTTTAGTGAAAAGTTAAAAATGTAAATAAAAACTCTCACTCTTTTCACTCTCACTTCCGTGACTCACCCTTTTCTTGGAGGCAAAGACACATTTCTTCTTCTTCCCTCATTTTCCCTTCGTCATATCTTCTTCTTCTTCCCCAAGAGCTTGAACAACTTGGTGCCCTTTTCCCCTCTTATTTTCGTCCACCCTTAAAGCTTGAAGGAAGGCATGGTGGCTTGAAGCTTCTCTCCTCCTCCTCTTCATTTTCGTCATCCTCATTCTCCCTCTTAAACTCCATTTTCGTTTTAGGGCAAGGTAAGCCCTTTACCACCATTTTTATGTTTGGAGTCTAGGGAATAGGGGATGGTAACTTGGAGGAGTATTAAATGTTGTGGGTAGAGAAAAAAATATTAAATGCATGAACCCTAAGGTGTAGGTGGAATAATAAGGGTATTTATGAGTAATAAAAGAAGTTTGTGAAGATGGGGTTGAGGGATGATGAGTATTTATGATGGATGATGGGTTTGGTGAAAACCCTAACTTATTGAAATTGGGGGAAATGTATAATATTGAAAGGATTAACATTTATTGATAGGGGAAATGTAATAAATGAAGAAACATTAATATTTGATGATGATTAGGGATGGTAGTTAGAATATATAAATGGAAACCACATGAAATGGGATTAAATGTAAGTTTGGTAAATGGATAACTTAACAATATAGGTTGCTACTTTAATAATAATGAGTGGTGAGTTAAGGGAAGGAATTCCCGAAGCCTAAGTAAGCAAAAGAATAAACTTATGACAGCTCCCACATGATGAGAACCATGTGTACATAGATATGTATATGTGTATTAAAATGGCTTTTGAGTAAATAATTGATGTGGTCCTGTAATGATTGGTGTAGGACTTGATAACTCGGGTGAAGCGGGAACATCAAACCCGGAAGTTTACTTCTCTTAAGGTAGGAGAGGGGTGTATTTTCTAAATGTATGAGAATTGTGACGATAATGTATGTATTAATGCAATATGGCATATTGTCTTCATTAGATATGTTATTATGTGGCTGAAATGAGAATTTTGTATGGTATTTTGAAATGAGTGTTTATGTGTTGAAATCTAAATGAGGCTATGAATAGCATGTTATGTGATAATGTGTTATTGATTCATAAACGATATGATGAATATTTCACCTTGCGGGGTGCCACGAAGGGTAAGTCCCGGAGTGATGATGATGTTGTGAATTGATGAATATTTCACCTTGCGGGGTGCCACGAAGGGTAAGTCCCGGAGTGATGATGATGTTGTGAATTGATGAATATTTCACCTTGCGGGATGCCACGAAGGGTAAGTCCCGGAGTGATGATGATGTTGTGAATTGATGAATATTTCACCTTGCGGGGTGCCACGAAGGGTAAATCCCGGAGTGATGATGATATTATGAATTGATGAATATATCACCTTGCGGGGTGCCACGAAGGGTATATCCCGGAGTGATGATGTTAATTTATGTGACTGAAGTCGGATCTGTGCATATGTATTGTAAACACTAGCACACATATTAGCCATAGAAGCAAGGCATAAAGTGATACTCTGTTTGTAAGGTTATGAGAGGAATAGGTGGAACCCTTGAATTGGAATATTGATCTGGACTATGATATCAGTTATTGTGAATTTGAGAATAATTGTATTGCATTCATTCATATGTTGTTTTATTTATTAGATTTTCATCATTGAGAAAGTATACTCACTCTCCCTGTGGTATATTTTTTAGCTCGTGTGTTGTAGGACTTGCCTTGGAGCTGTTTTATGGAGGAGAAGTGTGAAGGAAGCCTCTTTTTGGTAAAGAATGCCTTGGCCGGCAACATTTTGATTTTATGGTTTGTGTAGAATGTTTGTAATGTATATAGTATTCTGCATATTTTGTATAGCCATGAATTGGTATGAATGATGTATAATAATTATGTAGGTCATGTGTGAAAATTGGAACCCACATATAAGACTAATTTTCAATTATGACCCTGGTGATGTAAGACGCTAATGTGTGAGTGCTTGAATTTTGCTCACTTTGATGATCAAATGATGAGAATTGTGAATGATGACTTTAAGTGCTGTATAATTGATGATATTTCATGATTGTTATGCATAAGTAAGGAACTAGTAGGGTCAAAATGAATTTTATGAGTTTTGGGTAGTGTGTGGTGGTTCCAATAGCTTAAATACATGAATTGTGACTTGTAGAAACTGGAACGGGTCAATTCCGTTGAGAATAGACCCTTAAGTTACTCAAAAAGGCTCAGGAATGGACTAAACGCATTTAGTTGCATAAGTTTCTCATTTTTGAGAATTTTTGAATGAGGCCGGTGGCCACATATCACAATTGGTGTATTTTAGTTGGTGTCAAAATTTGGTAGCGTTTGGAGTTGATATGAAAAAGTTAGGGGGGTTAGAAGTCTAAAAATAAGGCTTTCTCTGCATAAAAACAGCAACTGTGCTGTCTCGAATCGATTCGAGGATCTCTGAATCGATTCAAGAGTTGTTGTTTTCACTGTTTTTGGTTCCAGGAAGGCCTGAATCGATTCATACGATCTTGAATCGATTCAAGGACCTCTGTTTACATAATTTTGAGTTCCAGAAGCGTCTGAATCTATTCATACGAGCTTGAATCGATTCAAGGGGTCCTGTTTTCACTGTTTTGCACTCCAGAATCATTTGAATCGATTCATAGGGTGTTTGAATCGATTCATGACCCTGTTTTTCACATTTTCCCCCTATCTTGGGGTATCATTGGTGTTGTTTGACTCTAATATGAGCGTACAACGCCCCACTCGCATAATTAATACATTTTATCAATTCGTTGGACCATCCTTTGACCTCCTACCACTTCCCTTCATTTCCTTAATGTAATTGTACACTTCCGCTACTCCTTGTTGATGATCATGAGATAAATCATCCAAGGTTCACTCTTTGACTTAATTGTTCACCTTCTCATATCTTCACATATGAGAAAGGTTGTTAAAATAGGTCCGGGGATTACTTGCCAAAGTTTTCTTCTCGCGATCCCTTCCATCCTTTAATTGTTTTAAATCGTGAAAAATTTACCCTATTTTCGGGGTGTGACAATGAAGGGGGTGGCATCAGAGATGGAGGTTGAGAGAAAGAGGGGAGAAGAAAAGGTAGTTCTACGTGAAAATGGGATAGGAGTAGGTTGTGCTCGATTGAGAGGTTAAGCTTTTAGTGACGGACACATACTTGTCGCCAAATTTGTGTCAAATTTGCAACGTGCATTGCATTTAGCGACGATGGTCAACATGCCATCACTAAATCAACACATTTAGCAACGGCAACCAATACATTGTCACTAAATATTAAATGCATCCTCACATATGGTTCATTTATTGGCGACAGAACATGGAACTCATCACCAACACATCATATAAAAACCTTTCAGATATCTTAATTTGTAACGGGTGTTAGTATCCATTGTAACTCCCCGAAACGTTGATTAAAATTTTCAAGTAAATTTTTTGCTTTTTTGAAAGATCATCAATTTAATTCAGAGTTTATGTAATAGTTGATAACAGCGGGAAAATTATCATACATGCTAGTCGTGAATAATTAATTTCAAGAAAATACTTAAATAGCGGAAACGATTTAGAACATAATAGTACATGACATATTATATTTATTACAACCCATAAAATCAAAGTTCAGGTAATAATTCAAATAGACATCCATCATGGCATCACTCTGCATTCTGCGTGTCATTCACTGTAAAAAGTAATGTAAGAGTGAGACAGAATATAGAATAAATATAAAATAGATAAAATTGCACAAACACGATCAACAACTCATAATGATATGATGAATATGCCAAACAAGTCCATTTAATAATTCTTTAATTAGTTAAATGATGTCATGTTGGATCCATTTGATTTGGTGGGAATACTGCAGTAAAAGTCTCATAGAGACACAAATAGGGCTTTAGCATATACCATGAATCCCTATACTTCATGGCGCTTAAGTACCGAAGTACACAATATCATAAGTAGGACTTTTGCATAAACCATGAATCCCTACACTCCATGGCACACAACAAAATAGGGCTTAACTCATCATAGAGTAACCCCCCACCAGGGTAGGCAATCATGGAACCCCTAAATTCCATGGTAGGTCATTTCAAGATTGTTTTGGAATCCATACCTTTCTTGTACACTTTTGACGGGATTTCTTTACAAAATAATTGGATGATATATGACCAAATATTCCACAATAAAAACATGTTGCATTCAATGAATAAGTCATAGTATGATAGTAATGGTTTCTTTTATATACTTTCCTTTTAAAACAATTAGACATTGAGTTCTCTTTTCTTTCATGGTTTGTGCATCTTAGGGAGGATTTGGATTTTTCTTTGTATGATGTACAATGGTTCTTGTAATGACCTATTTTTCTTCTATCAAGTGTATGCCTTTGATTTTCAATAGGTGCACTTAGAAGTGTTTGACTATGTGTGAGTTTACTAAGTGCTTCTTTTAGTTCTTTATTCTCATTTTAAAGAAGCATACATTTATCAATAAGCATACAATCCTCATTATTATCATTACAAGTCCTAGGAGATACATTTGAAGCTATTAACTCATCATTTTGAACTCTAAGATATTCTTTTTCTATGTGAACATCATGCAATTCTTTTTCAAGAGTCAAAATGGTTTGTTTAGAGCATGCATATTTCTTTGATAACAAGACAAATGTTTCATGCAATTCTTCAAAAGCTTCTAGCAATTCATCTTTATCAAATTCACTTTCATCATCACTAGATTCGTTTAGAGAACTTACCTCATCATCTTCGGAGTGCTTTGTTATAAGGCAAAGGTTGGTAAATTCCACTTTCGATTCCATGGTCTCTTCTTCGAATCTATTTTGATTTCTTCTTTCGAACTTATTATGAAGCCTTCATCTTGGCTAGAAATGGTACTAATCCTTGCATCTTTATCATCATTAGCATTCTTATAAATTGTTTCAAGAGTTTCCCATATTTCTTTGGCATTATCACAAATAGTAACTCTACAAACATCATTAGGTTCTAATGCTAATGTGATAAGAATTTTAGCTTTTAAATTAAATTGTACCTTTCTTTCTTCTTCCTTAGTCCATAAGTTCATGGGCTTCAAATACTCTATATTATCAACAATGTATTTGGGAATGAAAGGACCAAATTGAATAGCATTCCATACCTTGAGATCATAGGCTTGGATAAAGATTTTCATCCTTTCTTTCCAAATAGCATAGTCTTTGCCATTTAAGATTGGAGGTCTATTTAGTGTGCCATTTTCTGAAAATGCATCATATGAAGTCGAGGCCATCTTGATCTCCTGCAGCTGTTAAGCCTTGTGGCAAGAGTCAAGCTCTGATACCACTTGTTAGCCAAGGCCTCAACGCTCAAGAGGGGGGGTGAATTGAGTGTTTCAAATTTTCGCGCGGAATCCCCTTGGAAATGGTTAGTAATATACAAATGATGCAATGATGAAGAGACAACAACTTTTATGCACATATCACACTATGACACACTTGATATGCAATGACAATATTTAGCTTTAAGTGTGATAAATAAGGCAAGTTATTGGTTTAAACAATTTATCAATCAGTTAGAGTGCATAGATTTATTTCACAAATAATGTGATGTTTCCTATAAGGGTTCAGCTCATTCAATATATCAAACAACTTGTGTGCATGAAATAGGTGAAGGCAATTAAGTAAGTATCACACAAGAGTTGATAGGAAACAATGATCTAGATACTTGGCAAGTTAAAACAAATTTCAGTATTTAAGAACTTTACCAAATATTGATTCAAGCAAATTATCAAACACTTGGCATGCCGAGTTAGTTTTCTACTTGAACAACAACTATGATTCACACATTCAGCTCAAGCATTTCAACAAACAGTTTATATGCGCAGTTGTATAAAGAGTTCAAGGTAGAGAGAAATGCAAACCAATCTAACGAGTTCCACCAACCCGGTGTACGTCTCGCCTTCAAGCAAACCACTTGAAGGATTCCACTATTGAAGATTTGAGATACAAGCTTTGAGCAATTGCAGCTTCCTAGTGTCCCACACTCAAGAACTCAATTCTCACAAGCAAAGGGCAACCCACCCAATCTCACAATCTCTCAATACCCAAAGGTTGAACCCCAACCTTTGTGACCACTCAACCTAGAGTGAAAAACCTTGGTGTTTTGGTGTTTGGTTTACAAGCAATTAACTCTCTCAATAGAGTAGATACATAAATGAAAGCTCTCACAAATTCTAACTCTCAACAAGAGAGGATATGCAAATTGAAACTCACAATCTAACAACTCTTAAGCAATATGCAAGTTTAGAGACAAGAGTTGCAGAATATACAAGAGAATTCTAGTTAGAAGACCTCTAGAAGAAGGATGTTGATTGCCTTGTGTTGTCCCTTGGTCTCCCTCATTGTGTTTTTTCTCTTGCTTGAATCCATGCTTCATTTATAGCCATTTTTAGGGTTTCCAGCCGTTGCACATTGTCTCCAATGGATACCTTAGCATGGGCATAAAGTGGGAGTGAAGAAATGAGCTGGAGTTCCACTTAAAAGCATTTTTCCACGTTCTGACACTATGGTAATCGATTAGCCTTCGAGCTGTAATCGATTAGAGTTTGAAATCTTCAGTATTATGCAGCAGGTAATCGATTAGCATTTCTGCTGTAATCGATTAGATATGAAACAGAACCCTTCTAATCGATTATTCCTTTCCTTGTAATCGATTATGAATGATACCTGATGCTCTTACTTGTGTCTCACAGCATGGTAATCGATTAGGTACTTGTGCAATCGATTATGGACAAAACAGAAGCTCAGTAATCAATTAAATTCTCCCTTGTAATCGATTAGATATATTCCAGAACCCTTGCAATCGATTGTCCTTCTTATTGTAATCGATTATACCATAAACAGAGTGATGGTAATCGATTATTCCAGTGTGGTAATCGATTAGGACATGTACCTGATACAATTCTTCAAGGTCTTTGATATGTTCTTGATATGTATTGACCCATGGCTTATTCCTTTGATACTTATGCTTGTTTCCTTGATTCTTCTTCAGCTTATGAGCTTGTTCTTCATGATTTAGTTCATGTCATCAAACTTGTCTTCCATAGCTCATGTTTCCTTAACTCTTTGTGAGGCATCTTCATCTCTTTGTTCTTAGCCATTGTCCTTGTGCTTGAACCTTCTTGTTTCAGAACCTTTGCCATTTCATCATCATCATGAATACTTTGTCATTCATCAAAACTACTTTGCATACTTACATATGCAACTTCAAGCGTCAGTAATGTTTTACACTCCTTGGCTTATTAATATGCTTATAATGACGATTGTAATATTATATGATGATTGAGCTATTAGAATGTATGTAATGTGTGATGTTGGTTATCGGATGAGAATGAACACAGGAGCTTGAGGCTAAACAATGTGTTGATTCATGTGTAAGGAAAGTGTGGTAATGAAAAGGTAGCAAGGAACACTGTTGATAAAAATAGAACGTAGATATAAGATAACCCTTTTCCAGTTTTGATGTTTATTTCTGTATTAATCCTTAATTCCAGTCACTCACCCCCTATATTGTGGTTTAGTGACCGTTTGCAGGTATGGATGCACACCGCGGAGGCGAGAGCTAAATGAGGCCAGGGCGATATGGAAAATAGAAGAAGAAATACTTAAATATGTATTGGTTGTGGATTTGCAAAGTGTTGATTAGTGATGTTATGTGAGTATAAATGCATATAATGTAGTATTATAGCATGTTTCTAATGTTGTGTGAAATTATGGTACGAAGCCAATGATGTGTGAATGATGAATGATATGGGCAGGAGCTGTTATATGCATGATTGATGTGTGTGTTATATGATTGATGTTAGTTGATGGATAGGATTAATTTAGCAAATCATGCATATAGTTGATTTTATGAATATAGGGAACTTGATAGGTGAATTGAGAATCCGACAGGTTTCGGGACCCCCGGAATGCATCAATAGGTTTCTTAGGATATTTAGAAGTTGTGTATTGGCCTTAGGCTATTTGGAACCCATTTAGGGTGTTTGGTGCAAGGGTTTTACACCAAGATGGCTTAAACTGAACTTTACGCATAACTTGTGCATAAGTTGGAATTTTGGCGAACGGACGGCGCCAACAGTTTTGGAATGAGGAAAACATATGGCCTGTGAAGTTTCGTGGCAATTGGATCTAAAACGGACCATTTGCGTAGGTTAGAAGGTGGCCGTGTGGCCTAAAATGTGTATCAACACCTGTTGCTGCTACGGTCATGCCCACGCTACGCGTGAGGCGGACGCGTAGCGTGAGGTGCGCAGCTTGGGCTGACGCTACGCGTGGGGCTGGGGCGCAGCATCAGGCCCTTGTTTCAGGTTTTTGAGTTCTTTCAACTTAATTGGGTTTTGGAAGTTTGTGATGCCATATAATTATTATTTTAAACATGATTAGTGAAAATAAATATAATTTTGAATTAAGACTTAATTAAATTTAATTAAATGTGAAAAATTTATTGTGGAATTAATTAAACTGGTAGAAATAAATATAAATTGACGTAGGACGTCACACATGATCCACAAGATGTGCCCATAATTACTTAAAATCAACCATCGATGGCTGAGTGCCAAGCAACACTCACATAAAACCTACCCATATCACACACATACAATCAACATAAAGGCTCAATGCCTAA
Source organism: Clitoria ternatea (assembly GCA_037962975.1). NCBI lineage: Eukaryota > Viridiplantae > Streptophyta > Magnoliopsida > Fabales > Fabaceae > Clitoria > Clitoria ternatea. Next base: position 80,939,166 of record CM075672.1, read on the forward strand.
ACACAATAGGTACACCCTAGGCATCACCACATGTAACTATCAACACAACATTTATTACCTCAATGCTACGCATAAATCATTAAAAATATCATTACATGATCACATCCACCAACACCATAAACTTATAGACATAACAAGTATTTCTAATACCAACTTCTCAAAACATGTCGCCTACAGATAATTACCATATATACATATCCACAATACTAAAGTCCCTCTTTGGCATTGCTTCTCCTCAGTGCACTGGTCTCTGCAGCATCTGAGGGATCGCTATCTCTAATCACTAAAAACAAATGTAAGGGTGAGTGACTGACCATATTATTGATACAAATAACATCAACATATATTCACATAATGGGAAAGCATACCATAATACCCATTTGTGTCTCAATACTCATTATCAATGCAATTCACATTAGTCTCTTTATGATTTCACTTAACATCATCTTATCATCAATCAATATCATCACATAATCAATTTAAATAACATCTTATCTTCATCGATATAATGGACATCACTTCATCATAGATTTAATCAACATCAATGCAATTATAATCATCATTGACTCTTAAATAAAAATAATAATATGACTAGTATCTGGATACTAAAAATGTTAGCTATCAGTTAGGGGTCCTACCTGACACCCCGTGGACCCTACCTGGCCCACTGAGCCTGTCTGGCTCCTTACCTGACCACTGGGTAGCTCAATAGGGTCATAAACGACAATTGGAGCTAAAAATGAAGGGTAATACTGATCGACTGTCCACACCACATAACATGCACATAAGCATTTATAATTCATCCACTACTCGATTACATCAATAATTATCATTATCACATCATGTAATTCAACATCATATTGTCCTGGCATTATAGCTATCACTCTAGGACAATCATATAAGTCACTCAAGCCACTAACTCATCAACAACATCATCTTTATATCGCTATTTATCATCATAGTTGACAACTTTAATTCATCAATCATGTAATTCATCTTCAAACATCCAAATCGCAATTATGTTATATTATACATTATCATGATCACAATGTCCATATTATATTACCTCATCAATATATATACACACTCATCTATCAACATCATCATCTCCATTAGGTCTTACACAATTATTCACCACTAGATTATCAATTATCAACCTACATATAAACAAACTCAGGCTATAAAGCAAGGTCATATAATTACCATTATACTCATGCATCACCATTTGTTTACATTTTACTCAAATTACATGTCAAAACAATTATTAAATCTTTTAACTATTTAATTTAATTCTCATTAATTCGTCAATAATTTATAATTTAACAATATATAATACAATTAATTAATTTAATTGATTGAGATGTTACAAGTTATACTTAAATCTCTTTTTCTCTCTCTCTCTCTATATATATATATATATAAAGAACTGAAAACAAATTCCAAACCTCACTCTGCCTCTACAACCTCTCTCGCTGATAACCCCCCTTCACCAGTCTTCCACCGCTCCCTTCGCTAGTAACCCCCCTCATTGATGCGTTCTCTGCTAACAAATCAAAATTCATGAATGTTCTCTTGAGCTGCCATTGATCCGGCTGCTTCGCTGCTAGCCCCGCTCACTCGATCCACCGCCCCTTTCGTCGATCCATCGCTCCTTTCGTAGTTCACCGTTCCTTTAGGCTTCTGTCGACAGCACAACATATCGAAGAACCCTAATTCGTGGTGTTCTATGCTCCTATTTCTGCTTCTCTTCAGATTCCCAATTCTTCTTTCCCGTCACACTGATGATTTTATTTTGTCTAAAATCTGTATCATTAGGTTGATGGAGATCCACGATGAGGACCGGGGTTTGTCTGCATTCGTTGCTCATGTAGGTTAGAGTCACAAACATTCTAGTGACAAACATTCTGGTGATGAACATTCCAGTGGCTTAGGTGAAAATGATAGGGAACAAGTAAAAGAAAAGAATACAGAGGAGATTCAAGTTACCGATGATGTCAAATAATGGGGAATTAATTATTGTGAACGGTGCAGAGAAATTTGGGCATATTGAGTTCAACTTGATTGATTCTTATCAGATCAAAAGATATAGATTTTAGTCAATTGAAGTTGCATATGAATTAACAACGAGTTTGGGAAACACCACGGTTTCAATGTGAGGAAAGATAGATTAGGTAGAAACAAAAACAAGGAAATCTTGTGGCAGTATTTTGTTTGTTGGAAGAATGGGTTCAGGGATCCTAAATATGATAATTTATCGGCAAAGGACACCAAGGAAGGTGACTAGGTGTGTAGACGTATTAGCCTTTGATGCGACTTATTGTCGTAACAAGTTTCTTGTAGTTGTGTTTTTAGGCGTCAACCACCATCTTTAAATTATTGTCTTTGCTTGTGCTATTGTGTCGGATGAAATGGAAGTAACTAATCTGTGGTTATTAGAACAATTTGTGAAAGCAATGAAAGGCAAATGTCAAAGATCAATGATCACAGATGGAGCCCAGTCAATGAGAAATGCCATTGTTAGAGTTTTTCCAAATGCTCATCATCGGTTATGTACATGGCATCTTTTGAGAGATGCAACACAGAGAATCAAGAAACCAAAGTTCACACATGTGTTCAAGATATGTATGTTGGGTGATTTTGAAGTAGATGAGTTTGAGAAAAAGTGGAATGCGGTTTTAGATGAACATGGTCTCCATGATCATAGTTTTGTTACGGAGTTAAATGAGAAAAAAAGTCGATGGGTTGTTGCATACATGAGGGGGAAATTTTTTGCAGGAGTGAGAACCACTTCAAGATGTGAAGCCCTTCATTTGTAGATGGGGAAGTAAGATGGAGGTCGAGACCGTCTTAGTGACTTTCTTCTTCATTTTAATGTTGTTTAGAATATATGTGCAATAGTGAAGTTGAGGCAAATTTTAACATATCATATGGTGAACCTGTGTTAAAAACTCCATTATATTCGTTGGAGAGGTCTGCACCATTGATGTGTATACCTGAGAGACATTTGACTTATTCAAGACAATTCTTCTTCTTAATGCATCAATTGTGAAAGTTGTTCAGTTAAAACAAGTTGCTAACGTTACATTTTTGTTTTGTCTAAATATGATGTGAGAAATAGGAGATGGTGTGCCATATTATCCAACAGAGATTGACTTCCAATGTTCCCGCAAATGCATGGAATCATTTGGAATGCCATGTGTTCATATTATTACAACAATATTGTTTAATGAGGTCAAGAGTTTGCCTAAAGCACTTGTTTCGAAAAGGTGGTCTAAGAATGCTAAGGATGGTCTTTATAATAATCAGCTCATTTGTTTTGAGAATATTGCCAACTTAGTCAACAAGGAGCCATGGTTCATAAGTGTAGGAGGTTGTCAAATCTTGCTTGTCAGTCACTTGACAATTTTAGTGAAGTCATTGGCAAGATTGATGTCAAAATAAGGCGTCGGAAGTTAAGCACAACACAAGTAACGAGGGATCTAGGAATAGTTTAAGGTTTGAACATCATCATCATCATCATCATCATCATCATCATCATCATCATCATTCACCATATTCAGAGGAAGAAAATGATTAATGTAGAGGTAAGGTAATTACTAGTCCTGCTACTAGTCATGTTTAATTTTTTAATATTTAAATTAATTGTTTAAGTTGTTCTCATAATGTTTTGTAGTTATTATCTACATCTTTGTTGTGCTGGTGCTGATGGGTCCAAAGATGCAACCACTATCCGTGATCTGTTGAGGTCATTACTCACATCACCGATGTCGATGCCACCACTATATGTGATCTGTAATTGTACTTAGTTTAGTGTTTGATTTTTTGGCATTCATGTTTAGGCAGGTACTGTCACGATTATTGCAATATTTAGATGAACAATTCTGCAGGTACTATCACTGGGGGGATAGGATATTGCAAATTACATTTAGTGAAAATGCATCCACTTCATATAAATTATTACCTATGATTTAACTACATTATATTTATAAAAAAGGTTTAACGAATAATTCTGATGATATTATTTCAAAGAATAGTGTACCATATATATACATACAAGGGTCCTATAATTCCTCATCTATTAAAGGAATGATAGTTGCACAAATTACCTCACAGCAGTAATAATGCCTAAATTACAACTAACACAATATTTGACATATCTTAACACCCCCACTCAAGTTGGTGCATCGATATCACACATTCCCAACTTGAATAGAGACTCATTAAACACTCTGCTTGACACTCCTTTGGTGAGAACATCAGCCAACTACAATTCTGATCTTACAAAGGGAAAGGAAATTATTCCAGCTTCAAGCTTCTCTTTAATGAAATGTCTATCAATCTCCACATGCTTTGTTCTATCATGTTGCACAGGATTGTGAGCAATTGCTATAGCCGACGTATTGTCATAGTACAAACTCATAGTTTTGTTTAAAGCCCAAATCTGATAGCACATTTTTAATCCACAAAAGTTCACATACACCTAGTGCTATTCCTCTAAATTCTGCTTCAGCACTAGATCTTGCTACTATAGGTTGTTTTTTACTCCTCCAAGTTACAAGATTCCCTCCTACAAAAGTAAAGTATCTAGAGGTAGATCTTCTATCATCTTTTGAACCTGCCCAATCTGCATCAGTGTACCCTTCTACCTTTAAGTTTCCATGATTTGAGAATAAAATTCCTTTTCCAGGAATGGACTTCAAATATCTCAAAATCCTCTCAACAGCATCCATATGAAGCTTTCGTGGGTCATGCATAAATTGACTAACAACATTCACTGCATAGGTAATATTTGGACATGTATGGGACAAATAAATTAATTTTCCTACCAGCCTTTGGTATCTCCCTCTGTCTATGCTTGCTGAATTTGAGCATTGAAAGAGTTTATGATTTTGTTCAATTAGTGTATCAACTGGTTTACTCCTAAGCAGTCCAGTTTCCAATAGTAAGTCAATAGTATATTTTCTTTGGCATTGAAAAATACCATGTTTTGATCTAGCTACTTCAATACCCAAAAAATATTTAAGGTTTCCCAGTTGTTTCATCTCAAATTCAGATGCAAGGTATTGTTGTAAACTAGAAATTCATCTTGGTCATTTCCTGTAACAACCATGTGATCTACATATATAATTAAGGCTGCAATTTTTCCTTTTCCTTTCTTCAAAAATAATGTGTGATCAGAGTTACTTGCTCTATAGCCAAAAGCCTTCATAGACTTGGTAAACCTTCCAAATCATGCTCTTGGAGATTATTTTAATCCATATAGAGCCTTCTTTAATTTGTAAACTTTCATTCCAATTGAATTTTTCATGCCTGGTAGAGAATCCATATAAATTTCTTCTAAAATTTCTCCATGTAGGAAAGCATTTTTCACATCAAATTGTAGAAGAGGCCAATCTTGGTTTGCTACTAGCGATAGAAGTATTCTCACAGTGTTGAGCTTGGCTACTGGTGTGAACGTCTCTTGGTAATCTACACCATAAGACTGAGTGTAACCTTTAGCCACAAGTCGTGCTTTATACCTCTCAATAGTTCCATCAGCTTTATACTTAATTGTAAATACCCATTTGCAGCCCACAGTTTTCTTCCCTCTTGGTAAGGACACAAGATCCTAAGTATTGTTTTTTTCTAAAGCTGACATCTCATCAACCATTGCTTTGGTCCATCTAGGATCTGCCAAAGCTTCCTGTATATTGCTAAGAAGAGAAATTGAAGATAATTGAGATACAAATGATGCATATGACTGGGATAACTTGTGAGATGACACATATTTACTAATGGGATATTTAACTTTGGCTTGGAGGTCTGGTTCATACTTAGTTGGAGGTTGACCACGGTTAGAACGGGGTGGAAGATAATATTGAACAGTAGTAGACTCAATGTTTGGTGTGTTGGTGGTGGTCTCACGCAGACAAGGATCAATTTCATGATCGATTTCATCTAAATTAGTATTATTAAGGGTAGGATCAAGAGAAACAATCTCATTATTAGTTTCATCTACATTAGTATTATCAGAGATAGGATTAGAAGGTACCTCTGAAGAGTCAAGTTAAACTTGTGGAGAAGATTGAGCCAATTGGTTATGATCAGAAGCCACTATATTATCCAAAAAAGAAGTGTCCATATTTAGGATTAGCTCACTTCCTGCAGAATGATCCTCACACGATAATTTATCTTCACAATATAATTTTATATCTGAGATATCAAACATACTAACATCATGATTATGCACTTTACTTTCATTGCCTCCCTAAAGTGTAGAATCAACATAAACAAATTTATGCTCATTAAATGTCACATCCATAGAGATATAAAATTTCTTTGATGGTGGATGGTAAGCACGATAACCTTTTTGAGTTGAGCCATACCTAACAAAAATACATTTGAGAGCTTGTTCTTTAAGCTTTGTACATTGATGTGGGTGCAGGTGAACATATATAACACATCCAAAAACATGAGGTGGTAAATAAACCATGGAAGGAAGGATACAATGATCAGACAATACATCTAAAGGCCTTAAAAAGTTAAGCACACTAGAAGGGGTTTGATTAATCAAATAAACTGTAAAGCTCACAGCCTCACCCCATAAATGAGATGGAACATTACCATCTATCAAAAGTGATCTTGTCACCTCTAATATATGTCTATTTTTCTCTCAGCCACTCCATTTTGTTGTGGTGAATAAGGACATGTAGTTTGATATAAGATGCCTTTAGAGTTCATGAACTCTATTAATTCAGTCTTTAAATTACCATTCATTTAAATGTTTAATGTTGTCTGAGTTGATAATTTAATTTTTTGCTTGAATGATTATTGAAAGAAGCTAAACACTCGTTTTACTTGTGGTTTCACAATGGGTGTTCCAAGCAACTGTCACACCTTAATAATTATTGTATTTGACACCATTTACTTGTGCATGACAATGAAGCCACTCTCTATAAATTCCTGGTCTCCTTGCTACACATTACGCATTTGACACCATTTACGCAATCTCTAGTTAATACAGTCCTTCACTCTCTCTACCACTGCCAATCTTCTCCTTGGAATGGTTGTTCTTAAAAAAAACAATGGGTTGGATAAAACGAGGCAACACAAGAATGTGATTTGGTTAACTTGCTGACAGAGAGAAGATTACAGTTCAATGTAGGAACAAATAAAACATCAGGAATTGATAAGGAGGGTGAGAGGGATATACCACCTACACCTTCAATAGGAGATGAGACCCCATTGGCATTAATAATAACAGTCTTAGAACAATTAGAGGAAAGGTTAGTAAATATATGTGGATCACAAGTCATATGATCAGTAGCACCTGAATCAATTATCCAATCACTACCCATAGTAACAACAGAAAGATTAAGAGCAGAGTTAGATATACCTGACTTGGTCACAAATCCGGCAGCAGTAGAACTATGGTTCTTGGAAGTAGCTTCTACCTTGGTATTGGGAGTAGTTTTGCCTTTTGGATGCCAATCCGGATAGCCATGGAGTTTAAAACATATCTCCATGACATGATTATCCTCATTGCAGTGGGTACACTTGCGGATTCCTTTCTTAGGAAACTTCTTAACCACAAAGGCAGTCCCTATAGTAGACTCACTATCAAGCATAGCCTCTTAGCGGCATGCCTCGACACAAACAGTTGCATAAACTGATTGAACATTTGGAAGGGGAGTGGTAGCAAGGATACGACCATGAACTGCATCCAAATGTGTATCCAGGCTAGCCAAAAAAACATAAACTCGTTAAGAATTAATCATGTTGTTATATTTTTCAACATCTTTAGGAAATTCCATGGTACAATTCGTGATAGTATCATACTCCAGCCATAATCTTTGCAATTTACCAAAATATGTAATAACAGATCCTCCATTTTGCTGAGTATAGATTACCCCACGATATAATTGATATGATCGGGATGCATCCTGGTTGATTGAGTATGTTTGCTGCAGTGTCCCAGATGTTTGCTGTAGCTAAGCGAATAAAGAGGGATCTGATTTCTTTTGTCATGGAGTCCAGAAGCCAAGACTTGACTAGACAGTTTTCATCTTCCTATGCTTCATATTCTTTAGATTTCTTGTTTATTGTTGCAGCCTTTGTTCTAGAGATGTAACCCCAACGTTTTCTGCCTCTGATCTTGTTTTGTGCGTTCAACGACCACTCAACATAGTTGGTGCCGCCAAGCCGTTCAGGGGTGAGCGCTTCATGCGTATGGGTAGCAGCGGAAGTCCCAGAATCATGTTTCTCCTATTGATTTTTATCGGAAGGAGCCATCAGAAATATTCAATGAAATAAAGAAGCACTGATTCCTATATTGTAGAGGATGTCAATGCTTGGCTCTTGATACCATATAAAAAAGGTTTAACGAATAATTCTGATGATATTATTTCAAAGAATAGTGTACCATATATATACATACAAGGGTCCTATAATTCCTCAACTATTAAAGGAATGACAGCTGCATAAATTACCTCACAGTGGCAATAATGCCTAAATTACAACTAACACAATATTTGACATATCTTAACAATATGGAGAGGTACTACATATTTATTATGTGTAAGTTATTATGAACTAAGTACCTCATTAGTTATTTTAAGTTCTATTATTTTTTTACCAGCACTGTGTTTATGGATTTGGTCTTCATTTGCTGCTTTAATTGCCTATTTGGTCTTCATTTGCTGCTTTAATTATGAACTAAGCCTATTTGATTTATCAATTGACTTGTGTATCCCCAAAATTAGTTTCATATTATTTTTCTCCCATCTGATGTGTTCTTCATTTGCTGCTTTATTTGCCTGAGATTCGGTCTCAAAATTTGATACTTTGTTGCAAAGGGAAGTTGATGTCACTCTGAATCTTTCTGCAAGTTCTTTGAAAATTGATTCAAAGTTGGTTTTGCTTGGAGGGACTAAGAAAAGAAAAGAAAGAGTGAAAGAGAGTTTTGAACAATGTTGTTGAAATCAATGGGTGACTAGTAAAATCATACAATTTTGTGATGTTTATGAAGCTTTCCGTCTCACAAGCCAAGCAAAATCGTAATTTGAAGGAAGCAGGTGAAATCATCGATGTAGCACGTAGAATCATGGGATCTAATCAAATCGTGTTGTCTATAAGACAATAGCGGCACCATTTTTTTTAATTATTCTATTGCAATTTGCAAATTGAGTCATGGGCCAATCTTAAAAAAAAGTCCTACTTTCATATTTCAATTATTTAAGACCATGAATAATCACTCTTAATTCCCACACTATATTGCCTCTTGCTCAATTTAACTGTCATGTTAGTACCTAAAGCGGCAACAACAATTGCATTAAATTGACAATTCCAATTGCCTCTAGGTCAGTTCCCTCAATTTTGTTGTTTAATCTTTCTTATTCAAAATTATTTAGTTAGGAATTAGGATTTTGGTCTTGATTATGAACTATTTGATAATAATATAATTTTTAAGGGTGAGACGCCCCAAAAATTGGGGGTAAATTTTTCGCGTTTTATAATTATTATTAGACAAATAAATAAAGTGGTGAAGCTTTAACTCAATACCCTGGATCTATGAAAAACCTATCTCATATATGGAGATATAGAAGGCGAGTTAAAAATAATTACTAAGAAGTTTTCAGTTAAACACAGTGGAAAGAATCATTTAAAATGATGTTGTATGATTGGATTTAGAGAGGATGAATTTCATGAGGTTTATTAGTCCTTAATAAGTCTAAAGTATTATTAAGATGATGTGAGAAGGAACATTCATGCAAAGGAAAACCAAAATAAACAAAACAAGGCATTTAGGAGGAAACAGGGGCATCTCGCTCAAGCGGATGCCCCACTCGCTTGAGCGAGTTCTGTGGCCCAAGCTTGAGCGGAACCAACCAGCGCGCTTGAGCGAAGAAGAGAAAAGTATCAGGTGCCAATCTCGCTTGAGCGAGATCGTTCCAGGAGAATCAGGTACTGAATTCGCTTAGGCGAAACACGACCGCTTAAGTGAAAAAGGGGCAGTACCTTACTGTCCAATTTTCGCTCGAGCCAGGCTAGGCTCGCTTGGGTGAAAGTCATCCAGAATCAATTTTTCCCTTGCTCGCTTGAGCAAACCTCCAAACACTGACCATTCACTCAAGCGAAAATGGTCCAGTAACTATTTGACCAACGCTCGCTCAGGCGAGGCCTTACCTGCCTGAGCGAAATAACTCCAGTAACCAAACCTCTGATTCCAGGAGGTTTCGCTTGGGCAAAATTGTCATTCGCTTGGGCGAATCTGGACCAGAGGCCACACCTCTGATTCATGAAGATCTCACTTGAGAGAGATTGCCACTCGCTTGAGCGAGTTATGCAAAACAAGTGAAAATCATGGGATTTCAAACAACATGACACATCAAACTTCATTCATACCATTTTAGCCTATACCGACATATTGAATACATTCAATCATTCATTTAAAAGTCCATCCCATTGTTTATACTCATCAAGGTCCATTTTCAACCATCTAATGCATGACATTTGAAATCATTTTCTCAAAACTTCATAAAATACCACAAGTTATGAAACACACCATCCATTCATGAAAATTTAACATCAACAAACATCATAATTCACCATCTTACATCATTTGGGTCATTAATGAAAATTGGCCAGACACTCCAAGGTCTAATTTTCCTACATGACCCTTAAAATCATCAAGCTATAATCTAGATGGTAAAATAAGCATATAAATACACTATATGCTATACAAAAAATCTAGATTTGTCGGCCAAGGCGCTCCCTATACACCTATTTACCTCCTTCCACAAAATGTACTTCAAAAGATTCACTCCACCCATGAGTGCCCTGCATCACAAGTCTAAAAAGTAGACAACATGGGAGAGTGAGTCATACATTCCAAAAGAATTAATATGAATACTATGTGATTATGTACATATGCATCAAAACATGTATACTTTGCATACACATATCATTCACCATCAACTATCATCATAATATATAATTATCTTTGTAAATCAAGCAAGTATAAAATCGCACACATGATCTAGTCCTTCAACAATGAGACTATTACACATTTCATCATCTTACCTACACTGTTATTTGGTATTCACATCTTTTATGTTGTCTTAATATAATTTCTCATTCTCAACACAACCATCATCATATCTCATCACCTTTGGCATACTTCCTTGCTATATACAAATGCTCTTAAGCTAATGCATATGCATAAAGGAATATTTCAACAATTGCAGATCTGACTGTGGGATATAACACCAAATATGGGAATCAAGTATGATCATCTAACCATACTTCTACTGTAATAGTAAAATGTGTACACTTATCATTAAATTGCATGCATTTCACCAATTCTTTTACTGGTACCAAACCGCATCACCCATTTACAACACCGGTCATTTTCACCATGACCGCGGTAAACAACATAATCAATATATGGTGTTGCGGGCCAACCATGAGCCATATCTTGGCAGCTGTGATCCCAAGGACCACCGGGGACACCTGCTCATCAAGAGCCACCCCCACAAGGGTCAACACCATGTGGCTCCCCGTAGCACAACATGGGCAGCTTTGTGACTTACACACCAAGTCACAGGGGAAACAACAAATTGCTCGTGCACAGAGCCGCCCTCCCACTGGGCCAACCGGGGGAATCCCCTAAAATTCCAACACCGGCAGCTATGCAGTATGCCATGGATGCAAATACCAATCATATGTATTTCTCACTCTATGCATCCTATACATGCCACTCATCAAACATTACCAACACCACTTCACCATTTTTAGTGGATTTTATTATCGTTAACTTCAGTTTTTATTCTTAAGTTTTAAATGTGGCATTTTAATAGTTCACTCACCATTTACAATGGTACTCATCATCAATTTCAATCATCAACTTTTCTTTATCAAATCATGGTATGTTATTCATTCACACCCATTCTCAATCAAACATCAACAATACTCAATTCACATCTATGGTGGACATAAGTATAGCATCATATTATTAAACAATCCACACCACCATATAGCACACCATATCTATCCTAATTGCATAAAGCATGTTGCCAAACATTATCACCAACATCACATATACAATACAAATTTCCATGACATCAAAAGCAAGGCAAACATGCAAGTTGTCACATATGACAATCAAATACTATTCAATTCATGCAATTAGAACATAAAGACTCCTCTCCTACCTCAAGAGAAGAATCTGATTGATACGACATACCCACCTCGTCGTTCGGAATGGATCCTACATTAATATTCACATAGAATCAAAATCAATCAACCATTTAAGACACAACTTCAACTCTAATTAACCATTATTATATCTATAATTTCATAACATGTACAAGACATGCTATAGACATCATTTTATCACTTGTTAGGCTTCGGGAATTCCCTTCCATCAAGCCGCATTCATTATATCTAAGGCCACAAACAACCATAGCCCAACATTCCTAAAATTAATCCATTTACCAATATTCATATTCTCAAAATTATACATTTCCTCTCAAAATGCATTATCCACATCACATTTTCCATTTTCCCCAAATCTTAAAAGTTAGGGTTTCCACTAAACCCAACCACATTCATTTAATCCATCATAACTCTCATCTCCTTCCAACCATACCTTCATCTACCACATTTATTTCATTCAAATCTTGCATTTATGACAACCCACTCAAGGGCTTCCATATTTAAGACCTCCATTAAATACTCTATTCACCTACATTACTCCCCCAAGCTATAATAACTCATAACCAATGCATTAACCCATCCAAAAATGGTGAGAAAAGCTTACCTCACCCAAAAACAAAAATGGGTTCCAAGAGGGGAGAGCGGCTATGAAAATGGAGAAGAGAGGAAGACTTCAAGCTTGATGGTTTCCCTCAAGCTTAAACCAAACGAAAATGGTGGAGGAAGAAGGAGACACCACTTTGTCTTGGGTTTTTGGAGAAGAAGATAAGAGAGGAATGAAGGAGGAAATAAGAGAGAAGAAGAAATGAAGTGTTTGCCAATTCACTCAGTAAGTTCACGAAAAGAGAAGGGAAAAATTGGGCTTTTTCCTTTATTTTTAATCCTCTTATTAAAAGATTCATCGTTTTATGACAAACAGGATCTATGTTTGGGCTCAATACTTTATCTGAAAATTATTCTGAATACATATTCGGACTCCCAATAATATTCTCAACAGCCCTGACCAATATCATCCCAATCAGAGATACTTGGTCTGACATCCATATTTTAATCGGGTCAGTTTTCAGCTTATTCGGTCCCAATAAATTAATAACAGTTCCTAAAAATCTTAATTTAATTAATTCCAATATTTTGGGACATTAAATAATCCACATTCTATTATTTAATATTTATTTCCTTAATTAATTCTCTATTTTAAAATTTAGGATGTTAAAAAAGGAATAATAGGATATTTTTATTATTCTAATGCAATTACACAGGTCAAGTTTAATTTTACATTTTAGGTGGAATTTTACCATCTATGTTATGATTCTATGAGATAAGATCTTTTACCCATTCTTTCAAATTTACATAAAATCTTGATGTAGACAAGATGGGGGAATGTAGCAGACATTTTTTAATTGAGGAATTGCCATCACATTTGGTTTTAGAAATTCTATGCTCTGGCTCAGTTCAAGAGACCTTGTTTATTTAGAAATAATTGTACAAGTTCTCTAGTCTATCTTCTCCATGTAGTGCATTCAGAAATTACACTTCTTGAGTTTTACCTGCATACTACAAAAGCTATTGCCGAATTTCGTGACCTCTATAGAGGGGGGAATTTATTAACATTTTTGTTTCTCAATCACAGGTTAGTGGACCTATTGTTAGAATATGTGAAAAATATCAAATAGTATATTGACTATACCTTAGATTATCTCGTAGGCTATGGTTATGGGTTTTACTATAAGTAATGAATTACAAAATGCCATATGTGGGATGGCATAAAGTTTGTTGGCTTTTTTTGTTACTTATTTCTTTGCTAATGTTAAAGGAACATTTGACTAAGAGTTCTAACATTTAGAGATATTTTGGAACGGATAGTAGGCAAGCAATGGATCTTAGAATTCCCACTAAATTATTTTTTTATCTTTTTTATTTTTGCATGCTTCCTTTGCAAATTAAGTAGTGGCTTGGTTGGACTTGATTAAAAAAAAGATCTATTAATTCTATAGAGTTTTAATTGTCTTAAACGGCGTAAAAAATCAATATTAACTGTTAAATTTTTTTATTTTCACAACTTAATTTTTTTCAACTAGTTATCAAACGGACGTTAAGAAAAGTTTGAGATGTATGATGGATATGCAGGAAATTGGAAGAGAGTTTAGAGGTTATTGTTAAACATTTTGTTATGTTTTAACTTTATACTCTTAATTATTAGATATTTATAGATATCTAATAATGTCTTCTCCTTATAAATCTCTTATACTCTTAACTCATTAAAGACTAATCATTTTATGTCATTTACATATTATTAGCTACCTCAAATTATAGTATTTCTATAAAAATTACTTATAACTCTACATTATGTATCGGTTAATTACTTAAAATTTGAGATGTTATATTAATAACTCTAACTCTAACCCTTAGTTACAACATTAAGAATAAGAGGATAATCAAGTTCAAAATTTTGAATTTAAAAAATGTTAATCACATAAAATAACGAAATTAAGGTAGTACTTGTAAGTTAAAAATTTAAACTTTATATGAAATAACTCTAAACCCTAATCCTCAGTCTCAAATATAGTAGGGGACTACAATGTTACCAAATTCTTTTTTGCAATTTATAAAAATTTAATCACATAAAATGATAAATTTAAGGAACCCAATAAATGTAATGGATCAATAAAAATCAAACTTTATATTTTAATAGAGTTTTTGGTAATTATGGGGTAGAAAAAAATATTTTGTAAAATGGGGTTATCTTAAAAATATTTTCTTGTCTAGGGTGAGAACTATCATGCCAACAATTATGTTTTTGCACTTGTCACATTATGAAACATGTATTTCGTTATATGGGGTGAAATGTATGCATGTTTGACAAGTGTCAACATATATAATGCATTTCACAAGAGAGGGAGACGAAATATATGTTACATTTTACACTTCAAAAAAGTGAAATACATACTAGAATGACAAGTGTGTGTTTTACCTTTGAAAAGTATAAAACTTAACTAACGCTAACCCATATTGTCAGCAATGCTCCTCTCCCCCTATCTTTGATTGCATGAGTTTTAGTCGGTATCACTACAGGTAATAATATATAATAATAATAATATCATTTATTTTAAAATATATTTATTAATACATTAATAATAATAGTTGGCTGTTTCCCTCCCCGCTAATAAGATAAAATCTGGGCAACCGCCATTTTACAACTATGACTACTGTTTCAAATCCAATATGTTATTTTATGTAACACTAGTAAATGACGAGTCATGTCAACTAACTCACTTTATAATTATAAGCATATATTTGAGTACCATTTTACCCATATTATTTTAACTGTTTTGGAATTTAAATTACCATTCATTTAAATGTTTAATGTTGTCTGACTTGATAATTTAATTTTTTGCTTGAATGATTATTGAAAAAAGATAAACACTCGTTTTACCTGTGGTTTCACAATGGGTGTTCCAAGCAACTGCCACACCTTAATAATTATCGTATTTGACACCATTTTCGCAATCTATAGTTACAACACATTACACATTACACTGAACATTCATGGCTTAAAATCCTAAAGGTTGTCGAATGACACACATAGATATTAAACAATAACCCAAATAACCAACTAATACAACTTAAACTTGTTTCATCAAATAACACAACATTTAAACTCTCCTCACTTATGAACAACGAACAAAACCACAACCATCTCACCCAAACTCAACATGGCTGAAATTTTCGTCATCAAGTATCCACCTTCTTCGAAAATTCACTGCAACTCCTTAGTGTTAAGTGGCATACCGTGGAAAATCACATTATTTTGTCCATGTTGTCCAAAACTAGAGGTAAATTGTTTTGGTACCTCCATATCATGTATATCTTGGTTTAAGAGAACATTATTCATCTGCCAGAACTCCATGCATGCAATCTCTGCTTTAGATCGTGTAATATATGACTTAAAAATACAGCCATTATACCCATTTACTTGAGTGTGCCACTCAGGCCATGTGTTGTATATTCCAGCTTGTCGAGCGAATAAGACAACATATATTTTTGGTAGACGACAATAATGGGTTGAATGATCCATGTGTTTTTGGCTTACAATTAGTGTATGAATCTTGGGTCATAAGCTGGTCCTGGTGGTCTTGGATATATGGTTTAATTCTATAAAGACAAAAATGTTCAAGGTAATATACAACGGTTATGTGTTTTTCCACACCGCTTATGGGTACAATTTTAAACGAGCCTGCTAGTGACACAGTAGCCCATTCTACTATAAGATTTACAAGGCCTTTGCATTATAGTTGTGTCTAATCAAAATTTGATAGCATCAGTCCGCACACAGGTATATTCTGTGTGGGTAGGACGAAATTAGGATGCTAACCTATTGGACCCCTTAAAAATAGGTAAATTGGATTAAAAAATTAAGTTTCTTTTTTTAAACAAGTCCAGTTTGTTTTAACCCGTTAAAAAATAAGTCGGGTTAGGTTGTTCTGTCGGATCACTTATAAAAAATTATATATATATATATATATATATATATATTAAAGGCTTATAATTATTTGATTTGGATTATTAATGATAGTTGTATAAATTTAATAATATAATATTATAAAATTTACATAATAAATTTTTTTCATTAATGTAAATATAATTTATTTAAACTTTTAATGAAATAAATTTGGTTAATTATAAAAAATTGGTTTTGAAAAAGGTGAAATTTAGTTTTTATATCTATTTTTTTAGAAAGTCTTAAAAACAATATAAATTTAAAATAAGAAAATAACATGTATAATTTAAAGAAAAAAAGGGTTGGTCTGTTGGCTCGTAAGCCACATAGAATACGGGTTGGGCCAATGTTTCTAACCCGGTTTTCCTTTTTTGGTCCAGCCCGTATTTTGACGCACTTATACAGGCCTTGACCCCGGCTGTATGCCCGTATTATCACCCCTATACGTGGGCATAGGATGACATGTTTAATGAAGTTCACATCACATGATTGAGGTTACTAAAATAGTTTTTTAAAAATTACATAAATTAAAATAGAATTTGCTTGGACAGCAATGAAGTTGAAAATAATACCCATGAAAAAAATAGATACATAACAAAAGAAACAAAAAAATAAGAAAAAGGTATGAACACTAATTTCTATTTCTTAAGTAGATTAGTAAAAATATTTTAAAAATTAAATTCAGTCAATATTTTTAAAATATTTACAATGTAAATATAATTAAAAATAAGTTTTTAATATTAAATACATTGTTTATCATACCTCAGTATCACGCAAGCCTATCCATGAACATCAAACATCTAACAATTCTTATTTGTTCAAACCATAATCAACGTATAAGACCATTAGAGCTATCAAAACGGGTCAACCCGGCCCACACCAGTTCGCCCACCACAGGCTGGAATATTTTGCAACCCAACCCAACCCGACTCACTTTCTTGAGTGAGCCAGTTTTCTCAACCCAATCCAACCCACCTACCCACCGGATGGCTCTGGCCCGCCAATTAATTACTTCTATATAGACCAATGACCATTAATCAACATTCATCAAAAGTAAAACATATACATTAAGCTACATTAAACAAGCATTAACATTAACATTCATCAAAGAAATATCAACAACATTAAATTATTTAACCAATATTATTCAGCTTTCTTCAATCAAAAAATTAACTTAAAAAAAACACCTACAGCGGCACTAGGGAAGAAGAGGAATAGCGTGACATGTAACATCCCTAAAATTTCATTCTCATGTATAATTATTTTGATTAAGATCATCAATGATATTATCCATTTTATCTCGACTTTCTACGTAAATTTTGGTTAGAACAACATCTTCAATTTAACCTTTTAGCATGGTAAATAATTTTAACTTTATACCTTAGGTAAAATTTAATCAAATAACTTATTACCTACTTCCTTAGTTATTAATTTCTTTGCCTTTTCCATTTACTCCCATCAAATTACCATATACATCACTCAAAATACGTCATCTTGTACACATTTTAATTGCTCGTTGTCTTGGCTTTCCAACAAGACCAAATTTATTAAAATCCATTAAGATATGAGAGAGATATGCCCAAAATACCGAAACATTATCAGAATTGATATTTACTTCAATCATACAAGCTACATTATGTAGGCTGTGGAAATGGTCAATAATCCAGCTTATTTTTCTCACCTAAAACCCCCGTGATCACCACAATTAATGTACCTAACATTCCACTACAATCTCATTGTGAAAAGCTTGTCCCCCACTTGTCATTTGCATGATTAAACCAACACTACATCTTGTTCCCAAGTAATAAGTTGAAGTTAATGAAGTCTCTCTCTCATTTTCTTTCATTTTCTCCATCAAAGTCCTTCTTGATCTAAAGTTAGGACAATAAGATAACACTTTCAACCACTCTAGGATCCTCCATCAAGGTAAGAGGGGATAGGGTTATGAATAAATATGAAATGGGTAGAATTGTATGCTGTTCTAGAAATTCTAGATTTAGTTTCGTAACTTGTTACTTAATTTCGAAGCTGAAAATATATGAATTTGACTTTTACTTCTTCATCAAAGTTGTAGATCTATGTTATATGAATTTTGAGCTTTGAATGACATGATTTAGATGCCTGTAGCTCAATTTATTGTAAAAATTCTAAAGTATGTCTGTTCTGGAATATGTATCTTTTATTTTGTGTAAATATTAAAATTCTGGGAATTATAAATACATATTTAGACTTTCATGTCTTCATAAAAGTTGTAGATATTTATGTTAGGAATCTATAGAAAGTGGTTTCAATTTAAAAGGATATTTGTAGCTCTAGTTATACCTTAAATACAGAAGTATGTTCATGCTGAAAACCTGTTGACATAATTAACTGTTTGTATTTTTAAAACAGAATTTTGTGATGGGAATTAGTGTTTAGTGTCTTCATAAAAGTTTTAGATATTGTGTTATGAATAATTTAGAACTAGTCTCATGCCAAAATTACTTTTGTAGCTCCAGAAACGTTGATTTTACCAACATATATACGTTTTGTTACTTTCTTTGAGATAGTTTAGTATCCTATGAGTTTGTGATATTTCTGTTTGGATTTGGAATTTTTGGAATTCATGAAAATTATAGATAATGGAATTATTGAAACACAAAACTTGGCCTCATTCAAAAATTATTTTTATACCATGAGTTATAGTTAATTTACTAAAGATTGTCAAACCAGGAAATTTTCCAGCAATTGGTGATAATGAAAAATGATAACATATTGACTATTATGTGATTATGTCATGTTTCTGTTTGGAATTTAAAATTATGGTCTTCATGAATGTTGTAGATAATTTTGTTATGGAACTACAGAAAGTGAAATTACTAAAAAAGGATTTAAATTGCTCATGTTATGGCCTTTTTACTAATGTATGTTGCTGCTGTAAATTTCTAAAATTTACCTATGATGAATATTATGGATGAAAATGATATTTTCCATGTGGATATTGATTTATTTATGAATTATTGAAGGATTATTGATTATTATGGATGTTATTGAGTGTCCTATGAATGTCATACAATATGTATATTTTTGTGATGAATAATTATGAGTGACAAAATTAATGTATACATGAATGCCTTATGGTTTATTGAGATATGTTGTTGAACTATAAATCCATGATTTTGAGAATTGATATATATGATGTGTCTTCTGAGGACTTGTGGCTTTCCAAGTGATTATAGAAGTATTGATATCATGGTATGTTAAATTGATAAAGAGAATTAAAGGCATTCATGCATCATAAGCATTTGGACGCGCCATGGAATTTAAGGGTTCCATGATTGTTGGCCCTAGTGGGGGGTTACTCTATGATGAGTTAAAGCCTTATTTTTGTTAAGCGCCATGAAAGGTAGGGATTCATGGTTTATGCTAAGTCCTACTTGTGTACTTCGGTACTTGAACGCCATGAAGGGTAGGGATTCATGGTATATGTTAAGTCCTACTTGTGTACTTCGGTACTTGAACGCTACGAAGGGTAGGGATTCGTGGCATTATGCTAAGTCCTACTTGTGTCTCTATGAGACTTTTTACTGTAATATTTCCACTAAATCAAAATGGATCCAGCATGACATCATTTAACTAAATTAAAGATTATTAAATGTAAATGACCTTGTTTGGCATATTCATCATATCATAATTGTTTGTTGATTGTGTTTGTGCAATTTTACTTATTTTATATTTATTCTATATTTTATCTCACTCTTACATTATTTTTACAGTGCACGCTTCATAGAAAGATGAGTGGTGCAATTAATGAAGCTTTTATGTTTTATATCTTGGACTTTGATTTCATTTGAGATTTAATATGTTGTAATAATATTATGTACCCCGTACTACAATCTTATCTATCATTTCTGCTATATAAATATATTATGTTTTATTTGTTCACGACTAGTATGCATGATAATATTCCGCATTTATCAATTTTTACGTGACCTCAGAATTTAAATTACGAATTTCAAAATGATTCTTTAAACGTGAAAAATTTATTTCAAAAATTTAGGTTAATTAATTGGAATTTGTAATTTGGGTTTTGGGTGTCACATGACAAACGTGGTCTAGTCTCGTATGGTGAAGCGTGTATGAACAGTGGTCTCGTGAAGCAGCTTGCGTGCATGAACCTGTGGTGAACACTGAACAACAGCTCACATAAAGTGTACAACAATTGGCCTGGTGGTATTGTGCAGGAAGAGCTCACGTGGTCATGTTGCGTGTGCAGTATGGTGAATCAGAGTGAAGAGAAGAGCGTCGTGGTGGGAGAAAAGAAGAACAACGTGGTTGGGAGAAGAAGAGAAGAGCACAGCATAGTAGGAGAAGAAAAGATCAACAATACCTTGGTGGAGAAAAAATTAGGGCCGGCTAAAGTGAAGTGAATAATGTGTGCAATGAGAACAGGGAAAAAAATTATCCCCTTTCAGATTCAGACCCTTCCCCCACGCATGTGTTTCTTTTTTTTAATCATTAACCCGTGGGCCAACCCGGCTCACCACGGGTTTAACCCACCGTGAGCCGGGTTCAACGGGCAGGGCCAAAAAATGCATTGCCTTCAAAATGAGCCTTTTTCTTCAACCCGGTTCACCAAAAACCCACCTCGAGCCGACTTGGCTCACGGGTTTCAACCCATTTTGATGCCTCTAAAGACCATGAATTATAACAATAAGATACACTGTACAAGACCATGCATTGTCAGATGTAAACCCTAAACCCTAATGTACAAGACTTCTTCTACGGTATGATAAATAATGTTTAAGACCATGCATCATCACACGTAACGGAAATATGGTTAACAGTGCACGTCGTCTGGAGTGGAATAGAATACACTACCACAAGGCGCTAGTGACCATTTTCAATAATATTATATTTGAATATTATTTTTAAATAGGTTCTAGATGGTTGAACACATCCAATTGCAAAACACAACATAAAAAAAATCAAATTCAAAAGTATTCTGAGGAACGCGTGAGCTAACATTAGAATGGAAGAAACGAAGGAGAACCAAAAGTATGAAAATCAATAAGTTTTTAAATCTTATGAATAATTTTAACATAGCCTCTTTCGGTAACCCAACAAGGAGATACAATACCGTGATGCAAAAAATATTGGTCAGTTATGATGATACCACATTTAATGAGCTAAAAATAAATATTTCGGGAAGATACTAATTAAACTTTTTTATAGGAACAAATAAAGGGAGTCTCAAAACCCTCAATCACCATGAATGAACCACTAAGAAAAAAAATATCTCAAGCAATATTAGTTTGAGAGAGAGGGGAAAGAAAGGCACAACAGAATTAATAAAAATGACTCATTCATTAATTAGGCAAACAAAAAAATAGTTTCTATACAAGGATCAAAAGTAACTAATTATACATGGTTATATTAACTAACATCCAAAATAATATATGTAACTAAGATTAGAAATTATCCTAACTATGGTTAGAGGGAGAAGTTAACATCCCCTCTCAAGTGGGAATGTGGTTATCCAATATTCCAAGCTTGGCAACTATGAGTTGAAATTAGGTGACAGCAAAGAGCTTAATTAGGATGTCTGTAACTTGATCCTTGGAGGAAATTGGAAGAAGATGGATACTGCCAGCCATGATGTGGTATCAGATCGATGGTGTGGCAATCAAGCTCTATATGTTGGATCCACTCATGAAAAGCTAGATTGGTGGCAATGTAGCATACTAACTGATTATCAAAGAAAAGATTAACAGGTGCAGGATGTGGAATCTGAAAATCCTGGAGAAGAGAAATCAACCATTAAGCTTTACAAGTGGCTAAGGCCAGGGCCTGTACTCTGCCTCTGAAGAGGACCTAGAAATAATGGGTTTTTTTATGCTCTTCCATGAAACTAGTGATTGCCCAAGAAAGAAGAAAAAATTAAAGGAAGATCTTCTACTGTCAGGACATGAGGCCCAATCTGAGTTAGAGTATCCTGTCAGTTTCAGCTCTAAGGTGGCAGGGAAGCCCTCTAGATGGAGCACTTTTGATGTACCTCAGAACCCTCAATGCGGCCTTGTGATGTTCAAAAATGGGAGCAGAAAGAAACTGGCTCAATTTACTAACAGAGAAAGATAAGCCTGCTGTTGTTAAGGTAAAACAACTTGCTAATCAGTTTCCTATAGGCAGTAGAATCAGGTAAAAGGGTCCCAGGCTGAAGGCTAAGCTTGGTATTAGATTCCATAGATGTGGTGAAAGGTTTACATCCACGAAGTCCAGATTCCTGAAGTAACTCCAAAGCATATTTCCTTTGGTACAAGGAGATGCCTTTGGTAGATCTTGCCGCTTCAAACCCAAGGAAGAATTTAAGCTGATCAAGATCTTTGATGCCAAACTTTTGGTCCAGAAGATGTTTGATTCCCTCAATTTCAGCCAGATCTTCCCCTACCAATACCAAATCATCCACATAGGTGAAGATTGTTGTGAATCCCTTTGATGTGCACTTAGTGAAAAGTGAGTAATCTGCCTTAGATTAAGTATAACTTGAGGACAGGAGCACCTCAGTGAGCTTAGCATGCCACTGCCTACTAGCCTACCTAAGGCCATAAAGTGACTTTTCAGCTTGCCTACAAGATTGGGATTGGGTAAAGAGAGGCCAAAAAGTAGTTCCATGTAAACCTCCTCATAAAGATCTCCATAGAGGAATATTATATTGACATCTAGCTATTGTAGGTGCCAATTTCTTACAAAAGTAATAGAGAGTAGGATTCTGACTATAGTTGTCTTAACAACAGGGCTAAAGGTCTCCAAAAAATCTTATGCCTTCAGTTTGGGTGAAGCTTTTGGCCACAACTTGGTCAAAAGTACCATTTACCCTCAACTTGGTCTTGAATACCTATTTGCATTTGATAAGCTTCTTTCCTTGAGGAAGTGAAGTCAACTGCCAAGTTTGGTTAGACTCCAAGGCCTACAATTCAACATTAATAGCATTCTTGCATCAACACAAGTTTGTGGCTCACTGAGTGAAGAAATGGAAAGTGAAAAATGAGATTGTACAAGGGACAAATGGTGATAGGAAAGATAAGAACACAAGGGATACCTGACATTGAGAAGACTAGGAGATGTACCTGTGAGGGCCAATGTGTGATGATAATCCTTAAGGTAGGAAGGAATTCGTTTCTCTCTACTGGATCTTTTGGGCTGAATTACAATTCCTGGTTCTTCAATTATTTCCAAAGGCAATTGAGAAATAGAAATATAATGCTTGGTAGAACAAGGTGGGGTAACATGATGGTTACTAATAGGATCGTTTACATTATCATAGGGATCAAGGTCAGTATTTACATCAATGTCAAATAACCATGGGACTTTGTGTGTGGTGTCAGTGGTAGTTGATGCAAAAAAGGTAGTAGTTGACAATGTAGGGAAGATATTTTCATGAAAATTAGCATGTCTAGATGGGAAGGTTTCTCTAGTCTTAACATCATATAACAGATTGCCTTTTACACCAGATTTATATCCCAGAAATATACACTTCCTAGCTCTGGGATCAAGTTTGGTTCTGTTAGAGGTTAATGTAAAAGCAAATGCAAGGCAACTGAAAGTTTTTAAATTTGAAATATCAGGAATCTGACCATGGTGTAAAACATGATAAGGACTCTTATTGTTTAGAAACTTTGTTGGTAGTCTATTTATTAAATGCATAACATGGAACACTACATGATTCCAAAAGGATTTAGGGACATTGGATTAGAACATAAAAGTTATGGCCATGCCTAGTATATGTTGATGCTTCCTTTCCACAATCCAATTTTGTTGTGGTGTTTCAGCATAAAAGTGTTGATATATGATCCCTTTGGAATTAAACCAGTCATGCATCTCAAACTCATTTCCATTGTCTATTCTGATTATTTTTATTTTCTTTTGAAATTGTGTTTCTATTAGTTGCACAAAAGATTGGATCAAATGTCTAGCCTCATGTTTATTTTTCATCAAGTATACCTAGTTATGTTCTCTGCAATGGTTAAAAAAATATTTATGACTAAAAACTGAAGGTATAGAAAGATGTCCCCAAATGTCTATATGAATTATTTCAAAAATAGCTTTGGTTACAGTTTGGCTAATACAGAAAGGAAACTTTTTTTTCTTTTCCAAAGTAACAAACATCACATGGTTCTAAAATTTTATTACATATAATGAAAAGATAAATGTTCTGTAACTGTTGTAACTTTTCATGTGAGAGATGACCAAAGCTCAGATGCCAAAAATTGCTATCATACAAATAAAAATTATGGGTCCAATGCTGAGAGAAATCTGGATTCTGAGAAGAACTCGTCACATATAGGTCAAAACACAAGTCAGTTGTACCAATCATCTTCAATGTATGGGTGTCTTGGATTTGGCAATTAACAGAAGAAAATGTGAATTTGCATTCTAAATTTTTTGTGAGTTTTGAGACTAAAATCAAATTAAAACTAAATGAAAGAATTAATAACACATGAAAAGAATAGTGGCAACTACCTTACTACCATCAGGCAATTTGATATGTATAGGCTTAAATCTGCTTGTGTGTATGAAACAGGGTTAAGGAATTACACACATGATCAGTGGTTCATGTATCAATAATACAGGAGTTAGAGTCAGTGAATTTGGCTAGAGAGTATACTGAACCTGATGGTTGGGAGCCCACATTCTTATTTTGACTATTAGTAACCATCTGGTTCACAATGTGAGATTCAAGTTGTTGGAGCAATGCTAGTAAGGCTTTATAGTGATCTGGAGTAAAACTTAGCCTAGGCACCTCTTTCACTTCCTTTAGGGAAGACACACTGACCCTTTCATCCACATCATCATCATCCTCTTCTAAAACATAATTTTTTAATGTGTAACTTTTCTTGAAATGTAGTGGATATCCATGTTTTTTGTAGCAAGTATCTACAGTGTGGCCCACCTTGCCACAATATTAACATAATTTGTTGTTATATCCTCTACCAGCTTGACCATGGCCTCCTGATTAATTCAATTGGCCTTGACCTCCTCTTTGATTTCCTCTTCCTAAATTGCCACCAAATGCCATCAAAGCTTATGAATCTGAAACAGGTGCACCAAATTGTTTTTCCTGTTAAACTAATAATGAGAATACTTTACTTAAAGTTGGTAAGGAATCCATTAGTATTTCACAGCAGAATATTGTTCATTAAGTCCTTTCAAGAACCTAATAACATGATCATTTTCTCTGTAATTCTTTATTGTAAGAACAAGTTAACAATTACACCTCACCTAGCATGTACACACAGGTATAGGTCTGAAATTTTCAAGCTCTTGCTAGAGCCCTTATAGTTGAGTGAAATAAGCAGTCACAAAGGAATGCCCTTGCTTGAGACCATAAATCTCCTCCTGAAGCTCAGAAATCCTAAGAATATCACCCTGGTAGTATCTATCCCTAAGATCCTTCCATCCTTGATAGCGATGTCCATCCATGGCACACTTTGTGCAATAGGAACCTTCAAGGAATGTATTATCCATGACAGTACCATTGTATTACATCTCTCCCATTTGTTGAACATTACATCTTCATTAGGTTTTGGTAAAGTGTCATCTACAAACCTCATCTTGTTCTTCAATTTTAACCTTATAGTTACAGGTCTAGACCAAGAATGGTAGTTTTTCCCATTCAAAGGAATCAAAGCTATTGAAGCTCCAAGGTTCTCATTCACATGCAAGAAATAGGGACTTGAGGAATCTATCTTGACGTTTGCCATTTTCTCACCATAAGCAACAGAAGCAAAGAAAGAATTGAGAAGAAAAGAGATATGTGACCAAGAAGAAAATACCAACAAAGTTGAAAGAAGAAAACACAGATCGAAGAATCGGACAAATGAAACAGAATCAACTAAATGAGTTAAGGTAAAGTTCAATCCTCCAATGTGAAGAATCGAAGCCTCAACCATGAACAATCGAGTTTCAGATGCACAACAGAGCCCCTAGGAAAAAGGGCTATGATACCATCTCAACACCCTTAATCACCATGAATTAACCACCAAGAAAAAAATTCCTCAAGCAATATCAGTTTTAGAGAGAAGGAAAAGAAGTTGGGAACAAATAGGTGAAACTGTCACAGCACCTAGGGCCGCTAGCACTAATCCAACAATTAAGGTTAGCAAAAAAGATGAGTGAAAGCTTCAAATGGTCTGCTTAGTGGACGGGTAGTATTCTAGCTTAGTGGTGCCAGAGATGAAACAAAAACACAAATAGGTGGGAACTATAACAGAGTGATAGATAGGGAGAGTGAGATCCAAGAATAATGAAAAAGAATGAGACAAGGAGACAAAGGAATTGGGAAATGGAGAGGGATAAGAGAAGAAGAGGAAGAGCGAGATAAGACATTTACCGACGATGAG
Source organism: Clitoria ternatea (assembly GCA_037962975.1). NCBI lineage: Eukaryota > Viridiplantae > Streptophyta > Magnoliopsida > Fabales > Fabaceae > Clitoria > Clitoria ternatea. The sequence goes on from CM075672.1 coordinate 80,966,238, forward strand.
CAAGACCACGACTGAGCGGTAAGGATGACGAGGGCGCTTATGACGAAAAAGCAGCGATGAATGTAACACCCCGAATCTTTAAAGTAAGAAGTTAAATTAAGAAAATAAATTTTGAATAATTAAATGTGGGCTAATTAATATCCCAAAATTCTTGAAATGGTTTAAACAAGACTCTTGGAAACTGCTAGTGAATTATGGTGACCGAATAAGTTGAAAACTGGCCCAGAGAGAATATGAGTGTCAGACCAAGTATCTCCGATTGAGATGTCGTTGGTCAGGGCTGTAGATGATATTATGGGGAATCCGAATATATATTCGGAATAATTTTTAGAATAAGTATGGAGCCCGAACAGTGAGCCTTTTTAGTTAAAAATGGAAGAGTTTAGTGAAGAGTTAAAAATGTAAATAAAAACTCTCACTCTTTTCACTCTCACTTCCGTGACTCACCCTTTTCTTGGAGGCAAAGACACATTTCTTCTTCTTCCCTCATTTTCCCTTCGTCATATCTTCTTCTTCTTCCCCAAGATCTTGAACAACTTGGTGCCCTTTTCCCCTCTTATTTTCGTCCACCTTTAAAGCTTGAAGGAAGGCATGGTGGCTTGAAGCTTCTCTCCTCCTCCTTTTCATTTTCGTCATCCTCATTCTCCCTCTTAAACTCCATTTTCGTTTTAGGGCAAGGTAAGCCCTTTACCACCATTTTTATGTTTGGAGTCTAGGGAATAGGGGATGGTAACTTGGAGGAGTATTAAATGTTGTGGGTAGAGAAAAGAAATATTAAATGCATGAACCCTAAGGTGTGGGTGGAATAATAAGGGTATTTATGAGTAATAAAAGAAGTTTGTGAAGATGGGGTTGAGGGATGATGAGTATTTATGATGGATGATGGGTTTGGTGAAAACCCTAACTTATTGAAATTGGGGGAAATGTATAATATTGAAGGATTAACATTTATTGATGGGGGAAATGTAATAAATGAAGAAACATTAATATTTGATGATGATTAGGGATGGTAGTTAGAATATATAAATGGAAACCACATGAAATGGGATTAAATGTAAGTTTGGTAAATGGATAACTTAACAATATAGGTTGCTACTTTAATAATAATGAGTGGTGAGTTAAGGGAAGGAATTCCCGAAGCCTAAGTGAGCAAAAGAATAAACTTATGACAGCTCCCACATGATGAGAACCATGTGTACATAGATATGTATATGTGTATTAAAATGGCTTTTGAGTAAATAATTGATGTGGTCCTATAATGATTGGTGTAGGACTTGATAACTCGGGTGAAGCGGGAACATCAAACCCGGAAGTTTACTTCTCTTAAGGTAGGAAAGGGGTGTATTTTCTAAATGTATGAGAATTATGACGATAATGTATGTATTAATGCAATATGGCATGTTGTCTTGATTAGATGTGTTATTATGTGGCTAAAATGAGAATTTTGTATGGTATTTAGAAATGAGCGTTTATGTGTTGAAATCTAAATGAGGCTATGAATGGCATGTTATGTGATAATGTGTTATTGATTCATAAACGATATGATGAATATTTCACCTTGCGGGGTGCCACGAAGGGTAAGTCCCGGAGTGATGATGATGTTGAGAATTGATGAATATTTCACCTTGCGGGGTGCCACGAAGGGTAAATCCCGGAGTGATGATGATATTGTGAATTGATGAATATATCACCTTGCGGGGTGCCACGAAGGGTATATCCCGGAGTGATGATGTTAATTTATGTGATTGAAGTCGGATCTGTGCATATGTATTGTAAACACTAGCACACGTATTAGCCATAGAAGCAAGGCATAAAGTGATACTCTATTTGTGAGGTTATGAGAGGAATAGGTGGAACCCTTGAATTGGAATATTAATCTGGACTATGATATCAGTTATTGTGAATTTGAGAATAATTGTATTGCATTCATTCATATGTTGTTTTATTTATTAGATTTTCATCATTGAGAAAGTATACTCACTCTCCCTGTGGTATATTTTTTAGCTCCTGTGTTGTAGGACTTGCCTTGGAGCTGTTTTGTGGAGGAGAAGTGTGAAGGAAGCCTCTTTTTGGTAAAGAATGCCTTGGCCTGCAACATTTTGATTTTATGGTTTGTGTAGAATGTTTGTAATGTATATAGTATTCTGCATATTTTGTATAGCCATGAATTGGTATGAATGATGTATAATAATTATGTAGGTCATGTGTGAAAATTGGAACCCACATATAAGACCAATTTTCAATTATGACCTTGGTGATGTAAGACGCTAATGTGTGAGTGCTTGAATTTTGCTCACTTTGATGATCAAATGATGAGATTTGTGAATGATGACTTTAAGTGCTGTATAATTGATGATATTTCATGATTGTTATGCATAAGTAAGGAACTAGTAGGGTCAAAATGAATTTTATGAGTTTTGGGTAGTGTGTGGTGGTTCCAATAGCTTAAATACATGAATTGTGACTTGTAGAAACTGGAACGGGTCAATTCCATTGAGAATAGACCCTTAAGTTACTCAAAAAGGCTCAGGAATGGACTAAATGCATTTAGTTGCATAAGTTTCTCATTTTTGAGAATTTTTGAATGAGGCCAGTGGCCACACGTCACAATTAGTGTATTTTAGTTGGTGTCAAAATTTGGTAGCGTTTGGAGTTGATATGAAAAAGTTAGGGGGGTTAGAAGTCCAAAAATAAGGCTTTATTGCATAAAAACAGCAACTGTGTTGTCTCGAATCGATTCGAGGATCTCTGAATCGATTCAAGAGCTGCTGTTTTCACTGTTTTTGGTTCCAGGAAGGCATGAATCGATTCATACGATCTTGAATCGATTCAAGGACCTCTGTTTACATAATTTTGAGTTCCAGAAGCGTCTGAATCGATTCATACGAGCTTGAATCGATTCAAGGGGTCCTGTTTTCACTGTTTTGCACTCCAGAATCATTTGAATCGATTCATAGGGTGTTTGAATCGATTCATGACCCTGTTTTTCACATTTTTCCCCTATCTTGGGATATCATTGGTGTTGTTTGACTCTAATATGAGCGTACAACGCCCCACTCGCATAATTAATACATTTTATCAATTCGTTGGACCATCCTTTGACCTCCTACCACTTCCCTTCATTTCCTTAATGTAATTGTACACTTCCGCTACTCCTTGTTGATGATCATGAGATAAATCATCCAAGGTTCACTCTTTGACTTAATCGTTCACCTTCTCATATCTTCACATATGAGAAAGGTTGTTAAAATAGGTCCGGGGATTACTTGCCAAAGTTTTCTTCTCGCGATCCCTTCCATCCTTTAATTGTTTTAAATCGTGAAAAATTTACCCTATTTTCGGGGTGTGACAACCTGGTATCAGAGCATTATTAGCTTTGTATTACTGTGATTAGCTGTGTTATTACCAGAACATGATATGTGATTGAGGAATGATTGTCCTTATTGTTTGGTTAAGTATGAACTGATTGTGGATTGAAAGTAATTGTTATAAGTCCAGCCAAGCTTTCTTCACACTATCCTCCCTTAATGATGAATCCGATGAATTGTGAATGCATACTACATTATGATATAATGATACTCTTGTATGAGCTTGAATATGTATTGGTTGATATTGGACTCCATGATGGAGGGCCGTAACTAAATTTTTATGATAAAGTGCTATAGTGTGAGATGATAAGGGAATTTTTATGAATGAGATTACTAATGTTAGATGAATATTTGTTATGATTTTAGATATCGAGATGGCCCGTCGTCGTCAAGATAATGATGACGCTATAGCTAGAGCCTTGAACCGTTTGTCGGATCTCCTTGAAACGCAAAACCGTGAAAGACAAGAGGCAGAAAGACAACCTGCTCCTGTTGTTCAAGGTACTCAAGGCCTTGACATGTTTTTGAAGCGGAAACCCTCTGAGTTTCATGGTGGATTTAGGCCTGAACAAGCCTATGCTTGGATTCGTGATGTTGAGCGGATCTTTGATAGTTTCGAGTGTAATGAGCTCCAAAAAGTGGAGTATGCTATTTTCATGCTAAGAGATGAAGCGGAGACTTGGTGGAGACTCACCAAGAGTAGAATGAATGCTGCTGCTATTCCCTTAACTTGGGAAAATTTTAAAATTGAACTCATGAGGAAATATGTGCCCGAAAGTTATAAGAGCAAGAAGGAACTCGAGTTCATGGAACTCAGACAAGGCACGATGACGGTGGAAGAATATGCTTCCAAACTTGAGGAACTTTGTGAATTCTACCCTCCTTATCAACAAGAGGGAACTGAAGCGTCAAAATGTGTGAAATTCGAGAACGGTCTATGCCCTGATATTCAAAGGGCCATTTGCCATCAGGAAATCTGAAGTTTCACGGTGCTTGTGAATAAGTGCCGTATTTATGAAGAACATGCTCCCTCTCAACATTCTAAATTTGACTCTAAGTTGAAGGGTCAATCTTCTAATTTCAAGAGGCAAGGAAATTTCAGAAGAGGACGCTTTCTGAGGGGTACCCATTCTAATGCCCAAGCTAGAGGGGGTGGATATGGTAACACTTTTGGCCGGGGCAATGTAAATTCCAATGGGCCGAGATGCTATAGGTGTGGAGGACCTCATTATATTCGTGAGTGTGCACAACGGAATGACGTGGTGTGTTTTAATTGTGACCAAGTAGGACATACTCGCCCTGCCTGTCCTTTGCTTACAAAGCAGGCTCATATGCAAGCTAATACCCCTGACCGTGCTAATGTACCCGCTCTTGTGAATCGCGGAGGCCATAATGGTGGTCGAGGCCGTGGTAATGGAAACAATGGAGGCCGAAATGGTAGCCGAGATGGCTATAATGGTGGGAGGCATGGCAATGGTCGAGGGAATGAAAATGGTGCCCGTGATGGAAACAGAAATGGTGGAAATGCGCCGGAGAGTATTTGCTGTGACCGGAGAGGAAGCAGCACAAGCAGATAACTTGGTTGAAAGTAAGTGTGAAATTCTTGGACACTTAGTTCATGTCATTTATGATTCGGGTGCAACCCACTCTTTTATATCCGAGGATTGTGTTCGGCGATTGAGATTGCCGGTATGTTTGATGAAAAATGCACTTGTGGTTACCACCCCAACCGGTACTTATCTCAGATCGGTTAATCGGTGTGATAATGTTGATATGCTCCTAGATGGGAGGAGATTTGTGGCGTCTTTTATTTGCTTACCTATGAAGGGATTGGAGATCATACTAGGTATGGATTGGCTCTCCACCAACAAAGTTATGGTTGATTGTCAACAACGGACCGTTATTTTCCCTTCTTCTGATATGGGACAGTTTGATATGCAAGGTATAGCTCAACTTTTCATATTACTATCTCTTGCCGATGGGACGAGTGGTCCCGATCCCATTAATATCCCTATGGTGTCTGACTTTTTGGATGTGTTTCCCGAAGAGATACCTGGCTTACCACCTCCAAGGGAGGTTGAGTTTGCTATTGACCTTGTACCTGGTGTCGAACCAGTGTCTATTGCTCCTTATAGGATGTCTCTTATGGAGTTAGTTGAATTAAAGAAGCAAGTTGAGGAGCTACTTGAGAAGGAGTTTGTTCGACCCAGTGTGTCACCCTGGGGAGCTCCTGTTTTATTAGTTAAGAAAAAGGATGGAACCATGCGGTTGTGTGTAGACTACCGCCAGTTGAACAAGCTGACAATAAAGAATAGATATCCTTTACCTCGCATTGATGACCTGTTGGATCAATTATGAGGTGCGGTGGTATTTTTGAAGATTAATTTACGTTCCGGTTATCATCAAATTCAGGTGAGAACCGAAGATATTCTGAAGACTGCGTTTAGGACGCGATATGGCCATTACGAGTATGTTGTGATGCCATTTGGAGTGACTAATGCTCCAGCGGTATTCATGAGTTACATGAACCACATCTTTCACGAATATCTGGATCGTTTTGTTGTGGTGTTCATCGATGATATCCTAGTATATTCCAAGAACCGTGAGGAACACAAAGAACATTTGAGAGTAGTGCTGAACATTCTTAGAGAGAACCAATTGTATGCTAAACTCTCTAAGTGTGAATTCTGGTTGGCGAGCATCCAGTTTCTTGGACATGTGATATCCGAAGATGGTATTTCGGTGGATCCTTCTAAGGTCGAAGCCGTTATGGCATGGTCTAGACCTACGATGGTTACAGAAATCCGAAGTTTCCTTGGACTTGTCGGTTATTAGCGGAGGTTCATCGAAGGTTTTTCTTGACTTGCTAGACCTTTGACAAACTTGACAAGAAAGAACCAACCTTTTGTATGGACGGTTGAATGTGAGAGATGCTTCGAAGAATTAAAGATGAGGCTGACTTCTGCTCCTATCTTGGCGTTGCCTGATTTACAAGAAGAGTTTGTGGTGTATTGTGATGCTTCTAAGCACGGACTCGGATGTGTGCTAATGCAGAGGGAACGTGTAATAGCTTATGCTTCACGCCAGTTGCGACCCTATGAAGTTAATTACCCAACTTATGATTTGGAGTTGGCCGTGGTTGTGTTTGCCTTGAAGATTTGGCGTCATTACTTGTATGGTTCGAGATTTGTGGTTTTTAGTGACCACAAGAGTTTGAAATATCTTTTTGAGCAAAAGGAATTGAATATGCGTCAGAGGAGATGGATGGAATTCTTGAAGGATTACGATTTTAAATTGATGTACCATCCGGGAAAAGCCAATGTCGTTGTCGATGCTCTTAGTCGGAAATCCTTACATGTGTCCGCCACGATGGTCAAAGAGTTTGAATTAATTGAAGAATTTTGGAATTTGAATGTTGGAACCGAGGTCCAATCCTCCAAGAAACTATGCTTTGCTACCTTGAAGGTATGTAATGAGTTTTTGGAGCTTGTAAAAGAGAAACAAAAAGATGATGATTATTTACAAGAGATGAGAAGATCTCAGGATAATGGGAAGAATTTATTTCTTGTGGAAGGCGTTGATGGTTTATGGCGAGTAAAAGGTCGTGTGTATGTACCTTCATTTGGAGATTGGAGACACACGGTGTTAGAGGAAGCACATAAAAGCATTTTTAGCATTCATCCTGGTGCAACTAAGATGTATCAAGATATAAAGAAGAATTTTTGGTGGCCCGGAATGAAACGTGATGTTGCCAACTTTGTAGCTTCGTGCCTTACTTGTCAGAAGGCGAAGGTAGAACACCAAAGACCTTCGGGTACTTTGAGGCCACTTGATATCCCCGTTTGGAAGTGGGACACGATTGCCATGGATTTTGTGTCTGGATTACCAAGAACGAGGTCCAGATGTGACAAAATATGGGTGATTATGGATCGTTTGACAAAGAGTGCATATTTTCTACCAATCAGTATGGAGAGCTCCTTACAAGATTTAGCACAATTGTACATTCGGGAGATTGTGAGATTACATGGTGTGCCGTCAAGCATTGTTTCTGATCGTGACCCCTGATTCACTTCCCGCTTCTGAGGAAGCTTACATGAGGCGATGGGTTCAAAACTGAAGCTAAGTTCAGCGTACCATCCTCAGAATGACGGGCAGTCTGAGAGGACTATTCAAAGTCTTGAGGACTTATTGCGTGCTTGTGTTTTGGAGCACGATGGTTCGTGGGAGAAATATTTGCCTCTGATCGAATTCACCTACAACAACAGTTTTCATTCTAGTATTGGTATGGCACCATACGAGGCATTATATGGAAGGAGGTGTCGAACCCCTTTATGCTGGCTTGAAGTTGGTGAGAATCTAGCCTTAGGGCCTAAGATTGTTGAGGAAACTACCGAACAGATCAAGATGATCCGGGAGACGATGAAAATTGCTCAAGATCAGCAAAAGAGCTATTATGACAAAAGGAGGAAGCCACTTGAGTTTCAAGTTGGCGATCATGTGCTATTGCGAGTCACGCGTGATAAGGGTATTGGAAGAGCTTTGAACAGTAGAAAACTAAGCCCTAAATTCATTGGACCTTATGAGATATTGGAGTGGATTGGAGATGTCGCTTATCGGATTGCGCTCCCTCCACAGTTGGCAAATTTACATGATGTGTTTCACGTGTCACAGTTAAGAAAGTATATACATGATCCTTTGCACGTGATCTCTATTGACGATGTTGAGGTGCGGGATGACTTATCCATCCCTCCCGTTTCGGTTCGTATTGTTGAGTATTCCGTGAAGAGACTACGGAATAAGATGGTACCATTAGTAAAAGTAGCGTGGAAGCATGGAGACATGGAGACACTTACTTGGGAACGCGAGGACGATATCCGTGAGCGGTATCCTCATGCATTTGAATCCGGTAAGTTGAATTTCGAGGACGAAATTTCTTTTATGAGGGGTGGATTGTAACACCCCGAATCTTTAAAGTAGAAAGTTAAATTAAGAAAATAAATGTTGAATAATTAAATGTGGGCTAATTAATATCCCAAAATTCTAGAAATGGTTTAAACAAGACTCTTGGAAACTACTAGTGAATTATGGTGACCGGATAAGTTGAAAACTGACCCGGATAGAATATGAGTGTCAGACCAAGTATCTTCGATTGAGATGTCGTTGGTCAGGGCTGTAGATGATATTATGGGGAATTCGAATATATATTCGGAATAATTTTTAGAATAAGTATGGAGCCCGAACAGTGAGCCTGTTTAGTTAAAAACGGAAGAGTTTAGTGAAAAGTTAAAAATGTAAATAAAAACTCTCACTCTTTTCACTCTCACTTCCGTGACTCACCCTTTTCTTGGAGGCAAAGACACATTTCTTCTTCTTCCCTCATTTTCCCTTCGTCATATCTTCTTCTTCTTCCCCAAGAGCTTGAACAACTTGGTGCCCTTTTCCCCTCTTATTTTCGTCCACCCTTAAAGCTTGAAGGAAGGCATGGTGGCTTGAAGCTTCTCTCCTCCTCCTCTTCATTTTCGTCATCCTCATTCTCCCTCTTAAACTCCATTTTCGTTTTAGGGCAAGGTAAGCCCTTTACCACCATTTTTATGTTTGGAGTCTAGGGAATAGGGGATGGTAACTTGGAGGAGTATTAAATGTTGTGGGTAGAGAAAAAAATATTAAATGCATGAACCCTAAGGTGTAGGTGGAATAATAAGGGTATTTATGAGTAATAAAAGAAGTTTGTGAAGATGGGGTTGAGGGATGATGAGTATTTATGATGGATGATGGGTTTGGTGAAAACCCTAACTTATTGAAATTGGGGGAAATGTATAATATTGAAAGGATTAACATTTATTGATAGGGGAAATGTAATAAATGAAGAAACATTAATATTTGATGATGATTAGGGATGGTAGTTAGAATATATAAATGGAAACCACATGAAATGGGATTAAATGTAAGTTTGGTAAATGGATAACTTAACAATATAGGTTGCTACTTTAATAATAATGAGTGGTGAGTTAAGGGAAGGAATTCTCGAAGCCTAAGTAAGCAAAAGAATAAACTTATGACAGCTCCCACATGATGAGAACCATGTGTACATAGATATGTATATGTGTATTAAAATGGCTTTTGAGTAAATAATTGATGTGGTCCTGTAATGATTGGTGTAGGACTTGATAACTCGGGTGAAGCGGGAACATCAAACCCGGAAGTTTACTTCTCTTAAGGTAGGAGAGGGGTGTATTTTCTAAATGTATAAGAATTGTGACGATAATGTATGTATTAATGCAATATGGCATATTGTCTTCATTAGATATGTTATTATGTGGCTGAAATGAGAATTTTGTATGGTATTTTGAAATGAGTGTTTATGTGTTGAAATCTAAATGAGGCTATGAATAGCATGTTATGTGATAATGTGTTATTGATTCATAAACGATATGATGAATATTTCACCTTACGGGGTGCCACGAAGGGTAAGTCCCGGAGTGATGATGATGTTGTGAATTGATGAATATTTCACCTTGCGGGGTGCCACGAAGGGTAAGTCCCGGAGTGATGATGATGTTGTGAATTGATGAATATTTCACCTTGCGGGATACCACGAAGGGTAAGTCCCGGAGTGATGATGATGTTGTGAATTGATGAATATTTCACCTTGCGGGGTGCCACGAAGGGTAAATCCCGGAGTGATGATGATATTATGAATTGATGAATATATCACCTTGCGGGGTGCCACGAAGGGTATATCCCGGAGTGATGATGTTAATTTATGTGACTGAAGTCGGATCTGTGCATATGTATTGTAAACACTAGCACACGTATTAGCCATAGAAGCAAGGCATAAAGTGATACTCTGTTTGTGAGGTTATGAGAGGAATAGGTGGAACCCTTGAATTGGAATATTGATCTGGACTATGATATCAGTTATTGTGAATTTGAGAATAATTGTATTGCATTCATTCATATGTTGTTTTATTTATTAGATTTTCATCATTGAGAAAGTATACTCACTCTCCCTGTGGTATATTTTTTAGCTCGTGTGTTGTAGGACTTGCCTTGGAGCTGTTTTATGGAGGAGAAGTGTGAAGGAAGCCTCTTTTTGGTAAAGAATGCCTTGGCCGGCAACATTTTGATTTTATGGTTTGTGTAGAATGTTTGTAATGTATATAGTATTCTGCATATTTTGTATAGCCATGAATTGGTATGAATGATGTATAATAATTATGTAGGTCATGTGTGAAAATTGGAACCCACATATAAGACTAATTTTCAATTATGACCCTGGTGATGTAAGACGCTAATGTGTGAGTGCTTGAATTTTGCTCACTTTGATGATCAAATGATGAGAATTGTGAATGATGACTTTAAGTGCTGTATAATTGATGATATTTCATGATTGTTATGCATAAGTAAGGAACTAGTAGGGTCAAAATGAATTTTATGAGTTTTGGGTAGTGTGTGGTGGTTCCAATAGCTTAAATACATGAATTGTGACTTGTAGAAACTGGAACGGGTCAATTCCGTTGAGAATAGACCCTTAAGTTACTCAAAAAGGCTCAGGAATGGACTAAACGCATTTAGTTGCATAAGTTTCTCATTTTTGAGAATTTTTTAATGAGGCCGGTGGCCACATATCACAATTGGTGTATTTTAGTTGGTGTCAAAATTTGGTAGCGTTTGGAGTTGATATGAAAAAGTTAGGGGGGTTAGAAGTCTAAAAATAAGGCTTTTTCTGCATAAAAACAACAACTGTGCTGTCTCGAATCGATTCGAGGATCTCTGAATCGATTCAAGAGTTGCTGTTTTCACTGTTTTTGGTTCCAGGAAGGCCTGAATCGATTCATACGATCTTGAATCGATTCAAGGACCTCTGTTTACATAATTTTGAGTTCCAGAAGCGTCTGAATCGATTCATACGAGCTTGAATCGATTCAATGGGTCCTGTTTTCACTGTTTTGCACTCCAGAATCATTTGAATCGATTCATAGGGTGTTTGAATCGATTCATGACCCTGTTTTTCACATTTTCCCCCTATCTTGGGGTATCATTGGTGTTGTTTGACTCTAATATGAGCGTACAACGCCCCACTCGCATAATTAATACATTTTATCAATTCGTTGGACCATCCTTTGACCTCCTACCACTTCCCTTCATTTCCTTAATGTAATTGTACACTTCCGCTACTCCTTGTTGATGATCATGAGATAAATCATCCAAGGTTCACTCTTTGACTTAATTGTTCACCTTCTCATATCTTCACATATGAGAAAGGTTGTTAAAATAGGTCCGGGGATTACTTGCCAAAGTTTTCTTCTCGCGATCCCTTCCATCCTTTAATTGTTTTAAATCGTGAAAAATTTACCCTATTTTCGGGGTGTGACAATGAAGGGGGTGGCATCAGAGATGGAGGTTGAGAGAAAGAGGGGAGAAGAAAAGGTAGTTCTACGTGAAAATGGGATAGGAGTAGGTTGTGCTCGATTGAGAGGTTAAGCTTTTAGTGACGGACACATACTTGTCGCCAAATTTGTGTCAAATTTGCAACGTGCATTGCATTTAGCGACGATGGTCAACATGCCATCACTAAATCAACACATTTAGCAACGGCAACCAATACATTGTCACTAAATATTAAATGCATCCTCACATATGGTTCATTTATTGGCGACAGAACATGGAACTCATCACCAACACATCATATAAAAACCTTTCAGATATCTTAATTTGTAACGGGTGTTAGTATCCATTGTAACTCCCCGAAACGTTGATTAAAATTTTCAAGTAAATTTTTTGCTTTTTTGAAAGATCATCAATTTAATTCAGAGTTTATGTAATAGTTGATAACAGCGGGAAAATTATCATACATGCTAGTCGTGAATAATTAATTTCAAGAAAATACTTAAATAGTGGAAACGATTTAGAACATAATAGTACATGACATATTATATTTATTACAACCCATAAAATCAAAGTTCAGGTAATAATTCAAATAGACATCCATCATGGCATCACTCTGCATTCTGCGTGTCATTCACTGTAAAAAGTAATGTAAGAGTGAGACAGAATATAGAATAAATATAAAATAGATAAAATTGCACAAACACGATCAACAACTCATAATGATATGATGAATATGCCAAACAAGTCCATTTAATAATTCTTTAATTAGTTAAATGATGTCATGTTGGATCCATTTGATTTGGTGGGAATACTGCAGTAAAAGTCTCATAGAGACACAAATAGGGCTTTAGCATATACCATGAATCCCTATACTTCATGGCGCTTAAGTACCGAAGTACACAATATCATAAGTAGGACTTTTGCATAAACCATGAATCCCTACACTCCATGGCACACAACAAAATAGGGCTTAACTCATCATAGAGTAACCCCCCACCAGGGTAGGCAATCATGGAACCCCTAAATTCCATGGTGCGTCCGAATGCTTATGATGCATGAATGCCTTTAATTCTTTTAACATACCATGATCTTCACATTTCCAAAACCTCTTGGATAATACAAGTCCTCAAGGGACACAATACACATAATAATTCACAACATCATGGATTTACTGTTTCAACCACATATGTCAATAAACACAAGGCATTCATGTACATATATATTAATTATGTCATTCATAATTATTCACCATCACAATATACAAATTGTGTGATACTCAATAGTATTTATAATAATTCATAATCACTCAAGAATTTAATAATTAATCTTTATCCATAGAGAAAATATCATTTTCTTTCAAAATAGCCTTTTAAAGTGACTTTCAGCATCCCCAACAGCAACATACATTAGCAAAACAGTCATAACATGGGCAAATCAACTCCTTTTTAGATGATTCCACTTTCTATAGCTCAATAATACAATTATCTACAACTTTCATGAAGAACACAGTTTCAGATTCCAATCAGAAATACTACTTATTCACAAAATACCATACTGCCTCAAGATAAGTTTTCCAAAATGTACACAGATTAGTATTTAGAACGTATCTGGAGTTACAAACGTGATTTTGACATGAAACCAATTCTAAATTATTTTTAACACACATATCTACAATTTTCATGAAGACACCAACCCCTAATTCTCACCATAAACTTCCCAGTTTTAAAAACAAGATTCGGGTTTCAGAATTTCAGAATTTCAGAATTTTCAGCTTGCACATACTTCAGTAATTTGAGCATAACTTGAGTTACAAAAATTATTTTGATGTGAAACCACTTTCTAAAAATCCACAACTCAATTATCTACAACTTTCATGAAGATATCCAAGGCTGATTATGCATGTATAATTCCCAGTAAATCAATATATACACAAAACATAGGATAAAATTTCCACACAAACATGCTGTAATACTTTGGCTATAACTTTTGCTATACTTATTCAAATTACTTGATTCAGGTCTCAAAATTCAGATATCAAAAAGTTCTACAACTTTCATGAAGAAGTCAGAGTCAAATTCACACGTTTTCAATTTCAAAAATGAGCAACAAGTTACGAAGTTAATTCTGGAATCCTAGAACAGCATACACTTCTACCCATTTCACAAATATTCACAACCCTGTCCCCTCTTACTTGATTTGATGTCCTTTGATTAACAAGGTATGTCTTGTAGTTCCCTCGTTCCAGTCCGTAATGGAAGAAATGGAAAGAACAACCTTTTGAACGTACAAGAATAAGAAGAAGAAGAAAAAGAGTGTGTGATTTGCTAAGTGGTTCGTATGTAGGTGGTGAGTTGTTAATAATGAGAGAATAAGTGGCAGACTTGAATGGAGGATTAGGTGAGATTTAATGGAACCTTTTGACTCGTCTCACTGTCATCTTTGCATTAAAGAGGTTAGTGATATATTAATTTATATAAAGTGGTCTGAGTGGAGTTAAAAGGTGTTCGTTGATGGAGATTTTGAAGAGGGCAGTATTGAATTTATGAGGGTGGAATGTAGTGTAAGAGGCGGTGTTGAGTGACGGGCGGTGTTGTGTGAAGGGCAGTGTTGAGTGTATCTTAAGAGATGTCCACGCTCTAAAGGATGTTCACGTTACTCCGCCAAGGCATTTGACCTCGTCAATGCCTATGACTCCGCCAAAACGTGTGACCCCGCCTAAATTTACTACTCCGCCAAGGCATGAGACCCCAGTTTTGTAAGAAAACTACCCTTCCTAGTCTGTAATCTTCTGTTTCCTGGACGGACTCAGTCCGGTCTTTAATACCGGTACAATTTATCCGGTGTGAACATTAGTTTTAAGGACGAACCTTCCTTGAATCTAACCGGTGTTCACAAATGACAAAGCATTAATCCGGTCTCATGGTCATACGACCCATAGCTCACAGTAAAACATTGATCCGGTCTGCTTCACATAAGCTGTCCTCCCTACATCGGTCATCCGATGTGATGTGGTATTAGTGGACTTCCGATCTTCTTCTTTGAAGTCTTGACGTCGTCCTACCTTTTGAGATCAGAACGGATCATAAGTGTCTCTTCCGATCTCATTCAACCGACTCCTCTTCTTTCAACTTTTCACTCGGTTAAGTCTTCTCAGGCCGACTCAAAGCTCATTCGATCTTCACTCGGTGTTCATGTCCTTTCTCATCTGAGGAATAACTTAACCATTCATTCATCAGAGACAAGCATCACAGTCAAGTCTCATTCGGACTCAGTCATTACTTAGTCACTCGAAATACGGTTTACATGATTCACTCGGAATACGTATAATGTCTTCCACTCGGTTATCAACACTTAGGAATATAGAAGTGTTTCCCATACGGGTTTCACTCGGTTAATATAGATCCTAAACCGACCCAAGACTTATTCGTTGTCAATCGGAATTCCTTCCCTCAGGATTGTAACTTCTAATCTTAATTGACTCGGAAACGAGTCACTCAAGAATAATGGACTCTGAAATGAGTCCTTTGAAAGTCTTGACTCGGAATTGTGTCTTCTTGGCATGTTTGACTCGGCAGTGAGTCTCTGAGACATTATTTCACTCGGAATAAGTCCTCCTGACTATGTTCCACTCGGAAAACATCATTGGCACTCGGTATTTCCATTTTCCACTCAGAATTCCTCTTGGTCACTCGGAATTTGCAGTTTTCACTCGGAACAGCCTCTCTTTCTCACTCGGACAGTTTTTTCTAAGGTATTTTCACTCGGAATTTGGGTCTCATTAATAGGGATCTATATAAGTTATAGAATTATACCTAAAAATGAAACTTTTGGAGCATTAAAAGCTATCCATAGAGTGTTTTATTCATTAGTCAACACTTACAAGCCTTCCATGCTTCATAAATTACAAAATAGAGTTATTATTAAAAGCAGGATGTTACATCCATCGTCATATATTAAATGTACCCTAACATGTGGTTCATTAATAGGCAACAGGCGCATGTAACCATCACCAAAGTGTTGATAAAAGCTCTTCAGATCTCTCTTTTGGAAATGAATTTTTGTATTTGTTGCCAAATGCTTTTCACATATGCTCCCTTTGATTGGGAGTTGGAGCCAAAATGTTTCTAAATGGTGACAACATGGAACTCGTCACCAAATATTAAATACACCCTGACAAGTGGTTCACTCATTGGCAACAAACCATATAACCCATTGCCAAAGCGTTGATAAAAAAACTCCTCATATCTCTCCTTTGGCGATGAAGTTTTACATTTGTCGCTAAATGATTTTCACTTGCGTGCCCTTTTACTAAGAGTTGGAGCCAAAATGTTTCTGAATGGTGACGGAACATGGAACCCATCACTAAATATTAAATACACCCTGATAAGTGGTTCACTCATTGGCAACAGACCATATAACCTATTACCAAAGCGTTGATAAAAAAACTCCTCATATCTCTCCTTTGGCGATGAAGTTTTACATTGTCACTAAATGATTTTCACTTACGTGCCCTTTTACTAAGAGTTGGAACCAAAATATTTCTAAATGGCAATAAAAAAAAATGGAACCCATTGCCAATGCATTGATCAAAAACTATTCAAATCTCTTAATTGGCAATAAACTTTTGTATGTCACCAGATGTTTTCTCCTACGCGCCCTTTTAATAGGAACCGAAGCCAAAAGGTTTGAGAGTGGCGACGAAAAGAAGATCCCGTCGCCAAATCGCCTTAAGAAACTTTTCATTTTTTTTGGCAACGGCCATTGATTTCTATAGCTGATGGGTTTATAGGAAGACATTTGTGATGGAATCAACGAACTTACCTACACTAACTTAACTCATCACTATTTCCAATACTAGACCTATTTTACGGCTACCTTGTTGTCGCAAATACTGTGGCAATTCGTGACAGAAGCTCATGCCATCGCTAAATCCCAATTGTTAAAATGGGTTTTCCTAATAGTGATATGGACTTTTAGAGCATATAAGTTGAGATTTTCTACGAGCCAATTTGCATGATTTTGGCTTTCCCCT
This sequence comes from Clitoria ternatea, assembly GCA_037962975.1. Taxonomy (NCBI): domain Eukaryota; kingdom Viridiplantae; phylum Streptophyta; class Magnoliopsida; order Fabales; family Fabaceae; genus Clitoria; species Clitoria ternatea. The sequence continues at coordinate 80,983,029 of CM075672.1, forward strand.
GTCCATTTTCAACTTGATCATGCGGGGTGTTCAGGCCTCTAGTCTATCTATTCTTTGGAATGGTTCAGGGCTACCATCGTTTGTTCCTTCTAGAGGATTGCGCTAGGGGATCCCCTTGTTTCCGTATTTATTTGTGTTATGCATGGAGTGACTGCCCATTCAAATTCAAAGGTTAATAGCTACCAATTAGGATTGCGAAGGAGGGCATTTGTATCTCTCATCTATTCGTTGCTGGTGATGTTCTTCTTTTTTGCCAAGCAAAGGAAGATCAAATGCGGCTTGTGTCCAACACCCTTAGAAACTTCTCTCAAGCTTCACGGCTTATGGTTAATCTTGAAAATTCTAGAATGGTTTGTTCTAAAGGGCACCTTTCCCAAGTTTTAGGGTTACGAAGATACAAGGTGGTGTGAAGCGAGATATTTTGCTCCTATTATCGATACAGGAAACAGTGGATTGGCGACTTGGAAGCATAAACTTTTGAATAAGGCCGGTAAGCTCTGCTTGGTGAAATCAGTGTTGTCATCTGTACCTATTTATACCATGCAAGCCCTTTGACTCCTTGAATCGGTATGCTCTTCCATTGACAAATCAATTAGGGGATTCTTATGGGCTAATAAGGAAGGAAATCGCAACTAGAGTTTACTTCCTTGGAAGGAGATAGTGTTGCCCAAGGATAAAGGAGGATTAGGATTGCGGAGCACTCGTGAAAATAACATTGCGCTGCTTGGCAAGTTGATTGATGCTTTTCTCCATGACCGAGGGAAGTGGTGGGTGCAAGTTTTGGCTAAAAAGTACCTCGGCCCAAACGCGATGCTGGCTGGGACATATAAAGCAGGAGACACTTATGTTTGGAAGGGAATTATTAAAGCAGTGAAGGAGTTAGGCCAAGGATTTCGGGTAAGGCTAGGGGATGGTGGGCACATCTCTTTGGTTTGAGGATTGCTTGGAATTGGGTTGTTGGGGCAGCAAGTTCCTTTTGTTCACATTACTGATAGTCTGCTACAGGTTCAAGACATATGGGACGATGGCAGATGGGCACTTTCGAAACTTTGACGATTTTTCCCGGTGAGTTGAAGGATGTAATTCTGCAAGTCAGTTCCAATCCAATGAATCCGATGGGTGAAGACTCGTTACAATGGATAGGAAATCCTAATGGGATTTATAATATGAATGGCTTGTACATAAACGCATTGCTGGTGATAGAATTTGGAAACAAATATGGGAAAAGTCCAGTGCCGGTAAAAAACGTTTTTTTCTGGTGGCTTGTTAGGAACAATGCTCTTCCAACAAATACTAAACGGTGTCATTCTCATCTTGCTAGCTCAAACGAGTGTCTCAGCTGCAATGGATTGGTAAGGACCAGGACCATATTTTTGGAACCTGCACGCATTTGCAGTTACTTTGCGTTATTCATGTTGGCTTCTCAGAGCCATGTTAGCTTCCAGTAGTGGTTCAAGAACATCATGCAACAACCCATGTTAACCACTGTGATCTCCTTTTTTAGTACAGAAGGTGGTGTAGAGACTAGAGAGGGGGACTGCTCCACTTCTTGGCAACCGCCAATGCAGGTCAAAATTAACGTGGATGGAAGTTGGAGAGGTTCTGCGAGACATGCCGGGACGTTGGTTTTTGGGCTTTTCTAGCCAACAAAGTTGGGGGGCGAAATTCTTGCATATTTGAAGGGTTGAAAATCACATGGGAGTTTGGGTATAGGAGTGTGGTGTGTGGGTGATCTGCTTAATCTGGTAATAACAGGACTTAATGTGTCGCAACATTGGTGGCGGGATGAGATTTTGAACACTCGTGAATTATTCAACAGGGGATGGAATTGCAACGTGCCAGCATATTCAGAGAGAGAGGGAATAATAGAGTAGTTGATGCTATGGCTAGAGTGAATCTACAAGATTCTATTTTGAAGAGGGTGTAGAAAGTGGAAACACCTACCTCTGTAAGAAACTTATTATGTAATTTATTTTTCCTTGTAAAAAAAGAAACCAAAGCAATAGACTAAAAAGCATAACACAAGTAAGCACATATCACATTTGTATGTCAATTCTATCCACTTCCAAGCGCACCCGAAAATACATGACAAACGTTAATCAGCACCACCTAAAGTACACACTTCCCCGTTACAATTTGGGGCAAGTTACCATATCACATTTGGATGTCAATTCCTCCCCCTCAAACTGCATACACTTTAATATATGATATTAAATTGGATTCTCATGGAGACTTATCAACGGATTGGATTTATCCGTTGAACTCAGTCATTCAATTCAAGTCAACTAAATCAAATTAGATTTTTTTTTTTATAATCAAATCAGAATCGATTAAATCTAACCAAAAACTCATTATCTAAATCCAAGTACATGATTAATACCCAACTCAATTCATGATTAATACCCAACTTAATTCATGCTCTACTAATGATTTTATTTCATACTCATGAAAATCTGACAGTCATATCTCATTATTTTAAATATTTAATATGGATTTTGTGACGTTTAAAATTTTTAATATTTCTATTCTCATAAAATTTATAACATATTATAATTAATCAAATATCTGATTACCTAAACCAACTTTAATCAATTCAAATTTTTAAAACATTACATAAATTCAATTCAATTAACTTTAATAGGATCAAAACTATTTCTTATTGATATCCGACTCACCCCACTACTCTCGATCGGCCCTAATTCTCGCTCATTTATTTACGCTTGGAATTAACCATCCTCCTTTAATTCAAGTTAATTACCTTTACTTTCTTATCTTCCCCCACCCCCGCGGTTACTTTACTTTATGATGCATCACCTATATTGGTGGATCTTGATGTCCATGCTTGTGGACCTAGTCAAATCCTTAAATGAGTTCAGGCAAGTCAATTTGATGGACCACACACTTATCTAGTCGTTCTTGTATGTCCAGAATGAAATATTTAGTAGTGGTATAATTGCATGCACAGTCTGTTATAGTACTTCAAACCAATTCCAACAGAAACTGAGCAAGGTTCAAAAGATATTTGTATATATCCCATTTTATAGATTAATACAATGGAGAATTTTAACAAGTGATCTAGTGGTCTAAAAGTATTGAGTACAAATAGTGTTTTCTCATCGCACAAAGAGAGAATAAAAGTCTAGACTACATAATTGATATGAAAATTCACAGGGCAGAAACAACTCTTTCAAGTGTTCCAAGCATAAACTACAGAAATGTGAGTACACTTTTTTATTTGGAACTTTAGAAATATACAATTAACACTTGCTTCGTTCAACATCCACCGAGTTTGTAAGATAAATATAAACAGGGAATTATGTGATTGATCCCCACACAATAAGATTAAAAGTGTCACTCATGTACATAATTGGTATGACATGAAGATTCACTGAGCAGAAACTACTATTTATGTTTTCCAATCATAAATTACAGAACCGTGAAGTTAATAAATACAGTGATCAGGGGTGTGAAGTATACCTGTTTATTTAAAAAACCTTCATAAATTTTCCCTCCACAGGGCCAATTAAACAACAACTTCAATGAATTTATTTGATGCCCACATTTTTGCAGCATCAGAGAGTTTGTTCCCCTCAACCTCCATTCTCCTCAAACGGCAAGAATTCTTAAGAAAATACTCAATAGCCTCAGACTCTATCCCAAAACAGTGCATAATATCTACATTTTCAAGGCGCTTGCAGCTCCTAAGCATAGAAACCATGGCAGCACCAGTGAGTGCTTTGCACCCTCTTACCCTCAAATCAACCAAATGAATGCACGAAACCAACATTGAAACGAACTCCTTGCTGAGCAACATTTCATTATGGGATAAATCCAGCTTCCTCAATTGCCTCAAATGCTGCCCCAAAGTGGCAAGCAAGCCAGGTTCTCTCTCAACCACATCACAGTTCACAAGTGACAATTCCTGAAGCCCATTACCCATTGCAATCCCAAGAGCCTTGAGGCCCTCACCAGTGACAAGACAAGAACTTTGAAGCCTGAGACTTACAAGGCCACGGAAATTCGCAGCAATAGCTAAAAGATGGTCGTTGTTGAGGTCCAAAGGTAAACGAAGATCAAGTTTAAGCACTTTGGACCTGCATTGAGAGAAGAATTGTAACAAGCCTTCTCTGCTACCACCATCATAAACCAAGAGTGATTTCAAAGAATGAGAATGCTCCGCAAGTTCGAAAAGAACCCCATCAACCACACTCCTACAAGTTCTTAGCTCAACCTCTTGAAGACCCTGCAAGCACTTGATAAAACATGAGTAAGAGGATCCAATTCCTTGACAACACTGAAGCTGCAACCTCTTGAGCTTCGTACAACTCCTCCATAACCACCCTACCCCATAATCATCTCCTCTAATACCCACTAAACAAATACTCTCCAACCCCAATTCAGTATCAAAATCATTACTTTCTAAAACCTCATGTTCCCAATTCCTTAGGGAACCATCATCATCACATAAAAAAATTGAAAGTTCCTTCAAGCAAGGAAAACGCAATATCCATTTGAGAAATATGGGTCTGGAGAGGCTAACACAAAGGGAAGTCAATTGGGGACAAAAAGTGGAAAGAGAAAAGAGGGAAGAGAAAGAAACAGGACCAACCATGAACTTGAGAGAGAGAAGGTGGGAACAAGAAAAGGAGATAACAGAGAGAAGCAGGGGAGAGAGTGAAGAAGAAGAAGAAGAAGAAGAAGAAGAAGAAGAAGAAGAAGAAGAAGAAGAAGAAGAGAGGGAGAGACATGAGAGAAAAGGATGGTGGGAGAGGAAGGAAAAGAGAGAAGGGATGAGAGAAGAAGAGAGGTGAGGTGGGAGAAGAAGGGAAAGAGAGGTTCTTGAAGAACGATAGAGATTGAGCCACCGTTTACAGACAAGGGAAACAGAGGAGGAAGAAGATGAGGGGAGTTTTTGGAAAATTTCTTGTAAGAGTTCGTCGTAGAGAGTGTTCTCCATCGCTCTCTGAATTTTTCTGGCTGGTTTTGTTTGTGTTCCTATGTTTGTGTTGGTTTGTGATGATTCTTTGTACGAAGGTGTGGTTTTTTATGGGAGGAGAGAGAGTTGGTTAGGTGAGAAGAGAAGTGAGGTTGATGGAGGCACCTTGCTTAGAGTCTCAGACGCAGCTGTCAAGGACGTGTAAGTCACGTCCTTGCCTCCCTGATTATTCATGATGAAAGGAAAAGAAAATGAGGTGAAATGTTGTGACATGAAACTTGTCGCTGCAATGCAACTTGAATCGATCTCTCTGCTTCTAACACAATTATTATCAATAAACCTTTTGTGTATAAATGAAATTTAATCGACAAGCTTTAATTTATTATCATCCAAATCTTGACAATCCAAAAGAAAAAAAAGTAGTCGTGTACGAGGGAAAAGTTGGGTTTTGCCGGCTTGTTTTGGGGTATATGGAGCGTTGAAGGTCACGCAAGTGAATTTTCATCCTAGACTTGATTGTCCAGCTGGGTGTCTGAGACTTTTCATAATAATATATTCAATATCAAAATCTTGTTAACAATTTTCTCGTTCACTAACATAATAAAAGATCTATTTCTTCTATTTGGTTTTATGTATTTATTCACAACCACAAAAGCCACCTGCGGTTAGAATGTAGTTTTATACATGATAAATGTCATTTATTGGGAAAACTAAATACCAAAAATTTAGCCATAAGTCTTCTCTATTATTTTATATGCTATATCTTTTTACTTATATGGATGATTTCGATATACTATTTTATCCATAAAATCGTTCATATCATACTCGCGAATTTAGAAAAATTTACTGTCAACCAAAACTCTGGCTCCTCTCTCAACCCCTAATTTCAGACACGTTGAAGAAAAACACGTGTAAATTTTTTAATTCTAAAAGTTTTAGATAACATCTTTTAATTGTAAATTTGGTCATTAACTTTCTTCGATTCGGTGAATTTTTATTCTCCGTCACCAAAACAAACTGGAGTGATGGTTGGTCCAGTTCAGGACATATAATTAAAAGAGATTTAATTTTAAAAATTGTTATATATATTGGGAAAAAAAATTAAAATCTACATAAAACTATATAATGTTTATCATGATATATAATCCATAAGTTATTCAGTATTTAGTTTAACTCAACTGATTTAATAATAAGACTAAGTGACTTTTTAAAATACATATTTAATAAAACAAACTAAATTTAGGTTATTGGAAAAAAAACTTTTACAATTTGTCAGGTTTGTATAACTTTATAAAATAAATATATAATAATTTATGATTTTTAAATACATATGATATTTTTTATATAAAAAATAAAATTTATAAGATTTAAATGTATTAAAATTAACTTTAAAATACAAAAATTGATAATTAAATATATATTATATTGTTAACTTTTGATAAGCTCTTTTGTTTATTTAAGATGAACTCATTGATATTTAATACATGTTTGTTGGTATTTTTATTATTTTTTTATGTAAATCAAAATTTTATATAGACTATTATGATAATTCAAACTTCTAAATATGATAGACAAAACCTAAAAATATAATTTACATCAAATGGGACAAGCTCAAACTTTACCATTTAATACCAAGTTAGGTTCAAACTTGTAAAACATAATTTGGTCCATCTAATTTTCACGTTAAACACTTAGTTTTTCCCAACCAAAATTCAAGAAAAGGTAGAGAGAATGAAAAGTAAGATAAGATAAAGATTGATGACAATTTTACTGATAATATTATAATCTATTATGATTATTAATATATTTTTAATGATTTTATAATAATATATTATTGAAATATAAAGTTTGTGATTAGTATACTTTTAAAGATTTTAAATTTTAAAAAGATATAAATTCTGTTATTTAAATTATATAACCCTGACAAAAATATGTTTCTCTTTTGATGTCATGCCTGAAAAAATCAAGAACGCCAGGGTGAGGGCTAGAAACATGATTGAAAGAGCATCGCACGTGACCTATGATATAGAATCCAACTCGAGAAACAAGAAAAGAATAAGAAAATAAAAATGGAAGCTGAATAATTTGACATGGTCGGTAGGGTAATTCCCCCAACTCAATTTTTCTCATCCGCCACTTTGATATTTTCTGATTTTATTTTTTATTTAAATTCATTACAATTATTTATTTCTTTTTCTTTTTCTCATGCTATAATTTGAGGGGGTATAAGGAAATTTTTTTCTTCAAAAGAAGGATGAAAACCATTCCATAATCGATCAAGATGTAAGGAAGAATTGAAATTCAATATATTTATACACTCTTTTACCTAATTTTCATGTATAAAATTTTAGCATAATTACTTTAATTTTATCTTTACATATTTATATTTGATTATTTTGATTTGATATTTAAAAACAAAAATAGAGAGCATTTTTATCCATCATTTGAAATATTATATTTCTTAGTATTAACAATCTTTTATTTTCTGATGACTTATTTTTCTATAATAAAGAACAAATTCTTGGTAAGTTTTAAAAGTATATTTATGTGTTATTAAGTTTTTCAAAATAAATTTTCATTCACGTCATAATTTTACTTTCAAGTTTAGTTCAAGTGAAATATTTCTATGAATATAAAGTAAAATTTTAAAACTACTCTTAATTAAAATATAAAATTATGGTTGCAACCAACTATATTTTTTATGAATTTTCCCATGAACTCTGGTTCATTCTGAGCTTAGCTTGGTGATCCGGTCTAGATATTAGCCTATGAGCAGAAAGGTCATTAGACCTAAGGCCATCATGCAAAGATCGGTATCACGTGTATTGCTAAAATCTGACATCGGCTTTCAACGTTACGCATGAGACTCATGACCTAACACCAATATGAGTCATTAAGGTCAGAGTTGACTTATGCAATCACGCGTTGAGGAAGTAACCTGCAAAGTGACTGATGGGAAGGTACAGTTGGTAGGTAGCGTCACTGTTGCATGTTAGCCTTTTTGCAATGATCAGAATTACACTGACATTTCGTACAGTAAGCTTACCTACTCGAAACAACTCTTCCACTGCTCTAAGGTATAAAACCTAATGAATCAACGATGACAATGTAGAACACCTACTACAACTTGCGCTCAACTTTTTTATTCTCTCTGAATATCCCACTGGCTTGAGTGTCGGAGTGTCCTTATAGGTGACGCCCCTTTCGCCCCACAACGCGTGAGTTTGGTGAGATTTGATCAAGGGAACACTCCAAGACTCTTATTTCCCCGCTGAAATAGGAGATATAATACCAGATCCCCACTGGACCAGTGTAAAACACACTCAGATAAGCATCATTTAAGCGCCAGTTTCCATGCCATACCTTGCACCCTGGCATAGACCAATTCACTTGGTCTATATCCCTTTGTCGTGGCATTCATTACTTGAGTACCATAAAAGAGAATAAGTGCCAGAATTCTAGAAGAGTTGTGCATACAATGAATCTATGAGGAAATATATACTCTCTCCATCTTATTTAACTGTCCACTTATATTTTTTTAGAGAGTTTTATTGTCTATTTTAGAATTTCAACATAATGTTAATTGTTGTTAATCTAATAATACCCTTGTTGATATTAAAAGTGAAGAGAAATTTTTAAGAGTAATAAATAAGAGAGATAAGATTAAAATAGGAAAATGATAACCCCTGAAAGTCTACGGATTATCGTGTAATAGAAAGAATTCGTATCCACGAGGACCATGTTCTAAGTACCGATTTGATGAGATTTTATGTCATCCAGACAACCAAGAAAGGTTTTTTAATTGTAGAAAATTCAAAGTAAATTCAAATTAGCAAGTAAGCTTTTTAAACCAAGGACTTTCGCAAGCATCTAGTATTTTTTGGGATTCTGGAGGGATAAGACGTAACTCATATAACTTTACAATGATTTGCCTTGTTAACAAAGATTAAATTAAGTCTTTTAAGACGGATTTTCCTAAGCTAATTAACATTTTCCTCTCCGACATGTATTAACGTGTTTAACTAATGGAGAACCATGTTCGATCCTAAGCTAAACCCATTATCGATTCATGAAAATCCCTTGTTTTGATTTATTCCTCAAAGGGTTTAGATTACTCTTGTTATCTAACCTTAGGTTCAATTCAAAAGGTTTCAAACGTTAGTTGATTTCTCAATCAATCCTAATCGTTTATGATCACCTAGGATTATCTCTAATTCACAAGACGCAATGAGCAACAATTGAATTAAATAAAAAATAGAACTTTATTAATCCAAAAACCAAAGTAAAATCATATGAATATTCACCACACCTCTTCATCCAAGAAAAAGGGTTTTAGTTACCCATTGTATAGAGATACCCCAAACTAGGATTCAAGAAAGATAGAAAGACAATTAGCATTACACTAGGAATCCTAAATTTTAATCAAGTACCAATGTGCTTTCGCAATCTTCCTTGATTAATCTTGTTTTTTGACGTTCTTCTCCCTTTTCTCTTCCACGTTTTTCTCCCTTTCAGGCGACACAAAGTTTTTAGAAAAAGTAGGAATTACCTTTCAAGAGCTAGGGCTGCAGAATTTTGGTTTTCTGTGTAGCCCGAACCACGGTCAAGTCGTGGTTATCTTTGAGAGGCACAAAATCATCTCAATATCAGGCAATGTAAACCACAACCCGGCAGTGGTTCTTGCCATGACCGTGGTTCTCTCTGGGTGACTCTTCTTACTTATTTTGGGTCCTTGCTTCATGTCATGCTTTCCTAAAACCCCAAATTAATGATTAGTATGTCTTCAGTTGGCCCAATACAATACGAAACCCTGTGAATCAAGAATACCCAAGCAGCAAATGTGGAAAGGAAACAAATAGCATGAGAAGAAAGGGAAAATGCAATGCAATATGCTTTAAAAACCAAAGGAAAATGATCATAAATAAAGTATTCTAAAACACTCATCAGAAAAAAATTATTTTTTAAAAATCAACAACATTAATTACATTTCTTAATATGTGTATTTTTTTCTTTTTGGATAGTTAAGTAGAAATAAAAGACATAAAATTAAATAAAAAATTTAAAAGTATATAAAATCAAATTAAAAGTCACCTCAAATTAGAAAGAGAAGAACCTAGATATGGACTTATATAAGCACACGTCCCTGCTTAATTTTAAAATGTGTTAATATTAACATAGTATTAAGGTTATTATTTATGTTATAATTTTTGTTAACTTCATCTCAAAATAAAATTTATTTTTATATAATATAAAAGATATTATTTTGCTTTCACTTCTCAATTTTTTAGTTTGCAACTGTTTGAAACATACATAACAAAATTGATAATATAAACTCGATGTAAAGGAGCTTTAATTCGTGCATGTTTATTAAGAAAAAATGTATCCTTTTAGTTAAGATCTTAAGGGTATTATTTAAGAAGACGAAAGTAGAATTTTTATATTAAAATTTGTGTAAATAAATAAATAAAATGTGAAAAAGGGTGTTGATACGGACCACTTGGTAGTATGCCCTCATTGACAGCAGCGGCACAACCATTCTAATAACAATATTTAAAGCCCCATCTTTATCACCAATCAATGAAATGGATGAGATGTTATTCTGCATTACGGGTTACAAAATGATAATCCGCACATAACCCGAAAAAAGAAAGAATGATAATTGGCTTTGGCTTTTGTGTTTCAGCTACCGAACGGGAATATTAGATGTTTTATTGCTTTTCCAATGGTTATAAGTCCCTCTCTTCATACCAGGGGAATATCCGAGCATCTTCTCATTAGAGTACCCATGTAAACGGTTAAGAGAAGACTAGTACGTGCGGCCTTCATGTCAAGAAACAAAAATATTTACGAAAGGTTTCATTATGTAAATTTGGGTTTATTCCTAAGAATATAATATATAGACCTATATAGACACAGTTCATCTTTCAACATATCCAAAATTTCTGAGTTGTGAGGAGTTAACATGTTAGGGGATGGTAATAGACTGGATTTTACGGATAATGATTCGTATCTATTCGATTTTAATTTTGATGGAATTTTTTTTATTAAGTTTAAGGAAAACCCGATCCTGACTCAATTTTTGTGAGGATCAGACAACTTTAAAAATTTAGGTATACGTCCCAAACTCGTCTTATTATAAAAATTAACTAATTGTAATTATAATAATAATAATTAATGATAGTGATAAATTAATATATTTTTCTTAAAATATGACATATCTCTTTAGTTTATTATTTTTCTTTATAAAAAAATTTCATTATTATTTTTTGATTATTTATGAGTATTTTTAAATATTACTTTGATGGAAATGTATTACATATATATGACTTTTATTAAATATATATTTATATTATTAAAATTAATAAAAAATAAAAAGTAAGCAGAAAATAATTGTATATAACATATATCGAGCGTGTACTACTCTCAACCTGAGTACCTATGTTCAGTGTGTTACTGACTCTATATAATAATCACCTAATGGGATAGTGATTATATAAGCAACCACAGATAAGAGCAGGAACCTCTCACTGGGCACATAGGATGGGTCAACCCATCACGGTCCATCCAAACAAAAGCCCAATAGCTAAATCTATCTATATATATATATATAATATTTACATATTATATAATTAATCAACACAATATAGATATAATGATTTAATGATGCTAATCCATCAAATTAATATAATAATATATTAATAAGAAAATCTAACAAAGTATACTAAAGTGTGAAACCTACGAATTTCGTCAAACCGACAAGGGCTTACAAGGATGAGATTGAGTTGCATAATTTCAAACTCGTATCTTTTAAATTAGTTTCAGAACCCGCTCGACTTTCATGGGTTGGAGTTAAGGGACCTAAACCTGCCTTATCCCATTCACTAAACACATTACATTTGCAAGTGTGTAACAAATACATTCATACATATATGAATGGACATGTATATTAATGAAATAAAAAATGCTAAAGTGTTGTTCTAGCTTTATATTTCAAGTTTGAGTCTTATTAAAGTTTCAACTATATTAAAAGAATCGACTTAAGTTTAAATAAGATATTTTAAATAAAAAAAACACTCATGAAGAGAAGCGACCCAATGTGATAAGGAAAACACAAACTAACGTGGCTGGTCTCCTTAAGTGCATTACACATTGCCACTCTAGGTCTCAAATGAGCATTTTTTACCCAATAACCAATTGATCTCGAAAGGTAAACCTAAGTGCTAAATAATCCAGTAGCATTGGCCTCAAAGGGGGTGTCAGTGATCTTAAAGGGAGAAAAGAATAAAGCAAAACTTTTTTTCTATTCATAATTTTTCCATTTTCCTTTATTATTATTTACAAAGAAAAGATCCTAATGTGATTCTTATGTTAAACAGGTTTTGATAATGACAAATGCAAAAATAAGTGACAAGAAGTCTAAGACAAATTGGAAATAAACCTTATGGACAAAATCAAAGGATACAAAGTCTTTGATCTTAACATGGAACATGAAGTCACTAAAGACTTGAAGACCTCCTTTAGTTTCTATCAAGAGTTAGATAATCATTTAAGTGAGCATCATAAGTCATCTAACTTGATAAATAATTAATTAATCTTGTTTTTAAAAATGGTATTTCAAAAAGATTAATTAATTAAACCAAGTTTAATTGCTTAAATAGGTCAAGATGTGAAATTGGTTGCCTAGGGTTAGACCTATGAGGCTTGTGTGCCCAAGGTTGACCCCAAGCTTAATATGTTCAAACCCACCTAGTCAGGGTCGACCCTGACAGGTGTAGGTTTGACCTTAAGGGGTTTTGGGCTTGATAGGTTCGACCCCTATGGACAACAGTTGACCCTATGGGGCATCGCCTGGATACTTTATGATCCTTGACATATATTAAGAAACTTGGTACATTTTATTTACTTTTTAGGTGACATGTTTTCTTATAAATTCAACGTCCAATATTTGAGAAAAGTTATCCTACTAAGCGAGAAAAGCATATTTGAGTTACTTATCTTTTTACCCACTTAAGTTCTTATCATACTTATAAGCTTTGAGTTGTAATACTTATTATTTATTAGAAAGTTCCTTTTCATTCTTGCTCTTGGATTAAGAGTGTTTAGGACTGGGGTGCGAGAAGGTTAGGTAACTATTATCCAAAGATAACTTCAATGAACCTTTTGGGCTGTGTTAGGTTGTGAGACAGTTTAAGCTTTGGACATGTGATTCAAGAGTTGTAATCAAACCTTATAACTGAATTTGATAATAGTGAAAAATTCTAAACACTTTTGCTAGGAGATTAGAAGTAGATCACAATGATGGTGATCAAATTAGGATATATCGTAGTTTGCATTCTCTCTATCCTTATCCCTTTTATTTTTGCCTATAAATTTTTATTATTCTTTTGTGTGCATAAACCACTTTCAATAACATTGCTAAATTCAAATGAGTTTTTAAAATTGCAATTTTTTACCAGACTCAATTCATCCCCTTCTTAATTCTGAGATTACATGTGACAAATATTTCTCTAGTAACCTGAAGTGTCTCTAATGGACCCTCAAATTAAAAGCTTTGGGATTTTGTTTCTTAACCCTTTTTGGGACCAAAATATAGAATCTAACCCAACAAATTGTGTGAAAGAAAATAACTCAGTTGGCCACAAATCAAACAAGATTATCAATACAAACCATACAAAGTACTCCTGAATGCCAATCAATCACAACATAGAGCAAAGTATTTTGTTTCTTTAAGGGATGATAATTAAAAAAAGGAAATAATTGAACTTTGAGAAAAAGCTAAGTTGCCCATTAATATGATTTTTAAAAGCTTAAGTATTATTAAGTTCTAAAATATAACAATTTTTCTTTTAGGGATGATAATAAAAAAGGGAAAACTAATTGAACTTCGAGGGGAAAAAATTAAGTTGTCCATTGAAATGATTTTTAAAAGTTAAAGTATTTATCTGGTTACTCAAGGGAATTTTCTTCGCTTAAGCAAATAAGCAACTTTAGGGAAGTTATCGTTTTCAAATTTTGCTCAAACAACCAATTGGCGTTCAAGCAAAATTCATGCATGACAATTTCAAAATGGCCTTTCCCGCCTGTTTTCCTCTCGCCCCCCTCATTTCAACCCTAATTTGTCAACTTCATCCTCTCAAAAATAATTTCTAAAAATACACTTTATCTCTAGACTCTCATTCCACTCACATTAGTGCTCATCTCCTCTGCATTTTATTCTCCTTTCTCTTCAAGTCACTGTGTTTGCATATGTTTTGACAAGTTTTGGTAATGACCATTTTATTAAAGAAATCAAGATCAATTGAAGTTATCTTGTTAGAACTACATGTATAGGATGTTAAGGAATCCCTAGTGCATGAGCAGCGGAAATACAAGGATTTCCATAGGATTTGTAAAACGCCGTGTTTCAAAGCATAAGACAAATACAAAAAAAAATTATGTTTTAGGATTACCTCTTGAAGAATATCGAAGCAGTTTTAGCTTCGTCCTTTAGGAGTCCACACGAGTACTCCCACCAGAAATGCTACACCTTCCAAATGCTAGTTTGACAGTATGTAGCTTTTGCAATTTTTGCATATTTTTATGTCTCTTTTTTTGGTTAACCGCCTATGAGCATCTTATGCTCTATTTATAGGCTTAGGTTTGACCTAATTTGCTCTCTTTAAAGAGTGGACTCCTTACTCATTCTAAATGAGTTAGGCCCAATAGCTTTATTTTAGTCCAACTAAAATAAAAGTTATTTTCTGATGGGCTTACTCTATGTGTGTGACCCTATAGGTAAAATACTTGGCCATATTAATAATAAACTATTTTATTATTAATATAAAATAAGAGCGGCATCTAGCAATGCATCATTATGTCTGAATATTATTTATTATCAACATAACCTATAAGTGATAATTATTTTATATGTATGTTCCTTTTGTCACGATATCCTAATTGTGCCCAAGGCATGGTCGCATCATCCTTGTACGGTCCAATTTATTTTACTTGATACCGGAGTAGACTTTATCCGAATAAATATCCAATATTTATTCTCTCTAGCATGGCCATGCATTTCCTTAGTCTCACTCTATCAAGTGGCCTATAGATATCACTCCTATCACATAGGAGAGACAAATCCTATCTACATCACTCACATCCCTTTGCATAATTTGTTCATTACCTAATCACAACCTTTATAGTCCTCTTGTTACAATAGATGTTTGATTGTATTAAAACAATAAACTTCTCATGTAGGAATTATAGTGACTTTAGGTCAAAGGACTACATATACCATTATCACATTGAGAATCATTTATGACATTCATGTAACGATCCATGCAATATTCTCATGGTAGGTCTGTCCAGTACATCATTACTCTTAATGTGTACCTATGTGAAGACTTGATATCATCTATATCCATAATTTGTGAGATCAGATCATCAGTACACTCACATACTAGTCTTAATGTACTTACATATCCCCACGTAAATACTTAACTAGGGACATTTTAGGAATAACTCTTATATGACCTATTACTCCAAGGATAAATAAAGCTTGTTAAACTATTTAACAAAAAATGCCTAATTCAAAATGATACGTCCTATATAGGCTCTTAGTGCATATTTCCAACATAGGATCTATGGACTAAAAGAATGAAAATTATACAAGGTCACTATCATGTAAAATTGCTAAGAATTGAAATCAGCCACGTGATAATCGATTAGCATGAAAGATGTAATCAATTATAGATATTAGAAATTAAAGAAAAAGGAAATATCAGTTCTCTAATCGATTAGGAAAATGAGGATAAAATTAAAAAGAAAAGAAAAAGGAAAAAACATTTATGTAATCGATTAGCTTAGTAAGTGTAATCGATTAGTTTGAGACTAATCAATTAGGATATTAATGTAATCGATTAGGGTGCATAAATCTGTCAGATATCAGTGTTAAAAAAGGAAATGCAAAAAGAGAATATCAGATATCAACGTTTAAAAAGAAAATACAGAAAAAGAATATTGGATATCAACATTAAAAAGGAAAATGTAGAAAGAGAATATTAGATATCAACGGTAAAAAAGGAAATGCAAAAAGAGAATATCAAATATCTTTGTTAAAAAGGGAAATGTAGAAAGAGAATATAAGATATCAACGTTAAAAAGGGAAACGTAGAAAGAGAATATCAGATATTTACGTTAAAAAGGGAAACGCAGAAAGAGAATATCAAATCCCAAAATATGGCATAAACCCTAGTCAGCTCTTTCCTCATTTACAAGCTTCAAGACCCTATAAATATGGATCAAATTCGTAAGGAAGAGACACATATACTCAAAAGAGAAATTGGTACATACTTATTATTAAGTTTTATTCTTAGATTTATCATTCCATTGTGAGGAATCCCTTTTTGAGATTTCAAGTTATTTATTCACCTTTGAGAGCTTATAGCGATTGTAATCCTTGTTTATAAAGAGTTGGGTTGGTTGAACCTAAGTGATATTGAGAGATTGTGAGATTGGGTGGGTTTCCCAAACTATGTGAGGATTAAGTTTTAAGTGTGGTACATTATGAAACTATAATTGCTCCAAGTGTTGTATCTCAAATTCTCAATAGTAGAACTTCTTCAAGTGGTTTGCTTGGGGAGTAGATGTACACCATAGTGGTAGTGGTGGAACTAGTATATCGGTTTGTAATTCTTCTTTCTCTAATCTTATTTTAATTATTGTCTTCATTTAATTGCACTTTATAAACTTGGTCTGGCTGAGTATTATATTTCTGCTTTGCTATTTAAATTTTCTCATTAAGTATCTTTAAGTATAAAGAAAGATTTTCAAGAGTATTCTAAACATTTTTAAAACTACTTAATTCACCCCTCTCTTGAGTATTGGGTTGATGCTATTAGCATGGTTTATTATATCATGAATCGTTGTTTGATAAGACCGATTTTAAAGAAAGCCCTCTATAAGCTTTATAAAGGATGAAAACCAAACATCTCTTATTTTCACGTTTTTGGATGCAAATGCTTTATTCTGAATAATGGAAAGGATAACTTAGGAAAATTTGATGCTAAGTCTGATGAAACAATATTTCTAGGTTATTCACTATCTAGTAAAGCTTATGGAGTCTTCAACAAATGAACTTATATTATTGAAGAATCTGTTCATGTAAAATTTGATGAATTAACTAAAATCCTCTGAGAAAGGAATGTATTGATTATGCAGATATCTCTTAAGACTCACCTTTGGAAGCCAAAAGAGAAGAAGAAAATAAAGTCAATCAAGAAGACAACAAAGAAGAAGAAGGAAATGATAAAGAAAATGAAAATCTACAAAGGAGCAACGGACCCATCAATGCTCCTAAAGAATGGATTACATTAAGACTTCATCCTATCGACAACATCCTAAGTGATATCTTAAAAGGTGTTAGTACTCGCAACTCCCTTTGGAATACATGTAATCACTTAGCTTTTGTATCTTAAATTGAACCTAGAACTATAGATGAGGCTGTAATTGATGAAAATTGGATGCTAGCTATACAAGAAGAACTAAATCAATTTAAAAGAAATCAAGTATGGGACTTGGTGTAAAGACCCAATAATCATCAAATAATAGGAACTAAATGGGTATTTAGAAATAAGCTAGATGAATCTGAAATAATCACTAGAAATAAAGGTAGGCTAGTAGCTAAAATATATAATTAAGAAGAAGGGATATATTATAAAGAAACTTATGTTCCTGTTGTTAGGATAGAAGCTATTAGATTATTACTTGCTTTTGTATGTTGCGTGAACTTTAAACTTTATCAAATAAATGTCAAAAGTGCATTTTTAAACAATTATATACAAGAGAAAGTATATGTAAATCAACCTCCCGGTTTTCAAGATCATGATTTTTCTAAACATGTTTTTAAACTTAGGAAAGCCTTATATGGTTTAAAACAAGCTCCTACAGCTTGGTATGAAAGACTTAGTAAATTTCTTTTGGAAAATAGTTTTGAAAGAGGAAAGGTTGTAATTACACTGTTTATTAAACATAAAAAGCTTGATATCCTATTGGTACAAGTATATGCTAATGATATCATATTTGGTGCTACTAATGAGATTTTGTGCAAGGAATTTGCTAAGATTAAGCAGAGTGAGTTTGAAATGCCAATGATGGGAGAGCCTGCATTATTCCTTGGACTTCAAATTAAGCAATCAAGCGAAGGAATTGCAAAGAACTTCTAAAGAAGTTCAGGATGGATAAAGCAAATGAAAGTACAATTCCCGTAGACACATCCTGCTGTTTAGATAAAGATGAGAAAGGTAAGAACATATAAATAACCAAATATAGAGGCATGATAGGATCTTATTGTATTTAACTAATAGTTGCCCAAATATGATGTTTGTTGTTTGTATGTGTGCTAGATTTCAAGCATGTGTCAAATAATCTCATTTAGCTGTTGTTAAAAGAATAATGAAATATTTAAAAGGAACCCAAAATGTAGGGCTATGGTATCGTAAAGGGGCTAATTTCACCCTTATTGAATTTTTTGATTCTGATTTTGCTAGTTGTAAGCTTGGTTGGAAAAGCATAAGTGGTACCTGTCACTTTCTTAGAAATTCCCTTATTTCTTGACATAGTAAGAAACAAGTAAGCGTAGCCTTATCAATAGCAGAGGCTAAATATGTTGCTGCTGGTAGTTGTTTTGCACAAATTCTATAGATGAAACAACAACTCTTAGATTTTGGTGTTAAATTAGATAATATCCTTATTAAATATGATAATACAAGTGCAACAAAAATTTCAAAAAATCCTATTATGCATTCTATGACTAAACATATTAAAATTAAACATCATTTTATATGAGATCATGTTTTAAAAGGTGATTGTGTGTTTGAATATGTGGAAACATCTAAGCAATTAACTGATATATTTACAAAACTGTTGCCTAAGGATTCATTCATAAGTATTAGAAGAGTTAGAATAGAACTAGGCATATTGGATGCATCTTGTGTTAGTTGAAATGATGTTTGTATGTTTGATAACATGAATTATTTGAAATATTTCATATTTTTCCTTTCATAATTGATTAGCTCTTTAGTGTAATCGATTCAAAGCATTCTATTTCCATCATAATCGATTAGCTCTTAATCATAATTGATTCAAGAAATTTTGTTTCTCTTGTAATCAATTAAATATCTCCTGTAATCGATTTGAATGATTCTAACTTGCTTTGTAATCGATTAACCTATATCATAATCGATTAAAACCTCTCTGACTTGATCCGTAATCGATTAGCTGTTGCACAACAATTTGCTAACATGCGCTTCTTTCCACCGGTCTGTGACATCCTTTGTCAATTTATATTTATTTCTATCTGTTTAATTAAATTTCATAATAAATTTTTTCAATTAATTAATTTAATTATACCTTAATCCCAAATAGTATTTATTTTCACTAAACAGACTCCAAATAATAATTATATGACATCTCAAAACTTCAAAAACCTAATTAAGTTGAAAGGATTCAAAAACCTGGAACAGGGGCCTGACGCTGCACGCTAGCCCCATACGTAGCGCCAGTCCTGTTCTGCGCACCTCACACTACGCGTCAGCCTCACGCGTAGCATGGACATGACAGTAACAGACCTGATGCTGTTACACACTTTAGGCCAACCAGCCACCTTCTAACCTACATAATTGGCCCATTTTAGGTCTGATTGCTGTAACGTCCTAAGTTATTTTACATTTATTTTTATTCAATTGATTAAATCTTATGATAAATTTTTCCCTTTCTTGATAATCAATCTAGATTTAGTGAAATAACATTTATTTTTACTGATTTATTCAAATGACAAACAGTTGCAGTCAAATTAAATAAATGAAATCTAAAAAAAGGAACAATTTAATCTAAGCACAACAAATGGGGAGAAAGGGAATCAGGGCCTCCCGCTTGAGCGAGGCCCCTACTCGCCTGAGCGAGATTCCGAACTCTCGCTTGAGCAAAGTTTCTATTCGCTTGAGCGAATACCTTTCGCAAATCTGAGTGGGCAAAACATACTAACGGACTCCCGAAAAATCTCACCCTGAAAATGATTCTGTTAACCAACGAGTTGTCATAGCAACCATGAGAGCATATATAAATGGACAGTGATGTATTTTAAAATATAGATTTGTATCTGATCCGGTCTTGGTTAACACACAGCTAATAATAACGCTATGAAGCTCTTATACACACATATAACTCTACAGAGTCACTCAAAGTCACTCGGGCCCTAGCACCGATCTCCCCCTTGGCGCAACTCCATGGCTCCTTCCCCCTCCCTGTCACTGGTTACTAAAAAAAAAGGGGCAAGGGTGAGTGTTTGGCATTGTAATTAATATAGAATGGAACTTAACAAATATACATACATATTTATATATATACATCAAGCATCATTTGAAAGTAAGCACAGTTTACTCAACAAGTGTATTACATACGATAACTATATTAACCCAACCAAGCAATTCCATCACATTCATCACAATCACCACTGACTCTCATACAATCTGACTCCTAGTATCCGGATACTAAAGGATTGGCCTTCAGCTGGGGGTCCTACTTGACACCCCGTGAACCCTGCTTGGTTCACCGAGTCCTGCTTGACTCTCCACCTCGACCACTGGGTCCTACTTGACCACTGGGTTGCTCAACTGGGCACGAAAACCTCGGGAGCCGGAAATGAGGGGCTATCATATACCGTCGGCCATCCCACACCACATAGTCATCCAACAATTTACCTTTCACATAATAATATCAATTCCTCATCACTCGAGTAGCCTGTTTGCTAACCCGACGTCACATAACACTAATCATTTCAACATTAGATATCACAAGATTATAACATGATAAACTTAACCACACACCCGATCCTCAACTAATTAATGTACACAGTCACGCATGCACAAGCATAAACACACAACTACGTTTAGTAACATTTTCCTTAACCTGCTTACACTACCTCAATGACCTGAATAAGAAAAGAGTCCTATTCTAATTAATTATAACCCGAACACCCCCTTACTTTGGTTCCACGCTTCGATAATCTGCTCCCTGTGTCGATTCCTTCCTCTGAGCACTGGTTTCGCAGTCTCAGCTCCGTCACTCAGTCTTCCGTTGCTTAACCAACTACCTACGGATCATAAAGTACAGCTCGTCACTTCAACGCCCTTAGTTCATGGACTGCATTTGGGCTCACACTCACCAGAGGAGTGGAGAACAGCATCGAATATAGCCATGCATGGCCCTTGACCGCCAAAGAATAAAAGGGATAAGGGAATCACAATTAGAACAGATCAGTAGACTCACCTTGAAGCCTCGATCACAGGAATGGGGTTCAATTGAAGTTCAGACACAAATGGAGTCCCTCCCCAGTGCATGCAACTCAGCGTTAAGAGAGGAGAAAACGAAAGAGAAGGGACAGACCAACAACAGAGGTAACTCACAAATAATAAAGAGGGAAGGAAGAGAATCTCCTTATATATATAAAGCTCATGGGCAAGATCGTCTTTTCCTTTATTTTATTTGTATTCTCACTAAATTTTAATCAATTTCACCATATTAAACTATTTCATAGTTATCAAATCAATTACACTTATTTATTCCCTCAACGTTTAATTATTCACAATTCTCTAATACTTCGCAAGAGTATAGGCCCAGTATGAATACCGGCCCACCGGCGTCCCAACTTAGTGTTCATACCTCAGAAATCCGAGCTACAACCTGAGAGGTCGGATATCTTATCCGTGCTCGCCTCTTGGTTACTTACACCCGTTGTTTCAGTCATTATGAGGTTGATCCGGGCTATGACCCCGAGTGAGGCGCTCTCCTCACATTGGTTTGGACCAAACCACCTGGCCCTGCCCGCTCTTCTCCTACACGCCCGATCTTCAACTCCGCCTGCCCGCGCTTCTGAGACCGATCTCGACACCGGCTTTCCCGTCTCTGGCTCAGACAGAACAAATATTAAATAGAACTTCTAAAACATTTACTAACATTTCCCATTTCTTATAATTCTCATCAAAACATCAGGGATGTTACAATTGCCACGAAACTTCACGGACCACATTTTTTCTCCATTTCAGAACTATTGGCGTCGTCCGTTCACCAAAATTCCAACGTATGCGCAAGTTATGCGCAAAATGCAGTTTAACCTATCTTGGTGCAAAACCCTTGCATCAAACACCCCAAATAAGTTCCAAATGGCCTAAGGCCAATGCACACAAACTCTAAATAACTTAGAGAACCTATTGACACCCTCCGAGGGTCCCGAAACCCACCGGGTCTCAAAATCACATATTTGGTTCCTTAAGTCCATAATTATTCACTATATGCATAACTTCCTAATTCAATCAAATCATGAATCAATTCATAATCTATCATTATCTCATTATCCATTTCACACACAACATTCATGCATCATAACAGAACCTGCCAATAGCATTCCACAATCACGCATCATTGGCTCCGTGCCTCAATCCATCAAAACACACAAACAGAACAATCATCACCATCAATAATTCAATATACACTCACACTTCATATATCATTCACGCACGCATATATAACGAGACCTGCTCATATCATGCACTCATTCAGTGGCTCTGTGCCACATAACACACAACATAAGAAAATGTTATAATACTACATCAATATGCATTTATACTCACATAACAGCACTAATCAACACTTTGCAAATCAACAACCAATACATAATTAAGTATTTCTTCTTCTATTTTCCATATCGCCCCTGACCTCATTTAGCTCTCGCCTCCGCAGTGTGCATTCATACCTGCAAACGGTCACTAAACCACAATACAGGGGATGAGTGACTAGAATTAAGAATTATTGTAGAAATCAATATCAAAGCCAGGAAAAGTATGATATAGCTATGCTTCTAGATACAATCTTCCAATATTAGTAATTACTTTATACCTCCTCTCTTATCTTACTATTTCTAATGGTATACTATATAATCAAGTTGATTAGACTAAACCAATACCATCGTTATCACATCATGATCAATTGACTCCAAGTATACATGTCTAGCCATTCGTTTTGTAATTCATTATTCCATTCATATCATTGTCATTTCAATTCGACAATATGAAGTACATCTCATAAGTATCATTGATAACATACATATCAATCAATGAGTGTGAAACACAACTGACTCTCATATATAATAGACTCCTAGTATCCGGATACTAAAAGATTGACCTTCAGCTGGGGGTCCGACTTGACACCCCATGAATCCGACTTGGTTCACCGAGTCCTACTTGACTCCCCCTCAACCACTGGGTCCTACTTGATCACTGGGTAGCTTAACTGAGCACAAAAGCCACAGGAGCCAGAAACAAGGGTAACATATACCATCGGTCGTCCTCCACCACATAATCATATATCACATAGCATAAACATGGCATATCAATCAATAATCAGCATACGCAACTGCCAGAAACCGACGTGTGCTCACAACATAGGGCGGCCGACTTGTCAAGCCCATCAATATAATATCATCACACATAATCAACCATATAGTATAAACATACAATCCCTTTACTGAAAGCTTGTCAAGAGCCACTCCTTACTCGTGTAATGCACCAGCGACCACTCCTCGTCCTCAACAGCATCCAGGGTATCTCATACATAATATGTAACTCAGTATCAACAAAACATCATCAATCACATACATAAATGTCAGAAACTGACATGTGATCACCACTCAGGCAGCCTACTTGCCAAGCCCATCAATATACTGTCACATGATATCACAATTCCCTATTCATATTTATTTACAGCGAGTATTAATTTTATTTGTGAAATCAAAATCATGTCATGTCATTGTAACCATCCTTTCAACATAGGTACTCACATTATTCATTTCCATTAACATTTACATAGTTCTAATCATACCAAATCAGCATATACATATATTGACATATATCACCAATGCATCGCTAATCATGAACACGAGTCACTATTATCTTTGACTTGCCTTCGCATCCGAACAAGGATTAATATTAAGCAACACATACGCATAATATCCATATATACGTTATTCTATCATTATCAACACATCCTTTTTTACCTCAACTTTGCCTATTATTTTAAAATCCATCATCAGTCCATTCTAAATTTATCCATATTATTTTCCTATCATAATTATTCATTATTATTTGAAACCCCTCTTCCGGTTACACAGTCTTATTATCTCATTGGTATCTTTCATGCATTATTAGTCACTAATTATCATGTTTCACATTATTGAATCTCTACTTACTCACCTCACACACACTCACACATATATGTATTCATGTATATCATGTACCATCCACTTAAGTTCACTTTTATTTTTTTTTATAAATTATAGTATACCTATTTTACATCATACTACTTCATTTCACATATTTTCTTACCGCATATAAGCTATTTATATTTTATACTTCTCTAATCATCACATATGAACATGTTCTACTATATGCTTACCCATTTATTTATTTCTCATTTTCAGGGATGCATTCTTACTTTCTCATTCTCTAACCTTTCATGTAATTAAATTCCTAAATTCAATTAAAACATCTAATAATGGCTATAACATACACTTTCCCTAGCCGCCAATAGCGCAAGTAAGTTTCTATATTAACCTTAACCCAACACACCCCCTTACCTCACTTTTGAGCTTTTCGAGGCTTCTAATCACTTGCTGGGTCCTTTCCCGAATCCTTAAAACTCTAAAACAAATTTAACGAAGCTTCAATAAATTATCATAGTTACTAAACCATAATCCATGACATTAAAGCAATCCCGAATTCCAACTTTAAGTTACCAAAGCTTACCATTTCCATTTTCGACCTTCGTTTCCAAGTTCCTCCATATCAAATGACTTTCCAATCCTTAAATCCAAACCTACAAGCGTCGGAATACAAAACCCCTTAGCTTTTCATTATACCCATCAATGTAGGAACAATAATTTGACTCTCTAACATTGCATAACACAAAATTATGGCTTCCTGTTAGCATGCGTGGTTTGGTTTCAAGGAGGGAAAAGAGAAGGAGAAGAAGAAACTTGAAATTAGAAGTTCCATGTGCCTTACCTCATTTCCCCTAGTCCAAAAATGCAAGAAATTGAAGTCCTTACCAGGTCCAAAGCTTAAATCACAAAGAAGGAAGAAAATGGAAGGAAAAGGAGCATACGGGTTCTGTTTTGCATGTTCCTATTTTAAGTTAATCGTGACGCTGACGCTACGCGTCCCACTGACGCTATGCGTCAGCTCACTAATTCGCACCTGACACTACACGCCACAACCAAGCTACGCGTTAGGGCCCTTGATTCTATTTCCTTAAAATTCCATTTAAAATTTTGTTTTCCATATTCTTCTTTTATTTATTATTATTTTACACGCCAAAACATATTTTATCTTATTTCCAATTTATCAAACATCCAGGATGTTACACGGTCACTTTGATCGCCTCGATGCTCGATATGATCAAATTGGGGCTTCCATTCAGCACCTTCAGCAAGCTAATCAACAACATTATGATGCTTTTCATCAAGAATTTTTTGATCTTGTGCAATAATTTGCTACCATGCACTTCCCTCCGCTGGATGCTTAGTTATTTTCTTAGTTATTTTGATGCTTAGTTTATTGGATGTTGGACATTTATTGCTATGTTATGACACTTTTTTGGATTATGTTTATGTTTTGACTTGGATTATGATATACTTTCTACTTGTAAGTGATATATGATTATGATGTTGATGATGCCAAAGAGGGAGAATATGATCATGTTATTGTGATTAATTATGTGATATGATTCATGTGATTGTGATTGATTGATTTCTTTATGCTATGATTACAACATTAAGGGGGAGAAAAATCATTTATATGAGATGAACATATAATTTCAAATTAGTTATATATTTAACACCTCCATGAGATGAACATGTAATTGTCATCGTCAAAAAGAGGGAGAATATGTCTGTATATATTTTGACAAGTTTTGGTGATGACAATCTTATTAAAGAAATCAAAATCAAATGAAGTTATCTTGTTAGAATTACATGTATATTATCTATGGGCTAAAAGAATGAAAATTATACAAGGTCGCTATCATGTAAAAATGCTAAGAACTGAAATCAGTCACGCAATAATCGATTAGCATGTAAGGCGTAATCGATTAGAGATATTAAATATTAAAGAAAAAGAAAATATCAGTTCTTTAATTGATTAGGAAAATGAGGATAATCGATTATAGCTATTAAAAAGAAAAGAAAAAGAAAAAATCATTTATGTAATCGATTAGCTGAGTAAGTGTAATCGATTATTTCGGTACTAATCGGTTAAGGGATTAATGTAATCGATTAGGGTGCGTAAATCTGACGAATATCAGCGTTAAAAAGGGAAACATGGAAAGGGAATATCAAATCCCAAAATATGGCATAAACCTTAGTCAACTTTTTCCTCATTTTCAAGCTTCAAGACCCTATAAATAGGGATCGAATTCACAAGGGAGAAGACAATACACACAAGGAAGAAATTGGTACACACTTATTGTTAAGTTTTATTATTAGATTTACTATTCCATTATGAGGAATCCTTTTTGAGCTTTTAACTTGTTCATTCACCTTTGAGAGATTATAGTCATTATAATCCTTGTTTCCATTGAGTTAGGTTAGTTAAATCTAAATGATATTGAGAGATTATGAGATTGAGTAGATTGCCCAAATTGTGTCAGGATTAAGTTTAATTATGGGACATTGTAAAACTGTAATTGCTCCAAGTTTGTATCTCAAATTCTCAATAGTGGAACTTCTCCAAGTGGTTTGCTTGGGGACTAAACATACACCATAGTGGTAGTGGTGGAACTAGTACACCGGTTTGCAATTCTTCTTTCCCTAAACTTATTTTAATTGTTGTCTTTACTTAATTACACTCTATTGAATTGGTCTGGCTGAGTATTATATTTCCGTCGTGCGATTTAAATTTATTCATTAAGGTCCTTTAAGTATAAAAGAACAATTTTCAAGTGCATTTTAAACGTTTTTTAAACTACTCAATTCACTCCCCTCTGGAGTATTGGGGCCACATGGTAAAAGCCTTTAGTTAAACAAATTCGATGTAGGAATGATATAAAAATGGATCTAGATCTCACTCTTTCTTGGATCTACAAGCAATTCTAAGCACATTTACAAGTATAAAATTCTGATCCGGACTCGATACCGGTACCCAGGGCAAGGATGTAATTTCATCTGACCTCGCTGTGCTACTGATCTCACAGGTATACCTCTGGACTGTAAACCCGTATGAGGCATTCTCCATACCGATATGTCCAGGTTCACACCTCGCACACCAGAAAGTATCCACATCACCAGACAGAAGGTACAACGCACAGCCACAAGGGAGATTCCTGAGAGACGCGGCTCTCCCTACATCGAGTGTCAGAATCGTACACTGAGCAGTGTACTATATGTCCCCTGGCTCAACCTGACGATTCATTCTCCACGTTCATATATAAATAGCCCATTCATACACTCAAAAATGGTTACGTTGTTCTTACTGTCTATACACTGTTCTATTACTTGAGCTCTTTCGACTTGAATCCTCATTCTAGTTACTGACTTGAGCATAAGAGAATCTTCGCAGGTGACACCATCTTTCACCCTACTTCAACGCGAAAGCTTGGTGAGAAGGATCTCCAGGACAACAAGACCGGTTCTCCCAATGAGACACCAGATTAGAATACCGGATACCCACTGTACCGATGTATAAATTCTCTTATCCTTGACTTTTATGGCTGGTCCCCACTCCAGATCTTTGACCCCGGATCAGACCAGTTCATTGGTACGCCTAGTGGGACACGTTAAAGTTATTCCCACTTCTTGCAGAAGTTTAGTAGTTATTTATGGAGGGTAATGCATGCGAGTTCGCTGAGGATCACGTAGAGGACGTGACCAACCAACATGCCAACAGGAGACTTCTCTTCAAATTTCCTAGAGCCAGCTCGAGGAGGGTGATACCTGTAGTGGTTTTAGACCCTTGTAATGAAGTCATAAGGCAGCTCAAGGAGGGAAAGAAGACAGACGAAGAAGAAGGTGGTATCTTAAGCTGAGGAGACCCACCACGCTACTGGAATAGAGAAGTCTGCGGCTCTCCAGTACTCGAAGATTCCCACCTACGTAGAAAGGGAACAGACCCAAGACTCGAGTGATGGAGTTAGTGGGAGGAAGAAGGAGTCAATGGTAGCAGCTCCTGGAGTGTATCGGCTCAACGTTCCTTTTTCTAGGAGGCTGATGAGCGTGCTTATCCCCAGGCACTTGCAGACGACTCAACCACTCTCTATTGGGAAGTATAAAGGAGAAACTAACCCCATTAAGCATCTTGATGCTTATATTTACGAGGCTATGTACTTGGGGGTGGACGAGGATGTGATGTGCAGGACATTTCCATACACTCTAGTGGAAGAAGCCTTTAGTTGGTTCAAAGGGTTACCCTCTGGCTCAATAGATTCCTAGGAGGAGATGGCAACAGCATTCAGGGACCATTTTATCATTTCCAGAGATGTTCCCAGGATGTCCCACACATTGGCCCAAATCAGGCAAGGAGAGAATGAAACTCTTAAGGAGTTTCTAAAAAGATTTTATAAAGAGGCAACTATGGTACCAAACCTTACAGAAGCCATCCAGCTGTACATAGTTATTGAAGCCCTACAGCTCGGATCAGCCTTTACTTTGTCTTTAGCAAAAAGCCCCCCGATGACATTTGAAGAGTTCTGGAGGAAGGCTTCAAAATATGTTGAAATCGAGATGCACCTTGAAGCCATGGTAGCCCAGATGAAGCCACCAGTCCCTATTGCACAACAACCCTGTAAGAGGGAAGGGAGAAGATAGGAGAAGCCTTTTCAATGGGATAGGTTCTGGAGTCCCCAAGCCTAGCGCCAGGAGAGGCACGTAGCCACTTTCAGTAACTACGCTCCGCTGAAAGCTAGTCACTCCCAAATTATAAGAGAGGTCGGATGGCCAATACTCAACGTATATGGTATAAAGAGGCCGACTCCAATAAAAAGTCTTGGGAATCTGTGCAAGTACTATGGTTTCCATGAGCAAGTTGGCCATTCCATAGACGAATGTAAAGAACTCAAGAACGCTGTGGAGACCCTTATTAGAGAGGGGAAGTTGAAGCAATACCTCTTTAAGGAGAAGTGCCTCGATGAGCCAGAGTGGATGGAGAAGCGGGGTCATAATCGCGATAATAAGGGTGATAATAGTCGTGCTCCCATCAAGAGATACACTACTGCTGAGAAACAGAAGGGGGTTGTCATCAATGAGGGTGCTTAGAAGGACGACATGCCCTAGCAACAGAGGTAGGGCTGGCGTGAGGTGATTGATCTGATCGCCAGAGGCTTTACGAGGGCAGAGCTTCGATTACGACTCGAAAGAATCCTTATCGAATGATTCTATCTGTTCAAGGGAAGCTTAGGGACAATCACCCTTTCAGAGATGGTGTGTTGGCGTTGGTGGTTTCATTCTCAGATGAAGATTTCGACCCAACTGCCCCTGGAGGCGATGACGCCGTGGTCATCATCGCTGTGATTGCAAATAAAGACGTTAAGAGGATCCTTATCGATTAGGGGAGTTCCTATGATGTTATTTTTTATAACTATTTTAAAAGAATAGGTTTTAATGACCCCGATTTACAACCTTATACGCAGGAACTCACAGCTTTCAATGGAGCGAAGCAACCCACTAAGGGGTATCTTGACACACTTATGTCTTTTGAGGGCGAGCCCGGAGTGAGAACGGTGAAGTCCAAGGTATTGGTGATTGATGTGGAGTCACCTTACAATGACATTATTGGCTGCCCTACGTTGAATGCTATTGAGGCAATTGTATCAACTCTACAACTTTTTATCAAATTCATTGATAAAGACAACAAGGTGTCTTCCCTCTGAGGTGATCACGAGATGGCCAGGTATTGCTACAACCTGAGCCTGAACATGGTAAAGTTGGAAGCGTTCAACAAAAAGAGGAAGGTGAACGATAGAGGAACAGCGGCAAGTTCGGTTAGTCTGATTGACCTTGACCCAGGGTGGAGTTGAAAATTGATCCGCACAATCCTTCTAAGCCTACACCAGAAGAAGGTTCCAGGGATGTCGTGTTAGGAGATTCCCTAGAAAAGATCACGCATATCAATGATCGGTTAAAAGCTGTGATGGAACAGCGTTTGCTCGCACTTCTTCACAAATTTAAGGACTTGTTCACATGGATTGCCACAGATATGCCTGGGATAGATCCTATTTTCTGCTACCACAAGTTATCTGTCTACCCAAAGACGAGACCGGTTGCCTAAAAAAAGAGAAGATTGGGCCCTGAGAAGCAAAAAACAGCTTGTGTGCAAATAGAGGAGTTGCTGAAGGCTGGATTTATTAGGGAAATCTGATATTCCTCTTGGCTCTCTAATCTGGTGATGGTGCAGAAGGCCAACGGTAAATGGAAAATGTGTACAGACTACGTGGACTTGAACCGTTGCTGCCCGAAGGATCCGTACCCCCTCCCTAATATTGATCGTATGATGGATGATTCTTCTGGTTACCAATACTTATCCTTTATGGATGCCTATTCGGGGTACAACCAGATTTTGATGTGGGAGGAGGACGAGGAGAAGATGGCATTCATTAATGACCGTGGTGTTTTCTGCTACACCGTCATACCCTTTGGTTTAAAGAACGCAGGTGCCACTTACCAGTGTATAATTAATAAGGTATTCGAGGGCATGCACACCAAGTTGGTGGAGGTATACATTGACAATATCATTGCTAAGACCCTAGCTGGGGGTGATCACGTGGATGACTTACGCCAAGTGTTCATGCGCTTGAGGTAGTACAACATGAGGTTGAACCCACTGAAGTGCACCTTCGCTGTCCCCGCGGGAAAGTTTCTGGGTTTCATGTTGACTCGGCGTGGTATTAAAGCAAACCTGGGCAAATGCCAAGCAATTCTGGACATGCAGAGTCCCAAGAGTCTAAGGGAAGTCCAATCTTTAAACGGAAAAGTGGTAGCCTTGGCACAGTTCATGCCCAAAATGGCGCATAGATCCCTTCCCCTGTACAAGATTTTGAAGAAGTCCAAGAAGTTTGAATAGGGACAGGAGCAAGAACAAGCTTACCAAGAGTTTAAGGAGGTTCTGTCAAGCCCTCCTATTTTAGTGAAGCCTGAGCCTGTAGAAGTGCTCATTCTGTACTTGGTAATTTCTGATGAAGCTTTGGGGATAGCGCTAGTAAAAGAGACCCCAGAAGGACAGAGGCCCGTGTATTTCACCAGTAAAATGCTGTAGGGAGAAGAGGGCCGGTATCAAAAGATTGAAAAGGCCGCTCTTGCAGTTATCTGAGCCTCTCATCACCTCAGGCCATATTTTCGCGTACACCCCATAAAGGTAAGAACGGATCTTCCACTCCGTTCTGTTTTGAGCAAGCCAGACCTTGCTGGGAGAATGCTCAAATAGTCTATCAAGCTATCAGAGTTTGATGTTTCTTATGGACCTCGAGGAGCTATCAAAGCCCAAGTGCTAGCTAATTTTGTGGTAGAAATGACTGGGCGGATCCAACTGTACCTCGAACTCACTAGACAGTTTACATGGATGACTCATCCAATAACAAGGGGTGTGGAGCAGGTGTAGTGGTGGAGAGTGATGATGATGTGCACCTAGAGATCTCCTTGGGTTTCAACTTCAAAACGTCCAATAATCAGGCTAAATATAAAGCTTGCCTTACCAGACTCAGAACAACAATGGACATCGGAGCTTCCGAGGTAACCCTTTGTAGTGATTCACAGTTAGTGATCTCACAGCGTACAATTTGGCACATTTAAACTAAGGATTGGTACAATTTGGCAAAGCGTTGATTAAGAATTTAAAGTCTAAATATACCTCCTGGTGAGTATGGATTTGAACAACCTCCATCGCTCAGCCATAATACCGAGGATCTTCCTCCTTGCTATGTCATGTGATGGTATGGCCAAAGAATCCTACATGAAAGGAGTTAGTCCATAAAGGAGTCCTTATTATGAATTACATGAAATAATACACTAAAATAAAACTTAAATGATATCTAAGTTACCAGAATATCACTCCATAGTTGGTTCTTCACCATCTCCTCGACATTATCCCAGTCGGGGATAATGATGGACACCTTCGACTGAGCCACGACTCCCAAATAACTGCTCAACTTCATGGAATTTGGTCCTCCAAACCTACCAGTGTTGACATCCATGTCAACAGGTAACCTCTCGCCCTGGTGTCGCCTAAGTGCAACGTCTGGCATCCGGGTAACACCTCTACTCTTCCGAGTAGAGGAATCAGTAGCCTGTGAGTCAGACCTAGATCATCCATCCTAATCAGCCATGAGTATCTGTCCAAACAAGGAAACACAACTGTTAAATATTTAATATAACATTTAATACAACAAATAATTAATATAACATGTAATTCAATGATTCATTAACATGATTAATACCCTTTGAAGATGAAATATTTTCCCACAAGCCTTCATGGTGGTCATGACGACTGGAAACTACATCATCTATGTCATGTTCCATGATAGATGTTGGAATCCGTGTTGTGGTCGATGGAATTTCCACAATATCAAGATTGGGGTCTCCAATGTGTCTACCTTGGATAACAATTGA
Organism: Clitoria ternatea; assembly: GCA_037962975.1. NCBI lineage: Eukaryota > Viridiplantae > Streptophyta > Magnoliopsida > Fabales > Fabaceae > Clitoria > Clitoria ternatea. The sequence continues at coordinate 81,015,644 of CM075672.1, forward strand.
CCACCGTTTGTTAGCTGGGTCAGCAACATAAAAAACTTGCTTCACCTGCGTTGCCATTATGAATGGTTCGTCCTTATGCCCTATCTTGTTGAGGTCCACCAATATAACTCCTAATTCATCAGTTTTGACACCGTTCTTATTGTCAACCCATTTGTATTTAAACACAGGAACGGTGAAGGGACCGTAATCGACTTCCCATATATCTTCAATCACACCAAAGTAGCATGACTCGGCCATCACAGGGTTGTTGTCCTTTGAAGTTGAGAAATGCATTGACTGAGCCACAACCATCACTCCACTGTTTTGATTTGTACTCTTTTCATCCTGTGTCCTTGTATAAAATGAATAGTTATTTATGTCATACCCATAAAAGGTGAGGACATCAAAGTTCGGGCCCTATGCCAGTCGATGTAATATCGAGGATGCAGATGCATCTTTCAGAACGGTCTTTTGGAACCACTACATGAAACTCTTGTTATGTTTATTCAACAACCACTTTTCAGTCATTTTAGGGTTGGTTTTCTTGACTAGCTCCTTGTGAGTGGCTAGATACGGTTGCACGTCATCCGTGTTGTTTAAAATATACAAGTGTGCCTGAAGGACATCATCACGTGGCATGCTCTTCATTTTTTTTCCAATCGTTTCTTTCCCATCCAATCTCCCTTCATGACGAGTCGTTGGAATACCAATGCTTGCAGCATGTGACATGTATTCAGTGCAAAACTTAATTGCTTCCTCTGTAATATATCTTTACACAATTGAAGCTTCGGGACGATGCTGGTTCTTCATATACCCCTTCAATATCTTCATATATCGCTCAACGGGATACATCCACCGTAAGAACACTGGACCACACAAACGGACCTCTCTCACCAAATGCATGATTAAGTGGACCATTATGTCAAAAAAAGAGGGCGGGAAATACATTTCAAGCTAACATAATATAAGTGATGCTCCTGTTCCAACACATCCAATTCGCCGGGCACGATTACCTTGCAACATATGGCATTGAAAAACATACACAACCTTGTTATGACATTTCTCACATTTTTAGGAAGAATGTCACGAATAGTGATAGGCAGAAATTGTTGTATCAACATGTGTCAATCGTGAGACTTCAACCCAACTAACTTCAAATCTTTCATGGAAACACAAGAGTTGATGTTGGAGCCATAACCAGACAGAACTTTCACACTTCGTAACGATTCACACAGACTTTGCTTTTCTTTTCTAGACAACGTATGACATGCTGGGGGCAAATATGTTCTTTTGCCCTTTGATTGTGGATGCAAATCCTGACGTATACCCATCAACTCCAAGTCCATACGTGAGTTTAGGCCATCCTTAGTCTTCCCGGGTATGTTTAAGAGTGTACCAACTAAACTGTCGCACACATTTTTCTCCACATGCATTACATCAATGCAGTGTCTTACATCAAGCTCCCTCCAATATGGCAGGTCAAAAACACTGACTTTTTCTTCCAGTTGTTTTGTGTTAGGTGCTGTTTTTCACACTTACCAAAGTGCACGTTGACGTCTTTCACCTTTTCATATGCCTGGCGACCAGATAGTGGTGGAGGAGCCATTTCAAAATCTTGGGCACCGTTAAACGACTTCTTTAACCTCTGAAACGGATGATTCGCTTTAAGAAACCTTCGATGTCGAAGATAAACATTTTTCCTACCATGATGCAACCGCACAGAACTAGTCCCCTCCTCACATACTGGACAAGCTTTATGACCCTTCACGTTGTACCCGGATAAGTTACCATACGCTGGAAAGTCATTGATCGTGCAAAATAGCATGGCACATAATTTGAATGACTGCCCGGTAAACCCGTCAAACACATCAACACCGTCTTCCCACAACCTTTTGAGGTCTTCAACCAATGGAGTTAAATATACATCAATGTCGTTCCCCGGTTGTCGTGGACCAGAAATCATCATTGATAACATGACATATTTCCGCTTCATGCACAACCAGGGCGGCAAGTTGTAAACAAACAACAAAACAGGCCACGAACTATGGTTTATGCTCAGGTTCCCAAACGGGTTCATGCCGTCTGTGGCTAGTGCAAGCCTAACATTTCTTGGTTCATGGGCAAATTCTGGAAAAATTGTATCCATTTTCATCCATTACGATCCATCGGCCGGATGCCTTAGTAATCCATCAACAACCCTTTCATCAACATGCCATCTCATAAGTTTTGCATCATCTGCATTGGCAAACAGACGCTTTAGTCTTAGAACTATAGGCAGATACCACAACACCTTTGCAGGAGACCCTTTAGTGCATACCTCATCAGAATCCGCCTCTTTCTTCCTATACCGTGACACCCCACACCTAGGACATCGATGCAGCATTTCTAACTTATCCCGGAATAATACACAATCATTTAGGCATGCATGTATTTTCTCATACTCTAAACCCATAGGACACAACACCTTTTTGGCCTCATAGTTACGATTCGGCAAGGTGTTTCCAGCTGGGAGAATTTCTTTCAACAACTTCAGTAAGTCAGTGAAACTTTTATCCGTCCACCCGTTTATGGCCTTCAAATTAAACAATCACAAAACTGCTGATAACCTTGTAAAATTGACGCAGTTTGGATATAACGGCTGCTCAGAGTCCTCACACAGAGTCGTATATACATGAGCTTTCTTAAAACCTTCTACCCCCACATCACAGATCATATCCTCGAGTTGGTCATCCATGTCAACATCGGTCTTATGCATCGAGCTTTGATTGTTAGTTTGAGAGCTGTTACTTAGCACCACCACATCTTCACCATGCCATATCCAATGTGTATAACTACGCAGAAAACCGTCACACAGTAGATGTTCTCGTACCTCTTCCAAGTCTACCCGACGCAGGTTCAAGCATTTAACACAAGGGCAAAAATACTTTCCATTCACCTCCATTGCATTCCTCGCTACGAATTCTATAAATGATTTAACTCCCCCCTCGTACTCCAAACTTAGGCGTGATGCAGTTATCCAACTCCGATCCATACCAACTGTTTACAAGGTGCTATGATCAACCTCACTTTTTCTACAAAGGTGGTGGTCCTATACCCATTCAGGATGACAATTATTTTTATACATCATTCATATATACAGGTTAGGACTTATTTTAAAATTTGATGAAATTTCGATAGCATTTCGCATTGGTCTCTAAGTACACAAAATGAGAGTGGTCAAATCAAATTCAACCACAACCAATTATGCACCCAGAGAACAACACAAAAGTTACCGAAAGTTTATCAAATTTTAAAATAACTCCTAACTTGTACATACTAACAATGACGTATAAAAAATAATTATTCATCCCAAACTGTCCAAACGGATAATTCAAGATTCAACACAAACGATGAAATTAATTAATTTAATGACCATTTGTGTCGAATCTCAAACGGGGAACTACGGTTCACTCATATGCACAACAACTTTATGAGCCTACGAGTTTGCAAGATTGAAAACCACATACATACAATAGACAGAAATAACATTTTATACGAGCAACCAATAACAATAGCAATAACATTATATAAGTGAAATGTAACTTTTGATTACAACTCAACTCAAAATCTAATAATGAAATATCAAAATTTTAAACTAAACTTCAACAGAACAAAATTCATAAATGGAAAATGTTTTAAAGGGAATGGTTAACAATGATGAAGTGAAAATTTTCCATTTAAAAATATCTAACTTGAACCTAGGAATACGTTATGTTCATATCTAACAATGATGAAGTATGGATTTATGGATTATGGATTATGAATTATGGGTCATGGATTATGAGATATGAATTATGGATCATGTTAAGCTTTCCCGTTTACATAATTTGTAGATATTCATACTTCAAACACGTATAACTACATCTATATGTGTTTGATGATTTTCTTTTCTAATGTTTAATTCTGATCCAATAGTATTTATTTATTTTTTTATGTAGGACTGAACTCGCCATATTTTTTTAAATCTGAAGGGGATACAAAGATTATTCAATAGTTTGTTTCCCTATACACTAAGGTGATTAATTTCTAATTTGATAGCCTAAAGCTTCTTATTCTATTCATCCTTTACTTGGTTTCCATAAAGACTATTGAATGTAAGTTTGAAGGAAATGAAGTCTTCAAAAAAGATTAATCTTGATAAACTGAGTTGAACACTTTTCAGGTCCCATATAGGTTATAATTAATTTTATTTCACACAAGGGATGTGTCAGAGTGAAATGGCCCACAACCACAAGACGTTGCTAAGATGCTTAGGATTTCCAACTCCACACAGTGTTGCGTATTTTAGGGATATAACTTTTTTCTTGCATGTGGATATACATTTAAAAGGTATCCTTAGTATATTAAATAGATGATTATGTGTATTATATGTAACATCCAAAATTTGTAAAAATGATTAATTAAGAGGAATACACAGAACCAGTAAGCTTGCTTTAATTGTTACACAGATATTATCTAATCAGATATCTTATACATATATAATATCTATACTACAGGGAATGTCACAGGCAATGTCACAGGTAATGTCATAGGCAATGAAAACACAATGAGATTAAAAAAATGAAAACACATGTCTAATCAGATATCTTGCTGCTCCCTTTTTACAATTTTTCATTAAATAGATTGAAAAAAAATTTACCACAACAATGAAAACACATGAAAACAGAGGCAATGTCACAGGCAATGTCAAATAAGCAGAGACAGAGTTCAACTTCAACAATGAAAACACAAACTCAGAGACCTATATTCGTTCATGTTCGACTACACACAAACAGAGAGACAAGCTTTCCAGACAATGGTGATAAAGCATAACAACGAAGCAGGGCTAAAAAGTGAACGAAAGAAGAAGGGCAAGGGAGCACTTACCAGACAATGGTGAACGAAGAAGAAGAAGGGCACACGAAAGAAGAAGGAAGTGAACGGAGAAGCCTACGACCAGCAAAGAGGACGACAAGGAAGAAGACGACAACCAGCGCGAAAGAAGAAGAGAAAGTGAAAAAAGGCTGCAAGGCACGGCTTTTGAAGTTTCAGAAAGGATGTATATTCACGGTTCCGCTTGAAACCATGAATAGATTACACATATATTCACGGTTGAACAAAAAAATATGGATAAATGTTAAGTATATCACCACGGTTACGAGCCCAACCATGGATAAATATTAAATCTATAATCACAGTTATAGAAACAACCGTGGACATACAGTACCCAGTGATTAAACCCTAAACCCTGAACTATATATCCACGGTTGGAAATACAACAGTGATTATAGACATCAATATATATCCACGGTTAACATCATAACCGTGAACGTACCCATGAATATATAGTCACGGTTGTGCACACAACCGTGGATATATATTTCAGGTACTATATATCCACGGTTGACTCCTCAACCGTGAATATATATTGATGGGTACGTTCACGGTTATGATGTTAACCGTGGATATATAGTTTTCTCTGATTATATCGTTCACCTTATAATTTCAAAAATGCCACTGGGCATGTTTTTATCACTGATCCACTTAAACCCGTGAATATATCCCGTTGTTATATCCAATTTTTGCACTAGTAGTGTTGGGAGAGTGTTATGTGTATGGGTTTGACATTGGGAGACATTAATGATGCAAAACCCTAAGGTGGCGTGCATTTAATGTAAGTTTTATAAAGGTATAAATGGGTACATGAAAATGGCAATAAATATGGTAGAAGAAGATGGATATTAATGATGGTTGTTGGGTTTTTTGATAAAACCCTAACCCTTGGAATTAGGGGAAATGTAAAATGTGAGTGAAATATGTGTTTAATAATGTTAAGGAATATTATTAATGAAGAGGAATGGCTATTGATGATGGTTGGTGGTTATTAATGATGAGTGATGACCATTGATAATGTTAAATGATTAATAATAATGATTGAAAGCAATTAATATGGAAACCCATAGATGGGTATGGCCCTTAAATGCATAATAATGATTTTAAGCACCCAACCCATGGTGGTTGTAGTGGATTAAGTGAAATAAAAGAGGTTTGAAGTTTAAAATGGTATAAACACCAAGTAGTTAATTAAGAGCATTTAAATGTTGGTGGTTTGGATAGAAAATAATTGTATGGTACATTGTGTGATGTAGGAAACAAACCCATCGACAAAACAGAACCTTTAGACCACGGTGATTTCTATTTCTCTTAAGGTAGGACGGGGTAACATTCCTCAATGCATGATTTCATCCATTATTGATGTGTATGTATAAATATGTTATCCTAATTTGGCTTGAATGGATATCTTGATATTTATGTGATTGGAATGCATTTAGAATGAATTGCATTATGTGGTAAATGTTGTTAGGATGATCATTATGATTTGGAATTTGATTCATGGTAATATGACTTGTTTATGAATGGAATTAAGATCATGATTGAATTAATTGCAATTATGTTGGACATCCCATATGACATGTAATTTGATGAATAATGATTACCACTAACTATTGATATGAATGAAATCCAATGATAATTGGTAATGGTTGAGAATGATGAGGATATTGAATTCCACTAAGTGTTAGTGATGAGTTATTGATTATGGAGTGGCATTTTAGGATGCACAATGTGAGAAATGCATTGTTTGACATTTGCATCCATGGCATATCATACGTTGTCTATGTGGGATGTTAGGGGTTTCAATAAGTGGGCCCAGTGGAAGGGCGACCTAGTGCACGAGTGAAATTATTGTTGTTCCCTAGTGATTCTTGGAATCACGAAGCTGCCATAGTTTGGTGACAAGGCACCCTATGTGGCAGGCTCAGTGGGTGAGCGGCTTTGTGATGAGAAAGTAACCTCGGTGTCCCTATAGGGCACGACACTCTCGATGTGTGTTCGGGAGGGGCCCATAGCACTTTTGGCAAGTGAGGCCATGTTGTTGATCTGCAAGTCACGAGGTAATAGTGCTACATATAGGCGATAGTGGTTTAGTACCAGTAAAAAGGGTAATGTTATGCATACAATTAATGAGATAAGTGTACACATTTACTACTATAGTAGGGGCATAGTAGCACACCTATGCTTGACTTATTTTTTATATAATATTGTTTCCTGCATTCGGATCCGTGATTTGATAATGATTCCTTGTGCATATGCATTAGCCATAAGAGCATTTGCATATAGCCGGAGATATGCTAAGTTTGGTAGCCTGTGGTGGCAATGGATGACTGATAAGTGAAGAGAAAGAACAGGTAGAACTAACCTTAAATCTGTGTTGGTATTTGCTAAGATTGCCAATGATTTGATACATATGTTATGAATGTGTTGATTAGAACATGTGCTATGTTGAAATGAAATAATATGATATGTGAAAGGAACATACGATTCTCTTTGAGTAATATATGTTGTGCATACATATATATATATATATCATCATAATATATGATTTTAATTCATTTGGTATATGTTACTCACCTCTTAGTTGTTATTTTTAAAGGTTGATGTAGGTATGTTGGACTTCCTACCCTTTTTTAGAGGTTAAGTAATGGTGGAGGTAAATATAGAAAAGGAAGCCCTTGTGCCTTGGCCAGCAGTCGTGTCCATAAAAGCACAATGTTTATGTTTGGTATATGATATTTGAATAGTTATAGATATTGATTTTGAGGGTCATGTGTGAAAATTAGACCTTAGTGTTTTTGAAGGATAATTTTGTGTTGTGACCTTAACAATAGTTGATGTTAATTGTGATACAATGATTTTCATGCTGCATTGATGAATGAATATTGATAATGAAATTTTTATAGCCTATTGATGGCAGTCATGCTTATGTTGATGGAAATCCATGGATGGATGAATTATTTAAAGTGTGAGATTATGTTCATAATGTTTATGCATACCTAGGGGATTGATAGGGCCATATAGAGTTTTAGGAGGTTTGGATACTACGGAATAGTTTCCATGGTGCCTATGCATGACTTAGAACTTGTAGAAACTAGAATGGACCAATTCCATTAAGAATTGACCTTTGAGTTGCACAAAAATACTTTAAAATGAGCTAAACCTGTTTCTGTGCATAAGTATCTTGTCTTTATGAATTCTTGAGTGCGGCCAGTGGCTACACATCATAAATAGTGTACATTAGGTGGAGTCAAAATTTGGTGGTGATTGAATTTCATATGAAAGAGTTAGGGTGGTTGGAAGTTGGAATTTGCAGCTTTTTAGTGCGTTTTTTGTAATTTACTGCACTTTGCTGTCATGAATCGATTTCTGATTTAACTTGAATCGATTCATGATCTACTGGATTTGCATGAATCGGTTCATGAATTACGTTGAATCGATTCATGGCCTATTGACTTCCATGGTGGTATTTTCCAGAATTCCTTGAATCGATTCATGTAGTTCATTAAATCGATTCATAGCTTACTGCCTGGTTGGGATTGTTTTCCAATTCACATGAATCGATTCACACCGGTCTTGAATCAATTCATAGACTAATGTTTTACTGTTTTGGGTTCCTTTCTCGTATGAATCGATTCATGGCTTGCTCAAATCGATTCATGGCTTGTTATTTGCCAATTTTCCATAAGTTTTGATGTCTGCTTGATGCATGTTTTGATGTTTACTTCTCATGCATGTTTTCTTGGATTATTTCTCATACCCATTCTTGCTTTCAAATTGATATACGTTTCCGCTAAACACTTGTATAATGATTGTGTAATTGTTTACTCTAAGTTAATATTTGTATAAAATATCTACCTTCTTATATCTTCATATATGAGATAGGTCTTTAAAAAGGTTTGGGGTTAATTATTAAAGTTTTAATTGTGGTGTTCTTCTTCCAAAAATTATTTAAATCCTGAAAAATTTATCTTTACTTTTAATATCTAATTAATATTATCTTTAATATTATTTACCGGATTAAGGGTGCCACATTGGGTGGTATCAGAGCACTAGTTGCTCAATGTTGAGACGTTGTTACTATAGTTAAACATTGTTGGAGCATGAATTGTTCATTATTTTACATTTTGATGATTTTTAGAACGTGAGTTGAAAATTCTATAGAATTTTGGATTGTTTGATTATTTATAAAAGATGGTAATGATTATATGATTGTTATTAGGCCTGGCCAGACATTTCCTTTCCAGTATTTACCTTCGAATTATGAATACATTATGATGATATATGTGTTTATGATAATTGTTTTTAGTTGGTAAATCTTGGGGGGGAAACACAAGATTTTTAAGTATTGTTGTGTTATATGTCTAGATTGATCGATGGCGAATAGACGCAATGTTGATGCAGCCACTATGGCTGAAGCTTTTAACCAGTTTGCCGATATTCTTGAATGGCAACAACAACCTATTGGTCAACCGAATCATGGTCTTGACTGATTCCTCAAGCAAAAACCTTCTGAATTTCATGGGGGTTACAAATCGGAAGATGCTTATGTATGGATTCACGATCTGGAGCGAACATTTGAAACACCCCGATCTTCTAGACCCGAATCGCGACGTAATCAAAATAATTTAATTAATAAAAATACGAGTAAATTTTTCGCGTTTGAAATAATTTCAAAGCACCTTAACGATTACATCAAGATCCGAACCACAGAAAACCGAAGAGTGAGATTTAATAATTTATAACTGGATCATAAGATAAATCGCCCATAATTGTATACAAAAATAATAGAGTTTACAACGGAAGAAGAATATGTATACAGGGCACACACCTAGTCCCATATACGAAGATATGAGAAAAGGCTTGGCAAAGCATGTAAATATACAACACAAGCCTATTAGTTCACAATCCATCTTACATATAAGTAATAAACATGCATTGCTTAAAATATATATATTTATATGGTCATGAAACATACATCTCCGATATCCATATTCCATAAATGACCACATTCAACTCTATCTTCAATATCATGTATCATTAACACTTATACATTCCCAAAATGGGCTACATGTCCAATGTCACTATATTCATCAAATGTGTATGAATCCCAATACCCCAAATATCAATATCTCATTCGCATATCTAGCCATTTACAATCCATCCACCAATATCTATAATTATTTACACTATCATATACATTTTATTCACAATACAATGAATTACAATCGCTGCCGGCCCAAGGCATTTCATTACCATTATTTACGTTCACCAAAGCTTTACTTTTAAAAATATCCTCATCCCATGATATTCCTGCATTAATGCTAAAAATGGACAACATGGGAGAGTTAGTTATACATTTCAAATGATGAATGAGTACAATTGAGATTATGGCATATGTATATCAACATCATGTATGCTTTATTGAAATCATCAATAATCATCATAATTCATTCATTTCAACAATATACATATAATGTATTCCTCTATCAATTCATATCACAGCAATCACATATACACATAATTTCTCAATGCCACATTGGGCCAACATCATCATCGTCAACCATAGACAAACAAGCCCTTCGTCATATTGGGTCATCACATACAACATTATCATATTCAATATCTTTTCGTTGTATTCATATTTTACATGTTGTCTTTTAGGTATTTATTTACCCATCTCATCATCATCATATCTCAATCTCAATCATCACTAATCATCATCACCTTTTGGCATATCTCTGTGCTATATGCAAATGCTCTTAGGCTAATGCATATACACAATGGAATAAACATTAACAACAAATACGGATCCGACTGTGGGAATAAACACCAAATATGGGTCAAGCATAGGTATGCTACTATACCCTTACTGCAATAATATAATATGTACATATATATCATAATGCATGAATAATCACCAATTTTACTGGTACCAAAGCGCATCGCCCATATATAGCACTAGTCACCTCGTGACTTGCGGATCGACAACATGGCCTCACTTGCCAAAAGTGCTACGGGCCCCTCCCAAACACACATTGTAACATCCCAGTTTTGAAAGTTGAATACCGAATAAAAATAAACCATTAAGATTTTGATTTCAAAGCAGGAAAATTGATTGTTAACTTAATCTAAGAAATAGTGACAAACTAATTAAGCTTAGTTGGTAAGAGGTGACTGCTTCTGATTGGGAGTCACGTGAGTGGGACTGCAATTCACGTTTTCCCATCCCACTCTCCTTCCCTTCCTCGTGCACGCATATGCTTATATATGTGCCTTTGATCACTGGATGCATCTTCGTTAGACTTCTTCTCTTCTCTTCTTTTCTCTCCTCGTACACTCTCTCTTCCCTTTTGTTCTTTTTCTTCCTCCCCCCTGTTTACTGTTCTGTTCCTGAGAACGCGCGACGACGATACTGCAAAAGACTTGGAGTTCGTTCGGCCAAAAAGACGAACAGCCCCTGTTTCACGGTGCGACTTCGACCAAGGAAGCCAGAACAAGTGTGAGCCTGGGCGAGGCAATTGGACCAGCGTCGGGAAACAGAGGAACCCCTCGAACTTCCTTCAGTAGGTAGGGGGCGCTTTGCATTTCAAATGCATAGCTTGTGAATGGGTTCCGAGTGGTTTATTATGCATGCATATGTACTTAAGGGTATTTGTGATGAAATGTATGTTTGATAGATAGCTTTGTATACCGAGGCATGCTATGTCTGAATCCGATGGTAGTTATAATTGATATATGTGTTTAGGAGATACACTGTTGGGATGTGGATGCATGCGTGTGTTATGAGACCGTGTGTGAATGCAGTGCATACTCTTCAAACTGCCATACTGACTCTAGTTAAATATTTACATGTGCATGCGTGAAGTGGAGACATATTGTGTGACTTCTGAGTGCTCTGTTCATGGGATGATGAGTAGATCCTGATTGCTACCCTATGTTGCCTTGCATGCGAGTGTTGAAAATGAGTCTGTGTTGTTATGAGATGACAACTGAATTGCATGCAGAGTGTGGTTATGATAAATGAAAGGAGAAGTAATATTGTATTAGCAGACATACACACAAAAGAATGTAATTAAAAGACCTTGAGTTGGACTTGAGGCAGTGCCGAGTGCACTAGCGTTGGACGCTTAAAGTCTTGAGTTGGACTCAAGCAAGCCACCGGGTTGGACTCGGGGCTGCCCGTAACACTGCCGTGGTCGCTTGGAGCGATTGTGTTACATGTGAGGGCAAATGGTTTGGTACCAGTAAAACGGCCGAACCAGCTTGGAGCTAGAGGAAAAAGGCTTGGAGCCTATGTTGCAACGTAAAAATTAATCAAGTGGGGGTCGGATCCGACTGTAGTAGACTGGTGTGTACTGAATGGATATGTATATGTATGTATACTCTTGTGCTATGATGAATTTATTGTGTTGCATGTGTATAGTGTAAGTCGGAAATGATATAATCTGTATAATGGAATATTGCATGAATGAATTCTGATTGTATGGCACTGTTACGAGTAGATAAACTAGAGGTTAGTTAACGTTATGATTGCTTGAAATGTGATGTGGTGTGATGGAAAGCGTACGGGTTCCCAAGTCACTAACTGTTATTTTAAATGTAAAAGTTTACCCCTGCTGTGGCAATATTTTCAGTGAACATTCCTTGGAACTACAAGTAAAGTGGAGCTACTTACTGAGCGGATTAGCTGTGCACCAAGGAACTATATATATTTATGTAGATGCTGTGTATAATGTTTTGATTATGCCTTGGCCGGCTCGTATCTGATGTTAATCTTTTAGAATAGAACAGAATCCCTTGGGGCTGGGAAACATGGCAATGTGTTTGTAAATATTGATATACACTCTCATATGTATATGGTTATGTTTATGCCATGCTGTATGTTTAATTCCATTCTGTGCGTGATGTTTGATTGGTATATATGTTCATGTTCACCCGAGTGTGTAGGAATGGAAAGACTTAGTATGAAGGGAGTCAAGATATGATCTAGAGAGTGAATTTGTGATCCTGTTGCCAGGTGAGGAAAGCTTTAGGTGTTCCGAGGGGATGAGGGCATACCACTCCGAATGGGGATTGACGCAATAGATTCCCAATTGATAAGCTGTTACGATTCAGAGTAGAATAGCCTAATCATGCCTTCGAATAAGGAATAGCCGAGAGAATGTTTTCTGACTAGAGGGCAATCCATCCGATTCCGAGTGTAAGCCGTATAGAGAAATGGTAGAAAGCTATAGAGCCCTTGAAGGGAGGTTAAGTTAGCGCGAGCACTGGGGTAGGAAGGACTATACTTGCCGAGTGAGAGATGAGGGAAATACCGAGGGGTAGATAATTGAGAAGTAGTCCGAGTGAGGATACCCCTGGTTTCCGAGTGGAACAGCCTTCGTTTCCCGAGTGAACTGTTGTGTGACATGATGGACAAAATAGAGAACTAAGTTATGGGGGTGCGAGTCTGGGGTCGAGTGGAGGGAGTCCCCTTTACCGAGTGGATTTAGGAATGAAATCCGAGTAGACTTAAGAATGAATTCCAAGTGAAATAGGCCTTTACCGAGTGGACGATTGTCTTGATACCGAGCGAGTATACGTTATTTCCTTTGGGTTCGCTCGAGCGTTGATGGGCTCCGCTGGAGGGCTTTTGTTTGGCCCTTGTCCTCCCTTGCTTTCTGTTCCCTCCTCCTTCTTGTTGCATCGGGTTATTTGATTTGGGGCGGATTATACAGACTTTGCTAACTCGATAATTCGAAAAAATTTCCCTGTTGGTTTTATTTATTTAATTAGAATTTAGGGTGTTACACAAAACACTGAAGATATTTAGGCTGGAATCAAGGGTTCAAATTGAATAAATCGTTTCTTTAGGAAACGGGGTCGATAGGACCCTAATTAGGATTCGGCCCCTTCAAGAAAAGTTTCTAAAATGTCAAAACAGTTCACCAAGAATTGACCGTACTATAATCGGAGATCCCGTAGTGTACGCACGATTAAACGTGAAGGGCCCAAGCCTGTCATCCTCAATTTACTACAAGAAAGCCCTAACAGGACTAGCTTCCCTATTGGATCACTAGTCTCAGGCTGAAATATTAGGATTGAATCGTTCACTAGATCCTACAGTTCAAACCTAGGAACCTAACAATATTTTATTATTAACATAATTATTAATTAAATAAATAATTTAAATATATATAAAGTTTTAGAACTAAAAAATAAATAATTAAATAACTAAAAATAAAATATTTTCATAAATATTTATATATTTTTAAAATAAGTAATGAAATATATAATATTAATATTAATTTTGAATATTAATTATTAAGTACTAAAGTAATTATATATTAGTAGGAAATCATTATCAACTAATTGATACTTAATTAAACAAAATAATCATCATTAATATATTGTCTCTAATCAAACAACGTTATTAAACATTATTACTATTATTATCCTTTTATCTCGGCTTCTCTCACTTATCATTATGTGCGTTTATCATTCTTCTAATTTCTGCATCTTTCTGAGCTGGGTTTTTCTCATTATTTATATTCTCTCGATATATCATATATTTAATATCTCAACTGGTTTCTTTTCTCATTATTTTCTCATACTAAAATCGTTCAGGGAACAGGCCAAAGCCTCAAGCTTCCTACTGAAAGCTCAACAGAGTATCCTCAGGAGTCTTGAGGGTCTGGGTTCCTACTCTCAAAAACCAAAGCTGTTACATAACCCACTTAGCATATCTTTTGTTTAGTTTATGTTGCCCTTTAATGTATTTAAGTGATTGATGATCACTATGGATGACAAACTCTTTAGGGATAAAATAATGATCCTGTAACATCCCAAATTTTAAAATAGAGAATTGATTACCGGAATAAATATTAGGAATTGGTATATGGAGTATTTAATGTCCCAAACTATTGAGAATAATTGAATTGATAATTTTGGGAACTGTTAGAAAATTATAGAGACCGGTTAAGCTAAAATTAAGCCCGGTTGGAATATGGGTGTGGGACCAAGTATCTCAGAATGAGATGATATTGGTCAGGGCTGTAGAGAATAATATTGGGAATCCGAATATGTATTCGGAATAATTTTCAGATGATGTATTGAGCCGAACGGAGAACCTGTTAGTTATAAAACGCTGAAGTTTTAATGAATGGGAATTTAAAATAAATCAAAAACCCAAATTTTCCTTTCTCTATTCACGTAGGCATGCTGAAAGTGGACATTACACTTCACTTTCTTCTTCTTTCCATCACCATCTTCTCCATTCTCTTCCTTTCCTCCTCCAAACCCTAACACATTGAGTTCATCTTCCACCTCTCCTTCTCATTTTCGTTGGTGGAGCTTGAAGGAGATTGTGAGCTGCTATTTTCTCCCTCTCTCTCTCCATTTTCGCAGCTTTCTCTCCCTCCATTGAACCCATTTTCATTTTTGGGTGTGAGGTAAGGAATACTCACCATTTACTTGGGTTTTTGCCATGGTTGTATGATAATATGAGTTTTGGGAACCATGCATGTGTATGGATGTCCTTGAGGAGAGTATTTAATGCAAGGGTTTGGTGTGGATTGGTATGAGAGTAAGGTTTCTTTGTGAAGTAATGAAGTGGATACATTTATGGTCGGAAGGAGAAGAATATGTATGTGGGTGATTGGAAATTTGATGAAAACTCTAATTTCATAAGTTGGGGGAATGTATAATGGAGGTTGATGAGTATTAATTGTTGGTAATAAATGTGAATTATAATGCATAAGTGTTCTTGGTGATGGTATTTGGTTGAGGGAAGTCATTAATGGAGACACCCATGAAAGGGTTTAGTTGTTGAATGCATAATAATAAAGGGTAGCACCTAACCCATGGTGGTTATGGTGGATAAAATGGAATAAAAGAGTTTTGAGAGTTAAAATAAAATGAATATCAAGTTAATGATATATGCATAAGCGTTTGAGTCTTGATGGGTAAATAGAAAGTTGATTGTATAATGTATTATGATGTAGGAGGTGACCCCATTGACGAAGCGGGACCATCAAACCGCGTTGATTACTACTTCACTTGAGGTAGGAGGGGGTAACTTGTCTAAATGCATGATTTCATCCATTGGTGATGTGAAAATATGTATATGTGATTATGTTAATGGTTGTTTGAATGGATGATATGATATGTGTGATTTGAATGCATTTAGAATGATGATTGTTATGTGGCATTGTGTTTGGGATAAAATTAATGATGTGGTAATACTATATTAATGAAGTATGATGATGGTTTGCAACCATATGTGAGTTGAGATTGTGATGTGAATATCCCAAATATGTGTGTATGAGTTATGGAATGTGTATGCCACTAACTATTGATGAGAATAAGTTCAAAAGAGAATTGGGATTGGATAAGAATGATGTGAATATTAAAATCCACCAAGTGGTGGTGGTGAATGATTGAATGTGGAGTGGCATCTAGGATGCATAGTGTGAGGATGCACTTGATTCGCATTTGCATTGCATCCATGGCATAGCATAGCTGTCTATGTGGAACATTAGGGGGTTCCACTAGGCGGGCCCAGTGGGAGGGCGGCTCGGTGCACGAGCGTGTTGTGGTTTTTCCCCTGTGACTCGGTTTATGAGTTACGAAGCTGTCCATAGTTTGGTGACGAGGCACCCTATGTGGCGGGCCCAGTGGGCGGGCGGCTCTATGGTGAGCGAGTTTACCTCGGTGTCCGACGGGACACGGCTCTCTCGATGTGTGTTGGGGAGGGGCCCGTAGCACTTGTGGTAGTTGAGGCCACGATGTTGATCCGCAAGTCACAGGGTGACTAGTGCTACAGATGGGCGAGGGCGGTTTGGTACCAGTAAAATAATGAGTATGTAAGCATGCTTAAAATTGAGATATATGTGTACACAATTTTTCTACTGCAGTAGGGGCATAGTAGCACACCTATGCTTGTCCCACAATTGATTTAATGATATATTTTTCCCACAATCGGATCCGCATTGTTTGATAAGAAATTCTTGTGCATATGCATTAGCTTTAAGAGCATTTGCATATAGCCGAAGATATGCTTAGTTGAAAGCCCATGGTGGCAACGGATGATTGAAAATTGAAAAGGGAAAGAGTTGAATACTAACCCTACATGTGATTGGCAATCCAAATGATTGATATTGTGAATGTATACTTGAAACTATAAAATGTATTGTGTATAATGTATGATGTGGTGTAATGATGGCTAATTGTGCAAGTATACATGTATTTCATCATAATGTATGACTTTAATTCATTTGGATTATGTTACTCACCTCCCCGTTGCCATTTTTAAAGTTGATATAGGTATGACTTAAATCCTACAACTTTTGGAGGCCGAGTATGAAGAAGGTAAAATATGGATAGGAATGCGTAAGCCTTGGCCGGCATGAAATCTGTTTTGTAGAGTATATGCTGTTTATATACTCAAAATTTGTAATGTTGATAGATTTTGAAGGTCATGGGAGAGAATCGGACATGTTGTATAAGGCCAATTTTCCCACATGACCCAAAAGATGTAAAGAATGAATTTGGATGCTTGACTTTGATCAATGAATGGATGCTGTGTTTTTATGCTAGTTCATGAATGTTGTGAGTCAATGTTGAATTTGGATTATATGCATGAATTAATCTTAGCATGATGATGTTGTTGGTGTTTAATTACATGAGAATCATGTAGTTTTGGATTGTAGCATCATATGAAGTGGTACATGCATAATGAAATAAGATAGGGTCTTAGGTGAGGCCAAATTAGAAGGAATTGATGTTGCATGTGTTTTTGTTCAAGTGAATTTTCGTTGCTATTGAGTTTCTGCAGAACTCGCTCAAGCGAGTGGCATTCTCGCTCGAGCGAGCTTGCTGTGAAACAGGGGATTCATTTCTGCCCCAAAGTCGCTCAAGCGGACGTGCATTTTGCCCAAGCGAGATTGCCACAGAATCAGTGTTTTGATTCTGGACAATTTTCGCCCAGGCGTGAAGGGCAGCGCTCAAGCGAGGGAGAAGGAGAATGGATTCTGGACGATTTTCACCCAGGCGAGTGGTGCCTCGCCCAAGCGAAAATCGGCCAGAGAGTCCTCAACGTTTCTGGACCAATCTCGCTCAAGCGAGCCTTGGGCCGCTCAAGCGAGATCGACCCCTGATGCTCCTTTCCTTCTTCGCTCAAGCGTCTCGCTTCCTTCGCTCAAGCATTCGTTCATGTCTCGCTCAAGCGAGACAGGGCTCGCTCAAGCGAGCTGAGCCCTGATGCTCATTCCTTCATTTCGCTCATCATCGCCCAGCGCCCGCTCAAGCGTGTGTACGCTGGCTCGCTCAAGCGAATGGATTCTCGCTTGAGCGAGTATGCCCCTGATTCTCATTTTGTTATTTTAAATTAAATTTTAAAATGTTATGCATTATTTCTTCCTTAAATATTATTTTAAAGGTATTGAGGAATCTGTACTGGACCTCTAGGCTATATAAATTACCTTCCACATTTTCATGAAATTCCTCCTCTTGAAAATCAATTAGCCAATGATTAAACCAAATTAAATAATTCTTTCGCTGATTCTGATTGAAAAAAAAAATTTATATTTAGTTTCACCCTCTCATATCTTCATATACGGGAGTGGTTCACTTTAGATCCAGGGGTTTGGTGAAAAATACTTCACCACTCTAAGTATTTGAATTATTAATATTTTCAAAGACGCGAAAAATTTTCCCCTATTTTGTTTGGGGGTTTGGGCGTCACAACCTGGTATCAGAGCATTCATTGCTCTTTATATATTTATAAATGATGTTGCCCATGTATATATTGCTTATGGCTGATTGATTTGTGAATTATATGGATGAGTTATGAAGGTAGTTATTAAAATGAGATTATTAAATGATTTTTGTTAAGCCCGGCCAGGCAATTCCTTTCTCATATTTACCTTCTAATTTTGAAATACGTTATGATGATACTTGTGCCAATGAAGTTAATGATGAATGATATGTATGCACACTGGGTGAAGAGACTTTAAGTTTCTAATTATGTATATGTTGTTGTGTATAGATTGAGTGATGGCGTATAGGCGCAATGCTGATACAACCGCCATGGCTGAAGCCTTTAATCGCTTTTCCGACATACTTGAACGGCAACAACAACCTATTGGTCAGCCGAATCAAGGCCTTGACCAGTTTCTTAAGCGGAAGCCTTCTGAATTTCATGGAGGCTATAAGCCAGAAGATGCTCATGTCTGGATCCGTGACTTGGAACGGATATTTGCTAGCATGGAATGTACCGAAATGTAGAAGGTGGAATATGCGGTGTTCATGGTTCGGAATGAGGCCGAATCTTGGTGGATCCTCACCCGGGGGTGTATGATTGCTGCCCACACTCCTCTAAATTGGGAGAATTTCAAGGCTGAATTTCTTAAGAAGTACTTTCCTGCGAGTTATAAAAACAAGAAAGAGCTTGAATTCATGGAACTCAAGCAAGGTGGCATGTCGGTTGAAGAGTATGCTTTGAAATTTGAAGAGTTATGTGTGTTTTACCCTCCGTTTCAGCAAGAGGGCACTGAAGCTTCGAAATGTGTTTAGTTTGAAAATGGACTGCGCCAAGAGATTAAGAAGGCGATTTGTCACCAAGAGATTAGGAGCTTTCCTACTCTTGTGGATAAGTGTAGAATTTTTGAAGAGAATGATATTGCTCCAAAGAATTACTCGGGGCATGATTACAAGTTGAAAGGCCAATCTTCTAGCTTCAAGAAGAAAGGCAACTTTAAGAATAATAGACGATTTGTACGTGGGTCCTCTTCTTTCAGAGGTGGACGAGGTGGTGGAAGGCATGGTGCCGATGGTGGCCGAGGTAACGGCCAAGGACTTCGTTGTTTCAGATGTGGTGGAAATCATTTGGCTAGAGATTGCAATCATGAAGAAACAGTGGTGTGCTATAGATGCAACCAACCGGGGCATATCCGCCCTGATTCTCCTTTGAATGCTGCAGATGTTGTGCCACGTGATAATGCAAACCGTGGAGGCTATGGTGCTTTTAGAGGCCGTGGTCGTGGAAACGGTAATGGTGGAAGACATGGAAACCGAAATGGTGGTAATGGTCGTGGTAATGGAAACGGCCGAGGTAATGCTAATGGTGGTCGAAATGGCCCGAACCGTGGTGCTAATCAACAAATGGCTGGAAGAGTCTTTGCTGTGACCGGTGAAGAAGCTGCACAAGCTGAGGATCTTGTCCAAAGTAAGTGCCAGATACATGGTAATGTTGTTAATGTGATATTTGATTCGGGTGCTACGCACTCTTTTATTTCTGAAGAATGTGTGAGGCGCCTGCGAGTGCTTGTGAGTATGATAGAAGGTTCAATATTGGTGACTACACCGATTGGTGCTTCTTTAAGATCGGTGACTCGATGTGAGAATGTCGAGATGGACTTGGAGGGTAGAAAATTTGTTGTATCCCTCGTGTGTTTACCTATGAAAGACCTGGATGTTATCCTAGGCATGGATTGGTTGTCCGCCAACAAGGTTTTGGTGGATTGTCATAGCAAGACAGTGATTTTCCCAACCTCTAATACCGAAGGCTTTGATGTGCGAGGTATCTCTCAACTTCTCGTGATGTTCTGTTTGGTTGATGGGAATGGTGTTTCCCAATCTTGTGGGATTCCTATTGTTTCGGAATTTCCCGATGTGTTTCCGGAAGAGATTCCCGGATTACCTCCTCCACGAGAAGTGGAATTTGCTATTGATCTTATTCCGGGTGCGGAACCTGTTTCTCGAGCTCCTTATAGGATGTCTCCTATGGAGTTAATTGAGTTGAAAAAGCAAGTAGAAGAATTACTTGAGCGGGAGTTTATTCGCCCAAGTGTGTCTCCTTGGGGTGCTCCCGTATTGCTAGTAAAGAAGAAAGATGGGAGCATGAGATTGTGCGTTGATTATCGCCAACTCAACGAACTGACCATTAAGAATAAATACCCTCTTCCGCGTATTGACGATCTTTTGGATCAATTGAAGGGTGCCGTTGTGTTTTCGAAGATTGATTTGCGTTCTGGATATCACCAAATTCGGGTGAAGGCGGAGGATATTCCAAAAACTGCTTTCTGAACGCGGTATGGACACTATGAGTACGTAGTGATGCCATTTGGGGTGACGAATGCCCCTGGGATTTTCATGAGCTACATGAATCGTATCTTCCATGAATATCTGGACCAATTTGTCGTAGTGTTTATTGATGACATTTTGGTGTACTCCAAGAGTCATAAAGAGCATGAAAGACATCTTCGTCTTGTGTTGACTATTCTACGAGAAAAGGAGTTGTATGCGAAGCTCTCTAAGTGTGAATTTTGGCTGTCTGAGGTCCAATTCCTTGGACATGTTATTTCAAATGATGGAGTTGCTGTGGATAGATCTAAAGTTGAAGCTGTGATAGCTTGGGAAAGACCAACGTCAGTGACGGAGATAAGGAGTTTTCTTGGTCTTGTCGGTTACTACCGGAGATTTATTGAAGGGTTTTCCCGTTTGGCTTTACCACTAACGAAGTTGACTCGGAAAAATCACTCTTTTGTGTGGACTAGTGAATGTGAAGAGAGTTTCCAAGAGTTGAAGTTAAGGCTTACTACCGCACCGGTGTTAGCATTGCCCGACTTAACGGATGAATTTGTGGTATATTGCGACGCATCTAAGCTTGGTCTTGGATGTGTGTTGATGCAAAAGGAACGTGTGATAGCCTATGCGTCGAGGCAGTTGCGACCGCATGAGGTTAATTACCCCACACATGATCTTGAATTGGCGGCGGTGGTGTTTGCATTGAAGTTATGGCGACACTACTTGTACGGCTCCAAGTTTGTGGTCTTTAGTGATCACAAAAGCCTTAAGTACTTGTTTGACCAGAAGGAATTAAATATGCGTCAAAGACGATGGATGGAGTTCCTAAAAGACTATGAGTTTGAATTGAAGTATCACCCCGGCAAGGCAAATGTAGTTGCCGATGCATTGAGTAGAAAGTCATTGCATGTCTCCATGATGATGGCAAAGGAAATGGAGTTGATAGAATAATTTAGAGATTTAAATGTGGGCGTGGAGACATACACTTCCAAGAAAATGGTGTTGGAAATGTTGAAGTTTGCAAATGAATTTCTTGAATATGTGAAGGCACAACAACCCAATGATGAGTATTTGATTGAGATGAAGAAAACACAAGAGAAAGGGAAGAATTTGTTCTTAGTAGAAGGTCAAGATGGTATTTGGCGTGTGAAGGGCCGAATTTATGTTCCCTCAAGTGATGATGTGAGGAAACGTGTACTTGAGGAAGCCCACAAAAGCATATTGAGTATTCACCCTGGTTCCACCAAGATGTATCAAGATTTGAAGAAGAATTTCTGGTGGCCTGGTATGAAGCGTGATGTGGCGAATTTTGTAGTATCTTGCCTTGTTTGTCAAAAGGCGAAGGTCGAACATCAGAGACCATCTGGTTATTTGAGACCATTGGAGATCCCTGTTTGGAAATGGGATAGCATAGCTATGGATTTTGTTTCTGGGCTACCCAGAACTCGTGCTGGAAGCGATGCTATATGGGTAATTGTAGATCGATTGACAAAATGTGCTCACTTTTTACCCATAAATATGAAGAGTTCTTTGGAGAAATTGGCACAAATATACATCAAGGAGATTATTAGGCTGTATGGTGTTCCATCCAGCATTATATCCGACCGTGATCCTCGTTTTACTTCTCGGTTTTGGGGACGTTTGCATGATGAGTTGGGTTCTAAGTTGAAGCTTAGTTCCGCTTATCACCCTCAAACCGATGGGCAATCGGAGAGAACTATACAAAGCCTGGAGGATCTATTGAGGGCTTGTGTTCTTGAGCACGGTGGATGTTGGGAGAGATTCCTCCCATTGATCGAATTTACATACAATAACAGCTTCCATTCCAGTATTGGTATGGCACCTTATGAGGCGTTGTATGGAAGAAAGTGTAGAACTCCCCTGTGTTGGCTTGAAGTTGGTGAAAACTTGGCCTTAGGGCCGGAGATTATTCAAGAAACTACTGAACAGATTAAAAAGATACAAGAGAATATGAAGATTGCTCTAGATAGGCAGAAGAGTTATTATGACAAGAGGCATAAACCCCTTGAGTTTCAAGTGGGTAACCATGTATTTTTGAAGGTCTCGCGTGATAAAGGCATTGGAAGGGCGTTGAAGAGTGGGAAATTGAGCCCTAGGTTCATCGGACCTTACGAGGTGTTGGAGCGAATTGGTGAGGTTGCTTATCGGATAGCACTCCCTCCGCATCTTGCTAATTTACACAACGTGTTTCATGTGTCGCAGTTAAGGAAATATATTTATGATCCCCTACACGTGATCCCTATGGACGAGATTGAGGTGCGAGATGACCTATCTGTTTCTCCTGTTTCTGTTCGCATTGTCGGACATTCCGTGAAGAAATTGCGGAACAAGTTGGTACCTTTGGTGGAGGTCGCTTGGAAACATGGAAATACTGAAACGTTCACATGGGAACGAGAGGACGACATCAGAGAACGGTATCCCGATGCATTTGAATCCTGTATGTGAAATTTCGGGGACGAAATTTTCTTTTTGGTGGGGTGGATTGTAACATCCTAAATTTTAAAATAGAGAATTGATTACCGGAATAAATATTAGGAATTGGTATATGGAGTATTTAATGTCCCAAACTATTGAGAATAATTGAATTGATAATTTTGGGAACTGTTAGAAAATTATGGAGACCGGTTAAGCTAAAATTAAGCCCGGTTGGAATATGGGTGTCGGACCAAGTATCTCGGAATGAGATGATATTGGTCAGGGCTGTAGAGAATAATATTGGGAATCCGAATATGTATTCGGAATAATTTTCAGACGATGTATTGAGCCGAACGGAGAACCTGTTAGTTATAAAACGCTGAAGTTTTAATGAATGGGAATTTAAAATAAATCAAAAACCCAAATTTTCCTTTCTCTATTCACGTAGGCATGCTGAAAGTGGACATTACACTTCACTTTCTTCTTCTTTCCATCACCATCTTCTCCATTCTCTTCCTTTCCTCCTCCAAACCCTAACACATTGAGTTCATCTTCCACCTCTCCTTCTCATTTTCGTTGGTGGAGCTTGAAGGAGATTGTGAGTTGCTATTTTCTCCCTCTCTCTCTCCATTTTCGCAGCTTTCTCTCCCTCCATTGAACTCATTTTCGTTTTTGGGTGTGAGGTAAGGAATACTCACCATTTACTTGGGTTTTTGCCATGGTTGTATGATAATATGAGTTTTGGGAACCATGCATGTGTATGGATGTCCTTGAGGAGAGTATTTAATGCAAGGGTTTGGTGTGGATTGGTATGAGAGTAAGGTTTCTTTGTGAAGTAATGAAGTGGATACATTTATGGTCAGAAGGAGAAGAATATGTATGTGGGTGATTGGAAATTTGATGAAAACTCTAATTTCATAAGTTGGGGGAATGTATAATGGAGGTTGATGAGTATTAATTGTTGGTAATAAATATGAATTATAATGCATAAGTGTTCTTGGTGATGGTATTTGGTTGAGGGAAGTCATTAATGGAGACACCCATGAAAGGGTTTAGTTGTTGAATGCATAATAATAAAGGGTAGCACCTAACCCATGGTGGTTATGGTGGATAAAATGGAATAAAAGAGTTTTGAGAGTTAAAATAAAATGAATATCAAGTTAATGATATATGCATAAGCGTTTGAGTCTTGATGGGTAAATAGAAAGTTGATTGTATAATGTATTGTGATGTAGGAGGTGACCCCATTGACAAAGCGGGACCATCAAACCGCGTTGATTACTACTTCACTTGAGGTAGGAGGGGGTAACTTGTCTAAATACATGATTTCATCCATTGGTGATGTGAAAATATGTATATGTGATTATGTTAATGGTTGTTTGAATGGATGATATGATATGTGTGATTTGAATGCATTTAGAATGATGATTGTTATGTGGCATTGTGTTTGGGATAAAATTAATGATGTGGTAATACTATATTAATGAAGTATGATGATGGTTTGCAACCATATGTGAGTTGAGATTGTGATGTGAATATCCCAAATATGTGTGTATGAGTTATGGAATGTGTATGCCACTAACTATTGATGAGAATAAGTTCAAAAGAGAATTGGGATTGGATAAGAATGATGTGAATATTGAAATCCACCAAGTGGTGGTGGTGAATGATTGAATGTGGAGTGGCATCTAGGATGCATAGTGTGAGGATGCACTTGATTCGCATTTGCATTGCATCCATGGCATAGCATAGCTGTCTATGTGGAACATTAGGGGGTTCCACTAGGCGGGCCCAGTGGGAGGGCGGCTCGGTGCACAAGCGTGTTGTGGTTTTTCCCCTGTGACTCGGTTTATGAGTTACGAAGCTGTCCATAGTTTGGTGACGAGGCACCCTATGTGGCGGGCCCAGTGGGCGGGCGGCTCTATGGTGAGCGAGTTTACCTCGGTGTCCGACGGGACACGGCTCTCTCGATGTGTGTTCGGGAGGGGCCCGTAGCACTTGTGGTAGTTGAGGCCACGATGTTGATCCGCAAGTCACAGGGTGACTAGTGCTACAGATGGGCGAGGGCGGTTTGGTACCAGTAAAATAATGAGTATGTAAGCATGCTTAAAATTGAGATATATGTGTACACAATTTTTCTACTGCAGTAGGGGTATAGTAGCACACCTATGCTTGTCCCACAATTGATTTAATGATATATTTTTCCCACAGCCGGATCCGCATTATTTGATAAGAAATTCTTGTGCATATGCATTAGCTTTAAGAGCATTTGCATATAGCCGAAGATATGCTTAGTTAAAAGCCCATGGTGGCAACGGATGATTGAAAATTGAAAAGGGAAAGAGTTGAATACTAACCCTACATGTGATTGGCAATCCAAATGATTGATATTGTGAATGTATACTTGAAACTATAAAATGTATTGTGTATAATGTATGATGTGGTGTAATGATGGCTAATTGTGCAAGTATACATGTATTTCATCATAATGTATGACTTTAATTCATTTGGATTATGTTACTCACCTCCCCGTTGCCATTTTTAAAGTTGATGTAGGTATGACTTAAATCCTACAACTTTTGGAGGCCGAGTATGAAGAAGGTAAAATATGGATAGGAATGCGTAAGCCTTGGCCGGCATGAAATCTGTTTTGTAGAGTATATGCTGTTTATATACTCAAAATTTGTAATGTTGATAGATTTTGAAGGTCATGGGAGAGAATCGGACATGTTGTATAAGGCCAATTTTCCCACATGACCCAAAAGATGTAAAGAATGAATTTGGATGCTTGACTTTGATCAATGAATGGATGTTGTGTTTTTATGCTAGTTCATGAATGTTGTGAGTCAATGTTGAATTTGGATTATATGCATGAATTAATCTTAGCATGATGATGTTGTTGGTGTTTAATTACATGAGAATCATGTAGTTTTGGATTGTAGCATCATATGAAGTGGTACATGCATAATGAAATAAGATAGGGTCTTAGGTGAGGCCAAATTAGAAGGAATTGATGTTGCATGTGTTTTTGTTCAAGTGAATTTTCGTTGCTGTTGAGTTTCTGCAGAACTCGCTCAAGCGAGTGGCATTCTCGCTCGAGCGAGCTTGCTGTGAAACAGGGGATTCATTTCTGCCCCAAAGTCGCTCAAGCGGACATGCATTTTGCCCAAGCGAGATTGCCACAGAATCAGTGTTTTGATTCTGGACAATTTTCACCCAGGCGTGAAGGGCAGTGCTCAAGCGAGGGAGAAGGAGAATGGATTCTGGACGATTTTCGCCCAGGCGAGTGGTGCCTCGCCCAAGCGAAAATCGGCCAGAGAGTCCTCAACGTTTCTGGACCAATCTCGCTCAAGCGAGCCTTGGGCCGCTCAAGCGAGATCGACCCCTGATGCTCCTTTCCTTCTTCGCTCAAGCGTCTCGCTTCCTTCGCTCAAGCATTCGTTCATGTCTCGCTCAAGCGAGACAGGGCTCGCTCAAGCGAGCTGAGCCCTGATGCTCATTCCTTCATTTCGCTCAGCATCGCCCAGCGCCCGCTCAAGCGTGTGTACGCTGGCTCGCTCAAGCGAATGGATTCTCGCTTGAGCGAG
Source organism: Clitoria ternatea (assembly GCA_037962975.1). NCBI lineage: Eukaryota > Viridiplantae > Streptophyta > Magnoliopsida > Fabales > Fabaceae > Clitoria > Clitoria ternatea. The sequence goes on from CM075672.1 coordinate 81,042,625, forward strand.
TATGCCCCTGATTCTCATTTTGTTATTTTAAATTAAATTTTAAAATGTTATGCATTATTTCTTCCTTAAATATTATTTTAAAGGTATTGAGGAATCTGTACTGGACCTCTAGGCTATATAAATTACCTTCCACATTTTCATGAAATTCCTCCTCTTGAAAATCAATTAGCCAATGATTAAACCAAATTAAATAATTCTTCCGCTGATTCTGATTGAAAAAAAAAATTATATTTAGTTTCACCCTCTCATATCTTCATATATGGGAGTGGTTCATTTTAGATTCAGGGGTTTGGTGAAAAATACTTCACCACTCTAAGTATTTGAATTATTAATATTTTCAAAGACGCGAAAAATTTTCCCCTATTTTATTTGGGGGTTTGGGCATCACAGATCCCAAGTTTGTAGGGCTCTGACTAAAGCATAAAATTCTTTTTCATAGGTGGGATAGTTTAAGGAAACCCTCATTGAGTTTTTCACTTAAAAATGAAATAAGTTGTCCTTCTTGCAATAGCATAACACCTATTCTTACGTTTAAGGCATCACATTGAAGCTCAAAAGTTTTTAAAAATTTTGGTAAAGATAAAATTGGAGCATTTATGAGCCTATCCTTTAATTTATTAAAGGCTTTCTCTTGCCTTAGTCCCTAAATAAAAGGAACATTTTTCTTGACCAACTCATTAAAAGGTGAGGCCAAGGTATAGAAATCTTTAACAAATCTATTGTAGAGACTTTCCAAGCCATGGAAGCTTCTAACCTCATTCATATTTTTAAGGTTGGTTACTCACTTATTGCCTTAACTTTTGCACTATCAACTTCTACCCCTTTAGAACTTACCACAAATCAAAGAAAAACAATGTTATCCATGCCAAAAGAACATTTTTTCCAAATTAGCATAAGGTTGATTTATTCTTGAAGCAAGCATAACTTGTTTTAGATGGTCAATATGAGAGCTCATGGTCTTAGAGTAAATCAATATATCATCAAAGTAGACCATAATAAAGTGCCTAATGAATTCCCTCAAAACATGGTTCATGAGTCGTATAAAAGTACTTAGAGCATTGGTTAAGCCAAAGGGCATAACCAACCACTCATATAGTCCAAGTTTAGTCTTAAAAGCGGCTTTCCACTCATCTCCCTCTTTGATTCTTATTTGGTCATATCCACTTTTAAGTTCAATTTTAGAAAATATGGTGGAGCCATTTAGCTCATCTAGTATATCATCAAGTCTAGGTATAGGATGCCTATACTTGATGGTAATATTGTCTATGGCTCTATAATCTGTGCACGTTCTCCATGAACCATCTTTCTTAGGAACTAGTAAAACAAGTAATGCACAAGGGCTCAAACTCTCTTTTATCTATCCTTTGGAAAGTAGTTTATTCACTTGTTTTTCTTTTTTTAGACTTTCTTTTGGATTACACCTGTATGTAGGTCTATTAGGCAAGCTAGCACCTAGGATTAAATCTATTTGGTATTCTATTCCTCTAATAGGAGGTAACCCTTTGGGAATATCTTTTGGAAAAATATCCCTAAACTCATCTAAAAGGCTTTGCACTCCAATAGGTAATGAAGAAGGGGAAAAGCCCACTAAGCACAAGGAAGTGCTTGGAGTGTCTTTTGGGTACATCATATAGATTGGTTGATGAAGAAGCAAGGCTCTCTTCACATCATGTTTTGTTGCCAAAAGATTTCTTTTGCAGTCATCTTGTGAGATAACTCCTTTGCCTGTATTATCTTTTTTAAGTTTTTTATGTTTATCTTGTTTTGTTGGGAAGTGGAAGGACCAACTTCCCTGTCCCTTTTCAACTTCATTTGAAGCTGATCCTCTAAAACCTGTTGAGGAATTAAGGGATGCAGAGTTATTTTCCTATTTTTATGTTTGAAGGTGAGGGTATTAGAGAAACCCTCATGGATGACCTTTCTATCAAACTGCCAAGGTCTCCTTAAAAGGATGTGGGTTGCTTCCATGGGTACTACATCACATAAAACCTTATCTTTATAGGACCCTATGGTGAAGGTTGTTAAGAATTGTTTATTAACCAACATCTCACCATTCTCATTTTACCATTTTAGCTTCTAAGTCCTAGGGTGATCTACCAATTTTAAACTTATTTTATGAACTAGCCTTTGACTAGCCATATTTTCACAACTTCTACTGTCCACAATTAGAGAACATAGTTTTTCATTTATGTAACACCTTGTATAAAAGATGTTTTCTCTTTGTCTACCGTCATCAGCCTTTGCATAACTTCCAAGAAGTCTTTGACTCATGTAAAGTTCACCATCATCTCCCAAAATATGCTTACTGCCATATGATTCCTACTTGAGTCATCACTTGAAAAGTGATCATCAGAATAAGAGTCTGATTGGCTTGACTAGCAACCATTATTTTTTAAAATCATTGCTTTCTTAGATGGACAGTCTGAAGCAATATGACCTCTACCAATTCATTTAAAACATATTATAGCAAAAGTTTTGGAAGAAAAAGGTTTTGATGTGAAGTTATGTTTGTTTTTAGATGACCTATAAATTTTACCTTCTTTGTGCAACTCACTTTCAATATGAGGAGAAGAAGTGCTAACTCCATTCTCCCTAGGTTTTATATCCAACTTTTCATTTTTATTTAAGCTAGAATCCCCCTTGCCCTTCTACTTGGGCCTAAAGGGTTTAAAATCCCCTTTATTATAAAAGTCCCTCTCATTTATTTGGCTCTCTACTTTGGTGCATAGATGTAAGATTTCTTCTATATCTACATGGGGTAAAAGTTCTACTCTATTTTTTATGTTCCTATTAAGACCATGGAGGAATCTATGCATTAAGGTTTCCTCATCCTTCTCTATATTAGCCCTAATTATTGCAATTTCTAATGCTTTATAATAGTCTTCTACAGACTTTGATCCTTAGGTGAGTCTATTTAGCTTGGCTAAAAGCTCTCCACGATAATAAGATGGAACATACATTTTTCTTAATAAAGCTTTTAAGTCTACCCAATCTTCTATATGTGGGAACTCATCTCTCTTTCTTTCTTTGCACACTTATGTCCACCAAACTAAAGCATAGTTTAGACATGAAAGAGTTGATATTCTTTTATTTGATGGGAATTAAAAAGTTATTCTACCCTTATTTCCCATTTAAGGTAGGCCTCAACATCACTCTTGACACAGAAAGGTGGGATTTCTAGTTTTACCTCTCTTAAACCTACCTCCTCTTGTGATGTCTCTTAGACCTAGTTTCATCCTCGCTATCACTCTCATGATGTCTATTATTTCTTTGATTTCTTTCTCTATGTCTTTGTCTTGGTTGTTTATTTTTATTCTCTAGGTTATCTAATCTTGTATTGATTTTATTCAATTTTTCCATTATCAACCTTGGAGAGGATATGTTATCTTTATCACTAGAAGACATGGTTAAGAATTAAACAAACAAACAAACAAAGGCAAACAACAAATGATATACAAACTAGTCGAGGATATGAAACTAATGCAAAACAAAATTTAAGAATTGAAACTAATCCTAAGATGCAATGTACTATGATGTTATACTAGGATGTTGTACTATGATGTTTTACTATGTTATTTATGTAAGATTGACAAACTAACTAACCTAGACAAGCAAACCTAATTCGGTTATGATGTTTGGAATGAACAACAATTAGGTGAAAACTAACAACCTACTTGACCTAATTAACTAAAATTGGTTATGGAGGTTATTGTAGGTGCAACTAACTTAGGTAGTTTCAACTAATTGAACTAAATACCAATTATCTAAAATTTAGTAACTAGAATTTGTTTAAACTAATTAACTAATGTAACTAAAATTGGTTTAAGATTATTTCAACTAATTAACTACTAACTAATTCAAGTATAACTACTAACAAACCCCAACTAATTAACAACTAATGCAACTAATTAACAACTATGCAAACTAACTCTAATGATGAATGGTCGTGAATACTAAATGCAATTAACCAAAATTCCAATGTCCAAAAGTCCAAGTTCAATGAATTGAAAAATGTCCCAAAATACAAGGACTAAATTGCAATACAAAAGGAATTGAATATTTTTGTGTTTTCTTTTACAAAGGTGTGCTTCTAATATTACAAGGTCTTCTTAGGTCTTCAAGTCCTTGTCTCCACCGAAGCTACACAAACTAAACTCAAATATTTGGTTAGCACAAAATCAATATGAAGAGAAAATTTTAGGGTCACTCCACTCTTAGTGTTTAAATCTCACAAACTTCTCTCCAAAAGGTTCAATCTCCTTAGCCTCAAACACTTGTCACTCAATATCTTAATAACTCAAGGATGTTACCCCCAAAAGAAAACTAGACTAATCTTATCCAAGGAATGCCAAAGGTAGAAAACTCAAGGACAAAACTTAAAGAACATAAAAGACAAGCAACAAAAGCTTAAATTTTGAAAGGTAACTCAAAAGTGGAATTAGTGAGACAAGAGACTAAAACCCAAAGCAATAAAATGATAAATTGAAAAGGAGCTTATACTATAGAATAGACTGTAAACATGACAAACTTTATGAATCAAGATAAGAAAAAAAATTAAAATGTAAGAAAGAAGCTAGCACACAAAATTTTTAACCCTAGAAAACCCTAGAATGCAATTTATGTAAGAAAATGTACTAATTTGCAAAGCTGATGATTTAGGGCTTACAAACAATTTTCTATTATGGTGTTTTAATTTTTCTTTTTAGGGGTCCAAACCTTTTCTTTTGATTTTTGCCAAGAAACCCTAAGATTTTTGTTTTCTTTTGCAAAAGCGTTCACGCTTTTCTTTTTGGTACTTTTTCTTTTTTACTTTTCTTTTCCCCTTTTATACTGTTTTTGCAGCACACAAACAAAATAAAAAACTGCCTAACAAAATTGTTTAAGAAACTTGCACAAAAATTTTAATTCTTAGCACAAAATTCCTACAACATGTATTACATCTTCTCCCATATTATGAAAGGCATGGAAGGAACTTTTAAAAGACACAAAATGCAACTATATTGAGCATGCATACATGAATTTAAAATGGACCTAATGTTGGACTCAAAAAGAAAATAAACCTAGTTTGTGGAAAGAAATTAACAAAAACCTAACAATGAGTTCACTTGTCCACTTAAAATTGAGATGGACTCAACATTAGCTTTGGAGCTTGTAAGTCAATTAAAAAGATGAATTTTAATGACTTCAATAACCAGCATATACTAAATGGCCAAAATCATACAAAAGCTTAGAACAAAAGAACAAGCTCTAAAATTGCACTGCAAGACCTAAACATGGCTCTACTTGATTATGAATTAACAAGACCAATTTTAGGAACCTAATTACCCTAATATTATGGTAAAAACATCTACGACAAACACAATTCATAATTTGATAATGACACAACACAACCATAATATGAAAGAAAAAATTTCAAAAGAAACTAGAAATAAGGAGAAAGAACATGCATCTTTTTGATATTTTGTAACTTTTTGAGCAAGAACTATATGAAACATGGGTTATACATGGCATATTCAGAATTTTCAATATCACAACCAGCCAAGAATGAAAACTTTAAAAGAGAAAATATGAAAAAGAACCTCAAGCTTTAGGATACCACTTAATGTAGGCTTGCCTACTTGAAATGAGGTAGTCTTCTTCTTTCTCTTTAAATCATCTTGCTTTTGCCTTCTTGATGAAACATGCACACGGAAGCTATCGGAATTAAAGGAACTAAATATGACCAAGGGAAATGTGGAAAGGAAAAAGAAAACTAAAGCTTATAAAAGGTGGAATGATGGATTATGGGTGAAAGGAAAGGAAATGGTGTGATGGAGAAATAGAAGTGTATGATGGAGACGCCACCCTAGGGGGATAAGTCTCTAAGTCTCTCCACCAATGGAGGATGAGGCCAATGGATAAGAGCTTGTTCTACGCTAAAGGGATCTAGCCTAAAAGGAGGGGAAAGAAAAACTCACTTCTCACAAAAATCTCAATTATATTCAAATTCAAGGTTATTTTACAAAGGAGTCATGGCCTTATATAAGCTAAGGGGTTTCAGCCATGTAGTGGGCTTGAAGCTACTCCTTAGGCCTAATAAGCTAAACTATGTAAAAGTGGCCAAATATAAGGCCCAAAACACAAACAAGGTCCTAAAGTGACCTATGAAGCAAGAATGGCTGTGTAAGGCCTAAACTTATGGACCAATGGGCTTTCTAAACCTAAAAGGAACTATAATGCATACAAAAATAATGTTAGACACTCAAAGACCTAAATCTCCTAAAATATTACAAGTAAACAAAGAAAAGGTCTTCAAGTGGGTGTCTTTAGGCTTAGGCCCAAGCATGGTGACAAAAAATAAAGCTAGGGCTTTGTGGATGATGTCCTTGGTCTTCTTGGATCTTGACCTTGTTAAAGGCCCATTAAAGCTCTCCAAACCCTTATCTAAGATCATGGTAGGATCCTCCTGGTCATGTCTTCATTAACACACCATTGTCCTAGTCGTGCTAGCCGTCGTGTGCCACCACCAAACCCTCATACAACAACATTTTTAGAACCTACTCTTCAACCTCTACACAACCATACCCTTCATTTTTAGTTTGGAGGCCTTTATCAAAAATGGGTTTTACATCTTGAACCCCAAGTTCTTACCATTGTCAAACAACTCCAAGTTTCCACTTTACTTATAGTTATGACTATACATTGAGTTATGCTTCTTGTTTATTATTGTTTATACCATTTGGTTTCATGTGATTTATAATGCTTTGACCCCACCCTTTTCCTTGGTTTTGTTGGTGTGAATTTATGTATGCTTGTAGTTATCGGTATGGCTCTAGTAACTAATGTGGAGTTTAAGGTTGACCCAAATGGAGATTGGGTTGACCACCAACAATCATGAAGTGGTTACTGGTTTAGTGTTTTTGAGGGAGACTTTACCATTTGTTGCTACCCCATATGGTATTGATCGAATTCATACTTCTTTGGTATTGTCCATGTGCCTAACAATTCTAACTTCTAAATACTTTTACGCCAAAAAGAAATCTTTGCCTTTACCTACTTCATCTGGCTTTGAATATTCCAAAAGGTCCCTAGTACCTAATTATCACCTTTCTATCGGGGGTGTCAGGAAATATAGAAAAATGGTTGCTTATGCTGGAATGGTGATTTAGAACTTGATTAATGAACAAAATCTTTCTCAGCGTTGGCGAGAGATGCCTTGTAGAAGATGGAAATACTATTGGTGGTGACGATAGGACAAACAAATAGGTTACGTGGGATAAGGAGGAGGAACCCTCTGAAGATTAGGAGTAATCTCATTGTGCTTAGTGGTTGTTATGCTTTAACACTCTTATGCCATCCTCCTATCTTTTCTTTATTTTAATTTTTTTGATGGATAATTGTATCTTAACTTGACGCACATGTTTTACTTTCCGTACTTATCCATTTGGGGAAAATACGTTGCGGGTACTATTTTTATGTCATGGTGATGCGATGTTGCTTATAATTTGTCTGGTTCATATATGATTTCTCTTCTCTCTTTAATGTTAATGTGTATCCGTATCTATTAACTTTATGGTGGTTGAATGGTGAATTGAAGAATGAGCTAAGTTTGGTCAGGTATAGGTGATGAATGGACTTCTTTTAAGAGTTTATTTAACTTTGTATCAGAATCTCTTTCTTAAGGGGAGATTCTTTGGTAACTAATAAACCTTAGGCTTGACCTAACCGTAAGAGGATGAGTACGTCGTCCTAGAGTTAAATAGGTCAGAGACAACATAACATTCATCTTGAATCTTAAATAAAATTTTGTTGACCATAATGGTGCTCTCTAAGGAGATGGGGAAGCTCCAATGACCTTTTGTTTCTCCGTTGACCTTTTGGAGGAAGTAGTTTGGGGTTTTAAGGCTGGTTATGGAGGAATTGTGTTTTTGAGGGTTTAGTGAAGGTATAGGGTTTAGTGAACGGGGGATGAAAATTGGGGAATAATGTTGAAAGTGTATGTTTAATGGGAATGTTTTGGTTTAGGATTATGGATTTGGGTAGTGTTTAGTGGTTTTAAGAGATTGGGTTTTAGGGTTTATGATGTTTTCGAGAGGTTTGGAGAAGAGAAGAGATGAGGAAGATGAAAATGATGATTAAAAGTGAGGGAAAAAAGGGAAGAAGAGGTTTAGAAAAAGGTTCTAGAGGTCCCCATGGCTTGGACTCCACCCTTATTGGCTAGTCGTGGAGCTCCCAATTTGGGCGTGACATATTGTAAAGAGTCCACGACCGTGGCAATTCCACGGCCTGACCATCAACTTGTTTGTCTGAATTCCATGATCTGTCTCCTTTTGCCACAGTCTGTCCATAGTGAATTGTTGATGTCGTTGGCCAATCCCACAACCATAAGAATTCCCACACCTTGGCCGTGGGCATGCTTTCACGCATAATTGCATTAATTAGGCTAAGTTTTTTTCACCCTGGGGCATTGCTCCTCATTCATACATGATTTCACACCTTTGGCTTTAATTTTTATGCTTCCTGCATACTAAAGCATAAATCAGAGAGTTCTAAAACATAAGACTCAAATCAAAACTCAATCAATTGACATTTGACTCTATCCTAAGACTTTACTAAATCAAAATGACATAAATATTGGGTTGCCTCCCAAATAGCATAGGTTTAACATCTAAGTCATCTATTGCACATCAATTGCCCACATTGTTACCATTATACTTCTCAAAAAGTCTCAACCTGCACATATTGGCCACAAAGGATTCTACCTCTTCATGTCAAATTAGTACAACATTATAATTTAGAAGAGGTTTCCTTACCTTAAAGGTGCCTAGCAGTTCATTATCCATTACTATTGCTACTGAGGTTCCATACTAGCAATCCTCAAACGTCATCTCACCACATTGACCTAAAGGGTTAACAACATACGTATTAGGGAGAAGTTCCTTAAACTCCTTTTTTAAGCTTTCTTCGGGGCATATGCCTTCTCCTATAAGATGTGGGGGGAAGTCTACTGAATATTTATTTCTCCTTCTAGATCTTCCTTCAGGTGCGACCTCAAGCTTATCTTTTTTTCTCCTCCTCATTAATTTCCATGGGATCGACCTGCACAAACTTTACACAGAAAACAAACTCCTCCTCTAGATGCTTGTTAGTGTCATGTAATTCAAATTTAATTTCATCCTTTCCCACCACCTTTGTGGTGGCTAAGAATGACTTACATGGGATAATAGGGGTGTAAGGATTTACCTTCATCTCCATATTCACAAAATCAAACTGGAAAGAAATAATTACCCACATAAACATGCTCCATTTCTCATTATCAGTTATAAACATGCTCCATTTCACATTATCATTCTTTTTCGAACAGCAACCTTAACACATAATTAATCCTCAGTGATGTGATGCAATTTGGTAATACACAGGCTTTAATCACAATTTTCATGGTCGGCCCCACCAAGTCAGACATGATGAGGTGTGATGGAAGTTGGTGGAGGATGGGAAGGAGTAAAGTAATAAGAAATTCGTATGGTAATTGGTTTTTGGATTTCTCATGTAATTAATGGCTCGAGGTTGATTCACGGCATGCATGGAGTTCCGGATCCGTGATCTAATTTGTGTAATGGATTGCTTGGAAACTATACATTTGGTCTCAACTAATTTGAATGTCGATTTTCATTTGGCGAGGGATCGGATTTTGAATATTAGAGGTATTGTTAATTGGTAATAGGTAGTTGAATTGCGTTACTGACGGACTTGCTAGACGAGGAGTGCATGATTTTGAAAATACTCGCGTATGAAAGAATCCTCCTTGGAACATGTTTAAGTTACTCTTTGCTAATCTAGATTTGTATTCTTTCCTTTTTTTGTTTTATCTTCCTATTGTTACCAAAAAGACCCAGAAACCTGCAGCGTGAACTTACATCTAAACAAACTTTGAATTAATAAAAATACCAGCAACGTAAGCAAATAAATACAACACAACAACATTCAGCAGCAGCATTAACAATCATAATTGTGTTGGATTCAAATAGACAATAAAGTTTTCATCACTACATCTGTTACCAGAGACTTTTAGCTATCCTTCCAACCTCAACAAACGGATGCGTGTATCTATAACTTGGTGTAACAGTGGTTTCTGTAATTATTTCTTGATCATATTGTGACTCAACAAAAAGAATGGGGCAAGTAAACTCCCAAGCAACCTAAAACCATATATTTTGGAGAGTAACTTAGCCTGACCTTCTATAAAGTTTATAAGCCACAGCAACAACTGCCACAGCTCCAAGCACACCAACAGCTGTGAGAATATCACGCTGCTGCAATACTGACCAACTGCAACTGATTTTGCTCCCCTGCTGTTTAGGTATTTCTTCATTTTGCTCAGCACTAGCAGTTCTGCAGCAAGAAACCCCATTAACACCCTGGCAACAGCCAACAGTTTCGTTGCTGCTCAGTTTGTCACTTTCAACATGATTCTTCTTGCCCTTGCTGGTATCCTTTCCATTAGCAAGTTTCTGGTCATCTGCTCCCTTACCGTCTACAACAGATGGTCCCATTTGGCCCCTGTAAAATTTGGTAAAGTTCAGCTAAAAATAATATCCCTCCATTATTGGGGAAGATTCTAGGATGAATCACAAGAACTGACTATACAAAGAAGATATTTAATTAAAACCACCAAAAGCTTTTCTCTTTTGCTTATTTTAAATTGTAAAACCTGGGTAGATAAAGAAGGAAATGAATTCCATTCAATGGAACCATAATGATAGATATATGAGAATTAAGGCACATGACAAATGGTTGGGATTGGGAATGTAGACTTCATTTCTCTGATTTAGCTTCCTACAGACTACATAGCGGGCCAGAAATGTAATCCACTGCAGTTACTAGTTAATGACTGCTTCCAACAGATGAAGAAATCCAACTGCAGCTCTCGCTATATTGAAACATATACTCAAGCAGATGCCTATTTACTTGAAGACAACACCAACAAGTATGCATGTTGTAGTCTTGTATTAATATATGTAAAGGTTGAGAATTAATCGCGGATAACAAATCAGAATGCACATGTTGTAATTGGAATGAACTCAGCTATTTACCTTAATCTTATATGCAGTAAAAGTCATATTGAGAAAATCAAACCAGAACCATCATTGTAATTAGAACAAATGAAAACTATGATTCACCTCATTTACCCTAGGGTATCAACAAATAAATAGTAAAGGAATTAACAAATTAGTAAAGCAGTAAAAACAAGAATGAGAATAGAATACATAAATATGTCATTAACAAAATGTTTTTTAAAAATATAATAAAATAAAATTTCATCTATTTGTGCACACTTCAAACCTTCAAGAAAATGTTCCCAAAAATTTTCTATTCCAGAAGTTTCAGGTATATGAAAACTAATCATAGCTAATACCAACACAACCATAAGCAAATAATAGATCACAGACAGATATCTATATAACATGCAGGGGGTGTATAATAATTGTATTTATCTTACAAGGAAGAAAATCCATGATGCAATAATTCCAAATCAAAAACTTCACAATCAATCTAGGGAAACATTCTTTCTTTTGAAAATTTCCACTCAGTGAGCTCGAGTATTTCTTTAACAGAACTTATTGATAGCAGAATATTTGACAGAGAGGACAGAAATAAGAACATCTAATCAAAAATTTGATAATCATCTAGAATATGCAATAAGGATGAGGTAATCCCCCAACTGTCTAACAATCCTCAGATAATTATCAGTGTAATGAAAGTAAGAGTGTTCGCTTTGATCAATCTACAACATAGTTCAACAACCAAAGAAAACTTTTAGAATCTAAAAATGGTTAAAAAAACATATTATAAATGCTTCCTTTTTGTCATAAGAAACAGTATATCCTTCAAATTAACATTTAATTAAAAGATACCAAATTAATACCAACCTCCAAAGTCGTTGTATGACCTCTCCCTTTGCAATATGTTGGTCCAACAATTCAGGAACATCATTGGGAGTAACATAGCCATACCTGTAAATAATTACTAAGTGCTACAATTGAACAGCACTGAATTTGTTCAAAATTAAAGGATGCAAATATGCAAGTATGGGAGCTTACCAGTGACCCATAATTTTTCCATCTGCTCGTGGGCTGTAAATGATAACATTCCCAGCATACTTATGCCCACCAACATGAGAACATGCAGTAACAGATATCTGATCCTTCAAGCCTCGGAGCTCAATTTCCTCATTCAGCTTCTTGATAAGAACTGGCCCACAAACACCACATCTCACATCACGACTTCCATGAGCACATACATAAACATGTGAACCAGTCACGACCTCCGGCACTCCAGCAGTCCACGGTTTACCATTCACCAAAACATCTTCAAAAAAGCTATCAACATTTGATTCCTCCAAACCCCTTCCAATTAAAGAACAAAAGATACATCAAACAAAGCAAAATTCAAAACACAACCTCAATCATCAATAAAGACCAATTTAATAGAACGACATCACTTCAACTAAATACCAGTCAAAGCCAGTATCAACTTTCCACCTAAGAATTCAAGCAAAAGCAACTGTTAACAAGGTGGAACTACATTAGGCTGCATCCCCTACTCAATATTTTCCAACACTTTCAATTAAAGCTACAGTGCAAGAATTATGAAAATAGTAAACATGGTGAATTCTAGAAGATTAAACATTTTGAACTACTTGGACACAGAATCCTGTTGATCTAGCTCCACCCCTGAATTCGCACTTAATCACAAACAAGAATATCAGTACACAGCTAATACAAGAGCTTAACACATAAGAGCTTAAATTTCAGCTAAATGTAAGCTAAATTCAACTCAGCCTTTACCAGACACACAGAATTAAACTTCATCACCGCACAAGCACAAATTCTGTTCGAAGAATAACAACCGAACCCTAACAATTAATCCACTCACGACAACTACAAAAGCTAACATACACACACACACACACGAACCTACAAAATAGCACATGATAACAAGATTGTCGAACATACCTATATCTGATCATTTCAGGGAAAATCAAGACGTCACCATCGGAGAAACCAGCCTCCTCCCGCGCCTCGCACACGGTAATCTTCGTCTGCAAAGTCAAACCAGCAAAGTCAACGCACGAAAAACGTCAGACACATAGAGGCTCAGATCGTAGCTAAAATCACAACGAAGCATCGAAACGTATTCTACTGATATACTCTACTCTATTCATTTCAACGAAAATCATGCAAGAAGGAACCTTGAGAGGCATGTCGTTCCTGCGGGCTTTCCACGTGGCAGCGACGAGCTTGGGGAAGGGATCGGCGTCGGAGGACTCGACGCGAGGAGGCCAGGCCACGTGGCTCTTGTAGCAAAGGAACACGTGGCGATCGTAGGCGTCGACGGTGCCGGCGAGGTTCTCCTTGTACATCTCCGGACGAGTGAAGCCGTTGGTGGCGTCGTCGACGACGGTGGGATTGTCGGAGGCCATGTGTGGAAGAGAAGGGAAACGAAACAATACGAGTGTTGTTGAAATGGACGATAAGTGAAGGGAACAAACGCACGTTTTGGCGGTGATTGGTCAAATATTTATAGCAACGGCGAGGGTGCGCAATGCGCCAAGGGCCTTCAGACTTTCCTCAGAAATCTGAGAGTTCATTAATAATATTGGTAGTTCTTTTTTGGTTAGTAGTTAATACCTGCATATTGTTTTGTGATGTTACCGTTTATCTCCAAAATTGGAAAATTCAATCATATTAATCTTTAATGTTTTTTAATGTAATTAATTTTTAATGTTGTGATTATATAACCACGAGATATGGCGAGGTAGGGCTCCTTTTTCTTAAGATCACTTTAAGAAAAAAAAAAAGTTTAACTATATTTAGTTTTGGTTTATTTTGTACTAGGTACAATTTTGCTCCTTCAATCTTAATAGGATAAATTGAGTCCTTTACTTATTAAATTGTATAGTTTTAGTTTTTTGAATATCTCAAATTATTATTTTATATTATTTTTATAAATTTGTTTGGTTACCTAACCTTACACAATAAAAAAAATCAAAAGTTGAATCTTTTTTATTGGAAATTATGTGGGAATGACTTAGAAATCAAATGATGAGTATTATTAATATTTTAAAATGAAATGTTTCATTTTTTGATTTATCCTATATAATATTACACAAATTAGATAATTTTTTTTATTTAGGATAGAATTTGAGTGATATTTTATGTTTTGATCAATAAGTTTGAGGATACAATGATTTAATTGATTTAATTTGTAAAGATTTTATATAAGTAATAAGAGTATGTAGAATGATTTTAAATATGAAAAGAATTGAAAAGGGGACCAAATTCAATGGAAACTTAATTTAATCAACATAAACTTAAGATGTCAAAATTGCACATAGTGCAAATTAAAGGGACCAAAAAAACAATTGAACTTTTCATAAACATTCATCTGTGTTTATACATTAGTGTAGTGACTTGTTGATCCTTTGTCAATATTAATGTTGCCTTTTACAATTCATGAATTGTCTTCCATGAATGGATGGGACTTTTTCATCTTTTAGCATGTCAATAATTATAAAATCTATAGGAAAATCAAATAAGCGCTCATTATTACCATAACATCCTTTGTTAGGCCATTAGGCCACGTGGATGTTGAACTTATTTGTCGGTATGTTTCAGCTCCATATTTATGGGGAAGACCTTCTGATTCTTTATTTTCTTCGACAAGCTTAGAGGCATCAAATTGACACTAGCTTCCAAATCTAACAAAGCATTTTGATGTCCTAAGTCAATTATACAATTATTTTAAGTCGTTTAATTAAATTTTAGGATAAATTTTTCACAAATAATTAATTTAATCATCTCATCTTTACAAATAGTCATTTTCAGTAAAAAGGCCAAGAATATAAAATAGTTTATGAACTAAAAACCCTAAAAGCCATTGGAAATAGAGGAAAACCCAAAACCGAAACAGGGGCCTGATACTACGTTCAGCCCCACGCTACGCATGCAATCCAAAACGTAGCTCTGACACTACGCGTCAGGCTGGTGTTTAGCGTCAGCTTGACAGTAGCAGTACCTGATGTTGTTACATATTTTAGGCCAATCGGCCAACTTCTAACCTACCCAAATGGCCCGTTTCAGATCCGATTGCCACGAAACTTCACGAACCACATGTTTCCCTATTCCGGAACTGTTGGCGCTGCCTGTTCACCAAAATTCTATCATATGCTCAAGTTATTCATAAAATGCAGTTTAACTCAATTGTGTGCAAAACTCTTGCACCAAACAACCTAAATGGACATCAAATGGCCCAAGGCCTATATGCACAGTTTCAAAATGTCCTTGGGGACCTATTGGTACCTTTCGAGGGTCCCGAAACCCGCCGGATCTCAAAATCATCTATCCAGTTCCTAATTTTCATGTAAAATGCCTATTTTCACTATATGCTACAACCAACCCATCAAATTCATCAATCAATCCACAGCCACATCATGCACATCCTACACAACCATTCAGAAATGTCAAGAAGACCTGCCCATAGGAATCATCACACATAAAGCTTTGGCTCCATGCCAATATTCAGATATTTCATACATCGAACATAATCATCAACAATATCACTAAACAGTTAGTCATCAAACAATCACATAACCCTCAGGCTCAACATAATTATATCAATCATCTTCACATAATCACGCACTACCATTATACTAAGTTAATCAAATAAACATGTAAAGCACATTGCATAATTAAACACACACTACATATATCCATATTATACATTCATTATTACATAATTTCCTCGCTCCTTGGCATCAATCCTCCGCTTGGCGCACCTCCGGGGCATTGACATCCTCCATATCACTGGTCACTAAATTAAATAAACAATAGCAAGGGTGAGTGTTTGGAATATCGTGATTTATATAGAATGAAAATAACAATTATGGCTATTGAATACCTAACATTCTTATTATTATTTAACTTACCGAATCCCCTGTATTTTACATATGTTCATTTCTCCCAGTTCTTGATAAGTCGTCGGCTGTCCCACACCACATAATCACACCTCATATCACAACATGCATGGCATAATATCGTCAACCTCATATAAATGTTAGAAACTGACATATAACCATCACACAGGGCGGCCAACATACCAATCCCACCAATACAATGCCACAATATAGCTCAGTTTATCGTTATTTCATATTTTTTGTTACCTTACTCATGCCCACATAAGCATATGCATCTCATAACTGTAATTATTACACACACATTTAATTTCCATAATTTAAATCATCACTTCTAGTCAGTCAATTAATTATTTCACTTTATATTTCATAACTTTTGCCTCATTTTCAATTTAATAATTACCAAAACTTACATAACATACACCACTAATTATATAAATCATAACTAACTAGTTTGCATTATTTCTAGCCAATCCTACTTAATTTCTAAGCTCCCCGAAGCTACCACATATACCAATCCTAATTAATTACAATCTGAACACCCCCTTACCTCGATTCCAAGCTTCAATAATTTGTTCTTGGTGTCGGTTGCATCCTCCAGTCACTCGATTCACCGTTCCTCTTCCAAACTCAATACCCGCTTTGTCAATCGATCCTCCGACCCCCGTTCCGGCACCTACGGTCACCGAAACACTAATCCGGTTAGTACATTACCTTCATTATCCTTCCAAACTCATAATCCAAGCTCTCAAGTCCATCAAAACCCAGAATCTGAACCCCCATGACCATATGCAAATTCAGTTTTTAGAGAGAAGAAGAAGGGGAGAAGGAAAAACATGCAATTGAAGGTTTCCCAATGGCTTACCTTAGCTTTCAATCACCCAAAACCACCAAAAATCAAAGCTTACACAAAGTGTTGGGCCAAATTCACAGAGAGGAGAAAAGAGAAGAAGAATGGGAGAAGTAAGCTTCTATTTTGCATGTCTCGGTTTAAAATAGGTCGCGATGTTGACGCTACGCGTCCCACTGGCGCTACACGTCAGGTCATTTATTCCTACCTGACGCTACACGCCAATGCCACGCCACGCGTCAGGGTCCTGATGCCATTTTCTTTAAAAATTCATTTTAAATCTCATTTCCCACTTCATATCCCTTATTTATTATTATTTTAAACTTAATTACATTTTTATTCATTTCTAAATTATTAAACATCAGGGATGTTACAATTTGAATTTTTCATGTTATTATTAATTGAAATTGGCAAAGTAAAGCTGCTAGGATCTTGAGCTTTCTTAAGCGGTTGTTGTTTAAACACCTTCTATTCTTCTTCCTCCACTTGTAGCACCTCCACCACAACATGCGTCCTTTTCTTTTTTACCATATCCTTCATGAACTTTGAATAATTAGGCGCATACTCCAATTCCTTAGAAATCAAATGGTACCGTAGAGGTTATTAATGATGTCTTGAAACCAAGCTTATTGTCTTTTGGTTTCAATTTTCTTTGTAACAAAATGATAAGGAAGCTTCTTAACAATTGGCTCCTTTCAACCTTCTCCCATTCTTTTTCTTTTTCTACGTCATTTTCTACAATGACTTTATTTTTGTTTTACTTTTAACTTATTACTTTCAACATCTTCTAGTTCACTTTATTCTTCTTCCACCACTATCTCCACCTCGTTCTATTTTCCTTTTGGACCATGAGCTTGGTGGGCTTAGTTAGCCTATGATTATATAAGCTTAGAAAGGCTCAAAAGGCTTTGGGGAAGCATATTGCTTATGTAGACTTAAAGGCCTTGGATCCTAGTAGTCATTTGTACTTATTTTTCATTTCTTATGTTGGTTCTTTGATTAGGGTTTCATTATATTCATTTGGGCTTGTATTTGGGTCAATTAGGGTTGGGCTTTAGAATGATCCTTGGGCCTTATCCTTATAATTAAGTAGGTTGGGCTTAGGTTAGATTTTTGGCTTCATGGGCCATAACAAGCCTTGGCCATGAGCTTCATTTAAAGCCTTAGATGGCTTAGTTCTTTATAAATAGGTTAGCCCTCTCCATTTTGTAACATCTTAGATCATTTTAATGTAAGAAGTATTGTCTAGTGAGAAACATTATCTTTCTAGTTGTAAAAGTCTCTTAGAACTCTAGCCAAAATCTTATCAATGGAGCACCTCATTGTGGTTATCAACATTCAAGGCTTATCTTTCCTCAAGAAGTAACGCCTAATCCCTCTCCCTCTCTTTTCCCTTTTTTGATTTCTTCTTTTAGTTTTTCTCTAGGAAATACCTCACCATAATCCTTTCATATACATTTGATTGTGTATTTCTTTGAGCAGATTTAAAGTGTTTGATGTGGATTAAAGCTTAGATTGTAAGAAGTTCCTCAAGGATTGATCCTCTCTCACGAAAATGAACAAAAAATCATTACGTGGTATCATGAGCTAAGGCTCCTAGAGGTATAATTCTTAGATCTACTCTTTGATTTAAGTCATTTTTGAATTCTAACTATAGATTTTTCTTCATCAATCCCCTCTTTTTAGATCATTATCCATCTTCAAAATCCATTCACTTTGAATTTTCCTTTCAAAATTAAGAAAACCATAAAAATCTAGATCTACTTTTCATTTTGTTTTAATTTTTGAAATCTAACCATGGATCTATAATCTTGGAGTGGATCAAACCATAACCTTAAAATTTTGTTCAATTTGGAGCAATATTGATTTTGGAGTTAAAATTGTTCATCACCAATTCTGGAATCAAATTTGAATTACTTGAGTTTTATTTTGAAGTTTCATTTGTTTGATCCATTTCCTTTTGTTTGTTTTAAATTTCATTTTCATATTTGAAATTGAGTCTTGCTCATCAAACAAATGGTGACACATTCATTTTCCATTCTATGTGTTTTAGTTTGATTTTTGTGTTGTGTTGAGTTGAATAATGTTGCTTTGTGTTTTGATTCTTTATTTGTGTCTTATTAAGCTGTTGGACTACTGCACATATTCACTCTTGAGTTTATGTTGTCTAAGCTCTAAATTGTTCTTCAAGTCACTACACTTGAAGTTCTTTGTGTTCTTATGTTTTAGGTTGTTAATTCTTTGATTTTTCTTATGTTTTCTTTTAGTTACTGTAGTCGTAATGTGATTAATTCATCCTCATTCCTATGACATTCTAGTTTGTTTCATGTCACACACCTTTGCCTTACTTGTTGAGAAAAAAATACAACTTGTTATCTAAATTATTATGTGTTGTTTGAGCTTGTACTTTAAGTTGTTTTAAATTCTGGAAAGTTGTGATTAAGATTTAAAAAATACGTAAAAAGGTTGAGAAAAGTCAAGGAAGAATAAAAGAGAAAAAGTCTTGAAATACCTAGTTGCTAAAACCTTAATTTTAGGTCTTTTCTTTGCAAAACTTGAAAATTTATGCTTAAAAAAAAGAACCAGTATATAAGGTGTTTATGCAATACCTATAGCCAATATTTGAGTTCAATTAAGTGATTAAAAATAAGAGGATCCATAGCTTACTCATTGTGTGGTTACTTGTTACATTCAAAAGTTTTTAGGTAACCTTTTAAGTGTTTATTTTCTTCAGTGCCTTAATTCTAGTTTGTCTTCACTAATTCATGTTTGTCTCATATATTCCATTTGGATTTTAGCTCTTCTTATTTGTTACCTTTCTAGTTTGTCTTCTAGTCTCTTATTTTTCATACACTAACTTCAATTGGTGTGTTTTCCTATTTATGCCTTTTTAGTTAGTCTTCTTATTTGTTACCTTTCTAAATTGTCTTATTGTCTCCTATTTGTCATATACTATCCTCCTTGGTTTTGTGTAAGAGATGAATTAATCTTCTTCTTCTTGTTGTTCTTCTTCTTGTTCTTTCTTCTTCTTCTTCTTCTTCTTCTTCTTCTTCTTCTTCTTCTTCTTCTTCTTCTTCTTCTTCTTCTTCTTCTTCTTCTTCTTCTTCTTCTTCTTCTTCTTCTTCTTCTTCTTCTTCTTCTTCTTCTTCCCCCTCCTCTTCCTCTTCCCCCTCCTCTTCCTCCTCCTCCTCCTCCTCCTCTTCATCTTCATCTCATCTTCATCCCCCTCCTCTTATTTATGTTTTAAGATGAATTTAGATATATAAACCAAATAGAGTTTTGTCATGGCATATCTACCTCTCATAATGGACATTAAGATTAGAACCAGGTTACCAAAACCCAGAATATTGTGACATCTTGAGATAGGGAAGTATACATATACTATGGATTAGTTACTATACGGCTATCTCAAGTCATGATTAGGTTACTAGATCCCTTAAAAGCATTCACTTTTTTCATTTCATGCACAGTTGATTTTAGACACTAATCCCTTCTTTGCTTTCGTTCATCCATGTCAACCTCCTCTTATGGATGAGGAGATTGTAGAGGAAGAATCATCAGATGATGATTCTATAATAAAGGACGACTATGGTACTATGATAATACCGTCAGAGCATATGTATATAGTCTTATCATTACTTTTTACAAATAACTCTAGTATCTTTTTTTGGGCTTAACATGTATAAGTAGTCTTTTATGGTATCATACAACTGCTTATGACCATGGAGCCCCTTCACTAATGGATACCCTTAGTTGATGATATGTTAGTTGAAACCTGATTGAAACTTACTCACTAGATGACTGTATAAAATCACATAACCCATACGTGTGTTTATATGTTGCAGCAGGTTTTGATAATGACAAACAAGATTCAAGTTCAAACATAATAATTACGGATAAAATCAATTATGTTTGATGATGCAAAAATGATGAACTCCAAAAGAATGATTGAAGGCATTGACAGAGGCTTAAATCTAGTGAAATAAATTCATCAAAATGCCTAAGGACCAAGACAACAAGACCATATGCAATAACATGTGAAAAGGAATACCAAATACATGAAAAATGGAGCAGCATCATGATGAATTGATTCAAGTATATGCTGAATCGATTCATGCGTGATAAAAGGTCCCAGGATGTGATTTTTGGGTGCCTGAATCAATTCATATACTCCTGAATGAATTCATACATTCAAAATTGCCCAGAAACTTCAAATTTTCATAGATGAATTGATTCATATGTAATGGGAATCGATTCACACGTTGTAATTTGCCTAGTGAATCGATTCATATTCAAAATGAATGGATTCATATGCTGATTAAAGTCTAAATACACTAAATGAATCGATTCATGAATAGATTTATCTAATGTAAATTTGAATTTCAAATTTTGAAAGCTGACAGACTTGCAGGATGTACGGGGACCTCTCTCTACCTCAAATTTCAATCAATCAAGCTGCCAATTTATAGATTCAAGGTCAGGAAACTAGTGCATGGAAACAAGGAACTTAAATCATGGAATGTTTTATGGATTTATGCTTCTGAGGGAATTAAAAATTGCACAAATTGCATGCACCCTTGCCTATAAATAGAAGAGAAGCTGAAGGCCAAAGACACACCAAGCAAGCTACGAAAATCACATTGCTTCTCCTTCTCTGTTCTTGATTCTTGGCTATTTACTCTCTGTTTCATTTTCTTTGCAATTAAATATTTAAGAGTTATATTGTGAGAAAAATATTTTCTTGAGTGCAAAATTTGCATATCCTTTTCTAAGAGAAGAAAAATATTTTCAAGTGATTAAAATTTGTATATCCACTCTATTGAGAGAGTCACACTTGTAAAATCACATTCATAAATTTTGAGAGTTTTTGGGTTGGATTTCAACCTTGTAATTGAGAGATTGTGAGATTGGGTGGGTTACCCTCTTAGCTTGTGAGGATTAAGTTCTTGAGTGTGGGATACTAAGAAGCTATAATTGCTCAAAGTGTATATCTTAAACTCTCAATAGTGGAATCCTTCAAGTGGGTTGCTTGAAGGTGAGACGTACACTGGTGTGGTGGAACTCGTTATATCGGTTTGTAAATCTTTCTTCCTTAAACTCCTTTATTATTATGATTTAATTTGCTTGGTCATTTAAAGTGTAATAGCAACGTGATATAAATTGTTTTATTAATCATTTAGATTAATTTGTTTAAATAATCCAAGTTATATTCTTGAATTAATTGTGCTAAAATCAATTGTTACTTTCTAAGTACTAAAATAGGTTCCTAATTAATTTGATATTATTACTTGCTCCTTTATGTATTATTCTTATTTATCAAATTGATTACAAAAAGAATAAATTTCAAAAGCATTCCAATAAAAATTTTTAATACTCAATTCACCCCCCTCTTGAGTATTGAGACCACTTGGTTAACAAGTGGTATCAGAGCTTGACTCTTGGTAAATTAAGCTTAACAGCTTCAAGAGAATGAATGGCCTCAAATTCTTTAAACCTTTTTCCTGAGGGTGGTGCTACAAATCGACCTCTTGCTTTTAATGGGGAAGGTTATGCTTTTTGGAAAGAGAGAATGAAAGTTTTTGTTCAATCAATTGATTTAAGAGTTTGGAATGCTATTAAAAATTGTCCTTTCATACCTATGCATATTGTCGATGGTAAATAAATAGAAAAACCCATGGATGATTGGACTAGTGATGAAGAAAAGAAAGTACAGTATAATTATAAATCTAAGAATCTAATCACTCTAGCCTTAGGCCCCGATGAACTCTTTAGAGTAGTAACATGTAAATTTGCTAAAGATATGTGGGATACCCTTCAAATAACTCATGAAGGAACTAGCGATGTTAAGGATTCTAAGATTAGTACATTAACAAGCCAATATGAAAGCTTTAGGATAAACTCTGGTGAGACGATCTTAGAACTACAAAAGAGATTTACTTTGATCATTAATCATCTTATTACTCTTGGCAAATCTTATTCTAACAAGGAGCTCATTTACAAAATGTTAAAAAGTCTTACTAGGGAATGGCAACCTCTTGTTACCGCTATCAAACAATCACCAAATATAAATGATTGCTACATTGTTTGGTAAGTTACAAGAACAAGAACAAGAGTTGAAAGATTTAAAACATGCAGAGGAAGAAGAAAAAGCCTCAAAGAAGAAAGGGATAGCTCTCAAGGCTACCTCAATTGATGAAGATGAATCCGAGAGTGATCTTGATGAGGACAAAGAGCTAGGACTATTCGTGAAGCGTTTTGGGAAACTCATGAGGAACAAACGCTTCCAAAAGAGCTTCACACATAAAGGTAAGAAACCCATCTCTAAAGAAAATAATTCCTCACATACTTGTTTCGAATATGGAAAGGAAGGGCACTTTAAAGCGGATTGCCCTAACCTAAAGAAGAAAAACAAAGAAAGAAAAGGGAAAAGAAGAGCATATATCGCATAGGATAAAAATGAGATAAGTAGCTCAGATGAACCAAAAAATGAAGAAGCAAACCTTTGCCTTATGGCCAACCATCAAGATGAAGATGATGAGGTAAATTTTCATGACTTAGATAAAGAAGAACTACTTGATGCTCTTGAAGAATGGTATGATAAATTTATAAAAGTTTCTAATAAGCATAAGTTATCAAGAAAAACCATTGATACTCTTAAGATGCATCTTATGGAGGTTTTTAAAGAAAATGAACTTTTAAAAATAGAAGTAGTAAAAGTACAAGCATGCTCTAGGACTAAACCTTGTGAATTTGCTAAGAAATGTGACATACTTGAAAAGAAAGTGTTAGATTTAAACAAGACACTTGAGAAATTTACCAACGATTGAGATAATTTAAATGCACTTCTTGGAAAACAACGTTGTATGTTCAATAAAACTGGATTAGGTTATAATCAAAGATCACATGCTTACAAGAAGGAAAAACATTACAAAAATTTCTTTGTACCACCTAGTAAATCATCTACACCTTTCATGAAATGTAATCACTGTGGTCTTAAAGGTCATAATTCTTATAATTGTAATGTTAGAAGATTAAGACCAAAAGTTATGAGAAAAGTATGGGTTCTTAAGGGAACATTTTCACAAACTAACCTATAAGGACCCAACATAAAATGGGTACCAAGTTCTCTAACTTGACTTGTTTTGTAGGTATGCTTTAAAGCAAGTAACACCCATTGGTACTTGGATAGTGGGCGTTCAAAACATATAAGGGGAGACAAAAGTAAGTTTATATCATTTACTCCTCTAAACAAAGGTTTTGTTATTATGGAGATAACACAAAAGGAAGAATACTTAGAATCGGTAACATTGGTAAAAACTCTTCTACTTCGATAAATGATGTATTATATGTTGAAGGACTTAAACATAACTTGCTTAGTATTAGTCAATTATGTGATAAAGGATATAAAATTGTTTTTGAATCAAATTGTTGCATAATTGAAAATAAGCTAAACAATAAAGTAAAGTTCATTGGTCAAAGAATCGATAATATTTACATGATTAATCTTGATTGTCTTGCTTCAAATGATGTGCAATGTTTCATAACTAAAGAGGATGAATCATGGCTATGACATAAAAAAATTGCTTATATTCATATAGACCATTTAAACAAACTTATTTTGAAAGATTTAGTAATTGGTTTACCAAAACTAAAATTTGAAAACAAATTTTGTGACGCATGTTAAAAAGGAAAAAAAGTAAAGGTTTCCTTTCAAGCAAAAAATGTTGTTTCAACAAATAGACCTTTACAACTTTTACATATGGACTTATTTGAACTTTCAAAGGTTAAAAGTTTTGGTGGAAACTATTATGGTCTTATGATTGTGGATGATTACTCTAGGTATACATGGACATTGTTTCTTACTCATAAACATAAAGCATATCATGCATTTAAGAAACTTGCCAAGATCATCCAAAACGAACAAAATTTGAAAATAGTATCTATTCGAACGGATCATGGGAGAGAATTTGAAAACCAATCTTTTGAAAAATTTTGTGAAAAATTTGGCATTGAACATAATTTTTCTACTCTAAGAACTCCACAACAAAATAGAGTAGTTGAAAGGAAAAATCGATCTTTAGTAAAGCTCGCAAGAACTATGTTGAATGAAAATAATGTTGCGAAATATTTTTGGGCTGATGCGGTAAATACCGCTTGTCATGTAATGAATAGATGTTTGATTAGGCCTATTTTAAAGAAAACCCCCTATGAACTTTATAAAGGAAGAAAACCAAATATTTCTTATTTTCACGTATTTGGATGCAAATGCTTTGTTTTAAACAATGGAAAGGATAATCTCAGCAAATTCGATGCAAAATCTGATGAAGCAATATTCTTAGGATATTCATCTACTAGTAAAACATATTGACTCTTTAACAAACGAACTTATACAATTGAAGAGTCTATACATGTCAAATTTGATGAACTTAACCAAAATTCTCCAAGAAAAGAAGTTGATGATCTTGTAGGTACCTTCCAAGAGATGAACTTGGATGATAAAGAAGAAGTCAACAATGAAGGAGATACAATACAAAATAAGGAACCTCAACAAGAGTGAATCAACCTAAAGGAACACCCCTTGGACAATGTCATAGGTGAACTAACCAAAGGTGTAAGTACTCGTAATACTATTAGAAATGCATGCAATCACTTAGCCTTTGTATCTCAAATCAAACTTAAAAATATTGATGAAGCTATTATTGATGAACATTGGATATTGGCAATGCAAGAAGAACTAAATCAATTTGAAAGAAATAAAGTTTGGGAACTAGTTCCAAGACCCAATGATCACCAAACAATAGGAACCAAATGGGTATTTAGAAACAAGCTTGATGAAAATGGAATAATCACTAGAAACAAAGCTAGGCTAGTTGCTAAGGGATATAATCAAGAAGAAGGTATAGATTATGAGGAAACATATGCTCCCGTAGCTAGGTTAGAAGCCATTAGGTTATTACTAGCTTTTGCATATTGTAAGGATTTCAAATTGTATCAAATGGATGTTAAAAGTGCCTTCTTAAAT
The DNA here is from genome assembly GCA_037962975.1 of Clitoria ternatea. NCBI lineage: Eukaryota > Viridiplantae > Streptophyta > Magnoliopsida > Fabales > Fabaceae > Clitoria > Clitoria ternatea. The sequence continues at coordinate 81,068,449 of CM075672.1, forward strand.
GGATACATTCAAGAAGAAGTGTATGTTGATCAACCTCCCAGTTTTGAAAACTATCAATTTCCAAATCATGTTTTCAAACTAAGAAAAGCCTTATATGGTTTGAAATAAGCTCCAAGAGCTTGGTATGAAAGATTGAGCAAATTTATTTTAGAAAACAATTTTGAAAGGGGAAAAGTTGATACTACACTATTTATCAAGCACAAAAGAAATGACATACTTTTGGTACAAGTATATGTGGATGATATTATATTTGGTGCTACTAATGAATCACTCTGCAAAGAGTTTACTAAGATAATGTAGGATGAATTCGAGATGTCTATGATGGGAGAACTCATATTCTTCCCTGGATTGCAAATCAAGCAAACTAAAGAAGGAATGTTCATTAGTCAGTCTAAATATTGCAAGGAATTACTTAGAAAATTCAACATGGACAAGGCAAATGAAATTGCCACACCTATGAGCACATCATGCTACTTGGATAAGAATGAGAAAGGTAAAGATATTAAACTAACTAAGTATTGAGGTATGATCGGATCTTTACTCTATCTAACCGCAAGTAGACCAGACATAATGTTTTCTGTATGTATGTGTGCAAGATATCAGGCGTGTCCTAAAGAATCATATCTCACTACAGTAAAAATAATTTTAAAATATCTTGTGGGTACTTAAAATGTTGGTTTATGGTATCCCAAAGGCGTTGAATGTACTCTTGTAGAATATTCTGATTCTGATTTTGCTAGTTGCAAATTAGATAGAAAAAGTACGAGTGGCACTTATCAATTGCTTGGAAGTTCTCTTGTTTTTTCGCATAGCAAGAAACAAGTTAGCGTTGCGTTATCCACAGCTGAAGCAGAATATGTTGCAGCTGGGAGTTGTTGTGCTCAAATCCTATAGATGAAACAACAACTTCTTGATTTTGGTGTTGTCTTAAACCAAATACCCATTAAGTGTGACAACACTAGCGCCATAAATATCTCCAAAAATCCTGTTATGAATTCTCGAACGAAACACATAGAAATCCGTCACCATTTCATACGAGATCATGTTTTGAAAGGAGATTGTGTTCTTGAATATGTTGAAACTTCCAAACAATTGGCAGATATTTTTACTAAACCCCTTCCAAAAGAACAATTTATAAATATTAGAAGGGAATTAGGTATTTTGGAAATTGTTTAATTGCACTTAAAATATTTTTCATCACTTTTAATTCTCTTAAAAATGTTTTTACTCCTTGAACATAGTTTTACAAATCTTTAACTTAAAGATTTTAACTTATATAAAAGTTTTATTTCTTTGAACATAGTAATTTACTTTGTGATATATATATAATCTTTTCATTAAAAAGATACTCACATTTTCAATAATCATGTTAATGCTTCATAAATCTCTTGTCTTATTTTGAGTCCCCGGGTAACATCTAATTAATTAAGCATATTTTGAACATAATAATCTCTTATGCACCACATAGATCTCAAAAATAAATTATCAAATAAACCTTGATTTTTTGGTGGAATTTCCATACCAACAAAATTATTGGCAATTTGATAAATCTCTTGCACAATAAGCCTCTCACGTAATTTCTTTAGAGACATGCTTCCATTAATTGTATTCTTGACCAATATTTCTTAAGTCTCTAAAACAAATTTTTTTATCAAGATTCCTTCAAAGACCAAATGGCCAATCACGTGATCTTCTCTTAGAAAAATAAACATGTTGAAATTCAAATCTTACATGATTGAAGATTCCATATCATGTGAATTGTAATTTTGGATTTCTATCATTTCAAAACAATCATCAGAGAAAGGAGTTCACAAGCATGTCACGTACACCTTCTTTCAATTTAAAATCAAATCTTACTTGATTCTAAATCATGTGATCTCTTCACTCTTCTATGCAATCATGTGATAGAACCTTGTCATTTAGTATCTTGTCCCATTTATGACTCTCTGCACAAAGCAAGATACCCTATCCACGTGAAACATCATTAACGTGCACAAAGGAAGTAAAACCAGCCAAATGAATCGATTCAAGCCATAAGAATCGATTCATGCGTGTAGACCAACAAAATAAATCGACTCACATGATTCAGAATCGATTCATACGTAAATTTTTGGTCCTTTTCCATGCGTTCCTCTCTATATATTGATCCATTCTCATTCTTTCTTCATCCTACTTTATCTTTTGCTTAAATCTTATACACTCTCTAAGCCTTTCTCTTCACTTTTGTTCAAGATATCCATGGCTTCCTCTTCAAATCCAAGAAGAAAAAGAAGATCTAACATTGCTGAGTCCTCCACTCCTCAAATCACTGATCTTTCTCGCCTATTTGATAACCAAAAAAAGCTCCAAAGGTACTTAGAAAATTTCTCTGAAAAGGCTCTTGTACCTCCTCATTGGCTTGACCTTCAACTCTTCAATAAACATGAGTTTGCCTTCTTTGAAAATCTTAAATAATTACACCTTGTTGAGTTTACCACTCTTCAAGAACCTTTTATCTATCCTGAACTTATTCGAGCATTTTATTCCACTCTTCGAGTTGTCAAAGGTTGTTTAATAGCTAAAGTAAAAGGAGTCTCATCCCTCTTGATGACTATATCCTTCATATTGTTGGTCGACTTCCATTCAGCAATGTAAACTTCAATGGGAAGAAACCTGTTCCTAAATAGAACTATAATCCTTTGGAGGCTAGAACTTTTCTTAGCCTTTCTTCTTCTTCAAGCATTATGGGTCATATGGACATTGAGCATCGTCTTCTTCACTATTGCTTGGTGAAAATCCTCCTTCCCAAAGGAAGCAACAATGCACGAGTAAGTGAAAGCTAAATGCTCATTATTTGGGCAATGCTACATCAAAAAGACATAAATTGGATAGCCCTTATAAAACAACACATGATTGATGCATAAAAGCTAACCCGTCTTCCCTATGCGGTATTGATTACCAAACTCCTTCGACATTTTTAAGTGGATTTTTCAAATGAAGTAAGGGAGTTAGTTGGCACAAAAGGATAAATTGGTAGTTAACATCTCACAAAAATGGGATGGGTTCATTAGGATAACCTATGGCATTATTCTCCCAAGTATAGTTCTGATGAAGATGAGGAACCTCTTGAACAAGAGGAACAAGCATAACAAGCACCACCACCACCTATTCCGTAAGTTCTTCTATCTAATGAAGAACTTCTTGCAAGGCTCACCAATCATTTTGATCAACGTTTTGATCGGTTAGAGAATAATATGAATGCCCGCTTCAACCAAATAGAGGATACTATGACCACTCAATATAATGAACTCAATCAACAATTCTCTGAGTTCAAAATTTTCAATCCATAAGCCTAGAACTTGTTGTATCTCTTTGTTTAGTTTGATTATTTTATCATGTTTCTATTTATCTTTAATCATTCAATAAAAATGTTCTCATGTTTTGCTAAATCTTTTAAGTTTTTGATGATGCCAAAGGGGGAGAGAAATCTCATTTGTGTGTTTATCTTTATCACTTCTCTTGGTATCTTGAATGATTATCATTATATGATTATTTGCCTTAATTATATGAATCATTTTTTTTGTGGCACATATTACATAATTAAGGGGGACCATTATATGCAAATACCTTGCAAAATAAAAGTGGTATCAAACTGCAATAGATAGGGGGAGTCTTATTGTTTGTCAAAAACTTGCATTATAAACTATTATGAAACTAACACCCCAAGAGATGAATACTTGTCATCATCAAAAAGGGGGAGAATGTGTTTATATGTTGCAGCAGGTTTTGATAATGACAAACAAGATTCAAGTTCAGACATAATAATTACAGATACAATCAATTATGTTTGATGATGCAAAAATGATGAACTCCAAAAGAATGATTGAAGGCATTGACAGAGGCTTAATTTAGTGAAATAAATTCATCAAAATGCCTAAGGACCAAGACAACAAGACCATATGCAATAACATGTGAAAAGGAATACCAAATACATGAAAAATAGAGCATCAACATGATGAATCAATTCAAGCATATGCTGAATCGATTCATGCGTGATAAAAGGTCCCAGGATGTGATTTTTGGGTGCCTGAATCGATTCATATGCTCCTGAATCGATTCATACTTTCAAAATTGACTAGAAACTTCAAATTTTCATAGATGAATTGATTCATATGTAATGGGAATCGATTCACACGTTGTAATTTGCCCAGTGAATCGATTCATATTCAAAATAAATGGATTTATACGCTGATTAAAGTTAAAAACACTAAATAAATCGATTCATGAATAGATTCATTCAGTGTAAATTTGAATTTCAAATTTTGAAAGCTGACAGACTTGTAGGATTTATGGGAACCTCTCTCTGCCTCAAATTTCAATCAATTAAGCTGCCAATTTATAGATTCAAGGTCAGGAAACTTATGCATGGAAATAAGGAACTTAAATCATGTAATGTTTTATGGATTTATGCTTCTGAGGGAATTAAAAATTGCACAAATTGCATGCACCCTTGCCTATAAATAGAAGAGAAGCTAAAGGCTAAAGACACACCAAGCAAGCTACGAAAATCATATTGCTTCTCCTTCTCTGTTCTTGATTCTTGGCTATTTACTCTTTGTTTCATTTTCTTTGCAATTAAATATTTAAGAGTTATATTGTGAGAAAAATATTTTCTTGAGTGCAAAATTTGCATATCCTTTTCTAAGAGAAGAAAAATATTTTTCAAGTGATTAAAATTTGTATATCCACTCTATTGAGAGAGTCATACTTGTAAAATCACATTCACAAATTTTGAGAGTTTTTGGGTTGGATTTCAACCTTGTAATTAAGAGATTGTGAGATTGGGTGGGTTACCCTCTTAGTTTGTGAGGATTAAATTCTTGAGTGTGGGACACTAAGAAGCTGTAATTGCTCAAATTCTCAATAGTGGAATCCTTCAAGTGGGTTGCTTGAAGGCGAGACATACACTGGTGCGGTGGAACTCATTATATCAGTTTGCAAATCTTTTTTCCTTAAACTCCTTTATTATTGTGATTTAATTTGCTTGGTAATTTAAAGTGTACTAGCAACGTGATATAAATTGTTTTATTAATCATTTAGATTAATTTGTTTAAATAATTCAAGTTATATTCTTGAATTAATTGTGCTAAAATCAATTATTACTTTGTAAGTGCTAAAATAGCTTCCTAATTAATTTGATATTATCACTTGCTTCTTTGTGTATTATTCTTATTTATCAAATTGATTACAAAAAGAATAAATTTTAAAAGCATTCCCACAAAAAATTTTAATACTCAATTCACCCCCCACTTGGTTAACAATACATACACTTATATACATAGTCATGATACTAAAAATACGTTATCCTATTGGTGATAGAAATGAATAATTTTATACTTGTGTAAAATTCTAGTTTTCACATTTAATGTTCTTGAATATCTTGATTTAAATTAAGTGATTAATGTTTCTTTAATTAATATATGACATTATTTCATTACTGATAAGTGTTGATGTTTTATCAATCCTAAGCTTAGTTCAACTCTCTATTCATGAAAAAAATAAAAAATAAAAAATAAAATAATATCATTTGTTTTGTATTTTAGTTGTAATATTGTTATAGAAATTGAGGATGATACACAAGTGAGAAAAGATAAGCCAATATATAGACTCTTCCTCAATGAAGTGCACGACCAAGTTTAGTGAGCTTGATAGCTCCACTCAAAGGCCACAATGGGAAAAAAAACAAAGTCCCAATGATAAAAAACATGAGTACAAGCCCCAAAAGCAAGAGAAATGGTCATGCAAGGCCAAAAATCTATCTAAAGCTAGTAAAGAGCTAAGGCCAAACCTAAATCCCAAAGTCAGGCCCACTAAGAAACAAAGCAAAAAGGTCTAACAACAAAATAAATAAGAAATTGGCCCAAGGATGGCCTTAACAAAGGATCCTAAGTCCTACACTAAATTAGGTCTTCATTATACCCATCTCCCTTAAAAGGGATTTTCCTTCAAATCCAAGGTCTTCCCTTAATGATCCCAAGGTAAGATCAATCATCAATATTCGTACAAGGAAAAGAAGAAGAATGAGTCCACAATATGATAACAACAGGTAAAAGAGATCGAAAGATTAAAGACAAAGATGAAAAATTTATTAACTATGGAATGGAAAATCAAGAGGGATAAGAGAATAACCTTTCTACCCTTAAAGTGGCAAAACTAATGAAGATAAAATATCACCATAGAAAGCAATGGGATGATCCCACAAGAATTCATATGCAAAATTGTGGAGTATGCCATGAGTCCTAAGGATGATTTTATCTATGGCATAAAAAGTGGATGTGGTACTAGATATGGATATATGAGCATATGATGTATCAATAAGCATGGGTATATCATGAATGATCAATTGATGCAGTGTCCTAATAGGGTCATAATGTATAATGACATTCAAACTAGGGATTATGGGGTTCATGTCATGTAATAAAGCAACTAGTTCCTTATGCAACCTCTTATGTAAATATATGATATAAACATGGTAAAAGTCACTATATGGTCCTATATGAATCTTAATAGGTACTATATGAGATGGATAAAATGATAAACCTATAAAAGTCCTAGACTCAAGCAAAACAACAAAGGACATGACTCTAAAGAACGTCAAATCAAGGAGTAAAAACATATTCCTATCCTATAAGATCTTATAGTAACTATGTACATCCTACAAGTAATTATAAGAAAACTATGTACACACAAAGTCTAATCCAAACCAAGGTCAAGATAAGAAGTTGAAGAAGTTTCATTAGAAACCATTATGTCATCAAAAACTTCTCAAAGATCCACAATAATGGAAAGGTACTTGGGATGAAAGAAACAATGTAGTCAAACTCTTTTGATTTTCTTGCAAGGAGTAACTCATGACTCTCACCAACTTGGGTACTAGACTTACTTGCACCTCTTCTATATTTTCTTTCTTGTTTCTTTTCTTACTTACCTCACTCTTTTTTTCTCATTTAAGCTTCATTTGTGATCCTCTTTTACTTGTTGAGGTATTAGAATATTCAACACAAATTTTCTTTTGTCATAGACAAAGGAATAGGTGTTAGTAGTGTCATCATAAATAACTCTTTTATATATTGTCATGGTCTACCAAACAAGAGGTGGATGGTTTCCACAGGAATGACATCATAAATAACCTTATCTTTATAGTTCCTAATGGAAAAGTTAAGCTTCACTTGGTCACTTACTTCTAACTGACCCTCGTCATATAGCCATTGAAGCTTATATAGCTTAGTATAGGGTAGTCTTAATGTTGAGTTTACTAATATATGATGGCTAACACAATTGGCATAACTAATGAGTGAACAAAATTTTTCAAACACTTCGTGCCTAGTTTTAAATATGGCATTCCTTTAGGAATCATCTAGGTGTAGGGTATGGATACCTAAGAGCTTCCTAACCATTAAATGATCTCCCTCTTCCTTAATAACATGTTCACTCTTATAACTTTCACTACTAGAGCCATCACTAGCAAATATAGAAGATTCTTCATGGCTTGAGTAGTGATTTTACCTTCTTAAGATCATGTTCTTTTTAATAGGGCATTAAGAAGCTATGTGGCCTCTCCCTAAACACTTAATGGAACTAGTCCTAGAACTAGAAGGTTAAAGGTGGAATTAGGTTCTTTAAGTGGTTTAGGTTTAGAAGAAGTATCTTATTTGCTCTTAAAGTGCACTTCAAATTTTAACTTGAGAGGAAGTGCCAACTTTCGTCTCCTTCTTGCCCCTCCACTTGGGCTTAGATGGTTTGAGGTCCCTTTTCTATAGGATCCACTTTTACTCAATTGGCTCTCCACTTTGGTACATGGATAAAGGAGCTCCTCAAGATCAATATGGGACCTTAAGATGTTTTGATGAGACATATAACCTCTACCCTTAAATCTAGATATGGCAATAAAGTTTGGAATATTAGCATTCTTTTAACACAAGTTTCATGAATTTTGAACAATAAATGAATTTTCTATAATTTGTATAAAAATATTATACAGGGAAATGCCTACTTTTAAACCAATCTTTGATCCTATCAAGAATTTTTATTATTGTGGCGATCTTAGACTTATCAATCTTTGATAGTGGCCCCTACCTTTCATGACTTATCACTCACATTCACATCTATTTCTTAAGCATAGTGTCAATATCCTTCCCTAAACCCGTTACCCAAAAATATCCCCTTTTAAAATTACATTTTAAGGTGATCCTTTTTTCATTCATATCAACCTCTATTGTAGTGATCAATATTCAAGGTTTACCTTTCCTCAAGAAAGTGGCACCTAATCCTTCTTCTTCTTTCCTTTCCACTATTTATTTCTTCTTCTCTTTTTTCTCTAGGAAATACTATACACCATAAGCCTTTCATATACATTTGATCATGCATTAGTTTAAGGACTATGATTACAAGCAGTTTCTCTAGGACATACATACTAGGGAAGGCCCATAGAGAGGACCTTTATGGTCAAACCCATACCCGTCCTTCATGGATTAGGAAGGCTATATTGGTTGGCCTTCTCACTGAGTAGGATAAGCCTGAATATAAGGTGGTCTAGAAGTGCAACATGTGTAACCAGAGTAGTAACAAGGGTGGTACTGCACACACTAGGGGTAGTTGATTATATGTTGACATTGTTGAATTTATAGTAAGTTATTTATCTGTATATTTGTTTTACTACAGTATAACTTAATAATAATTTAGTTGTTTAACTTTTTTAATGAGGGGATATATAGGTATGCTATTGGCCCATTTGAGTTGTTTTTGGTGACTCACTAGAAATAGTTGGGCAATGGGAACTTTATTGATGAGCACTTGTATCAAAGTATTGTTAGTTGTAGCAAACAATTTTCATTTTAAATTTAAATAACTTTGCATTATTCATAATTTTTAATGTATTAATAAGCAGGAGTAGTACAATAGGTGCCTAGTTGATTTCAAGACTAGAGGCGAGTCTCTTAAGTTGGATGTGAGGACTTAACTCTGGATAAAGATTGTTAGTGGGAGGCACCATGGTCACCTTTATACCATAACCTACTTAGCCTTTAATATTCATCGGGGGTCATCCTCGATGACACAACCTTCCCCTTCTAATGGCACTGAGTCTACACGTATAAATCCATAGGTGGAACACCTACTGTCACACCCTGATTTCTGGACCCGAATCTCAATGTAATCAAGATAATGATTAATATAAATGCGAGTAAATTTTTCACGTTTAAAATAATTTCAAAAACACCACAAAGACTACATCAAGACCCGAACTACAGAAAATCAAAGAGTGAGATTTAATAATTTGTAAACTGGATCGTTAATCAAAACGCCCACATATATATACAAAATAATTTGAGTTTACAGCGGAAGAAGAATATGTATACAGGGCACCCACCTAGTTCCATATATGAAGATATGGAAAAAGGCTCAAACAATCATGCAATTTCATAATATAAGCCTATTAGGCTATAATCGACTACGCACCTAAATCGTAATTATACATCATTAATTATAAGCAGCCTCTATTTGAGACATTCATCACCAAATGGTATCAATTCAAATATCATCACCATTAATATATATTATCATAATCATTCATTCGCATATTAAGCAATACACATTCACAAAGCATCCATCATCGATATCATTATTCATAATTTAATTCATTACAACATATTTGACAATCGCTGTCGGCCAAGGCTTTCCATTACAACTATTTACCTTCCTTTAAAACTTTAGCTCAAAAGCACACTCTCATCCCATGACAACCCTGCATCACAATCTAAAAAGAAGACAACATGGGAGAGTGAGTTATACATTCAAAATGACGAATATAAATACATTATGATTATGTATACATGCATTCAACCAACATGTTTGCTTTACAATAAATCATCAATTCATCATTAAACCATTATCAAGATATTATCTAAGGTATACAAGCCTTATTGTTCATAACTCATGTCAAGCACAAGCACAAGCACAAGCACATACACATTCACATAGTCCTACATCATTATGGGCATTAACAATTATCATTATTAAGTCATTTAAATCTTTAATCAATTAACACTCTCTCAAGAAGTTCTCATCTCTGTTTAGTCATCTCCATCTCAAATTCCATGCACCTATGACTAATGCATATGTCAACTGTTTAATGCATATACAATGGATCCATTTCAATCATCCATGCGCATATGGTATCTCAAGTGATCGCAACCACTTATAATCAATCTCATATTGGTTTCCCTCCATGCATGGGGTACTCCCTTTTCATAAAATCCTGTAGGATTTTTCATTGTGATCGCAACCACATATCAATCAATTCATATTGGTTTCCCGCAGTGCATGGGGTACTCTCTTTTCATAACCCCGCAAGGCTTTCTCCATGATCGCAACCACGTTTCATTCATTTTACATTGGTTTCCCACTACGCATGGGGTACTCCCTTTATAGTCCCGCAAGACCAATTTTATTTCCACATACTGGTGATCGCAACCACCTTCATCATATCATATCGGTTTCCGGCCATGCATGAGGTACTCCCCTCATAGAATCCTGTAGGATCTTTCTCTTTTCAATATACTCGTGATCGCAACCACGTTCATCATTCTCAACATATTAGTGATCACAACCACCTTCATTCATTAACATATTGGTTTCCTGCCACGCATGGGGTACTCCCTCTCATATAGTCCCGCGAGACCATTCATTGTGATTGTAACCATATAATCAATGCTATGCCATGCCATAAATGTAAAATGCAATAATGCATATGCCAAATCTTAACCTCGCAAGGATTTCTCACCCTATCATTTAGGGGTATATTATATATTTAGTTTTGTTATCATTGGCATACAATCAACCACAAGTCCCCTCAAGGCATGACATTCACATTTTCATAAATCCATACATGGAAATCATAATATATCAATCATCATAGCATTAATCCACGCATGGAAACCAACAAGATATTTCAAAATATACATTCAACAATCATCATTGCATCTCATACATACAAGTCAATACTTGCATTAATCATAATGACACCATACTCATCAATAATAGCAAACACTACTTATTCAAGGGCATGTTTAACAATAATGTCCCTTTTTATTCAATATTAACATTTATAATTCAGTACGTGTGGCATCATTTACTTTTAATCATCATTAACATCATATCAAATTCATTGATTTACACAACTAGTTGCCATTCAATTGTCCCCTCATTAATTTCATTATCATACAAGGTGTGTCATATAACCACACCATTTACTTTTCATCATTAATTATTATATCACATCAATAGTGGTGGACATTTATGCTTTTATAACATGATTTAGGCATATATATATGAGAAAAACATCAACACCACCAAGACATACCACAAATCACATACCCCTAATACCATCTCTTGTTTTTACATAATAAAAAGGGGTTTCGGGCAATAATGAGCCCATAACAATTTTAACATTAAGACATGAGAAAGGTTCACTTTTAGTCTTAAAAATAGAGGGACATGTCATAAATATTACCTATTAGTCCCAATTTGGCAATCATAAAAAGTTGGATTCAAAACCTTCTTAAACTCGAGTTTTACGCCTCATGAGAGTTAGAAAACTCTAATTAAGGTGAGGCCAATTTTCACACCTCCGTAACATTATTATCTACAACTTTCATGAAGAACTTGAAGGCCAACAATGTCATTAAGATGCCCAAACATGCCAAAAATAGCAAAGGAATTACAGCAGTTGGAAAAACAACATAACAGTGGTCATAACAGGGCCATGAATCGATTCAGCCCTTGCATGAATCGATTCATGCATCCTAAAAGCACCAAAATTGACAAGTAGAGGTTCAGATCCCTCATTGTAAACACCTCTTTTTGTCCGGCCAGTTTCTCTTGATAATGAACAACACCACAAAGAACAATTGAAGACTCAAGATCAAATATACACAATTTAATTATGATAAAAAATTTGATGAGCAATCAAGGATTTGAGTCAAAGAACTTACAAAGGTTTAAAACAAGTGAAAAATGTTCATCCAAGTGCCTAAGGATCAAAGGAACCAAGCCATATGCAATTACATCCCAAAAAGGGTGAAACAATGCATAAAAAAGGAAGGAACAGGTCTTTGAATCGATTCAATGAGATGGTGAATCGATTCATACATTTTGGAAGCTTAAAATTTGTAATTCAGGAAGCTTTGAATCGGTTTAGGAAGTTATTGAATTGATTCATGCATTGGAAAATTAAGTTATTTGAAGGTATAGTGCAATGAATCTATTCATGGGAATGATGAATCTATTCATGAGAAGGAATTTATTCATGAGAATGATGAATCTATTCATACGTTTGAATTATTTGAAGTCACAGTGAAATGAATCAATTCATGGGAATGATGAATCTATTCATAAGAATGAATCTATTCATGAGAATGAATCTATTCATGAGAATGAATCTATTCATGTGAGTATGAATCTATTCATACGTCTGATGCTCTTGAAAAATCATGAAATTAAGCCTTGAATCTATTCAAAGTGTGCTTGAATCTATTCATTTTCTATTAAATGTCAAAATACACTAAATGAATAGATTCATTTACTTCTGTTCACACTAAGGGCTTAGAGCATAAAACCCTAGGAAAATCCCCCTAGGAATTAGGTTTATTAATCTCTATAATGTGTCACTTAGCTTACAACATGCGTATCATAGGTACCTTTATACCTAGGTTACAAAGTAGGCATTGGCCCATTAAGCCATAATCTTAATCAGCCTACCACTAAGTGACGTGGGGAGGTTTGTGAGGACCACTCACCGAACTTGGGGGGAATAGGAGCCTCCTAGCCATGAGCCTTGGGTGTGAGGCCGAGCGAAGTGGTTAAATGTCAGGTTAAATTCTTCCTATAAGATTTCCTTGATTACCGAGAGAGAAAAGTTGTCGCTTGGGTAGAAAATTTTAGGTGAGCAAACTGTATTTTCGGGTGGTAATTTCTGAGTGAGGCGAGTCTTCATTTCCGAGTGAGGATTCCGAGTGGGACGAGTCTTCATTTCTAAGTGAGGATTCTAGGTGAGGATTCCGAGTGAGGATTTCAAGTAGGACGAGTCTTTATTTTTGAGTGAGGATTCTGAGTGGAGCGAGTCCTCACTTTTGAGCGAGGATTCTAAGTAAGGTGAGTCTTGGTTACGTGGCAAGAGTACGATAACTATCATTTGTTATCACAAAATGGTGGGGAAACGCGCCTGTCATGATTATGCCATTTTTATGTCCCCAGGTTATTTAAGGGTGTGTCATTTCACCCAAAGTTATCTTAAAGTGTCACATCCATCGATTTGGGGCTCTTGAATCTCCCATCGTTGGATCCTGGGCTACGTGGCTCCATCTGGAGGAATCAACTCCTAGATACATCGCGTCCGTTGTTCCTTCTTACCTTTTGGCATTCTTACCATTGGATTAAAGGGCATGATCAAAATGTGTTTCCCTTTTATAAATTCATTTTCTTCTTTCATTTCAAAACTTTTAGACTTTCACATTTCTCTTCTCCTATAATTTTAGTAACTGAGAGTTCTCCGCGCCTCTGCTATGACTTCTGTTGTTACACTTATGTTCGTGACTTTGCTAGGAATTCTTCTTACCAGGTCAGTGCTTCTTCTTGCCTCAAGCTTTCCTTACTTGTGAGGGTTGTCTATTGTATTTATAAAGGAGAACTACGACTGGGTGAGAGACGACGTGTTACTCCTTTCTTTGTCTCTCTAGAGTGAAGAAAACATGGCCCAATTATAGGCATTGGGGACCTTCAACCATTGTACACTTGCTAAAATGTAGAGTGTGTTTGCTGTTCTAAGTTCGATAAGGTTTGTCATGAGCGTAAGGACCTTAGTGAGTTAGACTTTACCTTTGTGTATGAGACTTTTTTCTCCCGACTCCATCTTTCTTTTCCTTTTTTTGATTTTCAAATTGGGGTACTGTGTGCTTTAAACATTGCCCCCACCTAATTGCATCTGAATGGCTGGGCATTTATGTGTGCATTCGAGATATTATGCGAGCATTTCAGCCGTACTCCTTCGGTGCTCTATTCTTCTATTTTTTTTAACGCCAAAATCTCCAAGGCAGGGATGCTAGTGGGATGGGTTTCTCTGATGGTGTTGCTCACCGTAATCTCATCAGGGCCTTCGACCAGTCCTATAAAAACTTTAAAATGGGTTTCTTCAAAATCCGAGTGGGATTGGATCTACCCAGGGAGGACTTTCTACACGATGTAGATAGCCAACCTTGTTTTCCCCTCTATTGGACCCGCACCTCAATCAAATTCTGAGTGTCTTTGGATGATTTGTCTTTGTCAGAGAGGGTGGACACGTAATTCCTGTATGATGACTTAGGGATTTTTTTTAGCTCTCAGGCCTTGATCGCCCTCTCCCCCCACTCAGATTCCCTTGACACCTGGATAGGTGAGAGTGGTTTGTACTGTTATTGTGCTTTTTTGGTTTTATGACTTGCTTTGTTTGACTGAGTGTATGTTACTTATGCAGCTGACATGGCCCCCGAGAAGCTATCCATGAAGGATTTGAAGAAACATTATCTTAGGAAGGGCTCCCGAGTAGGAGGGAGCAAAAAGGTGTCACAGAAGGAAGGGAGGGTTCTCCCTGGGTTATTACCAACTTTGTCCCCATCTCTGTGGTTCCTACCACTTCGCAGCTGGAGAAGGAGGTTGGGCGATCGTCTAAGAGGCCACGCTCAGAACACTGATTGGGAATGCGGAGCAGGGTCAGAGGCTTTCGGACTAGGTCGTCCTGACTCCCCTAGACATGTTGAAAACCAACCTGGAGGAGAGGGCCTCTCGGATTGTGGTCTCTGACAGTCCTGAACAGGAGGAGGAGATTCCTGAGCTTTGGAGCCGAGTGCATCGAAGGCAAGATGGGACAATCCCTTCAGGGGAGGTATCGGCGGGGCAGATTGCCCCTACCTTTCCTTGCAAGATGGAGCTCAAAGATAGGAGGTTGGAGAGCTTCGCTAATGGGTCCTTGTCTGGCACCCATAATCCTGTTCAGTCTCTGTGGAACGTTCGATTCCCGGTTTCGGGTTTTATAGATTGGACGGTAGTCTTCAAAGAGGATGAGAGGAAGTTTGAAGGTTTGAACGTGCCATCTATGTGCCGGGTGATTAAGATGCAACCTCTGGGTGACCTCGATGACTCGGTTCTTGGAGAAGAAATTCATAGAGCAGGAGAAGGAATTGGTGATGCTGAGGGCAGAAAAGACCATCCTCCTCCAGGAGAAGGACCAGCTGCAGCAATCATGTGACTTTTCTGCCTTGCAACTTGACAACGCCCAGAAGGAGGTTGGGGAAATAGCCAACGAGCTTAGGCAGGCTAAGATTGAGTTGTCTGAAGCTCAGAGGGGTTAAGAGCTAGCTGAGGCAAAATTGGCTACTGCCGTAGGGCAATGTGCCAATCTGGGCAGGAAGCTAAATTCGGTCGAGGAGGCTTATGGCCTGGTCTACGCAGGCAAGAGGAGGCAGAGAAGAGGCTAAAGGAGGTGGAGTCCGCTTTGGAGAAGGAGAAGCAGGAGAAAGAGTCCTATAAGGTTTTTTTTATGGAAGATGTGTTGGAGAAGTACGTATCGACTTTTGACCTTTGCCGGCGGCAAATACACTTACTGAATCCTACCTTGGAGTTGAATTTGGAAGGTATCGACTTATTTCGTGAAACATCCAAAACCAGTTTAATCAACCCGAGTTAGTTCAACAGTAACCGAAGGTAGAAAAATTAAATAATGCCCAAAAACAGGGGAGGTTTTTCCAAAAGAGAATGAAACCAATAGAACCGGGTAAAGTGAAAGAGGAGGGGAAGAAAGCAAGAGGAGTGAAACCCATTCCCTGCAGAAGGATAAGACGCCTAAGCGAACCTAGCAACACCACGCGTACTCGCTCAAGTGAGATCTGACTCCGCTTGGGCGATACCACTCGTAGCCTTCCCTCAAAACCACACTCGCTGCAGCAAATCCCCACTCGCTGAAGCGAAAAGCTACATTCGGCACTCGTTCACTCCACTCGGCATTCCCTCACCCGGATTTCAGCACCTGATTCACTCGAAAAGGTCCACTCTCAATTCACTCGGATTGGCCCTTAAACATACCAGCTCCATTCAGAAAACATAACACATTCCCTGACTTCACTCAATCGGAATACATATACGGCAACTCGGAAATGGTTCCCATAGCCACTCACTCGGAATCTATGAAGACTTCTCACTCGGAATGACTTTCACATCCTTTTTACCACTCGGGGTATTTCACTCATTTTTCGCTCGGTAACCATAACTTTCCCACTTTAGTTATCCTGCTAAATCAAGACTCACTCAGATTCCCTTGCTACTAATAATCTATTACAATGTGGTCCACTTAGAGCCTTAGGTGTCGCTTTTCTGTCGGGAAACCTTCACTCGGCAGATTCTCACTCGCTAATTGTTAATTATTCTACACTCAGAAAATCCTAACAGTTATCACTCGGAAAGTATCTAGATCAATCCTCACTCGGTGACCCGTGCTCATTCACTCGGTAATACCTAAACTCTTCGGCACTCAGAATAAATCACTGTCTCACTTCCCCCATCAACTCTTAATCCCATTTCTACCCATGGTTATACCAACCTCACATACTCAGTAAGTACATATACATATATTACTCGGATCATTCACGCAAGATAGAATAACACACAGTATGATAGATATAAGGGATATAAATAATTACAGGCACAAGGTCACGTCTTCTACCCAAGAGGGTTCAAGTTCTAGTATAAAGAGACTACGACTAAAATACCAGCCGGCCAAGGCTTAACAAGGCATATACACAGCATATACATGAACACATAATTTCCATAGTGCACCAGCACTTCACTCGGCATTCAGCTCCTCCTTCATCCTTCATTCCGAGAGACATTCACTAAAAAGTATAGCCACAGTAGGGGTGAGCTTTTACATATAAAATGACAGTCAATGACTCGGTATCAGTATCAGTACGCACACTCATGTTCACTCGGTCGTATTCAGGTTAAACTAAGGCCATGCAGATTAGAATAATATCAATAACATACACTCACATATATATTACGTGAAGTTCATTCTCATTCACACAATCACATGCATCGACTCACTCAGAATTCCTTCGTATCACTCCGAGTCATACCACACGTACTATCCTAATCAACATCATATCTACATGCATGCCTGCGGATCTGACTTAGGCAGTGACTTTCAGTTACAGGTTCCCTTTACTGGCCTCTTGTCCACTAGCTCTTTCCGCGTGGTACCGGCCTCCCATTGACGTCTCGAGACCTATCTCTAGCTCCCACGGCTACCACGAGCTCTCACAGGATCTAGCCAAGGCCTGTAGCTGGAAATCATTCCTTTGGGGCTCTTGACCTTCCACGGGTCACCCCATTCCTACACATGCAGCTTATGCGTTTTGTCAGTAAGCATCATCACGTATCCGACACATTCTTCGTAACCATCAAAGTAGAAACCAATTCAACATAGTTCCTACATTTACTCGTCAATCATACCAGCATGCACAACAATCAAACAGTTCATGGTAATAACATCAGACAAACCAACTAACAGCCATACATTCATATCCTTACGGTATTAACAGTAGTAGAACCATGCATCACACTCGTCAATGTGTAAAAGGCTATTAGACCACATTACCACCACCTTGAATACATGCACAATATTGTATAACTATTAACAAGATACTACTAACATACACATGGAATCCAAAGATCAACAATCATGCATCAGACACAGTCGTCACAGACACATGCACACACTTAAAGCAATATATTCATCCGGTACCGTTTGTAAACCATGCATTTGACATGCAAGCGCCCCCTACCTACAGAAGGGACTGTGTTTGAATATATTAACAGGTCCAAAAGATGTGCAAGGATTTTGATAATGACAAGTACTCTTGAAGAAACCGATGCAAAAACAAAGACATGAAATCAGAATTGAAGTAACAGCGAAGCTAATCGATTAGGCCATAGATGCTAATCGATTAGGAGCTTTCTGTCTTGGAAGAAATTGCATCAGGGTTGAAGATAATCGATTAGTGAAGCCACACAATCGATTAGATACTCACTGGAATTAAGATAATCGATTGCACACTTGAGACTAATCGATTACAGCAATCAAAAATGGAATTAAATGCATCAGGCACACATGCTAATCGATTAAGGGAGCCATATAATCGATTAGGAAGCCACTGGAATTTAAGGTAATCGATTGCAAGACATGCTAATCGATTAGGACGCTACGAAAACAAATTAAATGCATCAGGTATAGATGCTAATCGATTACAGGTAATGAGATAATCGATTAGTGACTCTCTGACTTGAAGCTAATCGATTACAACGCGAGGGTGTAATCGATTACGCTAGTGGAAAAACAGATTTAAGTGGGAAACCAGGTCATGTCTCCCCCATTCTTCAAATTTCCACTAACTGCAACGGCTATGATGGACTAGGGCACTCCTCAACAGCTATCTTGGGTCTATAAATTGAAGAGGAAGACAAGCACAAACATACAACCAAGAAGCAACAATTCATAGCTCTATTTTGTGCTTTGTAAGCCTATTTCTTGCATATTGTACTTTCACTTGTATATCCTCTCATCTTGAGAGATTAGAATTTGGGAGAGCTTTTCATTTGTATATTTGCTCTATTGAGAGAGTGTATTGATTGTAAACAAACACCAAACATACAAGTTATTCACTCTAGGTTGAGTGGTTGTTCACTCTAGGTTGAGTGGTTACAAAGGTTGTGGACTCAACCTTTGGGATATTGTGAGATTGAGAGATTGGGTGGGTTGCCCTTATACTTGTGAGGATTGGGTTCTTGAGTGTGGGACACTAGGAAGCCGCAATTGCTTAAAGTTGTATCTCTAGTCTACAATAGTGGAAAATCCTCTAAGTGGGTTGCTTAGAGGCAAGACGTACACTGGATTGGGTGGAACTCGTTACATCGGTTTGCAAGCTTCTCTTCCTTACTCTTTTACTTCCATACATTGCATACTTATTGATTGGTATTGTTTGGTTGAGAAGAACATACTTGAACTTGCTTAATTTGCTATACTGTAGACATTGCACACCAAGTGTTTGCTAAATTGCCTCAGCAATACTTACCTCTTGTAGTGCATTGCATATCATTGTTACTTGCTTTCACTTGCATAATCTCATAAACTTGGTTATAGAAATCAATTTCAAAGGTATTCCAAGCAAAAGTTTTATAACTCAATTCACCCCCCCCTCTTGAGTATTGAGGCCACTTGAACAACAAGTGGTATCAGAGCTTGACTCTTGGTAGATCAAGCTTAACAGCTTTAAGAGATTAAATGGCCTCAAGTTCTCAAAATGTTTTTCCCGAGGGTGGTGCGATAAATAGACCTCCCGCTTTCAATGGGGAAGGGTATGCGTTTTGGAAAGAAAGAATGAAAATCTTCATTCAATCAATTGACTTGAGAATATGGAATACCATTGAAAATGGTCCCTATATACCAATGCATACTATAGATAGCAAGAATGTTGAAAAACCTATAGATGAATGGACAAGCGAGGAAGAAAAGAAAGTCCAATATGGCTACAAGGCCAAAAATCTCATCACCATGTCTTTAGGACAAGATGAATTTTTCAGAATAATAACATGCCAAACTGCTAAAGAAATGTGGGATACTCTTCAAGTAACCCATGAAGGCACTAATGATGTAAAGGACTCAAAGATTAGTACTCTTACTAGTCAATATGAATGCTTTAGATTAAACTCTCATGAATCGATTGTTGATATGCAAAAAAGATTTACTCTCATCATTAATCAACTCATTACACTTGGAAAGACTTACACTAACAAAGAACTCATTCATAAAGTGTTGAAAAGTCTTAACAGAGAATGGCAACCGCTAGTTACCGCCATCAAACAATCTCCTAGCATAAACGAAATGTCTCTCGCCACTTTATTTGGTAAGTTGCAGGAACAAGAACAAGAGCTGAAAGAATTAAAGATGGCGGAAGAGGAAGAAAAATCTTCCAAGAAAAAGGGTCTTGCTCTCAAGGCTACTTCCACAAATGAAGAAGAAGAATCCGGAAGTGAACTTGATGAAGAAGAAGAATTTGGACTATTTGTAAAACGCTTCGGGAAATTCATGAAAGGCAAACGCTTTCAAAGAAGCTTCAAAAACTCAGGTAAGAAACCTATCACTAAAGAAAACTCTCCCTCACCCAACTGCTTTGAATGTGGCAAGGAAGGGCACTTCAAAGCCGATTGTCCAAACCTCAAAAAGAAGGGCAAGGACAAACAAAGAAGAAGAAGAGCCTATATTGCTTGGGATGAGAATGATGTGAGCAGCTCCGACGACTCGGAAGATGAGCAAGCCAATCTTTGCTTAATGGCAAATCATCAAGAAGAAGACAATGAGGTAAATCTTCTTGACTTAGATAAAAATGAGCTGTTAGATGCATTTGAGGAATTATATGATAAATTTACAAAAATCTCTAGTAAACTCAAAGCATCTAGGAAAACTAGTGATACTCTTGAATTGCATCTCATGGAAGTTTGTAAAGAAAATGAGAGCTTAAAAGAAGAGCTAGAGAAAGGTCAAACATGCTCTAAGGAGAAACCATGTGATTTTGCTAAAAGATGCATTATGTTAGAAACCAAGGTTGAAGACCTAAATAGGACACTAGAGAAGTTCACTAATGGAAGAGATAATTTGAATATCCTACTTGGGCAACAAAAATGCATGTTTAGTAAAACCGGTCTAGGATATGACCAAGAACATAGTAACCATAAAATGGAGAAACACTACAAAAACTTCTTTGCACCACCAAGCAAATCCTCTTCACCTTTTATGAAATGCAATCATTGTGGTACCAAAGGACATAGTGCTTATAAGTGTAGTGTTAGGAAACTAGGACCAAAGGTCTTAAGAAAGGTGTGGGTTCCCAAAGGAACATCTCCACAAGCTAACCTTAAAGGACCCAACATAAAATGGGTACCTAGTTCTCTAAAATGATTTTGTTTTGTAGGTATGCTTCAAGGCAAGCAACACCCATTGGTACTTGGATAGTGGGTGTTCTAAACATATGACGGGAGACAAAAGTAAGTTCATATCACTTACTCCACGAAGCAAAGGATTTGTTACTTATGGAGATAACACAAAGGGAAGAATACTTGGAATCGGAAATGTCGGTAAAAACTCTTCCACCTCCATAAATGATGTTTTATATGTTGAAGGACTAAAACATAACTTGCTTAGCATTAGTCAATTATGTGACAAGGGCTATAAAATTGTTTTTGAATCAAATGGTTGCATAATTGAAAATAAACTAAACAAGGAGATAAAATTTGTTGGTCAAAGAGTAGATAACATTTACATGATTAATCTAGATTGTCTTGCTTCAAATGATGTACAATGCTTTATAACTAAAGAGGATGAATCATGGCTTTGGCATAGAAGAATCGCTCACATTCATGTAGACCATTTAAATAAACTTGTTTCAAAAGATTTAGTTATTGGTTTACCAAAACTGAAATTTGAAAATAAATTCTGTGACGCTTGTCAAAAAGGAAAACAAGTAAAGGCTTCTTTTCAAGCAAAAAATATTGTTTCAACAACAAGACCTTTGCAGCTTTTACATATGGATTTGTTTGGACCTTCGAAAATCAAAAGTTTTGGTGGAAACTATTATGGTCTAGTGATTGTGGATGATTACTCTAGATATACATGGACATTGTTTCTTACTCATAAACATGAAGCATATCATGCATTCAAGAAACTTGCAAAGATTATCCAAAATGAGCAAAACTCAAAAATCGCATCCATTAGAACCGATCATGGGGGAGAATTTGAAAACCAATCTTTTGAAAAATTTTGTGAAAAGTTTGGCATTGAACATAATTTTTCGGCTCCAAGAACTCCACAACAAAATGGAGTAGTTGAAAGGAAAAATCGATCTTTAGCGGAGCTTGCAAGAACTATGTTGAATGAAGCAAATATTTCAAAACAGTTTTGGGCCGATGCCGTGAACACCGCGTGTCATGTTATGAATCGTTGTTTGATAAGGCCTATATTAAAGAAAACCCCCTATGAACTTTATAAAGGATGAAAACCAAATATTTCCTACTCTCACATTTTTGGATGCAAATGCTTTGTCTTGAACAATGGAAAGGAAAATCTTGGCAAATTTGATGCAAAATCTGATGAAGCAATTTTTCTAGGTTATTCATCTACTAGTAAAGCATATAGACTCTTTAACAAACGGACTTACACAATTGAAGAGTCCATACATGTTAAATTTGATGAACTTAACCAAAATCCTCCGAGAAAGGAAGTTGATGATCTTGTAGGTACCTTCCAAGAAATGAACTTGCAAGACAAAGAAGAAGAAGTCAACAATGATGGAGGTGCAACACAAATAGAGAGACAACAAGATTGGGTAACATTGAAGGATCATCCCTTGGACAAAATCATTGGAGAAATAACCAAAGGGGTAAGTACTCGAAACGCCATTAGAAATGCATGCAATCACTTGGCTTTTGTATCCCAAATAGAACCCAAAAATATTGACGAAGCCATTATTGATGAACATTGGATGTTGGCCATGCAAGAAGAGTTAAACCAATTTGAAAGAAATAAAGTTTGGGAACTTGTGCCAAGACCCAATAATCATCTAATAATAGGCACCAAATGGGTTTTTAGAAATAAGCTAGATGAAAATGGTATAATAACTAGAAACAAAGCTAGACTAGTTGCAAAGGGATACAACCAAGAAGAAGGAATAGACTATGAAGAAACATATGCTCCCGTAGCTAGGTTAGAAGCCATTAGATTATTGCTAGCTTTTGCATGTTGTATGGATTTCAAATTGTATCAAATGGATGTCAAAAGTGCGTTCTTAAACGGCTACATTCAAGAAGAAGTTTATGTAGATCAACCTCCCGGTTTTGAAAATCATATATTTCCAAACCATGTCTTCAAATTGAGAAAAGCCTTATATGGTTTGAAGCAAGCTCCAAGAGCTTGGTATGAAAGATTAAGCAAATTCCTTTTAGAACACAACTTTGAAAGAGGAAAGGTTGATACTACATTGTTTATAAAACGCAAACAAAATGACATCCTCTTGGTACAAATCTATGTAGATGACATAATATTTGGTGCTACTAATGAAAATCTTTGTCAAGAATTTGCCAAGATTATGCAGAATGAATTTGAAATGTCCTTGATGGGAGAACTCACTTTCTTCCTTGGACTACAAATAAAACAAGCCATTGATGGAACGTTCATTAGCCAAACCAAATACTGTAAGGAACTACTTAAAAGGTTTGGAATGGACAAGGCAAACGAGATAGCTACACCCATGAGCACATCCTGCTATCTAGACAAAGATGAAAAGGGTAAGGACATTGAAATCACCAAATATCGAGGTATGATTGGATCCTTACTGTATTTAACTGCGAGTAGACCTGATATTATGTTTGCGGTATGCATGTGTGCTAGATATCAAGCATGTCCTAAAGAATCACATTTGACTGCCGTAAAAAGAATTTTGAAATATCTTGTGGGTACTCAAAATGTTGGTTTATGGTATCCCAAAGGCGTTGAATGTAATCTTTTAGGATATTCTGATTCCGACTTTGCGGGGTATAAGCTTGATAGAAAAAGCACTAGTGGTACATGCCATTTGCTTGGTAGTTCCCTTGTTTCTTGGCATAGCAAGAAACAAGCAAGTGTTGCATTGTCAACAGCTGAGGCAGAATATGTAGCAGCTGGTAGTTGTTGTGCTCAAATTCTTTGGATGAGACAACAACTTCTTGATTTTGGTATTTCCTTGAATAAAGTCCCCATTAAATGTGATAATACAAGTGCCATTAACATCTCCAAGAATCCAGTAATGCACTCTAGAACCAAACACATTGAAATTAGGCATCACTTTATTAGAGATCATGTGTTAAAAGGGGATTGTGTACTTGAACATGTAGAAACTTCTAAGCAACTAGCTGATATTTTCACAAAACCCTTGGCTAGAGAGCAATTCATTCACATAAGAAGAGAGTTAGGCATTCTTGACATGTCCAGTTGTGTTTGAATCTTTTGATAAGAACCTTGTTGAATGGCATAATGCATGGCATATATCACTTTTTATGTTTGGAACCTTGCTGTTTGATATGTTTGAAGTTTTTGACTCCATAATCGATTACATTGTTAATCCCAATCGATTACTAAGCTTCTATTTCTAAGCTAATCGATTAGAGCTCACCCATAATCGATTACAATCATTCTGTTTCAAAGATAATCGATTATCCATGATCCATAATTGATTACGAAACTTCTGTTTCAAGTTCAAAACGTTTCCTCTTCTTCATAATCGATTACCACATTGCTCCAATCGATTAGGACGATTCTGTTTCCAAACTAATCGATTACCCTAACCCTATAATCGATTACCCTTTGTATAAAACGTTTGAAATTCCCCAGAAACAGTGACCTAATCGATTACCACCTGACACGTAATCGATTAGTCTGCGTTCTGAAGAGACAACTGCAACTCCCTAGGCTCACTCGAAACTCTCCCTCTCTTAACTCACTTCACTCCTTTCTAAACTATCTTTCCTCATTCCCAAACCTAATTTTCACCTATAAATACCCCCTCATTCCCCTTCTCATCTCACACTACCTCCTTCCTCTCAAACCTCTCAAAAACTCTCTAGCACTCATCTCTCTTCATCTCCTTCTTTTTGCATTTTCCACCATGTCTACCTCAAGGAATGTCAAGAGAGCTAGGTCCTCTGCTGCTCAAGCTCATAATCCCCTTGACTTCTCAAGGTTTTTCTCTTCTCCTAGAGATCTTCAGAATTTTATGAAGAATTTTTCTGAAAAGGAGATTATGACCCCTCATTATACCATTGCTGACACCTTTGACAACCCAAGCCTTACCTTCACCTAAAGCCTCCACCACTACAACCTTTTCCCCTTCCTATCCCTCAAAGAAGAAGAATACTATCCTGAGCTTATGAAAGTATTCTACTGCAACCTCCGCCTTGTCAATGGGATGGTTGAATCCAAGGTGAAAAACACCACCATCAAACTCTCCAATGCCCAGTTTGCAGAGATTTCCAAACTGCCCCTCAACAACGCTGACTTTGATGGAGGCGAACCTGAGGATGAATGGGGCTTCAATGCTCTTACTGCTTGCCAATCTTTATGGAAAGCTGACCGTCCTAGGAGCAACCACAAACTAGTTGGCCACTTGACCATGAACAACCGCCTGCTCCACTTCTTCTTGGTCAAGATGATTGTTCCCCGTGGTGGGAACTATGCTCTAGTTGAAGAGGATGATGTCCTCTTAATGTGGGCCATGCTGAACCACAAAGAGATCAACTGGGTTCAGTTGATCAAGTTCCACATGCGCCATGCCAAGGACCAACAAAAGCTCCCTTATGGTATCCTCCTCACCAAAATTTTCAAATTCTGTGGAGTAGATTTAGCAGGGGAACTCTCTGAGAAAGTGCCCCCTAGAGCTTGCATTGGCACCCATCACCTCACCAAAATGGGTCTTGTTTTCTCCAATGGAGCATGGTACTCACAAATGGAGGGCGTTTATGCCAACATTCCCTTCCAAGCTCCTGCTGAAGAAGCACCTGCTCCTCCTCCTCCTTCACCTCAACCACAAGCTGCAGCCTCTTCATCTGCCCCACAAGCTGACCCTTTTGCATCTCTCTACGCCCATCTTGATTGCCGCTTCGATCGACTTGAAAACTCCCTCCAAGAGTTTTCCATGACCGAGCAGCAACATTTTGAGATAATGCAGCAGCGTTATGAGGAGCTGGCTCACCAAATTGCAAAAATCCGCTTCTTCAACCCGGATAATTAGATTTTCTGTTTAGTTATATTCCTTGTTTTGTTTTCTGAATTTTGAATAATTTTACTTCTTGTATTTCCCATTTCTTTAAATTCAATAAAAGTATCTTACTTCAGTTGATATTATTTCTCTTCACTGCTCTAATTATTTTTGATGATTACAAAGGGGGAGAAGAATATATGTTCATATGTTGGATAATGCTCTGATGGATAATATTGATAACATGCTCTGACTACAATTTTGAATATGTTCTGGTGCTCTGGTACTAAGAATATGGATAATAGATGCTCTGTTAACATATTTGAAAAATGTTATCTGTTTGTTAAATTCCTTTTGATAGGGGGAGAATTATAGATAAGAGATAATAAAACAATAGATAAAATGAGATAAGACATTGGCTGCTGAATTGCTTTTTGAAATTGGTCATCTGCTATTTGAAAAAGAGATAATGTAGCAGAGTTGTTTTTGCAAAAGATAAGTCTATATTATTTAAACTAACAACCCTCAAGAGATGAACATAGTTGTCATCATCAAAAAGGGGGAGAATGTGTTTGAATATATTAACAGGTCCAAAAGATGTGCAAGGATTTTGATAATGACAAGTACTCTTGAAGAAACCGATGCAAAAACAAAGACATGAAATCAGAATTGAAGTAACAGCGAAGCTAATCGATTAGGCCATAGATGCTAATCGATTAGGAGCTTTCTGTCTTGGAAGAAATTGCATCAGGGTTGAAGATAATCGATTAGTGAAGCCACACAATCGATTAGATACTCACTGGAATTAAGATAATCGATTGCACACTTGAGACTAATCGATTACAGCAATCAAAAATGGAATTAAATGCATCAGGCACACATGCTAATCGATTAAGGGAGCCATATAATCGATTAGGAAGCCACTGGAATTTAAGGTAATCGATTGCAAGACATGCTAATCGATTAGGATGCTACGAAAACAAATTAAATGCATCAGGTATAGATGCTAATCGATTACAGGTAATGAGATAATCGATTAGTGACTCTCTGACTTGAAGCTAATCGATTACAACGCGAGGGTGTAATCGATTACGCTAGTGGAAAAACAGATTTAAGTGGGAAACCAGGTCATGTCTCCCCCATTCTTCAAATTTCCACTAACTGCAACGGCTATGATGGACTAGGGCACTCCTCAACAGCTATCTTGGGTCTATAAATTGAAGAGGAAGACAAGCACAAACATACAACCAAGAAGCAACAATTCATAGCTCTATTTTGTGCTTTGTAAGCCTATTTCTTGCATATTGTACTTTCACTTGTATATCCTCTCATCTTGAGAGATTAGAATTTGGGAGAGCTTTTTATTTGTATATTTGCTCTATTGAGAGAGTGTATTGATTGTAAACAAACACCAAACACACAAGTTATTCACTCTAGGTTGAGTGGTTGTTCACTCTAGGTTGAGTGGTTACAAAGGTTGTGGACTCAACCTTTGGGATATTGTGAGATTGAGAGATTGGGTGGGTTGCCCTTATACTTGTGAGGATTGGGTTCTTGAGTGTGGGACACTAGGAAGCCGCAATTGCTCAAAGTTGTATCTCTAGTCTACAATAGTGGAAAATCCTCTAAGTGGGTTGCTTAGAGGCGAGACGTACACCGGATTGGGTGGAACTCGTTACATCGGTTTGCAAGCTTCTCTTCCTTACTCTTTTACTTCCATACATTGCATACTTATTGATTGGTATTGTTTGGTTGAGAAGAACATACTTGAACTTGCTTAATTTGCTATACTATAGACATTGCACACCAAGTGTTTGCTAAATTGCCTCAGCAATACTTACCTCTTGTAGTGCATTGCATATCATTGTTACTTGCTTTCACTTGCATAATCTCATAAACTTGGTTATAGAAATCAATTTCAAAGGTATTCCAAGCAAAAGTTTTATAACTCAATTCACCCCCCCCTCTTGAGTATTGAGGCCACTTGAACAACAGGGACTCGGGAAGCTCCTCTGTTTCCCGACATTTGATCCGCTGCTCTGTTTGCCTTGTTCAGTCCCCCTTCGAATGCGGTCGTATTCTGCAATCGGCTCGGGGACAGAAAGCTACTCCCTTCTGCTTCGGTGGTCGTCCTTCACCAATGGAAGGAACTCTGAATCTTCTACAACACCGTCTTCATGGATTTCCAGAAACAGAGAACAGAGAACAGGGAACAGGGAAGAAGAAGGAGAACGACGAAGAAGAGAAGAAGGAATTAAGAGAAAGAGGTAGCAGAAGAGGAATTTTGAAAGGAATACATATCAACCGTGGCCAGGACATATATATATATATATACGTACGAAGAGAAGAGAAGTGGGGTGGGAAAGCGTGAATTGGCAGTCTACTCATGACACACACCACTCACAAGCGGCCAGCTATCACAATTACTCAGCCATCATTTCCCAAGTTGAACTAATTAAATTAATTATAGTTGACAAGTAACTTTTCCACTTTTATAATTATTATTCTAATGGCTCAATTTCACCCGGTAATTCGTTTTAAATCGGGATATTACAGTTCTCCCCCTCTCAAAAGAATTTTGTCCTCGAAATTCAATCGGTAACTCATCTTGATCAAACAACTCAGGGTACTGCTACCTCATGGCATCCTCGCGTTCCCAGGTATAAGAGGTATACCCGTCCTGCTGCCACTCTACCTCAACCAGTTGCATATTTTTACTCCTTAAACGCTTTACCGATCGGTCCACTATTCTAGTCGGTATAGTCACAGTGGTCAGGTCCTCTTTAATCTCCACTTCATCATCCGACATCGTGTAAGTGGAATCATGTAAGTACTTCCTTAATTGAGACACATAAAACACGTTATGCAACCGGGATAAGTGAGTCGGTAATGCTATTCGGTATGCCACAGGGCCGATCCGCTCTAATACCTCATAAGGCCCAATGTATCGGGGGCTTAGCTTTCCACATTTCGAGGCTCGCCCGACTCCCTTGCCTGGTGAAGTCTTTAGAAACACTCTGTCTCCGACTGAGAACTCTAGTGGTTGGGTTCGTTTATCGTGGTAGCTCTTCTGCCTATCCTGAGACGCCTTCATCTTTTCCCTTATCACTCAGATCTGTTTTGAGGTCTGCTTCACAATTTCTGGTCCCAATAGTAGACTCTCACCTGATTTCGACCAACAAAGTGGGGTTCGGCATCTTCGACCATATAATGCTTCGTAGGGTGCCATTCCAATACTGCTGTGGTGGCTATTATTGTATGTGAATTCGATCAGGGAAAGGTACTGCTCCCAATCTCCACCGTGTTCCAACACACACGCCCTCAGTAAGTCCTCCAAACTTTGTATCGTCCGCTCGGATTGCCCATCCGATTGGGGGTGGTAGGCGGAACTTAGCCAAAGTTTCATACCCAATTCCTGGTGTAGGCTGGCCCAAAACCGAGACGTGAATCTTGGGTCCCTATCCGATACGATAGAAGTCGGCACACCATGCAGTCGGACAATTTCATGAACGTAAATCCGGGCTAACTTATGTAATGTGTATCTCATGTTCACAGGTAGGAAGTGTGCACTTTTTATCAGTCGGTCAACAATGACCCAAATCGCATCATGGCCCGCTCGGTTTTTTGGTAATTCCATGACAAAGTCCATGGCGATTGAGTCCCATTTCCACACGGGGATCTCCAGGGGTTGCAATGCGCTATACGGCTTCTGATGCTCAACTTTCGATTTTTGACAGGTAATACACCGAGCCACATATTCTGCCACATCCTTCTTTAATCCGGGCCACCAGAATTGTGGTCTCAGATCGTGGTACATCTTCGTGGTGCCCGGGTGGATACTTAGTAGACTCTTGTGAGCTTTATCAAGCACCATTTTTCTCAGTTCACTCTCACCCAGTACATATATCCGATTCCTCACTCGGAAAATCCCATCCGGTCCTTCGGTCAAGGACAAGTCCTTACCCTTGGCCTGAATTTTCTTCATCTCAACCAGGTAGGAATCTGACTACTGTTGTTCAAATACCGATTTCAGAAATTCATTAGCAATCCTCAACGTACCAATTGTCATCTTCCGAGAAGAGGGGATGTCCACATGCAAGTTCATGTCTCAGAACTGTTCCAACAACTCCACCTCCTTCACCATCATCACTGCTATATGGAGGGATTTCCGACTCAACGCGTCGGCAACAACGTTTGCCTTACCCGGATGGTACTTCAGTTCGAAGTCATAATCCTTTAAAAATTCCATCCATCTCTGCTGCCTCATGTTCAGTTCCTTCTGGTCAAATAAATATTTGAGGCTCTTATGGTCGATGTAAACTTCGAACTTAGAACCGTACAAGTAATGCCTCCATATTTTTAACGCGAAGACCACAGCTGCCAATTCCAAGTCATGAGTCGGGTAATGCTGTTCGTGAGGCCTCAATTGCCGAGAGGCATAAGCTATCACTCGGTCTTTCTACATCAGCACGCATCCCAATCCGAGTCCTGATGCATCACAATAAACCACGAAGCTCTCTTGTAAGTTAGGCAATGCTAATACTGGAGCGGTCGTCAATTTGTCTTTTAGCTCTCGGAAACTACTCTCGCACTCGGAACTCCACACAAAGGAAATGTTTTTCCGGGTCAATTTAGTCAGTGGCAAAGCTAGCTTAGAAAAACCTTCAATAAACCACCTATAATAACCAGCCAGGCCCATAAAGCTCCTTATCTCCGAGACCGACTCAGGTCTTTCCCATGCCATTATAGCTGCCACCTTTGAAGGGTCTACCGAGACACCCTCCTTGGAAATCACATGTCCGAGAAAGTGGATCTTATCCATCCTGAAATCGCACTTTGAAAATTTTGCAAACAGCTGTTTCTCCTTCAAGACTTGAAGTACCGCTCGGAGGTGTTCTTCATTCTCATCAGAGCTCTTGGAGTAGACTAAGATATCATCAATAAAAACTACTACGAATTGGTCTAAGTACGGGTGGAATATGCTGTTCATGTAATTCATGAATATGGCAGGTGCATTTGTCACACCGAACGACATCACTACATACTAGTAGTGGCCATACCGAGTCCTAAAGGCAGTCTTGGGAATATCCGAGTCCTTTACCCGGATTTGGTGGTATCCCGACCGTAAATCGATCTTTGAGAAGACTGAAGCACCACGCAGTTGGTCAATCAGATCGTCGATCCTGGGCAACGGGTAACGGTTCTTAATCGTGAGTTTGTTTAGCTGTCGGTAATCTATGCATAGTCTCATGCTGCCATCCTTCTTCTTAACAAGTAGTACAGGTGCGCCCCATGGTGATACACTCGGCCTAATGAATTGTTTTCCGAGTAACTCATCCACCTGCTTTTTCAGCTCAGCCAATTCTGTTGGGGACATTCTATAAGGTGCACTAGAGACTGGCTCGGCTCTAGGGATCAGGTCTATAAAGAATTCGACTTCTCAACTCGGAGGGACACCCGGCACATCCTCCGGAAACACCTCTGGGAACTCACAGACAATCAGAATATCGTTCACTGGGGCTCTACTCTCACCCTCAGTTAAACAAAGCATCATAAACAGCTGAGCTATACCTTGTACCATGTAGTCCTCATGGTTCTGCCTCGGAAAGATTATCCTTCGGTTTCTGCAGTCCACCAACACCTTGTTGGCTGAAAGCCAATCTATACCGAGTACCATGTCAAGGTCCTTCAGAGGTACGCACACCAGATCGAAGGTAAAACTTCGATCGCCCAATACAAATGTTACGTCTTTACACATCGATGATGTCAACACCTTAGGGCCAGTCGGGTTGGCCACTTCCAAAATCCGGTCCATATCCACAGTCGGTAATCTCAAACGTCTTACACAATCATCAGCTATGAAGGAGTGGGTGGCTCCAGAATCAAAAATTACACTAAGTGTATGTTTACCGAGTAGGCACTTACTCTGCACTAAGTCGTTCGCTTGTGCAGCTTCCTCAGCACTGATGGTGTAGACTCTTCCAGCAGCTGGTTGGTCGGTGTTTCTCCTCCGGTTGTTTGGGGTAAACATCATATTTCCTCTGGCTCTGTTGCCTCCGCCCCCGAGCTTTGACCATCTTTTCCACGGCTCCTCTCTTGGAAGCCTCCCTGGCGTACATTGGCACTTGTTTGACGGAGTTGGGGGCAATCAGGGCGAATGTGCCCCTTCTCCTTGCAATGAAAACACTTGACATCTTCACTATCGCAATTCTGAGCAAAGTGGTCGCCACCACATTTAAAACACTTGCCATATTTTGGACGTCCACTCATCTGTCTCCCTTGGTACTGCGATCTTTATATCTAGTAAAGGGTCCATTTCTTCCAATGTTACCTGGCCTCTTAAAGCGTGACTGTTGAGGCCTCAAGAAGGGACCTGCCCTACTGTCCTGGCCTGAGTGGGCCTTGTCGTCTTCTTCAAAGATCCTGCATTTATTCACCAACACCAGAAAGCTCCTAATTTCCTAATATCTGCAAGCTCTTTTGATGTCCGATCTCAGTCTATTCTCGAATTTGAGGCATTTGGAACTCTCAGTCCCGGGTTGTTGGAAGGGTGGATAAAACAGACACAACTCTTCAAATTTGGCTGCATATTCTTCTACAGACATGGAACCCTGTTTCAGCTCCATAAACTCCAATTCTTTCCGACTCCTTACTGTGTCGGGGAAGTACTTCTCTAAGAAGCATGTCTTGAAATTTTCCCAGGTCAGCTGGGTATCATCGTCAGTCAGTCGGTTTCTAGCTATCTTTCACCAGTTCTCTGCTTCGTCCCTCAGTATGTACACCGCGCACTCCACCTTCTGGGCCTCCGTACAGTGGAGGCCCCCAAAAATCCTCTCTAACTCTTGAGTCAATTTGTAAGCTGCCTCAGGTTTACGTCCTCCTTGAAATTCACTCGGCTTCCTCTTCAGGAAGTGGTCCAACACTTCACCATCTTCAGCTCGAGGCTAGCCTTGCCTCTTAAATACGTCAGCGAAACGTTGGAATGCCGCTGCTATGGCTTCCATGCTTTGGCGATTCGTCATTACTTATCCTGAAATTAACACCCCTTCAAGGATAAGTTTACAAGGTTACATTCTTCCGATCGGATCTCATCCTATATTCACTGACTATAGCACATTATATCATCTATATATATACGTCATGCAATCAATCAGACCAGGAGAGGAGTTACCTCCTATCCTCAAAACAATATCTCAACATGAATCATGTTCAATCAGAATATCACAATAATGATGACCACTCGGTCATAACACATACAACCACTTACACTCGGTAAGAATACCTTGGCCTTGGACCTTTCGGTCTGCTCTGATACCAAAATGAAACATCCAAAACCAGTTTAATCAACCCGAGTTAGTTCGCAGTAAACGAAGCTAGAAAAATTAAATAATGCCCAAAAATAGGGGAGGTTTTTCCAAAAGAGAATGAAACCAATAGAACCGGGTAAAGTGAAAGAGGAGGGGAAGAAAGCAAGAGGAGTGAAACCCATTCCCTGCGGAAGGATAAGACGCCTAAGCGAACCCAGCAACACCACGCGTACTCGCTCAAGCGAGATCTGACTCCGCTTGGGCGATACCACTCATAGCCTTCCCTCAAAACCACACTCGCTACAGCAAATCCCCACTCGCTGAAGCGAAAAGCTACATTCGGCACTTGTTCACTCCACTCGGTATTTCCTCACCCGGATTTCAATGCCTGATTCACTCGGAAAGGTCCACTCTCAATTCACTCGGATTGGCCCTTAAACATACCAGCTCCATTCAGAAAACATAACACATTCCCTGACTTCACTTAATCGGAATACATATACGGCAACTCAGAAATGGTTCCCATAGCCACTCACTCGGAATCTATGTAGACTTCTCACTCAGAATACATATACGGCAATTTGGAAGGTATCGACTTATTTCGTGAAACATCCAAAACCAGTTTAATCAACCCGAGTTAGTTCAACAGTAACCGAAGGTAGAAAAATTAAATAATGCCCAAAAACAGGGGAGGTTTTTCCAAAAGAGAATGAAACCAATAGAACCGAGTAAAGTGAAAGAGGAGGGGAAGAAAGCAAGAGGAGTGAAACCCATTCCCTGCAGAAGGATAAGACGCCTAAGCGAACCTAGCAACACCACGCGTACTCGCTCAAGTGAGATCTGACTCCGCTTGGGCGATACCACTCGTAGCCTTCCCTCAAAACCACACTCGCTGCAGCAAATCCCCACTCGCTGAAGCGAAAAGCTACATTCGGCACTCGTTCACTCCACTCGGCATTCCCTCACCCGGATTTCAGCACCTGATTCACTCGAAAAGGTCCACTCTCAATTCACTCGGATTGGCCCTTAAACATACCAGCTCCATTCAGAAAACATAACACATTCCCTGACTTCACTCAATCGGAATACATATACGGCAACTCGAAAATGGTTCCCATAGCCACTCACTCGGAATCTATGAAGACTTCTCACTCGGAATGACTTTCACATCCTTTTTACCACTCGGGGTATTTCACTCATTTTTCGCTCGGTAACCATAACTTTCCCACTTTAGTTATCCTGCTAAATCAAGACTCACTCAGATTCCCTTGCTACTAATAATCTATTACAATGTGGTCCACTTAGAGCCTTAGGTGTCGCTTTTCTGTCGGGAAACCTTCACTCGGCAGATTCTCACTCGCTAATTGTTAATTATTCTACACTCAGAAAATCCTAACAGTTATCACTCGGAAAGTATCTAGATCAATCCTCACTCGGTGACCCGTGCTCATTCACTCGGTAATACCTAAACTCTTCGGCACTCAGAATAAATCACTGTCTCACTTCCCCCATCAACTCTTAATCCCATTTCTACCCATGGTTATACCAACCTCACACACTCAGTAAGTACATATACATATATTACTCGGATCATTCACGCAAGATAGAATAACACACAGTATGATAGATATAAGGGATATAAATAATTACAGGTAGAAGACGACTGAAATACGAATCGGCTAAGGCTTAACAAGGCATATACACAACATATACATGAACACATAATTTCCATAGTGCACCAGCACTTCACTCAGCATTCAGCTCCTCCTTCATCCTTCATTCCGAGAGACATTCACTGAAAAGTATAGCCACAGTAGGGGTGAGCTTTTACATATAAAATGACAGTCAATGACTCGGTATCAGTATCAGTATGCACACTCATGTTCACTCGGTCACATTCAGGTTAAACTAAGGCCATGCAGATTAGAATAATATCAATAACATACACTCACATACATATTACGTGAAGTTCATTCTCATTCACACAATCACATGCATCGACTCACTCTGAATTCCTTCGTATCACTCCGAGTCATACCACGCGTAGTATCCTAATCAACATCATATCTACATGCATGCCTGCGGATCTGACTTAGGCAGTGACTTACAGTTACAGGTTCCCTTTACTGGCCTCTCATCCATTAGCTCTTTTCGCGTGGTACCGGCCTTCCATTGACGTCTCGAGACCTATCTCTAGCTCCCACGGCTACCACGAGCTCTCACAGGATCTAGCCAAGGCCTGTAGCTAGAAATCATTCCTTTGGGGCTCCTGACCTTCCACGGGTCACCCCATTCCTACACATGCAGCTTATGCGTTTTGTCAGTAAGCATCATCACTTATCCGACACATTCTTCGTAACCATCAAAGTAGAAACCGATTCAACATAGTTCCTACATTTACTCGTCAATCATACCAGCATGCACAACAATCAAACAGTTCAGGGTAATAACATCGGACGAACCAACTAACAGCCATACATTCATATCCTTACGGTATTAACAGTAGTAGAACCATGCATCATACTTGTCTATGTGTAAAAGGCTATTAGACCACATTACCACCACCTTGAATACATGCACAATATTGTATAACTATTAACAAGATACTACTAACATACACATGGAATCCAAAGATCAACAATCATGCATCACACACAGTCGTCACAGACACATGCACACACTTAAAGCAATACATTCATCCGGTACCGTTTGTGAACCATGCATTTGACATGCAAGCGCCCCCTACTTACAGAAGGGACTCGGGAAGCTCCTCTGTTTCTCGACGTTCGATCCACTGCTCTGTTTGCCTTGTTCAGTCCCCCTTCGAACGTGGTCATATTCTGCAATCGGCTCGGGGACAGAAAGCTACTCCCTTCTGCTTCGGTGGTCGTCCTTCACCAATAGAAGGAACTCTGAATCTTCTGCAGCACCGTCTTTGTGGATTTCCAGAAACGGAGAACAGAGAACAGGGAACAGGGAAGAAGAAGGAGAACGACGAAGAAGAGAAGAAGGAACTAAGAGAAAGAGGTAGCAGAAGAGGAATTCTGAAAGGAATGCATATCAACTGTGGCCAGGACATATATATATATACGTACGAAGAGAAGAGAAGTGGGGTGGGAAAGCGTGAATTGGCAGTCCACTCATGACACACACCACTCACAAGCGGCCAGCTATCACAATTACTCAGCCATCATTTCCCAAGTTGAACTAATTAAATTAATTATACTTGACAAGTAACTTTTCCACTTTTATAATTATTATTCTAATGGCTCAATTTCACCTGGTAATTCATTTTAAATCGGGATGTTACATTTCGCGTCATAGTGGATGGTAAGATAGTAGACCTTGTGGATTCCGAAGAGGACGAGGAGGTAACCACTGAAGCTGCTGGTGGGGTCGAATCGGCGGTTCATACGAATTCAGTTGCGAATGTCTCCGCTTTCAATGCTTTTGAGACTGAGACTCCTACCGTTGATGCCTTAGTTTAAGCTATACTTGTTATTTATTTTGTTTTGTTCTTATGACAATGTAATATTCTTTTTAACAAATGAATGAAATATTATTGGAATCCAAATTGTTGGCCTTGCTTTT
This sequence comes from Clitoria ternatea, assembly GCA_037962975.1. Classification (NCBI taxonomy): domain Eukaryota; kingdom Viridiplantae; phylum Streptophyta; class Magnoliopsida; order Fabales; family Fabaceae; genus Clitoria; species Clitoria ternatea. The sequence goes on from CM075672.1 coordinate 81,105,248, forward strand.
GCCCCTGTGTTGTTGATTGTGCCATATACATGTATGTTTGAGAATTTTGTTGTGTGTTATATCCAAAGCGTTTTTAGGATTTCTGTTTGTGTCGAGGGGTTGACCCTTCGTACAGAATTTAAGGTTTTTCCTTGCTAGGGTTTCTTTTCCGGGGAGGAGTTTTTAAGTCATGAATAGAAAACCTATTGTTGCTTTATCTCTGTTTGTCTCGTCTCTGTTCTTGATTATGCATTGTATTTTATAGGCAGGTGAGATATCCCTGTGTAAATTGACACTGAAGGATCTGATGAGGCGTTATCAAGAGGTTCATCCTCGGGAGGTCAAGATGAAGGCTATTAAGAAAATCAGACTCCCCTCAGTAGTGGCAAGGGCCAGCGGAACGTCTGGGTCTAGGTCAACTCTGGTCATCACCCCTGTTGGGGTTGTCGTTACCTCTATCAGTGAGGGGGAGAAAAAGATAGAGGTCTCTACCCTAGAGATTTATGGGGGAACCTCAAGGCCAGTCGGTCATGTAGCCTCTGCCCTTGATCTAACTATAATCGTCGAGTCAATTGCCCGGACAATCCCTAGTATAACGGGTGCGACTGATTTCCTTGGGGAAAGCTTATTGGTGGTTCATCAGGTGCAGACAAGAGTCCAACACTTTCGCTTTGGGACACCCACTTTCCTATTTCGCAATTTATGGACCACGCAATCCTTTTCGAGGAGGACGAGGAAGTATATGCCTCTTCAGATCCAATTACCATGTCCAAGGCTACAGAAATGCTTGGGCTCTGGGTGTCTTTGATAGCCCGGGCCATTGAGAAGTGGGTGACTAATCAGGATAAGGTGGTAGAGGAATTGATCCAAGAACATGATGCTTTAAGGAAAGAGAATGAACTGCTACGAGAGGGGATAAAGAAAGATGTTGCCCGCATTGAGGATACAAGGGAACTGATTGCCTATATGAAGTCAGTTATACAATGATCAGAGAAAGACCTGAAGACCACGCGGGTAGAGCGAGATTTGACTGAGTCATAGTTGGCTGTAGCTGAAGAAGACCTGAATATTACAAGGGTGGGATGAGATTGGGCTGAGTCACAGTTGTCGATTGCAGAGGATAGGTGCTCCTACTGGGACTGAAAAGTTACAGAGGTCGAGGAGACATATAACGTATTGTCTCTCAAGAAGCACACATTAGAAAAAGACCTTCAGTCGGCTTGATCAGATTTGGAGACTTTAAAAGGAAGGTCAAAGAGAATCTCGTGGCAGTGGAGCAGGATATCACTGTGAAATATTTCAACGCATTACAACTTTGTCAAGAGCAGATTTTTATTCTAAACCTCTCTGCTATACTGAATTTCAAAGGTCTCGGTCCTTTTTAAGTGGTTGTGGATGGTTAGATTGTCCCCCTATCTGACTCCGAGGGCGAACGGAAGGAAGCTGATAGAGGCAAGGAGTGAGATGTGCTTGGGCTGATATCCGAAGTCCCGACTGTTGGGCCTTCTTAGGCGACTCTTCATGTAGCGTTTTTTTGTTTTTTGAATGTACTTGTATAACTGTTGAATGGTATTAATGGAGTTTAATTGGTTGCATGTCATTTTGATGCTTTGATCATTTTCACACTTGAGTTTTCATATACCTGAACGAGTTCATGTCTTCAGATCGAGTGTCGAGGGATTGGTTCCGCGTTCGGGCTTGTCGCGTGCCGAGGGTGGATTCCATGCTCGGGCTTTACTTGAACGGATTCAAGCCTTCAAATGTGTGCCGAGGGATTGATTCCATGCTCGGGCTTTACTTGAATGGATTCAAGCCTTCAACTGTGTACCGAGGGATTAATTCTGTGCTTGGGCTTTAAGTGTACCGAGGGATCGATTCCGTACTCGGGCTTTACTTGAATGGATTCAAGCCTTCAACCATGTGCCGAGGGATTGATTCCACGCTCGGTCTTTACTTGAACGGATTTAAGCCTTCAAACATATGTCGAAGGATTGATTCCGTACTCAGGCTTTACACATGCCGAGGGATTTATTCCACGCTCGGGCTTTACTTGAACAAATTCAAGCCCTCAAACGTGTGCCGAGGGATTGATTCTGCGCTCCGGCTTTATGTGTGCTGAGGGATTGATTATGCGTTCGAGCTTTACTTGATCGGATTTAAGCCTTCAGACGTGTACCGAGGGATTGATTCCGTCCCCGGGCTTTACACGTGCTGAGGGATCAATTCTGCGCTCAGGCTTTACTTGAACGGATTCAAGCCTTCTAACGTGTACCGAGGGATTGATTCTGCGCTCAGGCTTGATACGATATTAATTCTGTCTTTACTAAAAAATACAAAAGTCTTATTTAAAAGATAAGAGGGCGCCTCGTTAAAATATCCCGAGGGAAAAACCCAGTGGGAAAAACCCCAGGTAGGAAAAAGAGTGCCCAAATGTACAAGATGATTAATTGAAATAAAACTTTAAATGAGTCGCATTCCAAGTTCTAGGCAGTTCCTTCCCTAACAATTCTTCTAAACAGCGCGTATCTTTTTTGAGTACTTCCTTAACCCGGTAAGGGTGCGAGCTTTCCATCTTTACGTGCTTTTCTGTTATTGTCTGCAGTGCGTAGGACGAGGTCGCCTTTTTTGAAAGGTCTGGGTCAGAGAAGGGAGTTCCATTTCTGAGCAGATTTATGTATGGTCGCTTGAATCTTAACATAGGCCACATCTCGTTCTTCTAAACTGAGATCTAAGTCTTCTCTCATTTTTACATCATTCACATCTTCATCATAAGTAAGGCGTCAGAGACTGTGCTCTCCCAGCTAGACGGGTATCATGGCATCAGCTCCATACGTGAGTCAGAATAGAGTCTCATAGCTGGAAGAGTAAGGAGTAGTGTGATAGGCCCAGAGAACCCTGTGCAGTTCCTCTGTCCATCGGTCTTTAGCCTGTCTGAGTCATTTCTTGAGTTGCTGAAGGATGACCTTGTTTGCCACCTCTGCCTAATCGTTGGTCTGTGGGTGTTCCATGGAAGAGAATTTTCTTTTGATGCCTAAGTTTTCATAAAACTCCACAAAGTTCTTGTCTGCAAACTGCCGGCCGTTGTCAGAGATGATGGTATAGGGGAGGCCGTGTCAGTAAATGATGCTCTTCCATGTGAAAGTTTGCACTTTAGCTATTGTGATAGTGGTCAGGGCTTCAGCTTCAATCCATTTAGTAAAGAAATCAATAGCTACAAGGAGGAATTTGAGCTGTCCTTTTCCTGGGGGAAATGGACCTAGAATGTCCATCCCCAAGTATTAAAAGGCCAAGGAGATAAGATTCCATGCAGTGGTTTTGGGTGGCTGTGGATCCGATTGGCGTTACGCTGACACGGATCATATTTCTTGACTAGATCGTAGCAGTCAGAACGTAGAGTAGCCCAAAAATATCCCGCTTGGAGGATACGGGCGGCCAAAGGTCAAACTCCTCCATAAAGGCCTTAAATCCCCAAGTGTAGCTCCCCCATGACGTAGTCGGCCTGCTCTTCATCCAAGCATTTTAAAAGAGGCATTATGAAACCCCTTTTGTACAGATGTCCATCTATCAGGGTGTAGTTAGCCGCTTGGACTTGCAATTTCCTGACCTATTGCCGCCCTTCTGGTAGAGTTCCCTACTTCAAAAAGTCAACGATGGGGGTCATCCATGGATTTTTAATTTGGATCTTACTTACCTGATGGACTTGCTGAGTTTCTTGAATCGTTGGCTCCTCCAAGACGATCTAGATGATTGTTTTTAAATTTCCCACTTTGACCGTGCTGGCCAGTTTTATGAGGATGTCTGGTCGCTCGTTTGCTGTTCGGGGGACATGGACGACTCAGAAATATTTGAGGTCCTTAACTATCTCCTTTACTCGAGCTAGATACGTCGCCAGGTCGTGTCTTTGGCTTGGTATACACCCTCGATCTGTCTGGCCACCAGTTGTGAATCAGTCTTTGCCTAGATACATAAAGCGCCCAAGTCGATGACTGTCTTTAATCCAGCGATGAGTGCTTCATATTCTGCTTGATTATTGCTGGCTTTGAACCTGAATTGTAGGGATTCTTCAACTATTAAGCCGGTCGGGGACTCTATCATAACACCTGCTCCGCTGCCTTTAATGTTAGAAGAATTATCCACTGAGAGAGTCCGTAATCTGTGTTCCGTGTCATATTCATCTCTGTCTTCCCCTACCTCGACTAGGAAGTTTGCAAGTATTTGAGCTTTTATGGGACCTCTGGATTCATATCGAATACCATACTCAGACAATTATACAGCCCAAGCCACCATGCGTTCTGCAAGTTCTGGCTTCTGAAGTATTTTCCCAAGTGGTTGATCAGGTCAGACAACTATCTGATGACTGTGGAAATAAGGGCGGAGTCGTCGTGCGGCCATAACGAGGCTGTAGGCAAATTTCTCCACTCGCTGATATCGTACCTCGGCTCCTTGTAGGGTTTTGCTGGTAAAGTAAACCAGCTTCTAGACCAAGCCTTCTTCTTAGACCAGAACTGAACTTACAACTTCGGCCCCTGCAGAAAGGTAGAGGATCAATTCTGACTCAGTCTCAGGTCGTGTTAGGATTGGTGGGGAGGGAAGGTAGGTTTTGAGATCCTGGAAGGCTTCTTTACATTTAGCAGTCCATTCAAAGGAATCTGTATTCTTTAGCACTTTGTAGAAAGGCATGGATTTCTCTGCAAATTTGGAGAGGAACCGGGAGAGGGCTGCAATTCTTCTAGTTAAGCGTTGAACTTCCTTAACGTTTTAAGGGCTGCGCATCTCTAGTATAGCCCGGCATTGATCTGGGTTGGCTTCGATGCCTCTGTATGTGAGCATGTAACCTAGGAACTTTCCTCCTTGGACCCCGAAAGAACACTTTTCGGGATTCAGTCACATGTTATGCCTTTGTAGCTCGGTGAAAGTCTCTTTCAGGTCTTGTACATGTGAGTTGGCTTATTCGGTTTTTACCACCATGTCGTCTACATATACCTCCATGTTCTGCCTAATTTTCTTGGTAAATATCTTATCCACCAGCCTCTGGTAAGTGGCCCCTACATTCTTTAGGCTGAAAGGCATCACTCGGTAGCAATAGTTAGCGTCGCCTGTGATGAACGCCATTTTCTCCTCATCCTTAGGGTCCATTCGGCTTTGGTTGTACCTCGAGTAGCCATCCATGAAGCTTAGCATCCTATAACCTGATGTACCATCCACCAAACGATTAATGCTCGGTAAAGGATAAGGGTCTTTAGGGCATACCTTATTCAAGTCCGTAAAGTCGACACACATCCTTCATTTACCACTCGACTTCTTTACCATGACTATATTTGATAGCCAAGTGGGGTATTTGACCTCCCGGATAAATTTCGCTATCAGGAGTTTATTTGTCTCCTTTTTAACCACGTCCCTTCGGTCAGGACCCATCTTCCTCGGTTTTTGAGACACAGGTTTAGCATCGGGTTCCAAATTAAGCGAATGGCATATGACACTGGGATCAATGCCTGGCATATCAGTGGGGTTCCAAGCAAACAAATCGGTGTTTTCTTACAAGTTGATGAGTGCCTCCTCTACGATCGGATCAAGGATTACAATGATTCGTGTAAATTGGCCAGGGGATGACATAACTTGTATGAGTTTGAGGGATTCCACTGGTTGAGGCCTTTCGTACTCCTGCTCATCGCGAGGATAGAAACTTATTTCTACGTGTTTTTTAATTATGAATGCGGACTTGAGTTGGAGGCTTTCATGATAGCATTCTTGTGCTACCTCTGGATTAGCTCTGACAATTGCTATTCTTCCATCCCCGAGTGGAAACTTCATGGTTAAATGCATGGTAGAGACCACAGCTCCTAGGGCGTTGAGTGAAGACAGTCCCAGTAGTGTGTTGTATAAGCTGGGAAAGTCTACTACCAAGAACTTGACTTTAATTGCTCAGCTATCTTTTCCATTTTCGAAGCTGGCCATTAGATTGATGCATCCTAGAACCTCCATAGAATCACCAGAAAAACTAATAAGCGCTCCATCATACCTTTCCAAATATCGTGTGGGCAAACTCATTTTTCGATACGCCTTCCAGTGTAGAATGTCTGCAGAACTCCTCTAGTCAATGAGTCTTTCTATTATGCAGTCTGCAACCTTCATCGTGACTACCATAGGTTCATCACGATTCAGACTGCCTTTGGGGAAATCCGACCTGTCAAAAGTGATGACTGTTGATTCCGAGTGTTCCTGCAACAAATTTACCTGCCCCGACTAGTGTAGCAAGCGTGCACGTGTTCTCGGGAATCCTCAGGAAATGGTGTGAATGACTTGACGAGAAGGGTTTCCCCTGTCTCCTATAGGTCTCGGGGATGTAGAGCAGGATCGAGAGTGAGGGGCCCATGACCGATTTTGAGTTTGTAGCTCTACCTGGTCAGGCCGTTCTTTCCCTCTTCTTTGGAATTCGTCATGGGGCGTATCATCTTTCCGATCAACAAATCTAGCCAGTTGTCCCTGGCGTATGAGGTGCTCTATTTGGTTACAGAGGGATCGGCAGTTCTCTGTGCCATGGCCGTAGGTCTTGTGGAACTCATAGAATTTAGCTGTATCTGCTCCTTTAGGACCATCCCTAGGGGGTGGGAGTGCTAAGAGTCCCGTGTTGTAAACTTCGTGTAAGATCCGATCACGGCGGTCTTTCAAGGGCGTGAAGTTGGTGTACTTAGGGGCAGCGTAGGCTTCAATGTGTTTGTCTTGGTTTCGCCTAGGGCTTCCCTACTTCAGATCAGGATGACGGTTATTCTGGTTAAAGGGAATGATTCGGTTGGTGGGGACGATTCAATCGGCTTCTCGTTCAACAATGGCGATATACCGGGAAGCCCTTGCCTGGAAATCATCCATGTCCAGGGGTGGTTTCTTGGTCAGGGAGTCGGCGAACTTCCCTGGATGCAGACCAGTTCGTATGGCGTGTAGTGCGGCCTCTGAATTGAGCTCTCAGATTTAGAGAGCTTGTTCAAAGAAGTGAGACATGTATTGTTTCAGGGTTTCCTCTAGGTGCTGACGCAAATTAACTAGGCTATACGACATTTACTGCACAGCCCGACTGGTGGAGAACTGACTAAGGAACTTCTTACTCAGGTTGGAAAAACTGGCAATGCTCTTCGGTGGAAGGTGAAAGAACCAACGGAGTGCCGACTTGGTTAAAGTGGTGGGAAAAGTCTGACAAAAAGGGAATCAGATGCCCCAGTGACCAACATAGTATTGGTAAGGTAGTCCTCCAGGTCGCCTCTCCTATCATATTTCTCCATCGGTGGAGGTTTGTAATTGCGGGGAATAGGGGCTTCCATGATCTTGTCAGTCTAAGGGTGTGCGGCAAAGGGAAGCTCCGGGTTGTATTTAGTTGTTTTTGTCTGATAAGAAACCTAACTAGCGGCTTTCTGATAGGCAAACCGATCAACGTGATGGCTGGAGGGTTCGCACTCCCCCTCTCTGCCCTCTAAGTTCTGCATTTTCCTGTTACAGATTGGCAACGGTCCTCTGCAAGGTTTTTACTATGTTGGTGAGATGTATCTAGTCGTCGTGATCAGACGGCTCTTACTGCCTGCTGTCTTCTTCCCGTCGTGTGTTGTGGGTATTCACCATGACCGGAGGCGGTTGGAATTGGGATTAGGATTAGTTTTTCAAGGATAGTGATGTAGGATCCGTTTTACCGGGCCCCACAGTGGGCGCCAAAATGTTCACACTAAGAGCTTAGAGCACAAAACCCTAGGAAAATCCCCTAGGAATTAGCTTTATTAATCTCTATAATGTGCCACTTAGCTTACAATATATGTATTGCAGGTGCCTTTATACCAAGGTTACAAAGTGGGTCTTGGCCCATTAAGCCATAATCTTAATCAGCCTATCACTAAGTGACGTGGGGAGGTTTGTGCGGACCACTCCCCGAACTCGGGGAGAACAAGTTCAAACTTTAATTTCAGAGTGAATAGGACAGCCTTGCATCGCACTGTGTTAATCATTCACCACTAAGCAGACATAATAATGCTCCACTACGCCAATTATGCAAGGCTATAAATAGAGAGAATTAGCAAGCATTGAGGAGGAGTTGAAACACACATGATCAGTGAAGCAACAAGCAAACTCCTTCTCATTTTCTTCTCCCGTTGCTCTCTGTTTCTTCATTTTGCCATTTCTTTCTTAAGAGCTTAAGCATACACCACACACCAAGCAAATTCATTCACGCTAAAGAGAAGATTTCCTCTTCTGTTTCTATTTTTCCTCTTTGTTCATTTACTTAGCAAGTAATTCTCTTTACTTCTTTTTACATATATTTTCTTGAATTAATTTCCTTGAGAACTACGTGACCCTGATTTCTCGAAAGCTCGAGAATACGTAGGAGCGAGAATTAATTCTTGTCGGGCCCATTTTCACTCTTTCTTTTATTTTATTTTATTTGTTTCACTCGATTAATTTTATATTATTAGTCATTTATTAATATCTTTGTTTAAAATATTATTTTCTTTAAAATGAGGTTAATTTAGACGAGACGTCTTGTTAATCTCATGTTTTTTATATTTATTTTTAAATAATATTTTCTCTAAAAGGAGGTTAATTTAGACGAGACGTCTTGTTAACTTCATTTTTTCTCTTCTTTAAAATATTATTTTCCTTATAATAAGGTTAATTTAGACGAGACATCTTGTTAACCTCTTTTTTTAATATTTTATTTTTAAATAATATTTTCTCTAAAAGGAAGTTAATTTAGATGAGACGTCTTGTTAACCTTATTTTTTTTCTTCTTTAAAATGTTATTTTCCTTAAAATTAGGTTAATTTAGACGAGACGTCTTATTAATCTCATATTTTATTTAATTAATTTTATTTTATTTCATTTCATTTATCTTTATTTGAATCTCTAGTTTATGTTATGATTTAAGATTTAAAATAATTCCCAGGCTATTTATAATTCACACTATCAATTTGAGGTAACCGTTTTATAACGGACAATTGTGAGGTGCTAATACCTTCCTTACTTGTAATTCGCCCGAACTTGAAATCTCATTCTTTATTGACCAGTGCTTTAACGAAGGTTTTTCTGGTATTTTACCCTTAAAAATATTGGTGGCGACTCCCTGTTTTTTTGAAAGGATTTCAAAACTCGTTTTACAATTTTTTGAGGGTCGATTGCGTCGTCGCGATCTCGGTTGCGATAGATGGCGACTCCACTGGGGATTTAAGAGAGTCAGTCCAATCAAGTTAAGAGCGCATCTTTTAAATAGCCCGTTAATTATTTGACTTGTTCTTTTATTTTATTTTCTGTCAATACTTATGTGTTTCTGTTCTATTTATATTTTGTCATTTTATCTTCTGTTAATATCTGTGATTGTTGAACCCTAGGGTAGACGACTTTATTTTTGTTGTTCTATGTTTTTTCTCTATGTAGGATAGATAAGGTACATGTATGAATGCCCTTTCACATACTACACACACAATTTGCACACACTTATGAGTGGCGCCCTATACCCAGGCCCCAAATGAAGCTTAAGTTAGGGGATGTTGGTAGCGGTGTCATTTGGGATGTACTTCCCATCCAACTATCGTAAGAACCTCAACTATAATTTGACCTTTCATGATGTACGCACCTAGTAGATTCCGTACTGTTGTGGTCACATCATGAGTAGGATCTTGGCTTTAGTGACCTTTTATAAGTCTAGTGCAAGTCGCCTAATGTGAGGAGTCACTGTTAGACAAGCTATAGGTCCCAAAAAAGACTTTCAGAAAAACCTGACTTAGGGCACAAAAGGGCAGACTTTACTCTACTTTATCTCATTCTCACTTTCCCTTTAAATCCAAAGTGATGAACCACTTGCCTGTTGGGAGGATTACTTTGTTCCAAAAATGAACCACTTTTTCTTTTTTAAAACTAGTAATCCTTTAACGGGCATGCGGCTCTTTCTTTTTTTCATGCACCTTTGAGTCCTGGGTTATAGATCTTCCTAATCGTCAAAAAAATGAAAACAAAAAAATAATAAATTTTTTTCTCTTCAAACAAAACATTGACAATGATTGGAAGATCTGTGACCCACACGACTTTTGGTTTGACACGGGTTTTGCTGACCGCTACTTCCCCAAGTGAAAATGTTTTCCAATAAATTAATAAGGAAGTAGTGATTTACAAAACTTGCCAACAACTAATTTTTCTCCGTTTTCTTTGTCCTTGCCAGAGGCTACTCGGAACTTAGCGAATACCTTTGAGCAGATATGGAAATTAACATGGGATCAAACTTGTAGGATGAGGGCCATGGTTGCTTGAGCCAAAAATGGCTAAACTTAAGGCACGTATCTCAGAATGAAGGATTCTTCTGCCTTTACAACTATCCCGTATTAATTTCCATGTTTACCGTACTTAGTACTTTTGAACGATACATTATGAGGAACAGTCAAAGGATGCTCGTCAAGGCCTGTGATTACTTCACGTGACATTTCATCATATTTGACAGTCCTACTGTTTTATTTCCTTTTATTTCCACCTGACACTTTTTCTTTTCAAAAGACACCACGAGGAGATATCCTTACGGAACTAGACTTCAAAAGAGACTCATGGCTAAAATAGAGCAAGAAAATGAAAACCTCAAGGACGAAGTCAACCAGCTAAAGGAGCAAATGGCGGAGATGACCAGACTTTTAGAAAAGAGGATCACAAAATGGGAACCCTCTACAGGTATCAAGAATGACCAATATCTACCAACCATCCCACTCTATCCTCTTGGACTGACAAGGATCTAAATTCCCTTTTCCATGACACCTCCCCTCACTATCAACAAGGCTAACCTCATTGTTGATCCTCAACCGACCTACGACATGTCTTATGCACAGCAACACGCCTTCGTAGGCTCGAACGAAAACCCACTCTGTGCAATACCCTCAGTATACTCTCCCCCATTCCATAACCAACAAGAGGATTATAATTTTCAAATGATGAATCCCCATGTTTCATAATCATCCCAACCTTCTGGGGCACCTATCATGAGAAGATCTGCATCAGGAAATAAAGGAAAGAGAAAAGGGGAAACCAACTCCATCTCCTACAACCAAAAGAGCACCCAACCAAGACCAATAACTCAAATTGCCTTTCAGCCTGCTAATCTTCCTACACCTTATATGGCCACCACCACCCATAACCAAGATTCCTATCCTACTCCACTACAATCCCACTTCCATCCATCTATCGCTCGAACACCTACCCACTTCCATTTCCTTGTTATCAAACCCCCTCATCCATAGCCCATGCCATCTGTCCTCTACAATGATAGATTCGGCCTCCTAATTCCAACCGAAGTACAAGAAAACCCATCAATAATCAAACACCGGCCTGGTTTGACCCCATTCCTATAATCTACACAGAACTTTTACCTCACCATATCCGTAACTCCCTTACGGTACCCTGTCCCTTGAAACTAGTGGTTCCCCCTTACCCGAAAGGGTATAATCCTAGCGCCCAATGTGATTACCATGCTGGAGCCCTGAGGTATTCTACTGAGGACTGTCTGGCCCTGAAGAGCAAAGTGAGGGATCCAATTAAAGCCAAGTGGCTATATTTCCAGGAAGAAAGTCCTAATATGATCATAAACCCCTTGTCTAACCATAAGAATTCTAGGGTTAGTACGATAAGAGAGGGTTGGGAGTATGGAAGGGATGTCATCACCATTGAAGATGGCCCCTGTGAGGATGCAAGCTTTGTGATTTTCCCGCCAGGTGAAGAGATTCGTGACTAGGAGACTGTCCAGCTCCCTACGACTTTAAATTTTGTTTTAATGACTTTTTAACCCAAATGCTATGCCTAAGGCTTTGGGATATTTTAAGTAATAAGGGAAAAAACATGTTCTTATCATTTCAAGTTTCTCTCAATGAATGCGTGTCAAATTTCAAAATACTTTTTCTTGCTTCCCCTATCTCTGTTTTGAATCCTTTTCCCTTTATCCTTTTGCTCCCTTTTATTTTTTTGTCATCATATACTGAATAAGTGCAGATCTAAAAATAATCCTTCTGAGAGCAATGAGATTACAATCCTATTTCATAACTTTGACCACTCGGTTAATCACGTTGACAAAGAGGGTGGCTAAGACAATGGTCCCTTGGCCAAATTAACTAGGATGTTTGAACAAGGGGCATACAGCCCTATTAGGAGGTGATTGATACGACCAACTCATGGAGTGAAGAGGCTAACAAGAGATCAAGATTCACGAACAACGAGGAAAGTTGATCAAGTTACCTTAGAAAACGTTGTGGTAGTTTATTGAAGTATGACGGTAGCCTAGTCTGATGACATAGAAGTCTATGTGAATGAAGACAGTGCCAAATCCCACAATGAACAATGGCATATCTACTATTCAAGGAAGTTTTAGTGTTAACTAACATCGATGGCAAAGACTTGTTGAGGCCCATAAACATAAAAGCAAACAAGAGATACTCTACCAAGAAAATAGAAAAAAAAATAAAAAGGAGGAAAAACGAAAAGAAAAAAAAGGAAAAAACAAAAGAATCAAGGTTAGCGACCTACGCACATGCCAATTGGGGCAAGCTGATGCCCTCGTACTCTCATACTTGGGCATATTCATATCATAGAGCAGACCATCACCTTTCTACATGGGGCATAGATGTCATCAAGCCAAGAATGCGACAAAAATAATGTTTCATTCTTGTCGCAATTAACACCCTAACCTTAAAGGAGTATAATTACTTCTATGTCGATGTAACTAAGGAAATGGTTCACCATGCTGAGTCATTATGTCGTAGTTCTTCGTCACATTGGCTAAGAGTGAAAAATAAAAAAAAATACAAAAAAACAAAAATGAAAAAAATTAAAAGGTAAAGAATGAAATAAAAAATAAGAAAACAAAAGCCAAAAGGATGACTAAGGATGGTTCCTCTCATTGATTCCAAAGGGCTCACCCCTATTTTCTTGGATACATGGCATTAAGGCAAAGTTTCCTATTTGAAATGACATCTATTCCCCCACGGGATGAAACTAAATCAAGAGAGACCAAACAGGCTCATTTTCAATCAGCTTAAACCTTTGTTGTGAAGGACACAACCTTGATTAGTGAAAAAAATACATTATAAAGAGAGAAAAGCTCGCTAGGCTGAAAACCTAGAAGGGCAGCCTAGGCAAAAGTTAGAGCGATCCAACGAGTCGAAAACCTGAAAAGACAGATCAGGCAAGAAATTAGGGTCAAGATTTCAGCAAAGTAATTTAAAGCTTCCCATACAAACAGTCTGATTCCAAATTGGGGCACAAGGATCATGGTCGGACTACTTTCTCAGAGGTAGAGTCAAATGGTGAATTCGAAGTCGTGATGTGGGATTAAGATATGTGTTGTTCTCAGGGATTCACTAAAGAATCTGTAAAACCATTCCTATTCCACCTAATTATCAATATTTCCCATATGACTCCATTTGTTTCTTTTGCTTCCCTTTTCCTACACCTGCTCAACTTATGAATACAATCTTACCCCTTTTCGATACGTGTTCATGTTGTGAGTTTCCTTGATTTGATAAAACATGTGTTTTCCCTTAATATATAAAATGATAAAGTAATGAGTATTTAAAGTTGTAAGGGTAAGATGCTCCTGTTACTTGATCTCACCTCAAGCAATCATTATGAAAATTAGCCTAGACATGCTCCCTGAAGCTAGGGTAGCCTCATCCGTTCTATTTTAGTCATGACTCAAGTATGTAGAAATCATGGTTCTATGGGAGGTCTCCTCGGATTTCAATTTATTTTATCTCTACACTACTTACCTTTTTCTGCAAGGTTGTTGTACAGACAGACATGTCAAGTCTCGACACCTCATCAAATCCTTTCCCCAGTGGAACAACAATCCAGAAACAGACTTCGATTAGCTTCTCTTCCCTAGTGGAACTATAATTGCCGCAAAACTGGTACCGATCAAGCCTTTTCCCCAGTAGAGCTGCAATCTGAAAATTGACTCCAATCAAATCCTTTCCCTAATGGAATCACAACTGTTGAAACTTGCACTCCTCTGGCCATCCTTTCTGGTCGCCGCACTAGGAACCTTTCCTTTCCAGTCACCGAACCAAGCATCCTTTCCATTTTCCGAACCAGGCATTTTTTATTTCTAATTATCATACCAGACACTTTCCCTATCACCAAATATTTTAAACCAGCGCATCACCCCTAAGTCACTTATTTTCCAGTCATAGCCTTAAGAACCCTTGCCTAGGCTATTTCCTTTTGAACCAGGGGCATCACTAATGAGGACAAACTAAGGAAGGACCCTCACACAATCCTAGAGACAGGACTTAAAGCTTAAAAAGGTCCTTTCACAAGGGCCAAGACCAAAAAGGCTAAAGAGAGCATCCATCGGGCCTTATCTTCCTTCCTCTCCTTGAGTGGGCCCAAGCCCAATGAAGATTTCTTAAGGATCTATTCATACTCTACTTGTAAATTACTTCTTAGTTAGATTCTCTAGGCTTATAGGTTTTATTTGGGCCTTGCAAGGTCAATTGGGCCACTTTTAGGCCATGTACTCTCACTTTGGGCCATGTATAGGCCATACTCTTCTCTAGAAGCTCTATTGGGCCTAGGCATTATGGAGAGGCCCATTTAGATATCCCTTGGCCGAATTCTCCAACCTTTATATAAAGAGCTCTCCCTTTGTAAATTGATACACATTAATGCCATTTGAGAATTTCACACTTTCAAAGTGAGTTTTAGTGAGAGAAGCTCTCCCTTCTCTCTAGGTTAGAGTGAGCTCTAGCAAGCTCTCATCTAAGGGGTTTTCCTCCCTCTTGGTGGCATGTTCTAGGGAGTTATCTCCCGTTAGAGTGGCCTCCCATTCACCTCCATTCCTTCCTCCATTCTCCTCTATTCTCCCTTCCATTTCCACCTTTTCTTTCTCTTTTCCCCTTCCAAATATGTGTAGTCTAGTGTCTTTCCCCTCCTTTTTCATTTCGGTTTTCAAGAGCAAGAAGCTTCATCAAAGGCTTGTGGAGATTAGAAGAAGAAGAGAGCCCTAGATCCACCCTTCTTCAAGAAGATAGAAGAAGATCCTACATCATTTGGTATCACTTGAGCTTGAGAGGTTCTTTTCTACTCTTCTTCCTCAATTAGAATTTGGTTTTTCTTTCATTTTTCTGGCTGGAATTTATTGATATGCCCTATACTTACTTTGTTGATGCATGTTAAAATAGAAAACTCATAAAAATTTGTTGTTCTTTTGAGTTTTTTGTGATAGTTCTTGCTTTCCTTCAAATTTTATGCATCTTGCTTTGTGTTTCAGTTTGGTATTGTAGTGTCTTGCAAAAATTCAGAATTTGGCACTTTAGGAATTGGGTTAGGAGTTGTTACCTTGGTTGTTAGAAGTTTGTTAATTGTTAGTTGGTAGTTAGAGCCTAGTTAGTTGTTAGTTGTGCCATGTGGAACCTTTTTCTAGTGTTCTAGGTTTTTATGTTGAATTACCCTTATAGTAGGTGCATAGCCCTGTGGGTGGGGTTAGTTCAAGCACCTTGACTAATCTCCCAAAGGTTCCATTCTTGTCTTGTTAGGAGGTCTCACCTTAAGACTCTCCAAAAGTCATCTCATTTTTAGGCTTGTTAGTATTAATTCTTAGTCTTTTTCTAGGTTATTTTTGTTTGTGAATGCACATTAGGATCACTTCATATTCGGTTTCCATCTTGTTATAGAGAAGAAAATTTTGTCAAAAAGATTTTTGAACATAATCCTTCCACTCTTTTTGGAAGAAGGTTGCAAGTGTTTTTCCTTAAGCAAGAAAGTGACTTTTGAAATTGCCTAGCCTTTTAGCTCACTTCGGTTTTGGGAATATTTTAGTGGTGTTGTGACATTAAAATTCAAGAGGCAAGATAAGAAAAGAAAGTATTCAAAAAGAGGAAAAGAAAAATAACCCTATATTACCAAAAGTTGAAAAGGGTGTTGAAAAGAAAAAGAAGCCTCATTAAGAAAAGTGTGAAGTAAAACACCAAAACTAAAAGACCAATTTTGAAATTCCTTTCTACTTGAAGTGAGTTATTTGCCTAATTCTCAATACATTTTCATTTGAATCTTACTTGCTTACTTGTGATTGCAACTTTAGAGTCTCTAAGTTTTAGGTTGTACTTTCCTTTTCTTGATTGCATTTTAGTTTCTTGTTTGTCTAGTTTTATCTTCATTTTCGAAATCCTTCCATAGTGTAGCTTTTATTCTTTGAACATTTATTGCTTTAGTGTCTTGTCAATCAAAAATCCAAAAACATTTTCCATTTTGAGTAGCCTTTCTTCTTAAGCCTTTTTTGTTTGTCATTTTTCCTTCTCAAGTGTTATCTTTGAAGTTGTCTTTCCTTTAACTTTCTTGATAATTCCCTTCTCAATACCTTGAGGGTAGCATATTAGAACACTTGAGGTGAGAGTGTAAATTGCTTGGGTGAACTTGACACCAAAAGAAAGGATAAGAGTTGTGAGGAGACACTTGAGAGATACACTTGTGAGGTTTAATTTTTTTTGTGAATTCATTAACAAATTTCGTTGGAGTATTTTCTTGTCTTGTTTTGCTAGGTAAGGTGGAGCTTACACATCAAGGAAGAGCTTGAAGAAAATTGTAAAGGAAGCAAAAGCCTTGTAACTAGTAGAACTTAGGCAAAAGTTTCAATTCTTAGGCATTGTGTATTAGGTTTTGTCTTGTATTTTGGACACACCTTTTGGACATTGGACTTTTGGACACTATTAACTTTCATTTGCAATTGGTAACTTCGGCTAGTTCTTGGAGCATTTTCATTTGGTTGTTAACTACTTTTAGTTAGTTAGTTGGTTGTTGGTTATAACTAATAGTTGTTAGTTAGTTGTTTGTCTTAACTAATTAGGTTAATTAGTTAGAGGTTGGAACTAATTCTAGTTACTTCAACTAATCACTACTAAAATTAGTTTAGTGTCTTAATTAGACCATAACTAAATTAGTTGTTAGTTAAGGTTGTTAGATGTAGTTGCAACTTCCATAACTAAATAACTACTTCTAGTTAGGGTTTGTTAGGAGTTGGTTAGTTAGTTGAACTAATTTTGTTAGGTTAACTAACTAGTGAACCGAATTAGTTAGGCTTGTCTAGGGTTAGTTAATTGTTAGAAACAACCTAGGACAATCATAATCAACTTAGGTTAAAGCCAAACCTAGGACTTCTATAAGCAACATAGGACTAACCTAGTAAAAGACAACCTAGGATCTTGTTTTCCCTTAGGTTAGAAACCTAGTATTGATATTTTAGGATTGTTGTGTGTTTTCTTTTACTTTTTTTACATTCATCCTCCTCGACTAGTTTGTCTACACATTCCTTGTTTTTGTCTTGAATTTCTTTGACAACCTTAAAAGATGTCTTCTAGTGATAGGGAGAATAAAACTATGCTTCATAACATAATGGATAGCTTGAATAACATCAATGCTAGGCTAACAAATCTTAAGCATAATGAAAACCCTAGAATTAGACATAGAAATCAAAGAAATCATAGACATAATAATAGTGATAGTGAAGAGAAGCCTAGACAAAGAAGACACCATGAGCATAAAAGAGAAGAAATAGGCTTAAGAGAAGTCAAATTAGAAATATCCCCATTTAATGCCAAGAGTGACATGGAGGCTTATCTAGAATGGGAAATAAGAGTAGAACAAATCTTTAACTCTCATCAAATAAAAGATGAAAAGAAAGTTAGGATAGCCACTCTCTCATTCCAAAACTATGCCTTAGTATGGTGGTCTCAAGTGTGTAAGGAGAGAAAGAAAGATAATTTTCCACTAATAGATGATTGGTTGGAATTAAAAGCTCTATTAAGAAAACGTTATGTTCCTAGTTACTATAGACCGGAGCTATTAGCAAAGCTAAATAGACTCACCCATGGGTCAAAAAGTGTAGAAGACTACTACAAAGCATTAGAGATAGCTATGATTAGGGCAAACCTAGAAGAAGATGAGGAAACCCTAATGCATATGTTCTTATATGGCCTTAATAGGAACATTAAAAATAGAGTAGAACTCCTTCCACATGTAGACATTGAGGAACTACTTCACCAATGCACTAAGGTAAAGAGCCAATTCAAAGAGAGATAAGCCTATAGTGGGGATAATAAAGCCTATAAATCTAAGTGGGTAGGACAAGATAACAAAGGTAGGTTTGATAGAAACCCTAGGGAGAGGGAAGTGGGCACTTCATCTTCCAAACCTCAAGGTGAGTTCAATAAAAATGGGAAAATTTTTAGGAATAAAAGAGAAAAGCATGAATCCACATCTAAACCACAATCCTCTAGATCATCTACCATTAAATGTTTTAAATGCCTTGGTAGAGGTCACATTGCTTCTAACTGTCTAACAAAGAGAACCATGGTTTTGAAAACTAATAGAATCTACTCAAGTCAATCAGAGTCTAATTCTGATTCCCACTCTTCATGTGATGACTCAAGTAGTGATTCATATGACAATGACCATATTTTAGGGGATGATGGTGATCTTTACATGATTATAAGATTGCTTGGTAGTCATGTTAAGCTAGATGATACTACACAAAGAGAGAACATCTTTTATATAAGATGTTACATAAATGACAAATTATGTTCTCTCATTGTGGATAGTGGGAGTTGTGCTAATGTCGTAAGCCAAAGACTAGTGCATAAGATGGGCTTAGAACTAATAAATAACCCTAGACCTTATAAGTTATAATGGTTAAATGAAAAGGGAGAGATGTTAGTTAATAAGCAAGTCTTAATAAATTTCACCATAGGCATATATAAAGATGAAGTTAATTGTGATGTAGTACCGATAGAGGAAACTCATATCTTGCTAGGAAGACCTTGACAATTTGATAGGAAGGTCATCCATGAGGAGTTCACTAACACCCTCACTTTCAAACTAGATGGTAAGAAGATAGTTTTACACCCCCTAACTCCATAACAAGTAGCTAAAGATCAACTACAAATGAAGCTTAAAAGAGAGAGAGAGTTAGGATCTTCTTCAACTCATCTAGGAAAAATTAAGAAAAATAAAAAAGAAGATAAAGGAAAATGAGTTGTTATCTATGATGACTCTAGTTCCAACCTTTTGGCCACCAAACATGACGTGAAACATGCTATGTTTCCACATAAATAATGCTTGATCATGTATGCTAAAGATATCCCTAGCACTTCCTTGTGCTCAATAGGCAACCTTCCTCGCCCTTTGCCCAAAGGGATTCAAAATATCTTAAATGAATTCAAAGACCTCTTTCCAAAAGACATCCTAAAAGGTTTACCTCCTATTAGGGGAATTGAACATCAAATCGATTTAATTCCTGGTGCTAGTTTACCTAATAGGCCTGCATATAGATGTAATCCTAAGGAAAGCCTTGAAATTGAAAATCAAGTGAATGACCTACTATCTAAGGGTTGGATTAGAGAGAGTTTAAGCCTATGTGCTCTACCTGTTTTACTTGTTCCAAAAAAGGATGGTTCATGGAGAATATGCACCGATTGTAGGTCCATCAATAACATCACCATCAAGTATAGGCATCCTATACCTAGACTTGATGATATGCTTGATGAGCTTAGTGGTTCTACAATATTTTCCAAGATTTATCTTAAAAATGGCTATCACCAAATAAGAATCAAAGAGGGAGATGAATGGAAAGCCGCTTTTAAAACAAAACTTGGATTATATGAGTTGTTAGTTATACCCTTTGGCTTGACTAATGCACCAAGCACATTCATGAGATTAATGAATCATGTTTTAAGGGAATTCATTAGGCATTTTATTGTGGTCTATTTTGATGACATTTTAATCTATTCAAAAACCATGACCTCTCATCTAAACCATCTTAGACAAGTTATGCTTGCCCTAAGAACCATTAATCTTTATGCAAACCTTGAAAAATGTTCTTTTGGCATGAATAGCATTGCCTTTCTTAGATTTGTAGTAAGTTTCAAAGGTGTAGAGGTAGATCACTCAAAGGTTAAGGCCATTGAAGATTAGCCCACACCCAAAAATGTGAGTGACATAAGAAGTTTTGATTGTCTTGCAAGTTTTTATCAAATTTGTGAGATTTTTCTACCTTAGCCTCCCCTTTAAATGAATTGGTGAAAAAGAATGTTCCTTTTGTTTAGGGGCCAAGGCAAGAAAAAGCTTTCCTAGATCTCAAAGATCGCCTCACTCATGCTCCAATTTTATCACTTCTAAATTTTTCTAAAATATTTGAGCTTGAGTGTGATGCATCTAATGTGGGTATAAGAGTTGTTCTATTGCAAGAAGGTTACCCCATTGCTTTCTTCAGTGAAAAGCTTAATGGGTCAACCATCAATTACCCCACATATGATAAAGAATTCTATGCCTTAATTAGAGCCCTACAAAATTAAGAACACTACTTGATTCCCAAAGAGTTTGTCATACATAGTGATCATCAATCCCTCAAATTCATTAAAGGGCAACATAAGTTAAATAAAAGGCATGCTAAGTGGGTTGAGTACTTGGAACAATTTCCCTATGTCATCAAGTATAAGAATGGAAAATCCAATACTGTGGCTGATGCTTTATCTAGGAGGCACTCTTTACTTACCTCCTCAGGAGCCAAAGTTATTGGGCATGATGAGATTAGGTCTTTGTATCCAAGTGACCTTGATTTTTCTAGCATCTTTAACTCATCTTCCACTTCTTCATCTCATAAAGGCCTCTACATTTTAGATGGCTATCTTTTCAAAGCCAATAGACTTTGCATTCCTAGAAGTTCTTTAAGAGATCTTTTACTTAGAGAAAGCCATGGGGGAGGCTTAATGGGCCATTTTGGAAGAGATAAAACATTATCTATCTTACATGAACACTTCTATTGGCCAAAAATGAAAAAAGATGTTCAAAAACATTGTGCTAGGTGTATTGTGTGTAGAAAAGCAAAATCAAAACTTTCACCTAGTGGTTTATATACTCCTTTACCAATACCCACTGCACCTTAGATTGATATATCTATGGATTTTATGTTAGGATTGCCTAAGACCCAAAGGGGAATAGATTCTATCTTTGTGATTGTGGATAGGTTTAGTAAGATGGCTCACTTCATCCCTTGTCCCAAGGTAGATGATGCTAGTCATATTGCTAAACTCTTTTTCAAAGAGATTGTAAGACTTCATGGTGTTCCTAAAACCATAACTTCTGATAGGGACACCGAATTCCTAAGCCATTTTTGGAAAACTCTATGGTCAAGGCTAGGAACGAAGCTTCTCTTTTCCACTACTTGTTATCCTCAAACGGATGGACAAATAGAGGTAGTAAACAATACCCTTTCTCAACTTCTTAAGGTCTTAGTGCTTAAAAATGTTAAATCGTGGGATGAGTGTTTTCCCCACATTGAGTTTACCTATAATAGGGTACAACATTCCATAACCAAGCATAGTCCATTTGAGGTTGTTTATGGTTTTAACCCTCTCACTCCTTTGGACCTTTTGCCTATTAAGGTTTCTGATTCTATCCTTCATATGGATGGAGAGGCAAAGGCCAAATTTATCAAAGATTTTCATGAGAAGGTTAAATACCAAATTCAAACTAAAAATGAACACTATGCTCATTGTGCCAATAAGAAGAGAAAGGATATCACCTTTGAGGTTGGAAATTGGGTTCGGTTACACCTTCAAAAAGAGAGATTTCCAAACTTACGCAAATCCAAACTCGACCCTAGAGGTGATGGGCCTTTCCAAATACTAAAGAAAATGAATAATAATGCTTATGTCCTTGATTTGCCAGGAGATTATGGTGTGAGTGCTTCCTTCAATATTTCAGATTTGTCTCCCTTTGACTTAGATGAAGAGGATGGTGCCTTAGATTTGAGGACAAATCCTTTCGAAGAGGGGGAGCATAATGAGGACACACTAAGGAAGGACCCTCACACCATCCTAGAGAAAGGACTTGAAGCTTACAAGGGTCCTCTCACAAGGGCCAAACCAAAAAGGCCAAAGAGAGCATCCATCGGGCCTTATCTTCCTTCCTCTCCTTGAGTGGGCCCAAGCCCAATGAAGATTTCTTGAGGATCTATTCATACTCTACTTGTAATATACTTCTTATTTAGATTCTCTAGGCTTATAGGTTTCATTTGGGCCTTGCAAGGTCAATTGGGCCACTTTTAGGCCATGTACTCTTACTTTGGGCCATGTATAGGCCAAACTCTTCTCAAGAAGCTCTATTGGGCCTAGGAATTATGGAGAGGCCCATTTAGATATCCCTTGGCTAAATTCTCCAAGCTCTAAATAAAGAGCTCTCCCTTTGTAAATTGACACAAATTAATTCTATTTGAGAATTTCACACTTTCAAAGTGAGTTTTAGTGAGAGAAGCTTTCCCTTCTCTCTAGGTTAGAGTGAGCTCTAGCAAGCTCTCATCCAAGGGATTTTCCTCCCTCTTTATGGCGAGTTCTAGGGAGTTATCTCCCCTTACAGTGGCCTCCTATTCATCTCCTCCATTCCTTCCTCCATTCTCCTCTTTTCTCCCTTCCATTTCCACCTTTTCTTTCTCTTTTTCCCCTTCCAAATCTATGTAGTCTAGTGTCTTTCCCCTCCTTTTTCATTTTGGTTTTCAAGAGCAAGAAGCTTCATCCAAGGCTTGTGGACATTAGAAGAAGAAGAGAGCCCTAGATCCACCCTTCTTTAAGAAGATAGAAGAAGATTCTATATTAATCATCCCAAGTCATTTATTTTCCAGTCATAGCCTCAGGAACCCTTGCCTAGGCTATTTCCTTTTGAACTAGGGGCATCACCCCCAAGTCATTTATTTTCCAATCATAGCCTTAGGAACCCTTGCCTAGTCTATTTCTTTTTAAACCAGGGAGCATCACCCCTAAGTCTTTTATTTTCCAGTCATGGCCTCAGGAACCCTTGCCTAGGCTATTTCCTTTTGAGCCAGGGGCATTACCCACAAGTATTTTATTTTCCAGTCATGGCCTCAGGAACCCTTGCTAGGCTATTTCCTTTTAAACCAGGGGCCTCACCCCCAAGTCATTTACTTTCCAGTCATGGCCTCAGGAACCCTTGCCTAGGCTATTTCCTTTTGAACTAGGAGCATACCTCCAAGTCATTTACTTTCATATCATGGCCTCAGGAACCCTTGCCTAGGTTATTTCCTTTTGAACCAAGGGCATCCCCTAAAGTCATTTAATTTTAGCCAGGGGCATCCCCCAAATCAGTTGTTTTCCAGCAAAGCCTTAGACATCCTTCCCTAGGTTATTTCAATCAGGGGCATCCCCCCAGTCCTTTATTTGATGTCAAGAAGCCTTAGGTACCCTTCCCTAGGCTGTTTCAATCAAACTCAATCAGGGGCATCCCCCCAGTCTCAGTAATTTATTTCATGTCAAGAAGCCTCAGGTACCCTTCCCTAGGCTGTTTCAATCAAACTCAATCAGGGGCATCCCCTCAGCCATTTATGTCATGTCAAAACCTCAAGTATCCTTCCTTAGGCTGTTTCAATAAAAAGAATCAAGGGCATCCCCCATCATTTATTTTTCTCTCCAAAGATTCAGATACCCAATCTTAGGTTATGTCCTTCGAAACGTTAGGCAATCCCTTATGCTTGTTATTTTTCTTCAAGCTTCAGCCTCAGGTGTCATTCCTAGGTTGTGTCCTTCAAAACTTTGGGCAAACCCTTGTGTAAGTTGTTTTCTTCAAAAGCAAAGGCTTCAGGTATCCATTCCTAGGCTTCCCCCGTCAGGATTAGATCCTTTAAATTTCCACACAAAACTTCAACTTTAGTCACCAAAGTTGGCGCCTTGTTTATTTTTTCCCAATTACCGAAGTTAGTATCCTGTTTATTTTTCCAATTGCTAAAGTTGGCATCCTGTTGTTTCCCTAAATCGCCAAAGCTAGCACTCTTATTTTCATTTCTGAAGCTGGTACTCCTGATGCATTTCCCAAATTGTCATCCCCACTATTATCAAAGTTATCACCTTGCCTTATTCTCCAAGTCACCAAAATTGGTACTACTGTTGGTTTTCCTCAAAGGCTGAAGAGAACAATGCTTTCTTTCCTAATTACTAAAGTTGGCGTGATTTTAGCAATGGTGTTCACGTCTTTACTTCATTTAGAGACTTTGTGTTTTTCTCGTGGAAAAGAAGTAAAGAGGGGCATCTGCGTACACCTCTTTTTGTCTAGCTAGTTTGTCTTGATAATGAACAACACCACAAAGAATAATTGAAGACTCAAGATTAAACATACATAATTTAATTATGATAAGAAATTTGATAAGCAATCAAGGATTTGAGTCAAAGCACTTACAAAGGTTTAAAACAAGTGAAAAATGTTCATCCAAGTGCCTAAGGATCAAAGGAACCAAACCATATGCAATTACATCTCAAAAAGGGTGAAACAATGCATGAAAAAGAAAGGAACAGGTCTTTAAATCAATTCAATGAGATGGTGAATCGATTCATACAATTTGGAAGCTCAAAATTTGTAATTCAGGAAGCTTTGAATCGATTTAGGAAGTTGTTGAATCGATTCATGCGTTGGAAAATTGAGTTATTTGAAGGTACAATGCAATGAATCTATTCATGGGAATGATGAATCTATTCATGATAATGAATCTATTCATGAGAATGAATCTATTCATGAGAATGATGAATGTATTCATACATATGAATTATTTGAAGTCATACTGAAATGAATCAATTCATGGGAATGATGAATCTATTCATGAGAATGAATCTATTCATGAAAGTATGAATCTATTCATACGTCTGATGCTCTTGAAAAATCATGAAATTAAGCCTTGAATCTATTCAAAGTGTACCTGAATCTATTCATTTGCTATTAAATGTCAAAATACACTAAATGAATAGATTCATGGCCAAAATGAATAGATTCATTTAGTTCAAACTTGAATTTCAGAGTGAATGGGACAACCTTGCATCGCACTATGTTAATCATTCACCACTAAGCAGACATGATAATGCTCTACTACGCCAATTATGCAAGGCTATAAATAAAGAGAATTAGCAAGCATTGAGGAGGAGTTAAAACACACATGATCAGTGAAGCAACAAGCAAACTCCTTCTCATTTTCTTCTCTCGTTGCTCCCCCTTTCTTTATTTTGCCATTTCTTTCTTAAGAGTTCAAGCATACACCACACACCAAGCAAATTCATTCACGATAAAGAGAAGATTTCCTCTTCTGTTTCCATTTTCCCTCTTTGTTCTTCTACTTAGAACTAATTCTCTTTACTTCTTTTTACATATATTTTCTTGAATTACTTTCCTTAAGAACTACGTGACCCTGATTTCTCGAAAGCTCGAGAATACGTAGGAGCAGGAATTAATTCCTGTCGGGCCCACTTTCACTTTTTTTTATTTTATTTGTTTCACCTCAATTAATTTTATATTATTAGTCATTTTTTTAATATCTTTGTTTAAAATATTATTTTCTTTAAAATAAGGTTAATTTAGACAAGTCATGTTGCTAATCTTATTTTTTTAATATTTTATTTTTAAACAATATTTTCTCTAAAAGGAGGTTAATTTAGACGAGACGTCTTGTTAACTTCATTTTTTTCTCTTCTTTAAAATATTATTTTCCTTATAATGAGGTTAATTTAGACGAGACATCTTGTTAACCTCATGTTTTTTTAATATTTTATTTTCAAATAATACTTTCTCTAAAAGGAAGTTAATTTAGACGAGACATCTTGTTAACCTCATTTTTTTTCTTTAAAATATTATTTTCCTTAAAATAAAGTTAATTTAGACAAGGCGTCTTGTTAATCACATATTTTTTCTTCTTTAAAATGTTATTTTCCTTAAAATAAGGTTAATTTAGACGAGACGTCTTGTTAATCTCATGTTTGGTTTAATTAATTTAATTTTATTTTATTTTATTTATCTTTATTTTAATCTCTAGTTTATGTTATGATTTAAGATTAATTTGGACTAGACGTCCTGTTAATCATATTCCTAAACTTCTTCGTTTGTTTTTCCCGTTCTTTTTTTTTCTAAAGAAGTTAAAATAATTCCCAGGCTATTTATAATGCAAGCTATCAATTGGAGGTAACCATTTTATAACAGATAGTTGTGAGATGCTAATACCTTCCCCGCCTGTAATTTGACTCCCGAACTTGAAATCTCATTCTTTATTGTCCAGTGCTTTAACAAAGGTTTTTCTGGTATTTTACCCTTAAAAATATTGGTGGCGACTCCCTGCTTTTTTAAAGGATTTTGAAACTCGTTTTACAATTTTTTGAGGGTCGGCCGCGCCGCCGCGATCCTGATCGTGACACTC
Organism: Clitoria ternatea; assembly: GCA_037962975.1. Classification (NCBI taxonomy): domain Eukaryota; kingdom Viridiplantae; phylum Streptophyta; class Magnoliopsida; order Fabales; family Fabaceae; genus Clitoria; species Clitoria ternatea. The sequence continues at coordinate 81,131,454 of CM075672.1, forward strand.
ATGAATCGATTCATGCGTGCCTAGACCAAAAAATAGTGAAACAGAGAAGTATGAATTGATTCAACCCCTAGTGTGAATCGATTCACGCGTGAAATCATGCTATGAATAGTGCAAACAGAGTCATTTGAATCAATTCATCCCCTCGTGTGAATCGATTCACACGCTACTGGAATTAGGCACAATAAAAATAGTGAGTATTGAATGGATTCACACACTATTATAAATCGATTCACACACTGTTGTAAATCGATTCACATCAGTAATTATGCAGAAAACATTTAATTTTTCAATTTCTAATCCCTTAACTTTTTCATATGAATTCCAATGCCTACCAAATTTTAACACCAACTTATATACATTATTTGTGACGTGTGGCCACTGGCCGCACTTAAAAATTCCTAAAAATGAGGGACTTATGTGCATAAATATGTTTTACCCATTTTAAGGCACTTTTGTGCAACTCAAGGGCCTATTCTCAATAGAATTGGCCCATTCTAATTCCTACAAGTCATAAACTACACATATGGGCTATTGGAACTATCACATGCCCTTAAAATCACAGAAAACTCTATTTGGCTCTATGAGTTCCTCAATTATGCATGATATCATCAACTCAACATCACAATTTTGAACAATCCATCCATATATGGATTTTCATCAACAATTAATTCATGTCCATCAAAAGGGACCACTAAACATTCATCATCATCAAAATGTATCATTCTCAATAGCCATTAATTTACCATTTATTTCATTCATCAAATTCCATTCATCTCATCATTTCAATATACATTTGGCAAGACAAGCATGAGTACTACGATATACATAAATCACTAATCATTCTACTCATGCATTTGGAATGTAAACTCCTCTCCTACCTCGAGGGAAGACCTGCAATTCAAATGCTCCAATCATTTCGCCATATTGCCTAGAACACTATCTACACATTTCCACATATACATACATACACTAAATTAATGAGCCATCACAAGGCATCATCATAAATACAAGTAATTGACAACAATTTTTAGAGTTCAAAATCAAGTCCTAGACTTGTTAAAAGCACCAATTCACATACTTATGTTAGGCTTCGGGAATTCCTTTCCCAAAACCAAGATTTTCTAAGTCTCAAAGGGCCAATTATACCCAACAACAACATCTATTTCGTCGTTACTTAAACTATCCATTTGCCATTCAAATTTATCATGAGCCCCTTAGCTCCCTTCAAACCATTACCAATCAAAAATTTCATATATTAGTTATCATGGCCCAATAACTCATCAACCTACTATGTTTATTTCATTTATCCCACTATCAATGACCATCATAAGCACAACATCATTATCTTAGTTCAAAATTCATCATCATCAACCAATAATCAATCTCATCCTTCCCAAAAACTCATTCCAAGAGCCTAAATCATTTTTAACTATCAATTAAGCTAAAAGCCCAAATTTCCATACTTAGGGTTTTCCTCTAAAATCACCTAACAACCATCATTCCTAACCATTTCATTTAATCATACTAACCTCATTAACCTCTCAATCTTATATAACACAAAACCATAAATTAAGGGTTTCATTCCCAAGCATTTAAGCCTAGGGTTTTCACCAACAATCCACAATCATCAATTTTAACTATTTATATACATCTATAGGCTACCAACATTACATTCCAATCATTATCAACATCAATAACAATCACCAATGGTTATCCCACCTGAGACGCCCTAAAAATAGGGGTAAATTTTTCACGATTTAAAACAATTAAAGGATGGAAGAGATCGCGAGATGAAAACTTTGGCAAGTAATCCCCGGACCTAATTTAATAACCTATCTCATATGTGAAGATATGAGAAGGTGAACAATTAAGTCAAAGAGTGAACCTTGGATGATTTATCTCATGATCATCAACAAGGAGTAGTGGAAGTGTACAATTACATTAAGGAAATGAAGGGAAGCGGTAGAAGGTCAAAGGATGGTCTATCGATTTGATAAAATGTATTAATTATGCGTGTGGGGTGTTGTACGATCATATTATAGTCAAACAATACCAATGATATCCTAAGATAGAGGAAAAATATGAAAAACAGGGTCATGAATCAATTCAAACACCCTATGAATCAATTCAAATGATTATGGAGTGCAAACAGTGAAAATAGGACCCCTTGAATCGATTCAAGCTCGTATGAATCGATTCAGACGCTTTTGGAACTCAAAATTATGCAAACAGAGGTCCTTGAATCGATTCAAGATCGTATGAATCGATTCAGGCCTTCCTGGAACCAAAAACAGTGAAAACAGCAGCTCTTGAATCGATTCAGAGATCCTCGAATCGATTCGAGACAGCACAGTTGCTGTTTTTATGTAGAAAAAACCTTATTTTTGGACTTCTAACCCCCCTAACTTTTTCATATCAACTCCAAACGCTACCAAATTTTGACACCAACTAAAATACATCAATTGTGACGTGTGGCCACCGACCTCACCCAAAAATTCTCAAAAATGAGGAACTTATGCAAATAAATGCGTTTAGTCCATTCCTGAGCCTTTTTGGGTAACTTAGGGGTCTATTCTCAATGGAATTGACCCGTTCCAATTTCTACAAGTCACAAATCATGTATTTAAGCTATTGAAACCACCATACACTACCCAAAACTCATAAAACTCATTTTGACCCTACTAGTTCCTTACTTATGCATAACAATCATGAAATATCATCAATTATACAGCGCATAAAGTCATCATTCGCAATTCTCATCATTTGATCATCAAGTGAGCAAAATTCAAGAACTCACACATTAGCGTCTTACATCACCAGGGTCATAACTAAAAATTGGTCTTATATGTGGGTTCCAATTTTCACACATGACCTACATAATCATTATACATCATTCATACCAATTCATGGCTATACAAAATATGCAGAATACTATATACATTACAAATATTCTACACAAACCATAAAATCAAAATGTTACCGGCCAAGGCATTCTTTACCAAAAAGAGGCTTCCTTCACACTTCTGCTCCACAAACAGCTCCAAAGCGAAACCTACAACACAGGAGCTAAAAAGATATACCACAAGGAGAGTGAGTATCCTTTCTCAATGACGAAAATCTAACATTTATGATAATATATATATAAATGCAATATAAACATCATCTATAAAAACTTCAATCCACACTAAATCGTCAAATATCAATTTACTAAACATAGTCATATATGTATCCCTTTTTAATTTACAAGAAGCAAATCGTCCACTAACCCATTAACAGTTGGGTTCAAAAGTAAGCTCCATTTAGCCTTCACACAATTCTCTCAACATGATATCATTTTTATGCCATGTTCATATAACTCACACACATGCTAATATTTCAAAATGCATAAGTACAAATCTGGTTATTATTTCAACATAGATCTCATTCACTTAGATTAACATCATCACTCCGGGATACACCCTTCGTGGCACCCCGCAAGGTGATATATTCATCAATCAAATCATTATCATCACTCCGGGACTTATACCCTTCGTGGCACCTCACAAGGTGTTATATTCATCAATCATATTATTATCATCACTCCGGGACTTATACCCTTCGTGGCACCCCGCAAGGTGTTATAATCATCAATCATATTATTATCATCACTCTGGGACTTATACCCTTCGTGGCACCTCACAAGGTATTATATTTACTAATCAAACCATCTTCCTCACTCAGGGTCATACCCGTCGTGGCACCCCGCAAGGTGATATATTTATCAATTAAACCATCATCATCACTCTGGGTCATACCCGTCGTGGCACCTCGCAAGGTGATATATTTATCAATATCATAACATAATCGTCACATGATATACCATTCATAGCCTAAAAATGTCTCAATCCACAATCAATCATTTTAGGCACCAAATTCAATTTCTTATCACAATCTCATGATATTACTTTCATTCAAGTAAAACATGCCATATTACATCACCATATACATTATCAACATACATGTTCTCATACATTTAGAAAATATACCCCCTCTCTTACCTCAAGAGAAGTAGACCTCTGGGGTTGATGTTCCCGCCTCACCAGTATTGCCAAGCCCTACACCAATCAATTATAGGGCCACATCAATTATTCATTCAAACACCAATTCAACATACATATACATAGGTGTACACATGATTCTTATCATGTGGAAACTATTTATCAATTTCATTCATTTGCCTAATTAGGCTTTGGGAATTCCTTCCTTTAAATCACAATCCATTATTATCAAAAGTTACAACCTAATTGTTAGATTATTCCATCTATTAAATCTCCACCAACACCTTGGTGAGTTTTCCACCTATTATGACTTCAAGTCAACATCACCATCATTCATTTTGTCTACCACATCATTTATAACACTCTTTCCATCAACAAATGCTAACTTCTTCAATAAATGATATATTCTTCGATATTCTACCTTTCCTCCTAAAATCCAAGTTTAGGGTTTTCACCAAACCCACCAACCTTCATAAATGCTTATATACCTCCTTCTTTTCCTACCATAATTACAACTACCTCATTAATTACTCATAAGCTTGTATTTATATCAACCCATCTTAGGGTTCCCACTTTTTGAAGCTTCCCTCAACAACTCACATACATTTAATGTGTTCTTACACCAAAACTACAACTACATGTTTGTATACATAGAAAATGGTAATAATTTTACCTCAAGAGAAGAAGAAGTGAGTGTGCAAAAGAGGAGAAAATCCACATGAATTTAAGGAGAAGGAAAGGAGAGGATACTCTAAGCTCCAAGCTCTCCTTGAGCTTCTTGAAAATAACAAAGGAGGGAGGAGATGTATTTTACTTTTTAACTTAGGGTTCAAGGGGGAAGGTGAAGAGGAAATAATGAAGAAGAAGGAGAAAAGAAGAAGTGAAGAAGTGTATGTTGGCGTGGGAAAGAAGAGAGTGCTACGGAAGTGAGAGTGAAAATATGAGTTTAGCTTTAAAGTTGTTAAGCTTTCATTAAACTCTTTCGTTTTTTTAACAAACAGGTTCCCCGTTCGGGCTCAATACGTATTCTAAAAATTATTCCGAATATAAATTCGAAATCCCAATAACATTATCTACGGCCCTGACCAACGGTATCTCAATCAGAGATACTTGGTCCGACACCTATATTTTATCCGGGTCAGTTTTCAACTTATTCGGTCTCCATAATTCACTTACAATTTCTAAGAGTCTTGATTAAATCATTTCAAGAATTTTGGGATATTAATTAGCCCACATTTAATTATTCAACATTTATTTTCCTAATTTAACTTCTTACTTTAAAAATTCAGGGTGTTACACCACCTAGGGTTTAGTTCAACATACCTCCATTCATCAAAACAACATCTAACCTCCCATCTCAATACTTCAATAACTCAAAAACTATCAATAAAAGCCATGGGTGGTCAAAAATCACACCTTTCCTCTAAGCCCCAAGGTAAATACAAAAATGAGAGGAAGAGAAAAGAAGATGAGCCAAGCTTGCTTCTATGTCCATTAATCCTTCATGAATCTTGGGTTAGAAGTTGATTTTTGTAAGAAATGGTGAAGGGGAAGAAGTGGACGATTTTGGGTGTGAAGGAGGAAGAAGAAATGAAAAATTGAGGGAGAGTGGGAGTGGAGAAGAAGCCAACAAAGGAATGGAGAAAATGAGGAGAGAGAAGAAATTAAAATGCACCCCTTTCATTAAAAGCTTTCCATTTTATAATAAACAGGATCTTCGTTTGGGTTTAATACTTAATCCAAAAATTATTCCGAATACATATTCAGATCCCCAATAATATTCTTAACAGCTCTGACCAACGGCATCTCAATTGGAGATACTTGGTCTGAGACCTATATTTTAACCGAGTATACTTTTAACTTCTTAAATCTCAATAAATTATAAATATCCATAATAAATCCCAATTTAATTATTTCCAAATTTTTGGGACATAAATCAACTCATATATAATTATTTATTATTTATTCTCCTCAATTATCTATTTTTATAAATTTTAGGATGTTACAGCTACGGGAGAAGTTGTAGAAAGTTAAGGGTCAGCTAGAATAGATGCATGGGCTACAAAGCTAGTTCACATAGTTGCAAGTCCAAATGGCCAACCTAACTCGAGTGAGCATGGTGAGTCGTCCGAGGTAGTCATTGGCATTTTGATGTTGCCTTGGACGACCAATCTTCCTCGGATGATACAAAGGAGAAAATTCACCAACAGCACCGAGCCAAGCACCACTGACTTTGTTGTTCAAGGGCCTCAATCAAAATCGACCGTCTAAGCCCCTCAACCCTAGTAAGGCCCACCTCAGACATAGCAACGCTTCCCCAAGACCCACCACCGCTTTCGCCATGGACATTGATTGACTTTATTAGTATTTTTGGTTTACTTGTATTTTTATTTTATTTAATACTTTATAAGGTATTCTTTGTTATTTTTTATTTAGTTTGTTTTATTTTATTTATATTATTCTTATATGTTAATAATAATAATAATTATTAATTATAATAATATTAAATAATAAATAATAATAATATTATTAAATAATTATTATAATAATAGTGAAAAGAAAAGTAGGATGTAATAGGCTTGGAAACCATTAGGCTTGGAAAATGGTGTGGGACATTACGTCCTACACCATACTAGGGCATTGGAGTCGGGGAAGGAATGAAACCACACCCAGTTTTTTGTCATCCAACACCCCACGCCTAGTTTCTTGTAGTGAAGGAATGAAACTAATTAATTGAATATACAATTTTAAAAAAGTAATCTAACGATGGAAATTATTAGTGAAAAATCTTAGTCCAATGGTTGGTCAAGTTTCTCGCCAATGCTTTGTTACTTTTATATATTTTTATATAACCTCTTTGACTTTCCAGAACTTGAACTCTCTCTTTTTAATTTTTTGTTATTTTTATTTAGAGTAAATACAATACTTAATCTCTCATTTTGTTTGAGTCATGGGAATAGTTTCGAAGGCCTGAAGTAAAGCATGATTAGAAACTAATAACTGATTAGAAATATTTATGTAAGGGAAGTGTGTCAAACTTATCATAACTGAGTTTATAGGGTTTATAAATTTTTTTATTTTTGTAAACATATAAACACGGTTTCTTCAACAACTGAGTTTATATATCTACCAAAATAAATGAAAAAATCATAAACCCTATAAACACTATAAACACGATTATACATGTAACCAACTTTATAGGGTTATAAATTTATTTAATATTTATTTTCATAAACATATAAACACGGTTCCTTCATCAACCGAGTTTATAGGTCTACCAAAATAAATGAAAAAATCATAAACCCTATAAACATGGTTATACGTGTAATCGAGTTCATATGATAATTTTAAACTCAGTTCCCAAGTAACCCAGGTCATATGTTTCACTTTAAATTTTTAAAAATGTCACTGTGCTCATTATTAACTATGTTTCCTTATAACCGAGTTAATATCCTGTTCTCGTATCTACTTTTTACACTAGTGTAAACAATAATGAGGGACTAAGTATAGTATATTATTTTTATTTAGGTTAATATTTCACCTCATCTTGACCTATTATCATTTATTATCATCATATAACTTATCCACACATAATTATTTAACATAATAAATACTTTTTACTTTGTTTTAATATATTTTATTTATCTCTCTTTAGGCAAAATATAAAAGAAAAGAAAAGAAAACAAAAGGAGAAGAAGTCATTTATGACTTTAAAATCAACTAATATAGTTATGCAATTTTGAGCACATTAAGGCTATCCAAATTACCAAAATAAAATCAACCATTTAATTTATATAAGCTTTGAAGAAGAATAATTTAGATGGTAAAAATACATTATCCATCAATCAAACCACAAAATCAAATATTGAAATTTGAATAATCAAAAAAATTATTTTGATTTTTATATATCTTACTATAATCTTAATTATTATTTTAATATATAGTAATTAATACATTTTATCTTTGTAGTTCATCGTCCCATATAAAATAACCAACACTACAAGAAAAAGAGCATTTACCTACGGTCTTTTTATTTTTCCTGGCCACTAAATTACCTTGCCGACGGTTTCGGAAACCGCCACCAAATACTCCGCCGCTAGGTAAATAATGGCAGTTATTTTAAACCGTTGGTACAACCGCCCCTAAGTGTATAAACCACCGCTAACTAGTGTGTAACTGTTGTGTGGTATTTACTTGCGATTATAACCGCCGTAAAGCTTAAATAATTGTTTTTTTAATTGTAACATTATAATTTTATATCTATTAATTTCTTTAACACCACAATTACATATTATATTTCATAAACTAATTTTTTAGATTTTTATTTTGGGCTATATATAAAATTAAGCTTTTTGTAGACCCTCATCTTGATTTTAGGAAACTTGTATACCTTGATGAGTTGGGACTTGATACTTCCAGACCGATAAATAGTTAGTTGATTAATAAAATTGGGCCATGGACCCCTACCTTTTCTAAAAATAAAATGATAGCAAAAGGTTTAAAGTTCTTGCTTCCGTTAAGTCTAACTTCAAATCTTACATGGTGCTTTGTTATTAAGGAAAAAATACAAAACTCAGATACAAGGATAAAAGAATAGTCCTTTCTGTGCAGGACAAAATAAAATCCTACAATAGAGAACAAGTACCGATGAGAAGCATATTTCAAGAAGACAAAGTGCTATCCAATCAGAAACCACTCCTAAGGCATTTCTTCATGCCAACATCACTCAGCTGTATTGTTATCCTCCACTTCTTGTGTTACCCCAACTTTTACGGAATGGAGAACATGATCATATAGCAGGTATCCAGCTTGCAAATAAGATCATAGTATTAATTTATATTTATGCTTTCAATCTCAAACGGTCAAACCTTTGTCAAGATTGATGACAAAGGGATATAAAGAAGGGAAAAGAATAAAATGATAAATGTTACATCAAGTATTTAGAATATTGCATTATATGAAATACCTTCAGAAAACCTACAACAGTGCCTAGGTAATATAACAAATGTTACATCAAGCATGTTTGGATCAAATGCCTCATTTGTAGGATCAAATTCTTCTACACTAAATTTTTTGAGTACCTGTAAGCAGAAGTTGTTAGTCTTAATGAGTAGGATAAAGCATTAGTTTTATCCTTAGAAGTGCATTACATCAAGCAAACAATGATACAAATAATATAAAATGTTTCTCAATCTCAACCACTCTACTAATACTCTCTTATACGCAGGCCTACAATTATTGGGGTTGATTTTGTCATTGCTACTATGGTTATTGGCTCAAGTATGCTGCTACTTTTATCAATTTTATACTTTTTAAACTATTAATATTCTTAATAACTTCCATATTATTTGTTATTGGACTTAAGATTGCCTAGTTTTTTTCTATTCTCTTTTAATCTTTCTATTGATTTCTTTTTCTTTTTTCTTCACTACAACAAAGGCTGCATTGCTTGTAAAGTAAACATGAACAATTCAACCCACCAAAACCAATTACCATATCTCATTACTCTTTTAAGGTTCTTTAAAATCAATCTCAACGCTAGAAAGCAAGAAACTAAGAATAAAACCCAGACAACCACCAATATGATCTTAACACCCCTCTTCATATTTTGACATGCCCAATGAATAGAAGAATTTACCTCTCTAAGTTGTTTCTCTGTCATTTCAACACCTTCTAGAAGTGTTTTTAGGAGTTGTGCTGCTTCAATAGAGTCCTTAGGCGATTCAACATTTGAAAAACTATACTTCATGACTAATGAAGCCCACCCTAAATTGTCAACAACATCTAGTAAACTCTTCGTAAAATTCTACATTGCATTTGAAATCACTCAGCACTAAGTTGAAAGCACATAATCAGGGAGCAAGAAGTCTTAATCACATAAAAAAGTTGTTGAGAACAAGTCTAGTTACAAAAGTTATCCTTAGACCAGACCCCAAATTATGGTATTATAACTAGAACCCAGGATTTATTAATAACACATATCAATGTATTTAAATTAAATGAAGTTTACTTATGTATGACCTAATCTATCTATTTAAATGTTTCAAGAATTATATACCAAGTGCATAAGTTACAAGTAAAAGGGGAAGCCTCATAAAAGCAAAAGTGTGATCCATCAAAAGATAAATTTTAATCTTTAACCAAAAAGTCTGATTCAAGAATTCTGTCTTATGAATCACCAGAATTAGATCTCAGACTTTTCAGGCATCAAAATCTTGCAACATGAATGTTACTCTAAAGCATAAATCACAACATTCTAAAAACCATTTTGATAATGCATTGGAAGTCAATCCCTTATCAAAAAATGTACTTATCATCAAAAGAGATAAGAGACAAATCAGCAGAACAGCTAATGCAGTTTTGAGGAACTCAATGTAATAACTCTATATACTTCAAAAAACAGAACCAAGTTAGCATTTATGTCAGTACAAATTAGAAGAATTATAGCATTAATCTCTGTGTTTTCTAGAAGAAAAGACAACAATTAGCTTTATTTTTAGAAGATATTAAGGAACACCTTATTCATGCAATTATTAAAGCTCCTTGCTACCAGACTCTTGGACATCCCTACAAATCATCAAAAGTCCCATACCCGTGTTGAAAGTAAAACTCCTTCAAAGGATTTCCAACTTTCATATCACCTTTCTAGATCATTAATGGCCATCTCAAGTGACCTATATATACTTGAAGAAATTCATTTTTGAAGAAGAGAAGCTTATCAAGAATATTCATTCTCTGTGATCAAATTTCTTAAATCTCTTCTTAGTCTTTTAAAAGACAAAGGCCTTTTTTATTGTTCTACTCCTACAAGACCTTGGTCCTTTTGTCTTTCTTAACTTAATGTGTTTCTTCATTCTTGTACAATCTTTTATACACTAAGTTCTGGGAAACACTCTTATACTTTACCTTTATAAATCAGTTTGTGTAAAAGTCCAGTGTGTTACCAGCCCTTAGTTTGAGTGGGAAACAGTTATGGCTCAAAGAGGCTTTTGAAAGCATACTTGGGTTGTTAAGCTATAAGTGGCTTGTTGAAAGAATACTTGGGTTTAAATTAAGAGTAGCTGGAGTCAAGAATACTTGTGGCACTGGTTTGGTGTTGTTATTGTAAAAAGAGATTTTTACAATAGTGGAAATTCTTCAAGTTAGAAGGGACTGGACGTAGCTTCTGTGTTGGAAACCAGTATAAATTCTTAGTGTTAATTTTTCTTCTTTCTTTAATCCCTACAAGTCTAATTTATAAATCTGATTTCTCTTTTTTAAAGGTTCTAATTTCTGTAAAAAGAGTCTAAGACTTATTCAACCCCCTTTCTAAGTCTGACTCTAAACCATCAATTGGTATCAAAGCTTGTCCTTTGGGTTGATCACTCCCTCAAGTGAAAAGGAACAAAATCCATGGCATCTTTTCAAGGTAATTAGTTGATTGCAGAAGGTTCATCTATTAACAAGCCACCAGCTTTCTTTGGTGAAGACTGCCCATACTAGAAGAATAAAATAGAGATGTTTATAAAATCCACCCAATGCAGTCTATTGGCAATCATCATAAATGTTGATTATGCAACCCCTGTTGATGAAGATGGAAAGCTCAAATCTAAAGATGAATGAAGCTTTTATGAATTCAAGAAAATAGAGATAAATATCAAGGCTAAATTCTTACTTACTTGTGCTTTCAGTAAATTAGAGTACAATAAGGTATTTAGCTATAAAACAGCTAAAGAAGTCTGGGACGCTTTTCAATGTAACTATAAGGGCACCTCCAATGTTAAAAGGTTTAAGAAGATACTATTAACCAAACAATATAATACTTTTAAGATGGTGGAATATGAAACTGTGGATAAGATGTTTAGAAGATTTCAAACCCTGTTAAATGAGCTTAAGGCTCTTAGAACTACACCTTCCACAGAAGACATCAATGTAAAGCTTTTTGGAAGTCTGCAAAAAATGTTGGATGCTAAGTGTTCATATCTAAAGAAAGCTAAAGATCTGAGTATCTTCTCTTTGGATGAACTTCTTAGAGTACTCAAAGTGCATGAATTGAAGCTAAAATAGAAGGAAGTTAGTAAGCCTTCTTCCTTCAAAAGCATTACCTTGAAGTCTGATGAATCAGGCAAGAAGTCAAAGGCATTGAAAGCTAAAGAGAACATAAGCTCAGACCCAAACTCTGATGAGTCAAGAGTTGATACAAATGAAGAGTTGGCCCTTATGACCAAGAGATTTCACAGGCTGTTATTAAAAAAGAAGTTCAGACCTGAGAAATTTCAGAAGAAAGACCATAAAGGTAAAAATAAATTTAAGTTTAAAACCTACAAGTCTGCTCTAGAATGTTTTAACTATAGGAAACCAGGACACATAAAAGTAGAATGTCCTCTCCTAAACAAAGACAAGAAGGACGAAAGAGAAAAGAGAAAATTCTCTAAGAAGTAAAAAAGGTTGATCACATAGGATAATGAAGGATTATCTAGCTCAGAAAGTCTGATGAAGAGACAGAGTTTTCTCAAATCTGTCTCATAGCAAGTGCGGAACTAGACTCTAAAGCAAGCTTAAGTGACTCAGAATCAGAGGATGTAAGCTATTCTGAACTTAAATAAAATTATAATCTATTTTTCAATGACTTTTCAAAGCTTTTAAAAAGTTTAAAAAGTTGAAAGTAAAACATGTTGACATGGTTACTGATTTTGAAAATCAGATTTCAAAATTGAAAGAATAAGATTTTGATAAAAATATTTAGAAAGAAATGGAAGAAAACGAATAGATGCACCTGGAGGAGTTGAGCAAACTCAAAAGAAAATCTTGTTTTTAAAACAAACCTTGAAAACACTAAAGTTTGTTGCAACTTTCAGGTTGATGAAATCATTAAGCTACAAAAGCAAGTAAGTTCACTTACTTCAGACCTGAACAAGTTTATCAATGGCACTAAAAATCTGAACAAACATTTGGGAAAATCTCATGGTGACCATAGCAGACAAGGTTTGGGCTATGTAGAGAAGGATGATTTCAAGTAATCTTCATCTCTTTCATTTGTTTCAAAGAAACAGAAGCATGTCAAATGTAATTACTATAAAAAGCATGGTCATGTAATAAATAATTACAGAAAAAGAAAAAAAAGTTAACTGGTCTAAACCGGGGTCAAGGATTCGGTGTGGGACTAGCCATAAATATTCTCTACTCTAAGTGATTTATACACCGGTCCAGTAGAGATTCGATATTGTGTCCTTTATCTCAGTGGGAAATAAAAGTTTTGATGCCCTAGAGATCTTTCACACCAAGCTTTCCTGTTGACGAGGGGTGAAAGGTGGTATCACCTGTGAAGATTCTGTAACACTCAAGTCAGTAACCAGAAAAGTAATTCAAGGTTTCTAATGCGTAAATTCGAGAGTGAGTCTAACGTACTAGAGTTATGAAAATATGGGTATTTATATACATGCATGTGGAGAATGAAGAGTCTTTTAGGGTTGGGGTACCATTCATACAATTTGTTAGTATGATTCTGACACACGACGCGGGTTCCCCCACGTCGCCTACGAACGTTCCCCTACGACTTACCTTGTACTGTTTGTTGGGTGACACATATACTTTCTGGTGTGCATGGTGATGACCTGGACATCCGGTATAGAAAGGCATCTGATACGGGCTTACAGTCTGGAGGTTTACCTGCAACTCCAGTAAGTGAGTAAGATCGGGTGAAATTACCCTCTTGCCCATATGTCGGTATATAGACCAAATCATTTACCCCCTAGCTTGTTTGAGGGACTGAGTAAGTTGGTCAACATAGGCTATACTACCTTGCCGAGGTCTCTCTTGTAGATATGGATACTGAATCTGATGACTTTCCTCCTAGATTCCCTTTTATGGCTATGGACACTAGCTTCAAACAACGTCCTATCTTTGCATGGGGAACTTAAGAGTTTTTGAATTTCGTAACTCCCTGCATTTAAAATTTGTAACTCCCAGACATGGAGACGCCACCAATGATGAGCAGTTATTACTAATAACATGTGAACACTAATGATTATGTGCACGAGGATTGCCAATCATAACGTATAGTGGGTATTGGGCCTAAAATTCAAATGTTACGGCCCACTCAATTTTAGCTTTATGTGAAACGACATTATTTTGGTGCACTTTGGATTGAAACGACATCGTCGTTGGCCTTTGAAGTGATGCGTTTATTGATAAATGATATGTCTTTTGGCCGGTGGTTACCATGCCCCCTCCATAGCTATAAAAGGGAGACTTAGGCATTTCTAGAAAGTCACCTTGCTTCCAACCTAGGAAAAACTTACTCAAATTTATTCTTGAAGAAGTGAAAAAGTTGCTACTTCAGTGTTTTCAGTAAAGTTCTCCATTGTTCTCTGCTTTCCAAAACCTTCCTAGATAACCATCCTTTTTCTTTCCTTCAGCTTTCATTACCTCTGCTTATAGTATTGTCACCATACGCTCTAGGAAAGACCGTGTTGGTCCCGTGTATAGAGGGGGAAGAATCCCTAAGAGGCCTTCTGGATATCGAGAAGGAAGGATCCCCATGAATCCCTCCAGGGCCGGGCTATATTGTTCAAGAATGAGTGGAACATCTCACTCAATACGGTGGGTGATGATGCCCCCATCTGACTCCTCCTCTAGCTAAGGGGCTAGCCACTCTTCTGAGAGCGAGGTGAGTGCTGACTGTTACCTTTCTGATGATGTGGCTTTTTACAGCAACATAGACGCTTTCTATCTTTCCATAAGTAGGATGGCCGCTGAAGGCACCTCTAAAAATGTCACTGCCCTTAAGACTGTCGAGGGGGGTGTTAATGTGGTAGCACACCGGCTGGACTAGGTAAAAGTCAATGAAAAGTACCCTTATTGCTGGGTAAAGGACGAAATTCATAGAATAGCATGTCGACATGCTAGGGAAGTCAGGGGAAGGCTATCTCTGAGGTTTCTAATTTACGCTAAGGAAAGGCTTAAAGAACGGTTCATGGTGCTTGAACACCGGCCATATGATAAAATTTACCACCGCATGTCGGACGATCAATTTGTGTACATGTATGATGTTGTTTTTTCTCAACTGGGGGTCCGCTTACTCTTCCCATAGTTCAAAATGGGAGTGCTAAGGTTTTTAAAGTGTGCTTCCTCTTAAGTGTACCCTAATGGATGGGGCTTGATCAACGCTCTGGAGGTGCTGGGTGAGCACTTTAACTTCAAACCCACTATGGCAATGCTTTTTCACTATTGCCAAGTGGTACACCGGTCAAATAAGAAGGGCGACATCAGCTTTACGACTCTTCGTTGTGATGCGAAGGTTGTCAACTTTGAAGCCTTCATAGAATCTACCAAGGTGGATGGGAAGCCCTTTAAAAATTACTTTGTAAAGATTCGGATTCAACCCAATAAATCGGTCTTTTGGAGGAACAAAGAAGGTCTTCTCAAATTCCCAGTCGAGTAGACCCACAAACATTTCTTGCTCACCTCCCAAGCCTACTTCACTAAGGAGAGTGAACTATCCCTTCACTCCGTAGAAGTCCTGAGCGCCTTGAAAATATACTCTTCAGAGTGTAGGAAATTTTCCTGCAAGCGTCTACTGGGGTCTACCTTTATTCAAAACAAATATCTAAGTAATTTCTTACTTTTATCCTTTATTGTCTGAATACCGGTATGTGTTATGTTTGAAGCTAATCATATTTTTGTTTGCTTGTGCAAAACAAATAGGAGAGCTATGCCCTGCCATGGACAAGTTGAAAGGTATGTTGGCATATGAGGACTCATCCTCTGAGGAGAACAACATTTAACCCAAGAGGAACGCAGTCAAGGCACGCATTGAAACCATCACCCTTACGTCCACTGCTGGTGAGGTACCCTTGCTGAATGAAACTGAACAGGCCAGCACTATGCAGTTTGAAAAAGAGAAAAAGAAAGAGAAGAAAAGAAAAATCAAGAAGGACGCTAGAGCACAGAAACCACTCTCTCCCAAGCCGGTCAAAAAACAAAGGACCCTGGAAGAAGTCGGGATGACCAGCACTCAAAAGGAGAAGAAGGTTGTCTCCACTCCTGAGACCATTCCTGATTTTGGGGCTGAGACAAAGCCAAACCCTGTTGCCGATGGCTCCTAGTAAATGGTGTCCTGCTCACCTCCTAACACTTCCTTCCTGACCCATTTTCTGAAGTATGAGGGTCCCATGCCTCTAACACTCCCCAAGCTGACGTACAAGCTCATACCCATATTGGAAGTTTCTAAGATCAAGGAGGCGTGTGAGGCCGGTAGATGGAAATTAGTTGAATTATCTGGCCTTATCCACTCCTTGAATAGAGCGATAAATAGCATTAAAGAAGCTGATAAGCTTCACACCAAGGTTGAGCATCTGAGTATCTCTGGTGCCAAGGACAGGGTGAATTTAAAGATTGCTAAAGAGCTGCTGAAGAAGGCTAAGGAGTAGGGTGATGAGCAATTCTGTGAGATATTTGCTTTGAAGGCAGCTGCTAAGGTGCTAGAGGAAAAGATTTTTGGGCTCTAAGGTGAAGTTAAAGAGATTCCTCAGCTGAAGGAAGATTTGAGAATGGAAAAAGAAAAATCCGCCAAGCTGGCTGAAGAGTTACGAGTTTTTAAGGACAAATATTCGAAGTAAA
This sequence comes from Clitoria ternatea, assembly GCA_037962975.1. NCBI lineage: Eukaryota > Viridiplantae > Streptophyta > Magnoliopsida > Fabales > Fabaceae > Clitoria > Clitoria ternatea. The sequence goes on from CM075672.1 coordinate 81,148,091, forward strand.
CTGAGGAGTGGGCTATGAGAGAAAAAGAGTTGCTTCAGATGATTGAAGAACTCAAATAGGGGAGTGCAGATACTGGGTCGCTTGAAGAAGAAAATGCCAAACTGAGAAAGAGCCTTGCTGATACAAAGACCAAAGCTAAGCGGGCCCTGAAAATTTATACTGATGTGGCATATGATTCCTTTGGCGGGGCCATCTGTCAAGTATTTTACCGTAACCCCGACATGAAACTTAACCTTTATAGACTGTATCCTTTTTATGAGTTCCATAGAGGTAAGTTATTTTCTATAAAAGAAGGACGCTATGAGGAACCTGAAGACTCCTTATATGAGCTTCCTCCTCTCCCTGAAGGACAAAGTATGGAGCCTCGTTTGACCTCCCCTGAACCTGAAAATAAAGAGAAAAGAAAGAAACAGAGAGGGGTAATGTTAAAAGTGATGAGGTACCGAAGCAGACTAAAGATGATACTAGACTGGAAGTGAAGACTACCAAGGATGGAAAAGCTTAGAAAGAAGACCATGGGGAGGTCCCTGTTGTTTGGTTGTACTTCCATACTTTCATACTTCACTGTGTGTTGGGATCAGCTCTGGTATTAACTCATCTTTATTAACATATGCATTTCCATTGAGCAAAAGGTGTCTTGATATTTTTGTGCTTGCTCTAATATCACTCTTTAATTATTGACGAAGTATCCACTTTTCAAGTCTTTTGCGATAATTTATGTTTCATGTAATGCTTGCTTTGGGCCTTTATTGAACTCAGGCTTAGCTATTCACTCGTACGAGGGCGATTTTATTCATGAGTACGGTGAACTTAAAGTGGTCTACAAAGACCATATTGTTTTTTATCGAATAAGTAATACTCACACCACTCGTTGGGGTACGGTATGGCCTTAAATAAGGACCTATCCTCGCCACTCGTTGGGGTGGAGTTAATTAAGGCGCCGCTCATGGAGTTATGTTGTCAATTATAGAATGGGTAATTGAGACTACCCGTCTAGAGGGCTATTCTCCATGGCCAATTACAGAATAAGTAATTGGGGCGCCACTCGTTGAGGTCTGGTATGGCCTTAAACAAGGACCAAAAATCTCCGCTTGTCGAGGCTATTTTCCACGCTGTTCGTAAGGCTATGTCATTAGTTAAAGATTAGGTAACTGAAACGAAGATTTGACTTACACCATATATTGTGGTTTGGTATGGCCTTGATTAACGATCAATCCTCGCCACTCATTGGGGTGAAGTTAACTGGGGTACCGCTCATGGAGATATGTCGTCAATTATAGAATAAGTAACTGAGACTATCCATCCAAAGGGCCGTCATCCACATTGTTCACAAAGCTTAACAAAAAAATATAGAATAAAGAGAGGTGAAAGCAACACAATATTTGATGTAATTTCTCATTAAATGAAGTGTTTACAAGAGAAGCGTAGTTGGGACATGCCTCATTAAAACCTTCTTGAGAAAAACCCAATGAGAAATAAAAGAGTACATGTCGGCTTACCAACTAACTGTAATAAATTCTCAAGTTCTGTGCATTCCACTGGTTGTGAATCGGTGTGCCATCAAGGTTCTCTAGCTGATATGATCCCTTTCCTGCGACCTCGGACTCACGATAAGGACCTTCCCAAGTAGGTGTTAACTTTCCCTAATGTGTGATTTTATTCCCCATACTAGCTTTCCTCAGCACTAGGTCTCCAACCCCAAAGGCTCTATGTTGGACATGCTTATTATATCGAAGAATAGCTTTCACCTTGATAGCCTGGTCTTGGATATATGCCTCCTCCCTAAGCTCTTGCATAACATCAAGCTCTGACACCAAATGGGAGTTGTTGTTCTCTTCAAAAAAATACTCTATCCTTGTTGAAGCTGTTTGAAGCTCTACCGATATCATGGCTTCAACACCATAGGTGAGACGGTATAGGGACCCATTTGTTGAAGAGTGGGCGTAGTGTGATAAGCCAATAAGACGTGGCATAGATGATTCGTCCAGTCACCCTTAGCTTCTCCTAGGTGCTTCTTTAGGCCTTTCAATACTTCTGTATTGGTCATATCTGCCTGGTCATTTGTTTGTGGGTGCTCAACGAATGAGAAGATCTGGACTATGCCCAATCCTTCAAGTACCTTCGTGAACTTCTTATTAGTAAATTGAGTGCCATTGTCAGTTATGATCCACGCCAGTACTCCGAACCGTGCTATGATATTCTCATACACAAAACGCCAAGTTCAGACTGAGGTAATTGATAAGTGTTTATTGAGTATTGATTTCATGCTTCAATTTAACCCATTTTTGATAAGAATTCAACTAAAAGTGTACATAATTAAGCATGAAATCTCTTATGAAAAATTCTTTGTGTAAAAAGACTAACTCTTCAAACTCTTAGGAAAAATTGCTTCAAAATTCTTAACAAGTTACAGGAATTCAAAGGGGCTAAGTTGAGCAACGATAAAGAAGCTACAGCATGAAGAAATAAGCATCAGGCCTCCTCACGCTTAAGCATGAGGAAGGGATGGTTGGGCGAGGGACACAATGGCAAAATCAAGCAGCAGGACCCTTCCATACTTAAGCGTGAGAAGGGGGTGCTTGAGTGTGAATGCCAATAAGAGAAAGCCACACTTAAGCGTGACTGAGCGTGAGAGACAGCATCCATTCTTTTCCTCACGCTTGAGCTTGAACACCACATGCTTGAGCGTGAGCCTGAGCACGCTTAAGCGTGACTTTGGGCGTGACCAAGTGCAGGTGACGTAGAAGCTACAAGGAGGCATCAGGTCACTCACGCTTGAGCATGACCATTAAGCTCAAGCGTGACTCATGTAGTATGGGATTTTTAATTTAATATTAACCAATGGTGCGATGCCAACTCAACCACTTTGAGGTGTTTCAGCATGTCTCAGAATATTCCTTCATGGGCTCTATGCAAGTGGGCAAGGGAAGCTAAAGCATAACCCCTATAAATCAAGCAAAAAATAGGGCATCTTAGATATCCGGGATATGAATCATTCCCTGTATCTCCTGTAAAATCCAATCTTTCCATTATTCCTTTTACGTTTTGTATTCATTTCCAAATTTTCTTGAAGTGAAAATGCAAAGCATGAGTAACTAATTTTCCTTTATTAGGATTGGTTGTAATCAATTCAAACCTGAAGTAATGCTGCTGTAAGTTTTTATATATGTTAATGAGATTTGATACTTTCTGTATTTCATTCTGCCATTAATTCCTGAAGGTACTTGATCACTATTTTCTTGTTTTAAGTTTTCTTAAGTATACTGGGAAGTAACTTATAGAAGCAGATCTAAATGAAATACGCGTTGTGAGTAGCTGACCAGGGATGGTATCTAATGCAATGAACGTCAAAACAATCGATCGCTAATGTTGGAATGATTTCAAAGTAACTGAGGGATCAGCGGTTTGAAATCATTCTTATGAATTTTGTAGTCGAGGGATCGATACAAATGACTTTGATTGTGACATAGAAATTATCATTTCAAATTACATACATGCAATTTATTCAACTTATGAAAGCTGAGATATGATGAAACCAATCCCAGTTTTCCAAATCTGATTTTTTCTCAAACACTTTACTGTCATTATTTTCATTCAACACTTGTTGTTTCTTTTGTATTCAATCTTTTACACAAATCAAAACAAATCTTTTGTCAAAATTAATTCAAGAACTAAGATCTTCAAACTAACACATCCACAGTGGAACGACATCTATACTATACTACAATTACTGTGTTTAAACTTGGAACAAACATTCCATTGAGTTCATATTATACAAACTTGATTCTCTTTCCTTGAACACTTAATTTCTTTGTATGATCTAATAAAAATCATTACCACTAATGTACACCACCGGATCTACCTTAATCCACTTCGTAAAATAGTCAACCCCCACAATGAGGTACTTAATGCCCCCAGGAGCCGTGGGGAATGGACCCTAGATATCTAGCCCCCACTGGTGAAAGGGCCATGGCAACACGGAAGTGAATATCTCCTCAACCGGTGTGTGATGGAGGTTAGCAAACTTCTGACAAGGGTCGTACTTCTTTATGAACTCTGCTGAATCTTTTTTTATTGTGGGCCACCAGTAGTTAACTCTCAGAATCTTTCTCATTAACCTTCGTCCTCCGCAATGGTGCCCACATTGGCCTTTATGCACCTCCACCATAACTTCTTGAATTTTATTCTCATTTAGACAATGGGGGTACTTAACCGAAAAACCTCTCCTGAACATCATTCTATCCACCATCGTAAAATAGGCTAACTCCCTAAGAACCCTTATTTTTTTAGCTTCATCGGTGGGCAGCTACCCATTGACAAGATACCAGATGAAAGGGACTACCCATGAATCATCATTGAATATATAAAAAGTAATGGTCATATGAGATGGGGTCAGAGGGATGTTGGGAGTTATCAAAGTGCTCTAGACCATCGTGGTGGTACTCCCGGGCTGTTTGGTGCTTGCCAACCTTGAGAGGATATCGGTTCTTGTGTTCTTCTCTTTTGGCATATGTTTAAACTTCAACGTCATAAAACGTTCCTTCAACTCATTCACACATTTTAAGTACAACTAAAACTGGGGCTTGTGGACCTGATACTCTCCTTGAATTTACAAAATCACTAACTATGAATCACTCCAAAGGGTCACTTCAGACGCTCTGATGTCCAATGTTGCTCTTAGTCCGGCGAGGCAAGCTTCGTACTCAGCTTTGTTGTTAGAAGTTTTGAAATTAAAGCGTAAAGATATCTCTAGATGCACCCCATCACCACTTTCAACCACTACGCCTGTGCCACTTCCCCTGTTGTTGGAAGAACCATCAATATACACCGTCCAATGAGAACAGGGGATGGTTGGATCCGCTCTAGTCATTTCCACCACGAAGTCTTCTAGCACCTGAGCCTTTATAGCACCTCGAGGCTCATACGACACATCAAACTCTGATAACTTAATGGACCACTTTATCAGGAAGCCCAAACAACGGCCATGGCATCTTTCTCAATCTTTTAATACCGGCCCTCAGCTCCTTGTAATGTCTTGCCAGTGAAATAAGCTGGCCTCTATCCCTCCAGTGTCTCCTTTACTAGGTTACTCCCAGAGCCTCATCTGACACTGCTAAGTACAAAATAAGTAGTTCGACGAGGTCAGGCTTCAACAAAATAGGAGGTCTGGACAATACCTCCTTCAGCTCCTGAAAGCCTTGCTCTTGCTCTCCCCCGACTTAAACTTATTAGATTTCTTTAAAATCTTGTACACAGGGGAGACCTGTGCATCATTTTATGCATGAACTATGCCAAGGCTGCCACCTTTCTATTCAGGGACTGAACCTCCCTCATGTATTTTGGGCTTTGTAGGTCCTGAATCACTTAACACTTGCCTGGATTTGCCTCTATGCCGCGCTAAATCCATAAAACCCAAGAATTTTCCAGTAACAACGACAAAAGTACACTTTAGTGGGTTCAAGAGCATGTTGTACTGTCTTAGGCGTAGAAAAACTTGGCGCAGGTCTTCAATGTGGTCCCCTCAGCTGGGGTTTTGGCAATGATATCATCAATGTACACCTCTACTAGCTTGGTATGCATGCCCTCGAACACCTTGTTGATCATCTGATAGTATGTGGCTCCAGCATTCTTCAAACTGAAGGGCGTGATGGTGTAATAGAACACACTGCGGTCATTGACAAACGCCATCTTCTCCTGATCCTTCTCCCACATCAGAATCTGGTTGTACCCCGAATACGCGTTCATGAACGACAAGTATTGGTAACTAGAGGAATTATCCACCATTCTATCAATATTTGGGAGGGGATATGGATCCTTTGGGCAGTAACGGTTCAGATCAATGTAGACTATATACATTCTTCACTTCACGTTAGCCTTCTGCTCTGGCCTTCAAAAGCTCTTCAGTCTTCTCACAAGTTGCCTTCTGCTTTTTTGGGCCCAATTTTCATTTCTTCTAGGTAACCGACCTCGTCTCTAGGTAGACGGATAACTTATGATAGCAAAAATTGGGGTCCATTCCCGACATGTCAGCAGTAGTCTATGCAAAAAGGTTTTTGAACTCCTCAAGGAGTGCAAGAAGGCATTGCTCCATAACAACTTCTCACTTATCATTTATATGCATGACCTTCTCTGGACTATCTCCAATTACGACTTCCCTATAACCTCCCTCTGGTGTTGGCTTGGACGAATTGAGCAGATCAATCTTAAGCTCAGCCCTAGGATCAAGGTCAATTAGGTTGACAGATCCAGCCATGGTTCCTCCATCATTTAGCTTCCTCTTTTTATTGAATGCCTCCAATTTTACCATATTGAGGCGCAAGTTGTAGCAGTACCAGGCTATCTCCTGGTCACCCCAGATGGATGAGACGTTATTATCCTTATCGATGAAATTTATAAAGAGATAAGGCGTTGAAACAATTGCTTCCATGGCATTCAGTGTGGGCTGACCTATGATGCCATTGTATGGTGACTACACATTTATCACCAATACTCTGGACTTAACAGTCCTCGCTCCGGGCTTGCCCTCAAATGACACCAGAGCATCTAAATACCCCTTAGTTGGCTACTTAGCTCTGTTGAAGGCCATTAATTCTTATGTATAAGGTTGCAAATCAGAATCGTTAAACCCATTCTTTTAAAACAATTATAAAAAATAACATTGCAGGAACTCCCCTGATCTACAAGGATTCACTTGACATCCTTGTTCACAATCATTACAATGATGACCACTGTAACATCTCCTCCAGGGATGGTCGGGCCAAAGTCCTCATCGAAAAAAGGAATCACCGGAGCCAGCACACCGTTGTGAAAAGGGTGATTATCTTGGGACTTACCCTACATCGAAAGAATCATACGATGGTGATTCTTCCTTGCCGTGATTGATGCTTCTCCACCGGCGAATCCTCCAACAATCATGTCAATCACATCACGCTGGCCTTGTTGCTGCTGTGGGGGCGCTTTGTCCTCTTGGGTTACTTCAGTGATTACAACCCCCTTTTGCTTCTATGTGTAACAACCCTGATTTTCTGAAATAGGAGCCTGAGCTCTTAGGACCTCCGGGAGTACCTTGTTAGGTATTTTAAGAAAGTGAGGCTTAGGCCTGATCCCTAGATCATCATTATAGTGTGAGAAAGTAAGATTTAAGAGAAGGTGAATAGTGAATTGTTTAGTTAAGTGAAATAAGTGAGAAGGAAAAGTTTATACAATAGTGACCCTAGAGAGAGACTTGATTAACAACGAATTATAGGAAGGAATAAATGTGTTTAATTCAGTAATTTATCTATTACTGAGGTATCTATATTCATGAATATATTCTTATTATTACTGCTAGACAATTCCTGGGTGATGCTTAGCTTTGGTGATTTACAGATGATGATAGTCAATTTTGGTTATAATGGATTGGAATGTTTAGAATTATTTAAATATCTGGTTAGATTTTAAGACTTGGTAATTCATGAAGCCTTTTTAGTAAAGTGATGACTGAATAATGCATTATTTTGATATTAACGGGTAAAGGGATGTTATTATTAAAGATTTTAGTTAATTAAGATAAAATGAAGTGGGTAGATAATATCTATTTTTTGGTATTTAACATTATTAGTAATGAGTTTAAAATATGAAAAATGTATTTGTAATAAAGTTTAGTTAAGAAATTAATTAATTATTATTAATATTTTAATAATAAATGTCACCCGGTTCATCAGATTTGAACTGTGGGACCCAACTTGAGGTCAGACTCTGGTCGTTTGACCCAAGACTAGTGCTCCAGTAAGGAAACTAGTCCTCTTAGATTGTTTCATGAAGAATCAAGGTTACCTGACTCAGTCTAACCGACCGAATCAGAATTCTTAACGCCTTACACGTTTGACCGCTTATATACCTCTGGATGTCCGATGGTGACATAGTTAATCTCTGGTGACTCATTTCAAAGTTCTAGAAACTTTTCATGGAGAGGTCAAAACCTGGTTCGGGCTTTATCATCCTCGTTTTTCCATAAAATGATTTCCTCAAAAGTTGTTTTAAAACTCGACCCGCATATCTTCAGTGTTTTTGACCCAACTTTCACATACGACCTTGGAATTGAGTGATCTTGGTCTCAAACTCCTTGTTTTGAAAAGATCTTCAACCTCCGTTTCTGGCCCCAAACTCTGATTCTCTCTCTGTCAACCCCAAAATTAAGAATTAAGCATGCTTGTCTTAAATTTTCATTATTAGGACGTTTTTCTTTGCACCTGATTCAGAAAAAAAATTCATAACTTTCTCATACGACCTTCAATTCACGCAAACTTAGTGTCAAAATTTCCGTGATAAAATTATCTATGTTTTTTGTAGAGACCTCGAAGGCTAATTCTTTCTAGATTGATATAGTTTAATGAATATTTGTAACCCCTGGACACCTCTCGGGATAGATGTCACTATCCAGCCCTTCCCCTCCACTTAGCTGGCCACCTTACATTCCAACCAATCAAAGTTCATGCAAGGGCTAGCCATTATCATGACTCCTAAGCCACTACCACTTCAACCAAATTAGCTCATCATCTCTCCATTTCCATTCACTCTCTTCACGGCAACAGCACCCAATTTTTCCCCTTTTCATTGTCTTCCCTTTCTAATCATAAATCTAACCACCACTCTAGCCACCACAACATCCACCTATCACGGCTACACCAAAAACAACCATCATCACCCCTTAAAAATTTTCTCCTTCCTCCTTTTGTCTCCACCAACCCGCAGCCAAACCCTCTTAAAACAACCCATCCTCTTCAGCTTTTGCATGCCAAGATCTTAAAGAATTAACTTTATTCCCTCACTATTGGAGCTGCTTAAAACCGTAAGCTCATCAAGGCCACTCTAGGAAAGATTGACAAAACTTTCTTCTTAACCTTGTTCTTGAAAATGTTGTGGTCAAATTCTGTTTTGGAACTTGAAATTTATGGCATTTCCTTGTTGATTTAGAAGCTAGAAATCGTGATCACCCATCCTTTTTGTTGGAGCTTTATGACCGTGAGTCATTTTGAGACCACCTAGGGTGAGTTTGGCAAATTTGTCCTCTTGATTGTTGTCCTTGAATGCTAGTAATCAAATTCAGCTTTTGGTTAAAAATTAAAATGTTGGACCCTTGTTGATTGAAGCCAAAAACCGTGGCTGTTTTCCTAGATCTAACCATGCATGCCAAAGGGTCGGGAGCGTAGACAACGATCGAAGGTTGTTAGGAGCGTTCGGTGGAATTTTCGGCGAAATCTCTAATTTCCTTCTCCGGACAGCAGTGATATCATGAGGTAAAGGGGGTCCTCATCTTGGTTGATCTGAATTTTGGTTGCCTCATATTGTTGTTTACATGTTAAGGAACCTTCGCTTCGAATTTCATCGTGATCCAACGGTTGGATCTTTAACCGTAAAATTTTTCATAATCGACGGTTAAAAGTTACGTTTTTAGAATCTTTGATATTTTAAGAATTTATTCGACGTAATTCGATATTCACGTAATCGAAAGAATTTTATCACGATCGGACAAATGAAAGGAAAATTAGGAAATTCAGCGTTAGACAGGCCTAGTTTTATTTGATATGGTTGTATAAATTAATTCTTAATTTTGTACATTATTATGTAATTTATAGATTATTTTCCGGTAAATCCCATTATTAAGAATTAAATAGATCGTTTTAAATTTTTATCGATGTTGTTTTGGAATTATTGCGTACCTTCAAGAAAATTGGCCGATCGGGCGATTAAAAATAATTTCCTTTATTAAGTTATAAAAGGTGATAATGAATTTTTATAAAATAAGAATTTCAATGAAAAATATGTGTAACAAAATAATAGTAAGTTCACTAAACTATTGGGATTGATTTTTGAATAGAAATTTTTAGAACTTTATTAAGGATTTCCATAACTTAGGCCCAAATTAAATTTTATGGGTTAAGTAAAGAAAAAAAGCAAATAAGAGACTTTTTAGTATTAGAAGTTAAAAGAAGAAAATATTAGTGATAGATTTTTAGCAACCACTTTTAGTGACTACCTTGGTGACCATTTAGAAGGAAAGAAATGGTAACTTTAGAAAATTAAGAAAAAGGGATAGATTTAAAAAGAAAACTTAATTAAAAGGAATGAACCTTGGGATTAGTTATTCTAGTAGATTAAAGAGATTTAGAATAAAGAAATAATGAACTAGAATTTAAAATTTTGACTAAGGTTCTAAAAATAGGATCTTAATAGATTTAATAGGATTATATCCCTGAATAAATTAAGTTTAGAATCAGAACTTTTAAGGGAGGTAATCACTATAAGTAAAAAAAAATGAAATCAAAGGAAATTTTGTATCTAGAACAAATTAGTTAGTAACTAAGAGATGAAATTTTGGGCATACTAATTTTAAGCTCACAATAAAAAAATAAATATAATTGATTAAATTAATTGGTAGCTTTTGAATGATTATATAATATTAGGATATCTCAAATTGAAGAAGTATCTAAGTTTTTAAGCGGTAGACAAATCATGGAATAAAGGAGATTAATTATAATTAAACTAGTCATTAAAGAGGGAACTATCTAATCTAGTAAGATCATGTCTAAGAAAGATATTACTAAAATATAAGGAATTAAGATAAGATAAAAAGGGGTACATGGATTATTTAATAACCAAGAGGGTGAAATGTTAAATCTAAAACTCATCTGAAATAAAAGAGGAGAAATAACTAATGCGGTCACTTAACAATCAACTAAGAGTTTAGGAGTAGTGTGCTAAGATAATAAAAACCAAATAAATCAATTTTACTTAGTCAAATTACGATGGTTATAAACAACTATAATATACCTGGAAGTTCACCATACTACGAGATGCTCGATCCACGTACTACCAAAATACTTAAGACAACATGATGTATAAGTAACAAGTAAGTACTAATATTAATATCGTACCCATGACCTTTATGAACACCGACTAAAGTGAAGTAACTATTAAATTGTCGTAGTACTATCAATGGTTGACGTGATGTGTTGATTGATGTATGATTTTGAATGATATATCTTCCAAGTGTATTTCATTGATGGATGTTATATGTGATTCATGGATGATTGAAATATGAAAGGTTCTAAGTGAGATGCATGAGTATGGAATGGTGGTATCGGTATGGGTTCCAATATGGCTGAATATGAAAGCATATAAATGTGAATATATGGATACTGATGAATGATGTAACACAGAAATACCCATGATATCTAAGTCCTAAAATCTCATTCTATTTCTAGGAGTCGGGAAACAAAATACAAACTTATATTAAGAGAAAAGAGATAATTAACGATATTCGATATTAAGAAAAGAACTCAACACTAGAAATGAAATGAGAGGAACCCTACCGAGAAACCATACCATGATAAATATAATAATTTAATCATGCATCATATCTGGTGAATAAGGATGGACGTTGAGAAATTCCCTAGAGCATAATAGTGAGGAGTACATTAAAGAATCTGTCGCGCCTCGATACCTGAGGGCAGTCTAAGAAGTAAGCAAGTTCACATCATTCACTCCTAAAAAGAAAGGAAGTGTCACCTATGGAGATAATACCAAAGGAAAAATACTTGGTATCGGAAATATCGGTAAAAACTCTTCTACCTCTATTAGTGATGTGTTGTATGTTGAAGGACTCAAACATAACTTGCTTAGTATAAGCCAATTGTGTGATAAAGGATATAGAGTTCTATTTGAATCCAATTGTTGCATAATTGAAAATAAGCTAAACAAAGAGGTTAAGTTTGTAGGTCAAAGAATTGATAATATTTACATGATTGATATTGATAGTTTGTCCTCAAATGATGTGCAATGCTTCATGACTAGAGAGGATGAATCATGGCTATGGCATAGAAGGATAGCTCATATACATATAGACCATTTAAACAAACTTGTTTCTAAAGAACTAGTAATTGGTTTACCAAAGCTTAAATTTGAAAATAAATTTTGTGATGCATGTCAAAAGGGAAAACAAGTAAAGGCATCCTTTCAAGCTAAAAACATTATTTCCACTCAAAGGCCTTTACAACTTTTGCACATGGATCTATTCAGACCTTCCAAAATCAAAAGCTTTGGTGGTAATTACTATGGTCTAGTAATTGTAGATGACTATTCTAGATATACATGGACTTTGTTTCTTGCTCATAAAAATGATGCATATCATGCATTCAAGAAACTAGCAAAGATTATCCAAAATGAACGAAACTCAAAGATTGCATCCATAAGAACCGATCATGGGGGAGAATTTGAAAATCAATCCTTTGAAAAATTTTGCAAAAAACATGGTATCAATCACAATTTTTCAGCTCCTAGAACTCCACAACAAAATGGAGTGGTTGAAAGGAAAAATAGATCCTTAGTGGAGCTTGTAAGAACCATGTTAAATGAAAATAACATTGCGAAACATTTTTGGGCCGATGTGGTAAATACCGCGTGTCATGTTATGAATAGATGTTTAATAAGGCCCATTCTAAAGAAAACCCCCTATGAACTTTATAAAGGAAGAAAACCCAATATCTCTTATTTTCATATTTTTGAATGTAAATGTTTTATGCTCAACAATGGAAAGGAAAATCTAGGAAAATTTGACGCAAAAGCTGATGAGGCAATCTTTCTAGGATATTCATCATCTAGTAAATCATATCGAGTCTTTAACAAACAAACTAACACTATTGAGGAATCAATATATGTGAAATTTAATGAAAATGGTCATAACTCCCCGAGAAAGAAAGACGTTGATGATCTTATAGGTACACTCCAAGAAATGAGCTTGGATGAAAAGGAAGAAATCAACAATGAAAGAGAAACAACCCAACATGAAAAGCCACAACAATGGATCACCTTGAAGGATCATCCCTTGGACAAAGTCATAGGTGAAATGACTAAAGGTGTAAGTACTAGAAACACTATTAGAAATGCATGTAATCACTTAGCGTTTGTATCACAAATAGAACCCAAAAATATTGATGAAGCTATTATTGATGAACATTGGATGTTGCCCATGCAAGAGGAATTGAATCAATTTGAAAGAAATGAAGTGTGGAAACTAGTGCCAAGACCCAATGACCACCAAATAATAGGAATAAAATGGCTTTTTAGGAATAAATTAGATGAAAATGGTATAATTACTAGAAACAAAGCTAGGCTAGTAGCTAAAGGTTATAATCAAGAAGAAGGCATTGATTATGAAGAAACGTATGCTCCCGTAGCTAGATTAGAAGCCATTAGATTACTGTTAGCCTTTGCATGTTGTAAGGATTTTAAATTGTACCAAATGGATGTTAAAAGTGCTTTCTTGAATGGATACATTCAAGAAGAAGTATATGTTGATCAACCTCCAGGTTTTGAAAACTACCAATTTCCAAATCATGTTTTCAAACTAAAGAAAGCTTTATATGGTTTAAAACAAGCTCCAAGAGCTTGGTATGAAAGATTAAGTAAATTTCTCTTAGAAAACAATTTTGAAAGAGAAAAGGTTGACACAACATTATTCATTAAGCACAAAAAGAATGACATACTATTGGTACAAGTTTATGTGGATGATATAATTTTTGGTGCTATAAATGAATCTCTATGCAAAGAATTTGCTAAGCTAATGTAGGACAAATTTGAGATGTCCATGATGGGAGAACTTACATTCTTTCTTGGACTGCAAATTAAGCAAATAAAGGAAGGTACTTTCATTAGTCAATCAAATTATTGCAAGGAGTTGCTTAAGAAATTTAACATGGACAAGGCAAATGATATTGCCACACCTATGGGCACTTCATGCTACTTAGATAAGGATGAAAATGGTAAGGATGTTGAACTCACTAAATATAGAGGAATGATTGGATCCTTACTTTACTTAACCACTAGTAGATCAGATATCATGTTTGCTATTTGTATGTGTGTAAGATATCAAGCATGCCCAAAAGAATCACACCTTACTGCAGTAAAAAGTATAATGAAATATCTTGTTGGAACTCAAAATGTTGGCTTATGGTACCCCAAAGGGGTTGAATGCACTTTGGTTGGATACTCTGACTCTGATTTTACAGGATGTAAGCTTGATAGAAAAAGCACTAGTGGAACATGTCATTTCCTTGGTAGTTCTCTTGTATCTTGGCATAGCAAGAAACAAGTGAGTGTTGCATTGTCAACAGCTGAGGCAGAATATGTTGTAGCTGGTAGTTGTTGTGCTTAAATCCTTTGGATGAAACAACAACTCCTAGATTTTGATGTTATACTAGACCATGTGCCCCTAAAATGTGATAACAGAAGTGCCATAAACATTTCAAAGAATCCTATAATGCATTCAAGGACAAAACATATTGAAATTCGACATCATTTCATTAGGGATCATGTTTTAAAGGGTGATTGTGTGCTTGAACATGTTGAAACCTCTAAGCAGGGAATTAGGAATCCTAGACATGTCCAATTATGTTTGAATATTGGTAATTTTGATAATTTCTTAGATTAAATCATGTGTTAATGAGTTTATAATAAATTATGGTATGATTCATTAACTCTCCATCATTCTTGCATGAACTCTGCAAAATCTGTGCATTTTTGAACTACCTAATCGATTACAAATAGCCACGTAATCGATTACTGAGCTTCTGTTTCGTGAATAATCGATTACCCCTTGTTAGATAATCGATTACGAAGCTTCTGTTTCATCTCCAATTGATTAGACCCTCTAGATAATCGATTACTAACGTTTCAACTTCCTAATAATTGATTGCCAGCATCTCCTAATCGATTGTAAAGATTCTATTTTTAAACCTAATCGATTACTCATATGCCCTAATCGATTACCCCAAGTGCAAAACGGTTCAACTTCCTCAGAAACCATGTCCTAATCGATTACCTATGATGCCTAATCGATTAGCCTTGGTACTGCAATGGTCAACCTGTAGGTTTTTGAGGCACTCTATTTTCCCCACCCCATTCACTCACCTCTCTCTATTCTAAACCTATTTTTTCCCTATAAATTCCCCTCTCCTCACTCTTTCATCTCACACTACCTCTTCCTTCTTCAATCTCTCAAAGCTTCAAGAGCTTTCCTCTCTATTCTCTCATTCTCTTCTCCTTTTCTCTGTACTTTACTGGTATCATGTCTTCCTTAAGAACCATTAAGAGGGTAAGGTCTTCCATGTCCCAAACCAACAACCCTCTTGACTTCTCTAGATTTTCACTACCCTTAGAGATCTTCAAAACTTTATCAACAACTTTTCTGAGAAGGATATCATCTCCCCCCACTACATCAACGCTGAGACATTTGACCACCCTAGCCTCACCTTCACTCAAAGCCTCCACCATTATAACCTTTTCCCCTTCCTCACCCTTAAGGAAGAGCTCTATTACCCTGAACTCATAAGGGTATTCTACTGCAACCTTAAGCTTGCAAATGGGTTGTTGGAATCAAAGGTCAAAAATGTGACCCTTAGGCTCACAAATGCCCAACTGGCAGAAATCACTCTACTGCCACTCAATGATGCTGAGTTTGACGGAGAAGATCCTGAGGACGAATGGGATTTCAATGCCATCACTGCCCGACAATCACTGTGGAAGGCTGCTCGCCCAAGGAGCAACCACAAACTGGTAGGCCACTTGACCATGAACAACCGTCTCCTTTACTTTTTCTTGGTCAAGATGTTGGTTCCTCGTGGTGGGAACTATACTCTGGTGGAAGAGGATGATGTCCTCTTAATGTGGGCTATGCAGAACCAAAAAGAAATAAATTGGGTTCAAATGCTTAAGCTGCACATGCTCCATGCCAAAGACCAGCAAAAGCTTCCCTACGCCATCCTACTCACTAAAATCTTTAAAGCTTTTGGAGTAGACTTGGCTGGAGAGTTGTCGGAAAAGGTACCTCCCAAGGCTTGCATTGGCACCCATCATCTCACAAAAATGGGTATCATTTTTACGAATGGAGCTTGGCACTCAAAAATGGAAGGCATTAATGCCAACATTCCTTTTGAAGCTCCTGCTGAAGAACCTGCTGCTCCTCCTCCAAATCAAGCTGAATCATCCGCCCCCGCTGACCCCTTCGCCTCCCTCTATGCACACCTTGACAGTCGGTTTGACCGCATTGAGAACTCTATTCAAGAGTTCCAAATGACTGAGCAGCAACACTTTGAAATGATGCAACAACGTTATGATGAGCTGTCTCACCAAATCTCAGAACTTCACTTTTTCCATCCGGATAATTAGATCCATTTTATTGTGCCTTGTTTTAGTTATTTTCATTCAGTTTCTTTGAAATTCTATAACATTTCCTTTGTGTAATTTCCCGTTTCTGCATTAAATAAACGTTTCAATTTCAATATATCTCTATGTTGCTTTATTGTTTTTGATGATTCCAAAGGGGGAGAAATACTTGAGTTCATCTAAATACTTGAGTTCATCTATTCTGATTGCAAATGAAATAAGTGCTAAAAACTATTTGATAATAACAAATGGTTAACAAATTAGAAAATTATCTCTAAGGCATAAACTATCTTAGATAGGGGGAGATATTTTGAAATAAGAGATAATGATAACTTGTTAAAAAGATAATGCAGAATCTGAAATAGATATGAAGATAATGCTCAAGAGATAATATTTTTGAATTAAGAGATAACATTGTGCAGAATTTGAATATGTTTTTGATAGAGATAAAATTAGAGATAATAGATAAGTTTTTTGAACTAACAACCCTCAAGAGATGAACATTGTTTGTCATCATCAAAAAGGGGGAGAATGTGTTTGAGTATGCTTTCAGGTTCACAAATTTTGATAATGACAAAGGACTCTTGAAGAAAAATTGGAGAAACAAGAAAATGCATCAGACCTACAAAAACACGCAGGCTAATCGATTAGGAAGACATATCTAATCAATTAGATGGCTTCTATTTTGACAAATAATCGATTACACACATAAGAATAATCGATTACATAGTTTCTGTTTGTACAATAATCGTTTACACCCTAACCCTAATCGATTACCAATATGAAAAATTAATTTAAATGTATTAGGTACTTATGCTAATCGATTGCAAGACATCAGACAATCGATTACAAGGCTGCTGGAATGACACTAATCGATTATAGTGAAGACATAATCGATTACCCAACTGCATAACCTAATTAAATGCATCAGGTGCCATCACTAATCGATTACGAGACAAGGCATAATCGATTACCAAGGTTCTGAGTTGAAGCTAATCAATTACAGCACAAATTACATAGAAGATTTCAAAGTGTAATTGATTACAGCTCAAGGCGTAATCGATTACGATAGTGCCAGAAATTAGGGAAAGTGTTTTAAGTGGAAACCAACTCATTTCTCCATATCTCTCAGGCACCCACGAGCTGCAACGGCTAGGAACTCCACTATGCTCATCTCCAAGCTCTATAAATACAAGACTCCTTCAAACTACTCAAAGCAATCAATTACATCCATCAAAGGGAGATAAATTCTTGAGTCTTGTGAGTTTTACTCTTGCATAGTTTCATTTTTCTAAAACTTAGAACTTAAACTTGTATATTCTCTCTTATTGAGAGTTAGAAGTTGTGTGAGCCTTCATTTATATATCTACTCTATTAAGAGAGTTACTTGCTTGTAAACACTACACTAAACACAAAGGTTTTCACTCTAGGTTGAGTGGTCACAAAGGTTGGGGTTCAACCTTTGGGTATTGAGAGTTTGATAGATTGGGTGGGTTACCCTTATGCTAGTGAGGATTGAGTTCTTGAGTGTGGGACACTAGGAAGCTGCAATTGCTCATAGCCTGTATCTCTAAACTTCAATAGTGGAAATCCTTCAAGTGGGTTGCTTGAAGGCGAGACGTATACCGAGGTTGGTGGAACTCGTTAATCCGGTTTGCAAGCTCTTCTCCCTTACTCTTTTACATTCATATACTGCATTTGATTGGTTTGTGTTAGTTGATTGTGACTTGCTTACTTTAACTCGCTAGAACTAGTTATTTTAAAGAACTACACACCAAGTGTTTGACAAATTGTTTCAGCAATATTTACACCTTGTTTTGCTTTGTTTCTTGTAATGTACTTGTCTTCACTTGCATAATCTTTAAACCTGTGATAAAAGAATCAAGTTCAAAGGCATTCCAAGCAAAGTTTTAAAAACTCAATTCACCCCCCCCTCTTGAGTATTGAGGCCACTTGAATAACAAGCTTGCGTGCATAAAGAACCAATAAGAGCACTCCATCACTTGGACACTTGTCCCAGCCATGCATAACTCTTTACCACTTCACTATTAGCCTTGTGACACCTTTCTCTTACATGAATCAAGCTTGACACATGCCCCACTCACTTCCCATTGCCGTGGGAACCAAATGGGGAGACAAGCCTTGCATGTAAAATTATTCCATTCCAAAAGAATACACTAGCTTTTGCTTGGTTCTTCCTTCTCCTTCCAACTTAGAAAAAATTCAGCAACCTATTCCTTCTCTTTTCTCATATCTCCTTCATCTAAACATCATTCCATATCCATCACCATTCATCCTAAATCATCATACTACCTTACATAATCCAAGATACCAGCTTTGATCATCAAAATTTCTTCTTCTCCTTCACCAAACAGCAACCTTTTCTTCACCATTCCACCATCAAAATCACGTCCATCCTCACCATCCATACCTCAATTTTCCTTCTCTTGATGAAGCAACCTATGGTGGCTTAGAAGTAAATTTTTGGAGTCCTTGCTACCTTTTCCTTGAGCACAAAAATCTTGTTGGTAAGGGGGAGAGTACCTTGCTTAATTAAATCCATAAATTTGTACATGCATGGTGAAGTATAAGTGCCCCTTAACACTGATACTTTGATGTCTCCTTAAAGATCATAGTTTATATGGTTTAGATCTTAAAAATTTTTGTGAGAAATATGGATCTTTAAAGAGACATCATGACCACACTATAAGTTTTAATTAATCTTTTAAAGTTTGAAACTTTGATGATAAGTTACTAACTTGGATTTTATTTGTTGCAGAATTTTTTTTGTTGTAACTATATGCATGTGATGATCTTGTTTAAATTATGTGTTCTTGGCTTAATTGATGACTTGGAGTGTTAATATATTTTTTTTAGACAATATAAAATATTTCAAAACTAGTTTTATAACTCATAATAAACTAATATTGCTGCTGGAAAAAATTTTAATTGTTAGTAAACAACTTAAAAGTTTTAGATCCTAACGTATGAACTTAAAAAAAAATAATTTTATGGTTGGAATTTGGTAACATGGCAAGATCTTGAGATTTATGTGATAAAAAATAATTTATAATATAAAACTTTAATTCTGGAATTTTTATTAAAAGTAAGAATAAGTGATTTTTTTTGTTATAGTAATTAAATACTACGTTTATGACATTAAGAATGTAAATTACAAGAGTTTTAGAAAATATTTCTTGGTAAATATTTGTGAATACTTGGTGCTGTTGTATTTTAATGCATTTGAATATTATTTGTGATTATAAAAATTTTATGAATGTGGTAAATGATAAAAGAATTAAAAGGGACCCGAGTTTAGGCGCGAACGAAACGTTAGAAATGGTACACAACGTATTTTTATGGGTAAACGGAGGAATTCGAAAAACTATTTTGGAGGATTATTTTGTGATAGGAGAAGTGAATTTTGAGTACAAGAAAAATACCCAAATGAATAAAATTGATTGGGAGAAATTTTGATGCGTAATTTGTCCTTAAAATGTATATTTACAAACGCTAAAACGAAGGATTTTAGCACCTTATAACCATTTCGTGCGGGAGCTATTTTGGGGTAGGATAAATACTTAAAATTTCTATATTCAATTCGTATTTTAAAAATTAAACACTTTTGGCTTTGGAATCATTCAAATCGGAATTTTTTACATAAAATACAATAAGAACGAAGTTTTGGTAAATGGTAAAAACTAACTACTTTATATCTTTAATTTAGAAAAAGAGAATTTCTTTTATTTCCAATATAGGACTAAGGGAAATTTTTTGTAATGATAAAATTTTTTACCCAAGGCTTTAATAAAATTTTAGAAAGTTGAAACCAATTTAAATCGTTCGCCGTAAGTCAATACGGTGAAATGACATTGGTAAAGAATTGAAAAATCATTAGAAAAATATTTTTATCCTTATTTTTCTATTAAATGTATATCTAACCTTTAAATTATACCTTTGAGTAAGAGAACAAAATAAGTTAGAGAATCTAACTCTCTAAGAAATTTAATCAATGAATTATACTAAAAATATCTTTTAGAATTGAAAAATATGTTTTGTCCTTACTTTTATCTTAAAGGTGATATTAAATTTTTTTATGTTCATTTTTTTGAACAAAGAAACCAAATGATTTAAAGAAATTATGTTCTTTGAAAAGTTTATTAAATATATTATATTTAAATATCTTCATAGATTTATAAATAAATTGGATCTTTTAATACTAGAAAGTTTTCTCATAAATCTTGTTTAGAGAATGTTCTTGATATTTTTAGTAAAATGATTTGAGAAATAATTAGACTTTGGTTCCTTATAACTACTATGCAGAAAGACCTTTACTATTAGATTCTCTAAATGCTTTAAGGACAAATACGCCTAACGAATAAGGTTCCGTCTAGACTTCTGGCACCCTAGTAATAAGACAAGTACATGGTATTTTGCATTTGGAGTTGAGGAGGGATGTTAAAAAAATCCCTAGAGCATACAGTGATGGGTACACTGAAGAATCTGTCGTGCCTCGGTACCTGAGGGTAGTCTAGGGAGTATATTCGGAGGCGGGAATTCCATGTGGCATCAGATTCGCGCCGGTCACCGGACAGCCTGTAGCAAACTTTGGTGTACTTCGACAAGAGGAGGAATGTTCTATGATCGTGGAGTGCCCATTCTGTGGTGATGTGTGTGATTGGCCATTTTGATGTTGGGACTGAGATCCTTACCCTTTTGTGAAAACCAAAATGAGGAGAGCTCCGGTCGCTCTAGTTGGGTAGGAGAGATAAGGATAGATGGCTGTACGTATGATTATTGGGATAGGAGATTGATCAGTGGAGGTTGGGCCCCATTGCATATTGATAATAAGTTTAAAAGAACAGTAATTGAATTTGACACATGCATAGCATGCCATCATTATATGACTAACCCTTCGATTGTTGTTGATATTTGTGTATGTGTAGTTTTATATGTCTATTATAAGGTATGATGTGTGTAATCATTTCTATGGTTTTAAATCCTTGAGCCACCCTTGTATGTATTTGTTATGGATTGAGAGCTTTGTACTCACCCCTTTGTTGTTGTGTGTTGTTTTTCCTTTCCCATGATCATTAGCTGAAGGTCAAGGCGAACGCGAGCAGTATCTGGACTACTCCCAATAGAGGGCATGGATCGTGGGCGTTGGTTATTCATATTTGCTGTTAGTGTCGAGACCGTTGTAGGTCCCGATGTTTATTTAATGTTATGTTATTTTTATAGTAACTATCGTTGGGAGCCTACGAGCCCCGTACCTTTTGAGTACACTGTTATGATAAAGAATCGATCTATGTTTTGACTTCTATTTGAACTGCATGTGATGATCACCAATAAAAAAAACTCCTATTTTTCTTAAACAATTAATGACTCCTTAATTAAGTAGGACGTTCCAGTGTGGGAATTTGTCCTTGTTAATCGAGGGTGTCACATTGGTGGTATCAGAGCATGGTCGATTCTTTAAGCTTGAGGGTGGACCGCCAAGGTTCCCTTGTACTCAAAAGAGTTGTTCGCGAGACGTTAGTACTCGCGTAGTAGAAATTGATTGCTTGTTTGTATGTGTGGTGCCTCCCAAAGCGGGAAGACTCATAGATTTTCTATTAAAGTTACCTCTTTCCTTCAGTTATCATGGCACGTCGAAACAATGCAACGTTGAATGCTCTGCTGGATAGGAGGGTAGAAGCTTGGGAACGTCAAGAGACTGATGCTCCACAAATTCCACTGAGGCACGACTGAGGACCCATTAACTTCCAAGAGAATAACCCTACACAACCTGAGGGAGGATTACGCCAGGACATCTATCAGGTGATCTGCTAACAACAAATCACTCAGTGCACTACTGTAGTGAATTGCTGTTGTACCTGTGAGCATACATCTATGCAGAAATTGAAAGGGACTTCTAGTTATAGGCCAAAAAGACACACATCTAACAAGCGACCTCAGAAAGATTTTAGATCTGGCTAGCCCTATCCTTGACCCAACTTTAGTAGACCTAGTGGATTCACCAGGACCCAGGGTGACAGACCACCTGTGAGGTGCAATGAGTATAGGGGACCCCACCTTTTGAAGGACTGCCATAAGAGGAACCTAACCTGCTACAGCTGTGGGAAGACCGGGCACAAGAGTATCATTTGTCTTGAGAAAAACCTGAATTTCCTGAAAAGAGAAGTTAGAGGTCAGATAGGACACTTTGTAGGTTGTGGAAATGGAGGGCCAGCTGCTAGTGCGTCAGTCAATAATCCCAGAGTGGCAAATCTGAATTGTCAAGGCGGTGGTAATGCTTAACAAGGACCAAGAAATAATGCAGCAGGCAGGGATAGAAGCAACGCTAGAGTTCTCGCCATGAATGGAGCAATAGTCATACAAGAAAATAACTTAGTGCAAGGTACATACTTTATGGGTAGAGTACTTCTAAATATGTTATATGCTTCTAAAGCCATTCATCCATTCATATTTAGGAACTGTGATAAACATCTGAACTTACCTTTGAGTCACCTTTCTAGAAAAATGATTGTTGTTATTGTTGCTAGTATCTCCATATGTTCTTTTGTTGAATATATAAAATGCCTTATCATTATTGATAAGAGATCCTATCATATGGACGTAATCTGTTTACCCTTGATTAATATGGATATTGCTTTGAGAATAAATTGGCCTGCTGCCGATCTCATTCTGATTAACTATCACTGTAAGTCTATATCCCATGGAGTTCTGTTACCTAAGCACTTTCAGCTTAGGAAATTTGAGTCTATTGATATTACTCAGAAGGTAACTCTATTCCAATCAGGAGCGTAAGTGTTTATGGTCCTTTCCAGCACCAAGTGTGAGAAGAAGTTAGAGCTTGATCAGCTTTAGGTTATTTGAGAGATTCCCTAAGGTTTCCCAAAATAAATACCTGGAATACCTCCTAAGAAAGAGATCTAATTTAGTATCGATATTCTACCCGGTACTGGGCCGATATCCATCGCTCCGTACCAAATATCACCAAAGGAATTAGAGAAACTCAAGAAGAAGATCGAAGAACTTCTGGAGAAAGGAATGATTCAACCCAGCGTCTCACCGTGGGAAGCTCCAGCGTTGTTGGTAAAGAAGAAGGATGGCAGCATGTGTTTATGTGTGGACTACCATTAGCTGAATAAGGTCATGATCAAGAATTGATATCCTCTTCCATGCATTAGTGATTTGATGGATCAACTGCGAGGAGCAGTCATTTTCTCTAAGATTGACTTGAGGTGAGGCTACCATCAGATTTAAGTAAAAAAGGAAGACGTTCCTAAAATAGCATTTTGAACTCGCTACGGTCACTACGAGTACCTTGTCATGCCATTTGGAGTCATAAACGCACCTGCTATTTTCATGGATTATATGAATCATATCTTCCACCTGTATCTCAATAAATTCGTGGTCATATTCATTGACAATATTCTGGTGTACTCCAAGAGTGATGAAGAGCATGAAGAGCACCTTAGGACTGTTTTGAATACGTTACGTGCAAGTAAATTGTACGTGAAGATGTCTAAGTGTGAGTTCTAGCTGAGAGAGGTGTAGTTCTTGGGTCATGTTATTTCAGCAGAAGGTATCACTGTAGATCCCGCCAAGATCGAAGAAGTGCTATAGTAGGAAAGGCTAAAGAGCGTAATCAAAATCCATAGTTTCTTGGGTCTTACCTGCTAATTATCATAGATTTATCGAGAATTTATCTCAAATAGCTTCCCCTTTGACTAAGTTGACTTACAAAGATCAGCTTTTTGTGTGGAGTGACAAGTGCAAAAGCAATTTCCTGGAGCTTAGGAAGAAGCTGACGAGCGCATCAATTCTAATTTTACCCGATCCTACTAAATCGTATGAAGTATATTGTGATGCATCATGGCAAGGATTGGGATATGTGCTGATGCAAGAAAGGAAAGTAGTGGCTTACGCATCTCGTCAGTTGAGACCCCATGAAGTAAATTATCCGACGCACGACTTGGAGTTGGCCGCAGTTGTTTTTACCTTGAAGATTTGGAGGCACTATCTGTACGGAATCAATTTTGGAGTCTTTAGTGACCACTAAGTCTGAAATACATCTTCAATCATAAGGAGCTGAACGTAAGGCACAGACGATGGATAGAGTTTATTAAGGACTATGACTTCAAGCTTTATCCTGGAGAAGCAAACTGGTGGATTGACTCATGAGGATTACACGCTTTATTCCAATTAACATGAAGTATTCTTTGGAAAAGCTCACGTAGATCTATATCAGAGAGATTATTAGACTTCATGGAGTACCATCTACCATTGTATTTGATAGAGATCCCCGTTTCACTTCACGTTTTTGGGAAAGCTTGTAGCAAGCATTAGGAACCCGATTGAAGCTAAGTTCAGCATATCACTCCTAGACCGATGGTCAGTCTAAGCATACCATTAGAACTCTTGAGGATCTCCTAAGAATATGTATTCTTGAACACGGTGGAAGTTGGCAGGAGTATCTACCGCTTGTGGAATTCACTTATAACAATAGTTATCACACTAGCATCGGGATGGCACCGTATGAAGCTTTGTATGGGAGAAAATGTCGCACGCCCTTGTGTTGGTTCGAGACAGGAGAGAAGGATGTGATTGGACCAGAGGTTATCTAGAAGACCACAAAGCAAATTAAGGGAATTCAAGCAGTGATGAAAACTTCTCAAAACCGTCAGAAGAGCTACTACGACAAGTGTCAAAAACCTCTCAAGTTTAAGGAAAGAGATCACGTTTTTCTGCGAGTTACTCCTGTAACGGGAGTAGAAAGAGCCTTGAAGATGAAGAAGTTAAGTCCCAAGTATGTAGGACCATATCAAATTCTTGAAAGAATTGGGCCGAGTGCTTATCGCATCGCCCTATCTCCTGAATTGTCCAACCTTCATAATGTCGTTCATGTTTCTTAACTCCAAAAATATGTACCACATTCTGATCATATCCTGAAACCTGATCAGCTTAATCTTAAAGAGAACCTTATCTATAAGGTTGTACCAGTAAAGTTGTAGATCGTCGTTTGAAGCAACTAAGAGGGAAGGATGTATCTTTAGTAAAGGTTATCTGGAGTCAGTCCGACAAAGAAGATGCTATGTGGGAACTTGAGGAAAAGATGCAAACCCTTTATCCTCACTTGTTTTCTAGCCCTACGTAAAACTTCAGGATGATATTTCTAAAAGGAGGGGGAATATAAGAGCCCTCATTTTTGTGTGCTAGGTTCTTAAAATAGTCACTTGTATTTTATGATAATTCTATGAGTACTACTGTCTGGGCTACAGCCGACTTATTTATGTGCTCTGTTTTAAAAGATGTTTGTGGGTGTGAGGCAAAAGTCTTGGTTTTAATTGTTTAATTAATTGAGATAATTAGGATAACATAATAATATGTTTAATAACACTCTAATAACATAGATTTATAAAATAAAACATTAAGTAATTTAAATACAAATATTTAAGTAACCGTTTTAAATTAATAAAACTGTGTAACTTCCCGGTTTAAGCCAAGAAATTATCCGAGGGACTTGAGTAAATTATTTTTATCCCAAAACATCCCTCATGTTATTCCTAACAACTTTCGTGCAGAGCCCAATACCCAATTTTAAACAACCAAGCTTAAAAACGTTGATTTTAAGTTACCTGGGTAAGCCAAAATGCGTGTCTGTACATATTTTTGGCATAATTTTCTCTCCCGCTATTGGATTCGAGTCATTCTTGTTCCAAAATCTCCATATCAAATTTATCTACAACTGTTATGTTGACTACTAAGACCAGTTCTCATTCCATAAATCCCAGAAATTAAAACACTACACCAATTCATGTTTTTCCAACATCAGTTTGCACTAGGTGCCATATTTTCTACATAACTCTCTCATATGGCCATGAAATTGAATAAGGCCTTCACCAAAATTTTCCAAACACATTTCTCCACAACTTTGATGAAGAAACCAAAGCCCAATTCGCAACCCATTTGGCCCAGAAAAATTATTTGTGCAAGGGATAAAATTCCCATTATAGCCCTGCACCCTTTTAGTAATTAGGCCATATGTCACTCAATTCTAAATGGCTGTTTTTGTGCTTTATATGGATTTGAAGAGAACAAAAATTTCTACAACTGTGATGTTCAGCCCAATTGCTATTCGGCCCATAAGACACTCTAAACCTACAAGCAAGCTACTGCTCCTGCATGTGACACCTAAGCTTGCATGCATAAGGAACCAATAAGAGCACTCTATCACTTGCACACTTGTCCCAGCCATGCATAAATCTTTACCACTTCAATATTAGTCCTTGTGACACCTTTTTCTTGCATGAATCAAGCTTGACACATGCCCCACTCACTTGCCATTGCCGTGGGAACCAAGGGGGGAGACATGCCTTGCATGCAAAATTATTCCATACCAAATACACTAGCTTTTGATTGGTTCTTCCTTCTCCTTCCAACTTAGAAAAAATTCAGTAACCTATTCCTTCTCTTTTCTCATATCTCCTTTATGTAAACATCATCCCACATCCATCGTCATTCATCCTAAATATTCATACTACCTTACATAATTCAAGATACCACCTTTGATCATCAAAATTTCTTCTTCTCCTTCACCAAACAGCAACCTTTTCTTCACCATTCCACCATCAAAATCACGTCCATCCTCACCATCCATACCTCCATTTTCCTTCTCTTGATGAAGCAACCTATGGTGGCTTAGAAGCAAATTTTTGGAGTCCTTGATACATTTTCCTTGAGCATGAAAATCTTGTTGGTAAGGGGGGAGTACCTTACTTAATTAAATCCATAAATTTATACATGCATGGTGAAGTATAAGTGCCCCTTAACACTTATACTTTGATGTCACCTTAAAGATCTTAGTTTATATGGTTTAGATCTTGAAAATTTTTGTGAGAAATGTGGATCTTTAAAGAGACATCATGGCCACACTATAAGTTTTATTTGTTGCAGAATTTTTTTGGTTGTAACTATGTGCATGTGACGATCTTGTTTAAATTATGTGTTCTTGGCTTAATTGGTGACTTGGAGTGTTAATAATATTTTTTTAGACAATATAAAATATTTCACAACTAGTTTTATAACTCATAATAAACTAATACTGCTGCTGGAAAAAATTTTAATTGTTAGTAAACAACTTAAAAACTTTAGATCCTAACGTATAAACTTTAAAAAAATAATTTTGTGGTTGGAATTTGGTAACATGGCAACATCTTGCGATTTATGTGATAAAAAATAATTTATAATATAAAACTTTAATTCTAGAATTTTTATTAAAAATAAGAACAAATGATTTTTTTGTTATAGTAATTAAATACTACGTTTATGACATTAAGAAAGTAAATTATAAGAGTTTTAGAAAATATTTCTTGGTAAATATTTGTGAATACTTGGTGCTATTGTATTTTGATGCATTTGAATATTATTTTTGATTATAAAAATTTTATGAATGTGGTAAATGATAAAAGAATTAAAAGGGACCCGAGTTTAGGCGCGAACGAAAATTTAGAAACGGTACAAAACACATTTTTATAGGTAAATGGAGGAATTTGGCAAAAGTGTGTTGGAGGGTTATTTTGTGATAGGAGAAGTGAATTTTGAGTACAAGAAAAATACCCAAATGAATAAAATTGATTGGGAGAAATTTTGACGCGTAATTTATCCTTAAAACATATTTGTACAAACGCTAAAACGAAGGATTTTAGCACCTTATAACCATTTCGTGCGGGAGCTGTTTTTGGGCAGGCTAAATACTTAAAATTTCTATATTCAATTAGTATTTTAAAAATTAAACAATTTTGGCTTTGGAGTCACTCAAATCAGAATTTTTTAGATAAAATACGATAAGAATGAAGTTTTGGTAAATGGTAAAAACTAACTACTTTATATCTTTAATTTAGAAAAAGAGAATTTCTTTTATTTCTAATATAGGACTAAGGGAAATGTTTTGTAATGATAAAATGTTTTACCCAAGGCTTTAATAAAATTTTAGAAAGTTGAAACCAATTTAAATCGTTCGCCGTAAGTCAATACGGTGAGACGGCATTGGTAAAGAATTGAAAAATCATTAGAAAAATATTTTTTTCCCTTATTTTTCTCTTAAATGTATATCTAACCTTTAAATTATACCTTTGAGTAAGAGAAAAAAATAAGTTAGAGAATCTTACTCTTTAAGAAATTTAATCAATGAATTATACTTAAAATATCTTTTAGAATTGAAAAATATGTTTTATCCTTACTTTTATCTTAAAGGTGATATTAAATTTTTTAAAGTTCATATTTTTGAACAAAGAAACCAAATGATTTAAAGAAATTGTGTTCTTTGAAAAGTTTATTAAATATATTATATTTAAATATCTTCATAGATTTATAAATAAATTGGATCTTTTAATACTAGAAAGTTTTCTTATAAATCTTGTTTAGAGAATGTTCTTGATATTTTTATTAAAATGATTTGAGAAATAATTAGACTTTGGTTCCTTGTATCTACTATGCAGAAAGACCTTTACTATTAGATTCTCTAAACGCTTTAAGGACAAATACGCTAAACGAATATGGTTCCTTCTAGACTTCGGGCACCCTAGTAATAAGACAAGTACATGGTATTTTACATTTGGAGTTGAGGAGGGATGTTAGAAAAATCCCCTAGAGTGTACAGTGATGGGTACACTGAAGAATCTGTCGCGCCTCAATACCTGAGGGCGGTCTAGGGAGTATAACCTGGAGCGAGAATTCTAAGTGGCATTAGATTCGCGCTCGTCGTCGGATAGCTCGTAACAAACTCTGGTGTACTTCGACATGAGGCAGAATTTTTTATGACCGTGGAGTGCCCGTTCTATGGTGATGTGTGTGATTGGCCATTTTGATGTTGGGACTAAGAGTCCTTACCCTTTTGTGAAAACCAGAATAAGGAGAGCTCCAGTCGCTCTAGTTGAGTAGGAGAGATAAGGATAGATGGCTGTACGTATGATTATTGGGATAGGAGATTGATCCATGGAGGTTGGGCCCCATTGCATATTGATAATAAGTTTAAAAGAACAGTAATTGAATCTGACATATGCATAGCATGCCATCATTATATGACTAACTCTTCGATTGTTGTTGATATTTGTGTATGTGCAGTTTTATATGTCTATTATAAGGTATGATGTGTGTAATCATTTCTATGGTTTTAAATCCTTGAGCCACCCTTGTATGTATTTGTTATGGGTTGAGAGCTTTGTACTCACTCCTTTGTTGTTGTGTGTTGTTTTTCCTTTCCCATGATCGTCAGCTGAAGGTGAAGGTGAACACGAGCAGTATCTAAATTACTCCCAGTAGAGGGCGTGGATCGTGGGCGTTGGTTGTTTATATTCGCTGTTAGTGTGGAGACCGTTGTAGGTCCCGATGTTTATTTAATGTTATGTTATTTTGTAGTAACTGTCGTTTGGAGCCTACAAGCCCTGTACCTTTTGAGTACATTGTTATGGTAAAGAATCGATCTATGTTATGACTTCTATTTGAACTGCATGTGATGATCACTAATAAAAAAAATCCTGCTTTTCTTAAATAATTAGTGACTCCTTAATTAAGTAGGACGTTCTAGTGTGGGAATTTGTCCTATTAATCGAGGGTGTCACAACTCCTAGCCCTGCCCCAGCAGCTTCAGTCAGGAGTCCCTCTTGTAGTTCATGTGGTGACTGGAGTAGAGAGTATTCCTATAGAGCAGGGAGTTCTGGTCATGACACCGATGAAGAGATACTTGGTAAGGTGACAGTGGGATCATTCCCAAGGTTTTCTACAGCATATTTATAGAAGTTATATGTATGGAGAGACCGAGGAGTATATAGAGATGTCCACAGCGGCATAGAGTCTCCTAGCAGAGGCTTACGAGGCCTGTGTCAGTCGCCGACACTAGAGGATCTATGACATTAGTGACATATCATCCATGAGTACTTCTTCACTAGACTTATCACAAATAGTATATGTTTCTGATCCTCCGGTATCCCCTGGTCAGATGATGAGTTCCTAGGTGGAGGCTCTTAGTGGTTAAGTTTATTTTACTCCTATTTCCTTGTATTTTGTTTATAGAGCCTACACGCCCCTTTTTGTTTCAGTGTATAAACTTGATGAAATAGTTGGATCATGTACAGTATCTTTTGTGTATATATATATATATATATATATATATTATGCTTTATTACCACTATATGTTGTTGTGTATATAAAAAAAACTTATACATTTTTCTTAAAATTAGTAACCTCTTAGTTAACCAAGAGAATCTAGTGGAAGAGATTATCTTAGTTAACCAAGGGTGTTACACTATGTAGCGGTTAATCTTTTTGTGGGACCCTGGCTGTTGTCACTATCCTCATCATGGTCACGGCTCTGCTTCTCCATCTGGTCTGGCTCATCTAATGACCTCTCCTTAAAGAGGTACTACTTTAACTTCCCCTTACGGGTGAGTCTCTACAGCGTCCTTCAGGGACCTATATTCCTCAGTAGAATGCCTTGCCTACTTGTGGAAATTACAATACTTGTGCGGATTTCTAGGCCTTTTTAATGGGCTGGTCTGCTGATGTCGTACACACTAAATGTCGGCCAACCCATTTCTCTAAGGATCTACGCCGGTCTGGTGTTTAGCGGGGCATAATTACTAACGAAGCCACACGTCTCTCTTGCTTCTAATGTTGTGCATTCCTAAACCTGTCCCTTTGAAAGGGCCTCTCTGGCCTCACCCTCTCTTTCTCCATGGGCGGCTATGACACCGGGACAAATGACTTCAATCTCGTTGTTGTGGCCTCCAAATGTATCTCAATGCCCACGTATTTTGATGCCTTCCTCTAGAATTCTTTAAACGACGTCGAAAGGCTCTTTGCCAAAGATAACGCAAAGGCAGACTTAGGTTGTAGAGCCTCGATGATGATGTGTAGCTAGATGGCTTTAGCAAGGTTAGGGACCGTAGCTGCCTCCTTGTAGAACCTCTTTAAAAACTCCTTCAGAGTTTTGTTCTCACCCTGCCTGATCTGAGCGTGGGTATGTGACGTCTTGGGAACTTCCCTGGAAATGACAAAGTGGTCATTGAAAGCCATTGCCATTTCCTCCCAACAGTCTATCGACCCCGTTGGAAGCCCCTTAAACCAACTAAGGGCCTCTCCAGTCAAGGTGTGGTGGAACATGCAACACATGACATCTACCTCAGCCCCCAAAACATTGCTTCATAAATGTAAGCATCCAAATGCTTACTTGGGTCAGTCTTACCTGAATACTTCCCTATGGAAAAGGGTTCTGTTGTCTACAAGTGCCTAGGAATAGGCATGCTCATTTTTCACCTAGAGAAAGGGACATTGAGCCTATAAGTCCCTGAAGCTGCCACCACCAGCTATTTCCTCCTATGAGTGTTTCTATCCCCAGAATCCATAGTCTACTCTCTCTCCTCATTCATGGGGATTTTAGAATATTGGAGCATGGTGGACTTCTCCCTACCAGAGGCTTCATGGGTCTCCTCTGCCCGCAAGACTGTTTTCTCCTCCGATTGCCTATGGTCTTGCTTAAGTTTAGCCAACTCTTCCTTGAGTTGCTTGATAATCTCATCATGAGGATCAGGCATCCCTAGAGGCATCATTCTCCTGGAACTCCCTGTTGGAGATCAAAGGCTAGACACTTGTTAACTTAGGGCGTAGCATCCTCCAGGTGCCCCTCCTAAAAATCTCTCATATTTCCTTCCATGGTAAAGCTACGAAACTTCTATGAAAATAGGGAATAAATCTATCGAGTCCCACCGGGCGTGCCAATGAACTGGTCTGAACCGGGGTCAAGGATCCGGTGTGGGACCAGCCACAAATGCTCTTTGCTCTAAGTGATTTATACACCGGTCCAGTAGGGATCCGATATCGTGTCCCTTATCTCAGTGGGAAATAAAGATCTTGATACCCTGGAGATACTTCACACCAAGCACTTGTAGTTGACGAAGGGTAAAAGGTGGTGTCACCTGTGAAGAATTTCCGACACTCAAGTCAGTAACTAGAAAAGGAATTCAAGGTTTCTGAAGCGTAAATTTGAAAGTGAGTCTAATGTACCAGAGTTATGAAAATATGGGTATTTATATGCATGCATGCGGAGCTTCACACCAAGCACTTGTAGTTGACGAAGGGTAAAAGGTGGTGTCACCTGTGAAGAATTTCCGACACTCAAGTCAGTAACTAGAAAAGGAATTCAAGGTTTCTGAAGCGTAAATTTGAAAGTGAGTCTAATGTACCAGAGTTATGAAAATATGGGTATTTATATGCATGCATGCGGAGAATGAATAGTCTTTTAGGGTTAGGGGACTATTCATACAATTTTTCAGTACGATTCTAACACACGACACGGGTGCCCCCGTGTCGCTTGTGAACGTTCCACTGTGACTGTACCTTGTACTATTTGTCGAGTGAGATAGATGCTTTCTAGTGTGCATAGTGTTGACCTGGACATCTGGTATAGAAATGCATCTGATACGGCTTACAGTCTGGAGGTTTACCTATAACTTTGGTAAGTGAGTAAGATCGGGTGAAATTACCCTCTTGCCTATGTGCCGGTATCTAGACCAGATCAAGGAGAAATGAAAGAGTTGCTAATAATATATGACCTAAAAAGATATAGGTACCAAAATCATTGATTATTCCAATTGTAGATGTGCTTAAAGACAAGGACAAGGCCTTTGCACTGGTATCTAGACAGTGGATGCTTTCATCATATGACAGGAATAAGGTCTATGTGCCTAGGCCTAGAGCAGTTTAAAGCTGGAATAGTCACCTTTAGAGGAAATTAGACTAGAAAGATCATAGGGTCTGGTAGAGTGGGTAAAATTCCTTCACCTGTCATTGAAAATGTTTTTTGGTTGAAGGACTAAGACATAACCTACTGAGCATTAGTCAATTTTGTGATAGTGGGTACAAGGTCTTATTTGATAAGGTAAAGTATACTATCATCAACCATGATAAATCTAAACTCTTCACTGTAAACAGACATCATAACCTGTACAAGGTTGACTTGAATGAACTGAATAATCAAAATGTAACATGTTTGTTTTCAAACTCTGAAGAGAGATTGATCTGGCATAAAAAGCTTGGGCATGTTAGTTTAAAACATATATTGAAACTTCACAGAAAAGGCCTTGTTAAGGGGTTTCCAAAAATTTCTTTCAACAGTTCCTTGCCTTGTAAAGCATGCCAAAGAGGAATACAACATAAAATCTCTTGAAAAAAAAGTTGTTTCCACTGTCAGACCTTTGGAACTATTACATTTAGATTTGTTTGGTCCATTTTAAGTACAAAGTTTGGAAGGGAGGAAGTATGGATTTGTCATTGTTGATGATTACACAAGAATGACATGAGTATACTTCCTAAACCATAAGGACAAGTTTGTGAAAGTATTCAAGATTTTCTACAAAAAGATCCAAAATAAGAAAGGATTATATGTTGGTACAATAAGAAGTGAACATGGCAGAGAATTTGAAAATGAAAGTTTTGAAAAATTCTTCAATGAGTGTGACATAACTCAACTTTTCTTCTCTAAGAACACCTCAATAGAATAATGTTGTGGAAAGGGTCTCTACAAGAAATGGTCAGAACAATGCTTTATGAAAACAATCTTCCAAAATATTTTTGGGTAGAGGCTGTGAGCATTTCTTGTTATATTCAAAAGAGAATCCTTATCAGACCAATACTGAATAAGACTCCTTATGAATCATGGAATGGAAGGAGACACAACTTTTAATACTTTCACCCTTTTGGTTGTACCTGTTATATTCTTAACACAAAGGGATATTCATGGGGTACTCAACCACATCAAAATCTATAGAGTTTTTATAACAAGAACTCAGACCATTGAGGAATCAATGCATGTAAGATTTGATGATCTTTAAGAGAATAGTAGGAGACTAGCAGATCTAGACCTTGATGATACAAGTGTGCAGCAACAGGAAGTTGAATAGGATCAGCAAGCATCAGACTCTACTCAACCTGAACAAATTGAAAATGAAGACAAAGAATCTGAACAACATGAAATAGTGTTAAAACCAGAGAAGCCAAAAGATTGGAAGTTTAAAGTTTATCACCCTTTAAACCTCATAATTGGAGATCCATCAGCTAGAGTTAGGACTAGATCTAGACTTCTCAATCAAGCTACCATTACTCTAATTTCAGAATTAGAACTAAAATCTATTGTAGAAGCACTGGAGGATACTGATTAGATCATTGCCATACAAGAGAAACTAAACCAATTTGAGAGAAATAAGGTTTGGAGTCTTGTCCTATACCCAAAAATAAAAGCATCATTGAAACTAAATGGGTCTACAGAAACAAGCTTGATAAGGATGAGAAAGTAATTCGAAACAAATCTAGACTTGTAGCACAAGGCTATAATCAGTAAGAAGGTATAAACTTTACTGAAACTTTTACTCCTGTAGCCAGACTTGAGGTTATAAGGATACTTCTTGCATTTGCAGCTTTTAAAAGAATTACATTATATCAAATGGATGTTAAAAGTTCTTTTCTAAATAGGTTTATTGAAGAAGAAATTTATGTAAAACAACCCCCTGATTTTGAAGATGTATCTTTTCCAAATCATGTTTTCAAACTTAGTAAAGCACTGTATGGTCTGAAACAAGCCCTTTGAGCTTGGTATGACAGGCTCAGTACCCTTTTGCTTTCGAAAGGCTTTACTAGAGGAAAAGTAGATATAACTCTGTTAAGAAAAAACTCTCATAAAAACTTTATAATTATGCAGATTCATGTTGATGATATTGTTTTTGGTGCTACTCATGTAAGTCTATGCAAAGAATTTTCTGAAATGATGCAAACTGAATTTAAAATGAGTATTTTAACATCCCAAATTTTAAATTAGAGGATTAATTAAGAAAAGAAACATTGACAAATTTAATATAAGTTATTTAATGCCCCAAAATATTAAAAATAACTAAATTAAGAATTTTAGGGACGATTAATGATTTATTGATATCGTTCAAGCTGAAAATAAGCCTAATTGCTATATGGGTGTCAGACCAAGTATCTCTTATTGAGATGATATTGGTCAGGGCTATTAAGAATAATATTGGGCGTCCAAGTATATATTCAGAATAATTTTTAGATGAAGTATTGAGCCCAAATAAAGAGCCTATTAGTGGTAAAATAATGACATTTTAATGAATGGGAATACAAGTAAATTAAAAACCCATTCCTTCTCTTATTCTTTCGTTGGCATGCTGAAGGGATTAAGAAAAACATTTCACTTCTTCTTTTCTTCACCTTTTCTTCATTTCTTCTTCTTCTTCCTTCTAAAACCCTAACCTTGAGTGGTGACTTCTCCCCTCTCTACATTTTCGTTGAAGAGGACTTGGAAACTTGGAGTT
This sequence comes from Clitoria ternatea, assembly GCA_037962975.1. Taxonomy (NCBI): domain Eukaryota; kingdom Viridiplantae; phylum Streptophyta; class Magnoliopsida; order Fabales; family Fabaceae; genus Clitoria; species Clitoria ternatea. Next base: position 81,183,673 of record CM075672.1, read on the forward strand.
CTTCCCCTATTCTTTCCCTTATTTTCGTGTGGCCTTCCTCTTCCTTGTAAACCCATTTTGTTTTGGGTGTGAGGTAAGATATACTCACTCTTTTGTTAAGTTTTTATTTTAAAGTAGCTTTTATTGTAAATGTATGTCCCTTATCATTTTATTATAAATGTATCAACTTTCATGTCCACTAATTAAAATCAAAGCACATGAAGGCATATGTTTTCCTCTGTTCCCTCCTGTTTGGGCTTAATGTCGTTTGACAATATGGTTTTCTAATAATAATAATAATAATAACAATAATAATAATAATAATATAGGTACAAGAAACTAAACCCATTTTAAAAAGATGTTAGTTGGTGTTTTAATTTTTTAGCTATTAATATTGTTATATCTATAGTTCTGAAACTATTAGTGTAAAAATTAGTTTATTATAATATTTAATATAGGTTTAGTAAATTGAAAAAACTAAAATTAAAAAAAAGCAAATATTGACTATTGTCTGCGATTCTGCACTACAACCGCAGACATTGTGTGACTATTGTCTGCGGTTTTGCACTATAACCGCAGACATTGTGTGACTATTGTCTGTGGTTTTTCACCACAACCGCTGACAATACATGGCCAATGTTAGCGGTTTCAACGCTGACATTGTTTTTAGTGCTATTATCAGCCCCATTATTTTCTGCGGTTGTATCGCTGACAACAGTCATCACAGAACCGCTGATAAAGGCCTTTTTTGTAGTAGTGAACATTAATCCTATCAATTTCCAATCACTATTCCAAGTATAATATCACCCAAAAATTCGTATAATACCATGCCATTGCTAAAAACTCAAGTTTCAATCTCTCAAACCTAGGGTCACACATACCCATACACATATTCTTCTACAACAACACTCAAACCTTCACTACCAAGCTTCCACAACCTCAAAATCATAAATATAGGCTATAAGAATGAATGGGTCTTACCTTAAATTCCAACCTTTAACCCAAAATGAAAATGGAGGGAGGAAGAAGAGAAGTGATGGGAAGCTCCATAATACCAAGAATGCTCCACCAATCAAGCAACACTAATTAAATTTGCAAGATGGCTATAGAGGGGAAGGTTCACGATTGAAGCATAAAAGAGAAGGAGAGGAAATGAAAGTGAAGAAGATAGAAGGGATGGGAAAAAAGCACTTAAAATTGCAAGGAAGAGATGGGAAAAGTTTAATCAAATTAGGTATTACCTAATGGTTAATGTATGTATTCCTATAAGCCTTTATCCAATGGTCAAGAGAAGAAAGGGAAAATAAGAGAGAGGGTACACGACACATGGAAGAGCAGAAATAGAGAATTTACAATTTTATTGAATTCACCATTAGTCGTTATTTCGTCATTTAATAACACACGTAGTGCTCGAAAAATATCTCATCAACACCAAAAATTATTTTGATCATATCACCATAACCGCAAATAAAATTCTCATTATTCTAAGCCCTTCAATTGCCCTAAAATACTTAATTGTTCAGACACCATTTGTTAAATTGTCCTATTTTAGTAAATTCTAATGTGCTGATAATCCATAATTAATGTTAAATTAATTATCCTATAAATTAAGGATGTCAAATAGTTAACCATCATCAGTTAAATAATTTTATTTCTAAAATTTTGGTATATTACATGGATACTAGATGTGGATTTTGTAGGAGATAAAGTGGACAAAAAAAGCACAAATGGTGAATGTCATTTTCTTAGCAAAAATCTGATATCATGGGGAAGCAAAAAGCAAAATTCAATTGTATTCTTTATAATAGAAGCTGAGTATATATTTATAGCAAGTTGTTACTATCAACTTCTTTGGATAAAATATCAACTAGAAGATTATTCAATCAAAGAAGAACAGATCCCTGTGTTCTGTGACAACACTAGTGCAATAAATCTTTCAAAGAATCTCATTCAGCATTCCAAAGCTAAGCATATAGAAGTGAAGTATCAATTTATCAGAGATTATGTACAAAAAAGGATTTTGGACATGAAGTTTGTGGACACAGACCATCAATGGGAAAACATTTTCACAAAGCCTTTGACTGAGGCCAGGTTTGCTTTTATTAAGTATAATTTGAACTTAAGAAATTTTACTTGAATATGTTTGTTATAAATGTTGAATTGCTTGAAAAGTTTGAGTGCATGATGTAACATCCTTGATGTTTTAATATTAGAAAATAAATGGGAAATAAATAAAAGTATTACTTGGATTAAAATTATAATAATATATGAAAAATTAAGTGGAAAATGGAATTTTAAGGAAAATGGCATCAGGACCCTGACCCGTAGCGTGGCTGGGACGCGTAGCGTCAGGTGCGGATTAATGAACTAACACGTAGCGCCAGTGGGACGTGTAGCATGAGCGTCGCGATCAGCTTAAAACAGAGGCATGCAAAACAGTTCGAGCAGAACTCTTCTCCTTCTATTTTCTTCTCCTCTGAGGCAATTCTGCTTGGATCTTGTTGGGAGCTTCAATTCCTTGCATTTTTGGGCATTGGGAGGTAAGGTATAGCACTTGACAACCTCCATTTTGGGTTTCCCCTTCTCTTCCTCCTTCCTTCTTTCCCTATCCGAATTTGCATGTGTTGGGGGTGGTTTTGATTCTGCAATTTAATAAGTTTAGAAGCTTGAATGATGAGTTTGGAGGCATGAAGAAGGAAATGTACTAACTGGTTTGGTGTTTCAGTAACCGTAGGTGCCGGAACGAGCGTTGGTCGAACGAACAGCAAAGCGGGCATCAAATTTGAAAGAGGAGCAGCGAATCAAGTACCCGAGGGACGCAATTGACACCTCAAGCAGATTGTGGAATCTTGGAATCGAGATAAGAGGTGTGTTTGGGTCGTAATTAATTAGGATGCAAATATATGATAACTTCGGGAGGCTTTGAAATATTAGAAAAATATTGTAGATGATGTAGAGTAGTTAAAAATGATTAATATAATTTTTACAAGCATGTGGATTATGATTTAGTTGTTGTTTAATAAGAAAGTAACTAATTTAAATAAGCATGAGTGAAAAAGTAAGGAAATGAATATGTAAAATTTTATGAATAAGTATCATCAGATAGATTATGAAGTTTAATGATGTTAGTAATGTGTGGCATGATAATTAGTGATGTTGTTGCATATGATTGATAAAAGTATTCTGAATAAATGAGATGATGAGTATATAATTGTATAACATGGCTAATGATGATGGGCTTGACAAGTAGGTCGCCTGAGAGATAATACATGTTAGCTTTTGACATTGTCATATATGTTTTATATTGATGATTTGCCATGATGATGTGATGTACTATATGATTATGTGGTGTGGGATGGCCGACAGTATGTGTAGCCTCTCGTTTTTGACTCTGTGGTCTTTGTGCCCAGATGAGCTACCCAATGGTGTAGGTGGAGAGTCAAGCAGGACTCGGTGGACCAAGTAGGGTTCACAGAGTGTCAAATAGGACCCCAGCTGAAGGCCGATCCTTAGGTATCTCGATATTAGAGAGTCTGATACATGTGAGTCAGTTGTGAACTATGTGAATTAATGATTCATGTATGATGATGGAATGTGAATCAATAATGAATGTTGATGTTTATATGAACTGGATGACATACGATAAATCATTTGTGCGATGGAGTTGAGTGTGATTGTATGTGACTTGAGTTTAGGAAGAAAAGATAAAAGGCTAAGATAGATGCATATGTATTTGTATCCTCGAATGTGTAAAAGTGCAGGAAGGTAGAAGTTAAGTAACAATGCAAGTTGTAAGTATTGTTAGATTTAGTATTCTGTCCTAGATTAATTATGATATGCCAAACACTCACCCTTGCTGTTGTTTCATTTTAGTGACCAATGACAGGGAGGATGCTAATGTTGTGAAGGTGCGCCAAGCGGAAGATTGATGCCAAGGAGGAATGGATGAATGTAATATATATAATGTATAATTATGTATGTAGTAGATAACAAACCATGTGTGATGGATTTGTTATGTTTACATTGACGTGATGGGATAAATTATTGATGTTGATGATGAATTATGGCACGGAGCCAATGATGTGTAAATGCTAAATGATATGGGCAAGTTCTGTTATATGAATGATTGATGTGTGTATGTTTATGATTGATGTTTGATTGATGATTTGATTGAATTAGGAAGTTGTGCATATAATGAATAATTAGGGGATTTAAAGAACTGAATAGGTGATTTAGAGATCCAGTGGGTTTTGGGACCCCCAGAAGGTACCAATAGGCTCCCTAGGGCGTTTAGGATCTGTGTGTATTGGCCTTGGGCCAATTGGAATCCATTTAGGATGTTTGGTGTAAGGGGTTTGCACCTAATTGAGTCAAACTGCATTCTGCGCATAACTTGCGTGTACGTTGGAATTTTCATTAACAGATGGCGCCAACAGTTCCGAAATGGGGAAAACATGTGGCCCGTGAAGTTTTGTGGCAATCAGACCTAAAACGAGCCAATTTGGTAGGTTAGAAGTTGGCCGTTTGGCCTAAAATGTGTATCAGCACCTGTAGCTGCTACTGTGGTTCTTGTAGAAATAGAAAGAGAAATAAATTAATTTTTTGAGTTTGACACTCTTTTTATTTATATTATTAGATTCTATTATTTATTAATATAGGCTGGCACGCAGCGTCAGACCCTTGTTTCAGATTTTGATTTCCTTTGTGATTAATTAGGTTTTAAAGTTTTGAGATGCCATATAATTATTATTTTGAATCTGTTTAGTGAAAATAAATATTATTTAGAATTAAGGTATAATTAAATTAATTAATTGAAAAAAAAATTATTATGAAATTAATTAAAATGGGTAAAAATAAATATAAATTGATGTAGGACGTTACACATGATAAGTTTGAGTCTGATGTTGTTTGCTTTAGTTGCTTAATAAGTCTGAACCCATACTTATATACTTCTATTTTTTCAAGAGGAAAAAGGATTAAATCTTTTGGGATTCGTGTTAACTAAAAACGTTTCACGTTTTATTGTCTTTTACTTTGAAACATACAATATGCCAGCAGTTTATACTCTTCTGTATAATTGCCACCTGAGACGTGTTTTCTCTCTCCTCACTAGTGGACAATTATTGCCTTTTAAATAATTGGCTTTTCATTTAATTTCCCACCTTGCAAAGACCTTCAAGCCTTTCTTCTTCCAAAAGTAACTCCCCTCTAAAATCTTTTCATTTCCAAAACCCCTAAACCCTTCATCTCTTTCTCTCTCTGAGCATCAATCATGGCTTCCAAATTCTTTGCTAAGGATATTATGGAGTCTTCATACTTCCACCCTAGACAATACAAATTGGATGGAAGAGATATTACAGCTGAAAATAGATGGTGTTGGTTGGACCAACTTCTGTGTTGACAGGGAGCCTTACTCTCCATTTCTTTTGTTGCAATTTTGGAAGAGTATCACAGTGGACAAGTCCAAGTTCATCATCTTAGGGAAACTGAAGGGGAAGAACATTGAGATCTCTAAGGACATCATTGCTACTATCTCTGGCTTTTTCTCTGTTGGCAATGTATTTATTGATGATTTTGAATATAAAGTGGTCCCTGGTCTGGAAATCAATAAGTTGTTGTATGGAACCACTCACCTAGCCAAATCTATCTTTGGGAACCTCCTCCCTAAGGTCAAGATGCTACACCTTATCATGAAGCAAGTATTTTGCCCTAGAAAGAGTGCCAAAGATACTATCACCAAGCTGGACAAGTTCTGCATGTACCACATGCTTATGAAGTAAAAAGTCAGTTTGCCTAATGTCATCATGACATATCTCATCTTATCAGTAGGGAAGAAGAAAAATAAAACCCCCTACCCAGCTGTGTTGATTAAAGTATTTACACTAGAGAATATGCAAACTCAAACAGTGAGTGACCTGGTTCAATCTTCTTTGGTGAGTAAGCTCCAAACCATCTCACCTTTGCTGTATCAGACCTTGAAAGGGCAATCCCATTACCTGTTTAGAAGAAAAGGTCTGCCCCTATAGATATCAAGAAGAGAAAGTCTAAGGCAGAACTAGTGAAACCAATAACAAAAAAGGAATGGTAGAGTCAACTTGCCTGCCAAGAAGTCTAGAAGATTGGTTTTGGATAGTTCTAATGAATCTGAAAGTTTAGATTCACCTATAGATATCAAGCTAGAATTTGTTGCTCCTTACTCACCTGTTAAGAAGTTTGTGCCAGTTCCTAAAGGCACAAAGGATGTTGAGGAATCATCAAATTCTGATGATAATATAACTATAAGCGAACTACAGAGCAAAAAGAAATAAGCTTTTCAAACTTTTCCTCAACAGCTGCAACAGTAGCAACCTTAACAACAAGCAACAGAATCTCATCAACAGTAGCAGACCCCATCCTCCCTCATTACTAAAGTATATAAGTAGTTTATGAATGTTTTTACTGCACTTCACCCTTCTATTTTTGTGCATGGTTGGACTAGTACTAGATGGCAAGCCAAGTATCAGGAACTCAGGTCTGCTTACTTGAATACTATGAGAGCAAATAAGGAAGAATTAATGAAGTGTGGTGGTTACCCCAGTTTTGCCTAGTACATCAAGTTTATTACTGGTCATCTGAAGAGTTTCCCAAGGTATGATGTTCTAAAGTTGAATCAGATAGACTGGATTAACAGATTTTATAAGCTTGTTGGTGAATTTCAAAGTGATCAGGACAGTTTCAAGGCCAAGGTTGCAGGGAAGAGAAAGAGGAGCGATAGCGAGTATGAGACCAAGTCTGAAAAGAGTAAATTCTGATTCTGTGAGTAGCCTATCCCATTTTGAGTTTAACTCATCCTCCCAACCAAATCAGACCCCCCAGCCTAACCAAATCATTAAACTTGCACTTGTCCTTGTTCCACAACCTCCCTATCTTCCTAAACCACCCATAAGTTACCTCTTTTATCTCATTACCCCTAGTGCACCTCTTTTCATAAACTTTAAACCCACCTTTAATGAAGGAGACCTAGGCTATTATCACTCTTCTAACTTAGCCATTGTCAAAACCTCTAGTTTTAACAAAAGAAGAGTTTATATCCTCTTATCTACTCCTAGCTATGTTCCCTTTATGACCTAGAAAAACTCATGAACTACCCCAACCTTTTCTCAGAAACAGACATTGCTGTGTACTCTACTCTCTAGGCTAAAGAGACTTATGTCAAGTGGGATATAAGACAAGGTTTGCAACACCATAAATTTCACACAGTTATGTCTCATGGGAAGAAGATTCTAATTGCCCAGACCGTCTGCAACCCCTAACTGTAAGGATTCAGTTAGGCAGGATGAAGAAACCCATGCTCCCTAAGTATAAGCCTCACTACAAAGGTCCTCTCAGACCTCGTAAGCTATCTAAGGAATCTCTACAGAGTATCCTAACTACTCCCAAGCTAACAGATGGGCATACTGATGCTCTTTGGTGCCATTATCTATGGATGATGGAGAAGAAGGCTCTTGTTCTGAACCATCTATTCCTGATCAGCCTTTTTTTCTTTATCTTCCTCTATCATTTTCTTCCATTCCTTAAACATCTTTGTTTTTTAGACCCATTTCTTTATTCTTGTTTCAACTACAACTTCACCCCTTATTGTTTCTACCCTAGCCCGTGGTTTAACCCTTTGGTCCTCTATGATGTCCCTCCTCTTTGGTTGATAACAAAAGGCGGAGAACATATAAGTCTTTTTTTATGGGTATAGTTTTAAGGAGTCTGCATTTGTAGTATGTTTTATGATTAGTTTGTTATGCTTGTTACAATGTAATAAATTGTATTGATACTTTACCATATATTCAATGAAGCTATTTTTTGAATACTCTGATATATGATATTTGCTCGAAGCATGCATGACATAATCTTATATCAAGATGTTAAGTCTGAATCTTTAATTGCTCTAATCCTACATGGTCTATCTAATTGCTCTAATCCTATATGGTCAATCTCAAATAGTCAAACCTTTATCAAGATTGATGACAAAGGGAACAAAGAAGGGAAAAGAATGAAATGACAAATGGTGACATTAACCATTATACAAAACCTAAAATAAGACCCCATTTATTCCAGCATCAAGAAAAACAAAACTTGTAATGAAAAGAATTGAGAAAGTTAAAGCCCTTTGATGATCATCAATGGAAATAATTAGTATGGTTAATATCTATACAAGCTAGTGTCATAAATAGTAATAAAGATCAATTAGACTTCTAATGTTACATCAGGTATTTGGAATATTGGATTATGCTTATTTGGATCAAATGCCTCATTTGTAGCATCAAATTTTTCTACACAAATTTTTTAAGTACCTGTAAGTAGAAGTTGTTAGTCTTAATGAGTATGATAAACCACTAGTTTTATCCCCAGAAGTGCATTACATCAAGAAATAATGATATAAACAATACCACTCTATTGATACTATACACAGACCTACAATTATAGGTTTGATTTTATCATTGCTACTATGGTTATTGGCTCAAGTATACTGCTACTTTTATCAATTTTACACTTTTCAAACTACTAGTATTCTTAATAACTTCCATATTGTTTGTTATTAGACTTAAGATTGCCTACTTTTTTCTATTCTCTTCTAATCTTTCTACTAATTTCTTTTTCTTTTTTCTTCACTATAACAAAGGCCACATTGCTTGCAAAGTAAACATGAACAATTCAACCCACCAAAACCAATTATCATAGCTCATTCCTCCTTTAAGATTCCTTAAAACCAATCTCAACACTAGAAAGTGAGAAACTGAGAATAAAACCTAGACAACAACCAATCTGAGCCTAACACCCATCTTCATCTTTTGACACACCCAATGAATAAAAGAATCTACCTCTATAAGTTATTTCTCTGTCATTTTAACACCTTTTAGAAGTGTTTTCAGTAGTTGTGCCGCTTCAACAGAGTCCTTAGGTGATTCAACTTTTAAAAAATTATCCTTCACGACTAATGAAGCCCACCTTAAATTGTCAACAACATCTAGTAAACTCTTCATAAAATTCTACATTACATTTGAAATCCCTTAGTGCTAAGTTGAAAAGCACATAATCAAGGAGCAAGAGGTTTTAATCACTAAAAAAAGTTGTTGAGAACAAGTCTAGTTGGAAAAGTTATCCCTAGACCAGACCCCAAATACATTATTATAACCAGGCCCCAAGATTGGTTAATAACAAACATCAATATATTTAAATTAAATGAAGTCTACTTATATGTGATATAATCTATCTATTTAAGTATTTCAGGAATTATATACCAAGTGCAAAAGTTGCAAGTAAAAAGGGGAGCCTCATAAAAGCATAAGTCTGATCCATCAAAAGATAAATTTTAATCTTTAACCAAAAAGTCTGATTCAAGAATTCTCTGTCATATGAATCTCCAAAATCAGATCTCAGACTTTTTAGGCATTAAAATCTTACAACATGAATGTTACTCCAAAGCATAAATCATAACATTCTAAAAACCTTTTTGATGCTGCATTGGACGTCAAGCCCTTATCAAAAAAATGTGTTTATCATCAAAAGAGATAAGAGACAAATCAGCAGAGCAACTAATGCAGTTTTGAGGAACTCAACATAACATCTTTGTACACTTCAGAAAAGCTGAACCAAGTCAGCATTTGTGTCAATACAAATCAGAAGAATTATAGCATTAATCTTTGTGTCTTTTCTAGAAGAAGAATACCTTATTCATGATATTATTAAAGCTCCTTACTACCACACTCTAGGACATCCCCTCAAATTATCAAAAGTCCAGTACCTGTGCTCAAAGCAAAATTCCTTCAAAGGATTTCCAATGTTCATATCTCTTTTCCAGATCATCAATAGTCATCTCAAGTGACCTATATATACTTGAAGAAATTCATTTTCGAAGAAGAGAAGCCTATCAAGAATATTCATTCTTTGTAATCAAATTTCTTAAATCTCTTCTTAGTCTTTTAGAAGACAAAGGACTTATTTGTTGTTCTACTCCTAAAAGACCTTGGTCCTCTTGTACTTTACCTTTACAAATCAATTTTTGTAAAAGTCTGGTGTGTTACCAGCCCTTAGTTTTGATAGGAAACAATTGTGGCCTGAAGAGGCTTTTGAAAGAATACTTAGGTTGTTGAGCTAGGAGTAGCTTGTTGAAAGAATACTTGTGTTTAAGCCAAGAGTGGCTAGAGTTAAGAATACCTGTTCCACTAGTCTGGTGTTATTATTGTGAAAGGAGATTTTTACAATAGTAGAAATCCTTCAAGTTAGAAAGGACTAGACATAGTTTATATGTTAAAAGTGAACCAGTATAAATTCTTGATGTTTTCTCTTCTTCTTTCTTTAATTCCTACAAGTCTGATTTATAAATCTGATTACTCATTTTTAAAGGTTCTAATTTCCACAAAAAGAGTCTAAGACTTATTCAACCTCCCTTCTAAGTCTGACTCTAAACCCTAAAAAGTGAAAACTTAGACCTGACCTGTATATGAAATTTTTTACTATTCTCTACTTCACATCTTGCCTTGTACAAGATATTCTCTATCTCAGCATGAGTATGTAGAACTTTATCATGTAATTTCTCAATATCTTTATTCTTCAACTTCAGGAGTTCTTTCTTCTCAACAACAAGCTTTATTAAATCATCTCTAGATAGATCACATTTGTTCTCTTCATTTGAGTCAAAAAACATAGTTCATTTAAAACCTTTTAACTTTCTTTAACTAGACTGGCTGAGATTGAGATTTTGAAATAGAACTTGATTCTTTAGTTTCATCCACAATGTTGGCCTGTTTTAATCAGTTACCTTAACTTCTACATTTGTTTTTTCAGAGGCATCACTGCAGGTTCAGGTGATGCCAAAGAAGAAAATCTAAATCTCGAAGTCAAGGATGAACTTATTGACGGACTCATCGAATTGGCTTGAATTAAAATCAGTTGAACATTAGAAAGCATGCATTGAACTTAATAAGAATCATACAATGCGCTTTTGCAATACCCAACAAAAAATTGCAAAGCACAAAACAAGATCCTGGGATTATAAAACAGTAATAAAATTGACTCAACAATTAATAGCCAAAAAATCATCAAAGAATAAACTAAACACAATAAAAACTACTAACAAAACTTAAGTACAATTCTTAACTACTTTTGTTATAGTTCTCGAATTAGAATTGAAGTTTCACCTTAGTAACCTATATACACTTGCGATTAACAAGGTAAATTTCAAATTCTTAGCAGAGAATAACTAACAACTCCTTAAAAAACATTGCCTTAATACTTGAAATATTTAGTGAAAGCTAGAGTTATACAATATCATTGCTTATCATCTATAGAAAGTTAACAGAATAAGAAAGATAGTATTAATTATCAATTCTATACTAACATTGAATATTTTGGATGTCTCATTAATACCAGACCTTATTGGTTCTTTTGACTTGTATCAACAAATTTGATTCCAACATGTAAGAATGAACAGAGACAAACTATGATTAAAAATAATTCTAAGTTTCTAAAGAATATTAGAAATTCCTATAGGAAAATTATGCCTCAAGACATTGTTAATTAAACATCATAGGAATCGAATAAAACTACACAATGTTAGAGAAATCTATAACACTAGAGTCAAAAGAATAGAAGGAAGAAGAAACTTAAACACGAGTATAAGCACCATTAGCAGCAGAATCACTAGGCATAGGGCCATAGGGGGATTCGTTATCATCCCCAACAAGTTCATATTTTAGCTCCTTATATTTCATCTCCCTCAGGAGGAGTTTCCTTGGATTTGTATATTGTGTAATTGAATTGAATCCTAACAAGTTCATAAAAGTGGTTATATATTTCTACTTGAACAAGGATGTCTCCTTCAAGAAATGCTTCTACAAAGTACAAACAAGGCCAACAAACCGATGTTCTGGGTGAACAAGGACAAAATTGAGTTTTTTCTGGTGTTGTGGATCCATAAGCATTTTCTTCTAATAGAGGCCACCTTCAAATGCATCGAGATCAAGCTTTCCCCAATGTCTATTGAAGTCTTTAGGGCCTTGCAAGCTTTAAGCGCTATACATGGGAAATTCTCATGCAAGAGGCTGCTTGGCTCTAATGCCCAGCGGGAGGCCTACTTGCGTAATAATCTAAGATTTTTGTATTTATTTTCCTTTGTTAGGCTTAAAATCATAGTTTTCTAACGATGTGTCATTTTGTGGTTTCAGGTGAAATAGAAAGATTTACCTCTATAGAGGCTCTTCATAAACTTCAAGAAGACTTGGAGGTAACCCAGGAAGAGAATTAGGTTCAAGCCAAGAAGAATACTTTGAAGGCTCTCGAACCCACAATAAATTTTCCTCGTGACACTAGAGAAATTCCTCACCTAGAGGCCGGTACCAGGGAAATTGATGACGAGGTGTTAGATAAGTATGACAAAAAGAATAAAGATGGTGAGTCTAAGAGGAAGAGGCAGAAGCAACGCCAAGGGGGGAACGCAAAAAATAAAGAGGTGGTTGAAGAAGTGATTGAAGAAGAGGAGGTTCTTGACAATACCATAGACTTGTCATCTTCAGCTACTAAATAAGAAACAGAAGCATCCCCCCAAGAAAAATAATGTTGGAGCAGTTACATGCTCCTTCTTTGGTGTAGAGATTGAGCGTCTATCTAGTATAGCACAGAAATAAAGAAGACTAGGGGCATCTGGAGGTACCCTGATACTGCCTTTGAACCGACCTAGACCTAGGCAAGGTGATGGCAACTATAGACGCTAGGAGGTAGCACCTGTAGAAGGTGGAAGGGATGCTTAAATCCTTCAAGGGTCTTGCAGATCATGCTGAGCAAAGGACAAGGTATTATGACTGGATTCAAGAACTGGACGTTAAGCTTTGGGTTGTCACCAAGGAAAAAAACTTTATTGTCGGAGGTAGTCAAGGCCAAAGACAAGACTCTGGGTGAGAAAGAAACTGCTCATGCTGTCGGACTGAAGGAGCTGGAGCAGTCAAAAGCTAAAAAAGATAGAGGTGGAACAACTTCGAGAAGAGAACCAGAAGCTGAAGGAGGAGAACAAGAAGATAGCATAGGAGACCACTAAGTTGGGCCTTATACTCTAAGTTGGGCCTTGTATTTGGCTATCCTTCTCTAGATTGAACTAATTGGGCCTAGGAGAGTTTTAGAAGCCCAATTACCTCCTCATGACCAAACTCCTTAGAGCCTATATAAGGCTTGCCTTACTTTGTAATCTACACATCAGAACTTGAATGATACAAAATTGTTATGAGATTTTGAGTGCACACTCTCTCTTTAGGCTAGGGTGAACTTTAGCCTTTTAGCAAGCTCTTATCTCTAGGCTCTTACCCCCTTAGAGTGGCGAGTGGACTCATCCCTCATTTTCTAAAGGTGGTGTCCAACCCTTCATCCATTCCTAACCATATCCTTCAAACCATCCTTTCTTCGCTCTATTTATTCTTTAGTTTTCCCTTCTTCCATCTTTAGTTTTTAGGCTTCTTTCATCTTCCTTATGCATAAGTGTAGTCTTGGTTTTCCTTTTCTTTTATTAGCTGTAAAAGAAATCAACAAAAGAGAAGCAAGCATTGAGAAAAAAAGAACTAAGATCCACCACTCTTAGAAGGCAAGCCTTCATCAATCCTGGTTTTCACTATCCTTGCTCTGAGCTCCCTATAAAATGTGATATAAGTGTCTAAGTATCCCTTGGTGGGTTGCTTTGCACCATTAAAAATAGTTAAATCCTATGTATACGATTGTAAATCCACATTGGTGAAGCCCATTCTCTTGAAACAATCATAAAAGATGACATCACAGGAATTGTCTTGGTCCACCAAGATTCTCTTCAGATCAATGTTCGTGATGATGACCACTATTACCATCGCGTCATCGCCCCTTGGTATGGTTGGACCAAAATCATCATTAGAAAAAGAGATTGAGGGTGTCTTCTCACCTTTTTTGATGGGTCTGTTATCTTGTTTCTTTCCTTAAATAGACAAGATCATACGGTGGTGGTTTTTTTATGTCGTGATTGAGGCACCTCCTCCAGCAAAACCCTTAGAAATCATATCTATCACCTCGCGCGGGCCTCGCTAAGGTGGGGATGACATCTGCTCTGCCTCTTGCATTACTTCTACCACGGGGCCCTTCTACTTCTCTGTCATAATGAATCGCTTAGGACCTCAGGTATCATCAGGATCTGGAGAACAGTCCCTATGCCTTTTCTCCATTTGATCAGGCTCATCCAGTGACTTCTTCCTAAAAAGATATTGTTTTAGTTTCCCCATGTGATTGAGGTCTTCGATGGCATCCCTCAGCTACCTACACTCATCAGTAAAACACCCCATCTACTCATGGAAGTCACAGTACTCCCTAGGGTTTCCTGGCCTTTTGACTGGCACAGGTTTCCTCACCCTGTATACGTTGAAAGATGGCCAACCCACTTCCCTCAAAATCTAGGATGGGTTGGTGTTAAGAGGAGCATAATAAGAGAATGCAACAACACGCTTCTCTTATTGCCTTGGCTATGGAATGATAACCAACCGCAAGCGCATGGGGTATCGAAGTAATATAAAAGATTATCGAACCACGGGTTTACTATGATTCGATTATCCAGACAAATTGGTTCAATTAAAGGAAGGATTACTTTAAATCAAACTAAAAATAGAAATATAACTTAATGCCTTTTTGGAATGGAAATCAATTGCTTTCTAAGAATTAATCAAAGGAAAACTCTTGGGAGTTAAGAGGTTCATATGCCAGTATCTAATTTCATGCAATTCACTTCCCCAATTATAAAATTTAGTTTCTAAGGTAGATTTTCCTAATGTAATTAGCAACCTTCTCTTAAAGCCTTACTAATTTATCTAATTTCTAAAGAACCGCGTTCGATTTGTAACCTAAGTCCATTATGTTTTGTGAAAACTCATTAACCCTCAAAAGACCTCGCATACTTTTGCAATACCTAAAACCTAGGTTCAATTTCATGCTTTCAAACAATATACCTACTCTCCTAGCCTACATCATTTGGAATCAACTACGCTCCTCTCGGTATCTTGTAGAAGCATTAAGCATTCATGAAATTGAATAGAAAACATAAATTTCATAAAAGGGAGAAAATGAAAAACAGTCAATTCAATACATATGTATATTACCCCTTTAATCCCAAGAGAAAGGGTTTAGTTCATCATAGAATTAATTACAAAGCAACAAGCCATAAATTCAATTCCCAACATAGGAGAAAACCCAAATACAAAATAAGGATTCTGAAAATAGAAGTAAAGCTCTCACTTTCGTCTTCTAAATCTTCACCCAAAACACAGCGATCCGATGTTCCTTAGTGTTAGCCCTTGAATCTCCTTTGAAATCCTATAAGAAAGCTCTTAATTTTCTCCCCTAAAAAGTGCCTAAAGTCTCCGTATGTGTTTCTAATGAGTGCTGTAACATCCCCGTTTTAAAATTAAGTGCTGAATAAAGAATGAACCATTAAGACTTGATTTCAACTAGAAATAACTGTAAGTGCATTTAACTAAGTGGGTTTAAGCCATTAAAATATTAAAATGGTGGCAGGCAGGAGACGGGGAGGAGTGCGCGTGACTGACGGGCACGCACTCTCCCATCCCACTCTTCGTTACTGTACGCGTGCACACATATATATATATGTCGTGAGCCTTAGTGATGAACACTCTCGCTATTTCTTTAGACTCTTTCTCCGTCACCTCATCCTCTGTTTTCTCTCTTCGTCTTCATCTTTCTTCTTCTTCTCTTCTCTCACTCTTCGCTCCTGGAGATCTTGATTCCAGTACTGAAGAACGGACCACACCCCATTCCAGAATCAGGCGCAGAATACGACAAGGCCAAAGAAGACCGGACGAACCAGGAGAAGGACATCGGACCCAACGACAAGAGCGGAAAAGGTTTCTGAGGAGTCTTCTTAAGGTAGGGGGCGCTTGCATGTCGAATGCATGGTCTAAGAACGGTACCGGATGAACGTACTGCCAAGTGTGTGTGTGTGTGCATGTTTTTATGATTTCATTAGGACTGGTGCATGATTTGAGATTTTGATAGTGATTTTCGTGACGATGGCGTAGTTTGCTCGTGGATGATAATGATGGATCTATTTTGTTGTCTCTGTGAAAAGTATGTATGTGTATGTTCTTAATTGAGTTGATCAATGTTGTTAGTCTGATGATCGATTGTAACATGCATCGGTGTGACTGACTGAACGATGATGAGTAGTGGGAAATATCCGTTCTTATTTGATGACTACGGTAATGTGTCCATGGCGCGATGATGTGTACTGATGAATGTGTTAGTTGCATGAGTAAGAGTGGGGTGACCCATGGAAGGTCAAGAACCCCAAGGGAAATGATTTCCAGTTACCAACCCTGGCTAGATCCCAATAGGGCTCGTGGTAGCCGTTGGAGCTAGAGAAATGAGTCTCGAGACGCCGTGGGGGGCCGGTGCCACCTGGTAAGAGCTGAGGGACGAGGGGCCAAAAGAAAAAGGGGGCTGTAACTGAGAGTCTTTTCCCGAGTCGGATCCGCAGACATGCATGTAGAAGTAAGGTTGATTGTGGCGATGTATAAATCTGTATATGTGCATGTGTATGACTTTTGAATGCATGAATATATATTTAGATGTGGAATAAACTCTGTGAATTATGCGTATCATGAATGTTGTTTGAATTGTATGAACTTGGTTACTTGAGAAAGGTTGAATGATAGCAGGAGCGTGTACTGACGCTGATACCGAGTCTGTGAGTATCATTATACATGTAAAAGCTCACCCCTGCAGTGGCAATTTTCAGTGAATGTCTCTCGTGAGGAGAATCAGAATCAGAGCTGGAATGCTGGGAGGAGTGCTGACGCAATTCGAAGGTTTAATTGAGGCGTTGTTAGATAAAGCCCGGACTAGCTCATACCGGATGTTAATGTTTTGGTGAATGAATAGAACCTTATGAACAAGAAGAAGTTTGATTTTTGCATTTGTAAATATTAATATACACTCTTATGTACATATGGATGTATGGTTTTGTGTGTGTGATGCTAAGTGCTGTCTTGTTTTATAATTATGCTCTAATAGATAAGCAGGGACAGTTTGATTGAGCAGGTTATAGTTAAGTCCGAACGAACCAAGAATTGTCTTAGGAAAGGCTTATGTCGAATACGTTGGGCGGAGTCGTACCCCGCCTGAAGTATGGGAAGCAATCCGCCCAAGCGCGAGAACTCACGCTGAAGCGAGTATTTACCAGAGCGAAATATCGACCATTATCCTTTCCTATCCGTGGTGATACTAACGCAATCCGGACCCCGATGTTGACCCCGGATTTGGGCGTATGGCTAAGTTCGCCCAGGCGTTGTCATAATTAGTTGAGTTGGGCGGAATAGGTTCAAACTCTTCCTTTCTCCACAACCTACTAACGTTATGTACCCTATAACTTCTCATTTTTCTAAGTGAAAGGCGAGTGTGAGGATTTACTTAGTGAACCCTTGTCCATACTCGATGGAGGAAATTACCTTGTGGTTGTGTTAAGGAGGCGTTATGTAGATTTCGTTTAGGCGGTGTCATACCTCGCCCAAGTAACTAGGACAGCCCGCCCAAGATACATATACCCCGCCTAGCCAAGTAGAATGATTCCAACTTCGCCTTTCCACCAAATGCTACGCGTGTGAATGTATTAACATATTTCCCTTATCCATTCCTTCTGTTAAGTGACCAGTATTTTCTCGAAGGGAAGCCTTGGTGCGAAATTTCTTCTATCCGCTGCTGTATTACCATACTCCGCCTGGACGGTGTAAGACCCCGTCTAAGCGAACAAACGGTGTTGTGCAATCCGCCCTAGTATTGGTGTATTACGATAAACCCATTGAAACGGCTCAGTCTTTAGCTTCCCTGTAGGTTGCTTTATGCGCGTGAATGTTCTTAGCTTTTCCCCATTGCCTGCTCCCTTCTACATCAAATGTTACGTGACTGTTTTTGTGAAAAATTTTCTCATATTTTGGGATTTATTAGTTGTAGATAATTAGGGTGTTACATTTTGGTATCAGAGCGGACCGAAAAGTCCAAGGCCAAAGTATGCTTACCAAGTGTAAGCGGTGGTGTCTGTGTCTTTTTGATTGAATGGTTGAAATTGTTGTGATATTGGTGAACCTGATTGATATTGGCTTGTGGATAGGAGGGTGTTGCCCCTCCTGGTCCTATTGATTGTATAATATACATATATAGAGATAGCATGATGTGCTAAGTCATTGAACATTAGGCTGAAATCCGAATGGTAGTAAGTGGCTCCGTGTACTTATCCTTAAATGTCAATTTCAGGATAAGGAATGGCGCATCGTCAAAGTATGGAGGCTATAGCCACAGCATTCCAACGCTTTGCTGATGTGTTTGAAAGGCAAGGCCAAACTCAACCTGAGGATGGCCATGTGCTGGACCGCTTCCTGAAGAGGAAGCCGAGCGAATTCTTAGGAGGACGGAACCCTGAGGCGGCGTTCAAGTGGACTCAGGAACTAGAAAGAATTTTTAAGGGTCTTCGCTGTACCGAAGCCCAGAAGGTGGAATGTGCAGTGTATATGCTACGAGATGAAGCGGAGAATTGGTGGAAGATAGCTAGGAGCCAATTCCCCGAAGATGACAATCAACTGACATGGGACGATTTCAAGGCCTGCTTCCTAGACAAATACTTTCCCGACACAGTGCGGAGTCGGAAGGAGCTGGAGTTTATGGAGTTAAAACAGGGCTCCATGACTGTGGAAGAATACGCGACCAGATTTGAAGAATTGTGCCTGTTCTATCCGCCCTTCCAGCAACCGGGAACGGAGCACTCCAAGTGTCTTAAGTTTGAGAACGGACTGAGATCGGATATCAAGAGGGCCTGCAGATACCATGAAATCCGGAGTTTCCCTGCCTTAGTGAACAAGTGTAGAATATTCGAAGAGGATGACAGGGCCCATTCAGGCCAGTGCAGCAGAGCCAACCAACACTTGAAGCCTCAGCAATCACGTTTCAAGAGGCCAGGGAACGTAAGGAGGAATGAACCCTTCACCAGATATCAGGACCATAATGACCGAGGGAGGCAGATGAGAGGACGACCAAGGTATGGCGGATGCTTTAAATGTGGTGGTGATCATTTTGCTAAGGAATGCAACGATACGAATGTTAAATGCTACCACTGCGGAGAGAAGGGACACGTTCGTCCGGACTGCCCCCAACTCCGCCAGGCAAACACCAATGTGCGTCAAGGAGGATATCAAGATCGGACCAGAGTGAATGATAACCAACGACCTGGTGGCAGAGGCAATGGAACCAGAGGAAACATGATGCATGCCCCGAACAGTCGAGAGAGGAACACCGGCCCAACAGCGACAGGAAGGATCTACACCATCAATGCAGAGGATGTTGCACCAGCAAACGATCTAGTACAATGTAAGTGCTCACTTGGAATGAATACGCTTAATGTTGTTTTCGATTCGGGGGCAACCCATTCTTTTATAGCTGATGAGTGCGTGAAACGGTTGAAGCTACCAACTGTGTCTATGAACCGGACTCTAGAAGTGGCCAGCCCCACTGGCCCTACTGTGTTCACATCGTCCGTATGTAAAAATGTAGCATTTGAGTTGTATGATCGGAGTTTCGCCTTCGATCTGATTTGCATGCCCTTAAAGGGTCTTGATATTGTGCTTGGAATAGATTGGCTTTCAGCCAATAAGGTATTAGTAGATTGTAGAAACCGAGAGATCGTTTTCCCAAAACAACCCACTGAAGATGGCACGGCACAAGGTATAACCCAACTATTTATGATGCTTTGTCTAACCAAAGAAGAGAATGAGCCCCTAGTGAACGACATTCCGGTTGTCTGCGAATTCCCAGAAGTGTTCCCAGAGGACGTCCCGAGTGTACCTCCTCATAGAGAAGTTGAATTCTCTATAGACTTGATCCCTGGAGCCGAACCGGTCTCCAGTGCACCCTACAGAATGTCCTCAACTGAATTGATAGAGTTGAAGAAACAAGTGGATGAGTTACTTGAGAAGCAGTTCATTAGACCAAGCGTGTCACCATGGGGCGCACCTGTGCTACTTGTTAAGAAGAAGGATGGCAGCTTGAGACTTTGTATAGATTATCGACAGCTTAACAAACTCACAATCAAGAATCGATACCCACTGCCTAGAATTGATGATTTAATTGACCAGCTGCGTGGAGCCTCAGTCTTCTCAAAGATCGACTTACGATCTGGATATCACCAAATCCGAGTGAAGGACTCGGACATTCCTAAAACTGCCTTTAGGACTAGGTATGGTCACTATGAGTATGTAGTGATGCCGTTCGGTGTGACAAACGCCCCTGCTGTTTTCATGAATTACATGAACAGCATATTCCATTCCTTCTTAGATCGGTTTGTTGTTGTCTTCATCGATGACATTCTAGTTTATTCTAAGACATCGGAGGAGCATGAAGGGCATCTCAGAGCGGTACTCCAGGTGTTGAAGGAGAAGCAATTGTTTGCAAAGCTTTCCAAGTGCGAATTTTGGATGGATGAGATCCACTTCCTCGGGCATGTGATCTCTAAGCGAGGCGTCTCGGTGGATCCTGCGAAGGTAGCTGCTGTAATAGCGTGGGAGAGGCCCAGATCGATCTCGGAAATAAGGAGTTTTATGGGCTTGGCAGGTTATTATAGAAGGTTCATCGAAGGTTTTTCTAAGTTGGCATTACCTCTGACTAAATTGACAAGGAAGAACGTTCCTTTTGTGTGGAGTCCGGAGTGTGAGAGCAGCTTCCAAGAGCTGAAGAATAAGTTGACAACGGCTCCGGTGTTAGCATTACCTGAGTTACGAGAAAGCTTCGTGGTCTATTGTGACGCGTCCGGACTCGGATTAGGATGTGTACTCATGCAGAAAGATCGAGTCATAGCATATGCCTCTCGACAATTGAGACCCCACGAACAGCATTATCCGACCCATGACTTGGAGTTGGCAGCAGTAGTTTTTGCACTGAAAATCTGGAGGCATTACTTGTACGGATCCAAATTTGAAGTATACAGCGATCATAAGAGCCTCAAATACCTATTCGACCAAAAGGAGCTGAACATGAGGCAGAGGAGATGGATTGAGTTCTTGAAGGACTATGATTTCGAGTTGAAATACCACCCAGGTAAGGCAAATGTCGTAGCAGACGCTTTGAGTCGAAAATCCCTCCACATAGCAGCCATGATGGCAAAAGAAGTTGAGTTGTTGGAGCGGTTCCGAGACATGAACTTGCATGTTGGCACCCCTTCCTCTCAGAAGATGACAATCGGTACGTTGAGGATTGCCAACGAATTCTTAAAATCCGTGTACGAACAGCAACAGGCGGACTCTTACCTAGCTGAAATGAAGGAAATTCAGGCTAAAGGAAAGGATTTATCCTTGGCAGAAGGGTCAGACGGGATCTTCCGGGTGAGGAACAGAATATACATACCAAGTGAAGGGAGATTAAGAAGAATGGTGCTTGATGAAGCCCACAAAAGCCTACTCAGCATTCACCCAGGAACCACGAAAATGTACCACGACTTGAGGAGACAGTTTTGGTGGCCCGGACTAAAGAAGGATGTGGCGGAGTACGTGGCCCGATGTATCACTTGCCAGAAATCGAAGGTAAAGCACCAAAAACCGTACGGTGCAATGCAGCCTCTAGAAATCCCCGTGTGGAAATGGGACTCAATTGCGATGGATTTTATCATGGGATTACCCAGAAACCGAGCGGGCCATGATGCCATTTGGGTTATTGTTGATAGATTGACGAAGAGTGCACACTTCCTATCTGTAAATATGAAGTACCCATTGCATAGGTTGGCGCGAATCTACATTCAAGAAGTTATTCGACTGCATGGCATACCTACTTCCATCGTCTCAGATAGGGACCCTAGATTTACGTCAAGATTTTGGACCAGCTTGCATCAAGAACTGGGGACGAAGCTTTGGCTTAGTTCTGCTTACCACCCCCAATCGGATGGACAATCCGAGCGAACGATTCAGAGTCTAGAAGACTTATTGAGAGCGTGTGTGTTAGAGTACGGTGGGGACTGGGAGCAGTATCTTCCCTTGATCGAGTTTACATACAACAACAGCCATCATCACAGCATTGGCATGGCACCTTACGAGGCATTATATGGGCGTAGATGCCGAACCCCGCTCTGTTGGTCGGAAACGGGTGAAAGTCTACTATTGGGACCAGACATCGTAAAGCAAACCACAGAACAGATCCGAGTGATAAGGGAGAAGATGAAAGCATCACAAGACAGGCAGAAGAGCTACCATGACAAACGCATCAAGCCATTGGAATTTCGAGTCGGAGATCGAGTGTTTCTGAGAACCTCTCCGAGTAAAGGAGTTGGACGAGCCTTAAAAAGTGGGAAGTTAAGCCCTCGCTACATCGGACCTTATGAGGTAGTAGAACGGATTGGCCCCGTGGCATACCGCCTCGCGTTACCAACTCACTTGTCCCGATTGCACAACGTATTTCACGTGTCTCAGCTAAGGAAGTATTTGCATGACCCCAGCCACACGATGCCTGACGACGGGGTAGAGATCAGGGAAGACCTAACCACTGTGACT
Organism: Clitoria ternatea; assembly: GCA_037962975.1. NCBI lineage: Eukaryota > Viridiplantae > Streptophyta > Magnoliopsida > Fabales > Fabaceae > Clitoria > Clitoria ternatea. The sequence continues at coordinate 81,206,217 of CM075672.1, forward strand.
ACACCGGTTGGAATCGTGGATCAATCGGTAAAACGCTTAAGGAACAAGAACGTAAGGCTAGTTAAGGTGGAGTGGCAGCAAGGCAAGATCACCTCCTACACGTGGGAACGCGAAGACGCCATGCGACAGCAGTACCCCGGATTGTTTACCTAGGTAAGTACCGATTGAATTTCGGGGACGAAATTCTTTTTCAGTGGGGGAGAACTGTAACATCCCCGTTTTAAAATTAAGTGCTGAATAAAGAATGAACCATTAAGACTTGATTTCAACTAGAAATAACTGTAAGTGCATTTAACTAAGTGGGTTTAAGCCATTAAAATATTAAAATGGTGGCAGGCAGGAGACGGGGAGGAGTGCGCGTGACTGACGGGCACGCACTCTCCCATCCCACTCTTCGTTACTGTACGCGTGCACACATATATATATATGTCGTGAGCCTTAGTGATGAACACTCTCGCTATTTCTTTAGACTCTTTCTCCGTCACCTCATCCTCTGTTTTCTCTCTTCGTCTTCATCTTTCTTCTTCTTCTCTTCTCTCACTCTTCGCTCCTGGAGATCTTGATTCCAGTACTGAAGAACGGACCACACCCCATTCCAGAATCAGGCGCAGAATACGACAAGGCCAAAGAAGACCGGACGAACCAGGAGAAGGACATCGGACCCAACGACAAGAGCGGAAAAGGTTTCTGAGGAGTCTTCTTAAGGTAGGGGGCGCTTGCATGTCGAATGCATGGTCTAAGAACGGTACCGGATGAACGTACTGCCAAGTGTGTGTGTGTGTGCATGTTTTTATGATTTCATTAGGACTGGTGCATGATTTGAGATTTTGATAGTGATTTTCGTGACGATGGCGTAGTTTGCTCGTGGATGATAATGATGGATCTATTTTGTTGTCTCTGTGAAAAGTATGTATGTGTATGTTCTTAATTGAGTTGATCAATGTTGTTAGTCTGATGATCGATTGTAACATGCATCGGTGTGACTGACTGAACGATGATGAGTAGTGGGAAATATCCGTTCTTATTTGATGACTACGGTAATGTGTCCATGGCGCGATGATGTGTACTGATGAATGTGTTAGTTGCATGAGTAAGAGTGGGGTGACCCATGGAAGGTCAAGAACCCCAAGGGAAATGATTTCCAGTTACCAACCCTGGCTAGATCCCAATAGGGCTCGTGGTAGCCGTTGGAGCTAGAGAAATGAGTCTCGAGACGCCGTGGGGGGCCGGTGCCACCTGGTAAGAGCTGAGGGACGAGGGGCCAAAAGAAAAAGGGGGCTGTAACTGAGAGTCTTTTCCCGAGTCGGATCCGCAGACATGCATGTAGAAGTAAGGTTGATTGTGGCGATGTATAAATCTGTATATGTGCATGTGTATGACTTTTGAATGCATGAATATATATTTAGATGTGGAATAAACTCTGTGAATTATGCGTATCATGAATGTTGTTTGAATTGTATGAACTTGGTTACTTGAGAAAGGTTGAATGATAGCAGGAGCGTGTACTGACGCTGATACCGAGTCTGTGAGTATCATTATACATGTAAAAGCTCACCCCTGCAGTGGCAATTTTCAGTGAATGTCTCTCGTGAGGAGAATCAGAATCAGAGCTGGAATGCTGGGAGGAGTGCTGACGCAATTCGAAGGTTTAATTGAGGCGTTGTTAGATAAAGCCCGGACTAGCTCATACCGGATGTTAATGTTTTGGTGAATGAATAGAACCTTATGAACAAGAAGAAGTTTGATTTTTGCATTTGTAAATATTAATATACACTCTTATGTACATATGGATGTATGGTTTTGTGTGTGCGATGCTAAGTGCTGTCTTGTTTTATAATTATGCTCTAATAGATAAGCAGGGACAGTTTGATTGAGCAGGTTATAGTTAAGTCCGAACGAACCAAGAATTGTCTTAGGAAAGGCTTATGTCGAATACGTTGGGCGGAGTCGTACCCCGCCTGAAGTATGGGAAGCAATCCGCCCAAGCGCGAGAACTCACGCTGAAGCGAGTATTTACCAGAGCGAAATATCGACCATTATCCTTTCCTATCCGTGGTGATACTAACGCAATCCGGACCCCGATGTTGACCCCGGATTTGGGCGTATGGCTAAGTTCGCCCAGGCGTTGTCATAATTAGTTGAGTTGGGCGGAATAGGTTCAAACTCTTCCTTTCTCCACAACCTACTAACGTTATGTACCCTATAACTTCTCATTTTTCTAAGTGAAAGGCGAGTGTGAGGATTTACTTAGTGAACCCTTGTCCATACTCGATGGAGGAAATTACCTTGTGGTTGTGTTAAGGAGGCGTTATGTAGATTTCGTTTAGGCGGTGTCATACCTCGCCCAAGTAACTAGGACAGCCCGCCCAAGATACATATACCCCGCCTAGCCAAGTAGAATGATTCCAACTTCGCCTTTCCACCAAATGCTACGCGTGTGAATGTATTAACATATTTCCCTTATCCATTCCTTCTGTTAAGTGACCAGTATTTTCTCGAAGGGAAGCCTTGGTGCGAAATTTCTTCTATCCGCTGCTGTATTACCATACTCCGCCTGGACGGTGTAAGACCCCGTCTAAGCGAACAAACGGTGTTGTGCAATCCGCCCTAGTATTGGTGTATTACGATAAACCCATTGAAACGGCTCAGTCTTTAGCTTCCCTGTAGGTTGCTTTATGCGCGTGAATGTTCTTAGCTTTTCCCCATTGCCTGCTCCCTTCTACATCAAATGTTACGTGACTGTTTTTGTGAAAAATTTTCTCATATTTTGGGATTTATTAGTTGTAGATAATTAGGGTGTTACAAGTGCCCCTTTCCTTTTCCCTCAGAAACTGCTCCACAAAATAAGAGAAATGCAGAACGTGCAAAATCCACTGGCAGTGGGAAAAACCCACAGCCAGTGGATTGTGACAGGGGTCCAAAAGTCTTCAATTCTGGGTTCCAGGCAGCAAGATCCACGGCCAGTGGGAATTTCCCACGACCAGTGGGTTTTTTCTTTACGTAAAACTCCATTTTTCAACAAGGTCCACGGCCAGTGGGAAAAACCCATGGTCAGTGGATTTTTCTGTCTATTTTTATGCATTTTGGCTCAAGTCAGTGGAATCCACTGGCAGTGGGAATTTCCCATTGGCAGTGGGTTTTTCTTAACTTCACCAAAATGCTCCCGGATGGCTCTTTTTGATCTATCCTTTCTCTATAGTGCATTCCAAGGGTCTACATGGCTTTATTTTTATGCTTTTGAAGTCTTGAATCCTTTGCGTTCATCCAATGCTTCATCAAATGCCCTTTGTTTCCTTGTTTATGAACCTATAACAAAGCATTTCCTACAAAACATAGACACCTAAGTAGCATGTGCAAAATAAAAAGAAAATCAATGGGATTAAAGGGAAAAACTAACACAAATAAACTAAAAATGATAACACAAGAACCCTAAAGCTAATGCAAACTAGACACCTATCAAAATACCCCAAACTAGAACATTGCTTGTTCTCAAGCAATCACTATATCTACAGGATGGTAAACTAAGAATAAATAACCCGTGCAAAATTAAGGAACCCCAAATTAATTTAAATTATTTTCATTATGTTTTTCTTAAAGATGATTACTTAAAAATGTCAAGCTAAAATCCTAACAATGAACAATCCACACTTCACTAAGATTGAACAAAGGGTACCCTCTTCTCACCTTCCGTTTTAGTGTTTTAAGTTTGTGTAAAAAATCACTCAAATCAACACATCTTAAACACCACCATAGGCTTGGTAATTGACCGTAGACTCCACAGTTATCAAGAATGCATGTCACAATCTAAAGGTCTTTTAAAGGTTGTAACGTGGCCAAAGGTTCAATATGTAGCTACGGAAATCAAGAAAAAGGAAAAACACAAAGGGCTAAACCATTCCTGAGAAAAACAAGTTTCAAAGCAAGACAGAATAAGCATTATCTTTCACATTCAAACACTCTTAGGATTATAATTCAAATTTTTAGTAATTAACTCTTTTTTCTCATTATCATCCTTCTCTTTTCCTTTCTTTTCTTTCTCTTTTTCATTTTATTTTTTTAAACCCAAATCTCCATAATTGCATTATACCCTTTTTATTAACAATAAACTTTTTCTGTAGTTGCTATTCTTTTGCTTCCCCTGCAAGAATCATGAAAATTAGGAAGCAAAGAGGCAATTTGAAAAAGAAATATAGAAATTGCATTAGGCTCAAAAGGGGCAACTAATGAGTTGATTTAGTAAACAATTTCTGTGGCTAAAGAATAAGGCCTGAAGTGCCTTTTCAGTCCATGACATGCATTCACCAACCATTTTGAATCGGTTTAAAGCCAAGTTCTAAAATGCCTAACATGTGTAAATCACTCAAAGAAAGGAAATAAGAGTTAAATTTTTAATCATTGCAAAACCCTTTTAGGCTCAAAAACCTAACTATAGTGATTAGTCCAGATCCTAGAAAGCATGAATTTATCACGAGTCTTTCGTCCTAACAATCAAGCAGTTCATCATCAAGAAAATTTAATCATATATATATATTTTATTTTTCTTTCAGGTTCTTAATAAGCATGTGGTTCATCTAACCCTATAACTCTAGCAATCACTATCAGAACTAGCAATGCTATCCTATGACACAACCAAAAAAAATCATGTAATGCAGTGACAATGACAACAAATAAGAAAAATTATCAGGTTAAGTTTTGGTTTACCTATACCCCAAACTAATTTTGGACATTGTCCTCAATGTGCAATAATAAGAGATAATGGTAAAAAGAAACTTAACTGATACAGGATCATCTTCTCATGGAGAGGGAGATGAGAAATGCCCCTGGTGATTACTTAATGGGTAGTGGCATCTCTATGTCCAAAGAAGCATCCTCAGCATCATCTATACTTAAAAATAGGAAAGAAGTCCAGCTCTCAAAATCAGTGAAGTCTATTACCAGTGGGAAATTTCCACTGCTAATGAATGTCACTATTTTAACCATTGAAAATCATGCAATCATAAAAAAAATCCTGTGTTTATTAATGCATATGTATAAATGGAAAAACAATCATGCATTTGAAATGGAACAATGAAAGAACAACATGTCTTAAAAAGAAACATTATGCAACCAAATGGAAAAGTAAATGTGGGGTTACCTCCCCACAAGTGTTAAGTTTAACATCTTCAGCTAGACTCTATACCTCAATCATAGTCAAGAACCTAATAGGGCTAAGAAATTCATACCTTAGTGTGGAAGGTAAAGGCTTAAGTTCAACATTTGGGCTCACCACTTTTTCACACATGACCTCAGTATCATGTTTCAGTGGTATGTTACCTTCACTAATTTTTGATGTGCCTGCAAACTCATTTAGAAAAATAGAATCAAGTGGGTCCTTAGTAAGAATCTCTTCCTTCACCACTTGGTCAACTAGTTCAATGCTACAACAAACATTATACTGAAAAGGGTTTTTCAAAGCATCTATCAAATTAAAATCAACCTTTTGGTCCCCTACAGTCAGAGATAACTTACCATTTTTAACATTAATCACTACGCCCGCGGTTGCCAAAAATAGCCTGCCTAAGATAATAGGGATCATCGAATCCTCATCCATTTCAAGAACAACAAAAATGGCAGGTATAACAAATTTTCCTACTTTTACAGGAACATCTTCTAAAATGCCTATAGGATACTTAACAGACCTATCAGCAAGCTGTAAAGACATCTTAGTAGGCTTGAGTTCACCCAAACCCAATTTTTCACATATAGACAACGGCATTAGGCTGACGCTAGCCCCAAAATCGCATAATGCTCAATCAATAGCCATGTCACCAATCACACAAGGGATAGAAAAACTACCTGGATCTTGAAGCTTGGGTGGCATCTTCTTTTGGATCACGGCGCTGCACTCCTCAGTGAGTGCTACAGTCCCATCTTCCTCTAATTTCCTCTTATTGGACAAAATGTCATTCAAGAACTTTGCGTAAGTAGGCATCTGCTACAAAGCGTCAGTGAAAGGAACATTAATGTATAGTTTTTTCAGAACCTCAAGGAACTTACCGAACTGTTTATCCAACATGGCCTTAGCCAAGCGCTGAGGGAATGGGACAGGAGGCTAATAGGGTTTCACTTCCTCCTTCTTTTCACTCTGTTTTTCCTCCTCAATTATCGGATGAGAAGGAGATTCATCCACTTTCTTATCATCCTTAGCCTCCTCCTTATTCATGCTAACTGGACCATCATACTTAGTACCACTCCTAAGAGTGATAGCCATGGTGTGGTTGGATGGTCCTGCTTCAAACTTTCCAAGAAAGGTTCCTGGCATTCTTGTAGAGGAAGAGGCTTGTTGGGCTATTTGGTTCTCTAGCATCTTATTATGGGTGGCAAGTGAATCCACCTTAGAAGTTAACTTCTTAATAGCATCAGAGAACTCATCATTTTTTTAACTGGGTAGTCACAAAGGTCTCCATCAAGGACTCTAGCTTAGACTTTTGTGGAACGTAGGGTCCTTGCTGAGGCCTGAAATTGTTCTGGTTGCCTTAGAATGAAGGTGGTCTATTTTGGAAACTAGGTGGTCCTTGTTGTTGTCTGAAATTCTATCCATAGTTTTGACTATAGTTCCCGATAACATCCACTTGTTGCATTTCTGGCTTGACAGTCTAAGCCATTCCAAGCTGACAAACTGAAATATTATGACCTGCAATACTGTACAACTCAAACCAAGTTAGTAGTACCTGCTCCTAACTTATCAAATTTATCAATTTTGACCGATAATGCTTCTACCTTAGCATTTAATAAAGATATAGCATCTACAGAGTACTTACCTGGAGTTTTGGATGGCAAACTCTGTTCTAACAACCACTGGTATATGTTTTGGGCGACCTTCTCAATGAGGTTATAACCTTCCTCCATGTTTTTGCTCGTGAAGGCAACGCCAGCTGCGGCGTCTAAGGTTACCCTTTGGGTTGGGGTCAAACCATTGTAGAAGATGTGGACCGTCAACCATCTTTCTACCCCATGATGTGGACATTCTCGAAGCAACTCCTTGTACCTCTCCCATGCATCATATAATGTCTCATCATCTTTCTGGGTGAAAGTGATGATCTTCTTCCTTAACTAGTCTATTTTGCTCTGTGGGTAATATTTGTTGAGGAAGGCATGAGACAGCTGCTCCCATGTAGTAATTGACCCATCCGAAAGTTAATACAACTAAGCTCTAGCCTTATCCCTCAAAGAAAATAGGAAAAGCCATAGCCAGATTGCATCACTTGAGACGTCATTCACCTTGAGTGTATCATAGTACTCAAGGAAGATTTAGAGGTACAGATTTGGATCCTCGGATGACAAACCTCCAAATTGGTTTTGTTGAACCATTGAGAGCAAGGAGGGCTTCAACTCAAAGTTGTTCGCCTCAATGGTTGGCCTTGTGATGCTAGGCCTCCTACCCATTGCATTGGGTGCTACAAAATCATGAAGGGCTCGGTTATCAGGATTGTCCATTGGCTCTTTGGTGTTTGAACTCAAAGCGTGTTGCTTGTTTTGTTCAACTTGTTTCCGGAGTGCTCTAATCTTACGGAGGGTTCGTTCAATTTTTGAGTCGAAAATATGTTCAAAACTACGACTCCTTCGCATAAATGGACCTGCAAAATCCACAAAAACACAAAACCAAAGCGTAATTCTGTAGAAAAATAAGACAAAAATTATGCAAAAAAAATAAAGGAGTATCTAGTCTAATCGAAACACCATTTAACCAATATTGGGGGACAATCACTAGCAACGACGCCAAAAACTTGATAGCCAATCGTAAGCGCACGGGTTATCGAAGTAATATAAAAGATTATCATTCTCCACAGGGATTGTGCCCAAGTACCGGTTTACTATGATTCGATTTTCTAGACAAATTAGTTCAATTAAAGGAAGGATTACTTTAAATCAAACTAAAAACAGAAATAAAACTTAATGCCTTTTTGGAATGGAAATCAATTGCTTTCTAAGAATCAATCAAAGGAAAATTCTTGGGAGTTAAGAGGTTCATATGCCAGTATCTAATTTCATGCAATTCACTTCTCCAATTATAAAATTTAGTTTCTAAGGTAGATTTTCCTAATGTAATTAGCAACCTTCTCTCGAAGACTTACTAACGTACCTAATTTCTAAAGAACCGCGTTCGATTTGTAACCTAAGTCCATTATGTTTTATGAAAACTCATTAACCCTCAAAAGATCTCGCATACTTTTGCAATACCTAAGATCCTAGGTTCAATTTCATGCTTTCAAACAATATACCTACTCTCCTAGCCTACATCATTTGGAATCAACTACGCTCCTCTCGGTATCTTGTAGAAGCATTAAGCATTCATGAAATTGAATAGAAAACATAAATTTCATAAAAGGGAGAAAATGAAAAATAGTCAATTCAATACATATGCATATTACCCTTTTAATCCCAAGAAAAAGGGTTTAGTTTATCATAGAATTAATTACAATGCAACAAGCCATAAATTCAATTCCCAACATAAGATAAAACCCAAATACAAAATAAGGATTCTGAAAATAGAAGTAAAACTCTCACTTTTGTCTTCTAAATCTTCACCCAAAACGTAGCAATCCGATGTTCCTTGGTGTTAGTCCTTGAATCTCCTTTGAAATCCCCTAAGAAAGCTCTTAATTTTCTCCCCTAAAAAGTGCCTAAAGTCTCCGTCTGTGTTTCTAATGAGTGCCCCTTTCCTTTTCCCTCAGAAATTGCTTCACAAAATAAGGGAAATGCAGAACGTGCAAAATCCACTGGCAGTGGGAAAAACCCACGGCCAGTGGATCGTGACAGGTGTAACATCCCAATTTTTAATAATGTACCGGGTGAATAAAGCCATTAAAATAATAATTTCAGAAGAGGGAATTTGCTTATTAATTACCATTAACTTAATTAATCAAAGGGGTGTGCTGATTAAAATGGATGATTGGCTTAGTGGGTGCTGATGGGACTGGGTGACGTGAGCAGACTGCTCCTCACGTTTTCCCACCCCACCATTCCTTCCCTCATGCATGTGTTTATAAGTGGACGATGGCCTTCCTTGCCATTCGTTCTTCAGAATTCCCTGCGAGTTTCTTCTTCTTTTTTCTTCTTCCCTTCTCCTTCTCTGCTCTCTGTTCCATTCCCTATTTCGGAAGCCGAGTGATGGTGCTGTAGAGGAGTCAGAGCTCCCTCACACGAGTAGAAGATGAGCGTCGAAGTAGAAGCAGAAATAGCCCTACACCACTCGTGGAGGGCAATAGCGTTCAAGTAAAGGTTAAGCGAGTGGAAGCGTTGAGTGAAGCAGCGAGGAAGAGAACCAACACCCAAGCAGAAAAGTCTCTCGGAGTCTCGTAGTTGGTAGGGGGAGTACCTTACATGTTAAATGCATGGGTTATGAACGGGTCTCGAGTGTTGATAATGATGGTTCTGTATCCTGTTGTATGATATGCTTGCATGTGGAGTACCCGAGTGTAAGATAAGTGAGAGTGAATGTTGCATGTTATTATCATCCTTGAAGATGCATGCGTTGTTTGAGTTCAGATACCACAGAACCCGATTGCATGTTATGTTGTGTTGACTGGAATGCTTTGTTGAATCCGTTCATGTTCATATGTATGCATGCATTGATTAAGTCTTGACACTGTGGTATACCAATTGCATATTATGTTGTGCTGATTGGAATGTTTGTTTGAACCTGTTGATCTTCATATGGATGCATGTGTTGAGTAAGTTCTGATACTGCTATATACCGAGTGCATGTTATGCTGGAGTTGATAAGAATGCTGTTAGAAGCTTGATATTGATTGATACCGGTTGCATTGGACTCATATGTTGCTAATAGAGCTACGATGATGATTGCATGGAAGCATGTGTGTTAAATTAATACGTGGAATCCTGGAAATACGTATTACCAACTGCATGTAAAATATGTATAACTGAGTGAAGGTTGTGTGCATGAATTCTATGTTGTGTGATGAATCCGCGTGTGGCGCATGGGATGCGTTGTGCTGGGAGCACGTAGTGTGGGACACTACCATCGGTTATAAAGCGTGGGACACTATGAAATCCTTAAGTGGGACTCAAGGTAGCCCTCGAGTGGGACTCGGGCTGCCTGTGAACACCTCTGTTGGCGCTGAGAGCGTTGGTGTCACCTGTGGGTAAACGGTTGGGTACCTGTAAAACGGCCAAGCAGCTGGGAGCTAATTTGATAGCTGAGAGCTATGTATAAAAAGGCTGAGAGCCTACGTTGCAATGTCTAAACCAATACACACGAATGCGGAACCGAGTGAAATGCTATGTGCCTATTAACTGTTGATATTGTTTGGAATTGGTTATGCATGCAAAGGTGTTAATGAGATGATGAATGTTTATAACCAAGTGAATTACTCTGTTTTAACTATTGATATTGTTTGGAATTGATCATGCAGGTGACAACGTTATTGAAAGGATGAATGCATATAACCAAGTGAATAATCTGTGTTATATTGCTACTGATGTTGTGTATAATTAATTATGCCTGGGACGGTGTTAGTGAGATGATATATATATATATATGCTCATGACCGAGTGCACTATTCTGTGTGTATATGCTGTTAATGCTGATTGAAATCTGTTCTAAGAATGTATGTTATGTATTGGAGAGTTGTATATATATATATAGCCGAGTGAGGATTGTGGATTCTGATTGATAAATGTTCAAAAGATGCATGCTAATTCACGGGTCTTAGTATAATACTACTGATTGTTGCATGTTGATATTATCGAGTTGATGCGTGTAAAGGGCCGAGTGATATCTGATGGATTCCGATCGGTAAGGATCTTGTGTGTGTTCTGGCTGATTGGTGTTGCCCTGACTATAATTGTTGCCATGTATAATTGTGCATATATATATATATATGTATATTGTTGTATAAATTTGAGGCAACCTGAGTCAGTATCTATCATTTAAAATTTAAGATACTCACCCCTGCTGTGGTAACTTTCAGTGAACATCTCTCGTAATGAGGATTGGAGGAGGAGCTGAAATGCCGGGTGAAGTGCTGATGCACTATGGAATATCATGACTTTGCATATGCTGTATATAGTGTTTTGAGTTAAGCCTTGGCCGGCTCGTGTTTTGTTGTTAGCCTTTTAAATAGAGTTGAATCCCTTGGAATGAAAACGTGACTTCGTGATTGTAAAATTGTGATATACCCTTCTATATATATATGCCTATGCTTATGCCATGTTGCATGTCTATCTCATGCTGTGAAATGTCGGGGTGATCCTTATATATGTGTGCGTTCATATTCCCGAATGTGTAGGAAATAACATAACTCAACATGAAGGAAGCCAATTCATGGTCTAGAGGGCGAGTTTACGATTCTATCACCGAGTGGAAGAGATTCAGATGTTCTGAGTGAGTGAAATCAGATAGCTCCGAGTAGGGATTGACGTAGAAGACTGCTCCAACGACAAGCTATTAGGATTCGGAGTTGAGAGTCTAGAGATGCTTTCCGAGTGACAACTATTAGGATTTCCCCGAGCGTAGAATAATCAATGATACCCGAGTGAAAACTAAGTAAAATACCCCGAGTGACAAAAAGGGCATGAAGGTTATTCCGAGTGAGGAGTTCTCATAGATTCCAAGTGAGTGATAGTGAGGACCATTCCCGTATTATTCGTGCATGTGTTCTGATTGTTGAAGCTGTAGAATAAATTACATTTCCGAGTGAACTGAGATCAGATTCTTCTGAGTGAATTAGGCGCTGGAATCTGAGTGCGGAAGCCGAGTGAAATGAGCGGATACCGAGAGAAGCTTTTGCTTGAGCGAGTATGCGCTGTTGCGTGGTTCGCCTAAGCGATTCCCCCTTTCTTCCGCTGTCAGCTCCTCTGAATCAATTTTCTCTCTCTTGTTCTTCTTCTCCTCTCATTTCTTGTGCCAAGGCATTCTGATCTTCTTTTTATTGTAAAAAAAAAATTCCTCTATTTTACCGTCTAGGATTCATTTACATTAGGGTGTTACATTTTGGGATCAGAGCAGACCGAAAGGTCCAAGGCCAAGGTATGCTTACCGAGTGTAAGCGGTTGTGTGCTTCTGACTAAGTGGTCATCCTGATTGTGATGTTAGTTGAACCTGATTGATATTGACTTGTGGATAGGAGGTTGTTCCCCCTCCTGGTCCGATTGATTATGTAGCATATAGAAATAGTATGATGTGCTAAGTTACTTAACATTAGGCTGAAATCCGATCGACTTGGTATACTTATCCTTGAAGGGTGTTAATTTCAGGATAAGGAATGACGCATTGTCAAAGCATGGAGGCTATAGCCACAGTATTCCAACGCTTTGCAGACGTGTTTGAGAGGCAGGGCCAGCCTTGAGCTGAGGAGGGCCAAGTGCTGGACCGCTTCCTGAAGAGGAAGCTGAGTGAATTTCTAGGAGGACGGAATCCTGAAGCAGCGTTTAAGTGGACTCAGGAGCTGGAAAGAATTTTTGGGGGTCTTCGCTGTACCGAGGCCCAGAAGGTAGAGTGTGTAGTGTACATGCTGCGAGACGAGGCAGAAAACTGGTGGAAGATAGCCAGAAACCGATTCCCTGATGATGATGCTCAGCTGACATGGAACGATTTCAAGACATGCTTCTTGGAGAAGTACTTCCCCGACACAGTAAGGAGTCGAAAGGAGTTGGAGTTTATGGAGTTGAAACAAGGCTCCATGACGGTGGAGGAGTATGCTACCAGATTCGAAGAGTTGTGTCTATTCTACCCACCTTTCCAACAACCTGGGACGGAGAGTTCTAAGTGCCTTAAATTTGAGAATGGATTAAGATCTGATATTAAGAGAGCTTGTAGATACCAAGAGATACAGAGTTTTCCTGCATTGGTAAATAAGTGTAGGATATTTGAGGAGGATGACAAGGCCCATTCGGGCCAGAGCAGCAGAGCTAACCATTCTTTGAGGCCCCAGCAATCCCGCTTCAAAAGGCTAAGCAATGTTGGTAGAAATAAATCTTTTTCAGATTTGAGGGACGGAATCAGTCTGAAAGACGACCAGTGGTAGGAGACGGAAAATGTTTCAAGTGTGGAGGAAATCATTATGCCCGAGACTGCAACAACAATGATGAAATGGTGTGCTTCCATTACAATAAAAGGGGACACATTCGCCCCGATTGCCCCCAACTCCGTCAAGCAAGCACCAGCGTACGTCCAGGAGGTTTCCAAGGGAGAAATCGGGTGAATGATAACCAATGACCGGGCGGCAGAGGCAACAGAGCCAGGGGAAACATAATGCTTGCTTTAAATAACCGAGAGAAGAATACCGACCAACCAGCAGTGGGAAGAGTCTACGCCGTCAACGCAGAGGAGGCTGCACAAGCAAATGACCTGGTACAATGTAAGTGCTCATTCGGTAGACATACACTTAATGTTGTTTTCGATTCAGGAGCCACCCATTCTCTTATAGCTGATGAGTGTGTAAAGTGTTTAAAGTTACCAACTGTGTTTATGGATCAGACTTTGGAAGTGGCCAATCCGACTGGCCCTAAAGTGTTGACATCGTCAGTATGTAAGGATGTGACATTTGTGTTGTGTGATCGGAGATTCACTTTCGATTTGGTGTGCATACCTTTAAAGGATCTTGATATTATGCTCGGAATAGATTGGCTTTCAGCCAACAAGGTGTTATTGGATTGCAGAAACTGAAGGATAATCTTCCCGAGGTAGCACAATGAGGACGACACAGCACAAGGTATAACCCAACTATTTATGATGCTTTGTCTAACCGAGGGTGAGGGTAAAACCCGAGTGAACGAAATTCCAACTGTCTGTGAATTCCCAGAGGTGTTTCCTGAAGACGTACCGAGTGTCCCTCCCAATAGAGAAGTCGAGTTCTCTATAGACCTGATCCCTGGAGCCGAGCCAGTCTCCAGTGCACCTTATAGAATGTCCCCAACTGAATTGGCCGAGCTGAAGAAGCAAGTAGATGAGTTACTAGGAAAACAATTCATTAGACCGAGTGTATCACCTTGGGGCGCACCTGTGCTGCTTGTTAAGAAGAAGGATGGCAGCATGAGGCTTTGTATAGACTACCGACAGCTAAATAAACTCACGATTAAGAATCGGTACCTGTTGCCCAGAATTGATGAACTCATTGACCAACTGCGTGGAGCCTCAATTTTCTCAAAAATTGACCTGCGATCAGGATACCACCAAATCCGAGTGAAGGAGTCGGATATTCCAAAGACTGCCTTTAGGACTCGGTATAGTCACTACGAGTATGTAGTGATGCCGTTTGGTGTGACAAACGCCCCTGCTGTCTTCATGAATTACATGAACAGCATATTCCACCCGTATTTAGACCAATTCGTAGTTGTTTTCATTGATGACATCCTAATTTACTCCAAGACTCCAGAGGAGCATGAAGAGCATCTCCGAGCGGTACTTCAAGTATTGAAGGAGAAGTAGTTGTTTGCAAAGTTTTCGAAATGCGATTTCTGGATGGATAAAATCTATTTCCTCGGACATGTGATTTCTGAGGAAGGTGTCTCGGTGGATCCTTCAAAGGTGGCAGCTGTAATGGCATGGGAGAGACCCAAGTCGGTCTCGGAGATAAGGAGTTTTATGGGCCTGGCAGGTTATTACAGAAGATTCATTGAAGGTTTTTCCAAGTTGGCCTCGTCACTGACTAAATTGACTCGGAAAAAATTCCCTTCGTATGGAGTCCCGAGTGCGAGAACAGTTTCTGAGAGCTAAAGGACAAGTTGACGACTGCTCCAGTACTGGCATTACCTGACTTGTAAGAGAACTTCGTGGTTTACTGTGATGCATCAGGACTCGGATTAGGATGCGTGCTAATGCAGAAAGACCGAGTGATAGCGTATGCCTCTCGGCAATTGAGACCTCACGAGCAGCATTATCTGACCCACGACTTGGAATTGGCAGCTGTGGTGTTCACATTAAAAATCTGGAGGCATTATTTGTTCGGGGCCAGATTTGAAGTATACAGTGATCACAAGAGCCTCAGATACTTATTCGACCAGAAGGAGTTGAACATGAGGCAGAGGAGATGGATGGAATTTTTAAAAGATTATGATTTTGAGCTAAGGTACCATCCGGGTAAGGCAAACGTTGTTGCCGACGCGTTGAGTCGGAAATCCCTTCATGTAGCAGTGATGATGGTGAAGGAGGTAGAGCTATTGGAACAGTTCTGAGACATGAACTTACATGTTGACATCCCCTCCTCTCGGAAAATAACGATCGGTACGCTGAGGATTACCAATGAATTCCTGACATCCGTTTACGAGCAACAGCGGTCAGATTCCTACTTGGCTGAGATGAAGGAGACTCGGGCCAGAGGTAAGGATTTGTCCTTAACCGAAGGATCAGATGAAATCTTCTGAGTAAGAAACAGAATAAACGTGCCGGATGGAGGAGAATTGAGGGGAATGGTACTTGATGAAGCCCACAAGAGCTTGCTAAGTATCCACCCGGGTGCCACAAAGATGTACCATGACCTGAGAACCCAGTTCTGGTGGCCTAGATTAAAAAAGAACATGGCAGAATATATGGCTCGGTGCATCACCTGTCAGAAGTCAAAAGTGGAGCACCAGAAGCCGTATGGTGCATTACAACCCCTGAAAATTCCCGTGTGGAAATGGGACTCAATTGCCATGGACTTTGTCATGGGATTGCCTAAAAACTGAGCGGGCCATGATGCGATTTGGGTCATTGTTGACCGACTAACAAAGAGTGCACACTTCTTGCCTGTGAACATGAAGTACCCGATACATAGGTTAGCTCAGATTTATATTCGCGAAGTTGTCCGACTGCATGGTATACCGACTTCCATCGTATCAGATAGGGATCCTAGGTTCACATCCCGGTTTTGGACCAGTCTGCACCAGGAAATGGGTACGAAACTTTGGCTTAGTTCTGCTTACCACCCCCAATCTGATGGGCAATCCGAGCAAACAATCCAGAGCTTAGAGGACTTACTAAGGGCGTGTGTGTTAGAGCACGGTGGGGATTGGGAGCAATACCTTCCTCTGATCGAGTTTACGTACAACAACAGCCATCATAATAGTATTGGCATGGCACCCTACGAAGCACTGTATGGTCGAAGATGCCGAACCCCGCTTTGCTGGTCGGAAACGGGTGAGAGTCTGCTATTGGGACCAGAGGTTGTGAAGCAAACTTCAGAGCAGATCCGGGTGATCAGAGAAAAGATAAAGGCGTCTCAAGATAAGCAAAAGAGCTACCATGACAAACGCACCAGACCATTGGAATTTTCAGTCGGAGACAAGGTATTTTTAAGGACTTCACCAAGTAAAGGAGTCAGGCGAGCCTTGAAAAGCAGGAAGTTGAGCCCTCGATACATTGGGCCTTATGAGGTGTTGAATCGAGTCGGCTCCATGGCATACCAAATAGCATTACCGACTCATTTATCTCGATTGCATGACGTATTTCATATGTCTCAACTAAGGAAGTACCTGCCAGATTCTACTCATACAATGCCTGATGATAAGGTGGAAATCAAGGAAGATCTGACCACTGCAACTATACCGATTAGGATCGTGGACCGATCGGTAAAGCGATTAAGGAGTAAGAATGTGCAACTGGTTGAAGTGGAATGGCAGCAGGACGGGTATACCTCTTATACCTGGGAGCGCGAGGATGCCATGAGGCAGCAGTACCCTGAGTTGTTTGACCAAGGTGAGTTACCGACTGAATTTCGAGGACGAAATTCTTTTGAAATGGGGGAGAACTGTAACGTCCCAATTTTTAATAATGTACCGGGTGAATAAAGCCATTAAAATAATAATTTCAGAAGAGGGAATTTGCTTATTAATTACCATTAACTTAATTAATCAAAGGGGTGTGCTGATTAAAATGGATGATTGGCTTAGTGGGTGCTGATGGGACTGGGTGACGTGAGCAGACTACTCCTCACATTTTCCCACCCACCATTCCTTCCCTCATGCATGTGTTTATAAGTGGACGATGGCCTTCCTTGCCATTCGTTCTTCAGAATTCCCTGCAAGTTTCTTCTTCTTTTTTCTTCTTCCCTTCTCCTTCTCTGCTCTCTGTTCCATTCCCTGTTTCGGAAGCCGAGTGATGGTGCTGTAGAGGAGTCAGAGCTCCCTCACACGAGTAGAAGACGAGCATCGAAGCAGAAGCAGAAATAGCCCTGCACCACTCGTGGAGGGTAATAGCGTTCAAGTAAAGGCTAAGCGAGTGGAAGCATTGAGTGAAGCAGCGAGGAAGAGAACCAACACCCAAGCAGAAAAGTCTCTCGGAGTCTCGTAGTTGGTAGGGGGAGTACCTTACATGTTAAATACATGGGTTATGAACGGGTCTCGAGTGTTGATAATGATGGTTCTGTATCCTGTTGTATGATATGCTTGCATGTGGAGTACCCGAGTGTAAGATAAGTGAGAGTGAATGTTGCATGTTATTATCATCCTTGAAGATGCATGCGTTGTTTGAGTTCAGATACCACAGAACCCGATTGCATGTTATGTTGTGTTAACTGGAATGCTTTGTTGAATCCGTTCATGTTCATATGTATGCATGCGTTGATTAAGTCTTGACACTGTGGTATACCAATTGCATATTATGTTGTGCTGATTGGAATGTTTATTTGAACCTGTTGATCTTCATATGGATGCATGTGTTGAGTAAGTTCTGATACTGCTGTATACCAAGTGCATGTTATGCTGGAGTTGATAAGAATGCTGTTAGAAGCTTGATATTGATTGATACCAGTTGCATTGGACTCATATGTTGCTAATAGAGCTATGATGATGATTGCATGGAAGCATGTGTGTTAAATTAATACGTGGAATCCTGGAAATGCGTATTACCGACTGCATATGAAATATGTATAATTGAGTGAAGGTTGTGTGCATGAATTCTATGTTGTGTGATGAATCCGCGTGTGGCGCATGGGATGTGTTGTGCTGGGAGCACGTAGTGTGGGACACTACCATCGGTTATAAAGCGTGGGACGCTATAAAATCCTTGAGTGGGACTGAAGGTAGCCCTCGAGTGGGACTCGGGCTGCCTGTGAACACCTCTGTTGGCGCTAGGAGCATTGGTGTCACCTGTGGGCAAACAGTTGGGTACCTGTAAAATGGCCAAGCAGCTGGGAGCTGATTTGATAGCTGAGAGCTATGTATAAAAAGGCTGAGAGCCTACGTTGCAATGTCTAAACCGATACACACGAATGTGGAACCGAGTGAAATGCTATATGCCTATTAACTGTTGATATTGTTTGGAATTGGTTATGCATGCAAAGGTGTTAATGAGATGATGAATGTTTATAATCGAGTGAATTACTCTATTTTAACTGTTGATATTGTTTGGAATTGATCATGCAGGTGACAACGTTATTGAAAGGATGAATGCATATAACCGAGTGAATAATCTGTGTTATATTGCTACTGATGTTGTGTAGAATTAATTATGCTTGGGACGGTGTTAGTGAGATGATATATATATATATGCTCATGACCGAGTGCACTATTCTGTGTGTATATGTTGTTAATGCTGATTGAAATCTGTTCTAAGAATGTATGTTATGTATTAGAGAGTTGTATATATATATATATAGCCGAGTGAGGATTGTGGATTCTGACTGATAAATGTTCAAAAGGTGCATGCTAATTCACGGGTCTTAGTATAATACTACTGATTGTTGCATGTTGATATTATCGAGTTGATGCGTGTAAAGGGCCGAGTGATATCTGATGGATTCCGATCGGTAAGGATCTTGTGTGTGTTCTGGCTGATTGGTATTGCCCTGACTATAATTGTTGCCATGTATAATTGTGCATATATATATATATGTATATTGTTGTATAAATGTAAGGCAACCTGAGTCAGTATCTATCATTTAAAATTTAAGATACTCACCCCTGTTGTGGCAACTTTCAGTGAACATCTCTCGTAATGAGGATTGGAGGAGGAGCTGAAATGCCGGGTGAAGTGCTGATGCACTATGGAATATCATGACTGTGCATATGTTGTATATAGTGTTTTGAGTTAAGCCTTGGCCGGCTCGTGTTTTGTTGTTAGCCTTTTAAATAGAGTTGAATCCCTTGGAATGAAAATGTGACTTTGTGATTGTAAAATTGTTATATACCCTTCTATATATATATGCCTATGCTTATGCCATGTTGCATGTCTATCTCATGCTGTGAAATGTCGGGGTGATCCTTATATATGTGTGCGTTCATATTCCCGAATGTGTAGGAAATAACATAACTCAACATGAAGGAAGCCAATTCATGGTCTAGAGGGCGAGTTTACGATTCTGTCACCGAGTGGAAGAGATTTAGATGTTCTGAGTGAGTGAAATCAGATAGCTTCGAGTAGGGATTAACGTAGAAGACTGCTCTAACGACAAGCTGTTAGGATTCGGAGTTGAGAGTCTAGAGATGCTTTCCGAGTGAGAACTATTAGGATTTCCTCGAGCATAGAATAATCAATGATACCCGAGTGAAAACTAAGTAAAATACCCCGAGTGACAAAAAGGGCGCGAAGGTTGTTCCGAGTGAGGAGTTCTCATAGATTCCAAGTGAGTGATAGTGAGGACCATTCCCGTATTATTCGTGCATGTGTTCTGATTGTTGAAGCCGTAGAATAAATTACATTTCCGAGTGAACTGAGATCAGATTCTTTCGAGTGAATTAGGCGCTAGAATCCGAGTGCGGAATGCCGAGTGAAATGAGCGGATACCGAGAGAAGCTTTCGCTTGAGAGAGTATGCGCTTCTGCGTGGTTCGCCTAAGCGATTCCCTCTTTCTTCCGCTGTCAGCTCCTCTGAATCGGTTTTCTCTCTCTTGTTCTTCTTCTTCTCTCATTTCTTGTGCCAAGGCATTCTGATCTTCTTTTTATTGTAAAAAAAAAAATTCCTCTATTTTACCGTCTAGGATTCATTTACATTAGGGTGTTACAACAGGGGTCCAAAAATCTTCAATTCTGGGTTCCAGGCAGCACGATCCACAGCGAGTGGGAAAAACCCACTGGCAGTGGATTTCCTAACAACAAGAACCACGACCAGTAGGAATTTCCCACGGCTAGTGGGTTTTTTTCTCTGTGTAAAACTCTATTTTCCAGCACCCCAACCAGTGGGAAAAACCCACGACCAGTGAATTTTTATATCTCTATTTTTACGTATTTTGGCTCAAGTCAGTGGAATCCACTAGCAGTGGGAATTTCCCACTGGTAATGGGAATTTTCCACTGGTATGGGCTTTTCTTAACTTCACCAAAATGCTCCCGTAGTGCTCTTTTTGATGTATCCTTTCTCTATAGTGCATTCCAAGGGTCTACATGGCTTTATTTTTATGCTTTTGAAGTCTTGAATCCTTTGCGTCCATCCAATACGTCATCAAATGCCCCTGGTTTCCTTGTTTATGAACATATAACAAAGCATTTCCTGTAAAACATAGACATGTAGCATGTGCGAAATAAAAGAGAATCAATGGGATTAAGGGGAAGAACTAACACATATAAACTAAAAATGATAACATAAGAACCCTAAAACTAATGCAAACTAGACACCTATCACAGAACCTGTTAGTCCTCAAATTTACTGTTATTTTCTTAATAAAAAGTGTGTTAAAAATAATAAAAATTAGTTTAATTTATAATAAATTTAGCTTTTAATTGTAATAAATGGAAACTATTGAATTTGAACTGCCATGATCCATTTTCTCTAGTTTTGTAGTAAAAAAGCCAAGGATTTAAGGAGAAAATTCATTCAAATCTGAAGAGATGACGCGTAGGATCAACCCCACGCGTATCGTCAGGGTTTTGAAGCTGACGTTACGTGACAGCCCCACGCGTAGCGTCAGAAGCTATGTGGACTCCACTGGTAGGTGGCTTTGCACTCAGAATTGGGCCAATTAATTAATCTAAAAGGCCAATCCAGTACCAGCAAATGGCCAAACTCAAAGTGGATCATGTCTGAGAATTATTAGGACTAAAATAAGGGATTATGGCTAAAAATTAGGAAGATTAATGGAGGCTGGGTCAGAGGCCTGACGCGTAGCGCCAGCCTCACACGTAACGTCAAGACCTCTACTCAGCCCTATAAAGAGGGTCATTCTTCACCCACTTTTGGCATTCTTTCTTCATTCTTCTCTTCATTCACTTAAATTCATACTGTCTTTTCTGAGTTAGCATTCTAGAATAGTTTCTATATACTTGAGAGTGTTGTATTGTATTGTGCTCTTTCCATATTGTGAAGTGTGATCAAGTGCTTATGATGTCATCAACTGTAAGTTGTGTTTCTCTTTTCATCATGTGTAACTGATTTGTTTATGTTGGAATTGGTGAACCTATCTATGAATATGATGTTGTAATTATGACCTCTGCATGTTTATGATTCAAATACATGCTAGTATTTCAATCTTTTATTAGTATGAACTTCAAACGGGAGAATGACCTCTTCATGTCTTTTCTTACTTTTTACCTTAGGTAAATTTTCAATTTTACTTTTTACTTATACATTCATTTATTTACTTTTTCTTCAATTATTATTGTTACACTAACTTTTTCTGCATAGTTTGTTTATGCAAACTCGATCTTCTGTAGGGAGACTATTCTTTGATCCTAAGATTGAAAAGTTTATAAAAAGACTCAAAGCTTTACAATCTAAAATAAAAACTTCTACTTCTTTAATTTCATCTTTTTTTCAAATTTCTGAAAATTCTAATATGGCTGAACATAGAAGAACATTGGGATAGTTTGTTGCTATCAATGGACCACCCCATGTATCAGGGATGTTCCAAGGACCTGTCGTTATGGTGGAAATTAAACCTGCCACACTAAATATAATTCAAAACAATCAATTTGCTGGCCTAAATCATGAAGAACCGTATGAACACTTAACTATTTTTTATGAATTATGCAGCACAATTGGTTTTGAACCCAATCAAGAAGAATCTGTTTACATGAGATTATTTCCTTTTTCTTTGATTGGGCAAGCAAAAGAATGGTTTAAATCTTATCCATCGGTAGTTTTACAAACTGGTCCGATGTTGAGAGAAAAATTTTAGAAAGATTTTATTCTTCCTCTAAATATTTTGAAGCCATGACAGCCATTCATTCTTTTTCATAAAATCATGATGAATTACTTGGTGAAGCATAGGAACGATTCAAAGCGCGTCTTAGAAAATGTCCAAACCATAACTTGGATGATGCTGGAAAGGTAAGAATCATTCATCATGGTTTATTGCCTCAGTTCAAGATGATGTTAGATGCATGTGCAGGTGGTTCATTAATGAACAAAACTGTTGAAGAGGAAATTGCCATAATGGAGTCCATGTCCACAAGTGACCGATAAGTGAAGCAAAGAAAAGGTAACAAGAAAGCGAGGTATGCTTGAATTAGGGGTAAATGATGCAATTTTAGCTCAGTAAAAATTATTGACACAACAAATAGAAGCAATAAGAAAACAACTGGAGAAATTACAAATTGCTCAAGTGTCATCACCACCCCCTGCTTAATTGAAGCAATGGGTGAACAACCATGTGGTTATTGTGTACCTAATGGAAATGAACAAGAGCAAGCCAATTTTATGCTCCATCAAAGGATACCAATAGGTAATTTACCTTTTAATCTTGGTAATCTTTTGTCTAACATTTACCCACAAGGATGGCAGAATCAGAACTTTGGCTGGAGACAAGATGCTGGACCTTCCAACAGACCTCTTAACAATCAATTAAAACAACAACCATAATCTGATCAGGCATCAAGCTGATAAGGATAGAGAAATCTATCCAACAATTGCTACAATACATGCAAATAAATAAAGCCATATGTAAAGTGTCGGATGTGCAATTAGGACAGCTAGTAAAGGAAATAGCTGACATGAAAAGTTCTGGTTTTTCTGTAAACACTCAGAACCCGAGAGAACAATGTAAGGCTATTTTTACAAGAAGTGGTAAAGTTGTAGGAAATGATAGTAATGAAAATGAAAAATAAAGGGAAAATGAAAGTGAAAAAGAAGAGGAAAAAAATGACAAAGAAGAAGAAAAGAAAGAGAAATAGAGTGAAAAAGAAGAAAGTGAAGAAAAAGATAACAATGAAATAAAAGAAAAAGATGATGAAAAAGAAAAAGAAAAATAAACAACAAAAAATCAGTATTTGGGTCAAACTCTTCCTGTCAAGGATCTGCCTTATCCTCATACACCATTGATAAGTCTAGAAAAGACTTAATTATTTCATCTTTTATTTAACTTAATTCATTAAATATTGTTTAGTTTGGTTTTATTATTTAATAAATTGTTAATA
Source organism: Clitoria ternatea (assembly GCA_037962975.1). NCBI lineage: Eukaryota > Viridiplantae > Streptophyta > Magnoliopsida > Fabales > Fabaceae > Clitoria > Clitoria ternatea. The sequence continues at coordinate 81,229,484 of CM075672.1, forward strand.
ATTTTTATTTTATTCATTTATTTCAAAAGTGTTTAATTTAGGTAAGAAAATGATTAAAAATAGTAATTAGTTAAGAAATTATGTTTATCTATAAATTCACTAAGCCAGCGTATAAATGCTGGACACCTAGTGTACAAGCGCTAGGAATTCATTTGTTTGCATGTGCAAGAGCAGTTCACACTCAAGCTTGAAGGCTGCAAGCTCAAGCAAGAGATCCATGCAAAGTACGTGAAAAGAAAGATAGGAGAGCACGACCTCGCTCAAGCGAGCAAGCTCACGCTCAAGCGTGACTCCATAACATTACCCACGCCCAAACTTTTCCATCACGCTTAAGCGTGAAAGCAATGCTTCAGTGAATAACACGAAAGTGCGAGTCCTTTACGCTCAAGCGTGAAGGTGGTTATTTAGAAGCTGTTTTTCCCTCCAAAAGAAGCTCCGCACCATTTCTGTTCCTATTGCCTAATGCACTACTGCTATTCGTTAATAATTTAAGTATCAAGTTGTAATTATTTACTTATTTGTAATTATGTATTTAGTTTAGTTAGTTTAATTATTAATTTAGTCTTCTTTGTAATTAATGGAGTTAGTTAGCTAGATACCTATATATATATATATATTTGTACATACTCTGTAAAAGAGGGGACGAAGGAGGCAGAATATAGAACACGATTCATTTGCCCATTTCCAATCTCTCTCTAATTCTTTCTCTCTCTAAATTCTCTCATCCATGTCTCTCCATATTCCTTCGTCTGAATCCATTTGCATGGATTTCTAAACCCCTAGGGTTGGGATTATGAAGGTGTGCAATGAATTCTTGAAAGTGTATTGAGGAAGTCAACTTCTAAATCAAGAGGAGAACAAGCTGAGGAGTGAATCTACTTTGCTGGATTGACAAATCCAGATCTGATGAAGAAACTCACCAGCGAAGAATCATAGTTGAGGCTTAGGTAACTTCTCGCTTCCTAACTAATTCAGGCCTAGTAATTAGGTGAATAGTTAGGGTTCAACCCCCAATTTTGCATTAGATTTCTCTGTTAATTGAGCACCTAAGGGATTAGGGTTTAATGCTTAGGAATTAGTGTTATTCACCTAAGGAATTAGGGATTAACCATCTGTGGATTGTCCTCTTGAGTCTGAAGCTTGATTGAACCTTAAATGCATGTTTCTTGATGAAATTGTAAACTGAAGCAATTCTAACCTATCTTCCATTACTCACATTTCATCTTTTGTACCGTCTCTGAAAATACAAAAACATTAGAAATATAAAACAACAAAAACAGAATGAAATCTATCTGCATTGCATTGGTTTAGCTTGTATCAGTCTAAGATTGCGGTAATTACCACAATCCCTGTGGGAGCGATCAAATATATTACAAATTTAACGATTGGTGTGCTTGCCAAAAGAATAAATCCTCTGAGAGTCATACAATAAGTCAATATTAATTCAAGATTTTCCAACCAAATTAATGACTCGGAGATTTAGCATCAAGTTAATGACGCCGTTGCCGGGGATTGTTGAGTAATGTAACATCCCGGTTTAAAAATTAATTACCGAATGAGATTAAAACCGCTAAACAAAAATAATTGCATAAGCATGAATTACTTATTAATTAATTTTAACTTAAGAACTTGGTTAATGGTTAATTGGTTGTGATTGCGTGTGTGTACCACGTGATGTGCTGCTGCCTCACGTTCTCCCATCCCACTTTCTCATTCTTTGAGTGTATATATATATGTGTAGAAGCTCACTGCTGTCCATTTGCTCTCATTCCTTAAGACTTCCTCTTCCTCTACTTCTCTCCTTCTTCGTTCTTCTTCTCCTCTGGTTCTCTGTTCCATAAACTCGCGACCATGGTGTTGCAGAGGATTCTGTGTTCTCTTCGGTTGGTGAAGGACAATTGTCGAAGTGGAAGAAGAACCACGTCCTGTTCCCAAGCTGACTAAAGGGTACGATTGCGTTCGACGGAGACTGAACGAGTGAGAGTGGTGACAAAGCAAATAGAGGCAACGGACCAATATTGGGAAATAGAGGAACCCCTCGAATCCCTTCAGTAGGTAGGGGGCGCTTTGCATCTCAAATGCATAGTTTGTGAACGGTCTCTGGGTGAAGTATTACCTATGCATGTGTGTTTAAGAATGTGTTAGCTCTATAATATATATGATTGACAGCTTTTGAATACCAAGGGCGTGTAATGGTTGAGTCTGATGGTAGTTTTTATATTTAATGCATGCGATTATGAGATATGTCGTTAGATATGTGAATGCATGTGTGAATTATGGGACCGTGTGTGAATTATGTGCATGTGTCTTAAGTTTGTCGTATTGAGTCCGGTTGGTTATCTTACTCATGAATGCATAAGGTGGGGATCTCCGATACCAAGAGTAGGTGTGTGACTACTGACTGATTCCAGATGGAATGTTATATTTAAATATGAGATGTTTGTTGCTGTGCATGTTGACGTGACTTCTGAGTGCTCTGTACTGGGAGACAGTGGGTAGATCCCGATTACTATCTTATATTAATATGCATGTGAACGCTGGGAATGAATCTATTGTGCTTATATGATGATGAATGAGGTACATGTAGAATATGGTTATAATGAGGAATAGGGGTACTGTTGTATTGATAAATACGTGTAAAATATAATTAAAAGACCTTGGGTTGGACTCAAGGCAATGCTGAGTGCATTAGCGTTGGACGCTTGATGGAAGACCTTGGGTTGGACTCAAGGCAAGCCTACCGAGTTGTACTCGAGGCTGCCCGTAACACTTCCGTTGTCGCTTGGAGTGACTGTGTTACATGTGAGGGCAAACGGTTTGGTACCAGTAAAACGGCCGGATCAGCTTGGAGCTGAGGAAAAAGGCTTGGAGCCTACATTGCAACATAAAAAATTTGTAATATAGGGGTCGGATCCGACTGTAATGGATATGAATACATTAGATATATATATATTCTTATACTGTGATGAATTCATTGCATTGCATGTGTATGTATCGGGAATGATATGATCCATATAGCTGTGTATTGAATGTATGAATTCCGATTGCATGATACTGTTATATGTAGGTATATTGAATGGCAGTTAATATTATAATTGATTGAGATGTGATGCTGTATAGTGGAAGATCTGAGGATTTCCGAGTCACTAACTGTCATTTTAAATGTAAAAGCTCACCCCTGCTGTGGCTATATTTTAGTGGATGTCGCTCGGAACGATGGATGATGGAAGAGTACCTGTTCTGTGAGGCGTACTGTGCAGTAGACATGTATATGATTGTTCATATTGTGTAAAAAGTGTTGTTAAGCTTTGGCTGGCCCTTAATATAATGTTTTACTAGATATGTTAGAATTGAACTCTCTTAGTACTGAGAGCAGCACTGAATTTATATATATATATATATCTATATGTATATGTGATGTTATGTGTTTAAATCTAATCTGTGAATAATGTGCTAGGCGAATGTCCAAGTAGGTACCTTACATTCAATCGAATAACTGAAACTTGCGTAATTCCGAGTGAATGAGGGAGTTAAGGTAAATCCGAGTGAGGTGAAACCTGAATTCCCTTCCTAGTGGTGAGAGATTGGGTCAAGTCTGGGTAGGTTATACCATTAAGGAAGATTTCGGGTGGAGTATGATTGCGGAGACCCCTTCAGGGTGAAGGAAGGTCTAAGTGTTGCCCCAAGTGAGAGAAGTAAATACATGCCGAGTGCCGGACGCGAAATACCCTTCGAATGAGTTAAGGTGGAAATATATCGAGTGGTAGCTAACGGGGAGTTATTCCGAGTGAGGGAAAATTATGGGTTCCGAATGGAATACTTATTCTTTTTTGTATGAATCTCAGGTGTGTGACCTACGTGGATAAAAATAAGGGATTAAATATGGGCTTCCGGGAGAGGCATGTATGTTGGGGTTGTTTTCCGAGTGAATGGAACCCCTGATTCCGAGTGATTGAATGCCGAGTGTGGATTCTCGCTTCGGTGAATGAAGAATTCGCTCCAGCGAGTGTGAATGGATGGGAAGGTTGTTTGGTTGACTTCGCTTAAGCGATGGGGTATTCGCCCGAGCGAGTTGGGCTGTCTCGCTCAAGCGGAGTTGGATCTCGCTTGAGCGAGTGCACGTTGTACTGGTTTCGCTTGAATACTCTTGTGTTTCCGCTGGGCTGATTGGTCTTCTTCTTTTATTCCTTTTCCTTCCCTTCTTTTGCTCGGTTGTTTTATAGGCTGCCGGTTGTCTTTATGGATTATTTTTGAGAAAGATTTCCCTGCCTCGGTTTTGGTTTTAAAAATTATATGATGTTTCATTTTGGTATCAGAGCGGACTTAAAAGGTCCAAGGCCAAGGCATGCTTACTTCTAGTAAGTGGTAATATACATTATGACGGGTCGTTATAAATTGCTTCCGATATCTGAGCCCTTTGATGTCTAATTAAGTATAATTTATGTGACCATGTGTTTATAAGATGTTGTTGTAGGCGTAGAAGGTTGTCCTATCTTGGTCTGCTAAGTATTTGATATTTGAGAATTGTATGATAATGTGTTATAGTTGTTGAATGTTGGGTTAAAATCCGATCGGCAGTGAGTGATTCTGTAAACTTATCCTTGAAAGGGGTGTTGATTTTAGGATAAGTCATGGCGAATCGTCATAGCATGGAAGCCATAGCCACGGCCTTCCAGTGTTTTGCTGACGTATTCGAGAGGCAGAGCCAGCCTCGAACTGAAGATGGTTAAGTATTGGATCGCTTCCTGAAGAGGAAGCCGAGTGAGTTCCAAGGGGGATTTTTGGGGGCCTTCACTGTACCGAGGCCCAGAAGGTTGACTGCGCAGTGTACATGTTGCGGGACGAAGCAGAAAACTGGTGGAAGATCGCCAAAAATTGACTGGCTGATGCTGACACCCAGCTGACCTGGGAAAATTTTAAAACGTGTTTCCTAGAGAAATATTTCCCTGACACAATAAGGAGTCGGAAGGAACTGGAATTTATGGAACTGAAACAGGGTTCCATGTCTGTAGAAGAATACGCAGCCAGATTTGAAGAGTTGTGCCTGTTTTACCCACCATTCCAATAACCCGGAACGGAGAATTCCAAATGCCTTAAATTTGAGAACGGATTGAGATCGGACATTAAAAGAGCTTTCAGGCACCAGGAAATTAGAAGCTTTCCGGTACTGGTGAATAAATGCAGAATTTTCGAAGAAGATGACAAGGCCCACTCAAGCCAGAGCAGCAGGGCAGACCCCTCTTTGAGGCCTCAGCAATCACGCTTCAAGAGATCAGGCAATGTTGGAAGGGGTGGACCCTCCCCTAAATTCAGAGGACGGGGAAATCATGGGAGTCGTTTTGGGGGTCGTCCCGGAAATGGTAAGTGCTTCAGATGCGGTGGTGACCACTTTGCACGGGAATGTGATGCTGGAAACGATGTTGTATGCTTCCATTGTAATGAAAGGGGCCATGTTCGCCCCGACTGTCTGCAACTGCAACCAGTGAATGTTAATGCACACCGTGGGGGTTTCCGAGTGAGGGGGCGCGGAAACGATGGTCAAGGCAATGGTGGTAGAAGCAATAGAGCAAGGGGCAACATGATGACTACTCCAAATAACCGAGGAAGAAATGCCGACCAACCGGCTGTGGGAAGAGTCTATGCCATCAACGTCGAAGATGCCGCACAAGCGAATGACTTGGTGCAAAGTAAGTGCTCGCTCGGTAGATATACACTTAATGTAGTTTTTGATTCTGGAGCTACCCACTCCTTTATAGCTGACGATTGTGTGAGACGTTTAAAGTTACCGACTCTGTATATGAATCGGACTCTGGAGGTACCCAATCCGACCGGCGTAAAAGTGTTGACATCAATGATGTGTAAGGATGTAACATTTACGTTGGGCGATCAGAGTTTCACCTTTGATTTAGTGTGTGTGCCTCTGAAAGACCTTGACATTGTACTGGGCATGGATTGGCTTTTAGCCAAAAAGGTATTGGTGGACTGTCGAAACAGAAGAATAATTTTCCCGAGGCAGACCAGTGATGACTACACGGTACAAGGTACAGCTCAGTTATTTATGATGCTTTGTCAGACTGAGGGAGAGGTTAGAGCCCGAGTGAACGAAATTCCGACTGTTTGTGAATTCCCCGAGGTGTTTCCAGAAGATATGCCGGGTGTCCCTCCAAATAGAGAAGTTGAATTCTCTATAGACTTGGTTCCTGGAGCCGAGCCAGTCTCCAGTGCACCTTATAGGATGTTCCCAATAGAATTGGCTGAGTTGAAAAAGTAAGTAGACGAGTTACTCGACAAACAGTTCATTCGACCGAGTGTGTCACCCTGGGGCACACCGGTGTTGCTTGTTAAGAAGAAAGATGGCAGCATGAGGTTATACATAGACTACCGACAACTAAATAAGCTGACGATTAAGAATCGGTACCCATTGCCCAGGATAGACGACCTAATTGACCAGCTGCGTGGTGCTACAGTCTTCTCGAAGATCGATTTACGATCGGGATACCACCAAATCCAGGTGAAGGACTCGGATATCCCCAAGACTGCCTTCAGGACTCGGTACGGCCACTATGAGTATGTAGTGATGCCGTTTGGTGTGACAAACGCCCCTGCTGTGTTCATGAATTACATGAACAGCATCTTCCACCCGTACTTAGACCGATTCGTGGTCGTTTTTATTGACGATATCTTAGTCTATTCCAAGACCCCTGAGGAGCATAAAGAACACCTCCGTTCGGTACTTCAAGTATTGAGGGAGAAACAACTGTTTGCAAAACTTTCAAAGTGTGATTTTTGGATGGATAAGATCCACTTTCTCGGGCATGTAATTTCTAAGGAAGGCGTCTCGGTAGATCCTTTGAAGGTGGCAGTTGTAATAGCGTGGGAGAGACCCAAGTCGGTCTCGGAGATAAGAAGCTTCATGGGTTTAGCTGGCTATTATAGAAGATTTGTTGAAGGTTTTTCTAAGCTTGCGTTGCCACTGACCAAATTGACTCAGAAAAATGTCCCTTTCATGTGGAGTTTCGAGTTTGAGAGCAGTTTCTGTGAGTTAAAGTCTAAGTTGACAACCGCTCTAGTGTTGGCATTGCCAAATTTGCAAGAAAGTTTCGTGGTCTACTGTGATGCGGCGGGACTCGGCCTGGGGTGCGTACTAATGCAAAAGGACCGAGGGATAGCGTATGCCTCTCGGTAATTGAGGCCACACGAACAACATTATCCGACCCATGACTTGGAACTGGCAGCTGTAGTATTCGCATTAAAGATCTGGAGGCATTACTTGTACGGTTCCAAATTTGAAGTATACAGCGACCACAAGAGCCTCAAATACTTATTCGACCAGAAAGAACTGAACATGAGGCAGAGGAGATGGACGGAATTGTTAAAGGATTACGACTTCGAGCTGAAGTATCATCCGGGTAAGGCGAACGTTGTAGCCGACGCATTGAGTCAGAAATCCCTCCATGTGGCAGTGATGATGGTGAAGAAGGTGGAGTTATTGGAGCAATTCCGAGACATAAAATTGCATGTCCACGTCCCTTCGTCTCGGAAGATAACACTCGGTACGTTGAAGATTACCAACGAATTTCTGAAACTAGTATTTGAGCAGCAGAAGTCAGATCCCTACTTGGCTGAGATGAAGGAGACTCAAGCCAAGGGTAAGGACTTGTCTCTAATCGAGGGATCGGATGGAATTTTCTGAGTAAAGAATAGGATATACGTGCCGGGTGAAGGTGAATTAAGGAGGATGGTGCTCGATGAAGCCCACAAGAGCCTGTTAAGTATCCACCCGGGTACTACGAAGATGTACCACGATCTGAGACTACAATTCTGGTGGCCCGGATTAAAGAGGAATGTAGCGGAATATGTGGCTCGATGTGTCACCTGTCAGAAGTCGAAGGTTGAACACCAGAAACCGTATGGTGCATTGCAACCCCTTGAGATCCCCGTATGGAAATGGGACTCAATTGCTATGGACTTTGTAATGGGATTGCCTAAAACCCGAACGGGTTATGATGCCATTTGGGTCATTGTTGACCGATTGACGAAAACTGCTCACTTCCTGCCTGTGAATATGAAATATCAGTTATAGAAATTAGCCCAAATTTATATCCGCGAAATTGTCCGACTGCATGGAGTACCGACTTCTATCATGTCAGATAGGGATCCTAGATTCACGTCCCAGTTTTGGACAAGCTTGCACAAAGAATTAGGCACGAAACTTTGGTTAAGTTCCGCCTACCAACCCCAGTCGGATGGACAATCCGAGCGAACAATACAAAGTTTGGAGGACTTACTAAGGGCGTGTGTGTTGGAGCATGGTGGTAGTTAGGAGCAGTACCTTCCCTTAATCGAATTTACATATAATAATAGCCACCACAGCAGTATTGGCATGGCACCCTACGAAGCACTGTATGGTCAAAAATGCCGAACCCCACACTGTTGGTCAGAAACTGGTGAAAGTTTACTATTGGGGCCAGAAATTGTGAAACAGACTTCAGAGCAGATCTAAATAGTGAAGGAGAAGATGAAGGCATCTCAGGACAGGTAGAAAAGCTACCATGATAAACGAACTAAACCACTTGAGTTTTTAGTTGGAGATAGAGTGTTCCTAAAGATTTCACCGAGTAAAGGAGTCGGACGAGCCTTGAAGAGTAAGAAGTTGAACCCCCGATACATTGGACCCTACGAAGTATTGGAGCGAGTCGGTCCTATAGCATACCGAGTAGCCTTACCGACTCACCTATCCCGATTGCATAACATGTTTCATGTGTCTCAACTAAGGAAATATCTACCCGATTCCACTCACAAAATGCCGGATGATAAAGTAGAGATCAAGGAGGATTTGACCACAGTAGCAATACTGACTAGAGTTGTGGACCGGTTGGTAAAACGCTTAAGGAGCAAGGATGTACAACTGGTTGAGGTAGCGTGGCAGCAAAACGGGTGTACTTCTTACACCTGGGAACGCAAGGATACCATGAGGCAACAACATCCCGAGTTGTTTATTTAAGGTAAGCTACTGATTGAATTTTGAGGACGAAATTCTTTGAGAGGGGGAGAATTGTAACATCCCAGTTTAAAAATTAATTACCGAATGAGATTAAAACCGCTAAACAAAAATAATTGCATAAGCATGAATTACTTATTAATTAATTTTAACTTAAGAACTTGGTTAATGGTTAATTGGTTGTGATTGCGTGTGTGTACCACGTGATGTGCTGCTGCCTCACGTTCTCCCATCCCACTTCCTCATTCTTCGAGTGTATATATATATATATATATATGTAGAAGCTCACTGCTGTTCATTTGCTCTCATTCCTTAAGACTTCTTCTTCGTCTACTTCTCTCCTTCTTCGTTCTTCTTCTCCTCTGGTTCTCTGTTCCATAAACTCACGACCACGGTGTTGCAGAGGATTCGGAGTTCTCTTCAGTTGGTGAAGGATAATTGTCGAAGTGGAAGAACAGCGTCCTGTTCCCGAGCTGACTAAAGGGTACGATTGCGTTCGACGGAGACTAACGAGTGAGAGTGGTGACGAAGCAAACAGAGGCAATGGACCAACATCGGGAAATAGAGGAACCCCTCGAATCCCTTCAGTAGGTAGGGGGCGCTTTGCATCTCAAATGCATAGTTTGTGAACGGTCTCCGGGTGAAGTATTACCTATGCATGTGTGTTTGAGAATGTGTTAGCTATGTAATATATATGATTGACGGCTTTTGAATACCGAGGGCGTGTGATGGTTGAGTCTAATGGTAGTTTTTATATTTAATGCATGTGATTATGAGATATGCCGTTAGATATGTGAATGCATGTGTGAATTATGGGACCGTGTGTGAATTGTGTGCATGTGTCTTAAGTTTGTCGTATTGAGTCCAGTTGGTTATCTTACTCATGAATACATGAGGTGGGGATCTCCGATACCGAGAGCAGGTGTGTGATTACTGACTGATTCCAGATGGAATGTTATATTTAGATATGAGATGTTTGTTGCTGTGCATGTTGACGTGACTTCTGAGTGCTCTATACTGGGAGACAGTGGGTAGATCCCGATTACTATCTTATATTAATATGCATGTGAACGCTAGGAATGAATTTGTTGTGCTTATATGATGATGAATGAGGTACATGCAGAGTGTGGTTATAATGAGGAATAGGGGTACTGTTGTATTGATAAATACGTGCAAAATATAATTAAAAGACCTTGGGTTGGACTCAAGGCAATGTTGAGTGCATTAGCGTTGGACGCTTGATGGAAGACCTTGGGTTGGACTCAAGGCAAGCCTACCGAGTTGGACTCAGGGCTGCCCGTAACACTTCCGTTGTCGCTTGGAGTGACTGTGTTACATGTGAGGGCAAACGGTTTGGTACCAGTAAAACGGCCGGATCAGCTTGGAGCTGAGGAAAAAGGCTTGGAGCCTACATTGCAACATAAAAAATTTGTAATATAGGGGTCGGATCCGACTGTAATGGATATGAATACATTATATATATATATATATTCTTATATTGTGATGAATTCATTGCGTTGCATGTGTATGTATCGGGAATGATATGATCCATATAGCTGTGTATTGAATGTATGAATTCCGATTACATGATACTGTTATATGTAGATATATTGAATGGCAGTTAATATTATAATTGATTGAGATGTGATGCTGTATAGTGGAAGATCTGAGGATTTCCGAGTCACTAACTGTCATTTTAAATGTAAAAGCTCACCCTTGCTGTGGTTATATTTCAGTGGATGTCGCTCGGAACGATGGATGATGGAAGAGTACCTGTTCTGTGAGGCGTACTGTGCAGTAGACATGTATATGATTGTTTATACTATGTAAAAAGTGTTGTTAAGCTTTGGCCGGCCCTTAATATAATGCTTTGTTGGATATGTTAGAATTGAACTCTTTTAGTACTGAGAGCAGCACTGAATTTATATATATATATATATATATATATATATATCTATATGCATATGTGATGTTATATGTTTAAATCTAATATGTGAATAATGTGCTAGGCGAATGTCCAAGTAGGTACCTTGCATTCTATCGAATAACTGAAACTTGCGTAATTCTGAGTGAATAAGGGAGTTAAGGTAAATCTGAGTAAGGTGAAACCCGAATTCCCTTCCTAGTGGTGAGAGATTGGGTCAAGTCTGGGTAGGTTATACCATTAAGGAAGATTTCGGGTGGAGTATGATTACGGAGACCCCTTCAGGGTGAAGGAAGGTCTAAGTGTTGCCCCGAGTGAGAGAAGTAAATACATGTCGAGTGCCAAACGCGAAATACCCTTCGAATGAGTTAAGGTGGAAATATACCGAGTGGTAGCTAACGGGGAGTTATTTTGAGTGAGGGAAAATTATGGGTTCCGAATGGAATACTTATTCTTTTCCGTATGTATCTCAGGTGTGTGACCTACGTGGATAAAAATAAGGGATTAAATATGGGCTTCCAGGAGAGGCATGTATGTTGGGGTTGTTTTCCGAGTGAATGGAACCCCTGATTCTGAGTGATTGAATGCCGAGTGTGGCTTCTCGCTTCGGTGAATGAAGAATTCACTCCAGCGAGTGTGAATGGATGGGAAGGTTGTTTGGTTGACTTCGCTTAAGCGATGGGGTATTCACCCGAGCGAATTGGGCTGTCTCGCTCAAGCGGAGTTGGATCTTGCTTGAGCGAGTGCACGTTGTACTGGTTTCGCTTGAATACTCTTGTGTTTCCGCTAGGCTAATTGGTCTTCTTTTTTTATTCCTTTTCCTTCCCTTCTTTTGCTCGGTTGTTTTATGGGCTGCCGGTTGTCTTTATGGATTATTTTTTAGAAAATTTTCCCTGCCTCGATTTTGGTTTTAAAAATTGTAGGATGTTTCAAGTAATATCAACAATCCTTGGACCGGTACTAGACTGAACCCTTTAATTTTGTTTTTGCATTTAGTAAGTAGTTTAATTCTTGTTTTAGTATAGTAGTAGTTTGCTTTTGTGTAGCAGTAGCTTGAATTGTTTGTGTCTAACATTTGGAGTATGCAGTCAAGGAATAGAGGAGAGCCTTTCTTCTTTGATCCTGATATTGATTTGTTAGAGCGTAAGCTTAGAAAAGAGAAAAAGCAAAAAGAGCAGAAAGAAATAGAACAGAGGAGAGTTATATTAGGTGACTACTCTAGGCCTACTGAAGAAGGATCACAATCTAGCATCCTTAGGCCTCCAATTGCAGCTAATAACTTTGAACTCAAACCGGCTTTGTTGCAGTTGGTTAGAAATGATCAATTTGGAGGAAGTGAGGTTGAGGATCCAAATTTGCATCTAGCAACCTTCCTCCAAATCTGTGATACTGTGAAAATGAATGGAGTCCCTGAAGAAGCAATTAGACTGAGATTATTTCCTTTTTCTTTAAGGGACAAAGCTAAGGCTTGGTTGCAGAGCCAACCAAGAGGTAGTATTTCCACCTGGGAGGATTTACAAAGAAAATTTTTGATTAAATATTTCCCTCCTTCCAAATATGCCAAGTTGCGCACTGAAATCACTTGTTTCCATCAGAGAGAGGGTGAATCTCTAATGGAAGCATGGGATAGGTATAAAGAGAGTTTAAGGAAATGTCCTCATCATCAAATCACTGATGTGCAGCAAGTTACCATCTTTTATAATGGTGTAAGACCAGCAACTAGGATCTTGATTGATGCCTCAGCTGGAGGTTCATTGACCATAAAACTGTAGAAGAAGCTATAGAGCTGATAGATGTTATGGCTTCTAATGAATGTTTAGTAAGTGAGAGGAGCCAAATCCCGAAGAGAGGGATATTAGAATTAGAAGCACATGATGCTTATTTGGCTCAAAGTAAGTTGATGACTCAGGCTTTAGAGAAATTAAGTATACAGATTTCAGAACTTCAAAAGCCTAGTCAAGTTTGTATGATGAGTTGTAATTTTTGTGGTGGAGATCATGAAAATGGCATGTGTGATCCAAATGTGCCTGCTGAACAAGTTAATTACATGGGGAAGCAGCAATTTCAAAGGAATTATCCCTCTAATTCCTTTAATCCTAACTATAGGAACCACCCCAATTTTTCATGGCAGAAAGGTCCACATTTGAATCAAAACATGCCACAAAATCAAACCACAAATAGATCACAACAACCTTCTCCCCATCCTTCTAAAGAAAAGTCTGAACTTGAGAATGTTCTATCTCAGTTCATTCAGGCCACTCAGGCCAGCTTTAAAAATCAAGAAGCGTCCATTCGAAATTTAGAAAATCAGGTTGGACAACTATCAAAACAATTAGCTGAGAGACAATCAGGCAATTTTCTTGGAGATACTGAGGTAAATCCAAGGGAACATTACAAAGCAATAACTACTAGGAGTGAGAAAATTCTTCTCCCACCTCCAAGTCATGAAGTGAGTTTAGAAAAAGATACTGAAAAAGAAAAAGAGCAGGAAAGTGAGCAAGATAATAATAGAATTGAAAATGAAGTAGAAACAGAAGCAGAAAAAGAAAACCAAGTTAAAGAAAATCAAGTTCATCAAAAGAAAAAGAAAAAGATTGATTTGATTTTGGAGGAAGCTTCTAAGAAACATATAGAGGAGCAAAAGTTTGCTAAGTTCTTGGATGTGTTTAAAAAGCTTCACATAAATATTCCCTTTGCTGAGGCATTGCAAGAGATGCCTTCATATGCTAAATTTTTGAAAGAACTTCTATCTAAGAAGAGAAAGCTTAAGGGAGATGAGATGATTGCTCTCACTCAAGAGTGTAGTGCAATTATTCAAAAGAAACTCCTTTAAAAGTTGGAAGATCCTGGATCTTTTACAATACCTTGTGCAATAGGGGATGTTCATGTAGGAAGTGCTTTATGTGATCTAGGAGCTAGCATAAACTTGATGCCTTTGCCTTTAATGAGGAAGTTAGGAATTAATGACCTGCAACCAACTCGCATGTCTTTGCAGTTGACTGATAGGTCTATCAAATATCCTCATGGGATGCTAGAAGATCTGTTAGTTAAGGTAGATAAATTTATCATTCCAGCAGATTTTATAGTTTTGAATATGGAAGCTGATAGAGAAATTCCTTTGATTTTAGGAAGACCCTTCTTAGCTACAGGTAGAGCTTTAATTGATGTAGAGAAGGGAGAACTCATGCTGAGAGTTCAAAAGGAGTAGGTAACTTTTAATGTCTGCAATGCTATGAAACATCCAGCTGAGAAGATAGATTGTTTTATGATTGAAGAAATTAAAAGTTATAAGACTCCTATGTTGTTAAAAACTGAAGAAGAGGTTTTACAAGCCTTTCTTGAGGATGATTTTGACTCTAAGGCTAAGGCGTTAAATGACTCACACACTGAGTTGCTGAACCTACTTGAAGCGTGTGAAGTAGGTGATTTTAAAAATGAAAATAAAGAAAATTTGAATAATAATGAACTTGAGAAAGGTAAGGAAGTGTTTGAAGAAAAACATGATTTAAAACCTTTGCCTTCTCATTTGAAATATGTGTTCTTAGGAGATAATAAGTCATATCCTGTAATCATTAATGCTGATTTAAAAGATGAGGATGTAGAAAAGTTGATAGGGGTTTTAAGAAAACATGAGTCTGCTATTGGTTGGAACATTTCTGATCTAAAGGGAATTAGTCCATCATTTTGTATGCATAAAATTTTAATGGAAGATGACTATTCCCCTGTTGTTCAGCCACAAAGAAGATGAAACCCCATAATGAAAGAAGCTATAAGAAAAGAGGTGGTTAAACTTCTTGATGCAGGAATTATCTATCCTATCTCGTAGAGCGCTTGGATTAGTCAGTCCAAGTGGTGCCTAAGAAAGGAGGAATGACCACTGTTAAGAACAAAAAAGGTGAAGTCATTGCCACTAGACCAACTACAGGTTAGAGAATGTGCATAGATTATAGAAGGCTTAATGACTCCACTAGAAAAGACCACTTTCCTTTACCATTTGTAGACCAAATACTTGAGAGACTATCAGGTCATGAGTATTACTGCTTCCTTGATGTCTATTCTGGTTACAACCAAATTGTGGTTGATCCAAAAGATCAAGAGAAGACAGCCTTTACCTGTCCTTATGGAATCTTTGCATATAGGCACATGTCTTTTGGTTTGTACAATGCACCAGCTACCTTTCAAAGGTGTATGCTAGCAATTTTTGGGGACATGGTAGAGAATTTCATTGAGGTGTTTATGGATGACTTCTCTGTATTTTGAAGTAGCTTTGATATATGCCTCAGCAACCTATCTAAGGTGCTGGTGAGATGTCAAGAGACTAATCTTGTCCTTAACTGGGAAAAATGTCACTTTATGGTTAAAGGAGGGATAGTCCTTGGCCACAAAATCTCTGCTGAGGGCATTCACGTAGATAGAGCCAAGATTGATATCATTGAAAAACTTCCTCCTCCAATCAATGTGAAAGGAGTGAGGAGTTTCTTAGGATGTGCTGGCTTTTATAGGAGGTTTATTAAGGATTTTTCAAAAATAGCTAAGCCTTTGACTGATTTACTTATGAAAGATCATGCTTTTGTTTTTGATGAAAACTGTGTCAAGGCTTTTGAAAATTTGAAACAAAGATTAATTTCAGTTCTTATCCTTGCAGCACCTGATTGGTCTTTACCATTTGAACTAATGTGTGATGCAAGTGACTTTGCTGTAGGAGCTGTACTGGGTCAAAAGAAAGAAAAATTAACACGTGTCATTTATTATGCTAGCAAAGTATTAAATGAGAATCAAATAAATTACACCACCACTGAAAAAGAAATGCTTGTTGTGGTGTATGCATTTGATAAATTCAGAGCTTACTTGATTGGTGCTAAGGTCATTGTGTATACAGATCATTCAGCAATCAAGTACTTGCTAGCTAAAAAAGAATCAAAGCCAAGATTGATCAGATGGGTTCTTTTACTCCAAGAGTTTGATTTGGAAATAAGAGATAAAAAGAGAGTAGAGAATTCAGTGGCTGATCAACTCTCTCGTCTGGAGGGTGAATATGATTCTATCTTGATTAAAGAGGAGTTCCCAGATGAGAGGTTGATGGCAATTATCACAGGGCCATGGTATGCTGATATGGCTAACTTTAAAAGTGCCTCTGTGGTACCAGAAGGATGGACATCCCAGATGAAGAAAAAATTCTTCCATGACAGTAAAACTTTTCTTTGGGATGATCCATTTCTTTATAAGATAGGAGTAGATGGAATTATCAAGAGATGTGTGCCTGAATCTGAGCAAGAAAGACTCTTGTGGCACTGCCATGACTCCTATTATGGAGGACAATATGGTGCCTCCAGAACAGCAGCAAAAGTCTTGCAATGTGGCTTTTATTGGCCAACAATTTTTCAGGATGCTAAAGTATACGTTCAAAGGTGTGATAGGTGCCAAAGAAGTGGAGGTCTCTCTGCTAAAGCTGGCATGCCTTTGACAAATATTTTAGTTGTGGAGTTATTTGATGTATGGGGCATTGACTTCATGGGACCTTTCCCAAAGTCATTCTCCAATGAATATATCCTTGTTGCTGTGGATTATGTCTCTAAATGGGTGGAGGCAATCCCTACCAAAACCAATGATGCACATGTGGTGCTTAGGTTTATAAAGAAGAAAATTTTTTTTCTAGATTTAGAGTCCCTAGAGTCCTCATTAGTGATGGAGGGTCATATTTCTACAATAGAATCATGGAAAAAGCCCTGAGACACTATGAGGTACTGCATAAGGTATCTACTCCATATCATCCACAAACTTGTGGACAAGTTGAGCTGTCTAATAGAGAAATTAAAAGAATATTAGAGAAAATGGTAGGGAAGTCTAGGAAGGATTAGTCTGTGAGATTGAATGATGCATTGTGGGCTTATAGGACAACATTTAAAACTTCAATTGGCATGTCTCCTTATCAGTTGGTCTATGGTAAGGCTTGCCATCTTCCTGTGGAGTTAGAACATAAGGCATGGTGGGCCACAAAGCTGTTAAACATGGATTTTGACCAATCTCAAGAGGAAAGAGTCTTAAAACTCCATGAACTTGAGGAGTTTATACTCAATGCTTATCAGAGTGTGATACAGTTATTTTCTTATAAAGGAATGAAGAGTTCAAGAAAGGAGAATCAAGTTTGTATAATATGAACTTAATGGAATGGTTGTGCCAAGTTTAAACACAGAGGTTGTAATATAGTATAGATGTCGTTCCACTGAGTAGGTGTTAGCATGAAAATCTTAGTTTTGAATTGAGTTGACAGAAGATTTTGTTTTAGTTTGTTGTGAATGATGTTGATAAAAAAAATATAAATAACAGAAAGTAAAATTTGCAAAAGACAACAGTGAGGTTTTTGAGAGAAATCAGTTTTATAAAACAGGGATTGGTTTCATCACATCTCACCTTCTATAAGTTGCCTAAGTTCTTATGTAAGTAACTTGAAAAGATAATTTCTACGTCACAATCAAAGTCATTTGCATCGATCCCTCGACTACAAAATTCATAAGAATGATTTCAAACCGCTGATCCCTTAGTCACTTTGAAATCATCCCAGCATTATCGATCGATTGTTTTGACGTTTATTGCGTTAGATGCCATCCCTGGCTACCTACTCACAACAAGTATTTCATTCAGATCCGCTTTCAAAAGTCACTTCCCAGCATACTTGAGAAAACTTAAAACAAGAAAATAGTGATCAAGTACTTTCAGGCATTAAACGCAGAAGGAAATACAGAAACTTATCAAATCTTATTACACACATAAAAACTTACAGTAGCGTTACTTCAGGATTGAATGGATTACAATCAATCCCATAAGAAAATTAGTTATTCATGCTTTGAATTTTCACCTAAGAAGATTTTGCAATAAATACAGAGTGAAAAATGCAGGAAAAGTGTTTGATAAAATAAAGAAGATGATCTGCTCAATCCAACTTGATTATCTTGATGTTGTTCTTTGCTTGATTTATAGAGGTTATGCTCCAGCTTCCCTTGCCTACTTACATAGAGCCCATGAAGTATCTTTCAGAGCCATTTAGAAACACAAGAAAGTAGGTGAGTTGGCATCGCATCATTGGTGAATAAAAAATTAGAGGTCCCATGCTGCATGAATCACGCTTGAGCTTGATGGTCACGCTCAAGCGTGAAGGGTCCTGATACTCATTAATTGTTTCACGCTTAAACCACTGCAGCCACACTCTAGCATGGCCTTCCTGCCCAACTCACGCTTGCTCCACGCTTAATCCACCCTCTTTTCATGCTTGAGCGTGGGGGGTCCTGATGCTATTTTTGGTGCGCACAAACCATGCTCAAGCGGGAGTTTAATATTATGTTACTCGCTCAAGCACCCATGTCTCAGATTTCATGTTTAAGCTTTGTTCAAGCTTAAGCTTGCTTTGTTCAAGCTTAAGCTTGGTTGTTCAAGCTTAAGCTTGTTGTCTTCACATGCTCCCGATCACGCTTAAGCTTGTTCTTTCATGCTTAAGCTTGCTCTTTCACGCTTAAGCTTGCTTTTTCACGCTAAAGCTTGATCTTTCACGCTTAAGCTTGCCTGTTCAAGCTTAAGCTTGCCTGCTCAAGCTTAAGCTTTCCTACTCAAGCTTAAGCTTGCCTTGCTTTCTTGTTGAATTTCCTGCAACTTTCCAAGAGTTTTAACATAATTTTTCTTTTATACATCTATCCATCACTACTTAAAAGATTCATGCTCACTTCCTTCAATAATTCATCAATTTAGCTCAAGTCTTTACAAAATTAGTTCAAATGAGTCATGAAATCAATGCTTAATCAACACTTATCAAACTTTCCCCAACCTAGATTTTTGCTTGCCCTTAAGCAAAAGATGTTTTTGAAGGGAAATCAAGCATTCAATAAGATCAGATTCAGTTACAGACAAAATTTTAAAAGACAATAATCTCAGTTTTTACTTAGGCAAATAACCTCCTTAATACTCATTCTTTGAAATGTAATGCATCATTAATTTGTTCACAATGCAGGTAACCAATTGCTATAAGAATAAGGAACTCTTATTATTTCTCACCAGGTGTGTGTGTAGCACATTCATCATGAGAACTGCCTAATTAACATTGCCGGTCATTTCCAATCAAAATCAATTCATAAGATAAGTAAGGATCAAAAAGGTCTTTTCATGGTTGTAATGAGGCTGGGCTATCAAGAATTCTTGGTTTTTCTTGGATTCAAAATGCATGCATGAAGAAGACATATGTTTTGAGATTTTTTAAACTTTTATGAGGCTTCTTCCTTTGTGCTACAAAATTCTTTGTTTCTTTTTTTCTAGTTCTCTATTTTTGTTTAAATTTTTGGAGAACTTTATTATCTTCTTTAGCCTCAGTTTCTTTTATCACCCTTTGGGAAAAGTATTTTATGCTCTTATCAAAATTTTTAAGCATGCTGATAGGGTAAGATTTTATTTCTCATGCTTGGGTTAGGGTGTTTGAATACAATTTTTGGCTCAAAAATGGGCTACAAAAAAGAGGATATATTTAAAGGGTAGCTTTTTGGCTCTGGTTTATTTCATTTTGAAAATTGCCCTTATCATTTCCTTGCTTAATTTCTCAAAAAAAATGTTAATCAGAAAATCAGGCAATACAATTTGATAAATTCTCATGAGACTCTTAGTGTTTAAGTTTCTCACTTCTCACCAGGGTATTAAGGTTTACTTCCATATTCTAGCAGAAAAGGGTTCAAGCATGTAAACAATCAAAAGTACATTCATTCCAATTCCCTGGTTCTTAATTCAGCCATTTTACCTTTTAAAAATCAGTGTTACTGTCTAAAAATATTTTGCTGCTTAAAAACTTTTCTTGTTCAAAAAGTTAAATCTTTGGTTGGGTTTTTCAAAGCTATTACAACTTCAAGCATGTAATGTTGCATCCAAATAGTCATTACCACACAGAGAAAGGTAACAAAATTCAAACCAACAATTATAGATGAAAACTACTGCAAGAGTATTAAAAACTAAAGAGAATGTAAACAAAAACCAAAAACTGTTAATAAAAATTGAAAAATTTAGAAATTGAAAAAGTAGTAAAAACTCATCCTCATCATTTTCTTTACTGATTCTGACTCAAACTCCTTAGGTCCCTTGCAGGAAGTGGCTGTAATGATGATGGCCCTGCTGTCTCACCCCTCCTGGACAAAGTAGTACTGTCCCCAAGCCATACAATGTATGCCCCAAACTGCAGAGTCCATCCAAGGGTTGATTTGGCCTATAGGGATACTGTAGTGTTTTGTTCTGACCATCTTGACTCGCTTGAGCCTGAAATCACTCGCTTGAGCGATTTTAAGACAGAACCACACTTTTCCTTGCTCGCTTAGGCGAATGTTACCACGCTCAAGCGTGATGGTTTTCCAACTTAAGTGTGGCAAGTTACGCTTAAGCGTGCAACTTGTCCTTCCTTCCCCTTTGAACTTAGCACTTATCATTCGGATAATGAGTGGGATGAATTTGATGAGCTACCTAAAAAATAAAAGAAAACTTCAATCATAGGATAAAATTTACTTAAAGTAAAATCAATAGGATGAAAAGAAAACATAAAAGATTGGGTTGCCTCCCAATAAGCGCTTGTTTATCGTCTTTAGCTTGACGCCTGATAGTTTCTTCAATATGGGTCATGGAGCTGGTGGATGAGAGTGTTGAGTTTTTCCACCTCCTTGCCTAAGTTAGGCCTTGACTTTCTTCCATTCTGCTTTTCAAGTGCACCTTCAATAGCAAAATCAGCTTCTTTTTGTACTCGAATTTTTACTTTTCTGTCATCCACATCTATGATGACTTTGGCAGCTTTCAAGAATGGTCTCCCCAATATTAGAGGAACTTCAGAATCTTCCTCCATATCTATGACAACAAAATTCTCATGAAATTCAAATTGATCAACTTTGACCTCAACATTTTCAACAATACCATAAGGGGTTTTTATTGATTGATCTGCCATTTTTAAAGTGTTTATTGGCTTTACTGAAAAATCCCCTATACTTTTAAGTATGGATAATGGCATCAAATTTACACTAGCACCAAGATCTAATAAAGCTTTACTTTTTGAAAGATTTCCAATAGTGACAGGAATAGAAAAACTCCCTGGATCTTTGGTGTTATGAGGTACTACTTCTGAGATAATAGCACCATGTCCATCTTCTTTCTCAGTTGTTTCCTCATTCAGTGTGGTCACAGCCTTGGAATGCTCTATTAGGTTTGTTTCTGTGTTTGCTCCATACTGAGGTTTCTGTTTTTCAGCAAGTTGTCGAGCTAGTTGTCCCACTTATGTTTCCAAGTTCCTAAGCGATGCCTCATTGTTCGTTTGACTTGCTAAAGAAGTTTACATAAATTTTTCCAAGGTGTCCTCTAATCTAGAAGTTCTCTCCACCAAAGAAGGACCATTATTTTGATATGATTTATTTGAAGAGATGGGCTCTTGCTTCCATCCTTGGCCTTGGTTTTGGTTACTTCTCCATCCCTGAAATGGTTGGTTAGAAAAATTTGAAGTGAAATTACCAGACCTTCCTTGGTTGTTCATGAAGTATACAGTTGCTTCTTGTGAGCCACAGTTTTCATTGAGATGATCTCCTCCATAAAAGTTACATGTTGCAGGCATTTGTTGTTGCACTGGTTGTGATGATTGCACTACATGTAATTATTATGGAAGATTGGATATCTTTTTGGTCAATGCTTCTAATTGTTGGGTCAGAATTTTGTTCTATGCTAAAATGGCATCTGTGATGTTTAAGTCAAGGACTCCTTTCCTTTGAACTTGCTGACGATCATGTTGAGCTTGGTAGTCTGTTGAGGATAAAGCTTCTATTATCCTTGTGGCTTGGTCAGCATCCACTGTCATCATTGTTCCTCCTGCTGCTGCATCTAAAATCATTTTAGTGTCGGCCCTTAAACCACTATAAAAAATATTAAGTTGTGCAATATCTTCAAGTCCATGGTTTGGGCATTTTCTGAGCAGTGATTTAAAGCATTCCCATGCCTCACAAAAAGGTTCATCTTGGCCTTGTCTAAATGTTGTAATATCTGATTTGGCCTTGATGAATCTAGATGGAGGAAAGAACCTTTGTAGAAATTTTTCTTCAACTATGTTCCAGTTATTCAAACTTTGATTTGGATGAGATTGTAACCACTCCTTTGCTTTTCCTGCTAAAGAGAAAGGAAATAGTCTCAAATATGTAGCATCAATAACATCTTGGTCAAATCCCATGGTTCCAACCAATTCATAGAATGTGGCCAAGTGAGTATACGGATCTTCACTTGACATTCCAATAAATTGGTGTGAACTAATCAAACTAAGAAATGCTGGTTTCATTTCTAGTGCTCTGGCAGTGTTTGGAATTGTAATGCTTGAGAAATATCTTGGCCCTTGCTGTAAAGCATAGTCTCCAAGTGTTCTCCTTGATGGGTTTTGCTTGTTGCTGTTGACGTCCATTGTATCAGAGGAAGTTTGTCCTGCTTGAAAGTTCTGCTTGGCTTTCTTGATTTTCTTGAGGAACCTGTCTATCTTTGGATCAAATGCAAGTTGTTCTTTTGTACCCTGTCCTCTCAAGATCATAAATCAAGTACTTCAAAATAGCCAAGTTAAAAAAAAAGAAATTGAAAACAATTTTATTTACACTGTCTTGTCAATTCAATGCTAAAATATTCAAACTTAACCTCCCAAAACTTGATACAGTTATTTTCTTATAAAGGAATGAAGAGTTCAAGAAAGGAGAATCAAGTTTGTATAATATGAACTTAATGGAATGGTTGTGCCAAGTTTAAACACAGAGGTTATAATATAGTATAGATGTCGTTCCACTAAGGAGGTGTTAGCATGAAAATCTTAGTTTTGAATTGAGTTAACAGAAGATTTTGTTTTAGTTTGTTGTGAATGATGTTGATAAAAAAAAATATAAATAACAAAAAGTAAAATTTGAAAAAGACAACAGTGAATGGTTTTTGAGAGAAATCAGTTTTGTTAAACAAGGATTGGTTTCATCACATCTCACCTTCTGTAAGTTTCCTAAGTTCTTATGTAAGTAACTTGAAAAGATAATTTCTACGTCACAATCAAAGTCATTTGCATCGATCCCTCGACTACAAAATTCATAAGAATGATTTCAAACCGCTGATCCCTTAGTCACTTTGAAATCATCCCAGCATTATCGATCGATTGTTTTGACGTTTATTGTGTTAGATGCCATCCCTGGCTACCTACTCACAACAAGTATTTCATTCAGATCTGCTTTCAAAAGTCATCTCCCAGCATACTTGAGAAAACTTAAAACAAGAAAATAGTGATCAAGTACTTTCAGGCATTAAACACAGAAGGAAATACAGAAACTTATCAAATCTTATTAAACACATAAAAACTTACAGCAGCGTTACTTCAGGATTGAATGGATTACAACCAATCCCATAAGAAAATTAGCTATTCATGCTTTGTATTTTCACCTAAGAAGATTTTGCAATAAATACAGAGTGAAAAATGCAGGAAAAGTGTTTGATAAAATGAAGAAGATGATCTGCTCGATCCAACTTGATTATCTTGATGTTGTTCTCTGCTTGATTTATAGAGGTTATGCTCCAGCTTCCCTTGCCTACTTGCATAGAGCCCATGAAGTATCTTTCAGAGCCATTCAGATACATAAGAAAGTGGGTGACTTGGCTTCGCATCATTGGTGAATAAAAATTAGAGGTCCCATGCTGCATGAATCACGCTTGAGCTTGATGGTCACGCTCAAGCGTGAAGGGTCCTGATACTCATTAATTGTTTCACGCTTAAACCACTGCAGCCACGCTCAAGCGTGGCCTTCCTGCCCAACTCACGCTTACTCCACGCTTAATCCACCCCCTTTTCACGCTTGAGCGTGGGGGGGTCCTGATGCTATTTTTGGTGCGCACAAACCATGCTATTTTTACTGTCTTCACATGCTCCCGATCACGCTTAAGCTTGTTCTTTCACGCTTAAGCTTGCTCTTTCACGCTTAAGCTTGCTTTTTCATGCTTAAGCTTGATCTTTCACGCTTAAGCTTGCCTGCTCAAGCTTAAGCTTGCCTTGCTTTCTTGTTGAATTTCCTGTAACTTTCCAAGAGTTTTAACATAATTTTTCTTTTATACACCTATCCATCACTACTTAAAAGATTCATGCTCACTTCCTTCAATAATTCATCAATTTAGCTCAAGTCTTTAAAAAATTAGTTCAAATGAGTCATGAAATCAATGCTAAATCAACACTTATCAGAGTGCCTCAATTTATAAAGAGAAAACTAAGAGATGGCATGATAAGTGGATAAATAGAAAAGAGTTTCAAAAAGATGATAAGGTCTTGTTGTTCAATTCTAGACTGAGACTCTTTCCAGGAAAACTTAGATCTAAGTGGTCTGGACCTTTTATTGTGAATGAGGTTTTTCCTCATGGTGTAATTAAATTGAAAGACCCAACCACTGATAGAACTTTTAAGGTGAATGGCCAAAGACTCAAACTCTACTTTGGAGGAGAGTTTGATAGGCAGAAAACTTCCATGTTGTTGCAGGCATTATCTTAGATGTCAGAAGGTCAAGCTAGTGACCTTAAAGAAGTGCTTTAGAGAGGCAACCCTACATTTTGATTGTTGCATTTGGTGTTTCTGTGTTGGAAATAATAAAAGAAAACTAAAATGTTTGTGAATAAAGTATGAATAATTTAGTAAATTTTTGAATAAGGTCTGAGTGTTCATATGCTTAATTTCCAGTGTACATACTTACAATTTCATTAGTTAGAATTAGAATCAGGAACCTGGTTCGCTTGAGCGAATCTATTTGCGCTTAAGCGTGACCTCCTGTTTGTCCAGTCGCTTGGATAAAATCTATTTGCGCCTGAGCGAGACCTGTTATGCTGAACCAATCGTTCGAGCGTGATTTATTCAAGCTTAAGCGAGAATTGTTCCAGGTTTTAATCCTTCCATTCGCTTAAGTGAATACACTGTGAGCTTAAGCGAGTACATCCATTTTCTTTATTTCGCTCAGGTGAAGCATCTTTCGCTTAAGTGAATTTCATACAGAACGCAAATTACCAAAGTCTTGTCTTTTCCCTCAAGCGAAACCATGTGAGCTTAAGCAAGAAGCTCCTGTTGTTCCTACACGCTTAAGCGAAAGCTTATTAAGCTCGAGCGTGATCGTACTATGTACCCCCTGTTGCAACTCGTGCTTGAGCGCACATTAGCTTCGCCTGAGCGTGATTCGTTTGTTAATGCCTCGCCTGAGCACCCCAACCTCACGCTTGAGCGTGATCGGGGCTGAGGAAATTAGAAGCCTTTTGTTCAAAAATTATCGCTTAAGCGGATACCAATCACGCTTAAGCGTGATCGTCACAGTGGAGTAGAATGGTTTGTCGTTTAAGAGTACATTACTCATGCTTAAGCATGATCTTGTTGTGCCTTCTACTGATTCCCATGCTTTAAGCGTGACTTGTGGATTAGTCCCTCGCCTGAGCGCCCAAAGCCACGCTTAAGGGTGATAGCTACTGGTGCTTGATATGAAATCTGCGCTTAAGCCTTGTTAACCATGCTTTGAGCGTGATGTGTATATAAGCTTCACACTTGAGCACCCCTATATCACGCTTGAGCGTGATCGGGCTAAGGCAGCTTTGTTCCAATTTCTCGCTTAAGCGTGATGCTGTAAGCTTAAGCGTGAGTGTCCCATTGAAGCAATCTGATACCTGTTTGTTTGGCGCTTGAGCGTAGTTCTTCACGCTTGAGCATGACATTCACTTACATACCATTCGCTTAAGTGAATAATGGTTCACTTGAGGATAATTCATACCTGATGCTACTTGTTTGATTTAATTTGGGCGTTTGTACACCAAGATTCAGCATAGTTACGCATACCTCAGGTATTGGGTTCAACAGTATAAAAACCCTCACTGTACAAACCCTAACTCTTTATGCTGGAACCTTGGGGTTTTGAAGAAGAAAAGGCACAGTCTCTGATTCCTTTAAAAGGTACCATCTTTTTAGTTCTTCTTTTCATTTTATAATTAGAATTGTTGTAGTTCACTGTTTCAATTTTAAATTTCTTTCATCCATCATATATGTTCATCTTACATTTTCATTTTGTTGTGGTTTTACTGTTTGTATATATGTATCCATTTAGGCATTATAAATACCATCGTTAACACTCACCATGATTAGAAGATCACAAAGACTTTGCAGAAAACCTGAAAAAAGTGTTGAAATAGAAAATATGAAAGAAACCCCAAAAGAGAAAGGAAAAGGGGTGGCCACTATCAGTGTCCCTGATTCTCCATCAACTGAAAGGAGTAAAAGTCATGAAGAAGGAAGGAAGTCTCAGATAGTTGAGGGTTTTGATGGGAATAGGTTTAGAGATCTTAAGGCAGCCCAATTATATGAGAAAAAGTTTAAAAGCAGAGGTGTAGTAAGGGAAAGGGCTCTGGTCCTTGATGAAGAAAATTGTTCTGATTTTAATGTGAAAGCTGCTATGATTGAAAGGGGATAGTAGTTCTTTAATGAGAATTTAGGCAATGGTTACTAGGAACTCACTAGAGAATTCTATGCCAATCTGAGGACTCACTCTATGGAAGATAAGTTTCCTTTTTCTTCCTTCTTGAGAGGAGTCGCCATTCCTCTAACTGGTCACATATTGAATAAGCTGTTGAAAGTACCTATATTGGATGAGGAAGGATGTCACTACACATGGAAAGTAGAAATCTTTCATAGGGCTGAAAATGAAAATCTTAGGAAAGAAATTTTAGAGGAGTGTTGTGAACAAGAAGCTGCTTATATAACAAAGGTTAATGGTGCATCAAAAAGTGTCAGGAAGAATTGTTTGAATCATCTTTCCCTTTTATGGTGCCACTATGTTCTTTTATCCCTGCAACCTGTGGCTCATTCTACTGAAGTTGCCATTAAGAGGTTGGTGTTGATTTACTGTTTAATGAGAGGCCTCTATGTTAATTTGGGTGAATTAATACTGGAGGAGATGATGAAAAACCTTGAAAAGAATCTCCAACTGCCATATTGCTCTGTTATCACTCTATTGACCCAAAAGAATCAAGTTATGGTGAATTATACTGAACTGACAAAGGTAAAGCCTGAGAGGATTATGGATGAGAAATAAGTGATAAACCACATTGACAATTTTATGCCTCATGAGTCCAAGCGTCCAAGGCAACCTCAACCAACATCTTTTGCACCACCACCTCCAACAGGAGCAGGTCCTTCTTCTGATATTTCCATGATAATGCAGGAACTGTAGGTTATGAAGAAGATGCAGCTAGGAACCTATGATCTGGTCCTGAACCATGATCACATGCTGAGAAAGATTGCCACCAAATTGAATGTGGATCACACTGAAGAAATGGGAGTTCCACCTGATAGAGATTTATGGTTGGCTTACATTGGATTCACCATTCCCCCTGATGACACACCCTTAGCAGTTGAATTTCCACCCTATCCTGAGCAAGATAATGATGAGTCTCTGAGTAAAGAAAATAAAGAAGAGGATGACTGATCTTTTACTTTGTTATGTCTTATGTTGCTACTTTCAAGTTATACTGACTTTGTTTAAATATTCTCTTGAACAATGTATTTTCTTTTTCGGTGTAATGAAGTTTATTTCTATGTTAAGTTATTTGTTGTTATTTCTTTTCTGAATTGCATTGTAATTCATGCACACCATTCCTCACCATTCACTGCCATTCAGGTAAAAAAAAGGAAGTATTCTATATTAATTATGTTTAATTTAGAATCCATCTTAATAATTTAAAGTTTGCTGATTTTTAGGCTTTAATTGGATAAATTAATTGATTGGCATTGCTTAATTCATGATCCTTGCCCCTAACTATTTTTCATTATCAATTATTTGTTTATTTAGCATGCTAGTTAGCAATCTGAGTTATAATCTTGCATTAAGTTTGGGGACATGATTGGTTGCTTACTTATAATTTATTAGCTTTTGAGCCTTTATTATTTCTTTTCTGAGTATGCCTGCATTCTTGTTTAGTGAGACAGAATTTGCTTTAGTGCTTGCTAAATGATTATATGTTTGCCAATTGGAAATGATGAAGGCCTTCTTTATTAATTTAGCCAGGGCCAAATTTAGCCATCCTTAATTTTATTAATTATCCTTTGATCTAACAATTATATATTTTTGAGCCTGAGACCCTTTCATTCTGATTATGTACCTAACTTTACAAGCCTATTTATCTGAGAAAAACCAAGTGAATTATCCCTGGATGTTCCATTGATGAATGCTGAGTCTTATCTTATTGCTAGAGACTAGCAAGTTCTAAGTTTGGGGATGAAGAGTGTGCCTAACAGCAATTAAAGGACACACTCTAACTTTAATTATAGATGAGGATTTTGAAAAAATGAAAAAGAAAAAAATTGAAAGAAAGAACAGCAAAAGCAAAAGAAAAGTGAAAAATCAGCAAAGAAGAAGGTGCAAAGCACCACAAGTAAAAGAAAAAAAATGATGAAATGGTATTGAAAAAAAAAGATGGAAGAAAAGAAAGAAAAGAAAGAGTCCAAAGGACTGAAAGAGAAGAGGGTGCAAAGCACCACAAGTAATTGAGTATCCTTTATCTAAAAAGATATAATGGAAAACAAAAGAGCTAGTTAGTTAAGGCATTTAAGTTAAGATTGAGGCAAGGCATCAGTGGGTACATCTTTTAACCTAACATTGACTAGAAAAACAAAAATAGAACCTGTAGCCTAACCCCATTACAAGCATAAAAAGTCCTTACTGATCCAATTGTGCTAGCATATTTCATGATGTTTAGAACTGTTGCAAGCCTATGTTGATCTAACAATTATGCAGGTGATGCGTGCATGAAATTGAACCTTATACACTGAGAGAAGAGTGAAACACCAATTCAGTGAGGAAAGTATCACCAGCTTGTCTCTCAAAGGATCTGTGAGTTATTATATTTTCAGAATTTACGAAAAGAAAGCATGGTTGGTATTCAATAATTATGGTATGAATTAAGTTAAGGAAAGGATTGATTGTTTTGAGTAAGTGCTGTTAATTAATTAATCTGAGAATTTGCTTGAGGACAAGCAAGTTTTAATTTTGGGGATGTGATAAGTCTTGAAAAGACTTAATTATTTCATCTTTTATTTAACTCAATTCATTAAATATTGTTTAGTTTGGTTTTATTATTTAATAAATTATTAATAATTCTTATTTTATTTATTTATTTCAAAAGTGATTAATTTAGGTAAGAAAATGATTAAAAATAGTAATTAGTTAAGAAATTATGTTTATCTATAAATTCACTAACCCAGCGTACAAACGCTGGACAGCCAGTGTACAAGCACTAGGAATTCATTTGTTTGCATGTGCAGGAGCAGTTCACGCTCAAGCTTGAAGGCTGCAAGCTCAAGCGAGAGATCCATGCAAAGTACGTGAAAAGAAAGATAGGAGAGCATGACCTCACTCAAGCGAGCAAGCTCACGCTCAAGCGTGACTCCAAAACATCACCCACGCCCAAGCTTCTCCATCACGCTTAAGCGTGAAAGCAATACTACAGTGAATAACACGAGCACGCTCAAGCACAAGTCCTTCACGCTCAAGCGTGAAGGTGGTTATTTAGAAGCTGTTTTCCCTCCAAAAGAAGCTCCGCACCATTTCTGTTCCTATTGCCTAATGCATTGCTGCTATTCATTAATAATTTAAGTATCAAGTTGTAATTATTTACTTATTTGTAATTATGTATTTAGTTTAGTTAGTTTAATTATTAATTTAGTTTTCTTTGTAATTAATGGAGTTAGTTAGCTAGATACCTATATATATATTTGTACATACTCTGTAAAAGAGGGGACGAAGGAGGCAGAATACAGAACACGATTCATTTGCCCATTTCCAATCTCTCTCTAATTCTTTCTCTCTCTAAATTCCCTCATCCATGTCGATCCATATTCCTTCGTCTAAATCCATTTTCATGGATTTCTAAACCTCTAGGGTTGGGATTGTGAAGGTGTGAAATGAATTCTTAAAAGTGTATTGAGGAAGTCAACTTCTAAATTAAGAGGAGAACAAGCTGAGGAGTGGATCTACTTTGCTGGATTGACAAATCCAGATCTGATGAAGAAACTCACCAGTGAGGAATCATGGTTGAGGCTTAGGTAACTTCTCGCTTCCTAACTAATTCAGGCCTAGTAATTAGGTGAATAGTTAGGGTTCAACCCCCAATTTCGCATTAGATTTCTCTGTTAATTGAGCACCTAAGGGATTAGGGTTTAATGCTTAGGAATTAGTGTTATTCACCTAAGGAATTAGGGATTAACCATCTGTGGATTGTCCTCTTGAGTCTGAAGCTTGATTGAACCTTAAATGCATGTTTCTTGATGAAATTGTAAACTGAAGCAATTCTAACCTATCTTCCATTACTCACATTTCATCTTTTGTACCGTCTCTGAAAATACAAAAACATTAGAAATATAAAACAACAAAAACAGAATGAAGTCTATCTGCATTGCATTGGTTCAGCTTGTATCAGTCTAAGA
Source organism: Clitoria ternatea (assembly GCA_037962975.1). Classification (NCBI taxonomy): domain Eukaryota; kingdom Viridiplantae; phylum Streptophyta; class Magnoliopsida; order Fabales; family Fabaceae; genus Clitoria; species Clitoria ternatea. Next base: position 81,259,907 of record CM075672.1, read on the forward strand.
TTGCGGTAATTACCACAATCCCTGTGGGAACGATCAAATATATTACAAATTTAACGATTGGTGCGCTTGCCAAAAGAATAAATCCTCTGAGAGTCATACAATAAGTCAAATATTAATTCAAGATTTTCCAACCAAATTAATGACTCGGAGATTTAGCATCAACCATCAAGAAAGGATAAGGAAAGAGAATATAAAAGATTCGTTAAAATTTTTAAGCAGTTACACATAAACATTCCATTTTCTGAGGTAATTGAACAAATACCAACTTATGCCAAGTTTATGAAAGAACTGCTTACTAAGAAAAGGAGGTACAATGAAGAGATAGTTGAACTTGAAGTAGGCTGCAGTGCTATTTTGCAATACAACATGCCAGAAAAGTCGAAAGACCCCGGAAGTTTCACCATTCCCGTCTCAATTGGAGGTGTAAATATTGGGAAGGCTTTATTAAATTTGGGGGCAAGCATCAATTTAATGCCCCTAAGTATGATAAAGCGTATTGGTGATCTAGATCCTCAAAGAACAAAAATGACTCTACAATTGGCTGATAGATCTATCAAGAGACCCTATGGAATTTTGGAAGATGTGCTTGTGAAAGTTGACAAGTTCTACTTCCCTGTTAATTTTGTGGTTTTAGACATGGAGGAGAGTACCAAAGTCCCCCTAATTCTTGGAAGACCATTCATGAAGACTGCTAGAGTATTGATTGATGTAGACAATGGTAAGCTCACAGTCAGAGTACATGATGAAGAGGTAAATTTTGATGTCTTCAAAGCCATGAAACATCCCAACTCAAAACAAGACTGTTTTAAAGTGGATGTCCTTAATGAAGTTTGCCTCTCTATATCTAAAGGTATGTCTATTTCTGACCCTCTAAATAAGTTACTGATTGACTCTGTTGAATGTTTGAATAAGGAAAAGGAGAAGCAAATAGACAGTTGTTTAGAAGAACTTGAATGAGGGAAAGAAACTTCTCTTGAATCAAGAAAAATTATAGAAATCCAAGAAGCACCTGTTGAAGAAATCCAGATGCCAGAATTAAAAGTGCTACCTTCCAACCTAAAGTACATCTTTTTAAAGGAAGGTAATCTTAAACCAGTTATCATTAGTAATTTGTTAAATGAAACAGAAAAAGAAAAACTGGTAGAAGTGCTGAAGAGAAATCAAGAAGCAATTGGATGGACACTTGAAGATCTGAAAAGTATAAGTCCACCATACTGCATTTATAAGATTTTATTGGAAGATGATTTTAAGCCTGTAGCTCATCCTTAAAGGCGCCTTAATCTAACCATGAAAAAGGTAACAAAGAAGAAGGTTCTAAAATTACTAAAAGTAGGTATCATCTATCCTATTTCTGATAATGCATGGGTAAGTCATGTTCAAGTTGTTCCAAAAAAAGGAGGAATGACAGTAATTATGAATGATAAAAATGAATTAATCCCAACAAGAACTATCACAAGTTGGAGAATATGTATTGATTATAGAAAACTTAATCAAGCAACAAGAAAAAACCATTTTCCACTCCTCTTTATGGATCAAATGCTTGAAAGACTATCTGGACAGGCTTATTATTGTTTTCTTGATGGATATTTTGGATATAATCAGATTGCTGTTGACCCTCTTGACCAGGAAAAGACTGCTTTTACATGTTCCTTTGGTATATTTGCTTATAGAAAGATGCTATTTGGATTGTGTAATACACCTGCTACTTTTCAAAGATGCATGTTTGCTATTTTTACAAATCTAATTGAAAAGAGCATTAAGATTTTCATTGATGACTTCTCAGTTTTTAGGAATTCATTTGACTCATGTCTATCCAGCCTGGACACCGTACTGAAACGCGGTATTGAAACAAATTTGGTGCTAAATTGGGAGAAGTGTCACTTCATGGTAAAAGAAGGTATTGTACTTGGTCACAAAATTTCTAGAAAGGGTATTGAGGTTGACCAAGCAAAAGTTGAGGTGATCTCTAAACTCCCACCCCTTGTAAATGTGAAAGGTATTAGAAGTTTGTTAGGACATGCTAGATTCTATAGAAGGTTTTATTCAAGACTTTTTAAAAATTGCTAAACCTTTGACAAACCTTCTAAACAAAGATGTTAAGTTCAAATTTGATCAGACATGTCTTAAAGCTTTTAATTCCTTAAAAGAAAAATTGGTTTCTACCTTTGTGATTGTTGCTTCTAACTAGAACTTACCCTTTAAATTTATGTACGATGCAAGTGATTATGTTGTTAGAGCTGTGTTAGGTCAAAGGTATGAAAAGATTTTTAAGGTTATACACTATGCTAGTAAAGTGTTGAATGAAAATCAAATAAATTATGCAACTACTAAAAAAGAGTTACTAGCCATAGTGTATGCCCTAAAAAAATTTAGATCATATTTGATAGGCTCAAAAATAATTGTTTTTACTGAGCATGTAGCCATCAAATATCTTTTGACCAAAACGGATTCTAAACCTCGGTTAATCCAATGGATTTTGCTCCTACAGGCATATGATCTTGAAATTAAAGATAAGAAGGGTAGTGAAAATGTGGTAGCTGACCATCTTTCTAGATTGGTGAATCATGAGGTCACTGCCAAAGAAAAAGAAATATTGGAAGAATTTCCTAATGAAAAACTTTTTGAAATAACAAAGCGGCCATGGTTTGCTGATATGGCCAATTTTAATGCAGTAAGAATTCTTCCAGATGATTTAACTTGGTAGCAAAGAAAAAAAATTCAAAGATGAAAAATACTTTATTTGGGATGACCCTCATTTGTTTAAAATTGCTGTGGATAATTTGTTACGTCGTTGTATGCCCGATTGGAAAATGAAAGATGTGTTGTGGCATTGCACAAATTGTAACACCCCAATTTCTTATTTCGAAAACAGGGGTAAATTTTTCAGAAATTTAAAAATAATAGTAACTAGCAGAAATTCAATATAAATAAAGCTGAGTAATTACCCCCGGATCATTTAATAACCGATCTTATATATGAAGATGTGAGAAAGGTATCAGAGTACACCTCGGATGACTGGACTTGAGGCCGTCACAACAGAAAAATGGAAGATGAAATTAATTTAGTAGTTGTTAAAGTATATGACAAAAAGAAGATGATAGATGCCACACTGATTTGTTAAACAACAGAAATATATTTTTATAATAATAATAATATCATTCATACATTATCAAGGTCATTACTGAAAATTAGCCATACACATCTGGTCTAATTTTCTTACATGACCTCCCAAAATCAACTATTATCAAATTAATATCAAAATAAGCATATACGTACTATGCACTATACAAAATGAAGATATATGTCAGCCAAGGCATCATCCATATTCCTTTCATATTTACCTTCCCTAATCCTCGACCTCCAAAAAGTAGGATTTTTCATCACACCTACATCAAACTTAAAAATGGCAATAGGGAGGTGAGTAACATAATCCAAATGAATCAAAGTCATACATTATGATGAGATTTATATATGTGTGCACTACATTCATTTTCAAGGTATCATCACAAGTTTCACACACATAATACATCATTCCATCTCAACACAATACATATCCAAATAAGTATATTCACAAGGCAATATCATATATATACCATATCTTTAACATTCTCAACAATCACCACACTTTCAATATTAGTACCTCGGCTTACTTTCTCTCTATTTAACAATCATCCATCGCCACCACGGGCTATCAACCAGGCATATCTCTGGCTATATGCAAATACTCTTAAGCTAATGCATATGCAAAACAGAATTATTTTCAAGTGTGGATCCAACTGTGGGAAAACAACATAATCAAATATGGGACAAGCATAGGTGTGCTACTATGCCCCTACTGCAGTAGTAAAATGTGTCCACTTACATCCAATTTCATGCATGCTCAACATCATATTTTACTGGTACCAAACCGCTCTCGCCTATCCATAGCACCAGTTACCCCGTCACTGCAGATTAAAGTTATGGCCTACTTGCCAAAGTGCTACGGGCCTCCCCTGAACACACATCAAGGAAGCCGTGTCCCGTCGGACACCAAGGTCAAATACTCATCACAGAGTCGCCCTCCCACAGGGCCTGCCACATAGGGTGCCTCGTCACCAAACTAAGGGCAGCTTCGTAATTCCTCGAATTACAAGGGAGCAATAACAGTATACCCATGCACTGGGCCGCCCTCCCACTGGGCCTGCCTATTAGAACCCCTAACATTTCATATAAGCAGCGAATAATATGTCATGGATGCAAATGCCAATCAATGCATTCTCACACTGTGCATCCTAAATGCCACTCAATCAATCATCCATTCACGATCACCACTTAGTGGATATCAACATTCTCAATCTTTACAAATTTTCGTTGGAACTCACACACATCGGTAGTTAGTGACAATCACAATTATCAATTCATATTTACATAATTGGGATATTTCTCATCATTGATTTCAATTCACAACATGGTCTCAAATCATCATAACATATTTCATAGACATATTCAACACAATATCTAATCCGGTCTCTATACTGGCACCAGAGTAAAGATATCACTCCATCCGTTCTGTATGAAATACAGACTCGGCAAGTAAAACATCAGACATTATGATCAATCTCCCCTTATTGGGATACCGAATAGTCATACAGCACTGGTCTAAGAACCTCAGCCATCTACTAACTCTCGTGGCTGGTCCCACACCGGATTGTTGACTCTAGCTCAGACCAATTTAACACCCTATTCATTATTCCAAATGCATGCCATTTAACATCAATCATTCTAAATGCACTCAAATCATGAAATCATCACATCGTCCACACAAGCAATCAACAAGCATAATCATATACACATATTTTCACACCATCAATGGATGAAATCATGCATTTAGAATAGTTACCCCCTCCTACCTCAAGAGAAGTAGTAATCACTACGGTCAGATGGTTCCACCTCGTAACTGGGGTTATTTCCTACATCATAATATATCACACAATTAATTTTCTATTCAACCACACCGACCTAACGTTCATATTTATTTACTCGATGTCTTCTAGTATCTTAACTCCCAGTCCTGTTTATTTCATTCGTTCAGCCACCACCACCACAGTTTAGGCATCTGCATTTATTATTATGCATATTTATTGCCAAACTCATTACCGGGCTCCCACATTAATGGTTCCCAACAACTATTAAGCTTCATTAATGGCCATTCACCATTAATAACAATATTTCACCTCACTAAAAATAGTTATTTAACATAATAAATGCTTCTTCACTCATATCTTACATTTCCCCCAAATCCTAGGGTTAGTGTTTTCATCAAAACCCAACAACATTTATTAAATCACTCGCCCAATGTAACATCCCAGATTTTTAAATAAGATAAATTTATTGGATGATGATAATTGATTTTTATGGTCAAATAATTATGAGAGATGTTTTTAGACATTAGAGGTGAATTATCAGTAAATTAATATTTACTGAAACCGGATGAATTAACTGGTGATGTGGGACCTACTTGATATAATTAGATGTTTGATGGGTCTAGAATGTTTGGAAAATTATTGTGGTTAAGATGGTATATTTAAAATGATTTTTGGTGTCAAGGAAATAATTAATTGGACTCGATGTATGATAATAACCGGGGAAAATACGAACCAATTAGAATTAAAAGAAAACCAAAAATCCCATTTCTCCTCCCATTATCACTGTGGCCTCTTTCTCTTTATCACTTGGAACTTTTACTCGTTGGATAATGGGGAATTATTAACCATTGGTAAAAGTAACTTGATTGGGTAATACCCAATTTACACTAAAATTTCCTCTATCTTTCTCCTTATCACCGTGGGGTGCTTTCTCCCTCCATTCACTCTACATTTTCTTCTTTTTCATCTTCTCTTCATCCTAAAAACCGCCCACCTCCATTCTTCTTCTTTCTCTTGCCAAAAACGAAAGCTAAGCTTGGATTTGTGAAGCATCTATGGAGCTTGGGAGCTTGGGAGCTTGCATTGGTCATCTCCCTTTTCCTCACTTCATTTTTGTTTGGTGGAGCTTAAGCTTGAGGTAAAGATTTCTTACCTCCACCTTGTTTTATTTATGGTTTTGGGGTTGTTGAGTTGAATTTGGTGATGTTAGAAACCTTGCATGTGGGTGGAAATGGAAATCCTAGGCTTGAATGTTTGGAAAGAGAACCCTAAGTATTAATAATTTGGGGATTTTTGACCCACTTGATGATTTTGATGATTATGGATGTCTATGAATGGAGTATATGAGAGGAATGGATTTTTAGAATCATTAAGATTGATTAATGAGGTTGATGATATTTGCATGTGAGTAGATTTAATGACTTGAGGAATAAATCTTGAGAATAGGAAAATGATAGGCAAGGTTGAATGATGTTATTGGTGATAACAATAATGGTGGATGACCATTGATAATGGATACTTGACTTGATGAAGTCTTAGGCCATGATAAATGCCATAAGGGTTTATTGATTAGTGATGGCTTAAGAAAATCCATGGTGACTTAAATTGAAATTGGATGCCTTGTGATGGCTTATTAATTTCATGTCCATATATGTGTTGTTGATAGGATTGTGTTCTGGACGATGATGCATAATAATCAAAGCAATCGGAGCGTTGGAATTACGGTTCTTCTCTCAAGGTAGGAGAGGAGTTTGCATTTTAAATCGCATGAGTGAATTCATTGTTAATTATGTATATGTCGAACTCATGCAATGCCTTGCCATGAATGTTTTATATGATTAATTTGATGAAGTGATGAATGATGGCTTGGCTTAAGTTGAATGTTATAAAAATATATGTATTTATATCATATTGATGATAACTGGTTGATGGTCCCTTGGTTGGACGTGACCTAAATGATGGTGAAAATGTATGAATGAATGAGATAAAATATAAAGGATTGTTTTGAGATGTAGTAAATCCTAGAAATATAGATGGAATTCAATTTTAGTAGGTTGTGTGGTGCAAGTTTTGAGTTCTGTATGATGTCTGATGATTTCGCTCAGGCGAGGTGGATTCTCGCCCGTGCGAGAGCCCCACCTGCTTGGGAATTGGCTTCTGGGCAATTCTCGCTCAGGCGAGAGTGAATCTCGTTCAAGCGAGATTGTCCCAGTATCAGTGTTTAGATACTGGAGGAAATTCGCCCAGGCGAATGGGGCCTCGCCCGAGCGAGGGAGTAGGGAATTAGCTACTGGACAAAATCCCCTTGAGCGAAGGATCTTGGGGGATGGTATTCGCCCAAGCGAGACGATCGAATGGAGAACGAGTGAGCTCCTGGACGAATCCCGTTTGAGTGGGAGTTTTGAAGATAAATTAAGATATGGTGAAGTTCCGAGTGAAATCCGAGTGGACCTTGTCCGAGTCAGGACCTTTCGAGTGTAGAACTAGATGTCATTCTGGGTATATGGTCTTCAAGTGGGATATTCTGGCAGTGGAGTTCTGAGTGGGGAATTTCCGAGTCCAGTGTAATCTCTTTCGAGTGGGGAGCCTCCGAATGTGCATTCCCGAGTGGGATGACACCGATTGGGGATATTCAGTATGAGTTTGTCCAGAGATGCACTGGAATAACTCCGTGTGAGTGAAAAAGAAAGGAGGTCAGTCTTGGGAATGAGATGCCGAGTGAGTGACTTATTAAGTGGGGAGTCGGTTTCTGGAATGTTTTACCGAGCGGAACACCATGTGAGTGAAGACTCGGATTTGGAATGAATTTATCGAGTGGAAGTCTGAGTGAAAGAGGACTCGGTCTGGACTGATTTTGCCGAGTGGAGGACCGAGTGAGTGATAGTCAGTCTTGGAATTAATTTTTCGAGTGAAAGACTACAAGAGAGAAGAGTGGGTTTTGAAATAATTCACCGAGTGAGGACCGATCAGGAGTTGAGTCAGTGTTGGGATGAATTGCCGAGTGAGTACCGATCAGGTAATGAGTCGGTTTTGGAGTAATTAGCCGAGTGATAGACTATGTGAGTGTGAGTCGACCCTGGAATGTTTTGGTTGAGTGAATGAAAGAATGATGGGTCGGTCAGGATTATCTTGCTCAGTGGAAAACCTAAGTACTTTGAGCCGGTTTCAGGGAAATTCTGCCGAGTGGAAACTGAATGTTGGGAGTCGGTTTTGATTGTTTTTACCGAGTGGACAACCGAGTGAGATGAGTCGGTTTTGAATGGATTGCAGAGTGAAAACCAAGTATTGGTAAGAACGACCTCTGGTCGGATTTCACTTAAGCGAATGGATTCCTCGCTCAAGTGAATGAGTGTAGAAATGACTACTGGTGTAATTTCGCTTGAGCAAGTGACCGAGTGTGATGGTGCTTTGCTCGAGCGAATGAGTGTGGAAACGTTACTGGATGTATTTCGCCTACGCGAAGGGGGTCGCCCAAGCAAACCTGACCTGTCTCGCTCAAGCGGATATGAATCTCGCTTAAGTGAGTTTCCACCAGAAGGGGATTTGCTCGATTTTATTTGTGGCAGGCTTATGTTAGAGCCTCTTCTCGGTATTAGGGGATAATTGTGAGATGATTATGGGTATGTATAAAGGGCGATATAATAGTAGTATAGCATGGTGGTGTTTGAGATTGATAGGCGCATTTGGGGCTAATTAATTATAACCCAATACCACTTAAAATAGAATAGTGAAAGGATGATATTGAGAACCTGATGATAGGATTATGAAATATAGATCCTTGGATGAATTTGAAATTGATGAAAGGATAATTGAACGACATGATATACAATATAAATTGATGAATTGAAAAAAATATGATACCAAATAATGTTAGATGATGATGTTGAGCACTCTCTTGCACAAAGAGGTGCATATTGATAGTGATAAATTATTGTGTGCCATTGTGTGTGATACAAGCATAGTCTTGTATGTGTGGTATGAATTATGAAATTGAAAATGTTATGAATGCCACACAAATATATATACATATAAAGTATGCTTGAGACAATGGTAATGAATAATGAGATGAAAATCCACTAAATGAAAGTGTGATATTATTGATGAATATTATATAATATTGTAATGCCGTTATGGTTGATTGCAAGTGTTGACTTGCGTATATGATGTGAAATATATATGAATTATGTTGAGATGAAAATGCCACATTAAAATTTGAAAATAATGACTAAGAAACCAACAAGGTTGAAATCCACTAAGGTGTATGGTGGTGTTGGAGATTATGATGATGATGATTGATGAGTGGCATTTAGGATGCACAGAGTGAGCTTGCATTTGATTTACATTGCATTACATCCATGGCATATCATAGCCGCCGATGTTGGAACATTAGGGGAGTTCCCTCAGCCGACCCAGTGGGAGGGTGGCTCAGTGCACGAGCAATTTGTTGTATCCCCTGTGACTCGGTGTGTGAGTCACGAAGCCGCCCATGTATTGCTACGGGGAGCTACATGTGGCCGACCCTTGTGGGGGGTGGCTCTTGATGAGCAGGTGACTCCGGTGGTCCTTGGGATCACAGCCGCCATGATTTGATATCTGGCCGGCCCGCAACACCATATGTTGAATATGTTGTATACCGCGGTCATGGTGAAAATGACCAGGTGTTGCAAAATGGGCGATACGGTTTGGTACCAGTAAAAATATGGTGAATATGCATGCATTATGATATATGTGTACACATTTTACTACTGCAGTAGGGGCATGGTATGTGATCATGCTTGAACCCATAATTTGGTGTTTATTCCCACAGTCGGATCCGCATTTGTTGTTGATTGTTCCATTGTGCATATGCATTAGCCATAAGAGCATTTGCATATAGCATAGAGATATGCCAGAATATGATGATGATTGTGTTAGTGTATGCACTATGAGCTTTTATGCTTTTTCATTTGTATCATTTTTCTACTTATCAATAGAATAAATATTTCAGTTTAAAATTGTTTTAAACATATTTATCCTTGGAGTAATAGGTCATATAAAAATTATTCCTAAAATGTCCCTAGTTAAGTATTTACATGGGGACATGTAAATACACTGAGACTAGTGTGTGAGTGTACTGATGACCTGATCTCACAGATCATAGATATAGATGATATCGAGTCTTCACACGGGTACACATTAAGAGTAATGATGTACTGGACAGACCCACCATGAGAACGTTGCATGGATCGTTACATGATTGTCATAAACGATTCTTAATGTGATAATGGTATATGTAGTCCTTCGACCTGAAGTCACTACGATTCCTACATGAGGAGTTTATTGTTTTAATACAATTAAACGTCTTCTGTAACAAGAGGACTATAAAGGTTATGATTAGGCAATGAACAAATTATGTAGAGGGATGTGAGTGATGTAGATGGGATTTGTCTCTCCTATGTGACAGGAGTGATATCCATAGGCCACTTGATGGAGTAAGACTAAGAAAACGCATGGCCATGCTAGAAAGAATAAATATTAGATATTTATTCGGATCCAGTCTACTCCGGTATCAAGTAAAATAAATTGGGCCGTACAAGGATGACGCGACCATGCCTTGGGCCCAATTAGGATATCGTGACAAAAGGAATAAACGTATTAAATAATTATCACTTATAGGTTATGTTGATAATATTCGGACATAATGATGCATTGCTAGATGCCGCTCTTATTTTATATTAATAATAAAATAGTTTATTATTAATATGACCGGGTATTTTACCTATAGGGTCACACACATAGAGTAAGCCCATCAAAAAATGTTGTCTTATTTTAGTTGGACTAAAATAAAGCTATTGGGCCTAACTCATTTGGAATGAGTAAGGAGCCCACTTTTAGAGAGAACAAATTAGGTCAAACCTAAGCCTATAAATAGAGCATAAGATGCTCATAAGCCGTTCACTCAAGTGAGACACAAATTCATAAAAGTTGCAAGAGCTACACGCCGTCAAACTAGCAGTTGGCAAGTGTTGCGATTCTGGTGGGAGTGCTCGTGTGGACTCCTAAAGGACGAGGCTACGACTGCTTCGGAGTTCTTCAAGAGGTAACCTAAAATAATACAAAATTGTTTTGTGCTTTGAAACACGGAATCTTGCAAATCCTATGGAATCCCTTTTATTTTTCCGCTGCTCATGCTTAGGGATTCCTAACAGATTGATGATGATTAAGATGATGGTATTGGTGTTGATGAGATAAGAAGTTAATATAATGAAAGACCACATAAAAGTAATAAATGATATGAATATATAAAATGATGTTGAATATGACGATATGCATGATATGGCCCAATGTAATGAAGGGCGTATTTGTTTATGATTGGAAATGATGATGTTAGCCCATGGTGGCTTGATGAAAGACCAAAATGGTCTATGTTGATGATGTTGGCCCATTGTGGCGATGTGATAGATACGTGTTGGCCCATTGTGGCGGTGTTATAAATGTGTATATGCTTGCTTTGCTATGATTTGATGAATAAGCATAAAATGAATATATATTGTTGAATTAATAATCTATGATGATTGTTGATGGGTTTAGCAAAGCATACATGATGTTGATATGCATATGCACATAATTTCAATTGTATTCATATCATCATTTGAAATATATAACTCACTCTCCCATGTGGTCTACTTTTTAGTATTGATGCAGGAATGCCATGGGAAGAGGATGTCTTTATAATAAAGAGTTTGTGAAGGTAAATAGTTGTAACGAAATGCCTTGGCTGGCAGCATTGTAATGTAATGTGTTATGTATATAAGGGATAGCATGATGTTGTAATTTATTGATATTGATGGACGAATTGTGAATATAATTATACATTTGAATGAGGTACTAATAGTGGAGACATATGAATTGAGGTTGGACTAGTTATGGTCTATTATGAATATGTATATCTTAGGCATTGCATGCTTATGCGATTATGTAAAATGATGATGGTTGTATATTAGGCTTATGATATACCATTGCATTCTTGCCGAGCCTTTTCTCATATCTTCATATATGGGACTAGGCGTGTGCCTGGTATACACATTCTTCTTCCGCTGTAAACTCTGTTATTTTTTTGTATACTGAATAGGAAACTATTTCTCGATCTAGTTATAGGTTTTTAATCTCACTCTTTGGTTTTCTGTGATTCGGGTCTTGATGTGATTATGGTAGAGTCTTGAAAATATTTTCAAATGTGAAAAATTTATTCGTATTTCTATTAATTATGACGATCACATCGGGATTCGAGTACAGAAAATCAGGGGTGTTATACCCAACATAAAAACTCAAAGACCCATAGTTCATACTCTTGATAAATAGCAAGATGTTACCTCAAGAAAATGAATGAGAGAGTTTTCCAAGAGAGGAAACATCCTTACAAAAATGAAGAGGAGGAAAGAAGAGACTTCAAGCTCTAAGCTCCTCCAAGCTCTTTCAAAGATGGAATGGGAGAAGAGAAGAGAAACACCACCCTTTTTGCTTAGGGTTTTTGGAGAGAAGAAGAAGAAATGAAAAGTGATGGGGGAAGAAGGAGTGTGCACGGTTTTGGAGAAGGGAAAGAGAAAAAGATGACAATTCTGGTCAATGACCAAGGGTTAAAAGGGTACATCATCTCTACTTTTTCCCAATGGTTAATAATTCCTAATACCCAATGGATACAAATGCTAATCAAGAGGGAAGAATGCACACGGGTGAGTAAGGAGAAGAAAAGGAAGTTTTTCAATTTCTTTTAATTCTATTTGACTCATATTTTCTCCGTTTAATAACATATGTCGAGTCCAGTTAATCCTTTCCTTAACACTATAAATTATTTCAACTATACCACCCTAATCACAATAATCTTCTAAACTCACTAGACCCATCAAATATTTAATTTGACCAAGTGGATCCCATATCATCTGTTAAATTATCCGATTCTGGTAAATCTTAACTCACCTATAATTCACCTCTAGTGTCAAATTAATTCTTCCACATTTATTGGACCATAATTAATTAATTAATTATCTCTATTCAATAAATTTATTTCCTTTAAAATTTAGGGTGTTACATAAATCACCTTATGGAGGTCATTTTAATGGTGAGAGAACTGCTATAAAAATTCTTCAATTAGGTCTTTATTGGCCCTCCATTTTTAAAGATTCTCACTCATTTATGCAATCTTGTGATAACTGCCTAAGAAAAGGTAATGTTAATAGGAGGAAAGAAATGCCTCTCATAAACATTCAAGAGGTAGAGGTATTTGATTGCTGGGGAATTGATTTCATGGGACCCTTCCCCCACTCTCAATTCAATTAATACATTCTTTTGGCAGTTGATTATGTTTTGAAATGGGTAGAAGCAATTGCTTTAACTAATGCTAATACCAAAACTATGGTGAATTTCTTGAAGAAAAGTATTTTTTACATGTTTTGGACACCAAGAACTTTGATTAGTGATGGAGGTTCACACTTTTGTAACAAAGTTCTTCAGAAAGTGTTACAGCTGTGTTTGAATATGCTTTCAGGTTGAATTATTTTGATAATGACAAAGGATTTTGAAGACTCAAAGAAAAAGGCTTAAGATACAATGAAAAATAGAGAAAACAGTACCAGGCCTGCAAAAATGTGTACACTAATTGATTACAGCATCCAACATAATCGATTACAAGAGTTCTATCCAAGACATAATCGATTACAACAACAAGACTAATCAATTACATCAATTTTGTTTGTAAGCTAATCGATTGCACCAATGGACATAATCGATTACCAAGTGAAATACTAAATTAAAAGTATCAGGTACATCTCCTAATCAATTGTAAGGTCTCTACAACCGATTACCAAGGTTCTGTAAAGTCACTAATCGATTTCCAAGCAAGGACTAATCGATTATGAAAGTTCTGTTTACACCCTAATCGATTGCATGAAGGCATAATCGATTACCATGCTACGAAACACAATCAAATGCATCAGGTGCCACTTATAATCGATTATAAGGGATAAAACAATCGATTAGCATGTCTCTCTTTCCAATCTAATTGATTACACAATAAGGTCTAATCGATTACCAACTGAATTACACTTAAGATTTAAGTGTAATCGATTACAGCTCAAGGCGTAATCGATTACCATCGTGCCAGAAATTGGGGAAAAGCGTTTTAAGTGGAAAACCAGCTCATTTCTCCATTCCAACTCAAGCGCCCATGCTGTGCAACGGCAAGGCCTATAAATGCAAGACTCCTTTAAGCTACTCAATGCAACAATCCAATCCATCAAAGGGAAATCAAATCTTGGGTCTTGTGAGTTCTATTTCTTTGTTTAGTTTCATCTTCTGAAACTTAGAGCTTATATTTGTAAATCCTCTCTTGTGACAGTTAGAAATTGTGAGAGCTTTCAATTGTACATCAACTCTATTGAGAGAGTATATTGCTTGTAAGCACAAACACCAAACATCAAAGTTCACTCTAGGTTGAGTAGTTACAAAGGTTGGGATTCAACCTTTGGGTATTGAGAGATTGTGAGATTGGGTGGGTTGCCCTTGTGCTTGTGAGAATTGGGTTCTTGAGGGTGGGACACTAGGAGACAATTGCTCAAAGCTTGTATCTCAAATCTTCAATAGTGGAATCCTTCAAGTGGGTTGCTTGAAGGCGAGACGTACATCAGGTTGGTGGAACTCGTTAAATTGGTTTGCAAGCTGTTCTCCCTTATCCTCTTGCATTTACATATTGCATCTGGCTGGATTGTTAATATTGATTATGTTTTCATTCTTAAGCTTGCTTGAATAACTAGTTTTGAAGTACTAGATACCAAGTGTTTGATATATTGCCTTAATAACATTTACCCTTTGTCTTGCATTATACTCACTATCTCTTGCATCAACTCTTAACTTGTGAAAAAGGAACAAATTTCAAAGGCATTCCATGAAAAGTTTAAAAACTCAATTCACCCCCCTCCTGAGTATTGAGGCCACTTGATTAACAAGTGGTATCAGAGCTTGACTCTTGGTAGATCAAGCTTAACAGCTTTAAGAGAACAATGGCCTTAAATTCTCTAAATCTTTTTCCTAAGGGTGGTGCCACAAATAGACCTCCTGCTTTCAATGGGGAAGGCTATGCTTTTTGGAAAGAAAGGATGAAAATTTTTGTACAATCTATTGATCTTAAAGTTTGGAATGCAATTAAAAATGGTCCTTTCATACCTATGCATATGTAGATGGTAAGCAAGTAGAAAAATTGATGGATGATTGGACTAGCGAAGAAGAAAAGAAAGTCCAATATAACTATAAAGCCAAAAATCCAATCACTTTAGATTTAGGCCCTGATGAATTCTTTAGAGTAGTTACATATAAATCCGCCAAGGATATGTGGGATACCTTACAAATAACCCATGAAGGTACAAGTGATGTCAAAACTCTAAGATTAGTACCTTAACTAGTCAATATGAAAGCTTTAGATTAAATTCTGGAGAAACAATTGTTGATATGCAAAAGAGGTTCACCCTTATTATAAATCATCTCATTACTCTTGGCAAGACTTACACTAACAGAGAACTTATTCATAAAGTGTTAAAAAGTCTTACTAGGGAATGGCAACCTCTAGTCACCGCCATCAAACAATCTCCTAGCATCAATGAAATGTCTTTCGCTACACTATTCGGCAAGTTACAAGAACAGGAACAAGAGTTGAAAGAATTAAGGATGGCGGAAGAGGAAGAAAAATCTTCCAAGAAGAAAGGTCTAGCTCTCAAGGCTACTTCTATCAATGAAGAAGAATCTAGTAGTGAGCTTGATGAAGAAGAAGAATTTGGATTGCTTTTGAAGCGTTTCGGGAAATTCATGAGGAACAAACTATTCCAAAAGGGCTTCAAATCTCAAGGTAAGAAACCTACCTCTATTGAAAACTCTTCTTGATCAAACTATTTTGAATATGGAAAGGAATGACACTTCAAGATAGATTGTCCAAACCTAAAGAAGAAAAACAAAGATAGAAAGGGAAAGAGAAGAGCATATATCACATGGGATGAAAAGAAGATAAGTAGCTCAGACGAGTTGAAAAATGAAGAAGCAAACCTTTGCCTTATGGCCAATCACCAAGATGAAGACAATGAGGTAACTTTTCATGACTTAGATAAAGAAGAACTACTTGATGCTCTTGAAGAATTGTACGATAAATTTATAAAGGTTTCTAATAGGCATAAATTATCTAGAAAGACTATTGATACTCTTGAAATGCATCTAGTAGAACTTAATAAAGAAAATGAATTTTTGAAAAAGGAAGTTGTAAATGTTCAAGCATGCTCTAAGTCTAAACCTTGTGAATTTGTAAAGAAATGTGACATTCTAGAGACTAAGGTTTTAGACTTAAATAAGACTCTAGAAAAATTTACCAATGGTAGAGACAATCTAAATGTTCTACTTGGTGAACAACGATATATGTTTGATAAAACGGGATTAGGTTTCAATACCTATAAGAAACAAAAGAATTATAAGAACTTCTTTATACCACCTAGTAAAATTGCATCCCCTTTTATGAAATGTCATCATTATGGTCTTAAAGGACATAGTGCATCCAATTGTAATGTTAGAAAACTAGGACCAAAGGTTGTGAGAAAAGTATGGGTTCCTAAAGGAACATTACCTCAAACTAACCTACAAGGACCGAACATAAAATGGATACCAAGTTCTCTAACTTAATTTGTTTTGTAGGTATGCTTTAAAGCAAACAACACCCATTGGTACTTGGATAATGGGTGTTAAAAACACATGACGGGACACAAAAGTAAGTTCATATCATTTACTCCTCGAAGTAAAGGATTTGTCACTTATGGAGATAACACAAAGGGAAGAATACAAGGAATCAGAAATGTTGGTAAAAATTCTTCCACTTCTATAAATGATGTTTTATATGTTGAGGAAACATAACTTGCTTAGCATTAGCCAATTATATGATAAGGGCTATAAAATTGTCTTTGAATCAAATTGTTGCATAATTGAAAATAATTTAAACAAGGAAGTAAAGTTCATTGGTCAAAGAGTTGATAATATTTATATGATTAATCTTGATTGTCTTGCTTCAAGTGGTGTGCAATGCTTCATAACTAAATAAGATGAATCATGGCTATGGCATAGAAGAATTGCTCATGTAACATCCCTATTTCTTAAATTAAATACCGGATGAGTTTAGTTAATAAATTAAGGGCTAATTACAGATTAAGAACTAATGGAAAAATTAATGTTAATGGCCAAGTTGAATTTACGCATGTGCCCCGGGTGTATAAAGAGGTTCAGCTTCCTCTCTACCCATTCATGTGAAATGTTAGGAACGATTGAGAGAGTGAGAGTTGGAAGTTCTCCTCGAGGAAGACAAAAACGTTGTTCTGTTCCTTCGTCTCTTCTTCTTCTTCTTCCTTCGTCGAGCATGAGAGTGAAGAAGTTGAGTTGAGAGCTTCTCCTCCGATGACTCAGGGACGATATTCTGTTCCTTCTCTGTTCTTTCATTTCCCTTCGTCGACTTCTCTCTTTTTCCCTCTCCTTTGCTTGAAGCTGCCTGAGTCTCAGGGGAGATCTGCACTACAAAGTGCTTCAGGGAGGTTGGAGCGTTCACCAGCGTTGTGATGGAGCTGCTCAAGAGAGCGAGCAGAGAACTGGGTGTCTCGGAAGCTTGGAAATCCCCACTGGATCGAGCGGAAGGTCAATGTGGTGCCCTGGGGGCTTGGGCCTCCCCGCTGATCTTGCATGCAGAGCTGTTTAAGAGTGGGAGTGGCTCAGAGTTCCTCCAAAGCCAAGTGTAATGGTGGATGACTGATGCAGGGTCGTTCTATTGAGAACGAGTGAACAGGCTAAGTGGAGCAACCGATTGGAGCTGCAAGCCCTTGGAGCCTTTGGAATCTTCATTCCAGGTAGGGGGCGCTTTGCATGTCAAATGCATGGTTTATGGACGGGTTCCGGGTGTTATGCTTAATGTGTTGTGTTATGTGTGAAATGTGTTGATTGATGTGTTCCGATTGAGTAATAGTGCATGCAACCCCGGATTTATGATATCTATGAACTGTTTAGTGTTGTGTGAATCTGTCCATGAGGGTATGTTAATATTTTTGAGTATACTGATTTCATTAAGAATGTCGAGTGGTTGTACTATAATATTGTTACCCTGATTTTCTTGTTATGAGTTACTATGACAAAACGCATGTGAATGTTGTGATGGAATTGTGGATTTCTAAGTAAATCTAAATACCGTGCTGAATCGGCTGTGATCTCCTAATGGCTACATGAGACACACTTGATAAGCTTGGATGCTTGTTGTGAAATTGCATGAGGTTGCATATATGAGAAAGGGGTGACCCGTGGAAGGTCAGAAGCCCTATGAGATGATTTTCAACTACAGATTCCTGGCTAGATCTGTGAGGGCCCGTGGTAGCCGAGGGAGCTAGAGTTAAGTCTCGAGACGTCTTTGGAAGACCGGTACCACGCGGGAAGGGCTAATGGACGAGAGGCCAGGAAGGAATTTGTAACTGAAATTACTGTTTAAGTCGGATCCGCATGCATGTAGGTAGGAGCATTGTTATTGAGAATGACATGGTTGACATAGCCTTGAATGGTTGAATGAATTCCGATCGTAATGGATATGTATACAATTATACATAAATACTCTTATCCTTTTGATGAACTCATTGCGTGGCATGTGTATGTATTGGGAGTAATATGTTCTATATAGTTATGTGTTAAATGTATGAATTCCGATTGCATGTTACTGTTGTGTGTAAGCATGTTGAATGGCAGTTCATATTATAATTGATTGGGATATGATGTTGTATGGTGGAAGACCTGAGGATTTTTGAGTCATTAACTGTCATTTTATATGTAAAAGCTCACCCCTGCTGTGGCTATATTTTAAGTGTATGCAGGACTGTATGGTGAATGGCGAGAAGGCATTGGACCAGGGTGAAGGGTGCCTTTACTTTTGTTGTGTACATAATGTAATGTACCGAGTGTACATGGATACGTTAAAGCCTTGGCCGGCTCTCCTGTAAATTATTGTTGAATATATATATATATATATATATATATATATATATTTACTTATTATATGATTTAACAGTTGGGTTGTGAACAAGGGTCAATACATATATGCTTGTATGTTACAATGCTAAGTTGATACTGGATTGACTAAGAAAGGTGCCGAAGGTATAATGTTGAGTCTATAGATTCCGAGTAGATTAAAATGGTGAGAGCCTGTTTCAGATAGTGAAGGCTTAGAATCATTTCGAGTGATGCTTAGCGAGTGAATGTTTCCGAGTGTTGAAGGTTTAAAATGGTTCTGTGAGAAACTCATTTCGATTTGGTGAAGTTTTCTAATTGATGAGAAACTAGAGCAATTCTGAGTGAATAAGACTATAAATATATCCGAGTGGATAAAGGGTATGTAAGTCTGAGTAAGACATAGTGAATGCCTCCGAGAATTGGAAGGCTAGAGTATCCCGAGGAAGACTTAGTTAAAGAGATCATTTCCGAGGAGTGAAGAGTTAATGTGTTCCCGAAGCGAGGAAGAATAAGTATACCGAGTGAAAAATGTGTAATACGTTTCTGAGTGGATCCATTGTGATGTAATTCCGAGTAACGTATAACTGGGGAAATAATCTGGGTGAAGGGGACTTCATTGATACCGAGTGAGAAAGAGTTTTGGATCCCGAGTGATAGGATTGAGGGAGTCATTTCCCGAGTAGTTTATATTTGTGACCTACATGAATGAAATAAGGAGCTGTGTAAATCCTCGAGTGAAGTATGAGTGTGATGATTTACCGAGTGAACCTATGTCCTAAATCCGAGTGAGGAATTACCTTGTACCTGTGTTCGCTCCAGCGAATAAGACTTCGCTCTGGCGAGTGGAGTTCGCTCATGGGTCTTTCTTCCACTGACTCTTGTAATTGAAGCTGTGTCCCGCCAACGTGGGCTTGCTGACTCGGCCTTTGCCTTCCCTGGTCGGTTTTTGCTTTATTTTACCCGGATTCGTATTCTAGACTATTTTGTGAGCTGTTTTGGGAT
Organism: Clitoria ternatea; assembly: GCA_037962975.1. Lineage (NCBI taxonomy): Eukaryota > Viridiplantae > Streptophyta > Magnoliopsida > Fabales > Fabaceae > Clitoria > Clitoria ternatea. The sequence continues at coordinate 81,279,850 of CM075672.1, forward strand.
GTTTGATTTTGGAAAAATTTTCCTAGTCTTTGTTTTATTCTATTTAAATCGGGTTATTTCAGCTCACATTCATGTAGACCATTTAAACAAACTTGTTTCAGAAGATTTAGTAATCGGTTTACCAAAGCTAAAATTTGAAAACAAATTTTGTGATGCTTGCCAAAAAGGAAAACAAGTAAAGGTTTCTTTTCAAGCCAAAAATATTGTTTCAACAACTAGACCTTTACAACTTTTATACATGGATTTATTTGGACCTTCAAAAATCAAAAGTTTTGGTGGAAACTATTATGGTCTTGTTATTGTGGATGATTATTCTAGGTATACATGGACATTGTTTCTTACTCATAAACATGAAGCATATCATGCATTTAAGAAACTTGCCAAGATCATCCAAAATGAACAGAACTTGAAAATGGCATCCAATCGAACTGATCATGGGGGAGAATTTGAAAACCAATCTTTTGAAAAGTTTTGCGAAAAATTTGGCATTGAACATAATTTTTCGGCTCCTAGAACTCCACAACAAAATGGGGTTGTTGAAAGGAAAAATCGATCTTTAGCGGAGCTCGCAAGAACTATGCTAAATGAAAGTAATATTGTGAAACACTTTTGGGCCGATGCGGTAAATACCGCTTGCCACGTTATGAACCGATGTTTGATAAGGCCTAATTTAAAGAAAACCCCCTATAAGCTTTATAAAGGATGAAAACCAAATATTTCTTATTTTCATATATTCGGATGCAAATGCTTTGTATTAAACAATGGAAAGAAAAATCTTGGCAAATTCGATGCGAAATCTGATGAAGCAATATTCTTAGGTTATTCATCAACTAGTAAAGCATTTCGACTCTTTAACAAACAAACTTGTACTATAGAAGAATCTATACATGTCAAGTTTGATGAACTTAACCAAAATACTCCGAGAAAGGAAATTGATGATCTCGTAGGTACTTTCCAAGAAATGAACTTAGAAAATGAATGAGGAAACAAAAATAAAGGAGATACATCTCATAATGAAGGAGATACACCTCAACAAAAGGAGTGGATCACTGTGAAGAATCACCCCTTGGAAAATATCGTAGGTGAAATAACAAAAGGAGTAAGTACTCAAAACGCTATTAGAAATGCTTGCAATCACTTAGCTTTTGTATCACAAATAGAACCCAAAGATATAAATGAGGCTATAATTGATGAACATTGGATGTTGGCCATGCAAGAAGAATTAAACCAATTTGAAAGAAATAAAGTTTGGGAACTTGTGCCAAGACCCAATGATCACCAAATAATAGGTACTAAATGGGTATTTAGGAACAAGCTAGATGAAAATGGAATAATCACTAGAAACAAAGCTAGGCTAGTTGCTAAAGGTTACAATCAAGAAGAGGGCATAGACTATAAAGAAACATATGCTCCCGTAGCTAGGCTAGAAGCTATTAGACTACTGTTAGCCTTTGCATGTTGTAGAGATTTCAAATTATACCAAATGGATGTCAAGAGTGCTTTCTTAAATGGATACATTCAAGAAGTATATGTTGATCAACCTCCATGTTTTGAAAACTATCAATTTCCAAATCATGTTTTCAAACTAAAAAAAGCTTTATATGGTTTGAAACAAGCTCCAAGAGCTTGGTATGAAAGATTAAGCAAATTTCTCTTAAACAATAATTTTAAAAGAGGAAAGGTTGACACAACATTATTCATCAAGCACAAAAAGAATGACATACTATTGGTTCAAGTATATATGGATGATATCATTTTTGGTGCTACTAATGAACTACTTTGCAAAGAGTTTGCTAAGTTAATGTAGGATGAATTTGAAATGTCCATGATGGGAGAACTTACATTCTTCCTTGGGCTACAAATTAAGCAAACAAAAGAAGGTACTTTCATTAGTCAATCCAAATACTACAAGGAGTTGCTTAGGAAATTCAATATGGACAAGGCAAATGAAATTGCCACCCCTATGAGCACATCTTGCTACTTGGACAAAGATGAGAAAGGTAAAGATGTAGAAATTACCAAATATCAAGGTATGATTAGATCTTTACTCTATCTTACTGCAAGTAAACCGGATATAATGTTTGTCGTTTGCATGTGTGCTAGATATCAAGCATGTCCAAAAGAATCACACCTCACTGCTGTAAAACGAATAATGAAATACCTTGTTGGAACTCTAAATATAGGTCTTTGGTATCCTAAAGGTGTCGAATATACTCTTATAGGATATTCTGACGTTGATTTTGCTGGATATAAACTTGATAGGAAAAGCACTAGTGGTACATGTCATTTGCTCGGTAGCTCTCTTATTTCTTGGCATAGCAAGAAACAAGTGTTGCTTTATCAACAGCTGAGGCAAAATATGTTGTGGCTGGAAGTTACTGTGCTCAAATCCTTTGGATGAGACAACAACTTCTTGACTTTGGTGTTATATTAGACCATGTGCCTCTTAAATGTGACAATACTAGTGCCATTAATATTTCAAAGAATCCTGTCATGCATTCAAGGACCAAGCATATAGAGATAAGACATCATTTTATTAGAGATCATGTATTAAAGGGTGATTGCACGCTTGAACATATTGAAACTTCTAAGCAACTAGCTGATATCTTCACCAAACCACTTGCAAAGGAACAATTTATATATATTAGAAGGGAATTAGGAATCCTAAATATTTCTAATTGTGTTTGAATGTTGAATGTTTTTGATAATTCCATAATATACAGTGGTTCGTTAAGCAAATGATTGATTGATGATTGATATACGGATTGGTTGATAATTTGTTTAAAAAACTATGAGCCTTAAGCATTTCTGGACAGCCCCTAATCGATTACCCAGCCTCATATAATCAATTAGAAACTTTCTGTTTCGTGTCTAATCGATTACCATCTTATCTCTAATCGATTACGAACTCTCTGTTTTATGTTCAATCGATTAGCTTCTCTATCTAATCGATTACGAACTCTCTATTTTATGTCCAATCAATTAGATCCTCTATCAAATCGATTACTGTCGTTCTGTCTTCCTAATAATTGATTAGAAGTTACTCATAATCGATTACCAAGTTTCTATTTTTAACGTAATCGATTACACCCTTGACACTAATCGATTACCCCTGCGCAAAACGTTTCAAATTCCTAAGAAAAACAAACACTAATCAATTAGCCTATGGGACTAATCGATTATCCTCATATTAGGAGCAAAATTAATGCAGAATCCAAGTGTAACTCGTTGGCCCAATCCACATTAACCTCATTAACTTTTATTTCTCATCTCTAAACCCTAATTTTACCCTATAAATACACCTCCTTTCACTCTTCCATCTTACACCTTCAATTACCTCTCCTCCCTCCAAACTCTCAATATCTCTTATTCTCCTCATCTTCCCTTCTCCATCCACAATGTCTTCTTCTAGAACAGTGAAGAGGGCTAGGTCCTCCATGAACTAACCCAATAACCCACTTGACTTCTCTAGATTCTTTTCCACTCTAAGAGACCTCCAAAATTTCATCAAGAAATTTTCGGAGAAAGATATCATAACTCCACACTACATTGATGCCCAAGTCTTTGAGAATCCTTGTTTCACCTTCACCCAACTTCTTCACCACTACAACCTTCTTCCATTCCTCACTCTCAAGGAAGAATTTTACTATCCAAAATTGATGAGGGTCTTTTTCTACAACCTTAAACTTGTTGATGGCACATTAGAGGCTAGAGTCAAGAATATGACTCTAAAAATCACAAACCAATAGCTTGCTGAAATCATCCAAATTCCCCTCAATGATGCTGAATTTGTCGGTGGAAATCCAGAAGATGAGTGGGATTTCAATCCTATTTCCGCACGCCAATCCCTTTGGAAGGCCAACCGTCCACTCAGCAATCATAAACTGGTAGGGCACTTAACTCTCAACAACCGTCTTCTCCACTTTTTCATGGTTAAACTTCTTGTTCCCCGCGGTGGTAATAATGCTTTAGTTGAGGAAGATGACGTTCTTCTGATGTGGGCCATCATCAACCAAAAGGAGATCAACTGGGTTCAACTCCTTAAGCTCCACATGCTCAAATCCAAGGAGCAACACAAACTGCCCTATGCCATTTTCCTCACAAAAATTTTCAAGGCATATGGGGTGGACATGGCTGGTGAACTCCCTAAGAAGGTACCCTCCCAAGCTTGTATTGGCACTCACCATCTTAACAAAATGGGCATAGTATTTATTGCCAGTAGATTAATCTTCAAAAGCGATAGAATTCATGGAAGCAGTCCCTTTGAAGAAGACCATCCTACTCCCACTGTTAATCCTACACCTGCACCCCAAGGTGAATCATCCGCTCTGGCTGATCCCTTCACCTCCCTTTATGCCTATCTTAACCAATGCTTTGAACGCATTGACAACACTTTCCAACAGTTCCAAATGACTAAGCAGCAGCACTTTGAACTTATGGAACAACGTTATGAAGAGCTGTCTCACAAAATTTCTGAATTTCACTTTTTTAATCCGGATAATTATATCCTAGTTTGATATGCTAAATTAGGATTTCCTTAATTATGTTTTTCCATTCTGCACCTTGATTAAGTACTCGCAAATTTCCTTCATGTACCTTTCTTTTTAATGAATGAATGTAATTTTTTTTTACTTATATCTCTGTCTCACCTTGCATTGTTTATTTTTGATGATTACAAAGGGGAAGAATAATTGAAGTTCATCTAAAAAAAATTGAATAATTAAAGTTTATCTAGAAACAATTGAATAATTAAAGTTCATTTAGAAACAATTGAATCTTGAATCTTAATAGAATCTGAGAATTGAATCTGTTTTTAATTAAACTGAATCTGTTTCATTAAATTACAATTGGTTAAAATCTAAATTTACTAAAACTAATTGCTTATCTTTATGCTTTTAAAAGATGACATAAACTCCTTTAGATAGAGGGAGATATTTTAAAGATAAGTTTTTGCAGATAACCTTAGAAATAATCTTATTTGAACTAACACCCTCATGAGATGAACATTGTTTGTCATCATCAAAAAGGGGGAGAATGTGTTTGAATATACTTTCAGGTTGAATTATTTTGATAATGACAAAGGATTTTGAAGACTCAAAGAAAAAGGCTTAAGATACAATGAAAAACAGAGAAAATAGCACCAGACCTGCAAAAACGTGTACACTAATTGATTACAGCATCCAACATAATCGATTACAAGAGTTCTGTCCAAGACATAATCGATTACAACAAGACTAATCGATTACATCAATTCTGTTTGTAACCTAATCGATTGCACCAATGGACATAATCGGTTACCAAGTGAAATACTGAATTAAAAGTATCAGGTACATCTCCTAATCGATTGCAAGGTCTCTACAACCGATTACCAAGGTTCTGTAAAGTCACTAATCGATTACTAAGCAAGGACTAATTGATTATGAAAGTTCTATTTACACCCTAATTGATTGCATGAAGGCATAATCGATTACCATGCTACGAAACACAATTAAATGCATCAGGTGCCACTTACAATCGATTACAAGGGATAAAACAATCGATTAGCAAGTCTCTCTTTCCAATCTAATTGATTACACAATAAGGTCTAATCGATTACCAACTGAATTACACTGAAGATTTCAAAGTGTAATCGATTACAGCTCAAGGCGTAATCGATTACCATCATGCGAGAAATTGGGGAAAAGCGTTTTAAGTGGAAAACCAGCTCATTTCTCCATTCCAACTCAAGCACCCATGCTGTGCAACGGCTCTGAAGACTCTAGGGCTCCTCTCCAAGGCCTATAAATGCAAGACTCCTTTAAGCTACTCAATGCAACAATCCAATCCATCAAAGGGAAATCAAATCTGAGTCTTGTGAGTTCTATTTCTTTGTTTAGTTTTATTTTCTGAAACTTAGAGCTTATATTTGTAAATCCTCTCTTATGAGAGTTAGAAATTATGAGAGCTTTCAATTGTACATTAACTCTATTGAGAGAGTATATTGCTTGTAAACACAAACACCAAACATCAAAGTTCACTCTAGCTTGAGTGGTTACAAAGGTTGGGGTTCAACCTTTAGGTATTGAGAGATTATGAGATTGGGTGGGTTGCCCTTGTGCTTGTGAGAATTGGGTTCTTGAGTGTGGGGCACTAGGAGACAATTGCTCAAAGCTTGTATCTTAAATCTTCAATAGTGGAATCCTTCAAGTGGGTTGCTTGAAGGCGAGACGTACACCAGGTTGGTGGAACTCGTTAAATTGGTTTGCAAGCTCTTCTCCCTTATCCTCTTGCATTTACATATTGCATCCGGATGGATTGTTAATATTGATTGTGTTTTCACTCTTAAACTTGCTTGAATAACTAGTTTTGAAGTACTACATACCAAGTGTTTGATAAATTGCCTTAATAACATTTACCCTTTGTCTTGCATTATTTCTTGCATTATACTCACTATCTCTTGCATCAACTCTTAACTTGTGAAAAAGGAACAAATTTCAAAGGCATTCTGAGAAAAGTTTTAAAATTCAATTCACCCCCCTCTTGAGTATTGAGGCCACTTGATTAACAACAGCATTATAGAGTGAGACATAAGGTGGCTACAACATATCATCCACAAACCAATGGACAGGCTGAGATTTAAAATCAGGAAGTGAAAAGAATCTTGGAAAAGACTGTGTCTTCTTCCAAGAAGGATTGGTCACAAAAACTAGATGATGCACTCTGGGCATACAGAACTGCATTTAAAACCCCCCATTGGCCTTTCTCCTTTTTCAGATGGTCTATGGAAAAGCTTGTCATCTTCCAGTAAAGATGGAACATGAGGCATACTGTGCATTAAAATTTCTCAACTTTAATCCAAATGCAACAGCTGACAAAAGAAAGTTGTAGTTACTTGAGTTAGAGGAAATGAGAAACAATGCTTATAAGTCATGTAGATGTTACAAGAGTAAGGTGAAAGCTTACCATGACAAGAAATTAAAGAAAAGACACTTCATACTAGGTCAACAAGTTTTACTGTTTAATCCAAGCTTAAAATTGTTTCCTGGTAAATTGAAATCAAAGTGGTCAGGCCCATTTGTAATCAAGAAAGTTAAACCATACGGAGCAGTGGAAATTCAAGATCCAACTTCCAAAAGAAGTTGGATAGTAGATGGGCAAAGGTTGAAACCATATCTGGGTGGTGAAATCAACAGACTAACCATCATCTGTTATTTAACTGATTTGTGATGTACAGGATGTCAAGCTAGAGACATTAAACCAAGCGCTCAATGGGTGGCAACCCATTAATTTTTCTCATTTATGCTATTTTCAATTTTTGAATAAAAAATATAAATAAGTAAATAAATTTGATCATTTTTTAATTTTGAATTAAATTGAAATTTTTCAAAATTAAAATGGATTTTAAGGGATTTGAAAATGGTTTTAAAATTAAAAATTGAAGAAAATGAAAAACTGAGCCCACCCGTAGCATCCCACTTACGCATAGCATGGAGTCAGAATTTTAGACCTAACGCGTAGCATCCCAGATTTCCTACGTTTAAACCTATGTTTTTCCTACACCAATTCAGAATGAAGGCCCATTACAAAGTTTAAACCTACATTTTTCCTCTCTGCCTCCATCATTTTTAAACCCTAATTTCCTAACCCAAAACCATCCCAACACCTCTCACATGTTCTCTACTCTTTCAAGACTTCAAGTAAGCTTTCTTTCCTTTTTCTCTTTTAATTTTTTTTTTAATTCTTAGAAATGCATGCGGTTAGGATATAATTAAAAGACCACTGGGTTTGATTGTTGTTGTGATTGTTGTTTCTGATTGAATGTGGGATAGAAGGGTTGTTGCTGCGCAACCCCCATTTTTCTAGTTTTGGGTCAGCACTCCCACGTATAGTGTTAACCTCACGCGTAGCGTGGGAAGAACTGGGCTGACACTACGCGTCCCCCTGACACTACACATCAGGCCCCTGTTTCTATTTTCTTAATTTTTCTGTTTTACTTTGTTTTAATATTTGTAAATTTGTATAATATATTGTATGAATTTCTATTTTATTGTTGAAAATTAAAAATTTGTTTTTCTATTATTGCGTGTATAAATTTTGTTTGTTTTTAATTTTTTGTCTGAATTTTTGTTTGTTTGTTTTTTCTTAAAAATCAAAAATATTTTGTTTCGTAATGTTTGTTATACTCTCTTGCATGATTGTTAAAAGTAATTTTAGTTTTTGTATTTTAAATTTCAAAAACAATATGCATGTGTGATATATTTGTGAATTAATTTTGTTTAAACATCATAAAAATTTGTATGATTGCTGTTTTGTTTTTGAAATTTAAATGTGTATATAAATTGTTTGTTTGTGTGATTTAATTTAATTTATTTTGTTCTAAAAATCATAATACCAAAAATATGTGTGTATGATGCATGTATATTATCTTTGACTATTTTTGTTGGAGTGAAATTTTCTTGTTATCTATTAAAAGGTGTGATTAGTGTTTGTTAATTTTTCTTGTAGATGGCCCCCAAGAAATCCATTCCAGCTACCAGTCCTAAAAGAAGAAGGACCACTGATGTAACATCCTGAATTTTATGAAAATAATTAAATGGAAAGGATAAATAATGAATAATTATAAATGGACTAACGAATGTCCCAAAATGTTGGAATAATTAAATTAAGATTTATGAGGGCTAATTATAATTTATTTAGACCTTAAGAGTTAAAATTATACCCGGTTAGAATATAGGTATCGGACCAAGTGTCTCCGATTGAGATGCCGTTGGTCAGGGCTGTTAAGAATATTATTGGAATCCGAATATGTCTTCGGAATAATTTTTGGAATTAGTATTAAGCCCGAACTGAGGTCCTGTATGTTATAAAACGGTAAAATCTTAATGAGAAGTAAAAACTTAAAAATAAAACTCTCTTCCTCCTCTCATTTTCACGCCACTCTCCTTCTTCTCTTTTCTATTTTTTTCCTTCATCCCTTTTCATTCTCTTCTTCTTCTTCTTCTTCCCAAAAACCTAGAGGAGGCGTTATGCTCTTTCCATTCCATTTTCATTCTCATGGAAGCTTGAAGGAAGCTATTGGGTGTTGATCCTCTTCCTCTCTTCTCCAATTTCGTTGGTCTCTCTCCCTCCCTTGGCCCTATTTTCATTTTCATGGTGAGGTAAGTTTTTCTCACCATCTTTGATGAAGTTAATACCATTCTTATGAGTTTTAAGGCTTGGGGGAGTAATGTAGGTAAATGAGGTATTTAATGGAAGCTTTAAATGTGGAACCCTAGAGTGGGTTGTCATAAATGTTAACATGAGTGGTAATAAATGAAAAGGATAAATGCATAGTTAGATGGTAATGAGGAATAAATAGGTATTAATAAGTGTTGTTGGGTTTTAGTGGAACCCTAATTTCAATAGATTGGGAAATTGTGAAATGTGAGTAGAATGTAGGTTTAATGATATTGGAGAATGATATTAATGATGAAAGATGGCCATTTATGGTGATTAATGAGTATTGGTAATAGTTGTTGGGTTTTGATGAAAACCCTTGCCTTAAGAATTTGGGAAAATGGATATGTTGTAACTTAGGAGGTTAAATTGAAGGTGAATAGATGATGTTTGAGATTGAATGTTGATGTTGATAAAATGGTGAACTAAGTCATGAGTTGCAAATGATGATATATACATGTATATAGGTGTGTTGATTTGAGGGATTAGTCTAAATTGTTGATGTCTATGATGTTGATAATGGTTGCAACCCATTAATAGTGGACTAAGGAAATAGATATTTAAATTGATAAAGTCTTAAGTCTTGATATGCCCATTTGGGAATTATTAATTGATGATGACAGTTGAGTGATTCATGAGATGATTTGGAAGCCTCATGGATATGGGCCATGGTATTGTAACCCCTGAAACTTAGAGGATCTTGGTTTTGGGAAAGGAATTCCCGAAGCCTAACACAAGTATGTGAATAGGAGCTTTGACACATTTAGAACTTGTTACCAAGCCTTAAGAGATATTTGTGGTTGTTTAAGAATTATGATAAAAGCCTTGTGATGGCTTATGATTGAATGAATACATATATGTTTGTTTGTTGATAGGATTGTGTTTCAGATGATGACGCGGAATAATCAGAGCACTCGGATTTCAGCTCTTCCCTCGAGGTAGGAGAGGAGTTTACATTCAAATTGCATGAGTAAATTGAGAGTGATTTGATGTATGTGTTAAATACTCATGCCTGCCTTGCCATATAGCTATTGAGATAATTGGAATGGCAAATTGATGATTATTGAGGATAATGTATGGAACTATGTTTGTTAAAGATGATAAGTATGATTTTAATGTGAATAATAAGTTTGGAATGAAAATTTATAAGTATGAATTTTTGAACAGGTTATATATGCCTCTTATTATGTGTATGAAATGTTGGATATGTCCAAATTTGGCTTATAATGAGATTTCATATGATGGGTTGAGAAAATTTTCGTTTTCTGCATAGATTCTAATAATCTCGCTCAAGGGAGATGGATTCTCGCTCAAGCGAGACGAGTGAAAACTGAGCAGGTGAGACACTGGATGAATCTCGCTCAAGCGGGCGTGGCCGCGCTTGAGCGAACAAGAGAGAAATTGGTTCTGGAAGTTTTTCGCTTAAGAGAATGACGAGGCAAACTGGACCTCGCTCAAGCGAGCAAGCGTGGAAACGGACACTGGCGTGATTACGCCCGAGCGAGCCGGGGCGCTCAAGCGAGATGGACGTGTCTCGCTCAAGCGAATGGGAATCTCGCTTGAGCGAGTGACCCCTGATGGAAATTTTATTTCCTTTTTCCTAATTTGATGGTGTTGGGCCTTCCCTTTGTATTTAAGATGATTAAGGGAAATTTTAGGGATATATATTAATGACATAATAAGGTGGTGTTGAATAGTGATTAAAATGTTGAGATATTTTGTTAATGCCTATAATATACATAATGAGAAACATAAACGTTGACCACCAAGACGGAATATAAAAGAAGGGCAAATAGGATATAATGATGGGGTTGTGAGATACACCCGAAAGTGATTATGAAATTAAAGAGAGAACGGTTATATGACATAGCACTGGTTATAAACCGGTGAACCGGAAATGATGTCGGTAAGATGTGGTAATGAATGATGTTGTGAGTATTCCCTTGAGAAACAGGGTGAATATTATTCTTATAAATCGTGATATACCCTTGTGGGTGTAAAGCAAGTGAGATCTTGTATATGTGGGTTGAGTGTAATAATAAAATGTCGTTGATGCCACACCAATTTATGTATAGATAAAGCAATGGCAATGAATAATATTGAGAAAATCCATAAGTTGATTATGTGGTAATAATGATGAAAATTTAATGAACGAAGATCATGAACAATACCGTTCTAGTTGATTGTAAGTTTTGACTTGCCATGTGATGTGAAAAATATATAGGTTACGTAATGTTAAGAACACGATTATATTGGGCATAAGTGTGATTTCCATATGTGGAATGATGAATATGCCTCGAATAATTCTATGTGTGGACTAATATGATGATGCTTGCTATGCTTTTGATATCCATGTGTGGATTGCCATGAAATGATGTTTGTGGCCATTGAGATGCCAATTATACGAATGATGTGCCTTGAGGGGCTTTATAAACGATTATGTATAATTATTGAAATGCCAAATTAAATCCCTAATTGAGAGGGTGAGATATCCTTGCGAGGTTGTTGGGCACATGCATTATTGCATTGTTGCATTCATGGCATAGCATGGCATTGATATGTATTGTTGTTGAATATATAACCTTGCGGGGTGCCACAAAGGGTATATCCCGGAGTGAAGACGATGTTATCGTATTATTGTTGAATATATCACCTTGCGGGGTGCCACGAAGGGTATATCCCGGAGTGAAGATGATGTTATCGTATTATTGTTGAATATATCACCTTGCGGAGTGCCACGAAGGGTATATCCCGGAGTGAAGATGATGTTCTCGTATTATTGTTGAATATATTACCTTGCGGGGTGCCACGAAGGGTGTATCCCTGAGTGAAGATGATATCCTGTGGTTTGTTATTGAATTGAAACACCTTGCGGGGTGCCACGAAGGGTGTATCCCTGAGTGAAAATGATATCATGTGGTTTGTTATTGAATTGAAACACCTTGTGGGGTGCCACGAAGGGTGTATCCCTGAGTGAAGATGATATCATGTGGTTTGTTATTGAATTAAAACACCTTGCGGGGTGCCACGAAGGGTGTATCCCTGAGTGAAGTGATATCATGTGGTTTGTTATTGAATTGAAACACCTTGCGCGGTGCCACGAAGGGTGTATCCCTGAGTGATGATGATAATTTAAGTTATTGTGATCATTATTGAATTAAAAATCGAATCCGTTGCATATGCATTAAACAGTTGACATGTGCATTAGCCATGAGAGCATGGCATTGGAGATGGGATGACCATGAGTGATGAGAAACCCCTTGCGAGGAGGAATTGAGAGAAACCTTAATGAATTGACGATGATAATTTTGTGAATGCCCTTGTTGATAAGTGGCAATGTGATTGTGTATGTGATTGTGTGTGTGCTTGTGCTTGTTTATGATATGAATTGCGACTCATGAGGCTTGTATGCCTATTATAATAATGTGATGATGATTGAATGATAATCTAATGAATTTATAGCAAAGCACACATGACGATTATATGCATATACACACGATCATAATATATATATTATTCATCATTTTGAATGTATAACTCACTCTCCCATGTGGTCTCCTTTTTAGCATTGTGATGTAGGTTGCCATGGGATGAGTTCAGGTTTTAAATTGAAGCCTTGGTGAAGGTAAATAGTGGTAATGGAAGTGCCTTGGCCGGCAATATTTAAGAGTTCTTATGTAATGAATGAATTGTTTATGAGGATATAGAGGATTTAGTGATTTTGGATATGTATATGCTAATCCTTTGAATTTATGAATAGTGAATATAAATGTAGTATATAAGAGATATCTTAATGTGTACTAGAAGGATTGAAATTGGATGATGATCATTGATAATAGTGATAGTTGGGGAAAAATTCCCAGATGTATATTTATATGTATATACCTTTATATCTTAGGCAATGCATGCGTATGTTGTATGTGCATGAATGGGATATAGTAATAGGTTTAAGTTAGGAGTTTTGCATGCTTTGCCTAGCCTTTTCTCATATCGTCATATATGGGACTAGGCATATGCCTGGTATACACATTCTTTCGCTGTAAACTCTATTATTTTCGTATACCGTTATAGGCAATTTAGATGTCGATCCAGCTTTATTTTATTTAAATTGTACGCTTCAGTTTTCTGTGATTCGAGTTTCGGTGTGACACCGATATTATTTTGGAACATAAAAAATTTACTCTCATTTTATTTATCATTATGTTGATCACATCGAAATTTGAGTTTGAAAAACCAGGGTGTTACAATGGTGGTATCAGAGTATATTTCGCTCTGAATTAGAGTTATTGGTTAATATCAGAGCACAGCTGCTCTGCATTGAATTGATAATACGAGATGATAGGAGCATGATTGCTAAATGGTAAAATATTTTGGTGATCATTGGGATATGGTTGTTATGTATAGATTTAAGAGTGATAAATATCTAGAGGATGATGATATGATAAGGTATTGATTGCCCTATATGGATTAAAAATGACTAATTGCCCAAGAGTTGTGAATTGATTATAAGGGTATTATTGCTTAATGAGGATTATTGTGAATCATTAGTATTGAGTTGTGATGGATGTTCATTGAGGACTCCTTATGGACCATTGGTATTGATGTGTGATCGTTGTTTATGGGAGTATGCCCTTTTTATCATTGAGGTTATATGATACACTTGTGGAGCCTAGTTGCTCATTGGAAAGCTTAATGAAATTATGAGATTGAATGTGTATAGATAAATTCCTCAATGTGAATGATATGTTTATTTGTGTAAGTCCGGCCAAGTTCCTTACCCTATTACCTTCAAATGACTAATATATTGTTATTGTGCATTAATGTTGATATATCGAATACATATTGACTTGATGATAGATCCATATTGGACGTTAACCATGGAAATGAAATATTGAGTTTATGAATATGAAATACGAGATATGAATTGATATGATGATGGATTTGTGCCATGTGTTGATCATGGATAGGGAATACTGAGAAATGAATTGACATGGTGGTAGACCATGGATTTTGAAACCATGAAATATGTAATGAATATGAATTGTTGGTTAGGTCTCTTACATGCATTATGCCTATGGCGTCTAGTCAAGGAGTGCTTGTTAAACGAAATAGAACTCATATGTTTGAGTTGATTAGATGAATGATATTGAAGGAATTCCCTAGTGTGGGTATGTTGAATTTAAATGATCAGTTGTGCCATTGTAAAGGATGGATTTTATATCCTTTGGTGCAAGAACCTTATATATTGTATGATACAAGTGATTTGTTGTATCCCCCTAGATTGGGAACTTGAATATGTGATAAGTGATTAGATGTGAAATTGTATACTTGTCAGATTGGGGCTAGGACTTGATTTTATATATGTGAGCATTGCGGGAATGAATTATTCAGTTGTGACCCACTAGATTAGGGTTATGACTCAGTTTCATATTTATGAATCGAGTGAATGATTGATTTGATTATAACCCACTAGGTGTGGTAACCCCGGATGACTTGATGCGATCTCGTATGATCGGACCTTTTGGAAATTGACCCTATGGTGGTCTAGGCTCTATGTTGTTTTTATTAGCCATATTTAATGATGTTGGGACATTGTGGAAGTATTCCACAATGGGTGCTAGGTAACCCCTTGGACTTTCTAAGTCTGAAGAATTATCAAACCTCATGGTTTGTAGATCCATAGTGAGATTTATTGTGTAATGAATTGTTAAGGCTAAAGCTGGCATGTGATGGAATACGAATAATGAATGTAACCCCTAATAATTGATGAGTAATAGTGTTGAATTTGGAGTATGACGAGGTATTGGAAATGGTATATGATTTTGTGGTATGACTATGGCTAAATTGTGTGCCCTTGAGGTTATGATCATTAGATTAACTATGGGTTGTGAAATAACTTAGAAATAACAGGTGTGATTGTGAGTCGGTAGAGGGGAAACTAAATCATGTCATTACTTCCCGTTTGATTTAAAAGATGACATATTGGTGATAGAAATCACTTAATGAAGTGATATGATATGTGATGTATGTCCGATTTGTGAATCTTGGTTGTAGATTGAGGGGAAAATCCCTAATATGAAAGCTTATCATCTGATTTGGAGCCTTATTTGACCTCGAAGTTGTGTATTTCCTACGAGTTTAGTAACTCGTTTAGGCCTGAATCGAATTACAGCCGACAATGTTTGAATTAAACAGATGATTACTAAGTTGCTTGACCATGACTTCGGGATGGATGAGGCCCGATGATATAGTATTTACCCTGTAATTACTAAAAATATATGATTGGTACACCAATTTATGGTGATGTTAATTAAGATTTGACGATTGATATGGCATGATGGATGCCAAATTAACTATATAATGATGATGAGATATGAATATGTTAGTTGTGGACTGGTGAGGATAGTCACTAAGTCTTATATGGATTGGTATCGTTTGAAAATGTGTGACCGATGTGAGTAATGGGAATACAAAGTACTGGTCCCGATATGGCCTTACATGCCCTAGGCATTGTGGCAACATGCACTTATGCGCCAACTTTATGTGTTTGTGGTAACCACTACGGGATTGGGATGCCTTCCTGTATGTCGGATGCAGCAACATATAGGTCGGGCAGGTGTAGGGATTGTAACTGCTTATGGTGAATGTATTGCGCCTATCTGGACGTACTGAGTATGAACATGTAAGCTCTGTTGGACGAGTCGTAATTGATGACATATGACACACTTTGATGTAGGAATTTAAAGTTAAGAATGATAAAGTGATAATGAACATGTCTTGATGGACTTTGGGAAGTCCAATGTTAATTTCTGGTGTCGTTGAACCTTATTGGTGTGTGGCCTGAAGTATGGCCTTATGGTATGTATATCGATGTGAATTTCGAGGACGAAATTCTTTATAGTGGGGTGGATTGTAACATCCCGAATTTTATGAAAATAATTAAATGGAAAGGATAAATAATGAATAATTATAAATGGACTAACGAATGTCCCAAAATGTTAGAATAATTAAATTAAGATTTATGAGGGATAATTATAATTTATTTAGACCTTAAGAGTTAAAATTATACCCGGTTAGAATATGGGTGTCGGACCAAGTGTCTCCGATTGAGATGCCGTTGGTCAGGGCTGTTAAGAATATTATTGGAATCCGAATATGTCTTCGGAATAATTTTTGGAATTAGTATTAAGCCCGAACTGAGGTCCTGTATGTTATAAAACGGTAAAATCTTAATGAGAAGTAAAAACTTAAAAATAAAACTCTCTTCCTCCTCTTATTTTCACGCCACTCTCCTTCTTCTCCTTTCTATTTTTTTCCTTCATCCCTTTTCATTCTCTTCTTCTTCTTCTTCTTCCCAAAAACCTAGAGGAGGCTTTATGCTCTTTCCATTCCATTTTCATTCTCATGGAAGCTTGAAGGAAGCTATTGGGTGTTGATCCTCTTCCTCTCTTCTCCAATTTCGTTGGGTCTCTCTCCTCCCTTGGCCCTATTTTCGTTTTCATGGTGAGATAAGTTTTTCTCACCATCTTTGATAAAGTTAATACCATTCTTATGAGTTTTAAGGCTTGGGGGAGTAATGTAGGTAAATGAGGTATTTAATGGAAGCTTTAAATGTGGAACCCTAGAGTGGGTTGTCATAAATGTTAACATGGGTGGTAATAAATGAAGAGGATAAATGCATAGTTAGATGGTAATGAGGAATAAATGGGTATTAATGAGTGTTGTTGGGTTTTAGTGGAACCCTAATTTCAATAGATTGGGAAATTGTGAAATGTAACCCTTGCCTTAAGAATTTGGGAAAATGGATATGTTGTAACTTAGGAGGTTAAATTGAAGGTGAATAGATGATGTTTGAGATTGAATGTTGATGTTGATAAAATGGTGAACTAAGTCATGAGTTGCAAATGATGATATATACATGTATATAGGTGTGTTGATTTGAGGGATTAGTCTAAATTGTTGATGTCTATGATGTTGATAATGGTTGCAACCCATTAAGAGTGGACTAAGGAAATGGATATTTAAATTGATGAAGTCTTAAGTCTTGATATGCCCATTTGGGAATTATTAATTGATGATGACAGTTGAGTGATTCATGAGATGATTTGGAAGCCTCATGGATATGGGCCATGGTATTGTAACCCCTGAAACTTAGAGGATCTTGGTTTTGGGAAAGGAATTCCCGAAGCCTAACACAAGTATGTGAATAGGATCTTTGACACATTTAGAACTTGTTACCAAGCCTTAAGAGATATTTGTGGTTGTTTAAGAATTATGATGAAAGCCTTGTGATGGCTTATGATTGAATGAATACATATATGTTTGTTTGTTGATAGGATTGTGTTTCAGATGATGACGCGGAATAATCAGAGCACTCGGATTTCGGCTCTTCCCTCGAGGTAGGAGAGGAGTTTACATTCAAATTGCATGAGTAAATTGAGAGTGATTTGATGTATGTGTTAAATACTCATGCCTGCCTTGCCATATAGCTATTGAGATAATTGGAATGGCAAATTGATGATTATTGAGGATAATGTATGAGAATATATTTGTTAAAGATGATAAGTATGATTTTAATGTGAATAATAAGTTTGGAATGAAAATTTATAAGTATGAATTTTTGAACAGGTTGTATATGCCTCTTATTATGTGTATGAAATGTTGGATATGTGCAAATTTGGCTTATAATGAGATTTCATATGATGGGTTGAGAAAATTTTCGTTTTCTGCATAGATTCTAATAATCTCGCTCAAGCGAGATGGATTCTTGCTCAAGCGAGAATCCCCTGTATCAGTGTTATGGCCTCTGGGCCAATCTCGCTCAGGCGAGCGAGCTTTCCGCTCAAGCGAGACGAGTGAAAACTGAGCAAGTGAGACACTGGACGAATCTCGCCCAAGCGGGTGTGGCCGCGCTTGAGCAAGCAAGAGAGAAATTGGTTCTGGAAGTTTTTCGCTTAAGCGAATGACGAGGCAAACTGGACCTCGCTCAAGCGAGCAAGCGTGGAAACGGACACTGGCGTGATTACGCCCGAGCGAGCCGGGGCGCTCAAGCGAGATGGACGTGTCTCGCTCAAGCGAATGGGAATCTCGCTTGAGCGAGTGACCCCTGATGGAAATTTTATTTCCTTTTCCTAATTTGATGGTGTTGGGCCTTCCCTTTGTATTTAAGATGATTAAGGGAAATTTTAGGGATATATATTAATGACATAATAACGTGGTGTTGAATAGTGATTAAAATGTTGAGATAACTTGTTAATGCCTATAATATACATAATGAGAAACATAAACGTTGACCACCAAGACGGAATATAAAAGAAGGGCAAATAGGATATAATGATGGGGTTGTGAGATACACCCGAAAGTGATTATGAAATTAAAGAGAGAACGGTTATATGACATAGCACTGGTTATAAACTGGTGAACTGGAAATGATGTCGGTAAGATGTGGTAATGAATGATGTTGTGAGTATTCCCTTGAGAAACAGGGCGAATATTATTCTTATAAATCGTGATATACCCTTGTAGGTGTAAAGCAAGTGAGATCTTGTATATGTGGGTTGAGTGTAATAATGAAATGTCGTTGATGCCACACCAATTTATGTATAGATGAAGCAATGGCAATGAATAATATTGAGAAAATCCATAAGTTGATTATGTGGTAATAATGATGAAAATTTAATGAACGAAGATCATGAACAATACCGTTCTAGTTGATTGCAAGTTTTGACTTGCCATGTGATGTGAAAAATATATAGGTTACGTAATGTTAAGAACACGATTATATTGGGCATAAGTGTGATTGCCATATGTGGAATGAGGAATATGCCTCGAGTAATTCTATGTGTGGACTAATATGATGATGCTTGATATGCTTTTGATATCCATGTGTGGATTGCCATGAAATGATGTTTGTGGCCATTGAGATGCCAATTATACGAATGATGTGCCTTGAGGGGCTTTATAAACGATTATGTATAATTATTGAAATGCCAAATTAAATCCCTAATTGAGAGGGTGAGATATCCTTGCGAGGTTGTTGGGCACATGCATTATTGCATTGTTGCATTCATGGCATAGCATGGCATTGATATGTATTATTGTTGAATATATCACCTTGCGGGGTGCCACGAAGGGTATATCCCAGAGTGAAGACGATGTTATCGTATTATTGTTGAATATATCACCTTGCGGGGTGCCAGGAAGGGTATATCCCGGAGTGAAGACGATGTTATCGTATTATTGTTGAATATATTACCTTGCGGGGTGCCACAAAGGGTGTATCCCTGAGTGAAGATGATATCCTGTGGTTTGTTATTGAATTGAAACACCTTGTGGGGTGCCACGAAGGGTGTATCCCTGAGTAAAGATGATATCATGTGGTTTGTTATTGAGTTGAAACACCTTGCGGGGTGCCACGAAGGGTGTATCCCTGAGTGAAGATGATATCATGTGGTTTTTTATTGAATTGAAACACCTTGCGGGGTGCCACTGTAACACCCTCTTATATACACGAGACATATATTTATTGTTCTTGCTATTTTTTTTTGAAAGATATACATATTTATCACTTCTTATCTCGTGTATACAAGGACATATATACATCTGATTTTCTTTGAATTTTGAAAGTAAAAAGTTTCAAATTATTCATAATGATAAAATGAACTTTCAGAAAATCATAAGTGATCAAAGATT
This sequence comes from Clitoria ternatea, assembly GCA_037962975.1. Lineage (NCBI taxonomy): Eukaryota > Viridiplantae > Streptophyta > Magnoliopsida > Fabales > Fabaceae > Clitoria > Clitoria ternatea. The sequence goes on from CM075672.1 coordinate 81,299,737, forward strand.
ATAGTATCATATCCAAAGAATAAAGTTTATTAAAGTTTAACCTTTACATTGATTTACAATCATCCAACTTAATATTGTATTAAGGTAAACTAAAACTAAAAATTTGATACCTCTACTTCGACTGTAACCAATTATTTCCTTATCTTCAAACCATGTGATTTTGAATCCTATTCTTGTCACATCTCTTCTAGTATCCGATTGAGGATGAGACCAATTTACCCTGTTGTAATTTCATCCTTTCATCTTGAACTGCTAGCTATATATCATATAACATATATTTTGGACACAAAATTCAAACAAGAAGGAGTGAGAAACAGAATATTATACTTTACAGATAAGACATAAGCATAAGGGTTTTCACAATCTAATATAATAATTTCAATCACAATCATATACATAATCAATTATGAATGCAGAGTTTTTATCACATAAAAATTATATTTTTATTCACAACCACCCAGATAGAATGTCACAATCACATGAATGTCATGCAATGTTTTTAATACTATCATCTCATTCATTCTATGCATGTGGGCCCTTAAAGCTTTAGTTTGCACTGGGCCAACCAGGAGTTTACACTGTTCCATAAATTCCGGATAACATAAATGCCTTCATGGCATATGAATAGCTCAACTGGCGTGGAAACACTTAGAGACTAGTCAGACTGAGAAAGTTTTTATTGTGAAAGTACCCGACACTAGGGAGCGACCCCAGGTCACCTGAAGCACCCTTTCACACCCTCTCATCCCAAAATTGCAATTAAGCCTCCTCTAATGTATCCTCGGTTTCTATAATCCGTCCCCAGGCAATATCACATCTCATTTCTCTTTAATGATTCATGATGCATGAACTACTCGCATATTTAGTTGGTTAAGACTTTTAGAAACTCAATTATTAAATACCATAAAGGTTCACAAAATCATCATAATAAACTGTACATCCCCATAAGTTCTTCTTTGAACTTCTGTTATACTGAAATAATTTAGTACAGTCTTCAAATTCATATCTTACCAAAATTGAGTTTCCAAGCCTTAAATATCTCAAAACTTTCTCTTAAAAATCTTCACATATTTACATAATCTTTCTCAATTTGAATCTTAACTAGATTGAGTTTTAGAAATCTCGACAAAATATTCTTTAATTATTTCGTTGGGGAAAACCAAAATAATTTACTTTAAAATTCTAATTTCTAAAGAAAATAATTTAAAATCATTAACTAAGAATACTTAAAACTATAAAAATTTTCTTTAATTCAAGAATTAATTATCTCAATCTCTAATTTTCATAAAATGGCTTCTTTCTAATACTAGATTTTATTATAGAGATTAAAAATAAAGTTAGTGAAAATTATTTCTAAGAAGAAATAAAGGACTAAAATAATTATAAAATACTTTCTCTTGGAATAAAAATTTAAAGAGTAAGGTAAGAAAATTCTTACTGAGTTTTAACTTTCCGTCATGCTTGCTATATGCTCAAACTTCATATCACAAGGTCATCAATCATTCATCAACCACAATCAAGTATAGTAATCTCATCAATCATAGTCAAATATCATCAATCATAATTGCATATTATTAATCACAGTCTAATATTATAAATCACAATATCATTAATCGAAATCAAATATAATTAATTATAATCAAGTCAAATCAACTAAATATCGCTCATAAATATAATTCAAATTTTAATGGTTATTTAAATTAGTAGATTTGATTTTGAGTCTTTATAGTCCATTCCTCGCACAGGTCTATATAAGTCCATATATATAATCCAGTCTTCACATAAGTATAGTTCAGTCTAGACAGGTCATAATAGTCCAAGTCCTTGCATAGGTTTAGTTCGATCCATATAGGATATAAAAGTCCAAGTCCTTGCATAGGTTTAGTCCAGTCCGTATAAGTTATAATAATTCAGATCCATGCATAGATATTTCAGAATAAGTTACACAATCTATTAAATTTATTATTAATTTTAAGTTGAGAAGTTATTACTTTAAAATAATAATATTATTAAATTTAAAAGGAGTAGGGGACTCCTCCCATTATTCTTATGTCTTTTATATTATATTCTTATCTCACTCCCCCTTACCTCTTGTGTACCGATTCGTTATTGAAAATCTGTGCGCGCCTCGTCTCCGAGTTCTAAAATATACCAATTTTATTTTAATATAATTACAAGATGAAAATTAAGATTACTACTTAAAATAAAAATGGTAAATTTTGAATAGTGAATAGTGAATAGTGGATAGTGAATAGTGAATAGTAACAGTAAATAGTAACAATAAAGAGTAAAACGTGAATAGTAACGGTAAATAGTAAATCATGAATAGTAACGGTAAATAGTAAATCATGAATAGTAATGGTAAATAGTAAAACGTGAATAGTAAAGGTAAATAGTAATAGTAAATAGTAATTTACTATTTAAATAGTAATTTACTATTGAAATAGTAATTTACTATTGAAATAGTGTTTTACTATGTAGAATAGTAACTTAAAATAATATTATTTTCAGTATAATAATAGATTTCTTAAAACGATATAAAAATAACCCTAAAAAATATAAAAGAGATGTATTCGTACCTTAGAATTTTAGTAGAACCTTCTTCCAAAAAAATTTATTTCTCTCTCTTACTTCCACTACTATCTCACTAACACTACTATATTAAGAAAACTTAATCTGAAATTGTGAATTCTAAAGAAGAATTCCTTCGGTATTTATAGGAAAAAAATTACTATGCATTTCATTATTTTAATATAAAAGTACTATGCATTTTTTGAAATTTAAAACCTGGTTACTGTGCACCTTTTAAAAATTTCATACATGCATAGTGTTTTGTATAGTAAATGTCAGCAGAATTATTAAGCCAAATAGTAACCTTTCACTTGGTATATTTTAAATATTCAAAATTAATCCTTTTTGAAATTTAGCGATATTATATCAGTTCTCACTAATTTTATGATAAGTAATATAAAGTTTTAAATTTTAAAAATCTAAAATTTTCTATTAATAAAAATTTATTAGTACGTTTTCGATTGTTTTACGATTGGTAAAAATCAAGATTTTACTCAAACCGATAATTTTTAGATAAGTCTACTTGAAATGGATTTTAGAAAATTTTCTTATAATTTAACTTTACATTCTTGTAAATATTTTTAATTTTAAGTAACTTTATATGAATTTAAAATTATTTAAAATATATTATTTTAATAAAATAATTCAAAAAATTCAAAAAATTGTAGAAAATCATAAATATTATATAGATCAAAACGTTCAAAAGAACCATAGTCTAATTCCTTCAAAATTTTATTTTAAAATTCTAATAAGAGTTAAATCTTAAATATGTAAAAATATAAATATAAGAACATAAAATAAAAATGGTGAATAATAAAGATATTAAAAATTCTTAATATAATTTTCTTAATTAGTGAATACTAATTAAGTCATTTTAAAATTCTCATTCAGAAATATTTTCATTTTTTTATTATTATTCTTTAAAAAACAAATAATTAAATATAAATACCTAAATTTCAAAAAAAAATGAAAACAATAAACTAACTTATAGTAAGTATTTCTCAAGAAAGATATATTAATATCTATTTTCTATTTGTGTTGAAAATGGGATGTTACAGCCACGAAGGGTGTATCCCTGAGTGATGATGATAATTTAAGTGATTGTGATCATTATTGAATTAAAAATCTGATCCGTTGCATATGCATTAAACAGTTGACATGTGCATTAGCCATAAGAGCATGGCATTGGAGATGGGATGACCACGAGTGATGAGAAACCCCTTGCGAGGAGGAATTGAGAGAAACCTTAATGAATTGACGATGATAATTTTGTGAATGCCCTTGTTGATAAGTGGCAATGTGATTGTGTATGTGATTGTGTATGTGCTTGTGCTTGTTTATGATATGAATTGTGAATCATGAGGCTTGTATGCCTATGATAATAATGTGATGATGATCGAATGATAATCTAATGAATTTATAGCAAAGCACACATGACGATTATATGCATATACACACGATCATAATATATATATTATTCATCATTTTGAATGTATAACTCACTCTCCCATGTGGTCTCCTTTTTAGCATTGTGATGTAGGTTGCCATGGGATGAGTTCGGGTGTTAAATTGAAGCTTTGGTGAAGGTAAATAGTGGTAATGGAAGTGCCTTGGCCGGCAACATTTAAGAGTTCTTATGTAATGAATGAATTGTTTATGAGGATATAGAGGATTTAGTGATTTTGGATATGTATATGCTAATCCTTTGAATTTATGAATAGTGAATATAAATGTAGTATATAGGAGATATCTTAATGTGTACTAGAAGGATTGAAATTGGATGATGATCATTGATAATAGTGATAGTTGGGGAAAAATTCCCAGATGTATATTTATATGTATATACCTTTATATCTTAGGCAATGCATGCATATGTTGTATGTGCATAAATGGGATATAGTAATAAGTTTAAGTTAGGAGTTTTACATGCTTTGCCTAGCCTTTTCTCATATCGTCATATATGGGACTAGGCGTATGCCCGGTATACATATTCTTCCGCTATAAACTCTATTATTTTCGTATACCGTTATGGGCAATTTAGATGTCGATCGAGCTTTATTTTATTTAAATTGTACGCTTTAGTTTTCTGTGATTCGAGTTTCGGTGTGACACCGGTATTATTTTGAAACGCGAAAAATTTACTCTTATTTTATTTATCATTATGTTGATCACATCAAAATTTGAGTCCGGAAAACCAGGGTGTTACAACTAACACTACTTCTTCTGAGGACCCTGATATCCTTATTGAGGAGGAGCAGTAGTTTGGATCTCGTGACCCTACTAAGTTCAAGACCGATGCGAAGTGGGCTAGGTTCCACCAGATTAAGGGTCAGAGGCTTATCTGGGAGAGAGTTCTAGACCTGGGAGTGGATTATCCTGAGCTGATGGGAGAGATACAGAGGAGAAGGTGGGGTACACTGTTTTCCCTATCCACTGAGGGAGATCCCATCCTAGTGATAGAGTTTTACACGAACACCTACCGAACTCACGAGGACTTGCCCAACATTGGGCAGATGCGGAATAGCTGGGTAAGGGGCGGGCACATCACCTATCACAAAGATACTATTAGTGCCCTACTAGGCAATCCTTGAGAGCCTACTTCTGAGAGTGACACTTGTTTCTATAAGGAAAACAGAAACAAGGGTGCTACTAAGGATGGTGATTTAGGATACTTCCTATATCAGGTTTCTCACTCCTTGAGCAAAGATGGAATTTATTTTAACCTGAGTAGGGTTAATAGATCTCTATCTAATCTGTTCAAGACCTAGATGACTCCTTTGGCTCAGTCGTGGTTTTATTTAATGCTCCATAATATCACTCCAGTTTCTCACCTCTCTTCTCTACCAGTTGATAGATGTTGTTTGTTGTATTCCATTCTTCAGGGCCACATCATTGACATAGCCGAGCTCATATCTGAGCAGATTTACTTATATGCCCTTGGGTATAAAGTGAATCACCCTGTACCCTTTTCGCTGATTATTTTTGCCTTACGGATGAGGCAGGGGTGCAGGTGCCATCACCTTGAGCAGGAGGCTCAGCCTAGGAAGAGAAGGAGGAGACTACCACAGCCACCATCTACTAATGTTATGACATAAGGATTTGCTAAGATGATTATAGAGCATCAGCATATAATACAGATGATGGTTAGTTCTCATAGAGCTTATGTGCATCTTCTTGACTCCTTTTACCAGTACAGGATCTAGGGAAAGGGAGCACCATTCATGACACTGGCCGAGTTTGCATCTCATGTAGCTTGGCCAGGTGATCAGCCCACATATCCTGATGTAGGAGGACCCTCTGGAGCTCAGGCTGACACTACAGATGAAGAGGGTGATGCTGTTGAGGAGGGTGGTGATGATGAGCATATGGAGGATAATGACTAAGGGCCATGTTTATTTTATGTATTTCTATTACTGCTTTTACATTTAGTTTAGTTTGATATTTACTTGGGTATTTTGATATTTTGGTTTGGATTATATATATTACTGTGGTTTGATTTTTATTCTGTGTGGTTTGATTTTATAATTATCTTCTTTTCTTAATAATAAAATCAAAAACAAGTGTGGTTTTCTAAATAAGAAAATCAAATTTTTGAAAAATGAAAACACAATTGAAGTTTTTAACAATAAGCCATTTTTAATAATCAACGATTGATTCTTTTCCAACTAAGGCATTTTGATAAAACCCAATTACAATGATCTTATTAATAATCAAGCTAATTTTGAAAATCCAGTAAGCTGAGAGATCTTAAAACACTTGAGGGTTTCGATATAATTTCTTTCAAATTGATTTTGCTTGATTCTTTGATTTGTGTTGTTCTACAAAGGATCCAAGAGCATGATCAAGGCACATTTTTGGTAAACACAAGAACTTAGGGCCAAAAAGCTTACCATGGTAAAATATGATAGCCAATTTTGAGCCTTAAAAATAAATTCTTGCCACCCTTAGCTGATAATAATTTTAACTATTCCGTTTATCTGATTAAGTAAAAGAGCATTTAAATGAAAAATATTTTGAGTGTTCTTACAAAAAAGGGGAGTGAAATTATAAATTTAACTCTTTTCAAAATCATCAATGATGCATGTATATGAAAAATGAAAAATAAAATGAAAATAAAATATGTATGCAAAATCAGAAAAGAAACAATGAAAAGGATTAAGTTGGGGGTATTTACCAAAAGGGAAGTGAGATTTTGGGTCAAGAAAAGCACCCTAAGAAATTATGAAATACTCTTTTATGATTTCAGGTGTTTGATTTCCTAGAAAAATCATGAATTCTTGTAACCAAAGCCTCATTGCAACCCTTTAAAAGACCTTGTGACTCTTGTTTGATTTGTTATAAATGACAATTGATTAGATGAAAATCAAAATTAAATTTGTTTGATTTTATGATCGATTGAGCTAACTGATTACCTTTTTACAGAGATTAACACTTGTGAGGTAAGCCTTGAAATAAGCTTAATTTATTGATATGACTGTATAAATTTTATCTTCAAGCCTCTTTTGTACAAGATTTCTACTTTTGATCATTCCAAACGGTAAATTGTATATTACTTCATGTAGTGGTAAATTTTTAGACTTTTCAAAAATTTGATTTCAAAAAGATTGTTTTGCTTTAGTTTATTTTGCTTGAGGGCGAACAATTACCTAAGTTAGGAGTATTTGTTAGTTCTTAAATTTACTATTATTTTCTTAATAAAAAATGCGTTAAAAAATAATAAAAATTAGTTTAAATTGTAATAAATTTAGCTTTTAATTATAATAAATAGAAACTATTGAAGTTGAACTCCCATGATCCATTTTCTCTAGTTTTGTAGCAAAAAGCCAAGGATTTAAGGAGAAAATTCATTCAAATCTAAAGAGCTACCGCGTAGCATCAATCCCATGTGCGACGTCAGGGTTTAGATGCTGACGCAGTGCATCAGCCCCATGTGTAGCGTCAAAAGCTACGTGGACTCCATTGGCATATGGCTTTACACTCAGAATTGGGCCAATTAATTAATCTAAAAGGCCAATCCACTACCAGAAAATGGCCAAACTTGAAGTGGATCATGTCTGAGGATTATTAGGACAAAAATGGGGGATTATGTCTAAAAATCAGGAAGATTAATGGAGACCGAGTCAGAGGTCTCCTCAGCTCTATAAAAAGGGCCATTCTCCACCCATTTTTGGCATCCTTTCTTCATTTTTCTCTTCATTCACTCGAATTTAGAGTGTCTTTTCTGAGGTAGCATTCTAGAATAGTTTCCATATACTTGAGAGTGTCACTACTAAAAAACCTTCTGATTGCTACTCAAACTAGTGACCGACACACACCGTCGCTAATATAGTGACCGTAACCCAAAAAAAGACCCTAGAAAGAAAATTAGTCACGACAATAGCGGCCAAACTCACCCCGTTGCTAAAATTTACAAAATTCCATCGCTATTATTGTCACTAAAGAATCTCCGTCACTGACGCGGTCGCTAATACTTCCCTCCATTCTTTTTTGTTTCCCTCCATATTTTTTTATTGGTGCAAAGAAGTTAGCGACAGAACTCACGCGTCGCAACGGTTTTCATGGGTTACGACGGCCGGTTTTCCGTCACCAAGTTAACCTGATCCAAATTTTTTATGTTAGAAAAATAGTTTATGTTAGCGACCGCGTAAGGTAGTCGCTATAAGAACATGATATAGCGACCAACCTAGTCGTCCCTAATTAGGGACAACGTTAGTGATGACTAGAAAAAGACTGTGTAAGAAAATACAACGACCACTTCAGCGACCAACTAAATACCGTCACTGAAGCTATCGCTAAATTTCCCTCCTTTTGTTTTTTGGTTTCCCTCCACCTTTTTTTGTTGACGCCCATATTAGCGACGGGGTTCTTGTGGTCGCTAGATGAAAAATTAGAAAAGGTCGTCGCTAAAGCCGTCGCTTGTGCCCTATATTAGCGACGTCAGTTCTTGGTCGCTAATCTTGGTAATCGTGATGGTTCAGCGACGGGTTATTTCATCGCTAGTTAAGTCAGTGTAGCGACGGGGCTGGTGGTCATCGTTAATTTTAACACGTGTCAACCCTTTATTTAATGTAGAGACCTTTTTAGGGACGGTGTGGTTTCTGTCACTGAGTTTTATAAACTTTTCGAGGTTCCCTCTTCTTTGTCAATTTGTATGTTGCCCTAAATCCCCCCTCTTCATTTCTCCCCCCAACCCTCATTAATCAAAGCTTCCCCTCCAACACTTCCGGTTAACCGACCAGTCGTCGACCATCCAATGTAAGTCCTTCCCTCTCCATGGAGCTTTTGATTGTCTCTCTCATTAGCTTGTTTTTTGTTTTCTCACACTCTCGTCTCTATTTTGCTTATCAATGGCAGCTGTGAAAAGTTCAATTTTTTGGCTCTCTCTCACTCTTTCACTGTCTGACACATATTTCGGTGACCTTCGTGAAAGTTCTGTTTTCTCTTCTCTCACCTTTGAGCTCAGCTGGTAAGTCCCCTAACCTGTGTTGCGATTTCTGTTTGAATAAAAGCCAATAGGGCTACTTGATCTGACTTGAACTGGGAAATTATATAATGTTTGTTGGTTTTGTCTATAATGTGTATGTGTGTAATGAATATTGGGTAATCCTCATCCATGGGTCCTATGTCTACAAAAGGCACTTATTTGTTAGTAACATTTGTGGCGAGGGACAGGATTGATCAAGCTCCATAGTTTCTAATTGTATTTCTCAAATACTTTCTACTTTTGTTGGCTTGATCAACTTCCTTAATTAAAGATTTCTTTGATTCATGCACTCCTCTAGTCATAAAGATGCACAGGATTTGATTCTTTTGGTAGCTCAGTATAGCACTAATGTGCCCTTTGTTCATTCAACAAATTTAACTCCTTAGCATAGAATTAATTACATTAATGCTAGAAAATAACTTGCTCTTATAATGAGGGAGCCTGCTCTTATACCTGACCTTAAAATGTACCATAATATATACTTGAATACCCCTTCTAAAGAAATGTCAGTGGCCTTTTATTTGAAGTAAAAAGATACTTAAAATGAGATAAATATTATTATAGAAAGGCACATAAACAAACTAAAAAAATACTATAAGTTTCTATATCTGTGATGTTTGTCTTATCTGATTGAATAATCATTGAGAAAAGTCATATTTATAACTTTCTATTCCTTTTCTGACTTGGAAAACATGTGAGAAAAATTTAATTGTTTTATGTATAGAACCATTATCATTGGATTTGTTATAGTTTATAAGTTTTGAAAACAATAAAATTTTCGAAATGATTTTTTGTATCCACTATGCTATATGACTTACAAATCAGAATAAATGAACAAAAGGCCTGACCTTGGTGCCATGTTTGGAAATATTTGAACATAAGGTCAGAGAAATGATGTAAAGGGAATTTGCTATCTGAAATTTGGATAATAAAGTAAGGAATGAATGAGAGGGAACTTGTTTATCCTTGCTTGAGTTAATTTTATTTTTGATGATTTTTCTGAAACTTTAGTTTTGATAAGCCTAGTAGCTTCAATTGATCCTTGTAGTTGTATTTTATTCAGTGCAACTAGCAGGTTAAGACTTGGTTATCGTCATACATAATACTGTTGATAAATATATGTGTAGTTTTAAACGTGAAGGATCTTTAATTGTACATAATATATGTATAAGCTTATTCAGATTGATTATTTAACAAAATTAGATGCTACCAGTACTCGTTCCCATCATCACATCTCCTGCTTTTTCATTTTTGTGTTGTGATTTGTCAATTACCATTGATTCTGCTGAGAAAAAAGGTCTAATTAGCCAACAAGCTTGTAGGTCAATTTCCATTGGCTAGAATAAAACTTTAGAGAGCTGATGATGGTAGGAGGTTCAACCCTGCACCAGACTAGTGTTCCCTTATCCCTACTTGGGAGTTTGCACCCCCAATGTACTAAAACAAAATCCAACTTGTGCAACTTTATACGTGATAAGAAATCAACAGGATAAAATTTTCATTAAAATTAAACTTAATATTACCCCCTTGTGATTTCTAACACAAGTCTAATTTAATTTTCAACAAAACGTTTCTCACATTGATTTCTTATCCCATGTATGGTTGTATAGGTTAAAAAAACCCTTGAGAAAGACATTAATCTCCTTAAAAATTAATTGATTGGACTGATTAAGAATGGAATGATACTCATTAAAATCAAAGCTGAAATTAAAGTTGTGTTGTTTCCCTACTTTTGAACTAGAAACTTCTTCCTTTTTATCCTTACACTAGGACGTCTTTTTGAGTGAGCATGTAAAATCAAGATCTGACATGTCCAACTTAAATGATGATATCATGTCAAACTCACCATCCAGATTAAAATTCATGTCCCTACCAAAAATTATTTTAACAAAACTAATTAGAAACTTCAAACTCACAACTGCATTTCATTAGCATATTTCATATATGTATATCCAAGTAATCAGTGCTAAAAGAAACATTATTCTATATAAAATATCATAATCATAATCACAATAAATATACAAAAACATTAAAAAAATGAACACTTAATTCTTTATATCACCCTTCTCCAGTACAAATTACTAATCATCAAACCTGACAAACTAAAATCATTTTAAAACATGGAAGGATTCAGAATGAAATTTAAAAGGTAATAAAATCACACCCAAGGAATGATATGTTACATGATCATGGCTCAAAAGTCAGAAGATTACACAATTAACTATTGATACTAATCACAACAAGTGGATATACTAATTGGTAGCAGTCAGATTTGGAATCTTAAAATAAATAACTGCATTAAACATTTTGAAAAAGTAATCTTAAGATTGTCTCTTATAAAATAGGGTAAGATTGTTTCTTACAAATGATACATGTGATCACTAACAAAACAAGTATCAATGTTGTGTGATAAGCTGGTACCGGTAGTTTGTCATGTCGTGTGTACATACATATCAACTGTCATATAAAGCCTCAGCCATGAGAGGTTCACATGTGTGAGTGAAGCAGAGTTGTTCATCATTCCCTCTAATAAAATTATTTAATGAATTTAAAATATCTAAAATTTAATCAAATTAAGAGTTTATCAAATCAAAATTTAAAAAATATATTATATATGTAGTTTGTATCAGATTTTAGATTTTAGAATTACTTTTAAAAATAAATTCGAGTTCATCAATCTTTATTGTTTATATATTTATATTACATTATTAAATTATATACATAAGTTAAACTTAAATGAGATTTAAAAAACTCTAATTAGTGTTTTGTAATTTTTATGGTGGTAATTCTATTATTAAAATTGTTCTTGATTTTATTAAATTAGAATTATATGTCTTATATTTGGTATTACAAATTGAATTGGATATCATCATACATTTAATGGAACTAAACCAAGTTATAATTTAATAATAATCAAATAAAATGATATTTTATCTAAAAATGATGAAGAAAGGTATTAAACTGATTGGAACAGCTTTATTTTTGTGTCTATCTTTGTGATTGCCAATTGATTAGAAGAGAGAAAACATAAAAATGTCGAATGCATATTAAAGATTTTTCATTTCGTAATTAACAAGAGATGAATTTTGTAATTATTACACCTTGTTGACTATGGCATCCAACACTTTGATTTCCCTCATTTGATCCAAAATGCTTGAACTATTATACAAAAGCCTTCTTTTTGAGTTACTGGTTAGTGGCCAAAATAATGATGAAACATTATACTTTTGGCATCTTGTTTGTTTCGTGTTTCTCTAAAGATATCATGGTTGCCCATTACTTTGACATTCTTATCATGCTAGTTTTATTCTTAACACTGACATAGAGTATTGAGAGCAAGTTTGAATTCTCATTTTTCATACTTCTCCTTCCATACTTGTTATTATAAGAATTAAAAAAATCTAGTTTTATCTGTGCAATAATTCATCTGTATGAGTCACCTCTGATGACAAAAACTGAGAAGCTCACTGAACAACCAATAGAAGCTAAAGCTCAATGTTGGTTGTGAATCTGTTATTAGAAAAAATGGATAAATAACACAAACTGAAACATAACATATCACTGAAATCATCAAACATATACTACTCATAATCAACAACATCACCAAAGTAAATAAATAAAAGGACAACCTCAATCCATTAACATGGCCACCTTGAACCACTTGATAGCATCAACCAGTGTTGTGAGATCAAGTGATGGCATAAATTTGTTTAGTGTCAGCCCCTAAATCATTAACAGAATGATTTAAATAAATTAACTCATCCAAGAAGAGTCATTATAATCAACCCTTAGAATGTTTAATAATGCAAATGTAGTCTCTGTTGCGTCTAGACCAAGACTCATTCTCACGTGGATCCCAAGTCTCTAGATCACTAAGAAGTCATTGCTATGTAAATAATGCCACATCTCTACTATGTTGTTGTGCCTTTGAGATTGTGTAAATAATGTCAACCACTTCTCGGTTTGTCATGCAGACTAGCACACCTTACGCGTGGTCTTTGTTGGCCTTTATTCAGCTTCGTCTCCAGCGCTTACTTTCTTTCCCAGGTAATCCCCTAACCCTAACTTTTCTCTTCATGTGTGTTGTATCTTTTGAAGTGTATACATGTTGATTGTTTTTTGTTAGTGGAGAGCAGAGCTTATTAGGCATTGCTTATGTGTGCTGATAACATGTTTTAAAAGTGTGCATGTGTATTGTTGTTTTTTTAGTAGAGAGCAGAGCTCATTAGGTGTTAACCTGGCGATAGGGTCTGAACCGTTCGTTTCTACCACCGGGTTGTTAATTGGCAAGCGCACCAATCGTTTGTAGTTTTCAAAATTTAGATATCGTTCCACTGGGATTGAAAGTCTAATAACAACAGTAATTTTCTATTCACTATGGTAAATGTGAAGAAAGTTATAGACAAAAGAATGATTTATATACAATTTATACAGTATTCACAGGATAGCATGATTGAGTAGTTCATGAGCTAAAAAAAAATAAAAATCTATCTAAAAAGTTGAGTTGCAATCTAGAATACGTAAGATACTTGAGATAAACACATATAAACAAATTATGTTGGAAATTGGATCCCTAATCTAGAATAACAATGATGAACTCAAGATATGCATATTTAATCATCAAGTTTCATGTCATTGCAGCTTAAAATCATTATAACCGATTCCTCGTGATGTAAATTCTAAGAATTCACCGTAAAGTCCGATCCCTCGTGAGCTTTCTCAGTAAAAACTTGCATTAAGACCTAGCCTTATGGCAACAATGGTTAACAAGCCCTATAGAATTGAGATGCCAAGGGTATTCCAACTTTTACTTTCATCAAAACAAGTTTCAATACGGCATGAATAATCATTCTCCCGTTTGATATTCATACTAATAAAACAAGTTTCAATACATATGAAAATCATTCTCCCGTTTGACGTTCATATTAATAAAAGGTTGAAATACTAACATGGACTTGAATCATAAACATGCAGAGGTCGAATTCACAATATTATACTCAATAGATTAGTTCACCAATTCCAACATAAACAAATTAGTTACACATGGTAAAAGTAGAAACAACACTTACAGAGTTTGACATTACGAAGACGATGGAAACTTCACGATACAATGATCATAATACACCACAACACTCTTAAGTATCTAGAAAACTATTCTAGAACTACAAACTCTAAAAGAAATACTCAAAACTCGAGTATAGAAGAGAGGAAAGAACTCTGAAAATAGAGAATAGGATGTCATGAATGGTGTTGGATGGCCCTATTTATAGGGCTGAGCAAGGGTTCTGACGCTACGCATCAGTGTGATGCTACGCGTCAGTCCCCTGACTCAGCCTCCATTAACGTAGCTGGTAGTGGCCACCTTGGAATATTATATTCAATCATGCTTGGCCATGTGTCCCTGTCTCCACTGCGTTTTGGCCATTTGTGCTGAGTGGAGTGGCCAATAATGGGTCACTAAGTGAGTGCTTGGCCAGCTTGGCTGTAGAGTCCACGCAGCACTGACGCTACGCGTGGCTGTGACGCGTAGCGTCAGCATAAAAAGTAGCTATGGACGCTACGCGTGGGATTGATGCTACGCATCAGATCCTCCAGTATAATCTTCTCTTGAATTCTTTACTTTTTCACTACAAAACTAGAGAAAATTGATCAAGGGCAGATTATTTCCAACAACATCTATTTACTGAATTAAAACCTAATTTTCTAACAAATTATCCAAATTTTTATTATTTTTAGGAAATTTTTATTAAAAGATTTATTGTAAATTTGAGGACTAACATTAGGCATTGGTTTTATGTGATGATAACATGATGTTTTCATACATATGTATTATTGTTTGTTAGTGGAGAGCAAAGCTCACTAGGTTGTTATGATTATCTCTCTCAATTTCATATACAATGCATAGCATATATATTTAACTGTATTGGGAAGTTTTGTGTATGTAACAGGGCGTTTCTAAATTTTGGAAATGTCTAGTTTACAGGGGAGACTCGGCCAAAATGTTGGTAGGCTCCCTTTCTTAGGGAACTTAAAAAATGAAACTCAACTTTAATAATGTAGGGTTTAGTCGTGTGTGTACCCATTAGGTTCCCGTTCAAGATTTAAAATAACCGGCTGACATACCGTGTTGTGTTGGATCTTGAATTGTCCCGGTTGGACAGTTTGGTATGAATTTCTAACCAATAGGGCATAACCCATCAATGTTGTATGTGGTCTATCTTGAGTCATTGAATGTTCATTTGAAATTTTCGTTATGGTGTTTCATATTGTCTCCAGGGTGCATGTCTGCGTGCGGTGTTTCATACCGTATGTATCTCTACATACTCGGGGACCAATGTGAAATGCTGCCAAAATTCCAAATGAACATCAACAAATCTAGATAGACCGTAAACAACATAGACGGGCTACGGATGGTTGTATATTCATCCCGAATGGGATAGGGCCCCACCTACTTGTAACATCAAAGAGATAGAGAGCGCACCATGCCTAGTAATTATATAATGTTTAAATCAAAGTAACTAGAACTCTGGTCGTTAGATATTGTGAATGAAGGTTTCGGCAAATTGGCGATGGATGTACAACAGGCTAGATCACAGTCGGTGAGTGACTGAGGAGTTTATGACGGGGCTGTTCGAGTTTATTTCATTCGCTACAGTGAACACGCCTGGTTTTGAAGCAACTAACAAGTTTCATTGTCCGTGCTTAAGGTGCAAATGCATGAGGTTTGAATATGCGGATGATGTCATGTGCCACCTAAGTCAGAAGGGGTTCATGGAAAGATACTATTGTTGGTACAAACATGGTGAGTAGTTACCATCCAGGCCATCAGCCGTAATCATTCAACAATCTTACTATGAGGTTAAAGGAAACAGGGATGCGTACAACAACATGGAGCAGATGGTGATGGATTATGTTGGACCCTTCACTGGGTGTATGCTACAACATGATGACCAAGCAGAGAATGAGGACGATAATGTAGAGGAGGATCCTAATCTAGAGGTGAAGAGATTTTATGATTTATTGGCGGCAGCTCAGACTCCATTATGGGACGGCTGTGATAGTCACACTGAATTATCCGTCTCTCTAGCTGCTTTAAGTCTAAAGGTAGATTATAATCTTTCAGGAGGTTGTTTTAATAGGATGGTCAATCTAATGGATTCCACCATACCTGTTAATCATCGAATGCCATCAAACCTGTACCATGCTAAGAAAAGGGTGGCAAACCTAGGGTTGGGTTGTGTGAAGATAGAGTGTTATGTTGGCAGGTTATGCTATTCAGAAATAAGTTTGCAGATAAGAGTGTCACAAAATGTGTATATTGTAATGAGGAACGCTACAAAACTGTTAAAAGGAGAAGAAAGGCAACTAGGACGACCAGGAAGAAAATGTGATACTTCCTCATAACACCGCGCCTTTAACGCCTGTACGTCTCATTGTCCATGGCAAAACACATGCATTGGCATGCTCTGAACCAAACACAGGAGGGGCTTCTATGCCATCCTTCTGATGGGAAAGCATGGAAGTGTTTGGATGAGCTATATTTGGACCTTTCTGGTGAGGTGCGCAATGTACGACTTGGCTTATGTACTGATGGGTTTAACCCGTTCGGTCAATATGAAAGAGCATACTCTTGTTGGCCAGTCATACTGACCCCATACAATCTGCCTCCTGATATGTTTATGAAAAGGGAGGTCATGTTTCTTTCTATACTAGTTCTAGGACCCAAAGGCAAACATAGACGTATTTTTGTAATCGTTGGTTGAAAAGTTATCACAATTATGGGATGTCAGGGTAATGATATATGATGCGTCTTTGAAGAACAATTTCATGATGCGGACTATTTTGATGTGGACCATTAATGACTTTCTAGCATATGGTATATTTTCTGGATGGTCAACGTCTGGGAAGCTTAAGTGCGCTGTATGCATGGAACATACCAGGGGTAACCACTCCTTGTTAGTGGCAAGACAAGTTTCTTTAACTGTCATACAAAGTTTCTACCGTTGGATCACCCGTTTAGGAGAAACAAAACCACTTTTAAGAAGAACAAGGTTGTTAATGAACCTCCACCCCGTAGGTTATCCAATGCATGGGTTTGGCAGAGAGTCAAAAAGTTTCTATACATCTGGGATAAGAATGTTAAGGAGTTTATGAGTTATGGGAAGTAACACCACTGGGTGAAGCAGAGTATCTTGTGGGATTTGACATATTGGAAAGACTTGTTGTTAAGACACAACATTGATGTCATGCACACTAAACGAAATGTTTTCATGAATATCTTGGTGTAATGGACACTGTAATGGACATCAAAGGGAGAATAAAGGACAACAAGAAGAGTCGTCTAGACTTTCCGATTTGGTGTCCTAGGAAGGAGTTGGAATTGAGGGATGCGGGTCATGGAAGAATGTTTAAACCCCATGCAAAATATGTTTTAACTAGACCTCAATAGATTGTTGTGTGTGTTTGGATGAATGGGTTGACCCTACCTGATGGATTCATTTCTAACTTGAGTATATGTGTCGATGTGAAGGAGGGTAGGGTGTTTAGTATGAAAAGTCATGATTGCCATATGTTTATGTAACAACTACTCCCCTACGTGTTTTATGCCTTACCAAAACCAATTTGGAAACCGTTGGTTGAGTTGAGTCACTTCTTTAAGGAGTTGACGGCAACTTTGTTGACTATGGAGAAACTTCTGAAAATGGAAGAAACTGTCCTGGTATTGATTTTTAAGTTGGAGCAGATTTTCCCACCAAGTTCTTTTGACTCGATGGAGTATCTGCCTATCCATCTGCCGTACGAGGCCTTAGTTGGTGGCCCGGTGCAGTATCGTTGGATGTATCTATTCGAAAGGTGAACACTAGAACTCTTTAATTTCCTTGCAGACATTTCCTATAACAGTATTTTCTAACTTAACATTTGTTTATGTTGTTGAAGATTCTTACGGTCTTTAAAAGACAAAGTGTCAAACAAAGCATGCGCTGAAGCATCAATTTGCGAGGCATACTTAGTCGAAGAAATGACAACTTTTGCTTCTTTCTATTTTACGACGGAGATAGAAACTACAATGAGTAGAATTCCCCGTAATCTTGGGGTGGCAACCCGTACAGGGTTGGATGTCCGGGGGGAAAGGTCACAAAATATTACATTGATGAGAAAGATCAAAAGGTGGCTCATTTGTATATTCTTTTAAATTGCCCAGAAGTGGAACCCTTTCTTGAGTAAGTTACTAACTTATATGTTACATTCTAAACCATGATTTTATAGTATCTAAATTTCTTTCCTTTAAATAGGTTATATACAGATATCCTAAAACTTGAGCAAAATGATTTAACTGATGACTAAATTCATAGTGAGGTGTCATCCAAGTTCATCGGTTGGTTCGCACAACATGTAAGACCCGCATACCATGTGTTTTTTGTCTGTACTTCTAACGTTAGGTATCTAACTATGTCATATTTGTTATGTTTTACATATATACAAGACCCTAACAACCATATTGAAGATCCTTTACTCCAAGCCCTTTCTTGGGGACCAGTGAAAATTGTTAAAAAATGGCCCATTTACTATATAAATAGCTACAAGTTTAACATTTTTCAATGGAGTGAAGGGATGCGTACCCAAAACTACGGGGTTTGTGTTAAAGGCACAGCAAGACAGTTAGAGGAAGACTTTTATGGAGTGCTGACAGAGATTGTTGAAGCTTCTTTCTCTGGACGACTAAGAAGAGATATTGTTCTATTCAAATGTGATTGGTATGATAACACAATCGGTGTAGGAACAAAGGTTGACAATAACTATGGCTTAGTTGAGGTCAAGATATAAAGGGTTTGATCCCTTCATTTTTGCCCAACAAGCTGAGTAGGTTTATTACACAGACTTCCCGGGAGGGCATCGGGACTGGTACGCAGTAATCAAGGCCAAGGCCCAAAGTCAAATCACTGACAATGTCTCCGATGAGGTTGATGGTGGTTATCAGCTTGCACTGAATAAGCTCAACGATAGTCATTTGTTGTTCAACATTGATCCAGTCATAATGGATGGGACACTTGCCACTACTGGGGGTGAACACATTGACAAAGACCTTGTCTCCCGATCAAAACGGTCTAGGGATGATTTGGATACTGATGAACTTGTTGAAACAGATAACCACAGTGACACTGAAACTAAGGGGGAATTTCAAACTGAAACAGACACAGAGTATGTAGTTGTTAAACATATATACATAGGTTTATATCCTAAGACTAACATTTATTTTCATGGTTTTATCCACAGATGACGGGACGTCGACTACCCTTCAGTAGGGGTGGTGGGTCCAGGACCCCAGCATCCCGTCTGGGGATTCCCACCCAGAGCAGGGAACCACTCCATCACAGGTGCAGACCACTCCATCACCCTCACATATGACCACTCCTTCACCACCACAATAGACCACCACATAACAGACTCCTGGAATTGGTGGTTTGGACGACCCTGGCCTTGAGGCCACCCACCTTCGGTATCCCCTATACCCATGCTGGTACTAGTGTCGGCCGGAGACGAGTAAGTCACTAATAATTTGTTTTAAGTTTCTTAGTTGGTAGCTTGTTACTTACCATGTGTTATAAAACTCACATACTTTTATGTTATTTGTATGGCAGTTTATTTACTACTTTAGTGGAAAGACTTATTGGTTTATTGTATGTTAGTGGAAAGACTTGTTGGTTTATTGTATGTTGGTTTATTGTATGTTATTTGTACTGGGAACTCTTCTGTTTGTAACAGGGTAACTATTCAAATTTAGAAATGTTATATTTACAGGGGAGACTCTGTTGAAATTTTGAGAGTCTCCCTATGTTGTATGTTATATTAACTTATAATTATTGAGATTACAGCTTTGTTGATAGTAATCGCACTACCAAAGCGATTACTAAGGTTTTGAAGGCCCGGTGGGATGGTTTATACATATCTTGGACAGATGCTGGGAAGGTTGTCCAAGATAGGTGGTTTAACACCTTCTCGGTAAGTTACCACATGAATTTGTTGTGAATTTATGGAAAAAACACACCTCTTATTAATTTTGAATTCTCATTTAATTTTACAGCATGATTATCAGTGGGCAGAGGGTATGATTGATGAGATTAAGAAGGTCTTTGCCACAAAGACCTCCAAAATCATCAGGAGTACCCTATGGAAGGTGAGGGACAAGGGCGAGCGCCCTCGTTGGATCCCCGAGGACCATTGGGACGGGATGGTCCAGAAGTGGGGCGGTGTCTTGTTCCAGCAGGCGAGTGCTCGGAACAAGGTAAATAGAGCCGCCAATGCTGCAGCGTCAGTTGACACTGGGGGTAGCATTTCAACCCTTGAGCATAAGAAATGATTTATAAGTCTATTTATGTTAAACATTTTTATTATGATTAGTCTGACATGTTTAGGAATAATAACTCCAGTACTTGTTGTCCACTACAGGAGCTGAGGGAGCACCGCGAGCCTTCTTTGTTTGAAGTCATGCAAATGACCAAGAAGAACAAAGCCAGTGAATGGGTAAACCAGAAGACTACAAATCTAGCGGTATTTACTTTTAACTTACACATGCTTATAATTATAAATCAGCTTACTAATCCTATCTATGTTTTTAAATTTACAGGAAGCGTATCAGGCCAGGAGCACTAAGAAGGAGGCGGACTTGGTGGCTTTGACTCCTGAGGGAGAGGTTCCTCTCACCCTGTCTTGTTGCGACGACAACACCATCTATATAGAGGCTGTTGGCGGCGTGAACAAGAAAGGGAGGATCTTTGGATTGGGCGGTGTCGGCACGCAGTTGACGAAAAAAGGGAAGACCTCTTCCTCTTCTTCTTCGTCTGGCCTTCCGACTGAAGTTGTTCAGGTAATTCAAAACCTGAACAACGAGCTACAGTAGGAGCAACGTCAGAGGCAGCTTTTGGAGGAGCGAGCCGAGGCGGACCGACAGCGGGCTAAGGATGATCGACGGCGGGCTGAGGAGCAGCACACCGAGACTCGTAAACAACTTGCTCAGCAGCAGAAGCTACTGATGCAGTTGATGGCAAGGCTACCTCCCCTCACTTCCCAGTCACCACCACCACCACAGGACCCCCCACCACCATGATTACTTTTTTATACTTTTTTATTATGTATAGACATTGTATATTTGATTTATACTTTTTTATATTATATTCCATTCAGTATTTATTTTATGTCATTCTTCATTTATTATTTTATTATGTCAATATTAGATATTTGTAATTAAATTCAAAGAAAAACGCCTTATTGTGATTATTATTAATAATTCAATCTATTTGATAATTAAAATTAATCCATTATTATGTTTTTAATAATAATTTAATATTAAAATAAAAAATATTCAAACTTTAATTATCAAAATTTCTAGTTTAAAAGTAAGCATTCAACGAATAACAAATATTATTCAAAATATCTAGTTTAAATTTAAATTAACAAAACCTATAAATGTTAGAGAAGATAAAAAAGTATTTTAAAAAATAAAATATATTATTAGCGACGGCTAAGAATTGTCGTTGTAGGATTACTAACAGTAACGGCCAATCAGTGGTCACTGTATGGTTACCAGTAGCGACGACGTAACATGGTCGCTACTAGTTACCATTAGCGACAGAGGAATGGTGTCGTCGTATGGTTACCTAGAGCGACGAACATATGGTGTCGCTGTTTGGTTACCAATAGCAACGGAGGTATGGCGACAGAGGTATGGCATTGCTGTTTGGTTACCATAGCGACGGAGGGGTGGCGTCACTTTCTGGTCATAACATAGCGACGACTCTACGTGGTCGCTGTATGGTTACCTAGAGCGACGACATTACGTGGTCGCTGTATGATACCCAGAGCGATGGCAGCACGTGGTTGCTAGAGGTAACCATTAGCGACGGTAGTCGTTACCAACGCAGGGACCATGTTAGCGACGGCATTATGTCTTTGAAAATGTAGCGACGGAGGTATTCATTGTCGTTATTTTGTCTGCGATGAAGGTTTTAGCGACGGCCGTGTTTCCGTCTTAAAGTTCATCGCTAACAGAGTTTGTGACGGCTATGCCATAAAATAGTGACCGTTTTTTCCGTTGCTAAAAGGTTTTTTTTTCGTATTGTGAAGTGTGATCAAGTGCTTGTGATGTTATCAACTGTACATTGTGTTTCTCTTTTCATCATGTGTAACTAATTTATTTGTGTTAGAATTGGTGAACCTATCTATGAATATGATGTTGTAATTATGACCTCTGTATGTTTATGATTCAAATACATGTTAGTATTTCAATCTTTTATTAGTATGAACTTCAAACGCGAGAATAATTTTCATGCGTGCTGAAACTTCTTTTAACGAAAGTAAAAGTTGAAGTACCCTTAATATACTAATTACTAGGGATAGAGTTGGTAATTATTGTTGTGTTAAGGCCAGAACTTAAAAGCAAGTTTTTACTAAGAAAGCATTTAAGGGATCATACTTTACGGTAACTATTTAGAATTTATATCACAAGGGATCGGTTATAATGATTTTAAGGTACGATGACATGAATTTGATGATTAAATATGCATGTTTATGATTATTTCATTATGTTCTAGTGCGGGGATCCTAATTCCAACATAGTTGTTAATTTATGTTTTTCTTAAGTATTGGATTTATTCTAAATTGCTACTCAAAATTATTTTCTAGATAGTTTTAAAATCTTCCACTCAATGAACAAACCAATCTCTAAATCTGTGAATATTGTAAAAATTGTGTATAAATTATTCTTTTGTTAATAAGTTTTGACACTTTTAGCATAGTAAATAAGAATTACTGTGAATACTGAAAGCATTCAATCCTTGTGGGATCGATATCTTTTTCAAAAACTACAATGATAAATTGGTACGCTTGCCAATAAGAAAGCCCAACACATTTTCTGGGCTTAACAGAACCCCACCCTGATCCTTCTTAGGCGTCTTTTCAAACTTAGGCATTTCCTTCTCCCTCTCCACACGTGGTGCTGGGGTTGGTGGCTTGCTTCTAGCCATGGCAAATGGGGACTTAGGCTACAAAGCCTCAATGATAATGTGAAGTTGAATAGCTTCAGTCATATCTGGAACCATGGTAGCCTTCTTATAAAACCTCATTAGAAAATCCTTAAAAGAATCAGCTTCGCCTTGCTTGATCTGAGTCAAGGTGTGAGATGTCTTAGGTACGTCTCCGGAGATGACAAAATACTGCCCAAACGCCTCAGTCATCTCCCCCACGATTCGATGGACCCTGAAGGTAAACCCTTAAACCATGCTAGGGCTCCACCCGTTAACGTATGTGGGAACATACGACACATGACATCAACTTCAGCTCCTAAAAACATCGCTTTAAACATATGCATCAAGATGCTTGCAAGGATCTGTCTTACCCGTATATTTGCCTATAGAAAGAGGCTGGGTGGTTTGGAGGCGCCTGGCTATAGGCATACTCATGAGCCTTTTGGAAAAAGGGATACTCAACTTATATCCAGACGCGGGAGAGCTAGAAAGGATACCCTTACGCCTAGGGTTTGGTTGATCTGCATGGGACTGAGTCTCCTACTCCTCCTCATATGTAGGGATCCTAAAGTAGGATAACGTATGGTTGCCTGGAAACTTCAGGCTGCTGTTGTTGAGCCTTGTTTGGGCTTACCTTGTAACATCCCGGATAATAAATTTAAAAACTGGTGATTGGCAAAAAATTATAAATAAATTATTTTTGAATTAATTTAGATTGTTGGAAACAATTAATAATTGTTATAAATTAATTTACATTTAATTTAAAAGTGGGAGTTAAATAAATTTATTTGATTAGTGAGTTACAAAAATTTAGATTTAATTAAATGAGTGATGGTAAATTTTAAGTTACCAAGAGTTAGATGTAAAAGTTTAATTAAGGATATAAAAGAAAATGGGAAAAGAAATGGACAAAAGACAGTTTCACCCTTAATGAAGTGAAAATTCAATTTTTCTCTTCTTCTCCACGTTATGCACGAGTATGCAAGGCAGAGAAGTGAGTTTCTTTTCTTCCACCATTGTTGCGGCTTAAAGCTTCCAACTGAGGACCCATTTTGTGTTGAATCCTGAAATTGATCACGTCTTTGGAACCCCGGGAACAAGACCTACACATAGGTACTTTTAATTTTGTGTTTTGTCACCTTTTCTCTTCTTCCCAATTTATGGTCGCATGTGGGGTTTCCTAGTGAGGCTCTTGATTTTCATGTTCCATTTTATTTTGTGGCCCGTAGATGGTACTTGATAGTGTGATGGTGGTAATTTTTACATTTCTGCTTTCTTTTCTCTTGGTCGTGCATGAGCTTTGTTTGGGGTTTCAGTTTTAGGCACTTATATTGCAATGCGGAGCTTGATGGTGGTTCTAAAGGAAATGGGTGCTATGAAATAACTAACGAGTAATAGTTTCGATGTTGTAAGTTTCGAGCCAAGCATTAAGGGCGTCATTGGATGAGAGGGGTTTTTGAATCAAACACTGGAGCACGTCGGGGTAAGTCCTTAAAACATTTTGAAGTAATTTGAAGCTATTTTGGTAAAATGAATTGTGATTTCGATAGCCGATGTCTAAACTTGATATATAAATCCTTTAATTTTATAGTTTTGTTGAGCTGGGGGAAGTCGACAAATGATTTAGAGCTTTGAGAGCATGGAATCTATTAGACCCGGAAAATATAATGTTGCAAAAAACTTGTTACTTTGTTTTACCGTTGGGTCTATTAATTGGCAACGCACCAATCGTTTGTAGTTTTCAAAATTTAGATATCGTTCCACTGGGATTAAAAGTCCAATAGTTACAGTAATTTTCTAGTTACTATGGTAAATTTATCAAAACTTATACACAAAAGAATAATTTATATACAATATTTACAAGATGGCATAGTTGAGTTGTTCATGTAGTAAGAATAACAATCTATCTAAGAAGTTGAGTTGCAATTTTAGAATAACTAAGATACTTGAAGATAAAACACAGATAAACAAATTATGTTGGAATTTGGATCCCTAATCTAGAATAATAATGGAGGAACTCAAGTCATGCATATTTAATCAACAAGTTCATATCATTGCAGCTTAAAATCATTATAACTGATCCCTCGTGATATAAATTCTAAGTATTTACCATAAAGTCCGATCCCTCGTAAGCTTTCTCAGTAAAAACTTGCATTAAGTCATGGCTTTATGGCAACAATAATTACCAATTCTATCCCTAGTAATTGGTATATTAAGGGTATTCCAACTTTTACTTTTATTAAATCAAGTTTTAATAAGGCATGAATAATCATTCTCCCGTTTGACATTCATACTAATAAAATAAGTTTCAATACACATGAAAATCATTCTCCTGTTTGACGTTCATATTAATAAAAGATTGAAATACTAACATGGACTTGAATCATAAACATGTAGCGGTCGAATTCACAACATCATACTCAATAGATTAGTTCACCAATTCCAACATAAACAGATCAGTTACACATGGTGAAAGTAAAAACAACACTTACAGTGATTGACATTACAAAGGCGATGATGGAAACTTCATGATACAACGATCACAATACTACACAACACTCTCAAGTATCTAGAAAAGTATTCTAGAGCTACAAACTCACAAAAGAAACACTCAAACTCGAGTGTATAAGAGAAGATAAGAGTGAGATACTAAAAATGGGATGCCTAGAAGTGTTGGAAATGGCCCTATTTATAGGACTGAGGAAGGGTCCTGACACTACGCGTCAATTCCCTGACTCAGCCTCCATTAAATAGCTCGAAGTGGCCATGATGGAATTATTTAATGAATCATGCCCTGCCACTTGGCCTTGTCTCCACTTCGGTATGGACGTTTGCGAGTAGTGGAGTGGCCAAAAGTGGGTCAAAAGGTGAGTGCTTGGCCAACCTGGCTGTGGAGTCCACGCAGCTCTGACGCTACGCGTGAATGTGATGCGTAGCGTTAGCATCTAAAGTCCCCACGCTACGTGTGGTGTTGATGCTACGCGTCAAGTTCCTGATCTTCAATTTTCTCTTTAAATTCTTCACTTTTTCACTGCAAAGCTAAAGAAAATTGATCAAGGGCAGATTATTTCTAACAACTTCTATTTATTGAATTTAAAACCTAATTTTCTAACAATTTAGACTGATTCTTATTATTTTTATGAAATTTTTATTAAAGATTTTCTTGTAAATTTGAGGACTAACAAATACCCCCAACTTGAGACATTGCTCGTCCTCGAGCAAGAGAGAAAAAATAAAAAATAAAAATTTGAAATCAAATTTTTGAGTTAGTCCGAGAATTTACCACAAAAAGTAATTTCATAATTTACCATTTTGAAATAATCAATTATAGAAATCTTATGTAACAAAGGTTTATTGATAAAATCCTTTACAATAATTTATTAACAAATCAAGCATAAATTTAGGCTTACCTCACAAGTGTTTATCTCTGTGCCAAGGGTAACCTGTTTCACTCTTTCAATCATAAAATCAAACAAATTTAATTTTGATTTTCATCTAATCAATGGTTGATCATACAAAGATATTTTTAAAAATCACAAGGTCTTTTCAAAGGTTGTAATGAGGCTTGGCTACAAGAAATGATGGTTTATCTTTGGAATTCAAAAGCTTGAAATCATAAAAGAGCAATTTTTTAGCCTTTCTCTTGGCCCAAGTCTCAATTCTTTTATTGATGAAAAATAAATACCCCCAACTTGATTCTTTTCACTATTTTTGATTTTTATTTTTCATATTTTATTATTATTTCCTTTTTCTTTGAAAAGAATCAAGTTGCTTATTTTTACTCCCTATTTTTTGTAAGAAAACTCAATATTTTTATTTTGCTCAATTGCTCTTTTAATCAATCAAATATTTGGAATGGTTAAAACTGATATAGGTTAAGGGTACCAAAGAATTTATTTTTCAGGCTCAAAATTGGCTTTCAAGGGATAAAATAATTTTACCAAGGTAAGTTGTTTGGCCCAAGGTTTTCTTTTCATCAAAAATGTGTCTTGATCATTTTCTTGAATTCTCTGTACAACAACACAAATCAAAGATTAAAGCAAAATTAATTCGAATGAAGATATGTCGAATAAACCCTCAAGTGTTTAAAAGATCTCTCAGCTCACCAGCTTATCAAAATTTAGCTTGATAGTTAATAAACTTATTGTAACTGATTTTATCAAAATTCCTAAGTTACAAAAGAATCAATAATTGATTTTACAAAATTAGTTTTATTGTGTAAAAACTTTAAGTGTATAAATTATCTTACTTTCAAAAATTTGATTTATTAATTAAAAATATAAAATATATATTTATTATTATTATTATTATTTTATGAAGAAAATACGCAAAAACACACACCACATAAAAATAAACTATAATATAATATTCAAGAAGTAAAAATACCAATGTAAATAGAAAACTAAAAGTAAACTAGAATATATGTAACAGAAATGAGATAACACCAATCAGTCCTCCATCTCATCATCTCCCTCCTTATCTGCATCACCCTCTGACTCAGCATGTGCTCTAGACGGTCCACCAGTCTCAGGGTATGTCGGCAGATTGTGACACCCTAATTTTAGAGGTAAAATTTTCACGAATTAATTAGAAAATATCCTGGATCCATAATAAAAACACTCCCTTATATGAAGATAAGAGAGCTGGCCCCATGGCCAAGCAGAAAAAGACAGGGAAGGCAAGGGAATTAAAACCATTCACACGGAATCACCAACAGCGCCTGAGCGAACCACAATACAACACGCACTCGCTCAAGCGAGATCTGACTCCGCTTGAGCGAGGCCGACCAACTCGCTCGGGCGAACACACATGCGCTAAAGCGGAACCACAATCAAAAGTCTTCCCCAGCAACATACTCGCTAGAGCGAGGTCCCACTCGCTAAAGCGAGAGCCACACTCGGCTAATAATAATAATCTCACTCGAAATCTGAGTCACCCATTCACTCGGTAATGACTTAGTCCACTCGGTATAAGGGAATCCAATCACTCGGGAACTACCCCAACAACTGCCTCACTCAGCAACCCATAACTTAGCCTCTCAATTTATCCACAAAGTCAACATAAGGATCCACTCGGGAATTGAGGGTTATCCCACTCGGATTCTATCAATCAAACCACTCGGTATAATTCAATCCCCGAGTCACTCGGTATATTTGACCCCCCTCAGTCAGAGAATACATATAGGCTTCCTCTCGGCCATACATCACTCGGTCCAATCAGTCATAAACCAATTCATCATCAGAGTGGTATTCCACTCGGTAACCAGTATTATTTCCGACCAATACTCATTCGGCCACACACTCGGCATTCATGCCTATTCACTCTCGGATAATACCTTAACCACTCATTACTCAGAAATAGCCTACGAAATCAATTCCACTCGGAATGATCCAAACTCCTCAACACTCAGAGGAATTACCCAAGTAATTCACTCGGATTACATTCATAACTTCACTCGGATCATATATGTATAAACACTTAGATTATTTCTTATCTGAGCCATCCACAACTCTTTCCTCGAAGGAATTCACTCGGATTATACAAGATCATTCCCTGCTCGGGCTTCACCATATATTCTTCACTCAGAATCCACAAGAGCCATTAACACACAGAAAGAGGCTCACACATGAGTTACGCTCGGATATGGAGTCCCGTTCATAAGACTCACTCGGAAAAGCAACTAAGCCACATATATTCCACTCAGGATTCATTAACTTAGATATATTCATACAACATCATTTCCGAGTCAGTAAGAAGCATCAAATCAACATAAAATTCATACATAAATGCACTCTCTGCTCCCCAAAGCCGACTACCCACTCAGCAATACTCTTCCACCGATTCACAACCTTGTTATCAACATAACATATATATACACACATACGCATACACTCGGATATTTGCAACTTATCATTATTCATTCACCAAAACTCGCAATCCGATACAAGTACGTGATTCCAATGTAAGTCCATATATGCAAACATACACTCGGATTTCCATACAAATGTAATAATATTCATCATACAACATTGTTGTGAGCCGGCCAAGGCTTAAATACAACAAAAGACACTCGGATTATAATTTTACATACACAGCCTTATCATAAACACCCAACACTCGGGTTAAGGCCCTTATATAATTCCAATCTGACCTGTAACACTGAAAAATGGTGTAGGGGTCAGCATTACATATTAAATGACAGATATTGGCTCGGATTATCATGGAATCCGCATTACAATAATACATAAATATCATCAATCATTCAACATACACTGCCATTCATCATAAGCAATCACAAACATCCTCAATCGGGTTTCTTACCCCTTTCACTCGGCTATAAAGCCTAATATCCTCATCAATCGGATTTCATCTCAAGTCTACCCCAAGTCTATATCAACAATGTTCACACTCCGAGCCATACTCAAGGAGTCTGTCCGAGCCCAGCTCCAGGACTTAGCCACATTCATCACATGTTCCATCACATGTTGTCATCTGACTTGCCGATCGGTATTTGGAGTCTAACGCATTCCAGTGGCGAATCGGATGCATAAGATTTCATTCACTCGGCGTCCAACGCCAATGCACTCGGCATTTTATGAAGCATCTCAATTCACGCTTAGTGCCCCCAGCACTGCCCCGAGTCCAACTCAAGGTCTTTCATCACATTCAACATTAGGACCACGTCCTCTTCACTCGAGATCACACCCTCGTGGCACCCCGCAAGGTGTTCATATTCAATAACACAATAACACGTATGCATATAAAATTCAACTCATATTCATTCGATTGCCCACTCGGAAATCTACGTTCAACATTAAATTCACTCGGCAACTCAACAACAGTCAGATGACTCGGCTTATACCACATACACTCGGCAAATCCTATGCCATTCACTCAGCAATTACTATACCATGAGCCTCATATGCATGGGATTCATTCGGCCTTAGCATTTCTAAGCCTCACACCATTTTATACATATAATTCCACTCGGAATCTAACACCAATAAACATCCCATGTTTTTACATATAATATTTTACTCGGATTGTCCTCTATTACTCGGATGTATCCTTTTCCATAAGCTCTCATGCTTTTATATAATAAGCCTACTCGGCATTTATCATCACAGTCCTCATTCATTCATTCATCATGATCGTATACATCAACAAGCATCATATACATTTAAATATACCATTACGCACAGGGACTAATAGAGAACTACACCATGCACTCGGCATTCATAAATTCATACATCATGCATCTCATACATATATCAAAACATTATCAAGTATATTTTCATGCATATCATGGACGGAAACAATAACATCAAGCTAGGCATATCCATCATGCATATCCGGGCTACTAACCACTTGAAAATCAACAAGCAACACATCAAATATAGCACATCACAGCATAAACATTTCACCCAGAAACCCGTCCATAACCTATGCATTTGAGATGCAAAGCCCCCTTACCTGGATGAAGCTTCTAAGGGTTACATGGGCCACTCGGCTCAGCCACAGCAGCACCCTGCTCGGCTTCCAGCGTAGGAAAAACCACACAGCTTCCCTGCCAACCCGCATCAGCCTTCAACCTCTCGCTCAAGCCACACACGCACTCGCTTGAGCGAAGATGGTCCAGTGACCATTTCTTCACTGGCTCGCTCAAGCGTGACCATTCTCGCTTGAGCGAGATACACCCAGAAGCCCATCTGAACGCAACACATGAGCATCAACACTCCAAGCTCCACTCTGCCCACAGCCATGGGAGAATCCATGCTGTTTACTCGAGCAGCAACCTCCAAAGCTCAGTACAAAGCTGTTCTACACTTGAACAACACCATTCTCCCCACCATGGAGAACCACTAGCTTCCATGCAACCTGCATGCATGTCTTCATCCCTCTCTGCCTTCTTCACGCAAACAGCTCCTTCAACAAGAGGAAGAAGAAGGACACCAGGGAAATAAAGGAGGAACCAACCTCCAAAACACACAGCTATGCTGTTCCTCATCACCACGCAGCTCCACTCGGCTCAACACAGCGTTGAGTGTAAGAAGAAGAAGATGAAGGAGACGAAGGAGAAGAAGAGTCTCCAGGGAGTTTTCTAGAGAGAATGGAGAGTGTTTCTTACTTCAAACACTCCTCCAAAAGTAGATGAATGACATATGAAAGGGAACGTGAAAGTGAAGTTAAATCACCTTACAGCCCCATCATCACGCTGCTCTACCACAGCCTCCCGTCTCCATCAGCAGCCACATCCTCATTAATACAATCCTATCAGCATTAAATGCTAACTTTCACAGCCATCATTGCACTCCATGTGGACAGGGAGAGGGAGAAAGAGAGAACCGACCCATTAAGCACCAAAGGCACATATTATTATTATTATTATTACACAATAAATTGCCTAATTGGTAATTAATCCATTAATTAACCATTAATCCCATCGATCCATAACCTTAATCTGGAATTTATAATCAATTAAAATCTAGGATGTTACACAGATCACCAGGCCAAGCCACATAGGCTGTAAACTCAGCTGGTGTAACATATGGTGCTCCCTCATCCTGAAGTCTATACTGATAGTATGAATCATGAAGATGCATGTAAGCTCTGTGTGTGGCAGCCATCATCTGCATCATATGCTGATGCTTAAGTGTCATCCTAGCAAATCCCTCTGTGACAACATCAGCAGGTGGTGGTTGAACTAGTGGTCTCCTCCTCCTCTGTCTGGGCTGAGCCTCCTGCTCCAGTGGTGGAAGCTTGCACTACTGGATGAAGTAATCTCTGTTCACTAGAACTTTGGGGACTCTCCCCGAAGAACTAGTGAACTCAGGTGATGGCACAACAACTCCCAACCTCCTCAGTAAGGTATATATGATGAGAGGGAATGGGATAGGACGGTTCACCTTATACCCAAGGGCATAAAGGTGAATCTGCTCAGAAATCAGCTCTGCAATATCAATAATATGGCCCTGGAGAATGGAGAAAAGAAGGCAGCATCGATCAACTGGGATAGAAGAAAGGTGGGTGACAGGAGTAATGTTATGCAGCATGAGATGAGACCATGCCTGAGCTATAGGGGTCAGTTGGGTCTTGAGGAGGTTAGATGGAGTCCTCCCAACCTTACTCAGGTTGAAGAAGATTCCATCCTTGCTCAAGAAGTGAGCAACCTGATCTAGGAAGTATCCTAGATCACCATTCTCAGTCACGATTTTGTTTCTGTTTTCCTTCCAAAAATAAATATCGCTCTCGGGAGTAGGCTCCCAAGGGTTACCCAGTAGGGTACTAATAGTGTCCCGGTCATAAGCAATATGTCAGCCCCTAACCCAGCTCATCCTCTGATGTCTAATGTCTGGCGCGTCCTGTAAGCATTAGCATAGAATTCCATCACTAAGATGGGATCCCCCTCAGTAGGTAGGGAAAATAGTGGTCCCCATCTCCTCCTCTGAACCTCATCCTGTAGCTCAGGATAGTCCCAGCACTCAAATCTAAGACTCTCTCCCAGATGAGTCTTTGGCCCTTTATTTGGTGAAACCGGGCTTATTTCGCATCAGTGCGAAATCTGGTAGGATCTCTCGGTCCCAACACCTCCTCACCCTGAAGATCTGGATCCTTAGAGGTGGTGTCAGTATTCGTGGTCCTTCTTTGTCTTTTAGGACCAGTAGTAGGGATAGATTTCTTTGGTGCCATCTGTAAAAAGAAAAATTAAAAATCAAACATATATTACAATATTGAAAAATATTTCAAACATTTAATAATTATTTTTGGTTTATATATTTTATACAAAACATTCACAATAATAAAATATTTACAAAAAATTTAAACATACATGTTTTTGGATTTTCTAAAAAAATAATTTTATTAAATATTTACACAAAACGCAAAACTCACATAAAATCCATAACAACATATTTTTGAATTTTTGTAATTTTATTAATGTGCATATTTTTGGATTT
The DNA here is from genome assembly GCA_037962975.1 of Clitoria ternatea. Lineage (NCBI taxonomy): Eukaryota > Viridiplantae > Streptophyta > Magnoliopsida > Fabales > Fabaceae > Clitoria > Clitoria ternatea. The sequence continues at coordinate 81,332,769 of CM075672.1, forward strand.
TTATAATTTGTCATAAACAAAAATCAACATGCATAAATTTCATAAACATGCAAAATCATACAACATGTATATTTACAAATTTATGCAAATTTATTTTTTTTATTTTATGCAAGAAACTATAACAAATATACAATTCTAGAAAATTTATTAAAAGAAAAATAAACAAACAACAAAAAGAAGCATACTGGACATATTTTATTAAAACAGAAAACAAATAAAGGAAAATAAAATACAAAAATTAAAAAAATCAGGAACAGAGGTTGACGCTACGCGTCAGCTCTGTTCTTCCCACGCTACACGTGAGGTGCGCAGTTTCAAACATAGAAACAGGGGTTGCGCATCAGCAACCCCTCCAAACCACATTCAATCCATTCAAATCCCTATTTCTAACAGCAATCAATTCCCAATGGTTCTCTAATCCTAATCCTAACCACATGCATTCTAAAAATCGAAATTGAAATTAAACTAAAGGGAAAGGATTTAGAGAACTTACTTGGAATCCTTTGAGTGATTGAGAAATCGAAGAAGATTGAAGGGTTGAGAGAAAAAGAAGGTTTGAAAATTAGGTTTCCAAAAATTAAAGTGAGGCAGAGAGGGAATTTTAGGTTTTAAAACCTAAGATTGTGCCTCTCTGGTTCAGTTTTAAAAACTGAACGTGGGCCCTAACGCTATGCATGGGTGGGACGCTACGCGTCAGGTTAAAATTTTAACCTCTTCGCTACACGTCAGTGGGACGCTACGTGTGGGGTTCTGATTTTTAATTTTCAAAAACCTTTTCTTTTAGAATTTTAAAATTAAATTTCTATCTAAAAATTTGAAAAAACTCTCTTTTTTATGTAAAAATAAGCTTAAAATAAAGAAAAGAAATAATGGGTTGCCTCCCATTGAGCGCTTGATTTATAGTCTCTAGCTAGACATCCTATACATCACAAATTAGTCAAATAACAAATGGTAGTGAGTCTGTTGATCTCACCACCCAGATATGGTTTCAATCTCTGTCTATTAACCATCCAACTTCTTTTGGAAGTTGGATCTTCAATCTCAACTGCTCCATAAGATTTAACTTCCTTGATTACAAAAGGACCTGACCATTTAGATTTCAATTTACCAGGAAATAGTCTTAATCTTAAATTAAACAATAAAACTTACTGACCTGGTATAAAATATCTATTTTTAATTTTCTTATCATGGTAAGCTTTCACCTTGTTTTTTTAACTTCTAGATGTCTCATAAGCATTGTTTCTCATTTCTTCCAATTCAAATAACTGCAACTTTCTTTTGTCAGCTACTGCATTTGGATCAAAATTGAGAAATTTTAAAGCCCAATATGCTTTATGTTCCATCTCTATTGGAAGATGACAAGGTTTTCCATAGACCATTTGAAAAGGAGAAAGGCCAATTGGAGTTTTAAATGTAGTTCTGCATGCCCAGAGTGCATCATTATGCTTTTGTGACCAATCTTTTCTGGAAGAAGACACAGTCTTTTCCAAAATCCTTTTCACTTCTCGATTTGAAATATCAGCCTGTCCATTGATTTGTGGATGATATGTTGTGGCCACTTTATGTCTCACTCCATAATGTTGTAACACTTTCTGAAGGATTTTGTTACAAAAATGTGATCCTCCATCACTGATCAAAGTTCTTGGTGTTCCAAACCTGCAGAAAATATTTTTCTTCAAGAAATTCACTACAGTTTTGGTGTCAGCATTAGGTGAAGCAATTGCTTTTACCCACTTTGAAACATAATCAACTACCAAAAGAATGTATTGATTGGATTGAGAATAAGGAAATGGTCCCATGAAATCAATACCCCAACAATCAAATACCTCAACCTCCTGAATGTTAGTAAGAGGCATTTCTTGTCTTTTGTTAACATTACCTGTTCTTTGACAGTTATCACAAGCTTGAACAAATGAGTGAGAATCTTTAAAAATGGAGGGCCAATACAAACCTGATTGTAAAATTTTTGCAGCAGTTCTTTCTCTATTAAAATGTCCTCCATAAGGGGACTTATGACAATGCCACAACACATCTTTCTTTTCCTAGTCGGGTACACAACGACGTAACAAATTATCCAAACCAACTTTAAATAGATGAGGGTCATCCCAAACAAAGTATTTTGAATCTTTGAAAAAAAATTGTCTTTGTTGCCAAGTTAGATCATTTGGAAGAATTCCTGCTGCTTTAAAATTGGCCATATCAGGAAACCATGGCCGTTTTGTTATTTCAAAAAGCTTTTCATTAGGAAATTCTTCCAAGATGTCTTTTTCTTTGGCAGTGACCTCATCATTCATTAATCTGGAAAGATGGTCAGCGACCATATTTTCACTACCCTTTTTATCTTTGATTTCAAGATCATATTCTTGAAGGAGTAAAATCCATCAGATTAACCGAGGTTTAGAATCAGTTTTGGTCAAAAGGTACTTGATTGTAGCATGATCACTGAAAATAATTATTTTTGATCCAATCAAGTATGATCTAAATTTTTCCAAGGCATACACTATAGCTAGTAATTCTTTTTCAGTAGTTGCATAATTTATTTGATTTTCATTTAAAACTTTACTAGCATAGTGTATAACCTAAAAAAATTTTCATATCTTTGACCTAAAACTGCTCCTACAGCATAATCACTTGCATCACACATAAGTTCAAAGGGTAAATTCTAATTAGGAGCAACAATTACAGGGGCAGAAACCAATTTTTCTTTCAAGGTATTAAAAGCTTTAAGACATGCTTCATCAAACTTGAATTCAACATCTTTATTTAGAAGATTTGTTAAAGGTTTAGCAATTTTTGAAAAATCTTGAATAAATCTTCTATAGAATCCAGCGTGTCTTAAAAAACTTCTAATACCTTTCACATTCAAAAGGGGTGGGAGTTTAGAGATTACCTCTATTTTTGCTTGGTCTACTTCAATACCTTTAGAGGAAATTTTGTGACCAAGTACAATTCCTTCTTTCACCATAAAGTGACATTTCTCCCAATTGAGCACCAAATTTGTTTCAATACACAACTTCAGTACGGTGTCCAAATTGGTTAGACATGTTTCAAATGAATTTCCAAAGACTAAAAAATCATCCATGAAAATCTCAATGCTCTTTTCAATTAGATATGCAAAAATAGCAAACATGCATCTTTGAAAAGTGGCAGGTGCATTACACAATCCAAATGGCATTTTCCTATATGCAAATATACCAAAGGGACATGTAAAAGTAGTCTTTTCCTGATCAAGAGGGTCAACAGCAATTTGGTTATATCCAGAATATCCATCAAGAAAACAATAGTAAGCTTGTCCAGATAATCTTTCAAGCATTTGATCCATAAAAGTAAGTGGAAAATGATCTTTTCTTGTTGCTTGATTTAGTTTTCTATAATCAATGCACATTCTCTAACTAGTGACAGTTCTTGTTGGAATTAATTCATTTTTATCATTAACAATTACTGTCATACCACCCTTTTTTGGAACAACTTGTACCGGACTTACCCATGCACTATCAGAAATGGGATAGATAATACCTGCTTTCAGCAATTTCAAAACCTCCTTCTTAGTTACCTCTTTCATGGTTGGATTGAGGCGTCTTTGGGGTTGAGCAACAGGTTTAAAATTATCTTCCAGTAAAATCTTATGCATGCAATATGATGGGCTTATACCTTTCAGATCTTCAAGCGTCCATCCAATTGCTTCTTGATTCCTTTTTAAGACTTCAACCAGTTTTTCTTCTTCTGTTTCACTTAACAAATTACTAATAATCACAGGTTTTAAATTACCTTCTTTCAAAAAGATATAGTTTAAGTTGGAAGGTAGCACTTTCAATTCAGGCCTCTTGATTTCTTCAACAAGTACTTCTTGAATTTCTTCAATTTCTCTTGACTTAGGGAAAATTTCTTTCCCTTGATCAAGATCTTCAAGATATTTGTCTACCTGTTTTTCTTCTTCTTCTTCAATCAAAAATTCCACAAAGTTAGTTAATAACTTATTTAAAGGATCAGAGTTTGACATACCTGTGGATATGGAGAAGCAGAGCTTGTCGAGAACATCCACCTTAAACCAATCTTGTTTTGGATTGGGATGTTTCATGGCTTTGAAAACATCAAAGTTTACTTCTTCATCGTGAACTCTTACTGCCAGCTTTCCATTATCTACATCAATGAGCACTCTAGCAGTCTTCATGAATGGTCTTCCCAGAATTAGGGGAACTTCAACATCTTCTTCCATGTCTAATACCACAAAGTCAACAGGGAAGTAGAACTTGTCAACTTTCACAAGTACATCTTCCACAATACCATAGGGTCTTTTAATTGATCTATCAACCAGTTGCAGAGTCATCTTTGTTCTTTGAGGATCAAGGTCACCAATTCGATTCATCATACTTAGAGGCATTAGATTAATGCTATCCCCTAAGTCTAACAAGGCTTTTCCAATGTTCATCCCTCCAATGGAGACAGGAATGGTGAAACTTCCAGGGTCTTTCAACTTTATTGGCATATTATGTTGCAAAATAGCGTTGTAACCTGCTTCTAGTTCAACAATTTCTTCATCATACATCCTCTTTTTGGTGAGCAATTCTTTCATAAACTTTGCATATGTTGGCATCTGTTCCAATGCCTCAGAAAATAGAATGTTTATGTGTAATTGCTTAAAGATTTCAAGGAATCTCTTGTATTCCTTTTCCTTATCCTTCTTTGATGGTGCATGTGGATAAGGTAAATATTTAACTGGAGGTGTCTGACCCAAATACTAATTTTTTTGTTTTTTAATTTTTTAATTTTTTTGTTTTTATCATTATTTTCTTCATCTTTTTTCTCTTTTTCTTCTTTCTTTTCTTCTTTCTCTTTTTTCTCTTCTTTTTCTTTTTCACAATCATTTCCTACAACTTTACCACTTCTTGTAAAAATAGCGTTACATTGTTCTCTTGGATTTTGAGTGTTTGCAGAAAAACCAGAGCTTTTCATGTCAGCTACTTCTTTTGCTAACTGTCCCAATTGCATGTCCGACGCCTTGCGTGCAGCTTCATTTGTTTGCATGTATTGAAGCAACTATTGGATAGACTCTTCTATCCTAGTTAGCCTTGCTGTTTGATCAGATTGTGGTTGTTGTTTGAATTGATTGTTAGGAGGCCGGTTAGAAGATCCAACATCTTGTTTCCAGCCAATATTCTGATTCTGCCATCCCTACAGGTAATTGTTAGGAAAAGAATTACCAAGATTGAAAGGAAAATTACCTAAAGGTATTCTTTGATGGTTTAGAAAATTGGTTTGCTCTTGCTCATTTCTTTCAAGGGCACAGTAACCATATGATTTGAGCAGGAGGTGATGATGACATTTGAGCAATTTGAAGTGTCTCCAATTATTTGCTCATAGCCTCAATTTGTTGAGTCAGCAATTTTTGCTGAGCTAATACTGCATCATGTACCCCCAATTCGAGCATACCTGGCTTTCTTTGTACATTACCTCTTTCACGTTTTGCTTGTCAATCACTAATGGACATTGATTCCAATATTTCTATTGCTTCTTCCATAGTTTTGTTCATTAAAGAACCTCCTACACAAGCATCTAACATCATTTTAAATTAAGGTAACAAACCATGGTAAATGATCCTTACCTTTTCGGCATCATTTAAGTTGTGGTTTAGACATTTCCTCAAGAGTGCCTTGAATCGTTCCCATGTTTCTCCTAATGACTCATCATTGTTTTGTGAAAAAGAATGTATGGCTGTCATGGCTTCAAAATATTTTGAAGGAGAATAAAATCTTTCTAAAAATTTTCTCTCGACATCGGACCAGTTTGCAAAACTACCGGGTGGACAAGATTTAAGCCATTCTTTAGCTTTCCCAATCAAAGAAAAAGGAAACAATCTCATGTAAACTGATTCTTCTTGATTGGGTTCAAAACCAATTGTGCTGCATAACTCATAAAAAACAGTTAAGTGTTCATAAGGTTCCTCATTATTTAAACCAGCAAATTGATTATTTTGAATAATGTTTAAAGTAGCTAGTTTAATTTCTACAGCAGCAATAGGTCCTTGATACATCCCTGAAACACGAGGTGGTCCATTAATAGCAACAAACTGTCCCAATGTTCTTCTTTCAGCAGCCATATTAGAATTTTCAAAATTTTCAGAATTACAAAAGAAGATGAAGTTGAAGAAGAAGTTTTTGTTTTTTTAGATTTTAATGCTTTAAGTTTCTTTACAAACTTCTCGATCTCAGAATCAAAGAACACCTTTCCTGCAGAAGATTGAGTTTGCATAAACACACTAAATAAAGAAAGGTTAGTAAAATAATGTTAAAATGAATAAATAAATTCAAAATTTTTACTAAGGTAAAATATTTTTACCACGATAATTAAAAAATTACTGTTTTACTGAATCAATTCAATCCCCGGCGACGGCACCAGAAAACTTGTTAGACCCGATTATAATGTTGCAGAAAACTTGTTAACTTCGTGTTACTGTTGGGTCTTTTAATTGGCAAGTGCACCAATCGTTTGTAGTTTTCAAAATTTAGATATCGTTCCACTGGGATTGAAAGTCCAATAATTACAGTAATTTTTTAGTTACTATGGTAAATTTATCAAAACCTATTCACAAAAGAATAATTTATATACAATTCATACAATATTCATAAGATTACATAGCTGAGTTGTTCATGTGATAAAAAGAAAATAACAATCTATCTAAAAAGTTGAGTTGCAATTTAAAATAGCTAAGATACTTGAGGGTAAAACACAGATAAATAAATTATGTTGGAATTTGGATTCCTAATCTAGAATAGCAATGGAGGAACTCAAGACATGCATATTTAATCATCAAGTTCATGTCATTGTAGCTTAAAATCATTATAACTGATCCCTCGTGATATAAATTCTAAGTATTCACCGTAAAGTCCGATCCCTCGTGAGCTTTCTCAATAAAAAAAACTTGCATTAAGTCCTAGCCTTATGGCAACAATAAGTACCAATTCTATCCCTAGTAATTGGCATATTAAGGGTATTCCAACTTTTACTTTTGTTAAATCAAGTTTTAATAAGGCATGAAAAATCATTCTCCCATTTGACATTCACACTAATAAAACAAGTTTCAATACGCATGAAAATCATTCTCCCGTTTGATGCTCATACTAATAAAAGATTGAAATACTAACATGCACTTGAATCATACATGTAGAGATCGAATTCACAACATCATAATCAATAGACTAGTTCACCAATTCCAACATAAACAAATTAGTTACACATGGTGAAAGTAAAAACAACACTTACAGTGATTGACATTACAAAGGCAATGGAACTTCACGGTACAACGATCACAATACTACACAACACTCTCAAGTATCTAGAAAACTATTCTAGAACTACAAACTCATAAAAGAACCACTTAAACACGAGTGTATAAGAGAAGAAGAGAACTCAGAATGTGGGATGGAAGCTTAGGAGTATGGAGAATGGCCCTATTTATAGGGTTGAGGAAGGGTGCTGACGCTACACACCAGCCTGACACTACGTGTCAGGTCCCTGACTCAGCTCCCACTAAATAGCTTGAAGTGGCCACTATGGAATTATTAATTTAATCATGCCTTTCCATTTGTCCCTATCTCCACTTTGGCTTGGACATTTGTGAGTAGTGAAGAGGCCAATTATGGGTCAAAGGCTGAGTGCTTGGCCACCTGGAAATGGATTCCACGTAGCTTCTGACGCTACACATGGCTGTGACGTGTAGCGTCAGCATCAGTTCTTTTTCCTGCTCGGCAAAGCGCTTCTCTAAGAAATGAGTCATCAAAAATGATCGAAGGTTAAACATCTCCACCAACCTAGCCGACCCAGAGGCCCCACCCTCCTTGGCAGAGTCATCTTGACGGTGCCTCTTCAACGTTCAGCCCACCTTCCTCTCTATCTGCGAGGTCGGGGGCACTACGTTGATGGGTGTGGCGACAGTCACAGCTCTTGCGGACCCTCGAGAATCACCAGTGAAAATCTCTGAGCTTGCCCTCATCCCTTTTTTCTGCCACATTTCTTCCCAACAATCCTAGGATCACTACCCGGGTAGCGTTTCTTCAAGTCTTTAATGGATAGGTTGTGCAAGGCCATGTCAACTGCATAAACAGAAGCAACCAGTGGAAAAACTAGAGTCAGACAACAAGCATAAAACACAGTACAATTAAAATTACACTCACTGATCCAGGCGTCAAGGGCACTCAGATGAGGGGATAAGGCTATCAAAGCTTGAGAACTAAAGTATATCCTCAAGTCCTCAAGAAGAAATTTGATGTCCGCTCTTTCAAACAAGGATAGATCATCCCAGGACACGTGGAACTGGACACGGGTATGAGTCTACTAGAGGGGAAATGGAGGCCAAGTGTCAGGGTAGTGCAAAAAGTCCTCCCTAGGAGGATCCAGCCCAACCTGGATTTTGAAAAAACCCATTTTGAAATTCTTATAGGATTGGTCGAAAGCCCTGATCAAGTTTCGGTGGGCAACACCGTTCAGGGAGACCTAGCCCATGGGCACTCTCACTTTCAAAATTTTTGCATTGAAAAAATAAAAGAACAAGGGGACGGAGGGAATACGACCAAAATGCTCACACAACACCTCAAACGCCTTCATGAACGCCCAACCATTCAGGTGCAACTGGGTCAACACAATGTTTAAAGTACTTAACACTCCAACTTCAAAGTCGGAAAAGGGAAAAGACAGGTGTAACCTAGAAAAGAAGGTCTCATAGACGAAGGTGAAGTCTAACTCACTCGGGTCTGTACGTTCGTAGAAAACCCTATTGGAAAGAGAGCAACAGACACACTCCACATTGTGAGCAAGGGTAGAATGGTTGAACGTTCCCCCTCCCACAGATGGGCCACGAACTCCTCACTCTGAAGGGAGGAAGAGATGACCAACACCCCATCCTTTACCTAATCATAAGAGTTCCCCACAGTTGACGCCATTACAACTCTCAGGGAAAAAGCAGTTAGAAGGGAAAAGACACTAACCTGACGGGTAAGGCAAGTAGTGCTAGGAAAAAAAGAGGAGGATGGAACTTGGAAGCAACGAAATCCAGTAGGCCAAAGCTTTAAGAAAATGAAGAAGGGTAAACATACTAGAATGGAAGCCTAAATAACGTGAAATGAAAGGGCCAAGCCAATTTATAGGTGAAGAAGCTAACCTTTCGCCATCCCAGATCCAATGGTTAGAATGCGAAGGGGCTCGAAAACAAAGGGGCATGATGTTTTGGGAAACCATTTTAAGTGAAATGACGTGGATCCGAATCCAACGGATGGGGAGTAAAGAGTCCTTTGATCAACAGACACGATGCCTTAGGATAACCTTGGGTGAAACGACGAGCTTTAAATGACGCATTAATGGCATAAGGGTACAGAAACGGCGTAATCATGACAGGCACGTGCACTTATTCCCTCGAGGTTAAAAATGGTAGTTATCAACTCTCCACCATGTGGTAAAAAAGCACAGAAGTTCTCTTCTGAGACTCCTCTCGGCTTATCTGCGCCTCTCGAAGATCAACTCCTCTCAGCTTATCTACGCCTCTCGGAGATCAACTGCTCTCGGAGATCAACTCCTTTCGACTCACCTACACCTCTCGGAGATCAACTCCCCTCGGCTCATCTACACCTCTGAGATCAACTCCTCTCAGCTCATCCACACTTCTTGGAGATCAACTCCTCTTAGCTCATTTATGCCTCTCGGAGATCAACTCCTCTCGGCCCATTTGCATCTCTTGGAGATCAACTCCTCTCGGCTCACCCACACCTCTCGGAGATCGACTCTTCTCGGCTCATCCACACCTCTCGGAGATCAACTCTTCTCGACTCATCTGCGCCTCTCAAAGATCAACTCCTCTCGGCTCACCCACACCTCTCGGAGATCAACTCCTCTCGGCTCATCTACACCTCTCGAAGATCAATTCCTCTTAGCTCATCCACACCTCTCAGAGATCAACTCCTCTTGGCTCATCCACACCTCTTGGAGATCAACTCCTCTCAGGTCATTTATACCTCTCGGAGATCAACCCTTCTCAGTCTCTTTACGAGTGAGATAAGACGTATAGCCATGGACAACCCATCCAATGTCCGAAGAGCATTTACACTCGGCCAATTCACCCAGCCTTGGGCCTAAGGCTCATGGCTGGGGTCTTCTGTTCCCCCCAATATCAGGGAGGGGGGCCACAAATCCCCCCTATCCTGCAAGAAAGGGATTCGTGTTAGTTATAACCTAATGGGCCTGGCCCCCTTTTTCTGACCTATGTATAAATGTACCTTTTAGACGAACTTTGTAAGCTAAGTGACACATAATTAAGAAATAATAAACCTAATCCCTAAGGAAATTCTCTAGGGTTTTGTGCTTTCTATATTCTTTGTGTGAACAGTAACACATGATGTATATTTTTTATGGAAGACAATATAAATATATTTATGAGTTACTTATACTTTAAGTGACCAATTAATCTAATCTAATAAGATAGAATCATATAAATTAAATAAAAAAAGGGAACCAAACTGCAAAAAGATAGAGTCAGTTAGGTTCAATTTTTAAATTAATTTATAAAGCAACAAACCACATATTAAAATAATGTTCGGTAAGGTGATCCGGTTAGCTTAGGTGGTGGAAAACAACAATTTTAGTTTATTATGGATAAAGTTAGGGATAAATTAGCCTCTAGGAAGGCTAACTTTCTCTCTATGGCAGAAAGAATCTCTCTGGCTCAAGTTGCAATAATGTCCATTAGTAATTATATAATGCAAGTCTCTGTTCGTGGTGAAGTGGGAAGGCTATGTAGAGACTTCATTTGGGGCTTTCTTGATCAAAAGCATAAAATGCATATTTTCTCTTGGTTTACTATTTGCAAATATAAACGTGGTCCTTTTATTCTTCTCGATATGATCTCAAAAGGTTGAGATAGTAAGCTTTGGAAATCGTTGTGCAGTGTGTGGCATTGGGTGAAAGGCGGAACTTCGTGGAACTTAGGTGATGGTAATGACTGTAGATTTTGGTTGGATGAATTCTTGCCTAATATTGGACCTCTTGATTAGCATGTGTTGAGTGTTAGTGCCTTTGTGGTTAATGGTAATTGGAAAATTTCTTGTGATTCACTGCCTGCACATGTTATGGTTGTGTTTATAGCTTATTTGTTTATTTTCTTCCCCTCCTACTAGCCTGACCAATTCGCTCATTGTATGACACAATGGGTCGTCTTGATGAAGAGAGGGATGATTGCCTTCGTTTTATCTGGAAGAAGGGCCTTCTTAGAGTCTGTCTTTTCTATGGAGGGTATATCATAGACGTCTCCTTACTTTGTGTGAGATGAGGAATAGAGGCATGAGGTGGATGAAGTTTGTCCTCGTTATTGTTGGACTATGCCCATGCATGTGATGTATGGAATGTGGTTATTGATGAGAGTAACTGGGTGTCTTCCTTTGGCTTGGGGTCTTCTGATTGGTTGTTAACTAATTGTAAGGATAAATTTTTGTCTTCACGTGGGATTGGTTGGGCCTAGCTCTTCCCTGTCGTGGCTTGATCAAAATGCTTTTATTTTCCGTAAAGGTGCATGTTGTTTCTAGTTTTATGTTGGGCTACTCTTTAAACATGACTTCTCGGGCCCGGCCCGGTATGAGGGTCATGGATATCTCATGAAGCGGGTTGGGCTAAGTTAAATGTGGACAGTTTTGTTAGAGGGGCACACTCTCAAGCAGCTTGTGGGGGGCCTCATTAGAGATTCTTTGGGGCATGTGCTTAGGGGCTTTGCTCTTAATATTGGGGTTTGCTCTTATTATGGGGGATCCTTCATGGGCTTCATTTGGCTAAAAAAAAAAAAGATGGTTGTTCGTGTCTTCATTATTGTCGTTCCATTTTAAAAGAGATTCGTGATCTCCTGTGAAGACATTAAACGATTCTGTTTACCATATCATTGAGAGGGTAATAAGTGCGTAGACTTCCTTTAGAATGTTGGTGACTCTGTTGACATTGGTTTTATTTTATTTTTGTTTCTAGTTTGTCATTAGGACATTTTTTGTCTCAAGATGATAGAGGTGTTACCATTCCTCGGAATGTACCTATTTCTTATTTGTTTTTTTGGGTGTTAAACCCTTTTATGAATAAAAAAAATGTGTAGAAGTGAAATCAAAATGAACCACACTACAAAAATAGCTAGTGATATAATTATGGGATTTGTATTTATAGAAGAGAGTTTCAAGCTTCACATATAACATAGGAGTTTTTGTTTTAGAATTGAAATAGGGCATGATCGTCTCCATGTCTAAAGAAAAAAAGACATTCGTGCATCTGGATCGGCCTAGGGCGAAGCATTGATTGGGGGTCCTTATCGTCGGGACAAGGCACGTGATTCATGACGCACAACAATAGCATGGGTCCTTCCCTTTCGGATATTCTCCATTTCCATTCAAATCAATGGGGTGGGTGGGCCTCTCCAATTTCTCATTCAACCATTTCGATTAAAAGCCTTTAATATTTATAAATATTAAAACCATATTATTCTCCTTGAAATAAGTACAATACCAAAAAACTTTCTCGTATTATACACGTTATTAAATAGTTTGATAAAATACAAAGAAGTCCTTTAACTAAATGATGTGTAGAAGACCTTCATTTGCTTTGAAGCTTCACGTGCAAAGAACCCATAGGGTGTTATGCGGGTTCAATAAATCATATTATTGATATAATGATGAGTTTTAAAGTGCAGTTTTCCGCACATGGCATATTTGAATAGGATTTCTTTTACTTTGTCGTAAAAAGTATGATTTTTATAAGTTGTTATTATTATTTTATTTCAATAATATGATTATGCATGACAAATTGATATGAAAAAATTAATTTAACTAAAAATAGTCCAAATTACGTCACTCTACAATTTTATTTTATTGTGAAACATTTTAAATTTCTTAGCACCAACTTTCATGTTGATATTAAATCTTTCTCCACAATATCTTAAAGATCCACCCTTATTGGCCTCGTACGCTTAAAGAGAATAATCCTCTAGATGCTACCCCAAGGAAAGCTCAAGCCTGAGAAGTCAAAATCACAAGTTCAATTATTGGTAAACAAAAAATTATAAAACATCTCATTTTACAAGTTTCAGGTGCATATCTCCATACATGTTAAGAAAGTTAAATGTATATATCAATTATTTTTATTATATTTTCAAACGTACTTTTGATAAATTAATGAATAGAGAAATTTTTCTCATATTCCATTGAGATATTCCAGGAAAGGATGTTTATAATTAATAAAGGTGTATGTTAAAAAAAACACATAATTATAAATTAAAAAAAATCTCATAAAAAAAACCAAAAACTCTCCATGATTTTTTTATATATCCATCATTTTCTACATTTAAACAATATCACGAATTGGTCCATACACAAGACACGTACCTTGAGAGTCTGGTACACACTAGACAGGATTTGGAGCCGTGTAAGTATCATCATATTCTTCTTGTGAGAAATTCCGTGATGCATTTAATCAAAAGTGTGAATAACTTATCTTAATCTTTGACTAAAATGGGATTTGGTATGTATACGTGTATACTGATCTCGACACTGGTCATTGCTATCGGCTAATCAACCACTATTGTAAATTAACCCTTCCATTCTTAGAAACATTGTAATTCCTTATCTACTAATCTCCTCATGCAATTCTGTATACTTTTAATTTTGTCACACGTCTGTCTCAGGTTTCTACATCAAATCAAATTAATTTTTTTTATTTTAACCAACTAAAGTCAGCCCAATGGTAGAAAACTTAGGTAATTTCCCTGAAATCTTGGGTTCAAGCATATGTGCCTTCATTGTACCAAAGTCCAAATAGGCATTAGCAGAATTGAAAAGAACACAGAACTACAGATATCCATAAAAAAAATATTATTGAAGTAATAGGGAGTAAATTAAGGGACCAGAAACTTTGTTACTCAATTTAATGCGTTTTGGAAGTTTCTTACAGTAGTTTTAATGGACAATTACAAGCATTGATCAATGTAGATGAAAGAGTTGCATCATTTTATACAATGAAAAGAACCATGAACAAACAACACAAGTAAAATATGGAAATTAGTTCAGAGGAAACAGACATTAGGATCAAAAGAAATCAATATCTAAATAATTACCAGAAGGCTTCACACCAGGTGCCTTTTCAGCTGTGACTACTTTCATGGCCTGCCTTGGAACCTCTGGAGGATTTGCACAACGGATCAATGCCCAGTTGACATTATGAAAGAATGGATGTTGCTTTATTTCTGTAGCTCCGCGCCTATATGCAAGACGATGTTGAGGCTCTTTCACAAGTAAGCCCCTGATCAAGTCCCTAGCAGCAAAGCTGACAGTAGGAGATTCTGGAAATCTTAAGGGCTGACCAACAACATTAAATAGTGTCGCTCGATTTGCCGAGCCTTTGAACGGTGTTCTGCCAAACAAGAGCTCGTATAAGAATATCCCAAATGTCCACCAGTCTACAGCACTACCATGCCCTTCTCCTTTGATGATTTCAGGTGCAAGGTACTCGTGAGTACCAACAAAGGACATTGAACGAGCATTAGTGGGCTCGGCAATAAGCTCGGGGAGAGGGGTCACCTGATTTTGCACATCATTCTTTGGTTTCAACTTCTTTTCTTTCTTGGATTTGCCTGATAGAAAACGCGGCGTGAAACATGAAGGTTGGATGCAGTCTGGCTGTATCACACAAGTTGGCTCAATGCAGGCAGGCTGAATGCAGTATCCAGAGCTTTTGGTCTCCAAACTAGAGTTTGATGACTTGACCAGAGTTGGACTGACAGCACACCTAAGAGAGAGATCAAAATCTGATAGCATTATATGACCATCTTCTCTCACCAACACATTTTCAGGTTTAAGGTCTCGGTAGATGATGCCAAGCATGTGTAAGTACTCCAAAGCAAGGAGAACTTCTGCCACATAAAACCTGCATAGTACAGATTAATCAAATGACAACATAGTTAGTTGTACTATCTTCGCTCCTTCTTAAAACATCCACCGATAAAAAAAAGTTATGTGCAAGTCTGCCAAACAGTTCACTAAGAGGCAATCTACAAATGTCATCTTGATAGGGCTTAGGGTTGATGAGCAACTTCCAGCTAGCAATATATCAGAGGCCAGAGAGACCAAATGAATTGGTATCAGATCACTCTTAGCCATGTCAAATGCAGAAGTTATTGATGACAGCCAATTGATGGGTCCAGTGGTTGGGGAAGGGTGAAGGTAGGGGGGAGAGGTCATGGGTTTGAATCCCCCCACTAACACTTCTAACAAAAACTAAAGAATTAACATTTACTGATTAAAAAAAACACTGATACTAGTTACTCATGTAAAATAACAAAGCAAATACTGATATTTATATCAGAGAGACATGTTAACACTTGGCAAAAGCTATTAAAAGAGTGGACATGAGGGGAGTCCGAGTCACATTGCATTCAGAAGAACTGAAATGAAAAGTGACAAGAAAATGGGGATTAACAAGACCAGTAGCACGGTTGAAGTGTATTAAATTCACTCTGAATGTCAAAATTGTGGAATAAAATAGTAGTAAACTAAAGTAATTATGCATGTAGAAAAAAAGGTGGAGCATGCTTAAGCAAGCATAGTTTTATAAAATTTGGCAGACATCCTTTAAGAGATCTGAAGCCTTGAGGGTTTTTGGACAACAAGGGGAGTTGAAAAGAATACATGGCTACTTAGAGAAGAAAAGGAAGACTATGTGTTGTGATATACATGGAATTTCTAGGTAGCTAGAGATTTGAAAGTCAAAAATAAATGACCATGAGTGACATATGTCAAAATATGAAGTTTCTCATGGTCCTCAACGAACAAATCACAGTTGATAGGAAGTACACTATGACAGTCAATTCATAAGAGACCTCAGCCAGTTCCCTTATTCTTATGGAAGATATGTTTTCCTGAAACAATGGTTTCTTTTCTGGTTCCTTGGAACACTTGAGTTCATAAATCCAAGCAATATAGAATTATCTGATAGGTCAACATTTCTGCATGCTATTTGTAGATATAGAATCGCAAAAATAAGGGAATTGCTAACCTGGCAGCATGCTCTGAGAAATACTTCCCCGGTTGTCTTTGTCGGAGTGCATGCAAGTCGCCACCAGGGCAAAACTCCATCACCAAGCAGGAGAATGTCTCTGTCTCAAAGTGTGTATATAATGTGGGTAGGAACGGATGATCTAGAGACTGTAATATTTCCCTCTCAGTCTGAGCCCTAACAAGCTTCTTGCGACTTGCCAGCTCAGTCTTGTTCATTACTTTCATGGCAAAACAAGTCCCCGTGCCACTTAACTCTGCCAGATATACACTTCCTATGTCTCCACATCCCAATTTCTTCAACAACCTGAAATGTCTCATTTCCAACACCCCATCACGAACTCGGATAGCTTGAATTGCTTCCCATCTTATATCATTTGCCTTGTGAGGTTTATACAAAGCGCTTGTTAAACTACTCGTGCTGCTCTCATCACTAACATCACTTCCAGTACTCCCCCTACAGATGCTGGTCTTCCTGCTCTCATTAAATTCACAGGAATTAGCAACTTCTCCACTTTCGACCGACTTATCAACACTAACACATTCACTGACTCCAGTATTGGTGAAACTTTCTTTGGCTTCTGAATAGACAGTGGCGGAATATAAACTATTCTGAGCACTTGGACAAAATGCAGTCTCTGAAGGACAGTGACTCTTTGTATGATCAACAACTCCTTTTGTTGAACCTAATTTGCGATTTTCAGATTCTGGTAGCCCACTAGAATCACAATTCCTGGAAGCATCAAATGGTTGCTTGATGCATAGTTTTGTTTCCATTTTGGACATATTCTTTACTAAACAACTTTCAACAGCTTTGTTCAGGCTCACATAGTCAGATTTGCTGTTAGTGTTATAATACAGCTTCTCCATACTGCGCAATGCATCATGCTCCACATCGTTAGCCTCCTGATAGGAATGCTTTTGATGGTGGATGGTCTTCATCCCATTGTTATGCTGACTGGAAGAGGCCCCATGATTTCTAGAAGTTCTTATCGGAGGCCGAGAAGGCCGAGGAATCCCTGATGTCGAAGGAGGATCAGGATCTGCTCCAGAAACTGAATTCTGCATATCTGATAAAGACTCAACTCCATCAACAGGTGACTCCATTAAGAAATCCTTAATGAGCTGCAAAATCCAACTCAGTACAGTGAGATTTACTGATACACTCATGCAGAAAGAGCGTAGATACAAAATTGGCTACAAAATCCCCTTCATCTTATTGAAAACACACGTGTAAAACAATACAATTATACTAGCTGAAATAAATATCATTAAAATGACTTGTAATAAAATTCAAATACCAAAAAAAGGACAAAAATCAGAACTTTGCAAGAGACTGATTGCAGATACAATCATCAGAAGAAAACCAGTAAACTGAACCTAATCCATTAGACGGAAAATAGCTATACTCAAAGCATCAAATTCAGACAAAGCAAACCCCTTTAACCCAAAAGAAAGAAAAACATCAAGAAAACTTACAAGGGCTTTCAGATAACAAAAGTTTCAGTCTTTTACAAATTCACAAAGAAATTCAGTTTCTCTCTCGTCAACACAACATAAAACAAAATCATATCTTGACAAAACCAACACCCCCACCCCCTTGCTTTAGAGTCCAAAAACTGCATTAACTTGAAACAACACCCGAGTTAAAGTTTTCCTTTTTTATATTCTTTAGAAGCCACCTTCAGCTTTTTCTTCGATTGTACTACATGAACAGTGATTGAAAACCACCCCACAAAGAAAGGCAGAAAAAAGGTGGGTGTAGAACAAGAAAGAAAGAGCACATACCCGATCAAAGGAGAGAAATGGCAATGCAATTGGAGAGCAAGAAGAAACCTTCTTCCATGGCTATGGAACAAGGTGTTGTGTGTTCAAAGAACAAACAAAGAGAGGAGAAGACCCACAAGTTCAAGAAAGTGAAGCAACTTTGGTGTGTGCCTTTCTGCAACTCTGAAGAGCCTCAGATCCAATCGGAAAAGAAAGGACAAGACAAATGAAAAATGCAATAACAATACCAACAATATTAATAATATGTTGTTTTTCTTTATTTAATTTTTTTCTTCTCTCTCTTTTCTCTTCTTGCTTTTTTCTGTTAGTATTTTTTTTGGGGTGATGCAGAGTTTGGCTTTGAGGGGTGGGAATTGCAGAAAACGAAGCCAACTTCACAAGTAAAGTTAAACCAAATAAAATAAAAAAAGAGGGAAGTTCCTTATCTTAATAGTTTTATGTTCCCTCTAAAAGAAACCCAACCTTGCCTTGTTTCTTGTTCTTGTTTTCACGAAGTTTAATGCTTTTTAGAACCTGTTTGGAGATGGTTTCCAACGGAGGTTAATGGAGAAATTCTCCGTTGATTGGAAGCAACTTTTTCATTTTACGGGTCAACAGAGTTTTGATTGTCTCAAAAGGCGTGAATAATTAATATCAACCTTTAAATTTTTCACTTCAACTCAATTTTATTTTCTCAATTGCAAACCAAACAACCCCTTCATTTTCCCAATTGCAAACCAAACATCCCCTTAATGTTTGCATATACAGAGAACGGGACATGGGTTATGGGCTTGTGGCTGGCATGGGGCACTTTCATTCCTTACCCATGAGCCATAAGCCATGAGGTACTACTTTTCCCTTAACGGTTATATATATATATATATATATATATATATATATATATATATATATATATATATATATATATATATATATATATAACGATTTGAGGTTATTTTTTACTATCTTTACTCTTTATTTTTTCACTAACAAATATATTTAGGATATTTGATTAATGAATAAAATTTATTACAATAAACGTTCAAGCGTAACATAGTCTAATAAAAGTATCAAGATTTGTTACTCCTTTAAAAAACATAATGATCGAGATTCAAAACAAAGAAGTTTGACTATTTTCAAAAAACTAGGCTTTTATAAATAAGAGAATATTTAAGATCCTATTAGAGGAAATTTAAAAAAATTACTTGTTTCTTTTATTTCATCTTTTTAACTTTTATGGTTTTGAATTTTAAAAAATTGTTATAATTATAAACAAAACTACTTTATACTTAAATAACATCAATAAAAATACTATAATAATAATAATAATAATAATGATAAATCTTCTATAATGGTGGATCATTTACGTTGATGGATCGTCGAATGGCAAAGGTTGTGGAGTAGGTGTTGTGGTAGAAAGTGATGATGGTGTGCACCTTGAAATTTCCCTCCGATTCAATTTCAAGACCTCCAACAACCAGGCTGAATACGAAGCATGCTTGGCCGGTCTCCGTGCGGCGATTGACATCGGAGCATCAGCAGTCACACTGTGTAGTGATTCTCAATTGGTGATTTCGCAGATCCAGGGGGAGTACCAAGCGAAGGAGCCACAACTTCAATTGTACTTGAATTGTGTTAATGAGTTGAAGGGAAGATTTGAAGTTTTAGAGTTCAAGCATGTGCCCAGAGAGGAAAACACCAGAGCGGACATCTTGTCAAGACTTGCAAGTACAAAGCAGCCCGGCAGTACAACAACGGTGGTTCAAAGCACTTTGGCATCACCTAGCATACCTCTGTACCCTTCTCTGAATGCTGTCATGGTGAGCTATCCATATGAGGATTCTTGGGTCATTCCCTATATTCGCTATCTGGCTGATGGTCAACTTCCCACTGATGAGAAGGAGAGGAGACGAGTGAAGAGGGAGCTACCATATTTTACTATGGTTGATGGTGTTCTCTACAAAAGGGGATTCTCTGTCCCATATCTTTTGTGTTTGAGAGAGGATGAGGTTCAAGCGGTTTTGGAGGAAGTGCACGAGGGGCAGTGCGGGCACCATGCTGGGGGTCGAAGCCTAATGAGAAAGGTCCTCAGGGCTGGATATTGGTGGCCCACCGTGAAGCAAGACTCTGCAGATTTTGTAAAGAAATGCGACGCTTGTCAAAGATTTTCCAACCTCCACCATACACCGGCACAAGAGTTTTCCTCGTCCGCTATGCCTTGGCCATTTTACCAGTGGGGCCTTGACATTTTGGGCCAGTTCCCCACTGCGCCAGGAGGTATCAAATATTTGATCGTGGGAGTGGATTACTTCACCAAATGGATTGAAGCTGAGCCCGTAGTGCATATTACTTCTGCGCGAACAAGGCGTTTCGTGTATGAAAACATCATAGCTCGATTCGGGGTGCCAGGGCGGATTGTGACTGACAACGGCACCCAGTTTACAGACAAAAAGTTCACAGATTTGCTTGAAGGACTGGGGATAATCCAGATATTTTCGTCTGTTGAACACCCCCAAACCAATGGACAAGCGGAGGTAGCCAATCGAGAAGTGCTAAAGGGGTTGAAGAAGCGTCTGGGAGAAGCGAAGGGAGGATGGACTGACCAGTTATGTCATGTTTTATGGGCATACCGCACCACGCCTCATTCTTCAACTAACGAATCCCCATACCGGTTGACGTACGGGGTTGAGGCGATGATTCCAGTGGAGCTACAAACAAGATCGGCTCGTGTGGAGTATTTTTCAGCTGAAGATAACAACGCCAATTTGGCATCAGAACTAGACGTCCTCCAGGAGTTAAGGGAAAAGGCTTTTGTCAGAGATCAGGCAGTAAAAGCAAAGGCAGCACTCCGGTATAATAAACGTGTCCAGTATAGAGCTTTCAACACCGGAGATCTTGTTTTGAGAAAGGCAAGTGTGGGGAATAAATTCGCTCACCAAGGAAAGCTAGCACCGACGTGGGAAGGTCCTTATAGAGTTTCTGAAGTGACTGGAAAAGGGTCATACCGGTTGGAAGAACTTGATGGAACTCCAATCCGCAACAAATGGAACACTCAGAACTTACGTGTTTATTACAGCTAGTTGGTAAGACGGCGTGTACTCTTTTTCCTTACTTGAGTTTTTTCCCATTGGGTTTTCTCAAGAAGGTTTTAACGAGGCATGACCCCAACTACACTCTCCATGTAATGTACTTTCAATCTTAATGAGAACACATTTTAACCGCCCTATCATTCTCACTTTTCTTATGTGTTGCAATTTATAGCCGTAGCTTAACACGCATACACCTCAGGACGGAGGAATCTAACTACCAATTCTGTAGTTGATGATGTAACTCCTCGAGGGACTGATGAAGACCCCTCAGGACGGATGATCTCAATCACACATCGTGTGTTTTGACGATGTAACTCCTTGAGGTGGAATGGGTTGTAGGGCTGGTCCTTTCTTAAGGCCACAAACCGAACCCCATTCGAAGACCAAATGGGTTGTAGGGCTGGTGTGAACACCTATTTCAGCCCATCCACAAATGAAAAGAATTTTAAAAAAAAAAAAGAAAAAAAAAAGAAGGGTTGACTCGGAAATGATCATTTCCGAGTGGAAGGACTCGGAACAGATCAAATCCGAGTGGAATATGCCACTGTTGAAGGGAAATTCGAGTAGAACTACTCAGAAATGATCAAAACCGAGTAGAACTACTTAGAAATAATTGAAATCCGAGTAGAACTACTCAGAAATGATTGAAAACCGAGTAGAACTACTCAGAAATGATTGAAATCCGAGTAGAACTACTCAGAAATGATCAAAACCGAGTAGAACTACTCAGAAATGATCAAAACCGAGTAGAATTACTCAGAAATGATCAAAACCGAGTAGAACTACTCAGAAATGATTAAAACCGAGTAGAACTACTCAGAAATGATCAAAACCGAGTAGAACTACTCAGAAATGATCGAAAACCGAGTAACAATGAAGCATTTCCGAATGGAATAGGCTCCTGTTGGAGAATCCGAGCGGAATGACACATACATGCTCAAATCCGAGTAGAATTACTCAGAATGAATCAATTCCGAGTGGAAAGCTTCCCTGTCAGAGCCATTCCGAGTGAAGAAATTCAAATTTCTAATTCTGAGTGTGAAGAAGTTTATTTCCGAGCGAAAAATGGCCAAAATTCGAACTTCCGAGCCATTCCAATCGGTTCCCAACCAATCCTCACTCATCCGAGTCCTCCTTTACCCACTTCCGAGCCATTTCAATCGGTTCCGAGTCATTTTATACTCGGATTGTGGAGAGGAAGTGAAGGCCGACCCCTTTTCCACTTGGATTTGACTCCTAATGTGGTGGAAGGCTGACTGAGAGGGTGATCCGAGTGAGAATCACTCGGATTCCCATCATTTTTGCTCGGATTACTCCATTTTCACTGCCAGTGTGGATGAATACTGATTGGAAGGTGGATCCGAGCCATTCTCACTCGGATTCCCCATTTTTTACTCGGATTCCATCATTTGCACTCGGATTCACACCATCCTCACTCGGATTCCATCATTTTTGCTCAGATTACTCTATTTTCACTCGGATTTACACATTTTCACTCGGATTTGACTGCCAGTGTGGATGAATACTGATTGGAAGGTGGATCCGAGCCATTCTCACTCGGATTACAGCATTTTAACTCGGATTTCCACTCTTCTCACTCGGATTACAGCATTTTAACTCAGATTTCCACTCTCCTCACTCGGATTACACCATTATCTCTCGGATTTCAACTCTCCTCACTCGGATTCACATGCTGACCTGGATTCCACCCCCAAAGTGGATCCAGGAATCCCATAGGTGGCTGGCAGATAGGGGCGGAGGTGGAGGAATTAAAAATTCCCACCAGCTGTTGTCCCCCACTACCCAATCCGAGTGGAGGCCTGAGCTGGCATTCCACTCGGAAGTGGAGGCCTGAGCTGGCATTCCACTCGGAAGTGGAAGCCTGAGGTGGCATTCCACTCGGGCCAGCCTATAAATGGGATGGGCAGAGGGAAGCTGAAGGGGAGGCATTTCAGACGAGGAAACTCTGCCAAACCTCTGTTCTCTCTCTCTCTCACGCCAAGTCTTCTCTCTCACTCACTTCACTCACACCTCACCTTTCAAACTCTCTTTACCCCAACATCCTCTACACTCTCACTCAACAGCACTCCTTCCAGCTCCCTTTTCCCTCTCGGACTTGCAATTCTAGTCCCAATCGTTCTTCTCTGCTCAAATTTCACCCGGTAAGCCTCTTTCCACTCGGATTCTCACTGTTTCACTCGGTTTCCTTTATTTCCACTCGGATTTACTATTTTTGCACTCAGATTCTCACTGTTTCACTAGGATTTACTGTTTTGCACTCGGTTTCCCTTATTTTCACTCAGATTTTCACTTGTTTCACTCAGATTCTCACTGTTCCACTAGGATTTACTATTTTGCACTCGGTTTCCCTTATTTTCACTCAGATTTTCACTATTTCACTCAGATTTTCATTGTTTCACTCAGATTTTCACTGTTTCACTCGGATTTTCACTGTTTCACTCAGATTTTTCACTGTTTCACTCAGATTTTTCACTGTTTCACTCAGATTTTCACTGTTTCACTCATATTGTCACTGTTTCACTCGGTTTTCCCTGTTTTCACTCGGATTTTCATTTTTTCACTCGGTTTTCTTATTTTTTACTCGGTTTTCTTATTCTTCGCTCGTTTTTTCATTTTTTGCACTCGTTTTCCTCTCCCATTCAGTTTTTTTTATATATATTCATTTTTCTTAATCAGTGTCGTACGGAAAATACTTCCGTCTACACAGTCTCTATAAGATCCGTGCACGTGCGAAGCACTTCGCCTTGTATGGATTCTTCACTAAAATGATGCCTATCAATATCTTCCTAATCTTTTCCTAAAAAAAAACAACATTTTAAAGAACTACGTGACCCTGATTTCTCGAAAGCTCGAGAATACGTAGGAGCGGGAAACAGTTCCTGTCAGGCCCACCTTTCTTTATTTAATTTTTAGAGTTTCCTTTTTGTCTTGTAATCAAAAGGAGGAGCGAGATTAATTTGGACGAGACGTCCTGTTAATCTCATATTTTTAAAATATCTCTTTAAAGAAAAAAAGGAGGAGCGAGATTAATTTGGACGAGACGTCCTGTTAATCTCATATTTTTAAATATCTCTTTAAAGAAAAAGAAGGAGCGAGATTAATTTGAACGAGACGTCCTGTTAATCTCATGTAAATATTTTGCATTGATTTTTATTTATTTTGTTTATTTTGTCATTCCGTACGTTTTTCTTTTTATGAAGAAGTTAAAATAATTATTGGGTTAACTATAATGTGCGCTATCAAATTGAGGTAACCGTTTTTTATAACGGACAGTTATGAGGTGCTAATACCTTCCTCACCTGTAATCAGACTCCCGAATCATGGAATCTCATTTTTATAACCAGTTCTATAACCAAAGGTTTTTCCACTATTTTATCCTAAAAAATATTGGTGGCGACTGTTAGCCCAGGTGGCCTCTAGGAAACTCAAGAAGGGGGGGTGAATTGAGTAGTTAGGAACTTTTTTCACTAATAAGTTTCTCCTCTAAAAACTCAATATGCAATGATATGTGATTTGAATAATAATGCTTAAAACATAAAGAGTTTAAGGGTTAGAGAAATGCAAACAGAGATTTATACTGGTTCGGCCAACCACTGCCTACGTCTAGTCTTCTCAAGACACCCTTGAGGAAATTCACTATAATCAATTCCCTTGATTACACCACAATGGGGACTCACACCCCAATCACAAATGCCTTGGATGCTACACCACACCCAAGCACATCACCATTGGATGCTTCACCACATCCAATAACATCACCCTTGGATGCTACACCACATCCAAGAAGAACACCCTCAGAGATACACCACTCTGAGTATCAATCTCACTTTAGAGATAAAGATCTCTTACAAGAAAACTCTCTTCAAGAATATGATAAACAAATTGAGGAACAAGAAAGAGTAATAACTCTATTAAGAGAATATGGCCATTATTGCTCATAAGAAAAGATTGGAAGTATTTGGTATATCTTGGTGTGTCTTTTGCAAATGAAATGCCTTCCTATTTATAGGAGAGGAAATGCCTTCAAGAGGTGTGAAATTATTGATTAAAATAATTGGAAAGGTACCTCTTGGATAAAATAATATTTTGTGAAAAGTTATAATGTTTCAACATGATTTTTTGCTTTCTGATCACGTTGTAATCGATTACATAAAATAGATAATCGATTACAGCCTTTTAAAATCAGTTTTAAAACATAACGTTCATATTGTAATCGATTACTTAAACATGGTAATCGATTACATTGCTGAGGTAATTGATTACACTAATGAGGTAATCAATTACACGATGTAATTGATTACACTAATGAGGTAATCAATTACATTGCATCAGAATGTATTCTTATTTTAAAACCTTTTTATATTAATGGCCGTACTTTCTTTTTATAGAGTCTTACTTTAATTATGCCTTGGTCTTGGATCTTCATTCTTGATCTCTGGCATTGGCCTTGTCATTATCAAAATCCTTCATGGTCTTCATTCTCCCCCTTTTTGATAATGACAATATTTCATTGATTTCATGACTCTTTTTGTGCTTGACATAGTATACTAAATCTTCAAGTCTTGCATCCATGTTGTTAATCATGTCTTGCATATATGTTGTTGATATCAAAACCTTAGTTCTTCATTCTCCCCCTTTTTGATATTGACAACAATTCCTGAGAAGAAAAATAAACAGCATGCAAGATACAAGATTTTCTCCCCCTTAATTTTGGTTTAGTTGACAAGGTTTGATTGATTTTTCTCTTATTTTGCTTCTCATATATTAACCAGGTTTGATTGATTTTTCTCTTATTTTGCTTCTCATATATTACTCCCCCTTTGTCAATGGCAAAAAGAATATAAGAGCATAAAGTTTTAGCAGAGAGTGATGCACCTTGTTGTTTGATGTCACTCGTTATTTTGATATTGCTCTTTGTTACTTGTTGATTGATAGATGCTTCAAGAAATGTGTTGACTTTTCTTGTGGGTAAGAGTTAATCCTTAAGTGCCTTCCATCAATGATAATTCCTACATCATTATAAACATTTGATCTTGGTACCCAAATTTTCTTGGGTCCTTGTGGGTTAGACGTTGACAATATATTCTTAGGAACCCAAATCATTTTTGTCTCAGTATAACCTTTTTTCCTTATATGGCATGTTGATGTATTGTGACCTTTTCTCAGATAATGAGAGATTTTAACAAATGGGCTAGTTGAGGTCTTTTGTGAGATAAAGGAATTTTTCTGTAACTTTTGCTTTTTGGAAGGATCAGACCCTAGTTTGGCTTTAAAATGACATTTTTGTTTTCCAAGGAGTATATCTAGGTTGTCTCTTCCCATAGTAAATTTAGCTAAAGTATTTTTTAAATCATCAATTTCTTGAGAAAGCTTTTGACATGTAATGCATGATTGATTGCATGTGACCTTAATTTTCAAATCATTTTCTAGGTTTATTTTTTCTAATTTAACTTGTCCTATTTCTTCATGTAACTTTGAAACATTTTCTTCTAGATTTTGATTAATACTTTTAATATTTAAAAATTTCTTAGCAAGTTTTTGATATTCTTCATGAAGTTCTTCAAATGCTTCTTGCAATTCATCAAACGTAGGATTTGAGTCATTTACCTCTTCGGTGTTAGTCATTAGGCACAGATTTGCGTCTTCATGGTCTGATTCCTTGGACGAGCTTAAACCATTTTCATCCCATGTAATATAAGCTATTCTTTTATTTTTGGGATGCTTTTTCTCTTGCTTGTCAGACTTCTTATTTAGTTTCGGACACTCCATTTTCATATGTCTATATTTTCCGCATTCAAAGCATTTTGGACCTTGGTTAGATTCATCATTTTTGAAGAAATTCTTGAAGTTCGGCTTCCTTTGCCCTTCCTCTTTCTTTAGAAACCTGTTAAATTGTTTAACAAATAATTTAAGGTCATTATAATCATTTATACCTTCTTCATCATCTTCTTCATTACTTTCTTTAATGGTTGATGATGATGCTTTTAGAGCAATACTTTTCTTCTTTTTGTTGCTTTCCTCATGTTGATTCAATCTTTCAAGCTCGAGTTCATGCTCTTGTAATTTTCCAAAGAGTGTTGCAAGGGACATGCTTGACAAATCTTTTGATTCTGATATAGCAGTTACTTTTGGTTGCCATTCCCTGTTCAAGCATCTTAATACTTTATCAATCAAATCTTCATTTGAAAAGGTTTTTCCTAAGCATGCAAGATGATTGATTATATGAGTGAATCTCTTTTGCATGTCTTGTATGCTTTCATTGTTGTTCATTCTAAATAATTCATATTCCCTAGTTAGGGTATTTATTCTTGATCTCTTAACTTCGCTTGTTCCTTCGTGAGTTACTTCTAAGGTATCCCACATCTCTTTTGCTGTCTTGCAATTAGATATTCTAAAGTATTCGTCCATTCCTAAGGCTGAGGTTATTATATTTTTGGCCTTGAGGTTATATTGGACTTTTGTTTTATCCGCACCAGTCCATTCACTTCTTGGTTTAATCATGGTCACTTCTCCAACTACTTTGGTTGGTATGAATGGACCATTTTCAATGGAGTCCCATATGTCTATATCAATAGCTTCTATGAATATTTGCATACGGGTTTTCCAATATTGATATCCTACTCCGTTAAATACAGGAGGTCTATGTATGGAGTTTCCCTCAGGAAAGATAGGATTGAAAGAGGCCATGGATCTTCTTGAGGTTGTTAAACCTTTTCCAAGATATGAGCTTTGATACCACTTGTTAGCCCAGGTGGCCTCTAGGAAACTCAAGAAGGGGGGGTGAATTGAGTAGTTAGGAACTTTTTTCACTAATAAGTTTCTCCTCTAAAAACTCAATATGCAATGATATGTGATTTGAATAATAATGCTTAAAACATAAAGAGTTTAAGGGTTAGAGAAATGCAAACAGAGATTTATACTGGTTCGGCCAACCACTGCCTACGTCCAGTCTTCTCAAGACACCCTTGAGGAAATTCACTATAATCAATTCCCTTGATTACACCACAATGGGGACTCACACCCCAATCACAAATGCCTTGGATGCTATACCACACCCAAGCACATCACCATTGGATGCTTCACCACATCCAATAACATCACCCTTGGATGCTACACCACATCCAAGAAGAACACCCTCAGAGATACACCACTCTGAGTATCAATCTCACTTTAGAGATAAAGATCTCTTACAAGAAAACTCTCTTCAAGAATATGATAAACAAATTGAGGAACAAGAAAGAGTAATAACTCTATTAAGAGAATATGGCCATTATTGCTCATAAGAAAAGATTGGAAGTATTTGGTATATCTTGGTGTGTCTTTTGCAAATGAAATGCCTTCCTATTTATAGGAGAGGAAATGCCTTCAAGAGGTGTGAAATTATTGATTAAAATAATTGGAAAGGTACCTCTTGGATAAAATAATATTTTGTGAAAAGTTATAATGTTTCAACATGATTTTTTGCTTTCTGATCACGTTGTAATCGATTACATAAAATAGGTAATCGATTACAGCCTTTTAAAATCAGTTTTAAAACATAACGTTCATATTGTAATCGATTACTTAAACATGGTAATCGATTACATTGCTGAGGTAATTGATTACACTAATGAGGTAATCAATTACACGATGTAATTGATTACACTAATGAGGTAATCAATTACATTGCATCAAAATGTATTCTTATTTTAAAACCTTTTTATATTAATGGCCGTACTTTCTTTTTATAGAGTCTTACTTTAATTATGCCTTGGTCTTGGATCTTCATTCTTGATCTCTGGCATTGGCCTTGTCATTATCAAAATCCTTCATGGTCTTCAGCGACTCCCTGTTTATTTTTAAAAAAATCGTTTTGAGGGTCGGCCGCGCCGCCGCGATCCCGGTCGCGACAGATGGCCCACTGGGGAGGATAGAGAGTCAAGCCAGTCAATTCGATAGCGCATGTTTTAATTAGCATATTAATTATTTAACTTCTTCTTTTATTTTATTTCCTTGTCAATGTTTAGTTCCTGTTTTGTTTATATTCTATCATTTATGTTCTGTAAATATCTGTATGATCATTGAACCCTAGGGTAGTCGACTTTATTTTGTTGCCTTGTGTTTGTTCTATGTGTAGGATGAGTAAGGTACAGGTATTGAATGCCTCTTTCACACACTACACTCACAATTTGCATACACTTTTGAGTGGGACCCTATACCCGGGCCTAAATAAGCTTAAGATTAGGAGAGGTTGATAGCGGAACCATTTGGGATGTACTTCCTGTCTGGTTACTGTGAGAACCTCAGCTAGAGTTCGACTTATTCATGGTGCTCACACTTAGTATACTTCTTACTATTTGTGATCAACATCATGAATAGGATCTTGGCTCTAGTGACCTTTAGAAGTTTTAGAACAAGCCACCTAATGCGAGGTATCACTGATAGATGAACTTTAGAACCATTAGGAGACCTCCAGAAAAACCTGAATTAAGACACAAAGGGGCAAACTTTACTTATACCTTTCCTCATTCTCGCTTTCTTTTATGATCCAAATTAGAGAGGACCGCTTACCCATTTAGTGGATTACTTCTTCCAAAAATAACATACTTTTAACCCGTGATCCTTTAATGGGCAAGTAGTCCTTTCCTTTTATGCACAAGTCTTTGGGATTTGAGTTACGGATGTTTTGAATAAAAAAAGGGGTATAAAAAAGTCAAAAAAAATCAAATTTTTTATTGACAATGATCATAAAATCCGTAGCTCACATGACCTTTGATTTGTCATAAGTTTTGTCAAATCGAAACTTCCCTGAATACAAAAATATTTTCAAAGTTACTAGGGGAGTATCGATTTGCAAAACACGTCAGTTCTAGTGACTGATTTTCTCATTTCTCATGTTCTCGCAGGAAGCTATCAAGAGCTTAGCCAGCACCTCTGAGTGAAAGTATGGAAATTAACATGAGATCGGATAGTTGTGGTACAAATATACCTGAGTTGAAAAAATTACTGCATGTCAAGGCTAGGAAGGTCGATACAACCAGTCTGCAAGCATTAGGCAAGAAATTGGATATGAATCAGAAAATGTTTTTTTCAAGGAGATATGGGAGGATCCTAAAGTTGCTAGAAGTGGAAGTACAAGTCGAAGCAATTACTGCTTTGATTCAGTTTTATGACCCACCTCTCCGTTGTTTCACTTTCCAAGACTTTCAATTAGCTCCGTCTGTTGAGGAGTTCGAACAAATTCTAGGTATGCCACTAGAGGGACAAATGCCTTACCGCCACCTTGGACGCCATGCGAATGTTCTTACCATCGCTGATATCCTAAGGATTAATCCGGAAGTCTTAAGAAGTAAGCAGCTAAATAGAAATCAAGTCCTGGGGTTTGATCAGGAATATTTTGAGAGGCACATGCACTTGCTGGCTGAGAAGGGAGATTGGGAAGCCTTCATGGATACTTTGGCTTTAACCATTTATGGTGTTATCTTGTTCCCCAACATTGACAATTACATAGACTATGATGCCATTGGCATTTTCCTTGCCCGTAAATTCAAGTCTGAAAATCTTGTCACTGCTATCTTGGCAAATATATATTACACCATGGACTTCTGTTCTACACAAGGTGGAAAAAGAATCATTTGTTGTCTACCTGCTCTGTATGTGTGGCTCACGTCACATGTTTTCCACCAAGTCGGCAAAGTTGAATGTCCTATTTTTGATCTGAAATTATGCCAGTTAGTAACAAAAAACGGGCGTGAATGGGCCAATCACCTGATGGGGCTCACAGCTGACAAAGTAAGGTGGTATCCACAATGGTTGAAGGTTGACACCATTATTCATCATTGTGGAAGCTACCCGAATGTTCCTCTTATGGGCACACAAGGATGCATTAACTACAACCCTGTCATAGCCAAACGGCAGTTAGCTTATCCATTGCTTGGGCCACCTGATGAAGAATCACTTATTCCTTTTGTCCTTCGCTACTCAAAAGGAGATTGTACCTCTGCTATTCGGGATATAGCAAATGCGTGGAAGATGGTCCACAGGCAAGGAAAAGAACTAGGAGCTCGAAGCCATGCCGTGAAGGATGAATACTACCGATGGATCCTGAATAGAGTTTCCATTGTCAAGCTGCCTTTCAAAAGTCCCTCCCATCTCCCGACAAGAATACCTGTTCCCTCACCTACTCTTGAAGAAGAAGCCTTGAAAGCCAAGATAGAGGAGTTAATTGTAAAAAATAAGAAGCTGGAGGAAGACCTGCTAAAATCTCAACAAGAATGTGCCCTTCAAAAAAGGGAGAACTCAGAAAGTAAGAGAACCATCAAGGAGATTGGAAAGAAGCGGAAAGTTGAAAGAGATTACTTGAGGAAGCAAAGTCAATGCCTCCGAACAGCTAATACTCAACTGAGGATGAAGAGCAAGCAAAGGGATACTATGTTGGCTGACAAGCAACTCTTGAGAGATATGTTGGAAAAAGCCAAAGAGAATGAGCAAATTGCCTTGGTACAAAAAGAGCTCCTACAACTACAGGTTGGTCAATTAGAGCATCAGCTTAATGAGGTGGTAGAAGCTTGCCAGCGAGAGATAAATGGCGAGCGACAGCACGCGATGGATACTGAGCAAGAATGTCGTGAGACTATCCGTATTTTGAAAGCTGAAATGACACAACAAGATGAAGTTATTCATTCATGGATGAATCGCTTCGCCCACTTGGCACATTTGGCTAATGGAGTCCTGGAAGATCTCCCGCTCCTGCTTAAGCAAGCTGAGGGGATGGTTAACCCTCTTAGTACCCCAAAAGAAATTATAAACTTCCTTGATTACTATAAGGAAAGGATTTGTAAAATGAGGGCCATGATTTCCCGAGCTAGGAATGGCTGATTTACTTTTCTTGCATAAAATTGGCAGCAGTAATGTACTTTGAAATTCAGAAAGAAGGATTCTTTTGTCTCCACAACCGTCTCATGTTAATTTCCATTTATCACATACTTATTACTCTTGAATGTGATGTTCTGAGGAATGGTTGGAGGGTACTGGCCGAGTTCCGCGATAACTTTGTGCACCATACTGTTTATTTTTCGTTTACCATTTTTATTTAATGCTTTCTTTTTTAACCATTTCGTGTTTTCACTTACAATAGACACTACGGGTAAACATCCTTATCCGACCCGATTCCAAACGAGACTCATGGCCGAAGCAGAAATCAGGGATGAAGATTTCAGAAACGAGTTCAATCAACTGAAAGAACAAGTAGCCGAGTTGACCAAGCTTCTGGAAAAAAGAATCACAGAAGGAGATTCCTCTGCGGGTATTGAGAACAACCAACAGCAACCTGCCACTGTACCACTCCCCCTTGGTTCCGACCCAGCAAGAACCAAAGTACCAAACACAATGACACCCCCTGTCACCATTCATGTTGGAAGACCTAACCCTGTCATTGAGACCCAGTTACCTTACGGCCAGTCTTATGCACAGCATACATTTGTCGGCCCTGACGGCAACCCAGTACCTTTTCCACTTTATGGCCTTCCACCAGGATACTATCCCCCGCTCGCTAACCAAGACGCCCATGACCAGCAAGCGATGAATCCTCACACTTCATACCCTACCCAGCCAAATATACCATCACTCCACCAAACCCAAAACACGCAAACTCGTGACCCACAAATTTACCAAACCCAAAACACGCAAGCCCATGACCCACAAACTCACCAAACTCAAAATATACAAGCCCCGATGACCCAGCCGACCTACAACACACAAGCCAAAAATACACGAGCCCAGGTGACTCAACCGAATTATGTTGTGCAGACTATGGCCTAACCCCAAGGTCCTTCACCAAATACAGGCCTAACAAACCAGTCCCATGCTTTGCCTCCGTTCAACCAGCTACTCGGTTATCCGTATGGATACGGAACCCCCTATGGGACCAATCTCCAAGATGCAACCCGCATGGTCGCAGCTCCTCGAAAGGAAAAGATAGAAATCTTAGAAGAGCGTTTGAGGATGATGGAAGGCTCTGGAGGTTTTGGACTAATAGATGCTTCGGAGCTATGTTTAGTCACAGATGTTGTCCTCCCACCCAAATTCAAGATGCCAGACTTTGATAAGTATCGGAGAATGACTTGTCCAAAGAACCATCTCACGATGTACTGTCGAAAGATGGCATCTTACTCTTCTAATGACCAACTCTTGATCCACTGCTTCCAAGATAGTCTAGCAGGGGCTGCTCTTACATGGTATGCTTACCTTGATCGGAACCATATCCGTTGTTGGAAGGATCTGGCAGATGCCTTCCTTAGACAATACAAGTATAACATGGATATGGCACCCAACAGGGTTCATTTACAAAACATGATGAAAAAGGACAGTGAAACATTCAAGGAATATGCCCAACGATGGAGAGAGACAGCGGCACAAGTGGATCCCCCATTGTCAGAAAAAGAAATAGTCGCGATGTTTATTGATACGCTCCCATCACCTTTCTACGACAAGATGATTGGTAGTGTTTCATCCAACTTCTCCGACATTGTGACTATCGGGGAAAGAGTGGAAAGTGAAATACGAACAGGAAAGATCATTCAGGGCTCATCTGGGGCAAGCATGACAAGAAGGCCAGCGCCTGGGAAAAGGGATGGAGAAACTAATTCCATCTCTTCTAATCAAAAGACGCCTTCGTCAAGACCATTCTTTCCTACTATGATTCAAGCTCCCAATCCTTATGTGGCTGCTACCACTCAGAGCCCGACAGCTTATACTCCCCACTTCCGTCCACCCATGGTAAGAGCGCCAGTACCGCAACCCGTGCCATACCATCACCCGCAACAAGTGACTCGACCACCCAATCATAATCAAAACACAAGAAATTCCAACAATGAACGCTCCCCTGTGCAGTTTGATCCAATTCCTATAACATATACCGAACTTTTTCCAATCCTCGTTCAGAAAGGTCTGGTAGCTCCATCCCCTATGAGGCCGTTGCAACCTCCTTACCCAAGGGGATATGACCCAAACGCTCATTGTGATTACCATGCTGGGGCACCAGGGCATTCCACAGAAAATTGCCTGGCTTTGAAGTATAAAGTAAGGGATTTGATCAAAGCCGACTGGATTAACTTTAAGGAAGGTAGCCCAAATGTTGCCACAAATCCCCTGCCCAACCATGGAAATTCAGAGGTCAATGCCTTGGAAAATGATGAGAAGTGCGTTAAGAATGTTGCTGACATAAGAATACCATTGAGGGTAGTTCATTCCCTTTTGCTTGAAAGGGGATTAATTGAAGGGACCTGGAGTGTGAAACATGATTGCGAACAAACTGCCGAACATCAAGGTTTCTGTGAGGTCCTTCAAAGCCTTATGGACAGTTATATTGTGCAGGTCTGTAAACGCCGTGGAGATGAGGTTGACATGATCGAGGAACAAACAGGGGCACGGATCCCTAAGCCCTTGACAAGTTTTTACACCAGGAACCCCCAAGCAGCTCCTATTTCTGTACAACCAACCATCACTATTCAAGCACCCACCCCGTTTGCGTTCAAAGATTCTCGGGCTGTCCCTTGGAAGTACAACGCAGATGTGATCGTTGCAAGCCCGGCAACAGGTGACCCGTCTCCTTCGTCCGTCACAAATATTGTAGGGGTAGGAGGTATAACCCGAAGTGGAAGAGTATACACCCCTCCAGAGCCGAAGAGGGATCAGGTTACCGGAAATGCCAAGGTGGATAAAGAAGGGGCCAATGGCGAAATCAAAAGGGCCGTGACTGATGAAGAAGCCCATGAATTCTTAAGGTTTATTCGCCAGAGCGAATATCAAGTGCTTGACCAACTGACCCATACTCCTGCAAAAATCTCCTTGTTATCATTGCTGATGAACTCTGAGCCACATCGGAAGATGTTGATGAAGGTCCTGAATGAGGCTCATGTCAGTCATGATATTCCCGTTGATAAGTTTCAAGGAATAGTGGGGCACATTGTTGCAGATAACTATCTGACCTTCACTGATGACGAAATACCAACAGAGGGGATTGGGCACCACAAGGCTCTCCATATCTCCGTAAAATGCCGAGATTACATCTTAGCAAAAGTACTTATTGACAATGGGTCGTCCCTCAATGTCATGCCAAAGTCTACATTGGCCAAATTACCATTTGATGGGACTTTTATGAAGCCAAGTGCCACGATAGTACGAGCTTTTGATGGAACTCGGAGGGAGGTTATGGGTGAGATTGAGCTGCCCATACAGGTTGGGCCGTGCACGTTCCAGGTCCTTTTTCAAGTCATGGATATCTCGCCTGCCTATAGTTGTTTATTAGGCAGGCCGTGGATCCATTCTGCTGGAGTGGTGCCCTCTACCCTGCACCAGAAATTAAAATTCATAATTGACAACAAGCTGATAATTGTTTCTGGTGAGGAAGACCTTCTGGTCAGCAAACCTCTGTCAACCCCTTACATCGAGGCAGCAGAAGAGGCCCTTGAAACTTCTTTCCAAGCATTAGAGATAGCAAACGCTACCTATGTGGGGGAAGGAGCCACAATGGCAAAAGCTTGCATGCCAAGTGCATCTTTAATGATGGAAAAGATTATGCTGCGTGGAGGGTATAAACCTGGAAGAGGGCTAGGACGTGCTTTGAATGGAGAAATAGAACCAATACGCCTGCTTGATAACAGAAATGGTTTTGGGTTAGGATACCGGCCCACGGCTGCCGACAGAAAAAGGGTAGAGGAAGCGAAGAGAGAAAAAAGGGCTGCTCGTCTTACTAGCAGAGATCCTCATACCGCAAGAGTCCCCATCTGTGATCTCTACCAGAGCTTTCGGAGTGCCGGATTGATGCCTCCAGACCAAGTCGCTGTCATTGAAGAAAACCCTTGTGATAGTGTTGATTTTGTGATTGCTTGTCCACCAGGCCAAGAACTTCATAACTGGGAGGCCATCGAGTTCCCCATGACTTTGAATGTTTTGCCAAAGTAATTTGTTTATGCTTTAAGTACTTATTCGTCCCTCTGCTCTGCCTAAAGCTTTGGGACCCTTCCATGTAATAAAGGCGAAAAAACTTGTTTTTATCATTTTCATCAATAAACGCGTATCGTAATTCAAAAAAAAAAACTCTTTGTGTATCCCTTATCCTTGTTTTAAACCCTTCTTTTTACTCGCTTGTTCTTTCTTTTTATTTGCCATATCACACTAAATTGCAGATCCAAAAGTGACTCCCTTGAGGAGAGTGAGGTCGCAATCCCGTTTCCCAACTTCGAT
Organism: Clitoria ternatea; assembly: GCA_037962975.1. Lineage (NCBI taxonomy): Eukaryota > Viridiplantae > Streptophyta > Magnoliopsida > Fabales > Fabaceae > Clitoria > Clitoria ternatea. The sequence goes on from CM075672.1 coordinate 81,368,929, forward strand.
CACCCAGTTGATTACGCTGATGAGGAAGGTGGGGAAGATTGTGAACCACCGCCTGAAATGACAAGGTTGTTAGAACAAGAGGATGAAGGGATTCAACCCTACCTAGACATAGTTGAGGTCATTAATTTGGGGAATGAAGAAAATAAGAAGGAAGTCAAGATCGGCACTACCCTAAGCAGAGAACAAAGAGAAGATTTAATCAAGTTGTTAATGGAATTTTGTGATGTCTTTGCCTGGTCTTATCAAGATATGCCTGGGCTCGATGCTAGCATTGTCGAGCATAGACTACCCTTGAAACCTGAATGCCCACCAATAAAGCAGAAATTACGTCGAATGAAGCCAGAAATGCTTTTAAAGATCAAAGAGGAGGTTAAGAAGCAATTTGATGCTGGGTTCCTAGCAGTGGCAAAATACCCTCAGTGGGTAGTCAACATTGTCCCTGTCCCTAAAAAGGATGGAAAGGTACGAATGTGTGTGGATTACCGAGATTTGAATAGGGCTAGTCCCAAGGATGATTTTCCCCTACCACAGATCGATGTTTTGGTTGATAATACAGCTCAGCATTCCATTTTCTCCTTCATGGATGGTTTCTCGGGGTATAATCAAATTAAGATGGCACCTGAAGACATGGAGAAAACCACGTTTATTACTCTATGGGGTACATTTTGTTATAAGGTGATGTCCTTTGGGTTGAAAAATGCTGGGGCAACTTATCAGAGAGCAATGGTGACTCTTTTCCATGATATGATGCACAAGGAAATAGAAGTCTACGTGGATGACATCATTGCCAAGTCTAGAACAGATGAAGAGCACATTAGCGATCTAAGGAAGCTTTTTGAACGATTGAGAAAGTTCAAGCTAAGATTGAACCCCGCCAAGTGCACTTTCGGTGCAAGGTCGGGCAAGCTGCTAGGATTTATAGTAAGTGAAAGGGGAATAGAGGTTGATCCTGACAAAGTTAAGGCGATTCTTGAGATGCCTCCTCCCCGTACAGAAAGAGAGGTCCGAGGATTTTTGGGAAGGCTCAATTATATCGCCAGATTTATTTCACAATTGACGGCAACTTGTGAACCCATCTTCAAGTTACTCCGCAAGAATCAACCAGGGCGATGGGATGAGAATTGTCAAGCAGCTTTCGAAAAGATTAAGCAGTACCTACAAGAACCACCAATTTTGGTGCCCCCAACCCCAGGAAGGCCGCTTATATTGTATCTGACTGTATTGAACGAATCCATGGGCTGCGTGTTAGGACAACACGATGAAACTGGAAAGAAGGAACATGCTATCTACTACTTAAGCAAGAAGTTCACTGATTGTGAAATGAGGTACTCCGCTTTAGAGCGGACTTGTTGTGCGTTAGCATGGGCCGCTAAGCGCCTAGGGCAGTACATGTTGAGTCACACCACTTAGCTAGTTTCTAAAATGGACCCTGTCAAGTACATTTTTGAAAAACCTGCTCTGACTGGAAGGATCGCTCGCTGGCAAGTGCTGTTAACTGAGTACGACATAATATATGTCACTCAAAAAGCTATAAGAGGAAGTGCCCTGGCTGATTACTTGGCACACCAACCCATCAATGATTATCAGCCGATGCAATTTAACTTTCCGGATGAAGATATCATGACATTATTCAATGAAGAAGGTGATCAAAAGGAGAAATGGACCCTGAGATTTGACGGAGCTTCTAATGCATTGGGGCACGGAATTGGGGCTATCTTGATTTCACCCGATAAGGAATTTATCCCTATCTGCGCCAGATTGTGTTTTGACTGTACCAATAATATTGCTAAATATGAGGCATGCTCATTAGGAATCCAAGCAGCGTTGGATGCAAAAGTAAAGTTGTTAGAAGTTTATGGGGACTCTGCTTTGGTTATCCACCAATTGAAAGGCGAGTGGGAGACTAGGGACAGTAAATTGATTCCTTATTATGATCACATCAAGGAAATGATCAAGGAGTTTGACGAGATCTCTTTTCATCACGTTCTCCGGGATGACAATCAAATGGCTGATGCTTTAGCTACCCTTGCCTCAATGTTCAAAGTAAGTAGTGACTACGATATGCCTCTCATCGAAGTAAAGAAGCACTGTGAGCCTGCATACTGTCAAATGATGGAAAAGGAGTCTGATGGGAAACCTTGGTACCATGATATTAAGAGATATATCCAGAGTCAAGAATACCCCGAGGGTGCTACAGAAAATGATAAGAAGACCCTAAGGCGACTCGCCATGGGTTTCTTCTTAAGTAGGGATGTGCTTTACAAAAGAAACTATGACTCTGTCCTTCTTCGCTGTGTTGATACTGATGAGGCAAACGGAATCATGAAGGATGTTCATGAAGGATCTTTTGGGACTCACGCTAATGGACATGCCATGTCTAGAAAGATTTTGAGGGCTGGTTATTACTGGATGACCATGGAAGCGGATTGCTTCAAGTATGTCCGAAAATGTCACAAATGTCAGATATACGCTGTCCATATTCATGCACCCCCGTTATCCCTAAATGTCTTGACGGCACCATGGCCCTTCTCAATGTGGGTCATGGATGTCATTGGACCCATCGAGCCAAAAGATTCAAACGGTCATCGTTTCATCTTGGTCGCCATCGACTATTTCACCAAATGGGTAGAAGCAGCTTCATATACTAGTGTAACAAGGAGTATTGTGGTCAAATTCATCAAGCGAGAACTGATATGCCGATATGGCCTACCAAGTCAGATCATTACTGACAATGGTACGAATTTGAATAACAAAATGATGAAGGAACTCTGCGAAAGCTTCAAGATTCACCATTACAATTCCTCTCCTTATCGACCTAAAATGAATGGGGCGGTTGAGGCGGCCAATAAGAACATCAAGAAGATAGTGCAGAAAATGGTAGTCACCTACAGAGATTGGAACGAGATGCTCCCTTTCACTCTGCATGGGTATCGCACCTCGGTTCGAACCTTGACAGGGGCAACCCCGTTCTCCCTCGTATATGGAATGGAAGCAGTTTTGCCTTTTGAAGTAGAAATCCCGTCCCTTCGGGTAATGATGGATGTAACACCCTAATTAATTGTAACTAAAAAGAAAATTTCCAAACAAATATCAGAAAATTTTTCACAAAACAGTCCCGTATTATTCGATATATGAGGGAGCAGGCAAGGGAAGAACGAAAAGCCTTCACTTGCACATAGCAACCTACAGGGAAAACTAAAACTGAGACCGGCTCGATGGGTTTATCGTAACGTACTAACACTAGGGCGGATTGCGCAACACCGTTCATTCGCTTAGACGGGGTCTTACACCGTCCAGGCGGAGTATGGTAATACAGCAGCGGATAGAAGAAATTTCGCACTGAGGCTTCCCTTCGAGAATTACTGGTCACTCAACAGGAGGAATAGATAAGGGAAATATGTTATTACATTCACACGCATAGCATTTGGTGGAAAGGCGAAGTTAGAATCATCCTACTTGGCTAGGCGGGGTATATTTATCTTGGGCGGGCTGTCCTAGTTACTTGGGCGAGGTATGACGCCGCCTAAACGAAATCTACATAACGCCTCTTTAACACAACTACAAGGTAATTTCCTCCATCGGGTAAGGACAAGGGTTCACTAAGTAAATCCTCACACTCGCCTTTCACTCAGAAAAATGAGAAGTTACAGAGTACACATACGTTAGTAGGTTGTGGAGAAAGGAGGGATCTGAACCTATTCCACCCAGCTCAACTAAGTATGACGACGCCAGGGCGGACTTAGCCATAACGCCCAAATCCGGGGTTCAACACCGGGGTCCGGATTACGTTAGTATCACAACGGATAGGAAAGGATAAAGGTCGATATCTCGCTCTAGTATTTACTCGCTTCAGCGTGAGTCCTCGCGCTTGGGCAATTCGCTCCCCCACTTCGGGCGGGATACGACTCCGCCCAACGTATCCGACATAAGTTTTCCTAAGACAATTCTCAATTTACTCTGACTGGGCTATATCCTGCTCAAATCATACTGTCCCTGCGTATCTATTAAAGCTCACTTATAAAACAAGGCAGCACATAGCATCACACACACAAAACCATACATCCATATATATATACATAAAAGTGTATATTAATATTTACAATGCAAAATCAGACTTCTACTTGTTCATAAAGTTCTATTCATCACAAAACATTAACATCCGGTATGAACCAGTCCGGGCTTCATCTAACAACGCCTTAATTAAACCTTCGAAATGCATCAGCACTCCGCCCAGCATTCCAGCTCTGCCTCTGGTCCTCCTCACGAGAGACATTCACTGAAAATGGCCACTGCAGGGGTGAGCTTTTACATGTAAAATGATACTCACAGACTCGGTATCAGCGTCAGTACACGCTCCTGCTATCATTCAACCTTTCTCAAGTAACCAAATTCATACAATTCAAACAACATTCATGACACACATGATTCACAGAATTTATTCCACATCTAAACATATATTCATGCATTCAGGATCATACACATGCACATACGTAGATTTATACATCACCACAATCAGCCTTATTTCTATATGCATGCCTGCGGATCCGACTCGGGAAAAGACTCTCAGTTACGGCCCCCTTTTCTTTTGGCCCCTCGTCCCTCAGCTCTTACCAGGTGGCACCGGCCTCCCCACGGCGTCTCGAGACTCACTTCTCTAGCTCCAACGGCTACCACGAGCCCTATTGGGATCTAGCCAGGGTTGGTAACTGGAAGTCATTTCCCTTGGGGTTCTTGACCTTCCATGGGTCACCCCACTCTTACTCATGCAACTAACACATTCATTATTACACATCATCGCGCCATGAACACATTACCGTAGTCCTTAAGTAAGAACGAATATCCTCCACTACTCGTCATCATTCAGTCAGTCACACCAGCGCATGTTACAATCGGTCATCAGACTAACAACATTGAGCAATCCAATTAAGAACATGCACATACATACTCTTCATAGTGACAACAAAATAGATCCATCATTATCATCCACGAGCAGACTACGCCATCGCCACGAAGATCACTATCAGAATCTCAAATCATGCATCAGTTTTAGTAATTGTGAATACAGGCACACATGCACAGCATCAGTTCTAATGATTATAAAAACATGCACACACACACACCTGCATTCAGCAATGCATTCATCCGGTACCGTTCTTAGACCATGCATTCGACATGCAAGCGCCCCCTACCTTTAGAAGAATCCTCGGAAACCTTTTCCGTTCTTGTTGTTGGGTCCGATGTCCTTCTCCTGGTTCGTCCGGTCTTCCTTGGCTTTGTCGTATTCTGCGCCTGATTCTGGGATGAAGTGTGGTTCGTTCTTCAGTACTGGAATCAAGATCTCCAGGAGCGAAGAGTAAGATGGAAGAAGAAGAAAAATGGAGACGAAGAGAGGAAGTAGAGGATGAAGTGACGGAGGAGAGAGTCTAAAGAAAGAGTAAGTGCGTTCCTCACTACAGGCTCACGATATATATATATATATATAGGTGTGTACATGCGCATGAATAAGAGAAGAGTGGGATGGGAGAGTGTGTGCTGCAGCAGCCACGTGCACTCCACTCCATCCCCTGACCATCACCATTTTCATATTTTAGTGGCTTAAATCTACTTAGTTAAATACAATTAACAGTTATTTCTAGTTGAAATCAAGTCTTAATGGTTTATTCTTCATTCAACATTTAATTTTAAAACGGGGATGTTACAGTTCTCCCCCACTGAAAAAGAATTTCGTCCCCGAAATTCAGTCGGTACTTACGTAGGTAAACAATTCGGGGTACTGCTGTCGCATGGCGTCTTCGCGTTCCCACGTGCAGGAGGTGATCTTGCCTTGCTGCCACTCCACCTTAACCAGCCTTACGTTCTTGTTCCTTAAGCGTTTTACCGATTGATCCATGATTCCAACCAGTGTAGTCACAGCGGTTAGGTCTTCCTTGATCTCTACCTCGTCGTCAGGCATCGTGTGGCTGGGGTCATGCAAATACTTCCTTAGCTGAGACACATGAAAAACGTTGTGTAATCGGGACAAGTGAGTTGGTAACGCGAGGCGGTATGCCACGGAGCCAATCCGTTCTACTACCTCATAAGGTCCGATGTAGCGAGGGCTTAACTTCCTACTTTTTAAGGCTCGTCCAACTCCTTTACTCGGAGAGGTTCTCAGAAACACTCGATCTCCGACTTGAAATTCCACTGGCTTGATGCGTTTGTCATGGTAGCTCTTCTGCCTGTCTTGTGATGCTTTCATCTTTTCCCTTATTACTCGGATCTGTTCTGTGGTTTGCTTTACGATGTCTGGTCCCAGTAATAGACTTTCACCCGCTTCCGACCAATAGAGTGGGGTACGGCATCTACGCCCATATAATGCCTCGTAAGGTGCCATGCCAATGCTGTGATGATGGCTGTTGTTGTACGTAAACTCGATCAAGGGAAGGTACTGCTCCCAGTCCCCACCGTACTCTAACACACACGCTCTCAATAAGTCTTCTAGACTCTGAATCGTTCGCTCGGATTGTCCATCCGATTGGGGGTGGTAGGCAGAACTAAGCCAAAGCTTCGTCCCCAGTTCTTGATGCATGGTGGTCCAAAACCTGGACGTAAATCTAGGGTCCCTATCTGAGACGATGGAAGTAGGTATGCCATGTAGTCGAATAACTTCTTGAATGTAGATTCGAGCCAATTTATGCAATGGGTACTTCATATTTACAGGTAAGAAGTGTGCACTCTTCGTCAATCTGTCAACAATGACCCAAATGGCATCATGGCCCGCTCGGTTTTTGGGTAACCCCATGATAAAATCCATCGCAATTGAGTCCCATTTCCATACGGGGATTTCTAGAGGCTGCATTGCACCGTACGGTTTTTGGTGCTCTACCTTCGATTTCTGACAAGTGATACACCGGGCCACGTACTCCGCCACATCCTTCTTTAGTCCGGGCCACCAGAACTGTCTTCTCAAGTCGTGGTACATTTTCGTGGTTCCTGGGTGAATGCTGAGTAGGCTTTTGTGGGCTTCATCAAGCACCATTCTTCTCAATCTCCCTTCACTTGGTATGTATATCCTGTTTCTCACCCGGAAGATCCCATCTGACCCTTCTGCCAAGGATAAATCCTTTCCTCTAGCCTGAATTTCCTTCATTTCAGCTAGGTGAGAGTCCGCCTGTTGCTGTTCGTACACGGATTTTAAGAATTCGTTGGCAATCCTCAACGTACCGATTGTCATCTTCTGAGAGGAAGGGGCATCAACATGCAAGTTCATGTCTCGGAACCGCTCCAACAACTCAACTTCTTTTGCCATCATGGCTGCTATGTGGAGGGATTTTCGACTCAATGCGTCTGCTACGACATTTGCCTTACCTGGGTGGTATTTCAACTCGAAATCATAGTCCTTCAAAAACTCAATCCATCTTCTCTGCCTCATGTTCAGCTCCTTTTGGTCGAATAGGTATTTAAGGCTCTTATGATCGCTGTACACTTCAAATTTGGATCCGTACAAGTAATGTCTCCAGATTTTCAATGCAAAAACTACTGCTGCCAACTCCAAGTCATGGGTCGGATAATGTTGTTCGTGGGGTCTCAATTGTCGAGAGGCATATGCTATCACTCGGTCTTTCTGCATGAGTACACATCCTAATCTGAGTCCGGACGCGTCACAATAGACCACGAAACTTTCTCGTAACTCAGGTAATGCTAACACCGGAGCAGTTGTCAACTTATTCTTCAGCTCTTGGAAGCTGCTCTCACACTCCGGACTCCACACAAAAGGAACGTTCTTCTGAGTCAATTTGGTCAGAGGTAATGCCAACTTAGAAAAACCTTCGATGAACCTTCTATAATAACCTGCCAAGCCCATAAAACTCCTTATTTCCGAGATCGATCTGGGCCTCTCCCACGCTATTACAGCAGCTACCTTCGCAGGATCCACCGAGACGCCTTGCTTGGAGATCACATGCCCGAGGAAGTGGATCTCATCCATCCAAAATTCGCACTTTGAAAGCTTTGCAAACAATTGCTTCTCCTTCAACACTTGGAGTACCGTCCTGAGATGTCCTTCATGTTCCTCAGATGTCTTAGAATAAACTAGAATATCATCGATGAAGACAACAACAAACCGATCTAAGAAGGAGTGGAATATGCTGTTCATGTAATTCATGAAAACAGCAGGGGCGTTTGTCACACCGAACGGCATCACTACATACTCATAGTGACCATACCTAGTCCTAAAGGCAGTTTTAGGAATGTCCGAGTCCTTCACTCGGATTTGGTGATATCCCGATCGTAAGTCGATTTTTGAGAAGACTGAGGCTCCACGCAGCTGGTCAATTAAATCATCAATTCTAGGCAGTGGGTATCGATTCTTGATTGTGAGTTTGTTAAGCTGCCGATAATCTATACAAAGTCTCATACTGCCATCCTTCTTCTTAACAAGTAGCACAGGTGCGCCCCATGGTGACACGCTTGGTCTAATGAACTGCTTCTCAAGTAACTCATCCACTTGTTTCTTCAACTCTACCAATTCAGTTGTGGACATTCTGTAGGGTGCACTGGAGACCGGTTCGGCTCCAGGGATCAAGTCTATAGAGAATTCAACTTCTCTATTGGGAGGCACACTCGGGACGTCCTCTGGGAACACTTCTGGGAATTCACAGGCAACCGGAATTTCATTCGCTAGGGTCTCATTCTCATCTTTGGTTAGACAAAGCATCATAAATAGTTGGGTTATACCTTGTGCCGCGCCATCTTCAGTGGGTTGTTTTGGGAAAACTATCTCTCGGTTTCTACAATCTACTAATACCTTATTGGCTGAAAGCCAATCTATTCCAAGTACAATATCAAGACCCTTTAAGGGCATGCAAATCAGATCGAAGGTGAAACTCCGATCATACAACTCAAATGCTACATTTTCACATATTGACGATGTGAACACACTAGGGCCAGTGGGGCTGGCCACTTCTAAAGTCCGGTTCATAGACACAGTTGGTAGCTTCAACCGTTTCACGCACTCATCAGCTATAAAAGAATGGGTTGCCCCCGAATCGAAAACAACATTAAGCGTATTCGTTCCAAGAGAGCACTTACATTGTACTAGATCGTTTGCTGGTGCAACATCCTCTGCATTGATGGTGTAGATCCTTCCTGTCGCTGTTGGGCCGGTGTTCCTCTCTCGACTGTTCGGGGCATGCATCATATTTCCTCTGGTTCCGTTGCCTCTACCACCAGGTCGTTGGTTATCATTCACTCTGGTTCGATCTTGAAATCCTCCTTGACGCACATTGGTGGTTGCCTGGCGGAGTTGGGGGCAGTCCAGGCGAACGTGTCCCTTCTCTCTGCAGTGGTAGCATTTAACATTTGTATCATTGCATTCCTTAGCAAAATGATCACCACCACATTTAAAGCACCCGCCATACCTTGGTCGCCCACTCATCTGTCTTCCTCGGTCATTATGGTTTTGATATCTGGTGAAGGGTTCATTCCTCCTCACGTTCCCTGGCCTCTTGAAACGTGATTGCTGAGGCCTCAGGTGCTGATTGGCTCTGCTGCACTGGCCCGAATGGGCCCTGTCATCCTCTTCGAATATTCTACACTTGTTCACTAAGGCAGGGAAACTCCGGATTTCATGGTATCTGCAGGCCCTCTTGATATCCGATCTCAGTCCGTTCTCAAACTTAAGACACTTGGAGTGCTCCGTTCCTGGCTGCTAGAAGGGCGGATAGAATAGGCACAATTCCTCAAATCTGGTCGCGTATTCTTCCACAGTCATGGAGCCCTGTTTTAACTCCATAAACTCCAGCTCTTTCCGACTCCTCACTGTGTCGGGAAAGTATTTGTCTAGGAAGCAGGCCTTGAAATCGTTCCACGTCAGGTGATTGTCATCTTCGGGGAATTGGCTCTTAGCTATCTTCCACCAATTCTCCGCTTCATCTCGCAGCATATACACTGCGCATTCCACCTTCTGGGCTTCGGTACAGCGAAGACCCCTAAAAATTCTCTCTAATTCCTGAGTCCACTTGAACGCCGCCTCAGGGTTCCGTCCTCCTAAGAACTCACTCGGCTTCCTCTTCAGGAAGCGGTCCAGCACATGGCCATCCTCAGGTTGAGTTTGGCCTTGCCTTTCAAACACATCAGCAAAGCGTTGGAATGCTGTGGCTATAGCCTCCATACTTTGACGATGCGCCATTCCTTATCCTGAAATTGACATTTAAGGATAAGTATACGGAGCCACTTACTACCGATCTAATTATTAATCCAACAATTAATAACTTAGCACATTATGTCATTCGCCTAAATCATACACACAATCGGACCAGGGGAAAACAACCCCTTGTCTTCAAGACAATCATCAATCAGGTCAACCAGCATCAGAACAATTTCAACCATTCAATCAAAAGACACAGACACCACCGCTTACACTTGGTAAGCATACTTTGGCCTTGGACTTTTTGGTCCGCTCTGATACCAAAATGTAACACCCTAATTAATTGTAACTAAAAAGAAAATTTCCAAACAAATATCAGAAAATTTTTCACAAAACAGTCCCGTATTATTCGATATATGAGGGAGCAGGCAAGGGAAGAACGAAAAGCCTTCACTCGCACATAGCAACCTACAGGGAAAACTAAAACTGAGACCGGCTCGATGGGTTTATCGTAACGTACTAACACTAGGGCGGATTGCGCAACACCGTTCATTCGCTTAGACGGGGTCTTACACCGTCCAGGCGGAGTATGGTAATACAGCAGCGGATAGAAGAAATTTCGCACTGAGGCTTCCCTTCGAGAATTACTGGTCACTCAACAGGAGGAATAGATAAGGGAAATATGTTATTACATTCACACGCATAGCATTTGGTGGAAAGGCGAAGTTAGAATCATCCTACTTGGCTAGGCGGGGTATATTTATCTTGGGCGGGTTGTCCTAGTTACTTGGGCGAGGTATGACGCCGCCTAAACGAAATCTACATAACGCCTCTTTAACACAACTATAAGGTAATTTCCTCCATCGGGTAAGGACAAGGGTTCACTAAGTAAATCCTCACACTCGCCTTTCACTCAGAAAAATGAGAAGTTACAGAGTACACATACGTTAGTAGGTTGTGGAGAAAGGAGGGATCTGAACCTATTCCACCCAGCTCAACTAAGTATGACGACGCCAGGGCGGACTTAGCCATAACGCCCAAATCCGGGGTTCAACACCGGGGTCCGGATTACGTTAGTATCACAACGGATAGGAAAGGATAAAGGTCGATATCTCGCTCTAGTATTTACTCGCTTCAGCGTGAGTCCTCGCGCTTGGGCAATTTGCTCCCCCACTTCGGGCGGGATACGACTCCGCCCAACGTATCCGACATAAGTTTTCCTAAGACAATTCTCAATTTACTCTGACTGGGCTATATCCTGCTCAAATCATACTGTCCCTGCGTATCTATTAAAGCTCACTTATAAAACAAGGCAGCACATAGCATCACACACACAAAACCATACATCCATATATATATACATAAAAGTGTATATTAATATTTACAATGCAAAATCAGACTTCTACTTGTTCATAAAGTTCTATTCATCACAAAACATTAACATCCGGTATGAACCAGTCCGGGCTTCATCTAACAACGCCTTAATTAAACCTTCGAAATGCATCAGCACTCCGCCCAGCATTCCAGCTCTGCCTCTGGTCCTCCTCACGAGAGACATTCACTGAAAATGGCCACTGCAGGGGTGAGCTTTTACATGTAAAATGATACTCACAGACTCGGTATCAGCGTCAGTACACGCTCCTGCTATCATTCAACCTTTCTCAAGTAACCAAATTCATACAATTCAAACAACATTCATGACACACATGATTCACAGAATTTATTCCACATCTAAACATATATTCATGCATTCAGGATCATACACATACACATACGTAGATTTATACATCACCACAATCAGCCTTATTTCTATATGCATGCCTGCGGATCCGACTCGGGAAAAGACTCTCAGTTACGGCCCCCTTTTCTTTTGGCCCCTCGTCCCTCAGCTCTTACCAGGTGGCACCGGCCTCCCCACGGCGTCTCGAGACTCACTTCTCTAGCTCCAACGGCTACCACGAGCCCTATTGGGATCTAGCCAGGGTTGGTAACTGGAAGTCATTTCCCTTGGGGTTCTTGACCTTCCATGGGTCACCCCACTCTTACTCATGCAACTAACACATTCATTATTACACATCATCGCGCCATGAACACATTACCGTAGTCCTTAAGTAAGAACGAATATCCTCCACTACTCGTCATCATTCAGTCAGTCACACCAGCGCATGTTACAATCGGTCATCAGACTAACAACATTGAGCAATCCAATTAAGAACATGCACATACATACTCTTCATAGTGACAACAAAATAGATCCATCATTATCATCCACGAGCAGACTACGCCATCGCCACGAAGATCACTATCAGAATCTCAAATCATGCATCAGTTTTAGTAATTGTGAATACAGGCACACATGCACAGCATCAGTTCTAATGATTATAAAAACATGCACACACACACACCTGCATTCAGCAATGCATTCATCCGGTACCGTTCTTAGACCATGCATTCGACATGCAAGCGCCCCCTACCTTTAGAAGAATCCTCGGAAACCTTTTCCGTTCTTGTTGTTGGGTCCGATGTCCTTCTCCTGGTTCGTCCGGTCTTCCTTGGCTTTGTCGTATTCTGCGCCTGATTCTGGGATGAAGTGTGGTTCGTTCTTCAGTACTGGAATCAAGATCTCCAGGAGCGAAGAGTAAGATGGAAGAAGAAGAAAAATGGAGACAAAGAGAGGAAGTAGAGGATGAAGTGACGGAGGAGAGAGTCTAAAGAAAGAGTAAGTGCGTTCCTCACTACAGGCTCACGATATATATATATATATAGGTGTGTACATGCGCATGAATAAGAGAAGAGTGGGATGGGAGAGTGTGTGCTGCAGCAGCCACGTGCACTCCACTCCATCCCCTGACCATCACCATTTTCATATTTTAGTGGCTTAAATCTACTTAGTTAAATACAATTAACAGTTATTTCTAGTTGAAATCAAGTCTTAATGGTTTATTCTTCATTCAACATTTAATTTTAAAACGGGGATGTTACAATGGAAGTAAAATTAGAAGAGGCTGAGTGGGTTCAAGCTCGACATGACCAATTAAACTTGATTGATGGAAAAAGATTGACTGCCCTCTGTCATGGTCAGTTGTATCAGAGGCGTATGAAACGAGCATTCGAGAAGAAAGTATGGCCTCGACAGTTTCAAGAAGGAGACCTGGTACTCAAGAAAATTTTACCAATTCAAAAGGACAATCGAGGCAAATGGACTCCTAATTATGAAGGACCATATGTTGTGAAGAGGGCTTTTTCTGGAGGAGCCTTAATACTCACTAATATGGATGGCCAGGATTTGTCAATGCCTGTAAACACAGATGCAGTGAAAAAATACTATGCTTAGGGAGGAGATGTCAGAGCAAATCAAAAAAAACAAAAAAACAAAAAAACAAAAAAACAAAAAAAACAAAGAAAAACAAAAACAAAAAAAAACAAAAAAAAGGAAGAAAAGAAAATTAATGCTCGCTAAGCTGAAAACCTGAAAAGAGTGACCCGGTGAGTCGAAAACCCGAAAAGGGCGGCTCAGGCAAAAGTTAGGGTTAAATTTCTAGCAATGCGAATGATCCTCTGGCTCAAAGAAGTACGAGTCCAAGCTCGTGCACGTGAATCACTATCGAACTTACCTTTCCAAAAGCAAGGTCGAAGGGTGAACATGAAGTCGTGTTAGGGGTTAAGGCTCTCATCAGTCTCAAAGATTCACTGGAGGATCCATGAGTCTTCCCAGTTTTCATTTATGCTGGACCTATGTGACCTCATTCATTTCATTTACCTTCTTTATTTTTTTTATTTTTTTTTCTCTCTGTACTTGTTTAACGTGCATGAATAAAGTTCACCCTCTTCGATACGTGTTATGAGTTTGGTTGATCTGATAAAAACATGTATTTTAACAAAGTAAAATGGAAGATTGGTAAACATTTAAAGTCGCAAGGGACAAGATGCTCTTGCTACTCAACCTCATCATAGGTGATCATCGCAGGGACTTGGCCAGACACGCGCTCCGAAGCTATGGTTGCCTCATTCGTTCTACTTCGTCCATGAGTTCTCGTAAGAGTCGCGGTTTCACAGGACTTACCCGATTTTGAAACTTATCTTTGCGTTACTGACCATTTTTCTGTAGGTTATCTCACAGATAGTAATGCCAGGCACTAACACCCCAATCAAGCCCTTCAAATCCCTTCCTTGAATCGTCCGAGTTGGCACTTCTCAAAATTCCCTCCTTAAAACGCCAAGGTTGGCACCTTTCAATGTTTTACTCTTTCATCGCCTAAGCAGGCACCTTCAAACTCTCATCCTCAATTATTGAAGTCCGTGCCTCTTGAAATATCCTCCCCAGTGGAATCATTCGCCAAAGATGGCACTCCTCAGGATCTCTCTCCCCAATGAATCCTAAACTTTCCATCAAGAGGCAGTACCTGAACCACCAAATTCTTCCCCAGTGATACTACGCTTCCCAAATAAGCTCAACTGGGACATCTTCCCGAATTCCTTTTGTTATAACCATTCTCCAAGAATCCTTCAATCATGTCAAACTGGGGCATCTCCCCAAGATTTCTTCCTTTCCAGTCATGAGGCGTTTCTCCAAACTTTTTCCAACTTGTCAAACTGAGGCATCTCCCTAGATTCCCCCAAAGCTCTTTAGATCATGTCAAACTGGGGCATCTTCCCCAGGTTGTTATCTTTTGTCAACCCAAGGGCGGTACCCCATGCTCCTGGGAAGTTTGAACTGGGACATTACCTCGGGTCTCACTCCGTCAAAAGGAAATGCACCCCCAAGCCTCTTCAACCGCCCTAACTGGGACATCACCCCAGATTCTTCTCCCGGCCTTGAGGTAGTACCCCTAAATCTTCTAATCTTTCCAAAAATTGGAGTATTCGTCCCAGACCTTTCCCCCATTTCTTCTCTCTCCCAATCAAAAAGCAGTTCCCCGAATCATCCAAGATAGCTTGAACTGAATCATCCCCAGATTTCTTTCCTTTAGTAAGCCCATCATGCATCCCCAGTTGACCCCACCTTTTACTTTCTGTCCTCCTATTCAGGCATCCTTTACTTTTTCATTCGCCTATCAAGGCATCCTTTATTTTTTTCATTCGCCTATCAAGGCATCCTTTACTTTTCCAGCCGCCTATCAAGGCATCCTTTATCTTCCAGCCGCCTATCAAGGCATCCTTTATCTTTCCAGCCACCTATCAAGGCATCCTTTATTTTCCAGCCGCCTATTCAGGCACCATTTACTTTCTTATCCGCCTATTAAGGCATCCTTTATTTTCCAGCCGCCTATCAAGGCATCCTTTATCTTCCAGCCACCCATTCAGGCACCACTTACTTTTTTGCCCGCCTATTCAAGCATCCTTCACTTTCCTTCCGTCTGTTCAGACATCCTTTACCTCCTGTCCGCCTATTCAGGCACATCCTTTACTTCCTGTTCGCCTATTCAGGCACCCTTTACTTTCCTTTCTACCGGGAGTCAACCCCGGTCTTCTCACCTCCTGCTAACTGAAAGGTTCAAGTGTCAATTCCTGGTTTTTTCCCTTCATCTAATACTTTGACAAAGGTGTTCACGTCTTTACTCCCTTTCCATTTCAAAAGCAAGAAGAAACTTCATGCTTTTCTCAAGGAAAGGAAGTAAAGAGGGGCATCTGTGAACACCTATTTCAGCCCATCCGCAAATGAAAAGAATTTTTTTTTTTTAAAAAAAAGAAGGGTTGACTCGGAAATGATCATTTCCGAGTGGAAGGACTCGGAACAGATCAAATCCGAGTGGAATATGCCACTGTTGAAGGTAAATCCGAGTAGAACTACTCAGAAATGATCAAAACCGAGTAGAACTACTCAAAAATGATTGAAATCCGAGTAGAACTACTCAGAAATGATTGAAAACCGAGTAGAACTACTCAGAAATGATTGAAATCCGAGTAGAACTACTCAGAAATGATCAAAACCGAGTAGAACTACTCAGAAATGATCAAAACCAAGTAGAACTACTCAGAAATGATCAAAACCGAGTAGAACTACTCAGAAATGATTAAAACCGAGTAGAACTACTCAGAAATGATCAAAACCGAGTAGAACTACTCAGAAATGATCGAAAACCGAGTAACAATGAAGCATTTCCAAATGGAATAGGCTCCTGTTGGAGAATCCGAGCGGAATGACACATACATGCTCAAATCCGAGTAGAATTACTCAGAATGAATCAATTCCGAGTGGAAAGCTTCCCTGTCAGAGCCATTCCGAGTGAAGAAATTCAAATTTCTAATTCTGAATGTGAAGAAGTTTATTTCCGAGCGAAAAATGGCCAAAATTCGAACTTCCGAGCCATTCCAATCGGTTCCCAACCAATCCTCACTCATCCGAGTCCTCCTTTACCCACTTCCGAGCCATTTCAATCGGTTCCGAGTCATTTTATACTCGGATTGTGGAGAGGAAGTGAAGGCCGACCCCTTTTCCACTCGGATTTGACTCCTAATGTGGTGGAAGGCTGACTGAGAGGGTGATCCGAGTGAGAATCACTCGGATTCCCATCATTTTTGCTCGGATTACTCCATTTTCACTGCTAGTGTGGATGAATACTGATTGGAAGGTGGATCCGAGCCATTCTCACTCGGATTCCCCATTTTTTACTCGGATTCCATCATTTGCACTCGGATTCACACCATCCTCACTCGGATTCCATCATTTTTGCTCAGATTACTCCATTTTCACTCGGATTTACACATTTTCACTCGGATTTGACTGCCAGTGTGGATGAATACTGATTGGAAGGTGGATCCGAGCCATTCTCACTTGGATTACAGCATTTTAACTCGGATTTCCACTCTTCTCACTCGGATTACAGCATTTTAACTCGGATTTCCACTCTCCTTACTCGGATTACACCATTATCTCTCGGATTTCAACTCTCCTCACTCGGATTCACATGCTGACCTGGATTCCACCCCCAAAGTGGATCCAGGAATCCCGGAGGTGGCTGGTAGACAGGGGCGGAGGTGGAGGAATTAAAAATTCCCACCAGCTGTTGTCCCCCACTACCCAATCCGAGTGGAGGCCTGAGCTGGCATTCCACTCGGAAGTGGAGGCCTGAGCTGGCATTCCACTCGGAAGTGGAAGCCTGAGGTGGCATTCCACTCGGGCCAGCCTATAAATGGGATGGGCAGAGGGCAGCTGAAGGGGAGGCATTTCAGACGAGGAAACTCTGCCAAACCTCTGTTCTCTCTCTCTCTCTCACGCCAAGTCTTCTCTCTCTCTCACTTCAGTCACACCTCACCTTTCAAACTCTCTTTACCCCAACATCCTCTACACTCTCACTCAACAACACTCCTTCCAGCTCCCTTTTCCCTCTCGGACTTGCAATTCTAGTCCCAATCGTTCTTCTCTGCTCAAATTTCACCCGGTAAGCCTCTTTCCACTCGGATTCTCACTGTTTCACTCGGTTTCCTTTATTTCCACTCGGATTTACTATTTTTGCACTCAGATTCTCACTGTTTCACTAGGATTTACTATTTTGCACTCGGTTTCCCTTATTTTCACTCAGATTTTCACTTGTTTCACTCAGATTCTCACTGTTCCACTAGGATTTACTATTTTGCACTCGGCTTCCCTTATTTTCACTCAGATTTTCACTGTTTCACTCAGATTTTCATTGTTTCACTCGGATTTTCACTGTTTCACTCGGATTTTCACTGTTTCACTCGGATTTTCACTGTTTCACTCAGATTTTTCACTGTTTCACTCAGATTTTTCACTGTTTCACTCAGATTTTCATTGTTTCACTCATATTGTCACTGTTTCACTCGGTTTTCCCTGTTTTCACTCGGATTTTCATTTTTTCACTCGGTTTTCTTATTTTTCACTCGGTTTTCTTATTCTTCGCTCGTTTTTTTCATTTTTTGCACTCGTTTTCCTCTCCCATTCAGTTTTTTATATATATATATATTCATTTTTCTTAATCAGTGTCGTACGGAAAATACTTCCGTCTACACAGTCTCTATAAGATCCGTGCACGTGCGAAGCACTTCGCCTTGTATGGATTCTTCACTAAAATGATGCCTATCAATATCTTCCTAATCTTTTCCTAAAAAAAAAACAACATTTTAAAGAACTACGTGACCCTGATTTCTCGAAAGCTTGAGAATACGTAGGAGCGGGAAACAGTTCCTGTCGGGCCCACCTTTCTTTATTTAATTTTTAGAGTTTCCTTTTTGTCTTGTAATCAAAAGGAGGAGCGAGATTAATTTGGACGAGACGTCCTGTTAATCTCATATTTTTAAAATATCTCTTTAAAGAAAAAAAGGAGGAGCGAGATTAATTTGGACGAGACGTCCTGTTAATCTCATATTTTTAAATATCTCTTTAAAGAAAAAGAAGGAGCGAGATTAATTTGAACGAGACGTCCTGTTAATCTCATGTAAATATTTTGCATTGATTTTTATTTATTTTGTTTATTTTGTCATTCCGTACGTTTTTCTTTTTATGAAGAAGTTAAAATAATTATTGGGTTAACTATAATGCGCGCTATCAAATTGAGGTAACCATTAATTATAACGGACAGTTGTGAGGTGCTAATACCTTCCTCACCTGTAATCAGACTCCCGAATCATGGAATCTCATTTTTATAACCAGTGCTATAACCAAAGGTTTTTCCACTATTTTATCCTAAAAAATATTGGTGGCGACTCCCTGTTTATTTTTAAAAAAATCGTTTTGAGGGTCGGCCGCGCCGCCGCGATCCTGGTCGTGACAGCTGGTCCTTTCTCAAGGCCACAAACTGAACCCCATTCGAAGACAACATGGGTTGTAGGGCTGGTCCTTTCTCAAGGCCACAAACCGAACCCCATTCGAAGACAACATGGGTTGTAGGGCTGGTCCTTTCTCAAGGCCACAAACCGAACCTCATTCGAAGATAACATGGGTTGTAGGGCTGGTCCTTTCTCAAGGCCACAAACCGAACCCCATTCGAAGACCAAATGGGTTGTAGGGCTGGTCCTTTTTCAAGGCCACAAACCGAACCCCATTCAAAGACAACATGGGTTGTAGGGCTGGTCCTTCCTCAAGGCCACAAACCGAACCCCATGCGAAGGCTTGGGCGCAGTAGGCTGGTTCATACAGAAAACCACGCTGAACCCCGAGTAACGGGCGCAGTAGGTTCAGGATTAGCCCTGATCCGAACCCCGTGTTGAAGGCTTGGATTGTAGGATTGCACCGAACTCCAAGTACGGTTAGTAGGATCGAACCGAACATCGTGTGAAGACTTGAGATGTAGGACCAAAACCGAACCTCAAGAGAAAGGCGTAAAGCTTACCCTTGTCAAAGCTGTACCAAAATTCAAAGGCAATGTCCGTCCTCAATTATGGAATATCCACCACAGAGCGGTTGAACGCTAACGTACCCGCTCTACATCTTCGAGGACAGATGAGCATTTCTATCTTTTTAAGAAGTTAAAAGGTAATTCTTGAGATAAAATTTCCCTTCCCAATGTACTTATACTTGGGGACAGGGCATGCTTTAACTTAATTGTTGCTCCTTTGTTACAATTTGTTATCTTAATCCGGTGTGATAAGTACGCTTTAAGCAGCTAGGTAACCACACAGAACGGATTCACAAAGCATTGAAAACAATAAAGTGTTTTGTATAGCACTAAGTTATCCAGCAATCATACATTCGGCGCAAGCAGTTGAAGAGAAGCAACAATAAATTTTATTTCCAAAAATAAGAAATTATACAGGTCACAAAGTAGTTAAAGACTGGAGCTGATCCCAGTACACAGCTATGAATAAAGCATAAATTAAGAGGCCGGTGCCTGATCCTCCGCAGTAGGCACTCCTGTCCTCTCCTTTTTGTCCTCTGCTCCAGCTTGGGCACCTTCTTGCGTTTCAACTCCAGAGGCAGCGGTGGACGTTGTTGGCTCCATACTTTGACCTTCTGGAAGGGGAGGCAGTTCATACAGAGATGCACGGGGTTCATGGTGCGAGCCGTCCTTATGTACTTCGACAAGTTTTCCCCCATGGAATTCGAAGAACGGATCCAATCCGTACAGATTCAGCTTCATTCTAGGGTTACGATAATAAACTTGACGGAGGGCCAGGCCGAAGGATTCATACGCCACATTTTTGCATATCTCCAAGGCTTTGGCAGCCTTGGCCTTCGCAGCAGTTAATCTTCTTTGAACCTTGGCAAAATCCTCTTCTGAAGGCCCAGCACTCGCACCACCCTTCTTGAGTTCCTCAATTTGGGCTTGCATCTCCTTCCGAAGGCTTTCCCACTCCCCAAGGTCTTTGTTGCGACCGTCCTCCATAATTTTGAGATCGTCAGCAAGCGTAGCCGATCTCTTCTTCTCCAGTTGTAATTCTTCTTCGAGGAGGGGTATGGATTTGTTCTGTTTCTGAAGGTCGGCAACTTCCCGCTCTAGAGCCTTGTTGGCAAAATGAACTTGGCTTGCCTCCTCAGTTTTCCTATGGAGCGTCTCCTTGGTTTTCTTCAATTCCGACTCCACGCCTCTTTGAACTTCAGCTTGTTTGGCCGCCCATGTCTCCTTCACCGCGAGTTCGGTTTCAAGTTTTTCAACCTGCTCCATATAATCTGCCTTCTCGCTCAGGGAATCAAGGAGGCCGGACAGTTCATCCAGCTGCCAACACCCGGCCTTACAAGCACCTCGAACCCCAGCAGCGTCGAGGGAGGGGCGGAGGCAATACCTTGCTTTTGGAAGAGTGGGGGGCATGGACCCTTGAAACCATAAGTATGGGGAGAGGAAGGAATCGCGTGGAGGGTCAAACATTGGAGGAGGACCATTCCCGGAGTCCGGCTCTGAAGCATTCTGTGAAGAAGGGGTAGAGGATTCAGGAACGGGCTTCTTTCCCTTATCCTTCTTCAATCCAGTTTCTTCGAGCGTTTTCTGACGCTTCTTCACAGGGTCATCAGAGGAGGGCTTTTCTTGATCTGCCTTTTTAACAAGGTGCCTCTTTTTCTTCTTCTTCTCTGGGACGACCTCCTCGTCGCCCGCTTCAGTGGCCTCAGCTTATTTTTCTATTTCCTCCTCATCAAAGAGAGGAACCTCTTCACCTACTACAGAGGTCAGGGGAATGAGGGGAGTTTTGGTGGCGTTCCTCTTCGCCTGGATCTCATTCTCCTCAGAGGAGGAATCACCGTCAGCCATCATGGTCTTTAGCGACAACATCTCTGGGCAGGCTCTTTCGATTTGTTCTGCAAAACAAGAAAGGTTGAGTTAGCACATAAGAAGAAAAAATAATCAGAACGGAATAACTATACAACACAAATAGAGTAAGAGCGGATATTACGGAGGTAGGTGTTTCGGATGTCATCCTCTGCCAAGAGGAGCCTGCTGGAAAATCCTTTGAGGGTCTTCGAGGCCGTCTGCATGGCGCTCAAGACCTCAACAGAATGAGAGGAGAGTTCACTCTCATCTGTGTAATAAGCACGACTCATGAGGAGAAAATGCTCGTGCGTCCAGCTAAGAGGAAACTTGGTAAATCCTTCCTTGTTTCGCCAGAAGACCGGCTTATTCGGTTGAATACGGACCCGCGTGTAGTAATGCTTGAAGGAGCGTCCATCCACCTTCGCGGATTCCGTATAAGATTTGAAATTTATCACCCTTGAGTCACTACGGAGGGTAATGAACCCAAGGCCGCCCTTCTTATTAGCACGGCGGACCACTTGGCAATAGTAGAACAGTTTGGCCACAGTGGTGGAGAAGTTGAAATGCTCCCCCAGAATCTCCAGAGCCCGGATCAGACCCCAACCGTTGGGATGCATTTGTGTAGGGGCGCAGTCTAAGAAGCGTAGAACGGCCATCTGGAATTCCGTCATGGGGAAGCGTACCCCCAATTTCAAGAAGACGAAGTCGTACATGTAGACCGACCTCTCATCAGGGACTCTGTGGCATACTCTCTCAGAGGGACGTGGTGCCAGCACAGCGTATCGCGCTTTGTATTTCTTGTCTGAGTATATTTTGCAGCGGAAAGAGACCGTGCATTCTTCCTCACTCGCATGGTGCGAAGGGTTCTCTAGGAATTCCTCTTCCACCCAGCAGTAGGGTTTCTCCCTGTTGAGCTTTTCCCAGTCAAGCCGGTGTGCCACAACGTTGACACATCCTTCAGCAGAGCGGAGAACTGGTGTTTTTCCACGTCCCGGAAGATCCATAGTTGTGCAGGCACGGTGGAACGCGTACGTGTTGTGGTAAAAAGCAACATCGTCAGAGAGATAACCTTCAGTACTTGACCCTTCATCAGAGCGGCTGGTAGCCCTCGAGTCAAGGGGAACCTCAGAGCGGCGTTGGGAAGAGGA
Organism: Clitoria ternatea; assembly: GCA_037962975.1. Classification (NCBI taxonomy): domain Eukaryota; kingdom Viridiplantae; phylum Streptophyta; class Magnoliopsida; order Fabales; family Fabaceae; genus Clitoria; species Clitoria ternatea. The sequence continues at coordinate 81,391,344 of CM075672.1, forward strand.
CGCTCGTGAGGAAGAAGCTTCAGCTCTCTCTGAGCGACGAGGCCCAGCCACAGGAGGATTCACTGGAATCCTCCCACCACGGTGGCTAAGGGGGGCACGAGAGCCAAAACTCCCCCTGTTTGAAGGACCAGCGTTGCCTGCTCCAGGGCGCATGGTGGAAACAGAATGAACAAAAATTGCAAGGAGTTGAAGGAAAGGGAGGTTACCTAAAGGAAGAAGATCTTTGAGAAGTTTGAAGACGGCAGAGAAATTTCCAAGAAATTTGAGCAGAGGTTCACTAAGCTTGAAAACAAGAGTGGATTCCAAAATCTGCTAAGAGCCCCTTTTATAGGTAACGAGGAGGCATAGTGTTCCGTCGAAGGTCACAATGCTTGCCTCAAAACGCAACCTTTCAAATTGAAACGACTCCGTCGTTTCGTCACGTACGAGCGCGAAAATGGTAATGTTTCACTAAACGTTTTGGCAAAATGGGCCCCCCTTTCAGTTTGAATCCAGGCCCAATAAGCCCAATCGACGATTACACTCTTGGATAATGATGGCTCGTGCGTAAAAAAATGCATTTAATGTCCAATCATGCCATGCGCATTTAATGCCTTTCAACCACTTTTCGAATACCAAGGGTTTTGATTCTCAAAGACTCTTGGGATTTCCATCATTTATTTTACGCTGTCTGAATCCGTTGTACGCAGCGCAAGAAGAGCGGTCACTCGTTTATTAGAGCGGATGCAATAGAGCTTCCAGAGACCTTCCAGAATGTACCACCGGCATCCAGACTTCTCTAGAGTTGTGTAGCTCATATGAGCAACTTAACAGTCCCTCATACAAGCTAGGGGACAGATGATCCGGTCTGGATACCAGCCCCTGATCTTGTGACGTCAGAGTGACCTCATGTAAGGAAAACCGGTGTCCTGGTTCAACATTACCACACCGGATATCCGGTGTCTGGCCTTCCGTTCTCATCTCACAACCGCCCCACTTATTTTCTCTATAACGGATCATTGTTCATTTTCACAGAATATTTATATAACTGTTAGTTTCTCAGTCACAGCGAGATAAGAGCCCCTAATAACTTATCAGCGAAGATACTGAATGTAGCAAAATATGTCACGTCAATGGCCTCAGAAAGCAAGTGCATGTGTCAGCAGATTATGCGGAAAGGTGATTATCCTCTCTTCTTCCTATGGGATCATACTCTGATAATTGACCTACCCCCCTGACACACTCTGAGTACTGAGCCACTTTGATTGATACATTTCACACGCTATCAGAACCAAGGGGCCCACTTGCACCCAACGATTCATTTCCTACGTTCAACTATAAATAGCTCATTTCAATACACATGCAAGGTGACGTTGTTCTGACTTACACTTTACTATTACATCGCTTGAGCATTCACTGAGTTCTTACACTCTTCTAACTTGAGCGTCGGAGAATCTTCGCAGGTGGCACCACCTTTCGCCCCCCTGCAACGTGAAACGCTGGTGTGAAGGATCTCCAGGACAACAAGACCGGCTTCTCCCACTGAGAGACCGGATTAATACACCGGATACTCACTGTTCCGGTGTGCAAACCCTAAAAACACCTATATTCTTGTGGCTGGTCCCACACCGGATCCTAGACCCCGGTTCAGACCAGTTCAGGTAGTGATGGTGGTGACGACACTGGTGATGGTAGTGGTGGTGAAAGCGACAATGACGATGGTAGTAGAGGTGGTTGTTGGGGTGGTGGTCGTGAGGTGGGGGTGGGTACTAGCAGTGGCAACGATGGTAATGATGGTGGCAAGAATGGTGATGGTGGTGACACTAGTTGTGACAGAAGGGGTGATAAAGGTGGCGATGACGGTGACAGAGATGGTCAGGGTGACAATGATGATGAAAGGTGTGGTGACAGTGGTGGTGGTGGTTGCGTCAGTGACAATGGTGGTGGTTGTGATGGTTGTGGTGGAGGAGGTGTTAGCGATGGCAACAATGGTGGTGATGGTGGTGGCGGTCATTATGACTATGGTGACAATAGTTTATGACAACAGCAGTGATGATAGCTGCACGATGGTGGTGGTCATGGTGTTGGTGGTAGTATGGCAATGGCGACAGTGGTTGTGATGGTGTAGTGGTGGTGTTTGTGTTTGTGATAGTGATGACGACAATGGTAATGCCAATGGGGGCGATTATGGTGGGGTTGATGTTGGCAGCAGCGGTGGTGGCAATGGTAGTGGTTGTCATAGTGAAGGTGACAACAACAGTTGTGACGACAACGGTGATAATGTTGACAATGAGTGGTGGAGGTGGAGGGGATGATAACATAGTGAGGGTAGTAGTGGTGAAAACAATGGTGACGATGATAATGATCACAATGATAGTGGTAGTGGTGAAATGTATGGTAATAGGGGGAACGACAGTGGTGGTAGTAGTTGTTGCGACAATGACGATGATGGTGATAATGACAATGGTGATAACGGTGGTGGTAGTGGGGATGGACAAGGCGATGACAATGATGACAATGGTGATGGTGACAACACGAAGATGATGGTGGTAGTAGTGGACAACAATAAAATTTATAAAATTAAAAATAAAAAAAGAAACTATTTTTTGTTTTTAAAAATGACTAAAAGTCGTTTTGAAAATGGGTAAAAAAACTCACTTTAATATAATTTTTACCTAATAAATTTTATTTTCAAATTGCCTTTTAAAAATAAAAATCAAAAACTTATAACCACCTCAAATATGTCTAAGAAACTAAAAGAGAATAAAATAGTTCTGAAATCATTTTATAAGTATTTTTTATCATAATTATTAAATATTGTAGAGTTACGACAAGATATAATGTTGTCCCCTTTTATTGCTGCCGGTAAAATAGGTAATTTGAATTCTTGTGAACTTCAAATGTAAACATAATTAATAGTTATTAATGAGTGATTGAGGTACAAGTTTCTTCTTAAACAATAAGTTAGATTTAAGTTTTATGAATTAAAATTTTACCATGATATAAATATTTTTGACTCGAATGCGAATTCATCAAATTAAGTTTTAGTATTTTTTTTACTTTGATAAAAAGAGTCTTGGAAGTTTTGTTGGGCTTGAAACTTCTGATAGAATTCAATTAAATCTAACGTTTTAAACTTAATTTATCTAGAATATGTTTAGTTTTTCTTTTCTGAAACGGCCAACAAAAGAGATATATTTAGTTAGTGCTATAAATTCATATTAGTTTTTCTTCTCTGAAACGGCCAACAAAAGAGATATATTTAATTAATGTTATGAATTTTGAATTTTATCCAGTTAACTATTATATTATAAAGTAAATTAAAGTTTTGCTAAATAATTTTCTTTAATATGAGACTAGTATGTTTCTGAAAAGTCCGTTGATTGCTGGAAAAGGAAATATATTAAAATTCCTTACCACCCAAAGAAAAATATCTTTCTTTCCCATAAAAATAAATGGACGATAGAAATATATCTACTTTAAGAATGCATCAATTTTCTCCATGCAGGCTTGATTTGGGTCACTAAGGGAACAACAACATTGCCCACGAATTTGATTATTCATCGGCGATGTATGTGTTTTGTGCTGAATCTGTTGAGAATAGATCTCATTTGTTTTTTATGTGTAAAATATTTTATTTCTGATGTTAGTTGTCTTTTCATTGGATGACTTTCTATTTATTTATGCATAATAATTGTAAGTATTATTTTGAATGTTTTTTGGGTTGAGTTTTGATAATAGGAGTAAACATGGTAAGTAATATTTAGACTATTTGAAGAGGGTAAAAAATAATGTAATTTTTAAGAGTGTTATTATTCTCTTAGAGAAAATATTTAAATTAGTTTAATATAAGAGTTGAGTTTGGTTAAAGTTTATGATAAACGGATTCTCTATAAATTTTATTAAATAATTCTCTTTTATACATTTTAAATTTATAATATATTAAAATTTATATATGAGTTACGATACCTTTTATACGCTGGTTTGTTTTATTTATTAATAAAAAATATATTTAAGGATAAATGAGTGGTCAACATAAAATCATTTCAAGAGTAGTTGATACACACAATTTTAGATGGAATAATAATACGCCATTTTAGAGGGAATAATAATAATAATGTAGTAGTCAACGACATAAGCATGTTTTAAAAAATACAGCCGAAATCATTCGGAGATTAATGATTGTTTCCATCTGATATTTATTTTGCTCTCTGCTCTGTGTATATAGCATATTATATTATATAGCGTGAAAGATAAAATAATTAAATTTTAATCATAAAATTAAATATGAATGGACAACATATTATCTTATTAATTGTAATTTTAACTGTCTATTTGAATGTTATGATTGAGATTTACTCTTATTATTTCCTCATTGATCTCTTACCCGATACATATGTGATATACCATGCATATGACATTTAAATAATTATTTTATATAAAAATATACAAATGTATATTAATCAATACTCATTAACTTTTATTATGAGGAAGTGTTAGTTCAGTTAATCAAGGATGGACGTGTGGTTATAAGAACTCTAGTTTAAACTTCATTAATATAAAAAACTTGGTCGGCAACCTCTGATGAACTCTCCGGATTCAACTCATGTAAATTTTTTGTTTAAGAAAAAAATGTAAAAACATAAATTTCATACATGGTCAATTTATCATATTATGTTATTTTTAATGTATAATAATTAAAATTGATGAGGAAATTAGATATAGCTTTCAATGGAAGAGTTTAATATCTCTAATAAAGGAGTGAATCATGACTTAAATTTCTATTTGAAATGGCTTTAAAAGAAAAAAAGTTTTAAAAAGCTTTGATACCACTTTATGTGGTGCCCTCAATTATTTAAGATAAACCTTACAATTTGCAACGTGATGTTACCTTAACTAATTATGTGACATCACATATTATAAAAAGGAAGTTTATAAAAACACACACCCACATATATGTATATATATAAACAAATAATCCAATAAATTATTACACAATAAGTGGTAATAAAGAGGCGTGCGTTATAATAAAGTACCATGGATCAGGTTTAGTAATTACAATAGTTGGAGCCTACTTGGTATCCTTCACAAGATACAAAAAATAGAAATACATAAAGCAAGAATAAAGAGAACAACATAATACAACCATTGAATCCCAATTTCTTAAGCACATTATCACTACCATTCTCTTTTCTCAACATCACCGTTATCTTTCTTTTCAACCTCTAAAGATGAACTCACCCTACTAGGATTGATCTGAAGTCTCTTCCTGCACGCTACCTTATAAGCCTGGTCGATTAGGTCTTAACTATCTAGACTCATGGCATTGTAGTCTTTCAATTGTCCACTGTGGTATACAACGTAAATGCATATCCAATCATAGTTGTCAAAGTCACCTCTAGTGAGGGTGATAGTCAAGTAGTGTCCTATAGGTGGGGCTTCTTTCCTCAATGGAAGCTCAATCACTAACCTCCATTATGGTAATGACTCCACGAGATGGTCTTGTTTTAAAGAGGGCCAGGGTTTTGCTCTTATTCACATAAGGGATTAACATTTAACCATATACCATAAATATAGGAATTTGTAAACAAAAGGGGTAAGTTCATCATTTTTATCTTGTGAGACATAACATAGTCAAAGGCACTCAAACATGAACTTTATTTCATATATAATCATCATCGTTTTATATAAGCACATTATCATTAAGCATAATAACAAATCCTATAATCAAAACAATACACTCATGGGTTAGTCAACCAATGATGACTGCATGAGTTAGTCAATTTATGATTAGCCTCTATTATGTGGAATAATGCTCGATGAATGAGGACCCAATAATACCATCTTCAAAATTGGAAGAAACTGGAGACCGCTAAGCCTTACTAGGATAACCATGGACTCACAAGAATACCAAATTCAGATCCTTTTCAAAATCATGTTTGGGATCGATTCTTCACAATCTTAGTAACGTTTACTTAACTAAAAACACTACAGATTTGCCACGGTCAACTCAGCATCGAGAGCAACTCTTTGCTATTGAGGCTCCCATACCCGATTGTGTTCCCAAGACCTAACCAAGAGGTCAAACACCATTATTCCTCAGTGTACCCCCACCACAGCTTCCTTCTTAACAATCCTTAATGCGGAATGATTCATACCTAGTAAACACTTTCATTTATGCTCAATTTTAAATAATAACATACTCATGATTCCTTACGTCCTTTGTCCTTAGTGCATAAATCCATACTTCCTCACCTGTTCTAGCGTGTTTGGGAAGTTTTATGCTTTATTATTAATACTATCATTATTGTTGTTGTTGTTGTTGTTGCTTCTATTATTATTATTATATTATTTAAAGGTTTAGAAATAGACTTAGACAGAGGAGGATGGTTGATTAAATGATGTTTCCTTTTCTAAAACCTTTTTCAAATATATACTCTAACATTAAGAAAAACTATAACATGTTTAATTAAACAAAGAAGGGATAGAAAATTACACAATAGATTTATACTAGTTCACTTCTAAGACGCAGAAACTACATTCAACCCCTTTAAACATAAAGGATTTTCACTATCTCATAATAGGCATATAGACTTAGCATTGATTGCCACAAGTATTCTTAACTCCAACCACTTCTTGCTTAAGTTAAGTATTCTTGATTCCAACTACTTCTAGCTTAAACCTAAGTATTCTTGACAAAAAGTTAAGCTTGGCTTAACCCAAGTATTCTTTCAAAAGGCTCTTCAGGACAAAATTGTTTCCATATGAAACTGGTATTCTAAACAACCTCCATAGGTTTAACAGGCCTAAAAGTGTTTGAAAGAATAAAGAAAGAACAAATTTTAAGCTTTTAACTTAGCACATCTAAGGATAAGTCTATGGACTTTTATAAATAAGGCTAGCTTGAATAAAAAAATAACAACTAAGTGTATTAAAGAATATGAATATGAATACACACAACTAATTCTGTACAAGGCTTATTCTAAGTTGTTCGTTCTTGTTCTTCTACTTTTTCTCTTTTTGTTCCGTGAGTCTAGGAATTTGTTTTATAATTTTCCTTTGATGTTATGACCATTGCAACATGTGGGATTAAAATATTAATCCATGGGCTTGAATTAAAGGTAGAAGCCTTCCTGTGTAGTGTGAGTGAGATTTCAGTCATAGTGCATGCATGACAATTGGCTTACCTCTGAGTGGGATGAATATTTAATTCCAACTTGGACTAGGCTGCCTTTGTAAAGTTCCTCTAGACTTAAAGTAGACTTTAAGATGTTCTTCTTAAGGGATGTTTTACTTGGAAGCAAACTTAGGGTTTGATGTATTTGTCTTTGATTTTTGTACACATCTTCACTACAACAGACCTTGAATAGACTTAGGCTTTAGACTACTTTAAACTTAAGATTTGATAACAATTCTTCTTAGCAGACTTAACCTTAAGCTCTTTGATCTTTATGTGCTTCTAAATGAGAGGCCTTGGCACTGACTCTTAGTAGACTTTAAATCTTTAGGCTAGAATTCTTCATAAGATACTTCATTATTTAAAGTTGTTTAGTGGGCGTAGACTTTAGTTACACACTTGATATTTTTGTTAATCCTTTAATAAACTTTTTTACTCAAGATATTATGTTTGTAATCACACAAAAATTTAGGGCAGTGACTATTTTGTTTGTGACAATAAACTTGGTTCTAACAATCCCTCATTTTTCTTTACACAAGATGGATGCATTGAAGACACATAGCTTTAGGGTTCTCCATCTTGAACTTCTTTAACAGTTCCTTTGTGTATTTTTATTGATGCATAAAGATTCCAAAGTCTGTTTACTTTATTTATAAGTCTAAGAAGAACCTTAATTCTCCTCTCACATTTATTTCAAACTCTGCCTGTATGTTAATGGTTAAAATTTCATGTTCCTTGTCATTATAATCAAAGCAATATTTTTCTATCACAAAACCTAGGGTTCTTGTTCTAAGAGTTTCTCCATAAATAATAATAATAATAATAATAATAATAATAATAATAATAATAATAATCATATGGACTTCCATTGCCTACCTGTGTAAACTTCCCAACCAGAAGAAAAGGCGTGCACATGAATTTGGAGGAGTGAAGGAAATTGAAATTGGAAAGAAAAAGAAATTGAAATAGAGAGTTCCACCCATAAAAAGGTACAATGTGAATTTATTACTATTACCCAATTGAAAAAGGAAATGGAGGGTTCCAGAGGGGAAGAGAGATGCAACGTGAATTTGGAAGGAAAAGAGAGGAAGAAATTGAAATTAGGACGAAAAGCTTTAAGGAATACAATAAATAATATATATATATATATATAAGTGACAATGTGTTGCACGTGCAAATGGAGCATTATATCCCCTTTCATCTTGGCTTAATATTTATCGGCTTTTGATACGTTGTGTCCATTTAAGTATGATAATTACCCTAAAATTATTTCGAGCATATCCTTATGCTCACCATAACTATCTTACTGACCCTGACTATTTAGTGACCAAAAATGAGTCACTTGGTCCCATGTCACTAGTTAAATTGATTGGGTTCAGTAAATTTTATTTCATCAATAAATCATAATTAATATTTAATTAATTATCTTATAAATTTTGGATATTAAATAATTAATATTCATTATGTTTATAATTTATTTCTTAACTTTTGGGGTGTTAAATAATTCATATTTGATTATTTAATTAATTATCTTAGCATAATAATCATTTATTTAAAATTTGGGATGTTACATACATAAAATGTAAAAACACAAAAGGATAACTTGTGGCACCCATTAATCCTAATAGGCTCCTTAGCATACTATCATTACTCTTCTCTCTCTTCAGCATCACCTTCCTCTTTGATCGTTGTAGCATCCCACGGGTAGTTCTTTCATCCTAGTAGTGGTACTCTGCACTTCCACTACGCCACTCAGGTGCTAACTTCATGAAATGGCCCCGCTTCAAGGAAGACAAGGGCATTGCCCTTATCGTGCGTGACACAATGTAACATCCCAAATTTTAAAATAGAGAATAAAATAAGAAAATAAATATTGAATAATTGAATATGAACAAATTAACGTCCCGAAATATTAGAAATAATTTAATTGAGATTTTTGGAGACTGTTAGTGAATTATTGAGACCGGATAAGCAGAAAACTAACCCGAATAAAATATGGGTGTCAGACCAAGTATCTCCGATTGAGATGCCGTTAGTCAGGGCTGTAGATAATATTATTGGGAATCCGAATATGTATTCGGAATAATTTTTAGAATAAGTATGGAGCCCGAACAGAGAGCCTGTTTATTTAAAAATGGAAGAGTGTAATAAAAGGTTAAATATTTAAAAATAAAAACCCCACTCTTTTCACTCTCATTCTCGTAACCCTCTATTTTCTCTTATGCAAACATACTTCTTCTCTTCTATCATCCTCTTCATCTCTTTTCCCTCTCTAACCTTAAGCCAAGGTGCTACCCTCCTTTCTCCCTCTCATTTTTGTTTCATGAAGACTTAGAGAAGGCTTGGAGCTTGAAGTTCTTCTCTCTTCTTCTCCTTAATTTCATGTGGTCCTCTTCTCTTTTGAGAATTCCTCCATTACTTCACTTGAGGTAAGATTTTAGCCATTTTTCAAGAATAGGAACCTTTAGTTATGTGTCCTTAAGGTTAAGAGGGCATTAAATGTATGTGGGTTGTTAGGAGAAGCTTTAAATGTGGAAACCCTAAGGTGGGTGTCATAAATACAAGCTTAAAATGGTATTAATGGGATAGATGCATTTATTGTTGGAAGGAGATAAGAATGTATGATTATTTTTGAATGTTGATGGGTTTGGTGAAACCCTAACCTTATAAATTGGGGGAAATATGATGTGTGGGTAGATGGGCATTAATTAATGGTGAGAATGTCATTAATGTTAGAGTATAATCATAAATGATGATTGGAGATGGTGGTTGGAAACCATAAATGAAAACCCCTTTAGAATGAGTGGAATGTAAGGTTAGTGAATGGGGTACCCTAATTAATTAAGTTGTTATGTTGATGAAAATGAATGGTGATGTAAGGGAAGGAATTCCCAAAGCCTAATAAGGTAAATGGATAGAACCTATAAATAGCTTCTACATGATGAGAATCATGTATACATATGTATGTACATGTATATTTAATAGAGTTTGAATGAATAATTGATGTGGCCTATAATTGATTGGTGTAGGGCTTGATAATACTTGTGAGGCGGGAACATCAAACCCGGAAGTTTACTTCTCTTGAGGTAGGAGAGAGGTGTATTTTCTAAATGTATGAGAACTTGTATGATGATAATGTATGTATTGATGTAATGTGGCATGTTTCCTTGAATGAATGTAGTATTATATGTATGTGATGAGAAATTGAGTTAGATTCTTATAATGAATGATTATGGATAAGACCTTATTGAGGTTAAGATTGGTATAATGTGTGGCTTGATGAATATTTGGAATCCTCGACTTAATGATTCTTGAATATTATGATCGGAATATATACATATGTTTGAATATGTGGAATTAACATGGTAATTTAGTAGGAGTATACCCTAGATGAGAGGGTGAGATAACCTATAGGAGGTTGAGGCATGCATGAGCATTGTTGCATACATAGCATGGCATGCATATCATGATGATGTTGAAAAGTGGTTGCGATCACTTGATGTTGGAATATAAAGGGCTTGCGAGTTCCTGTGATTATTGGACCGGTGGTTGCGATCACCTGGTATTTGAAATGAAAGGCCCTACGGGACCATTGAGATTGTATGCCCGTGGTTGCGATCATGAGGCGGGAGTACCCCTTGCGAGGCAGGAAACCATTATGAATTATTAAACGTGGTTGCGATCACGAGAAAGCACCTTGCGAGGCTGCTAGAGGGAGTACCCCTTAAGAGGTGAGAAACCAATTTAAATGAATAAATGATTATGGTGGTTATGATCACCTGAGGAAATGTAAACGGATCCGTGCATATGCATCTTAAACACCAGCATATGCATTAGTCATAGAAGCATGACATAGAGTGGTATCCTATTGAGGAGATTATGTGAGGAGTAGGTAGAACTCCCTTTTTAATTACTAACTGTAATTACGTCAATGATTGGTGTGACCTTGTGAATTTTGATGGATATATGTGTTTAATGAATTTGATGAATGATTGGTTTTGCACTAATTGAACTTATCTTAAGAAGAAGATGTTTAATATTGCATTCATGTATATATTATCACAATTGTTAGATTTTCATCATTGAGAAAGTATACTCACTCTCCATGTGGTATATCTTTTTAGCTTCTGTGTTGTAGGGCTTGCCTATGGAGCTATTGTATGGAGAAGAGGTGTAAAGGAAGCCTATTTGGGGTAAAGAATGCCTTGGCCGGCAATTGTTTTGGGTTTGTGGGTTCTACTTGAATTTTTTTAATGTATATAGTCATAATGAATGTTTTGTATAGCCAAGGATTGGTATCGACATTAGTAGGGATGATGAATAAACAATGTTGATTATAGAAGGCCATGTAGGAAAATGAGAGCCCAGAGTTTATGGCTTATTTTCATTAATGACCTTGGCCTTATTCGGATAATGAAAATGAAGCTTGATGTAGTTAAAACTTATGGAGGAATGATAGTTACATGAAATATTGCATTTTATAGATCATGCTGAGTAGTAAGTTAGATTGAAATGTAATTCATTAATTGGAAGGTAAATTTATGAGTAAGATAGATTGGTACAAGTTTTAAATGCTGAATATGATGAATGGGATGTGATGAATTTAAGTGGAATGCATTAAATTTAGTTTTGATATGAGGTGTTGTCTGATTCCTTCATTTCTTGCGTTTTTACTGATAATCTTGCTCAAGCGAGATGGGTTCTTGCTCAAGCGAGATGGGTTCTCGCTCAAGCAAGATGGGTTCTCGCTCAAGCGAGAATCCCCCTGCATGACATTTGGTTACTGGTCAAATCTCGCTTAGGCGAGAGTGTGTCTCGCTCAAGCGAGACTGCCCTAGCATCAGTGTTTAGCTACTGGAGGAAAATCGCCCAAGCAAGTCCAATCTCGCCCAAGCGAGAGGGAGGGGATTCGCCACTGGTCAAATTTCGATTCGCTCATGCGAGTGAGTGTTGGGTAGATTCTGGACGATTTTTGCCCGTGCTCGCTTGCTTCGCCCAAGCGACTTCTGGGGATCTCGCTCAAGCGAGATAGGACTCGCTCAAGCGAGATAGGACTCGCTCAAGCGAGTCGGCCCCTGATCCTTCTATTATTTCTTTCGCTCAGCTCGCCCTATGTCTCGCTCGAGCGCTTCCTTGGGACTCGCTCAAGCAAGTGTGGTTCTCGCTTGAGCGAGGGATGTCCTGGTCCTCCAAATTGTGTTGCCTTGATCACTTTTCATTTTCTTTATATATGATCTTCATCTTAAACCAACTTATGAACCCTTTGGATATATTATGAGGTCATTAATCCTTATAATGTTTAACCTCTTCGAACCCAACTATATAGTAACAATTTAAATAAATTTTCCGTTGTTTTTAATTGAGAATTCCTTAATGGTTGTTTCCCTTAACTTACCTTCTCATATCTTCATATATGAGTTAGGTCTTTTTAGATCCAGGGTATTGAATGATAGTTTCACCACCTATGTTTTTCATAGATTAATAATACTAAAATCGTGAAAAATTTACCCCTATTTTTTTGGGGCGTCACACACAACATTGCCAAAGGCATATAGGTATGAACCATAAATCATGAACAATTACTATTATGTTACACAGGCTACAAACATCATCACCTCATAGAAGTCTACCATCATCAAGCATAACAAATTAAATAATCGTAATAGTATATTTGTGGGTTAGCCAATCAAAGATGAATGTATGTGTTTATCGATTTACAATTAGCCTCTAATTTTATGGAATGATGCTAAATGCATGAGGGCCCGATAATATCATATTTACAACTAGAAGCTGTAACATCCTGGTCTTTTCGGGAAAGGCCTATAGGGCTATTTGTTTTGTGAAGAAGTTGTATGAAGCTGATTGTTTGTGTTTGTGGCTGCAGCTAATGATGTTTTGCTTGATTTATAATGATTTTATGGGCTTCAACCAATTTATGTATGGTAATTGTGAGGCCAAAGAGGCCCAATTTTATGTTGAAATGTGAAGTGGAATTATGAAAATATGCCTATGATGATTAGTTGATCAATAATTGATAATTTAATGAGCTTGAAGAGAATAAAATATGAGGGGAGGTGATTGATTGTCAATTATTTAAATGATTTATTAAGAAATGAGATTGAAAATATTAATATGAAAAGAGTAAGTGATCTGATGTGATGGAAAATAGTGATATGACATGATTACATGAGTTTTATAATAATAAAAGATTTTAGAAAAATATTATGAAGGATATGCTTGTTAAAAGAATTGCATCGAAAGCGAAATCGGGAGCCAGATTGGGTAATAGTGATACTAGCAGCCATGAGGTGAAAGGGATATCTTGGATTCTTAATGTTTTGATTTGATACACCTTTGATGAGCATTAATGAATTTGTTGGAAGTTGGTTTGAGTCTCGACTTATTCATTTTTGCCAGAGAACCTTATTTTAACTTTGCACTAGTGTACCTATTGAAGTGTTTTCGACGTAATTTCTTCTCTCGATGTCGAGATGTGACATCCCAGATATTTTAATAATTAAAAAATAAGTAAATGTGTAATTGAGCTTAAAATAATGATAATTAGAGAATATGAAGCAGATGAAGAGTTTTAAATAAATTTAAATGAGAAATGAGAGATTCTGCCTGATACACAAAGTGGCAATGACGCGTAGCGTCAGTATCATGATTAGTTCTAAATGAGGAATATACAAAATAGAGCAGAACGTATTTCTTTTCTCTCTTTTCCTTTCTTCCTCCTCCCTGCGAATGGTGACCAAGATTTTGTGAAATTATAGTGTGGGCTTGTTATACCTTGTATTTTTAGACCTTAGAGGCTAAGGTAAACTATGAAGGACCCTCGATTTCAAAGTCTCTTTCTCTCCTCTTCATTCCCCTCTCTAAACTAAATTTGTATGTGGTAATGGTGGCTTGGATTCTATGTTTTATGGACATGGGAAGCTTGGGTCTTGAGTTTTGTATGGTAAGGATGACAATGTACTAATGGGTTTTACGTTTCGGTGACCGTAGGTACCAGAACGAGCGTCGGAGGATCGATTGGTGAAACGGGCGAGAAGTGAATCAAGTGATTGTAGGACGTAACTGACACCAAGAGCAAATTATCAAGGCTTGGAATCTAGTTAAGGGGGTATTCGAGTCATAATTAATTAGGATTGGTATGAAATTTAGGTTTGGGAAGGTTATAAAATAACAAGTTATTAGAAAATTGGTAGAATAGCTAGATAATAATTATATATATGTATATATGTGTGTATGTGTGACTATATGGATATTTTGATAATTACGAACTTAAAAAGAGAGCATTGGATATGAAAGTATCTTGAATTGATTATTTATTTGATAGGAAGTGGATGAACAAATATGTAAATTATATGTATGTGTGGTACCTTATGAATTATATATTAAAATGAATATTAATCATGTTTCGTGATGTGTATGTTAATATAATTGTGAATAATATGCAAAATTATGGAATTTAATAATGATCGGAGATGTTGTAACATGGCGTTTAAGGGCCGGGTCTGTGTGGTCGCCCCGTGTGAGTGATGTATACCTATTTCTGATAAGCGAATATGAGATAAATGTTATTGAGCCATGAATTATATGCATTTATGTGTGATTATATGGTATAGGATGGATGATGGTATAAGTTTCCCTTCATTTCGGATCCCGTGGTTCTTTGAGGCCTAGTTGAGCTACCTAGTGTTCAAGTAGGGCCTAGTGGTTGAGGTGGAGAGTCAAGTAGGACTTGGTGGACCAAGCAGGGTTCACGGGGTGTCAAGTAGGACCCTAGCTGAAGGCCGATCCTTTAGTATCCGGATACTAGGAGTCACATATGCATGCGAGTTAGTTGTGATGTATGTGAATTGATGTTAATGACGTTTTACGGTTAATTCGATGATCAATGACTATATGATATAAAATGAGGATATTAATGATGTTGGATGCAATATATGTGTGGTTTATATTGTTTGGAAATTAAATTGAGGTTTAGGTGAATATGAATTATCATGAAATGGAAGAGGTAATTATATAGTTACAATGAAACCGGTAAGTTAATGATGATAAGGATGTGAAGTTATTAATTATTCAGGTTTATCATATTTGCCATTCTATATTGATTACGATATTCCAAACACCCACCCTTGCTATGGTTTTCCTTTTAGTAACCAATGACAGGGAAGACGTGAGTGCCCCAGAGGGATTGCCAGGGGGATAGCGGATGCCAAGGGATTAAAAGATTGGAGTTTATGTAATAAATTAATGATGATGTGTAATTTGATGTATGTGATCATATATTGTGCTTTGTGAGATTGTTGAAATAATTAGCATACTAGTGATATATAACCATGATGTGATGATGATGATGATTGTAGGATTTGCATGATAAATTGATGATGATGTTGCTTGAGATTTATTAACGATGGGTTGTATTATGAAGTGATGGATTGAACCTAATATGGTGTTTATGATAATAGTTTATGTGATTCTTGGCACGGAGCCATGAATTAGTGCTTGGATGATAATATAGGCTGGTCTTGTATATGATTGTGAACTATGTGTGTGATATGAAACATGATAATTGCTTGATGTAGTGGTAGTTTGATGATTTAATGCATATAGAGAAATAAGTGAATTTAGATGGAATTGAGGAACTAAATAGGCGATTGGGAGATTCGGCGGGTTTAGGGACCCCCAGAAGGGACTACTAGGTTCCCTAGGACATTTAGAAATTGTGCATATAGGCCTTGGGTAATTTGGAACCCATTTAGATAGTTTGGCGCATAGATGTTTGTATATAAGTGTTTAAATGCATTTTCACGCATAACTTGTGTATATAATGGAATTTTGGTGAATGGACTATATCAACAGCTTTGGAATAATGGTAATATAGTGCCAATGAAGTTTGGTGAGTTTTGGAGTTGAAATAGGCAATTTAGGACCCATCGAAGTTGGCCAAATGGCCTAAAATGCATGACAACAGCAGATGCTGTTACTGTCATGCTAGCGCTTCACGCTAACCCCACGCGTAGCGCTAGGGCTGTGTTTCTAGCCCCACGCGTAGTGTGGGCCTAAAGTGTAGCGTCAAGCCCCTGTTTTCCAAAATTTATTTTTATGCATTCTAATCGAAGTTTGCACTTTATAATTGTAATGTGAGAGCAGTATGGAGGTTCTTAGGATCGAGTCGGCATCCAAATGTCGGGGAAAATAATTAGTGATAATTAATTGAATAATTTGTGAAAAATTTTATATGAAATTTATTAAAAACCATTAAAAATAAATGTAAATAATTAGGGGATGCCACACGAAATGTCTTGGTTCCTGACAGGGCTCTGTAAGTGCATGGGTTATGTCTAGTAATATAAAAGATTATCGTATCCACATGGACTATTTTCAAAGTACCGGCATATTGAAATTTAATTATCCACAGATTGATTTTCAAAGTTTTTGTAAAATAAAACACAAAATAAAAATAAATACAGAAACAAAATTTACTTGACACTTAAAAATCAGAATTGAGAGTATCTTGGGATTCTTGGGGATCAAGACTCTATTTTATGTTAATGAATTGGCTTTTCATAAATAAGAATCAAATTAAGCTTTCCAAGGTAGATTTTCCTTAAGCTGATTAATATGTTCCTCTTGGAATTCTATTAATGTACCTAACATACGGAGAACCATGTTCAATCCTTAAGAAAGGTCCATTATCATTTTGTGAAAATCCCTTTTTATTCCCCAAAATACTTTTAATTACTTTCACGGTTTTATTGTGGTCACAAAAAGTATTTCAAAATCTTAGGCTTAGTTCAAAAGCTTTTCTAGTAACAATAAATCTTTCGATTTTATTAATTACCCAAACTAACTAATATACCCGCAAGTATACAGTTTTATCACTTAGGTTCTTGTTAGGAATCACTAAGAGCATTGAGCATAATTTGAACTAAATGGAAAACAAAAATTTATTTAATTCAAAGTCAAAATAATATTAACATAAAATATTATTATACCCCCATCATCCCAAGATAATTAATTTAGTTACTCATGATGTGATTCAAATTCATATACATAATGGAAAGGAAATAAAACATACAACTCATGGTAAAATAAAATAAAGACTTACGGGTTTCTCCAAAAAGCCCAATAATTTCACCACTGTATTTCCTTGTTGCAATATTTTCCCACCGTATACAAATTGGAACACTCAATTTCACAGACCTCTCAATTCTTATACAAGAAAGAAAAAAAGAAAGGAAGGAGAGAAATAGAAAGGAAAAGAAAGAAAGAAACAAAGCAAAGGCTTTAATTTTCCTTGCCTTTGATGGATCCCGTGAAGCTTGATTTCCATTTCTATTTATAGACGAAGGAAAGGAACAGCGAGCGCAATTTATGGAGTAGTGGATCCTTTTAGCGAAGAAAAATCGTAATGCTATTTCCACTTCCTTAAATTGTGTAATGGTGTTTGCACTGAAAGAATCGATTCCTAAAAGCATGATTTAGCCAAATTTATATTGCATGAATCGATTCCTAATGGTGGGAATCAATTCCCAGGGGTAAAACAACGTATGAATCAATTCCTGGGGGCTGGGAATCGATTCCCAACCATGTGAATCGATTCCCAAGTGAGATGAATCGATTCCCAAGCTTGAATTCATGTGGGAATCGATTCCCAATGGTGGTGAATTGATTCCCAGACCTGTTCTGGTGCTTTTTCTTGTTTTTTTACCCTTTTCTTGTGGCGTGATGACTTGTGGCTTGTTCCTCTTGCTCCTTTGTCATTTGGTGGTCATTTTTCTCTTGTCATTGACCCTTGGATTAGCTTTGTTATGCATCCTTAGTGTTCCATAATTTTATTTGATTTCTGCAACATAACATACCTAAGCAGAATATAGTGGAAAGAAAGCAAAAATCATGAAAAACAAGGAAATACAGTACACAATGATTAAAATCCTAAGTAAATTAAATCTAATTTATTGTGTTATAGAACACTTATCAGTTCCAATTTCTAAAATTCCATATACGTTGTTGATGTTGAGCCTGTCTGATTCCTTGTGCATTTGGCCCAGATTTTAAAATAAACTTATGATTGATTAATTCCTTGATTTATTTGCATATGTAACATCCCAAATTTTAGAAAAATAAATTATTAGTATTAAACTAATTAGTTATTTGATACCCAAAATGCATAGGAAAATTAATTATGTAGTAATTATGACTTATTGGTAAATTAAGATCTATTAAAAATAGACAATTTAACGGATGGTGTGGGACCCACTAAGTCAAATTAGATATTTGATGGGTCTAGAATAATGAGGGATTTATTATGGTTACGATGATATATTCAAAATAATTTTTGGTGTTGAGGAGATATTTATTCGTACACGATATATCTTAATAAATGGTGAAATTACAAATAAAATAGAATTTAAGAAAAATGCAAATTCCATCCTTTTCCCCTCAAATAGCCGTGACATTCTCTCTCTCTTCCCCTTTATGCTTTTGCCCAATGGACAATGGAGTTTAGTGGACTTTGGACAATAGATTAGTGCACCCTTTTGACCATTGGGTAATACCTAATTTTACATAACTTTTCTCTCTCTTCCCCTTATATTTTTGATGGAGCCTTTTCTTCTTCTCCACTCTCTTCATTTTTCATCTTCTCCCTCTCCCTCTTAAACAAAATCGTCCACACCCCTCTCTATACATATTTCCACTAAAAACAACTTTTAAGCTTGGATTTGTGTGGCAAAGAAGACATATTGGAGCTTATCCTCATTCATCTCTTCCTCTCCCATTCTTATTTTCGTTTTCAGATAGCCTTAGAGGAGAGGTATGTGTTTTTTATTCTTAATGGGTTTTCTTGGTAGCTTTGGAGTTCTTGAAGTATTAGAATGGATTATTGAGCATTGTTTTGATGGATAAATGCATGTGGAACCCAACCCTAGGCTAGATGACCATTGGGAATTGTTGTTACGTTGATGATTTGAATGAGATATTGATAGCTTGAGGATGCTTGAAATGGATTATTTGAATGATTGAAAATTAAGATTGGTGGGTTAAGTGGAAAACCCTAAGATTTATAGAATTGGGGCTTTTGGAAAAACTTATGAAATTTGGAAGTTAGTTGCCATAGGATTATTTTTGTATGTAGAAATACATTTTTGAATAAGTAATAATAAATGTTGGTGTTGAAAAATTAAGAGGCCAAAGGAAAATGTTAGTGTTATAAGTGTTGGAAGTGATGGTAGAGTGTTTTAAGAGCAATGACATGAATGAGATTGATATAAGGTGTTTGGGACATTAAAAACCCACTAAGGGTGTTGAGTAAGAAGCTTGAAGTGTGTTGGTAACTTAGGTGTTGTAATGTAGCACTTTAAAAATAATGGATTTTAGTTAATGGGAAAGAATTCCCGAAACCTAATAAAATATGGGAATGAAGCTTATAAACAATTACAACATGATGGGAATCATGTATATATATATATATATATTTATTTGTATCACAAGAATTGAGAATAATGTTTGAATGAGTAATTGATGTGGTCCTACAATTAATTGATGTAGGGTTCGATAATTCTTGTAAGGCGGGATCATCTAACCCGGAGGTTGACTCCTATTGATGATTGGATGTTGGTTTGATACATTTGACGAGAATATGAATTTGGAGTATATTTATAACATCCCAGATTTTAAAGAAAATAAAATCATTAGATAATGATGATTGATTATTTATGGTCCAATAATTAAGGGAGATTTTATTGGACATTAGAGGTGAATTATCGGTAAATTAAGATTTACCAAAATCGGATGATTTAACAGATGATGTAGGACCCACTTGGTCAAATTAAATGTTTGATAGGTCTAGAATGTTTAGAAAATTATTGTGGTTATGGTAATATAGTTGAAATAATTTTTGGTATTGAGGGAATTATTAATTGGACACGGCGTATGATATGAAACGGGGAAAATACGAGCCAAATAAAATTAAATAAAAATGTAAATTTCCCTTTACTCCCTTAAACCAACCGTGTGGCTTTTCTACACACTTCATACCCTCCTTTACAAAATGGACAAAGCAAATATGAACCAATGGGAAAAACCATAAGGATACACTTTAATAACTAATGGTCAATAGGTCAACAAAACACATTTCTCTCTCTCTCTCTCTCTCTCTTTTTCCCTTCATTTTCGATAGCTTCTTCTCTACCACCATTCTCTACATTTTCCTTCTTCTTCTTCCTTTCTTCTTGTACTAACTGAACCACACCCCTCTTCCTTCCATTTTCTTACCAAAATTAATACTTGCTCTTGGAGTTATGAAGCATTTATGGAGCATGGGAGCTTGCATTGGTCATCTCCCTCTTCTTTACTCTCATTTTCATTTTTGGTGGAGCATGGGCTTGAGGTAAGGATTCTTGCTCCCCTTACTATTCTAGTTATGGTTTTGTTGTTGTTGAGTGGGAAATGATAATGTTAGAAACTAAGGGTGTTGATGGGCATGTGAACCCTAGGCTTGGATGGCTTGTAGATATAGTTCTTAAATATGGAATAGTTTCCAATGAGGATGAATATTATTGTGGTTGAAATGTATTAAGAAGATGGTAAAGATTGATGTTGGGTGGTAATTTTGATGAAAACCCTAAGTTGGTAAATTGGGGGGTTTTGACAAAATTAGTGAATTTGATGATTTTGGTGCTTTAGAATGATTTATATAAGAGAATGAATTTTTAGATGCATTGAGATTGATTAATGAGGTTGGTGAAATTTTGAACTAAGTTCATGAGATTGTGTATGATGATATATGTATGTAGGTAGGTATGATGATTTGAGGAATTGATCTTGAGAATGGATAAATGATGATCAATGTTGAGTATTGTTATTAGTGATAGAGATAATAATGGAGGATAACCATTGGTGATAGATAAATGAAATAAGGTTGTGATTTGATGAGGCCTTAGGCCATAATATGTGCCACTTAAGATGGTTGATTTATGATGGTCTTAAAAGAAACTAAAAGGATTTATGATGGCAATTAGACGATTTATGTGATATTGGAAGCCTTATGGATAAGGGCCATGGTATTGTTGTTGTTGGATTTGTTTAACCCTTTTGAAACTTAGAAAGTCTTGGTTTTGGGGAAAGGAATTCCCAAAGCCTAACACAAGCGTGTAAATTGGTGATTAGACAAGTCTAGGACTTGATACAACCCCCATATGATATCAACAATTTATTAAAATTGTGGTGATGCCTTGTAATGGCTTATTAATTGAATGTATGCGTGCGTAATATGTAGATTATGTTCTGGACGATGATGCGGAATAATCGGAGCATTTGGATTGCGGTTCTTCTCTCGAGGTAGGAGAGAAGTTTGCATTTCAAATCGCATGAGTGAATAATTGCTGAATTATGTATATGTATGAACTCATGCATTGCCTTGCCATTAATGTGTTAAATGTAGAATTGATGATATAATGAATGATGGCTTGGTCTTTGTTGAATGTTAAGAAATTGCATATGTGTGTATATATATATATATAATGATGATGAGTGATTAGTTGTCCCTTTTGTGGGACATGAGTAAATTAATGATATAGACCCATAGATGGATGAATTACCTAAAGTGTGGAAATATGTTTATGATGATTATGCAGAAAGATAGGTGAGGTAGTGATGAAAGTGTTTTAGATCCTCCCATAAGTAATTGATGAACTGAATCTAAGTTAAGAAGTATAACTTGTTGGATTAGGCCTCACATGCATGATGGAATGTATGAAAATTGTTAACTTAGGCCAATTTTACATAATGAGGATAATGGCATATGTAAGAGGTATGAAAAACCTAAGTTTTTAAGTGTATAATGGTGATCTCGCTCAAGCGAGAGTCCCCTATATTAGAGGGGTGGCCTCTGGCCCAATTTCGCTCAGGCTAGCAGGAGCCTCTCTCAAGCGAGACGCGTGTGTAACAGGGGGTGCATTACTGGATGAATCTCGCTCAAGCGGGCGTGGCCGCGCTTGAGCGAGCATGATGGAAAAATGATTCTGGATGAATCTCGCTTGAGTGAATGGTGAAGCAGGTGGAGTCTCGCTCAAGTGAGGGAGCACGAGATCGATTCTGGAGTATTTTTGATGAGCGAGTAGCTGGCCTTGGGGAGCCTCACTCAAGCGAATGAGTGGGGGGTTGGATACTGGAGTATTTCCGCTAAGCAAGGGTGCCTCGCCCAAGCGAAAAAGGTTGTGAATTAAGTATCTCGCTCAAGCGAGAGTGGCCCGCTCAAGTGAGATCAGGGCCTGATGCTTAAAACTCTTCTCGCTCAAAGGGAAACTTGGCGCGCTCAAGCGACCCATCTCAATCTCGCTCAAGCGAGTTGCCCAACTTTGAAATTTTCTTTTCTTTTCCTTATTTTGCTAGTATCAAGCCCCTTCCTATTATTAAAAACTGAGGAAAATAAGATAGGGGCATACAATGATGGCATGTATGGTGGTATTCTATATCGATTGAGGTATTGGTAATCTTATATATATATATAAATGCCAAAGACATATTATGAACACATGGATGTTCACCACCAATAATATGATAAGATGGGTACAAATGAAAGGATACATGATGGTGTTGTAAGATACATCCTTGAGTGATTGTGAAATAGATGAGGGGATGATTAAATGACATAATATTTGTTATAAATTTATGAATTGGAAATAATATGGATGATGTGTAATAATGAACGATGTGTTGATCACTTCCTTAAGTAAAGGATGATTGTTATTATTGATGATTGTGAATGCCATTTTATTGGTGCAAGTGTGATCTTGTATGTGTGGTTTAAAATTGTATTGATGAGTTGTTGCATTGCCACACTAGTTATGAAACAATGGTAATGATAAGTGAAATGGAAATCCACTAAATGATTATGTGGTGGTGTTGATGAAAGATTAATAAATGTTAATAATGATTTGTGATGTTTATGATGCCATCGTGGTTGATTGCAAGTGTTGACTTGCATGTATAATAAAGGATATATTGAAATAAAAATGCAACATATAAAACTTGAAAACAATGGCTAAAACCAACAATGACAAAATCCACTAAGGTGTGTATGGTGGTGTTGGTGATTATGATGATGATTTATGAGTGGCATTTAGGATGCACAGTGTGAGAAATACACTTGATTTACATTGCATTGTATCCATGGCATATCATAGCCGCCGATGTTGGAACGTTAGGGGAGTTCCCTCGGCCGACCCAGTGGGAGGGTGGCTCAGTGCACGAGCAATTTGTTATTTCCCTTGTGACTCGGTGTGTAAGTCACAAAGCCGCCCATGTATTGCTACGGGGAGCTATATGTGGCCGACCCTTGTAGGGGGTGGCTCTTGATGAGCAGGTAACCCCGGTGGTCCTTTGGATCACAGCCACCATGAGATAAATCATGGCCGGCCCGCAACACCATATATTGATTATGTTGTTTACCACGGTCATGGTGAAAATGACCGGTGTTGCAAATGGGCAATGCGGTTTGGTACCAGTAAAAATATGGTGATTATGCATGTATTATGATATATGTGTACACATTATACTACTGCAGTAGGGGCATGGTATGTGATCATGCTTGTCCCACAATTTGGTGTTTATTCCCATAGTCGGATCTATATTTGTTGTCTATTCCATTGTGCATATGCATTAGCCATAAGAGCATTTGCCTATAGCATGGAGATATGCTAGAAGTTGATAATGATTGATGATGATTGAGATTGTGGTATGGTGTTGATAAGAAGGGTAATTGAGTACCTAAAAGATCACATAAAATTAATAAATGATATGAATACAACAAAACGATATTGAATATGATGATGTGTATGTTATGGCCCAGTATAGTGAAGGGCATAAATATATATGATTGATGATAATGATGTTGGCCCATGGTGGCGTTGTGATAGATGTGTATATGCCTGCTTTGCTATGACTTGATTAATGAATATGGAGTATGTATATGTTGTTGAATTAACAATTTATGATGACCATTGATGTGTTTAGCAAATCATACATGATGTTGATACGCATATGCACATAATTTCAATTGTATTCATATCTTCATTTGAAATATATAACTCACTCTCCCATATGGTCCCCTTTTTAGTATTGATGCAGGAATATCATGGGATGAGGATGTTTATAAAGTAAAGTTTTTGGGAAGGTAAATAGTGGTAATGGAATGCCTTGGCCGACAATATTTGTCATTTAATGAGTTGTGTATAAAATGGATATTGTGATATTATTACTTACTGATATTGATGGATGAATTGTGAATTATATGTATATATGGGTGATGTATTAATATTTTGGATAATAAATTTCTACCCATCTGATGAATATAAAATGATGATTAAGTGATCCTCTTAGGCATAAATAAGTAAAGGACATACACGATTTGAAGGTTGAATTGAATATGGTCAATTATAGAATATGAATATTAGAGATATATGATGTATGACCATATAGATATGTGTATGTATATGTCTTAGGCTTTGCATGTTTATGAAATTATATGAAAAGATAATGGTTGTCTATTAGGCTTAAGATATGTCGTTGCATGCTTTGCTAAGCTTTTTCTCATATCCTCATATATGGGACTAGGCGTATGCCCGGTATACACATTCTTCTTCTGCTGTAATCTCTATTATTTTTTATACCATTATGGGCGACTATTTAACGATCCAGTTATAGATTATCAAATCTCACCCTTTGGTTTTCTGTGGTTCGGGTCTTGATGTAGTCGTCGTGGTGTTTTGAAATTATTTCGAACATGAAAAATTTACTCGTATTTTTATTATTTCATTATCTTGATTACATCGGGATTCGAGCCCGGAGAACTAGGGGTGATAATATTTATTGACATGCTCTTGAATTCCATGTATGGATTGACATTAATATGAATCCTTGGCTTGTATAATCTTGAATATTGTGAGTGGTATGCCTTAGAGAATGTTATATATGATTGTGTGACACTAACTATGATGTTAAGAGCAAACTATACCCTTAAACGAAAGGGTGAGGAATTCTTGTGAAGCTGAGGCTAGCATGTGCATTTTTGCATTCATAGCATGCATGACATAATATTTTATATGTGGTTGTGATGACATGATAATTTGAAACAATAAAGGTCTTGCGGGACTATGAAAGGGAGTACCCTTGCGTGGGGGAAACCAATATGAGAATGATTATAAGTGGTTGCGATCACTTGGTATATTGAGATGATAAGGGTCTTGCAGGATCTTTTGAAAAGCATCCTTACGAGGGGACAAATGCTTAAGCAACAATGTGTGGTTGCAAATATTTGATGACTCATGTACGCATGAGCTATGAGTAAATGTTTCAAATCGGATCCGTTGCATATGCATTTTATAGTATGACATATGCATTACCCGTAGGAACATGGCATTTGAGTTGAAGAAGATTAAGAAAGATGATACCCTAATAAGAGTGTTAATTGAGATGCAGAACCCACTTTTGGTCACTAACTAATTGTGTATTATTGTTGGTGTGACCTCTTTATGTTGCTTATGGATTGTGGTAATGGGTGTGGTAATATTATGATTTGGTGACTTGATTCTACTTGGGAATGTCCTTGTTGATGGACTTGTTATGTATGAATATGTATGCTCAATGGAAGTGGATATGATATGTTACATTACTATTTGAATAAACTCCCTTGATAGGAGGATTTGTTAATTTGCATTCATATATTTATGTTATTACAACTTGATTGATTGTTCATCATTGAGAAAGTATGCTCACTCTCTATGTTGTCTACTTTTTAGCTCTTGTGTTGTAGGGCGTGACCATGGAGTAGGGCTCTTCAAGAGATGAGGTATGATGTGAAGGAAGAATTGGTAAAGATACCTTGGCCGACATGTTTTTGAATTGATAGCTTTGTACATCCTTTTTTGGAAGTGTTTGTATATGGAATTATGTTGTATAGCCATGTTATAGTTTAAAGCCTTATGAGCATGATGATGATTGGATGCTAATGACTTGACATCCTAGAGTGATAACCTTAGGATCATTTGAATTGAGCTTGTGATCATTTTGTATCCCTAAGTAATGTATGATGATGCTTGACATTGAAATTGATAGTCACTATAATGACATTGATGTCTATGTTGAAGGACAATTCATGGTGGAATGAAATATAAATCTTGCTGAGTTGAGACTTAATGATTGATGCATGTTTTAGTCATGTTTGATGCTTGATTTGGTGATTGAATTTGATGTAGGAAAGGTTTTGATATGTTTGTAATGTTCTTTATATGTTTTATACCCTGTCATAAGTGTATCTGATGAAAATGTGTCCCAAAAATCATAGGCATTGCAAGAACTAAGGTCCCAAAGGCATGCTTTTTTTAAAATTGGAAAATGATGGAATAGGGGGCCAACCACGGCCAATGGTTTCCAACCACGGCTAGTGGCAGGTCCTGCCCTGGAGTGCCTTTGTCCTGCAAAATTTGGGTGTATAAACAGAGCCAACCATGGCTAGTGGTGGGTTCTGCCTTGGAAGTGCACTTTCTTACGAAAATTGGCCATGGAAACAATGACAACCACGACCAGTGGTTTGCCACCACTGCTAGTGGTTGGTTCTGACTTGGAATGGGTGTTTCTGGTATTGT
This sequence comes from Clitoria ternatea, assembly GCA_037962975.1. NCBI lineage: Eukaryota > Viridiplantae > Streptophyta > Magnoliopsida > Fabales > Fabaceae > Clitoria > Clitoria ternatea. The sequence goes on from CM075672.1 coordinate 81,418,158, forward strand.
AGTAGTGATAACCACGTGCAGTGGTTTGCCACCACTGCCAGTGGTTATGTCCAAATGTTAAATTTTCATGCTTTTATGCCATTCCGGATTAGGATTCGCACTTCTTTGCCCCATGGCATGTTTATACAAGTGAATGTACATGTTTTTACTAAACTTTGGCAATCAATTAAAGTATTCTTGGATCTCCTATTACGTCCACTCTTGTTCCCGAAGTAACATACGTGTTACGCTAAACACTTGCATGGTGATTGTGTAATTGTTTACTTTAAGTTAACATTTTTATAAATCATCTACCTTCTCATATCGTCACATATGAGATAGGTCTTGAAATGGTCCAGGGTTGATTGTTAAAGTATTTAATTATGGTGTTCTTCTTCCATTGATCGTTTCTTTTAAACTGTGAAAAATTTATCCTCATTTTCATTACCAAAGTATTAATATTTGTAACTTTATTTACCGGATTAAGGGCGCCATAATGCACCTATTAGTGTTTTGGTCACAGATCCTTCATTCTTGATCAAAATTGGTCTGTTATTTTTCTGTGATATTCCTTATTCAAATATCTATAACTTTTTGAAGACCTAAAAATTTAAATCCTTGTGTATTTTTCCTAGTTTTAATTACAATTTGCTATTTGCTAAATCATTTCAGCTTCAAACAACCTTTGGTGTTTGGGGCATATCTCCCTCATCCGGTGTTAAAATATTTTGCGCCTTATCTTGTTTTTATGAGGAGAGAAAGATCTAAAACTTTGTAGTTGACCACTTTTGCAAATTCCTAGTCAATCAATCCCAACGTTAAATATAAATCTGTTGTACCTGTTTTAGAGTCGATTTAGACATCCTTTCGTATTCTAGCCATATCTTCTTCATCCGATATCAAATTTTTGTGTTCTTTAGCTTTTTTTAAAGGGACACATATGATCTCTAACTTTGATGTAGGAAATTTTCTCAAATCCCAATCCTAAAATTAATTATAAATTTCATAATGTTTTCTTAATGTTTTAACCGCTTTGCCTTTAATTATTTGATTGACCTTCTCACCTTTTGATGTGATGATTGAACAAGTTGCCTTATAAATTATTTTTCAAATCTTCAAATTTCTTTAGTGTCATGTCTCTAAAATTTAAATTTTCCATGCAATCAAATTGATGCCATTGGTTTCATGTATCTTAATTAAATTATTTTTCTTTCAAGAGTTTAACTTGCTTAATAAAATCTTGTGTACCAATCTCTTTTTCCCTCTTTATTTTCATTGTACACACCCTTACTCTCTCTATCTATATAATTTTCTTTCCTTTCTCAATTCTTTAGAATTCATTTCTACTCTCTCTATTTTCTAGAGTTTTCCTTTCTCTTTTTTCTTTCCTGAAGCACGTAGACCAACCACACAACCGTGCCACCTCCAGCCACCGTCTTTCTCTTATTCTCTCTTCTTTCTCAGTGATCACACCACCATCATCTCCCTTATTATTATGGCTTCCTTCTTTTCCTTCTAGATCACCACCAAGAAAACCCTAACCCTCCCTTTTACCCTGTGAAACCCGAGAGCCACCACCACCTCCTGCATATCCATTTCAGCCCTTGAAACACCATAATCACCTCATGCATATGTGATTCTGCTTCCTTGCTGCCACCATCAAGTATTTGTGAAGTGATTCTCCTCTCCCTCATGGAAACTCGTGAGCCCTAGTGGAGGAAAGATTAAAACTTTCTTGTTTGTTCACCATAGCAGCTACGCATGTTGTTTTGAGGCTTGTATCACCACTTTGGAGAGCTTGAAATGCAAAGGAATGGCAACCCCTTTTACTCTCTTCAAAACTGAGACAAAAGATTAAGGTAAAGGGAGAGGTTTTGGTTTATAAAGTTTAAATCTTAAATTGTGCATGTTGTGTTATGATAAATCTTGAATGTTCATAAGTCTTGCATGTTAGTTTTATAAAGATTAAATTCTTAGTTTTGATGTATGCATACTTGTAACATCCCAAATTTTAGAGAAATAAATTTATTAGATACTGATAATAAATTATTTGTGGTCCAATATACGTGGAGAAATTAATTAGAAATTAATCGATAAATTAAAATTTATTGAAACCGACAATTTGATGGATGATGTGGGACCCATTAAATAATTTTGTACATTTGAACGGTCTAGAATCACGAGGAATTTATTGTGGTTATGGAGGTATGATCAAAATAATTTTTGGTGTTGAGTACACATTTATACGGACGAGACGTATGTTAATAAATGATGAAAATACAAGCGAAATAGAATTTAAAGAAAATGTTAATTCCTTATTCTTCCTCTCTATATCACCGTGCACTCTTTCTTACTTTCTCTAATCTCTATTAACCAAAGGATAAAGGGAATTTATGACCAATGGTAAAATCAAAAAGAGGCAATGCATTAACCTTTAGGTAATACCTAATTTTGCACTTTTTCTCTCCTCCCATCTCTCAATTTTCATTGCATTCCTCTTCTACTTCCTCCATTCATTTTGTCTCTTCATCTTTTTCTCCTTGTGAAGCAAAATTATGACTACCCTTCTTTATGCCCATTTTTCATTAAAATCAATACTTGAGCTTGGATTTGTGAAACACATATTGGACATTGGGGCCAAGCTTGACTCAACTTCCTTTTCTTCCTCTCATTTTTGTTTTTTATTAGGGCTTATTGAAGAGGTAAGTATTTTTGGTATCTAATGGCTTATCTTAGTGGTTTTAAGGTTGTTGAAGTATTATAATAGGAGTTTAAGTGTTGTTTTGATGAAAAATACATATGGAACTCAAACCTTAAGGTAGATTACCATTGAGAATTTTATTGTTGTTGATGATAATGTGAATATAGTGTTGTTGTCTTGAAGAGGCCTAAATAATGCAAAGAAATAGTTAGAATTTATGTTTGGCAATTGTTGATAAAAATCCCAACATATGAAAATTTAGGGTTTCTGGCAAAACTTGATGAATTGGGAGTTCATTTGTCTTAAGAGTGATTTTGGAATGCTTGACACTAATTATTGATGTTGGGAATTTGAGAAAATCAAGGAAATGTGGAAGGCACTAAGTTGGTGAAGTTAGTAGATGAGGTACTTGGTATGTGTTGGTAATTTAGGAGTTTGTTGTTATAGCTATTTAATTATAGAAAATATGGATTAATGGGAAGGAATCCTTGAAACCTAACAAAGATAGAAAATAGTGTTTATAACATGTCTAAGGCATGTTATTGAGTCTATAATGTAATATTAAATATTTAGAATTTGTGGTGATGCCTTGAATGGCTATTTAATTGAGTCTATGTGTGTATTTATATGTAGATCCTATTCTGGATGATGAGGCAGGACCGTGATAAGTGCTTATTTTGTGATTAAATTCATGACTCAATTGGATCCATTTCCTGAAATACTTAACTAGATTGATAAAATTGAGCATGATTTTTATTATAAATAATAATGTGTTAAGTAAATAAGCTTGCTCTGAAAAATATTGAAGACAGGTTCCAAAAGCTTGAAAGAAATTCAAGAGGATTCAGCATCATCAGAACCCCACGCTTAAGGGTAACCTCGAGCACGCTTGAGCGCAACCTTGTTGAAGGACTAAAGAAAACAGAGAAGCTTCAGGACCCTCTCACGCTCAAGCGGGAGAACGCGTCGCTTGAGCGTGAGACCTAAAGCGCCCAAGCGAGGAGCAAGCGTGACTCTGAGCGTGGATTGAAGGACAAAAAACAGCATCAGACTTACCCACGCTTGAGCGTGAGAAGGGGACGCTCGAGCGTGACCACAAGAGCGCTTGAGCGCGGCTGAAAAGGATCAAGCGTGAGCGTGAGCGTGATTTCATGCATGCCTGGCGCTCAAGCGTGGAACCATGAAGCTCAAAGCGTGACTGAATTGAATTAAGGAACAGCATCAGGGGCATCTCACGCTCAAGCGTGATAAGGAGCCGCTTGGGCGTGACCTCGATCCCGCTTGAGCGTGGCTTGAGCGTGGAACATATCTGTGGGGATAGAGGAGCTCGCTTAAAGCGTAACAGGCCCAGCTTGAAGCGAAGGATCAAGCATATGTTAAACAAAGGAACCACGCTTAAGCGTGGTCAAGGAAGCTCAAGCGCAAGACAATCAAAAAGCATCAGAGCCCTTCACGCTTGAGCGTGACCATCAAGCTCAAGCGTGACTCACACAGCATGGGTTTCTTAATTCTTTATTCACCAATAATGCGATGCCAACTCACCCACTTTCTTCTGTTTCCACCAGTCTCTGAAAGATGCCGCATGGGTTCTACGTAAGTGGGGCAAGAGAAGCTGAGCCAAAACTCCTATAAATCAAGCTGCAAACAGAGCACAAATCATCAATCTCCTATCACATCATACATCATTTCATCCTCTGTATTTTTCATTTCACACTTTCCATTTTCTGTATTCATTTCTTTGATGGTGAAAATGCAAGGCATGAGTAACTAATTTCCCTTATGGGATTGGCTGTAATCCATTCAACACTGAAGTAATGCTGTCGTAAGTTTTCATTGAGTAATGAGATTTGATAAAGTTTCTGTATTTCCTTCTGCGTTTAATGCCTGAAAGTACTTGATCACTATTTTCTTGTTCTAAGTTTTCTTGAGTATGCTGGGAAGTGACTTTTGAAAGCAGACCCTGAAAGAAATGCTTGTTGTGAGTAGGTAGCCAGGGATGGCGTCTAACGCAACAAACGTCAAAACAATCGATCGATAATGCTGGAATGGTTTCCAAAGTGACTGAGGGATCAGCGGTTTGGAAATCATTCTTATGAATTTTGTAGTCGAGGGATCGATGCAAATGACTTTGATTGTGACGTAGAACTTATCTTTTCGATTTACTTATATGGAAACTTATGCAGCTTACAGAGGTGAAGATGTGATGAAGCCAATCCCTGTTTTACAAAACTGATTTTTCCAACATCATTTACTGTTATATTTTGCAAAGTGCTATCCTCTGTTATTTTGTTACTTACTGTTTTTCATTCAGCAACATTCACAACAAATCAAAACTGAAACTTTCTGCCTAATCAATTCAAACTAAGATCTTCATTCTAGCACCTCCTCAGTGGAACGACAACTATACTATATTACAACTTCTGTGTTTAAACTTGGCACATCCATTTCATTGAGTTCATATTATACAAACTTGATTCTCTTTCAGTAAACTCAATATAAACAAAACATTTATCAGACCGTCAAACTGTTCAGACTACTTCTCTTGAGGTAGAAGAGGAGTTTATATTCTAAATGCATGATTTGAATAATTGATGATTAATGTATATGATGTTGCTCATGTTTGCCTTGCTATAGTTATGTTGAAATGATGTGATGATTGATATTGTGATGATGATGTTCTTGGCAAATATGTGATTACATTTAGAATATATGTATGTGGTGTGCCCTTGGTGATGATTGATAGTGACTTGAGATTTTGGCAAAATTGTGTGCCTATATCATATTGTGAAAAACCATGTATGTAGCACCATTATTGATGAGATATGATATTTGATAATGAGAATTGAATGATGTGGTTGTGTGACACACCCACGAGTGATGATGAAAATATTGAGACAATGATTGAATGCCATTGTGTTTATTGCCAATTAGTGAATTGGAAATGATGTTGAAAAATTAAGATGATTAAAGAGATTGTGAATGTCACACTAAAACTTGAAGCAGTGGCAAGATAATTGAAATTAAAATCCACTAAGAATTGTGTGTTGACAATGTATATGTTGGTGTATACTTATATATTTTTCTTGAATGAATGTGCTACTTCTATTGTGAATTTGTATGCGATTGAATTTTGTTGAGGGTTTAATTTTAGATTGGCAAATATATTGATGCTATACATTTGAAGTATGATATGCCTCTTGATTTCCATGGGTGGATTGATATTAACGAGACTCCTTGGCTATTACATTATGAACAATGTGAATTGATGTGTTACAAATTATGTAACAAATTGTATGCCTTGGAGAGTACTATAATTGGTTACATGCCACTAAGCGTAATGTTAAATGCAAAATGTACTCATAAGTGAGAGGGTGAGAGATTCTTGTGAAGCTGGGGCTAGTATATGCATTCTTGCATTCATGGAATGCATGGCATATCATATTATATGTGGTTGCAATCACATGAGATGTTGAAAGGATTGAGATCTTGTGGGATCTTATGAAAAGGACCCTTGCGTAGGATACAAATATTTAAATGATTATACATGGTTGTGATCACATGACATGTTGAAAGGATTGAGATCTTGTGGGATCTTATGAGAAGGACCATTACATGGGGGATAAATATTTAAACGATATGTGGTTGTGATCACTTGACATGTGGAAATAATTGAGATCTTACGGGATCTTGTGAAAAGGACCCTTGCACGGGGGACAAATTTAAATGATTATATATGGTTGCGTTCACTTGACATGTGAAAATAATTGAGGTCTTACGGGATCTTGTGAAAGGGACCCTTGCGGGGGGACAAATATTTAAGTGACTATGCGTTGTTGTGAATAATTGATAAATCGAGTACACATGTGTTATGGATGATTGTTTCAAACTGGATCCCTTGCATATGCATTTCATGATTATGACATGTGCATTAGCCATAGAAACATGGCATTTGAATTAGAAATGACCAAGAAAAATAGCAACCTATTGAGAGTGTGAATCAATGAAAGATGTAAAAACTTGATGTTGATACTTATGACAACCCATAATGATAAAGGGAAATGTGAATGTGTATGTGTTTATGCTTGCTATGAGTTGTAAATAATGAGACTTGTATGATTGTGATGATATCTTGATGAAGGCTTGGTGATAAATTGATGATTATGTTGCAAAGCACACATGTTGTTTATATGTATGTACACATGATCACAATGTATTCAGATTCGTCATTTTGAATGTATAACTCACTCTCCCATGTTGTCTCTTTTTAGCATTGTGATGCAGGATTGTCATGGAAGGAGATTATGTTTTGAATTAAAGTTTTAAGAGAAGGCAATTAGTTGTAAAAGAATGCCTTGGTTGATAATATAGATGATTAGTGACTTTGTGGATATGTAAATGGTAATGTAAATGAATGATGACATCAATATTACCTTAAGGATCACATCTCTATTCATTTGGTAATGTGTATTAGCCATTCTTTTATATCTAACACTATATGATGCTTGGAAAAATGTGAATTTGGTAGCCATTGTGATGGCAATGATGTTGTAATGATGGTAAATCTAAGTGTTTATGAGTTGATGAGACATTAAATTGATAAGTTGTGACTTAATATTGATTTGAGATCCATTCAGGGGTGGTAATCTATTAGTGTAATCGATTAAGACCATTCTGGTTAAGTAATAATCTGTTAGCTAATCAATTAGGACCATTTTGGATGAGGCATAATCGATTAGCGTAATCGATTACGGACATTCTAGATGGTGGTAATTGATAGTTGGTCAACGTAATAGATTAGTTAATCGATTAGCACCCTGGTAATTGATTAGTTGGTCAACGGAAATCCTACATCACAATAGTACTAAAGAAATTTGTGATACTTTGCTTATTACTCATGAAGGTACTAGTGAGATAAAAAGATCTATAATAAACACATTAAATAATGAGTTAGAATCAGTTGAGATGCTTGCTGGTGAAAACATTTTAGATTTGTAAAAACAATTTGTTCATATTGTTAACAATCTTTTGACATTAGAAAGATTATTTCCCAATGAAGAATTAAATAATTGCATTTTAAGATGTTTAAGTAGAGTTATAATCACTATACTAAAATATTATTAGGACCCAGAGAGCATGTCCTTGGAGACCTTATTTGGAAAACTACATGAGTACGAACAACAGGTACAACTTAAGAAATCTGAGAAGAATATAATGAAAAAGAAAAACATAGCAATCAAGGCCACCTTTAAACAAAAGGAAACAACTGAAGGAGAGATCGATGACGAGGACAGTGAAGCTTTTACCCTCTTCATCAAGAAGTTTGAAAAATTCATGAATCAAAATTTCATCAAGAGGGGCTAAAATAGAAAGGTAACAAAAAATGTAACTTCTTCCAATCTCACATGCTTTGAATGTGGTAAAACAAGACACTTCAAATCAAAATGCCCATAACTAGTCCAGAAGCCTAGAAATGGCAAGAAGTTAAAGTAAAGAGCCTATATGTTTAGGAATTAATTTGGATTAGAAAATAATTTTTTAGTTTCGGCTTGGCATAGCCATGCTATGTTGGGTAACTATTGGACCTTGTACTTAGCATATTCCTTCATTTGGGCTTATATTTTGGGCCACTTTTTTGTAGGTTTTTATCTTTGGGCAAGTAGATTGTCACATCTTGATTTTTCGGACCCGAATCCTGATGTAATCAAGATAACTAATTAATAAAAATATGAATAAATTTTTCACGTTTAAATAATTTTGAAACACCACAATGATTACATCAAGACTCGAACCACAAAAAATTAAAGAGTAGGATTTGATAATTTATAACTAGATCGTAAGACAAATCGCCCATAATTGTATACAAAAATAATAGAGCTTACAGCGGAAGAAGAATATGTATACAGGGCACACACCTAGTCCCATATACGAAGATATGAGAAAAGGCTCAACAAAGCATGCAAATACACAACATAAGCCATTTAGGACATAACCAACCTTACACATAAGTCATCAAAATGCATTGCCTAAAATATATATTTATATGGTCATGCAACAGACATCTCCAATATCCATATTCCATAATTGACCATATTTAATTCAATCTCAAATCATGTATTGTCAACACTTATACATGCCCAAAAGGATTACATATCCATTGTCATATTATTCATCAAACGGGTATGAATTCTAATACCCCAAATATCAACGCATTATTCACTTATATTATTATTTACAATACATCCACTATTATCAATGATTATCAACACTATAATGTACATTTTATTCATAATACAATAATTTACAACCATTGCCGGTCAAGGCATTCCATTACCACTATTTACCTTCACCAAAGCTTTACTTTAAAAATATGCTCATCCCATGATATTCCTGCATCAATGCTAAAAAATGGACATTATGGGAGAGTGAGTTATACATTTCAAATGATGAACATGAATACAATTGAGATTATGTGCATATGCATATTAACATCATGTCTGCTTTGCTTAACACATCAATAATCATCATATTTTCTCATTTCAATAATATACACATAACGTATTCATCCATCAATTCATAGCAAAGCAAGCACATATATACATCATTTCTCAATGCCAAAATGGGCCAACATCATTGTCATAAACCTTAGACAAACAAGCCTTTCATTACACTAGGTCATCACATACAACATCATCGTATTCAATGTCATTTTGTTGTATTCATATTTTACATATTGTCTTTTATGTAATTCATTTACCTATCTCATCATCATGACATCTTAATCTCGATCATCATCAATCATCATCACCTTTTTGGCATATCTCCATGCTATATGCAAATGCTCTTAGGCTAATGCATATGCACAATGGAATAAACAACAACAACAAATACGGATCCGACTGTGGGAATAAACACCAAATTGTAGGTCAAGCATAGGTGTGCTATTATGCCCCTACTGTAGTAGTATGATGTGTACACATATCTCATAATGCATGAATAATCACCAAATTTTATTGGTACCAAACCGCATCGCCCATATGTAGCACTAGTCACCCCGTGACTTGCGGATCAACAACATGGCCTCACTTGCCACAAGTGCTACGGGCCTCTCCCAAACACATATTGAGAGAGCCGTGCCCCGTCAGACACCGAGGTAACTTGCTCATCACAGAGCTACCCATCCACAAGGCCTACCACATAGGGTGCCTCGCTACCAATCTAAGGGCAGCTTCGTGATTCCCAGAAACACTAGGGAACAACAACAATTTACCCATGCACTGGGTCGCCCTCCCACTGGGCCCGCCTAGTGGAACCCCTAACATTCCACGTAGACAGCGTATGATATGCCATGGATACAAATTCCAATCAACACATTCTCACACTATGCATCCTATCATGCCACTCATTAATCATCATCATCACCAACACCACCATATAACTTTTTAGTGGATTTTATCATTGTTGCTTTTAGCCATTGTTTCAAGTTTTAAGTATGGCAATTCACATCAATATACTTTATATCATACAAGCAAGTCAATACTTGTAACAATCACAATGGCATCAAAAACATCACCACATATTTCTTAGTGGATTTTCATCTTATTGATCATTACCATTGTTTTGTATATTAGTGTGGCATTCACAACAATCTACCAATACAATTTTAAACCACACATACAAGATCACACTTGTATCAAACACAATGGCATTCAACAAATCATCAATGATAACAATCATCCTCTATTCAAGAAAATGATCAACAACATCATCCATCATTATCCATTATCGATGTCATCTCCGATTCATCGATTTACCACAAACACATTGTCATGCAATTGTCCCTTTATTAGTTTCACCATCATATAAGGGGGGTATCATACAACCATATCATTTACTTATCATCATCATTTATCATATCATGTCATTAGTGGTGAAATTTCATGTTTTCACAACATGTATTAGGCACATACATATTTACCAACATCTCAAGCCATTAACAACACCACTAAAGACACACCACTCATATACCCCTAATATAATCTCTTGTTTTTACATAATAAAAAAGGGTTTTGGGTGATAATAAGCTCATGAACATTTTCAACATTAAGTCATATGAGGAAAGTTCATTTTTAGTCTTAAAAATAGTGGGACATGTCATAAATATCATTTATTAGTCCAAATTTGATAATCATAAAAAGTTGGGTTCAAAACCCTCTTAAATTTGAGTTTTACAACGTAGTCGGTCTAGTGTTTTACACCTAATGAGAGATAGGAAACTCCAACTGAGATAAGAATAATTTTCACACCTCTGTAATATAATTATCTACAACTTTCATGAAGAAGTTGGAGGCCAAAAATGTCATTAAGATACACAAACAGAACAAAAACAACAAGGGAAAAGCAACAGTTGGAAATTCCTGACAGTGGCAAATTCCAGTGGCCGTGGTAAATTCCAGTGGCCGTGGTAAATTCCAGTGGCCGTGGAACCCACTATTTGGACCACCCAAAATAGTCATTTTTCCATGTTTTGAGGCAGAACGATCCACTGGCCGTGGGAATTCCCACTGGTCATGGATCTTATGTTGTAGGCACCATTCTGCAGCTTTTTGACCCTTAAGTTTTTGTCAACTTTGGGACCCCTTTTCACTAGGATATTCAACTCCAATTTTCATGACATTTTATACGCAACTTACCTACCCTTATATCAATAATGTGGCAAAGTTTCAATCCCAATTTCATTCCCAATCAAAATCTAAGCTATAGGGTAGTTTTATGCATATTTTGGGCATTTTACATGACATACCAAAATGCAATTGGCTAAGTTTTGGTCTAAACTTTCTATTGACCTATATTCATATATACAAATGTGACTTGCTCCAATAAGTCTCTTCCCATGATTCATTTCCCAGATCAAGGTATGTCCCAATGGGATTTCAAGCCCCTTTTTGGCTAAATTAAGCATGTCATTCATCACACAACCAAATATTACATCATTTCAATATAATCATGGCAAGGGAAGCATGAGCATAATCATATACATCAATCACAAATCATTCAACTCATGCAATTGAAATGTAAACTCTTTTCCTACCTCGAGAGAAGAACCACAACTTGAATGCTCTAATCATTCCGCACCATCATCCAGAACACAATCTACACATTACACATATATGCTTTCATTTAATCATGAGCCATCACAAGGCTTCACCATAATTTTAAACAATCACGACATCTCTTAAGGCTTGGTAACAAGTTCTAAACTTCTCAAAACACCAATCTATACCATTGTGTTAGGTTTTGGGAATTCTTTTCCCAAAACCAAGATTTTCTAAATCTTAAAGGGCTAACCAAGACCCAACAACCACAATACCATGTCCCTTATCCATAATGCATTCCAATATCTCATAAATCATCCAATTGTCATCACTATCATCCAAATTCAACATAAGCCTTTTTAGCTTCATTTAAGACCATCATCAATTCAATAATTTCAAGTGACACACAAAATGGTCTAAGACCTTACCAAATCATATTCTATTTCATTATTCCATCATCAATAGCCATCACCATTATTATTATCATCTGTTATCATTAACCAACAACATCCAAGCACAAACATCATATAACCATCCTCAAACTCAATTCCTCTACATCTCAAGATTGGAACCTCATTAAAATCCACTTACCTCAATAATCATACCAACCATTCCAATCATCTTTTCTATCAACAAAATTATTCTTATGACAACCCAATCATCGATTTCATAAATCTCACCAAAGGCTCACACATCATCAATTCTCAAGGGTTTTTGATAGATGTCCAACTTACATAGGTTTTGTGATGTAAATTGATCATAAATTGGACATAAAGTGCAATGTTTGTTATTTTGTTAGCTAAATATAACATAAATTAAGATCCAAGCACTATACATGTTTGAATGGTTAAAAAGTACTGCCAAATCCCAAATTTTGGTGTAATTTCAGGTAAAATGAAGAAGAAAGAAGAAGGGAAAAAGAAAAGAAAGAGCTTCACCAAAAATCTCCAAGTTAAAAGCAATGATGATTAACTCGCTTAAGCCAAGGTCTATTTCGCTTGAGCGAATAGAGTCGCTATGGTCAATTGAAGGCTCGCTTGGGTGAGTAAGACATTTAAAAGATGTAAGTAACAAGTGTACCATTCGCTTGGTCAAATCATCATTCGCCCAAGCGAATGTGGACCAGTGATGGCTAATGAAGAAGTCGCTCAAACGAGATGAATTCTCCTAAGCGAAATTGATCTAGAAAGAAAATACATGGGCTTCGCTCAAGCGTGCCAGCAAAACACATCAGCGAAAATCAACTAGTGAGCTCTAGTGATAAAGTCGCTTGAGGGACTCTACTTCGCTCAAGTGAAACCCATATAGAATCAAAACAAGAGGAATTCGTTGCAGCTGAAGAGGATTGGCTCAAGCAAATTCTAAACAGGGACTATCATATTGGAGAGTCGCTCAAGCAAAAAATCTTACTTGAGTGAATGAAGCATGCAAGTGAAGCAGAACGTGGAGATTCCTTCAAGCTGAACCATTGGTTTCGCTTGAGCGAAACTTAAATTCGCTTGAGCGAGTTGACCATTATATAAGGAAACACCAACTTGTTTAACCAGGGGGGATAATTTTAAAAATGGCGGTAGCTTAGGCTTATTATTCTTCTCATTCTTGTTGTATGGACATGGCTACCATGAGTAGCTAAATTTCTCATTGGGATTAGAGGTAACTAATCGATCCGGATGAACATGTGTATAATATTCATGCAATAGATGATTTTGTTTTGTGATTCTTGGTTTTTCATTTTACGCTTATTGCTTGAATCTGCTTGATCGACATTTTCTTGATTTAAGTTTACGCTTGTTGTTGGAAAATAACTTTCAAAATAGATCTAAATGAAAAACTCATTACGTCAATTGACTAGGAATAATAGTTGACGGAATGAACGTCGATACAATCGTACTTAATGCTGGAATGGGTTTGAAATGATCAAGGGATTGATGTTCTCAAAATTATTCTTATGAATTTCATAGTCGAGGAATCGATACGAATAATTTAGATTCTGACGTAAAGAATCATACTTCAAAAAGTCGTTTACATGAATATATACCGTGTATCGGAAGATGAGAAAGGTGAATCTAAATCCCAGTTTTTAAACTCTATTATTCTATTTATCTTATTTACGTTGTTCTTTATGTATTTCTGTATTGGGTTTCAAAAATCAACAACATGAAAATAATTTCTCAAATCTGCCGTAATAGTTTGAAGTTGATTTAATACGATAGTAAGAAGTTAGGGATCCAAAGAACAGGTTGATATAGACCCTGAAATAGAGAAGACTTTGAAGAAAATCAAAGCAAAAGCAAAGGAACAACATCAACAAGAGGAAGGACAATCTTCTTCTCCAATTCTAACACCAATATGAACTCCAAAATCTAAAGAAGAAAATATAGAAAGGCAGCAGAACAACCAACAACGACCACCAACAAGGTGTACTTTGGGAAATAATGCAAATCAACAAGGCTCACGATACTTTTCAAGTATTGTGATGCCATAAACAAGAGCTTTGGAGATGAAGCCAACTTTTCTGAGTCTGATTAGTGCACATTAATTCACGGGAATATCGAATAAAGATCCATATACTCATTTGACAACATTCTATAAATTAGTTGGTACTATGGGTTTTGGATAAGAGGACATGGAATCAATATACCTTTGCTTATTTCCATTTTTGTTTGCTGGTAAAGCTAAGGAATGCAGTCACACCCACATCAGAGTTTGACTAGTTGGATCAAAATGAAAGAAAAATTTCTGTCTCACTTCTTTCCCCATCAAGGTTTATTAAGGCCAAATCAGATATTTCAACATTTCGTCAAGGACCAGAGGAGCCATTCTGTGAGGCATAGGACCGTTTCAAATCATTGCTTCAAAAATGTCCTAATCATGGCTTCGAAGACATTTCACAACTGAACATCTTTTATAATGGACTTTGACCTGATACAAAGATGATCTTATATGCTGCAGCTGGTGGCACAATAATGATAGTGGACGCTGACCAAGCCACAAGGCTTTATCTTCAACTGATTATCAAGCCCAACATGATCGTTAGCAAGTTCAAAGAAAAGGAGTTCTAGATTTGAGCACCTCTGATGCTATATTGGCCCAGAACAAAATTTTGACCCAACAAATTAAAGTTTTAACTTAACAAATGGCCAAACTTTCACAAAAGTTATATTCAGTGCATTCTTCACAACCAATACAATAACAGACTATAAGATGTGATTTTTGTGGAGGCGATCATCCTAATGGCTATTACGGAGCACAAGAGGAAGTAGTCCACTACATGAATAACCAAGGTAGACAGAATAATTTCAATTCCAATTTATTTAACCAATAATTTCAGGGATGAAGGAGTAATCAACATCAAGGACAAGGATGGAAACAAGAACCAAGTTCTTCAAATAGACCATACCAAAGCAATTATCCTTCCTTGATGGAGAAAACATCAAGATTGGAGGACACCTTGGGGAAATTCATGCAGGTTTTTTTGACAAACCAGAAAAATACTGAGGTGTCTATAAAGAATTTGGAGACTCAAGTAGGCCAGCTAGCCTGTCAGTTAGCTGAATAAAAAAGACCTCAGTATGGAGCAAACACTGAGCCAAATCCAAAAAAGCAGTGCAAAGCTGTCACAACACGAAGTGGTAGGCAAGTTGGAGTTGAGTTAGGTTCAAAAGAAAAGGAAGAGGAAGAGATTTTGAGAGAAAGGAGAGAAAAAGAAAGAGAGTTTCAAAAAGAGAAAGAAAAAGGTATAGAAGAACATGAAAAAGAAATGAGTAAAAATGTAAATAATGAAAAAAATAAGGAAGAGAAAAACAAAAAGAGTGAGTTGGAAAAAGGCAAAGGCAAGGTTGAAGAAGAATTGCCACAATTGAAGAACATGCCTTATTGGAAGAATCCTTCGAAACGTGACAAGGAAAGACAATTTGCAAGGTTTATGGATATCTTTAAAAGACTTCAAATTAATATGCCATTCATGGAGGCCATGGAACAAATGCCAACTTATGCAAAGTTCATGAAGGATTAATTGACCAAGAAAAGAAGATTTTCTAAAGAAACAGTCGAATTAGAAGCTGGTTGCAGTGCCATTATGTGTTTGAATGTTGAAACAGGTTTTGATAATGACAAACATGAAGACTAAGGCAAAGACTACTACAAGAAGAAAGAATATTACCATGAAGCCAACATGATGAATCTGTAACACATGAATACATGTAACATCAATTGTCATCATCAAAAAGGGGGAGAATGAAGTTGCATGTGCAAATATGAAAAGTAGTTTTAATGAATGACAAAGTATTCATGATGATAATGGAATGGCAAAGGTTCATAAACAAGAAGGTTTAAGCACAAAGACAATGGCTAAGAACAAAGAGATAAAGATGCTTCAAAAAGAAACAAGAAGCTAAAGAGATGGAAGCATGAGCTATGGAAGAGAAGGTGGATGTCATGAACTCAAATCATGAAGAACAAGCTTATAAGTTAAAGAAGAATCAAGGAAACAAAACATAAAGATCAAAGGAACAAGCCATAGGTCAATAAATATCAAGAACACATCAAAGACCTTGAAGAATTGTATCAGGTATGTGTCCTAATCGATTACCACACTGGAATAATCGATTACCATGACTCTGTTTATCACACAATTGATTACAACAAGAAGGATAATTGATTACCTAGGTTCTGGAGCGAATATAATCGATTACAGATAAGAAACTAATTGATTACATAGGTTTTGTGTTGTTACTAATCAATTACACGCCAAGTCATAATTGATTAGCAAGTCTCTATTTGTTTAGTAATCGATTGCATCTATATCACAATCGATTACCATGCTGTGTGATAGAAATAAATGCATCACTTACAATCAATTATAAGGTTTGTACAATCGATTACCGAGGTTCTATCTCCAAGATAATCAATTACATGGAAAAGACTAATCGATTACACGCCCTGTTACACTGAAGAAAATGAAGAGTAATCAATTATAGCTTGAGGGCTAATCAATTACCATAGTGTCAAAATGTGGGAAAAGTGCTTTAAGTGGAACTCCAGCTCATTTCTCCACTCCAACTTTTGTGCCCATACTTGAGGTATTAGTTGGAGACATTATGCAATGGCTAGAAGCTCTAAAATGGCTATAAATGGAGCATGAATTCAAGCAAGAGGAGAAGAGAGACCAAGGCACAACACAAGGCAATCAACATCATTCTTCTAGAGGTCTTTTAATTCAAATTTCTCTTGTATATTCTGTAACTCTTGTTTCCAAACTTGCATATTGCTTAAGAGTTGTTAGATTATGAGTTTCAATTTGTATATCCTCTCTTGTTGAGAGTTAGAAGTTGTGAGAGAATTCATTTGTGTATCTAATCTATTGAGAGAGTTATTTGCTTGTAAACACAACATCAAACACAAGGTTTTCACTCTAGGTTGAGTGGTTACAAAGGTTGGGGTTCAACCTTTGGGTATTGAGAGATTGTGAGATTGGGTGGGTTGCCCTTTGCTTGTGAGGATTGAGTTCTTAAGTGTGGGACACTAGGAAGCTACAATTGCTCAAAGCTTATATCTCAAATCTTTAATAATAGAATCCTTCAAGTGGGTTGCTTGAAGGCGAGACGTATACTGGGTTGGTGGAACTCGTTAAATTAGTTTGCATTTCTCTCTACCTTGAACTCTTTATACAACTGCACATATAAACTGTTTGTTGAAACGCATGAGCTGAACGTTTGAATCAAAGTTGTTGTTCAAGTAGAAACTTAACTCTGCATGCCAAGTGTTTGATAATTTGCTTGAATCAATATTTGGTGAAGTTTTTAAAAAATGGAATTTGTTATAACTTGCCAAGTATTTAGAACATTATTTCCTATCAACTCTTGTGTGATACTTACTTGATTGCTTTCACTTATTTCATGCACACAAGCTATTTGATAAATTGAATGAGCTAAACCCTTATAGGAAACATAATATTATTTGTGAAATAAATCTATACACTCCA
This sequence comes from Clitoria ternatea, assembly GCA_037962975.1. Classification (NCBI taxonomy): domain Eukaryota; kingdom Viridiplantae; phylum Streptophyta; class Magnoliopsida; order Fabales; family Fabaceae; genus Clitoria; species Clitoria ternatea. The sequence continues at coordinate 81,435,913 of CM075672.1, forward strand.
ACTGATTGATAAATTGTTTAAACTAATAACTTGCCTTGTTTATCACACTCAAAGCTAAATATTGTCATTGCACATCATGTGTTTCATAGTGTGATATGTGCATAAAAGTTATTGTCTCTTCTTTATTGCATCATTTGTATACTACTAATCGTTTTTAAGGGAATTCCGCACGAAAGTTTGAAACACTCAATTCACCCCCCTCTTGAGTGTTGAGGCCTTGGCTAACACATTATTCAAAAGGCACTACCGCCAAAGACCAAAGATCCAGGGAGTTTCACAATACCTATTACTATTAGTCAAATGCTGGTGGGAAAAACATTATTAGATCTGGGAGCAAGTATAAACTTGATGCCACTCTCCATGCTCAAAAGGATCAGAGATCTTGAAATAAGTCCAACAAGAATGACCTTACAATTGGCTGACCGATCAATGAAGTTTCCTTATGGTGTGGAAGAAGATGTTCTGGTAAAAGTGGAAAATTTTGTGTTTCCTGTAGATTTTTTGATAATGGACATGGAGGAGGACTCAGAAGTACTATTGATTCTAGGGAGCCCGTTTATGAAAACTGCTAAAGTAATCATAGACGTTGATGATGGGAAATTAAAGGTTCGAGTCCAAGATGAAGAAGTAAACTTTAATGTTTTTAAAGTGATGAAATATCCAACTGACAAACAGAGTTGCTTCAAAATTGATGTGGAAGAGGAAGTAATAGAGAAACAGTTCAGCAAAGTACAAAATTCAAGTTCTCTTGAAAAGGCTTTAGTTGGTGCTGTTGAAAGTCTTGATGATTCCAAAGCTGAGGAAGTGAATGAGATTCTACAAAGATTAGATACAAGCAAAGTGAGTACTAGCAAAGAAGAAGCAATGGAGAACCTTCCGGAAAGACAAGTTTTTGAAGTTCAAAAGTTAGAGTTGAAAGAGTTGCCTTCACACTTGAAGTATATCTTTTTAGATGCTGAAGGAGAAAAATTAGTGATAATCAGCAACAACTTGTTGAAGGAAGAAAAAGAAAAATTGATTGAGATCCTAAAGAAGAATGAAGAGGCCATTGGATGGAAGTTGAGTGATTTAAAAGGTATCAACCCTTCATACTGTATGCACCATATTTTTATGAAATAAGAGTACAAACTTGTAGCATAACCTTAGAGATGTTTAAATCCAACCATGAAAGAAGTTGTTAAGAAGGAGGTTATCAGATTGTTAGAAGCTGGAATGATTTATCCCATCTATGACAGTGCTTGGGTGAGTCCTGTTTAGGTTGTCCTGAAAAAAGTGGCATGACGATAGTAAAGAATGAGAACAATGAGCTGATCCCCACCCGAACAGTAACCGGGTGGAGGATGTGTATAGATTATCGAAAGCTCAATCAGGCCACAAGAAAGGATCATTTCCCATTACCCTTCATGAACCAAACATTGGAAAGGCTAACTGGCAAGCATACTATTGTTTTCTGGACGGTTATTCAGGATATAATCAAATAGCTGTAGCACCAGAAGACTAAGAGAAAACAACATTTACTTGTCCTTATGACATTTTTGCTTATAGAAAAATGCCTTTCGGACTTTGTAATGCTCTAGCTACTTTCCAAAGATGCATGCTTTATATCTTTACTAATCTTGTAGAAAAATGTATTGAAATTTTCATGGATGATTTTTTAGTTTTTGGTAAATCATTTGACTCATGCTTAGAAAATCTTGACATTATGCTTAAAATATGTGTAGAGACTAACTTAATGCTAAATTGGGAGAAATGCCATTTTATGGTAACTAAGGGCATTATGTTAGGCCACACAATTTTAAGCCAAGGCATTGAAGTAGACCGTGCCAAAGTGGAAGTTATTGAAAAGTTACCTCCACTAATCAATGTTAAAGGTGTTAGGAGTTTTCTTCAGCTTGCTGACTTTTATCGAAGGTTAATTAAAGATTTTTCAAAAATTGCAAAACCTTTGAGTAATCTATTACAGAAAGATAGCTCCTTTCACTTTGATGACTCTTTCTTGTTCGCCTTTCAACTGTTGAAGCAAAAGTTGATCACTGCTCCTGTCATAGTTACCCCTGATTGGTCACTTGATTTTGAATTAATGTGTGATGCAAGTACTATGCCATAGGTGCAGTGCTAGGACAAAGAAAATCTAAATTTTTTCACCCTATATATTATGCTAGTAAAGTTTTGAATGAGGCACAGATTAATTACGCCATAACTGAAAAGGAATTACTAGCAGTAGTGTATGGGCTGGAAAAATTTAGATCTTATTTAATTGGGTCCCGAGTTGTTTGTTTTACAGACCATGCTGCAATTAAGTACTTGTTAAACAAACCAGATTCCAAACCTAGATTAATCAGATGGATTTTACTCTTGCAAGAATTTGACTTGACTATTTGTGATAAGAAAGGCAATGAAAATCATAGAGCAGATCATCTATCCAGGCTGATCAACAATGAAGTAACTAAATTACAGCCTGAGGTTCTAGAAGAATTTCCAGATGAAAAGTTGTTGTTGATTCAGGAGAGGCCATGGTTTGTCGACATGGCAAACTTCAAAGCTGTCGGAGTACTTCCAGAAAACTTTACCTGGCAATAAAGAAAAAAATTTCTGAAGGATGCACAATAATTTATGTGGGATGATCCATACTTATTGAAGCCTGGATCAGATAATATTTTGAGAAGATGTGTATCACAACAAGAAGCCAGGAGTATTCTATGGCACTGTCACAGTTCAGCGTATGGAGGCTATTTTAATGGAGAAAGGACAACAGCCAAAGTCCTTCAATCAGGTTTTTTTAGGCCTTCCTTATTTAAAGACACTAACATTTTTGTGCAACATTGTGATATGTGCCAGAGATTAGGAGGTATATCAAGGAGAAATGAAATGCTGCTGACAGCCATTTTGGAAGTAGAAGTCTTTGACTGTTGGGGCTTAGATTTTGTTGGACCCTTACCATCCTCACTCTCCAATGAATATATTTTAGTAGCTGTTGACTACGTTTCAAAGTGGGTTGAGGCAATGGTCTGTACTAGGGCGGATGCCAAAACTGTGATCAAATTTTTAAAGAAAAATATTTTTAGCAGATTTGGTACCCCCCGTGTATTAATAAGTGATGGAGGATCCCACTTTTGCAATGCACAACTTCAAAAGTGTCTAGAGCACTATGGTGTAAGGCATAAAGTAACTTCTTCATACCATCCACAGGCCAATAGATAAGTGGAAGAGTCTAACTGGGAAATCAAAAGAATTTTAGAAGAAATAGTTTCCCAAAGCAGGAAGGATTGGTCTTTAAAGCTAGATGATGCTCTGTGGGCTTACAGAACAGCTTTTAAAGCTCTGACAGGATTTTCACCCTATCAGCTGGTCTATGGAAAAAGCTGTCATCTCCCTGTAGAGCTAGAACACAAAGCTTATTAGGCAATGAAATTGCTCAATTTTGACCCTGAAGCATTAGCCAAGGAGAGAAAGATTTAACTTGAAAAACTGGAGAATGAAGGCTTATCATGACAAAAAGATTTTGAAGAAAAGCTTCTACCAAGGTCAGTCAGTACTTTTGTTTAACTCAAAGTTGAAACTTTTTCCAGGGAAGCTACGATCAAAATGGTCTGAACCTTTTCTAGTCAAGGAGGTCAAATCATATGGTGCAGTTGAACTAAGGATCCCAAATCTGAGAGGACTTGGACAGTTAATGGGCAAAGACTTAATGTATTTGCATGTTGTAGATAGGTTTTGATAATGACAAGTACACAAGAACAAGAAGAGCATCATTCATGGATCAAAAAAAAGTGAAATGAACAAATCAAAAGAATCCAATTGATGTACTTAAATCAAAGACTCAAGGAATCATGAAGAACATGCTCCCATATGATCAAAGAATCAAGAAAACAATGCATGAAGATCAAGGAAAGGAACCATGACTCAAAATGCATCAAGGAAACATCAAAAAGCATGGAAAAACAACAAACAACATTGCTTGAATCGATTCACATACGTATGAATCGATTTAGAGGCCTGGAAGTCTCAAAAATATGAAAACAGAATGTTCTGAATCGATTCACCAGAGCCTGAATCAATTCACACGAAGCTGACAGCCCAAAAATTCAAAACAGAACGGCCTGAATCGATTCACCATGTCTTGAATCGATTCACACGCTCCTGGAAGCCCAAAATGCCCAAATCAGAATGCCTTGAATCGATTCGGAAATACATGAATCGATTCAAGTAGTGGGAAACATCACTAAAAATACATTTTTAGGTGGGAAACATAGATCTAAAACCCACTATACGCAGAGACAAGCTAGAACCACGATGTGCAACGACTATGAAGACCTCCAAAGCTCTATAAATGGATGTCCAACTCAAGCACAACATACACCAACAAGAGGCAATCAATCTTTACTTACATTTGTGCTTAGTAAGTTTATTCTCTTTGTATATTCTGAATCTTTTAGCTTAGAACTTGTATATCCTCTCTTGTTGAGAGTTAGAAATTGTGAGAGCTCTTTATTTGCTTATTCACTCTATTGAGAGAGTATATTGCTTGTAAACACAAACACCAAACACCAAATTTCACTCTAGGTTGAGTGGTTACAAAGGTTGGGGTTCAACCTTTGGGATATTTAGAGTTTGAGAGATTGGGTGGGTTGCCCTTGTGCTAGTGAGGATTGATTTCTTGAGTGTGGGACACTAGGAAGCTGTAATTGCTCATAGCTTGTATCTCTAAACTTCAATAGTGGAAATCCTTCAAGTGGGTTGCTTGAAGGCGAGACGTACACCGGGGTGAAGGAACTCGTTAAATTGGTTTGCAAGGTCTTCTCCTTTACTCTCTTGCATTTACATATTGCATCTGGCTGAATTGTTATTATTGATAGTGATTTCCTCTCTTAAACTTGCTTGAACAACTAGTATTATAGTGTTGCACACCAAGTGTTTGATAAATTGCCTAAGCAATATTTACACCTTGTTTTGCATTGTTTCTTCCATAATACCTTCTATCTCTTGCATATTCACTTAACTTGTGAAAAAGAAATCTATTTCAAAGGCATTCCAATGAAAAGTTTTAAAACTCAATTCACCCCTCCTCTTGAGTATTGAGGCCACTTGAATAACAAGTGGTATCAGAGCTTGACTCTTGGTAGATCAAACTTAACAGCTTCAAGAGAACAATGGCCTCTGATTCTCTAAATCTTTTTCCTGAGGGTGGTGCCATAAATAGACCTCCTACTTTCAATGGGGAAGGCTATGCCTTTTGGAAAGAAAGAATGAAAATTTTTGTACAATCTATTGACCTTAAAGTTTGGAATACAATTAAAAATGGTCCTTTCATACCCATGCATATTGTAGATGGTAAACAAGTAGAAAAATTGATGGATGATTGGACTAGCGAAGAAGAAAAGAAAGTCCAATATAACTATAAAGAAAAAAATTTAATTACTTTAGCTTTAGGTCCTGATGAATTTTTTAGAGTAGTTACATGTAAATCCGCCAAAGATATGTAGGATACATTACAAATAACTCACGAAGGTACAAGTGATCTCAAAGATTCTAAGATTAGTACCTTAACTAGTCAATATGAAAGCTTTAGATTAAATTCTAGAGAAACAATTGTTGATATGCAAAAGAGGTTCACTCTTATTATAAATCATTTCATTACTCTTGGCAAGACTTACACTAACAAAGAACTTATTTATAAAGTGTTAAAAAGTCTCACCAGGGAATGGCAACCTCTAGTCACTGCCATCAAAAAATCTCCTAGCATCAATGAAATGTCTCTTGCTACACTATTCAGTAAGTTACAAGAACAGGAACAAGAGTTGAAAGAGCTAAGGATGGCGGAAGAGGAAGAAAAGTCTTCCAAGAAGAAAGGTATAGCTCTCAAGGCCACTTCTAACAATGAAGAAGAATCCGGTAGTGAGCTTGATGAAGAAGAAGAGCTTACATCGCTTGGGACGAAAATGATGTGAGTAGTTCTGATAATTCGGATAATGAAGAAGCAAATCTTTGCTTAATGGCTAACCACCATGAAGAGGTGGATGAGGTAAGACATCATGAACTTGACAAAGATGAATTGTATGATGCTTTTGAATAGTTGTATAATAAATATATGAAACTATCCAATAAGTACAAGTTGTCAAGAAAAACAATAGAAACCCTAGAGACACATCTAATCGAGCAAGTGAAGGAAAATGAAATTTTGAAAAAAGAAATTGTTGAAAAACAAACTTGCTCAAAATCATGTGAGTATTTCAAGAAATGTGATCACCTAGAAAAGAAAGTCCTAGAATTGAACACAACTCTTGAAAAATTCACATATGGTAGAGATAACTTAAATGCTTTACTTGGAAATCAAAGATGTATGTTTGACAAAACCGGATTAGGATATAACTCCACTAAAAGGGAAAAGCATTACAAAAATTTCTTTGTGCCACCTAGAAAGTTCTCATCACCATTTACTAAGTGTAATCATTATGGCACTAAGGGTCATAATGCTTCAAATTGTCACATTAGAAAACTTGGACCAAAAGTGGTAAGAAAGGTGTGGGTTCCTAAAGGAACATTACCATAAGCTAACCAAAAAGGACCCAACATAAAATGGGTACCAAGTTCTCTAAACTAATTTTGTTTTGTAGGTATGCTTCAAAGCAAGCAACACCCATTGGTACTTGGATAATGGGTGTTCAAAGCACATGATGGGAGATATGAGCAAATTCACAACATTTACTCCCAAAAGAAAAGGAAGCGTCACTTATAGGGATAATACCAAAGGAAGAATACTTGGTATTGGAAACATTGGTAAAAATTCCTCTACTTCAATTAGTGATGTGTTGTATGTTGAAGGACTCAAACATAACTTGCTTAGCATAAGTCAATTATGTGATAAAGGATATAAAGTATTGTTTGAATCAAATTGTTGCATAATTGAAAATAAGCTAAACAAGGAAGTTAAGTTTGTTAGTAAAAAGAATTGATAATATTTACATGATTGATGTTGATAGTTTGTCTTCAAATGATGTACAATGCTTCATGACTAGAGAGGATGAATCATGGTGATGGCATAGAAGAATAACACATATACATGTAGACCATCTGAACAAACTTGTTTCTAAAGAATTGGTAATTGGTTTGCCAAAGCTCAAATTTGAAAATAAATTTTATGATGCATGTCAAAAGGGAAAACAAGTAAAGGCATCCTTTCAAGCTAAAAACATTGTTTCTACTCAAAGACCTTTACAACTTTTACACATGGATCTACTTGGACCTTCCAAAATCAAAAGCTTTGGTGGTAATTACTATGGTCTAGTAATTGTAGATGACTATTCAAGATATACATGGACCTTGTTTATTACTCATAAAAATGAAGCATATCATGCATTCAAGAAACTAGCCAAGGTTATCCAAAACGAACAAAATTCAAAGATTGCATCCATAAGAACCGATCATGGTGGAGAATTTGAAAATCAACTATTTGAAAAATTTTACGAAAAACATGGTATTCGTCATAATTTTTTGGCTCCTAGAACTCCACAACAAAATGGAGTAGTTGAAAGGAAAAATAGATCTTTGGTGGAGCTTGCAAGAACCATGTTAAACGAAAATAACATTGCGAAACATTTTTGGGCCGATGCGATAAATACCGCTTGTCATGTTATGAATAGATGTTTGATAAGGCCTATTCTAAAGAAAACTCCCTATGAACTTTACAAAGGTAGAAAACCAAACATTTCCTATTTTCATATATTTGGATGCAAATGCTTTATACTTAACAATGGAAAGGATAATCTAGGAAAGTTTGATGCTAAAGCTGATGAGGCAATCTTTCTTGGATATTCATCATCAAGTAAATCTTATCGAATATTTAATAAACAAACAAATACTATTGAGGAATCAATTCATGTGAAATTTGAGGAAAATAGCCATAACTCTCTGAGAAAGGAAGATTTTGATGATCTTGTAGGTACTTTCTAAGAATTGAACTTGGATGACAAAGAAGAAGATAACAAAGAAAAAGACACAACACAAAGAGTTGAAACTCAACAAAAGCAGTGGATCACCTCAAAAGACCATCCTTTGGATAACATTATAGGTGATATCACAAAAGGTGTAAGTACCCGATGTTATTTTAATACTTGCAATCATTTAGCATTTGTCTCTCAAATTGAACCTAAAACCATTGATAAAGCTATTATTGATGAACATTGGATGTTGGCTATGCAAGAGGAACTAAATCAATTTGAAAGAAATAAAGTTTGGGAATTGGTGCCAAGACCCAATGATCACGAAATAATAGGTACTAAATGGGTTTTTAGGAACAAACTAGATGAAAATGGAATAATCACTAGAAACAAAACTAGGTTAGTTGCTACGGGTTACAATCAAGAAGAGGGTATAGACTATGAAGAAACATATGCTCCCGTAGCTAGGTTGGAAGCTATTAGACTATTGTTAGCCTTTGCATGTTGTAGAGATTTCAAATTGTACCAAATGGATATCAAAAGTGCCTTCTTGAATGAATACATTTAAGAAGAAGTATACGTTGATCAACCTCCTGGCTTTGAAAATTATCAATTTCCAAATCATGTTTTCAAACTAAGAAAAGCTTTATATGGTTTAAAACAAGCTCCAAGAACTTGGTATGAAAGATTGAGCAAATTTCTTTTAGAAAATAATTTTAAAAGAGGAAAGGTTGATACAACATTGTTCATTAAGCACCAAAAGAATGACATACTATTGGTTCAAGTATATGTAGATGATATCATTTTTGGTGCTACTAATGATTCACTTTGCAAGGAGTTTGCTAAACTAATGCAGGACGAATTTGAAATGTCCATGATGGGAGAACTTACATTCTTCCTTGGGCTGCAAATTAAGCAAACCAAAGAAGGCACATTCATCAGTCAATCCAAATACTGCAAGGAATTTCTTAGGAAATTTAACATGGACAAGGTAAATGAAATTGACACCCTATGAGCACATCTTGTTATTTGGATAAGGATGAGAAAGGTAAGGATGTAGAACTCACAAAGTATAGAGGTATGATTGGATCCTTACTTTACTTAACCACTAGTGGACCAGATATCATGTTTGTTATTTGTATGTATGCTAGATATCAAGCATGTCCAAAAGAATCACACTTGACTGCTGTAAAATGAATAATGAAATACTTGGTTGGAACTCAAGATGTTGGTTTATGGTACCCCAAAGCGGTTGAATGCACTCTTGTTGGTTACTCTGATTCTGACTTTGCAGGATGTAAATTTGATAGGAAAAGCACTAGTGGTACTTGTCACTTGCTTGGTAGTTCTCTTGTATCTTGGCATAGCAAGAAACAAGTGAGTGTTGCATTGTCCACAGCTGAGGCAGAATATGTTGCAGCTGGTAGTTATTGTGCTCAAATCCTTTGGATGAGGCAACAACCTCTTGACTTTGGTGTTATATTAGACCATGTGCCTCTTAAATGTGATAATACAAGTGCCATTAATATTTCAAAGAATCCTGTGATGCATTCTAGAACCAAACATATTGAGGTTAGACACCATTTCATTAGAGATCATGTGTTAAAGGGTGATTGCGTGCTTGAACATGTTGAAACCTCTAAGCAATTAGCTGATATATTCACAAAACCTCTTCCAAAGGAACAATTCATAAACATTAGGAGAGAATTAGGAATTTTAAAGATGTCTAATATGAACTAATTACACTCATTTCAAAATTGGAGAAACATTTGACTATCTCTATTGATCAATGATTCTTAGAATAAGCATGTAACATGATTCTCTTTGACATGAAAGTTATCTTGTGAATCTTGAATGTCGTTTGCATTATGATTCTTAAGCATGAATAATTGATGAGTTGAATTGCACAAATGATTGAGTTAAATATTGTTCATGAATGTTTGATTATTTTAGAAGGTAAAAAGAACCATAAAAACTGATGTTTTAATGATCCAAAAGCATTGCCCTGTGCCTAGAATCGATTCAATAGTTCAAAACTGCAGTTCAAAGGGAAATAGAATCGATTGAATCGATTCAACCGTCCCCTGAATCGATTCAAAGACCCGATTCTTCAATTTTTCACAAACAGAGAGGTCTGAATCGATTCACGCTTAGTTCGAATCGATTCAAACCCCCGATACTCCTTAATTCTCATAAACATCAATGTCTGAATGGATTCACAATCACTCTGAATCAATTCACGTGATTGATTCTGCCTTTATCACACTGTTTTGGGCTCATTTCTTCATTCCACTTAAAATTCTCCTACTCCTTTTCTCCTCCTTCTCTCTAAAAATACCTCTCTCACTCTAGAAACCTCCCCTCCAAACCTCCATTCCTCATGGCCTCTTCATCCCAACCAAGGAAGAAACAAAGAGCAAATATTGCTGGTTCTTCCGTCCCTTAACATTTCGATTTATCACACTTCTTCACCACACAAAAGGAATTAGAAAGGTACCAAAACACCTTTTCTGAAAAACAATTGATTTCACCACATTGGATTGATGTTGCATTCTTTGAATCCTCTGGTCTTCCTCTCATTACTACTCTTCACCAACAAGAACTTGTTGGCTTCATGGCTCTTGAGGAGATTTCTATATACCCAGAATTGATCCGTGTGTTTTACTCCACATTGCGCCTACAAGATGATCGATATTATGCCAAAGTGAAAGGCAAGACCATTGTTCTTGACAATGAAGTCATGAACCAAGTTGGAAAACTTCCTATAAGTAATGCCCACTTCCATGGCAAAGAACCCTCTCCTTCCTGGAACTACAACCCATTAGAGGCAAGAGCATTCTTCAATCTCACGCTCCTGCAAGTACCGTTGGCACCCTAAGCATTGAAAACCGCCTCTTGCACTATGTTTTAGTCAAAATCCTCCTCCCTTTAGGTGGCAATTATGTTAGACTCAATGAGTCTCAAATTCTACTGCTTTGGGCTATTCTCAACCAGAAAGAGATCAATTGGATCAACATTGTGAGGCATCACATACTTGATGCTCAAAACCTCACTCGCCTCCTATATGCTATTTTTATCACCAAGCTGCTTCGTCATTACAAGGTGGATCTGAAAAACAAAGTCAAAGAATTGATCGGACCAAAAGGACCTATTGGGAAATCTCATTTCACCAAGATGAACATTATTGAGTATCATGGATTTTGGCAGTATCTCTGTCGTCCTCGTGATGATAATGAACTTGCTGCTGCTCCTCCTCCACCCGCTCCTGCTGATGATCTTTTTGCTTGCCTCACTACTCATATGGATCACCGCTTTGATGCAATGGAAGCAAATATCAATACCCGGCTTGATAAACTTGAAGCAAACATGGAGGAACGCTACACAGAGCTTGCCACCCAAATCTCCAGCCTCCAATTCCCTCAGCCTTAGTTGGCCTTCTTTTCTACATTTTGCTTGACATTGATATGTTTTGTGGTTATCTTGCTTAAACTTTGTTGCCCTTCTGAGGCGTTTCTCATTGTTATGTTTGATGTGCCTGGATTTTACGTTGTTAATTCTCACGGTTGTTCAAAACTTGTTGGTTATTTATCCTCAATTATTCAATGCATATTTCCTTTTCTTGCCTAAAGCTTATATTGTTTTTGATAATGACAAAGGGGGAGAGATATTAGATATTGAATACTTTTTTAAAAGGAAGAGTAATAAGAGTAATGTATGATCAGATGAATATAAATAAATATAATGATTCAATACACATCTAACTGAAAAACAAAGGGGAAGACACACTCTATTCTAAAAACTTGAAATTGTTCAACAAGTGGTTCTTTCTCATTGTTACATAAATGCTAACACCCTAAGAGATAACCATCAGTTGTCATCATCAAAAAGGGGGAGAATGTATTTGTATGTTGTAGATAGGTTTTGATAATGACAAGTACACAAGAACAAGAAGAGCATCATTCATGGATCAAAAACAAGTGAAATAAACAAATCAAAAGAATCCAATTAATCTACTCAAATCAAAGACTCAAGGAATCATGAAGAACATACTCCCATATGATCAAAGATTCAAGAAAACAATACATGAAGATCAAGGAAAGGAACCATGACTCAAAATGCATCAATGAAACATCAAAAAGCATGGAAAAACAATAAACAACATTGCTTGAATTGATTCACACATGTATGAATTGATTCAGAGGCCTGGAAGTCCCAAAAATATGAAAACAGAATGTTCTGAATCGATTCACTAGAGCCTGAATCGACTCACTCGAAGCTGACAGCCCAAACATTCAAAACAGAACAGCCTGAATCGATTCACCATGTCTTGAATCAATTCACACGCTCTTGGAAGCCCAAATGCCCAAATCAGAATGCCTTGAATCGATTCGGAAACACATGAATCGATTCACATAGTGGGAAACATCACTAAAAATACATTTTTAGGTGGGAAACATAGATCTAAAACCCACTATATGCAGAGACAAGCTGGAACCATGATGTGCAACGGCTATGAAGACCTCCAAAGCTCTATAAATGGATCTCCAACTCAAGCAAAACATACACCAACAAGAGGCAATCAATTTTTACTTACATTTATGCTTAGTGAGTTCATTCTCTTTGTATATTCTGAATCTTTGAGCTTAGAACTTGTATATCCTCTCTTGTTGAGAGTTAGAAATTGTGAGAGCTCTTCATTTGCTTATTCACTCTATTGAGAGAGTATATTGCTTATAAACACAAACACTAAAAACCAAATTTCACTCTAGGTTGAGTGGTTACAAAGGTTAGGGTTCAACCTTTGGGATATTAAGAGTTTGAGAGATTGGGCGGGTTACCCTTGTGCTAGTGAGGATTGAGTTCTTGAGTGTGGGACACTAGGAAGCTGCAATTGCTCATAGCTTGTATCTCTAAACTTCAATAGTGGAAATCCTTCAAGTGAGGTTCTTAAAGGTGAAACGTACACCGGGTTGGTGGAACTCGTTAAATTGGTTTGCAAGCTCTTCTCCTTTACTCTCTTACATTTACATATTGCATCTGGCTGAATTGTTATTATTGATAGTGATTTCCTCTCTTAAACTTACTTGAACAACTAGTATTATAGTGTTGCACACCAAGTGTTTGATAAATTGCCTAAGCAATATTTACACCTTGCTTTGTATTGTTTCTTCCACAATACCTTCTATCTCTTGCATATTCACTTAACTTGTGAAAAAGAAATCTATTTCAAAGGCATTCCAATGAAAAGTTTTAAAACTCAATTCACCCCCCTCTTGAGTATTAAGGCCACTTGAATAACACTTAAACCCTATATGGGTGGGGGTGTGGAGAAGTTGGACATGCTAATCCACTTTCATGAAATGTAAAAGTAAACCAGGTGTTCAGCTAACGACGTTAAACAAGCGCTAACTGGGAGGTAACCCAGTTTGGATGATCTTTTTATGTGAATTTTACAGGTCTTGTTCTTTGTGGATTTCCATGTTTGTGAATGTTGATTGGAGATTTTTAATGTACATATTCAGTGAGTGTCAAAATCCATGAAATTGAAGAAATGGAATGGTGGAATTGAACTTAAGGAAGGAATTCAAATGGGGAATTTAAATTTTAAGTTTGAGTTAATTTGCTAAAGCGAGTTCTAACTCGCTCAAGCGAATGGGACCTTCACAAACCTTCACTTGAAGCTATTGCAATTCGCTCAAGGGAGAAACATAAAATTAGACACTGGAGTAAATTCACTTAAGTGAAGATTAACTCGCTCAAGCGAATGTTGCAGAAAGTTTATAAAAAAATTAAACTTTCTAGTAATGGCAACATTCGCTCAAGCGAATTAAACATGGCCCAAGTGAGATAAAAAGATTTAGACACTAGAACTAAATCGCTCAAGCGATATTTATTCGCTCAAGCGATATACTTCCAGAATGTAAATTTGAATTACTCGCTTAAGCGCTGTGTCTTCACCCAAGTGAACTTCACCCAGAATTGATGCTCTCAATATTTCGCTTAAGCGAAGTATAAATAGCTTGAGCAAAGGAATTATTTTAGCATCAGGTGTCATTCCCCACTTATTACACTACAACGAACCCTCTTCGCCCAAGCGAATTTAAGCGGCAGAGGTTTTAAAAAGCTTTTAAACTTATTTGGCAGTTACAAATTCCCCTTCTTCTTAAAAACCTCTCCCCCATGACATTTTCTCCACTTCCGTCTTCGAATTCAAGGGTTGGGCACCGCTTCTTTTTCTTTCTTTCTTCTAGGGTTCAAGTTTTCCAAGCATCACCAGGTAAGTACACTTCTTCTCTTCTAAAGAATATGCTATCTATTCATCTCTTGAAGTTACATATCCTTCTAGGTAGTATGTCATCTTCTTCTCGGCATAAATGTGTTGGGGCTGTTGATATTAGGTTGAAAAAGTGTTTACCTTAAGTTTGCCTTTTGTTTGAATCAACAATGGAATGTTGTTCATGCTTTGTTTTTGGGTACCACTAACTTGATTTTATCATGTTGTTAGAAACTCAAATCTCTAGGTGTGATAAGTTTAAAGATGAATAACTTTCATTGTGATGTTGAAATAACCTTGTTGTGACACTTTTATTAGCACACATTGGCTGTTGACATTGTACTCTGTTTCAATGAATATTCTTGGTATGTCATGATAATAGTGGTGCTCTTGTCTTTTTCAATTTTGAATATCAATGATAAATATTAATAGTGCTCTGAGTGACATTGTACAAATGAATTGTTTACACGATTCACATGCTTCAACTGATGCTTACATGTTAGTACCCTGATTCTCAATATTGTTGCCTAATTTGTTTTTAGGAAATGGTTCACACAAAGGACACAAATAAAAGACAAAAAGGACAAGAAAGAGCTGCTGAACACAGGGACAGAGGAAAAAGGAAGAAAACATCCGAATCCTCCCCTCCCCCACAACAGAAATTTAAAGACAAAGAACGTGCTAAGAGATATGACAACATTCAACATTGGACCATTCTACCTGAAAAGATAGATGATTTAAGAGAAGGGGAATGTGATGAATTTCTAAATGTCTTAAGGAGAAGGAAGTGGTTGTGGATTGCTAATCCTAGAGTTAAATATGATTCAGAGGTAGTGAAGGAATTCTATGCAAACGCCTAGTACAAAGAAGGAACCATGGATAGAAGATCTCTAGTCAGAGGTAAATGGGTCTTATATTGCAGGGACACCATCAATGACCATCTAGGGTGAAACACCCTTAAAATTGGGGGTAAATTTTTCATGATTTTAACATCCTTAATTAATGAAGACATAAAGTGGTGAAGCTTTAATTCATCACCCTGGATCTTTGAAAGACCTATCTCATATATGGAGATATGAGAAGGTAAGTTAAAAATGATTAATGAGAAATCCCCAATTAAAAATAGCATAAAGAATTATTTAAATTGATGCTATATGATTGGATTTAAAGAGGTTAAACATCATTAGGTTTAATGACTTCATAATATGTCCAAAGTATTTTTAAGGTGATACAAGAAGAAGATTTGAAACAAAGGAAAAGGAAAATAATCAAAATAATGCAATTTGGAGAATTAGGGCACCACTCCCTCAAGCGAGTGCCACTCTCGCTTAAGCGAGTCCATGGGGTATGCTTGAGCGAGCCAGGAAAACATGCTTGAGTGAAAAAAAAGAGAAGCATCAGGTGCCCATCTCGCTTGAGCGAGCCCTACTCGCTTGAGCAAGATTGCTCCAGTAGCCAATCCCATTCCCCCTCGCTTGAGCGAGCCTCCAAGAACACAGGCCATTCTCTCAAGCGAAATTAGTCCAGTAGCTAAATACCTCACTCTTGCTCGGGTGAGACCTTACTCGCCTGAGCGAATTTCCTCCAGTAGCTAATACCTGATGCATAGGCAATCTCGCTTGGGCAAGACACCAACTCACCTAAGCGAATCTCGTCCAGAACAACTCCTACACAACACTCACTCGAGCGGAGATGAGCCCGCCCAAGCGAGAAACATCCAGTATGCACACACCTGATGCAGGGTCATCTCGCCTGAGCGAGGACCACTCTCGCTTAAGCGAGAATTGGCCAGAGGCCATATAACTAATGTACGGGATTCTCGCTTGAGCGAGATTATCAGTACAGATGCAGAAACATGTAATTTTTCACAACTCAACATATGAAAATCCATTCAAAGCAAAATTGAACAAGTTTAATGTATCCCATACATCATATTAAGTATTTAGAACTTGTTCCAAGTATCATATTCTACAATTCTGTTTTCAATTCATTAATCATATCAAAATCTAGCCTATCATTTTACATGCTCTATAAAACATAAAATATAGATAGGTATCCATTCATTCCTCAATTCTAATAGCATATCACATCATTTCATTATCCAACCATTGTCAAGGTCACCAATGAAAATGAGCCATAAACACAAGGGTCTTATTTTTCTACATGACCTCTAAAATCATCATTCATCTATTTATCATTCATACAAGTTATCCACATTAATTCATGGCTATACAAAATATCCATCATGTATATACATTAAAAAAGTATACGTATAAGCCATAAAATCAAAACAATTACCGACCAAGGCATCTTTACCCAAAATGTCTTTCTTCACACAATTCCTCCACACATGAGCTCCATAGTCAAGCCCTACAACACAAGAACTAAAAAGATATACCACATGGAGAGTGAGTATACTTTCTTAATGATGAAAAATCCAACAATTTGTGATAATATACATATAAATGCAAGTTAAACATCTTCTCCCAAAAAGGAGTTCAAATGGAACTAAAATCAATCAATCACCCAATTCATAAGACACTCATATCCATAAAGATTCATTGAGCCACACCAAACCAATAACTCAATTATAGTTAGTGATCAAGAGGATTCCACATACACTTCACATCACTTCCTCGTTGGGATATCACTCAATGCCATGCTTCTATGGCTAATGCACATGCTGGTGTTTAAAAATGCATATGCACGGATCCGATTTCATTTCATCAGGTGATCGCAACCACCATAATCATTTATTCATTCTTATTGGTTTCCCGCCTCGCAAGGGGTATTCCCTCTAGCAGCCTCGCAAGGTGCTTTCTCGTGATCGCAACCACGTTCAATAATTCATAATGGTTTCCCGCCTCGCAAGGGGTACTCCCGCCTCATGATCGCAACCATAGGCATTCAATCTCAATAGTCCCGCAGGGCCTTTCATTTCAAACACCAGGTGATCGCAACCACCGGCTCAATATCACAGGAACTCGCAAAGCCCTTTATATCTCATATCTCAAGTGATCGCAACCACTTTTCAAGCATCATGTTATGCATGCCATGCTATGTATGCAACAATGCTCATGCATGCCTTACCCTCATAAGGATTATCTCACCCTCTCATCTAGGGTATCACTTATACTTAATCACAATATTAATCCCACATAATCAAATATATATACCATTTCACAATCAATCATCGTAAGATTCAATCTCTATTTCATATCACACACATAAAGAATTACATCCATTCAAGGAGCAACATGAAACATGGCATCAATACACAAGGTTTCATGCATTTAGAAAATATACCCCTCTCCTACCTCAAGAGAAGTAGACTTCCGGGTTTGATGTTCCTGTCTCATAAGTATTATCAAGTCCACATCAATTAATTATAGGACCACATTAATCATTCATCCAATCATCATTCTTAATATATATGCATATACACACATGATTCTTATCATGTAGTAACTATTTACAAGTTTTATTCATTGCCTAATTAAGCTTCAAGAATTCCTTCCGTTAAATGAAAACTCATTATAATTAGAGCAATAACCCCAATAACTAGGTTGCTCACACACATTAATTTCCCACCAACACCTTAGGTGAGTTTTTCATTTATGGCATCCAACCAACATCATAAATCATCATTAAATGTCAATACCTCATCATTTATAACATTTCTCTCATTAATAAATGCCAACCCCTCCTACATTACACATTTCCCCCAAATTCATAAGTTAGGGTTTTATTAAAAACCTAACAAACATCATAAATACATATGGTTCATCATCTTCCCATCCATATTTTCGTGTACCCACTTCAAGGCTCATAAAAGGTCATATTCCTTTCACCCCACCTTAAGATTTTCATATTTAAAGCTTCTCCCCAAAACCCCTATACACCCAATACTCTTCCAAGCCTTTACAATCCATATTCTAGGGTTCAAATACCATTAAAATGAGGAAAAGCTTACCTTAATCAAGAAATGAAAATGGGTTGCTAGAGAGAGGAAGGTGAGCTCGAAAATAGAAGAGAAGAAAGGAAAAACTTCAAGCACCCATTGTGTTCTCCTTACTCCAATGGCAAACCAAAATGAGAGAGGAAGGGCACAACTTTTACTTACGGTTTGGATGAGAAGAAGGTGAAAAAGATGAGTGGAAAAGGAGAGGAAGAAGAAGGAGTAAATGATGTTTGCCTTAAAAGAGAAAAAAAACGTGAAGAGAGAGTGAGAAGTGGAGTCTTATTTTTAATTCCTTCCCCTTTCATGTAAAATTTACCGTTTTACCACAAATAGGATCTCTGTTTGGGTTCAATATTCATTCTAAAAATTATTCCAAATGCATATTCAGATTCCCAATAATATTATCTACAGCCCTGACGAACGGCATCTTATCAGAGATACTTGGTCTAACACTCATATTTTAACCAGGCATGAATTTTAGCCCATGAAACTTAGTAATTTATGAAGAATCATAATAGACCTAAAATTAATTTATTTCTATATTTTTGGGGCATTAATATTTTTGTATATAAATAATTATTATTTATTTCCCTTATTTGGACATTTATATAAAAATTGGGATGTTACATTGGGCATATCCTAGATCTGGAAGAAGGAGAATTGTGCACTTATGGAACGCTAAAGAAGGAACGCTATGTTTATCCTATTCAAGACCTGGAGTCTGCATTATGCCTTCCTGATCATCATTTGTAGATAGGAGCTAATTAGCAAGCAACCAGATTATTGAGGAAAGACATGACAATGCTGACTAGAGTTTGGACAACATTCCTCCTAGCAAATGTTGTTCCAAATGCTCATGTTTCAGATCTGCCTATACCTAAATGTGAGCTTTTCCACTGCATCTTGGATGAAGACATACCTGTAGACCTCGCATAAATAATTTCAAATGAAATCTTTAGATTTGCCAAGCAAAACCCGAAGACTACCATAGCTAATGCAAAACCAAAGGGAACTCTTGGTTTCCTTGCTTTTATTACAGGACTATGTGCAGTTCAAGGGGTCGATGTCTAACCCAACACCCCAATTCGACCTTCCATCGATAAGAGATTCATTGATCAAAATTGTAAAGTCCCGACAACACCACCATCAATCACATCAGCAGTTGGACCATCCACGGCACCACCACCAGTTCTGGAGTCTATCATACCATCACCGACCATTCAGGAGAATATACCACCACCACCTCCCACTGGCCTTGTCTTATTAGCTTATCTACTCCACATCCAGAGACAGCAGGCAGCACTTAATAGGGGTATGACTTATCTTTACCACGCCAGTTATTGGAGCCATCCTGCAGGACCCTTTATGTATCCTGATGAGTTTATTACTCACGTTACGTGGCCTGGGGACAGTCCTATTTTTCCGGAGGAGGAGAGGCCAGCAGCTGTAGCTGAGTTGGTAGCACCTGCACCACCACCACCCACATCATCTAAACCAGTGGAGATACCAGTCACAGCAACTTCTTCCGCACCAGAGTAACAACCAACTGACACACAGACTCAGGAGCAGCAGGATGCTGAGGACAGGGAGTTTAAAGAGTAGCTTGATCGAGTAGTCACCGAGATCCTGATGTCGCGTGATTGATCAGCCTCTGTTGTTTAGTTTATTTTATTACTATTTTAAAATTTCTTTAGTTTACGCTACTTTTACTTTGCAGTTTACTTCAGTTTGGTTTATAGTTGATTTATATTTTGGACTAATTTGTCTTGCATACGCTAGTAATTATAAATAGGCGTGATTTTCTGTTTAATGTATGCAATGTTTTGAAAAAGTGAAGAAATATGTGCATTAATCTAAGATTGCAAAAAGGGAATGATAACTATTTTTGAAAATAGATAGTTTCTGATGAATGCTAAATGCAATCTTTTTAAATTTTGAGTTGGGAACTAGTTCATAATGTTTGAACCTTTTTCTGTGAAAATCAGGAAATCAAGAAATCAAGACGATTAACCAAGTGAGCGAGTGTAACCTTAAACACTGAGAGTTCATTGATTCTTGTGTAATCTTTCATTGCATTAATTTCTGGCAAGGATCATTACTTAGCCAGACATGGATAGGATAGAGGCAAAATTTATGTAGAATAGGCAAACTAGTGTTAGGGAATCCCTAGAACATGAGCAGCAGAAAAAACAGGGATTCCATAGGATTTGCAAAGTGCCGTGTTTCAAAGCACAAAACAAACACAAAAAAAACATTTTGGATTACCTCTTGAAGAACACCGAAGCAGTCGTAGCCTCGTCCTTTAGGAGTCCACACGAGCACTCCCACCAGAATCGCAACACTTGCCAACTGCTAGTTTGACGGTGTGTAGCTCTTGCAACTTTTGTGAATTTGTGTCTCACTTTTGTGTACGGCCTATGAGCATCTTATGCTCTATTTATAGGCTTAGGTTTAACCTAATTTGTTCTCTCTAAAGAGTGGGCTCCTTACTCATTCTAAATGAGTTAGGCCCAATAGCTTTATTTTAGTCCAACTAAAATAAAACAAAACATTTTCTGATGGGCTTACTCTATGTGTGTGACCCTATAGGTAAAATACCCGGTCATATTAATAATAAATTATTTTATTATTAATACAAAATAAGAGCAGCATCTAGCAATGCATCATTATGTCCGAATATTATTTAATATCAATATAACCTATAAGTGATAATTATTTAATATGTTTGTTCCTTTTGTCAAGATATCCTAATTGGGCCCAAGGCATGGTCGCGTCATCCTTGTACGGCCCAATTTATTTTACTTGATACCGGAGTAGACTTGATCCGAATAAATATCTAATATTTATTTTTTCTAGCATGGCCATGCGTTTTCTTAGTCTTACTCCATCAAGTGGCCTATAGATATCACTCTTGTCACATAGGAGAGACAAATCTCATCTACATCACTCACATCCCTCTGCATAATTTGTTCATTGCCTAATCACAACCTTTATAGTCCTCTTGTTATAGAAGACGTTTAATTGTATTAAAATAATAAACTCCTCATGTAGGAATCGTAGTGACTTCAGGTCGAAGGACTACATATACCATTATCACATTGAGAATCGTTTATGACATTCATGTAACGATCCATGCAACGTTCTCATGGTGGGTCTGTCCAGTACATCATTACTCTTAATGTGTACCCATGTGAAGACTTGATATTATCTATATCTATGATCTGTGAGATCAGGTCATCAGTACACTCACACACTAGTCTCAATGTAATTACATGTCCCCATGTAAATACTTGACTAGGGACATTTTAGGAATAACTTTCATATGACGTATTACTCCAAGGATAAATACTTTTAAAACAATTTTAAACTGAAATACTTATTTTATTGATAAGCAGAAAAATGATACAAATGAAAAAACATAAAGCTCATAGTGCATACACTAACAACTAGAGCCAAAAAGCCATCCCATGATGAAATCTAACCCATTTTTTTCATAACCCCATTGAGCTAAAAAGTTATTCTATAACCCTTGTAACATGCTTATATTTAAAGTCCCACCTTGATGCATGCTAAGGACTAGGAAAAGTTGTAAGCAGGTTATGTTGGGTAAAGTTAGTTCTACAAAAGAAAGAATGAAGAAATGGAAAAAGAGCAAATGTGTAAAGAAAATAAAGTCCTCAAAATAAAAGATATGTAACAAAGAAAATATTTTGAAGACTACCAATTCAAAGTGCTAAAAAGGAAAAGAAAGGAACTATGTAATAAAGGCAGCTGAGACAAGTATGAATGACATAATTAATTGTCCTTAGTATGTCCTTTGAATTTTAAGAAAAACCATAAGTTCTATAACACCCTATTTTAAATAATAAATAATAACACAGAGAAAATTTTTCACAATTAAAAAAATCCAGAATGATTGGCACAAAGAAATAAGGGAAGTGGAGGCAAGAGGAGTAAAACCGACTCGAGAAGGCTGACAGGGAAGGAGGAAAATGCTTAGGCGGATCACATCGCAACGCCCACTCGCTCATCGAAGGTTACACTCGGCACGCTCTCACTTCACTCGGCATTCCTGCACCCGAATTTCAACGCCTGGTTCACTCGGAATGGGTCCACTCTCTATTCACTTGGATTGGCCCTTAAACATACCAGCCCCGCTCAGAAAACGTAACACGTTCCACGACTTCATTCAATCGAAACATATGTACGAACGACTCGGAAATGATTCCCATCGCCACTCACTCGGGATCTAGGAAGACTTCCCACTCGGAATAACCTCCACGTCCTTTTCGTCACTCGGGGTGCTTCATTCGTTTTTCACTCGGCAACCACGATCTTCCTTACTCTAATCATCCTACTAAGCCAGGACTCACTCAGATTCCCTTGCTACTACTGATTCACTGCAATGGGGTCCACTTAGAGCCTTAGGTGTCACTTTTCTGTC
This sequence comes from Clitoria ternatea, assembly GCA_037962975.1. NCBI lineage: Eukaryota > Viridiplantae > Streptophyta > Magnoliopsida > Fabales > Fabaceae > Clitoria > Clitoria ternatea. The sequence continues at coordinate 81,458,529 of CM075672.1, forward strand.
AGGAAACCTTCACTCGGCGGATTCTTACTCGGAATTGGTTAATTATCCAGCACTCGGGAAAATCCTACGGGTTATAACTCGGAGGGTATATTTAGGCTCTCTACTCCTAAATCCTCACCGTTCATCGCTTGGGAAATCCCCCATGTCAATCCCTACTCGAAATTGTACAACTTCACTCACACGGAATACCCAAACCTCCCCCACTCGGTGATAGAGTCACGGACTCACTCTCTAGACCATAACTTGACTTTCTTTATACTAAGTCATACTATCCATACACGCTCGAAAGGTCATGAATATACATATATACCACTCAGACTTCACGCACAGAATGGAATGAACACACAGCATGGCATAAACGCATACATATATATATATATAGGAGTGTAAACAAGTAATTACAAGCACACTGCCATGCTCCCAACCCGAAGGGATTCAATTCTATTTAAAGGACAATATCAAAACATGAGCCGGCCAAGGCTTAACCCAAACATTATACACAGTATCTACATATATACATATAGTTCTATAGTGCACAGCCAATCCACTCGGCAAGCAGCTCCACCTCACTCGTAGTTCCGAGAGACGTTCACTGAAAATATTGCCACAGCAGGGGTGAGCTTTTGCATTTAAAATGACAGTTAATGACTCGGGGACTCATAGACCTTTTGCCATACAACGTTACATTTCTAATAGTTATAATGTTAACTGCCCTCCATTCTATCTACATATAACAGTACCATGCAATCGGATTCATATATTTAGTACACAGATATGCAAGCCATATCATTTCTAACACCCATGCATACACACAGTAATTCATCACAGTATAAGAGCATATATATGTAAGCATGTCTACTACAGTCGGATCCGACCCCCACTTTATTACAAAATCTTTACGTTGCAACACAGGCTCCAAGCCTTTTTCCTCCAGCTCCAAGCTGGTTCGGCCGTTTTACTGGTACCAAACCGTTTGCCCTTACATGTAACACAATCACTCCAAGTGACAACGGAAGTGTTACAGGCAGCCCCGAGTCCAACCCGGTGGGCTTGCTTGAGTCCAACTCAAGACTTTAAGCGTCCAACGCTAGTGCACTCGGCACTGCCTTGAGTCCAACTCAAGGTCTTTCAGTTGCATTTTCCATGTTTTTGCCAATACAATAATACTCCTCTTTTCCCGTGTCATAACCATACTCTGCATGCAATTCATTCATCATTTCACAATAGCACAAATTTATTTTCCAGCATTCACACGCATGACAGTATAAGATAGCAAACAGAGTCTACCTATTGTGTCCCCCGAACAGAGCACCCATAAATCACGTCAACATGCACATCAACAACATTTCATATTCGAATATAACATTCAGTCGAAACAACAATATTCACCCATCAACTCTCAGTATCGGGGATATCCACTTCATACATTCATAAGTAAAATAATTAACCAGACTTAGTATGGCAATTTAAGGTACATGCACTACATTCACACACGGTCCCATGACTCACACATGCATCCACATACCCAACAGTGTATCTCATAACCACATATATCAGATATAAGAGGACTACCACTGGATTCAATCCTCGCATGTCTCGGTATACAAAAGCTATCAATCATATATATATATATATATATGTTTCATAGCAAACACCTTTAAACACACATGCATGAGTAATACTTCACTCAGAATCTGTTCACAAGCTATGCATTTGAAATGCAAGGCGCCCCCTACCTACTAAGGAAGTCGAGGGGTTCCTCTGTTTTCCGACGCTGTCCTTTGCCTCTGATTGCCTCGCCCAGGTTCACACTCGTGCAGGCCTTCTTGAACGTAGTCGTACCGTGGAACAGGGAGCTGCTCGTCTTCTACCCTGATGATCGTCCTTTACCAGCAGAAGGGACTCCAAGTCTTCTGTAGTATCGTCATCGTGCGATTCCAGGAACGGAACAGTGAACAGGGAAGAAGAAGACGAAGGACGATAAGAGAAGAGAAGAGAGAATAAGGCAGTAGAGGAAGAGGGAATCTGAAGGAAGATGAGTGACCATAGGCTTATATATATATATGTGTGCACGAGGAAGAGAAGGGTGGGGTGGGAAAGCGTGAATCCGGTAGTTCTACTCAGCCATAAGCACCAATCACAATCATCCAACCATCATCACTATTCATAGTTAATTCAGCTATTATTTCTTAAGTTAAGTTAATTGAGTCACTTATAATTAGTAGAAATCTCTACTTGAAATGATTGTTTTAATGGCTTAATTCTGTTTGGTAGTTAATTTTTAAATCGGGATGTTACAATTCTCCCCCTCTTAAAAGAATTTCGTCCTCGAAATTCACTTGTTAACTCACCTTAGTAAACAACTCGGGGTACTGCTGCCTCATGGCATCTTCGTGTTCCCAGGTATAAGAGGTATACCCATCCTGCTGCCACTCTACTTCAACCAGTTGCACATCTTTACTCCTTAAACGCTTTACCGATCGGTCCACTATTCTAGTCGGTATAGTCACAGTGGTCAGGTCCTTCTTGATCTCCGCTTCATCATCCGGCATCATGTGAGTGGAATCGTGTAAGTACTTCCTTAATTGAGACACGTGAAACACGTTATGCAATCGGGACAAGTGAGTCGGTAATGCCACTCTGTACGCTATAGGACCGATCCGCTCTAATACCTCATAAGGCCCAATGTATCGGGGGCTCAGCTTTCTACTTTTCAAGGCCCGTCCGACTCCCTTGCTCGGTGAAGTCTTCAGAAACACCCTGTCTCCGACTGAAAACTCTAGCGGTTTGGTTCGTTTATCATGGTAGCTTTTCTGTCTGTCCTGAGATGCCTTCATCTTTTCCCTTATCACTCGGATCTGTTCTGAGGTTTGCTTCACAATTTCTGGCCCCAATAGCAGACTCTCACCCGTTTTTGACCAGCAGAGTGGGGTTCGGCATCTTCGACCATATAATGCTTCGTAGGGTGCCATACTAATACTGTTGTGGTGGCTATTGTTGTATGTAAACTCGATCAGGGGAAGGTACTGCTCCCAGTCTCCACCGTGCTCCAACACACACGCCCTTAGTAAGTCCTCCAAACTTTTTATCATTAGCTCGGATTGTCCATCCGATTGGGGGTGGTAAGCAGAACTTAGCCAAAGCTTCGTACCCAATTCCTGATATAGGCTGGCCCAAAACCGAGACATGAACCTAGGATCCCTATCCGATACGATAGAAGTCGGTATACCATGCAGTCGGACGATTTCATGAATGTAAATCTGAGCTAACTTATGCAACGGGTACTTCATGTTCACAGGTAGGAAGTGTGCACTCTTTGTCAGTCGGTCAACAATGACCCAAATCGCATCATGGCCCGCTCGGTTTTTTGGCAATCCCGTGACAAAGTCCATGGCAATTAAGTCCCATTTCCACACGGGAATCTCCAGGGGTTGCAATGCACCATACGGCTTCTGGTGCTCAACTTTCAATTTTTGATAGGTGAAGCACCGAGCCACATATTCTGCCACATTCCTCTTTAATCCAGGCCACCAGAATTGTGTTCTTAGGTCGTGGTACATCTTCGTGGTACCCGGGTGGATACTTAGTAGGCTTTTGTGGGCTTCATCGAGTACCAATCTTCTTAATTCTCCTCCACCCGGCACATATATTCTGTTCCTCACTCGGAAGATCCTATCCGATCCCTCGGTCAAGGACAAGTCTTTTTCTTTGGCCTGAGTCTCCTTCATCTCAGCCAAGTAGGAATCTGACTGCTGCTGTTCATACACGGATTTCAGAAATTCATTGGCAATCCTTAACATACCGATCGTCATTCTCCGAGAGGAGGGGATGTCAACATCCAAGTTCATGTCTCGGAACTGTTCCAACAACTCCACCTCCTTCACGATCATTACTGCCATATGGAGGGATTTCTGACTCAACGCGTCGGCCACAATGTTTACCTTACCCGGATGGTACTTCAGCTCGAAGTCATAATCCTTTAAAAATTCCATCCATCTCCTCTGCCTCATGTTCAGCTCCTTCTGGTCAAATAAGTACTTGAGGCTCTTGTGGTCGCTGTAAACTTCAAATTTAGAACCGTACAAGTAATGCCTCCATATTTTTAATGCGAAGACCACAGCTGCTAATTCCAGGTCGTGAGTCGGGTAATGCTGTTCGTGAGGCCTCAATTTCCGAGAGGCATAAGCTATCACTCGGTCTTTCTACATCAGCACGCATCCCAATCCGAGCCCCGACGCATCACAATAAACCACGAAGCTCTCTTGCAAGTTAGGCAATGCCAATACTGGGGCGGTCATCAACTTGTCTTTTAGCTCTCAGAAACTGCTCTCGCACTCGGGACTCCACACAAAGGAAACATTTTTCCGGGTCAGTTTAGTCAGTGGCGAGGCTAGCTTAGAAAAACCTTCAATAAACCACCTATAATAACCAGCCAGACCCATAAAGCTCCTTATCCCCGAGACCGACTCGGGTCTCTCCCATGCCATTATAGCTGCCACCTTTGAAGGGTCTACCGAGACACCCTCCTTGGAAATCACATGCTCAAGAAAGTGTATCTTGTCCATCCAGAAATCGCACTTTGAAAACTTTGCAAACAGCTGCTTCTCCTTTAGCACTTGGAGTACCGCTCGAAGGTGTTCTTCATGCTCATCAGAGGTCTTGGAGTAGACCAAGATATCATCGATAAAAACTACTACGAATCGGTCTATGTACGGGTGGAATATGCTGTTCATGTAATTCATGAATATAGCAGGTGCATTTGTCACACCGAATGGCATCACTACATACTCGTAGTGGCCATACCGAGTCCTAAAGGCAGTCTTGGGAATATCCGAGTCCTTCACCCAGATTTGGTGGTATCCCGACCGTAAATTGATCTTTGAGAAGAGTGAAGCACCACGCAGTTGGTCAATCAGATCGTCGATCCTGGGCAACGGGTATCGGTTCTTAATCGTGAGTTTGTTTAGCTGTCGGTAATCTATGCATAGTCTCATGCTGCCATCCTTCTTCTTAACAAGCAGCACAGGTGCACCCTATGGTGACACACTCGGCCTAATGAATTGTTTTTCGAGTAGCTCATCCACCTGCTTCTTCAACTCGGCCAATTCAGTTGGGGATATTCTATAAGGTGCACTGGAGACTGGCTCGGCTCCAGGGATCAGGTCTATAGAGAACTCAACTTCTTTGGTTAAAGGGACACTCGGTACATTATCCGGAAACACCTCTGGGAATTCACAAACAGTCGGAATTTCATTCACTTGGGCTTTAGCTTCCACCTCGGTTAGACAAAGCATCATAAACAGTTGAGCTATACCTTGTGCTGTGCAGTCCTCATTGTTCTGCCTCAGGAAGATTATCCTTCGGTTTCTACAGTCCACTAACACCTTGTTGGCTGAAAGCCAATCTATGCCGAGCACGATATCAAGGTCCTTCAGAGGAACGCACACCAGATCGAAGGTGAAACTCCGATCGCCCAATACAAACGTTACGTCTTTACACATCGACGATGTCAACACCTTAGTCCCAGTCAGATTAGCCACTTCCAAAGTCCGATCCATATGTACAGTCGGCAACTTTAAACGTCTTACACACTCGTCAGCTATAAAAGAATGGGTGGCTCCTGAATCAAAAACTACATTAAGTGTATATCTACCGAGTGAGCACTTACATTGTACCAAGTCATTCGCTTGCACAACATCTTCTGCATTGATGGCGTAGACTCTTCCCACTGCTGGTTGGTCGGTATTTCTCCCTCGGTTATTTGTAGTAGTCATCATGTTGCTCCTTGCTCCGTTGCCTCTACCACCATTCCCTCTACTATCATTTCTGTGTTCTCCCACACGGAAACCCCCACGCGCGTGCATTACCACCCACTGGTTGCAGTTGCAGATAGTCGGGGCGAACATGCCCCCTTTCATTACAGTGAAAGCACACAACATCTTTCCCAGCATCACATTCCCGTGCAAAATGGTCACCTCCGTATCTGAAGCATCTACCATTTTCGAAACGACCCCCACGGTTTCCTTGTCCTCTGAACTTAGAGGAGAGTCCAGCTCTTCTAACGTTGCCCAACCTCTTGAAGTGTGATTGTTGAGGCCTCAATGAGGGGTTTGCCCTGCTGCTCTGGCCCGAATGGGCTTTGTCGTCTTCTTCAAATATTCTACACTTATTCACCAATATAGGAAAACTCCTAATCTCTTGGTATCTACAGGCTCTCTTAATATCTGATCTCAACCCATTCTTAAATTTAAGGCATTTAGAACTCTCCGTTCCAGGCTGTTGGAAGGGCGGGTAGAATAAACATAGTTCTTCAAATCTAGCTGCGTACTCTTCCACAGACATGGAGCCCTGTTTTAATTCCATGAATTCCAGTTCCTTCCGACTCATGATTTTGTCGGGGAAATATTTCTCTAAGAAGCATGTCTTGAAGTTTTCCCAGGTCAGCTGGGTATCGGTATCAATCAGTCAGTTTCTGGCGATCTTCCACCAGCTCTCTGCCTCATCCCGCAGCATGTACACTGCGCACTCCACCTTCTGGGCCTCGGTACAGTGAAGACCCCCAAAGATCCTTTCTAACTCCTGGGTCCATTTGTAAGCTGCCTCCGGGTTACGTCCTCCTTGGAATTCACTCGGCTTCCTCTTCAGGAAGCGGTCTAACACTTGGCCTTCTTCAGCTCGAGGCTGGCCCTGCCTCTCAAACACGTCTGTAAAACGTTGGAATACAGTGGCTATGGCCTCCATGCTTTGACGATTGGCTTATCCTGAAATTCAAAATATAACACCCCTTCAAGGTTAAGTTCACAAGGTTACATTCTTCCGGTCGGATCTCATCCCCATATCCACTGATTATAGCACATTATACCGTTTATATATATATACATCATGCAATCAATCGGACCAGGAGAGGAGTTACCTCCTATCCTCAAATCAATATCTCAACATCAATCATATTCAATCAGAATATCACAATAATGATTACCACTCAGTCCTAATACATACATCCGCTTACACTCGGTAAGCACACCTAGGCCTTGGACCTTTCGATCTGCTCTGATACCAAAATATAACACCCTATTTTAAATAATAAATAATAACATAGAGAAAATTTTTCACAATTAAAAAAATCCAGAATGATTGGCACAAAGAAATAAGGGAAGAGGAGGCAAGAGGAGTAAAACCGACTCGAGGAGGCTGACAGCGAAGGAGGAAAACACTCAGGCGGATCACATCGCAATGCCCACTCGCTCAGCGAATGTTACACTCGGCATGCTCTCACTCCACTCGGCATTCCCACACCCGGATTTCAACGCCTGGTTCACTCAGAATGGGTCCACTCTCTATTCACTCGGATTGGCCCTTAAACATACCAGCCCCACTCAGAAAACGTAACACATTCCACGACTTCATTCAATCGGAACACATGTACGAACGACTCGGAAATGATTCCCATCGCCACTCACTCGGGATCTATGAAGACTTCCCACTCGAAATAACCTCCACGTCCTTTTCATCACTCGAGGTGCTTCATTCGTTTTTCACTCGGCAACCACGATCTTCCTTACTCTAATCATCCTACTAAGCCAGGACTTACTCAGATTCCCTTGCTACTACTGATTCACTGCAATGGGGTCCACTTAGAGCCTTAGGTGTCACTTTTCTGTCGGGAAACCTTCACTCGACGGATTCTCACTCGGAATTGGTTAATTATCCAGCACTCGGGAAAATCCTACCGGTTATAACTCAGAGGGTATATTTAGGCTCTCTACTCCTAAATCCTCACCGTTCATCGCTTGGGAAATCCCCCACGTCAATCCCTACTCGGAATTGTACAACTTCACTCACACGGAATACCCAAACCTCCCCCACTCGGTGACAGAGTCACGGACTCACTCTCTAGACCATAACTTGACTTTCTTTATACTAAGTCATACTATCCATACACGCTCGGAAGGTCATGAATATACATATATACCACTCAGACTTCACGCATAGAATGGAATGAACACACAACATGGCATAAATGCATACATATATATGTATAGGAGTGTAAACAAGTAATTACAAGCACACTGCCATGCTCCTAACCCGAAGGGATTCAATTCTATTTAAAGGACAATATCAAAACATGAGCCGGCCAAGGCTTAACCCAAACATTATACATAGTATCTACATATATACATATAATTCTATAGTGCACAGCCAATCAACTCGGCAAGCAGCTCCACCTCACTCGTAGTTCCGAGAGACGTTCACTGAAAATATTGCCACAGCAGGGGTGAGCTTTTGCATTTAAAATGACAGTTAATGAATCGGGGACTCATAGACCTTTTGCCATACAACGTTAGATTTCTAATAGTTATAATGTTAACTGCCCTCCATTATATCTACATATAACAGTACCATGCAATCAGATTCATACATTTAGTACACAGATATGCAAGCCATATCATTTCTAACACCCATGCATACACATAATAATTCATCACAGTATAAAAGCATATATATGTAAGCATGTCTACTATAGTCGGATCCGACCCCCACTTTATTACAAAATCTTTACGTTGCAACATAGGCTCCAAGCCTTTTTCCTCCAGCTCCAAGCTGGTTCGGCCGTTTTACTGGTACCAAACCGTTTGCCCTCACATGTAACACAATCACTACAAGTGACAACGGAAGTGTTACAAGCAGCCCCGAGTCCAACCCGGTGGGCTTGCTTGACTCCAACTCAAGACTTTAAGCGTCCAACGCTAGTGCACTCGGCACTGCCTTGAGTCCAACTCAAGGTCTTTCAGTTGCATTTTCCATGTTTTTGCTAATACAATAATACTCCTCTTTTCCCGTGTCATAACCACACTCTGCATGCAATTCATTCATCATTTCACAACAGCACAAATTTATTTTCCAGCATTCACACGCATGACAGTATAAGATAGCAAACAGAGTCTACCCATTGTGTCCCCCGAACAGAGCACCCATAAATCACGTCAACATGCACATCAACAACATTTCATATTCGAATATAACATTCAGTCGAAACAACAATATTCACCCATCAACTCTCAGTATCGGGGATATCCACTTCATACATTCATAAGTAAAATAATTAACCAGACTTAGTATGGCAATTTAAGGTACATGCACTACATTCACACACGGTCCCATGACTCACACATGCATCCACATACCCAACAGTGTATCTCATAACCACATATATCAGATATAAGAGGACTACCACTGGATTCAATCCTCGCATGTCTCGGTATACAAAAGCTATCAATCATATATATATATATATGTTTCATAGCAAACACCTTTAAACACACATGCATGAGTAATACTTCACTCAGAATCTGTTCACAAGCTATGCATTTGAAATGCAAGGCGCCCCCTATCTACTAAGGAAGTCGAGGGGTTCCTCTGTTTTCCGACGCTGTCCTTTGCCTCTGATTGCCTCGCCCAGGTTCACACTCGTGCAGGCCTTCTTGAACGTAGTCGTACCGTGGAACAGGGAGCTGCTCGTCTTCCACCCTGATGGTCGTCCTTTACCAGCAAAAGGGACTCCAAGTCTTCTGTAGTATCGTCATCGTGCGATTCCAGGAACGGAACAGTGAACAGGGAAGAAGAAAACGAAGGACGATAAGAGAAGAGAAGAGAGAATAAGGCAGTAGAGGAAGAGGGAATCTGAAGGAAGATGAGTGACCATAGGCTTATATATATATATGTGTGCACGAGGAAGAGAAGAGTGGGGTGGGAAAGCGTGAATCCGGCAGTTCCACTCAGCCACAAGCACCAATCACAATCATCCAACCATCATCACTATTCATAGTTAATTCAGCTATTATTTCTTAAGTTAAGTTAATTGAGTCACTTATAATTGGCAGAAATCTCTACTTGAAATGATTGTTTTAATGGCTTAATTCCGTTTGGTAGTTAATTTTTAAATCAGGATGTTACAAGTTCCTTGTTAGCCAGGCCAAGTTACAGCCTATAAAGACCTCTTGATCCATGCTTGTATGAGTAATTATCTAATGTAGTGAAATAAAGTGCAATGATTGAATAACACTTGATCAGTGATTGAATGAGTAAACACTCACCCGTAAGGTATGAATAGAGAGGATTTCTTGTTTTTACAGCAAGGTGGTTACTTTCAATTGTGTAGTAAATTTCAAACTTGGAGTTTAGTTAGATGAGTTGAAGCAGAATACAGAAACTGTCATTTGTAAATAGTTAAAGTTATCTTTCATCTTCTATGCAGTTATGATTAATTAGGATCTTTGTGTCACTCTACTGTTTTTGACCATTTGCTTAAGGGTAAGCAAAGTTCTAGGTCAGGGAGAGTTGATAGATGTCCAACTTACATAGGTTTTGTGATGTAAATAAATTGGACATAAAGTGCAATGTTTGTTATTTTGTAAGCTAAATATGACATAAATAAAGATCCAAGCATCGTACATGTTTGAATGGTTAATAAGTACTGCCAAATCCCAAATTGGTGTAATTTCAGGTAAAATGAAGAAGAAAGAAGAAGGGAAAAAGAAAAGGAAGAGCTTCACCAAAAATCTCCAAGTTAGACGCTATGGCCAACTGAAGGCTCGCTTGAGCGAGCAAGACATTTAAAATATGCAAGTAGTAGGTTTACCATTCACTTGAGCGAATCACCATTTCAGCAAAGCGAATATGGACCAGTGATGGCTAATGAAGAAGTCGCTCAAACGAGACTAATTCACCTGAGTGAAATTGATCCAGAAAGAAAATACATGGGCTTCGCTCAAGTGTGCCAGCAAAACACATCAACAAAAATTAACTAGTTAGCTCAAGGATAAAGTAGCTTGATCAACTCTACTTCGCTCAAGCGAAATCCATATAGAATCGAAACAAGAGGAATTCACTACAGCTGAAGCGGATTGGCTCAAGCGAATTCTAAATAGGGACTATCATATTGGAGACTCGCTCAAGCGAAATGTCTCGCTTGAGAGAATGAAGCATGCAGGTGAAGCAGGATGTGGAGATTCCTTCAAGCTGAAGCATTGGTCTCGCTTGAGCGAAACTTAAATTCGCTTGAGCGAGTTGACCATTATATAATAAAATACTAACTTATTTAACCAGGGAGGATAGTTTTAAAAAATGTGGCAACAAGATATTGACACAGTGCTTAGCTTAGGCTTATTATTCTTCTCATTCTTGTTGTATAGACATAGCTACCATGAGTAGCTAAATCTCTCATTGGGATTGGAGGTAACTGATCGATCTGGATGAACATTAGTATAATATTCATGCAATAGATGATTTTGTTTTGTGATTCTTGGTTTTTCATTTTACGCTCATTGCTTGAATCTGCTTGATCAACATTTTCTTGATTTAAGTTTACGTTTGTTGTTGGAAAATAACTTTCAAAATAGATCTAAATAAAAACTCGTTACGTTAATTGATTAGGAATAATAGTTGATGGAATGAACATCAATACAATCGTACTTAATGCTGGAATGGGTTTAAAACGATCAAGGGATTGACGTTCTCAAAATCATTCTTATGAATTTCGTAGTCGAGGAATCGATACGAATGATTTAGATTGTGACATAAAGAATCATACTTCAAAAAGTCATTTACATGAATATATACCGTGTATCGGAAGGTGAGAAAGATGAATCTAAATCCTAGTTTTTAAGCTCTGTTATTCTATTTATCTTATTTACATTGTTCTTTATGTATTTCTGTATTGGGTTTCAAAAATCAACAACATGAAAACAATTTCTCAAATCTGCCGTAATAGTTTGAAGTCGATTTAATACGATCCGTAGCGAGAACGACATTTGTTCTTTTAAACATATACTACATCGACAGTGGTCCACTTGCCACAAGTCACATTAAAACTCACTATCTGGTTATTTGGCATACCATTTCAAGAAATAATTCACCAGTTTTTCATAAATTTACCAATCATCAATCTCAACAATTTTCATGCATCATCACAAACATAACATCATTCAAATTACATCAACTTAGCTAAAAAATTCATTTTCTCATATAAAATCAATCTAAAGGCATCCAAACCATCAAAACCATCAATTTAACCAAAACCCCCAATACACAACAATTAGGGTTTTTCTCTAAAATTTTTCAACAACAATCCTAATCAATTTTCTTAAATTATCATGAGTATCGTAGCCCTCCTCATTATATAACATTAAACCATATTCAAGAATCACATTTCCATTGTTCCAAGCTTAGGGTTTCACCATTTTCCTTTACACCCATAGTTTATACAATTACCATTTCAAACCCAACGTCATTAAAACTATAAATAAAGTAAGGTAGGTTCAAAATCTTACCTGATCATCCAAGCCAATGCCAAAAACAAAAATGAGAGTAGGAGGAAGATGACCCAATATAAGCTTCCATATCCCACAAATGCTCCATGAATCCATGCTTGGATTTTAATTTAAAGTTGAATGGCAAAGGGAATGCTGGTCACGGTTTTGCCATTAAAAGGGAGAAGGAAGAGGAAGAAAATGAAAGAGAGGAGAAGTGAAAGAATGCACCAAAAATTAAAGGAGAGAAAGGAAAAAGTTGGACAAAATTAGACATTATCTAATGGTCAAAAGGATGCACCATTTACCTTTTTCCAATGGTTAATAATACCCCATTATCCAATATGTAAAAGAATGAAAAGGAGAGGGAGAAAAGGCTACGGTCAAAATTAAGGGAGAAATGGAATTTTTGGTTTTCTTTTAATTCCAATTGGTTCGTATTTTCCCCGTTTAATAACATACATCATGTCCAAATAATTATTTCCTCAATACCAAAAATTATTTTAACTATACCACCATAACCACAATAATTTTCTAAGTATTCTAGACCCATCAAATATCTAATTTAATCAAGTGGGTCCCACACCATCTATTAAATCATCCGATTCTGATAATTCTTAATTTACCGATAATTCACCTATAATGTCTAATTAATTTTGCCATAATTGTTAGACAATAAATAATTAATTATCTTTATTTAATAATTTTATTTTCTTTAAAATTTGGGATATTACATAGACTCTCCAGGGCCTACTACCATGACCAAATATCCTAGGAGGTATATATACCTCATTTTATGTGTAATTTCATAACATAAGTGTCATTTTAGAATTTTTAGTAAGATAAAGTGTAACCTCTTTCTAAAACCTTTGGAGTGCTTAACTCTCTCCTTCTTTTTTGTTATCCTTTGGAATCTCTCCCAAAGGTGGTGAACCTTAATTGACTTAACTCTCTAGTCATAGAGAGTGGCATCTCACATTTCATCTTTAGCCTCTCCATATCTTATTTCCTTCCTAGATCTTGGTTCCTTAGGTCATTTTCCTTGGTTTCATCATCAATTCTTTTCATATTCTCCATATGAAGCTTTTGGCCAACCACCTAAATATTCAGATCCAAATGAGTTTTAACTTATATAAGGTGGAGAAAGCTTAGATCTAAAGGAAGAAGCAAGAGAAGATCCTTCCTCTTAAGGATTTCTAAGGAAATCCTATATCACAATAGTACTAAAGAAAATTGTGATAGTTTGCTAATTACCCATGAAGGTACTAGTGAGATAAAAATATCTATAATAAACACATTAAATCATGAATTGGAATCATTTGAGATGCTTGCTGGTGAAAACATTTTTGATTTGTAAAAACACTTTGTTCATATTGTTAACAATCTTTTGACATTAAAAAGACTATTTCCCAATGAAGAATTAAATAATTGTGTTTTAAGATGTTTAAGTAGAGAATGACAACCTATAATCACTATAATAAAATATTATAAGGACTTGGGGAGCATTTCCTTAGTGACCTTACTTTGAAAACTAGAGTACGAATAAGAGTTAAAACTTTTTAAGAAATCTAAGTAGAATGCAATGAAAAATAAAAACATAACATTCAAGGCCACCTCTAAACAAAAGGAAACCATTGAAGGAGAGAGCGATGATGAGGGCAATGAAGCTTTTAGCATCTTCATAGAGATGTTTGAAAAATTCATGACAAATAAATTCATGAAAAAGGGCTAAAATAGAAATGTAACAAAAAATGTAAGTTCTTCTAATCTCACACACTTTGAATATGGTAAAATAAGACACTTCAAATCAAAGTACCCATAACTAGTCAAGAAGCCTAGAAATGACATGAAGTTAAAAAAAGAGCCTGTATGTTTAGAAATTAATTAGGATTAGAAAATAAATTTTTAGTTTTTGCCTATCATGGCCATATAGCCTTGCCTCACTAATGGTCCTTGTACTTAGCATCTTTCTTCATTTGGGCTTGTATTTTGGGTAACCTTTTTTAGGTTTTTAGATTTGGGCAAGGAGACTCTCCAAGGCCCACTACCATGACTGAATATCCTAGGACGTATATATACCTCATTTCATGTGTAATTTCATAACGTAAATGTCATTTGAGAATTTCTAGTGAGATAGAATGTAACCTCTTCCTAAAACCTTTGGAGTGCTTAGCTCTCTCCTTCTTTATTCTTATCATTTGGAATCTCTCCCAAAGGTGGTGAACCTTAATTGACTTATCTCTCTTGTCATAGAGAGTGACATCTCATATTTCATCTCTAGCCTTTCCATACTTCATTTCCTTCCTATATTTATATTCCTTAGGTCGTTTTCCTTAGTTCCCACATTAGTTCCTTTCATATTCTCCACATGAAGCATTCGGCTAGCCACCTAAAAATTCAGATCCATACGTGTTTCAACTCGTACGAGGTTAAGAAAGATTAGATATAAAGGAAGAAGCAAGAGAAGATCCTTTCTCTTAAGGATTTCTAAGGAAATCATACATCACATAAAGAAATTTCAGATACTCTGTATATTACTCATGAAGGTACTAGTGAGATAAAAAGATCTATAATAAACAACTTAAATTAGGAGTTGGAATCATTTGAGATACTTCCTAGTGAAAACATTTTAGATTTGTAAAAACACTTTGATCATATTGTTGACCATTTTTTGACATAATAAAGATCATTTCTGAATGAAGATATACGTGGTCTTATTTTAAGATGTTTTAGTAAAGAATGACAACCTATAGTCACTATAACAAAATATTATAAGTAACTAGAGAGCATGTCCTTGGCGACCTTATTTGTAAAGCTACATGAGTATGAACAATAGTTACAACTTCTTAAGAAATTTAAGGAGAATAAATTGAAAAAGAAAAAACATAGCATTCAAGGCCATCTCTAAACAAAAGGAAACCACTGATGTAGAGACCAATGACCAGGACAATAAATCTTTTTGCCTCTTCATCAAGAAGTTTGAAAAATTCATGAAGAAAAATTTCATGAAAAAGGGCTAAAAGAGAAAGGTAACAAAAATGAAAATTCTTCCAATTTGAATATGGTAAAATAAGACACTTCAAATCAAAGTGCCTATAACTAGTCAAGAAGCCTAGAAATGGAAAGAAGTTAAAGTAAAGAGCCTATGTTTAGGAATTAATTAGGATTAGAAAATAATTTTTTAGTTTGGGCCTTGCATGGTCATGTTGCCTTAGGCTATTGGGCCTTATACTTTACATCTTTCTTCATTTAGGCTTGTATTTTGGGACACTTTTTTATAGGTTTTTAGCTTTGGGAAAGGAGACTCTCCAAGGCCTACTACCATGACCAAATATCCTAGGAGGTATATATACCTTATTTTTCATTTGAGAATTTCTAGTGATATAAAGTGTAACCTCTCTCTAAAACCTTTGGAGTACTTAACTTGCTTCTTCTTTGTTCTTAACATTTGGAATCTTTCCCCAAGATGGTAAACCTTAATTGACTTATCTCTCTAGTCATAGAGAGTGGCATCTCACATTTTTACTCTAGCCTCTCTATTGTTTGTTTCCTTCCTAGATCTTGGTTCCTAAAATCCTTTTCCTTGTTTTCTACATCAATTCCTTTCATGTTCTCCACATGAAGAATTCAACCAGCCACCTAAAATTTTAGATCCATTCGTGTTTTAACTTGTACAAGGTGGAGAAAGCTTAGATCTAAAGGAGGAAGCAAGAGAAGATCCTTCCTCTTAACTTGTCCACATTAATTCCTTTTATATTGTCCACATAAAGCTTTCGGCCAACCACCTAAAAATTAGGCCCATTAATGTTTTAACTTGTATAAGGTGGAGAAAGCTTATATCTAAAGGAAGAAACAAGACAAGATCCTTCCTCTTAAATATTTTTAAAGAAATCCTAAATCACAATAGTATGAAAGAAATTTTGGATACTCTACTTATCACTCATTAAGGTACTAGTGAGATAAAATTATCTATAATAAACACCTTAAATCATGGGTCGGAATCATTTGAGTTGATTCTTGGTGGAAACATTTTAGATTTGTAAAAACACTTTGTTTATATTGTTAAACATCTTTTGACATTAGAAAGATCCTTTCCCAATGAAGATTTAATTAATTTCATTTTAAGATGTTAAGTAGAGAATGGCAATCTATAGTAACTATACTAAAATATTATAAGGACCTGGGGAGCATTACCTTGGCGACCTTATTTACAAATCTACATGAGTACGAACAACAGTTACAACTTCTTAAGAAATCTGAGGAGAATGCAATTAAAAAAGAAAAATATAGAATTCAAGGCCACCTCTAAATAAAAGGAAACCATTGAAGGAGAGATCGATGATGAGGACAATGAAGCTTTTAGCATCTTTGTTAAGAAGTTTGAAAAATTCATGAAGAAAAATTTCATGAAAAGGAGCTAAAATAGAAAGGTAACAAAAAATATAAATTCTTCTAGTCTCACATGCTTTGAATGTGGTAAAACTAGACACTTCAAATCAAAGTGCCCATAACTAGTCAGGAAGCCTAAAATTGTCAAGAAGTTAAAGAAAAGAGCCTATATGTTTAGGGATTATTTAGGATTGGAAAATAACTTATTAGTTTGTGCGTTGCATGGCTATGTAGCCTTGGGCCACTATTAGGCCTTGTACATAGCATCTTTCTTCATTTGGGCTTGTAATTTGGGCCACTTTTTTTTTTTTAAGTTTTTTAGCTTTGGGCAAGGAAACTCTCCAAGGCCCACTACTATGACCGAATATCGTAGGAGATATATATACCTCTATTCATGTGTAACTTCATAACATTAGTGTCTTTTGAAAATTTCTAGTGAGATAGAGTGTAACATCTCCCTAATACCTTTGGAGTGCTTAGCTCTCTTCTTCTTTGTTCTTATCCTTAGGAATCTCTCCCAAAGTTGGCGAACCTTAATTGACTTACCTCTCTAGTTTTTAGCTTAGCGTCTCACATTTCATCTCTATCCTCTCCACACTTCATTTCCTTACTAACTCTTGGTTTCTTAGGTCCTTTTCCTTTGTTTCCACATCAATTACTTTAATATTCTCCATACGAAGGATTCGGCCAGCCACCTAAAAATTCAGATCCACATGTGTTTCAACTTGTACTAGGTGGAGAAAGCTTAGATCTAAAGGAAGAAACAAGACAAGATCCTTCCTTTTAAATATTTTTAAGGAAATCCTAAATCACAATAGTATAAAAGAAATTTGGGATACTCTACTTATCACTCATGAAGGTATTAGTGAGATAAAAATATCTATAATAAACACCTTAAATCATTTGAGTTAATTCTTGGTGAAAACATTTTAGATTTGGAAAAACATTTTGTTTATATTGTTAACCATCTTTCGACATTAGAAAGATCCTTTCCCAATGAAGATTTAATTAATTTCATTTTAAAATGTTAAGTAGAGAATGGCAATCCATAGTAACTTTACTAATATTATAAGGACCTAGGGAGCATTACCTTGGTGACCTTATTTACAAATCTACATGAGTACAAACAACAGTTACAACTTCTTAGAAATCTGAGGAGAATGCAATGAAAAAGAAAACATAGAATTCAAGGCTACCTCTAAATAAAAGGAAACCATTGAAAGAGAGATCAATGGTACGAACAATGAAGCTTTTAGCATCTTTGTCAAGAAGTTTGAAAAATTCATGAAGAAAAATTTCATGAAATAGAGCTGAAATAGAAAGGTAACAAAAAATATAAATTCTTCTAGTCTCATATGCTTTGAATGTGGTAAAACTAGACACTTCAAATCAAAGTGCCC
Organism: Clitoria ternatea; assembly: GCA_037962975.1. Classification (NCBI taxonomy): domain Eukaryota; kingdom Viridiplantae; phylum Streptophyta; class Magnoliopsida; order Fabales; family Fabaceae; genus Clitoria; species Clitoria ternatea. The sequence continues at coordinate 81,476,626 of CM075672.1, forward strand.
ATAACTAGTCAGGAAGCCTAAAATTGACAAGAATTTAAAGAAAAGAGCCTATATGTTTAGGGATTATTTAGGATTAGAAAATAACTTTTTAGTTTGTGCTTTGCATGGCTATGTAGCCTTAGGCCACTATTGGGCCTTATAGTTGGCATTTTTCTTAATTTGGGCTTATATTTTAGGCCATTTTTTATAGGTTTTTAGCTTTGGGCAAGGAGAATCTCCAAGGCCTACTACTATGACCGAATATCCTAGGAGGTATAAATACCTCACTTCATGTGTAATTTCATAACATAATTGTCATTTTGGAATATCTTGTGAGATAGACTATTACCTCTCTAAAACCTTTGTCATTGCTTAGCTCTCTCCTTCTTTGATCTTATGCTTTGGAATCTCTCCTAAAGGTGGTGAACCTTAATTGACTTATCTCTCTATACATAGAGAGTGGTATCTTACATTTCATCTCGAGCCTCTTCATACTTTATTTCCTTCCTAGATCTTGGTTCCTTAGGTCCTTTTTACCGGTTTCCATATTAATTCCTTTTATATTCTCCATATAAAGCATTAGGCCAGCCACCTAAAACTTTAGATCCAAATGTGTTTCAACTTGTACAAGGAGGAGAAAGCTTAGATCTAAAGGAAGAAGCAAGAGAAGATTCTTCCTCTTATGGATTTCTAAGGAAATCCTATATGACAATAGTGTAAAAGAAATTTAGGATACTATGCTTATTACTCATTGAGGTAATAGTGAGACAAAAAGATCAATAATAAACTCCTTAAATCATGAGTTAGAATCATTTGAGATGCTTTTTGGTGAAAGCATTTTAGATTTGTAAAAACACTTGTTCATATTGTTAACCATCTATTGACATTAGAAAGATCATTTCCTAAAGAAGATTTAATTAATCGTGTTTTAAAATGTTAAGTAAAGAATGACAACCTATAGTTACTATAATAAAATTTTATAAGGACCTAGGGAGCATTACCTTGGTGACATTATTTGGAAATCTACATGAGTATGAACAACAGTTACAACTTCTTAAGAAATTTGAGGAGAATGTAATGAAAATGAAAAACATAGTATTCAAGGCTATCTCTGAACAAAAGGAAACCACTGAAGGAGAGACCAATGATGAGGATAATGAAGTTTTTAATATCTTCATCAAGAAGTTTAAAAAATTCATGAAAAAGGGCTAAAATAGAAAGGTAACAAAAAATGTAAAATCTTCCAATCTCACATGCTTTGAATATGGTAAAACAAGACACTTCAAATCAAAGTGCCCATAACTAGTCAAGAAGCCTAGAAATAATAAGAAGTTAAAGAAAAGAGCCTATATGTTTAAGAATTAATTAGGACTAAAAAATAACTCTTTAGTGTGTGCCTCACATAACCATGTAGTCTTGGGCCACTATTGTGCCTTGTACTTAGCATATTTCTTCATTTGGGTTTGTATTTTGGGCCACTTTTTGTAGGCTGTTAGCTTCGGGCAAGGAGACTCTCCAAGGCCCACTACCAAGACCGAATATCCTAGGAGGTATATATACCTCATTTCATGTGTAATTTCATAACATAAATTTGAGAATTTTTAATAAGATAAAGTGTAACCTCTCCCTAAAAACTTTGGAGTGCTTAGCTCCCTCCTTCTTTGTTCTTATCCTTTGGAATCTCTCCCAAAGGTGGTCAACCTTAATTGACTTAGCTCTCTAGTCATAAAGAGTGGCGTGTCACATTTCATCTCTAGCCTTTCTACACTTTATTTCCTTCCTAGATCATGGTTCCTTAGCTACTTTTCCTTGGTTTCCACATCAATTCCTTTCATATTCTCCATATGAAGCATTCATCCATCCACGTAAAAATTCATATCCACATGAGTTTCAACTTGTACAAGGTGGAGAAAGTTTAGATCTAAAGGAAGAAGCAAGAGAAGATCCTTCCTTTTAAGAATTTCTCAGGAAATCCTACATCACAATAGTGCTAAAGAAATTTGGGATACTCTGTTTATTACTCATGAGGGTACTAGTAAGATAAAGATCTATAATAAACACCTTAAATCATGATTTGGATTCATTTAAAATACTTCCTAGTGAAAACATTTTAGATTTGTAAAAGCACTTTGTTCATATTATTAACCATCTTTCGACATTAGAAAGATCATTTCCCAATGAAGATTTAATTAATCGTGTTTTAAGATGTTAAGTAGAGAATGACAAACTATAGTCACTATACTAAAATATTATAAGAACCTGGGGAGCATTTTCTTAGCGACCTTATTTAGAAATCTACATGATTACAAACAACAATTACAACTTAAGAAATCTGAGGAGAATACAATGAAAAAGAAAAACATAGCATTTAAGGCCACCTCTAAATAAAAGGAAACCACTGAAGGAGAGACCGATGATGAGGACAAGAAAGCTTTTAGCATCTTCATCAAGAAGTTTGAAAAATTCATGAAGAGGCTAAAATAAAATGGTAAAAAAAAATGTAAATTTTTCCAATCTCATATACTTTGAATGTGGTAAAATCAAACACTTCAAAGAAAAGTGCCCATAACTAGTCAAGAAGCCTAGAAATGACAAATTAAAGAAAAGATCCTATATAGCTTAGGATGAAAAATTGCTTTAGCTCATTAGATTCATCAGATGAAGAAAAAGCAAATCTTTATCTCATGGCAAGTCATCAAGATGAAGAATAAAATAAGGTGTGCTTTAAGACAAGTAGCTCAATATGATACCAAGATTGTTGGTGCTTGAAATGTATGACCGAAGATAGAACTAAATTTTCTCAAATCATACCTAGTAACAAAGGTCATGTATCTTATAGGGATAACACAAAAGGAAAAATCCTTGAAAGGAAAAATCCTTGGAGTAATCGTTTCTATTTTTGATGTTCTCTTGATTGAGGGGCTTAACATAGTCTACTTCAATTCTATAGGTTGCGTTATTGAGGATCACAAGGACAAAAAGATAAAATTTATTGGATATAGAGTCGATAATATTTATATGATTAATCTTGATGATTTACCCTCAAATGATGCAAAAAGGTTTTTAACTAAAGAAGAAGACTCATGGTTGTGAAATATAAGAATTACTTACATTCACGTAAAGCATTTAAACAAACTCATTTCCAAGAATTTAGTAGACGGTCTACCAAAGTTAAAATTTGAAAATCATTTTTTCGATACTTGCCAAAAAGAAAAACAAAGGCCTCTTTTAAACCCTAAAAGCGTTGTCTCAACAAATTGGCCCTTACAACTTTTATATATTGATCTTTTCGTACCTTCTAAAATGAAAAGTTTGAGTTGAAATTTTTACGCTCTAGTGTTTGTGGATGATTTCTCAAGATTTACTTAGACTCTTTTTATTACCACTAAGGATGAAACTTTTAAAGTGTAACAGCCTTGGTTTTTAAAGTAGGAACCCAAACCCTTAGGAATCCTGAGAATGCTCTGTTAAGCTTTTAGTAGAAAGCTTGGGGCTTTGGCATGTTCCCTAAGTTGTTCTAGTATGAAAAGATTGTGAGAGAAGAAGCTAATTGAGATATTAAGTATAGGAATATCAAGAGAATATAAACAAGGAACCCAACTTATAAGGATGCAAAGAATTAGAAGAGAGATTAGAAAATGTACCAGTGGTTAGAGAGGGACTGAGTGAGAAAATAAAAGTAATAGATATGTCATATTAACATTTAATCTTGCTTGATTTAATAATAGCCAATCAATAATTTTTATACTTCCTTTTTGTTAGTAACAATATTTAATTATGCATGATGATAATTGATAATATTATATATGTAATACCTGACTTAATATTTGATAATTACCTAATTTAATTTAATATATAGATATATATAGTTATTAATAAAACAATAATTAATAGTATTTATTCTTATAGTTTAATTATTTAATAAAATTTGAATATATATATATATAATAGTATATTATTTAAATGATAATTATTTATTAATTATTTGATAATTTGTAAATTATTTATTTAATATTAATTTATTTTTTATAATTATATTTAATAATAAAATATTATTAGGTTCCCAAATTTGGACTATTAGATATAGTAAACGATTCAATTCCAACGATACAGCCTGAGACTAGTGATCCTATAGGGAAACTAGTCTTGTTTGGATACTCTTATAGTAAATTAAGGATGACAGGCTTGGTCCGGCATGCCTGACTAGTACCTCAAACACCCTCTACATTTGATTGTGTATAGACTTCAAAATATCCAATTGTAGCACGGTTAGTTCCTATTGAACTATTTTGATGTTTTAGGAGCTTTTCCTGAAGGGGTCGAATCCTAATTCGGGCCCTATCAACCTTGTTTCTCAAGAAAAGAATTAATTCAATTAGAACCTTAATATCCGGCCTAAACACCTTCAGTGTTTAGAGCCTAACTTTCTTATATGACACTCGAATCGAGTGATATTTGTCCTGCTTTCTTTGTTATGAAGAATTCTACGACCTCTATTTCTGGCATCGAGCTCTGATTCATACCCTGTCATCCCCAATTTGAGGAACTAAGTAATTGTACTCTGAAACCTTATTATTTAATTTGTTAAAACTGCATATACTTCACTTGAAAAATCATAACTCTCTTATACGACCTCTGATTTACGTGACTCTAGTCCCATAATTTCCGTAACAAAACTCTCTACTGTAATATCCCAAATTTTATAAAAATAATTAATTAGAAGGAGTAAATATTAGATAATTATAAATGGGTTAATGAGTGTCCCAAAAATATTAGAATAATTAAATTAGGATTTATTATGGATATTTATGATTTATCGAGGCTTTAAGAGTTAAAATTTATACCCGGTTAAAATATAGGTGTCGGACCAAGTATCTCCGATTCAGATGCCGTTGGTCAGGCCTGTTAAGAATATTATTGGGAATCCGAATGTCTTCGGAATAATTTTTGGACTTATTATTGAGCCCGAATAGAGATCCTATTTGATTTACAATGGAGCACTTTAAGTGATGGGCTAAAATAAAACACTAAAACCCCTATTCTTCCTTTTCACTTCACGTTACTTCTCCTTCTCCTTCTATATTCAATTTCTTTTCATCTCTTTATCTCCAACTTTTCTTCTTGTTCTTCTTCCATTCTCCAAAACCCAAGTGTGGTGTGCCTTTCCTCCTTCTTCCATTTTTGTTTGCTTCAAGCTTAGAGGATAAAACAATGGTGATTTGAAGCTCTCCTCCCTCACCTTGGAATTTCATGCTCCCTCTCCTTCTCTTGGCTCCCACTTTCTTTTCTTTGTTTGAGGTAAGGTTCTCACAATTTCTAATGAGTTTATGCCCTAGGTTACGGGTTATTATGATTTTTGAGAAGGCTATGTGTATAGGTTATGGATTAAGAACCATTTTTGGGCAAAACCCAAGGGTGGGGTGTGATAAATATGTGTTTTTGTGTTGATGTAGAGGGGTACACGAAAATGTGGTGTTTGGTGGTGGAAGATGATGATTGTTTATGATGGTTGTTGAATTTTTAATGAAACCCTAACCCTATGAATTGGGGAATGTAAAATGTAAGTAGAATATGTGTTTAAGGATGTTAGAGAATGATATTGATAAGGAAAAGTAGCCATTAATGATGGTTGATGAATATTAATAATGATGGTTGGGTTTTGATGAAACCCTAGCCTTAAGAATTTGGGGACAACATGTAATGTTGGTTTGAGGATTGATTTTAGGTGGAAATATATGATATTTAAAGTATGGGTATTATTGATGATGTTAGGAGGATACTTGTTGATGATGAGGGATGGCATTAATCGAGGTAAGTGGTTAATGGTGATGGTTGAAAGTCACTAGTATAGGAACCTATAGATGGGTATGGCCTTTAAATGAATAATGATGAGTTGAACACCAAAACGATGATGGTTATGATAGGGTAAACAAATGAAATAAGATTGTGATTTGATAAGGCCTTAGGCCATAATATGTGGTTGATTGATGAGGGTCTTCAAAGAAGCTAAAAAGGGTTTATGATGACTTATATGTGATTGAGAGTAATATTGGTGAAGGGTATGACATTGTTGTTATTGGGTTCGTTAGCCCTTTTGAGGTTTAGAAAATCTTGGTTTAGGGAAAGGAGTTCCCGAAGCCTAACACATATGTATAGATTAGTGTGTTGGAAAGTCTAGAACTTATTACCAAGCCTTAAGGGATGCTTGTGATTGTTTAAGAATTATGATGAAAGCCTTGTAATGGCTTATGATTGAATGAATACATATATGTATGTTGTGTAGATTATGTTTCAGATGATGGTGCGGAATGATCAGAGCATTCGGATTGCAGTTCTTCCCTCGAGGTAGGAGAGGAGTTTACAATCAAATTGCATGAGTTATGTAATTGATGATTATTGTATGTCATGATACTCATGCTTGCCTTGCCATGTTTATAGTGAAATGATGTGAATGGAAAATTGTTGGCTAATGATGATAATATATGTGTATATATGATAATGAATAACCCATAAGGGGTTGGAGTATGCATATACCATGTGAATTTAGAATTCCATACGATTTTGATGAATGAATATTAATAATGAGAGGCTAAGGCCCATTTGATAGCATTTATGTTTATATTGGTAGAGAGATTGCTCAAAATGTGAAATTAGGTATTGACATTAATGCATAATTAAGGAATTAATAGAACCAAATAGAGTTTTATAAGGATTGATTGGCATGGGATAGTTCCAATAGCTTCTATGCTTAGTCTATGACTTGTAGAAACTAGAACGGGCCAATTCCATTGAGAATAGGCCATTGAGTTGCACAAAAGTGCCTCAAAATGGGTAAAACGTATTTGTGTGCATAAGTCACTCATCTTAAGAATTTTTAAGTATGACCAGTGGCTACACGTCACAAATAATGTATTATAACTTATGTCAAAATATGGTAGCATTCCGATATTGTTTGCATAGATTTAGGTGTGTGAGAAGTTCATTTCCTTAAGAAAATCTGCATAATTTTTACAATCTGATAGGGTGTAATCGATTAGCCCCCTGGCCTAATCAATTACAAGGCTTTTGTCTTTAAGGAAATTGATCAGCTTAATCGGTTACAGTCCCATAATCGATTAGACTCAAAGTTGTAATCGATTATGAGCTAAACAGAACCAAGGTAACCGATTACATTCAGTGTTGTAATCGATTATAAACCAAAAGGAATCCTTATGGTCGATTAGATTGATTCTTGTAATCGACTAGGTGAAATATCTGATGCAATACATAAATTCTAGGAGCTCTGTAATCGATTATCCCAATTATATAATCAGTTAGGGCAATCGATTAACACATAACCTAATCGATTATATCAGTATGAAATTGAAATTTTCACACCTTGAGCATTTATCTTGCATCTTTTAGCTTCCAAGCCTACTTTACAATCATTGGATCTTCTAAGACTCTCTTCGAAACCACTGGGAGTAATAGGTGACAATTGTGACATGTCCCCCTAGGTTTAAGACTAAAAATGAGCCTTTCTTATATCTTGAAGTTGAAATTTGTCATGAGCTCATTAGTATCCAAAACCCCTTACATTATGTAATAACGAGAGAATTCATTAAGGTTATATGTGTGGTGTGCCTTAGTGGTGACTGGGGAATGGCTTAAGGCCTTGGTAAGTTATGTGTATGACTAAATCATGTTATGAAAACATGAATGTACACCACCATTGAGGTGATACATAATTGATAATGAAAATTAAAGGTTATGGTTATATGACACACCTTGTATGATAATGAAATTAATGAGGGGACAATTGAGTGGCAATGAGTTATGATAACTCGATGAAATTGAAATAGTATCTGTAATGATCAAAAAATGGATAAGGCCACACACATTGAATGATGATTAATGATGTTGGATGAAACAGGATATTGTTGTTGAACATACCCTTGGTTTAATGGTGATTTATATTATTAATGATGGCAATGCCATTGTGTTTGATACAAGTGTAATCTTGTACATATAGATTTAATTGTATTGGCTAGCATGTAATGCTATGTATTTGAAACGTGTTTATCAACATGCCTTGATTGATTCCCATTTGTGGACTCATACTATGATGCTTGCTATGCTTCTTGAATTCCATGTGTGACACCCCAAAAATAGGGGTAAATTTTTCATGATTTAAAAAAAACATTAATTCATGATATAATAAAGTGGTGAAGTTATCTTTCACCACCCTGGATCAATCAGAGACCTATCTCATATGTGAATATATGAGAAGGTAAGTTAAAAGGAGCAACCATGAAGGAATGCTCAATTAAAAACAGCGGAAAGATTTGAGTAAATCAATGCTATGTGTTTAAGTTTAAGGAGGTCAGCTACTTCAAAATTAAGAGATCCAATTTTATGCCCAAAGTATTCCTATAATAATGCAGGATCAAAGTTTAATGTGAAGAAGAGAGAAAATAATTTGAACATTTCATTTTAGGCAATCAGGGCACCCCTCGCTCAAGCGAGAACCCAACTCACTTGAGCGAGTTCCATGTAGGACGCTTGGGCGGGACAGGAATGGGCTGAGCGAAAAGAGGAAAAGAAGTTTTAGGGACCACTTCGCTCAAGCGAGTCCCATTTTGCTTGAGCGAGATCCAAAAGCTTCGCTTGGGCGGAGGCAGCGAGCGTGGGCGAAAATTGTCCAGAACCAAACCAATGCCCACTTGATTGAGCGAGCACCATAACCAAGGCCATTCGCTCAAGCAAAATTCCGCCAGTAGCAATTTTCCCTCACTCTCGCTCGGGCGAGATCCTACCCGCCTAAGCGAAAATCTCCCAGAGGCCATCCCTTGATACCAGGGCCGCCTCGCTTGGGCGAGACCCACTCTCGCCTGGGTGAAAATGGTTTAGAGACCAAAACACTGATGCTAGGACAATCTCGCTTGAGCGAGACCCACTCTCGCCTAAGCGAGAATTGTCCAGAGACCAAATACCAAATACCACCAGGGTGGATGCTAAAAATGCTTTTATGTGCCTTCTCAAGCACCGTATGTCTCAAATCTCCAAATGAAGGTACATACACACGACCTTTTACTTGCCATAAACCATCAACACCTTCCACAAGAAATAAATTCTTCCCATTATCTTGAGATCTTCTCATCTCTTGTAAATAATCATCATCCCCTTGTTTCTCCTTTACAAGTTCTAAAAACTCATTGCATATCTTCAAAGTAGCAAAGCATAGCTTCTTGGGAGATTGTATCTCGGTCCCCACATTCAATTTCTGAAATTCTTCAATCATTTCAAATTCTTTGACCATCATGGCCGACACATGCAAGGACTTCCGACTAAGAGCATCGGTAACAACATTAGCTTTCCCCGGATGGTACATCAATTTAAAATCATAGTCCTTTCGGAATTCCATCCACCTTCTCTGACACATATTCAATTCTTTTTTATCAAAGAGATACTTCAAACTTTTGTGGTCACTAAAGACCATGAACTTTGAACCATAGAGATAGTGACGCCAAATCTTCAAGGCGAACACAACCGCCGCCAACTCCAAATCGTGAGTCGGGTAATTAACTTCATGAGGTCTCAACTGGCGTAAAGCATACGCTATGACACGTTCTCTCTACATTAAAACACATCCAAGTCTTGTATGTCTATCATACTAATGTGATGATGATTGAATAATGAATTGATGATTTTATAGCAAAGCACACATGATGAATGAATACATGTACACTTAATCACAATATATGTATATTCGTCATTTTGAATGTATATCTCACTCTCCCATGAGGTCTCCTTTTTAGCATTGGGATGTAGGTTGCCATAGGATGAGTACGGATTTTAAATTGAAATTTTAGGAAGGTAAATAGTGGTAGTGGAAGTGCCTTGGTCGACATCATTTATGAATTTTAATGTAAAGAATAAATTGTATATGATGGTATTGATGATTTAGTGAATTTGGATATGTGTAAGACAATGTCATGTATTCATGACTCATGTATTCATGAATGGCAGATATATGTTTAGTACGCAAGTAATGATTTGATAAGTATATGAGGATTAGAATTTGGATATTGTATATAGGGGATGAAGATGACTATATAGATACGCATCCATATATATATATATATATATAAATTTAGGCAATACATGTGTCTGTCATATGTGAAAAATTAGTTATGACCTAATAGGCTTATGCTAAGTATTTGCATGCTTTTCCGAGCCTTTTCTCATATCTTCATATATGGGACTAGGCACATGCCCGGTATACACATTCTTTTCTGCTGTAAATTCTGATATTTTGTATACCACTATAGGCAAGTTAGTTATCGACCCAGTTATATTTTATTAAATCTCACTCTTTGGTTTTCTATGATTCGGGTTTTGGTGTGACATCGAACTTACCCTGAAATGTGAAAAATTTACCCGCACTTTTATTAATTATTTATATCGGTCACATCAGAATTCGGGTCCGGATAACCAAGGTGTGACATCTACGACTTTCATGAAGATCTCGAAGGTTGAATCTGCCTCTAATTGGTATAGTTTTAACAATATTCCTAGACCTGTTCCAAACTCATGACAGCACTACCCTATTTTAGAAAAATTCACGTATCTTCCTCATACAATATTGGAATTGCTTTGTTTTTTTCTATAGTTTTGTATCAAAAAACCCTACAACTTTAATGAAGGGCTTGAGACCAAATTCCTGAAACCCTACAACGGGCATGATGAATAAGGAAAAAGAAGTGTATGTTACATGCATCATGTGCATGTGGTTTGATGTGGACTAGAGCATTTAGTGAGGGGTACGTTGGAGGACATGAGGGTTCGATTTAGGTTGGATCTTGGGAGTACATTGGGAGGGGACCCCCAGATGGCTCGACAGTAGCTCCCTGACGCTGGGTGAAACCATGCAATTCTGGTGTACTTCGACCAAGCCAGTATTCCTATGGTCGTGGAAGAGCCAAGTCCTATTATGATATGATTATATGAGTTGGATCCATGATTAATGAGGACACAGCCAGAGGAACTTCTTTTGGCTAAAATAATTTTTTTTAATTTCTTTTATGCATTTTTTCATTATTTTAGATTTGGATTAGAAAGCTTTTTTGGTTATAGGTTTGGGCCTTACATGGTCATCTTTGCTTTGTATTTTTTTTGGACCTTGTATTTTGGCTATATTTCTTAGTTTTATTTAGTTTTAGTGTTTTTGGGCTTAGGGGAGAATGAAACCCATTAGGTTAAGTAGTGTGCCTCCCTTTAGCCTATATAGGGCATGCTCTTCTTTGTATTACACACACTTTGAATTGAGATAATATTTTAGTATTAGTGGAGTTGAATTTTCCTCCTCCATTTTAGCTAGGGTTTCTTAAACTTTGGCAAACTCTTATCCTAGGGTTTCCTCCTCTAAGTGGCGAGATTGAGGCTTATCCTCTCTAGGTGGTGCCTCCCCCCTTTCCTTTTTCCTTATTTTCCCTTGGTAAACCCTAATCCTTATTTTCATTTCTCAAAAGAGAAAGAAGAAGAAGAACTAGATCCTCCTCCTTCCTACATCAATGATAGTTAGGACCTATGAGTCGATGTATACCCTGTATTGTGTGGGGGACTTGGTGAGCTCCAGTCGCTCTAGTACAGAAATGTTGTGTCTAGGGATAGCCTGGTGAGGACGAATTTTGATGATGATAATGTTCGGATCTTACAGTAGACGTATGGTAGATGACGTGATGAGATAATGATGATGGACTGATTTCTTGGGCCCATATGCATCATAATGGTTAAGAAAAAGACTAGATTGATGAAATAAAACCTGTTCATGGCAGTAAATTCCTTGAGTGAAATTGTGTTTGATTGTGATTGTGGATTGTTGATTGTTATGTTACTGATTATGATTTATGTTAAAGGCTTAATGTTTACTACTGTTATGACTACAACATTTTGTAGTTTAGGTCATAACTAAAAACCGCGGTCTAAAGTGAAAAAGTTGTGGCCTATAGTTTAGGCCATGATTTGGCCACACTTTTTGTGGCGTGTCCTAGGTGGCCTTAGGCCATGGTTTTTTACTTTTAACTACATTATTTTGAAAATCGTGGCCTTAGGCATTAGAATAAGCCATAGTTTTTTGTGTTAGTTTTAACCCACGATTTTTTGCATTAATTTTAGGTCGCGGTTTCTCAAATGTGGCCATATATTAAGGGCCACAGTTTTTTGCATTGATTTTAAGCCATAGTTTCTCAAATGTGGCCACATATTAAAGGCCATGGTTTATTGAATTAGTCCTTAAGCCATACTGTAACATCCCAATTTTTATATAACTATCCAATTAAGGGGAAATAAATGACAAATAATTATGTATAAAGATTGATTCCCAAACGTATGAAAATGAATTAATTAGGATTTATTATGAATCTTCATGATTTACTAAACTCGATGAGTTAAAATTAGACCCGATTAAAATATGGGCGTCAGACCAAGTATCTCTGATTGAGATGCCATTGGTTAGGGTTGTTAAGAATATTATTGGAAGTCCGAATATGTACTCGGAATAAATTTTAGAATGGGTATTGAGCCCGAACAGAGATCCTGTTTGTTATAAAATGGAGAAATTTAAGTGATGGGTTTAAAACTTAAGTGAAAACCTCACCATTTCACTCCCATTTTCTCGTGACCTCTCTCTCCCTTAGGCAAACACACTTCACTCTTTCTCTTATTTCCCACCCATCTTCTTCATCTTCTTCTTCTTCAAAACTCAAGACTAAGAGATACCCCATTTCTCTCTTTATTTTCATTCACTATTGAGCAAGAAGGAGACCATGGAAGCTTGAAGTTTCTCCCTCTCTACTTCTAATTTCGTCATCTCTTCCTCTCCCTTAGTTCCCATTTTTGTTTTAGAGCAAGGTGAGTTTCTTACCATTTTTCTTGTGTTTGGAACCTAGGAAATGAATTGTTATGGCTTAGGAGAGTAGTAAATGTAAATGGGTATTGAATGGAAGCTCTAGATATGAAAACCCTAAGGTGGGGTGAGGAGAATATGAGTTTATGGGGTTTGCAAAGGGCACACGAAAATCATGTTGGAAGATGATGGATATTGATGTGTATTTATGATATGGTTAGGTTTATGGTGAAACCCTAACCTTTGACTTTTAGGGGAAATGGGAAATGTGAATGGGATTGGCATTAAATGATGATGGGAAGGTTATTAAAGATAAGAGATTGCCATAGATGATGAGTTATGATGGTGGTTGGAAACCATAAATGAAAAACCCCCTTTTAAAGAATTGGGTGAGAAATCTAATGGGTTGGGTTGTTGCTTTTAACAATAATGAATTTTGAATTAAAAGATGGAATTCCCGAAACCTAATGAGGTAAATGAATGGAGCTTATAAATAGTTTCTACATGATAAGAATCATGTGTATATATATATATGTATATATATTGATAATGATGCTTGAATGAATAATTGATGTGGTCCTACAATTGATTAATGTAGGAATTGATAAAACTTGTGAGGCGGGATCATCAAATCCTAAAGAGTACTTCTCTGAAGGTAGAAGAGGAGTGTTTTTTCTAAATATATGATGTCTTGAGTGATGATAATGTATATATTAATGCAACATTGCATGTTTTCCTTAAATGAATGTAATGTCTCGTGTGTAATATATAAAATAGAGAGTTGAACTTGTGATAATTGGTTGATTGATGAATGATACCTCGATGAGGTTATGAATGGTAGAGTATGTTGATGATATGTTATTTGCTTCCATGTATGGATTGACCATTATGTGAAATCCTTGGCTAGAGCAACTCTTGAGTATTGTGAATGATATGCCTTGGAAGAATGAATTATACATGTGGTTGTGTATCACTAACTATGATTTTGAATGTAAGTTGTGCCCTAATTGAGAGGGTGAAATATTCCTTGTGAAGCCAAAGCATGCGTGAACATTATTGCATACATAGCATATGGTATGCATAAGCATATTTGTGATATGAATAACCTTGCGGGGTTCCATGAAAGGAGTAACCCTTACGAGGCGGGAAACTGACGTAACGATATGTGTTATATGAATAACCTTGTGGGGTTCCATGAAGGGAGTACCCCTTGCGAGGCAGGAAACCGACGTGATGATATGTGTGATATGAATAACCTTACGGGGTTCCATGAAGGGAGTACCCCATGCGTGGCGGGAAACTGACGTGAGGAAAATTGATGTAAATGGCTGCGATCACTTATTGGAATGAAATTGAATTCGTGCATATGCATTCTTAAACACTGACATATGCATTAGCCATAGGAACATAGCATTTGTGAAAGACAAATTGAGAAGGGGATATCCTATTGAGAATATAGTGTGAGGTGTATGTAAAATCCTCTTTTGGTCACTAACTATGATTGTGTTGATGATTGGGGTGACCTTTATGTTTTTCATAAGTATGAAAGTATGTATGATGGAATCACGAGTTGATGATATGGCTATTTTGTATGGCTTGATGATGGACTTATTATATGTATACAACTGAACATGTGTGTTCAATGAATTGTACAAATTACTGGCTCTGTTGTATTTGAAACTCCTTGATAGGAGAAGATGTTAATTTGCATTCATATATATGTTAACACAAATTGTTGGATTCTTCATCATTGAGAAAGTATACTCACTCTCCATATGGTATATCTCTTTAGCTCTTGTGTTGCAGGGCTTGCTATGGAGAGAAGTGCCTGATTGTGTAGAGAAAGTGTGTGAAAAAGGTTTATTTTGGGTAATGATGCCTTAGCCGGCGATGATTTTGATTTTATGACTTATATGTATTCTTTTGAGATGTATATGTATATATGATGATATTTAGTATCGCCATGATATGTTTTTGAGTAACTTATGAGAATGAAGAATAGATGATGATGAATTATCACCCTTATTGAACTGTAATTTGATGATTGATGGTATTGATGTGCTTGATGGTTTATGTATGGATTGAATTATGCAGTTTGTATAATCATGCATAATTAAGGAACCAATAGGCTCAAAATGAATTTTATAAGTCTTAGATGGTGTGTGATGGTTCCAATAGCTAAAATATATGATTTGTGACTCGTAGAAATTGGAATGGGTCAACTCCAATGAGAATAGACCCTTGAGTTGCCCAAAAGGCTCAAGAACGGATCAAACGCATTTATTTGCATAAGTTTCTTATTTTTGAGAATTTTTGAGTAAGGCTAGTGGCCACACGTCACAAATGGTGTATTTTAGTTGGGGTCAAAATTTGTTAGCGTTTGGAGTTGATATGAAAAACTTAGGGGGTTGGAAGTCCAAAAATCATGCTTTTCTGCATAAAAACAACAACTGTGCTGTCTTGAATCGATTTAAGGATCTCTAAATAGATTCAAGAGGTGCTGTATTCACTGTTTTTGGTTCCAGGAACATTTGAATCGATTCATACGGGCTTGAATCTATTCAAAGAGTCTTGTTTTCACTGTTTTAAACTACAGAACCATTTGAATCGATTCATGGGGTGTTTGAATCGATTCATGACCCTGTTTCCATATTTCTTCCTCTGCTTTGGGGTATGATGGGTATCAAATTGACATGGAACCTTTATACAATTGCTTTAAACATATCTTTAACATATTTTAACAATCTTTTCAAGTATCTGTGATTGTTCTTCATTTCTCAATCCATACTCTTGAATCAAGTTACGTATTCCGCTATTTATTAAATCTTATACCTTCTTATATCTTCATATATTAGTTAGGTCATCATATAGATACGGGGTTGTCTTCTTAAAATAAAATTGTGGTGTTCTTTGTAACACCCCTGTTTTTCTATACTCGAATCCCGATGTGATCGTCATAATTAACAAAATTGCGAATAAATTTTTCACGTTTGAAAATATTTCCAAGACACCACCATGATCACATCAAGACCCAAATCACAGAAAACCCAAGAGTGAGATTGAATAACCTAAAGCTGGATCGATAGATAAATTGCCCATAACAGTATACGAAAATAATAGAGTTTACAGTGGAAGAATATGTATACCAGGCACACGCCTAGTCCTATATATGACGATATAAGAAAAGGCTCGGCAAAGCACGCAATGGCATATCATAATGCTAATAGACAACCATCATCATTTTACATAATTATATAAGCATGGAATGCCTAAGATATAACTAATTTTATATACGTTCGGGAATATACTCCCGACTATCATAATCATCAATGAACATCATTCAATTTCAATCCTTCTAATACACATCAAATCATCTCTTATATTCTACATATATATATTCATCATCCATCAATTCAAAGGATTATCTTATACATACTCAAAATCTCTAAATCATCTATATCATCATATATAATTTATTCATTACACAAGAATCCATAAATGATGTCGGCCAAGGCACTTCCTCTACCACTATTTACCTTCACCAAATCTTTAATTAAAATCTGAACTCATCCCATGGCAACCTGCATCACAAGCTAAAAAGGAGACCACATGGGAGAGTGAGTTATACATTCAAAATGACGAATAATATATATATATTAGGATCATGTGTATATGCATACAAACGTCATGTGTGCTTTGCTATCAAATCATCAAATTATCATTCATATATCATCTCATTATTATAATAGGCATACAAGCCTCATGAATCGCAATTCATATCATAAATAAGCACAAGATATACACAATCACATACATAATCTCTTTGCCACTTATCAACAAGGGCATTCATAATCATTACCATCATTAATTCATTAAGGTTTCACTCAAATACCTCCTCGCAAGGGGTTTCTCAATACTTGTGGTCATCCCATTTCAAATGCCATGGTCTTAAAGCTAATGCATATGTCAACTGTTTAATGCATATGCAACGGATCCCATTTTCAAATTCAATAATAATCACAATCACTTAAATTATCATCATCACTCAGAGATACACTCTTCGTGGCACCCTGCAAGGTGATTTATTCAACAACAATAGGACAACGTCCTCTTCACTCCGGGATATACCCTTCGTGGCACCCCGCAAGGTGATTTATTCAACAACAATAGGACAACGTCCTCTTCACTCCGGAATATACCCTTCGTGGCACCCCGCAAGGTGATTTATTCAACAACAATAGGACAACGTCCTCTTCACTGGATATACCCTTCGTGGTACCCCGCAAGGTGAATAATTATCACAATACCATCATCACTCGGGGATACACCCCTCGTGGCACCCCGCAAGGTGTTATATTCAATAATATGATCAACATCATCTTCACTCCGGGATCTACCCATCGTGGCACCCCGCAAGGTGATATATTCAACAATAATGCATATCCATGCCATGCTATGCCATGAATGCAACAATGCAATAATGCATGTGCTCAACAACCTCGCAAGGATTTCTCACCCTCTCAATTAGGGGTATATTTCAATTTTGGCATTTTCAATAATCATATAATTATTTACAAGCCCCTCAAGGCATATCATTCATATAATTGGCATCTTAATGGCCACAACCTTCATTCATAACAATCCACACATGGATATCAAAGGCATAGCAAACATCATCACATTAATCCATACATGTGACAACAAGGTATTTTCGGAATATATACATATATATATATATATATCAATCATCATTGCCTCACTCACGTACAAGTCATTTACTTGTATTCACCACAAGGGTGTCATAATATTTCTCATTGTTCATCAGTGCCATTACATATTTATTCGGTGGTTTTCAACCCATTACCCATCACCGTTATCTCATAATTAAGATGGCAACACAACAATCCGTCTTATCATGTCATAGTCATATAAATATCCCCATACTTCCCCTCAAATATCATACGGGGTAAAGAAAGAAAGCCCATTGCCATCAGGACCAAGAAAGAAGGAAAAATTTCCATCAGGGGTGTCACTCGCCCAAGCGAAATCCCCACTCGCTTGAGCGAGTGCCAAACAGTACACATGGGCGAGGCAGAAAGGAGCAGAGCGAAGAGAAATAAGAAGTAACAGGGGAAGCTTCGCTTAAGCTAAAACCGACTCGCTTGAGCGAGACACAAGCTTCGCTTGGGCGGAGCCAGCGAGCCTGGGCGAAAATCGTCCAGAATCAAAGTCCATGCTAACTCGCTTGGGCAAGCAACTCAACTAAGGTCATTCGCTCGAGCGGAAAATGATTCATTGCCAGCACAACTCATAACTTAACTCGGGCGAAAACTCCTCGGCTAAGCACATAACTCCCAGAGCCGAGCATATGCTCACTCGCTCAGCAAATCTCCCAGCACTCAGGTTCCTGTTGACCGAATCCCCCAAAACTGACCCATCATTCATTCGGCTTTTACTCGGTAAAATTTATCCGGATCCGAGTCATCTCACACTTGGCTTCTCACTTGGCATAACAATCTAAACCGACCTATTTTTCATTCATCCAAACTATTCCATTGCCGACTCACACTCACATAATCTATCACCCAGCTAATTACTCTAAAACTGACTCATCACTTGATTGTTCGTTCACTCGGTAATTCATCTCCACACCGACTTAACTCCTGATCGGTCCTCACTCGGTGGATTATTTCAAAACCGATCCTTCTCTCTTATGGTCCTTCACTCGGAAAATTAATTCCAAACCGACCATCACTCATTCGGTCCCCCACTCGGCAAAATCAGTCCAGACCGAGTCCTCTCTCACTCAGACTTCCACTCGGTAAATTCATTCCAAATCCGATTCACCTCTAAATCATCCTTTCACTCGGTAATTTCATTCTAAAACCGACTCATCACCTAATAGGTCTTTCACTCGGTGAATTCTTTCAAAAACCGACTTCCTTTCATTTTTACACGAGTGAAGATATTCCAGAATACTTCTGGACAGCACACCATGTGTCCCCACTCGGTGCCATCCCTCACTCGGTATTACACACACGGGGGCTCCACTCGGAATGAGTTACACTGAACTCGAAAATTCCCACTCGGAACTCCACTACTCGGAATATCCTACAGGGAGACCTCTCAATCGGGATTGTCCATTTCCATATTTGGAAGGTCCCGTCTCGGACATAGTTTACTCGGAATTTCACTCGGAAATTCACTACATCATAGAATTATTTTCTAAGGTTCCCACTCAAGTGAATTTCATCCAGAAACCCACTTACTCACCATACACTCGTCACACCAGTCAAAAACACAACCATACCAGTCACTCACTTGAGTGGGCACCATCCCAGTATCAGACTTCCCACTTTCACTCAAGCCACCCACACACGCTTGGGCAAAAAAGGTCCAGTGACAATTCCTCTCTAGCTCGCTTGAGCGGAAACCTCACCGCCTGGGCGAAATTGGTCCAGAGACCATTATACCAATACAGGGGATCCTCGCCTGAGCGAGATCCCTTTTCGCTTGAGCGAGACTATTAGTACTTAGTCAGAAAATGAAAGTTCTCACAGTTTAACACATGAAATCACATCCAGGACCAATATACTCACTTCCGACACGTTATATATATAACAGGTGAGGCATATACAACTTATTCTAAGCATTCTTACTCGGAAATCTTAATATAAGCCAAATTTGGACTTATCCAACATTTCATACACATCATAACAGTCATACACAACCTGTTCACACATTCATACTTATAAATCTTTATTCCCAACTTATTAATAATGTAAGATTCGAATTCATCATCAACAGATATACAAATATTCATACATTGCCACAACAATTTCACATATATCACATCATTCCCAATCATCATTAACTTGCCATTCATAGCACCTCAATAAATACATGGCAAGGCAAACATGAGTGTTCATCACATACATCAATCACTATTGATTTACTCATGCAATTTGAATGTTAACTCCTCTCTTACCTCAAGGGAAGAGCTAAAACGATTCCAATGCTCCGAATGCTCCATTGCATCACCCAGAATACGATCTACATACCATATGCAAGTATAATTCACATAATTAATAACCATCACAATTCAAATACTTGCTAGTTTATCATAAAGCTTAACCCCAAGTCCTAGACTTGCTAAACACCAACATATGCAATTGTGTTAGGCTTCGGGAATTCCTTTCCCAAAGCCAAGATCCTCTAGATCATAAAAGGCCAACTAAACCCAACAACATCACCATCATATTGTTACTCAATATTCACCTTAGCTCTCATATCCTTCAATAACCACAATGGTTTAGAACCTCATCAAGTCACAATCTTTTCACACCAATCCCTCATATTCCATATTCATAACAACACTCATCACTAAACATCACCCATTAACATTTAATTCAACCTTTCAAGCTATACAATGTCCATTTCCCCAAATTCTTAGGGCTAGGATTTTCATCAAAACCCAATAACATTTACCCATGCTCATTAATCACCATCAATGGCCATCTTTCATCATTAATATCATTCTCCAATATCATTAAACCTATATTCTACTCATATTTCACACTTTCCCCAATTTATTCAAGTTAGGGTTTCACTAAAAACCCATTAACATCATAAATGCTCATTTATTTTCCACTCATCCAAATATTAATTCCATGCACCTATCACAACCCACCATTAATGCCATAATAACAACACCCCACCTTAGGGTTTCCTCATTAATACTCTCCCAACAACCCATATGCCATAAATACTCTCCCAAATACCAAGAACCCAAAATCTAAGGCATAAACACATAAAGTATGGTGAGGAACTTACCTCACCCAAGAGCCAACATTGAGCTTTCAATGGAGGGAGAGAGAACACGAAAATAGAGGAGAAGAGAGGAGAGGAATTCTAGCCACAAGCTTCTCCTTCAAGCTCCCATGGAAACGAAAATGATGGAGGAGGAGAAGACTCCACACGGTTTTTGGTTCATGGAGAGAAGAAAAGAGGAAATGGAGAAGGTGAAAGAAGAAGGAGAAAAAGTATAGAAATGAGAGGGAGAAGTGACATGAAAAGGAGAAGAGAAAGTGGAAGTTTATATTTTTATTATTTGGTTTCACATTAAAATCTCACCGTTTTATAACCAATAGGCTCTCAGTTCAGGCTCAATACTAATTCTAAAAATTATTCCGAATATAGATTCGGACTCCCAATAATATTCTTAATAGCCCTGACCAGCGGCATCTTAATCGGAGATACTTGGTCCGACACCCATATTCTATTCGGGTATAATTTCATCTCATATAAGCTCAATAAATTATAATTATCCATAATAAATCCCAATTTAATCATTCCAATATTTTTGGGACACAAATCCACTCACATTCAATTATTTATTATTTATTCTCATCAATTATTTATTTTTATAAAATTCGGGATGTTACATTCTTCATCCACCTTTTAAGATTTAAAAACGTGAAAAATTTACCCTTAATCTTATTATCCGGATGCTTAATATTAATGGTTTATTTACCGGATTAAGGGCACTCCATATACTTTTTGTTATTCATTTCTTAATTTTATTCATAAAATATATCTTTTAGATATAAATAAGGTAATTTGTTATTCATACTCCTTTACTACCTTTTACAATATTTTTTACTCCTTCAAATAGTAAATTTTTATTTTAATTTAAACAAATATAAATTTGAACAAAACTGTTGGCATTTTTAGTGAAAAATACGAATTCTTGTTGTATTAAGAATATTTCCCCATTTTTCATTTCAACAATGTAAATCAAAACTTTTTTTTTAAAAAAAAGTGAACTCAATTACACAAGTTCTTTTATGAAAATTGAAGCTATAATAACTATAGTGATAGTTCTTGCAAATAGGTATGCATCAACAGATTCAACAATCTCAATACAAAATGCAATACTCATTATACCTCAGAATATGCCAATAAAATGAGGGTAGGTCTTAGGGACTAGTCCCTTTGCTGATGGCATCATAGAAAATGAATAACTACATGCATCAACTAGTTCAACAAAAGCTTCACATGCTTTGGCCACCCTTAGTTTTGGACACATACTAGTTTTGTCTTTACTACTTTGTTTAAGAACTCTGCTGTTGCTTCCATTGCTGCATCCAATCCCATCTGATTACTAAACTTGTAAAACATCAAATAAATAAGGAAAATGCTAAAATCATCAATAATGAGTCAAATATAAAATATTTTCATTTAAAAATATCATTGAAGCCATATGCAATCCAGTTTCTCTTGAAAATGTTTTACTTTTGAATCCTTAATCAGTATCTTTAAGAAATACTAAATAAATAAAATTTCTAAAACTGATCTAATATGATTTCTTATAAAAATTTTATACTTTGAATTCCTCAATTGGTAACGTCAATAAAAATAAACATATATCATTAGCATTTCCATGATGGATTCTTCATAAAGCCATATACAAGTAAAATTGAAACAAAAAAAAGAATTAGAAAAGCTTACTTAGGAGATAGAGAAAATGGAACAGGTTCATGACTGAAAGTGGGGTAGGAATGCCAGGCAAGTTACAACTTATGCTTAAACGGGCTTGCTTTCTTGAAGTTTAGTTGAGATTGCAGTATCAATCATTTCATGTGCATCTTCCAAGTTATTTACCATAGCCTATCAAACCATGCACAAAGAACCATTGATCATGGTTAAAACACTTACCTATCTCTGAAAGCTCCAAAGCTGAATAGAAAAATCATGTTTGTTCTTAACTAATTGGTGTCAAATTTGATCCTAGCCCATGCAAGAAGATAGATAAACAATTCACAACATCAAAAGCAGGAAATCACATCATTTTTTATATTCTTGCATTCCTTTCTTTTTTGTTAACATTTGAGAATAATATAATTTTTTGTTCTCAGTTCTTTTCTCTTAGAAGTCTTTGTCCATCCATGGTCACCATGCTGTTTTGTAGTTCCTTTGAGTAATATAGCAACATAACACATAACTTTTTGTACATTATCCTCAATAACAACTCATTGCAAAGGGAATTACAAATTACAAAGTTAAATTTCTTTAAGACAAATTTCAAGTAGTTTGTAACATCATAGCCGCATAAGCAAAATAATGCAAATATACTAAATTCAAAATACCCATTAACCATCAAATCTAAAGCAAACAACCTATGCAAGAAAATCAATCCCTCACCTCTTTGAACCTCAATATATTTGGATGCCTTAAAGATCAATGGTTAATTGTCTCCCTCTGAACATTCTCATCAATCTGATGCCATAAACATAGCCTGCCATAAACATAGGCTGCCATAAAGGAAACATAGATCAGAAAATATATTTCTTGATAGCGTTGAGTATGGTGATGAAAGTTACATAAGGTTAATAGAGAGAGCAACAAAAAATAACTCTATTTTCTTTTATGAAAATGACATAAGGAAATTCATAGTACATTGTCTTTATCTATAAACTTTGTTCAGATTCACAAGGGTTGCGGTTGGATACTATAATGTTCTTGTATGAAAGTGAACTATATATTACGCAGACAACACAAGATTGGTGAATTTCCAAATTCAGATTGCTCATGAAGACAAATAATAACAACATTGAGTGGATTTACCCTTTTACCCCTCTCTATGTATTTGACTGCAAGAAGCTCTCCAGTGTTCTTGTCTTTGGCCAACCTTGCCACACAAAAATTCCCAGAACTAAGGTCCTTCAATGGCTCATACCATTCTTCCATGTTAACTATCTCAAAACCTATAACACTCACCTCTAGAGACAAGCAGAGAAAGATGCACCATTGTGATGCGGCTTATAACAGCCCTAGTTTTTAGAAAAAGGGTCTAGACCCTCAGGACCTCTGAGAGTGTCCTAATGAGTATTTTAGTGGAAGTTGAGGCTTCGGCCTGATCCCGAGTGACTATGAGAAATTATAAATGATGAGGAAAGGAGTGTTCAAGGTACTAGCAAATAGTTAAATATGAGTAAGAGGGAAGGTGTGGTAGGATAATAAAAATTTATGAGAAATGTAAAGAGTACTTGAAAAAGAGAAATGTGAGAAGGAATGATAGAGGAAGAGTAAGAAATGAGTGAGTGTGAGTATTAGTAAAATATTTTAGATATTAATAATTAATTATTAATAACTAATTTATCTTGATAAATTATGATTAATTATTTAGACTATTCTTTTAGTAAACTATGTGTAGATTAATTGGTTAATTAGGAGTAATTAGTAAAGATATAATTAAAATATATAATTATACTAATAATTATCATTATTTGAAAATATATAAATATATATATATAATGTTAAAATAATATTTTATTAAGTTTCTAATTAAATTATGATGTATAATAATATTTTAATAATAAAATATTAAGGGTTTTCCCGGTTTTATGCTGTGGGGCCCAATTGTCAAACTTTTCTGGTAACTCGACCTGAGACTACTGACTCTGTAAAGGAGGTTAGTCACAGTAGGGTTTCCCTGTAGTGGATCGAGGATAACTGATTAGGTCTAATCGGGCCAATTAGAACCTTCGATATCATATACGTTTGATCATGCACATACCTCAGAGTATCTGATGGTGACGTGGTCAGTCCAAGATGACTCATTTCGACATTTTAGGAATGTTTCCTGAAGAGGCCGAGACTTGATTTGGACTCTATCAACCTCATTTCCATGTCACCCTATTTTTTCAAAAATTCAATCTGCGCCTCTTTGGCAATTCTGACCTAACTTTCTCAAACGATGCTTGATTGAGATGATTCTAGTCTCGTTCACTTCGTCTAGAAGATATCTTTAATCTCTATTTCTGATCTCGACCCCAAATTCTTACCCTGTCATGCTCAAATTCAAGGATTAAGTAAATTCATTTTAAGACTATGTCATTCGCATTTTTGCTCTGTGCATACGTCACTTAAAAATTCATAACTTCCTCGTACGACCTTCGATTCACACAAACTTGGCGTAAAAATCTTTGTAACAAAATTATCTACGTTTTCTATGAAAACCTAAAAAGCTAAATCCTTCCAGATTGTATAGCTTTTAGGATCTTTAAGGACCTCTGTTCATCACGTCACTATGCTGACTGGTTCCAGAAAAATAGGTATATCACCTTTGTTCTTTTTGCTTTGGATCTATATTGAGGAAATATACAAGTCTTATTTTGGGCATAAAGGCCAATTCTTAAAGGAAAAATTACTACAAATTTATCTTTACAGCCCTACTTGATTCGGGAATAATTAGAACATCCTATCTTGTTTCGGGCATATCTCGGGCTACCGATATTGGATCATCACAAATGATATATCAAATCAAAGGGAAAAAGAAGATATATGAGTTTTGTGTTGTGAATTTTTCATGATTTTTCCCCCATGAATTTTTGTATATTTATTTTTAACACCTTTTATTTCAGGTTCCTAATAATCCTGCACGCCTAAAACCATCGGGTAACAATTTAATTTTTTGGCCATCAGTTTTCAACCCACCACTACACCAGCCACCTCCTAGGGCAAGTGTCAGCCCAAGAAGGACTCTCTCCACTCACGATGCACACCTCACAAAAATACCAGCTGCATTCAACTAAAGCATTTAATACTTGTCACTTCTAATTAAGCCATGTACTCATGATATTCTCTTAAATCAATTCCATTCCATGCTTTGCTCCATTCTCGGCTAAAATCCTACATCGATTTCCCTCCATTTGAATTCTATTATTCTAGTAACCTATTCTTTTGAATTTCCAAAAAAAATCACAAAATCACCTACACTTCTTCCTTCTAAATTCACGGCAATTCTTCACCATCACCTCCCACCATTTAAAAATCTTCTACTACCCTTCCTTCCTTTTTTTCATAACCATGGCTAGCCACCACTAAATCAACTCTTCAACCTCATCTTCTTTGCATGCAAGGGTCTTAAAGAAATAAATTCCATCCCTCTTGTTGGAGCTTCAAAACCGTGAGCTAGCCAAGGGTACTCTAAGTAAGTTTGACAAATTTTCTCCTTGATTCTTTGTTCTTAAATCTTTGAGATCAAATGTTGTTGTTGCAAAATTTTGAATGATAGGACCCTTTCTTTTGAAGCCAAAAATGTGACTGCTCCCTTGGCTCTAACCATGCATGTCAATTATTTTAGGATCAGAGGTTATCGACGCTTGTCAGAGGACAAACAGAAGCGATTAACGGAGTTTCAGTGGATTTCCTCCTACCCTTCCTCAAAAACAAAAGCCATCATGAGGTAAGGGGAGTTCTTCTTCGGTTAATTGTGTCTTAGAATTGCCCCGTTACGTTAGTCTAGTGTCTGGTGATTATAGTTTTAACTTTCGGTGCGATCTAATGGTTGGATTTCAAACTATATAATTTTTAGTAACCGTTGGAAATTTTACTATACTAAAAATAAAAATAAATTAAAGTGAATATTTTATAAAATTTCGTAATACATGCCTCAATGATTGAGTGATCAGAAGAAATTGTACCAGAATTGGAGCCAAGATGAAAGAATTATAGATTTTAGTGTTAGGCGGGCTTGGTTAGTATTCGATATGGTTGTATAAATAAATTTTATATTTTTATGACTCTTGATGTAATAAATTTGTCTGGTAAGCCCCGTAGTTAAGAGTTGAATTTACCGCTAAGTGGGCGGAACCGTCTTCAAGAAGTACACGATTTTTGAGAAATTCTACCGAACGGGACGTTTTGATGCTTATTTTATTTTACCATCTTTCTTAAAAATATTCTCCTAAGATCTACAAAATGATGTCGTAATTAAATTTAAGTCAAAAATAGTATAATAATGAACTATGTGATATATTAGAAATAAAGAGATTAATAAGTAATTATATAATGAATAGCTTAATTAATACAAAAATGTCACACTTAGACAAAACGGTGACCAATAATGACTAGAATAGATAACTTAGAATGATCATATATGTATAGTTAAATATTGTGAAAATTAAGTCTCGTGGCTCTATGAAAATAAGTTTGGAATACAATTAAGTTGCTAGGCAAATACTAGAATAAAATAATAGTATAACCGCTCAATAAATTAATACCCGTTAAATTGCTAGTAATAAAACGGAAATGCGTTAATCAAAATAGGATTTAGAAATAATTACCGATTGAGTTAATAATAAGGTAATATTTGGTAATAATAGTACTAAATTATAAATCACCCACCCTAGTAAGCTCACTAGACTAAGGATTAAGATGCTTAAATATATCATAGGGTGATTTAAGTATATAATTAATTTGTTGAATCGGTTAGATGAGCCTAGAGTAAACGATCGACGTCTAAAAGAAATCAGAAAATGTAGAAGTGACCAACAATGTATAATGAGATTAGAATGGAGTAAATAAGTATCAGGAATGAGTGACACCTTAAGTAGTAATAGTCCATGCATAAGATATCTAATTAATATGAAGTGAAAGAAAGGATATGCACAAGATTATTCTGAAAAGGCACTCAATTGAACATAGAAATTATACCTATAGACGAAGGGGTCATAACAATTAGGCAATAATAAACTCCATAAAACATAACTTGATCTATAGGAGTAGACCTGTAAAGGTGAGCGGAAAGGAATGAATAGGTGTAAACTAGATTACAGATAAGTGAATGATTCAGTATGGATTGATGATGATAAACTGTATAAATTCATCAGTGACAATATTTTGATGATTGATTATACTATGTAAAATACACTATACAATATAAGGTATTATTGATGCATGTGAAAGAAAACATTAACATGTACCTGTCACGGTAATGTGTTCCATAATAAAGAGCGGGGTATATAGTGTGGAAGGTGATAAGTATGAGAAAGTGATGAGTCGTACCCGATATGCAAAGAGATGATACGCTGAGTCATCTTCATTCTTAATTACCCAGTCGCTAAAGAAGTACTGTGGATATGTGTATGTGGAGGTGAAAGTATATGAAACCATACCCAACCTTTAAAAGCCCAATTACCAAAATCCTTGATTTGTCCATCTAACCTACCAAACCAAACCCATTGACTTGAATAATACCTATAACCTTGAAAGGGGATTGAGAATAAAAATGAATCATTAACAAAACCTACCAGTGACAAGGATCAAGTGAAAGAATGAGAACTTGTGTGTATCATGCATCATGCATAAAAATGGTTGATTGAAAAACTAGAGCCACGTTGGGGTACGCATTGGAGAATATTCGCGTTCGATCCCCACGAATGATCTTCGGAGTACCATTGGGTCGAGCATCTCAGTGGCTTGGATTCGCGCCCAATTCCAGATGGCTCGTGGCAAGCCTAATGTACTTCGACTAAAGACAGAGTTTACCTCGGGTCGTGGAGAGCCAAGTCCTAATATAATCGATATGATATGGCCAATTTGAGTGGACCTGTGAGTCCTTTATACCCAATGAGAGGAGGTGGGCTCTGACCACTCTAGTTCAGAAACATTGTGTACAGGGGCTGTAACATCCCAATTTTTAGTAAGCAGTCTTAACCTTGTAAATTTTGAAGTATGGAAGTTCTGTAAGTGATAATAAGTAAATAAAATACCTCTTTTGATACTAACTTCCGGTAGCACTCTGATTGGGACATTACCAAGTAAAATATTATTGAGCAAGCAATTTTCGAGTGGATCA
Source organism: Clitoria ternatea (assembly GCA_037962975.1). Lineage (NCBI taxonomy): Eukaryota > Viridiplantae > Streptophyta > Magnoliopsida > Fabales > Fabaceae > Clitoria > Clitoria ternatea. Next base: position 81,505,134 of record CM075672.1, read on the forward strand.
TGTCTGAGATAAGACTGTCCGAGTGTAAAAAGGAATCGGATTTCAAGTGAGATGTTTCCGAGTGAGTCATGACCGAGAGAACCACTTCCGAGTGAAGGGAGTCCTGGCCTCGGAGACATTTCTGAGTGAAGCGTGTCCAAGAGAACCACTTCCGAGTGAAAGGGGCTCTGACTTCAAATGAGCACCTTTCGGGCAAAGACGTTTCCAAGTTCCATACTTCCTGATGGAGTGTCTTCGAGTGACACGTTTCCGAATGAAACGTCTCCGAGTGAAACGTTTCCGAGTGAAACGTCTCCGAATGAAACGTCTCCGAGTGAAACATTTCCGAGTCAAACGTCTTTGAGTGACACGTTTCCAAATAAGACGTCTCCGAGTGAAACATTTTCGAGTGAAACGTCTCCAAATGAAATGTCTCCGAGTGAAACATTTCCGAGTCAAACGTCTTCGAGTGACACATTTCCGAATAAAACGTCTCTGAGTGAAACATTTTCGAGTGAAACGTCTCCGAATGAAATGTCTCTAAGTGAAACGTTTCCGAGTCAAACGTCTTCGAGTGACTCGTTCCCGAATGAAACGTCTCCGAGTGAAACGTTTCTGAGAAAAGTACTTCCGAACGAAGAAAAGCTTTGATTTCGAATGAGTACTTCTCGGGCCGAGATATTTCCGAGCAGTGAATTCCCGAGTGGGGTATCTCTGAGTTGAGTGTAACTTTCCCAAATGGGTTGTCTCCGAGTGTGACACTTCCGTGTGGGATGGCACCGAGTGAGACATCTCCAAGTGGGATAACACCAAGTGAGATTTTCGATTTTTGCGTGGTATGGCACCGATTGAAATATACCGAGTGAGTTATTTTCAGGGGAAATACTTCTGGACAGAAAGGTTTTGATTTCGAATAAGTACGTTTTCGAGTGAATAGTTCACAGGGGAAGTAAATATCTGAGTGGTGAACCCCTTCATTCTATTCGTGCTTGGGTGTCTTAAAGATTGCCTAGAGCCTGTGCTCGGGTCCATATTCAAAGTTGCCGAGAGCTTATGCTCGGGTTCATCTTCGAGATTACCTTCGACTCTGAATGATCCTTTTAGTTGTAAGATTTCTGAGTGACGCAACTCCGAATGATCTTTCGGTTGTAAATTTCTGAGTGACGCACTTCCGAGAGAAATACTTTCGAGTGAAGAAAGGCTTTGACTTCAAATAAAGTACTTTTCGGGTAAAAATATATCCGAGTAGAGAATTTTTGAGTGAATCAATTCTGAACAAAAAATGGCTGATTTTGAACGAGCACTTTTCGGGCAGATATATTCGAGTGAGATATTTCTGAATAAGGTGTCTCCGGGTGAGACATTTCCGAATGAGTCACTTCCGAGGAAGGAAAGGCTATGACCGAGTGTTTCAAACAGAAACATTTCCGAGCGAATTCCCTCCGAGTGAAGCAATTCTGAACAAAAAGAGGCTCTGATGAATACTTCTCGAAAAGAGATATGCCTAAAATACTGAAAATAGTGTCAGAATTGGTAGGGGACATGATCAATAGAACCTGGCTGGATCAGGGCTGGGATAGTGACGCCATTCCTAACCAATTTCGAAAAGGTTCGCTCATGCTGGAAGGAACATCCCTACTTAGTGATCGGTCCGCTAGTTCGCGCAAATCCGAATAGGTTATCACGGACGAGCCACATGCAGGGAAACTTGCACATTTTACTCCAATCATGTCGTTTTGTACATATTTTAATATTTTTACTTTAATCATACAAGCTCCATTATGTAAGCTGCGGAAATGGTCAACAATACAGCTCATTTTCTTATCTAAAACCTCCATTATTACCACAATTAACGTACCTAACATCCCACTACAATCCTATTATGAAAAGCTTGTCCCTTACTTGTCATTTGCATCATAAAATTGATACCACATCTTGTTCTCAAGTCTGAATTCTTAGAATAAGCTAAAGTTAGTAAAGTCTCTCTCTCTCTGTTCCTTTTCTCCATCAAGTCACTCTTGATCTGAAACTAGGACAATAAGAGAACGTTTTCAACTACTCTAGGATCTTCCATCAAGGTAAGGGGGGTATATTCTCTGGTATCTTGGGGGGGGGACCGTGTGTTTGGAAAGACTAAGGTACTTTTGGTCCTTACCTTTCCGAGGGCAGGTTCGGGAATTGTTGTTAAATTAAGATGCTTTAATTTTTATATTTGTTTTATATAATTTTTATTGCTATGTATATGATTAATTGGCTGTGTTGATTATTTCTAACCATGATGATTAAGTGGATATGTTAAGTGTTAAATTATGAAAATATTAAGAACCATGGGTGTCTATGTGGATTCCAATGAGGAAGTTTTGAAAGACGAGATAAACAAGGAAATAAGGATGAAGGGTCACCATTTATATCACTGTTACTGTTATTATGATTATGATTATAATTATAATTACAATTGTGAATATGATTATTATTATTATTATTTACTATTAAGCTTAAAGGCTGGCTTTGCCACCTTACTCTCTACATTTATCTTTCTTTCTATTTCTGCTTATTTATATTATAATGGACGGCTCTGTCGCCTTATTCTTAACAATTGTTTTTATTTTATTTAAATTCTGTCATTTATTTTATCGAATATACAATGGCCAGCCCTGTCACTGTATTCTCTGCATTTATTTTCCTTTTATTTTTTTATATATATTATAAAACAGACGATGCCTTATTATTATTATTATTATTATCATTATTATTATTGTTACTAATATTATTATTGTTTTAGTTATGAATAATGAAATAAGGAACATACTACTTAATCTTTAAACGAAGCATTATTTTTAACCAAGATATAATCGATATATTTTTTAGAATAAGAATAAATAGAATAATAAAAATAACCTAACTCATGCATTCCATAACAACATTATTGATTGTGATAGTTGTAAATATGTTAACTATATTATTTATGTTATATTATCTGTTGACTGGATATGTCCGCACCAGGAACCTTCAGGGTCTAGGGTATATACTCACCGTTTCTGATTAATAATAACAGAGGAGTTAGGAAACCAAGAACCAGAGTACGAAGAACATCAATACGTTGGACCAACTGGGAGCACTCAATAAAAGTAGGATATATGTAGTTGAATATTTATAAATTAATAATAAGACAATGGATGAGTGTATGTATTTAAGGGTGCCTATGTGCCCCATTCTGTTAAGAGTACAATTGCTTATGGTTTGTGAATGATTATGTGAATTACCTACTATTTGCTTCCACTGATCTGCCATTATTTTACTTTAAAAAAAAATTTCACTTTTTCTAAAAACTTTTAACCTCTTAGTTAAATAGGATGAACCTATAGAAGGGTCTGTCTTATTTAACCGAGGGTGTTACAGGGGCAGCCTGTACAGGACGGGTTCTGGGAATGATGATGAGAACATGAATTAAGAATGGGCCCACATGTGTTCATATGAATTAATAAGAAAAGTGAATGGTTTGGATACAATGAAAGAACTCATGCACTGTATTATATAACATGAATATATGATTGTGAATGATTAATGATTGTGATAAGATACCTCTTTAAAATGCTAAGGATTAGTGATAAGTGTGCATTGTGTGTTTTTTTGTTGTTGTTTTTAAGTCTAGTTTTTAGGGTTTTTGCATATTATTTCATGCCCGATTCCCTTGATTTTGATTTATTTCCACATATATTACTTGGTTGTTCCTATTTTGTAGGATCAATGATATTCTAGGTCTTTTTTAAGGAAAAATGGCAAAGTTGATGAAAGAAGAGACCTTTGAGGCCTAAAGGAGTGTATTTTGGCAAGGTTGGAGGAAACTACTACCAATTGTGACAAACTACTAGTTGTGGTTAGCACTGGAAAAAGGGAAAAGCAAGTTAGAAGCCACCACTGGCCGTGGTTATCTACCACTGGCCGTGGTTATCCACCACTGGCCGTGGTGGGCATTGTGTAGCAAAGAACAGGAAGTCAGAAGCCACCATTGGCCATGGTTGGCTCTGCCTATTACCCGAAGTTGCAAAATTTCATCTAAAAGGGATGAGGACTCGAACCACTAGTCGTGGTTGTCCCCTATAAGGCCTAAATCTCTAATTTGTTTAGGGTTTTAGTTGGGCACTTAGGGGGGATAGTGGAGAGTTCTGTAGAGATAGTTAGAGAGATAACTTTTGGGAGATTTTGAGGGTCTCTTAAGAAGCTTTCATTAGGAATCAAGAGTCAAGACCATCAAGGGAAATCAATTATGCAGATTTGGGATGAAGAATTAGGAATCCTAGTGAGAACTAATTTGTGATTTCTGAATCCCTATTTTACACTTTTGATATCTTTTATGCTTGGCATTGATTTTGTGATGTGTGACATGATGACAACAATCCTTATGGCACACTAAACTCTTTTCTTAGGGCTAAGGATAGAGTATGCCTATGTTACAATTAATTGTTCTTCGCATTCCAATCTACGTGATCTCAATTTCTATTCAATTTATGTATGCCCAATGCTTCTGTAAGACTTAGAGATAAGTGTAGATGATCATAAATTATAGGCTAAATACACCTTTTGGTCCTCTATCTCTTAAGTTATTTCCAGATTGGTCCCCTATCATTTTTTAATTCAAAATGGTCCTCTAACTTTTTAAAAAGGTATTTGTTTGGTCCTTTTTTGATTCAAAATAGTCCCCTAACTTTTTAAAAAAGGACCAAATTGACACATTTTTAGAAAGTTAAGGGACTATTTTGAAATAAAAAAATAATAAAGGACCAATCTGAAAATAACTTAAGAGATAGGGGACCAAAAGGTGTATTTAGCCAAAATTATATGGGTAATCGAGAGATTGGCATGTAATTCGAAAATACCTAAATTGAACCTATGATTTTGATTTACGACGGTAAGCGAAATTGTTTGAGGGTTAATCAGATTTCCATAGAACGTAAAGGGTCTAATTAACAAATTGAACGAGGTTCTTTGGGAATTAGGCACGTTAATAGGCTTTCAAGAGAAAGGTATTAATTAACTTAGGGGAATCTGCCTTAGAAACAAAATCATGTAATTGGATAGGCGAGTAACCTTTAATTTTGATACTGGCATATGAACCCTTAATACCCCAAGATTTACCTTTGATTCAATTTCTCAACTTCGCTCTGATTTTCTTCTATAAAAGACGTTGAACTTTTTATTTTCTAATTTACTGTTCATCATCATTTTGATACTACATTTTAATCGATTCACTAGATAATTGAACCACCATTATAACTAGTACTTGGGCATAATCTCTGTGAGAATGATATCTTTTTATTACTTCGATACCCCGTGTGCTTGCGGTAGGCTATCAAGTGTTTAGCACCGTTGTCGGGGATTGTGGTTTCCCCCAATATTCGCTAAGCGGTGTTTGATTAGACTAGTGTGCATTTTCTGCATATTTTCTGCATTTTTTTCTTTCTGTAATTCTAGTTCTATTTTAATTTTTCTGTAGAATTATGCTTATTTTTCTTGGTTGTATATAAATTTGTGCAGGCCTCTTTATGTGAAAAAGCGATAGCTTTGAGCATATATTTGATCTTGAGATTGAAAGAACTCTTCAAAATATCAGACTTCTTAGAACATGCATTGAGCAAAATAGGCACCAGCCTTCAAGTTCAACAAGCCAAACACAAATGGAAAATCAAGACAATAGAGCACTTCGTGATTTTGTAGTGCCTAATTCGATGGGTTGAAGGTTTAGCATCACTAGACCCAACATTGAGGCAAATAATTTTGAGTTGAAGCCATCCTTACTCTCGATGGTTCAACAAAGTCAGTTTGGAGGATTGCCATCCAAGAATTCCAACTTGCATCTTCAGATTTTCCTTGACTACTGTGATACACTCAAGGTGAATGGGGTCTAAAATGATGCAATCCGGCTTAGGCTTTTCCTATTTTCTCTAAGGGACAAGGCCAGAGCTTGGTTGTATGCGCTTCTGGAGGGGTCAATCGCTACATGGGAGAAGCTGTCTCATGCCTTCCTTGACAAATATTATCCAAGAAGCAAAATAGACCACTTGAGGAAGAAAATCATCACTTTCGCTTAGAAAGATGATGAAACTCTTTATGATGCCTGAGAGAGGTACAAAGAAATGCTCTAGGAATGCCCACACCATGGTATTGAACACTGGTTAACGGTGCATATTTTCTATAAAGGGCTCACTCCAAACCAGAAGGTAACCTTGGATGCCGCAGCTAGCGGTGCCTTAATGAGTAAAAACATGGAGGAAGGTTACAATCTCATTGAGGAGGTTGCCCAAAACACATACCAGTTGTCTTCAGAAAGGGGTTTACCAAGAACTCCAGGTAAGTACTTTGTTGATGTTCTCTCTTTATTAACTGCTAAAGTAGAGGCATTATCTATTAAAATTGATAAATTTGATAAATTAGGAACAGGTACTTCTAATCTTGTTTATGAGTTGTGTGGTGTTTCAGGTCATAATATTTTAGGTTGTCAGCTTGGAGTGACTCAGAATACCGAGCTAGAGATACAACAGGTGGATGCTATTGGGAACTACGGTGGAAATTATGGCAATAATTTCTGACAGCCACAAGGAGCACCTAGTTTTCAAAACAGACAACCTCCCTATCAAGGAAATCAGAGTAATTTCAGACAACCACAAGGGCCATACATTCCACAGAAATCTAAGCTGGAGTCCTTGATGGAGACCTTTGTGACCACCCAGTTAAAACAAAATGATAAGTTCTCTAATGCTATTAAGAAGCTGACCTCCAAGGTGGACACTCTTGCTACTCATAATAAAATGTTGGAGAACCAGATTGCTCAACAAGCTTCATCCTCTTAGAGAATGCCAGGAACCTTTCCTGGAAAGCCTCAAACGGGACCTTCCAGTCACACCATGGCTATCACTCTTAGGAGTGGTACACAGTATGATGGTCCAGTTGGCATGACTGAGGAGGAGGCCAAGAAAGAAAAGAAAGTGGAAGATTCTTATTCTCATCCAGTAAATGAGGAAGAGAAACAAAGTGAAAAGAAGGAGGAGGTGAAACCATATCAGCCTCCAGTTTCATTTCCTCAACGCTTGACCAAGGCTAAGCTTGATAAACAATTTGGTAAGTTTCTTGAAGTTCTTAAAAAGCTTTATGTTAATGTTCTTTTTACAGATGCCTTGCAGCAAATGCCAACATATGCAAAGTTCCTGGAGGACATTTTATCCAATAAAAGGAAATTAGAGAAGGATGGTACAATAGCACTCACTGAGGAGTGTAGTGCTTTAATCCAAAGGAAGCTACCAACCAAGCTTCAGGATCCAGGTAGTTTTTCTATCCCTTGTATGAATGGTGACATGGCTATTGATAGAGCACTATATGATTTAGGAGCTAGCGTTAGCTTAATGCCATTGTCTATTGCTGAAAAATTAGGATTAGGTGAATTGAAACCTACTAGGATGTCATTGCAATTAGCGGATAGGTCTATTAAATATCTTGTGGGTATTTTAGAAGATTTGCCTGTTAAAATAGGTAGATTTTTCTTTTCTGCTGACTTTGTTGTTTTGGAAATTGAGGAGGATTTTATGGTCCATATTATTCTAGGCAGGCCATTTTTGGCAACCGCGGGTGCGGTATTAAATGTTAAAAATAGAAAATTATCTCTGACTATTGGAGACCAAAAGGTAGATTTTAGTTTGAAAGATGCTTTAAAGAAACCTTTTGATGATGTTTGTTCTATGGATTTTATTAACCAAGTGGTGAAGGAAGAAACTCTTCCTAAGGATCCACTTGAATTTACTTTATTAATTGAGCCTGTAGGAACATCTAATTGTTTGGAAGAGAATGCCTCACTTAAACATGATATTGAAGTCATGTGTGAGAAAGAGGTAAGCTCAACTGTTGAATTGAAGCCTTTATCAGCTTCACTGAGGTATGAATTTCTTGGACCCAACTCTACATATCCTGTCATTGTAAATGCTGACTTGAATCCATGTGAAACTGAGAAGCTTTTGCAACAACTTAGGTTGTATAAGAAGGTTATTGGTCATACAATGGATGATATAAAGGAGATTAGCCCTTCCTTTTGCATGCATAGCATAACTGTAGATGATGAGAGTTGTAACATCCTAAATTTTAAAATAAAGGATTAATTAAGGGAATAATTATTAAATAGTTATATGTGGGTTATTTAATGTCCCAAAATATTAGAAATAATTAAATTAAGATTTTTGGAGACTACTCATAATTTATTGGAGCCGAATAAGCTGAAATTAAGCCCGATTAAAATATGGGTGTCAGACCAAGTATCTCCGATTGGGATGATAGTGGTCAGGGCTGTTAAGAATATTATTGGGAGTCTGAATATGTATTCGTAATTATTTTTAGATAAATTATTGAGCCTGAACAGAGATCCTGTTTGTGGTAAAATGATGAGATATTAATACAAGGATAAAAATTAAAAGCAAAAACCTTCATTTTCCCCCCTCATTTTCGTTCATGTGCTGAATGCATTTGGGAAAACACTCCTTTTCTTCTCCTACTCTATTCTCTTCATCACTTTCTCTTCAAAAACCTAAGATAAAGTGGTGTCTCCCTCTTCCTTTGCCATTTTCGTTTGGTTAGAGCTTGAAGGAAATCATCAAAGCTTGAAGTCTCCTCCTTTTCCCCTCCATTTTCATTTGGATTTTCTCTCCCTCTTTGGAACCCATTTTCATTTTGGGTGAGGTAAGCTCTTCTCACTATTTTGTTTGGGTTTAATGTTATGTTTGTGAGTTATTAGGACTTGGGAGAGTAATGTATATGAATGGGGGTTGGTGAAGAGCCATAAATGTGTATAAACCCTAGAGTGGGTTGTCATAAATGCTAACTTTAATGATAATAAATGAGGAAGATAAACTTATTGTTGGAAGGAGATGAAGGTTGATGATTATTTATGAATGTTGATGATTCTATATGTATGTTAATGTAGGATCCATTCCAAACAATGAGGCAGGAACGTCGTATCAATCGGAATTCTTCTCTTGAGGTAGGAGAGGAGTCTTTATGTTCTAAATGCATGAATTGAATAGTATATGATTGTCATATGTGACAATATGTATGTGTCTTGCTTGTCATGTTATGAAGAATTGTAATGTATGTATGATGTTGTGATGTATTTTGGTAACATGCATTGATGCATTTAGAATAATTTTGGTGTGCTATATGGTGGCGTGGATTGTTTGACAATGTGGTGTCTTGAATATGATGTTATACTTATGTCCACCATAAATGTGAAATGAATATAGTTGATGTTTGATTGAGAATGGGTGTGAATGAATAGCATACCTCGATTGATAGTGAAAGATTGATGTCGTTGTGTTTGATGATGGAATTGAATTATGTTAATGAGAACTATTAAGAATGCCACATGAAAATTTAAACCAATGACAATAACCAACGATAATAAATTAACTAAAAGCCTTGTGGTGATGTTGGTGATGATGATGATGATGATTGATGAGTGACATGATTAGGATGCATAGAGTGAGAAATGCATATGATTGGCATTTGCATCCATGGCATACTGCATAGCTACCGATGTTGGAATTTTAGGGGATTCCCCCGGTTGGCCTAGTGGGAGGGCGACTCTGTGCATGACCGATTTGTTATTTCCCATGTGACTCGATGTGTAAGTCATGAAGCTGCCTATGTTGTGCTACGGGGAGCCAGATGTAGTTGACCCTTGTAAGGGGTGGCTCTTGATGAGCAGGTGTCCCCGGTGGTCCTTAGGATCACAACTGTATTGGTGTATGCACTATAAGCTTTTATGCTTTTTCATTTGTATCATTTTTCTGCTTATCAATAAATTAAGTATTTTAGTTTAAAATTGTTTTAAAACGTATTTATCCTTGGAGTAATAGGTCATATGAAAGTTATTCCTAAAATGTCCCTAGTCAAGTATTTACATGGGGACATGTAAATACATTGAGACTAGTGTGTGAGTCTACTGATAACCTGATCTCATAGATCATAGATATAGATGATATCAAGTCTTCACACGGGTACACATTAAGAGTAATGATGTACTGGACAGACCCACCATGAGAACATTGCATGGATCGTTACATGAATGTCATAAATGATTCTCAATGTGATAATGGTATATATAGTCCTTTGACTTGAAGTCACTATAATTCCTACATGAGAAGTTTGTTATTTTAATACAATTAAATGTCTTCTGTAACAAGAGGACTATAAAGGTTGTGATTAGGCAATAAACAAATTATGCAGAGGGATGTGAGTGATGTAGATAGGATTTGTCTCTCGTATGTGACAGGAGTGATATCTATAGGCCACTTGATGGAGTAAGACTAAGGAAACGGATGGCCATGCTAGAAAGAATAAATATTAGATATTTATTCGGATCAAGTCTACTCCGGTATCAAGTAAAATAAATTGGGCCGTACAAGGATGACACGATCATGCCTTAGGCCTAATTAGGATATCATGACAAAAGGAACAAACATATAAAATAATTATCACTTATACGTTATGTTGATATTAAATAATATTCAGACATAATGATGCATTGCTAGATGCCGCTCTTATTTTATATTAATAATAAAATAGTTTATTATTAATATGACTAGGTATTTTACCTATAGGGTCACACACATAGAGTAAGCCCATCAAAAAATGTTTTGTTTTATTTTAGTTGGACTAAAATAAAGCTATTGGGCCTAACTTATTTAGGATGAGTAAGGAGCCCACTCTTTAAAGAGAAAAAATTAGGTCAAACCTAAGCCTATAAATAGAGCATAAGATGCTCATAGGCCGTTCACTAAAGTGAGACACAAATTCACAAAAGTTGCAAGAGCTACACGCCGTGAAACTAGCAGTTAGCAAGTGTGGCGATTCTGGTGGGAGTGCTCATGTGGACTCCTAAAGGACGAGGCTACAACTGCTTTGGTGTTCTTCAAGAGGTAATCCTAAAATGATTTTTTTTTGTGTGTTTGTCTTATGCTTTGAAACACGGCGCTTTGCAAATCCTATGGGAATCCTTGTATTTCCGCTGCTCATGTACTAGGGATTCCCTAATCGTGGTATCAGAGCCAGGTTGCAAAACCGTGTTTTGGGTTATCGCATATGATGCATATTATTATAATGATTAATCATGTATATGGTATGACCTCTGTTTTGGCATGATACATATGTTTTTGAGTTATTCTTTGTAAATTGTATATGATGTATGTTATAGAGTTTCTCAATTTTAGTATGCATGTTGTTTCCATTTAAATTTGTATGATGAATGAGTTTATGCAATTTTCATATTTGATATGTTTTTTTACTCATATGATAGTCATCGTACAAATTATGAATCAATTGAGTTGATCTTCTAACATGAATGGTTCATGTTATGGGGTGTTAAGTGATAAGGTTTAAGTGTTAAACCGAGTCCGTTCCTTAATCTAGGATTCAAGAGTTAAAACCTAGACGGCCGTCATGGAAAGCCATTGCATGTTGGCATTGGCGCAAGTTGAATTCTAGGTTTTGAAACCCTAAACGGGCTGCCTCCATGTGCCTTGACGGCTATGTTATGAAGCATTCGCAATAAGGAATTAAGGTTTCAAAATGGTTGAAACCCTAGCCGAAATTTTAGAGCTGTTAATGGTCACAGGGACGTTCTTGCTAGGAAAGACTTGGTACTTAAGTGGGACCCCACATTCTCTACGTAGCGCCTTATTACCGACCCCACGTGTTTAATTGCCTGTTTTAAAAATTAATTACTCTTTTAATGCTTTTAAATGGGTTATAATCCATTAATTAACACGTTGCATGGTGAATGGTTATAGTCTTAGTTATTTTATTTAAATACAGCCTGTGTGTTGTGCCTCTCTCTATTCTATTGTATTTCTTTTCTCAACCCTTCACTCGTATGTAAAACGAGTTTCTATTTAATCATGTAATCTTGATCGGGCCAACAAAGTAGAGACTTAGAAGAAAACCAAGGAGTGGTGACTCTAAGAGGATGATGGATTCAAGAAGTAGGACTTCATGAAGCCATGGCAATATAGTTCCTCTAGGTTTATTTATTTATTTATTTTTCTTCTAGGAAGACCATAACCATCTCATACTTTCGTTTGCATGCTTTAGGGATAATTTTATTGCGTTAAAGCGTTTAACAAAGATGGTAATTTTAAAATAAATTAAAATCCCTCAGAATAAGTTATAAACGTCTTCCAATAAGTACACTCATCAATACTAATGTCAATAAATAGTGGGTCTGCCAAAGCAGGGCACTATCATTTATATTAGTAAGACATGATGGGATAATGGTAATATCCAAACTGTTTTATTGGGCTTTAACTTAACTAAGTTTTCAATTGTATTGAATATAACTTAGAGGCATAAACATTGGGCTAAATATTCATAAGATGAATAATCAATAATGGTTACTTAACCCAGTGACTAAGAGTTATATAAAGATACAATTGGAAAAAGTTTCCTACCTAAATAACCAAGTATTAGGTGATCAGCCAAAGCTGACTTAACACTTGGGAAAATATGGATCTTAGCCCACTAGAAAATCTGCCAACGGGATTTTCTGATTCGTGAGGGGTATTTTGTTTTGAATCAAAATAGTGGGAGACATATTTAATTTAAATGACCATAATTTAAATATGTTTTGAAAATGATACTTACTACATATTTTCTATTTTAGATAACCATGACATCAAACACACCTTTGAACCTTTCGTTGCGATCAATCCTAGACAAGGAAAAATTGTCTTTTTCCAACTTCCTTGACTGGTATAGAAACTTGAGGATTGTCCTCAAACAAGAAAAAAAATAGTATGTCTTGGAAAGTCCAGTTCCGGAACCACCCATTGTAAACGCCTCTAAAGCTGACAAGGATGCTTATAAGAAGCATCAGGATGATGCTTTAGATGTCCAATGCCTTATGTTGGCTACCATGTCTCCTGAGCTTCAGAAGTAACATGAGCACATGGAGGCTTTTGATATGATCAAAAACCTAAGGAAGCTATATAAAGGTCAAGCTGATAAAGAAAGATATAAAGTTTCCTCAGCCCTATTTAGCTGTAGACTTAAAAAGAGAGGTTCTGTAGTACCTCATGTGCTCAAAATAATTGGGTACTTGGAGAATCTAGCTAGGCTAGGATTCCCCTTCCCTTAAAAGTTAGCTACCGATCTCATTTTGAAACTATTACCTAATAGTTTTAAGCCCGTCATCATGAATTATAACATAAATGCATTAGAGAAAACATTACCAGAGCTACTCAATATGTTGAGGACTGCTGAGCCCAATATTTCTAAAGGAAAGGGCAAGGCCATAATGATGGTCAATTCTGGCAAAGGTAAAGGAAAGGGCATGTATAAAGGCAAAGGAAAGGCTGTTGCTAGAAATGGCAAGAAAATTTGGAAAGGCAAGGATAAGCCAAGTACATTATCCTTAAAATCTGTGGGTGGGGTGGCTAAGGAAGGTAAATATCACCATTGTGGACAAAAGGGACACTGGAAGAGAAACTGCCCAAAGTACCTAGAAGAGCTTAAGAAGAAGGGAAGTGATACTTCCACTTCAGGTATTTTTGTTATAGAAATTAACATCATGGGTATTATATACTGGATGTGGATCTCACATTTGTCTTAATGTGCAGGATCTAAGAAGGAGTAGGCAGTTGATAAAGGGTGAGGTAGACCTACGCATTGGAAATGGAGCAAGAGTTGTTGCATTAGCTGTAGGGACTTATTTTTTATCCTTGCCCTCATGGTTAGTCCTTGAATTGGATAATTGTTATTTTGTTCCGGCAATAAGGAGAAACATTATTTCTATTTCTTGTCTTGATAAGAAAGGGTTTTCCTTTATAATAAAGAACAATAGTTGTTCTGTTTATTTAAATGACATGTTTTATTGTTGTTCAAATTTGAGTAATGGACTTTATGTTCTAGATCTAGAAACCCCTATCTATAACATTAATACTAAAAGGGTTAAAACAAATGATTTAAACCTAACTTATCTTTGGCATTGTCGCCTAGGACATATAAATGAGAAACATATTTCTAAACTCCATCAAGATGGATATTTAAAATCTTTTGATTTTGAATCAATAGATACATGCGAATCTTATTTATTGGGGAAGATGACTAAGACCCAATTTACTAGGAAAAGTGAAAGGGCGAGTGATCTTCTTGGCTTGATACATAGTGATGTATGTAGGCCCATAGGGACAATGGCTAAGGGAGGTTTTAGTTACTTCATCACTTTTACTTATGATTTTAGTAGATAAGGATTTGTCTTTTTCATGAAACATAAATCAGAATCCTTTGAAAAGTTCAAGGAGTTTAAACATGAAGTAGAGAACTAACTTGGCAAGACAATTAAAGCTCTTTGATCCGATCGAGGTGGTGAATATTTAAGCCTAGAGTTTGATGAATATCTTAAAGAGTGTGGGATTATATCTTAACTCACTCCCCCTAGAACACCAGAATGGAATGGGGTTTCTGAGCGGAGAAATAGAACCTTGTTGGACATGGTTTGATCAATGATGAGTCAAACTGACTTCCCTAACTCATTCTGGGGACATGCTTTGTTGACAGCAACTTTCACACTTAACCGTGTTCCATCAAAGGCTGTCATAAAGACACCATATGAGATATGTACTGGAAAACGACCTAGTATGTCTTTTCTTAAGATTTGGGGCTGTGAAGCTTATGTTAAGCATCAAAGTTCTGATAAACTCAGGCCCAAGTCAGATAAATGTCTTTTTGTGGGATACCTAAAAGAAACTAAGGGTTATTATTTTTACAATCCTACCGAGGGCAAAGTGTTTGTTGCTAGGAATGTTGTATTCTTAGAAAGGGAAATCATCTCTACAAGAATCAGTGGGAGGAAAGTAGAACTTGAAGAAATTCAAGACTTACAAGGCATTGAAGAACCAATGGTGGAAATGGAGCAAGAACCACAAAATGTTGTGATAACACCAACTCTAGTAGCACAAGACTTGCGTAGATCAGGTAGAATAGTCAATAACCTGAAAGATATGGATTTCTTGTAACTCAGGAAGGAGACGTATTCTTAATGGATCAAAATGAGCCAACATCTTATGAAGAGGCCCTACAAGTCCAAAATCTAAGAAATGGCTAGAAGCCATGGAATCTAAAATGGACTCCATGTACACTAATCAAGTTTGGAACTTAGTTGATGCACCTGAAGGGGTAAAACCTATAGGATACAAGTGGGTTTTCAAAAAGAAAACTGGCATGGATGGTAAAATAAGTACCTTTAAAGCAAGGTTGGTGGCTAAAGGTTTCAAGCAAATACATGGTATAGACTATGATAAAACTTTTTCCCCAGTTCGTATGCTAAAGTCTGTTTGGATTCTGCTTGCTATTGCTGCATACCATGATTATGAGATATGGCAAATGGATGTCAAGACTACTTTCGTTAATGGAAATCTTCTTGAGGAAGTGTACATGACATAACCCAAAGGCTTTGTTAAGCCTGAAGCATCCAGGAAGGTGTACAAACTATAACGTTCCATATATGGACTTAAGCAAGCTTCCAGAAGCTGGAATCTTCGTTTTGATGAAGTTGTTAAACAATTTGGCTTTACTAAAAATGAGGATGAACCTTGTGTCTATAAGAAGGTTAGTGACTGCATAATTGTTTTTCTGGTCCTGTATGTTGATGACATACTACTTATTGGAAATGACATTCCTACTCTTCAGTCTGTAAAGAGTTAGTTGGGAAGCTGTTTTTCTATGAAAGACTAAGGTGAAGCAACCTACGTGTTGGGAATTAGGATCTATAGAGATAGATCAAGAAAACTTCTTGGCCTAAGTCTGAATACATACATAGACAAAGTGTTAAAAAGGTTTAACATGTAAGATTCCAAGAAAGGAACTTTGCCTATTGTAACACCCTAATTTTTAATTAAATAAATAAAATCAACAGGGAAATTTTCCAAATTTTAAAGTTAATAAGCCGTACATAATCTGTTCAATTAACAACCGGGTCCAACGAGGAAAGAAGGGAAGGAGACAAGGAAAGAATTCATGCACAGCGAAGGAAGAAAACGCTTAAGCGAACCCAATGGCACCAGGTACACTCGCTCAAGCGAGAGCTAACTATGTTCGGGCGATTCTACTCAAGATCTCCAGTCCGTACTACACTTGCTGAAGCGATGCTACACTCGGCATCCTGACATTCCACTCAGTTTCTAGCGTATGGTTCACTCGGTAAATCATCACGCTCGTGCTTCACTCGGGAAGGTTCACTTCCTAATCCACTCGGACTAACCTTAATACCCGCCAGTTTCACCCTATCAGCATATCACACTCCGCTGCTCCACTCGATCGGATTATATACGTATACGTATTAGCAATCCGAAAATGATTCCCCAAGCCGCTCACTCGGAATCTATGAAGACTTCTCACTCGGGATAACTTTCAAGTCCATCACGCCACTCGGGGCATTCTACTCACTTTTCACTCGGCAACCATAATATTTCCTACGCTAATTTTCCTACTAAGTCAAGACTCACTCGGGTTCTCTGGCTACTTACTAATTTGTTATAATAAATCCACTTAGAGTCTTAGGCGTCGTTCCCCAGTCGGTGAACTCTCACTCGGCGGATTCTCACTCAGAATCGTTGATTATTCTCTGCTCAGAAAACCTCACAATCATCACTCACAGGATTCGCACTAACACCTACTCCAGACTATGCGACCTCGATCACTCGGACAATTCAACCTCTCATCTCTCGGAATGACTTGTCATCTCGCTTTTCCCCAACAACAACTTAGCTCCACTTCTACCCATAGTCATACTGACTTCCTATGCTGGGAAGGTATACTTATACATCCATGTTTATCGCTCGGACATCACCTACAGCATAGAATAAACACACAATATATATATATAGAGAGAGAAGTATTTAAAATAGTTACAACGCATTAACATGTTCCTTCTACCTGAAAGTGTTCAAGTTCTGATATAAAGGCTAAAGTCAAAATACGAGCCGGCCAAGGCTTAACAAGACCTTATACACAGTATGTACATATACACATATATTCCATAGTGCTCGGTTTCTCTGCTCCGCACTCGGCTCCTCCTTCATCTTTCATTCCGAGAGATATTCACTAAAAATGTGGCCACAGTAGGGGTGAGCTTTTCATAGAAAATGACAGCCAAGGACTCGGTATCAGTGTCAGTATGCACACTTACGTTCACTCGGTCGCATTCAGATTAAGTTAAGGCCATGCAAATTAGAATAATATCAATAACATACACTCACATACATACTACATAAAGTTTGTCTTTATTCACACATGCACATGCATCCACACACTCGGAATTCATTCATAACACCCAACACATGCCACGCGTACTATCCTACTCAACATCATATCTACATGCATGCCTGCGGATCCGACTTGAGTAATGACTTTCAGTTACAGTTCCCCCCTTACTGGCCTCTCGTCCATCAGCTCTTCCCGTGTGGTACCGGCCTCCCATTGGCGTCTCGAGACTCCTCTCTAGCTCCTACGGCTACCACGAGCTCTCTCAGGATCTAGCCAAGGTCTGTAGCTGGAAGTTATTCCCTCGGGGCTCATGGCCTTCCACGGGTCACCCCATTCCTACATACGCAACTTATGCGTTTAACCAGCAAGCAACATCACTCAACTGATACCTCCTTCAAAATCATCAAGGTAGAAGCATATTCAACATGGCCTCTATATTTACTTTGCCAATCACACCAACATGCACAGTGATCGACAATCAAGGTAATAACATCGGACGAATCAACTAACAGTCACACATTCATATTCTCACAGTATTAACAGAGGTAGAACCATGCATCTCACTCGGCTATATCAGAAGGCTAACAGACTACATTACCACTATCTTGTTTACATGCAATTATTATCTAACTACTTATCTTACACATGAAATCCAAGATCAACAATCATGCATAATATACAATCGTGACAGACACATGCATACACTTAAAGCAGTACATTCATCCGGTACCGTTCGTGGACCATGCATTTGACATGCAAGCGTCCCCTACCTACTGAAGGAATTCAAGAAGCTCTTCTGCTCCCCGATGTTTGGTCTGACGCCCTTTCTGGCTCGTCCAGCCCCCTTTTCGCACCGTCGTGCCCTGCAATCGTCTCGGGAATGGAGAGTTGTTCTTTCTCTGCTTTAGTGATCATCCTTCACCAGTCGGAGTGGCTATCACCTTTCTTCAGTACCGTCATCGTGGTCCCCAGTGATGAAGAATAAAAACAGGGGAAGAGAAGAGGACGAAGACGAAGAAGAAGAAAAGAGAGAATGAAGCAGTAAGGAAGAATGAATATCACGGTGATACAGGGTATGTATATGCATGCGAAGAGAAGAAAGTGAGATGGGAAAACATGAATCGTAGTCCACTCACATAACTCACCAATCACAAGCAGCCATCTTTTACCAACTAAATTAATTTGTCATTATTCCCTAAATTAAATTGATTATAATTAACAATTATCTTCCTACCTTGAAATCAAGGTCTTAATGGTTTATTTCATTCGGTATTTAACTTCAAAATTGGGATGTTACACCTATGGCTCATGGCATAAGCTTACCAAAAGCTCAATCTCCTTCCACTAAAGAAGAGAGAGAATGGATAAATAAGATTCCATGTGCATCTGCTATTGGATCAATCATGTATGCCATGATATGTACCCAACCAAATGTCTAGTACACTTTAAGCATGACGAGCAGATACCAGTCTGATCCCGGTGAAAGTCACTAGACTGCTATCAAGAATATCCTAAAGTACTTAAGAAAAACTAAGGATTCATTCTTGATATATAGAGGGGAAGAAGAGCTCATTGTAAAAGGTTACACTGATGCTAGCTTCCAAACTGATAAGGATGACTCAAGATCGTAATATAGGTACGTGTTTTGTCTAAATGGTGGCGCTGTAAGCTGGAAAAGTTCAAAGCAAGAGGTAGTTGCTGATTCTACTATAGAGTCTGAGTATATTGCTGCCTTAAATACTGCAAAAGAGGCAGTATGGATCAAGAAGTTCATAACAGAACTTGGGATTATTCCTAGCATTGTGGACCCTATAAGTCTCTACTATGACAATAGTGGAGAAATCGTACAAGCTAAGGAACCTAGATCACATCAACGATCCAAGCATATACTTAAGAGATTTCATCTTATTCGAGAGATCCTTGACTAAGGAGATGTAAAGACATGTAAGGTGCATACTGATGAGAATATTGCTGACCCACTCACAAAACCTCTTACACAACAAAAACATGAGGGGTGTGAACACGTATCTCGGTCCGGTCAGGTTTCACCAAGAGTAGGGATGTGCCTTTCCCAGGCGAAAGGATCTCTGAGAGAGGACAGCGCTTCAATTCTGACTAATCCTTCTGGCTGTAAGATTTCCGAGTGAAAAATGGATATTTCCGAGTGAAATATGGCTGTTCCTGAGTGAAATATCCGAGTAAGCTATTTTCGAGTGAAATATCCGAGTGAGTTGTTTCTGACTGACACGTGTCCAATTTGGCTGCCTCTGAGGGAGTTATTTCTGAACGAGGAAAAGGCTCTGGATGGTCATTTCTGAGTAGTATGACTCGGAATGATCATTTCCAAGTAGAGAGTCTCTGAGTGAGACGTTGCCGAGTGAATTGTCTCCGGGTGCGGTGTTTCTGAGTAGAAGAATTCCCGATTGAAGTACCTCTGCGGGAAAAGAGATTCTGACTTTGGATGAGTGCTTTTTCTGGACAAAGATGTTTCTAAGCGAATCTCTTCCGAGTGAATTGATTCTGAACAAAAAGGATTGAACTTTGAAAGAGCATTTGTCGGGCAAAGTTATATCCGAGTGAAGGATTCCCGATTAAAGCCAGTCTGAATGAAAAGCAAGTCCGATGTCTGATGAATACATCCGAGTGAAGGATTCCCGATTAAAGCCAGTCTGAATGAAAAGCGAGTTCGACTCCTGAGTGAATACATCCGAGGGATTGATTGACGATTGAAACCATTCTGAGTCCGACTCCCGAGTGAACATATCCGAGGGGTTGATTGACGATTGAAGCTATTCTGAGTCCGGCTCCTGAGTGGATACATCCGAGGGATTGATTGACGATTGAAACCATTCTGAGTCTGACTCCCGAGTGAACACATCCGAATGGTTTGATTAACGATTGAAACCATTCTGAGTCTGACTTTTGAGTGAACACATCCGAATGGTTTGATTAACGATTGAAACCATTCTGAGTCCGACTCCTGAATGAACATATCTGAAGGGTTGATTGACGATTGAAAAACCATTCTGATTGAAAAGAAGGCCGACTCCCGAGTGAATATATCCGAGGGGTTGATTGACGAGTGAAGCCATTCTGATTGAAAAGCAACGCCAATTCCCGAGCAATGTATCCGACCAAGCTTGATGAATGTGTCTGATTGAATTACTCCCGAGCAATGTATCCGACCAAGGTTCTCCGAGTGATTCAATTCCAGCGATGTGCTTCCGGGTGAAGCTTACTTCCCGATTGAATCAATTTTAAGTCAAAGAAAGAATGGTTCTGACCTGTCAGCCAGGGATATAGCCGAGTAAAATATTTTTTGAGGTGCCGATTGAATCAATTGTAAATAAGACTTCCCGAATGAGACGTTCAAGCAGAGGGGCCGAATGAATGCTTCAAGCAGAAGCGCTTCCGAGCAAAGCCCCTCCGATTGAAGCAACTTCGATTAAGTACTTCAAACAGTAATGCATCCGGACAAAGCAACACCGAGTAAAGCAATTCCGAATGGACAGAGGTCCTGATGAATGCTTCTCGAAAAGCAATTTCTGAGTCAATGATTTGTGAATTTAGGCCTTCACAACAAGTGTCAGAGGTCGGATCAGATCTGTGAGTTCGAGCTTTCACTCGGTCTTTTATAATAGAACACTTGTTCCGCTCGGATTAATTCCCACTGTGGGTGGATACCGGCTGAGGCACTAGTCCGAGTCATAAAGAAAACACCGGTTCTATATTTCCACTTGTTTGCCCATGCTGACTTGGATTCCCACTGTCCAAGTGGATCCTTGAATTATGGGGGGGCCGGCAACAAGACAAAGGAAGAAATAATAAAGAATTCCCACCAGCCGCTGTTCTCTATGGTTGTCAAGGTCCAGGCTGTTTCTCCAACACACCATCCAAGTTGATTTGCTAATTTTATGGGGCGGCTGATAACAAACAAAAATCAAAATAATAAGTTATTCATTAACTGCTGTTCCCCATAAAATCATTGGTAGCCAGGCTGTTCAGGCAATCAGTGCACACCTGGGATTTCTATAAATACTCCAACGAAAGACGAAACCAGGAGAGAGGCTGAAGCTTTTCATTTGAGAGAACTAGAACTTTTCTTTTTTGAGAGAAAAAAAACAGTATCTTCATTTCCTTTGCTCCTTCTAAATCATCCACACCGTCCTGCTCCTCCCTAAGTCCTCCATACCGTCCAGCTCCTCCTTAAACCCACAACACCGTGCTGCTCCTCTCTTAAATCTTCACACCACAACATCCAACTCTTCCTAAATCCCTTCACACAACACCGTCCAACACCTCCGTCCACATCACACCGTCCAGCACCTCTTCCCTACACACCATACCGTCCAGCGTTCTGTTCTCCCTTTACAACACCGTCCAAGCTCCTCCTAAATCCTTTACACCGTCCAGCACCTCCGTCCATACCACACCGTCCAGCACCTCTTCCCTTCACACCATACCGTCCAGCGTTCTGTTCTCCCATCACAACACCATCCAGCTCCTCAAAAACCCACAACACCGTCTAGCTCCTCTCAGATCCACACTGTCCAGCTCCTCTTAAATCCACACCATCACTCAACCCTCTCTCACCATACCAGTCCCACTCTGCTTCTCACTTTTAATGCTTGTATTTATTTATTTTTTATCAAATTAATTGATGTTCGATGGCTCTGTTTCCTTTTCAATTAATAGTTAATTTCCATTGATTGGATTAGTCTCCCATCAAGATCTGTTCCTCATTTTCAATATTGCATTTATTTATTTTTTCTATCAAATTAACTGTTATTTGATAGATCCATTTCCTTTCCAATTATTAATTAATTTCCATTGATTGAGTTAACCCCTCACCAAGATTCATAATAAATATTAACAAGAATGAGTGCTTCACATATTCTATTTGGACTAGCCTAAAAATTGTAATAATTATTTTATTATTATTATTATTATTATTATTATTATTATTTTCTTAAAAAGGAGGAGCGAGATTAATTTGGACGAGACGTCCTGTTAATCTCATTTTTTTTATAATATCCTTTTTAAAAAAGGTGGAGCAAGGTTAATTTGGACGAGACATCCTGTTAATCTCATGTAAAAATTCCGTGTTCATTTTTGTTTATTTTGTCATTTCGTATGCTTTCTTTTCATGAAGAAGTTAAAATAATTTCTAGGTTAATTATAATGCACGCTATCATATTGAGGTAACCATTTTCATAACGGACAGTTGTGAGGTGCTAATACCTTCCTCACCTGTAATTAGACTCCCGAACATGGAATTTTATTTTTATAACCAGTGCTTTAACAAAGGTTTTTTCGGTATTTTATCCTTAAAAAATATTGGTGGCGACTCCCTGTTTTCTTTTCGAAAGGATTTCGAAACTCGTGTTAATATTTTTGAGGGTCGGCCGTGCCCCTGCGATCCCGGTCGTGACAGATGGCGACTCCACTGGGGACTTAGAGAGTCAAGCCAGTCAATTTGATAGCGCATGTTTTAATTAGGATACTAATTATTTAACTTCTTCCTTTATTTTATTTTTCTGTCAATGTTTGTATATGGTTTCTGTTTTATTTGTATTCTATCATTTATGTTCTGTAAATGTTTGTGTGATTGTTGAACCCTAGGGTAGACAACTTCATTTGTTGCTCTGTGTTTGTTCTATGTACAGGATGAGTAAGGTACAGGTATTGAATGCCTTTTTCACACACTACACTCATAATTTACACACATTTTTGAGTGGGTCCCTATACCCAGGCCCAAATAAAACTTAAGATTAGGGGAGGTTGATAGCAGAGCCATTTGGGATGTACTTCCTGTCTGGTTACCGTGAGAATCTCAGCTAGAGTTCAACTTATTCATGGTGCCCACACCTAGTAGACTTCCTACTGTTGTGGTCAACATCATGAGTAGGATCTTGGCTCTAGTGACCTTTAGAAGTTCAAGAACAGGCCACCTGATGCGAGATATCACTGTTAGACAAACCTTAGAACCATTAGGAGACCTTCAGAGAAACCCACCTTAAGGCACAAAGGGGCAAACTTTACTTCTACCTTTTCTCATTCTCACTTTCCCTTCGGATCCAAATTAGGGGACTACTTGCCCGTTTAGTGGATTACTTTTTCCGAAAATGACATATTTTTAACTAATGATCCTTTAACGGGAAAATAGTCCTTTCCTTTTATGCATATTTGTTTAAGTCTTTGGGCCTTGAGTTACGGACCTTTCGAATCAAAACAAAAAAAACAAAAAAAATATGAAAAATCAATTCTTTTTGTATTGACGATGATCAGAAAATCCGTAGCTCACATGACCTTTGATTTGGTGCAAGTTTTGTCAAATTGTAACCCCTAAATACAAAAATGTTTTCAAGAAAGTTACTAGGGGAGCATCGATTTGCGAATCATGTCAATTCCTGATATGTCTTTCTCTCTATTGTTACCGGAAGCTATTCAGAGCTTAACGAATACCCTTTGAGTAGACATAGAAATTAACATGGGATTGAACTTATAGGATGAGGGCTGTAGTTGCCAAAAGAAAATGTTTGAGCTTGAGGCTCTCGCCTCAAGATGAAGGATTTCTTCTGTCTTCACAATTATCCCGTATTAATTTCCATGTTTACCATACCTAGTACTTTTGAACGATAAGTTCTAAGGAATGGTCAAAGGATACTCGCCAAAGCCTGTGATTGCTTCCCATGACATTCTCCTTCTTTTTATTTCCACCTAACATTTTTTTTTTAAAAAAAAGGAGACACAGACGTCACGGGTAGGCATCCTTACCAGACCCGGCTCCAAAAGAAACTCATGGCTGAGGCAGAAGCTGTGGACGGAGACTTTAGAACTGAGTTCGATCAACTGAAAGAGCGAGTGGCGGAGTTAACTAAACTTCTAGAAAAGAAACTCACAGAGGGAGGCTCCTCTGCAGGTGTTGAGGACGCCCAACAGCAGCCTGCCACCGCGCCACCCCCCCTTGGTTCTGACCCAGCAAGAACCCAACTCCCTAACACAACGACACCCCCTCTCACCATTCATGTCGGAAGACCTAACCCTGCCATTGAGACCCAGCCACCTTACGGCCAGTCCTATGCATAATAGCATACATTTGTCGGTCCTGACGGCAACCCAGTACCTTTTCCACTTTATGGCCTACCACCGGGGTACTATCCCCCGCTCGCTAACCAACAAGACGCCCACGACCAGCAAGTGATGAATCCTCACGCTTCATAGGCCACCCAGCCAAATATGCCACCACTCCACCAAACCCAAAACACGTAAGCCCATGACCCATAAACTTACCAAACCCAAAACATGTAAACCCATGACCCACAAACCTACCAAACCCAAAAAACACAATCCCCGATGGCCCAGCCAACCTACAATGCACAAGCCCAAAACACACGAGCCCAGATGACCCAGCCAACTTATGCCGTACAAAATATGGCCCAACCCCAAGGTCCCTCACCAAATACAGGCCTAATAAACCAGTCCCATATGTTGCCTCCATTCAACCAGCCACTCGGCTATCCATACGGATACACAATGCCCTATATGACCAATCTCCAAGATACAACCCACATGATGAACCCGGTAGCCGGTCATAGCATGGTCGCAGCTCCCCAAAAGGAAAAGATAGAAATCTTAGAAGAGTGTTTGAGAATGATGGAAGGCGCTGGGGGTTTTGGACTGATAGATGCTTCTGAGCTATGTCTAGTCATAGATGTTATCCTCCCGCCCAAATTCAAGATGCCAGACTTTGACAAGTATCAGGGAATGACTTGTCCAAAGAACCATCTCACGATGTACTGTCGAAAGATGGCATCCTACTCTTCTAACGACCAATTGTTGATCCACTGCTTCCAAGATAGTCTGGCGGGGGCCGCTCTTACATGGTATGCTCACCTTGAGCGGAACCATATTCATTGTTGGAAGGACCTGGCAGATGCCTTCCTTACACAATACAAGTATAACATGGTTATGGCACCCAACAGGGTTCAGTTACAGAATATGGTGAAAAGGGACAGTGAAACGTTTAAGGAGTATGCCCAACGATGGAGAGAGACAGCGGCACAAGTGGACCCCCCATTGCCGAAAAAAAAGATAGTCGCAATGTTTATCGACACACTCCCATCACCTTTCTATGGCAAGATGATTGGTAGTGTTTCATCCAACTTCTCCGACATCGTGACTATTGGGGAAAGGGTAAAGAGAGGAATACGAACAGGAAAGATCACTCAGAGCCCATCTGGGGCAAGCACGGCAAGAAAGCCGGCGCCTGGGAGAAGGGATGGAGAAACTAATTCCATCTCTTTTAATCAAAAGACGGCTCCGCCGAGGCCATTCGTCCCTACCATGATTCAAACTCCCAATCCTTATGTGGCCGCTGCCACTCAGGGCCCGACAGCTTATACTCCCCACTTTCGTCCACCCATGGTAAGAGTGCAAATGCCGCAACCTATGCCATACCATCATCCTCAACAAGTGATTCAACCACCCAATCATAATCAGAATACAAGGAACCCCAACAATGAGTGCACACCTATGTAGTTCGATCCAATTCCCATAACATATACCAAACTTTTTCCAATTCTCGTTCAGAAGGGCCTGGTAGCTCCATGCCCCATGAGGCCGTTGCAACCTCCTTACCCAAGGGGGTATGACCCAAACGCTCATTGTGATTATCACGCTGGGGCAACAGGGCATTCCACGGAAAATTGCATGGCCTTGAAATATAAAGTGAGGGATTTGATAAAAGCTGACTAGATTGATTTTCGGGAAGGAAGCCCTAACGTGACCACAAATCCCTTGCCCAATCATGGAGGTTCAAGAGTTAACACCGTGGTGGCCGATATTGAAAATGGTTTTGATGATAATACTAATTTGTGGGCGCTTGCCCGCCGGGCCAAGAGCTCTGTAACTGGGAGTCTGTCGAACTCCCTACGATTTTAAATGATTCACCAAAGTAATTTGTCATTGCCTTAATATCTTGTTTATCCCTCTGCTATGCCTGAGGCTTTGGGACCTTTCATGTAATAAAGGCAAAAAAACTTGTTTTACAATTCAATCAATAAATGCGTATCGAAATTCAAAAATTTTTCTCATCCCTTCATCCTTGCTTTGATTCATTTTCTTTACTTGCTTGTTCCTCTTTTTCTCACTTTATTTTATTTTATTTTTGCCATAATGTGCCAAATTGCAGATCCAAAAATAATCCTCTTGAGACTAATGAAATCACAATCCCGCTTCACGATTTCGATCACCCAGCCGACTATGCCAGCGAAGAAAGTAGAGAAGACTATGAGCCACCACCTGAGTTAACAAGATTATTAGAACAAGAAGTTAAAGAGGTTTATCCCTTTTAAAAGGTGGTTAAGATTGTCAAATAGAGAGGAGAAAAGATCAAGATGGGTATACCCCTGAGTCAAGAATAACTGAAGGAATCCATTAAGTTATTAACGTCCTTTAGTTTAAGAAAACACAGGGGCAATCTATCAGAAGGCATTAGTAATTTTGTTTCAGGACGTGGTAGGGATCTATATGAATGACAACATGGCCAAGTCCCGAATTGGACAAAGGCAGACCAGTCGTTTAAGGAAACTTCAACAGTCACCAACGTAGATAGGGGCAAATTGTTGATGCCTATAAATGCAGACACAATTGAAGGAGACTTTGCCCAAAAAAAAAAAAAATGAAAAAATGAAAAAATAGAATCAAGCTTGGAGTCCAATACACGTGCCAAGTAGGGTAAGCTGGTTATGTCCAGATCATCGAGCAAGCTGTCATTTTCTGTATAAGGGGAATGAATGTCGTTAGGCCAAGAACTTGCATTCTTGTCGTCATCAACACCTCAACCTTAAAGAGTGCGTCATTCCTCATGCCTATGTAGCCCAGGAAATAGTCTGTCAGATTGAGTCGTTGCATCATTAAAGGGATTCAAAAAAAAGAGGGCAAACAAAAAGAGATAAAAATAGAAAATAAAAAAAGAAAAATCCAGAAGAAAAAAAGAAGAAGAAAAGGAAAATAAAGGCCAAAATGATGACCCAAAGTAATTCCCTCTCATCGATGCCAAAAGACTCACCAATATTTCTTTGGGTACATAGCATAGAAGTAGAGTCTCCTATTTGAAGTGACATCAGCTCCCCAAAGGATAAAACTAAATTTGGAAAAGGTTAGGCAGACTCAACTGGAGTGTGATCAGTTTCAACCTTTTACTGTAGAGGATGCAGCCAAAAATAAACAAGAAAGGAAAAACACATTATAAAGAAAGGGAAAAGCTCGCTGGGCTGAAAACCTGAAAGGGCGGCCTAGGCAAAAGTTAGAGCAACCCGGTGAGTCAAAAACCTGAAAGGGCAGCTCAGGTAAAAATTAGGGTCAAGATTTCGGTAGAGTAACTAAAGTTTCCAATGCAAAACCTGCAAACTGGGGCATGTGGACCATGGTCAAACTACCCTCTCAAAGGCAGAGTTGAACAATGTACTTGAGGTCGTGACGTGGGATTAAGGTTCTCACTAGTCTCAAGAACTCACTGGAGGATCCTTGAACCTTCCCTGTTTCCCCTGGCCTTGACCTGTCCTACGTGACTTCATTTCATCCCATCTATTTTCCCCGTTGTCCATTCTCTGTATTCTGTTTGACATACATGAATAAAATTTATCCTTTTTTTTATACGTGTTATGAATTGCAATGATCTGATAAAACATTGTGTTTTTATAAAAATAAATGAAAAAATGGTGAACATTTAAAGTCGTAAGGAACAAGACGCTCCCACTACTCAACCTCGTCTTAGGCAATCATCACGAAGACTCAGCCAGGCACGCGCTTCAAAGCTATGATCACCTCTTTCATTCTCCTCTGTCCATGAGTTATCCTAAGGATCGCGGTTTCACAGGACCTACCCAGTTTTTGGATTTATCTTTGCACTACTTACCCTTTTCTCTACAGGTTATTACAATAGACAGTCATGCAAGTATTGACGCCTCAATCAAGTCCTTTTCCTCAATGGAACCGTAACTGCTAAAACTAGAACCCTTCAAAGTTTCTTCCTCCATCGCCAAAGTTGGCAATTCTCAAAGTCTTCTCCTTAATTGTCAAAGTTGGCACTCCTCAGAATCCTTTCCTCAAAACACCAAAGTTGACACTCCTCAGAATCCCTTCCCCAAATTGCCAAAGTTGGCACCGCTCAAAATCTCTTCTTCAACCGCCAAAGTTAACACTGTTCAAAGTCTCCTTCCTCAAACCGCCAAAGTTGGCACTCCTCAGAATCCTTTCCTCAATTGCCAAAGTTGGCGCTTCTCAGAATTCTTTCCCCAAATCTCCAAAGTTGGCATTTTTCAAAATCTCTTCTTCAACCTCCAATATTGGCACTTCTCAGAACTCCTTCCCTAAATCACCAAAATTGGCACTTCTCGAAGTCTTCTCCTCAACTGCCAAAGCTGACACTTTTCAAACTCCCTTCTAAAGAATCTACCTGATACATTCCGACAGTCAAGCGTATCCCTTCTCAAGCCCAAAGATAGTTTCCAGCAAAATTCTCTCCCAACAGAATCACCAAACTCTCTCCTCAGTGAGCCTACAATTCAGATCATCCTCTTCCCCTAATAAGAACACTTTTCTAATCAGGCTTAGAAGAACTCTCCCCAAGGGGCCCCAACACACTTCTCTAAGTGAATCCACACATACCAGGCGGACCCCAGATTTTCCCTTCCCAATCAAGGGGCAGTACCCCGAACCATCAATCCTTCCCCGATGGAACTACACCTCCCAAACAAATCAAACTGGGGCATCACCCCAGGATCACTTCTAGGTTCATTCTCTAGGGTCCCCCAAGGCTCTGAGACAGATAGTTCAAACTGGGGCATCACCCTAGGTTCATTCTCTTTCACCCAAAGAGACAGTACCTCGAATCACTAAATCCTTCCCTGTAGAATTACACTTCCTAAACAACTCAAACTGGGGCATCTCCCCAGATTTCTTTTGTTCCAGTCAAGGGGCAGTTCCCCAAGATTCCTTCAAATCATCTCAAACTGGGGCATCTCCCCAGATTTCTTTTGTTCCAGTCAAGGGGCAGTTCCCCAAGATTCCTTCAAACCATCTCAAACTGGGGCATCACCCCAGATCTATTCTTTTTCAGTCAAGGGGGCGATTCCCCAAGATTCCTTCAAATCATGTCAAACCGGGGCATCACCCCAAGATTATTCTCTTTCAGTCAAGGGGTAGTTCCCCAAGGTTCCTTCAAATCATGGCATCACCCTAGATCTATTCTCTTTCAGTCAAGGGGGCGATTCCCTAAGATTCCTTCAAATCATGTCAAACTGGGGCATCACCCCAGGATTATTCTCTTTTAGTCAAGGGGGCGATTCTCCAAGATTCTTCCAAATCATGTCAAACTGGGGCATCACCCCAGGATTATTCTCTTTCAGTCAAGGGGCAGTTCCCCAAGGTTCCTTCAAATCATGGCATCACCCCAGATCTATTCTCTTTCATTCAAGGAGCAACTCCCCAAAAAATTTCAGTCATGTCAAACCGGGACATTACCCTAATCTTTTAGGTCCAGTGAGTTAATTCGGACGAGACGTCCTGTTAGCTCCCCCAGGGTCAACCCTAACCTTTACCTTCCTATTCGCCTATGAAGGCACTCTCTACCTTTCCACTCGCCTAATAAGGCACCCTCTACCTTTCCAGTCGCCTATGAAGGCACCCTTTACTTTCCACTCACCTATGAAGGCACTCTCTACCTTTCTACTCGCCTATGAAGGCACCCTCTACTTTTCCAGTCGCCTATGAAGGCACCCTTTACTTTCCACTTGTCTATGGAGGCACTCTTTACCTTTCCACTCGCCTATGAAGGTACTCTCTACCTTTCCACTCGCCTATGAAGGCACTCTTTACTTTCCAGTCGCCTATGAAGGCACCCTTTACTTTCCAGTCGCCTATGAAGGCACCCTTTACCTTTTCTGTCGCCTATGAAGGCACCCTTTACCTTTCCAGGTCGCCTAAGAAGGCACCCTTTACTTTCCAGTTGCCTAAGAAGGCACCCTTTACTTTTCAGTCGCCTATGAAGGCACCCTTTACCTTTCCAATCGCTTATGAAGGCACCTTTTACTTTTCATTCGCCTGTGAAGGCACCCTTTACTATCCAGTCGCCTATGAAGGCACCCTTTCCTTTCCATTCGCCTATGAAGGCACCCTTTCCTTTCCAGTCACCTATGAAGGCACCCTTTCCTTTCCAGTCGCCTATGAAGGCACCGTTTCCTTTCCAGTCACCTATGAAGGCACCCTTTACTTTCTAGTTGCCTATGAAGTCACCCTTTACCTTTCCAGTCGCCTATGAAGGCACCCTTTACTTTCCAGTCACCTATGAAGGCACCCTTTACCTTTCCAGTCGCCTATGAAGGCACCCTTTACCTTTCCAGTCGCCTATAAAGGCACCTTTTCCTTTCCAGCCGCCTACGAAGGCACCCTTTCCTTTCCAGTCGCCTATGAAGGCACCCTTTACCTTTCCAGTCACCTATGAAGGCACCCTTTACTTTTTCCAGATTTAGAACAAAAAACAATAAAACAAAACAAAAAAAAGAGAGAGAAAGAAGAACAGAGAAAAAAGAGAGAAAGCAAGAGCTTCAAGTGTCAATTCCTAGGTTTCCACACTTATCGGATCGCCAAAGCCATCAAAGTAGATGCCTTGCTTCATTCTTCAAGTCACAGAAATTGGCACCGCTATTGGTTTTCTTGAATGGAACAACACTGACTCTCTTGGTTATTAAAGTTGGCATTGACTTCAACAATGGTGTTCATATCTTTACTCCCTTTCTATTTCAAAAGCAAGAAGAAACTTCATGCTTTTCTCATGAAAAAGAAGTAAAGAGGGGCATCTGTGAACACCTATCTCGGTCCGGTCAGGTTTCACCAAGAGTAGGGATGTGCCTTTCCCAGGCGAAAGGATCTCCGAGAGAGGACTGAGCTTCAATTCTGACTAATTCTTCTGGCTGTAAGATTTCTGAGTGAAAAATGGATATTTTCGAGTGAAAGATGGTTGTTCCCGAGTGAAATATCCGAGTAAGCTATTTCTGAGTGAAATATCCGAGTGAGCTATTTCTGACTGACACGTGTTCGATTTGGCTGTCTTTGAGGGAGTTATTTTTGAACAAGGAAAAGGCTCTGGATGGTCATTTTCGAATAGTATGACTTGGAATTATCATTTCCAAATAGAGAGTCTCCGAGTGAGACATTGCCAAGTGAATTGTCTCCGGGTGCGGTGTTTCCGAGTGGAAGAATTCCCGATTGAAGTACCTCCGAGGGAAAAGAGATTCTGACTATGGATGAGTGCTTTTTCTGGACAGAGATGTTTCTAAGCGAATCTCTTCCGACTGAATTGATTATGAATAAAAAGGACTGAACTTTGAAAGAGCATTTGTCGGGAAAAGTTATATCCGAGTGAAGGATTCCCGATTGAAGCTAGTCTGAATGAAAAGCAAGTCCGATGTCTGATGAATACATCCGAGTGAAGGATTCCCGATTAAAGCCAGTCTGAATGAAAAGCGAGTCCGACTCCTGAGTGAATACATCCGAGGGATTGATTGACGATTGAAACCATTCTGAGTCCGACTCCCGAGTGAACATATCCGAGGGGTTGATTGACGATTGAAGCTATTCTGAGTCTGGCTCCCGAGTGGATACATCCGAGGGATTGATTGACGATTAAAACCATTCTGAGTCCGACTCCCGAGTGAACACATCCGAATGGTTTGATTAACGATTGAAACCATTCTGAGTCTGACTTTTGAGTGAACACATCTGAATGGTTTGATTAACGATTGAAACCATTCTGAGTCTGACTCCTGAATGAACATATCTGAAGGGTTGATTAACGATTGAAAAACCATTCTGATTGAAAAGAAGGTCGACTCCCGAGTGAATATATCCGAGGGGTTGATTGATGAGTGAAGCCATTCTGATTGAAAAGCAACGCCAATTCCCGAGCAATGTATCCGACCAAGCTTGATGAATGTGTCCGATTGAATTACTCCCGAGCAATGTATCCGACCAAGGTTCTCCGAGTGATTCAATTCCAGCGATGTGCTTCCGGGTGAAGCTTACTTCCCGATTGAATCAATTTTAAGTCAAAGAAAGAATGGTTCTGACCTGTCAGCCAGGGATATAGCCGAGTAAAATATTTTTTGAGGTGTCGATTGAATCAATTGTAAATAAGACTTCCCGAATGAGACGTTCAAGCAGAGGGGCCGAATGAATGCTTCAAGCAGAAGCGCTTTCGAGCAAAGCCCCTCCGATTGAAGCAACTCCGATTAAGTACTTTAAACAGTAATGCATCCGGACAAAGCAACACCGAGTAAAGCAATTCTGAATGGACAGAGGTCCTGATGAATGCTTCTCGAAAAGCAATTTCCGAGTCAATGATCTGTGAATTTAGGCCTTCACACCGAGTGTCAGAGGTCGGATCAGATCTATGAGTTTGAGCTTTCACTCGGTCTTTTATAATAGAACACCTGTTCCGCTTGGATTAATTCCCACTGTGGGTGGATACTGGCTGAAGCACTAATCCGAGTCATAAAGAGAACACCGGTTCTGTATTTCCACTTGTTTGCCCATGCTGACTTGGATTCCCACTGTCCAAGTAGATCCTTGAATTATGGGGGGCCGGCAACAAGACAAAGGAAGAAATAATAAAGAATTCCTACCAACTGCTGCTCTTTATGGTTGTCAAGGTCCAGGCTGTTTCTCCAACACACCATCCAAGTTGATTTGCTAATTTTGTGGGGCGGCTGATAACAAACAAAAATCAAAATAATAAGTTATTCATTAGCTGTTGTTCCCCATAAAATCATTGGTAGCCAGGCTGTTCATGCAATCAGTGCACACCTGGGATTTCTATAAATACTCCAACGAAAGACGAAACCAGGAGAGAGGCTGAAGCTTTTCATTTGAGAGAACTGGAACTTTTCTTTTTTGAGAGAAAAAAACAATATCTTCATTTCCTTTGCTCCTTCTAAATCATCCACACCGTCCTGCTCCTCCCTAAGTCCTCCATACCGTCCAGCTCCTCCTTAAACCCACAACACTGTGCTGCTCCTCTCTTAAATCTTCACACCACAATATCCAACTCTTCCTAAATCCCTTCACACAACACCGTCCAACACCTCCGTCCACATCACACCGTCCAGCACCTCTTCCCATCACACCATACCGTCCAGCATTCTGTTCTCCCTTTAGAACACCGTCCAAGCTCCTCCTAAATCCTTTACACCGTCCAGCACCTCCGTCCACACCACACCATCCAGCACCTCTTCTCTTCACACCATACCGTCCAGTGTTCTATTCTCCCATCACAACACCGTCCAGCTCCTCTCACATCCACACTGTCTAGCTCCTCTTAAATCCACACCATCACTCAACCCTCTCTCACCATACCGGTCCCACTCTGCTTCTCACTTTTAATGCTTGTATTTATTTATTTTTCTATCAAATTAATTGATGTTCGATGGCTCTGTTTCTTTTTCAATTAGTAGTTAATTTCCATTGATTGGATTAGTCTCCTATCAGGATCTGTTCCTCATTTTCAATACTTGCATTTATTTATTTTTTCTGTCAAATTAACTGTTATTTGATGGATTCATTTCCTTTCCAACTATTAATTAATTTCCATTGATTGAGTTAACCCCTCACCAAGATTCATAATAAATATTAACAAGAATGAGTGCTTCACATATTCTGTTTGGACTAGCCTAAAAATTGTAATAATTATTTTTATTATTATTATTTTTATTATTATTTTTTTAAAAAGGAGGAGCGAGATTAATTTGGACGAGACGTCCTGTTAATCTTATTTTTTTTATAATATCCTTTTTAAAAAAGGTGGAGCGAGGTTAATTTGGACGAGACATCCTGTTAATCTCATGTAAAAATTCCGTGTTCATTTTTGTTTATTTTGTCATTTCGTATGCTTTCTTTTCATGAAGAAGTTAAAATAATTTCTAGGTTGATTATAATGCGCGCTATCATATTGAGGTAACCGTTTTCATAACGGACAATTGTGAGGTGCTAATACCTTCCTCACCTGTAATTAGACTCCTGAACATGGAATTTCATTTTTATAACCAGTGCTTTAACAGGTTTTTCTGGTATTTTATCCTTAAAAAATATTGGTGGCAACTCCCTGTTTTCTTTTCGAAAGGATTTCGAAACTCATGTTAATATTTTTGAGG
This sequence comes from Clitoria ternatea, assembly GCA_037962975.1. Taxonomy (NCBI): domain Eukaryota; kingdom Viridiplantae; phylum Streptophyta; class Magnoliopsida; order Fabales; family Fabaceae; genus Clitoria; species Clitoria ternatea. The sequence continues at coordinate 81,539,618 of CM075672.1, forward strand.
GTCGGTCGTGCCGCCGCGATCCCGGTCATGACAAGGGGCACACTAGATCATTAGGCATTAGGTAAATGTCTGATTGGCTCTAGTGCAAGTGGGAGATTGTTGGTGTATGCACTATGAGCTTTTATGCTTTTTCTTTTGTATTATTTTTTTGCTTATTAATAAAATAAGTATTTTAGTTTAAAATTATTTTAACACGTATTTATCCTTAAAGTAATAGGTCATTTGAAAGTTATTCCTAAAATGTCCCTAGTCAAGTATTTACATGGGGACATGTAAATACATTGAGACTAGTGTGTGACTGTACTGATGACTTGATCTCACAGATCATAGATATAGATGATATCAAGTCTTCACACGGGTACACATTAAGAGTAATGATGTATTGGATAGACCCACCATGAGAACGTTGCATGGATCGTTACATGAATGTCATAAACAATTCTCAATGTGATAATGGTATATGTAGTCCTTCGACCTGAAGTCACTACGATTCCTACATGAGGAGTTTGTTATTTTAATACAATTAAATGTCTTCTATAACAAGAGGACTATAAAGGTTGTAACTAGGCAATGAATAAATTATGCAGAGGAATGTGAGTGATGTAGATGAGATTTGTCTCTCCTATGTGACAGGAGTGATATCTATAGGCCACTTGATAAAGTAAGACTAAGGAAATGCATGGCCATGCTAGAAAGAATAAATATTAGATATTTATTTGGATCAAGTCTACTCCGGTATCAAGTAAAATAAATTAGGCTGTACAAGGATGACGCGACCATGCCTTTGTCCCAATTAGGATATCATGACAAAAGGAACAAACATATAAAATAATTATCACTTATAGGTTATGTTTATATTAAATAATATTCAGACATAATGATGCATTGCTAGATACCGCTCTTATTTTATATTAATAATAAAATAATTATCCTTGTATTTTCGTTGCTAATGTACTAGGGATTCCCTAATAAGCTGCCATGATATGACTCATGGTTGACCCGCGACACCATATGTTGATTATGTTGTTACTGTGGTCATGGTGAAAATGACCAGGTGTTACAAAATGGGCGATGCGATTTGGTACCAGTAAAAGATTGGTGAAATGCATGCAATTTTATGATAAATGTACATATTTTGCTATTGTAGTAAGGGTATGGTTAGATGATCATACTTGAATCCCATAATCGGTGCTTATATTCCCACAGTCAGATCTGCAATTGTTGAAATAATCTGTTGTGCATATGCATTAGCTTAAGAGCATTTGCATATAATAAGGAAGTATGCCAAAGGTGATAAGATGTGATGATAGTTGTGTTGTGGGTGAGAAAATGAATTAATACAACATAGAAGATGTGAATACCAAATAATAATTTGAGTAAAATGATGAGATGTGCAATAGTCCAATTTGTTGAAGGACTAGATCATGTGTATGATTTTATACTTGCTTGATTTACAAAGATGTTTATATTATGTAATGATAGTTGATGATGAAATATGCATGAATGCAAAGTATACATGTTATGATACATATGCACATGATCGCATGGTATTCATATTCATTCTTTTGGAATATATGACTCATTCTCCCATGTTATCTACTTTTTAGACTTGTGATGTAGGGCACTCATGGGTGGAGTGAATCTTTTGAAGTACATTTTGATGAAGGAGGTAAATAGGTGTAGAGAAAATGCCTTAGCTAGTAAATCTAGATTTTTGTGTAGCATATAGTGTACATGTATGCTTATTTTTCCATCTAGATTGTAGTTTGATGATTTTAAGGGTCATGTAAGAAAATTAGACCTTGGTGTGCATGGCCGATTTTCATTAATCACCTAGATGATGTATGACAATGAATTATGATGCTTGTTGATGATAAATTCTGTGTGTGAATGAAGTATTTTATAACTTACAGCATTTCATGAAGTTTATGTAAAGAATGGTTTAAATATCATGCATTGAATGAATAGGAATTGATCTTGATATATATAAACAATTGGATGAACTTTTAAATGCATGGTTGAATGTATCTAATACATTAGTATAGGCTAAAATGGCATAAAATAAGATTTGGTAGGCCAAGTTGTGTGTGAAATCCTATGTTTTTCGCTGTCCTGCATAACCCGCTCAAGCGATTGTGAATCTCGCTCAAGCGAGATCCTCTTGTAACAAGGGTGTGGCCACTGGTCTCAATTCGCTCAGGTGGGAGAGGCCTCACCCGAGTGAGAGCGAGGTGGAGAGTTACTGGGCTATTTTCGCTCAAGCAAAATGGCCAGTGTAATGGCGATTCGCTCAAGCGAGTGATGGAAAAATTAATTCTGGAAGGATTTCGCTCAGGCGGGCCTGGCCTTGTTGGAGCGAAATGAAGACAGTGAGGTTCTGTCCCTTTTTGGCTCAAGTGGACGTGCGTCGCCCAAGCGAAATGTTGACCTGATACTTCTGGGACGATTTCACTCAAGCGAGCAGGGCTCGCTCAAATGAGATTGGCACATGATGTTAATTTTCCCTTTCGCTCAAGCGTATTTCGTGACTCGCCCAAGCATGACCATGCAAACTCGCTTTAGCGAGTTTGGTAATCGCTTGACCGAGTGGTGCCTAGTTCCTTCAAAGATTGTTGTTTTAATTATTTTAATTTTCCTTTGCATCAAAGCTTCTTCTTGCATCATCTTACAAGTATGTTTAACATATTATGAACCATTAAATCTCAAGAAATTCACTCTCTTTAAATCGGATCATACAACATCAATTCAAATGATCTTTCTGTTGTTTTTAATTGAGAATTTCTCATGAATCATTTTTAATTCGCCTTCTCATATCTCCATATATGAGGTAGGTTTTCATAGATCCAGGATGCTGATTAAAACTTCACCACTTTATTTTTGTATTAAATAATGACTTGCAAAATGCAAAAAAAAAATTTACCCCTAATTTTTGGGGCGTCTCAAGAGTAGGCCCATAGTAGAATAACCTAGGATACTAAATCCCAAAATGCAAGAAGTGGTTAAAAAGGAAATTTTGAAATTGCTTGATGCTGGTGTTATATATCCCATTGCTAGTAGTAAGTGGGTAAGTCCAGTTCATGTGGTGCCTAAAAATGGAGGGATAAATATTGTGAAAAATGATAAACAGGAACTAAATTCTACTAGGATAGTTTCTGGGTGGCGAATGTGCATTGACTATAGGAAATTGAATAGTGCCACAAAGAAAGATCATTTCCCTCTTCTTTTCATTGATCAGATGCTTGATAAGTCTTGAAAAGACTTAATAATTTCACCTTTAATTTAATTTAATCCATTTAATTTTGTTTAGTTTGGCATTATTATTTAATAAATTTTTATTAATTCTGGTTTTATTTATTTAATTCAAAAGTGTTTGAATTATGCAAGAAAATGATTAAAAAGATAAAGTAGTTAAGAAAATTTATTTATTTGTAAATTCATTAACCTAGCGTACATACGCTAGAAATCCAGCGTACATACGCTAGAAATCCAGCGTACATACGCTAGATATTTATTTGTTTGCATGTTGCAGGATCAGGTACAAGACACCACGCTCAAGCGAGAAAGCTCCAAGCTCAAGCATGAAGGATACATGCATTCACGTAAAAGGAAGAAAACATTTCATGAAGAAAAAGAAACGCGATCAAACTTAAGCAGACTATAGTCATGCTTAAGCATGACTTCACCATATCCATGAATTTAGCACTCACGCTCAAGCGCCTCCCATTCACGCTCAAGCATGAAGACCAAATTCAGTCACGCCCAAGCGTGAATCCACTGTAGCCATTAATTCAAGCTCACGCTTAAGCTCATTTAAATCACGCTCAAGCATGAAGTTGGCTAATTCAGTTCGTTATTTTTCCCTCCAAGCGAGGTGCTGTAGTTCCTATTAATTAGTTACGTTTAAGTTGCTATTTACTATTGCTATTTGTAACATCCTAATTTTTAATTTAATTACTGATTGAGACTAAGCCATTAATTAAAGGATTAACTGCAGAATTGAGATTAATGAATAATTTAACTGATTGCTAATTGGTTAGAAAATAATTGAATAAATAATGATAATAATAATAGTAGTGCCAGGCGAAAGGACGCATGTGTCCCTAGGAGTATAAGACAACCTCAGCTCTCTCTTCCCTCCATTAATTCACGCTGGTCAGCTCCTCTGTGCGTGCGTCTGGTCCCCTCCTCCCCTGTTTTCTCTTCTTTCCTCTCAATCACATTGAACAGTGAGAGAGTCGAGAGCTCCTAGAGGAACATCAACGCGGCTCTGTTCCACTCCCTGTCCTCTTCTTCCCCCCATTGCCTTCTTCCTCTCCTTCTTTTTTTACCTAGAGCTGTTAGTATTCCAGTTGGAAGGCTGTGCTGGAAGTGCCTTGGAGCTGTGGGGGAGACGAACCTGTTGGAGGAAAGAAGCAACTCTGGCCCATGATCAACGCTGAGCTCGAAGGCTGTTGGAGGAGGAGTAACAGAGGGACGATCGGTCAGCATTGCAACTTGAGGAGTCTCTGAACCCCGACAGCAGGTAGGGGGCGCTTTGTATGTCAAGTGTATGGTTTATGACCGGGTCCCGGGTGCTTGCTTTAATGTGATATGTGGTATGAAATGTGTAGATCGATGTGTGGTGATTGACTGATTGTGCATGCAACTCCCGAACTGGGGTATCCGTGAAAGGTTGAGGGTTGTGTGACTTCGTCTTTGAGTGTCTATTAATATTTCTGTGATGCATGTTGTTGAAACCTGAGTTTGCTGAGTGAATGTGTGTGTGCATTACCATTATCTCCGAATGCATGAGATGTGAATTGATACGTGATTTCCATTTTGAATGCTGTGTGGAAAAGTATGCTGACTCTGTTAAAAATGTTGAGTGGATGTGCTGTAATGTGGTTACCTATGCTTGCTGTTGTAAGTTATTATGATAGATGCATGTGTTGTTGTAATGGAATGTGGGATTCCGAATGAATCTGAATGCTGTGTGGGGGATCGGTTGTGATCCATTGATGGCTGTGCGAGACACGTCTGGTAAGCTTGGATGTTGTGGTGGAATTGCATGAGATTGCATATGTGGGATGGTTCCCAGATTCCTGACCAGTTCCATGAGGACCCGTGGTAGCCGATGGAGCTAGAGCTGGGTCTCGAGACGTCACGGGGTGACCGGTGCCACACGGAAAGGGCTAGTGGACGGGGGGTCGGAAAGGCATCTAGAGTCGTATAAAACGAGTTCCAGTCAGATTCCTGGTTAGATCCATGAGGACCCGTGGTAGCCGATGGAGCTAGAGCTGGGTCTCGAGACGTCACGGGGTGACCGGTGCCACACGGAAAGGGCTAGTGGACGAGGGACCGGGAAGGAATCTGCACTGAATTCACTGTTTAAGTCAGATCCGCATGCATGAGTCTATGAGCATTGTTAGTGAGATTACTGTGAATTGCATGGATTAAATGAATTGAGTGAACTCCGACTAGATGATGTCGTATGAGTGAATTTCGACTGAATGAATAGACAGGTATTGATACTGTTGCTGAGTGCAGTGTGATGCTATGATTGAGAATATATGTTATTATGCGAATTCCGATTGAATGATGTGGTCTGGCTCTTATATTAATTGGCAGTATATATATATCGTTATGGATTGAACCCGGTAAATTATATAATTAAGAATTAAGGTAAAGTCTGAGTCAATAGCTGTCACTTTATATGTAAAAGCTCACCCCTACACCATTTTTCAGTGTGTGCAGGTTGGACTCTGAAGTGATGATAAGGTCTCAGGTCCGAGTGAGGTGCACTCCGATCGTTGAGTGCTTATTTTGTATTTGTCATGTTTCGTCAATTGTAGCCTTGGCCGGCTCATAATAACAGTATGGTGTAATGAATATGGATACATATATATATAAGTAATTTGAGCTATTGTGATCCGAGTGCATGTTTTTATACGTAATAGTTCACGTTGATAACAGGTGTTGAGGAATGAATGATGTTAAGGTAATGGGTATTCCGAGTGTATGAATATGTATGTACACATATATTGTATATGGGTGGTTTGTGTCTGGGTAGACTGAGGGGTGTTGATGGTTAGAATATTGCTCAGTTAATGATTTCTGAGTAATTGGGGAGTCAACTCCGAGTGGGGCTGCAAATGGCTATGCCTTCTTGTTCGAATGATGATACTTCAAGGGATTCTGAGTAAAATACCTTGGATGAACCTATACTGCGTAAGATCCAATGAGAGAATCCCCGAGTGATAATGAGAGCGGTCATTACCGAGTGAAAAATATAAGTAAAACTCGAGTGAGGAAGAGTTCGTATTCCCGAGTGAAAACCCTGAGCGATTCTCTCCTGAGAGAGGAGTTAGTGTAGTGGCTTAGAATGGAAGGGATTCTAAGTGTAAAACATTGATAATCCAAGTTAAAGATGTATATTCTGAGTGAGAAGGAGTTCTAGAATCCGAGTGGGATAACCCTCAGTGTCCGAGTAGAGTATAGGTGTGGCCGCATAGATAAAATTGAAAGGCTAAGTTATGGAACACCGAATGGACTTAGGAATGAACTTCTGAGTGGACTTAGTCGTTTATCGAGTGTATGGATGTCCCGATGCCGAGTGATGAATTTGCCGTGTGAGGCTTCTCGCTTCAGCGAATGAAGGATCCGCTCCAGCGAATGTGTACTGCTGGAAGGCTTTTATCGTGGTATCGCCCAAGCGAATGGTACTTCGCCCGAGCGAGTGAGTTGTCTCGCTGAAGCATCCTGGACCTCGCTTAAGCGAGTCAGAGTTATCTTGGATTTTGCCCAGGCGTTGATGTGTTTCGCTGAACTGAATGGGTCGGTTCAAGCCTTGTTCCTTCCGCTGATTGCTATATGTGTAAATGTTCTTTTATTTCCCTTGTCTTCTTCCTTCTCTTTTTTTATGCCGATTGACCAGGGGTTGTTTTAATGAAAAAATTTTCCCTGTTTTTGGGTTATTATTATTTATTAAAAATTAGGGTGTTACACTATTTCTCTCCACATTCCTTTGACAGAATCCATTCTCATGGGTTTCTAAACCCCTAGGGTTGGGATTGCTGAAGCTTTCGATGGAATCTTGAAGCTGCATTGAGGAAATTATCTTCTGAAGTAAGAGAAGAACAAGCTGAGAAGTGGATCCACTCTATTGAATTAACAAATTTAGATGCAAATGAAGAATCTCACCACTGAGGAATCATGGTTGAGGCTTAGGTAACTTCTGGCTTCCTAAGGCCTAGTAATTAGGTGAATAGTTAGGGTTCAATCCCCAATTTTGCATTAGATTTCTTTGTCACTGAACACCTAAGGGATTAGGGTTTAATGCTTAGGAATTAGTATTAATTACCTAAGGAATTAGGGATTAACCATCTGTGAATTGTTCTCTTGCATCTGAAGCTTAATTGAACCTCGATTGCATGTTCCTTGATGAAGTTGTACGCTGAAGTAATCCTAACCTATCTTCCATTAATCACATTTCATATCTTCTATTATTTCTGAAAATATAAAAACATAGAAAGTATAAAACAACAAAAATAGAATGAATTATATCTGCTTGTGTTGGTTCAGCTTGTGCTAGTCCAAGATTGTGGTAGTTTCCTCAATCCCTGTGGGATGATCAAATATATTACAAATTTAACGATTGATGCACTTGCCAAAAGAAAATAAATCCTCTGAAAGTTACACACCAAGCAATGGCTCAGGATTTATGCATCAATGCTTGAGAGGCTTATTAAGCACTTTTATTTCTGTTATTTAGATTGGTACTCAGGTTTTCATCAAATCCCTATCCATCCATCTGATCAAGAGAAAACTACCTTCATATGCCCTTATGCGCCATATGCATATAGAAGAATGCCATTTGGCTTGTGTAATGCTCCTGCGACTTTTCAAAGATGTATCCAGGCTATCTTTTCTAATTTGATTGAGAATGTGATGGAAGTTTTTATGGTTAACTTTTCTGTGCATGGTTTGGATTTTGATAATTGTTTGACTAATTTATACCAAGTTTTGCAGCGCTGTGAGGAGACCAACTTAGTCTTAAAATGGGAGAAATGCCATTTCATGGTAAGAGGAGGCATAGTTCTTGGACACTTGGTGTCTGAGAGAGGAATTGAGGTGGATAAGGCTAAGATGGAGGTGATTGAAAAATTGTCTCCACCGACCAATGTGAAAGGTATTCAAAGCTTTCTTGGGCATGCCGGGTTTTACCGGTGGTTCATTAAAGACTTCAGCAAGATCACTAAGCCTTTGACTAATCTTTTGGGTAAGGATGTGCCTTTTGTTTTTGACTCATCTTGTCTTGAGGCTTTTTACAGGATTAAACAAGCTTTGATTTTTGCTCCTGTGGTACAACCCCCTGATTGGGAACTCCCATTCGAGTTGATATGTGATGTTAATGATCACGCAGTGGGGGTAGTGCTTAGGCAATGAAAGGATAAGAAGCTACATGTGATCTATTATGCTAGTCGTACACTAGATGAAGTACAGGTGTGAACACCTCTTTTGGTCCGGCCCAAGTGGAAAGAATTCTGAAAGGACTGGACTTCATCTCCGAATGATCATTTCCGAGTAGAATGACTCAGAATGATAATTTCCGAGTGGAATGTCTCCTAGTGAGTCATTTCCGAGTAGAACAACTCAAAATGATAATTTCCGAGTGGAATGTCTCCTAGTGAGTCATTTTCGAGTGGTTGTCTCTGAGTGAGATGTTGCCGAGTGGAATGTCTCTGATTGAGTCGTTTCCGAGTGAGCTGCTTCCAAAGGAGTTGCCTCCGAGCAAAGAAATTCTGACTTTGGATGAGTGCTTTTTCTAGTTGGTGGATAATTGCCAATTGGAGCCATTCCGAATGGAAAGCGTCTGACTCCAGATGAATACAACAGAATAGTGAATTCCCGAATGAAGAGTTCCTGACTGAAGTACCTCCGAGCAAAGAAATTCTGACTTTGGATGAGAGCTTTCAGAAGGAACAATCCTCAAGTGCATCAACACAAATGGCTGATTCCAGGGGCTTTTCGGGAAAGGATGTTTCCGAGGGGTATGTTTTGGAGAAGATGTATTTCCGAGCAAAAGAAGCCCCTGACTATGAATGAACACTTGTCAGGTAAGGATGTCTCCCAGTGGTGTGTTACCGAGAGATGTATTTCTGAGTGCAGAAAATCTCTAATCTCGAATAAGCCTCTTTCGGGCAGCATCTCTTTCAAGGCATTTTCGAGTGGGCTTCAAGTGTGGGAGTTACTTCCAAACAAAGAAAAGGCTCTAACAATGAGTAAATACCTCTCGGGTAAAGACTCTTTTAATTCCCATGTGTCCGAATGATGATTTCCGAGTGGGCTACTTCTGAGGAAGTTATTTCTAAACGAGAAAAAGGCTCTGGATGGACATATCCGAGTAGGATGTCTCCGACTGACATGTTTCCGAGTGGGCTGCTTCTAAGGGAGTTGTTTCCGAATGAGAAAAAAAGGCTCTGGATGGTCATATCTGAGTAGGATGTCTTCGACTGACATGTTTCCGAGTAGGCTGCTTCTAAGGGAGTTATTTCCGAACGAGAAAAAGGCTCTGAATGGTCATGCCCGAGTAGGATGTCTCCGACTGACACATGTCTGAGTAGGATGTCTCTAACCGACATGTCTCCGAGTGGGTTGTTTTTGGTTAAAGCCACTCCAAGTGAAAAATGGCTGACCTTGAACGAATACTTTCCGATTGGAGATAAATTCGAGTGGAAGATTCTCGGTTGTAGCCACTCTGAGTGAAAAAGGAACTGAATTTGAATAAATACCGCCCAAAGATATACGTCCGAGTGAAGGATTACCGATTGAAGCAGGGACTGGATTTGGGGACAAGTTCCCTTTTCTAAACAAAATTATTTCAGAAAGAAAGATTCCCGAGTGAGTTGATTCTGAATGAAAAACACTCTGAACTTCGGAAGAGCATTTGTTGAGTAAGGGTGTCTCCGAGTGAATGAACACTTGTCGGGCAAGGGTGTTTCCGAATGGTTTTGTAACGTCCTAGGTTATTTTACATTTATTTTTATTCAATTAATTAAATTTTATAATAAATTTTCCCTTTCTTGATAATTAATCGAGATTTAGTGAAATAGCATATAAATAGACAGTGATGTATTTTAAAATATAGACTTGTATCCGATCCGGTCTTGGTTAACACACAGCTAATAATAACGCTCGGAAGCTCTTATACACACATATAACTCTACAGAGTCACTCAAAGTCACTCGGGCCCTGGCACCGATCTCCCCCTTGGCGCGACTCCATGGCTCCTTCCCCCTCCCTGTCACTAGTTACTAAAAAAAGGGGGCAAGGGTGAGTGTTTGGCATTGTAATTAATATAGAATGGAACTTAACAAATATACATACATATTTATATATATACATCAAGCATCATTTGAAAGTAAGCACAGTTTACTCAACAAGTGTATCATTTACAACCATCAAGGGGTCAGCCCATACTTAACAAGATATCAACTTTTCACTCGGAAATCTATCAAATTACACACAAAAACATAGTGTATTACATACGATAACTATATTAACCCAACCAAGCAATTCCATCACATTCATCACAATCACCACTGACTCTCATACAATCTGACTCCTAGTATCCAGATACTAAAGGATTGGCCTTCAGTTGGGGGTCCTACTTGACACCCCGTGAACCCTGTTTGGTTCACCGAGTCCTGCTTGACTCTCCACCTCGACCACTGGGTCCTACTTGACCACTGGGTAGCTCAACTAGGCACGAAAACCTCGGGAGCCGGAAATGAGGGGCTATCATATACCGTCGGCCATCCCACACCACATAGTCATCCAACAATTTACCTTTCACATAATAATATCAATTCCTCATCACTCGAGTAGCCTGCTTGCTAACCCGACGTCACATAACACTGATCATTTCAACATTAGATATCACAAGATTATAACATGATAAACTTAACCACATACCCGATCCTCAACTAATTAATGTACACAGTCACGCATGCACAAGCATAAACACACAACTACGTTTAGTAACATTTTCCTTAACCTACTTACACTACCTCAATGACCCGAATAAGAAGCGAGTCCTATTCTAATTAATTATAACCCGAACACCCCCTTACTTTAGTTCCACGCTTCGATAATCTGCTCCCTGTGTCGATTCCTTCCTCTGAGCACTGGTTTCGCAGTCTCAGCTCCGTCACTCAGTCTTCCGTTGCTTAACCTACTACCTACGGATCATAAAGTACAGCTCGTCACTTCAACGCCCTTAGTTCATGGACTGCATTTGGGCTCACACTCACCAGAGGAGTGGAGAACAGCATCGAATATAGCCATGCATGGCCCTTGACCGCCAAAGAATAAAAGGGATAAGGGAATCACAATTAGAACGGATCAGTAGACTCACCTTGAAGCCTCGATCACAGGAATGAGGTTCAATTAAAGTTCAGACACAAATGGAGTCCCTCCCCAGCGCATGCAACTCAGCGTTAAGAGAGGAGAAAACGAAAGAGAAGGGACAGACCAGCAGCAGAGGTAACTCGCAAATAATGAAGAGGGAAGGAAGAGAATCTCCTTATATATATAAAGCTCATGGGCAAGATCGTCTTTTCCTTTATTTTATTTGTATTCTCACTAAATTTTAATCAATTTCACCATATTAAACTATTTCATAGTTATCAAATCAATTACACTTATTTATTCCCTCAACGTTTAATTATTCACAATTCTCTAATACTTCGCAAGAGTATAGGCCCAGTATGAATACTGGCCCACCGACGTCCTAGCTTAGTGTTCATACCTCAGAAATCCGAGCTACAACCTGAGAGGTCGGATATCTCATCTGCGCTCGCCTCTTGGTTACCTACACCCGTTGTTTCAGTCATTATGAGGTTGATCCGGGCTATGACCCCGAGTGAGGCGCTCTCCTCACATCGGTTTGGACCAAACCACCTGGCCCTGCCCACTCTACTCCTGCACGCCCGATCTTCAACTCCGCCTGCCCGTGCTTCTGAGACCGATCTCGACACCGGCTTTCCCGTCTCTGGCTCAGACATAACAAATATTAAATAAAACTTCTAAAACATTTACTAACATTTCCCATTTCTTATAATTCTCATTAAAACATCAGGGATGTTACAGGTTTGCTGCCTAGAGATATATTTTTGAGCAATGAAAATCCCTTGACTAGGAATGAATACTTTTCTGGCAAAGATATGTATATCCGAGTAAGGTTTCTCTGAGTGGTTTAATTCCAGTGATGTGCTTCAGGGTGAAGAATTCTTCCCGGTTGAATCAATTTTAAGTCAAAGAAAAAAAAATGGTTCTGACTTGTCGGCCAGGGATATAGCCGAGTAAAATATTTTGGAGGTGCCGATTGAATCAATTTTAAATAAGACTTCCCAAATAAAACATTCCTGGGTGGGTCAAGCAGAGGGGCCGATTGAGTGCTTCAAGCAGTGACGAGTTCCGAGCAAAGCCCCTCCGATTGAAGCAAATTCGATTGAGTGCTTCAAGCAGTGACGAGTTCCGAGCAAAGCCCCTCCGATTGAAGCAATTCCGGTTGAACGCTTCAAGCAGTGGTCCACTTCCGAGCAAAGCACCTCTGATAGAAGCAATTTCGAATGAATACTTCAAGCAGTGACATTTCCGGACAAAGCAACACCGAGTGAAGCAATTCCGAATGAACAGAGGTCCTAATGAATGCTCCTCGGAAAGAAATTTCCGAGTCAATAATCTGTGAATTCAAGCTTTCATTCGGTCTTTTATATATGAGAGCACCTGTTCCGCTCGGATTAATTCCCACTGAGGATGGATACTGGATGAGGCACTAATCCGAGTCATAAGGAGAACGTCGATTCCATATTTCCACCGTTTGCCCATGCTGACTTAGATTCCCACTATCCAAGTGGATCCTTGAATTATGAGGGGGCGGCTGACAACAAGACAAAAGAGAAAATAATAAAGAATTCCCACTAGCCGTCGTTCCCTATGGTTGTCGAGGTCCAGGTTATTTCTTCATCATACACCAACGCACCATCCAAGTTGATTTGTTGATCTTGTGGGGCGGCTGACAACAAGACAAAAGAGAAAATAATAAAGAAGTCTCACTAGCCATTGTTCCCCATGATTATTAACGTCCAGATTTCTATAAATACCTCAATGAAAGAGGAAAAAATAGGGATTCTGGAGCTTTCATTTGAGAAGAATTCTGCCATTCCTTTATTCCGTCCACTCAATAAAGTCACACACCAGCTCCATAATTCAACAGCTGCTCCGACGTCGGCGCCCAGTTCTCCCTCGTCACACCGTCACCCACCTGTTCTCCCTTCACACCAGCGCCTAGTTCTCCCTCGTCACACCGGTCACCATTTGTTCCTCATTTTCAATGCTTGTATTTATTTATTTTCCTGCCAAATTAATTGCTGTTCGATGGGACCGTTCCCTTTTCAATTAGTAATTAATTTCTATTGATTGGACTAATTCCCCACCGGGATCTGTTCCTCATCTTCAATACTTGTATTATTTATTTTTCTATGTCAAATTAATTGTTATTTGATGAATCCATTTCCTTTTCAATTATTATTAATTTCTGTTAATTGAACTAATCCCCCACCTTTCCCATTTTATTCTTACTTTTATTTTCTTTATTTTTCCTTTGTAACTCCCTTTTTTATCACTTCCATAAAAATTCAATTTAGACATGACGTCTTGTTGATTTCCCCCTATTCTCTGTAGACTATCACCATGATTCATAAGGAACGGGATACTTGAGACGAGACGTCCCGTTTATCCCCTTCCCATTTCCAACCCCGCATTTCGATTAAATCCCATAAAAATCAATTTAGACGTGACTTCTTGTTGATTTTCCCCTATTTTTGGTAAACCATTACCACGATTCATAAGGAACAGGATACTTGAGACGAGACATCCCGTTTATCCCCTTCCCATTTCTAACCCCGTATTTTGATTAAAGGATAACTAATTTAGATGCGACGTCTTGTTAGCATCCTTCCCTTTTCCTGTTTTATACCAAAGCCAAGGTTAATTTGGACGCGACGTCCTGTTGATCTACACTTCATGTTGTTTAGTTTGTTCCTTTCGTTTCTTTACAAAGTACAACAATAAAAGGGGAGATACATAACATCTTTTGTAAGGCTATTTATATTGCGCGTTTTCAATCTTGGTACTGTTTTTGACAGGCGATGTAGGGTGCTAATACCTTCCCTACTCGTAACCGACTCCCGAACTTGAATCTCATGTTTTAAACCAGTGCTTTACTGAACCTAGTTTTTTCCCAATGTTTTTCCTATGGATAAAAACGTTGGTGGCAACTCCCTGTTTTCTTTTCAAAAGGATTTTGAAACATGTTTTATTTTGAAAGGGTCGGCCGCGCCATCGCGATCCAGGTTACGACAGCAGGTAAATTATGCCACCACTGAAAATGAATTATTGGCTATTGTCTTTGCTTTTGATAAGTTTAGATCATACTTGGTAGGCTCGCATGTCACTGTATATATTGACCATTATACCATCAAGTATCTTTTACATAAAAAAGAGGCAAAGCCTAGGCTAATTAGGTGGATTTTGATTCTGCAAGAATTTGACTTAGAGATAAAAGATAAAAAGGGTACTGAGAACCTTGTTGCTGATCACCTATCAAGGTTGTCATCTAAAAAACATGAGTTGGGTGATGTTGTTCCTATCAATGAGTCTTTTTTAGATGAACAACTACTGAGTCTTAGTGTCCAACAAGTGCCTTGGTATATGGATTTTGTTAATATTCTTGCTTGTGGTATTTTACCCCCTGACCTTGGTTTTCAGCAGAAAAAGAAGTTTCTTGCAAATGTTAAGCATTACTATTGGGATGAGCCTATCCTTTTCAAATAATATGTAGATGGTTTGATTAGGAGGTGTGTTCCGGAGTATGACGTCCATGCCATCCTAGACCATTGCCACTCTCTTTCCTGTGGAGGCCACATGAGCACATCCAAGACAGCCTCGAAAGTATTACAAGCTGGGTTCTACTGGCCACACCTTTTTAAGGATATGCGTAAGTATATCCTTACTTGTGATGCCTGCCAACGAACAGGTAACATAGGAAGAGGCACGAGATGCCACTTAATAGCATTTTAGAGGTTGAGTTGTTTGATGTGTAGGGGGTTGACTTTATGGGACCCTTTCCCTCTTCCTTTAGAAATCAGTTTATCTTGGTAGCAGTTGATTACGTGTCTAAATGGGTGAAAGCCATTGATTCACCTCATTCGGATGCTAAAACTATTATTAAGCTTTTTAAAAAGATTATATTTCTGAGGTTTGGGGTTTCTAAGTGTGTTATACGTGATGGAGGGTGTCATTTTATGGAGTGAGGCATAAGGTTGCCACACCTTATCACCCTCAAACTAGTGGACAGGTTGAAGTTTCCGATAGGGAGATGAAAAATATTCTCCAAAAGGTGGTCAATACATCACGTAAGGATTGTTCTATTAAATTAGACGATGCCTTATGGGCGTATCGTACCGCATATAAAACCCCTATTGGAACCACACCCTTCAAACTAGTATATAGGAAGCCTTGTCATTTGACTGTTGAACTTGCGTATAAATCATTTTGGGCAGTTAAATTGCTTAATCTTGATCATAAGGTTGTAGGTGAATGCGGGTTATTGAAGCTAAATGAACTAGAGGAACTCCGTTTGGATGCATATGAGAATGCTAAGATTTATAAGGAAAAAACAAAATATTAGCGTGATTGTCACATCCTTCGGAGGATATTCAATCCAGGTGATATGGTCTTGTTATTTAACTCTAGATTGAGGTTATTTCTAGGTAAACTAAGGTCCCGATGGTCGGGACCGTTTAGAGTTTTGAAAGTATTTCCCTTTGGCACTGTTGAGTTATAGAGCGAAAAGTCTGGACCATTTAAAGTAAATGGGCAAAGACTTAAGCACTACTTGACCGGCGAGCCCATTCATCAAGCAAGTGCTTTGGATTTGCTTCATGCATCAGATTCGTAAATCCAAATGGTAAAAAATGTCTGGCTGAAGATGGTAAACTTAGCACTGTTGGGGAGGTAACCCCATTTGTCATTTTATTTCAATTGTTTTGCATGAATTTGTTTGCTTACATGTTTTGTGTAAAAATAAAAATAAAAATAAATAAAAACACAAAAATATTTTGATATTACCTTTTGTGGAGTAAGAAATTTGAATTAATCATCATTCTGCATGATTTGGTTGGAATCAAAAGGAGGTGTTTTAAGTTTCGTTGTTTTGCATTTTTATTTGATTTAAAAGTAGTGCCAAATATAGCCTGTGGATTACCACCACTAGCTGTGGTTGATGCTAAAATTTTTTTCCAAAAAACTAAGTGTTTTCAGAGGTATAACATAGTGCCAACCCCAGGCAGTGGTTAGCCACCACTGGTAGTGGTTAGGTCCCAATTTTTTCTGCACACTGAGTTACCATTTTGGCATAAAAATAGTGATAACCACTGCCAGTGGTGAGCCACCACTGGCCGTGGTTAGGCCCAAGACTTTGCCCCAAGATTTATGGAATTTTTTTATGCAAACAGAAGCAACCACTGGCCGTGGTTGCATACAGGGGCTTTACGTTAATATTTTTGCAATTAAATGGGCATGGCAGAACCAACCATGGGCCATGGTGGGCAACCACTGGCCGTGGTTCGGTCCAGCCCAAAAGGAAATGCATTTTAAACCTTCCTTTTACCTAAACCCCTCATTCCACACATTTTACTTGGTTCATTTTCACTCCTCACTCCCTTAAAACATCAAGAAACCCTCTTTGCCTTAGAGAAACTCTCAATCTCTTTGAACTTTCTTACAGTTTACATTAATTACTTACTTGATATATCATTTCATCTCTCTAAATTAAGTAAGTAATCTTCACCTTCTTAACTATGGGTTTCTTTTCTTTGTAGTTTGGGGTATTCTTGCATATTGGGGATTTGGTTTGAAAGTGACACCATTGTTTGATCTTATGATTCCTTTATCATTTGTGATGAATTTGAATGCTATAAATCCAAGTATGTACCATTAAAACATTCATGAACTCCATTTAGCACTCATACTTTTCCATGTACCCCACTTATGTTATTGTGAAATTTTGGATCTTTGGCGGTGATTAAATCTTTATTTTATGATTAAATTATGAAATTGGTTGTTTATTGTGGCTATTGAATTTGATGGTTGGAAGCATTGCTCTTGAATGTTACATTTGGCACTCATTTATTTAGTTCCCACCAAGTGTTTGATGAAATGCCCAAGAGATAAAATTCTTGAATTGTTGCATGATTTGAATATGCATTTGGTCTAGTTCATCTCTCATGGTATTTAATTATTCATATATGCCCATTTCTCTATTACATGCCATGAATGTATGAGATTATATAGGTGTTGTTTCTTGTCATGATGCAAAACTTTGGAGCTTGGATTAGAATGCTTTTTAACCCTTTTTGTATGGTTTTATTAGGTCATCTCCAAGTTTTTATTCAACTCCATGGCACCTAAGATTCCCTCCAAGAAAAGGAAGACCAAAGGTAAGTCTTCTAACTACTCCGATTTGAATGATATTGAATGCCCATCGGAGGGGCAAAACATGAGGTTGGAATCTTTATTAAGTAGATAGCTTATTCCCTCTAGATTTTTCTACAAAGATACTTTGATGGAATTGGGAATTTTTTAAGACACTTTACGCTTGTGTCAAAATGTGGGTTGGGATTCCTTTATTGAACTATTTGAACCCATGTATGAGAGTAGCTCTTTAGAATTCCTAAGTTCAGCGGAGGTGAGTAGGTACCCAACTACTGATGGTTGGGAAATGTCATTTAGGCTGAACAATACTAATTATAAAAAATGAATGTGGATGAGGTGGCTGAAATTTATGGTTTTCCCCCAGGGGGTGCTGCTAGCATCCTAAAGGACTTTAGACCAGGATACTTTTGGTGCTTTCTTTCCAGTGCACGGGGTAACTATGATGCTTCTTCTTCTAAAGCTTCCTCCATTCATCATCCCGTTTTTTGATACCTTCAACGGTTTATGGCCTGCTCCCCTTTTGGTAGTTATGATAGCCCTAGTACCGTCTGACAAGCTGAGGTATTTTTCTTGCTCTCTATGCTTAACAATACTCATATTGACTCTACTAAATGGTTAGGTAGCTAATTTTCCCAAGTTGGCAATGCCACTATTGGTAAACTTGTTCTTGAAGGTTACATTATTCCTATAGCAAGGTATACGGCTATAGATTTAGAGTAGGATAATCTTCTTCACCAACCAAAGAGGGTAGATATAGGTGAATTAATAAATATGGGCATGATTGTAAAGGAGCATAATGTTTATTGTTTAGTCATACCTGGTTTTTCTGTTCCTCACCCCTTGCCTGATCCTACTTTCACAAGTTTGGAGGGCAAGGCATCTTTTCTTTTTATAGAGACAGATAACTATACTCTACTCTCTACCGAGATGCCACTACCCACTGGGCCTCTAGAGCAAGGTGAGCCTTCTCATTTTCATAAGGAGCCACTTTTCTCTGTGACACCCCAAAAATAGGGGTAAATTTTTCACAAATTTAATATTATTGATTTATGAAAAATGTAAGTGGTGAAGCTATCATTTAATACCCTGGATCTATCAAAGACCTATCTCATATATGGAGATATGAGAAGGTAAGTAAAAGAAACTGTAAATGAGAAATCCTCAATTAAAAACAGCAGAGAGATTCTCATTTAAATCATTGTTGTGCGATTGAGTTCGGAGAGGTCATCCATCTTGAAATATAAAGGATTCAAAATTGTGCCCAAGGTATTCACAAGATGATGAAAAACCATGATTAAATGTAAAGAAAAGGGGAAATAGTTTCAGCAATGTGATTTGGAGGACCAGGGCATTCCTCGCTCAAGCGAAAACCAGACTCGCTTGAGCGAGATAGAGTGGGACGCTTAGGCGAACAACACCATACGCTGAGCGAAGGAAATAAGAAAATAATTAGGGGCCAACTCGCTCGAGCGAGCCCCATCTCGCTTGAGCGAGATCCCCATAAGTCGCTTGGGCGAAGCAAGCGAGCACAGGCGAAAATCATCCAGAACCTACCCAATGCTCACTCGCTTGAGCGAGCACCACTCTTAAGGGTCTTTCGCTCAGGCGAAATTCGTCCAGTGGCGAAATTCCCTCGCACTCGCTCGGGCGAGATTCTACTCGCCTGGGTGAGTTAGCTCCAGTAGCCAAACACTGATGCTAGGGTAGTCTCGATTGAGCGAGACGCACTCTCGCCTAAGCGAGAATTGGCCAGTGGCCATACACCATCACAGGGGTATTCTCGCTTGAGCGAGAATATCAGTAAAAATGCAGAAAATGTTGGAATCACTCAACATATCATACCAAAATTCAATTTAATCCATTTCACTTAAATCTATCATATCTCATTCATCATATTCAACATTTAAAACTTGTTCCAATCGATCTTACCCATGAATTTACCTTCCAGTTTAGGAATTACATTCCAATCTAACTTACTATTTAGCATGATTTATAAAGTGTAATATTTCATCTAAGCTATCATTCATTCATAAGTTTTAACTACATCAAGCTTCATTTTCAGTATCCAATTCAGGCTAAGGTCACTAATGAAAATGAGCCATAAACTCTAGGGTCCCATTTTCCTACATGACCTTCCAAAATCACCATTATATATATATATATTCATCATCATCATCTATTCATCATCCCTACAAGTATATATATATATCAAACCTTGGCTATACAAAACATTCAATTATGACTACATGTATCACAAATATTTCAAGTAAAATCCATAAACTCAAAACGATTGCTGGCCAAGATATTCTTTACCCAAAATAGGCTTCCTTCACACCACTTCTCTACACAAGAGCTCTATAGGCAAGTCCTACAACACAGGAGCTAAAAAGATATACCACATGAAGAATGAGTATACTTTCTCAATGATGAAAATCTACAATTGTGATAATATATACATGAATACAATATAAACATTCCTCCTCAAGCAAATTTCGACCAACACTAAATCAAACATTTATGAAATTCACTGAACACATATAACCATTTAGATTCATAAGAACACATCAACCATTAACCCATTTATAGTTGATGTTAAAAGGAAGTTCCATCTACTCCTCACACAATCTCCTCAATAGGATATCACTCCATGCCATGCTTCTATGGCTAATGCACATGCTAGTGTTTTTAAAGATGCATATGCACGGATCCGATCTTTAATCCAATAGCAATCTCAACCACTTAAATTAAGTATCATCACGTTGGTTTCCCGCCTCGTAAGGGGTACTCCCTTTATGGGACCCCGCATGGTCATTTATTACAATTTCCTATCGTCATCACGTCGGGTACTCCCTTCGTGGAACCCCACAAGGTTATATATATTCATCATTATCATAACATCTTCATCACTCAGGGATACACCCTTCGTGGAACCCCGCAAGGTGATCCATTCAACAACAAATACTATAATGATTTTATCACTCCGGGATACACCCTTCGTGGCACCCCGCAATGTTATATATTCATCATTACCATAACATCATCATCACTCAGGGATACACCCTTCGTGGCACCCCGCAAGGTGATCCATTCAACAACAAATACTATAATGATTTCATCACTCCAGGATACACCCTTCGTGGCACCCCGCAAGGTGATTCAGTTCACAAGTATAATAATATGCTCATCACTTAGGGATACACCCTTCGTGGCACCCCGCAAGGTGATTCATTTTATAAATGTACTTATGCATGCCATGCTGTATATATATATATGCATAGATGCTCATGCATACCTCAATCTCATGAGGATTTTCTCACCCTCTCATCTAGGATACAACTCATAGTAAATCACAAGGTTTATTCCACATAATTAAACATATATGTTCCAATCATTATATACAAGAATCATCCTAGCCAAGAATTTCAAGCATTCATCAAGTTGTACATGGAATTCATAACATGTCAGCACACATTATACTACTCATAACCTCTTTAAGGCCTTATTTCACAATCAATAATTATAAGACCCTTACTCAACTTCACATTACATATATATGATACTACATCCATTCAGGAAAACATGCCACATTACATCAATACATACATTATCATCATACAAGTTCTCATACATTTAGAAAATACACCCCTCTCCTACCTCAAGAGAAGTAGACTTCCGGGTTCGATGTTCCCGCTTCACAATTGTTATCAAGTCCTACACCAATCGATTATAGGACCTTATCAATTATTCATTCAAAAACCTTTTCAATATACATATACATATCTATGTACACATGATTCTCATCATGTGGAAACTATTCATGGATTTTTATTCATTTACCCATTTAGGCTTCGGGAATTCCTTCCCTTAAATCACCATTCATTATTATCAAGGTAACAACCCAATTAGTTAGGTTACTCCATTTACCAACCTAACATTTAACTCATTCCAAGTGGGTTTTCATTTATGGTTCCCAACCACCATCTCCAATCATCATTTAATGTCAATACCTCTTCATTTATAACACTTCCCTGATTATTAAATGTTAACCCCATCTACATTACACATTTTCCCAAAATTTCATAAGTTAGGGTTTTATAAAAACTCAACCATGTCATAAATGTACTTCTATACTTATCATCTTTGAACCCTATCTTCATATACCTCATTTATTTCTCATAAATATCCATATTTAATTCACCCCACCTTAGGGTTTATATATTCAATGTAAAACATCCCCAAATTTTTATTTTTTTTGTTATAACAGAACGCATAAAAACAACGCTTTGATACCAAATTGTAAGATCCCAATAAGAACGTATGGAATGGAAGGGAAATTAAAAGCCACACACACGACAAACAGTGGAAGACACAACTTAAGCGAGCCCACATCAGTATTCACTCGCTCAAGCGAGACCCAAACTCGCTTGGGCGAGACAGCCCATCTCGCTTGGGCGAAGCACCATTCGCTTAAGCGAACCTAATCAAGGACCTTCCATCCATTCATACTCGTTGGAGCGAATCCCTCACTCGCTGAGGCGAGTAACTACACTCGGCATTCCATCACTCGGAATCGAGAGTTCCATTCACTCGGGATTAACCCCAACACACATGCCTCCCTCGGAAGCCCATACTTAGTTCCTTATTTTTATCCACAAGGTCACACCCATAATCCGCTCGGGAAATGGTGGTGATTCCACTCGGAATCTATAAACTTTCCTCACTCGGACTAACTCCCAATCAAACACCACTCGGTGTATTCCAGCCAGATTCACTCGGCATATTTTCAGCTTTCTCACTCAGAGAACACTTAGACCTTCCTTCTCTCAGAAGGGTCTCCATAATTAAATTCCATTCGGGTTTACTCTAACCCCATATAACTCGGAGGAATTTACTAAGTTAAGTCTCATTCGGGCTTATTTAAGTCTTAACCACTCAGGATATAGAATCTCATTCACTCGGAATATATAATCTTATACACTTAGAATACATCCCAATCAGAACCATCACAACACTCCTCACCACGGAGGTGGTTCACTCGGATTTCCCACCTGGGAATAATTAGGCCTAACATTACTCGCCTATTTTTCACTTATAACATTTGGACTAGCCTTCCCTCGGAAGCAGTCCACTCGAGTACATCTACTCGGAATCATTCAAGCCTACTTCACTCGGAAAGTCCACATACTTAAGCCTCACTCGGGAATGGCTCTCACAACATTGTTCCACTCAGAATTCATAGACTTAACATCCATCCATCCATTATCACCTCTCAGTCTACACAAATACATGCTATCAATGTAATATATATATATATATATGTATATAAACATATGCTCAGAATACTCGTAAGTCAGTTTTCTCATATATTTATAAATATGTATTCATTATACAACATACTTAAGAGCCGGCCAAGGCTTTATCATATCTATTTACAGTCGGTACAATACTCTGTACACTACAACAGCACAGTTACCCATCACTCGGGTTTAAGGCCTTCTCATCATTCCAAGTCTGACCTGCATATACTGAAAAATGGTGTAGGGGTGAGCTTTCACATATTAAATGACAGTTAGTGACTCGGATTCTACCTCAATTCGCAATTAGGCCATTTACAATTCTCAATCAACAATAACATATACTGCCATTTATCATGAGTATTCACACAATATCACCCACTCGGGTTCATACGATTCAATAAGGACTAAGTAATTCACTTCATTCATAATCACTTATGCTCACAGCCATAACACACCTCGCACTCGGTAACAGTACCAATGTACACATAGACACCCAGTCGGAATTCATTCCAATTATTCATGGCTATATTAATCATGCCATTCACAACAGCATTTACACATACATATATACAATCACATCGAGCTCATCAACAGTATAAGTGTGCACACAGCATTTCAGTCAGATCCGATTGGTTTTTATTAGTTTTTACATTGCATCGTTGGCTCTCAGCCTTTCATTCAGCTGTCGGCTGATCCGGCCGTTTTACTGGTAACAAACCGTTTGCCCTTACATGTAACACAAACACTCTCAGCGTCAACGGCAGTGTTACGGGCAGCCCTGAGTCCCACTCAGTCGGCTTGCCTTGAGTCCCACTCAAGGTCTTTAACAGCATCTCATGCATATAATTACTGATTTAATTATTAGGGTCACACATCAAATTCTCTCAGCATTCTCATCGATGCATCTCATGCAAGATATTATCATTAAGTATAAGCAGAATCAGCATACCAGATTTACACAATCACCATATGCATCCCATGTATATACTATCAAAGCCACACACACAGAAATCATCACAGTAGATACATAGTATACACTCGACTTTCTCCTTAATAGTACCTGCATTTTATGCATTTAATATTAAAACAGAAAGGGAACTCAATAAGATAATCCCCCCTTCTGATGCACTCGGGACACACCATAGTGTCAACATTTTCATGCATTCACTCAGCATCCTCATAATTATTCAGCATGCATTTCATGGACAGGAATCGACAGGCACACAAAATTCATAACCATCATACATCTGGCTAACACTCAATCGGCATACATCAATCAACACATTACAAACACAATCCAACATAGTGAAGTAAATTTACCTGGAACCCGTTCATAAACCATGAATTTGAAATGGAAAGCATCCCCTACCTGGAATGAAGATTCCAGAAGCTTCATTGGCTCACGGCTTCGATCGGCTGCTCTCCGATCGTCCATTGGTAACTCATCCTCAACAGGACGACCCAGCTTCCATTTTCTCAGCACAGTACCCTGCTCTCAGCTTGGAAGAATCAGAAGCTGTTCCCTCCCGAGCAGCTCTGCCACCTAAATACTCAGCGCTCGACATGCAAAGCAGTGGAGAGTTCCATGCCCCCAAGGCACCACGCTGTCCTCACTCGGCCCAGTGGAGGATTCCAACGTTGTTCCATACTCGAACAGTCCAGTCCTCAGCAACAATGGAGGACTTCAAGCTTCCAGGAACCCAATGCTATTTCTCCTTCACGAGCAGCTCCGCCTCAACGACAGTGGACCATTTCCACAACTTCGAGGCATCTATCAACACTGCACACTTCCCACTCGAGGTCCCAACGTTCTTTGAGTGGAAGAAGAAGAAGAAGGAGAAGAAGGAGATGAAGAATAGCAAGGAAGAAGGATGCAGGTTGCATGCACGAAGGGAAGAAGTGCTCACACTCTCTTCTTCAGTCTGACTCCCAGCAGCAGTGGACGACTTCAAGCCTCCAAAGCACCACAACAGTGGCTAATGAAGAGAAAAAGACGAAGGCAAGGAAGAAAGGAAGCTGGTTGCATGCCCATGGAGAATTGCCCAGCTCTCATGGTCTTTTCTCCAACTGCGTGAATAATAGAGTGAGAGGAGGGGACCGAAGCCCTTTATACCACTAAGGGCACATACGTAATTCCACCTGGCCTCATTATTATTGTTATTCAGCCTCCTCTAATTAATCAGCAATTAATCTAAATCAACCCGTAATCAACATCTAACCTTACTTGGTAACTAATTCAAAAATCAAGATGTTACAATTCTCCCACTCTCAAAGAATTTCATCCTCGAAATTCAAACACAAACTTGCCTCAACAAACAACTCGGAACATCGCTGTCATGCTCCTTAACCGATTGTAACTCTTCGCTTCTCAATGTTTTTGACTGCTTCACAATTTCCAATCGGCATAAATAAAATAACCCTTCATAGGATTCACTACATTCGGGATTCAATTTCCCACGTAGAGTTACCCCATTCAACTCTACCAGTTCACCATAACCATTGGCACTTACTAGTTCCTTTGGCCGTTCAGCCTTGTATCCTCAACGCCGATCGGTGTACTTCCACCGTCGGATCCTCCAATTCCAAGGAGTCACTCGGCCCAATTAAGTACTCACACGGAGTATAGGCCCAACATTGTGTCACATAAGACACATTAAGGATGTTAATCGACAAGCTGGAAAGATCCAGTCGGTAAGAAACATTACCGACTCTCCCCAATACACACCACTCGTCTAATATACTTCGGATTAAGCCCCCGGCTCCTCAACATCCGACTACTAAAATTTCTTCTTCATCCATGATATATCTTGGCAATACCGAGCCATGGGTTTCAATTAGCATCGTTTGCCTGGGTTTTCCTCATACAGGTATCACACTCGGTCCTGAAATCTCAGATTCCTACCCATACCTTCAACTAATTCTATGTTTACTCCTTGTGAACGTCACTCAGGCTTCTCATTCAACAGTATTATTCGGGGTTTGAAAGCAGTTCTCACCCGGAAATCCTTCCACCTTCAAAATTTACTTGGAATTCAAGTCCACTCTGAAGACGTAACTGAGTTCAAATCGGATCGGCAGTCCCAGACATCAACCTGAGTACGGATTCGAATAAATTTTCCTCTCGGATATCTACTCCCCTCGGGAGCCATTTACTCGGCAACTTACTCCACCAGTGTTCCACTTTCCACCCAGAAATACCTTCCCCTAGAAAAAGGTTAATCGTTGGCACATCATACGGACTTAAGATATTACATACTTGATACTCTACCACTTGGAACCGTCTCACGCGGTACCATTCCACTCAGAAGTGTCTCACCCCGAGGCACATCACACGAATTTTGCCTTACTCAGCAGTGTCACGCTCAGACACAGTTCCCTTCACTTATCAATGATTCTCTTAGTGATGTTTCACTCGGAACATCATAACTTCACTTCGCTCAGTGGTCCTTTCTCCTAGAAGGATTTCACTCGGAATTATATTCCCTTTCCTTCACTCGGAATCCTCTCTACTTGCTCACACTTGGAAATATATTATTCTCACCTGAGGGAATTCTCACTTCATCATTTATTTCAGCTCAGAGTCCTGATTCTTCACTAAATCTTCGATAATAATCGGTTGACCCATAAAACTTCCAATCTCTGTGACAGACTTGGGTCACACTTATACCATCACTACTATCACCTTAGATGAACCAATAGCAACGCCACCTTTGGACATAGCGTGCCCCAGAACTGGATTCCAACCGACTAAAAGTTATACACCGATAGCTTGGCAATTAATTTGCTTCTCATTCTGTACCACAGCTCCATGTGGAGATACCCTTCATGCCCCAGGCATGACTCGGGATGATTCTGAAAATACCAATGAACACTTTCACAGACTTATCTAAGTGAGATTGAAGATATTGTTCATACAACCATGAACACCGCCTGCACGTCTATCACCTATCCAACATGGCCATAACAGTCCTGAACGTTGTCCCATGGTCATCTAAAGCCTTAATCCAATTTAATAGTATTCTGATTACAATTTGATTTTAGAAAAACTGAATCACACCACCACTGATCAACCAGATCATCAGCACTCAGTAGTGGGTATTATTCCCTATGGTCAACTTACCTAACCTGTGGCCACCAAGACATAACCACTTACCACCATTTCCCTTTTGACTAACAACGTCGAGCACTCATGTCGGCAAGATCACCCTCCTACTCCGACAACCAAGCATCACTTTGACAACCAATTTATACTAAGGTAACCTCTGAGTTTCTTGAAGGTAAGCACATCAAGGTTAAATAAATTTTCTATCCTTACTTTGATACACTATCACTTACTACTCATTCAACACAACTCCTATTTTATTCAGAATCGCCTGATAGACTCAAACCATCACCATAAGTAGCTACAGTCTCACCTGCCCGACCTATGAATTGTTGCATCCAATATATAGGATGACGTCTCATTCCTATAGGGTTACAACAATTACATAGAGTCGCTGCAAAGTGTACACTGCCACAATACCTATGGTATACAGAGCCGTCTCGGAACAAACACTCCATATTCCAATCGCTTGCACTGACCAGACTTACTCAATTAACACTAACTCACCTGAAAATTTTGGGAGATTTGGAGGATCTTTTGAGAAGCTTTCATTGGGAATCAAGAGTCAAGACCATCAAGGGAAATCAATTCTACCGATTTAGGAGGAAGAATTAAGAATCCTAGTGAGAACTAATTTGTAATTTCTGAATCCCTATTTTACACTTTTGATATCTTTTATGCTTGGCATTGATTTTGTAATGTGTGACATGATGACAACAATCCTTATGGCACACTAAAATCTTTTCTTGGGGCTAAGGATGTAGTATGCCAATATCTTACAATTAATTGTTTGTCACATTCCAATCTATGTCATCTCAATTTCTATTCAATTTATGTATGCCCAATGCTTCTGTAAGACTTAAAGATAAGCGTAGATAATCACAAATTATATGGGTAATCGAGGGATTGGCATGCAATTCAAAAATACCTAAATTGAACCTATGATTTTGATTTACAAGAGTAAGCAAAATTATTTAAGGGTTAATCGGATTTCCATAGAATGTAAAGGGTCTAATTAACAAATTAAACACGGTTCTTTGGGAATTAGGCACGTTAATAGGATTTCGAGAGAAAGGTGTTAAATAACTTAGGGGAATCTGCCTTAGAAACGAAATTATATAATTAGAAAGATGAGTAACCTTTAATTTTGATACTAGCATATGAACCCTTAATACCCTAAGATTTACCTTTGATTCAATTTGTCAAACTTGGTCTGATTTTCTTCTACAAAAGACGTTGAATTTTCTGCTTTCTAATTTACTGTTCATCATCATTTTGGTAATATATTTTAATCGATTCACTAGATAATTGAACCACCGTTATAACTAGTACTTGGGCATAATCTCTGTAGGAACAATATCTTTTTATTACTTTGATACCCCATGCATTTGGGATAAGCTATCAAATAGTAGGATAACTGGGTATGAGACAGAGAACGTTTGGGAGATTAGAAAGGTGTTAGATAACTTAGGGATAGTAGATTTCCCCTGAGTGTGACTATATTGTGTTATGTTTGATTGATGATTGTGAGAGGACATCAAAAATGACACACTTTAAACTGTTTAGAGGAGAGTGCTCACCCTTACTCTTATTGCAGACCACCTATTCATTTTTGATATCACACCCGTCGGGAGAGCGCTAGGATTACAGCTAAGAGAGGGTGTGGACCCCCTCATTTGCCAGTGATTCCTGAGGTCCCTGAGGACCAACTAGTGGAACAGCCACTAGCAGAAGCTTCTCCAGTCCAGGAGCCGGAACACCCATTCGAGAATGATGTCGAGGTAATTAAGAGTGCAGTTAGATGATATGGCGACCCGCCCTTTCCATCCAGCACGGTAGATTTAGAGGACATTACAGGGACATAGATAGCTATTGACTCAGAAGTTTTATCTTTCCACCCCTTACCCCTGCCTCCGGTTCGTCACCCCTGTTCCCCATCACCTGTATACTTCCCTCTGTCCCCATGCGGATATATCGAGTCAGAGGAAGAGAAAGATCCCGAGTAAAAACCCATGGAGGAGCTAGTACCAGTACCAGTACTTGCACCTACACCAGTACCTACGCCAGCACCAGAGGATGTTGAGATGGCAGACCCAAATAATCTTCCTTCGTTGCCAGCTCAGTTACCACCATCAGAGTTTATGGATATGGTAGCTGAATCCATTCCTCCTCCCACTGTTGCAGCTTTAGTTGTGGAGCTGCTAGGGATGTATATTCCTAATATGCCGATGGAGGATCTCACCCCTCCAGTTACTCCTATCGCATCCCTGATGGATGGTTTCCTTGCTAGGAGGTAATGGGACCAGTCACATCGATTTCTCAGACATGTATTTCAGACCTATATGTATGGAGGTACAGAGCATTTCCATGAGATGTCCCCTATCGCGAGGGACTTGTTGATGAAGGCTTTCAATGCTTTTAACGATAGATATGGATAGCTCTCTTCACCTACACTAGACCAGCCTTCGTCGAGTACAGGGCCATTACCAGGCGTCAGATTTCCATCTCCGTCATTTCCTACCTTTGGACCAGATCGCCCAGATTCTCCTTCGAGTGATGAGGATTAGAGAGCTGGAGCCGATGTTTTATTTATTTTGTTTGTATATAGCCAGGGAGCCTGCGTGCCCCTGTATTGTTAGTAGGATAGCTCTGATAAAGCCTGTATTTTGTGATGATATGTATATATTATGACAATAGCTGCCATGGCTTTACCTTGTATTTACTGTTTTAGATGTTATTCTATTACACTTGGTTTTTATTATGGTTATCCCTCACTTGGCTTTATGAACTGGTGTTGTTCCGATGTATTATTTGGTTTTACAAAGGACAAAATTTTATCAAAATAGTAACCTCTTAGTTAAGTAGAACAATCTAGTGGAAGGGATTGTCCTAGTTAACCAAGGGTGTTAAATAGGTAATGCTGTAAAGAGATGCACCATTGTAAGGAAGTCATCCAATTTTCCAAGTGCACCTACAAAACTTGGGTATCTATAATTCAAAGAAAAATCAATTAAATTGGACATTCATTACCAGCCTGCCACAAGACAAACTGAAATCAAGAAAAAAAGGCAAACAAATCTCTACCGAAAAATCGAATCTATGTTGGGGTTGGGTGTTCTCTCCCGCAGCCTCTTTGCACAT
This sequence comes from Clitoria ternatea, assembly GCA_037962975.1. Classification (NCBI taxonomy): domain Eukaryota; kingdom Viridiplantae; phylum Streptophyta; class Magnoliopsida; order Fabales; family Fabaceae; genus Clitoria; species Clitoria ternatea. The sequence goes on from CM075672.1 coordinate 81,569,696, forward strand.
TCATGGTTTTTCTTCTCCTTCGTCTTCTAAATTTTTTTCTTATGCACTCTTATTTCTCAACATAAAGCAATTTACCATTTTCTTTTGTCTCTTTTCATCAGAGAGCAAAAATAAGAAATCTGAAAGGTTAAGTCTCATAAACTAGAAGAAAAAAAACATGATAAAAGTTGAGGAAAATATACCTCATAAGGGATTCTTGGAAAAGGACTCAAAAACCTCAAGCCTAACTTCGTGTTCAAGAGCAGAGCACTGAGAGGAAGAGTAACAGAGGCACAAAGGCTACGTCGGAGGCTTTCGGTATTGTGGGGTACCGCTGGGGTTGCGATAAGTCGTGGTTCTGGTTCAAGTGAGGCACGGTTGATAGAGGTGGTGAAGTGGTCATAGGAAAAAAAGGCCTTTGATGATGGTTGTTTGTAAAGCTATGGTGGATCTCATTATGATCAAGTTCAGTTGGAGGTTCACATTGGTCAAGGGTTGTTAGAGCTAAGGTTTTAGGGCTCAATTTGGGTTTGTGGCTATAGTGGGTGACAAGAGGGAAATGGTATTGCTTATTTGTGGTTCTTACTATGACAGGAAAAGGGAGCTCGTGGCGAACGATGGTTGAAGAAGGGATTTGGGACGTGGAATTTAGGAAGAGGGAGCGTGAAGAAAGTGAGGATTTGGGAAACTGAGGGAGGGAATAGAGAAAATCGTGAAGGAAAATAAAAAAAAATATGGAGCTCGTCTAAACTTAAAAGAATTTTTTTTCAATTTAAAGATTAGGCTTTTAGGCCATATTTTTGTAATGCTAATGTTCCACTATTATAAAATATGCCCTTTTACGGAAAAAATTTCCATGGTTCAGTAAATGTGGCCTTAAACGAAAAAATATGGTTTATGCATATACTTGATGCAACAGCTACTAAAAAACCATGACCTATTACAGAATAGGCCACAATTTCACATTAGTTGTCTAATGTTGTGTATATATACCTATCAATAGCCACAAAATGTGTAAAATATGGCCTTTGGGTTGTTTAGGCCATATTTTCCCAGCTGCGGGTAAATTGATGTGGCCTAAACCATAAAATGTTATAGTGTATGTAATAGTTAGTGGGGAGGGGGAGAGCCAAGCACTATATAGTCAGGGACGATTAAGAAAGGATGAATGTTGATAGATAACTTATAGTAGACTGATTAGGAACCCTTGTTACGTATGTTAGGAATAAAAAGTAATATAGGCTTGTATTGTATGGAAGGGATGATAGAAATGACACTCTCTGATTGTTGTAGAAGAAGAGGCTCACCTTACAAACCTCTAATTGGACCATACACTCAACACTGTAAAGATCAATGTAAACTTCGCATCGAGGATCAACCAGTCTTTCCTTGGACGGATGACGATTACGATAAATGAGTTTTTTTTCATGTTTTGTATGGAATCCTGTGTGCCCCTGATTTTCAGTATGTGTAGTGTGTTGAATATGACCATGTATTGTATATGACTGAGTTGTATATAATGTATTTGTTCCATGAAATTTTTTATTGTATAAAAAGAACTTCCACATTTTTCTAAAACTTGTAATCTCTTAGTTAAGTATGCTAATCTAGTGGAAGAGGTTGTCCTAGTTAACCGAGGATGTTACATAAAGCGTTTATGAAATTAACCAAGGTTATTCAAAAAGAAAAAGTCTTAAAATTACATATATAAGAAGTGATCACGGAGGAGAATTTGAAAAATGCCACTTTCAAAAATTATTGTAAAAAACATGGAATCGAGCATAATTTCTCTATCCTAAGAACACCTCAACAAAATAGAGTTGTTGAGAGAAAGAATCCTTTACTATAAGAATTGGCTTGAACCAAGCTAAACGAAGATGATCTTCTAAAACATTTTTAGGTTGATGTAGTAAATACTACTTGTTTTGTAATGAGTCGGGTCTTTATAAGCCCTTTATTAAAGAAAACACTCTATGAGCTTTATAAAGGAACAAAACCAAACATCTCCTTCTTTCATGTCTTTGGATGTAAGTGTTTTGTTTTAAACAACGGGAAAAATAACCTTGGAAAATTTGACCCCAAGTCTGATAAGGTAGTGTTTCTTGGTTATTCATTAAGCAGTAAGGGATATAAAGTATATAATAAATGAACTATGACAATAGAGGAATCAATTCATGTTTCTTTTGATGAATCTGGCCCTAAAAGACAAGGGAAGTAAATTGATTATCTTGCAGATAACCTTGAAGACTTAGTCACGAAACATCAAGAAAAGGCTAGTCTAACTTCTAGCGAACCACCCAAGGAATGAAGGATCTCAAAGAATCATCCCATACAGAACATGATTGGTGACATAACTAAAGGAGTGTTAATTCATAACTCTCTTAAAAATAGTTGTAATAATTTCATTTTTGTCTCTAAAATTGAACCTAAGTGTATAGAATAGGCACTATCAGATGAGTTTTAGGAGGTAGCTATGCAATATGAACTAAACCAATTCGAAAGAAATCAAGTATGGGAGCTCATCCCTAGGCCTTCTAATAACCTAATAATTGACAAAAAAAATGAATGTTTAAAACAAATTACATGAAGTAGGTAAAATAACACGTAATAAATCTAGGCTGGTAGTAAAGAGCTATAATTAAAAAGAAGGAATAGATTATGATGAAGCCTTTACGCCTACTGCTAGACTAGAAATTTTACATTTGTTACTTGCTTTTTCTTAGTTGTTCGATTTTAAACTTTACCAAATGGATGATCAAAAATGCTTTTTTAAACAATTTTATTCAAGAAGTTTTTGTGGAACAACCACCTAGTTTTGAAGATTTCAAAAAACTTGATCAAGTATTCAAACTAAAGAAAGCCATGTACGATATGATCGGTTAAGTTAAGGTTTTGAAAAGGAAAGATGGATACCACTTTGTTTACAAAAAGAAGCGCTAGTGACATCCTTTTAGTATAGGTTTATGTCAATGACATTGTTTTTGGTGCCATTAATGAAAATCTCTACAAAGGTTTTTCTAGTCTATGTAAAAAGAATTTGAAATATGGACGATGAGGGATTTAACCTACTACTTTGGTTTTCAAATCAAGCAAACTAAGGAGGAAATCTTCCTCAACCAATCTAAATACTATAAAGAACTACTCGAAAATTTGTTATGGACAAAGCTGTCATGTTGCCTTAGTGATTCCTAAAATTTATTCCAGGGTCTGGTAAAGTCAAAGTAATTTTTTCGCCTTCTAGACTTCCCTGACAATAAACAGTAGGAACCTGTGGGCTACATTACTAAAAAAGCCCAATAACTTTATTTTTGGATCTGGTAATCGCTTATAGAATGCTCCTTGTGATGTTCCTTAGCGAATCCTAAAATTTATTCCAGGGTTTAGTAAAGTTAGAGTGAACTTTTTGCCTTTTAAACTAGCCCGACAATAAATTGTAGGAATCTAAGGGCCATGTTACTTAAAATGCCCCAAAACCCTAATTTTAACTCTGGTAATCAATTACACCAGACTCGTAATCAATTATAAGAGACCCATCTGTACAGGAATAAAACATGTTCCTTTGGTAATTGATTACATAATCAATTACTAAACACCTTATTCTGTATATTTATGTAGAATTTGGCCTCTAAGCAAACTTCTACACTACCTAGCTTGCCTGTTTCAACTCCAATTGCTACAAAACTTCATGGGTTCTATATTCCCCCATTTTGGACCTGCTGGCGTAGTCTGTACTAAAAAGTTTCCCTCATATGAACAAGATATGCATAAATATGTAGTTTCACCATATTTAGACCAACATAATGCGCGAAGCTTAGCAAATGGACTTCAAATTACTCCATACCCTCACACACAAATTCTAAATGATTTTGGGAATCTATTTGCACCCTTGGGGATTCAAACTCCCACCGAATCGTAAAAACACCTACTCAGTTGGCTTTAATTACCATGTTTGCACAATAACATGCAATTAAACATCAAAGGAAAAAAGTCCCTCATAACTACACTCTATCCATATAACTCTCACTTTAATTTCAATCTCATTAGCAATATACTATCCATTATCAACAATCCATAAGTCACCTGTTTAGTCATTATCACATCATTAATGTTATCATCATATCAGTTCAAACACATAACACGTATACACCATATCCATATTCTAATTCCACTAATTAATTCATCAAGTATAAGTATTGTAACACCTTATTATTTGCAACTAATAATTCCAAAAATATGAGAAAATTTTTCACAAAAACAGTCACGTAACATTTGATATAGAAGGGAGCAGGCAAGGGGGGAAACAAAGAGCATTCACGCGCATATAGCAACCTACAGAGAAGCTAAGACTGGGGCCGGCTCAATGGGTTTATCGTAACACACCAGCACCAGGGCGGATTACACAACACCGTTTGTTCGCTTAGACGGGGTCTGACACCGTCTAGGCGGAGTATGGTAATGCAGCAGCGGATAGAGGAGATTTCACAAGGAGGCTTTCCTTCGAGTAACACTGGTCACTCAATAGGAGGAAATAGATAAGGGGAAGATGTTAATACATTCACACGCGTAGCATTCGGTGGAAGGGCGGAGTTCGAATCATCCTACCTGGCTACGCGGGGTATATTTATCCTGGGCGGACTCGAGGGCGAAAGTGACCCGCTCATCCGTTGTCCCACACCGCCTAAACGATGTGTGACAATGCAACATCAGACGAGAAACTCTTCAAGTAAACCTTACATTAGCGTCTATTCGTTCCTACGGGCTGATCCTTTCTCAGAGAACTCTGGGCGTTCAGCTTCAGAAGACAGATAAAGGAAGAAGAAGGGAGATATACACATGCAGGAGTAGTTTATGAAGGAAAGAGGAAGTGATTACACCGCCGTCCAGTTCGGCAAGGCACAACAACACCTGGACGGACTACTTCACAACATTCACTTACTCAGGCGATGTCCAACACCGCCCAGCGAGACATAATAGTGCTACAACGGAGGAGGAAGGTACATAGGCGGAATCTCGAATTGATATCTACTTGCTTCAGCATGTTTCCACGCACTTGGGCGAACCGTCCTAGTTACTTGGGTGAGGTATGACACCGCCTAAGCGAGGTCAGCACGACGCCTCTCCAACATAACACAAGGTAATTTCTCAATCGGATATGGACAAGGGTTCACTCGATAAATCCTTACGCTCGTACTTCACTCAGAAAAACGGGAAGTTACAAGGTACGTATGCGGTAGTAGGTTGTGGAAGAAGGAAGAATCTGAACCTATTCCGCCCAACTCAACTAATTATGACAACGCCTGGGCGGACTCAACCACAACGCCCAAATCAGGGGTCAACACCGGGGTCTGGATTGCATTAGCATCACAACGGATAGGAAAGGTAATTGAACGGTGTCCCATTCTAACAACTACATCGCTCCAGCGCGAGTCCTCTCGCTTGGGCGAAATGTCCCCATACTTCGGGCGGGGTACGGCTCCGCCCAACGTATCCGACATAAGTCTTCCTAGAGACAATTCATAATTCACTCAGACTTGGCTATAGCCTGCTAAGTCATGCCGTCCCTGCGTATTCATTAAAGCACAAGCATGTCACACACGAAACTATACATCCAGATATATATAATAAGAGCATACGTCAATATTTACAAACACAAAATCGGATTTCTCCTTGTCAATAAGGTTCTATTTATCCCAAAATACTAACATCCGACATGAACCAGTCAGGACTTAATCTAACATCATATTAATTAAGCCTTCCAAATGCATCAGCACTTCGCCCAGCGTTCCAGCTCTGCTTCTGGTCCTCATCACGAGAGACATTCACTGAAAAATGGCCACTGCAGGGGTGAGCATCTTAAATTTTAAATAATAGATACCGACTCAGGTTATCTGCCAATTACACAACAATACATATATGTACAACATGATTAAAAATCAATTTCAACAACATTAACAGTAGTAGTAATATTAACAATGATAAGCACAGAAGATTTCACTTGGTTCCGCATCGTGTGTATCGGTCCGACGTTGCAACGTAGGCATCACAGCCTTTTTATACATAGCTCTTAGCTATCAGATCAGCTCCCAGCTGCTTGGCCATTTTACAGGTACCCAACCGTTTGTCCACAGGTGACACCAACGCTCTCAGCGCCAACGGCGGTGTTCACAGACAGCCCGAGTCCCACTCAAGGGCTACCCCGAGTCCCACCCGAGGATTTTACAGCGTCCCACGCTGGATGACCGAAGGTAGTGTCTCACACTACGTGCTCCCAGCACAACGCATCCCATGCGCCACACGCGGATTTGACGCACAACATTTATTTTATGCATGCATTCTCGCATACAAGCACATACACACACCATGCAACCAGTAGTACACATTATCCGGACTCAATATATATAGCTGCCATGCAATCAGTTATCATTCCATATTCAGATATCCACAACATTTCGTTCGATCCAGACATGCAATCAGTTTACAGCTTCATTCAACGCATGCATCATTCTAAAAATCACAAGTTTGCTCAGGCATTTCAATTCATCTCATCCTAACATGCAATCGGAGTAAGACAGCGTCAAATTTGTTTAAAGCAGGCATTTCCTATACACAACAATCTATTAAAGCAATCATTTCAACATATGCATTTCTATAACCTGGGTAGCTTCAGTCAGACATTCATATCAACACAACTCAACATGCAAACTGAGATCCTGCAACACATACATCTGTGAGAAAGGTGCTAACATGCAACACTCGTCTTTCACTCATCATGCAACTGGATTGTACACATTCACATGCAATACAATACACAATCAGAGCACGGGTACAACAAGCATTATCATTCGGAACCTGTTCATAACCCATGCACTTAAAATAGAAGATACTCCCCCTACCACTCGCAAAACTCCAAGGAACTTTTCTGCTTGAGGGGTGGTTCTTCTCCCTGCTGCATCACTTGACGATCGTCCCTTCTCGTGTGGGGGTTCCACTCCACTGTAGCACCGTCACTCGACTCTTCGAAGCAGGAATGGACTGGAGGGCAGAGAAGGAAAGAGAGGAAACAAGAGAAAAGAAGAACGAAGAAGGAAACTCGCTGGGTTCTCTGCGTGAAGAGCATGACCATCACCCGCATATATACATACTCGCGCGGAGTGCAGTATGGTGGGATGGGGAAACGCGATAATCCTGCCCATGCCACCATGCTTTCGTGTTAATTGTCCTATTACCTCTTAGTTAATTAAATTAAGGGAGGTGTTGACTTGTTGACTTTTTATTTAGTTCCATTGCCTATAATTAAAATGGGGATGTTACAGTTCTCCCCCACTTGAAAAGAATTTCGTCCCCGAAATTCAGTTGGTAATTCATGTGAAGCTTTAGTTGGTAACTCACCTAAATGAACAACTCGGGGTACTGCTGTCTTATGGCATCTTCGCGTTCCCACGTGCAGGAGGTGGTCTTGCCTTGCTGCCACTCCACCTTAACCAGCCTTACGTTCTTGTTTCTCAAGCGTTTTACCGATCGGTCCACGATTCCAATCGGTGTAGTCACAGTGGTCAGGTCTTCTTTGATCTCTACTTCATCGTCAGGCATCGTGTGGCTGGGGTCATGTAAATACTTTCTTAGTTGAGACACGTGAAATACGTTGTGCAATCGGGACAAGTGAGTTGGTAATGCGAGGCGGTATGCCACGGGGCCGATCCGTTCTAACACCTCATAAGGTCCAATGTAGCGAGGGCTTAACTTCCCACTTTTTAAGGCTCGTCCAACTCCTTTACTCGGAGAGGTTCTCAGAAACACTCGATCTCCGACTAAAAATTCCAATGGCTTGATGCGCTTGTCATGGTAGCTCTTCTGCCTGTCTTGTGATGCTTTCATCTTCTCCCTTATCACTCAGATCTGTTCTGTGGTTTGCTTCACGATGTCTGGTCCCAATAGTAGACTTTCACCCGCTTCCGACCAGCAGAGTGGGGTTCGGCATCTACGCCCATATAATGCCTCGAAAGGTGCCATGCCAATGCTGTGATGATGGCTGTTGTTGTACGTAAACTCGATCAAGGGAAGGTACTGCTCCCAGTCCCCACCGTACTCTAACACACACGCTCTCAATAAGTCTTCTAGACTCTGAATTGTTCGCTCGGATTGTCCATCCGATTGGGGGTGGTAGGCAGAACTAAGCCAAAGCTTCGTCCCCAATTCTTGATGCATGCTGGTCCAAAATCTGGACGTAAACCTAGGGTCCCTATCCGATACGATGGAAGTAGGTATGCCATGCAGTCGGATAACTTCTTGAATGTAGATCCGAGCCAACTTATGCAATGGGTACTTCATATTTACAGGTAAGAAGTGTGCACTCTTCGTCAATCGGTCAACAATGACCCAAATTGCATCATGGCCCGCTCAGTTTTTGGGTAATCCCATGATGAAATCCATCGCAATCGAGTCCCATTTCTACACGGGGATCTCTAGAGGCTGCATTGCACCGTACGGTTTTTGGTGCTCTACCTTCGATTTCTGACAAGTGATACACCGGGCCACGTACTCCGCCACATCCTTCTTTAGTCCGGGCCACCAGAACTGTCTTCTCAAGTCGTGGTACATTTTCGTGGTTCCTGGGTGAATGCTGAGTAGGCTTTTGTGGGCTTCGTCAAGCACCATTCTTCTCAATCTTCCTCCACTTGGTATGTATATTCTGTCTCTCACCCGGAAGATCCCATCTGACCCCTCTGCCAAGGATAAATCCTTTCCTTTGGCTTGAATTTCCTTCATTTCAGCTAGGTAAGAGTCCGCCTGTTGCTGTTCGTACACAGATTTTAAGAATTCGTTGGCAATCCTCAACGTACCGATTGTCATTTTCTGAGAGGAAGGGGTGTCAACATGCAAGTTCATGTCTCGGAACCGCTCCAACAACTCAACTTCTTTTGCCATCATGGCTGCTATGTGGAGGGATTTCCGACTCAATGCGTCGGCCACGACGTTTGCCTTACCTGGGTGGTATTTTAACTCGAAATCGTAGTCCTTTAAAAACTCAATCCATCTCCTCTGCCTCATGTTCAGCTCCTTTTGGTCGAATAGGTATTTGAGGCTCTTATGATCGCTGTACACTTCAAATTTGGACCCGTACAAGTAATGCCTCCAGATTTTCAATGCAAAAACTACTGCTGCCAGCTCCAAGTCATGGGTCGGATAATGCTGCTCGTGGGGTCTCAATTGTCGAGAGGCATATGCTATCACTCGATCTTTCTGCATGAGTACACACCCTAATCCGAGTCCGGACGTGTCACAATAGACCACGAAGCTTTCTCGTAACTCAGGTAATGCCAACACCGGAGCAGTTGTCAACTTATTCTTCAGCTCTTGGAAGCTGTTCTCACACTCCGGACTCCACACGAAAGGAACGTTCTTCCGAGTCAATTTAGTCAGGGGTAATGCCAACTTAGAAAAACCTTCGATGAACCTCCTATAATAACCTTCCAAGCCCATAAAACTTCTTATTTCCGAGACCGATCTGGGCCTCTCCCATGCTATTACAGTGGCTATCTTTGCAGGATCCACCGAGACGCCTCGCTCGGAGATCACATGCCCCAGGAAGTGGATCTCATCCATCCAGAATTCGCACTTTGAAAACTTTGCAAACAATTGTTTCTCCTTCAACACTTGGAGTACCGTTCTGAGATGTCCCTCATGCTCCTCAGACGTCTTAGAATAAACTAGGATGTCGTCGATGAAAACAACAACAAACCGATCCAAGAAGGAGTGGAATATGCTGTTCATGTAATTCATGAAAACAGCAAGGGCGTTGGTCACACCGAACGGCATCACTACATACTCGTAGTGACCATACCGAATCCTAAAAGCAATTTTAGGAATGTCCGAGTCCTTCACTCGGATTTGGTGATATCCCGATCGTAGATCAATTTTCGAGAAGACTGAGGCTCCACGCAGCTGATCAATTAAATCATCAATTCTAGGCAGTGGGTATCGATTCTTGATTGTGAGTTTATTAAGCTGTCGATAATCTATACAAAGTCTCATGCTGCCATCCTTCTTCTTAACAAGTAGCATAGGTGCGCCCCATGGTGACACACTTGGTCTAATAAACTGCTTCTCAAGTAACTCATCCACTTGTTTCTTCAACTCTGCCAATTCAGTTGAGGACATTCTGTAGGGTGCACTGGAGACCGGTTCGGCTCCAGGGATCAAGTCTATAGAGAATTCAACTTCTCTATTGGGAGGCACACTCGGAACGTCTTCTGGGAACACTTCTGGGAATTCGCAGACAACCGGAATTTCGTTCACTAGGGTCTCACTCTCATCTTTGGTTAGACAAAGCATCATAAATAGTTGGGTTATATCTGGTGCTGTGTCATTCTCAGTGGGCTGTCTCGGAAAAACTATCTCTCTACTTCTACAATCTACTAACATCTTATTGGCTGAAAGCCAATCTATTCCGAGCACGATGTCCAGACCCTATAAGGGCATGCAAATCAGATCGAAGGTGAAACTCCGATCATACAACTCAAATGCTACATCTTTGCATACTAACGATGTGAACACATTAGCGCCAGTAGGGCTGGCCACTTCCAAAGTCCGGTTCATAGACACAGTCGGTAACTTCAACCGTTTCACGCACTCATCAGCTATAAAAGAATGGGTAGCTCCCGAATCGAAAACAACATTAAGCGTATTCATTCCAAGTGAGCACTTACATTGTACTAGATCGTTTGCTGGTGCAACATCCTCTGCATTGATGGTGTAGATCCTTCCTGTCGCTGTTGGGCCGGTATTCCTCCCTCGCATCCCGTCTCCTCTGGCTCCGTTGCCTCTGCCACCAGGACGTTGGTCATCGTTCACTCGGTTCCTTTCTTGAAATCTTCCTTGACGCACATTAACGTCTGCTTGGTGTAGTTGGGGGCAGTCGGGGCGGATGTGTCCCCTCTTGTTGCAGTGAAAGCACACTACATCACCATCATCCTTGCAGTCTCTGGCAAAGTGATTTCCTCCATACTTGAAACACCTTCCGTCTCCTACCACTGGTCGTCTTCCAGGTTGACTCCGTCCCCCATATCTGGAAAAAGGCTTGTTCCTATTGGCATTGCTTGGCTTTTTGAAATGAGGTCGTTGGGGCCTCAGGGAATAGTGGTTCCTGCTGCTCTGGCTTGAATGGGCCTTGTCATCCTCCTCAAATATTCTACATTTGTTCACTAGTGCAGGGAAACTCCGTATCTCGTGGTATCTGCAGGCCCTCTTAATATCCGATCTCAATCCGTTCTCAAACTTAAGGCACTTAGAGTTCTCCGTTCCTGGCTGCTGGAAGGGCGGATAGAATAGGCACAATTCCTCGAATCTGGCCGCGTATTCTTCCACAGTCATGGAGCCCTGTTTTAACTCCATAAACTCCAGCTCTTTCCGACTCCTCACTGTGTCGGGAAAGTATTTCTCTAAGAAGCAGGCCTTGAAATCGTTCCACGTCAGTTGGTTATCATCTTCGGGGAATCGGCTTCTGGCTATTTTCCACCAGTTCTCCGCTTTGTCTCGCAGCATGTACACTGCACATTCCACCTTCTGGGCTTCGGTACAGTGAAGACCCCCAAAAATCCTTTCTAATTCCTGAGTCCACTTAAACGCCGCCTCAAGGTTCCGTCCTCCTAAGAACTCACTCGGCTTCCTTTTTAAGAAGCGGTCCATTACTTGGCCCTCCTCAGCTCGAGGCTGGCCCTGCCTTTCAAACACATCTGCAAAGCGTTGGAATGCCGTAGCTATAGTCTCCATGCTTTGGCGATGTGCCATCCCTTATCCTGAAATCAACATTCAAGGATAAGTATTCCTAGTTACTTAATCCCAATCGGAATTTAGTCTAACATTTAGTAACTTAACCCATTATGTGTTCTCGTATGTCACACAATTAGTCGGGTCAGGAGGAACAACTCCTCCCACCCCAGAGTCAGTAACAGAGTACCAGTCAAGTTAAATTCACACCACAACAATCATGATCATACACACAACCACTTACACTTGGTAGGCTTACCTTGGCCTTGGACTTTTCGGTCCGCTCTGATACCAAAATGTAACACCTTATTATTTGCAACTAATAATTCCAAAAATATGAGAAAATTTTTCACAAAAACAGTCAAGTAACATTTGATATAGAAGGGAGCAGGCAAGGGGGGAAACAAAGAGCATTCACGCGCATATAGCAACCTACAGAGAAGCTAAGACTGGGGCCGGCTCAATGGGTTTATCGTAACACACCAGCACCAGGGCGGATTACACAACACCATTTGTTCGCTTAGACGGGGTCTGACACCGTCCAGGCGGAGTATGGTAATGCAGCAGCGGATAGAGGAGATTTCACAAGGAGGCTTTCCTTCGAGTAACACTGGTGACTCAATAGGAGGAAATAGATAAGGGGAAGATGTTAATACATTCACACGCGTAGCATTCGGTGGAAGGGCGGAGTTCGAATCATCCTACCTGGCTACGCGGGGTATATTTATCCTGGGCAGACTCGAGGGCGAAAGTGACCCGCTCATCCGTTGTCCCACACCGCCTAAACGATGTGTGACAATGCAACATCAGACGAGAAACTCTTCAAGTAAACCTTACATTAGCGTCTATTCGTTCCTACGGGCTGATCCTTTCTCAGAGAACTCTGGGCGTTCAGCTTCAGAAGACAGATAAAGGAAGAAGAAGGGAGATATACACATGCAGGAGTAGTTTATGAAGGAAAGAGGAAGTCATTACACCGCCGTCCAGTTCGGCAAGGCACAACAACACCTGGACGGACTACTTCACAACATTCACTTACTCAGGCGATGTCCAACACCGCCCAGCGAGACATAATAGTGCTACAACGGAGGAGGAAGGTACATAGGCGGAATCTCGAATTGATATCTACTTGCTTCAGCATGTTTCCACGCACTTGGGCGAACCGTCCTAGTTACTTGGGCGAGGTATGACACCGCCTAAGCGAGGTCAGCACGACGCCTCTCCAACACAACACAAGGTAATTTCTCAATCGGATATGGACAAGGGTTCACTCGATAAATCCTTACGCTCGTACTTCACTCAGAAAAACGGGAAGTTACAAGGTACGTATGCGGTAGTAGGTTGTGGAAGAAGGAAGAATCTGAACCTATTCCGCCCCACTCAACTAATTATGACAACGCCTGGGCGGACTCAACCACAACGCCCAAATCAGGGGTCAACACCGGGGTCTGGATTGCATTAGCATCACAACGGATAGGAAAGGTAATTGAACGGTGTCCCATTCTAACAACTACATCGCTCCAGCGCGAGTCCTCTCGCTTGGGCGAAATGTCCCCATACTTCAGGCGGGGTACGGCTCCGCCCAACGTATCCGACATAAGTCTTCCTAGAGACAATTCATAATTCACTCAGACTTGGCTATAGCCTGCTAAGTCATGCCGTCCCTGCGTATTCATTAAAGCACAAGCATGTCACACACGAAACCATACATCCAGATATATATAATAAGAGCATACGTCAATATTTACAAACACAAAATCGGATTTCTCCTTGTCAATAAGGTTCTATTTATCCCAAAATACTAACATCCGACATGAACTAGTCAGGACTTAATCTAACATCATATTAATTAAGCCTTCCAAATGCATCAGCACTTCGCCCAGCGTTCCAGCTCTGCTTCTGGTCCTCATCACGAGAGACATTCATTGAAAAATGGCCACTGCAGGGGTGAGCATCTTAAATTTTAAATAATAGATACCGACTCAGGTTATCTGCCAATTACACAACAATACATATATGTACAACATGATTAAAAATCAATTTCAACAACATTAACAGTAGTAGTAATATTAACAATGATAAGCACAGAAGATTTCACTTGGTTCCGCATCGTGTGTATCGGTCCGACGTTGCAACGTAGGCATCACAGCCTTTTTATACATAGCTCTCAGCTATCAGATCAGCTCCCAGCTGCTTGGCCGTTTTACAGGTACCCAACCGTTTGTCCACAGGTGACACCAACGCTCTCAGCGCCAACGGCGGTGTTGACAGACAGCCCGAGTCCCACTCAAGGGCTACCCCGAGTCCCACCCGAGGATTTTACAGCGTCCCACGCTGGATGACCGAAGGTAGTGTCTCACACTACGTGCTCCCAGCACAACGCATCCCATGCGCCACACGCGGATTCAACGCACAACATTTATTTTATGCATGCATTCTCGCATACAAGCACATACACACACCATGCAACCAGTAGTACACATTATCCGGACTCAATATATATAGCTGCCATGCAATCAGTTATCATTCCATATTCAGATATCCACAACATTTTGTTCGATCCAGACATGCAATCAGTTTACAGCTTCATTCAACGCATGCATCATTCTAAAAATCACAAGTTTGCTCAGGCATTTCAATTCATCTCATCCTAACATGCAATCGGAGTAAGACAGCGTCAAATTTGTTTAAAGCAGGCATTTCCTATACACAACAATCTATTAAAGCAATCATTTCAACATATGCATTTCTATAACCTGGGTAGCTTCAGTCAGACATTCATATCAACACAACTCAACATGCAAACTGAGATCCTGCAACACATACATCTGTGAGAAAGGTGCTAACATGCAACACTCGTCTTTCACTCATCATGCAACTGGATTGTACACATTCACATGCAATACAATACACAATCAGAGCACGGGTACAGCAAGCATTATCATTCGGAACCTGTTCATAACCCATGCACTTAAAATAGAAGATACTCCCCCTACCACTCGCAAAACTCCAAAGAACTTTTCTGCTTGAGGAGTGGTTCTTCTCCCTGCTGCGTCACTTGACGATCGTCCCTTCTCGTGTGGGGGTTCCACTCCACTGTAGCACCGTCACTCGACTCTTCGAAGCAGGAATGGACTGGAGGGCAGAGAAGGAAAGAGAGGAAACAAGAGAAAAGAAGAACGAAGAAGGAAACTCGCTGGGTTCTCTGCGTGAAGAGCATGACCATCACCCGCATATATACATACTCACGCGGAGTGCAGTATGGTGGGATGGGGAAACGCGATAATCCTGCCCATGCCACCATGCTTTCACGTTAATTGTCCTATTACCTCTTAGTTAATTAAATTAAGGGAGGTGTTGACTTGTTGACTTTTTATTTAGTTCCATTGCCTATAATTAAAATGGGGATGTTACAAGTATTATATAACAGCCCAAGTTTTAGGGTGATGCCCCAGACCTTCAGGAACACCTAAGTGTGTCTCATGAGCTTTTTGGAAAAGCTTGAGGCTTCGGCCTACAGCGTGGATTATCTTCATTGCAAGACAATGATGAGAATGAGCTTCGACTAGGGTGTCAAGTCGGTTTAGTGTGAAATAGAATGGTAGTGACCCTGAGAAGGTGTGAGTCGAGTCAATAAACACAAGGAGTTCTGAGGGGAATAATAAGAGTGAGTATGGGTGTGCAATAATGGTAGTGAAATAATATTTAATATTCAATCTAATAATTAATGTTCGGCAATAATGGTTAATGAGATTATTTAATAAAAATGATTATTAATAATATTTAATAAAATATTATCAATGACATTTAATAATATTCAATAATAATATTTAATTGATAAAGATATATAATAATATTATTTATTAATGGGATAAAAATATTTAATAATAAAATATTGTTGGGTTCTCGAGTATGACTTTGGGACCCTACAGATGATCGTATGTCAATGCTTTGGCCCGAGACTAATGAACCTATGGGCAAACTAGTCTAGTTAGAGCAAACCATGTAGTAAATCGAGGAAAATTTGTTCGGTCTTGTAGGCCTGACCCGTACCTCAAGTACCTCCCTTAGTTGGCCGTATAATCGTCACGAGTGTCTGATTTTAGCAAGGTTGGTCCCTAATGATCTATTTCAAAATTCTAAACACTTCTCCTAAAGGAAGCCAACTCTAATTTAGACCCTGTTGATTTCAATTCTTGAGAAAACACCCCGTTGAACCGAAACCCTTGAACTCGACACGAACACTACTAACGTTTCGAGCATAACTGTTGCTCATGATATCAAAATCAAGAAATTATTGTCTAGGTTTACTCCTAATAAAATTTCCTACAACCTTCATTTCTTGCCTCGAAGGCTAATTTCCATGGATTATTCCAAATTTGAGATTTAAGGATTTATACCTCGAAAAACTCATTTGTTACCCCGATAATTTACGCCTAGTTTACAAGAAAATTCATAACTCTCTCTATCGATGTCTGATTCGCGCGATTCATGTCTCTTTTCATAACAAAATTCTTTACGACTTTAATACGGACTCTAAGAGCTAATTCCCATCCTACAAGTGCAGAAAAATATATCTTCTCGCACCTTCATTAAAAACGTCCCCACAGGACCGGGTTCAGGTATTTTACACGTAATTTCCTCTACTGATATTAAAATTAGATCGTCCTCTTTTCTTTGTACTCAAATCAGAAAGTCCTACAAGTTTCATGCAAAGTCCAAAAGCCCATTCTCAAAGGATATTTCCTAACAACTGTTTCTTTTCAACTCTTGAAGATTTGGGAGCCCCTGGAGCACTTTTCCTTAGTTCGGCCATAACTCTTGTTACCGATATCAGAATTACCAATTCCTTATCTTGTTTCGAAAAGGAAAAACCCCAAAACTTTTATGTTAAGAGTCTCTCTAAATTCTCACCCTAAAATAAATTAGGAATTTATTAAAACTTGTTACGATTTTTTGTTATCGACACATCTGATTTCTTGTGCACCTATTAGCGCTTCAAACATAATTTCTTCGTTTGTAATTGGAATTGATCTGTTCTTTTTTGTTAATTTATTAATTGAATTATCTAAAACTCTAATACCAAAAATTGATACCTAGCCGTTTGGTCCCAGTTTTTACTTTAAGAGTGTTGTCCCCTGATTCACACGCAACCCACACAGTTTTTGTATTTTGGCCATAATTCCCACTCCCGATGTTGGATTTTGACGTGCTTTAGCTCATTTTAAAGGGGAAAAAGAGATCTATAACTTTTATGTTAGTTATTTTACCTAAATTGTATCCCAATATGTTCAAAACTTCACATTAAAAGGGGAACAAAAATCTATCCAGCCAAACAGCTCCATGTGTGCTTGTATGATTCCAAACTCATCAGCCTTTACCATCTTGATTCTACCACACTCAAAAGCTATCCAGAATATTGCCTAACATATGAAGCATCTACATAACTCCTTGCTCCCTAAGTTGCATTGCCCTGGACACAAAGTCACCTAAGTTAAGCCATGATTTTACCACCTAGCATATTGTAACTCCAGCCCATGCAAACTACCATATAACCACACAAATTTTGATCTCTTGACTTCATATTATGTGAAATAGATTACTATGAAGGCTATGCATAGCTGTGAACCTCTTGCCAAGTTTTAATCAATTTCACTATTCATTCCCTTGCCATTGTTCTTTATATATGTTTCAAAATTCTCCAATTCTCTTCACTGAAACTTAACCCCCTAATTTCACTTCTTGCATGACAATTTCCATATTTTAAAATCAGCTCCACCATGCCTCCAAGATCTATTTTCTTGACTCTTACGCCCTCTTGCTCTCTCCCTCGACTTCTCTATTTTCTTTTCTTTCTCACAACCAGCTACCTAAACAACCACCAACCACTATGGTAGCCACCACGAGGCTTCCTCCGCCACCATGAGCCACCACTACAAGCTGCCGCCACCTCTATGAGCTACCACACCACCTATCTCTTACATCTATAGCCATCACCTCTCGGTCACCACCACCGTATCACGTGGTAGCCCTTTTCTCCCTCCGTGAGCCTTGCATGCAATCTTCGGCGAGCCCGGGAGGCGATCGAGTATGATCAGAGTGAAGAGAACGACGATCGGAGCCTTAGATCACCCTCCTCCTTTTGGACAGCCATGAGATCATAAGGTAAAAGGGGGGATTCTTCCACTCGAACTCTTTACTGTTAAGTTTAAATTATGTCTATGACCTCGATTAATTTTTCTATGAAGTTCGGTAAAGTTTTATGATGTCTACCTTTGTTTTTGGAAGTTTTTACCACTTTCGGTTAACCCTGCCAACGCCTTTGTGAAGTTCTAAGACGCCTTGAAGATATGGGGAAATTTTTCACGTTTATCAATCATTTATAAACCAAATAATTAAAGTGGTGAAGCATTTAATACGACACCTGGATCTATGATAAACCACTCCCATATATGAAGATATGAAAGGGTAAATTAAAGGATGATTTTATAATAAATTTCCAATTAAAAACAGTGGAAGAATTAATTAATTTTGATATTGCATGATTGAGATTAAAGAGAAAGTATTTTGTGTAGTTCAAGAAGTTCATAATATGTCCAAACCGATTTTTAAGATGATGCAAGAAGGGTTTTGATACAAAGGAAATTATAATCATTTAAAATGAAACACACAAGTGCATCAGGATACCACTCGCTCAAGCGAGTACCACATTCGCTTGAGCGAGCTCACCTAGGCACGCTTGAGCGAAAATAAGAAAAGGCTGAGCGAATAAATAAATAAGCATCAGAGGCTCCTCTCGCTTGAGCAAGCTCCACCTCGCTTAAGCGAGCTCTACCTCGCTTGAGCGAGCTCCACCTTGCTTGAGCGAGATGCGAAGAGCACCCCCGGGCAAGCTAGCGAGACGCTTGAGCGAGAGAAGAGATTTGCATCAGGAGCCAATCTCGTTTGAGCGAGTTCCTTCTCGCTTGAGCGAGATCGTCCCAATGACATTAAGAACTCTCTGCCCAATTTTCGCTTGGGCGAGGCATGTCTTGCCTGGGCGAAAATTGTCCAGTGTCTAATTCCCTTCTTCCTCGCTTGAGCGATCACCAAGCCAGGACCATTTCGCCTGAGCGAAATTGGTCCAATAACCATCCACTGATTCCAGACCCATTCTCGCCCTTCGCTTGAGCAAATTTTGGCCAGTGACAACAACACTGATATAGGAGGATCTCGCTTGAGCGAGATCACCACTCGCTTGAGCGAGTTATGCAGAAAATGACCAAACATGGGAATTTCATGTAACTCAACATACCAAATAACATTTATTACTATTTTAGCCCATCCTAATGCATCCCTCATATTCTATTATGCATTTGTAAGCATATCCACCCTTTCACACATATTAAATCTAACTTCCTATCATTCATTATGTAGCATTCGAATCATTCATTCAATGCACATCATTTGAAATCATTATCTCACAAACTCCATAAAATGCTATAAGTCTCAATACACACCTTTCATTCATGAGAATCAACATCATCAAGCATCATAATTCGTCATATACATTATTTGGGTCATAAATGAAAATTGGCCATAGGCACTAGGATCCAATTTTCTTACATGACCCACCAAAATCATAATTGCTAATCTAGATAACAAAATAAGCATTCATATACATCATATGCTATACAAAAATCTAGACTTCGCTGGCCAAGGCACTTCCTATACCCCTATTTACCTCCTCAACCAAAGTGTACATGAAAATGTCCACTCTCCCCACAATTTCCATACATCACAAATCTAAAAATGGACAACATGGGAGAGTGAGTCATACATTCCGAAGGAATAAACATGAATATCGTATGATTATGTACATATGCATCAAAACATGTATACTTTGCACACTTATATCATTCACCATACTCTTTATTAACATAACACCATTATGCATATATCACAAGTAGCATCACAATGTGGACAAAGTACACAAGCATGTACATAATCAGGTCCTACAACATCAGACTGTTACACAATACATCATTTTACTCAAAGTATTATTTGGTATTCATATCTTCATGTTGTCTTAACATATTGTCGCAACCTAGATCGCGACGGCGCGGCCGACCCTTTCGAAAAGGAAATGAAACAAAACAAAAACAGGGAGTCGCCACCAACGTTTTTATCCATAGGAAAAACATTGGGAAAAAACTAGGTTCAGTAAAGCACTGGTTTAAAAAATGAGATTTAAATTTGGGAGTCGGTTACGAGTAGGGAAGGTATTAGCACCCTACATCGCCTGTCAAAAACAGTACCAAGATTGAAAATGTGCAACATAAATAGCCTTACAAAAGATGTTATGTTTTTCCCCTTTTATTGTTGTACTTTGTGTAAAAAAATGGAAGGAACAAACTGAACAACATGGAGTGTAAGTCAACAGGACATCGTGTCCAAATTAACCTTGGCTTTGGTATAAAATAGGAACAGGTAAGGATGTTAACAAGACGTCGCGTCTAAATTAGTCATCCTTTAATCAAAATGCGGAGTTAGAAACGGGAAGGGGATAAACGGGATATCTCGTCTCAAGTATCCCGTTCCTCATGAATCATGGTGATGGCCTACCAAAAATAGGGGAAAATCAACAAGACGTCATGTCTAAATTGATTTTCATAGGATTTAATCAAAATGCGGGGTTGGAAATAAGAAGGGGATAAACGGGACGTCTCGTCTCAAGTATCCCATTCCTTATGAATCGTGGTGATGGTCTGCCAAAATAGGGGAAAATCAACAAGACGTCACGTCTAAATTGATTTTCATGTAAGTGATAAAGAAGGCAGTTACAAAGGAAACATAAAAAAGATAAAAGAGAAATAAAATGGGAAAGGTGGGCCCGACAGGATTTAAAGTCCTGCTCCTACGTATTCTTGAGTTACCAAGAAATTAGGGTTACGTAGTTCTTGATGATGTTTTTTTTTAGGCTAGTTCAAATGTGAAACACTCGTTTTTTGTTATTATTTAATACAAATCCTGGTGGAGATTAATTCAATCAACAGAAATTACTTATTAAGGAAGCAGACCCATAAAACAGTAACTAACTTTGACAGAAAAATAAATAATACAAGTATTGAAAATGAGGAACAGATCCTGGCGGGGAATTAATCCAATCAATAGAAATTAATTACTAATTGAAAAGGAAACGGTCCCATCAAACAGCAATTAATTTGACAGAGAAATAAATAATACAAGCATTGAAAAATGAGGAACAGAGTGGGACCGGTGTGAAGAGCTGAACACCGGTGTGATGAGGGAGAGAGCTGGGCGCTGGTGTGACGAGAGAGCTGGGCACCGGTGTGATGAGAGAGAACTGGGAATCAAAGCGACGCTATAGTGGCTGTGGAGTTAGGGAGCCGGTGTGCAAATCGTTGAATGGACGGAGTAAGAGAATGGAGCAGAGTTTTTGACTCCAAGAAGGCTAAAAGAACCCCCTCTTTCCTCTTTCGTTGAGGTATTTATAGAAATCCCAGGTATGGCTGTGTGCTTGAACAGCTCAAAGACAGCCTGGCCACCAACAATTATAGGGAACAGCGGCTGAATAATTTATTATTTTCATCTTTGTTTTGTTGCCATCCGCCCCACAAGATCAACTTGGATGGTGCTTTAGGGAAACAGCCTGGACATTGACGATCATGGAGAACGACGGCTAGTGGGACTTCTTTATTATTTTCTCTTTTGTCTGTTGCCAGCCGTCCCCCCTTAATTCAAGGATCCACTTGGATAGTGGGAATCCAAGTCAACATGGGAAAACGGCGGAAATATGGAACCGGCGTCCTTCTTATGACTCGGATTAGTGCCAGTACCCATCCTCAGTGGGAATTAATCCGAGCGAAACAGATGTTCTTGTATATAAAAGACCGAGTGAAAGCTTGAATTCATAGATCCGATCCGACCTTTGGCGCTTGGTGTGAAGGCTTGAATTCACAGATTATCGACTCGGAAATCCCTTTCCGAGAAGTATTCATCAGGGCCTCTTTTCATTTGGAATTGATTCACTCGGAATTGCTTTGTCCGAAAATATCACTGCTTGAAGCATTCATCCAGAATTGCTTCAGTTGGAGGTGCTTTACTCGGAAGTGTCACTGCTTGAAGCAATCAACCAGAATTTCTTTAATCGGAGGTTCTTTGCTCCGAAGTGGACCACTACTTGAAGCATTCAACCGGAATTGCTTCAATCAGAGGGGCTTTGCTCGGAACTCGTCGCTGCTTGAAGCACTCAATCGGAATTGCTTCAATCGGAGGGGCTTTGCTCGGAACTCGTCATTACTTGAAGCACTCAATTGGAGGGGCTTTGCTCGGAACTCGTCATTGCTTGAAGCACTCAATCGACCCCTCTGGTTGACCCACTCAGGAATGTTTTATTCGGGAAGTCTTACTTAAAATTGATTCAATCAGCGCCTCAAAATATTTTACTCGGCTATATCCCTGGCCGACAAGTCAGAACCATTTTTTTCTTTGACTTAAAATTGATTCAATCGGGAAGTAAGCTTCACCCGGAAGCACATCACTGGAATTGAACCACTTGGAGAAACCTTACTCAGATATACATATCTTTGCCCGAAAAGTATTCATTCCTAGTCAGGGGCTTTTCATTGCTCGGAAATATATCTCTCGGCAGCAAACCATTCGGAAACAGCCTTGCCTGACAAGTGTTCATTCACTCGGAGACACCCTTACTCAATAAATGCTCTTCCGAAGTTCAGAGTGTTTTTCATTCAGAATTAACTCACTCGGTCATCTTCCTTTCGGAAACAATTTTGTCTAGAAAAAGGCACTTGTCCCCAAATCCAGTCCCTGCTTCAATTGGTAATCCTTCACCCGGACGTATATCTTTGGGCGGTATTTATTCAAATTCAGTTCCTTTTTCACTCAGAGTGGCTGCAACTGAGAATCTTCCACTCGGATTTATCTCTAACCGGAAAGTATTCATTCAAGGTCAGCCATTTTTCACTTGGAGTGGCTTTAACCGGAAACAACCCACTCGGAGACGTGTCGGTCGGAGACATCCTACTCGGACATGTGTCAGTCGGACACATCCTACTCGGGCATGACCATTCAGAGCCTTTT
This sequence comes from Clitoria ternatea, assembly GCA_037962975.1. Taxonomy (NCBI): domain Eukaryota; kingdom Viridiplantae; phylum Streptophyta; class Magnoliopsida; order Fabales; family Fabaceae; genus Clitoria; species Clitoria ternatea. The sequence goes on from CM075672.1 coordinate 81,592,544, forward strand.
TTCTCGTTCGGAAACAACTACCTTAGAAGCAGCCTACTCGAAAACCTGTCACTATGGGCTTTAAACTAGGCATATCTTCAGCTATATGCAAATGCTTTTAAGGCTAATGCATATGCATAAAAATTTCTCATCAAACAATGCGGATCCGACTGTGGGAAATACAACATTAATTCAATTGTGGGACAAGAATAGGTGTGCTATTATGCCCCTACTGCAGTAGAAAAATTGTGTACACATATATCTCAATTTATACATGCTTACATCCTCATAATTTTTACTGGTACCAAACTGCTATCGCCCATCTGTAGCACTAGTCACCCCGTGACTTGCGGATCAACATCGTGGTCTCAAATACCACAAGTGCTATGGGCCCCTCCCGAACATACATCGAGAGAGCCGTGTCCCGTCGGACACTGAGGTAACTCGCTCACCATAGAGCCGCCCGCCCACTGGGCCCGCCACATAGGGTGCCTCGTCACCAAACTATGGACAGCTTCGTGACTCACACACCGAGTCACAAGGGAAAAACCACAATACGCTCATGCACTGAGCCGCCCTCCCACTGGGCCCGCCTAGTGGAACCCCCTAATATTCCACATAGACAGCTATAATATGCCATGGATGCAATGAAAATGTAAATCAAATGCATCCTCACACTATGCATCCTAGATGCCACTCTACATACACTCATTCACCACCACTTAGTGGATTTTAATATTTTCATCATTCTCAATCATCACCAATTCTCTTTACATTTCATACACATTAAGAGTTAGTGGCATACACATTCATCAATTCAAACATACATCTTCAAGATATCTCTCCTCATGGATTTCAATTCATACATGGTTTTAAACCACCATCACATCTCATTATTATAAACTCATTACAACATCATATCCATTATCCCAAACACATGCCCCACAACAATAATCATTCTAAATGCATTCAAATCATAACATCATCATATTATCCATTCAAACAATCATCAACATTATCACATATACATATTTTCACATCATCAATGGATGAAATCATGCATTTAGAGTAGTTACCCCCTCCTACCTCAAGTGAAGTAGTGATCAATGCGGTTTGACGTTTCCGCCTCGTCGATGGGGTCACTTCCTACATCACAATACATTACACAATCAATTTTCTATTTACCCATTAAGACTCAAATACTTATATATTTCAATAACTTGATGTTTATATTATTTTAACTCTCAAACCTCTTTTATTTCATTTTCATCCACCATAACCACCATGGGTTAGGTGCCACCATATATTGTTATGCACTCTAGAACCAAACCCTTTCATGGGTTTCTCCATCAATGACTTCCACCAACAAAATACCATCACCAATGACCCTTATTCATCATAACCCACATTTATTGTCAACAATAAATGCTCATCTACCTCCATTATACATTTCCCCCAAATTTATGAAGCTAGGGTTTCATAAAATTCCAACAACCATCATAAATACTCTTCTCCTTCTAACCATAAATGCATTAACCTTCATTACTTCCTTAAGAAATCTTACTCTTATAGAAACCCACCTTAAAACTCATGCATTAAATGCTCTCTATATACTTCTATGTTTATGCATGACTCTCCCAAGTCACAATATTACATAATACCAACATCAATCCACCCAAAAATAGTTAAAGAGCTTACCTCACACCCAAAACGAAAATGGGCTTCCAAGGGGAGGTAGGCCACATGAAAATGAGGGAAGAAGAGGAGGAAGGATTCAGCTTCAATAATCTCCTTCCTAGTTCCTTGAAAACGAAAATGAGAGGGGGAGTTCACCACTCAAAGCTAAGGCTTAGAAAGAAGAGGAGGGAATGAAGAAGATGATGATGAAGAGGAGAAGAAATGAAGTGCATATGCCCAACAACTTCAGCAAACACACGTGAATAGGAAAGGAAAAATTGGGGTTTTCAATTTATTTTAAATCCTATTTATTAAAACTCCATCGTTTTATAACTAACAGGTTCTCAGTTCGGGCTCAATATTTCATCTGAAAATTATTCCGAATACACATTCGGACTCCCAATATCATTCTCAATAGCCCTGACCAATATCATCTCATTCCGAGATACTTGGTCTTACACCCGTACCTCAACCGGGCTCGTTTTTAGCTTAACCGGTTTCCATAAGCCACCAGAAATTCCCAAAATGCTCAATTTAATTATTCTCAATAATTTGGGATGTTAAGTAATTCACACACAAATTCCTAATATTTATTTTGTTAATTAATTCGCTCATTTTAAAATTTGGGATGTTACAATCCGCCCCACTAAAAAGAAAATTTCGTCCCCGAAATTTCACATACCGGATTCAAATGCGTCGTGAAACATCCTAATTTTTAGGGGAAAAGAAAAAAAAAGTTTCTTGAATTAATTAGAAAATAACCTGGATCCATAATAAAAACACTCCCTTATATGAAGGTAAGAGAGCTGGCCCCATGGCCAAGAAGAAAAAGAAAAGGAGGCAAGGGAATTGAAACCATTCACACGGAAGCACCGACATGCGCCTAAGCGAACCACTAGACAGCGTGCACTCGCTCAAGCGAGACCCAAACCGCCTGGGCGAGACGCCCAACTCACTCAGACGAGCACACAATCGATTGGGCGATACCACGACAAACGCCTTCCAGCAATACACATTCGCTGGGGCGAGAAGCCTCACTCGGCAAAACCACCACTCAGCATCGAGACATCCCAACACTTGGTAAACGACTAAGTCCACTAGGAATCCATTCCTAAGGCCACTCGGTATAAGGTTTCCAACACTCAGGAAACGACCCCATCACACCTACATTCTATAACATAGCCTTTTATATTTATTCCCCCAAGGTACACACCTGATTCGCCCGGTAAGGAGGGTTATTTCACTCGGATTCCATAAACTCTCACTCGGAATAGTTTGCCCCCTCGGAACTTAAACATGTTTTCACTCGGAATCCGTTAAGCCTATGCGCTCAGAAATCTTCCCACTAAGTTACTCGCCAGAATGTCTCGAAGGGAACTCCCCTAAGAGTTCGTCTAAGTGTTCTTCTCTCGGAAGGAACTCATACAAATGAATCTCGCTCGACTCTTATACCTACATTTACTCCGGAATACTCAGACTCATATTCACTCGGGGAGTAGTAGCTAACTCACTCGGAACCACTCAGCCATTTCAGCCTCTCAACACTTGGAATAAATTATTATCTTCCCTTTTCCGAGCAACCACTCAGCTTCACTACTACCCATAGACACCCCAACCTCCTACGCTCGTAAGGTATACTCATACATCTATATTTGCCGCTCGGCATCACCTACAGTATAGAAGAACACACGATATATATATATATATATATAGGGAAGCAGTTAAATAATTACAAAAGTTTCCTCATGTCTTCTGTCACCCGAGGGTGTTCAAGTTCTAACGTAAAAGCTAAAACCAAAATATGAGCCGGCCAAGGCTTAACAGGACCTTACACATAGTATATACATATACACATATATTCCAAAGCACTCGGCTATTTCGTTCTACACTCAGCTCCTCCTTCAAGCTTCATTCCGAGAGATGTTCACTGAAAATATAGCCACTGCAGGGGTGAGCTTTTTGCATGTAAAATGACAATCAAGGACTTAGTATCAGTGTTAGTACACACACTTACTTCTATTCAATCGTTTTTAGGTTAACTAAGGCCATGCCATTCAGAGTAACATCTATAACATACCTACTACGTCTAGTTCATCTTCACACATACACACACACATGCATCCACACACTCGGAAATCATTCATAACACCCAACACATACTATGCGTACTACCCTAGTCAACCTCATATCTACATGCATGCCTGCGGATCCGACTCAAGTGATGACTTCCAGTTACAGTTTCCCCTCTTACTGGCCCCTCGTCCTTTGGCTCTTCCCGCGTGGTACCGGCCTCCCATTGGCGTCTCGAGACTCCTCTCTAGCTCCTATGGCTACCACGAGCCCCTTCAGGATCTAGCCAAGGTCTGTAGCTGAAAGTCATCCCCTCGGGGCTTTTGACCTTCCACGGGTCACCCCATTCTTATTCATGCAGCTAATGCGTTTACTAGCAAGCATCATCACCCAACCGATACCTCCTTCGCAACCATTAAGTAAGAACAGATTCAACACAACCGTTATATTTGTTTTATCAGTCACACCAATATGTACAACAATTAGATAATCAAGTAATAGCATTTGGCAAATCAACTATCGAGTACACATTCATATTCTCACAGTGTTAACAGAGACGAAATCATGCATTGCATTCGTCATTACCCAAGGCCGACAGACTACACTACTACCATCTTGATTACATGTAATTGTTGCATAACCACTGTAATACACACAGAATCCAGAATCATCAATCATGCATAAAATCCAATCGTTATAAACACATACACACACACACCAAGCAGTACATTCATCCGGTACCATTCGTGGACCATGCATTTGACATACAAGCGCCCCTACCTACAGAAGGAACTCAAGAAGCTTTTCTGCTCTCGACGTTGGGTCTGACGCCCTTCTTCTGTTTCGTTCGGTCTTCCTTCGCTCCATCGTACTCTGCGCTCGGTTCGGGAATGGAGCGTTGTTCTTCCTCTGCCTCAACGATCGTCCTTTACCAGTTGGAGGGGCTCTGACCTTCCTCCAGCACCACCGTCGTGATCTCCAGAAGCGAAAGGCAAGAACAGAAAAGAGGATGGAGGCGAAGAAGAAAAGGGGAATGAAGTAGTGGGAAAAAGGATGAGTATTCACGGTGGTACAGAGCATATATATGCATGCGAAGGAAAGGAAGTAGGATGGGAAAACGTGAGTCGCAGCCCACTCACGTAACTCGCCAATCACAAACAGCCATCTTTCACCAACTCGGCTTTAATTAACTTGTCATTATTCCTTAAGCTAATCTTATTATAATTAACAATTAACTTCTTATTTTTGAATCAAATCTTAATGGTTTATTTTTCATTCGGCCTTTAGTTTTAAAATTGGGATGTTACACGTCGGGATACCGTTCTCTGATATCGTCTTCGCGTTCCCATGTGAACGTTTCAGTATTTCCATGTTTCTAAGCGACCTCCACCAAAGGTACCAACTTGTTCCGCAGTTTCTTCACGGAATGTCCGATAATACGAACAGAAACAGGAGGAACAGATAAATCCTCGCGTACATCAATCTCGTCCACAAGAATCACGTGTAGAGGATCATAAACATATTTTCTCAACTGCGACATGTGGAACACGTTGTGTAGATTGGCAAGATGCGGAGGGAGTGCTATTCGATAAGCAACCTCACCAATCCGCTCCAACACCTCATAAGGTCCAATAAATCTGGGGCTCAACTTCCCACTCTGCAGCGCCCTTCCAATGCCTTTATCGCGTGAGACCCTCAGGAATACATGATCACCAACTTGAAATTCAAGTGGTTTATGCCTCTTGTCATAATAACTCTTCTGCCTATCTTGAGCAATCTTTATATTTTCTTGTATCTTTCTAATCTGTTCGGTAGTTTCTTGGATAATCTCCGGCCCTAAGGCCAAGTTTTCACCAACTTCAAGCCAACACAAGGGAGTTCTACACTTTCTCCCATACAACGCCTCATACAGTGCCATGCCAATACTAGAATGGAAGCTATTATTATATGTGAATTCAATCAATGGTAGAAATCTCTCCCAACATCCACCGTGCTCAAGGACACAAGCTCTCAATAAATCTTCCAGGCTTTGTATAGTTCTCTCCGATTGTCCATCGGTTTGAGGGTGATATGCAAAACTAAGCTTCAACTTAGAACCCAACTCATCATGCAAACATCCCCAAAACCGAGAAATAAACCGAGGATCACGGTCGGATATGATGCTGGACGGCACACCATGCAGCCTAACAATCTCCTTGATATATATTTGTGCCAATTTCTCCAAGGAACTCTTCATATTAATGGGCAAAAAGTGAGCACATTTTGTCAACCGATCTACAATCACCCATATAGCATCGTTCCCAGCACGAGTTCTGGGTAGCCCAGAAACAAAATCCATAGCTATACTATCCCATTTCCAAACAGGGATCTCCAACGGTCTCAAGTAACTAGATGGTCTTTGATGCTCGACCTTAGCCTTCTGACAAACAAGGCAAGATGCTACAAAATTCGCTACATCACGCTTCATACCGGGACACCAAAAATTTTTCTTTAAATCTTGATACATCTTATTAGAACCAGGATGAATACTCAATATGCTTTTATGAGCTTCCTCAAGTACACATTTTCTCACATCACCACTTGAGGGAACATAAATTCGGCCTTTCACACGCCAAATGCCATCTTGATCTTCTACTAAGAACAAATTCTTCCCTTTCTCTTGGGTCTTCTTCATCTCAATCAAATACTCATCATTGGGTTGTTGCGCCTTCACATACTCAAGAAACTCACTTGTAACCTTCAACATCTCCAATGCCATTTTCTTGGTGGTGTAAGTCTCCACGCCCACATTCAAATCTCTAAATTGCTCTATCAACTCCATCTCCTTCGCCATCATCATGGAGACATGCAATGATTTTCGACTCAAAGCGTCGGCAACTACATTAGCCTTTCCAGGGTGATACCTCAATTCAAACTCATAGTCTTTTAGGAACTCCATCCACCATCTTTGGTGCATATTTAATTCTTTCTGGTCAAAAAGATATTTAAGACTCTTGTGATCACTAAAGACCACAAACTTCGAGCCATACAAATAGTGTCGCTACAACGTCAATGCAAATACCACCGCCGCTAATTCTAAATCGTGTGTGGGATAGTTAACCTCATGCGGTCGCAACTGTCTCGACGTATAGGCTATCACATGCTCCTTTTGCATTATTACACATCCAAGACCAAGCTTAGACGCATCATAATATACCATGAATTCATCCGCCAAATCAGGCAATGCTAACACTAGTGCAGTAATAAGCCTTAACTTCAACTCTTGGAAACTTTCTTCACACTCTCGGGTCCACACCAAAGATTGATTCTTACAAGTCAACTTCGTTAGTGGTAAAGCCAAACGGGAAAACCCCTCAATGAACCTCCGGTAATAACCGGCAAGAACAAGAAAACTCCTTATTTTTGTCATCGACGTTGGCCTTTCCCAAGCCATTACAGCTTCAACCTTCGACTTATCAACCGCAATTCCATCTTTTGAAATAACATGTCCAAGAAATTGGACCTCAGATAGCCAAAATTCACACTTAGAGAGCCTTACATACAACTCCTTCTCTCGAAGAACGGTCAATACAAGACGAAGATATCTTCCATGCTCTTCATAACTCTTGGAATACACCAAAATATCATCAATAAACACCACAACGAATTGATCAAGATATTCATGGAAGATGCGATTCATGTAGCTCATGAAAATCGCTGGGGCATTCGTCAGCCTAAATGGCATCACTACGTATTTATAGTGTCCATATCGCGTTCGGAAAGCAGTCTTCGGAATATCTTCGGTCTTCACCAGAATTTGGTGATATCCGGAACGCAAATCAATCTTCAAAAACACAACAGCACCCTTCAATTGATCCAAAAGATTGTCAATACGTGGAAGAGGGTATTTACTCTTAATGGTTAGTTTATTGAGTTGGTGATAATCAACGCACAATCCCATGCTCTCATCTTTCTTCTTCACTAACAACACAGGAGCACCCCAAGGAGACACACTTAGGCGAATAAACTCCCGTTCAAGTAATTCTTCCACTTGCTTTTTCAACTCAGCTAACTCCATAGGAGACATCCTATAAGGAGCTCGGGAAACAGGTTCCGCACCTGGAATAAGATCGATAAAAAATTCCACTTCTCGTGGGGGAGGTAATCCGGGAATCTCCTCCGGAAACACATCGGGGAATTCCAAAACAATAGGAATCCCACAAGATTGGGAAGCACCATTCCCATCCACCAAATAGAACATCACGAGAAGTTGAGAGATACCTCGCACATCAAAGCCTTCAGTATTAGAGGTCGGGAAAATCACCGTCTTGCTGTGACAATCCACCAAAACCTTGTTGGCGGACAACCAATCCATGCCTAGAATAACATCCAGATCTTTCATAGGCAAACACACGAGGGATACAACAAATTTTCTACCCTCCAAGTCCATTTCGACATTCTCACACCGAATCACCGATCTTAAACAAGCACCGGTCGGTGTAGTCACCAATATAGAGCCTTTCATCATACACACAGGCACTGTATGCGCCTCACACAATCTTCAGAAATTAAGGAGTGCGTCGCACCCGAGTCAAATATTATATTAACATTATTACCATGTATTTGGCACTCGCTTTAGACAAGATCCTCAGCTCGTGCTGCTTCTTCACCGGTCACGGCAAAGACTCTTCCAGCCATTTGTTGATTAGCACCACGATTTGGACCATTCCGACCACCGTTACCATTACCTCGGCCGTTTCCATTACCACGACCGTTACCACCATTCCGGTTGCCAATTCTTCTGTCATTACCGTTTCTGCGACTACGGCCTCTAAAAGCACCGTAGCCTCCACGGTTTGCATCATTACATACCACAACATCTATGGCATTCAAGGGACAATCGGGGCGAATATGCCCCGGTTGGTTGCATCTGTAGCACACCACTGTTTCTTCATGGTTGCATTCTCTAGCCAAATGATTTCTACCACATCGGAAACAACAAAGTCCTTGGCCATTACCTCGGCCACCATTGGCACCATGCCTTCCGCCACCTCGTCCACCTCTGAAGGAAGAGGAACCACGTACAAATTGTCTATTGCTCTTAAAGTTGCCTTTCTTCTTGAAGCTAGAAGATTGGCCCTTCAACTTGTAATCATGCCCTGAGTAACTCTTTGGAGCAACATCATTCTCTTCAAAGATTCTACACTTGTTCACAAGAGTAGGAAAACTCCTAATCTCTTGGTGACAAATCGCCTTCTTGATCTCTTGGCACAGTCCATTTTCAAATTTAACACACTTTGAAACTTCAGTGCCCTCTTGCTGAAAGGGAGGATAAAATACACATAACTCTTCAAATTTAGAAGCATACTCTTCAACCGACATGCCTCCTTGCTTGAGCTCCATAAATTCAAGCTCTTTCTTGTTTTTATAACTCTCAGGAAAGTACTTCCTAAGAAATTCCGCCTTGAAATTCTCCCAATTTAGAGGAGTGTGGGCAGCAATCATACACCCACGAGTGAGGATCCACCAAGATTCGGCCTCACTCTGAACCATAAACACTGCATATTCCACCTTCTGAGCTTCGGTACATTCCATGCTAGCGAATATCCGTTCCAAGTCACGGATCCAAACATATGCATCTTCCGGTTTGTAGCCTCCATGAAATTCAGAAGGCTTCCGCTTAAGGAATCGGTCAAGACCTTGATTCGGCTGACCAATAGGTTGTTGTTACCGTTCAAGTATATCGGCAAAGCGATTAAAGGCTTCAGCCATAGCGGCCGTATCAACATTGCGCCTATTCGCCATCACTCAATCTATATACAACAACATAAACATAATTAGAAACTTAAAGTTTCTTCACCCAGTGTATATACATATATCATTCATCATCAACCATCCTAACACAAGTATCATCATAATGAATTTCATAATTAGAAGGTAAATATGAGAAAGGAATTGCCTGGCCGGGCTTAACAACAATCATATAATAATCTCAATTCAATGACAACCATCATAATTCACCCACATAATTTATAATTCAATCAGCCACAAGCAATAAACACATGGACAACATCACTTATAATCGTATCAAGAGCAATGAATGCTCTGATACCAGGTTGAGACGCCCCAGAATTTAGGGGAAAATTTTTCGTGTTTTTATAATTCATACATCAATGAAAAGAAACAAGTGGTGAAGCTTTTAACATAACACCTGGATCTATAATAAACCACTCCCATATATGAAGATATGAGAGGGTGAGTTCAAAAGATTATTTTATAATAACTTTTCCAATTAAAAACAGCAGAAGATTTAATTAATTTGATTATTGATTGATTGATTTTCAAGAGAAGGAATTTCATGAAAACATGGGATGTAGTTCATATAGCCTAGAGGTCCATTATATACTCATTAATACCTTTAAAGCAATGTTTAGAGAAGAAATAATGCATAGGAAACAAAATTCATTTAAAATAACAAATATGAGGATCAGTGGGCCACTCACTCAAGCGAGAATCCCATTCGCTTGGGCGAGCCAGCGTAGGCACCCTTAGGCGAGGCAAGGGGAGACTGAGCGAATGAAATAATTTGCATTAGGGGCTCCTCTCGCTTGAGTGAGCCCCATCTCGCTTGAGCGAGATGCAAAGGAAATCCTAGAGCAGGCCAGCGAGGCGCTTGAGCGAAAGGAGGAAGGGTGCATCAGATGCCAATCTCGCTCAGGCGAGCCATGTCTTGCTTAAGCGAGATTGCTCCAGAACCGTTGGTGACTCTCTGGTTAATTTTCGCTTGGGCGAGGCATCACTCACCTGAACAAAAATCATCCAGTATCAATTTCCCTTCTCCTTCGGTTGAGCAACCGCCCCCACGCCTGAGCGAAAATCGTCCAGAGGCTAACCTCTGATTCTGTGACAATTTCGCTTGGGCGACACATATCCCCCGCTCAGGCAAAAACGGTCCAGAAGCCACCCCTAATTCTATCAACAATCTCGCTTGGGCGAGATGGCCATCCGCCTGAGCGAATTCGGGCCAGAAGCGAATCCCCTATTTCACAACGATCTCGCTCGAGCGAGATTCTCACTTGCTTGAGCGAGTTCTGCAGAACTTAGGCAGAAAACATGAAATTGCATACCTAACACACAACCTACCATACCAAAACTCAATCTACTGCAATTTATTTAATTCCTACGTGATTTACACATTATATGACACCTTTGGAACTTGCCTCATTCACCATTAACTATTAAAATCCATTCTAATGCATGGAATTATAAGGAATCCAACACACCAATTCATATAATCAACAAAACCCAAATCTTTGCATAAACTTTCATTCTTTCGTAAAATTAGGCAACATTTAACATGCTTTATAAAGTGGTAGAAATACACATACACACATTCATACATCCATTCATTAAGTTCAACATCATCAAGCATCACAATTTTGTTCTTTACATCATTTAGGTCATGAATGAAAATTGGCCTTACACACACAACCAATTTTCTCCCATAACCTCCAAAATCATCAACTATTACAAAATTGAGTACATAAACACCATATACTCCACAAAACGATTTTATGCCGGCCAAGACTCACACATTCCCATTCCATATTTACCTTCTTCAAACTCGGCCTCCAAAATGGTAGGATTTAAGTCATACCTACATCAACTTTAAAAATAGCAACGAGGAGGTGAGTAACATAATCCAAATGAATTAAAGTCATACATTATGATGAAATACATGTATAGTTGTTCATATAACATATCTTACACAACATCACACATCATTTATAAGCTTATCTCACAAAATCAAGTACACATCTACAATTTCATTCATTTGGTTCACCATATGTAAACATAGGGTTAACATTCACTCTCTTCCCTTTTAATTCTCATCCATCCCTCGTCACTATGGGCTTTCAACTACGCATATCTTCAGCTATATGCAAATGCTCTTAAGGCTAATGCATATGCATAAAAATTTCTCATCAAACAATGCGAATCCGACTGTGGGAAATACAACATTAATTCAATTGTGGGACAAGCATAGGTGTGCTACTATGCCCCTACTACAGTAGAAAAATTGTGTACACATATATCTCAATTTATGCATGTTTACATCCTCATAATTTTTACTGGTATCAAACCGCTATCGCCCATCTGTAGCACTAGCCACCCCGTGACTTGCGGATCAACATCGTGGCCTCGAATACCACAAGTGCTATGGGCCCCTCCCGAACACACATCGAGAGAGCCGTGTCCCGTCAGACACTGAGGTAACTCGCTCACCATAGAGCCGCCCGCTCACTGGGCCCGCCACATAGGGTGCCTCGTCACCAAATTATGGACAGCTTCGTGACTCACACACCGAGTCACAGGGAAAAACCACAATACGCTTGTGCACTGAGCCGCCCTCCCACTGGGCCCGCCTAGTGGAACCCCCTAATATTCCACATAGAGAGCTATGGTATGCCATGGATGCAATGCAAATGCAAATCAAATGCATCCTCACACTGTGTATCCTAGATGCCACTCCACATATACTCATTCACCACCACTTAGTGGATTTTAATATTTTCATCATCCTCAATCATCACCAATTCTCTTTACATTTCATACACATTAAGAGTTAGTGGCATACACATTCATCAATTCAAACATACATCTTCGGGATATCTCTCCTTATGGATTTCAATTCATACATGGTTTTAAACCACCATCACATCTCATTATCATAAACTCATTACAACATCATATCCATTATCCCAAACACATGCCACACAACAATAATCATTCTAAATGCATTCAAATCATAACATCATCACATCATCCATTCAAACAATCATCAACATAATCACATATACATATTTTCACATCATCAATGGATGAAATCATGCATTTAGAGTAGTTACCCCCTCCTACCTCAAGTGAAGTAGTGATCAATGCGGTTTGACGTTTCCGCCTCGTCGATGGGGTCACTTCCTACATCACAATACATTACACAATCAATTTTCTATTTACCCATTAAGACTCAAATACTTATATATTTCAATAACTTGATGTTTATATTATTTTAACTCTCAAACCTCTTTTATTTCATTTTCATCCACCATAACCACCATGGGTTAGGTGCCACCATATTGTTATGCACTCTAGAACCAAACCCTTTCATGGGTTTCTCCATCAATGACTTCCACCAACAAAATACCATCACCAATGACCCTTATTCATCATAACCCACATTTATTGTCAACACTAAATGCTCATCTACCTCCATTATACATTTCCCCCAAATTTATGAAGCTAGGGTTTCATAAAATTCCAACAACCATCATAAATACTCTTCTCCTTCCAACCATAAATGCATTCACCTTCATTACTTCCCTAAGAAATCTTACTCTTATAAAAACCCACCTTAAAACTCATGCATTAAATGCTCTCTATATACTTCTATGTTCATGCATGACTCTCCCAAGTCACAACATTACATAATACCAACATCAATCCACCCAAAAATAGTTAAAGAGCTTACCTCACACCCAAAATGAAAATGGGCTTCCAAGGGGAGGTAGGTCACACGAAAATGAGGGAAGAAGAGGAGGAAGGATTCAGCTTCAATAATCTCCTTCCTAGTTCCTTGAAAACGAAAATGAGAGGGGGAGTTCACCACTCAAAGCTAAGGCTTAGAAAGAAGATGAGGGAATGAAGAAGATGATGATGAAGAGGAGAAGAAATGAAGTGCATATGCCCAACAACTTCAGCAAACACACGTTAATAGGAAAGGAAAAATTAGGGTTTTCAATTTATTTTCAATCCCATTTATTAAAACTCCATCGTTTTATAACTAACAGGTTCTCAGTTCGGGCTCAATATTTCATCTGAAAATTATTCTGAATACACATTCGGACTCCCAATATCATTCTCAATAGCCCTGACCAATATCATCTCATTCCGAGATACTTGGTCCGATACCCGTACCTCAATTGGGCTCGTTTTCAGCTTAACCGGTTTCCATAAGCCACCAGAAATTCCCAAAATGCTCAATTTAATTATTCTCAATAATTTGGGATGTTAAGTAATTCAAACATAAATTCCTAATATTTATTTTATTAATTAATTCGCTCATTTTAAAATTTAGGATGTTACATAACCCTTTAGGAATATCTTTGGGAAAAAATATCCTTATACTCGTTTAGAAGGTTTTACACTCCAATAAGCAAGGAAGAAGAAGAAAAGCCCATTAAGCATAAGGAAGTGCTTGGAATGTCTTTTGGGTACATCATGTAGATGGGTTGATGAAGGAGCAAGGCTCTCTTTACATCATGTTTTATGGCCAAAAGATTTGTTCTAGAGTCATTTTGTAGGACAACTCCTTTTCCTTTATTATCTTTTTTAGTTTTTCTATGTTTTTCTTTTTGTTAGGAAGTGGAAGGACCAACTTCCGTATCTCTCTTCAACTTCATTTGAAGTTGATCCTCTAAAACGTGCTAAGGAGTTAAGTGATGCAAGGTTATTTTTCTATTCTCATGTTCGAAGGTAAGGGTATTAGAGAATCCCTCATGGGTGACTCTTCTATCAAACTTCCAAGGCCTCCCTAAAAGGATGTGGGTTGCTTCTATGGCATAAAACCTCATCTTTATAGGACCCTATGGTGAAGGCTATTGAATCTTGTTTATTGATTAACATCGCACCCCTCTCATTTAACCATTTTAGCTTATAAGGCTTAGGGTGATCCGTTAGTTTTAATCTTATTTTGTGAACTTGCCTTTGACTAGCCACGTTTGCACAACTTCCACTGTCCATAATTAAAGAACAAAGTTTTTCATTTATATAACATCTTGTATAAAAGATGTTCTCTCTTTGTGTATAGTCATCAACCTTTATATGACTTCTAAGAAGTATTCAAATCATGTAAAGTTCACCATCATCTCCCAATATATGTTGACTGTCATATGATTCACTACTTAAGTTATCACTTGAAGAGTGATCATCAAAATTAGAGTCTGATTGACTTAAGTAGCAACCATTATTTTTCAAAATCATAGTTCTCTTAGAGACTGTCTGAAGCAATATGACCTCTGCCGAGGCATTTAAAACATTTTATAGCAGAAGTTTTAGAAGAAGAAGGTTTTGATGTGAAGTCATGTTTGTTTTTATTAGACCTATAAATTCTACCTTCTTTGTGCAACTTACTTTTGATAAGAGGAGAAGAAGTTCCTACTTCATTCTCCTTAGGTTTTCTATCTAACTTTTCACTTTTATTTAAGCTATAATCCTTTTTGCCCTTCCCCTTAGGCCTAAAGGGTTTGAAATCCCCTTTATTATAGGAGTGCCTCTCATTAATTTGGCTTTCTACCTTGGTGCATTGATGTAAGAGTTCTTCTATATCTACATGGGGTAAAAGCTCAACTCTATTCTTTATGTTCATATTAAGACCATGGAGGAATCTATGCATTAAGGTTTCCTCATCCTCCTCTATGTTAGCCCTAATCATTGTAATTTTTAAGGCTTTATAATAGTCTTCTACAGATTTTGATCCTTGGGTTTCTTAATAAAGCTTTTAGATCTACTTAATCTTCTATAGGTGGAAACTCATCTTTTTTTTCTTTTTTTTACACATTTGTGTCCACCAAACTAATGCATAGTTTTAGAATGAAAGGGTGGCTATTCTAACTCTTTTATTTTCTTTTATTTGATGGGAATTAAAAAGTTATTCTACCTTCATTTCCCATTCAATGTAGGCCTCCACATCACTCTTGCCATGGAAAGGTGGGATTTCTAATTTTACTTCTCTTAAACCTACCTCCTCTATTAAGTGATGTCTCCTAGACATATTTTCATCCTCACTATGACTATCATAATGCCTATTATTTCTTTGATTTATTTCCCTATGTCTTTGTCTAGGTTAATCATTTTTATTCTCTAGGTTGTCTAACCTTGTATTGATTTTATTCAAATTTGCCATTATCAACCTTAAAGGGACATGTTATCTCTATCACTAGAAGACATGTTTAAGAATCAAACAAATAATCAAAGGCAAGCAAATGATATATACTAGTCGAGGATATGAATGCAAAACAAAATTTAAGAATTAAAACTAATCCTATGATGTAATGTACTATGTTGTTACACTAGATGTTATACTAAAATGTTATACTAGGATTTTGGATTATGATGTTTTACTATGTTATTTAGACAAACTACACTAATCCTAGACAAGCAAACCTAATTCGGTTATAATGTTGGAAAAAGAAACAAATTAGGTGAGAACTAACAACCTATTTAACCTAATTAACTAGAATTGGTTAAGGAGGTTATTATAGATGCAACTAGCCTAGGTTGTTTTAACTAATTTGAACTAATTACTAACTAAAACTAATTTGGTTTAAGGCAACTAGAATTGGTTACAATAATTAACTAATGCAACTAAAATTGGTTTTAAGAAGTTACAACAAATTAACTACTAACTAATTGGTTGTAACTACTAACAAACCCTAACTAGCTTTTAACAACAATTATTTAATGCAACTAAAATGATACAAAATGAATGATATGGCCAAATTACTCCTAAAGTAAACTAGTTAAAAAGTCTCACAGTCCAAGTTTCCAAAGTTCAAGTGAAATGTAAATGTCCCAAAATACAAGGACTAAACTTAAAATATAAAAGAAATTGGAATATTTTTGTGTTTTTCTTTTTACATGGATGTGCTTCCAAATTACAAGGTCTTCTTTTCCTTCAAGTCTTATCTCCATTGAAACCACACAAAATAAAACTCAAGTATTTTGTTATCACAAAACAATATTGAAAAGAAACTTTTAGGTCACTCTATTCTAGTGTTTGAATCTCACAAACTCCTTTCAAAAAGGTTTAAACTCCTTGGCCTCAAGAAATTGTCACTCAAAATCTCAATGCCTCAAGTATGCTACCCCAAAAGATAATAAGAATAGTCTTATCCAAGGAATACCAAAGGTAGAAAACTCAAGGACAAAACTTAGAGAACATAAAATACAAGCAACAAAAGTTAAATTTGAAAAGTAACTCAAATTGGAATTTAATGTGACAAGAGATTAAGACCAAAAGCAATAAAATGATAAATTGAAAAATGAGCTTATATTATGGAATGGAATATGGCCATGACAAACAAATTGAAAAAGACAAGCAAGGTAAATAAAATGCAAGAAAGAAACTAGCACACAAAATCAAAACCTTAGAAACCTAGAATGCAATTTGTGTAAGAAAGTGTACTAACTTGAAAAATTGAATTTTAATGTTTCTTAGACAATTATTCATGATGATTTAGGGCTTACTAATAATTTGCAAAAAGGTTCTCTAACTTTTTCTTTTTATTTCTTTTTAGGGGTCTAAACTTTTTCTTTTTGCCAAGAAACCCTAGAAATTTTTATATTTTGTAAAAGGGTCCAAGCTTTTTCTTTTTGGTACTTTTTCTTCACTTTTTACTTTTATTTTTTCTCTCTTAATACACTATTTTTCAGTACACAAAGAAAATTACCCAAAGAAAATTATCAAAGAAATGAGGCACAAAAATTCAATTTTTTAGCACTAGATTTTTACAACTGACTATTGCATCTTCTCCCATTTTATGTAAGGCATGGAAGTAATCTTCAAATGACAACAAAATGCAAAGAAAAATAGAATGTATACATTGAATTTAATATCCCTAGCCACTGGACACAAAATCAAAATAAACCCTAGAAGTAAACTGTAACACCCCGATTTTCCAGACTCGGATCCTGATGTAATCAAGATAATAATTAATAAAAATACGAGTAAATTTTTCGTGTTCGAAATAGTTTCTAAACACCATCTTGACTACATCAAGACCCGAACCACAGAAAAACCGAAGAGTGAGATTTACTAAAATATAACTGGATCGACATCTAAAATTGCCCATAATGGTATACAAAAATAGTAGAGTTTACAGCGGAAGAAGAATGTGTATACCGGGCATACACCTAGTCCCATATATGACGATATGAGAAAAGGCTCGGCAAAGCATACGAATACTTATCATAAATCTATTAAGTCAGTACCAATCCTTCACTTACAATATACAATGCATTGCCTAAAGTATAATTATATATACATATACATCCGGGGTCATGCAATAACTGTCACTATTGTCCATATTTCATAATTGATACATTTATTTGCCTAGTGGCATTAATCCAACATCACTATCATCAATGTATATTATTCTAGCTCAATTCCTCAAGTACTCATTAAATCGTCACCTTTGTACTAATATATAGGTTCACCATTTATGCACCCACGATTATCTTATACATGACTAAAATCACTAACTCATCAATATCATCATATACAATTTATCCATTACATTATATTTCACAAATGATGCCGGCCAAGGCATTTCCACTACCACTATTTACCTTCCCAAAACTTCAATTTAAAATCCAGATTCATCCCATGGCAACCTGCATCACAAGGCTAAAAAGGATACCACATGGGAGAGTGAGTTATACATTCAAAATGACGAATATACATATATTGTGATTAAGTGTACATGCATTCATTCATCATGTGTGCTTTGCTATAAAATCATTAATTCATCATTCACTCATCATGACATTGATATAATAGGCATACAAACCTCATGAAACGTATTTCACAACATAAGCAAGCACAAGCACATACACAATCATATTGCCACTTATCAACAAGGGCATTCATAAATTATCATCATCAATTCATTAAATCTTTACTCAATTCCTCCTTGTAAGGGGTTTCTCTTCTCTCGTGGTCATCCCATCTCAAATGCCATGCACCTATGGCTAATGCATACATCAACTGTTTAATGCATATGCAATGGATCCATTTCATTTCATCAGGTGATCGCAACCACCATATCATTCATTCACATGGGTTTCCCGCCTCGCAAGGGGTACTCCCTCTAGCAGCCTCGCAAGGTGTTTTCCTGTGATCGCAACCACGTTCAATAATTCATTTTGGTTTCCCGCCTCGCAAGGGGTACTCCCACCTCGTGATCGCAACCACGGGCATCATAGGAACTCGCAAGCGTTTTTCATTCCAATAACCAGGTGATCGCAACCACCGGCTCAATATCATATCATCATCAAGTTGGTTTCCCACCTCGCAAGGGGTACTCCCTTCATAGAATCCCACAGGACCTTTCATCATTATGATCGTAACCATATTTCAATGTTATGCCATGCCATGAATGTAAAATGCAGTAATGCATATGCCAAACAACCTCGCAAGGATATATCACCCTCTCATATAGGGATATATTTTAATTTGACATTTTCAATTAATCACATCCAATTATGTACAAGCCCCTCAAGGAATTTTGTTCACATACTTAGCATCTCAATGGCTACAATCTCATTGCATAACAATCCATGCATGGAAGTAAAAATAATGACAATCATCGTAACATTCAAGGCATATCATTTGTTCCATAAATAAATGTATGTTTTCATCTTAATATATTTCACATGTACGTCATATCATATATGCAAGTCGATACTTGCGATTAACCACAATGGTGTTACAACATCTCATAATATTCATCAACACTGTCACACATTCATTTAGTGGTTTTTATCTCATTGTTCATCACCGTTGTCTCATATCTAGTACGGAAATACAACAATCCATCATTACAATCTTAGACCATGCATACAAGATCACACTTCTATACAATACAGTGGAAATTTGTAATTTCATCAATAATAACATTCTTTTTTTTATTCAAGGAACGGTCACAACATCATTTATTGTCATATGATACTGATATCATCTCCTTAATTATCCCAAAAAGAATGGGGTTCAATACCATTAAAATAAAAAAAATGAAATAAAATCCCATCACTACATCCTCTTAATATTACATAACCATTATATATCCCAAAATATATAAATTTCATTAATTTTCCATAATTGGAATAGGGCTCATCACTAGCAAACTGAAGAAAAGAAATAAAATTTCCATCAGGGTCACCCGCTCAAGCGAGACCCCTACTCGCTTGAGCGAGACAATTTCTTCCCGCTTGAGCGCCTCGGCTAGCTCGGGCGTAACCACACTAGTGTCTATTTCCATGCTTGCTCGCTCAAGCGGGGCGCCCACTCGCTTGAGCGAGATTCCCACAGAAGCTCCCATCTTGCGTGCACGCTTGAGCGAAGGTCTCCTTCACTATCATTCCGCTTAGGCGAGAATCGCTCGTATCTACCTTCCTTCACGCTTGCTTGAGCAAGGCACACTAGCACCAGCCACTCGCTTAAGCGAAAAACGTTCAGTACCTTATCAAGACTGGCTCGCTTGAGCGAGGTCTAACTTGCCACGCTATTCGCTTAAGCGAATCTCCCCCCAGAATCTTTTCCTCTCTCGCTCGCTCAAGCGTGGCCACACCCGCTTGAGCGAGACTAGTCCAGTATCTCTTCTACTCATCCCACACACGTCTTGCTTGAGTGAGGATCCACCAGTCTCACTGCTCACTTGAGCAAGATTCACCCAGGGTCATTTCCTCACTCACTCGCTCAAGCGCAGTCGCACCCGCTTGAGCGAGATTTGTCTAGTATCCCATTCACCCATTCCAAGTACATCTCGCTTGAGCGAGATTTCTACTCGCCTGAGCGAAATCGAGCCAGAGGCTATAGTATTGATACAAGGGATTCTCGCTTGAGTAAGAATCCATCTCGCTTTAGCGAGAATACCAGTTCAAGTGCAGAAACTTGAGAATTTAACAACCTTACACACCAAAACTCATACCAATCCAAATTGGACAAATTCAACACATCACACACCTCTTATTAGGTATTCAAAACTTGCATCAACCATTCATACTCAATAATTTCCATTCCAATTCATTAGTCCTACCAAACTTAACTTATCAATATCATATATATATATTTTCATAACAATCACTACACATTCATATACAGCATTCTCAATGATCCTTAAATTGCCATTCACATTATCACAACATCTACATGGCAAGGCAGGCATGAGTATTATTTACATACAATAATCACTATTGTTCTACTCATGCAATTTTAATGTAAACTCCTCTCCTACCTCGAGGGAAGAGCCGCATTCCTAATGCTCTGATCGTTTCGTCGCCTTTACCCGAAACAATATCTACACCAACATACATACATATGCATACATACAATCGTCAAGCCAGTACAAAGCATTTATCACTATTCTGAGTAATTAACAATAATTCTTAATGTTCAATACCAAGTCCTAGACTTGTTAAAACACTTATTCATTACTTTTGTTAGGCTTCTGGAATTCCTTTCCCAAAACCATGATTCTCTAACTCTTAAAGGGCCAATCATACCCAACGACAACATCTCTTTCATCATTCTTAATGCATTTATCATTACTCAAACCATCCATTTGCCATTATTTCATTCAAATCCATTATCAATCAACTAATTCATATGGCATAAATCATGGACTATGAATTTATCAACCAATATATATATCTTATTGATTCTATCATTTTCACTATCATTCATCATTATTCAAACCCCCACAACAATATCATAATTCTTAACACACTTACCAATCTTAGAGCCATTACTCTATTTCCTTGATCTCATAATCCCTCAACACCAACTATCAATATTACTCATTTAAAACTCATTCCAAGGGCCTAAATCATCTTTAGTTATCAATTAAGTCAAAAGCCCCAATTTCCATGCTTAGGGTTTTCCTCTAGAATCATCCAACAACCATTATTAATAACCATTTACCATCATCATAAACAATATTCTTATGTAAAATATCATGGGTTTACACTTAAAATCATTTCTCACAACATCTCTATTTATTTTCCCTAATTCCTAGAGTTAGGGTTTTCACTAAAATCTAACATTCACCATTAATAATCATCATCTTCCACCACCAAACATCATATTTTTGTGTACCCCTCAACATCAACATAAAAACACATATTTATCACACCCCACCTTTGGGTTTTGCCTAAAAATGGTTCCTAATCCATAACCCATGCATACCTACACTCTCCCAACAAATAAAATCATAACCAAAGGCATAAACTCATCATAAATGGTGAGGGATATACCTTCACCCAAGAAAAGAAGGTGGTTGCCAAGAGAGGGAGAGAGAGCACGCAAATAGAGTGGGAGAAGGAGAGCTCCAAGGCACCTTTATCATTTCCTCCAAGCTTGATGCATAATAAAAATGGGAGGAGAAGAATGTACACCATTTTTCTTTCTTAGGTTTTGAAAGGAAGAGGAAGAAGATGAATGAGGAAGATAGAAGAAGAAGAAGAGAATGGTTTTATTTTTAGAGGAAGAAGGCAACGTGAGATATAAAGAAAGAATGTGGGTTTTGTGTTTAATTTCATTTCCCTTCATTAAACTCTATCGTTTTATAACATATAGGATCTTAGTTCGGGCTCAATACTTTATCCAAAAATTATTCTAAAGGTATATTCGGATTCCCAATAATATTCTTAACAGCCCTGACCAACGACATCTCATTCGGAGATACTTGGTCTGACACCCATATTTTAACCGGTAAAATTTTAGCTCCTAAAATCTCATTTATAATTATTTAATATTCATTCCTCATATTTAATCATTTTTATAAAATTTTGAGATGTTACATAAACTATGGAAAGATACTAATAAAAAAACCTAAAAATGAGTTCACTTGTCCACCTAAAATTGAGATGGACTCAAAATAAGATTTGGAGCTTTAAATTCTATAAAAAGGTGATTTTTAATGACTTGAATTCCAAAAATACTATAGTGGCTGAATTTACACAAAAGCCTAGTAATATATGAAAAAGCTCCAAAGTGCACCAACTGACCTATACATGGCTTTACTTGATTATGGATTGCAAGAATCTTTTTAAGAACCTAATTTCCTAATTTTCTCGGTGCAAACTCAAAATTCTAACATCAAAGAAACATACACATAAAGCACATTTAACAAAGATCAACTCACACTATGCAAAGAATACAAGACACTGGACTAGAATTAAGAAGAAAACATGTATCTTTTTGGTATCTTTTAACAAGAACAACACTATAGCAAGGATGGTACACAAATTATGCTATGATTATTACCATATTCAGAATTGACAAGAAACTTTAAAAGAGAAAATATGATGAAGAACCTTAAGCTCCAAGATACCACATGATGTAGAATGCTCTACATGGGAGAGATAAGATCTAGTTTCCTTCTTCTTTTCTCTTCAACCTTTTCTTTCTCTTCTCTTCTTCAAATACAAGGCAAACGGAAGCTAAAGAAACTATAGGAACCAAATTGGAGGAAAATGGGAAAAGGAAAGATTACAAGGGTATTTAAAGGAAATGATGGTTAAGGTGAAGGGAAATGTAAGATGGAATGGTGGAAATTGATGAGTGGAACTTTATAAAGGAGGAGATGCCACCCTAAGAGAGGGATAAGTCTCTTACTCACCACCTGTGGGAGATGAAACCAAAGGATAAGAGCTTGCAAAGGGCTAAAAGGTTCTAGCCTAAAGGAGAGGAGTATAACTCAACTTCTCATAAAAACTTACTTGTATTCAAAATCTAAGGTAAGTTTAAAAATAAATCAAGGCCTTATATAGACTAAGGGAATTCAGCCATGTATGGGCTTGAGGTTACTCCTTAGGCCTAATTAGCTAAATTAAGGAAAAGGTGGCTAACTACAAAGCCCAAAACAAATACAAGGCCCAAAAGTGACCTTATGAAGCATGAATGACCATGTAAGGCTATGCCCTAATATGCTTTCTAAGCCTAATCCTATATAAAATGTACAAAAATGATGTTCAAAACACTCAAAGACCTAATTCTCTAAAATATTACAAGAAAACAAGGAAAGGGTCTTTAAATAGGAGTCTTTAGGCCGGGGCCCATGCATGGTAGTTAGAAAGGAAGTTAGGGATTTGTGGGTGATGTCCTTGGCCTTCTTGGATCTTGGCCTTGTTAAAGGCCCACTAAAAGTCTCCAAGCCCTTATCTAAGGCAATAACAGGATCCTTCTGCCTTATATTCTCATTAGGTACACTGGAGGACATTCGTGTTTGGTCCATGAGAAGGACCTAGAGAGTACAACTAGGTCGAAAACCTAATAATGCCAGAGTCATGCTTGGAGGCAGGCGTATCGATGCAAGCCTAGTGTACTTCTACTTGGATGAAGTGTAACTATGATCATGCAAAGCCAAGTTCTATTATAATATGTAATTACGAGTTATGGGATGAGATAGATCCATGATGAGTAGAATATGCATGTTGTTAATACCCTTATATTGTGGAGGACTTGGTGATCTTCGATCGCTCTAGTATGGAAACGTTGTGCCCAATATGAGACTAAGTAGGACATTTTTTATAGAATGTAATGATATGATTTTTGGGCTCTCATGTATGGCATTAACAACATTGAAGGATGAAAAGATAATGGAACACTTGTATAAATGCATAGCATCATGTCTGGTTGATCCCTTGTTTGATGTGTTTTATGTGTGTGATAATATGTCTAAATTATTTGATAGTTGGTAAATCTGGAAACGCGTAGATGATGTTACGACCATAACTATTATAGGTCCTAGATCTTATAAAAATACTACGTAAACCTTTCTTGGAATAAACTAACCATAAATGAGGGATGAGGTAATACTGGGTGAGATGAGCTCGAGTCAGGAGTGTAGTTAAGGAAGGATGGTAACTAGCGGACGCTGTGGGAGTGAGGCCCAAACTTCATGTGTAGTTGATTGTTATGTTGGATAAGAGAGACATCGACAATGACAACTCTTTGTTGTTTATGAGTAAAGGGACATTCCTCACCTTTACAACTATTTTTCAAATTTGAGAAGAGACCCCGCGCAGATGACAAGGTTGACCAGAAGAGATTACCCTTAACTAGCAAAGACCATCCCAATTTGACAGACTAGTTTGTTAGATGGGTATGTTTAGTTGAGTCTTGTATGGGAGCCTGTGTGCCCCTAATGTTTAGAGTATGTAAAATTTTATTGATGATGACCATGTATGTTACACAAATTGTAGTAAATAAAGTTTCTGTTCCACTAAGCTTTCATGTACAAAAAAAAAACTTCCATATTTTTCAAAAACTCATAACCTCTCAATTAAATAGGATGATCTAGTGGAAGGGATTGTCCTAGTTAATCGAGGGTGTTACATATTAAACATTCCTTATCATGACATGGTCTAAATCAAAGGTTTAAACACAAAACTACAATTATCAAACCTTCCTCATTATACATAACCAAATAGGGTATCCAAGTTCAACATTAGAAAAACAAAAGCATCAGAATCATCATCAGAATTACATCAATTCCACTTCCGTCCTTAGCATCACCACGAGCAAATCGGGCTATCAAAGATCTCATATACACAAATATAAGTTCATTCAATTTCAACACATCATTTAATTCAATTCTCACTGCTCTATCATCATCATGAGTTCAAATCATGCAAAGCACAACTGACTCTTAAACAAGTATAATGACTCGCTAGTATCCAGATACTAAAACGATTAGTCTTCAGTTGGGGGTCCTACTTGACACCCCATTACCTGACTTGGTCAACCGAGCCATGCTTAGCTCTCTACCTCAACCACTGGGTCCTACTTGACCACCGAGTAGCTCAACTGGATCCTACTTGACCATGAGAGCCAGAAACGAGGGGTGAAATATACCGTCGGTCGTTCTTAACCACACAAATCACATATGTTCATTTTAAATTCTCTTTCTCTTTATTAATTGGCACAAAGGCCTCATCTTTTTAATTACACAGGATGACCACATAGACTCGGCTCACATTTCATAAAATCTCATGTCATCAACAATTATCAAAGCATCAACTTTCAAACAAAGGGGTGGCCACACAGACTAGACCCACATCACATATATTTAATCACATTCACACACCCACTAAGGCACAATAAACACAATCATCATAATCGCCATACATATTTAACTTCATATACATCACACACTAACTAGCATAAACTAAAGACTTTAACACCACAATCCTCCTAATTGCAAATCATATCATACAATTTTTGGCTAATTCAAATTAATTATCACACTAATTATTGGTTCGCTACCTACGATTACAAAAATAAAGAATCGTTAACCGTTTTCCATACTCATTGTCTCTAGCATCATACCGAAACTACAAATTGCCAAGAACATTAGAAATAGGAACCCTTTGCATAAACCCCAATTCGGCCAAAAGAAGACAAATAGGAGGAATATGAAATTGACCCTACATATAAGCTCACATCATTGCTACGGTTTCAAAGACGTAATAAATTTCAACTTCAGACACAAAATGGAGCTCCAATTAGAGCTTGGAGTGGCCGGTCATGGAAAACGAAAGAAGAGAAGAGGGAGCACGTGAGTGATTTTATGAAGAAGAAAGAGGAAAAGGAAACGTTATAGCCTTAAGGGTAGATTCATCATTGTACCTTTTTTATTTCTATTTTATTTTATTTCCTTTAATAAAACTTCATTTTTACCTTTTGGTACACTATAAATTTACCATCACCTTTTACTCTAAATTTAAATTTAACCAATCCAAAATTAATTTATTTAAATTTCATTACCTTAAACAATTGCTAATGAATTTATAATAATTTAGAAAAATCTAATTAAATTTATTTATTAATTTATACATATCACCACTAATTAATTTAAATACATGGGATGTTACACACACCCCCTTAAAAGGGATTTTGATGCATTCTCATCGGATGATGAAATTCTTGGCAAGTGCGCCAATTGTTAAAAAGTAGTATATTTGATCGTTCCCACGGGGATTGTGTTAAGTACCACAATACAAGCAAAGCACCATCTGAACCAAGCAACAAACAAGTAACTATGTTTTTATGTTTTCTAAAGTTTTATGTATTTTTATAGTTTTCTAACAGCAATGTCATAATTAAGCTATATGAAAAACTATTCTAACAATAGATTGAAATTAATCTCAGCATACAACTTCACTTAAATTCTAATGACAATAGTTTTAGATTCAATTAAAGCATGATTCAATCTCACAAATGAATAATTTCTAATTCCTTAGGTAATTATCACTAACTCAACACAAAATAATCCTAATTCCTTAGGTATCAGTTCATGTTAAAGCCAATTACGAAATTAAAGGGAACCCTAGCTATTCACCTAATCCCTTAGGCATCAAGTAACTAGGTTAGGAAGTGTACTCTGAAGCTCTCACCATGATTCCTCTCTAATGATTGCTTCAGAATGAGCCTTGGATTTTCCAATCCAAGAGGTGTAATCCAACAATTCCAATGTTCAGAACTTGCTTTAGTTGAATCCTTAGCTCAAATCAATTGAATCTCAACTTGATTGTAGCTTTAATCAATCCCAATTCCAGGGAATTAAGCACACATGGAGGAAAACGAAAATGGAAATGGAGAAGAGAAATAAGAGAAACTAGAGAGAGAGAATATGTTTAGAAAGAAGTTGGAAATCTGAAAAAATGAATTGCATTATGTGTTAATCCCCCTTATTATTTACAAAGTGTTTAACAAATATATACTAAAAGAAATAACTAAAACTAACACTAATTAATTACAAATAAACTCCTAAATAACTTACAATTAAATAAAGAAATAACTAATTACTTACAAAGAAATAACTACTAAAGAAAAATACAAATAAATAAAACATTACTTAAATTAATTAATTAAAACTTACAAATAAATTAGCAATTAATATATATATATATATATATAATTCCCTACTGCAGCTAAAAGTAATTATTAATTTCCTCTTGAAGTTCACTTTGGGCTTCATGTGACAGCAGTAGGAATGGCATGATGAATCCATATAAAGGCTGCACACTAACTTCAATAATACATTATTCCCTCTTTGTAAACCATGTGTAGCAAATGTTGGAGCTGATGCAGAAACTGCCACGTTGGCTATTTGGTACAAATAATTCCCTCTTCATGATACACTAAATATATAAATATATATATATGTTTCTCTCTTGAATGAAGTTCATGATTAATTAATTCCCTTGCAAAATCACTTTAATACCATAATTCCCTCTTCAAGAATCACAAACATGTTGAGCGTGGCATTTAGCGTATTGACGCGTTGAATTCTGATAAGAACTGATGGCAGCGTAGGGAGGTAGCGTAAGCAAGCGTATTAACGTGTATTCCGACCAGTGAGGAAAGCATCAGCAGCTTGTCTCCCAAAGGAGGTGTAAGTTTTTATACTTTTAGAAATTGCGAGAAGAAAGCATGATCGGTATCCAATAATTATAGTATGAACTAAGTTAAGGAAAGGTTGATTGTGTTGATCAATTGTTGATTGTTAATAAGTCTGAATATTTGCTTGAGGACAAGAAAAGTTTTAAGTTTGGGGATGTGATAAGTCTTGAAAAGACTTAATTATTCCACTGTTTATTTAACATAAATTACTAAGTATTGTCTAGTTTTGATATTATTATTTAATAATTTGTTAATAATTCATGTTTTAATTAATTATTTCAAAAGTATGCTATTTATGTATGAAACCGATTGAAAATATTAATTAGATAAGGAATTTTGAAGTATTTATAAATTCACTAAGCAGCCAGCGTATAATTGCTAGGCAAGTAGCTGTTTATTAGTGCAGGAACAGGGCGGACTCAAGATAAGAAGAAAATTCCGAGTGAAATCCTACAAATCCGAGCAGAAATTGATAAATCCGAGTGAGACTTCTTGAATCCGACTGAAAAGAGCCCAAATACTGACCAAGCGAGACTTCAAGTAAGCTAACTTAAGAAGACTCCAAAGACACTGACTCCAAAAGAGAACAAGGACTCGGAATATTGCATGAAGAACCCGAACGCCAACTGCAGAATACCGATTAAATAATCAACTCGCTCAAGCGAGAGTTAAATTAGCTCAAGCGAAGGTCAAAAATTAGCTCAAGCGAAGCAATCACGCTTGAGCGAGAAAGCTATTCTGTATTACATATTTCCAATTCGCCCAAGCTTCACCATAACGCTTAAGCGACCAAGCAACACTGTAGTACAATTCCTGAACTCGCCCAAGCGAGAGTTTAATCCGCTCAAGCGAAAACCCAGCAGCTGAAGCGAAAAAGCAGTAACTTAAACCTTGTTTCTTCCCTCCAACAACACACACCTGGTGCAATACTGTTTCCGCTTTCATTGCCTTCTTCTCCACTGCTGCAACCTTAGTAACTTAAGTAGTGAACTGTCAATTAGCTGGTGCTGTGCTGTAAATTAGCTAAGGCTGAGCTGGATCCTGTTAAGAGGTGAGTTGTAATTAGTTGGTTACTCTGTAAACTGTGTAATTAGTTTTATTCGTTAACTTAAGTTCTCTAAGTTATTAGTTAAGTTAGTTAGTTTAGTTAGATGCCTATATATATATTCATGTACATACTCTGTAAAAGGTGTGGAGACAGAGAATACATAGAACACAATCTTTTTCATTCTAAACTTCGAATACTCTCTCACTACATTTTCATCTCTCTAAACTCTCTCCTCCATGACGTTCCACAATCCTTTGATGGAACCGAAGTCTATGGAGTTCTAAATCCCTAAGGTTGGGATTGTGAAGGTCAGCAATGGAATCTTGAAGCTGTGAGCAAGTAGATCGACTTCGAAGATCCTGAGGCAAACAAGCTAAGGAGTGGAGCAGAATCGCTGGATTGACAAATCCAGAACTGATGAAGAACTTCGCCAGTGAGGAATCATGGCTGAAGCTTAGGTAACTTCCAGCTTTCTAACTAGTTCAGGCCTAATCAATTTAGGTGAATAGTTAGAGTTCAACCTCCAATTTCGCATTAGATTCTTAGGTTAATCGAGCACTTAAGGAATTAAGGTTCATTGCTTAAGGATTAGTGTTTTTCACCTAAGGAATTAGGGAATAACCACAAGCGGATTGTCCTCTAGATTGTGAAGTTCGATTATACTTAATTGCATGTTTCTTGAGGAATTTGTAAGCCGAAGCAATCCTGACCTGTTTTCTATTAATCACTTTCCTCATTTCACTTTAACTCTGTTTCTGAAAATACAAAAACAACTATAAAACACTAAAACCATAAAAACCGAATGAACTTCATGTATTTTCTGTTGGTTCAGCTTGTACTAGTCCTAGATTGAGGTACTTACCACAATCCCTGTGGGACGATCAAATACACTACAATTTTAACGACTGGTGCGCTTGCCAAAGTGTAAATCCGAGAGTCACATTTTATTTTACTAAGATTTTTGCACCAAATTAATGGCTCGGGATTTCAGCATCAAGTTAATGGCGCCGTTGCCGAGGATTGTTGAGTAATATCAATACGTATTTTTTTTTAGTAGTTATTGTTTCAAGTAGTCGTAGCTGTGAGTTGCTTTGTCGTGTAAACAATTGTTGTATGCAGTCAAGGAGCAGAGGAGAACCTTTCTTCTTTGATCCTGACATCGATTTGTTAGAACTTAGATTAAGAAAAGAGAAAAAGGAAAAAGAAGAAAAAGAAATGGAACAGAGGAGAGTTACACTAGGTGACTACTCCAGGCTGAATGAAGAAGGATCGCAAGCTAGCATCCTTAGGCCACCGATTGCAGCTAACAATTTTGAACTAAAACCAGCTTTACTGCAGTTGGTAAGAAATGAACAATTCGGAGGAAGTGAGGTTGAGGATCCAAATTTGCATTTAGCAACCTTCCTCCAAATTTGTGATACCGTAAAAATGAATGGGGTCCCTGAAGAAGCAATCCGACTAAGGTTGTTTCCATTTTCTCTAAGGGACCGAGCAAAAGCCTGGTTGCAGAGTCAACCGAGAGGCAGTATCTCCACCTGGGAGGATTTGCAAAGGACATTTTTGATTAAATACTTCCCTCCTTCTAAATATGCAAAACTGCGCAATGAAATTACATGTTTCCAGCAAAGAGAAGGTGAGTCCTTGATGGAAGCATGGGATAGGTATAAAGAAAGTCTGAGGAGATGTCCTCATCATCAGATATCTGATGTACAGCAAGTGACTATTTTCTATAATGGTGTCAGGCCAGCTACCAGAGTCTTGATTGATGCCTCGGCTGGAGGCTCATTAACAACTAAAACGGTAGAAGAAGCTATAGAGCTGATTGATGTGATGGCTTCTAATGAATGCCTGATTAGTGAGAGGAACCAAGTCCTTAGGAGAGGAATATTGGAATTAGAAGCACAAGATGCCTATCTGGCTCAGAGCAAACTGATGACTCAGGCTTTGGAAAAATTAAGCATTCAGATTTCAGAACTCCAAAAGTCGAGTCAAGTTTCTATGATCAGTTGTGACTTTTGTGGTGGAGACCATGAAAATGGAATGTGTGATCCAGTTGTGCCTTCCGAGCAAATGAATTATATGGGGCAGCAACAGTATCAAAGGAATTATCCTTCTAATTCCTTTAATCCTAATTACAGGAGCCACCCCAATTTTTCCTGGCAGAAAGGTCCACATCTGAATCAGAATATCCCATCGAGTCAACCCACAAATAGACCACAACAACCTTCTCACCCTCCTGTTAAAGAAAAATCCGAACTCGAGAATGTACTTTCTCAGTTTATCCAGGCCACTCAGGCCAGTTTTAAGAATCAGGAAGCATCCATAAGAAATTTAGAAAATCAAGTAGGACAGCTTTCTAAACAATTAGCTGAGAGGCAAGCAGGCAATTTCCCTAGAGATACCGAGGTAAATCCAAGGGAATATTGCAAGGCCATAATTACTAGGAGTGGAAAAATTATTTCTCCATCTCTGGGTCAAGAAATAGGTTCAGAAAAAGGAAAAGAAATAATACAAGAAACCGAGCAGGACAATAAAGATGAAGTAGAAAATAAAAATGAATCAGAAAAAGAAAAAGAAAATAAAGTCCATCAAAAGAAAAAGAAAAAAGGTTGATCTGATTCTGGAGGAAGCTTCTAAGCTGACCCCTGAAAAACTGAGGAATGCTCCATTTCCGCACAGGTTTAAAAAGCAAATAGAGGAGCAGAAGTTTGCTAGGTTCTTAGAGGTCTTCAAGAAACTTCACATTAATATCCCTTTTGTTGAGGCATTGCAGGAGATGCCTTCATATGCAAAATTTTTAAAAGAACTATTGTCTAAGAAGAGGAAGCTTAGGGGGGATGAAATGATTACTCTCACTCAAGAGTGTAGCGCAATCATTCAAAAGAAACTTCCCCAAAAGCTAGAGGATCCTGGATCTTTCACAATACCGTGTGCAATAGGGGATATTCATGTAGGAAGTGCTCTCTGTGATCTAGGAGCCAGTATAAATCTGATGCCACTATCGTTGATGAAAAAACTGGGAATTAATGACTTGCAACCGACTCGCATGTCCTTGCAGTTGGCTGACAGGTCCATTAAATATCCCCAAGGGATGCTGGAAGACTTGTTAGTAAAAGTAGATAAATTTATCTTTCCAGCAGACTTCATAGTGTTGGATATGGAAGCTGACCGAGAGATCCCTTTGATCTTAGGTAGACCCTTCCTAGCTACTGGCAGAGCATTGATTGATGTGGAAAAAGGTGAACTCATGCTGAGAGTTCAGGAGGAGCAAGTAATTTTTAATGTCTTCAATTCCATGAAACATCCGACTGAACAGATGGATTGCCTAATGATTGAAGAGGTTGAAAATTACCAGACTCCCTTACTGCTAAAAACTAAGGAAGAGGCTCTACGAACTTTTTTAGAGGATGACTTTGACTCTGAGACCGAGTCAATTGACGCTCACTCGGAAATACTAGACCTACTGGAAGTTTTAGAAGTAGGTGATTTTGAAAAGAAAAATGATTTGGAAAATACTAAAGCTGAGAAAGGAAAGGAATTTTCGGAAGAAAAATGTTATTTAAAACCTTTACCTTCTCATCTGAAATATGTTTTCCTGAGAGGAAATGACACTCATCCTGTCATTATTAATGCCGACTTAAAAGAAGAGGATGAGAATAAACTAGTTGGGGTATTAAAGGCTCATGAATCTGCCATTGGCTGGAACATTGCTGACTTGAAGGGAATCAGTCCATCCTTTTGTATGCATAAAATCCTGATGGAGGATGACTATTCCCCTGTTGTTCAGCCATAACGCAGATTGAACCCCATTATGAAGGAAGCAGTGAGAAAGGAAGTAGTCAAGCTCCTTGATGCGGGAATCATTTACCCGATCTCGGACAGCACTTGGATTAGCCCAGTCCAAGTGGTGCCCAAGAAGGGAGGAATGACGACTGTAAGAAATGACCAGGGTGAAATCATTGCCACTCGGCCAACTATAGGCTGGAGGATGTGCATTGATTACAGAAGGCTGAATAACTCTACTCGGAAAGACCATTTCCCCCTTCCGTTTGTTGATCAAATGCTTGAGAGGTTATCAAGACATGAGTACTATTGTTTTCTTGATGGGTACTCGGGTTATAACCAAATTATGGTTGACCCGAAGGATCAAGAAAAGACTGCCTTCACATGTCCCTATGGAATTTTTGCATACAGGCGCATGCCGTTCGGCTTGTGCAACGCTCCAGCAACCTTCCAAAGGTGCATGCTGGCAATTTTTGGGGATATGGTGGAAAAATTTATTGAGGTATTCATGGATGACTTCTCGGTATTTGGGAGCAATTTTGACACATGCCTCAGCAACTTAGCTAAGGTGCTGATGAGATGTCAAGAGACCAATCTCGTTCTTAACTGGGAGAAATGCCACTTTATGGTTAAGGAAGGGATAGTCCTTGGCCATAGGATCTCTGCTGAGGGCATGCAGGTGGACCGAGCAAAAATTGAAATTATTGAAAAACTTCCTCCTCCGATCAACGTGAAAGGAGTAAGGAGTTTTCTAGGATGTGCTGGGTTCTATAGAAGATTCATAAAAGATTTTTCAAAAATAGCTAAGCCTTTGACCGATTTGCTTGTGAAAGATCAGGTGTTTGCATTTAATGAAAATTGTGTCAAGGCATTTGAAACATTGAAACAAAGTCTGACTTCAGCTCCGATCCTTGCATCACCCGACTGGTCTTTACCGTTTGAATTGATGTGTGATGCAAGTGACTTCGCAATCGGAGTTGTGCTGGGTCAGAAAAGAGAGAAATTAACTCATGTGATCTATTATGCTAGTAAAGTGTTAAATGAAAATCAAATACATTACACCACGACTGAAAAAGAAATGCTTGTTGTGGTGTATGCATTTGATAAATTTCGTGCATACTTGATTGGTGCCAAAGTTATCGTATATACAGACCACTCGGCAATCAAGTATTTACTAGCTAAAAAAGAGTCTAAACCGAGACTGATTAGGTGGGTTCTGTTACTCCAAGAGTTTGACTTAGAAATACGAGACAAAAAAGGAGTAGAGAACTCAGTTGCAGACCAATTGTCTCGTCTGGAAGTTGAGTCGGATTCTGTCTTGATAAAAGAGGAATTTCCAGACGAAAAGTTGATGGCCATTATAACTGGGCCATGGTACGCTGACATGGCAAACTTTAAAAGTGCCTCAGTGGTACCTGATGGTTGGACATCCCAAATGAGAAAAAAATTCTTTCATGATAGTAAGGCTTTTCTATAGGATGATCCATTTTTGTTTAAAATAGGCATAGATGGAGTAATCAGGCGTTGTGTGCCTGAATCCGAGCAGGAAAGGCTCTTGTGGCACTGCCACGATTCTTATTATGGAGGTCATCATGGTGCCTCCCGTACCGCAGCAAAGGTGTTGCAGAGTGGCTTTTACTGGCCAACTATCTTTCAGGATTCTAAGGAATATGTCAAAAGGTGTGATAAATGTCAAAGGAGTGGAGGTCTCTCCGCAAAAGCTGGCATGCCTTTGACAAATATTCTAATTGTGGAATTATTTGACGTTTGGGGTATCGACTTCATGGGACCCTTCCCTAAGTCGCTCTCCAACGAATACATTCTTGTTGCTGTGGACTATGTCTCTAAATGGGTAGAGGCAATTCCGACCAGAACCAATGATGCACAGGTTGTGCTTAGGTTCATCAAAAAGAATATTTTCTCTAGGTTTGGAGTTCCGAGAGTAATTATTAGTGATGGGGGTTCACATTTTTGCAATAAGATAATGGAAAAAGCCCTGCGTCACTATGAGGTTTTACATAAGATATCAACTCCTTACCATCCACAGACTTGTGGACAAGTCGAACTGTCAAATAGAGAAATCAAGAGAATTTTAGAAAAAGTGGTCGGAAAATCCAGAAAAAATTGGTCGGTAAAATTAGATGATGCATTGTGGGCTTATCGAACAGCTTTTAAAACTCCGATTGGCATGTCCCCGTATCAATTGGTGTACGGTAAGGCTTGCCATCTCCCTGTGGAGTTGGAACACAAAGCGTGGTGGGCCATAAAGCTATTAAATTTGGACTGTGACCAGTCTCAGGAGGAAAGAGTTTTGAAACTCCATGAATTAGAGGAGTTCCGACTCAACGCTTATCAAAGTGCCTCCATTTATAAGGAGAAAACAAAGAAATGGCATGATAAGAGAATTAATAAGAAAGAGTTTTAGAAGGACGATCAGGTTTTGTTATTCAATTCCTGACTGAAACTCTTCCCTGGGAAACTTCGATCCAAGTGGTCTGGGCCTTTTACTGTAAATGAAGTTTTTCTTCATGGTGCAGTCGAACTGAAAGATCCGACTACCGATCGGGTTTTTAAGGTGAATGGCCAACGACTCAAACTCTACTTTGGAGGAGAGTTTGATAGGCAGAAAACCTCCTTGTTACTGAAGCCATCTTCTTAGATACAATAAGGTCAAGCTAGTGACCTTAAAGAAGCGCTCTAGGGAGGCAGCCCTATGTTCCGATTGTTTTGTTTAGAACTTTGAATCAAAATGAATAAAAAGAAGAAAAACAAAACTAAATAAATGAAGTTTGTGAAGTTGAAGAAGGAAATCCGAGCTAGATTCTTCTATTTTCGCTCAGGCGAAGCACGTGTAGCTTAGGCGAGACACTGCTGGGTGTTGTTTCACAGTTAAGCAAGAAATTACTGAGTCTTGAGTAAAAATAGTGCACTCGGATAACTGTTACTTATTTCTAATCCTTCTTTCCTGATTGAATTTCACTCGTCATTTTTCAAAAAAAAAAAGAAAAAAGAAAAAAAAAGACTTTGAAGGATTTTTGATCGTTGATGTAATGAACGGGTCAGATAGTGAAAAGTGACTTAATTCAGTCGGCTTTTTATCACTTGGATTCCTCACTCATCACAATCAGTATTGTATCCATTGGTCTCTTATGCACGCGGTCTTTCATTTTTTTCGTTTATCCATTCGGCTTTCTCTAGTAGTCGGTTTCTTCCACTCGGATCCCTCATTTCTCACTCCTCACTCAGTTTCTTTCATTTATGTGTCACTCGGCCTTCTTTTCATGTATTCTGTTATCCACTCTTCCTCTCAGTCGTTGATTCATCCATTCGTGTTTCAATCCACCTCAGCTCTTCCTCGATTTCATCACCCGATCTCTCTGCATGTGTTGGTTGTTCATCCAGCTTTTCATTCATTCTTTCTTTCAATTTACCTTATTTCTATTGTGTTCCTTACTCATCTCTCTGTAAGTCTCTCATTAACTCGTTTTACATTCACTCAGTTTATTTCAGTCAGTTTCTTATCCCTTCGTTTTTCTACTTGTCTCTCTCTCTCTGTCTTTCGTTCATGTATGTGTAATACACATATATTGTTCACTCGGCCATATCCTTCCCCGACCTCTTCCACTCAGTATATCCATCCACTCAGTTTCCAATATTGTGGCTCTTTTATCCACTCAGGTTATCTCCTTCTTCGTCTATCTTTCACTCATGTTTGTTCGCCTGGTCGGTCAGCCATTCTTTCATGTTCTTTCACTTGTTTTTCTATTTGTCCGACCTCTCGCTGTTTGTTCATTCATTTTTTCCCTTTTACCCGGTTTAATCCACTCGGTATTCATTTACTCGTCATTTCATTCCACTTATTTTTTTTCTTGGTTTTCTCCCGTTGTATTTTTCTTTTTCATCTACTCGTGTTTCATTCGCGATTGTCACTCAATTTACTCAGTATTTCCAGTCACTCAATTTCCTGTCATCTCGTTTTTCATTCCCTGAGTTTCTCCATTCACTCGGCCCCTCGCTGTATTCGTTTTGTTTACTCGGCCTTTCATTTACTCGGTATTTCATTCATTCCATTTTCCACTCCTGTCATTTTTGTTCTTCACCCGAATTGTCATTCACTCATTCTTCATATCTCAGATCTATATCACTCAGTTTCCTCCACTCGTTCTTTCTTTCGCTCAGCCTTACTCTCATTCATTCTTTCTTTCACGCACTTCTTTGTTCACTCGTATCTCACGATGGTTGTTCACTCGTCCATTCATTGTCACACTCGGTTCTCATACACTTATCTTAATTCATTCATTCTTTCACTCATTCTGTGACCCATTCGGTATTCATTCACTCAGTACCCTTTTCATTCAGTGTTTTATTCATTTTTTCTCACTCACTCATCACTCAGTTCCTCATTTACTAGGTTTCTCGCTAGTTCACTCGGTTCCTTCATTTACTCATCTTCTTCATCGATCGGTATACCCTTTACTCGTTTCCACTCGGTCACTGTCTTTTCCGTTCCTCACCAGTCATTCAGCTTTTCAGTTATGCATTCATTCTTTCCCTTTAATTTACTCAGACTTTTGTTTTGTTCACCTCATTCATCAATTAACTATTCATTCACTCGGTATAATTTGTACCCAGTTGTCGATCCATTCATTCATTCACTTTTCACTCGCTCATTATCTGACCGGTATAATCCAATCGGTATTCATATACTTGTTGTTTCACTCCACTTATTTTACTTTCCTCGGGTTTCGTATGTTGCAGTTTCCTTCTTCATTCCTTCGTTTTTCATTCGTGACTGTCACTTTTGTATTTTCAGTACCCAGTTTTCTGAGTTTTCATTCACCCACTATTCATTCACTCGAGTTTTCATCCTTTTAGTTGTATTCAAATTTCTTTCATTTATTCACCAATTCCTTCCTCGGGGGTATTCATTCGGTGGTTCGATTATTCATTTATACATTTATTCTTCCACTGGCTTGTGCGTTTACTCGTCTCATTCATCTAGTCAGTATAGCTTTTACTCATTCCATTGATTCAGAACCTTTTTTCTTTCCAACCACCTGTTTCCTTAATTCACTTCGATTTGTTTGACTTTTATTATCTCTACCTCCCTCAGCCACTCGTTCTTCATTTCTCAGATTGTTATCACTCGGTACCTGTCTCCTTTCTCACTCGGCTATCATCCTTTCACCCTATTCACTCTTTTCGCTCATTATTCATTTACTCAGTATTCCTTCATTCGTTCATACTTCTATTCGTTTCTTTTATTATTCGTTTCTTGATTCACTCATATTTCATTACAATGGTGCACTTGTTTCTCATACACTCTCTTTCATTTATTTAAATTTTCATTTCATTTGTTCGTTTTGTCTTATCGTCTGTTCATTTATTCATCTTCCATTCTCCTATGTCCATTTGGCATCACATTGGTTTCATCCCACTCTTCCTCGATCTTCTACCCCTCTAGTATTTGAGTATTCTAAAAAAAAAATCTAATATATATATATGATAAATAAATAAATAATAAACAACATAATAATAATAGTAGTAATACATTTAATAAAGTAATAATTAAAGCTGACCGCATTTACGCGTTTCTTGAAAATTGAATTCAACATTATAAAAGAGAAACCCTTTCAGCTTCCAACCCTCAGTACCTATGTTGAACTTGAGCTGAAGACGAAAAGACAGTTTCTAGTTTCTAAGAAAGATATTACCTTTTCACTTCTTTCACTTCTAAGTTCGTGGTTACTATCTTCTTGTTTCATTGTTATTGTTTTCCACTGTCATAAGCCATGTATCTCACAATTTGGTTTGCTGTTTTTCTGTTGGATTTCTGTTCTTATTTTTGTTTAATTAGGTTGTTTATCATCGTTGTTTTAACATTCATCATGAAAAGAAGATCACAAAGACTTCTGCAGAAACCTAGACCCAACTTTACAGAAGGAAGTGTGCGAAGGAAACAAATAGACAACGAAAGAGAAGTGGCAACCATCACTATATCTGATTCGTCTGTACATGTCCCTAGTCGAAGTCAGGAGCAAAGGGATGTATCTCCTCTGGTTCAAAGGAATGTATCTCCTGCAAGTGAGGAAAATGAGTTACCAGAGGTTGAAAGTGTTAAGGCTGTTGAAAACTGTGCTGTGAAGTTTAAAGCCACAGAACCAGAACGTCCCAAGCAATCCGTAGGAGCTGGTCCTTCTTCTTCTTCTTCTGACATTTTTTTGGTGTTACAGGAATTACAGGTTGTGAAGAAGATGCAACTTGAAATTTATGATCGGGTCTCGAACCACGATTAGATTCTCAGAAAGATTGCCACGAAACTGAGGGTTGAACATTCACCAGAAATGGGAACTCCACTGGATAGAAATGCGTGGTTACCTTCCATTGGATTCACGATTCCCTCTCAGCAGGACAAAGACGATGAAGATCAGAATGTTTAAGCAGTTGTTCCACGATTTTATGATGTTTCCTATGTATTTAATTTGATGTTATTGTAACTGCTTTCGGAAGAGTGAACTTGTTTTTATTTTTATTATGTAATGAAAATTTTAGTTTCTGTTAATTTGTTGTTTTATTTGGTTTGTCATATGTATTGGTAAAATCTATGAGTCCCAATCCGATTCCGCGTTTTCCATCCACTGCCATTCAGGTAAAAGGGAAGTATTCTAATACCCCGACTCCTTATTTGATTTTCTAATTCTTTATTTGATAAAATATGTTAATTATATTTAATTTCAAATCCGTCTTCATAATTTAAAGTTTGCTGATGTGTTAAGCTGTAGTCGGATATATTAATTAATCGGTTTTTGCTTAACTCATGATCTCTGGCCATAACTATTATTCATCATTAATTAAAATGTTTACTCGGCATGCTAGTTAGCAATCTAAATGTATGATCTTACATTAAGTTTGGGGACAAGATTGGCTGATTAACTGTTATACTCATATGAGCTTTTGAGCCTGTTTTATCTTTTTCCGAGTGAGCTTG
Source organism: Clitoria ternatea (assembly GCA_037962975.1). Classification (NCBI taxonomy): domain Eukaryota; kingdom Viridiplantae; phylum Streptophyta; class Magnoliopsida; order Fabales; family Fabaceae; genus Clitoria; species Clitoria ternatea. Next base: position 81,632,312 of record CM075672.1, read on the forward strand.
CATGCTAGTTAGTGAGACAAAATTTGCCTCAGTGCTTGCTAATTGTCGTATGTCAACCAATCGGAAATGATGAAGGCCTTCTTTATTAATTTAGCCAGGGCCAAAAATAGCCTTCCTAATCTATTAAATTATCCTTTGACCTAATGATTATGTTTGAGCCTGAAACCTTTTATTCGTTTTATATACCTAACATTACAAGCTTAGTTATCCACGAAAGACCCGACTAGAGTACCCTGGATGTTCCACTGGTGAATTACTCGGTTTTTGCTTATTGCTAGGGACTAGCAATCTCTAAGTTTGGGGATGAAGAGTGTGCCTAACAGTAATTAAAGACACACTTTGACCTTGATTATGGATAAATATGTAGAAAAATAAAAGGAAGAAAGGCAAAGCCGAGAGAAAAATAAACAAAGTTTAGAAAAGAAAAAAGAGGTGCAAAGCACCACAAGAAAAAAAATTCGATCGGAAAAGATGGAAAGAAAAGAAAGAAAAGGAAAGGAAAAGTCCGAAGGACTGAAAGAAAAAGAAAGTGCAAAACAGCACGAGTTATTAAGTAGCATTCAGTCAGAAAAGTAAAGAGAGTTGTTAGTAGAGGCAATTAAGTTAGAATTGAGGCAAAGCATCAGTGGACACATCTTGTAACCTATCTATGACTCGGAAAAACAATAATTGAGCCTGTAGCCGAGCCCCATTATAAGCTTAAAAAGCCCTTACTGATCCGATTGAGTTGGCATATTTCGTGATGTTTAGAACTGTTGCAAGCCTATGTTGATCTAACTAGTATGCAGGTGATGAGTGCATTCTATTTACCCTATACACCGAGAGAAGAGTTAAACACCGACCAGTGAGGAAAGCATCAGCAGCTTGTCTCCCAAAAGAGGTGTAAGTTTTTATACTTTTAGAAATTGCGAGAAGAAAGCATGATCGGTATCCAATAATTATAGTATGAACTAAGTTAAGGAAAGGTTGATTGTGTTGATCAATTGCTGATTGTTAATAAGTCTGAATATTTGCTTGAGGACAAGCAAAGTTTTAAGTTTAGGGATGTGATAAGTCTTGAAAAGACTTAATTATTCCACTGTTTATTTAACATAAATTACTAAGTATTGTCTAGTTTTGATATTATTATTTAATAATTTGTTAATAATTCATGTTTTAATTAATTTTTTCAAAAGTATGCTATTTATGTATGAAACCGATTGAAAATATTAATTAGATAAGGAATTTTGAAGTATTTATAAATTCACTAAGCAGCCAGCGTATAATTGCTAGGCAAGTAGCTGTTTATTGGTGCAGGAACAGGGCAGACTCAAGATAAGAAGAAAATTCCGAGTGAAATCCTACAAATCCGAGCAGAAATTGATAAATCCGAGTGAGACTTCTTGAATCCGACTGAAAAGAGCCCAAATACTGACCTAGCGAGACTTCAAGTAAGCTAACTTAAGAAGACTCCAAAGACACTGACTCCAAAAGAGAACAAGGACTCGGAATATTGCATGAAGAACCCGAACGCCAACTGCAGAATACCGATTAAATAATCAACTCGCTCAAGCGAGAGTTAAATTAGCTCAAGCGAAGGTCAAAAATTAGCTCAAGCGAAGCAATCACGCTTGAGCGAGAAAGCTATTCTGTATTACATATTTCCAATTCGCCCAAGCTTCGCCATAACGCTTAAGCGACCAAGCAACACTGTAGTACAATTCCCGAACTCGCCCAAGCGAGAGTTTAATCCGCTCAAGCGAAAACCCAGCAGCTGAAGCGAAAAAGCAATAACTTAAACCCTGTTTCTTCCCTCCAACAACACACACCTGGTGCAATACTGTTTCCGCTTTCATTGCCTTCTTCTCCACTGCTGCAACCTTAGTAACTTAAGTAGTGAACTGTCAATTAGCTGGTCCTGCGCTGTAAATTAGCTAAGGCTGAGCTGGATCCTGTTAAGAGCTGAGCTGTAATTAGTTGGTTACTCTCTAAACTGTGTAATTAGTTTTATTCGTTAACTTAAGTTCTCTAAGTTATTAGTTAAGTTAGTTAGTTTAGTTAGATGCCTATATATATTCATGTACATACTCTGTAAAAGGTGTGGAGATAGAGAATACATAGAACACAATCTTTTTCATTCTAAACTTCGAATACTCTCTCACTACATTTTCATCTCTCTAAACTCTCTCCTCCATGACGTTCCACAATCCTTCGATGGAACCGAAGTCTATGGAGTTCTAAATCCCTAAGGTTGGGATTGTGAAGGTCAGCAATGGAATCTTGAAGCTGTGAGCAAGTAGATCGACTTCGAAGATCCTGAGGCGAACAAGCTAAGGAGTGGATCAGAATCGCTGGATTGACAAATCCAGAACTGATGAAGAACTTCGCCAGTGAGGAAACATGGCTGAAGCTTAGGTAACTTCCAGCTTTCTAACTAGTTCAGGCCTAATCAATTTAGGTGAATAGTTAGAGTTCAACCTCCAATTTCGCATTAGATTCTTAGGTTAATCGAGCACTTAAGGAATTAAGGTTCATTGCTTAAGGATTAGTGTTTTTCACCTAAGGAATTAGGGAATAACCACAAGCGGATTGTCCTCTAGATTGTGAAGTTCGATTATACTTAATTGCATGTTTCTTGAGGAATTTGTAAGCCGAAGCAATCCTGACCTGTTTTCTATTAATCACTTTCCTCATTTCACTTTAACTCTGTTCTGAAAATACAAAAACAACTATAAAACACTAAAACCATAAAAACCGAATGAACTTCATGTATTTTCTGTTAGTTCAGCTTGTACTAGTCCTAGATTGAGGTACTTACCACAATCCCTGTGGGACGATCAAATACACTACAATTTTAACGACTGGTGCGCTTGCCAAAGTGTAAATCCGAGAGTCACATTTTATTTTACTAAGCTTTTTGCACCAAATTAATGGCTCGGGATTTCAGCATCACTCCACGCTAAGCTTCTGTTTGGACAACAAATATATAATTAATCTCAGTGTGCTGACGATTGGAGTAGCATAACTATGCATAAAAATTGGAATAAGACCTAGTTGTGCTTGTCTTCTTCAGCGTACTGATGTTGGAAGGAGGTTGGTAACGCGTAAATACAGAAGAATAGCAGCTGGTGAGCGTGAGAAGTGGCAATTGTATGCTGAAATGGTCTGATGGAAATAAATCTTCAGCGTACTGATACTGGATGGAGCATAGCCATACTGAGCCTCTGTACCTGAAACCAATTTCACAAGGTGAAACATTAAACTTGATAATTTATTTTGCATCCTCCTTTAATTATTAAAAAGAAAAAATTAAGTTTTAAATATTATATATTTACCAAGTTCCTTAAATAGTTTAAATGGATAAATAATCACTAATTATCTTTAAAATATTGAATTATCTTATCATTTAACTAAATAATTAAAGAATGATAAATAATTAGTAATTTAATAAAAGAATAATTAATTATAAATATAATTTATTAAAATAACACTTAAATTAATACCAATAAATAAGTCATTTCAAGACTTATCACATCCCCAAACTTAAACCTTGCTTGTCCTCAAGCAAAAACTCAATTTAATTAAATTAATGCACTGAATCTATTTTCCTCATCAAACCATACCTGAACATGATTTACATGCAACACATAAATGAAAAACCTTTCAATTGATCCATAATAATTTGAATGCAACAATTTAGAATGCAAGACATGATGATGATGCTTCAATCTCACAAGTTAGATGTGTTTCCCTCTGCACTTAGTGTTTAAGGGTAATCAATATGCACACTTACTTGCAGAACAACATGTAAACATAAGCTTGCAAATTCCCTAAGCATCATACATAAAAGAAACTGTACAAGGATCAATAAGGACTTTATTTGGCTTGTAATAAGGTTAAGTTACAGGCTTTATTTTTGTTTTTTATTGTAGTTTGTCTTGCCTTGACCCCCTGTTTTTTCTTCTTCACAACTATATATCATTCTAGAACTTTTGGTGCTTATTCTTTTCAACATAGTCAAAAAAAATTTCAGAGCCTTGATCTTTTTCATATTTTGTTTTTTTTCTTTGGACTATCTTTTTCTTTTTCTTTTTCTTTCTTTTGCACCTTCATATACTTTCATCAATTTCTTACAATCCTATTTTTCAGAGTGTGCCTTATTTTGGTGTGGGGGCACACTCTTCATCCCCAAACTTAAATGTTGTTAGTCCCTAGCAACTAGTCAAGATAAGATACACCATAATGTGCATATCAAGGTTAAATGCATGGTTTTTCTATTGAATAATCAGGCTTGTAATGTCAGGTATCATCAACAGAACAAAAGGGCTCAGTCTCAATATTTAAGGTCAATGGATAAATATACATAAGGTAGGCTTATTTGGCTCTAGCTAATAATTACAAACAAGGCCTTTATCATTTCCATGTGCCAATTATAAACATGCACAAGCAAGAAAAGAGGCAAGTTCTACCACATTATTGTCAAGCAAGCACACTCTCAATAAAAAGTATGCACAATTCTTACAATATATTAAGGTAAGCATTAAGCATCACATCTCCAAACTTAAAACATTGTAAAAAATTTCATATTATCATCCTAGGTTATCAAGTATGCACTAACAATCAAAACATGACAAGCATGCCACAATGATTCTCAAAAACTCAGCACATACAAAATATAGCATGTCCAAGAAATTGCCTAGGACAAGTGTCTCATCTTTTTGGGATGTGAAGGCCTTATCCTTTTCCAATATTTTCTTTTAAACCAAGCATCTACATTTTTCAGTTTTCTAATTTTTAAGGAGGAAGGAATAGAGAGACTTCCCTTTTTATTTATGTACAAAGAGATCATCATGGATTCATCCACTAGGATCCTACTACTTGTGACCATAAACTCTTGGTCTGTTAAAGCCAAAGTTTCGATTCCTTTCTTAGAGGCTCAAGCTCCACACAAAGACTTTCTCGTTCTTTTTCTTCTTTTCCATTTCTTTCTTTCATTTCTCCTTTTTTCATTCTCTTTTGGTTTTTCTTTTCTATATTAATCTTTCTCTTTTTCTACCATAAGCGATGTACTTCTTCCAGATATGATTCACCTTGTTGAATTTCCTGCTCTTCATCAATTTTAACTTCAGATTTTATTTTGGTTCATGATTCTAAATTGCTTCATCTTCACCCATACTTTCAATCAATGAAGCTTCAAAATTATGGTTTCATCATCAATTGATACTTGTTCTTCAGCTTCAGCATCATCAGCACAAATTAAAACCTCAACTTCCCCTTTATCCTCCACTATCATAACTTTGTCATGGACTTCTTCATAACCTTGCTCCTCAAAGAAACAATCCAATGATAACTCATTCTCTTATTCTCCAACAATAATGGAAAAGGAATTATCATATTGATTCTTAAGTGTCTCAACTCTTGTGCTCTCTTTCAATGACCAACATTTATCCATATCTTCTTCGCTTAAAGAATCAAATAACTCTTCATTTTTTATCTCAAAAGTTTATTTCATTAATAACCTTTGAGGACAAGGAATATAATCTAACTCCCCAATAATTGGTGAATGACAATCCTCCTCAAGTAACTCCCTCATTGAACTCTCCCTGAAACTCTGATTTTTCAGCTTCAACTTTTTGAATTATATTCTCAGTTTTAGGTTTTTCTTCTTGCACAAACACATCATCATCTTGCTCAAAGTTATGTTTAACCATTTGCGTTGCAATTTGCTCCACTTTGTTCTGAATTCTCCTGATAGCATCATTAAAATTCTTGATACCAATTTGTGTATACTCGATGAATTGAGCAAGTGTCTTTTCCAACTCAAATGTTTCTTCTTCTTGCATAGCATCATTATCTTATACAACCATCTTATCACACTGTTCTATATTTTGATTGGCCACTTGATATGCAACCGATTCAACTTGCTTCTAAATATTTCTGATAGAATCTTCATAATTCTTGAGACCAATCTTTGTAATTTCCATGAATTGAGCTAGTTTGTTTTCCAACTCAGATGTTTCCTTCTCCAATGGTTGTACCTTTTCCTCTTGGTTCATGCATAATCTTTCTACATATTACAGAAATTCAACAAGTGTCTCTTCCAACAAAATTAACAACTAAAACTAAAACAAAAATAGAAAATAACTAAAAAGAAAGATGGTTCAATCTAGCAGCTCCCTAAGGATTGTTGATATTAATCAACAATCCCCAGCAACGGTGCTATTAACTTGATGCATTCTCATCGGATGATGAAATTCTTGGCAAGCGGACCAATCATTAAAAAGTAGTATATTTGATCGTTCCCACGGGGATTATGTTAAGTACCACAATCCAAGGAAAGCACCATTTGAACCAAGCAACAAACAAGCAACTCTGTTTTTATGTTTTCTAAAGCTTTATGTACTTTTATAGTTTTCTAACAGCTATGTCACAATTAAGTTATATGAAGAACTATTCTAACAGCAGATTGGAATTAATCTCAGCATACAACTTCACTTAAATCCTAATGGCAGTAGTCTCAAATTCAATTAAAGCATGGTTCAATCTCACAGATGAATAATTCCTAATTCCTTAGGTAATTATCACTAACTCAACACAAAATAATCCTAATTCCTTAGTTATCAGTTCATGTTAAAGCCAACTTTGAAATTAAAGGGAGCCCTAGCTATTCACCTAATCCTTTAGGCATGAAGTAACTAGGTTAGGAAGTGTAATCTAAAGCTCTCACCATGATTCCTCTCTAATGAATGCTTTTGAATGAGCCTTGGATTTTCCAATCCAAGAGGTGTAATCCAACAATTCCAATGTTCAGAACTTGCTTTAGTTGAATCCTTGAATCTCAGCTTGATTGTAGCTTTAATCAATCCCAATCCCAGGGAATTAAGCACACATGGAGAAAACAAAAATGGAAATGCAGAAGAGAAAATGAGCAAAACTAGAGAGAGGGATGTTTAGAAAGAAGTTGGAAATCTGAAAAAATAAATTGCATTATGTGTTAATCCCCCATCATTTACAAAGTGTTTAACAAATATATACTAAAAGAAATAACTAAAACTAACACTAATTAATTACAAATAAACTCCTAAATAGATTACAATTAAATAAAGAAACTAACTAATTACTTACAAAGAAATAACTACTAAAGAAAAATACAAATAAATAAAACATTACTTAAATTAATTAATTAAAACTTACAAATAAATTAGCAATTAATTAATATATATATATATATATAATTCCCTAGTGCGGCTAAAAGTAATTATTAATTTCCTCTTGAAGTTCACTTTCGGCTTCATGTGACAGCAGTAAGAATGGTATGTTGAATCCATATAAAGGTTGCACACTAACTTCAATAATACATTATTCCCTCTTTGTAAACCATGTGTAGCAAATGCTGGAGCTGATGGAGAAATTGCCACGTTGGCTATTTGATACAAATAATTCCTTCTTCATGATACACTAAATATATATATATATATATATATATATATATATATATATATATATATGTTTCTCTCTTGAGTGATGTTCATGATTAATTAATTCCCTTGCAAAATCACTTTAATACCATAATTCCCTCTTCAAGAATCACAAACATGTTGAGCGTGCCATTTAGCGTATTGACGCGTGGAATTCTGATAAGAACTGATGGCAGCGTGGGGAGGCAGCGTAAGCAAGCGTATTAACGCGTGGAATTCTGATAAGAACTGATGGCAGTGTGGGGAGGCAGCATAGACACAACGTGTCCACGCTAAGCTTCTGTTTGGACAATAAATATATAATTAATCTCAACGTGCTGGCGCTTGAAGCAGCGTAACTACGCGTAAAAATTGGAATAAGGCCTGGTTGTGCTTGTCTTCTTCAGCGTATTGACGCTGGAAGGAGTGTGGTAACGCGCAGATGCATAAGAATAGCAGGTGGTGAGCGTGAGAAGTGGCATTGGCACGCTGAAATGGTCTGATGGCAATAAATCTTCAGCCTACTAATGATGGATAGAGCGTAGCCACACTAAGCCTCTATACCTGAAACCAATTTCCCAAACTGAAACATTAAACTTGATAATTTATTTTGCATCCTCCTTTAATTATTAAAAAGAAAAAAATTAAGTTTTAACTATTACATATTTACTAAGTTCCTTAAATAATTTAAATGGATAAATAATCATTAATTATCTTAAAAATACTAAATTATCTTATTATTTAACTAAATAATAAAGAATGATAAATAATTAGTAATTTAATAAAATAATAATTAATTATAAATATAATTTATTAAAATAACAATTAAATTAATACTAATAAATAAGTCTTTTCAAGAGTTATCAGATTTTGTCCCTAAAATCAACGTACCTCATAGAATAATTCAGGGTACAACCGCCTTATTTTTTACTCTGATTCCCAAGTACAGGATGTTTCGTTGAAGTTCTACCACCTCACCTTCACTAATGGTACCTCTTGACTTCTCAGACGCTTAGTCTGAAACACCTCAATGTGAATAGGAACTGTCAACGTAGTTAAATCTTCCTTCAACTCAATAGAATCCTTAGGGATTATCATGGTATCACACGAAATGTAAGCTCTCAATTAAGATACGTGGAATACATTGTGACACCCTCGATCTCTTCCACTAGACTATCTTAGTTAACTAAGAGGCTACTAATTTTTAAAAAAATATGGAAGTTTCTTTTTTGTACAAGAAAACTTGGTGCAATGGAAGCATAATATATATATATATATATATATATATACGTGACTATATCATATGTACATAAAGTGGCCTCATCAGATCCATACAGCTGAAATAAGAAAGGGGCACACAGGCACCCTGTACAAAACATCACTACAAAATGTTACAATAACATAAACTAACCCTAACCACTAGCCTCGGTCTCTTGTGAAGCTCTTGTCTGATCAAGTTGACTCTGATTGAGTTGACGTGGATGCGATCTGAGTCGGGTAAGGCTGGGAGATGATCTCGTAGGATCTGAGCTAGATGACAGCTGATCGGTGAGTAGTCAGATCTGTTGGCACGGACAGCTGGTGTAAACCTCATAGGCCTCAATTAGAAGGCCCTAAGCCTTTACCGATATATGTTCGTAACTCTCTGTCTCTCCATATCTAAAGCTCTTGAATATATAGCCAAGAAATCCTTTGGAACGATCTTATCGATGTCGGGCTAGATAACGCTCCATCGGGGACATGATGAAGATTTCGGGTCGTACCTACAATAGACCTTGTGGTACGTAGGGTGCTGGAGGCTGAGGAGGAAAAAACTACTGGGGTGTAACTAGAGGGATAATTGGGTCTACTGGATCTATAGGTAACGGCTCCATCGGCATGTCGAAGGGAATCTCCTCTGAGTTCTCGTGACCTGCCTGGTCATCTTGACGAATTACACTCATGGTACGGTATTCGTGCCTGGTCGAAGGTCTGGAAAAATAGTTGTAAAGGTGAGTCTTCACCTCTACAACAATCGAGGGGTGTCATTACTGGCACCCACCCCACATAATACAATCATCTAGATTCAATTCCCGCCCACTCTCTTTGGGTCCTTAAGTTACCTTCTAAGTCATCTCACCACTCTTGGTCTCCTGACCATTTTAGTTTCCCATCTTCCTCTCAGAGTTACTAACATTTATACAATCAACACATAATCACAATCTCAGTATAATGATGCAATGCATGAGTCCATTTCATTATTTCAAATTTTCTTCATTAGTCATTATGATGCATGTGGGCCCATCTTCTCCTCATCAATCTCAACACATCACATATCATAATCCCACCTTATTCTCCCTGCTCAACTAAAGCAACCAGAGCTCTCCTCGTTCTATTTTTATAAAAATGGGTAAGGACTCACAATCCCATCAATAACAAATCAATCACATATCTCATCAAAACGGACACTCTACGACCATAGAAACCCCTACCTCTTGTCGAAGTATATCAGTGTTTGCCACAGGCTGTCCAGCATTGGGCGTGAATCCGAGCCATTGAAGGTCCACCCTTGATATACTCCCAAGACCACCCTCAGTGGATCGAGACGCCCGCTGTTTCTCCAATGTACCCATCACTGTATGCTCTAGGGGATCATTCTATTATCCACCCTTATTCTCCATATATGATACATAATTCAACAATTCAGTTTTCATTCATTGGTCCTCGGTAAGGTCCCCTAAATGACTCTCTTTCATTCCTAATGTCGAGTTTTTTTCTTTATTTGGTATAATCAAATTTTCTCTTTTTTTCTTCATTTTAGTAATCCTACTCGACACTTAGGAATAAAATGAGATTTCATACTTTCTCGACAATTAAGGTACATCGGTGCTACAACGCCCACAATTCATCTTGGATCCGAGTCTCACACACTTTCACATTTTAATTATTTCGAAACCCCCACCGATACCATTTTCCATATCCCTTATTTACAAATTTTCTTTGATAGCTATCCATGCATCACACAACATTCATCAGCATAATATGTTTATGAGATACTCTACTTAATCAACACATTCATAATTATATCACATCAATAACCATTTAATAGTATCACATCATCCATGACAACATATATTCTTAATGCTTATCCATGTAACATGTACAAACAACATACTCTTTGGTATTAAATTCAAAACACCAACTTATGCATTAATTCATCACTACAACGTTCACACTTCTCATCTAGTCGGGTCACCTTACAAATTGATCGGGCTTTCGTGCGCTACTGTGTTATTCATCTCTTTATTTATATATAATTACTCTCTTTTTGCCATTGAATTTTCTAATGTCTAGTTATGAATCCTTTAGTCCTTACCAAGCGATCTCATTATCGACGCTCTTTTATTAATCCAAAACAAGTTCTATTAGTTGGCTATTTATTTCCTTGATTACTAAACGGGTCACTAATTCCTTATGTATAATTGTCAATTTAGTTATATTCCTTCTACCTTTCTGGTTACTAACTTGTATATTTTCTTTACTCCCTCTATTTCTAATTATATTCACGGATTTATTTCCTTAATTATATTCTTCTAGTTAACTAAAGTCTACCTTTATTATGAAGTCAATTTATTACTTAGAGTCCTAGAATCCATTCTATTATTATAAACTTGGTCCAACATTACTTAACCATGAAAATTTACCATTTAATTTATAGATCTTTCTACTTATTTTCATTACCTAGTTTAAGTCTAAATTTTAATTTTTTCTACGTTCTTTATCTTTACAAGTGGTTTGTGCTCTATAACTCAAATAATTATTTCAGTACGCCATGCTTACTCAGTCAATTATTTATGTCATGCACCATATAAATATTCTCTAAGTTTCTTTTCACTTATTTTATTGATTACTAAAATTTTAACTCTTTAACATTTATTTCTTTATTCAAACTCCTCTTATTTCCTAATGAAATCTTTTTTCCAAATTAGTCCTACTTCATTTAATTCTTAAAGTCCCTTTTTACATTCTACCTTAATTGGTCACTAAAGTTGGTCACTAAAATTGATCATTACACTTCTAATGTCTAATGTCCATTTTATTATGCTTCAAAACTCCTTTTGTTTTCATTCCTTTTTCTTAGTTCATAAAATTTGTTTGGGTCTAATCATGTCATTTATTGGTAAAACTTTTTCATGTAAAATTTTCCACTTTTCAATCTCAACTTATTTGTCTAATTAACTCTTACAAAACTTTGTAACAATTTAAAACAATGTCACTTTTAGTAAAATAAACATCGTAACCACCCAGTCGGTAAATCTTTCTTAAAAGCGTGATGTAGTCAAAATACTCTCGGTGATACGTGACAATAAATAAATTCCTAATAGCAGGGCTTACTGGAAATAAATTACAAATTACACATTAATACCATAAAACTAAAAAATAATAATACAACCATATCAAAATAAACTGAGCCCGCCTAATGCTAATTTTTCTAAGTTTTTCGTTCTAATACCGATCACGATAAAACTTTCTTTTTAGGGATATATTCCATCCAAGTTAGCGACTGTAGATGAAAATATACATAACTCGAAATGTAACCATTGGAACGTGATGGAATTTAAAACGGAGGTTCCTGGATACTATAGCGATGATATGGAACAATCAAAAAATTCGTCAAATGCTCCAAGCGCCCACTGATCGCTCTCGGATCCGCTAAAATTGGCATGCAAGAAATTTTTAAACCATTAAAGGTCATGGACGACAATGGAGAGTCACAAAACAGCAATGAAATCATTTAAAATCAAAAGATCGTTTACCAAAAATTCATTGTCTACTTCATATTTTCCACTGTTCATCGTTGATCATCCCCGATCTTAAGGAAACCACATATGCAAGCAAAATGGGCAATGGTGTTACAATTTTAGCCTTCTCAAACAACAAGAAGGATGTCACAAAACCAAAGATACAAACTATTTTGGGCATAAGAGCAAGAAGAAGCAAAATCAAAAGCTCAAATGTCAAATTTCTCACCTTGGTGGCCTTTGATGGTCACGACCAAGAGGGATAACACAATGAAGATTTTTGTGAATTTGAAGCCTTGAATAGAATAAATGAAGATGTTGAAGCTACCCAAGGTAGAGGTGAAATCGTGAAACAAGAAAGAGGAGAAAAGAAGAAATTGAAGCTTGAAGATTGGTGTGATTTGGGTGTGTTGTGACCATGAGTTTGAAGGGGAGAAGGAGATGATTAATCTATGGTGATGATGGCTGGAACTTAGATGGTTAGAGTGTTTACTGGAAAATAGGATGAAGAGGGAGAACAAGATGACTAGTTGAAGTTACTTCTTGGAGGAGTAGTCAAGTCTTAGTGATCAATGGAGCATAACATTGCATAAATTGTGGTTGAAGGATTAGGGAGGTGGGAGGGCTGAGTGGGGAGGGGTGGCTTGGTGATGACACCTCTCAAGTGAGGTGGCAAGAGGTGGTGATGCATGGAGGAAGAAGTTTTTAGGGCTAGGAAAATGTCCCATGGGTGGTAGAAGGTAATTGGCTTGTGTTGCATAGAGGGCTGATATGACCAACTTCTGGGCGTCACCTTGTTTGTGATTTTCAAGGGTGTTGTGGGCTAAATTTTGGAAAAAGCACAAGCATGAAAGTTTTATTTCTTTTACTTATCTTTAAATTGGTATATGGCACAAAAATGTTTATCAAGAAAAGAGTGAAATATGGCCCATTTATGAAAACAATGTAGAGCTGTGACAAAAATGAATTCGTTAGTTAAATAAATTTTCTGGGAAAAAGGGTTAAGGAGTTACCTTTTGTGACCTTCATAAAGTTTATAGATATTTCTTTTCTATTTAATTTGATATATCATTTGTAACGATCCAAGGTAGGTAGCCCAAGATATACCTAATTTACGACAGAGTGCTCCAGAAACTTCCAGAATTAGCTATGGCTTTGGAAATAAATTCACCATTAATTCTCCTTTGAGAATTAGGTTTCTTTCTATTCATGAACATTGTATAGATCTACGATAAGGATCTATATCAAAAAGAATGAAGCAATTCAAGCACCGGACAAGGGAGATATGCGAATTCTACCGAAGACTGCCAGCATAGTGACAAAATAACTAAGTGGTTGCAAAGATCCATTAAACTGTACCGATCTAGAGGGATTTAGCCTTTGATTCCTTCACAAAAAACATAGATAATTTTTATATGGGAATTTTTACATCAAGTTCATGCAAATCAAAGTTTGTATGAGAGATTTATGAAATTTTTTCTAAGCCATGCGCAGGGAAAAACGTCAAAAGGTGGAATTTTGAGGCGAACATACTTAATCTTTGATTTTGGGATTGACAGAGTAGGAATCGGAGTTTAGGGCTAGAAACAGATATTGAAGATATTTTCAAAACGAAGATATTGGGACCAAAATCATTTGGTTCCAATGTCATATGCAAAAGTTGGGTCCAAAACACTGAGTCGAGTTTAGAAATGATTTATGAAGAAACTGATTTATGGAAAATCGAGGGTGAAAGAGTTCGAACCGGGCGTTGGCCTCTTTAATAAAAGTTCTAAAATGTCAAAACAAGTCACTAGAGACTGACTGTGCCACCATTGGATATCCCAAGGTATATGAACGGTCAAACATAGGAGATGTTAAAGGTTTTGATTGGGCCGGTCAGGCGAAGTCAGACACCCTTGATCCTTTACGAAACGATCTTAATAGGACTAGTTTTCCTACTGGATCACTATTCTCGGATCAAACGGTCAGAGTCCGACCTCAGGATGGGTCCCATAGTTCAAATCTGGGGAACCGGGCGACATTTATTATTAAAATATTAATAATAACTAATTAGTTTCTTAACTAAACTTCATTATAAATATACTTTCATATTTTAAACTTATCATTGGTAATATTAAGTATCAAAATAAACATCATCTAATTATTTTATTACATCTAAATTAATCAAAATAATAAAATTTATTAACCGGTCAACACCTAAATAAAGCATTAGTTACTTATCACCTTTATTAAGGGGTTAATTAGTGTCTTATGAAATCTTGGGCTCTAATAATCATCTAACCTTAAAATTATACTTAACACTTAGTTAAATCTAAATATTCTAAATCATTTATTGCTAAAATCAACACATAATTAACTAGCATCATTTATAAATTAATCATTATTTCTAACATCAATAACAAGAATATGTATATAGATATCTCAGTAATAGTTCCAATGTCGAATCTAACACAATCATCTTCTCACATAAATCACTACCTAGTTAATAAATTCCTCTAAACTTCACTATTATACAGAGTCTTTCTTACCCACTTATTTTATTTAACTGAGCTATTTCTTGCTCACATTCTCTCAGGTCTCTCTCTTTCTCGTGCTCAGAACAATCTAGGGGTTAGGCCAACGCCTCATCTCTTCTAAAAGACTTAGCAAGGCACTTCTCGAGGTCCGAGAGTCTGGATTCCTATTCTAAAAAATTAGGGTTGTTACATACATCATTAATGTTAGCTAAAGATTGTGGAAGATCTAGTCTATAGTTATATTTTCAATCTGCTTTAAGATTTTATAAGGTCCGATGTATTTTGGATCTAGCTTTCAACCCTTTAGCACACGACCCATACCCTTAGTAGGTGAAACCTTTAAGAATACCTAGTCTTGAACTTTAAACTCAAGCGGCCTGTACCAATTATCGTAATAACTATTTTTCTTGTCTTGTGTGATCTTTATCTTTTCTCATACCATAACAACTTGATCATTCAACTCTTAGATCATCTCAGACCCTAAGTGCAAGGCATCACTATTCTTATTCCAACACAGAGGTATATGACACCTTCTACCATACAAATCCTCATAAGGCGCCATGACAATGCTATTATGGTAGTTATTGTAAGCAAATTCAATCAACAATAAATATCATTCTCAAGAGCCACCTTGCTCTAGCATGCAAGCATAAAACATATCCTTTAAGCCTTGAATAGTGCATTCTGATTGACCATCGGTCTATGGATGAAAGGCTGAACTCAGCCTTAACTCTGATCCTAACTCTTGGTGTAAACTTCCCTAGGATCTAGAAGTGAAACAGGGGTCACAATTAAAAATAATGCTTGAAGGCACATCGTGAAGTCTCATAATCACTACTATATACAATCTAGCCAACTTCTCCAACAACCATTTCATACTCATGGCTAGAAAATGTGCACTCTTAGTCAATTTGTCAACAATGGCCTATATGGCATTACAACCAGATTGGGTTCGAGGCAACCCAGATACAAAGTCCATCGCTATACTCTCCTACTTACATACAGGGATCTTAGGTGATTGGAGCCACCTGGGAGGTTTCTGGTGCTCAACCTTACTTTTCTAGCATATCACATAAGAAACCACATATTCCAAAATTGCCTTCTTTATATCTGGCCTCCAAAACTCCCTCAAATTATGATACATCTTTGTGATGCCAGGATGAATACTCAATGAACTTAAGCGCCTCAGACAATATCATCTGCCAAAAATTATCCTCAGCAGGTACAAAAACACGGTCCTTAAACCGCCAAACACCATCACTCCCTTTAACTAGATTCAACTTCTTTCCCCTAGCTTGGGCATCAAGTAACCTCAATAGCTGCTCATCATACTCTTGAGCCATACCCAAAGATTCAAGAACTCATTAGAGATCTTCAACATACCAACAACCATATGATCAGGACCTTCACAACAGCCCCCAAGTTCATGTTTGAGAAACTCTCTAGCAACTCGTGGTCCTTTGCCATCAATGAAGCTACATGTAAAATTTTTCTACTCAACTCGTTGACAACAACATTTTCCTTGCTAGAATGATATCTTAGATCAAAATCATAGTCTTTTAGGTAGTCAATCCACCTTCTCTGCCTCATGTTTAACTCTTTTTGATCAAACAAATATTTCAAGCTCTTATGGTCACTAAACATCACAAAACAAGAACCAAACAAGTAATGACGCCAAATTTTTAAAGCGAAAACCATTGTTGTAAGCTTAAGGTCTTGTGTCAGATAATTTCCTTCATGCAGTCTCAATTACCTAGAAGCAAAGACAATAACCCTCTCATCTTGCACCAATACATAACCTAGGCCAAACTTCAATGCATCATAGTAAACCATAAACTTCTTCATCATATTTGGTAAAGCAAGAATCGGTGCACTTCACCATAAACTTCAATGAGAACTAGACTCACCTGTCATAGGTCCACTTCTATAATAGTTAAACACATCACAATTAGTAACTAAATGAACTGCCCAGGTTATAGAGAATAATCTCATTTATATATATATATATATATATATATATAATATCTCTATATATCACACCACTGGAGCACCAAAAGAGCTATGCCAAAGGATCTTGTCAAAAACCACAACTAAAAAAACCCCTAACAGCCACCTAAAGTTAGCGACCGACACACACCATCGCTAATTAGTGACCGCGTTAGCGACTGAAATGTGAAAAAGGATGCCACAAATAAAATTAATGACCATATTAGCGACCAAAATAATCCCATCGCTAGAATTTGAAAATGTTCGTCGCTAACTCTATCGCTAAATGCCAACCCGTCGCCAACCTGGTCGTTATATGCATCTCTCTCTATTTTTTTGCTTTGCCTCCAAATTTTTATGTTTGCGTCAAACGTAGCGATGGCATGCCGCCATCGCTAAGTACAGGAAAACGTAGCAATGACTATCTTACCATCGTTGAAGGAAGTACTATTACCTTTAGTGACAGAGTCTTATCGTCGCTAAGTTTAGGAGCCAACAAAAAACCCTTGGAGGGAACCAAAATTTTAGCAACGGCATGCCGTGGTTTCTAGGTAAGGGTTTAGGGTTAGGTAAGCCAAGGTAACGACGGTGGTGCTAGCCGTCGCTATATCATTTGAAAAAATAAACTGTCATGGTACCGGTCGCTAACTTTCCCACCACCTCCTACTTTTTGAACTGACTACTTTTTTTACTGAACCCTAAAAGTAGCGACAGGGTTCTTCATTGCTATAAATGTCAAGCTAGCGACGGTGGATTGATGGCGTCGCTATTTCGTCTACGTGGCAACCTTTTCTAAAATAGCGATGGTTTTAGCGATGGAATTGTGGTCGTCACTAAAGCTTATAACTTATTCGAAGACAACTTTTCCCTTCCTCTAGTTTCTTCAGCCCTAATCCCCTTCCCTCCTTCTTCTCTGCCCCCTCTGCTCCTTCTTCCGCTCCATTCTCTCAACGACCATCCCCTTTCTGACGACATACCTCATACCGTTCACCTCCGTAGGCTGGCTCATCTTGGAGCCTCTCCTGCACCCACAGGAGGACGTCGTCAGCTAGCTACCATGAGCTGTCCTTGCCGTCATCACCATCATACGCCACCGCAAGCCTATCCTGCACCCGCAGGCGGTACCGATAGGTAATGTACATTTCCTAGACTCTCCTTTTTTTCACTCATCGAATCTTTATCTAATCTCCTTGTATAATGTGTATTTCTTATTTCCCTTCTCACATTGTCAGCATGAATTATGTGTGCTAATTTACTTCAACCTTGTCTTTAATTAGGTCTAGATAGTCATTTTTGTGATATACTTACATGAATTGATTAAGGATTTTGAAAATTCAATGAGGTCAAGATAGTCAGACAATATTTTAAACTCAGATATTGATGAATCTATTTTCAGCTAACATAGATTTGGTTTTCATAAACTGTAACTTTTGCATGTTGCGGTGCTAAGATAAGCTCAGTGGAACTTATTGAGGTTTCACAAGCTATTGTAATAAGCTCATTAACCAATCTTGATTATCAAGTATATGTTGTAAGATGTAGAGCCCAAATGTGCTGCAAATAAGCCCATCAATATATGACCTTGATTTCTGTGACAACATTAGACTTTTTCATGCTGGAAATACTACTGCTCTCAAACCATACCAAATGTTACATTTTTTTTAGATTTGGTTAGTTTAATATAAACATGAGTTGGACTTTTTTTGACAGTAATCTCTTGTCCATCAGCTAGTAGGCCCTAACAATGATTTTGGAGATTTTGACATGTTAAAGTATATGAATAACTAGGTAACTAGGGCCTGTTTGAATATATTTGACTACCTTATATTTGACTACTGGTAGAAAATTTATTTGTTAGCATATTCCATCTGTGAGCATAAATTCAATCGAGCTATTATTAAAATTGAAATTTTATGTCCTTTTTTCCCTGTCACGACATTTTTCATTTAATTACAGGTTATTTACATACATGCATGTATATTATTATACCAATGTTGAAAATTTTAGGTTCTTGTCCTATATTCCATGTTTTTCTTCTTTCTCTAATAGTACCTTTCATGAAAATGTTCCAGAAATGACTTGAATTGAATTTCATTGTCTACAAGTCTTTTAATTTGTTTACATAAAAACTATAAAGAAATTTCAATATGAAGAGTTTTGCATATGACAATTACTATAGTCAATTAGGGGGCTTATAACTGTATCTTGAGATGATTTTGTTTAAGTGATTTAAAAATACAAGCTTGAGAAATATAAACTCTTAGCTGTTCCACTTTGTGCATTATTTCTGTCTATATATATATATATGATGTATGGTTTCTATCAGCTTGAAAATAAAATTGCTATTTTGTATTCAAACTTGAAAATAAAGAAATGAAAGTAATAGGTTTCAAATAAAACGACCCTTTCAAATAATGCCTTGTACATGGTTCCAATTCCATTACATTCTATTTTAAGCTATACAATGGAACTAGAAATATTCAATCAGTATTCTTTCCTTTTTATTAGAGATGATGGAAATAGGTTAGTTCAACCTAAGTTTTATAAGGGGTGGTTTGATAATCAGTAGTAGAAACTGAATTGTAAAAAAATACTTAATATTGATTTTACACGTTATGTGAGATAATTAAATTTTCCATGACAAACTTCTTATCTAAACCCAAAACCATATCCATGAATTTCGTTTTTCATGTCACCAGCAACCTTCTATTTTGTGGTAATGATGATTTCAGAGTATAGCAAAGAGAAGAACTTTGTCATTTTTTAACTTTAAGCTATGTGATATTTTGATTGGTAAATCTTGAGTAAATGACAATTTGATTGATTCATTTTGTAAAGACTTTGTCTAGAAAATAAGAGTTTAAAGCTTTTAAACATAAAAAGCATTAAAGAAATAGGGACCAAATTAAATTGAATATATAAATTAAAAAGTAAATAGAGACTTAATTAATTTACTTAATTTATACATGAGGGGCCAAAAATTCATATGATTGAAACTAAAAGGAAAAGAAATATGATTAAACTTGTAATTTATGAGCTAAATTTTAGATATTATAAGTTTATAGCTTATAAGGCTATAATTTATAAGCCTAAAAGTTCAATTGAGTATTCTTCACTCTTGAGTTTTTTTCTCCTTAAATCACATATTTTTCCCTATTTCTATTTATTCATATTTATATTTTTAACAAATATTAATTTAGCTTATTAATTTTAGTTTAATATTTAAATGATATAGACCATCTTCATTTGGACTAACCTAACTTATATAATTTGACTGGAATTGTAAACCAGATTAAAATCCTACTTTACAATAATGTCCATTTAATTAAGACCATGTGGAGTTGGTCTTGTAGAATGACAAAATCTTATTCTATTTTTTGTGATAAGTTATTCTGTTGTACAATGACAAAATGTCCTGTTTCATTTAATTAATGTAATTTGCTTCTTTTGTGTGTGGCATAAGATATGGCCTTGATATGAATGGTTTGATTTGAACAAAGATATGAACAGAAATTATTAATATTACTCCTAAAGATAGTTGAGATTTAGTTTTTCTGTTTTCCCTTTACTAGTAAGTTATAAAGTTAAAAGCTATTACATTATTAGCTTTATGGTTTCTATTATATAAAATCTGCTATTGAAGAATAAGGGTATCATGTTGAAGTATAAATTGCTGTTTGCTATTATATATAATCTGTTGTTCTTTAGAAACCAATTCAATAAGATTAAAGAAAAATCAATTTATAAGATTTAATAAAAATCAACAATAAAATTCTTTTATCAAGATTTAATTATATATATTTTGTAGGATTTAAATTCAAGGCTAGAGGTTAAGCTAATATAATAAGGGGTTATAGTTAAAACTTGATTAGTCCAATTATATTGTTGATTTTTATTATAATTCTTTATAGATCCTTTTTGACTGCTGCATAGTTGTGGAAAAGATGAAAGGGTTTTATCTTCTATTTATTATGTGCAGAGTTGATGGTAAATTATCAAATATGAGAATATAGGTTTCAGAGACAAACAAAATGAATGAAGGAAGGATATGTCTGCAGCATTTTAAATAGTATCTATTTCCATATATATGATAAAACCATCTTATTCTTAAGGCATCAAACTTATGAGACTATTCTACTAGAATAAAACTAACCAGTAACTGTGTACGTTTGTGCAAGTGTGTGTAAATTTTCTTGAAAAGTAAATATGGACAAACTTGAGGTATTTGACTATAAACTATGCGCTCATTTTCCCAAACAGACCATAAAGCAATAATCAACACAATTGCAAAATAGTGTAAGCGTACAACATCAAATATAGTTTGTTCATTCTAACAAGGAAGCCCACTAATACTTTCCTCCTTTTTAAGAGATCATAATATTTCAGAAAGTCCAAACATACACAAAATGACATTGCCAACGAAATTCCAAACAATAATACGATACATACATGAAACTAAAATAGAGCTAAACTTTAATTAAATTTATAATTTTCATAAACAATTATGACAAATGGCAAAAACAAAAGTTAGCTTCTAGTACTACCACCGCATAAGCATAAATGAAGAAAAGATAAAGGGACTGAAACAAAAGTAGCTGTACAATTTTGTAGAAGAAAGCAGTGGGAGGTTTCTTTGGTTTCTTAGCATCAATCTTTGTTTTTCCGAGGACACTTACTATGCCCCATGCCAACATTCTAGACATCATTCTTGTACCTTTTTTTCTTCTCTTTGTTTTTCATAGAAACAATGCATCATTGATTCTTGAATGTTGGGACTTCTTTCACTCTCTTGTGACTTCTTCTTGATAAGATTCTGAACAAAATCTGCAAGAGCCAAGATAATTTCAATTCTTTAAAACTGATTACAATAGTACTGAATATCTACCAACAACTAACATCTTAAATTTAATCTTGATCTTATTCTTACAATATTTTTATATCTGCAGTATAACTTTTCCTCAAACTAGCATAATGTAAGGTTTTTAATAATGTTAGTTGAGGTCTGTTCTAGTCAAACAGAAAATTAATAGAAAATTGTTCATCCTTTTTCATCCTTTCTGTTGTATACATTCTTTGAAAAGTAAAGAAACAATGCAAAGATATAAGAAACAACCGTGTTAATAGGAATTCCTTATAAATTGTTTAAAATGAAATTGATAAGTTATGAATAAAATAAATTAAGAATTAGATGGAGTAGATGTAAAATTCTCTTTGTACAATAAATGTAAGGTTAGTATATAATAAATATACACAATAAATTAAAAATGAAAAAAGGTTAAAGTTAAAAGAGCATACCATCTAGGATTCCAATGGAATAACCTTAATTATATATACAGAGATAGATAATATAACCTATTTGCCACAATATATAGAATATAATTAATAAAAAGTATTTAATATAAATAAAAAGTAAGATTGAAGGACAAATTTGATGAGGGAAATTTTACTACTTGGGTATGGTAAAGGAAAAAACCCTATTGGTATTACTCTTCCATTAGAATTAAAATTTCACTTCACTAACTTTATTGTTCATTAATATAAACTTTGATTGCATGAATTATAAATTTGGGACTTACTCTATAATTCACATGTTTTTGTTAAGTGGGTCTCTATTTTTCTGAGGACATTTACTTTTCCCCATGCCTACATTCTAGAGACCATTCTTGTACCTTTTTTCTTCTCTTTCTTTTTTATAGAAACATGCATCATTGATTCTTGAATGTTGGGACTTCTTCACTCTTTTGTGACTTGTTGGGACTAACTACATCTTTAGAAACCTCATTATGGAAACCAGCTGAATGTTGGAAACTTTGACTAACACTGTTAACAATCAACTTTGTCATGCAGACCAGCACACCTTACGTGTGGTCTGTGTTCGTCTTTCATTAGCTTCGTCTCCATCGCTAACTCTCTTTCCCAGATAATCCCCTAACGCTAACTTTCTGGCTATGTGTGTTGCATCTTTTGAAGTGTATGCATGTTGATTGTTGTTTGTTAGTGGAGAGCAGAGCTACTTAGGCATTGCTTATGTATGCTGATAACATGTGTTAAAAGTGTTCATGTGTATCGATGTTTGTTAGTGGAGAGCAAAACTCATCAGGCATTGGTTTTGTGTGCTGATAAGATACTATTTTTATGCATGTGTATTGTTATTTGTTAGTGGAAAGTAAAGCTCACTAGGTTGTGGTGATTACCTGCCTCAATTTCATATACAATGCATAGCATATATATTGAACTGTACTGGAAAATCTTTTGTGTAACAGGGCGTTCTAAAAAATTTGGAAATGTGTAGTTTACAGGGAGACTCTGCTGAAATTTCAGTGGGCTCCTTGTTTTAGGGTACATAAAAAAGTAAATTCAAGTTTAACAATGTAGGGTTTAGTCGTAGTTATATATTGAATTGACTGGGAACTTTTCTATGTGTAACAGGGCGTTGTCAAAAATTTATAAATGTCTAGTTTACAGGGGAGACTCTGTCAAAATTTTGGTTGGCTCCTTGTTTTAGGATACATAAAGAAGTATATTAAAGTTTAACAATGTATGGTTTAGTTGTGTGTGTACCCATTAGGTTCCCGTTCAAGATTCAAGACAATCGACCAACATACCGTGTTGTGTTGGATCTTGAATTGTCCCGGTTGGACAACTTGGGATGAATTTGTAACCAGTAGGGCGTAACCCATCGCTATTGTTTGTGTTCTATGTTGTGTTATTGATGGCCATTTGGAATTTCAATTATTGTATTTCGTATTGTCTCCGGGTGCATGTCTGCATGCGGTGTTTCATACCGCATGTATGTCTGTGTAGTCGGGGATCAATATGAAATGCTGTTGAAATTCCAAATAAACATCAATAACATAAGGTTGACGTAAACATGTAGATGGGTTAACAGATGGTTGCATATTCATCCCAAAGGAGATAGGGCCCTACCTACTTACAACATCAAAGAGATAGAGAGTGATTCACGAACGAGTTACATAATGTTTAAATTAAAGTAACTAGAACTGTGCTTGTTAGATATCATGAATGGAGGTTTCGGCAAATCGGCGATGGATGTACAACTGGCTGGATCACAATCAGTGAGTGACTGGGGAATTTATGATGGGCTTGTTGAAGTTTATTTCGTTCGCAATGGCGAACACGCCTGGTTTTGAAGCGACTTAGAAGATTCATTGTCCGTGCTCAAAGTGCAAATGCATAAGTTTTGAATATACAGATGATGTCATGTGCCACCTAATTGAGAAAGGGTTTATGGAAAGATACTATTGTTGGTATAACCACGGTGAGCAATTATCGCCTAAGACATCAGCTGTAACCATGCAACAGTCTTACTACGAGGTCAGAGGGAACAGGGATACGTACAACAACATGGAGAAAATGGTGATAAATCATGTTAGACCCTCCACCGGGCGTATGCTAGAACATGATGACCAACCTGGGAATAAGGGTTGCAATGTAGAGGAGGATCCTAATATGGAGGTAAAGAGATTTTATGATTTGTTGTCGGCGGCTCAGACTCCATTGTGGGACGGGTGCGAGAGTCACACTAAATTATCCGCCTTCTTAGCTTCTTTAAGCCTAAAGGCAAATTATAATCTTTCAGGAGGTTATTTTAATAGAATGGTCGATCTGATGGATTCCACCATGCCTAGTAATCGTCGAATGCCATCAAACCTATACCATGCTAAGAAAAGAGTGGCAAACCTGGGGTTGGATTGTGTGAAGATAGAGTCTTGTGTTGGCGGGTGTATGCTGTTCAGAAATGAGTTTGCAAACAAGAGTGTCATAAAATTGTACACTGTAATAAGGACCTCTACAAAACCGTTAAAAGGAGAGGGAAAGTAACTAGGACAGCCAGGAATAAAATATGGTACTTTCCCATAACACCGCGTCTTCAACGTTTGTATGCCTCATTTTTCAAGACAAAACACATGCGTTGGCATGCTCTGAGCTGAACACAAGAAGGTCTTTTGTGCCATCCTTTCGACGAGAAAGCATGGAATTGTTTGGATGAGCTATATTTGGACTTTTCAGGCGAGCCACGCAATGTATGACTTGGCTTATGTAATGATGGGTTCAACCTATTTGGTTAATACAGATGAGTGTACTCTTGTGTGCCATTCATACTGACCCCATACAATCTGCCTCTTGATATGTGTATGAAGAGGGAGGTCATGTTTCTAACTGCATTGGTTCTAGGACCCAAAAATCTAAAGGTGAAGATATACGTGTTTTTGCAACCATTGTAACATCCCAAATTTTAAAATAGATAATAAATTAAGGAGATGAATATTGAATAATTGAATGCGAATTATTTAATGCCCCAAAATATCGGAAATAAATAAATTAAGATTTTTGGGAGTTGTTAGTAACTTATCTGGACCGAATAAGCTGAAAACTAACCTGGATAAAATATGGGTGTCCGACCAAGTATCTCTGATTGAGATGTCATTGGTCAGGGCTGTAGATAATATTTCTGGGAATCCAAATGTGTATTCGGGATAATTTTAAGATAAAGTATTGGGCCCGAACAGAGAGCCTGTTTATTGAAAAATGAAAGAACTTAGTGATGGGCTTAAAAACTTAAACAAAAATCTCACCTTTTTCGCTCTCATTCTCGTGACTCTCACTCTCCCTTATGCAAACTCACCTCTTCTTCCTCCTATCATCTTCCCACTCATCTTCTTCACTCTTCTCTCCCTTATACACCTAAGAAAAGGCTTGGTGCCCTCTTCCTCCTTCACTTTCATTTTCAAGGAGCAAGGAGAAGACAATGGATGCTTGAAGCTTCTCCCATTCTCCTCTCTATTTTCGTCATAACCTTCCTTCCTCTTGATTCTTATTTTCATTTTTGGAGCAAGGTAAGTTTCTTGCCTTTTCTTGTGTTTTGAATCTAGAAAATGGGTAGTTATGATTTCGGAGAGTAGTTAAAGTAAGTGGGTATTGAATAGAAACTTTAAATAAGGAAAACCAAAGGTGGGGTGAAATAAATGAAGGCATTTATGAGCAATAAATAGAGTGCACAAAAATGGGGTTGAAGGGTATGGAATATTGAAGTGCAATTATGAAATAGATGAGTTTTAATGAAACCCTAACTTATGAAATTGGGGGAAATATGTAATATGATTGTGAAATGCATTAATTGATTGTGAGAATATTATTAATGATGAGGTATAGCCGTAAATGATGATTGGTGATGGTGGTTAGATGCCATAAATGAAAAACCCACTTAAAATGAGTTGAATATAGGGTTGGTATATGTGGTAACCTAACTAATTAGGTTGTTGCCTTGATAATAATGAATGATGATCAAAGGGAAGGAATTCCCGAAGCCTAATTAGGCAAATGAATAAAACCTATAAATAGTTTCTACATAATGAGAATCATGTGTACATATATATGTATATATATATATATTGAAATGGTGTTTGAATGAATGATTAATATGGTCCTATAATTAATTGGTGTAGGACTTGATAACACTTGTGAGGCAGGAACATCAAACCCGGAAGTCTACTTCTCTTGAGGTAGGAGAGGGGTGTATTTTCTAAATGCATGAAACCTTGTATGTTGATAATGTATGTATTGATGCCATGTTGCATGTTGTTCCTTGAATGGATGTAGTGTTGTGAGTACGTAATATGAACTAGAGAATTAAATCTATGATGGTTGATTTTGGAATGGTATATACATATATTCATGTATTGGATGATGTGGAATGAATATTGTGATTTAGTATGAGTGGTGCCCTAGATGAGAGGGTGAGACAATCCTTATGAGGTTAAGGCATGCATGAGCATTGTTTCATACATAGCATGGCATGCATAACATGGCACTTGAAATATGGTTGTGATCACTTGAGATTTGTGATATAAAGGGCTTGCGAGTTCCTGTGATTATTAAACAGGTGGTTGCGATCACCTGGTATTTGAATTGAGAGGCCCTGTGGGACCATTGAGAATGAATGCCCGTGGTTGCGATCACGAGGTGGGAGTACCCCTTGTGAGGCGGGAAACCATTATAATTTGTTGAACGTGGTTGCAATCACAAGAAAGCACCTTACGAGGCTGCTAGAGGGAGTACCCCTTGTGAGGCGAGAAACTAATATGAATGAATGAATAATTATGGTGGTTGCGATCACCTGATGAAATGAAATCGGACTCGTGCATATGCATCTTAAACACTAGCATGTGCATTAGCCATAGGAGCATGGCATAATGTGATATCCTATTAAATAAGTTTTGTGAAGTGTATGTTGAACTCTCTTTGATCATTAACTCTCTTTGCCCATGGAGCTCTTGTGCGGAGAGATGGTGTGAAGGAAGTCCATTTTGGGTAAAGAATGCCTTGGCCGGCAAATGTTTGATTTTGTGGCTTTTACGTAGGCTTTTGTATTGTAGGTAGATATAGTGACATTTTGTATAACACCCCAGATTTTTTATACTCGAATCCTGATGTAATCGTCATAAATAATAAAAATGCGAATAAATTTTTCGCGTTTGAAAAACATTTCCAAGACGCCACCATGATCACATCAAGACCCGAATCACAAAAAACCAAAGAGTGAGATTTAGAAACCTATAACTGGATCGAGAAATAGTTTGCCCATTCGGTATACAAAAATAACAGAGTTTACAGCGGAAGAAAAATGTGTATACCGGGCACACGCCTAGTCCCATATATGAAGATATGAGAAAAGGCTCGGCAAGCATGCAATGGCATATGGTAAGCCTAATATACAACTATCATCATTTTACATAATCACATAAGCATGCAATGCCTACGATGTATGTATATACCTATCTGTATGATCATGCAACATACATCTCCAACATTCATATTTATAATAAACCATAACTAGCCCAACATTAAATTCATAAGTCTCCACTATTAGTATATCCTCCAAATGTATACATATTCACAATTCGTCCATCAATATCAATAATTACAACATCATACTATTCATCATATATATAACACGTTAAATTACAATGCTGCCGGCCAAGGCATCCCGTTACAACTATTTACCTTTCCAAAAGCTTTACTTTAAAAACATCCTCTTCCCATGGCATTCCTGCATCAATACTAAAAAGTAGACCACATGGGAGAGTGAGTTATACATTTCAAATGACGATATGAATACAATTGAAATTATGTGCATATGCATATCAACATCATGTATGCTTTGCTAAACACATCAACTATCATCATATATCAGTAATTCATCAATATGTATACTTATACATCAAATCATAGCAAAGCAAGCATATACACATTTATAACACCGCCACAATAGGCCAACACGTATCTATCACATTGCCACAATGGGCCAACATCATCAACATAGATCATTCTGGTCTTTCATCAAGCCACAATGGGCTACATCCTCATTTCCAATCATAAACAAATACGCCCTTCATTACATTGGGCTATATCATACATATCGTCATATTCAACATTATTTCATATATTCATATCATTTATTATTTTTATGTGGTCTTTCATTATATTAACTTCTCATCTCATCAACACCAATACCATCATCTCAATCATCATCAATCATCATCATATTCTGGCATATCTCCATGCTATATGCAAATGCTCTTATGGCTAATGCATATGCACAATGGAATAATCAACAACAAATACGGATCCGACTGTGGGAAATAACACCAAGTTGTGGGTTCAAGCATGATCACATACCATGCCCCACTGCAGTAGTAAAATGTGTACATATTTATCATAATGCATGCATATTCACCATATTTTTACTGGTACCAAACCGCATCGCCCATTTTGCAACACCTGGTCATTTTCACCATGACCGCGGTATACAACATATTCAACATATGGTGTTGTGGGCCGGCCAGATATCAAATCATGGCGGCTGTGATCCCAAGGACCACCGAGGTCACCTGCTCATAAAGAGCCACCCCCCACAAGGGTCGGCCATATGCAGCTCCCCGTAGCAATACATGGGCGGCTTCGTGACTTACACATCGAGTCACAGGGGATACAACAAATTGCAAGTGCACTGAGCCACCCTCCCACTGGGTCGGCCGAGGAAACTCCCCTAATGTTCCAACATCGGCAGCTATGATATGCCATGGATGCAATGCAATGCAAATCAAATGCAAGCTCACTCTGTACATCCTAAATGCCACTCATCAAACATCATCATCATCATCATAATCACCAACACCACCATACACCTTAGTGGATTTCATCATTGTTTGTTTCTTAGTCATTGCTTTCAAGTTTTATTGTGGCATTTTCATCTCAACATATTTTCACATATATTTCACCTCATACACGCAAGTAGATACTTGCAATCAATCACAATGGCATTTTAATATTATATAATATTCATCAATAATACCTTACTTTTATTTAGTGGGTTTTCATCTCATTATTCATTACCCTTGTCTCAAGTATACTTTATATGTATATAAAATTGTGTGGCATTCACAACATTTTCAATTTCATAATTCATACCACACATACAAGGCTATGCTTGTATCACACACAATGGCACACAATAATTTATCACTATCAATATGCACCTCTTTGTGCAAGAGAGTGCTCAACCTCATCATTTAACACTATTTAATATTACATTTTCTCTAATGTATCTACTTATAATTCATACTATGTCATTTATTTATCCCTTCATACATTTCAAATTCATTCGATGGTATATCTCATAATTCTGCCTCACAATTTCATTATCATCCTCTCATCATTCTGTTTCAGGTGGCAAATCCATCATAATTCATTATTTTAATTCAAGTGGTAGATACTTAATTATTTAATTCCCATGTACCCAATCAACCTTAATTACCACCATGTTATACTACCATTATATCACCCTTCATACATACCCATAATCATTTCATAATTATCCCCCAATACCGAGAAGAGGCTCAAACATAGGCCTGCCACAAATAAAATCGAGCAAATCCCCCTTCTGGTGGAAACTCGCTCAAGCGAGATTCACCTCCGCTTGAGCGAGACAGGCCAGGTTCGCTTGGGCGACTCCCTTTCGCGTAGGCGAAATACGTCCAGTAGCGTTTTCACGCTCACTCGCTCGAGCGAAGCACCATCACACTCGATCACTCGCTCAAGCGAAATTACACCATTAGTCATTTCCACACTCGGTTTTCACTCTGCAATTCATTCAAAACTGAATCATCTCACTTGGTTGTCCACTCGGTAAAATCAATCAAAACCGACTCCCAATACTCGGGTTTTCACTTGGCAGGATCACCTTGAAACCGGCTCAAAGCACTCAGGTTTTCCACTCAGCAAAATAATCCTGACCGACCCATTATTCACTCGGCCAATTTAAT
Organism: Clitoria ternatea; assembly: GCA_037962975.1. Taxonomy (NCBI): domain Eukaryota; kingdom Viridiplantae; phylum Streptophyta; class Magnoliopsida; order Fabales; family Fabaceae; genus Clitoria; species Clitoria ternatea. Next base: position 81,662,380 of record CM075672.1, read on the forward strand.
TCCAAATCTGAGTCTTCTCTCAATCAATCTTTTACTCAGCAATTTCATTCCAAAACCGAGTCATCTCAATCAGTCTTTCACTCGGTAAGCTTAATACAAAGCCGACCCATCTTTCGCCCGGTTCTCACTCGGCATAATCATCTCAAAAATGACTTATCTCATACTCAGTTTCACTCGGTGAAATTATCTCTAAAACAACTCCTTTTTCTTTCTATCGGGCTAGATTTCCTAGCACTCAGCCTACACTCGGGCGAAGCTATTCCAGAATACATCTGGACAGACTCACAGTATATCCCCATAGGTGCACACTCGGAATTGCACACTCGGACCTATTTAAGTCTTGTCCACTCAGATTATATATCTTTATTCACTTAGAAAAGAACCCCTAAGATACCTCAATCAGAACCATCACAATCACTCTCCCCACAGGAGAGGTTCAATTGGGATTTTCCACTCGGGAATAATTAGACCTATCATTACTCGGGGAATTCTCTCACTAAGATCCCTCTCGGATTAGGTTATTAAAATGGATCTCTCACAGAACATATTTCCCCCGGAGTCCTCTTAAGCCTTCACCACTCGGAAAAAGGCCCAATGGCTATAGCCTCACTCAGAATTGCACATTTGAAGGCACTCCACTCGGCATAGGTTACACCGGACTCGGAAATTCCCCATTCGGGACTCCACTACCCAGATCATCACATTCACGAGCCTTCTACACGGATTATGCCCACTTCCTCACTCGGAAGGTCATGACTCGGACATGAGTCACTCGGAATTCACCTGGAAATTCCACCACCTCTTAATTCATTTCCAAAACTCCCACTTAGACAAAGTTTGTTCAGAAACTTACCCAATCACCATTTACTTGTCTCGCTTGGGCGAATGCCATCCCTCAAGACTCTTCGCTCGGGCGGATTTCATCCAGTAGCTAAATCCCTGATCTACTAACATTCTCGCTTGAGTGAACTGGCCATTCGCTTGAGTGAAATCAGGCCAGTGGCTAATTCCTTCGCCCTCGCTCGGGCGAAGCTCAATTCACCTGGGCGAATTTCCTCCAGAAACTAATTTTCTCGAGCAGGGGACTCTCGCTTGGGCGAGATCCCATCTCGCTTGAGCGAGACTACCAGGACATATGCAGTAATGAAGTTCTAACACTCGAAATCTCATTCCAAGCCAACTGAATCACCTCTAATACATCATACACATCACATGAGGCATATATAACTCTCTCTACCCATTCATACTCAGAAAATCTTCATTTCCACTCATCAACCACTCTTTTAAATTCTGATTCATCAACTATAAAATGAAGGCTTTAAAACACCTCTCATTACCACATTACTCATCTTAAAATAGTCCTCTGCACTTTATTTAACTAATTCATATTTTTACCATCATTTAGTTCATGTCCAACCAAGGGAGCATCAAACACTTATCATCAACATCATATATATATATACATACATTTTCATAACAATCAACAGAGCCAAGCCATCATTCATCACTTCATCAAATTAATCATATAAAATATTCATGGCAAGGCATTGCATGAGTTTAACATATACATAATTAACAATGAATTCCCTCATGCGATTTAAAATGCAAACTCCTCTCCTACCTCGAGAGAAGAACCGCAATTCCAACGCTCCGATTGCTTTGATTATTATGCATCATCATCCAGAATACAATCCTATCAACAACACACATATGTACATGTAATTAATAAGCCATCATAAGGCATCCAATTTCAACTTAAGTCACCATGGATTTTCTTAAGCCATCACTAATCAATAAACCTATATGGCATTTATCATGAACTAAGACTTCATCAAGTCAAGTATCCATCATTAATGGTCATCCACCATTATTGTTATCACCAATAACATCACTCAACATTGCCTATCATTTTCCTATTCTCAAGATTTATTCCTCAAGTCATCAAATCTACTCACATGCAAATATCATCAACCTCATTAATCAATCTTAATGATTCTAAAATCCATTCCTCTCATATACTCCATTCATAGACATCCATAATCATCAAAATCATCAAGTGAGTCAAAACCCCCAAATCATTAATACTTAAGGTTTCCTTTCCAAATATTCAAGCCTAGGATTTCCATTTCCACCCACATGTAAGGTTTCTAACATCACCATTTTCAACTCAACAACTCAAAACCATAAATAAAACAAGGTGGAGGTAAGAAATATTTACCTCAAGCTCAAGCTCCATCAAAAACGAAAATGAAGTGAGGAAGAGGAAGAAGATGGCCCCACAAACTCCCAAGCTCTATAAACGCTATTCTAGCCTCACAAATCCAAGCTTTTGTATTAGTTTTGATGAAAATGGGTATAGAAGAGGGTGGGTCACGGATTTGGAGGTGAAAAGAGTGGAAGAGAAGAGGAAAATAAAGAAGAAGAGAAAGAGGAGTGTGCTACCAAAATTGAAGGGAAAAAGGGAGAGAAAATGTGTTAAAATTGGACATTGTCCAATGGGTAAAACCATGTCTCATTTGCTTTTGTCCATTGTGCCATAAAATCCCATATCCATTGGGTAAAAGAGTGAAAGGTAGGAGGGAGAGAGACCACGGCTGAAAGGGAAAAGAAAAAGAAGTTTTTCATTTTCGTTTATTCCAATTTGGTTCATAATTTCCCCTTTTCATATCCTACATCGAGTCCAATTAACTATTTCCTTGACACCAAAAATCATTTTAACTATACCACCTTAACCACAATAATTTTCTAAACATTTTAGACCCATCAAACATCTAATTAAATCACGTGGGTCCCACATCACCAGTTACTTCATCCAGTTCTGGTAAATCTTAATTTACAGATAATTCACCTCTAATGTCTAACAATATCTCCCATAATCATTTGACCATAAACAATCAATTATCATCATCCAATAAATTTGTTTTATTTAAAAAATCTGGGATGTTACATTTTGTATAGCCACAAATTAATATGGATAATTGGTGTGGATGATGAATATATGATGAAGATTTTGGAGGTCATTTATGAAGATGAGACCCTAGTGCTTATGGGTCATTTCCATTGGACCTTGGTTGGATAATAAAAATGATGTATGATGCAGTTAGAATTGATGAATGAATAAAGGTTTCTATAAAAATTGCATGTTATAGAACATATATAGTAATAAGCTTAATTAGGACGTGATTCATGAGTTGGAATGAAAATTTATAGGTATGATTGTTTGGAACAAGTTTTAAAGGATTAACATGATATATGTGTTGTGATGAATTTAACCAATTTGGCTTGAATTGAGTTTTGGTATGTTGAGTTGTTTAATTCCCCTGTTATCTACGTTTTTACTGGTTTTCTCACTCAAGTTAGATGGATTCTCGCTCAGGCGAGAATCCCCTGCGTTGGTGTATGGCCACTAGTGGGTCTCGCTCAAGCGAGATTGCCCACGCATCAGATGTTAGCCACTAGAGAAAAATCGCTCAGGCGAGTAGGGTCTCGCCTGAGCGTAAGTGAGGTATTTTGCCACTGGACCACTTTCGCTTAAGCAAAAGGCCTTTGGATGTGGCACTCGCTCAAGCGAGTGAATATGTGCTAGATTCTGGATGAATTTCGCTTACGCTCACTTGCCTCGCCCAAGCGAACCCTGCGAGTCTCGCTCAAGCAAGTTGGGGCTCGCCCAAGCGAGATGACCCCTGATACTCTTTTTCTTCTTTCGCTCAGCTTGTGCCATAGCTCGCCCAAGCGCTCCATTCCGTTTCGCTCAAGCGAGTGTGACTCTCGCTTGAGCGAGTTATGCTCTGATTCTCCAAATTTCATTGTTTAATTATTTTCCCTTTTCTTTACACTAAATCTTCTTCTTGTACCATCTTATAAATACCTTGTGCATAATTTGAAGTCGTCAATCCTCATGATGATTAACTTCTTAAAACCCAATCATATGGCATTAATTTAAATAATTCCTTCCACTGTTTCCAACATTCCTCATAAATCATTTTCTTTAACCTACCTTCTCATATCTCCATATATGAGACAAGTCCTTCATAGATCCAGGGTATTGAATGATAGCTCCACCCCTTTTACGTTTCCACAAATTAATGATATTAAGATCATGAAAAATTTACCCCTATTTTTAGGGTGTCTTAACCATTGGTTGAGGAGTTGTCACAATTGTTAGATGTTGGGGTGATGACCTATGATACATCCTTGAAGAATAATTTCATGATGTGAGCTATTTTGATATGGACCATTAACGACTTCCTAATATATGGTATGCTTTCTGGATGGTCAACGTCTGGGAAGCTTGCTTGCCCTTTATGCATTAAACATACCGAGGGGGAATCACTCCTTGTTAGTGGCAAGACAAGTTTTTTAACTGTCATAGAAAGTTTCTACCATTGGATCACCCATCCAAGAGAAACAAAACCTCTTTTAAGAAGAACAAGGTTGTCAATGAACCTCCACCCCGTAGGTTATCCGGTACACGGGTTTGGCAGAGAGTCCAAGAGTATTCATATATATGGGATAAGAATGTTAAGGAGTTTGCGGGTTATGGGAAGGAACACCACTGGGTGAAGCAAAGTATCTTATGGGATTTGCAATATTAGAAAGACTTGTTGTTAAGAGACCACATTGATGTCATGCACACTAAATAAAATGTTTTCATGAATATTTTTGACACTGTGATGGACATCAAAAGAAGAACAAAGGACAATGAGAAGAGTCAACTAGACTTTTTGATTTGGTGTTCTATGAAGGAGTTGGAATTAAGGGATGTAGGACATGAAAGAATGTTTAAACTGCATGCAAAATATATTTTAACTAGACCTCAACAGATTGTTGTATGTGTATGGATGAATGGTTGACCCTACTTGACGGATTCACTTCTAACTTGAGTAGATGTATTGACGTGAATGAGGGTAGGGTGTTTGGCATATAAAGTCGTGATTGCCATGTGTTCATGTAACAACTATTGCCATACGTGTTTCATGCCTTACTAAAACCTATTTGGAAATTACTGGTTGAGTTGAGTCACTTCTTTAAGGAGTTGACGATAACTTCGTTAACTAATGAGAAACTTACAAAGATGGAGGAAAGTATCCCGGTCTTGATTTGTAAGATGGAGTAGATTTTCCCACTAAGTTTTTTTTGACTCGATGGAGCAACTACCTATCCATCTACGGTACGAGGCCTTAGTGGGTGGCCCAGTATAGTACCGTTGGATGTATCCATTTGAAAGGTGAACACTAGAACTATTACAATGATTTTTTCCTATAATAGTATTATGTAACTTAACATTTGTTTATGTTGTTCTAGATTCTTACGCTTTTTAAAAGACAAAGTGTCAAACAAAACATGCGTTGAAGCATCAATTTGTGAGGCATACTTAGTGGAAGAAATGACTACTTTTGCTTCTTTCTATTTTCCGACAGAGATAGAAACTAGAATGAGTAGAATTTCCCGTAATCTTAGGGTGGCCACACCCACAGGGTTGGATGATCAAATTTCAATTTTTAACTATCCCGGTCATCCTGCGGCCAAGGTCACAAAATATTACATTGATGAGAAAGATCGAAAGGCGGCTCACTTGTACATTCTTCTAAATTGCCCAGAAGTGGAACCCTATCGTGAGTAAGTCACCAACTCATATGCAGATATGTTGAAACTTAAGCAAAATGATATAACTGATGACCAAATTCGTAGTGAGGTATCATCCAAATTCATCGATTGGTTTACACAACATGTAAGACCCATATACCTTCTGGTTTCTAGTTGAACTTTATTTGTTAGGTATTTCACGATTACTTATGTGTTATGTTGTAAATAGATTCAAGACCCCCATAACCATATTGAAGATCCCTTACTCCAAGCCCTTTCTTAGGGGCCAGTGAAAAATGTTAAAAATGGCCCATTTACTACGTAAACGGCTACAAGTTTAACATTTTTCAATGGAGTGAAGGGATGTATACCCACAACAATAGAGTTTATGTTAAAGGCACAGTCGGACATTTAGAGGAAGACTTCTATGGAGTGTTGACGGAGATTATTGAAGTTTCTTTCTTCGGATGACTAAGAAAAAATATCATTCTATTTAAGTGTGATTGGTACGACAATAAAATCGGTGTAGGAAGAAAGGTTGACAACAACTATGGTTTAGTTGAGGTCAAGAAAAATGACAAATATAAAGGGTTTGATCCCTTCATTTTTGCCCAACAAGCCGAGATGGTTTATTACACGGACTTCCCTGGAGGGCACTAGAACTAGTACGTAGTAATCAAGGCCAAGGCCCGAAGTCAGATCACTAATAATGTCTTCGATGAGGTTGAGGATGCTTATCAGCTCGCTCTGAACGAGCTCAATGACAGTCATCTACTGTTTAACATTGATCCAATGATAATGGATGAGACACTCACCACTACGGGGGGTAAACACATTGACAAAGATATTGTCTCCCAATAAAAAAGATCTAGGGCCAATTTGGAGACTAAGGAACCTATTGAAACAGATAGCCATAGTGACACTAAAACTGAGGGGGAATTTCAAATTGAAACAGAGAGTATGTAGTTATTAAACATACATACATACATACATATATACATACATACATACATACATACATATATATCTTTATAGTCTGAGATTAACATTTGTTTTCATGGTTTATTCCAGACGTCGACTACCCTTCAGTCGGGGTGGTGGTTCAAGGACCCAAGGATCCCGTCAACAGGCCACCACACCATAACAGGCTATCACACCACAGCAGACCACCACTCATTCACCACCTTGGCCCACCATCCCACAACAGACTACCCCACAGTAGGCCACCACTCTCTCACCACCATAACAGACCACCCCACATTAGACGACCCCATTGTAGAGTCCTTCACCTGGTGGTTTAGATGACCCTATCCTCGAGCCCACCCCACCTCTGGCATTCCCCCTACCCATGCTGGTCCCATTGCTGGTCGGAGATGAGTAAGTATACTATAATTTGTTTTAAGTTTCTTAGTTGGTAACTTGTTAGTGCTTTGTATATAAAACTTATAAAGTGTCTAAATTGGTTTGTTGTATGTTAGTTTATTTAGTAGTTGTATAAATTGAACTTACTGGGAACTCTTCTGTTTGTAATAGGGTAACCGTTTAAATTTGGAAATATTATATTTATAGGGGAGACTCTGCTGAAATTTTGGTAGCTCCCCGTGTGTAACCTATTTTACTTATTTTTAACCATTGTTTATTGTAGCTTTATTGATAGTAGTCACACTACCAAAGCGATTACTAAGGTTCTAAAGGCCAGTGGGATGGTCCACACATTTCTTGGACTGATGCTGGGAAGGTTGTCTAGGATAGGTGGTTTGACACCTTCTCTGTAAGTTAACACTTCCCTTTATTGTGAATTTATGGCTAATTTATACACCTATTTTTAATTTTGAATTCTCATTTCATGTAACAACGTGATTATCAGTGGACGGAGGGTATGATTGTTGAGATTAGGAGGATCTTTGCCATAAAGACCTCCAAAATCATTAAGAATATCCTTTGGAAGGTGAGGGACAAAGGTGAGCCCCCTTGTTGGATCCCTAAGGACCATTGGGACGAGATGGTTCAGAAGTGGGGGATGTCTTTTTCTAGTAGGCAAGTGCTCGGAACAAGGCTAACAGAGCAGTTGATGCTGCAGCCTTTATTTACACCAGGGGCAACATTTCAGTCCTAGAGCATAAAAAAAGATTTGTATGTATACATTTTTTTTGTTTTTTTATGAATGACATAATATGTTTTCTATTAACAATTTTAATTTTAATGTGAACAACAGGAGCAGAAGGAGCATCAGGAGCCATCACTGTTTGAGGTCATGCAAATGACCAAGAAAAACAAAACCAGTGCTTGGGTAAACCAGAAATCCACAGACATGGCGGTAATTTAATTTAACTTACACACACTTAAACTTACAAATTATATATTAGTGAATTTTATCATTGTTTTATATTTGTAGGAGTCTTACCTTGCCAAGAGGGCTGAGAAGGAGGCGGAGTTGGTGGCCTCTACACCTGAGTGGGAGGTACCTCTTACCCTTTCTTGTTCCGACGACAACGCCATCTATATGGAGGCTGTTGGTGGTGTGAACAAGAAAGGGAGGATCTTTGGATTAGGCAGCGTGGGCACTGTAACACCCCAAAAATAAGGGTAAATTTTATTCGTGATTTAAAAATAATTATAATTAGAAGAAACTCGATATATATATAATACCAAATAATTACCCCAGATCATTTAATAACCTATCTCATATATGAAGATATGAGAAGGTATCGGAGTGCTCCTTGGACGATCAGACTCGAGATCATCATAAGAGAAAAGCGGAAGATTGAATAAAATTTAAAAGTTAATGAAATGTATACAAAAGGAGGATAAAAGATGCCTCATTAATTTATAAACATTAGAAATACAAAATAATGATAATAATATCACTTTCATGATCTAGGGTTTCCAAAAACAAACAAGGAAATGGAATAAAGAAGCCAAAATAAGAAATCTGGAATCAGGGGATCTCGCTTGAGCGAGTCCCCATCTCGCTTGAGTGAGACCCACATGGGTCGCTTGGGTGAGGCAGGCGAGCGTGAGAGAAGAAGCTCTAGTATCTAAGGCACACCCACTCGTCCAGTAGCTAATACCTGATGCATAAGCAATCTCGCTTGGGCAAGATACCAGCTCGCCTAAGCGAATCTCATCCAGAACAACCCCACACAAAACTCACTTGAGCGGAGACAAGCCCACCCGAGTGAAAAATGTCCAGTATGCACACACCTGATGCAGGGTCATCTCGCCTGAGCGAGGACCACTCTCGCTTGAGCAAGAATTGGCCTGAGGCCATATAACTGAGGCAGGGGATTCTCACTTGAGCGAGAATCCATCTTGCTTGATCGAGATTATCAGTACACACGCAGAAAACATGTGAATTTCATAACTTAGCATATGAAAATTCATCCCAAGCAAAATTGAACAAGTTTAATGCATTACATACATTACATTAAGGAATTAGAACTTGTTTCAAGTATCATATTCAACAATTCCCATTTCAATTCATTAATCACATCACATTCAAGCTTATCATATTTTATGCTCTATAAAACACAAAATCTAGATAAACATCCATGCATTCATCAATTCTATCAACATAACACATCATTTTCATTATCCTACCATTGTCAAGGTCACCAATGAAAATGAGCCATAAACACAAGGGTCTCATTTTCCTACATGACCTCCCAAAATTATCATCCATATATATCTATCTTCCTTACAAACTACTTACATTAAATTCATGGCTATACAAAGTATTCATCATGCATATTCATTACAAAAGATTACATATAAGCCATAAAATCAAAACATTGCCGGCCAAGGCATCTTTACCCAAAATGACTTTCTTCACACAATTTCTCCACACATGAGCTCCACAGTCAAGCCCTATAACATAATAGCTAAAAAGATAGACCACATGGAGAGTGAGTATACTTTCTCAATGATGAAAAATCTAATAATTTTTGATAATATACATATGAATGCAAGTTAACACCTTCTCCCAAAAGGAGTTCAACTAATACTATGATCAATTTAATCATACTATTCATTCATGGTTCCATCACACTCATTGTCATTTCATAGAGTTTCATAAAAGTCAAACCAAACCAATAACACAAATATATTTAGTGTCCAAAGAGGGTTCCACATACACCTCACATAACCTCCTCAATAGGGTATCACTCAATGCCATGCTTCTATAGCTAATGCACATGCTGGTGTTTAAGAATGCATATGCACGGATCCGATTTCATTTCATAAGGTAATCACAACCACCATAATCATCCATTCTCATTGGTTTCCCACCTCGCAAGGGGTACTCCCTCTAGCAGCCTCACAAGGTGTTTTATCGTGATCGCAACCACGTTCAACAATTCATAATGGTTTCCCGCCTCGTAAGGGGTACTCCCGCCTTGTGATCGCAACCACGGGCATTCATTCTCAATGGTCTCGCAGGGCCTCTCATTTCAAACACCAGGTGATCATAACCATCGGCTCAATACCATAGGAACTCGCAGGCCCTTTATATTCCAAATATCAAGTGATCGCAACCACTTTCAAATGTCATGATATGCATGCCATGCCATGTATGCAACAATGCTCATGCATGCCTTATCCCCGTAAGAATTATCTCACCCTCTCATCTAGGGTACAACTCAAACTTAATCACTATGTTAATCCCACATAATCAAATATATATACCATTCATAATATTCAAGAATCATCCTAGCCAAGGATTTCAAATATTCATCAAGCCACACATGGAAACAATAACATATCATCACACATTATATAACTCAACCTTTTCAAGGTGCCATTTTACAATCAACCATCACAAGATTCAATCTCTATTTCATATCACACACGTTAAGCACTACATCCATTCAAGGAAAGACATGAAACATGGCATCAATACATACATTATCAACATACAAGGCATTATATATTTAGAAAATACACCTCTCTCCTACCTCAAGAGAAGTAGACTTCCGGGTTTGATGTTCCCTCCTCACAATGTTATCAAATCCTACATCAATCAATTATAGGACCATATCAATCATCCATTTAAGTATCATTATCAATATGTACATATATATATATACATGATTCTCGTCATGTAGAAACTATTTATAAGTTTGTTCATTTGCCTAATTAGGCTTCGGGAATTCCTTCCCTTGAATGGAAGCTCATTATAATTAGAAACAATAACCCCAATAACTAGGTTACCCACACACAATAATTACCCACCAACACCTTGGGTGAGTTTTTGATTTATGGCTTCCAACTAACATCATAAATCATCATTAAATGCTAATACCATATCATTAATAACACTTCCTTCATTAATAAATGCTAACCCCTTCTACATTAAACATTTCCCCCAATTTCATAGGTTAGGGTTTTATTAAAAACCCAACAAACATCATAAATGCATATGGTTCATCATCTTCCCATCCATATTTTCGTGTACCCACTTCAAGGCTCATAAAAGGTCATATTCCTCCTACCCCACCTTAGGTTTTTCATATCTAAAGCTCCTCCCAACAAGCCCTATACACTCCATACTCTCCCAAGCCTTAATAATCCATATTCTAGGGCTCAAACACCATTAAAATGAGGAAGAGCTTACCTCATTCAAGAAACAAAAATGGGTTACTAGAGAGAGGAAGGTGAGCTCGAAAATGGAGGAGAAGTAAGGAAAAACTTCAAGCACCCATTGTCTTCTCCTTGCCCCAATGGTGAACAAAAATGGGAGAGGAAGGGGCACCACTTTTACTTAGGTTTTGGATGAGAAGAAAGTGAAGGAGATGAGTGGGAAAGGAGAGGAAGAAGAAGAAGTGTTTCCTCTTCTTAGAAGTGGAAGCCAACGTGAAAAGAGAGTGAAGAATAGAAGTTGTGTTTTAATTTTTAACCTCATTCATTTAAATTTTACCTTTTTACCATAAACAGGATCCCTGTTTGGGCCCAATACTTTATCTAAAAATTATTTTTAATACATATTCAGATTCCCCATAATATTATCTACAGTCCTGCCCAACGGTATCTCAATCAGAGATACTTGGTCCGACACTCAAATTTTAACCGGGTATAAATTTTAGCTCATGAAGCCTAGTAATTTATGAAAAATCATAATAAGCTCAAATTAATTCATTTCAATATTTCTGCGGCATAAATCTTTCCATATATAAATAGTTGTCATTTATTTCCCTTATTTGGGAATTTATATAAAAATTGGGATGTTACAGGCACGCAGCTGGCGAAAAAGGGGAAGACCTATTCCTCTTTCTCCTCTGGCCTTCTGGCAGATATTGTTCAGGTCATTCAAAACCTAAATAACAAGCTACATGAGGAGCGATGCTAGAGGCAACTTTTGGAGAAGCGGGCCGAGGTGGACCGACAATGGGCTGAGAAGCAGTAGGCTGAGACTCCTCGATAGCTTGCTACGCAACAGGAGCTACTAATGCAGCTGATGGCAAGACTACCTCTTCCTACTTCCCAGTCGCCACCACCACAACCAGAGGATCCCCCTCCACCATGATTTTATTTTTTTATGCTTAATTTCTTTATATATTATACATTGGTCTATACTTTATAGCATTTCTTTGTATATTGTACATACATTGGTTTATGCTTTATTTTTATGTTATTATCCTTTTATTATTTTATGTCATTCAATATTTGATATTTAAGGTTCACTTCCTCAACAAAAAATCACAATATTATTAATCGATTCAATTAAAAAATAATAAACAAAAATTATATTTAATTAAAAAAGTAATAAAAAATTAAATTCAAAAACAAAAAATATATTAGCAACGGAACAAAAATACAGCTCCCGTCACTACCATATAAGCAAAATAGCGATGAAATCGTCATGGTTGCTACCTGGCCATAAATAGCGACGGCATCACGTTGTCGCTAAGTAGCCAGCAATAACGACGGCCAGGCTCTGGTCGCTACTTAGTCAGAAATAGTGATGACTTTCATTGGTCGCTATGTAGCCAACATTAGCGACGGTATTTCCGTGGTCGCTATATAGCTAGTATTTGCGATGACCTTACATGGTCGCTACGTTGTTAGAAATAGTGACGGCCATTCAGTAGTCACTAAGTAGCCAGTATTTGCGATGGTCTTAAGTGGCAGCTATGAAGGCAGTATTAGCGACGGGTGCATCACCACCCACAGGGACCTAAGGGCTACGATACCAAAACAACCTAAATTTTTCACCTTCTAGACTTCCTCGACAATAAACAGTAGGAACCTAAGGGCTACGATACCAAAACAACCTAAAACCTTTATTTTTGGATCTAGTAATCGCTTACAGGATGCACCTTGCGACATCCCCTTAGCGATTACTAAATATTTTGGGGTCTAGTAAAGTCAGAGTAAACTTTTCACCTTTTAAACTACCTTGGTAATAAACAGTAGGAACCTAAGGGCCATGTTACTTAAAACGCCCAAAAACCCCAATTTTAACGCGAGGCTTAGTAATTGATTACACCAGACTAGTTATCGATTACCAGAGACCCGCCTCTACAAGAATAAAACATGTTCCTCTGGTAATCAATTACCAGACACCCTGGTCTACATAATTATGTAGAATTTGGCTGCTGGGCCAACTTCTCCACTACCTAACTGGCCATTTTAACTCCAATTGCTACGAAACTTTATGGGCTCTATATTCCCCTATTCTAGACCTGCTGGCATAGTCCATAATCAAAAATTCCCTCATGAACAAGATATGCGCAAATATATAGATTCACCATATCTAGACCAACACAATGCACAAAGTTTAGCAAATGGACTTTAAATCACTCTACATTCATGCATACAAATTATAAATGATCTTGGGAACCTATTGGCACCATTCGGGGATTCAAACTCCAACTGGATCACAAACACATACTTAGTTGGCTTAAATTTCCATTTTTACACAATAAAACCCAATTAAATATCAAAGGAAAAATCCCTCCTAACTACACTCTATCCATATAATTCTGACTTCAATTTAAATCTAATTAGCATCATGCTATCCATTATCAATAGTCCACAAGTCACCTGTTCATTCATTATCACATCATCAATGCTATCATCTATAAGTTCCAACACATAACATGTGTACACTAAATCCATATCCTAATTTTGCCTAATTAATTCATCAAGCGCAAGTATTAAACATTCTTTATGATGTAGGAAGTTCTTGTAGGAGAGCTTCCAAAGAAGAAAATCTTGGCCCTTCTTCATCTATTATTCAATTGCCTTAGAGGAAAGCTTTTCAAAGATGAAAATAGAATCCCTTGAAGAAGAGAACTCTAAGAAGTGGATGAAATATGAGAGGAAAAGAAGGAAATGATGAAAGTGAAGGGAGGAGAATGGAGGAATGGAATGGAAGAAGTGGATGGAAGGTTTGAAGGCCACTCCCAAGGGAGATAACTCCTTCAATATCGCCACCAAGGAGGAAGGAAACCACCTTGGATAAGAGCTTGCTAAAGACTTAGCTCTAGCCTAGAGAAAGGAGACCACTCTACTTTTCTCTCAACAGTCAAAGTGCTCTAAAATCTCAAAATGCATATTATGTAGTGATTTTACAAAGGAGAGCTCCTTATATAGCCATGGAGCATTTCGGCCAAGGAGAGCCTTATTGGGCTTCTACATGCTTTCTAGGCCCATAAGGTATATCTAGAAGTGAAGTGGCCTAATACATGGCGCAAAAAGAGAATACATGGCCCAATAGTGACCAATTGGCCTAGTAAGGCCCAAATAAAACCTAAACACTAGAAAACCTAAGTATATGTGATATTATATGATGGGTACATGTAAGTTTTCTAGGAGTCCTCCTTGGGCTTAGGCCTATCAAGTAATGTAATGAAGGAAGTTAAGGCTTGGTGGATGGCTTCCCTTCCATTTTTAGACTTAGCCCTTGTTAAGGGTCCTTTATAAGCTTCCAATCCTTTGTCCAAGATGGTGTGTAGGTCCTCCCTTATGATGTCCTCATTATGCTCCCTCTCTTCGAAAGGATTTTGAAGAATCAAGCAAAAGGTTCAAAGTACAATGAAAAACAGAATCAGACTTTCAAATTCATACAAGCTAATCGATTACAAGACTCCAACTAATCGATTACAGGTCTTCTATCCAAGACCTAATCGATTACAACATCAAGACTAATCGATTACACAAGTTCTGTTTATAAGCTAATCGATTGCACCAATGGACATAATCGATTACCAAGTGAAATATTGAATTAAAAGTATCAGGTACATCTCCTAATCGATTGCAAGGTCTCGATAACCGATTACCAAGGTTCTGTAAAAGTCACTAATCGATTACCAAGCAAGGACTAATCGATTACGAAAGTGCTGTTTGCACCCTAATCGATTGCATGAAGTTTTACTTGATTACAATGCTACGATACACAATGAAATGCATCAGGTGCCACTCCCAATCGATTACAAGGTACTGTATAATTGATTAGTAAGTCTCTGTTTCCAACCTAGTTGATTACATAATAAGGTCTAATCGATTACCAATGGAATTACACTGAAGATTTCAAAGTGTAATCGATTACCATCGTGCCAGAAATTGGGGAAAAGCATTTTAAGTGGAAAACCAGCTCATTTCTCCATTCCAACTCAAGCATCCATGCTGTGCAACGGCTCTGAAGACTCCAGGGCTTCTCTCCAAGGCCTATAAATGCAAGACTCCTTCAAGCTACTCAGAGAAACAATCCAATCCATCAAAGAGAAATCAAATCTTGAGTCTTAAGAGTTCTATTTCTTTGTTTAGTTTCATTTTCTGAAACTTAGAGCTTATATTTGTAAATCCTCTCTTGTGAGAGTTAGAAATTATGAGAGCTTTCAATTGTACATCAACTCTATTGAGAGAGTATATTGCTTGTAAACCAAAACCAAAACACTAAGGCTTTCACTCTGGGTTGAGTGGTTACAAAGGTTGGGGTTCAACCTTTGGGTATTGAGAGATTGTGAGATTGGGTGGGTTGCCCTTGTGCTTGTGAGAATTAGGTTCTTGAGTGTGGGACACTAGGAGACAATTGCTCAAAGCTTGTATCTCAAATCTTCAATAGTGGAATCCTTCAAATGGGTTGCTTAAAAGCGAGACGTACACCGGATTGGTGGAACTCGTTAAATTGGTTTGTAAACTCTTCTCCCTTATCCTCTTGCATTTACATATTGCATCTGGCTGGATTATTAATATTGATTGTGTTGTCACTCTTAAACTTGCTTGAATAACTAGTTTTGAAGTACTGCATACCAAGTGTTTGATAAATTGCCTTAATAACATTTATCCTTTGTTTAGCATTATTTCTTGCATTATACTCACTATCTCTTGCACCAACACTTAACTTGTGAAAAAGGTACAAATTTCAAAGGCATTCCAAGAAAAGTTTTAAAACTCAATTCACCCCCCCTCTTGAGTATTGAGGCCACTTGATTAACAAGTCGTATCAGGGCTTGACTCTTGGTAGATCAAGCTTAACAACTTCAAGAGAACAATGGCCTCAAATTCTCTAAATCTTTTTCCTGAGGGTGGTGCCACAAATAGACCTCTCGCTTTCAATGGTGAGGGTTACGCTTTTTGGAAAAAAAGAATGAAAATCTTTGCGCAATCTATAGACTTAAAAGTTTGGAATGCCATTAAAAATGGTCTTTTTGTACCAATGCATACTGTAGATGGTAAGCAAGTAGAAAAGTTGATGGATGATTGGACTAGCGAAGAAGAAAAGAAAGTCCAATATAACTATAAAGCCAAAAATCTAATCACTTTAGCTTTAGGACCTGATGAATTCTTTAGAGTAGTAACATGTAAATCCGCCAAGGATATGTGGGATACCTTACAAATAACCCATGAAGGTATAAGTGATGTCAAAGACTCTAAATTAGTACCTTAACTAGTCAATATGAAAGCTTTAGATTAAATTCTGAAGAAACAATTATTGACATGCAAAAAAGCTTTACTCTTATTATTAATCATCTCATTACTCTTGGCAAGACTTACACTAACAAAGAACTCATTCATAACGTGTTAAAAAGTCTCACCAGATAATGGCAACCTCTAGTCACTGCCATCAACCAATCTCCTAGCATTAATGAAATGTCTCCTGCTACTCTATTTGGTAAGTTACAAGAACAGGAGCAAGAGTTAAAAGAATTAAGGATGGTAGAGGAAGAAGAAAAGTCTTCCAAGAAGAAGGGGCTAGCTCTTAAAGCCACCTCTATTGAATAAGACAAATCTGAAAGTGACCAAGAAGACGATGATGATGAGTTAGGATTGTTTGTGAAGCACTTTGGAAGGCTAATGAGAAACAAAAGATTTCAAAAGGGCTTCACTTCTAAAGGTAAAAAATTCACTCCCAAAGATAATAACTCCTTACCAACTTGTTTTGAATGTGGAAGGGAAGGACATTTCAAAATGGACTGTCCATGTCTCAAAAAGAAAACAAGGATCAAAAAGGAAAAAGGAAAGCATACATAGCATGGGATGACAACGAAGTGAGTAGTTCAGACGAATCCGAAAATGAAGAAGCAAACCTTGGTCTCATGGCCAACCATCAAGACGAAGACAATGAGGTAAACCTCCATGAATTAGATAAAGATGAGCTACTTGATGCATTTGATGAATTGTACGATAAATTTGTTAAACTCTCTAGCAAGTATAAATTATCTAGAAAAACTATTGATACTCTTGAAATTCATCTTGTAGAACTTGGCAAAGAAAATGAATGTTTGAAAAAGAAATTAGCAAATGTTCAAGCATGCTCCAAGAATAATCCTTATAATTTTGTAAAGAAATGTGACATGCTAGAAACTAAAGTTTTGGATTTAAATAAAACCTTATAGAAGTTTACAAATGATAGAGATAGATAACTTGAATATATTACTTGGTAAATCAAAGATGCATGTTTGATAAAACTGGATTAGGATTCAATGCCTACAAGAAACAAAAGAATTATAAGAACTTCTCCATACCATCTAGTAAAAATGCATCACCTTTCATGAAATGTAATTATTGTGGTTTTAAAGGACATAATGCTTCTAATTGTAATGTTAGAAAACTAGGGCCAAAGGTTATGAGAAAAGTATGGATTCCTAAAGGAACATTACCTCAAACTAACCTACAAGGACCCAACATAAAATGAGTACCAAGTTCTCTAACTTAACATGTTTTGTAGGTATGCTTTAAAGTAAGTAACACCCATTGGTATTTGGATAGTGGGTGTTCAAAACACATGACGGGAGACAAAAGCAAGTTCATATCATTCACTCTATGAAATAAAGGATTTGTTACATATGGAGACAACACAAAGGGAAGAATTTTAGGAATCAGAAACGTTGGTAAAAATTCCTCCACTTCTATAAATGATGTGCTATATGTTGAGGGACTTAAGCATAACTTGCTTAGCATTAGTCAATTATGTGATCAGGGCTATAAAATTGTCTTTGAATCAAATTGTTGCATAATTGAAAATAAGTTGAACAAGGAAGTAAAGTTCATTGGTCAAAGAGTTGATAATATCTATATGATTAATCTAGATTGTCTTGCTTCAAATGATGTGAAATGCTTCTTAACTAAAGAAGATGAATCATGGCTATGGCATAGAAGAATTGCTCACATTCATATAGAACACTTAAACAAACTTGTTTCAAAAGATTTAGTAATTGGTTTACTAAAGCTGAAATTTGAAAACAAATTTTGTGATGCTTGCCAAAAGGGAAAACAAGTAAAGGTGCCAAAAATATTGTTTCAACAACTAGACCTTTACAACTCTTACACATGGATTTATTGGACCTTTAAAAATCAAAAGTTTTGGTGGAAACTATTATGGTCTTGTGATTGTGGATGATTATTCTAGGTATACATGGACATTGTTTCTTATTCATAAAAATGAAGTATATCATGCATTTAAGAAACTTTCCAAGGTCATACAAAATGAACAAAACTTGAAAATAGCATCCATTTGAACGGATCATGGGGGAGAATTTGAAAATCAATCTTTTGAAAAGTTTTACAAAAAAATTGGCATTGAACATAATTTTTCAGCTCCAAGAACTCCACAACAAAATGGGGTTGTTGAAAGGAAAAATCGATCTTTAGCGGAACTCGCAAGAACTATGCTAAATGAAAGTAATATTGCAAAACACTTTTGAGCCGACGCGGTTAATACCGCTTGCCATGTTATGAACCGATGTTTGATAAGGCCTATTTTAAAGAAAACCCCCTATGAGCTTTATAAAGGAAGAAAACCAAATATTTCTTATTTTCATGTATTTGGATGCAAATGTTTTGTTTTAAACAATGGAAAGGAAAATCTTGACAAATTCGATGCAAAATCTAATGAAGCAATATTCTTAGGTTATTCATCCACTAGTAAAGCATATCAACTCTTTAACAAACGAACTTGTACAATTGAAGAATCTATACATGTCAAATTTGATGAACTTAACGAAAATCCTCTGAGAAAGGAAATTGATGATCTTGTAGGTACTTTCAAAGAAATGAACTTGGAAGATGAAGACGAAAACAATAATGAAGGAGATACATCTCATAATAAAGGCGATACACCTCAACAAAAGGAGTAGATCACCGTGAAGAATCATCCCTTGGACAATATAATATTTGATATAACAAAAGGTGTAAGTACTCGAAATGTTATTAGAAATACATGCAATCACTTAGCTTTTGTATCACAAATAGAACCTAAAAATATTGATGAAGCTATTATTGATGAACATTGGATGTTGGCCATACAAGAAGAATTAAACCAATTTGAAAGAAATGAAGTTTGGGAACTTGTGCCAAGACCCAATGATCACCAAATAATAGGTACTAAATGCATTTTTAGGAACAAGCTAGATAAAAATGGAATAATCACTAGAAACAAAGCTAGATTAGTTGCTAAAGCTACAATCAAGAAGAAGGCATAGACTATGAAGAAATGTATGCTCCCGTAGCTAGGTTAGAAGCTATTAGCCTATTGTTAGCCTTTGCATGTTGTAGAGATTTCAAATTGTACCAAATGGATGTCAAGAGTGCTTTCTTGAATGGATACATTCAAGAAGAAGTATATGTTGATCAACCTCCAGGTTTTGAAAACTATCATTTTTCAAATCATGTTTTCAAACTAAGAAAAGCTTTATATGGTTTGAAACAAGCTCCAAAAGCTTGGTATGAAAGATTAAGCAAATTTCTATTAGACAATAATTTTAGAAGAGGAAAGATTGACACAACATTATTCATCAAGAATAAAAAGAATGACATACTATTGGTTCAAGTTTATATGGATGATATCATTTTTAGTGCTACTAATGAACTACTTTGCAAAGAGTTTGCTAAGTTAATACAGGATGAATTTGAAATGTCCATGATGGGAGAACTTACATGCTTCCTTGGGCTACAAATTAAGCAAACAATAGAAGGTACTTTCATTAGTCAATCCAAATACTGTAAGGAGTTGCTTAGGAAATTCAATATGGACAAGGCAAATGAAATTGCCACTCCTATGAGCACATCTTGCTACTTGGACAAAGATGAAAAAGGTAAAGATGTAGAAATTACCAAATATCGAGGTATGATTGGATCTTTACTCTATCTTACTGCAAGTAGACCAGACATAATGTTTTTCGTTTGCATGTGTGCTAGATATCAAGCATGTCCAAAAGAATCACACCTCACTGCTGTAAAACAAATAATGAAATATCTTGTTGGAACTCTAAATGTAGGTCTTTGGTATCCTAAAGGTGTTGAATATACTCTTATAGGATATTTTGATGCTGATTTTGCTGGATGTAAACTTGATAGGAAAAGCACTAGTGGTACATGTCATTTTCTTGGTAGCTCTCTTGTCTCTTGGCATAGCAAGAAACAAGTAAGTGTTGCTTTATCAATAGCTGAGACAGAATATATTGCAACTGGAAGTTGCTGTGCTCAAATTCTTTGGATGAGACAATAACTTCTTGACTTTGGTGTTATATTAGACCATATGCCTCTTAAATATGACAATACTAGTGCCATTAATATTTCAAAGAATCCTGTCATGCATTCAAGGACCAAGCATATAGAGATAAGACATCATTTTATTAGAGATCATGTATTAAAGGGTGATTGCATGCTTGAACATGTTGAAACTTCTAAGCAACTAGCTGATATCTTCACCAAACCACTTGCAAAGGAACAATTCATACATATTAGGAGAGAATTATGAATCCTAGATATTTTAAATTGTGTTTGAACATTGAATGACTTTGATAATTTCATGATATACAATATGCTTATTGAGAAAATAATTGATTAATGATTGATATATGGATTGGTTGATGATTTGTTTGAAAAACTATGAGCGTTAAGCATTTTTGGGCAGCCCCTAATCGATTACCCAGCCTCATATAATCGATTAAAAACTTTCTATTTCGTGTCTAATCGATTACCATCTCATATCTAATCGATTACAAACTCTCTGTTTCATGTATAATCAATTACACACTCTTGTATAATCGATTACTGACTTTCTGTTTCATACTCAATCGATTAGCTCCTTAATCCAATCAATTACTGACGTTTGATCTTCCTCATAATCGATTAGAAACTTCTCTTAATCGATTACCAAGATCCTATTTTTAACACAATCGATTACATACTTCATCCTAATCGATTACCCCTGTGCAAAAACGTTTTATTTTCCTTAGAAAACACACCCTAATCGATTAGCCTATGAGCCTAATCGATTAGCCTCATATCAGGAGCAGATTTTCTACAGAATCCAAGTGAAATTCGTTGGCCCAATCCTCACTCACCTCATTAACTCCTATTTTTCATCTCTAAACCCTATTTTTACCTATAAATACCCCTCCTTCCATTCTTCCATCTCACATCTCCAAATACCTCTCCCCCCTTCAAACTCTCGGTATCTCTCATTCTCTTCATCTTCTCTTCACCATCCACAATGTCTTCCTCTAGAACAGTGAAGAGGGCTAGGTCCTCCATGAACCAACCCAACAACCCACTTGACTTTTCTAGATTCTTTTCCACTCCAAGAGACCTCCAAAATTTCATCAAGAAATTTTCGGAGAAAGATATCATAACTCCACACTACATTGATGCCCAAGTCTTTGAGAATCCTTATTTCACCTTCACCCAACTTCTTCACCACTATAACCTTCTGTCATTCCTCACTCTCAAGGAAGAATTTTACTATCTATAATTGATGAGGGTCTTTTTCTACAACCTCAAACTTATTGATGGCACATTAGAGGCTAGAGTCAAGAATGTGACTCTAAAAATCACAAACCAATAGCTTGTTGAAATCACCCAAATTCCCCTCAATGATACTGAATTTGCCGGTGGAAATCCGGAAGATGAGTGGGATTTCAATCCTATTTCTACACACCAATCCCTTTGGAAAACCAACCGTCCACTTAACAATCATAAACTGGTAGGGCACTTAACTCTCAACAACCGTCTTCTCCATTTTTTTATGGTTAAACTTCTTATTCCCCGTGGTGGTAATTATGCTTTAGTTGAGGAAGATAATGTTATTCTAATATGGGCCATCATCAACAAAAAGGAGATCAACTGGATTCAACTCCTTAAGCTCCACATGCTCAAATCCAAGGAGCAACACAAACTGCCCTATGCCATTCTCCTCACAAAAAGTTTCAAGGCATATGGGGTAGACATGGCTGGTGAACTCTCTGAGAAGGTACCCTCTCAAGCTTGCATTGACACTCACCATCTCAACAAAATGGGCATGGTATCTATTACTGGTAGATGGATCTTCAAAAGTGATAGAATTCATGGAAGTAGTCCCTTTGAAGAAGACCATCCTACTCCCACTGTTGATCCCACACCTGCACCCCAAGGTGAACCATCCGCTCTAGCTGACCCCTTCACTCCCTTTACGCCTATCTTGACCAGTGCTTTGAACGCATTGACAATACTCTTCAACAGTTCCAAGCTGTCTCACAAAATTTCTGAATTTCACTTTTTTAATCCGAATAATTAAATCCCAGTTTGAGATGCTTTGTTAAGATTTCCTTAATTATGTTTTTCCATTCTGTACCTTGATTAAGTACTTGTAAATTTCATTACATGTACCTTTCCTTTTCTATGAATGAATGCAATTTCCCTTCAAATATTTCTCTATACTGCTTTATTTATTTTTGATGATTACAAAAGGGGAGAAAATTTGAAAAATTGAAGTTCATCTAGAATCTGTTTTTATTGAATTTGAATCTGTTTTCATAATAGGTTATAATCAAGAATCTGCTAAAAACAACAAGTGGTTAAAAATAATTACTTATCTCTATCATTTTAAAAGATAGCATAAACTCCTTAAGATAGGGGGAGATATTTTTCAAAAGGATAAGTTGTGCAAATAATTCTAGAGATAACCTTAGAGATATCCTTAGAGATAATCATTTCAAATAATTCTGTTTGAACTAACACCCCAATGAGATGAACATTATTTGTCATCATCAAAAAGGGGGAGAATGTGTTTGAATATGCTTTTAGGTTAAATTATTTTTGATAATGACAAAGGATATTGAAGAATCAAGCAAAAGGTTCAAAGTACAATGAAAAATAGAATCAAACTTTCGAATTCACACAAGCTAATCGATTACAAGACTCCAACTAATCGATTACAGGTGTTCTGTCCAAGACCTAATCAATTGCAACATCAAGACTAATCAATTACACAAGTTCTGTTTGTAAGCTAATCGATTGCACCAATGGACATAATCAATTACCAAGTGAAATACTGAATTAAAAGTATCAGGTACATCTCCTAATCGATTGCAAGGTCTCCACAACCGATTACCAAGGTTCTGTAAAAGTCACTAATCGATTACCAAGCAAGGACTAATCGATTATGGAAGTTCTGTTTGCACCCTAATCGATTGCATGAAGTCATAATCGATTACAATGCTATGATACATAATTAAATGCATCAGGTGCCACTCCCAATCGATTACAAGGTACTGCATAATCGATTAGCAAGTCTATGTTTCCAACCTAATTGATTACACAATAAGGTCTAATCGATTACCAATGGAATTACACTAAAGATTTCAAAGTGTAATCAATTACAGCTCGAGGCGTAATCGATTACCATCATGCCAGAAATTGGGGAAAATCATTTTAAGTGAAAAACCAGCTCATTTCTCCATTCCAACTCAAGCACCCATGCTGTGCAACGGCTTTGAAGACTCTAGGGCTCCTCTCCAAGGCCTATAAATGCAAGACTCCTTCAAGCTACTCAGAGCAACAATCCAATCCATCAAAGGGAAATCAAATCTTGAGTGTTGTGAGTTCTATTTCTTTGTTTAGTTTCATTTTCTAAAACTTAGAGCTTATATTTGTAAATCCTCTCTTGTGAGAGCTAGAAATTGTGAGAGCTTTCAATTGTACATCAACTCTATTGAGAGTGTATATTGCTTGTAAACCAAACACCAAAACACTAAGGCTTTCACTCTAGGTTGAGTGGTTACAAAGGTTAGGGTTCAACCTTTGGGTATTGAGAGATTGTGAGATTGGGTGGGTTTCCCTTGTGCTTGTGAGAATTGGGTTCTTGAGTGTGGGACACTAGGAGACAATTGCTCAAAGCTTGTATCTCAAATCTTCAATAGTGGAATCCTTCAAATGGGTTGCTTGAAGGCGAGACGTACACCGGGTTGGTGGAACTCGTTAAATTGGTTTACAAACTCTTCTCCCTTATCCTCTTGCATTTACATATTACATATGGCTGGATTGTTAATATTGATTGTGGTTTCACTCTTAAACTTGCTTGAATAACTAGTTTTGAAGTACTGCATACCAAGTGTTTGATAAATTGCCTTAATAACATTTATCCTTTGTCTAGCATTATTTCTTGCATTATACTCACTATCTCTTGCACCAACACTTAACTTATGAAAAAGGTACAAATTTCAAAGGCATTCCAAGAAAAGTTTTAAAACTCAATTCACCCCCCCCTCTTGAGTATTGAGGCCACTTGATTAACAGATTTATCCTCAAATCTAAGGCATTATCCTCTTCATCTATGTCAAAAAGAGATAAGTTAGACACATGAAATGAAGCACTCACACTATATTCACTAGGTAAATCAAGGACATAGGCATTATTTCGCATTTCTTAAGTATTTGGAAAGGCCCATCACCTGTAGGGTCAAGTTTGAATTTTCTCAAATTTGGAAATCTTTCTTTTCTAAGGTGTAACTAACCCAGTCTCTAACCTCAAAGGTAACTTTCTTTCTTTTCTTATTGGCACAACGAGCATAGTGTTCATTTTTAGCTTGTATTTGGTTTTAAACCTTCTTATGAAAATCTTTGATAAACTTGGCTTTGGCTGTCCATCCATATTAAGGACAGAATCAGAAACATCTATAGGCAAAAGGTCCAAAGGAGTGAGAGGATTAAAACCATAAACAACTTCAAAAGGACTATGCTTAGTTGTGGAGTGTTGTACCCTATTATAAGCAAATTCAATATGGGGAAAACACTCATCCCAAGATTTAACATTTTTATACACTAAGACCCTAAGTAGTTGAGAAAGGGTCCTATTCACTACCTCAGTTTGGCCATCCGTTTGAGGATGACAAGTGGTAGAAAAGAGAAGCTTCGTTCCTAGCCTTGACCAAAGGGTTTTCCAAATATGGCTTACGAATTTGGTGTCCCTATAAGAAATGATAGTTTTAGGAACACCATGAAGTCTTACAATTTCCTTGAAAAATAGCTTAGCAATATGACTTGCATCATCCACTTTGTGACAAGGAATGAAGTGAGCCATCTTACTAAACCTATCTACCACAACAAAGATAGAGTCCATTCCCCTTTGGGTCCTAGGCAAGCCTAACACAAAATCCATAGAAATATCAATCCAACGAGAAATAGGTGTAGGCAATGGAGTATAAAGACCACTAGGTGAAAGTTTAGATTTAGCTTTCCTACATACTATACACCTAGCGTAAAGTTTTTGTACATCTTTTTTTATTTTAGGCCAATATAAGTGTTTATGTAAAATAGATAATGTTTTATCTCTTCCAAAATGGCCCATTAAGCCTCCCTCATGGCTTTCTCTAAGTAAAAGATCTCTTAAAGAGCTCCTAGGATTGCAAAGTCTATTGGCTTTAAAGAGGTAGCCATCTAATATAGAAGCCTTTATGAGATGAAGAAGTGGAAGATGAGTTGAATATTTTGGAAAAATCAAGATCACTTGGATACAAAGTCCTAATCTCATCAAGTCCAATAATTTTGGCTCTAAGAGAGGCAAGTAAAGAGTGCCTTCTTCATAAAGTATCAGTCACAGTATTGGATTTTCCATTTTTGTACTTGATGACATATGGAAATTATTCCAAGAACTCAACCCACTTAGCATGTCTTTTGTTCAACTTATGTTGCCCTTTGATGAATTTTAGTGATTAATGATCACTATGAATGACAAACTCTTTTAGGATCAAGTAATGTTCCCAAGTTTGAAGGGCTCTAATTAATGCATAGAATTCTTTATCATATATGGGATAATTGAGGGTTACCCCATTAAGCTTTTCACTAAAGAAAGCAATGAGGTGACCTTCTTGCAATAAAACAGCCCCAATACCCACATTTAAAGCATCACACTCAAGCACAAAGGTTTTAGAAAAATTTATAAGTGCTAAAATTGGAGCATGAGTGAGCTTCTCCTTGAGATCTAGAAAGGCTTTCTCTTGCCTTGGCCCCCCACACAAAAGGAACATTCTTTTTCACTAATTCATTCAAAGGGGAAGCTAAGGTAGAGAAATCTTTCATAAATCTCCTATAGAAACTTGCAAGACCATGGAAACTTCTAACTTTACTCATATTTTTAGGTGTTGGCTAATCTTGGATTGCCTTCACTTTTGAGTGATCAACCTCAACACCTTTAGAACTTACTATAAATCCAAGGAATACAATGCTATCCATGCCAAAAGAACATTTTTTAAAATTTGCATAGAGGTTATTTGTTCTTAAGGCGAGCATAACTTGTTTTAAATGGCTTAGATGAGAGGTCATGATCTTTGAGTAAACAAGAATATCATCAAAATAGACACAACAAAATGCCCAATAAATTCCCTTAAAACATGATTCATTAAGCTCATGAATGTGCTTGGTGCATTAGTCAAGCCAAAGGGCATAACTAACCACTCATATAATCGAAGTTTGGTTTTAAAAATAGCTTTCCATTCATCTTCTTCTTTGATTCTTATTTGATGATAGCCACTTTTAAGATCAATCTTAGAAAATATGGTCATATCATCAAGTCTAGGTATTGGATGCCTATACTTGATGGTTATGTTGTTTATGGCTCTACAATCCGTACACATTCTCCATGAACCATCTTTCTTAGGAACTAACAAAACAGGTAAAGCACATAGGCTTAGGCTCTCTCTAATCCATCCCTTAGATAATAGTTCATTCACTTGCTTTTTAATTTCTAGGCTTTTCTTAGGGTTACATCTATATGCAGGCCTATTTGGTAAACTAGCATTAGGAATTAGGTCTATTTGATGTTCAATGCCCGTAATCGGAGGTAAGCCTTTAGGAATATCTTTTGGGAAGAGGTCTTTAAATTCATTTAAAATGTTTTGAATCCCTTTGGGCAAAGGAGGGGGGAAGAGCCCATAGAGTACAAGGAAGTGCTAGGGATATCCTTAGCATACATGATCAAGAAGCTCAAACGAAAATTGTTCAGAAGAAACAAACAAAAAAAATTCAAAACCTCTCAAGTGTTTCTCTCAATCCTCACCCTTTCTCTTAGGTGTCAAGAAGTCTCTAGCAATTTTCACAACTATCTCAAGTGTCCCCAAAACATTACCCTCAATAGATGGAGAAGGCGAAGTTATCTTAAAATTTGAAAGGAAGGAAACTCAAATGACAAAACTCAAGAGATATTGAAAGACAAACTAAAAATGCTCAAGAATAAAGGTAACTCAAAGAGGAATATTTTTTTTTTGGATTTTTTGATATGACAAGACACAAAACAAGAAAAAGCTAAAATGAATAAAGCTCAACACTAAGAATTTTTGAAAATTGAAACAACAACACAGAACTTGACAAGCAAGAAAGTAAATGCAAGAAAGAAAGTAAGATAAGGTAAAACCCTAGAAACTCTAAATTGTAATTTTTAAGCAAAGAAGGTACAAATTGAAAATGTGAAGTGATTAACTAGCACAAATCTTTTTAGGGTTTTGGTATTTCAATTTAGTTTCTACTTTTTAATAATTGCTAAAAGAGGTCTTTCTTTCACACTTTTTATTTTGCTACCCTTTGACTTTTTCTTTTGACTTTTGATATAAGAGCTTTTTCTTTTTCTTTTCTCTGTTATATTCTTTGTTTCTTTTCCTGTAATTTTGTAGCACATTATGCCTAAAGTAAACACCAACACTGAAAATACACAAGCTAGTCTTACTAGTTCAATTTTAAACCTAATTGCTTAAGCCACTTGCAATCTTCTCCCACAATGATGTATGGAAGGTTAATGACTCTCTTATGACAAATTTTCTTTATGCAAGACAATATGCAAAACTGAAATGACTTATGTCCTAGATATGCTTGTAAAAAGAAAAATTAAACCTAGAAGAGAAAGTAAGAATAGGAAACTAACAATCCTAGAAATGAGCTAACTTTTGGAGGACCTAAAAGTAAGGTCTCCTAGCACAAGATTTAAAACTTTTGAGAGTCACAATTTAATTGTTCAAAGTAACTCCCTCACAGATTGAAAGCACTCTACAAGTTGGATCAAAAAAAATATTTAGAACATGAAAAGGTTCCAAAAGGCACCACACCTTACCTAATAGGCTCTATCAGTAACAGCCCTGGTTTTTAAGAATGGGAAACCAGACCCTCAGGACTCCTGAAGACACTCTGTTGAGCTTTTGGTAAGAAGCTCGAGGCTTCAGCCTGTTCCCTGAACAGTTTAGAATGAGAAAATAGAGAGAAACAGAGTTTAATCTGAAAGATAAGAATACCGAGAGAATGTAATGAGTGAGAAAGGCAGAAATAAGAAAATAATAAATAACATTCGACAACACTATTTAATTAAAAAAAATACGTAACGACGATTATTTCGGGTACAAATTAATTTATAACTATATTTATTCAATAACTATTTTTTGTTGACAATATTTAATAGATAAATAATTATAATAATTTATTTTGAAATTATATATATATTAAATTATTTATTTATTTGATAATTATATTTAATAAGATACTGCTTGGTTCCTCAGATTTGAACTGTGGGACCCAGCTTGAGGTCAGAATCTGACCGTTCAACCCAAGACTAGTAATCCAGTAGGGATACTAGTCCTATTAGAATCTCTCTACGAATAATCAAGGGTGTCTAACTTGGCCTGATAAGCTCAATCAGGACCTTTGGTGTCTCCTACGTTTTACCATTCATATACCTCGGGATATCTGATGGTAACATGGTCAGTCTCTGGTGACTTATTTTGACGTTTTAGGAATTTTTCCTAAATTGACTGAAGCTTGATTCAGACTCTATTATCCCTGTTTTTCAATAAGTTGATTTCCTTAGAAATCACTTTAAAACTTGACCTGAATACCTTTGGTGTTTTGGACCCAGATTTTTCATACGATCTTAGGATCGAATGATTTTGGTCTCAATCTCTTCATTTTGAAAAGATCTTCAATCTCCATTTCTAGCCCCGAACTCCGACTCTTACTTTATCAACCCCAAAATCAAAGATTAAGTATATTCATCTCAAAATTCCACTATTTCAACATTTTTCTCTACACATGGTTCAGAAAAAATTCATAACTTTCTTATACGACCTTCAATTTGTGTAAACTTGGTGTCAAAATCTCCGTAACAAAATTATTTATGTTTTTCGTGTAACATTAATAGCTAACTCCTTCTAGATTGGTACAGTTTAATAAATCTTTATGACCCCTTGGCTGTTATGTTTTAATGCTGGCAGCCTTTGATAAAATTCACTTATGTCCCTTTTCCAGTGCTTGAATCACTCTGTTCTTTTTTCTATGGATCCTTATCATAGAATTCTACAATTTATATGAAGGGCACGAAATAAGATTCCTAAGGGAGAATTAATGGTAAATTTATTTCGCAGGCCCTAGCTGATTCAAGAAGATTCTAGAGCACCCTGTCGTAAATCAGGTATATCTCAGGCTACAAAACTTGGATCATTGCAAATGATATATAAAATTAAAGAGAAAATGAAGATATAAAAACTTCATGAAGGGATCAAAATCAAATTCCCACTCCATAAATCCCAGAATTTAAAAGACTACACCAATTTACGTTTCTCTAGCAACAACTTGCATTAGGTATAGTATTTTCCACATATCTCTCTCATATGACCATTAAATTGAATGAGGCCTTCACTAAATTTTTTCTAACTCAATTTTTCATAACTTTTATGCAAGACTAAAAGCCTAAATCGTAACCTATTTTGCCCAGAAAATTAATCTATGACAGGGACAAAAATCCCATCATAGCCCTACACTCTTTTCGTATTTGGGCCATATCTCACTCAATTCTTGATGGATGTTTCTGTGCTATATATGGATTTAAAGAAGACAAAAAGTTCTACAACATTTATGTTTGGGAAATTTGTAAATTAGGCACATAAAGGCCCCTAAATCCATGAATAAGCTGATGCCTCTGAGTGTGCCACCTTGTCCTTCATGCAAAATGGGTCCAATCACTTTCTACCATCCAAGGAACACATGTTAACTCTAGAATAACCCTTCCTCCATGCATTACACTACAACTTGCCACACCCCTCATATGTGTCATGACCAATTTTTACTCTCTCATGCATCACACAACTTGTCTTCTTGAGAATTAACCACCAAGATAGCATGTTACCATGATAGATTGCCATACATGATGCCTTAACCATACCATACATCCAAAAATCACAACCATCCCCTCTATTTATTCACGTTACCCTCCTTACACACTTTATTTTATTTCTCATTCATCACCATGTGCAAATTTTACCATCTCTAAAACGCTATGTTACCATGCACTATATCATGCTATATCATGCCATCATGTTAAGCCATTCATTCCTCCTCTAAAACACTTACCCATTCTTTTCTATTTTTTCCTCTAGATTCCAGCCACCATTTTGACTTCCTTTCACCTCTATAAATCAACAATTCAAGATGCCATCCCTCATCCTCTTAGCCGTGGTCACATTATAACAAGGTGGAATTCTTACAACTTTGGCTCTTAATTCTTGCTTTCTTTTTCTTTTTAGAAAATCTAGCAGCATGTATATTATATGTTGACTACTTCCTCTCCATTTTAACTTACAAAACCATGACCTCACTTATTCAATATTGTGTGCATGTTGTGTTTTCTTAAGATCGAGAACGATCTGCGACGAACGACAAAAATTTTTAAGTGAAAGGTAAATTTCTGGCAACCAGTCCCTTTGATTTTAGTTAAATTCATGGGTATCCTATAAATTCCTTGCTAGCCATGACCATTTGGTAGCTCAAAAAGTTTTGCATGTAAGTTTTAGGTATCGTCGGCGACGATCGGAGGACGTTCTAGAACATTCCGTGAATTTTCGGCTAGACCACCATTTTCTTCTTCCGGGAAGAAGCTGTCCCATGTGGTAAGGGGGGTCTTTTCCTCATTGGATTATTTTTTTCGTTGTTCTATAATATTGCTTGCATATTCAGTGACCCCCGTTTTAAATTTTGTCATGATCTAACAGTTAGATTTTAAACTGTGAAGATTTTCGTAATTGACCGTTAAAATTATTATATTTTTAATTTAGTAAGTATTTTATAAATTAATTTGGCATAATTTAACGTTCACATACTCGGGAGGATTTTATCGTGATCGAACAAGAAAACGGAAATTTAGTGTTTAAGTGGGCGCGGTTTTATTCAATATGGTTGTATAATTTAGTTTTAAATTTTTAGTGTTGATATGTAAATTGTAATTTATTTCCAGTAAGCCCCGCTATTAAAAAAAATAATTAATTTATCATCATGTATCGCCACAAATAAATTGACGACATCACGTTTTTAAGAGAGATTTACCGACCGAACGGTTACGACGTTTATTTTACTAAAATCGACATTGTTTTAAATTATTACAAAACTTTATGAAAGTTAATTATATAAATAAGTTGAGTTTAAAAGATGGAAAATTTTACTTGAAAATTTTTTATTAAGTGATAATTAGACTCAAATAGATTTCATGAGTTAAAGAAATAAAAACAAATTGAATTTTTGAAGTACAATAAAGTGGACATTAGAGCTCAAAAAATTTTGAGACCAACTTTAGTGACCAATTGAAATAGAAATGTAAAAAGGGACTTCAAGAACTTAATTAGGACATAAGATCTTGATTTAAATATTTTAATAAACTAAGTTAGTCTAGTAGAAAAAGAAAAGGAATTTTAAGGTCTAATTCGGAATTTAATAAATAATTAAGAAAAAAAATAAGAAAAAGAGAGAATAAATTAGTGACCAAAGGAATAAATTAGGAACTTAGAAATGTAAAGAGTTTCACCTTAGCATGAGATAAGAAAAATGATATTGAAAAGTTAGAATAGGTAAGAAATATTCATAACAAATTTAAATATTTTAGTAAACTAGTGGAATGAAAATCATAGAAAGGATATTGGAATTTGGTGTTAATAAATAGATAAAAGAATAATGTAACTTATAAGATAACAATTATTTTGATTAAATTTGACATTTAGGAATTAGAATAAGGATTAGGTTTAAAGCATTTTCATAAGGAAAGTACATTAAGTAGAATGTAACAAAAATAAGAATTTTACCCTAAAAATTTTCTACAAGAAGTGATAATTAAACTTAGTGAGTTGGATAAAGCCTTAGGAAATTAATGAGACTTATGTAATAAAAATATTTTTAGAAAAATATATTATGGGTTATTTGAATTAGTGAGTAAAATTTAGAGACAACAACTTTTATACTAAGAACTAAAAGGAAAGAGTAAGGAGATTTTAGAAAACAAAGATAGTTTAGAAATTTAAGTATACATATACCAAGGATGCTAAAATTCAATGAGAATTAAAAGGTAATACCATATGATAATCAATGTAAGTACATTAAAGTTCATAAGAACGTTACTTAGGAGAAGAATTTAAAGGAAATGAATGAATACTTATATCGGTAATATATAGTAATATTTAGCGAAGTTGAATACCAACTTAAATGATAAATGAATAAATTAAAGAATAATTAACTCGGTGGTAGTAAGTGAGGGACAATAAAAGGTGTTACTAGCACCTTAAATATATTTAATAAGTACTTTTGTTAGTAATTTAAGGTTAAGTCATTCAAAGCGTATTTTCAAGAAACCAAGTTCACATAGTAATATACTAAATAGTTACATAAGATCACTCAGTAACAAGAGATAAGTCATGCCTAAGGAAACATAACCCATGAATATAACTTTACTATTGATAAGTCGATTAATTAAAGAGGATAATCAAGATAAATAGTCTGATAAGATTCAAGTAAGAAACCTAGATTAAAACATTTATATAGAAATATTCATGAGTATACCAATATACGTGATCCTCTCATTATAATGATATATATCATGATTGTTGTATAATATTTGTATGATGAATGATGTGTGTGATGTCTGTTATGTAATTGTGTACATGAATGAATTGTGTTAATTATACGTGATGAGTATGTGTGATAAGATGTATGATGTGTATGGTAAGATGACATGTGTATGGACTATAATGTTGTACTTATATGATGCATTAAATGAATATAATGAAATAAATAAGAAAATAATGAATAAATGTCTCGGTAGGGATCTTGAGATGAATAAATTTTGAAAATGATATGATAAGACTAGATCAGATCCGATGTGATGATGGGCGTTGTAGCGCCAATATATCCCATGGTTTTATGGAAAATGTGAAGTCTCGTTTCATTTCTAAGTGTCGGGTAAGATCATTATGGATTAGGAAATTTTTTTAAGACAAAGAATGAATTAATTACAATAGACCCGATGTTAGAAATAAAACGGAGTCATTAAAAGGACCCTACCGACGACTAGTGAAAAAAAATTGTGTATTGTATACATCATATATGAAGTTAAGGAGGGATGTTGGAATAATCCCCTAGAGCATACAGTGGTGGGTACACTGAAGAAACAGCAGGCGTCTCGATCCCTTGAGGGCGGTCTTGGGAGTATATCGGGGGCGGACCTCTAATGGCTTGGATTCACGCCCGATGCCGGATAGCCTGTGGCAAACTATGATATACTTCGACAAGAGGCGGGGTTTCTACGACCGTGGAATGCCCGTTCTGTGGTGATGTGTGATATGTGTGATTATCCATTTTGATGTTGGGACTGAGAGTCCTTACCTATTTGTGGAAACCAGAACGAGGAGAGCTCTAGTCGCTCTAGTTGGGCATGGGATATAAGGGTGATGGATTGACCATAGGATTGATGAGATTGTTAAGGAGGATATGGGCCCACATGCATCATGATGACTAATAAAAAAAATGGAAATAACGAAAAGAACTCATGTGTTGCATCATTGTACTGTGATTGTGAGTGTTTATTACTTAAGTATGACTTTCTAGAACTTAATAGTCCTGAAAGATGAATGGGAAAATGGGAATAATTAACTGAGATAGAAAGTGGTAAGATAACTTTGAATATATCCTAGGAACCCCAAAGAGAGTGGGTAAGACTTGATCTTGGATTGTTTGTGTTGTATGTGGGCAAGTGTTGATGAGACACCTTCTCGATTGTTGTGGATGTGAAGACTCACCCTTACACTAATTTTTTCAGACATCGTGGCGATGGTCACCGAATCTGCATTAAGGATCAGCTAGAGTCTTCCTGAACTGAAGACAAATAGAATAGGTTAATTTTTTTTTCATTTACGGGAGCCTGCGTGCCTCTTCTTCTTTTAGTTGAACAGTTACTGTTTTGACCATGTGTTGTATATGACCATGTTATATATATGATGTATCTGTTCCACCAAGCTTTGTTGTACAAAAAAAAAACTTCTACATTTTTCTAAAACTCGTAACCTCTCAGTTGACCAGGATAATCCAGTGGAAGGGATTATCCTAGTTAACCGAGGGTGTTACACTATCAGGTGAGAATTTCACTAGATCCAAAGTGTAAGATCAAAATTGAAACTAGTAAGGTGCCAAATAATGTTGGAGTTTCTTCAAGCTCCTTAAGAGAAAGGTGGATCTTGGCTTCTTTCCTTGTTCTTCCTTCAATTCAATGGTTGAATCCTTGACTTCCAAGCTTAAACCGAAACAAACAAAGAGAAATTCCAAGGAAATTTGGATGAAATTAGGTGGAGAAAAAGAGATGAGATGAAAGGGGTTGGACAAGATGGAAGAGATAGAAGGGAAGAATGGAAGGTGAAGGTGGGAGGCCACTTCCTTAGGGAAGATAACTCCCAATCTCGCCACCATGAGGGAAAAGATCCTCTTGGATAAGAGCTTGCTCTAGAGAACTCAATCCTAAAGAGAAGGAGGAGCTTCTCACTATAGAAATTTGCACTTAATGTGAAAAATCTCAAAATGATTATTATTGTGTAAATTTACAAAGGAGAGCTCCCTTATATAGCCTCTCTAGTAATTTGGCCAAGGGATGGAGAAATGGGTTTGGATGATGGATCCAAGGCCCAATAGTAAAAAAGGAGAGAACATGGCCTATACATGGCCCAAAGTGAAAGTACATGGCCCTAAAGTGGCCCAATTGACCTAACAAGGTCCAAATAAAACCTAAATGCCTAGAGAATCTAACTATGACCTATGTTACAAGATGAAAGCATGTAGATCCTCATGGTGTCTCCCTTAGGCTTGGGCCCACTAAGCAAAGAGAGGAAGGATGACAGGGCTTTATGGATGCTCTCTTTAGCTTTCTTGGATTTGGCCTTTGTGAGGGGACCCTTGTAAGCTTCTAGTCCTTTGTCTAAGATGGAGTGAGGGTCCTCTCTTAGTTTGTCCTTATTACAAACTTAAAATTTCTAATAGCTACACCTACCAATTGACATGCCAAATTCGAAACAACCATAAACAATATGCAAAATTTGATCAACTAAAGGAAAGATAACCCAAATTGACATTTTTTTGCATTTTCTAACATAACATGGCATATAACAATAACTAATCATGAAATTGAAAACAAAACCAGTCAACTAACACAAGGTAATTTCAAAAGTTTATAGGAAGAAGAAGTAGAAAAGAACCTCCCAAGCTCTAAGATACCAAATGATGTAGGAAGTTCTTGTAGGAGATCTTCCAAAGGAGAAGATCTTGGCCCTTTTTTATTCCTCTATCCTTCAATTGCCTTGGAGGAAAGCTTTTCAAAGATGAAAACTGAATCCCTTGAAGAAGATAACTCTAAGAAGTGGATGAAATATGAGAGGAAAAGAAGGAAATGATGAAAGTAAAGGAGGAGAATGGAGGAATGGAATGGAAGAAGTGGATGGAAGGTTTGAAGGCCACTCCTAAGGGAGATAACTCCTTCAATCTCACCACTAAGGAGGGAGGAAACCACCTTGGATAAGAGCTTGCTAAAGACTTGGCTCTAGCCTAGAGAAAGGAGACCACTCTACTTTTCTCTCAACACTCAAAGTGCTCTAAAATCTCAAAATGCATATTATGTAGTGATTTTACACAGGAGAGCTCCTTATATAGGCCATGGAGAATTTCAGCCAAGGAGAGCCTTATTGGGCTTCTACATGCTTTCTAGGCCCAAAAGGTATATCTAGAAGTGAAGTGGCCTAATACATGGCCAAAAAAGAGAGTACATGACCTAATAGTCACCAATTAGCCTAGTAAGGCCCAAATAAAACCTAAACACTAGAAAACCTAAGTATATGTGATATTATATAATGAGTATGTGTAAGTTTTCCAAGTGTCCTCCTTGGGCTTTGGCCCATCAAGTAATATGATGAAGAAAGTTAGGGCTTGGTGGATGGCTTCCCTTCCCTTTTTAGACTTAGCCCTTGTTAAGGGTCCTTTATAAGCTTCCAATCCTTTGTCCAAGATAGTGTGTGGGTCCTCCCTTATAGTGTCCTCATTACCTCATCATGACAAGGTCTAAATCAAGGGTTTAAACACAACATTACCATTATCAAACCTTCCTTATCATACATAACCAAATTCGATATCAAAGTTCAACATTAGAAAAACAAAAGAATCATAATCATTATCAGAATTATATTAATTCCACTCTTGTCCTTGGCATCAGCTTCTCACTTAGCGCTTCCGACATGGCCATCACCCAGGAAGAAGCCATGGACCCTACACAGTCTTTGAAGGTTGCCTTAGATGCTTTCAAGGGCCCTATGACTAGGTCAAGGGCCAAGAGAGCCAAGGAAGGTCTCTAAAAGCATTTAGATTCTTCCATACATTCCATGAGTGGGTCCAAGCCCAAAGAGGAGTTATTGAAGACCTTTACCCTTTTCTCTTGCTCTATAGAGGGGTAATGGTCTTGGTGTGGATGTTTGGGCCTCCTTTGGGCCTCTTCATTGGGCCTAATATATTTTGTACATATTTTCAATTCCTTTATATTCTAGGTATATTAGGACTATATTTTAGGAATTAGTTTGGGCTCTACATAGCCATTAAGTTTGGGCCACTTCTGGGCTTGTAGCTTGTTCCATTTTGCATTTGGGCTTGTATTGGGCCAATTTGAGTAGGATTTAGGATTGGGCCTTACGAATTAATCCAAGGCCCATGGTTAGCATAGCTTGGCCGAAATTTCCAAGGAGCTATATAAGCTCCTCTCCTTTGTTTATCTCTCATAACTTGAATGATAAGAAAACTTAGAATGAGAAACTCTCCCTTCTCTCTAGAAAGTAGAAGCTCTAGGCTCCTTTCTTTAGTCTTATCTTTGGTCTACTCCCAAAGGTGTTGACTCTCTATACCTTATCTCTCTTCTCTCTAGAGAGTGGCGGAACCATGCTTCATTCCTCTCCTCTCCATTTCCTCTATTTCTAGATCAAAATCTCCTTAGATCTAGGTTTCCTTCTCCTTCTAACTTCCACCACAAGCTAGCTTCCACTACAAGATTCTTCTACCTTCATCCATAAGCTTCTAAATCTTGACCATTCCTCTCTATTTTCATCAAGCATTTTGGATCTAAGAAGGTTCAAGAAGAGAAGATCCTTCAACAAAAGGTAGGAATTGATGAAATTCCTACAACATGTGGTATCATGTCTCAACTTTTCTTGAATTCATTTTCTTAGATCTATTTTGGTGCTATTTTCTTTTTTTAATTCTGGTTTTAGATCTGAATTCCTTGCTTTCTCTACATCAATTTTCATATATCGTAAGCCTAAAAACTCAAAAAAATGTAAAAGTTATGCTTACTTGAGATCTAAGATCTAGACCTTTTTGGCTTTGAATTTTCCAAACTTCCTTCACAAATATTGTTACTGCACTCAACCAAAACATAACCTGAAAGTTTCATAAAGTTTGGAGAAAAAAAAATTTTAAAGTCAAAAAGTTGACCTTAGATGCCTTCTACCTCAAGTAACATGTTTTGCCTTGTGTTTCTTTGACTTTCTCGCATCTTGTGTCAATTTTTGTGTCATTTGATCATTTGAAAACATAAAAATAGTTCTGAAACTGTTTTAAATCTGTGTCATATAGTTGATTAGATTAGGTCTTAGTTGCTTGCTTAGGTGTTTCTTAGTTGCCTTAGACCTTGCTTGAAGTGTGGAGCTTGTTTCTTGTCAATTCTAGGACTTTTTTGTGTTGATATTTGCTTGAGTTTATTGCTTTATTCTAAGGTACTTTAAACACATCTTTAGAGTGCCA
The DNA here is from genome assembly GCA_037962975.1 of Clitoria ternatea. Classification (NCBI taxonomy): domain Eukaryota; kingdom Viridiplantae; phylum Streptophyta; class Magnoliopsida; order Fabales; family Fabaceae; genus Clitoria; species Clitoria ternatea. Next base: position 81,700,776 of record CM075672.1, read on the forward strand.
AAAAAGCTCCTTAGAGTCTTGTTGTTCACCTCACTTTAAGGTGACAAGTTGTGACTAATTTGTTGTAAGTTGTTAGATCTCTTTAGGTTGATTTTTTCTAGCTTGTTTTTGAATTTTCCAGCAGCTGTCCACTACTATTTGCATACTGTTTGTTCCTTTATTTTCATGTCATTTGTTGCATAAAATTCATGCATTCCATTGCATATTTGATTTGGAAGATGATGCTTGCTTTACACTAGCTTTAGTTGCCATTTTTGCCTTTTTTGTGCACTATTAGTACATGTTTTGTTGCTGCAGTAGGTGACTGTAAAAAACAGAGAAAAACACATATAAAAACAGAGAAAAAAGTAAAAAAAGTTATAAGTGCATTGGCCATTAATTCCATCATTGTTTAGGCCTTTTTCCTTACAAAAAAGTGTGAAAAAGTGTTGAAAAATACTTGAATTAGAGAAAAAAATACAGTCCAACACCTATAATTTCATTTGTACAGTACCTTATTGTTGTCTTTTAGTGCCTGTACATTTGTGTGAGGCAAAAGCATCAGCAACATACTTCTAAAGTTTGTGCAAAGTTTTAAGCATTCTAGTGTTCTAGGTAACTTTTGTGTACCTACTTTCTTTCTTGCATTTAATTTTAGTTTGTCTTTGTTGCACTTTTAGTTTGTCATAATATTGTTCTTCTTGTGTGTGCTTTCTTTCTTTGAACATTTGTTCCTTGTCATACTCTAGTTTGTCTCATCTTAATCCTTTGGTTTAGCTTCCTAATTTGCCTTTGTTTGCTAGTCCCTTTTCTCTCTAGTTTTGTCCATTGAGTATTTCAATTCTTGGAACTCTTGAGATTAAGGTCTTGTGAGCTCACCATTAGTTGGGTAGCATATTGAAGGCATTGAGATTTGACAAGAAGATTTGATCTAGAGCAATCTATCAATATAGAGAGAAGTGGACCTTGAGTGAAACACCTTAAAAGCTTAGGGTGTAAACAAAAAATTCTTGTTACTTTCTTATACTTTGTACTAACCATTACTTTGAGTTTCCAAGTTTCTCCTTTGTAGCTTATTGGATCATCTTGGTGGTCTTGAAGAACCTTGGAAGACTTGTGTATTGGAAAGCAAAGTTTGTAATAAATTAGGACTTGTTTCTTTTGCATTGTATTTTCTTTTCCCTTGTATTTTGGGGACTTTAAATTTGTTTCTTTGTTTAGTCCTTATATTTGGACTTTAGAGACATTGGACATTGAACTTGAAACTTTCTTTCACTTAGTTTGATTAGGAGTAATTGCGCTTAGGACTTAGCTTATATTGTTGCTTTCGACTAGTGTAAGTGCGATTTGATATCCTAGGCCTAGTTTACATTTTTTCACTATCCGATGAGTTTGCTTTAATTGCTTTCTAGTTAGCATAAGTGCGCTCTTGCATGCTAGGTTTAGTTTAAATTCTTGCACCTCGACTAGTCTTGTCTAAAAGCTTTCTTCTATTTTCTTCTTTGTGAGCAATTCAATTAAAGTGAGTGAAACGACTAGTATCTCATCACTAGCATATTTGCATTATAATATGTCTTCATCTAGTGAGAGAGTTAGAGAGCACACCCCCCTACACATGCGTAAAATCTTAGAGCAACTTAATAACATGGCTACTAGGCTAGATAACATAGAAAATGGGGAGGGTAGAGATAGAACCACTAGGCATCATAGACATAGAAATAGACACTATGTGGATAGACAATATGATAACACTAGTGAGGTTGAACATAGGCACCATAGAAGACATAGTAGAAACCATAAGGAGGGTGGCTTGAGAGAGGTCAAGCTAGAGGTCCCACCCATCCATGGCAAAAGTGATGTGGAGGCCTATCTTGATTGGGAGATAAGAGTTGAGCAACTCTTCACCTCTCATGAAACTAAGAATGAGAAAAAAGTTAGGATTGTCACCCTTAGCTTTCAAAATTATGAATTAGTATGGTGGACCTAAATCCCAAGAAAGAAAAAGAGACCATCTCCCACCCATTGATGAATGGGAGGATTTGAAAGTCTTACTTAGGAAGAGGTATGTCCCCCCCTACTATAGGGGTGAACTATTGGCCAAGCTCAATAGGCTCACCCAAGGGTCCAAGAATATGGAGGATTACTATAAGGCTTTAGAGATGTCTATGATTAGGGCCAATGTTGAGGAGGATGAAGACATCATCATGCATAGGTTTTTACATGGCCTTAATCATAATATTAGGAAAAGAGTGGAACTTCTACCTCATGTGGACATTGAAGATCTTCTCCATCAATGCACAAGAGTAAAAGCTCAACTCATGGATGAAGCATTCCACTACAATAGAGAATCCAAACCTTTTAGATCTAGGTGGAAGGGTAAAGAAGACTTCATCCCTAAAGAGGGTAGTTTGGGTAAGAAGGGTAAGAAGCATGAAGTGGGCAGTTCAACTCCTAAACTCAAAAGTAAGGTTCATAGGGATCATACCCCTACAAGACCATCTAGGAACAACCTTTCTAGGATCAACAACTCTTCATCCCAACCCAACTCTTCAAGAACAAGTTCAATCAAATATTTTAAATGCTTAGGAAGGGGTCACATTGCCTCTGAATTCCCAACAAAAAAAACTTATGATTTTAAAAGGCATTGATCACTATTCAAGCTATGAGGACGCATCTTCTTCACACTCAAGTGATAGCCCCAATAGTGATTCCTATGAGAGTGAACATGTTCTAGGAGATGAAGGTGAGCTATTTATGATTAGAAGACTCCTAGGTAGTCATATAAAGGATGATGACACTACACAATAAGAGAACATCTTTTATACAAGATGTTACATTAAAGACAAACTTTTTTCTCTCATTATAGATAGTGGTAGTTGTGCCAATGTGGCTAGTCAACGGCTAGTTCACAAACTTGGTTGTCCTCTAATAGATCACCCAAAACCTTACAAACTTTAATGGCTTAATGAAAAAGGTGAAATGTTAGTGAACAGACAAGTTCTTCTCTCTCTTTCTATCGGCACCTACCATGATCAAATATGGTGTGATGTGGTTCCTATGGAAGCCACTTATGTGCTCTTCAGTCGCCCTTGGCAATATGATAAGAAAGTCACCCATGAGGGGTTTACTAACACCCTCACCTTTGTATATAATAACAAAAAGTTTATCTTGCATCCCTTGTCTCCCAAACAAGTTTTGGAAGACCAACTTCAAATGAAGTTGAAGAGGGATAGGAAGGTTGGGCCTTCCACCTCCCCTCCTAAACCTCAAAAACAAAAACACAAAAAAATAAGTCACTCAACAAGATAAGGGTAAAGGGATCCTCACCTATGAAGATCCCAAGAGGCATTCCTCTTTCTTTTCCTCTAAGCATGATGTGAAGCAAGCCTTGCTTTTTCACAAACCTATCTACATGCTTTACCTTACACCATCTTCTTCTAGTTCTCCTAGATCTTCTAGTATCTCTAGCCCTTGCATTTCCCTATCTTTAGTGGGCTCTTTTTCTCATATGCCTAAGGGATTGCAAAATCTCCTTCTAAGGTTTGAGGATGTCTTTCCTAAAGACCTTCCTCAAGGGCTCCCACCTCTTAGGGGTATCGAACACCAAATGGATCTTATCCTTGGGGCTAGCTTGCCTAATAGACCTGCATATAGGTGTAACCACAAGGAGAGTCTAGAAATAGAGAAACAAATTGGAGACCTACTTTCCAAAGGATGGATTAGGGAGAGTCTTAGTCCATGTGCTGTGCCAATTCTTTTAGTTCCAAAAAAAATGGTTCTTGGAGGTTATGAACTGATTGTAGAGCAATCAACAACATCACCATCAAGTATAGGCATCCTATACCTAGACTTGATGATATGTTGGATGAACTTTGTGGCTCTACCATATTCTCCAAAATTGACCTTAAAAGTGGCTATCACCAAATACGAATTAAGGAAGATGATGAGTGGAAAGCTGCTTTTAAGACCAAGCTTGGTTTATATGAGTGGTTGGTTATGCCTTTTGGTTTGACCAATGCACCTAGTACCTTCATGCGCCTCATGAATCATGTTTTGAGGGACTTCATTGGCCATTTTGTTGTTGTCTACTTTGATGACATCCTTGTTATTCAAAGTCTATAGACTCTCACCTTACCCACCTTAGACATGTTTTACTTGCCTTAAGAGCAAACCAAATTTTTGCTAATCTTGAAAAATGCTCTTTTGGTTTGGATCGCATTGTCCTTTTAGGATTTGTAGTTAGCTTCAATGGGGTCCAAGTTGACCAAGAAAAAGTTAAAGCAATTAGTGCTTGGCCAACCTAAAAAACATTCATGATATTAGAAGCTTCCATGGCTTAGCTAGCTTCTATAGAAGGTTTGTGAGAGGCTTTTCCACTTTGGCATCTCCCCTAAATGATTTGCTTAAAAAGAATGTTCCTTTTCTATAGGGGCCAAAGCAAGAAAAGGCCTTTCAAGACCTCAAGCATAGACTCACACATGCTCCCATTCTTGCTCTACTAAATTTTTCAAAAATATTTAAGCTCGAATGTGATGCTTCTAATCTTGGAATAGGTGCGATTTTGCTTCAAGAGGGGCACCCTATTGCTTTCTTTAGTGAAAAGCTTAATGGGGCATACCTTAATTACCCCACCTAAGACAAAGAGTTCTTTGCTTTGATTAGGGCCTTACAAACTTTGAAACACTACTTAATTCCCAAAGAGTTTGTCATTCATAGTGACCATGAGTCACTCAAGTATATAAAAGGCCAACATAAGTTAAATAAAAGGCATGCCAAATGGGTTGAATATTTGGAACAATTCCCTTATGTTATCAAGCACCGTAGTGGTAAAGCTAATGTTGTAGCTGATGCCTTATCTAGAAGGCACACCCTCCTTTCTTCCTTGGGTGCCACTCTTCATGGTCTTGATAAAATAAAAGAATTGTATCCAAATGACCTTGACTTTGCTAATGCCTACCACTCTTGTGGTTCCTTGCTTCCATCTAGTGGATTCCATAAATTAGATGGCTTTTTCTTTAAAGCCAATAAGCTAAGCATTCCTAAGGGATCCATTGGAGACCTTTTACTTCATAAAAACCATGAGGGAGGGCTCATGGGGCACTTTGGGTAGGATAAGACTTTATCCACCCTTAGTGAACATTTCTATTGGCCCCATATGAAGCGTGACGTGTAAAGACTTTGCTCTAGGTGCTTTGCATGTAAAAAGGCCAAATCTAAGGTGTTTCCACATGTGCCTTTACACTTCCTTGCCTATTCCCACTTCCCCTTGGGTAGATATTAGTATGAACTTTGTCCTTGGGTTGCCTAGAACCCAAAAGGGAATGTATTCCATCTTTGTGGTAGTTGATAGATTTAGTAAGATGGCTCACTTCATCCCTTGCCATAAGGTTGATGATGCAAGCCATATTGCTAAACTATTCTTTAAAGAGATAGTTTGCTTACATGGAATCCCTAGAACTATAGTTAGTGATAGGGATACCAAGTTCCTTAGCCACTTCTGGAGGACCCTTTAGGCCAGGCTAGGCACTAAACTTCTCTTTTCTACCATATGCCATCCATAAATAGATGGCCAAATTAAGGTTGTTAACAAGACTATTTCTACTTTTTTGCGTGTCCTTGTTAAAAAGAATGTTAAGTCTTGGGATGAGTGTCTACCACATGTAGAGTTTGCTTATAATAGGGTAGTTCACTCCACCATCAAGCATAGTCCTTTTAATATTGCGTATGGTTTTAATCCCCTCACTTCTTTAGATCTTTTGTCTCTAGAGGTTTCAGATGACATCCTTCATATGGATGGTAAGGTAAAAGCATCTTTTATTCAAAAACTTCATGAGGAGGTTAAACACAATATACAAAAGAAAAATGATCACTATGCTCGATGTATGAATAAAAAGAAAAAACAGGTTATTTTAGATGTAGGGGATTGGGTTTGGCTTCACCTAAGGAAGGAACGCTTTCCTAACCTTAGGAAGTCCAAACTTAACCCTAGAGGTGATGGTCCTTTTCAGGTGACTAGGAGAATTAATAATAATGCTTATGTACTTGACCTCCCTGGTGAGTATAGGGTCAGTGCTACATTTAATATTTTTTGATTTTACCCCTTGTTTTACAGATGAGCTAGATGAGGATGCCTCGAATTTGAGGACAAATCCTTTTCAAGAGGGGGAGCATGACATGGCCATCACCCAGGAAGAAGCCTTGGACCCTACACAGTCTTTAGAGGTTGCCTTGGATGCTTTCAAGGGCCCTATGACTAGGTCAAGGGCCAAAAGAGCCAAGGAAGGTCTCCAAAAGCATTTAGCTTCTTCCATACATTCCTTGAGTGGGCCCAAGCCCAAGGAGGAGATATTGAAGACCCTTACCCTTTTCTCTTGCTCTATAGAAGGTAATGGGCTTGGTGTGGATGTTTGGGCCTCCTTTGGGCCTCTTCATTGGGCCTCATATATTTTGTACATATTTTCCATTCCTTTATATTTTAGGTATATTAGGACTATATTTTAGGAATTAGTCTGGGCTTTGCATAACCATTAGGTTTGGGCCACTTTTGGGCCTTGTACCTTGTTCTATTTTGCATTTGGGCTTGTATTGGGCCAATTTGAGTAGGATTTAAGATTGGGCCTTAGGAATTAATCCAAGGCCCATGGTTAGCATAGCTTGGCCGAAATTTCCAAGGAGCTATATAAGCTCCTCTCCTTTGTTAATCTCTCATAACTTGAATGATAAGAAAACTTAGAGTGAGAAACTCTCCCTTCTCTCTAGAAAGTAGAAGCTCTAGGCTCCTTTCTCTAGTCTTACCCTTTTGTCTACTCCCAAAGGTGGTGACTCTCTATACCTTATCTCTCTTCTCTCTAAAGAGTGGCAGAACCATGCTTCATTCCTCTCTTCTCCATCTCCTCTATTTTTAGACCAAAATCTCCTTAGATCTAGGTTTCCTTCTCCTTCTAACTTCTACCACAAGCTAGCTTCCACTACAAGATTCTTCTACCTTCCTCCATAAGCTTCCAAACCGTGACCATTCCTCTCTATTTTTATCAAGCATTTTGGATCTAAGAAGGTTCAAGAAGAGAAGATTCTTCAACAAAAGCTAGGAATTGAAGAAATTCCTATAACAACTTCCCTCTAGGGCATCTGTGATCTCCCTATCATTGGTTACTAAAAAAAATAGAAATCATAATACTCATACAATACTCATCATATATTTTTCATATACATCTACCATATCATCGACACATACACATCTATATACGCAGTTACATAGAAATCATTATACACAACAATCATTATTCATAACAATCATCTTAGTATACTCATGGAGATTACTACAACGATAAGGTCACGTAGGTGAACTAAGTATGAATTACTTATCTTATGAATGTACATATCAGACTTATTTATCTCAATTACACTTCTTAACTGACCGATCTTATTAGTCGTAAATTCGTATCCCTGGTATATCTTTTCTGATCCATAAATTATCTCTGGTAACTAAGCGATCTTATATTACTACTAAGTATATCACAATGCGAATTTGGGTTATTGAAAATATACTTTATCCACTTAACCTTTAGATACTATTGTATGGTTATACTTATTCCCAAAAATACTCACTAAATTCATTTGAGGTGCCACTAATACCTTTCATTATCGCTACTTACTACCACCGATTGAATAATCCTTAAATTCATATGCTATTTAAGTTGGTATTTGCTTTCACTAAACTTTACTAAATAATATTGACATAAATTTTCTTCTATTTCTCCTGAATTCTAATCCTTAGTAACATTCTCTTTAACTCATTAATTATTATATTAATTCATAAGGTTCCTCAAACCTTGCTACCACAACATGTGCAATACATAATTCATCAAGTTACATTCATCAGATATTTTGTCTCTTATGTACCACATAATTTACATATGCACATTGACATTCACCATTTTAGAATAATCATCACACAACGATTATTAGGCAAGCTCGACGTCACACTCATGGCCTACAAGGTCCTAGTGATGGAATCACAAGTACAAGCACACTTGTAATCACAACTACATAATTACTTATCTTATGCTCATGTACATCGACTTATCTAGCTTAATCTTTAGTTAAATCTTGTCAAAAAAATATATTATTTATTATCCTTAACTCGATCTAGTATTATTATTAAGCATATTACACAAACAATATCTTAATGTATCTCTTAATCACTTAACTCCTAAGTACTCAGCATCAGGTTATACTCATTTCACCCATACATTAAATTTATTCAAGGTGCCAATAACCCTTATCCCTAACGTGTAACTGGCATCACTAGATAAGTTATCGTAATTCCTTTTATTCATTCATCGACTAGATTAGTGTTGCCATTAAGTTGTTTTAATCCTTTTTATCCTAAGCAAGTACCTATTTATTAGATCATACTAGTTATTCCAACATAATTTCCTCATTCCCTCCTAGTTTTTTATTCTTAACATTCTCCTTTTTAGCTTATTAAGCTTTCATTATTATGTATTAATTAACATGACATATGACCATGTTACTTCTATTTTCCAACATTTTAACGCTACTTATATATATATATATGTGCACTCTAATTCTTTTATTTATGATTATTCTATCTAGTCCATTTTAAAGCTTTTTCATATTCTTTCTGAAAATACTATTTTTTCCTAATATCTTATCAGAACGTGTTATTCCTTTCCAGAATACTACTTCCCAAATACAATATTAGAACTTTTAATTCCTTTCTTTATCCATTACTCTTTTTCTCTAACTTTTAATGTAAAATCACCATTTCTTTTCTAAAAATCTCTTTTCCTAAAAATATCACTTTTGGGTCAAATAACTTTTCCTTAATAATTTTCTTTCAAAATTACTTCTCATTCACATGCATAAAAGAAATCATGTTACCCAACTCTTTTAACTATATACTTCTTTTATTACCATCAATTTCCTCCAATCATTTTATAAAAACTATCTTGATATTTTTCTCAAAACATTGACAATACCGTATAGTCCCAAAATAAGGCATGATGGTAGTTGAACCGGAAAACATTTTCTTATGCGTGATTAGTTTGATTTATTCGTAAGATACTAGTTAGTAAATTAAATTAATTTAGTGGCGCTTACCGGATAAATGAATTACATAATATAATAAAAAATTTATAAACATATACAACTATATCAAATTCTTCAACTGTGCCTACTTTACTATCCTAACTTTTGGTAGTTTTTACGTAATAGCTTTACTTGGATAAAATTTTAATGAAATACTCGAACTTTGATATGCTTTTAAAGGAAATTATCAGAACACATAAAATCGCAAAACATGAACATAATCGCACTGGCATCGATAAATCGCATAATTCCTAATCTGCCCATCGGATCATTGTGAAAATCAAAGGGGTTGTTCCCGAATGCTAAAAACATGATACTGGGTAATTTATAGCAATTAAAATGAAGTGAGACCCCTTACCTCAAGATAAGCTCACGGATTTGGTGAGGAAAAAGGAACCAGACACCGTAAGAATTACCAATCGTAACCCAACTCATCATTGCAGCTCCTGATCGCTCAAAAATATGTAAAATTTTTCAAGCCATCAAGGGTCACGACCAACCAAGAGAAAATCATAAACAACCATGCATTGATTAATTTTAAAGAACCATTCATCGATAGTTCATCGTTCTACTCTAAATTCTTCGTACTTCATCGCCAATCATCGTCGATCGTCCTTTGATACCTAGAAAACTCAACATGCAATATTCAAGAGGGAAAGGGGTCACGGTTTTGGGTTCAAAAATAGAGGATAACAACCACAAAATTGCATGAACAAATCTGATTTCTATAGGAGAAGGGACAAGAACCAAGAACCAATAATCAAAGGTTTAAAATTTCACCTTGCCTTGCCTAGAAAGCTCATGGCCAAATAGGAGAAAAATGCAAGGTTTTGGCTTGTTGATTCTCCACAAGTATAATAGTAAGGAACAAGGAAAATAAAGGCCTTTTTGAGTCGTATGGGTGTGATTATAAAGTGAAAAAGGTAAGGTACAAATTCTATTTTTTGAAGTTAAAAAAAATGGTGAAGTGTTTGAGAGGTGATCATGATTTGTAAGGGATTTTAGGTAGCAACATAGTGTGCATCGCTTAATCTAGAGGGGAATGGTATGGTAGAAGGCATGAAGTGATAGAGGAAGAGTGGGGATAAATCTGTTTTTGTGTCTTAGAAGAATATTAAGGTGTTGTTAAGACAAAGGAATTTTTTTTTGCATGCTAACCTTGGGTGCTCCTAGTGTTTCACAGCTGCATGGGGAGAAAGATGAGAGGTAAGTGGTTGCCATTTGTCCAACAAGCTCTTCTCTTGCAAGTCGGATTGCAAGACAAGGGGTTAAGAGAAGAGAACAAGTGTCTCATGGGTGGTAGGAGGTGATAGGACTATTTTTGCATAGGGCTGGTGTGGCACAATCCTTGGGCGTCAACTTGTCTTGTGTTTTTGAAAGGGTTAAGGAGAAAATTTGAAAAAGACAAAACATAAAAGTTGCAAATCTATGTCTTTTCTTTAAAATGAGGTATGGTACGTAAAAATCAAACATTGGATGAAGGAGGTATGCCCCAAATATAAAAACTATTCCAAGTTGTGATGTTTTATAGACTAGTGAACAAAATAAAATTTCTGGGACAAATGGGTAGGGATTAGCTTTCGAGCCCTTGATCAAAGTTGTAGAGGAATAAGTATAGAAAGGTTTAGAGAAAGAATCGTTTAATTTCATGATCATACGAGTGAGAAAAGTGGAAATTACTAAACATAGGTCAAGTTGTAACATTGAACACAAGAGTTAGTGCAATATTTTTAATTATGAGACCAAATGAGTAAGAATTAGATTTCATGGTAAACATCAAAGTTATAGGAAATTTTGATACAAAATTTTTGAGATAAGAACAACTTAATTTCATTAATGGGAGAGGAAGTTATGCTAAAAATATGAACAGGTGCATAGAATAACTCTAACGATTAACTCGTTTTTATTAAAATAAATTCTTAGGGAACTGAGTGGCTGTATTCAAACCTCAGGCCCTTCACAAAAGTCATAGAGAATTTTGTTATGGAAATTATAAGACTAGGTTTGCATGAATCAAAGGTCCTATGAGAAAGTTATCATTTTTCGGATGAACCAAGCGTAGGTTAAAGGAATTAAATAACAAGATTTTAGAGTACAAATACTTGGTTCTTAATTTTGGGGATGACAGAGTATGAATCAAGGTTTAGGGTTAGAAATAGAGATTAGAGATCTCTTCATAACAAAGAGATCAGGACCAAAATCATTTAGTTCTAAGATCGTACGGGAAAGTTAGGCCTAAATCACAGAAGGTTCCTAGGCTAGGTTCAGGGGTTCAAATTGAATGGATCATTTCTTTGGAAAACAAGGTTGATAAGGTCCGAATTGGGATTCGGTCCCTTTAAGAAAAGTTTCTAAAATTTTGAAACACTTTTTCAAGAACCGACTGTGCTATAATTGGACATCCCAAATTATATGCACGATCAAATGTGAAGAATGTTTGAGGTATAGTTGGGCCTGCTGGACCGAGCCTATCATCCTTGATTTACCACATGAAGGTCCTAACAGGACTAGTTTTGTCTCAGGCCGAAGTGCCAGAATTGAATTGCTCACTAGGTCTCATAATTCAAATCTAGGAAGCCGATAATATTTTATTATTAAATATATAAATAAATAAATGATGATCAAATAAATACGAACTTGATAAAAATTTAGTTAGTAGATATTTACCAAGTAATTATTAATAATTTATTGAATACTTGACTGAATAATTATCAAATAACCAACTAAGTCAAAATTCTTATCGATTAAATAATTGATTATTAAACAAAATCATAATCAGTTATATACACCTCAAATTATATAATTATTAAGTGAATATTAGCATTAGTTATTAGATATTAAATCGATTATTTTATTGATTTATATCCTGATTAATATAAATTCCTATCACCTATAATTAATCATTGTGATTAATAAGTGGAAATTTTACTAACTATTACAACTGAATTAGGCAAGACTAAACAATGTATCTACTATTATCCTCTTATCCTTTCTTCTCTTTAAATATCGGCGCATCCTTTAATCTTCCTTCTAGTTCTCTATTCTCTTCCAAGTTAAATTTCTTAGCCACCTTTACTTAATTTCCTTATATTCACCTCAAGGGATCGGGCCAAAAGCCTCAAGCTTCCCTTTGAAAGCTTAACAGAGTATCCTTAAGAGTTTTAAGGGATTGGGTTCCTACTATCAAAAAACAAGGCTATTACATAATTTGCATTCTTATGGTAACTCATTAGTGGTTATTCGGTTTGTCTTAAGTTGTTGACCGGTAATTAAGAATAAAAAGGGTGTACATTATCATCCATCATATTTTGGGGTACTTACTCGCATCTTAGTGCGCTATCAACTTATCATATTAATGTCCAATACCTTTCCATCATATTATTTTTATCCCCACATCATTCTAGGACCCTATCAAGACCCATTCTTACTTTACATTTGACATTACAATTCATAACAGTATTCATACACAGTTCTTACATTGTTATCATATACACTCTTCTTATGTTTATACATAAATGTACACTTTAGATAGTTCATCTAGAAATACACACAGATTCAAGTATCATATCAATCAATCATACATGCAATTCTATCTAATTGGTATACTTTTTGTACAATAAATAAAATATATTTTATTCGATGTAATTTGGTGAACCTATAAAATATTATTCTAGTCACTTGATCAACATATCTTTCGTTCCTTTTAAATCTGGTTATTTATTCATGATTCACTAATAGTTATCAGTATATACTTATATATATATAATATTCATAAAATTCTCAAAATAGAATTTGATTATAGAAATTTTATGGGTTCGATTAATTTTATTATAACTTAATTTAATATTATTATCATCACTTTTCGGACCCTCGGTGTCTATGCGTTCCTTATCTCTAAATATTTGTCATCAACTTGTTAGGTCCCACCTATTTTTCAGACTTTATAAAATGTTTCTATTTTATTTATGAAATACGGGCTATCTTTCAGCTTATTAATCTTCTCTTTAAATGATAAAGAGTATATATCTTCTCATAATTTAATGACTATAATTTTAGAAATTAATTACTTGACAAGGAAAGATTCAGATAATTTCAAGATATAAAAATTTAACCATTGTCTTTATAGGTATGTTTTCTTGAATTAATATTCATAATTTTTAATGATAATAGTACAATAATGATAATAATAATAATAGGAATAATGATGATGATAATAATAATAGTAATAATAACAATAACAATAACAATATTAATAGTGATAATAATAAGAATAATAATAATATCAATAATAATGAGTAATAATAATAATAATAATAATAATAACAATAATTATAATATTAATAGTAGTAGTAATAATAATAACAATAATAACAACAACAACAATAAAAATAATAATATGGTTAATTTTATTTGTTGTAATAACTTTGGTAGAATTGGTTAAATATCTATTTTGCATCGTAAATATTGGAACTAACGCGGTTGAGGACAAATATAACTACATAAATGATAAATCACACTCCAAAATAATTATTTTGGACATTTGGGCATAAATTAATTACACGATAAAGGCCAAATGTCGTCCATCCTTATACCCCTACATATTTTTAAGATTTATTAATCGGAACCCACATCGACATCCAGTGTCTTCACAGTCCAGTACCTAGCATATCCACTTAGTCACCAGAGTTAGCAACAATTAAGCACAATCAATTAACCATATACACAATAATAAAATATTAATAAAACTCAAATAACTTAGTTTAATAATGTTTTCCCAAACCTGTCTTTCGGAAGGGCAAGGTCCCAAAGGAACATTAACCAGTTTGAACACATGGTTCACCCCAAAATACCTAAGGATATACCCGCTTACCTGAGGTGTCTCTTTTCTCGCTACTAGACGAAATGGCAAAAACTCAACGTTCAAATAGTAGTTTCAATCGATGATCTGGCTACGTTGTTAGAATCTATGCGACGATTAGAGCCCAATTATGGTAACATGAAAAGAATTAAAAAAAGGGAGAAAGATGGTGTGGTGGCTGTTTTTAGGTGTTAGAGGGTGGTTTTTAGGTGGTGGAGACGTTTTTGGGTGGAGGAAGGAAAATGGCAAAGATTAAAGGTGGTTTCGCGATGGAAACGGAGGAAAATAAGGTGGTTTAGGGGGTAGTGATGGCAAGTGGATTTTGATGTGGAGAAATAAGGGGGCTGTCTATTTATAGGAAATTTTGGTCGTCGGGTTGAGATTTAATTGGTATTGGGTAGAACCCTAGTTACGATTTTTAATGTTCAACTTTGAGAATTTGAAAAAGTGCCCAACATGAACTTATAGATCTTAATTTTTTCTTTGAAATAGTATATTGTACATGAAAATCAAACATCTAGAGCAAGAGTTATGCCTGAAAGAAAAATCAAATATCCGGATCAAGCGTTCTTGTGGAGAAGATTGAGAGAAAAACTCAGCAAAGGTGTAGAGAGTGAGGTTTCATGGAATTGGATCAGAGGAGGAAGATGAAGTGGTTCGTTTCTTCTTGGAGGCATGGGGAGTTGAGAGAGATGAAGGAGTATCCATAGGAGAGGTTCTGTTCGTGTGAAGAAAAAAAGGAAGTCTGGAAAATTAAACAGGACTCAAGTTTTACGTGAAACCTGTGTGTTGTAATCGATTACAGGATATTAGTAATCGATTACAATATGTCATTTACGATGGGTTATGGGGAGACGTGGTGTTAGGCATGTAAGGAAATGTTGGAAAAGGAATCAGAGCATTTGAAAAGATAAAGAATTAATTAATTTGAATTGTCAGTTTTGGAAGAACGTGTGTAGAGGGATTTGAAAAGAGAGAATAAAATAATTGAATTGAATTATCAGTTTGTGAAAAGGTGGATTTTAAAATTTAAATGTGTTTTGAATTTTAAAGGAGAATTAAATAGAGAGAGAGAGAAAGAAAGAGAAACGGTTGAATGAATCACGGGGAACTGTGGCAGACGTGTGGTAATGTCAAAGGAGTGAAGGTACCTAACTCTTCATTTTCTGCCAACGTTTTAACGAAGAATGGTAATTGGTTATAACTATTGAGTAATCGATTACAATAACTGATACCCTTGTAATCGATTACGAATATTAAGTAATCTATTACATGAAGATTAATAATGCCTAAATCATTTCTAATATGAAAGAATTTTTCCTTTAGTAAAGGTTTGGTAAAGATATCAGCTAATTGTTTTAAGGATTCTACAAATTCTAAAACATAGTCACTTTTTTGAACATGGTCTCTAATAAAATGAT
Organism: Clitoria ternatea; assembly: GCA_037962975.1. Taxonomy (NCBI): domain Eukaryota; kingdom Viridiplantae; phylum Streptophyta; class Magnoliopsida; order Fabales; family Fabaceae; genus Clitoria; species Clitoria ternatea. The sequence goes on from CM075672.1 coordinate 81,716,148, forward strand.
GATAAATTTCTATATGTTTGGTTCTAAAGTGTAGTACAATATATTTAGAAAGATTTATAGCACTTGTATTATCACATTTGATAGGAATATCATATAGGGAAATGCCATAATCTAGTAGCTACTCTTTTATCCATAAAATTTAAGCGCAACAACTACCAACGGTGACATATTCCGCTTCAATAGTAGATAAGGCTACACTGTTTTGTTTCTTACTATATGATAAGTGTTTATTGAGTATTGATTTCATGCTTCAATTTGACCTATTTTTGATAAGAATTCAACTGAAAGTGTACATAATTGAGCATGAAATCTCTTATGAAAAATTCTTTGTGTAAAAAGACTAAATCTTCAAACTCTTAAGAAAAATTGCTTCAAAATTCTTAACAAGTTACAGGAATTCAAGGGGGCTAAGTTGAGCAACGATGAACAAGCTACAACATGAAGAAATAAGCATCAAGCCTCCTCACGCTTAAGCATGAGGAAGGGATGCTTGGGCGAGGGACACAATGGCAAAATCAAGCATCAGGACCCTTCCACACTTAAGCGTGAGAAGGGGGCGCTCGAGCGTGAATGCCAATAAGAGAAAGCCACGCTTAAGCGTGAATGGGCGTGAAAGGCAGCATCAATTCTTCTCCTCATGCTTGAGCTTGAACACCACATGCTTGAGCGTGAGCCCGAGCACGCTTGAGCGTGACTCTGGGCGTGACCAAGCGTAGGTAACACAGAAGCTACAAGAAGGCATCAGGTCACTCACGCTTGAGCTTGACCATTAAGCTCAAGCGTGACTCATGCAGTATGGGATTTTTAATTTAATATTAACCAATGGTGTGATGCCAACTCAACCACTTTGAGGTGTTTTTACATGTCTCAGAATATTCCTTCATGGGCTCTATGCAAGTGGGCAAGGGAAGCTGAAGCATAACCCCTATAAATTAAGCAGAAAATAGGGCATCTGAGATATACGGGATATGAATCATTCCCTGCATCTCTTGTAAAATCCAATCTCTCCATTATTCCTTTTACCTTCTGTATTCATTTCCAAATTTTCTTGAAGTGAAAATGCAAAGCATGAGTAACTAATTTTCCTTTATTGGGATTGGTTGTAATCAATTCAAACCTGAAGTAATGCTGCTATAAGTTTTTATGTATGTTAATGAGATTTGATACTTTCTGTATTTCAGTCTGCTATTCCACTACTTTCTTGTTTTAAGTTTTCTTAAGTATACTGGGAAGTAACTTTTGGAAGCAGATCTGAATGAAATACTCATTGTGAGTAGCTGACCAGGGATGGCATCTAACGTAATAAACGTCCAAACAATCGATCGCTAATGATAGAATGATTTCAAAGGGACTGAGGGATCATCAGTTTGAAATCATTCTTAGGAATTTTACAGTCGAGGGATCAATACAAATGACTTTGATTGTGACATAGAAATTATCATTTCAAATTACATATATGCAATTTATTCAGCTTATGAAAGTTGAGATGCGATGAAACCAATCCTAGTTTTCCAAATCTGATTTTTTGTCAAACACTTTACTGTCATTATTTTTATTCAACACTTGCTGTTTCTTTTGTATTCAATCTTTTGCACAACAAAATCAAAACAAATCTTTTATCAAAATCAATTCAAGAACTAAGATCTTCAAACCAACACCTTCTCAGTGGAACGACATCTATACTATACTACAATTACTATGTTTAAACTTGGCACAAACATTCCATTAAGTTCATATTATACAAACTTGATTCTCTTTCCTTGAACACTTCATTTCTTTATATGATCTAATAAAAATCATTACCAAGTTTTGGCACCGCAGCCGGGGAGGTGATTCAAGTTTGAATATTTTAGCATTGAATTGACAAGACTTTAAATAAATTTCATTTATTTTCATTTTTCATTTTTGTGTGCTTAATTTATGATATTGAGAGGAAAGGGAACAAAAGAACAACTTGCATTTGATCCAGAGATAGATAGGCTCCTCAAGAAAATCAAGAAAGCCAAGCAAAAGCATAACTTCCACACTGGAGAAACTTCCTCTGACAGAATGGCAGATGTCAATAGCAACAATCAGAATCCACCAAGAAGAACACTGGGAGATTACACTTTACAACAAGGACCTAGACATTACTCAAGCATTGTTATTTCAAATACAATAAGGGCTATAGAAATGAAACCTGCTTTTCTTAGTTTAATTAGTTCCAACCAATTCCATGGAATGACAAGTGAAGATCCATATACTCACTTGGTCACATTCTATGAATTAGTTGGAACCATGGGATTTGACCAAGATGTTATTGATGCTGCATATTTAAGACTATTTCCTTTCTCTTTGAATAGTTGGAACATAGTTGAAGAAAAGTTCCTACAAAGACTTTTTCCTCCATCTAGATTCATAAAGGCCAAGTCAGATATTACAATATTTAGACAAGGCCAAGATGAACCTTTTTGTGAGGCATGGGAATGTTTTAAATCACTTCTCAGGAAATGCCCAAACCATGGACTTGAAGATATTGCACAGCTTAATATCTTCTATAGTGGTCTGAAGGCTGACACTAAAATGATACTAGATGCAGCAGCAGGAGGTACCATGATGACAGGGGATGCTGACCAAGCCACAAGGATAATAGAAGCTTTATCCTCAACAGATTACCAAGCTCAACATGATCGTCAGCAAGTTCAAAGGAAAGGAGTCCTTGATTTAAACACCACAGACACTATTCTAGAGTGGAACAAAATTCTGACCCAACAATTGGAAGCATTGACTAAAAAGATATCCAATCTTCCATAATAATTACATGCATTGCAATCATCACAACCAATGCAAAAACAAATACCTGCAACATGTAATTTCTGTGGAGGAGACCATCCAAATGAAAACTATGGCTCATAAGAAGTAGCTGTATACTTCATAAACAACCAAAGAAGGTCTGGTAATTTCAATTCAAATTTTTCTAACCAACCATTTCAAGGATGGAGAAGTAACCAAAATCAAGTCCAAGGATGGAAGCAAGAGCCTAGCTCTTCAAATAAACCATATCAAAATAATGGTCCTTCTTTGGTGGAAAGAACTTCTAGATTAGAGGACACCTTGGAGAAATTCATGCAAGCTTCTCTCGCAAATCAAAAGAACACTGAGGCATCACTCAGGAACTTGGAAACACAAGTGGGATAACTAGCCTGACAAGTTGCTGAAAAACAGAGGCCTCATCATGGAGCAAACACTGAAACAAACCCAATAGAGCAATGCAAGGCTGTGACCACACTGAATGAGGAAACAACTGAGCTAACAAATAGACATAGTACTATCATCCACAAGGCAGTACCTCATAACACCAAAGATCCAGGGAGTTTCTCTATTCCTGTCACTATTAGAAATCTTTCAAAAAGAAACGCTTTATTAGATCTTGGTGCTAGTGTAAATTTGATGCCATTATCCATACTTAAAAAGATAGGGGATTTTTCAGTAAAACCAACAAAAATGACTTTAAAACTAGCAGATCAATCAATAAAAACCCCCTATGGTATTACTGAAAATGTTATGGTCAAAATTGATAAATTTGAATTTCATGAGAATTTTGTTATCATAGATATGGAGGAAGACTCTGAAGTTCCCCTAATTCTGGGAAGACCATTTATGAAAGCAGCCAGGGTCATCATAGATATGGATAATGGAAAGCTAAAATTGAGAGTGCAAGAAGAAGAAGTCAGTTTCACTGTTTTTAAAACAAATAAATACTCTGAAGATAAGAAAAGTTGTGTCATAGGTTCACTTGAAAATCTGAATTAAAGAAAGTCAAGGCCCGACTTGAGAGAGGAGGTGGAAAAACTTAATACTCTCATCCACCAGCTGCATGATCCATATTGAAAAATCTAACAGCCGTCAAGCTAAAGACGATAAACAAGCACTTTTTGGGAGGCAACCCAACCTTTTTACATTTTGTTAATTTCAGTTTAAGTAATTTTTATGTTGTGTTTAAAGTTTTCCTTTATTTCTCAGGTTAAGTCATCACAATCATCACCCATCTTTTAACTTTAAGAGATAACATTGCCAAGAAAAAGACAAGTTTAGCCAAATTCAAGCATCCGGCTCAAGCATGAATTACTACGCTCAGGCGTAACCAAAACAAAAGCTTCCACGCCCAAGCATGCCTATGTGAGTATGATTCTGTTTGAAGTTAAGGGCAAGCATGATCTTCCCAGCTTAAGCGTGAATTGTTGAAAGAACCAGGGGTCACTCCACGCTTGAGCGCCCCTATCCACGCTTAAAGCACGTAGTAAAAAGGTCTGACCAGGAAGCTGATGCTCAGGCGCGAGGTTGTTACGCTTAAGCGAGCAACATTAACGTGATTTTGTTTTAAATTTGTTTAGGCGAATAACTACATGCTTAAGCAAAGGAATAAAAACTGCATCGGAACCTAGTTTCTTCATACACACTTAAGCGTGTGTTTAGAGCGCTTAACCGCTAGTTTAAAAAATTTCAGTCACACCTAAGTGTGATCCATCCAAGCTTAAGCGCAATTCTCATTTTTCTTAAAAAGATGACCGCTCTCAAGCGCCATTCTCCCACGCTCAAGCGTGAAACAATTCATCTTTGTCATACGCTCAAGTGAATCTAAAAGTGAACACTGGTGGAAGATCACGCTTAAGCATGATATACTCATGCTTGAGCGAGAGTTTTTAAAACTGCCCCTAATACTAATAAATGCAGCATTTTGTAACTTCCCACTCCTGTAACCACCCATTATCACCTCTGTCTTTCAAATTTCATAATTGACTAGCCCATTTTCACTAATCACCCCATTTCCTCTTGCATCATAACTTACATTAAGCATTCTCACTATATTTCATTAACAATTCACTTTAAGGGTCACTGTACTTTCTATTCTCTGCATCAACTTCAGATTCTTCAAGGTAACCACTGAACTTTTCTATTTTGATTTTCATTACCTTGTGAAGCAGGAATGATAACCCCTTTTAGGAATGCATGCATTGAAGTCTGAAAAATTTCTTTATATCCATTCCTACTATATGACTACCATGATGCAAAAATACTCTATACTTGATTATTTTCTGGGTTGTTTAAAAAGGGGATGGGTGCTATTACTTCTCAAAATTCTTTGTAGTGCATGTTAATTGTTTGTGAAAAGTCCTGTAAGAACTTACTTTGCATATTGGTCATGATCTCCATCATACATGATAAGCAATGGTATTTATATAGTCTACAATTTTGACATAGGACACTGCACTTATGGTTTTTCTTTGTCATCCTTATTATATTATCATCATTTAAAGTTATGCCTCTTGCACAGATGGCAAGAGTTAAACAAAGTGCCCTTCCTTCTTCACCAAAGAACACTGCAGGATCATCAAGGACAAATAAGGGAAAACGGCCAAGGACAAATGACCAAGACAGCGCCCCAAGATTCATAACCAAAGATAAGAGTAGGCGCTATAAAGATATTTCTAATTGGACATTCATACCAAAAAGAAAGGTAGATTTGGCCCTTGGAGAATACGATTCTTTCTTGCAAGTCATCAGAAGAAGAAATTGGCTAAAAATCTACTATCCCAAAGACAAATATCATCCTGAAATTGTCTGGGAATTTTATGCCAATGCCTGGCCCAAGGAAGGTGCAGGAGATAGAAGGACCTATGTAAGAGGACATGTGCTTTCTTATGGCAGAGATGCTATCAACACTTACTTAGGTAATCTCATGGAATTAGAGGAAGGAGAAACTTGTCAGTAGGGAGAAATGAGACTGCAGAATCAGGAAATCCCTGCCCGAGATATAGAGGCAGCCATATGCATCCCTGGTCATCACTTCCAAACTGGCCAAGGGGAACAACCAATACGTATCCTGAGAAAGGATATGACTACCCCTTCTCAAGTTTGGACTTCATTCTTACTTACAAATGTGGCCCCAAATGCCCATGTATCTGATTTGATTTATGCCAGATGTTATCTGTTATATTGTATTTTACAGGAAAACATCACCATTGATTTGGCACAGATTATCTCAGACGAAATCCACAAATTTACCACAGTAGAGCAAAAATACTCTCAAGCAGGCCAAAAGGTTAAGGGAAGTTTATGATTTCCAGCTTTTATCACTGACTTCTGTGAAGTGCAGGGAATTATAGTTCAAGACCTGAAGCCTATCAGGCCTCCTATCAATAGGAACTTCATAGAAAAACACTACACCAACACCCGGCCTGCCCAAGAGCCTCAACAGGAACCTCAAGAAGCACAACAACAAGCACCACCACTAGCAGGATCAGAACCTGCCCTCCTCCTCTTAGCTCAGAATCATTGATGATCCTAGAAGCAATCCACCAGCTCAAGATCCAGAACAACCATCTCTTGTTACAACAGAATGCTAATCATCGAGGTTTGATGCACATACGTCATGGCTTATACCATAGCAGTCCTCCAGGACAACCTAATCCCTAGATGGATCCAATCTAATTTGAAGCCCACGTTGCTTATCCTGGGGACATGCGTCCTTTCTTGGGAGGGGGCGAGACTTCACAAGCTCGACCAAGACCTTCCTCACAGGGACCTCCAGTAAGGGAAGTAGAAGATGATTCTTTAGAGGACAAATGATGAGTTTTACTGCTTTAGTTTTATTTGCTTTAGTTTTATCACTTTAATTTTTCCTCTCCAAACTTTTTTGATTGACATTTTATGGTTTTTACTTTTAGTTTTTGATAGTCTGACACTACTGCAGCATACTTTAGTAATTTTGAAATTTTTCTGTGATTATGTGTTTGGATACAACATTACTTGAAACTGAAACATTTTTTAAAAAAAAAACCCAATAAAGAATAAAATTTTTGAGAAAAGAAAAGTTTCTAGGCAACAAAATCTTTTTAGTAACACTGATTTTTAAAGGCGGAATGGCTTAATTAAGAACCAGGAAATTGGAATAAATGTATTTTTCATTATTTACATACTCGAACCTTTTTCTGTTGGAATATGGAAATATGCCTTATAACCCGGTGAGTAGTGAGAAATTTAAACACCGAGAGTATCATTAGAAGTTGTTAAGTTTGCATTGCCTACTTTTCTGATTAACCTCTTTTGTAAGAAATAAAGCAAGGAAACGATAAAGGCAATTTTGAAAATAAAATTAGCCCAGAGCCAAAAAGCTACCCTAAAAAATATACCCTATTCTTTGGTAGCCCATTTTTTAGCCAAAAATTTTATTCTATAAAAACACCCTAACCCAAGCATGAGAAATAAACTCCTACCTTATCAGCATGTTTATTTTTGAAAGGAGCATAAAATACTTTTCCAAAGGGTGATGAAAGAAGTAGAGGCTGAGAAAGGCAATACTAAAGAAAAATAGTAAGTTCTCCATCCAAAAATTTAAACAAAAAGGAGAACTAGAAAAAAAAGAAATAAAGAATTCTGTAGTTTAAAAAGGAAGAAGCCTCATACTTTGAAAATTTTAAAACATATGCTCTTCTTCGTGCATGCACTTTGAATCCAAGAAAAACCAAGAATTCTTATTTAGCCCAGCCTCATTACAACCCTGAAAAGACCTTTCTGATCTCTGTTGTTCTTATGATTTTGATTTGATTGGAAATGACTGGCAATGTTAACTAGGCAGTTCTCATGATGGATATATGAAACAGACACCCAGTAAAAGATAATAGGAGTTCCTTATTCTTACAGTAATTGGCTACTTGCTTTGTGAGTAATTAAATGGTGCATTACATTTCAAAGGAATGGGTATTAAGGATGTTATTTACCTAAAAAAGAATTTACTATCTTAAAGATTTTGTTTACAACTGAACCTGATCTTTATGAATGCTTGATTGTTAAATCTAATTCTTTTTACTTGAGGACAAGCAAAAATCTAGGTTAGGGAGAGTTTGATAAATGTTTATTGAGTATTGATTTCTTGCTTCAATTTAACCTATTTTTGATAAGAATTCAACTGAAAGTGTACATAATTGAGCATGAAATCTCTTATGAAAAATTCTTTGTGTAAAAAGACTAACTCTTCAAACTCTTAAGAAAAATTGCTTCAAAATTCTTAACAAGTTACAGGAATTCAAGGGGGTTAAGTTGAGCAATGATGAAGAAGCTACAACATGAAGAAATAAGCATCAGGCCTCCTCACGCTTAAGCATGAGGAAGGGACGCTTGGGCGAGGGACACAATGGAAAAATCAAGCATCAGGACCCTTCCACACTTAAGCGTGAGAAGGGGGCGCTTAAGCGTGAATGCCAATAAGAGAAAGCCACGCTTAAGCATGACTGAGCGTGAGAGACAGTATCAGTTCTTCTCCTTACGCTTGAGCTTGAACACTATACGCTTGAGCGTGAGCCTGAGCATGCTTGAGCATGACTCTGGGTGTGACCAAGCGCAGGTAACACAGAAGCTACAAGAAGGCATCAGGTCACTCATGCTTTAGCATGACCATTAAGCTCAAGCATGACTCATGCAGTATGGCATTTTTAATTTAATATTAACCAATGGTTCGATGCCAACTCAACCACTTTGAGGTGTTTCTGCATGTCTCGGAATATTCCTTCATGGGATCTATACAAGTGGGCAAGGGAAGTTGAAGCATAACCCCAATAAATCAAGCAGAAAATATGGCATCTGATATATTTGGGATATGAATCATTCCCTGCATCTCCTGTAAAATCCAATCTCTCTATTATTCCTTTTACCTTCTGTATATTCAAATTTTCTTGAAGTGAAAATGCAAAGCATGAGTAACTAATTTTCCTTTATTGGGATTGGTTGTAATCAATTCAAACCTAAAGTAATGCTGCTGTAAGTTTTTATGTATGTTAATAAGATTTGATACTTTCTGTATTTCATTCTGCCATTAATGCCTGAAGGTACTTGATTACTATTTTCTTGTTTTAAGTTTTCTTAAGTATACTGGGAAGTAACTTTTGGAAGCAGATCTGAATGAAATACTCGTTGTGAGTAGCTGACCAGGGATGGCATCTAACGCAATGAATGTCAAAACAATCGATCGCTAATACTAGAATGATTTCAAAGTGACTAAGGGATCAGCGCTTTGAAATCATTCTTATGAATTTTGTAGTCGAGGGATCGATATAAATGACTTTGATTGTAACGTAGAAATTATCATTTCAAATTACATACATGCAATTTATTCAACTTATGAAAGGTGAGATGCGATGAAACCAATCCCAGTTTTCCAAATCTAATTTTTTCTCAAACACTTTACTGTCATTATTTTCATTCAACACTTGCTGTTTCTTTTGTATTCAGTCTTTTGTACAACAAAATCAAAACAAATCTTTTGTCAAAATCAATTCAAGAACTAAGATCTTCAAACCAATGCCTCCTCAGTGGAACGAAATCTATACTATACTATAATTACTGTGTTTAAACTTTGCACAAACATTCCATTAAGTTCATATTATACAAACTTGATTCTTTTTCCTTGAACACTTTATTTCTTTGTATGATCTAATAAAAATCATTACCACTATGCCATGATATTAATGTAGAGCCTATCATGTGACATGTTCCACTAGTGGTTTTTCTATCAGTTTTAGATTCAATAAAGTCAGAATCAGAATAACCTATCAAACTATAGGATGATCTTCTAGGGTACCATAATCCTAGGTTTATGGTTTCTATTAAATAATGCATAAATCATTTTACTATTTTAAGGTGAGATTCTTTAGGATCTACTTGAAACGAGCACATAAGCATACACTAAAGATAATAGCTAGTCTACTAGTTGATAAATAAAGAAGGGATCCGATCATACCTCTATATATCTTAACGTCAACGGATTGTCCTACTTCATCTTTGTCCAAGTAGCAGGTAGTGCTCATTGGTGTTGATATTTGTTTAGCATTTTCCATTCCAAACCTTTCCAGAAGCTCTTTGTAGTATTTTGATTCATTGATGAATATTCCATTATTGGTTTGTGTAATGCCTCGTCCGCTTTTCAAGAATGAACGACTCTCCCCATAAACCAACACGAGACATTTCCAATGTGCTTTATTCTTAATCACACACTTCCTAAGAACTTCCCAGGAGGTAACCTATCCTAGAATTTCTCCAAGTTAAGTACGTTTAACCTTGGTGTCCTTAAGTGATGGACTACCGAAAAGGAAAATGCATTTGTTGGTATAAGTAGTACAAATTAATTCCTTTAAACTATCCTCAACTGTATAGTCCCATACCTATACAGTCTTTAGATCACTCATATTCTAGTATGTATTTGGTGTATTCATGTGTCCCTCCCACTAGAAGCCTGCCAAGAGTCGCTCCTTGTCCGTGCTTATGCACCGATGATCACTCTCTACCGTCAATAGTGCCTGAGATGTCACATTCCCTACTGAAAACCTGTCAGGAGTCGTTCCTTGTCCGTGCCTATGCACCGACAATCACTCTTCACCCTCAACAGCACCAGGATGTCACAATTTTCTTTATTTGAAGACCAAGGAAGAAATTTAATTCTCCCATCATGGATATTTCAAATTCTCTTTTTATGATATTTGAAAATTCCTGACAAAAAGATTCATTAGTGGCACCAATATAATATCATCTACATAGATTTGAACTAGAAGAATATCATGCTTATGCCTTTTAATGAATAATGAAGTGTTAACCTTTCCCCTTGTAAATTCATTATCCAAAAGATACTTGCTTAAACGATCATACCAAGCCCTAGGGGCTTGTTTTAAGCCATACACGGCTTTCCTTAATCTAAAAACATGATTAGGAAATTTAGATTTTTTGAACCCGGGATGTTGATCTACATACACTTCTTCTTGAATATAGCCATTAGGAAAATCACTTTTAATATCCATTTGATAAAGCATGAAGTTCATTATTGATGCAAAGTCAAGTAACATTCTAATTGCTTCCAATCTAGCTAGGGGCATAAGTTTCTTCATAGTCAATTCCTTCCTCTTGGTTATATCCTTTTGCCACTAATCTAGCTTTGTTTCTAATCACTATACCATTTTCATCCAATCTAGCTTTATTTCTAACTACTAATTCCCATACTTGATTTCTTTCAAATTGATTTAATTCTTCTTGCATGACGATTATCCAATGTCCATTGATCATAGCTTCTTTTATATTTTTAGGTTTTATTAATGAAACAAAAGCCATATTACCGCATGCATCTTTGAGAGATTTTCAAGTGGTTACCCCTTTTGATATGTCACCAATGATGTTGTCAAGGGGTGATTCCTTGAGAATCTCCACTCCTTTGAAAGGTCGATTATCCCTTGTTCAGGTATCTCTTTAGTTGTATCTTTAATGAGATCATCTTCTTTGGCTTGGTCTTTATCTCTGCTGTTGTTCTTTTCCATTAATTCAATTAGATCATTAATAACTTCTTTTTTAGGCTTCAAAAGGTCAGTCTTATCAAAAGCAACATGAATTGATTCCTCTATTGTCATTGTTTTCTTATTAGATATTCTACAAGCTTTACTATTTGATGAATTTCTAAGAAAAATTCCTTCGTCGGATCTAGCATCAAATTTTCCTAAATTATCTTTACCATTATTTAAAATAAAACATTTATAACCAAAAATATGGAAGTATGAAATATTAGGCTTTCTTCCTTTGTATAGTTCATATGGTGTTTTCTTTAAGATAGGTTTAATTAAGGCCCTATTCATTACATAACAAGAAGTGTTTACAGCATCGGCCCAAAAATATTTAGGAATATTTAAATCATTTAGCATTCTGTCTAATTCTATAAGAGATCCATTTTTCCTTTCCACTACTCCATTTCGTTGTGGAGTTCTTGAAGCAAAAAATTTATGATCTATTCCATATTTTTCACACAAATTACTAAAGGGTTCATTTTGAAATTCACCTCCGTGATAACTTCTAATGGAAATAATGTTTTCATTTTTCTTATTTTTAATTCTTTTTGCTAATTTCTTAAAAGCATGGAAAGTATCATTTTTATGAGAAATAAATAAAGTCCAAGTAAATCTATAATAATTATCAACAATTACCAATGCATTATAGTTACCACAAAATCTCATTGTTCTAGATGGACCAAAGAGATCCATATGTATAAGTTGTAAGGGTCTAGAAGAAGATATGACCTTTTTAGTTTTAAAAGAGACTTTTACTTGCTTTCCTTTTTGGCATGCATCATATAATTTATTTTTTTCGAACTTGAGATTTAGTAGGCCTATTACTAGTTCCTTGGATACTAGTTTCTTTAAATAATCTATATGAATATGTGTTATTCTTCTATGCAAAATCCATGAAACATCTTCTTTACTTACACGGCATTGTAGGTTTGTAGATGATTTATTTTCTAGATTGATCATGTACACATTATTTACCCTATGTCCTACTAGTTTTATTTTACTATTATTTTTACTTTTAATCAAGCAATGTTGTGAGTCAAATATTACTAAAAATCCTTTATCACACAGTTGACTGACTCTTAAAAGACTATGCTTAAGGTCATCGATAAGTAAAACTTTTTCAATAGAAGTAGGAGAATTTGTACCAATTTTTCTAATTCCAAGAATTTTTCTTTTTTTGTTATCTCCATATGTCATATGTCTATGGTTCTTGGGAGTTATGTATGAGAATTTTGAAGCATTTCCCATCATGTGTTTGGACCATCCACGTCAATGTACCAACTTTGTTTTGTGATATCATGCATCACAATTAAAACTTAGACTTAGGTACCCAAATTTGCTTAGGTCCTTGTGAGTTAGATATGGGTAAGGTACCCTTTTTAATCCATATCATTTTAATCCATATCATTTTTGTGTTACTGTTGTTATTTTTCCTATAATTGCATGTTGAAGCATTGCGTCCTTTTCTATTACAATAAAAATATGTTATAAATGGTGAACTAGATTTTCTAGTAGGGACAAAGAAATTTTTGTATAATTTTTGTTGCTTTTTAGAATTGAATCCTAATCCTGCCCTATCAAAAACACATCTTTATTTTCCTAAGAGAATATCTAAGTTATTTTTTCCAAATGTAAATTTTGATAAAGTGTTTCTTAAATCATTCATTTCTTTTTCAAGATTTTGGCAAGAAAGGTAATTTAAGTTTAAGCTATTTTATAGGTTTTGTTTTCCTAACTTAGTTATTTCTAATTCTTGCTTTAACTTAGAATTTTCCGTTTCTAAATTAATGATTGCTTTCTTAGAAGATGTTACTATTTTACCTAGCCTAATAGATTCCTTATGTAATTCATGAAAGGCATCTTGTAATTCATCAAATGTAGGTTCATAATATTACTTACTTAATTGTCACTTTCATAATCCTTAGCCATAAGACTTAAGTCAACTTTTTCAATTTGAGTCACTTAATGAGTCCATATCATTATCATCCCATGTGATGTAATCCTTCTTTGCCTTCTTTTTTTTAGATTTTTTCTTTCTGGCTTTTTCTATTTTCTTCTTATATATGGGGCAATCCATCTTTAAATATCCAGGTTGATTACATTTAAAACATTTAGGGATGTTGGAGGTTTCCCCACTCTTCTTGAAATTCCTTTTCGGAATGAAGTTTGTCTTCTTTTGATTTCCTCTCTTCTTTAGAAACCTGTTGAATTTCTTAACAAATAAATTAAAATCATTATTATCATTCATACCTTCTTGATCATTTTTGTTTTCTTCATCACTTTCATCAATTATGGATGAAGTAGCCTTGAGAGAGATTTCTTTTTTCTTTTTATCATTTTCCTCATGTTGATTTAATCTTCCTAATTCAAGTTCATGCTCTTGAAGTTTTCAAACAAGGTGGAAAGAGACATGCTTGCTAGATCTCTTGACTCTACTATAGCCATTACCTTTGGTTGCCATTCCCTGTTCAGGCATCTTAAAACTCTATTAATTAAGTCTTCATTAGAGAAGACCTTTCTTAAGGATTCTAGATGATTAATAATATGAGTAAATCTTTTCTACATGTCTTGGATATTTTCACTACTATTCATCCTAAATAGTTCATATTCTTAAGTGTGGGTATTAATTCTAGATCTTTTGACTTCATTTGTTTCTTCATGTGTTACTTATAGAGTATCCCACATTTCCTTAGCACTCTTACAATTTGATATTCTGAAGTATTCATCCATTCCTAAGGCTTATGTGATGATGCTTTTGGCTTTAAGATTATATTGAACTTTCCTTTTCTCTTCTTCACTCCACTCATTTATAGGTTTCTCTGTAGGTTTCCTATGAATAGTCTTGGTTGGGATAAAGGGACCATTTTCTATAGCATCCTAGATATCTAAGTCTACGGCTTCTATAAAGATTTGTATATGTGTTTCCCAATACTGATATCCTTTTCCATTAAAAACAGGTGGTCTATTGATACAGTTTCCTTCAGGGAAAATGGAATTAAAAGAGGCCATATATTCTTCTTGAAGTTTCTAGACCTTATATAAGAAATCTAACTTTGATACCACTTGTTAGTCAAGTGGCCTTTAATATTCAAGAGGGGTGAATTGAGTATAACAAATTTCTTGATTAATGCCAAGATATGAACTATATGAAATATTCAAAAATTATAATCTTAAATTAAAAGCAATAAAGTATAAAAGAGAATAGATAAGAGAGGTGCAAACTTGACTTTATAGTGGTTTGACCAACAACTTGTCTACGTCCAGTTCTCTCAAGAAACCACTTGGGAATTCCACTATGACTTTGAAATTATACACAGGTTGAGCACTCCAACACTTAAGAACTTCTTTTCCTCCTATGGAGTCTCCAACTAAGAAAATCCTCTCTCTTGTTTCATAGTCCTTTTGGGATATCACCCAAGTACAAGCTCTTGAAGAATGAAATACACTTGAAACTCTCAAAAGAGTAGATGGAGAATTTCAAGCACTCTTAATAGAAAAGATAAAATGGCCTTTATAGCTTTTTATTTTTTGCAAGTGATAGAAAGAATTTGTGTGTTTCTAGAAAATAAGTTTATTCTTTATTTATACTTTATGGGAAGTAACAAAGGAAGCATATGGATCATCATAAATCATTGGAAAGATACCTTTTTAGAGGGATGCAATGATTCATGAGTTTGGATTGAAGAATCATGCCTTTCCATGCAAGAACACATGAAGAAATGTAATGTTTCATCAATTTTGACATGGGTGTAATTGATTACATTGATTTAAACATTTTAAAATATGCAACGTTTAATACTGTAATCAATTACACTTACCTGTAATCAATTACTATAATGTTTAAAATTTATATACTTTAAATGATTTAAATATACAATATTTTAAAACTATTGTAATTGATTATATTAATGTCATAATTAAAAATACTTTAAACATTTTTAAAGTATACAGCATTTTAAAACTTTATGTAATCGATTATGCTTATGTTGTAATCATGCTATCAAAATTAAAAATAACACAAATTTTAATTTTGTTTTCCAAGCTTTTAGGCCATACTATAATTCTATTAAGCCTTACATTGTATCCTAAGCTGGTATCTTGATTTTGCAATGTCTTGGTCATTTGATCTTGGGTTGCTTGTATCTATTATTTGTCATTATCAAAATCTTACATGTTCAAAATATACTCAATAGAAGGTTCAGAAGAACGTCAAGTAATGGAATCAACATAATTCAAAGGACAATGCCAAGGATTTAGATGCAATTCAAGGTTTAGGAAATCAAAATTCAAATTTGATTTCACAAATCAAGTGTCAAATTAAAGGAAAAAAGTGAATAAAATGAGTAATCATCAAGGAACTTAAGTATCGAATAGAATAATAAGTTACCTTATGAATGGTTTAGTAAAATTGAAACAGAGTGTTTATGAGACAATGGTCTGCTGCACACTTTGGTCCTTGCACAACTTGGTTATGACTTCTTGCCAAAGATCATGGTGCTCCTGATTTTTAGCTTTACTAAGTTGTCCTTAGTAAATACTGGTTCTTCTTCGACGTTGAAATTAACATTTTAACTGTTGAAGATCAATAATTAACCCTAACACATAAGTCTTAATAACTTTCAAACAATATTCAGAGTACGCCAGGGCCTAGTGGTCCATACCCAAGGACAATCTTCACAGCTAGATCATCGTAATTAACTAAGGTGCCACATGTTTAGTAAAAAGGTAAATTTTTTTTGTACAATATGATAAAATAGTGGCACATCATTGTATTTACAAACATTGCATTAATACAATATATACAATAATGCTTTTACATACTCTGAATAAAATAGGGGTGCGCAGGCTCCCATGACTAACTACTAACTCTGTTCTTTATTCCTACAAAGATAATTAGATTGTCTATACGACAACCTAATTTCAGACCATAACCCCACTCTACCACTTTCTTCACACCTATCCATATTCTACAGGAATCCTAATTCACTAGCCTAGGGTGTGAAGTTGGGGTCACTTTCTTCCTCCTCCTGCTCCTCTTCTTCCCTTCCTTTTCTTCTTCTTCCCCTAACTCTAAGGTCATGATGGGGAAGTCTTCGAAGGCGTCTTCAACGTCTTCATCATCAGCAAATTTCATGGTTGTTCCCATTTCACCTTGCCCTAGTGTTTCCTTATCCGTGGGCACATAATCAGGGGTTGGTGAACGTATCCCCCTCCTTAGCATAGCAAACTCTAGTTCCGAGTAGATACTCAACTCTCCTGGTAGAGGTAAGTATCTAGAGGCATTCTCATGATCTCTTCCTTGTGTTTCATGAGGTGGATCTCTGTAAAGCTGTATGGAATCCTTTAACACTTTTAGATTCCCTTAACGAGGGAGGTGGCTCCATTGGTGTACCATCCAGATTCACTTCTCCTTCCTGTAGAACTCTCAAAAATAAGAGATACTTCTTCGAGGACTAGAGTCCTCTTCCTAAGAGTAAAGGTAGTCCTTCCTAGGTGGTGTCTTTAAACATAATCCACCTTCCACTGCTTTTCGTTGGGTCCATCTAGTATAAAGATATGTGCAAAATGAAACAACAAAAGCAACAAGGGAGTGAGTTCATCTCACTCTAGTCTTGTTGGAAACATATAGCAGGGTGCATTATTTTCTCAAACGGACTTCATACCATAAAACAAATAAACATACACACAAATAACTTTCATTCTATTAAAGTTTATCTTACTATCTTATGGTAGTACTTACTTATTTTGTAATATCAAATTCTCTTTAGTCCATTAGTCTTATTTAAATTCTCACTTTCCATTAATAATTAATCTTATGTGTCATGACCAGGATCGCGGCAGAAGTCGACCCTAAAAGAAATTAGGTTCCTGTATTCCTTCCAGAAACCACAGAGTCGCCACTAATGTTTTTAAGGTAAAACATCGAAAAAAGCCTAACTTAAAGGTACTGGTCCTAAGTTGAGATTTTAAGTTTGGGAGTCTGATTACAGGTGGGGAAGGTATTAGCACCCACGCTGTCCATTTTAAAGAGTTACCCTAAATTGTTTATGATTTGAATAATCCTAATAATTTGTAATTTAAACCTCTTAAAAATGTCTTGTAGATTTATTGTCGACTTAATAATTAACAAGACGTATCGTCCAAATAAATCAGGTCGTCGTTAAAATGTTATGATTTTATTTTTACGAGTTAATAGGATACACTTATTTTTTAAAATTTGGGCCTGACAGGAATAAATCTTGCTCCTACGTATTCCCTAAAGGTGAGGGGAAATTAGAGTTACGTAGTTCTTCCTTTATTATTAAAAAATATATAAAATAAGTTTAAAATATTGAGATTTAGGAAACATTTAATCAACAGGACGTCTCATCCAAATTGATCTCAAATATTGTATTTTTTAAGAAGAAAAAGGGAACCTTATGTTTATTTATTTTATTATTTTTTAAGAAAAAAACTTAATGGTCTAAATTAATTTTGAAATAAGAAAATTTATATTATTTGAAAACCTAGATCGACATGATGCCTCGTCCAAATTAATCTCTAATATGAATATTGTAATTTTAATTACATACCAATATTTTTAAAATATTTTATTGTCTAAATTAATTTTGAAAAATTTAAATTAAAACATAGATTAATAATATAAAGATTTTAATTTTTGTTACATATCAACATTATTAAAATATTTTATGGTCTAAATTAATTTTGAAAAAAATTAAAAACATAGATTAATAGGATGTCTAATCCAAATTAATCTCTAACATAAAGATGTTGACTCTCGTTACATGTTATCAATTTTTTTTTGAATCTTACGAATGTGATACTCTAAACTTGTTAGTAATGAACATCAAACAAATTCTATGCTACTAATTATTAAATTATTCTAGATGGGAAATGACTCCATACATTTAATCAAGCATATTATAATTCATTAGGAGAAGAGGATCATAGACAATCACAATAGGGAATTGAAGGAAAAAAGAAAGAAATACCTCCATACCTCTTATTACTGCTTTTGCTTTCTTGGTGTGCATGTGTGATGTAGGCTAAAGTGCCTTAAGAAGCATGAAAAGGTGGATCTTCTTCTCAAGCTTCCTTAGATCCAAGCATTCTTTGCTTCAAGGAGTAGAATATCTCACAAATTTAAGAAGAGGAGATGGAGGCCGAGAGCTTCAAGTAGGAAAATAGAGGTTTGTAGAGAGGACCTAAGGTTAAAGGCTAAGAACCTGAGAGAGAAGATGGAAGAAGAGGGAGAGGCAAGTATGGCTTATGAATCCACCACTCCCAAGGGTTAAAAAGATGACATTGTGAGGTCACCACCTTCGGGAGAAGGCCAAAGGATAAGACTATAGAAATGAGCCTAGTTGCTTATATTTTCTAAAGAGAAGGGAGAGTTTCTCATACTAAAAACTATTAGCATTCAAATTATTAAGTGATTACAAAGGAGAAAAGCTTATATAGCTCCTTGAAATTTCAGTCACCTAGAGCTAACCATGGGACTTGGATTATTTCCTAAGGTCCAATCCTAAGGCTACACAAAATTGGCCCAATACAAGCCCAAATGCAAAAACTACTAACTACAAGGCCCAAAAGTGGCCCAAACTCAATGGCTATGCAAAGCCCAAACTAAATCCTAAAATACTATCCTAATATACTCCTAAAAATATTAAAATGGAAAATATGTGTATGAACACCTATTTCGGTCTGGTCCATTTTCACCAAGAATCAGGAATTCCGTCACTTGGAACTCCTTTTTTATTTGCGTTCGTCTTTGGGATTGTCTTAGGCTCCGAGTGATATTCCCAAGTGGAAAGAATTCTGAGAGGACTGAATTCCGACTCGAGATGAAAAATGGCTGACTTTGAGTGAATATTTCCCGGTTGAAGAAAAATCTGAGTGGAAGATTCCCGATCAAAGCCACTCCAAATGAAAAATGGCTGACTTTGAGTGAATATTTCCCGGTTGGAGGAAAATCCAAGTGGAAGATTCCCGATCAAAGCCACTCCAGATGAAAAATGGCTGACTTTGAGTGAATATTTCCCGGTTGGAGGAAAATCCGAGTGGAAGATTCCCGATCAAAGCCACTCCAGATAAAAAATGGCTGACTTTGAGTGAATATTTCCTGGTTGGAGGTAAATCCGAGTGGAAGATTCCCGATCAAAGCCACTCCAAGTGAAAAATGGCTGACCTTGAAGGAGTACTTCCCGTTTGGAGATAAATCCGAGTGGAAGATTCCCGATTGCAGCCACTCTGAGTGAAAAAGGGACTGACTTTGAATAAATACCGCCCAAAGATATATGTCCGAGTGAAGGATTACCGATTGAAGCAGTGACTGGATTTGGGGACAAGTGCCTTTTTCTAGACAAAGATGTTTCCGGGTGGAGGGCTCCCGATTGATGCCGCTCTGAATGAAAACGAGTCTGATTTGGGATAAGTGTTTTTTCTGGGCAAAATTGTTTCCGAATGGAAGATTCCCGAGTGAGTTGATTTTGAATGAAAAAACACTGAACTTCGAAAGAACACTTGTTGAGTAAGGGTGTCTCCCAGTGGACCGTTTTAAGGAATTATGTTTGGGCAAAGAAAACCCGACTATGAATAAACACTTGTCAGGCAAGGATGTCTCCGAGTGGTGTGTTTCGGAGAAGATGGCATTTTAAGCAAAGAAAAAGCCTTTCCGAGCGGTGCGTTTCGAGAGATATATTTTCGAGCAAAGAAAAGGTCCGACAGGGAATGAGCCTGTTTCAGGCGGAACCTCTTTCAAGGAATACTTCCGAGTAAGGCCAAGATAGATCCGAGTAGAGCGTCCCCGAGTGGGCCATTTCCAAATGAGTCATTTTTATGGGATGTGTTTCCGAGTGAAGAAACACTTTGGTTTCAAAAGGGTCGCTTTTCACTTCCGAGTTCCATACTTCTGAATGAGATATTTCCGGGTGGATCGACTCTGAGAGAATTATTCTTAAGCGAAGAAAGGCACTGACTGAAACTTTTCGCTCAAAAATATATATATCCGAGTAAGGTTTCTCCAAATGGTTCAGTTCTGAGCAAAGCACCTCCGATTGAAGCAATTCCAGTTGAGTGCTTCAAGCAGTAACAAGTTCTGAGCAAAGCACCTCTGATTGAAGCAGTTCCGAATGAATGCTTCAAGAAGTGACACTTCTGAGCAAAGTAACTCCAAGTGGAGCAATTCTAAATGAAAAGAAGGCCTGATGAATACTTCTCGGAAAGAAATTTCCGAGTCAATAATTTATGAATTCAAGCCTTCACACCGAGTGTCAAAGGTCGAATCGGATCTATGAATTCAAGCTTTCACTCGGTCTTTTATACATGAGAGCATCTGTTCCGCTCGGATTAATTCCCACTGAGGATGGATACTGGCTGAGACACTAATCCGAGTCATAAGAAGAATGCCGGTTCCATATTTCCACCATTCGCCCATGCTGATTTGGAACGCCACCATCCAAGTGGATCCTTGAATTAAGGGGGGGCGGCTGGCAACAGACAAAAGAGAAAATAATAAAGAATTCCCACTAGCCGCCATTCTCCATGATCGTCAACATCTAGGCTGGGTTCCCCAAAACACCATCCAAGTTGATTTGTTAATCTTGTGGAGCGGCTGGCAACAGACAAAAAAAGAAAATAATAAAGAATTCCCACTAGCCACCGTTCCCCATCATTGTCGATGTCCAGGTTGTCTTTTGGCTGTTTAAGCAGTCAGTACACACCTGGGATTTCTATAAATACCTCAATGAAAGAGGAAAAAAGGATTCGAGAGCTTTCATTTGAGAAGAATTCTGCCATTCCTTTACTCCGTCCACTCAACAAAAGTCACACACCAGCTCCATAATTCAACAGCTGCTCCAACGCCGGCGCCCAATTCTCCCTCGTCACACCGTCACCCACCTGTTCTCCCTTCGCATCAGCGCCCAGTTCTCCCTCGTCACACCGGTCACCATCTGTTCCTCATTTTCAATGCTTGTATTTATTCATTTTCTTGCCAAATTAATTGTTGTACGATGGGACCGTTTCCTTCTTAATTAGTAATTAATTTCTATTGATTGGATTAATTCCCCACCACGATCTATTCCTCATTTTCAATACTTGTATTATTTATTTTTCTATGTCAAATTAATTATTATTTGATGGATCCATTTCCTTTTCAATTATTATTAATTTCTGTTAATTGAATTAATCCCCCACCTTTCCCATTTTATTCCTACTTTTATTTTCTTTATTTTTCCTTTGTAACTCCCTTTTTTTATCACTTCCATGAAAAATCAATTTAGACGTGACGTCTTGTTGATTTTCCCCTATTCTCTGTAGACCATCACCATGATTCATAAGGAACGGGATACTTGAGACGAGACGTCCCGTTTATCCCCTTCCCGTTTCCAACCTTGCATTTCGATTAAATCCCATGAAAATCAATTTAGACATGATGTCTTGTTGATTTTCTCCTATTTTTGGTAGGCCATCACCACGATTCATAAGGAACGGGATATTTGAGACGAGACATCCCATTTATCCCCTTCCCATTTCTAACCCCGCATTTTGATTAAAGGATAACTAATTTAGACACGAAGTCTTGTTAGCATCCTTCCCTGTTCCTGTTTTATATCAAAGCCGAGGTTAATTTGGACGCGACGTCCTGTTGACCTACACTCCATGTTGGTCAGTTCGTTCCTTCCATTTTTTTTACACAAAGTGCAATAATAAAAGGGGAGAAACATAACATCTTTTGTAAGGCTATTTATGTTGTGCATTTTCAATCTTGGTACTGTTTTTGACAGGCGATGTAGGGTGCTAATACCGTCCCTACTCGTAACCGACTCCGGAACTTGAATCTCATTTTTTAAACCAGTGCTTTACTAACTTAGTTTTTTCCCAATGTTTTTTCCTATGGATAAAAACATTGGTGGCGACTCCCTGTTTTCTTTTTGAAAGGATTTCGAAATACGTTTTATTTCAAAAGGGTCGGCCACGCCGTCGCGATCCAGGTCGCGACAATGTGCAATACTGGTGTTGGCCCATAAAGAGGCCCAAAGAAGGCCCAAACTATAAAAGTAAGCCCATTACCCCTCTATAGAACAAGAGAAAAGGGTAAGGATCCTCAAATGCTTCTCCTTAGGCTTGGGCCCAATCATGGTGCCTATAGAGGATGCCAAATAAGTTTTAAGGGCCTCTCTAGCTTTCTTGGCCCTTGATCTAGTCATAGGGCCCCTAAAGCTGTCCAAGGCAACCTCTAGAGTCTATGGCTTCCTCTGGGTGATGGCCATGTCATGCTCCCCCTCCTTAAAAGGATTTGTCCTCAAATCTAAGGCAACCTCATCCAACTCATCTACAAAATAAGCAGTAAGATCAGAGATATTAAAGGTAACACTGACCCCATATTCACCAGGGAGGTCAAGTACATAAACATTATTATTAATTCTCCCAATGACCTGAAAAGGACCATCACCTTTAGGATTAAGTTTAGACTTCCTAAGGTTAGGAAAGTGAAACGACCCCAATTTAATAATGGAAATGAGGGTAAATTTTTCACGATTTTTAAAACTATTAAAGAATGGAAGAACCCGTAAAATATAACTTTAACAAGTAATCCCAAATCAATTAAAAGAACCTATCCCATATATGAAGATATGAGATGATGTTTAGTTTATATTAAGAGTGCTCTTGGACAATCAAATATAGGATCATAAACAAAAATAGCGGAAACATAATTTAATTTGAGGGTTATTGAATTGTATAAAAAGGGGTTTAAAGATACTCAATTTAATTGTTAAAATGTATTAAATGCGCTTACACAGAGAGACATGATTATGCAATGGTTAAATGGGACCCAACAGGCATTAAAACTCATGATTTTCCACCAAAACAGCACCATGAGTCGATTCAGAGACAGTATGAATCGATTCATGCGTGCTTCAGGGCCAAAAATTATGAAAAACAAGTGAATGAATCGATTCAGCCCCCAGGTGAATTGATTCACACATTCTAGTAGGCAAAGACAGTGTAGTTTCAGGCCTATAAATCGATTCAGTCCCCAAGGTGAATCGATTCACACGTTGTGCTTGCAATGAACTGGGCTCTAAATCGATTCAGGGCTTTAGGTGAATTGATTCAAGCCCCATATGACAGCACCCTACTGCAAATTATGTAGAAAACACACATTTTTCCATTTTCTAACCATCGTATCTTTTTCAAATCAAATCCAATGGTCACAAAATTTTGACACAAGCTAAAATATATTATTTGTGATGTGTGGCCACTGACCGTACTCAAAAATTCCTAAAAACGAGAGAGTTATGCGCATAAATGCGATTAACCTATTTTGAGGCATTTTGATGCAACTTAGGGGTCAATTCTCAATGGAATTGGCCCATCCCAATTTCAACAAGGCACAAATCATATACTTAAGCTATTGGAACCATCACATACTATCCAAGACTCATAAAACTCATTTTGACCCTATTGGTTCCTCAATTATGCATAATTTCCATATACAATCTGTCGCGACTGCCGACCCTCAAAATGATTTTCGGTTCGAAAAGAAAAAAAAGGGAGTTGCCACCAATATTTTTTAGGATAAAATACCGGGAAAACCTTTCGTTAAAGCAGTGGTTATAAAAATGAAATTCCATGTTCAGGAGTCTAATTACAGGTGAGGAAGGTATTAGCACCTCACAACTGTCCGTTATAAAAAACGGTTACCTTAATATGATTGCGCGCATTATAATTAACCCAATAATTATTTTAACTTCTTCATAAAAAAAATACACGAAATGACAAAAAATAAACAAAAATAAACACAGGATTTTTTTACATGAGATTAACAGGACGTCTTGTCCAAATTAAACTCGCTCCACCTTTTTTCAAAAAAGTGAGATTAACAGGACATCTCATCCAAATTAATCTCACTCCGCCTTTTTAAGAAAATAAATAAAATGTATGAAGCACTCATTCTTGTTATATGAATCTTGGTGGGGATCAATTCAATTATTAAAAATTAATTAATAATTGAAAAGGAAATGGATTCATTAATTAACAGTTAATTAATTTTGACAGAAGAATAAATAATGACAAATACTGAAAATGAGGAACAGATTTTTGATGGGGATCTAATATGATCAACGAAAATTAATTACTTATTGGAAAGGAAACATTTCCATCAAACAACAATTAATTTTTAACAGAAAAAAATAGTACAAGCATTAAAAAGATGAGGGTCATATTGGGACCAATGTAACGAGAGAGAGAGAGAGAGAAAGAGTGCTGGTATTGGAGCTTCTGTTGAATTATGGGGCTGGATGGTATGGTGAGGATTTAGGAGGAGTTTGGTATTAATTTGAGGAGGAAGGACGATGTTGGTGTGGAGGAAGGGACAGTGTGGTGTGAGGAGAGAGGACGGTATGGTGTGAGGAGAAAGGATGGTATGGAGAGGAGAGGAGACGGTATGGAGTTGGAGAGAGGAGGACGGTTGGGAAGATTTGAAGGAGATTGGGACGGTTGGGAGGATTTAAAGGAGGACGGTGTGGAGTTGGAGGGGCTGTATGGTGAGGACGGTGTGTAGAGGAAGGAAATTGGGACGGTGTGGTGTGGGAAAGGACGGTGTAAAAGAGAGGGGAGACGGTGTTTTAGGGGGCTGTACGGTGAGGTGGAAAGAAGAGAGGGACGGTTGGAAGGAGAGGGAAGAAGGATGGTGTGGAGTGGGAGAAGGGAGACGGTACTGTGAGGACGGTGTGTAGAGAGGGACGGTTGGAAGGGATGGGGTGGTGTGGAGTTGGAGGGGCTGCTGTATGGTGTGGAAAGGAGAGGGACAGTGGAGAGAGGAAGAGAAGATGGGACCGTGTGTTTAGAAAAGGAAGGGATGATGGTTGGAGGGAGAGGGGGGACGATACTGTAAGGACGGTGTGTGGAGAGGGACTGTGAAATGAGAAGAGGCTGTTGGTATGAAGGGAGAGGGAGAGAGGATGTGGTGAGGAAAAAGAAGGACGGTTTGTGGGTTTGAGAAAGAGTGAGGATGGTGTGTGGGTGAGGAAGAATGAGGACGGTTGGTATGAAAGGAGAGAGGGCTGTACTGGGTTAAGAGGAGAGGGACAGTGGAGAGAGGAAGAGAAGGACGGCGTTGTACGGAGAGGGAGAGAGGGGACAGTAAAAAAATTACTTTAGAGTTCTTTTCTAATGAAGGCTCCTGGATCCTCTTCTTCTCTTTCGTTGGGGTACTTATAGGAGTCCCCAAGTGTGCATTGACTGCTTGGACAGCCTGGCTACCAATAACTTTATGGGGAACAGTCTGGATCTTTGATAATCGTAGGGAATGGAGGCTGGTGGGAATTCTTTATTATTTTCCTCCTTCGTCTTGTTGTGAGCCGCCCCCCTTAATTCAAGGATCCACTTGGATAGTGGAAATCCATGTCAGCATGCACAATTGGTGGAAATAGGGAGTCGGATTTCTCCTTCTGACTCAAATTTAGTGCCTCGGTCGGTATACACCCACAGAGGGAAATAATCCGAGTGAAAAAGGTGCCTTTTGTACACAAGACCGAGTGAAATCTTTGCTCGGTGTTGAGTTGAGGGGTTGGTGTTTAGCGTGAAGACCCCTGATGCTAAATTTTCTCTTCATTTCGCTTGAGCGAGAGTTTCTCGCTTAAGCGAAAACACTCCAGTAGCTCACTGTCCATCTTTTGCTCAAGCGAGAATTTATTTCACTTAACCGTTTGTTGAAGGAAACCATTTTGTGATAATCTCGCTCAAGCAGAGAAAGGCTCGCTCAAGCGAGAAGTCTTCTTTCACTGTTTCACTCGGATATGTCTCTGGAATTGAACCACTCGGAGAAACCTTTGCTCGGATTCGCTTGATAGTCACTCAGTCGAGAATGACCCTTCCTTAACTCATTCAAATGATGCATTCGGACACCTTCATTCGGAAGTCTGAGTTGATTTTCACTAGGAATTGCCTTCAGTCGTCAATCAACTCACTCGGATATACCTTTCACTCAGAAATTTGAACTTTGAAAGACTCTGGAATATGGCTGATAGAAGTTCTTCCATGTCTGAGCCTTGCTTTGCTCAGAAATCCAGCTTTCTGCCCCAACTCACTTGGTAGTCTTCCTTGGAGACATCACACTCGGGCTTAGTGTGAAACTATAAGTCTGCCCGAGGTGATTCATTCCCGGTCAGATCTTTCATTGCTTGAAGAGACATTTTTCCGAAACAAACTACTTGAAAAGGACCTGTTCCGCATGAGAATGCCATTTCTCCGAATGAAACCACTCGAAGACCTCCTTATTTAACACTTATTCATTCAGTGGCTTCTTCTGCTCGGAATCAACTCACTCGGGATAGCTTTGCCCAGAAAAACACTTGTTCCCCAATCAGACCTGCTTCAATCAGCATCCCTTCACTCGGACAATAGCTTTAGGCAGTATTTATTCAAGGTCAGTCCCTTTTTTCACTCGGAATGGTTGCAGTCGGACAGCTTCCACTCGGATTTGATCATTTCTGAGTCATTCTACTCGGATTTGATCATTTTTGAGTCATTCTACTTGGATTTCATCATTCTGAGTCGGATTTGTTTTCAATCAGAAAGGTTTCAGTCGACATTCAGCTCTTCAGATGCATTCGCTCAGAAACCGACCTTACTCACTCGGATGTGTTCATCGGAGTCAGCTTTGTTTTCAATCATAAGGGTTTCAATCGACAATCATCCCTTGGATATACTCATTCAGGAGTCGGATTTGTTTTTACTCAAAACAGCTTCAGTCGGAGATTATTCACTCGAATATGCTTTCCTTGGATTCTCACTCGGGCTTAGTTTGAAACATTGATAGAGTCTACCCAAGGTGATTCGGTCGGAAATATCTCTGCCCAGAAAAAGCATTCATTCAAAGTTAGAGTCTCCACTCAAGGTACCTCAGTCGGGAATTCAACACTCGGGTGTATCTTCGCCTGAGAGGCTTCAATCTGGAATTCACCACTCGGATGTATCTTTGCTTGAGAGGCTTCAATCTGGAATTCACCACTCGGATGTATCTTTGCTTGAGAGGTATTTCCCTCGGACTCAAACCATTCAGAAATGCCCTACTCGGAGACATCTCAATTGGAAATGATCATTCGGTCATATGGAACTTGAGTCTCTGTCCGAAAAGATACTCACTCAGTCTGAGCCTTTCCTTCATTCAGAGTAATTCTTTTTGAAGCCCACTCGGAAATGATCATTCGGACATAAGGAAGTCTTTGCTTTGTTCGGAAGTAACCCTCTCAGAAGCAGTCTACTCGGAAACTGTCAGTCGGAGACATCCCACTCGGAATTTCACTCGATAACGGCTGACTCGGATATCTCACTCGGTAACAGCCATTTTTCACTCGGAAATCATCATTCTGAGTCATTCCACTCAGTAGATCATTCGGAGATGAAGTCCAGTCCTCTCAGAATTCTTTCCACTTGTATCAGACTGAAAGAGGTGTTCACACAATCTTTACAATTCAATCAATTCATCAAGCAACATGCACATCAATGCCATCGATTGGCTATGGAACTTCATAAATAGCATTCGTTCATCAATATGGCAAGCAAAGTCATTGTATCTAAATTAGCATCAACTAGTATTAAGGTCACTACCAAAAATTGGCCTTTCAAAACATATAAGGCTCAATTTTCACAAGTGACCCTCAAAAGAATACATGCCATCATCTAATATTCATGAAACCAAATAAGCATATACATGTATCAAGTGTTTTACAAAAGAGATGCCGGCCAAGGCTTACAAGCTTCCATTTCCATATTTACCACCACCTTTGCTCAATCCTCTAAAAGAGTAGGATATCTAACATACCTACATCAAACTTTAAAATGGCAACTAGGAGGTAAGTAACATGCTCCAAATGAATCAAGTTATACATTATGATGATACATATACATGTATGCATAACATCCATTTCTCAAGAAGCATCATAAGCTTCATTCACATATCATGCCATTCTATTTCAACATCACACATATCCAATTCAATATATATATTCACAACAAGTCATGGTTCTAAGCTATTAACAACAACTCTCATTAATCATGAGTCAATTCAACATCATAATTATCATCCCACAAATATAAGCCACATAACACCATTCACTCTAAATGAATTTCAATCAAGTAATCATCAAATCATTCATCCAAGTCAAATTAGCATAACACAACCATATACACACATTACTAATGGACGAAATCAAGCATTTAGAGATGTTACCCCCTCCTACCTCTAGAAAAGTAAAAATCAACGCGGTCTAAAGATCTCGCCTCGTTGATGGGGTTGTTTCCTACATTATACAATATACCACATCATCAATTTTATTCAACTACCAAGATTCAAGTACTTATATTTAACTACTTGGTGTTTATGCCATTTTAATTCTCAACCTTATTTATCTCATTTTCTCCACCATAACCACCATGGGTTAGGTGTCTAAATTTATTATTATGCATTTAAAGTTAAACTCATTCATGGGTTTCCACATTAATTGTTTCCAACACCCATTCTTAATCACTTAATCTCATTAATGGCCATCCACCATTAATGCTACAATCCCACATCATTAAATACATTCTCCTAGCATCAATAAATATTCTACTACCTACATTTCATATTTCCCCCAATTTACAAAGTTAGGGTTTCATCCAATACCCAACAACCATCATTTATATTCACCATTTTCCATTATCTCCCATGCAATTTTTATGTACGACATTATGCCCTCATAAAACTTATATTAAAAGTGTAACATCCCAATTTTAAACAAAGTACCGGATGAAATAAAGCCATTAAAATAATAATTTTAGAAGTGGGGAGTTGTTTAATAATTACCATTAATTTAATTAATCAAATGAGTGCTGATTAAGTGTGATTAGCCATTAGTGGTTGCTGATGGGATAGGGTGACGTGAGCAGACTGCTGCTTCACGTTTTCCCCACCCTACCTTTCCATTCCTTGTGCATGCATATATGTAGTTGGTCGATGGTCTCTCGCCATTCATTCTACAGAATTCCCTCTGCGATTTCTCTCTTCTTCCTTCTTCTCTTTCTCTCTCGTTCTTTTTCTTCTTCTTCTTCTTCTTCTTCTTCTTCTTCTTCTTCTTCTTCTTCTCCTTCTCTACCCTCTGTTCACATTTTCTGCTTACGGAAGTCACGTTGACAGTACCACAGAGGAGTCGGAGCTTCCTTATATGAGTGAAAGACGATCGTCAAAGCAGAAGCAGAAACAGCCCCTGTACCCGAGCCGATCGCGAGAGGCAACAGTGCTCAAGTGGAGGCTGAACGAGTGGAAGTATTAAGTGAAGCAGTAAGGCAGAGGACCTACACCCAGGCAGAAGAGTCTCTCGGAGTCTCGTAGTTTGTAGGGGGAGTACCTTATATGTTAAACGTATGGATTATGAACGGGTTCCGGGTGTTGATGATTGTTGTTCTGTATTCTGTTTGTGTGTTATGCTTGCATGTGGAGTGCGCAATACCCGGGTGCATGATAAGTAGGAGTTGAGTGTTGCATGTTTAGTATTATCCCTGAGATGCTCGCCGATAGCTTAGAGAATGTTGAATGATTGCATGGCAAGGGTGTGCTGTATTGTTAATGACGATAACTGTGTGGTTTACTTGACTTGTGAGTCGTTAAAAATATAAAATGATGACTGCATGTGATCAAGTGTTGGTGTAGTGAATCTGATAATATTCATATTGATGCATGCGTAGTTGAATCCTGAAATTGCTGAATACCGATTGTATGTTATGCTTGTGTTGAGTGGAATACTTTATTGAATCCTGACATTGGTTGATATCAATTGCATGGAAGCATGTGTTGCTGTATTCATCTACTTGAGCAATGATACTGATTGCATGGAAGTATGCGTGTTAAATCAATATATTAAGTTCTGAGAATTCGTATTACCGACTGCATGTGAAGTATGTATGACTGAATAAAAAGTTATGTGTATGAATTCTGTATTGTGTGATGAATCCGCGTGTGGCGCATGGGATACGTTGTGCTGAGAGCACGTAGTGTGGGACACTACTATCGGTTAATTGAAAAGCGTGGGACGCTGTGAAATCCTTGGGTGGGACTCAAGGTAGTTTTCGAGTGGGACTCGGGCTGCCCGTGAACACCTCCGTTGACGCTGGGAGCGTTGGTGTCACCCTGTGGGCAAGCGGTTAGGTACCTGTAAAATGGCCAAGCAGCTGGGAGCTGAATTGATAGCTGAGAGCTATGTGTAAAAAGGCTGGGGGCCTATGTTGCAACGTCGAAAACTGATTACACACGAATGCGGAACCGAGTGAACTATTCTGTGTACATGCACTGACTATGCCGAATGAAATCTGTGCTATGCATGATTGTGATGTCATTGAAAGATTATGTGCATGTTAATACTAGCCGTGTGCATTAGATTACTGCATGATTAACGATAATCCGAGTAGTATCTATCACTTAATATTTAAGATACTCACCCCCCTACTGTGGCAATCTTTCAGTGAATATTTCTCGTAATGAGGAGTGAATGAGGAGCTTAATGCTGAGTGAAGTGCTGGCGCACTATGGAGACAGATGTTATGTATATACTGTTTATGTGTTTTGTTAAGCCTTGGCCGGCTTATGTTA
Organism: Clitoria ternatea; assembly: GCA_037962975.1. Classification (NCBI taxonomy): domain Eukaryota; kingdom Viridiplantae; phylum Streptophyta; class Magnoliopsida; order Fabales; family Fabaceae; genus Clitoria; species Clitoria ternatea. The sequence continues at coordinate 81,747,138 of CM075672.1, forward strand.
GCCTTAGTTCCTTTTATTAGAACCTGAACCCTTTGGAGTAGAGGACATGATTTGGTGCCTGTAATTAATTATATCTACTATGTTGCGTGAAACCCTATATTGTGCATGAAAATCCGAGTAACCTATGTATGTGTATTTGTTATGGGTGAGAGGTTAGTATAACTGTAAGTCGAAATGGAGTCGAGTGATGGCGTGGGAAGAGAGTTAGTGACTCCATCCGAGTAAAAGGAAGTCTAGGTAATCCCGAGTGAAAGAGGCAGTGTGATGCCAAGTGAGAGTTTACCGACCAGAAGACGACACCTAAGACTCTAAGTGGATCCATTGTAATAAATTAGTAAATAGCTGGGAAAATCCGAGTGGGTTCTGACTTAGAGGGAAAATCAGAGTAGGAAAGATTACGGGTAACGAGCGAGAATCGATCCTGATACCTTAGAGTGATAACTGTTAAGGTTCCCGAGTGAGGAGTGACTAAGTATTTCCCGAGTGAGGAGCGACTGAGTATTTCCAAGTGAGAGGTCTTTATAGATTCCGAGTGAGCGGCTTTGGGAATCATTTGCGGGTTGCCAACATATATATATATAAACCAATTGAGTGGAATCGTGGAGTGTGATATACCGTCTAGAGGAAACTGGGGTGCCTTAGGGTCAATCCGAATGAACTAAGAAGTGGACCTTCCCGAGCGAACCATACACTGAAATCCGAGTGGAGGAAAATACCGAGTGGAGTGGCAGGATGCCAAGTGTAGTTTCGCTTAAGCGTTTCTTCCCTTCGCTGCGCGAGAGTTCATTTCCCTTGTCTCTTTCCCTTCTTCTCCTCGATGGGTCGGTTATGTTAATTTGAGTAGATTATGTACAGTTATTAACTTTAAAATTTGGAAAATTCTCCCTGTTGATTTTGTTTATTTAATTAAAAATTAGGGTGTTACATTTTGGTATCAGAGCAAACCGAAAGGTCCAAGGCCAAGGTATGCTTACCGAGTGTAAGCGGTTGTGTGCATTGTGACTGAGTGGTCATCATTATTGTGGCAATTATTGAATCTGATTGATATTGTAATATTGATTTGTGGATGGGAGGTTGTTTTCCTCCTGGTGTGATTGATTGTATAACATATAGAAATAGTATAATGAGCTAAAGTTACTGAACGTTAGACTAAGAGCCGATCGGAAGAATGTAACCTTGTAAACTTATCCTTGAAGGGGTGTGAATTTCAGGATAGGTCATGTCGAATCGTCAAAGCATGGAGGCTATAGCCACAGCATTTCAACGCTTTGCAGACGTGTTGGAGAGGCAGGGCCAGCCTCGAGCAGAGGATGGCCAAGTGCTGGACCGCTTCCTGAAGAGGAGGCCGAGTGAATTTCAAGGAGGACGTAACCCCGAGGCAGCCTATAAATGGACTCAGGAGTTAGAAAGGAATTTTGGGGGCCTTCACTACACCGAGGCCCAGAAGGTAGAATGTGCAGTGTATATGCTGCGAGATGAGGCAGAAAACTGGTGGAAGATAGCCAGAAACCGACTAACTGACAATGATACCCAGCTGACCTGGGAAAATTTCAAGACATGTTTCTTAGAAAAGTATTTCCCCGACACCATCAGAAGTTGGAAAGAACTGGAATTCATGGAATTGAAGCAGGGATCCATGACTGTGGAAGAATACGCGGCAAGATTTGAAGAACTGTGCTTATTCTACCCACCCTTCCAACAACCTGGAACGGAGAACTCTAAATGCCTTAAATTTGAGAACGGGTTGAGGTCGGATATCAAAAGAGCTTGCAGATACCAAGAGATTAGGAGCTTTCCCGTGTTGGTGAACAAGTGTAGGATATTTGAGGAGGATGACAAGGCCCACTCAGGCCAGAGCAGCAGAGCAAACCATTACTTGAGGCCCCAGTAATCCCGCTTCAAGAGGCCAAACAACGCTGGTAGGAACAGACCTTTTTCCTGATTTGAGGGTCGGAACCAGCCAGAGAGACGACCAGTTATGGGGAACGGAAAATGTTTCAAGTGTGGAGGGAATCATTATGCTCGAGACTGCAACAACGATGGTGAGATGGTGTGCTTCCATTGTAATAAGAGGGGACACATTCGCCCTGACTGCCCCCAACTCCGTCAAGCAAATACAAATGTACGTCAGGGAGGTTTCCAAGAGAGGAGTCGTGGACATGATGGTCAAAGACCGGGGGCGGAGGCAACAGAGCTAGAGCAAATTTGATGGTTGCCCCAAACATCCGGAGGAGGAACACCGACCAACCTGCTGCTGGAAGAGTCTACGCCATCAGTGCTGAGGGAGTTGCGCAGGCGAACGACTTAGTGCAAAGTAAGTGTCTACTCGGTAAATACACACTTAGTGTAGTTTTTGATTCTGGAGCCACCCACTCCTTCATAGCTGATGATTGTGTAAGACGCTTGAGATTACCGACTGTGGATATGGATCGGATTTTGGAAGTGGCCAACCCGACTGGCCCTAAGGTGTTGACATCATCCATGTGTAAAGACGTAATGTTTGTATTGGGCGATCGAAGTTTTACCTTCGATCTGGTGTGCATTCCTTTGAAGGACCTTGACATTGTACTCGGTATAGACTGGCTTTCAGCCAACAAGGTGTTGGTGGATTGCAGAAATTGAAGGATAATATTTCCGAGATAGAACAACACGGATTACACGGCATAAGGTATAACTCAACTGTTTATGATGCTTTGTCTAACTGAGGGTAAGAGTAGAACCTGAGTGAGCGAAATCCCGACTGTCTGTGAATTCCCAGAGATGTTTCCCGAGGATGTACCGGGTGTCCCTCCCGATAGAGAAGTCGAATTCTCTATAGACCTGATCCCTGGAGCCGAGCCAGTCTCCAATGCACCTTACAGAATGTCCCCAATAGAATTGGCCGAGTTGAAGAAGCAGGTAGATGAGTTACTCAGAAAACAGTTCATTAGGCCGAGTGTGTCGCCATGGGGCGCACCTGTGCTGCTTGTTAAGAAGAAGGATGGCAGCATGAGGCTATGTATAGATTACCGACAGTTAAACAAACTCACAATTAAGAATCGATACCCATTGCCCAGGATTGACGACTTAATCGACCAACTGCGTGGAGCCTCAGTCTTCTCGAAAATCGACCTACGATCGGGATACCACCAAATCTGGGTGAAGGACTTGGATATTCCAAAGACTGCCTTTAGGACTCGGTATGGCCACTACGAGTATGTAGTGATGCCGTTCGGTGTGACAAACGCCCCTACTGTCTTCATGAATTACATGAACAGCATATTCCACCCATATCTAGACTGATTTGTGGTAGTTTTCATAGATGACATCCTAGTCTATTCCAAGACCCCTAGAGAGCATGAAGAACACCTCCGAGTGGTACTTCAAGTGTTGAAGGAGAAACAGTTGTTTGCAAAGCTGTCAAAGTGCGATTTCTGGATGGATAAGATCCACTTCCTCGGACATGTGATTTCGGAGGAAGGTGTCTCGGTGGACCCTTCGAAAATGGCAGCTATAATGGCATGGGAGAGACCCAAGTCGGTCTCGGAGATAAGGAGCTTTATGGGCCTGGCCGGTTACTATAGAAGATTCATCGAAGGTTTTTCTAAGTTGGCTTTGCCACTGACTAAACTGACTCGAAAAAACATCCCGTTCGTATGGAGTCCCGAGTGCGAGAGCAGTTTCCGAGAGCTGAAAGACAAGTTGACGACTGCTCCAGTATTGGCATTACCTGACTTACAAGAGAGCTTTGTGGTTTATTGTGATGCATCAGGACTCGGATTAGGATGCGTGCTAATGCAGAAAGACCAAGTGATAGCGTATGCCTCTCGGCAATTGAGACCCCACGGACAGTATTACCCGACCCACGACTTGGAGCTGGCAGCCGCAGTCTTCGCATTGAAAATCTGGAGGCATTATTTGTTCGGGGCCAGATTTGAAGTATACAGTGATCACAAGAGCCTCAAATACTTATTCGACCAAAAGGAGCTGAACATGAGGCAGAGAAGATAGATGGAATTTTTAAAAGATTATGATTTCGAGCTAAAGTACCATCCGGGTAAGGCAAACGTTGTTGCCGACGCGTTGAGTCAGAAATCCCTTCATATAGCAGTGATGATGGTAAGGGAAGTGGAGTTATTGGAACAGTTCCGAGACATGAACTTACATGTTGACATCCCCTCTTTTCGGAAAATAACGATCGGTACGTTGAAGATCGCCAATGAATTCCTGAAATCCGTGTACGAGCAGCAGCAGTCAGACTCCTACTTGGCTCAGATGAAGAAGACGCAAGCCAAGGGTAAGGATTTATCCTTGACCGAGGGATCGGATGGAATCTTCCGAGTGAGAAACAGGATATACGTGCTGGGTGGAGGAGAATTGAGAAGAATGGTGCTTGATGAAGCCCACAAGGCAGAATACGTGGCTCGGTGTATCACCTGTCAAAGGTTGAAAGTCGAGCACCAGAAGCCGTATGATGCATTGCAACCCCTGGAGATTCCCGTGTGGAAATGGGACTCAATTGCTATGGACTTTGTCATGGGATTGCCCAAAAACCGAGCGGGCCATGATGCGATTTGGGTCATTGTTGACCGACTGACGAAGAGTGCATACTTCCTACCTGTGAACATGAAGTACCCGTTGCATAAGTTAGCTCGGATTTACATTCACGAAATTGTCCGACTGCATGGTATACCGACTTCTATCGTATCGGATAGGGATCCTAGGTTCACGTCTCGGCTTTGGACCAGCCTGCACCAAGAAATGGGTACGAAGCTTTGGCTAAGTTCTGCTTACCACCCCCAATCGGATGGACAATCCGAGCGAATAATCCAGAGCTTGGAGGACTTGCTAAGGGCGTGTGTGTTGGAGCACGGTGGGAATTGGGAGCAGTACCTTCCCCTGATCGAGTTTACATACAACAATAGCCACCACAACAATATCGGTATGGCACCCTACGAAGCACTTTATGGTCAAAGATGCCGAACCCCACTTTGCTGGTCGGAAACGGGTGAGAGTCTGCTATTGGGGCCAGAAATTGTAAAGCAAACATCAGAACAAATCTGAGTGATAAGGGAAAGGATGAAGGCATCTCAGGATAGGCAGAAGAGCTACCATGACAAACGAACCAAACCATTAGACTTTTCAGTCGGAGATAGAGTGTTTCTGAAGACTTCACTGAGTAAAGGAGTCAGGCGAACCTTGAAGAGTGGAAAATTGAGCCCTCGGTACATTGGGCCTTATGAGGTGTTGGAACGAGTCAGCTCCATGGCATACCGAATAGCATTACCGACTCACTTATCCCGATTGCATAATGTGTTTCATGTATCCCAACTAAAGAAGTACTTACCCAATTCTACTCACACAATGCCTGATGACGAAGTGGAAATCAAGGAAGACCTGACAACTCTGACTGTACCGACTAGAATTATGGACCGATCGGTAAAGCGTTTAAGAAGTAAGGACGTGCAACTGGTTGAAGTTGAGTGGCAACAGAACGGGTATACCTCTTATACCTGGGAACGCGAGGATGCCATGAGGCAACAGTACCCCGAGTTGTTCACTAAGGTGAGTCACCGGGTGAATTTCGAGGACGAAATTCTTTTAAGAGGGGGAGAACTGTAACATCCTGATTTTAAACAAAGTACCGGATGAAATAAAGCCATTAAAATAATAATTTTAGAAGTGGGGAGTTGTTTAATAATTACCATTAATTTAATTAATCAAATGAGTACTGATTAAGTGTGATTAGCCATTAGTGGTTGCTGATGGGACTGGGTGACGTGAGCAGACTGCTGCTTCACGTTTTCCCCACCCCACCTTTCCATTCCTTGCGCATGCATATATGTAGTTAGTCGATGGTCTCTCGCCATTCATTCTTCAGAATTCCCTCTGCAATTTCTCTCTTCTTCCTTCTTCTCTTTCTCTCTCGTTCTTCTTCTTCTTCTTCTTCTTCTTCTTCTTCTTCTTCTCCTTCTCTGCCCTCTGTTCACATTTTCTGCTTACGGAAGTCACGTTGACAGTACCACAGAGGAGTCGGAGCTTCCTTATATGAGTGAAAGACGATCGTCAAAGCAGAAGCAGAAACAGCCCCTGTACCCGAGCCGATCGCGAGAGGCAACAGTGCTCAAGTGAAGGTTGAACAAGTGGAAGTATTGAGCGAAGTAGCAAGGCAGAGGACCTATACCCAGGCAGAAGAGTCTCTCGGAGTCTCGTAGTTGGTAGGGGGAGTACCTTATATGTTAAACGTATAGATTATGAACGGGTTTCGGGTGTTGATGATTGTTGTTCTGATTCTGTTTATGTGTTATGCTTGCATGTGGAGTGCACAATACCCGGGTGCATGATAAGTAGGAGTTGAGTGTTGCATGTTTAGTATTATCCCTGAGATGCTCCCCGATAGCTTAGAGAATGTTGAATGATTGCATGGCAAGGGTGTGCTGTATTGTTAATGACGATAACTGTGTGGTTTACTGGACTTGTGAGTTGATAAAAATATAAAATGATGACTGTATGTGATCAAGTGTTGGTGTAGTGAATCTGATAATATTCATATTGATGCATGCGTAGTTGAATCCTGAAATTGCTGAATACCGATTGTATGTTATGCTTGTGTTGAGTGGAATACTTTATTGAATCCTGACATTGGTTGATATCAATTGCATGGAAGCACGTGTTGTTGTATTCATCTACTTGAGCAATGATACTGATTGCATGGAAGTATGCATGTTAAATCAATATATTGAGTTCTGAGAATTTGTATTACCGACTGCATGTGAAGTATGTATGACTGAATGAAAAGTTGTGTGTATGAATTCTGTATTGTGTGATGAATCCGCGTGTGGCACATGGGATGCGTTGTGCTGAGAGCACGTAGTGTGGGACACTACTATCGGTTAATTGAAAAGCGTGGGACACTGTGAAATCCTTGGGTGGGACTCAAGGTAGTTTCCGAGTGGGACTCAGGCTGCCCGTGAACACCTCCGTTGACGCTGGGAGCATTGGTGTCACCCTGTGGGCAAAAGGTTGGGTACCTGTAAAATGGCCAAGCAGCTGGGAGCTGAATTGATAGCTGAGAGCTATGTGTAAAAAGGCTGGGGGGCCTACGTTGCAACGTCGAAAACCGATTACACACGAATGCGGAACCGAGTGAACTATTCTGTGTACATGCACTGACTATGCCGAATGAAATCTGTGCTATGCATGATTGTGATGTCATTAAAAGATTATGTGCATGTTAATACTAGCCGTATGCATTAGATTACTGCATGATTAATGATAATCCGAGTCAGTATCTATCACTTAATATTTAAGATACTCACCCTCTACTGTGGTAATCTTTCAGTGAATATCTCTTGCAATGAGGAGTGAATGAGGAGCTGAATACCGAGTGAAGTGCTGGCGTACTATGGAGACAGATGTTATGTATATACTGTTTTTGTGTTTTGTGAAGCCTTGGCCGGCTCATGTTAGCCTTAGTTCCTTTTATTAGAACCTGAACCCTTTGGAGTAGAGGACATGATTTGGTGCCTGTAATTAATTATATCTACTATGTTGCGTGAAACCCTATATTGTGCATGAAAATCCGAGTAACCTATGTATGCGTATTTGTTGTGGGTGAGAGGTTAGTATAACTGTAAGTCGAAACGGAGTCGAGTGATGGCGTGGGAAGAGAGTTAGTGACTCCATCCGAGTAAGAGGAAGTCTAGGTAATCCCGAGTGAATGAGGCAGTGTGATGCCGAGTGAGAGTTTACCGACCAGAAGATGACACCTAAGACTCTAAGTGGATCCATTGTAATAAATTAGTAAATAGCTGGGAAAATCCGAGTGGGTTCTGACTTAGAGGGAAAATCAGAGTAGGAAAGATTACGGGTACCGAGCGAGAATCGATCCTGATACCTTAGAGTGATAACTGTTAAGGTTCCCGAGTGAGGAATGACTAAGTATTTCCCGAGTGAGGAGCGACTGAGTATTTCCGAGTGAGAGGTCTTCATAGATTCCGAGTGAGCGGCTTTGGGAATCATTTGCGGGTTGCCAACATATATATATATATATATATATAAACCAATCGAGTGGAATCGTGGAGTGTGATATACCATCTGGAGGAAACTGGGATGCCTTAGGGTCAATCCGAATAAACTAAGAAGTGGACCTTCCCGAGCGAACCATACACTGAAATCTGAGTGGAGGAAAATACCGAGTGGAGTGGCAGGATTCCGAGTGTAGTTTCGCTTAAGCGTTTCTTCCCTTCACTGCGCGAGAGTTCATTTCCCTTGTCTCTTTCCCTTCTTCTCCTCGATGGGTCGTTATGTTAATTTGAGTAGATTATGTACGGTTATTAACTTTAAAATTTGGAAAATTCTCCTTGTTGATTTTGTTTATTTAATTAAAAATTAGGGTGTTACAAAAAGCACCCTACCTAAGGGTTTCCCACCATAAATGCCTCTCTAAAGTAACCTACATACAACCAAACACTCTCCCAACAACCATAACCCATAACCTAGAGTTTAAGCTCAAGAAAATGGAGAGGAATCCTTACCTCAAGCCAAAGGAAGTGAGCTTCAAGAATGGGAGAGGGGGAAAATAAAAATTGCAAGGGGAAGGGGGAGAATGTTAAACCACTATCATCATCTCCTTCAAGCTTGAAGCAAACAAAAATGGAAGGAGAAAAGAGGGCATACCACACTTTATGGGTTTCTAAGCGAAAGAAGGAAAAAAGTGGAAGAGAATGAGGAAATAGAAAAAGAGGGAAGTGTCTTGCTATTGGGAAGAAAGGAGAGTTTAGTGTTTTGTTTTTAACCCTTCATTAATAATTTTTCATTTTATGACAAACAGGATCTCTGTTCGGGCTCAATACTTTATCTAAAAATTATTCTGAATACATATTCAGGCTCCTAATAATATTCTTAACAGCCCTGACCAATAGCACCACAATCAGAGATACTTGGTCTGACACCCATATTTTAATTGGGTATAATTTAAGCTTATAAAGCCCCAATAAATTATGAATAATCCCAAAAAATCTTAATTTAATTATTTTAAACATTTTGGAATATTAATTTACTTACATATAATTATTTAGTATTTATTCTTCATATTTAATCATTTATATAAAATTTGGGATGTTACAGAAAGCATTCCTTCCTTAGGTGAAGCCACACCTAATCCCCAACATCCAAAATAACGTCTTTTTTCTTTTTATTTACACATCTAGCATAGTGGTCATTTTTCTTTTGTATATGGTGTTTAACCTCCTCATGATGATTTCTAACAAAAGATACTTTTACCTCATTATCCATATGTAGGATATCATCAGAAACCTCTAGAGGAAAAAGGTCTAAAGAAGTGAGGGGATTAAAACCATACACAATCTCAAAAGGACTATGCTTGATGTTAAAGTGAACTGCCCTATTATAAGCAAATTCTACATGTGGTAGACACTTATCCCAAGACTTAACATTCTTTTTAACAAGGACTCGAAGAAGAGTAGAAAGAGTCCTATTAATAACCTTAGTTTGGCCATCAATTTATGGATAGCAAGTGGTGGAAAAGAGAAGTTTGGTTCCTAGCTTGGCCCATAGGGTCCTCCAAAAGTGGCTAAGGAACTTGGCATCCCTATCACTAATAATAATTCTAGGGATCCCATGTAAGCAAACTATCTCTTTAAAAAATAGTTTTTCATCATCTACCTTGTGACAAGGGATGAAATAAGTCATCTTACTAAATCTATCCACCACCATAAAAATAGAATCCATTCCCCTTTGGATCCTAGGTAACCCAAGGACAAAGTCCACACTAATATCTACCTAAGGGGAAGTGGGAATAGGCAAAGGGAGTGTAAAGACCATGTGGGGAGACCCTCGATTTGGCCGTTTTACATGCAAAGCTGATAAGTGTTGATCAAGCATTGATTTCATGTTTTCATTTGAACTAATTTTGTAAAGATTTGATTTGAATTGATTAATAAATGGAGAAATTGAACATGAACGTTAAAAATGTATGAATATGTTAAAGATAGGACAATTTTTGTTGAAACTATTGAAAAGTTACAGAAAATTCTAAGTCAAAGAAGAAAGTCAACAAGCTAAAGGAGGCAATGCCATACACCATGCTTAAGCGAAGAATTCACTCGCTTAAGCATGGTCGGGCTTGAACCTTACCATGTGAAGCCATCACGCTTAAGTGTGAGCAAAGCAAGCTTGAGCATGTACAAGGCAAGCTTGAGTGTGATTGAAACAAGCTTGAGCGTGAAGAATGAAACCTGAAAGTGAGTTGATTGAGCTTGAGCTTGAGCATGAAAGGTGAAGCTTGAGCGTGAATCACAAGCTCAAGTGAAAACAAGTTAGTAGCATCAGATTCTTCCCACGCTTGAGCTTGACTGGGGGGCTTAGGCGTCGCACATCAGAGACTTGAGCTTGAGCCTTGCGCTTAAGCATATTGAAGCAAACAAGCATTAGGGCCCCTCCACGCTTAAGCGTGGCCACATAAAGCTTAAGTGCAGACACGCTCAAGTGAGAATACCCTTCGCTTGAGCGTGATCGAAGGAGAATGGGCCACTTAATTAATTGTTGATTAATGGTGCGATCCTAGCGCATCCACCTCTGCATGTTTATGACTAATTCTTCATGGGCTATCATCAAGTGGGGTTTCGCTTAAGCGAAAGAAAAAGGAGCTTAAGCGAGACTCTTATTTAAATGAAGAAGAAAAGAGAACAAAGGGACATCCTACAGCATTGGAGTTTTATTTTTTCTTTACCCATAACATTTTTTGTTATTCTTTCCTCATTTCCTTTAGAAATTGATTAGTGAACATGAAATTCACGAGTAGCTAATCCATTCATTGACATTGGTTGTAGTCGACTCAAACCCAACATGGTGTTGTTGTAAGTTTACATGTATGGTAATGAGAATTGATGGTTTTTGTGTTTCATTCTATGCTTAATGCCTAAGAATACTTGATCACTATTTTCTTGACTTTGGTTTTCTTATGTGTATTAGAAAATAACTTTGAAAATAGATCTAAATCAAATACTTGTTACAGTAGCTGCTAGGGATGGTATCTAATGTAACAAACGTCTAAATAATCAAGCGTTAATGCTAGAGTGTTTTCAAAGTGATTGAGGAATCAACGGTTTGGAATTACTCTTATGAATTTTATAGTCGAAGGATCGATGCAAATGACTTTAATTATGACGTAAAAATTTTCATTTCAAATTCCATACATGCAGATTTACACAACTTATGAAAGGTGAGATAGATGAATCCAATCCCAGCTTTACACATTTGATTTCTATTAAAATTTAACATTGTTTGCTCTTTCTATTATCAAGATCTATTATTGTCAGTTGATTATTTTCACCTCCATTCTTTGCAAAAATCAAAACTCTTTGTCAAATCAATTCATACATCCAGATTTCTAAGTTAATCACCCCTCAGTGGAATGACATCTTTTTATTACTACAACTTATATGTTTAAACTTGTCATAAACATTTCATTACCATCATATTATACAAACTTGATTCTTTCCATAAAACATCATTCCAAACCATATCAAGTAGAACATTTTCAAAATCACCTAGAGCAAAGTCTTTACACATCACATTTTATATGGGTCTAATAGAAATGCTCACTAAGGTTAGATAAGGTCTTATCCCTCCCAAAATGCCTCATAAGTCCTCCCTCATGACTCTCAAGAAGTAATGGATCTCTAATGGATACCTTAGGAATGCAAAGTTTATTGGCTTTAAAGAGAAAGCCATCTAACTTATGGAATTCATTAGAAGCAAGAGAAGAACCACAAGAATGGTAGACAAGAGACAAGTCAAGGTATTTTGGGTACAATTCCTTTATCTCATCAAGACCATGAAGGGTGGCACCTAAAGAAGAGAGAAGGGTGTGCCTTCTTGATAAGGCATCAACTACCACATTAGCTTTACCACTTCAGTGCTTGATAACATAAGGGAATTATTCCAAACACTCAACCCATTTAGCATGCCTTTTGTTAAGTTTATGTTGATCCTTTATATACTTAAGTGACTCATGGACACTATGAATGACAAACTCCTTAGGAATTAAGTAGTGTTCCTAAGTTTGAATGTCCCTAATCAAAGCAAAGAACTCTTTGTCATAAGTGGGATAATTAAGGTATGCCTCATTAAGCTTTTCACTAAAGAAAGTAATGGGGTGCCCCTCTTGTAGCAAAACCACATCTATTCGAACATTAGAAGCATCACATTCTAGCTCAAAGGTTTTTTAAAAGTTTGGAAGAGAAAGAATAGGAGCATGTGTGAGTCTGTGCTTAAGGTCTTGAAAAGCCTTTTCTTGCTTTGGCCCCTAAAGAAAAGGAACATTTTTCTTAAGCAAGTCATTAAGGGGAGATGCCAAAGTAGAAAAGTATTTTACAAACCTCCTATAGAAGCTAGCCAAGCCATGGAAGCTCCTAATGTCATGCACACTCTTGGGGGTAGGCCAAGCATTAATTGCTTTTACCCTATCTTGGTCAACTTGGACCCTCTTAAAGCTAACTACAAATCCAAGAAAAACTATGTGATCTATGGTTTTTGAGGTAAGTAACACAAGTCTTAGGTGACTAAGGTGAGAGTCCATGGTTTTTGAGTAAATAAGGATGTCATCAAAGTAGACAACAACAAAATGCTTAATGAAGTCCCTCAAAACATGGTTTATGAGGCATATAAAAGTACTTGGTGCATTGGTTAAGCCAAAAGGCATAACCAACCACTCATATAATCCAAGTTTGGTCTTAAAAGTAGTTTTCCATTTATCCCCTTCCTTAATTCTTATTTAATGATAGCCACTCTTAAGGTCAATCTTAGAAAATATGGTAGAGCCACAAATTTTATCCAATATATCATCAAGTCTAGGTATAGGATGTCTATACTTGATGGTTATGTTGTCGATTGCTCTATAATTAGTGCATAACCTCCAAGAACCATTGTTTTTAGGAACTAGCAAAATAGGTAGAGCACATGGACTAAGACTCTCCCTAATCCAACCTTTAGAAAGTAGGTCTCCAATTTAATTCTCTATTTCTAGACTCTCCTTAGGGTTACATCTATATGCAAGCCTATTGGGCAAGCTAGCCCCAAGTATAAGGTCTATTTGGTATTCTATGCCCCTAAGAGGTGGAAGCCCTTGAGGAAGGTCTTTAGGAAAGACATCCTAAAATTCTAAAAGACATTTTTGTAATCCCTTGGTCATAGAAAAGGAAGAGCCCACTAAAGAGAGGGAGGTGCAAGAAGTAAATGTGCCAGAAGGGCTAGAAGAGTTAGAAGGGATGGAAGAAACCTTACTAGAGAAGGAAGAAGGGTAAATCATGTATAGATGTTTATGAAGAAGCAAGGCTTGCTTCACATAATGCTTAGAGGCAAAGAAAGAAGAGTGCCTCTGGGGATCTTCAAAGGTTAGAATCCATTTACACTTATCTTTTTGGTTTATTTGTTTTTTATTTTTTAGTTTTTAGGGTTTTGGTAGGGAGGTGGAAGGCCGAATCTCCCTATCCCTTTTCAACTTTATTTGAAGTTGGTCTTCCAAAACTCATTTGGGAGACAAGGGATGTAAAACAAACTTTTTATTTTTATATAAAAATATGAGGATGTTAGTGAACCCCTCATGGGTGACCTTTTTGTCATATTGCCAAGGTCAACCCAAAAGAACATGAGTGGCTTCCATAGGCACAACATCACACCAAATTTGATCATGGTATGCGGTAATGGAAAGAGAAATAAGAACTTATTTGTTCATTAACATCTCACCCTTTTCATTAAGCCATTGTAATTTGTAAGGTCTAGCGTGATCTATTAGAGCACAACCAAGTTTATGAACTAGCCTTTGGCTAGCCACGTTAGCACAACTTCCATTATCCACAATGATAGAACATAAGTTTTCTTTAATATAACATCTTATATACAAGATGTTCTCACTTTGTGTAATGTCATCATCTCTTGTGGCTTCTAAGAAGCCTTCTAATCATGAATAACTCACCCTTATCTCCAAGAACATGTTCACTTTCATAGGAATCACTATTTGAGCTATCACTAGAGTGTGAAGAGGAAACTTCCTTATAGCTTGAATAGTGATCAATACCCCTTAAAATCATAGTTTTCTTGGTGGGACATTGAGAGGAAATGTGATATCTTCCTAAACATTTAAAACATTTAATTGAACTTGTCCTTGAAGAGTTAGGATGGGATAAAGAGTTGGCATTTCTAGAAAGGGTTTGTTTTGAAGGTTGTGTAGGAGGATGTTCCTTATGAACCTCGCTTTTAATCCTAAGAGATGAAGTGCCCACTCCATGCTCCTTACCCTTTTCTACTACTACCCTCTTTAGGGATGGAGTCTTCCTTTCCCTTCCACCTAGGCCTATATGGTTTAGAATCCCTATTATAATAGGAAGCTCCATCCATGAGTTGAGCTTCTACTCTTATGCATTGATGGAGAAGCTCCTTAATGTCCATATAAGGTAGAAGTTCCACTCTCTTCTTAATACTATGATTAAGGCCACGTAAAAATCTATGCATGAGGATTTCTTCATCCTTCTCAACATTGGCCCTAATCATAGCCATATCCAAAGCCTTATAATAATCCTCCATATTTGGACCCTTGGGTGAGTCTCTTGAGCTTGGCCAATAACTCACCCCTATAATAGGAGGGAACATATCTCTTCCTAAGTAAGGCTTTGAGGTCCTCCCATTCATCAATAGGTGAGAGATGGTCTTTCTTTCTTTCCTTTAGGATTTGGGTCCACCAAACTAATGCATAATTTTGGAAACTAATGGTGACAATCCTAACTTTCTTTTTCATTCTTGGTTTCATGGGAGATGAAAATTTTCTCAACTTTCATCTCCCAATTGAGATAGGCTTCCATATCACTTTTACCATGGAAGGGTGGGACCTCTAGCTTGACCTCTCTCAAGCCACCCTCCTCATGAGACCTATGGTGTCTCCTATGATGCTTATTCTCAACCTCACTAGTTTTATCATGTTGTCTATATCTATAATGCTTATGATGCCTAGTGTTTCTATCTCTACCCTCCCTATTTTCTAGGTTTTCTAACCTAGTGGACATGTTATTAAGTTTATCTTAAATTAACCTCATGTGTGGGGGGTTGACTCTCTACCTCTCTCACTAGATGAAGATATGTTATAATGTAAAATGATAGTGATGAGATACTAGTCGGGTCACTCAATTGAATTTAACCTAGGAAAGGGAAAATAACACACAAGGCAACAAGAAAAATAAAAGGAATGCTAGTAGACAAGAACTAGTTAGAGTGTAAGAAATTAAACTAAGCCTAGCATACAAAAGCGCACTTATACTAACTAGAAATCAAGTAAAGCAAACTAATCGGATGGTGCAAGAAAGTAAACTAGACCTAACATGCAAAATCGCACTTACACTAGTCGGGTGCAAGAAAAATAAACTAAGTCCTAAGCCCAATTACTCCTAATCAACTAAAAAAAATTAAAGTCCAATGTCTCTAATTTCCAAATACAAGGACTTCAACAAAATACTTAAAATAAATTCCCAAAATACAAGGGAAAAGAAAATACAAATCAAAAAATTGTTCCTAATTATTATAAAATATGCTTTCCAATACAAATGGCTCCCAAGGTTCTTCAAGCCCACCACAAAGGCCCACTAAGCTACAAAAGAAATACTTGGAAAAATCAATGGGCTCTTCCCCTCCTCCTTTGCCCAAAGGGATTCAAAACATATTAGATGAGTTTAAAGACCTCTTCCTAAAAGATATTCCTAAAGGTTTACCTCCAATTAAGGGAATTAAACATCAAATAGACTTAATTCCTGGTGCTAGTCTACCAAATAGACCTACATAAAGGTGTAACCCTAAGGAAAGCCTAGAAATTGAAAAGCAAGTGAATAAACTATTATCTAAGGGATGGATTAGAGAGAGCTTAAGCCTATATGCTCTACCTATTTTATTAGTTCCTAAGAAAGATGGTTCATGGAGAATATGTATAGATTGTAGAGCCATAAACAACATAACCATCAAGTATAGGCATCTAATACCTACACTTGATGATATGCTTGATGAGTTAAGTGGTTCTACTATATTTTCTAAGATTGATCTTAAAAGTGGCTATCATCAAATAAGAATCAAAGAGGGAGATGAATGGAAAACTTCTTTTAAAACCAAACTTGGATTATATGAGTGGTTAGTTATGCCCTTTGGCTTGACTAATGCACCAAGCATATTCATGAGGTTAATGAATCATGTTTTTAGGGAATTTATTGGGCATTTTATTATGGTTTATTTTGATGATATTCTTGTTTACTCAAAGACCATGACCTCTCATCTAAGCTATTTAAAATAAGTTATGCTTTCCTTGAGAACAAATAACCTCTATGCAAATTTTGAAAAATGTTCTTTTGGCATGTATAGCATTGTATTCCTTGGATTTGTAGTGAGTTCTAAAGGTGTTGAGGTAGATCACTCCAAAGTGAAGGCAATCCAAGACTGGCCAACACCTAAAAATGTAAGTGAAGTTAGAAGTTTCCATGGTCTTACAAGTTTTTATAGGAGATTTGTGAAAGACTTCTCTACCTTAGCTTCCCCTTTGAATGAATTGGTGAAAAAGAATATTCCTTTTGTATGGGGGCCAAGGCAAGAAAAAGCCTTTTTAGATCTCAAGGAAAAACTCACTCATGCTCCAATTTTAACACTTCCAAATTTTTCTAAAACCTTTGAGCTTGAGTGTGATGCTTCTAATGTGGGTATAGGAGCTATTTTGTTACAAGAAGGTCACCCCATTGCTTTCTTTAGTGAAAAACTTAATGGGGCTACCATTAATTATCCTACATATGATAAAGAATTCTATGCATTAATTAGAGCCCTTCAAACTTGGGAACATTACTTGATCCCGAAAGAATTTGTCATTTATAGTGGGTTGAGTTTTTGGAACAATTTCCATATGTCATCAAGTACAAAAATGGCAAATCCAATATTATGGCTGATGCTTTATTAAGAAGGCACTCTTTACTTGCCTCTCTTGGAGCCAAAATTATTGGACTTGATGAGATTAGGACTTTGTATCCAAGTGATCTTGATTTTTCCAAAATCTTCAACTCATCTTCCACTTCTTCATCTTATAAAGGCTTATACATTCTAGATGGCTACTTCTTTAAAGCCAATAAACTTTGTATTCCCAGGAGCTCTTTAGGAGATCTTTTACTTAGAGAAAGCCATGAAGGAGGCTTAATGGGCCATTTTAGAAGAGATAAAACATTGTCTATTTTACATGAACACTTCTATTGGCCTAAAAAAAATGTTCAAAAACTTTGTGCTAGGTGTATAGTATGTAGGAAAGCTAAATCTAATCTTTCACCTAGTGGTCTCTATACTCTATTGCCTATACCTACTTCTCCTTGGATTGATATCTCTATGGATTTTGTGTTAGGCTTGCCTAGGACCCAAAGGGGAATGGACTCTATCTTTGTTATGGTAGATAGGTTTAGCAAGATGGCTCACTTCATTTCTTATCACAAAGTGGATGATGCAAGTCATATTGCTAAGCTATTTTTCAAGGAAATTGTAAGACTTCATGGTGTTCCTAAAACTATCACTTTTGATAGGGACACCAAATTCCTAAGCCATTTTTGGAAAACCCTTTGGTCAAGGCTAGAAACGAAGCTTCTCTTTTCTACCACATGTCATCCTCAAATAAATGGCCAAACTAAGGTAGTGAACAGGACTCTTTCTCAACTACTTAGGGTCTTAGTGCATAAAAATTTTAAATCTTGGGATGAGTGTTTGCCCCACATTGAATTTTCTTATAATAGGGTACAACACTCCACAACTAAGCATAGTCCTTTTAAAGTTGTTTATGGTTTTAACCCTGTCACTTTTTGGACCTTTTGCCTATTGATGTTTCTGATTCTGTCCTTCACATGGATGGAGAGGCAAAGGCCAAGTTTATCAAAGATTTTCATGAGAAGGTTAAAAACCAAATACAAGCTAAAAATGAATACTATGCTCGTTGTGCCAATAAGAAATGAAAGAAGTTACCTTTGAGGTTGGAGATTGGGTTTAGTTACACCTTAGAAAGGAAAGATTTCCAAATTTGAGAAAATCCAAACTCGACCTAGAGGTGATGGGCCTTTCCAAATACTTTAGAAAATGGGAAATAATGCCTATGTCCTTGATTTACCTGGTGAATATGGTGTGAGTGTTTCATTCAATGTGTCTGATTTATCTCCTTTTGACATAGATAAAGAGGATGATGCCTTAGATTTGAGGACAAATCCTTTTGAAGAGGGGGATCATAATGAGGACATCATAAGGGAGGACCCACACATCATTTTGGATAAAGGACTGGAAGCTTATAAAGGTCCCTTAACAAGGCCTAAGTCCAAATAGGGAAGGGAAACCATCCACCAAGCCCTAACTTCCTTCATCACATTATTTGATAGGCCTAAGCCCAAGGAGGACACTTGGAAGACTTACATGTACTCATCATATAATATTACATATACTTAGGTTTCTAGTGTTTAGGTTTCATTTGGGCCTTATGATAAGTCTTGAAAAGACTTAATAATTTCATCTTTAATTTAACTTAATCCATCAATTATTGTTAACTTTGGCATTATTATTTAATGAATTGTCATTCTTTCTTGTTTTAATTATTTAATTCAAATGTATTTAAATTGTGCAAGAAAATGGTTAAAAAGATAAGTACATAAGGAAATATGTTTATTGAGAGATTATTAACCTAGCGTACATACGCTAGAAAGCCAGCGTACATACGCTAGGCATTTATATGTTGTATTTCGAAGGATCAGGTGCAGGACATCCAACGTACATACGCTGGAATCCCAGCATACGTACGTGCATAAACAGAACCTAAAAAGTGAAGAATCAGCAAGTTATTAACTCAGCATACATACACTGGCTTCCCAACGTACATACGCGCAGATCCAGCAAGGTGTAAAGCATCACGCTCAAGCGAATAAAGGTCATGCTTAAGCGTGAAAGCCTTGCCATTCCACTATTCATGTGAACATGCATGCATCAAAATAAAGTACCACGCTTAAGCGATCACGCTCAAGCATGAAGTCACCTGCATCAAGGAATTTAAAGAATCGCGCTCAATCGCGCATGGATCATGCTTAAGCATGAAGTCTGTTTGCCAGTATATTTTATTCTCCTTTAACGCGAATTACTGTAGTGGTTACCTTTAATTATTTTATTAGTTGCTTACTAGTTTTGTATTTTAGTAATTTAATTATTATATTATAATTAGTCAGACCATTGTAATTAATTAGAGTTAGTTAGTTAGTTTTTGCCTTAGCTATATATATAGTTGTAAATACTCTGTAACACACAGAAGTAATAACATAATTCATTTTTCTAATTTTTAATCTCTCTCTAAACATTTTCCCTCTCTAAACTCTCTCTTCCATGGCTCTCCATATTCCATATTCTGAATCCATTTCCATGGGTTGCTAAACTCCTATGGTTGGGATTGATGAAGCTTCTGATGGAATCTTGAATCTGTATTAAGGAAATTATCTTCTGAAGCAAGAGGAGAACAAGCTGAGAAGTGGCTCTACATTGCTGGATTGACAAATCCAGACCTAATTAAAGAATCTCACCAGTGAGGAACCATGGTTGAGGCTTAGGTAACTTTTAGCTTCCTAACTAATTCAGGCTTAGTAATTAAGTGAATAGTTAGGGTTCAATCCCCAATTTCACATTAGATTTCTTTGTCACTGAACACCTAAGGGATTAGAGTTTAATGCTTAGGAATTAGTGTTATTCACCTATAGAATTAGGGATTAACCATCTGTGAATTGTCCTCTTGAGTCTGAAGCTTAATTGAACCTTAACTGTATGTTTCTTGATGAAATTGTAAGCTGAAGCAATCCTAACCTATCTTCCATTAATCACACTTCATCTCTTATATTTTTTCTAAAATTACAAAAACATAAAAATAATAGCAAAGCATAAACAGAATGAATTTTACCTTGTGTTGTTCTGGTTCAGCTTGTACTAGACCTAGGTTATGGTAATTACCTCAATCCCTGTGGGATGATCAAATATATTACAAATTTAACGATTGGTGTACTTGCCAAAAGAATATAATCCTGTGGGAGATATTGCATCAAGTTAATGGCACCGTTGCCAGGGATTATTGAGTAATATCCAATCCTTGCACCGGTACTAGACTGAACCATTTTTTTTAGTTTCTGTACATGTTGTTAGTTGCCTATAAATTTTGTTGTAGGAGTAGTATTTGTTAAGTCTTACTGGAATTGTTGTTCATAGTTACTACTCTTTTGATTTTAGTTGTTTAGTTGTTAGTACTAACCATCACAGTAGCTTTGTTTGTGGTTAGTTGTTGCATTTATGGTTTTTGTAGTTGCTTTGGAAAGTGAAAAGTTACAGGTGATGGATCTTGATGACACCTTAGTAGAGTTTCTTCAATATTCACAAACATTATGCATGAACCATGTAGAGGAGGTACAACCAATTGAGGAGGAGCCATCAAAATTAGAAAGAATTCTGATTCAATTCATGGAAGCCACTCAAACCAGCCAAAAAATTATGATAATTCAAACATGAACATTCAAAAGCAAGTAGATTTTATTGAAAATCAGTTGGCCGAAGAGTAAAGAAATACAGAGGTTGTACGAAGAGAAGACCAATATGAAGAGCCATGGGATGATGATGTTGATCTAGCTGAAGAAATTAAGTTTGTGGAAGAAGCAGACCAGCTTAGAAGCATTTATGATGAAAGGCACAATGAAATGGTTGAACCTGAACTTGAGGGTAATGTTGAGATGTATGAAACAAAAGAAAAAAAGGGAAAAGGAAAAAGTTCAGGGTTATTTGATGAAAGAAGAGTCAATTGAAGAATGTGAAGAAGAAAGTGATAGGAATTATACTTCAGAGTTGGATGATAGTATATCTAGTGAAGCATTCTTTGATGATTGGAATGAAGAAGATTGGTCTAAAGAAGAACAAGATCAAGAGCTGTCATTGGGTAATTACTTTGGTGAGGAAAGTGTTGGAGTAGTACAAAGTGAAGAAATGACAGCAAAAGTGATTGAGGATATATATTGAGACTCAATTATACACTATTGTTGAGCAAGAAGTGATAGAAGAGGTAGAGGTCTCAGCTGAGATAGAAACCACATCTTGGCAACACAATAATGATACTAAAATTTTGTTGGAGCCAATTGTGAATGCAGAAAAAGAAGTAGAGGTTCATGCACAAGAAGAGTTAACATGTTTAGATGTTGAGAATATAAAAGAAGAAGAAATTCAGCCATGGCATGAAGGGCGTTTGCTAGTGGTGACTACTGCAACTTTGGAAATCACAAGGAAATACGAATTCTTAAGTCAAGAAGAACATTGCTTGTGGAAAGAAAAAGAAAAAAAAGAGTGAAGGAAAGAAAAAGAAAGAAAAAAAGCAGAAAGTTTGGAAAAAGTAAGATTGGAGGAAAGTTGTCTTGAGCATTAGCCTCAAACATAACAAGGAGAAACAAGGAGTAAAAAGACCAAGAATATATGGTCATAAGCAATGGGATCCTTGAGGATGAGCCTATGTTTGTTTTTCTTGTACAATAATAAAGTAGTAAGAAACTTTTCAAAAAAAGAAGAGAGAAAAATATAGTAAAGAGAGAGAGAGAGAGAGAGAGAGAGAGAGAGAAGAAAAAGAAGAGAAAAAACAAAAGAGAATTTTCAGGATTACACAGTGGATGCTCCCAAGAAGAGTTCTTATCCTCACCTCCATTCCTTGAATAATGAACCACCAAAGTATGCATTTCTACACCATCTCTTTCTCTCCATGCAGGTAGTTTCTATTCATGCATCTTAATTTCTTTATTTGAAAAAAAATATTTCAATTTTGTGTTTTGTAGTCATACCATTGTACAACATCCATTTTTCATTTTGTGTTTCATGTTGGTTCTTTGTTACTTTCAATTTCATTATAAATAAAAAACAAAACAAAAAAACAAAAAAAAACAAAAAAAACAAAAACAAAAGAAAACAAAAGAAAACTAAAAAGGGAGAAAGAAGAAAAGACTAAAAAAGCTTGAAAAATTTTGAATAAGGTTTGAGCGCACATACGTTGGATTTCAGTGTACATATACGCATCAGTAAAAGAATAAGAATTTTGGACTAGGAAGTGAGCGTACATACGCTTAAATCCCAGAGTACAGCGCGTGGGTCCAGTAGCTAGAATAAGAATCAGGCTCCCTTCATGCTTGAGCGTGAGCTATGCGCTTGAGCGAGAAGAAAGTGACGCTTAAGTGTGACCTAATCATGGCCTGGGTGTGTCATGCGCTTGAGCGAGAAGTAAGTGGCGCTTGCAGCGTGATCCTTTAGCGCGTCCCATGCGCTTGAGCGTGGAGTGCCATACGCTTAAGCGTGACCCTTGCGTGCTTGAGCGAGGAGTGTGTATGCTTGCAGCGTGACCTTTAGGTGCTTGAGCGAGGAGTGCTGGGTGCTTAAGCGAGGAGAAAGTAACGCTTGAGTGTGATCTTTTACGCTTGCAGCGTGGCCTCCACCTGTTACAACCTATCGTACCTTAATGTGGGCGTATGTACGCCCAGATCCAGCGTACCTACGCGTACCCATGACTCATACCCCTTGTACGTTGGAAGCTCTGGCTCTTAAAAAAAACATTCTTTGGATTCCATTGATAGGTAACATCTCTTCCCTCCTTAATTTCACTTAATGGATAGAATTATTTCATCCCACTGTTTCAATCTCGAAATTATTGCATCCATCATGTCTATTCATCTCACTTTTGCTAATTTACTTTTGGGTTGTAATAACTTTATTTTAGTGTCCTCTCTTGGACAATGTATTTCCTTTTTCAGTTGTAATGAAATTTTATGTCTATGTTAAGTTGTTTATTGTTATTTCTTTTCTGCTTTGTATTGTTCAATTCTTGTAACCATCGCTCACCGAATCTTCGCCATATAGGTAAAAAGGGAAGTAATCTATCCCTTAATCTCCTTAATTTGTGAAGGATGTTAACTGTGCTTAATTTAGAACTTATCTTAATTATTTAAATCTTGCTAATTCTCAGGCATCAATTGGATAAATTAATTGATTCGCATTGCTTGATTTATGATCCCTGTCCATAACTATTTTCATCCATAATTATATATATCGTCACCATGCTAGTTAGCAATCTGAATTTGTAATCTCGCATTAAGTTTGGGGACATGATTGGCTGATTACCTGTAATTTATTAGCTTTTGAGCCTTTATTATTTCTTTTCTGAGTGTGTTTACATTCTTGTTTAGTGATATAGAATTTACTTCAGTGCTTGCTAATGATTATTTGTTTGCCAATTGGAAATGATGAAGGCCTTCTTTGTAAATTAGCCAGGGCCAAATTTAGCCATCCTATGTATTATTAATTATCCTTTGACCCAATAATTATGTTTGAGCCTGAGACCCTTTCATTCTGATTATGTACCTAACTTTACAAGCCAATTTATTTGAGAAAAACCAAGTGAATTATCCCTGGATGTACCACTGATGAACTGTTGAGTCTTATCTTATTGCTAGGGACTAGCAAGTTCTAAGTTTGGGGATGAAGAGTGTGCCTAACAACAATTAAAGTACACACTCTAACCTTAATTATAGATGAGAATTTTGAAAAATGAAAGGAAGAACAACAAAAGCAAAAGAAAAGTGAAAAATCAGTAAAGCAATTCCTATATAGAAGGAAAATGGTATTGAAAAACAAAAATGAATGAAAGATAAGAAAGAAAGAAAGAAAGAAAAAGTCCAAAGGACTAAAAGAGAAGAAGGTGCAAAGCATCATAAGTAGTTGAGTTATCCTTCATCTGAAAAAAGAAAATGAAAAGCAAAAGAGCTGGTTAGTAGAGGCATTTAAGTTAAGATTAAGGCAAGGCATTAGTGGGCACATCTTTTAACCCAACATTGACTAGAAAAAACAAAAATGTAGCCTGTAGCCTAACCCCATTACAAGCTTAAAAAAAATCCCTTACTGATCCAATTGTGCTAGCATATGTGATGATGTTTAGAACTCTTGCAAGCTTATGTTGATCTGACAATTATTCAGGTGATGAGAGCATGCAATTGACCCTATACACTAAGAAAAGAGTGAAACACCAATCCTTATGAGGAAAGCATCACCAGTTTGTTCCGAAAGGAAATAGGAGTAATTATATTTTCAGTAGTTGCAGAAAGAAAGCATGAATGGTATTCAATAATTATGGTATGAATTAAGTTAAGGGAAGGTTGATTGTCTTGAGTAAGTGTAATTGATTTGATTAATCTGAGTCCTTGCTTGAGGACAAGCAAGCTTTAAGTTTGGGGATATGATATGTCTTGAAAAGACTTAATAATTTCATCTTTAATTTAACTTAATCCATCAATTATTATTAACTTTGGCATTATTATTTAATGAATTGTCATTCTTTCTTATTTTAATTATTTAATTTAAATGTATTTAAATTATGCAAGAAAATGGTTAAAAAGATAAGTACATAAGAAAATATGTTTATTGAGAGATTTATTAACCTAGCGTACATACGCTAGGCATTTATATGTTGTATTTCGTAGGATCAAGTGCAGGACATCCAACGTACATACGCTGGAATCCCAGCCTACGTACGTGCACAAATAGAACCTAAAAAGTGAAGAATCAGCAAGTTATTAACTCAGTGTACATACACTGGCCTCCCAATGTACATAGGCGTACATCCAGTAAAGTGTAAAGCATCACGCTCAAGCGAATGAAGGTCACGCTTAAGCGTGAAAGCCTTGCCATTCCACTATTCATGTAAACATACATGCATCAAAATAAAGTACCACGCTCAAGCGGACACGATCACACTCAAGCGTGAAGTCACCTGCATCAAGGAATTTAAAGTATCGCGCTCAAGCGCGCATGGATCACGATTAAGTGTGAAGTCTGTTTGCTAGTATATTTTATTCTCCTTTAACGTGAATTGCTGTAGTGATTACCTTTAATTATTTTATTAGTTGCTGAGTAGTTTTGTATTTTAGTAATTTAATTATTGTATTATAATTAGTCAGTCCATTGTAATTAATTAGAGTTAGTTAGTTAGTTTTTGCCTTAGCTATATATATAGTTGTAAATACTCTTTAACACACAGAAACAATAACACAATTCATTTTTCTGATTTTTAATCTCTCTCTAAACATTTTCCCTCTCTAAACTCTTTCTTCCATGGCTCTCCACATTCCACATTCTGAATCCATTTCCATGGGTTGCTAAACTCCTATGGTTGGGATTGATGAAGCTTCTGATGGAATCTTGAATCTGTATTAAGGAAATTATCTTCTGAAGCAAGAGGAGAACAAGCTGAGAAGTGGCTCTACATTGCTGGATTGACAGAGGCTGACGCTATGCGTGGGTGGGACGCTATGCGTGGGTGGGACGCTACACGTCAGCCTGTTCTGCCCACGCTACGCGTCAGGGGGACGCTACGCGTGGGCTTGTAGGGTCATAAATCACAGAATGGGGGTTGCGCAGTAGCAACCCCTTCAAAACCTCAATCAATCCATCCTACTTCTAAGAGCAATCAATTCCAAGTGGTTTTCTATCCTAATCCTATCAACATGCATTTCTAAGAATCAAAACTAAAAATTAGATAGAAAAGGGATTAGAGAAACTTACTTGGGATCCTTGACAAAATATAGGAATGAAGGGGATTTGAGGTTGAGAGAGAAGAGAGTTTTTGAAAAATAATAATTCTGAAAGAGTGAATGTAGAGGGAGGCAAAAATAGGTTTAAAAGTTATGGACTTGGTCCTCCCTCTGGTTCAGTTTTAAAAACTGAACAAGGATCCTGACGCTACGCGTAGTAGGGAGGCTACGCGTCAGGTTGAAAATTTAGAACCTACGCTACACGTCAGTGTGGCGCTACGCGTAGGCTTCTGTTTTTCATTTTCAAATTTAATTTTCAAAAACCCTTTTCTTTTAACTTTTAAACCCTTTTTTATTTTCAAAATAATAATTCTAACTAAATATATTTAAAATTTTATTATTATTTTTTCATGTTAAAAATAAGTTAAAAAGAAAATAATGGGTTGCCTGCCATTGAGCGCTAGGTTTAATGTCTCCAGCCAGACTTTACCTTTTATCAATAAGGTGGTTTCTCAATTTTGGTTGAGGAATCACCTATCTTTTTCTTCCTCCTTCTTCTCTGATGCTTGATTACCTGTCTTTCATCATGCAAGCAATCGGTTGAGTTAAAAAATTTAATTGATTAGGAAAAGATGTACCTTGTTTACTTGATTGGCAAACTTTGTCCTCAGCATCTAGCTTTAGATTTTCTTGAGCATTAAAATTTGCCTCTTTTTCATGAATTCTGACTGCAATTATCCCTTTGTCAACATCAACCATTACCTTTGCGGTCTTCATAAAAGGTCTTCCAAGGATCAGGGGTATCTCAGTATCCTCCTTCATATCCAGTACCACAAAGTCAACTCTGAAGTGGTACTTGTCAACCTTTACGAGTACATCTTCCATAATCCCAATTGGTTTTTTGGTAGAGCGGTCCCCAAATTATAAATTTGCCTTAGCTTCTTTTAGTTTTAGATCACTAATACACTTCATCAAGTCTAGGGGCATAAGATTGATGTTAGCCCCTAAATCCAACAAAGCATTCCTGATGTTGATATTTCCAATGGTTACAGGAATGGTGAAACTTCCCATATCTTTACATTTTTCTGGTGTGTCGAATTGTAAGATATCATTACAATTTAATTCATGCTCTACTTCCACAGGCTGTTGATTATTTTTTTCTTTTTTCTTTTTTTGATTTTTTTCTTTTTTTCTCTTGTTCACTTTCTTTTTCTTTTTATTTTTCTTTTTTCTTTTTCTCTTTCTCATTCTTTTCACAATTTTCTTTACAATCAATTTTTACAAATTTATGACTTTCAGAATAAACAACATTACATTGATCCCTTTGGTTCTGAGTCTTTGCAGTAAAACCAAAACTTTTCAATTCAGCTATTTCCTTTGCTAGCTGACCTATTTGCAGATTTGATGCTTTTCGAGCAGCTTTATTTGTTTCCATAAATTACAATAACTGTTGGATAGATTCCTCAATCCTTGTCAATCTTGCATTGTCAATTTGTGATTGTTGTTGTTGCTTAAATTGATTGTTAGGAGGTCGGTTGAAAGGTCTAGCATCTTGTCTCCAGCTAGAATTCTGATTCTTCCATCTTTGTGGAAAATTGTTAGGAAAAGAATTACCAAAATTGATAGGAAAGTTACCTAATGGTATTCTTTGATGGTTTAGAAAATTAGCTTGCTCTTGCTCATTTCTGTAAGTGGCACAATAACCACATGGTTGTTCTCCCATACAATGCATACATTGTTTTAATTGAGCAGGGGGTGGTGATGGCACTTGAGCAATTTGAAGTTTCTCCAATTGTTTGCTCATAGCCTCAATTTGTTGAGTCAACAATTTTTGTTGAGCTAATACTACATCATTCATTTCCAATTCGAGCATACCTTGCTTCCTTGGTGCATTACCTCTTTCATGTTTTGCTTGTCGGTCACTAATGGACATTGATTCCAATATTTCTATTGCTTCTTCCACAGTCTTGTTCATTAAAGAACCACCTGCACAAGCATTTAACATCATCTTGAACTGAGGTAATAAACCATGGTAA
Organism: Clitoria ternatea; assembly: GCA_037962975.1. Taxonomy (NCBI): domain Eukaryota; kingdom Viridiplantae; phylum Streptophyta; class Magnoliopsida; order Fabales; family Fabaceae; genus Clitoria; species Clitoria ternatea. Next base: position 81,774,790 of record CM075672.1, read on the forward strand.
ATGATCCTTACCTTTTCGGCATCATTTAGTTGTGATTTGGACATTTCCTCAAGAGTGCCTTGAATTGTTCCCATGTTTCTCTTAATGATTCATCATTATTTTGTGAAAAAGAATGTATGGTTGTCACAGCTTCAAAATATTTTGAAGGAGAATAAAACCTTTCCAAAAATTTTCTCTCAACATCGGACCAATTTGCAAAACTACCCGATGGACAAGATTTAAACCATTCTTTAGCTTTACCAATCAATGAAAAAGGAAATAATCTCATGTAAACATATTCTTCTTGATTGGGTTCAAAACAAATTATGCTGTATAACTCATAAAAAATAGTTAAATGTTCATACGGTTCTTCATGATTTAAACCAGCAAATTGATTATTTTGAATAATATTTAAAGTAGCAGGTTTAATCTCCAGTGGTATAACAGGTCCTTGAAACATTCCTGAAACTTGGGGTGGACCATTAATAGCAGCAAACTATCCCAATGTTCTCCTTTCAGTGGCTATATTTGAATTTTCAAAATTTTTAAAAGTGGAAGAAGAGTTAGTTTGTGTTTCAGATTATAAAGACTTGATTTTCTTTAAAACCTTTTCTATCTCAAGATCAAAGTAAACTTTTCCTACGGTAGATCGGGTTTGCATACATATACTAGACAAAGAAAGTTAGTGTAACAATGATAAGAAAAAGTAAATAAATAAATAACAAAATTAAAAATTTTAACTACGGTAAAAAAATATATTTACCACAGTAATTAAAAATTTACTGTTGTATTGAATCAATTCAATCCCCGGCGGCGACGCCAGAAAACTTATTAAACCCCCATGTTACTATTGGGTTATTAATTGGCAATCGCACCAATCGATTGTAGTTTTCAAATTTAGATATCGTTCCACTGGATTGAAAGTCTAGTAACTCATATTAATTTCTTATTTACTATGGTAAATTTATCAATGATTATTAACAAAAGAATAATTTATAAACAATTTATACAATATTCACAAGATTTGATGATTGATTTGTTCATAAGGTAAAAAGATGGAAAAGATAAAATCTAACTATAAAGTTGAGATGCAATTCAGAATAATTCAGATACTTGAGGTAAAAACACAGATTAACAAACTATGTTTGAATTTGGATTTTCGCACTAAAATATAATGCAATAATTACAACATACATACTTAATCATCAAGTTCATGTTATTGCAGCTTAAAGTCATTATAGCCGATTCCTCGTGATATAAATTCTAAGTATTTATCGTAAAGTCTGATCCCTCGTGAGCTTTCTCAATAAAAACTTGCATTAAGTCCTGGCCTTATGGCAACAATAATTACCAATTCTATCCCTAGTAATTGGTATTTAAGGGTATTTCCACTTTTACTTTCATTAAAACATATTTTAATTCGGCATGAATAATTATTCTTCGGTTTGATATTCATACTAATAAAACAAGTTTTAATACACATGACAATTATTCTCCCGTTTGATGTTCATATATTAATAAAGAGTTGAAATACTAACATATTCTTGAATCATAAATATGTAGAGGTCATAATCATAACATCATATAATAGATTGATTCACCAAATTCCAACATAAAGAATTTAGTTACACATAATAAAAGTAAGAACAACACTTACAGAGTTTGACATTACGATGACTTGAAAACACTTTGCAATACAAACGCCCACACTACTACACAACACTCTCAAGTATCTAAAAATCACTCCAACCTCACAAACTCAAAGAAGAACACTCAAACTCGAGTGAAAAGAGAGAAAAGAAAGAATGAACTTCAGAATTGGATGCCAAGGATGTGTGGAGAATTGCCCTATTTATAGGACTGAGGAAGGGTCCTGACGCTACGCGTCAGGTCCCTGACCCAGCTCCCATTAAACATCTCGAAGTGGCTATGATGGATTATTAAAATGAATCATGCTTGGCCATGTGTCCCTATCTCCACTTTAGCTTGGACATTTGTGAGTAGTGGAGAGGCTAATAATGGGTCAAAGGCTGAGTGCTTGGCCACCTGGAAGTGGATCCATTTATTGAGTTTAAAACCTAAATTCCTAACAAATTAAACTAATTTTTATTATTTTTACAAAATTTTTATTAAGGATTTTATTGTAAATTTGAGGACTAACACCCATCTCTTTCTGCTTTCATATATTTGTGTACCATAGTTTACTGATTATCCTTTATGTTTTTCAGGGAACAAGAGTGTCGCCGCTCTAGAAACCCTATACAAGCTGATGGAGGGGTCAGTAGTTGACACTACGTCCGAAAATAATGTCACTCCAAAGATGAGGAAGTCTTCTGGACTCCACATCCCCTATGGGGTGATTAATCTTGAAGATGCCCTTGAGAAGTAGAAAGACAAAGGACAGGCCGTCAGGGCATCTAAGAAGTAGAAAACGAACCCCGCCCCTCGAGCGGTTGACAAGGGCAAGGGGGTGGCGACTGAGACCCCGATGTATGATGATACTCCTCCCCCTCCTCATTCCAGTATGGAGGCTTTGGAGGACCTAATAACCAGGACCCTTTCTCCCAATGTCGGTTTTGAGCTCCCCTTCCACCTCAAGCCTGGGTTAGAGAAGGAAGATATCACAATTGCCTTAGAGACAGCGATATGGTACAACATCAAAACTCTCTCCGCCATCTACTCTACCGCTATCAACGGTCTGAGGCTAGAATTGGACCGTCTAAAGGATAAAAACTCCCACCTCTTCGAGGATTGTAGTCAGGCTCATCAGAGGATTAAGTCCCTCAATGAGTCTAACCAAGCCTTTCAGCAGTCCGAGGAGAGTTGGAAGAAAGAGAAGGATGGACTACTCGGGAAGGTGGCTGAACTGGAGGGCCAGGTGACCAATCTTCGCAAGAAGAATGAGGATATATGAGCAAAACAAGTACCAGGAAGATATACTGCAATTTGCTCATGCTACCATGGACTCCTTTAGTCATGCAGTCCGCCAGGCAATCCACCTGAACTAGGATACCCCTCTCAACCTGAATAGGATTAGTTTTATCAACAGATTCTGGAATAGTGAGTTGGTGACCAAAATGGGTGGTCAATCCTTCTCTCCTTCTGAAGAGCCTTTCAAGCTTCATCCTTTGGTGGCGGGAGAGGATGACGATCTTGGGGACCCAAACGCCGAAGAAGCTAATGCTGGTTCCGAGGTCAAGGAGGAGGAAGGCCCTCCACTAAATCCTTAGTTTTATTTTTGCTCTGTAGGTGGGATGAGCTCCGCCTATTTTGAATTTTGATCACCTTGGTTGTTGTGCCTTTACTTTTGTAATTACTCTTGTCAATGATATAAATGTTTTGTTTTTATCATTTTTTGTTATTATTCAGAGCTCGTATAAATCTTATCCATCCACTCCGTACTTGATTTGTTCCAGAATCCTTAAATTATTCTGTAATTTACTTAAAACTACCACATATTTAATATAAATTTAACCATTCTAGGGTCCTTACACCACTCCAGGGTATAACAGAACAGCCACTCTAGGGTCCTTAGACCACTCCAGGGCTTAATAAAACTTAACCACTCTAGGGTCCTTACACCACTCTGGGGTTTACTGGAACTTAACCACTTTGGGGTCCTTAGACCACTGGAACTTAACCACTCTGTGGTCCTTAGACCACTCCGGGGTTTACGGGAACTTAACCACTCTAGGGTCCTTAGACCACTCTGGGGTTTACGGGAACTTAACCACTCTGGGGTCCTTAGACAACTCTAGGGTTTACTGGAACTTAACCACTCTGGGGTCCTTAGACCACTCCGGGGTTTGCTGGAACTTAACCATTCTGGGGTCCTTAGACCACTCCAGGGTTTAATAGAACTTAACCACTATGGGGTCCTTAGACCACTCCAGGGTTTAATGGAACTTAACCACTCTGGGGTCCTTAGACCACTCTGGGGTTTAATAGAAACTTAGGGAAGATTGCTGAAAGAGATTGTTATCATGCATATTCATAAAATTATATTTTATTGATAGAATAGCACCCCAGCTGCATACCTCATTAAAAACGTCCTAAGTAAACCATGTGGGAAAAACCTTAGGTGGGGAAAAAGAGTGCATGACTTGTAGTGCCGGTTAGCTGTAATACACACAGAGGTTTTTTACATTCCATTTATTCTTAAACACTTTTCCCTCTAAAGTTTCCAACAAGTACACTCCCCCTGGTGTGACTTTGTTCACCTGGTATGGCCCTTCCCATGTCGGTGCCAGTTTTCCTTGATGTGCAAAGCAATTTCCAACTCATGCCTTTCTTAGGACGAGGTCGCCTATATTAAACCTTCTTTGCTGGACCTTCATGTTGTAGCGTAATGCAACTTTTACTTTAACAGCTTGATCCCAGACAAAAGCTACTTCTCTGACCTTGGGTAGTAGATCCAACTCATTCCTTAATCTTTAATCATTATCCATCATATCAAATTGCTGGACCCTTGGAGAGATTAAATTTATTTCCACTGGTATCATTGTGTCTACTCCATATACCAACCGGAATGGGGCCTCACCAGTAGATGAATGTGGAGTTGTCCGATGTGCCAAAAAACATGACATAATTGGTTGGTCCATTCTCTTTTCGCTTCACCAAGATGTTTCTTTAGTCCTTTTAGGATCTCTCTATTTGTGACCTCGACCTGACCATTGGTCTGAGGGTTCTCAACTGATGAGATTACTTATTTAATCTGTAGTCCGTCAAGCAGACTTTTGAACTTGGTATCTATGAACTGTGTCCCATTATCCGTTATTACTCTTCCTGGTATTCTGAATCTTATGATTATATTATAATAAAAGAATCTCCGCATCCGTGCCGTGGTGATATGCACTACTGCCTCCGCTTCAATCCACTTTGTAAAATAGTCTACCCCGACTATTAGGTATTTCACTCCACCAGGAGCCTTTGGGAACGGACCTAAAATATCCATGCCCCATTGATAGAGAAGCCATTGGACCACATATGTGAATAACGCTTTGGCTGGGACATGGTGCTCATTGCTATTCTTTTGACATGCATCATATTTTTTGACATACTCCACTGCGTCCTTGGCTAGAGTAGGCCACCAATAACCTGCCTTAACACTTTCTTAGCCAAGCTCTTGCCTCTATAGTGGTTACCACATGTCCCTTCGTGCACCTCGGATAGGACTTCATCGACCTCGGCCCCGTTTAAGTATATTAAGTAAGGTGCCGTCATTCCCCTTCTAAATAAGCCTCTGTCTATCAATGCAAAGTTCGGTGGCTCCTTCTTCAACTTCTTCCTTTTGACGGGGCATTTCGGAAGCTATCCACTCACCATGTATCAGATAATTGGAATGACCCAGGAATCTTCTGGATGCGCTTTGAATTGGATGGCGTACACTTTAGCTGGGTTTGAGATACTTGGAGCAGCTAAAGTGCTCTGTATAACCATAGTCGTACATCCCGCCCTTTTTGTACTTGCCAACCAAGATAGAAAATCAGCTCTAATATTTTCGTCTCTGGGGACATGTTTAAATTCCACATCAGTAAACCTTTCTCCTAACTCCTTGACCTTTGCCAGGTATTGTTGCAACAACGGCTCCTTTACTTGATAACTACCATTAATTTTGAGATCACTAATTGTGAATTGCTATATAGCACCACCGTGCGTGCTCCTACGTCTAGAGTTGCCCTAAGTCCTGCCAAGCATGCCTTACACTCTGCTTGATTATTTGACATCTTCAAATCAAATCTGAGAGATATCTCAACGCTCACCCCATCTTTGCTCTCAATCATCACTTCGGCCCCATATCCTTTTCTGTTTAACAAGTCATCAACATAGATCTTCTAATGTTCCTGTGGTAGTGTCGGGTCTTCTCCTATTAACTCCGTTACAAAGTCCACCAAAACATGAGCCTTTATGGTTGTCTGGGGTTCATAGGAGATATCGAATTCTGATAATTCTATCACCCACTTTGTCATCCTTCCTACCAGGTCTGGTTTATGAAAAACCTTTCTTAATGAGAGATTCGTCCGGACTGTAATTGGATGTGCATAAAAGTACTGTCTTAAATGTCAGGACGTCCAGACTAATGCCAAACTGCCTTTTCCAATTTTTGATATCGACTCTCCAATCCTTGTAGCACTTTCCTAATGAAATACACTTGTCTCTAGCCCTCAACTGTCTCTTTTACCAATATGGCCCCAATTGCTTCATCAAATACAGATAAGTAAATGAATAATTTCTCTCCAGGGCTAGGCGTTTTTAACACCAGTGGGTTTGCCAGAACCTCCTTCATCTCTTGAAACGCTCTCTCCTGCTCTTCTCCCTATTGAAACTCCTTGTTCTTCTTTAATGTTTTATAAAGGGGTAATGACTGATGTGCCATTTTTGGCATGAACTGGGATAGAGCCGCCATTTTTCCATTTAATGGTTGCACCTCCCTTACATTTGTTGGACTTCATAATTCTCTCACTATCTTGCATTTGTCAGGATTAGCTTCTATGCCCCTTTGTGTTAGCATGAATCCTAAGAAGCTCCATACTGTTACTGCGAACGTGCATTTTAGTGGGTTCAACCTCATATTATAGAGCTACAGTCTCTGAAATACTCTTCTTAAATCTTCAAGGTGGTCTTCCCCAGCCAAGGTCTTGGTTATTATGTCATCGACATACACCTCGACTATTCTTGAACTTATTCCATCAAAGACCTTGTTCATCATTCTTTAGTATGTAGCTCCTGTATTTTTCAATCCAAATGGCATAACAATATAGCAGAAAACCCCTTTGTCATTCACCAATGCCGTTTTTTCTTTGTCCTCTTTCCAAATCAGAATTTGATTATAGCTGGAGTACGCATCCATGAAAGATAGGAATTGGTACCCCGACAAATCATCCACCATTTGATCAATGCTTGGTAAGGGTACGGGTCTTTGAGGCAACATTTATTTAGATTTGAAAAATCTATGCACATCGGCCATTTACCATTAGCCTTCTTCACCATTACTACGTTCGAGACACAGGATGAATATTGCACCTTTCTTACGAATCCGGCCTTTAGCAACTCTTGAGTTTGCTCGTACGCCGCCTGTTGTTTTTTTGGACCGAGTCTTCTTTTCTTCTGCGCCACCGCTCTTGACTACGGATAAACTGCCAGCCTATGACAGCAGAAGTTCAGGTCAATTCTTGGTATGTCGGCCATGATCCATGCGAACAAGTGCTTAAATTCTCTTAGTAATTTGACTAGTCGTTCTTCCATTCCTTGATCCAAGGAATCATTAATCTCCGTACCCCTGGCTAGGTCTTCTTCCAATATCACCTTCTTGACTCCTCCTTTAGGCGTTGGTCTCTGAGGGTTCTCTGGGTCTAACATTAATTCCTCTCTTGGGTCAAGATCTATTAAATTTACAGATTTCGATATTGGTCCGCCATCATTCAATCTCTTCCTTTTTATGGACTCCTCTGCCCTAGTCATTAAAACACCGAGGTTATAACAGTACCTCACCATCTGTTGATCACCCTGGACAGAGGACACTTTGTTATCCTTGTCTATGAACTTTATTAACAAATATGGAGTTGACACCACTGCTTCCATGGCATTCAGAAAAGGGCGCCCAATAATCCCATTAAATGGGGATTTAACATCGATCATTAAGACTCCTGTGCACACCATTTTTGACCTTAGTGCTCCTTCAAATGTCAGTCTAGTGTCCAAATAACCTTTAGTGGACTGCTTAGCGCCACTGAACGCAGTTAACTCCAGGGTGTATGGCTGCAGATCTAAATCTGAGAGACCACTTTCTTGAAGCATTCATAGAAAATGACATCACATGAACTTCCTTAATCCACCAATATCCTTCTGATCATTTTATTAGCCACCACGACTTCAATTACTACTACATCATCACCTCCTGGCACCATCGGGCCGTAATCATCATTAGTAAAAATGATGACTGGGGTTCTAATGCCATCTCTGAATGGTCTGTTGTCTTCCTTTGCTTGGACCGACTTGATCATCCTCAAATGATTCTTTCTTGCTGAATTTGACACTTCTCCTTCAGCAAACACTCCAGCAATCATGTCTATGACGTCTCTTGTACCCGAACTAGGTGGTGGTTTCATCCATGACTCATCATCATCATCAATGTTATCCACCACGACTTTCCCCTTATTTAACGTAGGCTTTTTTACACTCCGGGCCTCTTCCTGAACTAGATCAATCTCCCTTCTCCGGGGTGCTGCTCTTTCTGGCTCAGGATTCATCCTTTGTTTGAATAGGTGTTGCTTTAACTTCGCTTCTCTAATCAATATCTTGATAGCTTCCTTCAACTGTCGACATTCATCAGTGGCATGTCCAGCCTGCTCGTGAAACTTGTAGTACTTGTTTGGGTTTCCAACTCTCTTTACAGTTAAAGGTTTTCTCACCCCGTACACCATCATCCCTCTCAATCTAACCTCCTGTAGGATTTGGCTAGGTTGTATGACCAATGAGGTGTATTGCACTACATTGATGCCCCTTCCTTCTCGTGGTCTTGGAAGAGTGTCCCTACCAGTTCCTCTTCTTTCCATCTTGACTTCTTTTTTGTCTGTTCTTCTCACTTTCATTTCCGCACTTTTTTGTTTGGCAGCCACCAAGTGCATCTCTCTCCCTACATACCTTGCTGCCTTGTTTCTAAATTCTTCCATCGTCCAGGGTGGTCCTTTAAGGATAATGCAAAAGGTGACCGTGGTTGCAACGCTTCTACCGCGATATACATTTGTATCTCTTCTATCAACCCTAGAACTAGTGTGGCTTCCTTATAGAACCTCTTTAAAAAATCCTTCAAACTCTCATATGCTCCTTGCCTGATCTGCACAAGTGTATGCGATGTCTTAGGTACATCTCTGGATACCATGAAATGTTATAGGAATACGTGGGCCATGTTTTCCCAGGAATCTATCAATCCAATAGGAAAACTCTTGAACCATCCCAACACTTTAGCGGACAACATTCTTGGAAACATCCTGCACATAACGTCCTCCTCGGCACCTAGGAATAGAGACTCATTGACATAGGCATCCAAGTGACTACCGAGGTCTGACTCCCCATTGTATTTCCCCATAGACAATGATTGCGGGGTCTAGAGGTGTCTTGGAATTAGAACACCCATCAATCTTTGGGTGAATGGGATCCTGAACCGGTATTCTCCCCCTCTACCGTGATATACTGCCCTCCTCTGGCTACTCATCTTTTCAGCCTTATGCGTAGACTCTTGCTAATCATTCGTATAAATTAAGGACCTCTCCTGCTGATGAGGATCTTCTAGTTGCCTCAGGTCACCACTTTGATTCTCACTTTGTAGTGCTTGTATCTCCTAACATAGCTGCCTTATTACTTCATCCCTGGGATCTGCTTGCACCACGACTTGGGCTCTTAATTCCATCCCAGGGGTCTCCATTATACCTTTGTTATAATCCAATGTCCTTGCCACATTCTGGACATGTCCTTTCGGGGTTTCGTCTCCTCTAGGGCGCTCTATGATTTTTGTTTAGTGCGATGTGGGACTCACAAATTTACACGTTCCCACTGGGCGTGCCAATGTTTTGTTTGAGAACCGAGGTCAAGAGTCGACTGTCTTGACCAGGGTCAAGGGTTAAGCTCCCTGACCATAGTTACCTCACTAACTCTCAGTTTTACACCGCCTCAGTGGAGTACGGTATTATACACCTAGGTTTAGTGGGAATCCAAGGTTCTTCAAGTAAAGGTAGCTATTGATGTTCTGTCCGTACTGAAGTTAAAGAACCAGATCAGAGGTGTACCTACAGAAGATTCTCTGATGCTTAAGTCAGTATGGTCACTAAAGTAATTATATTACGGAGGTAACTTACAGGATTTTTTTAGATCCCTTTTCAGTAATAAATGAATTGTACTTATAGTGTTTACCTTAGCTTAGGAAGTGATTTAACCATATTCCTAACTTATTGTTGCTACAGTGTCTACAGGGTCAGGTTGCCCATACCTCCTCTGACTCATTGTCTGGTTGTCAGTTACAGGCTGGGGTTAAGGGAGGAATCCGTAGTCAACCAACGATTTCGAATTTTGGTCATGGACTTGCCAGCCTTTTCAGTCACATGAAGTTCCACTTCTTTGCTTGTTTTACTCCTTGCAACTTAGTTAATTCAGGCCTACATTCTAGGTGAATAACTAGGGTTCAACCTCCAATTTTGCAATTAGCTCCTCTGTAGGTGAATACCTAAGGAATTAGGGTTTAAATGCAAGTAACTAGTGTTAATCACCTAAAAGATTAGGGATTAACCATCTGTGGAATCTATCACATGCTTTTCACTAGAATTGAACCTCAATTGCATGAGTAGAATGAAATTGAATGCTAAAGTGATCCTAACCTGCTATAATTCTTTGTTTTTCACCTTAGCTCTGTGCATGCTACTAGAAAATACAAAAATATCAAATTCAACAAAAGTGAAAATATTATGAATTCTTTCCCAATTTGGTTTGGTCTAGCTAGTATTAGTCCTTGGTTGTGGTAATTACCTTAATCCTCGTAGGATGATCAAATATACTATATTTTAACGATTGGTGTGCTTGCCAAAATTTTATCACTCAATGATAATGCATCACCTACAACAATAGTTATCACGCTAGCATCGGGATGGCACCCTACGAGGCTTTGTACAAGAGAAATTATTATACGCCTTTATGTTGGTTTAAGACAAGAAAAGAGATGGTAATTGGACCAGAGGTTATCCAGAGGACCATGGAACAAATTAAGGAAATTCAAGCAGCGATGAAGACTTCCCAAGATTGTCAGAAAAAGCTACTATGACAAATGTCAAAAGCCACTCGAGTTTGAAGAGGCAGATCGTGTTTTTTTATGAGTCACCCTAGTGACATGAGTTAGAAGAGCGTTAAAGACTAAGAAGTTGAATCCTAAGTACGTAGGACCATACAAGATCCTTAAGAGAATAGGATCAAACACTTACCATATAGCCCTACCTTTTGAGTTGTTTAATCTTTAAAATGTTTTCCATGTCTTGCAACTTTGAAAGTATGTACCCATTCTAACCATATTCAAAAACCTGACCAGTTTGTGCTTAAAAAAATCTTACCTATAAAGCAGTACTAGTAAAGATTGCAGACAATTGTATAAAGCAGCTTAGAAGAAAAGAAGTACCCTTTGTAAAGGTGATATGGAGTCAGTTAGATGAAGGAGACGCTACGTGGGATTTCAGCACAAAATTTCTAAAAGGAGGGAGAAATGTAACATCCCTCATTTTGTGTAATTGGTCCTTGGGTCGAGGTTCATATTTTTAGCATAACTTCTTCTCCCGATAATGAAATTGAGTCGCTTTTGTCTTAAATTTCCTACAACTTTTATCTTGACCATAAATCCTAATTCTAGCTTGTTTGTTCCTAAAATTAAAAATGTTGCACTGCCTTACAATTTCACTGTTCCAGCATGACCTATGTTTAGTAATTTCTATTTTTCTCACTAGTATGACCATGAAATTGAATAACTCTTCCTTTAAAATTTTTTAGGCTCATTTCCCTACAACTTTGATACAAGACACGAAAGCTAATTCCCTTCCCATTTGTCCTAGAAATTTTATTTTGTTCACTAAACTACAAAATGTCATAGCTTGGAGCATTTTTGTATTTGGGGCATATCTCCCTCTTCTGATGTCAAATTTTTATGTACCATACCTTGTTTTAAAGAGGACACATAGTTTTGCAACTTTTATGTTTTGTGTTTTTCTAAATAACCACTGTAACCACTTCAAAATTATGAGACAATTTGACACACCAGGATTATGCCACACTAACCTCCCATGTAACTAAGGTCCAATTATCTTCCACCACCAAAGAGACACTTGTTCTCTCCTCATCAACTTCTTCTCTTGCAATCTACATTGTTAGAGGTACACTTGTTAGACATTCCTTAAGCATTAGTCACTCAATCTTTCTCCCTTCCTAGCCATAAGACACTTGCTGTTCCTAAGGGTACCATATGCAAAACTTCTATCTTCCAAAAACTTCAACAAATGTTCCAAAGTTACCAAAATTAAATCAGTCCTTCACTTTTCTTCCTCCATTTCATGCCATTGACCATTCCAATCCTCTCTATGTTAGCCATGCATATTATTTGCTTCCTAAAATCCATTGCAAATCATAATCATCTCCCAAACAATTCACTATTTCTTTTAGCTTCCAAAAAGTAGAATTTATTCTTTATTTTCTCCTCTTCATATTAAGATCCATATCTCACTAAAAAGCTTTCAATTTCCTTGCTCCTTGGTGTTGTACCCATGGAGGATCAAGAGCCAAAAATCCTTACACTTCTCCTTCTCTTGGTCGTAACTACCTGTGAGGTAGGGGGAGTGCTCTTTCTTTTCTCCTTGATTTTTCACATGCATGGTGTAATATGAATCACCTTGAGATTCATACCTCGATGTCAATCCCAAATATGACTTTTTGAACTAGTATTTGTGATAGGTATAGTTGCTAAAATTTTATTCTTGATACTAATTAATGGTTTAAACTTTAAATTATTGCATGAAAGTCTTGGTTTTTAGTAATTTAGTAAATGTGAATGGTGTGCATGGTAAATTCTTCAATTTTTGGTGATGATATGGAAGTATAGGTGTAGTTATTAATTCTATAATTTTATGAATTAAAGTGATTAAATGCCTATTTTTATGATAATTATTACATTGCATAATTTAGTGAAAATGGCTTATAAATATGCAATAATTGTGACTCTTAAATGACATGGTATAGCTATTGTTTTATGCATGTTATGGCTATGAAATTAATGATAAAAATTATGTATGAGGTACTGTTTTCAAAAGAATTGAAAAGAGTCCCAAGTGTAGGAGCGAACGATGGTAAAAAATGATTAAAATGTATTTACGTGGGTGAAAAAGGAAAAATTGAACAATTTATTTTGGGCATGAATTTTATGATGAAGGATGTGAATTTTAGGAGTATTTGAATTACCTAAGTGAATGAAATTGGTCGAAGATATTCCCATGCGATGCTTGTCCTTAAACACGATTTTTACAAATGATAAAACGATAAAATATGTAAATGTCTACATTTGTGTGTAAAACTATTTTATGGGCAGCATTGGTACTAAATTTATTTTATTTTATTAGTATTTAAAAAGTCAAGCACTTTTGACTTTGGAATCACTCAATTTGGAGTTTTCTAAAAAGGATATGACGAAAATGAAGTTTTCGACAAAACGATGAGAAAAGGAAATTTTATGACATTATTGGCTTGAACAAAATTATTTTCTTTAACTAGAGTTTAGAAGAAATTTTGATGGTTATAATAAGACATTTTATTAACTAGATATTTTTACACTACTTCAAAGGAAGGTTAAGATTTTCATTTCAAAACTTATTTTGAGATTAAAGAGATTGAAGTTAGGAATTTATCTTTTTAATTAAATAAACATTTTTACAATATTTCTTTAAGGAACTTAGGAATATTTAGACGTAGAAATCTTATACAAATCTTTTCTTATAAAGTTTATGTTAAAGCCTAACCTCAGTGCTTCTACGAGGAACTATTAGATAGCATTTGAGGCTTTGGCACATAAATTTCACTTGCTAAAAGAATTTTTAACGACTAGTTTGGAGCACTTTAAAGACAAGTATATCGGGTAGGCAAGTTCTGTCTAACACTCAGGCACTCTATGATAAAATGAGTAGATCGCATATTGCATTTGGTTTATGCAGAAGGATGATAGAGTGATCCCTTAGAGCATACAGTAATGGAGAACAACATCATTCCGACCCTACTGGTGGTCTTGGGAGTATACAGGGGCAGACCTCCAGTGGCCCAAAGTCACACTTGAGACTGGATAGCCCGTGGCAAACCTGGTATACTTTAACTCAAAGCGAGTATTACTGGGACTGTGGAGTGCCCCGTTCTGTTGAGATGTGATTATCCATTGTTGATGATAGGGCTATGCGTGCTTACCCATTTATGAAAACCAAAATGATGCGAGCTCTGGTCCCTCTAAGTCGGTAGGGGGATAAGGTGCAATTGATATGCACAGTGGATATTGATATGTGTAACATCCCGAATTTTATAAAAATAATAAATTGAGGAAAATGAATAATAAATAATTATATATGAGTTGATTTGTGTCCCAAAAGTATTGGAATGATTAAATTGGGATTTATTATGGATATTTATGGTTTACTGAGATTTGAGGAGTTAAAATTATACCCGAATAGAATACGGGTGTCGGACCAAGTATCTCCGATTGAGATGCCATTGGTCAGGGCTGTTAAGAATATTATTGAGAATCCGAATCTATATTCAGAATAATTTTTGGAATTAGTATTAAGCCCGAACTGTGAGCTTGTTTATTTTAAAAATGAAATTTTAATGGAGAATTAAAAATTAAAACCAAAAGCCTATTATTCTCTTCTTATTTTCGTTGGGCTCTTGCCCTCATTTGGAAAAATGACACTTCTTCTTCTTCTTCTCTTATTTCCCTTCTCCATTTCCTCTTTTCTTCTCTCCAAAAACCTAAGCCATGTGGAGTCTTCCCCTCCTCCACCATTTTCATTTTCATGGAAGCTTGAAGGAGATAACAATGGTGACTAGAAGCCCTCCTTCTCCCACTTTATTTTCATGTTCCATCTCCCCCTCATTTGGTTCCATTTTCGTTTTATGGTGAGGTAAGCTCTTCTCACCATCTTTGATGAAGTTAATATCATTATTATGAGTTTTATGGCTTGGGGGAGTATTTGTTGCATAAGGGTTGTTGAGAGAAGCTTTAAATGAGGAAACCCTAAGGTGGGGTGTTGTTAATATGGCATTAATGGTGGGTTGTTATAGGTGCATGAAATTAATTCTTGGATGAGTGGAAAATTAATGAGCATTTATGGTGTTGTTGGGTTTTAGTGAAACCCTAGTTCTAATAAATTGGGGAAAGTGTGAAATGTGAATTGAATGTAGGTTTAATGATATTGGAGAATGATATTAATGATGAAAAATGACCAATGGTTGTGATTGATGAGCATGGGTAAGTGTTGTTGGGTTTGATAAAAACCCTAGCCGTAAGAATTTGGGGAAAATGGATATAAGGTAATTGAGAGGTTAAATCGAAAGTGAATGGATGATATTTAAGATTGAATGTTGCTTAAAATAATATAGAATGTAACGACCCGAAACGTTAATTAAAATTTTCGAATAAATTTTTCGCTTTTTCGAAAGATCATTTTAAAATTCATCAATTTATTTCAGAGTTTATGTAACAGTTGATAACAGCAGAAAAATTATCATACATGCTAGACGTGAATAATTAAATTCAAGAAAATACTTAAGTAGCGGAAACGATTTAGAAAATAATGGTACATGACATATTATACTTATTACAACCCATAAAATCAAAGTTCAGGTAATAATCCAAATAGACATTCATCATGGCATCACTCTGCATTCTGCGTGTCATTCACTGTAAAAATTAATGTAAGAGTGAGACAGAATATAGAATAAATATAAAATAGATATAATTGCACAAACACAATCAACAACTCATAATGATATGATGAATATGCCAAACAAGTCCATTTAATAATTCTTCAATTAGTTAAATGATGTCATGCTGGATCAATTTGGTTTGGTGGGAATACTGCAGTAAAAGTCTCATAGAGACACAATTAGGGCTTTAGCATATACCATGAATCCCTATACTTCATGGCGCTTACACAATTAGGGCTTTAGCATATACCATGAATCCCTATACTTCATGGCGCTTACACAATTAGGGCTTTAGCATATACCATGAATCCCTATACTTCATGGCGCTTACACAATTAGGGCTTTAGCATATACCATGAATCCCTATACTTCATGGCGCTTAAACAATTAGGGCTTTAGCATATACCATGAATCCCTATACTTCATGGCGCTTAAGTACCGAAGTACACAATTATCATAAGTAGGGCTTTGCATAGACCATGAATCCCTACACTCCATGGCACACAACAAAATAGGGCTTAACTCATCATAGAGTAACCCCCCACCAGGGTAGGCAATCACGGAACCCCTAAATTCCATGATGCGTCCAATGCTTATGATGCATGAATGCCTTTAATTCTCTTTATCATTTAACATACCATGATATCCACATTTCCAAAACCTCTTGGATAATACAAGTCCTCAAGGGACACAATACACATAATAATTCATAAAATCATGGATTTACTGTTTCAACCACATATGTCAATAACCACAAGGCATTCATGTATATATATATATCAATTATGTCATTCATACTTATTCACCATCACAATATACAAACTGTGTGATACTCATCAGCATTTATAATAATTCATAATCACTCAAGAATTTAATAAATAACCTTTATCCATAGAGAAAATATCATTTTCTTTCAAAATAGCCTTTTTAAGTGACATTCAGCATCCCCCAACAGCAACATACTTTAGCAAAACAGTCATAACATAGGCATATCAACTCCTTTTTAGATGATTCCACTTTCTATAGCTCAATAATACAATTATCTACAACTTTCATGAATAACACAGTTTCAGATTCCAATCAGAAATACCACTTATTCATAAAATACTATACTGCCTCAAGATAAGTTTTTTTCCAAAATGTACACAGATTAGTATTTAGAACATATCTGGAGTTACAAACGTGATTTTGACATGAAACCAATTCTAAATTATTCTTAACACACATATCTACAATTTTCATGAAGACACCAACCCCTAATTCTCACCACAAACTTCCCAATTTTAAAAACAAGATTCGGATTTCACAATTTTTAGAATTTCAAAATTTCAGCTTGCACATACTTCAGTAATTTGAGCATAACTTGAGCTACAAAAATTATTTTGAGGTCAAACCACTTTCTAAAAATCCACAACTTAATTATCTACAACTTTCATGAAGACATCCAAGGCTGATTATGCATGTATAATTCCCAGCATATCAAAATATGCACTAATCATGAAGTAAATCTTTCACTCGGACATACAGTAGTATTTTGGCTATAACTTTTGCTACACATACTCAAATCAATCGGTTCAGGTCTCAATATTCATATAACAAAAAGATTTACAACTTTCATGAAGACATTGATCGCTAATTCTTACCACAAAATTCCCAGTTTTAAAAATAAGATACGGGTATCAAGTTCACAGATTTACAGCATGTACATACTTCAGTATTATGAGCATAACTTGAGCTACAAAAATTATTTTAATGTGAAACCACTTTCTAATAATCCACAACTTAATTATCTACAACTTTCATGAAGACATCCAAGGCTGATTATGCATGTATAATTCCCAGCATATCAAAATATGCACTAAACATGAAACAATCTTTCACTTGGACAGGCAGTAGTATTTTGGCTATAACTTTTGCTACACATACTCAAATCAATCGGTTCAGGTCTCAAAATTCACATAACAAAAAGATTTACAACTTTCATGAAGACACTGATCGCTAATTCTTACACAAAATTCCCAGTTTTAAAAATAAGATACGGGTATCAAGTTCACAGATTTACAGCATGTACATACTTCAGTATTATGAGCATAACTTGAGATACAAAAATTATTTTAATGTGAAACCACTTTCTAATAATCCACAACTTAATTATCTACAACTTTCACGAAGACATCCAAGGCTGATTATGCATGTATAATTCCCAGCATATCAAAATATGCACTAAACATGAAACAATCTTTCACTCGGACAGGCAGTAGTATTTTGGCTATAACTTTTGCTACACATACTCAAATTAATTGAATCAGGTCTCATAATTTAGATAACATAAAGATCTACAATTTTCATGAAGAAGTCAAAGGTAAATTCATACGTTTTTAGTTTCAAAATTGAGCCACAAGATGCGAAATTAAGACTGGAATCCTAGAACAGCATACAACTCTACCCATTTCATAGTTATTCACAACCCTGTCCCCTCTTACCTTAATGGAGTCCTTTGTTTAGCAAGATATGTCTTGTAGTTTCCTCGTTCCAGTCCGCAGTGGAAGAAATGAATATGGAAAGAAAAGCCTCTGAACGTATAAAATGAGAAGAAGAAGGGTGTGTGATTTGCTTAGTGGTTCGTATGTAGGAGTGTTCTGAGAGTCATATCACTGGGTTAATAATAAGAAAGTGAGTGGGGAACATCGGTTGGAGGATTAGGTGGGATAATGGAGCCTTTTGATTCCTTTCACAGTCAGCTTTGCATTGATTGGGATAAAATATATAAAAGTATTATAATGGATGTACTTTCCGCTGTGATTGGTTCGTTGTGCCACTTATTTTTGGATTCATGTGATTAAGTGGGCTGATCACTAGTTGAAGTGGAATTAAAAAGGTGTTCAATGTTGGAGGATTTGAGGAGGTTGGTATTGCATGTGAGGGCGGAGTGGGGTGTGAGGGCGGTATTGAGTGTGAGGGCGGTCTTGAGGGTGAAGGGCGGTGTTGAGGGTTAAGGGCGTTGTTGAGTGTGAAGGGCGGTGTTGAGTGTTAAGGGCGGTATTGAGTGTGAAGGGCGGTGTTGAGTGTTTCTTAAGGAATATTCATGCCCTAAAAGACGTTCACGTTACTCCGCCAAGGCATTTGACCTTGTCAATGCCTATTACTCCGTCATGGCATGAGACTCCGCCTATGCTTATTACTCTGTTAAAACGTGTGACCCCGTTTAAGCTCATTACTCCGCCAAGGTACGTGACTCCGCCTAAGCTTTACTCCGTCAAGGTACGTGACTCCGCCTAAGTTTTACTCCGCCAAGGTACGTGACTCCGCCTAAGTTTTACTCCGCCAAGGTACGTGACTCCGCCTAAGTTTTACTCCGCCAAGGTACGTGACTCCGCCTAAGTTTTACTCCGCCAAGGTTCGTGACTCCGCCTAAGTTTTACTCCGCCAAGGTTCGAAAAACTACACCGTCCAGCAACCAACAAGACGTCACTCAGTCTTGTGGTCAATTAATAAGCTTTCCACTTGGCTTTGTAGGAAAGCCGTACCCTTTCCACTCATTATTATCTTCTTTTCTTGGACGGACTCAATCCGGTCTGCATCATACTGGGTCCTTTCTTTCTTTCATCAGCATTCTAATGTGAGATAGAGGACATCGGGTGGTTTCTGACATCAGATTGCTCAAACGAGCAAGGGTCCTTCTCGCTCAAGCGGAATCCCACTTGCTTGAGCGACTCAACCAGTTCTCGCTCGAAATTCCTCTGAAACCGACTCAAGTACTTTGATTTCTCACTCAGTTTCTGTCACTTGGCTAAGATTGATTCTAAACCGACCCAAGACATATATGTTGTCAATAGGAATTTCTTCGTTCAAAATTGCAACTTCTGATCCTAATTGACTCGGAAACGAGTCTTTGGAATATGCTTGACTCAGGAATGAGTCTCCCTGGGATGTTTGACTCGGAAATGAGTCACTTAGGAATAATTGACTCTGGAGTGAATCCTTTGAAGAACTTGACTCGGAATTCGAGTCTTATCTATGAGAATCTATGAAATTTCTAAATTTCATCCAAAAATAAAATTTTTTTGAAGTATAATGGACCATTTATAAAGCGTTCTATTCATTGTTTAACACATATATAGACCTTCCATGCTTTATAAATTACAAAATAGAGCTATTATTAAAAGCAGGATGTTACATAGAACCATTGGTGGTGAAACCTATAGATAGGTGTTGATATGAATATGGAATATGAGGGAGTAGAAGAATTGATTTTAAGGATGGACATATGAAATATTCAATGTTGGGTATCATTAGGTATGATAATAGACCATGATAATGATGATGTTTGAAGAGTTGAGGTGAATTGGGAATACATCATGTAATGGATGAGGAGATGACGATGTTGTTGGGTTTAGTTAGCCTTTAAGATCTAGAGGATCTTGGCTTTGGGAAAAGAATTCCTGAAGCCTAACACAATTGCATAACTTGGTGTTTAGCAAGTCTAAGACTTGAGGTTGAGCTTTATGATAAGTCAGCAAGTATTTAAAATTATGATGGTTATTAATTATGTGAATATACTTGCATATGGTATGTAGATTGTATTCTGGGTGATGCGATGGAGCTTTCAGAGCATTGGAACCGTTTCGGCTCTTCCCTTGAGGTAGGAGAGGAGTTAACATTCAAATCGCATGAGTAAATCAATAGTGATTGTTGTATGTGATGGACACTCATGCTTGCCTTGCCATGTATTTATTGAGTGATATGAATCGCAAGTTGATGATGATTGGGAATGATGTGTGAATATGTGGAATTGTTGTGGTAATGTATGAATATACGTATATATGTTGATGGTGAATTCGATTCTTACATGATTAATAATTTGGGAATGAAGATTTATAAGTAAGAATGTGTGAACAGGTTGTATATGCCTTTTATGATGTGTATGAAATGTTGGATATGTCCAAATTTGGCTTATAATTAGGATTTCCGAGTAAGAATGCTTAGAACAAGTTTTATGTGCCTCATATGTCGTATATGATGGGATGGATAAGATTGAATTGGCCTTAAATGTGATTTCATATGTTGAGCTGTGAGAATTTCATTTTCTGTTTATGTTCTGATATTCTCGCTAAAGCGAGATGGGAACTCGCTCAGGCGAGAATTCCCTGTATCGGTATAATGGTCTCTGGGCCAATTTCGCCTAGGCGAGTGAGATTTCCGCTCAGGCGGGATGCATGTTATGCAATCAGGGGAGATACTGGGCGAATCTCGCTCAAGCGGGCGTGGCCGCGCTTGAGCGGGCTAGAGAGGAAATTGTCACTGGACATTTTTCGCTCAAGCGAGTGTGAGTCGCTTGAGCGAGAGTGTGAAGTCTGATACTGGGATGGTACTCACCCAAGCGAGTTACTGGTATTGTTGTGCCTCGACCGAGCGAGACAAGTGAATGGTGAATAGACGAGATTCTGGACGAATTCCGTTCAAGCGAGAGTTTTAGAAAATAATTTCATGATGTGATGAATTTCCGAGTGAAATTCCGAGTGAGTTATGTCCGAGACAAGACCTTCCGAGTGAGGAAGTGCATATAATTCCGAGTGAAAGGTCTCCCAGTATGATATTCCGGGCAGTGGAGTTCCGAGTGGGAATTTCCAAGTTCAATGTAACTCGTTCCGAGTGGAGTGCCTACGAGGGTGTAATTCCGAGTAGGATGGAACTGATGGGGGTATACAGTGTGAGTCTGTCCAGAAGTACTCTGGAATAACTTTGCCCGAGTGAAAGCCTTAGTGCTTGGAAGCCTCGCTCGAGTGAAAAAGAAAGGAAATCAGTTTTTGGAATAATATACCGAGTGAAAGACCGAACGAGTGATGGTCGGTCTTGGAATTAGTTTGTCGAGTGAAAAGACCGCTCGAGAGATGAGTCCATTTTGAAATGATTTGCCGAGTGAAGACCGATCAGGTGTTGAGTCGGTTTTGGAATGAATTACCGAGTGAAAGACCGAGCGAGACGGTCGGCCTTGGAATTATTTAGCCGAGTGAAGGACCGAACGAGAGGAATCGGTTCTGGAGTAAGTTCACCGAGTGAAAAGCTGAGTATTGTGAAGCCTCACCGAGTGAGCGAGTGTAGAAGGGAAAGGCGACCTTTGGTCAGATTTTCGCTTAAGCGAGAGGATACCTCGCTCAAGCGAGCGAGTGTGGAAATGGCTACTGGAGTAATTTTGCCCGAGCGAGTGGCCGGGTGTGTGGTGGCTCGCTTAGGCGAGCAACATGGAAAATAGACGCTGGCGTGATTTCGCCCGAGCGAATTGAGGCGCCCAAGCGAGATGGAAGTGCCTTGCTCAAGCGAATGGGTATCTCGCTTGAGCGAGTGACCCCCCTGATGGAATTTCCCCTTCTTTTCTCGGTTCTGATCGTATTGGGCCTTCTTCCCTTATATTGTATGATACTTGAGGGGATGTAGAGGGATATATATATATATATATATATATATAATTATGACATGATACAATGGATTGTTGTGTTGCCATTTTAATTATGAAATAACGGTGATGGATAATGGGTTAGAAACCACCGAATGAATGTATAATGGCATTGATGAATAATGGGAAATATTATGACACCCTTGTGGTGGATACAAGTAATTGACTTGTATATGTGTGAGGCAATGATGATTGCTCTATATATATATGTTCCGAAAACACCTTGTTGTTACATGTGTGGATTAATATTATGATTGTTGCTATGCCCTTTGATATCCATGTGTGGATTGTTATGAATGATGATTGTGGCCAATGAGATGCCAATTATATGAATGATGTGCCTTACGGGGCTTTGTAAATGATTACGTATGATTATTGAAATGCCAAATTAAAATATACCCCTAATTGAGAGGGTGAGCTATCCTTGCAAGGTTGTTGGGCACATGCATTATTGCATTGTTGCATTCATGGCATAGCATGGCATTGATATGCATTATTATTGAATATATCACCTTGCGGGGTGCCACGAAGGGTATATCCCGGAGTGAAGAGGATGTTATCCTATTAATGTTGTTGAATATATCACCTTGCGGGGTGCCACGAAGGGTATATCCCGGAGTAAAGAGGATGTTATCCTATTAATGTTGTTGAATATATCACCTTGCGGGGTGCCACGAAGGGTGTATCCCTGAGTGATGATGCTATTGTGATAATTAATGTTGGATATATCACCTTGCGGGGTGCCACGAAGGGTGTATCCCTGAGTGATGATGGTAATTTAAGTGATTGTGATTATTATTGAATTAAAAATCGAATCCGTTGCATATGCATTAAACAGTTGACATGTGCATTAGCCATAAGATCATGGAATTTGAGATGGGATGACCACGAGTGATGAGAAACCCCTTGCGAAGAGGTATTAAGTGAAGCCTTAATGAATTAATGATGATAATGATTATGAATGCCCTTGTTGATAAGTGGCTAAGTGATGGTGTATGTGATTGTGTATATGTTATGCTTGTTTATGATATGAATTCTGATTCATGAGGCTTGTACGCCTACTATAATAATGAGATGATAAATGAATGATAATTTTATGATTTTATAGCAAAGCACACATGATGTTGGTATGCATATACACATGATCACAATATATATATATTATTCGTCATTTTGAATGTATAACACACTCTCCCATGTGGTCTCCTTTTTAGCCTTGTGATGTAGGTTGCCATGGGATGAGTTCGGATTTTTAATTAAAGCTTTGGTGAAGGTAAATAGTGGTAGAGGAAGTGTCTTGGCCGACATCAGTTATGAGTCCTTATGTAATGAATGAATTGTTTATGAGAATATAAATGATTTAGAGATTTTGAACATGTATAAGATAATCCTTTGAGTTGGTGGATGGTGAATATATATGTAGAAGGTAAGAGATAATTTGATGTATATTAGAAAGATTGAAATCGAATGATGTTCAGTGATGATTGAGATAGTCAGGAGAAGATTCCCGAATGTATATGTATATATATTTAATTATATCTTAGGCATTGCATGCTTATGTAATTATGTAAAATCATGATGGTTGTCTATTAGGCTTATGATATGCCATTGCATGCTTTGCCGAGCCTTTTCTCATATCGTTATATATGGGACTAGGCGTGTGCCCGGTATACATATTCTTTCGCTGTAAACTCCATTATTTTTATATACCGTTATGGGCAATTTATCTATCGATCCACCTTTAGGTTATATAATCTCACTCTTGGTTTTCTGTGATTTGGGTCTTGATGTGATCACAGTGGTGTCTTGGAAATGTTTTCAAACGCGAAAAAAAAATTATTCATATTTTTATTAAT
Source organism: Clitoria ternatea (assembly GCA_037962975.1). Taxonomy (NCBI): domain Eukaryota; kingdom Viridiplantae; phylum Streptophyta; class Magnoliopsida; order Fabales; family Fabaceae; genus Clitoria; species Clitoria ternatea. The sequence goes on from CM075672.1 coordinate 81,798,565, forward strand.
TATGACGATCACATCGGGATTCGAGTACAGAAAATTAGGGGGTGTTATAATATGTGTAAGGTTGATGAGAGAGAGTTGGGCCTCATTGCATACTGGTATTTAAGCAAGATAATTTATAATGAATCTAACTCAAGCATAGGATACCATAGTTGTATGAGTAACCATGTGAATTGTATTGCCTCTGTGATTAATAATACATCCCCAATTACTATGCTATTTTGCTGGTAAGTGTTATATGAAATATTTTCTTCATCTAATATATGTATGTTTAATGTTTACAGCTACCCTTGTATGGAAATCTTACGGGTTGAGAGCTTTTACTCCCCCATCTTGTGTTGTGTGGTTATTTTCTTTTTTGTGATCATTACCTGAAGGACAAGGTGAACGTGGGCAGGATTTGGACTACCTACAGTAGTGAACCTCAAGCTGTGAAAGTAGAGTATCAGTACTTCTCTTTCAATGTTGAGACTGTTGTAGGTCCCGACACTGTAGTTATGGGTTATGATGTAATATAGTTGTTTTGATGGGAACCTGTGAGCCCCGTATCTTTTGAGTACACTATTATTATGAGGAACTGAACTATATTATTATGTTTATTTCAAACTATGTGTTGATGATCACCGAACAAAAAAAACTTCTATTTTTCTAAATAACTAGTGAATCCTTATTAAGTACGACATTCCGGTATGGAAATTTGTCCTAGTTAATCGAGGGTGTCACAGCTACCATTTAATTTGAAGAGTTTTCATTATTTAAATCCTTGTCTTATGCTTTCTATTACAAGAACCCATACTCAATGGTTCAAACTCGTATACATTTAGCACATTTCCTATTCTCATTTGTGTATGTGTTTATCATGGATGACTAACAGATAAAGAGTATGGTAGGGTAGTGTCTGTGATTATTATTTTTCTTGTTCAAGATCCAAATGGTAATAACAAGGCTTAACTACCTCTGTCTGTAATTTACTCTATTGTTGACTATGGTATCGAAGGAAACCAGGACTAAGTTTTCGTTTCTGGTATATACCTTCCTTGGTGCACCTTTACTCTAGAAAAAGAATAGTAACTATGTAGGTTTAGAAGCCTTGCTTAAGAAGGAAGAACTATCTATTTGTTTAGTTAATAATGAAGTTCTACTAAATTGAAACCAAGTTTGATTAAATAGATATTTCTATTGAGAAGTCTTCAGTTAGCTTGACCCGTCTTACTAGTTTTTCTATTGAACAAATATTTTTTCTTTCATATTTGTTAATAATTTCTATATTTATTATTATATTATTTTAGTGGTGTTGTTTTAATCTTTCAAGTTTTTGATTATTATTTTATTCAAATTGCAACTATAGCTCATACAACCCTAATGCAAGTCCTAGCTAGGCAATAAACTCATAGTGTTCCTACAAAGCCCACTCTCAAGGGAGATAAAGTGGCAGTTTTGCAAGTTGAGATGGAACTTTGAGCAAGTCTTTTTTTCATTTGTAACATTATTCAGTTGTATTGTTATATAATTATACATGCATAACTTTGTTTCATAAAAAGATGAAAAGAAGATAAAAGATAATAAATAATTTAAGATTGATATTGATGATGTAACACCCCTGATTTTAGAGAATAGGAAACCAGACCCTCAGGACTCTCAGGATACTTTGTTGAGCTTTTGGTAAGAAGCTTGAGGCTTCGGCCTGTTCCCCGAACAGTTTAGAATGAGAACAATAGGGATAAGCGGAGCTTATCATGAAATATAAAAATACCGAGAGAACGTAATGAATAAGAGAAGAAAAAGATAAGAAAATAATAAATAACGTCTGACAGTACGGTTTAATTAAAAATAATATGTTAACAACGATTATTTTGGGTACTAATTAATTTATAATTATATCAGTTGATAATTATTTCTTGCCAACAATACTTAATAGAAAAATAATTTATTTTGAAATTATATATTTGAAATTATTTATTTATTTGATAATTATATTTAATAATAAAATATTATCGGGTTCCTCATTTTTAAACTATGGGACCCAGCTGGAGGTCGGACCTTGACCGTTTTACCCAAGACTAGTGATCCAGTAGGGAAACTAGTCCTATTAGGACCCCTCTGTGAAGAATCAAGGGTGTCTGACTTAGCCTAATCAGTCTAATGAGAACCTTTAACGTCTGCTATGTTTGACCGTTCACATACCTGTGTTTTGGATCCTTGGTTGATGGGGCTATGAGTCCTTACCCTTTTGTGAAAACAAAATGAGGCGAACTCCGTTGCTCTAGTTGGACAGGAAGGATAAGGTGGGACTATGATATGTATTGTATTGGGAATGAGGAGGAGGAGATGAGCCCACATGCATCATGTTAGTTAATAAAAAGATTGGAAATAACAAAATGAACTCATGCATTGCATCATTGTATTGAGATTGTGATTGATTGTAGTTTGAATACGATTGTGTAGAGCTTAGAAATTCTGAGAGGCAAATAGGAAAATGGGAATTGTCAGTTGAGACCAAGAGTGGTGAGATAACTTAGAATGTATCTTAGGGACCCCAAAGAGAGTGGGAATGACTCGATCCTGAATTATTTATGTTGTATGTGGGCAGATATTGAAAACACACCTTCCTAATTGTTGTGGAGGTGAAGACTCACCCTTACGCTAAATTTTTCTAGACATCGTAGGGATGTGCACAGACTTTACATCGAGGACCAGTCAGGCTCTTCTTGGACCGCAGATGAATAAAATAGATTATTTTATTTTCATTTATGGGAGCCTGCGTGCCCCTTTACTTTCAGTGTATATAGTTACTGTTACGACTATGTATTATATATGATTATGTTGTATATAAAGTGTATCTGTTCCACCAAGCTTTCTTGTACAAAAATAGACTTCCACATTTTTCTATAACTCGTAACCTCTCAGTTGACCAGGATAATCTAGTGGAAGGGATTGTCCTAGTTAACCGAGGGTGTTACTTTGGTGGTATCAGACCATGGTCGATTCCACAAGCTTAGGGACAACTTGCCATACCCTGCTATACTCTGAAAGTCGTCTATTTGACAATCATTAGGACTTGTGAGGTAGGAACTACTTGAGTAAACTAAAGTAGTTGAAGCATCAGGCAGGAATACCAAAGTTCAATGACCAAGGTTACCTTAATGCCAGTAACAAGTACAAAGAATTTTGTAACACCCCGGTTTTTCGGACTCAAATCTCGATGTAATCACGATAATAATTAATAAAAATGTGGGTAAATTTTTCACGTTTGAAATATGTCTAAACACCTCGACGATTACACCAAGACCCGAATCGCAAAAAATTGAAGAGTACAAATTAATAAGATATGACTGGATCGATAACTAAATTGCCCATAACAGTATACAAAAATAGTAGAGTTTACAGCAGAAGAGAAATGTGTATACCGGGTAAACTCCTAGTCCTATATATGACGATATGAAAAAAGGCTCGGCAAGCATGCAAATACCCGACATAAACCTAATAGAACAAGCCCGTCTAATTCACTCACAACATACACATGCATTGCCTAATACACAATTATATATATATATGTATATATATATATATATATACATCTGGGAATCTTCTCCCAACTATTACTATCATCAATGTACATCACTCAATTTCAATCCTTCTAGTACACATTAAATCATCTCCTACATACTACTTATATATATTCACCCTTTCTAAATATGAAGGATTATTTTATACATGACTAAATTCACTAAATCATCAATATCATCATAAACAATTTATTCATTACATAAGAACTCATAAATGATGCCGGCCAAGGCACTTCCATTACCACTATTTACCTTCGCCAAAACTTCAAATCAAAGTCTCATCTCAGCCCATGATGACCCTACATCACAATGCTAAAAAGGAGACCACATGGGAGAGTGAGTTATACATTCAAAATGACGAATATAAATATATGTTATGATCATGTGTATATGCATAAAATTTTCATGTGTGCTTTGCTATAAAACCAGTAAATCATCATTCAATCATCATCTCATTTTTATAATAAGCATACAACATCATAAATCTCAATTCACAACATAAGCAAGCATAAGCATATACACAATCACATTGCCACTTATCATTAAAGGCATTCATAATCATCATTCTCATTTTATTAAATCTTTATTCACTTCCTCCTCACAAGGGGTTTCTCATCTCTCGTGGTCATCCCATCTTAAATGCCATGCTAGTGTCTAGAATGCATATGCACGGATCTGATTTTTAATGCAATAGTGGTCTCAATCACATAAATGAACATCATAACATTATCATCACTCCGGGATATACCCTTCGTGGCACCCCGCAAGGTGATATCTTCATCAACATCATAACATCATCATCACTCCAGGATATACCCTTCGTGGCACCCCGCAAGGTGATATATTCATCAATATCATAACATCATCATCATAATCATCTACAAGCCTCTCAAGGCACATCATTTATATATTTGTCATTTTAATGGCTACAACATCATTTCATGACAATCCATACATGGAATCAAAAGGCATAGCAAGCATCATAATATTAATACATGCTTAGAATCATTAGAGGCATATTCATCTTTCCACATATATGGCAATTAAACTTATGCCCAACAGAATCGCGTTCTTGGCACTACATAACGTATCATATATATATTTCATATCATATGGCAAGTCAAAACTTGCCATCAACTAGAACGGTATTATACATAATCTTCATTCATTACTTTTTCATCATTATTACCGTATAACCAACTTGTGGATTTTCGCAATATTATTCATTGCCATTGCTTCATCTATACATATATTGGTATGGCATCAACAACATTTCATTATTACATTCAAACCACACATACAAGATCACACTTATACCACCCACAATGGTATACAACAAAATCATCAATAATAACGATCATCCTTTAATCAAGGAATGATCCGCAATATTATTCGTTATTACACATTATCATTGTCATCTCCGATTCATTAGTTTCTAGCAAGCACCTCATCATTTAATTATTCTCTCAAGGGTTCATAGTTGCCCAAGGGTATATCTCATAACTCCTTTTTAAACCCTTATCATTACCCTTCCATTATCCTATTCTGGGTGGCGAATATATCATAAGAAATTATATTTTCGATGGTATCAATCAATGTCAATCACCACCATGTCGTTCCATTATTAAGTACCCCATACATGTCTTTAATCATCTCACCATATAAGGAAGAAGGGGTCAAACATATGCCCAAGAGAAGAAAACAGAATAAAATCCGACTCTGGGGAAACTCGCTCAAGCGGGATTCACCTTCGCTTGAGTGAGAATCGTTCTAGCATCAGACCCCCCGTACTCGCTTAAGCGACTCACGCTCGCTTGAGCGGAAAACGTCCAGTATCATTTCCTCTCTCACTCGCTCAAGCGCGGCCACGCCCGCTTGAGCGAGATTCATCCAGTATCTCCCCTGCTCGCATCACACACGTCTCGCTTGAGTGAGATGCTCACTCGCCTGAGCGAGATAGAGCCAAAAACCATACTACTGGTCCAGGGAATTCTCGCTTGAGCGAGAATCCATCTCGCTTGAGTGAGATTATCAGGTTTTATGCAGAAAACAAAAATTCTTACAACTCATCATATGAAATCTCATTATAAGCCAATTTGGACATATCCAACATATCATACACATCGTAGGAGGCATATACAACTTGTTCAAACATTCATACTCATAAATTCTCATTCCAAACTTATTAATTACATTGAAATCATACTTATCATCATCAAACATACATATACTTACTTCCATTACAATCATCATATCCTCTCACACACCATTCTCATTATTCATCAAATTGCCATTCATAATAATCTCACTAACTACATGGCAAGGCAAGCATGAGTACTAAACACATACACAATCACTATTAATCTACTCATGTAATTTGAATGTAAACTCCTCTCCTACCTCGAGGGAAGAGGCGCAACCAAATGCACGCTCCGAAAGCTCCGCCACATAGTCTGGAACATAATCTACATATTACATACACATTCATTCATACCATTAATAAATCATCCCAAGGTATTCCTCATAAATTTCTACATAATGGTTTACACATTGTAAGGCTTGTGAACAAGTTCTAAACTTGTCCAAACATCAATTTATGCAATTGTGTTAGGCTTCGGCAATTCCTTTCCCAAAGCCAAGATCCTCTAGATCTTAAAGACTAACTAAACCCAACAACATCATCATCTCATCCATTTCATAATGTAATCCCAAATCACCTTAATCCTTCAAACATCATCATTATCATCATCTATTATCGTAACTAATGACACCCAACATTGAATATTTCATGTACCCATCCTTAAAATCAATTCTTCTACTCCCTCACATTCCATATTCATATTAACACCTATCTATAGGTTTCACCATCAATGGTCCCCTATCATTTCAAGTAACATTCCATCTTAAATATCATCTATCCACATTCAATTAACCTCTCAAGCTACAATATATCCATTTTCCCTAAATTCTTAGGGCTAGGGTTTCATGAGAACCTAACAACCATTATCAATATTCATCAACTATCATTAATGGCTATCTCTCATCATTAACATTATTCTCTAGCATCATTAAACATATATTCCACTCACATTTTACACTTTCCCCAATTTATTGAAGTTAGGTTTCCACTAAAACCCAACAACACTCATTAATACCTATTTATTCCTCATCACTTTCCAACTATGCATTCATCCTCTTCATTTGTTACCACCAAGGTTAACATTTATGATAACCCACTCTAAGGTTCCATATTTAAAGCTTTCATTAAATTACCCATTCACCTACATTACTCCCCCAAGCCTTAAAACTCATAAGCATGATATTAACTTCATCAAAGATGGTGAGAAAAGCTTACCTCACCTTGAAAACGAAAATGGAACCAAGGGAGGGAGAGTCCAAACAAAATGGAGAAGAGAGGAAGAGGATCCAACCTCCAATGGCTTCATTCAAGCTTTCTAGAAGACGAAAATGGTGGTGGAAGAAAAAGACACCACTTGTCTTAGATTTTTTAATAGAAGGGTGGAGAGGAAAAAAGAAGGTGGAAGAAGAAGAAGAAGTGTAGAAGGGAGAGGGAGAAAAGTAACGTGAAAGTGGAAGGGAAGAAAGAGTTTTATTTTTAACTTGGTTCCCCTCATTAAAATTTTATCATTTTATAACAAACAGGATCTCCATACGGGCTCAATACCTAATCCAAAAATTATTCCGAATATAGATTCGAATTCCCAGTAATATCCTTAATAGCCCTGACCAACGGCATCTCAATCGGAGATACTTGGTCTGACACCCATATTTTAACCGGGTAGAATTTTAACTCCTATAAGCTCAATAAATTATAATTATCTATAATAAATCCCAATTTAATTATTCCAATATTTTTAGGACACTCATAAATTCATTTATAATTATTCAATATTTATTTCACATATTTATTCATTGTTTTTTTAAATTCGAGATGTTACAAATTTCATGGGCGAAATTCCTACAAGGTGGGGAGAGTGTAAGAGCCCTGAATTTTTAGAATAGGAAACTAGACCCTTATGACTTTGAGGATACTCTGTTGAGCTTTTCGTAAAAAACTTGAGGCTTCGGCCTGTTCCCCAAACAATTTAGAATGAGAACAATAAGGATAAGCGGAGCTTAACATGAAATATAAGAATACCAAGAGAACGTAACGAGTGAGAGAAGCAGAGATAAGAAAATAATAAATAACGTCCAACAGTACGGTTTAATTAAAAATAATACGTTAACAACGATTATTTTGGGTACTAATTAATATATAATTATATTAGTTGATAATTATTTCCTGCCAACAATTCTTAATAGATAAATAATTATAATAATTTATTTTGAAATTATATATTTTAAATTGTTTATTTATTTGATAATTATATTTTTTAATAGAAGGGTGGAGAGGAAAGAAGAAGGTGGAAGAAGAAGAAGAAGAAGTGTAGAAGGGAGAGGGAGAAAAGTAACGTGAAAGTGGAAGGGAAGAAAAAGTTTTATTTTTAACTTGGTTCCCCTCATTAAAATTTTATCATTTTATAACAAACAGGATCTCCATACGGGCTCAATACCTAATCCAAAAATTATTCTGAATATAGATTCGAATTCCCAGTAATATCCTTAATAGCCCTGACCAACGGCATCTCAATCGGAGATACTTGGTCTGACACCCATATTTTAACCGGGTAGAATTTTAACTCCTATAAGCTTAATAAATTATAATTATCTATAATAAATCCCAATTTAATTATTCCAATATTTTTAGGACACTCATAAATTCATTTATAATTATTCAATATTTATTCCACATATTTATTCATTGTTTTTTTAAATTCGAGATGTTACAATTTCATGGGCGAAATTCCTACAAGGTGGGGAGAGTGTAAGAGCCCTGAATTTTTAGAATAGGAAACTAGACCCTTATGACTTTGAGGATACTCTGTTGAGCTTTTCGTAAAAAACTTAAGGCTTCGGCCTGTTCCCCAAACAATTTAGAATGAGAACAATAAGGATAAGTGGAGCTTAACATGAAATATAAGAATACCAAGAGAACGTAACGAGTGAGAGAAGTAGAGATAAGAAAATAATAAATAACGTCCAACAGTACGATTTAATTAAAAATAATACGTTAACAACGATTATTTTGGGTACTAATTAATATATAATTATATTAGTTGATAATTATTTCCTGCCAACAATTCTTAATAGATAAATAATTATAATAATTTATTTTGAAATTATATATTTTAAATTGTTTATTTATTTGATAATTATATTTAATAATAAAATATTGTCAGGTTCCTCAAATTTAAACTGTGGGACCCAACTGGAGGTCAGACCTTGACCATTCGACCCAAGACTAGTGATCTAGTAGGGAAGTTATTCCTATCAGGACCCCTTCGTCAAGAATCAAGGGTGTTTGACTTGACCTAATCAGCCCAATTAGAACTTTTAACGTCTCCTACGTTTGACCATTCACATACCTTGGGATATTTGATGGTGGCAGGGTCAATCTCTAGTAACTGGTTTAGACGTTTTAAGAACTTTTCCTGTTTTTCCATAAATCAATTTCTTCATAAATTATTTTCAAATTCAACCCGAATACCTTCGATGTGTTGGACCCAAATTTTGTATATGATCTTGGAATTGAATGATTTTGGTCTCAATTTCTTCGCTTTGAAAATATCTTCAACCTTTGTTTCTAGCCTTGAACTCCAATTCTCACTCTGTCAATCTCAAAATCGAAGATTAAGTATGTTCGCCTCAAAATTCCAATGTTTGGATTTTTTCCCTGCGCATGGTTCAGAAAAAAATTCATAACTCTCTCATACGACCTTTTATTTATACAACCTTGGTGTGTAAATCTCCTTAACAAAATTATCTATATTTTCTGTGAAGACATCAAAGGCCAAATCCTTCTAGATCGGTACAGTTTAATGTATCTTTCCAACCCCTTGGTGGTTTCATCATCATGCTAGAAGCCTTCATTAAAATTCACATATCTCCTTCATCCAGTGGTTGAATCACTCCGTTCTTTTTACTATGGATCCGTATCATAAACCTCTACAATGTTCATGAAAGGCATAAAACCCAATTCTCAAGGGAGAATTAATGCTAAATTTATTTCTAAAAACGTAGCTGATCTGGGAAGCTCCTAGAGCACCCTGTCATAAATTGGGTATATCTTGGGCTACCAATCTTGGATCGTCTCAAATGATATATCAAATTAAATAAAAAGGAAGATCTAAAAAAATAAAGAAGGGCTTAAAAACCAATTCTTGCTCCATAAGTCCTAGAATTTTAAAATACCACACTGATTCATGTTTTCCTAGTGGCAACTTGCACTATGTTCAGTATTTTTTGCATTTCTCCCTCGTATAACCATGAAATCAAACGTTTTTTTCTCCAAACATTTTTTAACTCAATTACCTACAACTTTGATGAAGGGAATAAAGTCAAATTCTTCACCAATTTTGCCCAAAAAATTAATCTTTGCATGAAATAATAATTTTGTCACAACTTTACACTACTTTTGTATTTAGGCCATAACTCTCTCATTTCTCAATGAAAAGTTTTGTGTCATATATCAGTTTAAAGATAAGAAAAAGGCCTACAATTATTATGTTGTGAACTTTTCCTAATTCAGCTTGCATCAACCTTTAAAAGCCTAAACAAAGTGACACCCAGAACCTTGACACCATAACCTTCATGCAACATGAGCCAATAAGCTTGCAACACCAATGGCCACTTGTCCCACTCAGCCTCACCCCTTGTTAAGCAACTTTACCACATGCCTTCATCTCCTAAACTCCTCTCCCATGCATGACTACAGCCCACCACTTGTCACAACCAGCCAGACTTCTTGCTTAACAAGTTGTTATCATGCTGTGAACCATAATATACAACCATACCATAGCATACCAACATGCCATTATATCATCTGTCAAGTTTCTTTTCCACTCATGTTGCTTTCTTTTCTCCTCTTCTGTCTATTTCCAAACTAAATCATGACAAGCCACCATCACCATCACATAACGCCACAAAATTATAGCATGAACATACCATGCCACCTCCTTAACCATCCAATTAAAACACATGCAAACTAATCATTACCCATCACCTTAACCCTTCTCCACTTAGAAAATTTTCTAAGTTCACTTGTCCAGCTCTCTTACTTTTCATGGTAGCATCACCATCCTTTCTTTCTCCTTGTTCCTCTTCTCCCTAGCCATAAAATCAGCCACTACACCTTCTCCTTTAACCACCACAATCACGGCCAAACACACCACGAAACACCACCATTTTTCTTCTTCATCCTTCCACCTTCTAGACCATACTTCTTCTTCCACCCAACACTAATTTTCTCTTAGTTTTCTACAATATCTAGCCTCTATAAGACAACTCCAAACTCTTTACCTTGGCTGTCCAAAACTGTAAACTTCCCTTGGCAAGAAAGGTGAAGTTTTGAATCTTTTGCTCTTGAAACTTTTGTTTCCATTGTTAACTAAGTTTTTCCATTTCCATGCATGCATTTTGAGCCTTTTTCCTTGCTGTTTTGGAGACCCAAAACTGTAACCATGTTGCTAAATCTTATGCATGTCACTTTCTCTTAAGGATTACGAGAACGATCGGCCGCGATCGACAACGAACGACAAGGGATTTCAAACAAATGGTGAACCTTCGATGATAAACTCCTTCAACTCTGATTAAATCCATGGCTGTCCTATTATTTCCATTTACTAGCCGTGACTTTTTCTTCCAATCTTGGGCTGCATGTTGTTTTTATCTTAGGATCTAGGACTGTCGATGACGATCGGTAAGCGTTTCAGAACGTTTAGTAAATTTTTGACGAGACCACCATTTTCTTCCTCCGGGCAGCGGCTGTCCGGAAAGGTAAAGGGGGCTTTCCCTTGTTTTATTGTGTTTTAAATTATTCCCTAATATCACTTAAGTTTTTGGGAACCACCGTTTCAAATTTTGTCGCGATCCGACGGTTAGATTTTAAACTGTGAAATTTTTCGTAATCGATGGCTAAAATTATTACATTTTTTAATTAATGGGTATTTTATAATTTTAATTGGCCTAACTTGACGTTCATGTACTCGGAAGAAAATTTCATCACGATCGGTGCTAAAACGAAGAGCTTATAAAGTTTAGCGTTAGGCGGGCTCGGTTAATTCAATATGGTTATACTATTATATTTTAAATTTTATGGTGTTATTATAAAATTTATAATTTGTTTCCAGTAAGCCCTGCTATTAGGAATTAATTTATCGTCACGTATCACTGAAAGTATTTTGACGACATTACGCTTTTTAAGAAATTTTACTGGCCGGATGGTTTCAACGTTTCATCTTACTAAGTTTTAAAAAGTGGAATTGTTTTTAACATTATAAAGTTTTATGAAAGATGATTAGATAAATTAATTGATTTTGAGAAGTGGAAAATTTAACATAAAAGAGGTTTATCGACAAATGACAAAGTTAAGCCCAATAGATTTTGTGAACTAAGAATAAGCGAAAATTTTTGGAAGGTATGGAATGCTAGAACTTAGAAAATAAATGTGACTGATTTTAGTGACCAAATTTAGCGACCAACTAAGAGGAATTTTAAAATAGGATTTTAATAAGTTTTACAAGCTAAGAAAAAGAAAAAGAGATAAAAGAAATTTTCGGATTTAGAAAAATTAGTGACCAATTTTAGTGACCACTTGAGGAAAAATAAAAAAAGACTTCAGGAACTTGATTAAATGAAATGAATTTGTCAAAAGAAATTTGATTAGGAAATAAAATCTTGGGGTTTAATACTTTAATGAACTAAGTAGACTAAGAATGAAAGGAAATGAATGACTAGTTAGAGTTTAATTTGGAGTAGGTTATAGAAAAAAGGGATCCTAATAAATTAATTAGGATAAAGAGATAAGGTACTTGAATGAAATGGATGTAAGTTCAGGAATTCAACTAAAGAAATAAATATTAAGAGTTAAATTTTTAGTAATCAATTAAGAACTTAGATAATATATATAGTGCATGACATAAATAATTGACTAAGTACGCATAATTTTAGGGCATGATATACATAAAATAAATATTTAAGTTATAGAGAACTAATCACTTGAGAAAAGGATTTGGAATTTAGGCTTAAACTAAGTAAAGGAAAGAAGTAGAAATGACTTATGAAATAAATAGTAATTTTTATGGCTAAATAATATTTAACTAAGTTTGTAATATTAGAGTGGATTCTAGATCTCTAGGCAATAATTTGATGTCATAGAGAAATTAAACTCTAGTTGACTAAAAGAATGTAACTAAAGAAATCGATCTGTTAAAGCTAGTAGAAGCAAAGGAAAGGTACAAAATCTAGTAACTAGAAATTTAGAAAGAATAGTACTAATTATATATATAAAGAATTAGTAACTCATTTCATGACTAAGGTAATAAGGAAGTAATCACACATGATTAAATAGATAAAGAGACGAGTGAATTAACGGCGTACAAAAAAATAAGTCGACTACATATATTGTAAATATTAGGAATTATTGAAGAATAAAAATTGATAATAGGGTAATAAAAATATACGCTAAGGAAGTTTAACAAATGTCAACAGGACCTAAGCAACGGCTTAAACGACATACAAATACGTCAAGGATGAATAAAACCAATAGCAGTAAGTAAGAAACAATGAAGGGCAATTGGACACCTTAAATAAATCTAGATAAATAGTCTTATAAGATACGAGTAAGAAACCAAGATTAAAACACTTATAAAGAGATATCCATGAGTATACCTATACGCATGATCCTTTCATGATATGTACAACAATTGTCGTATAATTCTTGTATGATAAATGTTGTGTTTGGCGACTGCTATGTAATTGTTTGTATGAATATGTGTTAATTATACGTGATGGGTATATGTAATGAAATGTAGGATGAGTATGGTATGCTGACATGTGTATAGACTGTGATCATTATACTTGTATGATGCATTGAAAGAATATGTTGAAATAAATAAGAAAAAAGTGAATGAAGAAATGTCCCGGTAGGGATCCTGAGATGAATAAATTGTGAAAATGATGTAATGAGATGAGATTGGATCCGATGTGATGATGGGCGTTGTAGAGCCAATATACCCCTTGGTTTTCTGAAAATGTGAGATCTCGTTCATTTCTAAGTGTTAGGTAAGACCATTATGGATTGAGGAATTTTGAGAAGGAAAAGAAAGAATTAGTTGAAATAGACCTAACATTAGAAATGAAATAGAGTCATTGAAAGGACCCAACCGATGACTAGTAAAAGAAATTGTGTGTTGTATGCATCATACATGAAGAATAAGGGTGATGGACGAAAAACTCCTTAGAGCATAACAGTGAGGGGTACACTAAAGAACTATCGTGCCTCGATTCCTCAAGGGTGATTTTTGGAGTATATCGGAGTCGGACCTCCAATGGCTCAGATTCACGCCCGAAGCTAGATAACTCGTGGCAATCTCTGATATACTTCGATGAGAGGCGGGAGGTATCTATGGTTGTGTAGCACCTATTCTAATAAGATGTGTTTTGGATCCTTGGTTGATGGGGCTACGAGTCCTTACCTTTTTGTGAAAACAAAACGAGGCAAACTCTGGTCGTTCTAGTTGGACAAGAAAGATAAGGCGGAACTATGATATGTATTGTGTTGGGAATGATGAGGAGGAGATAGGCCCACATGCATCATGTTGGATAATAAAAAGATTAGAAATAACAAAATGAACTCATGTATTGCATTAATGTATTGAGATTGTGATTACTCATAGTTTGAATATGATTGTATAGAGCTTAGAAATTCTAAGAGGCGAATAGGAAAATGGGAATGGTCAGCTGAGACCAAGAGTGGTGAGATAACTTAGAATGTATTTTAGGGATGCCAAAGAGAGTGGGAAGGACTCGATCCTGGATTGTTTGTGTTGTATGTGGGTAGGTGTTAAAAAGACACCTTCCCGATTGATGTGGAGGTGAAGACTCACCCTTACGCTAAATTTTTCCAAACATCGTGAGGATGGACACAGACTTTACATCGAGGACCAATTAGGCTCTTCTTGGACCGCAGATGAATAAAATTGATTATTTTATTTTTATTTGAGGGAGCCTGCATGCCCCTTTACTTTCAGTGTGTACAGTTACTGTTACGACCATGTATTATATATGATTATGTTGTATATAAAGTGTATTTCTTCCACCAAGCTTTCTTGTACAAAAACAACTTCCACATTTTTCTAAAACTCGTAACCTCTCAATTGACCATGTCAATCTTGTGGAAGGGATTGTCCTAGTTAACCAAGGTGTTACAGATAAAATGTGCTCATAGTTATAGTTTCATAGAAAACATAAAGCATTAACTATTATTTGTACTAATACTAGATCACAACCCTAATTCAATAGGGAAACAAATCATGAGATGATAGGATATATGGAAACTGATAAAGTGATGATTTACTGCATTGTCCTTCCTCCTGGTAGGGTCTTAGGAGGGTTAGGGTAAATGTAATAATGTAGATAACCTTACCCTATATGTAGAAAAGTTGTTTTTAGATTTTGAATACA
This sequence comes from Clitoria ternatea, assembly GCA_037962975.1. Classification (NCBI taxonomy): domain Eukaryota; kingdom Viridiplantae; phylum Streptophyta; class Magnoliopsida; order Fabales; family Fabaceae; genus Clitoria; species Clitoria ternatea. The sequence goes on from CM075672.1 coordinate 81,813,711, forward strand.
TGGCCTTTAGGTTTCAAGGAAGCAACAACAACATTACTACGACACCGAGTTTCATATAAAAGGATGATTTAATTAATGCATTGTGCTTCCACCTGGTGGGGTCTGGAAAGGGTAAATGTAATAATGTACACAACCTTACCCTCTAAGAGGAGAAATTCTTTTCAGAATTTGATGTTAAAAGGATAAAACACTATTGTACCTAGGCTCACCCTTAAGGAAATATTAATGCTAATTATAGTAGTTAGGAAGGAATTGTAACTAAGCTAATCCTAAGAGACAATCTATGATGTTGGTGGTGATGATGAAGCTTTCATTGATTTGGTAAGGGTTTCATTACCCAATGCATTACTTGGCATGGATGGTAATGACTCTCCAAAAATGTTTGCTACCATGTAATTAATTAGTTCCATTTTTTCAGTGAGCTTTCATCTTGTTTATATATTGAATAAATAGATTCTTACTCATATTGAGGAACCTTAACCTATCTACTCTGTAAATGCAGTTGGGATTATTGGATGATAAAATTAATTATCTATCATTTACACCAATGATTTGATTTTCTGAGTGGCGAGAAGAATTCTTATGCCGTCTATTTCCTTACTTCTGCGCTTCAAACCCAACAGTGTTATATAAAAAATTATGCTATGGTCCCTCTTCCATGTTACTTTATTTAGAAAAGTTATTGTTTAATTTGATTTTCCTTGTCCCTTAGTATAATTTTATAATTGGATAATTATTTTTTGCTACCTTAAAAATGAAGGTCTACATTCATTAATTGTAGTACACTTAACAGTTCTAGCTAGTTCATAATTTCCTAAAATATTATTCAACTATAAAATGGTGCCTTATACTGGAACATGCATGATGCATGTACTTGTAGTGCCTATGAAATCATATAAACATTTATTCCATCTTTTGTGTATATGATTGCATATTATTGTTTGTGTCCTTTTTTTGTTATGCTTTGTATTAAAGTAAATTTTCTAATTCTAGCACAATCTTGTATCATTGTGGTTTGTAACTAAACAGTACTTTAGTACATCATAGCAAGATTAAATCCATTTTACTTTATGTTGTAATTTTTATTTCCCCTTTTTCCTATATATGCACTTGATATTTATTTTGAAAATCCATTGAAATCTAACATCTTGTGCTGCTAAAAGACAGATCTTGTTATAGTTATTATGGATAACAGTATTGGTCAGGCTGCTTTCGATCAAGTACATGCATTTATACAAAGTGTTGTAGTTGAAGCTTATATTCTTACCAAAATGGATGGCCATGCAAAGGGTGGTGGTGGTGCACTCTGTAGCACCCTTAATCTGATGATTAAGGATAATGATAATATCAAAATGAGGGTAAAATTTTCATAATTAAACAACTATCGGAACAAGGACACCATGAATAAAAGAGAATTATTTGGATCATAAAGGAAAACCCTTATAGTTGCACATTAAAAGAGTTTTGAATTCAGCGGAAGAAAAATGTGTATGCAAAGGTATCCATCTTATCCTATATATGAAGATATAAAAAGAGATCCAAAGGAAAACATGATGCAGGCTGGATAAGGAAAAGGGCCTAACATAAGAATTGTAAGTCCTTTTCTTATCTTTAAATTGATATATGGCACAAAAAGTTTCATTGAGAAATGAGAGAGTTATGGCCCAAATACAAAGTAGTTAAAGCTATGACAGGATTATTGTTTCTTGCAAAGATTAATTTTTTGGGTAAAATTGGTGAAGAACTTGACTTCATGCCCTTCATCATAGTTGTAGGTAATTAATTTAAGAAAATTTGGGTGAATGAATTGTTTGATTTCATGGTCATACAAGGGAGAAACGTAAAAAATATTGAGTATAATGTAAGCTGCCACTAGGAAAACATGAATCAGTGTGATATTTTAAATTCTGGGATTTATGGAGTAAGGATTGGTTCTTAGCCCTTCATGTAGTTTTTATATCTTCTTTTTATCTTTATTTGATATATCATTTGCGACGATCCAAGATTGGTAGCCCCAGATATACCCGATTTACGACAGCGTACTCCAGAAGCTTCTCGGATCAACTATGCCTTCGGAAATAAATTCACTATTAATTGCCCTTTGAGAATTTGGTTTTGTTCCCTTCATAAACATGCTAGAGTTTTACAATATGGATTCATAGCAAAAATAATGAAGCAATTGAAGCACCGGACAAAGGAGATATGTAAAGTTTAGTGAAGGCTTCCAACATGATGACAAAATGGCCAAGGGGTTGCAAAGATACATTAATCTTCGATTTTGTTACAGAGATTTGGCCTTTGATGTCTTCACATAAAACATAGATAATTTTGTTACGAAGATTTTGATAGAAAGTTTGTGTGAATCAAAGGTATGAGAGAGTTATGAATTTTTTCTGAACCATGCGTAGGGAAAAATGTTCGAACGTTGGAATTTTGAGGCGAACATACTTAATCTTCGATTTTGAGGTTGACAGAGTGAAAATAGGAGTTCGGGGCTAGAAATGAGGATTGGAGATCCTTTCAAAACAAAGAGATTGAGACCAAAATCATTTGATTCCAAGGTCGTATGCAACATTTGGGTCCAAAACACCAAAGGTATTCGGGTCGAGTTTGAAAATGATTTATGAAGAAACTGATTTATGGAAAAATAAGGGTGATAGAGTCTGAATCGGGCTTCGGCATCTTCAAGAAAGGTTCTTAAAATGTCGAAATGAGTCACTCGGGACTGACCGTGCCACCATCGGATGTCTCGAGGTATATGAACGGTCAAACGTAGGAGACGTTAAAGGTTCTGATTGGGCCAGTCAGGCTAAGTCAGACACCATTGATCCTTTACGAAATGATCCTAACAGGACTAGTTTTCCTACTGGATCACTAGTCTCGGGTCAAACGGTCAGAGACTAACCTCAGGCTAGGTCCCACAGTTCAAATCTGAAGAACCAAGCGATATTTTATTATTAAATATAATTATCAAATAAATAAACAAATTAAAATATATAATTTGAAAATAAATTATTATTATAATTATTTATCTATTAAATATTATTGACAGGAAATAATTATCAATTGATATAATTATAAATTAATTAATACTTAATTTAACAAAAATAATCATCATTAGTAGTGTCAGACGTTATTCATTATTTTCTTATCTTTGCTTTTCTCACTCGTTACGTTCTCTTGGTATTCTTATATTTTAGATTAAGCTCTATTTTCCATTATTTTTCTCATACTAAACTGCTCAAGGAATAGGCCAAAGTCTCGAGCTTCTTACCAAAAGCTCAACAGAGTATCCTCAGAGTCTTGAGGGTCTGGTTTTCTATTCTTAAAAATCAGGGTTGTTACATAATCTCATCCCATGACAATCCTACATCACAATGCTAAAAAGAGACAGAGTGAGTTATACATTCAAAATGACAAATTCGGATACATTATGATCATGTGTACATGCATATAACAACATGTGGCTTTGCAATATAATCATCAGTCTATCACCAAACCTTCATCAAGATATCATCATAAGCATACAAGTCTCATTATTCAAAACTCATAGCAAGCACATACATATTCACATTGCCCTTCATCATTATGGGCTACCACATGTATTAACATCAAGTTTTTACATCTTTTATCAATTCACACTCTTAATAAGTTACCATTTTTCTTGGCCATCTCTAACTCAAATGCCATGTTCCTATGGCTAATGCATATGTCATAACATGAAATGCATATGCAACGAATCCAATTTGATTTTTCACAACACATGTGTGAAAAATTTATGAAGTAATCGTAAGCATGCATAGTTGCTTAAACATTTATCCCCTGCAAGCGTCCTTTTCACAACACAAGACATCAATTATTTTAACATGTCAAGTGATCACAACCACTCTTAGTCATTTAAATAGTTATTCCCCCGCAAGGGTCCTTTCCACAAGATTCTACAATACCTCAATTATTTCAACATGTTAAGTGATCGTAACCATGCATAATCATTTAAATATTTGTCCCCTGCTTAAGGGTCCTTTTTCTTCACAAGGTCCCACAAGACATCAATCATTTCAACATGTTAAGTGATCACAACCACGTATAATATGATATGCCATGCATGCAATGAGATGCAAAAATGCACATGATAGCCTAAACTTCACAAGAATTTCTCACCCTCGTACTTAGGGGTACATTTTACACTTAACATTTTGGTTATTGGCATACAACAAATCACAATACTCTCCAAGGCACACAATTTATCATAAAGTTCTCTAAGGCATCAATTCACTTGTTCATAATATAATAGCCAATGAGTCACATTCATATCAATCCACCTATAGAAATCAAGAGGGCATATCAACAAGTATACTTCAAATGTATAGCATCACTATATTTACCAATCTAAAATTAAACCATCAACAAGATTCAATCCTATACAACTTCACAATAGGAGTAACACATCCATTCAAGACAAATATATAAGTATGCACCAACATATACTTTGTCAACACATAATTCTCAGTGGATTTCAATTTCAATTATCTTGCCATTATTTCAAGTTTTAGTGTGGCATTCACAATCTCTTTAATCATCTTAATTTTTTAACATCATTTTCTATTCACTAATTGGCAACAAACACAATGGAATTTAATCATTGTCTCAATATTTTCATCATCACTCATGAGTGTATCACACAACCACATTATTCAATTCTCATATCTCATCCATAGTGGTGAAACATACATGGTTTTCACATTATGACATAGGCACACACTTTTGCTAAAATCTCAAGTCACTACCATTCACCACCAAGGACACACCACTTGCATATATTTTAAATGTAATCACATATTTTCCAAATCATCATCACAATATCAATCATCACATCATTCCAACATAACTATAGCAAGGAAAACATGAGAAACATCATATACATTAATCATCACTTATTTAAATCATGCATTTAGAATATAAACTCATTTTCTACCTCAAGAGAAGTAGTTCGAACAGTTCAACGGTCCGTCCGGAATATGTCCTACATTACACACACACACACGTACACACACACACACACATATATATATATATATATCTCAATCAATTGGTCCATCAAGGAATTAATTTCAATTCTAAATATTCACTATCATATTTAAAATTCTTAATATGTCTTAAACATGTTATAAACACCAATTTCTATCTTTGTTAGGTTGGGAATTCCTTCCCATTAATCTATATTTTTTATAATTAAATGGCTACAACAACAAACTCCTAAGTCAACAACACACACTAAACTCCTTACCCATCATCCTTAATGAGTTTCCAATATCTCAAAGTACCACATTCTCATTGTCCAAGTCATCCACAATAATATTACAACTTCTAACACACTTAACAACTTAGAGTCATCACCATATTCTCTTGGTTTCTTAAACCTTCATTACCAATAATTAATGCAAAAAAAACTTATTTCCACATACAAAACCATTCCAACATCAATTAATCATAATTTTCTCAAGATTTTCCAAAAGCCCCAAATTCCAATTTCTAGGGTTTCCACTTAAATTGCCAAACATCAATTCTAATAATTTTTCTTGCATCATTTCAAGCATTATAAATCCAATAATATCATATCTCAATCATCAAAAACCAATCAACAAAACCCAATAGTCTCCTAACCTAGGGTTTGGGTCCCACATGCATTTCTTAATAAAATAACTTCCAATCATACATTATTAAGCCTCAATAACCTCAAAATCACCAAGAAAAGCCATTAAATGTCAAAAACACATACCTCTTCTCCAAGCCTATATGAAAAATGAAATTGAGAATGAGAGATGGGGGGATGATGGAAGATATGCTCTAACATGCCTTCAATGCCTCATGAATCCATGAAAACCAATTAATTTTTGAGTGGAAATGGCAAGGGAGGTGGATGATGGTTTTTTGCAAGGAAAGGGGAAAGAGAAGATGAAAAAAATAAAATGAAATGGGAGAAGAAAGAAGCTGTCAAAAATTGAGAAAGAGAAAGGGAGAAATTTGTTAAAATTGGGTATTACCCAATGGTTAAAAGGATACACATTTTTGCTTTTACCAATGGTCAACAATTCCTTTTATCCAATGGACAAAAGTGAGTAAGCGAGAGTGGGAAAATGCTAGGGTGATGAGAAGAGAAGAAAATGGAATTTTACAATTTCTTTTATTTCCATTTTACTCGTATATTTATCGTTTATTAATATATGTAGTGTCCATATAAATATCTCCTCAACAACAAAAATTATTTTGAACATACCACCATAAACACAATAAATTCCTCATTATTCTAGACCCTTTAAATATCCAATTTGATTTAGTGGATCCATATCTTTCGCTAAATTGTCCGGTTTTAGTAAATTTTAATTTACCGATAATTCATAATTAATGTCTAATTAATTTTCTCACATATATTGGACCATAATTAATTAATTAATTATCATCATCCAATAAATTTATTTCTCTAAAATTTGGGATGTTACACACTCATATTATATAATTGTATAATATGAACAAATTAATTTAACAATAATAGACATTGTACTAGAATAACAATCATACTTCAAGTGTGTTATGGAATTTCCAACAGAATTTGATTCCATAGTGACTCAAATCTTTCATTTATGACACAAATTACAATTTACATTATTGGAAGGATTTGGAAAACTATCATTATAAATGGATGTGTTGGTATATATTTTTGTGCATTTGTATTATGGGTGGCTGTGGATACCTTAGTCTTGTTAACTTTATGTGTAGTGTTGTATCAACAAAGAGTCCTGTCATATTCATCAAAACTAAAAATTATAGTAGTGTTATTGGAAGGATTTTAATTCAATCATTGGTGTATTACTAAATTAGAAGAATTTTAGTATCCAATAATAAATGTTAAAATTTATCCTCTATGAAATTCGTATTATTTTGACAAAATAGCAAGCCAAACTAGATTTGTAATGCACATGTGAATATGGATTTAGCATAAAAAATCCAAATTTATTACAATAGACAATGTAAGTGTGGTTACATATGGCACAACACTAAAAGGCCTTGTACACATGACACTTATCTTGATGGAGCGATGTGTTCACTACCATTCTATTAATACGCTTTTCACAACCGCACTAATATGATGTTAATGCATAACTACACTGAAAAGGGCTAAATAACCACACCAACATGCCTTTTTCATGACAATGATTCTAGGTTTTTTCTTTACAAAACTTAAAAATTAGTGCAAAAAAATGAAAAAGGTAGCATTTAGATTAGTTTATGAAGTACCTACAGCTTATATTTAAGTCCTAATAATGGTTTAAAAAATTGGTTGCATAGCTTGCTTATTGCTTAATTGACACTAATTTACATTCTAGAATCTCTAAGGTAAACTTTAAGGTGCTAACCTTTTTTATGTGCTTTAATTATTTTCTTGTCTTCTTTGCTTCAAGTTTGTGACATCTAATTCCACTTTAAGTTTAGCACTTGTTGTTAACCCTTTGTTTGCTTATCCTTAAATTTTCCTAGTTTGTTATATATCTAACTCTATTTAGTATACTTTTCTTTTTATGCCTTTTTTAGTTTGTCTTGTTGACACTTTTTGTTTTGTCCTTGAGTCATTTGGACTATTAGTAATGTAACATCCTGGGTAATTAAATAAAAATTCATGATTAGCGGAAAAATATTAATAATTATCTTCAAAATTAAATTTGGATTTTAGAAATTGTTACTAATTAATACAAATGTAATTTTAAATAATTAGATGTTATGGAATTAAATAAATTATTTCATTAGTTAATGTTAAATTTTAAATAAGATTTAAATAAGCGATGGTAAGTTTAAAGTTATCAAAGGGTTAAAAGTAAGTTTTTATTTAAATTTTAAAAGAAAAAGGAAAAAAAAGGTAAATGATCATTTTGCCCTTAAGGCATTAAAATTTCAATCTTTCTCTTCTTCCTCCATATTCACACATGTAGGCTTCTTCTCCATTTTCACCATCTTGGCTGTGAGCTTCTAAGCTCCAATTGGCAGCCCATTTTGTAACACCCTCGGTTAACTAGGACAATCCCTTCCACTAGATTATCTTGTTCAACTGAGAGCTTACGAGTTTTAGAAAAATGTGAAAGTTTATTATTATTATTATTATTATTATTTTGGACAAGAAATCTTGGTGGAACAAATACACTTTATATACAACATAATCATATATAATACATGGTCGTAATAGTAACTGTACACACTGAAAGTAAAGGGGCACACAGGCTCAAATGAAAATAAAATAATATATTCTATTCGCCTGTGGTCCAAGAAGAGCCTGACTGGTCATCGATGTGAAGTCTGTGTCCATCTCCATGATGTCTGGAAAAATTTAATGTAAGGGTGATCTTCACCTCCACAATAATCGGGAAGGTGCCTCATCAACACCTGCCCACCTAAAACACAAACAATCCAAGATCGAGTCCTTCCTACTCTATTTGGGGTCCCTAAGATATATTCTAACTTATCTCACCACTCTTGGTCTCAGCTGACCATTCCCATTTTCCTATTTGCCTCTCAGAATTTCTAAGCTCTATATAATCGTATTCAAACTACGAGCAATCACAATCTCGATACAATGATACAATGCATGAGTTCATTTTGTTATTTCCAATCTTTTTATTAACTAACATGATGCATGTGGGCCCATCTCCTCCTCATCATTCCTAACATAATACATATCATAGTCCCACCTTATTTTTCCTGTCCACTAGAGCAACCGGAGCTCGCCTCATTCTATTTTCACAAAAGGGTAAGGACTCTAACCCCATTAACAAGGATCTAAAACATATCTCATCAAAACGGGTACTCAACGGCCATTGTAAACCCTCACCTCTTGTCAAAGTATATTAGAGTTTGCCACGGGCTGTCCGGCGTCGGGCGCGAATTTGAGCCATTAGAGGTCTTCCTCCGGTATACTCCCTAGACTACCCTTGGGGATCGAGGCGTGGCAGTTTCTTCAATGTACCCCTCACTTTTATGCTCTAGGGAGTTTATCATCCATCCCCTTTATTCTCCATGTATGATGCATACAACACACAATTTCGTTTACTAGTCATCGGCAGGGTCTTTTCAATGACTCAATTTCATTTCTACTATTGGGTCTATTTCAATTAATTCTTTGTTTTCTCAAAATTTCCCAATCCATAATGATCTTACCCGACACTTAGAAATGAAATGAGATTTCATATTTTCCAGAAAACCACGGGGTATGTTGGCGCTACAACACCCATCATCACATCGGATCAGATCTAATCTTATCACATCATTTTTGAAATTTATTCATCTCAGGATCCCTACCAAGACATTTCTTCATTCATTCTTTTCTTATTTATCTCAACATATTCATTTAATGCATCATACAAGTTCTATTCATCACATCATGCGTTTTGTTAACTCATGACATTCTTTAAGCATTTCTACCACATCATATTCCATACACATGTCTTTATATCACACTCATCACATAATTCATCACATATGTACATTACATAACTAATACACATATATCCATGTACACAATCATTTACAGTCACACATTTAATCATATTAGCCAATTAACAAGTACCATGTTGCATGTAGTATCCATTGTACTAAGAAACCATTACACAATAATCAACAGGCACACCACATACTATACATATCAGTATCCATCATTTACTACGTCTTAACAAGTTATTGCATATTTAACGTCACTAAAGTTTTACTTATATAGGAAACTAGATGCAAGCATTCACATTATATCCTTACCGTGTATCTAGTTCACGTCATTAGCATTTTCTTAATTTAGTTCGTTATTAAAGGCATACTGTTACTTAATTTAATTCTTTATGTAACCTTCAATTATTCTTTAATTAGGTATGATTATCTCTTTACTTAATTAATCTCTTACGGTCCAATTATGAACTCTTTAGTCATCGTCAAGTGGTCTCACTGTTGATTTTCCTTTACTAATCCAACTAAATTTTATTAGCCGAATGACTCGTTTCCTTGGTCACTAAAAGGGTCACTAATCCTTTATGTTCCAGTAACGCTTTAGCGATGTTTTTCTTCAACTTAGGATTACCAATTTTGTAGCTCTTACTTTATTTCTATTATTCTTAACTACTTTAGCTAAATTATTCCCTTAATTGTATTCTTTTGATTAACTAAATTTATTTCCTCTATAAGCGTCCATTAGTTGCTTAGAAACGTAGGTATACCTTGACTTGATATTACGGACTTAGTCTACCATTACTAAAGTCATTGTCCAATTAATAGGTCTTGTTTCTTGATCTAAGTCTTAAAATTCTTTCTTATTCAATTAATGTTTCTAGATATAAAAAATCTTTTAATTCTTTTCTCCTTCTTTAATGGTTATCTAAATTTCTAACCTTATTTTCTTTTATTAGGATCCCAAATTCTAGATCTATTAGATGAATAACTCTATTCCCTAATTTATTAGGATCCTTCTCTTTAGCTTACATCAAATTAATGTCTAATTGTCCATTTCTTTTTTGTTCTTGGCCTTTTTAGTCTATTAAAATATTTAACTCCAAACTTTATTTTCTAGTTAACTTTCTTTAGTTCCTTTTGCACTTACCTAAGTTCCTAAAGTTATTATTCCTTTCTACTTCAAGTGGTCACAAAAGTGGTTGCTAAAATTGTCAACAAAGATTTTCATCTATCTTTTAATATTCATTACTCTAATCTCCACTTATTATTATTATTATTATTATTATTATTATTATTATTATTATTATTATTATTATTATTATTTTTCTCCTTACTTAATTTATAGAACCTTATTGGGCCTAAGTTATAAAAATATTTTAATAAAGTTCCTTTGAGTAAACTTTCTAACAAAATATGAAGTTATTTGATGAACTTATTTATTATATTTCTCTTTGAAGGATAATATCGCTTTTTATAAAAGAAATCATTTTTAACCGTCCAATCGACAATTCTTCTCGATATACGTGATATTTCTAAAAAAACTTCGGCAACGTATAAACTATCAATTAAATTCCTAATAACGGGGCTTACCGAAAAATAATTAACAAATTACATAATAACATCACAAAATTAAAATTTATTAATAAAACCATATCGATTAAAATCGAGCCTGCATAAATGCTAAATTTTCTAAATTTCCTTTTTGTTTGTCCGATCGCAATAAAATCTTTTCGGGTACGTGGACGTCGAGTTACACCAAATAAATTTTTAAAATATCTACAAATTTAAAAATGTAAAATTTTTAGCCGTCGGTTACGAAAATTTTTATGGTTTAAGATCTAACCGTGAGATCACAACAAAATTCGAAATGAAGGTCCCCGAATATGCAATCAACAATATAGGACAGCCAAATATACAATCAAATAAGGAAAAGACCCTCCTTACCTCAATGGGCAGTCACGGTTTTGAAAGAGAAAAGAACCGGACACTAAAAATTCATCAGTCAGAGTTAGACTTGTTCTAATCGCTCCCGGGTCCTTTAAAATCAACATGGAAAAAATCACCAAGACACCATAAGTCACGGCTAGCAACAAAAATATAGGACAACCATGCATTCGACAAAAATTAAAGGGATTAATTACCGAAGGTGCACTGCTTGTTTGAAAACCTCCGTCGTTCGATGTCGATTGTCGTCTATGGTTCCCAATCCTAAGGATTTACTCATGCAACCAAAAATTTCAACAATGAGGCCACGGTTTTAAGGGTTCCAAAACTAAAAAAGATTATTAATTTATCAAAGATGCTAAGTGATTTTGGCCCAAGAATTTTAAGGACAAAGTTTAAGAGCCAAAATGTAAAACTCTCACCTTGGTGGCTTGGAAGAGCTCACAGCTAAGAGCAACCAAAGCAAGAGGGAACCCAACTAGATTTTGAGAGTCTAATGCTTGTAGAAAATCAAGAGAAGATGACTGTTTGGTGGAGGGTAGGCCGCGGGTTGGAAGAGTAATGAAGTAGAGAAGTAAAGTTTTGGATGGTTAAAGGTGGTAGGTGGAGGCGTAGCCATGAAGATGGTGGCTAGAAAAAGTATGATTCTAGTTACTAGAATTTTGAGGGAAGGAGAAAGAAAACAAGCATAGTAATTTGTTGATGATGATGGTATGATAAATGACATAATAACATGGTTATGGCATGATATGATCAACCATGATGTTTGCCACTTAAGAAGCAAGCATGGTGCATATCTTTTCTGGATAGAAAAGTGATGAGTGAGATGCTATTAAATTTAAGGAATTGAAGGTTATTTAGTAAAATGGCAAAGGAAACAATGGTATGTGAATTTTGGAGTGTAAGTGATGTGAACATATGGGTTTATGGCATGGCATGTTTTGATGACATGTATGATGTGAATGGCTTCATGTAGCATGCAAAATTAGGTACACGTTGATTGAATAGGCACTTGGAGTAGAATATTGCAATTGGAAATCCAGGCTCATGTCTTCATGATTTTGATTAACAACTTGTTAAACAAGTTGTTCTCCTTGTTAAGAAAGGAGTAAACCTGGTGGTGCCACATTAAGAAGGCTAATAGCATAAGGTAGAGGTGTGAAGATTGACACATGTTGCATGAAGGGGATGATATGCAAAGTACTGGGGCATCACTTTGTTTGGGATTTTAATGGATGACGCAGGCCAAATTTGGAAAAGGGCCCAACATAAGAATTGTAGCCCCTTTTCGTATCTTTAAATTGATATATGGTACAAAAATTTTCATTGAGAAATGAAAGATTTATGGCCCAAATATGAAAGTAGTTCAAAGTTGTGATTGGATTATTATTTCTTGCAAAGACTAATTTTCTGGGAAAAACTGGTGAAGAATTTGACTTTGTGCCCTTCATAAACGTTGTAGGGAATTGAGTCAAGAAAATTTTAGCGAAAGAATCGTTTGATTTCATGGTCATACAAATGATAAATGTGAAAAATACTAAACATAGTGCAAGCTGCCTCTAGGAAAACATGAATAAGTCTGGTATTTTAAATTCTGGGATTTATGGAGTAAGAAAATGGATTTTGAGCGCTCCATGAAGTTTGTAGATCTTCCTTTTATATTTAATTTTATGTATCGTTTGTGATGATCCGAGATCGGTAGCTTGAGATGTACTCGATTTACGACAGGGTGCTTCAGGAGCTTCCTGGATCAGCCACGTCTTCAGAAATAAATTCACCATTAATTCTCCTTTGAGAATTTGGTTTCATGCCCTTCATGAACATTGTAGAAGTCTATGATACAGATTCCATAGCAAAAAGAATGGAGTGATTCAAGCACCAGATGAAGGAGATATGTGAATTTTACCAAAGACTGCTAGCATTGAAATGAAATAGCCAAGGGGTTACAAACATCTATTAAACGGTACCAATATAGAAAGATTTGGCCTTCAATGTCGCATAAAAAAGGTAGATAATTTCATTACGGAGATTTTGATACCAAGTTTGAACGAATCCTTAAAATTAATTATGGCTGTTACATGTTTCGCGTCGGAACTGTTACATGTTTCGCGTAGATAATTTCCTATTCTTAAAAATTAGGGCTGTTACATGTTTCGCGTCAAAACTTCAAATTAATTATGCTTTTGGAGTCGGGACATCGAGGTATGTCCATATACGTCTTTCTCTCTTTTTCTCTTTCTCTCTCTAGCCATGGAATGCATGCATAATGGAGGTGTGATTTTGTGTTTTATGGAAATGAGAGGCTCAAAATTAACTTCTAGGATGATGGGTGTGATGGAATGTTAATGAATTTTATGTTTCGATGTTTGTAGATGCCAGAACGGGCATCAGAGGATTGTCAAGTGAAGTAGGTATCGGAATCAGAGGCGGAGCAGTGAACAATTTGATCAGGGGCCATAACCTACACACAGAACAACTCGTGGAGGCATGGAATCAAGGTAAGGAGAGTGTTCGGGTTATAATTAATTAGAACTGGCTGGTGTATGATTAGGTTCGAAAGGAATATATCATGTACAGAATGCGAGAAATTTAGAGAGCATAGTTAGATGATATATACATATATATATGATGGCGTGAATGTGCTATTAATTGATAAATTGGTTTGTATAGGTTATGACAACTGTCTTGGTGATTATATTATGATGAGAAATATAGGTATGTGGTTGCATTTGATATGTTGGACTTTGAATAATGAGTTTAATGAGTGTATGTTGGTGATTGAACCTTATATGGTGAACTTGATGAATAATGATGAATTAATATATATGTATTAAGGCGATGCATGTTCAGGGGGCCTGGTCTGTGTGGCCACCCCAGGTGACTATTGTGTATCAATAAAGAAAGGTGTGATTTGAGCTATGTTTCGCCCCTCATTTTTGGCTTTCATAGTCATTTGAGATCTAGTTGAGCTATCCAATGGTCAAGTAGGACCCAATGGTTTAGGTGGAGAGCCAAGTCGGGCTTGGTGGACCAAGTCGGATTCACAGAGTGTCAAGTAGGACCCCCAACTGAAGGCCGATCCTTTTAGTATCCGGATACTAGGCGTCATATTACATATTGAGAGTTAGTGTGTTTCTTAATGTGATTTGTGATGATGTATGAACTAACGGTTGTGCCGATCGGGATTACGGCAGCACGGCCGACCCTCGAAAAAATATTAGTATACAACAGTTCGAAATCCTTTTGAAAAAATAGGAAGTCACCACCAATATTTTTAAGCGCAAAATACCGAAAAAACCTTTGTTAAAGCACTGGTCAATAAAGAATGAGATTTCAAGTTCAGGAGTTAAATTACAGGTGAGGAAGGTATTAGCACCACACAACTGTCCATTATAAAACAGTTACCTCAAATTGATAGTGCGCATTATAAGTAGCCCATAAATTATTTTAGCTTCTTTAGAAAAGGAACAAACAAAACAGAAGAGGAAGTTTTGAAATAATATTAACAGGACATCCCGTCCAAATTAGTCTTAAATGAAATAACTTGATTAAACAGTGATAATAAGAAATGACAAAAGAATGACAGTAAGAAATTTGACCGAATAGTGACAGTAAGAAAGAAGAAAACAGAATGAAAGTAAAGATTAACAGGACATCCCGTCCAAATTAACCTTAATATGTAAATAAAAATTTAATGAGTAAAAATAAAGTAAAATTGAATAAGGTAAAATAAAGTTAATTAACAAAACTAGAGATTAACAGGACGTCTTATCCAAATTAACCTCACCTTTTATAAGAAAAATGGAATACATTGAAGACATGAGAGGATCAACAAGACGTCTCATCTAAATTAACCTCATTTTAAAATATTATTATTTAAAGAATAATAACATATTGAAAAATTGAAAAGATTAACAAGACGTCTCGTCTAAATTAACCGTCTCATGATAAAACAATTTTAAAATTAAGCAATAATAATATAAATTTAATCGAGGTGAAACAAAAAGAAAGTGAAAGTGGGCCCGACAGGAATTGATTCCCGCTCCTACGTATTTTCGAGCTTTCGAGAAATCATGGTCACGTAGTTCTTGGATTAAATATTACAAGAATAAACTTTTAATAAAGTGAATATACAATTTGAAAAAAAAATCTCACAAAATAATAATCCTCACAGAGAGGATTTGCAATCTTAAATATTTAAAACATTTTTTTCTAATTAACTCTTAGAAAATATATAAAAAATTAAGGAAAGCTTGCCTAATGGAAGAACAAAGGAGGAGAAATGGAAAATTGAAGAGGAACTGCTTCTCTTTGATGTGTGTGAATAAAGAACGAAGAAGAAATGGAAACAGAAGAGGAAATGCTTCCCTTCGTTGGTGTCTCTCGGCTTCAATTAACCTCCTATTTATAGGAGTTCTAAAGCATGGTGGATGCTTAATTTATTCCCTCCCACTCCATAATTTGCGTAATTTGTCTGCTTAATGGACCATGCAATCAATTCATAGTGCGATGTGATGTGACGCAAGGTTGTCTTCACTTACAGAAACTCAATTTTGAACTGAATAAATCGATTCATAAGCTGAAATTTCATAAATTTTGAGTGTTCAGTCGCATGAATCGATTCAAGGTGATGATGAATCGATTTATGCTTCAAAAAATCATATTCTGGGTCATAATTCACGTATGAATCGATTCACCTTCATCATGAATCGATTATGCTTTAAAAAAATCACATCCTGGGCCATAATTCACGTATGAATCGATTCACCTTCATCATGAATAGATTCATGCTTCAAAAAATCACATCCTGGGCCATAATTCATGCATGAATTGATTCACCTTCATCATGAATCGATTCATCATGTTGTTGGAAGCTTTTTCATGCTTTGTTTCACCCTTCACTAGTGGAAAAAATGGATATAACAACGGGATATTATTCACGGGTAGAAGAGGATCAGTGATAAAAACATGCGCGGTGGCATTTTTGAAATTATAAGGTGAACGTTTTAATCAGAGAAAACTATATATCCACGGTTAACATCATAACCGTGAACGTAACCATCAATATATATTAACGGTTGAGGAGTCAACCGTGGATATATAGTACCTGAAATATATATCGACGGTTTTAATCACAACCGTGAATATATATTGATGGGTACGTTCACGGTTATGATGTTAACCGTGGATATATATAGATGTCAATATTCACGGTTGTATTTCCAACCGTGGATATATAGTTCAGGTTTTAGGGTTTAATCACTGGGTACTCTATGTCCACGGTTGTTTCTATAACTATGAATATAGATTTAATATTTATCCACGGTTGGTATCATAACCGTGGATATATAGTTAACATTTATCCACGGTTGTTTGTTAAACCGTGAATATATGTGTAATATATTCACGGTTTCAAGGGGAACCGTGAATATACATCCTTTCTGAAACTTCAAAAGCCGCGCCTTTCACTCTTTTTTCAGTTTCTCTTCTTCTGCGCGTTGGTTGTCGTCTTCTCCATTATCTGTGAGCTTTGTGCCCTTCTCTCTATTCAGCATCTTCTTCCTTTCTTCATTCAGGTAGGTTCCCTGAACCCCCATTGTCATGTGTGTTTATCATAATATATTGATTCTTTCTCTGTTGGTATTCCTTGTTTCCTGACACGATAGTTACTAGTTCAAAAGCTTAAGTTATAAACTCTGTTTAAACTCTGTTTATGTGCCTGTTTGGTTATATGCATTTTTTAGAACTCTGTTTATGCACCATCCGTTTAAACTCTGTTTGGTTATATGCATTTTTTAGCCTCGGTACCCTCTGTTTAAACTCTGTTTATGTGCCTGTTTATGTTTAAACTCTGTTTATGCACTATCCGAATCTCCGTTTGCATTTATGTGTGTTGTGGACGGTTTTGCCCTTCTGCCTGTTGGAGAAGTGGAGCACTGGTGGAGATTCTTGGCTTGGTGTACCATAAATGTTGGAAGATCTGAGATGGTGATTGGTTTATGGTGGTGGTGCATGGGTGTGTATGGGGGTGAGATGTACTGTAAAAATTGAGTGGTTTAATGGTGGATGATTGGTTTGGATGGTGCACCATGGGTGTGCTTCATGTACTAGGGTGTACCTTAAAGGCTGATGGAATTAAGGGTTTAGATTACATTGGATTTAGGGTGCATGGGTGTGGACTGAAAAATGTTGACCATGTTAACTTTTTCTATTTAAATAACTTTTTATATTTTTTTAAGGTGTTGGGTTTTTTTTTATAATTTTGTATGATAATGGTATGTTGTAAAATTACCAAAAAATGTGAATTTATTGATATATTTAATATATATTAATAATATTAAATTTTAGTTGCAATACATATATTTATAATAATATATATTTATTATTAATTTTTATTAATAAATATATTTTGTTAATTAAATTATAAATGAAATATTTTAATGTGTAATTGTTAATATTATTTACAAAAATATACTACTTTACTACTTTTTTTAATTAATGTCCTTTTTTAGTAATTTTACCCTCAAATTCCATTTTTCTAAACCAAGGTTACTAAAATATTTTCCAACCAAACACAATTACTACTTTCCAACTCACTTTTACAACAAACTATCCAAACACAAATCACTATCTTCAAAACCCCAATTTTCCCAACCACATTTTTAAAACCTCACTTTTCCAAACCCCGTTTCACAAACCTTACTCCAACTTTTAACCAAACGGACCCTAACTCCATTCAGCAACTACGTTTTCCACCATTTCTGTTTGGCTCCAGCAACCATGTTCACCAACCTCCGTTCAGCATCCTCCAACGACGTTTCTGTGGCGGTGGTCCATAGCTCCCTTTAGCCAACCCCATTTCCCCATCAGCTTTCGTTTGTGGTGCAAGGTCCATTTTGCTCCTGGGTGGTTGTTTTATTTCCAATTGCAACTTCCACCATTGCAAGGCTATAGAGCTTAAGGAACCAACAGATTGGGCATGGTGTGGCCATTGTTGTATGAACTTTAGATATATTATAAGATACCTCTTTTGGTTAAAATGTACTCCCTAAATTGAAAAGTTCTAAATGGTTGAGATTACTTTTCTCCTAAAACTTATATTGTTCTTCTTAAGTAGAATTTAACTAAATTCAACACCATGTCCATAAGCCGTAATCCATAAAATAAAAGTTCAAATCTAAAAATTCTCATAATCCATAATCCATCATCTAACACCATAGTTCTAGTTGAAAATAATAGAATTTAAAAATATCATATTAATTACTAAATAAAAGTCTAAAGTTTGAACCTGCATTATAAACCAACATCATAATCCATAATCCATAATCCATACTCCAACACCATACTTCTACTTCAAAATAACATAAATTAAAAACATCATACTATTTTAGGAAAAAAGTTAACTAAATTATTATCCATTTTATTTTTGTTATTGTTGGTTGCTCTTATATGTTATGTTTATTGCTGTTGTATGTATGTGGTTGTTAACTAGTATGAAAGTTGTTGTGCATATGAGTGAACCGTAGTTCCCCGTTTGAGATTCGACACAAATGGTCATTAAATCAATTAATGTCATCGTTTGTGTTGAATCTTGAATTGTCCGTTTGGACAGTTTGGGATGAACAATTATTTTTTATACGTCATTGTTAGTATGTACAAGTTAGGAGTTATTTTAAAATTTGATAAAATTTCGGTAACTTGTATTTTGTGTTGTTCTCTGGGTGCATATTTGGTTGTGGTTGAATTTGATTTGACCACTCTCATTTTGTGTACTTAGAGACGAATGCGAAATGCTGCCGAAATTTCATCAAATTTTAAAATAAGTCCTAACCTGTATATATGAATGACGTATAAAAATAATTGTCATGCTGAATGGGTATAGGACCACCACCTTTGTATAAAAAGTGAGGTTGATCATAGCACCTTGTAAACAGTTGGTATGGATCGGAGTTGGATTTCTGCATCACGCCTAAGTCTGGAGTACGAGGGGGAAGTTGAATCATTTATAGAATTCGTAGCGAGGAATGCAGTGGGGGTGAATGGAAAGTATTTTTGCCCTTGTGTTAAATGCTTCAACCTGCGTCGGGTAGACTTGGAAGAGGTGCGAGAACATCTACTGTGTGACGGTTTTCTACGTAGTTATACGCGTTGGATATGGCATGGTGAAGATGTGGTGGTGCCAAGTAACAGCTCTCAGACTAAAAATCGAAGCTCGATGCATGACAACGATGTCGACATGGATGACCGACTCGAGGATATGATCCGTGATGTAGGGGTAGAAGGTTTTAAGAAAGCTCATGTATATACAACTCTGTGTCAGGACTCTGAGTAGCCGTTGTATCCAAACTGCCTCAATTTCACGAGGTTATCAGCTGTTTTGTGGTTGTTTAATTTGAAGGCCATAAACGGGTGGACGGATAAAAGTTTCACTGACTTACTGAAGTTGTTGAAAGAAATGCTCCCAGCTGGAAACACCTTGCCGAAAAGTAACTATGAGGCCAAAAAGGTGTTGTGTCCTATAGGTTTGGAGTATGAGAAAATACATGCATGCCCAAATGATTGTGTATTATTCCGGGGTGAGTTAGAAATGCTGCATCGATGTCCTAGATGTGGGGTGTCACGGTATAAGAAGAAAGAGGCGGATTTTGATGAGGTATGCATTAAAGGGTCTCCTGCAAAGGTGTTGTGGTATCTACCTATAGTTCCAAGACTAAAGCGTCTGTTTGCCAATGCAGATGATGCAAAACTTATGAGATGGCATGCTGATGAGAGGGTTGTTGATGGACTACTTAGGCATCCGGCCGATGGGTCGCAATGGAAGAAAATGGATAGGATTTTTCCAGAATTTACCAATGAACCAAGAAATGTTAGGCTTGCACTAGCCATAGACGGCATGAACCCGTTTGGGAACCTGAGCACAAACTATAGTTCGTGGCCTGTTTTGTTGTTTGTTTACAACTTGCCGCCATGGTTGTGCATGAAGCGAAAATATGTGATGTTATCAATGATGATTTCTGGTCCACGACAACCGGGGAACGACATTGATGTATATTTAACTCCATTGGTTGAAGACCTCAAAAGGTTGTGGGAAGACGGGGTTGAAGTGTTTGATGGGTTTACCGGGCGATCATTCAAATTGCGTGCCATGTTATTTTGCACAATCAATGACTTTCCAGCGTATGGTAACTTATCTGGGTATAGTGTGAAGGGTCATAAATCTTGTCCAGTATGTGAGGAGGGGACTAGTTCTGTGCGGTTGCATCATGGCAGGAAAAATGTTTATCTTCGACATCGAAGGTTTCTTAAAGCGAATCATCCGTTTTGAAGGTTGAAGAAGTCGTTTAACGGTGCCCAAGATTTTGAAATGGCTCCTCCACCACTATCTGGTCGCCAGGCATATGAAAAGGTGAAGGACGTCAACGTGCAATTTGGTAAGTGTGAAAAACAGCACCCGACACAAAACAACTGGAAGAAAAGGTCAGTGTTTTTTGACCTGTCATATTGGAGGGAGCTTGATGTAAGACACTGCATTGATGTAATGCATGTGGAGAAGAATGTGTGCGACAGTTTAGTTGGTATACTCTTAAACATACCCGGAAGACTAAGGATGGCCTAAACTCGCGTATGGACTTAGAGTTGATGGGTATACGTCAGGATTTGCATCCACAATCAAAGGGCAAAAGAACATATTTGCCTCCAGCATGTCATACGTTATCCAGAAAAGAAAAGCAAAGTCTGTGTGAATCGTTACGAAGTGTGAAAGTTCCGTCTGGTTATGGCTCCAACATCAAGTCTTGTGTTTCCATGAAAGATTTGAAGTTAGTTGGGTTGAAGTCTCACGATTGGCACATGTTGATGCAGCAGTTTCTGCCTATAGCCATTCGTGAAATTCTTCCTAAAAATGTGAGAAATGTCATAACAAGGTTGTGTATGTTTTTCAATTCCATATGTTGTAAGGTAATCGTGCCCGGCGAATTGGATGTGTTGGAACAGGAAGCATCACTTATATTATGTCAGCTTGAAATGTATTTCCCGCCCTCTTTTTTTGACATAATGGTCCACTTAATCATCCATTTGGTGAGAGAGGTCCGTTGGTGTGGTCCAGTGTTCTTACGGTGGATGTATCCCGTTGAGCGATATATGAAGATATTGAAAGGGTATATGAAGAACCAACGTCGTCCCGAAGCTTCAATTGTGGAAAGATATATTGCAGAGGAAGCAATTGAGTTTTGCACTGAATACATGTCACATGCTGCAAGCATTGGTATTCCAACAACTCGTCATGAAGGGAGATTGGATGGGAAAGGAACGATTGGAAAAAAAGTGAAGAGCATGCCACGTGCTGATGTCCTTCAGGCACACTTGTATATTTTAAACAACACGGACGACGTGCAACCGTATCTAGCCACACACAAGGAGCTAGTCAAGAAAACCAACCCTAAAATGACTGAAAAGTGGTTGTTGAATGAACACAACAAGAGTTTCATACAGTGGTTCCAAAAGACCGTCCTGAAAGATGCATCTGCATCCTCGACATTACATCGACTAGCACAGGGCCCGAACTTTGATGTCCTCACCTTTTGTGGGTATGACATAAACAACTATTCGTTTTATACAAGGACACAGGATGAAAAGAGTACAAATCAAAACAGTGGAGTGATGGTTGTGGCTCAGTCAATGCATTTCTCAACTGCAAAGGACAACAACCCTGTCATGGCCGAGTCATGCTACTTTGGTGTGATTGAAGATATATGGGAAGTTGATTATGGTCCCTTCACCGTTCCTGTGTTTAAATGCAAATGGGTTGACAATAAGAACGGTGTCACAACTGATGATTTAGGAGTTACGTTGGTGGACCTCAACAAGATAGGGCATAAGGACGAACCATTCATAATGGCAACGCAGGTGAAGCAAGTTTTTTATGTGGCTGACCCAGCTGACAAACGGTGGTCAATTGTTATCCAAGGTAGACACATTGGAGACCCCGATGTTGATATTGTGGACATTCTATCAACTATAACGCGTATTCCAACATCTGTCGTGGAACATGACATAGATGATGTAGTTGCCAGTCGTCATGACCACCATGAGGGCTTATGGGAAAATATTTCATCTTAATAGGGTATTAATCTTGTTGGTGAGACATTGAATTACATGTTATATTAGTTATTCGTTGTTTTAAATGTTATATTAAATATTTGACAATTTTTTTCCTTGTTTAGACAGATACTCATGGCTGACCAGGATGGACGATCCAGGTCCGACTCACAGGCCAGTGGTTCCTCTGCTCGGAAGAGTAGAGGTGTTACCCGGATGCCAGACGTCGCACGTAGGCATCACCGGGGAGAGAGGGTAGTTGTTGAGATGGATGTCAACACCGGTAGATTCAGTGGACCGCATGCCACGAAGTTGAGCAGTTATCTGGGGGTTGTGGTACGGTCGAAGGTGTCCATCATTATCCCCGACTGGGATAGTGTCGAGGAGGTGGTGAAGAACCAGCTATGGAGTGATGTTCTGGTAACTTAGATATTATTTAAGTTTTATTTTAGTGTATTATTTCATGTAACTCTTAATAAGTACTCCTTTATGGACTAACTCCTTTCATGTAGGATTCATTTGATATACCATCTTCCGACATAGCGAGGAGGAAGGTCCTCGGTATCATGGCTGAGCAATGGAGGTCGTTCAAATCCATACTCACCATGAGGTATATTGAACTTTAAATTCTTAATCAACGCTTCACCAAATTGTACCAATCCTTAGTTTTAATGTACCTTTCATTGTAGGTATGTATTCGGGGACGACCAAGGAAAGTTCCCTGGAGAGAAATATCCCTTCATCGATCAGGAGACCTGGGATGCTTTTGTTGCATCTAGACATTCTGCCGAGTTTCAGGTACATTGGTTTTTAGATGATTAAATTATGTATAATTTATACGGCTAACTGTGAATATTTTTTTTCTTGTTGTAGGAGACCAGAAAGAAAGCCAAGGAGACTAGGAAGCTAAATGACTGCCCACACACACTGTCACGTGGGGGTTACCGTAGGTTGGAGGAGCGGCTGGCACAGGAGAGGCTGAGTCAGTGTCAGACTGACACTGGTATTGTGGATCCCCCTTCCCCACCTGCACGCCACGACAAATGGAAGCGGGCTAGGATCAAGAAGAGTGAGGAATACACTTCCTCACAGGCTCAGGAGGTTTCCTCACGGATAGTAAGTATTCCCCTTTATATCAGTGTCTGTTTTTCAGTTTACGTGAAGGAAGTGAATACTAACTTGTTTGGTTTCAGGATTCCTTGGTTGAGCAATCAACCCAAGGATCTTTCGTAGCCCATGGACGGGAGGATATTTTGACTACCGCCATTGGCAGGCCAGAGCACCCAGGAAGAGTGCGTGCTATTGGTCGAGGTGTAGGTAAGTGCTAACTAACTCTATGCATTCATTTTGTTATCTGTTAAACAATTATGGGCTAATCATTCACATTTCACAGGCCTCCGCGCCTATTACGGTGCTCCTGACCCTGCCCCATCCCTTGAGCAAATGGTGGAGCAAAAGGTGGCTGTTGTGAAGGCTGAGTACCAGGAGGAGATATCTAGGCTCCACCAGGAGATGGCCCGATTCAGGGAGGAGATGAAGGCCTCACTCAGCCACCACCAGGAGACTACTGCACCAGCCAGCGACCCACAAGTTAGATTCTTTATTTAATTTCCTCAATTTTATTGTTTGTAATCACTTTATTTCATTGTTGAATAACTTTTGCTTGATGTGTAAATATGTAGGTACGGAAGGTTAGCACTAAGGGGTCGTGCGCTGCGGCTGACCCTGACGATGACGGGGTCGAGCCACCAGACACCCGTCAATGTGACCTGTTCATTGACGGGTCGGAGGAGCCAGTTGCCACTGGTATGGTGTACAACTTAGGCCCTGTGGTTCACCATCAGACATTACCTGATGGTATGTCCAGGGTCTCGGTTGTGCTCATCCTCGAGGAGGATGCTGCTGTGCCAGTGGCAACTCAGGAGGTGAAGACCGACGGTCAGGCGGTGGGCCACTTTCTGATGTGGCCCAACAGACTTCTGGTGATTGCCCCTGGACAGGTAAAAACCCTAAACACTAACTAGCTTTATTTCCTTGTCAATTATGGTACAAAATGTGATAGTTGTCAATTGTTCAACAGGAACAGACATTGAAGAAGCCAGACCCAGCCAAGGATCCCATCCGGATGCTATGGCGCATCGGGTATGAGCAAGCTGACGACACTGTTCAGGTCCCATGGCAGCCACTAGTGTTCGGCCGTCCCAGTGATTTTCCAGTTTACGTTACAAATTCTGACATTTGTGACATTATTACGGGGACGTCGATGCTGAACGGCTCCATCTTTCAGTTGTGGGAGCTGTAAGTATATCCTTGTTTTGTCCAATTTTTTCATTATACAAGTTATTTATCGCTAACCATGTCTTAACTTGTTTAGGTTTCTGGCAAAACTCTGTGTGGACTTGGGTTTCCAAGGAACTTACGGTTTCTTAGAGCCCTCTCTCATACAGAGGCAAGGAAACACCTCGCAGAACACCCAGACATACATCCAGAATTGGATGTTTGAGTCTGGGAAGTCTATATACATGGGCCCCTATCATAAAGGGTAATACTCTATTCCATAATTATTGTCATGATATTTTGCATTTTGAAGTCTCACTTATCACTCGTAACTGCAGGGCTCACTGGACGCTTCTGGTGATCTATCCGAAGGACTATCTTGCTCTGTACTTTGATAGTTTGCATCGGACAGCTCCACAAGACCTAAAAGATATAGTAGACCGGTAAGTTCATCCCTAAACAATAACCACAAATTCGATTACATCATTTTTAGAACTATACAATTCTAACTTATCTTGTGTTTTGTTTGACGCGGGGCGGTGGTTGGATATAATCTACTAATTGGAAACAAGCCCAAAGGAAAAACAGTTGTATGGGTGTACCCAAAAGTAAGTCAATCGTATTCATTCAAATCTTCAGTACATATTTTTTAAGTTCCGAATTCACTTATTCTATACTATATGTCCATTATAGTCTTACAGGCAGAAGGGTACCTTTGAGTGTGGCTATTTCGTCATGCACACTATGCTGACCATTGTCCAACATCATTTAGTAGATGGATGGACAGAGGTAATTCTCATCATTTGGACTACTTTTCTCCAATTTCATCAATTTCATGTAATAAATAAAGCTTTTGTTCTAATTGTTTTGTGCATTGTTTGCAGTACTTTAATGACCGGTCATATTTCCCAAAGGAACTTATGGATGATGTTAGAAGGCAATGGGCCTCACACTTCATTGAACTTAGGCAAAGCTAGATATAGGATCTTTATTCTTTTATATATATCTAGTAGGATTTAGGGTTTACTTTTATTAGATTACATTCAACTTAATTGTATATACTTTCATTTTTTAGGTTGTTATGAATTGATATAGAAAATAAATTGTTATATATATACATACCATTCTTTCGGCATAGTGTTGCTGTGGCATACTGTATACTGTACTGGTTTGTCTGAATGCAGGGTTGGGAAACGATAAAACAGAATCCATATTAAAAAAAAAACCTCAGTATTTATTCACGGTTATGGCAACAACCGTGAATATAGACTATATTTATCCACGGTTACTACCATAACCGTGGATATAGATACATTTTATCCACGGTTGTCCATCACAACCGTGAATATAAGTAGTTTGTAACTGAAACCAATCCATACTTATATTCACGGTTGTGATGGACAACCGTGGATAAAATGTATCTATATCCACGGTTGTCCATCATAACCGTGAATATAAGTGGATGTAACTGACATCTTTCAGTTCTTATATTCACGGTTATGCTCGATAACCGTGAATATAAATAGTAAGTTATATTCACAGTTATTCTTAACCGTGGTTAGATGTGATTTATTACCACGGTTGTTAACCGTGGTTAAAGACCATCATCTACTACCACGGCTGCAACAACCACGGTTCTTTAACCGTGAATAAAGGCCTTTTTTAACCGTGATTATATCCTTTTTTTCGACTAGTGCTTTTTGAGATGTAATTGCATATGGCTTGATTCCTTTGATCCTTTGGCACTTAGATGAACATTTTTTACTTGTTTTAATCCTTTGTAAATAATTTGACTCAAATCCTTGGTTGTTCATCAAATTTCTTATCATTAAACATAATTAAATTGTGTAAATTGAATAGTGTATATTTGATCTTGAGTCTTCAATTGTTCTTTGTGGTATTGTTCGTCATCAAGACAAACTGACTGGACAAAAAGAGGTGTTCACAACGGTTAGTAGAGTGTTTGAGAATATTATGTTAATGATGATTGTTGTAACCTGACATGTGTATAAGCTTGTAGCGGACTTGAGAAGCTAAGTGGTATCAATGGTATAACATTGAATTTGTTACTTTTACATTGTATCTATCATTTTATATTAATTATGATTTTGTTTCCAAACACTCACCCCTGTTCTGGGTTCCTTTCTTTAGTAACTAGTGACAAGAAATGTGCAGATGCCCTGGAGGAAAGCGCCAAGTGAGCAGCGGATGCCAAGAAAGCTGTAGAATTATGAATTGTGTAATAGTTTAGTAAATTGCCTTAAATATTGACCCATGTATATATGGATTATGTGATAACAAAGCTTGTGGTTGTGATAGACTTGAGACATTGATTGTGGCGTGCTGATGAATGTACGATGTTTGCATGAATGATGGATTAATAATGTAAATCTATGGCACAGAGCCATTGGTTGATTAGTTTGAAATGGGAAAGTATTGTATCGTGTGTATGACTTGTATGTTAAATATGAGTGTGGATGAACGCGAGGAATAATGATTATAAAATGACATTATGTATACTAATGGAAATAGGTGTTATATAGAAATTAGGTACCAAAAAGGTAATTTTATGGCCTGGTGGGTTATAGAACCCTCAGAAGAGACTGTTAGGTTCCCTACCTCATTTATAACTTGTGCATATAGGTTCCACCTAGTTTGGTGTCCACTTAATAGGTTTTGTGTATTTATTTGCATTACTTTTGCCTTAAATGTGTCCTTACATATATCTCATACATATGATTAAATCTTGGCAAACAGACTTCGTCAACAGCTCCAAAATGGTGCAATCATGTTGCCCTTAAAATTTGGTACCAATCGCAGCCCAAACATAGGAGTTAGAGGTCTTGGAAATCCAACAAATAGGAAAGTTGTATTTGTTGCTTAAGCGAGAGTATCTTCACTTAAGCGAGCCATCCCTTGGCTGTGTTGCTGATTCTGTGTTTCATTCGCTCAAGCAAGATGGGTCTCGCTTAAGCAAGATGGGGGCTATGAGGTTCTGTTCTATTTTCCCTTAAGCAGGCGTTACTTGGCTTAAACGAGCCTAACATGGGTTGCCACTGTAAGGATTTCGCTCAAGCGAGTGGTCTTCCGCTTGAGAAAAATGGTCCATTTTTGTTCTGTGTGTGTCTCGTCCGAGCGAGTGGAATCTCGCTTGAGCGAAGTTGCATAGCTACTCTCTATTGCCTTTTGGCTCAAGCGTGCGACATCCCACTTGAGTGAGAATCCTTGTCTATTTCTCTTCATGTTCTCGCTTGAGCGAGAGTGTCATTCATGGTTCTGTCTACAATTTGCTCAAGCGAAATCAAGGCTACTTGAGCGAAAGCTTGTTCCTTGGTGCATATTCGCACTCACTGAAGTGAGTGGGGCCTCTTTTGAGCGAGATTAGCCTGCCTTGCCTTTTTCTTGTTCTCTCGACGCATGGTATGTTAATTTGTAGAAGTTTTTGGTATCTTGTTGCTTGTTTCCTCTATAATACAAAATTTAGCACCTCTTGTGTGGGTATTTAGTGTTATTATACTAGGTACCGCCTTGGGTTTTCATGATTTGTTATTGGAGCCCTAAATGCAAAAAAATTATTCTTATTTTCATTCAACCCTGAGGTAAATCATGGAAGCTACCAAGGGAATATCACTGAGCTGGTTAAGATTATTTATATTTATAACTTAACTTAACGCAATATTAAGATGAATCTAGCATAAACACCTTATTTAAAATCTAGTTATTAGGAGAGACATTACAGGTGGTATCAGAGCGGTTCTTTTTAGGACCAAATGTGGTGTTTAAAATGTGATAAAGGGGGAAATTATTTATTAAAAATATTAAATACATGATTGTGTAAGTTCTATAAGGACATATGCTTGTATTTTATTTACTTATTGAAAGGGTAACTTCGCATCGTTCTCTTGGCACTCTGGTGGCGTACTGTTTATGTATAAAAGGTAATTGTTTCATTCCCTGGTAGGTCATTGGTTACTAATGGTGATATGTTTGATTATTGTAAAATTGAATTATGGCTGAAGGATCTAGTTCTAATGAAAGGGATGATTTCTTCTTTACGTTTTCCAAAATAATGAGGAGGGCTGAATCTAGCCCAACTCTTGATAAGTTTTTAAAGCAGGCTCCGCCCACTTACAAAGGAGGTCATGACTACGATGGTGCCCATGTTTGGATACGGGACATTGAGGAGGCATTTGAATACTTTAAGTGCTCGGAAGAGCAAAAGGTGTAATTTGCTACCTACCAACTAAAAGATGAGGCAAGGGTATGGTGGTTCAAAACTAAAGTATAGATGGGTGCAGCTAGTGAGCCTTTGGTTTGGGCAAATTTTCATAGGAGGTTTCTAGCTAAATATTTTCCAAATAATTATAAAATCCGTAAGGAGATGGAATTCTTAAAATTGGAGCTGGGGAGAATGTCTATTGCTGAGTATACCATAAAATTTGGTGAACTGTGTGACTTTTATCACCCTTTTTCTTTGGAAGGGACTGAAGCAAACAAGTGCGCTAAATATGAGGCGGGGTTATGGATTCAACTTCGAAGTGTAATTGTGCCTTTGGAGATTCGTGATTATCCATCCCACCTTGGTGAATAAGGCCAAATTGACTAAGGAGGTCTAGTTGCATACGGTATCTCAAACAAGGGACAAGAAACCGTTAAAAGTAAAGGGGTTCAGTTTTAAGAAAATGGGGCAATTCTTTTGTGGTGCAAGTCTTCCACCCCTTCATCATCTTCTTCAGGTCGTGATTTGAGTGGCCATTCAAAGGGTCATTCTTGTTATAACTATGGCCAGGAGGGTTATCTTACTCAGCATTGTAGAGCTAACCAGCCTGTTTGCTACCAATGTGGATAACCAGGGCATTTGAGGCCTGATTATCCGTAAAGGTGGCAACCAAGTGCCCAAAGTAATCAGACTAACACTTATGTGGCTTGTGGATGTAACATGTAGTGTGGAGGCCGAAACGGCGATGGCCATGGGGGTCAACAACCAAAGAGGTCAACTGCACAGTCTAGTGGAGCACAAAATGCCATGGCTAGGTGTGTTTTTGTATTTGATGCTTCTAAGGTGGCTAGGAGTGATGATCTTGTGCAAGGTAAATGCACTATCCATGGTTACAATGTAAATGTGATTTATGATTTTGGTGCCACATAATCTTTCATCTCAGAGAGTTGTGTTCGGTGTTTTGGGTTACTCGTGGTGTTGATGGAGAATGCTCTTAGTGTCTTCACTCTAACTGGTTCTGTCACAGCCCAATTTTTAATTAAATTTGTATCAGTAATGAAACATTAAAAATTGAATTCCTCAGAAAAATAAGAAATAAATTTTAGAAAATAGGAAATTTTATTTCGGTTATAGGGATATTTTTATTTTGTAAATCAGATTGAAAATGAGATTAGACGGAAATAGAATGTAGAATTATTAAGGAACCCATTAAAAAAAGAGGGAGAAGAAAAATTTCCTCTGTCTACTTAGATTTTTCTCCCAATAGTGCCTCCTTCTTGTTTCCTTCCATTTTCACGCACCGCCATTTTCCACCGCCATTAAAGCTTATAAATACCACCATAAACTCTCAAATTCAATTCAATTCAATTCATTTTCCCACACCCTTCTTTCCTCCTTTGCATTCTCAACAAGCTTTCTCTTTTTACATTCTCACTCTAGATTCTTCTAATTTTCCTCATCAAGATTCACATCTATTTGGAGATACAAGGGATTTTAGATCAAGGAAAGCTTAGGAATCTTCAATTGAGGTAAGAAAGAGGAGATAAAATATTAAATAGATAAGAATTAAGTTAGAATTGTCTATTTAATTGATTAATGGTTTAGAAACCCATATAGTTAGATTTTAATTTAATTTGAATTAGGTTGTGAAATTGATGTTAATTGATATAAAATATGATATATGATATGTTTCTAATGTTGTATGGTGATTTGGAATCAATTGATATTTTTAATTTGCAATTAAAAATGATTGAAACAGTAAAAACAGCAAAATAGAGGTGTTGTTTTTCATTTTGTGCAAATCAGATTCCTTTTAACAGCAGATATTTTTAATCGGTAATAAAAACCATAAGTGGTGGCATTTTTATAAATAAATTAGAATGGTGGCAATTTCATAAATAAGAACAGTGACACTTTTGTAAATATGATTAAAAAATAAAATAATATTTTTTTAATATAAATTAGAATTATTAATAAATAATATATTTTTAATTATCCTTGAGATTTTATCTTGAAATAAATAAATATGATTAATTAAATTAGGTTTAGAAGTTTGTTTAAACATATTTAAATCAGAAGAATTCCTAAATTAAAATTATTTTAGTAGTACAATTTTATAATATTAATATGGAAAATATGTTTTCATATTTTTTTGATGATGATATTAAATGAATATTATAATATGGAAAATGTGTTTCCATATTCTTTGGATTATGATATATTAATAAATAGGTTAAAATACCTTTTTAACCCTCCAAAAATCTAGGGTTTAGGAAAAAGCCCCTATTAAATTTGCCCTAGAATTTTGGCCCTTATAATATTTTAGGGTATGTGAAATCAAGGAAAACTAATTTTTTGCTGAGGTGGCTAATGTATGGCCTACCTCAATAGTGAAACGTGGAGGATGCCGTGGCTAAAATTAGCTAAACATTTGTTTAAACAATTAAGTAAGTTATTAGCCCTGTTAACTCGTAGCTAAACATTTTTTTGCAAAACGTGCATTTCGAGAACTTGAGTGGCATTTCTCTCGTCTTTTTCTTTGTGCGAGTGTTTCTGTAATCCCCTCATCTTCTTCTTTAAGTGTTTCTACAATTCCCTCGTCTCCTCAGAGAGTGTCAGTGTGGTGTGTGCATCTTCGAAAATCAGTGTGGGTGTTTCGAGTTTCTAGGTTGGACATCAGCAAGTAAGAAGACAGTGTGGGTGTTTCGAGTTTCTAGGTACGTTTTTTGAAGTGTTTGTGTCGAAGCAAAGCCTAGTATATTCTAAATTTGTTTACTTGTTGTGTGTTTAGAGTGGGGTTTAAGGGTGTGGAAGGACCAAATGTTGTTAGTTTCTGGGGGTTTAGGGCTGGACCACATGTTCCTTGATTTAAAAAACAAAACTTTGAGAAACATAACTTTTACTTAATGCACTTACTTTGTAGTTGATTTCACTATTGTTTAGGAATGAGTTTTACGGTCATGATACACGATAAGGGAAAATTTCAAGAGGGCCCACCATGTGCTTACATTGATAAGGAAGTACATGTCATTCACAATATGGATATTGATAGAGGGTCTTTTTTAAGACACGATCACTGGTCCAAGACCTTGGGTACATGGGGGAATTTAAGTTGTGGTGGAAAATAAAGGAGAAATAAAGTACAAGAGTGTGACATGAGACTCACATGCATTAGAAATGGGTGAGTTTACAGTTAATAACAAGTGTGAGGTTGACCTTTATGTTGAGCACTGTGTGGAAGAGGCTGAGGTGTTTGTTGGTTTGGCTGAGGTAGAAGAGGTAGCTATCTAAAAAGGTGTGGCCTAAACACAATAGACCCATGAAAGCCAACATACCCAAGAAACCCAACATTCCCATCAAGCCCAACAAACCTAACAAGCCTAAGAAGACCTTGGAACCCAACAAGGCATCAGAACTAGGAGAGCAATGTGTGTGGCTACTCACAGCCCTTATATGAGTCCCAAACAAGAAAAACAATTTATAAGAGTGAGTTGCGGAGATTGAGAAGTGTAAGGTCTAGTAAAGGATCAAGTTAGGGCCTAAGTGATGTGGCAAGTGAGGGGCCATCTGGTGTGGCAAGTGAGGGGCCTTCTGGTCTAACAAGTGAGAGGCCAAGTGTGGTGCCAACAGAAAGCTTTGTGTGCAGTCTGAATACTAAACAGTTTGATGTTCTAGAGGTAGAAGATTTACTTGAACCTGGGCCAAGACCCGAAGACACTTCAGGGGCCAATAGTGAAGATTCATAATTTTAAAATTATAGAAGTAACAGTAATGAGGGGGATAGAGGGGGTGAGTACAGGACATTTTCAAGGATGAGGATCTACATGGTTTAGGAAGTGATGATTATGGAGACATAGATGATACCTATGATACTGATATGGATACTGATGAGGAGTGTGACATAGGACGAACTGAGGCATTTGATGAAGAGAAAATAGGGGAGAAGTATGAACTGAAAGTGGGTATGGAGTTTCAGTCTATGGTTCAGTTCAGACAGGAAATTAAGGAGTACAATCTGTATAAGAGAAGACAGGGGGAGTTTGTGAAAAATAAGCCTAAACGATGTTGTATGAAGTATGCAAATAAAGATTATGGGTGGAAGGCTTTTGGGAGTAAAGTTGGTAGGACAAATGTGATAATGTTGAAGAGATTAGGGCCTGAGCATACCTGTCCTAGAGTGTTTGACAACAAGAATCAAAATTCAAAATAGGTTTCCAAAATGCTTTTAAAGCATTTGAGGCTAAATCCTAAGATGTCTGTAGTTCAGATCATTGAATTTTTTAGGGCTCAATATGTTATGCAGTTAACTTATTGGACTACATACAATGGGAAGAGGATTGCACTTGATATGTTGGAGGGTGAGGCTGGTAGGCAATATAACTTGTTTTAGAGCTATAGTGCTGAGTTAAAGAGGGTTTCATGTGGCAACAGATGCAAATTGCAATTGGAAAACCCATCTGGAGGTCTGCAGCCATGTGTTTAGGGGCATGCAAGCAGGGATTTTTGAATGGATGCAAGCCCTTTATTGGTGTTGATGGTTGCCATTTGAAGACCAAGTTTGGTGGTCAACTTTTGATAGTAGTTGGTAGGGATGGGAATGATCAGTACTTCTCATTGGCAGTGGTAGTAGTGGGATTTGAGAACAAGCATAATTGGAAGTGGTTCTTGAGTCTATTATTTGAAGACATAGGTGATGTCAAAGACAGGAAGTTGGTCTTGATCTCTGACCAGTAAAATGTAGTATACTAAACCAATGTTGATTGTTTATTTAAATTTATTGTTCTTGCATGGTCTATTGCAGGTTTGTTATTTACTTGAATTTGTTATTTTTATAGGGTCTGTTGCAAGTTTTTAAGGAACTATTAGATGGAGTGGAGCACAGGTTTTGTGTAAGACACTTATACATAAACCTAAAGAAGAGATTTGGTGAAGATGCCTTATTGAAGCATCTTATGCTTGGTGCAAGCAAAGCTACATATGTCCAGGGTTGGGAGGCCAAAATGTAGGCCATCAGGGATCTGGATAACGGGGAAAATGAGTGGCTGATGGCTATCCTTACAAAGCATTGGTGTAAGCATGCTTTTTCATCTTACTTAAAATATGATGTAATCATGAACACTAACTGTGAGGCTTTCAATTCAGTTATCTTTCCATCTAGGTATAAGCCTATAATTACAATGTTAGAATAGGTAAGGAAGTACTTGCTAGGGAGGTTTGCCAAGTTGAGGTCTAAGGCCTGCACAATTAAGGGGGACATCATGCCAAGACCCTATAAGAGGTTAGGGAAAGAAACTAAGTTTAGTGTAGAGTGAGTTCCAATGTGGGTAGGATAGTTGCTATTTGAACTAAAACACACTGAGTCTGAGCATAGGTTTATAGTTGATTTGAGTGAGAAAGTGTGTAGCTGCAATTGGTGGATGTTAAATGGCATTCCATCTAGGCATGTCATATCTGCTATGAAGTACAAGGGTGACAGCCCAAAAGCTTTTGTATCCCAATAGTACTCTAATACAACATATGGCCAAGCTTATGCAGGTATTACCAACCTATCAATAGGCAGCCTATGTGGCCTAAGGTTGATGCACATGAGGTCCTTCCTCCATCATATAAGAGGGGTCCTGGGAGACCAAAAAAGTTGAGAAGAAGAGACCTATATAAAGATGACAACACAACAAGGCGCCCAAGATTTACAGGCCAGTACCATTATGCAAACTGTGATGGTACTGGTCATAATAGAACCACATATCCTAATCCCCTTACTACAAAGGTAAGATCATGTTTCATTTTAGGGTTTATTCATCCATATATAACATGTACATACCCCTGCATATACTAAGGTAACTTATTGATTTTATGGGATCTTTTTCAAAATGCAACTACACCAAACCCTACACATACTAATACTCGTGTGGGTGGTGAGTCTAATGTATATACTGAGTCTCATGTCTCTGTACCTGCACTTGATGCACAACCACCTGAGGCACATGCTGAGCCAAACATTGGTGGTGCCACAAGATCAATATCAACCAAGGGGAGACCAAGAGGAAGAGGAAACGGTAGGGGAAGGGAAACCAAGAATCTAACAGCTGAATCCCCTATCCAACCAGAGACAATAACAGACCCCAATACATTCCCTCGAACCTTGCAAAGCCACAACAACTGAAGAACATTTTAATTTTCATTTCATTTTGTTGAAAGGCCCAGACATTATGTATTGCTTTGAAACTTTGAAAGTCCCAGAATATTTTACTTCCCCTTTCATGACTGTAATTATGTATGTGACAAGTTAATCTATGTTCAGGTTTCATTTAAATTTGCAGCTATATTGAGCACTTACATGCATTGAGATCAACATTTAATTTATTGTTAATTTACTCCATAAACAATTGAATAAACCAAAATAGTTAATTTACTATCCATAAAAAAGATTATGCTTGCCAAAATAAGGAGCATTTCATTAAGGATTATATTGATTACAAAACCAACTCCTTAACAAACCATACAACCAACAGGGGCTAACCCACAAACCCTAAATCCTAAGAACCTAAAAAGGGGCTAAATCCCAAGCCCAAAATATGCATAGATCCTTAATAAATCATATAGCAAATAGAGGTTTTTTCTACACCCTATTGAATACAAACTTCTTTTTCCAAAAACCTACAACACACGTTTCAACCCCAAAACCCATTTCTCCTCAATGTTTCATTGCTAAGTATATCATCATCATGCTTAGGGTAATGGCCCAGGAAAGAGTGAAGAGTGTCAACAATATTGAACTTTTCCTCTTCTCAGCCACCAACTTAGATTTCAGTTTTGCACACTTCCTTTCAAATTCCTAATGCATTTTATCCAGATCCACCTTGCAGGTACACCCCTCATTCCCATCAATATTAGCAGTGGAAACAATAGGAGCCCACTTGAAAAAACCACAATCCTCTTTGCTCTGACACAACAAAAAAAATGTTTCAAAAAAACCCAACAACAAAAACAATGGCATTCTTCCACTTACCAAGAAAAATGGACACCCCTAGAAGGCCCTTCATTGTTCTTCTTCATTTTTGAAATGAGAAGGACAAGGTTCTTCCCAAACCTACACCTTACATGTTCAATCTCCATTGATAAGGAAGACCCACTAGAAATGTTAGACCTTGCCATCTATTTTTACACACCAGTTGAGTACAGAGGTTGAAGGTGAGTGGGATTGCAGAAACACTCACACAAAGAAGAAGACGAGGGAAATGCCACTCAAGTTTTCAAATGCACGTTTTACAAAAAAAATTACTTATTTTTAATTAATATTTATTCTGTTAATTATGAGTTAACAGGGCTAATAACTTACTTAATTGTTTAAATAAATGTTTGGCTAATTTTAGCCACATCATCCTCCATGTTTCACTATTAAGGTGGGCCATACATTCGCCACCTTAGCAAAAATTTAGGCTTCCTTGATTTCACATACCCTAAAATATTATAAGGGCCAAAATTCTAGGGCAAATTTAAAAGGGGATTCTTCCTAAACCCTAGACTTTTGGAGGGCTAAAAAGGTATTTTAACCTAATAAATATTATGGAAAATGTGTTTCTATATTCCTTGGATTATGATATATGGAGTTTTCTTATAAATATGATACAATATCATAGTATTTTGATTATTATGATAATTTTATTGTTAAGATTAATTAGAAAAAAGAATTTAAAGATTTAATTCAAATCTAATGCATTCATGCATCATATGTATTGGTCAATCAAAGGATCTACAGGGGATTCTTTGAGGGGGATTCCGGTGGGGGAACGCGCTCTGTTGAGCAACAGACCCCTACGGTGGTTTTATACCATGACCGTCTTAAGGGTTGAGTAGTGTGTCCTTAAGGGAAGGTCCCACGACACCTGTTATTGATATTATAGTATTGTTATCCGATGTTGGTGTTGTATTATAGGGCGTGATATCGGTTAGATATCTGTAAAAATATTGTTATTGGAAATCACTACTTATGTTCCCACTAGAATGGATCCATCATGCATTTTCATTCATATAAAGAATGAAAAATATTAATATAAAAATAATACCAAAACACTTGTTTGTCATCTGCATCGCATAGCATCCTACTTGTATTTGTATATGTTCTAATTTAATTTCTATTTATTTAATATTTTATCTCACTCTTTGTTTTACTTGTGACAACCCTTTTAGTGTTTAATCAGGAAGATATGTGACAAACTAGATGATGCTTGATGTGGATGAACTATGAAGACTTTTGATGCTAATGGTTGCTTGCATAGCTACTTTGGTTGTATTGTGTATATGTATGCTATGTTTTGGTGATTTATATCTTTATATTTTATAAGATCTAGGGTACCTGTAATAAAATATAATATGTATAGAACTCTGATATTATGTATAATAATAAGTTAATTATGTAAAAGGTTACACACTCTGATATTTTACCAGTAACCTATTGAATCAGGTTATAAATCGCTTGATAATTACCAAGCAAAAAATAAGTTAATAAGAAATTTTAAATGGTAGTGATAATTATCTTGGGATTTGCAAGTTGGCTCTAAGGTATTAACACCTGAAGTGGTATCAGAGCAATGATTTATAAAATATAAAGAAAACCTTAGGAAGTAACTAGAGATTAACATAAAATGGCTTGAAGTATGTGAACCTTGATTGTTATTTGTCTAAAATTTGTGTACCTGTATGTTATGTGTGTTCTTTGTATGTTTCTATTTAGTATAATAGTTAGTTATATAGTGTAAAATTGTTAGAACTCTGAGTATATTAGATACTTAGTAACTGAATACAGTGGTACCTATAGGATAAGAAATGGATAGACGACAGAACGATGATGCCATGGCAGCTGCATTCAATCACTTTGCTGAGATCCTTGAAAGACAGGAAGAGCAAAGGTTAGTTGAAGGAACCCATGGACTTGACCGTTTCCTAAAAAGGAAACCCACCCAATTTAAAAGAGACTATAATCCAGAGGTGGGGTACTTATGGATTAAAGAAAAGGAATGTATTTTTCGATCCTTACCTTGTACCGAAGCTCAGAAAGTAGAATATGCTACCTATATAATGATAAGGGAAGCAGAAAATTAGTGGATCTTCACTCATGATAAGTTACTAGAAGTCGGCAAGCTACTCATCTGGGAAAATTTTAAAGAAAGCTTTCTCGAGAAATATTTTCCTGCTAGTGTCAGAAGTAAAAAAGAATCAAAATTTTTAGAATTAAAGTAATGGAATATGTCTATCAGAGAATACACTACCAAATTTTAGGAACTATCATTGTTTTATCCTCCTTTCCAATAGCCAAGGACCGAGGCTTCTAAATGTGTCAAATTTGAAAAGGGTCTAAGGCTAGAAATTAAAGAAGCCATAGGACATCAGGAGATTATAAGTTTTCCCACTCTTATTAACAAATACAAAATCTTTTAAGAGAACCATAAGACCAAGATTAATCAAGAGAAAAATAGTAAACAGTTGAAACCTCAATTAATGAACTTTAAAAGGTGAGGAGCATTTATCCAAAATCAATTTAGAGGGGGATCATCTTCATCATTCGAAGGATGTGTGAACCAGCCAATCACATAGAATTGTTATAAATGTGGAGGAAATCACAGAACTCGTGATTTTACATAGGTAGATCTTACCTATTTCCAATGCAACCAAAAGGGACATATTCATCCCAATTGCCCACAACTTTGCCAAGGGACTAACACTGTGAATGTTAAAAATGAGAACAACAATAACAACAATAATAGAGCCTGTAAAGGAGGAGCCAGCATTCGTGGTAAACGTAATGGAAATGGTCATGAAGGACATAATGTCAAAGGCACAGCTGGTCGAGGACCGGAAAATGGTCAACTAGTGAATAATCAGAACAAATCACCTGCAGCTGACAGTGTATTTGCAATTAGTGGATCAAAGGATCACAGGCAGACAACTTAGTACAAAATGAGTGCATTCTTAATGATACTACCTTATCTATTTTATTTGATTCTGGTGTGACACATTCTTTTATTGCTAAAGAATGTGTTAAACGTCTGAATTTACCTATGAAATCTATGCAATATGATTTACTTATCTTTACTCCTAGTGGTAATCATCTTAGGACAGCTAATGTGTGTAAAGGTTATTCTATACATAAAAGAGGTAGAAATTTTAACGTGAACTTAGTATGCTTACCATTAAAAGACTTGGAAATTATCTTGGGGATGGATTGGTTATCTGCTAATCATGTCCTCATGGATTGTCGTAATAAGACAATGATCTTTTCACTTGACAACATGGAGTGTCAGGAGTATGATGCCTCACAGAATCCTATAGGATATTCCTTAAACAATGGAGCCCAAAAATTCATGGTATTTACATTTATAGAAGGGAAAGTTATCCCTGATGTAAGTAAAATACCAGTAGTTTTTGAATTCCTATAAGTATTCCTATACGACCCAGCGTATCTCCTTGGGGAGCACATGTATTACTAGTCAAGAAGAAGGACGGTAGTATGAGGCTTTGTGTCGATTATCGTCAACTGAACAAAGTCACGGTTAAGAATAAAAATCTGTTAATAAGGATCAATGACCTTATTGATCAACTATGTAGAGCTACTGTGTTCTCCAAGATAGACTTGAGATCAGGGTACTGTCAGATTCGTGTGAAGGTTGAATGTATTCCAAATACAGCCTTTAGGACACACTACGGCCATTATGAATATTTAGTTATGCCTTTTAGGGTAACTAACACTCCAGCCGTGTTCATGGATTACATGAACCAGATATTCCATCCATACCTTGATCAATTCATTGTCTTTATAGATGATATTCTCATATATTCCAAAACCAAGGAGGAGCATCTGTACTTAGTGCTACAAATACTAAAGGAGAAGCAGCTATATGCCAAACTATCCAAATGTGAGTTTTGGCTTAATGAAGTAAAGTTCTTAGGCTATGTGATATCTAAGAATGAAGTGTTAGTTGACCCTATGAAGATTGAAGTTGTAATAGTATGCGAGAGGCCGAAGACTGTCATAAAAATCAAGTGTTTCTTAGGACTAGTAGGATATTACCGAAGATTTATTGAAGGATTCTCTCGAATTGCCTTACCAATGATCTGATTAAGCTGTAAGAATAAACCTTCCATTTGGACTCCTGAATGCAAAACAAGTTTTCAAGAATTAAAGAAAAGATTAACAACTGCACCAGTTTTAGCTTTACGAAATCCACAAGAAAATTTTAAAGTTTATTGTGATGCTTCAAAGTTGGGACTAGGTTGTGTTTGAATGCGAAAAAGAAAAGTAATTGCTTATGCTTCTAGGTAATTATGACTGCACCAACTTAATTACCCTACTCATAACCTAGAATTAGTGGTTATTGTCTTTACTTTAAACATTTAGAGGCCCTACTTATATGGAGCAAGGTTTAAAGTTTATAGTGATCATAAGAGTCTCAAATACCTGTTTGACCAAAAAGAATTGAATATGAGACAATGCCGATGGATAGAATTTCTCAAGTACTATAACTTTGAGTTGAAGTACCATCTAGGGAAAGCCAACGTAGTAGCCGATACGCTTAGTAGGAAAGTTATTCATATGGCAGCTTTAATGATAAAAGAAATAGAAATGATTGAATAATTTAGAGACTTAAACATAGCAGTTGAGAAGAAATCTTCAGTAAATATGATTTTTAGAATTCAAAAAATCACTAATGATTTTCTAAAGATGGTGTGCGAAAAACAAAGATTGGATGCATATCTCCAAGGATGATTGAGACACAACGTAATGGGAAAGATCTGGGATTACAAGAAGGTTCATATGGAGTCTGGAGAATGAAAAACAGAATGTGTTCTAGAGGATACAGAATTAAAGAAGATGATTTTAGATGAAGCTCACAAAAGTATGCTCGTTATTCATCCTGGATCTACAAAGATGTATCAAGACTTAAGAAAGGATTTCTGGTGGAAAAGGATGAAAAAAAGATAGTTGAATATGTTTCATCTTGTTTAATATGTCAGAAAAGTAAAGTTGAACATCAAAAACCATCTGGTGGATTACAACCACTAGTAATACCAATATGGAAATGAGATAACATTGCCATGGATTTTGTGTTTGGCTTGCCTAGAACATAAAGAGGCAATGATGCTATCTGAGTAATAGTTGATAGATTAATGAAATTAGCCCATTTTCTTCCAATTAACATGAAACATTCACTTAAGAAATTGGCTCAAGTGTATATAAAGGAGATAGTAAGATTACATGGAGTACCATTAAGTATAGTGTCTGATAGAGATCCTAGATTTACTTCTCGATTCTGAGGAAATTTACATAAAGAACTTGGTACTAAGCTGATGTTAAGCTCTGCCTATCATCCACAGACTGATGGACAGTCAGATAGCACTATCCAGAGTCTAAAGGATTTACTAAGAGCATATGTATTAGAACATGGTCGAAGTTGGGAACATTACCTCCCACTAATCGAATTTGCATATAATAATAGTTATCACTCAAGCATTGGGATGGCACCATATGAAGAATTGTATGGTAGAAAGTGCAAGACACCAATCTGTTGGTTAGAGACAGGTGAGAATCTGACTCTTGGACCAAAAATTGTCTAGCAAACGATAGAGCAGATTTAGATCATTAGAGAAAGGATAAAAGTTGTGCAAGATAGGAAAAAGTCATATTACGATCAAGGAAGAAATCCATATGAATTTCAAGTTGAAGATTATGTATTTTTGAAAGTATCGCCTAACAAAGGAGTTAGAAGAATGTTAAAAAGCAAGAAGCTTACTCTAAGGTATATAGGACCTTATGAGATCCTGAAAAGAATTGGTAAAGTGGCATATCAAATTCCATTGCCACCTCACATTTCCAATCTTCATAATGTGTTCTATGTCTCGCAATTACGAAAGATATACCTGATCCAAACCATGTGATCGAGACTGATGATATAGAAGTTAAGGAAAACCTTACGATTCTAGAAACACTAGTAAAGATAATGGACAGAGATGTCAAGCAACTAAGAGGCAAGGAGATCTTATTGGTGAAAGTAGCTTGGCAACAAGGAGATGGAATAAGCATGACTTGGGAACAAGAAGACGAGATAAGAAGTCAATACCCTGAACTATTCTAGAAAGGTATATTTAAATTTTGGCATTTTGGGTTACTCATGGGGTTGATGGAGAATGCTCTTAGTGTCTTTACTCTTACTGGTTCCACGTTTTGAGCAACTATGATGTGTGAGAGGCTAGCCATTATTATCGAGAATCGAACTTTTGTTGTGAATCTAGTGTGTATGCCTTTGAAAGGTCTTGATTTTATTCTGGGTTGGGATTGGTTATCATCCAACCATGTCATGGTGAACTGCTATCGTAAGCAAGTAATCTTTCCATAGGAGCACGATTCTAGTCATGTAGTGAGCAATGTTTTTAAGACTTATGCTATTTTATTCGTTATTGAGGGGAGATATAACTGTATGCCTAGTGATATTCCAGTGGTGTGCGAGTTCCCTGATGTATTTCTGGAAGATATTCCAGAGTTGCCTCCAA
The DNA here is from genome assembly GCA_037962975.1 of Clitoria ternatea. NCBI lineage: Eukaryota > Viridiplantae > Streptophyta > Magnoliopsida > Fabales > Fabaceae > Clitoria > Clitoria ternatea. The sequence continues at coordinate 81,856,273 of CM075672.1, forward strand.
GTAGGGAGATTAACTTTGTTATTGATTTAATTCCTGGGGTTGAACCTATGTCCCGTGCACCCTATATGATGTCATCAGGAGAATTGGAAGAAGTTAAAAAGTAGGTGAACAAATTACTTGATAAGGGATTTATTCGGCTAAGTGCCTCACCTTGGAGCGCTCCAGTGTTACTAGTGAAAAAAAAGGACGATAGCATGCAAATGTTTATTGACTATCAACAGTTGAACAAGTTGACAATTAAAAACAAATATCCTTTGCCGTGGATTGATGATCTGTTGGATCAATTATGAGGCACCTGTGTGTTTTTCAAAATTAACTTGAGGTCTGGATATCACCAGATCAGGGTAACGCTAGAGGATGTTCCAACGACCGCATTTCGTACCCGTTACGGTCATTTTGAATATGTTGTGATGCCCTTTGGAGTGACCATGCTCCAACCATCTTCATGGATTACATGAACCAAATTTTTCAGTCGTATTTGGACTAATTTTATGGTTGTGTTTATCGATGATATACAAGTGTATTTGAAGTCTCTTGATGAACATGTTCAAAACCTTCACATTGTTTTGCAAGTTTTGTGTGAGAAGCGGTTATATGCTAAACTATTAAATTATGATTTTTAGGAGGAAAGCATACAATTTTTGGGACATGTGATTTCCTGTGATGGTGTGTCTTTTGACCTATCTAAGAATGAAGCAGTTATGGCATATGAGAGGCTCAAATCGGTGATGGAGATCAGAAGTTTCTTAAGACTAGCTATCTATTATAGTCGCTTTATCAAGGGATTCTTACGTATTACGTTTCCCTTGACCTAGTTGACTAGGAAGGAGTGTCCGTTTGTATGGACGGAGGCATGTGAATTAAGCTTTTAAACACCGAAGCAGTGTTTGACTACGGCATTGGTACTTGCATTGCCAGATGTAACAAGGGAATTTAGGGTGTATTGTGATGCGTCAAAGTTTGGCTTAGGATACGTATTGATGGAAGATGATAAAGTGATTGCATATACTTCTAGACAATTGATACCACATGAGCAAAACTACCCGACACATGATCTTGAACTTGCGGCGATGGTGTTTGCATTAAAGATATGTGATTTAATGAATAATGATTGCCACTAACTATTGATGTGTATGAGATCCAATGATAATTGGTAATGGTTGAGAATGATGAGGATATTGAATTCCACTAAGTGATAGTGGTGAGTTATTGAATGTGGAGTGGCATTATAAGATGCATAGTGTGAGAAATGCATTGATTGACATTTGCATCCATGGCATATCATACGCTGTCTAAGTGGAATGTTAGGGGTTCCAATAGGCGGGCCCAGTAGGAGGTGACACAGTGCATGGGTAAAATTATATGTTATTCCCTAGTGATTCTTGGAATCACGAAGCTGTCCATAGTTTGGTGGTGAGGCACCCTATATGGCAGGCCCAGTGGGTGGGCGGGTCTGTGATGAGCAAGTGACCTCGGTGTCCCTATGGGGCACGGCTCTCTCGATGTATGTTCGGGAGGGGCCCGTAGCACTTATGCCAAGTGAGGCCAAGATGTTAATACGCATGTCACTGGGTGACTAGTGCTACGTATGGGAGATAGTGGTTTGGTACTAGTAAAAATGGTGATGTCATGCATACAAAATTAATGAGATAAGTGTACACATTTACTACTGTAGTAGGGGCATAGTAGCACACGTATGCTTGACCCATATTTGACATGATGTTGTTTCCTACAGTCTAGTCCGTGATTTGGTAATGATTCCTTGTGCATATGCATTAGCCATAAGAGCATTTGCATATAGCCGGAGATATGTCGAGTTTGGTAGCCCGTGGTGGTGATGAATGATTGATAAGTAAAGAGAAATAAATAGTGGTACTAACTTTAAGTGTGTGTTGGTATTTGATGAGATTGCCAATGATTTGATACATATATTATGAATGTGACGATTAGAATATGTGCTATGTTGAAATGACATGATATGATATGTGAAAAGAGTATATGATGCTCTTTGAGAAATGTATGTTATGTACATATATATATGTATCATCATAATGTATGACTTTAATTCATTTGGTATATGTTACTCACCTCCTAGTTGCTTTTTTAAAGGTTGATGTAGGTATGTTGGACATCCTACTCTTTTTGGAGGTTGAGCAATGGTGGAGGTAAATATGGAAGGAAAGCTTATAAGCCTTGGCCGACATCCTTTTGTAAGGCACTTGACATGTGTATATGCTTCTTTTGTTTCATGAATATTGAATGATGTTAGGTATTCATTTTGAGGGTCATTAGTGAAAATTAGGCCTTATGTGTTTTGGAAGGCTAATTTTTGGTAGTTACCCTAACAATGGTTGTTGTTGATTGTGATACAATGGTTTTTCATGTTATATTGATGAATGGATGTTGATACTTATGTTAATGAAAATCCATGGATGGATAGATGGTTCAAAGTCTGAAGTTGTGTTTATGATGTTCATGCATAATTAAGTAATTGATAAGGCTATATTGAGTTTTAGCATTATTGGATGCTACGGAATAGTTTCAATAGTTCCTATACACGATTTAGAACTTGCAGAAACTGGAATAGGCCAATTCTATTGAGAATTGACCCTTGAGTTGCACAAAAATGCCTTAAAACAGGCTAAACACATTTTTGCGCATAAGTCTCTTGATTTTGTGAATTTTTGTGTGTGGCCAGTTGCTATACTTCATAAATGGTGTATATTTAGTGGTGTCAAAATTTGGTAGAGTTTGGATTTGATATGAAAAAGTTAGGGTGGTTGGAAGTTGGAAAATTCAACTTTTAAGTGGATTCTGCAGCAGTTGTTGTCATGAATCGATTCATGACTTCCCATGAATCGATTCATGAGGTTCTGTTTTCATTGTTCACAACTTTCAATTTACATGAATCGATTCACACGAGTCTTGAATCAATTCATGAGGTTCTGTTTTCACTGTTCATGGCTCCCACTTCACATGAATCGATTCACACGAGTCTTGAATTGATTCATGGGCCTCTGTTTTGCCTTCTTGGACCTTGTACACGCATGAATCGATTCATGGCCTTCAAGAATCGATTCTTGTTTGCAATTGATCAATTTTTTATGAGTTTGGTGCTTGCTTGATGTGTATGAAGCATGGCCTTGTTTCCCTTACCTCATGGCATGTTTGTATAATTGAATGCACACCTTTTAGCATATTTTGGCAATCAATGTGGATATCTTTGAATCTCATACATATTCACGTTTTCAAATAACTTATATGTTCTGTAATCCCTTGTATGACGATCATACGACTGATTGTCCAGGGAAAACTCTTGTTTTAAATCTCATACCTTCTTATATCATCATGATAAGTCTTGAAAAGACTTAGTTATTCCACCTTTTATTTAACATAATTTATTAAGTATTGTTTAGTTTTGACTATATGATTTAATGATTTGTTAATAATTCATGTTTTAGTTATTTATTTCAAAAGTGCTTTACTTTTGTAAGAAAACGATTGAAAACATTAATAAATCTAGAGGTTATTACTATTTATAAATTTACTCAGCAGCCAGCATACAAATGCTAGGCAATTAGTTGTTTATTGGTGCAGGAACAAGGCGTACTCGAGAGAAGAAGACAAATCTGAGGAAAAATTACAAAAATCCGAGTGAGAAAGCATAAAGCCGAGCGAGAATTTATAAATCCGAGTGAGTCTTCGTACATCCGACTGAAAGGAGTCCAAAAGACCGACTGAGCGAGACTTCCCAAAAGGTTGACCGAAAAGAATTAACGAAAAGCTGACTGCAAAGATTTCTAAGATACCGACTCCAAAAGAAAGCAAGGAACCGATTGAAAATAAACAGAAAAATCTAAGCGTCCATTTCAGAAATGCTGATTGAAAAGAAAATTCGCTTAAGCGATAGACAAATTCGCTCGGGCGAGGGTCAAAGTTCGCTCAAGCGTGACCTCAAAACATCATTCATTCGCCCAAGCTTCGCCATAACGCTTAAGCGAGAAAATAACACTACAGTGCACTCCCGAGCTCGCTCAAGCGAGAGTTTAACCCGTTCAAGCGAGAACCCAGTTGCTGAAGCGTAGAGGAAACACTATTCCTTTCCTCCAACAACATACTTGGCGCAGTGCTGTTTCCACTTCCATTGCCTTCTCTTCTACTGCTGCACCCTTAGTAACTGAAGTAGTAAGTTGTTAATTAGCTGGTGCTGTGTTGTAAATTAGCTAAGGATGAGCTGGATCCTGTTAAGAGCTGAGCTGTAATTAGTTGATCACTCTGTAAACTGTGTAACTAGTTAGTTCAGTCGTTAACTTAAGTTTCCTAAGTTATCAGTTAAGTTAGTTAGGTAGAAGCATATATATATAGGTTGTACATATTCTGTAAACAGAGAGAACGAGGAGAACAGAGACAGATACATAGAATACAATTCATTCACAACTTCGTACATCTCACTACGTAATTTTCTCTCTCTAAATCCTCTCCTCCATTGTGTTCCACAATCCTTCGATGGAACCGAAGTCAATCGAGTTCTAATTCCCTAAGGTTGGGATTGCAAAGGTTAGCAATGGAGTCTTGAAGCTGTGAGCGAGGAAATTGACTTCTAGATCCTGAGGCGAACAAGCTGAGGAGTGGAGCAGAATCGCTGGATTGACAAATCCAGAACTGATGAAGAACTTCGCCAGTGAGGAATCATGGTTGAAGCTTAGGTAACTTCCAGCTTTCTAACTAGTTCAGGCCTAATCAATTTAGGTGAATAGTTAGAGTTCAACCTCCAATTTCGCATTAGATTCTTAGGTTAATTGAGAACTTAAGGAATTAAGGTTCGATGCTTAAGGATTAGTGTTTTTCACCTAAGGAATTAGGGAATAACCACAAGAGGATTGTCCTCTGGATCATGGAGTTTGATTATACTTTAATTGCATGTTTCTTGGTGAATTGTGAACCGAAGCAATTCTGACCTGTTTTCTATTAATCACCTTTCACATTTCATTTTAACTCTGTTTCTGAAAATACAAAAACAACTATAAAACATTAAAACAACCAAAAACCGAATGAAATTCATGTATTTTCTGTTGGTTCAGCTTGTACTAATCCAAGATTGAGGTACTTACCACAATCCCTGTGGGACGATCAAATATTCTACAATTTTAACGACTGGTGCGCTTGCCAAAGTATAAATCCGAGAGTCATATTTTGTTTTTACTAAGATTTTCACCACCACGTTAATGGCTCGGGATTTTAGCATCAAGTAAATGGCGCCGTTGCCGGGGATTGTTGAGTAATATCAACAATCCTTGGACCGGTACTAGACTGAACCGTTTACTTTGTTTGCAATTAGTACGTAGTTTCAATTTTGTTTGTAGTAGTTGATATTTTCGTGTGGCTATAGTCGTAGCTGTGAATTGTCCTTTGTTTGATATTTGTTATATGCAGTCAAGGAGCAGAGGAGAGCCTTTCTTCTTTGATCTTGACATCGATTTATTAGAACGTAAACTGAGAAAAGAGAAAAAGCAAAAAGAACAGAAAGAAATGGAACAGAGGAGAGTTACATTAGGTGACTACTCCAGGCCGACTGAAGAAGGATCGCAATCTAGCATCCTTAGGCCACCAATTTCAGCAAATAACTTTGAACTTAAACCAGCTCTACTGCAGTTAGTAAGAAATGAACAGTTCGGAGGAAGTGAGGTTTGTAACACCTTAATGTAAATGAATCCTAGACGGTAAAATAGAGGAAATTTTTTTTTTTACAATAAAAAGAAGATCAGAATGCCTTGGCACAAGAAATGAGAGGAGAAGAAGAACAAGAGAGAGAAAATCGATTCAGAGGAGCTGACAGCAGAAGAAAAGGGGGAATCGCTTAGGCGAACCACGCAACAGCGCATACTCGCTCAAGCGAAAGCTTCTCTCGGTATCCGCTCATTTCACTCGGCATTCCGCACTCGGATTCCAGCGCCTAATTCACTCGGAAGAATCTGATCTCAGTTCACTCGGAAATGTAATTTATTCTACGGCTTCAACAATCAGAACACATGCACGAATAATACGGGAATGGTCCTCACTATCACTCACTTGGAATCTATGAGAACTTCTCACTCGGAACAACCTTCATGCCCTTTTTGTCACTTGGGGTATTTTACTTAGTTTTCACTCGGGTATCATTGATTATTCTACGCTCGGGGAAATCCTAATAGTTGTCACTCGGAAAGCATCTCTAGACTCTCAACTCTGAATCCTAACAGCTTGTCGTTGGAGCAGTCTTCTACGTCAATCCCTACTCGGAGCTATCTGATTTCACTTACTCAGAACATCTGAATCTCTTCCACTCGGTGACAGAATCGTAAACTCGCCCTCTAGACCATGAATTGGCTTCCTTCATGTTGAGTTATGTTATTTCCTACACATTCGGGAATATGAACGCACACATATATAAGGATCACCCCGACATTTCACAGCATGAGATAGACATGCAACATGGCATAAGCATAGGCATATATATATAGAAGGGTATATCACAATTTTACAATCACGAAGTCACGTTTTCATTCCAACGGATTCAACTCTATTTAAAAGGCTAACAACAAAACACGAGCCGGCCAAGGCTTAACTCAAAACACTATATACAGCATATGCACAGTCATGATATTCCATAGTGCATCAACACTTCACCCGGCATTTCAGCTCCTCTTCCAATCCTCATTACGAGAGATGTTCACTGAAAGTTGCCACAGTAGGGGTGAGTATCTTAAATTTTAAATGATAGATACTGACTCAGGTTGCCTCACATTTATACAACAATATACATATATATATGCACAATTATACATGGCAACAATTATAGTCAGGCAATACCAATCAGCCAGAACACACACAAGATCCTTACCGATCGGAATCCATCAGATATCACTCGGCCCTTTACACGCATCAACTCGATAATATCAACATGCAACAATCAGTAGTATTATACTAAGACCCGTGAATTAGCATGAACCTTTTGAACATTTATCAGTCAGAATCCACAATCCTCACTCGGCTATATATATATATACAACTCTCCAATACATAACATACATTCTTAGAACAGATTTCAATCAGCATTAACAGCATATACACACAGAATAGTGCACTCGGTCATGAGCATATATATATATATATATATATCATCTCACTAACACCGTCCCAAGCATAATTAATTCTACACAACATCAGTAGCAATATAACACAGATTATTCACTCGGTTATATGCATTCATCCTTTCAATAACGTTGTCACCTGCATGATCAATTCCAAACAATATCAACAGTTAAAACAGAGTAATTCACTCGGTTATAAACATTCATCATCTCATTAACACCTTTGCATGCATAACCAATTCCAAACAATATCAACAGTTAATAGGCACATAGCATTTCACTCGGTTCCGCATTCGTGTGTATCAGTTTAGACGTTGCAACGTAGGCTCTCAGCCTTTTTATACATAGCTCTCAGCTATCAAATCAGCTCCCAGCTACTTGGCAGTTTTACAGGTACCCAACCGTTTGCCCACAGGTGACACCAACGCTCTCAGCGCCAACGGAGGTGTTCACAGGCAGCCCGAGTCCCACTCGAGGGCTACCTTGAGTCCCACTCAAGGATTTCATAGCGTCCCACGCTTTATAACCGATGGTAGTATCCCACACTACGTGCTCCAGCACAACACATCCCATGCGCCACACGCGGATTCATCACACAACATAGAATTCATGCACACAACCTTCACTCAGTTATACATATTTCACATGCAGTCGGTAATACGCATTTCCAGGATTCCACGTATTAATTTAACACACATGCTTCCATGCAATCATCATCATAGCTCTATTAGCAACATATGAGTCCAATGCAACCGGTATCAATCAATATCAAGCTTCTAACAGCATTCTTATCAACTCCAGCATAACATGTACTCGGTATACAGCAGTATCAGAACTTACTCAACACATGCATCCATATGAAGATCAACAGGTTCAAACAAACATTCCAATCAGCACAACATAATATGCAATTGGTATACCACAGTGTCAAGACTTAATCAACGCATGCATACATATGAACATGAACGGATTCAACAAAGCATTCCAGTCAACACAATATAACATGCAATCGGGTTCTGTGGTATCTGAACTCAAACAACGCATGCATCTTGAAGGATGATAATAACATGCAACATTCACTCTCACTTATCTTACACTCGGGTACTCCACATGCAAGCATATCATACAACAGGATACAGAACCATCATTATCAACACTCGAGACCCATTCATAACCCATGCATTTAACATGTAAGGTACTCCCCCTACGAACTACGAGACTCCGAGAGACTTTTCTGCTTGGGTGTTGGTTCTCTTCCTCGTTGCTTTACTCAACGCTTCCACTCGCTTAGCCTTTACTTGAACGCTATTTCCCTCCACGAGTGGTGCAGGGCTATTTCTGCTTCTGCTTTGACGCTCGTCTTCTACTCGTGTGAGGGAGCTCTGACTCCTCTGCAGCACCGTCACTCGGCTTCCGAAACAGGGAATGGAACAGAGAACAGAGAAGGAGAAGGGAAGAAGAAAGAAGAAGAAGAAACTCGCAGGGAATTCTGAAGAACGAATGGCAAGGAAGGCCATCGTCCACTTATAAACACATGCATGAGGGAAGGAATGGTGGGGTGGGAAAACATGAGGAGCAGTCTGCTCACGTCACCCAGTCCCATCAGCACCCACTAAGCCAATCATCCATTTTAATCAACACACCCCTTTGATTAATTAAGTTAATGGTAATTAATAAGCAAATTCCCTTTTCTGAAATTATTATTTTAATGGCTTTATTCACCCGGTACATTATAAAAAATTGGGATGTTACAGTTCTCCCCCACTTCAAAAGAATTTTGTCCTCGAAATTCAGTCGGTAACTCACCTTGGTCAAACAACTCGGGGTACTGCTGCCTCATGGCATCCTCGCGCTCCCAGGTATAAGAGGTATACCCGTCCTGCTGCCATTCCACTTCAACCAGTTGCATATTCTTACTCCTTAATCGCTTTACCGATCGGTCCACGATCCTAATCGGTATAGTTGCAGTGGTCAGATCTTCCTTAATTTCCACCTTATCATCAGGCATTATATGAGTAGAATCTGGTAGGGACTTCCTTAGTTGAGACACATGAAACACGTCATGCAATCGAGATAAATGAGTCGGTAATGCTATTTAGTATGCCATGGAGCCGACTCGATTCAACACCTCATAAGGCCCAATGTATCGAGGGCTCAACTTCCTGCTTTTCAAGGCTCGCCCGACTCCTTTACTTGGTGAAGTCCTTAAAAATACCTTGTCTCCGACTAAAAATTCCAATGGTCTGGTGCGTTTGTCATAGTAGCTCTTTTACCTATCTTGAGACGCCTTCATCTTTTCTCTGATCACCCGGATCTGCTCTGAAGTTTGCTTCACAACCTCTGGTCCCAATATCAGACTCTCACCCGTTTCCGACCAGTAAAGCGGGGTTCAGCATCTTCGACCATACAGTGCTTCGTAGGGTTCCATGCCAATACTATTGTGATGGCTGTTGTTATACGTAAACTCGATCAGGGGAAGGTATTGCTCCCAATCCCCACCGTGCTCTAACACACATGCCCTTAGTAAGTCCTCTAAGCTCTAGATTGTTCGCTCGGATTGCCCATCAGATTGGGGGTGGTAAGCAGAACTAAGCCAAAGTTTCGTACCCATTTCCTGGTGCAGACTGGTCCAAAACCGGGACGTGAACCTAGGATCCCTATCTGATACGATGGAAGTCGGTATACCATGCAGTCGGACAACTTCGCGAATATAAATCTGAGCTAACCTATGTATCGGGTACTTCATGTTCACAGGCAAGAAGTGTGCACTCTTCGTTAGTCGGTCAACAATGACCCAAATCGCATCATGGCCCGCTTGGTTTTTAGGAAATCCCATGACAAAGTCCATGGTAATTGAGTCCCATTTCCACACGGGAATTTCCAGGGGTTGTAATGCACCATACGACTTCTGGTGCTCCACTTTTGACTTCTGACAGGTGATGCACCGAGCCACATATTCTGCCACTTTCCTTTTTAATTTGGGCCACCAGAACTGGGTTCTCAGGTCATGGTACATCTCTGTGGCACCCAGGTGGATACTTAGCAAGCTCTTGTGGGCTTCATCAAGTACCATTCCCCTCAATTCTCCTTCATCCGGCACGTATATTCTGTTTCTTACTCGGAAGATTCCATCTGATCCTTCGGTTAAGGACAAATCCTTACCTCTGGCCTAAGTCTCCTTCATCTCAGCCAAGTAGGAATCTCACTGCTGTTGCTCGTACACGGATGTCAAGAATTCATTGGTAATCCTCAGCGTACCGATCGTTATTTTCCGAGATGAGGGGATGTCAACATGTAAGTTCATGTCTTGGAACTGTTCCAATAGCTCTACCTCCTTCACCATTATCACTGCTACATGAAGGGATTTCCTACTCAACGCGTCGGCAACAACGTTTGCCTTACCCAGATGGTACCTTAGCTCGAAATCATAATCTTTTAAAAATTCCATCCATCTCCTCTGCCTCATGTTCAGCTCCTTCTGGTCGAATAAGTATCTGAGGCTCTTGTGATCACTGTATACTTCAAATCTGGACCCGAACAAATAATTCCTCCAGGTTTTTAATGCGAACACCACAGCTGCCAATTCCAAGTCGTGGGTCGGATAATGCTGCTCGTGAGGTCTCAATTGCCGAGAGGCATACGCTATCACTCAGTCTTTCTGCATTAGCACGCATCCTAATCTGAGTCCTGATGCATCACAGTAAACCACGAAGTTCTCTTGCAAGTCAGGTAATGCCAGTAACGGAGCAGTAGTCAACTTGTCCTTTAGCTCTCGGAAACTGTTCTCGCACTCGGGACTCCATACGAAGGGAATGTTTTTCTGAGTCAATTTAGTCAGTGACGAGGCCAACTTGGAAAAACCTTCAATGAATCTTCTGTAATAACGTGCTAGGCCTATAAAACTCCTTATCTCCGAGACCGACTTGGGTCTCTCCCATGCCATTACAGCTGCCACCTTTGAAGGATCCACCGAGACACCTTCCTCGGAAATCACATGTCCGAGGAAATGGATTTTATCCATCTAGAAATCGCATTTCGAAAACTTTGCAAACAACTGCTTCTCCTTCAATACTTGAAGTACCGCTCAGAGATGCTCTTCATGCTCCTCAGGAGTCTTGGAGTAAATTAGGATGTCATCAATGAAAACAACTACGAATTGGTCTAAATACGGGTGGAATATGCTGTTCATGTAATTCATGAAGACAGCAGAGGCGTTTGTCACACCAAACGGCATCACTACACACTCGTAGTGACCATACCGAGTCCTAAAGGCAGTCTTTGGAATATCCGACTCCTTCACTCGGATTTGGTGGTATCTCGATCGCAGGTCGATTTTTAAGAAAATTGAGGCTCCACGCAGTTGGTGAATGAGGTCATCAATTCTGGGCAACGGGTACCAATTCTTAATCGTGAGTTTATTTAGCTGTCGGTAGTCTATACAAAGCCTCATGCTGCCATCCTTCTTCTTAACAAGTAGCACAGGTGCGCCCCAAGGTGATACACTCGGTCTAATGAATTGTTTTCCTAGTAACTCATCTACTTGCTCCTTCAGCTCGGCCAATTCAGTTGGGGACATTCTATAAGGTGCACTGGAGACTGGCTCAGCTCCAGGGATCAGGTCTATAGAGAACTTGACTTCTCTATTGGGAGGGACACTCGGTACGTCTTCAGGAAACACCGCTGGGAATTCACAGACAGTTGGAATTTCGTTCACTCGGGTTTTACCCTCACCCTCGGTTAGACAAAGCATCATAAACAGTTGGGTTATACCTTGTGCTGTGTCATCCTCATTGTGCTACCTCGAGAAGATTATCCTTCGGTTTCTGTAATCCACTAACACCTTGTTGGCTGAAAGCCAATCTATTCCGAGCATAATATCAAGATCCTTTAAAGGTATGCACACCAAATCGAAAGTGAATCTCCGATCACACAACACAAATGTCACATCTTTACATACTGACGATGTCAACACTTTGGGCCAGTCGGATTGGCCACTTCCAAAGTCCGATCCATAAACACAGTCGGTAACTTTAAACGCTTTACACACTCATCAGCTATAAAAGAATGGGTGGCTCCCGAATCGAAAACAACATTAAGTGTATGTCTACCGAATGAGCACTTACATTGTACCAGGTCATTTGCTTGTGTAGCCTCCTCTACATTGACGACGTAGACTCTTCCCACTGCTGGTTGGTCGGTATTCTTCTCTCGGTTATTTGAAGCAAGCATTATGTTTCCCCTGGCTCTGTTGCCTCTGCCGCCCGGTTGTTGGTTATCATTCACCCGGTTTCTCCCTTGGAAACCTCCTGGACATACGCTGGTGCTTGCTTGACGGAGTTAGGGGCAATCGGGGCGAATGTGTCCCCTTTTATTGCAATAGAAGCACACCATTTCACCATTGTTGTTGCAGTCTCGGGCATAATGATTTCCTCCACACTTGAAACATTTTCCGTCTCCTACCACTGGTCGTCTTTCAGACTGATTCCGTCCCTCAAATCTGGAAAAAGATTTGTTTCTACCAACATTGCTTGGCCTTTTGAAGCGGGATTACTAGGGCCTCAAAGAATAGTTAGCTCTGCTGCTCTGGCCCGAATGGGCCTTGTCATCCTCCTCAAATATCATACACTTATTTACCAATGTAGGAAAACTCCGTATCTCTTGGTATCTACAAGCTCTCTTAATATCAGATCTTAATCCATTCTCAAATTTAAGGCACTTGGAACTCTCCGTCCCAGGTTGTTGGAAAGGTGGGTAAAATAGACACAACTCTTCGAATCTGGTCGCATACTCCTCCACCGTCATGGAGCCTTGTTTCAACTCCATAAACTCCAACTCCTTCCGACTCCTTACTGTGTCGGGGAAGTACTTCTCCAAGAAGCATGTCTTGAAATCGTTCCATGTCAGCTGAGCATCATCATCAGGGAATCAGTTTCTGGCTATCTTCCACCAGTTTTCCGCCTCGTCTCGCAGCATGTACACTGCACACTCTACCTTCTGGGCCTCGGTACAGCGAAGACCCCCAAAAATTCTTTCCAGCTCCTGAGTCCACTTAAACGCTGCTTCAGGATTCTGTCCTCCTAGAAATTCACTCGGCTTCCTCTTCAGGAAGCGGTCCAGCACTTGGCCCTACTCAGCTCGAGGCTGGCCCTGCCTCTCAAACACGTCTGCAAAGCGTTGGAATGCTGTGGCTATAGCCTCCATGCTTTGACGATGTGTCATTCCTTATCCTGAAATTAACACCCTTCAAGGATAAGTATACCAAGTCGATCGGATTTCAGCCTAATGTTCAGTAACTTAGCACATCATACTATTTCTATATGCTACACAATCAATCGGACCAGGAGGGGGAACAACCTCCTATCCACAAGTCAATATCAATCAGGTTCAACTAACATCACAATCAGGATGACCACTCGGTCAGAAGCACACAACCGCTTACACTCGGTAAGCATACCTTGGCCTTGGAACTTTCGGTCTGCTCTGATACCAAAATGTAACACCCTAATGTAAATGAATCCTAGACGGTAAAATAGAGGAAATTTTTTATTTTTTTACAATAAAAAGAAGATCAGAATGCCTTGGCATAAGAAATGAGAGGAGAAGAAGAACAAGAGAGAGAAAACCGATTCAGAGGAGCTGACAGCGGAAGAAAAGGGGGAATCGCTTAGGCGAACCACGAAACAGCGCATACTCGCTCAAGCGAAAGGTTCTCTTGGTATCCGCTCATTTCACTCGGCATTCCGCACTCGGATTCCAGCGCCTAATTCACTCGGAAGAATCTGATCTCAGTTCACTCAGAAATGTAATTTATTTTACGGCTTCAACAATCAGAACACATGCACGAATAATACAGGAATGGTCCTCACTATCACTCACTTGGAATCTATGAGAACTTCTCACTCGGAACAACCTTCATGCCCTTTTTGTCACTCGGGGTATTTTACTTAGTTTTCACTCGGGTATCATTGATTATTCTACGCTCGGGGAAATCCTATTAGTTGTCACTCGGAAAGCATCTCTAGACTCTCAACTCCGAATCCTAACAGCTTGTCGTTGGAGCAGTCTTCTACGTCAATCCCTACTCAGAGCTATCTGATTTCACTCACTCAGAACATCTGAATCTCTTCCACTCGGTGACAGAATCGTAAACTCGCCCTCTAGACCATGAATTGGCTTCCTTCACGTTGAGTTATGTTATTTCCTACACATTCGGGAATATGAACGCACACATATATAAGGATCACCCCGACATTTCACAGCATGAGATAGACATGCAACATGGCATAAGCATAGGCATATATATATAGAAGGGTATATCACAATTTTACAATCACGAAGTCACGTTTTCATTCCAAGGGATTCAAATCTATTTAAAAGGCTAACAACAAAACACGAGCCGGCCAAGGCTTAACTCAAAACACTATATACAGCATATGCACAGTCATGATATTCCATAGTGCATCAGCACTTCACCCGGCATTTCAGCTCCTCCTCCAATCCTCATTACGAGAGATGTTCACTAAAAGTTGCCACAGCAGGGGTGAGTATCTTAAATTTTAAATGATAGATACTGACTCAGGTTGCCTTACATTTATACAACAATATACATATATATATGCACAATTATACATGGCAACAATTATAGTCAGGGCAATACCAATCAGCCAGAACACATACAAGATCCTTACCGATCGGAATCCATCAGATATCACTCGGCCCTTTACACGCATTAACTCGATAATATCAACATGCAACAATCAGTAGTATTATACTAAGACCCGTGAATTAGCATGCACCTTTTGAACATTTATCAGTCAGAATCCACAATCCTCACTCGGCTATATATATATATACAACTCTCCAATACATAACATACATTCTTAGAACAGATTTCAATCAGCATTAACAGCATATACACACAGAATAGTGCACTCGGTCATGAGCATATATATATATATATATATATCATCTCACTAACACCGTCCCAAGCATAATTAATTCTACACAACATCAGTAGCAATATAACACAGATTATTCACTCGGTTATATGCATTCATCCTTTCAATAACGTTGTCACCTGCATGATCAATTCCAAACAATATCAACAGTTAAAACATAGTAATTCACTCGGTTATAAACATTCATCATCTCATTAACACCTTTGCATGCATAACCAATTCCAAACAATATCAACAGTTAATAGGCATATAGCATTTCACTCGGTTCCGCATTCGTGTGTATCGGTTTAGACGTTGCAACGTAGGCTCTCAGCCTTTTTATATATAGCTCTCAGCTATCAAATCAGCTCCCAGCTGCTTGGCAATTTTACAGGTACCCAACCGTTTGCCCACAGCTCTCAGCGCCAACGGAGGTGTTCACAGGCAGCCCGAGTCCCACTCGAGGGCTACCTTGAGTCCCACTCAAGGATTTCATAGCGTCCCACGCTTTATAACCGATGGTAGTGTCCCACACTACGTGCTCCAGCACAACGCATCCCATGCGCCACACGCGGATTCATCACACAACATAGAATTCATGCACACAACCTTCACTCAGTTATACATATTTCACATGCAGTCGGTAATACGCATTTCCAGGATTCCACGTATTAATTTAACACACATGCTTCCATGCAATCATCATCATAGCTCTATTAGCAACATATGAGTCTAATGCAATCGGTATCAATCAATATCAAGCTTCTAACAGCATTCTTATCAACTCCAGCATAACATGCACTCGGTATACAGCAGTATCAGAACTTACTCAACACATGCATCCATATGAAGATCAACAGGTTCAAACAAACATTCCAATCAGCACAACATAATATGGAATTGGTATACCACAGTGTCAAGACTTAATCAACGTATGCATACATATGAACATGAACGGATTCAACAAAGCATTCCAGTCAACACAACATAACATGCAATCGGGTTCTGTGGTATCTGAACTCAAACAACGCATGCATCTTCAAGGATGATAATAACATGCAACATTCACTCTCACTTATCTTACACTCGGGTACTCCATATGCAAGCATATCATACAATAGGATACAGAACCATCATTATCAACACTTGAGACCCATTCATAACCCATGCATTTAACATGTAAGGTACTCCCCCTACCAACTACGAGACTCCGAGAGACTTTTCTGCTTGGGTGTTGGTTCTCTTCCTCGCTGCTTTACTCAACGCTTCCACTCGCTTAGCCTTTACTTGAACGCTATTTCCCTCCACGAGTGGTGCCGGGCTATTTCTGCTTCTGCTTCGACGCTCGTCTTCTACTCGTGTGAGGGAGCTCTGACTCCTCTGCAGCACCGTCACTCGGCTTCCGAAATAGGGAATGGAACAGAGAGCAGAGAAGGAGATGGGAAGAAGAAAGAAGAAGAAGAAACTCATAGGGAATTCTGAAGAACGAATGGCAAGAAAGGCCATCGTCCACTTATAAACACATGCATGAGGGAAGGAATGGTGGGGTGGGAAAACGTGAGGAGCAGTCTGCTCACGTCACCTAGTCCTATCAGCACCCACTAAGCCAATCATCCATTTTAATCAGCATACCCCTTTGATTAATTAAGTTAATGGTAATTAATAAGCAAATTCCTTTTTCTGAAATTATTATTTTAATGTCTTTATTCACCCGGTACATTATTAAAAATTAGGATGTTACAATTCTCCCCCACTTCAAAAGAATTTCGTCCTCAAAATTCAGTCGGTAACTCACCTTGGTCAAACAACTCGGGGTACTGCTGCCTCATGGCATCCTCGCGCTCCTAGGTATAAGAGGTATACCCGTCCTGCTGCCATTCCACTTCAACCAGTTGCACATTCTTACTCCTTAATCGCTTTACCGATCGGTCCACGATCCTAATCGGTATAGTTGCAGTGGTCAGATCTTCCTTGATTTCTACCTTATCATCAGGCATTGTATGAGTAGAATCTGGCAGGTACTTCCTTAGTTAAGACACATGAAACACGTCATGCAATCGAGATAAATGAGTCGGTAATGCTATTTGGTATGCCATGGAGCCGACTCGATTCAACACCTCATAAGGCCCAATGTATCGAGGGCTCAACTTCCTGTTTTTTAAGGCTCGCCCGACTCCTTTACTTGGTGAAGTCCTTAAAAATACCTTGTCTCTGACTGAAAATTCCAATGGTCTGGTGCGTTTGTCATGGTAGCTCTTTTTCCTATCTTGAGACGCCTTCATCTTTTCTCTGATCACTCGGATCTGCTCTGAAGTTTGCTTCACAACCTCTGGTCCCAATAGCAGACTCTCACCCGTTTCCGACCAGCAAAGCGGGGTTCGGCATCTTCGACCATACAGTGCTTCGTAGGGTGCCATGCCAATACTATTGTGATGGCTGTTGTTGTACGTAAACTCGGTCAGGGGAAGGTATTGCTCCCAATCCCCACCGTGCTCTAACACACATGCCCTTAATAAGTCCTTTAAGCTCTGGATTGTTCACTCGGATTGCCCATCAGATTGGGGGTGGTAAGCAGAACTAAGCCAAAGTTTCGTACCCATTTCCTGGTGCAGACTGGTCCAAAACTGGGACGTGAACCTAGGATCCCTATCTGATACGATGGAAGTCGGTATACCATGCAGTCGGACAACTTCGCGAATATAAATCTGAGCTAACCTATGTATCGGGTACTTCATGTTCACAGGCAAGAAGTGTGCACTCTTTGTTAGTCGGTCAACAATGACCCAAATCGCATCATGGCCCACTCAGTTTTTAGGCAATCCCATGACAAAGTCCATGGCAATTGAGTCCCATTTCCACACGGGAATTTCCAGGGGTTGTAATGTACCATACGGCTTCTGGTGCTCCACTTTTGACTTCTGACAGGTGATGCACCGAGCCACATATTCTGCTACATTCCTTTTTAATTCGGGCCACCAGAACTGGGTTCTCAGGTCATGGTACATCTTTGTGGCACCTAGGTGGATACTTAGCAAGCTCTTGTGGGCTTCATCAAGTACCATTCCCCTCAATTCTCCTTCATCCGGCACGTATATTCTGTCTCTTACTTGGAAGATTCCATCTGATCCTTCGGTTAAGGACAAATCCTTACCTCTGGCCTGAGTCTCCTTCATCTCAGCCAAGTAGGAATCTGACTGCTGTTGCTCGTACACGGATGTCAGGAATTCATTGGTAATCCTCAGTGTACCGATCGTTATTTTCCGAGAGGAGGGGATGTCAACATGTAAGTTCATGTCTCAGAACTGTTCCAATAGCTCTACCTCCTTCACCATCATCACTGCTACATGAAGGGATTTTCGACTCAACGCGTCGGCAACAACGTTTGCCTTACCCGGATGGTACCTTAGCTCAAAATCATAATCTTTTAAAAATTCCATCCATCTCCTCTGCCTCATGTTCAGCTCCTTCTGGTCGAATAAGTATCTGAGGCTCTTGTGATCACTGTATACTTCAAATCTGGACCCGAACAAATAATGCCTCCAGATTTTTAATGCAAACACCACAGCTGCCAATTCCAAGTCGTGGGTCGGATAATGCTGCTCGTGAGGTCTCAATTGCCGAGAGGCATACACTATCACTCGGTCTTTCTGCATTAGCACGCATCCTAATCTGAGTCCTGATGCATCACAGTAAACCACGAAGTTCTCTTGCAAGTCAGGTAATGCCAGTACTGGAGCAGTCATCAACTTGTCCTTTAGCTCTCAGAAACTGTTCTCGCACTCGGGACTCCATACGAAGGGAATGTTTTTCCGAGTCAATTTAGTCAGTGACGAGGCCAACTTGGAAAAACCTTCAATGAATCTTCTGTAATAACCTGCCAGGCCCATAAAACTCCTTATCTCCGAGACCGACTTGGGTCTCTCCCATGCCATTACAGCTGCCACCTTTGAAGGATCCACCGAGACACCTTCCTCGGAAATCACATGTCCGAGGAAATGGATTTTATCCATCCAGAAATCGCATTTCAAAAACTTTGCAAACAACTGCTTCTCCTTCAATACTTGAAGTACTGCTCGGAGATGCTCTTCATGCTCCTCAGGAGTCTTGGAGTAAATTAGGATGTCATCAATGAAAACAACTACGAATTGGTCTAAATACGGGTGGAATATGCTGTTCATGTAATTCATGAAGACAGCAGGGGCGTTTGTCACACCAAACGGCATCACTGCATACTCGTAGTGACCATACCGAGTCCTAAAGGCAGTCTTTGGAATATCCGACTCCTTCACTCGGATTTGGTGGTATCCCGATCGCAGGTCGATTTTTGAGAAAATTGAGGCTCCACGTAGTTGGTGAATGAGGTCATCAATTCTGGGCAACGGGTACCGATTCTTAATCGTGAGTTTATTTAGCTGTCGGTAGTCTATACAAAGCCTCATGCTGCCATCCTTCTTCTTAACAAGCAGCACAGGTGCGCCCCAAGGTGATACACTCGGTCTAATGAATTGTTTTCCTAGTAACTCATCTACTTGCTTCTTCAGCTCGGCCAATTCAGTTGGGGACATTCTATAAGGTGCACTGGAGACTAGCTCGACTCCAGGGATCAGGTCTATAGAGAACTCGACTTCTCTATTGGGAGGGACACTCGGTACGTCTTCAGGAAACACCTCTGGGAATTCACAGTCAGTTGGAATTTCGTTCACTCGGGTTTTACCCTCACCCTCGGTTAGACAAAGCATCATAAACAGTTGGGTTATACCTTGTGCTGTGTCGTCCTCATTGTGCTGCCTCGGGAAGATTATCCTTCAGTTTCTGCAATCCACTAACACCTTGTTGGCTGAAAGCCAATCTATTCCAAGCACAATATCAAGATCCTTTAAAGGTATGCACACGAAATCGAAAGTGAATCTCCGATCACACAACACAAATGTCACATCCTTACATACTGACGATGTCAACACTTTAGGGCCAGTCGGATTGGCCACTTCCAAAGTCCGATCCATAAACACAGTCGGTAACTTTAAACGCTTTACACACTCATCAGCTATAAAAGAATGGGTGGCTCCCGAATTGAAAACAACATTAAGTGTATGTCTACCGAATGAGCACTTACATTGTACCAAGTCATTTGCTTGTACAGCCTCCTCTGCGTTGACGGCGTAGACTCTTCCCACTGCTGGTTGGTCAGTATTCTTCTCTCGGTTATTTGAAGCAAGCATTATGTTTCCCCTGGCTCTGTTGCCTCTGCCGCCTGGTCGTTGGTTATCATTCACCCGATTTCTCCCTTGGAAACCTCCTGGACGTACGCTGGTGCTTGCTTGACGGAGTTGGGGGCAATCGGGGCGAATGTGTCCCCTTTTATTGCAATGGAAGCACACCATTTCAGCATTGTTGTTGCAGTCTCAGGCATAATGATTTCCTCCACACTTGAAACATTTTCTGTCTCCTACCACTGGTCGTCTTTCAGACTGATTCCGTCCCTCAAATCTAGAAAAAGATTTGTTTCTACCAACATTGCTTGGCCTTTTGAAGCGGGATTACTGGGGCCTCAAAGAATGGTTAGCTCTGCTGCTCTGGCCCGACTGGGCCTTGTCATCCTCCTCAAATATCCTACACTTATTTACCAATGCAGGAAAACTCCGTATCTCTTGGTATCTACAAGCTCTCTTAATATCAGATCTTAATCCATTCTCAAATTTAAGGCACTTGGAACTCTCCGTCCCAGGTTGTTGGAAGGGTGGGTAGAATAGACACAACTCTTCGAATCTGGTCGTATACTCCTCCACTGTCATGGAGCCTTGTTTCAACTCCATAAACTCCAACTCCTTCCGACTCCTTACTGTATCGGGGATGTACTTCTCCATGAAGCATGTCTTGAAATCGTTCTATGTTAGCTGAGCATCATCATCAGGGAAACGGTTTCTGGCTATCTTCCACCAGTTTTCCGCCTCGTCTCGCAGCATGTACACTGCACACTCTACCTTCTGGGCCTCGGTACAGCGAAGACCCCCAAAAATTCTTTCCAGCTCCTGAGTCCACTTAAACACTGCTTCAGGATTCCGTCCTCCTAGAAATTCACTCAGCCTCCTCTTCAGGAAGCGGTCCAGCACTTGGCCCTCCTCAGCTCGAGGCTGGCCCTGCCTCTCAAACACGTCTGCAAAGCGTTGGAATGCTGTGGCTATAGCCTCCATGCTTTGACGATGTGTTATTCCTTATCCTGAAAGTATACCAAGTCGATCGAATTTCAGCCTAATGTTCAGTAACTTAGCACATCATACTATTTCTATATGCTACATAATCAATCGGACCAGGAGGGGGAACAACCTCCTATCCACAAGTCAATATCAATCAGGTTCAACTAACATCACAATCAGGATGACCACTCGGTCAGAAGCACACAACCGCTTACACTCAGTAAGCATACCTTGGCCTTGGACCTTTCGGTCTGCTCTGATACCAAAATGTAACACCCTAATGTAAATGAATCCTAGACGGTAAAATAGAGGAAATTTTTCATTTTTTTTTACAATAAAAAGAAGATCAGAATACCTTGGCACAAGAAATGAGAGCAGAAGAAGAACAAGAGAGAGAAAACCGATTCATAGGAGCTGACAGCGGAAGAAAAGGGGGAATCGCTTAGGCGAACCACGCAGCAGCGCATACTCGCTCAAGCAAAAGCTTCTCTCGGTATCCGCTCATTTCACTCGGCATTCCGCACTCAGATTCCAGCGCCTAATTCACTCGGAAGAATCTGATCTTAGTTCACTCGGAAATGTAATTTATTCTACAGCTTTAACAATCAGAACACATGCACGAATAATACGGGAATGGTCCTCACTATCACTCACTTGGAATCTATGAGAACTTCTCACTCGGAACAACCTTCGTGCCCTTTTTGTCACTCGGGGTATTTTACTTAGTTTTCACTCGGGTATCATTGATTATTCTACGCTCGGGGAAATCCTAATAGTTGTCACTCGGAAAGCATCTCTAGACTCTCAACTCCGAATCCTAACAGCTTGTCATTGGAGCAGTCTTCTACGTCAATCCCTACTCGGAGCTATCTGATTTCACTCACTCAAAACATATGAATCTCTTCCACTCGGTGACAGAATCATAAACTCGCCCTCTAGACCATGAATTGGCTTCCTTCATGTTGAGTTATGTTATTTCCTACACATTCGGGAATATGAACGCACACATATATAAGGATCACCCCGACATTTCACAGCATGAGATAGACATGCAACATGGCATAAGCATAGGCACATATATATAGAAGGGTATATCACAATTTTACAATCACGAAGTCACGTTTTCATTCCAAGGGATTCAACTCTGTTTAAAAGGCTAACAACAAAACACGAGCTGGCCAAGGCTTAACTCAAAACACTATATACAGCATATGCACAGTCATGATATTCCATAATGCATCAGCACTTCACCCGGCATTTTAGCTCCTCCTCCAATCCTCATTACGAGAGATGTTCACTGAAAGTTGCCACAGCAGGGGTGAGTATCTTATAGATACTGACTCAGGTTGCCTCACATTTATACAACAATATACATATATATATGCACAATTATACATGGCAACAATTATAGTCAGGGCAATACCAATCAGCCAGAACACACACAAGATCCTTACCGATCGGAATCCATCAGATATCACTCGGCCCTTTACACGCATCAACTCGATAATATCAACATGCAACAATCAGTAGTATTATACTAAGACCCGTGAATTAGCATGCACCTTTTGAACATTTATCAGTCAGAATCCACAATCCTCACTCGGCTATATATATATACAACTCTCCAATACATAACATACATTCTTAGAACAGATTTCAATCAGCATTAACAGCATATACACATAGAATAGTGCACTCGGTCATGAGCATATATATATATATCATCTCACTAACACCATCCCAAGCATAATTAATTCTACACAACATCAGTAGCAATATAACACAGATTATTCACTCGGTTATATGCATTCATCCTTTCAATAACGTTGTCACCTACATGATCAATTCCAAACAATATCAACAGTTAAAACAGAGTAATTCACTCGGTTATAAACATTCATCATCTCATTAACACCTTTGCATGTATAAGCAATTCCAAACAATATCAACAGTTAATAGGCACATAGGATTTCACTCGGTTCCGCATTCATGTGTATCGGTTTAGACGTTGCAACGTAGGCTCTCAGCCTTTTTATACATAACTCTCAGCTATCAAATCAGCTCCCAGCTGCTTGGCCATTTTACAGGTACCCCACCGTTTGCCCACAGGTGACACCAACGCTCTCAGCGCCAACAGAGGTATTCACAGGCAGCTCGAGTCCCACTCGAGGGCTACCTTGAGTCCCACTCAAGGATTTCATAGCGTCCCACACTTTATAACCGATGGTAGTGTCCCACACTACGTGCTCCCAGCACAACGCATCCCATGCGCCACACGTGGATTCATCACACAACATAGAATTCATGCACACAACCTTCACTTAGTTATACATATTTCACATGCAGTCGGTAATACGCATTTCTAGGATTCCACGTATTAATTTAACACACATGCTTCTATGCAATCATCATCATAGCTCTATTAGCAACATATGAGTCCAATGCAACTGGTATCAATCAATATCAAGCTTCTAACAACATTCTTATCAACTCCAGCATAACATGCACTCGGTATACAGCAGTATCAGAACTTACTCAACACATGCATCCATATGAAGATCAAGAGGTTCAAACAAACATTCCAATCAGCACAACATAATATGCAATTGGTATACCACAGTGTCAAGACTTAATCAACGTATGCATACATATGAACATGAACGGATTCAACAAAGCATTCCAGTCAACACAACATAACATGCAATCGGGTTCTGTGGTATCTAAACTCAAACAACGCATGCATCTTCAAGGATGATAATAACATGCAACATTCACTCTCACTTATCTTACACTCGGGTACTCCACATGCAAGCATATCATACAACAGGATACAGAACCATCATTATCAACACTCGAGACCCGTTCATAACCCATGCATTTAACATGTAAGGTACTCCCCCTACCAACTACGAGACTCCGAGAGACTTTTCTGCTTGGGTGTTGGTTCTCTTCCTCGCTGCTTCACTCAACGCTTCCACTCGCTTAGCCTTTACTTGAACGCTATTGCCCTCCACGAGTGGTGCAGGGCTATTTCTGCTTCTGCTTCAACGCTTGTCTTTTACTCGTGTGAGGGAGCTCTGACTCCTCTGCAGCACCGTCACTCGGCTTCCGAAACAGGGAATGGAACAGAGAGCAGAGAAGGAGAAGGGAAGAAGAAAGAAGAAGAAGAAACTCGCAGGGAATTCTGAAGAACGAATGGCAAGGAAGGCCATCGTCCACTTATAAACACATGCATGAAGGAAGGAATGGTGGGGTGGGAAAACGTGAGGAGCAGTCTGCTCACGTCACCCAGTCCCATCAGCACCCACTAAGCCAATCATCCATTTTAATCAGCACACCCCTTTGATTAATTAAGTTAATGGTAATTAATAAGCAAATTCCCTCTTCTGAAATTATTATTTTAATGGCTTTATTCACCCGGTACATTATTAAAAATTGGGATGTTACAAGGTTGAGGATCCAAATTTGTATCTAGCAACCTTCCTCCAAATCTGTGACATAATAAAAATGAACAGAGTCCTTGATGAGGCAATCCGACTGAGATTGTTCCCATTTTCTCTAAGGGACCGAGCAAAAGCCTGGTTGCAGAGTCAACCGAGAGGTAGTATTTCCACCTGGGAGGACTTGCAAAGAAAATTTTTGATTAAATATTTTCCTCCTTCTAAATATGCAAAGTTGCGCAATGAAATCACATGTTTCCAGCAAAGAGAAGGTGAGTCTTTGATGGAAGCATGGGATCGGTATAAAGAGAGCTTGAGGAGATGTCCTCATCATCAGATTTCTGATGTGCAACAGGTAACTATTTTCTATAATGGTGTCAGGCCAGCTACCAGGGTCCTGATTGATGCCTCAGCTGGAGGTTCATTAACAACAAAAACTGTAGAAGAAGCCATAGAGTTGATTGACGTAATGGCTTCTAATGAATGTCTGATTAGTGAAAGGAGCCAAGTCCCTAGGAGAGGGATATTAGAACTAGAAGCACAAGATGCTTATCTGGCTCAGAGTAAACTGATGACTCAGGCTTTGGAGAAACTAAGCATACAAATTTTAGAACTCCAAAAGCCGAGTCAAGTTTCTATGATAAATTGTGACTTTTGTGGTGGAGACCATGAGAATGGAATGTGTGATCCAAATGTGCCTCCCGAGCAAGTGAATTATATGGGGCAGCAACAATATCAAAGGAATTATCCTTCTAATTCTTTTAATCCTAATTACAGGAATCACCCCAATTTTTCCTGGCAGAAAGGTCCACATTTGAATCAGAACATCCCACCAAATCAACCCACAAATAGACCACAACAACCCTCTCACCCTCCTACTAAAGAGAAGTCAGAACTTGAGAATGTACTTTCTCAGTTCATTCAGGCCACTCAGGCCAGTTTCAAAAATCAGGAAGCGTCCATAAGAAATTTAGAAAATCAAGTAGGACAGCTTTCTAAGCAATTAGCTGAGAGGCAAGCAGGTAATTTCCCTGGAGATACCGAGGTAAATCCAAGGGAACATTGCAAGGCTATAATCACTAGGAGTGGAAAAATTATTTCTCCATCTCCGAGTCAGGAAAAAAGCTCAGAAAAAGATAAAGAAAAAGAAATAGTGCAGGAAACTGAGCAGGTTAACAATAAAGCTGAAAATGAAAATAAAACAGAAAAAGAAAAAGAAAATAAAGTCCACCAAAAGAAAAAGAAAAAGGTTGATCTGATTCTGGAGGAAGCTTCTAAGCTGACTCCTGAAAAACTGAGAAATGCTCCATTTCCATACAGGTTTAAAAAGCAAATAGAAGAGCAGAAGTTTGCTAGGTTCTTAGATGTATTCAAGAAACTCCACATAAATATCCCTTTTGCCGAGGCATTGCAGGAGATGCCTTCTTATGCAAAATTTTTGAAAGAACTATTGTCTAAGAAAAGGAAGCTTAAGGGGGATGAAATGATTGCTCTCACTCAGGAGTGCAGTGCAATCATTCAAAAGAAACTTCCTCAAAAGTTAGAAGATCCTGGATCTTTTACAATACCATGCGCAATTGGGGATATTCATGTAGGAAGTGCTCTCTGTGATCTAGGAGCCAGTATAAATCTAATGCCTCTATCTTTGATGAAAAAACTGGGAATTAATGACCTTCAACCAACTCGTATGTCTTTGCAGTTGGCTGACAGATCCATTAAATATCCCCAAGGGATGCTGGAAGATTTGTTAGTTAAAGTAGATAAGTTTATCTTCCCAGCAGATTTCAAAGTGTTGGATATGGAGGCTGACCGAGAGATTCCTTTAATCTTAGGTAGACCCTTCCTAGCTACTGGTAGAGCATTAATTGATGTAGAAAAGGGTAAACTCATGCTGAGAGTTCAGGAGGAGCAGGTAACCTTTAATGTCTTCAATTCCATGAAACATCCGACTGAAAGGATGGATTGCTTAATGATTGAAGAGGTTAAAAGTTACCACACTCCAATGCTTTTAAAAACTGAGGAAGAGGCCTTACGAACTTTTTTAGAGGATGACTTTGACCCCGAGACTGAGGAGTTAAATGACTCTCACTCGGAAATACTGAGCCTACTGGAAGTATTAGAAGTAGGTGATTTTGAAAAAGAAAAGAAAAATAATTTGAAAATTACTGAAGCTGAGAAAGGAAAGGAATTTTCTGAAGAAAAATGTGATTTAAAACCTTTACCTTCTCATCTGAAATATGTTTTCCTGAGAGAAGACGACACACATCCTGTCATTATTAATGCCGACTTAAATGATGAGGATGTGGATAAACTAATTGGGGTATTAAAGGCACATGAATCTGCGATTGGCTGGAATATTTCTGACTTGAAGGGAATCAGTCCATCATTTTGTATGCACAAAATTCTGATGGAAGATGATTATTCCCCTGTAGTACAGCCACAACGCAGATTTAACCCAATAATAAAAGAGGCAATCAGGAAAGAGGTGGTCAAGCTTCTTGATGCAGGAATCATTTATCCTATCTCAGACAGCGCTTGGATCAGTCTGATCCAAGTGGTGCCCAAGAAAGGAGGAATGACAACTGTTAAAAATGAAAAAGGTGAAGTCATAGCTACTAGACCGAC
The DNA here is from genome assembly GCA_037962975.1 of Clitoria ternatea. Lineage (NCBI taxonomy): Eukaryota > Viridiplantae > Streptophyta > Magnoliopsida > Fabales > Fabaceae > Clitoria > Clitoria ternatea. The sequence goes on from CM075672.1 coordinate 81,883,599, forward strand.
CACAGGATGGAGAATGTGTATAGACTATAGAAGGTTGAATGACTTCACTCGGAAAGATCACTTTCCCTTGCCATTCGTTGACCAAATGCTTGAGAGGCTGTCGCGTCATGAGTACTACTATTTCCTTGATGGTTACTCGGGTTATAACCAAATTGTGGTTGACCCAAAAGATCAAGAGAAGACAGCTTTCACTTGTCCATACAGAATATTTGCTTACAGGCGTATGCCGTTTGGTTTGTGCAATGCTCCAGCAACTTTTCAAAGGTGTATGCTGGCCATTTTTGGGGACATGGTGGAGAAATTCATTGAAGTATTCATGGACGATTTCTCTGTTTTTGGTAATGGTTTCGATTCATGCCTCAGCAACCTATCTAAGGTGTTGGTGAGATGCCAAGAAACTAACCTCGTCCTTAATTGGGAAAAATGCCATTTTATGGTTAAGGAAGGGATAGTCCTTGGCCATAAGATCTCTGCTGAGGGCATTTAAGTGGACCGAGCCAAGATAGAAATTATTAAAAAACTTCCTCCTCTAATCAACGTGAAAGGAGTAAGAAGTTTTCTAGGATGTGCTGGCTTTTATAGAAGGTTCATTAGAGATTTCTCAAAAATAGCTAAGCCTTTGAATGACTTGCTAGTAAAAGATCATGTGTTTGCGTTTAATGAAAACTGTGTCAAGGCTTTTGAAAAATTGAAACAAAGTCTGATTTCAGCTTCGATCCTTGCAGCACCTGATTGGTCTTTACCGTTTGAATTAATGTGTGATGCAAGTGATTTTGCAATCGGAGCGGTGCTGGGTCAGAAAGTAGGAAAACTAACTCATGTAATTTATTATGCTAGTAAAGTGTTGAACGAAAATCAAATACATTACACCACTACTGAAAAAGAAATGCTTACTGTGGTGTATGCATTTGATAAATTTCGAGCTTACTTGATTAGGGCCAAGGTTGTTGTATATACAGATCACTCGACAATCAAGTATTTACTAGCTAAGAAAGAATCCAAGCCGAGACTGATCAGGTGGTCTGTTACTCCAAGAGTTTGACTTAGAAATACGAGATAAAAAGGTAGTAGAGAATTCAGTTGTCGACCAACTGTCTCGTTTGGAAGGAGAGTCAGATTTAGTTTTAATTAAAGAAGAATTTCCAGATGAGAAGTTGATGGCAATTATCACCGGGCCATGGTATGCTGATATGGCCAATTTCAAAAGTGCCTCGGTGGTACCTGATGGTTGGACATCCCAAATGAGAAAAAAAAAATTTCATGATAGCAAAAACTTTCTTTGGGATGATCCATTTTTGTATAAAATAGGAGTAGACGGAGTGATCAGGCGATGTGTGCCTGAATCCGAGCAAGAAATGCTTTTGTGGCATTGCCACGACTCCTATTATGGAGGTCATCATGGTGCCTCCCGTACAGCAGCAAAAGTTTTACAAAGTGGCTTTTATTGGCCAACTATCTTTCAAGATGCTAAAGAGTATGTCAAAAGGTGCGATAAATGTCAAAGGAGCGGACGGTCTCTCTGCTAAAGCTGGCATGCCTTTGACAAATATTCTAATTATGGAATTATTTGACGTTTAGGGTATCAACTTTATGGGACCCTTTCCAAAGTCGTTCTCCAACGAATATATTCTTGTTGCTGTCGACTATGTCTCCAAATGGGTGGAGGCAATCCCGACCAGAACCAATGATGCACATGTTGTGCTTAGGTTCATCAAGAAGAATATTCTCTCTAGGTTTGGAGTTCCGAGAGTACTTATTAGTGATGGGGGTTCACATTTTTGTAATAAAATAATGGAAAAAGGCCTGCGTCACTATGAAGTGCTACATAAGATATCCACTCCTTACCATCCATAAACTTGTGGACAAGTCGAGCTGTCAAATAGAGAAATCAAAAGAATCTTAGAGAAAGTGGTCGAGAAATCTAGAAAAGATTGGTCGGTAAAATTAGATGACGCATTGTGGGCCTACCGAACAGCCTTCAAGACTCCGATTGGCATGTCCCCGTATCAATTAGTGTACGGTAAGGCTTGTCATCTCCCTGTGGAGTTGGAACACAAGGCGTGGTGGGCCACAAAGCTATTAAACATGGACTGTGACCAATCCCAGGAGGAAAGAGTTTTGAAACTCCATGAATTAGAGGAGTTCCGACTCAACGCTTATCAAAGTGCCTCCATTTATAAGGAGAAAACAAAGAAGTGGCACGATAAGCGAATTAATAAGAAAGAGTTTCAGAAGGATGATCAGGTGTTATTATTCAATTCCCGACTGAGACTCTTCCCTGGAAAACTTAGATCGAAGTGGTCGGGGCCTTTTACTGTAAATGAGGTTTTTCCTCATGGTGCAGTTGAGCTAAAAGACCCGACTACCGATCGGATTTTTAAGGTAAATGGCCAGCGACTCAAACTCTACTTTGGAGGAGAGTTTGATAGGCAGAAAACCTCCTTGTTACTACAAGCATCTTCTTAGATGCCATAAGGTCAAGCTAGTGACCTTAAAGAAGCGCTCTGGGGAGGCAGCCCTACATTCTGAGTGTTTTTAATAAAAAGAAAACTATAAAAATTTAGTGAATAAAGTTTGAATAATTTTTTTTTTTGAAGTTTTGAAGAAGGAAGTCCGAGCTTGAGCAAGAATAGTATACTCGGATAACTGTTACTCACTCTTTGCCCTTTTTACCGACTGAACCTCACTCGTCATTCTTGAATAAAAAGAGAGACGTTAATAAAGGATTCCTGATTGTTGATTTAATAACGGGTCAGATGATGAAGGGTGATTTATTTCAGTCAGCCTTTTATCACTCGGATTCCTCACTTATCACAGTCAGTTTTGTATCCATTAGTCTCCTATTCACTCAGTATATTTTGGTCAGTCTTATATTCAGTCGGTTTTCTATTTTTCTCAGCCATTCACTCAGCCCCTCGCTGCATTCGTTTTGTTCACTCAGCCTTTCATTTACTCAGTATTACTTTCATTTGTTCTTTCATTTGTTTTCCCTCTCACTCTCTTGTTCACTCGTCCATTCATTGTCTCACTCGTTTTTCATGCTCTTTTCTTTATTCCATTCATTCTTTCACTCGTCCTATGATCCACTCGGTATCCCTTTCATGAGTCTTTTTCTGCAGTCTCTTTTTCATTCACTCGGTTTCTTCCACTCGCTCCTGCATTTAACTCATGTCCTTCATCGATCGGTACATCCTTCACTCATCTCCTTCATTGGGAATATTTTCATTTGTTATTCTATTCACTCTTCCACTCGGTCACTCATTCTTTTTCGTTCCTCACCTGTCCCTCAGTCTTTCATTACCGCACTCTATTTTTATCCATTCGTTCTTTCATTTGTTGTTTTGTTCATTCGGCGTTGCTCATTTCATTTTTTCTGCTCGTCTTTTATTCATCGACCTTTCTACTTACTCACTCCTTCTTTGCACTTTTTGTTTGTTCACTCTTCCACTTATCCTTTACCACTCAGTATCTTCTTTATCACTCGGTATCCGTCTTCATTTTCACTCGGTGTTTTTCCTTTGCAGTTTTCCATTTATTGCCTCACGTTCGATCACTCGGTTTTCATTCATTCGTTCACTTTAATTCACTCGTCCTTTATTTACTCATTCATTCTCCCACTCATTCTTCTATACACTCTTCCAATCATCTTATATCTCTCCATACTCTTTCTTTCACTTGGATTTATTTTCATTGTTATTTCTCCCACCTGTTTTTCTGTCCACTCGGAATCCTGTATTTATTCACGTATCGTTCTTCCATTTGTTCTTCCACTAACTCTTTCATTTACTTATTGCTTTTATTCACTCGTTTGTTCCCATTGTTTGTTCATTCACTCGTCTTCTTCATCTTTGTCACTCATCTTTTATAATCCACTCGACATTTTTTCCCTTTCTCACTCGATCTTTCACCTATTCAGTATGTGAGCCGAGTAAGAGTGTCAAAATTAAAATTTATTAAATAAATAAATAAATACATAAATATATATAATATAATATTAATAAGTACTAAATAAAGCTGGAACATATTTTTGCGTTTCTGGGATAAGTAACTTCAATAGTATAAAAACCTTTCAGCTTCAAAACCCTAAGTACCTACGCTGAACTGGGGTGGAAGACGAAAAGGCACTTTCTGATTTCTAAGAAAGGTACTACCTTTCCACTTATTTCACTTATTTCGTTCACTTCTAAGAACGCGTGTAGTATCTTCTTGCTTCTTTGTTAATATTTTTCCACTGTTCATAGCCATGCATCTCATATTTTTTTTTGGGTTTGCTGTGTTTCTTTTGGATTTCTGTTCTTATTTTTTATTTAGGTTGTTTATCAGCATTCTTTTAACATTAACTATGAAAAGAAGATCACAAAGACTCCTACAAAGACCTAGACCAAATTTTGCAGAAGGAAGTGTGAGAAGAAAGCAAATAGATAACGGAAAGGAAGTAGCAACCATCAGTATATCTGATTCCTCTGAACATGCACCCAGTCAAAGTAAAGCTGAGAGGAATGCATCCCCTGCAGTTGAGAGGAATGAATTGCCAGAAGTTGAAAGTGTTAAAGCTGCTGAAGACCATGTTGTAAAGTTTACAACCAAGGAGTCCGAGCGTCCCAGGCAATCTGCAGGAGCCGGTTCTTCTTCTTCTGACATTTCTGTAGTGTTGCAGGAATTGCAGGTCATAAAGAAGATGCAACTTGGAATTTATGATCGGGTCTTGAACCATGATCTCATGCTCAGAAAGATTGCCATAAAATTGAGGATAGAACACACAGCTGAAATGGGAGCCCCACCTGACAGAGATGTATGGTTAGCTTCCATTGGATTCAATATTCCCTCACAGGACGTATCCCAAGCAGCTGACCTCTCACCACCTTCAGAGCAGGACAAAGAGAATGAAGATCAGGATGCTTGAGTTGTTGCTACGTGTTATTATGATGTTTTTATGTAATTAACTTGATATTATTCTAAATTGTTTCCTGAACAATGAATTTGCTTTTATTTTAGTTGTAATAAAACTTTCTTTCTTTGTTAAAATTACTTGTTTTTCGATTGTATCGGTAAATTAATGCATCCCAACCTGACCATGTGTTTTCACATCCACAGCCACTCAGGTAAAAAAAAAAGGAAGTATTTTTCCTACTCATTCCTTAATTGATATTCTGACTTATTAATTGCTAATATATGTTTATTGTTTAAATTCAAATCCATCTTAATAAATTAAAGTTGCTAATTCTTAAGCTTAGTTGGATAAATTAACTGATCGGTTTTGTTTAACTCAGGATCTCTGCCCATAACTTTTTCATCATTAATTAATTATTTACTCGGCATGCTAGTTAGCACTCTGAATGTATGATCTTACATTAAGTTTGGGGACATGACTGGCTGATTAACTGTTACATTCGTAGCTTTTGAGACTGTTTTATCCTTTTCCGAGTGAACTAGCATGCTAGTTAGTGAGACAGAATTTGCTTCAGTACTTGCTAATTGTTTGTATGCCAGCCAATCGGAAATGATGAAGGCCTTCTTTGTTAATTCAGCCAGGGCCAAAAAGTAACCTCCCTAATATATTTAATTATCTTTTGACCCAAAAATTATGTTTGAGCCTGAGACCCTTTTATTCTGTTTATTCACCTAACGTTACAAGCCTATTTACCCAAGAAAAAACCGACTGATGTACCCTGGATGTATGCTGATGTGTTGCTCGGTTCTTACTTATTGCTAGGGACTAGCAAGTTCTAAGTTTGGGGATGAAGAGTGTGCCTAACAGTAATTAAGGACACACTCCGACCTTAATTATAGGTGAGTATCTTAAAAAAAATGAAAGGAAGAAAGGCAAAGGCGAGAGAAAAATGAACAAAGTCAGAAAAGAAAAAGGGTGCAAAGCACCAATTGAAAAAATACACCGATTGAAATGTGATCGAAAAAAGATGGAAAAGAAGAAAGAAAAGGGAAAAGTCTGAAGGACTGAAAGAAAAAGAAGGTGCAAAGCACCGAAAGTGTTAAGATTAGCATTCATTCGGAAAATAATAGAGCTTGCTAACTAGAGGCAGTTAAGTCAAAATTGAGTCAAGGCATCAGTGGATACATTTTGTAACCTGACATTCACTCGGAAAAACAATAATTGAGCCTGTAGCCCAGCCCCGTTATAAGCTTAAAAAGCCCTTACTGATCTGATTGTGTTGGCATATGGCATGACATGTAGAACTGTTGCAAGCCTATGTTTATCTAACAAAGTATGCAGGTGATGAGTGCATTCTATTCACCCTATACACCGAGAGAAGAGTTAAACACCGACCAGTGAGGAAAGCATTAGCAGCTTGTTTCCCAAAGGAGGTGTAAGTTATTATACTTTTAGAAGTTGTGAAAAGAAAGTATGATCGGTATTTAATAATTATAGCATGAATGAAGTTAAGGAAAGGTTGAGTGTGTTAAATAATAACTTGATTAGTTAAATAATCTAAGTATTTGCTTGAGGACAAGCAAGATTTAAGTTTGGGGATGTGACAAGTCTTGAAAAGACTTAATTATTCCACCTTTTATTTAACATAATTTATTAAGTATTGTTTAGTTTTGACTATATGATTTAATGATTTGTTAATAATTCGTGTTTTAGTTATTTATTTCAAAAGTGCTTTACTTATGTAAGAAAACGATTGAAAACATTAATAAATCTAGAGGTTATTACTATTTATAAATTTACTCAGCAGCTAGCATACAAATGCTAGGCAATTAGTTGTTTATTGGTGCAGGAACAGGGCGTACTTGAGAGAAGAAGACAAATCCGAGGAAAAATTACAAATATCCGAGTGAGAAAGCATAAAGCCGAGCGAGAATTTACAAATCCGAGTGAGTCTTCGTATATCCGACTGAAAGGAGTCCAAAAGACCGACTGAGCGAGACTTCCTAAAAGGTTGACCAAAAAGAATTAACGAAAAGCTGACTGCAAAGATTTCTAAGATACCGACTCCAAAAGAAAACAAGGAACCGATTGAAAATAAACAGAAAAATCCGAGCGTCCATTTCAGAAATGCTGATTGAAAAGACAATTCGCTTAAGCGATAGACAAATTCGCTCGGGCGAGGGTCAAAGTTCTTTCAAGCGTGACCTCAAAACATCATTCATTCGCCCAAGCTTCGCCATAACGCTTAAGCGAGAAAGCAACACTGCAGTGCACTCCCGAGCTCGCTTAAGCGAGAGTTTAACCCGTTCAAGCGAGAACCCAGTTGCTGAAGCGTAGAGGAAACACTATTCCTTTCCTCTAACATTATACTCGGCGCAGTGCTATTTCCACTTCCATTGCCTTCTCTTCTACTGCTGCACCCTTAGTAACTGAAGTAGTAAGCTGTTAATTAGTTGGTGCTGTGCTGTAAATTAGCTAAGGATGAGCTGGATCCTGTTAAGAGCTGAGCTGTAATTAGTTGATCACTCTGTAAACTATGTAACTAGTTAGTTCTGTCGTTAACTTAAGTTTCCTAAGTTATCAGTTAAGTTAGTTAGGTAGAAGCATATATATATAGGTTGTACATATTCTGTAAACAGAGAGAACAGGGAGAACAGAGATAGATACATAGAATACAATTCATTCACAACTTTGTACATCTCACTACGTAATTTTCTCTCTCTAAATCCTCTCCTCCATGACGTTCCACAATCCTTCGATGGAACCGAAGTCAATGGAGTTCTAATTCCCTAAGGTTGGGATTGCGAAGGTTAGCAATGGAGTCTTGAAGCTGTGAGCGAGGAAATCGACTTCTAGATCCTGAGACGAACAAGCTGAGGAGTGGAACAAAATCGCTGGATTGACAAATCCAGAACTGATGAAGAACTTCGCCAGTGAGGAATCATGTTGAAGCTTAGGTAACTTCCAGCTTTCTAACTAGTTCAGGCCTAATCAATTTAGGTGAATAGTTAGAGTTCAACCTCCAATTTTGCATTAGATTCTTAGGTTAATTGAGCACTTAAGGAATTAAGGTTCGATGCTTAAGGATTAGTGTTTTTCACCTAAGGAATTAGGGAATAACCACAAGCGGATTGTCCTCTGGATCATGGAGTTTGATTATACTTTAATTGCATGTTTCTTGGTGAATTGTGAACCGAAGCAATCCTGACCTGTTTTCTATTAATCACCTTTCACATTTCATTTTAACTCTGTTTCTGAAAATACAAAAACAACTATAAAACACTAAAACAACCAAAAACCGAATGAAATTCATGTATTTTCTGTTGGTTCAGCTTGTACTAATCCAAGATTGAGGTACTTACCACAATCCCTGTGGGACGATCAAATATTCTACAATTTTAACGACTGGTGCGCTTGCCAAAGTATAAATCCGAGAGTCATTTTGTTTTTACTAAGATTTTCACCACCACGTTAATGGCTCGGGATTTTAGCATCACATCATATGTGGGATAGGATTTAAAATGGTTCGGGGTTTGTTGTTAAAGTGTAATATTGTGGTGTTCTTCTCCCAACAAAGTTTGAAAACATAAAAAATTTACCTTGACTTTTAATATCTAATTAATGATATCCTTAATATTATTTACTGGATTAAGGGCGCCACAACTTGTAGTGACTGGGGTATGCTTGTAATAATTTATATATATATATATATATATATTGGGTGAACCTATATATTGCTTGATTATCTAAGGAATTATTAATATATGGTGAATAACTGAGATAAGATTGACTGAATGTTAATTGATGATAATTATTGTGAACTTGTAATAATGCATGAGAAACTATACAGTGTTATGTGGAATATAATATGTGTAATTTGTTGAGGTAATTATTAATGATTTAGATATAATGGGATTATAGTGGTAAAGCTGAGCATTGTTGTAATGTTGTGTAGTATTCATAATTATGATGTTGCATGTGAATTCCATGTATTTAAGTGAAGTAAAATATTGTATAAAGATTAGTAGAAACGTTTATCAATGATTAAGATGAGAATGAGTCGTGCTTGATAACATTGAACTATATCGTGAATAAGTGTGATTCTAGATTGGAATTGTATGATAATTATGATGATTGGGTTGAATGATGAATGGACAAGTTGGTGTCCCGGTAAGGTCCATCGCAGAAGATTGATTGAGACGATTGGATGTGATTGTAGTTGTGTGAATGAACATATAAGAACCTTGCGGGGATGCTGATGAACGTGTATTGTGAATTGATATGTTATAACTATGATTGCAATTATGAACTCGAAATTGAGCGACTTATCAAGACTTTGTCCTTAACATCATCAAAAGAAATCAAATAATAAAGATATCACATATCAAATCAATAAAGAATGCTATAGAATATAATCATCATTTAGAAAGTAACAAGTTATTCATAATCTAAGAGATATGGTAGATACAAGGTTACTTAGTTCGCTATTTAAGTATTAGCTTGGAATTTTGAGTATAAAAATAAAGTTACAAACTTTGTTAAGAAACGATAAATGTTTTGAAAAGAATTTTTAGTAAAATATAGCTCTAAGGAATAAGGAAGTAAATTAGGTCAATTATTTGTTAAACCGTAAAAAAGTGATTTAATATTTCATAAATTAATTATTAAAGACCGAGGAACAAAGTTTTATGGTAGTAAATACAATAGAACAGTGTACATAGTAAGGGTCCAAAATAATAACTATATATATTTTTCCTCTAAGTATGAATATTATAAACAAAATTTTCTTAGTAACTCTTAACTTATACAATAATCAAGAAATAAGGATAAAATAATAAATAAGGGAACTAAAATGAGTAATTACAATTAGCTACTTTATTTTTATGATATAAGGTATTTATTTTGAAAGAATAATAACTCTAAAAGTTCTACATGGTATTTCTATTTAATCGGTACCTAAGTATGACTAGATAGATCGATAAAAAGATTGACGCTAAATAGGTTATCTACACGGAAGTAAGGTGAATAATTGAAATTAGTAGAGATAAGTTATGTAGTAAAGGCCTTAAGGGCGCCAATTTTAACATTAAGGACAAAGGACTAGTCAGGGAAGGACCTTACCTAGTGACAGTAATGAAATTGATTTAAGTAATAAGGCTAAAGAGAATGAAATATGAATTGTCATGCATCATGTGCATTAGGGTTGAGTTCTGTGGTGACATCCTAGAGCATACAATGACGGGGTACATTGAAGAACATGTTCGTTGTGATCCATGAAGTGGGGTCTTAGGAGTACGAATGGCTCAAGCGCCTAAGGGACCCAGTCTAGCACCCAATGTCAGATAGTCCATGGCAAGCCCACTATACTTTGACTCAAGCGAGTGTTTCTAAGGCCGTGGAGACCCAATTCCTATTTGTGTGGTTACCTAGGGCGTGACATGTATGGATCCAATTGTTTATTGTCGAGGGCTATGAATGCCTCATACCTAGAAAGGTGGTTAGTGGAACTGGCAAACTTCGATCACTCTAGCGATGGTATTGTTGATGATGTATTGGTTGTTGATTGTGTAACAGCCCTGATTTTTGACAATAGGAAACCAGACCCTCAGGAGTCTGAGGACACTCTGTTGAGCTTTTGATAAGAAGCTCGAGGCTTCGGCCTGTTCCCCGAACAATTTAGAATGAGAAAATAGAGAGAAGCAGAGTTTAATCTGAAAGATAAGAATACCGAGAGAATGTAATGAGTGAGAAAAATAGAAATAAGAAAATAATAAATTATATTCGACAATACTGTTTAATCAAAAATAATACGTTAACGACGATTATTTTGGGTGCAAATTAATTTATCATTATATTTATTTAATAATTATTTTCTGTCGACAATATTTAATGTATAAATAATTATAAAATTTATTTTGAAATTAGATATTTTAAATTAATTATTTAATAATTATATTTAATAATAAAATATTGTCGGGTTTCTCGAATTTGAACTGTGGGACTCAGCTTGAGGTCAGACTCTGACCGTTCGAACCAAGACTAGTGATCCAGTAGGGATACTAGTCCTATTAGAATCTCTCTACGAAGAATCAAGGGTGTCTGATGTAACACCCCGAATTTTATAAAAACGAATAATTGATGGAAATGAATAATAAATAATTGTATGTGAGTTGATTTGTGTCCCAAAAATATTAGAATGATTAAATGGGGATTTATTATGGATATTTATGAATTACTGAGCTTAAGTGAGATAAAATTATACCCGGTTAGAATATGAGTGTCGGACCAAGTATCTCCGATTGAGATGCCGTTGGTCAGGGCTGTTAAGAATATTATTGGGGATCCGAATCTATATTCAGAATAATTTTTGGAATTAGTATTGAGCCTGAACTGTGAGCCTGTTTGTTATAAAACGGTGAAATTTTAATGTGAAGCAAAATGATAAAAATATAAACTCTCACTTTCTCTTCTCTTTTCACGTCACTTCTTCTTCTCCTTCTTCTTCTTATTCTTTTCATTTCCTCTTCTACTCATCTTCTTCTTCTTCTTCTTCTAAAAACCCTATGCATGGTAGTGTGCGTTCTCCTTCTTCATCTTCGTTTTCCTTCAAGCTTGGAAGAGATGACAATGGTGATTAGAAGCTCTCCCTCTCCCTTGTATTTTCGTTCTCTTTCTCTCATTCTTGGAGCTCACTCCCTTTTGCTTGAGGTAAAGCTTCCTTTCCATTTTCTTGAGCTCTAACCCTTGGTTATGTGTTTGGGTTGTTGGGAGAGTGTTAAATATGTATGGGTAGATCTTGGAGAGGCATTTATGATGAGAAACCCTAAGGTGGGGTGTTGTTATTATGACATTAATGGTGGGTTATTATATGTGTAAGGAGTTAATACTTGGATGAGTGGAAAATGAATGAGCATTTATGGTGTTGTTGGGTTTTAGTGAAACCCTAACTTTAATAAATTGGGGAAAGTGTGAAATATGAATAGAATGTATGTTTAATGATGATAGAGAATGATATTAATGATGAATGATGGCCATTAATGGTGATTAATGAACATTGGAGAATGTTGTTGGGTTTTGATGGAAACCCTTGCCTTAAGAATTTGAGAAAATGTATATATTGTGACTTGAAGGTTGAATTGGAAGTGAATGGGTGATGTTTGATATATATGTTGTTAGTTATAGTGATGAACAGTGATGAACATTGTAGATAATCCTTAATGGTGGAATCAATGGATATACATATTGGTATGATAAGATTGTGACTTGATAAGGTTCTAGACCATTGTGGTGTGCCATTTAAATTTGAATGATTAATTGTGATTATTGAAGGATATGAGGGCTAAGTTGGATATAGAGTAACAATGATGATGTTTGAAGGATTGAGGTGATTTGAGACTACATTATGTAATGGGTAAGATGATGATGCTGTTGGATTAGTTGGTCTTTAAGATCTAGAGGATCTTGGCTTTGGGAAAGGAATTCCCGAAGCCTAATACAATTATATAACTTGGTGTTTAGCAAGTCTAGGACTTGGGGTTGAGCTTGATGATAAGTTAACAAATGGTTAGAACTATGATGATTATTGATTATGTGTACGCATATGTATGTATGTAGATTGTGTTCCGGGTGATGCAATGGAGCATTCGAAGCATTGGAATCGTTTCGGCTCTTCCCTCAAGGTAGGAAAGGAGTTAACATTCAAATTACATGAGTAAATTTGTGAGTGATTTGATGTATGTGTTAAATACTCATGCTTGCCTTGCCCTGTGTATGTATTGAATTAATTGAATTAGTGAGTTGATGATTATTGAGGATGATTCGTATGAATATGTGTATTTGTTGTGGCAAGGTATGAATACATGTATATAAGATGATGATGAGCCTGAATTCAATATGAATAATAAGTTTGGAATGTAAATTCATAAGTATGAATGTTGAACAGGCTGTATATGCCTTTCATGATATGTATGAACTGTAGGATAAATCCAAATGTGGTTTATAATGAGAAATTCCGAGTGAGAACTCTTAGAACGAGTTGAATGTGCCTCAAATATCGTATATGATGTGTTGGATATGATTAAATTGGCTTTGAATGTGATTTCATATACTAAGTGGTGAGAGCTTTTATTTTCTGCGTAAGTGCTGATATTCTCGCTCAGGCGAGAAGGGATCTTGCTCAGGCGAGGATCCCCTATATTGGTATAATGGTCTCTGGACCATTTTCGCTCAGGCGAGTGAGTGTTCCGCTCGAGCGAGTAGAGTGTGTTGTGATCAGGTGAGGTTCTAGACGAATCTCGCTCAAGCGGGCGTGGCTGCGTTTGAGCGAGCAAGGGAGGACATTGATTCTGGATGAATTCCGCCCGAGTGGGGACTTAGAAAATAATACATGATCTGTGGTGAAACATCCTAATTTTTAGGGGAAAAAAAATTTTCTCGAATTAATTAGAAAATAACCTGGATCCATAATAAAAACACTCCCTTATATGAAGGTAAGAGAGCTGGCCCCATGGCCAAAAAGAAAAAGAAAAGGAGGCAAGGGAATTAAAACCATTCACACGGAAGCACCGACAGCGCCTGAGCGAACCACCATACAGCGTGCACTCTCTCAAGCGAGACCCAATCCGCCTGGGCGAGACGCCTAACTCGCTCGGACGAGCACACAATCGCTTGGGCGATACCACGACAAACGCCTTCCAGCAATACACATTCGTTGGAGCGAGTCCACCATTCGCTGAAGCGAGAAGCCTCACTCGACAAAACCACCACTCGGCATCGAGACATCCAAACACTTGGTAAACGACTAAGTCTACTCGGGATCCATTCCTAAGGCCACTCGGTATAAGGGTTCCAACACTCAGGAAATGACCCCATCACACCTACATTCTATAACATAGCCTTTTATATTTATCCCCCAAGGTACACACCTGATTCGCCCGGTAAGGAGGGTTATTTCACTCGGATTCCATAAACTCTCACTCGAAATATTCCCCCGCTCGGAACTTATACATGTTTTCACTCGGAATCCATTAAGCCTATGCGCTCGGGAATCTTTCCACTAAGTTACTCACCAGAATGTCTCGAAGGGAACTCCCCTAAGAGTTCGTCTAAGAGTTCTTCTCTCGGAAGGAACTCATACAAATGAATCTCGCTCGACTCTTATACCTACTTTTGCTCGGGAATACTCAGACTCATATTCACTCGGGGAGTAGTAACTAACTCACTCGGAACCACTCAGCCATTTCAGCCTCTCAACACTTGGAATGAATTATTATCTTCCCTTTCCCCAGCAACCACTCGGCTCCGCTACTGCCCATAGACACACTAACCTCCTACGCTCGTAAGGTATACCCATACATCCATATTTACCGCTCGGGCGTCACCTTCAGTATAGAAGAACACACGATATATATATATATAGGGAAGCATTTAAATAATTACAAGAGTTTCATCATGTCTTCTGTCACCCGAGGGTGTTCAAGTTCTAACGTAAATGCTAAAACCAAAATATGAGCCGGCCAAGGCTTAACAGGACCTTACACACAGTATATACATATACACATATATTCAGAAGCACTCGGCTGTTTTGTTCTGCACTCAGCTCCTCCTTCAAGCTTCATTCCAAGAGATGTTCACTGAAAATGTAGCCACTGCAAGGGTGAGCTTTTTACATGTAAAATGACAATCAAGGACTCGGTATCAGATCCAGTATGCACACTTACTTTCATTCAATCGTTTTCAGGTTAACTAAGGCCATGCCAGTCAGAATAACATCTATAGCATACATACTACGTCTAGTTCATCTTTACACATACATACACATGCATCCACACACTCGGAAATCATTCATAACACCCAACACATACTATGCGTACTACCCTAGTCAACCTCATATCTACATGCATGCCTGCGGATCTAACTCGAGTGATGACTTCCAGTTACAGTTTCCCCCATTATTGGCCCCTCGTCCTTCAGCTCTTCCCGCGTGGTACCGGCCTCCCATTGGCGTCTCGAGACTCCTCTCTAGCTCCTACGGCTACCACGAGCCCCTTCAGGATCTAGCCAAGGTCTGTAGCTGAAAGTCATCCCCTCGGGGATTTTGACCTTCCACGGGTCACCCCATTCTTACTCATGCAGCTAATGCGTTTACTGGCAAGCATCATCACACAACCGATACCTCCTTCACAACCATTAAGTAAGAACAGATTCAACACAACCTTTATATTTGTTTTATCAGTCACACCAATATGTCAACAATCAGACAATCAAGTCATAGCATCTAGTAAATCAACTATCGAGTACACATTCATATTCTCATAGTGTTAACAGAGATAAAACCATGCATTGCATTCGTCATTACCCAAGGCCGACAGACTACACTACTACCATGTTGATTACATGCAATTGTTGCATAACCACTGTAATATATACAGAATCCAGAATCATCAGTCATGCATAAAATCCAGTCATTATAAACACATACACACATACTCAAAGCAGTACATTCATCTGGTACCGTTCATGGACCATGCATTTGACATACAAGCGCCCCCTACCTACAGAAGGAACTCAAGAAGCTTTTCTGCTCTCAACGTTGGGTCTGACGCTCTTCTTCTATTTCGTTCGGTCTTCCTTCGCTCCGTCGTACTCTGCACTCGGTTCGGGAATGGAGCGTTGTCCTTCCTCTGCCTCAACGATCGTCCTTCACCAGTTGGAGGGGCTCTGACCTTCCTCCAGCACCACCGTCGTGATCTCCGGAAGCGAAGGGCAAGAACAAAAAAGAGGATGGAGGCGAAGAAGGAAAGGGGAATGAAGTAGTGGGAAAAGGATGAGTATTCACGGTGGTACAGGGCATATATATGCATGCGAAGGAAAGGAAGTAGGATGGGAAAACGTGAGTCGCAGCCCACTCACGTAACGCGCCAATCAGAAACAGCCATCTTTCACCAACTCAGCTTTAATTAACTTGTCATTATTCCTTAAGCTAATCTGATTATAATTAACAATTAACTTCTTATTTTTGAATCAAATCTTAATGGTTTATTTTTCATTCGGCATTTAGCTTTAAAATTGGGATGTTACAGTTCTCCCCCACTCAAAAAGAATTTCGTCCTCGAAATTCAGTCGGTAACTCACACGAAATTCAGTCGGTAACTCACCTTAGTAAACAACTCGGGGTACTGCTGTCTCATGGCGTCTTCGCGTTCCCAGGTACAAGAGGTAGTCCTGCCTTGCTGCCACTCTACTTCAACCAGTTGTACGTTCTTGCTTCTCAACCGCTTTACCGATCGGTCCACGATTCTTATCGGTATAGTCATAGTGGTCAGGTCCTCCTTGATTTCCACTTCGTCATCAGGCATTATGTGGTTGGGGTCATGCAGACACTTCTTTAGTTGAGACACATGAAACACGTTTTGCAATCGGGATAAGTGGGTCGGTAGTGCTATACGATATGCCATGGAGCCGACTCGTTCTAACACCTCATAAGGCCCAGTGTATCGAGGGCTCAACTTTCTGCTTTTTAAGGCTCGTCCGACCCCTTTACTCGGTGAAGTCCTTAAAAATACCTTGTCTCCGACTGAAAACTCTAATGGTCTGGTTCATTTGTTATGGTAGCTCTTCTGCCTGTCCTGAGATGCCTTCATTCTTTCCTTTATCATCCGGATCTGTTCTGATGTTTGCTTTACAATTTCGGGTCCCAATAGCAGACTCTCACCCGTCTCCGACCAACAAAGTGGGGTTCGGCATCTTCGTCCATATAGTGCTTAGTAGGGTGCCATACCAATACTGTTGTGGTGACTGTTATTGTATGTAAACTCAATCAAGGGAAGGTACTGTTCCCAATCTCCACCGTGCTCCAACACACACACCCTTAGCAGGTCTTCCAAGCTTTGAATCGTTCGCTCAGATTATCCATCCGATTGAGGGTGGTAAGCGGAACTAAGCCAAAGTCTCGTGCCCATTTCCTGGTGCAGGCTGGTCCAAAATCAGGACGTGAACCTAGGATCCCTATCTGATACGATAGAAGTCGGTATACCATGCAGTCGGACAATTTCTTGAATGTAAATCCGTGCTAACCTATGCATCGGGTACTTCATGTTCACAGGCAGGAAGTGTGCACTCTTCGTCAGTCGGTCAATAATGACCCAAATTGCATCATGGCCCGCTCGGTTTCTTGGCAACCCCATGATGAAGTCCATAGCAATTGAGTCCCATTTCCACACGGGAATCTCTAGGGGCTGCAATGCACCATACGGCTTCTGGTGCTCGACCTTCGACTTTTGACAGGTAATACACTGAGCCACATATTCTGCCATATCCCTCTTTAGTCCGGGCCACCAGAACTGTGTTCTCAGGTCATGGTACATCTTTGTGGTACCCGGGTGGATACTTAACAAACTCTTGTGAGCCTCATCAAGCACCATTCTGCTCAATTCTCCTCCACCCGGTACGTATATTCTTTTTCTTACTTGGAAGATTCCATCCGTTCCCTCGGTCAAGGACAAATCCTTACCTTTGGTCTGAGTTTCCTTCATGTCGGCCAAGTAGGAATCTGACTGCTTCTGCTCATACACAGATTTCAAGAAGTCGTTGGTAATCCTCAGCGTGCCGATCGTCATTGTCTGAGAGGAGGGGATGTCAACATGTAAGTTCATGTCTCGGAACTGTTCTAATAGTTCTACCTCCTTCACCATCATCACTGCTACATGAAGGGATTTCTGACTCAATGCGTCGGCAATAACGTTTGCCTTGCCCGGGTGGTACTTTAGCTCGAAATCATAATCCTTTAGAAATTCCATCCATCTCCTCTGCCTCATGTTCAGCTCCTTCTGCTCGAATAAGTATTTGAGGCTCTTGTGATCACTGTATACTTCAAATCTGGACCCGAACAAATAATGCCTCTAGATTTTTAACGCGAACACCACAGCTACCAATTCCAAGTCGTGGGTCAGATAATGCTGCTCGTGAGGTCTCAATTGTCGAGAGGCATACGCTATCACCTGGTCTTTCTGCATTAGCACGCATCCTAATCCGAGTCCTGATACATCACAATAAACCACGAAGCTCTTTTGCAAGTCAGGTAATACCAACACTGGGGCAGTCGTCAACTTGTCTTTCAGCCCTCGGAAACTGCTTTCGCACTCGGAACTCCACAAGAAGTGAATGTTTTTCTGAGTCAACTTAGTTAGTGGCAAAGCCAACTTAGAAAAACCCTCAATGAACCTCATATAATAACCTGCCAGGCCCATAAAGCTCCTTATCTCCGAGACCGACTTGGGTCTCTCCCATGCCATTATAGTTGTCACCTTCGCAGGGTCCATCGAGACACCTTCCTCGGAAATCACATCTCCGAGGAAATGGATTTTATCCATCCAGAAATCGCACTTTGAAAGCTTCGCAAACAACTGCTTCTCCCTTAACACTTGGAGTATCGCTTGGAGGTGTCCTTCATGCTCCTCAGGAGTCTTCGAGTAGACTAAGATATCATCGATGAAGATTACTACGAATCGGTCTAGATATGGGTGGAATATGCTGTTCATGTAATTCATGAAGACAGCAGGGGCGTTTGTCACACCGAACGGCATCACTACATACTCGTAGTGACCATACCGAGTCCTAAAGGCAGTCTTTGGGATATTCGAGTCCTTCACTCGGATTTGGTGGTATCCCGATCGCAGGTCAATCTTTGAGAAGACTAAGGCTCCACGCAGTTGGTCGATTAAGTCATCAATTTGGGGCAACGGGTATCGGTTCTTAATCGTGAGTTTGTTTAGCTGTCGGTAATCTATACAAAGTCTTATGCTGCCATCCTTCTTCTTAACAAGCAGCACAGGTGCGCCCCATGGAGATACACTCGGTCTAATGAATTGTTTTCCGAGTAACTCATCTACTTGCTTCTTCAGCTCGGCCAATTTAGTTGGGGACATTCTATAAGGTGCACTGGAGACTGGCTCGGCTCCAGGAATCAAGTATATAGAGAATTCAACTTCTCTATTGGGAGGGACACTCGGTACGTTCTCGGGAAATACTTCTGGGAATTCACAGACAGTCGGGATTTCGTTCACTCGGGTTTTGCTTTCACCCTCGGTTAAACAAAGCATCATAAACAGTTGAGCTATGCCTTGTGCCGTGTCGTCCTCATTGTGCTGTCTCGGAAAGATTACCCTTCGGTTTCTACAATCCACTAACACCTTGTTGGCTGAAAGCCAATCTATGCCGAGCACGATATCAAGGCCCTTCAAAGGCACACACACAAGATCGAAGGTAAAACTCCGATCGTCCAACACAAACGTTATATCCTTACACATTATTGATGTCAACACCTTAGGGCCAGTCGGGTTGGTTACTTCCAAAATCCGATCCATATCCACAGTCGGTAATCGCAGTCGTCTCACACACTCATCAGCTACAAAGGAGTGGGTGGCTCCAGAATCAAAAATTACATTAAGTGTATATTTACCGAGTAGGCACTTACTCTGTACCAAGTCATTCGCCTGTGCCGCATCTTCCGCGTTGATTGCGTAAACTCTTCCAGCAGTTGGTTGGTTGGTGTCTCTCTTCCAGTTATTTGGGGCAAACATCATATTCCCTCTGGCTCTGCTGCCTCTACCGCTCGGTCCTTGGTTATCGTTGCCTCGGTTTCTCTCTTGGAAACCTCCATGACGTGCATTGGGGTTTACTTGACGAAGTTGGGGGCAGTCGGGGTAAATGTGTCCCTTCTCCTGGCAATGAAAGCACTTGACCTCTGTACCATTGCAATTCTAAGCAAAGTGGTCACCCCCACATTTAAAACACTTGCCATACCTTGGTCATCCACTTATCTGTCTCCCTTGGTTACTGCGATCTTGATATCTGGTAAAGGGTTCATTTCTTCCCACGTTTCCTGGCCTCTTGAAACGTGACTGCTGAGGCCTCAAGTAATGGTTGGCTCTGCTGCTCTGGCCTGAGTGGGCCTTGTCATCTTCTTCAAATATCCTACATTTGTTCACCAATGCAGGAAAACTCCTGATCTCTTGATATCTGCAGGCCCTCTTAATATCTGATCTCAACCCATTTTCAAATTTAAGGCACTTGGAGCTCTCCGTCCCTGGTTGTTGGAAAGGTGGGTAGAATAGGCACAGCTCTTCGAACCGAGTCGCATACTCTTCCACAGTCATGGAGCCCTACTTCAACTCCATAAACTCCAACTCCTTCCGACTCCTTACTGTGTCGGGGAAATACTTCTCTAAGAAGCATGTCTTGAAATTGTTCCATGTCAGCTGAGCATCATCATCAGGGAATCAATTTCTGGCTATCTTCCACCAAT
Organism: Clitoria ternatea; assembly: GCA_037962975.1. Taxonomy (NCBI): domain Eukaryota; kingdom Viridiplantae; phylum Streptophyta; class Magnoliopsida; order Fabales; family Fabaceae; genus Clitoria; species Clitoria ternatea. Next base: position 81,903,794 of record CM075672.1, read on the forward strand.
TCTCCGCTTCATCTCGCAGCATATACACTACATATTCCACCTTTTGGGCCTCGGTACAACGAAGACCCCCAAAAATTCTTTCCAGCTCCTGAGTCCATTTGAAAGCTGCCTCCGGGTTACGTCCTCCCTGAAACTCACTCGGCTTCCTCTTCAGGAAGCGGTCTAGCACGTGGCCATCCTCAGCTCGAGTCTGACCCTGCCTCTCAAACACGTCCGCAAAGCGTTGGAATGCTGTGGCTATAGCCTCCATGCTTTGGCGATGCGTCATCCCTTATCCTGAAATTAACATTCAAGGATAAGTATACCGAGTCACTCATTACCAATCGGATTTCAGCCTAATGTTCAGTATCTTAACACGGCATACTATTTCTATATGTTATACAATCAATCGGACCAAGAGGGGAACAACCTCCTATCCACAAGTCAATATTAATCAGGCTCAACTCATATCACAATCATGATGACCACTCAGTCAGAAAGCACACAACCGCTTACTCTCGGTAAGCATACCTTGGCCTTGGACCTTTCGGTCTGCTCTGATACCAAAATGAAACATCCTAATTTTTAGGGGAAAAAAATTTCTCGAATTAATTAGAAAATAACCTGGATCCATAATAAAAACACTCCCTTATATGAAGGTAAGAGAGTTGGCCCCATGGCCAAGAAGAAAAAGAAAAGGAGGCAAGGGAATTAAAACCATTCACACGGAAGCACCGACAGCGCCTGAGCGAACCACCATACAGCGTGCACTCGCTCAAGCGAGACCCAATCCGCCTGGGCGAGACGCCCAACTCGCTCGGACAAGCACACAATCTCTTGGGCGATACCACGACAAATGCCTTCCAGCAATACACATTCGCTGGAGCGAGTCCACCATTCGCTGAAGCGAGAAGCCTCACTCGGCAAAACCACCACTCGGCATCGAGACATCCAAACACTTGGTAAATGACTAAGTCCACTCGGGATCCATTCCTAAGGCCACTCGGTATAAGGGTTCCAACACTCAGGAAACGACCCCATCACACCTACATTCTATAACATAGCCTTTTATATTTATCCCCCAAGGTACACACCTGATTCGCCTGGTAAGGAGGGTTATTTCACTCGGATTCCATAAACTCTCACTCGAAATATTCCCCCGCTCGGAACTTATACATGTTTTCACTCGGAATCCGTTAAGCCTATGCGCTCGGGAATCTTTCCACTAAGTTACTCGCCAGAATGTCTCAAAGGGAACTCCCCTAAGAGTTCGTCTAAGTGTTCTTCTCTCGGAAGGAACTCATACAAATGAATCTCGCTCGACTCTTATACCTACTTTTGCTCGGGAATACTCAGACTCATATTCACTAGGGGAGTAGTAACTAACTCACTCGGAACCACTCAGCCATTTCAGCCTCTCAACACTTGGAATGAATTATTATCTTCCCTTTCCCCAGCAACCACTCGGCTCCGCTATTGCCCATAGACACACTAACCTCCTACGCTCGTAAGGTATACCCATACATCCATATTTACCGCTCGGGCGTCACCTTCAGTATAGAAGAACACACGATATATATATATATCTATAGGGAAGCACTTAAATAATTACATGAGTTTCATCATGTCTTCTGTCACCCGAGGGTGTTCAAGTTCTAACGTAAAGGCTAAAACCAAAATATGAGCCGGCCAAGGCTTAACAGGACCTTACACACAGTATATACATATACACATATATTCAGAAGCACTCGGCTGTTTTGTTCTGCACTCAGCTCCTCCTTCAAGCTTCATTCCGAGAGATGTTCACTGAAAATGTAGCCACTGCAGGGGTGAGCTTTTTATATGTAAAATGACAATCAAGGACTCGGTATCAGTGCCAGTATACACACTTACTTTCATTCAATCGTTTTCAGGTTAACTAAGGCCATGCCAGTCAGAATAACATCTATAGCATACATACTACGTCTAGTTCATCTTCACACATACATACACATGCATCCACACACTCGGAAATCATTCATAACACCCAACACATACTATGCGTACTACCCTAGTCAACCTCATATCTACATGCATGCCTGTGGATCCGACTCGAGTGATGACTTCCAGTTACAGTTTCCCCCATTACTGGCCCCTCGTCCTTCAACTCTTCCCGCGTGGTACCGGCCTCCCATTGGCGTCTCGAGACTCCTCTCTAGCTCCTACGGCTACCACGAGCCCCTTCAGGATCTAGCCAAGGTCTGTAGCTGAAAGTCATCCCCTCGGGGCTTTTGACCTTCCACGGGTCACCCAATTCTTACTCATGTAGCTAATGCATTTACTAGCAAGCATCATTACACAACCGATACCTCCTTCGCAACCATTAAGTAAGAACAGATTCAACACAGCCTTTATATTTGTTTTATCAGTCACACCAATATGTACAACAATCGGACAATCAAGTCATAGCATCTAGCAAATCAACTATCGAGTACACATTCATATTCTCACAGTGTTAACAGAGATAAAACCATGCATTGCATTCGTCATTACCCAAGGCCGACAGACTACACTACTACCATCTTGATTACATGCAATTGTTGCATAACCACTGTAATACATACAGAATCCAGAATCATCAATCATGCATAAAATCCAGTCGTTATAAACACATACACACACACTCAAAGCAGTACATTCATCCGATACCGTTCGTGGACCATGCATTTGATATACAAGCGCCCCCTACCTACAGAAGGAACTCAAGAAGCTTTTCTGCTCTCGATGTTGGGTATGACGCCCTTCTTCTATTTCGTTCGGTCTTCCTTCGCTCCGTCGTACTCTACACTCGGTTGGGGAATAGAGCGTTGTCCTTCCTCTGCCTCAACAATCATCCTTCACTAGTTGGAGGGGCTCTGCCTTCCTCCAGCACCACCGTCATGATCTCCGGAAGCGAAGGGCAAGAACAGAAAAGAGGATGGAGGTGAATAAGGAAAGGGGAATGAAGTAGTGGGAAAAGGATGAGTATTCACGGTGGTACAGGGCATATATATGCATGCGAAGAAAAGGAAGTAGGATGGGAAAACATGAGTCGCAACCCACTCACGTAACTCGCCAATCACAAACAGCCATCTTTCACCAACTCAGCTTTAATTAACTTGTCATTATTCCTTAAGCTAATCTGATTATAATTAACAATTAACTTCTTATTATTGAATCAAATCTTAATGGTTTATTTTTCATTCGGCATTTAGCTTTAAAATTGGGATGTTACATGTGGTGAATTTCCGAGTGAAATTCCGTGTGGGCTATGCCAAGGCAGAACCCTCCGAGTGAGGGAATGGATAAAATTCCGAGTGAGAGGTCTCCCTGTGTGATATTCCGAGCAGTGGAGTTTCGAGTGGAAATTCCTGAGTTCCAAGTAACTCGTTCCGAGTAGAGCCCCTCCATGTGTGTGATTCCGAGTGGGGATGCCAGCGAGTGGGAACACATGGGGTGTTGTCCAGAAGTATTCTGGAATAACTTCACTCGTGGGAGAATGAAAGGAAGTTAGTTTTTGGAATGAGTTACCAAGTGGAAAACCGAATGAGAAAAGACTCAGTCTGGAGTATTTTCCTAGTGGGAACCCGAGGGTGATGAGTCGATTTTGGTATGAATTGCCGAGTGAGGACCGATCGAGTGATGAGTCGGTTTTAGAGAAATTACCAAGTGTAAAACTGATTGAGATGACTCAGGTTTAAAATAAATTGCCGAGTGAAAGGTCAAGTGAGAGACGAGTCGACTTTGATTGATTTTGCCGAGTTGAAAACCAAGTAAGATGAGTCGGTGTTGAGATAAATTACCGAGTGAACGGTCAATCAAATGATGAGTCAGTTTTAGAGTAATTAGCCGAGTGATAGACTATGTGAGTATGAGTCGGCCCTGGAATGATTTGGTTGAATGAATAATGGGTCGGTCTTGAGGGATTCTTTCAAGTTAAAACCCGAGTGACGGGAGTCAGTTTTGGTGGGACTTTGCTGATTGAAAACCCAAGTGTTGGGGAGCCTAGTTGAACGAGAGGGCATATACTTAGCAGTGTGAAGTTGCTCCTGGAATGATTTAGTTGGATGAAGGACCGAATGGGAGGAATCGGCCTAGATCAGGTCCACTAAGTAGAAACTGAGTGTTGGGGAAATACGACCTCTGGTCAGATTTCGCTTAAGCGAGTGGACTCCTCGCTCAAGCGAGCGAGGGTGGAAATGGTTACTGGTGTAATTTCGCCCAAGCGAGTGACTGGGTGTGTGGTGCTTCGCCCAAGCGAGCAACCTGGAATTTGGTACTGCCTTGATTCCGCCCGAGCGAGATAGGCTCGCTCAAGCGAGACTGGGCCTGATACTTAAAACCCTTCTCTTTGTTCAGGGAAAACTCGGGGCACTCAAGTGAACTGCCCCCGTCTCGCTCAAGCGGAGGTGAATCTCGCTTGAGCGAGATACCCAAAACTTAGGATTTTGCTGATCCCTCAATAACTGATGCCGAGCCCCATTCCCTCATTTTATGAGATATCTATGGAAAAGTATGTGTGGTAATTACTGATGGTATGCCACCATGGGGAAATAAAATTAATTGAGGTATACGGGACAATCTAATTGTGATGTTTTCACCACTAAGAGTGGGATAAGAGGGGATGATGAGGAAATTTTAATAATGAGACTATATGACATATTTTAAGACAATGATGATAAATAATGAGAGGGAAATCCCACTAAAGGAATGTGTGATAACATTGATGAATATTAACTAATGATGCAAACATAATGTGGTTGATACAAGTAATTGACTTATATGTGTATGAGGCAATGATGATTGCTATATATATATATACGTTCCAAAAATGCCCTGTTATCACATGTGTGGCTTATTATTATGATGCTTGCTATGCCTTTGATATCCATGTGTGGATTGTTATGAATGATGTTTGTGGCCATTGAGATGCCAATTATATGAATGATGTGCCTTGAGGGGCTTGTAAATGATTACAAATAATTATTAAAATGCCAAAATTAAATTATATCCCTAATTGAGAGGGTGAGATATCCTTGAGAGGTTGTTGAGCATATGCATTATTGCATCTTGCATTCATGGCATGGCATAGCATTGGTATTATGTGGTTGCGATCACAGTGATGAAAGATCCTGCGGGATTCTATGAAGGGAGTACCCCTTGTGAGGCGGGAAACCAACTTGATGATGACATGATATTGTAATGGTGGTTGCGATCACCTGATTATGGAATGTGAAAGGCCCTGCAGGGACCATTGTATAATGATGAGCCAGTGATTACGATCACTTGGTATTTGATATAATAAAGGGCTTGCGAGCACCTATGATGCCCATGGTTGCGATCATGAGGCGGGAGTACCCCTTGCGAGGCGGGAAACCTATGTGAATTATTGAACGTGGTTGCGATCACGAGAGAGCTCCTTGTGAGGCTGCTATAGGGAGTACCCCTTGTGAGGCGGGAAACCAATGATTATGAATGATTGATTATGGTGGTTGCGATCACCCGTGATATGAAATCGGATCCGTTGCATACGCATTAAACAGTTGACATATGCATTAGCTTTAAGACCATGGCATTTGAAATAGGATGACCACGAGTGTTGAGAAACCCCTTGTGAGGAGGTATTTGAGTGAAACCTTAATGAATTAATGATGGTAATGATTATGAATGCCCTTGTTGATAAGTGGCAAAGTGATGGTGTTTGTGATTGTGTATATGTTGTGCTTATTTATGATATGAATTGCGATTCATGAGGCTTGTATGCCTATTGTGATAATGAGATAATGAATGTATGATAATTTGATGTTTTGATAGCAAAGCACACATGATGTTTGTATGCATATACACATGATCACAATATATATATTATTCGTCATTTTGAATGTATAACTCACTCTCCCATGTGGTCTCCTTTTTAGCACTATGATGCAGGTTGCCATGGGATGAGTTCGGATTTTAATTAAAGCTTGGGTGAAGGTAAATAGTGGTAGAGGAAGTGCCTTGGCCGACATCATTTATGGATTCTTGTGTAATAAATAAATTGTATATGATGATATAGATGATTTAGAGATTTTGAGTATGTATAAGATAATCCTTTGAATTGATGGATGATGAACATATATATGTAGAATGTGAGAGATGAGTTGATATGTATTAGAAGGATTTAAATTGCATGATGAACATTGATGATTGTGATTGTCGGGAGAAGATTTCTGAATGTATATGTATATATATCAGTGTCTATATATAATTCTATCTTAGGCATTGTATGCTTATATAATTATGTAAAATGATGATGGTTGTCTATTAGGCTTACGATAAGCCTTTGCCGAGCCTTTTCTCATATCGTCATATATGGGACTAGGCGTGTGCCCGGTATACATATTCTTCCGCTGTAAACTCTACTATTTTCGTATACCGTTATGGGCAATTTATTTATCGATCCAGCTTTAGGTTATTTAATCTCACTCTTGGGTTTTTTGTGATTCGGGTCTTGATGTGATCGTGATGATATTTTGAAAACATTTCAAACGCGAAAAATTTATTCGTATTTTTATTAATTATGTCGATTACATCGGGATTCGAGTACAGAAAATCAGGGGTGTTATATTTGACTTAGCCTGATAAGCTCAATCAGAACCTTTGGCGTCCCTTACGTTTAACCGTTCATATACCTCGAGATATCCGATGGTGACACGGTTAGTCTTTGGTGACTCACTTTGACATTTTGGGAATTTTTTCTGAAGAGACCGAAGCTTGATTCAGACTCTAGCATCCCTGTTTTTCAATAAGTTGATTTCCTTAGAAATCGCTTTAAAACTCGATTCGAAAACGTCTGGTGTTTTGGACCCAGATTTTTCATACAATCTTAGAATCGAATGATTTTGGTCTCAATCTCCTTGTTTTAAAATGATCTTCAACCATCGTTTCTAGCCTTGAACTCCAATTCTTACTCTGTCAACCCCAAAATCGAAGATTAAGTATATTCATCTCAAAATTCCAACGTTTGGACATTTTTCTCTGCGCATGGTTCAGAAAAAAATTCATAACTTTCTCACACGACCTTTAATTTATGAAAAATTAGTGTCCAAATCTTTGTAACTAAATTATCTACATTTTCTGTGAAGACATCAAAAGCTAAAACCTTCTAGATTGATACAGCTTAATAAATCCTTGTGACCCCTTAGTTGTTTCGTTTCGATGATGGTAGCCTTCGATAAACTTTGCGTATGTCCCTCTTTCGGTGCTTGAATCACTCCGTTCTTTTTTTTATGGATCCTTATCATAGATATCTACAATTTTCATGAAGTTCATAAAATCAAATTCCTAAGGGAGAATTAATGGTGAATTTATTTCGAAGGCCCTAGCTGATCCGAGAAGCTTCTAGAGCACCATGTCGTAAATCGGGTATATCTCGGGCTACAAAACTTGGATCTTTGCAAATGATATATCAAATTAAATATAAAGGAATATCCAAAAACTTAATGAAGAGCTCGAAATCAAATTCCTACTCCATAAATCCCATAATTTAAAACACTACATCAATTCACATTTCTCCAGCAACAGCTTGCACTAGGTATAGTATTTTCCACATATCTCTCTCATACGACCATGAAATTGAATGAGGCCTTCACCAAAATTTTCCTAACATATTTCTCAACGACTTTTATGAAGAAACCAAAGTCTGATTCATAGCCCATTTGACCCATAAAAATTATTGGTGCAAGGGACAAAAATCCCGTCACATCCCTGCACTTATTCCGTATTTAGGCTATATCTCACTTGATTCTTGATGTATTTTTGTATACTATATATGGATTTAAAGAGATCCAAAAGTGCTACAACTTTTATGTTCAGCCTATTTTTAAATTCGGCGTGTATAATCCCTTAACAATTCGTATAAAGTGATGCCCCTGGTTGTGACACATCAGCCCCTTCATGCAACTTAAGCCAATCACTTTCTCCCACCCACTAGACACTTGTCTAGCTCAAAAAACTCCATTTCCATGCATCACCAGCCCTTGACACTTCACTGGAGAGGTGTCAACCTCTGCCCACTCCTCTCCACTTGGCCCATCCACCCTCATTTCCACCAATCACACTTCATGCAAGCCTAACCAACATCACTTCCTCCATCATTCCATTCAGCCACCTCATTCTAGCTCTCTTCTTCCCTTTCATGGAAGCAACATCCCCTTTTCTCCTCTCCATCTCCTCTCCTTCCTAAGCCTAAAACAGCCACCAAAAAGCCTCCCTAAACCACCCACAATCATGGCCAAACCAAGGACAACCACCACCCACCACCACAAGATCATTTCCCTTCCTTTTGTCTCCTCCAAACCCGTGATCCTCTCCCACCAAACAGCCATTTCTTACTCAGTTTTATTCAAGTATAAAGCTCTTGAAATCCAGCTAGAGACCCTTTTGCCTTGGCCTCTTGAAGCCGTGACCATCTAAAGCCACCAAGGTAAGGATTTTCGCATTTTGGTTCTTGATCTTGTCTCCTCTTTCTTTGGTGTCCCAAAGTAGTTTGTGTTCTTGATTTTGTGACATATTTCTCTATATTTTGGAAGTTTAAAACCATGACACCTTGTTCCTTCTTGGTGTGCATGTCGCTTTTCCTAAGGATCGAGGACGATCAGTGGCGAAAGGTGACAAACAGTGGAAAATACGGAGTAAACAACGAATTTTCGGTAAATGATCTTTTGGTTTTAATAACTTCATGGATGTTTGTGATCTTCCTTGGCTGTCCATAATCCTTTAGGTGCCTAAAATCTTTACATGTCACGTTTTAGCAAACGTAAGGACAAATGACGACGATCGACGGACATTTCGGAGCATCCGACGAATTTTTGGCAAGCGGATCATTTTCCTTCCTCCGGGTAGCAAGCCTTTTGTTTGGTAAGGAGGGTCTTTTCCTTGGTGGATTGTATTTTTAGTTACTCTATAATATTTCTTACGTATTCGGTGATCTCCGTTTAAAGTTTAATCGCGATCTAACGGTTAAATTTTAAACTGCAAAGATTTTCGTAACTAACGGCTAAAATTTCTATATTTTTAAATCAATGGGTATTTTATAAAATTTAATTGGTATAACTTGACATTTACGTATTTGGAGGGATTTCATCGCAATCGGACAAGAAAGCAAAAATCTAGAGATTTAGCGTTTCGGCGGGCTCGGTTTTATTCGATATGGTTGTATTAATTTTTTTTTAATTTGTGAAGTACTTGTATAATTTTTAATTTAAATTTTTTGGTAAGCCCCGCCGCTAGAAATTTAATTTATCATTTATACGTTGCCGAAGTCATTTTAGGAATATTGCGTACTTTCAAGAAAATTACCGTTCAGGCGACTAAAATGTTTCTTTTACTAAATTATAATAAAACGTATAAAAATTTAGTAAGATAATAATTTCAAAGAAAAATATGTGTAACCGTATAATAGTTTAAACAAACAAATTGGAAATTCCTTTTAGATAAAAAATTTTACTTAAAAACTTTATTAAGAATTTATATAACTTAGACACAAATGACATTTATGAGTTAAGTAAAGAAAATGAAATAAGTGAAGTTTTAGTATAAGTAATGTTAGGAGTAATAAGAAGTTGTTAGTAACTAAATTTTTAGCAACCATCTTACTGACCAATTAAGGAAAAATATAAAAAGGGATTTTAGGAAATTAATTGAGGAATAAGGCTTGATTTAAATATCTTAAGGAACTAAGTTAGTCTAGTAGAAAAAGAAAAGGAAATTTTTAGGTCCAATTTGAAATTTTAATGAATATAAAAAAAAGAAATTGAAAAGTTAGAATAGGTAAGAAATATTCATTAGAAATTTAAACATTTTAGTAAACTAGTGGAATGAAAGTCATAGAAAGGGTATTGGAATTCGGTGTTAATAAATGGATAAAAGAAGTTAATGTAACTTATAAGATAACAATTATTTTGATTAAATTCGGCATTTAGGAATTAGAATATGGATTAGATTTAAAGCGTTTTCCTAAGGAAAGTACATTAAGTAGAAGGTAACAAAAATAACAATTTTACAAGAAGTGATAATTAGATTTAGTGAGTTGGATAAAGCCTGAGGAAAATAATGAAACTTATGTAATAAAAAAATATTTTTAGAGAAATATACTATGGGTTATTTGAATTAGTGAGTAAAATTTAGAGACAACAACCTTTATACCAAGAACTAAAAAGAAAGAGTAAGGAGATTTTAGAAAACAAAGATAGTTTAGAAAATCTTAAGAAAAGTTCTGCGATATAGTGATAAACCAATTAAGGTAATCATGATCTAAAAATTTAAGTAAATGTATACCAAGGATGCTAAAATTCAATGAGAATTAAAAGGTAATACCATGCGATGATCAATATAAGTACATTAAAGTTCTTAAGAACGTTACTTAGAAGAAGAATTTAAAGGAAATGAATGAATACTTATATTGGTAATATATAGTGACCTTTAGCAAAGTTGAATACTATCGCAACCTGGATCGCGACGGCGCGGTCGACCCTCTCAAAATAAAACGAACAAAGAAAAACAGGGAGTCGCCACCAACGTTTTTATCCATAGGAAAAACATTGGAAAAAACTAAGTTCAGTAAAGCACTGGTTTAAAAAATGAGATTCAAGTTCGGGAGTCGGTTACGAGTAGGGAAGGTATTAGCACCCTACATCGCCTGTCAGAAATAGTACCAAGATTGAAAATGCGCAACATAAATAGCCTTACAAAAGATGTTATATTTCTCCCCTTTTATTGTTGTACTTTGTGTAAAAAAGCAGAAGGAACAAACAGAATAGACATGGAGTGTAGGTCAACAGGACGTCACGTCCAAATTAACCTTGGCTTTGGCATAAAATAGGAAAAGGGAAGGATACTAACAAGACGTCGCGTCTAAATTAGTCATCCTTTAATCAAAATACAGGATTTGAAATGGGAAGGGGATAAGCGGGACGTCTCGTAAGACACCCCAGAAATCAGAGTAAATTTTTCACGTTTTTAGAAAATACCTGGATCTATAATAAGCCACTCCCATATATGAAGATATGAAAGGGTAAATTTAAAAGGATTAACTTTAAGAAAGTTCCTCAATTAAAACAGCGAAAGGAAAATTGAGCACATGAATAAATGTGATTCTGTTTTAAGAAATCAACCACTGGGAGTTAATAAAACCCGATTTTGCACTTAAGGTATCCATAAAATAATGTGGGTTCAAGTTTCGGTGTAAAAAGAAGGGAAATAAATTTGGTAATGCACTCTTATGCGTTTTAGGAGTATCAGGACGTACAGAGAAAGGAAGTAACAGGGGCGTCATCTCGCTCAAGCGAAATCTGACTCGCTTGAGCGAGACACGCCTGCCTCGCTTGGGCGAAGCCAGCGAGTCTTGAGCGAAACGCGTCCAGACTCGAATTTATGTTTGACTCGCTTGGGCGAGACTTACTCGCTTAAGCGGAACATACTCGGGGTCAAGCCTATACCCACTCACACAATCAGAATTACCAACACTTAAATTTTCACTCGGCAAGCCCCTCCAATTCTGACTCCCATTACATGGGTTGTCACTCGGTATACCTCTCCAAAAACCGACTCAAAGCACTCGGGTACTCACTCGGCGAGGACTTCCTGAAACTGACTCAAAGTACACAGATTCACCACTCAGTAAAATCCCCTGACTGAGCCATCATTCACTCAATCCCTACTCGGCAACAACAGTCCAGACCGAGTCCTCCCTCACACAACATCCACTCGGTAAATTCACTCCAAGTCCGAGTCTTCACCCACTCGGTGGTTCACTCGGGAAACTTCCCAGAAACCGACTTACCTTTGTTTGGTCATTCACTTGGAATCCCATTCAAAGACCGACTCGTTGCCTGACTAGCGTTCAGTCGGCATTTCATTACAAAGCCGACCTCCTCTCTTTTGCACTCGAGGAGAGTTATTCTAGGGAAAATTCTGGGCAACTCACACCGAGTATCACCAATCGGTGTTCTCCCACTCGGAGAATACAAGGTCGGAACACACCACTCGGATTAAGTACACTGGACTCGGAGATTCCCCTCTGGAACTCCACTGCCCAGATCATCACACTCAAGAGCCTTCTCACTCGGATTACGTACCCTTCTTCACTCGGAAAACTATGGCTCGGACTTAAGTCTCTCGGAATTCACTCTGAAATTCCACCACCTCTTAATTTATTTCCAAAATCCTCACTTAGACAGAATTCATTTACAGACTCACCCACTCACCATCTAATGGCCTCGCTTGGGCGAATGCCATTCCTTAGGCCCTTCGCTTGAGCGGATATCTTCCAGTAGCCAACCCCCTGATTCTCCTAGCATTTTCGCTTGAGCGAATTGGCCATTCGCCTGAGCGAAGTCAGGCCAGAAACCAATTTCCTAACAGGTGTGGTTCTCGCTCGGGCGAGAATCCAATTCGCCTAAACGAATTTATCAGACTCTCTGTAAGACTCGAAATTTACACACACAGCCCACTAAAAATTGAATTTCACTCATTCTACAGACATGCATTACATATCAAACATTATTCAAATCATCTAAGTTGGTTCTGCAACAGCATATTCTTAAATTCCATTTAACTCTTCCAAATCATAGATATAAAATAATTTTTTTCATCTCATCAGCTTTATAAAAGAAATCCTCAAATGTAATTCTTCATCCATTCATCAACACATAGGAAATCTCAATTATAATTTAAACCTTCATACATACTTAGGTCACAAATGAAAATGAGATACACATACATTTTCCCATTTTCCTCTATGACCCTCCAAAATCACTTATCATGTAAACTTCCAAACGAATATTCATTACATCCCCTACTACACAAAATACATATGATTACATGTATCGCCGGCCAAGGCGCTCCCTATACACTAATTACCTTCACAGCATAATTATACTTCAAAATGCTCACTCCTCCTATGATTGCCCTGCATCACAAGTCTAAAATTGACAACATGGGAGAGTGAGTCTACATCCCAAAGGAATGAATATGAATACCAAGTGATTATGTAAATAAGCATCAACACATGTATACTTTGCACACCAAGACATTCATCATGACACAATTTTACACAAAGCACACAAGTATATACATAATCACATTACTCCACCATTGAGTTATCACAACAACTTTCAATTGGTATTCATACTTTTATGTTGTCTTAAATATATTTGTACCACTTCTCACAATCACCATCACCACCTTGGCATACTACCTTCTATATGCAAATGCTCATAACTAATGCATATGCACAAAGGATTATTTTAACAATTGCAGATCTGACTGTGGGAATTTCAACATCAACTGTGGGATTCAAGTGTGATCTTTTAACCACACCCCTACTGCAGTAGTAAAATGTGTACACTTATTCTTTAAATTGCATGCATTCATCAATAGTTTTACTGGTACCAAACCGCAACTTCCACCTTGCAACACTTAGCCATTTTCACCATGACCGCGGTATATAACATAATCAACGTAGAGTGTTGCGGGCCAACCACAATTTATATCATGGCAGCTGTGATCTCAAGGACCACCGGGGACACCTGCTCCTCAAAAGCCACCCCCCCCACAAGGGTCAACCACATGTGGCTCCCCGAAGCACAACATGGGCAGCTTCGTGACTTATACACTAAGTCACAGGGGAAAAATATCATGCTCGTGCACCAAGCCGCCCTCCCACTGGGCCAACCGGGGGAATCCCCTAAAATTCCAACACCGGCAGCTATGCAATATGCCATGGATGCAAATGCAATCATATGCATTCCTCACTCTATGCATCCTACACATGCCACTCATCATCCAACATCGTCAACACCACAAGCTTTTATTAATGTTGATTGTTCACAATAGTTTCAATCTTTGGGTGGCATTCTTTTTATTTTCAATCTCAACAAACAACATCAACATTCATATCACATTCATGGTAATACAACTTAACATAACACACCATGAATATTCTAAATGCACAAAAGCATGTTGCCAAACATATTATCTATATCACACCACAAGTCATCATTTCATACAACATTCAAGCAAGGCTAACATGCATAACACCATATACCACAATCAACTAACATTCAAATTCATGCATTTAGAATTTAGACTCCTCTCCTACCTCAAGAGAAGAATTCCGATGGATAAGATGATCCCGCCTCGTCGTTCGGAATAGGTCCTACATTCACATTCATGTAAAACCTTAATCAATCAACTACTCAAATCATCAATTCAATTCTATGTAGTTACAATCATATTTATAATGGCACAACATGTGTTAATCATGTTGTGGATATCATTTTATTCTCTATTAGGCTTCGAGAATTCCTTCCCGTTAAGCCACCATCTTTTAATTTAAGGATTACAAAACAACCCTATTCCCCAAGCTTCACCAAACTCCTTCCACCATCATTCCTATCTTTTAATATCATACATTTCTCCATAAACCACATTCTCAAACTAACTTTAACTATCTTCCCCAAACTCTAAGATTAGGGTTTTCTCCAAACCCATCCACCTTCATTAATACATCATAAACCTTCACTTCTCACCATCATTAATGCACCAACAACCATTTTCCTCCCATAAATACTTGCATTTATGATATCCCATTCTAGGGCATGAGCATTAAATGCTCTAATAAACACCTATGCACATGCATCTCCTTCCCAAAATCATAATACCCATAATATCAACATAAATCCATCAAAAAATGGTGGGAGAAGCTTACCTCACACCAAAAACGAATTGGGTTCCAGAAAGGAAGGGAGGCAGTACGAAAATAAGAGGAAGGAGAAGGAAGAACTCCAAGCTTCCAAGTCCTCTTTAACGAAAAATAGAGAGGAAAAGAGTTACCACACAAACTCAAGGTTTTTGGGAGAAGAAAAGAGAAAAATGGAGGAAGATGAAGAGAAGAAGAAGTAAGGTATATTTGCTCAAAGCTTCAGCGGTTTACACGTGAATAGAAGAAGGAAAGTTTGGGCTTTTGGGTTTATTTTAATTCCATCTATTAGAATTCATCGTTTTTGTCACTAACAGGCTCTTCGTTTGGGCTCAATACTTCATCCAAAACTTATTCCGAATGTATATTTGGATTCCCATTATTATTCTCTACAACCCTGACCAGTATCATCTCATTCCGAGATATTTGGTCTGACACCCATATCTCAACCGGGCTCATTTTTAGCTTAACCGGTCTCCATAAATTACCAATAATTCCCAGAAATCTTAATTTAGATAAATTCAATTTATTGGGACCTAAAACAATTCAGATTCAACTTGTCAATATTTATTTCCCTTAATTAATCTTCTATTTTAAAATTCGGGATGTTACATTCCACCCCTCCAAAAAGAAAATTTCATCCTCGAAATTTAACTTACCGGATTCGAATGCATCGGGATACTGTTCTCTGATGTCGTCTTCGCGTTCCCATGTGAACGTTTCAGTATTTCTATGTTTCCAAGCGACCTCCACCAAAGGCACCAATTTGTTTCGCAATTTCTTCACGGAATGTCCGACAATGTGAATGGAAACAGGAGGAATAAATAGATCCTCACGCACCTCAATTTCATCCACAGGAATTACATGTAGAGGATCATAAACATATTTTCTCAATTGTGACACGTGAAACACGTTGTGTAGATTAGCAAGATGCGGAGGGAGTGCTATCCGATAAGCAACCTCGCCAATCCGCTCCAACACCTCGTAAGGTCCAATAAACCTAGGGCTCAACTTCCCACTCTTCAACGCCCTTCCAATTCCCTTATCACGTGAGACCTTCAAAAACACATGGTCACCCACTTGAAATTCAAGGGGTTTATGTCTCTTGTCATAATAGCTCTTCTGTCTATCCTGAGCAATCTTCATTTTCTCTTGTATCTTTTTAATTTGCTCCATAGTTTCTTGAATAATCTCCGGTCCTAAGGCCAAATTTTCACCAACTTCAAGCCAACACAAGGGAGTTCTACACTTCCTTCCATACAACGCCTCATACGGTGCCATGCCAATACTGGAATGGAAGCTGTTATTGTATATGAATTCGATCAATGGTAGAAATCTTTCCCAACACCCCCCGTGTTCAAGGACACAAGCTCTCAACAAATCCTCCAAACTTTGTATAGTTTTCTCCGATTGTCCATCGGTTTGAGGGTGATAAGCGGAGCTAAGCTTCAACTTAGAACCCAACTCATCATGCAAGCGTCCCCAAAACCGAGAAGTAAATTGAGGATCACGGTCGGATATGATGCTGGACGAAACACCATGCAACCTAACAATCTCCTTGATGTAGATTTGTGCCAATTTCTCCAAGGAACTCTTCATATTAATGGGCAAAAAGTGAGCACATTTTGTCAATCGGTCAACAATCACCCATATAGCATCGTTTCCAGCACGAGTTCTGGGTAGTCCAGAAACAAAATCCATAGCTATGCTATCCCATTTCCAAACCGGGATCTCCAATGGCCTCAAATATCCAGCTGGTCTCTGATGTTTAAACTTCGCTTTTTGACAAATAAGGCAAGATGCTACAAAATTCGCCACATCACGCTTCATACCGGGCCACCAGAAATTCTTCTTCAAATCCTGATACATCTTGGTGGAACCAGGGTGAATGCTCAATATGCTTTTGTGGGCTTCCTCAAGTACATGTTTCCTCACATCATCGCTTGAGGGAACATAAATTCGACCCTTCACACGCCAAATGCCATCTTGGCCTTCTTCTATGAACAAATTCTTCCCTTCTCTTGGGTCTTCTTCATCTCATTCAAATAATCATCATTGGGTTGTTGCGTCTTCACATATTCAAGAAATTCATTTTTCAACATTTCCAACACCATTTTCTTGGAAGTGTAAGTCTCCACACCCACATTCAAATCTCTAAATTGCTCTATCAACTCTATTTCCTTTGCCATCATCATGGAGACATGCAATGACTTTCTACTCAATGCATCGGCAACTACATTCGCCTTGCCGGGGTGATACTTCAATTCAAACTCATAGTCTTTTAGGAACTCCATCCACCGTCTTTGGCGCATATTTAGCTCCTTCTGGTCAAACAAGTACTTAAGGCTCTTATGATCACTAAAGACCACAAACTTGGAGCCATACAAATAGTGTTGCCACAATTTCAATGCAAACACCACCGCCGCTAATTCAAGATCATGTGTGGGATAATTAACTTTATGCGGTCGCAACTGCCTTGACGCATAGGCAATCACACGCTCCTTTTGCATTAACACATATCCAAGGCCAAGCTTAGATGCATCACAATATACTACAAATTTATCCGTCAAATTGGGCAACGCTAACACCAGTGCGGTAGTAAGCCTCAACTTCAACTCTTGGAAACTCTCTTCACATTCACGGGTCCACACAAAAGAGTGATTTTTCCGAGTCAACTTCGTTAATGGTAAAGCCAAACGGGAAAACCCTTCAATGAACCTCTGGTAGTAACCGGCAAGACCAAGAAAACTTCTTATCTCCGTCACTGACGTTGGTCTTTCCCTAGCCATCACGGCTTCAACCTTCGACTTATCAACCGTAACTCCATCATTTGAAATAACATGTCCAAGGAATTGGACCTCAGATAGCCAAAATTCACACTTAGAGAGCTTCGCATATAATTCCTTCTCGCGTAGAATAGTCAACACAAGACGAAGATGTCTTTCATGCTCTTCATGACTCTTGGAGTACACCAAAATATCATCAATAAACACCACGACGAATTGGTCAAGATATTCATGGAAGATGCGATTCATGTAGCTCATGAAAATCGCAGGGGCATTCGTCACCCCAAATGGCATCACCACGTACTCATAATGTCCATACCGCGTTCGGAAAGCAGTTTTCGAAATATCTTCGGCCTTCACCCGAATTTGGTGATATCCAAAACGCAAATTAATCTTTGAAAACACAACAGCACCCTTCAATTGATCCAAAAGATCATCAATACGTGGAAGAGGGTATTTATTCTTAATGGTTAGTTTGTTGAGCTGGCGATAATCAACGCACAATCTCATACTCCCATCTTTCTTCTTCACTAACAACACAGGAGCACCCCAAGGAGACACACTTGGGCGAATAAACTCCTGTTCCAGTAATTCTTCCACTTGCTTTTTCAACTCAATTAACTCCATAGGAGACATCCTATGAGGAGCTCGGGAAACAGGTTCTGCACCCAGAATAAGATCAATAGCAAATTCCACTTCTTGTGGAGGAGGTAATCCAGGAATTTCTTCCGGAAACACATCGAGAAACTCCGAGACAATAGGAATTCCACCAGATTGGGAAACACCATTCCCATCAACCAAGCAGAACATCATAAGAAGCTGGGAGATACCTTGTACATCAAAATCTTCAGCATTCGAAGTCGGGAAGATCACCGTCTTGCTATGACAATCCACTAAGACTTTGTTAGCAGATAACCAATCCATGCCTAGAATGATATCCAAATCCTTCATAGGCAAGCATACGAGGGATACAACAAATTTCCTACCCTCAAGGTTCATCTCGACGTCCTCACATCGAGTTACCGATCTTAAGCAAGCACCGGTCGGTGTAGTCACCAATATAGAACCTTTCATCATGCAGACAGGCACCCGCAAGCGCCTCACACAATCTTCAGAAATAAACGAGTGCGTAGTACCAGAATCATAAATAATATGCACCGGAGTGCCAAGGATTTCACACTCACCACGGATAAGATCTTCAGCCTGAGCCGCTTCTTCACCAGTAACTGCAAATACTCTTCCCGCAGCTTGTACTTGATCACCACCATTTCGGTTTCCCTGTCTTCCACCATGGCCGATACCTCGACCATTTCTTCCACCATTGTGATTGCTACCACGGCTACCATTTCGGCCATCATTTTGGCCACTACCATTTCCACGTCCACGGCCACCAAAACCCCCACGGTTAGCACCATAGTTCATGCGGTTAGGAGCATTGACATTAGTACCTCTTGTATTCATTGGACAATTTAGGCGAATATGCCCGGGTTGGTTGCATTGGAAGCACACAACATCATTTTAAGGACAATCATATGCCAAATGGTTGGCACCACATCGGAAACAAGTTATGCCTTGGACATTTCCACGACCTTGGTTACCACCACCATAACCGCCTCTAGGAGCACCTCGCCCCCTTCGGAAAGAAGAAGAACCACGTACAAATTGTCTATTACTTTTAAAATTGCCTTTCTTCTTGAAGCTAGAAGATTGGCCCTTCAACTTGTAATCATGCCCCGAATAACTCCTTGGAGCAACATCATTTTCTTCAAAAATTCTGCACTTGTCCACAAGAGTAGGAAAGCTCCTAATCTCTTGATGACAGATCGCCTTCTTGATTTCTTGGCGCAGTCCATTTTCAAATTTAACACACTTCGAAGCTTCAGTGCCTTCTTGTTGATAGGGTGGATAAAATGCACTTAATGCTTCAAATTTGGAGGCATACTCCTCCACCGTCATACTTCCTTGCCTAAACTCCATAAATTCAAGCTCTTTCTTGCTCCTATAGCTGTCCGAAAAATATTTCTTCAAAAATTCCAACCTGAAATTTTCCCAAATCAAGGGAACATCAGCAGCCATCATACGTCCTCTAGTAAGACGCCACCATGCTTCAGCCTCATCGCGGAGCATAAAGACTTGATACTCCACCTTTTGTGCTTCAGAACATTCGAAGCTCGCATATATCCTTTCCAAGTCATTTATCCATGCATACGTATCTTCGGGTTTAAATCCTCCATGAAACTCCGAAGGATGCCTCTTGAGAAATACGTCAAGACCTTGGGAACCTTGTCCCACATTCAGCTGGCCTTGCCTTTCCAAGAAATCAGTGAATCGGTTCAAGGCGTTTGCCATGGCAGCAGCCTCACGATTCTGTCTACCAGCCATATTTTATGACTATACATCAAAACATGGCTCACACATAAGTACACTAGGCCAAACATTAGCTTTTTAACTTATAAACTCTGGAATTTCAGCAATCATAAGCCTATCATATATCATACCACATAACCACATCATTTTCAATACATGATCACAGTATATTCACAAATAGAGGTAATTAGTGTAAGGACTCTTGGCCGGACTTAACAACTCCACACAGCAATACAACATTATCAATTCAAGATCCACCATCATAATTTAGTCAAGTAATTTCATAAATCAGTCTTGCACAGTCAATAGTCACATATACATCTTTAATCATAGTTGTATCAAGAGCAATTGCTGTTCTGATACCAGGTTGAGACACCCCAGAAATCAGAGTAAATTTTTCATGTTTTTAGAAAATACCTGGATCTATAATAAGCCACTCCCATATATGAAGATATGAGAGGGTAAATTTAAAAGGATTAACTTTAAGAAAGTTCCTCAATTAAAACAGCAAAAGGAAAATTGAGCACATGAATAAATGTGATTCTGTTTTAAGAAATCAACCACTGGGAGTTAATAAAACCCAATTTTGCACTTAAGGTATCCATAAAATAATGTGGGTTCAAGTTTCGGTGTAAAAAGAAGGGAAATAAATTTGGGTAATGCACTCTTATGTGTTTCAGGAGTATCAGGACGTACAGAGAAAGGAAGTAACAGGGGCGTCATCTCGCTCAAGCAAAATCCGACTCGCTTGAGCGAGACACGCCTGCCTCGCTTGGGCGAAGCCAGCGAGTCTTGAGCGAAACGCGTCCAGACTCGAACTTATGTTTGACTCGCTTGGGCGAGACTTACTCGCTTAAGCGGAACACACTCGGGGTCAAGCCTATACCCACTCACACAATCAGAATTACCGACACTTAAATTTTCACTTGGCAAGCCTCTCCAATTCCGACTCCCATTACACGGGTTGTCACTCGGTATACCTCTCCAAAAATCGACTCAAAGCACTCGGGTACTCACTCGGTGAGGACTTTCTGAAATTGACTCAAAGTACACAGATTCACCACTCAGAAAAATCCCCTGACTGAGCCATCATTCACTCAATCCCTACTCGGCAACAACAGTCCAGACCGAGTCCTCCCTCACACAACATCCACTCGGTAAATTCACTCCAAGTCCGAGTCTTCACCCACTCGGTGGTTCACTCGGGAAACTTCCCAGAAACCGACTTACCTTTGTTTGGTCATTCACTCAGAATCCCATTCAAAGACCGACTTGTTACCTGACTAGCGTTCACTCAGCATTTCATTACAAAGCCGACCTCCTCTCTTTTGCACTCGAGGAGAGTTATTCTAGGGAAAATTCGGGGCAACTTACACCGAGTATCACCAATCGGTGTTCTCCCACTCGGAGAATACAAGGTCGGAACACACCACTCGGATTAAGTACACTGGACTCGGAGATTCCCCTCTGGAACTCCACTGCCCAGATCATCACACTCAAGAGCCTTCTCACTCGGATTACGTACCCTTCTTCACTCAGAGAACTATGGCTCGGACTTAAGTCTCTCAGAATTCACTCGAAAATTCCACCACCTCTTAATTTATTTCCAAAATCCTCACTTAGACAGAATTCATTTACAGACTCACCCACTCACCATCTAATGGCCTCGCTTGGGCGAATACCATTCCTTAGGCCCTTCGCTTGAGCGGATATCTTCCAGTAGCCAACCCCCTGATTCTCCTAGCATTTTCGCTTGAGCGAATTGGCCATTCGCCTGAGCGAAGTCAGGCCAGAAACCAATTTCCTAACAGGTGTGGTTCTCGCTCGGGCGAGAATCCAATTCGCCTAAACGAATTTATCAGACTCTCTGTAAGACTCGAAATTTACACACACAGCCCACTAAAAATTGAATTTCACTCATTCTACAGACATGCATTACATATCAAACATTATTCAAATCATCTAAGTTGGTTCTGCAACAGCATATTCTTAAATTCCATTTAACTCTTCCAAATCATAGATATAAAATAATTTTTTTCATCTCATCAGCTTTATAAAAGAAATCCTCAAATGTAATTCTTCATCCATTCATCAACACATAGGAAATCTCAATTATAATTTAAACCTTCATACATACTTAGGTCACAAATGAAAATGAGATACACATACAGTTTCCCATTTTCCTCTATGACCCTCCAAAATCACTTATCATGTAAACTTCCAAACGAATATTCATTACATCCCCTACTACACAAAATACATATGATTACATGTATCGCCGGCCAAGGCGCTCCCTATACACTAATTACCTTCACAGCATAATTATACTTCAAAATGCTCACTCCTCCTATGATTGCCCTGCATCACAAGTCTAAAATTGACAACATGGGAGAGTGAGTCTACATCCCAAAGGAATGAATATGAATACCAAGTGATTACGTAAATAAGCATCAACACATGTATACTTTGCACACCAAGACATTCATCATGACACAATTTTACACAAAGCACACAAGTATATACATAATCACATTACTCCACCATTGAGTTATCACAACAACTTTCAATTGGTATTCATACTTTTATGTTGTCTTAAATATATTTGTACCACTTCTCACAATCACCATCACCACCTTGGCATACTACCTTCTATATGCAAATGCTCATAACTAATGCATATGCACAAAGAATTATTTCAACAATTGCAGATCTGACTGTGGGAATTTCAACATCAACTGTGGGATTCAAGTGTGATCTTTTAACCACACCCCTACTGCAGTAGTAAAATGTGTACACTTATTCTTTAAATTGCATGCATTCATCAATAATTTTACTGGTACCAAACCGCAACGCCCACCTTGCAACACTTGGCCATTTTCACCATGACCGCGGTATATAACATAATCAACGTAGAGTGTTGCGGGCCAACCACGATTTATATCATGGCAGCTGTGATCTCAAGGACCACCGGGGACACCTGCTCCTCAAAAGCCACCCCCCACAAGGGTCAACCACATGTGGCTCCCCGAAGCACAACATGGGCAGCTTCGTGACTTATACACTAAGTCACAGGGGAAAAATATCATGCTCGTGCACCAAGCCGCCCTCCCACTGGGCCAACCGGGGGAATCCCCTAAAATTCCAATACCGACAGCTATGCAGTATGCCATGGATACAAATGCAATCATATGCATTCCTCACTCTATGCATCCTACACATGCCACTCATCATCCAACATCGTCAACACCACAAGCTTTTATTAATGTTGATTGTTCATAATAGTTTCAATCTTTAGGTGGCATTCTTTTTATTTTCAATCTCAACAAACAACATCAACATTCATATCACATTCATGGTAATACAACTTAACATAACAAACCATGAATATTCTAAATGCACAAAAGCATGTTGCCAAACATATTATCGACATCACACCACAAGTCATCATTTCATACAACATTCAAGCAAGGCTAACATGCATAACACCATATACCACAATCAACTAACATTCAAATTCATGCATTTAGAATTTAGACTCCTCTCCTACCTCAAGAGAAGAATTCCGATGGATAAGACGATCCCGCCTCGTCGTTCGGAATAGGTCCTACATTCACATTCATGTAAAACCTTAATCAATCAACTACTCAAATCATCAATTCAATTCTATGTAGTTACAATCATATTTATAATGGCACAACATGTGTTAATCATGTTGTGGATATCATTTTATTCTCTATTAGGCTTCGAGAATTCCTTCCCGTTAAGCCACCATCTTTTAATTTAAGGATTACAAAACAACCCTATTCCCCAAGCTTCACCAAACTCCTTCCACCATCATTCCTATCTTTTAATATCATACATTTCTCCATAAACCATATTCTCAAACTAACTTTAACTATCTTCCCCAAACTCTAAGATTAGGGTTTTCTCCAAACCCATCCACCTTCATTAATACATCATAAACCTTCACTTCTCACCATCATTAATGCACCAACGACCATTTTCCTCCCATAAACACTTGCATTTATGATATCCCATTCTAGGGCATGAGCATTAAATGCTCTAATAAACACCCGTGCACATGCATCTCCTTCCCAAAATCATAATGCCCATAATATCAACATAAACCCATCCAAAAATGGTGGGAGAAGCTTACCTCACACCAAAAACGAATTGGGTTCCAGAAAAGAAGGGAGGCAGTACGAAAATAAGAGGAAGGAGAAGGAACAACTCCAAGCTTCCAAGTCCTCTTTAACGAAAAATAAAGAAGAAAAGAGTCACCACACAAACTCAAGGTTTTTGGGAGAAGAAAATAGAAAAATGGAGGAAGATGAAGAGAAGAAGAAGTAAGGTATATTTGCTCAAAGCTTCAGCGGTTTACACGTGAATAGAAGAAGGAAAGTTTGGGCTTTTGGGTTTATTTAAATTCCATCTATTAGAATTCATCGTTTTTGTCACTAACAGGCTCTTCGTTTGGGCTCAATACTTCATCCAAAAATTATTCCGAATGTATATTCGGATTCCCATTATTATTCTCTACAACCCTGACCAGTATCATCTCATTCCGAGATATTTGGTCCGACACCCATATCTCAACCGGGCTCATTTTCAGCTTAACCGGTCTCTATAAATTACCAATAATTCCCAAAAATCTTAATTTAGATAAATTCAATTTATTGGGACCTTAAACAATTCATATTCAACTTGTCACTATTTATTTCCCTAATTAATCTTCTATTTTAAAATTCGGGATGTTACATCTCGTCCCAAGTATCCCGTTCCTTGTGGTAATGGCCTACCAAAGATAGGGAAAAATCAACAAGACGTCACGTCTAAATTGATTTTCATGGGATTTAATCAAGATGCGGGGTTAGAAACAGGAAGGGGATAAACGGGACGTCTCGTCCCAAGTATTCTGTTCCTTGTGGCGATGGCCTACCAAAGATAGGGAAAAGTCAACAAGACGTCACGTCTAAATTGATTTTCATGGAAGTGGATAGAAAGGGAGTTGCAAAGGAAAAATAAAGAAAATAAAAATAGGAATAAAATGGAAAAGGTTTGCCCGACAGGATTTAAAGTCCTGCTCCTATGTATTCTTGGATGACCAATAAATCAGGGTTACGTAGTTCTTTAAATGTTTTTTTTAGAAAATGGATGCACAAAATTTTCTTCTTTTTAAGTAAAACTTAAAAGTAAATGACAAAAAAAAAGAAGACAGAAAAGAGGGAGGGTAGCAGAAGCTACAAGAGAGAAAGAGAAATAGTAAGTTTGGAAAAGAGAGGGAAAAATAAGCGAAAACCGAGTGGGAGAAGAGAAAATCGAGTGAGAAAAAGGAAAACCGAGTGAGAAAGAAGAAAATCAAGTGAGGACAAGGAAAACCAAGTGAGAAAAAGGAAAACCGAGTGAGGACGAGGAAAACCGAGTGGAAAAAGGAAAGCCGAGTGAGAAAAAGGAAAACCGAGTGAGGAAAGGAAACGTACCAGAGTGTTCTCCTTTCTGAGAGGATGTATGGGTGAGGGGGATGGTGCTGTTGGGACTGTGTCAAGGATTAGAGGTGCTGGACGGTTATGGAGAGGATTAGGAGAGGGATGGACGGTGTGAAGCTGTTGGTATGGGTTTTAAGGGGTGGATGATGTATTTGAGGGGGGCTGTTAAGCGTGTTTTTCAGGAGGGGGCTGTTGGCCTGGAGGAAGGATCGTATGGTAAGGTGGAGAGGGAGAAAAGGGAACGGTGTTGGCCTTTTGAGGGGGAGTGTGGTATGGTTTTTTAGAGGGAAAAAGGAGAGGGAGAGTACGATGAGAGAGAGAAAGAGGAAGAGAATGGATGGAAAGGAGAGGGATGGTATTGTACGGGTTTGAGGGGTTGTGTAGGAGAGGGAGATAGAGCTTAGGGGGGCTGTGAGGTTATGTTGGTGAGGGGGAATGGGATGGTGTTGGTTTGAGGAGGAGAGGACGGTATGGATGAGGTGAAGGACAGTGTGGAGGAGGATGCTGGGTAGTGTGTGAGACGAAGGGGTCTTGAAATTAGAGAGAATAAAGGTAGAGTTTTTTTTTTGTTCCAGGGTGAAAAAGTCCAACCCCTTAAGCCTCCTCAGCCAGGGCATTTATAAGGGTTCGAGACATGGGCTGAGTGTTTGGGACAGCCCAAGTTTCCACTCACCCAGGTGCGTAGTGGTGCTGTCCTGGCCACTACCTGTTTGTGGGGGACAATGGCTGGTGGGAAATTCTTTATTTTCTCCACTTCCGCCCCCTGTCCACCATGTCCAGGATTCATGGATCCACTTGGGCAGTGGGAATCCAAGTCAGCATGGTGGAAATACAGAGTCGGCATTTCCCTTCTGACTCGGTTTAGCGCCTCAGTCGGTATACACCCATAATGGGAAACAATCCGAGTGGAAAAGATGGTTTTTATGCACAAGACCGAGTGGAAAAGGTCCCTTTTGAGGTTGTGAAGAGAGCTGGATGAATGATTGAAACATTCAATCGGAACCGAGAAAATAGTAACTCGGAACCGATTAAAAAGGGATTCACTCGGTACTGATTAAGAAGCGGCTCAGAACTGACTGAAGAGGGACTCGGTACCGACTAAAAAATGGCTCACTCAGGTGCTGACTGAAATATGACTCAGAACCGGTTGAAGAAGACTCGGTGCTGGCTGAAGAATGACTCATTCGGTATCCACCCTCATACACATACGCAGAAGACCGAGTGGAAATCAATCCGAGAAGAATAAATGCCCTCATATAGAAGACTGAGTGAAAGCTAGAATGCACAAGTCGGATCCGACCTCTTTCACTCGGTGTGGGATTGAATTCGCAGCTTATTGACTCGGAAATGGTTTTTTGAGAAACATTACTCAGGACTTTTGTTGCTTTCACTCGGTGGCACTTCTGTTTAAAGTATTCACTCAGTCTCTTTGCTTGATTCAGTCAGGAGCGTCTGGAAGTCCTTTTTTAATTGACCCAATCGGAACTTCAGAAGTATTCTACTCGGCTCTTGTGGTTTGAGGGGATGAGTGAAGAGTGACTCAGTACCGTCTGAAGTGTGGCTCGGAAACTTGCTGAAGAGGACTCGAAAGCTGGCTGAAAGGTGACTGATAAGTCTTGAAAAGACTTAATTATTTCACCTTTTTATTTAACATTATTCAGTAATCATTGGTTAGTTTGTTAGTATTATTTAATAATTTGATAACAATTCGTATTTTAGTTATGAATTTTAAAAGTACTTCATTTATGTAAGAAAACGATTGAAAATATTAATTAGTTAAGGAATTTGGAAGTGTTTATAAATTCACTAAGCAGCCAGTGTATAAATGCTAGGCAATTAGCTGTTTAATAGTGTAGGAACAGGGCGTACTCGAGAAAAGAAGACAAAACCGAGTAAAAATTACAAAAAAAGCCAAGCAAGAAATTACAGAGCCGAGTGAGAATTCGTAAATCCGACTGAAGGAAGTTCACAAGACCGACTGGGCGAGACTTCAAAGGGTTGACCGAAAAGAATTAACGAAAAGCTGACTGCAAAGATTTCCAAGATATCGACTCCAAAAGAGAACAAGGAACCGATTGAAAATAAAAGGAAGAACCCGAGCGTCCACTTCAGAAATGCTGATTGAAAAGATAATTCGCTTAAGCGATCGTTTAATTCGCTCGGGCGAGGGTCAAAGTTCGCTCAAGCAAAGCAAGCCTACGCTCAAGCATGACCTCAAAACATCACTTTTCGCTTAAGCTACTCTATCACGCTTGAGCGAGAAAGCCATTCTGCATTACATATTTTCACTTCGCCCAAGCTTCGCCATAACGCTTAAGCGACAAAGCAACACTGCAGTACAATTCCCGAGCTCGCCCAAGCGAGAGTTAATCAGCTTAAGCGAAAACCTAGCAGCTAAAGCGAAAAAGCAGTAACTTAAACCCTGTTTCTTCCTTCCAATAACAAACACCTGGTGCAGTACTGTTTCCGCTTCCATTGCCTTCTTCTCCACTGCTGCAACCTTAGTAACTTAAGTAGTGAACTGTCAATTAGCTGGTGCTGCGCTGTAAATTAGCTAAGGCTGAGCTGGATCCTGTTAAGAGCTGAGCTGTAATTTAGTTACTCTGTAAACTGTGTAACTAGTAGTTTAGTCGTTAACTTAAGTTAGTTAAGTTAGGTAAAAACATATATATAGGTTGTACATATTATGTAAAAAGGGGGGGAACGCATACACAGATATGAAATAACAGAACGGAGAACATTCATTACACACTTTGAACATCTCACTACATATTTTTCTCTCTTTAATCCTCTCCTCCATGATGTTCCACAATCCTTCGATGGAACTAAAGTCAATGGAGTTCTAAATCCCTAAGGTTGGGATTGCGAAGGTTAGCAATGGAGTCTTGAAGCTGTGAGCAAGTAGATCGGCTTTTAAGATCTTGAGGCGAACAAGCTGAGGAGTGGAGCAGAATTGCTGGATTGACAAATCCAGAACCGATGAAGAACTTCACCAGTGAGGAATCATGGCTGAAGCTTAGGTAACTTCCAGCTTTCTAACTAGTTCAGGCCTAATCAATTTAGGTGAATAGTTAGAGTTCAACCTCCAATTTCACATTAGATTCTTAGGTTAATCGAGCACTTAAGGAATTAAGGTTCATTGCTTAAGGATTAGTGTTTTTCACCTAAGGAATTAGGGAATAACCACAAGCGGATTGTCCTCTAGATTATGAAGTTCGATTATACTTATTTGTATGTTTCTTGAGGAAATTGTGAGCCGAAGCAATCCTGACCTGCTTTCTTTTAATCACTTTTCATATTCATCTTAACTCTGTTTCTGAAAATACCAAAAACAACTAGAAAACAGTAAAATCATAAAAACTGAATGAACTACCTGTATTTCGTGTTGGTTTAGCTTGTACTAGTCCTAGTGGGACGATCAAATACACTACAATTTTAACGACTGGTGCGCTTGCCAAAGTGTAAATCCGAGAGTCACATTTTGTTTTACTAAGATTTTCATATTAAATTAATGACTCGGGATTAGAGCATCAAGTTAATGGTGCCGTTACCGGGGATTGTTGAGTAATATCAACAATCCTTGGACCGGTACTAGACTAAACCATTTTACTTTTGTTTGCATTTAATACGTAGTTTCAATTTTACTTTTAGTAGTAGTAGTTTGTCATTTTCGTATAGATTTAGTCGTAGCTGTGAATTGTTCTTTTGTTTGACATTTGTTGTATGCAGTCAAGGAGCAGAGGAGAACCTTTCTTGTTTGATCCTGACATAGACTTGTTAGAACGTAGATTAAGAAAAGAGAAAAAGCAAAAAGAAGAAAAAGAAATGGAACAGAGGAGAGTTACACTAGGTGACTACTCCAAGCCGACTGAAGAAGGATCGCAATCTAGCATCCTTAGGCCACCAATTTCAGCAAATAATTTCAAACTAAAACCAGCTTTATTACAGTTGGTAAGAAATGAACAGTTCGTAGGAAGTCAGGTTGAGGATCCAAATTTGCACCTAGCAACCTTCCTCCAGATCTGTGACACTGTAAAAATGAATGGAGTCCCTGACGAGGCAATCCGACTGAGATTGTTTCCATTTTCAGTGAGGGACTGAGCAAAAGCCTGGTTGCAGAGTCAACCGAGAGGCAGTATTTCAACTTGGGAGGACTTGCAACGAAAATTCTTGATTAAATATTTTCCTCCCTCTAAATATGCAAAGTTGCGCAATGAAATCACATGTTTCCAACAAAGAGAAGGTGAGTCTTTGATGGAAGCATGGGATCGGTATAAAGAAAGTTTGAGGAGATGTCCTCATCATCAAATTTCTGATGTGCAACAAGTAACTATTTTCTATAATGGTGTCAGGCCACCTACCAGGGTCTTGATTGATGCCTCAGCTGGAGGTTCATTAACAACAAAAACTGTAGAAGAATCCATAGAGCTGATTGATGTTATGGCTTCTAATGAATGCTTGATTAGTGAGAGGAGCCAAGTTCCTAAGAGAGGGATATTAGAATTAGAAGCACAAGATGCTTATTTGGCTCAGAGTAAACTGATGACTCAGGCTCTGGAGAAACTAAGCATACAAATTTCAGAACTCCAAAAGCCGAGTCAGGTTTCTATGATCAGTTGTGACTTTTGTGGTGGAGATCATGAGAATGGATTGTGTGATCCAAATGTGCCTTCCGAGCAAGTGAATTATATGGGGCAGCAACAGTATCAAAGGAATTATCCTTCTAATTCCTTTAATCCTAATTACAGGAATCACCCTAATTTTTCCTGGCAGAAAGGTCCACATCTGAATCAGAACATCCCACCAAGTCAACCCACAAATAGACCACAACAACCTTCTCACCCCCCTTTCAAGGAAAAATCCGAACTTGAGAATGTACTTTCTTAGTTTATCCAGGCCACTCAGGCCAATTTTAAGAATCAGGAAGCGTCCATCAGAAATCTAGAAAGTCAAGTCGGACAGCTTTCTAAACAATTAGCTGAGAGGCAAGTAGGCAATTTCCCTGGAGATACCGAGGTAAATCCAAGGGAACATTGCAAGGCCATAATTACTAGGAGTGGAAAAATTATTTCTCCATCTCCGAGTCAGGAAATAAGTTCAGAAAAAGAAAAAGGAAAAGAAATAATACAAGAAACCGAGCAGGATAATAATGAAGTAGAAAATAAAAATGAAATAGAAAAAGAAAAAAGAAAATAAAGTCCATCAAAAGAAGAAGAAAAAGGTTGATCTGATTTTAGAGGAAGCTTCTAAGCTGACTCCTGAAAAATTGAGGAATGCTTTATTTCCACACAGGTTTAAAAAACAAATAGAGGAGCAGAAGTTTGCTAGGTTCTTAGAGGTTTTCAAGAAACTTCACATCAATATCCCTTTTGCCGAGGCATTGCAGGAGATGCCTTCTTATGTAAAATTTTTGAAAGAATTATTATCTAAAAAGAGGAAGCTTAAGGGAGACGAAATGATTACTCTCACTCAAGAGTGTAGTGCAATCATTCAAAAGAAACTTCCCCAAAAGCTAGAGGATCCTGGATCTTTTACAATACTGTGTGCAATTGGGGATATTCATATAGGAAGTGCTCTCTGTGATCTAGGAGCCAGTATAAACCTGATGCCTCTATCTTTGATGAAAAAACTAGGAATTAATGACTTGCAACCGACTCGCATGTCCTTGCAGTTGGCTGACAGGTCCATTAAATATCCCCAAGGGATGCTGGAAGACTTGTTAGTGAAAGTAGATAAATTTATCTTTCCAGCAGACTTTATAGTGTTGGATATGGAAGCTGACCGAGAGATCCCTTTAATCTTAGGTAGACCCTTCCTAGCTACTGGTAGAGCATTAATTGATGTAGAAAAAGGTGAACTCATGCTGAGAGTTCAGGAGGAGTAGGTAACATTCAATTTGTTTAATTCCATGAAACATCCGACTGAAAGGATGGATTGTTTAATGGTTGAAGAGATTAAAAGCTACCACACTCCAATGCTTTTAAAAACTGAGGAAGAGGCCCTATGAACTTTTTTAGAGGATGACTTTGACTCCGAGACTGAGGAGTTAAATGACTCTCACTCGGAAATATTGAGCCTACTGGAAGTATTAGAAGTAGGTGATTGTGAAAAAGAAAAGAAAAATAATTTGAAAAGTGCTGAAGCTGAGAAAGGAAAGGAATTTTTTGAAGAAAAATATGATTTAAAACCTTTACCTTCTCATCTGAAATATGTTTTCCTGAGAGGAAACGACACTCATCCTGTCATTATTAATGCCGACTTAAAAGAAGAGGATGTGAATAAACTAATTGGGGTATTAAAGGCTCATGAATCTGCGATTGGCTGAAATATTTCTGACTTGAAGGGAATCAGTCCATCATTTTGTATGCATAAAATTCTGATGGAGGATGACTATTCCCCTGTAGTACAGCCACAACGCAGACTAAACCCCATTATGAAGGAAGCGGTAAGGAAGGAGGTGGTCAAGCTCCTAGATGCAGGAATCATTTATCCTATCTCGGACAGCACTTGGATCAGCCCGGTCCAAGTGGTACCCAAGAAAGGAGGAATGACGACTGTAAGAAATGACCAAGGTGAAGTTATTACCACCCGGGCCACAACAGGCTGGAGGATGTGTATTGATTACAGAAGGCTGAATGACTTCACTCGGAAAGACCATTTCCCCCTGCCATTTGTTGACCAAATGCTCGAGAGGCTATCAGGGCATGAGTACTATTGTTTTCTTGATGGGTACTCGGGTTATAACCAAATTGTGGTTGACCCAAAAGACCAAGAAAAGACTGCATTCACCTGTCCTTATGGAATTTTTGCATATAGGCGCATGCCGTTCGGGCTGTGCAACGCTCCAGCAACCTTTCAAAGGTGCATGCTGGCAATTTTTGGGGATATGGTGGAAAAATTAAAATTGAAGTGTTTATGGATGACTTCTCGGTATTTTGAAGTAATTTTGATTCATGCCTCAGCAACCTATCTAAGGTGCTGGTGAGATGCCAAGAAACTAACCTCGTCCTTAACTGGGAAAAATGCCATTTTATGGTTAAGGAAGGGATAGTCCTTGGCCATAAAATCTTTGCTCAGGGCATTCAAGTGGACCGAGCCAAGATTGAAATTATTGAAAAACTTCCTCCTCCAATCAACGTGAAAGGAGTGAGAAGTTTTCTAGGATGTGCTGGCTTTTATAGAAGGTTCATTAAAGATTTTTCAAAAATAGCTAAGCCTCTGACTGACTTACTGGTGAAAGATCATGTATTTGCGTTTAATGAAAACTATGTCAAGGCTTTTGAAAAATTGAAACAAAATCTGATTTCAGCTCTGATCCTTGCAGCACCTGATTGGTCTTTACCGTTTGAATTAATGTGTGATGCAAGTGACTTTGCAGTCGGAGCTGTACTGGGTCAGAAAGTAGGAAAATTAACTCATGTAATTTATTATGCTAGTAAGGTGTTGAATGAAAATCAAATACATTACACCACTACTGAAAAAGAAATGCTTGCTGTGGTGTATGCATTTGATAAATTTCGTGCTTACTTGATTGGGGCCAAGGTTATTGTATATACAGACCACTCGGCAATCAAGTATTTACTAGCTAAGAAAGAGTCTAAACCGAGACTGATCAGGTGGGTTCTGTTGCTCCAAGAATTTGATTTAGAAATACGAGATAAAAAGGGAGTAGAGAACTCAGTTGCAGACCAACTGTCTCGTCTGGAATGTGAGTCGGATTCTGTCTTAATAAAAGAAGAATTCCAGACGAGAAGTTGATGGCAATTATAACCGGGCCATGGTATGCTGATATGGCCAACTTTAAAAGTGCCTCGGTGGTACCCGAGGGTTGGACATCCCAAATGAGAAAAAAATTCTTTCATGGTAGTAAAAACTTCCTTTGGGATGATCCATTTCTGTTTAAAATAGGAGTAGATGGATTGATCAGGCGGTGTATGCCTGAATCCGAGCAAGAAAGGCTCTTGTGGCATTGCCACGACTCCTATTATGGAGGTCATCATGGTGCCTCCCGTACAGCAGCAAAAATCTTACAGAGTGGCTTTTATTGGCCAACTATCTTTCAAGATGCTAAAGAATATGTTAAAAGGTGTGATAAATGTCAAAGGAGCGGAGGTCTCTCTGCTAAAGCTGGCATGCCTTTGACAAACATTCTAATTGTGGAATTATTTAACGTTTGGGGTATCGACTTCATGGGACCCTTTCCTAAGTCGTTCTCCAACGAATATATTCTTGTTGCTATAGACTATGTCTCCAAATGGGTGGAGGCAATTCTGACCAGAACCAATGATGCACAGGTGGTGCTTAGGTTCATCAAGAAGAATATTTTCTCTAGGTTTGGAGTTCCGAGAGTAATTATTAGTGGTGGGGGTTCATATTTTTGCAATAAGATAATGGAGAAAGCCCTACGTCACTATGAGGTGTTACATAAGATATCGACTCCTTACCATCCACAAACTTGTGGACAAGTCGAGCTATCAAATAGAGAAATCAAAAGAATCTTAGAAAAAGTGGTCGGAAAATCTAGAAAAGATTGGTCGGTAAAGTTAGATGATGCATTGTGGGCTTACCGAACAGCTTTCAAAACTCTGATTGGCATGTCCCCGTATCAATTATTATACGGTAAGGCTTGTCATCTCCCTGTGGAGTTGGAACACAAGGCGTGGTGGGCCACAAAGCTATTAAACATGAACTGTGACCAATCTCAGGAGGAAAGAGTTTTGAAACTCCATGAATTAGAGGAGTTCCGACTCAACGCTTATCAAAGTGCCTCCATATATAAGGAGAAAACCAAGAAATGGCACGATAAGCGAATTAATAAGAAAGAGTTTCAGAAGGGTGATCGGGTTTTATTATTCAATTCCCGACTGAGACTCTTCCCTGGAAAACTCAGATCCAAGTGGTCGGGGCCTTTTACTGTAAATGAGGTTTTTCCTCATGGTGCAGTCGAACTGAAAGACCCGACTACTGATCGGATTTTTAAGGCAAATGGCCAGCGACTCAAACTCTACCTTGGAGGAGAGTTTGATAGGCAGAAAACATCCCTGTTACTGCAGGCATCTTCTTAGATGCAATAAGGTCAAGCTAGTGACCTTAAAGAAGCGCTCTAGGGAGGCAGCCCTATCTTCCGATTGTCTTGTTTTGAACTTTGAGTCGGAATGAATAAAAAAGAAAAAAACTAAAAATTTTAGTAAATAAAGTTTGTGAAGTTGAAGAAGGAAATCCGAGCTAGATTCTTCGATTTTCGCTCAGGCGAAGGACTTGTAGCTTAGGCGAAACACTGCTAGGTGTTGTTTCACACTTAAGCGAAAATTTACTGAGTTTGAGTGAAAATAGTACACTCGGATAACTGTTACTTATTTTTAACCTTTCTTCCCGACTAAACTTCACTCGTCATTTTTCAATAAAATTCCAATTTCTGATGCGAATAAAAGGAAGACTTTGAAGGATTTCTAATCGTTGATATAATGAACGGGTCAGATGGTGAAAGGCGACTTATTTCAGTCGGCTTTTTTATCACTCGGATTCCTCACTCATCACAATCAGTATTGTATCCATTAGTCTCCTATTCACGCGGTCTTTCGGTTTTTCATTCATCCACTCGGCTTTCTCTCTTTCTCTTGGCCGACCTTTATCACTCGGTATTTCTTTCATGCGTCTCTTTTCGCAATTTCTTTTTCATTCACTCAATGACTCATTAGAGTATTCGGTTTCTTCCACTCTGTACTCCGTTCACTCGGATCCTTCCGCAGTCGTTCACTTTTCACTCATCTTTCTTACTCTGTCACTTCATTTTATTCTGACTTTTGTTTTTCACCTCATATTCGTTTCATTCGGTTCTTCATCCACTTGGTATAACTTATTTTCATCTATTTTACTCAGCCTTCATTCAACCAGTCAATCTTTCACTCGTCTTTCATTTACTCATTCTTCATTCACTCAGTATTCTTTCCATTCAGTATATCATTCACTCGTTTTACATTCACCCGTTTTACCAATTGTCGACCATTCGTTGTTTCATTCCACTTATTTTCTTCCTCGTTTTTCTCATGCTGTATTTTCCTTCTTCATTTACTCGTTTTTCATTCGTGATTGTCACATTCGTATTTCCAGTACCCAGTTTCCTGTGATTTAGTTTTTTTTTATTCACCCGGTGTTCGCATCACTCGTTTTTTTTCATCCTTTCAGTCTCATTCAAATTCTCTCATTTCTTCAACCGATTCTTTTCTTGATGTTATTCATTCGGTAGTTTGTTATTCATTTTTCCACTGGCTTGTGCAGTTATTCATCTCCTTCATCCAGTCAGTTTACCCTTTACTCATCTCCACTCGGAATATTCTCAGTCATTTTCTCATTCATTCTTTTATCTACTCGTTTTTCTCACTCACCCTCAATCCACTCGTTCCTCAATACACTCGGGCGCCATTCCACTTGTTGTTTCATTCCTTCAGCTTTACTCTCAATTTTCCGTTCATCTATTATTTATCGGTTCTTCCATTTACTCATTCCTTCTCGGCACTCGTTGTTTTGTTTACTCTTCCAACTTGTTCTTCATTTCTCAGATCTCTATCTTTTTCCATACTTACTCGGTCATTATCGTTTCACTCTTTTTACTCATTTACGCAATCTCTTCCTTTACAATCTTCCATTCTTTGTATCTTATTCATTTACTTGGTATTCCTTCATTCATTTATACTTCCATTCGTTTCTTCTACTATCCACTTTTCTATTCACTCGTATTTCACTACAGTAGTTCACTTGTCTCTCATACGCTCTATTTCATTCATCTATTTCACTCATTCGTTCTTTCACTCATTCATTTACTTATAGTTTTCATTCGCCCATTCTGTCTTATCGTTTGTTCATTTATTCATCTTCCATTCTCTTGTGTCCAATTGGCATCACATTGGTATCATCCCACTCTTACTCGATCTTCTACCTATCCAGTATATGAGTATATTAATATTAATAAAATAAAATAAAATAAAAAATAAAATAAAATAAAATAATAATAATAATAATAATATATATTATAATAATAAAGTAATAATTAAAGCTGGAACACATTTACGCGTTTCTTGGAAAATGAATTCAACAATATAAAAAACCTTTCAGCTTCCAAACCCTAAGTACCTATGCTGAACTTGGGCTGAAGACGAAAAGACATTTTCTGGTTTCTAAGAAAGGTATCATCTTTCCACTTCTTTCACTTAGTTCGTGCACTTGTAAGTTCGTGCTTATTATCTTCTTGTTTCATTGTTATTGTTTTCCACTGTTCATAAGCCATGCATCTCACAGTTTTGGTTTGCTGTCTTTCTGTTGGATTTCTGTTCTTATTTTTGTTTATTTAGGTTGGTTATCATCATTCTTTTAACATTAATAATGAAAAGAAGATCACAAAGACTTCTGCAAAAACCTAGACCAAATTTTGCAGAAGGAAGTGTGCGAAGAAAACAAATAGATAACGAAAGAGAAGTGGCAACCATCACTATATCTGATTCGTCTGCACATGTACCCAGTCAAAGTCAGGGTCAAAGGGATGTATCTCCTCGGGTTCAAAGGAATGTATCCCCTGCGAGTGAGGAAAATGAATCACCAGAGGTTGAAAGTGTTAAGGCTGTTGAAAACTGTGCTATGAAGTTTAAAGCCACAGAACCAGAACGTCCCAGGCAATCTGGAGGAGCTGATTCTTCTTCTTCTGACATTCTTATGGTGTTACAGGAATTACAGGTCATGAAGAAGATGCAACTTGGAATTTATGATCGGGTCTTGAACCACAATCAAATGCTCAGGAAGATTGCCACGAAACTGAGGGTTGAACATTCAGCAGAAATGGGAGCCCCACCGGATAGAGATGCGTGGTTAGCTTCTATTGGATTCACGATTCCCTCCTAGCAGGACAAAGACGATGAAGATCAGGATGTTTAAGTAGTTGTTCCACGTTTTTATGATGTTTCCTATGTAATTAATTTGATATTACTGTAACTGCTTTCTGAACAGTGAACTTGCTTCTATTTTAATTATGTAATGAAAATTTTATTTTCTGGTTAATTTGTTTGTTTTATTCGATTTTTCATATGTATTGGTAAAATCCATGAGTCCCAATCCGACTACGCGTTTCCCATCCACAGCCACTCAGGTAAAAAGGGAAGTATCTTTTCAACTTATTCCTTAATTAATATTCTGAATTATAAGTTACAAAATTATGTTTATTGTTTCTTTCACTCCATCTTAATAATTTAAAAGTTGCTGATTCGTCAAGCTTAGTCGGATAAATTAATTGATCGGTTTTGTTTAACTCATCATATCTGCCCCTAACGATTTTTCATCTTTAATTAAATTATTTACTCGGCATGCTAGTTAGCAATCTGAATGTATGATCTTACATTAAGTTTGGGGACATGACTGGCTGAGTAACTATTTTATTCGTAGCTTTTGAGCCTGTTTGATCCTTTTTCGAGTGAGCTTGCATGCTAGTTAGTGAGACAGAATTTGCTTCAGTGCTTGCTAATTGTTGTATGTCAACCAATCGGAAATGATGGAGGCCTTCTTTGTTTATTTAGCCAGGGCCAAAAATAGCCTTCCTAATCTATTAAATTATCCTTTGACCCAATAATTCTGTTTGAGCCTGAGACCCTTTTATTCGTTTTAAATACCTAACGTTACAAGCCTAATTATCCAAGAAAAACCCAACTAGAATACCCTGGATGTTACACTGGTGAATTACTCGATTTTTGCTTATTGCTAGGGACTAGCAATTTCTAAGTTTGGGGATGAAGAGTGTGCCAAACAGTAATTAAGGACACACTCCGACCTTAATTATGGATAAATATGTAGAAAAATAAAAAGAAGAAAGGCAAAGCCGAGAGAAAAAAATGAATAAAGTCAGAAAAGAAAAAGAGGGTGCAAAGCACCACAAGAAAAAAAAATAAAAATAAAAATTTTCGATCAGGAAAAGATAGAAAGAAAAGAAAGAAAAGGAAAGGAAAAGTCCGAAGGACTAAAAGAAAAAGAAGGTGCAAAACAGCATGAGTTAGTAAGTAGCATTCAGTCGGAAAAGTTAAGAGAGTTGTTAGTAGAGGCAATTAAGTTAGAATTGAGGCAAGGCATCAGTGGATACATCTTGTAACCTATCTATGACTCGGAAAAACAATAATTGAGCCTGTAGCCCAGCCCCATTACAAGCTTAAAAAAGCCCTTACTGATCGGATTGGGTTGGCATATTTCATGATGTTTAGAACTGTTACAAGCCTATGTTTATCTAACAAGTATGCAGGTGATGAGTGCATTCTATTTACCCCATACACCTAGAGAAGAGTTAAACACCAACCAGTGAGGAAAGCATCAGCAGCTTGTCTTCCAAAAGAGGTGTAAGTTATTGTATTTTCAGAAATTGCAAGAAGAAAGCATGATCGGTATTCAATAATTATAGCATGAACTAAGTTAAGGAAAGGATGAGTGTGTTGATCAAATGCTGTTAGTTAATAAGTCTGAATATTTGCTTGAGGACAAGCAAGTTTTAAGTTTGGGGATGTGATAAGTCTTGAAAAGACTTAATTATTTCACCTTTTTATTTAACATTATTCAGTAATCATTGGTTAGTTTGTTAGTATTATTTAATAATTTGATAACAATTCGTATTTTAGTTATGAATTTCAAAAGTACTTTATTTATGTAAGAAAACAATTGAAAATTTTAATTAGTTAAGGAATTTGGAAGTGTTTATAAATTCACTAAGCAGCTAGCGTATAAATGCTAGGCAATTAACTGTTTAATAGTGCAGGAACAGGGCGTACTCGAGAAAAGAAGACAAACCCGAGTAAAAATTACAAAAAAAGCCAAGCAAGAAATTACAGAGCCGAGTGAGAATTCGTAAATCCGACTGAAGGAAGTTCACAAGACCGACTGGGCGAGACTTCAAAGGGTTGACCGAAAAGAATTAACGAAAAGCTGACTGCAAAGATTTCCAAGATATCGACTCCAAAAGAGAACAAGGAACCGATTGAAAATAAAAGGAAGAACCCGAGCGTCCACTTCAGAAATGCTGATTGAAAAGATAATTCGCTTAAGCGATCGTTTAATTCGCTCGGGCGAGGGTCAAAGTTCGCTCAAGCAAAGCAAGCCTACGCTCAAGCATGACCTCAAAACATCACCTTTCGCTTAAGCTACTCTATCACGCTTGAGCGAGAAAGCCATTCTGCATTACATATTTTCACTTCGCCCAAGCTTCGTCATAACGCTTAAGCGACAAAGCAACACTGCAGTACAATTCCCGAGCTCGCCCAAGCGAGAGTTAATCAGCTTAAGCGAAAACCTAGCAGCTGAAGCGAAAAAGCAGTAACTTAAACCTTGTTTCTTCCTTCCAATAACAAACACCTGGTGCAGTACTGTTTCCGCTTCCATTGCCTTCTTCTCCACTGCTGCAACCTTAGTAACTTAAGTAGTGAACTGTCAATTAGCTGGTGCTGCGCTGTAAATTAGCTAAGGCTGAGCTGGATCCTGTTAAGAGCTGAGCTGTAATTTAGTTACTCTGTAAACTGTGTAACTAGTAGTTTAGTCGTTAACTTAAGTTTTCTAAGTTATTTTTGCTAAGTTAGTTAAGTTAGGTAAAAACATATATATAGGTTGTACATATTATGTAAAAAGGGGGGAACGCATGCACAGATACGAAATAACAGAACGGAGAACATTCATTACACACTTCGAACATCTCACTACATATTTTTCTCTCTCTAATCCTCTCCTCCATGATGTTCCACAATCCTTCGATGGAACCAAAGTCAATGGAGTTCTAAATCCCTAAGGTTGGGATTGCGAAGGTTAGCAATGGAGTCTTGAAGCTGTGAGCAAGTAGATCGGCTTCTAAGATCCTGAGGCGAACAAGCTGAGGAGTGGAGCAGAATTGCTGGATTGACAAATCCAGAACCGATGAAGAACTTCACCAGTGAGGAATCATGGCTGAAGCTTAGGTAACTTCCAGCTTTCTAACTAGTTCAGGCCTAATCAATTTAGGTGAATAGTTAGAGTTCAACCTCCAATTTCGCATTAGATTCTTAGGTTAATCGAGCACTTATGGAATTAAGGTTCATTGCTTAAGGATTAGTGTTTTTCACCTAAGGAATTAGGGAATAACCACAAGCGGATTGTCCTCTAGATTGTGAAGTTCGATTATACTTATTTGTATGTTTCTTGAGGAAATTGTGAGCCGAAGCAATCCTGACCTGCTTTCTTTTAATCACTTTTCATATTCATCTTAACTCTGTTTCTGAAAATACCAAAAACAACTAGAAAACAGTAAAATCATAAAAACTGAATGAACTACCTGTATTTCATGTTGGTTCAGCTTGTACTAGTCCTAGATTGAGGTACTTACCACAATCCCTGTGGGACGATCAAATACACTACAATTTTAACGACTGGTGCGCTTGCCAAAGTATAAATCTGAGAGTCACATTTTGTTTTACTAAGATTTTCATATCAAATTAATGACTCGGGATCAGAGCATCAGTGACTCGAAAGAAATTCAAATGATTCAATCGGCACTAATTCAAACGATCCAATCGGCTATTTCTCAAAGATTGAATTACTCAAAAAAACTTGTTCGGATTTCCTTGGGAGTCATTCGGTAGACTTTTTCTTCAGTCGGAAATCCGACTGGCTTTTCACTCAGAATTTCCTTCAGTCGTCAATCCTTCCTTCCATTTGAAAATCTGACCATTACTTCCTTTCCAATCAGAAATAGCTATCATTCAACAATCGGCTTATTCGGTGCACTCAGTCTCTCTGCGGGTATCAGTCTTCACTCAGAATCATTCCATATGTGCATCAATCCACTCGGATATCTGGGAGTCGTCCTAATTTTTTCTCGGTTACTGACAGGTCAGAACCACTCTTTCTTTGACTTCACATTGACAGTCGTGAAGTAAGTTTCACTCGGAAGCTCATCACTCGAATTGAATCACATTGATTCACTCAGAATGTTGTCAACCGGTTTGGAAATAAGCTTCAACCCACTCGGATTCATAATTCAATCATGATGTGCTCGGATGTTGGGATTGTTTTACTCGGAGTCATCTTTTACACTTCAATCAGATTTAAGAAATTGAGAATCTGACCACTCTGAGCCGGTCTTCTTTCCTCTCAGAACTTGTAACACAGCTTCAATCTTCTGAGTGTATTTACTTGGATATATTCACTCGGAACCCGGCTTTACCTTCGAATCATAAGAGTTTCATTCGACAATTGACCCTCGGATATGCTCACTCGGGACTCAGCCTATTTACATCAGTCAGAAAAGCTTCTCTCAGCCTATTCATTTTACTAGGAGTCAGCTTTATTTTCCAATCAGAATTTATATCTCAGCTTCAACAATCCTTTGGGTGCAACCACTCAGAGCCGACCTTCCTTTAAATCAGAATATCTTTCATTGTCAACCTTTCCCTCGGATTCATTCAGGACTCGGCCTTTACACTCCAATCAGAAGGGTTTCAATCAATATTTGACCCTCGGATTAGTTGCAATCAGAAAGCTCCCACTCAGATTCACTTCAATCAGCAATCCTTTCCAGCATTGATCCTCCAACAGAGAACCTTCCACTCGGAATGGCTTTGACAGGGAACCTTCCACTCGGATTCACCTTCATCAGTGAAGTATTCCACTCAGCAACGCTCCATTCTGAGTAATTCTACTCGGATGCTTCTTTATTTTTAAGTGTCCATTCAGGGCTTCCTCTGCCTCTGTTCTTATATCACTCAGCCACGTCCCACTCAGAGACCTCCACTCGGAAATGATCATTCCGAGTCCTTTCACTCGAAAATGATCATTTCCGAGTCAGTTTTTTTTTGAAATTCTTTTTATTTATGGATATCAATCAGAGCCTAGTAAAGTGACCAAAAATTCCCCATTTTGGTAAAAATTGACCGGACCGAAATAGGTGTTCACAGATGCCACTCTTTACTTCTTTTTCATGAGAAAAGCATGAAGTTTCTTCTTGCTTTTGAAATGGAAAGGGAGTAAAGAAGTGAACACCATCGTTGAGGTCATGCAGAATCCAATAATCACGAAGGCCAGTATTGTTCCATTAAAATGAAGCAAGGCATGGGAACCTAGGATTTGGCATTTGAAATTCTTGCTTTCTCTCTTTTTCTATTCTCTCTTTTTTTTTCTTTTTTTTTCTTTTTTTTTTTAAAAAAAATCCTAAATCTGGAAAAAAGAAGAATTGGGGCGGTGTTCCAGTTTTTAGCAGGAAGTGGTTAACTGGGAATTATCCTTTGAATGCCACGAAGCGGAAGGATTGTCTTTTAGTTAACAGGAGGTGAGAGGATTGGGTATCA
This sequence comes from Clitoria ternatea, assembly GCA_037962975.1. Classification (NCBI taxonomy): domain Eukaryota; kingdom Viridiplantae; phylum Streptophyta; class Magnoliopsida; order Fabales; family Fabaceae; genus Clitoria; species Clitoria ternatea. The sequence continues at coordinate 81,946,503 of CM075672.1, forward strand.
ATTTCCAATCGATTAGAGATGAAGGGTGCCTCGTTCGGTGACCAGAAGATAAAGGGTGCCATCTTTGGCAACAGGAAGATAAAGGGTGCCATCTTCGGCGAAAGGAAAGTAAAGGGTGAGGGTGTTGCCTCCCAGTTTACTGAAAGGTAAAGGGTGCCATTTGATCGGTGACAGGAAGGTAAAGGGTGCCATTTGATCGGCGACAGGAAGGTAAAGGGTTCCATTTGATCGGCGACAGGAAGGTAAAGGGTGCCATTTGATCGGCGACAGGAAGGTAAAGGGTACCATTTGATCGGCGACAGGAAGATAAAGTGTGGGGTTGACCCTCGGTTGATGGGAAATGTAAAAGTTGGGGTTGACCCTCGGTTGACAGGAAATGTAAAGGTTGGGGCTGACCCTTGGTTGACAGGAAATGTAAAAGCTGGGGTTGACCCTTGGTTGACAGGAAATGTAAAGGTTGGGGTTGACCCTCGGTTGACACGAAATGTAAAAGTTGGGGTTGACCCTTGGTTGACAGGAAATGTAAAAGTTGGGAGATCTGAAGATTAACAAGACGTCACATCCTGATTAACCTGGATTTAAAGGTTCGGGGTGATGCCCCGATTCACTATGACTGAAGGTTATTGGGGAATTGCCCCCTTTGATCGAGAGAATAAACTTGGGGTGATGCCCTAGTTTGATATGATTTGATGGGATCCTGGGGAATTGCCCCTTGACTGAGAAAATAAACCTGGGGTGATGCCCTAGTTTGACTTGATTTGATGGAATCTTAGGGAACTGCCCCTTTACTGAGAAAATAAACCTGAGGTGATGCCCCAGTTTGACTTGATTTGATGGAATCTTGAGGAACTGCCCCTTGACTGAGAAAATAAACCTGGGGTGATGCCCCAGTTTCACTTGGTTTGATGGAATTTTGGGGAACTGCCCCTTGACTGAGAAAATAAACCCGGGGTGATGCCTCAGTTTGACTTGATTTGATGGGATCCTGGGGAACTGCCCCTTGGCTGAGAAAATAAACCTGGGGTGATGCCCCAGTTTGACTTGATTTGATGGGATCCTGGGGAACTGCCTCTTGGCTGAGAAAATAAACTTGGGGTGATGCCCCAATTTGACTTGATTTAATGGAATCCTGGGGAACTTCCCCTTGACTGGAATAGACCTGGGGTGATGCCCCAGTTTAACATGATTTGAAGGAATCTTGGGGGAACTGCTCCTCGACTGGAACAAAGGAGATCTGGGGAGATGCCCCAATTTAAGTTGTTTAGGAAGTGTATTTCCACTGGGGAAGGATTTGGTGATTTGGGGCACTGCCCCTTGATTGAGAATGGAAAATCTAGGGTCCACCAGGAAAAAAACTTGAGAAGTGGCAGCTTTGGCGATTATGGTTCCACTGGGGAAGAATTTGGGAAGTGCCCATTTACGAAGACTGAAAGGATTTTGTGGAACTACTTATTGATTGAAAGAGAAGACCCTTGGGGTGATGCCCTAGTTTGAGATGATCGAAGGTTGGTGGACTACCCCTTAACTGAAAAAGGAATATGGGGAGATGCTCCAGTTAGAATATGATTGAAAGAACCTTGAGGTACCGCCCCTTGATCGAGAGAGCAGATCTGGGGTGATGCCCCAGTTTGACATGACTGAATTTTGGGATACTGTCCCTAGACTAGAAAAGAAATCTGAGGAGATGCCCCAGTTCAAGCTGTTTCAAAAATTTAGGGTATTACCCCTTGGTTAGGAGAGAGATCTGGGGTCCATCAGGGATGTATGGCAGGCTTACCGAAAGAGAGGAATATGGGTGGGGGTGCTCCAGTTTGAGTTGCCCGAGAAATATAGTTCACTAGGGAAGGATTTGGTGATTCAAGGTACCGCCCCTTGATTGGGAATGGATCTGGGGTGATGCCCCAGTTTTTGTTACAAAGATTGAAAGATCAAGGGGTACCTCCCCTTGGCTAAGGGAAGGATCTGGGGTGATGCCCCAGTTATTGGAAAAGTTGGAACATTTAGGGGTATTACCCCTAAGCTGGGAAAAGGGTCTAGGGTGATGCCCCCAATTAGGAAGATTGAAGATTTAGGGGTACTGCCCCTAGGCTGAGAGAAGGATCTGGGGTGATGCCCCAGTTATGGGAAAGATTGGAAGATTGAGGGGTACCACCCCTTAGTTGGGAGAAGGATCTGGGGTGATGCCCTAGTTATTTGGAAGGTTTAGGGGTACTGCCCCTAGGCTGAGAGAAGGATCTGGGGTGATACCCCAGTTATTGGAAAAATTGGAAGGTTTAGGGGTACTGCCCCTAGGCTGGGAGAAGGATCTGGGGTGATGCCCCAGTTATTGGAAAAATTGGAAGGTTTAGGGGTACTGCCCCTAGGCTGGAAGAAGGATCTGGGGTGATGCCCCAGTTATTGGAAAAATTGGAGATTTAGGGGTACTGCCCCTAGGCTGAGAGAAGGATCTGGGGTGATGCCCCAGTTATTGGAAGATTGGAAGATTGAGGGGTACTGCCCCTAAGCTGGGAGAAGGATAGAAACGAGGAAATGTCCCTTGACTGGGACAGGAGAAATTGTTTGGGGAGATGCCCTAATTTGAGTTGTTTGGTGATTCAGGATACCGTCCTTTGACAGAGAGATCCCCTCAGGGATATATGACAGACTTCCTGGAGGAGAGAAATCAGGGGGATGCCCTAGTTTAAACTGTTCTGGGGATAATTCGGGGTATTGCCATTCGACTGGGAGAGAAAGGGAATGAGGGAACTATCCCAGTTTTGGAAAATACGACTGAAGGAGTTAGGGGTATCGCTCCTCAAACGGAGGAAAGATTTGGGGTGATAATCCAGTTTGAAGAGGAATGATAGATTTGGCAGTAAAATCCCAAGTTTGAAAGATTTGGGGTTAACAGGACATCTCATCGAAATTAACCCGTACTTGGTCGTTGCCTAGGAACGGGATTCACCTGACTGTTGGGATCCCATTCTCAGTTGATTTTTGGAAATGCAACCCCTAACATGCCTCATGGATGAGACAGAAACCTTGAGAAGATACCGGCTTCAACTATGAGGTATTGATGGAAACCTCAAAGCACAATGGAAACTTAGAAAGGCGTCATGTTCAGCCACAGGAAGGTGTCTTGTCCAATGATTTGGGGGGTTATGAGAAGGAAACCCGAGGAGAGCCGGTTTCATTGAGAAAAGATGAGAGTGAGCCTTAGAGACTAATGGATAAACCTCGGAAAGTGCTAGTCTTGGCGGTTGAGACTTGACACATCTACTTGTCATGACGTCCTGCAAGAAAAGTTAGTGGTGCAAAATAAATTGGAACTTAAAGAGACCTCCTGCAAAGCCACAAACCTTAGAGATTCAAAGTGACCCATGACTGAAACAGAGCAGATGAAGCAACCCAAGCTTTAGAAATGTGTGAGGCCTAGTCTTCATAACGATTGTTTGAGGTGAGATCAAGTAACAGGGATATCTTATCCTCACGACTTTAAACCTTCATTACCTGAAAATTTTATATATTAAGGGAAAAACATATGTCTTACAGATTAGGGAAAATCTCAATATGAACACGTATCAAAGAGGTGAGATTGTATTTGCAAGTTGAGTGGAGGGTGGGAAAAGGGTGACCAGAGAAGTAAGTGAAGTTGCATAGGAAATATGATAATTGGGTAGAATAGGAACGATTTCACAAATCCTCTAGTGAACTGTTGAGAACAAGGGGTATCTCAATCCCACATCATGACTTCGAATTCACCATTTGACCATGCCTCTGAAAAAGGTAGTCGGACTACGGTCCTTATGCCTTAACTTGGAATCAGACCATTCCCAGAAGAATCTTTAAATTATTCTGCCAAAATCTTGATCCCAATTTATCGCCTGAGCTGCCTATTCAGGTTTTCAGCCTACCAGATTGCTCTAACTTTTGCCTAAGCTGGCTTTTCAGGTTTTCAGCCTAGCGAGCTTTTCCTTTCTTGTGACGTCTTCCACCCTTTTTTTTTTCAAGGTTGCGCCCTTCACAACAAAGGTTTAATCTGATTTGACAATGAGCTTTTCTTGATTTAGTCTTAGCCCATGGGGGAATGGATGTTATTTCAAATAGGAAAGTTTTCTCCAACACCATGTATCCAAGGAAAAAGGAATGAGCCATTTTCCGGCACCAATGAGGGGACTTGTTCCAAGTCTTTATCTTTTTGTTTACTCTTTCATCTCTTTTTGTTATTGTTTTTTTTTGAATGTTTCTCTTTTTTTTTTGAATTTTTTTTTTTCAAATGACCCCTTTGGTACCTTCGTTATGGTCTAGCTATTTTATTTGCACTTAGCCAATGTGACAAAGAAGTATGATATTAATGGCATTATAGTAGACCACTCCCTTGGTTACACTGATATGGGAATAGTTATACTCCCTTAAGGTTGGGGTGTTGATCGCGACACAGATGAAACATTGTTCTTGTCACATTCTTAGCTTAATAACATTTACGCCCCCATGTGGAAAAGCGACAGTTTAATCTATGAATCAGCCCGCCCCAATTAGTATATGTGTAGGGCACAAACCTTGAATCCCCTTTCTTTTTTTTTCTTTTTTTTTTGGCAGAGTATTTCTTGACCATGTTTACGTTTATGGGTCTTAGCAAGCCTTCGTCATCCATGTTGGTCAATACTAACATTCCTTTAAAGGGTGAATATTCCATTAAGAGGTCTGGCATTATCTTCATTCATGTAGACCGTATATCACTACCCTTATACTATAACATCTTCTAAGGCTATTCGATTGATTTTCCAGTTGTTTATGAATCCTTTTCACTCCGCGTGTTGACCTTGTTGAGCGCTTCGGGATAAAACTAGAAACATCCTGGTTAATTCCGCCAAGGAACTTTTGTCTTTGCTACCTTCTTCGTTAGCGTGATCAAACAAGCGGTCAGAGTCATGACATAGGATTGCGATCTCATTGTTCTCAGAAGGATTATTTTTGAATGAATGTTTTTTAGTGTATGATGGAAAAGAGAAAGAGGAAAATAAAAGAGAACCAACGGATAAAGGGAATGTCAAAACAAATAAAGGAAGCAAAGGGAAACATTTTGAAATTTGATACGCATCTATTGAGAAAACCCTGAAATGATAAAAATATGTTTTTGCCCTTATTACATAAAATATCTCAACGCCTTAGGCATAGCGTTTGGGTTGGAAAGTCATAAAAAAGAAGTCTAAAGTTGTAAAGAGCTAAGTGGTCTCCTGGTCACAAACTTCGCCACTTGGCGTGCAAATCAGAGAGCTTGCATCCTCTCCATACCTTCAGTCCCTCCTTATCATACTGATCCCAGAATTCTTATGATTAGACCTGGGGTTTATGATTATATTAGGACTCCCTTCCTGGAAATCTAGCCACTTGGCTTTAATCAGATCCCTTACTTTCAATTTTAAGGCATAACAATACTTAGTAGAGTGCCCCGGGGCTCCAGCATGGTAATCACATCAAGTATTAGGATTATAATCTTTGGGGTAAGAAGGAATCATTGGTTTCAATGGACAGGGCACCGCAAGGGAACTACGGATAAGGTGAGGTAAAAGTTCTGTGTAGGTTATGGGAATGGGGTCGAACCGGACCGGTGTTCGACTATCAGTGGGTTTTATTGTGTTTCGATCTGGATTAGGTGGCTGAGTCTGCCCTAGTAGGGAACAGTAGGGATGTGGAAGAGATGGTTTGATAGTAGGCGGATGAGAATGGGAAGATGTTTGAGGTATATATGGATGAAAGTAGAACTGGAATGGGAAAAGATCGGAGTCCTGGTCAGGGATGGTGGCAGCCATGTAAGGTGTAAGGGAAATGGCAGGTTGAAAGGGGGTATGAGCCATTAGCCTGGGTTGGGTCCTTTTTCAGTTATAGGAAGTAGAATTAACATCTCTTTTTCTTTTCCCCTTATCTCCCGATACAGACAATCTTGTGATAGGTGCCTCAGGCGACTGGGAGGATTGTGAAATATGGGGGTCCACTACTTACAAATCATAATCCTCTTGTTGGTTATGGAACGGGGAAGAGTACTCTGAGGGTACTGCATAAAACAGGTTGTTGTCTGGGCCCATGAAGTGTTGTGGTGCATAAGACATGCCATAGGTTGGTTGAGGGTCAATGATGGGGTTGGTCCTGTTGATAGTGATGGAAGATGTCATGGAAGAGGGAATTTGCATTTTCGTCAGTCCAGGAGGATGAAGAGGGGTGGTTGGTAAATGTTGATCATTCTTGACACCCGCAGAGGGTTCCTCTATGATCTTTTTTTCTAAAAGTCTGGTCATTTCTGCCACTTGCTTCTTTAGCTGGAAAACTTCACTCTTGAGGTTTTCAATTTCTTGCTCTCTTTCAGCCATGAGTCTCCTCTGAAAGTCTAGTAAGAGTGTCTTTCAGTGTCAGTGAAAGAAAAACAAGAAATGTCAGGTGAAAACAGAAGGAAGGAGAATGTCGTGGGAAGCAATTACAGGCTTCAACGAGTATCCTTTGACTATTCCTTAGAACTTATTATTCAAAAGTACTAGGTATGGTAAACATAGAAATTAATATGGGATAATTGTTACATAAGATCACTCAATAACAAGAGATAAGTCATGCCTTAGGAAACATAACCTACGAATACAACTTTACTATTGATAAGTTGATTAATTAAACGAAAGATAATCAAGATAAATAAGTCTGATAAGATTTGAGTAGGAAATCTAGATTAAAATATTTAAGAAATATTCATAAGTACACCGATATACGTGATCCTCTCATTATAATGATATATATCATGATTATTGTATAATATTTGTATGATGAATGATGTGTGTGACGACTATATATAATTGTGTACATGAATGAATTGTGTTAATTATACGTGATAAGTATGTGTAATGAGATGTATGATGAGTGTGGTATGATGACATATGTATGGATTGTGATGCATTAAACGAATGTGTTGGGATAAATAAGAAAAGAACGAGTAAAAGAATGTCTCGGTAGGGATCTTGAGATAAATAAATTGTGAAATAATGTGATGAGATTAGGTCGGATCCGATGTGATGATGGGCGTTGTGATGCCAGTATACCCATGATTTTTGGAAAATATAAGATCTCGTTTCATTTATAAGCGTCGGATGAGTCCGATATGAGTTAAGGCAAGTTGAGAAAATAAGGAAGAGAATAAATTGAAATTTCATGAATAGAAGTAGTCCGACGTTAGAAATGAAATCGAGCCATCAAAAGAACCCTACTGACAACTAGTAGAAAGAAAATTGTGTATTATGTGCATCATATATGGAGTTGAGGAGGGATGTTGGAATGATCCCCTAGAGCAAACAGTGATGGGTACACTGGGGAACAACTAGCGTTCCGACCTGCGGGAGGTCTTGGGAGTATGTGGGAGCGGGCGTCTAATGGTTCGGATTCACGCCCGAGACCGGATAGTCCGTGGCAAATCCAGTATACTTCAACTTAGAGCGAGTGTTCCCAGGACCGTGGAGTGCCCGTTCGGTTGAGATGTGTGCTTGGCCATTATGATGATTGGACTGTGAGTCCTTACCTTTTTATGAAAACCAGAACGAGGAGAGCTCCAGTCGCTCTAGTTGGGGAGGGGAGATAAGGGTGGCGTTGTTGTGCACATGGATATTGTATATGGGATTGTCGAGGAGGAGATGGGCCCACATGCATCATGATGACTAATAAAAGATTTGAATAATGAAATAAATTCATGCATTGCATCACTGTGTTAAGATTACGATTGCTTGTTGTTTAAATATGATTGTATAGATATTAATAACCCTGAGAGGTGACTAGGAAGATGGGAATGTTCAGCTAAGATGAAAAGTGGTGAGATAACTTAGAGTGTATTTTAGGAATCCCAAAGAGAGTGGGTGGGACTCAATCTTGGATTGTTTGTATTGTATGTGGGCAGGTATTGATGAGACATCTTCCCGATTGTTGTGGAGGTGAAGACTCACCCTTACGCTAATTTTTCCAGATATCTTAGGTATGAAGAGAGACTTTGAAACGAGGATAATGTGAGCTCTTCTTGGACCATGTATTATATATGATATGATGTATATAAGGTGTATTATATATGATATGATGTATATAAGGTGTATCTATTTCATTTGTTAGAGCCTACGTGCCCCTTCACTTTCAGTATGTACAGTTACTGTTACAACCATGTATTATATATGATATGATGTATATAAGGAGTATCTATTCCACCAAGTTTCTTTGTACAAAAAAAAAACTTCCACATTTTTCTAAAACTTGTAACCTCTCAGTTGACCAAGATAATCTAGTGGAAGGGATTGTCCTATGTAACCGAGGGTGTTACAGATTGTTGATGGTGATGATGAGATATTGAGACAGTTATAGGCCAACATTTGTATCATGATGAACTTAATGACAAGAAATTATAATTAAAACTCATATCATTACATAACATTTTGTGTTACTAAATCATTTATGATTGTAATATTCTATGTGCAAACTATGATTGAGTATGGGATTATGGGCTGGTAAATGTTATGATGTGATAGTATTAGAGTTGTAATAGGTATGATGTTTTACATGTATGACTGCTAGTTAACATAGTTGATGCTTGATTATGTGACTATATGCCTATTTAGTTGTAACAAGTGATATTGGTCTATGTGAGTGCATGATGAAAATAAACATGTAAGATTAGGTAAGTAATACAATACTAAGAGAAAAAATAGGATATTAGGTAGGTGATATAACACTAAGGGAATATTAGAAATAAGACTGCTAAGGTTAAATAGGTAAGTAATAATATGTAGCAGAAATTACTAGACATATCAATGATGAATGACATACATGATACGGTAGGTAATTGTCTCTGGTATAGATTAAATGAATGATTGTATATGTGAAATTCGTTCAACGTAATGATGCACCCAGTTATGTTTTCCAACAAGACTGGAGCGATATGAACTTGACCCTTTTGTTTGTGTGGTTACCTTGTTTTAAATGTACATATGTAACATCCCAATTTTGAAGTTAAATACTGAATGAAATAAACCATTAAGACCTTGATTTCAAGGTAGGAAGATAATTGTTAATTATAATCAATTTAATTTAAGGAATAATGACAAATTAATTTAGTTGGTAAAAGATGGCTGCTTGTGATTGGTGAGTTACGTGAGTGGACTGCGATTCACGTTTTCCCATCCCACTTCCTTCTCTTCACATACATATATATACCCTGTATCACCATGATATTCATTCTTCCTTACTGCTTCATTCTCTCTTTTCTTCTTCTTCGTCTTCGTCCTCTTCCCTTCCCCTGTTTTTATTCTTCATCACTGGGGACCACGACGACGGTACTGGAGAAAGGTCATAGCCCCTCCGACTGGTGAAGGACGATCACTAAAGCAGAAAAAGAACAACTCTCCATTCCTGAGCCGATTGCAGGGCACGACGGTGCGAAAAGGGGGCTGGACGAGTCAGAAAGGGCGTCAGACCAAACGTCGGGGAGCAGAAGAGCTTCTTGAATTCCTTCAGTAGGTAGGGGGCACTTGCATGTCAAATGCATGGTCCACGAACGGTACCGGATGAATGTACTGCTTTAAGTGTATGCATGTGTCTGTCACGATTGTATATTATGCATGATTGTTGATCTTGGATTTTATGTGTATGATAAGTAGTTAGATAATAATTGCATGTAAACAAGATAGTGGTAATGTAGTCTGTTAGCCTTCTGATATAGCCGAGTGAGATGCATGGTTCTACCTCTGTTAATACTGTGAGAATATGAATGTGTGACTGTTAGTTGATTCGTCCGATGTTATTACCTTGATTGTCGATCATGTGCATGTTGGTGTGATTGGCAAAGTAAATATAGAGACCTTGTTGAATATGCTTCTACCTTGATCATTACGAAGGAGGTATCAGTTGAGTGATGTTGCTTGCTGGTTAAACGCATAAGTTGCATATGTAGGAATGGGGTGACCCGTGGAAGGCCATGAGCCCCGAGGGAATGACTTCCAGCTACAGACCTTGGCTAGATCCTAAGAGAGCTCGTGGTAGCCGTAGAAGCTAGAGAGGAGTCTCGAGACGCCAATGGGAGGCCGGTACCATGCGGGAAGAGCTGATAGACGAGAGGCCAGTAAGGGGGGAACTGTAACTGAAAGTCATTACTCAAGTCGGATCCGCAGGCATGCATGTAGATATGATGTTGAATAGGATAGTACCCGTGGCATGTGTTGGGTGTTATGAATGAATTCCGAGTGTGTGGATGCATGTGCATGTGTGAATAAAGATGAACTTTATGTAGTATGTATGTGAGTGTATGTTATTGATATTATTCTAATTTGCATGGCCTTAACTTAATCTGAATGCGACCAAGTGAACATAAGTGTGCGTACTGACACTGATACCGAGTCCTTGGCTGTCATTTTCTATGAAAAGCTCACCCCTACTGTGGCTACATTTTCAGTGAATATCTCTCAGAATGAAAGATGAAGGAGGAGCCGAGTATGGAGCAGAGAAACAGAGCGCAATGGAATATGTGTATATGTACATACTGTGTATAAGGTCTTGTTAAGCCTTGGCCGGCTCGTATTTTGACTTTAGCCTTTATATCAGAACTTGAACACTTTCGGGTAGAAGGAACATGTTAATGCGTTGTAACTATTTTAAATACTTTTCTATATATATATATATTGTGTGTTTATTCTATGCTGTAGGTGATGTCCGAGCGATAAACATGGATGTATAAGTATACCTTCCCAGCATAGGAAGTCAGTATGACTATGGGTAGAAGTGGAGCTAAGTTGTTATTGGGGAAAAGCGAGATGACAAGTCATTCCGAGAGATGAGAGGTTGAATTGTCCGAGTGATCGAGGTCGCATAGTCTGGAGTAGGTGTTGGTGCGAATCCTATGAGTGATGATTGTGAGGTTTTCTGAGCAGAGAATAATCAATGATTCCGAGTGAGAATCCACCGAGTGAGAGTTCACCGACTGGGGAACGACGCCTAAGACTCTAAGTGGATTTATTGTAACAAATTAGTAAGTAGCCAGAGAACCCGATTGAGTCTTGACTTAGTAGGAAAATTAGCGTAGGAAATATTATGGTTGCCGAGTGAAAAGTGAGTAGAATGCCCCGAGTAGCGTGATGGACTTGAAATTTATCCCGAGTGAGAAGTCTTCATAGATTCCGAGTGAGCGGCTTGGGGAATCATTTTTGGATTGCTAATACGTATACGTATATAATCCGATTGAGTGGAGCAGCGGAGTGTGATATGCTGATAGGGTGAAACTGGCAGGTATTAAGGTTAGTCCGAGTGGATTAGGAAGTGAACCTTCCCGAGTGAAGCACGAGCGTGATGATTTACCGAGTGAACCATACGCTAGAAACCGAGTGGAATGTCAGGATGCCGAGTGTAGCATCGCTTCAGCAAGTGTAGTACGGACTGGAGATCTTGAGTAGAATCGCTTGAACGTAGTTAGCTCTCGCTTGAGCGAGTGTACCTGGTGCCATTGGGTTTGCTTAAGCGTTTTCTTCCTTCGCTGTGCATGAATTCTTTCCTTGTCTCCTTCCCTTCTTTCCTCGTTGGACCCGGTTGTTAACTGAACAGATTATGTACGGCTTATTAACTTTAAAATTTGGAAAATTTCCCTGTTGATTTTATTTATTTAATTAAAAATTAGGGTGTTACAACATATATAGTAAATGGACCTAAAAAGGAGTAACTTAGTCATGGAGTATTCATGGAGACACCACCTAGGCAGGATAACGCTTACCCTTTGGAAGAGAACCCTAATTCTTAAGGAAATGAGCCCTGGCGTCTTCGAAGTGGTGTACGAGGAAGAAAAGATCGTAGTAAAAATTACCCCTGTAGAACCACCTCCCTTCGATAAGGATATCAAAGTGGTAGAGGACTCCGTACAATGATACGGAGATCCACCTAGTATGTTGGAAGAGACCATGAGAACAGTTTAGGAGACAAACCTCTGTTAGGGGAGTTAAGCCTCCACCCTGAACCAGAGTCTGTTATGCAAAGGACAAGAATGCGGTCGCCTACCCCTGAGTATATGCCCTTGGATAAGGAAACACCGAGGCAAGATAAGGAGGAAGGGGTTATGTAAGGAACTAGCGACGAAGACTTTCCAGATATAGACTCGTAGCCCTTTGGAGAAGAAGAAGAAGAAAATGATTTTGATGACCCTGACTTCACGCCTAGGGTAGTGAATTAGGATTCTTATGGAAAAAGCATGGGCGCGATGAAGGTTAGGGATAGAAGTGGAGTTAGGGTATTAGATTGGATCTTTATACGGATAGTCTAATTGTCTCTATAGTCTAGTTGAATTGAGTCTTAGTTAGTAATAGGAGCCTGCATACCCCTAATTTAATTTAGAGTATGTAAAAGTACTGTTGAAATGATGTATAAATAAAATGTTTATGAATATGATGATACACCACCATTTTCACTCTACAAAAAAAAAAACTCTCACTATTTTCTACAAACTCATGACACCTTAGTTAATTAGGATAATCTAGCTGTGGAGATTGTCCTAGTTAACCGAGGGATCTCACAGTGTAATTGGGAAGATCCTTCTTTAACCTTTTCTTTTCCAAAGGATCAATGGGCAGTTGGTCATTCGCCATATATTTGACAATTGGTGCAAGCTAAAAGTCATCATCAGGAGTGCAAGATCAAAGCATGTTAATTTGGATTAAGGCCACCGTGTTGGGTTCAGCTAACGTGCTTTATATCATGTGTCCTTGTGAAGGAAACATTAAAGGACTAGAAATTGATGCACTTCATAAGGAAAACCCTTTAGGGGGTGGAACTCCAGTACCAAAAGATTGAAAAGGCGACATTGACATTCATTTGGATATCTCAGATATTAAGGCAATATTTCCATGCTAATCCCATTGTGATCCAAACCAACCTTATTTTGAGAATGGTGTTATACAAATTTGATCTCGTCAAAAGAATAATCAAATACGTCATAGAGCTTTCTAGAATGGAGAAATCCTTGAGTAAATGCTCACACTAGACGATGTAACACCTCAAATTTTTGCTATATAGAAATTCTGTCTTCGTCTGTAAACTTGTAATGATTAATGAAATGCTTTGCTTACCTTATAATTATGTGATAATTATAGTCTTAAAAATGAATAAGGCTCTTAAACTCAATAAAGAATTGTAATTCTGGAAATTTAAAATAATTTCTTCGTACCTTTGAAAACTTAAAAATTGGTTAGACCTAATTTTTGAAAAATAAGAAATTAGTCCTTAGACTAGAAGGCAATGGACTCTTTCCAAATTCTAAATGAACCATAGCCCAATAAACCATATTGAATCCTAAAATAATGACCCAGCCCATTTTAAAACAAGATTACACTTAATCACACAATTAAAAACTCTTAAAATCTTCATGAAATCTTAATGGATCAATCATTCTCAAAGTTTTCTCCTTAAGACCCCTAAGAGTTTACCATGTAGTAATCTCTCATCTCCCTCTCCCTCACACCACACACACACACACACACATGATCTCTCCAAACATCATCATTTTCTCTTCTTACATAAATAGTATTCATGCACCACAAAACACTATTCAACCATCACTAACTTACAAAAGCATAACCACCACATATGACAACTTATTCCCATTGAAAACTTTGACCAAAACCATCCTTATCCTCCAAGTCGGGGCCACACCATTGTAAATGGCCCATGGTTCTTCTAATTTTGTTTCTCAATTTCATCCTTTAAGCCATGTAAGAAAATGGCCCTTGGTAAGTGTAGGAGGTAGCCTCCCATTTCCACCACTCACCATGAGTCTCTCTTCTTGTAAATAGAACCATATCTCCTTACCTTTCACCCGTACCTCACTTTATTTCATTCTCCCTAAAGGCTTCACTATTTTCTTCTTAAAGAGTAAGGTATTCTAGCTTTTGTTGGTGGTGGTAGTAACTCTTCTTGGAGTAAGAAGAATGAGTCCTTGCAACCTTAAGGCATTGAGAAATCAACCTTCTTTCACTCTCTATCCAACCCCACAAAATTCATCACAAGAGGTAGGGGAGAAGTTTATTCATTTTCTTAGACTTTGTGAAATCACTAAAGTGGTGATAGTTTCCTTAGAATCATCACCATACTAGCTTATAAAACCATGATCTAGGCATGAACCAACCCTTTTATAAAATTAATATTTCTATGGAAATAATGGTAAGTGATTTCCAAGAAATGGTTTAAAGAGGATGTTGTATGATTGATGTATGCTTTGTTGATGAACATGTTGCTATGTTGAAATTTCTAAGCCTTTGTTTATGTAATGTTTTTCGATGTGCTATTGTATGAATATTTTTATGAATTCTAGATATGTTATACTAGTGTGTATTTAGAGCATGTGGGCACAAGAATCATTAAATTTGGACTTAAATTCAACTTTATATGATTTCATAAGAAACCCTATCCAAAACTGAACAATAAAATGTTCCAAGGTATAAATGTTACTCATGGTGATATTTTGAGAATTTAAAAATATGGATTGTATTCTAGACATCCTACCATAGCTTGAATGATCTTTTAAACGTTATATATTTTGATATATAGATATTTTAAGAAACCTTAACGTTCAGTGTTGTTGACAAAGCTCCATGCTAGAACTATTCAGGGAAAGACATTTTGGTGAGACACCTATTTGTCCCCAAATCCAAATATGGAAATAAATTTTGAAATGTTAGTGTTCTTTTTACACAAGTTTCATAAGAAATAAATTTTCTATGATTTTTATAAATAGAGTGTACAAGGAAATACCTACTCGTGACAGCCTTGGAAAAATGAATTTTTTAGGCATCTTCCAAATTTTTAATAAATCTACAAAAATATCCTTGATATTTTAGGCATCCTAAATGGTCTTATGTAAAAAGGATTTCATATTTATTTTTTCCTATTTTTCATGGAATTTCTAAGTCTGACCATAATTCATACCCATGTTGTTTGCCTCAAAGTAATTAAATATTTACCAAAGTAAAAATTCAATCACCTTATTTTTATAAGTATCCTATGTTCTGAATTTATAAATGTAAATAACTACTTACACTTATGAATTTATCCCCTTGTACTTTCTTATGACAAATAACACTTATATATACCTTATCCTAAATAAAAAGTGTATTGTATTGAGTTTTATCTATAACCATATATGCTTTTCATACAAGTACTTTCCTACGTATTAAATTATATTGCTAATCCATCATTTTGTCTTAGATTTCAAATATATAAGTTTAGAATTTTATCTATAGTTAAATGTATAAATGTGTGTGTGTGTATTTGCTATAACTACACCTATCTTGGCATGATCCCTTTTCAATAACCAATGTACTTTAGCTTTACATGTATCTTCATAAGATAATTAATAAATTCTTAAGATTTAAAGTACCCTATTTCATAAGACATAAGTAAGACTTATTCTTGGTACTTATAAGATAAACATAAGCCATGAATAAGTGATCTGAAACATATATCCATAATGTATGGAAAGTGGGGTGACTCTTGACAGAGAACCTATGCCCAATAAAGAAAGAAAACTTAAAACAAGTGATTGTGCATCACACACATCATGAAACACCATTGAAATGAGAGCCACTGAATGGGCAAGTAAGTAGGACTCTATATGTCAACCCCCATGAAATGGTCCTTAGGAATACCATTGGTTCAGAGTGGTCCAACAGCTCAAAGTAGCACTCATAATGCCAGGTCCTTATTTCACCCTAAGGTATTTTAACTCAATACAAGAGTTACCCAGATTATGAATAGGCACTATCCTGAACACGAAAGGATATTCACTTTGAAAGATGATAGGGTCGGCGAGCCCAAGGTTTTGCCTTGAGTAAGGATGGGATTATCACTAATTGCTCCTAGAGGTTATTGAGATTAAGGGTCCTCATGCATAACACTAGTTGAATAGAAAAGCATAACATAACATTTTGATTGTCATATGAGCCTTGAAAACTCTTATTATATGATCCAAGTCAACATATATCTTGAACATGGACTCACTCTTCTTTTCTATCTTTCTCAGTATGCTTATTTATAAATGATAGATGTCAAACTGACAAGGCCCGTAAGCATATGAGTTTTGTGGCGTAATATAAAAGATTTATCGTTCTCCATAAGGACAGTGTGCTTAAGTACTAATGATTTGGATGCTTAATTATTCAGCTGGTGAGACTTTAAAATTGAGACTGTAAAAGGAACTCACAAACTTAAAAGTAAGCATAAAGCAAAATACCAGACTCAGACCATAGCAGAAGTAACTTAGAAGGAAAATCAATATGGTAAAACTTGGGATTTAAAGGATTCAATTATTCAACATTGATTTATACAAGTGTTCTTATTTATAAATTCTTCCTTCTCAAGATTAATTTTCCTGTTTTATTAGTTTTCTCTTCTCAGAGCTCCACTAAGTGCCTAATTTATGGAGAATAGCATTCGATGCATAGATTAAACCCATTATGCCCAGTGAAAATTCACAAAGTCTTCAAAATATTTAAAAAGGTTCACCTCTGAGTCCTTCCCTAATTAACTCTTAGGTTCAGTTTACATTTATTAAATAAAAAGGTTCATCTTTTGATCTTTCCCAATATATTTAAAGATCAGTTTAAGCCTATCTCTAGGTCCTAAAAGAATAATGCCCAAAACATAAAAAGAAGAGAATGAATGATTTATAAACAAGAAACACCAATGTATAATCAACGCATCATTAAAACTCCCATAAATCCCAATGAAAAAACTTAGCCACTCATTGAGTTGAGTCTACTACATATAATGATATTCAAAGTTATACACAAAAAACACAATAAATAGATTTAAACCACTCAAGAAAGAACACTACTCTCACTAGTCTTCTTCCTTTCGTAATTCTCCTCTCCTCTGCAAGCTTATGGGAATAAGTCAAAGTAAGAGATAAGAAAAGTTGTCAAAGGAAGGTCCCCTGGTTATGGAGGCTCTCACGCTCTATTTATATGTTTTTATTCTCTCTAAAGCATAAACATAAAAAGCATTTAAGGATATGAGTCCATCGGGCCCAATTACAAAAATTTAGTATGAAACATGCTCTCGGGAATCTGCGTGACTTCAGGTGCTGGGGTCTTGTAATAGGGTGATGCCAGCGTGGGTTTGGTAAGTCTGGTATGTGCATTTGTTGGCTCGCGTGTTAAGTTCTTGTGCTTCCAAACTTATGCTTTATGATCTGTAATAAAAGCATAATGATTAAAGAGTCCGGGTCTGCAACTGTTTCTTATATGAGTTTTATTCATTTTGTTCTTTCAAAACAATACAGCAAAAGTGCCTTTCTATCTTTGGGACCTAAAACTTACTAATTTTTTATAAATATTTATTAAACATACAAAGAAAAAGACTACTTCTAGGATAAATAATATACTATAAACTAGGTAAAATCTAGATTTATCACAAACCTCTTGGGATCAGTGATCTCGTCACCTAGAGATGATGGCAGTAGCAATAATGTAGGAGTGCCCATTAGAGAGGCGCGTTCCACCCCAAGCCTAGTCGACAGCCTTGAGTATACCCTATCCTCACCTGTGTCAGTGTCAATTGCTTATATGGCACGACATTTCCTAGGATCCCACAATAGCATGA
Organism: Clitoria ternatea; assembly: GCA_037962975.1. Classification (NCBI taxonomy): domain Eukaryota; kingdom Viridiplantae; phylum Streptophyta; class Magnoliopsida; order Fabales; family Fabaceae; genus Clitoria; species Clitoria ternatea. The sequence goes on from CM075672.1 coordinate 81,964,125, forward strand.
TACATCCCCTTGAGTACTCCAAGAATGATGTTGAAATGGAATATGTTCTCGAAGATTCTATGGACATCCTCGTCAAGGAAGACATTGAAGTTCTTGACGTTGAGTCTGACCACCATCCAAAGGCCCCCGATCTCAAGGGCCAACCATTAGGATCACTTGTAGATGTCATCGTGATGCTTTACCTTGAGGGGAAAATACTATATGATTAGGATTACTACGGTTATAACTTCCTCAACTTCAAAAATCCCTTCACTCATCATGACCTGTATGAGTTCCTTTTTTGGTGGGACTCTTCATGCGTTATTTAGATATGATGAAAAGGTGGCCTGCGATAGTGGGGGAAGCCTACATGGTCACCAGTTGGTTCGACTCTGCTCCTCGGCATGGATAGCCTGAATCCAGTGATAGCAACAACAACAACTCTGACAACGATAATGGTGGCTTAAATAATGGTGGACATAGAGAAGTGATTACAACTTAGGATCTGTAGTAGGGCTGTGAGGGTTATTTTATGTATTTTATTGCATAACTTCATTTTGTTGTATGCTCTCATTGGACAAAAGGGAAACTTTTGCCCATGTTATGTAATATTGTTTATAAATGGAGTATTTTCTGTATATGTACTGTAACAATCGACGTGTGATATACTATTTTATTCCCAATTAAACATATTGCGTAAATAAAAGAAATTTTTTGGCTCATATTTCTAAAAGATTTTATTTAAGTGACACACTAACTTGGACATGAAAGGGTGACTTTTCTCATTGCTCACAAAAACTTTACGAAAACCTCTATGTCTAAGTTAGGGTTCCAAAAATGGTGTTTGTCGATGGACTCTCTAATAGTAAAGGGTGTGACGTCAATATCATGGTTAAAAGTGATGATGGAGTCTATATTGAAACCTCTTTAAAATTTAATTTTAAGACATCCAACAATCAAGTAAAGTATGAGGATCACTTAGCCAATCTGCGCGCAACAATGGATGTTGAAGCCAAGGAAGTGACGTTGTGTAGTGATGCTTAACTTGTCATTTTTCAAAATCTTAGGAAAGTAATGGGCCAAAGAGCCACCATTGCAATAGTACTTGACCAAAGTGAACTAGTTGAAATGGAGGTTCGACAAGATCGAGTTTAAGCACATCCTAAGGGAGCAAAACACTAGGGTTGATATCCTCTCCAGGCTTGTAAGCACTAAAAAGATATAGTTAACAACGATAATGTACAACTACTAAAGCCTCATCATAAAATAGATAGGTATAGAAATAACTTTTCTCAGGGATTAGGCTTCACCAATATTGATGCTTGATCCAAAATATCCTTTAGGCTTTGAAAAGCCTTTTATTGTTCTTCTCCCCACTCATATATTATCTGTTTTTCTTCAGGATCTTATATAATAGCAATGGCCAGTATGCCATTTTAGGCATGAACTAGGATAAAATAGCTATTTTTCCATTTGGGGACTACATCTCCTTTAAGTTCTTCAAGGTTTGTAATTCCATGATAATTTTACATTTATTGGGATTTACCTCAATGCCCTTCTGGATAAACATGAGTCTTATGAATCTGCTAGTCGGTACCACAATATACATTTGAGTGGATTGAGCTTATGCCATACATCTTCAACCTCTCTTAAAAATCTTCTTGAGGTTGTGACATCCAAGACCCAGATCATAAATCTCCAGATGATTCCCAAGATATGATTAAATTTATAGTATTATTTTCTATTATATATATTAAAAGAGAAATTACCTTAAGATCCATCATCCAAGTCCTGACGTCACATTAATTATATAAATACATTATACTTAACCTATCCTAATCTAAGAAATTATCATCAATACAAGTCCATAATCCAAAGTTTTACATTAAACAATCACCTATCCATCATCAGATATACATTAATCTTCATATCAATCTAAAGGCTAGTGTTTACATGTCAAGGAAACCAACTAAACAAAAGCTATGAATATATATATACACACACACACATCAGCTAATCATATACATAAGTATTCATATCATCAAAAGTTCTCCATATGCTCATGAGATATCTATCAATACTCTATGGCATCACCAACCATGTCCCTGATCAAACACTAAACCACAAGCATTTGGAAGAGTGAGACAATATACAAAATATATACAAAATTAAATAGAATTATACACAAACACAAAGAAGATGCAATGTGATGCATATGACAAACAAAGTTGTTTTAATTGTATATCGGTCTGTTTTTAGTCAAATAATGCTATGATGGATCCATTAAACTGGTTGGTATCACTATAGAGATCTATCATCAATAATTATATTTTTACCAATACCAAATCGAAGCACCCATCTACAACATTGTCACCACCAGTGACTCAGATACATATATGTAACTCGTGTTGTCGGCCTTCTCTTAAAACACACTGCAAAGCTCTAAGAGCAGGTAGGTTCCCATAGAACCTAATATAAATGGTCTGTTGTTCAATCAGAGCCACCCCTTACTGGGCCAACTTAAGAGGACCCATGCATCCTCTGAGCACCTTTAGTGTATATGATGCATGATTCATTAGTTTATATTTATGTTTCATTATAACATTTTTAGTTCTCAACATACCAATTTTCCATAGCCTCATGGCTATTCTCAATCCATAATGGGATACATATATCATTCAACATCAACGGTCATCCATAACCATATAACCATTCCCAACACACATGGGTATATACATATCAACTAAACACATTATTAATTTTATTTCCACAACAATACATGTATCATTCTTTTGTCAATGAGGTATTTGACCATATACTTCTCTGGAATTACTAAAAATTATCAAACCAAATAACATCAAAGAGATCAATAAGGATTGGAAATAAGTGTTCATACTACATAAGGCAAAGTATCAAACATAATATGAGAATACAAAGAAAACATGGCACAATAGGGTCCTAGAGGGAACCACGACCGTGGCAGCCACCACGGCCCGGCCATGGAACCCCCTGCCAAAGACCCAAAAATTACACACATAACCAGAATGAACCACGACCTGGTTGTAAAACCTGCCACAGTCGTGGTTCGGCCACTGCAAACACATTAATTCCTTTTATGTAGAAAAATAAAGGATCATACAATTGAATGCCAATTGGGATAATTCTCAAATCATTCCCTACACAAATTGACCTATAAGATCATATCTTACACTTTAATTTAACCATTTCATATGCTTCTTTAACATTAGCATATATTCATATATGTACATCCACATTCCTCAAGTTTATTATTTCACTTCAATGCATCATCTTCACTATTCCAAAATCATAAACTTTCATAATTCAATATATGTTAATCTTTCAATATGTAGCAATTCATACAACTCCCCAATCATTTCATACCTTCAATCAGAATCACATTAAAGAATCCTACACATACATCAAGTCATTCAAGGCACACATCCAACATGGCTTATATACATCTATAATTCATCACATATAAAATCTCCATATACCTATACCTTAAATCATCAATTCACACATTGTCAATACATACAAGCACTTTACCAAACAACATTCTACCATATTTGCTTATTTAATTCACACATTTTCACAAACACTTTACATGAAATTTCTTGGATAGGTAAAATCTAAAATTATTCTACAATCAAACTTATAATCCTAACCATTTATACCCATTCACCATATTATCTCCTCTTTTTTACCTTGGAGAAATAGATACCTATAAGGTGTTGTAAGACCTCTTTGTAGCTCTAGCTCCAACCTACACGCAACACATCCATAGTTCACAAAATTTACAAACCAAACCACAACCATAAACTCTTACAAGCATGCAATTGGGGGAAAAGAGTTTGATTTCAAGAATTAGAGAAACTTACTAATGTGGACATACCCAAGGAAGACCCTCACACTACATTGGAGAAAGGACTTGAAGCATATAGAGGTCCCCTCACAAGGGCAAAGACCAAAAGGGCCAAAGAGAGCATCCATAAAGCCATTTTCTCTTTTCTCTCTTCTAGTGGGTCTAAGCCCAATAAGGAACCTATGAGGACCTATGTGTACTTTACTTGTAATATACTTTCTAAATAGTTTCTCTAGGCTTATAGGATAGCTTTGGGCCTTACAAGGTCAAATGGGCCACTTTTGGGCCTTGTACTTTTCCTTTTGGGCCATGTATAGGCCATTTGCTCATCTTTTCTCTTAATGGGCCTTGGAGTCATGATCAAGCCCACTCTTCTAGTCCTTGGCCGAAATCCTCCATGGCCTATATAAGGGCTTCTCCTTTTGTAATCAAGCACCACTAATTCATTTTGCAAAATTTGAGAGCACTTAAGTGTTTCCTAGTGAGAGATTCTCCTCCTTCTCTCTAGAATTTGAGAGCTCTCTCAAGCTCTTATCCAAGGGGTTTCTCCCTCCCTTGGTGGTGAGTGGAGTTATCTTCCTCCACCTTAGGAAGTGGCCTCCAACCTTTCCCTCTCCCTTTGTCTAAGCCTTCCTCCATTGTCCACCTTCTCTCCTTCCATTTCCACTCTCTTTTCCTTGGTTTTTGGCGTCACCTTCCCCTAGTTTTAGGCTTTTAGTTTCGGTTTTCTTGGTCTTTGAGAAGAGTCCTCAAGCTCCCTTTGAAGGAAGATAGAAGAAAGAGCCCTAGATCCATCTCTCTTCAAGAAAGTGCATGAAGAGCCTACATCATGTGGTATCATTGAGCCTTGGGAGGTTCTTTTCTTCTTCTCTTCCATTTTAATTTTCGGTTTTCAATTCATTTTGCTGGCTGGAATTCTGTTTCTTAGTCATTCATATGCTTTATTCATGCCATGTTAGCATAGAAAAATCATAAAAAGTCTTGGTTCTTTTGAGTTTTTGTGCTAGTTTCTTTGTGGTTTCAATTTTTGCATCTTGTTGTGGTCATTTTCGGTTGGCTTGTGTTAGCATTCTATTTTGGTTTCTAAAATTTCAGATTTGGCACATGTTAATTTCGGTTATTAGGTGGTTAGGATGTTGTTACATGTTAGTTAATTGTTAGTTGTTAGTTAGAGCCAATTTAGGAAGTTAGTTAAGTGCCATGTGGAGCCTTTTCTAGAGTTCTAGGAAGTTAATTGTTTCTCCTTTTTAGTGTGCAAAACCGTGTGATTTAGGGGCAATTCAAGCATCTTGATTAGCTCCTACAAAGGTTCCATTCTTGTTAGGAGGTCTCACATTAAAGACACTCCAAAGTCAACTCAATTTTTAGGATTGTTAGTTTCTATTCTTAGTTTGATTCTAGGTTTAATTTTGTTGCACTATTAGGGTATCTCTTTTACATTCTTATTTTCATCTTGCTTGCATCAAAAACAAAACTTGTCAAAAAAAAAAAGATTTTAGTCACCTCCTATACATCAATTTAGGAGAAGGTTGCATAATTTTCCCTTAAGCAAGAAGCATTAATTGAACTTGTTAGTAACATTTGTGCAATTCGGTTTCGGTATTATAAAATTGGTGTTGTTATCTTGAAATCTTGAGAGGAAAAAGAAAAGAAAGAAAAGTATCAAAAAAGAAAAGAAAAGAATCACAAGAAAAGACAATTACCAAAGAAGAAAAAAGAGTATTGAAAAGAAAGCCTCATTGCTAAGTTGAAATTGACACACCAAAACATCATCACCAAATTTCGAAATTACTAATACCAAAAGAAAAGTACTTCATTACTTGACATTGCTAAGACTTGTTCATTAAGACTTCCTTGCTTATTCTTGCAACTTTAGAGTTTCTAGGCTAGGTTATACCTTAAACTTTGTTTCTTGCATTTATTTTCTTGTTTGTCTTGTTTTGTCGATTTCAATTCTATTCCAAGTTAGCTTTCATTCTTTTGAACTTTTATTTGCTTTTAGAGTCTTGTCATTCCAAGTTAATTGTTGATCCTTCATTCTATTCCATTTGAGTAGCCTTTATTTTTTTTTAAGCCTTTTTAGTTTGTCATTTTTGCTTCTTAAAGTTTTGTCTTGAGTTTGTATCCTTTTGAACTTCTAAAGATCACTCCATTTCGCCATTAAGTGAGGGTAGCATATTGAAACACTTGAGATTGGTGTGGAAATTGATTGAGCTTGAAAATCTCTAAGAGAAGGCATACACTTGAGAGATACACTTTTGTGAGGTTTAAAGTTTCTTTGTGATTTCTATTAACCAAATCTTGTGTGGAGTTGTTTGCCTTGTGTTCTTTTGCTAGGTAAAGTGGAGCTTATACATCAAGAAGGACTTGTGAAGACACTTGTAAAGGAGGCAAAAGCTTTGTAACTAGTAGAACTTAGGCAAAGTTTTTTTCAATTCTTAGGCTTTGTGTAGTAGGATTTTGTCTTGTATTTTGGACACAACAAGGACATTGGACTTTTTGGACATTATAATTTTCCCTTTTGCTTGGTAAATTTTGAATTAGGATAGTGCATGTGCATTTGATTGTTAACTACTTTTAGTTAATTGGTTAGAGTTAGTTAGAAGTTACAACTATAATTAGTTAGTAGTTGGTAGTTAGTTGAGTGTCTTAACTAATTAGTTAGTGGTTGGAACTAATTCTAGTCGTCATAACTAATTGTTAGTTGGGTTAACTAATACATAACCGAATTTAGTTAGGTAGTTATAGTGGTTAGACTTTGTTACAACTTCCATAACTAATTAACTACTTTTGGTTAGGGTTGTTAAGACTTAGTTAGTTAGTTGAACTAATTTTGTTAGGTTAACTACTTCTTAAAACCGAATTTGGTTAGGCTTGTCTAGGGTTAGTTAATCACTAGTAACATCCTAGGACAAACATAATCAACTTAGGTTAAGGACAACCTAGGATTTCCATAAGCAACATAGGACTAACCTAGTTAAAGACAACCTAGGACTTTGTTTCCCTTTAGGATAGAAACCTAGTATTGATATTTTAGGTTTGTAGAAGTGTTTTTTTCACTTGGATTGCATTCATCTTCCTCGACTAGCTTGTCTATACATACTTTGTTCTTGTCTTGAGTTTCTTTGACAACATTAAAAGATGTCGTCTACTGATAGGGAAAACAAAAGCATGCTTCATAACATAATGGATAGCTTAAACACCATTAATGCTAGGCTAAACAATCTTGAGCATAATGAACCCCCTAGAACTAGGCATTGACAACGAAATCAAAGACATAACACTAGTGATAATGAGGAAGAAACAAGACAAAGAAGGCACCATGACCATAGGAAGGATGACATAGGCTTAAGAGAGGTAAAATTAGAAATTCCCCCATTCAATGGAAAAAGTGACATCGAAGCTTACTTAGAGTGGGAGATGAGGGTAGAACAAATATTCAACTCTCATCAAATAAAAGAGGATAAAAAAGTTAGGATTGCAACTCTTTCTTTCCAAAATTATGCCCTAGTTTGGTGGACCCAAATTTGTAAGGAGAGAAAAAGAGACAACTTCCCCCCCATAGATGATTGGGTAGACTTAAAAGCTCTCCTTAGAAAAAGATATGTTCCTAACTATTATAGGGGTGAACTATTAGCAAAGCTAAATAGGCTCACCCAAGGCTCCAAATGTGTAGAAGATTACTATAAAGCCTTAGAGATAGCCATGATTAGAGCCAATCTAGAAGAGGATGAGGAAACCCTAATGCATAGGTTCTTACATGGGCTTAATAGGAACATCAAAAATAGGGTGGAACTTCTTCCACATGTGGACATAGAAGAGTTACTCCACCAATGCACCAAAGTAGAAAACCAATTAAAGGAAAGAGAATCCTATAGTGGGGATAACAATAGAGCCTATAAGTCAAAGTGGGTAGAAAATAAGGGTAAGTTTGAGAGAAACCCTAGAGAGAGAGAAGTGGGCGCTTCCTCCTCTAAACCCCAAAGTGAGTTACACAAAAATGGCAAAGTCTTTCGCAATCAACATGATAAGCATGATCCATCATCAAAACCACAATCCTCTAGATCTTCTTCCATCAAATGTTTTAAGTGCCTTGGAAGAGGACATATTGCTTCGGACTGTCCAACAAAAAGAACAATGATTTTAAAAACCAATGGAACCTACTCAAGTCAATCAGAGTCTAATTCTGATTCTCACTATTCAAGTGATGACTCTAGTAGTGATTCCAGTGACAGTGAGCATATTTTAGGGGATGATGGTGAGTTATACATGATTAGAAGGTTGCTTGGTAGTCATGTAAAACTCGATGACACAACACAAAGAGAGAACATCTTTTATACAAGATGTTACATTAATGACAAATTATATTCTCTCATTGTGGATAGTGGGAGTTGTGCAAATATTGCAAGCCAAAGGCTAGTCAAAAAGATGGGATTAGAGCTTATAGACCATCCAAGTCCCGACAAATTACAATGGTTAAATGAAAAAGGGGAAATGGTAGTCAATAAGCAAGTCCTAATCAATTTCACCATAGGCACATATAGAGATGAAGTCAAATGTGATGTAGTACCTATGGAAGGAACCCATATACTTTTAGGAAGGCCTTGGCAATTTGATAGGAAGGTACTTCATGAGGGGTTCACTAACACCCTCACATTTAAACTAGATGGTAAGAAGATAGTATTACATCCTTTAACTCCACAACAAATAGCCAAAGACCAAATCCAAATGAAAGCTAAGAGAGAAAAAGAGTTAGGATCTTCTTCCCATGTGAGTTTAGAAAAACCAAAGAAAAACAAAAAAGACAATAAAGGGAAAGGAGTTGTTGTCTATAATGACTCCCAACCAAATCTCTTTGCAAATAAATATGATGTGAAACATGCCATGTTTTCACAAAAGCATTGCTTGATCATATATCCAAAAGATATCCCTAACACTTCCTTGTGTTCAATGGGCACCGCTCCTCCCCCCTTTCCCAAAGGGATCCAAAATATCTTGCAAGAATTTAAAGACCTCTTCCCAAAAGACATTCCAAAAGGGTTACCTCCTATTAGGGGAATTGAGCATCAAATAGACCTTATACCTAGAGCTAGTTTACCAAATAGACCTGCCTATAGATGCAACCCTGAGGAAAGTTTAGAAATAGAAAATCAAGTGAATGAACTACTTTCCAAAGGTTGGATTAGAGAAAGTTTAAGCCCTTGCGCATTACCGGTTTTACTTGTACCCAAGAAAGATAGTTCATGGAGAATGTGTACGGATTGTAGAGCCATTAATAACATCACCATCAAGTATAGACATCCAATACCTAGGCTTGATGACATGTTAGATGAGCTTAGTGGATCTACAATCTTCTCCAAGATTGATCTTAAAAGTGGCTATCACCAAATTAGAATAAAAGAAGGAGATGAATGGAAAGCCGCTTTTAAAACCAAACTTGGCCTTTATGAGTGGTTAGTGATGCCTTTTGGCCTAACTAATGCACCAAGTACCTTCATGAGACTTATGAACCATGTTTTAAGGGATTTCATAGGGCATTTTGTTATGGTATACTTTGATGACATTCTTGTGTACTCAAAGTCCATGACCTCTCATCTAATCCACCTAAGACAAGTTATGCTTGCCTTGAGAACAAACAATCTTTATGCTAACTTTGAAAAATGTTCTTTTGGCATGGATACCATTGTCTTTCTTGGTTTTGTAGTTAGTTCTAGAGGTGTTGAGGTAGATCACTCTAAGGTTAAGGCAATCCAAGATTGGCCTACACCTAAAAATGTGAGTGAAGTAAGAAGTTTCCATGGTCTTGCAAGTTTCTATAGGAGATTTGTGAAAGATTTTTCAACCCTAGCCTCACCTTTAAATGAGTTGGTTAAAAAGAATGTTTCTTTTGTGTGGGGGCCTAGGCAAGAAAAAGCCTTTCAAGATCTCAAAGATAGGCTCACTCATGCTCCAATTTTAAAACTTCTAAATTTTTCTAAAACCTTTGAGCTTGAGTGTGACGCATCTAATGTGGGCATAGGAGCTGTGCTTTTACAAGAAGGTCACCCCATTGCTTTCTTTAGTGAAAAACTTAATGGGGCCACTATTAACTATCCCACATATGATAAGGAATTTTATGCCTTAATTAGAGCCCTACAAACTTAGGAGCACTACTTAATCCCAAAAGAGTTTGTGATACATAGTGATCACCAATCTTTGAAATTCATCAAAGGGCAACATAAGTTAAACAAAAGGCATGCAAAGTGGGTTGAGTATTTGGAACAATTTCCCTATGTCATCAAGTATAAGAATGGCAAAACCAATACTGTGGTTGATGCTTTATCTAGGAGGCACTCTTTACTTACCTCTCTAGGAGCCAAAGTTATTGGGCTTGATGAAATTAGGTATTTGTACCCAAATGATCTTGACTTTTCAAATATCTTTAACTCCTCTTCCACTTCTACATCTCATAAGGGATTCTACATTTTAGATGGCTATCTTTTTAAAGCCAATAGACTTTGTATTCCACGAAGCTCTTTAAGAGATCTACTACTTAGAGAGAGTCATGAGGGAGGACTCATGGGTCATTTTGGAAGAGATAAGACTTTGTCTATCTTACATGAACACTTTTATTGGCCCAAAATGAAAAAGGATGTTCAAAAACATTGTTCTAGGTGTATTGTATGTAGAAAGGCTAAATCAAAACTTTCACCTAGTGGTTTATATACTCCCTTGCCAACACCTAGTGCACCTTGGATTGATATATCAATGGACTTTGTGTTAGGCCTGCCTAAGACCCAAAGGGGAATGGATTCTATCTTTGTGGTTGTGGATAGGTTTAGCAAGATGGCTCACTTCATCCCTTGCCATAAGGTTGATGATGCTAGTCATATTGCTAAGATCTTCTTTAAAGAGGTTGTGCGATTACATGGTGTACCCAAAACCATTGTTTCTGATAGGGACACCAAATTCCTAAGCCATTTTTGGAAAACTCTTTGGTCAAGGCTAGGAACACAACTCCTCTTTTCCACAACTTGTCATCCTCAAATGGATGGCCAAACAGAGGTAGTAAACAGGACCCTCTCACAACTTCTTAGGGTCTTAGTACACAAAAATGTAAAATCTTGGGATGAGTGTTTACCCCACATTGAGTTTGCATATAATAGGGTACAACACTCCACAACCAAGCATAGTCCATTTGAGGTTGTATATGGTTTTAACCCTCTCACACCCTTGGACCTTTTGCCCATTGAGGTTTCTGATTCTGTCCTTCATATGGATGGAGAGGCAAAGGCCCAATTTATCAAAGATTTTCATGAGAAGGTTAGACACCAAATACAAACTAAAAATGAACATTATGCTCGTTGTGTAAATAAACAAAGAAAGGAGATCACCTTTGAGGTTGGAGATTGGGTATGGTTACACCTTCGAAAGGAACGCTTTCCCAATTTGAGAAAATCCAAACTCAACCCTAGAGGTGATGGGCCTTTTCAAATTCTCAAGAAAATTAATAATAATGCTTATGTCCTAGATATACCAGGAGATTATGGTGTGAGTGCTTCTTTTAATATAACTGATTTGTCTCCCTTTGATATAGATGATGAGGATGATGCCTTTGATTTGAGGACAAATCCTTTTGAAGAGGGGGAGCATAATGTGGACATACCCAAGGAAGACCCTCACACTACATTGGAGAAAGGACTTGAAGCATATAGAGGTCCCCTCACAAGGGCAAAGACCAAAAGGGCCAAAGAGAGCATCCATAAAGCCCTTTTCTCTTTTCTCTCTTCTAGTGGGCCTAAGCCCAATAAGGAACCTATGAGGACCTATGTGTACTTTACTTGTAATATACTTTCTAAATAGTTTCTCTAGGCTTATAGGATAGCTTTGGGCCTTACAAGGTCAAATGGGCCACTTTTGGGCCTTGTACTTTTCCTTTTGGGCCATGTATAGGCCATTTACTCATCTTTTCTCTTAATGGGCCTTGGAGTCATGATCAAGCCCACTCTTCTAGTCCTTGGCCGAAATCCTCCATGGCCTATATAAGGGCTTCTCCTTTTGTAATCAAGCACCATTAATTCATTTTGCAAAATTTGAGAGCACTTAAGTGTTTCCTAGTGAGAGATTCTCCTCCTTCTCTCTAGAATTTGAGAGCTCTCTCAAGCTCTTATCCAAGGGGTTTCTCCCTCCCTTGGTGGTGAGTGGAGTTATCTTCCTCCACCTTAGGAAGTGGCCTCCAACCTTTCCCTCTCCCTTTGTCTAAGCCTTCCTCCATTGTCCACCTTCTCTCCTTCCATTTCCACTCTCTTTTCCTTGGTTTTTGGCGTCACCTTCCCCTAGTTTTAGGCTTTTAGTTTCGGTTTTCTTGGTCTTTGAGAAGAGTCCTCAAGCTCCCTTTGAAGGAAGATAGAAGAAAGAGCCCTAGATCCATCTCTCTTCAAGAAAGTGCATGAAGAGCCTACATCACTTACCATATGGGTTCTAGAATCAAAAACCTAAGTCAAACAAAATTAGAAAGAAAGGGTTTGGTGATTACCTTTGTATATAAGGGAAAATGTGAGAGGGGTGAAGAGCCTCCCCTTTTCCTTTAGTGTAATGAAGAAGTTGGTGGTGTGGGGAAGAGAAAACACAACTTAGTAATGGAGAAAAGAAGAGGAATTTGTTGTGGTTAATGGAGGAGAAGAAAAGAATAAGTGGATTTAGGCTTAGAGAGAGAAAAATGAAATTTAAGAGAGAAAAGGAAGAGAAATTATGTTGATATGATGGATAGGAAGAAGAAGAAGAAATGAGTTTATGTTTCGAGAGAAAAGGAGGATGAAAATACGATAAGAAAAGAATGTTTTGACTTTTAATTAAACTAGGATAGGTAATTAGTACCTTTCAGGTATGGTTGACTCTATGAATAAGTTAAAACTAAAAATCAGGTATATCTCTCTAACCAGAATGTAACATTCTATTTTTCCTTACGAATTTCAAGATAATTCAATAAAAAAATCAAATTATACCCCCAAACTATTTGAAATCAGACCAGAAATGCAAACATAATTAAATTCTAAAAATGGGATGTTATATAGGTCCTCAATGTGATCTCCCCAAATGTAGTTTTAGCAATGATGTCATCCACATAAGCTTTAACCAACTTATTCTGCATCCTTTCAAAGACATTGTTTCGTTGGTATGTAGCTCTGGCGTTCTTTAGGCCAAAAGGCATGATAATGTAATAGAAAACACCTTTGTCATTTACAAAAATAGTTTTTTCTACATCCTCCTCCCATATCGAGATTTGGTTAAGCCAGAGTAGGTTTCCATGAACAAGAGGAATTGGAAGCTTTAAGAGTCATCAACCATTCAATCGATGTTGGAAAGTGGGTATAGGTCCTTTGGGCAATACCAGTTCAAATTTACATAATATATGCAAATCATTCAATTCTCATTGGCTTTCTTGACCATGATGACATTTGACACCCACGATGAATACTAAATTTCTTAGATGAAGCCTGCCTTCAAGAGTTCCTTCATCTGCTTGTAGACTTTCTTTTACTTCTTAGGGCCCAAATGCATATTATTTTAAGCCACCGATCTAGTTTCAGGGTGAGACGGCCCCGAAAATACGGGTAAATTTTTCGTGATTTAAGATCATTAATTAATCAAGTAATTAGGGTAGTGAAGCTTTTAATTTGACACCCCGAATCTATAAAAAAAACATCTCTCATATATGAAGATATGAGAGGGTAAATTAAAAAAATGAGTTTATGAGAAATTTCTAGTTGAAAACAGCGGAAGAGTTAATTAAATTGATGTTGCATGATTGAATTCGAAAAGAAAAGATTTCATGTGGTTCAAGGATTCATAATATGTCCAAAGTACTCGCAAGGTGATGCAAGAAAAATATTTATTACAAGAGAAATAAAGATTAATTGGAACAAAACAAATGGGGGCATCAGAGTGCCACTCGCTCAAGTGAGAGCCACACTCACTTGAGCGAGCTCGCGTGGTAACGCTTGAGCGAGGCCAGGAAAATGTTGACTGAGGAAAAGAATGAACATCAGGGGGTCCTCTCGCTAAAGCGAGCCCTATCTCTCTTGAGCGAGATTGATCCAATAGCATTAGGGACTCACTGCCTGATTTTCGCTTGAGCGAGGCAAGGCTCGCCTAGGCAAAAATCGTCCAGTGTCTATTTTCCTTCCCCCTCGCTGGAGCGAGTCCCAGGCCAAGACCATTTCGCCTGAGCGAAAATGGTCCAGTAACCAACCACTGATTCCAGACGAATCTCGCTTGGACGAGAATGCCATTCGCTTGGGTGAATTTTGGCCAGTGGCCAAACCACTGATGCAAGAGGATCTCGCTTGAGCGAGTTTTGTAGGACATGCACAGGAAACAAAAATTCATATAACTTAACATATAAAATTTCATCCCATAACATTCTAACCTATCCTAATGCATTAAATACACTCCATCATGCATTTATAAGTTCATTCAATGCTTTTTACACATCAAGGACAATTCTCATTCATTTAATGTATAGGATTCAAACCATTTTCACATAAACTTCATGGAATGCTAAAAATTGTAAAATACATCATTCATTCATAACTTTTACCATTGTTTAGCATCATGCATTCATGAAAATTTACATCGACAAGCATCATAATTCATCTTCATACATTATTTGGGTCATTAATGAAAATTGGCCATACACACCAAGGTCCAATTTTCCTATATGACCCTCAAAATCATCATCTACAATCTAGATAACAAAATGAGCATACATATACACTATATGCTATACAAAAATCTAGATTTTGCCAGCCAAGGCACTTCCTATACCCCTATTTACCTCCTTCCACAAAATGTACTTCAAAAGGATTTCACTCCTCCCATGAGTGACCTACATCAAAAATCTAAAAATGGACAACATGGGAGAGTGAGTCATACATTCCAAAAGAATGAATATGAATACCACATGATTATGTACATATGCTTCAAACATGTATACTTTGCATACGCATATCATTCACCATTTCATTCCTCATTATAATACTCTCATACATATATCACAACGACATTATAAGTCATACAAGGTATACAAGCATGTACATAATCAAGTCCTACAACATTTGGACTATTACACAACACATGCGCTTTACTCAAATTATCATTTGGTATTCATATCTTTATGTTGTCTTAACACATTATCTCATCCCCAATACAACCATCATCATAACTCATCTCCTTTGGCATACTTCCTTGCTATATGCAAATGCTCTTAAGCTAATGCATATGCACAATGGAATATTTAAACAATTACAGATCTGACTGTGGGAATATAAACACCGATTGTTGGATTCAAGTATGATCATCTAACCATACCCCTACTGCAGTAGTAAAATATGTACACTTATTCTTAAATTTGCATGCATTTCACTAATTATTTTACTGGTACCAAACTGCATCGCCCATCTTGTAACACCTGGTCATTTTCTCCATGACCGCGGTATACAACATATTCGAGATATGGTGTTGCGGGTCGGCCAGATCTCAAATCATGGCGGCTGTGATCCCAAGGACCACTGGGGTCACCTACTCATCAAGAGCCACCCCCCACAAGGGTCGGCCACATGTAGCTTCCCGTAGTAATACATGGGCGGCTTCGTGACTTACACACCGAGTCACAGGGGAAAATAAAATTGCTCTTGCGCTGAGCCACCCTTCCACTGGGTCGGCCAAGGGAACTCCCCTACTGTTCCAACAATGACGGCTATGCAATATGCCATGCTAATCATATGCATTTCTCACTCTATACATCCTATACATGCCACTCATCAAACATCATCACCATCATCATCACCAACAATGCCACAAGGTTTTTAGTGGATTTATTATTGTTGGTTATTCTTATTAGTTTAAACTTTTGTGTGGCATTTTTTGATAGTTCTCATTCACATCATTCAATTCCATCATCAAATACAATGACCTCAATTACTCACTATTAACAAAGGCATGTTATTCATTTACACTCATTCTCAATCAAACATCATCAACATTCATTATACACTTATGGTGGACATGTGTATAACCACATAATATCAAACAATTCACACCACCATATAATACACCATGATTATTCTAAATGCATCAAAGCATGTTACCAAAACATATCAACAACATCATGCACAACAATACAATTCTCTATAACACTCCAAGCAAGGCAAACATGCATATCAACACATATGGCAATCAAATACCATTCAAATTCATGCATTTAGAACATAAGACTCCTCTCCTACCTCAAGAGAAGAATTTTGATTGGTACGACGCGCCCGCCTCGTCGTTCGGAATGGATCCTACATAATCATACATGTAAAATCCTAATTAATCAACCATTCAAGACACAATTTCAACTCTAATTTAACCATCATTATATCTACCATTTCATAACATGTACAGGACATACTATAGACATCATTTTCCATCATTTGTTAGGCTTCAGGAATTGCTTCCCATCAAGCCAATTCATTAAATTTAAGGGCTACCAATAACAATAGCCCAACATCTACAAAATACCACACCAATCAATACTCATACATCCAATGGCTTGTATTTTCTCACAATCACATTATCTAACAAATATTTATAACTTTCACCAATTCTTAAAAGCTAAGGTTTCTCTAAAACCCAACAACACTCATTAATGCATCATTAATCTTCATCACCTTCCAACTATAAATGCACCTCTACCATTAACCCCTCATAAATATTCACATTTATGGAAACCCACTCTAGGGTTCAAGCATTAAATACCCCTAATAAATACCCATTCACATGCATGGCTCCCCCAAAGCATAATAACACATACCCTTAGCCAAAAACTCAATAAAAAGGTGAGTATAACTTACCTCACACCGAAAAATGAAATAGGTCCAAGAAGGGGGAGATGCTATACGAAAATGGAGAAGAAGAGGAAGAAGATTTCAGTCCCAATGGCCTCCTTTCAAGCTCCAAAGAAAACAAAATGGGAGGGGAAATGTGTAACCTTTTGGCTTAGGGTTTGGAAGAAGAAGAAGATAAGAGATTGAAGAAGAAATGAAGAGGAGAAGAAGAAAAATGCATTTGCCAAAGAAGTTCAGCAAACTCACGTGAAAATGAGGGAAAACGTGAGTTTTGGTTTTAATTTTAACCATTCATTAAAAGATTCATCGTTTTATGACTAACAAAACCTCTGTTTGGGCTCAATACTTTATCTGAAAATTATTCCAAGTACATATTCAGACTCCCAATATTATCCCCAACGGTCGTGACCAATATCATCTCAATCAGAGATACTTGGTCCAACACCCATATCTCAATCGGGCCTATTTTTAGCTTATCCGGTCTCAATAAATCACTAACAGTCCCCAAAAATCTTAATTTAATCATTTCTAATATTTTGGGACACCAAATAATTTACATGTAATTATTCAATATTAATTTCCTTAATTTAATCCTTTATTTCAATATTTTGGGATGTTACAATCAGGGTACACTACTAGCTTATGACAACACAAGTTGGGATCTGTGCCAAGGATGTAAGTGGCAATCTATACAAATAATAGCTTGTACTCCTAAAGAAGTGTCACCAACCTCTTCTCCATATTAGCAGATAGTTTATCATTGATGTTTGACACCTATTCAATAACATCTCTAAGAAGTATAACGATTTTTTATCCTTACCTCCGGTGTGGGTTTGGAAGGATTTAAATGATTAATCCTTAGCTTCTCTCTAGAGTCCAAGTCTATCATGCTAACAGAGCTAGCCAATGTTCCCCCATCATTCAATTTTCTCTGTTTCATGGTGACTTCTTCCTTCACCATTGCAATCACAAGTTGTAGCAATATTGGTCATCTGTTGATCTCCCCAAATGATAGAAACTTAGCTATTCTTATCAATTAACTGAATAAGCTGATGTTGCATAGAAACGATGGCCTTCATGGAATTAAGAAAGGGTTTTCCTAAGATTCCATTAAATAGGGACTTGACATCAATCACCATAATTCTTGTCTTTGTTGTTTTGGCATCAGGATCACCCTTAAAGATGAGTCTTGTGTTGAGATACCCCTTGGTGGGTTGGTTGGCTCCATTGAAAGCTATCAAGTCATATGTGTAAGGCTACATATCCGTATCGGTTAGGCCCATCTTTTTAAAAGCATTCATAAAATATAACATTAGAAGAACTTCCCTGATCAAATAGCAATCTTTGAACGCTCTTGTTGTAACATCCCGATTTAAAAATTAACTACCGAATGAGATTAAGCCACTAAACTAAAAATAATTGTAAAGTATGAATTACTTATTAATTGTGATTAATTTTAACTTAAGAAGCTAATTGCTGATTGACTAGGATGTGTGACACGTGAGAAGCTGCCACTTCATGTTCTCCCATCCCACTCACCTTATTTCTTAGGGTATATGTTCAAGAGCCCTCAACTGCTGTCTATTCACTCTAATCTCCTCGAAACCTTCCTCCTCTCCTACTTCTCTTCTTCTTCGTTCTTCTTCTCCTCTGTTCCCTATTTTTGTAAACTCGCGACAGCGGTGTTGCAGAGGATCCGAAGTTCCCCTCTGTTGGTGAAGGACAATCGTCGAGGTGGAAGAAGAACAGCTTCTTGTTCCCAAGCTGATTAAAGGGTGCGACTGTGTTCGAGGGGGACTGAACGAGTGAGAGTGGTGGACAAAGCAAACAGGACAGCGGACCAACACCAAAACAGAGGAACTCCTAGGAGTCTCTTTAGTTGGTAGGGGGTTATCTTATATCTTAAATGCATGGGTTATGGACGGGTTCCGGGTGTTAATGACTTATTGATTCTGGTGATTTAAAATGCGTTGATAGGTGTGTTTGATTGCGTAAAGGATATGTGATGCCCGGATGTATGATGACTAGGAGTTGAGAATGCATGTCTAATTCCATCCATGAAATACATGTTAATAATCTTGAGAGTGTTGAACGATTGCATGAGGAGAATGTGTTAAAATATTATTGATGATTACCATGTGATTTATGTGACATGCAGGTTACTATGAATCTAAATGCTGACTGCATGTAAGGGAAAGATTAACTTATTGAGTTCTGATAATGTCTAATACCGATTACATGTGATGCATGTATTGTTGAGTAAAAGGTCGTGTGTGTGAAATATGTTTCTGTATGTTCATTCCGTGTGTGGTAAATATATGTGGTGCATGAAGTGCATGAGTTAATAGTGTGGAAGTGATTTGCTGATTCTGTTCGTAATCCAATGATAATACTTTGCATGAGATGCAGTGATAAGAATGCTGAGAGCATGTAGTGTGTGACACTACCATTTGAATTGGTAATTAAATGCATGAGATACTGTTAAAGACCTTGAGTGGGACTTAAGGCAAGCCGACTGAGTGGGACTCAGGGCTGCCTGTAACACTGCCATTGACGCTGAGAGTGTTTGTGTTACAAATGAGGGCAAATGGTTTGGTACCAGTAAAATGGCCGAGTCAGCTGGGAGCTGAATAAAAGGCTGACAGCCTACGTTGCAACGATAAAAACCGATAATACGCGAGTCGAATCCGATTGAATGAATCTGTATACATGTGCGAGTGATGCTGATTGTGACGCGATTGTATGTATATGTGTTAGTGTTATTGAGAGGAATATGTTCATATAGCCGAGTGATAACTAGGTAGATTCCGATTGAAAGATGCCTTGTGTGTGTTCTGATTGAATGGCATAGTGTATGTTGTTGATTGTTGCTATATATATACATACATATTTACTATTGCATGATTGAGGAATAATCCGAGTCAGTATCTATCATTTAATATTTAAGCTACTCACCCCTACTGTGGCTATATTTCAGTGGACATCACACGAGACGGTGAATGATGGAGGAGCTACATACCGTGTGGAGTGCTTGTGTACTGTGGAAATGTATATATATATATATGTATATGTTTATATAAGGTTTTGTCATAGCCTTGGCTGGCTCTTATTTTGGTCCTTTGTCTAACTGTATCAGAACTGAACTCTCTCGGGTTGAGAGTATGATTATGTGCATGTAAATATTCATATATATATATAATACTGTGTGTTCATCTTGTGATGTGTGTGAATGTCCAGGTGGTATACATTGCATTCTGCTAAGCATATAGAGCCTGCATGATTCTGAGTAAATAAGAGCTAAGTTAATCTTGTCTAAGGCGTGATGAGTGACTTTCTTCTGAATGAAGAGAGTTGGGCCAACTCTGAGTGGAATATGCCCATTAAAATCACTTTCGTGGTACGTTGGTCAATATGTTATAGAGCGAGAGATTTCTTAGATACCATCTTCCAATTGAAGGGTATTTTGATGTTTCCGAGTGGAAGTCAGCCGAGTGAATGTTTCCCCTGATGGTTGAATTGGCAATACGACTCCGAGTAAAGCCTGTAGTGGTGAACTTATTAGAGGGGGTAAGATCTGGATGATACGGAGTAGATTTTAGTTTAACAAGTCTTCTGTATGTAGAGGAGTTAGTATGTATCCCGAGTGGCGAGGAGTTAGAGCATTTCCGAGTGAGGGAGCCTTAGTGGAAGTAGACTACACCTTCCGAGTGATGAGTGAGGGAATTATTTCCCGAGAGGTTAACATCTGTGCCTTTCTAGAATGAAAATAGAGAGTATTGTGTAAACCTCCAAAGAAAACGTGTATGTTGGGGTCGATCCCGAGTGAATGGAACCCTTGATTCCGAGTGTTTGAATACCGAGTGGAGTTACTCGCCTCAGCGAATAAGGGTTCGCTCCAGCGAGTGTGAATGGAAGGAAGTGGCTTCGCTTAAGCGAATGGCGTTTCGCCCGAGCGAGATGGGCTGTCTCGCCCAAGCGAGTTTGGGTCTTGCTTGAGCGAGTGAACACTGAATGGGCTCACTCAAGCTGTGTCTTCCGCTGTTTTGCCGTGTGAGTGGCTTTCAATTTCCCTTACCTTCCATTCGTTTTATTTTTCCCCGATTGCGTGTGAATTTAAAAAAAATAAAATAAAATAAAAAATTTATGGTTGTTTCATTTTGGTATCAAAGCATTCTTAAAAGAATTAAGGATGTTTCATTTTGGTATCAGAGCGGACTTAAAAGGTCCAAGGCCAAGGTATGCTTACTCCCAGTGAGTGGTGATGCACATTGTGACCGGTCGTCATAAATTGCCTGTAGCATCTGAGGACTTTGATGCCTAATTGAGTATAATTTGTGTGGCCATGTGCCTATGAGGTGTTGTTTTGGGGGTAGAAGATTGTTCCTATCCTGGTCCAATTAATTATATGATATTTAAGAATTGTATGATAATGTGTTATAGTTGTTGAATGTTGGGATGAAATCCGATCGGTAGTGAGTAATTCTGTAAACTTATCCTTGAAAGGGGTGTTGATTTCAGGATAAGTCATGGCTAATCGTCATAGCATGGAAGCCATAGCCACGGCATTCCAGCGTTTCACTGACGTATTTGAGAGGCAGAGCCAGCCTCGAACTAAAGATGGCCAAGTATTGAATCGCTTCCTGAAGAAGAAGCCGAGTGAGTTTCAAGGGGGATTTAATCCCGAAGCAGCTTACAAGTGGATTCAAGATTTGGAGAGAGTTTTTGGGGGCCTTCACTGTACTGAGGCCCAGAAAGTCGAGTGCGTAGTGTACATGCTGCAGGACGAAGCAGAAAATTGGGAGAAGATCACCAAAAACCGATTGACTGACGCTGGCATCCAACTGGTCTGGGAGAATTTTAAGACGTGCTTCCTGGAGAAATATTTCCCCGACACAGTAAGGAGTCAGAAAGAACTGGAATTTATGGAACTGAAGCAGGGTTCCATGTCTGTAGAAGAATATGCTGCCAGGTTTGAAGAGTTGTGTTTGTTTTATTCGCCCTTCCAACAACCCGGAACTGAGAGCTCCAAATGTATTAAATTCGAGAGTGGACTAAGGTCAGACATTAAGAGAGCGTTCAGGCACCAGGAAATTAGAAGCTTTCCTGTATTGGTGAGTAAATGCAGAATTTTTGAAGAAGATGACAAGGCCCACTCGGGCCAGAGCAGCAAGACAGACCCCTCCTCGAAGCCCCAGCAATCTCGCTTTAAGAGACAAAGTAACGCTGGCAGAAGCAGACCCTTCTCTAGGTTTAGGGGTCGGAGTCAGCAGGGAGGACGCTCAGCTTATCGTATGGGAGACGGCAAGTGTTTTAAGTGTGGAGGAAACCATTATGCTCGGGATTGCAGCAACGATGATGAAATGGTATGCTACCATTGTAATGAGAAAGGGCACATTCGCCCTGACTACCCTCAACTACATCAAGCAAACGCCAATGTGCACCATGGAGGCTTCCGAGGGAGAGGCCATGGAAATGGTGGCCGTGGGATTGAGGGCAGAGGCAATGGAGCTCGAGGAAACATGATGTTTGCCCCAAACAATCGGAGAAGAAATGCCGACCAACCAGCTACTGGAGAGTTTACGCCATCAACGCTGAGGAAGCTGCACAAGCGAATGACTTGGTACAAAGTAAGTGCTCACTCGGTAGATATACATTTAATGTAGTTTTTGATTTTGGAGCCACCCACTCCTTTATAGTTGACGATTGTGTGAGACGTTTGAGGTTGCCGACTGTGTATATGAATCGGACTTTGGAGGTAGCCAATCCGACCGGTGTTAAAGTGTTGACATCAATGATGTGCAAAGATGTAACCTTTACGTTGGGCGATTGGAGTTTTACCTTCAATCTTGTATGTGTGCCTCTAAAAGATCTCGACATTGTACTTGGCATGGATTGGCTTTCAGCCAACAAGGTATTGGTGGACTGTCGAAACCGAAGAGTAATTTTTTCAAGGCAGATCAGTGATGACTACACGGTATAAGGTATAGCTCAGTTATTTATGATGTTTTGTTTAACTGAGGGAGAGGGTAGAGCTCGAGTGAATGATATTCTGACTGTTTGTGAATTCCCCGAGGTGTTTCCAGAGGATGTGTCGGGTGTCCCTCCAAATAGAGAAGTTGAATTCTCTATAGACTTAATTCCTGGAGCCGAGCCGGTCTCCAGTGCACCCTATAGGATGTCCCCAACAGAATTGGTTGAGTTGAAAAAGCAAGTGGATGAGTTACTCGGCAAACAGTTCATTCGACCAAGTGTATCACCATGGGGTGCACCGGTGTTACTTGTTAAGAAGAAGGATGGCAGCATGAGGTTATGTATAGACTACCGACAGCTAAACAAGCTTACGATTAAGAACCGGTACCCGTTGCCCAGGATTGACGACTTAATTGACCAACTGTGTGGTGCTTCAGTCTTCTCAAAAATCGATTTACGATCGGGATACCACCAGATCCGGGTGAAGGACTCAGATATTCCCAAGACTGCCTTCAGGACCCGGTACGGCCACTACGAATATGTAGTAATGTCGTTTGGTGTGACAAACGCCCCTGCTATATTCATGAATTACATGAACAGCATCTTCAACCCATACTTAGACCGATTCGTGGCCATTTTTATTGATGATATCTTGGTCTATTCCAAGACCCCTGAGGAGCATGAGGAACACCTCCGTTCGGTACTTCAAATATTGAAGGAGAAACAGCTGTTTGCAAAACTTTCGAAGTGTGATTTCTGGATGGATAAAATCCACTTTCTCGGGCATGTAATTTCCAAGGAAGGCGTCTCGGTAGATCCTTTGAAGGTAGCAGCTGTAATAGCGTGGGAGAGACATAAGTCAGTCTCGGAAATAAGAAGCTTCATGGGTCTAGCTGGCTATTATAGAAGGTTTATTGAGGGTTTTTCTAAGCTTGCATTGCCACTGACCAAGTTGACTCAGAAAAATGTCCCTTTCGTGTGGAGTTTCGAGTGTGAGAGTAGTTTCCGAGAGTTAAAGACTAAGTTGACAACCGCTCCAGTGTTGGCATTGCCAAATTTGCAAGAGAGCTTCGTAGTATACTGTGATGCGTCGGTACTCGGCCTGGGGTGCGTACTAATGTAGAAGGACCGAGTGATAGCTTATGCCTCTCGGCAATTGAGGCCGCACGAGCAGCATTATCCGACCCATGACTTGGAATTGGCAGTTGTGGTCTTCGCATTAAAGATATGGAGGCATTATTTGTACGGTTCCAAATTCGAGGTGTACAGTGACCATAATAGCCTCAAATATTTATTCGACCAGAAAGAGCTGAACATGAGGCAGAGGAGATGGACAGAGTTTTTGAAAGACTACGACTTCAAATTGAAGTATCATCCGGGTAAGGCGAACGTTGTAGCCAACGCATTGAGTCAGAAATCCCTCCATGTGGCAGTGATGATGGTGAAGGAGGTGGAGTTACTGGAGCAATTCCGAGACATGAATTTGCATGTTGACGTCCCTTTGTCTCGGAAGATAACGCTCGGTACATTGAAGATTGCTAATGAGTTCCTGAAACTAGTATTTGAGCAGCAGAAGTCAGATCCCTACTTGGCTGAGATGAAGGAGACTCAGGCCAAGGGTAAGGACTTGTCTCTGACCGAGGGATCGGATGGAATTTTCCGAGTGAAGGGTAGGATATATGTGCCGGGTGAAGGAGAATTAAGAAGGATGGTGCTTGATGAAGCCCACAAGAGCCTGCTAAGTATTCACCTGGGCACTACGAAGATGTACCACGATCTAAGACTGCAATTCTGGTGGCCCAAATTAAAGAGAAATGTAGCGGAATATGTGGCTCGGTGTGTTACCTGTTAGAAGTCGAAGGTCGAACACCAGAAACCGTATGGTGCGTTGCAACCCCTTGAAATCCCCGTATGGAAATGGGACTCAATTGCCATGGACCTTGTAATGGGATTGCCTAGAACCCGAGCGGGTTATGATGCCATTTGGGTCATTGTAGACCGGTTGACAAAGAGTGCACACTTTCTGCCTGTGAACATGAGATACCCGTTACAAAAGTTAGCCCAGATCTATATCCGAGAAATTGTCCGACTGCATGGTGTGCCGACTTCTATCATGTTGGATAGGGATCCTAGATTCACGTCTCAGTTTTGGAGAAGCCTACACCAGGAATTAGGCACGAAGCTTTGGCTAAGTTCTGCCTACCATCCCCAGTCGGATGGGCAATCCGAGCGAATGATACAAAGTTTGGAGGACTTACTGAGGGCGTGTATGTTGGAGCATGGTGGTAGTTGGAAGCAGTACCTCCCTCTGATCGAATTTACATATAATAATAGCCACCACAGCAGCATTGGCATGGCACCCTATGAAGCATTGTATGGTTGGAAATGCCAAACCCCACTATATTGGTCGGAAACAGGTGAAAGTTTACTGTTGGGGCTGGAAATTGTGAAACAGACTTCAGAACAGATCCAAGTAATTAGGGAAAAGATGAAGGCGTCTCAGGACAGGCAGAAAGGCTATCATGATAAACGGACTAAGCCACTTGAGTTTTCAGTCGATGATAAGGTGTTCCTAAAGATTTCACCGAGTAAAAGAGTCAGACGATCCTTGAAGAGTAGGAAGTTAAACCCCCGATACATTGGACCCTATGAAGTATTGGAGCAGGTCGGTTCTGTGGTATACCGGATTGCATTACCAACTCACCTATCCCGATTGCATAACGTGTTTCATGTGTCTCAACTAAGGAAGTATCTACCCGATTCCACTCACAAAATGTTGGATGATGAAGTGGAGATCAAAGAGGATTTGACCACAGTGGCTGTACCGACTAGAATTGTGGACCGATCGGTAAAACGCTTGAGGAGCAAGGATGTACAACTGGTTGAAGTAGCGTGGAAACAAAACGGGTGTACTTCTTATACCTGGGAACGCGAGGATGCCATGAGGCAGCAGTATCCCGAGTTGTTTATCTAAGGTAAGTTACCGTTTGAATTTCGAGGACGAAATTCTTTGAGAGGGGGAGAATTGTAACATCCCGATTTAAAAATTAACTACCGAATGAGATTAAGCCACTAAACTAAAAATAATTACAAAGTATGAATTACTTATTAATTGTGAATAATTTTAACTTAAGAAGCTGATTGCTGATTGACTAGGATGTATGACACGTGAGAAGCTGCCACTTCACGTTCTCCCATCCCACTCTCCTCATTTCTTCAGGTATATGTTCAAGAGCCCTCAACTGCTATCCATTCACTCTAATCTCCTCTCCTACTTCTCTTCTTCTTTGTTCTTCTTCTCCTCTGTTCCCTATTTTCATAAACTCGCGACAGCGGTGTTGCAGAGGATCTGAAGTTCCCCTCTGTTGGTGAAGGACAATCGTCGAGGTGGAAGAAGAACAGCTTCCTGTTCCCAAGCTGATTAAAGGGTGCGACTGTGTTCGAGGGGGACTGAACAAGTGAGAGTAGTGGACAAAGCAAACAGGACAGCGGACCAACGCCAAAATAGAGGAACTCCTAGGAGTCTCTTTAGTTGGTAGGGGGTTATCTTATATCTTAAATGCATGGGTTATGGACGGGTTCCGGGTGTTAATGACTTGTTGATTCTGGTGATTTAAAATGCGTTGATAGGTGTGTTTGATTCTGTAAAGGACATGTGATGCCCGAATGTATGATGACTAGGAGTTGAGAATGCATGTCTAATTCCGTCCATGAAATGCATGTTAATAATCTTGAGAGTGTTAAATGATTGCATGAGGAGAATGTGTTAAAATATTGTTGATGATTACCATGTGATTTATGTGACATGCAGGTTACTATGAATCTAAATGCTGACTGCATGTAAGGGAAAGATTAACTTATTGAGTTCTGATAATGTCTAATACCGATTGCATATGATGCATGTATTGTTGAGTAAAAGGTCGTGTGTGTGAAATCTGTGTCTGTATGTTCATTCCGTGTGTGGTAAATATATGTGGTGCATGAAGTGCATGAGTTAATAGTGTGGAAGTGATTTGCTGATTCTGTTCGTAATCCAATGATAATACTTTGCATGAGATGTAGTGATAAGAATGCTGAGAGCATGTAGTGTGTGATACTACCATTTGAATCGGTAATTAAATGCATGAGATGCTGTTAAAGACCTTGAGTGGGACTCAAGGCAAGCCGACTGAGTGGGACTCAGGGCTGCCTGTAACACTGCCGTTGACGCTGAGAGTGTTTGTGTTACAAATGAGGGCAAACGGTTTGGTACCAGTAAAACGGCCGAGTCAGCTGGGAGCTGAATAAAAGGATGAGAGCCTACGTTGCAACGATAAAAACCGATAATACATGAGTCGGATCCGATTGAATGAATCTGTGTACATGTGCGAGTGATACTGACTGTGACGCGATTGTATGTATATGGGTTAGTGTTATTGAGAGGAATATGTGCATATAACCGAGTGATAACTAGGTAGATTCCGATTAAAGGATGCCTTGTGTGTGTTCGATTGAATGGCACAGTGTATGTTGTTGATTGTTGCTATATATATACATATATATTTACTATTGCATGATTGAGGAATAATCTGAGTCAGTATCTATCATTTAATATTTAAGATACTCACCCCTACTGTGGCTATATTTCAGTGGACATCACACGAGACGGTGAATGATGGAGGAGCTACAAACCGTGTGGAGTGGTTGTGTACTGTGGAAATGTATATATATATGTATATGTTGTATATAAGGTTTTGTCATAGCCTTGGCCGACTCTTATTTTGGTTCTTTGTCTAACTGTATCAGAACTGTACTCTCTCGGGTTGAGAGTATGATCATGTGCATGTAAATTTTCATATATATATAATACTGTGTATTCATCTTGTGACGTGTGTGAATGTCCAGGTGGTATACGTTGCATTCTACTAAGCATATAGAGCCCGCATGATTCTGAGTAAATAAGAGCTAAGTTAATCTTGTGTAAGGCGTGATGAGTGACTTTCTTCCGAATGAAGAGAGTTGGGCCAACTCTGAGTGGAATATGCCCATTAAAATCACTTTCGTGGTACGTTGGTCAATATATTATGGAGCGAGAGATTTCTTAGATACCATCTTCCGATTGAAGGGTATTTTGATGTTTCCGAGTGGAAGTCAGCCGAGTGAATGTTTCCCCTGATGGTTGAATTGGCAATACGACTCCGAGTAAAGCCTGTAGTGGTGAACTTATTAGAGGGGGTAAGATCTGGATGATACGGAGTAGATTTTAGTTTAACAAGTCTTCCGTATGTAGAGGAGTTAGTATGTATCCCGAGTGGCGAGGAGTTAGAGCATTTCCGAGTGAGGGAGCCTTAGTGGAAGTAGACTACACCTCCCGAGTGATGAGTGAGGGAATCATTTCCTGAGAGGTTAACATCTGTGCCTTTTTAGAATGAAAATAGAGAGTATTGTGTAAACCTCCGAAGAAATCATGTATGTTGGGGTCGATCCCGAGTGAATGGAACCCCTGATTCCGAGTGAAGAAATACCGAGTGGAGTTACTCGCCTCAGCGAATAAGGGTTCGCTCCAGCGAGTGTGATGGAAGGAAGGTTTCGGGTTGGCTTCGCTTAAGCGAATGGCGTTTCGCCCGAGCGAGATGGGCTGTCTCGCCCAAGCGAGTTTGGGTCTTGCTTGAGCGAGTGAACACTGAATGCGCTCGCTCAAGCTGTGTCTTCCGCTGTTTTGCCTTGTGAGTGGCTTTCAATTTCCCTTGCCTTCCATTCGTTTTATTTTTCCCCGATTGCGTGTGAATTTAAAAAATAAAAATAAAAAATTTATGGTTGTTTGATTTTGGTATCAAAGCATTCTTAAAAGAATTAAGGATGTTTCATTTTGGTATCAGAGCATTCTTAAAAGAATTAAGGATGTTTCACTTGTTAACTATTTTAGTCTTGATCACAGTTATGTCGTCACCTCTTGAGATGGCAGCATCAAAATCGTCATCTAAAAAGGTGATGGGCGGGGTCTAGACCCCAGCTCGAATGATTTGTTGTCAAGCTTAACCTGGACTGACATGATCATAAGTAGGTGATTTTTTGGCAGTGTTGGATACTCTTTTTCCTTTAAGTCCTCGAACAATCATGTCAATAACCTCTCTTTTTCCCTTTGGATGAGGCATTTTTAACTCTTCCTTATAGTTAATGGCCTCTACAACCTTGGTCTTGAGATTTTCAACTGCTATTACCCTTCTAGGACCTTGTCTTTCATCATTGTCTGAGGACTTGTCCCTTATTCTCTTAACACTTTGACCAAGCTCATTGTAGGATTTGTTCTTAAACAGATACTGCTTCAACTTTCCCTCTCTTATCAAGACCTTAATTACGTTTGTGGCGTGGGCGGTCTTCTCATAGAATTCACAGTACTTGTTCAAGTTGTCAGGCCTTTTGACTGTTATCAATTTCCTTATATTGTATATGTTAAAGCCCGGGTGACCTACTTCTCTGAGAATTTTGCTTGGCCTAGTGTTAAAAGAGGTATAATGATCAATGTTA
Organism: Clitoria ternatea; assembly: GCA_037962975.1. Lineage (NCBI taxonomy): Eukaryota > Viridiplantae > Streptophyta > Magnoliopsida > Fabales > Fabaceae > Clitoria > Clitoria ternatea. The sequence goes on from CM075672.1 coordinate 81,993,333, forward strand.
AACATATTTTTCTCTTAAGGATGAGGTGAAAAATCCATGTACCACTTCTTCTAAGGAGTCTTTTCTTGTTTAGGCCTCTCTCATGCAGCTAGTGTGGGAGCCACGACTACCTTTTTCTCGGTGGCGGTGAAGTGCATTTCACATTCTATATATTTAACAACTTTCTTTCTAAACTCCTCAAAGGTCTTTGGCGCCCCTTTCGCTAGAGACAAAGCTAAAGGAGACTTCAGTTGTATGGCCTATATGGTGATGTGCAATTTGATTGGAAAACTTAGAACTATTACAGCTTCTTTCTAAAATCTTTTCTAGAAAATCCTTGAGAGACTCTTTCTCACATTGCTTAATCTGAGCTAAGGTGTATGACAAGCTTGATACTTCTCGTGTTATAATGAAATGATCCTTAAAAACTTTAGCCAAATCCTCTAAATAAACCTATTGATCCTATAGAAAATCCCTTGAACCAACTAAGGGCTTCCCCTACTAAGGTGCTTGGGAACATTCTACACATGACATCTCCTTCTGCTTCTAAGAACAATGACTCATTAGTATAGGCGTCAAGGTGTTTCCTCAGATTCATCTCAATGGTATAGTTCCTGATGGATAATGGTTGTGGAGTTTGAAGGGCCTTGGGAATCATAATTCCCATGAGACGTCATATGAAAGGATGTTAAAGTTATACCCTAAGGAACTTGCAGGGGCTTGTGAATTACGATATCGAGGAGAGTATCACTCTGTCCAATATATGTACTTTTGGTAATCTTCATTATACGTTAGGATCCTAGAGTAATTTGGTTATGTCAAAATATCGCCATGTAAAGGTTACGGTGAAGTCTTACAAGTGATACTCGTGAATGGACAACCATCCATCCATGTGCTTCATGGTCTCGTCCCTGTCTGAGCTTTTACAAGTTCGCTTGTAATTATTGAATAATCTAGTCAGGTAGATCTTGTTGAGTCATTATTCTAGGTCTTCTCGAGGTTTAGGCCATTGAATCTTGTGTTTCAACAAAACCCAAGTTGTGTCCTAGAAAGTTATGTTCTATGTATGTCACATCTTGGACCTAAGCATCTGAAGAGCCTAAATGTTTAACTTGTGTCAATGAAAGGTTTTGTGAGAATACGAAAGTGGTAATAACTTTAGCATGTCCCATCGGGCATGTTAACGTTTTATTTGATATATGGGGATAAACTTCTGATATGAGTATCGAGTATTTCAATTCTTATCTTTTATACTAGTCCAATGGAGATCAGGTATTATGCCTTTAAGTCTAGTGAAGATCTTAAGGTCTTAGTGTAATCTTGTCTAACAACCACTGATATCTCATTTTATGATGCAAAATAGGGTGTCACTTGTAAAGACACTCTAGCGCTCAAGTCAATACCAGAGTGATGGGTTGGTGGATGTACCTCATATTGTAGTAAATGAGTGGTATTTATGAAAGTTGGTTGAAGATCGTCTTTGTCGCACCTTGTGTCTATACTTTCTGTAAAGGGCGGGGAAAGCTAACACGGGCGTAGACATTCCTAACTCGTATGCAAGTTTTCAGTCGATATTCTTCTAACATGTTCCACAGCCTTTACTTGATACTAGATATTCTTATATGGTATTAAGGCTTTGCGCAGGAGCTAACATGTGTGGATGACTCCTATATTGGATTGATTTTTTGTCTCTATGTTGAACCATACTAGATACGCTCGTGCATATGCTGGTATGGCCCTTAGTTGTCGAGATCAATATCAGACCCATATCTATATATATTACAACATAAGAATCATTTCTTAATTTATTATATACCCGCATTAATTAAGGAACACATTTTTCCTTTCATATATAATGGCAAGAAAAATGTATGTATTATTAACTGGCAATCACATTATTGGATGGTTGATTCCAATAGTATTTACTTGATTCCTATAAAATAAAGACTTGTTTGTTTAAACTTATTTTAAGATATAAGTGTTTTTTAATTAAAAAAGTACTTATTTTAAATTTTAATATGATTATTTAAAGTTTTAAAAATAAGTAAAAACTGAAAAGAAACAAATATTTGTTTATTTTAAAAAATAATTTTAATCTTCTTATTAAAAAAATACTTATAAAAAATACGTTTTTAAAAAACACTTAAAAATAAACTTAATGAACAGACCACCAAAGGATAATTGTTTCAATTTATTTACGCTCGATTCCTATAAAATAAGATCTGAAATTAGATACATCGTAGATATTTCTAGTTGTAACGGGATTGTATTAAATGAAGGATACCGCTGAGGATAAAAATCACATCACATGGTTGTTGATTGTAAGAGTGGCGTCCATAAGGAATCTTCACATGCAAGCACGTGTACCACGGTTGTCATTGAGGGCCATAATATATTATACGCCAGAGTTACATGAAATAAAAATTGGGTAAAAATATCAGTAGTATATCATTAATTAGTTTATCCTTTTATAACAGATTTCCCATCGTATTTTGTTGTACGACTTAGCTATTATTTATCTTAATTGTAACTTCCCGATCAATCTGTTAGATTAGTGTAGGATATTTGATTGTATTGCCCATAAATACTTGTATTATATATATTCACGTTCATATATTGAAAATCAGTCTCAATTTCCCTTATAATAAAGAGGATACGTCATGTCACTATTGCAGTTTAATTTGTTTTGAGGCCAAAGGTCCAAATATAAGTGAAGACTTAATACATCATTAGCTCATTTTCAACCTATCTAAGCTTTTGGTGAATCAGATTAAAGGTTTGACGAATAGATGAGTTTATAAGATGACTCAAGAGTCAGAGGTATTCATCATGTGGAAAGGGAAATTAAGTGGGTGAGATATTGAGAACAATAAGGATTAAGGAAAGAGCAAGAGATCACAGGCATGGAGGTAAAAAGTGGAACTAGAAAGAACTGACGTATATAGTCACGGATTAAAATCACATCTCCGCAGGCCTTGTCTTATTTTATATATCATCAATTAAAATATATTAATCAATTTTTATTAACCGTCTATTTTAACTTCTTAAATTTTATCTTTTATTTATTTTAAAAACCGATATATAAAAACTAGTATAAAATATTAATTTTTTAATATTTTTTATATTGGTTGTTTCAATAACCTATGTAAAGACTAAAAATATTTTTTTACACCAATTATTGAAACAACTAGAATAAAAAAGAGGAAATTTGATTCCTAAAATTTAGAAAGTTAAAGGGTTTGTTATGGAAATTAGCAAATAAACTAGCTTAAAACTAAAAAGCTGAACACTTAAAGTTGATAGCCGAAAGTTGAAAATTAAATTATAATAGGGTTAAATTTGTTTTTGATCTCTATGTTTTTAACAATTTTTGGTTTTGGTCCCTTAATTATTTTTTATTTGTTATGTCATTGAATATGTTGAAATTGATCCCTAACATTAAAATTAATCCCTAAAATGTAACACCATTAACTCGATTGCTAATTAAATATGTAACATCCCGGATATTTTAGAAAAATTTTGTGTAGTGGAAAATATTAATAATTGTTTAGGGATTTATTTGATATTTTTATGAATTGTTGGACAATTATAAATGATTAAATATTGTGAATGTAAATAAATTTATTTGATTGGTTAATAATAAATGAGGTGTGATTAGAAGAAAATAAAAGTTTAGTTAAAATGTTTAATGAAATGGTAATGGGAATGGGGAAGTGACCGGTTGGGGAAGTTACCGGTTGCCCCTGAGCCTTAAACAAAGGTGGTTTCTCTCTCTTCCCTCATTCACTCACATTCACGCGAACCACTTCTTTCTCCTACTTCAGTTTCTGTTCTTCTTCTTCCTCCATCGCTGCGAGTTGCATGTTCTGAGGGGAGGTCCTGTTCGCATTAAAACCGTGTGATAAGCCCATTTCCGTGATCGTGCTCTCAAGGTGAGTCCATTGAACCGTTTGCATTTGTGTTACCTTGTCTCTTTCATTTTTCCCTTTGGACCGAATGGCCATGCATGGCTGAGCAAGGTTCTGTTCTCCACTCCTCTGGTGAGTGTGAGCTCGAAAATGGTCTTTAGAGCTGAGGGTGGTGTAAAGTTAACGGGTTTTGCATTCCGACCCCGTAGGTAGCAGATCAAACACCGAAGGGCTGATTGACGGAGCTGGTGCTGGATTCGGAAGTGAAACAGTGAACCCAGTGCTTAGAGGACGTAATCGGCACCAAGAGAAGATTGTCGAAGCTTGGAACCGAGGTAAGGAGGGTGTTCGGGTTATAATTAATTAGAATAGGACGTGCTGTGAGTCCAAGTCATTAAATCGATTGTGAAAATGGTAAGAAGATATTAATGAATGAAATCGTGTGTATGTGTATGCATGTGAGTATGGACACCGATCGGTCGAGGATCGTGTGTGTGTGTGGCTTAAGGTGATTTTGAAATATTTGATGCCATGATAATCGGTGTAGTGGCAATGTGATACTGGGCTTGACAAGCAGGTCACCCGAGTGATGAGTATGTGTTATTGATGGCCACTTGATATGAGAAATGTGAATTATAGGTATGATTATATGGTGTGGGACAGCCGACGGTATGTTTAGCCCCTCATTTCCGGCTCCCATGGTTTTTATGCCCAGTTGAGCTACCCAGTGGTCAAGCAGGACCCAGTGGTCGAGGTGGAGAGTCAAGCAGGACTCGGTGAACCAAGCAGGGTTCACGGGGTGTCAAGTAGGACCCCCAGATGAAGGCCGATCCTTTAGTATCCGGATACTAGGCGTCAATTTTATGTGAGAGTCAGTGGTGACAATTGATGAATTGTGTTGTGATATGAATTGTTAGTGTGAATTATTATGTTTGCCGAGTATAATCTGATATATTTGCCGAGTGCAATATGATGTTTATCGAGTGTGATTTGTTGTAATTTCCGAGTGTGATTCACTATATCTGTCGAGTATGATTATCTATGTTGCCGAATGTAAATTGCTATAATTGCTGAGTGTAAATTGTTGTATTTGCCGAGTGGGACTTTCAATTTGATAATAAAGTAATCGAACGGAGTTTATATACATGTAAATTGTTAATTTCTGTTCTAGATTAATTATGATGCCAAACACTCACCCTTGCTGTGGTTTTCAATTTAGTAACCAGTGACAGGGAAGAGGTCGGAGCCCTAGAGGTGCGCCAAGCGGAGGATCGATGCCAAGGCCCGAGTGATTTTGAATGAATTGTGTAATATATATATATGTATAATGAGTTTTTCGAGTGTGTGATGCTACATGTTGTGCGTTGAACTAAGTTTGAATCGGTATGCTAATTAATCGGATGTGAATTTACGTTGTTATATGATTGGTATTAATTTTCACGAGTGTTTGCTGTAGCAAAGTCGATTACCGGGTGAATCTTGCCGAGCGGATTTATTCTTGTCCGAGCGAGGGCCGATTGATTTGGTGTCTGTTTCGTTCTAGTGTACCCCTCGTCCCTTTCCGAGTGAAGAAAGATTAGAGTGCTTCCGAGTGAAGGTGAGAATGTTTCCAAGTGAGTTATGTCTGAGAGAGCCTCTTCCGAGTACAGTAAGGTTAGGACATTTTCTGAGTGATACATGACCGAGAGAACCTTTGTTGAGTGAAGGTTAAGCTACGCCCGAGGGAGAGATGACCGAGTGGACCCTTTTGCCGAGTGAAACCCCAACTTGTGAGTTTTCCTGGCATCCGCTCAAGCGAGTTGGGACTCGCTTAAGCGACTTCCTCGGATTTCACCTAAGCGCACTAGGGTCTCTCTCAGGGGAATGACCCCCTGTCTTCTTCTTCTTCTTCCGCTGTTTCTAACTCCACTTTATTAATGGATGTATTTCCGATCGAATATTATTTTGCGTACGCTTTTATTATCTTGAATGTACTTAAGTGAATACTATTTTATATTAAGACCGAGTTGAATCATTTCCAATCTGTTATTATTTTTAGTATGTTTAAGAAAAGTAAATATTATTTTATATTAAGACCTAAATTTTTATTAAACGTGAAAAATCTATTATGAAAAATAATTAACCGGGTGTAAATAAAGTAAATTGACACGGGTCGTCACAAAATAAACCACAATATTATATTACATGTGTCATCATCTATCTCTCTTAACTTATTTCACTCTTTAACTTCTTACAATAGACTTTATCTTTCTCTTCGATAACACTTTTTGGAACCAATTTCAACATATTCAATAACATAATAACCAAAACAAATAAAAATAACTCACCAAAATCAAAAATTGATAAAAGAAAATATAAGGACTAATAATGTATTTAACCCATTAAAACATGTTTGATAAAACTAGATGTTAAATGTAAAATGACATAAAAGATATATTTTTTAATATAAATATGAGTGATTTTTAAAAAAAATATATATCAATAAGAATAAAAGTGTAAGAAAATAAAATAAACTCAAAGTTACTTCGAGTAGCTTTTAAAAAAGTTATAAGCTACTAAAATAAATTTCTTTCCAAAACAAGGTTATTTTGTCTAACAACCTTTTAAGCTAGTAAAATAAGCTACAAGCTAACTTGAATCGCGACTCATGACATTGTCAAACCAAAATACACTAGTTAATAAGATGAAATGTAATATAATTAATTTATTAACATGTCATATTTTAATTAGTGAGACATGAAATGAGACACAGTTAGCAGACAAGTGATTTCCATCCATGTAGTAACATAGGAGAGAACGAGACTTAGGCTTAGCCCAACAAATCAAGTTAGTGTCCATTTGACACGGATGACTAATGAAGTTTTTAGAACTTTATGACTTTTTAAAAACTAACAGAGCTGATTAGTAAACATAAAAAGGAAGGGCTTATAGTTGTAGCTTTTGAAAAGTTATTTAAGGTAATTTATGACTTATCAAAAGTTATAAACCTCACCATTAATTGTTTATTTATTACTTTTACCATTATATTTTTTTAAAAGTAACCGTTTTACGAAGTAGTTCTATTTCAATAAGTTCCCTAAAAAGCTAAGTGATAAGCTACCAAAAAACAATAATTTACAAGTCATAAGATATAAGCTATAAACTCATTTTGTCAAACGGAGCTTTAATCAAACTTAAGCACTAGTGCAAGAATTAGTAGTTTTAGGAGTTGCTATATGTGTGTGTGAGTGTATGTGTGTGTGTTAAAAATAAAGCGTTCATGATATGGTATAGTGGTACTTAGCTTTATTCCTTAACCATATGTGTAGGTGTTCAATCCCCGATGATAAGAAGAAAACAAAATTTTGTAACACCAAATAAATGTATGAGTGGCAAAAAAAAATTCACATTCACGGATAATTCATGAATATACCCGTAATGAATACTAGAACATTTGTAACAGCCTTGATTTTTTAGAATAAGAAACCAGACCCTCGGGACTCCTGAGGATCCTTTGTCGAGCTTTCAAGGCTTCGACCTGTTAACGAGTGAGAGAAGCAGAGATAAGAAAATTATAATAGCAACGTCTGACAGTACTGCTTCATAATACGTTAATAACAATTATTTTGTTAAATTGAGTACTAATTAATTGATAATTATTCAATTGATAATTAGTAATTATTCGTTGCTAATAATATTTAATTAACATATAATAATAATTTATGCTTAATAATTAATATTTAAAATTAATATTAATAAAATATATTTAATTAATTCATTCAAAAATATATAAATATTTATAATCATATTTTTGAAAATATATATTTAAAATTATTTATTTGATAATTATATTATATTTATAATTAATAATAAAATATTGTCGGGTTCCTCAGGTTTGAACTGTGGGACCTAGCCAGAGGTCGGACTCCGACCGTTTGACCCGAGACTAGTGATCCAGTAAAAAAACTAGTCCTGTTAGGACCCCTCCATGATGAACCAAGGGTTTCTGACTTGGCCATAACCGGGCCCAATCAGAACCTTTAACGTCTCATACGTTTGAAAGTTCATATGCTTCAAGATATCCCAAGGGTGGCATGGTCAGTCTCTAGTAACTCGTTTCAACATTTTAGCAACTTTTCCTGAAGAGGCCAAAGCCCGGTTCGGACTCTATCATCCTCATTTTTCCATAAATTAGTTTCTTCATAAATCGTTTTAAAACTCGACCCGAATACTTTCAGCGTTTTGGACCTAACTTTTCATACGACATTGGAATCGAACGATTTTGGTCTCAATCTTTTCGTTTTGAAAAGATCTTCAATCTCCGTTTCTATCCCTAAACTCTGATTCCTACTTTGTCAACCTCAAAATCAAAAATTAAGTATGTTCACCTCAAAATTCCACCATTTAGACGTTTTTTCCTATGCATGGTTTGGAAAAAAAATTCATAACTCACTCATACGACCTACGATTCGCACAAAATTAGTGTCAAATTCTCCGTAGCGAAAGTATCTATGTTTTTTGTAGGCATCAAAGGCTAAATCCTTTTATATCAATACAGTTTATAAGATCTTTGCAACTCTTTAGCTGTTTCATCATCATGCTGGCAATCTTCATGAAAATTCATGTATCTCCTTCGTCCGATGCTTGAATTGCTTCATTCTTTTGCCATGGATCCATATCAAAGAGCTCTACAATTGTCATGTAGGGCACAAAACCGAATTCTCAAATGAGAATTAATGGTGAATTTATTTCCAAAGCCATAGCTGATCCGGTAAGCTTCTAGAGCACCCAGTCGTAAATCTGGTATATCTCGGGCTACCAATCTTGGATCGTCATAAATAATGTATCAAATTAAAGAGAAAAATAATATATACAAACTTCATGAAGGGATTGAAAGCCAATTCTTTCTCCATAAATCCCAAAATTTAAAATACCACACTAATTCACGTTTTCCTAGTGGCAGCTTGCACCATGTTCAATATGTTTTGCGTTTCTCACTCGTATGACCATAAATTTGAATGATTCTTTTCCCTAAATTTTATAAACTCAATTCCCTACAACTTTGATCAAGGGAACAAAGTGAAACTTCTCACCAATTGTGCCCAAAAAATTAATCTTTGTAAGAAACATCAATCCCGTCACAGCCTTATACTATTTTAGTAAATGGGCCATATCTCATTTATTTCTCAATGAAACTTTTTGTGCCATATATTAATTTAAAGATAAGAAAAAAGTCTACAATTCTTATGTTGGACCCTTTTCCTAATTCAATCCGCTTCAACCCTTAAAAGCTAAAACAAGTTGATGCCTAGAAGCTGGACACATCAGCTTCTTCATGCAACATGAACCAATCACCTCCTACCACCCATGGGACATTTGTCTAGCCCTAAAATCTCCTCCCTCCATGTATCACCACCTCTTGCCACCTTACTTAATAGGTGTCACCACCAAGCCACTCCTCTCCACTCAACCTCTCCACCTCCTATCTCCACCAATCACATTTCATGCAACAAATTAACATCTCATCACCCTAACTCCTCCTAGAAGCAACTCCATTCATCCAAGCCACCTTATTCTTCTCCTTCACTTCACTTCCAGCAAAATAACTCTTCCTCTCAACCACCATAAGCCACCCCAACAGCCACCACACCTCTTTTCCCTCATGGCCTCACATCACTACAGCACCACCAACCACCAACCACCATGATCTCTTCTCCTCTTGAATTCACGGCACTTCCTTCACCAAACAACGATCTTCTCTTAATCTTTTCTACAAAATTTAAACATCTAAAGATCAGCCCCATCTCCCTTGTTTCAAGCGTTCATAACCATGAGCCAATCTAAGTCACTTCAAGGTGAGATTTTATGTTTTCTTTTCTTGATCTTGCTCTTGAAACCTCTTGGACCAAAATCAGTTTTTATCCTTGAAAATTTTGTACTCTATTGTTATTTTGGGGACCCAAAAATCATGACCACCTCTCTTGATTTCGTAGGCATGTTAGCTATCTTGAGCTTCATGAACGATCGACGATGATCAGCGACAAATGACGAGAGGTTTCAAGTAAATGGTATAATTTCGACGCTCGATTTCTTGTGTTTTCTTTAATCCATGGCTGTCCTAGTATTTCCCTTGCTGGTCGTGACATCCTCTTCCAATTTTGGGCTGCATGTTGTTCTCTTTTTAGGATTGGGGACGATCGGCGACAGTCGGTGACGAAAGGTGGAAAATACGGAGTAAACGATGAATTTTTGGTAAATGATCTGTTTAATTTTGGACAATTTCATGGTTGTTTATGATTTTCCTTGGCTGTCCATGACCTTTAATAGCTAAAAAGTTTCATGCATGTTAGTTTTTAGCGACTCAGAAGCGATCGGTAAACATATCGGAACATTCGATGAATTTTCGGTGAGACCACCATTTTCTTCCTTCGGGCAGCGGCTGTCCAGCAAGGTAAGGGGGGTCTCACCTCATTTAATCTCATTTTTAATCATCCCATAATATTGCTTTAGTATCTAGGAATCTCTGATTTAAATTTCATCGCGATCTAATGATTAGATTTTGAGTTACGTAAATTTTCACCGGTGGTAGTTAACTTTAATATAATGGATTTTAATAAATTTTGTTAAGCGTATTTTGATAATGGCATATTTGGAAGAAAGTTTTATCGCGATCGATGTTAAAAATGAAAAACTTAAAAAAATTAGCGTTAGGCAGGCATAATTGATTTGATATGGTTGTATCATTATATTTTAAATTTTATGATATTAATATGTAATTTGTAATTTGTTTTCGGTAAGCCCCGCTAATAGAAATTGAATTTATCGCCAAACATTGCCGGAATTATTTTGATGATATTGCGCGTTTCAAGAAAATTCACCGATCGGACGCTCAAGACATTTCATTTTACTAAGTTTCAAAAGGGGCATTGTTTTAAGTTATAAAATTTTATGAGAAGTTAATTAAATAAATAAGTTGAATTTAAGAAGTGAATAATTAAATGGGATAGTATTACTTAAGAAAGTTTTTGTCAATAAGTAAAATGATTTAAGCCCAAATAAGTTTTATAAGCTAGGAAAAAAGAGATAAAAGAAATTTAGATGTGTAATAAAGAAATAGATATTCGGATTTAGAAAAATTAGTGACCACTTAGAGTAAAAGTATAAGAAATGGGGGCTTTAGGAATTTTGAAGTAAATAGTATAAATAACTAAATAACATAGGAATGAGTTTAGAAGTTTAAGTAAGAAACAAGCATTAGAATTTAAGAACATTGGTACTAATGATAGTAAAGGACATGGAAGAGATTTTTTTGAATTTAAACTTTAGACTAGTAATAAAAAGGATTAACATATAAATTAAATGATGACTTTTAAGGAGGAAATATCTTAATTAAAGTTTAAAGCATAGAAGTTAAGATAATAACTAAATCCTTAAGTAATAAATTGTCATCATAAAGAAAATCAATCTTATTTGATTAGATGAAAGTAACTAAACAATTAAATTAGTTAGTACGATGGAGTAGAAAAATGGTATTAAAGGTTAGCAATTTAAAAACTTAGAAAGGATATCACTAAGGGTAAACTTATGTGGATAAGGAATCAGTAACCCACTTAGTGACAAAGGAAATAAATTGTTCAATTAGTAAAGTTTATTGACAAAAGAAAATAGTGGATGGTAAGACCACTAAAGGGTAACTTAAATCCTTTAATTTAAGAGTAATTTGAATTCCCCAATCACTAAGGGTTAGAATTGGGTAATGAAAAGGAATATATCAATAAATAATAGGGGGAACAATAGTTCAAAGACATAAGAAAAGCTAAGCTACTCTATAAAACTTTTTTTTATTAAAATATAAGATCTAAGCATCTAATTTGGTAATAAGCAACAGAGGCCACTTCGTAGTGATTTAGACTTCATGGTCGGACATAAGGAGTTAGAATCATGTATAAAATTAGTGCAATAATAATAGTAGAAGAATAAATAACTTAAGGGGGAGAGTACGAGAATCCAGGCTATTTCATAAGGTATTTTGAGTAAACGCGTACGATCTAATGTCTAAATTAATGGTAAATTAATGTACGAGCTAGTATACCAAGTTTAATGCTGACAATTACGTTTGATTTTCTGTAAATTATGCTGAGTGGAATTAGAAAAGTATGTTGTTCTCTTGAATGTTAAAATGCTATTGAATGAATATGTGTTAATTATATGTGATGAGTATGTGTGATGAAATATATGATGAGTGTGGTATAATGACATATGTATGGACTGTGATATTGTACTTAAAGAATATCATGAGTTAACAAGATGATTATATGATGAACGGCACTTGTATGATGCAATGAATGAAAATATTGAAATAAATAAGAAAAGAATAAATGAAGAAATGTCTCGGTAGGGATCCTAAGATGAATGAATTGTGAAAATGATATGACGAAATTAAATCGGATATGATGTGATGAGGGGCGTTGTGACGCCAATGTACCCATGATTTCTGGAAAATATGAGATCTCGTTTCATTTCTAAGCGTTGGGTGAGACCGTTATGAATTAAAGAATTTTTGAGAAAGCAAGGAAAAGAATTAATTGAAATTTAATGAGTAGAAAGTAGCCCGACGTTAGAAATGAAATGGTGTCATTGAAAGGACCCTACCGATGACTAGTGAAAAGAAATTATGTGGTGTGCATCATACATGGAGGATAAGGGTGATGGACGAAACTCCCTAGAGCATAATAGTGAGGGGTACACTGAAGAAACAACTGCGCCTCAACCCCCGAGGGTAGTCTTGGGAGTATATTGGATTCGCCGCTCCAATGGCTCGAATTCACACCCGATGCCAGACGACCGTGGCAAAATCTGATATACTTCGATAAAAGGCGTAGGTTTTTATGGCCGTTGAGTGCCTGTTCTGATATGATGTGTGATTGGCCATTATGATGATAGGACCACGGGTCCTTACCCATTTATGAAAACCAGAACGAGGAGAGCTTCAGTCGCTCTACTGGACAGGAAGGATAAGGCGGGACTGTGATATGTATTGTGTTGGGAATGATGAGAAGGAGATGGGCCCATATGCATCATCATGACTAATAAAAGATTAAAAATAATGAAACGAACTTATGTATTGCATCATTGTACTGAGGTTGTGATTGCTCGTTGTTTGAGTATGATGGTATAGATCATAGAAATCCTGAGAGGTGAATGGGAAAATGGGAATGGTCAGCTAAGATCAAGAGTGCTGAGATAACTTAGAATACATCTTAGGTACCCGAAAAGGGAGTGAGAAGGACTCGAGCTTGGATTGTTTGTGTTGTGTGTAGGGCAGGTGTCGATGAGACACCTTTCTGATTGTTGTGGAGGTGAAGACTCACCCTTATGCTAAATTTTTCTAGACATCATGGAGATGGACACAGACTTCACATGGAGGACTTGTCAGACTCTTCTTGGATCAAAGACAAATAGAAGAGGTTAATTTTATTTTCTTTTATAGGAGCCTGCATGCCCCTTTACTTTCAGTTTGTACAGTCGCTGTTATGACCATGTGTTGTATATGACTATGTTGTATATATGATGTATCTGTTCCACCAAGTTTTCTTATATAAAAAAAGAAAAAAACTTCCACATTTTTCTAAAACTCATAACCTCTCAGTTGATCAGGATAATCTAGTGGAATGGATTATCCTAGATGACCGAGGGTGTTACAATATTACTATAAGAGTGGGTACGAAACCTGTCTTGGATACTCACATAATTATTAATATTTATTTTTAATTAAATATATTAAAAACATATACTTTTCTATTTTATAATGAGATAAAAATTTGATACTTTTTATAATAATATTTTTAATGTAGGAAGTTATAATGTATTGTATAATATTATTTATATTATATCATATTAAAATAATATTATATTTCATATCATATATATTCTTCCTTATTATTATTTTAAAAAATAAGATTTATAAATATTTACAGATATATGATACCATTTTTTATCGGTAGATATGAATAGTAATAGTATACTATTGTTTCTGGTGAAATTAATTTAACATTTTTGATTCACAAGTTCAATCTAGAACTTGAATCAAAGTCCTCTTTGGGTTCTTAAATTGATAGGTTTATTGTATTAAGGACTTTTTAAGTAAAACAAAAATTTAAAATGGAAAATAGAAATGGAATAAAAGAGAAGGTGTAAACGATGAACGAATTAAAATAAAACAAAAATGGACATACTTATAGCAAAACAACTAAAAAAACACTCATCACACCCAAGACAATCTGAACTTTAAGTAAACAAAGATCAAGTGTGACTAAATGATTTAACGGTTGATGCAAGGCATAAAACGGTTCAACGCATAACAAAATATACATATAACAAATGCACTAAAACTGCAAGAACAAAGGTCTAAACGAGACTGAGATGCAATAAAATAAAAGATATGGGAATTAAAAGTTGGGAGACGAGCTGATTCTTGTAGATCCTTCCGATTTTCTAGTAGCCGCGATGGTGGATGTGTTAGGCGTTTCACTTTGGATACCGAAGCCTTCTGATTTCGTTCTCCTCTGAAGATCCTTTCCCTTTTTTTACTTCAATTTTTCCTTTTATGCTTGACCAAAAACTGCCAACTTGAAAGCAGTTACCACTACATGGGAAGTTACCAATTCTCCATATCATGCATTGCCAAGTGTCCCATTACTCACCAATCTCCAACAACTGTCCAAATAATTTCAATAAACATGTGGCCAGCCTTTAACATATCAGAGGGACCAATTTTGGGCACAACTTGAAAGTCTACCCACTTGAAGTTTACATACTTAATGACTCAACATGTACATGTAGAATTTTTCTTTTCTTTTATTTTTAACAAAGGATTTTAATTGGCACTAGAGCATTTCACTATTGATTAGGGGTTGGAAATATAATTTAAATAATCAACCTCTTTATCAACAATTGATATAACAATGTATCTCAAAAGGTCTTTTTCCTAAAAATTCAATAGCAACTATGGAAGTCTCTATTTTATTTGAAGATTTAATTTTTTAACCCGAACAGATACACCCTAAAATATTATTTCTTAGAGAATAATGAGAGAATTAATATTTTAAAATCAAAAATTGACATGTCAAAGGCCCAATTTTGACCCATCACACACATATGAATGTTGACTAGCACATACCCAAAATTCAATTTAGGGATTGCTTTTCTTCACCCTAATTTCATTCACTGTTACGCTCACACCGCACCAGTTGTACTACCTCATAGCTCTCTCATCTTCTCTGCGACAACACGGTACTACCATTATCGTTCCTAAACACGAGTACCACTGTGTGTCATCTTCCTCACTCTTACGACAACTTCTTAATTAGAAGCTTACTCATACGATGACTTTTCTGCATCACGACTTCATCTCTCTAATCGGTTCACAATTTTTCTTCATAACTCATGGCTTCTCCACAAATTCAGTTTGTCTTTTCAATGACTGGTGTTTATACTCTGCAAAGGTCTTACCTCCCTGATCTTGAAAAAGATGATTCAAAACAAATCGTTTAGCAAAACCAGGTACTAATTCCCTTCTTGATCAATGACAAACAACATGGCATTTTGGGACCTCACATGCCATCTTTAGCTAGTGATTTGAGAGAATTTTTTCCTTCACCCATGACTGATTGTATTCTTGCAATTAAAGACTCTGTTAGGGCCAATTTTTATGACAACTTTAGGAATATTTTCCACTTACGCCCTTCGATTAGTAAGAAATTGAGTACAGATCCCCTTGCTTATGACTGTCCTTTGATCATGGCTTCATTTTTCTTTTGGAACCGTAGTACCTACACTTTCAAAGTACCTGCGGGGATGATTACCCACACTATTCTCGACATAGCAGCCATATGTGGGTTAAAACCCACTTAAGTATTCAGGTTTTATTCAAACTGACTGTCATGTACTGCCAGATTTTACAAAATGCACATACCAGCTATTTTTGCAAAACAACATGTCCACCTCTAAACATGTCTTGGAAAAGGAACACGTGGCTTTCCTATTATATTGGTTGTCTATGTTCGTATTATGCTTCAGGACTCTACAGGTTCTAAAGGCTTTCTTTCCTATATCACACCTTTTGCATAATGGGGTCCAACTCAATTTGAGTAAACTAATTTTAGCCATACTTTACAGATCATTAGATGATGTTGTTGCTACTTTATTGGATCTGTCACCTGTCACTTTGATTAATGCTTTTTTCTGGCTACTCTAGTTATGGTTTAATGCCATGTTTCCAAATTGACTTCAAGGATAGCTTAAAAGAATGAATTCATACTACCTATACTAACAAATGCATTAGCCTTTTCGGTGGCCCATCACTTAAGGACTCCGAGGTTAAACGTGCTTAACTTGGAGAAATTCTGGGATGGGTGACCTTCTGGAAAATTCTTGGGAAGTGTGTGAGTAAGGACAAAACACACTGTAAAGGTCTCGTGTTGGTCTGTGGGAAGAGTCATTCATTCCTGAAAAGAGGCCGGTGCATTACAGTAGCGCCTGCTGACATCCCCAGATATATTGAAGGATATCGTTTATGCTATCAGAATGATAATATTTACCAATGTCCTCTTTTTCTTGACTTGTTTAAGCAAGATTTTGTTTACTTTTACAAGCTAAAAAACTATTCCTTTAAGCTTTCTCCTTTTTCCTCGAAGCACCATGGTCCTTATTGGCTTGTTTGTTCATTTCTTGATGAAGATCCTGACACTCAACAAGATACTATGTGCATATGGGAAGAATTTCTCATTTGCTCTCTTTTTGAAAACAAATATTTTTCTTAACGATCCTAGAACTTTTGCAAACCAACCTTACCTAGTAACCAGATAATTTGGTCTCATATAGACCATTCTTTTTTCTTCAAGCACATGAGTGAAGTGAAGAACAAATATAGTTCTGAAGGTTCATCTGACCTTAACAGACTTTTTACGAGATACCAAAGTAGATAGATCAAATTGATTCTTACCTATTTTGAACCATCCTACTTCACTACTCAAAGCTGCCACAACTGGTGGAATTCTTATTATGCTTCTTTTTAAGTTCCCTTAATAGAATGTTACAAGCACATGACCTTTTTCATTCCAGCAAAACCTCTAAAGTCAATTAGTAAGTCACAATATATATATATATATTCCAATTGTATATCCATAAAATTTATTATGAATATAATCCCTTAATTTAATCTTTCAGCTCAAAAACACCTTAAGAGGGATTTTGATGCTTCAAGTGAGGAGAAATGTGCCCCATCTCACCCTCCTAAGACTTACATAACACATGCTCATGCAACCTCTTCAAAACCGATAAATTTACACTTTACGCCAATTTTATTTTATGCATTATATATATATATTAACTTTTCCTACTCACAGGTTGGGAAACTCTCTAAGCTCAATGTTGAAAACACCAAACTAAAATCCACAGCTCAAAGGCTTTCTGCTAAGTTACGAGCCAGTTCAAATGCTAGACAAATTTCTAATAAACTATCTCCTGATCCTATTATGAGTTCTACTCAATACACATATTACTATTTAATCTTTGCTTAGATTAATCCAATTTTCTCATTTACTCAGGAACAATCCCCTTTCGAGTCCAATTCTTCTGATGATTGAACTGCTCATGAGTCTTGTTATTTTACCACTCTACTGGTATATTTTCTTCACAAACCTTTGTCTTTTTTCCTTTTTTATCATCATTATATATATATTTCCTGTATTTTCTCAACACAATCTTATGCATATTTTATAAGACACTCCCCTTGGATCTTGATCCGGTCTGCACACCGGACCCAGTACTAATGGACGAAATGCCCTAGTACGTAGGAGGAAAATTAGTTACCTGAATGCCAGACTGCTGAAACCCTTAAAAACCAGACTTCGGGTTAGAGAACCAATGTCCTTAACACGAATGAGTACATATGTTATAATCATGATACTAGTTAGGCCCATTGACATTTGAACGCCAATCAGACAAGATATGGGCAACATGTCCCTGCCAACATTGTTGCTACAGTATATTAGGAAAGGGGTCAAATCAATTCTTCTACTTAGGAAAGTCCTATAAATACAACTCATTTATTAACTTTAAATGGATTCTGAACACTTTTCTTAGAGCCTCCATAATACGTTTATTTTTCATAATTACCGTACTGACTTGAGCATCAGAGAATCTTTTACAGGTCCACCTTCAGTGTGTTGATTCATTACGGTCCAGTCAGAACATCATTTCACTCCTTAAACGTGAAGAACTTAGGCTCCCCATTGGACCTAGGTACATAATACCATACTCTACTAAGACAGCGTAAAATTGAGAATACGTGAGGTCTAATTTTTACGAATGACCTACAAAAATTAGCCATACAACACAAGTGTCTAATTTTTACGAATGACCTACAAAATGAATATTCACCATCCAAGTACATAATAAGCATATACCAACATCATATGCCATACAAAATCATTGGTTGTCAGCCAACGCATTCCTATACAATTAATTTACCTTTATCATCAAAACATATACTTCCGAACTAGGTGTATCTCACACCATGCATACCCTACAAGGCTAAAAATAGACAACATAGGAGAATGAGTTATACATTCCAAGTGACGAATATGAATACATTTGTGATTATATGCATATGCATAATTCAACATGTAGGCTTTGCATAAAAATTCATAAAGTCAATAATTTAAACTTATAGCAAAGAATAATTATATACACACATTTAAGTCTCTCATCATATTAGGCCATCGCACATAATATCACCATACATCAAATCATTTCTTTGTATTAATATTTTATATATTATCTTTAGGTATTATTTCACCTATTGCAACCATCATCATATCTCATCACCTTTGGCATATCTCCATGCTATATGCAAATCCTCTTAGGCTAAGGCACATGCGCAACAGAGTTAATAATAATTACGGATCCGATTGTGGGAATATAAACACCAATTTGTGGGTTCAGGCATGAATGCATAGTCATACCCCTATTGTAGTAGTAAAATATGTACACTTGTTTCATAAATTGCATGCATATCACTATATTTTACTGGTACCAAACCGCATCGCCCATCTTGCAACACTGGTCATTTTCACCATGACCGTGGTAAACAACATAAACAACATAAAGGTGTTGTGATCCAAAGGACCACCTGCTCCTCAAAAAGCCACCCCCCACAGGGTCAACCACATGCAGCTCCCTGTAGCTAAGCATAGGCAGCTTCATGACTTATACACCGAGTCACTAGGGAAACAACAATAATTCTTATGCACAAAGCCACTGTCCTACTGGGCCAACTGGGGGAACCCCTAACATTCCATACCAGCAGCTATGCAATATGCCATGGATGCAATGCAAATACAAATCATATGCATTCTCATACTATGCATCATATCATGCCACTCATCAATCATCACCATCACCAATATCACCACACAATTCTCAGTGGATTTTATTATCATGGTTATTACCATTGTTTCAGTTTTTAGTGTGGCATTCATAATATTTTTCATCTACAAAATTTCATCTCATACAAACAAGTCAATACTTGCATCAATCACAATGGCATCACAATCATCAACAATATTCAAACATTTTTCATCAACATTCGAGGTATGCTCAACATTCATACTCTTTTTCATTCATCATCAATAATAATCATTTCATATTTGTGGTGAATATAAATACATCCTCAACACATCAAGGCATAACATTTGCTAAACAATGACATCACCATATAGCATAATATCAATATTCAAAATGCATAAAACATATTGCCAAGCACAATTAACATCATCATTTTCAACATCTCAATTTGTTAACACAACATAAGCAAGGCAAACATGTATATTGTCACATATGACAATCAACTAATACTCAATTCATGCATTTAGAATATAAAACTCCTTCCTACCTTAAGAGAAGTAATCCGAGCGATTCGACGGTCCCACCTCGTCGTTCGGAATAGATCCTACACCACATGGCATAGCACAACATTATTCTTTATTCAAGATCACCAAGATTTATATATTCTAATTCAATACTTGGTGTTTACAACATTTTCATTATTAACTATATTCCCATTTCATTATTTTCACCAAACTACTAGGGGTTTGGTATTCAAGTTCATTATTAAGCACCTATAGCTTCAACCATTGATGGGTTCACGTGCCAATGGCCATCAATCACCATTAATGACCACCCACCATCATTAATATCATCTCATCATCAATAAATATTCTCCCAACATATTCAATGATATCCACACTCTCAATATCCAATATTTCCTCTCAAAATAAATTCTCGAACCAACAATTGATGTTTTCCCCCAAATTTTAGAGTTAGGGTTTCACCAAAACCCAACAGCCATCATAAATAATCATCATTTTCCATTATCAAACCCACATTTTTCGTGTACCACCATAAATGCTCATAAATATTCATTTATATAAAATTTGGGATGTTACACTCTCACATTAACACATTTGTATTTTTGCATTAACTGCTTAATTACTAACTCTGAATCTCCATAAACCTTTACACTTCGAGCATTCAACATTAATAAAGCCTCAAATCTAGCAAGTATAGCTTCATACTCAGCCTCATTATTTGAACAAGTAGGTTGTATTTTGAAGCATATCTTTGTAGGAATACCTTCATGAGAAACTAACAATACTCTAATACCGGCGCCTTTACTATGCTTGGAACCATCAAAATACAATTCCCATGGTTTAATGTCCACATAACTAATTTCAGATTATGGTGTGTGATCAGCCAAAAAATTAGCAAACACCTGCCTTTTTATTATATTGGTGTAAATTTCAAAGAAAACTCTATTAAAGCTAATGCCCATTTACGTACTCTATTATGCAATATACGCTTTGAAAGCATGTGTTTGATTACATCAAAATGAGACAACACCAAAACATCAACAGGTTTCATGTAATATTTTAGCTTTGTGCAAGAAAAATAGAGACATAAACAAAGCTTTTCTATTGTTATGTATCTAGTCTCTACATTATTAAGCATCTTGCTCAAATAGTATATCGCTCTTTCTGTGCCATTTTCATCCTCTTATGCAACCATGTTGCCTAGAGTTTCTTCTATAGCGGAAATATACAGCTTCAAAGGTCTCCCCTTAACTAGAGGTGCAATTATTGGAGGATTAGCAAGGTACTTCTTTATTCTTTCAAAGGCTCATTGATGTTCCTCTTCCCACTTGAATTCTTCCTCTTTTTTTAGTTTCAATAAGGGAGAAAAAATCACTGTCTTACCCGACAAATTAGAGATAAATCTCTTTAACAAATTAATTTTTCCAAGCAACGATTGAATCTATTTTTTGTTTAAGGGAGGTGCAGTTTCTATCACTGCCTTGGCTTTATTTTTATGAATTTCAATCCCTTTCTTATGGACCACAAATCTAAGGAACTTGCTGGCAGTGACTTTAGATGCATATTTAAGTGGATTCATTTTCACACCATGTGATCTCATCCTCTCAAAGGATTGCCTCAAGTGGGTTAAATAGCTTTCTGGACTTTCTGACTTGATGACTACATCATCAATGTATACTTACATGGATTTTCTGATTAAATCATGGAAAATTGCATTCATTGCTCTTTAATATGTTACCCTTGCATTCTTAAGACCGAATGGCATTACTATCCATTCATATGTTCCTAATGCCCCCGAACAACAAAATACAATTTTAGGCACATCATCTTCTGTGATAAAAATATGGTTATATCCAGAATAACCATTAAGCAAACTTAAAATTTCATTACCAGCAGCTGTCTCAACTAGCATATCTACTACTGGCATAGGATATTCATCCTTCGGTGTTGCTTTATTCAAATCTCGAAAGTCAATGTACACCCTAAGAGATCCATTCTTCTTAACCACAGGTACTATGTTAGAAACCCAATCGACATATCTAGTGATACGAATGAACTTGGCTCTAATAGCCTTTCAATTTCCTCTTTAATTTTTTGCACTACTTCAGGAGTGAACCTTCTTAGGACCTATTTTATGGCTTTCTTCTCAAGATATAATGGCAACCTATGTTCCACTAATTCCCTACTTAGCCCCGACATTTCTTCATAATCTCGGGCAAAACAGTCCTTAAATTCTCTTAATAACTTGATCAGATCAGTCTTCAAGTTACTATATACCAAAGTACTTATGTAAGTTGGTTTTTTATTAGACTCATCACATAAGTTTACCTCTTCTAATGGATCTTGAGCTTCCATTTTCCTAGTATTCTCCACTAGCAGTTTCTTAAACCTAAAGGTTCATCATCATAAATACAGTTTAATCTTTCATCACCAATCACATCAAGTGGACTGTTTTTCTCATTTGCATATTTTTGCAATTTTCTGCATGTTACCAACGGTATATTTTTTCTCACTCTCAACTTGAAACAAGTCATTGTTTAGGTGAATATAATTTTACATCTTTCATATGGTTTGCTCTATCACATCTTTCCCTTTAACTTCTTCTGACATTTTTCAAATTATGATCTGCATAATGATGAAATTTAAACACAACATAAATTTTACTACACATATGCAGCCCACACCAAGAATAAAAAGAACTTTGTCCCAAGGTTTTACATGACCTTTGATATATTACATAGAAAAGGACATTATTGAAAAGAAAATGCATGACAAACACTTGATAACAAGACACTTTTTTTTACTATTTTCAATGATAACTCATAAAAGTCAACCCCAGAAAACTAGTTAAAATTCTATCTCCAGGTCCACTTGACCTCAGAACATTAGTTAAGTCCTTTCTTTTCTTTTAGTCAGTTTCAATCAATAGGAAGAATAATCTTCTCCCATTGCTTTTTTTGCTCAACATTTAAGTTTTTAGGCAATATTATGTAGTCATCCCCTTGGTTTTGGTTGTCATTTCCTTTCATTTCTTCAATAACTCAAAAATCGATGTGTGATATCTCTACCTTTATTAGGTTCTAATGGTTATGCAAGTCAAACTCATGTAATTGTAGTGGTTGTATAAAGGCTAGATTCTTCTAAAAAATAGCAGCAATATTATTTACTTCAGGCCTGAAATAAGCATCATCTGCCATCACTGCCATATTGCCATCTTCATTCCAAAGAAATATCTTTCGGTGAAGAGTAGAAGGTACTGCTCTCATCCCAAGAATCCATTCCCGGCCTAACAAAATATTGTAATTAGCCTTAGGTGATACTACAATGAAGAGAGTGGTCCTAGAAATAGTTCCTACCTACAAATTCAAATATACATAACCAAGTGAAGTTGATGATTTACCATTAAAATATCTAATCACCACATTATGGGGAATTAACTTATCCTTATTCTTTCCAAACTTAGGCAACAAATGTTTTGGGATTAAGTTTAATGTTGCCCCCTATCTACCAAAACTCTATTCACTATTTTTCCTTCCACTTTAGCTCTAATAAACAGTGGTTTCAAGTGCTGTTTCATATCAGGCGTAGGTTTCTCAAACACAGCCTGGGCAGTGATAAGAGCTCACCAATGCACTATTAACTCAGCATCTTCATCATCATCCACAAAGTCATCATCAAAAGGAAAATTTTTAGTTTCATTTCCTTTCTATTCAAGTGGCAACACAAACACCATACCACATATGTCTTCTAAGTCATCTTCAACACCAGTTTCAAAGTTCTCAGAATATAAATCATCTTTATTTTCATACATCCACATAGGTTGCTTCTACTTTGCCATTCGAACTCTGACTCCTACTTGCACCACTTGTGTATAAGGAACATTAGAAGTATTCTTTCCTCTAAAGTTCTTAAAACTCTTTTGGATTTACTGGTTTTTCTTCCATTGTGGTCTTTATGAAGTTTCTACCCAAACCTTCTTTTGCTTTTGGAACTGGTCAGCCATCTCTAATGGGCCTCTTCTAATATGCACCTTTTACCACTTGAAGTTAGTAGTATTATCACTAGGTGCAGTAGTTGCAACTCTAACCTATTTGTTAGGGACCATTGGTTGGACATAATGCTCATTTCCCCATACATCCTCATAGATGACCTTGGGTGAGCCTTGAGTTATTTAATTTCTTTAGCACTCCACTTATATACTTGACTCTTCACCTCATTGTCTCTTGCCTTTTTTATAGCCACTTTGTCAAATACCGCACAACATCTAGGACATAATGAGACATCATCATCTTCCTTTTTCTTCTTAACAAGGAAGTAATAAAGTTTCCCCGACTTCAAGATAAACTTTTGACCATCATTGTCAAATTTTTCTGCTGCAGCTTGTATTTATTCTTGGGCATTGCTTGATTATGAAGTATCAACCATCAACACTTGAGCATCCCTATATTTTAGGTCAACCATCAAAAATTCAACAAGCTCCACATAATTCACATTAGACTGAAATGGATTTGCCTCCACTTTTATAAGCACTTTACCTTTATCTTCAAATTTTAGCCTGCCTTCTTTAATGGCTTTTTGAATCAAATCCCTGAAACACACACAATGATTAGTTTAATAACCAAAAGCATGATGATACTTACAATATTTTTTCTTTTAATTATTCAACTATAGGGATATTGTGATCATCTTTCAACATAATTCATTTATCTCTGAGCAAAATATCAAAGATTTGGTCTGCTTTAGAGATATCAAAATTATACTCTTGTTTCTTTGTAAAAGTGTTATTTTTATCCTTATTAACATATGTCCTTAAAGAAGAATATACATAAGGAGATCCAAGTTTTAGTTTAACAATGTTTATTTCATTTCCCTCTTCATCATCTGTTTCATCATCGATTTCAACATCGGTTACTTTATCTCTTCTATTAGATCTTTCAAACCTCCTATTTCTTTCTTTTTCAAGCTTTAATTTTTCAAGTTGCCTCACCTTATGAGCTCATTGGGCCATGTCTCTAAGTTGTTGGTTAATCAATTTTTTTCTAATTGAATAATCCAAACCACCTGCAGTCATTTGAACAAGTTCATACTTAGGCATTGAGTATGACACCTCACCTTCATTTGGCGAAATCTATTCAAGTAATCATCTAGAGATTCATAGTGTATCCTTTAACATTAACTAAGTCCATTAAACTCACATTATTCTCACCCCTAAAGAATTGTTGATGAAAGTTCCTCTCTAATTGATTCCAATTATAAATAGAATTTAGGGGAAGAGTTGTGAACCAAGTAAAGTCATTTTTAGTTAAAGAACTTGGAAAGTATTTTATTTTCAGATATTCATTGTTAGTAAGGTCTCTACACTCAGTTTGATTCCTAGCTATGTGCTCTATTGTAGATTCTCCTACTTCACCGGTAAATTTTATGAATTTAGGGACTTTTCAACCTCTAAAGAGTTTAGTTTGCACGATTTGGTCTGACAAAGCCGACAAAAAATATGGCTGATTAACTTGACCAACATTAAAACCATTCCTGACCAGTTCCTGTTCAACCAAATTGTTAACCACTTGATGTTTCCCCCTATATTAAATTGTCTAACTCTTTCAAGTAAGTGATTAGCATTTTGGTTGATATAGCGGATTTGGATACTGCACAAAATTATGCATATGTTGTACAGGAAATACAGTTGTAACTTGATTAACAATAGGGTCTTGAGGAGCCCCAAGGGTTGTGGCCGTTCTTTCTATTTGTCTTTCTAAATTTTGGTAACTAGCCCTTAAAACAGTAGATAATTGTTGCGTTAATGCATGAACCATATCGTTACTTTCATCCATTTGTTGTCTTAGAGAGTTTAAAGCTACATTAGTTAAAGGATTGGATATATCCTCTCCATAAGAGTTGAACGCAGACATCGCATAGTTTAAAGGAGTAGTAGTCACTCTATTATATGGGGGAATGGTGGGCATACAACCAGTAGTCACAATTTGTTGCCCTATAACTTGAGAAACACTTTGAGGGACAAAACTATAGGGTAAACCATATGGTGGAACTGCATAATTGCTACCCCTTTGTTCATTTTCATTCAAAGGAACATATGGTATAACTTGGCTAATCACAGGATTAGCAGGCAATGTGACATTTGGAATCACATCACAATGGCTTCTATTTTCGCTATAACCACTTGAACTATTACCTCGTTCATTATAATTCATATTTCTCCTCGACGTAACTTGTACGTCCTCACCATTTCCTTCATCATTAATGACAGGAGAATGACTTGAACCTTTTTTCCTACTGTTAGTCATTCCTATGCTTTTCCCACTTTGTAACAACATACACTACGCAAGTTATGTTCAATGTTTTTTTGTTTAACACACACTATCTCAAATAATTCCTTAATGAAGTTGCCAATTTGTTTCTGGTGAAATTAATTCAACCTTTTTGATTCACAAGTTTAATCTAGGATATGAATCAAAGTCCTCTTTAGGTTCTTAAATTGATAAGTTTATGGTGTTAAGGGCTTTTCAAGTAAAACGAAAATTTAAAGTTGAAAATAGAAATAAAGTAGAAGAAAAGGTGTAAATGATGAACGAATTAAAATAAAACAAAAATAGGCATAATTATAGCAAAATAACTAGAAAAACAACAATAATCATACCCAATGTAACACCCTCGGTTAACTAGAACAATCTATTCCATTATATCATTCTACTTAACTGAGAGGTTACGGATTTTAGAAAAACGTGAAATTTTTTTTGTACAAAGAGATTTTGGTGGCACAGATGTCTTATATACGCCTTAGTCATATACAATACATGGTCATATTCAATACATTGTGCATACTAAAAATCATGGGCACGCAGGCTCCCATTTAACAGGGAAAGAAAATCAACTATGATAATCGTCCTTGGTCCAAAAGTGTCTAGTTGTCCCTCAATACAAAGTCTACGCTAATCTCCTCGGTCTTGAATGCGTGGTCCAATCAGAGGTCTATAAAAATAACTATAAGGGTGAGCTTCTCTTCTATACAATTAGAGGTTTGTCCTTTTTGACGTCTTCCCACAACGTTCAATAAGTAATCATACAATCCTCTCTCATCTTGGGATTCCTAGTTTCTCTAAGTCATCTGTTCCCACTCCTACCTAACCTTTTCTCTTTCCTTATCTCTCATTCTTCACTACTACACTAATAATTATAGAATAATTCACCTATTAAATACAAATCACAATCACATATAATTCATCAATATCATGTAATGCAATGTATGGGTTTCATTACTTCCAGTTAATATTTTTTGTTGTTCATTATGAATACATGTGGGCCCAATTCCTTCTCATCCATCTCATACTCATCATCATCATCATCATCATTAGAAATTCGTCCTGTTTAGGCCGCCTCTAAACACAATATTTCTGTACTAGAGTGACCGGAGCCTACCAAGTCCCTCACATTATAGGGTACTAAGGACTCTCAAGTCCTGCTCATTATCAAGGATCCATCTCATATTAAAAGGGGACTTGGCTCTCCATGGTCATAGATACATTACGTCATTTAGTCAAAGTACACCAGGCTTACATCGTCTCACCCAGCTTAAGCGCGACTCTGATGCCATTGGGTTTCCATCCCGGTTGTACTCCTAAGGTTCTCCTCAGAGACCGAACGCGAATGTCCTTCAATGTACCCATGGTGTATGCTCTAGTTTCCACACATCATATGCAAATGATGCATGTCTCATACATATTCTTTCATTTTCTATCATGCTTGTCATTGGTAGGGTCCCCTCAATAACCATTTTCATTCATAACATTAGGTTTATTTTATATTGTCCCTTAAATTTTCTTCAATTATCTTTTAGAGAAAGTGAGTTTGGCCAGGAAATTATCATAAGTCACTAGGGATGATAACACTTGGTAGGACTATTCTAAGAACATAGGTTGTACTAATGGTAAAGGTGTATTCCTTTTGGTTATTGGCTAACTGTCTAGTCTACTTGTCAATAGTATCTTTAGTTGTTATTATAGTCGTAATACATCCCTCTGATAATTAAAAATGAAATTGGGGTTGAGTCCACTGGTGAGAATTTGACCTTAGGGCTGAATATCATTCAAGAAACTACTAAGCAAATGAGAAGGATACAAGAGAATATGAAGATTGCTCAAGACCGATAGAAGAGTTATTATGACAAAAGGCGAAACCACTTGAATTTCAAGTTGGTAATCATGTATTTCTTAAGGTCTCGCGGGATAAAGGAATTGGTAGAGCTTTGAAGAGCAGAAAATTAAGTCCTAAGTTCATTGGACCGTATAAAATTCTAGAGCGAATTGGTGATGTCGCTTATCAGATTGCACTTCCTTCACACCTTGTGAATCTGCATAACATATTTATGTGTCGCAGTTAAGGAAGTATGTTCCTAATCCTTTACATGTGATCCCTGTTAATGATGTTGATGTGCAAGATGATCTATCTATCTCCCTTGTTTCTGTTCATATTGTTGAGCATTTCGTTAAGAGATTACGGAACAAGTATGTACCATTAGTGAAGGTGGCTTGGAAACATGGTAATGTGGAGACTTTCATGTGGGAATGTGAAGACGATATACGAGAGTGATATCCGAATGCATTTGAATCAGGTATGTTAAATTTCGAGGATGAAATTTCTTTTTTAGGTTAAGTGGATTATAACATCCTAAATTTTAGAGAAATAAATATATTATATGATGATAATTAATTGATTGTGGTCCAATATACATGGGAAAATTAATTAGACACTAGTTGTGATTTACCGGTAAATGAAGATTTACCAAAATTGAATATTTTAATAGATGATGTGGGACCCGTTAAACCAAATTGGATATTTGATGGGTCTAGGGTATTTAAAAAATTATTGTGGTTATGGTGGTATGGTTAGAATAATTTTTGATGTTGATGAAATATTTATACGGACATGACGCATGACAATAAACGGTAAAAATACGAGCCAAATGGAATTAAAAGAAAATGAAAATTCCTCATTTTCCTCTTCTTATAACTGTGTGCCCATTCTATATATTTCATACTCTCTTTTACATAATGGGTAGTGGAAATGATGGACCAATGGTAAAAGTAAAATGTGGAATTGCTTTATCCAATGGTTAATACCTATTTTACACTAAACTAGTCTTTCTTTCTCCTCCAAACCGTGCACCATTCTTCCTCTTCACTCCATTCATTATTTTCTTCTCCTTCTTCATCTCTTCTTGCACAAAACCGTGACCTCCCCCTTTGGTGCCCATTTATCATCAAAAATTTCACTTGAGCTTGGATTTGTGAACATCAAAAGGGACATTGGAGAAAAGCTCAACTCATCTCCCTTTCCCTCTCCTCATTTTTGTATTTGTTGAAGGCTTAGTGGAAAGGGTAAGTTTTTCTTGAAACTCATGGATTTCTTGATGATTTTTGGGTTCTTGAGGCATTATAGTAATTGATTGAGTGTTGTTTTGATGAATGGAAGCATGTGAAACCCAACCCTAGGGTAGAAAACTATTGAGGATATTGTTATTGTTGATGATATGATTGTGACATTGTGGTCTTGGAAATGCTTAAGTGATGCAATGAGATGATTGGAAATTGATGTAGTCAAAATTTTGTTAGAAACCTTAACATGTAGGATTTGGGGTTTTTGGTGAAATTTGATGAATTTGGAATTTTATTGTCTCAAGGATGATTTTGGATGAGGAAATGAATGTTGGAATGATTGACAATAATTGTTGGTACAAGGAGTTTGAGAAATTAAAAGATGATGAAAGATATTTAGTTGGAACAAAATTAGAAGAAATGGTATTTGGTGAATGTTGGACTTAGGAGTTATTTTGTTGTCTTTTGATTATAGAAAATATGGATTAATAGGAAGGAATTCCTGAAACCTAACAAAATAAGAGAATGGTGTCTATAACATATACATGTTGGAAATTTTAGATGTAATGATGAATAATTAGAATTTGAAATAATGTCTTGGAAGGCCAATTGTTTGAGGTTTATATGTATGTAATGTAGGACCTTTTTCGAATGATGAGGCGGGACCGTTGGATCCCTCGGATTACTTCTCTTGAGGTAGGAGAGAAGTTATATTCTAAATGCATGAATTGATTATTAGTGATTGATGTATGCAATATTGTACATGTTGCCTTGCCTATGTGATATTGATGAATCTTAATGTTGAATGTTGTAAGGTTGTTGTGCTTGGCTAACGTGTGTTGTGCATTTAGAATATTGGTAGTATGCTTTATGGTGTTTGATCCTTGACTTGAGATTTTAAGGCAATTATGATGCCTTGTGTTGATAGGGAACATGTGTAAGATTCACCCCAATGATTAAATGATGGGTATTGTTGTTGAATGAGAATGAATATGATTGTAAGCATACCCTTGGAATCTCGATGATTGATTTATGAATGTTGATAATGATGATTTTTAAGGCCATTGCGATTGATACAAGATGAACTTGCATTTATGAGTTATAAATGTGTTGATGAAAGTATGCGTGATGCCAGATTAAAAATTTATGACAATGGCAATAATCAATGAAATTAAAATCCACTAAGGGTTGAGTGGTGACATTGATGGTGATGATGATTAATGAGTGGCATAATAGGATGTATAGTGTGAGAATGCATTTGAATTGCATTGTATTACATCCATGGCATATCATTCACTGCCGATAAGGAATGTTAAGGGATTCCTCCGGTTGGCCCAGTGGGAGGGTGGCTCTGTATACGAGCATTCTTGTTGTTCCCCTATGACTCGGTGTGTAAGTCACGAAGCTGCCCATTCTTAGCTATGGGGAGTTGTACGTGGTTAACCCTGTGGGGGTAGCTCTTGAGGAGCAGGTGTCCCCGGTGGTCCTTTGGATCACATCTGCCATGATATGATTCACGGTTAGCCCACAACACCTCATGTTAATGATTATGTTGTTTACCGCGGTCATGGTGAAAATGACCAGTGTTGCAAGATGGGTGATCTAGTTAGGTGCCAGTAAAAAATTGGTGTTATGCATGCATTATGAGATATGTGTACACATTATACTACTGCAGTAGGGGCATGGTTATATGTTCATGCTTGAACCCACACTTGGTGTTTATTCCCACAGTCAGATCCATATTTGATGTTAATTCTATTGTGCATATGCATTAGCCTAAGAGCATTTGCATATAACATGGGGATATGCCAAAGGTGATGAATTATGATGGTGGTTGAGATGGGTGAAATAATACCTAAAAGACAACAATTAAAAATATGAATACAAAGAGTTGTATTGATTTATGATGATGTTGTATGTGATGACCCGATATGATTAAGGGCATGAATGTGTATATGCGTTGGTGCTTGTTGTGGATTGTGGTATATGGTTACAATATGTATATGTGTGAGTAATTGGGGTAACCATGATGATCATTGATATGTTTTTGCGAAGTACATATGATGTTGTATGCATATTTGTATAATCACAAACATATTCATATTCATCATTTCAAATGTAAACTCATTCTCCCATGTTGTTTATTTTTTTAGACTTGTGATGCAGGACATATATGGGGTAAGATGCACTTTATTTTGGAATTCTACGTTTTGTTGATGAAGGTATAATAGTAGTATAGGAAGTACCTTGGTCGATAATCATTCGAGTTTTGGATTATGCATGTGTTTGATGACAATGGTGCTGGTGTAGATGTGGTGTTTATAACCTAAGTATATATATATATATATTCGGTCCTATATTCTTTTATGTATACATATGTATACAATAGGCCAATTCTTTTGTAAACAATCATGTGAATATTGACAATGATAGCTTGATAGTTGCTTTGATGGCATTAATGCTTATGTTGAAGAACAATTCATGGTGGGATGAAATATGAACCTTGTTAAGTTGAGATTCAATGTTGAGGCATGTTTTATTCATGTTTGATGCTTGATTTAAGGTGATTGAATTTGATGTAAGAAAGGTCTTGATATTTTTAAGATGTTCTTTATATGTGTCCTAAAAATCATAGGCATTGCAAGCACTAAGGTCCCAAAGGCATGCTCTTTTTAAAATCAAAAAATGGTGGAAGAGGGGGCCAACCACAGCCAGTGGCAGGTCCTGCCCTTGGTACCTTTGTCTTGTAAGATTTAGGTGTGCAAACAGAGCCAACCACGGTGAGTGGTGGGTTCTACCTTGGAAGTACACTTTCTTATGAAAATTGGCCATGGAAACAGTGCCAACCCCGGCCAGTGGTTGGTTCTGACTTGGAATAAGTATTTATGGCATTTGGGCAGCGACAACCACGGCCAGTGGTTTGCCACCACTGCCAATGGTTATGTCCAAATGTTAAATTTTCATACTTTATGCTATTTCGGGTAAGGATTTGGACTTTTTTACTTCATGGAATATTTATGCAAGTGAATATACATGTTTTTACTAAACTTTGGCAATCAATTTGAGTATTCTTGAATCTCTTATTACATCTACTTTTGCTTCTGAATTAACATACATGTTCCACTAAAACACTTGCACGGTGGTCGCGTAATTGATTAGTTTAAATAAACATTTGTATAAATCACCTACCTTCTCATATCTTCATATATGAGATAGGTCTTCAAATGGTCCGGGGTTAGTTGTTAAAGTTTTATTTATAGTGTTCTTAATGAGGACACACCAAAGGAAGATCCTTACACTACCTTAGACAAGGGGCTAGAGGCTTACAAGGGTCCCCTCACAAGGGCCAAGTCCAAGAAAGGCAAAGAGAGCATCCGTAAAGCCCTATCTTCCTTCCTCTCTTTGCTAAATGGGCCCAAGCCCAATGGAGACACCTTGAGGATCTACTTGTACTCATCTTGTAATATAAGTCATAATTAGATTCTCTAGTCAATTAGGTTTTATTTGGACCTTGCTAGGTCAATTTTGGTACTTTAGGGCCATGTACTCTCATTTTGGGCCATGTATAGGCCATACCTTTCTCATTTAGCTTAATTGGGCCTAGGATCCATGGTGAAAGCCCAGTCCACTTCCCTTGGCTGAATTTCCTAGAGGCTATATAAGGGAGCTCTCCTTTGTAAAATCCACACATTATTCATTTAGAGAAATAGAATCACCTTTGAGTGAAAGTTTTAGTGAGAGATACTCCTTCTTCTCTCTAGGATACAGTGGATATTTAGCAAGCTCTTATCCAAGAGGTTCTCTCCCTTTTGGTGGTGAGATTCTAGGGAGTTATCTTCCCTTGGAAATGGCCTCCCCTCCTTCCATTTCCATCCTATCATCCATCCTCCCAATTTCCTCCTTCTTTTCATCTTTTCTCCTTTTCCCTTTCACCAATTTCATCTAATCCTTGAGTCTTTTCCCTTTTTGAGTTTCGGTTTGCACTTGGAGAGTTCAAGAACATTGGCATTTGAAGTCTAGAAGAAGGAGAAGGACCTAGATCCAACCCTTTCTAAGGAGACTTGAAGATCCTCCTACATCATTTGGTATCACTTGAGGCTTGGAGGTTCTTTTCTTACTTCTTCTTCCTTCCAATTTCAAATTCATTTGTCATTAGTTGGCTGGTTATCAATTTCGTTACATGTTATTTGTGTTATTGTTGCCATGATAAAAGTAGAAAAATCATAAAAAGTAGTATGTTCTTTGCATATTGGGTAATAGTTCTTATTTTTCTTCAACCTTTTGTATATTGTTCTTTCAATTTCGAAAATGGTATTGTTAACCAAGTGGCCTCAATTACTCAATAGGGGGTGAATTAAGTATTAAAATTTTCTTTAGAATGCTTTTAAAATTTATTCTTTAACAAATATTCTTCATGAAGATGGTAAATTAAATCACAAGTAATAACAACTTATACACAAAACAAGTCAACAAACACTTAATTTATGCCAAGTAAATTCACATAAGGAATAAAGTAATTTGTTTCAAATAAATTTAACAATCAAGCTATAAACACAACAAATTAAGTAAGCAATTTAAATGCACAAATTTAAAAGAGTTTAGGGAAGAAAGATTTGTAAACCGATATATACAAGTTCCATCACACCGGTGTACGTCTCGCCTTCAAGCAACCCACTTGAAGGATTTCCACTATTGAAGATTAGACATATAAACTTTGAGTAATTGCAGCTTCCTAGTGTCCCACACTCAAGAACTCAATTCTCACAAGTACAAGGGAAACCCACCCAATCTCTCAATCTTACAATTTTACAAGGTTGAACCCTAACCCAAACTCTAGGAATTTTTGGTGTTTAGATTACAAGGATAACTCTCCAATAGAGGGGATATACAAATTAAAGCTTTCACAAAATGATAATTCTCAAAGAGAGGATATGAAAATTTTAGCACTAAAAAATAATTTTGCTCACAAATTAACTCTCAAAATTGATTTCAAAATAAAAGAACAGAGAGCTATTAACTTAGAGAAAATAGGAGAGCAAAGAAGAAAGCAAGAATTGTTTCGTTGCTGTGTATTTTCAGCCTTCAACTTCCTCTTCTATTTATAGCAAATGCAAGGCATGGTGTTTGCAATTAAAAAATCCTTTCCAAGCTTGTAATTTGACATAATGGAGTTATGGAGCGTTTCCTATCTGTCTGCTTAGTGCACCATGATTGAATTCATAATGCGATGCAAAAAATCCATGGTGCGATGCAAGGCTGTCCACTTTTTGAAATTCAAAACTTAAGTTCCAGAACGCATTTCAACTAAATGAATCGCTCCATGAATAGATTCATTACGTTATTTTGGCCCCTGACAAGCGTATGAATTGATTCCTAATGTATATGAATCGATTCATGCATTTAAATTATGATGAATGCTGCCCAGAAAATGTGTGAATCGATTCCCCAATAGTGTGGATCGATTCCTGCATTGAATTTTGCATATATTTGGCCTGTCACACGTAGGAATCGATTCATATAGCCATGTTATGTTGTATGAATCGATTCATTCACCTGATGTATGAATTTTTGTGCTTTGTTTCACCCATTTTGATATTTGATTGCATACGGCTTGGTTCCTTTGATCGTTTGGCACTTGGATAAACATTTTTCGCTTGTTTTAATCCTTTGTTGATGCTTTGACTCCAATCCTTTGTTGTTCATTATATCATCAAAAATAATTAAATCTTGTATCAAACATAATTGAATTGTTTGATCTTTGAGTATTTGTTTGTCATTATCAAAACATGTTTCAACATATAAACAAAGGTATGTCATTGTTCATGTTTAGGATTTCAAAAGTCTAAGTTTGGCACCTTGTATGATTCGTTTTTGAGCTTTTAGTTGGTTTGTTATTAGTTTGTTACTTGTTAGAGCCAAGTAGGTGTCTTTTGGTGCCATTGGAACCTTTCTTATCTCTAGAAACTTTGTAAAATTCAACTTGTTAGAAGTGTATTGTTGAGTTTGAGTTGCTTTAATCATCTTTTAGTAACTCTAAAAAGGTTCCAAATCTTGTGTTAGGAGACCTTACTTTTAGGTCCTTCAAAAGTTAGCTCATTTTTAGGATTGTTAGTTTCTACTCTTAGTTCTCTTCTAGGTTTATTTTTAATTTTTAAGCACTATTAGGTCATCTTTTAAATTCGGTTTGCATAAAAAGAAAATTTGTAAAAAAGAGTCATTAGCCTTCTATCCATTATAGTGGAAGAAGGTTGCATATTTCCCTAAGCAAGAGAGTGAAAATTGAATTTGTAACTAGTTTGATATAGTTTCAATTTTGGGTTTCTAAAGTGGTGTTAATTCATTACAAAAATCAAGAGGCCAAAAGAGAAAAGAAAAACAAAGCCCTACATCACAAAGTTAAGAAAAGGGTATTGAAAGAAAAGAATTGAAGTAGACCTCTTTAGCAAAAAAAATTTGAAATGTTTAGACACTAAATCAAGTGTTCATTTTCGAAATCCCAAAACCATAGAAGAAGTATTTGCTAGTTAATACATTACACATTTTTTTAACTTGCTTACTTAGTAGTACAACTCTAGAGTTACTAGGTCTATCTTGAACCTTAGCCTTGTTTCTTGCATTTTAATTTTTGTTGATTGTCTTGTTTTTGTCTCATCATTTTCAAAATTCCAATAGAGTAGCTTTATTCATTTTAGCTTTTCTTGTTTTGTGTCTTGTCATATCAAAAATCCAAAAAAAATATTCCTCTTTGAGTTACCTTTTAATTCTTGAGTTTTTTAGTTTGTCTCCATTCTTTCTTAAGTTTTGTCATCTTGAGTTTTCCTCCTTTCAAAAACTTCTTAGATAATTCCCTTCTCTATACCATTGAGGGTAGCATTTTGAGAACACTTGAGGTAAGAGTGTGAATTACTTTAGTGAAACTTGAAATCTAAGAGGAAGGGTAAGAAATTGAGAGATACACTTGAGAGGTTTAAAATTTTGATTGACCTTTTTTCTTTCCTTAACAATTTCATTTGAGTATGTTGTTTGCTAGGTGAAGTGGAACATTTTACATCAAGTAAAGACTCTTGAAGACATTGTAAAGGAAGCAAAAGCCTTGTACTAATTAGAAACTTAGGAAAATTTTCAATTCTTAGAAGTTTGTAGTAGGATTTGGTATTGTATTTTGGACACCCATTGGACTTTGGATTTTGGACTCTATTAACTTTCAAATTTCCTTGGTAATTTTGAAACTAGCTAGAGTATTTGCATCTGTTTGTTAACTAGTTAGTTGGTTAATTAGTTAGTTATTGGTCTTAACTAATTTGGTTAGTTAATTAGTGGTTAGAACTAATTTTAGTTAACCTAACTAATCATAACCAAATTCTAGTTGGCATAACTAATCCCATAACTGAATTTAGTTAGTAGTTAGAGTGGTTAGATTTAGTCACAACCATAATAACTAAATAACTAATTTTAGTTAGGGTTAGTTAGAGTTAGTTGGTTAGTTGAAACTAATTTTGTTAGATAACTAATTCCCAACCAAATTTGTTAGTCTTGTTTAGGATTAGTTACTTGGTTAGTTACAACCTAGGATTCACGTAAAGAACATACGCAAAGACAACCTAGGACTTGCATAACTAATCATAGTAAAACAACCTAGGATCTAACCTAGTACAAGACAACTTAGGTACTTGTTCCCTTAGGTAGAAACCTAGTACTTGATTTCTAGGATTCTTGTTTGATTACTTGTTCTTGTCTTGCATAAGCATCCTTAACTAGTTTGAGAGCACTTTTGTTTCCCTTGTCTTGTTTTTTTTTCTTTAATAACCTTAATCATGTCTTCTAGTGATAGGGAAAACAAATATCTTCTTCATAACATAATGGATAACTTAAATAACATCAACACTAGGTTAACTAACCTAGAACATAGAGATGAGAACCTTAGAACTAGACATAGAAATCAAAGAAATCAAAGGCATGAGAATTGTGAAAGTGAGGATAACCATAGGTCTAGAAGACATCATCATAATACTAAAAGAGAAGACCTAGGTTTAAAAGAAGTAAAATTTGAAAGTCCCCCGTTTAATGGTAAGAGTGATGTTAAAGCTTATCTAGAATGGGAGATGAGAGTTGAATAATTGTTTAGTTCTCATCAAATTAAAGAAGAAAAGAAAGTTAGGATAGCCACTCTCTTATTCCAAAACTATGCCTTAGTATGGTGGACTCAAGTGTGTAGGGAGAGAAAGAAAGATAACTTTCCACAATAAATGATTGGTTAGACTTAAAAGCTCTATTAAGGAAAAGATATGTTCCTAATTACTATAGAAGGGAGCTATTAGCTAAGCTAAATAGACTCACCCAAGGGTCAAAAAGTGTAGAAGATTACTACAAGGCCTTAGAGATAGCCATGATTAGGGCAAACTTAGAAGAAGATAAAGAAACCCTAATGCATAGGTTTTTGCATGGCCTAAATAGAAACATCATGAATAAAGTAGAACTTCTTCCACATGTTGATATAGAAGAATTATTACACCAATGTACTAAGGTAAAGAGCCAATTTAAAGAGAGGGAATCCTACAATGGGGAATACAAAAGCTTTAAGTCTAAGTGGGTAGGTAAAGATGGGTTTAAAAGAGACAACCTAGGGAGAAGGGAGTGGGAACTTCTTCTTCCCAAATTCCAAGTGAGTTGCATAAAAATGGCAAAGTCTTTAGAAATCAAAGAGATAAGCATGAACCCACATCTAAACCTCAATCCTCTATATCATCTACCATCAAATGTTTTAAATGCCTTGGTAGAGGTCATATTGCTTCTAACTGTCCTACAAAAAAAACTATGATTTTGAAAACTAATGGAACCTACTCAAGTCAATCAGAGTCTGATTCTGATAATCATAATTCAAGTGATGACTCGTGTAATGATTCCTATAACAGTGAGCATATACTAGGGGATGATGGTGAGTTGTACATGATTAGAAGATTACTTGGTAGTCATGTTAAGCTTGATGATACTATACAAAGAGAGAACATCTTTTATACAAGATGTTACATAAATGAAAAACTATGTTCTCTCATTGTGGATAGTGGGAGTTGTGCAAATGTAGTAATCCAAAGGCTAGTACATAAGATGGGCTTAGAACTAATAGATCACCCTAGACCTTATAAGTTGTAATGGTTAAATGAAAAGGGAGAAATGTTAGTTAATAAGCAAGTCTTAATCAACTTCACCATAGGCACATATAAAGATAAATTCAAGTGTGATGTAGTACCTATGGAAGCAACTCACATCCTTTTAGGAAAACCTTGGCAATATGATAGGAAAGTCATCCATAAGGGGTTCACCAACATCCTCACTTTCAAATTAGATAGTAAGAAGATAGTTTTACATCCCCTAACTCCATAACAAGTAGCTAAAGATCAACTTCAAATAAAGCTTAAGAGGGATAGAGAGTTAGGATCTTCTTCATCTAATCGTTTAGAAAAACATAAGAAAAATAAAAAAAGAGGATAAAGGAAAAGGAGTTCTCATTTATGATGACTCTAGGGTCAATCTCTTGGCCACTAAATATGATGTGAAACATGCTATATTTTCACAAAAACAATGCTTGATCATGTATGCTAAAGATATCCCTAGCACTTCCTTGTGCTCAATGGGCTCTTCCCCTCCTCCTTTTCCCAAAGGGATTCAAAACATATTAGATGAGTTTAAAGACCTCTTCCCAAAAGATATTCCTAAAGGCTTACCTCCAATTAGGGGAACTGAACATCAAATAGACTTAATCCCTGGTGCTAGTCTACCAAATAGACCTGCATATAGGTGTAACCCTAAGGAAAGCCTAGAAATTGAAAAGCAAGGGAATGAACTATTATCTAAGGGATGGATTAGAGAGAGCCTAAGCCCATGTGCTTTACCCATTTTATTAGTTCCTAAGAAAGATGGTTCATGGAGAATGTGTACAGATTGTAGAGCCATAAACAACATAACCATCAAGTATAG
Organism: Clitoria ternatea; assembly: GCA_037962975.1. Taxonomy (NCBI): domain Eukaryota; kingdom Viridiplantae; phylum Streptophyta; class Magnoliopsida; order Fabales; family Fabaceae; genus Clitoria; species Clitoria ternatea. Next base: position 82,032,495 of record CM075672.1, read on the forward strand.
GCATCCAATACCTAGACTTGATGATATGTTTGATGAGCTAAGTGGTTCTACTATATTTTCTAAGATTGATCTTAAAAGTGGCTATCATCAAATAAGAATCAAAGAGGAAGATTAATGGAAAGCTGCTTTTAAAACCAAACTTGGATTATATAAGTGGTTAGTTATGCCCTTTGGTTTGACTAATGCACCAAGCACATTCATGAGGTTAATGAATCATGTTTTAAAGGAATTTATTTGGCATTTTTTTGTGGTCTATTTTGATGATATTCTTGTGTACTCAAAGACCATGACCTCTCATCTAAGCCATTTAAAACAAGTTATACTTGCCTTGAGAACAAATAACCTCTATGCAAAGAGCGCACATTTCCTACCGATCAGTATGAAGAGTTCTTTGTAGGATTTGGCATAGTTATACATCAAAGAAATTATGAGGTTTCATAGTGTGCCATCAAGTATTGTTTCTGATCGTGACCCCCGGTTTACTTCCCAATTTTGGGGAAGTTTACATGAGGCAATGGGTGCTAAATTGAACCTAAGCTTGGCGTATCATCCTCAGACTGATGGACAATCTGAGAGGACTATTCAGAGTCTTGAGGACTTATTGCGTGCTTGTGTTTTGGAGCACAGTGGTTCATGGGAGAAATATTTTCCTCTGATCAAGTTTACCATAATAACAGCTTCCACTCTAGTATTGGCATGGCACCATATGAGGCGTTATATGGAAGAAAGTGTCGAACTCCTTTATATTGGCTTGAAGTTGGTGAGAACTTGGCCTTAAGGCCTAAGATTGTTAAAGAGACCACTGAACAAATTAAGATGATCCGAGAGAAGATGAAAATCGCGTAGGACCGACAAAAGAGCTATTATGACAAGAGGAGGAAGCCACTTGAATTTCAAGTTGGCGATCATGTGTTCTTACGAGTTTCGCGTGATAAGGGTATTGGGCGAGCCTTGAAGAGCAGAAAATTAAGCCCTAAGTTCATCGGACCTTATGAGATCCTGGAGCAAATTGGCGATGTTGCTTACCATATTGCGCTCCCTCCACATCTTGCAAACCTCCACATCTCACAATCCGTTGCACGTGATCCCTATTGATGATGTTGATGTGCGGGATGACTTGTCTGTTTCTCCTATTTCTGTCTATATTGTCGAGTATTCCATGAAAAGGTTGTGGAATAAAATGGTACCTCTGGTGAAGGTAGCTTGGAAGCATGGAAACATGGAGACACTCACCTGGGAACGTGAAGATGATATCCAAGAATGGTGCCCTCACGTATTCAAATCCGGTGTGTCAAATTTCCAGGACGAAATTTCTTTTAGGTGGGGTGGATTGTAACATCCCAATTTTTTATATAAATGCCCAAATAAGAGAAATAAATGATAATTATTTACATATGGAAAGATTTATGCCCCAAAAATATTGAAATAAATTAATTAAAGCTTATTATGATTTTTCATAAATTACTAGACTTCATGAACTAAAATGTATACCCGGTTAAAATATGGGTGTCAGACCAAGTATCTCTGATTGAGATGCCGTTGGTCAGGGTTGTAGATAATATTATTGGGAGTCCGAATATGCATTCGAAATAATTTTTGGAATGAGTATTGAACCCAAACAAAGATTATGTTTTTGGTAAAATGGTAAATTTTACATGACAGGGGAAGGAATTAAAAATAAGACTCCACTTCTCACTCTCTTTTCATATTCTTTTTCTCTTCTAAGGCAAACATAATTTACTCCTTCTTCTTCCTCTCCTTCTGCACTCATCTCCTTCACTTTCTCCTCATTCAAAAGCCTAAGTAAAAATGGTGCCCTTCCTCTCTCATTTTCGTTTGCCATTGGAGTAAGGCGAAGACAATGGGTGCTTGAATTTTCTCCTTCTCCTTCTCTATTCGTGCTCAACCTTCTTCCCTTGGTACCCACTCTCATTTCTTGGTTGAGGTAAGTTCCTCATTATTTTTATTGTGCTTGGACCCTAGGTTATGGGTTATGGAGGCTTGGGGGAGTATTTAAAATATATGGGTATTAAATGGGAGCTTTAAATATGAAAAACCTAAGGTGGGGTGAAATAAATATGGACTTTTATGAGCATTTATTAGGGAAAACGAAAATGGTGTTGAAGGATGATGAATATTGGTGTGCATTTATGATATGGTTGGGTTTTTAATAAAACCCTAACTTATGATTTTGGGGGAAATGTGCAATGTAGAAAGGGTTGGCATTTATTGATGAGAGAAGTGTTATAAATGATGAGATATTGACATTTAATGATGATTTATGATGTTGGATGGGAGCCATAAATGAAAAACTTGCCTAAGATGTTGGTGGGAAATTAATGTATATGAGCAACCTAGTCATTGGGGTTATTGCTCTAATTATAATGAGTTTTCATTTAAGGGAAGGAATTCCTGAAGCCTAATTAGGCAATGAATAAAACTTCTAAATAGTTACTACATGATGAGAATCATGTGTGTATATGCATATATATTGAGAATGATGATTGGATGAATGATTAATGTGGTCCTATAATTAATTGATGTAGGACTTGATAACATTTGTGAGGCGGAAACATCGAACCCGGAAGTCTACTTCTCTTGAGGTAGGAGAGGGGTGTATTTTCTAAATGCCTGAAACCTTGTATGTTGATAATATATGTATTGATGCCATGTTGCATGTTGCTCCTTGAATGGATGTAGTGCTTTATGTGTGTGATATGAAATAGAGATCGAATCTTATGACGGTTGATTGTGAAATGGTATATATATATTTGATTATGTAGGATTAATATTATGATTGAGTATGAGTGGTACCCTAGATGAGAGGGTGAGGTAATCCTTATGAGGGTAAGGCATGCATGATTATTGTTACATACATAGCATGGCATGCATAACATGATGCTTGAAAAGTGGTTACGATCACTTGAGATTTGAGATATAAAGGGCTTGCGAGTTCCTGTGATATTAAGCCGGTGGTTGTGATCACCTGGTGTTTGAAATGAAAGGCCTTACAGGACCATTGAGATTGAATGTCTGTGGTTGCGATCACGATGCGTGAGTACCCCTTGTGGCTCAATGAATCTTTATGGATATGATTGTTCTTTGAATTGGGTGATTGATTGATTTTAGTGCCATTTGAACTCCTTTTGTGGAGAAGATGTTTAACTTGCATTCATATGTATATTATAACAAATTGTTGGATTTTTTATCATTAAGTATACTCACTCTCCATGTGGTTTATCTTTTAGCTCTTGTGTTGTAAGGCTTGACTATGGAGTTCATGTCTCGAGGAATTGTGTGAAGGAAGTCATTTTGGGTAAAGATGCCTTTGCTGGCAATTGTTTTGATCTAATGGCTTATATGTATACTTTTGTAACGTATGTATACATGATGGATATTTTGTATAGCTGGTATGTTATTTTCATATAAAGGAATGAAGAGTTCAAGGAAAGAGAATCAAGTTTGTATAATATGAACTCAATGGAATGGTTGTGCCAAGTTTAAACACAGAGGTTGTAATATAGTATAGATGTCGTTCCACTGAGGAGGTGTTAGCATGAAAATCTTGGTTTTGAATTGAGTTGACAGAAGATTTTGTTTTAGTTTGTTGTGAATGATGTTGATAAAAAATTATAAATAACAGAAAGTAAAATTTACAAAAGACAACAATGAATGGTTTTTGAGAGAAATCAGTTTTGTAAAACAGGGATTGGTTTTATCACATCTCACCTTCTGTAAATTACATAAGTTTTTATTTAAGTAATTTGAAAAGATAATTTCTACGCCACAATCAAAGTCATTTGCATCGATCCCTCGACTACAAAATTCATAAGAATGATTTCAAACCGCTGATCCCTCAGTCACCGTGAAATCATTCCAGCATTATCGATCGATTGCTTTGACGTTTATTGCGTTAAATGCCATCCCTGGCCACCTACTCACAACAAGTATTTCTTTCAGATGTGCTTTCAAAAGTCACTTCCCAGCATACTTGAGAAAACTTAAAACAAGAAAATAGTGATCAAGTACTTTCAGGCATTAAACATAGAAGGAAATACAGAAACTTATCAAATCTTATTACACATATAAAAACTTACAGCAGCGTTACTTTAGGATTGAATGGATTACAACCAATCCCATAAAGGAGATTTTAGCCACTCATGCTATGCATTTTTACCTAAGAAGATTTTGCAATAAATACAGAGTGAAAAATGCAGAAAAAGTGTTTGATAAAATGAAGAAGATGATCTCTTCGATCCAACTTTTTTTCTTGATGTTGTTCTTTGCTTGATTTATAGAGGTTATGCTCCAGCTTCCCTTGCCTACTTGCATAGAGCCCATGAAGCATCTTTCAGAGCCATTCAAAAACACAAGAAAGTAGGTGAGTTGGCATCGCATCATTCGTGAATAAAAAATTGGAGGTCCCATGCTGCATGAATCACGCTTGAGCTCAATGGTCACGCTCAAGCGTGAAGGGTCCTGATACTCATATTTTACTTCACGCTTAAACCACTTCAGCTCACGCTTGCTCCACGCTTAACCCACGCTTAGGCATGCTCGTGCTCACGCTCAAGCGACTTATTCCCACGCTTGAGCGTGAAGGGGTCCTGATTCTTCATTTATTATACGCTTAGCTGAATAAATCCACGCTTCAAGTGCATCATTGATGGCTAAGGTTACGCTTGAGCGAGCTCATGCTCACGCTCAAGCGTGAGATCTTCCTTGCAGTTGTGTTTAAACCATGCTCAGTGTGCTTCTTTAATCATTCAACAGGGCTGCGCTTAAGCGCGCTTGAGCTTAGCTCAAGCGTGAGGTGCCTTCGCCCAAGCGTTTCATCTTTCGCTTAAGAGCACAAGTTCTGATGCTGAGTCTTCTTGGTTTCTTCTATGCTTTTGGTACCTTTCTTCAATATTTTGATAAATCAAGCTTATGTTTACACAATAACAAAATCATGATTTATTACTCACTAATCTAGTTAAATTCTTTCCAAAATGGGTTTAATTGAAGTATTAAATCAATGTGAAATAACACTTATCAACTCTCCCCAACCTAGATTTTTGCTTGTCCTCAAGTAAAAGAAGTTTTGGAAAGGAAACCAAGCATTTCAATAAGATCAGATTCAGTTGCAGATAAAATTTTAAAAGACAATAATCTCAATTTTTACTTAGGCAAATAACCTCCTTAATACCCATTCTTTGAAATGTAATGCAACATTAATTTGTTCACAAAGCAGGTAACCTATTGCTGTAAGAATAAGGAACTCTCATTATTTCTCACCAGGTGTGTGTGTTGCACATTCATCATGAGAACTGCCTAATTAACATTGCCGGTCATTTCCAATCAAAATCAATTCATAAGATAAGTAAGGATCAAAAAGGTCTTTTCATGGTTGTAATGAGGCTGGGCTATCAAGAATTCTTGGTTTTTCTTGGATTCAAAATGCATGCATGAAGAAGAGCATATGTTCTGAGATGTTTCAAACTTTTATGAGGCTTCTTCCTTTGTGCTACAGAATTCTTTGTTTCTCTTTTTCTAGTTCTCTATTTTTGTTTAAATTTTTGGAGAACTTTATTATCTTTTTTAGCCTCAGTTTCTTTTATCACCCTTTGGGAAAAGTATTTTATGCTCTTATCAAAATTTTTAAGCATGCTGATAGGGTAAGATTTTATTTCTCATGCTTGGGTTAGGGTGTTTGAATACAATTTTTGGCTCAAAAATGGGCTACAAAAAATAGGATATATTTAAAGGGTAGCTTTTTGGCTCTGGGTTATTTCATTTTCAAAATTGCCCTTATCATTTCCTTGCTTAATTTCTCAAAAAAAAATGTTAATCAGAAAATCAGGCAATACAATTTGATAAATTCTCATGAGACTCTCAGTGTTTAAGTTTCTCACTTCTCACCAGGGTATAAGGTTTACTTCCATATTCTAACATAAAAGGGTTCAAGCATGTAAACAATCAAAATTACATTCATTCCAATTCCCTGGTTCTTAATTCAGCCATTTTGCTTTTGTTAAAATCAGTGTTACTGCCTAAAAATATTTTGCTGCCTAGAATCTTTTCTTATTCAAAAAGTTAACTCTTGGTTGGGTTTTTCAAGGATGTTGTTTTCAAACATGTAACTTCATATTAAAAACAATCATAACCCAAAATCACAAACAATTCCAAAACATGCTGCAGTAGAAAAAAAATTTCAAAGTAAAACTAATGTTAATCAAAAAAGAAAATTAAAGTAGCTGATTGATGCAATTAAAAACTAAAGCATTTAGATTCATCACTCATCCTCAAAGGAATCATCTTCTGCTTCCTGGTCTCTTTCTGGAGGTCCTTGTGAAGAAGGTCATGGCCTCTCTTGTGCAGTCTCACCCCCTCCCACAAAAGGAGGCCTGTCCCCAAGCCAAGCAATGAGGGCTTCAAATTGGGCAGGGTGCATCCAGGGATTGGGTTGTCCTGCAGGGATGCTGTGATATAGGCCATTATGAATATGCATCAAACCTCTATGATCAGCATTTTGTTGTGCCAGAAGGTGACTGATTTGGATCTTCAATAGGTGGATGCCCTGTAAAATCATGGTTGTTTCTGTGCTGAGAGGAGGAGGAGTAGGTTCTGGTCCTGCCTGTGGTGGTGCTGGCTGTGGCTCTTACTGGGCTTCTTGTGTGCTGCAATATCGCTCGATGAAGCGTTTATCAATGGATGGCCTGATAAGTTTGAGGTCTTATACCTCAATCCCATGTGCTGCACAAAAGTCAGTAATAAAAGCAGGGAAGCCTAAACTTCCTTTAACCTTTTGCCCTGCCTGTGAGTATTTTTGTTCAGCTTTTACAAATTTATGAATTTCATCAGAGATTATCTGTGCTAGATCAACTGAGATGTTATTTTGTAAAATGCAATATAATAAATAACACCTGCTGAAGATGAGATCAGAAACATGTGCATTGGGGGTGATGTTGGCAAACATGAAAGAAGTCCATACTTGAGAAGTTGTAGTCATGTCTTTTCTTAGAACTCGCAGTGGGTTCTCCCCTTGCCCCATTTGTAAGTGACGACCTAGACTGCATATAGCAGCTTTAAGATCATTGATGGCAATGATTTGGTTTCTTGAAACCATGGCGGCATAGTCACAAATTTCTCCCTCTCCCAGTTCCATGATGCTGCCCAAGTAAAAGTTGATTTCATCCCTTCCATAAGAGAGCCAATGGCCTCTCACATATGTTCTTCGATCTTTTGCCCCTCCTCTTGGCCATGCATTGGCGTAAAATTCTCTCACAACCTCTGGGTCAAATTTTTCTCTTGGGTAACAGATTTTTAGCTAGTTCCTTCTTCTGATAACATCTAAAAAGGCATCACATTCTCCTAGTCCCAAATCCACTTTTCGTTCAGGAATAAATGTCCAGTTCTGAATGTCTTCATATCTCTTTCTTCGCTCTTTGTCCCTGAATTTTTGTCCAGAAGTTGGCTTTTCTAAGCGTGGTCGTTTCCCATTATTTCTTCTTGACGACCTTGGTGGGGAAGTGGTTGAAGGAGAATTAGGTGCAACCTATTTAGTTCTTGCCATTTGCAATCACATGTCAAGAGGAGGAATATAGTTTGATCATGACAAGTAATTAATCCTCTCAACAAAACAGCAGAGCATGTTAATCCTAAGGCTAAACATGAAGGAAGAATACTTCATACCAAATATGCTTAGTAGTTATTGGTAGAATACATAGCATGGCATTTGGTACTTTTATCAGATAGTTTGTGTGCATTCTTAGAAACAGAGAAAGTGCTCATCATGCTTTTATCAATTGAACAGTCTAAGTTTGATTTACCACTACCAAGTACACTATACCTTTGGATTACAGAAGCATGCAAGATAAGGAACATGCAAGCACATCTAATGAAACCACATTTCAAACTACTTCATTGTGGGAAAAGAAGAGGAATAATCAAAAGAGAAGAAGGATAGGGGAACATACCTTCCTTCCGCAGAAATGGTTGATGCAAGAAGATAAAAAAGCTTTTCAAAAAAATAGCAAATGCAAAGGTAAGAACTTGTTAGGTGCCTTAAGGAAACTTGAATTGGGATTTTTAATAGGTTGTGGGAGTTAAGTTGGGGGGGCCGTTACAGAAGTAGAGATGAGGAGTTACACAATGAGGAGTTACCAGGAGGTCTTTTATTAGCGTCAGGGGCAATTTTTCAAAATCCTTGCTTAAGCGTGTATATATCACACTTAAGCGTGATCGTGGCATTTATTTGAGAGTTTCTTTGCAGTAAAGCCACGCTTGCAAGCTTAAGTCCTTCGCTTAAGTGTGCATGAAAGTTTTGAGACCTGATGCAATTTTAAATCGCCTCGCTTAAGTGTGTAGTTATTCGCTTAAGCGAATCATATTAAATGGGTCTCGCTTAAGCGTGTAGATGTCACGCTTGAGCGTGGTTACTTGTGGAAGGACCCCTGATACTTTTTAAATAATTCACGTTTAAGATGGGGGTATCACGCTTGAGCGTGGCTTCAAATAGAATGTCCACGCTTGAGCGTGGGTTATCACGCTTGAGCGTGATCAATACCTGATGTCCTAAATGCTTCTCGCTTGAGCGCAAGTAATCAGCTTTGAGCGTGGCTCTTAAAAATGTTGAAAAGGTCTGTCTCGCTTAAGCGTGAAGTATCACGCTTGAGCGTGATCAGGTTTGAAAGTTTGACATTACCCTTAACAGCTTTGCCACACTTTTAAGCGTCGTTACGGCATTTGAGCGTGAAACATATTCTGAGTGCCTTACCTTATCTTGCTTGAGCGAGAGCCTTCACGCTTGAGCGTGGTGATCCCCTGGTGCTTTTTCTCTCCTCTCTTTCTTTCCTTACTTAAGTGTATCGTTTCATGCTTGATTTTTGAATAAGTCCAGCTCAAGCATGATTAATCAAGTTTAAGGTCCCTTCATATTTGCCATTGGTTGAAATGGATGAGTGATCTACAAAATATAAGAACTTCAATAATTTTTGAAGTAAAAGTTAACATGAAAAGAAAACATAAAAGATTGGGTTGCCTCCCAATGAGCGCTTGTTTATCATCTTTAGCTCGATGCCTGAGTTTGATCATGGATCCTTTAGTTGAATAACGGTGGTGACCTTCTCCACCTCTCCTCCTAAGTAAGGCTTCAGTCTTTGTCCATTTACAACCCAGGTTCTTTCAAACTTAGGGTCCTGTAATTCAACAGCCCCATAAGATTTCACCTCTTTCACAATGAATGGTCCTGACCATTTAGATTTGAGTTTTCCTGGGAATAGTTTCATCCTTGAATTGAAAAGGAGCACCGATTGTCCCTAGTGAAAACTTTTCTTCATGATGTACTTATCATGGTAAGCCTTCATTTTCTCTTTATAAATCCTTGATGAGTCATAAGCATGATTCCTCCATTCCTCTAACTTATGCATCTGAATTTTTCTTTCTTCAGCTGATGCCTTTGGGTTATAGTTGAGGGCTTTCATTGCCCAAAATGCTTTATGTTCAAGTTCAACTGGAAGATGGCAATTTTTTCCATATACCAACTGATAAGGCGAAAATCCAGTTGGTGCCTTGTAAGCAGTTCTATAGGCCCATAAAGCGTCATCTAGCATCAACGACCAATCTTTTCTACTTTGACTAATTGTCTTCTCTAGTATCCTCTTAATTTCTCTGTTGGATACTTCTACTTGGCCATTGGCTTGAGGATGGTAAGGGGATGTTACTTTGTGCTTAACTCCATAATGTTTGAGACATCGCTGGAGTTGAGTGTTGCAAAAATGAGAACCCCCGTCACTTATCAGTACTCTTGGTGTGCCAAACCTAGTGAAAATATGTTTCTTCAAAAATTTGATAACGGTCTTGGCATCAGCTTTAATATATGCCATGGCTTCTACCCACTTTGAGACATAATCCACTGCCACAATAATGTACTTATTTGAAAATGAAGTTGGCAATGGCCCAAAAAAATCTATGCCCCAGCAATCAAAGACTTCTATTTCCAGGATGGTAGTTAATGGCATCTCGTGTCTTCTTGATATGCTCCCTGTCCTCTGGCATGCATCACAATGCTGCATAAAAACATTAGCATCTTTAAATACTGAGGGCCAATAAAAACCTGATTGGAGGATTTTAGTTGTTGTCCTTTCCCCATTAAAGTGTCCTCCATATGGTGAGTTGTGGCAGTGCCATAAGATGTTGTTAGCTTCTTCTTGGGATACACATCTCCTCAGAATATGGTCTGATCCAAGTTTAAACAGGTAAGGATCATCCCATATGAATTGTTTTGCATCCTTTAAAAACTTTTTCTTCTGTTGCCATGAAAGATCATCAGGTAACACTCCAGCAGCCTTAAAGTTCGCCATGTCTACAAACCATGGCCTTACTTTCATCATCAATAACTTTTCATCAGGAAATTCTTCCTTCATTTCTGGTTGGAGCAGTGTGACTTCCTGATTAACAAGTCGGGACAAGTGATCTGCAATAAAAGTTTCGCTGCCCTTTTTGTCTTTGACTACTAGGTTGAATTCTTGCATTAGCAAGATCCATCTAATTAGCCTGGGCTTAGAATCAGTTTATTCAGCAGATATTTAATAGCAGCATGGTCAGTAAAAATAGTGATTTTGGAACCAATCAGATAAGGTCTAAATTTTTCCAGGCCATACACTATTGCTAAGAGTTCTTTTTCTGTTGTTGCATAATTTGTTTGTGCAGGGTTCAAAACTTTGCTAGCATAGTGTATAACATGAAAAACGTTTGCCTTTCTTTGTCCTAATACGGCCCCAATAGCATAATCACTGGCATCACACATCATTTCAAAGTCTAATTCCCAATCAGGAGCAACTATTACAAGTGCACAGGTTAGTCTATGTTTTAAAGTTTCAAATGCATGTAAACAGGAATCATCAAAAACAAAAGGAGTATCTTTGTTTAAGAGATTACTCAAAGGCTTTGCAATTTTTGAGAAGTCCTTGATGAATCTTCTATAGAATCCTGCATGGCCCAAGAAGCTTCTTACTCCTTTCACGTTCCCTGGTGGTGGTAGTTTTTCAATTACTTCCACTTTTGCTTTCTCCACTTCAATGCCTCATTTGGAGATTTGATGTCCTAGCATAATGCCTTCGGTGACCATGAAGTGGCATTTTTCCCAATTTAAAACTAAATTGGTTTCCACACATCTCTTCAGTACTATCCTCAAATTTTTCAAACATTGATCGAATAATGGACCAAAAATAGAGAAGTCGTCCATGAAGACTTCGATACATTTCTCTACCAAATCTGAGAAGATGGCTAGCATACATCTTTGAAATGTTGCAAGAGCATTACATAACCCAAAGGGCATTTTTTTGTAAGCAAACACCCTAAAAGGACATGTGAATGCTATTTTCTCTTGATCTTCTGGTGCAACTGCTATCTAGTTGTAGCCTGAGTAACCATCCAGAAAGCAATAATATGCTTGCCCTGCTAGTCTTTCCAGCATTTGATCCATAAAAGGTAGAGGAAAATGATCTTTCCTAGTTGCAGTGTTCAGTTTCCTGTAGTCGATGCACATTCTCCGTCCTGTGACTGTTCTTGTAGGGATCAATTCATTTTTGTCATTTTGTATGACGGTGATTCCTCCTTTCTTTGGAACAACCTGCACAGGGCTTACCCAAGAGCTATCAGAAATTGGGTAAATTATACCAGCTTCTAGTAATTTAATTACCTCCCCTTTCACTACTTCCTTCATGGTTGCGTTCAAGCATCTCTATGGCTGAGTAATTGGTTTAAATTCTTATTCTATGTAAATGTGATGCATATAGTAGGCTGGGCTTATTCCTTTCAAATCTTCCAGTCTCCATCCAATCGTTGTTGAGTGCTCTTTCAAGACTTAAATCAATTGCCTTTCCTCTGTACCTGTCAATTGCCTATTAATAATAACAGGTTTTTGGTTATCATCATCAAGAAAACATATTTCAAATGTGGAGGTAAGGCCTTTAACTCCACTTTTGGTAAGACAACTTTTGCCTTCTCTGACAACTTCTCATAATGAATTTCTTTTTGAATGGTATGCTTGTCCTCTTTCGAGTTTTCCCCGTCTTCATCCATTGTTCGTATTGCTTCAGCGTCTAGCTCACCCAGTGGATCTTTGTTGAGCCATTCACTGGATTGTTCTTTGATGGCCTTTTCTTCAATGTCAATTTCTTGGACATGTGATATCTAAAGAAGGTGTTTCGGTGGATCCTTCTAAGGTTGAGGCCGTTATGGCATGGCCTAGACCTACCTCGGTTACTGAAATCCAAAGTTTCCTTGGACTTGTCAGTTATTATCAAAAGTTCATCAAAGGTTTTTTCGTCTTGCTAAACCTTTGACAAACTTGACAAGAAAGAACCAACCTTTTGTGTGGACGATCGAGTGTGAGAGATGTTTTGAGGAGTTAAAAATGAGACTAACTTCTGCATCTATGTTGGCATTGCCTGATTTATAAGAAGACTTTACAGTATACTGTGATGCTTCCAAGCATGGTCTTGGATGTGTTTTGATGCAAAAGGAATGTGTTATAGCTTATGCTTCACGCCAGTTGAGACCACATGAAGTTAACTACCCGACTCATGACTTGGAGTTGGCAGCGGTTGTGTTCGCTTTGAAAATTTGGCGTCATTATCTCTATGGTTCGAGGTTTATGGTCTTTAGTGATCATAAAAGCTTGAAATACCTCTTTGATCAAAAGGAATTGAATATGCGCCAAAGAAGATGGATGGAATTCCTGAAGGACTATGATTTTAAATTGAAGTATCATTTGGGAAAGGCTAATGTAGTTGCAGATGCTCTTAGTCAGAAGTCCTTGCATATGTCGGCCATGATGGTCAAGAAATTTGAATTGATTGAGGAATTTTAGAAGTTGTGTTTTGCTACACTAAAGATATGTAATGAGTTTTTAGAGCTTGTGAAGAAGAAATAAGAAGATGATGATTACTTACAGGAGATGAGAAGATCTCAACATGATGGGAAAAATCTATTCCTTGTTGAGGGTGTTGATGTCTTATGGCGTGTAAAAGGTCATGTGTGTGTGCCTTCATTTGGAGATTTGAGATATACGGCGCTGGAGGAGGCACACAAAAGCATTTTTAGTATTCACCCTAGTGCGACCAAGATTTACCAAGATATAAAGAAGAATTTTTGGTGGCCCTGAATGAAATGTGATATTGCCAACTTTGTAGCTTTGTGCCTTATTTGTCAGAAGGCGAAGGTAGAGCATCAGAGACCTTCTGGTACATTGAGAACACTTGATATCCCCATTTGGAAGTGGGATGATATAGCTATGGACTTTGTGTCTGGTTTACCTAGGATGAGGTCCAGATGTGATGGAATTTGGGTGATTGTGGATCGTTTAACAAAGAGCACACATATCCTACCGATCAGTATGAAGAGTTCTTTACAGGATTTGGCACAGTTATACATCAAAGAAATTGTGAGGTTGTATGGTAGCCATCAAGTATTGTTTCTGATTATGACCCCCGGTTTACTTCCCAATTTTGGGGAAGCTTACATGAGGCAATGGGATCTAAATTAAAGCTAAGCTCGGTGTATCATCCTCAGACTGATGGACAATCTGAGAGGACTATTCAGAGTCTTGAGGACTTATTGTGTGCTTGTGTTTTGGAGCATGGTGGTTCATGGGAGAAATATTTGCCTCTGATCGAGTTTACCTATGATTTTGGGGGAAATATGCAATGTAGAAGGGGTTGGCATTTATTGATGAGAGAAGTGTTATAAATGATGAGATATTAATATTTAATGATGATTTATGATGTTGGATGGAAGCCATAAATGAAAAACTCACCTAAGGTGTTGGTGGGAAATTAATGCATGTGAGCAACCTAGTCATTGGGGTTATTGCTCTAATTATAATGAGTTTTCATTTAAGGGAAGGAATTCCCGAAGCCTAATTAGGCAATGAATAAAACTTGTAAATAGTTACTTGACACGCTGTCGTTGTCGGGTCAAATAAAAAGTTAAATTAATATAGTATAAGGTGAACAACCTTAGTCGTCTCTCAAGGACCTTAGTTCAATTAGTTACACTCAATTTAGTTATAATAAAGGGGGGGTTTGTGTTGAGCTTGAAAGGAAAATTAAGTGATTATATGATAGTGCAAAAAGTAAATTTATGAGTAGGAATAATCAAATTTAGAAACAACCAACCCAATGAATTAATAAATCTTTAGTTAACTAATCATTGTTCACAAATATGATTAAATATAATTAATTTCTCAATCTTGAATCATTTGGAATCCCTAAATGATTATATTCTAGAAAATCTTCTAGAATTGAATTAATGAACTAATAAGAATAATCAATCGATATATTCTTATTAATTACTAAAATAACTTTAAGACCATAATTTGATTGAGTTAAGAAACTAAATAGAAATCTCTTATTTAGTAACTTAATCTTTGTTCTCAAATTGATTATTGATTAACCAACCAACATCACTTTAGATTATAGATTGTTTAATTATATACCAATTGGTTATACACTTAAATAATCTACCATTATAAGTGCTTGAGAAACAAAGAAAAGTAATTATCTTTAATCAAAATATTAAGAGCAAGAACTCAAAGTTAACATAAAGAAAAATTAAATTCCTTGAGTTGATTTTAAAAGATTAAGCTTCCATGATAATTTTTAACAATGAAAGCTAATATTAAATTTACTAAAACTTTGATTATAAAAGTAAATAACAAATAATAAAATTAACTTACTTGATATTGAGGAAGGGAAATGAAAACCATAACTTGAAGGATGGAATATAGAACAAGGAGATAAAGCAAAAGAAAGAACTAAAACTTAAGAAGCTAAAACAAAGATATAGAATTATAATGGAAACTAAAGCATGTATTTCTTATGTATTTCTTGTGTATCTTCCTTACAACTTCAAGCATCTATTTATAGGCAAGATATGATGATACTATACATTCATTTTCTGATTATTAATGCATTTTTTCAACATTGGTGGGCTTGAAATTACAATAATTCAAAAGAAGATAATGGTAGGTGTTGAAATGCATTCTCCTCTTTATCTTCTCCACCTTGCGAGTCCAATATGACCTTCTAGATGGCCGAATTTTGAAAAACCTTCAACATGAAAGTTGTAGATCCCTGTCTTATTGAGAATTTGGTGCAAGAATGAGGTCATTTGGACACCTAGAGCTCCAGATATGTGTATTTTGGTGAACTATGTCAATGCTGGTGGGACATATGAGGGCTGATTGATTCAAGCTCCATTTCTTTATTTTTTCCAGATGCAAAATAACCAAATTTGATCATCATGATATAGCCCTCTGTCTTAGCTTTCCATGGGCTCCAAGATTAGCCCATTTGGATCACAAAAGCCCAAGTTATGGCCAAAATAAGGCAAGATACTCAAGATACATATAAAAAACGAAAATTGAAACATATATACATAATACTTCAATTTAACTAAACAACATAAAACTTAATTAAAATACTATTATTAAACATAGTAATTATATAATAAACCCCAAGTGTAAAACTATAATAAGTGTATTAAAATTGATTTATCAAATTCCCCCACACTTAAGCTTTTGCACTCCAGGGCAAAACCAAACCAAAAACTAAAATGAGAAACAACAGAAAAAAGTTTTTTTTTTTTTTCAAATTGATTTTTTTTTTTTGAAGTCTAAAATAATAAGTAATGCACATCATCCCTTATATCAAGAGGTCATGATAAGTGTGAATAAGAAGCATTACATACTTGTTTCACAAATTGAGTGATCAAATCAAAGAGTGGATGAAAATGTGATAGATGTTCTCTTTATGCTCTCTATATCTCAATTGCTTGGGTTTGTGTATACTCTCAGAAATCACCCAAATAAATTAGCACTACCATAGGCTTGACAAATTTCTAATTTCCATATTTGAACACATATGCATGCAGAGATCAAAAGGACTTTATTAAGGTTGTAATGGGGCCAAGGTGATATAGGGTGGATAAAATGAAATAGTATGGCTAAACTTAGGGTTGAAAAAGAGCAATGGAGTAAGTGATTTAGTGATTGTGGAAGTACATTTTGAAACTCAATACTTAGCAAAATGAAACATGATGGAGGATAAAACATGAGAATAAATCCTCCTGATTATTTTCATACATATATTCACCACTTTTTCTTTTTCTTCTTTTTCTTTTTTTCTTTATTATTTTTTTTTTACTTTCTTTTTGAACAATGAAACAACAACATATATATCTTGGGTACATTTCCATAATCATCAAAAATCTTTATTCATAGTAATTCCAAAACTCCTAATCAATTCCTAAGCAAAGGTGATCATGTTTTTTTTTTTTTTGGGGCTATTGGCAAATTATGTGGCTGAATCAAGAAATGGATATAGGCTCAACGTGGGTAACAATGGAAAGTATGTAAGGTAAGGCATATGGCTAGTGGCTAGTTAAAAAAAAATGGCCTTAATCACATCAAAGCATGCACATGGAACATAATACATCAAAAAGAAACAAGTCAAGTTCTAGAGTACTAATAAATAAGGGTTAATCAAGAAAAAGGAAAGATGGCATTATATGATCCATCCAATTAAGCTCAAAATCTCACCGAGGGTGGTCAATCTATCACAATTCATATACAATTTGATCTTCACAAACAACTTATTAAATTAATATGCAAGGAAATTATTCATAACATGTCATGAAATATTGGACAAGGGTGATGCAATTACTAATTACTTAGACAAATTTAAAAAACAAATTTAGTGAAAAGCATGTAGAATTTAAAATAAAAAACTGGAAATGATGATTTTTTTTTTTGTGAACAAGAAACAAAAAAGGAAAAATAAATCATAACCAAATATTGGTGTCAAGATCCGGTTCCTTATGCTTCTTGCTCTGTACTTTTTTTTTTTAAGGGCGCTTAGTAACAAAGATACCTACAACAAATTGGTCAGTTCAATTGCATGTGAAATGATTAGTAAAACTGAACAATTTGATTGTGTCATACAACCAAGTTTCATAGGCCTTGTGTTAGAACCCATAAGAGAAATATCATCAACACAACCATGAGTAGCATCAAGAGCAATAACATACATCTTAATTCATTCGTATGCCTATAGAAAGACTCTGCTATATCATCCATTAAGAGAAAATAAAGAACCTGATGATTGACTAGTGGTGAGGTATGGCTCCGATCTGAAAGAAAAGGATGAAGGCAAAGTGTGGCGGCTGAAGAATGATGAAGATGATGTTTATGGTTGCAGAATGGTTGATGTCGAATAGAAATGATTCGGGTGAAGGTAAAGGCAAAGGTGCGGCACTAAAGTAAATATAGTGGCTATGTGTGTGTGTGTGTGTTTTTATTTTTTTTATTTTTATTTTTGTTTTTTTTTATTTTTTTATGAAAAATGGTTTTGATAAGGAAGGTGAAACGATTGTGGTAATCCGAGTGAGATTTGTTATGAGGATGCGTCTCAAGAGTTTGGACTCTTTACTCAGCCCATCCCAACAAAAGTACTCATGAAAGAAAAGAAAAAAAAATTATTTATTTTTTTTTAAAAAAAAAATTAAACAAAAGTGATACTGACACTATATAGTGAAGGATACGTCTCAAGACTTTGGTTCTCAAAGATGCATCTTTATGACTTTAGATACAACTTTCCCAAATTAATCTTTACTCTGTCTATCCCTCACAAAAATAATAAAATTTATATATATAACTTAGACCATATATATAACTCAGACCCCCCCACACTTATTCAAGACATTGTCCTCAGTGTCTTATATGATTTCCACAGTCTATTTTTTTTTCTTTTTCTTTTTTTTTTATGATTTTTTTTTTAAAATATAGATAAAGGTGAGAAAGAAGTTATAACCGAAGGGTGGTGTCTGGTTCTGGATTCTTTCGCTTGTGTGTGTGATCCTTATCTTGCTTCAAGAGGGGTTGAGGTTGGGGTAAAAAGCTCTGCAAAATATCAATCAATTCATCTGCATCTGATGAAGCATGAATGAATGATCGATCATCTTGAGTTATAAGGCCCTGTTCCACAGCTTTATCTAAAAACATTAACAAACTGTCATAAAAACCATTAATATTTAATAATCCTAATGGCTTTTTATGAAAGTTCATGCTACACCATGATAAAATGCAAAATATTTCCTCAAAAGTACCAAAACCTCCAGGAAGTGCGATAAAGGCTTCAGCACCTATAACCATACGAGCCATTCGTTGATAGAGGCTTGTAACTTTTACCTCAGTTCCTACAACAATATCTGGTGTAATACCAACATGATGTAGGATGATACTAGAAACGTTGCTTCTTTCAACTAGTGCAGATAGTGCCATGGAGCCTCTCAAACCCTGTACTCCTCCTCTATACAAGACCTTTATTTCTTTCGCAGCCAATAGTTTTCCCAACTTAGTAGCTGCTATTAGGTACTCCTTACAATTACCATTGTTGGATCCACCAAGCACACAAATGGATTTGATTTTTTTCATCTCTTTTTTTTTGTGTGTTTTCCATATAGAGTTATGCGCCCTTATATAGATAAAAACTGAGATGAAATAATTGATGAAAGATAAAAAGTTTACATAATTATTATTATATAAAAATAAATGACGGTAATGAAGAAATTTGAAAAGACATGATTGAAGAAAATAAAAATAGGTAATTTTAAAAGTCAAAGTGAATTCAGAAAAGTAAAACATTGAAAACAACAGTAAATATGTACAGTAGTTGTGATTATGGCTCACATCTTCCTCTGGTTTTACGTCTAGTAACGGCTTAAACGCCTTCTATGAGTCGAGGTTTTTGCTACCCATCCAGTTTTCTTATAAACTGGCAAACAGGGTCGTTTAACGCCAGATTCCCAAGGCTATAGTTTTCTTTTTGTTGAATGAATAGATCATATAATTTCAGAAGGACTCCTTGAACCGTTCCACATGGATGCGTCTCAAGAGTTTGGATTAAGTTATCCAAGTTCTCTTTACTCAGTCCATCCTTTATAAATTTAATTTTGTCCTCCCGATTTATAGATACCATTCCAGGGTTCCTACAACGTGTATCACAATTCCATCTTGCACACTTATGGCAAACTCCCATCCTTTTAGCTCTTCGTTTTTTAGAATAAGAACTACGTCCCATACCTGGCAAATGTTTTATATAGGACTTATGTAATTCACCAGAGAGACGTACCTTTGCTTCAATAAGCCAACGAACATCCTCTGGAATGCCAAAATATGTGAGTAGTTTTAACCTTTGAACTCGAGCTTTGTAAATTTTTACAATCACATCGCGTGGAAGTGTATGGAATCTTTCCTTAAGTTTTGCAAGGGTTTGTTCCATTGTCAGATTACTTTGAAGTTGTGGCTGTTTAGAAAAGAGAGAATAGAAAACGAGGTTATAGAGAATAGTAGAGATGAAGAAGGTGAAAAGGTGATAGGTTGCCTTCTATCAAGCGCTTGTTTAACGTCACGAGCCTGACGATGACCTTTTAACTACTGCAAGAAAATGTTAATAATGCCAAAACAATAATAGTAATAATGATTAAGACAAGTGTTACCACCGAAAAGAATGACGATGTAATTAATTGATATCTATTTATTTATTTATTTATTATTTTTTATTTTTTTTATTTTTTTATTTTTTTATTTTTTTATTTTTATAAATATTGTTATTAGGAAAAATTAGTCAAAATATTTGGCATCACACAAATACACCTCCGTATCTATGTGCTCTTGGAACCCTTGAAAGAAAGGTTTAAGTCGGTGCCCATTTACCTTGAAAACCTTGTTTGTCGCTTTATCTGAAATTTCAATCACACCATAAGGAAAGATATTAGTTATTTCAAATGGGCCAGCCCATTTAGCGCGAAGCTTACCAGATATGAGCTTTAGACGTGAATTGTACAACAAAACTTTTTGTCCAATGAAAAAGTTTTTTCTCAAGATCTGTTTGTCATGAAAGGATTTGGCTTTTTCTTTATAGGTTTTAGAACTTTCATAAGCTTCCAAACGAATTTCTTCCAGTTCCTGTAGTTGGAGTTTCCTTTCTTTACCGGCCTCATTTAAGTACAGGTTACATTGTTTTACTGCCCAATAAGCTTTGTGCTCAATTTCTACAGGTAAGTGACATGATTTTCCAAAAACAATCCTATAGGGGGACATTCCAATAGGTGTTTTATAAGCTGTTCTATAAGCCCAAAGAGCATCTTCTAACCTTTTGCTCCAATCTTTCCTATTTGGTTGTACTGTTTTTTGAAGGATTATTTTTAATTCTCGATTAGACACTTCAGCCTGCCCATTTGTTTGGGGGTGATAAGGTGTTGAAACCTTATGCATAACTCCATATTTTTTAAGAAGGGACTCCATTTTACGATTGCAAAAATGTGATCCTTGATCACTAATGATGGCTTTAGGAACACCAAACCTGCAAAATATGTGTGATTTAACAAAATCTGCAACAACTTTAGAATCATCAGTTCGAGTAGCTTTAGCTTCAACCCATTTAGACACATAATCGACCGCAAGTAGTATATAAACAAAACCAAAAGATACAGGAAAAGGTCCCATGAAATCTATGCCCCAAACATAAAAAATTTCACAAAATAACATGGGTTGTTGAGGCATCTCATTTCTACGAGATATGTTTCCCATTCTTTGACATCGTTCGCAAGATTTACAAAACGTATATGCATCACGAAAAATTGTTGGCCAATACAAACCAGATTCTAATACTTTCCTTGCTGTACGTTGAGGTCCAAAATGTCCTCCACATGCATATGTATGACAAAATGTAAGAATGGAATGAATTTCATTTTCAGGTACACACCTTCTAATGATTTGATCACTACAAAGTTTCCATAAGTAAGGATCATCCCAAACATAGTATTTAGAATCACTTTTTAGTTTTATTATTTGTTGTTTAGATGCATGTATGGGAGTAACAGAAGCAACTAAGTAGTTTACCAAATCAGCAAACCATGGAGTGGAATCATGTATTCCCATAAGTTGTTCATCAGGAAAATCATCTTTAATGGAAATTGGGTCAAGTTCTTTTTCAATTCTGCTTAAGTGATCAGCCACTAAATTTTCTGCTCCAATTTTATCCCTAATTTCAATGTCAAATTCTTGGAGCAACAACATCCACCTGATCAATCTTGGTTTTGCATCTGGTTTCTTTAAAAGGAACTTTAATGCTGCATGATCTGAAAATACAACTACTTTTGAACCGAGCAAATAAGATCTAAATTTGTCAAGTGCAAACACAATAGCAAGTAGTTCTTTTTCTGTGGTAGTATAGTTTATTTGTGCAGTATCCAAAGTTCGTGAGGCATAGTAAATAACATGTTGTACTTTACCTACTCTTTGAGCAAGAACAGCTCCTAATGCATAATTTGATGCATCACACATAAGTTCAAATGGAAGTGACCAATCTGGTGCCTGAATGATAGGAGTGGTAGTTAAAGCTTTCTTTAAGCAATCAAAAGCCTCTTTACATTTGTCATTAAAGTCAAATGTTATATTTTTTTGTAGTAAGTTAGACAACGGAAGGGCTATCTTACTGAAGTTTTTTATAAACCTTCTATAAAAACCTGCATGACCAAGAAAAGAACGAATATCTCGCACACAAGAGGGATAAGGTAATTGAGAAATTACAGTAATTTTTGCAGGATCTACTTCTATGCCTTTTTTAGATATCACATGGCCTAAAACTATTCCTTCTTCTACCATGAAGTGACATTTCTCATAATTAAGAACAAGGTTAGTTTCAATGCATCTATGTAATACTTTATCTAGACTATTTAAGCAAGCATCAAATGATGAACCATATACTGTGAAATCATCCATAAATACTTCCATGCAATTTTCAAGAAAATCAGCAAAGATACTAATCATGCATCGTTGAAAGGTACCAGGGGCATTGCATAAGCCAAAAGGCATCCTCCTATAAGCAAAAGTGCCAAAAGGACATGTAAATGTTGTTTTTTCTTGATCTTCTGGTGTAATATAAATTTGGAAGTAACCTGAAAATCCATCTAGAAAGCAGTAATGTGACTTACCTGCCAGTCGTTCCAACATTTGATCAATGAAAGGTAAAGGAAAGTGATCCTTTCGAGTTGCTTTGTTAAGTTTCCTGTAATCAATGCATACTCGCCAACTATTTTGGATTCTGGTAGGAATTAGTTCATCATTTTCATTTTTAACCACTGTGATTCCAGACTTCTTGGGAACCACTTGTACAGGGCTGACCCAAGTGCTATCTGATATAGGGTAAATAATGCCAGCTTGTAATAATTTTGTTACCTCTTTTTTAACTACATCAAGGATCTGAGGATTAAGTCTTCTTTGTGGTTGCCTTACTGGTTTAACTTCTTCCTCTAATAGAATTCTATGCATACACATGGAAGGGCTAATACCTGGGATATCTGCCAAAGTCCAACCAATTGCTTTCTTATGCTTCTTAATAATCTGCAACAACCTTGTTTCTTGATCAACATTTAATTTGTTAGAAATAATCACTGGAAGATTCTTATCTTCCTCCAAATATGCATACTTTAAATGTTCAGGAAGAGGTTTTAACTCTAACATAGGAGGCTGCATTATTGAAGGAATCAACTTGGTTGAATTTGTCTCAGCAACTTGTACTTCAACATAATCAGATGTATTTGTAACTACTTTAATTAAATTATCGCACTCTGATTCTTTTGAAACAACATCTAGAACTATATTTTCTGTTTTAAGGAAGTTTGGATCATTATTATCATTAAGTAAATATTTCTCAATTTCAGCACACACATTGCATTGATGAGAATCCATGCATGAATCACAAACAAATGTATCATAAAAATCAGACAGTACAGGAAAATTAACATCATCAGACAACTTACTAATATTATCCTCAACTAAATCAGTTATTAAGTCAATTTGAAAAACAGAATGATCCTCAGTAGGATGCTTCATAGCATCTAAAATGTTGAATCTAACTACACTATCTCCAAATTCCATAGAAAGTGTTCCTGCATGCACATCTATCTTTGTTCTAGCTGTTTTTAAGAATGGTCTACCTAAAATTATTGGAGCTTTATTGGTGGAATTCTCACTTTCCATATCTAGAACATAAAAATCTGTAGGAAAAATTAAATCATTAACTTTAACAAGGACATCTTCAATAATTCCTGCAGGATGTGCAGAGCTTCGATTTGCTAATTGTATAACCACACCTGTAGTTTGCAAAGGTCCAAGGGAAAGTGAAGTAAATACAGTCATAGGCATAACATTAATAGATGCACCTAAGTCTAGCATGGCATTTTCAAATTTGTTATTGCCTATTATGCATGGAATGGTAAATGTCCCAGGGTCTTTACATTTTTCTGGTATATGTGACAAAGGTTTTTCAATTAATGCAGACACATTTCTACTTATATTAATCCTTTCATTGCCTTTTAGTCTTCTTTTATTAGTGCATAGTTCTTTAAGGAATTTGGCATATCTTGGGATTTGCTTGATGGCTTCTAATAGAGGTATATTTACCTCTACTTTTCTAAATGTTTCCAAGATCTCCTCATCCATTTTCTTATTTTGTATAGATTTTTGTCTTTGTGGAAATGGAAGAGGGATATGTTGCTTATCAGGACCAGCTGCAGAAGTAGGATTTGTAAGAGATATATCATTACTATTATTACTTGAACTATCTAAAACTTCTTCTGCATGTTTTTCTGTGACAATAGTATTTTCAGTTTGTTGTTGTTTTTCTGGTCCATGGATAGCTTTACCAGATCTTAAAGTAATTGCACTTACATTTTTAGGATTGACAATTGTCTGAGCGGGCAACTTATCTGAACCTTGAGACTGCAAATGGTTTAAAGATGTAGCCAATTGACCAATCTGATTTTCAAGAGTCTGAATTGTAGCCTCAGTTCTTTTTTGGAAGTTCAGATTATCTACTGACATTTGCTTTATCAATTCCTCCAAATTTGATTTCTCAGTGGAAGGTGCAGCTATTTGTGTAGCTTGTTGTTGTACATGAGGAGGTTGATATGGTCTGCTTGGTCCAGTATTTGCCTGAAAAGGTGCATGAGGTTGTTGTGAGGAATTACCCCATCTTAAATTAGGGTGATTCCTCCAACCAGGATTATATCTGTTAGAAGAAAGATCATAATTATTTTGTTGTTGTGGCGGTCTGTTATTGTATAAGTTGGCAGCACATACTTGAGGATTTTCATCTAGAATTTTAGCTTCCTGCAGTGAAGGACAACAATCGGTATAATGATCTGATGAAGTACAGATAGAACATACCTTAGCAGGGGTTACAGGTTGTTGTTTTTGAGACACAATAATATTTTTCATAAGTGTTGCTAGTTCAGCAAATTTACTTTCCCATTTTTTATCTCCATCATTAGTAGTTTCAATTTCATGGACTCCTCTAATTACTACAGAATTATTTCTAGTGGCATGTTGTTGAGCATTAGCAGCCATGTTCTCAATTAAAGTTTTTGCTGTATTTGTAGTTTTATTTTGCAAAGCACCACCACTAGCTGTATCAACCAAAGTTCTATCCATTGGATTAAGACCTTCATAGAAATATTGTATGAGAAGTTGATCCGTAATTTGGTGATGGGGACAACTAGCACACAATCTTTTAAATCTTTCCCAGTATTCATAAAGATTTTCCCGGTCATGTTGCCGGATGCCACATATTTCTTTTCTAATTGAGGAAGTTCTTGAAGCGGGGAAAAATTTTTCAAGAAACATTTTTTTTAAGTCATCCCAACTTGTAATAGAGCCAGGAGGAAGGTAAAATAACCAATCCTCAGCGATATCTGCTAGGGAGAAAGGAAAAGCTTTAAGTTTTACATGTTCTTCTGAAACCCCTTCAGGTTTCATGGTAGAGCAAAGGATATGAAATGCTTTTAAGTGTTTATGAGGATCTTCACCTGCACGACCATGAAACTTTGGTAACAAATGAACTAAACCAGTTTTAAGCACAAAAGGAACATCTTCCTCAGGATATAAGATGCATGATGTTTGATTAGTGACATCTGGTGTAGCTAGTTCTTTTAATGTCTTTTCAGCCATGTTATGCAAATATTCAGAAGTTGAAGGTTTAGTTTCACTATTTATGCTATTAGCTAGAATATTATTATTATTATTATTATTATTATTGTCTAATAGTTTTTTAGATGATCTAACTAATTGATGAAATGTTCTATCTATTTCAGGATCAAAAGAATATAGTGTCTCGGGATTAGATCTAGTCATGCACAATACATCTACATATATTGTAACAAAATACTGTAACTATGTAATAAAAGGAAAAAGTTATCATTTTAATTATGAAATGCTTAGAACATATATTTAAAAATTCAAAGATTTTTTTTATATTTATATTTTTTTTTCAATGGTTGAAAATGAGATTACTAGAAAATGAATACGAATATAATACAGTGGATTTTTTTATTATTATTTTTTATATGCTCACATTCAACCAAACCTTAATATCTTTGATATACCTACAAAAAAAATGTAAAATAGATTAGATAATTGAATGTAAATAATTAGGACCAAAGGTCCCCGGCAACGGCGCCAAATTTGACACGCTGTCGTTGTCGGGTCAAATAAAAAGTTAAATTAATATAGTATAAGGTGAACAACCTTAGTCGTCTCTCAAGGACCTTAGTTCAATTAGTTACACTCAATTTAGTTATAATAAAGGGGGGGTTTGTGTTGAGCTTGAAAGGAAAATTAAGTGATTATATGATAGTGCAAAAAGTAAATTTATGAGTAGGAATAATCAAATTTAGAAACAACCAACCCAATGAATTAATAAATCTTTAGTTAACTAATCATTGTTCACAAATATGATTAAATATAATTAATTTCTCAATCTTGAATCATTTGGAATCCCTAAATGATTATATTCTAGAAAATCTTCTAGAATTGAATTAATGAACTAATAAGAATAATCAATCGATATATTCTTATTAATTACTAAAATAACTTTAAGACCATAATTTGATTGAGTTAAGAAACTAAATAGAAATCTCTTATTTAGTAACTTAATCTTTGTTCTCAAATTGATTATTGATTAACCAACCAACATCACTTTAGATTATAGATTGTTTAATTATATACCAATCGGTTATACACTTAAATAATCTACCATTATAAGTGCTTGAGAAACAAAGAAAAGTAATTATCTTTAATCAAAATATTAAGAGCAAGAACTCAAAGTTAACATAAAGAAAAATTAAATTCCTTGAGTTGATTTTAAAAGATTAAGCTTCCATGATAATTTTTAACAATGAAAGCTAATATTAAATTTACTAAAACTTTGATTATAAAAGTAAATAACAAATAATAAAATTAACTTACTTGATATTGAGGAAGGGAAATGAAAACCATAACTTGAAGGATGGAATATAGAACAAGGAGATAAAGCAAAAGAAAGAACTAAAACTTAAGAAGCTAAAACAAAGATATAGAATTATAATGGAAACTAAAGCATGTATTTCTTATGTATTTCTTGTGTATCTTCCTTACAACTTCAAGCATCTATTTATAGGCAAGATATGATGATACTATACATTCATTTTCTGATTATTAATGCATTTTTTCAACATTGGTGGGCTTGAAATTACAATAATTCAAAAGAAGATAATGGTAGGTGTTGAAATGCATTCTCCTCTTTATCTTCTCCACCTTGCGAGTCCAATATGACCTTCTAGATGGCCAAATTTTGAAAAACCTTCAACATGAAAGTTGTAGATCTCTGTCTTATTGAGAATTTGGCGCAAGAATGAGGTCATTTGGACACCTAGAGCTCCAGATATGTGTATTTTGGTGAACTATGTCAATGCTGGTGGGACATATGAGGGCTGATTGATTCAAGCTCCATTTCTTTATTTTTTCCAGATGCAAAATAACCAAATTTGATCATCATGATGTAGCCCTCTGTCTTAGCTTTCCATGGGCTCCAAGATTAGCCCATTTGGATCACAAAAGCCCAAGTTATGGCCAAAATAAGGCAAGATACTCAAGATACATACAAAAAACGAAAATTGAAACATATATACATAATACTTCAATTTAACTAAACAACATAAAACTTAATTAAAATACTATTATTAAACATAGTAATTATATAATAAACCCCAAGTGTAAAACTATAATAAGTGTATTAAAATTGATTTATCATTACTACATGATGAGAATCATGTATGTATATGCATATATATTAAGAATGATGATTGGATGAATGATTAATGTGGTTCTATAATTAATTGATGTAGGACTTGATAACACTTGTGAGGCGAAAACATCGAACCGGAAGTCTACTTCTCTTGAGGTAGGAGAGGGGTGTATTTTCTAAATGCATGAAACCTTGTATGTTGATAATGTATGTATTGATGCCATGTTGCATGTTGCTCCTTGAATGGATGTAGTGCTTTATGTGTGTGATATGAAATAGAGATCGAATCTTGCGACGGTTGATTGTGAAATGGTATATATATATTTGATTATGTGGGATTAATATTGTGATTGAGTATGAGTGGTACCCTAGATGAAAGGATGAGGTAATCCTTATGAGGGTAAGGCATGCATGAGCATTGTTGCATACATAGCATGGCATGCATAACATGATGCTTGAAAAGTGGTTGCGATCACTTGAGATTTGAGATATAAAGGGCTTGCGAGTTCCTGTGGTATTGAGCCGGTGGTTATGATCACCTGGTGTTTGAAATGAAAGGCCCTGCGGGACCGTTGAGATTGAATGCCTATGGTTACGGTCACGAGGCGTGAGTACCCCTTGTGAGGCGGGAAACCATTATGAATTGGTAGTTACGATCACGAGAAAGCACCTTGCGAGGCTGCTAGAGGGAGTATCCCTTACGAGGCGGGAAACCAATGAGAATGAATGAATGACTATGGTGGTTGTGATCACTTGATGAAATGAAATCGGATCCGTGCATATGCATCTTTAAACACCAGCATGCGCATTAGCCATAGTGGGTGATTGATTGATTTTAGTGCCATTTGAACTCCTTTTGGGGAGACGATGTTTAACTTGCATTCATATGTATATTATCACAAATTATTGGATTTTTCATCATTGAGAAAGTATACTCACACTCCATGTGGTCTATCTTTTAGCTCTTGTGTTGTAGGGCTTGACTATGGAGTTCATGTGTCGAGGAATTATGTGAAGGAAGTCATTTTAGGTAAAGATGCCTTGGCCGGCAATTGTTTTGATCTTATGGCTTATATGTATACTTTGGTAACGTATATATACATGATGGATATTTCGTATAGCCAGGAATTAATGTGGATAACTTGTATGAATGATAAATAGATGAGTGATGATTTTGGAGGTCATGTAGGAAAATGAGAGCCTTGTGTTTATGGCTCATTTTCATTGGTGACCTTGACATTGGTTGGATAATGAAATGATGTGATATGCTGTTAGAATTGAGGAATGAATGGATACTTATCTATATTTTGTGTTTTATAGAGCATGCAAAATAATAGGCTTGATTTTGATTTAATTAATGAATTAAAAGGAGATTTGTAGAATATGATACTTGGAACAAGTTCTAAATACTTAATATGATGTATGGGATACATTAAACTTGTTGACTTTTGCTTTGAATGGATTTTCATGTGTTGAGTTGTGAAAAATTACATGTTTCTACGTGTGCACTAATAATCTCGCTCAAGCAAGATGGATTCTCGCTCAAGCGAGAATCCCCTGCATCAGTTATATATGGCCTCTGGCCAATTCTCACTCAAGCGAGAGTGGTCCTCGCTCAGGCGAGATAACCCTGCATAAGGTGTGTGCATACTGGACGTTTTTCACTCGGGCGGGTTCGTCTCCGCTCGAGCGAGTGTTGTGTAGGAGTTATTCTGGACGAGATTCGCTTAGGCGAGTTGGTGTCTTGCCCAAGCGAGATTGCTAGAGTATTAGGTATTAGCTACTGGAGGAAATTCACTCAGAGGAGTAAGGTCTCGCCCGAGCGAGAGCGAGGTATTTAGCTACTGGACTAATTTCGCTTGAGCAAAAGGCCTGTGTTCTTGGAGGCTCGCTCAAGCGAGGGGGAATGGGTTTGGCTACTAGAGCAATCTCGCTCAAGCAAGCAGGGCTCGCTCAAGCGAGATGGGCACCTGATGCTTCTCTTTTTTTTCGCTCAAGCGTGTTTTCCAGGCTTGCTCAAGCGTACCCCGCGGACTCGCTTAAGCGAGAGTGGCACTCGCTTGAGCGAGTGGTGCCCTGATTCCCCAAATTGCATTGTTTTGATTATTTTCCTTTTCCTTTGTAACAAATCTTCTTCTCGTATCATCTTAAAAATACTTTAGACATGTTATGAAGTTATTAAACCTCATGATGTTTAACCTCTTTAAATCCAATCATCTAGCATCAATTTAAATAATTCTTTCCGCTGTTTTTAATTGAGGATTCCTCATTAATGTTTTTAACTTACCTTCTCATATCTCCATATATGAGATAGGTCTTTCATAGATCCAGGGTGATGAATTAAGTTTCACTAATTTATGTCTTCATTAATTAATGATGTTAAAATCGTGAAAAATTTACCCCCAATTTTCAGGGTGTTTCACCGCTTGTCATTCTCAAACGGATGGCCAAACTGAGGTAGTGAACATGACCCTTTCTCAACTACTTAGGGTCTTAGTGCATAAAAATGTTAAATCTTGGGATGTGTTTGCCCCACATTGAATTTGCTTATAATACGGTACAACACTCCACAACTAAGCATAGTCCTTTTGAAGTTGTTTATGGTTTTAACCCTCTCACTCCTTTGGACCTTTTGCCTATTGATGTTTCTGATTTTGTCCTTCACATGGATGGAGAGGCAAAGGCCAAGTTTATTAAAGATTTTCATGAGAAGGTTAAAAACCAAATACAAGCTAAAAATGAACACTATGCTTGTTATGCCAATAAGAAACGAAAGGAAGTTACCTTTGAGGTTGGAGATTCGGTTTGGTTACACCTTAGAAATGAAAGATTTCCAAATTTGAGAAAATCCAAACTCGGCCCTAGAGGTGATGGGCCTTTCCAAATACTTAAGAAAATGGGAAATAATGCCTATGTCCTTGACTTGCCTGGTGAATATGGTGTGAGTGCTTCTTTTAATGTGTCTGATTTATCTCCTTTTGACATAGATGATGAGGATGATTCTGTAGATTTGAGGACAAATCCTTTCAAGGAAGGGGAGCATAATGAGGACACACCAAGGGAAGATCCTTACACTACCTTAGACAAGGGGCTAGAGGCTTACAAGGGTCCCCTCACAAGGGCCAAGTCCAAGAAAGGCAAAGAGAGCATCCATAAAGCCCTATCTTTCTTCTTCTCTTTGCTTAATGGGCCCAAGCCCAATGGAGACGCCTTGAGGATCTATTTGTACTCATCTTGTAATATAAGTCATAATTAGATTCTCTAGTCATTTAGGTTTTATTTAGACCTTACTAGTTCAATTTTGGTCACTTTAGGGCCATGTACTCTCATTTTGGGGTAGGCCATACCTTTCTCATTTAGCTTAATTGGGCCTAGGATCCATGGTGAAAGCCTAATCCACTTCCCTTGGCTAAATTTCCTAAAGGATATATAAGGGAGCTCTCCTTTGTAAAATCCACACATTATTCATTTAGAGAAATAGAATCACCTTTGAGTGAAAGTTTTAGTGAGAGATACTCCTCTATCTCTCTAGGATAGAGTGGATCTTTAGCAAGCTCTTATCCAAGAGGTTCTCTCCCTCTTGGTGGCGAGATTCTAGGGAGTTATCTTCCCTTGGAAATGACCTCCCCTTCTTCCATTTCCATCCTATCATCCATCCTCCCAATTTCCTACTTCCTTTTCATCTTTTCTCTTTTTCCCTTTCACCAATTTTGTCTAATCCTTGAGTATTTTCCCTTTTTGAGTTTCGATTTGCACTTGGAGAGTTCAAGAACATTGGCATTTAAAGGCTAGAAGAAGGAGAAGGACCTAGATCCAACCCTTTCTAAGGAGACCTGAAGATCCTCCTACATCAGTTCTTCATCCAATGATGGTTTAAAATCGTGAAAAATTTATCCTACTTTTCATTATCTAAATATTGATATCTTTAACATTATCTACATCTTTAGCTACCATGCTTAGACTATCCCCTTATTTTGTTAACCAATTATCTTGGTTACTATTGTTCTTTATATAAATCATATTTTCTTCCGTATTGTCTAGTTACTACCCAAAGGCCTACTTACTAACTGAATCATGTACTTTGACTTAAAACGTACTTAGAAACTCATTTTGGATATTTTGTTAAACCCATCAATTCTTATCAATCTTCTTATACTAAGTTCACTTCTAGGGTCTACTTAATAGTTTATCACTATTATCATTTATTGGGATCTACTAATACTCAAAATCTTTACTTAAATTCTTAATCCTTATCTTAATATGTTAATATTTATTCTAATAGTATGGGTTATTTTAATATTTATTCAGAAAATATAACGGTTATATTTCGGCTTAAGTAATGTCCAGCTTGAAAGGCAATAATGTATTGGATTTTAAAAGTGGTAAATGGAATAGTAGAAATATTAAATGGTGTCATTTTAATTTAAGTACTCGTGTGTTACTTACAATAATAATAATAATAATAATGCTAGTGACGAGAGTGGTAGTTTTAATAATAACAATAGTAATAATTATAAGGCGGCAGGGCCAACCATTATATCAGATAATATAAATGACAGAATTAAAGGAAAATACTAAGAGCGGCGGCAAAGTCGACCATTATGCTCAATAATATAAGTAACAGAAAATTAATAAAGAATTTGTTAGAAGCGATGGCAGAGCCGACCATTATGCTCAATAATATCGTAACAAATTAATAAAGAGAATGTTTAAGAGCGGTGGCAAAGCCAACCATTATGCTCAATAATACAGTAGCATAAATTAATAAAGAAAATGTTTAAGAGCGACGACAAAGCTAGCCATTATGCTCAGTAATATAATAATAATAATAATAATAATAATAATAATAATAATAATAATAATAATAATAAGCGATAATGATAATAATAATAATAATAATAATAATAATAATACCAATAATAATCATAATCATAATTATCATCACTTTTATTTTAATAATAAATTCAATATTACTCTGTTTACTCATCTGTTATGAGTGCCCAATTAAATTTATAAATCTTTTTAATCTTATCTAATCTTCCGAGAATCAAAAAAACTAAAACATGATTGGTAAGAATTTCTTTGAGGTACGTAGTTTCCTGAAATCGCTCCTGGGACTCCTAGGCGATGAATTCAACTTTCTTTTAGCGAGGCTTACTGGAACAAATTACATAGTATTGCTCAAAATCCATAAATTAAATTTACAACCAAATCGAATTTCGATCGAGCCTGCCAAGCCTAAAATTCGTAACTCTTTTGTCTCGGCTCCGGTTACGATTAAATTTCTTCTTATCGTACGGTTGTCGAGGCACGCTTTATGAGATTTTATAAAACACTAAATTTAATTTTTAACATAACAAAATCATCCTGGTTATTAAAAATTTCATAGTTTAAAATCCGACCGTTGGATCACGACGAAACTTAAAACCATAACTCCCGAATACTAGAGTAACATTATGAGGCAATTTAAAACACAATCAACCGAAAAGAGGCTCCCCTTACCTCATGAACAAGTTTGGTTTTGATAGGAGAAGGGAAAAGGCTCACCAAATTCTTGCCAAACATTCCTGATCGTCCGCCGATCATCGCCGTTGGTTCCCGATCCTAAAATAATTTAACATGCATGGTTAGTTAGAGGAGAGATGGTCACAGTTTGGTCTCCAAGTAGCAAGGAAAACATCTCTTAACTTTCAACATGAAAGCTGATTTTGGACCATGAAAATTCAAGAACAAGTTTCAAGAGCAAAAATTGCCAAACTCACCTTGAATGGGTCCTAGATGGTTCACGGTTTTGGAGTCCTTAGAACAAAAGGATGGAATTCATTTTCACAAATCATTGCATGCAAGAAATGTTGAAAATGAAGGTTGTTTAGTGTTGGATTTGTCACGGTTTTAAGAGGTAAGGAGAAGAGCTATCAAGATTTGAGTGGTTAGAGGTGTATTGTGGTGGTGTGACCGTGGAAGAGGGATGGCTGTTTTGAGCTGACTTTAGGAGCTTAAGAGAAAGAAAATGTTGGTGATTAGATGAAGGAGAATAGGATTAGGAGACTTGGCTGGTTTCTGGCCGAGAATGAGCATGAAAGGAAATGGAAGTTTGTTAAGGGAATATATTCTCTTAATGAGATGTAATGTGCATTTAATGAATTGTTAAGTGCAGCTGTTTGTGTGAGGTGGTGGCGTGCATGGGAGGAGTGCTCCTGGGGCGACACCTGTCCCAAGATGTGGCGGGTGGTGCTGGTTGGCCAGAAACTGGTGGCCAGAAAATTAATTTGTTACCCAATGGTTTTAGGCGTGTAGAATTTTTAAGAACCAAAAATTAAAGGTGTCAAAAATAAATATAGGATAATTCCTAGAGGTAGAATCTCAAAACATGTCCAACACAAAACTTGTATATCTTCTTTTTCCCTTCGATTTTATATATTACTTGCGACGATCCAATATTGGTAGCCCAAGATATGCCCAAAACAAGACAGGATGTTCTAATCGTTCCCGAATCAGGTAAGGCTGTAAAGATAAATTTGTAGTTATTTTTCCTTTGAGAATTGGTCTTCGTTCCCTTTATAAGACTTGTAGAGTTCTTTGATGCGAACCTATAACAAAAAGAATAAAGCGATTCTAATACTGGAAGAGGGTGATATGCCTATTTTTTTGGAACTAGTCAGCATGGTGATGTGATGAACAAAGGTCCTTATCTTCAAAATTGTACCGATCTGGGAAGATCTAGCTCTTGATGTCTTCACAAAAAACATAAGTGATATAGTTACGAAGATTTTGGCACTAGGTTTGTGCAAATCGAAGGTTGGACAAGGAAGTTATGAATTTTTAAGTGAAGCATGCGCAGAGTAAAAACATAAATGACATGATTTTAAAGTGATTTTACTTGATCCTTGAATTTGGGCATGACAGAGTAGGAATTGGGGATCGAGACCAGAAATAGAGGTTGGAGAACTCTTTGAAACAAAGTGAACGAGACCAAAATCATTCCATTCAAGCTTCGTTTGGGAGAGTTAGGTACAAAATACCAAAGATGCGCAAGCTGAATTTTAAGACGCGATTGAAGAAATGAGATAGCATAGAAACGGGGATGACAGAGTCCGAATCAAGTCTCGGCTTCTTCAGGAAACATTCCTAAAATGTCGAAATGAGTCACTTGGGACTGACTGTGTCACCATCAGATATTCTGAGGTATATGCACAACCAAACGTAGGTGACACTGAAGGTTCTAATTGGTCCAAGTGGACCGAGTCAGTTACTCTCGATCCACTACTAGGAAACCCTACTGGGACTAGTTTTCTTTATGGAGTCACTAGTCTTAGGTCGAGTTACCGAAGAAGATTGACAACTGGGCCCTTAGTATAATACCGTGAAAACCTTAATATTTTATTATTTAAATATTATTACTTTTTATAAATTAATTAAAAACTTAATATAAATATTATTTTAATATTATAATATATATTTTTGAATTATTAATTATTAATTATAATTATATATTTGAATTAAATCTCCACTAATTTCTCCTAATTAATCTATTAATTAATTACAATTTTAAGATAAATTATTCATCAATTACTTACTACTACCTAGAATGTTTTATTCCTTTATCTCATTAACACTCTCAATCACTTATCTCTTATTTCCCCTTATCACTCCTTATACATTTTTGTTTCTCTATTACTTTTGATCCTTCTGACAAATCTCTACTCTCCTACCACTCAGGGGATAAGGCCGAAGCCTTAACTTCCACTAAAAGACTCATTAGAGCACTCCTAGAGATCTTGAGAGTCTAGGCCCTTATTCTAAAAGCTAAGGTTGTTACACCTAAGACAATCTGAACTTCAAGTAAACAGAGATCAAGTGCGACTAAATGATTTAACGGTTGATGCAAGGCATATAACGGTTCAACGCATAACAGAATATACATATGACAAATGCAGTAAAACTGCAAGAACAAAGGTTTAAACATGATTGAGATGCGATAAAATAAAAGATGTGGGAATTGAAAGTTAGGAGACGAACTGATTCTCGTAGATCCTTCCGATTTGCCAGTAGTCGTGACGATGGACGTGTTAGGCGTTTTGCTTTGGATACCAGAGCCTTATGACTTCGTTCTCATTTGAAAATCCTTTCCCCCTTTTTCACTTCAATTTTTCCTTTTATGCGTGCCTAAAAACTAGCAACTTGAAAGTAGTTACTACTCCATGGGAAGTTACTAAGTCTCCATATCATGCATTGCAAGTGTCCCATGACTCACCAACCTCCAACAATTGTCCAAATAATTTCAATAAACATGTGGCCAGCCTTTAACATATCAGAGGGACCAATTTCGAGCACAACTTGAAAGCCTACCTACTTGAAGTTTGCATACTTGATGACTCATTATGTACATGTGGGTTCTTTCTTTTCTTTCATTTTTAACAAAGGCTTTTAATTAGCCCTAGAGCATCTCACTATTGATTAGGGGTTGACAATATAATTTAAATAATCAACCTCTTTATCAACAATTGATATGACAATGTATCTCAAAAGGTTTTTTCCTTAAAATTCAATAGCAACTATGCAAGTCTCTATTTTATTTAAAGATTTAATTTTTTAATCCCAACAACTATATGTATCTACTCATTCACCTGGCCTGAGGGGTTAGTCATGGCATCCCACGGTAGAGAGAGAAAACACAAAAACACATTCACTAGAGTGGTCAAGAAAAACGAAGGAAATTCACCAGTGCAATCTCATCTGAGAAAAGATAGATTGAATCTGGTGTTAATCAATTATCATACACGACAAGAGTATGAATATGAATAAAAGAGGCGTACTAGGCACCAAAGCTCTTGGTCAAAGGAAAAATAAAAATAAAAAGCGTCACCATAAGTGCTCGTATCTAAGAAAATTGCTCTGCCACTCTGCTCAATACATGAATGGCTTGAGGCCCTACATGATAAAAGATCCTGCCATTCTTTCCGGGGATGCACGTGAGAACTTCTAGTGTCCCCATCAGCCTTTAGGTTGGGAACCTACTGCATTATAAAATGCCCATATCTGAATTTTACTCGACCAATGAATTTTGGTTAATCATATACAGCTAAATGGTTTCTCCATATTAAAAAAAATTAAGCTTTTATTTTAGTTTTTATTTTACAGTTTTAACCTTAAGTGACAAAGTTTTCGTTATCAAGATTTAACATTACATTCCCGTTTACTTAAATCTGAGACTACATATTAAATCAAAACAATTGTTGTCAACTGATCTCCCTATTTGATAATATTTAATTTAATATTTTTAATACAAAACAACTCTAAAAAATTATAAAACAAGAAATTTTACAAAGTAAAATTTTACAAAATGAAAAATCAAGGACCTAAGTAAAATTTTAAAAAACTCAAACATAATCTTATTAACAATGACTTAAAAAGATTAATAATAACTCGATCTTTCAAATAATGGTGATTTTAATGATCATATATCTTTATAATCATTGATGGTCATTAAATTTAATTGATGATTTCATTTGTTTATTTTTAAATTAAAGTATATCATAACTTCCCAATGTCTCTCAATTGAAATAAACAGTTTCAATAAATCATTTCCCCTTTTTTATTGAATCCTCCGTTCAAGACTAGATAATAATTGTTTTTTATAATTGAAAAACACTGTAGAATTAGAATATACTAATTTTAAAATGAATAAACGAAATCACCAACTGAATGTAGTGACTATCAATGATCCCAAAAAAAAACCATGGAGGAGGTTGTTAATAAGAATTTTAGCATTAGCCTTCATCATACCTGAATCTGATTGCTCATTTGAAAACATCGTTTACATCTCCAGAATCAAATTGAATTTGTACATAACATTTTAATTGTGTTTACATATCGTGTTGAACTGAACTAAAATTTATTGTCTCTCATCTCATCTTTGAGTAAACAAGATGAATTATAACTTGTTTTATAAGTTGAATAACTAATGTTGAATTCATTAAAAAATAATTTTTAAGAAAAAAAAGTTCCAAAACATAAAAGACATCACTCTACACTCACTTTATCATATCTAAAAAATCAAGTTCGTTTAAACTAAGGTTTGCAGATGTTGATTGAAGCACACTCACTTCACTGCTATAATATTGTACATTTGTACTAGCTGTATTCCACTTTTTTTTCAAAAAGAAATTAAGTTTTTCTAACTTGCCATCAATTATGAAATATGTTAAATAAGAAACAGAAAATTAAGCCACATTACACATTGAAATCAACATAAAACTAGAGGTACACATCAAGATTGTTCTAATAAATTTTCCAAATACAAATTTACTAAGTATCTTCCAGTGGACAAAACATCAAGCCTCTTCTCGCTTGGTTCGTATTTTCCCTTCCTAAGCTGATAGCGATGTGTAACAGCTGAAATAGTATAAGCTTGTCCTTCTATTGTTACACTCTCCCCACATTGCAAATTCTGCTTTGGGAAAAGAAAAAAAAAGAGGAACATTATGCAAATGCCCCAACTGAATGTGGAACCATTTTTTCCCTGCCTCAAAGTTATGTTGAATCATATGACCAGAAAAAGAAAAGAAAGAAAAAGTTAAGTTGGATCACCAGTACACATAATTGAATCAATAGGGAAAAAATTGACATGACATGTGATTAATAATGTTTTGTTAAACCAGGCATGAAAAACCTACAAAGATTGATCTAGTTGATAAGGACTGAATTTGTGTCCATGAGGTTACAGTTCAAATCTCATCAAGGTTAGTGGATGATCTATAAGTACTTTTGTAAACACTAATCAAGTTTGAGGCATGCCCTGACCCTAATAAACCCCTAGGACTATATTCATCTAAACTTTCTTTTACCACAAAAAAAAAAAAAGTCATGAAAAGTTCAACTTAAGAATCTACTACTAATTTTCTGCTTTCAGAATCAGAACCATAAGGTGGCAAATGATTACAATTTACAGCTAGTTAACCAAATTGCTTGCTTCAATTACTCATCTAATATGGACCCCTCTGCTATCCCATATAATGTTTTGCCATTAAAAGAACAGAAGAGAGAAGCAACCACAACGACAATCCTCATACTTCTAAAATTAATATACTACAATTTCATTATCTATTTACTTTAGTGTGTTCAGAGTTCCAACATGTGCATTGCCTTCAATTATATGCCTGCCTGCCTGCCTGCCTGCCACTTAGAAATGATGGCATCTGCCATCCACATGTTCTCATATAGCATGAGATATACTAGACCTATATAATACATAGCTTTATTCTTCCAATCTGCAAAGGTTAACTTCAAGAAAGCATGTCAACAGTTTGCAATATTTCTTCTAAAGCATCCTTTCATAGGGACATATACAACCTCCAAAGCACTAATAGTCCCCCCTTTGAGAGAAGCAAATTCTGTTCGAATACGCAGGATGACCAAAGAAGCCTAAAAAAGTTTACACTCAATGAATGGTTTCCATCACATGAATGTTTACTAGGCAGTGAAATGAAATTGTCTCGGAAAGAGTAAAGAGACTTTCCCTCTACGACCATTTTTTAGTATAGCAAGCCAAAAATTTGCAATGTTGCTTTTAAAGTGGCCTTTTATAGGGAGATTTTAATGTTAATTGTAGAAATAATCCCTTTAAAATCAAGAGATGGAAGTACTCATCCAATAAGCACGCAAGTGGTTCACTGTAGGGAAATATATATCTTAATAGTTGGTTTACTTAAATTAGTAGTTTCTGCTTTCTATCACTAATTAGTGCTTACATCTCTGTTCAAATTGCAACATGTCTAATTCTAGGCTAAATTTAGATTAGCTTAAAACCAATGACAAGAATGCCAAGTTCTGTTAAATATATAGGTGCTTATGGAGAACTTGAATAACTTCCATAAAAGTGGAGGTGCATAAATTAATTTTAATTTATGTGAGATGTTTGATTAATTTTACCTCCTTGATTCGTTTTGTTTTTTTCTCCTATAACTGCTTGTGGAAAAGTTTATCCAAACTCGCTTGTAGTCACATTAGTTAAACTTTAATGATGAGTTGATGATATTAACATTCAACTGCTCACATGCCTTCAGAAATAGTTGAGAACACCACTTTATGTTTCCCTTTGAAATTATGCAATGCAAGTCTACTAAATAGTTTGCAACTGTATTGGTGGCTCAAAGGCGCAGCAACACTGTTCAAGCTCCTCTTCAAGCAAAGAAGAACATCCCTGGAAAGAGGTGACATTGGTTGGAAACATGGGGTTGATGTTGATGGGAATGGGAAAAGAGTTCAAAGTAATTACTGTGCAAAGATTGTTAGAGGTGTTTTCAAGTTCAAGCACCACCTTGTAGGAACTAGGGAGGATTCAAAGCCTTGTCCTACTATGCCTAATGAAACTAAAGCATTGATGATGAAGGTTTGTGCAGAGGCTATAGTGGCATCTCAAAAAAGAAAGGGTTTGGTTGATATGGTTGAAAGTGAGGATAAGGGGCAACATGTTCAAGTGCAAGCAAGGGGAAAGAAAATTAGTAGTGGACCTAGTGGTATTCAAGCAACCCTTAACCAAAGATGAAGAAGAACATCAAAAGGGATATTGATGAACAAGTTGCTAAATTTTTTTATACAAGTGTCATCCCCTTTAATGCGATTAAGAATCTGGGGTTCATAAAAATAAGTGAGGAGATTGGACAATATGGAGTTGGTTATAAACCTCCATCATATCATGAAGTAAGAGAGACGCTTTAGAAGCAAGTTTAGGTAGTGAGTCGAGTCTACCTAGCTGAAACGAGTTTAGGTAGACTATCGAGTTTGACAACCTTGGTCGCAACAAACCTCAAACCTGGAAAGTTGCAATTGCGGTGCGGATCGCGGGTGAGATTCTATCCTATCGTGGGATAGAAAATAGAATTAAAAAGATATAATCTAGACAAGTAAATATGCTGGAAAAATTACAAAACAATGCAAACACATCAAAATTAAAAATTAAACACATCAAATTGCATAAATCCAAATTGAAAACAATCATAACACATGTCCCAAGTATCCAAAATAAAGGAAAAAAAAGCCTTCTAAGGCAGCAAAAAAACTAGGATAAGAACTAGCAACTAGGAAGTACAAAATACAGTGGTGGCTAGAGGACAACCACTCGCCAAGGACAGAGGAACCAAGCGAAATAGAAAAGGAGCGGGAGAAACAAAGCAGCAAAGGCGCTGAGACCAAAAGAGGAGATGAGCGAAAGAGTGGTGATCACAAAGGTCAACTGAGATGCATGTCGTGGCCGATGTAGTGATGATGGAGGGGCAAGGCCAGCAATGGTGGGCGTGAGGGTGGGAGGGAGACGAAGGGCAAGAGACTAGAAATAGAATGGCGTATGAAATATAAGCGCGGGAAGCAGGGTTTTATATTTTAATTATGTTTAAACCAAAGTATTTTTAATAAAAAAAATAGTAAAATAAGTTTACCAGGGCATTTACAAAAATACCCTTAATGAAATACGAAAAAAATGACACCGATTTTTTTGGTGTCTTCCCTTTCGCGGATGCGAACAGGGAACCCTAGACCTGCAAGGCTGCCTACCCCTGAACCACGAAGCATGCAACAGGAAACACAACCGAGACGACATCCTTGTAGTATCTGACCCCCGCGACGTGACATCTTACCATGATCTCAGCGCAATCGCACTTAGATTCCAAATGCATAATCCGTAGCTACAAAACTAATATTATCTGATACAAAACATTATGTAAATTCATGAATTCATAATCTAAAGATTAAAAAGCCACAAATCAAAGAAACAAAGATATATAGAAATAGAAATAAGTCATAGAATCGAGTCCCTTTTCTTATGCTGAAAGTTCCTCTATTTTATGTTACAAAAAAAGAGTAAAACAAAGGAAGAAGAACAGTAACAAGAAATTAGTAAAGAAAGGAAGAGAAGTTGAGATGAGATGTGGCAAGTCAGGGACTGCATTCTGAAGGCGATCATGGGTGGGTGTGAGGAAAAGAGAGAAAGAGACAAAACAAGACAAGGAGCGAGAATGGGAGGAGTCGCATATCAGAGGAAGGTGAGGTGGTCCTCGTCTGAAATGAAGGTGGGTGTGGTTGCTGGAGGCTGAACGGAGGGTGGGTGAGCAAGCGGAGAGAGTGGGAGATGAAGTAGAAAACTGAGAAGATGAATGGAGGCTTGAATTGAAACAACACAGTTTGGACACCTAAGAAGAATCACCCGCGATTGGCCGCGTCTCGCAATTCCGAGATCCTAACCTCCCCGCATCAAGCAACGCAATAGGGGTTTCCTGCCAGCCGTGAAAACACAAGTTAACTACTATTTTCCCACTTATTAGTAGTTTAATCCAGTCTATAAGTAGCCCTTTCCGTTGACACATCTGTCAATCAGAGCACCCATTGATACGACTCAAGCACATCATGAGAGCCTAACTCAAAAGACTAATCCATTGAGTGGGAGAGCCTTAGAGCATAACACCACATAGAATTCCCTTGGTTACTCAGTATGGCACTCCCATATTCAATCACGGAATATGCAGAATAAAGGCCAGTCAAATGACTCTTTACACCAATGAACTTTAAGAATAAACTGATTCGAAGGACATAGAAATAATCCAGTTGCTGGTATTGTGTATTACAAGAAAGCCTATATAAAAACTGAACTAGACCCTACCAAATCACCCATCATGTTAAGAAATTGTTTTACACAATATTCATGGTACTCAATACATGTGAGATGCGATCATGTGACCTAATAAATAACTCAATAACACCAACCACTACTATAGGGTTAAATGTTCTTTATTAGTTTAAGCAATGCTCAAAACGATTTTAATGACGTTTCATTTTTAAAATAAATAAGAAAAAGATTGGGAAGCAGAATGGGGACTTACGGGGGGGAAGCAACGGACGCCAAGACACTTGGGAGGAGGAGTTATCTCGACCACTTTGTATGGGTGGATGCTACCTCGTTCTCTGTCTCTGTCTTTCTTCCCACTGCACGAAACCTCAAACGACATCGTCTGCAAAAAAGAGGAATGAACAATAATGATGGAAAACGAAAAGCAGTTGGAAAAGGGAAGGTACCTTCTGGTATGAACGGAGACCCACGTTCCACGACGCCATTGCCAAGTTCGTGAAATGTTTCTCTTCTCTTCTCCACAGGCAGGCAATATGGCAACCGCAAAGCCAGAAATTTTACAGATTTTTTTTATCGTGGGACAGGGACACCACAAACAATGCTCCCAATTTTCCTTTTTACCTTAAAAATAAAGGGCTTTGCCACGTTTATTATTCTTTTTGGACGACTTGCTATGTGTCTTTTATTAAGGATGACTTGGATTTTCTAAAACTTAAAAAACAAAAACTAATCAAAAAATATAGTTAATATTGTTAATTTTTATTAAAAAATTATATATTTTTATTTTATTATCTTTTTATTTATTATTTTAATAAAATTTCACTTCTAACATCAGGAAATTTTTAAAAAAAATAATTAATATTTTTAAAAATTCTAAATAAATAATTAAATAGAAACAAAATTGTAGATTATGAAATAGAAATGGATGGAGCATAAATTGTATATGTAAAGTGTAAACTATAAAAGTGAAAGAACATACTCATAAAGGTGTCAACACAATAAAAAAAAGATAATTTAC
This sequence comes from Clitoria ternatea, assembly GCA_037962975.1. Taxonomy (NCBI): domain Eukaryota; kingdom Viridiplantae; phylum Streptophyta; class Magnoliopsida; order Fabales; family Fabaceae; genus Clitoria; species Clitoria ternatea. Next base: position 82,075,303 of record CM075672.1, read on the forward strand.
AAATACCACCTACCATTTTATTCTGTATTATAAGCCATCCTAAACTAATCCAATAAGTGATAACCTACCCTTTTTACAAACCACCATTAAGTAAGTGTAATTGCAATCCATCATGATTAGTATGTTTTCTTGGTTTTCCTTGTTTGGATAAATAACTCGCCCTAAAACTTGATAATAAAATCAATGCATACATGTTAAGTCTCTCACTAGTGCAAAAAAGGGATTTAACATCGATTTTTTTGGACATTTCACATTGGTTTTCAAATCGATGTGGATCTGGCCGATGTGAAATATAGGGACATCTCACATCGGTTTCTAAGCCAATGTGAAAAAGAGATGTAACATCAGTTTTCTTAAAAAACCGATGTGAAATCTAACTTACCGCAACGGTTTTTTAAAAAAAACAGATGTGAAATGTGTATTTCACATCGGTTTTTTGTAAAATAGTTATGAAAAAGTAGGAAATTAACAACGGTTTTTATACCAACCGATGTGAAAGATTGGATGTCTAACAACGTTTTTAATAGAAACCGTTATGAAAGGGGGACATATAACATCGGTTTTTATAAAACCAATGTGAAAAAGAATGATATATAACATCGATTTTTTAAAAAACCGATGTGAAAACTTGATTTTTTTTAAATTATTTTAATTGTTTTATAATGATATACGAATTTTTAAAGAAACTGGACATATGATTTCAGCATTCATCCCAATTATATTCATTTTTCATGTCAATTCCTGGGCATACATTTATACAACACATAGAAAACAAATATATCAACACCAATTAAAATCATATGTCAATCAATATATATAACACCAAACATTGTTTTATACATAGTTTAGGTCAGAATTTAATACATAATATAGACAAAATTTAAGCACTTGTGTTGATCATAATTTAGCTACTTGAAGAAGATATCTTGCCCAACGCTTACGAACCACATCAATTTCATCAGAAGTGAATGGTTCCTTGTTGCTAAAAACCTACAAGTATGCGATGTCAGAATATGCATTTAACTACTAGAAAATGCTTCCTTCTTTAAACCATTTCAATATCTGTCTCTAATCATCCTTAATGTTTCCTATTATGACATTGAGCATGTGCCCCATGACATAATAACCACAGTGGTTGCTGTGACACCCCAAAAATAGGGGTAAATTTTTCGCGATTTTATATTTATTAATCTATAAAACTTATGAGTGGTGAAACCATTTATCAATTACCCTGGATCTATCAGAGACCTATCTCATATATGAAGATATGAGAAGGTAAACTAAAGGATTAACTTTTAAGAATTCCATATTTAATAATAGCGGAAGTATAATTAGTAGAATAGTATTATGGAATTAAATTTTTAAGAGATCATTTATTTTGAAATTAATAAACCAAGGTTATTCCAAAGCGTTCATATAGTAGGATAGGATCATGGATTATTAATAAGAAAAAGGAAATTAACATGTTTTAAGCATTTTGGGAGAATCAGGTCCTCCTCGCTCAAGCGACATCCCAATTCGCTTGAGCGAGCTTAGCATAGCACGCTTAGGCGAAACATAAAATGCTGAGCGAAAGAAGAAAATAAAGATTCAGGGGTCACTTCGCTCAAGCGAACCCCAACTCGCTTGAGCGAGTATTGAAATCCTCGCTTGGGCGGAGCCAGCGAGCGTAAGGCGAAAAACGACCAGAACTCTACCCACGCTCACTCGCTTGAGCGGAACCAATTCCGCCTGAGCGAAATTACTCCCGAGAGCAATTTCCTGATAAACCCGAGAGCAAACCTGAGACCAAGACCCCCCTCGCTTGGGCGAATCCTCAGCTCGCCTGAGCGAACACCAACCAAGGTCCAAACTCTGATTCTAATGCGATTTCGCTTGGGCGAATTACACACCCGCTCGAGCAAAAATGGAATAATGGCCTAACTCTGATACTGGGACAATCTCGCTTGAGCGAGTCCCTCTCTCGCCTAAGCGAGAATCATCCAGAGACCGAAAATTCGACACAGGGCATTTTCGCTTGAGCGAAAAGACCTCTCGCTTGAGCGAGTTTAACAGAAAAATAGGGGAAATGCAGAAATCACACAACTTACTATACCAAAACTCATTCTAATCAATTCTATTCAAATTTAATACTTGGTACATATCCTACTACATATTTAAAACTTGTTCGAATCAATCATATCTGTAAATTTCCATTACAACTAATTTAAGTTACAAAGATCAACCCAATCATCATTATACTTCTCAAAACTAATATTTCAAATATCAACTTCATCCATTCATTCATAGGGTCATAATTAAAAATGGGTCATAAACATATGATCTCATTTTCCCCCATGACCTCCCAAAATCACTATCGTTTATACACATACATATTCGTCAATCATACCATTATTTATTCTAATCCAAATTATGCAAAACATAGATGGTGTTATACACCTTACATCCATTCTACATAATCACCATATCAAAACATTGCCGGCCAAGGCATTCTTTTACCAAAATGGAACTTTCTTCACACTTCTCCTCCTCCAATAGCTCCAAAGCCATACCTACAACACAGGAGCTAAAAAAATATACCACAGGGAGAGTGAGTATACTTTCTCAATGACGAAAATCCAACAAATATAATAATATATGCATGAATGCAATACAACTATCTCCTTCTCAAGAAGAGTTCATTTAATATCAAACATACAATCAATAAATCTTATTCTAACACACTTATCCCTTAATTCTCTTAGAATCACGTCTATCAATTTCACCATTACAATTTAGTAAGTGAAAGAGAATTTCCATTCATATCTCAACAGCAAAGTATCATACTATACCATGCTTTCAAATTAATGCTCATGCTAATGTCATGGAATGCATATGCACGGATCCGATTTCATTTCCTCGGGTGATCGCAACCACCATATCATATACTCATTCTCAATGGTTTCCCGCCTCGCAAGGGGTACTCCCGCCTCATGATCGCAACCATGGGCATTATAGGTGCTCGCAAGCCCTTTCATCATATCAATAGATTTTCTCGTGATCGCAACCACGTTCAACAATTCACATAGGTTTCCCGCCTCGCAAGGGGTACTCCCGCCTCATGATCGCAACCATGGGCATTTCATCTCATTGGTCCCGCAGGGCCTTTCATTTCAATTCCAGGTGATCGCAACCACCGGTTTAACAATCATAGGAACTCGCAAGCCCTTTTTCATTTCCATCATCAAGTGATCGCAACCACTTATCAACATCATCATGATATGCATGTTATGCCATGTATACAACAATGCTCATATATGCCTCAAGCTCATTAACTTATCTTACCCTCTCATCTAGGGTACATTCATTCTCAACCACATAATTTCCCACCAAATCATACACAATTTACTTCACATACATATAATATCACCTTTATCTAAGCAAACATGTCATACTACATTAATACATACATTATCATCATAATTCTCATGCATTTAGAAAATACACCCCTCTCCTACCTCAGGAGAAGTAGACCTCTGGGGTTGATGTTCCCGCTTCACCAGTATTGTCAAGCCCTACACCAATCAATTATAGGGCCACATCAATTTTTCATTCAAATACCAATTTAATATACATATACATAGGTGTACACATGATTCTTATCATGTGGAAATTATTTATCAATTTCATTCATTTGTTTACTTAGGCTTCGGGAATTCCTTCCCTTAAATTACAATCCATTAGTATTAAAAGTTACAACCTAATGGATAAGTTATTCCATCTATTAAGTCCCCACCAACACCTTGGTGAGTTTCGTACCCACAATGACTTCAAATCAACTTTATCCTTATTTAATGTGTCCACCACATCATTTATATTACTCTTCCTATCAACAATTGCCAACTTCTTCAATAAATGTTATTATCTTCAATATTTTACTCTTTCTCCAAAAATTCAGGTTTTAGGTTTTCACCAACCCACCAACCTTCATAAATGCTCATATACCTCCTTCTTTTCCCACTATAATTACAACTACCTCACTTATCACTCAAAAACTTGTATTTATGTCAATCCTCCTTAGAGTTCTCATTTTGGAACCCTCCTCAACAATTCTCATACATTTGTTGTGCCCTAACCTTAAAACTACCATTAAACTTCAACTATATGCTTATATACATGGAAAAATGGTAATAATTTTACCTCAAGAGGAGTAAAGAGTGAGTTTGCAAAAGAGGAGAAAATCCACACGAATTTAAGGAGAAGGAAAGGAGAGGATACTCTAAGCTCCAAGTTCTCCTTAAGCTTCTTGAAAATAACAAAGGAGGAAAGAGATGTATTTCACTTTTTAACTTAGGGTTCAAGGGGGAAGGTGAAGAGGAAATAATGAAGAAGAAGGAGAAAGAAGGAGTGAAGAAGTGTGTTGGCGTGGGAAAGAAGAGAGTGCTACGGAAGTGAGAGTGAAAAATATGAGTTTGGCTTTAAAGTTGTTAAGCTTCATTAAACTCTTTCGTTTTTTTTTTAACAAACAGGTTCCCCGTTCGGGCTCAAAACATATTCTAAAAATTATTCCGAATATAAATTCGGAATCCCAATAACATTATCTACGGCCCTGACCAACGGCATCTCAATCGGAGATACTTGGTCCGACACCTATATTTTATCCGGGTAAATTTTCAACTCATCCGACCACTAAAATTCACCAACAGTTTCGAAAAGTCTTATTTTGATCGTTTCAAGAATTTTGGAATATTTATTAGCCCATACTTAATTATCCAACATTTATTTTCCTAATTTATCTTCCTATTTTAAAAATTCAGGGTGTTACAATCCACTCCCCCTAAAAGAAATTTCGTCCTCGAAATTCAACTTACCGGATTCAAATGCATGAGGATACCGCTTACGAATATCATCCTCGCGTTCCCAAGTAAATGTTTCTATATCTCCATGCTTCCATGCCACTTTTACTAATGGTACCATTTTATTCCGCAGTCTCTTCACGGAATACTCAACAATGCGAACAGAAACTGGAAGGATGGATAAGTCATCTTGCACCTCAAGATCATCAACAGAGATCACGTGTTGAGGATCATGAACATACTTTCTTAACTGAGACACGTGGAATACATTATGAAGATTTGCAAGCTGTGGAGGGAGTGCAATCCGATATGCAACGTCTCCAATCCGCTCTAAAATCTCATAGGGTCCAATGAATTTAGGGCTCAGTTTCTTGCTCTTCAAGGCTCTTCCTATACCCTTATCACGCGAAACTCGTAATAACACATGATTACCAACTTCAAATTCTAGTGGTTTTCTTCTTTTATCATAGTAGCTCTTCTGCCGGTCTTGAGCAATTTTCATCTTTTCCTGGATCATCTTGATCTGCTCGGTAGTTTCCTCAATAATCTCAGGCCCTAAGGCTAGATTCTCACCAACTTCAAACTAACATAAGGGAGTTCGACACCTCCTTCCATATAATGCCTCGTATGGTGCCATACCGATACTAGAATGAAAACTGTTATTGTAGGTGAATTCAATCAGAGGTAAATATTTTTCCCATGAACCGCCATGCTCCAAAACACAAGCACGCAATAAGTCTTCAAGACTTTGAATAGTCCTCTCAGACTGCCCATCGGTCTGAGGATGATATGCCGAACTTAGCTTCAGTTTTGAACCCATCGCCTCATGTAGGCTTCCCCAGAATCGGGAAGTAAATCGGGCATCACGATCAGAAACAATGCTTGATGGCACACCATGTAATCTCACAATCTCCCGAATGTACAACTGTGCGAGATCTTGCAAAGAGCTCTCCATACTGATCGGTAAGAAATGGGCACTTTTTGTCAAGCGGTCCACAATCACCCATATTCCATCACATCTGGACCTCGTTCTTGGTAATCCGGACACAAAATCCATGGCAATTGCGTCCCACTTCCAAACAGGAATATCAAGTGGCCTCAAAGTACCTGAAGGTCTTTGGTGTTCTACCTTCGCTTTCTGACAAGTAAGGCAAGAAGCTACAAAGTTAGCAACGTCACGTTTCATTCCAGGCCACCAAAAGTTCTTCTTCATATCACGATACATCTTGGTTGCACCAGGGTGGATGTTAAACATGCTTTTATGTGCTTCCTCCAGCACTGTGTGTCTCAAATTATCAAATGAAGGTACATACACACGACCATTTACTCGCCATATACTATCAACGCCTTTCACAAGAAATAGATTTTCCCCATTTTTCTAAGATCTTCGCACCTCTTGTAAATAATCATCATCTTTTTGTTTCTCTTTCACAAGCCCCAAAAACTCATTTCTTATTTTCAGGGTAGCAAAACATAACTTCTTGAAGGATTGAACTTCAGTTCCAACATTCAAATTCTGAAATTCTTCAATTAATTCAAGCTCTTTAGCCATCATAGTTGATATATGCAAGGATTTCCGACTAAGAGCATCAGCAACAACATTAGCTTTTCCCGGGTGGTACATTAACTTAAAATCATAATCCTTCAAGAATTCCACCCATCTCCTTTGTCGCATATTCAATTCTTTTTGGTCAAAAAGGTATTTCAAACTTTGGTGGTCACTGAAAACCACAAATCTCGAACCATACAAGTAATGACGCCAAATCTTCAAGGCGAATACAACCGCAGCCAGCTCCAAATCATGAGTCGGGTAATTAATTTCATGAGGTCGTAACTGGCGTGAAGCATAAGCTATTACACGTTCCTTCTGCATTAGCACGCATCCAAGTCCATGCTTGGAAGCATCACAATATACCACAAACTCCTCTTGTAGGTCAGGCAACGCTAAGATAGGAGCAGAAGTTAATCTCATTTTTAGCTCTTCAAAGCATTTCTCACATTCAACCGTCCATACAAAAGGTTGGTTCTTTCTTGTTAAATTTGTCAAAGGTCTCACAAGACGAGAAAAACCTTCAGTAAACCTTCGATAATAACCCGCAAGTCCCAGAAAACTTCGGATTTCAGTAACCGTCGTAGGTCTTGACCATGCCATAACGGCTTCAACCTTTGAAGGATCCACCGAAATACCATCTTCAGATATTACATGTCCAAGGAACTGAACGCTCGTCATCCAGAATTCACATTTAGAGAGCTTGGCATACAACTGGTTTTCTCTAAGAATGTTCAGTATCACTCTCAAGTGTTCTTCATGTTCCTCGCGACTCTTGGAATATACGAGGATATCATCGATAAACACCACAACAAAACGATCCAAGTATTCGTGAAAGATATGATTCATATAACTCATGAATACTGCTGGAGCATTAGTAACTCCAAAGGGCATCACGACATACTCATAGTGGCCATATCGCGTCCTAAATGCAGTCTTAGGAATATCTTCGGCTCTCACCCGAATTTAATGATAACCGGAACGCAAATCGATCTTTGAAAATACCACTGCACCTCTCAATTGATCCAACAGATCATCAATGCGAGGTAAAGGATATCTATTCTTTATCGTCAACTTATTCAATTGGAGGTAGTCTACACACAATCGCATGGTCCCATCCTTTTTCTTAACTAACAGAACAGGAGCTCCCCAGGGTGACACACTGGGTCGAACAAATTTCCTCTCAAGCAGCTCCTCAACTTGCTTCTTTAGTTCAATTAACTCCATAGGAGACATCCTATAAGGAGCAATAGACACTGGTTCGGCACCAGGTACAAGGTCAATAGCAAACTCAACCTCCCGTGGAGGTGGTAAACCAGGTATCTCATCAGGAAACACGTCCAAAAATTCAGACACCACGGGGATATTAGTGAAACTGGGATTACTTGTCCCATCAGTAAGAGATAGCAACACACAAAGTTGAATTATACCTTGTACATCAAACTGTCCCCTATCAAAAGAAGGGAAAATAACAGTCCGTTGCTGACAATCAACTATAACTTTATTGGTAGAAAGCCAATCCATACCAAGTATAATCTCCAATCCCTTCATAGGCAAGCAAATAAAAGATGCAACAAATTTTCTCCCATCTAGAAGCATATCAACATTATCGCACCGGTTAACCGATTTAAGACAAGTACTGGTTGGAGTGGTAACCACAAGAGCATTTTTCATTAAACACACCGGCAATCTCAATCGCCGAACACAATCCTCAGATATAAAAGAGTGGGTCGCACCAGAATCATAAATGACATGAACTGAATGTCCAAGGATTTCACACTTACTTTCAATCAGCTTTTCTGCTTGTGCTGCTTCCTCACCGGTTACAGCAAATACTCTCCCGGCATTAGGTTGACGATTTCCTCCATCCCTATTTCCATCATTAATATCATTACCGTTTCCTCGACCGTTGCCACGTCTTCCACCATTATAGCCACCTCGGCCACCACGTCGACCACCGTTATTTCCATTACCATGGCCTCGACCACCATTATAACCTCCGCGGGTTGCATGAACAGGCGCATTAGCACGATTAGTAACATTAGCTGGTACCGAAGCCGGTCTTACAAGCATGGGACATGCAGGACGGATATGTCCCACCTGATCACAATTAAAGCATACAACATCTTCACGATGCACACATTCTCGTACATAATGAGGTCCTCCACATCTATAGCATTTCAACCCATTTACATTTACATTTCCCCGGCCAAAAACATTACCACGTCCACCGCCTCTGGCTTGGACATTAGAAGGAGCACCTCTCAAAAAGCGTCCTCTTTTAAAACCCCCTTGTCTTTTGAAACTAGAAGCTTGACCCTTCAGCTTAGAGTCAAATTTAGAGTGTTGGAAGGAAGCATGTTCTTCATAAATGCGGCACTTATTCACAAGCACCGTGAAACTTCGAATCTCTTGGTGACATATAGCCCTGTGGATATCGGGGCGTAATCCATTTTCAAACTTCACACATTTAGATATTTCAGTTCCCTCTTGTTGAAAAGGAGGGTAGAATTCACAAAGTTCCTCGAACTTGGAAGCATATTCTTCCACCGTCATCGTGCCTTGCTTGAGTTCCATGAACTCGAGTTCTTTCTTGCTCTTATAACTTTCGGGCACATATTTCCTCATAAGTTCTCGCTTAAAGTTCTCCCAAGTTAAGGGAATCGCAGCAACATTCATTCTATTCTTGGCGAGTCTCCACCAAGTCTCTGCTTCATCCCTCAGCATAAAAACAGCATAATCCACTTTCTGGAGCTTATTACATTCAAAGCTGTCAAAGATCCGCTCAACATTTCGGATCCAGCCATAGGCTTGCTCAGGCCTGAATCCACCATGAAAGTCAGTAGGTTTTCGCTTTAGGAACATGTCAAGGCCCTGAGTACCTTGAACCACTATAGGAGCAGGTGGTCTTTCTGCCTCTTGTCTTTCACGGTTTTGCGTTTCAAGAAGATCCGCAAAACGATTCAAGGCTCTAGCTATAGCGTCATCATTATCTTGACAACGACGGGCCATCACAATGTCTAAAACCACAACATAAAATTTAACCAATATCAGTAAACTCATTCATAAAATTTCTCTATGATCTCACACTATAGTACTTCATCATAAAAATTAAATTATGGCCCTCCCCCATGGAGTCCAATATCAATCAATCCATATTAAAGCCCATATGGCAGCATCATCATATCGTAACATAGTGTGCATTTCTAATACATAAAAATCATCGTTGAGGGAGGATAGTGTGAAGAAGCTTGGCCGGACTTATAACAATCACATTCAATCCATCAATAATTCATACATAAATCAATCCACAATAACCATGATTCCTCAATCACATATCATTTTCCACTAATAACAGTAGCTAAACACAATAATACAGAGCAATTAATGCTCTGATACCAAGTTGTGACACCCCAAAAATAGGGGTAAATTTTTCGCGATTTTATATTTATTAATCTATAAAACTTATGAGTGGTGAAACCATTTATCAATTACCCTGGATCTATCAGAGACCTATCTCATATATGAAGATATGAGAAGGTAAACTAAAGGATTAACTTTTAAGAATTCCATATTTAATAATAGCGGAAGTATAATTAGTAGAATAGTATTATGGAATTAAATTTTTAAGAGATCATTTATTTTGAAATTAATAAACCAAGGTTATTCCAAAGCGTTCATATAGTAGGATAGGATCATGGATTATTAATAAGAAAAAGGAAATTAACATGTTTTAAGCATTTTGGGAGAATCAGGTCCTCCTCGCTCAAGCGACATCCCAATTCGCTTGAGCGAGCTTAGCATAGCACGCTTAGGCGAAACATAAAATGCTGAGCGAAAGAAGAAAATAAAGATTCAGGGGTCACTTCGCTCAAGCGAACCCCAACTCGCTTGAGCGAGTATTGAAATCCTCGCTTGGGCGGAGCCAGCGAGCGTAAGGCGAAAAACGACCAGAACTCTACCCATGCTCACTCGCTTGAGCGGAACCAATTCCGCCTGAGCGAAATTACTCCCGAGAGCAATTTCCTGATAAACCCGAGAGCAAACCTGAGACCAAGACCCCCCTCGCTTGGGCGAATCCTCAGCTCGCCTGAGCGAACACCAACCAAGGTCCAAACTCTGATTCTAATGCGATTTCGCTTGGGCGAATTACACACGCGCTCGAGCGAAAATGGAATAATGGCCTAACTCTGATACTGGGACAATCTCGCTTGAGCGAGTCCCTCTCTCGCCTAAGCGAGAATCATCCAGAGACCGAAAATTCGACACAGGGCATTTTCGCTTGAGCGAAAAGACCTCTTGCTTGAGCGAGTTTAACAGAAAAACAGGGGAAATGCAGAAATCACACAACTTACTATACCAAAACTCATTCTAATCAATTCTATTCAAATTTAATACTTGGTACATATCCTACTACATATTTAAAACTTGTTCGAATCAATCATATCTGTAAATTTCCATTACAACTAATTTAAGTTACAAAGATCAACCCAATCATCATTATACTTCTCAAAACTAATATTTCAAATATCAACTTCATCCATTCATTCATAGGGTCATAATTAAAAATGGGTCATAAACATATGATCTCATTTTCCCCCATGACCTCCCAAAATCACTATCGTTTATACACATACATATTCGTCAATCATACCATTATTTATTCTAATCCAAATTATGCAAAACATAGATGGTGTTATACACCTTACATCCATTCTACATAATCACCATATCAAAACATTGCCGGCCAAGGCATTCTTTTACCAAAATGGAACTTTCTTTACACTTCTCCTCCTCCAATAGCTCCAAAGCCATACCTACAACACAGGAGCTAAAAAAATATACCACAGGGAGAGTGAGTATACTTTCTTAATGACGAAAATCCAACAAATATAATAATATATGCATGAATGCAATACAACTATCTCCTTCTCAAGAAGAGTTCATTTAATATCAAACATACAATCAATAAATCTTATTCTAACACACTTATCCCTTAATTCTCTTAGAATCACGTCTATCAATTTCACCATTACAATTTAGTAAGTGAAAGAGAATTTCCATTCATATCTCAACAGCAAAGTATCATACTATACCATGCTTTCAAATTAATGCTCATGCTAATGTCATGGAATGCATATGCACGGATCCGATTTCATTTCCTCGGGTGATCGCAACCACCATATCATATACTCATTCTCAATGGTTTCCCGCCTCGCAAGGGGTACTCCCGCCTCATGATCGCAACCATGGGCATTTCATCTCATTGGTCCCGCAGGGCCTTTCATTTCAATTCCAGGTGATCGCAACCACCGGTTTAACAATCATAGGAACTCGCAAGCCCTTTTTCATTTCCATCATCAAGTGATCGCAACCACTTATCAACATCATCATGATATGCATGTTATGCCATGTATACAACAATGCTCATATATGCCTCAAGCTCATTAACTTATCTTACCCTCTCATCTAGGGTACATTCATTCTCAACCACACAATTTCCCACCAAATCATACACAATTTACTTCACATACATATAATATCACCTTTATCTAAGCAAACATGTCATACTACATTAATACATACATTATCATCATAATTCTCATGCATTTAGAAAATACACCCCTCTCCTACCTCAGGAGAAGTAGACCTCTGGGGTTGATGTTCCCGCTTCACCAGTATTGCCAAGCCCTACACCAATCAATTATAGGGCCACATCAATTTTTCATTCAAATACCAATTTAATATACATATACATAGGTGTACACATGATTCTTATCATGTGGAAATTATTTATCAATTTCATTCATTTGTTTACTTAGGCTTCGGGAATTCCTTCCCTTAAATTACAATCCATTAGTATTAATAGTTACAACCTAATGGATAAGTTATTCCATCTATTAAGTCCCCACCAACACCTTGGTGAGTTTCCTACCCATAATGACTTCAAATCAACTTTATCCTTATTTAATGTGTCCACCACATCATTTATATTACTCTTCCTATCAACAATTGCTAACTTCTTCAATAAATGTTATTATCTTCAATATTTTACTCTTTCTCCAAAAATTCAGGTTTTAGGTTATCACCAACCCACCAACCTTCATAAATGCTCATATACCTCCTTCTTTTCCCACTATAATTACAACTACCTCACTTATCACTCAAAAACTTGTATTTATGTCAATCCTCCTTAGAGTTCTCATTTTGGAACCCTCCTCAACAATTCTCATACATTTGTTGTGCCCTAACCTTAAAACTACCATTAAACTTTAACTATATGCTTATATACATGGAAAAATGGTAATAATTTTACCTCAAGAGGAGTAAAGAGTGAGTTTGCAAAAGAGGAGAAAATCCACACAAATTTAAGGAGAAGGAAAGGAGAGGATACTCTAAGCTCCAAGTTCTCCTTAAGCTTCTTGAAAATAACAAAGGAGGAAAGAGATGTATTTCACTTTTTAACTTAGGGTTCAAGGGGGAAGGTGAAGAGGAAATAATGAAGAAGAAGGAGAAAGAAGGAGTGAAGAAGTGTGTTGGCGTGGGAAAGAAGAGAGTGCTACGGAAGTGAGAGTGAAAAATATGAGTTTGGCTTTAAAGTTGTTAAGCTTCATTAAACTCTTTCGTTTTTTTTTTAACAAACAGGTTCCCCGTTCGGGCTCAAAACATATTCTAAAAATTATTCCGAATATAAATTCGGAATCCCAATAACATTATCTACGGCCCTGACCAACGGCATCTCAATCGGAGATACTTGGTCTGACACCTATATTTTATCCGGGTAAATTTTCAACTCATCCGACCACTAAAATTCACCAACAGTTTCGAAAAGTCTTATTTTGATCGTTTCAAGAATTTTGGGATATTTATTAGCCCATACTTAATTATCCAACATTTATTTTCCTAATTTATCTTCCTATTTTAAAAATTCAGGGTGTTACAGTTGCTTCCCGACGATTGTTTATTAGCCTGAAATATTAGGAACAAGTAAACTTTGCATCAAATTCTTAACCCTCATCAAGTCATGTCTAGGCATAAAGGCAACATAGAGTTAATGTAACATAGAGTGACTTACCCTTAGGATTATCCATTCAACCTTCTTCCTAATCATAGGTCGTGACCCTCCCAAAACATTACAAGCATCCAAGGCTCTATAGTATAAAAACAACAAACAAGACTAGAAAATGATATCAACTATCTAAACATTCAAGAATTCTCAAGAACACCTATAAGTTAACAAAACACCTACAAGTTAACAAAACACTTACAAGTTAATAGCACCCTTAATGTTTTTCCCTCGTTGTTTCCATAATGAGCAAAAGAAGACAATAATATTTTGTCTGGGACAAATAATGATCAATTGCCAATGGTTCCTGTCAGATTACAAAAGAAATAAGGAAGTTTACACAAAAACACATGTATAATAAAACTTGAAATTTAAGGTTGTACTAACAATTCATAATATGGAGCTAAAAAAAGCCATGAGAACTTGTGGATATCCTATGTTGAATATATGCCCGGATTTGATCTACACTATTTCCTGTGTCTTGGATGTGCTCAGGCTCAAGAAAGCTATAATCATGACATCCATTAATATTGCAAAGGTTGTGCAAATACCTAAAATATAAACAAACATAATTGGATCACAGATATGTATTTGCTTTAGACATATAAAAAATTAACTAGTAATAAACTCACATCAACCATAATTGTAGCACAGATATGTTTAGCATCTCTTTTCCCATTAGAAATTCCAAAATATCTTGCTGGGTAATAAAGAAAGAGATTGGAGAGTCCTTGCCTATGGCACTAGCATCTAGTTCTAATTGTATTGTTTCAGATCCAAGATTCATTGCTACAAAACACAACCTCCCAAGTGGATCACTATACTCTTCTGTTTCTTCTAAAGGTTGTTTTTGTGTAACTTTCTTAACCACATCAACATTGGCCTAATAAATCACAATTAAACAGGTATAAGTATTAATAAAATCATATATAATTAATAGTGGATGTAATTAAACAGGTATTATTGCTTGGAATTTCATACCTTATCCTCCGATATAATTTTAACTAGTCTTCTGGGCCACAAGATGAAGTGCTTAAAGGCTTCCCCCACTGTATATACTTCATTTGTGGGAATAGGTAATGCAACATCTACTTCCTCAATCCTATCAATCGATACCCTCACATGATCATTACTTATTTGCTTATGGTGGATGGTAGACCTAAAATTATACATATTGCCAACTGCCACCAAACGGTATAGATGATCAACATAAAGCTTGTATCGGTCTGGGACATGAGCATAATCTTGTGGAGGTAAATCATCTGGAGCATAACTCCCTTTTATGCTTAAGAGTACAGGATGTGAAGGCGTTTGTGGTGGTCGTTCAGGAATTTGTGAAGGTTGTTGCATTCGGGCTAGCTCCTAGAGAATTTCATGTTTCAGTTCCTCTCTAAGCTCCATCTTTAGCTTTTCCCTAAATTTCTTCTCATCCTTGATAATATTCTGTCGTCTTGAATGTCCAAAATATGTCTTTAGACCTACCCCTCGTCCACATGCTCGAACACGACCACTATGTTTTGGTCGTCCTAAGGCGATGGTCAATATGTCCTCTCATCCAGATGCCACAAATTCACCAACTGAGCTTCTTTGTTCCAAAGAATCCTGCAAAAATATAACATTACATTCATGAACAAATTAATTGAAATGATAAAATGATAATTAATTATGAATACTTATAATTGTCTCAGCAACAACATGAGTTTCCTCTGATGTGTAGCTTCCTGATTTCTTTTGTCTAGCTTTTTTCCATTTTTCATGTCGTAGTGGAGGAGATGGTGGAGAGATGATAGCAGTAGGATCAGACCCAGAAGCTTCCTGCCTCTGTTTCAACTTCTCTTCCATCATATTCTTTTCTAACAAGTTGTACCCTCCACAAGATAATAAGTGAGGATAACAATTCTTCTTTTGAATCTCTTGCGTAACTCTTCTTTTCTCCTGTCATTAATGATATGTAAATAAATGTTAGTATATAGAATAACTTATAAATTCCAATCATAACTAAACAATTAAGTAAAACTACCTAGAAGGTCAGATCTATCCTAATCTCAACAAATGATTTCCATGTGTCTTCATCGATTTATGGATAATCCTCTAATGGAACTTTGTCCCTTATATTCCCAAAAATATAATTAGTTGCTAGATATGTCTTGAAAGCTCTCCAACGCTCACTACAAAATGTTAGCAATTTCTTCTTCAAAGTGGTGTTGTTGGGAACATCATATGTGAGCTACATTAGATATAATAAAACATTATCAAATATAATAAAACATTTCAAAATTATAGTGGAATTACTTATAAAGTCTAATATTAAATAACAACATACCGTTATACTCTCCTAAATTTTCTCCTTTACACATGCATCTACATCCTTCCACTTATTATTCAAGATGCTAACCTTGCTACGTACAAGTAAGGCTGCAAAGCTAACAAATTTGTCCTTGTTTTCTCCAATAGGGTTCCAAGTTAACTCATCAAATTGGATGGGGATTTTTTAACCACCACTATGTGTAACTACTAGCTCCCTCATCCGTGTGGTACCCCTACTCTTCCGACAAGTCCCCTGGGTATTTGATG
Source organism: Clitoria ternatea (assembly GCA_037962975.1). Classification (NCBI taxonomy): domain Eukaryota; kingdom Viridiplantae; phylum Streptophyta; class Magnoliopsida; order Fabales; family Fabaceae; genus Clitoria; species Clitoria ternatea. The sequence goes on from CM075672.1 coordinate 82,091,327, forward strand.
TACTCTCAGGATGATCATCCATTTCCCTATTGAAAGAAAATAAAATAATTGTCAATTACATGGTTAAATAATATAAATTCAATAATATAAAACAAGTTTGAAGACTAATTTAAGATGTGTCCATTATATGCTCCCAAATCCCTTCTTGATGATCATTACGGATGGCATGAACATTGTCTATTTCATCATCATCATATAATGTTGGCATGATAGATGAGAAGGGAGGAGTCTCTATAATATCAAGTGTTGAACCATGTTTCTCATCAATATCCACCAAACATTTTCCATGAAGTGCAACTGACCACCTTTTGTTAGAAGGATCAGTTATGTAAAAAACTTGTTTTGCTTGGGATGCCATGATGAAAGGCTCATCCTCATGCGCTACTTTGTTAAGTTCCACCAAGGTAAAACCCATTTCATCTGTCTTTACACTAATGTTCCTGCTGGATGACGAAGTTTTCCATCTACTTTTCTTTCTTCAACATGCCACCTAAGACTCTTTGCATCATTCTTGTTGGCAAATAATCGCTTGAACCTTGGATTTATAGGTAAATACCACAAAACTTTTACAGGAGGATTTTTGGTACTTACATCATCACTAGATTCACCATTTTTCACCTTATATCGTGATTCACCACATACAGGACACTCATGTAGCTTTTCATACTCTTTTCTATACAAGATGCAGTCATTCGGGCATGCGTGTATTTTTTTATACTCCATACCCATAGGACATATAACCTTCTTCGCTTCATAGGTACGATTAGGTAATGTATTCCCTTATGAAAGTATTTCCTATTGCAATAACCCAAGTAATTCTATGAAATTTTTATCAGTCCATCCATTCTTTGCCTTCAGATTAACTAGCCTTAACACCGCTTCCAATCGCTTTAGTTTACACCCTGGATACAAAGGCAAATCCGCATCCTGAGTCCAATCATCATACACATGTGCTCTTTCAAAAGATTTGCGTCCAATGTCACGTATCATGTCTTCCAACCCATCGTTCATTCCTTCATTAACTTCTTCTGTTTCAGACACACTCGGTATCAACATTAATTCCCCGTGCCACGTCCATGTTGTATAATTCTTACAAAACCCATGACATATGACATGGTCTCTAATTTCCTCAACAGTTAACCGTTTTACATTTAAACATTTCACACATGGACAATAAAATCTCCCATTATTATTTGGAACATTTCTCTGAGCAAATTCCAAAAAAGCTTCCACCCCAACTGCATACTCATTACTTGTCCGTCTAGCATTAATCCAACTTCGATCCATTGGTACAAATGTTCTAACATCAACAACAAAACATTAATGGACATTAATGCCACGTGTATCAAGGTATGAATTAAGCAACATAATGTTCTTACTTGTCATAAAGCACCCATAATACATAAAGCACTATGAAATTATCATTACACTACATTAAGTTAAACAACACTACATAATGCATAAAGCACCCATTTTCAATACAAACATACCTACATTAAGCATTTACATGTGAAAAATAAGAATCATACACACCATTTTCAACATAAAACATAGATAATTTCATATTCAAGTTCTCTAAGGCATTTTAACAAACATGTTCAAGGTAAAAATTAATGGCACAAAAGCTTATTATCTAATGCACTTACACTCATATACATTACCCTACATTAAGTTAAACAATACTACATAATCCATAAAGCACTCATTTTCAATACAAATATAGCTACATTAAACATTTACTTGTGAAAAAAATGAGAACTATACACATAATTTTTAACATAAATATACCTACATTAAGCATTTACTTGTAAGAAAATAAATACCATACACATAATTTTCAATTCAAAATACTTAATTTCATTTTCAAGTTCTCTAAGGCATTTTAACAAACATGTTCAAGAAAAATTTAACTAGTGGTTCACTTCAACAATACATACATACCATGTCTAATGCAAAAACCCATACTCAATATAAAAAGTAATGATTTCAACACAACTCAAGTTCTCTTGAGTATTTTAACAAACATGTTAAAGGCAAAGATTAATGGTCTACTTCAACTATGCATACATACACATATTGAAGACCAAAGCTCAATTTCAACATAAAAAGAGTCAAACCAAACACATGAAGAAGATAGGGAAAGAAAAAGCTTACAAAAAGGAAGTTCAAGATGGAGTTGGAGAAGCTTCACACAAGTTGGAGAAGCTTGATGTCGGAGAAGACAATGAGCACCATGAAGTCATGGATTAGCAAGATGGAAAGCTGCCCAATGACATTGTACAAACGTTATTGAGAGATAAAGAACACAAGGAACAAACAAAGCATAAAGCTTCTCTATCGTAATGTACACATTTACGTGTAAAGGAAGTTCAAGATAGAGTTAGAGAAGCTTCACACAAGTTAGAGAAGCTTAAGGGGATGTTAGAGAAGACAATGAGCACCACGAAGTCATCGATTAGCAAGATGGAGAGCTGCCTAATGCCATTGCATAAACATTATTGAGAGATAAAGAGCACAAGGAACAAACAGAACACAAAACTTAACTCTGTCGTAATACCCACTTACGCGTAAAAAGAAAAATAAGGTCACATTCCACATCGGTTTTTAGAAAAACCGATGTGGCAACTAAACAATTCCCTGGTTCCTTAACGCGCGATGAGAAAATGAAAACCTTCCACATTAGTTTTGTAAATAACCGATGTGGTACACTTAAGGCCTGATGCTTTTAATTTTTTTAGAAAAGATTTTCCACATCGGTTTTGCAAATAACCGATGTGGCATTGCAAAAAATTAATCAGCAAATAATCGATGCTATATACATTGCGAAAAGATCTTCCATATCTTGTACTCATGAGGCCTGATGCTATACACGTTTTTAATTTTTTTGAAAAGATCTTCCACATCGGTTTTGCAAATAACTGATGTAGTATACGTGGAAACATTGAGGCCCTGATGCTATTATACACGTTTTTAATTTTTTTAAAAACGATCTTCCATATTTTTAATTTATTTTAAAAAAACTCTACCACATCGGTTTTGCAAATAACCGATATGGTACTATAGCAAAAAAATTTCGACGCTGGAGAATTAAAAATTCAGATCTGATGCTATTTACAAATAAAAACCGATGTTACTATTTAAATTTTAAAAAATGAAAATTATATTTTATTTCCCATTTTCCACATCGGTTTCTTAAAAAGCGTGGTCTAATATTCTTATGAAAAATTTTACATAATTTTAAAATTGCCACCGCATCAATATGTAACATCGGTTTTATAAAACTGATGTGATACTCTATTTCCATATCGGTTTTTATAGAAAACCGATGTGAAATGTTTTCCTATGTTTTATTTATTTACAAAAATGTCACCGCGTTTATATTTCATATCAGTTTTTTGTTAAACCGTGATGAACTCTATGATGTGAAATGATACTTTTCTACTAGTGTCTCCTCCCTTTCTGAACAAAAAAAAAATGAATCTCTTGAAAAACAAAACACAAATTGTTGGCACTTGGCAGCAAAAACCCAAAACAAGAAAAACAAATTGGAAATTAAAGTTCAACTTAGTACTTGGATAGTCATTAAGAATTTTGTCTTCAAAGTATCGAACCTATTTTTTTCAATTGCCTTAACAATTAACATCCTCCACAAATTTGGAATGTTTCGCACTTGTTGTAGAGGGAAGATTAATGTTTCAAACCGATTGATTTATCATGTCATTATGCTTCGCCTCTAGATGTCGGAATAGGGCTTTGATTAGCAACCATAGCCAAAAGAGATCAGGATTTGGATTTGTGTACTCACTACTCACTCTTTAGTCACAAGTGTCTTAATTTTGGTTGTAAATGTAACATCCCGAATTTTATATAAATGATTAAATATGAGGAATAAATAATAAATAATTATATATGGGTTGATTCATGTCCCAAAAAATTGAAAATAATTAAATTCGGATTTATTATGGATATTCATAATTTATTGGGACCTAATGAGATGAAATTCTACCCGATTAAAATATGAGTGTCAGACCAAGTATCTCTAATTGAGATGTCATTGGTCAGGACTGTTAAGAATATTATTGGGAGTCCAAATATGTATTTGGAATAATTTTCAGATAAAGTATTGAGCCCGAACAGAGATCTTGTATGTTGTAAAATGGAGAAAACTTAAGTAATGGGCCAAATTAAAATGTTAATTCCTCTCTTTTCCCTTACTCCTCACGACACTCTCTCTTTCCTAAGGCAAAGACATTACTTTTCTTCTTCTTCTTCCATTCTCTTCATCGTTTTTTCTTTCAAAAACCTAAGTAAAGATTGGTTCCCACTTTTTTTCCCAATTTCGTTTTCCACTCAAGCTTGAAGGAGATTGGTTGATTGAAGTTCTCTCCTCCCATTCTCTCAAATTTTTGTCACCCATCATTCCTCCATTGAAGCTCATTGTTGTTTGTTGGTGGAGGTAAGTTTCTCTTCTTTTCTTTAAGCTTGAACCCTTGGTTATGGGTTTTGGGTGTTGGGAAAAAGCATTAAACATGGAAACCCTAAGGTGGGGTGGCTTAAATGCAAACTTTTATATGCATGTAACATGGTACATGAAAATGGCTTCATGGATAATGGAAAAATGATGAGTGATGATGATGATTGTTAGGTTTTAATGGAACTCTAACCCTAGGAATTGTGGGAAATGAGTAATGAGGTTGTGAGAAGTGGTTTTAAGTGTAAACCCATGATATTTTGTATGTAGATGTTGTTAGTGATATAGGTTGATGGTTATTAGAAATGGTTATTGAGTCTTGATGAAAAGCCCATAGATTGGGATTTGGGGCTTTATGGCAAATCTTGAAAACATGGTGATTGTAACACCCTCGGTTAGATAAGACAAATCCTTCTGTAGGTTCATCCTATTTAACTGAGAGTGTTAACAGTTTTTAGAAAAAGTGAATATTTTTTTTATATAAAATAATGGCATATCAGTGGAAGCAATATTATATAGATCACATAGTCATTCACAAACTGCAAGTAATTGTACTCTTAACAGAATGGGGCACGCAGGCACCCTTAAATATTATACAGTCATCCGTCAATATTCAGATACTTATATTCTATTTAAGGAGCGTTCTCATTTGGTTCAGCATATTGCTGTTCTTCATACTCAGGTTCTTGATTTCCTAATTCCTCTGAAAATTGTCAACAGTAAGGGTGAGTATAACCCAAGACCCTGATTGGTTAATCCGGTGCGGACATAATCTAGTTAACAAATAATATCACATAGTTCATACAATTAGCATATTTATAACAATCAAGCATGTCGTCATGAAAATGCATGAATTGAATTTATTATGATTTATCTTTGATTAAGTCTCATGATGCATGTGGGCCCAATAAATTGATTTTTCTTCATCTCATTCTTTGGAATATCTCCATTCCAATCATCTAGAGCGATCAGGGTCCGCCCAAGTTCCATATGGTACAAATGAACTCATTGGTTCTCATCATTGATTTAAATATTTTTGGAACTTGGATCCCTACGATCATAGTTACACTCCGTCATTTAGTCAAAGTACACTAGAATTGCATCGTCTCACCCGGCTATCAGGCGCGACTCTGATGCCATTAGGTTGCCGTTCCAGTTGTACTCCCAAGATTCTTCATGGAGATCGAACGTGAGTGTCCTCCACTATACCAAGTGTATGCTCTAGAGGTTTTTCTTCTTCAAAAATATTTTCATGATGCGAAATGTATTTATTTTATCAATTGATTCCTTGGGTATCTTATGTATTTCCAGTCTCATCATATCATTCCCAAGTTCTTTGAATTCCATCAATTATTTAAACATTGTAAGATATCCGTTTATTATTTTAGAAATATATCTATTATATCTTGGTTAAAATTATATTCTTCATAAAGAGTAAAATAATATATTCTTTATGTAATTACTCATAATTAAGACGTTAACAATGTTAATAACAATAAAACTAACAATAGTAATAACAATATTAAGATTGATAATAATTAGAATAATAATAATAATAGAATAAGAATGATAATAATAATTATAACTTCCCAATAGTTTAAAAAACGTTTAAGAATAGTTTCTAAATGAAAATCCAAGCGAAAAACACTAAAAACATAGTTTTCCGAGTGAAACAAGGGTAAATCCGAGTGAAATAAGTATAATTCCGAGTGGAATCATACTGAGAAGGGTTTTCCAAACGATCTGGCTAAAAATCCGAGTGAAATTACACTGGAAAGCTATTTTCCGACTGAAACAAGTTTGGGTCCGAGTGAAAATGAACTGGAAGGCTGTTTTCCGACTGAAACAGGTTTGATTCCGAGTGAAAATCAGTTTTCCGCATGAATTAACTATGAATCCGAGTGAATTAAAACTGAGCAGAGTTTACTAAATGAAATTAATATGTTTTCTGAGTGAAACAGAAACTGAGAAGTATTTTCTTAATGAAATAACTTAAATTCTGAGTGAAATAAATTTCTGAGTGAATTAAAATATAATTTCCGAGTGGAATCAGTAAGAAAGAGTTTCATGAGTGAAAATGTTGGTGAAACCGAGTAAAAATGAATTTCTGAGTGTAATAAAATACGATTCCGAGTGACATCAGTCTCAAAGGAGTTTTCTGAGTGAATTCAATATAAGTTCCGAGTGAAACATGAGTTTACCGAGTGAAATTAGTTGAAAAGGGTTCTGTCTGAATAAGACACATGCTAGTAAAATAAATCCGAGTAAGATAATCCTGATTCCGAGTGGAATCAGGTTGGGAAAGGTCTTCTGGGTGAATTGACTTTATATACCGAGTTACATCAAACTGAAAGGAGTTCTTTTAGTGAAAATAACTGTTTGCTGAGTAAAATAAATTGTTTTCCGAGTGAAATCACTGAAAGGTGTTGTCTGGGTAAAACTAACTGTTTTCTGAGTGAAATATGATGTTTTCCGAATGAAATCAACTGGGAAGATGCTGACCGTGTGAAAGTAAACTAGGAAAAGTTATCCGAGTGCAATAAGGTTGTTTACCGAGTGAAGAATTATTCTATCAGAATGAAATACATTCAGTTAAGGTTGAATCCGATTGAAACTAAGCAAAACCGAGTTGTTATAGATGTAAAACCAGTCGGATTAACATAAAACAGAACCTGTTATCATTAAATCCATCTTCTATTCATAATTTTTCACTGGAAATCACATGGTACCCATGATGCTTAGTATTTTCAGTCCAATACAGTTCATATCATTTCACAATTCCTCACTGATTATATGCATTTAATAACAAATATATATATATAAATACAAATAATAACAATTAAGGCATTTAATTCACACAACACTGAATCTGTCCTGGAAAGGTGAGGAACAAGTTCCTTAACCCTTTCCTTCACTCGGTTTTCCCACAGAGCACCCAAGAATATACCCCCTTACCTTTATGGAGCTCCTAGAGGAGAAGAAGAGGTTCCCTTTCACTGTCTTGCACGAATTTCGAGTGAAACAGAAGAGAAAAGAGAGAGAAAGTAACTTGTAGGAAGAAGAATGATGGAGGTGTGTTTCGTGTGTGTGTTCTCTAAGAGTCCTTGCGTTGGTTTAAATAAGGAGAGAGTAAGTGGAAAACTAAATGGGGAACAGCTTTTGTGAGTGGGCTGCTAGTGGAGTGTTAATGGAGTGGCAGTGGAGATTTAAATAAGGAGATATGCTGAGTCAGTGCCCATTTCTGGCCGCCCACTAGCTATAATGCGCATGATTGAATTAAAATAATCATTAAAAGACAAAATTGAAGTCAATACGCACAACTGACACTGAATACCGAGTGAAACTTACACTTGGTTAATCACTATGCCGACTGGAATTCTTCTTCCGAGTCAACAATTACAAAGCTCGCTTGAGCGAGTCTTCAAGTCCTCGCTCGGAATTCCTTTGAAACCGACTCAGGTACTCAGTTTCTCACTCGGTAATATCTGTCCAGACCGAGTCCTCTCTTTCTCAGAGTTTTCACTCGGAAATCCGAGTCTTCATTCACTTGGTTCACTCGGTTTAGGCCAACTTCTTCAACTATATTTCCAAATTAAGGTTTATTTAAGCCATTACCTCTCGGAACAAGACCTACACGTACGACTCTCACTCGGTTTTGGTCCAGTAGAGTATATCTCACTCGGAATTGGCTCAGCCTCTTACATTTCTCTCGGAATGGGTTCCCTTTACCATTTTCCACTCGGTTTCTTAAGCAAATACATACGAAACCATTCGGAATCCTTCCCAATTGATTCCACAGCAAATTCCAGTCGGTAGGAAGCATTAAATCAACATAAACATAAGTATATATACATTCTTTCACTCGGAATACTTCAATCGGAGGAGTTTCCTTCGGAAAAGAAGCATTTGGCACGGTTTGACTCGGAAATGAGTCATTCCAGGGTGTTTTGACTCGGAATTTCACCCAGAAGTGGTTTTCTTGAACACACTTCACTTAGAATTGCTTCTCAGGTCAGGACTCCACTCGGTGGTAGCCCTCTCAGTCATGTTTTACTCGGAAAATGTAACGTTACACTTGGAATTTCATTCCTTCATTCGGAATTTCATTTCTTCACTCGGAATTCCTCTCTGTTACTCGGAACAGAGTCCTTTTCACTCGGTTTTTGCATAATTTCACTAATGATCCATATAAATTCTATTATTATGCACAAAAATGACATTTCTGAGATACCACAGACCATCAATAGGGTATATATTGACTTATTCTTACTTACAACTCTCCATAATTCAAAATTTACAAGGGTAAAACTTTTTCTAAAAACAGGGATGTTACAGTGATAACTTGATGTTAGAGTGATTTAGTATGTAGGAATGAGCTTTTAAGTGTGTGACATTGATCATTGATGATAAGGATATGTGAAACTAAGAGAATTGTAATGATAACTCTAAGTTGTTAAGTGTGTTTAAGTTGTGATCTTGTTATGAGAAGCTTGAACAATGAGAATGTGAGAAATGATAGTTATTGAATTTTAAAGGATCTTGACCCTAAGCTTTGGGACTATATATGTTGTGGTTATGATGGATTAGTGAAATACGAATATGACTTGGTGAGGTCTTAGACCATGTTGTATGCCATTAAACTTGTTGATAGATGATGATTGATACGGGCTAAGAGGGCTCATAATGAACTCTAAGTGACAATGTTGGCATTTGAATGATTGAGGTAATATGGAATGTATTTTAGATAAGGAAAAATGTGATATTGTTGATGTTGGGTATAGTTAGCCCTTGGAGACTTAGAGAACCTTGGTTTTGGGAAAGGAATTCCCAAAACCTAACATGAGTTTGTGAATTGGTGTTTTAACAAGTCTAGGACTTGATGTTGAACCCTAAATAATGTTGTCAATTACTTAAACTTGTGATGATACCTTGAGATGGCTTATTGATTGAATGCATGTATGTGTATTGTGTAGATTGTATTCCGGGCAATATGGTGGAACGTTTGGAACATGTGGATCATTGCGGTTTTTCTCTCAAGGTAGGAGAGGAGTTTACATTTCAATTGTATAAGTGAATAATTGATGGTTGATGTATATGATTGTCCTTATGCTTGCCTTGCCATGATTATTTAGAATGATGATTGATAATATGATGGATGATAGGCTTGGAAATTTGTTGAATGTTTGGGAATTGTATATATATAAGATGATGATGAATGTTTAGTGGTCCTTTTAATGAGCATGATTTATTTGTTGATAGAAACCTATGAATAGGTGAATTACTCAAAGATGTGAAGTTGTGTTTTATGATTTTCATGCATAATTAAGGAACTAATAGGGCTATATTGAGTTTTAGTGTGATTGAATTCCATGGAATAGTTCCAATAAAACCTATGCATAATTTAAAACTTGTAGAAACTGGAATGGGCCAATTCCATTAAGAATTGATCCTTGTGTTGCACAAAAATACCTTAAAATGAGTGAAACGCATTTATGCACATAAGTCCCTCATTTTTAGGAATTTTTGAGTGTGGCTAGTGGCCACGTATCATAAATGGAGTATATTTGCCGGTATCAAAATTTGGTGGTCATTACATTTGATATGAAAAAGATAGGGTAACTATAAGTTGGAAAATTTGACAATTGTTGTTGAGTTGCTGTCATGAACTGATATACTGCAGGTGCGAATCGATTCCCTTGTTACCTTAATCGATTCAAACACCTGATTCACCTCTGTTTTTACAAATTAGAACTCATGAATTGATTCCCAGGGGAGATGAATCAATTCATTCACCTGATTACACACTGACTTGGCATTTTCCAACGCATGAATCAATTCACCAACAGGTTGAATCGATTCATATACCTGATTTGCACTGTTTTTAGGCCTGGAATGCATGAATCGATTTAGGAGGGGATTGAATTGATTCACAACCCTCACTTTGTCAATTTTTGGACTTTAAGGACGCATGAATCGATTCATGGCCCTGTTATGGCCATGCTGTTTTTCTAACTACTGTATTTCCTTTACTATTTTTGGCCCGTTTGGGTATCTTAATGACGTTTTTGGCCTCCAACTTCTTCATGAAAGTTGTAGATAACTATGTTACGGAGGTGTGAAAATTGGTTTCACCTTAATTGGTGTTTTTTTAACTCTTATTAGATATAAAACACTGGACCCACTCAATGGTAAAACTCACATTTTAGAGGGTTTTAAACCCTACTTTTTATGGTTGTCAAATTGGGACTAATAGGTGATATTTGTGACATGTCCCACTATTTTTAAGACTAAAAATGAACTTTTCTCATGTTTTAATTTTGAAATTTATCATGAGCTTATTATTACCCAAAACCCATTTTTATGTAAAAACAAGAGATTGTATTAAGGGTATATGATGATGGTGTGTCTTGGTGGTGTTGATATTGATTGAGACATATTATAAAAACATGAATATTCACCACTAATGATATGATATGATGATTGATAATGAAAAGCAAATGTTATGGTTGTGTGACACACCCTTTAATGATGATGAAACTAATAAATGGACATTTGCATGACAATGTGTTTATGGTAAATCGATGAATCGGAGATGACATCAATGATGGATAATGATGGGTGATGTTGTTGATCATTTCCTTGAATAGAGGATGATTGTTATTATTGATGATTTGTTGAATGCCATTGTGTTTGATACAAGTGTGATCTTGTATGTGTGGTTTGAATTGTATTAGTGAATTGTTGTGAATGTCACACTAATACATGAAACAATGGTAATAATCAATAAGATGAAAATCCACTAAGAGATTATATGGTGATATTGATGAACGATTGATGGATGTTGTTGATGTTTGTGATGCCATTATGATTGTTGCAAGTATTGACTTACGTGTATAATATAAAGTATGTTGAAATGGAACACCACACTTAAGACTTGAAAACAATGGCTAAAACCAACAATGATAAAATCCACTAAAGATTGTATGGTGGTATTTGTAACACCCCGAATTTTATAAAAATGAATAATTGATGGGAATGAATAATAAATAATTGTATATGAGTGGATTTGTGTCCCAAAAATATTGGAATGATTAAATTGGGATTTATTATTGATATTTATAAATTATTGAGTTTAAGTGAGATAAAATTATACCCGGTTAGAATATGAGTGTCGGACTAAGTATCTCCGAATGAGATGCCGTTGGTCAGGGCTATTAAGAATATTATTGGGAATCCGAATCTATATTTGGAATAATTTTTGGATAATGTATTGAGCCCAAACTGAGAGCCTGTTTGTTATAAAACGATGAACTTTTAATGGAGAATTAAAAATTAAAACCAAAAAGCCCATTCTTCTCTCCTTATTTTCGTTGGGTTCTTGCTTCCATTGGCAAACACATTTCTTCTTCTTCTCTTACTTCCCTTCTCCTTCTCCACTTCTTCTTCTCTTCAAAACCCTAAGCCAATGGTGGTGCCTCTTCCTCCTCCCTCTATGTTCGTTCTTCCATGGAGCTTGAGGGAAATGATGTTGATTGAAGCTCCTTTCTTCTCCTCTCCCTCTCACTTTCGTTTTGGAGCTTAAACTTGGAAGAGAGGTATGGTTTTGACCACTCATGGTTTTTATTGATGGTTTTGGGTTATTGAAGTGTTAAGATGGGAGGTTAGATGTTGTTTTGATGAATGGTGGTGTGTGGAATCAATCCTAGGTTAGAAAAATTATTGGGGTGTTGAATAAAGCCATTAATATAGGAAACCCTAAGGTGGGGTGGCTTAGATGTGAGCCTTTATAAGCATTTAATGAGGCACTTTGGATTAATGTTTGATGGTGATGAGAAATAAAGGGATATTAATGAGTGTTGTTGGGTTTTAGTGAAACCCTAACTTTAATAAATTGGGGAAAATGTGAAATGTGAATAGAATATAGGTTTAATGATTATGAGAATGATATTAATGAAGAAAGATGGCCATTAGTGGTGATTAATGAGCATGGGTAAATGTTGTTGGGTTTTGGATGGAAACTCTAGCCCTAAGAATTTGGGGACATGGATATAATGTAGTTTGAAAGGTTAAATTGAATGTAATGAGTGATATTTAACATGTGTGTTGTTAATTTGGTGATGGCTTTAAAGAGGCAAGGATAATTTATGTTAAACTCTAAGCGGCAATGATGATGTTTGAAGGATTGATGTAATATGGGATTGTATTATGGAAAGGATGAGATGATGATGTTATTGGGTTTAGTTAGCTTTTAAGATCTAGAGGATCTTGGCTTTGGGAAAGGAATTCCCGAAGCCTAATACAATTACATAACTTGGTGTTTAGCAAGTCTAGGACTTAGGGTTGAGCTTTATGATAAGCTAGCAAGTATTTAAAATTATGATGGTTATTAATTATGTGAATATACTTGCATATGGTATGTAGATTGTATTCCGGGTGATGCAATGGAGCATTCAGAGCATTGGAACCGTTTGGCTCTCCCCTCGAGGTAGGAGAGGAGTTAACATTCAAATTGCATGAGTAAATTCGATAGTGATTGTTGTATGTGATGAATACTCATGCCTGCCTTGCCATATAGTTATTGAGATGTTTGGAATGGCAAGTTGATGATTATTGTGGATAATGTATGAGAATATGTTTGTTAAAGATGATGAGTTTGAATCTTGCATGATTAATAAGTTTCGAATGAAGATTTATAAGTATGAATGTGGGAACCGGTTGTATATGCCTTTTTATGTGTATGAAATGTTGGTGATATCCAAATTTGGCTTATAATGAGAACTTCCGAGTGAGAATGCTTAGAACGAGTTGCATAAGCTTTACATTTTGTATATGATGCGTTGGAAGTGAGTGAATTGGCTTAGAATGAAAATTTCAAGGGCTGAGTTGATTGAACTTTCGTTTTTGTTTGGGGTGCTGATATTCTCGCTCAAGCGAGAAGGGATCTCGCTCAGGCGAGGATCCCCTGTATTGATATAATGGTCTCTGGACCAATTTCGCCCAGGCGAGTGAGATTTCCGCTCAAGCGAGATGCATGTTATGCAATCAGGGGAGTTACTAGGCGAATCTCGCTCAAGCAGGTATGGCCACGCTTGAGCGAGCTAAAGAGGAAATTGACACTGGACACTTTTCGCTCAAGCGTGGGTGAATCGCTTGAGCGAGAGTGTGAAGTCTGATGATTGGACAGTACTCACTCAAGCGAGTGACAGGTATTGTTGTGCCTTGACTGAGCGTGATGAGTGAATGGTGAGCAAGTGAGATTCTGAACAAAATTTCACTCAAGTGGGAACCTTAGAAAAATAATTTCATGATGTAGTGAATTTCCGAGTGAAATTCCAAGTGGACTATGTCTGAGACAGGACCTTCCGAGTGAGGAAGTGAGTATAATTTCAAATAAGAGGTTTCCGAGTATGATATTCCGGGTAATGGAGTTCCGAGTGGGAATTCCCGAGTTCAAAGTAACTCATTCCGAGTGGAGTCCCTCCGTGTGTGTAATTTCGAGTGGGGATGGCACCGATTGGGGATATATGGTGTGTTTGTCCAGAAGTATTCTGGAATAACTTCACTCGTGTGAAAAAGAAAGGAAGTTGGTTTTTGGAATAAATTACCGAGTGAGAAAAGACTCGGTCTGGATTATTTTGCCGAGTGGAAACCCGAGTGAGTGATGGTCGATCTTGGAATTAACTTGTTGAGTGAAAGACCACACGAGAGAATAGTCGGTTTTGAAATAATTCACCGAGTGAAGATCGATCAGGTGTTAAGTCGGTGTGAGGGTGAATTACCGAGTGAATGACCGACCGAGTGATAAGTCGGCTTTAATGTAAATTGCCGAGTGAAAGGCTGATTAAGAGATGACTCGGATTTGGAATAAATTGCTGACTTAAAGACCGAGTGAGAGACGAGTCGGCTTTGATTAATTTTTTTGAGTGGAAAACCGAGCAAGATGAGTCGGTTTTGATTGAAATTGTCGAGTATAAACCGAGTGTTGGGAAAGATGACCTCTGGTCGGATTTCGCCCAAGCGAGTGGATTCCTAACTCAAGCGAGTGTATGTGGAAATGGCTACTGGAGTAATTTTGCCCGAGCGAGTGGCCGGGTGTGTGGTGTCTCGCCCAAGCGAGCAAACTGGGAATTAGATACTGGCTTGTTTTCGCCCGAGCGAGCTGAGACGCTCAAGCGAGATGGGCTATCTCGCTCAAGCGAATGTGGGCCTCGCTTAAGCGAGTTACCCCCTAATGGAATTTCCTCTTCCCTTCTCGGTTCTGATTGTATTGGCCCTTCTTTTCTCAGTCCTGATGGCTTTAGGCCTTTTTCCCTTATATTATTTGATACTTGAGGGAATGTATAAAGATATATATGCCTACGACATAATATGGTGGTGATGGATAACGAATAAGATATTGAGATGACAACCATAATGGGTAAAAATGAATGACGTTGTGGATCATTTCCTTAAATAAGAGATGACCGTTATTATTAATGATTCTGTGGCAAAAACATTGTGGTTGAATATGGATATCGAATTCACTATATGATGTGGAATATATATATACATGTGATGTGTTGAATGTAAAGTCAAGAACATGATGGTGATGGACATAAGTGTAATTGCCATGTATGTGAGGTGATGAATATGCCTCGAATGATTCCATGTGTGGATTGATATTATGATGTTTGCTATGCCTTTTGATATCCATGTGTGGGTTGTTGTGAATGATGTTTATGGCCATTGAATGCCAATTATATGAATGATATGCCTTGAGGGGCTTGTAAATAATTACATGATTATTGAAAATGCCAGATTAAATTATATCCCTAATTGAGAGGGTGAGATATCCTTGCGAGGTTGTTGGGCACATGCATCATTGCATTGTTGCATTCATGGCCTAGCATGGCATTGATATGTATTAATGTTGAATATATCACCTTGCGGGGTGCCACGAAGGGTATATCCCGGAGTGAAGAGGACGTTGTCCTATTGTAATTGAATTATTATTAAAGAATCACCTTGCGGGGTGCCACGAAGGGTATATCCCGGAGTGAAGAGGACGTTGTCCTATTGTTGTTGATTTATTGTTGAATATATCACCTTGTGGGGTGCCACGAAGGGTATATCCCGGAGTGAAGAGGACGTTGTCCTATTGTTGAATATATCACCTTGCGGGGTGCCACGATGGGTAGATCCTGGAGTGAAGATGATGTTGATTATATTGTTGAAATATATCACCTTACGGGGTGCCACAAGGGGTATATCCCTGAGTGATGATGGTATTGTGATAATTATTCTGAAGTGAATCACCTTGCGGGGTGCCACGAAGGGTGTATCCCTGAGTGATGATATTGTTATGATAATCATTGGGAAATGAATGGTATGGTGGATATGATCACCGTTGGTATGAAATCAGATCCATTTCATGTGCATTAAACAGTTGACATGTGCATTAGCCATAAGAGCATGGCATTTGCGATGGGATGACCACGAGTGATGAGAAACCCCTTGCGAGAAGGTATTGAGTGAAGCCTTAATGAATTAATGATGATAATAATTATGAATGCCCTTGTTGATAAGTGGCAATGTGATGGTGTATCTGATTGTGTATATGTTGTGCTTGTTTATGATATGAATTACGATTCATGAGGTTTGTATGCCTGTTATAATAATGAGATGATGAATGAATGATGATTTAATGATTTTATAGCAAAGCACACATGATTTTTGTATGCATATACACATGATCACAATATATATATTATTCGTCATTTTGAATGTATAACTCACTCTCCCATGTGGTCTCCTTTTTAGCATTGTGATACAGGTTGCCATGGGATGAGTCCGGATTTTAATTAAAGCTTTGGTGAAGGTAAATAGTGGTAGAGGAAGTGCCTTGGCCGACATCATTTATGGATTCTTGTGTAATGAATAAATTGTATATGATGATATAGTTGATTTAGAGATTTTGAGTATGTATAAGATAATCCTTTGAATTGATGGATGATGAATATATATATGTAGAATGTAAGAGATGATTTGATGTGTATTAGAAGGATTGAAATTGAATGATGTTCATTGATGATTGGGATAGTCGGGAGTATATTCCCGAACGTATATAAAATTAGTTATATCTTAGGCATTGCATGCTTATATAATTATGTAAAATGATGATGGTTGTCTATTAGGCTTATGATATGCCATTGCGTGCTTTGCCGAGCCTTTTCTCATATCGTCATATATGGGACTAGGCGTGTGTCCGGTATACACATTCTTCCGCTGTATACTCTATTATTTTTGTATACCATTATGGGCATTTTAGTTATCGATCCAGCTTTAGGTTATTTAATCTCACTCTTGGGTTTTCTGTGATTTGGGTCTTGATGTGATCATTGTAACATCCCGATTTAATAATTAATTGCCGAATGAAAATAAATCATTGAAATAATAATTGCAAGGTGGGAAAATTATTTATTAATTATAATTATAATTAACTTAATTAACTCAACTTAAGAAATAATGACTGGTTAAGAGTGATTAATTAATAATTGCTAGCTGATTGTGATTGGTGTACTGCTTCACACTTTCCCACCCCACTTCCCCTTCTCTCCGTGCATGCGTATATGGGCTACTAGGCCACCCTATCATTCATTTTCCCCCTTCAGACTTCTCTTCTTTCTGTTCTCTCTTCTTCCCTTCTTCTTCGCTCTTCATTCTCCTTCTCTTCTTCTTCTTTCTTCTCTGCTCTCTGCACCGTGAGCTCGCGACCATGGTGGCTGAGGATCAGAGTCCTCCTTCCTTACCCGACGAGCCAGAGAGGGTGAGGGTGTGCATTCCCTCTGCATGCAACCAGTCTTCTTCCCCACGGCTCCTTCGTCGACTTCCCTCTTTCTCCCTCTCCTTGCTCGAGGCTGCCGAGTCTCAGTGAAGATCTGCACCACGAAATGCTGCAAGGAGGTTGGAGCATTCACCAACGTTGTGATGGAGCTGCTCAAGAGAGCGAGCAGGGAACTGGACTGAGTGGAAGGTCAATGTGGTGCCCTGGGGGCTTGGGTCTCCCCGCTAATCTTGCATGCAGAACTATTTAAGAGTGGGAGTGGCTCGGAGTTCCTCCAAAGCCAAGTGTAATGGTGGATGACTGATGCAGGGTCATTCTATTGAGAACGAGTGAATGGGCTGAGCGGAGCAACCGATTGGAGCTGCAAGCCCTTGGAGCCCTTAGAATCTTCATCCCAGGTAGGGGGCGCTTGCATGTCAAATGCATGGTCCACGAACGGTACTGGATGAATGTACTACTTTAAGTGTATGCATGTGTCTGTCATGATTGTATATTATGCATGATTGTTGATCTTGGATTCCATGTGTATGATAAGTAGTTAGATAATAATTGCATGTAAACAAGATAGTGGTAATGTAGTCTGTTAGCCTTTCTGATATAGCCGAGTGAGATACATGGTTCTACCTCTGTTAATAATATGAGAATATGAATGTGTGACTGTTAGTTGATTCGTCCGATGTTATTACCTTGATTGTTCGATCACTGTGCATGTTGGTGTGATTGACAAAGTAAATATAGAGACCGTGTTGAATATGCTTCTACCTTGATGATTACGAAGGAGGTATCAGTTGAGTGATGTTGCTTGCTGGTTAAACGCATAAGTTGCATATGTAGGAATGGGGTGACCCGTGGAAGGTCATGAGCCCCGAGGGAATGACTTCCAGCTACAGACCTTGGCTAGATCCTGAGAGAACTCGTGGTAGCCGTAGGAGCTAGAGAGGAGTCTCGAGACGCCAATGGGAGGCCGGTACCACGCGGGAAGAGCTGATGGACGAGAGGCCAGTAAGGGGGGAACTGTAACTAAAAGTCATTACTCAAGTCGGATCCACAGGCATGCATGTAGATATGATGTTGAGTAGGATAGTACGCATGGCATGTGTTGGGTGTTATGAATGAATTCCGAGTGTGTGGATGCATGTGCATGTGTGAATAAAGACGAACTTTATGTAGTATGTATGTGAGTGTATGTTATTGATATTATTCTAATTTGCATGGCCTTAACTTAATCTGAATACGACCGAGTGAACGTAAGTGTGCGTACTGACACTGATACCGAGTCCTTGGCTGTGATTTTCTATGAAAAGCTTACCCCCTACACCATTTTTCAGTATGTGCAGGTCGGGCTCGGACGTGCTGACAGGGCCTCAAGTCTGAGTGTGGTGTACCCCGATTGTTGAGTGCTTATATTGTATTCATTATGTTTAGTCAGTGTAGCCTTGGCCGACTCTTATGGAAAATGACGATTAAGCATATTTGTTTATAAAGATTGATTAGGAGAAATATAGATATGGGTTACTTGTATGGAATTGTAAGTGTTGGTGAATATATATATATATATAATATTAAGATAATGGGTATTCCGAGTGTATGATTGTGTATAGACCTGTGTTGTATGTTGGTGACTTGTGTTGGGCTCTTTCCGAGTGGGGGATACGTATAAGGATTCTAAGAGAAACCCCTTTGATGAATTCTGAGCGGACGTTATAAATAATCCGAGCGAATTAGCCAAACGGTATTCCGAGTGGTTAGAATTAGAATAAGTCCGAGTGAGGATTTACTTAATGACTCCCTGAGCGAATAAGTTGTGGCGTGCCGAGTGAGTTAGCTATCATTTTCCGAGTGAATGAGTTGAAGGATGACTCTGGATTCCGAGCGTCTGGATAGCCGAGTGTGGCTCTCGCCCCAACGATCAAGGTACTCGCTCCAGCGAGCGTGGACTTGGGAAGACCTTGTGTTGGCATCGCTTAAGCGATTCGTGCCTCGCCCGAGCGACTGGAGCTGCTTCGCTCAAGCGTTTGGGATCTCGCTTAAGCGAGTGGATGCTGGTTTTAGGCTTCACTGAGTGTTTCCTTCTTCCGCTGTATGCCCTCTCGAGTCGGTTTTATTTTCTCTTGCCTTTCTTCTCTTATTTCTTTTGTTACCCGGTTGCTTTATGGTCTATTCGGTTTATTTAATTTCGGAAAAATGTTCTTGTCCTGGGTCGTTTTCATTTTAAATTTAGGATGTTTCATTTTGGTATCTGAGCAGACCGAAAGGTCCAAGGCCAAGGTATGCTTACCAAGTGTAAGCGGTTGTATGCATTGTGATCGAGTGGTCATTATTATTGTGATATTGATTTGTGGATAGGAGGTCATTTCCCTCCTGGTCCGATTGATTGTATGCCCTGATTTAATTGGTATTGTATGTGTTTGATGATTTGGTATATGTTTGACTATGAATGGTGTGGTTGTATGCCTGTGCCTTGTTGAGGAATTTTGAACGTGTGATGAATGAATAGTATATGATTTGCGGTATAAGGGATGTGTTAGCCTTAGTCCCTTTTACTTGAACCTAAACCCTTTGGAGTAGAAGACATAATTTGGTGCCTGTAATTAATTACACCCTCTATATTGCGTGAACTCCTATACTGTGCATGAAGATCCGAGTAATATATGTATGCGTATTTGTTGTGTGTGAGAGGTTAGTTTAACTATAAGTCAAAAATGGAGATGGGTGTTGACGTGGGAAGAGAGTTAGTGACTCCCTCCGAGTGAAAGGAAACCTAGGTAATCCCAAGTGAATGAGACAGTGTGATGCCGAGTGAGAGTTTACCGACCAGAAGATGACACCTAGGACTCTGAGTGAATCCATTATAATAAACCATTAAGTAGCTAGAAAATCTGAGTGAGAATGAGTGAAGAGGACGGGTGATACCGAGTGAGGAGTCCCTTTTAATCCGGGTGAAAAGAATGTGTGCACACTATAATGGTTGTTGAGCTCAATATAAATTACATGAATATGTGGAATGTTATTTAGAATAACATGATTGAATGGAATCCGATTGAATGAATGTATATATATAAATGTTATGGCCGGGTGCGATATGATGTTGTGGCTGTAATGCATGCTGTGGTGAATGATATGAATTGTATGGCCGAGTGTGAATTTGATATTCCGATTGGATGATTGAATATATATATGTGTTGATGCTGTCGCTAAGTGCAAAGTGAGCCTATGGTTGTGATTATATGGGATTATAAATAATGTAAGTGATATAGCCATGAATAATTGATATGAAATCCGATTGAGTTCCTGTATGTACATTAGTGCCGTTGCCGAGTCCGTAGTGTGTTATGACAACATATGTGAATGTGAATTACTTAATCCTGACTGAATTGCATGAAGTCGAATGAGTGATGTCATTATATAGCTGAGAATTGAGAATTTAATCCGAGCCATGATTTCGTGATGAATAAGATTTAGAGGAAATATTTACTCGGTGTTGGCTAGAAGCCGATTGTTATATTGCCGTCATCCAGTTTTACAGAAGTGATAAATAATTTTCATGCTTGTTGTTGCGTGATGTACCCTATGTGATGCATAATGTTGATGTAGATGTACTACTTCTAATGTGTATGTGAACTGCCATTAATTACCGTGTGAATTAGTATTAGTTGAGTGAATCAGGTCAGTGTGAGTCATGCTGTCCTGAAATGACTCGTCATGCCATAGGCATTGTGGCAGCGTACACGTTGTAGTGACTGTGTAATTGTTGTAACCATATAGGAATGAGACGTCATCCTATAAGTTGGATGCAGAAATTCGCAAGTCGAGCAGGCGAAGTTGTAGCTGCTTATGGTAATGGTGAGTCTTTCAGGCTGCCCCGAGTGAAGAGGGGAGTTGTATTAAGTAGATCATAAGTAGCTATGTATCAAAATAAGGACTGCTTAACCTTGATATGTTGCCTCTGAGAGGATTAGAGGTTGTTGGGTACGGAATGGCTACTAAAGGGATGATTAGTTATTGAAATAAGAGGGTGATCAATTTTGCCACTAAAATTAGAGTTTTATAAGTTAGCCGAGTGGTACTATAAGTTTAATAAGGAAACCTGGACCTTGAGCCAAGGTGTTCGGTAAGGTGAGGATTGCTCGGGAAAGATTAGTATGTTCCAAGTGTGTGAAAGTGGAGATGGTTCCGAGTGAAATCCTTCTGGGAGAAAGAACTGCTGAGCGAAAATTATGATGTTCCGAGTGAAGCATCGTTTTGGTCATCAATAAGGAGCTGTGTCCGGATGGCACTTCTGTGTTAGGCAAAATCAAAGTGAAATATGCGAGTCGTGTGAATTTCGAGTGAAGTGTCTCAGAGTGTACCACTTCCGAGTGGATGGTACCGTGTGGAGCGGTTCTGAGTGGAAAGGCATCGAGTGTGGAATTCCTAATACCCGTGTGATGTTCCACCAAGTGATCTTTATCCAGGAGAAAAGTACTTCTGGTCGGAAAATGGAACTTCGAGTGTGCAAGTTTTCGAGTGAATTACCCAAGGGGGAGTAAATACCGAGCGGTAAACTTATTCATAGCTGTGTTTGGGTGATATGGAGCTGCTGAGTTGAACTCAGATTTATATTTGGAGTAAGCCTGAATTCCGAGTGGAAATTTGGTAAATAGAAAGTCTCCGAGTGAAGGGTCTCCAAGAGGAGTAGATATCCAAGAGAAGGATTTATTTGAAATCGTACTCAGGTCAGCGTTTGGGACTGCTGGGCTTGGACTCGGGTTAGTTTCAAGGTAGGCTTGAATTATGAGTAAATTTTGCAAGTGGAAGGATTTCCGGATGAGAACTACCCTTAAAACCTCGATTGATATTTTCGAGTGAGAGGGCCGAGTGACATTCGTGGGTTATAGGCATGAAGTTAGCCAAAGGAATGGTTAAGAATCTGAGATGTTAGAACCGAGTGTGGTGCCTGTACGAGGCAAATCCAGGCAAGTGTGCTAATTGAAGCATATGGGAACTTGTTTGAGTGTTCATTTTGGTTAAGAAAGAAATTTTATGGTCGAAATTTTGGAAATCCGAGAGCTTAATCTGAGATGAATCGGTCGGTAGTGGGTATTATAGGGAGTCGGTAATGTTATTTACCGACTAGATTCTTCCCAATTGGTTGAATAACATCTAGAATGTGTCCCATGCGACCCAATGTTGAGCCTATGCTTTGTGTGAGCTCTTTGTCATGCCGAGTGACTCATTGAGTCGGGGAACCGGATGGTGTAAATACGCTGATCGGTGTTGAGAGTGTAAGGCCGAGCGGCCAAAGAACTGGAAAGTGCCAATAGCTAGGGTGAACTGGCGGAGTTGAATGGGGGTAACTACGTGGGAAATGGAATCCCGAATGTAATGAAGACTATGAAGAGCTGTTTTATTTACGCTGATTAGAAATTGCTGTCGCAACCTAAATCGCGACGGCGCGGCGAGAAAGAGAGAAAAAGGGGTGGAAATAAACAGAGAGTCGCCACCAACGTTTTTATTTATAGGAAAAACATTGGAAAAAACTAGGTTCAGTAAAGCACTGGTTAAAAATTGAGATTCAAGTTCGGGAGTCGGTTACGAGTAGGGAAGGTATTAGCACCCTACATCGCCTGTCCGAAAACAGTACCAAGATTGAAAATGCGCAACATAAATAGCCTTAAAAAAAAGGGTTTGTTTCTTCCCTTTTATTGTTGTATTTTTTATTTTAAAAAAATGACAGAATGGAGTGAGAGAACTGTACAAACATAGAATGTCGAAGCGAGGTCAATGGGACGTTTCATCCGAATTAAACTCAACTTCGATATAAGACAGAGAAGGGAAGAGAATGCTAATAAGGCGTCACGCCTAAATTATACATCCTTGAATAAAAAAGACCGGGATAGGAAAGAGATAAGCGGGACGTCCCGTCCTAAGTATCCCTCCCCTACGAATTGTGGCGGGGTTTGAACAAAAACTAGGGGGAAATCAACAAGACGTCACGTCTAAATTGATTTTCACGGAAATGACAAAAAGTAACAACACGAAAGAAATGCAAAAAGCAAGGAAATAAATCGGTAAAGGGAAATAAGAAAGATGGGCCCGACAAGAGTTAAAGTCCTGCTCCTACGTATTCTTGAATTATCAAGAAATTAGGGTTACGTAGTTCTGAGTGTTGTTCTTTTAGGAAAAGACTTGGGAAATGATGGTGGATGTCATTGAGACGGGGAACTCATACAAGGCGAAGTTCTTCGCACGTGTATGAATCCTAAAGAGGTTGTGTAGACGGGAGTGCTCCCGTACGACACTGTTTTAGAAAAGATTTGTTTCCCTTTTTTTTTTAATTTTTATTTAGATTTGAAAGAAAGCATAGGAAGCATTTATTTTCCACAGTAAGTTCGGAAAACAGAGGAAAAATAAGCAAAAACTAAGGGGAAGAAGAGAAAACCATGTGAGAAAGAGGGAAAAAACCAAGTGAAAATGGGAAAAACAGAGTGGAAATGGAAGAAACCAAGTTAAAAAATGAAATACCGAGTGAGAAAAGCATAAAACCGAGTGAGATTAAGGAAAACCGAGTAAAAAATGGTGAAAACCGAGTGGAATGGGAAAATTCCGAGTGAAATTGAGGAAAACCGAGTGGAAATAGCAGAAACCGAGTGAAACAGTGAAAATTTGACTAAAACAGTAAAAATCCGAGTGAAACGGTGCAAATTCGAGTGGAAACAAAGGAAACCGAATGGAAAGAGGATTTACCGAGTGAGAGTGTGGACTGCCGAGTGAGACTGACCGAGGAGAGGGATTCTGGACGGTGTGGAGCTGGCTTAGACGATGTGGTGTGGGTTGGAAGGAGAAGAGAGAGAAAGCTGGGCGGTATATGTGTATGGTTTGGTCTTTAGAGGGGGAGAGGAAAGGGAGAGTACGGTGCGAGAAGTGATGGAAGGAGAAGAAGAAAAGAATTGGTGTGAGAGAGAAGAGAGCACGAAGGGCTTTTTGGCAGAGTTTTCTTCCTCTGAATCCCTCCCTCAGCTGTCCTCCCCCTTGCCTATTTATAGGCTGGTTTGAGTGGAAGGCCAACTCAGGCTTCCACTTCCGAGTGGAATGCCAGCTCAGGCCTCCACTCAGAGTAAAGTGGGGGACAACAGCTGGGTGGGAATTTTTAATTCCCCCCACTTCCACCCCTGTTTCCCACTTGTCTGCCACCCCCAGGATTCCTGGATCCACTTGGGTGGTGGAATCCAAGTCAGCACAGTCTAACAGGGGGACCTGGTGGGAATCCGAGTGAGAATGGAAGAATTCCGAGTGAGAATTATGGAAATCCGAGTGAATGTTGAATTCCGAGTGTAAATGTTGGGAATCCGAGTGTAAATGACTCGGATCACCCTCTCAGTCAATTCTGAGTGGGAAAAGGGAAAGAATCCGACTGGGAAAATCATATTGGTGTTGTGCAATTGGATTGAGTCATAACCGAGTGAAAACTGACTCGGATTCCAACTCCTCTCCATAATCCGAGTAACCATTGAGTCGGAACCGACTGAAATAGGTGAAGTGTGACTCGGAATTGATTGGCTCGGTGAAGGTTTGAAGTATGGTGGAAATGGGGGCTCGAAATTGATTGGCCAAAAGGACTCGGGAAGGGTGAAAAAGGGGCTCGGAACTGGGAAAAGGATGGCTCACTCGGGAATGGGGGAAGTCACTCGGAACTCGAGTGAGAAAGGGGCTCGGAACTGGGAAAAGGATGGCTCACTCGGTGCTGACTGAAATGGCTCAGTATTGTGTGAAATGTGACTCGGATGTGCTCACACATCAATTCACTCGGATACATTCGCTCGGGAATCCTCTTCACAATGGTTTCACTTAGAAACTGGTGGAAACTTTACTCAGAATTGATTGAATAGTATTTTACTCAGGAACCAATTAAAAGGTGATTCAGAATCAGTGTTTCACTCGGAATCACTTCAATCGGAGGTATGCTACTCGGATCTTGTCTTTGCTTGGAATGTTCACTCGGAATGTCTTCAATAGTGACCCAAAAGTTAACTGCTTGAAGGTTTCACTCGGAACTGACCTTGTGAGCTCTTAATCCGAATGGAACTTGGTCACTTTCACTCGGATTTTCTTTAATCAGCATTCCTTTCACTCAGAATTGACATACTTTGCAATCAGGGCTTGTAAACTGGCATACTCCACTCGGATTGGATCTGAAAGGGAATTATCCACTCGGATTTACATCTAATCTGAGTTATTTCACTCAGATTTGAATTCAACAGGTCATACTCCACTCGGATTGGTTCATTGTTGAGTAGTTTCACTCGGATTTTCTCCATTAAGAGTAATGTCACTCGGATTTAACTCATTCTGAGTGATTTCACTCGGATTTGATCCAACAGGAGCATATTCCACTCGGATTTGACTTCAACAGGGGAGCATTTCACTCGGATTTGACCATTTTTTGAGTTTTTCACTCGGATTTATCTCTACCAGGGCTGTATTTCACTCGGAAATGCTTTAACCTGAGTCATCCTGTTCAGATGTGATCATCTTTTAGTCATTCCAATCAGATTTGCCTCCAACAGGGCTGTATTTCACTTGGAAAAGCTTCATTCTAAGTTATTTTGCTCGGTTCTGATTATGTTGGAGCCATTCTTTTCGAATCTGACCATTCTGAATTAGAATTCAGTATAAAAAGATTCATTCCACTTGGACCGGACCAAAAGAGGTGTTCACAGATGTCCCTCTTTACTTCTTTTTCACAAAAGAAACACGAAGCTTCTGTGTTTTTGAAGTGAAAAGGAAGTAAAGATATGAACACCGATGTAGGGGGGCCAAGTGGGACCTCTTGATCGGTATGGCAACTGATGGTATGGGCAATCATGAATCTGTGTGACCTCTTTCTCTTAAAACGAGCATTCTCCACTTCTGTTTCTCTTCTTCTCTTCTTCTTTTCTTCTCTTTTTTTTTTGTATGGACAGGGAAAAATTGTCTTTTGGTTAACAGGAGGTAATGAGATCAGGATTGACCCCCAGTAGACTGGAAAGTAAAGGTTGCCCTCATGGGCGATTGAAAAGTAAAGGGTACCTCGATAGGTGGCTGGAAAATAAAGGATGCCTAGATAGGCGACTGGAAGATAAAGGGTGCCTTGATAGGCAGCTGGAAAGATAAAGGATGCCTTGATAGGTGGCTGGAAAATAACGGATGCCTTGATAGGCGACTGGAAGATAAAGGATGCCTTGATAGGCGGCTGGAAAATAAAGGATGCCTTGATAGGCGGCTGAAAAATAAAGGATGCCTTGATAGGCGACTGGAAGATAAAGGATGCCTCTATAGGCGGCTGGAAAATAAAGGATGCCTTGATAGGCGACTGGAAAGGTAAAGGATGCCTTGATAGGCGACTGGAAAATAAAGGATGCCTTGATAGGTGACTGGAAGATAAAGGATACCTTGATAGGCGGCTGGAAAGATAAAGGATGCCTTGATAGGCGGCTGGAAGATAAAGGATGCCTTGATAGGCGGCTGGAAAGATAAAGGATGCCTTGATAGGCAGCTGGAAAGATAAAGGATGCCTTGATAGGCGGCTGGAAAGATAAAGGATGCCTGATAGGCGGCTGGAAGATAAAGGATGCCTTGATAGGCGGCTGGAAAGATAAAGGATGCCTTGATAGGCGGCTGGAAAATAAAGGATGCCTTGATAGGCGGCTGGAAAATAAAGGATGCCTTGATAGGCGACTAGAAGATAAAGGATGCCTTGATAGGCGGCTGGAAAATAAAGGATGCCTTGATAGGCGACTGGAAGATAAAGGATGCCTTGATAGGCGGCTGGAAAATAAAGGGTGCCTTGATAGGTGTCTGGAAAGGTAAAGGATGCCTTGATAGGCGGCTGGAAAGATAAAGGATGCCTTGATAGGCAGCTGGAAAGATAAAGGATGCCTTGATAGGCGGCTGGAAAATAAAGGATGCCTTGATAGGCGACTGGAAGGATAAAGGATGCCTTGATAGGCGGCTGGAAAATAAAGGATGCCTTGATAGGCGGCTGGAAAATAAAGGATGCCTTGATAGGCGACTGGAAGATAAAGGATGCCTTGATAGGCGGCTGGAAAATAAAGGATGCCTTGATAGGCGACTGGAAGATAAAGGATGCCTTGATAGGCGGCTGGAAAATAAAGGGTGCCTTGATAGGCGTCTGGAAAGGTAAAGGATGCCTTGATAGGCGGCTGGAAAGATAAAGGATGTCTTGATAGGCAGCTGGAAAGATAAAGGATGCCTTGATAGGCGGCTGGAAAATAAAGGATGCCTTGATAGGCGACTGGAAGATAAAGGATGCCTTGATAGGCGGCCGGAAAATAAAGATGCCTTGATAGGCGACTGGAAGATAAAGGATGCCTTGATAGGCTATCAGACGGGAAAGAATGCCTGAATAGGCGAATGGAAAGTAAAGATTAGGGGGGCGCTAACAGGACGTCTCGTTCGAATTAACTCACTGTTGGCATGAAATGCAAAGGTTGGGGGAGCTAACAGGACGTCTTGTCCAAATTAACTCACTGCTGGCAGGAAATGCAAAGGTTGGGGGAGCTAACAGGACGTCTCGTCCAAATTAAGTCACTGCTGGCAGGAAATGCAAAGGTTGGGGGAGCTAACAGGACGTCTCGTCCAAATTAACTCACTGCTGGCAGGAAATGCAAAGGTTGGGGGAGCTAACAGGACGTCTCGTCCAACCTTAACTTACTGGACTTCAAGGTTCATGGCGATGCCCTAGTTTGACATAATTGAAGGTTCTTGGGGAATTGCCCCTTGACATGGAACAGAGGAAACCTGGGGAGATGCCCCCCAGTTTGAGATGGTTTGAAGGAATCTTGGGGAAAGGCTAGAATAAAAGAAATCTGGGGAGACGCCCCAGTTTAAAGGTTCTTGAAAGAATCTCGGGGAAACATCCCCTGTAACTGTAGGAGGAGAGACATGGGGAATCGCCCTCTTAATTGCGAATGGAGAAACATGGGGTGATGCCCCGGTTTGACATGATTTTAGAGAATCTTGGGGAATCATCCCCTTGACGGTAAGAGGAGGAACATGGGGAATCGTCTCCTCGATTGAGAAAGGAGAAACATAGGGTGATGCCCCAGTTTGACATGATTGGAGGGATTCTTGGAAATTGGCTAGAACAAAAGAAATCTGGGGAGATGCCCCAGTTTGGAGGTGATTTGAAGGTTGTTGGGGAACTACCCCTTGAATGAACAAAAGAAATCTGGGGAGATGCCCCAGTTTAAGTTGTTTAGGAAATGTATTTCTACTAGAGGAGGATTGATGGTTCGGGGTACTGCCTCTTTAGGCGAAAGAGAATGAACCTGGGGTGATGCCCCAATTTGAACTATTTGCTTTGAAACCTCAGGGAGCTGCCTCTTGAGCGAGAAGGAAATGATTCTGGGGTGATGCCCCAGTTCGATTTGTCTGGGAAGTGTAATTCCACTGGGGAAGGATTGATGGCTCGAACATCACTCTTAGATTAGGAAGGTAAAATCTGGGGTCCGCCTAGTATATGTAGATTTACCGAGAAAAACGTGTCGGGGCTCTTTGGGGAGAATTCTTCTTGCTTGACTGCTGGAGCGTATCAAGTAGATTCCCTGGAAGGGAGTTTGAAAAGTGTCAGCTTTGGCAGTTGAGGAGAAGACTTCAAGAAGTGCCAACTTTGGTGATTTGGGGAAGGGCTTTGAGGAGTGCCAACTTTGGCGATTAAGGAGGAGACTTTAATGATCCTAGTTTTGGCAGCTGCGATTCCATTAAGGAAAAGGTCTTGATTGAGGCGTCAGAGCTTGACATGACTGTCCGTTATAATAACCTGTAGAAAAAAGGTAAGTAGTGCAAAGATACATTCAAAAAAAACTGGGTAGGTCCTATGAAACCGCGGCCCTTAAGATAACTCATGGACGGAGGAGAATCAAAGAGGCGATCATAGCTTTGAAGCGCGTTCCTGGCTGAGTCTTTGTGATGATTGTCTAAGACGAGGTCAAGTAGTGGGAGTGTCTTGTCCCTTACGACTTTAAATGTTCACCATTCTTTCATTTATTTTTAAAAAAAACACAATGTTTTATCAGATCAATACAATTCATAACACGTATCGAAAAAAGGATAAATTTTACTCATGCAGGTTAAACAGAATACAGAGAATGGACAACAGGGAAAATACAGGGGATGAAGTGAAGCCTCGTAGGACAGGTCAAGGCCAAGGGAAATAGGAAAGGTTTAAAGATCCTCCAGTGAATTCCTGAGACTAGCGAGAATCTTAATCCCACGTCAAAACCTCAAGTATCTCGCTCAAATCTGCCTTTGAGAGGGTAGTTTGACCATGTTCCTGATGCCTCAGTTTGCATGTTTTGTATTGGGAGCTTTAGCTATTCTGCCAAAATCTTGACCCTAATTTTACCTGAGCCGCCTTTTCAGGTTTTCGACTCACCAGGTTGCTCTAACTTTTGCCTAGGCCGCCTTTTCAGGTTTTCAGCCTAGCGAGCTTTTCATTCTCTTTATAATGTGTTTTTTTTTTTTGCTGCATCCTTCACAATAAAAAGTTGAAACTGATCACACTCCAGTTGAGTCTTCTTAACCTTTTCTGAGTTTTAGCCCGATCCTTTGAGGAGCTGATGTTACCTCAAATAAGAGAGTCTTCCCCTATACTATGTACCCAAGGGAACATTGGTGAGTCTTTTGGCATTGATGAGAGGGGGTTAATTCGAGTCATCATTTTGGCCTTTATATATATATTTTTGATTTTTTGATTGATTTTTTTTTTGCCCCTTTTTCTTTTTTTTTTCTTCTTTTTTTTTGTTTTATGTTTTGTTTAAACCCCCTTAATGACGCAATGACTCAATCTGACAGACTATTTCCTTGGCTATATAGGCATAAGGAATGGCGTACTCTTTGAGATGTTGATGATGACAAGAATGCGAGTTCTTGGTCTAATGACATTCATCCTTCTCGTATAGAAAATGACAGCTTGCTTGATAATCTGGGCATAACCATCTTACTCCATTTGGCACATGCATTGGACTCCGACCTTGATTCTATTTTTTCATTTTTCATTTTTTTTTTGACAAAGTCTCCCTTGACTGTATTTACATTTGTAGACATTAGCAATTTTCTCCTACTTATGCTGGTAACTGTTGTGGTTTTCTTAGTTGACTGGCCTACCACTTGTCAGATTCGGGACTTGGCAATGTTATCATTCACATAGATTATTTCTACGTCCTGAAACAATATTACTAATGTCTTCTGATATATTGCCCCGTGATTCCTTCAGTCATTCTTGGCTTAGGGGTATTCCTTGACCTCTTGTCCTAACAATCTGGTTAACTTGTGTGGTGACTCACAAGCTTTCCTACCTTCTTCGTCAGCACAATCGACCAGGTAGTTGAGATCGTAAAATGGGATTGTGATTTCATTAGTCTCAAGAGGATCATTTTTGGATCTGCAATTTTAGCGGTTTATGGCAAGAAATAAAAATGGAGAGAAAAGAAAAAGGAACAAACAAGTAAAGACAATGGACCAAAGCAAGGATAAAGGAATGGGAAAAATCTTTTTAGAATTTCGATACACATTTATTGATTGACTGGTAAAACAAGTTTTTTCACCTTTATTACATGGAAAGTCCCAAAGCCTTAGGCATAGCAGAGGGATAAATAAGACTTTTAAGGCAGTGACAGATTACTTTGGTGAATCATTTAAAATCGTAGGGAGTTCGACAGCTTCCCAGTTACTGAGCTCGGGCAAGCGGTTACCAAATCAACATTGTTATCAAAACTATCAACCACCACGGCATTAACTTCTGAGCTTCCATGATTAGGCAGGGGATTCTTGACCACGTTAGGGCTTCCTTCTTTAAAATCGATCCATTCGGCCTTGATCAAATCTCTCACTTTATATTTCAGAGCCATGCAATTTTCTGTGGAATGCCCCGGTGCCCCAGCGTGGTAATCACAATGAGCGTTTGGGTCATATCCCCTTGGATAAGGAGGTTGCAATGGCTTCATGGGGCATGAAACCAACAGACCTTCCTGAACGAGGATTGGAAAAAGTTCAGAATATGTTATGGGAATTGGGTCGAACTGCACCGGGGTACGCTCATTGTTGGGATTCCTTGGGTTCTGATTATGGTTGGGTGGTCGAGCTACTTGCTGGGGGTGATGGTATGGCATGGGTTGCGGTATTGGAGCTCTTACCATGGGTGGACAGAAGTGAGGAGTATGAGCCGTCGGGCCATAAGTGGCTGCGGCCACATAAGGATTGGGAGCTTGAATCATGGTAGGGGTGAATGGTCTCAGTGGAGTCGTCTTTTGATTAGAAGAGATGGAATTAGTTTCTCCATCCCTTTTCCCAGGCGCCGTCCTTCTTGTCATGCTTGCCCCAGACGAGCCCTGAGTGAGCTTACCCGTTCGTATTCCACTCTCCACTCTTTCCCCAATAGTCACAATGTCGGAGAAGTTCGCTGAAACACTACCAATCATCTTACCGTAGAAAGGTGATGGGAGCGTGTCGATGAACATCTCGACTATTTCTTTTTCCGACAATAGGGGATCCACTTGCGCCGCTGTCTCTCTCCATCGTTGAGCATACTCCTTGAACATTTCACTGTCCTTCTTCACCATATTTTGTAAATGAACCCTGTTGGGTGCCATATCCATGTTATACTTGTATTGTCTAAGGAAGGCATCTGCCAGGTCCTTCCAACAACGGATATGGTTCCGATCAAGGTGAGCGTACCATGTAAGAGCAGCTCCTGCTAGACTATCTTGGAAGCAGTGGATCAATAGTTGGTCATTAGAAGAGTAAGATGCCATCTTTCGACAGTACATCGTGAGATGATTCTTAGGACAAGTCATTCCCCGATACTTGTCAAAGTCTGGCATCTTGAATTTGGGTGGGAGAACAACATCTGTGACTAAACATAGCTCCGAAGCATCTATTAGTCCAAAACCTCCAGCGCCTTCCATCATTCTTAAACGCTCTTCTAAGATCTCTATCCTTTCCCTTCGAGGAGCAGCGACCGCGCGGGTTGTATCTTGGAGGTTGGTCCCATAAGGGGTTCCGTATCCATACGGATAACCGAATGACTGGTTGTATGGAGGCAACACATGGGACTGGTTTACTAGGCCTGTATTTGGTGAGGGGCCTTGAGGATGGGTCACAGCATAAGTCGGCTGAGTTATTTGGGCCTGTGTATTTTGGGCTTGGGCATTGTAGGTTGGCTGGGCCATCGGGGCTTGTGTATTTTGGGTTTGGTGGGTTTGTGGGTCATGGACCTGTGTGTTTTGGGTTTGGTGAGCTTGTGGGTCATGGGTTTGCGTGTTCTGGGTTTAGTGGAATGGTGGCATGTTTGGTTGTGTGGGGTATGAAGCATGAGGATTTACCACTTGCTGGTTGTGGGCGCCTTGTTGGTTGGCGAGTGGGGGATAGTACCCCGGGGGTAGGCCATAAAGTGGAAAGGGTACTGGGTTGCCGTCTAGACCGATAAATGTATGCTGTGCGTAAGACTGGCTGTAAGGTGGCTGGGTCTCAATGGCAGGGTTAGGTCTCCCGACATGAATGGTGAGAGAGGGTGTCGTTGTGTTAGGGAGTTGGGTTCTTGCTGGGTCAGAACCAAGGGGAGATGGCGCGGTGGCAGGCTGCTGTTGGGCATCCTCAACACCCGCAGAGGAGCCTCCTTCGGTAAGTTTCTTTTCTAAGAGTTTAGTTAACTCTGCGACTCGCTCTTTCAGCTGATCGAACTCGGTTCTAAAGTTTCCTTCAACAGCTTCTGCCTCAGCCATGAGTTTCTTTTGGAGTCGGGTCTGGTAAGGATGCCTACCCGTGACGTTGGTGTCTTTTTTTTGTTTTTTTTTTAAAAAGAAAGAAGAAGAAAAAAAAATGTTAGGTGGAAATAGAAAGAAGAACAATGTTGTGGGAAACCATCACAGACTTTGGCGAGTATCCTTTGACCATTCCTTAGAATTTATCATTCAAAAGTACTAGGTATGGTAATCATAGAAATTAATATGGGATAATTGTGAAGATAGAAGAAATCTTTCATCCTGAGGCGGGAGCCTCTAGCTCAGACATCTTCTTCGGGCAATTACAGCCTTTGTTTCTTAAGTTTAATCCCATGTCAATTTCCATAGATACTCAAAGGGTACACGACCAAAAGAGGATTATCTATTCACCCGAAGAATACTGTGTGTTTCAAAACGAGTCATTATTTCAATAATTCAGTAAATCTGCGGGTGGTAGATAATTCATTTTCTTGGATAAAAGGGGAAAGCAAAAATGACGTAAGGTAAAGTAAAGTTTGCCCTTTTGTGGCCTATGTCAGGTTTTGCTGAAAGTTTTCTCTAGGCCCTATGGTTTGTCTAAAAGTGGCTCTTCACACCAGGTGTCTTATTCTAGACTTCTAGAAGGTCACCAGAGCCAAGATCCTACCCATGACAGGGATGCAACAGTGGGGAACCACTAGGTGCGTATATCATGAGAGGTCGAACTCTGGTTGAGGTTCTCACGAACACCGGATAGGAAGTACATCCCATATTATTCCGTTACCAACCTCTCCTAACTTAAGCTTCATTTGGGGCCCGGGTATAGGGCGCCACTCATAGGTGTGTGCAAGTAATTGTGAGTGTAGTGTGTGGAAGGGCAGTCCATACCTTTTACCTTACCCCATTCTGCACAAAGAACAAACACAAAACAAATATACAAAGTCGTCTACCCTAGGGTTCAATAATTACAGGAAAGTAACATGGTCCTCTACCCTAGGGTTCAACAAGCATGCAAACATAGATAATGAAACAAATAACAAGATACGATTAAAACAAGAACAAACTTTCACAACAATTAACAGAAAATAAAACAAGAGGGAAGAAATCCAAGCTAACAAAGGCTATATAAAAAGAACATGCGCTTTCAATCAAACTGGCCTGACTCTCTTAAGTGTCCCCAGCGGAGTCGCCATCTGTCGCAACCTAAATCGCGACGGCGCGGCGAGAAAGAGAGAAAAAGGGGTGGAAATAAACAGGGAGTCGCCACCAACGTTTTTATTTATAGGAAAAACATAGGAAAAAACTAGGTTCAGTAAAGCACTGGTTAAAAATTGAGATTCAAGTTCGGGAGTCGGTTACGAGTAGGGAAGGTATTAGCACCCTACATCGCCTGTCCGAAAACAGTACCAAGATTGAAAATGCGCAACATAAATAGCCTTAAAAAAAATGGTTTGTTTCTTCCCTTTTATTATTGTATTTTTTATTTTAAAAAAATGACAGAATGGAGTGAGAGAACTGTACAAACATAGAATGTCGAAGCGAGGTCAATGGGACGTTTCATCCGAATTAAACTTAACTTCGATATAAGACAGAGAAGGTAAGAGAATGCTAATAAGGCGTCACGCCTAAATTATACATCCTTGAATAAAAAAGACCGGGATAGGAAAGAGATAAGCGGGACGTCCCGTCCTAAGTATCCCTCCCCTACGAATTGTGGCGGGGTTTGAACAAAAACTAGGGGGAAATCAACAAGACGTCACGTCTAAATTGATTTTCACGGAAACGACAAAAAGTAACAACACGAAAGAAATGCAAAAAGCAAGGAAATAAATCGGTAAAGGGAAATAAGAAAGATGGGCCCAACAGGAGTTAAAGTCCTGCTCCTACGTATTCTTGAATTATCAAGAAATCAGGGTTACGTAGTTCTGAGTGTTGTTCTTTTAGGAAAAGACTTGGGAAATGATGGTGGATGTCATTGAGACGGGGAACTCATACAAGGCGAAGTTCTTCGCACGTGTATGAATCCTAAAGAGGTTGTGTAGACGGGAGTGCTCCCGTACGACACTGTTTTAGAAAAGATTTGTTTCCCTTTTTTTTAATTTTTATTTAGATTTGAAAGAAAGCATAGGAAGCATTTATTTTCCATAGTAAGTTCGGAAAACAGAGGAAAAATGAGCAAAAACTAAGGGGAAGAAGAGAAAACCATGTGAGAAAGAGGGAAAAAACCAAGTGAAAATGGGAAAAACCGAGTGGAAATGGAAGAAACCAAGTTAAAAAATGAAATACCGAGTGAGAAAAGCATAAGACCGAGTGAGATTAAGGAAAACCGAGTAAAAAATGGTGAAAACCGAGTGGAATGGGAAAATTCCGAGTGAAATTGAGGAAAACCAAGTGGAAATAGCAGAAACCGAGTGAAACAGTGAAAATTTGACTGAAACAGTAAAAATCTGATTGAAACGGTGCAAATCCGAGTGGAAACAAAGGAAACCGAATGGAAAGAGGATTTACCGAGTGAGAGTGTGGACTGCCGAGTGAGACTGACCGAGGAGAGGGATTCTGGACGGTGTGGAGCTGGCTTAGACGATGTGGTGTGGGTTGGAAGGAGAAGAGAGAGAAAGCTGGGCGGTATATGTGTATGGTTTGGTCTTTAGAGGGGGAGAGGAAAGGGAGAGTACGGTGCGAGAAGTGATGGAAGGAGAAGAAGAAAAGAATTGGTGTGAGAGAGAAGAGAGCACGAAGGGCTTTTTGGCAGAGTTTTCTTCCTCTGAATCCCTCCCTCAGCTGTCCTCCCCCTTGCCTATTTATAGGCTGGTTTGAGTGGAAGGCCAACTCAGGCTTCCACTTCCGAGTGGAATGCCAGCTCAGGCCTCCACTCAGAGTGAAGTGGGGGACAACGGCTGGGTGGGAATTTTTAATTCCCCCCACTTCCACCCCTGTTTCCCACTTGTCTGCCACCCCCAGGATTCCTGGATCCACTTGGGTGGTGGAATCCAAGTCAGCACGGTCTAACAGGGGGACCTGGTGGGAATCCGAGTGAGAATGGAAGAATTCTGAGTGAGAATTATGGAAATCCGAGTGAATGTTGAATTCCGAGTGTAAATGTTGGGAATCCGAGTGTAAATGACTCGGATCACCCTCTCAGTCAATTCTGAGTGGGAAAAGGGAAAGAATCTGACTGGGAAAATCATATTGGTGTTGTGCAATTGGATTGAGTCATAACCGAGTGAAAACTGGCTCGGATTCCAACTCCTCTCCATAATCTGAGTGACCATTGAGTCGGAACCGACTGAAATAGGTGAAGTGTGACTCGGAATTGATTGGCTCGGTGAAGGTTTGAAGTATGATGGAAATGGGGGCTCGAAATTGATTGGCCAAAAGGACTCGGGAAGGGTGAAAAAGGGGCTCGGAACTGGGAAAAGGATGGCTCACTCGGGAATAGGGGAAGTCACTCGAAACTCGAGTGAGAAAGGGGCTCGGAACTGGGAAAAGGATGGCTCACTCGGTGCTGACTGAAATGGCTCAGTATTGTGTGAAATGTGACTCGGATGTGCTCACACATCAATTCACTCGGATACATTCGCTCGGGAATCCTCTTCACAATGGTTTCACTCGGAAACTGGTGGAAACTTTACTCAGAATTGATTGAATAGTATTTTACTCAGGAACCAATTAAAAGGTGATTCAGAATCAGTGTTTCACTCGGAATCACTTCAATCGGAGGTGTGCTACTCGGATCTTGTCTTTGCTTGGAATGTTCACTCGGAATGTCTTCAATAGTGACCCAAAAGTTAACTGCTTGAAGGTTTCACTCGGAACTGACCTTGTGAGCTCTTAATCCGAATGGAACTTGGTCACTTTCACTCGGATTTTCTTCAATCAGCATTCCTTTCACTCAGAATTGACATACTTTGCAATCAGGGCTTGTAAACTGGCATACTCCACTCGGATTGGATCTGAAAGGGAATTATCCACTCGGATTTACATCTAATCTGAGTCATTTTACTCAGATTTGAATTCAACAGGTCATACTCCACTCGGATTGGTTCATTGTTGAGTAGTTTCACTCGGATTTTCTCCATTAAGAGTAATGTCACTCGGATTTAACTCATTCTAAGTGATTTCACTCGGATTTGATCCAACAGGAGCATATTCCACTCGGATTTGACTTCAACAGGGGAGCATTTCACTCGGATTTGACCATTTTTTGAGTTTTTCACTCGGATTTATCTCTACCAGGGCTGTATTTCACTCGGAAATGCTTTAACCTGAGTCATCCTGTTCAGATGTGATCATTTTTTAGTCATTCCAATCGGATTTGCCTCCAACAGGGCTGTATTTCACTTGGAAAAGCTTCATTCTGAGTTATTTTGCTCGGTTCTGATTATGTTGGAGCCATTCTTTTCGAATCTGACCATTCTGAATTAGAATTCAGTATAAAAAGATTCATTCCACTTGGACCGGACCAAAAAAGGTGTTCACAATTGCGAAGCAGTCGGAAACGTTGAGAAACGAAGAGTTGCAGTCAGAGCATGACTGTGGTATTCTGATCCGTTTGTTGAGGTAGTCTGAGTGAAAGGAAGGAATGTTATTCCGAGTCAATGGTGACACTTCCGAGTGGAAATGTGTTAAGAATGATGTCTCGGTTTTCTGGGTGGAGCGGTCGGTAAATTGCTTTGGAAGCCAATTTTACCGACTGGAATTTCAGCAATGGATG
Organism: Clitoria ternatea; assembly: GCA_037962975.1. Lineage (NCBI taxonomy): Eukaryota > Viridiplantae > Streptophyta > Magnoliopsida > Fabales > Fabaceae > Clitoria > Clitoria ternatea. The sequence goes on from CM075672.1 coordinate 82,129,075, forward strand.
AATACTTGAGGTACATAGATGTGTAATTGCTTATTGTGGTATGGCAGTGATTTTCTGAGTGGTTCAGTGAGGCTAAGCATGTGTTTGAATTTCGAGGATGAAATTCTTTTGAGAGGGGGAGAACTGTAACATCCCGATTTAATAATTAATTGCCAAATGAAAATAAATCATTGAAATAATAATTGCAAGGTGGGAAAATTATTTATTAATTATAATTATAATTAACTTAATTAACTCAACTTAAGAAATAATGACTGGTTAAGAGTGATTAATTAATAATTGCTAGCTGATTGTGATTGGTGTACTGCTTCACACTTTCCCACCCCACTTCCCCTTCTCTCTGTGCATGCGTATATGGGCTACTAGGCCACCCTATCATTCATTTTTCCCCTTCAGACTTCTCTTCTTTCTGTTCTCTCTTCTTCCCTTCTTCTTCGCTCTTCATTCTCCTTCTCTTCTTCTTCTTTCTTCTCTGCTCTCTACACCGTGAGCTCGCGACCGTGGTGGCTGAGGATCAGAGTCCTCCTTCCTTACTCGACGAGCCAGAGAGGGTGAGGGTGTGCATTCCCTCTGCATGCAACCAGTCTTCTTCCCCATGGCTCCTTTGTCGACTTCCCTCTTTCTCCCTCTCCTTGCTCGAGGCTGCCGAGTCTCAGTGAAGATCTGCACCACGAAATGCTGCAAGGAGGTTGAAGCATTTACCAGCATTGTGATAGAGCTGCTCAAGAGAGCGAGCAGGGAACTGGACCGAGTGGAAGGTCAATGTGGTGCCCTGGGGGCTTGGGTCTCCCCGCTAATCTTGCATGCAAAACTGTTTAAGAGTGGGAGTGGCTCGGAGTTCCTCCAAAGCTAAGTGTAATGGTGGATGACTGATGTAGGGTCGTTCTATCGAGAACGAGTGAATGGGCTGAGCGGAGCAACCAATTGGAGCTACAAGCCCTTGGAGCCCTTGGAATCTTCATCCCAGGTAGGGGGCGCTTGCATATCAAATGCATGGTCCACGAACGGTACCGGATGAATGTACTGCTTTAAGTGTATGCATGTGTCTGTCACGATTGTATATTATGCATGATTGTTGATCTTGGATTCCATGTGTATGATAAGTAGTTAGATAATAATTGCATGTAAACAAGATAGTGGTAATGTAGTCTGTTAGCCTTTCTGATATAGCCGAGTGAGATGCATGGTTCTACATCTGTTAATACTGTGAGAATATGAATGTGTGACTGTTAGTTGATTCGTCCGATGTTATTACCTTGATTGTTCGATCACTGTGCATGTTGGTGTGATTGACAAAGTAAATATAGAGACCGTGTTGAATATGCTTCTACCTTGATGATTACGAAGGAGGTATCAGTTGAGTGATGTTGCTTGCTGGTTAAACGCATAAGTTGCATATGTAGGAATGGGGTGACCCGTGGAAGGTCATGAGCCCCGAGGGAATGACTTCCAGCTACAGACCTTGGCTAGATCCTAAGAGAGCTCGTGGTAGCCGTAGGAGCTAGAGAGGAGTCTTGAGACGCCAATGGGAGGCCGGTACCACGCAGGAAGAGCTGATGGACGAGAGGCCAGTAAGGGGGGAACTGTAACTGAAAGTCATTACTCAAGTCAGATCCGCAGGCATGCATGTAGATATGATGTTGAGTAGGATAGTACGCGTGGCATGTGTTGGGTGTTATGAATGAATTCCGAGTGTGTGGATGCATGTGCATGTGTGAATAAAGACGAACTTTATGTAGTATGTATGTGAGTGTATGTTATTGATATTATTCTAATTTGTATGGCCTTAACTTAATCTGAATGCGACCGAGTGAACGTAAGTGTGCGTACTGACACTGATACCGAGTCCTTGGCTGTCATTTTCTATTAAAAGCTCACCCCCTACACCATTTTTCAGTATGTGCAGGTCGGGCTCGGATGTGCTGACAGGGCCTTAAGTCCGAGTGTGGTGTACCCCGATTGTTGAGTGCTTATATTGTATTCATTATGTTTAGTCAGTGTAGCCTTGGCCGGCTCTTATGGAAAATGACGATTAAGCATATTTGTTTATAAAGATTGATTAGGAGAAATATAGATATGGGTTACTTGTATGGAATTGTAAGTGTTGGTGAATATATATATATAATGTTAAGATAATGGGTATTCTGAATGTATGATTGTGTATAGACCTGTGTTGTATGCTGGTGACTTGTGTTAGGCACTTTCCGAGTGGGGGATACGCATAAGGATTCTGAGAGAAACCCCTTTGATGAATTCTGAGCGGACGTTATAAATAATCTGAGCGAATTAGCCAAACGGTATTCCGAGTGGTTAGAATTAGAATAAGTCCGAGTGAGGATTTACTTAATGACTCCCCGAGCGAATAAGTTGTGGCGTGCCGAGTGAGTTAGCTATCATTTTCTGAGTGAATGAGTTAAAGGATGACTCTGGATTCCGAGCGTCTGGATAGCCGAGTGTGGCTTCTCGCCCCAGCGATCAAGGTACTCGCTCCAACGAGCGTGGACTTGGGAAGACCTTGTGTTGGCATCGCATAAGCGATTCGTGCCTCGCCCGAGCGACTGGAGCTGCTTCGCTCAAGCGTATGGGATCTCGCTTAAGCGAGTGGATACTGGTTTTAGGCTTCGCTGAGTGTTTCCTTCTTCCGCTGTATGCCCTCTCGAGTCGGTTTTATTTTCTCTCTCCTTCCTTCTCTTATTTCTTTTGTTACCCGGTTGCTTTATGGTCTATTCGGTTTATTTAATTTCGGAAAAATGTTCTTGTCCCGGGTCGTTTTCATTTTAAATTTAGGATGTTTCAATCATGGTGGTGTCTTGGAAATATTTTCAAACGCGAAAAATTTATTCGCAATTTTATTAATTATGACGATCACATCGGGATTCGAGTACAGAAAATCAGGGGTGTTATAGTATTAATGTTAATGATGATGATTGATGAGTGGCAGGATAGGATGCATAGTGTGAGAATGCATTGATTGGCATTTGCATCCATGGCATAACATACGCTCCCAGTAAGGAATATTAGGGGATTCCCCCGGTTGGCCCAGCCGGAGGGCGGCTCAGTGCACGAGCATTCTTGTTGTTTCCCCTGTGACTCGGTGTGTAAGTCACGAAGTTGCCCATGCTGAGCTGTGGGGAGCTACATGTGGTTGACCCTTGTGGGGGGTGGCTCTTGAGGAACAAATGTCCCCGGTGGTCTTATAGATCACAGCTGCCATGTTATGAATCATGGTTGGTCCGCAACACCTTATATTGTTGATTATGTTGTTTACCGCGGTCATGGTGAAAATGACCGGTGTTGTAAAATGGGCGAAGTGGTTTGGTACTAGTAATATTAGTGATTATGCATGCATTATAAGATATGTGTACACATTATACTATTGCAGTAAGGGCATGGTATGTGATCATGCTTGACCCACAAATTGGTGTTTATTCCCATAGTCGGATTCCATTATGCATATGTATTAGCCTAAGAGCATTTGCGTATAGCATGGAGATATGCCAAAAGGTGATGATGATTGCTGATGATTGAGATTGAGATATGATGAGGATGAGATGGGCATATGAATTACCTAAAAGACAACATGTAAAATATGAATACAACGAAAAGATATTGAATATGATGATGTTGTATATGATGGCCTAATGTGATGAAAGGCTTGTTTATCTATGGTTGATGACAATGATGTTGACCCATTATGGCATTGAGAAATGATGTGTATATGTGTTGCTTTGCTATGAGTTGATTGATAAAATATGTTATATTGATGATCTTAGCAAAGTATACATGATGTTAATACACATATGCACATAATCTCAATTGTATTCATATTTGTCATTTGAAATGTATAACTCACTCTCCCATGTTGTCTATTTTTAGCATTGTGATGCAGGGTTGTCATGGGATGAGATTGAGTCTTTGAACTAATGCTTTGGAGAAGGTAAATAACTGTAATGGAATGCCTTGGCCGACAATGAATAATAATTATGATGTGACGATTAAATTGTATAAGATGATAGTTGATAATCCTTGATTTGATGTTATTGTATAGATGACAACACATATGAATGATATATTGATATTTGGGGCATTGGAATTTATACTCATCTGATGAATGAAATGTGTTGGTCATGTAGCCCATCTTGGGAATGTATAAGTGTTGATGATATATGACTTTGAGGTTGAATTGAATGTGGTCAATTATGGAATATGGATATTGGAGATGTATGTTGCATGACCATATAGATGTATATATAAATATATTTTAGGCAATGCATGTTGATGACTAATGCGTATGAATGGTTATGGCCTAAATAACTTATGTTGTGTATTTGCATGCTTTGTCGAACCTCTTCTCATATCTTCATATATGGGACTAGGCGTGTGCCCTGTATACATATTCTTCTTCCACTGTAAATTCTGATACTTTTGTATATAATCATGGCCGATTTATTTTACGATCCAGTTATAAAATATTAAATCTCACTCTTCGGTTTTCTGTGGTCCGGATCTTGATGTAATCGTTGAGGTGTTTTGAAATTATTTTAAATGCAAAAACTTTATTAGCATTTTCCTTAATTAATTATCTTGATTACATCGGGATTCGGGTCTGGAAGATCGTGGTGTGATAGTGAAAGTTAATGTGATCAATTTGGTGTAAAAAAGCTTAGAACTTTGTATATATTAAAGGATTTCGGGTATTAGGCTGAGTCTAATGTTGTGTTAAGGAAACTGAACTAGTCTAAGCGGGGTATGTAGTCTAGTATAGTGACCAACCCTCAGATAATGTTGTTTGTGTTAGTCTTACGCCTATCTAATAGGGGATCTGGTATTATACCTTCTATTCTAGTAGGGACATAGAAGTCTTGGAGTGTTCCTTTAAGAAATCTCACCAGCCCTACACGTTGTGGGGTGAAATAGGTATCACCTGCAAGGACACTCCGATGCTCAAGTCAGTAAAATGTTTAGAGAGAATATCAGAGGTCAAGTGTAAGTTATGACCAAGAATGTTCTACCTTTCTATTGTTGATTCATGGGTATTTATACCTAAGAGTAATGGAAAGGTTGTTTTGCCTTGGAGATCTTTCTGTATGTAGTGTCAGTACAATTCTAATCTTAGCAGAAAAGTTGACATGCGATAAGCCTCCTAATAGTTATACCCTCATATAAGTCATTTTGCAGGTTGCTTTACAGCATGTAATTACATAAGTCAATTTTGATCCACCAGTATTGAGAGAATGACTCGTATCGATATTAGACCATAGGTCTCATGCGTGATTAATTAGGACAAATTTCCACACCGGAATGTCCTACTTAATTAAGGAGTCACTAGTTATTTAGAAAAGTAGAAGTTTTTTTGTTCGGTGATCATAAACACATAGTTTGAAATACACATAATAGCATAGATCAATTCCTTATAACAGTATTGTACTTAAAAGATACAGGGCTCGTAGGCTCCTATCAAAACAACTATATTACATCATAACCCATACCTACAATGTCGAGACCTACAACAATCTCGACGTTGAAAGAGAAGTACTGATACTCTACTTTCATGGCTCGAGGTCTACTACTGTAGCTAGTCCAGATTTGCCCACGTTCACCTTGTCCTTCGGCTAATGATCACAAAAGGAAACCAACAACATAACACAAGAGGGGTGAGTAAAAGCTCTCAACCCGTAAGATTTCCATGCAAGGGTAGCCGTAAACATTAAACATACATATATTAGATGAAGAAAATATTTCATATAACACTTACCAGCATAACAACATAATAATCAAGAATGTACTATTAATCACGGAGGCAATACAATTATAGGGTTAGTCATACAACTATGGTATACTATGGATGAGTTAGATTCATTATAAATTATCTTAGTTAAATACCAGTATGCAATGGGCCTAACTCCCTCTCATCAACCTCACACATACCAATATCCACTGTGCATATCAATACCACCTTATCCCTCTGCCCAACTAGAGCGACCAAAGCTCGCCTTATTCTGGTTTTCACAAATGGGTAAGGACCCACAACCCTATCATCAATAATAGCCAATCACATCTTAGTAGAACAAGCACTCCACGATCCCGGTAACACTCGTTCTGAGTCAAAATATACCAGGTTTCCCACAGACTGTCCGATCTCAGGCGCGAGTCCGAGCCATTGGAGGTCCACCCCGGTATATTCCTGAGACCACCCGAAGGGTTGGAACACCGTTGTTCTCTAGTGTACCTATCACTGTATGCTCTAGGGGATCACTTTATCATCCCTCTATATACTCTATATACAATATACGATCTACTCATTTTATCATAAGAGTGCCCGAGTGTTAGACGGAACCTGTCTATCCGATATACTTGTCCTTAAAGCGCTCAAACTAGTCATTAGTAATCTTTTTAACAAGTGAAATTTATGTGCCAAAGCCTCAAGTGCTATCTAATAGTTCCTCTTAAAAGCACTGAGGTTAGGCCTTAACGTAAACCTTTATAAGAAAAGATTTCTACCTCTAAATATTCCTATTTTCCTTAAAGAAACATTGTAAAAGTGTTTATTTAATTAAAAAGATAAATTCCTAACTTCAATCTATTTAATCTCAAAATAAGTTTTGAATTGAAAATCTTAACCTTCCTTTGAAGTAGTGTAAAAATATACAGTGTCCCTTACAACATCTCGGACCATTTGTTGTATCATTCGTCGTATTGACTTACGACAAAACTTATTTTGTTGGCCTTTAATTTATATAGTTGCTAAATTCTCTTAGTTAATAAAATGTCTTGTTATAACCATCAAAATTTCTTCTAAACTATAGTTAAGGAAAATAATTTTATTCAAGCCAATAAAGTCATAAATTTTCCATTTCTCGTTTTGTCGAAAACTTCGTTTTCATCATATTTCTTCTAGAAAACTCCAAATTGAGTGATTCCAAAGCCAAAAGTGCTTAACTTTTTAAATACTAATAAAATAAAATAAAATGTAGTACCAATTCTTCCCAAAAAACAGTTTTTCACGAAAATGCACAAAATGTCATATTTCATCGTTTTATCGTTCATAAAAAATCGCGTTTAAGGACAAGCATCGCGTGGTAATATCTCCAACAAATTTCATTCACTTGGGTACTTCCAGTACTCATAAAATTCATATCCTTCATCATAAAATTCATGCCCAAAATTGATTGTTCAAATTTTCCTTTTTCACCCAAGTAAATACATTTTTATTGTTTCTGACCACCGTTTGCGCCTACACTTAGTACTCTCTTCAATTTTTTCAAAACAACACCTCATAAATAATTTTTATCATTAATTTCATAACATGCACAAAACAACAACTATACCATGTCATTTAAGAGCCATAATTATCACATATTTATAAGCCATTTTCACTAAATTATGCATATAAAATGATTATCATAAAAATGGGCATTTAATCACTTTAATTCATAAAATTTCAGAATTAATAACTGCACCTATACTTCCATATCATCACCAAAAATTCAAGAATTTACCATGCACACCATCCACATTTACTAAATTACTAACAACCAAGACCTTCATGCAATAATTTAAAGTTTAAACCATTAATTAGTATTAAGAATAAAATTTTGACAACAACTATACCGATCACAAACATATCTGAAAGTCAAATTTTTAAATATATGTTTCTGCCCAAAATTTAAAGGAAATGAAGACATATCACACACCTACCAAATTATAAGGGAAATCAAGGTTTTTGGTTATTTTATCAACATGAGTGCTATTATTTGTGGGTTACCAAATCTATCTAGCCTTCTTAAAATTAATTTTAGTTCATCAAAAGGTTATATTTTAGTGTTAAGTTTTGCATAAAAATAAAGGAACCCATGGTACATCATTTGGCCATAAGGAAACAAAGATTTGTTAAGTATTTGCTAACAAAATGAACATGCATGTGCTCTCCATGGAACATAAATTTCTACAGCAACAAGACCATTAAAAAGACAACATTTTTATAGTTTAGAAACTCAAATAGAATTAAGCAAAAGCAAGACATGGTTCAGCCATGGTGTTTCCCATAATGGAGGTTATTTTTAACAAGTCTTTCGATGATTTACAAATTCAAAAAGTCATATTTGGGAATGACACCAAGGTATGAATCTTAGGGTGATTCATACTACACCATGCATATGAAAAATCAAGGAGAAAAGAGAGAACACTCCCCTACCTCAAAGGTAGCCACTACCAAGAGAATGAGAAGTACAAGGATTTTTGGCTCTTAATCCTCTACAGGTACAACACCAAGGAATAAGGAAATTGAAGGCTTTTTAGTGAGCTATAGATGTGAATATGAAGAAGAGAAAGTAAGGTATAAATTCTATTTTTTGGAAGCTAAAAGAAATGGTGAAGTGTTTGGGAGATGATTATGATTTGTAACAGATTTTTAGGAAGCGACATAGTGTGCATGGCTAACATAGAGAGGATTGGAATGGTCAATGGCGTGAAATGGAGGAAGAGAAGTGAAGGGCAGATTTAATTTTGGTAACTTAGGAAAATTGGTTGAAGTGTTTGGAAGATAGAAGTTTTTGCATGTGGTAGCCTTAGGAACAACAAGTGTCTCATGGCTAGGAAGGGAGAAAGATTGAGTGGCTAATGCTTAATGTCAAACCCCAATTCCCGGGACCCGAATCTCGATATAATAATATAATTAAAACAATAAAAGTGCAAGTAAATTTTTTGCATTTAAAGGAAAGTCCATACACGTCATCATTACATCAAGACTTGAACCACGGTAAACCGAAGAGTGAGATTTAAGAGTTTGCAAACTGGATTGATAAATAATTCGCCCTAATGTGTATACAAGATAAATGAGTTTATAGTGGAAGAGAAAATGTATACAGGGCATACGCCTAGTCCTATATATGAAGATATGAGAAAAGGCTAAAAAATGTGAGAAAGGAAAAAGGGAAATAAGCAAAATGCAATCTTGGTAAATTCGCATAAGCGAAGCCATTTTCGCTTAAGCGAAGCCATTTTCGCTTAAGCGAGTTTGCAAGCATTCACTTGAGTGAGCTTAAATTCACCTGAGCGAGAAACAACTGAGTATCAAACCCAACAACTTCGCTTGAGCGGGCCACATCCGCTTGAGCGGAAATTGTCCAATAGCCATTTCTAATTAATTCGATTAAGCAAGACATCCCTCGCTTGAGCGAAAATGTCAAAGAATCATTTTCAAAGGAAATCGCTTAAGCGAGGCCACACCCGCTTGAGCGAAAAAGAGACAGTGTCAATTCCAAACAAATTTGCTCGAGCGCACCTCACTCGCTTGAGTGAAAACACACAAAACTAATTCTCAATTAATTCGCTTAAGCGGAGACTCATCCGCTTGAGTGAAATCACCACGTTTCGCTTGAGTGACCTACTCGCTTGACCAAAGTTGATCCAGAGGCCATAAGAATCATACGAGGCCAAATTCGCTTGAGTGAGATTTCACTCGCTTGAGCAAATTTATCAAAAAATACATCCCAACTTATGCAATTTGTACAACATGATATGCCAACGCTTATTTCATGCAAAATTGGCTCATGCCATCAATTGACATACATTTAAATACCCATTTAGGACTTGTTCCACCAAGCCTCATACCACAATTTGGATTCTAATTCATTCTATGCATAAATGGCTACTTATGTGCATTTTAGTCCAACCAAGCATGCCAATTCACATGATAAGCCTATTTGGCCACAACCACACATACATACAAGCCATATACAAACATTATGAGTTATGGGTAGTCTCTACATGAGGTATTATCCATCAAATGGAAATATAGCCTATTCGCTTCCTATTACCCATACATTCCAACAATCCAAATATACATGTCATAACAATTAAAACATCATCATTCTTCACATAGTGATACAAAAAGATCACGAGCTCAATTTAAATGATCCTAGTGTATCAATTACCAATCTAGGATGTCAAGTCATCAATTATCCAATCATCATTATATCCATAAGGCACTAAACTATAACATGGATATACAAAATAATGCCATCTACAACCATTTCAAAAATGGATTTACAAAAGTTATTTATCCATAATATGTTGGCCAAGACATCTATACCAATTCTTCATTCACACCATACGTCATCTTTTTGAAGAGCTCAACTCCATGGTCATGCCCTACAACATAAAAGCTAAAAAGTAGACAACATGGAGAGTGAGTATACTTTCTCAATGATGAACAATCAAACACATTATGATAACGTAAATATATGAGTACAATTCCACATATTATCCTATCAAAGGAGTTCAATCCAACAATAATGTCACATATCTTATTAGCTTCCATTGGACCTACATATTCATATATAACAAACTCATTATCAAGACTGTCACCAATTAGAATCATCTCATTAGTTCACAATATTACTACACCCATTGCCATAATTCATAAGCAACACCAAGAGGTCACACCAATAACAATACATGACTAGTTAGTGAACAAAAGAGGATTCTATTTCTCAATTAACACTCTCAATAAGGTGCCATCTTTCTAGATCTTCTTCAACTCAAATGGCATGTTCCTATGGCTAATGCATATATCATATCATTAAATGCATATGTAATAGATCTTGTTTTGAAACATTTACTCATAGCTCATTCGCACATAATCCATCAAATAATTGCGACCACGCATAGTTGCTTAAGCATTTGTCCCCTGCAAGGTGCTTTTCATGAAATCTCGCAAGACCTTTATTATTTCAATGTATCAAGTGATTGCAACCATATATAATCATTCAAATGCTTGTTTCCCCACGCAAGGGTACTCCTTCATAAGATCCCACAAGACCTTTATTATTTCAATACATCATTTGATCGTAACAACATATAGTCATTCAAATACTTGTTTCACCCATGCAAGGGTACTTTTTCATAAGATCCCACAAGACCTTTATTTTCAATATATCATGTGATCGCAACCACATATAAAATGCTATGTCATGCATGCCATGAATACAATAATGCACATGTTGTCACACCTCGATTTTTTGGACCCGAATCCTGATGTAATCAAGATAATTAAATAATAAAAATGCGAGTATATTTTTTACATTTAAAAGGATTTCAAAACACCTCAACAATTACATCAAGACTCAAACAACAGAAGACCGAAGAGTGAGATTAGATAATTTATAACTAGATCGTAAAATAAATCGCCCATGATTGTATACAAAAATAACAGAGTTTACAGCGGAAGAAGAATATGTATACAGGGCATATGCCTAGTCCCATATATGAAGATATGAGAAAAGACTCGGCAAAGCATGCAAAGATACAACATAAGCCTATTAGGCCACAATTATTTTTACACATAATTAATAAACATGCATTGCCTAATATATATATATATATATATATATATATATATTTACATGGTCATGCAACATACATCTCCATTATCGATATTCCATAATTGACCACATCCGATTCAACCTTAAAATCATGTGTCATCAACACTTATACATTCCCAAAATGATTACATAACCAACATCATTATATTCATCAAATGGGTATGAATTCCAATACCCCAAATATCAATACATCATCTACTTATATTATCATTTACAATACATCCATCGGTATCAATGATTATCAACGCTATAATGTACATTTTATTCACATTACAATAATTACAACAGCTGCCGGCCAAGGCATTCCATTACCACTATTTTACCTTCACAAAAGCGTTACTTTACAAATATCCTCATCCTATGATATTCATGCATCAATGCTAAAAATGGACCACATGGGAGAGTGAGTTATACATTTCAAATGACGAATATGAATACTGTAACATCCCTCTTTTTAGAAGCCATTTTTACCCTTGTAAATTTTAATTATGGAGGGTTTGTAAGCAAGAATAAGTCAATATATACCTTATTGATGGTCTGTAGTACCTCAAAAATGTCATTTTTACACATAATAATAGAATTTATATGGAATATTAGTGAAATTATGCAAAAACCGAGTGAAAAGGACTCTGTTCCGAGTAACAGAGAAGAATTCCAAGTGAATGGTCAGAAATTCTGAGTGGGGGAGAAAAATCCGAGTGAAAACATCATAGAAAGGCTCGGTTCCGAGTTGAATGCTTCCTTTTCTGAAAGAGACTACACCAATTGGAGTATTCTGAGTGAAAGAATGTATAAATACTCATGTTTATGTTGATTTGATGTTTCCTGCCGATTGGAGTGTGTTGTGGAATCAATTGGGAAGGCTTCCGAATGGGTTTGCTTAGGAAACCGAGTGGAAAAATGGTGGAAGGAGCCAATTCCGAGTGAGATACACCCTGCTGGACAAAAAACCGAGTGAGAGTAGTACGTGTGAGTCTTGTTCCGAGAGGTAATGGTTTAAATAAACCTTAATTGGGCATATAATTAAAGAAATTGGCCTAAACCGAGTGAATTGAGTGAAGGAAGACTCGGATTTTCGAGTGAAGATTCTGAGAAAGAGAGGACTCGGTCTGAAGAGGTATTACCGAGTGAGAAACCGAGTGCCTGAGTTGGTTCAAAGGAATTCCGAGTGAAGATTTGAAGCTTCGCTCAAGCGAGCCTTGAAATTGTTGACTCGGAAGTAGGAATTCCAATCGGAATAGTTCTTAACCGAGTGTAATTTCACTCGGTATTCACTGACAGAAGTGCGTATTGACTTCAATTTTGTCTTTTAATGATATTTAAATTCAATCGTGCGCATTATGGATAGTGGACGACCAGAAATGGGCACTGACTCAGCATATATCTTTATTTAATCCCTAGTGACCCTTCCATTAGCAATCCACTAACAGCCCACTCAGAAAAGCTGTCCCCCACTTGTTTTCCCACTCACTTCCTCCCTATTTAAACCAGCTCAAGGTTCTCAGAACTCATACCCACACACGACACAAACACCTTCATCACTGTCCTTCCCAGCAAGCTTCTTTCCCTTTCCTTTCCCTTCTGTTTCACTCGGATTTGAAGCAGGACAGTGAAGGAAACCTCTTTCTTTCCATCCAGGAACTTCATTGAGGTAAGGGGGTATATTCTTGGGTGCCTTGTGGGAAAACCGAGTGAAGGACAGATTCAGTATGTATGAATTAAATGCTTTAAATTGTTATCTGTATATGCATGTATATATATATATATATATATATATATATTTGTTACCGAGTGTATATAATCAGTGATGAATTGTGAAATGATATGTACTTATTGGACTAAAAATACTAAGAATCATGGGTACCGTGTGATTTCCAGTGAAAAATTATGAATAGAAGATGGATTTAATGATAACAGGTTCTGTTTTATGTTAATCCGACCGGTTTTACACCTATAACAACTCGGTTTTGCTTAGTTTCAATCGGATTCAACCTTAACTGAATGTATTTCATTCTGATAAACAATTTTTCACTCGGTAAACAACCTAATTTCACTCAGAGAACTTTTTCTAGTTTATTTCCACTCGGACAGCATCTTCCCAGTTGATTTCACTCGGAAAACATCATATTTCACTCGGAAAACACTCTATTTCTCTCGGACAGCATCTCCCAAGTCTTATTTTACTCAGAAATCTCTTTCTTAAATTATTTCACTCGGAACTTGACTTAATTTCACTCAGAAAACTCCTTTTAGTTTAATTTCACTCAGAATATGTAGTTAAATTAACTCAGAAAACTCTTATCAACCTGATTCCACTCGGAATCAGGATTATTTCATTCGGATTTACTTTACTCGAAGGTATTCTAGTCAGCAGAATGATTTTTCACTCGGAAATTATATAAATTTTACTCAGAAACCTTTCTGCTCAACACTTTTAACTAGGAAAAATATTTTTAACTTCCCTGAGAAAACTTTTAACCTGAACTCACTCAGATTGATGCTTATTATATTCAGAAACTCACTTCAGCCTGAATTTACTCGGTATCTAAACTCATTTCACCCAGAAAATTCATTTTTCACTCGGAACAGATTTATTTTACTCGGATGATTCAGTTTCACTCGGTATTCAACTCATCTCACTCGGCAAACTCAATTTCTCACTCAGTATTAAACCTATTTTTCTCAAAAAGTTTGGAAATCAACATTTCTACTCGGATATAATTTATTTTAATCGGAAAAATCATTTCCACTCGGAATCAGACCTGTTTCAGTCGGAAAACAGCCTTCCAGTACAATTCCACTCGGATTTTTAGCCAGATCGCTTGGAGAACCCTTCTCTGTATGATTCCACTCGGAATCATACTCATTTCACTCGGATTTACCCCTGTTCCACTCGGAAAACTCTGTTTTTAGTGTTTTTCACTTGAATTTTCAATTGGAAACTAATCTTTAATATTTTTAAGTTATTGGTAAGTTATAATTATCATTCTTATTCTATTATTATCATTATTTATTGTCAAACTTAATATTGTTACCATTATTATTAGTTTTATTATTATTATACATTGTTAACATCTTAATTATGCGTAATTACATAAAGAATATATTATTTTACTCTTTATGAAAGAATATATATAATAGATATATTTCTAAAAAAAATAATAAACGAATATCTTACATGGTTTAAATGATTGATGAAATTCAAAGAACTTGTGAATGGTATGATGAGACTGGAAACACATAAGATACCCAGGGATCTAATGATAAAGATAATACATTTCGCATCATGAAAATATGTTTTGAAGAAGAAAAACCTCTAGAGCATACACTTGGTACAGTGGAGGACACTCACGTTCGATCTCCATGAAGAATCTTGGGAGTACAACTGGAACGGCAACCCAATGGCATCAGAGTCGCGCCTGATAGCCGGGTGAGACGATGCAATTCTAGTGTACTTTGACTAAATGACGGAGTGTAACTATGATCGTAGGGATCTAAGTTCCAAAAATATTTAAATCAATGATGAGAACCAATGAGTTCATTTGTACCACATGGAACTTGGGCGGACCCTGATCGCTCTAGATGATTGGAATGGTGATATTCCAAAGAATGAGAAGAAGATGAAACGATTTATTAGGCCCACATGCATCATGAGACTTAACCAAAGATAAATCATAATAAATCCAAACTCATGCATTTCATTACAGCATATTTTATTGTTATAATTGTGAATATGTTATATGTACGATTTATTTCATGGCAATATGCTTGATTGTTATAATTGTGAACATGCTAAATATACGATTATGTGATGACAACATGTTTGATTGTTATAATTGCGAATATGTTAAATGTATGATCTATGTGACATTGCATGTTAACTGGATTATGTCCGCACTGGATTAACCAATCAGGGTCTTGGGTTATACTCACCCTTACTGTTGAACATTTTTCAGAGGAATTAGAAACTCAAGAACCCGAGTGTGAAGATCAGCAATACGCTGAACCCATTGAGAACAATCATTAAGGATAGAATATTTATAATTAGACACCGGATGACTGTATAATATTTAAGGGTGCCTGCGTGCCCCATTCTGTTAAGAGTACAATTACTTACAGTTTGTGAATGACTATGTGATATATACAATATTGCTTCCACTGATCTGCCAAATATTTATATATAAAAAAAAATATTCACTTTTTCTGAAAACTGTTAACACTCTCAGTTAAATAGGATGAACCTACAGAAGGATTTGTCTTATCTAACCGAGGGTGTCACAAAGGTGGTATCAGAGCATAGTCGATTCATTTAGCTTGTGGAGTGGACCATTAGGTTTCCACGTACTCTGATAGAAATATTGAACAGTCCATAACACTCCTAAGACTAAATATCCTATAAGGAATGCTCCACATAACACATACCCTGAATCTATTTGTTGATATTCTTTCAGCAAATTCCTAATGGCACGCCAAAATAACAATCATGTGATGGAGAATCTTCTTACCAGAATTGTGGAGGTAATGGAACGACAAGAGTTACCTCATGCTTCTGCCAGACAGGGATTAGCTGATTTTCAAAGGAACAATCCTACGCAGTTCAAAGGAGGCTTCAATCCAGAAGGAGCACAACTATGGATTGAACACCTTGAAAAGATTTTTGTCGCTATGCGATGTTCTGATGAGGATTGTGTAACCTTTGCTGTCTTCATGCTGGTTGGAGAAGCAGAACACTGGTGGACTCATGCTAGAGTCAGACTAGCTACTGATGGGCATATCATTACTTGGGGACGATTTAGGATAGAATTTCTCGCTAAATATTTCCCCGAAGACATAAGGAGGCAAAAGGAGCAGGAATTCTTTAATCTGAAACAAGGCAATATGACTGTTGGGGAGTACACTGCTAAGTTTGATGAACTGGCAAAATGTTGTCCCTACTACACCCACATGGGAGAAGCGTCAAGATGTGCAAAGTTCGAAGCAGGGCTACGACATGAGATTCGTCAAGCCATATGTTGTCAACAAATTACATAATTCACTACTTTGGTTGACAGATGCCGCATCTTTGAAAATACCTCTAATCTTCGATGACCTGGAGCGTCTAATCATGGGCCAGAGCGACATATGCCAGATCGACAACAAAGAAGGGATTTTCAAGGAGATCGACCATATTTCTGATCTTTCAACTCAGCCAACCGAATTCCTCCTAGAGGTCAGGAGAACCAAAGTGGTAGAAACTGCACAATTTGTGGACGGATTGGACATCGTGATGTTGACTGTTGGTACAGGAATAAAAATAACCAACAACAAGTAACTCAAAGACAGGCAGTACGACCAACAGGTCAAGGAAGTGGAGGATCTACTGCAAATGTCTCTACCAACAATGCCCCGAGAATGCAAAATGTTCCCCGCAACAACAACTTCAGACAGAACAATAATCTTGGAAGGCCCGGAAACAACTCAACCGGAAGGCCAGGGGGAAATGCCAGAGTTTTTACCATGAATGGTGCAGAAGTATCACAAGAGAACGATCTTATGCAAGGTACATGCTTTATAGGAAGTACTCTATTAAATGTATTATATGATTCTGGAGCCACTCATTCTTTCATATCTGAGAATTGTGTAAAACATTTAAAGCTTCCTACAACCTCTCTGCCCTATCAAATGATTGTCACAACTGCCGCCAATAAGCCCATTTGCTCTACTCGCATATGTCTAGAATGTCCTCTCAACATCGAGGGGAAAGCTTATCGAGTAGATCTGATATGTTTACCTTTGATTGATCTAGACATTGTTTTAGGGATGAATTGGCTTGCTGCAAACCATATTCTTATTGACTGTCATAATAGATCCATCTCTCACGGGTCTACTACATCTGAATGTGATCAAGTCACTGATTCTTGCCTTATTAGCTCAGAAAAGGTAATCTCAAAAGAAGTCCAACTATACATGATCCTTACTGAAACTGAAAGTAAGGCCACTTCTCAACTTGAACAGATTCCTGTTGTTCAAGAATTTCCAGAAGTATTCCCTGAGGACATACGAGAGCTACCTCCAGAGCAAGAAGTCGAATTCAGCATTGATATTATACCGGGCGTGGGACCAATCTCTATTGCTCCTTACCGGATGTCACCCAAGGAACTCAGTGAGCTCAAAGAGCAATTAGAAGAACTTCTAGAGAAAGGAATGATTAGACCCAGTGTCTCACCTTGGGGAGCACCAGTTCTTCTAGTCGAAAAGAAGGATAGAAGTATGCGGTTATGTGTTGACTATCGTCAGTTAAATAAAGCTACGATCAAGAACCGATACCCTCTCCCAAGAATTGATGATTTGATGGACCAATTATGAGGAGCCACTATCTTCTCGAAGATTGATCTGAGATCAGGCTATCATCAAATCAGAGTGAAGAAAGAGGATGTACCCACAACAGCATTCAGAACACGATATGGGCACTATGAGTATCTTGTTATGCCTTTTGGAGTCACAAATGCACCTGCAGTCTTTATGGGATACATGAATCGAATCTTCCATGAGTACTTAGACAAATTCATGGTTGTATTCATTGACGATATTCTTGTCTACTCCAAGAACCATGAGGAACACGAGGAGCATCTTTGAATTGTTCTGAACACTTTACGTGCAAGGCAATTGTACGCCGAGTTTTCAAAATGTGAATTCTGGTTGACAGAAGTGAAATTCTTAGGACATGTCATCTCTAAGGAAGGAATTGCTGTGGATCCTACAAAGGTAGAAGCTGTACTAAATTGGGAACAACCTAAGAATGTGATGGAAATCCGCAGTTTCCTTGGACTGGCTGGATATTATTGTCGATTCATCGAGAATTTCTCTCGAATTGCAGCACCTTTAACTAAGCTGACTCGTAAAGATCAACCATTCGAATGGACTGACAAATGCGAAAGCAGTTTTACGGAGTTACGCCAATAACTCACTAGTGCACCTGTCTTAATTTTGCCAGATCCTGCCAAGCCATATGAAGTGTACTGTGATGCGTCAAAACAAGGACTAGGATGTGTCCTAATGCAAGAAAGAAAGGTTGTTGCTTATGCTTCAAGACAGCTAAGAACGCATGAAGTTAATTATCCCACACATGACTTGGAATTAGCTGCAGTTGTGTTTGCCTTGAAAATCTGGAGACACTACTTGTATGGTACATACTTCGAAGTCTTCAGTGATCATAAGAGCTTGAAGTATCTATTCGACCAGAAGGAGTTGAATATGCGAAAACGTAGGTGGATGGAATTTATCAAAGATTATGATTTTGAACTCCGATATCATCCTGGAAAAGCTAATGTAGTAGCTGATGCACTCAGCCGAAAGGCCCTACGTCTATCATATATGATGACAAAGGAGTTGGAATTGATAGAACAGTTTCGCGATTTGAATCTAGCAGTAACACCAAAAAGGGGAAGCCTTATGGTTGGAATGCTAAGAATTTCCAATGATTTCTTAGAACAAATCAAAGAAGCTCAAGCCAATGACCAGGAATTACAAGATCTAACAGAAAAGACAAAAAGAAGGAGTCTCAGAGTTTAGCAAAGATGAACATGGAGTGATCAAGTATCAACAGAGGCTCTGTATTCCAGTCAACGCAGATCTTAAAAGATCTATCCTGGATGAAGCACACAAAAGTAAGTACAGTATCCACCCAGGATCAACCAAGATGTATCAGGACTTGAAGAAATTATTCTGGTGGCAAGGAATGAAAAGGGATATCGCTGAGTATGTAACAGCTTGTCTGATGTGCCAGAAGGTAAAGGCGGAACAACAACGTCCAAGTGGGACCCTTCGTCCTTTAGATATTCCAGAATGGAAATGGGATGAGATTGCTATGGACTTCGTGAGTGGATTTCCCAGAACATCAGCTGGATATGATGCTATTTGGGTAATCGTGGATCGATTAACAAAAACCGCTCACTTCATTCCTGTCAATATGAAGTATTCTCTAGAAAAACTCACCCAGATCTATATCAAGGAGATCGTACGGTTACATGGAACTCCCACTGCAATTGTGTCCGATCGAGATCCTCGTTTCACATCACAGTTTTGGAAGAGCCTGCAACAAGCTCTAGGAACTCGTCTGAAGTTAAGTTCCGCATATCATCCACAGACAGACGGACAATCGGAAAGGACGATCAAGACTCTTAAAGATCTGTTACGTCTTTGTGTCTTGGAACATGGTGGAAGTTGGCAAGAATACCTTCCACTTATTGAGTTCACTTACAACAACAGCTATCATGCAAGCATCGGAATGGCCCCTTATGAAGCTTTGTATGGAAGAAAATGCCGTACACCTTTATGTTGGTATGAAACTGGTGAGAAAACAATAATTGGACCAGAGATTGTTCAGAAGACAACAGAACAAGTTCAGAGAATTCAAATGGCAATGAAGGCTTCGCAAGATAGACAAAAGAGTTACTATGACAAACGTCGGAAGCCATTAGAATTTGAAGAAGGTGACCATGTATTTCTTAAAGTTACCCCTACCACTGGAGTAGGAAGAGCTTTGAAGGCCAAGAAGTTAAGCCCCAGATACGTAGGACCCTATCAGATTCTGCAAAAGATAGGAACTCATGCGTACCGCATTGCTCTGCCACCCGAGCTGACAAACCTTCACAATATCTTTCATGTCTCTCAACTCCGCAAATATGTAGCAAGCCCTGATCATGTTCTAAGTCCCGATCAATTTGTTCTGAAAGAAAACCTTACCTTTGAAGCATCGCCAGTTAAGATTGCTGACCGATGTCTCAAACAGCTAAGAGGCAAAGAAATCCCTTTGGTCAAGGTAGTTTGGAGTCAGACAGATGATAGGGATGCTACTTGGGAAATTGAGGAGAAGATGAGAGAATTGTACCCTCAATTGTTTTAACTTTGAATTTCGGGACGAAATTCCTAAAAGGAGAGGAGAATGTAATATCCCTCTTTTTAGAAGCCATTTTTACCCTTGTAAATTTTAATTATGGAGGGTTTGTAAGCAAGAATAAGTCAATATATACCTTATTGATGGTCTGTAGTACCTCAAAAATGTCATTTTTACACATAATAATAGAATTTATATGGAATATTAGTGAAATTATGCAAAAACCCAGTGAAAAGGGCTCTGTTCCGAGTAACAGAGAAGAATTCCGAGTGAATGGTCAGAAATTCCGAGTGGGGGAGAAAAATCCGAGTGAAAACATCATAGAAAGGCTCGGTTCCGAGTTGAATGCTTCATTTTCTGAAAGAGACTACACCAATTGGAGTATTCCGAGTGAAAGAATGTATAAATACTCATGTTTATGTTGATTTGATATTTCCTGCCGATTGGAGTGTGTTGTGGAATCAATTGGGAAGGATTCCGAATGGGTTTGCTTAGGAAACCGAGTGGAAAAATGGTGGAGGGAGCCAATTCCGAGTGAGATACACCCTGCTGGACAAAAAACCGAGTGAGAGTAGTACGTGTGAGTCTTGTTCCGAGAGGTAATGGTTTAAATAAACCTTAATTGGGCATATAATTAAAGAAATTGGCCTAAACCGAGTGAATTGAGTGAAGGAAGACTCGGATTTCCGAGTGAAGATTCTGAGAAAGAGAGGACTCGGTCTGAAGAGGTATTACCGAGTGAGAAACCGAGTGCCTGAGTTGGTTCAAAGGAATTCCGAGTGAAGATTTGAAGCTTCGCTCAAGCGAGCCTTGAAATTGTTGACTCGGAAGTAGGAATTCCAATCGGAATAGTTCTTAACCGAGTGTAATTTCACTCGGTATTCACTGACAGAAGTGCGTATTGACTTCAATTTTGTCTTTTAATGATATTTAAATTCAATCGTGCACATTATGGATAGTGGACGACCAGAAATGGGCACTGACTCAGCATATATCTTTATTTAATCCCTAGTGACCCTTCCATTAGCAATCCACTAACAGCCCACTCAGAAAAGCTGTCCCCCACTTGTTTTCCCACTCACTTCCTCCCTATTTAAACCAGCTCAAGGTTCTCAGAACTCATACCCACACACGACACAAACACCTTCATCACTGTCCTTCCCAGCAAGCTTCTTTCCCTTTCCTTTCCCTTCTGTTTCACTCGGATTTGAAGCAGGACAGTGAAGGAAACCTCTTTCTTTCCATCTAGGAACTTCATTGAGGTAAGGGGGTATATTCTTGGGTGCCTTGTGGGAAAACCGAGTGAAGGACAGATTCAGTGTGTATGAATTAAATGCTTTAAATTGTTATCTGTATATGCATGTATATATATATATATCTGTTACCGAGTGTATATAATCAGTGATGAATTGTGAAATGATATGTACTTATTGGACTAAAAATACTAAGAATCATGGGTACCGTGTGATTTCCAGTGAAAAATTATGAATAGAAGATGGATTTAATGATAACAGGTTCTGTTTTATGTTAATCCGACCGGTTTTACACCTATAACAACTCGGTTTTGCTTAGTTTCAATCGGATTCAACCTTAACTGAATGTATTTCATTCTGATAAACAATTTTTCACTCGGTAAACAACCTAATTTCACTCAGAGAACTTTTTCTAGTTTATTTCCACTCGGATAGCATCTTCCCAGTTGATTTCACTCGGAAAACATCATATTTCACTCGGAAAACACTCTATTTCTCTCGGACAGCATCTCCCAAGTCTTATTTTACTCAGAAATCTCTTTCTTAAATTATTTCACTCGGAACTTGACTTAATTTCACTCAGAAAACTCCTTTTAGTTTAATTTCACTCAGAATATGTAGTTAAATTAACTCAGAAAACTCTTATCAACCTGATTCCACTCGGAATCAGGATTATTTCATTCGGATTTACTTTACTCGAAGGTATTCTAGTCAGCAGAATGATTTTTCACTCGGAAATTATATAAATTTTACTCAGAAACCTTTCTGCTCAACACTTTTAACTAGGGAAAATATTTTTAACTTCCCTGAGAAAACTTTTAACCTGAACTCACTCGGATTGATGCTTATTATATTCAGAAACTCACTTCAGCCTGAATTTACTCGGTATCTAAACTCATTTCACCCAGAAAATTCATTTTTCACTCGGAACAGATTTATTTTACTCGGATGATTCAGTTTCACTCGGTATTCAACTCATCTCACTCGGCAAACTCAATTTCTCACTCAGTATTAAACCTATTTTTCTCAAAAAGTTTGGAAATCAACATTTCTACTCGGATATAATTTATTTTAATCGGAAAAATCATTTCCACTCGGAATCAGACTTGTTTCAGTCGGAAAACAGCCTTCCAGTACAATTCCACTCGGATTTTTAGCCAGATCGCTTGGAGAACCCTTCTCTGTATGATTCCACTCGGAATCATACTCATTTCACTCGGATTTACCCCTGTTCCACTCGGAAAACTCTGTTTTTAGTGTTTTTCACTTGAATTTTCAATTGGAAACTAATCTTTAATATTTTTAAGTTATTGGTAAGTTATAATTATCATTCTTATTCTATTATTATCATTATTTATTGTCAAACTTAATATTGTTACCATTATTATTAGTTTTATTATTATTATACATTGTTAACATCTTAATTATGCGTAATTACATAAAGAATATATTATTTTACTCTTTATGAAAGAGTATATATAATAGATATATTTCTAAAAAAAATAATAAACGAATATCTTACATGGTTTAAATGATTGATGAAATTCAAAGAACTTGTGAATGATATGATGAGACTGGAAACACATAAGATACCCAGGGATCTAATGATAAAGATAATACATTTCACATCATGAAAATATGTTTTGAAGAAGAAAAACCTCTAGAGCATACATTTGGTACAGTGGAGGACACTCACGTTCGATCTCCATGAAGAATCTTGGGAGTACAACTGGAACGGCAACCCAATGGCATCAGAGTCGCGCCTGATAGCCGGGTGAGACGATGCAATTCTAGTGTACTTTGACTAAATGACGGAGTGTAACTATGATCGTAGGGATCCAAGTTCCAAAAATATTTAAATCAATGATGAGAACCAATGAGTTCATTTGTACCACATGGAACTTGGGCAGACCCTGATCGCTCTAGATGATTGGAATGGTGATATTCCAAAGAATGAGAAGAAGATGAAACGATTTATTGGGCCCACATGCATCATGAGACTTAACCAAAGATAAATCATAATAAATCCGAACTCATGCATTTCATTACAACATATTTGATTGTTATAATTGTGAATATGTTATATGTACGATTTATTTCATGGCAATATGCTTGATTGTTATAATTGTGAACATGCTAAATATACGATTATGTGATGACAACATGTTTGATTGTTATAATTGCGAATATGTTAAATGTATGATCTATGTGACATTGTATGTTAACTGGATTATGTCCGCACCGGATTAACCAATCAGGGTCTTGGGTTATACTCACCCTTACTGTTGAACATTTTTCAGAGGAATTAGAAACTCAAGAACCCGAGTGTGAAGATCAGCAATACGCTGAACCCATTGAGAACAATCATTAAGGATAGAATATTTATAATTAGACACCGGATGACTGTATAATATTTAAGGGTGCCTGCGTGCCCCATTCTGTTAAGAGTATAATTACTTACAGTTTGTGAATGACTACGTGATATATACAATATTGCTTCCACTGATCTGCCAAGTATTTATAAAAAAAAAATATTCACTTTTTCTGAAAACTGTTAACACTCTCAGTTAAATAGGATGAACCTACAGAAGGATTTGTCTTATCTAACCGAGGGTGTTACAAATACAATTAAGATTATGTGCATATGCATATTAACATTATGTATGCTTTGCTAAGTTCATCAATAATCATCATAAATTCTCATTTCAACAATATACATGTAAAGTATTCAACCATCAATTCATAGCAAAACAAGCACATATACACATCTCTTATCAATGCCACAATGGGCCAACATCATTGTTATCAACCATAGACAGAGAAGTCTTTCATTACATTAGGCCATCACATACAACATCATCATATTCAATGTTATTTTGTTGTATTCATATTTTACATGTTGTCTTTTAGGTAATTTATTTACCCATCTCATCATCATCTCATCTCAATCTTAATCATCATCACCTTTTGGCATATCTCCATGTTATATGAAAATGCTCTTAGGCTAATGCATATGCACAATGGAACAATCAATAACAAATATGGATCCGACTATGGGAATAAATACCAAATATGGGTTCAAGCATGATCATATAACCATGCCCCTACTACAGTAATATAATGTGTACATATATCTTATAATGCATACATAATCACCAATTTTACTGGTACCAAACCGCATCGCCCATTTTGCAATACTGGTCATTTTCACCATGACCGCGGTAAACAACATAATCAACAATATAAGGTGTTGCGGGCCAACCATGATTCATAACATGGCAGCTGTGATCCATAGGACCACCGGGGACACCTGCCCCTCAAGAGCCACCCCCATAAGGGTCAACCACATGCAACTCCCCGTAGCTCAACATAGGCAGCTTCATGACTTACACACCGAGTCACAGGGGAAACAACAAGAACGCTCGTGCACTGAGCCACCTCCTACTAGGACAACCGGGGGAATCCCCTAATATTCCTTACCGACAGCGTATGATATGCCATGGATGCAATACAATGCAAATCAAATGCATTCTCACACTATACATCCTATCATGCCACTCATCAATCATCATCATCAACACCAACACCACGATACAATCTTTAGTGGATTTTATCATCGTTGGTTTTAGCCATTATTTCAAGTTTTAAGTGTGGTATTTCATTTCAACACACTTTATATCATACATGCCAGTCAACACTTGCAACAATCACAATGGCATCACAAACATCAACAACATCCATCAATTGTTCATCAATATCACCACATAATCTCTTAGCGGATTTTCATCTTATTGATCATTACCATTTTTTCATATATTAGTGTGGCATCACAACAATTCATCAATATAATTTTAAACCACACATACAAGATCATACTTGTATCAAACACAATGGTACTCAACAAATCACCAATAATAATAATCATCCTTTATTCAAGGAAATGATCAACAATATCATCCATCATTATCTATTACTGATATCATCTCTGATTAATTGATTTATAATAAATATATTATCATACAATCATCCTTCATTAGTTTCATCATCATACAAGGGTTTGTTATACAACAATCATCATACAAATGTCCATTATCAACCATTATAACATATTATTATTAGTGGTGGACTTTCATGTCTTCATAACATGTCTTAGGCACATACATATTTGCCAATATCCCAATTCAATATCAAACACCACTAAGAACACACCACAATCATATACCCTTTATACATTCATATGGTTCTCCAAGATAAAACAAAATTTAAATATCAACAAGCTCATGACAATTTCAACATCAAGGTATATGAGGGATATAACAATATGATCATGCATTGATTGCTAAAATATATTAAAATATGTACAATCAATTACATAATTGCATCATGACTTTCAACACCCAACACAACATCAAAATTTAAGCATTTTTGGGGAAACAGGGCCATGAATCGATTTAGAAGGGTCCATGAATCGATTTAGGCGTTTCTGGAGTCCCGACAGCCATAAAACAGGGCCATAAATCGATTCAGGCCTAAGGTGAATCAATTCATGCATGTCTGATGCCCCAAAACAGTAGAAACATAAAGGAGTGAATCGATTCCCCCAGTATGAATCGATTCATGCATGAGTGAAAGCCATGATCAGCCAAACCAGGGACATATGAATCGATTCCTCCCCTAGTGAATCGATTCATGCAAGTATGAATCTCATCAATAGTAAAAACAGAGAGCTTGAATCGATTCCTACACTGCTGTGAATTGATTCCCATACTACTATGAATCGATTAACACACTGCTGTGAATCGATTCATGACAGCAGAGAGACTATTTTATGTAGAAAAGTCATATTTTCAAACTTCTAACCTCCCTAACTTTTTCATATCAAATCCAATGGCCACCAAATTTTTACACAACTACATACACACCATTTATGATGCGTGGCCACCGGCTACACTAAGAAATTCCCAAAAATGAGGGAATTATGCGCATAAATGCATGTAGACCATTTTAGGGTATTTTCATGCAACTCAAGGGTCTATTCTCAATGGAATTGACCCATTCCAATTTCCACAAGTCATAATTTATGTATGTTTGCTAGTATGACCACCCTAAGCCATCAATTTTTCTTAAAACTCATTTTGACCCTATAAGTTCCTCAATTATGCATAAAACTATGAAAATTCATCTTTTTCTTCATACCACAAACATTCATTCAACATCCTAATGCCTAACTCACATTCTCATCTATACACAAGACTCCTATGCATTGTCTTTCAATCTTATCATCAATACCATCTCAATGGCCATCACATTCAATGCCAAGCATCCACATAAGATTCTTAATTCACAAAACATATACTTTATCCCCTCAAGGATGGTCATTAACATATACATATTTCAACCCCTCATGGGTTATTCATCAATAACACATCATTATCATCAGAGGGATTGTAACATCCCCATTTTAATTAAAGCAATCGAGTTAAATAACAAGTCAACAAGTCAACACCTCCCTTAATTTAATTAACTAAGAAGTAATAGGATAATTAACGTGGAAGCATGGTGGCATGGGCAGGATTATCGCGTTTCCCCATCCCACCATCCTGTTCTCCACGCGGGTACTTATACAGGCGAGGCCATGCTCTTCACACAGAGAATTCTGCGAACTCCCTTCTTCATTCCTCTTGTTTTCTCTC
The DNA here is from genome assembly GCA_037962975.1 of Clitoria ternatea. NCBI lineage: Eukaryota > Viridiplantae > Streptophyta > Magnoliopsida > Fabales > Fabaceae > Clitoria > Clitoria ternatea. The sequence continues at coordinate 82,156,280 of CM075672.1, forward strand.
TTGCCTTCTCCGCCCTCCAGTCCATCTCCTGCTTCGAGAACCAAGGCGACGGTGCTACAGTGGAGTGGAACTCCCCACACGAGAAGGGACGATCGTCAAGTGATGCAGCAGGGAGGAGAACCACCACTCAAGCAGGAAGAAATCCCTTGGAGTTTCGTAATTGGTAGGGGGAGTATCTTCTATCTTAAATGCATGGGTTATGAACAGGTTTCGAGTGCTGATGCTTGCTATATCCATGCTCTGATGGTGTATTACGTTGCATGTGAGTGTGTATAGTTCAGTTGCATGACGAGTGAGAAATGAGTGTTGCATGTTAGCACCTTTCACACAGGTATGTGCTGCAGGATCTCACATTGCATGTCGGGTTGTATCAATATGAATGCTTTAATAAATTGTTGTGTATAGGAAATGCCTGCTTTAAACAAATTTGACGCTGTCTTACACCGATTGCATGTTAGGATGAGATGAATCGAAATGCCTGAGCAAACTTGTGATTTTTAGAATGATGCATGCGTTGAATGAAGCTGTAAACCGATTGCATGTCTTGATCGAACGAAATGTTGTGGATGTCTGAATATGGAATAATAACTGATTGCATGGAAGCTATATATTGAGTCCGGATAATGTGTACTACTGATTGCATGGTGTGTGTATGTGCTTGAATGCGAGAATGCATGCGTGAAATAAATGTTGTGCGTCGAATCCGCGTGTGGTGCATAGGATGCGTTGTGCTGGGAGCACGTAGTGTGAGACACTACCTTCGGTCATCCAGTGTGGGACGCTGTAAAATCCTTGAGTGGGACTCAGGGTAGCCCTTGAGTGGACTCGGGCTGTCTGTGAACACCGCTGTTGGCGCTGAGAGCGTTGGTGTCACCTGTGGACAAACGGTTGGGTACCTGTAAAACGGCCAAGCAACTGGGAGCTGATCTGATAACTGAGAGCTATGTATAAAAAAAAAGGCTGAGATGCCTACGTTGCAACGTCTGACCGATACACACGATGCGGAACCAAGTGAAACCTTCTGTGCTTATCATTGTTAATATTACTACTACTGTTAATGTTGTTGAAATTGGTTAAGTATGCCGAGTGGGAAGTGAATGGGTAAAATGTGTAGGACTGAGTGGATGCTCTGTGCATGTGTTATTGACTGAAATTTAATTATGCATTTGATATCGTGTATGAGTATACTGAACGTGTATGCCAAGTAATCCATTCCGTGTGTACGTACCCTAGATGCTGAATGAAAACTGTTTCATGAATATACGTATATATATATGCATGCAAGCGTATCCGTGTCACTGAAAATGCTATGACTATAGTCGAGTGACGATCGGTAATTATAGAGCGGTAAGAGTTACCCATATATGTCTTGACCGATGGATGTTGCCCTGATCTTAATCGTGTTGTACGTATATGTATTGTTGTGTAATTGGCAGATAACCTGAGTCGGTATCTATCATTTAAAATTTAAGATGCTCACCCCTGCAGTGGCCATTTTTCAGTGAATGTCTCTCGAGATGAGGACCAGAAGCAGAGCTGGAACGCTGAGCGAAGTGCTGATGCATTTGGAAGGCTTAATTAATGCGATGTTAGATTAAGCCCTGACTGGTTCATGTCGGATGTTAGTGTTTTGGGAGAAATAGAACCTTATTGACAAGGAGAAATCCGATTTTGTGTTTGTAAACATTGACATATGCTCTTATTATATATATCTGGATGTATGATTTCGTGTGTGACATGCTATGTGCTACCTTGTTTCATGCTTGTGCTTTAATGAATACGCAGGGACAACATGATTTAGCAGGCTACAGCCAAGTCTGAGTGAATTATGAATTGTCTCTAGGAAGACTTATGTCGGATACGTTTGGGCGGAGTCGTACCCCGCCCGAAGTGTGGGGGCAATTCGCCCAAGCGTGAGGACTCGCGCTGAAGCGAGTAATTATCAGAGTGAGATACCGCCCATTATCCTTCCTATCCGTTGTGATGCTAATGCAATCCAGACACCGGTGTTGACCCCTGATTTGGGCGTTGTGGTTGAGTCCGCCCAGGCGTTGTCATAATTAGCTGAGTTGGGCGGAATAAGTTCAGGCCCCTCCTTCCTCCACAACCTACTACCGCATATGTACACTGTGACATCCCAATTTTGAAGTTAAAAATCTAGAGAGAGAGAAGTTCAATTAGTGGTTTAGGGCGGATTGAATCCTAAGTGTAAGGCATTGATAATCCGAATGAAAGATGTAAAGTCCGATTGAGAAATTACCTTGTGTTTGTGGGGCGTTGTGCTGACCTCGCTTAGGCGGTGTCATACCTCGCCCAAGTAACTAGGACGGTTCGCCCAAGCGCGTGGAACCATGCTGAAGCAAGCAGATATCAACGTGAGACTCCGCCTATGTACCTTCCTCCTCCGTTGTCGCATTATTATGTCTCGCTGGGCGGTGTTAGACATCGTCTGAGTGAGTGGAGGTTGTGATGTAGTCCGTCCAGGCGATGTTGTGCCTTGCCGAACTGGACGGCGGTGTAATCACTTCCTCCTTCTGTGGTTGCATTGTTATGCTTCGCTCAGGTGGCCTCGGACCTCGCTTGAGCGAGTTAGTGTTATCTTAGTCCTCGTCCAGGCGCTGCTGTGTTTCGCTGGACAGTGCGGGTCGGTCCCAGCATTGCTCCCTTCTCTCTTCCCTTACCTATTCCCTTCCACTAAATGACCAGTGTTACTCGTGAAAAAGCTTCCTTGAGAAATCCCCTCTATCCGCTGTTGCATTGTCATACCCCGCCTAGGCGGTATCATACCCCGTCTGAGTGAGCCAATGATATTACGTAATCCGCCCTGGCGCTGGTATATTACACTAAACCCACGAACCGGTTCCAGTCTTAGCCTTCTGTTATTTGCCTTATACGTGTGGATGATCTCTCATTTCCCTTGTTCTTCCTTGCACTCCGCCCTTTGCGTTATCCGGTTGCCTTATAGTCTTTGGTTACTTAATTTTGGAAAAATTTTTCCCCGTATTGGTTTTTAATTATTTATTAAATTAAGGTGTTACATTTTGGTATCAGAGCGGACCGAAAGGTCCAAGGCCAAGGTAAGCCTACCAAGTGTAAGTGGTTGTGTGTATGATCATGATTGTTGTGGTGTGAATTTAACTTGACTGGTACTCTGTTACTGACTCATGGGTGGAGGAGTTGTTCCTCCTGACCCGACTAATTGTGCGAGAACACATAATGGGCTAAGTTACTAAATGTTAGACTAAATTCCGATTGGGATTAAGTAACTAGGAATACTTATCCTTGAATGTTGATTTCAGGATAAGGGATGGCGCATCGCCAAAGCATGGAGACTATAGCTACGGCATTCCAATGCTTTGCAGACGTGTTTGAAAGGCAGGGCCAGCCTCGAGCTGAGGAGGGCCAAGTAATGGACCGCTTCTTAAAGAGGAAGCCGAGTGAATTCTTAGGAGGACGGAACCCTGATGCGGCGTTCAAGTGGACTCAGGAATTAGAAAGGATTTTTGGGGGTCTTCGCTGTACCGAGGCCCAGAAGGTAGAATGTGCAGTGTACATGCTGCGAGACGAAGCGGAGAACTGGTGGAAAATAGCCAGAAGCCGATTCCCCGAAGATGATAATCAACTGACGTGGAACGATTTCAAGGCCTGCTTCTTAGAGAAATACTTTCCCGACACAGTGAGGAGTCGGAAAGAGCTGGAGTTTATGGAGTTAAAACAGGGCTCCATGACTGTGGAAGAATACGCGACCAGATTCGAGGAATTGTGCCTATTCTATCCACCCTTCCAGCAGCCTGGGACGGAGAACTCGAAGTACCTTAAGTTTGAGAACGGATTAAGATCGGATATTAAGAGGGCCTGCAGATACCATGAGATACAGAGTTTCCCTGCATTAGTGAACAAATGTAGAATATTTGAGGAGGACGACAAAGCCCATTCGAACCAGAGCAACAGAAACCACTATTCCCTGAGGCCCCAACGACCTCGTTTCAAAAAGCCAAGCAATGCCGATAGGAACAAGCCTTTTTCCAGATATAGGGGTCGGAATCAACCTGAAAGACGACCAGTGGTAGGAAACGGAAGGTGTTTCAAGTGTGGAGGAAATCACTTTGCCAGAGACTGCAAGGATGATGGTGATGTAGTGTGCTTTCACTGCAACAAGAGGGGACACATCCGCCCCGACTGCCCCCAACTACACCAAGCAAACGTTAATGTGCGTCAAGGGAGATTTCAAGAAAGGAACCGAGCGAATGATGACCAACGTCCTGGTGGCAGAGGCAACGGAGCCAGAGGAGATGGGATGCGAGGGAGGAATACCGGCCCAACAGCGACAGGAGGGATCTACACCATCAACGCAGAGGATGTTGCACCAGCAAGCGACCTAGTACAATGTAAGTGCTCACTTGGAATGACTACGCTTAACGTTGTTTTCGATTCGGGAGCTACCCATTCTTTTATAGCTGATGAGTGCGTGAAGCGGTTGAAGTTACCGACTGTGTCTATGAATCGGACTTTGGAAGTGGCCAGCCCCACTGGCACTAACGTGTTCACATCGTCAATGTGCAAAGACGTAGTGTTTGTGTTGTATGATCGGAGTTTCACCTTCGATCTGATTTGCATGCCCTTGAAGGGTCTTGACATCGTGCTCGGGATAGATTGGCTTTCCGCCAATAAGGTGTTAGTAGATTATAGAAACCGAGAGATAGTTTTTCCGAAACAGCCCGCTGAGAATGACACGGCACCAGGTATGACCCAATTGTTTATGATGCTTTGTCTAACCGAGGGTGAGAGTAAAATCCGAGTGAATGAAATCCCGATTGTCTGCGAATTCCCAGAAGTGTTCCCTGAAGACATTCCGAGTGTGCCTCCCAATAGAGAAGTCGAATTCTCTATAGACTTGATCCCTGGAGCCGAACCGGTCTCCAGCGCACCCTATAGAATGTCCTCAACTGAATTGGCTGAGTTAAAGAAACAAGTGGATGAGTTACTCGAAAAGCAGTTCATTAGACCGAGCGTGTCACCATGGGGCGCACCTGTGCTACTTGTTAAGAAGAAGGATGGCAGCATGAGACTTTGTATAGATTACCGACAGCTAGACAAACTCACAATCAAGAATCGGTACCCACTGCCCAAAATTGATGATTTAATTGACCAGCTGCGAGGAGCCTCAGTCTTCTCAAAAATCGATCTACGATCGGGATATCACCAAATCCGAGTGAAGGACTCGGACATTCCTAAAACTGCCTTTAGGACTCAGTATGGTCACTACGAGTATGTAGTGATGCCGTTCGGTGTGACCAACGCCCCTGCTGTTTTCATGAATTACATGAATAGCATATTCCACTCTTTCTTAGATCGGTTTGTTGTTGTTTTCATCGATGACATCCTAGTTTATTCTAAGACGTCTGAGGAGCATGAGGGACATCTCCGAGCGGTACTCCAAGTGTTGAAGGAGAAACAATTGTTTGCAAAGCTTTCGAAGTACGAATTCTGGATGGATGAGATCCACTTCCTCGGGTATGTGATTTCCGAGCGAGGCGTCTCGGTGGATCCTGCGAAGATAGCCGCTGTAATAGCATGGGAGAGGCCCAGGTCGGTCTCAGAAATAAGAAGTTTTATGGGCTTGGCAGGTTATTATAGAAGGTTCATCGAAGGTTTTTCTAAACTGGCATTACCCCTGACTAAACTGACTCGGAAAAACGTTCCTTTCGTGTGGAGTCCCGAGTGTGAGCACAGCTTCCGAGAGCTGAAGAATAAGTTGACGACTGCTCCGGTGTTGGCATTACCCGAGTTACAAGAGAGCTTCGTGGTCTATTGTGACGCGTCAGGACTCGGATTAGGGTGTGTACTCATGCAGAAAGACCGAGTGATAGCATATGCCTCTCGACAATTGAGACCTCACGAACAGCATTACCCGACCCATGACTTGGAGCTGGCAGCAGTGGTTTTTGCATTAAAAATCTGGAGGCATTACTTGTACGGGTCCAAATTTGAAGTGTACAGCGATTATAAGAGCCTCAAATACCTATTCGACTAAAAGGAGCTGAACATGAGGCAGAGAAGATGGATTGAGTTTTTAAAGGACTACGATTTCGAGTTAAAATACCACCCAGGTAAGGCAAACGTCGTGGCCGACGCATTGAGTTGGAAATCCCTCCACATGGCAGCAATGATGGCGAAAGAAGTAGAGTTGTTGGAGCGGTTCCGAGACATGAACTTGTATGTCAACACCCTCTCCTCTCAGAAAATGACAATCGGTACGTTGAGGATCACCAATGAATTCTTAAAATCCGTGTACGAGCAGCAACAGGCGGACTCTTACCTAGCTAAAATGAAGGAAATTCAGGCCAAAGGAAAGGATTTATCCTTGGCCGAGGGGTCAGATGGGATCTTCCGGGTGAGAGACAGAATATACATACCAAGTGGAGGAAGATTGAGAAGAATGGTGCTTGACGAAGCCCACAAAAGCTTACTCAGCATTCACCCAGGAACCACAAAAATGTACCACGACTTGAGGAGACAGTTCTGGTGGCCCGGACTAAAGAAGGATGTGGCGGAATACATGGCCCGGTGTATCACTTGTCAAAAATCGAAGGTAGAGCACCAAAAACCGTACGGTGCAATGCAGCCTCTAGAGATCCCCGTGTGGAAATGGGACTCGATTGCAATGGATTTCATCATAGGATTACCCAAAAACCGAGCGGGCCATGATGCAATTTGGGTCATTGTTGACCGATTGATGAAGAGTGCACACTTCTTACCTGTAAATATGAAGTACCCATTGCATAAGTTGGCTCGAATTTACATTCGAGAAATTATCCGACTGCATGGCATACCTACTTCCATCGTGTCAGATAGGGACCCTAGGTTTACGTCCCGGTTTTGGACCAGCATGCATCAAGAATTGGGGACGAAGCTTTGGCTTAGTTCTGCCTACCACCCCCAATCGGATGGACAATCCGAACGGACAATTCAGAGTCTAGAAGATTTATTAAGAGCGTGTGTGTTAGAGCACGGTGGGGACTGGGAGCAGTACCTTCCCTTGATCGAGTTTACGTACAACAACAGCCATCATCACAGCATTGGCATGGCACCCTACGAGGCATTATATGGGCACAGATGCTGAACCCCACTCTGCTGGTCGGAAACAGGTGAAAGTCTACTATTGGGACCAGACATCGTGAAGCAAACCACAGAGCAGATCCGAGTGATACAGGAAAGGATGAAAGCATCACAAGACAGGCAAAAGAGCTACCATGACAAGTGCACCAAACCATTGGAATTTTCAGTTGGAGACCGAGTGTTTTTGAGAACTTCTCCGAGTAAGGGAGTCGGACGAGCCTTAAAAAGTGGGAAGTTAAGCCCTCGATACATTGGACCTTATGAGGTGTTAGAACGAGTCGGCCCCGTGGCATACCGCATCGCATTACCAACCCACTTGTCCCGATTGCACGACGTATTTCATGTGTCTCAACTAAGAAAGTATTTACATGACCCCAACCACACGATGCCTGACGATGAAGTAGAGATCAAAGAAGACCTGACCACTGTGACTACACCGATTGGAATCGTGGACCGATCGGTAAAACGCTTGAGAAACAGAAACGTGAGACTAGTGAAGGTGGAGTGGCAGCAAGGCAAGACCACCTCCTGCACGTGGGAACGCGAAGATGCCATAAAACAGCAGTACCCCGAGTTGTTCATTTAGGTGAGTTACTGACTAAAGCTTCACATGAATTACCAACTGAATTTCGGGGACGAAATTCTTTTCAAGTAGGGGAGAACTGTAACATCCCCATTTTAATTAAAGCAACCGAGTTAAATAACAAGTCAACAAGTCAACACCTCCCTTAATTTAATTAACTAAGAAGTAATAGGATAATTAACGTGGAAGCATGGTGGCATGGGCAGGATTATCGCGTTTCCCCATCCCACCATCCTGTTCTCCACGCGGGTACTTATACAGGCGAGGCCATGCTCTTCACACAGAGAATTCCGCGAACTCCCTTCTTCATTCCTCTTGTTTTCTCTCTTGCCTTCTCCGCCCTCCAGTCCATCTCCTGCTTCGAGAACCAAGGCGACGGTGCTACAGTGGAGTGGAACTCCCCACACGAGAAGGGACGATCGTCAAGTGACACAGCAGGGAGGAGAACCACCACTCAAGCAGGAAGAAATCCCTTGGAGTTTCGTAATTGGTAGGGGGAGTATCTTCTATCTTAAATGCATGGGTTATGAACAGGTTTCAAGTGCTGATGCTTGCTATATCCGTGCTCTGATGGTGTATTGCGTTGCATATGAGTGTGTATAGTTCAGTTGCATGACGAGTGAGAAATGAGTGTTGCATGTTAGCACCTTTCACACAGGTATGTGCTGCAGGATCTCACATTACATGTCAGGTTGTATCAATATGAATGCTTTAATAAATTGTTGTGTATAGGAAATGCCTGCTTTAAACAAATTTGACGCTGTCTTACACCGATTGCATGTTAGGATGAGATGAATCGAAATGCCTGAGCAAACTTGTGATTTTTAGAATGATGCATGCATTGAATGAAGCTGTAAACCGATTGCATGTCTTGATCGAAAGAAATGTTGTGGATGTCTGAATATGGAATGATAACTGATTGCATGGAAGCTATATATTGAGTCCGGATAATGTGTACTACTGATTGCATGGTGTGTGTGTGTGCTTGAATGCGAGAATGCATGCGTGAAATAAATGTTGTGCGTCGAATCCGCGTGTGGCACATGGGATGCGTTGTGCTGGGAGCACGTAGTGTGAGACACTACCTTCGGTCATCCAGCGTGGGACGCTGTAAAATCCTTGAGTGGGACTCGGGGTAGCCCTTGAGTGGACTCGGGCTGTCTGTGAACACCGCCGTTGGTGCTGAGAGCGTTGGTGTCACCTGTGGACAAACGGTTGGGTACCTGTAAAACGGCCAAGCAGCTGGGAGCTGATCTGATAGCTGAGAGCTATGTATAAAAAAAAAAGGCTGAGATGCCTACGTTGCAACGTCTGACCGATACACACGATGCGGAACCAAGTGAAACCTTCTGTGCTTATCATTGTTAATATTACTACTACTGTTAATGTTGTTGAAATTGGTTAAGTATGCCGAGTGGGAAGTGAATGGGTAAAATGTGTAGGACTGAGTGGATGCTCTGTGCATGTGTTATTGACTGAAATTTAATTATGCATTTGATATCGTGTATGAGTATACTGAACGTGTATGCCAAGTAATCCATTCCGTGTGTACGTACCCTAGATGCTGAATGAAAACTGTTTCATGAATATACGTATATATATATGCATGCAAGCGTATCCGTGTCACTGAAAATGCTATGACTATAGTCGAGTGACGATCGGTAATTATAGAGCGGTAAGAGTTACCCATATATGTCTTGACCAATGGATGTTGCCCTGATCTTAATCGTGTTGTACGTATATGTATTGTTGTGTAATTGGCAGATAACCTGAGTCGGTATCTATCATTTAAAATTTAAGATGCTCACCCCTGCAGTGGCCATTTTTCAGTGAATGTCTCTCGAGATGAGGACCAGAAGCAGAGCTGGAACGCTGAGCGAAGTGCTGACGCATTTGGAAGGCTTAATTAATGCGATGTTAGATTAAGCCCTGACTGGTTCATGTCGGATGTTAGTGTTTTGGGATAAATAGAACCTTATTGACAAGGAGAAATCCGATTTTGTGTTTGTAAACATTGACATATGCTCTTATTATATATATCTGGATGTATGATTTCGTGTGTGACATGCTATGTGCTACCTTGTTTCATGCTTGTGCTTTAATGAATACGCAGGGACAGCATGATTTAGCAGGCTATAGCCAAGTCTGAGTGAATTATGAATTGTCTCTAGGAAGACTTATGTCGGATACGTTTGGGCGGAGTCGTACCCCGCCCGAAGTGTGGGGGCAATTCGCCCAAGCGTGAGGACTCGCGCTGAAGCGAGTAATTATCAGAGTGAGATACCGCCCATTATCCTTCCTATCCGTTGTGATGCTAATGCAATCCAGACACCGGTGTTGACCCCTGATTTGGGCGTTGTGGTTGAGTCCGCCCAGGCGTTGTCATAATTAGCTGAGTTGGGCGGAATAAGTTCAGGCCCCTCCTTCCTCCGCAACCTACTACCGCATATGTACACTGTGACGTCCCAATTTTGAAGTTAAAAATCGAGAGAGAGAGAAGTTCAATTAGTGGTTTAGGGCGGGTTGGATCCTAAGTGTAAGGCATTGATAATCTGAATGAAAGATGTAAAGTCCGATTGAGAAATTACCTTGTGTTTGTGGGGCGTTGTGCTGACCTCGCTTAGGCGGTGTCATACCTCGCCCAAGTAACTAGGACGGTTCGCCCAAGCGCGTGGAACCATGCTGAAGCAAGCAGATATCAACGTGAGACTCCGCCTATGTACCTTCCTCCTCCGTTGTCGCATTATTATGTCTCGCTGGGCGGTGTTGGACATCGTCTGGGTGAGTGGAGGTTGTGATGTAGCCCGTCCAGGCGATGTTGTGCCTTGCCGAACTGGACGGCGGTGTAATCACTTCCTCCTTCCGTGGTTGCATTGTTATGCTTCGCTCAGGCGGCCTCGGACCTCGCTTGAGCGAGTCAGTGTTATCTTAGTCCTCGTCCAGGCGCTGCTGTGTTTCGCTGGACAGTGCGGGTCGGTCCCAGCATTGCTCCCTTCTCTCTTCCCTTACCTATTCCCTTCCACTAAATGACCAGTGTTACTCGTGAAAAAGCTTCCTTGAGAAATCCCCTCTATCCGCTGTTGCATTGTCATACCCCGCCTAGGCGGTATCATACCCCGTCTGAGTGAGCCAATGATATTACGTAATCCGCCCTGGCGCTGGTATATTACACTAAACCCACGAACCGGTTCCAGTCTTAGCCTTCTGTTATTTGCCTTATGCGTGTGGATGATCTCTCATTTCCCTTGTTCTTCCTTGCACTCCGCCCTTTGCGTTATCCGGTTGCCTTATAGTCTTTGGTTACTTAATTTTGGAAAAATTTTTCCCCGTATTGGTTTTTAATTATTTATTAAATTAAGGTGTTACAGGGATCATTAAACATTTATCATCTCACATGCTCATAATTCTAAAAGCCAATAATTTACTAATTAGTTCATTCATCAAACTTCATCCATCTCATCATTTCAATATAAACATGACAAGGCAAGCATGAGTATAATCATCTACATCCATCATCAATTATTCAACTCATACAATTGAAATGTAAACTCCTCTCCTACCTCAAGAGAAGAACCACAATGATCGTTACGTTCTAAACGTTCTGCCATATTGCCCAGATTGCCATTTCCTATTAACATATATATACATATGCACTCAATCAATGAGCCATCTCAAGGCATCATCACAAGTTTAAGTAATTGACTACATCATTTAGGGTTCAATATCAAGTCCTATACTTGTTAAAATGCATATTCACTTACATAGGTTAGGCTTCAGAAATTCCTTCCCCAAAACCAAGATATCCTAAGTCTAAATGGGCCAACCATACCCAACAACAACATCCCTTTCATAATTCATAATGTATTTGTCGCGACCGGGATCGCGGCGGCACGGTCGACCCTCAAAACGATTCGAAAAGATAAACAGGGAGTCGCCACCAATATTTTTTAGGATAAAATACTAGAAAAACCTTTCATTAAAGCACTGGTTATAAAAATGAAATTCCATGATTCGGGAGTCTGATTACAGGTGAGGAAGGTATTAGCACCTCACAACTGTCCGTTATAAAAACGGTTACCTCAATTTGATAGCGCACATTATAATTAACCCATTAATTATTTTAACTTCTTCATGAAAAGAAAATATACGAGATGACAAGATATACAAAAATAAACAAAAAATAAACACAGAATATTTACATGAGATCAACAGGACGTCTCATCCAAATTAATCTTGCTCCGCTTTTTTTTTAAAAAAATATTTTAAAAAAAGATATAAGATTAACAGAACGTCTCATCCAAATTAACCTCGCTCCTTCTTTTAAAGAAATACTACAAAAATATGAGATTAACAAGACGTCTCGTCTAAATTAATCTCGCTCCTTCTTTTGATAGCAAGACAAAAATGGAAACTCTAAAAATTAAATAAAGAAAGATGGGCCCGACAGGAACAATTTCCTGCTCCTACGTATTCTCGAGCTTTCAAGAAATCAGGGTCACGTAGTTCTTTAGATTTTTTTTTTAGGAAAAGATTAGGGAAATTTTGGTGAGTATCATTTTAGTGATGAACTCATACAAGACGAAGTTCCCCGCACGTGTACGGATTTTATAGAGGTTGTGTAGACGGAAGTATTTTCCGTACGACACTGACTTAAGAATGATTTATTTTTTTTTATTTTTATTTAGACTTGAAAGAAAACATAGGGAACATTCATTTCCCTTTTATTATTTTTATTACGAAGCAAAAGAGGGAAGGTAGTAGAAGCTACAAGAGAGAAAGGGGAACAGTAAGTTTGGAGAGGAGAGGGAAAAATGAGCGAAAACTGAACGGGAGAAGAGAAAACCGAGTGAAAAATGGAAAAACCGAGTAGAAATGGGAAAAACCGAGTGGAAATGGGAAAAACTGAGTGGAAATGGTGAAAACAGAGTGGAAATGGTAAAAACTGAGTAAAAATAGTAAAACCGAGTGCAAAATGGAAAATACCAAGTGAAAAGTAGAATACCGGGTGAAGGTTGAGAACCCGAGTGATGTTAGTGAGGAGAGGGGCTGTACCGTGAAGAGAAAAGGGATTAAAGCTGTTGGTTTGAGGAGAGAGTGTGGGACGGTGTTCTGATGGTGAGGGGCTTTGCGTTGGTGGAGGAAAAGGAGGGCTGCGTGGTTTTTGAGGAGAGGGACAGTGGAGTATTTTTTTTAAAAGCTCTCTTTCTTCTCCAATGCTTCCCCCTCTCAAGTGAAAGCTTCTCCTTTGAATGAATGCCTCCCCCCTTCAAAGCTTCAATGTTTGTCTATTTAAAGGCTTTTCTGAGTGGAAGGCCTCCTCAGGCTTCCACTCAAGCCTAGTAGTGGGGGACAGCGGCTGGTGGGAATTTTTAATTCCTTCACTTCCGCCCCCTGTCTGCCAGCCACCTCCAGGATTCCTGGATCCACTTGGGTGGTGGAAATCCAAGTCAGCTGGGGAGCCTGGTGGAAATCCGAGAGAAAGTGATGGAAATCCGAGTGAGAATGGTAGAATTCTGAGTAAAAATGACTCGGATCAGCATCTCAGTCAGCATTCATCCACATTGGGAGTCAATTCCGAGTGGAATGAAGTATTTCCAATTGAAAACCGAGTGAAATACTCCTTTTCGAGTGAGAATTCTTCTGGGAGGAGCCCTCCTATGGAAGGCTGAGTAAAGGTTTTGCTCGGTGTGAGGCTGCTGTGAAACATTCAATCGGAACCGAGTGACAAGTGACTCGGAACCGACTAAAATGGTTGAATAATAACTCAGAATTGGGTGGAAATGACTCGGAATTGAGTGAGAAGTAACTCGAAAATGGGTAAAAAGTGACTCAGAAGTTGAGTGGAAAAGGTCTCGGAAATGGTTAAAAGAGTGACTCGGTAACGGTTAAAGAATGACTCGGAGATGGGTAAAAGATGACTCGGGAATGGGTGAAAAGTGTCACTTGGAATTGGTTGATGAGGAATGACACGGAATTGGTAAAAAGTGAGTCAAAACTAACCAAGAACTGACCAAGAATTGACTAAGAAATGTGTAAAGGATGACTCAGAATTTGGGTGAGAGTGGTGAGTCAGATTTGGGTGAAAATGGGCTCGGAATTGATTGGCCAAAAGGGCTCGGGAAAGGTTTAAGTATGGCTCAAAAATTGATGGAAATGGGCTCGGAATTGATTGTTTGAAGAAGGAAGACTCAGAATTGGTTTAAAGAGTGATGACTCGGTATTGGGCAAATGGTTCAATCGGCCCTTATTTGAAGGATGAGTGAAGATTGGCTCGGAAATCTGACTGAAAAGGACACGGAAATGATTGTGAAATGGCTCACTCGACAAATATTTGCTCGGACTCGGTTCTCTTTCCTCTCAGAAGATAGACTGAGTCGTACTCTTCTTCCAGTCAGAATCTGACTACTCAGAATCTAACCCTTGGATGTGTTCACTCGGACCCGGTTTTATTCCTTACTCAGCATTTGGCAATTTTCACTCGGAAAGGCTTTTTTTCAATCAAAATTTGTTCTTCCATATACACCCCGAGTCAGCTTTTAATTCACTCAGACTTGTTTTCACTCAGATCAGTATCAATCAGAAGCTTTTATTTAGATTTAACTTCGATAGGGCTATATTTCACTCGGATTTGTTGTAATTAGAAAGCTCTCACTCGAATTTATTGCAATCAAAGAGCAATCCTTCTCAGCATTCATCCTTCAACAGAGTATCACTCGGAATGGCTTGACAGGGAGTCTTCCACTCGGATTCACCTTCAACAGGGAAGCATTTCACTCGAAACTGACTCATTCTAAGTAATTCTACTCGGATTTGATCCTTTCTGAGTCATTTCACTCGGATTTCTCCTAAAAGGAGCATATTCCACTCGGATTTGATCCATTCTGAGTCATTTCACTCGGATTTGATCATTCCTTAAGTCATTTCACTCAGATTTATCCCAAAAGGGCAATATTTCACTCAGAAATGCTTCAATCTGAGTCATCCTGCTCGGATCTGATTATTTTTTAGCCATTCTTCTCAGCAGATCATTCGGAAATGAAGTCCAGTCCTCTCAGAATCCTTTCTATTTGGGTTGGACCGAAAGAGGTGTTTACAGATGCCCCTCTTTACTTCTTTTTCACAAGAGAAACACGAAGCTTTTCATGTTTTTGAAGTGAAAAGGAAGTAAAGATATGAACACCGATGTAGGGGGCCAAATGGGACCTCTTAATCGGTATGGCGGCTGATGGTGTGACCTTTTCCTCTTTTCCACATCTGTCTCTCTCCTTTTTTTTTTGAACTTTGAATTGACCGGGAAAAGTTATTTTCAAATGGACAGGAAGTGAGAAGATCGGGATTGACCCCCGGTAGACTAGAAGGTAAAGGGTGCCTGTATAGGTGGACGGGAAGTAAAAGGGGTGCCTGAATAGGCTGACAGGAAAGTAAAGGGTGCCTGAATAGGCGACTGGAAAATAAAGGATGTCTTGATAGGCGACTAGAAAATAAAGGATGCCTTGACAGGCGACTGGAAAATAAAGGATGCCTTGACAGGCGACTGGAAAGTAAAGGATGCCTTGATAGGCGACTGGAAAAATAAAGGATGCCTTGATAGGCGACTGGAAAATAAAGGATGCCTTGATAGGCGACTAGAAAATAAAAGATGCCTTGATAGGCGACTGGAAAATAAAGGATGCCTTGATAGGCGACTGGAAAATAAAGGATGCCTTGATAGGCGACTGGAAAATAAAGGATGCCTTGATAGGAGACTGGAAAATAAAGGATGCCTTGATAGGTGACTAGAAAATAAAGGATGCCTTGATAGCCGACTGGAAAATAAAGGATGCCTTGATAGGCAACTGGAAAGTAAAGGATACCTTGATAGGCTAATGGAAAATAAAGGATGCCTTGATAGGCGACTGGAAAGTAAAAGGATGCCTTGATAGGTGACTGGAAAGTAAAGGATGCCTTGATAGGCAACTGGAAAGTAAAGGATGCCTTGATAGGCGACTGGAAAATAAAGGATGCCTTGATAGGCGACTGGAAAGTAAAGGATACCTTGATAGGCGACTGGAAAATAAAGGATGCCTTGATAGGCGACTGGAAAGTAAAGGATGAGGGTGTTACCTCTTGGTTGACTAAAAGGTAAAAATTGGGGGAGCTAACAGGACGTCTCGTCCGAATTAACTCACTAGTCCTAAAGGCTCGGGGTGATGCCGTAGTTTGACATGACTGAAAGAATTGCTCTTTGACTGAAAGAGAGTAATTCTGGGGAGATGCCCCAATTAGGAAGATTGAAGGGATTTCAGGGAACCACCCCTTGACTGGAAGGGAGAATCTGGAGTCCACTGGGGATGTATGGTGGGCTTACTGAAGGAAAGAATACTATGGATGATTCAGTTCAAGCGTTCTTGGATGATTCGGGGAACTGCTCCTCGATTAAGAGAGAAAAGAAATGGGGGAAAATCTGGCTGAAAAAGCTAGGGATATTGCCCCTCGAATGAAGGAAGGATTTGGGGTGATACCCCAATTTTGGAAAGATTGGAAGATTTAGGGGTACTACCCCAAGGATGGGAGAATGGTACGGGGTGATGCCCCAGTTAGGTAGGTTGAAGAAGCTCGGGGGTACGCCCCCTTTTGACAGAGAGAGACCCGAGGTGATGTTCCAGCTCGAACTTTCCGGGAACACGGGGTACCGCTCTTGGGTTGACAAAAGATAAAAAAAACCCGAGGAAGATGCCCAGTTTTGGAGATACTGGAGAAGCTATGGGTGTTGCTTCTTAAATGGAAGAAAAATCTAGGGAGATGCCCCATTTTAAACCTTCAGGACACTGCCCCTTGGCCGACAAAAGATCTGGAGGTGAGGAATGACAGACTTGGGAGGTAAAGTCCCAGGTTTGAAAGATTTGGGGGTTAATAGGGCATCCCATCCAAATTAACCAGGTTCTAGAATATACCAAGTTGATTTCTTGGAGATGTGACCCCTAACATGCCTCATGAACAAGACCGAAACCTTGAGAAGACGCCGGCTTTGACTACAAGGTATTGATGAACTTCATGGAAATCTCAAAGCAAAATGGAAACTCAGAAAGGTGTCATGTTTGGCCATAGAAGGGTGTTTTGTCCAACGATTTGGGTGGGTTATGAGAAGAAACTTGAGGATGACCTACTTTAATGAGTAAAGGCGAGAGTGAGCTTTGGAGACTAATGGACATACACCTAGAAAGTGCCAGTTTTGGCGGTTGAAGCTTGACACATCTACTTATTACAACATCCTGTAAGAAAGGTTAGTGGTGCAAAACAAATCGGAACTTGAAAAGACTTACCGCAAAAACACAATACTTAGAGATTCAAAGTGACTCATGACTGAAACAGAGCAGATGAAACAACGCTAGCTTTAGAAATGTGTCAGGCCCAGTCTTCATAATGATTGCTTGAGGCGAGATCAAGTAACAAGAACATCTTGTCCTCATGACTTTAAATTTTCATTACCTTTTCATTTTTATATATTAAGGGAAAACATATGTCTCATCAAATCATGGAAAATCACAATAAATACGTGTCAAAAATAGGTGAGATTGTATTTACAAGTCGGGTAAGTGTGGAAAAAGGGAAACCAAAGAAAAAGCAAGTGAAGACGTATGGGAAATATTAATAATTGGGTAGAGTAGGAATGATTTTACAGATCTTCCAGTGAACTGCTGAGAACAAAGCATATCTCAATCCCACATCATGACTCTAAATTCACCACTCGACTCTGCTTCTGAAAAGGTAGTCGGACTACAAAATCTTGATCCCAATTGATTGCCTGAGCCGCCTATTTAGGTTTTCAGCTTACCAGGTCGCTCTAACTTTTGCTTAGGCTGCCCTTCTAGGTTTTCAGCCTAGCAAGCTTCTCTCTCCTTATGACGTCTCTTTTGGTTTTTGCTTTTATCTCCTTTTTTCAAGGTTGTGTCCCTCACAATAAAGGTTTAAGTTGATTGCCAATGAGCTTATTTGATCTTTCTCAATTCGGTCTTATCCTGTGGGGGAATAGATGTTATTTCAGATAGGAAAATTTACCCCCAACACCATGCATCCAAGGAAACAAAGGCGAACCCTTTTTAGTACCAATGAGGGGGCTCGTTTCGAATCTTTATCTTTTTGTTCATTATTTCATCTCTTTTTTGTTATTGTCTTCTTCTTCTTCATTTTTTGCTTTTTGTTTTTTTTTTGTTTTTTTTTGAATGACCCCTTTGGGTACCTTTGTTATGGTCCAGCTATTTTATCCCCTAACCAATGTGGTAAAGAAAAATGATATTAATGGTATCACAGTAGACCAATCCATTGGTTACACTGGTGTGGGAATAGTTATACTCCCTTAAAGTTGGGGTGTTGATTGCGACACAGATGAAACATTGTTTTTGTCATGTTCTTAGCTTGATAACATTTATGCCCCCATTGGAAAAGTGATAATTTGATCTATGAATCAGCTTGCCCTAATTGGTATATGCGTAAGGCACCAACCTTGACTTTTTTTTATCATTTTTTTATTTATTATTTTTTTTGTTTTTTTTTGTTGGAGAGTATTTCTTGACCATCTTAGCAAGCTTTTGTTATCCACGTCGATCAATGCTAACATTTCTTTGATGGGTAGATATGCCATTTATGGAGTCTGGCACTATCTTCATTCATATAGACTTTTGTATCACCAGACTGAGCTTGTAACATCTTCAGTTGTTTGTGAGTCTTCTTCATTCTGTGTGCTGACCTTGCCTTTGGGCAGAGATAGATGACCCTTATCCAAACATCCTACTCAATTCAGCCAAGGAACATCCGTCTTTGCTACCCTTTTTGTCAGCGTAATCGACTGGGTGGTCAAAGTTATGAAATGGAATTAGGATCTCATTGTTCTCAAAAGGATCATTTTCAGACCGATATTTATTTGGTTTTTCATGGTGAATGAGAAAAAAGAAGCAAATAAAGGGAAAAGGATTCAAGGTGGCAATAAGGAAAACAAGAAAAGGCATTTTGAAATTCGACACATATTTATTGAGAGAAACTTAAAATGATAAAAACATGTTTTTGCCCTTATTACATAACAATATCCCAAAGCCTTAGGCATAGCGTTTGGGTTGAAATATCATAGAAACAGAAGTTTAAAGTCATAAGGAACTAGGTGGTCTCCTGGTCATGAACCTCTCTAGTTGGCGTGTGATTCACAAAAACTTGCATGCATCCTCTTTACACCCCTAGTCCCTCTTTACCACACTGACCCCAGAAGTCTCATGGTTAGACCTGGGGTTTATGATTATATTGGGACTCCCTTCCTGGAAATCTAGCCACTTGGCTTTAATCAGATCCCTCACTTTGAATTTCAAGGTATGACAGTCCTCAGTAGAGTGTCCCGAGGCTCCAGCATGGTAATCACATGGGGCGTTAGGATTATAACCTTTGGGGTAAGGAGGAACCATCGGTTTCAGTGGGCAGGGTACTGCAAGGAAATTACGAAAAAGGTGAGGTAAAAGTTCTGTGTAGGTTATAGGAATGGGGTCGAACTGGACCGGTGTTCAACTACCAGTGGGTTTTATTGTGCTTTGGTCTGGATTAGGTGGCTGAGTTTGTACTAGTAGGGGATGATAGGGTTGTGGAAGGGAGGACTTAATAGCAGGCAAATAAGAATGGGAAGGTGTTTGAGGGATATACAGACGAAAGTAGAGTTGGAATGGGAAAAGATTAGAGCCCTGGTTAGGGGTGGTGGTGGCCATATAAGGTGTAAGGAGATTGACAGGTTGAAAGGAAGTATGTGTTATTGGTCTGGGTTGGGCCCTTTTTTGGTTACAGGAAGTTGAATTAGCATCCCCTTTTCTCTTCCCCTTATCTCCCGATGCAGACATTCTTGTGATAGGAGCCCCAGGCGACTGGGAGGACTTTGAAATATGGGGGTTCATCATTTGTAAATCATGATCCTCTTGTTGGTTATGGAATGAGGGAATTTGGTCTTTTGTCAGTCTAGGAAGGTGGAGTGGGATGGTTGGCAAATGTTGATCATCCTTGACACCCGCAGAGGGTTCCTCCTCTATGATCTTCTTCTCTAAAAGTCTGGCCATCTCTGCCACTTGCTTCCTTAGCTGGTTAACTTCGTTCCTGAGGTTTTCAATTTCTTGCTCTCTTTCAGCCATGAGTCTCCTTTGAAAGTCTAGTAAGAGTGTCTTTCGGTGTTGGGTGAAAGAAGAAAAAGAAATGTCAGGTGGAAACAAAAGGAAGGAGAGTGTCATGGGAAGCAATCACAGGTTTTGACAAGCATCCTTTAACCGTTCCTTAGAACGTATCGTTCAAAAGTACTAGGTATGGTAAACATGGAAATTAATACGGGATAGTTGTGAAGATAGAAAAATCCTTCATTCTGAAATGCAATAAGAGCCTCAAGTTTAGCTATTTCTAGTTCGGGGAACCATGATCCATCTCTTAAAGGTTTGATCCCACATTAATTTCCATATCTTGGTCAAGGGTATTCGTTAAGCTCTGTATAGCCTCCGGTGAGAATAGAAAGAAAGGAGAGAAAGAGCCACAGGGAAATGACGTGCTTTGCAAATCGATACTCCCCTAGTAATTTTCTTGAAAACATATTTGTATTTAGGGGGTTACGATTTACTAAAACTTATGTCAAATCAAGGGTCATGTGAGCTACGGATTTTCTGATCATCGACAATACAAAGAAAATTGATTTTTCTTTTGATTTCTTCTCTTTTTTTTTGATATGTATTTTTTGCTTTTTTTTTTATGATTCAAAAGATCTGTAACTCAGGGCCCAAAGACTTGTGCATAAAGAGAAAGAACTACTTGCCCGTTAAAAGATCACTAGTTAAAAGTATGTCATTTTTTTTTGAAAAAAAGTAACCCACTAAATGGGCAAGTAGTCCTCTATTTTGGATCAGAAAAGAGAGTGAGAATGAGAAAAGGTAAAAGTAAAGTTTGCCTCTTTTGTGCCTTAAGGTGGGTTTTTCTGGAGGTCTCCTAATGGTTCTAAGGTTCATCTATCAGTGATACCTCGCATTAGGTGGCTTGTTCTAAAACTTCTAAAGGTCACTAGAGCCAAGATCCTACTCATGATGTTGACCACAAATAGTAGGAAGTATACTAAGTGTGGGCACCATGAATAAGTCGAACTCTAGCTGAGATTCTCACGGTAACCAGACAGGAAGTACATCCCAAATGGCTCCGCTATCAACCTCCCCTAATCTTGAGTTTTATTTGGGCCCGGGTATAAGGTCCCACTCAAAAGTGTGTGCAAATTGTGAGTGTAGTGAGTGAAAGAGGCATTCAATACCTGTACCTTACTCATCCTGCACATAGAACAAACACAGAGCAACAAAATAAAGTCGACTACCCTAGGGTTCAATGATCACACAGATATTTACAGAACATAAATGATAGAATACAAACAAAACAGAAACTAAATATTGACAAGAGAATAAAATAAAAAAAGAAGTTAAATAATTAATATGCTAATTAAAACATACGCTATCAAATTGACTGGCTTGACTCTCTAAGTCCCCAGTGGAGTCGCCATCTGTCGCGACCGGGATCGCGGCGGCACGACCGACCCTCAAAACGATTCGAAAAGATAAACAGGGAGTCGCCACCAATATTTTTTAGGATAAAATACTAGAAAAACCTTTCATTAAAGCACTGGTTATAAAAATGAAATTCCATGATTCGGGAGTCTGATTACAGGTGAGGAAGGTATTAGCACCTCACAATTGTCCGTTATAAAAACGGTTACCTCAATTTGATAGTGCGCATTATAATTAACCCATTAATTATTTTAACTTTTTCATGAAAAGAAAATATACGAGATGACAAGATATACAAAAATAAACAAAAAATAAACACAGAATATTTACATGAGATCAACAGGACGTCTCGTCCAAATTAATCTCGCTCCACCTTTTTTTTAAAAAAAAATATTTAAAAAAAAAGATATAGGATTAACAGAACGTCTCGTCCAAATTAACCTCGCTCCTTCTTTTAAAGAAATACTACAAAAATATGAGATTAACAAGACGTCTCGTCTAAATTAATCTCGCTCCTTCTTTTGATAGCAAGACAAAAATGGAAACTCTAAAAATTAAATAAAGAAAGATGGGCCCGACAGGAACTATTTCCTGCTCCTACGTATTCTCGAGCTTTCGAGAAATCAGGGTCACGTAATTCTTTAGATGTTTTTTTTAGGAAAAGATTAGGGAAATTTTGGTGAGTATCATTTTAGTGATGAACTCATACAAGACGAAGTTCCCCGCACGTGTACGGATTTTATAGAGGTTGTGTAGACGGAAGTATTTTCCGTACGACACTGACTTAAGAATGATTTATTTTTTTTTATTTTTATTTAGACTTGAAAGAAAACATAGGGAACATTCATTTCCCTTTTATTATTTTTATTACGAAGCAAAAGAGGGAAGGTAGTAGAAGCTACAAGAGAGAAAGGGGAACAGTAAGTTCGGAGAGGAGAGGGAAAAATGAGCGAAAACTGAGCGGGAGAAGAGAAAACCGAGTGAAAAATGGAAAAACCGAGTGGAAATGGGAAAAACAGAGTGGAAATGCGAAAAACTGAGTGGAAATGGTAAAAACCGAGTGGAAATGGTAAAAACTGAGTAAAAATAGTAAAACCGAGTGCAAAATGGAAAACACCGAGTGAAAAGTAGAATACCGGGTGAAGGTTGAGAACCCGAGTGATGTTGGTGAGGAGAGGGGCTGTACCGTGAAGAGAAAAGGGATTAAAGCTGTTGGTTTGAGGAAAGAGTGTGGGACGGTGTTCTGATGGTGAGGGGCTTTGCGTTGGTGGAGGAAAAGGAGGGCTGCGTGGTTTTTGAGGAGAGGGACAGTGGAGTTTTTTTTTAAAAGCTCTCTTTCTTCTCCAATGCTTCCCCCTCTCAAGTGAAAGCTTCTCCTTTGAATGAATGCCTCCCCCCTTCAAAGCTTCAACGTTTGTCTATTTATAGGCTTTTCTGAGTGGAAGGCCAGCTCAGGCTTCCACTCCGAGTGGAAGGCCAGCTCAGGCTTCCACTCAAGCCTAGTAGTGGGGGATAGCGGCTGGTGGGAATTTTTAATTCCTTCACTTCCGCCCCCTGTCTGCCAGCCACCTCCAGGATTCCTGGATCCACTTGGGTGGTGGAAATCCAAGTCAGCTGGGGAGCCTGGTGGAAATCCGAGAGAAAGTGATGGAAATCCGAGTGAGAATGGTAGAATTCTGAGTGAAAATGACTCGGATCAGCCTCTCAGTCAGCATTCATCCACATTAGGAGTCAATTCCGAGTGGAATAAAGTATTTCCAATTGAAAGCTGAGTGAAATACTCCTTTTCGAGTGAGAATTCTTCTGGGAGGAGCCCTCCTATGGAAGGTTGAGTAGAGGTTTTGCTCGGTGTGAGGCTGCTGTGAAATATTCAATCGGAACCGAGTGACAAGTGACTCGGAACCGACTAAAATGGTTGAATAATAACTCAGAATTGGGTGGAAATGACTCAGAATTGAGTGAGAAGTAACTCGGAAATGGGTAAAAAGTGACTCGGAAGTTGAGTGGAAAAGGTCTCGAAAATGGTTAAAAGAGTGACTCGGTAACGGTTAAAGAATAACTCGGAGATGGGTGAAAGATGACTCGAGAACGGGTGAAAAGTGTCACTCGGAATTGGCTTGATGAGGGATGACACAGAATTGGTAAAAAGTGAGTCAGAACTAACCAAGAATTGACCAAGAATTGACTCGAAAATGTGTAAAGGATGACTCGGAATCTAGGTGAGAGTGGTGAGTCAGATTTGGGTGAAAATGGGCTCGGAATTGATTGGCCAAAAGGGCTTGGGAAAGGTTTAAGTATGGCTCAGAAATTGATGGAAATGGGCTCGGAATTGATTGTTTGAAGAAGGATGACTCAGAATTGGTTTGAAGAGTGATGACTCGGTATTGGGCAAATGGTTCAATCGGCCCTTATTTGAAGGATGAGTGGAAGATTGGCTCGGAAATCTGACTGAAAAGGACACAGAAATTATTGTGAAATGGCTCACTCGGCAAATATTCACTCGGACTCGGTTCTCTTTCCTCTCAGAAGATAGATTGAGTCGTACTCTTCTTCCAGTCAGAATCTGACTACTTAGAATCTAACCCTTGGATGTGTTCACTCGGGCCCGGTTTTATTCCTTACTCAGCATTTGGCAATTTTCACTCGGAAAGGCTTTTTTTCAATCAAAATCTATTCTTCCATATACACCCCGAGTCGGCTTTTAATTCACTCAGACTTGTTTTCACTCAGATCAGTATCAATCAGAAGCTTTCATTCGGATTTAACTTCAATAGGGCTATATTTCACTCAGATTTATTGCAATTAGAAAGCTCTCACTTGGATTTATTGCAATCAAAGAGCAATCCTTCTCAGCATTCATCCTTCAACAGAGTATCACTCGAATGGCTTGACAGGGAGTCTTCCACTCGGATTCACCTTCAACAGGGAAGCATTTCACTCGGAACTCACTCATTTTGAGTAATTCTACTCGGATTTGATCCTTTCTGAGTCATTTCACTTGGATTTCTCCTAAAAGGAGCATATTCCACTCGGATTTGATCCATTCTGAGTCATTTCACTCGGATTTGATCTTTCCTTAAGTCATTTCACTCTGAAATGCTTCAATCTGAGTCATCCTGCTTGGATCTGATTATTTTTGAGCCATTCTTCTCAGCAGATCATTTGGAAATGAAGTCCAGTCCTCTCAGAATCCTTTCTATTTGGGTTGGACCGAAAGAGGTGTTCACAGTATTCTTCATTACTTAAACCATTCCCTTGCCATTATTTCATTCAAATCCATCATAAGCCTCTTAGCTCCTTTTATCATCATCTATCAACCAATTCAATGGCACACAACATGGTCTAGGCCCTCATCAAGTCACATTGTTATTTCACTAATCCCTCATATTCACAATGGTTTTAGTGTTCATATTCATCATTTTATATTCATAATAATACCTATTTATAGGTTTCACCATCAATGGTTTTCTATCACTATCACTATATACACATTCCTAAATCTTAGGATTAGGATTCTTTAAAGTTCAATAATCATCATCCTCATTGTTCAAGCCTCTCCTAACAATATCTCAATTTTTAACACCTTAACCAACTTGGAGTCATTACTCTATTTTCTTGATTTTCACAATTCCTCAACATCAAAGATCAATATTACCCATTTAAAAACTTATTCTCATATATAAAACCACTTTAACATCAATAACTCATAACTTTCTCAAGAATTTCCTAAAGCCCTAAAATCTCAATTCGTAGGGCTTTCACCAAAAATTCATAATCATCAATTCCAACCATTTATATGCATCATTTCAAACATCCTAGGCTAGCAACAATGTATCCTATCCATTATCAACAACAATAATAAATCCCCAAGGATCATTCAACCTAGGGTTTGGTTCTACATACTGTAACATCCTGTTTTAATAATTAATTGCCAAATGAAAAATAAATCACTAAAATAATAATTGCAAAGTGGGGAAAATATTTATTAATTATAATTAACTTAATTAATTTAACTAAGGAAATAAAGGCTGATTAGTTGTAACTATGTGTGTGTGACGCGTGTGGGAGCTGCTGCTGTGCACGATTTCCCACCCCACTCTTCCCTTCTCCGTGTATGCATATATGTGCTACTGGGCCACTTTATTATTCTTTTTTCCCTTTAGACTTCTCTCCCTTCCGTTCTCTCTTCTTTTCTTTTTCTTTTTCACTCTTCGATCTTCTTCTTTCTCCTCTGTTCTCTGTTTTGGTGAGCTCACGACAGTGGTGCCTGAGGATCGGAGTCCTCCTTCCTTCCTTGACGAGCCAGAGAAGGTGAGAGTGTGCATTTCCCTCTACATATAACCCGTTTCCTTCCTCGCTGTTCCTTCGTCTCCTTCCTCGTCATCTTCTCCTCCACCCAACTCAGTGACGTTGAGATGCCCTGAATCACGAACCCTCCCTTGCTGGCAAAATCAGATTGTTTGTGGGTGTTGAAATAGCTTTGAGTTCTCCATGCGGAGTGCTGAACCCAACGTCTGAGCCCAGTGGTTGTGTGGGTTGGGGGAAACGGTTGAAGGATGACTGGTCAGCATTGTTAACTCGAGGATGCTTCTGGTTCTTCCAAGCTGTGAGTTGAGTGACTCAGTGTTCCTCTAGAATAGAGTATCGTGGTGACCGACTGGAAGCTTCATTCCAGGTAGGTGGGGTATCTTCTATCTTAAACGCATGGATTATGAACGGGTTCCGGGTGCTAATAGCTTACTGATTCTGTATTTGATTCTGTGATATGTTTGCATGTGGAGTCTGTGATACCGGATGCATGATGCTTATGAACCAAGAGTTGTATGTTTAGTTCCGTCCATAGATTGCATGTTAGTAGTTCTGAGGAGTGTTAAATGGTTGCATGAAAAGAATATGCTAAGGTACTGTTGATGATTGCCGTGTGACTTATATGCCATGCATGTTATTCTGAGTTGAAATGCTGACTGCATGAGAGAAGGTGTTGACTTGATGAATTTGATGTTATGTAATACCGATTGCATGAGATGCATGTGCTGTTTGAGTTCTGGTGATGTGCTATGCCAATTGCATGAGATGCATATGTTGTTGAGTTCTGTTGATGCCTAGCACCGATTGCATGAGATGCATGTGTTGTTGAGTTCTGTTGATGCCTAGCACCGATTGCATGAGATGCATGTGTTGTTTGAGTTCTGATGATGTATGATACAGATTGCATGAGATGCATGTATTGCTGTGTATATGAACTCTGTGTTGTGTGATGAATCCGCGTGTGGCGTATGGAATGCGTTTGTGTTGGGAGCACGTAGTGTGGGACACTACCATCGGTTATTAAAGCGTGGGACGCTGTGAAATCCTTGAGTGGGACTCAAGGTAGCCCTTGAGTGGGACTCGGGCTGCCTGTGAACACTTTCGTTGGCGCTGAGAGCGTTGGTGTCACCTTGTGGGTAAACGGTTGGGTACCCGTAAAATGGCTAAGCAGCTGGGAGCTGAATTGATAGCTGAGAGCTATGTATAAAAAGGCTGGGAGCCTACGTTGCAACGTCAAAAACCGATTACACACAAATGCGGAACCGAGTGTAATAATCTATGCATATGTACTGCTGATGTTGATTGGAATTTGATTATGCATGTGATGATGTTAATGAGATGATGAATGTATATAACCGAGTGAATTATTCTGTGTGCATATGCTGTAGATGCTGACTGAAATCTGTTCTATGAATATATATATTAATGTTATTGAAATATTATGTGTGTATAGCCGAGTGAGAACTGTTGGTTTCTGATCGGAAATTGTTGAATATGTGCGTTCTGATTCATTGGCATTATAAGGTTATTAGTTGTTGTTATGTTAATGTTATTGAAATGATGTGTGTATATGGCCGAGTGACAACTGGTGGATTCCAATCGGTAAAGGTCCTATGTGTGTCCTGGTTGATTAGTGTTGTTCTGACTTTAATTATTGCCATGTATAATTATGTATATATATATTATTGCATAACTGTGGGTCAACCCGAGTCAGTATCTATCATTTAATATTTGAGATGCTCACCCCTACACTATTTTTCAGTGTGTGTAGGACGGACTCGGAAATGATGATAGGGCCTCAAGTCTGAGTGTGGTGCACTCCGACTGTTGAGTGCTTGTGTTGCATTTATTACGCTTAGTCAGTGTAGCCTTGGCCGGCTCTCATGTAAAATGATAATTAAACAAATTTATTTATAAAGATTGACATTGAGAAGTATAGTCATGGTGTCACTTGTATGGATCTGTAAATATTGGTAAATGTATAATGTTAAGTTAATGAGTATTCCGAGCATATAGTTACATATATATATGGGTCGGTAGATTGGATTGTGGGTAGGTTTATATCTCTGGGAACGTATATTTATGCATAAGTGTTTTATGTTGATTTGATGCTTCTTACCGTCTGGGAGAACTGATGTCGAGTGAATAACTCTAAGTTGTTGAACCCTGAGAGGAATATAGGAGATTTAGATCCGATTCCGAGTGAGGATTACTGGGTGGCTTTTCCGAGTGAATACGCTTGAGTGATTCTGAGTGAAAGATATAAGTAAACCCCGAGTGAGGAAGAGTTTGTATTCCCGAGTGGAAACCTTGAGTGATCCTCTTCTGAGAGAGGAGTTAGTGTAGTGGATTAGAGTGGAATGGATTCTAAGTGTATGATAATCCGAGTGAATGATGTAAAATCCGAGTGAGTGAGGATCTGTATTCCGGGTGGTTCAGATTAGACTAAGTCCGAGTGGGGATTGACTTAATGATTTTCCCTGAGCGAACAAGATGTCCTATGCCGAGTGGACTAGCTATTACTTTCCGAGTGAATGAGTCGTATGATATCTCTGGATCCCGAGTGTCTGAATAGCCGAGTGTAATTACTCGCTGCAGCGAACAAAGTATTCGCCCAGCGAGTTTGATCTGATAGGAGGCTGTTGCCTTTGGCTTCGCTCAAGCGCAGGGTCCTTCGCTCGGAAAGTGGGCAGCCTCGCTCAAGCGTACTGGTTCTCGCTTGGGCGAGTGTATGTTATGTTGGCTTTTGCTTGAACGCTTCTGTGACTTTCGCTGTATGCCTGTTCCAGTCGGTTTTGTTCTGCTCCTGCCTTCCATGCCCGTATTTCTTTGTAACCGGTTATTCTTGGTTTTATTTGAAAAAATTTTCCGTGTTTTTTTTGGGTTTATTTATTCATTAATTTAAGGGTGTTACACATACCATTATTCATCAAACAACATCTAACCTCCCATTACAATACTTCAATAATTCACAAACTATCAATAAAAGCCATGTGTGTTCAAAAATCATACCTCTTTCTCCTAGCTTAAGCTAAACACGAAAATAAAGAGATAAGAAGGGGAGGCCATTTGCTTCAAGGTCCCATTAAATCTTCATGAACCCAAGCTTTGGTTTTGATTTGAGTGGAGAATGGCCACACAAGAAGGAGGCACAGTTTTTGGGCAAAAGAAAGAAGAAGAAAGAATGAAAAATAAAGTTGGGTGAGAGGGAGAATGAAGCTGCCGAAAATAAGAAGAAGGAAGAGAGAGGGGAGGGGTTTTTGTTTTAAAAATTTTAACCCTTCATTAAAGTTTCTCCATTTTATTATGAATAGGATCTCCGTTCGGGCTTAATACTTTATCAAAAACCTATTCTGAACACATATTCGGATTCCCAATAATATTCTTAACAGTCTTGACCAATGGCATCTCAATCGGAGATACTTGGTCCGACACCCATATTTTAGCCGGGTATAATTTAACTCTTAAAGCCTCAATGAATTATAATTAATCCTCAAAAATCTCAATTTAATTATTTCAACATTTTGGGGACAGTCATTAACCCACGTATAATTATTTACCATTTATTCTTTATATTTAATCATTTATATAAAATTTGAGATGTTACACATACTAGCCTCGGCTTCAGAAGAATTCCTCACCCTTTCACTTTAGGGTATATTTCACACTTAACATTACAGTTAGTGGCACACAACCAATTATAATACCGTCCAAGGCATACCATTCACATTGTTTGTAATACAATAGCTAAGGAACTTCATCAACATCAATCCATACATGGAAATCAAAAGACCATATCAACAATCATACTCTAAATTCATATCCTCATCAATTGTGTCAATCCAACATTCAACCATCAATATAACTTAATCTCAATTAACATTACATATAAGAGGTAGCATATCCATTCAAGGAAAAACATGCAAATATGCATCAATATATACATTATCAATACACAATTGATCATGCATTTAGAAAATATACTCCCCTTCTACCTCAAGAGAAGTATTCTTCCGGATTAGATGGTCCTGCCTTACTAGAGTTATCAAACCCTACATTAAATAATTGTAGGACCACATCAATCACTCATTCAACATCATTTTTAATTCTTGCATGCAAATAATTTTATATGCATGACTCTCATCATGTTGTAAATATTCATAAGTTTCATTTCTTTATTTCATTAGGTTTCAGGAATTCTTTCCCCTTAACCAAAATCCATTATATTTAAAAGGGAAACTACACAACACCTAAGTTACCCACACACATCAAACTTCTTAACCAACATTCTTAGTGGGTTCCCTCATTAATGGCTTCCAACCACCTTTATTAACCATCTACCATCATTAATGGCTACCATGCATCATTAATAACATTCCTTAACATCAATAAATACTCATTCCACTCACATTATACATTTCCCCTAAAATCAAGGGTTAGGGTTTTATCAAAAACCCAACAACCATTATTAATACACATCAACTTCCACCTTCTTCTATTCTATTTCTGTGTACCTTTTCCAATGCATATAAAAGCTCATATTTATTACACCCCACCTTAGGGTTTACACATTAAAAGCTCTCATTCAATAACGCATATGCATTAACACTCTCTCAACAACAATAACCCGTTACCTAGGGCACAAGCTCAATAAAAGTGGTGAGGAACTTACCTCAACCCAACAAAGGAGAATGAATATCAAGGGAGGGAGAGAGAGCACAAAATTTAGAGAAGAGAAGGGAGAGCTTCAAGCCATCATCATCTCTTTCTTGCACAATGGAGAAAACGAAAATGAAGGGGGAAGACACACAACTTCTTCTAGGTTTTAAAGAGGAAGAAGATGGAGAGAATGTGAGTGAGGAAATAAGGAGAGAAGAGAGTAAAGTGTAGTTGCCTTTGGAAATGAAAAGCAACGTGATTATGAGAGTATGGTTTTAGTTTTAAAATTTAACCCATCATTAAAGTTGCTTCGCTTTATAACAAATATGATCTTTGTTCGAGCTCAATACTTAATCCAAAAATTATCCCAAAGATAAATTCAGATTCATAATAATATTCTTAATAGCCCTGACCAATAACACCTCAATCGGAGATACTTGGTCCAATACCCATTTTTAACCGGGTATTAATTTTAGCTTTTTAAGCCTTAATAAATTATGAATAATCATAATAAATCCCAATTTAATCATTTCCAAATTTTTGAGATATTAATCAACTCATGCATAATTAATTACTATTTATTCCTTTCAATTAGGTATTTATATAAAATTTGGGATGTTACACTTAAGGCATGTTTAACAAGTGTTGCTCTAGCAATTCAGATTGCAAGACAAGGAGTTGATGAAGAGAAAATAAGTGTCTCTTTAGTGGTGGAAGCTAATTGGACCTTAGTTACATGGGAGGCTGGTGTGGCACAATCCTAGGCCGTCAAATTGTCTTGTAATTTCAAAGGGGTTACGGTTCTTATTGGGAAAAACACAAAATATAAAACTTGTAGATCTATATTCCCTTTTAAAAATAAGGTATAGTACACAAAAATCCAACATCAGACGAGCGAGATATGCCCCAAATATGAAAGTTGCTCCAAGCTGTAGTGTTTTATAGTTTAGTGAACAAAATACAATTTCTGAGACAAATGGGTAGGGAATTAGCTTTCGTGTCCTACATCAGTTGTAGGGAAATGAGTCTAGAAAATTTTATAGGAAGAATCATTCAATTTCATGGTAATACTAGTGAGAAAAGTTGAAATTACTGAACATAGGTCGTTATAATAATAAAAATGTAAGGCAGTGCGGTATTTTTAATTCTAGGACCAAACGAGTAAGAATTAGGCTTAATGGTCAACATCAAAATTGTAGGAAATTTTAAGATAAGAATGACTCAATTTCATTAACGGGAGAGGAAGTTATGATAAAAATACGAACATGTGCGCAAAACTACTCTAACGATTAACTTAATTTTATTGAAATAAATTCTTGGGGAACCGAGTGGCTGGAATTAGGCCTCAGGCCCTTCACAAAAGTTATAGGGTATGATAATACAGATACTCTGGGACAAGGATGACTCAACTTAGATACTCTGGGTATTTACTTGGTTTGAACCGGTGAAATACGTATAGAGTTAATAATATAATTGAGATACTATTATTTATTTACCAAGTTTCCCTCAACTAATTAATAATTCTTTTTACTCAATTAAATCACAAATAATTATTCTAGTTTTGTGAATCCTTTTATAATTACTAACACCAGCATACAGATCAAGTTGGCCTCAGCCCAATTATCATTTCACATAAAACAATACAAAACCTAACACACATTGGCCCAGGGACCAATTACACAAAATGAGGGATGTTACATTAGAAGCCGGTGTTGGGTCATAATCTTATGTGAGATGCCGACCATGCATGACGACTTTAGGCCAAATTACCATCTTGCCTATAGGCCGGTATTGAGACCAGATCATTTGCCCCTTTGCTTGTTTGAAGGACCATATCGGATGCTCAAATGAGCTACACCGTTTATTCTAGTCACCTGTTGTAGGCATGGGTAAGAGAAGAAATTCCTAACTTAGAAAAATTTCCAATCATGCCATTTTGCTAGTCTAAGTTCTCTTTGTAACTAATGCACCTTTAATTATTAACTAAAATGTCGCATTGCTTGTAATATGAATCATGTCAATCATTGTGTGGCAGTTATTTTTTGAAAATAGGCCTATTACATTAGCAGTGAACCATCGTGACCCTTCAAATTTGAAACGACACGACACATTAATTTCAAAATGATGCATCATTACACTTTCCTGTTAGGGAATCCTTAGTGGATAAGTAACGAAAGTGTAAGGATTCCCATTGGTCTTGCAAACTGAAATAAAACTATCATTTGGTGTGCTTAGTCTATGTGTCTAACCTTATAGGAAATATATTTGGTTGATATTAAATATAAACATTTTATATTTAATATAATCTAATGAGTGGCATCTAACAATACATCATTATCCAAATATAATTATCAAAATAACTTATAAGTGATAAATTTTATATGTTTGGTCCCTTTATCAAGATATCTAATTTGGGCCCAAGGCATGGTCGTCGTCATCCTTGTATGGCCCAATTCATTTTACTTGATATCAGAGTAAACTTTTATTAAATAAATATCCAATATTTATTTTCCTAGCACGACCATGCATTTTCTTAAGTTTCACTCCATCAAGTGGCCCATGGATATCACTCCTGTCACATAGGAGAGACAAATCTTATCTATATCACTCACATCTCTTTGAATGATTTGTTCACTGCATAATTACAACCTTTTTGATTACCTTATTACAGATGACGTTTGATTGTATTAACACAACAAACTCCTAGGAATCGTAGTGACTTCAGGTCAAAAGACTATATATACCATTATCACATTAGGAACTATTTATGATATTCATGTAATGATCCATGCAACGTTCTGATGGTGAGTCCATCCAGTACACTATTATTCTTAATATGCCCGTGTAAAGACTTGATATCATCCATATCCATAATTTATGAGATTAGATTATCAGTATAATCACACACTAGTCTTAATGTATTTACATGTCCCTATATCTATACTTGACTAGCTACGTTTTAGGAATAATTCTCATATGACCTACTATTCCAAGGACTAATAAAGGATGTTAAACTATTTAACAAAAATGCCTTATTCAAAATGATACATCCTATATAGGCTCTTAATGTATATTTCTAACAATTTCCAACTTGCACTTAGAGTTGGTGAGGTTAACGCCCAAGACGTCTATAGTGCCATCATGCTTTTGCTATGCAATAGGTTTTACTAGTGGGTTCCCAACAGTTTTATTGGTATGCACATTGCATATTTTCACATCTTCCAAAAATAAAACTGTTAAAGTATATGCTTGGATTGACTCACTTCCTTTGTTGTTCTATGATTCCATTATCATTATAGTGGAAACTCATATAAAAAATTTAGAATGACTAAAATGTAAATCGGCTCCTTTTATAACACAATAAAATACTTAGATTTGTTAGTAGAACCAATGATTGTTTATTGCTTTGAACCTTTCAAGCATACATCACAACCATCTTGACAACACACATATATTTTGATTGCAATCTTAAGCAATTCAAATTACTTAGAAGGTTGGCATTGATGTAACCTTTACCACGAGCTCATCTTCCATTTATCAAGATCATATCCAAGGTTATTCTTAAGTGTTTAAGGATATTCTTGACTATATAAAGAGAATATTAGTTCTAGTAAGAAGCATGTCTTCTATATACAATGCTAGAACTATGAATGTGTAGTTACTAACCTTTTATAGTCACAAGATTCATCTTCATTCTTTAATAAAGATTCTAGCTCCTAAAAGCTTGCTTTAGTCCATAAATAAAACATTTGTAGTTCCGATACCTTCCTAGATGTTTCAGGCATAAAAGGCCTTTAAGTTGTATCATATACACATCCTTAAGACAATTTCCATTTTGGCATCTATCTACCATATCTTAAAACAATGGTATACTGCTATAACAAGTAGGATCTAAATGGTTTTTAAGCTAATTGAATTTTGTCAATCTTGCTTTTAAAGGTACTTTTATTACCATCCATGTTTAGTTTTCCTTATGAAAACCCACTTGCATCCTATAAGTTTAACCCTTTGGGTGTGTCAACTAAGCTGCATGCCTTGTTAATGTACATGGAGCCCATTTCAAATCCCATGGTCTTATGCCATGGCTTAAAATATAAACTTGCATTGTCCTCTTCATAAGAAGCTTGGTTATTTAGTAATAAGCCTCTTTCCTGATTCATAAGATATTCATACCTTTCAGATTTAGTACCATATCCTATTTGATATTATGCAAGTCTTATGCTATCATAGCTAATGATGTCACAACACTTTGTGATTTCTTCTCTAGGTCCTCTGGTTCAGTTTTAAAAATTAAACGTGGGCTCTGGTGCTACGCGTGGATGGGACGCTACGCGTCAAGTTAAAATTTTAACCTCCACGCTGAGCGTCAGTGGGACGCTACGCATAGGGTTCTAATTTTTAAAATTCAATTTTTTTTATATATATAAAAGAAAAATAAAAAGAAATAATGGGTTGCCTCCCATTGAGCGCTTGATTTACAGTCTCTAGCTAGACATCCTGCACATCACAAATCAGTCAAATAGCAAATGGTAATGAGTCTGTTGATCTCACCACCCAGATATCATTTCAATCTCTGCCTATTAACCATCCAACTTCTTTTGGAAGTTAGGTCTTCAATTTTAACTGCTCCATAAGATTTAACTTCCTTGATTACAAAAGGGCCTAACCATTTAGATTTTAATTTACCAGGGAACAATCTTAATCTTGAATTAAACAATAAAACTTGCTGACCTGGTATGAAGTGTCTATTTTTAATTTTCTTATCATGATAAGCTTTTACCTTGTTCTTGTAACTTCTAGATGTCTCATAAGCATTGTTTCTCATTTCTTCCAACTCAAATAACTGCAACTTTCTTTTGTCAGCTGTAATATCCCAAATTTTATAAAAATGATTAAATATGATAAACAAATATTAAATAATTATGAATGAGTTAATGAGTGTCCCAAAAATATTAGAATAATTAAATTAGGATTTATTATGGATATTTATAATTTATTGAGATTTTAGGAGCTAAAATTTTACCCGGTTAAAATATGGGTGTCGAACCAAGTATCTCCGATTGAGATGCCGTTGGTCAGGGCTGTTAAGAATATTATTGGGAATCTGAATATATATTCAGAATAATTTTTGGATAAAGTATTATTATAAAATGGAGAAATTACTAATGAGGGTTAAAAATAAAACATAACACTCATTTCTCTTCTCCTTCATTTCACGTTGCCTTCCCTTCCTCTCTCTTTCTTTATTTCTTTCTTCTTCTCCATCCCCTTTCTTGCTAAATGTGACCACCACCACCCATGGCCATTTCCACCCAAAATCAAGAGGATTCCTTGGGTTTATGAAGCTTGTATTGGACATGGAGGCAAAGCTTGGCTCATCTCCTCTTCTCTCCCTCTCATTTTTGTTTTGGAGCTTGAGCTTGGAGAAAGAGGTATGATTTTGATCACCCATGGCTTTTGCTTATGATTTTGAGCTTATTTAAGTATAGTGATGGAAGATTGGATGTTATTTTGATGGATAATAGTACATGGAACCAAACCCTAGGTTAGAAAACCATTGGGGAATTGTTGTTGATGTGGTTGATGGTTAGGATACTATGTTGTTAGCTTATGGGTGCTTGAAATGAAGCTTATAAATAGGTGAAATTGATGATTAAGGATTTTTTATGGAAACCCTAGGCATTAAGGTTTTGGGGCTTTGGGGAATCCTTAAGAAATTGTGAGTTATTGATATGAGAGTGATTTTATATATGAGAAAGAGTTTTGAATGGGTAATATTGATGATTGATGTTGAGGAATTATGGAATCAAGAAAAATAGAGTAATGACCCCAAGTTATTTAGTGTGCTAAAGGTAAAGATATGGCTAAGAAAGGCTTGAATCATAAGAATGATAACTATTGAATTCTTTAAAGAGTTCCTAATCTTAAGATTTAGAAATGTGTATATGGTGACTAAGAGAATTGATTTTGATTGTTGTTGCTTATGATGATGATGGTAATGGTGAATGGCAAATAGTGATAGATTAAGGAAGTGAAATGAGATTGTGACTTAATAGGGTCTTGGACCATGTTGTGTGCCATTGAATTTATTGATGGATGATGATTGATAGGAGCTAAGATGGTTCATGATGACCCTAAGTGATAATAATGGCATTTGAATAATTGAAGTAAAGTGGAATGCATTATAGATGAGGGATGAAGGAGATGTTGTTGTTGGGTGTAGTTAAGATTTAGAAAATTTTAGTTTTGGGAAAGGAATTCTTGAAGCCTAACAAAATGGCATAATTCGGTGTTTTGACAAGCTTAGAACTTATTCATAAGCCTTATAATATGTAGGTCATTATTTAGAATTTATGAGGAATGTCTTGAAATGGTTATTGATTGTATGAATGCATATGTATGTGATATGTTGATTGTGTTCCAGATTATGTGGTAGAGCATTCAAAGTGTGCATTTGGTTGCGATTCTTCTCTCGAGGTA
Source organism: Clitoria ternatea (assembly GCA_037962975.1). Taxonomy (NCBI): domain Eukaryota; kingdom Viridiplantae; phylum Streptophyta; class Magnoliopsida; order Fabales; family Fabaceae; genus Clitoria; species Clitoria ternatea. The sequence goes on from CM075672.1 coordinate 82,192,961, forward strand.
GGAGAGGAGTTTACATTCCAAATGCATGAGTTATGTAATTGATGATTATTGTATATGATAAAACTTATGCTTGCCTTGCCATGATTATGTTGAATGATGTGATAATTGATAATGTGATGAATATTATACTTGGCAAAGGTGGATTCTTGAGAAATAAATATATATTTGAATTGATAATGAATGTTTAAGTTCCTTTGATAGGAGTGATGTTTATGTAGAGAAATTGTTTAAAGTGTGAGGCTATGCCTTGATATTAGTGCATAATTGAGGAACTAACAGAGCCAAATAGAGTTTTACGAGAATTGAATGGCTTGTGATAGTCCCGATAGCTTCTATGCGTAGATTATGACTTGTAGAAATGGAATGGGCTAATTCCCTTGAGAATAGGCCCTTGAGTTGCACAAAAGTGCCTCAAAATGGGTAAAATGTATTTATGCGCATAAGCCATTCATTTTAAAAGATTTTTGAGTGATACTGATGGCCACGTGTCACAAATGGTGTAATTTAGTTGGTGTCAAAAATTGGTAGCATTTGGAGTTGATATGAAAAAGTTAGTAGGGTTAGAAGTCCCAAAATCATGCATTTTTTACATAATTTCTACAATCTGATAGGGTGTAATCGATTAGCCCCCTTAGCTTAATCGATTACAAGGCTTCTGCCTTTAAGGAAATCGATCAGCTACAGTCCCATAATCGATTAGATTTAAAGTTGCAATCGACTATGAGCTAAACATAACCAAGGTAATCGATTACATTCAATGTTGTAATCGATTATGAACCAAACAGAACCTTGGTAATCGATTAGACTGGTTCTTGTAATCGATTAGGTGAAATACCTGATGCATTACATAAATTCTAGGAGCTCTGTAATCGATTGTCCCCAACCTTATAATCAATTAGTGCAATCGATTAGCACTTGGCCTAATCAATTATACCAATTTGAAAATGGAAATTTCACTACTTGAACACCCATATTGCATTCCTTGGCTTCTTAAGCCTATTTTATAATGATTGGGCACTTTGATATCTCTTTCAAATCCATCCATACCCTTCATGACAACTACGTGCTTTCGCTACCCATTGTTGATGATCGTAAGGCTGATTGTCCAATGATTACTCTTGATTTTTAAGTTACCCACCTTCTCATATCGGTATATATATGATAGGTTTTTCATAGATTTAGGGCATCGACCCAAGCCCTCCATTGTATTTCTTCATAGAATTATCTTTTATGGAACTAATAAGGGGACAATTGAGTGGCAATGAGTTATGATAACTCAATGAAATTGAAATAGTAATAGTGATGATCAAAAATGGATAAGGACACATATATAAATGATGATTAATGATGTTGGATGAAATGGGATATTGTTGTTTGGTTTAATGGTAATTTATATTATTAATGATGGCAATGCCATTGTGTTTGATACAAGTGTAATCTTGTACATATAGAATTAATTGTGTTGGCTAGCATGTGATGCTACGTATTTGAAATATATTTATCAACATGCTTGGATTGATTCCCATGTATGGGCTCATACTGTGATGCCTGCTATGCTTCTTGATTTTCCATGCATTGTAACACCCTAATTTTAATAAGTAATAAACCTAAAAACAGGGAAATTTTTTTTCACAAAAACAGCCACTGGACAGTTGGCATAGAAAGAAGAGGAAGGCAAGGGAGATAAAAGAATATTCATACGTATAGCAATCAGCGGGAGGAACAAGGCTGTCGGTAATCAGCGGAGCACAGCAGCTTAAACCGGTCCAATCAGTTCAGCGAAATACATCAACGCCTGGGCGAATCCCACGAATAGCGCCCACTCGCTCAAGCGAGGTCCAACACTGCCTGAGCGAGATATGACAATGCAACAGCGGAAGAAGGAGATACTCAAGCGAAGCCTAACACCAGCATCTACTCGCTTCAGCGCGATCCCATATGCTTGGGCGAAACAGCTCTGGTCGCTCGGGCGAGGCACGATTCGCTTAAGCGATGCCAACACGAAAGCCTTCCCAAACACACACTCGCTGGAGCTAAGTCTAATTCGCTAGGGCGGACACAGGTACAAGGTAATTTCTCACTCGGATTTGGGACATAGGTTCACCCGGTAAATCATCACGCTCGTACTTCACTCGGGGGTCCTCACAACTCCTCATTTCATTCATATAGGTCACAAGTATAAACCACTCGGTCTACAGATCCTCACTCACTCGGATTTTACATCATTCACTCGGATTATAAACATCTTACACTCAGAACCCATTCCATTTTAAACCACTACACTAACTCCTCTCTCAGAAGAGGATCCCTCAAGGTTTTCACTTAGAAATACGAACTCTACCTCACTCGGGTTTACCTATATTTTTTACTCGGGATCACTCAGCGTATTCATTTGAAAATACCCAAATACCATAGTCTCGCTCGGAATCATCAACTCAGTACAATTCATTCATCAACAACCTTCGAATCATTTAACAACACATTCCAGTCGGAAGACGCATCAAATCAACATAGAGTACATATGTACGAATATATGTTCCCAGAAACATAGATATACCCACAATTCCAATCTACCGACCCATAAACATGTAACCATATACTCGGAATACTCATTATCTTGATATTATGCATTTACCAATACTTACGATACCATACAAGTGACACCATGACTATTCTATCTTTATAAATGAATATATTTAATCGTCATTTTACATGAGAGCCGGCCAAGGCTACACGGACAGAACATAATAATGCAATACAAGTACTCAACAGTCAGAGTGCACTACACTCGGACTTGAGACCCTATCATCATTTCCGAGCACGACCTGCACACACTGAAAAAATGGTGTAGGGGTGAGCATCTTAGATATTAAATGATAGATACTGACTCGGATTGTCCCACAATTATACAGCAGTATTTATATACACTCAATCATACATGGCAACGATTAAAGTCAAAGCAATACCAATCAACCTGGACACACATCAGACTCTTACCGATCGGAATTCATCAGTCACCACTCGGCCAGGTGCACATATACAGCCAATAACATTAATATAACAACAATCAGCAACATGATAATACCAACGAATCAGAACGCACATATTCAACATTTTCCGATCAGAATCTAACAGTTCTCACTCGGCTATATACGCATAACATTTCAATAACATCAACACATATTCATGGAGCAAACTTCAATCAGCATCAACTACGTATACACACAGAATACTTTCTCGGTTATATCCATTCATCATCTCCTTAACATCATCACACGCATAATCAAATTCCAGTCAGCATCAGCAATACATATACACAGAGTATTCACTCGGTTATACACATTCATCCTTTCATTAACATCATCACATGCATAATCAATTCCAAACAATATCAATCAGTTAATACACACAGAGTATTTCACTCAGTTATAAACATTCGTCATCTCATTAACACCTTCGCATGCATAACCAATTCCAAACAATATCAACAGTTAATAGGCATATAGTATTTCACTCGGTTTCGCATTCGTGTGTATCGGTTTAGACGTTGCAACGTAGGCTCTCAGCCTTTTTATACATAGCTCTCAGCTATCAAATCAGCTCCCAGCTGCTTGGCCGTTTTACAGGTACCCAACCGTTTACCTACAGGTCACACCAACGCTCTCAGCGCCAACGGAGGTGTTCACAGGTAGCCCGAGTCCCACTCAAGGGCTATCCTGAGTCCCACTCAAGGATTTCATAGCGTCCCATGCTTTAATAACTGATGGTAGTGTCCCACACTACGTGCTCCCAGCACAAACGCATCCCATGAGCCACACGCGGATTCATCACACAACACAGAGTTCATATACATAGCCATACATGCATCTCATGCAATCAGTGCCAGGCATTAACAGAACTCAACAACATATGCATCTCATACAATCGGTATAGCACATCACCAAAACCCAACAGTACATGCATCTCATGCAATCGGTATAGCACATCACCAAAACTCAACAGTACATGCATCTCATGCAATCAGTATAGCACATCACCAAAACTCAACAGCACATGCATCTTATGCAGTCAGTATTGGACACAGTCAGATTTACTAATTTTACATCCTCACACATGCAATCAGCATTTCAAGCTCACAGTAACTTGCACATCCCATAAACCATATAGTAATCATCAACTGCACTGCAACACATTCATTTCATATAATCATGCAATATTCTCAAGGCTATTAACATGCATTTCACATACGAAATCAAACATGCATTACTCCACACCAAGTCACCATGCATTCGGTATCATATACTCACCATGCAAGCAGACATAGAATCGGACATAAAGTCAGCAAACCATTGACACCCGTAACCCGTTCATAACCTATGCATTTAAGATAGAAGATACCCCCTACCTGGACTGAAGCTTTCAGTCGGTCAACACGACGCTCAGTTCCAGAGGAACACTGAGTCACTCTTACCACATCTGTATGCAAGAGCAGGGGAGGCCCAAGACGCCCAGCTCTCGGCTCGCTCCCTGGAATGGCTCCATCACAACGCTGTGAACACTCCAACCACCTTGAAGCTCCTCGAAGTGCAGATCTCCACTGAGACTTGGCAGCTTCAAGCAAGGAGAGGAAGAAGAAGGGAAGCCGACGAAGGAATGAAGGAACAAGGAAGGAGACGGGTTGCATGCAGAGGGAATGCACACCCTCACCCTCACTGGCTCGTCGAGTAAGGAAGGAGGACTCTGATCCTCAGCCATCATTGTTGCAGACTCACGGAAACAGCGAGCAGAAAAGAAAGAAGAAGAGAAGGGGAGTGAAGAGCGAAGAAGACAGAAGAGAAAACAGAAGGAAGAGAAGTCTGAAGGGGAAGAATGAGTGATAGTGTACCCATATATGCATGCACGGAGAGAGAGAAGGGAAGAGTGGGGTGGGAAAGCGTGAAGCAGTACACCAATCACAATCAGCCAGCAATTATTAATTAACCACTCTTAACTAGTCATTATTTCTTAAGTTGAGTTAATTAAGTTAATTATAATTAATAAATAATTTTCCCACCTTGTAATTATTATTTCAATGATTTATTTTCATTCGGCAATTAATTATTAAATCGGGATGTTACAGTTCTCCCCCTCTTAAAAGAATTTCGTCCTCGAAATTCAATCGGTAACTTACCTTACATACATAACTCAGAAAATTGCTGTCTCAATCACTCACACGACTGTGCTTCCATAAGCATTCACCGACCGGACCACAATTTCACTCGGCAAGGATTCACCACTCAAGTGGTTTACTGACCGCACCACAATTCCAATAGGCAAGACACAAAAGTCAGGTCCCACTTGATTACAACCTCATCGCAGAATTTAATATATATTTGGGGATTCAATTTCTAAAACGTATCATGTCCCTCATTTAACTTAGCCAATTTCGTCATAAGCAGTGGCACTTCCTAATTTCTTGGCCGCTCGACCATATACTCTCAACACCATTCAGCATATTCACACCATTGGTTTCCTGACTCGAACGAGTTATTCGGCACAATAATGAAATCACATAAAGCATAGGCTCGATATTGTGTCGTGGGGAACACATCCTTAGAGGTTATTCAACCAGTTGGGAAAAATTTAGTCGATAAACAACACCACCGACTCCCAAAATACTCACTCCCGACCGATTTCTCTCGGACCAAACCCTCGGGTTTTCAAAACCTGACCACAAAATCTCTCTCTTACACCAAAGGGAACACTCAAGGAATTTCCATGTGTTTCAATTAACACAATTTACCCGGATTTGCTTCACATATGCACTACACTAAATTCTGAAATCTTAGATTTCTACCCATGCTTCCGGCTAATTCTATGCTTTCTTCCTGAGAGTTTCACTCGGTCCTCTTACACAAAACATCACTCGGGGTTCAAGGGTAATTCTCACCCGAAAATCCTTCCACTTACCAGAAATTCACTCGTAACTCGAGCCTACCTCGAAACCAAACCTGAGTTCAAGCTCAACAGTCCCAATCACTGACTTGAGTATGAATTTAATTAAATCCTTCACTCGGATATCTACTTCCTCTCGGAGCCCCCTTCACTCGGAAACTTGCACACTCTAAGTTCCATTTTCTGACCAGAAGGACTTTTCTCCTGGAAGATCACTCGGTTGGACATCCCAAGGGTATTAGGAATTCTACACTCACTATCTTACTATTCAGAATCGTTCCACACGGTGCCATTCCACTCGGAAGTGATACACTTCGAGTCACGTCACTCGAATCTTACCTTACCCAGAAGGTTACGCTCAGACACTATTCCCTTAACTTAGTAATGATCCTCTCAATAAGGTTCTACTCGGAACACCATAATTTTCACTCAGCAGTTCTTTCCCACAAGGTCTTCACTTGGAATTGTCTCCACTCTTACACACTCGGAATATACTAACCTTTCCCGAGCAATTCCTAACCTTACAATTTAGTTTAGCTCCAATCCTGGTTTCCTCATTAGGCTTACAGTATCACTCGGTTAACCTTTCAAAACTCCAATTTCAGTGACAGTTTGATCACCCTTCTTGTTCCAATACCAATCATCCTTTTAGTAGCCAATCCGTACCCAGCAACCTCTAATCCTCTCAGAAGCAGACACGTCAAGGTCAAACAAACCCTCTACCTTTATTTTGGTAAACAATCGCATAATACTCATTTAATATAACTCTCATCATCACTCGGAATCGTCTGAAAGACTCACCATCACCATAAGCAGTTACAGCTTCACCTGCCCGACTCATGAATTGCTGCATCCAACTTATAGGATGACGTCTCATTCCTATAGGGTTATAACAATTACATAGTCACCGCAACGTGTACGCTGCCACATTACCTATGGCAGGAAGAGTCATCTCAGAGCAGCATGCCTCACACGGACCAGACTCACCCAACTAATACTAATTCACACGGTAGTTAATGGCAGTTCACACACATAAGTAATACACCTACATCAACATCATGCATCACATAGGGTACATCACGCATCAATAATCATGAAAATTATTTATCACTTCTGTAAAACAGTATGATGGCAATACAATAATCAGCTTCTAGCCAACACCGAGTAAATATTTCCTCTAAACCTTATTCCTCACAAAACCATGGCTCGGATTAAATTCTTAATTCCCAGCTATATAATAACATCACTCCCTCGGGTTCACGCAATTCACTCAGGATTAAGCAATTCACAATCACATATGCTATTATAATACATCATGAACTCAGCAACGGCACTAATGTACATACATACACTCAGTCGGATTTCATACCAATTATTCATGGCTATATTATTGTTCACTACATCATGCACCATAACCACAACATCATATTGCACTTGGTAATAGCATCGACATATACATATACTCATCCAATCAGATTTACCCAAATCAATTCCAAACTACATTAAGGGTTTCATTCACAATATCATATCCACATATTCATATAATTCACACTGAGCTCATTTATCATCATAAGTGTACACACAGTCATTCAATCAGAAATTGTACCATAACATACATTCTCAATTATAACATTGCATCACACTTGGCAACAACATCAATACATGTACATTCACTCAGTCAGACCTCATTCATACAACATCATCAAGTCGGAAACTACTCAAATCATTCAAATCCATGCAGATCATGTCAGCCTCAATAATAATGCTCTTATACACATGTATTCATGCAATCGACGAATCAGATGCATACGATTTATTCACCAGGAGTCCAACTCCAATGCACTCGGCATTTGCCTTGAGTCCAACCCAAGGACTTTCATTAAGCATCCAATGCTCATGCTCCAAGCATGGCCTCGAGTCCAACTCGAAAGGTCTTTTAGGATTAATCTCAGAATCCTCAATACCCCACGCATTCATCTGATTGCCCACTTAGAAAAACGTTCAACGCTGATACATTTCATTATAAATCACACACAGCTCTTATTTGCTGACTCATAGCATAAGCCACTCGACATTCTCATTAGCATATATATATACATATCTTTCAGACGGGGTATCATCACAACGATTCACAATTAATATCTATCACAATATCTGGGTGTTGCATGCATCAATAATTAATCACACACAGATCACGTATTTCAATCATCAAACAACTGTTATGTTTCAATTATAGAGCAATACATAAAAGCAGTTCACCCGGAACCCGTCCAAATTACATCGTTTCAACTCATATAGATCAGCATATAAATATATCCATCAATCATTCACTTAGTTATCACAAACCAGGAACCAAGACTCTATCATAATCTAATTATTCAATCAGGGTTCACCCTCAATCACCTATATCATATATATATATATATATATTACGCAGGGTTCATGTGCTAGGTTACAAAACATCCGTCACAAATAGCACTCGGTAGTAATGGTAACACTCCTATTTACAAGTATTCAGTCAGTATTCGCAGAATTATTAACATGCATTCGCGGACAGAGTCACACCATCACTAAACAGTTCACAAATACCACAATCCAGGAGTTGCATGCACAACTACTCAATCTTAGTACAGCTACCAATACATCTCACACATAACACATCACATGATAATCATTCAAGCTTCAATGAGTTACTACGCAATTGTTCTACTCGGCTCAACAACTCACAAGGTTAATAAATTATTAGACTTAGAATCCCTAAGGGGTCATTATTTATCCAGTATCCCACGATGGGTACCTTACAATATTCAAATATTGTTATAAGGTCTAGTACCATTCACTCGGTTTTTCACACACCAAACCAAGACGGTATCCAAGTCAAACAGATGTTCTATTTCACATTCATTTGTTCATGGTCATGCCTAATCAACTGGGTCACTACACCTATTGGTCCAGCATCTAGTCCATCACTCACTTGGTTTCTTCAATCGCCACCGAGACACAACCCCAATTTTAACATATATCCGATCTCACCTTTGCTCACTTATTACACACCCAGATTTTCAACTTAGGAACTACAACCCATCCCTTATACTACAAATCATATACATCATATACCATTCATTCATCACACATTCAAATTCCTCAACAAGGCACAGGCATACAACCACACCATCCATAGTCAACATACACCAAATCCAATAGAAGATCATAAGCACATATCATCACACGAGTCATGATTGAACAGGTATCAACATACAATAGAATATCATAAGCAATTGTGACAATCTGGCTTAATGCACTCAACCGCCCACTAACAGTAGGCAAACCTTGGCCATGGACCTTTTCGTCTGCTCTGATACAAAAATGTAACACCCTAATTTTAATAAGTAATAAACCTAAAAACAGGGAAAAATTTTTCCACAAAAACAGCCACTGGACAGTCGGCATAGAAAGAAGAGGAAGGCAAGGGAGATAAAAGAATATTCATATGTATAGCAATCAGCGGGAGGAACAAGGATGTCGGTAATCAGTGGAGCACAGCAGCTTAAACCGGTCCAATCAGTTCAGCGAAATACATTAGCGCCTGGGTGAATCCCACGAACAGCGCCCACTCGCTCAAGCGAGGTCCAACACCGCCTGAGCGAGATATGACAATGCAACAGTGGAAAAATGAGATACTCAAGCGAAGCCCAACACCAGCATCCACTCGCTTCAGCGCGATCCCATACGCTTGGGCGAAACAGCTCTGGTCGCTCGGGCGAGGCACGATTCGCTTAAGCGATGCGAACACGAAAGCCTTCCCAAACACACACTCACTGGAGCTAAGTCTAATTCGCTGGGGCAGACACAGGTACAAGGTAATTTCTCACTCGGATTTGGGACATAGGTTCACCCGGTAAATCATCACGCTCGTACTTCACTCGGGGGTCCTCACAACTCCTCATTTCATTCATATAGGTCACAAGTATAAACCACTCGGTCTATAGATCCTCACTCACTCAGATTTTACATCATTCACTCAGATTATAAACATCTTACACTCAGAACCCATTCCATTTTAAACCACTACACTAACTCCTCTCTCAGAAGAGGATCCCTCAAGGTTTTCACTTAGAAATACGAACTCTACCTCACTCGGGTTTACCTATATTTTTCACTCGGGATCACTCAGCGTATTCATTCGGAAATACCCAAATACTATAGTCTCGCTCAGAATCATCAACTCAGTATAATTCATTCATCAACAACCTTCGAATCATTTAACAACACATTCCAGTCGGAAGACGCATCAAATCAACATAGAGTACATATGTACGAATATATGTTCCCAGAAACATAGATATACCCACAATTCCAATCTACCGACCCAAAAACATGTAACCATATACTCGGAATACTCATTATCTTGATATTATGCATTTACCAATACTTACGATACCATACAAGTGACACCATGACTATTCTATCTTTATAAATGAATATATTTAATTGTCATTTTACATGAGAGCCGGCCAAGGCTACACGGACAGAACATAATAATGCAATACAAGTACTCAACAGTCAGAGTGCACTACACTCGGACTTGAGACCCTATCATCATTTCTGAGCACGACCTGCACACACTGAAAAAGTAGTGTAGGGGTGAGCATCTTAGATATTAAATGATAGATACTGACTCGGATTGTCCCATAATTATACAGCAGTATTTATATACACTCAATCATACATGGCAACGATTAAAGTCAAAGCAATACCAATCAACCTGGACACACATCAGACTCTTACCGATCGGAATTCATCAGTCACCACTCGGCCAGGTGCACATATACAGCCAATAACATTAATATAACAACAATCAGCAACATGATAATACCAACGAATCAGAACGCACATATTCAACATTTTCCGATCAGAATCTAACAGTTCTCACTCGGCTATATACGCATAACATTTCAATAACATCAACACATATTCATGGAGCAAACTTCAATCAGCATCAACTGCGTATACACACAGAATACTCTCTCGGTTATATCCATTCATCATCTCCTTAACATCATCACACGCATAATCAAATTCCAGTCAGCATCAGCAATACATATACATAGAGTATTCACTCGGTTATACACATTCATCCTTTCATTAACATCATCACATGCATAATCAATTCCAAACAATATCAATCAGTTAATACACATAGAGTATTTCACTCGGTTATAAACATTCATCATCTCATTAACACCTTCGCATGCATAGCCAATTCCAAACAATATCAACAGTTAATAGGCATATAGTATTTCACTCGGTTCCGCATTCGTGTGTATCGGTTTAGACGTTGCAACGTAGGCTCTCAGCCTTTTTATACATAGCTCTCAGCTATCAAATCAGCTCCCAGCTGCTTGGCCGTTTTACTGGTACCCAACCGTTTGCCCACAGGTGACACCAACGCTCTCAGCGCCAACGAAGGTGTTCACAGGCAGCCCGAGTCCCACTCAAGGGCTACCTTGAGTCCCACTCAAGGATTTCATAGCGTCCCACGCTTTAATAACCGATGGTAGTGTCCCACACTACGTGCTCCTAGTACAAACGCATCCCATGCGCCACACGCGAATTCATCACACAACACAGAGTTCATATACATAGCCATACATGCATCTCATGCCATTGGTGCCAGGCATTAACAGAACTCAACAACACATGCATCTCATACAATCGGTATAGCACATCACCAAAACCCAACAGTACATGCATCTCATGCAATCGGTATAGCACATCACCAAAACTCAACAGTACATGCATCTCATGCAATCGGTATAGCACATCCCCAAAACTCAACAGCACATGCATCTCATGCAGTCGGTATTGGACACTGTCAGATTTACTAATTTTACATCCTCACACATGCAGTCAGTATTTCAAGCTCACAGTAACTTGCACATCCCATAAACCACACAGTAATCATCAACTGCACTGCAACATATTCATTTCATATAATCATGCAATATTCTCAAGGCTATTAACATGCATTTCACATACGAAATCAAACATGCATTACTCCACACCAAGTCACCATGCATTCGGTATCATATACTCACCATGCAAGTAGATATAGAATCAGATATAAAGTCAGCAAACCATTGACACCCGTAACCCGTTCATAACCCATGCATTTAAGATAGAAGATACCACCCTACCTGGACTGAAGCTTTCAGTCGGTCAACACGACGCTCATTTCTAGAGGAACACTGAGTCACTCTTAGCACATCTGCATGCAAGAGAAGGGGAGGCCCAAGACGCCCAGCTCTTGGCTCGCTCCCTGGAATGGCTCTATCACAACGCTGTGAACACTCCAACCACCTTGAAGCTCCTCGAAGTGCAGATCTCCACTGAGACTTGGTAGCTTCGAGCAAGGAGAGGAAGAAAGAGGGAAGCCGACGAAGGAATGAAGGAACAAGGAAGGAGACGGGTTGCATGCAGAGGGAATGCACACCCTCACCCTCACTGGCTCATCGAGTAAGGAAGTAGGACTCTGATCCTCAGCCACCATTGTTACGGACTCACGGAAACAGTGAGCAGAGAAGAAAGAAGAAGAGAAGGGGAGTGAAGAGCGAAGAAGACAGGAGAGAAAATAGAAGGAAGAGAAGTCTGAAGGGGAAGAATAAGTGATAGTGTACCCATATATGCATGCATGGAGAGAGAGAAGGGAAGAGTGGGGTGGGAAAGCGTGAAGCAGTACACCAATCACAATCAGCCAGCAATTATTAATTAACCACTCTTAACCAGTTATTATTTCTTAAGTTGAGTTAATTAAGTTAATTATAATTAATAAATAATTTTCCCACCTTGCAATTATTATTTCAATGATTTATTTTCATTCAGCAATTAATTATTAAATCGAGATGTTACATGCATGGAATAACTTGTGGATAATATAGTGGTTATTGAAATGCCAAGTATATGAATGATGTGCTTTGAGGGGCGTTGTAAATGATTGTATGTTATTGATTGAAAATGTCAAATTAAAGTATATCCCTATGTGAGAGGTGAGATATCCTTGCGAGGTTGATGTGCATATGCATTATTGCATTTGCATTATGGCATGGCATAACATTGAATATGTGGTTGCGATCATAATGATGAAAGATCCTACGGGATTCTATGAAGGGAGTACCCTTTGTGAGGCGGGAAACTAACTTGATGACGATATGATATCGAGCCAGTGGTTGCGATCACCTGGTTATTGAAATGTAAAAGGGGTTGCGAGTTCCTGTGATGCCCGTGGTTGCGATCACAAGGCGGGAGTACCCCTTGCGAGGCGGGAAACCAATATGAATTATTGAACATGGTTGGGATCACGAGAAAGCACCTTGCGAGGCTGCTAGAGGGAGTACCCCTTGCGAGGCGGGAAACCCATATGAATGAAGGATATGGTGGTTGCGATCACTTGATTAACTGAAATCGGATCTGTGCATATGCATTATTAAACAGTTGACATATGCATTAGCCATTGGTGCATGGCATTTGAGATGAGATGACCACGAGAGATGAAAAACCCCTTGCAAGGAGGAATTGAATAAAGATTTAATAAATTGATGATGACGATTATGAATGCCCTTGTTGATAAGTGGCAATGTGATTGTGTATGTGCTTGTGCTTGTTTATATTGTGAATTGAGTTTCATGAGGCTTGTATACCTATTATATCAATGTGATGATGATTGAATGATGAATTGATGGTTTTACAGCAAAGTACACATGATGAAAGAATGCATGTACACTTAATCACAATATATGTATATTCATTATTTTGAATGTATAACTCACTCTCCCATGTGGTCTCCTTTTAGCATTGTGATGCAGGTTGCCCTAGGATGAGTTTGGATTTTAAATTGAAGTTTCAGGAAGGTAAATAGTGGTAGTGTGTAACATCCCGAATTTCATAAGAATGATTAAATAGGAGGAATAAATATTAAATCATTATAAATGGGTTAATAAGTGTCCCAAAAATATTGAAATAATTAAATGTATAAGGATTATTTATAATCTATTGGGGGCTTTAAGAGTTAAATTATACCCGGTGAAGATATGGGTGTCAAACCAAGAATCTCCAATTGAGATGCCGTTGGTCAGGGCTGTTAAGAATATTATTGGGAATCCGAACATGTCTTCGGAATAATTTTTAGATAAAGTATTGAGCCCGAACAGAGATCCTGTTTGATCTAAAACGGAAAACTTTAAGTGAGAGGTTAAATTAAAACATTAAACTCTCTCACTTTCCTCTTCTTTCTCATCACTTCTTCTTCTTCTTCTTCTTCTTCCTATTCTCTTTCTCTTCATTTCCTCTCCCACTCTTCTTCTTCCTCTTCTAAAAACCCTAAGCAAAAAGGGTGGTGGCTCCCTTCTCCTTCCATTTTCGTTTGCCATCTCCAAGCATGAGAAAGATGATGTTGGATGGAAGCTCTCTCCCTCTTCTCCTCTCATTTTCGTCACCCATCCTCCCTCTCTTGGATGCTCACTTGTTTCATGGCTTGGGGTAAGTTCCTCACCATTTTTGTTGAGCTTATACCATTGAGTATGAGTTTATTTATTAGAAGAGTGTAAAATATGTATGGGTTATGGATTAGAAGCCATTTTTGTGTTAAACCCTAAGGTAGGGTGTGATTTATATGTGTTTTTGGATGGGTGTGAAGGGGTATACGAAAATTACAAGATTAGAAATGGAAGATGATGATTGTTAGTGGTGATTGCTTGATTTTAATGGAACCCTAACTCTAGGATTTTGGGGAAATGAGTAATAATGCTATGAAAAATGATTTTTAGTGAAAACCCATGATAATATGTGTATGGGTGTTGTTAATGATAGAGATTAATGGTTATTGGAAATGATTATTGAGCTTTGAGGAAACCCTAAGTATGATAAATTGGGGGTTTTAGCTAAATAGGTGATTTTGATGATTATTGATGTCTTAAGAATGATTTTATATGAGGAGATGAATGTTTGAAGCATTGGTGTTGATTAATAAGGTTGGAGGAATTAAATTGGATTGTTGATGTTTATGATGATGTTAAAAATGGTTGCAAGCCATTGATAATTGATTAAGGAAATAGATACTTGAGTTGATGAGTAAGTAGGCCTTGATATATGCCATTGAGGTTGTTGATTGATGATGGTCTTACATGGAACCAAGGGATTATATTGGACATAAATGATAATAATGATAGTTGAATGGTCCATAAGATGATTTGGAAGACTTGTGGATAAGAGTTTAGACAAGTCTAGGACTTGACTATGAGTTTTAAGAAAATGTTGCCTTATTAAGTTCATATACAAATATGTGTTGGTGATAGGATTGTGTTCCGGACGATGATGCAGAACGATCGAGGCAATCGAAGCACTTGGATTGCAGTTCTTCTCTCAAGGTAGGAGAGGAGTTTACATTCAAATTGCATGAGTTATATAATTGATGATTATCGTATGTCATGATACTCATGCTTGCCTTGCCATGTTTATAGTGAAATGATGTGTATGGCAAATTGTTGGCTATTGATGATAATATATGTGTATATATGATGATGAATAACCCATGAGAGGTTGAAATGTGTACATGCTAATGAACCATCCTTGAGGGGATGAAGTATATGTTTTGTGAATTGAGAATTTATATGGATGATTGGCATTGAATGTGATAGCCATTGTGATGGTATTGGTGATAAGTTTGAGGTTTATGCATAATTGAGGAACTCATAGAGTCAATTAGAGTTTTATGTGGTTTTGATGACATAGGGCAGTTCCAATAGCTTCCATGTATGAATTAAAACTTGTGGAAATTGGAATGGGTCAATTTAAGTGAGAAATGACCCTTGAGTTGCACAAAAGTACCTCAAAATGGGTAAAATGCTTCTATGCGCATAACTCCCTCATTTTTAAGAATTTTTGAGTGAGACCAGTGGCCACACGTCACAAATGGTGTAATTTAGTTGGTGTCAAAATTTGGTAGCATTTGGAGTTAATATGAAAAAGTAGGGGGTTAGAAGTTCCAAAATTATGCATTTTCTGCATAATTTCTGCATTCTGGTATGCGTAATCGATTACAAAGGTGTTCCTAATCAATTACAGGCATTCTATTTCATGAGTAATCAATTACAAAGGTATTCGTAATCGATTAGGTGCTTGGCCTAATCGATTAGCTACACAGGATTGCCCGGTAAGCGTTCTTTGCTATTTTTGGGCCGTTTGGGGATTTTATGACATTTTTGGCCTCTAAGTTCTGCACAAAAGTTGTACATAACTATGTTACGGAGATGTGAGAATTGGTCTCACTTTAATTGGAGTTTTCTAACTCTCATTAGGCAAAAAATACCAAACCCAACACGTTGAAAAATACAAGTTTAAGAGGGTTTTGAACCCAACTTTTTATGGTTATCAAATTGGGACTAATAGGTGATATTTGTGACATGTCCCACTATTTTTAAGACTAAAAGTAAGCTTTCCTCATGTCTTAATGTTGAAATTATCATGGGCTCATTATTGCCCAAAATCCCTTTTAGTATGGAAAAACAAGAGAATTCACTAAGGGTATATGTGTGGTATGTCTTAGAGGTGATTAGGGAATGAATTAAGGCCATGGTAAGCTATGTATATGTCTATGCTATGTTACGGAAACATGTATGCTTCCCCTCTATTAATATATTATGAATCTTGATGAGAAGTAAATGATGTGATTGTATGACATACCTTGGTTGACGATGGAACTAATAAGGGGGACAATTGAATAGCAATGAGTTGTTATAACTCAATGAATTTGAAAAAGTGTTAATGATGAATAAAAATGAATGATGAATGATAATGTTGAATGATAAGGGACGTTGTTGTTGAACATACCCTTGAATACACAGTGTTTGCTATTTTAGATGAGTATGGTGCTAATATGATTAATACAAGTATTGACTTGTATGTATGAGATGCAATGATGATTGCTGAATGTATGTTTAAAATATATTGTTGGTTTCCATGCGTGGATAAATATTATGATGATTGATATGCTATGAATGCCATGTATGGATTTATGAAAATATAAATGTTGAGCCTTGAGGGGCCTTATGATTGATTGTATGCTAACGATAATAAAAACCAAATATATAAATAAGATACCCCTAATTGAGAGGGTGAGATATCCTTGCAAGGTTGATGGGCATATGCATTATTGCATTTGCATTCATGGCATGGCATAACATTGAATATGTGGTTGCGATCACAATGATGAAAGATCCTGCGGGATTCTATGAAGGGAGAACCCCTTGCGAGGCAGTAAACCAACTTGATGATGATATGATATTGTGCCAGTGGTTGCGATCACCTGGTTGTGGAATGTGAAAGGCCCTGCGGGGACCATTGTATGATGATGAGCTAGTGGTTACGATCACTTGGTATTTGATATGATAAAGGGCTTGGGAGCACCTATGATGCCCATGGTTGCGATCATGAGGCGGGAGTACCCCTTGCGAGGCGGGAAACCTATGAGAATTGTTGAACGTGGTTGCGATCACGAGAAGCACCTTGCGAGGCTGCTATAGGGAGTACCCCTTGCTAGGCGGGAAACCAATGATTATGAATGATTGATTATGGTGGTTGCGATCACCCTTGGTATGAAATTGGATCTGATGCATATGCATTAAATAGTTAACATGTGCATTAGCCATAAGAGCATGGCATTTGAGATGGGATGACCACGAGTGATGAGAAACCCCTTGTGAGGAGGAAATGAGATAAAGATTTAATAAGATGATGATAATGATTTCTGAATGCCCTTGTTGATAAGTGGCTAGGTGATTGTATATGTGATTGTGTATATGTTGTGCTTGTTTATGATATGAATTGCGATTTATGAGGCTTGTATGCCTATTGTAATAATGAGATAATGAATGAATGATAATTTGATGATTTGATAGCAAAGCACACATGATGTTGGTATGCATATACACATGATCACAATATATATATTATTCGTCATTTTGAATGTATAACTCACTCTCCCATGTGGTCTCCTCTTTAGCATTGTGATGCAGGTTGCCATGGGATGAGTTCAGATTTTAATTAAAGCTTTGGTGAAGGTAAATAGTGGTAGAGGAAGTGCCTTGGCCGGCATCATTTATGGATTTTTGTATAATGAATGAATTGTTTAGGAGAATATAGATAATTTAGAGATTTTGGATATGTATAGGATAATCCTTTGGAATTGTAAATTGTGAATATATATGTAGAATGTAAGAGATAATTTGATGTATATTAGAAAGATTGAATTTGAATGATGTTCATTGATGATTGAGATAATTGGGAGAAGATTTCCGAATGTAGATGTATATGTATGTATATATATATATTTATCTTGGGCAATGCATGTGTATGTTGCGAATGAAGGAATAAGTTAGGATCTCTTGTATGTTTGCATGCTTTGCCTAGCCTTTTCTCATATCGCCTAGACATTCTTCCGATGTAAACTCTATTATTTTTGTATACCGTTATGGGCATTTTAGTTATCGATCCAGCTTTAGGTTATTTAATCTCACTCTTTGGTTATCTGTGATTTGGGTCTCGATATGATCATGGTGGTGTCTTGGAAATGTTTTCAAACGCAAAAAATTTATTCGTATTTTTATTAATTATGACGATCACTGTAACATCCCAATTTTAACAATGTACCGGGTGAAATAAGCCATTAAAATAATAATTCAGAAGTGGAAATTGTTCACTAATTACCCTTAACTTAATTAATCAAAAGGTGTGCTAATTGAAAAGGTGATTAGCTTTAGTGGATGCTGATGGGACCGGGTGACGTGAGCAGACTGCTCCTCATGTTTTCCCACCCCACCATTCCTTTCCCTCATGCATGCATTTATAATTGGTTGATGGCTTTCCTTGCCATTCATTCTTCTTCAGAATTTCCCTGCGAGTTCTTCTTCTTCTTCCTCCTTCTCTTTCTCTCTTGTTTTCCTTCTTCTCTTCTCCTTCTCTACTCTCTGTTTCCACTCCCTGTTTCGGAGGCCACGTTGACGGTGCTGCAGAGGAGTCAGAGCTCCCTTATACGAGTAAAGGATGAGCGTCGAAGCAGAAGCAGAAGTAGCCCTGCACCACTCGTGGAAGGCAACAGTGTTCCAGTGAAGGTTAAACGAGTGAAAGTGTTGAGTGAAGCAGCGAGGAAAAAGGACCAGCGCCCAAGCAGAAGAGTCTCTCGGAGTCTCGTAGTTGGTAGGGGGAGTACCTTACATGTTAAATGCATGGGTTATGAACGGGTTTCGGGTGTTGATAATTGTGGTTCTGTATTCTGTTTGTATGATGTGCCTGCATGTGGAGTACCCGAGTGTAGGATAAGTGAGAGTGAGTGTTGCATGTCATCATTGCCCTTGAAGATGCATGCATTGATTAAGTCCTGATACTGTTGTATACCGAGTGCATGTGATGCTTGAGTTGATGAGAATACTTATAGAATCTTGATATTGATTGACACCGATTGCATTGGACCTTTATGTTGCTGTATCCACCTAATGGAGCTATGATGATGATTGCATGGAAGTATGTGTGTGTTAGATTAATATGTGGAGTTCTGAAAATGGGTATTACCGACTGCATGTGAAGTATGTATGGCTAAGTGAAAGATCGTGTGCATGAACTCTATGTTGTGTGATGAATCCGCGTGTGGCGCATGGGATGCGTTGTGCTGAGAGCACGTGGTGTGGGACACTACCATCGGTTATAAGCGTGGGACGCTGTAAAATCCTTGAGTGGGACTCAAGGTAGCCCTTGAGTGGGACTCGGGCTGCCTGTGAACACCTCCGTTGGCGCTGAGAGCGTTGGTGTCACCTGTGGGCAAATGGTTGGGTACCTGTAAAACGGCCAAGCAGCTGGGAGATGAAATGATAGCTGAGAGCTATGTACAAAAGGCTGAGAGCCTACGTTGCAACGTCAGAACCGATTACACATGAATGCGGAACCGAGTGAATAATCTGTGTATATTAACTGCTGATATTGCTGGAATTGATTATGCATGAGATGATGAATGCATATATATATATATATATCCGTGTGCATATGCTATTGATGTTGATTGAAACCTGTTCTATGAATGTATGTTATGTTGTTGAAGAGTTGCGTATATATATATAGCCGAGTGAGAATTATGGATTCTGACTGATAAATGTTCAAAAGATGCATTCTGATTCATGGACCTTAACATCATGTTACTGATTGTTGTATGTTAATGTTATTGAGTTGATGTGTGTAAGGGGGTGAGTGGCAACTGGTGGATTCCGATCGGTAAGGATCTTGTGTGTGTGTCCAGGTTGATTAGTAATACTCTGACCTTAATCATTGCCACGTGTGATTGTGTGTGTATATATATATATATAGTTGTATAAATGTGAGACAACCTGAGTCAGTATCTATCATTTAAAATTTAAGATACTCACCCCTGCTGTGATAATTTTTCAGTGAACATCTCTCGTAATGAGGATTGGAGGAGGAGCTGAAATGTCGGGTGAAGTGCTGATGCACTATGGAAATTTTATGACTGTGCATGTGCTGTATATAATGTTTTGGGTTAAGCCTTGGCCGGCTCGTGTTTTGCTGTTAGTCTTTTATACAGAGTTGATCCCCTTAGAATGGGAATATGACAATGTGGTTGTAAATCCGTGATATGCACTCCTATATACGTATATATATATATATATGCCTATGTTTATGCTATGTTGCATGTCTATCTTACACTGTGTAATGCCTGGGTAATCTTTATATATATGTGCGTTCATATTCCCGAATGTGTAGGAAATGATATAACTTAACAAGAGGAAGCCAATCTATGGCCTAGAGGGTGAGTTTGTGACTCTGTCACCGAGTGGGGGAGGTTCAGACGCACTGAGTGAGTGAAATCAGATAGCTCCGAGTAGGAATTGACATAGAAGACTGTCCCTAACGATGAGTTGTTAGGATCGAAGTTGAGAGCCGAAATATACGTTCTGAGTGGTTATTACTAGGATTTCTCCCGAGCGTAGGATAATCAACGAACCCCGAGTGAGAATTTGCCGAGTAAAGGTTTTTCCGACTGGAGAGTAACACCTTAGACTCTAGGGGACCCCACTGTAGTAAACTATTAGTGACAAAAGAATCCAGGTGAGTCTTAGCCTAGTAGAATGTTTAGAGTCGGAAGATTATGGTTACCGAGTGAAAACTAAGTGAAATACTCCGAGTGGCAAAAGGACGTGAAGGTTATTCTGAGTAAGGAGTCCTCCTAGATTCCGAGTGAGTGATAGTGGGGACCACTTCCGTATTATTCACGTATATGTTCTGATTGATGAAACCGTAGAATAAGTTGCATTGTCCGAATGGGACTAGTAGGTGCAAGAGCCGAGTCCGAGTGGACTGAGGTTGGATCCTTCTGAGTGAATCAGGCGCTGGAACCCGAGTGCGGAAATGCCGAGTGAAATGAACGAATACTGAGTGAAGCTTTCGCTTGAGCGCGTGCGTGTTGCTATGTGACCTGCCTACGCGATTTCCCCTTCTTCCGCTGTTAGTTTCTTGAATTTCTTTTGTTCTCTTGTTCTTCTTCTCCTCTCATTCTTATACCATGGTATTCTGGTTTTAATTGTGAAAATTCCCTTTGTTTTTCTTGTCTATGATTTGTTTAAATTAGGGTGTTACATTTTGGTATCAGAGCAGACCGAAAGGTCCAAGGCCAAGGTATGCTTACCGAGTGTAAGCGGTTGTGTGCTTTCTGACTGAGTGGTCATCATGATTGAACCTGATTGATATTGACTTGTGGGTAGGAGGTTGTTTCCCTCCTGGTCCGATTGATTGAGTAGCATATAGAAATAGTATGATGTGCTAAGTTACTGAACATTAGGCTGAAATCTGATCGGTGGTAAGTGGCTTAGTATACTTATCCTTGAAGGGGTGTTAATTTCAAGATAAGGGATGACGCATCGCCAAAGCATGGAGGCTATAGCCACGGCATTCCAATGTTTTGCAGACGTGTTTGAGAGGCAGGGCCAGCCTCGAGCTGAGGAGGGCCAAGTGCTGGACCGCTTCCTGAAGAGGAAGCCGAGTGAATTTCTAGGAGGACGGAACCCTGAGACAGCTTTTAAATGGACTCAGGAGCTGGAGAGGATTTTCGGGGGTCTTCGCTGTACCGAGGCCCAGAAGGTAGAATGTGCAGTATACATGCTGCGTGACGAGGCGAAAAACTAGTGGAAGATAGCCAGAAACCGATTCCCTGACAATGATAATCAGCTGACCTGGAACAATTTCAAGACATGCTTCTTAGAGAAGTACTTCCCCGACACAGTAAGGAGTCGGAAGGAGTTGGAGTTTATAGAGTTGAAACAAGGCTCCATGACTGTGGAAGAGTATGCGACCAGATTAGAAGAGTTGTGCCTGTTCTACCCACCTTTCCAACAACCAGGGACGGAGAGCTCCAAGTGCCTTAAATTTGAGAATGGATTAAGATCTGATGTTAAGAGAGCCTGTAGATACCAAGAGATACGGAGTTTTCCTGCATTGGTGAATAAGTATAGGATATTCGAGGAGGATGACAAGGCCCATTCGGGCCAGAGCAGCAGAGTCAACCATTCCTTGAGGCCCCAGCAATCCCGCTTCAAGAGGCTGAGTAACGTTGGTAGAAACCGATCCTTTTCCAGAATTAGGGGTCAGAATCAGCATGAAAGACGGCCAACTGTGGGAGACGGAAAGTGTTTCAAGTGTGGAGGAAATCATTATGCCCGAGACTGCAACAACGATGGTGAGGTGGTGTGCTTCCATTGTAATAAAAAGGGACACATTCGCCCCGATTGCCCCCAACTCCGTCAAGCAAACACCAGTGTACGTCAAGGAGGTTTCCAAGGGAGAAACTGAGTGAATGATAACCAAAGACCGTGTGGCAGAGGCAACAGAGCCAGAGGAAACATGATGCTTGCTCCAAATGGCCGAGAGAGGAATACCGACAACCAGCAGCGGGAAGAGTCTACACCATTAACACGGAAGATGCTGCACAGGCGAATGACTTGGTACAATGTAAGTGCTCACTCGGTAGATATACGCTTAATGTTGTTTTTGATTCGGGAGCCACCCATTCTTTTATAGCTGATGAGTGTGTAAAGCAATTAAAGTTACCGACTGTGTTTATGGATCGGACTTTGGAAGTAGCCAATCCGACTGGCGCTAAGGTGTTGACATCATCAATGTGCAAGGATGTAACATTTGTGTTGTGTGATCGAAGTTTCACTTTCGATTTGGTGTGCATACCCTTAAAGGACCATGACATTGTGCTTGGAATAGATTGGCTTTCAGCCAACAAGGTCTTAGTGGATTGTAAAAACCGAAGGATAATCTTCCCAAGGCAGCACAATGAAGGCGACACAGCACAAGGTATGACTCAACTGTTTATGATACTCTGTCTAACCGAGGGTGAGAGTAAAGCCCGGGTGAACGAAATTCCAACTGTCTGTGAATTCCCAGAGGTGTTTCCTGAAGACGTACCGAGTGTCCCTCCCAATAGAGAAGTCAAATTCTCTATAGACCTGATCCCTGGAGCCGAGCCAGTCTCCAGTGCACCATATAGAATGTCCCCAACTGAATTGGCCGAGCTGAAGAAGCAAGTAGATGAGTTACTCGGAAAACAATTCATTAGACCGAGCGTATCACCATGGGGCGCACCCGTGCTGCTTGTTAAGAAGAAGGATGGCAGCATGAGACTTTATATAGATTACCGACAGCTAAACAAACTCACGATTAAGAACCGATACCCATTGCCCCGAATTGATGACTTGATCGACCAATTACGTGGAGCCTCAGTCTTCTCAAAAATTGACCTGCGATTGGGATACCACCAAATCCGAGTGAAGGACTCGGATATCCCAAAGACTGCCTTTCGGACTCGGTATGGTCACTACGAGTATGTAGTGATGCCGTTCGGTGTAACAAACGCCCCTGCTGTCTTTATGAATTACATGAACAGTATATTCCACCCATATTTAGACCGATTCGTAGTTGTTTTCATTGATGACATCCTAGTCTATTCTAAGACTTCTGAGGAGCATGAAGAACATCTCCGGGCGGTACTCCAAGTGTTAAGGGAGAAGCAGTTGTTTGCAAAGCTTTCAAAGTGTGATTTTTGGATGAATAAAATCCATTTCCTCGGACATGTGATTTCTGAGGAAGGTGTCTCGGTGGACCCTTCGAAGGTGGCGGCTATAATGGCATGGGAGAGACCTAAGTCGGTCTCGGAGATAAGGAGCTTTATGGTCCTGGCAGGTTATTATAGAAGATTCATTGAAGGTTTTTCTAAGTTGGCCTTGCCACTGACTAAATTGACTCGGAAAAACATTCCCTTCGTATGGAGTCCCGAGTGCTAGAACAGCTTCCAAGAGCTGAAGGACAAGTTGACGACTACTCTAGTACTGGCATTACCTGACTTGCAAGAGAGCTTCATGGTTTATTATGATGCATCAGGACTCGGATTAGGATGCGTGCTAATGCAGAAAGACCGAGTGATAGCGTATGCCTCTCGGCAATTGAGACCTCATGAGCAGCATTATCCGACCCACGACTTGGAATTGGCAGCTGTGGTGTTCGCATTAAAAATCTGGAGGCATTATCTATTCGGGTCCAAATTTGAAGTATACAGTGATCACAAGAGCCTCAAATACTTATTCGACCAAAAGGAACTGAACATGAGATAGAGGAGATGGATGGAATTTTTAAAAGATTATGATTTCAAGCTAAAGTACCATCCGGGTAAGGCAAACGTTGTTGCCGACGCGTTGAGTCGGAAGTCCCTTCATGTAGCAGTGATGATGGTGAAGGAGGTGGAGTTATTAGAACAGTTCCGAGACATGAAATTACATGTTGACATCCCCTCCTCTCGGAAAATGACGATCAGTACGTTGAGGATTACCAATGAATTCCTGAAATCCGTGTACGAGCAACAGCAGTTAGATTCCTACTTGGCTGAGATGAAGGAGACTCAGGCCAAGGGTAAGGATTTGTCCTTGACCGAGGGATCAGATGGAATCTTCCGAGTAAGAAATAGAATATACGTGCCGGGTGGGGGAGAATTGAGAAGAATGGTGCTTGATGAAGCACACAAGAGCTTGCTAAGTATCCACCCGGGTGCCACGAAGATGTACCATGACCTAAGAACCCAGTTCTGGTGGCCCGGATTAAAGAGGAACGTGGCAGAATATGTGGCTCGGTGCATCACCTGTTAGAACTCAAAAGTGGAGCACCAGAAGCCGTATGGTGCATTGTAATCCCTGGAGATTCCCGTGTGGAAATGGGACTCAATTGCCATGGACACTGTCATGGGATTGCCCAAAAACCGAGCCGGCCATTGATGTGATATGGGTCATTGTTGACCGACTAACGAAGAGTGAACACTTCCTACCTGTGAACATGAAGTACCCGATGCATAGGTTAGCTCAGATTTATATTCGCGAAATTATCCGACTGCATGGTATACCAACTTCTATCGTATCGGATAGGGATCCTAGGTTCACGTCCCGGTTTTGGACCAGCCTGCACCAGGAAATGGGTACGAAACTTTGGCTTAGCTCCGCTTACCACCCCCAATCTGATGGACAATCCAAGCGAACGATTCAAAGCCTGGAGGACTTGCTAAGGGCGTGTGTGCTAGAGCACGGTGGGGAATGGGAGCAGTACCTTCCCTTGGTTGAGTTTACGTACAATAACAGCCATCACAATAGTATTGGTATGGCACCCTACAAAGCACTATATGGTCGAAGATGCCGAACCCTGCTTTGCTGGTCGGAATCGGGTGAGAGTCTGCTATTGGGGCCAGAGGTTGTGAAACAAACTTCAGAACAGATCCGAGTGATAAGAGAAAAGATGAAGGCGTCTCAAGATAGGCAGAAGAGCTACCATGACAAACGCACCAGACCATTGGAATTTTCAGTCGGAGACAGGGTATTTTTAAGGAGTTCACCGAGTAAAGGAGTCAGGCGAGTCTTGAAGAGTGGAAAGTTAAGCCCTCGATACATTGGGCCGTATGAAGTGTCAGAACGAGTCGGCTCCATGGCATACCGAATAGCGTTACCGAATCACTTGTCTCGATTGCACGACGTGTTTCATGTGTCTCAACTAAGGAAGTACCTGCCAGATTCTACTCACACAATGCCTGATGATGAAGTGGAAATCAAGGAAGACCTGACCACTGTAACTATACCGACTAGGATCATGGACTGATCGGTAAAGCGATTAAGGAGTAAGAATGTGCAACTGGTTGAAGTGGAATGGTAGCAGGACGGGTATACTTCTTATACCTGGGAGCGCGAGGATGCCATGAGGCAGCAGTACCCCGAGTTGTTTGACCAAGGTAAGTTACCGACTGAATTTTGAGGACGAAATTCTTTTGAGTGGGGGAGAACTGTAAAATCCTAATTTTAACAATTTACAGGGTGAAATAAGCTATTAAAATAATAATTCAGAAGTGGAAATTGTTCACTAATTACCCTTAACTTAATTAATCAAAAGGTGTGCTGATTGAAAAGGTGATTAGCTTTAGTGGATGCTGATGGGACCGGGTGACATGAGCAGACTGCTCCTCACGTTTTCCCACCCCACCATTCCTTTCCCTCATGCATGCGTTTATAATTGGTTGATGGCTTTCCTTGCTATTCATTCTTCTTTAGAATTTCCCTGCGAGTTCTTCTTCTTCTTCCTCCTTCTCTTTCTCTCTTGTTTTCCTTCTTCTCTTCTCCTTCTCTACTCTCTGTTTCCACTCCCTGTTTCAGAGGCCACATTGACGGTGCTGCAGAGGAGTCATAGCTCCCTTATACGAGTAAAGGACGAGCATCGAAGCAGAAGCAGAAGCAGCCCTGCACCACTCGTGGAAGGCAGCAGTGTTCTAGTGAAGGTTAAACGAGTGAAAGTGTTGAGTGAAGCAGCGAGGAAAAAGGACCAGCACCCAAGCAGAAGAGTCTCTCGGAGTCTCGTAGTTGGTAGGGGGAGTACCTTACATGTTAAATGCATGGGTTATGAACGGGTTTCGGGTGTTGATAATTATGGTTCTACATTCTATTTGTATGATGTGCCTGCATGTGGAGTACCCGAGTGTAGGATAAGTGAGAGTGAGTGTTGCATGTTATCATTGCCCTTGAAGATGCATGCATTGATTAAGTCCTGATACTGTTGTATACCGAGTGCATGTGATGCTTGAGTTGATGAGAATACTTATAGAATCTTGATATTGATTGACACCGATTGCATTGGACCTTTATATTGTTGTATCCACCTAATGGAACTATGATGATGATTGCATGGAAGTATGTGTGTGTTAGATTAATATGTGGAGTTCTGAAAATGGGTATTACCGACTGCATGTGAAGTATGTATGGCTGAGTGAAAGATCGTGTGCATGAACTCTATGTTGTGTGATGAATCCGCTTGTGGCGCATGGGATGCGTTGTGCTGGGAGCACGTGGTGTGGGACACTACCATCGGTTATAAGCGTAGGACGCTGTAAAATCCTTGAGTGGGACTCAAGGTAGCCCTTGAGTGGGACTCGGGCTGCCTGTGAACACCTCCGTTGGCGCTGAGAGCGTTGGTGTCACCTGTGGGCAAACGGTTGGGTACCTGTAAAACGGCCAAGCAGTTGGGAGCTGAAATCATAGCTGAGAGCTATGTACAAAAGGCTGAGAGCCTACGTTGCAACGTCAGAACCGATTACACACAAATGCGGAACCGAGTGAATAATCTGTGTATATTAACTGCTGATATTGCTGGAATTGATTATGCATGAGATGATGAATGCATATATATATCCGTGTGCATATGCTGTTGATGTTGATTGAAACCTGTTCTATGAATGTATGTTATGTTGTTGAAGAGTTACGTATATATATATAGCCGAGTGAGAATTGTGGATTCTGACTGATAAATGTTCAAAAGATGCATTCTGATTCATGGACCTTAGCATCATGTTACTGATTGTTGTATGTTAATGTTATTGAGTTGATGTGTGTAAGGGGGCGAGTGACAACTGGTGGATTCCGATCGGTAAGGATCTTGTGTGTGTGTCCTGGTTGATTAGTAATACTCTGACCTTAATCATTGCCACGTGTGATTGTGTGTGCATATATGTATATAGTTGTATAAATGTGAGACAACCTGAGTCAGTATCTATCATTTAAAATTTAAGATACTCACCCCTGCTGTGACAATTTTTCAGTGAACATCTCTCGTAATGAGGATTGGAGGAGGAGCTGAAACGCCGGGTGAAGTGCTGATGCACTATGGAAATTTTATGACTGTGCATGTGCTGTATATAATGTTTTGGGTTAATCCTTGGCCGGCTCGTGTTTTGCTGTTAGTCTTTTATACAGAGTTGATCCCCTTAGAATGGGAATATGACAATGTGGTTGTAAATCCGTGATATGCACTCCTATATACGTATATATATATGCCTATGTTTATGCTATGTTGCATGTCTATCTTACACTGTGTAATGCCTGGGTAATCTTTATATATATGTGCGTTCATATTCCAGAATGTGTAGGAAATGATATAACTTAACATGAGGAAGCCAATCTATGGCCTAGAGGGTGAGTTTGTGACTCTGTCACCGAGTGGGGGAGGTTCAGATGCTCCGAGTGAGTGAAATCAGATAGCTCCGAGTAGGAATTGACATAGAAGACTGCCCCTAACGATGAGTTGTTAGGATCAAAGTTGAGAGCCGAAATATACGTTCCGAGTGGTTATTACTAGGATTTCTCCCGAGCGTAGGATAATCAACGAACCCCGAGTGAGAATCCGCCGAGTGAAGGTTTTTCCGACTGGAGAGTGACACCTTAGACTCTAGGGGACCCCACTGTAGTAAACTATTAGTGACAAAAGAATCCAGGTGAGTCTTAGCCTAGTAGAATGTTTAGAGTCGAAAGATTATGGTTACCAAGTGAAAACTAAGTGAAATACTCCGAGTGGCAAAAGGACGTGAAGGTTATTCTGAGTAAGGAGTCCTCCTAGATTTCGAGTGAGTGATAGTGGGGACCATTTCCATATTATTCGCGTATATGTTCTGATTGATGAAACCGTAGAATAAGTTGCATTGTCTGAATGGGACTAGTAGATGCAAGAGCTGAGTCCGAGTGGACTGAGGTTGGATCCTTCCGAGTGAATCAGGCGCTAGAACCCGAGTGCGGAAATGCCGAGTGAAATGAACGAATATCGATTTAACCTGCCTACGCGATTTCCCCTTCTTCCACTGTTAGTTTCTTGAATTTCTTTTGTTCTCTTGTTCTTCTTCTCCTCTCATTCTTATACCGTGGTATTCTGGTTTTAATTGTGAAAAATTCCCTCTGTTTTTCTTGTCTATGATTTGTTTAAATTAGGGTGTTACAATCACATCGGGATTCGAGTACAGAAAATCGGGGCGGTGTTATATAGTGGAAGTGCCTCAGCCGGTATCATTTGTGAATTTTAATGTAATGAATAAATTGTATATGATGATATCGATGATTTGGTGATTTTGGTCATGTATAAGATAATCGTGAATGCATAAATGGTGAACCTATGTATTAGTACATAAGTGATGATTGACGAGCACTTGAGGAATCGAACTTGAATAATATACATTAATGATGAGAGTGTTTGGATTAATGCCAGTAGGTGAATAGGTAGGCCAATTACGAGATATGGGCAGCGGTGATAGTTGGGGCATGACCCCAGATGTATATGACCTAATAGGCTTATGCTAAGTATTTGCATGCTTTGCTGAGCCTTTTCTGATATCGTCATATATGAGACTAGGCGTATGCCCGGTATACATATTTTTCTTCTGCTATAAACTCTACTATTTTCATATACCGTTATGGGCGAATTTAGCTATCGATCCAGTCATATGTTGATAAATCTCACCCTTCGGTTTTCTGTGGTTCGGGTCTTGATGTAATCGTCGAGGTGTTTGGAAATATTTCAAACGTGAAAAATTTACCTGCATTTTTATTAATTATTATCTTGATTACATCGGGATCTGAGTCTAGAAAATTGGGGGTGTTATATCAGCTACTGCATTTGGATCAAAGTTGAGAAATTTTAAAGCCCAGTATGCATTATGTTCCATCTCTACTGGAAGATGACAAGCTTTTCCATAGACCATTTGGAATGGAGAACGGCTAATTGGAGTCTTAAATGCAGTTCTGTATGCCAAGAGTGCATCATCAAGCTTTTGTGACCAATCTTTTCTGGAAGAACACAAGTCTTTTCCAAAATCTTTTTCACTTCTCGATTTAAAATCTCAGCCTGTCCATTGGTTTGTGGATGATATGCTATGGCCACTTTATGTCTTACTCCATAATGTTGTAACACTTTCTGAAGAACTTTGTTACAAAAATATGATCCTTCATCGCTGATCAAAGTTCTTGGTGTTCCAAACCTGCAGAAAATATTTTTCTTCAAGAAATTTACTACATTTTTGGTGTCAACATTAGGTGAAGCAATTGCTTCTACCCACTTTGAAACATAGTCAACTGCCAAAAGAATGTATTGATTGAATTGAGAATAAGGAAAAGGTCCCATGAAATCAATACCTCAACAATCAAATACCTCAACCTCCTGAATGTTTATGAGAGACATTTCTTGTCTTTGGTTAACATTACCTGTTCTTTGGCAGTTATCACAAGCTTGCACAAATGAGTGAGAATCTTTAAAAATGGAGGGCCAATACAAACCTGATTGAAGAATTTTTACAGCAGTTCTTTCTCCATTAAAATGTCCTCCATAAGGAGACTTATGACAATGCCACAATACATCTTTCTTTTCCCAGTCGGGTACACAATGATGTAACAAATTATCCACACCAATTTTAAATAGATGAGGGTCATCCCACACAAAGTATTTTGAATCTTTGAAATTTTTTTTCTTTGCTGCCAAGTTAAATCATTTGGAAGAATTCCTGCTGCTTTAAAATTGGCCATATCAGCAAACCATGGCATTTTGTTATTTCAAAAAGTTTTTCATTAGGAAATTCTTCCAAGATGTCTTTTTCTTTGACAGTGACCTCATCATTCATTAATCTGGAAAGATGGTCAGCGACCATATTTTCACTACCCTTTTTATCTTTGATTTCAAGATCATATTCTTGAAGGAGTAAAATCCATCAGATTAACCGAGGTTTAGAATCAGTTTTGGTCAAAAGATACTTGATTGCAGCATGATCAGTGAAAATAATTATTTTTGATCCAATCAAATATGATCTAAATTTTTCCAAGGCATACACTATAGCTAGTAATTCCTTTTCAGTAGTTGCATAATTTATTTGATTTTCATTTAAAACTTTACTAGTATAGTGTATAACCCTAAAAACTTTTTCATATCTTTGACCTAAAACTGCTCCTACAGCATAATCACTTGCATCACACATAAGTTCAAAGGGTAAATTCCAATTAGGAGCAACAATTACAGGGGCAGAAACCAATTTTTCTTTCAATGAATTAAAAGCTTTAAGACATGCTTCATCAAACTTGAATTCAACATCTTTATTTAGAAGATTTGTTAAGGGTTTAGCAATTTTTGAAAACTCTTGAATAAATCTTCTATAGAATCCAGCATGTCCTAAAAAACTTCTAATACCTTTTACATTCACAGGGGGTAGGAGTTTAAAGATTACCTTTATTTTGGCTTGGTCTACTTCAATACCTTTAGAGGAAATTTTGTGACCAAGTACAATTCCTTCTTTTACCATGAAGTGACATTTCTCCCAATTGAGCACCAAATTTGTTTCAATACACCACTTCAGTACGGTGTCTAGATTGGTTAGACATGTTTCAAATGAATTTCCAAAGACTGAGAAATCATCTATGAAAATCTCAATGCTCTTTTCAATTAGATCTGCAAAAATAGCAAACATGCATCTTTGAAAAGTAGCAGGTGCATTACAAAATCCAAATGGCATGTTCCTATATGCAAATATACCAAAGGGACATGTAAAAGCAGTCTTTTCCTGATCAAAAGGGTCAACAACAATTTGGTTATTTCTAGAATATCCATCAAGAAAACAATAATAAGCTTGTCCAGACAATCTTTCAAGCATTTGATCTATAAAAGGTAGTGGAAAATGATCTTTTCTTGTTTCTTGATTTAGTTTTCTATAATCAATGCATATTCTCCAACTAGTGACAGTTCTTGTTGGGATTAATTCATTTTTATCATTAACAATTACTGTCATACCACCCTTTTTTGGAACAACTTTTACCAGACTTACCCATGCAATATCAGAAATGGGATAGATAATACCTGCTTTCAGCAATTTCAAAACCTCCTTCTTAGTTACCTCTTTTATGGTTGGATTGAGGCGTCTTTGGGGTTGAGTAACAGGTTTAAAATTATCTTCCAGTAAAATCTTATGCATGCAATATGATGGGCTTATACCTTTCAGATCTTCAAGTGTCCACCCAATTGCTTCTTGATTCCTTTTCAATACTTCAACCAATTTTTCTTCTTCTGTTTCGCTTAACAAATTACTAATAATCACTAGTTTTAAATTACCTTCTTTCAAAAAGATATACTTTAAGTTGGAAGGTAGCACTTTCAATTCAGTTCTCTTGATTTCTTCAACAGGTACTTCTTGAATTTCTTCAATTTCTCTTGATTTAGGGAAAATTTCTTTCCCTTGATCAAAATTTTCAAGATATTTGTCTACCTATTTTTCTTTTTCTTCACTCAAAAATTCCACAGAGTTAGTTAATAACTTATTTAAAGAATCAGAGTTCAACATACCTATGGATATGGAGAAGCAGACTTTGTCGAGAACATCCACCTTAAAACAATCTTGTTTTGGATTGGGATGTTTCATGGCTTTGAAAACATCAAAGTTTACTTCTTCATCATGAACTCTTACTACCAGCTTACCATTATCTACATCAATGAGCACTCTAGCAGTCTTCATGAATGGTCTTCCCAGAATTAGGGGAACTTCAACATGTTCTTCCATGTCTAATACCACGAAGACAACAGGGAAGTAGAACTTGTCAACTTTCACAAGTACATCTTCCACAATACCATAGGGTCTTTTGATTGATCTATCAGCCAATTGCAGAATCATCTTTGTTCTTTGAGGATCAAAGTCACCAATTCGCTTCATCATACTTAGAGGCATTAGATTAATGCTAGCCCCTAAGTTTAACAAGGCTTTTCCAATGTTCATACCTTCAATGGATGCAGGAATGGTGAAACTTCCAGGGTCTTTCGACTTTACTGGCATATTATATTGCAAAATAGCGCTGCAACTTGCTTCTAGTTCAACAATTTCTTCACCATACCTCCTCTTTTTGGTGAGTAATTCTTTCATAAACTTTGCATATGTTGGCATCTATTCCAATGCCTCAGAAAATGGAATGTTTATGTATAATTGCTTAAAGATTTCAAGGAATCTCTTGTATTCCTTTTCCTTATCCTTCTTTGATGGTGCATGTGGATAAGGTAAATCTTTAACTAGAGGTGTCTGACCCAAATACTGATTTTTTTGTTTTTTAATTTTTTGATTTTTTTGTTTTTCATCATTATTTTCTTCATCTTTTTTCTCTTCTTTTTCTTTATTTTCTTCTTTCTCTTTTTCTTCTTCTTTTTCTTTTTTCTTTTTTTCTTCTTCTTTTTCTTTTTTCTCTTTTTTCTCTTTTTCACAATCATTTCCTACAACTTTACCACTTCTTGTAAAAATAGCATTACATTGTTCTCTTGGATTTTGAGTGTTTGTAGAAAAACCAGAGCTTTTTATATCAGCTACTTCTTTTGCTAACTGTCCCAATTGCATGTCCGACGCCTTACGTGCGGCTTCATTTGTTTGCATGTATTGAAGCAACTATTGGATAGACTCTTCTATCCTAGCTAGCCTTGCTGTTTGATCAGATTGTGGTTGTTGTTTGAATTGATTGTTAGGAGGTCGGTTAGAAGATCCAACATCTTGTTTTCAGCCAATATTCTGATTCTGCCACCCCTGCGGGTAATTGTTAGGAAAAGAATTACCAAGATTGAAAGGAAAATTACCTAAAGGTATTCTTTGATGGTTTAGAAAATTGGCTTGCTCTTGCTCATTTCTTTCAGGGGCATAGTAACCACATGGTTGTTCTCCCATGCAATGCATACATTGTTTCAATTTAGCAGGAGGTGATGATGACATTTAAGCAATTTGAAGTTTCTCTAATTGTTTGCTCATAGCCTTAATTTGTTGAGTCAGTAATTTTTGCTAAGCTAATACTGCATCATTTACCCCTAATTTGAGCATACCTGGCTTTCTTTGTACATTACCTCTTTCATGTTTTGCTTGTCGGTCACTAATAGACACTGATTCCAATATTTCTATTGCTTATTCCACAGTTTTGTTCATTAAAGAACCTCCTGCACAAGCATCTAACATCATTTTAAATTGAAGTAACAAACCATGGTAAACGATCCTTACCTTTTCGGCATCATTTAAGTTGTCGTTTGGACATTTCCTTAAGAGTTCCTTGAATCGTTCCCATGTTTCTCCTAATGACTCATCATTGTTTTATGAAAAAGAATGTATGGCTGTCATGGCTTCAAAATATTTTGAAGGAGAATAAAATCTTTCCAAAAATTTTCTCTCGACATCGAACTAGTTTGCAAAACTACCGGGTGGACAAGATTTAAACCATTCTTTAGCTTTCCCAATCAAAGAAAAAGGAAACAATCTCATGTAAACTGATTCTTCTTGATTGGGTTCAAAACCAATTGTGTTGCATAACTCATAAAAAATAGTTAAGTGTTCATAAGGTTCTTCATTATTTAAACCAGTAAATTGATTATTTTGAATAATGTTTAAAGTAGCTGGTTTAATTTCTACAGCAGCAATAGGTCCTTGATACATCCCTGAAACACGAGGTGGTCCATTAATAGCAGCAAACTGTCCCAATGTTCTTCTTTCAACAGCCATATTAGAATTTTCAAAATTTCTAGATTTTTCAAAAGAAGATGAACTTGAAGAAGAAGTTTTTGTTTTTTTAGATTTTAATGCTTTAAGTTTCTTTACAAACTTCTCGATCTTAGGATCAAAGAACACCTTTCCTACAGAAGATTGAGTTTGCATAAACACACTAAATAAAGAAAGGTTAGTAAAATAATGTTAAAATGAATAAATAAATAAATAAATTGAAAATTTTTACTAAGGTAAAATATTTTTACCACGGTAATTAAAAATTTACTGTTTTACTGAATCAATTAAATTCCCGGTGACTGCGCCAGAAAACTTGTTAGACCCGATTATAATGTTGTAGAAAACTTGTTAACTTTGTTTTACTATTGGGTCTTTTAATTGGCAAGCGCACCAATCGTTTGTAGTTTTCAAAATTTAGATATCGTTCCACTGGGATTGAAAGTCCAATAATTACAGTAATTTTTTAGTTACTATGGTAAATTTATCAAAACCTATTCACAAAAGAATAATTTATATACAATTTATACAATATTCACAAGATTGCATAACTGAGTTGTTCATGTGATAAAAAGAAAATAACAATTTAAAAAGTTGAGTTGCAATTTAAAATAACTAAGATACTTGAGGATAAAACACAGATAAACAAATAATGTTGGAATTTGGATTCCTAATCTATAATAACAATAGAGGAACTCAAAACATGCATATTTAATCATCAAGTTCATGTCATTTTAGGTTAAAA
Source organism: Clitoria ternatea (assembly GCA_037962975.1). NCBI lineage: Eukaryota > Viridiplantae > Streptophyta > Magnoliopsida > Fabales > Fabaceae > Clitoria > Clitoria ternatea. Next base: position 82,228,588 of record CM075672.1, read on the forward strand.
TCATTATAACCGATCCCTCATGATATAAATTCTAAGTATTCACCATAAAGTGCGATCCCTCGTGAGCTTTCTCAGTAAAAACTTGCATTAAGTCCTGGCCTTATGGCAATAATAATTACCAATTCTATCCCTAGTAATTGGCATATTAAGGGTATTCCAACTTTTACTTTTATTAACTCAAGTTTTAATAAGGCATAAATAATCATTCTCCCGTTTGACATTCATACTAATAAAACAAGTTTCAATACACATGAAAATCATTCTCCCGTTTGATGTTCATACTAATAAAAGATTGAAATACTAACATGCACTTAAATCATAAACATGCAGAGATTTAATTCATAACATCATAATCAATAGACTAGCTCACAAATTCCTACATAAACAAATTAGTTACACATGATGAAAGTAAAAACAACACTTACAGTGATTGACATTATAAAGGCGATGGAAACTTCACGGTATGAAACATCCTAATTTTTAGGGGAAAAAAAATTTTCTCGAATTAATTAGAAAATAACCTGGATCCATAATAAAAACACTCCCTTATATGAAGGTAAGAGAGCTGGCCCCATGGCCAAGAAGAAAAAGAAAAGGAGGCAAGGGAATTAAAACCATTCACACGGAAGCACCGACAGCGCCTGAGTGAACCACCATACAGCGTGCACTCGCTCAAGCGAGACCCAATCCACCTGGGCGAGACGCCCAACTCGCTCAGACGAGCACACAATCGCTTGGGCGATACCACGACAAACGCCTTCCAGCAATACACATTCGCTGGAGCGAGTCCACCATTCGCTGAAGCGAGAAGCCTCACTCGGCAAAACCACCTCTCGGCATCGAGACATCCAAACACTTGGTAAACGACTAAGTCCACTCGGGATCCATTCCTAAGGCCACTCGGTATAAGGGTTCCAACACTCAGGAAACGACCCCATCACACCTACATTCTATAACATAGCCTTTTATATTTATCCCCCAAGGTACATACCTGATTCGCCCGGTAAGGAGGGTTATTTCACTCGGATTCCATAAACTCTCACTCGGAATATTCCCCCCCTCGGAACTTATACATGTTTTCACTCGGAATCTGTTAAGCCTATGAGCTCAGGAATCTTTCCACTAAGTTACTCGCCAGAATGTCTCGAAGGGAACTCCCCTAAGAGTTCGTCTAAATGTTCTTCTCTCGGAAGGAACTCATACAAATGAATCTCGCTCGACTCTTATACCTACTTTTGCTCGGGAATACTCAGACTCATATTCACTCGGGGAGTAGTAACTAACTCACTCGGAACCACTCAGCCATTTCAGCCTCTCAACACTTGGAATGAATTATTATCTTCCCTTTCCCCAGCAACCACTCGGCTCCGCTACTGCCCATAGACACACTAACCTCCTACGCTCGTAAGGTATACTCATACATCCATATATACCGCTCGGGCGTCACCTTCAGTATAGAAGAACACACGATATATATATATATATATATAGGGAAGCATTTAAATAATTACAAGAGTTTTATCATGTCTTCTGTCACCCGAGGGTGTTCAAGTTCTAACGTAAAGGCTAAAACCAAAATATGAGCCGGCCAAGGCTTAACAGGACCTTACACATAGTATATACATATACACATATATTCAGAAGCACTCGGCTATTTTGTTCTGCACTCAGCTCCTCCTTCAAGCTTCATTCCGAGAGATGTTCACTAAAAATGTAGCCACTGCAGGGGTGAGCTTTTTACATGTAAAATGACAATCAAGGACTCGGTATTAGTGCCAGTACGTACACTTACTTTCATTCAATCATTTTCAGGTTAACTAAGGCCATGCCAGTCAGAATAATATCTATAGCATACATACTACGTCTAGTTCATCTTCACACATACATACACATGCATCCACACACTCGGAAATCATTCATAACACCCAACACATACTATGCGTACTACCCTAGTCAACCTCATATCTACATGCATGCCTGCGGATCTGACTCGAGTGATGACTTCCAGTTACAGTTTCCCCCCTTACTGGCCCCTCGTCCTTCAGCTCTTCCCGCGTGGTACCGGCCTCCCATTGGCGTCTCGAGACTCCTCTCTAGCTCCTACGGCTACCACGAGCCCCTTCAGGATCTAGCCAAGGTCTGTAGCTAAAAGTCATCCCCTCGGGGCTTTTAACCTTCCACGGGTCACCCCATTCTTACTCATGCAGCTAATGCGTTTACTAGCAAGCATCATCACACAACCGATACCTCCTTCGTAACCATTAAGTAAGAACAGATTCAACACAGCCTTTATATTTGTTTTATCAGTCACACCAATATGTACAACAATCGGACAATCAAGTCATAGCATCTGGCAAATCAACTATCGAGTACACATTTATATTCTCACAGTGTTAACAGAGATAAAACCATGCATTGCATTCGTCATTACCCAAGGCCGACAGACTACACTACTACCATCTTGATTACATGCAATTGTTGCATAACCACTGTAATACACACAGAATCCAGAATCATCAATCATGCATAAAATCCAATCATTATAAACACATACACACACACTCAAAGCAGTACATTCATCCGGTACCGTTCGTGGACCATGCATCTGACATACAAGTGCCCCCTACCTAAAGAAGGAACTCAAGAAGCTTTTCTGCTCTTGACGTTAGGTCTGACGCCCTTCTTCTGTTTCGTTCGGTCTTCCTTCACTCCGTCGTACTCTGCACTCGGTTCGGGAATGGAGCGTTGTCCTTCCTCTGCCTCAACAATCGTCCTTCACTAGTTGGAGGGGCTCTGACCTTCCTCCAGCACCACCGTCGTGATCTCCAGAAGCGAAGGGCAAGAACAGAAAAGAGGATGGAGGCGAAGAAGGAAAGGGGAATGAAGTAGTGGGAAAAGGATGAGTATTGACGGTGGTACAGGGCATATATATGCATGCGAAGGAAAGGAAGTAGGATGGGAAAACATGAGTCGCAGCCCACTAACGTAACTCGCCAATCACAAACAGCCATCTTTCACCAACTCAGCTTTAATTAACTTGTCATTATTCCTTAAGCTAATCTAATTATAATTAACAATTAACTTCTTATTTTTGAATCAAATCTTAATGGTTTATTTTTCATTCGGCATTTAGCTTTAAAATTGGGATATTACAGTTCTCCCCCACTCAAAAAGAATTTTGTCCTCGAAATTCAGTCGGTAACTCACACGAAATTTAGTCGGTAACTCACCTTAGTAAATAACTCAGGGTACTGCTGTCTCATGGTGTCTTTGTAACACCCTCGGTTAGATAAGACAAACCCTTCTATAGGATCATCCTATTTAACTAAGAGTGTTAATAGTTTTTAGAAAAAGTGAAATATTTTTTTTTAAATGATATAATGGCAGATCAGTGGAAGCAAATAGTAGATAAATCACATAGTCATTCACAAACTGTAAGTAATTGTACTCTTAACAGATTGGGGCACGCAGGCACCCTTAAATATTAATACAGTCATCCATAAATATCCAACTACATATATTCTATTTTTAATGATCATTCTCAGTGGGTTCAGCATATTGCGGTTCTTCATACTCGGGTTCTTGATTTCCTAATTCCTCTGAAAATTGTCAACAGTAAGGGTGAGTATAACCCAAGACCCTGAAGGTTACCCGGTGCGGACATAATCCAGTTAATAGATAATATCATATAATTCATGCAATTAACATATTTATAACTATAACAATCAAACATTTTCATGGAAATACATGAGTAGGGTTTATTATGATTTATCTTAATTAAGTCTCATGATGCATGTGGGCCCAATAAATCAATTCATCTTCATCTCATTCTTTGGAATTTCTCCATTCCATTCTAGAGCGATCAGGGTCCGCCCAAGCTCCCATTTTCATAAGGTACAAATGAACTCGTTGGTTCTCATCATTGATATATATATATTTTTTTTGGAACTTGGATCCCTACGATCATAGTTACACTCCGTCATTTAGTCAAAGTACACTAGAATTGCATCGTCTCACCCGGCTATCAGGCGCGACTCTGATGCCATTGGGTTTCCGTTCCAATTGTACTCCCAAGATCTTCATGGAGATCGAACGTGAATGTCCTCCAACGTACCAGGTGTATGCTCTAGATAATTTTTCTCCTTCAAAAATATTTTCATGATGCAAAGTGCATTATTTAAGTTTTATCATTACTTTAATCCCTGGGTATCTATGTGATTCCAGCCTCGTAATATTCATGTTGTTAGGTCCACCAGTTTTTAAGACGTTGTAAATTATTTTTATTATTTTATTTATTATTATTCAAGAAAATATATCAGTTATATCTTGGCTAAAATAATGCTTCATTTAAAGAATAAGTAGTTTATTCCTTATTTCATTATTCATAACTTAAATAATAATATTAGTTACAAGAATAATAATAATAAGGCATCGTTTGTTATAAAAAAAATGAAATAAAAGGAAAAATAAATAGAGTGAATAAGGCGGCAGAGCCATCTATTATAATATAGATAAGCGGAAATAAAAGGAAAGATAAATGCAGAGAATAAGGCGGCAGAGCCAGCCAATATATTCAATAAAATAAATGACATAAATTAAATAAAAATAAAATGTTAAGAATAAGGCGGCAGAGCCGTCCATTATAATATAGATAAACATAAATAAAAAGAAAGATAAATACATAGAATAAGGCGGCAGGGCCGTCCATTATAATATAAATAAATAGAAATAAAAAGAAAGATAAATGCAGAGAATAAGGCGGCAGAGCCGTCCATTAAGCTTAATAGTAAATAATAATAATAATAATAATAATAATAATAATAATAATAATCATAATAATAATAATAATAATAATATTCATAATCATAATTATAATCTTAATCATAATAATAGTAACAATGATATAAATGGTGATCATCCATCCTTATTTCCTTGTTTATCTTATCTTTCAAAACTTCCTTACTGGAATCTTGACAGGGCCCGCAAGCGCATGGGTTATGTCGCGTAATATAAAAGATTATCGTTCTCCACAGGGACTGTGTTCAAAGTACCAGCATATTGAAATTTAATTATCCACACAATTAATTTTTAAGGTTTTTTATAAAATAAAGCACAAATTAAAGTTGCACAGAATACGAATAAAAATAAAATTTACTTGACACTAAAAAAAATCAGAGTTGAGAGTATCTTGGGATTTCAGGGGATTAAGACTCTATTTTATGTTTAATGAATTTTAACTTTTCATAAATAAGAATCGAATTAAGTTTTCCAAGGCGAATTTTCCAAAAGCTAATTAATATGTTCCTTTCGGAATCCTATTAATGTACCTAACCTATGGAAAGCGCTGCTTAATCCTCAGAAAGGCCCATTATCGTTTTATGAAAATCCCTTTTAATTCCTCAAAAGAATTTTGATTACTTTCACGGTTTTACCGAGGTCACAAAAAGCATTTCAAAAATCTTAGGTTTAGTTCAAAGCTTTCCGGTAAAAATAAATCTCTCGATTCTATTTATTACCTAAACTTACTAATATACCCGTAAGTATACAGTTTTATCATTTAGGTTCTTGTTGGGAATTACTAAAAGCATTAAGCATAATTGAACTAAATGGAAAACAGAAATTTATTTAATTCCAAGTCAAAATAACATTAAAATAAAATATTATCATACCCCCTTTATCCCAAGATAATTAATTTAGCTACTCATGAAATAATTTAAATTCATGTAAATAATGGAAAAATAAAACATACAAGACATGGTAAAAATAAAGACTTACGGGTTTCTCCAAAAGCTCAGAATAATTTACCACTGTAATTCCTTGTTGAAATAATTTCTCCACCAATTACAAATTTAAAATCTCACTTTTACAGCCCTCACACTCTTACAAAATAAAAGAAAGAAAAGAAAATAAAAAGAAAGAGAAGAAAAACGGACAGAGAAAGAAAAAATAGAAAAGAATAGAACTAAGAGAAAAAGAGAGAAAAAAAAACGAAGAAAAGAAAAGAAATCTGATGGTAATTGATTGAAGTGATTCCTGATTGCTCTCTTTTTTATAGGCGAATGGATGAATGAATCCAGCTAAGGAAACGCGTTAAAATTTGCAAGTGGGAGAAACTTTCGGTGCATGTGACTTCCAACTGTCCCAAATTGCATTATTTTAATATTTCCAATAATTCGGTGCTTAGATTTATTCAGCTGGGCAAATTCTGAATGGAAAAGTACTGGAATTCCACAAGACCGAGTGAAAGCTTGCTATTTGGTATTAGTTGCTGGGCGTTGTTGGTTTGTATGTGGCAGGTATGGTGATATGAGGGACAGTGGAGTTGCTGGACGTTGTGGTGGATGGAGCCGGTGTTGCTGGGCGGTGTTCAATTGATCTGGTGTTGGGCCTGTGAAGATAGTTTGGGCGGTGTAAAGAGTACTGCTGGACGGTGTTGTGGTTTAAGAGTCTGGGCGGTGTTGTGGTTTGAGAGTCTGGGCGGAGTTGTGTATTAGAAGAAGAAAGGGAGACGGTGTTGGGAAGTTGGGCGGTGTGTTGAGGTGAGGACGGTTGGGCGATGTTGAGAGGTGAGGACGGTTGGGCGGTGTTGAGAGGTGAGGACGGTTGGGCGGTGTTGAGAGGTGAGGACGGTTGCTGGGCGGTGTTGAGGCTTGGATTAGAAGAAAGGGACAGCGGATAGGGAATGGGACGGTGTTGTTGATGGAAAGGAAAGGAGTCTGGTTGGGTGAAGAATCTAGGCGGTGTCATGGATTAGGAGCTTGGGCGGTGTCATGGATTAGGAACTTGGGCGGTGTTGGTTGGGGAAAAGTCTGGGCGGTGTTCTGGATTGAGGACGGAGTTTGTGGAGTAGGTCGGTTTTCTCTTGTTTTTGACCCTTTATTTCCTTAATTCCTGCAAAATAACATACCCAAGTAGAATAGAGTGGAAAGAAAGTAAAAATCGCAATAAATAAAAGGAAATACAGTGGATAATGACTAAATTCTAAGCAAACTAAATCTATTTTATTGTATTAAAAAGCACTTATCAACTCTACATAGGCACCCATGGTCCTTAATATTTTCACAATCCAATACAGATCATATCTTTTCACAATTTAACACCAATCATATCATTCAATCATCATGATTAATAATAATTAACACAGACAATTAATCACATACATGAAATATATATAACAAATATATAACAATTAAGGCATTTAATTCACAACAAAACCGAATCAGTCCTGGAAAGGTGAGGACCCAAGGTACCTTAACCCTTTCCTTTCACTCAGATTTCCTTAGAATACCCGAGAATATACCCCCTTACCTCAGATGTCGTATTTTTTTTTTGATACTAGACGAGAGGGAGAGAATCCAACTTTCAAACCGTAGCTCCAATCGATGATCTGTCTCCGTAGTTAGACTTTACGTGATTTTGGTGAAGAACAGAGGTGGTTTAGTGTCAATAGAGGAGAGAGAGGGAGAGAGAGAGAGAAGGGCTGCATGAAGTGGGAGAGAAAGAGTGGTGCAGCTTTTGAAGAGGGGTGATGCCATATTTATAGAAAAATCTGGCCACCGGGTCTAAATTTAATTGGTACCGGTTTTGAATAGTTAATTTTAAAAGAAAACAAAAAGTTAATTCTAGTTGCGGTTAGAATCTGAAAAAATTTCCAACATGAAAGTTGTAGATCGGCTCTTTCTCTTCGAAGCGATATATGGTATGCAAAAATCTGACACCCGGAGCAAAAGTTACGCCAAAAACAGAGAAAAATGGGAGTTGGTGTAATAGTTCTTTTTTGAAAGATAATTCTGTCGCGCAAAATCTGTTGGGAATTAGCCTTTCATTGCTTCACGAAAATTGTAGGATTTTTCGATACGAAACCATAAAAAAAAGAACGAAGTCATTTCAACATCGTATGAGAGAGATATTCACGTTTTTCTATAGGGGTTACTATTCCTGCGAAAATCACTATTTCTCTAAAAATTTTCGCTTTTCGGGGATGATCGAGCAAGAACTAGCTTTCAGGTTCTTCACGAGAATTGTAGAGGGATTTAATACGAGAACAAAAAAATTACAACGAACTGATTCTGAGCTCGTATGATTTTTCTAAGAATTTAACAAGATTAAATAACGGGTTTTTCAAGTTTGGTAATGATAGATCACGAAATAAAGTTTGAGGCTAGAAATAGAGTTTGTCAGGTTTTTCATAACAACGAAATCGAGATTAAAATTTCTTAATTTCGACCTCATATGAAAAAATTATGCCCAAAACAGGAAAGATGTTTTAGTTGAATTCAGAGGTAACTAGATAAGTTTTTTCAAGAAACGAGGTTGATGAGGTCTGAATTAAAGTTTTGGTTCTTCAGGAAAAGTGTTTGATTTATCAAAACAGTTCATTAGGGACTGTCCATACTGAAATCGGATATCCCCAAAGTGTAGAAATAGACAATTGTGGATCTCTTTTCGGTATGAATCGAGTGTCTAGGAATTGACCCGATGAATGATGGTACAAGTCTAATTAGTTTACTAAATTAGTGTTAGATATAGGATTAGATTATCAATTCTTGACTACATGTAGAGTCCTTTATTTACTTATTATCACTTACAAAACTTCCATACTTCAAAAATTACAAGGGTAAAACTGTTTCTAAAAACAGGGATGTTACATTCTCCTCCCCTTTTAGGAATTTTGTCCTGAAATTCAAAGTTAAAACAATTGAGGGTACAATTCTCTCATTTTCTCCTCAATTTCCCAAGTAGCATCCCCATCATCTGTCTGACTCCAAACTACCTTGACCAAAGGGATTTCCTTGCCTCTTAACTGTTTGAGACGTCGGTCAACAATCTTCACTGGCGATACTTCATAGGTGAGATTTTCCTTCAGAATAAACTGATCAGGTCTCAGGACATGATCAGGGCTTGGCACATATTTGCGGAGCTGGGAGACATGAAAGACATTGTGAAGGTTTGTTAGCTCGGGTGGCAGAGCAATACGGTAGGCATGAGTTCCTATCTTTTGCAGAATCTGAGAGGGTCCTACGTATCTGGGGCTTAACTTCTTGGCCTTCAAAGCTCTTCCTACTCCAGTGGTAGGGGTAACTTTGAGAAAAACATGATCTCCCTCCTCAAACTCCAATGGCTTCCGACGTTTGTCGTAGTAACTCTTTTGTCTATCTTGCAAAGCCTTCATTGCCATTTGAATCCTTTGGACTTGTTCTGTAGTCTTCTGAACAATCTCTGGTCCAATTAACGTCTTCTCACCCGTCTCATACCAACATAAAGGTGTACGACATTTCCTTCCATATAAAGCCTCATAAGGGGCCATTCCGATGCTAGCATGATAGCTGTTGTTGTAAGTTAACTCAATAAGTGGGAGATATTCTTGCCAACTTCCCCCATGTTCTAAGACACAAAGACGTAACAAATCTTCAAGAGTTTTGATCGTCCTTTCCGATTGTCTGTCTGTCTGTGGGTGATATGCGGAACTTAACTTCAGACGAGTTCCCAGAGCTTGTTGCAGGCTCTTCCAAAATTGTGATGTGAAACGAGGATCTCGGTCAGACACAATTGTAGTGGGTGTTCCATGTAATCGTACGATTTCCTTGATATAGATCTGAGTGAGTTTCTCTAGGGAATACTTCATATTGATAGGAATGAAGTGAGCAGTCTTTGTTAATCGATCCATGATTACCCAAATGGCATCATATCCAGCTGATGTTCTGGGAAATCCAGTCACGAAGTCCATAGCAATCTCATCCCATTTCCATTCTGGAATATCCAAAGGATGAAGGGTTCCACTTGGTCGTTGTTGTTCTGCCTTTACCTTCTGACACATCAGACAAGCTGTCACATGCTCAACGATATCCTTTTTCATTCCTTGCCACCAGAATAATTTCTTCAAGTCCTGATACATTTTGGTCGATCCTGGGTGGATACTGTATTTACTTTTGTGTGCTTCATCCAGGATGGATCTTTTAAGATCTGTGTTGACTGGAATACAAAGTCTCTGTTGATACCTGATCACCCCATGTTCATCTTTGCTAATTTTCGAGCCTTCTTGTCTTGTCTTTTCTGCTAAGCCTTGTAGTTCCTGGTCATTAGCTTGAGCTTCTTTGACTTGTTCCAGGAAATCATTAGAAATTCTTAACATTCCAACCATAAGGCTTCCCCTTTTAGGTGTTACTGCCAGATCCAGATCGCGAAACTGTTCAATCAATTCCAACTCCTTTGTCATCATATATGATAGGCGTAAAGCCTTTCTGCTGAGTGCATCAGCCACAACATTTGCCTTCCCAGGATGATATCGGAGCTCGAAATCATAATCTTTGATGAATTCCATCCACCTACGTTGTCGCATATTCAACTCTTTCTGGTCGAACAGATACTTCAAGCTCTTATGGTCACTAAAGACTTCAAAATATGTGCCATATAAATAGTGCCTCCATATTTTCAAGGCAAACACAACTGCAGCTAATTCCAAATCATTTGTGGGATAATTAACTTCATGTGATCTTAGCTGTCGTGAGGCATAAGCAACAACCTTTCTTTCTTGCATTAGAACACACCCCAGTCCTTGTCTTGACGCATCACAATATACCTCATATGGCTTGGTAGGATCTGGCAAAATCAAGACTGGTGCACTAGTGAGTCGTTGGCGTAACTCCGTAAAACTGCTTTCACATTTGTCTGTCCATTCAAATGGTTGATCTTTACGAGTCAGCCTAGTTAAAGGTGCTGCAATTCGAGAGAAATTCTCAATGAATCGATGATAGTATCCAGCAAGTCCAAGGAAACTGCGAATTTCTGTCACATTCTTAGGCTGTTCCCAATTTAGTACAGCTTCTACCTTTGTAGGATCTACAACAATTCCCTCTTTAGAGATGACATGTCCCAAAAATTTCACTTCAGTCAACCAGAATTCACATTTTGAAAACTTGGCGTACAATTGTCTTGCACGCAAAGTATTTAGAACAATTCGGAGATGTTCCTCATGGCTCTTGGATTAGACGAGAATGTCGTCAATGAATACTACTACGAATTTGTCCAAGTACTCATGGAAGATCCGATTCATGTATCCCATGAAGACTGCAGGTGCATTGGTAACTCCAAAGGGCATAACAAGATACTCATAGTGCCCATAGCATGTCCTGAATGCTGTTTTGGGTACATCATCTTTCTTCACCCTGATTTGATGATAGCCTGATCGCAGATCAATCTTTGAGAAGATAGTGGCTCCTCGTAATTGGTCCATTAAATCATCAATCCTTGGAAGAGGGTATCGGTTCTTGATCGTAGCTTTATTCAACTGACGATAATCAACACATAACCGCATACTACCATCCTTCTTTTTGACTAGAAGAACTGGTGCTCCCCAAGGTGAGACACTAGGTCTGATCATTCCTTTTTCTAAAAGTTCTTCTATTTGCTCCTTAAGTTCACTGAGTTCCTTGGGTGACATTCGGTAAGGAGCAATAGAGATCGGTCCCGCGCCCGGTATAATATCAATACTGAACTCAATTTCTCGTTCTGGAGGTAGCTCACGTATATCATCAGGAAAAACTTTTGGGAATTCTTGAACAATAGGAATTTGATCAATTTGAGGAGTGGCCTTACTTTCAGTTTCAGTAAGGATCATGTATAGTTGGACTTCCTTTGCTGGAATTACCTTTTCTGAGTCAACAGGACAAGAATCAATGTCTTGATCACAGTGTGATGTAGTAGACCCGAGAGAAATGGATCTATTATGACAGTCAATTAGAATATGGTTGGCAGCAAGCCAATTTATTCCTAGAACAATATCTAGATCAATCAAAGGCAAACATATCAGATCTACTTGATAAGCTTTCCCTTTGATGTTGAGTGGGCATTTCGAACACATGTAAGAAGGGCAAATGGGCTTATTGGCAGCAGTTGTGACAATCATCTGATTGGGCAGAGAGGTTATAGGAAGCTTTAAATGTTTTACACAATTCTCAGATATGAAAGAGTGAGTAGCTCCTGAATCATATAATACATTCAATAGAGTGCTTCCTATAAAACATGTACCTTACACAAGGTCGTTCCCTTGTGATATTTCCGCACCATTCATAGTAAAAACTCTGGCATTTCCTCCTTGTCTTCCTGTCGAGCCATTCCCAGGCCTTCTAGGATTATTGTTCTGATTGGAATTATTGCCGCGGTGAACATTCTGCATCCTTGGGGCATTGTTTGTAGAGGTGTTTGTAGCAGATCCTCCACTTCCTTGACCGTAGGTCGTACTGCCTGCTTTTGAGTCACTTGTTGTTAGTTGTTATTATTTCTGTACCAACAGTCAGCATCACGATGTCCAATCCGTCCACAAATTATGCAGACTTTACCTCTTTGGTTCCCCTGATCCCTTGAAGAATTTCGGTTGGCTGAATAAGGTGGTCGAGAGTAGGGTCGATCTGCTCGAAAATCCCTCCTTTGTGGTCTGTCTGGCATACGTCGTTCTGGCCCATGATTAGACGTTCCAGGTCGTCGAAGATTAGAGGTATTTTCAAAGATGCGGCATCGGTCAACCAAATTAGAGAATTGCGTGATCTGTTGACAACATATAGCTTGGCGAATTTCTTGTCGTAACCCTGCTTCAAATTTTGCGCATCTTGACGCTTCCCCCATGTGGGTGTAGTAAGGGCAACATTTGGCCAATTCATCAAACTTAGCAGCATATTCCCCAACTGTCATATTGCCTTGTTTCAGATTAAAGAATTCCTGCTCCTTATGTCTTCGGGGAAGTATTTGGCGAGAAACTCTGTCTTGAATCGTCCCCAAGTAACGACATGTCCATCAGTTGTTAATCTGATTCTAGCATGAGTCCACCAGTGTTCTGCTTCTCCAACCAGCATGAAGACAGCAAATGTTACACGATCCTCATCAGAACATCGCATAGCGGCAAAGATCTTTTCAAGGTGTTCGATCCATAATTGTGCTCCTTCTGGATCGAAGCCTCCCTTGAACTGCGTAGGATTGTTCCTCTAAACATCAGATAATCCTTGGCTCTGCCTAGTAGAAGCATGAGGTAACTCCTGTCGTTCTATTACCTCCATAATTCGGGTAAGAAGTTCCTCCATGACATGATCATTGTTTCGGCGAGCCATTAGGAATTTGCTGTAAGAATATCAACAAAAATGTTCAGGGTATAAGTTATGTGGAGACTTCCACATAGAAAATTCAGTCATAGGTGTCTTATGGATTGTTCAATATTTCTATCAGAGTACGTGGAAACCTAATGGTCCACTTCCCAAGCTTAATGAATCGACTATGCTCTGATACCACCAATGTAACACCCTCGGTTAGATAAGACAAACCCTTCTATAGGATCATCCTATTTAACTAAGAGTGTTAACAGTTTTTAGAAAAAGTGAAATATTTTTTTTAAATGATATAATGGCAGATCAGTGGAAGCAAATAGTAGATAAATCACATAGTCATTCACAAACTGTAAGTAATTGTACTCTTAACAGATTGGGGCAGGCAGGCACCCTTAAATATTAATACAGTCATCCATAAATATCCAACTACATATATTCTATTTTTAATGATCATTCTCAGTGGGTTCAGCATATTGTGGTTCTTCATACTCGAGTTCTTGATTTCCTAATTCCTCTGAAAATTGTCAACAGTAAGGGTGAGTATAACCCAAGACCCTGAAGGTTACCCGGTGTGGACATAATCCAGTTAACAGATAATATCACATAATTCATGCAATTAACATATTTATAACTATAACAATCAAACATTTTTATGGAAATGCATAAGTAGGGTTTATTATGATTTATCTTAATTAAGTCTCATGATGCATGTGGGCCCAATAAATCAATTCATCTTCATCTCATTCTTTGGAATTTCTCCATTCCATTCTAGAGCGATCAGGGTCTGCCCAAGCTCCCATTTTCATAAGGTACAAATGAACTCGTTGGTTCTCATCATTGATATATATATATTTTTTTTGGAACTTGGATCCCTACGATCATAGTTACACTCCGTCATTTAGTCAAAGTACACTTGAATTGTATCGTCTCACCCGGCTATCAGGCGCGACTCTGATGCCATTGGGTTTCCGTTCCAATTGTACTCCCAAGATCTTCATGGAGATCGAACGTGAATGTCCTCTAGCGTACCAGGTGTATGCTCTAGACAATTTTTCTCCTTCAAAAATATTTTTATGATGCAAAGTGCATTATTTAAGTTTTATCATTACTTTGATCCCTGGGTATCTATGTGATTCCAGCCTCGTAATATTCATGTTGTTAGGTCCACCAGTTTTTAAGACGTTGTAGATTATTTTTATTATTTTATTTATTATTATTCAAGAAAATATATCAGTTATATCTTGGCTAAAATAATGCTTCATTTAAAGAATAAGTAGTTTGTTCCTTATTTCATTATTCATAACTTAAATAATAATATTAGTTACAAGAATAATAATAATAATAATAAGGCATCGTTTGTTATAAAAAAAATGAAATAAAAGGAAAAATAAATAGAGTGAATAAGGCGGCAGAGCCGTCTATTATAATATAGATAAGCGGAAATAAAAGGAAAGATAAATGCAGAGAATAAGGCGGCAGAGCCAGCCAATATATTCAATAAAATAAATGACATAAATTAAATAAAAATAAAATGTTAAGAATAAGGCGGCAGAGCCGTCCATTATAATATAGATAAACAGAAATAAAAAGAAAGATAAATACATGGAATAAGGCGGCAGGGCCGTCCATTATAATATAAATAAACAGAAATAAAAAGAAAGATAAATGCAGAGAATAAGGCGGCAGAGCCGTCCATTAAGCTTAATAGTAAATAATAATAATAATAATAATAATAATAATAATAATAATAATAATATTCATAATCATAATTATAATCTTAATCATAATAATAGTAACAATGATATAAATGGTGATCATCCATCCTTATTTCCTTGTTTATCTTATCTTTCAAAACTTCCTTACTGGAATCTACATAGGCACCCATTGTCCTTAATATTTTCACAATCCAATACAGATCATATATTTTCACAATTTAACACCAATCATATCATTCAATCATCATGATTAATAATAATTAACACAGACAATTAATCATATACATAAAATATATATAACAAATATATAACAATTAAAGCATTTAATTCACAACAAAACCGAATCTGTCCTGGAAAGGTGAGGACCCAAGGTACCTTAACCCTTTCCTTTCACTCAGATTTCCCCAGAATACCCGAGAATATACCCCCCTTACCTCAGATGTCATATATTTTTTTGATACTAGACGAGAGGGAGAAAATCCAACTTTCAAACCGTAGCTCCAATCGATGATTTGTCTCCGTAGTTAGACTTTACGTGATTTTGGTGAA
Organism: Clitoria ternatea; assembly: GCA_037962975.1. NCBI lineage: Eukaryota > Viridiplantae > Streptophyta > Magnoliopsida > Fabales > Fabaceae > Clitoria > Clitoria ternatea. The sequence goes on from CM075672.1 coordinate 82,243,946, forward strand.
GAATAGAGGTGGTTTAGTGTCAATAGAGGAGAGAGAGGGAGAGAGAGAGAGAGAGAGAAGGGCTGCATGAAGTGGGAGAGAAAGAGTGGTGCAGCTTTTGAAGAGGGGTGATGCCATATTTATAGAAAAATCTGGCCACCGGGTCTAAATTTAATTGGTACCGGTTTTGAATAGTTAATTTTAAAAGAAAACAAAAAGTTACTTATAGTTGCGGTTAGAATCTAAAAAAATTTCCAACATGAAAGTTGTAGATCGGCTCTTTCTCTTCGAAGCGATATATAGTATGCAAAAATCTAACACCCGGAGCAAAAGTTACGCCAAAAACAGAGAAAAATGGGAGTTGGTGTAATAGTTCTTTTTTGAAAGATAATTCTGTCGCGCAAAATCTGTTGGGAATTAGCCTTTCATTTCTTCACGAAAATTATAGGATTTTTCGATACAAAACCATAAAAAAAAGAACAAAGTCATTTCGACATCGTATGAGAGAGATATTCTCATTTTTCTATAGGGGTTACTATTCCTGTGAAAATCACTATTTCTCAAAAAATTTTCGCTTTTCGGGGATGATCGAGCAAGAACTAGCTTTCAGGTTCTTCACGAGAATTGTAGAGGGATTTAATACGAGAACAAAAAATTACAATGAACTGATTCTGAGCTCGTATGATTTTTCTAAGAATTTAACAAGATTAAATAACGGGTTTTTCAAGTTTGGTAATGATAGATCACGAAATAGAGTTTGAGGCTAGAAATAGAGTTTGTCAGGTTTTTCATAACAACGAAACCAAGATTAAAATTTCTTAATTTCGACCTCATATGAAAAAGTTATGCCCAAAACAGGAAAGATATTTTAGTTAAATTCAGAGGTTCCTATTTAACTAGATAAGTTTTTTCAAGAAACGAGGTTGATGAGGCCTGAATTAAAGTTTTGGCTCTTAAGGAAAAGTGTTTGATTTGTCAAAATAGTTCATTAGGGACTTTCCATACTGAAATCGAATATCCCCAAAGTGTAGAAATAGACAATTGTGGATCTCTTTTCGGTATGAATCGAGTGTCTAGGAATTGACCCGATGAATGATGGTACAAGTCTAATTAGTTTACTAAATTAGTGTTAGATATAGGATTAGATTATCAATTCTTGACTACATGTAGAGTCCTTTATTTACTTATTATCACTTACAAAACTTCCATACTTCAAAAATTACAAGGGTAAAACTGTTTCTAAAAACAGGGATGTTACAGTCTTCGCGTTCCCAGGTATAAGAGGCAGTCCTGCCTTGCTGCCAGTCTACTTCAACCAGTTGTACGTTCTTGCTTCTCAACCGCTTTACCGATCGGTCCACGATTCTGATCGGTATAGTCATAGTGGTCAGGTCCTCCTTGATTTCCACTTCGTCATCAGGCATTATGTGGTTGGGGTCATGTAGACACTTCTTTAGTTGAGACACATGAAACACGTTGTGCAATCGGGATAAGTGGGTCGGGAGTGCTATACGATATGCCATGGAGCCGACTCGTTCTAACACCTCATGAAGCCCAATGTATCGAGGGCTCAACTTTCTGCTTTTCAAGGCTCGTCCGACCCCTTTACTCGGTGAAGTCCTTAAAAATACCTTGTCTCCGACTGAAAACTCTAATGGTTTGGTTCGTTTGTCATGGTAGCTCTTCTGCCTGTCCTGAGACGCCTTCATTCTTTCCTTTATCACCCGGATCTGTTCTGATGTTTGCTTTACAATTTCGGGTCCCAATAGCAGACTCTCACCCGTCTCCGACCAACAAAGTGGGGTTCGGCATCTTCGTCCATATAGTGCTTCGTAGGGTGCCATACCAATACTGTTGTGGTGACTGTTATTGTATGTAAACTCAATCAAGGGAAGGTACTGTGCCCAATCTCCACCGTGCTCCAACACACACGCCCTTAGCAGGTCTTCCAAGCTTTGAATCGTTCGCTCGGATTGTCCATCCGATTGAGGGTGGTAAGCGGAACTAAGCCAAAGTCTCATGCCCATTTCCTGGTGCAGGCTGGTCCAAAATCGGGACGTGAACCTAGGATCCCTATCTGATACGATAGAAGTCGGTATACCATGCAGTCGGATAATTTCTTGAATGTAAATCCGTGCTAACCTATGCATCGGGTACTTCATGTTCACAGGCAAGAAGTGTGCACTCTTCGTCAGTCGGTCAATAATGACCCAAATTACATCATGGCCCGCTCGGTTTCTTGGCAACCCCATGACGAAGTCCATAGCAATTGAGTCCCATTTCCACACGAGAATCTCCAGGGGCTGTAATGCACCATACGGCTTCTAGTGCTCGACCTTCGACTTTTGACAGGTAATACACCGAGCCACATATTCTGCCACATCCCTCTTTAGTCCGGGCCACCAGAACTGTGTTCTCAGGTCATGGTACATCTTCGTGGTACCCCGGTGGATACTTAACAAGCTCTTGTGAGCCTCATCAAGCACCATTCTCCTCAATTCTCCTCCACCCGGTACGTATATTCTGTTTCTTACTCGGAAGATTCCATCTGATCCCTCGGTCAAGGATAAATCCTTACCTTTGGTCTGAGTCTCCTTCATCTCGGCCAAGTAGGAATCCGACTGCTGCTGCTCGACACAGATTTCAAGAAGTCGTTGGCAATCCTCAGCGTGCCGATCGTCATTGTCCGAGAGGAGGGGATGTCAACATGTAAGTTCATGTCTCGGAACTGTTCTAATAGTTCTACCTCCTTCACCATCATCACTGCTACATGAAGGGATTTCTGACTCAATGCGTCGGCAACAACGTTTGCCTTGCCCGGGTGGTACTTTAGCTCGAAATCATAATCCTTTAGAAATTCCATCCATCTCTTCTGCCTCATGTTCAGCTCCTTCTGGTCGAATAAGTATTTGAGGCTCTTGTGATCACTGTATACTTCAAATCTGGACCCGAACAAATAATGCCTCCAGATTTTTAACGCGAACACCACAGGTACCAATTCCAAGTCGTGGGTCGGATAATGCTGCTCGTGAGGTCTCAATTGCCGAGAGGCATACGCTATCACCCGGTCTTTCTGCATTAGCACGCATCCTAATCCGAGTCCTGATGCATCACAATAAACCACGAAGCTCTTTTGTAAGTCAGGTAATGCCAACACTGGGGCAGTCGTCAACTTGTCTTTCAGCCCTCGGAAATTGCTTTCATACTCGGAACTCCACAAGAAGGGAATGTTTTTCCGAGTCAACTTAAGCCAACTTAGAAAAACCCTCAATGAACCTCCTATAATAACCTGCCAGGCCCATAAAGCTCCTTATCTCCGAGACCGACTTGGGTCTCTCCCATGCCATTATAGCTGTCATCTTCACAGGGTCCACCGAGACACCTTCCTCGGAAATCACATGTCCGAGGAAATGGATTTTATCCATCCAAAAATCGCACTTTGAAAGCTTCGCAAACAGCTGCTTCTCCCTCAACACTTGGAGTACCGCTCGGAGGTGTCCTTCATGCTCCTCAGGAGTCTTCGAGTAGACTAAGATATCATCGATGAAGATTACTACGAATCGGTCTAGATATGGGTGGAATATGCTGTTCATGTAATTCATGAAGACAGCAGGGGCGTTTGTCACACCGAACGGCATCACTACATACTCATAGTGACCATACCGAGTCCTAAAGGCAGTCTTTGGGATATCCGAGTCCTTCACTCGGATTTGGTGGTATCCCGATCGCAGGTCGATCTTTGAAAAGACTGAGGCTCCACGCAGTTGGTCGATTAAGTCATCAATTCGGGGCAATGGGTATCGGTTCTTAATCGTGAGTTTGTTTAGCTGTCGGTAATCTATACAAAGTCTCATGCTGCCATCCTTCTTCTTAACAAGCAGCACAGGTGCGCCCCATGGAGATACACTCGGTCTAATGAATTGTTTTCCGAGTAACTTATCTACTTGCTTCTTCAGCTCGGCCAATTCAGTTGGGGATATTCTATAAGGTGCACTGGAGACTGGCTCAGCTCCAGGAATCAAGTCTATAGAGAATTCAACTTCTCTATTGGGAGGGACACTCGGTACGTCCTCGGGAAATACTTCTGGGAATTCACAGACAGTCGGGATTTCGTTCACTTGGGTTTTGCTTTCACCCTCGGTTAAACAAAGCATCATAAACAGTTGAGCTATACCTTGTGCCGTGTCATCCTCATTGTGCTGTCTCAGAAAGATTACCCTTCGGTTTCTACAATTCACTAACACCTTGTTGGCTGAAAGCCAATCTATGCCGAGCACGATATCAAGGCCCTTCAAAGGCACACACAAAAGATCGAAGGTAAAACTCCGATCGTCCAACACAAACGTTATATCCTTACACATTGTTGATGTCAACACCTTAGGGCCAGTCGGGTTGGTTACTTCCAAAATTCGATCCATATCCACAGTCGGTAATCGCAGTCGTCTCACACACTCATCAGCTACGAAGGAGTGGGTGGCTCCAGAATCAAAAATTACATTAAGTGTATATTTACCGAGTAGGCACTTACTCTGTACCAAGTCATTCGCCTGTGCCGCATCTTCCGCGTTGATTGCGTAAACTCTTCCAGCAGTTGGTTGGTCGGCGTCTCTCTTCCGGTTATTTGGGGTAAACATCATATTCCCTCTAGCTCTGTTGCCTCTGCCGCTCGGTCCTTGGTTATCGTTCCCTCGGTTTCTCTCTTGGAAACCACCATGACGTGCATTGGGGTTTACTTGACGAAGTTGGGGGAAGTCGGGGCGAATGTGTCCCTTCTCCTGGCAATGAAAGCACTTGACCTCTGTACCATTGCAATTCTGAGCAAAGTGGTCACCCCCACATTTAAAACACTTGCCATACCTTGGTCGTCCACTCATCTGTCTCCCTTGGTTACTACGATCTTGATATCTGGTAAAAGGTCCATTTCTTCCCACGTTTCCTGGCCTCTTGAAACGTGACTGCTGAGGCCTCAAGTAATGGTTGGCTCTGCTGCTCTGGCCCGAGTGGGCCTTGTCATCTTCTTCAAATATCCTACATTTTTTCACCAATGCAGGAAAACTCCTGATCTCTTAATATCTACAGGCCCTCTTAATATCTGATCTCAACCTATTTTCAAATTTAAGGCACTTGGAGCTCTCCGTCCCTGGTTGTTGGAAAGGTGGGTAGAATAGGCACAGCTCTTTGAACCGAGTCGCATACTCTTCCACAGTCATGGAGCCCTGCTTCAACTCCATAAACTCTAACTCCTTCCGACTCCTTACTGTGTCGGGGAAATACTTCTCTAAGAAGCATGTCTTGAAATTGTTCCATGTCAGCTGAGCATCATCATCAGGGAATCGGTTTCTGGCTATCTTCCACCAATTCTCCGCTTCATCTCGCAGCATATACACTGCACATTCCACCTTTTGGGCCTCGGTACAATGAAGACCCCCAAAAATGCTTTCCAGCTCCTGAGTCCATTTGAAAGCTACCTCCGGGTTATGTCCTCCCTGAAGCTCACTCGGCTTCCTCTTCAGGAAGCGGTCCAGCACGTGGCTATCCTCAGCTCGAGTCTGGCCCTGCCTCTCAAACACGTCCGCAAAGCGTTGGAATGCTGTGGCTATAGCCTCCATGCTTTGGCGATGCATCATCCCTTATCCTGAAATTAACATTCAAGGATAAGTATACCGAGTCACTCATTTCCAATCAGATTTCAGCCTAATGTTTAGTATCTTAACACGGCATACTATTTCTATATGTTATACAATCAATTGGACCAGGAGAGGAACAACCTCCTATCCACAAGTCAATATCAATTAGGTTCAACTCATATCACAATCATGATGACCACTCAGTCAGAAAGCACACAACCGCTTACTCTCGGTAAGCATACCTTGGCCTTGGACCTTTCGGTCTGCTCTGATACCAAAATGAAACATCCTAATTTTTAGGGGAAAAAAAATTTTCTCGAATTAATTAGAAAATAACCTGGATCCATAATGAAAACACTCCCTTATATGAAGGTAAGAGAGCTGGCCCTATGGCCAAGAAAAAAAAGAAAAGAAGGCAAGGGAATTAAAACCATTCACACGGAAGCACCGACAGCGCCTGAGCGAACCACCATACAGCGTGCACTCACTCAAGCGAGACCCAATCCGCCTGGGCGAGACGCCCAACTCGCTCAGACGAGCACACAATCGCTTGGGCGATACCACGACAAACGCCTTCCAACAATACACATTCGCTGGAGCGAGTCCACCATTCGTTGAAGTGAGAAGCCTCACTCAACAAAACCACCACTCGGCATCGAGATATCCAAACACTTGGTAAATGACTAAGTTCACTCGGGATCCATTCCTAAGGCCACTCGGTATAAGGGTTCCAACACTCAGGAAACGACCCCATCACACCTACATTCTATAACATAGCCTTTTATATTTATCCCCCAAGGTACACACCTAATTCGCCCAGTAAGGAGGGTTATTTCACTCGGATTCCATAAACTCTCACTCAGAATATTCCCCCTTCGGAACTTATACATGTTTTCACTCGGAATCCGTTAAGCCTATGCGCTCGGGAATCTTTCCACTAAGTTACTCGCCAGAATGTCTCGAAGGGAACTCCCCTAAGAGTTCGTCTAAGTGTTCTTCTTTCGGAAGGAACTCATACAAATGAATCTTGCTCGACTCTTATACCTACTTTTGCTCGGGAATACTCAGACTCATATTCACTCGCACCACTCAGCCATTTCAGCCTCTCAACACTTGGAATGAATTATTATCTTCCCTTTCCCCAATAACCACTCGGCTCCACTACTGCCCATAGACACACTAACCTCCTACGCTCGTAAGGTATACTCATACATCCATATTTACCGCTCGGGCGTCACCTTCAGTATAGAAGAACACACGATATATATATATATAGGGAAGCATTTAAATAATTACAAGAGTTTCATCATGTCTTCTGTCACCAAAGGGTGTTCAAGTTCTAACGTAAAGGCTAAAACCAAAATATGAGCCGGCCAAGGCTTAACAGGACCTTACACATAGTATATACATATACACATATATTCAGAAGCACTCGGCTGTTTTGTTCTGCACTCAGCTCCTCCTTCAAGCTTCATTCCGAGAGATGTTCACTGAAAATGTAGCCACTGCAGGGGTGAGCTTTTTACATGTAAAATGACAATCAAGGACTCGGTATTAGTGCCAGTACGCACACTTACTTTCATTCAATCGTTTTCAGGTTAACTAAGGCCATGCCAGTCAGAATAACATCTATAGCATACATACTATGTCTAGTTCATCTTCACACATACATACACATGCATCCACACACTCGGAAATCATTCATAACACCCAACACATACTATGCGTACTACCCTAGTCAACCTTATATCTACATGCATGCCTGCGGATCTGACTCGAGTGATGACTTCCAGTTACAGTTTCCCCCCTTACTGGCCCCTCGTCCTTCAGCTCTTCCCGCGTGGTACCGGCCTCCCATTGGCCTCTCAAGACTCCTCTCTAGCTCCTACGGCTACCACGAGCCCCTTCAGGATCTAGCCAAGGTCTGTAACTGAAAGTCATCCCCTCGGGGCTTTTGACCTTCCATGGGTCACCCCATTCTTACTCATGCAGCTAATGCGTTTACTAGCAAGCATCATCACACAACCGATACCTCCTTCGCAACCATTAAGTAAGAACAGATTCAACACAGCCTTTATATTTGTTTTATCAGTCACACCAATATGTACAACAATCGGACAATCAAGTCATAGCATCTGGCAAATCAACTATCGAGTACACATTCATATTCTCACAGTGTTAACAGAGATAAAACCATGCATTGCATTCGTCATTACCCAAGGCCGACAGACTACACTACTACCATCTTTATTACATGCAATTGTTGCATAACCACTTTAATACACACAGAATCCAGAATCATCAATCATGCATAAAATCCAATCCTTATAAACACATACACACACACTCAAAGCAGTACATTCATCCGGTACCGTTCGTGGACCATGCATTTGACATACAAGCACCCCCTACCTACAGAAGGAACTCAAGAAGCTTTTCTGCTCTTGACGTTGGGTCTGACGCCCTTCTTCTGTTTCGTTCGGTCTTCCTTCGCTCCGTCGTACTCTGCACTCGGTTCGGGAATGGAGCGTTGTCCTTCCTCTGCCTCAACGATCGTCCTTCACCAGTTGGAGGGGCTCTGACCTTCCTCCAGCACCACCGTCGTGATCTCTGGAAGCGAAGGGCAAGAACAGAAAAGAGGATGGAGGCAAAGAAGGAAAGGGGAATGAAGTAGTGGGAAAATGATGAGTATTCACGGTGGTACAGGGCATATATATGCATGCGAAGGAAAGGAAGTAGGATGGGAAAACGTGAGTCGCAGCCCACTCACGTAACTCGCCAATCACAAACAGCCATCTTTCACCAACTCAGCTTTAATTAACTTGTCATTATTCCTTAAGCTAATCTAATTATAATTAACAATTAACTTCTTATTTTTGAATCAAATCTTAATGGTTTATTTTTCATTCGGCATTTAGCTTTAAAATTGGGATGTTACACGGTACAACGATCACAATACTACACAACACTCTCAAGTATCTAAAAAACTATTCTAGAACTACAAATTCGTAAAAGAACCACTCAAACACGAGTGTATAAGAGAAGAAGAGAACTTAGAATGTAGGATGGGATGCTTAGAAGTATGGAGAATGGCCCTATTTATAGGGCTGAGGAAGGGTTCTGACGCTACACGCCAACCTGACGCTACGCGTCAGGTCCCTGACTCAGCCTCCATTAATCAGCTTGAAGTGGCCATTATTGTATAATTATTTTAATTAATCATGCCCAGACAAATGCGCCTTGTCCCCCAATTCGGCTTGGACACTTGTAGGTAGTGGAGGGGTCATTGGCTGAGTGCTTGACCACCTGTAAGTGGTGTCCACGTAACTCCTGATGCTACGCATGGCTGTAACGCGTAGTGTCAGCATCAGAAATCCTCACGCTACGCGTGGAGTTTATGCTACGCGTCAGCTCTCCAGATCTTCATTTTTCTCTTTAAATTCTTTACTTTTTCACTACAAAACTAGAGAAAATTGATCAAGGGCAGATTATTTCCAACAACATCCATTTATTGAATTTAAAACCTAATTTTCTAACAATTTAAGCTAATTTTTATTATTTTTACAAAATTTTTATTAAAGATTTTATTGTAAATTTGAGGACTAACAGGTTCCAGCCACAAGCTTCTCCTTCAAGTTCCCAAGAAAACGAAAATGGTGGAAGGAGAGGGCACACCATCACACATGGGTTTTAGAGAATAGAAGAAGAAGAAGAACATAAGAGGAGAAGAAGAAGAAGTGGTTTGCCAAAGAAGAAGAAAAGTACCATGAAAATAAGAAAGGGAAAGAGAGTTTTGTGTTTAAATTTTAACCCCTCATTAGAAATTTCACCATTTCATAACAAACAGGATCTCCATTCGGGCTCAATACCATATCTAAAAATTATTCCGAATATATATTCGGATTCCTAATAATATTATTTACAGCCCTGACTAACGGCATCTCAATCGGAGATACTTGGTCCGACACCCATATTTTAACCGGGTGAAATTTTATCTCATTTAGTCTCAATAAATTACAAATAATCCTCATAAATCTCAATTTAATTATTCCAATATTTCAGGGACACTCATTAACCCATTTATAATTATTTAATATTTATTTCACATATTTACTCATTTTTATAAAAATTCGGGATGTTACATATTTCAAACTCACTTTACCATTAGAGTATTGATTTGAATTCCCTTAATACCATTCAAATTTTATCTGGCTATCTTTCCTCTCTTGGAAAAACTACTTGTAGTTTAAGTTTGTGCAATAGTACATTAGGATTGTAAATTTTATCAATATTTAAGGAAAAATAGAAATTAACATATGTACATCACCCGTTGTATAGTCTTTCCCTCCAAAATAGTTGTCTCTTCTTTATTTGATTTTATTTTTTCTTTTAGTCATCTTATATTTATTAAACTTCTATTTCAATCATTTTAATAAGTAAATATTCTTTATGGTTGGCTAATTATATGAATTTTTAATAATATATTTTATATACAAAATTTGATATTTTATATTATCCTAATATATAGTAAAAGATGTTTGTTGGGCTAACATTATTTGTATTTGACATTAACACAACATGTTATGGAATATATTTAAACATTCATTTCTCTCTTCCAAATACTTATCCTTTTTTATGGCGTATATGTGTGTAAAATGGAGTTAGAACAATTTAGAAAAGAGAGTGAAATTATCAAGACTTCTATAGATGACAAACCTTTTCATATCCCCATGAACGGTCTTCCAAAACTCTAAGACCAGGGAAGGAGAAAAGGGTTCCTTGTTCAAATAGAAATGAGTCCAGCCAATACCTTCTAATTCAACAGTTACATCATGTCCTTCAAGCTTATGATGCTCTGGGTCAAAGGAAAAGAACTCAATAATGTTGTTGATAGAGAATGATTCAGCCATTGCACAAAGGAGTTTGAGGAAGAAGAAAAGATTTTAGGGTTTAGGAAGAGGAAAGGCTTTTCGCAAGAACGAAGAGAAAGCAAGGAAAGGGAAAAACTCAAGAGTTAGCATAGAGGAGGGAAATATGAAAAGACACGTATTTAAAAAGGGAAAAATTTTTCAACTGAAAGGAGAAAGAAAATGGTTCAGATGATAGTTACACAAAATACGTAGGACGTTTTAAAGTTAATACCCAAAAAGAAATGAAACAGTTAAGACAAAAACCCATTCCAAATTGATTAACCTCTCAGCATATAAGAAGAGCAATCCTAGCTTTTATGGATCAAGCATGAACAGACTTGTATATACCAAACAGTAAACATATTTATCATGCATTCATAAATTTAATTAATCAACATTTCTTAAATTTAAATTGTGCTTAATAAAGGCAAACCTTGCCTCATCCAAGAGCTTTGTAAAAATATCTGTCCACTGATGGTCTGTGTCCATAAACTTCATGTCCAAAATTCCCTTTTATATATTGTCTCTGATGAAGTGATACTTCACCTCCATGTGTTTGGATTTGGAGTGCTGAATGAGATTCTTGGATAGATTTATAGCACTTGTATTACACAAAACATAGGTATTTCTTCTTCTTTGATTGAGTAATCCTCAAGTTGGTATTTCATCTAAAGAAGTTAAGAATAACAACTTGCTACAGACATGTATTTAGAATCTGCAGTTGAATGAGTAATTGAGTTTTGCCTTTTGCTTCCCCAGGAGATTAGAATTTGACCAAGAAGATGACATCCACCACTTGTACTTTTTCTGTCCACTTTGTCTTTTGTAAAATCTACATCACAGTATCCAGATAAAGAGAACAAGTCTGTTCTATTGTAGAATAGCCCAAGGTTAGTGGTAAGAATCCTCTTCATTGTAGACAAGTATGATTCCTTAGGGTATGATTAGTATCTTACACACATACAGACACTAAACATTATATTTGATCTACTGGATGTTAAATATAAAAGGGAACCAATCATTCCTCTATATAAGGTATGGTTCACTAATATACCAAACTCATCTTTACTGATTATGCAATTAGGATGCATAGGAGTGCTCATTGGCTTAACATCAACCATTTTAACTTTTCGAGTAGTTCCGTAATGTACTTTTGCTGATGGATGAAAATACCATCATTAGTCTGTTTGATTTGTAAGTCTAGAAAGAATTTGAGTTTTCCCATTATACTTATCTCAAATCCAGCCTGCATCATTTTTGAAAACTCTTTGCACAAACTTACATCAGTAGCACCAAAAACAATATCATCCATATATATTTACACAATTATAAAGTTTTGTGAGAGCTTTTTTGAATAAGGTTATATATATACTTTTCCTTTTGTAAAGCCTTTTGAAATAAAAAAAAGGAACTGAGTCTATCGTACTAAGCTCTTGGTGCTTGTTTCAGATAATATAGTGTTTTACTAAGTTTAAAAACATGGTTTGGAAAAGAAATATCTCAAAACTAGAGGGTTGTTTCACAAAACTTCTTCTTCAACAAACCTATTCAGAAAAGCACTCTTAACATCCATCTAATATAATTTGATTCCTTTATAAGCAACAAATGCAAAAGTATCCTAATCGCCTCAAGTCTTACTACTAGAGCAAAAGTTTCATTGAAATCTATACCTTCTTGCTGATTGTAACCTTGTGCTACTTATCTGGCTTCATTTCTGACAACTTTGCCATCTTCATCAAGCTTATTCCTGAACACCTATTTTGTTCTAATTATGCTTTTGTTTTTAGGTCTTGGGACAAGGTTCCAAACTTTATTCCTCTTAAACTTGTTTAATTCTTCTTACATGGCTATGACCCAGTCTATATTTTATAGAGCCCTAATTATAGATTTTGGTTCCAATTTTAAGACAAGGGCAATAGATGACTGATTAAGAAGTTTTGATCTAGTCTTAACTTTAGCTATTTGATCTCCAATGATGAGGTCTGAAAGGTGATAAGCCTTGAACTTCCAATCTCTTGACTTCTCAGATTGAGGCTCAATTTACTGATGTTCAGTTTGTTCACCTTCTTCTGTAAATTCTTACTGATCTTGTTCAGATTCCTGCTGCTGTACACCCGTATCATCAAGATCTAGATCTGCTAGTTTCCTATTAGTCTCTTGAAGATCATCAAACCTTACATGCATTAATTCTTTAATAATCTATCAAGACATGAAACAAGAATGGCTTTTGAATTGGAAATGCATAAGAAACCAATTCCATAAAAGAGCTAAAAAAGCCTGTTACTAGACCCCTGAATTTGTTTGATCACTAAGGGTTTGGTACCTAAAAGCTTAAGGCAAAAACCTTTACAAGATTTCCAATGACTATATCTCATTTCAAGAAGAGTAATGATTATTTTACCAACACCTATTTATACAAAGAAAGATTGAATTACAAAAATACACAACACTCATGAGCTTTCATAAAAAATTCTCTTGAGTCAAATTCTCTCAGAATTCATTCTTCTTTTGTAGATAGAGACTTTCTTTGTTTGTTCTGCCTCTAGCAGACCTTAGTCTCATTTCATAAGTTTGTGTATAATTTCATTTGTATATCTATCATACACTAAGTTCTATGAGTTACTCTTTCTTTCATAAACAAATTATAAAGTCTGGTGTGTTGCTAGAATCTATTAGTGTGGGAAACACTATTGGCCTGAAGAGGCCTTTTTGAAGGAACACTTGGGTTTAAGCCAGAAGTGGCGGGAGTCAAGAATACTTGTGGCACTGGTCTGGTGCTGTTATTGTAATGGAGATTTCACAATAGTAGAAATCCTTCAAGTTAGAAGGAACTGGATGTAGCTTTTGAGTTGGAAGTGAACCACTATATACTCTCTGTGTTAATCTCTTTCCTTTTCCTTTTTGCATCGTTTGATTATAAGTTTTATTTGGTTTGAATTTCCATAATAAGAGTCTATGACTTATTCAACCTCCTTCTAAGTCAGACTCTGAACCATCAATTGGTATCAAAGCTTTTCTTTTTGGGTTGATCACTTCCTCGAGTGAAAAGGATAAAGATCTATGGCAGCCTCTCAAACTAATCAGTTGATTGTAAAAGGATCTTCAATCAACAGGCCTTAGAGAAGACTACCCATACTGGAAGGATGGAATGGAAATGTTTATAGAATCCACTCAGTACATTCTATGGGTAGTCATTATTAATGGAGATTATGATACTCCTATTCATAGGGATGGAAAGCGTAATGACCCTAATTTTTGAGAATAGGAAAGCAGACCCCCAATACTCCTGAGGACACTTTGTTGAGCTTTTAGTAAGAAGCTCAAGGCTTTGGCCTGTTCCCTGAGCAGTTTAGTATGAGAAAAATAGTGAAGAGAAAAGCTTAATTTGAAATATAAGGATGCCGAAAGAACGTAACGAGTGAGAAAAGCAGAGATAAGAAAATAATAAATAAGTTTGACAATACTGTTTAATTAAAAATAATATGTTAGCGACGATTATTTTAGGTACTAATTAATTTATAATTATATCAGTTGATAATTATTTCCTGTCAACAATACTAAATAGATAAATAATTATAATAATTTATTTTGAAATTATATATTTTAAATTGTTTATTTATTAGATAATTATATTTAATAATAAAATATCGCTCGATTCCTCGGATTTGAAATATGGGACCCAGCCTGAGGTCAGATCTGACCATTTGACCCGAGACTAGTGATCTGGTAGAGAAACTAGTCTTGTTAGGATCGTTTTATAAAGAATCAACGGTGTCTAACTTGGCCTAATCAGCCCAATCAGAACCTTTAATGTCTCCTACATTTGACCGTTCATATAACTTGGGACATCCGATGGCGGCATGGTCAGTCTTTGGTGACTCATTTCAATGTTTTAGAAACTTTTCCTGAAGAAGCTGAAACCTGGTTCGGACTTCATCATCCTCGTTTTTCCATTAATCACTTCCTTCATAAATCATTTTCAAAACTCGACCCGAATACTTTCAATGTTTTCGACCCAGACTTTGCATATGATCTTGGAATCAAATGATTGTTATCTCAATCTCTTCTCTTTAAAAATATCTTTAACCTTTGTTTCTAGCCCCGAACTCTAATTCTCACTCTGTCAACTCCAGAATCAAAGATTAAGTATATTCATCTCAAAATTCCAACGTTTGGACGTTTTTCCCTACGCATGGTTCAGAAAAAATTCACAACTCTCTCGTACAACCTTTGATTTATGTAAACTTGGTGTCAAAATCTCCGTAACAAAATTATCTATGTTTTTCATGAGACATCAAAGGCCAAATCTTTCTAGATCGGTACAATTTAATAGATCTTTATAACCCCTTAGCTGTTTCATCATCATACTGGTAGCCTTCATTAAAATTTGCATATCTCTTTCGTCCAGTGCTTGAATCACTCTATCCTTTTTGCTATGGATCTATATTGACATGCCCCAGAAAAAAAGGGGGTAAATCTTTCGCAATTCAAAATTTATTTGTATGTAGAGTGAACGTGACATAAGAAATATTAAGTCACTTCCCCAGATCTTTCAATAACCTATCTCATATATTAAGATATGAGAAGGTATCAGAGTACGCAAGATATATTCAAGTAGTGCCATTTCGATCTCCGATTGATATAGTCAATTAATCCATGTACAAATCAAAGTCCTTAATCGATTATATTACAGGAGTTAATCGATTACAATACTATAATTGATTATAGAGCAAGGCGTAATCGATTATAGAACTTCTAAAATGGTACATTGAATCAAGGGTTTCACCTAATTGATTACAACCCTTAGGATAATCGATTACATTGTTTCTGTTGGGTCCATAATTGATTATAATGTTAATTATAATCGATTACCAAGCCACTAGAATCTGTGTAATGCATCAGGTATTTCACCTATTCGATTACAAGGGCCAATCTAATCGACTACAAGGCTTCGGGTTGGTTCATAATCGATTACAACACTGAATGTAATCGATTACCTTGGCTCTGGATAGTTCATAATCGATTGCAACCTTAAGCCTAATCAATTACCTTAATGACAGGAACCTTGTAATCGATTAAGCCAGTGAGCTAATCAATTACTATCTATTAGTATGTAGAAATTATGCAGATTTTTATAGAAAAAGAAACTTCTCAACCACTAAAACCCATGCAAATGATATCAGAATGCCACCAAATTTTAACATAAGCTAAAACACATTATTTGTGACGTGTGGCCACTGGCCCACTCAAAAATTCCTAAAAATGAGTAAATTATGCGCATAAATGCATTTATCTCATTTCAAGGCATTTAGGGGCAACCAAAGGGTCCTTTCTCTATAAAATTGGACCATTCCACTTTCCACAAATCATAATTAACATGTTTAAGCTAATGGACTCATCACATCACTACAAAACATCATAATTCAAAATTTGCCCTTACTAGTTCCTTACTTATGCATGGCAATCATGAAAATCTTCAACTATGCATCACATAAAATCATCATTCACAATTCTCATCATTTTTTCATCAAATTGAGCTAAGTTCAAACATTCACACATTAGCATCATACATCACCATGGGCATATACGCAAGTTCCAATTTTCACACATGACCCACAAAATCAATATACATCATTCTAATACATTGAGCATGAACTCCTATCATAGGTTATACAAAATAACAGAATGCCGGCCAAGGAACTTCCTATACATCTATTTACCTCCTTCTACAAAATGTACTTCAAAAGAGTTTCACTCCTCCCATGAGTGACCTGCATCACAAATCTAAAAAAAATGGACAATATGGGAGAGTGAGTCATACATTCCAAAAGAATGAATATGAATACCATACGATCATGTGCATATGTATCACAATATGTATACTTGCATTTACACACAACTCATCATCAACTATCATCATAAACATAATCATCTATGTAAATCAAGCAAGCATAAAATCACACACATGATCCAGTCCTTCAACAATTGGACTAATACACATTTTATTATCTTACTCACATTATTATTTGGTATTCAAATCTTTTTTGTTGTCTTATTACATTTCTTCATCCACAACACAACCATCACCATATATCATCACCTTTGGCATACTTCCTTGCTATATGCAAATGCTCTTAAGCCAATGCATATGCACAATGGAATATTTCAACAATTGCAGATCTGACTGTGGGAATATAAACACCAAATGTGGGATTCAAGTATGATCATCTAATCATACCCCTACTGCAGTAGTAAAATGTGTATACTTATTCTTAAATTACATGCATTTCACCAATTGTTTCACTAGTACAAACCGCATCGTTCATCTTACAACACCTGGTCATTTTCACCATGACCATCGGGGTCACTTACTCATCAAGAGCCACCCCCCACAAGGGTCGGCCACATGTAGCTCCCCATAGCAATACATGGGCGGCTTCTTGACTTACACACCGAGTCACAAGGGAAAATAAAATTTGCTCGTGTACCGAGTCACCCTCCCACTGGGTCGGCCGAGGGAACTCCCCTACTGTTCTAACATCGGCGGCTATGTAGTATACCATGGATGCAAATGCCAATCATATGTATTTCTCACTCTATGCATCCTATACATGCCACTCATCATTCATCATTATCACCATCACCAACATCACCACAAGGTTTTTAGTGGATTTAATTATTGTTGGTTATTATCATTAGTTTAGACTTTTGTGTGGCATTTCAATAGTTCTCATTCACTTCCTTTAATTTTTATCATCAACATAATGTCATCAATCTTTCACTATCATTCAAGGTATGCTATACATCACACCCATTCTCAATCAAACATCAACAACATTTATTTCATATTTATGGTGGATATAAGCATAACATCATATTATTGATCATTCCACACCACCATATAACACACCATGAATATTCTAAATGCATCAAAGCATGTTGCCAAAACACATCACCAATACCATACATAACATTATAATTCTTTATAGCATTTCAAGCAAGGGAAACATGCATATTGTCATATATGATGATCAACACTATTCTACTCATGCATTTAGAATATAAAGACTCATCTCCTACCTCAAGAGAAGAATTCTGATTGATACTACATACCCGTCTCGCCATTCGGAATAGGTCCTACATTGATATACATGTAAAACCCCAATCAATCAACTATTCAAAACACAAATTCAATTCTAATTGACCATTATTACATCTATAATTCATAACATGTATAGAACATGTTATAAACATCATTTTCATTATTTGTTAGGCTTTAGGAAGCCACATTCATTATATCTAGGGTTACCAATACACACTTTGAACCCCAACATTCACATAATTTCATTTATCAACACCTACACCCATTAATGACATGTATTCCTTCTTAAAACACACTCTTGAATCAACATTATTCATTTTCCCCAATTTCTCATAGTTAGGGTTTTCACCAAACCCAGCCACCATCATAAATGACCATCAATCTTTCATCTCCTACCAACGTAAATGCATCTACCATATTTATTTTATTCACATCATGCATTTATGATAACCCACACTAGGGTTCACACATTGAATGCTCTCCTTAAACACCCATTTATATACATTGCTCCCCCAAATCATAATAACATATATCCAAGGCCAAAAACTCAACAAAATGGTGAGTATAACTTACTTCACACCCAAAAACGAAATGGGTATTAAAGAGGGGGAGAGAGCTGTGAAAATGGGCGAGGGGAGGAAGAAGATTTCAAACTTCAATGCCCTCTTTCCAAGCTCCTTCAAATGAAAATGGAGAAGGATGAAGATAGTACCACCTTTGGTTAAGGTTTTTAAAAGATAAAGATGAAGAAATGGAGAAGAGAAATAAGAGAGGAAGAAGGAATGAAGTGTTTGTTGAGAGGACCCAAGAAACCAACGTGAAATAAAGAGAGGAATTGGGCTTTTGTGTTTTATTTTAACCCTCTCATTAAAGATTCATCATTTTGCCATAAACAGGATCTTTGCTTGAGCTCAATACTTTATCTAAAATTTATTCCGAGTACATATTCGGACTCCCATTAATATTCTCTACAGTCTTGACCAATATCATCTCAATCAAAGATACTTGGTCTGACACCCATATTTCAATTGGGTCAGTTTTTAACTTATTCGATCCTAATAAATCATCGACAGTCCCAAGAATCTTAATTTAATTAATTCCAATATTTTGGGTCATTAAATATTCCACATACAATTATTTAATATTAATTCCCCTAATTAATCCATTATTCTAAAATTTAGGATGTTACATATATCATAGACCTCTACAATGTTCATGAAGGGCACAAAACCAAATTCTCAAAGGAGAATTAGTGGTGAATTTATTTCCGAAGCCGTAGCTGATTTGGGAAGCTCCTGGAGAACCCTGTCGTAAATCGGGTATATCTTTAGGCTACCAAACTCAGATTATCGTAAATGATGTATCAAATTAAATAGAAAAGGAATATCTACAAACTTCATAAAGGGCTAAAAGGCCAATTCATGCTTTATAAATCCCAGAATTTAAAATACCATACTGATTCACGTTTTCCTAGTGGCAGGTTGTACTATGTTTAATATTTTTCGCATTTCTTCCTCGTATGACCATGAAATCGAATTATTCTTTCATCAAATTTTTTTAACTTAATTCCCTATAACTTTGATGAAGGGTATAAAGTCAAAATCCTCATCCATTTTGCCCAGAAGATTAATCATTGCATGAGACAATAATCCCATCACAACCTTACACTACTTTCGTATTTGGGCTATAACTTCCATTTCTTAATGAAAAATTTTGTGCCATATACCAAATTAAAAATAACAAAAAAATGTAGAACTTTTATGTTTGGCTCATTTTCAAAGTTGGCCCATAAAGACCCTTAAACTCACGCATAAGTTGATGCCCCAGAAGTGGACACCTCAGCTTTCATGCAACAAGGACCAATCAACTCTCACCCCCCAAGAGACACTTGTTGTCTCCAAAATAACTTCTTGTCTTGCAATATTCCTTGCTGGAGAAGGACTTGCTAAACAAGTTCTGACCTTAATCATTCATTTTTCAAAGTGTTAGCCATAGACATATGCTTGCTACAAGGGCCACATGCAAAGCTAATCAACTCCACTTAGAGTTTTTCCAAGATTCATTGTCCAAACTCTCTTCTCCACCATGGCAGCATCTCCACTTCTTCTCCTCTTCATTTCCTTTTCCTTCTTAATCACAAAAATAACCACCATCATCCACCTTTCCTCCTCCTTTCACAACCACACTTCACTACACCACCACCAACCACCATAATCTTTATTCTCCTCCTCCCTTTTCCTCTTGAACTGTGGCCACTCCTCCACCAAACAACCACCCCCTCTTAAATTTTCTTCAAGTAATGGGCTTCCAAAAAAACTCAACTTGGCTTCCCTTGTCTTAGTTTCCAAGACCGTGAGCATCACTTACCAAGATAAGGTGAGGTTTTGATTTTCTTACTCTTAAAACCTTTGTTTTCTTTTCTCTAGATTTCTTTACTTCCACGCATGCATTTTGGACTTTTTCCTTGCTGTTCTAGAAGCCCAAAACCATGAACCATTGCCCCCTCTCGGTTGATTGTTGGTTGTTTTTAGATTCGGGAGCAATCGATAACGATCAACGATGAAATGGCAAAGGATTCAGAGCGAATGACGGGCCATTAGTAACTAATTTCTTTTAACCAAATGAATACGTGGCTATTGTGATTTTCCAGTTACTGGTTGTGACCCCTTTTATGGTTGAAAAACTCTTGCATGATGATTTCTTAAAGTTCTAGGCATGATCGGGCGTGATCGGAAGCAATCGGGACATTTAACAATTTTTTTTTCAGTGAGCTCACCATTTTCTTCCTCCGAGACAGCCGCTGTCTAGCAAAGTATGGGGGTCTTTTCCTCATTAGATTGTATTTTTGGTTGTTCTATAATATTGCTTACGTATTCGGGGACCTCCATGTTAAATTTCGTTGTGATCCAACGGTTAGATTTTAAACCGTGAAGATTTTTATAACTAATGGTTAAAATTACTACATTTTTAAATTAATGGGTATTTTATAAATTTAATTGGCGTAACTTGGCGTTCACATACTCGGAGGGATTTTGAACTGGTCTGGACCGGGGTCTAGGATCCAGTGTGGGACCAACCACAAGATTATAGGTGTTTTTAGGGTTTGCACACCGGAACAGTATGTATCCGATGTATTAATCCGGTCTCTCAGTGGGAGAGGCCGGCCTTGTTGTCCTGGAGATCCTTCACACCAACGTTTCGCGTTGCAGGGGGGCGAAAGGTGGTGCCACCTGTGAAGATTCTCCGACGCTCAAGTTAGAAGAGTGTAAGAACTCAGTGAATGCTCAAGCGAAGTAATAGTAAAATTTGAGATAGAACAACGATACCTTGCATGTGTATTGAAATGAGCTATTTATAGTTGTACATGAGAAAATGAGTCGTTGGATACAGGTGAGTCCCCTAGCTCTGATAGCGTGTACATTATGTCAATCAGGGTGGCTCAGCACTCAGAATATGTCAGGAAGGTAGGTCAATTATCAGAGTACAATCCTCTAGGAAGAGGAGAGGATAATCACCTTTTCCGCATAATCTGCTGACACAACCACTTGCTTTCTGAGGCCATTGACGTGACATATTTTGCTACATACAGTATCTTCGCTGATAAGTTATTAGGGGCTCTTATCTTGCTGTGACTGAAAAGCCAACAGTTATGTAAATGTTCTGTGAAAATGAACAAAGATCTGTTATAGAGAAAATAAGTGAGGCAGTCGTGAGATGAGGACGGACGGCCAGACATCGGATATCCGGTGTGGTAAAGTTGAACCAGGACACCGGTTTTCCTTATATGAGGCCATTCTGATGTCACAAGATTAGGAGCCAGTATCCAGACCGGATCATCTGTCCCCTAGCTTGTATGAGGGACTGTTAAGTTGTTCATATGAGCTACACAACTCTAGAGAAGTCTGGATGCCGGTGGTACATTCTGGAAGGTCTCTAGAAGCTCTGTGGCGTCCGCTCTAATAAACGAGTGACCGCTCTTCTCGCGTTGCGTACAACAGATTCAGACAGCATGAAATAAATGATTGAAATCCCAAGGGTCTTTGAGAATCGAAACCCTTGGTATTCAAAAAGTGGTTGAAGGCATTAAATGTGCATGGCATGATTGGACAGTAAATGCGTTTTTTACACACGAGCCATCATTACCCAAGAGTGTAACCGTCGATTGGGCTTATTAGGCCTGGATTCAAACTGAATGGGGGGCCCATTTTGCCAAAATGTTTACTGAAACGTTACCATTTTCGCGCCCGTACGTGACGAAACGACAGAGTCGTTTTAATTTGAAAAGGTTGCGTTTTGATGCAAGCCTTGTGACCTTCGACGAAACACTGTGCCTCTTCGTTACCTATAAAAGGGACTCTTAGCAGATTTTGGAATCCACTCTTATTTTCAAGCTTAGTGAACCTCTGCTCAAATTTCTTTGGAATTTCTCTGTCGTCTTCAAACTTCTCAAAGATCTTCTTCCTTTAGGTAACCTCCCTTTCCTTCAACTCCTTGCAATTTTTGTTCATTCTATTTCCATTATGCGCCCTAGAGCAGGCCACGCTGGTCCTTCAAACAGGGGGAATTTTGGCTCTCGTGCCCCCCTTAGCCACCGTGGTGGGAGGATTCCAGCGAATCCTCCTGTGGCTGGGCCTCGTCGCTCAGAGAGAGCCGAAGCTTCTTCCTCACGAGCGTCCTCTTCTCAACGTCGCTCTGAGGTTCCCCTTCACTCGAGGGCTACCAGCCGCTCTGGTGAAGGGTCAAGTGCTGAAGGTTACCTCTCTGACGATGTTGCTTTTTACCACAGTACATACGCGTTCCACCGAGCCTGCACAACTATGGACCTTCCAGGACGTGGAAAAACACCAGTTCTCCGCTCTGCTGAAGGGTGTGTCAACGTTGTGGCACACCGGCTTGACTGGGAGAAACTTAACAGGGAGAAACCCTACTGTTGGGTGGAGGAGGAATTCCTAGAGATCCCTTCACACCATGCGAGTGAGGAGGAATGCACAGTTTCTTTCCGCTGCAAAATATATTCAGATAAAAAGTACAAGGCGCGATACGCTGTGCTGGCACCACGCCCCTCTGAGAGAGTGTGCCACAGCATCCCTGATGAGAGGTCGGTCTACATGTACGACTTCGTCTTCTTGAAGTTGGGAGTACGCTTCCCCATGAAGGAATTCCAGATGGCCGTCCTGCGCTTCCTAGACTGCGCCCCTACACAACTTCATCCCAATGGTTGGGGTCTAGTCCGGGCTCTGGAGGTTCTGGGGGAGCATTTCAACTTCTCCGCCACTGTGGCCAAACTGTTTCACTATTGCCAGGTGGTCCGCCGTGCTAATAAGAAGGGCGGCCTTGGGTTCATTACTCTCCGTAGTTACTCAAGGGTGATAAATTTCAAGTCTTATACGGAATCCACGAAGGTGGATGGACGCTCCTTCAAGCACTACTACACGCGGGTCCGTATTCAACCAAATAAGCCGGTCTTCTGGCGAAACAAGGAGGGATTTACCAAGTTTCCTCTCAGCTGGACGTACGAGCATTTTCTCCTTATGAGCCGTGCTTATTACACAGATGAGAGTGAACTCTCCTCTCACTCTGTTGAGGTCTTGAGCGCCATGCAGACGGCCTCGAAGACCCTCAAAGGATTTTCCAGCAGGCTCCTCTTGGCCGAGGACGACATCCAAAACGCCTACCTCCGTAATATCCGCTCTTACTCTGTCCGTATTGTATAATTATTCCGCTCTGATTATTTTTTCTTCTTATGTGCTAACTTGACCTTTCTTGTTTTGCAGAACAAATCGAAAGAGCCTGCCCAGAAATGTTGTCGTTAAGGACCATGATGGCTGACGATGATTCCTCCTCAGAGGAGAATGAGATCCAGGCGAAGAGGAACACCACCAAAACTCCCCTCATTCCCCTAACCTCTGTAGTGGGTGATGAGGTTCCACTCTTTGATGAGGAGGAAACAGAAGAACCAGCTGAGGCCATTGGAGCGGGCGACGAGGAGGCCGTCCCAGAGAAGAAGAGGAAAAAGAGGCATCTTGTAAAAAAGGCAGATCAAGAAAAGCCCTCCTCTGATGACCCTGTGAAGAAGCGTCAAAGGACGGTCGAAGAAACTGAATTGAAGAAGGACAAGGGAAAGAAACCCGTTCCTGAATCCTCCACCCCTTCTTCACAGAATGCTTCAGAGCCGGACTCTGGGAATGGTCTTCCTCCGGCGTTTGAGCCTCCGCGTGACTCCTTCCTCTCTCCTTACTTGTGGTTTCAGGGGTCCATGCCTCCCACTCTTCCAAAGGCACGATATTGCCTCCGCCCTTCCCTCGACGCTGCTGGGGTTCGAGGTGCTTGTAAGGCCGGGCGTTGGCAACTGGATGAACTGTCCGGCCTCCTTGATTCCCTGAGCGAGAAGGCAGATTACATGGATCAGGTTGAAAAACTTGAAACCGAACTCGCGGTGAAGGAGAAATGGGCGACCAAGCAAGCTGAAGTTCATAGGGGCGTGGAGTCAGAATTGAAGAAAACCAAAGAGACGCTCCAGAGGAAAACTGAAGAGGCAAGCCAAGTTCATTTTGCGAACAAGGCTCTAGAGCGGGAAGTTGCCGACCTCCAGAAGCAGAACAAATCCATACCCCTTCTTGAAGAAGAATTACAGCTAGAGAAGAAGAGATCGGCTAAGCTTGCTGACGATCTCAAAATTATGGAGGACGGTCGCAACAAAGACCTTGCGGAGTGGGAGAGCCTTCGGAAGGAGATGCAAACCCAAATTGAGGAACTCAAGAAGGGTGGTGCGAGTGCTGGGCCTTCAGAAGAGGATTTTGCCAAGGTTCAAAGAAGATTAGCTGCTGCGAAGGCCAAGGCTGCCAAAGCCTTGGAGATATGCAAAAATGTGGCGTATGAATCCTTCGGCCTGGCCCTTCGTCAAGTTTATTATCGTAACCCTGGAGTGAAGCTGAATCTGTACGGATTGGATCCGTTCTTCGAATTCCATGGGGGAAAACTTGTCGAAGTGCATAAGGACGGCTCGCACCATGAACCCCGTGCATCTCTGTACGAACTGCCGCCCCTTCCAGAAGGTCAAAGTATGGAGCCGACAACGTCCACCGCTGCCCCCGGAGCTGAAACGCAGGAAGGTGCCCAAACTGGAGCAGAGGACAAGATGGAGAAGACAGGAGTGCCTAGTGCGGAGGATCAGGCACCGGCCCCTTAATTTAAGCTTTATTCATAGCTGTGTACTCGGATCAGCTCCAGCTTTAACTATTTTGTAACCTGAATAATTTCTTGTTTTGGAAATAAAATTCACTGTTGCTTCTCTTCAACTGCTTGCGTCGAGTGTATGATTGTTGGATAACTTAGTGCTATACGAAACACTTTATTGTTTTTAATGCTTTATGAATCTGTTCTGTGTGGTTACCTAGCTGCTTAAAGTGTACTTATCACACCGGATTAAGATAACAAATTGTAACAAAGAAGCGACAATTAAGTTAAAGCATGCCCTGTCCCCAAGTGTAAGTACATTGGGGAATGGAAATTTTATCTCAAGAATTACCTTTTAATTTCTTAAAAAGATAGAAATGCTCATCTGTCCCCGAAGATGTAGAGTGGGTACGTTAGCGTTCAACCGCTCTGGGGTGGATATTCCACAATTGAGGATGGACATTGCCTTTGAATTTTAGTATAGCTTTGGCAAGGGTAAACTTTACGCCTTTCTCTTGAGGTTCGGTTTGGTCCTACACCTCAAGTCTTCACACGGTGTTCGGTTCGATCCTACTAACCGTACTTGGAGTTCGGTGCAATCCTACAATCCAAGCCTTCAACACGGGGTTCGGATCAGGGCTAATCCTGAACCTACTGCGCCCGTTACTCGGGGTTCAGCGTGGTTTTCTATATGAACCAGCCTACTGCGCCCAAGCCTTCGCATGGGGTTCGGTTTGTGGCCTTGAGGAAGGACCAGCCCTACAACCCATGTTGTCTTCAAATGGGGTTCGGTTTGTGGCCTTGAAAAAGGACCAGCCCTACAACCCATGTGGTCTTCGAATGGGGTTCGGTTTGTGGCCTTGAAAAAGGACCAGCCCTACAACCCATTCCACCTCAAGGAGTTACATCATCAAAACACACGATGTGTGATTGAGATCATCCGTCCTGAGGGGTCTTCATCAGTTCCTCGAGGAGTTATATCATCAACTACAGAATTGGTAGTTGAGTTCATCCGTCCTGAGGTGTATGCGTATTAAACTACGGCTATAAATCATAACACATAAGAAAAGTGAGAATGATAGGGCGGTTAAAATGTATTCTCATTAAAATTGAAAGTACATTACATGAAGAGCGTAGTTGGGGTCATGCCTCATTAAAACCTTCTTGAGAAAACCCAAAGGGAAAAAACTCAAGTAAGGAAAAAGAGTACACGCCGTCTTACCAACTAGCTGTAATAAGCACGTAAGTTCTGAGTGTTCCATTTGTTGTGGATTGGAGTTCCATCAAGTTCTTCCAACCGGTATGACCCTTTTCCAGTCACTTCAGAAACTCTATAAGGACCTTCCCACCTCGGTGCTAGCTTTCCTTGGTGAGCGAACTTATTCCCCACACTTGCCTTTCTCAAAACAAGATCTCCGGTGTTGAAAGCTCTGTACTGGACACGTTTATTATACCGGAGTGCTGCCTTTGCTTTTACTGCCTGATCTCTGACAAAAGCCTTTTCCCTTAACTCCTGGAGGACGTCCATTTCTGATGCCAAATTGGCGTTGTTATCTTCAGCTGAAAAATACTCCACACGAGCCGATCTTGTTTGTAGCTCCACTGGAATCATCGCCTCAACTCCGTATGTCAGCCGGTATGGGGATTCGTTAGTTGAAGAATGAGGCGTAGTGCGGTATGCCCATAAAACATGACATAGCTGGTCGGTCCATCCTCCCTTTGCTTCTCCCAGACGCTTCTTCAACCCCTTTAACACTTCTCTATTGGCTACCTCCGCTTGTCCATTGGTTTGGGGGTGTTCAACAGACGAAAATATCTGGATTATCCCCAGTCCTTCAAGCAAATCCGTGAACTTTTTGTCTGTAAACTGGGTGCCATTGTCAGTCACAATCCGCCCTGGCACCCCGAATCGAGCTATGACATTTTCATACACGAAACGTCTTATTCGCGCAGAAGTGATATGCACTACTGGTTCTGCCTCGATCCACTTGGTGAAGTAGTCTACCCCCACGATCAAATATTTGATACCTCCTGGCGCAGTGGGGAATGGACCCAAAATATCAAGACCCCACTGGTAGAACGACCAAGGTACAACAGATAAGGACAGCTCTTGGGCCGGTGTATGGTGGAGATTGGAGAATTTTTGACAAGCGTCGCACTTCCTAACAAAATCTGCAGAATCCTGCTTCACAGTGGGCCACCAATATCCAGCCCTCAGGACTTTTCTCATTAAGCTTCGGCCCCCAGCATGGTGCCCACATTGCCCCTCGTGCACTTCCTCCAAAACCGCTTGAACCTCGTCCTCTCTCAAACATAAAAGATATGGGACAGAGAATCCCCTTTTGTAGAGAACACCATCGACCATAGTAAAATATGGCAGCTCCCTCTTCACTCGTCTCCTCTCCTTCTCATCAGTGGGAAGTTGACCATCAGCCAGATAGCGAATATAGGGGATGACCCAAGAATCCTCATATGGATAGCTCACCATGACAGCATTCAGAGAAGGGTACAAAGGTATGCTGGGTGATGTCAAAGTGCTTTGAACTACCGTTGTTGTGCTGCGGGGCTGCTTTGTACTTGCAAGTCTTGACAAGATGTCCACCCTGGTGTTTTCCTCTCTGGGCACATGTTTGAACTCTAAAACTTCAAATCTTCCCTTCAACTCATTAACACAATTCAAGTACAATGAAGTTGCGGCTCCTTTGCTTGGTACTCCCCCTGGATCTGCGAAATCACCAATTGAGAATCACTGCACAGTATGACTGCTGATGCTCCGATGTCAATCGCCGCACGAAGACCGGCTAAGCATGCTTCGTATTTAGCCTGGTTGTTGGAGGTTTTGAAATTGAATCGGAGGGAAATTTCTAGGTGCACACCATCATCACTTTCTACCACAACACCTGCTCCACAACCTTTGCTATTCGACGATCCATCAACGTAAATGGTCCAATGCGCTCGAGGAGTGGAAGGGTCCGCCCCAGTCATCTCCACAACAAAGTCAGCCAACACTTGCGCCTTGATGGCTCCTCGAGGCTCATACGAAATTTCAAATTCAGACAACTCGATAGACTATTTTATCATTCTCCCGGCGAGGTCGGGCTTGCTGAGCACTGAACGGAGAGGTAAATCCGTTCTAACTAGTACTGGGTGTGCATGGAAATAGGGCCTCAAACGTCGTGATGCCCACACGATTGCTAGAGCAGCTTTCTCAATCTTCTGATACCTTCCTTCCGCTCCCTGAAACGTCTTACTAGTGAAATACACCGGCCTCTGCCCTTCAGGGGTTTCTTTAACCAAGGCCACGCCTAGGGCCTCATCAGATATTGCTAAATACAAGATCAACGTCTCACCAGGATCAGGCTTAACTAGTATCGGTGGACTCGAGAGAATGGCCTTGAGTTGCTGGAAGGCTTGTTCCTGCTCCTCTCCCCATTCAAAACTCTTGTGTTTCTTCAACGCCTTATACAAGGGAAGGGATCTGTGAGCCATCCTGGGCATGAAGCGAGCCAGTGCGGCTACCTTCCCATTCAATGATTGGACCTCCCTCAGGCTCTTGGGGCTCTGTATATCCAGGATTGCTTGACATTTCCCAGGGTTAGCCTCAATGCCCCGTTGGGTCAACATGAATCCCAAGAATTTCCCAGCTGGAACGGCAAAGGTGCACTTTAAGGGGTTTAATCTCATGTTGTACTGTCGAAGCCTAGTGAAAACTTGGCGCAGATCTTCAATGTGGTCTCCTCCAGTGGGCGTTTCAGCTATAATATCATCGATATAAACTTCGACCAGCCTGGTGTGCATACCTTCAAAGACTTTGTTAATCATGCGCTGATAGGTAGCGCCGACATTCTTCAATCCAAAAGGCATGACGGTGTAGCAGAAAACACCGCGGTCATTGATGAAGGCAGTTTTCTCTTGGTCTCCCTCCCACATCGGAATCTGGTTATACCCCGAATAAGCATCCATGAAACTGAGGTACTGGTAACCAGATGAATCATCCACCATGCGATCAATGTTGGGCAGGGGATATGGATCCTTGGGGCAGCAACGGTTAAGATCCATATAATCTGTGCACATTCTCCATTTGCCATTAGCTTTCTGCACCATAACCACATTAGAAAGCCAAGAAGAGTAGCGTATCTCCCTTATAAAGCCTGCTTTCAACAACTCCTCTGTCTACTCACAAGCTGCCCTTTGCTTCTCCGGTCCCAACCTCCTCTTCTTCTGGGCCACCGGTCTTGTTTCAGGGTATACGGCAAGCTTGTGGCAACAGAAATCAGGGTCCATCCCAGGCATGTCTGCTGTTGTCCATGCGAAAAGATCCTTGAACTCCTGCAGAAGGGCTAATAAGCGTTGCTCCATAGCAAACTCCAGCTTATCATTGATGTGCGTGACCTTCTCTGGGGAATCCCCTAAGACAACATCCCTGGAACCACCATCCGGTGTGGGCTTAGAGGGATTGAGTGGATCAATCTTCAATTCCGCTCTGGGGTCCAGATCAATTAGACTGACAGACCCTGCCGCTGTTCCTCCGTCGTTCAGCTTCCTCTTCTTGTTGAATGCTTCCAACTTGACCATGTTGAGGCTCAAGTTATAACAATATCGAGCCATCTCCTGATCACCACGGAGAGAGGATACACCGTTGTCCTTGTCAATGAATTTGATCAATAGGTGAGGAGTGGATACGATTTCTTCCATCGCATTCAGTGTGGGACGGCCTATGATACCGTTGTATGGGGATTCCACATCAATCACCAGAATTCTAGACTTGACTGTTCTTGCTCCAGGCTCTCCTTCAAAGGAAATCAGAGTGTCAAGATACCCCTTGGTGGGTTGCTTGGCTCCATTAAACGCTGTGAGTTCTTGCGTGTAAGGTTGTAAATCTGCATCATTGAAACCCATTGGTTTGAAACAATTATAAAAGATAACGTCACAAGAACTTCCCTGATCGATGAGGATCCTCTTGACATCCTTGTTGGCTATGACTGCCACAATAACTACTGCATTATCACCTCCTGGAATTGTTGGGCCAAAATCATCATCAGTAAATGACACCGTCGGAGCTGCCATACCGTCCCTGAAAGGACGGTTATCCCTTGGTTTGCCCTGGACAGATAGAATCATCGTGTGGTGATTCTTCCATGCTGTGATTGATGCTCCTCCTCCCGCAAATCCTCCAGCTATCATCTCAATCACTTCTCGTCTGCCCTGCCTCTGCTGCTGGGGCATGTTACTTTGTTGGGCATCTCCAGCAATCACTACTCCCTTCTGCTTTTTGGCTGCAGTGAACTTCCTTGCTGGATTACGTGCATTGTCATCTTCGTCATCAGGATCTCTACTCCTTTTTTCCATCCTCTGAGGCTCGTCTACAGATTTCTCCCTGAACAGATACTACTTCAGCTTTCCTTCCCGAATGAGAGTTTCCACCGTATTCTTTAATGCCTTGCACTCGTCAGTATTGTGTCCTGTCTGTTCGTGGAAAGTGCAATACTTACGTGGGTTACCACCCCTCTTGACTGGGGCTGGTTTCCTTATTCCAAAGACGTTCAACGTTGGCCAACCAACCTCCCTCATGATTTGTGAATGCCTGGTGTTTAACGGAGCATAGTTGTCGAACGATGATACACGCCTATCTCGTGGATGCGGGCGAGCGTTTACAAAGTCTTCTCTAAAGGCATGCTTCTCTGGCCTCACTCTCTCCTTT
The DNA here is from genome assembly GCA_037962975.1 of Clitoria ternatea. Classification (NCBI taxonomy): domain Eukaryota; kingdom Viridiplantae; phylum Streptophyta; class Magnoliopsida; order Fabales; family Fabaceae; genus Clitoria; species Clitoria ternatea. The sequence goes on from CM075672.1 coordinate 82,274,441, forward strand.
TCTCTCCGTGGCTGCTGAGTGGGTGCTGAAGGCTTCATTCTTGTTGCAGTTGCCTCTAGATGCATCTCTATGCCCACGTACTTGGAAGCTTTCCTTCGAAACTCCTCGAAGGTTGTTGGGGGGCTCTTTGCCAAAGATAGGGCAAAGGCTGAACCAGGCTGAAGAGCTTCCACCACAATATGAAGTTGTATGGCCTCCGTGAGGTTGGGGACCAAAGCTGCCTCCTTATAAAACCTTTTTAAGAACTCCTTAAGAGTTTCAGTTTCTCCCTGCCTTATCTGGGCCAGGGTGTGAGAAGTTCTTGGGATATCCCTAGAGATGACGAAATGGCTTTCAAATGCAGCAGCCATTTCCTCCCAAGAGTCTATAGATCCTGAGGGTAAGCTCTTAAACCAGCTGAGAGCCTCCTCCGTCAGCGTTCTTGGGAACATCCTACACATAACATCTTCATATACTCCCAAATACATAGCTTCATACACATAAGCATCCAAATGCTTAGTGGGGTCAGTTTCTCCATTATACTTCCCAATCGACAGTGGCTGAGTTGTTTGCAAATGTTTCGGGATGGTAACATTCATCAGCCTTCTTGAGAAAGGGACACTGAGCTTGTACGTCCCTGAAGTCACCACCGCCTGCTCCCTTCTCCTGGTACTGACTCTATCCCCAGAGTCTTGAGTCTGCTCTCTCTCTTCATACGTAGGGATCTTCGAATACTGGAGGGTTGTAGATCTATCCCTCACTGATGCATGATGAGCATCCTCTGCATGGGACGCTGCCCTGTCCCCAGCTCCTCCTCTCTCCCGTTTCAACTCCATCAGCTCCTCCCTGAGTTGCCTGATAACCTCATCGTGAGGGTCAGGCGTTTTCACTTGCACCATCCTCCGAGTTTGAGTTACAGGAGACTCAAAGACAAGTCTCCTTCCAGTCTGTTGATGGGTCACATCCTCCACGTGACCATCAACGAAATCTCTCCCATCACCTTCCATCATGACAACCAAACTTCTGCGAAAATGGGAATAACTCTAACGAGTCCCACTGGGCGTGCCAATGAACTGGTCTGGACCGGGGTCTAGGATCCGGTGTGGGACCAGCCACAAGATTATAGGTGTTTTTAGGGTTTGCACACCGGAACAGTATGTATCCGATGTATTAATCCGGTCTCTCAGTGGGAGAGGCCGGCCTTGTTGTCCTGGAGATCCTTCACACCAACGTTTCGCGTTGCAGGAGGGCAAAAGGTGGTGCCACCTGTGAAGATTCTCCGACGCTCAAGTTAGAAGAGTGTAAGAACTCAGTGAATGCTCAAGCGAAGTAATAGTAAAATTTGAGATAGAACAACGATACCTTGCCTGTGTATTGAAATGAGCTATTTATAGTTGTACGTGAGAAAATGAGTCGTTGGATACAGGTGGGTCCCCTAGCTCTGATAGCGTGTACATTATGTCAATCAGGGTGGCTCAGCACTCAGAATGTGTCAGGAAGGTAGGTCAATTATCAGAGTGCGATCCTCTAGGAAGAGGAGAGGATAATCACCTTTTCCGCATAATCTGCTGACACATCCACTTGCTTTCTGAGGCCATTGACGTGACATATTTTGCTACATACAGTATCTTCGCTGATAAGTTATTAGGGGCTCTTATCTTGTTGTGACTGAAAAGCCAACAGTTATGTAAATGTTCTATGAAAATGAACAAAGATCCGTTATAGAGAAAATAAGTGAGGCAGTCGTGAGATGAGGACGGACGGCCAGACATCGGATATCCGGTGTGGTAAAGTTGAACCAGGACATCGGTTTTCCTTATATGAGGCCATTCTGACGTCACAAGATTGGGAGCCGGTATCCAGACCGGATCAGATTTTATCATGATAGCAGTCGTAACGAATAAAAAAGAATTAGGAATTTAAGTGTTTAGGCGGGCTCCGTTTTATTCGATTTGGTTGTATTATTATTATTATTTAAATTTTACAGTAATAATATGTAATTTATAACTTGTTTCTGGTAAGCCCCGCTATTAGTAATTAAATTATGGCCACATATCCCTGGGAGTGTTTGGACGATGTTACACTTTTTAGGAAAATTTACCGACCGGACAGTTCTGACGTTTTATCTCACTAAGTTTTAAAAAGTGGAATTGTCCTTAATATTTTATAAAGTTTTATGAAAGATGATTAGATAAGTTAATTGATTTTGAGAAGTGGAAAATTTTACATAAAGAGGTTTATCGACAAATGACAAAGTTAGGCCCAATAGGTTTTGTGAACTAAGAATAAGCGAAAATTTTTGGAAAGTAAGGAATGCTAGAATTTAGAAAATAAACGTAACAAATTTTAGTAACTAAATTTAGTGACCAACTAAGAAGAATTTTAAAATAGGATTTTAATAAGCTAAGTAAAGAAAAAGGGAGATAAAAGGAATTTTGATGCGTTATAAAGAAATGGAAATTCAGTTTTAAGAAAAATTAGTGACCAATTTTAGTGACCACTTGAAGTAGAATAAAAAGTGACTTAAGGGATTAAATGAAATTAATTTGGCAAAAGAAATTTGAGTAGGAAATGAATATTTGGGGTTAAATATTTTAATGGCTTAAATAGGCTAAGAATAAAAAGAAATGGATAGCTAGAGTCTAACTTGGAGTAAGTTATAGGAAAGGATCTTAATAAATTAATTAGGGAGAGGTTCATGCACCTAAAGAAAATAGATTTAAAATTTGGAATTCTAATAAAAGATAATGATGTTAAGAGTGTTAGAAACCTAGATGACCATTAAAAAGTAGGAGAAAAGAAATAAAGGAGTTTTTATACATAGAAATATTCGCTATATAAGAAAAGATTTTTGGACTTAGACTTATAATAAAAAGGGACAAGACTTATTAATTAAATGGTGACTTTCAGTAACTAAGTAAGAATTTACTAAGGAGACATAATTCTAGGGCATGATATACAAGATATAGATGAAGAATTAAAATTTGGACTTGAACTAAGTAATAACAAGAAGTAGAATAAATTAGATGACAACTTTTAGTGACTAAAGAAATAAAATGGCTAAGTTCATATCATAGAGTTTAGAGCGACATCTAAGTTCTTAAGCCATAAATCAACACCATAAGAAGTAAAATTTAGGAAACAAATTAGTTAATAAGGGGAATAAAGAAAGAGGTGCAAAAAGATAAGTAGTCATGAATCTCGAAAGAACATTACTAAATTGATAATTATACATAAAGAATTAGTGACCCTCTTAGTGACCAAGGAAACGGGTCATTCGGCTAATAAAATTTAGTTGGATCAGTAAAGGAAAATCAACAGTGAGACCACTTGACGATGACTAAAGGGTTCATAATTGGACCTTAGGAGATTAATTGAGTAAAGAGATAATCATACCTAATTAAAGGATAATTGAAAGTTTCATAAAAGAACTAAATTAACTGACAATATGCCTTTAATAACGAACTAAATTAAGGGAATGCTAATGACGTAAACTAGATACACGATAAGGATATAATGAGAATGCTTATATAAGTAAAACTTTAGTGACGTTAAAAATGCAATAACTTGTTAAGACACGGTAATGATAGATACTGATATGTATAGTATGTGGTGTGTCTGGTGATTATTGTGTAATGGTTTCTTAGTACAATGGATACTACATGCAACATGGTACTCGTTAATTGGCTAATATTATTAAATGTGTGAGTGTAAATTATTGTGTACATGGATATATGTGTGTTAGTTATGTAATGTACATATGTGATAAAATATGTGATAAGTGTGATATGATGACATGTGTATGGAATACGATGTGGTAGAAATGCTTAAAGAGTATCATGAGTTAACAAAATGAATGATTGATGAATAACACTTGTATGATGCATTAAATAAATATGTTGAAATAAATAAGAAAAGAATGAATGAAGAAATATCTCAGTGGGTATCTTGAGATGAATAAAGTTTTAAAATGATGTGATAAGAGTAGATCGGATCAGATGTGATGATGGGCGTTGTAGCGCCAACATACCTTTTGGTTTTTTGGAAAATGTGAAATCTTGTTTCATTTCTAAGTGTCGGGTAAGACCGTTATGGATTAAGGAATTTTGAGAAAACAAAGAAAGAATTAATTGAAATAGACCCAATGTTAGAAATGAAATGGAGTCATTGAAAGGACCCTAACAATGACTAGTAAAAAGAAATTATGTGTTGTGTGCATCATACATGGAGGATAAGGGTGATGGATGAGAAACTCCCTAGAGCATAACAGTAAGGGGTACACTAAAGAATCTACCGCGCCTCGATACTTGAGGGCAGTCTAAGGAGTATATCAAAGGCGGGAACTCCAATGGCTCGGATTCACTCCCGTCGCCAGACATCTCATGGAAAACTCTGATATACTTCAACAAGAGGCGAGATTTTCTATGGCCGTGGAGTGCCTGTTTTGTTGAGATGTGTGATTGGCCATTTTGATGATAGGGTTGTGTGTCCTTACCCATTTGTGAAAACTAGAACAAGGAGAGCTTTGGTCGCTCTAGTGGACAGGAAGGATAAGGCGGGATTGGTACTGATTGAGATTGAGAAGGAGGAGATGGGTCCACATGCATCATAATGATTAATAAAAGATTTGAAATAACCAAATGAACTCATGCATTACACCATTGTATTGATATTGTGACTACTCGTTGTTTGAATATGATTGTATAGATCTTAGTAATCTTGGAAGGTGAATGGGAAAGTGAGAATGGTCAGCTAAGATCAAGAGTGGTGAGATAACTTAGAATGTATCATAGGGACCCCAAGGAGAGTGGGAGGGATTCGATCCTGGATTGTTTGAGTTGTATCATAGAGACACCTTCCCGATTGTTGTGGAGGTGAAGACTCACCCTTACGCTAAATTTTTCCAGACATCGTAAGGATGGACACAGACATTGCATCGAGGATCAGTTGGACTCTTCTGGGCCAAACACAAATAGAATAGGTTGAAATTTATTTTATTTCATGGGAGCCTGCGTGCCCCTTTACTTTCAGTATGTACAGTTGCTATTACGACCATGTATCATATATGACTACGTTGTATATAACGTGTATCTGTTCCACCAAGTTTCTTTGTAAAAAAAAACTTTCATATTTTTCTAAAACTTGTAACCCCTCAGTTGACCAGGATAATCTAGTGGAAGGGATTGTCCTAGTTAACCGAGGGTGTTACATAAAGCCTAAATCAGAAGATTAATAGACAACCGGTGAAATCAGACAAATGGAGATAAATGCCAAGGCCAGATTTCTGCTTACTTGTGCTCTCAGTAAATTTGAGTACAATAAAGTATTTAGCTACTAGACAGCTAAAGAAGTCTGGGATACTCTTCAACGTAATTATGAAGGCACCTCTAATGTTAAAAGGTCTAAGAAGATACCGTTAATCAAATAGTATGATACATTTAAGATGGAGGAACATGAGTTAGTAGATCAAATGCTTGGAAGATTCCAAAGTCTACTGAATGAACTCAAGGCTCTTGGAACCACTCTCTCTATCGAAGACATCAATGTTAAGCTTCTTAGAAGCTTTCTTAAGAGGTTTAATGCCAAATGTTCTACATTGGAAGAAGCTAAAGATCTGAGCAGTTTCTCTCTAGATGAGTTACTTAGAGTTCTTAGGGTGCATGAGCTAAAGCTAAATAGAAGGAAGTCAACAAGCCTTTCTCCTAAAAGAACATTGCCTTAAAGTCTAATGAGTCAAGAAGAAAAGCCAAACCATTGAAAGCTGAGGAATCCTTAAGTTCTGATCCAGAATCTGATGAATCAGGTACTGACACTAATGAAGAACTGGCTGTTGTAACCAAGAGATTCCATAAACTACTAAAAAAGAAGAAGTTCAAACCTGAAAAATTCCAAAAGAAGGACTACAAAGGTAAACATCAATTAAAATTCAAACTAACAAGTTTACTTTTGAATGTTTCAACTATAGGAAACCCGGTCATATAAAAGTAGAATGTCCTCTTCTAAATAAAGACAAGAAAGTCAAAAAGAAGAAGAAGAGGTTTCCTAAGAAACAAAAAGGATTAATAATTTAGGATGATAAAGATTCATCAAGCTCTGAAGAGTTTGAAGAAGAGATAGAATCTACACAAATCCATCCCATGGCAAATGAGGAATTAGATTCTGAAGCAAGCTCCAGTGACTCAGATACTGAGGATGTGAGTTATTTTGAACTAAAACGAAATTTTGATTTGTTGTTTAATGATTTCTCTAAGCTTTTAAAGAATTTCAAAAAATTGAAATTAAAGCATGTTGACATGGTTAGCTAGTTTGAAAATCAAATTTCTAAACCACAAGAGAATCTTGACAAAGACTCATTGAAAGAAATGGAAGAAAATGAAAAGATAAACTTAGAAGAATTAAGCAAACTCAAAAAAGAAAATGTTACTTTGAAAATAGATTTTGAAAAATCCAAGAGCTGCTGCAATTCTTAAAGTGAAGAAATCATTAATTTGCAAAAGTAAGTTAGCTCTCTTACCTCAGACTTGAGTAAGTTTGTAAACAGTACTAAAAACTTGAACATACTATTGGGAAAGTCCCATGGTAATTGAAAAAAGCCAGGTCTGGGATATGTAGAGGAAAATGATTTCAGGCAAACTTCATCTCCTTCATTTACTTCAAAGAATCTAAAACATGTCAAGTGTAATTATTGTAAGAAGCATGGTCACTTAATCAATGATTGTAGAAAAAGAAAATGAAGAAATGAGAAAATTACTAATAATGCAGGACCTAAAAGAATATGGGTAACAAAATCATTGATTATCCCATTTGTAGATATGCTTAAGGACAAAGACAAAGCCTCTGCACTGGTATCTAGATAGTGGATGCTCACATCATATGACAGGAAGAAGGTCTATGTTCCTAGACCTGGAGTAGTTTAAAGGTAGAACTGTCACTTTTGGAGGAAAACCAGACTAGAAGAATCATTGGGTCTGGTAGAGTGGTAAAATTCCTTCACCTATTATTGAAAATGTATTTATTATTGAAGGTTTAAGACATAACCTACTGAGCATTAGTCAATTTTGTGATAGTGGGTACAAGGTCTCCTTTAACAAAAATAAGTGTATTGTCATCAACCATGATGGAACCACACTCTTTAATGCCAACAAACATCACAACCTGTACAAGGTTGACTTGAATGAACTAAATGACCAGAATGTAACATGCTTGTTTTCAAACTCTCAAGAAAAATGGATCTGGCATAAAAAGCTTGGGAATATAAGTCTAAAACACATTTTAAAACTTCACAAAAAGGATATTGTTAAAGGATTATCAAAGATTTCCTTTAACAGCTCCTTACCTTGTAAGGCATGCCAGAAAAGGAAATAACACAAATCGTCTTTTAAGAACAAGGATGTTGTTTCCACCACTAAACCTCTAAAACTGTTACATTTAGATTTATTTGGTCCATCTCAAGTGCAAAGTCTGATAGGAAAGAAGTATGGGTTTTTCATTATTAATGACTACACAAGAATGACATGGGTATACTTTCTAATTCACAAGGATGGGTCTATAGAAGTATTTAAGATTTTTTGTAAGAAAATCTAGAATGAGAAAGGTTTCTGTATTGGTACAATGAGAAGTGATCATGGCAGAGAATTTGAAAATGAAATTTTTGAAAAATTATGCAATAAGTCTGACATAACTTAGTTTTTCTTCTCCAAGACCACCTTAACAAAATGGTGTGGAAAGGAAAAATAGGTCTCTGTAGGAAATGGCTAGAACAATGCTTAACGAAAATAATCTTCCAAAATATTTCTGGGAAGAAGCTGTGAGTACTTCTTGTTATACTCAAAATAGGATCCTTATCAGACCAATACTGAATAAAACTCCTTATGAATTATGGAAAGAAAGGAAAACCAACATCTTATATTTTAACTCATTTGGATGTACTTGTTATATTCCAAACACTAAGGATCATCTTAGAAAATTTGATTCTAAGTATGACAAAGGAATATTTATGGGGTATACAACCACATTGAAATCTTATAGAGTATTCAATACTCGAACTCAAACCATTGAGGAATCTATGCATGTAAGATTTGATGATCTTCAAAAGACTGACAAGAGACTGGTAGATCTAGAGTCTGATGATGTAAGAATACTACAAGAGCTTGAGCATGAAAAGCAAGGAACAGACCCTGATCAACCAGAACCAGCTGAACATAGAGACAAAGAGCCTGAACAAAATCAGTCATCCGTTGAACCAGGAAAGCCAAGGACTGGAAGTTCAAGGCATATCATCCTTCAGACCTCATTATTGGAGATCAAGCAGCTGAAGTTAAAACCAGATCTAGTCTTCATAGCCAATCCTCAATTGCTTTAGTTCCAAAATTAGAACCAAAGAACATTATAAATGCTTTAGAAGATACTGATTGGATTATTGTCATGTAAGAGGAACTAAATCAGTTTGAAAGGAACAAAGTATGGATTCTGTATGTACCACTGATAAATATTAAAATAAGTATTGATTTCATGGTTGATTTGAGCTAAAATTCTCAAGATTTGAAGCAAGTTAATAAATAAGATAAATAATTAAGCATGAATTCTCTTTTTAGTGATAGCCCTGTATAAAAGAAAAGTTTTGTTCAAAAACACTTGTAAAGTGTAGGAAATCCAAGTTAGGAATCATGACTAAGTCTGAGCAAAAATGAAGTTAAACCAAGCACCAGTAACTCCCACGCTTAAGCGAGGAAGTCATGAAGAAAAGCCCACGCTTGAGCGTGGCAGCATGTATCTAAGCATGCCATGAAGAAGGGCTCACACTTGAGCAATGTAGAAAGAGCTCAAGTGAAATCAAGCCAGTACGCAACAGGTCCCCTCACGCTTAAGCGTGAGTGGGCACGCTTGAACGTGACAAGAACAAATGGCCCATGCTTGTCCTTAGGCTTAAGCAGATTTGAAAGTAAAACAATGAAATAGGACATCCATGCTTAAGCATGACTTTATGGAGCTTAAGCGTGACCACGCTTAAACCAGAATATCTCACGCTTGAGCGTGCTCGATGAAGGATGGGCACTAAATTTTCTATTGACCAATGGTGCGATCCCAACTCATCCACTTTCGCATGTCTCTGACGACTCCTGCAACACCACTCAGCAAGTTGGAGTACGCTTAAGTGTAACAAAGGGAAGTTTAGTGTAACTCCTCTATAAATAGAGCAGAAGAAGAGAAAGGAAGGCATCTAATTTTTAGTTCGTTCATTAACATTCAAATTCACTTTTCTCTCTTATATTTATTTCTTTCCCATATTTTGAGTAAAAATACAAGGCATGAGTAGCTAATTTCTTCATTGGGATTGGTTGTAATCCATTCAAACCCCAAGTAATGCTGCTGTAAGTTTTTCATTTGTATCACAAGATTTGATAGTTTTTGTATTTTATGTTGCACTTAATGCGTGAAAGTACTTGATCACTATTTTCTTGTCTTTGGTTTTCTTAAGTATATTGGGAAATAACTTTTGAGAGCAGATCTAAATGAAATACTTGTTGTAAGTAGATGACCAGGGATGGTATCTAATACAATAAACGTCTAAACAATCGATCATTAATGCTGGAATGATTTCAAGGTGACTGAGGGATTAGCAGGTTGAAATCATTCTTATAAATTTTTTAGTCGAGGGATCGATGCAAATGACTTTGATTGTGATGTAAAAATTATCATTTTAAGTTATATACATGCAAAGTTACATAGCTTACGTAAGGTGAGAGGTGATGAAAAACCAATCCCAGTTTTTCAAATCTAATTTTTACCAAAACTCATCACTGCTGTTATTTACATTTATTACTTTCTCTTAACCATTTTAATTAGTATCTTTTTCAATAAACCAAAACAAACTTCTTGTCAAATCAATTCAAGAACTAAGATCTTCAAGCTAACACCTCCTCAGTGGAACGACAACCCTTTTACTACAACTACTGTATTTAAACTTGGCACAAATCCTTCATTGAAGCTATATTATGCAAACTTGATTCTTTAATTGAACACTTTACTTCTTTTATATACTAAGAATCATTACCAAGTATATGATACCAAGTAAATTGTCTAACAAGTTTTGGCACCGCAGCCAGGGAGGTGATTCAAGTTTAAAAATCTAAGCATTTGAATTGATAAGACGTTGTGAATAATTTCTGTTTTATGTGTGGTAACCTTACTAGAATAAGTGCTTGATTTATGATTTTGAGAGGACAGGGACCAAAGAACAACTTGCTTTTGATCCAGAAATAGATAAGCTCCTCAAGAAGATCAAGAAGAAAGTAAAGGAAAAGCAAAACTTCCACACAGGAGAAACTTCTTCCTTAACACAAGCTGAAAAAATAGCGGATGACAATAGCAACAATCAAAATCCACCTAGAAAAACACTGGGAGACTATGCATTACAACAAGGACCCAGACATTATTCAAGCATTGCTATTCCAAATACAATAAGGGCCATAGAAATGAAACCTGCTTTTCTTAATTTAATTAGTTCCCACCAATTCCATGGAATGACAAGTGAAGATCCATATACTCACTTGGCCACATTCTATGAGTTAGTTGGAACTATGGGTTTTGAACAAAAAGTAATTAAAGCTGCATATATAAGATTGTTTCCTTTCTCTTTAGCAGGTAAAGTAAAAGAATGGCTCCAATCCTATCCAAATCAAAGCCTGAATAGTTAGGACACAGTGGAAGAAAAATTCTTGCAAAGATTTTTCCCCCCATCTAGATTCATCAAGGCTAAGTCAGACATAACAACATTCAAACAAGGCCAAGATCAACCTTTCTGTGAGGCATGGGAATGTTTTAAGTCACTGCTGAGGAAATGCCCGAATCATGGTTCAGAAGATATTTCCCAACTAAATATCTTTTACAGTGGATTAAGAGCAAATACCAAAATGATATTAGATATAGCGGTAGGAAGTACCATGATGACAATGGATACCGAACAAGCCACAAGAATCATTGAAGCACTATCCTCCACAAACTACCAAGCCCAACATGATAGAACTCAAGTCCAAAAGAAAGGAATATTGGAGCTAAATACATAGATGCCATTCTAGCTCGAAACAAGATTCTGGCCCAACAAATTGAAGCTCTCACACAGCAAAGGCAAAACTCTCTCAGCAGTTACATGCAGTGCAAACCTCTGCAGGCAATCAATAATCACAATTGAAATGTGATTTTTATGGAGGTGATCATCAGAATGGACACTGCCAAGGAGAACAACCTGACAAATCCATTCTCTATATGAACAATCAAGGTAAGCATGGTAATTTCAATAACAATGCTTATTCTAACAATTTTTCATAGGGATGGAGGAATAATCAAAATGGTGGATGGAAACAAGAAGCAAGCACATCCAATAAGCAGCAAACATACCAACAAGGATCTTCTTTAATGGAAAGAACTTCTAGACTTGAGGGCACCTTGGAAAAGTTTATGCAAGCTTCTTTGGCAAATCAAAAGAACACTGAGGCATCTATTAGGAATTTGGAGATGCAAGTGGAATAACTAGCTCGCCAAATTGCTGAATAACAAAGACCTCAGTATGGAGCCAACACTGAGCAGAATCCTAAGGAGCAATGCAAAGTTATGGTAACCCACAGTGGAAAAACAACAAGATGTAAGTTGAGTAAAAAAGAAAAAGAGGAAGAAGAAATGTTAAGAGAAAAAGAAAAAGAAAAAGAAAAAGAGAGTGAGGGTATAAATATAAATAAAGAAAAAGAAAAAGAGAAAAATAAAAAGAGTGAAAATGAAAAAGAAAAGGTAAGAGTTGATGGAGATATTCCATAGATAAAGAGTGTGCCTTATCCTAAAAATCCTTCTAAGCGTGATAAGGAAAGGCAATTCGCAAGATTCATGGGCATCTTCAAAAGATTACAGATTAATGTTCCATTTGTGGAAGCCATGGAGCAAATGCCTATGTATACAAAATTTATGAAAGATTTGCTGACAAAGAAAAAGAAATTTTTAGAAGAAACAGTAGAGCTATAAGCAGGATGTAGTGCTATCATTCAAAATGCACTACCTCAAAAATCCAAAGATCCAGGAAGTTTTAAAATTCCTGTCACCATTGGAACTCTTCTAGTAGGAAAAGCTTTGTTGGATCTTGGGGTAAGTATCAACTTGATGCCACTATCCGTGTTGAAAAGAATAGGGGATTTAGAGATTAGACCAATAAGAATGACTCTGTAATTGGTTGACCGAACAGTGAAATTTCCATATGGAGTAGCAGAAGACGTCCTGGTGAAAGTTGACAAATTTGTATTTCCAGTGGACTTTGTAATCATGGACATAGAGGAAGATTCTAAAGTGCCACTCATTTTAGGTAGACCATTTATGAAGACAGCAAAAGTCATCATAGATGTTGATGATGGAAAGTTAAAGGTAAGAGTTCAAGATGAGGAGGTCAACTTTGATGTTTTTGAAGCAATGAAACATCCTGTTGACAAGTAAAGTTGTTTCAAAATCAACATGGAAGATAAAGTGGTTATGCCAGAAAATATAAAAAGACAACATTTGAGCTCTCTTGAGAAAGCTTTAATGTGGGTGGTAGAAAGACTAGATGAGGAAGAAGCCAAAAACATGGGGGAAATTCTTAAAAGTCTTGACGTAAGCAAAGAAGTACCTCATGACAAAGAGCCTGTAGAAAGCCTTCCTGAAGAACAAGTCATTGAAACTCAGCAACTGGAACTTAAAGAGCTACCTTCACATTTGAAATATGAATTTCTAGACAATGAAAGAAAAAACTAGTTGTAATCAGCAGCAACTTACTGAAGGAGGAGGAAAATTGCTTGATTCAAATTTTGAAGAAAAATGAAGGAGCAATTGGATGGAGATTAAATGACTTGAAAGGTATAAGCCCTTCCTATTACATGTATAATATTTTCATGGAACAGGAATATAAACCTATTGCACAACCTCAAAGAAGACTGAATCCAATAATGAAGGAGGTTATGAAAAAGGAAGTGATGAAGTTGCTGGAAGCTGGGATGATCTACCCCATTTTAGACAGCGCCTGGGTAAGTCTAGTGCAAGTTGTACCAAAGAAGGGTGGCATTACAGTTGTGAAAAATAAAGACAATGAGTTGATTCCCACTAGGACTGTTACTGGATGAAGGATTTGTATTGATTACAAAAAACTCAACCAAGCAACAAGGAAAGACCACTTCCCATTACCCTTCATGGATCAGATGCTGGATAGACTTGCTGTACAAGCTTATTATTGTTTCTTATATGGCTATTTAGGTTATAATCAGATAGCAGTAGCTCCTGAAGATCAAGAGAAGACAGCCTTCACTTGTCCCTTTGATGTTTTTGCTTACAGAAAATTGCCCTTTGGACTTTGTAATGCTCCAGCCACCTTTCAAAGATGTTTGCTAGCAATTTTTGCAGATCTTATGGAAAAATGCATTAAAGTCTTTATGGATGATTTTTCAATTTTCGGAAAATCATTTGATGTGTGCTTGAAAAACTTAGACACTATGCTTGAAAGATGTATGGAAACCAACCTAGTGCTGAATTGGGAAAAGTGCCATTTCATGGTAACCAAAGGTATTGTACTAGGCTACACAATCTCAGGAAAAGGCATTGAGGTAGATCGTGCAAAGGTGGAAGTGATTGAGAAGCTGCCTCTACCAACCAATGTCAAAGGAGTAAGAAGCTTTCTAGGACATGCAGGGTTCTATAGGAGTTTTATCAAGGACTTCTTGAAGATCACCAAACCTTTGAGTAATTTATTGCAAAAAGATAATTCTTTTCAATTTGATGATGCATGCTTGACTACTTTTAATTTGTTGAAAGAAAAATTGATAACTACTCCTGATTGGGAACTTAATTTTGTAATGATGTGTGATGCAAGCAACTATGCAATAGGTATAGTTCTTGGTCAGAGAAAATTTAAAGTTTTTCATCCCACACATTATGCTAGTAAAGCTTTGAATGAAGCTCAAATAAATTATGCTACAACAGAAAAAGAATTGCTAGCAATAGTGTATGGCCTTGAAAAATTTAGATCGTATTTAATTGGTTCCTGGGTTGTTATTTTTACAGACCATGCAGCTATTAAGTATTTACTGAAAAAATTTGAGTCTAAACCAAGGCTAATCAAGTGGATTCTTCTTCTACAAGAATTCAATTTGATTATTCCAGACAAGAAAGGAAGTGAAAACCATGTAGCAGACTATTTGTCAAGATTGATTAATGATGAAGTCTCAAAAATGCAACCTGAAGTTCAAGATGACTTCCCAGATGAGAGGTTATTATTGATTCAGAACAGACCGTGGTTTGTAGACATGGCAAATTTCAAAGCTGTAGGAGTGCTCCCTGATGATCTTTCATGGCATCAAAAGAAAAAGTTTTTGAAAAATGGAAAACAATTTGTATGGGATGATCCATACTTGTTTAAGCTTGGATCAAACCACATTCTAAGGAGATGTGTATCTCAGGAAGAAGCCAAGAACATCTTATGGCACTGTCATAGCTCACTTTATGGAGGACACTTCAATAGACAGAGGACAGTAGCTAAGATTCTTCAATCAGGTTTTTATTGTCCTACTTTGTTTAAAGATGCTAATGTTTTTGTGCAGCATTGTGATGCCTGTCAGAGAATAGGAAGCATATCAAGAAGAAATGAAATGCCATTGACCACCATTCTAGAGGTGGAAGTGTTTAATTGCTGGGGAATAGATTTTATTAGACCTTTACCTCCTTCACTAACAAATGAATATATTGTTGTAGCAGTAGACTATGTGTTAAAGTGGGTGGAAGCAGTGGCTTATGCTAAGGCAAATGCCAAAAATGTTATTAAATTCTTGAAAAGAAATATCTTCAGTAGGTTTGGCACGCCTCGCGTGTTAATAAGTGATGGAGGATCCCACTTCTGCAATGCTCAACTCCACAAATGTTTGGAACACTATGGAGTTAAACATAGAGTCACCTCTCCTTATCATCCTCAAGCTAATGGACAAGTAGAAGTCTCCAACAGAGAGATAAAGAAAATTTTGGAGAAAACTGTGTCCCAGAGTAGAAAGGATTGGTCCTTGAAATTGGATGATGTTCTAGGGGCATACAGGACTGCCTTTAAGTTCCCAACAGGATTTTCACCATATCAGCTAGTGTATGGGAAGAGCTGCCATCTCTCGGTGGAACTTGAACCCAAAGATTGAAACTCTTTCCCAGGAAGTTAAAATCCAAATGGTCAGGACCTTTTGTTGTCAAAGAAGTCAAATCTCATGGAGCCATTGAAGTACAAGATCCTTAATCTGGGAGAACATGGATAATAAATGGCCAAAGACTTAAACCATATCTAGGAGGAGAACTGGAGAAGGTCACCACTCTCATTCATTTACAGGATCCATGATGAACCAGCTCAGGCGTCAAGCTAAGGAGGTTAAACAAGCGCTTATTAGGAGGCAACCCAATCATTTTTTTCTCTCTTTTTTCATTTTGCTTATTTCAATTCAATTAGTCTGTATGTTATGTTTAAAGCTTTCTCACTTCTATTTTCAGGTCAACTCATCACAATCAACCTCAATTGTTAAAAGCCAAGCTCAAGAGTATAGAAAAATTTTAGCCACTATCAAACGTTATGCACGCTTAAGCTTGACTCTTTAAGCTCAAGCGTGGCTAGCTCAAGGGACCAAGCATGAAGAAGTATGATGGACACAGTCCCAAATTCGCTTAAGCGCAGGTAAGGCGTTTAAGAGAGGAAAGGTAAGTTGGATATTGATCTAATTTCACTTAAAGGTGAAAGTACTACGCTCAAGCGAGGAACCTTAGTTGTGATTCTGATTTATTTTCGCTTAAGCGAATGATTTTACGCTTGAGCGAGGAAAGGATAAACCAAGCATCAGAAAAGTAACCCCCGATCACGCTTGAGCTCAATAACCTCACGCTTGAGCGAACGGAATTGGAAGAATCAGGGGGTCATCACGCTTGAGCTTAATAACCTCATACTTGAGCGAATGGAATTGAAAGAATCAGGGGGTCATCACGCTTGAGCGAAAAGAATTGGAAGAATCAGGGGGTCATTATGCTTGAGCTCAATAACCTCACGCTTGAGCGAATAGAATTGGAAGAATCAGGGGGTCATCACGCTTGAGCTCAATAACCTCACGCTTGAGCGAACAGAATTGGAAGAATTAAGGGGTCATTACGCTTAAGCGCGACTATCAAGCTTAAACGTAAAACCTGAGGGGAACACGATCACGCTCAAGCGGGATCCTCCACGCTCAAGCACGGAAAAGAAAAAATTGCATAAGAGGTGAGGCGCCCAAACGCAAGACTAAGCGCGAAAGGAATGGTGCAATATGGTGGATCACGCTTAAGCGTGAAATGTCACGCTTAAGCGAGAAGTTTTTAAACTGCCCCGTCTGATACCATTAAATAAGAGAATCAAAGCCATTACATCCATCACTCTTATTTTAACCGTTTTTCATTTCATAACTCCCTTCCACAACCTTTTCAAATTCTCACACCTTTCATTCTATTTTCTTAAAGCATTCAAAATCACAACTGCACATTTCTCATTTTTCTTCTGCACTATATTTTTCTCATCATCTGAAGAAAGGTAACTCTAAACCTTTCTCTTTTCTCTGATATGTCTTGCATATGTTTTATTGTGTTGTGATGTAAAAAGCATGTTGAGGTCTTCATATGCAATCAAGTCTCTGTTTTGCTTGCTTAATTGATAAATTGTTCTACTTTATCTAGATTTGTTCATTTAATCTTAAATTGATTTAGTGTTTTAAAGTGAACATTGTGAAAACTTTCGTTTGTTTTAAGGGCGCACACCAACTATCTAATAAAAAGCCCAGAATGTGTTATACATGCTTGGTATTAACGGATTGAACTATGATTACCATGTCAAATAAAACCACTGTTGTTTTGATTAGTCACTGATATGCACACTTGATTGGGAAGATGAATGCATTGATTAAGAAGTCTCTAGGCTCACTTAAATTGTTAGAGACTTACCCTTTATTTTACCATTCTACATGATGATTGCAAAATACATTACAGATGGCCAGAACAAAACAAGTTAAACTTATTTCCCCTACAACCACTTCTCCAGCAAGAAGTTCTAGAAGGAATAAAGGAAAGAGGCCATGCATTGATGACCAGGACAATGCTCCAAAATTCAGGAACAAGGACAAGAGTAAGCGTTATGAGGATATCCAAAATTGGACCTTTATTCCAGAAAGAAAGGTGGATTTAGCATTGGGAGAGTGCGATGCCTTTCTGCAGGTTATTAGAAGGAGGAACTGGTTGAAGATATGCTATCCAAGGGAGGAATATGATCCAGAAATTGTCAAGGAATTCTATGCCAATACATGGCCTAAGGATGGTGAAGGTGATCGCAAGACATATGTGAGAGGCCATTGGCTTTCATATGATAGAGATGAGATCAACTTTTACCTAGCAGCATTATGGAGTTAAGGGAAGGAGAGACATGTGAATATGCTGCTATGAAATTGAGAAATGAGTTTATTGCTACTAGTGATCTTGAAGCAGCAATATGCATACCAGGGCGTCATTTTCAGATGGGGCAAGGAGAGAACCCACTACGCATCTTAAGAAAGGACATGACCACTATTTCTCAAATGTGGACCTCTTTTCTGCTTGCTAACATAGCCCCTAATACACATGTCTCTGATTTAATTTTTAGCAGGTGTTATCTACTTACTGCATTCTACAGAATGACATCTCCATTAACTTAGCCCAAATCATTTCTGATGAAATCCATAAGTTTGTAAAGGCTGATCAAAAGTATTCTCAGGTAGGACAAAAGGTAAAAGGGAGCCTAGGATTTCCTGCTTTCATTACTTATTTTTATGCAGTGCATGGAATTAAGGTACAGGACCTCAAACCTATCAGACCATCCATAGACAGATGTTTCATTGAACGTCATTGTAGCATCCAGGTATCACCTGCACCAGATGCACCTCCACCACCTGCACCTCAAGCACCACCATCATCAGGAACAGAACCTGCCCCTCCTATTAACCCCCGTGTTACTATTGGGTTATTAATTGGCAAGCGCACTAATCGTTTGTAGTTTTCAAATTTAGATATCGTTCCACTGGGATTGAAAATCCAATAACTGAGTAATTTCTTATTTACTATGGTAAATTTATCAAAGATTATTAACAAAAGAATAATTTCTAAACAGTTTGTACAATATTCACAGAATTTAATGGTTGATTTGTTCATAAGGTAAAAAGATAGACAAGATAAAATCTAACTATAAAATTGAGATGTAATTCAGAATAATTTAGATAGTTGAGGTAAAAACACAGATTAACAAATTATGTTGGAATTAGGATCCTCGCACTAAAATATAATGAAATAATTCCAAGCATACATACTTAATCATCAGGTTCATGTTATTGCAGCTTAAAGTCATTATAACCGATTCCTCGTGATATAAATTCTAAGTATTTATCGTAAAGTCCGATCCCTCGTGAGCTTTCTTAATAAAAACTTGCATTAAGTCCTGGCCTTATGGCAACAATAATTACCAATTCTATCCCTAGTAATTGGCATATTAAGGGTATTTCAACTTTTACTTTCATTAAAACATATTTTAATTCGGCACGAATAATCATTCTCCCGTTTGATATTCATACTAATAAAATAAGTTTTAATACACATGAAAATCATTCTCCCATTTGATGTTCATATTGATAAAGAGTTGAAATACTAACATGTACTTGAGTCATAAATATGTAGAGATCATAATCACAACATCATATAATAGATTGATTCACCAAATTCCAACATAAACAATTTAGTTCCACATGGTAAAAGTAAGAACAACACTTACAGAGTTTGACATTACGAAGACTTGGAAACACTTCACAATACAAGAGCTCACACTACTACACAACACTCTCAAGTATCTAGAAATCACTCTAACTTTACAAATTCAAAGAAGAATACTCAAATTCGAGTGACAAGAGAGGATAGAAGTTCTAAACTTTGGAAGTGTGGAGAATGACCCTATTTATAGGGCTGAGGAAGGGTCCTGACATTACGCGCTAGCCTGATGCTACACGTCAGGTTCCTGAGTCAGCCCCCATTAAGCTCGTGATTAAGTGACCATGATTGTGCATTATTTAATCAATAATACCCAGACGGGTGTGTGCCTTGTCTCCCTCTTTCGATTTGGCACTTAGCTGAAGTGGATTGGCCCATTTTGGGCCACTTGGTTGAGTGCTTGGCCACTTGGAAGTGGAGTCCATGTAGCTCCTGACGCTACGCGTGGCTGTGAGGCGTAGCGTCAGCATCAAAAATCCCCACGCTACGTGTGGTGTTGATGCTACGCGTCAGCTCTCCAGTTTTTCAATTTTTCTCTTTAAATTCTTCATATTTTCACTGCAAAACTAGAGAAAATTGATCAAGGGTAGACTATTTCCAACAACATTCATTTATTAAATTTAAAACCTAAATTTCTAACAATTTAAACAAATTATTATTCTTTTTACAAAATTTTTATTTAAGATTTTATTGTAAATTTGAGGACTAACAAATACCCCCAACTTGAGACATTGCTCGTCCTCGAGCAAGAGAGAAAAATAGAATTCGAAATCAAATTTTTGAGTTAGTTTGAAAATTTACTACAAAAAGTAATTTCACAATTTAACATTTAAAATAACCAAAAATAGATATCCTATGTAATAAAGGTTTAATGACAAAAATCTTTACAATGTCTTATTAACAAATCAAGCATAATTTCAGGCGTACCTCACAAGTGTTTATCTCTGTGCAAAGGATAACCTGTTTCACTCAATCGATCATAAAATCAAACAAATTTAATTTTGATTTTCATCTAATCAACGGTTAATTCTAACACCCTGGTTTTCCGGACTCAGATCTCAATGTAATCAAGATAATAATCAATAAAAAGGCAGGTAAATTTTTCGCATTTCAAATATTTCTAAACACCTCGACGATTACACCAAGACCCGAATCCCAGAAAACCGAAAGCGTACGATTTAATAAGGTATAACTGGATCGATAGCTAACTTACCCATAATGGTATACAAAATAATAGAGTTTATAGTGGAAGAAGAATGTGTATACCGGGCATATGCCTAGTCCCATATATGAAGACATGAGAAAAGGCCCAAGTAATCATACAATTTCATAATATAAGCCTATTAGGCTCTAATCAACTATGCGCCTGAATCATAATTATATATCATCAAATGTAAGTAGCCCATACATGAGACGTCCATCACCATATGGCATCAACCTAATCATCCCTTACATACTAAACATATAGACTACGTTCATAAATACATAAGTTTGTTACACATACATATTTAACTCTCTAAGTCATTATCCTTATGTACAATTTAATTCAATACGTTAAAATTCGTAATTGATGTCAGCCAAGGCACTTCCATTACCACTATTTACCTTCGCCAAAACTTCAATTCAAAGTCTCATCTCAGCCCATGATAACCCTGCATCACAATGCTAAAAAGGAGACCACATGGGAGAGTGAGTTATACATTCAAAATGATGAATATAAATATATTGTGATTATGTGTACATGCATACACTCATCATGTGTGCTTTGCTATAAAACCATTAAATCATCATTCAATCATCATCACATTATTATAATAGGCATACAAGCCTCATGAATCACAATTCACAATATAAGCAAGCACGAGCACATACAAAATTACATTGCCACTTATCAACAAGGGCATTCACAAATTATCATAATCAATTCATTAAATCTTTACTCAATTCCTCCTCGCAAAGGGTTTCTCATCTCTCGTGGTCATCCCATCTCAAATGCCATGCACCTATGGCTAATGCATATGTCAACTATTTAATGCATATGCAACGGATCCATTTCATTCAATTAGGTGATCGTAACCACAATATCAATCATTTCATAATCTATATATCAATTGTCATCAAGTCGGTTTCTCCCTTTGTGGAACCTCGCAAGGTTATTCATATCACATACATTATATCATAACATTATCATCACTCCGTGATACACCCTTCGTGGCACCCCGCAAGGTGATTCATTTCAACAACAGATATCAATTATCATCATCACTCAGGGATACACCCTTTGTGGCACCCCGCAAGGTGATTCATTTCAACAAATATCAAAATATCATCATCACTCAAGGATACACCCTTCGTGGCACCCCGCAAGGTGATTCATTTCATAATAAATATCAAAATATCATCATCACTCAGGGATACACCCTTCGTGGCACCCCGCAAGGTGATTCATTGTGATCGCAACCATATTTCAAGATTATGCCATGCCATAATGCAAAATGCAATAATGCATATGCCAATCAACCTCGCAAGGATATCTCACCCTCTCGATTAGGGGTATATTGTATATTTAATCTTATCATCATTGGCATATAAGAAATCACAAGGCCCCTCAAGGCACAACATTCGTAACCACATCAAACCACGCATGGTAATTAAAATCATATCAAGCATCATGGCATTTATCCACGCATGGAAAACAACAAGATATTTCAAAAGTATATTTTTAGCAATCATCATTGCCACCATTTCAAATCCATTGATTTATACACTCGTTGCCATTCGATTATCCCCTCATTGGTTTCATTATCACACAAGGTGTGTCATATAACCACATCATTTACTTTTTATCATGATTCATAATATATCAATAGTGGTGAGGTATACATGTATTCATGACATAGCATAGGAATACACATACCTTGCTAAGGCCGTAAGCCATTCCTCAATCACCACTAAGACACACCATACATGTACCCCTAGTGAATTCGCTTGTTTTTACATACTAAAAGGGGTTTTGGGCAATAATGAACCCATGATAAATTTCAATGTTAAGACATGAGAAAAGCTTACATTTAGCCTTAAAATAGTGGGATATGTCACAAATATCACCTATTAGTCCCAATTTGATAACCGTAAAAAGTTAGGTTCAAAACCCTCTTAAATTTGAATTTTATGACGCAATAGGTCCGGTGTTTTATGCCTATTGAGAGTTACAAACTCCAATTAATGTGAGACTAATTCTCACACCTCTATAACACAATTATCTACAACTTTCATGCAAAACTCGGAGGCTGATAACGTCATCAAGATGCCCAAATGGGCCAAAAATAGCAAAGAAAACAGAGCAGTTGGAAAAACAACACAACAGTGGCCATAACAGGGCTCTGAATTGATTCAGGCTCGTGTGAATCGATTCAAGCATCCTAAAATCTCAAAATTTGACAAACAGAGGGCCTTGAATCGATTCAAACTCGTATGAATCGATTCAAACGCCCCTGGAGCCCAAAACAATGAAAACGGCACCTCTTGAATCGATTCAAAGAGTCTTGAATCGATTCAAGACAGCCCTGCTGCTGTTTTTATGCAGAAACGCATGATTTTTCAACTTCTAACCCTCCCAAATTTCTCTTATGAACTCCAAATGCTACGAAATTTTAACCCCAATAAATATACATCATTTGTGACGCGTGGCCACTGGCCTCACTCAAACATTCCTTAAAATGAGTGACTTATGCATATAAATGAGTTTAACCCATTTTAGACCATTTCAATGAAATTCAAAGGTCATTTCTCAATGGAATTGACCCGTTCCAATTCCTACAAGTCATAAACTACATATATGAGCTATTGGAACTATCACACGCCATCAAAATCATATGACACTCTATTTGACTATATGAGTTCCTCGATTATGCATTTTCCTTCAAACTTATCACCAATACCATCACAATGGCTATCACATTCAATGCCAAACATCCACATAAATTCTCATTTCACAAAACATATACTTCATCCCCTCAAGGATGGTTCATTAACATGTACATATTTCAACCCTTCATGGGTTATTCATCATCATATATACACATACATTATCATCAATAGCCAACAATTTGCCATTCATATTATTTCACTATAAACATAGCAAGGCAAGCATGAGTATCAAGACATACAATAATCATCAATTATATAACTCATGCAATTTGAATGTAAACTCCTCTCCTACCTCAAGGGAAGAACCACAATCCAATGCATGCTCCAAATGCTCTGCTACATTGCCCGGAATATCATCTATATCAATACACATATATACACATATCCAATCAATGAGCCAACACAAGGCATCATTTTAATTCTAAGCAATTGTAAACATATCTCAAGGCTTTAATATCAAGTCCTAGACTTTAACAAAACACCAATCCATACCATTGTGTTAGGCTTCGAGAATTCCTTTCCCAAAACCAAGATTCTCTAGATCTTAAAGGGCCAACTATACCCAATAATATAAACATCACATCCCTTATCCATAATACATCCAATCATCATATAAATCATCCATTTGCCATCATTGTCACTCAAATTCATTATAAGCCCTCTTAGCTTCACTCAAAGCCATCAACAATTCACAAAATTCAAGTGACACACCTTATGGTCTAAGGCCTCATCAAATCCTCATCTTAACTCATCTATTCATCATCAATGGTTATCCACCACCATCATTTTTATTATCATCATCATAGTTACCAATACTCAAGGGGTTCAACTCCTCTAATCACATACACACTCACATGCACTCATCTCCCAATCCTCAAGAATCAACACCAATGTTTCAAACATTCATCTCCTCATATAAAATCATTCTAAGCCATAAAAAATCATCAAAATCACCTATTTAGCCAAAACCCCCCAATTTACCATACTTAGGGTTTCCTCCAAAATTTTCCATCAACAATTAACAATCATCAATTTCAACCATTTATATACATTCATAGGTTAACAACAATGCATCCCACTCATCATCGACAATAACACTAAATCTCCAAGGGTTAATCAACCTAGGGTTTGGTTCCTCAAGCCATTTTCCATCAAAACAACACCCAGTCATCCATCACAATACTTAAATAGACTCAAAACCATAAACAAGAGCCATGGGTGTTCAAGATCTTACCTCTTTCTCCAAGCTCAAGCTCCAAAACAAAAATGAGGGAAAATGAAGAAAAAGAGAGCCAAGCTTGCTTCTATGTCCATTAATCCTTCATGAATATTGGGTTAGAAGTTGATTTTTGTAAGAAAAGTGGAGGGGAGGAGGTGAACGGTCATGGGTGTGAAGGAGGAAGAAGAAATGAAAAATGAAGGGATAGTAGAAGTGGAGAGGAAGCCAACGAAGAAATAGGGAAAGAAGGAGAGAGGAGAAATTAAAATGCACTTCTTTTTCATTAAAAACTTTCCGTTTTATAATAAACAAGGCCTTCTGTGAACACCTCTTTTGGTCTGGTCCAAGTGGAATGAATCTTTTTATACTGAATTCCAATTCAGAATGGTCAAATCTGAATAGAATAACTCAAAAATGATCAGATCCGAGCAAGATGACCCTGATGAAAGCATTTCTGAGTGGAATATAGACCTGTTAGAGGCAAATCCGAGTGAAATGACTCAGATTGGATCAAATCCGAGTGGAATATAGACCTGTTGGAGGAAAATCCGAGCGAAATGTCTCAGATTGGAGCATTGCCGAGTGGAGTATGTCCCTGTTGGAGGCAAATCCGAGTGAAATGACTCAAAAAGGATCAAATCCGAGTAGAATTACTCAGAATGAGTTAGTTTCGAGTGAAATGCTTCCCCGTTGAAGGTGAATCCGAGTGGAAGGCTCCCTGTCAAAGCCATTCCGAGTGATACTCTGTTGAAGGATGAATGCTGAGAAGGATTGCCCTTTGACTGCAATTAATCCGAGCGAAGAAATGTTAAATCCGAGCGAGAGCTTTCTGGTTGCTACTGATCTGAGTGAAAATAAGTCTAAGTGAATAAAAGACCAACTCAGAGTGTAATTGGAAGGACAGATTTTGATTGGGCGAAAGGTTTTCCGAGTGAAAATACCAAGTTTCTAAGTCTTGAGTAGGAAGCAAGCCCTTCCCAAGTGAAAATGCTAAGCCGAATGGTCAATCTTTAATCGGTTTCCGAGTGACAACAACCGAATGAAAGGATTTCTGAATGAATGTGTCCGATTAAACTAAAGAAAGGCAAATCCGTGTGAAATTCTTCTGAAGACGACTCTCAAGTGAGTGCACCAAGCAGCTGGTTGCTGAGTGAAAGCCATTCCTGATTGGAAGTGAGTGCACCAAGCAGCTGGTTGCCGAGTGAAAGCCATTCCTGATTAGAAAATAAAGGTGAGTGAATGCACTGAACAATTGACGACTGAAGGAAAATTTTGATTGAAGAGAAGAAAGCATTTCCGAGTGAAAATGTCAAGTTTCTAAATTCTGAGTGAGGAATAAGACGGATTCCGAGTGAATTGAATCAAACCCGATTGAATCATTTCCGAGCCCTTTTGGTCAATCATTACCGAGCCATTCTTTCACCCAATTCCGAGTCGTACTCTAATCATTTCAGTCGGTTCTGAGTCATTCCTTTCTCACCCACTCCCAAATGACCACTCTCACTCAAATCCGAGCCAATTTTCAATCGGAACCGAGTGGCAATTCAGTCAGTTAGCCCTCTTCTAACCAATTCCCTCTCATCCCTCCTCAAGCCAATTACCGAGCCCATTTCCACCAATTTCTGAGCCATACTTAAACCTTTCCCAAGCCCTTTTGGCCAACCAATTACCGAGCCCATTTCCACCAATTTCCGAGCCATACTTCAAACCATCACCGAGCCACTTTTCACCCGTTCCCGAGTCATCTTTCACCTATCTCCGAGTCATCCTTTAAACAATTACCGAGTTACTTCTCACCCAATTCCGAGTCCTTTCCACCCAATTCTGAGTCATTATTCAACCATTTCAGTCAGTTTCGAGTCACTTGTCACTCGGTTCCGATTGAATGTCTCACAGCAACCTCATACCGAGCAAAAGAAGGGCTCCTCCTAGAAGAATTCTCACTCAGAAAGGAGTATTTTCACTCGGCTTTCTATGGGAAATGCTTCATTCCACTCGGAATTGACTCCCAATGTGGATGAATACTGACTGGGAGGCTGATCCGAGCCATCCTCACTCGGATTTCCACCATTCTCTCTCGGATTTCCACCAGGTTCCCCCTGTTTGCCCGTGCTGACTTGGATTCCACCACCCAAGTGGATCTAGGAATCCTGGGGGTGGCAGACAGGGGCGGAAGTGGGGGAATTAAAAATTCCCACCAGCCGTTGTCCCCCACTTCACTCTGAATGGAAGTGTGAGCTGGCTTTCCACTCTGAGTGGAAGCCTGAGCTGGCCTTCCACTCGGACAAGCCTATAAATGGGAAAGTGTTGAAGCTTTGAAGGGGGGCATTCATTAAGAGAAAACTCTGCCTAAGTTTACCTTCGTTCTCTCTCTCCCTCACACCAGCTCAGCCCCTCACAGCAACCAAACGCTCTCAAGCTCCCTCACAGCAACCAAACTCTGCCCATCTCTCCTCACACCAGCTCCGTCCCTCTCACTCCACGCTCACCCTCTCTCTCACCGTACTCTCCCTTCTAACCCCCTTTCCCTCTCGGACCAGCCCAAACTCCTTACCTAAAAAAATCAACCAATCCCTCTCCTCTCACCCAAAACCGACCCGTTTCTTAAACCCCAACACAGACCCCTTCCTTAAAAACCACTCCAAAACCGATGCTCTAAAAACCTACTATACTGTCCCTTTTCACCTTTCTCCTCACCAACCGACCTACTCACCAGCACCATTCACACCTCACTGTTCAGCATACTGAGACCAGCTCTCCTGCTCCATCACTCGGTTTTCTCAACTTTCACCCGGTATTTTCTACTTTTCACTCGGTTTTACTATTTTTACTCGGTTTTCCCTATTTTTACTCGGATTTTTCATTTTTTACTCGGTTTTCCCTATTTGTACTCGGATTTTTCATTTTTCACTCGGCTTTTCCTATTTTTTACTCGGATTTTCCTTTTCCCACTCGGATTTTCTTCCCTCACTCGGTTTTCGCCCATTTTTCCCTCTTTTTTTCCGAATCTACTATTTCTCTTTCTCTCTTGTAGCTTCTGCTACCCTCCCTCTTTTGCTCTGTAGTCTTTAAAAAATAATAATAAAAGGAAATAGATGTTTCATGGGTTTTCTTTCAAATCTAAATAAAATAAAAAAAATAAATCATTTTTAGTCAGTGTCGTACGGAAAATACTTCCGTCTACACAACCTCTATAAGGTCCGTACACGTGCGAAGAACTTCGTCTTGTATGAGTTCATCACTAAAATGATACTCACCAAAATTTCCCTAATCTTTTCCTAAAAAAAACATTTAAAGAACTACGTGACCCTGATTTCTCGAAAGCTCGAGAATACGTAGAAGTGGGAAATAATTCCTGTCGGGCCCATCTTTCTTTATTTAATTTTTAGAGTTTCCATTTTTGTCTTGCTATCAAAAGAAGGAGCGAGATTAATTTGGACAAGACGTCCTGTTAATCTCATATTTTTGTAGTATTTCTTTAAAAGAAGGAGCGAGGTTAATTTGGACGAGACGTTCTGTTAATCTTATATCTTTTTTTTAAATATTTTTTTAAAAAAAAGGCGGAGCGAGATTAATTTGGACGAGACGTCCTGTTGATCTCATGTAAATATTTTGTGTTTATTTTTTTGTTTATTTTTGTATATTTTGTCATCTCGTATATTTTCTTTTCATGAAGAAGTTAAAATAATTACTGGGCTAATTATAATGCACGCTATCAAATTGAGGTAACCGTTTTTATAACGGACAGTTGTGAGGTGCTAATACCTTCCTCACCTGTAATCAGACTCCCGAATCATGGAATTTCATTTTTATAACCAGTGCTTTAATGAAAGGTTTTTCCAGTATTTTATCCTAAAAAATATTGGTGGTGACTCCCTGTTTATTTTTTAAAATCGTTTCGAGGGTCGGCCGCGCCGCCGCGATCCCGTCGCGACACCTTCATTCGGGCTTAACACTATATCCAAAAATTATCCCAAAGACACATTCGGATTCCCCGTAATATTCTTAACAGCCCTGACCAACGGCATCTCAATCGGAGATACTTGGTCCGACACCCATATTTTAATCGGGTACAAATTTTAACTCTTAAGGCCTTAATAATTATAATTAGTCTTCATAAATCTCAATTTAATTATTCTAACATTTTTGGGACACTTCTTAATCCATTTATAATTATTTATTATTTATTCCTCCTATTTAATTATTTTTATAAAATTCGGGATGTTACATTAATCATACAAAGTTAATTCAAGAATCACAAGGTCTTTTCAAGGGTTATAACGAGGCTTAGCTACAAGAAATTTTCATTTTTCTCGGAATTCAAAAACCTGAAATCATAAAAGAGAATTTTATAATTTTTAGGCTTTTTCTTAGCCCAAATCTTATTTCCCTTATTGATGATAACAAATACCCCCAACTTGATTCTTTTCTCTATTTTTAATTTGCATATATTTCTTTTCATTTTTCATTTATATGTACAATTTTGATTTTTCTTAAAAAGAATCAACTTGTTAATTTTTACTCCCCTATTTTTTGTAAGAACGCTCAAAATATTCTTTCTATTTTGATCAATTGCTCTTTTAATCAATCAAGTAAAGGGAATGGTTAAAATTTGATAAAGGTTTAAGGGTACCAATGAAATTATTTTTCAGGCTCAAATTGGCTTTCAAAGGATAAAAATAATTTTACCATGGTAAGCTTTTTGGCCTAAGGTTTCTTTTACCAAAAACGTGCCTTGATCATTTCCTTGAATTCTCTATACAACAACACAAATCACAGATTAAAGCAAAATTAATTTGAATGAAGTTATGTCGAAACCCTCAAGTGTTTAAAAGATCTCTCAGCTCACCGAGTTATCGAAATTAGCTTGATAGTTAATAAAATTATTGCAATTAAATTTATCAAAATTCCTTAATTACAAAAAGAATCGATAATTGATTTTAAAAATAGTTTTATTGTGTAAAAACCTTAAGTGTATAAATTTTCTTATTTTCAAAAATTTGATTTATTTATTAAAAAGATAAAATTTATTTTTGATTTTTGATTAAAGAAAATACGCAAAAATAAAACACACCACATAAAAATAAACCATAATATAATCCAAAATCAAATATACCAATAGAAATACCAAACTAAATGTAAACTAGAATGTATGTAAAAGGTGCAAAATAACACCATCAATCCTCCATGTGATCCTTATCATCTCTCTCCTCATCTTCATCACCCTCTGACTCAGCATGTGCTCCAGACGATCCACTAGTCTCAGGGTAAGTAGGCAAATCACCAGGCCAAGCTACATGTGCTGTGAACTCAGCTGGTGTGACATAAGGTGCTCCCTCTCCCTGTATCCTGTACTGATAAAATGCATCATGAAGCATATAAGCTCTATGTGTGGCAGCCACCATCTGCATCATATGCTGATGCTCAATAGTCATCCTAGCAAATCCATCAGTGATAGCATCAACAGATGGTGGCTGAACTGGTGCTCTTCTCTTCCTCTGTCTAGACTGAGCCTCCTGCTTTAGTGGTGGAAGCTCGCACTGCTGAACAAAGTAATCTCTGTTCACTAGAACCTTGGGGACTCTCCTTGAAGAACTAATAAACTCTGGTAATGGTACAACAACTTCTTGCCTCCTTAGTAAGGCAGATATGATGAGAGGGAATAGAATAGAATGGTTTACCTTATACCCAAGGGCATAAAGGTGAATCTGCTCAGAGATCAGCTCGGCAATATCAATGGTATGGCCCTGAAGAATAGAGTAAAGGACGCAGCAACGATCAACTAGGATAGAAGAAAGATGGGTGATAGGAGTGATGTTATAAAGCATAAGATGAGACCACGCTTGAGCTATAGGGGTCAGCTGGGTCTTGAGGAGGTTTGATGGAGTCCTTCCAACCTTACTCAGGTTAAAGAAGATTTCATCCTTGCTTAAGAAGTGAGCAACCTGATCTAGGAAGTATCCTAAATCACCATCCTCAATCGCAACCTTGTTTCTATTTTTCTTCCAGAAACAAGTGTTGCTCTCGGGAGTAGGCTCAGAAAGGGTTACCCAGTAGGTACTAATGGTATCTCGATTATATGTAATGTGTCGACCCCTCACCCAGCTCGTCTTCTGCTGGCCGATATTCAGTGCGTCCTGGCGAGTCCTGTAGGCGTTCGCATAAAACTCCATCACTAAGATGGGATCCCCCTCATTAGGCAGGGAAAACAAGGGTCCTCATCTTCTCCTTTGGACCTCATCCTGTAGCTCAGGATAGTCTCCAGCATTCAGATCTAAGACTCTCTCCTAAATTACTCTTTGGCCCTTGATCTGATGAAACCAGCCCCATTTCGCGTCAGTGCAAAATCTGGTGGGATCTCTAGGTCCCAGCTGCTCCTCTCCCTGAAGATCTAGATCCTCAGAGGTGGTGTCAGTGTCTGTGTTCCTCCTTTGTCTCTTCGGACTAGGAATAGGAATGGATTTCTTAGGTGCCATTTGCAAAAAGAAATGCCAAACATAAAAAATTTAACAATCATATTTTTGGTTTATATTTTATGTAAAACATTAAAAATAAAAACTCATGCAAAATTCACACAAAAATATTCACAAAACATAATAATATATTTTTGAGAGAAAAATAAAAAATAAAAAATAAATATGCATATTTTTGGATTTTAAAAATATAACATGCACAACATTTTATTCACAAAACATGTAATTTCACAAACATATTTACAAAATTTATTTATTTTTATGCAAGAAAGTATAACAAACATACAATTTAAGAAAATTTCTTAATTTAAAAAGAAAAACGAACAAACAAACAACAAAAATTAAATGGGACAAAATTATTAAAAATAAAAAATTAAAATATACATTCAACAGAAAAATAAAACACAAAATTAACAAAATTTAAAAACAGAGGCTAAAGCTACGCATGGGTGGGACGCTACGCATCAGCCTGTTCTGCCCACGCTACGCGTCAATGGGACGCTATGCGTGGGCTTGCAGAATAGAAACTACAAAACAGGGGTTGCGCAGCAGCAACCCCTCCAAACCACATTCAATCCATTCAAATTCCTAAATCTAACAGCAATTAGGCCCAGTGAGTGTCTAATCCTATCCCTAACCTCATGCATTGCTAAGAATTGAAATTGAAATTCAAAGGGAAAAGGATTTAGAGAAACTTACTTGGGATCCTTACGAGATTAAGAAATTGAAGAGGATTGAAGGGTTGAGAGAAAAAAATTATGCGAAAAATGGGGTTTCTGAGAGTGATTACAGAGGGAGGCAAAACTAGGTTTTAAAAGCTATGGACTTGGGCCTCCCTCTGGTTCAATTTTAAAAACTAAACGAGGGTCCTGACGCTACGCATGTTAGGGACGTTATGTTAGGAATCCTATTAGGGTCAGGCAGCGGAAACACAAAGGATTCCCAAGAAAGAATTACAAACACGTATGTCTCAAAGCATTATGCTAAATTAAAATTTTAATTAGGGTTTACCTCTTGTAGACGCAGAACAAGATCCTCGATCGAAGCAATTGTAGCTTCGCCCTTAGGAGTCCACACGAGCACTCCCACCAGAAAACTAACGATCCGAATGCTAGTATGGAATTTTAGTGTAATCTAATTTCTGAGCCCTAACCTATAAGCATCTCATGCTCTATATATAGGCCTAGGTCTTAACCTGAGCTCTCATTAAACATTGGGCTCCTGACTCATTCTAAATGAGTTAGGCCCAAATAGTTTTATTTTCAGTCCAACTAAAATAAAACTATCCTCTGGTGGGCTTACTCTATGTGTGTGACCCTATAGGTAAAATATTCGGTTATATTAATAATAAACTATTTTATTATTAATATAAAATAAGAGCGGTATCTAGCAATACATCATTATGTCCGAATATTATTTATCATCGACATGACCTATAAGTGATAATTATTTTATATATCTATTCCTTTTGTCACGATATCTAATTGGGCCCAAGGCATGGTCGTCGTCATCCTTGTATGGCCCAATTCATTTTACTTGATACCAGAGTAGACTTTATAGAATAAATATCTAATATTTATTCGTCCTAGCATGGCCATGCATTTCATTAGTCTCACTCCATCAAGTGGCCCATAGATATCACTCCTGTCACATAGGAGAGACAAATTCCATCTACATCACTCACATCCCTCTGCATAATTTATCTATTGCCTAATCACAATCTTTATGGTCATCTTATTACAGATAACATTTGATTGTATTAAAACAATAAACTCCTTATGTAGGAATCGTAGTGACTTCAGGTCGAAGGACTACATACCATTATCACATTGAGAACCGTTTATGACACTCATGTAACGATCCATGCAACGTTCTCATGGTGGGTCTGTCCAGTACAACATTACTCTTAATGTGTACCCGTGTAAAGACTTGATATCATATATCCATGATTTGTGAGATCAAATCATCAGTATATTCACACACTAATCTTAATGTATTTACATGTCCCCATGTAAATACTTGATTAGGGACGTTTTAGGAATAATTCTCATATGACCTATTATTCTAGGATAAATAGCATTTGTCTAAAACTGAAAATACTAATTTTATTAATAAGTTAAAATTGATACATTAATAGCTCGTAGTGCATACACCAACACGTTACGCCTTAGGTTGAAAATTTAGAACCCACGCCTCAGGTTAAAAACTAGGTTTTAAAAGCTATGGACTTGGGCCTCCCTCTGGTTTAGTTTTAAAAACTAAACGAGGGTCCTGACGCTACGTATGGCAGGGACGTTACGCCTCAGGTTGAAAATTTAGAACCCACGTTACGTGTTAGTGTGGCGCTATGCGTGGGATTCTATTTTTCATTTTTCAAAATTCAATTTTAAAAACCCTCTTTTAATTTTTAAACCCCTTTTTATTTTCAAAAATCATAATTCTAAAAAAATAATTTGAAAAACTTCTTTTTATGTTTAAAAATAAGTTAAAAATAAAAAGAAAATAATGGGTTGCCTCCAATTGAGCGCTTGATTTACTGTCTCTAGCTTGACATCCTACAAATCAGTCAAATAACAAATGGTAGTGAGTCTGTTAATCTCACCACCCAGATATGGTTTCAGTCTTTGCCCATTAACCATCCAACTTCTTTTGGAAGTTGGATCTTTAATTTCAACTGCTCCATAAGATTTAACTTCCTTAATTACAAAAGGGCCTGCCCATTTGGATTTCAATTTACCAGGAAATAATCTTAATCTTGAATTAAACAATAAAACTTGCTGACCTGGTATGAAGTGTCTATTTTTAATTTTCTTATCATGGTAAGCTTTCACCTTGTTCTTGTAACTTCTAGATGTCTCATAAGCATTATTTCTCATTTCTTCCAACTCTAATAACTGCAACTTTCTTTTATCAGCTGCTGCATTTGGATCAAAGTTGAGAAATTTTAAAGCCCAATATGCTTTATGTTCCATCTCTACTGGAAGATGACAAGCTTTTCCATAGACCATTTAGAAAGGAGAAAGGCCAATAGGAGCCTTAAATGCAGTTCTGTATGCCCAGAGTGCATCATCAAGTTTTTGTGACCAATCTTTTCTGGAGGAAGACATAGTTTTTTCTAAAATTCTTTTTACTTCACCATTTGAAATCTCAACCTGTCCATTGGTTTGTGGGTGATATGCTGTGGCTACTTTATGTCTCACTCCATAGTGTTGTAACACTTTCTGTAGAACTTTGTTCCAAAATTTGATCCTTTATCACTGATCCAAGTTCTTGGTGTTCCAAACCTGTAGAAAATATTTTTCTTCAAGAAATTCACTACAGTTTTGGTGTCAGCATTAGGTGAAGCAATTGCTTTTACCCATTTTGAAACATAATCGACTGCCAAAAGAATGTATTGATTAAATTGAGAGTAAGGAAAGGGTCCCATGAAATCAATATCCCAACAATCAAATACCTCAACCTCTTGAATGTTTGTGAGAGGCATTTCTTGTCTTTTATTAACATTACCTGTTCTTTGGCAGTTATCACAAGCTTGCACAAATGAGTGAGAATCTTTAAAAATGGAGGGCCAATACAAACCTGATTGAAGAATTTTTATAGCAGTTCTTTCTCTATTAAAAATATCCTCCACAAGGGGATTTATGAGAATGCCACAACATATCTTTCTTTTCCCAATCGGGTACACAACGACGTAACAAATTATCCACACCAATTTTGAATAATGAGGGTCATCCCAAACAAAGTATTTTGAATCTTTGAAAAATTTTTTCTTTGCTGCCAAGTTAAATCATTTGGAAGAATTCCTGCTGCTTTAAAATTGGCCATATCAGCAAACCATGGCCGTTTTGTTATTTTAAAAAGTTTTTCATCGGGAAATTCTTCCAAGATGTCTTTTTCTTTGGCAGTGACCACATCGTTCATTAATCTAGAAAGATGGTCAACGACCATATTTTCACTACCCTTTTTATCTTTGATTTCAAGATTATATTCTTGAAGGAGCAAAATCCATTGGATTAACTGTGGTTTAGAATCAGTTTTAGTCAAAAGGTACTTGATTACAGCATGATCAGTGAAAACAATTATTTTTGATCCAATCAAGTATGATCTAAATTTTTCTAAGGCATACACTATGGCTAGTAATTCCTTTTCAGTAGTTGCATAATTTAGTTGATTTTCATTTAAAACTTTACTAGCATAATGTATGACCCCAAAAACTTTTTCATATCTTTAACCTAAAACTGCTCCTACAGCATAATCACTTGCATCGCACATAAGTTCAAAGGGTAAGTTCCTATTAGGAGCAACAATTACAAGGGTAGAAACTAATTTTTCTTTCAAGGAATTAAAAGCTTTAAGACATGCTTCATCAAACTTGAATTCAACATCTTTATTTAGAAGATTTGTTAAAGGTTTAACAATTTTTGAAAAATCTTGAATAAATCTTCTATAGAATCCAGCATGTCCTAGAAAACTTCTAATACCTTTTACATTTACAGGGGGTTGGAGTTTAGAGATTACCTCTATTTTGGCTTGGTCCACTTCAATACCTTTAGAAGAAATTGTGACCAAGTACAATTCCTTCCTTTACCATGAAGTGACATTTCTCCCAATTGAGCACCAAATTTGTTTCAATACACCGCTTCAGTACAGTGTCCAGATTGGTCAGACGTGATTCAAATGAATTTCCAAAGACTGAGAAATCATCCATGAAAATCCCAATGCTCTTTTCAATTAGATCTGTAAAAATAGCAAACATGTATCTTTGAAAAGTAACAGATGCATTACACAATCCAAATGGCATCTTCCTATAAGCAAATATACCAAAGGGACATGTAAAAGTAATCTTTTCTTGATCAAGAGGGTCAACAAGAATTTGATTATATCCAGAATATCCATCAAGAAAGCAATAGTCAGCCTGTCCAGATAATATTTCAAGCATTTGATCCATAAAAGGAAGTGGAAAATGATCTTTTCTTGTTGCTTGATTTAATTTTCTATAATCAATGCACATTCTCTAACTAGTGACAGTTCTTGTTGGGATTAATTCATTTTTATCATTAACAATTACTTTCATACCACCCTTTTTTGGAACAACTTATATAGGACTTACCCATGCACTATCAGAAATAGGATAGATAATACCTACTTTCAATAATTTCAAAACCACCTTCTTGGTTAACTCTTTCATGGTTGGATTGAGGCGTCTTTGGGGTTGAGCAATAGGTTTAAAATTATCTTCTAACAAAATCTTATGCATGTAATATGATAGGCTTATACCTTTCAGATCTTCAAGTGTCCATCCAATTGCTTCTTGATTCCTTTTCAAGACTTCAACCAGTTTTTCTTCTTCTGCTTCACTTAACAAATTACTAATAATCACTGGTTTTAAATTACCTTCTTTCAAAAAGATATACTTTAAGTTGGAAGGTAGCACTTTCAATTCAGGCCTCTTGATTTCTTCAACAGGTACTTCTTGGATTTCTTCAATTTTTCTTGATTTAAAGGAAATTTCTTTCCCTTGATCAAGATCTTCAAGATACTTGTCTACCTGTTTTTCTTCCTCTTCACTTAAATATTCCATAGAGTTAGTTAATAACTTATTTAAAGGGTCAGAAATTGACATACCTGTGGATATGGAAAAGCAAACTTCATCATGAACATCCACCTTGAAATAGTCTTACTTTGAATTGAGATGTTTCATGGCTTTGAAAACATCAAAGTTCACTTCTTCATCGTGTACTCTTACTGCCAGCTTTCCATTATCTACATCAATGAGTACTCTAGCAGTCTTCATGAATGGTCTTCCTAGGATCAGAGGTACTTCAACATCTTCTTCCATGTCTAAAACCACAAAGTCAACAGGGAAGTAGAATTTATCAACTTTCATAAATACATCTTCCACAACACCATAGGGTCTTTTGATTGATCTATCGGCCAATTGCAGAGTCATCTTTGTTCTTTGAGGATCAAGGTCACCAATTCGCTTCATCATACTTAGAGGCATTAGATTAATGCTAGCCCCTAAGTCTAACAAGGCTTTCCTAATATTCACACCTCCAATGGAGATAGGAATAGTGAAACTTCCAGGGTCTTTCAACTTTTCTGGCATGTTATGTTGCAAAATAGCACTGCAACCTGCTTCAAGTTTAACAATTTCCTCATCATACCTCCTCTTTTTGGTAAGCAATTCTTTCATAAACTTTGTATATGTTGGCATCTGCTCTAATGCCTCAGAAAATAGAATGTTTATGTGTAATTACTTAAAGATTTCAAGGAATCTCTTGTATTCATTTTCCGTATCCTTCTTTGATGGTGCATGTGGATAAGGTAAATATTTAACTGGAGGTGTCTGACCCAAATACTAATTTTTTTGTTTTTTATTTTTTTGATTTTTTTATTTTTCTTTTTCATCATTTTTTCTTCATTCTCTTTTTTCTCTTCTTTTTTCTCTTCTTTTTCATTTTATTTTTTCTTTTCTTCTTCTTTTTCTTCTTTTCCATTTTTTCTTTACAATCTATTCCTACAACTTTACCACTTCTTGTAAAAATAGCATTACATTGTTCTCTTGGATTTTGAGTGTTTGCAGAAAAACTATAGCTTTTCATGTCAGTTACTTCTTTTGCTAATTGTCCTAATTGCATATCCGACGCTTTACATGCAGCTTCATTTGTTTGCATGTATTGTAGCGATTGTTGGATAGACTCCTCTATCCTAGTTAGCCTTACTGTTTGATCAAATTGTGGTTGTTGTTTGAATTGATTATTGGTAGGTCTGTTGAAAGGTGCAACATCTTGTTTCCAGCCAATATTCTGATTCTGCCAACCCTGCGGGTAATTGTTAGGAAAAGAATTGCCAAGATTGATAGGAAAATTACCTAAGGGTATTCTTTGATGAATCAAATAATTGGCTTGTTCTTGTTCATTTCCATCAGGGGCATAGTAACCACATGGTTGTTCACATGCAATGCACACATTGTTTTAATTGAGTAGGAGGTGGTGATGATACTTAAGCAATTTGAAGTTTTTCTAATTGTTTGCTCATTGCTTCCATTTGTTATGTCAGCAATTTTTGCTGAGCTAAAACTATGTCATTTACTCCCAACTCAAGCATACCTGGCTTCCTTGATGTACTACCTCTTTCATGCTTGGCTTGACAGTCACTGGTTGATATAGACTCCATGATTGATATTGCCTCTTCAACAGTTTTGTCATTAAAGAACCACCTGCACATGCATCTAACATCATCTTGAACTGAGGTAATAAACCATGATAAACAATTCTTACTTTCCCAGCATCATCTAAATTATGGTTTGGACATTTCCTTAGAAGTGCTTTAAATCTTTCCTATGCTTCACCAAGTGATTCATCATGATTTTGTGAAAAAGAATGTATGGCTGTCATTGCTTCAAAATATTTTGAACGTGAATAAAATCTTTCCAAAAATTTTGTCTCAACATCGGACCAATTTACAAAACTACCGGGTGCACAAGATTTAAACCATTCTTTAGCTTTCCCAATCAAAGAAAAAGGAAACAATCTCATGTAAACAGATTCTTCTTGATTAGGTTCAAAACCAATTGTGTTGCATAACTCATAAAAAATGGTTAAGTGTTCATAAGGTTCTTCATTATTTAAATCAGCAAACTGATTATTTTAAATAATGTTTAAAGTAGTTGGTTTAATTTCTACAACAGCAATAGGTCCTTGAAACATCCCCGAAACACGGGGTGATCCATTAATAGCAGCAAACTGTCCCAATGTTCTTCTTTCAGCAGCCATATTAGAATTTTCAAAATTTTCAGTTTTTTCAAAAGAAGATAAAGTTGAAGAAGAAGAAGTTTTTGGTTTTTTAGATTTTAATGCTTGAAGTTTCTTTACATACTTAATCATCAAGTTCATGTTATTGCAGCTTAAAGTCATTATAACCGATTCCTCGTGATATAAATTCTAAGTATTTATCGTAAAGTCCAATCCCTCGTGAGCTTTCTCAATATAAACTTGCATTAAGTCCTGGCCTTATGGCAACAATAATTACCAATTCTATCCCTAATAATTGGCATATTAAGGGTATTTTAACTTTTACTTTCATTAAAACATTTTAATTTGGCATGAATAATCATTCTCCAGTTTGATATTCATACTAATAAAATAAGTTTTAATACACATGAAAATCATTCTCCTGTTTGATGTTCATATTGATAAAGAGTTGAAATACTAACATGTACTTGAGTCATAAATATGTAGAGATCATAATCACAACATCATATAATAGATTGATTCTCCAAATTCCAACATAAACAATTTAGTTCCATATAGTAAAAGTAAGAACAACATTTACAGAGTTTGACATTATGAAGACTTGGAAACACTTCACAATACAAGAGCTCACACTACTACACAACACTCTCAAGTATCTAGAAATCACTCTAACCTTACAAATTCAAAGAAGAACACTCAAATTCGAGTGACAAAAGAGGATAGAAGTTCTGAACTTAGAAATGTGTGTCTTGGAAGTATGGAGAATGGCCCTATTTATAGGGCTGAGGAAGGGTCCTGACGCTACGCGTCAGGTTCCTGAGTCAGCCCCCATTAAGCTCGTGATTAAGTGACCATAATTGTGCATTATTTAATCAATATTACCAGATAGGTGTGTGCCTTGTCTCCCTCTTTCGGCTTACACTTAGCTGAAGTGGATTGGCCCATTTTGGGCCACTTGATTGAGTGCTTGGCCACTTGGAAGTGGAGTCCATGTAGCTCCTGACGCTACGCGTGGCTGTGACGCGTAGCGTCAGCATCAAAAATCCCCACGCTACGCGTGGTGTTGATGCTACACGTCAGCTCTCCAGTTTTTTAATTTTTCTCTTAAATTCTTCACGTTTTCACTGCAAAACTAGAGAAAATTGATCAAGGGTAGATTATTTCCAACAACATTCATTTATTGAATTTAAAACCTAAATTTCTAACAATTTAAACAAATTCTTATTCTTTTTACAAAATTTTTATTAAAGATTTTATTGCAAATTTGAGGACTAACACCTCCCCCTATCAGCAGCGAAAAAAAGATGATCCTTGAAGGAATTTATTAGCTCAACATCAGGAAAATCCATCTTTTGGCATAACAGAATGCCAACCATAGAGGTCTTATGCACCTGTATCATAGGCTGTACCATAGCATTCCAGCGGGCCAACATAACCCCTGGATGGATCCTGTTCAGTTTGCAGCCCACATTGCTTGGCCTAGGGACAAGCCTCCTTTTTAGGAGGGGGTGAGACCTCGCGGGCTGGACCAGGACCATCTTCACAGGTACCTCCTGTCAGGGAAGAAGAGACAGAAGAAGACACAAAGGATGATGATGAGTGAATTTTCTTTCTGAATTTCTTTTTTGGTTTCTATTTTCCTTTTTAAATTCCTGTTAGACTTAGTTTTAATTTTCTCTTTTATTTCTAACTTGCTGCAGACAACATTTTCTTCTTGGGGTATGTCGCGACCGGGATCGCGGCGGCACGGCCGACCCTTGAAAATATTAAAACGCGTTTCGAAGTCCTTTCGAAAAGAAAACACGGAGTCGCCACCAATATTTTTTAGGATAAAATACCGGAAAAACCTTTCGTTAAAGCATTGGTCATAAAAATAAAATTCCAAATTCGGGAGTCTAATTACAGGTGAGGAAGGTATTTGTAACATCCCAATTTTAAAGCTAAATGCCGAATGAAAAATAAACCATTAACGTTTTGATTCAAAATAAGAAGTTAATTGTTAATTATAATCAGATTAGCTTAAGGAATAATGACAAGTTAATTAAGGCTGAGTTGGTGAAAGATGGTTGTTTATGATTGGCGAGTTACGTGAATGGGCTGCGACTCACGTTTTCCCATCCCACTTCCTTCCCTTCGCATGCACATATATGCCTTGTACCACCGTGAATACTCATCCTTTTTCCCACTACTTCATTCTCTCTTTTCTTCTTCGCCTCCATCCTCTTTTCTGTTCTTGCCCTTCGCTTCCGGAGATCACAACAACGGTGTTGGAGGAAGGTCAGAGCCCCTCCAACTGGTGAAGGATGATCGTTGAGGCAGAGGAAGAACAACGCTCCATTC
The DNA here is from genome assembly GCA_037962975.1 of Clitoria ternatea. NCBI lineage: Eukaryota > Viridiplantae > Streptophyta > Magnoliopsida > Fabales > Fabaceae > Clitoria > Clitoria ternatea. Next base: position 82,314,976 of record CM075672.1, read on the forward strand.
CCGAACCGAGTGCAGAGTACGACGGAGCGAAGGAAGACCGAACGAATCAGAAGAAGGGCGTCAGACCCAACGTCGAGAGCAGAAAAGCTTCTTGAGTTCCTTCTGTAGGTAGGGGGCGCTTGTATGTCAAATGCATGGTCCACGAACGGTACCAGATGAATGTACTGCTTTGAGTGTGTGTGTATGTGTTTATAACGACTGGATCTTATGCATGATTGATGATTCTGGATTCTGTGTGTATTACAATGATTATACAACAATTGCATGTAATCAAGATGGTAGTAGTGTAGTCTGTCGGCCTTGGGTAATGACGAATGGAATGCATGGTTTTATCTCTGTTAACACTGTGAGAATATGAATGTGTACTCGATAGTTGAATTGTCAGATGCTATTACTTGATTGTCCGATTGTAGTACATATTGGTGTTGTAACACCCTAATTAATTGCAACTAAAAATTCCAAAAATATGAGAAAATTTTTCACAAAACAGTCCCGTATTATTCGATATATGAGGAAGCAGGCAAAGGAAGAACGAAAAGCATTCACACGCACATAGCAACCTACAGGGAAACTAAAACTGGGGCCGGCTCAATGGGTTTATCGTAACGCACCAACACTAGGGCGGATTGCACAACACCGTTTATTCGCGCAGACGGGGTCTGACACCGTCCAGGCGGAGTATGGTAATGCAGCAGCGGATAGAGGAGATTTCGCAAGGAGGCTTCCCTTCAAGTAACACTGGTCACTCAACGGGAGGAAAGAGATAAGGGAAATATGTTAATACATTCACACGCGTAGCATTCGGTGGAAGGCGGAGTTAGAATCATCCTACTTGGCTAGGCGGGGTATATTCATCTTGGGCGGGCTGTCCTAGTTACTTGGACGAGGTATGACGCCGCCTAAAAGAAATCTACATAACGCCTCTTTAACACAACTACAAGGTAATTTCCTCCATCGGGTATGGACAAGGGTTCACTAAGTAAATCCTCCCACTCGCCTTTCACTCAGAAAAATGAGAAGTTACAGGGTACATATACGTTAGTAGGTTGTGGAGAAAGGAGGAGTCTGAACCTATTCCGCCCAACTCAACTAATTATGACAACACCTGGGCGGACTCAACCACCACGCCCAGATCAGAGGGTCAACACCGGGGTCTCATTCTAACAACTACACCGCTCCAGCGCGAATCCTCACGCTTGGCGAATTGCTCCCACACTTCGGGCGGGGTACGACTCCGCCCAACGTATCCGACATAAATTTTCCTAAGACAATTCTCGGTTCACTCAGACTTGGCTTTAACCTGCTCAATCAGACTGTCCCTGCGTATCTATTAAAGCATAATTATGAAACAAGGCAGCACATAGCAACACACACACAAAACCATACATCCATATATACATAAGAGTGTATATTAATATTTACAATGCAAAATCGGACTTCTTCTTGTCTATAAAGTTCTATTCATCCCCAAAACATTAACATCTGGTATGAACCATTTGGGGCTTAGTCTAACAACGCCTTAATTAAACCTTCCAAATGCATCAGCGCTCCGCCCAGCGTTCCAGCTCTGCTTCTGATCCTCCTCACGAGAGACATTCACTGAAAATGGCCACTGCAGGGGTGAGCTTTTACATGTAAAATGATACTCACAGACTCGGTATCAGCGTCAGTAAACGCTCCTGCTATCATTCAACCTTTCTCAAGTAACCAAGTTCACATAGTTCAAACAACATTCATGACACACACATGATACACAGAGTTTATTCCACATCCAAATATATATTCATGCATTCCAAATCACACACATATACATACATAGATTTATACACCACCACAATCAGCCTTATTTCTATATGCATGCCTGCGGATCCGACTCGGGTAAAGACTCTCAGTTACGGTCCCCTTTTCTTCTGGCCCCTCGTCCCTCAGCTCTTACCAGGTGGCACCGGCCTTCCCACGGCGTCTCGAGACTCTCTTCTCTAGCTCTAACGGCTACCACGAGCTCTATTGGGATCTAGCCAGGGTTGGTAACTGGAAGTCGTTTCCCTTGGGGTTCTTGACCTTCTATGGGTCACCCCGCTCTTACTCATGCAACTAACACATTCATTATTACACATCATCGCGCCATGGACACCTTACCGTAGTCATTAAGTAAGAACGGATATCCCCCACTACTCGTAATCATTCAGTCAGTCACACCAGCGCATGTTACAATCGGTCATCAGACTAACAACATTGAGCAATCCAATTAAGAACATGCACATACATACTTTTCATAGTGACAACAAAATAGATCCACGCATATCATCCATCATTATCATCCACGAACAGGCTACACCATCGCCACGAAGATCACTATCAGAATCTCAAATCATGCATCAATTTTAGTAATTATGAATACATGCACACATGCACAGCATCAGTTCTAATGATTATAAATACATGCACACACACACACCCACACTCAGCAATACGTTCATCCGGTACCGTTCTTAGACCATGCATTCGACATGCAAGCGCCCCCTACCTTTAGAAGAATCCTCAGAAACCTTTTTCGTTCTTGTTGTTGGGTCCGATGTCCTTCTCCTGGTTCGTCCGGTCTTCCTTAGCTTTGTCGTATCCTGCACCTGATTCTGGGATGAAGTGTGGTCCGTTCCCCCGTACTGCAACCAAGACCTCCAGGAGTGAAGAGTAAGATAGAAGAAGGAGAAAGATGGAGACGAAGGGAGGAAGTAGAGAATGAAGTGACGGAGAAGGGAGTCTGAAGAAAGAGTAAGTGCGTTCCTCCCCAAGGCTCACGTTTTATATATATATATATGTGCATGCACACAGTAAAAGAAGAGTGGGATGGGAGAATGCGTGCCCAGCAGTCACGTGCACTCCACCCCATCCCCTGACCATCACCATTTTTAATATTTTAATGGCTTGATCCTAATCAGTTAAATGCAATTAACAGTTATTTCTTAGTTAAAATCAAATCTTAATGGTTTATTCTTCATTCAGCATTTAATTTCAAAACTGGGATGTTACAGTTCTCCCCCACTGAAAAAGAATTTCGTCCCCGAAATTCAGTCGGTACTTACCTAGGTAAACAATTCGGGGTACTGCTGTCGCATGGCGTCTTCGCGTTCCCACGTGTAGGAGGTGGTCTTGCCTTGCTGCCACTCCACCTTAACCAGCCTTACGTTCTTGTTTCTTAAGCGTTTTACCGATCGGTCCACGATCCCAACCGGTGTAGTCACAATGGTTAGGTCTTCCTTGATCTCTACCTCGTCGTCAGGCATCGTGTGGCTAGGGTCATGCAAATACTTCCTTAGCTGAGACACGTGAAATACGTTGTGCAATCGGGACAAGTGAGTTGGTAACGCGAGGCGGTATGCCACGGGGCCAATCCGTTCTACTACCTCATAAGGCCCGATGTAGCGAGGGCTTAACTTCCCACTTTTTAAGGCTCGTCCAACTCCTTTACTCGGAGAGGTTCTCAGAAACAATCGATCTCCGACTGGAAATTCCAATGGCTTGATGCGCTTGTCATGGTAGCTCTTCTGCCTGTCTTGTGATGCTTTCATCTTCTCCCTTATCACCCGGATCTGTTCTGTGGTTTGCTTCACGATGTCTGGTCCCAATAGTAGACTTTCACCCGCTTCCGACCAGCAGAGTGGGGTTCGGCATCTACGCCCATATAATGCCTCGTAAGGTGCCATGCCAATGCTGTGATGATGGCTGTTGTTGTACGTAAACTCGATCAAGGGAAGGTACTGCTCCCAATCCCCACCGTACTCTAACACACACGCTCTCAATAAATCTTCTAGACTCTGAATTGTTCGCTCGGATTGTCCATCCGATTGGGGGTGGTAGGCAGAACTAAGCCAAAGCTTCGTCCCCAATTCTTGATGCATGCTGGTCCAAAATCTGGACGTAAATCTAGGGTCCCTATCTGAGACGATGGAAGTAGGTATGCCATGCAGTCGGATAACTTCTTGAATGTAGATTCGAGCCAATTTATGCAATGGGTACTTCATATTTACAGGTAAGAAGTGTGCACTCTTCGTCAATCTGTCAACAATGACCCAAATGGCATCATGGCCTGCTCGGTTTTTGGGTAATCCCTTGATAAAATCCATCGCAATTGAGTCCCATTTCCACACGGGGATCTCTAGAGGCTGCATTGCACCGTACGGTTTTTGGTGCTCTACTTTCGATTTCTGACAAGTGATACACTGGGCCACGTACTCCGCCACATCCTTCTTTAGTCCGGGCCACCAGAACTGTCTCCTCAAGTCGTGGTACATTTTCGTGGTTCCTGGGTGAATGCTGAGTAGGCTTTTGTGAACTTCATCAAGCACCATTCTTCTCAATCTTCCTTCACTTGGTATGTATATTCTGTTTCTCACCCGGAAGATCCCATCTGACCCCTCTGCCAAGGATAAATCCTTTCCTTTAGCCTGAATTTCCTTCATTTCAGCTAGGTAAGAGTCCGCCTGTTGCTGTTCGTAGACGGATTTTAAGAATTCGTTGGCAATCCTCAACGTACCGATTGTCATCTTCTGAGAGGAAGGGGCGTCAACATGCAAGTTCATGTCTCTGAACCGCTCCAACAACTCAACTTCTTTTGCCATCATGGCTGCTATGTGGAGGGATTTTCGACTCAATACGTCTGCCACGACATTTGCCTTACCTGGGTGGTATTTCAACTCGAAATCATAGTCCTTCAAAAACTCAATCCATCTTCTCTGCCTCATGTTCAGCTCCTTTTGGTCGAATAGGTATTTGAGGCTCTTATGATCGCTGTACACTTCAAATTTGGACCCGTACAAGTAATGCCTCTAGATTTTCAATGCAAAAACTACTGCTGCCAGCTCCAAGTCATGGGTCGGATAATGCTGCTCGTGGGGTCTCAATTGTCGAGAGGCATATGCTATCACTTGATCTTTCTGCATGAGTACACATCCTAATCCGAGTCCGGACGCGTCACAATAGACCACGAAGCTTTCTCGTAACTCAGGTAATGCCAACACCAGAGCAGTTGTCAACTTATTCTTCAGCTCTTGGAAGCTGCTCTCACACTCCGGACTCCACACGAAAGGAACGTTCTTCCGAGTCAATTTAGTCAGGGGTAATGCCAACTTAGAAAAACCTTCGATGAACCTTCTATAATAACCTGCCAAGCCCATAAAACTTCTTATTTCCGAGACCGATCTGGGCTTCTCCCATGCCATTACAGCAGCTACCTTCGCAGGATCCACCGAGACGCCTCGCTCGGAGATCACATGCCCGAGGAAGTGGATCTCATCCATCCAGAATTTGCACTTTGAAAGCTTTGCAAACAACTGTTTCTCCTTCAACACTTGGAGTACCGCTCTGAGATGTCTTTCATGCTCCTCAGATGTCTTAGAATAAACTAGGATGTCGTCGATGAAAACAACAACAAACCGATCTAAGAAGGAGTGGAATATGCTGTTCATGTAATTCATGAAAACAGCAGGGGCGTTTGTCACACCGAACGGCATCACTACATACTCATAGTGACCATACCTAGTCCTAAAGGCAGTTTTAGGAATGTCCGAGTCCTTCACTCGGATTTGGTGATATCCCGATCGTAAGTCGATTTTCGAGAAGACTAAGGCTCCACGCAGCTGGTCAATTAAATCATCAATTCTAGGCAGTGGGTATCGATTCTTGATTGTGAGTTTGTTAAGCTGTCGATAATCTATACAAAGTCTCATGCTGCCATCCTTCTTCTTAACAAGTAGCACAGGTGCGCCCCATGGTGACACGCTTGGTCTAATGAACTGCTTCTCAAGTAACTCATCCACTTGTTTCTTCAACTCTGCCAATTCAATTGAGGACATTCTGTAGGGTGCACTGGAGACCGGTTCGGCTCCAGGGATCAAGTCTATAGAGAATTCAACTTCTCTATTGGGAGGCACACTCGGAACGTCTTCTGGGAACACTTCTGGGAATTCGCAGACAACCGGAATTTCGTTCACTAGGGTCTCATGCTCATCTTTGGTTAGACAAAGCATCATAAATAGTTGGGTTATACCTAGTGCCGTGCCATCTTCAGTGGGTTGTTTTGGGAAGACTATCTCTCGGTTTCTACAATCTACTAATACCTTATTGGCTGAAAGCCAATCTATTCCAAGCACAATATCAAGACCCTTTAAGGGCATGCAAATCAGATCGAAGGTGAAACTCCGATCATACAACTCAAATGCTACATTTTTACATATTGACGATGTGAACACACTATGGCTGGCCACTTCCAAAGTCCAGTTCATAGACACAGTTGGTAGCTTCAACCGTTCCACACACTCATCAGCTATAAAAGAATGGGTTGCTCCCGAATCAAAAACAACATTAAGTGTATTCATTCCAAGTGAGCACTTACATTGTACTAGATCGTTTGCTGGTGCAACATCCTCTGCATTGATGGTGTAGATCCTTCCTGTCGCTGTTGGGCCGGTGTTCCTCTCTCGGCTGTTCGGAGCACGCATCATATTTCCTCTGGTTCCGTTGCCTCTGCCACCAGGTCGTTGGTTATCATTCACTCTGGTTCGATCTTGAAATCCTCCTTGACGCACATTGGTGTTTGCCTGGCGGAGTTGGGGGCAGTCCGGGCGAACGTGTCCCTTCTCTCCGCAGTGGTAGCATTTAACATTTGTATCATTGCAATCCTTAGCAAAGTGGTCACCGCCGCATTTAAAGCATCCGCCATACCTTGGTCGCCCACTCATTTGTCTCCCTCGGTCATTATGATTCAGATATCTGGTGAAGGGTTCATTCCTCCTCACGTTCCCTGGCCTCTTGAAACGTGATTGCTGAGGCCTCAGGTGCTGGTTGGCTCTGCTGCACTGGCCCGAATGGGCCCTGTCATCCTCTTCGAATATTCTACACTTGTTCACTAAGGCAGGGAAACTCCAGATTTCATGGTATCTGCAGGCCCTCTTGATATCCGATCTCAGTCCGTTCTCAAACTTAAGACACTTGGAGTGCTCCGTTCCTGGCTGCTGGAAGGGCGGATAGAATAGGCACAATTCCTCAAATCTGGTCGCGTATTCTTCCACAGTCATGGAGCCCTGTTTTAACTCCATAAACTCCAGCTCTTTCCGACTCCTCACTGTGTCGGGAAAGTATTTGTCTAAGAAGCAGGCCTTGAAATCGTTCCACGTCAGTTGATTGTCATCTTCGGGGAATCGGCTCCTGGCTATCTTCCACCAATTCTCCGCTTCATCTCGCAGCATATACACTACGCACTCCACCTTCTGGGCTTCGGTACAGTGAAGACCCCTAAAAATTCTCTCTAATTCCTGAGTCTACTTGAACGCCGCCTCAGGATTCCGTCCTCCTAAGAATTCACTCGGCTTCCTTTTTAAGAAGCGGTCCAGCACATGGCCATCCTCAGGTTGAGTCTGGCCTTGCCTTTCAAACACATCAGCAAAGCGTTGGAATGCTGTGGCTATAGCCTCCATACTTTGACGATGCGCCATTCCTTATCCTGAAATTGACATTTAAGGATAAGTATACGGAGCCACTTACTACCGATCTGGTTATTAGTCCAACAATTAATAGCTTAGCACATTATATCATTCGCCTAGGTCATACACACAATCGGACCGGGGAAAAACAACCCCTTGTTCTCAAGTCAATCATCAATCAAGTCAACTAGCATCAGAACAATTTTAACCATTCAATCAAAAAGACACACACACCACCGCTTACACTTGGTAAGCATACTTTGGCCTTGGACTTTTCGGTCCGCTCTGATACCAAAATGTAACACCCTAATTAATTGCAACTAAAAATTCCAAAAATATGAGAAAATTTTTCACAAAACAGTCCCGTATTATTCGATATATGAGGAAGCAGGCAAAGGAAGAACGAAAAGCATTCACACGCACATAGCAACCTACAAGGAAACTAAAACTGGGGCCGGCTCAATGGGTTTATCGTAACGCACCAACACTAGGGCGGATTGCACAACACCGTTTATTCGCGCAGACGGGGTCTGACACCGTCCAGGCGGAGTATGGTAATGCAGCAGCGGATAGAGGAGATTTCGTAAGGAGGCTTCCCTTCGGGTAACACTGGTCACTCAACGGGAGGAAAGAGATAAGGGAAATATGTTAATACATTCACACGCGTAGCATTCGGTGGAAGGCGGAGTTAGAATCATCCTACTTGGCTAGGCGGGGTATATTCATCTTGGGCGGGCTATCCTAGTTACTTGGACGAGGTATGACGCCGCCTAAACGAAATCTACATAACGCCTCTTTAACACAACTACAAGGTAATTTCCTCCATCGGGTATGGACAAGGGTTCACTAAGTAAATCCTCCCACTCGCCTTTCACTCAGAAAAACGAGAAGTTACAGGGTACATATACGTTAGTAGGTTGTGGAGAAAGGAGGAGTCTGAACCTATTCCGCCCAACTCAACTAATTATGACAACGCCTGGGCGGACTCAACCACCACGCCCAGATTAGAGGGTCAACACCGGGGTCTCATTCTAACAACTACACCGCTCCAGCGCGAATCCTCACGCTTGGCGAATTGCTTAAACAAAATCAGTGTTGTTGCCTAAAAACATTGTGCTGCTTAGAAACTTTTCTTTGTTCAAAAAGTGAAATCTTTGGTTGGGGTTTTCAGGGATGTTCAAAGTCTTAATCATCAAAACAGGAATAATCAAAAACAAACAAGAATAATCACAGGCATATAGGAATAATCACAGGCATATAATCTCAAACAATTTCTAAAGTGTGCTGTACTAAAGATAAAGTATGTACTAAAGGTAAAGTAAGGCTATAAACTGTCAAACTAAGTAGCAATTTTAATTGTCAAGAACTGAAAGCATTAAAAAGTTTCACTCTTCCTCGGATGAGTCCTCCTCTGTTCCCAATTCTCTTTCTGGAGGTCCCTGAGTTGAAGTTCCTGGCCTATCCTCCTGTGTAGCCTCACCTCCTCCCACAAACGGAGGCCTGTCCCCAGGCCAAGCAAGCAGGGCCTCAAACTGGGCAGGTGGCATCCATGGATTGTGTTGACCTGCAGGAATGCTATGATAAAGACCATTGTGAACATGTAATAAACCTCTATGCTGAGCGTTCTGCTGGGCTAGGAGATGGCTGTTTTGAACTTTCAGGATGTGAATGCCTTGTAAAATCAGGTTGGCTTCAGTGCTGAGGGGGGGGTGGGCAGGTGCAGTGCTGAATGCTTGCTGTGCTGCTTGTGAGGCATGTGGAGGAGGTGCATCAGTTGCAGGGAGTGCTGGATTACTGCAGTAACGCTCAATGAAGCGTTTGTCTATGGAAGGCCTGATTGGTTTGAGGTCTTGTACCTCAACACCATGAGCTGCACAAAAATCAGTGATAAAGGCAGGAAAACCAAGACTCCCTTTTACCTTTTAACCTGCCTGGGAATACTTCTGGTCAGAAATCACAAACTTGTGGATTTCATCTGATAGTACTTGGGCTAGATCAATAGAGATGTCCTCTCTCAGAATGCAGTATAGGAGATAACACCTACTAAAAATCAAATCAGAGACATGAGCGTTAGGTGCTATGTTAGCTAATAAGAAGGAAGTCCAAACTTGAGCAATAGTAGTCATGTCCTTTCTTAAAACTCTCAGTGGTGTCTCTCCTTGCCCCATTTGAAAGTGGTGTCCTGGAACACAGATAGCGGCTTCAAGGTCATGTGTGGCAATGAACTGGTTCCTTGCAACCATGGCAGCATATTCGCAGATTTCCCCTTCTCCTAAGGTCATGATGTTTCCCAAGTAGAAATTGATGGTGTCTCTGTCATATGAGAGCCAGGTACCCCGCACATAGGTTTTTCGTTCCCCCCCTCCATCTCTTGTCCAGGCGTTTGCATAGAATTCTCTTACCACTTCAGGGTCAAATTTCTCCCTTGGGTAACATACTTTTAACCAATTTCTCCTTCTTATGATCTGCAGGAAGGCATCGCATTCTCCCAAGGCCAAGTCTACTTTCCTTTCTGGTATGAATGTCCAATTTGAGATGTCTTCATACCGCTTGCTGTTGCCTTGCTTCCTGAATCTTGGAGCATCATCTTGTTTATCTGTTCGTGGTCTTTTGCCCTTATTCTTTCGGGAACTTCTTTTTGGGGAAGTGGTGGCAGGGGGAGTTGGTGCAGTTTGCTTGGTTCTGGCCATCTGCAAGAAAGTTAAGAACTATTTTGCACTTAAGATTCTTCCTTTCAGTACTTTTATCAAACATTCAGCATGCATTAGAGGAATGTGAAACAGAAAAGGGACATGCATTACAGTGAAACACAAGAGCCAAACGTTAAACCTCTTTCTCTGAACAAATCAGAAAAACAACCAAGCATAGATCATGGTAGTCATTAAAAACAGGGAGAAAAAATATCAACGTGTGCAAAAAGAAAGGTATCAATTCTCCCTAACACAGTAATCATATGCTGTTAATTCAAAAAGAGGATAGTGCAGTGGTTACCTGGAAGGATCCGAACGTGCTAGAGAGAATGGTTTGCAAAATAAAAGTGTGATTTATGAAATGAAAGGGTAAAGACAATTATTGGAGAAGAGAGGGTGGTTACAAAACTTAGAGAGTCAGAAGGTTGATGAACGGTTACGTGAGTGAGAGAGTGGGCGGTTTCAGAATTCTGCATTTATTAGTATCAGGGGGCCTTTTTGCATTTCACGCTTGAGCGCCATGAAGTAACGCTTGAGCGCGCGAGTTCCTCGCTTGAGCGCAATATATCCACGCTTGAGCGTGATCGGCCTGGATTCAGAGTCTGAGAATGAAAACTTCACGCTTGAGCGTGCTTTCGTCACGCTTGGGCGTAAGAGTTGCGCGCTTGAGCGCAGGGTTATCACGCTTGAGCGTGTGGGCATTGCTCCAAGGTATGCTTTCCTCGCTCAGGCTGGTTTTTATCTCGCTTGAGCGTACAACAAAGTTTTAATACCTGATGCTTTATCAATGTCTCGCTTGAGCGCATGTTTGAGCGCAGGTATGTTGCGCTTGAGCGCCAAAGTATCACGCTTGAGCGTGATCACCCATCTGATGCTTAGTTTAACTTCTCGCTTGGGCGCAGGGGTCTTGCTTTGAGCGTGTCAGCCTCTGATTGCTGTCCAGATCCTTTCGCTTAAGCGTAATAGGTCACGCTTAAGCGAGATCGGGTTTATTTTGTTGAAAATTTCTTTAGCAGAGGTGCCACGCTTAAGCTTGACTCTCACGCTTAAGCTTGATGAGGATGGTTTAGGACTTACCTTGGCTCGCTTAAGCTAGATTATCCACGCTTGAGCGTGGTGATGTCCTCATGTCTCTCTGAACTCAGCCTCCAACTCCAGTTTTGTTTGCCTTTGTCTGAGACTCTTCTACAAGGTAAACAGAAACTTTTTTATTTTTTTATTTTTATTTTTATTTTTATTTTTGAAAAATTTTCAAAGAAATAAAACACAAAAGATTGGGTTGCCTCCCAATAAGCGCTTGTTTAACGTCATTAGCTCGACGCCTGAGTTTGATCATGGGTCTTTTAGCAGGATATCAGTGGCAACCTTCTCCACTTCTTCCCCTAAATAGGGCTTTATTCTCTGTCCGTTCACGACCCAAGTTCTTTCAGATTTTGGATCTTACAACTCAATAGCTCCATAAGGTTTCACCTCCCTGACAATAAAGGGTCCTGACCAATTAGACTTGAGTTTTCCTGGGAATAGTTTCATCCTTGAGTTGAAAAGAAGAACAGATTGTCCCTGGTGAAAACTTTTCTTCATGATGTGTCTATCATGGTAAACCTTCATTTTCTCTTTATAGATCCTGGATGAGTCATAGGCATGATTCCTCCATTCTTCTAACTTGTGCATCTGAATCTTCCTTTCTTCAGCTGATGCCTTTGGGTCATAGTTGAGGGTTTTTAGTGCCCAAAATGCTTTATGTTCAAGTTCCACTGGAAGATGGCAATTTTTACCATATACCAACTGATAAGGTGAAAATCCAGTTGGTGCCTTGTATGCTGTTCTATAGGCCCATAAAGCGTCATCTAGCTTCAATGACCAGTCTTTTCTGCTTTGGCTGATTGTCTTCTCAAGTATCCTCTTAATTTCTCTGTTGGATACTTCCACTTGGCCATTGGCTTGAGGATGGTAAGGGGAAGTTACTTTGTGCTTGACTCCATAATGTTCAAGGCATCTTTGGAGTTGACTGTTGCAGAAATGAGAGCCTCCATCACTTATTAAGACTCTTGGGGTGCCAAACCTGCTGAAAATGTGTTTCTTAAGAAATTTGATGATAGTTTTGGCATCAGCTTTAGTACATGCCATGGCTTCCACCCACTTAGAGACATAGTCTACTGCCACAATTATGTACTCATTTGAGAATGACATTGGTAATGGCCCAGTAAAATCTATGCCCCAGCAATCAAAGACTTCTATTTCAAGGATGGCAGTCAAGGGCATCTCATGTCTTTTTGATACGTTTCCTGTCTTCTGACATGCTTCACAATGCTGCACAAAAACATTAGCATCTTTAAACAAAGAGGGCCAATAAAAACCTGATTGGAGGATCTTTGCTGCTGTCCTTTCCCCATTGAAATGTCCTCCATAGGGTGAGCTGTGACAGTGCCATAGGATGCTCTCAGCCTCCTCTTGGGACACACATCTCCTCAAGATGTGATCTGATCCAAGTTTGAATAGGTAGGGGTCATCCCATATGAATTGCTTTGCATCCCTTAGAAACTTCTTCTTCTGCTGCCATGAAAGGTCATCAGGCAGTACTCCAGCAGCTTTAAAGTTGGCCATGTCTGCAAACCATGGCCGTTCTTTCATCATCAGTAGCTTTTCATCAGGGAATTCTTCCTTCACTTCAGGTTGGAGCCGTGTGACTTCCTGATTGACAAGTCGGGACAAATGATCTGCAATAAAATTTTCGCTGCCCTTTTTGTCTTTGACTACTAGGTTGAATTCTTGCATTAGCAAGATCCATCTAATTAGTCTGGGCTTAGAATCAGGCTTATTCAACAGATATTTAATGGCAGCATGGTCAGTAAAAATAGTAATCTTGGAACCAATCAGATAAGGTCTAAATTTTTCCAGGCCATACACTATTGCTAAGAGTTCTTTCTCTGTTGTTGCATAATTTGTTTGTGCAGGGTTTAAAACTTTACTAGCATAGTGTATAACATGAAAAATTTTAGCCTTTCTTTGTCCTAATACGGCCCCAACAGCATAATCACTGGCATCACACATCATTTCAAAGTCTAGTCCCCAATCAGGGGCGACTATTACAGGTGCACATGTTAGTTTATGCTTTAGAGTTTCAAAGGCATGTAAACAAGAATCATCAAAATTAAAAGGAGTGTCTTTGTTTAAGAGATTACTCAAAGGCTTTGCAATTTTTGAGAAGTCCTTGATGAACCTTCTATAAAATCCTGCATGGCCCAAGAAGCTTCTGACTCCCTTTACATTTCCTGGTGGTGGTAATTTCTTGATCACTTCTACCTTTGCTTTGTCCACTTCAATACCTCTTTTGGATATTTGATGTCCTAACACAATGCCTTCAGTCACCATGAAGTGACATTTTTCCCAATTCAAAACCAAATTGGTGTCTATACATCTTTTCAACACAATGGTCAAATTTTTCAAACATTGATCAAATGATGAACCAAAAACAGAGAAATCATCCATGAAAACCTCTATGCATTTTTCCACCAAATCAGAGAAGATAGCAAGCATACATCTTTGAAATGTTGCAGGGGCATTGCACAATCCGAAGGGTATTTTTCTGTATGCAAATACCCCAAAGGGACATGTGAATGCTGTCTTTTCTTGATCCTCAGGTGCAACTGCGATCTAGTTATACCCTGAGTATCCATCTAGAAAGCAGTAGTATGCTTGACCTGCAAGTCTTTCTAGCATTTGATCCATGAAGGGCAGAGGGAAATGATCTTTCCGGGTAGCAATGTTTAATTTCCTGTAATCGATACACATCCTCCATCCTGTGACAGTTCTTGTAGGGATCAATTCATGTTTCTCATTCTGTATGACAGTGATTCCTCCTTTCTTTGGAACAACCTGCACAGGGCTCACCCAAGAGCTATCAGAAATAGGATAAATTATACCAGCTTCTAGTAACTTGGTTACCTCCCCTTTTACTACTTCCTTCATAGTTGGGTTCAAGCGTCTCTGTGGCTGAGCAATTGGTTTGAATTCTTGTTCCATGTAAATGTGATGAGTGCAGAAAGCTGGGCTTATTCCCTTCAAATCTTCTAGCCTCCATCCAATCGCTGTTGAATGTTCCTTCAACACTTGAATCAACTGCTTCTCTTCTGTACCTGTCAATTCCCTGTTAATAATAACAGGTTTTTGGTTATCATTATCAAGAAAAACATATTTCAAGTGTGGAGGTAAAGCTTTTAACTCCACTTTTGGTGGGACAACTTCTTTTGTTTCCTCAGACAGCCTTTCAAAGTGACTTTCTTTTTGAGCATCTTGCTTGTCCTTCTTGTCTTCCTCCATTGCTCCAATGTTCAGCTTCTCTAGTGGATCTCTGTTGAACCATTCGTTGGTTTGTTCTCTGATGGCTTCTTCTTCAATGTCAATTTTGAAGCACTGTTGTTTGTCTTTTGGGTATTTCATTGCATCAAACATGTTGAAATTTACTTCTTCATCTTGCACTCTCACTTTTAACTTCCCGTCATCCACATCAATGATTACTTTTGCAGTCTTCATGAAGGGTCTCCCCAAAATGAGAGGTACTTCTGCATCTTCTTCTATATCCATTATGACAAAATCTACAGGAAACACAAACTTGTCAACTCTTACCAGTACATCTTCAGCTATGCCATATGGAAATTTCACAGACCTATCCGCCAGCTGGAGGGTCATCCTGGTTGGCTTCACCTCAAGATCTCCAATTTTTTTCACCATTGAGAGAGGCATTAGATTAATGCTTGCTCCTAGATCCAAGAGTGCTTTTCCTACTGGTAGAGTACCAATAGTTACTGGGATTGTGAAACTTCCGGGATCTTTTGTTTTTTGTGGCAGTGCCTTTTGGATGATGGCACTACAACCTGCTGCAAGCTCCACTGTTTCTTCAGAAAATCTCTTCTTTTTTGTTAACAGCTCCTTCATAAATTTAGCGTAAGTTGGCATTTGCTCCATGGCTTCCACAAAAGGTATGTTTATTTGTAACCTTTTGAAGATATCCATGAATCTTGCAAATTGCCTTTCCTTGTCCATTTTTGAAGGGTTCTTTGGATACGGCAAGCTCTTCAGTTGTGGTGTTGGGTCGTCCACCTTCTTCTTCCCTTCTTTTATTTCTTTCTTTTTTTCTTTTTCAACCTCCTCCTTCATATTTACATCATTATTCTTTTTTTTACTAACTTCCTCTTCTGTTTCTTTTTCTTTTTCTACTTTTTCTTCCACCTTGTCATTCTCTTTTTTGTCCAATGACCTTTCCACTTCTTGTTGTGATTGCTTTGCATTGCTCCTTTGGATTTGGGTGCGTATTGGCTCCAAATTGAGAGTTGTGATGTTCTGCAATTTGGCGAGCCAATTGCCCCACTTGTGTCTCCAGGTTTCTTATCGAAGCATCAGTGTTCTTTTGGTTGGTGATTGAGACCTGCATGAATTTTTCTAGAGTGTCCTCTAGTTTTGATGTCCTTTCTGTCAATGAAGGACCTTGTTGATAAGGTTACTGTCTGTTGGATGTGCTTGCTTCTTGCTTCCATCCACCATTTTGACTATTCCTCCATCCCTGTGAAAAATTATTGGGGTAAGTATTGTTATTGAAATTACTTTGCTTACCTTGGTTATTCATATAGAGGATGGATTGGTCTCCTTGTTCTCCTTGGCAGTGTCCATTCTGATGTTCTCCTCCACAAAAGTCACATCTCATTTGTGCTTGTTGGTTTCCTGTAGAGGACTGTACAGCATGTAGTTGTTGCGGGAGTTTTGCCATTTGCTGTGTGAGAACTTCAATTTGTTGTGTCAAAATCTTATTTTGAGCCAAAATGGCATCTGTTGTATTAAGTTCCAACACTCCCTTCTTTTGGATTTGTGTTCTGTCATGCTGAGCCTGGTAATCTGTGGATGATAATGCTTCAATGATCCTTGTAGCTTGTTCTGCATCCACTGTCATCATGGTTCCTCCAGCTGCTGCATCCAAAATCATTTTAGTATCACCCTTTAAACCACTGTAAAAGATATTCAATTGGGCAATATCTTCCAGTCCATGGTTTGGGCATCTTCTGAGGAGAGATTTGAAGCGTTCCCATGCTTCACAAAAGGGTTCATCATGGCTTTGTTTAAATGTTGTGATATCTGATTTAGCCTTGATGAATCTGGATGGTGGGAAGAATCTGTGTAGGAATTTTTCCTCCACTGTCTCCCAGCTGTTCAAGCTTTGATTTGGGTGTGACTGGAGCCATTCTTTGGCTTTTCCTGCAAGAAAAAAAGGAAACAATCTTAGGTATGCTGCCTCAATTACTTCCTGTTCAAATCCCATTGTTCCTACCAATTCATAGAATGTTGCCAAGTGAGTGTAAGGATCTTCACTGGACATTCCATGAAATTGATGGGAACTAATTAAACTAAGGAAAGCAGGTTTCATTTCTATAGCCCTGATTGTATTTGGTATAGCAATGCTTGAGTAGTGTCTAGGTCCTTGTTGCAATGTGTAATCTCCAAGTGTTCTCCTTGGTGGATTTTGATTGTTGCTGTTGTCCTCCATTGTAACAGAGGAAGTTTGTCCTACGTGGAAGTTCTTCTTTGCTTTCTTGATTTTCTTGAGGAACCTATCTATCTCAGGATCAAATGCAAGCTGTTCTTTTGTACCCTGTCTTCTCAAGATCATAAATCAAGAACTCAAAGTAGCAAGGTTACTGAAAAATAAAAACAAATTACAAACAAGTTTATTTACACTGTCTTGTCAATTCAATGCTAAAATATTCAAGCTTAAATCACCTCCCCGGCAACGGCGCCAAAACTTGATAAATGTTTTGATTGTATTGAGTTTGCTGAAAGAGAATCAAGTTTTTATAATATGAACTCAATGAAATGGATGTGCCAAGTTTAAACACAGAAGTTGTAATACAGTATAGTTGTCGTTCCACTGAGGAGGTGCTAGAATGAAGACTTTAGTTTGAATTGATTTGGCAGAAAGTTTTTGTTTGGGTTTGTTGTGAATGTTTTTGAATGAAAAAAAACAGTAAGTAACAAAATAACAGAGGATAGCACTTTGCAAAATATAACAGTAAATGATGTTGGAAAAATCAGTTTTGTAAAACAGGGATTGGCTTCATCACATCTTCACCTCTGTAAGCTGCATAAGTTTCCATATAAGTAAATTGAAAAGATAAGTTCTACGTCACAATCAAAGTCATTTGCATCGATCCCTCGACTACAAAATTCATAAGAATGATTTCCAAACCGCTGATCCCTCAGTCACTTTGGAAACCATTCCAGCATTATCGATCGATTGTTTTGACGTTTGTTGCGTTAGACGCCATCCCTGGCTACCTACTCACAACAAGCATTTCTTTCAGGGTCTGCTTTCAAAAGTCACTTCCCAGCATACTCAAGAAAACTTAGAACAAGAAAATAGTGATCAAGTACTTTCAGGCATTAAACGCAGAAGGAAATACAGAAACTTTATCAAATCTCATTACTCAATGAAAACTTACGACAGCATTACTTCAGTGTTGAATGGATTACAGCCAATCCCATAAGGGAGATTAGTTACTCATGCCTTGCATTTTCACCATCAAAGAAATGAATACAGAAAATGGAAAGTGTGAAATGAAAAATACAGAGGATGAAATGATGTATCAGATGATAGGAGATTGATGATGATGCCCTGTTTGCAGCTTGCTTTATAGGAGTTTTTGGCTCAGCTTCTCTTACCCACTTGCGTAGAACCCATGCGGCATCTTTCAGAGACTGGTGGAAACAGCAGAAAGTGGATGAGTTTGCATCGCATTACGGGTGAATAAAGAATTAAGAAGCCCACGCTGTGTGAGTCACGCTTGAGCTTGATGGTCACGCTCAAGCGTGAAGGGCTCTGAAGCTTTTTAATGGTCTTGCGCTTGAGCTTCCTTGTCCACGCTTAAGCGTGGTTCCTTTGTTCAGCATATGCTTGATCCTTCGCTTCAAGCTGGGCATGTTACGCTTTAAGCGAGCTCCTCTATCCCCACAGATGTGTTCCACGCTCAAGCCACGCTCAAGCGGGATCGAGGTCACGCCCATGCGGCTCCTGCTCACGCTTGAGCGTGAGATGACCTGATGCTGTTCCTTCTTCCATTTCAGTCACGCTTTAAGCTTCTTGGTGCCACGCTTGAGCGTCAGTCATGCATGAAGTCACGCTTGAGCGAGCTCGGGTTCACGCTCAAGCGTGAGGGGCTGTTGGTGAGTTCCTTGTTTCACTTGGGTGCATGGGCAACGTGGCTTCCACGCTCAGGCGTGTAGTGTACCACGCTCAAGTGTCCTTTGCTTGATGCTCTTGGTTTCTTCAAGGCTTTTGACAAGTTGTTCCTGATTTTCAGATTTGAAGCTTCTTTCCTTAATACTTCCTTTATACTCAAAATCATGCTCAATTATTTATTAATTTTGTTAAGTTATTCAAAAAATAGTTCTAATTGAGCCATGAATTTAATCATAAAATAAGCACTCATCAGTATTCTTCCACAGTCATGGAGCCCTGTTTTAACTCCATAAACTCCAGCTCTTTCCGACTCCTCACTGTGTCGGGAAAGTATTTGTCTAAGAAGCAGGCCTTGAAATCGTTCCACGTCAGTTGATTGTCATCTTCGGGGAATCGGCTCCTGGCTATCTTCCACCAATTCTCCGCTTCATCTCGCAGCATATACACTGCGCACTCCACCTTCTGGGCTTCGGTACAGTGAAGACCCCTAAAAATTCTCTCTAATTCCTGAGTCTACTTGAACGCCGCCTCAGGATTCCGTCCTCCTAAGAATTCACTCGGCTTCCTTTTTAAGAAGCGGTCCAGCACATGGCCATCCTCAGGTTGAGTCTGGCCTTGCCTTTCAAACACATCAGCAAAGCGTTGGAATGCTGTGGCTATAGCCTCCATACTTTGACGATGCGCCATTCCTTATCCTGAAATTGACATTTAAGGATAAGTATACGGAGCCACTTACTACCGATCTGGTTATTAGTCCAACAATTAATAGCTTAGCACATTATATCATTCGCCTAGGTCATACACACAATCGGACCGGGGAAAAACAACCCCTTGTTCTCAAGTCAATCATCAATCAAGTCAACTAGCATCAGAACAATTTTAACCATTCAATCAAAAAGACACACACACCACCGCTTACACTTGGTAAGCATACTTTGGCCTTGGACTTTTCGGTCCGCTCTGATACCAAAATGTAACACCCTAATTAATTGCAACTAAAAATTCCAAAAATATGAGAAAATTTTTCACAAAACAGTCCCGTATTATTCGATATATGAGGAAGCAGGCAAAGGAAGAACGAAAAGCATTCACACGCACATAGCAACCTACAGGGAAACTAAAACTGGGGCCGGCTCAATGGGTTTATCGTAACGCACCAACACTAGGGCGGATTGCACAACACCGTTTATTCGCGCAGACGGGGTCTGACACCGTCCAGGCGGAGTATGGTAATGCAGCAGCGGATAGAGGAGATTTCGTAAGGAGGCTTCCCTTCGGGTAACACTGGTCACTCAACGGGAGGAAAGAGATAAGGGAAATATGTTAATACATTCACACGCGTAGCATTCGGTGGAAGGCGGAGTTAGAATCATCCTACTTGGCTAGGCGGGGTATATTCATCTTGGGCGGGCTATCCTAGTTACTTGGACGAGGTATGACGCCGCCTAAACGAAATCTACATAACGCCTCTTTAACACAACTACAAGGTAATTTCCTCCATCGGGTATGGACAAGGGTTCACTAAGTAAATCCTCCCACTCGCCTTTCACTCAGAAAAACGAGAAGTTACAGGGTACATATACGTTAGTAGGTTGTGGAGAAAGGAGGAGTCTGAACCTATTCCGCCCAACTCAACTAATTATGACAACGCCTGGGCGGACTCAACCACCACGCCCAGATTAGAGGGTCAACACCGGGGTCTCATTCTAACAACTACACCGCTCCAGCGCGAATCCTCACGCTTGGCGAATTGCTCCCACACTTCGGGCGGGGTACGACTCCGCCCAACGTATCCGACATAAATTTTCCTAAGACAATTCTCGGTTCACTCAGACTTGGCTATAACCTGCTCAATCAGACTGTCCCTGCGTATCTATTAAAGCATAATTATGAAACAAGGCAGCACATAGCAACACACACACAAAACCATACATCCATATGTACATAAGAGTGTATATTAATATTTACAATGCAAAATCGGACTTCTTCTTGTCCATAAAGTTCTATTCATCCCCAAAACATTAACATCCGGTATGAACCAGTTGGGGCTTAGTCTAACAACACCTTAATTAAACCTTCCAAATGCATCAGCGCTCCGCCCAGCGTTCCAGCTCTGCTTCTGATCCTCCTCACGAGAGACATTCACTGAAAATGGCCACTGCAGGGGTGAGCTTTTACATGTAAAATGATACTCACAGACTCGGTATCAGCGTCAGTAAACGCTCCTGCTATCATTCAACCTTTCTCAAGTAACCAAGTTCACATAGTTCAAACAACATTCATGACACACACATGATACACAGAGTTTATTCCACATCCAAATATATATTCATGCATTCCAAATCACACACATATACATACATAGATTTATACACCACCACAATCAGCCTTATTTCTATATGCATGCCTGCGGATCCGACTCGGGTAAAGACTCTCAGTTACGGTCCCCTTTTCTTCTGGCCCCTCGTCCCTCAGCTCTTACCAGGTGGCACCGGCCTTCCCACGGCGTCTCGAGACTCTCTTCTCTAGCTCCAACGGCTACCACGAGCTCTATTGGGATCTAGCCAGGGTTGGTAACTGGAAGTCGTTTCCCTTGGGGTTCTTGACCTTCTATGGGTCACCCCACTCTTACTCATGCAACTAACACATTCATTATTACACATCATCGCGCCATGGACACCTTACCGTAGTCATTAAGTAAGAACGGATATCCCCCACTACTCGTAATCATTCAGTCAGTCACACCAGCGCATGTTACAATCGGTCATCAGACTAACAACATTGAGCAATCCAATTAAGAACATGCACATACATACTTTTCATAGTGACAACAAAATAGATCCATGCATATCATCCATCATTATCATCCACGAACAGGCTACACCATCGCCACGAAGATCACTATCAGAATCTCAAATCATGCATCAGTTTTAGTAATTATGAATACATGCACACATGCACAGCATCAGTTCTAATGATTATAAATACATGCACACACACACACCCGCACTCAGCAATACGTTCATCCGGTACCGTTCTTAGACCATGCATTCGACATGCAAGCGCCCCCTACCTTTAGAAGAATCCTCAGAAACCTTTTTCGTTCTTGTTGTTGGGTCCGATGTCCTTCTCCTGGTTCGTCCGGTCTTCCTTAGCTTTGTCGTATCCTGCACCTGATTCTGGGATGAAGTGTGGTCCGTTCCCCCGTACTGCAACCAAGACCTCCAGGAGTGAAGAGTAAGATAGAAGAAGGAGAAAGATGGAGACAAAGGGAGGAAGTAGAGAATGAAGTAACGGAGAAGGGAGTCTGAAGAAAGAGTAAGTGCGTTCCTCCCCAAGGCTCACGTTTTATATATATATATATGTGCATGCGCACAGTAAAAGAAGAGTGGGATGGGAGAGTGCGTGCCCAGCAGTCACGTGCACTCCACCCCATCCCCTGACCATCACCATTTTTAATATTTTAATGGCTTGATCCTAATCAGTTAAATGCAATTAACAGTTATTTCTTAGTTAAAATCAAATCTTAATGGTTTATTCTTCATTCAGCATTTAATTTCAAAACTGGGATGTTACAGGTGTGACTGATAAAACAAATATAAAGACTGTGTTGAATCTGTTCTTACTTAATGGTTGCGAAGGAGGTATTGGTTGTGTGATGATGCTTGCCAGTAAACGCATTAGCTGCATGAGTAAGAATGGGGTGACCCGTGGAAGGTCAAAATCCCCGAGGGGATCACTTCCAGCTACAGACCTTGGCTAGATCCTGAAGGGGCTCGTGGTAGCCGTAAGAGCTAGAGAGGAGTCTCGAGACGCCATTGGGAGGCCGGTACCACGCGGGAAGAGCTAAAGGACGAGGGGCCAGTAAGGGGGGAACTGTAACTGAAAGTCATCACTCGAGTCGGATCCGCAGGCATGCATGTAGATATGAGGGTGATTAGGGTAGTACGCATAGTATGTGTTGGATGTTATGAATGATTTCCGAGTGTGTGGATGCATGTGTATGTATGTGTGAAGATGAACTAGACGTAGTATGTATGTTATAGATGTTATTCTGACTGGCATGGCCTTAGTTAACCTGAAAACAATTGAATGAAAGTAGGCGTGCGTACTGACACTGATACCGAGTCCTTGATTGTTATTTTACATGTAAAAAGCTCACCCCTGCAGTGGCTACATTTTTCAGTGAACATCTCTCGGAATGAAGCATGAAGGAGGAGCTGATGCAGAACGAAAGAGCCGAGTGCTTTTGAATATATGTGTATATGTATATACTGTGTGTAAGGTCCTGTTAAGCCTTGGCCGGCTCATATTTTGGTCTTAGCCTTTACGTTAGAACTTGAACACCTTCGGGTGACGGAAGACATGATGAAACTCTTGTAATTATTTAAATGCTCCCTATATATATATATGTGTCGTGTGTTCTTCTATACTGTAGGTGACGCCCGAGCGGTAAATATGGATGTATGAGTATACCTTACAAGCGTAGGAGGTTAGTGTGTCTATGGGCAGTAGCGGAGCTGAGTGGTTGCTGGGGAAAGGGAAGATAATAATTTATTCCAAGTGTTGAAAGGCTGAAATGGCTGAGTGGTTCCGAGTGAGTTAGTTACTACTCCCCGAGTGAATATAAGTCTGAGTATTCCCGAGTAAAAGTAGGTATAAAAGTCGAGCGAGATTCATTTGTATGAGTTCCTTCCGAGAGAAGAACACTTAGACGAACTCTTAGGGGAGTTCCCTTCGATGTCATTCTTGGTGAGTAACTTAGTGGAAAGATTCCTGAGCACATAGGCTTAACGGATTCCGAGTGAAAACATGTATAAGTTCCGAGGGGGAAATATTCCGAGTGAAAGATTATAGAATCCTAGTGAAATAACCCTCATTTACCAGGTGAATCTGGTGTGTACCTTGTGGATAAATATAAGAGACTATGTTATAGCATGTAGGTGTGTTGGGTCGTTTCCTGAGTGTTGGAACCCCTTATACCGAGTGGCCTTAGGAATGGATCCCGAGTGGACTTAGTCGTTTACCGAGTGTATGGATGTCTCGATACCGAGTGGTGGTTTTCCCGAGTGAGGCTTCTCGCTTCAGCGAATGGAGGACTCACTCCAGCGAATGTGTATTGCTGGAAGGAGTTTGTCGTCGTATCGCCCAGGCGGATTGTGTCTCGCTTGAGCGAGTGTACGCTGTATGGTGGTTCGCTCAGGCGCTGTCGGTGCTTCCGTGTGAATGGTTTTAATTCCCTTGCCTTCCTTTTCTTTTTCTTCTTGGCCATGGGGCCAGCTCTCATATCTTCATATAAGGGAGTGTTTTTATTATGGATCCAGGTTATTTTCTAATTAATTCGAGAAAATTTTTCCCCCTAAAAATTAGGATGTTTCTGTATTAGCACCTCACAACTGTCTGTTATAAAAACGGTTACCTCAATACGATAGCGTGCATTATAATTAGCCAAGAAATTATTTTAACTTCTTCAAAAAGAAAGAATGTACAAAATGACAAAACATACAAAAATAAACAAAAATAGACAAGGAATTTTTTACATGAGATCAACAGGACGTCTCGTCCAAATTAACCTCGCTCCACCTTTTTTTAAAAAAGATATTATAAAAATGAGATTAACAGGACGTCTTATCTAAATTAACCTCGCTCCTCCTTTTAATAACAAAACAAAAATGGAAACTCTAAAAATTAAATAAAGAAAGATGGGCCCGACAGGAACTGTTTCCCGCTCCTACGTATTCTTGAATGTTCGAGAAATCAGGGTCACGTAGTTCTTTGTTGTTATTATTAGTTATAAGGTAAAATAAAGGAAATTTATCGGAATAAATTTAAACTAGTGAACAGGTTCAACAAAATTACAACCCAGTAGAAGAACTAAAATAAAAAACAAAAGATAAGAAACAAAACAGAACCGGTATGGTGTTGACTTGGGAGGAGCTGGACGGTGTAGGCATGAGAGGAGTTGGACGGTGTTGTGCTTGAGAGGAGCTGGACAGTGTGGTATGGATTTGAGGAGCTGGACAGTGTTGTGCTTGAGAGGAGCTGGATAGTGTGGTACGGATTTGAGGAGCTGGACGGTGTTGGTTTGAGAGGAGCTGGACGGTGTTATGCTTGAGAGGAACTGGACGCCTGTGTGACGAGAGAGAGAGAGAGAGAGGGGGAGAGAGAAATCAAAACGACGCTATTGTGGCTGTAGAGTTATAGAGCCGGTGTGCAATTCGTGAGTGGACAGAGTAAGAGAATGAAGGTAGAGTTTTTACTCAACGAAAAGCTCCGGAATCCTTGAAGGAATTTATCAGCTCAACATTAGGCAAATCCATCTTTTGGCATAACAGAATGCTAACCATAGAGGTCTTATGCACTTGTATCATGGGTTGTACCATAGCATTCTAGCGGGCCAACATAACCCCTGGATGGATCCTGTTCAGTTTGCAGCCCACATTGCTTTGCCTAGGGACAGGCCTTCTTTCTTAGGAGGGGGTGAGACCTCGCAGGCTGGACCAGGACCATCTTTATAGGTACCTCCTATCAGGGAAGAAGAGACAGAAGAAGACACAAAGGATGATGATGAGTGAATTTTCTTTCTGAGTTTCTTTTTTGGTTTCTATTTTCCTTTTTAAATTCCTGTTAGACTTAGTTTTAATTTTCTCTTTTATTTCTAACTTGCTGCAGACAACATTTTCTTCTTGGGGTATTTCAATTTGAATTTTATGCTTGATTGATGAATCTGCATGATCTGTTGATTGATGAAGTTTCATGATTTGTTTAAATGTTTGGATATGAACATGCATGCAACTAATTGTTTTCCCAACCCATAAGCAAGAAAATTAAATAAATGCTAAGATTCAATAAGTTAGAGCAACCAAATTTAAGACAGTCATTGATTTTGAAAAGGCAAATTGGCTGAATTAAGAACTAGGAAAATGAAATAAATGAACTTTTGAAATTCTTTACATGCTTGAACCTTTTTCTGTTAGAATATTGGAGTATGCCTTTAAACCTGGTAAGAAGAGAGCAATTAAACACTGAGAGCCTCATTAGAAATTGTTAAGTTGGCATTGCCTAATTTTTTGATTAACCTTTTCTTAAAAAATAAGCAAGGAAATGATCAAGGCACTTTTGAAAAAAAAGTATTTAGCCTAGAGCCAAAAAGCTACCCTTAACAAAATATCCTATTCTTTGGTACCCTATTTGAGCCAAAAATTTTATTTTAGAAAAACACCCTAACCTAAGCATGAAACATAAAGTCCTACCTTTTCAGCATGCTTAATGTGAAAAGAGCATAAAATATTTTTTTCCAATAAGGGTGATGCAAGAAATGGAG
The DNA here is from genome assembly GCA_037962975.1 of Clitoria ternatea. Taxonomy (NCBI): domain Eukaryota; kingdom Viridiplantae; phylum Streptophyta; class Magnoliopsida; order Fabales; family Fabaceae; genus Clitoria; species Clitoria ternatea. Next base: position 82,340,692 of record CM075672.1, read on the forward strand.
GTTGAAAAAGAAAATGCTAAAGAAAAGCAGCAAGTACTCTATCCAGAAATCTTTAAACAAAAGAAGAACTGGAAAAAGAAGATAAAGAATTCTGAAGTTCAAAAAGGAAGAAGCCTCATAAATTATGAAAATTTAATTACTTATGCTCTTCTTTGTGCATGCAATTTGAAATCCAAGAAAAACCAAGAATTCTTGTTAAGCCCAACCTCATTACAACCTTGATAAAAGACCTTTTTGATCCTTGCTGTTCTTTTGATTTTGGTTTGATTGGAAATGACTGGCAATGTCAACTTAACAATCCTAACGATGAATATGTGAAACAGACACCTAGTGAGAAATATTGAGAACCTCTTTATTCTTACAGCATTAGGTTACTAGCTTTGTGAAAAATTAAATTGTGCATCACATTTTAAATGAATGGGTATTAAGGATGCCATATGTTCAAAGGAATTGAATCATAAATGCTGTCTTTTAATTTTTGTTCATGATGAGAATCTGAGCATGACTATCTTCTTGTTTAGGGTTTAGGGTTTAGGGTTTAGGGTGAAAATCTAACTCTTTTTCGCTTGAGGACAAGCAAAACTCTAGGTTGGGGAGAGTTTGATAAATATTAATTAAGCATTGATTTTATGGTTGATTTGAGCTAAAATTCTCAGGATTTGAAGCAAGTTAATAAATGAGATAAAGAATTAAGCATGAATTCTCTTTTTAGTGATAACCCTGTATAAAAGAAAAGCTTTGTTCAAAAACACTTGTAAAGTGCAGGAAATCCAAGCTAGGAATCATGACTAAGTCTGAGCAAAAATGAAGCTAAACCAAGCACCAGTAACTCCCACGTTTAAGCGAGGAAGTCATGAAGAAAAGCCCACACTTGAGCGTGGCAGCATGTACCTAAGCATGCCATGAAGAAGGGCTCACGCTTGAGAAATGCAGAAAGAGCTCAAGCGAAATCAAGCCAGTGCACAACAGGTCCCCTCACGCTTAAGCATGAGTGGGCACGCTTGAGCATAACAAGAACAAATGGCCCACGCTTGTCCTTAGGCTTAAGCAGATTTGAAAGTAAAACAATGAAACATGACATCCACGCTTGAGCGTGACTTTATGGAGCTTAAGCGTGACCACGCTTAAACAAGAATATCTCATGCTTGAGCGAGCTCGAAAAAGGATGGGCACTGAATTCTCTATTGACCAATGGTGCGATCCCAACTCATCCACTTCCGCATGTCTCTAACGACTCCTGCAACACCACTCAGCAAGTTGGAGTACGCTTAAGAGCAACAAAGGGAAGCTTTAGTGTAACTCCTCTATAAATAGAGCAGAAGAAGAGAAAGGAAGGCATCTAATTTTTAGTTTGTTCATTAACATTTAAATTCACTTTTCTCTCTTATATTCATTTCTTTCCCATATTGTGAGTGAAAATACAAGGCATGAGTAGCTAATTTCTTCATTGGGATTGGTTGTAATCCATTCAAACCCCAAGTAATGCTGCTGTAAGTTTTTCATTTATATAACAAGATTTGATAGTTTTTGTATTTCATTTTGCACTTAATGCGTGAAAGTACTTGATCACTATTTTCTTGTCTTTGGTTTTCTTAAGTATATTGGGAAATAACTTTTGAGAGTAGATCTAAATGAAATACCTGTTGTAAGTAGATGACCAAGGATGGTATCTAATGCAATAAACGTCTAAACAATCGATCATTAATGCTGGAATGATTTCAAGGTAACTGAGGGATCAGCAGGTTGAAATCATTCTTATGAATTTTGCAGTCGAGGGATCGATGCAAATAATTTTGATTGTGACGTAAAAATTATCATTTCAAGTTATATACTTGCAAAGTTACATAACTTACATAAGGTGAGAGGTGATGAAAAACCAATCTCAGTTTTCCAAATCTAATTTTTACCAAAACTCATCACTGTTGTTATTTACATTTATTACTTTCTGTTAACCATTTCAATTAGTATCTTTCTCAACAAAACAAAACAAACTTCTTGTCAAATCAATTCAAGAACTAAGATCTTCAAGCTAACACCTCCTCAGTGGAAGGACAACCCCTTTTACTATAACTACTGTGTTTAAACTTGGCACAAATCCTTCATTGAAGCTATATTATACAAACTTGATTCTTTAATTGAACACTTCACTTCTTTTATATACTAAGAATCATTACCAAGTATATGATACCAAGTAAATTATCTAACAACCACATGCTTATAAAGAAGAAAGTAAGTCTGCCCAATGTTATTATGACATACCTAATTTCTTCAATTGGAAAGAAGCAAAATAAAATTCCATATCCTATTATGCTAATAAAAGTATTTGCCCTAGAGAATGTGCAAACAGCCACTGTAAGTGACTTGGTGACTCCCTCCTCCTTGGTAAGAAAGTTACCTCACTTCTTACCCCTCTTGGATCAGACCATGGATAGCTCCCTTCCACCTCCTAAGAAGAAAAGGTCTGCACCCAAGAAGTAGAAAGTTGAACCAATCCCTAAGCGAACAAGTGAAAGAATAAAGTGTTCAGGCTGAAAAGTTAGGAAGATAGGTCTTGATTTTTCTGATGAATCACTTTTTACCAATTTTAGTGATTCAGAGTCTCCATTAAATATGGAACCTTGCTATATGATCCCTTCTTCCTTTTCTACTCGGGCTACAAACCCTGTTGAGCCTAGAAACCCTAAAACTGCTACTGCCAAAGAGTCTTCTGACTCAGATGATAACATTTCTATTTGTCATCTTCAACGCAAATCTGTTGCCTGTAGTTTTACTCTAAGAAACCAAAGAAAGCTATGCCCTCTAAAGCCCAACAGACGCCTCAACAGCAAACTTAGCACTCATCTTAGCCCTACTAGTCACAGCAGAAGAAGCTGTCTGGTAATAAGATCTTTAAGATTTTTACTCTATGTACTCTACTTTGCATCCTGAGATCCCTATTAAAAGATGGACTACATTAAAATAGCATGGCTAGTATGTAGAAATAAGAGACGATTATTGATGGTCATGAAGGCAAGCATAAACTTGATGGAAGAGACATCTCAGAGGAAAGAAATGGCATTGGTTGGACTAAATTTTGCCATGACCAGGAGCCCTTCTCACCCTCTCTGGTTCTGGAATTTTAGAAAACTACTACAGTCGATAATTCTAAGTTCATTGTGTTGGGAAAGCTTAAAGGTAAAACTATTAAGATTCCTAAATATGTCCTAGCTACTGTTATTGGATGCCCTACAATGGGAGAAGTTTACACTAACGACTTCGAGTATGAAGTTGTATCTTATTTTGAGATAAATGAGATGCTCTATGGTACTGATCGCCCTGCCAAACCAGTTTGTTGTAATCTACTTCCAAAGGTCAAGATACTTCACTTAGTGGTGAAGTAAGTTTTCTACCCTAGGAAAGGAGCAAAAGATACAGTCAACAAGCTGGATAGGTTCTGTATGTACCATATGCTTACAAAAGAGAAAGTAAGTCTACCTAATGTTATTATGACTTACCTATTTTCTTCAATTGGAAAGAAGCAAAATAAAATTCCATATCCTATTATGCTCATAAAAGTATTTGCCCTAGAGAATGTGCAAACAGCCACTATAAGTGACTTGGTGACTCCCTCCTCCTTAGTAAGCAAGTTACCTCCCTTCTTACCCCTCTTGGACCAAACCATGGACAACTCCCTTCCACCTCCTAAGAAGAAAAGGTCTACACCAAGAAGTAGAAAGTTGAACTAGTCTCTAAGCGAGCAAATGAAAGAATAAAGTGTTCAGTCAGAAAAGTCAGGAAGGTGGTTCTAGATTTTTCTAATGAATCACTTTTTAGTGATTCTAGTGAATCAGAGTATCCATTGAATATGGAACCTTGCTAGATGATCCTTTCTTCCTCCTCTACTCAGGCTACAGACCCTATTGAGCCTAGAGACCTTGAAACTACTGCTGCCAAAGAGTGTTCTGACTCAGATGATAATATTTCTATTTGTTATCTTCATCGCAAATTTGTTGCAAGTAGTTCGACTCTAAGAAGCCAAAGAAAACTGTGCCCTCTAAAGCCCAGCAGACTCCTCAACAGCAACCTCAGCAATCATCTCAGCCCCAAAAGTCACAACAGAAGAAGTTGTCTGGTAATAAGGTCTTCAAGATGTTTTACTCTATATACTTTACTTTACATCCTGAGGTCCCTATCAAAGGATGGACTGCATTGAAATGGCATGGCAAGTATGTAGAAATAAGAGACGATTATTGATGGTCATGAAGGTAAGCATAAACTTGATGGAAGAGACATCTCAGAGGAAAGAAATGGCATTGGTTGGACCAAATTTTGCCATGACCAGGAGCCTTACTCACACTCTCTGGCTTTGGAATTTTGGAAAACTACTATGGTTGATTAGTCTAAGTTCATTGTGTTGGGAAAGCTTAAAGGAAAAACTATTGAGACTCCTAAAGATGTCCTATCTACTGTTATTGGGTGCCCTACAGTGGGAGAAGTTTACACTGACGGCTTTGAGTATGAGGTTGTATCTTGTTTTGAGATAAATGAGATGCTCTATAGTACTGATTGCCCTGCCAAACCAGTTTCTTGTAGTCTGCTTCCAAAGGTCAAGATGCTTCACTTAGTGATGAAGCAAGTTTTCTACCCTAGGAAAAGAGCAAAAAATACAGTCAATAAGCTGGATAGGTTTTGTATGTACCACATGCTTACAAAAGAGAAAGTAAGTTTGCCCAATGTTATTATGACGTACCTAATTTCTTCAATTGGAAAAAAGCAAAATCAAATTCCACATCCTATTATGCTCATACAGCCACTGTAAGTGACTTGGTGACTCCCCCCTCCTTGGTAAGCAAGTTACCTCCCTTCTCACCCCTCTTGGACCAGACCATGGATAACTCCCTTGAATATGGAACCTTGCTAGATGATCCCTTGTTGCTCTTCTACTCGGGATAAAGACCGTGTTAAGCCTAGAGACCCTGAAACTGTTGCTGCCAAAGAGTCTTTTGACTCAGATGATAACATTTCTATTTTTCAGCTTTAACGTAAATCTGTTGCCAGTATTTTGACTCTAAGAAGCCAAAGAAAGCTATGCCCTCTAAAGCCCAGTAGACTCCTCAACAACAACCTCAGCACTTATCTCAGCCCCAACAGTCACAGTAGAAGAAGCTGTATGGTAATAAGATCTTTAAGATGTTTTACTCTATGTACTTTACTTTACATCCTGAGGTCCCTATCAAAGAATGGACTACATTGAAATGGCATGGCATGTATGTAGCAATAAGAGATGATTATCTGATGGTCATGAAGGAAAATCATGATAATTTGATGAATTGTGGTGGGTACCCTGGATTCTATAACACCCTCGATTTTTCGTACTCGAATCCCGATGTGATCATCATAATTACTAAAAATGCGAATAAATTTTTCACGTTTGAAAATATTTCCAAGACACCGCTATGATCACCTCAAGACCCAAATTACAGAAAACCAAAGAGTGAGATTAAATAACCTAAAACTGGATCGATAAATAAATTTCCCATAACGGTATACGAAAATAATAGAGTTTACAGTGGAAGAATAAGTATACCGGGCACACGCCTAGTCCCATATATGAAGATATGAGAAAAGGCTAGGCAAGCATGCAATGGCATATTATAAGCCCAATAAACAACCATCATCATTTTACATAATTACTTAAGCATGCAATGCCTAAGATATAATTATATATATACATAAATACATTCATATACATTCGGGAATCTTCTCCCGACTATCTCAATCATCAATGAACATCATTCAATTTCAATCCTTCTAATGCACATCAAATCATCTCTTATATTCTACATATATATATTCATCATCCATCAATTCAAAGGATTATCTTATACATACTCAAAACCTCTAAATCATCTATATCATCATATACAATTTATTCATTACATAAGAATCCATAAATGATGCCGGCCAAGGCACTTCCTCTACCACTATTTACCTTCACCCAAGCTTTAATTAAAATCTGAACTCATCCCATGGCAACCTACATCACAATGCTAAAAAGGAGACCACATGGGAGAGTGAGTTATACATTCAAAATGACGAATAATATATATATATTGTGATCATGTGTATATGCATACAAACGTCATGTGTACTTTGCTATCAAATCATCAAATTATCATTTATATATCATCTCATTATTATAATAGGCATACAAGCCTCATGAATCACAATTCATATCATAAATAAGCACAACATATACACAATCACATATATAATCTCTTTGCCACTTATCAACAAGGGCATTCATAATCTTTATCGTCATTATTCCATTAAGGTTCCACTCAAATACCTCCTCGCAAGGGGTTTCTCAATGCTCGTGGTCATCCCATTTCAAATGCCATGGTCTTAAAGCTAATGCATATGTCAACTGTTTAATGCATATGCAACGGATCCGATTTTCAAATTCAACAATAATCACAATCACTTAAATTATCATCATCACTCAGGGATACACCCTTCGTGGCACCCCGTAAGGTGATTCATTTCAACATTATTCAATAACAATAGGACAACGTCCTCTTCACTCCGGGATATACCCTTTGTGGCACCCCGCAAGGTGATTCATTTCAACATTATTCAACAACAATAGGACAACATCCTCTTCACTCCGGGATATACCCTTTGTGGCACCCCGCAAGGTAATATATTCATTTCAATAACAATTCATGCAATAGCATCTTCACTCAGGGGTACACCCTTTGTGGCACCCCGCAAGGTGATATATACAACAATAATAATAGGATAACATCCTCTTCACTCCGGGATATACCCTTCGTGGCACCCCGCAAGGTGATATATTCAATAATAAATCAACAACAATAAGACAACATCCTCTTCACTCCGGGATATACCCTTCGTGGCACCCCGCAAGGTGATATATTCAATAATAATGCATATCAATGCCATGCTATGCCATAAATGCAACAATGCAATAATGCATGTGCCCAACAATCTCGCAAGGATTTCTCACCCTCTCAATTAGGGGTATATTTCAATTTTGGCATTTTCAATAATCATATAATTATTTACAAGCCCCTCAAGGCATATCATTCATATAATTAGCATCTCAATGGCCGCAAACTTCATTCATAACAATCCACACATGGGTATCAAAGGCATGGCAAACATCATCATATTATTCTACACTTGGAATTATCCAAGACATATTCATCATTCACATATATGGCCATCACACATATGTCCATCATAATCATATTCTTGACCTTGCATCTCGACACAACACATTTTTATATTTCATATCATGTTGTGAATTCAATATCCATATTCAACCACAATGGTTTTGTCACAGAATCATTAATAATAACGATCATCCCTGTTTTAAGGAAATGATCCACAACTTCATTCATTATTACCCATTATGATTGTCATCTCAATATCTTATTCGTTATCCATCACCACCATATCATGTCGTAGGCAAATATATATCTTTATACATCCCTCAAGTATCAAATAATATAAGGGAAAAAGGCCCAAAACCATCAGGACCAAGAAAAGAAGGGTCAACATAATCAAAACCGAGAGAAAAAAAGGGAAAATACTAACATTGTTCACTCGCTCAAGCGAGGCACACATTCGCTTGAGCGAGACAGCCCATCTCGCTTGAGCGCCTCAGCTCGCTTGGGCGAAATCAAGCCAGTATCTAGTTCCTAGGTTGCTCGCTTGGGCGAGACACTACACACCCAGCCAATCGCTCGGGGGAAATAGCTCCAGTAGCTAATTTTACACTCACTCGCTTGAGCGAGGTATCCACTCGCTTGAGCGGGAATCATTCAATACCAGCATAACTCATAACTTAACTTGGGCGAAAACTCCATGCCCAGCACATAACTCCCAGGGCCGAGCATATACTCACTCACTCAGCAATTCTCCCAGCACTCGGGTTCCTGTTGACAGAATACCCCAAAACCGACCCATCATTCATTCAGCTTTTACTCGATAAAATTTATCCAGATCCGAGTCATCTCACACTTGGCTTCTCACTTGGCATGACAATCTAGACCGACCCATCTTTCATTTGGTCCCCTACTCGGCAAACTTAATCTAAAGCCGACTCACCCTCTCAATCAGACTTTCACTTGGCAATTTCATTCTAAATCCGAGTCATCTCAATCAGTCTTACGCTCGGTAATTTCTCTAAAACCGACTCATCACTCGATCGGTCCTCACTCGGCAATTCATATCAAAACCGACTCATCACCCCTCAGGTTCCCACTCAAAAAAATACTCCAGACCGAGTCTTTTCTCACTCGGTTTTCCACTCGGAAATTTATTCCAAAAACCGTCTCCCTTTCATTTTCACACAAATGAATTTATTCTAGAATACTTCTGGCTAACACACCATGTATCCCCACTCGGTGGCATCCCTACTCGGAATTACATACACGGAGGGGCTCCACTCGGAACGAGTTACTTGGAACTCGGAAATTCCCTCTCGGAACTCCACTGCTCGGAATATCCTACAGGGAGACCTCTCACTTGGAAATATATGCACTTCCTCACTCGGAAGGTTCTGCCTTGGCATAGCCCACTCGAAATTTCACTTGGAAATTCACCACAGATCATGTATTATTTTCTAAGTCCCCACTCGAGCGAAATTCATCCAGAATCAATGTCCTCCCTTGCTCGCTCAAGCACAGCCACTCCCGCTTGAGCGAGATTCGTCCAGAACCTCACCTGATCACGACACACTCTACTCGCTCGAGCGGAACACTCGCTCGCCTGGGCGAATTTAGCCCAGAGGCCATAATATTGGTGCAGGGGACTCTCGCCTGAGCGAGATCCTATCTCGCCTGAGCGAGAATACCAGGACATAATCAGAAAATGAAATTCACACAGCTCAACATATGAAATCACATTTTAAGCCAATTCACTTACTTTCAACACATCATATACGATATGTGGGATATATACAACTTGTTCTAAGCATTCTCACTCGAAATTTCTCATTATAAGTCAAATTTGGATTTATCCCACAGTTCATACACATCATGAAAGGCATATACAGCCTGTTCAAGCATTCCTACTTATAAAATTCTCCTCCCAACATATTAATCATTTTAAATTCAAACTCATCTTCATCTTATACATATATATTCATACATTGCTACAACGATTCCACATATTCTCACACATCATCCACTATAAACATCAACTTGCCACTTCAATTAATTCAATACATAAACATGGCAAGGCAAGCATGAGTATTTAACACATACATCAATCACTATCGAATTTACTCATGCAATTTGAATGTTAACTCCTATCCTACCTTGAGGAAAGAGCCGAAATGATTCCAATGCTCTGAATACTCCATTGCATCACCCGAAACACAATCTACATACCACATGCAAGTATATTCACATAATTAATAACCACCATAATTTCAAATACTTGCTAGCTTAACATCAAGTCCTAGACTTGTCAAACTCCAATTTATATGATTGTATTAGGCTTTGGGAATTCCTTTCCCAAAGCCAAGATCCTCTAGATCTTAAAGACCAACTAAACCCAACAACATCATCATCTCATCCATTACATAATTTAATCTCAAATCACATCAATCCTTCAAATGTTATCATTGTCACTTAAAGCTTAACATAAATTATCCTTTCTTCTCTTAAGCCATCACTACTATCAAACTCTAATGCCAACATCATAGCCCATCAATTCACCAACCAATATGCATATCCATTGATTCCACCATTAAGGGTTATCTACAATGTTCCTCATTGTTTATCACTATAACTAACAACATACATATTAAACAACACCCATTCACTTCTAACTTAACCTTCAAGTCACAATATACATATATCTTCCCAAATTCTTAAGGCAAGGGTTTTTCATCAAAATCCAACAACTATTACCAATACTCATTAATTACCATAAATAGCCATCTTTCTTCATTAATATCATTCTCATAATCATTAAACCTACATTCTATTCATATTTCACACTTTCCCCAATTTATTAAAGTTAGGGTTTCACTAAAACCCAACAATACCATAAATGCTCATTCATTTTCCACTCATCCAAGTATTAACTCCATGCACCTATAATAACCCACCATTAATGCCATAATGACAACACCCCACCTTAGGGTTTCCTCATATAAAGCTTCTCCCAACAACTTCTATGCCATGAATACTCCCCCAAATACATAGAACCTAAAATCTAGGGCATAAAACTCATGAAAATAATGAGGAACTTACCTCACCCAAAGAAACAACATGAGCTTCCAATAGAGAGAGAGATCCACACAAAAATAGAATGGGAGAAGGAGGAGGAGTTCCAGCACAAGCTTCTCATTCAAGCTTCCATAAAAACAAAAATGGTGGAGGAGAAGAAGGCCACCATGCGTTTTGGGTTTTGAAGAGAAGAAGAATAAGAAGAGAAGGTGAGGAAAAGAGAATAATAAGGATGAGAAGAAGTAACGTGAAGCATAAGAGAGGGAGAAGGGTTTATGTCTTTAATATTCTTGCTTCACATTAAAATTTCACCGTTTTATAATAAACAGGCTCTCAGTTCGGGCTGAATACTAATTCCAAAAATTATTCCGAATATAGATTCGGATTCCCAATAATATTCTTAATAGCCCTGACCAACGGCATCTCAATCGGAGATACTTGGTCCGGCACTCATATTCTATTCGGGTATAATTTCATCTCCTTAAATCTCAATAATTTATAAATATCCTCAATAAATCCCAATTGTAATTATTCCAGTATTTTTGGGACACAAATCCGCTCATATACAATGATTTATTATTCATTCACCTCGATTATTCATTTTTATAAAATTCGGGATGTTACAATTCACCCCACCTAAAAAGAATTTCGTCCTCGAAATTCAGCATCGATACACATGTCACAAGGCCATACATCAGGCCACACATCAACAAGGTTCAACGACACCATAGAATAACATTGGACTTGCCAAAGTCCATCAAGTCATGTTCATCATCACATCATCATTCTTAACACAAAATTTCCACATCAAACGTGTCATTTATCATCAATTATAACTCGTCCAACAGAGCTCACATGTTCATACTCAGTCATGCTCAATACATTCACATGTATAACTCGTCCAACAGAGTTCACATGTTCATATTTTTTAGCTCCTCTCTAACCCGTGACTTGTTGTTAGGATCTCTGTGATGCCCCTTTTTTTTATTTATTGATATCAAAAGGGGGAAGTATTTGAAGCCGTTTGTGTTGGGTGATGTCAAGATATCAAGTCTGGTTTATTGTTCGTTATTTTCTCTCTTGTATGTCATTTTGAATTTATTAATGAAGAATATCTTGTTTTGCTTACATAGATATGACTTGATTTAAGTAATCCTTGTAGTATCTTCTAAGATAAGCACTGATCTCTACACTAAAAATTACAAGTTCTATTTCTTATATTAAAAAGATTTCTAGATTTAAAGAATTCTTATACTTATTCTATTGATGTGCATAATCTGATATTTTATCCTCCCTAAATCATAGACTTCATTTATGAAAAAGACTTGATGTTTGCTACCAATAAATAAAGGAAGATTGTTAAAGAAAGGTCTAGTTGAAAAAGATTTTATAAAGAAATAATTGGACCAGACCCCAGTGCTTACACATTTAGATTTGTCAATAACATACATCAAGAACTTTCATGAATAAATGAAGTTTGTATATCTTGTGACTAATATGTATACCTAAGTGTTTCAGAATATAATGCTTAGGCTATAAAACAAAAGGGGAGTCCTTGCATTCAAAAGTCTGATAGGATAACCAAAAGTCTAGTAGAAGCACTCAATCAAATTCTAAACTTCATGCACAAACAGAAAAATAACGTAATCTTTTTTCAACATTCTTAATTCTATTTCGGTGATGCATTGGGACTCATGTACTTATCAAATATGTGTGCTTATCGTCAAAGAGCACAAGGAACAAAATTAAGCTCAATAGCCAAAGTCAGCATACCTACCTCTGCATATTCAAAAAAAGATGAAACAATTCAGAAGAAATGTTAGTGTATCTCAGAATGTTTCTTAGCACTGACTTATGATCTTCCACTTTATCAAGATATGAAATAAGAATGGCTTTATGCACTGGAAATTCATAAAAACCAATTCCTTGAAAGATCTGAAGAAGCCTACTACCAGAGCCCTGAATCTGTTTGATCACCAAAGGTCTTATACCTGAAAGCTTAAGGTAAAAACCTTCACAGGATTTCTAACAACTATATCTCCTTTCAAGAAACAGCAATGGTCATTTTTGCAGCACCTATTTATACCAAAGAGGATTGAATTACAAAAATACACAACACTCATGAGCTTTCATCAAATATTCTCTTGAGTCAAATTCTCTCTATATTCATTCTTCTCTTGTAGACAGAGACCTTTTTTGTTTGTTCTGCCTCTAGCAGACCTTGGTCTTGTGTCATAACTTAGTGTATAATTTCATTTATTTATCTATCATACACTAAGTTCTGTGAGTTACTCTTTCTTTCATAAATAAACCGTAAAGTCTGGTGTGTTACCAAAATCTGTTAGTATGGGAAACACTATTGGCCTGAATAGGCCTTTTGAAAGAATACTTGGGTTTGAGCCAGGAGTGGCTTGTTAAAAGAATGCTTGGGTTTAAGCCAGAAGTGGCTAGATTCAGGAATACTTGTGGCATTGGTCTGGTGCTGTTATTATAAAGGAAATTTTACAATAGTGGAAATCCTTCAAGTTAGAAGGGACTTGACGTAGCTTCTGAGTTGGAAGTGAACCATTATAAGTAAGTCTATGACTTATTCAACCCCCGTTCTAAGTAAGTCTTTGAACCATCACTTCGTTTTTAAGTTATCTGCCATGATTACTTTTTATTGTACCAATACTTAATCCTTTCTCATTCTAGATTTTCTTGTAGAAAATATTAAATACTTTCACAGACTCATCTTTATAGGCTAGGAAGTATACCTATGTCATTCTTGTGTAGTCATCAACAATGACAAATACATACTTTTTCTTGCCAAACTTTGTACATGAGAAGGGCCAAACACATCTAAATGCAATAGTTCTAATGGTCTGGCTATGGAACAAATTTTTTTTCAAAAGAGGTTTTATGTTGTTTCCTTCTTTGGCATGCTTCATAAGGTAGGGAACTGTTAAAAGAAAGTTTTGGCAGTCCCTTGACTAGGCCTTTTCTGTGAAGTTTTGAAATATGTTTTAAACTCACATGCCCAAGCTTTTTATGCAGATCCATCTCTTCTCAGAGTTTGAAAACAAACATGTTACATGTTGATCATTTAGTTCACTATAGTCAACCTAGTATAGGTTATGATATTTATTTGCAGAGAAAATATGGTTCCATCATGGTTGATGACAGTACACTTTTCTTTGTCAAAAGAGACCTTATACCCATTGTCACAAAATTGATTAATGCTTAGTAGGTTATGTCTCAGACCTTAAACTAAATACACATTTCAATAACAGGTAAATGAAGTTTACCAACTTTACCGGACTCGATGATTTTCCTAGTCTTGTTGCCTCCAAAGGTGACTGTTACACCTTTAAACCACTCCAAGTCTAAGAACATAGACCTTCTTCCTGTCATGTGATACGAGCATCCATTATCTAGATATCAATGTTGATGCTTTGTCTTTGTCTTTAAGTATATCTGCAATAGGAATGATCAATGATTTTGATACCCGAATCTTCTTGAGTCCTACAAGGTTAGCAATATTTGAATTCCCTTTTTTTTATTTTCTGACAATCATTTATCATATTATTATACCTCTGGCAATAATTACATTTTAAATGTTTCTGTTTCTTTGAAACAAATGAAGGAGATGAAGATTGCTTGAGATCATCTTTCTCTTTATAACCTAGACCTGGTCTACTATGGCCACTGTGAGATTTACCCAAAAGTTTGTTCAAATTTTCAATGCCATTTATAAACCTGCCTAGGTCTAAAGTAAGTGAACTCATTTACTTTTGTAGTTTGATGATTTAATCAGCTTGAAAGTTATAGCATACTTTGGTGTTTTCCAAATTTGTTTTCAAAACAAGATTTTCTTGTTTAAGTTTGTGTAACTTTTCAAAGTGCATTCTTTCATTTTCTTCCATTTCTTTTTGGATGCTTTTATCAAAACTTTTTTCTTTTAGTTTTAAAATTTGGTTTTTATAATAAGTGTTCATATCAATATGCTTCATTTTCAATTTCTTAAAGCTTTTCAATAGTTTTGAAAAATCATTAAGCAAAAGATATATAAAGATCATATTTCCTTTGAGCTTAGAATAGCTTACTTCTTCAGAGTCTGAATCACTTGAGATGACTTCTGAATCTAGTTTAACATCAACTATAAGACAAATTTAGGCAAACTCTGTCTCTTCCTTAGACTCGCTAAAGCTGGATGAATCTTCATAATCCCATGTGATTAATCCCTTTTGCTTCTTTGGGAATCCTCTATTCTCTTTTTTATCCTACTTGTCCTTGTTCAAGAGAGGACATGTTGCCTTCATATGTCATAGTTTTCTGCAGTTGAAACATCCAAGGTAGATTTGTCAGTCTTAAACTTACATTGAAATTTACCTTTATGATCTTTCCTCTAAAACTGCTCAGGTTTTCTTTTCTTTTCCTTCAACGGCCTGTGAAATCTTCTTGTTACGAGAGTAAGCTCCTCATTTGTATCTTCACCTGACTTATCAGAGTCTGGTTCTAAGCTGATGAACTCTTCAACCTTGAGAACTTTAGACTTCTTGCCTAATTCTTCAGACTTCAAGGCAATGCTTTTGGAAGAGGAAGGCTTGGTGACTTCCTTCAGCTTCAACTTCATTTCATGAACTCTAAGAACTTCAAGAAGTTCATCTAGGGTAAGTGTGCTTAGATCTTTGGCCTCCTCAAGAACTGAACATTTAGCATCAAATCTTTTAAGTAAGCTTCCAAGAAGCTTGACATTTATATCTTCTATGGATGATGTGTTCCCAAGGGCTTGAAGCTCATTCAGCAAGGTTTGGAATCTTCCAAACATCTGGTCCACGGTCTCATGATCCTCCATTTTGAATGTATTATACTATTTGGTCAACAGTATTTTTTTAGATCTCTTTACATTGGAGGTGTCTTTATAATTGCATTGAAGGGCATCCTAGACTTCTTTACCTAATTTGTAGCTAAAAATCTTATTGTACTCTGATTTACTTAGAGCACAAGTAAGAAGAAATCTAGCTTTGGCATTGGTTTCCATCCTCTTTAGTTCAAACACGGTCCGCTCATCTTCTAGTTTGGGCTTCCCATCTTCATCAATAGGAATTGGATGATCACTATTGGTGATGACTCCCCACAAGCCATATTGAGTAGATTTAATGAACATCTCCATTCTGTCCTTCCAATATGGATAATCTTCACCAAAAAAAGCTGGTGGTCTATTGATAGAGGATCCTTATGCTATAAGCTAATTGTTTTGAGAAACTACCATTGATCTTGTTTTTTTTTCACTCATTAGAGTGATCAACCCAAAAAGACAAGCTCTGATACCAATTGATGGTTCAGAGTCAGACTTAGAAGAAGGATTGAATAAGTCTTAGACTCTTTTTATTAAAATTAGAAACTTTGCAAGCGTATGCAATAAAACTTTTGTACCAGACTATTAAGACCAGGGAAAGAGAGAATAAACACAAAATTTATACTGGTTCACTTCCAACTCAAGCTATATCCAGTCCCTTCAAACTTGAAGGATTTCCACGATTATAAAAATACTTCTTTTACAATCTCAGCACCAGACCATGCCATAAGTATTCTTAACTCCAACCACTTCTGGCTGAAAATCAAGTATTGTTTCAACAAGCCACTCCTGGCTCAATCCCAAGTATTCTTTCAAAACCCTCTTCAGACCACAAATTGTTTCCCAACAGGAACTAAAGGTTGGCAACACACACCAGACTTCTACACAAATATAGGTTTGAACGGTAGATTGTGTTTGGTGTTTCTAAGAACTTAGTGTATGAAAAATATAAGATATAAACTAATACACTAAGTAATAAAGACAAAGAGCAAGGTTTGTTGGATGCATAACTACAAAGAAGGTCTTTACTTTTGAGATAATAACTAAGAATAAAGAAGAATGCTTTGTAAACTGATTGCAAAGATTTTTTCAAAGGTCTCAGAAGTTCTCTACTTTTAATCCTTGAATCTTTTTATATTTATAGTTTACTCAAAATGACCATTTAATAATTTGATGAAGAGACATAGCCATTGTGAATCCTTTGATAGAGCTTTAGCCGTTGAGAGAATTAGAACTTAAGGAGTGAAGAGAGAACAAAAAGTTAGGAGTGAAGGAACATCATAGATTTGCACTAAAATGGTGTTCCTTGAAAGTTTCATAACAAAAGTCCTTCTGTGGACTTTCTTCTTTCAACATAAAATATGGAGTGCCAAAAGAGTTGACCTTTTAAAAGCATTCTGACATGTGTATTGAATATCTAAAATGCGCAGAACAACTTCCTTGGTTTCTTCCTATAGGACCTTTGGCTTTTGTACTATTTTGTCTTATTTCTTCTTTTGATAATAGGTGCAGTATTCCTTAATACATACATACTTCAAAGTATCATCAAAATAAACTTTGATCTTTTTGCTGCATGCTTTGGTTCTTGAGCAAATACTTGACTTCTTATCTCCTTTAGTGATACAAGCAGTCTTCAGAGAAAATGATTAGTTTTGAACTATCTTCAAGGAGGATTTGTTAAGCTTTGATATAAAGACAAGAATAATGTCTTTGTATATTTGGAAGTCTTGAGTCTGAAATCTTAAGAGAACAAAATATGTTCCATGTGAGATAGGGATTTATAGATCAGACCCTGATGGTTCAACTGGGATCAGACTTCTCTTGGAATTTTCTTTAGTACCTGAAACACTTAATTAGATAAGTCAGATAACACATAGGTAAACTTTATTTAATTAAATACCTTAATGTGTGTTATTAACAAATCTTGGGATAAGAACCATCAACATCAGAGTCTTTATAAAATAGACTTAGTTCTAACACTTGCTCTTTTATTTTACTTAGGGTCAGTGATATTATGGCATTGTTGGGTACATACCTAATTTGTAGTGCTTTAGTATGAATTGGCGAAAAGAATATATTACTTTACCTTGTATTCACATCATCTCAGGTTAGCAGGAGCAAGGCATAAGAAAGGTATTCGGGTTATAGATTTGGAAACATGAGCAAATGTCTTGTAATAAAATGAGCTACCCTTTATAAAGGTGAAAAATCTTGAGCATACCATAGAATTAACTCCTTAGGTTCTTTGTTATGTAATTCAATATACACCATCCGAGTATTCTTCCATCGCTTTCTTTGTTTTTCAAAAACATAAAACAAGGTAATAGTTTTATAATAAAAAATGAAAACAAAATAAAAATGGAAAGTGTTTTTCCAAACAAAACTGTTAGAATTTGATAATTTATCTTTACTCTTATTTTTTAACCATATTGTTCTCTATTGCTAAACTAAAAATACAAATACTGCCAGATCATGCTAGCTAGACCAGATGACAGAGCCCTTTTAGGAAACATGATGAGCCTCCTCACATCTTAATTCTCACCTTGTAATTATATAAATATTTTAACCTTTGACAGAGGCTACAATTCCAACCACTCAGAAGAAAACTGCCTTGAATCAACTTGTTAAGGTGGCTTATTTTGCTAAATATTACATTTCACTTTTGATTTCCTAAAAAAAGAAAATGATTGTTGCATGTAACTAAAGTACAGGTTACATTATTGTGGTGACTATTATTATTTTTATTTGCCTTTGTGAGACATATGTTTTATAGTTTACATTATAGAATCCGTACATGTCCAATGCATGAAATCAGTGCCAATTGAATGTAATTTATTAATAGACAATTACTTAAACTTTTGATTGCATTTTTCTATGGAAACTATCATCGTGTAACGTAAAAGGATCCAATATTTTATGTTGCTATTTTTACCTCATAAGAGAATCCAATGTACTGATCAGAATACTATATGGTTGCTCATTTTCTTATAAATTTTGAGACTATTCTTTTATCTTTAGTTGATTTTTAGTTTGTGTTGCTACCCATCAAACTTAACCACAAGCTCAGATATTGAAGTTCTCAATAAGGATTTATTTAACATAAATCCTGAGGATCCTTCTAGAACTGGTCTGATCCGGGGTCAAAGATTCGGAGTAGGGACCAGCCATAAAAGTCAAGGATAAGAGAATTTACACACCGGTACAATAGGTATCCGGTATTCTAATCCGGTGTCTCAGTGGGAGAGCTGGTCTTGTTGTCCTAGAGATCCTTCTCACCAAGCTTTCGCGTTGAAGTATGGCAAAAGGTGGTGTCACCTGCGAAGATTCTTCGATGCTCAAGTCAGTAACTGGAATGAGGATTTAAGTCGAAAGAGCTCAAGCAATAGAACAGTGTATAGAGAGTAAGAACAACGTAACCTTTTTTTAGTATATGAATAGGCTATTTATAGATGAACGTGGAGAATGAATCGTCAGGTTGAGCCAGGAGACAAATAGTACACTACTCAATGTACGATTCTGACACTCTACACGGGGAGACCAGCGTCTCCCATGAATCCCCCTTGTGGTTGTGCCTTGTACTTTCTGTCGGGTAACGTGGATGCTTTCCAGTGTACGAGGTGTGAACCTGGACATACCGGTATGGAGAACACCTCATACGAGTTTGCAGTCTGGAGGTATACCTGTGAGATCGGTTGCACAGCAAGGTCGAATGAAATTACATCCTTACCCTGTGTACCGGTATCGAGTCCAGATCATCTATCCCCTAGCTTGTGTGAGGGACTAACATAGTTGCTCATATAAGCTATAACTTGTTCTCTAGTGGGCGCTGATACCGGACTAGGGCAATTATCTCTTATGTCTTCCCGACGGTGTAGAGAAAAGATTCAGACAATAATTTATCTTGCGAGGGAATCCAGAGAGTTTTAGGAACTTGTAACTCCTCATTTTAGTGCTTTACAACATCCATGTATTAAAACATTTCCAATGATAAGCATTAAAAGCTATTAACACGTGAGGAATGATGATTTTAGTTCACGTGGTTCACTAACCGTCGCGAGTATGTTAATGGGCCTGGAATTTTGAATTTTGGGCCCATTCGATTTCACCTTTGTGCCAAGCGACACACCTTTTACGTTTTGGGGCCTCGAAGTGACGGTGTCGTTTGACCCTTGAAGAGTTACATTTCCTGACAAACGATATCTTCTTATGACTGGTAGTTACATCCTTTTAGCACTACAAATAGAGGACTTAGCATTTTCTAGGAGTACACTTATTTTTGCCTTAAGAAAACTGTGCTCAAATTTCCAGAGAAAACTGTAGCTGTGATTTCATGAAGTTTGCCTCATAAACCACTTTAGCTAACCACCTTTCTCCCTTTCCTTAGTTTCTTCTTCATTTTCTATAAACCCTCGCACATGCGTTCTAGGTAGAGTCGTACTAGTCCCTTGTTCAGGGGACAGTGTAACCCTCAGAGACCAGCTGACTATCGCGGGGGAAGGATTTCTATGGGTCCTTTCGGTGCTAGGTCTCGCCATTCAGGAAGGGAGGAAGGCTCTTCCTCAAGGCAGCCAGTGGCTAGGCCTCGCCCTGTACCTTCCTCTAGCTCAGAGGCTAACAACTCTTCTGACAGCGAGTCAAGTTTGGACTGGTTCCTTTTTGATGACGTCGCTTTTTATCACAGTACCAACACCTTTCATCACGCTCTAGACAAGATAACAATCGAAGGGCGTGGAAAAGTTCTAATTCTCAGGACCGTAGAAGGGTGTGTGAACGTCGTGGTGCACCGTCTGAACTGGGAAAAGCTGAACGAAACGTATCCCTACTGTTGGGTCAAAGATGATTTCAAATAAATAGCCTCCATCGACGCTAGGGCAGATGGAGGACGGATGTACCCGCAGTTCAGGGTATATGTAGAGGAGAAGCTAAAGGAGAGATTCATGGTTATGGCACCCCATCCTAAGGAAAGAATCTGCCACCGTGTACAAGATGAGAAGTCTGTGTACATGCATGTCTTTGTGTTTCAGCATCTCGGAGTCCGCTTCCCCCTTAACAACTTCAAGATGGGCGTGCTAAGATTCTTGGAGTGTGCTCCTTCCCAAGTACACCCCAACTGATAGAGCCTCATCTGTGCTTTCAAGGTACTAGGGAGTCAGTTCAACTTCAAACCCACTATGACAATGCTATTCTTCTACTGCCAGGTGGTCTATCATTCCAACAAGAAAGGCGGTCTTGGGTTCATCACTCTCCGATATGACTCAAAGATAATCAACTTCAAATCCTTTACTCATTCAGTGAAGATCAACGAGAAGTCGTTCAAGCACTTTTATACGAGGATCAAAGTATAGCCCAACAAGTTAGTATTCTGGCAAAATAAAGAAGGGATCCTCCAATTCCTAACAAGAAGGACACACGAGCACTTCTTGCTTGCCTGCCTGGCTTACTACACGGAAGAGAGTGAACTATATCTTCACTCTGTCGAGGTCCTGAACGCCTTAAAGGCTTATACTGCCGATGTCGGGGAGTTCTCCTACAAACATCTTTTGGGATCCAATTTCCTAAGAGATAAATATTTAAGTAATAATCCACCCTTATGAATTTTTTCTCTTTTGCTGGTATCGGATATATGTTATTTAGGTACTAATATTCCTTTTCCTTTCTATGCAGAAGAAATAGAGGAGTCCTGCAAAGCTATGAATGACCTAAAATCCATGCTAATAGATGATGACTGCTCCTTTAAAGAAAATAATATTCAGGCCAAGAGGAACTCATTCAAGGCTGTAACCCAGACCATTACTCTCACCTCAGATGTGGGTGGAGATGTTCCGCTGAGGGACGCCCCCAAGGATGATGAAACCCAACAGCTGGAACAACAGGATCAGCCAGTAGAAAAAAGAAAAAGAAGAATAAAAGGAAGTCGGTGAAAGTTATTGATGCCAAGAAACATCCCTCTACTGAGCCGACCAAGAAAAAACAAAGAACACTAGAAGAAACTAGCATGTAGGGTGTCTCGAAAGGTAAGGTGGTGGTCACCCAGATTGATGCTTCTACTGATTCTGAACCCACAACAAGGTCGGAGTCACTGCCTGCTCCTATTCATACTCCCTCAAACTCATCCTTCTTATCCCCCTACCTCTGGTATGAAGGTTTTATACCCGCAGCCCTCCCTAAGCTGGATTATCGCCTCAAGCCCACACTTGAACCATCAAGAATCAGGGACGCCTGCAGGGCTGGCAGGTGGCAGTTGTCCGAGCTGTCAGGCCTCTTGGAATCTCTAAGCGCTACAGCGGACAATGCTGAAGAAATTAGAAGACTTAATACTGAGATTGAAAAATGGGAGGCTTGGGCTGCTAAGGAGAGAACTGCCTTGAGGACCGCTGAGAACAAACTGTAGAAGGTGGAGGGTCAGGCCAAGGAGCAAGCCACTAAAATAAGTGACTTAATCATTTCGATGAAATCCTTAGAGCGGCCTGTTTTTAAACTTAAGGAGGGAACCAAAGAAATCCCCCAACTGAAAGAGGAGCTAAAGCTAGAAAGGGAAAAATCAGTCAAGCTAAGTGATGACCTCACTGCTTCTGAGGCCAGACGGATGAAAAATAATGAAGAATGGGCCACCAGGGAGAAGGAGCTGCTTGCCTAAATTAAAGAACTCAAGTAGAGGAGCGCTACAGCCAGGTCGCTGGAGAGGGAAAATACTAAGTTGAAGGAAAAAATTGCCTCTACGACGGCTAAGGCAGATAAAGCTCTAAAAATCTACACCAACATAGCACATGAATCCTTCGGCATGGCTATCCGTCAGGTCTTTTACTATAACCCCACCGTGAAGCTGAACATGTATAGGCTTGATCCGTTCTATGAGTTTCACAGAGGGATATTAGTTGCTACCAGAGATGGTCGGCATGAGGAACCTGTCAAAACTCTTTATGCACTACCCCCTCCCTAAAGGTTAAAGCATGGGGCCCGATGTTCCCGCTCCTGGGCCCACAGGTGCCGCCGAGGAAGAAGAGAGAAAGGGTGATGAGGCCGGAGGTGAATGAGGTCTGGAAGAGAAGGTTGAAGAAGAGAGTAAGGCTACTAAAGATAGCCAAGGACACGAAGACACCCATCAAGAAGCTCTGCCTTCTTAATTTTTTTTACTCAAATTATTATGCTGTGTTCTGGGATCATCTCCGGTTTTTTAATATATTTGAATTAGTGCTTGTAATTTCTTCTTTTTCATCAATGAAATTTTCATTTCCTTTCAGCACCACCTTGAGTATGATCATGATTATTGTATGCATAAATCCTTTATTCTTAATTTCTTCAATAGGCTCTTTAACTTTAACTTTATAGAATCTGTTACTCGTTCTTTGAATTGAGACTTAAGATTGAACCGCTGAGGTCATAACACTGAAAGAAGCATTTTGTTGAACAAATAACCTTCCCTTGCTTACGCTGATTATTGTAAAGAACTTGAGTATTTCTCATGGGGTTATATTGTCAATTCTAAGAAGGAAAGACTGAGACTATCCACCCAGAGGGTGAATGTTCACTAGGGTTCGGAATGGCCTTGGAAAAGGTCCGATCCTATAACTCGTCGAACCGCTCAAGGAGTTACATCGTCAATCATAGAATAGGTGATTGAGATCATCCATCCTGAGGGCGAGTCCTCACCCCAATTACAGAATGGGTAATTGGGATAACATTTCATCGAGTTTGATATGGCCTCGACTAAGGTCCAATCCTACAATCCATTTAACAATTCAAGGAGTTACATCGTCAATTACAAAATAGGTAATTGAGATCATCCGTCCCAAAGGTTATGTCGAGCCGCTCAAGGAGTTACATCATCAACTACAGAATAGGTAGTTGAGAACATCCGTCCTGAGGGTGAGTCTTCAATAGGGTTCAGTACGGCCTTGAAAAAGGTCCGATCCTACAACCCAAGTCTTCAATGGGGTTCGGTACGGCCTTGAAGAAGGTTTGATCCTACAACCCAAGTCACCACTCAAGGAGTTACATCGTGTAACACCCTTGGCTAAACAAGATAGACCCTTCTATAGGATCATCCTATTTAACTAAGAGTGTTAAAAGTTTTTAGAAAAAGTGAATATATTTTTTTTAATAAAATAATGGCAGATCAGTGGAAGCAAATAGTAGATAATTCACATAGTCATTCATAAACTATAAGTAATTGTACTCTTAACAGAATGGGGCACGCAGGCACCCTTAAATAGATACAGTTATCCATTGTCTTATTATTCATTAATAAATATTCCACTACAGATATTCTACTTTTAATGAGTGCTCCTAGTTGGTTCAACGTATTGCTGTTCGTCGTACTCCGGTTCTTGGTTTCCTAGCTCCTCTGTTATTAATCAACAGAAAGGGTGAGTATAAACCCCAGACCCTGAAGGTTTCCGGTGCAGACATATCCAGACAACAGATAATATAACATAAATCATATAATTAACATATTTACAACTATAACAATCAATAATATTGTCATGGAATGCATGAGTTTGGTTTATTATGATTTATCTTTAGTTAAGTCTCATGATGCATGTAGGCCCAATAAATCAATCCACCATCACCATTATCTCATTCTTTGGAAGGCATCCTGCTCAAGTTGCCTCTTGGGCACAACATTTCCATTCTAGAGCGATCGGAGCTCACCAAGTCCCCCATTCATTATTTAATCATCATAAGGTACGAATGAACTCACAGGTTTTCATTATTATATTATCTTGGGACTTGGCTCTACACGATCATAGTTACATTCCGTCATTTAGTCAAAGTACACCAGAATTGCATCGTCTGACCCGGCTTCAAGCGCGACTCTGATGCCATTGGGTTTCCGTCCCGGTTGTACTCCCAAGATTCTCCTCGGAGATCGAACGTGAATGTTCTCTAGCGTACCAGGTGTATGCTCTAGTTTTACTCCCTCAAAAATATTTTCATGATGTAAAATGCTTTATTTTTATCATTTGATCCCTGGGTATCTATGTGTTTCCAGTCTCATGATATATATTCTTAAGTTCTTGGGTCCCATCGATTTTTTTTCAGACGTTGTAAGTCATTTTTTATTATTTTATTTATTCTTATTCCAGAAAATATATCGGTTATATCTTGACTAAAATAATACTTCATTTAAAGAGTAAGTAGTATGTTTATTCCAGAAAATTTATTCTTATTCCAGAAAATATATCGGTTATATCATATGACTGAAAGGATCATTCGGAGTTTTTGTCACTCAGAAATCTTTTAACAGAGATTATTCAGAGTTGATCAGTCTTCTCGGAAATCATTCTTCTTGGGGATATTACTCGGATATTTACTTCTCCCGGAAGCTTTTCACTCAGAACTAGTCAAAGTCATCCTCTGTTCCAGAAGCATTTCTCCTGAAATGACTTACTCGGTATATTTCAATCGGTGCTATATCACGCAGAAATCGGAAACCTCACTCGGTGTTATACCACTTGGAAAATGTCTCACTCGGGTGAACTCCCACACGGCATTACCACACTCAAAGACACCCCATTTGGGAGAGTTACACTCAACTCTGAGCTAACCCACTCAGAATTTATCTACTCGGACATATCTTGATCCGAGAAGTACCCATTCAAAATCAGCTTTTCTTTGGTTGGACGCACTTCTCTTGGAAACATTTCACTCGGAGATGTTTCATTCGGGAATGAGGCACTTGAAAACTTTTGACTCGGAAACGAGTCATTCGAAGACGTTTGACTCAGAAACGAGTCATTTGAAGACGTTTGACTCGGAAACGAGTCATTCGAAAGCATTTGACTCGGAAATGAGTCATTCGAAGATATTTGACTTGGAAATGAGTCATTCGAAGATATTTGACTCAGAAACGAGTCATTTGAAAGCGTTTGACTCGGAAATGAGTCGTTTAAAGACATTTGACTCGGACCTTTCACCCAGAAGTGGTTCTCTTGAACACACTTCACTCAGAATGTCTCCAAGGCTAGGACTCCACTCGGAAGTGGGTCACTCAGTCATGACTCACTCGCAAGCATAACCTTCACTCGGAATTTCTCTCGGTCACTCGGAAACATAACCTTCACTCGGAATTTCTCTCGGTCACTCAGAACAGATCCCTTTTTTCACTTGGACAGTCTTATTTTAGACATTATTCACTCAAAAAATGGATAATATCATTAATGGTCTAGATAAATTCCATGATTTTACACGAGAATGAAATTTTGGGATATTACAGACTACCCAAAGGGTATTTTATTTACTTATTATCACTTACAGAACTTCCATACTTCAAAATTTACAAGATTAAGACTGCTACTAAAAACAGGGATGTTACACATCGCCAATCACAGAATAGGCGATTGGAATCATCCATCCTGAGGCTCTTGTGCACACTGTGGATAAAGTTATAAATCATAAACATAAGAGAGAAGTGAAAGCATAACAGTCATGAATATATTTTGTCATTAAATTGAATGTGGATTACAAATGAAGCATAGCTGGGGTCGTGCCTCATTAAAACCTTTTCGAGAATACCCAATGGGAAAAAACTCAAGTTAGGAAAAAGAGTACACGCCATCTTACCAACTAGCTATAGTAAATGTGTAAATTCTGAGTGTTCCATTTATTGCGGATAGGTGTACCATCGAGGTTCTCCAGAAGATATGAGCCCTTACGAGTCACCTTAGATACTCGATAGGGGCCTTCCCACGTAGGAGCTAACTTTCCTTGGTGAGTGAACTTATTGCCCATACTTTCCTTTCTTAAAACAAGATCTCCCACATTGAATGCTATGTGTTGAACGCGTTTATTGTACCAGAGGGCGGCCTTTGCTTTGATAGCCTGGTCCCTGATAAAGTCTTCTTCTCTGAGCTCTTGGAGAACATCTAATTCTGATGCCAGATTGGCATTATTATTCTCTTTAGAGAAATACTCCACCCTTGTTGATGTGGTCTGGAGTTCCACCGGTATCATCGTCTCAACACCATAAGTGAGGCGGTATAGGACTCGTTGGTTGAGGAATATGGTATGGTGCGATATGCCCATAAGACATGGAACAGCTGGTCTGTCCAGCCGCCTTTCGCTTTGCCCAAACACTTCCTATGCCCTTTTAGCACCTCCCTATTGGCCATTTTAGCCTTGCCATTAGTCTGTAGATGTTCGACAAATGAGAAAATTTGGACTATCCTCAGTCCTTCAAGTAGTTCTGTGAACTTATTGTTAGTGAATTAAGTGTCATTGTCAGTAACAATCTACGTTGGAACTCTGAATTACGCTATGATGTTTTTGTAGATAAAGCGTCGTGTTCGGGCTAAGGTGATGTGCACAACAGGTTCAGCTTCTATCCACTTTGTAAAGTAATCTAACCTAACGATGAGGTACTTGATGCCACCATGCGCTGTTGGGAATGGGCCCAGGATGTCCAAGCCTCACTGATGAAAAGGCCATGGCACAACGGATGTAAAAAGCTCCTGAGCAGGTGTATGATGAAGGTTGGAAAATCATTGGCATGGATCCCACTTCTTTACGAACTCCATGGAGTCTTTTTTTCATAGTAGGCCACCAGTAGCCTGCCCTGAGAACCTTCCTCATCAAGCTTTTACCGCTGGTGTGGTGTCCGCATTGCCCTTCATGCCTTTCTTCCAGCACACCTTCTACCTTCTTTTGATTCAAACAACGAAAGTAAGGTACAGAAAATCCCCTCCAAATGAGAATGCCATCCACCATCGTAAAGTAAGGAAACTCCCTCTTTAACTTCCTCTTCTCTAACTCATCAGCGGGTAATTATTCATCGATAAAGTACCGTATGTAAGGGACCACCCATGAATTCTCATCAAAGGCATGATATGATATTGCGTTTAGTAACGGGGTCATGGGGATGCTGGGCGTCGTTAGCATACTCTGTACTACAGAAGTAGTGTTCCCTGGCTGCTTTGTGCTTATAAGTCTCGAGAGGATGTCCGCTCTCGTGTTTTCCTCTCTAGGTACGTACTTAAACTACAGCATAGAAAATCTTCCCTTCAACTCATTCACACAATTTAAATATAATTGAAGCTGAGGCTCGCGGACTTGATACTTACCCTGAATTTGTGAGATCACTAACTGTGAATCACTATAAAGGGTTACCTCGGAAGCTCCGATGTCCGTTGCTACTCTGAGTCCGGTGAGGCAAGCTTCATATTCAGCCTGATTATTGGACATTTTGAAGTTGAAATGAAAGGAGATCTCAAGGTGCACACCATCATTATTCTCTACCACTACACCTATTCCTCACCCTTTGCTATGGGATGAGCCGTCCACACAAACTGTCTAGTGAGTTTGAGGTACAGTTGGATCCGTCCTAGTTATTTCTAACATAAAATCAACTAGCACTTGGGCTTTGATAGCTCCTCAAGGTTTATAAGAAACATCAAACTCTGATAGCTCGATGGACTATTTGATGATCTTCCCAGCGAGGTCTGGCTTGCTCAAAACGGAACGGAGTGGAAGATCTTTTCTTACCATTACAGGGTGTGCATGAAAATACGGCCGAAGGCGACGAGAGGTCCAGACAACTGCAAGAGTGGCCTTTTCAATCTTTTGATACCGGCCCTCTGCTCCCTGCAGCATTTTACTGGTGAAATACATGGGCCTCTGTCCTTCCAGGGTCTCTTTTACTAGCACTATCCCCAGAGCTACCTCAGAAATTTCCAAGTACAGAATGAGCACATCTCCAAGCTCAGGCTTCACTAAAATAGAAGGACTTGACAAAACCTCCTTAAGCTCCTAGAAACTTGTTCTTGCTCTTTTTCCCATTCAAACTTCTTGGACTTCTTCAAAATCTTGTATAGGGGAAAGATCTATGCGTAATTTTGGGCATGAACCGTGCCAAGGATGCCACTTTTCCGTTCAAAGATTTAACTTCCCTCAGACTCTTGGGACTCTGTATGTCCAAAATTGCTTGGCACTTGCCCTGGTTTACTTTAATTCCATGCTGAGTCAACATAAAACCCAGAAACTTTCCCGCGGTTACAGCGAATGTGCACTTCAGTGGGTTCAACCTCATGTTATACTGCCTCAAGCGCATGAATACTTGGCGTAAATTGTAACACCCTCGGTTAGATAAGATAGACCCTTCTCTTGGATCATCCTATTTAACTCAGAGTGTTAACAATTTTCAGAAAAAGTGAATATGTTTTTAAAATAAAATAATGGCAGATCAGTGGAAGCAAATAATAGATAATTAACATAGTCATTCACAAACCATAAGTAATTGTACTCTTTAACAGAATTGGGCACACAGGCACCCTTAAATATTTATACAGTCATCCATTGTCTTATTATTCGTTAATAAATATTCCACTACATATATTCTTCATTTAATGAGGCTTCCAGTTGGTTCAATGTATTGCTGTTCGTCATACTCTGGTTCTTGGTTTCCTAGCTCCTCTGTTATTAATCAACAGAAAGGGTGAGTGTAAACCCTAGACCCTGAAAGTTCCCGGTGCGGACATATCCAGACAACAAATAATATATACATAAATCATACAATAAACATATTTATAACTATAACAATCAAGGATGTTGTCATAGAATGCATGAGTTTGGTTTATTTAGAATTTATCTTTAGTTAAGTCTTATGATGCATGTGGGCCCAATAAATCAATCCACCATCACCATTATCTCATTCTTTTTCATTCGTCTTGCTCAAACTGCCTCTCAGGCATAACGTTTCCATTCTAAATCGATCGGAGCTCACCAAGTCCCCCATTCATTATTTACTCATCGTAAGGTATGAATGAACTCACAGGTTCTCATCATTATATTATCTTGGGACTCGGCTTTATACGATCATAGTTACATTCCGTCATTTAGTCAAAGTACTCCAGAATTGCATCGTCTGACCCGGCTTCAGGCGCGACTCTGATGCCATTGGGTTTCCGTCCCGGTTGTACTCCCAAGATTCTCCTCGGAGATCGAACGTGAATGTCCTCCAGCGTACCAGGTGTATGCTCTAGTTTTACTCCCTCAAAAATATTTTCATGATGCAAAATGCTTTATTTTTATCATTTGATCCTTAGGTATCTATGTGTTTCCAGTCTCATGATATATATTCTTAAGTTCTTGGGTCCCATTAATTTTTCAGTCATTGTAAGTCATTTTTATTATTATTAATTCTTAGTCTAGAAAATATATCGGTTACATTTTGGCTAAAATAATGCTTCGTTTAAAGAGTAAGTAATATGTTCCTTATTTCATTACTCATAATTAAAACAATAATAATATCAATAACAATAATAATAGTTAATAATATTAATAATAAGAATAACAATAATAATAATAATGATAATGATAATAATAACAACAACAACAACAACAACAACAACAATAATAATAATAATAATAACAGCAATAATAATAATAGTAATAATAATAATAATAATAACCAGAATAATGATAATAATAATAATAATATTAATAATTAATAAATCATATTTATAATTATAAGTTCCTTATTTCATTGTTCAATAATAATATTAGTACAATAATATTAATAATAGTAATAACCAAAATAAGAATAATAATGACAATTGATAATAATAATAATAAATCTGATAATAATAATAATAATAATAATAATAATAATAATAATAATAATAATCATAATCATAACAATAATAATAATAACAGTGGTATAAATGCTCATCTCATTTTTCAAAGTTTCCTTACTGGAATTCACATAGACACCCATGGTTCTTAATATTTTCACAATTTAATACCGAGCACATCATTTAATTCATCACGATTAATAATAATCAACACAGCCAATTAATAATATACATATCAATGAAAATGTATAAAACAAATATATATATAAACATTAAAACATTTAATTTAAAAATAATTCCTGAACCTGTCCTGGAAAGGTGAGGACCAAAGGTACCTTAACCCTTTCCAAACACTTGGTTCCCCCTCAGAATACCAGAGAATATACCCCCTGACCTTAATGGAGTTGAGAACGTTTCGTTATTTCCCTTGCTTCAGCTCACAGTGAGGAGAAAAGAAAATGAGAGAGAAAGAGCCTTGTACGTAGAGAAAAATAAAAAAGAGTGTGTTTTACTAAGTTTCGTTGGTTCTAATAGTTCAGACTTTGGAATGAGTTGTGGTATCAATTTAATAATGCAAAAGACAAGTGGGGGACAAGCTTTCTCGTGATTGAAGATTAGGTGAGTTAATTATGGGAATAATGGAGATTTTTGGATAGAAAGTGAGTTGTTTTTGACCATTTCTGCCATCTGCGTACAAGAGTTAGTATGATTGAAGGGAATATATATTAAAATATATAAAAGGTGCTATGATGGGAGTGAAAAGGTGCAAGTTTGATAATGGAATGTCTGTGATAAACTTTTGGATTATGTGAGCTAGTGGACCGGTCACCAACAGGAGCGAATCTTTTTGGTTAAAAGCAGCATCTCGGTTTAGCTTGTTTCAGTCGGTTTCCATATAACAGTGAGGTGAACGCTGGAGTGCAAAATCGGTCGGATTCTAGCAGGTATGGAGCAGGTCGTGCTTGGTCCCGCCCTGGTCCAGTCGGTTTCCGTTGATTAGTTCGCCATCAATTCTGACTGGTTCGGCTTATCTCTTGTCCGAGAAGTTCCAGCAGTCACTTTCCGCTTGGAATTTCTCCACTCGGAAGAGAATTCACTCGGAACTGTTTCTTCTTGAAACACCCGGTCGGATTTTCCTTCCTTGGAGATAACTCAGTCGGAAATGCCACACCCAAAATTACCTCACTCGGATATATATATATCCGCCTGAAAATGTTCTCAGTCAGCCACGTTTGATCGGAATTGGTTCTCTCGAAAGCTATCCAGTCGGATATACTTTTGCCCGAAAGTACTTAAGAATCTTTCTTTACTCGAAACATTTCTCTCGGGAAATGCATAACTCGGAATTCATATGACCGATGGTCATTCGGAAATTGTCACTCGGAAATGTGACAAATGAGGTCATTCAGAGTCAACCTTTCTCTATTCCAGAGTCCCTCACCTGAAGTGACTCACTTGGTATATATTTTAATCGGTGTCAGGGAAATTCAACTTCGAGATAGCCCACTCGGATATTTATTACTCGGAAATGAGTTTTCCTTCAATTGGATGTACTTCACTCGGAACGCTGCACTCAGAGAAGTTTCATTCGGAAAAGGAAGCACTTGATGAGGTTTGACTCAGGAACGAGTCACTGGAGGCGTTTGACTCGGAATCGAGTCATTCGAGGGTGTTTGACTCGGAAATGAGTCATTCGAGGGCGTTTCACTCAGAAATTTCACCTAGAAGTGGTTCTCTCGAACACACTTCACTCCAAATGTCTCCGAGGCTAGGACTCCACTCGGTAGTGGCTCTCTCGGTCATGTCTTACTCGGGAAAACATGACCTTCACTCGGAATTCCAACCTTCACTCGGAATTTCAACCTTCAGTCAGAATTTCCAACCTTCACTCGGAATTTCTCTTGGTTACTCAGAACAGATCCCTTTCTTCACTCGGACAGTCTTATCTAAGACATGTTTCACTCAGAAAATGGACAATATCACTAATGGTCCATATAAAATCCATGATTATACACAAAAAATGAAATTTTTAGGATATTATAGACCATCCACAAGGTATTTATTCACTTATTAACACTTTACAGACCTTCCATACCTCAAAATTACAAGATTAAAACTGTTACTAAAAACAAGGATGTTACACTCTCCTCCCCTTTTGGGAATTTCGTCCCAAAATTCAAAGTTAAAATAATTGAGGGTACAATTCTCTGATCTTTTCCTCAATTTCCCGAGTAGCGCCCCCATCATCTGTCTGACTCCAAACTACTTTGACCAAAGAAATTTCCTTGCCTCTTAGTTGTTTGAGACGTCGGTCAACAATCTTAACCGGTGATGCTTCAAAGGTAAGGTTTTCTTTCAAAACAAACTGATCAGGACTCAGAACATGATCAGGGCTTGGTACATATTTGTGGAGTTGGGAGACATGAAAGACATTATGAAGGTTTGTTAGATCGGGTGGCAGAGCAATACGGTATGCATGGGTTCCTATCTTTTGCAGAATCTAATAGGGTCCTACGTATCCGGGACTTAACTTCTTGGCCTTTAGAGCTCTTCCTATTCCAGTGGTAGGGCTGACTTTGAGAAATACATGGTTTCCCTCCTTAAATTCCAATGGCTTCTGATGTTTGCCGTAGTAACTCTTTTGTCTGTCTTGTGAAGCCTTCATTGCCATTTGGATGTTTTAGACTTGTTCTGTAGTATTCTGAACAATCTCTGGTCCAATTATCGTTTTTTCACCTGTCTCATACCAACACAAAGGTGTACGACATTTTCTTCCATATAAAGCCTCATAAGGGGCCATTCCGATGCTAGCATGGTAGCTGTTGTTGTAAGTGAACTCAACAAGTGGAAGATATTCTTGCCAACTTCCCCTATGTTCTAAGACACAAAGACGTAACAGATCTTCAAGAGTTTTGATTGTCCTTTCTGATTATCTGTCTGTCTGTGGGTGATATGCGGAACTTAGCTTTAGGCGAGTTCCTAAAGCTTATTGCAGACTCTTCCAAAATTGTGATGTGAAATGAGGATCTCGGTTAGACACAATTGTAGTGGGTGTTCCATGTAATCGTACGATTTCCTTGATATAGATCTGGGTGAGTTTCTCTAGAGAATACTTCATATTGACAGGGATAAAGTGAGCGGTCTTTGTCAATCGATCTACGATTACCCAAATAGCATCATATCCACTTGGTGTTCTGGGAAGTCCGGTCACGAAGTCCATAGCAATCTCATCCCATTTCCATTCTGGAATCTCCAAAGGTCGAAGGATCCCACTTGGTCGTTGTTGTTCCGCCTTTACCTTCTGACACATCAGGCAAGCTGTTACATACTCAGCGATATCCCTTTTCATTCCTTGCCACCAGAATATTTTCTTCAAGTCCTGATACATCTTGGTTGATCCTGGGTGGATACTGTATTTACTTTTGTGTGCTTCATCAAGGATGGATCTTTTAAGATCTATGTTGACTGGAATACAGAGTCTTTGTTGATACCTAATCACTCCATGTTCATCTTTGCTAAATTCTGAGCCTTCTTCTTTTGTCTTTCCTGCTAGATCTTGTAATTCCTGATCATTGGCTTGAGCTTCCTTAACTTGTTCCAGGAAATCATTTGAAATTCTTAGCATTCCAACCATAAGCATTCCCTTTTTAGGTATTACTGCCAGATTCAGATCGTGAAACTGTTCAATCAATTCCAACTCCTTTGTCATCATATATGATAGCCGAGGAGACTTTCTGCTGAGTGCATCAGCTACAACATTTGCCTTTCCAGGATGATATCGGAGTTCAAAATCATAATCTTTGATGAATTCCATCCACCTACGTTGTCGCATATTCAGTTCTTTCTGGTCGAATAGATACTTCAAGCTCTTATGGTCATTGAAGACTTCAAAGTATGTGCCATATAAATAGTGTCTCCAAATTTTTAAGGCAAACACAACTGCAGCTAGTTCCAAGTCATGTGTAGGATAATTAACTTCATATGGTCTTAGCTGTCATGAGGCATAAGCAACAACCTTTCTTTCTTGCATTAGAACACATCCTAGTCCTTGTCTTGATGCATCACAATATACTTCATATGGCTTGGCAGGATCTGGCAAAATCAAGACAGGTGCACTAGTGAGTCGTTGGCGTAACTTCGTAAAACTGCTTTTACATTTGTCGGTCCATTCAAATAGTTGATCTTTACGCGTCAGCCTAGTTAAAGGTGCTGCAATTCGAGAGAAATTCTCGATGAATCGATGATAATATCCAGCAAGTCCAAGGAAACTGTGAATTTCTGTCATATTCTTGGGTTGTTCCCACTTTAGTACAGCTTCTACCTTTGTAGGATCCACGGCAATTCCCTCTTTAGAGATGACATGTCCCAAAAATTTTACTTCAGTCAACCAGAATTCATACTTTGACAACTTGGCATATAATTGTCTTGCTCGTAGCGTATTTAGAACAATTCAGAGGTGTTCTTCATGTTCTTTATGACTCTTAGAGTAGACAAGAATGTCGTCAATGAATACCACTACAAATTTGTCCAAGTACTCATGGAAGATCTGACTCATGTATCCCATAAAGACTGCAGGTACATTGGTAACTCCAAAGGGCATGACAAGATACTCATAGTGCCCATATCGTGTCCTGAATGTTGTTTTGGGTATATCATCTTCCTTCACCCTTATTTGATGATAACCAGATCGCAGATTAATTTTTGAGAAGACAGTGGCGCCTCATAGTTAGTCCATCAAATCATCAATCCTTGGAAGAGGGTATCGGTTCTTGATCGTAGCTTTATTCAACTAACGATAGTCAACGCACAACCGCATACTGCCATCCTTCTTTTTAACTAGAAGAACTGGTGCTCCCTAAGGTGAGACACTGGGTCTAATCATTCCCTTCTCTAAAAGTTCTTCTATTTGCTTTTTGAGCTCACTGAGTTCCTTGGGTGACATTCGGTAAGGAGCAATAGAGATTGGTCCCACGCCCGGTATAATGTCAATATTGAATTCAACTTCTCGCTCTGGAGGTAGCTCTCGTATATCATCAGGGAATACTTCTGGAAATTCTTGAACAACAGGAATCTGATCAATTTAAGAAGTGTCCTTGCTTTCAGTATCAGTAAGGATCATGTATAGTTAGACTTCTTTTGTTGGAATTACCTTTTCTGAGCTAACAGGACAAGAATCAGTGACTTGATCACATTCAGATGTAGTAGACCTGAGAGAGATGGATCTATTATGACAGTCAATAAGAATATGGTTGGCAGCAAGTAAATTCATCCCTAGAACAATATCTAGATCAATCAAAGGTAAGCATATCAGATCTACTTGATAAACTTTCCCTTCGATGTTGAGAGGATATTCCAAACACATACAAGTAAGGCAAATGGGCTTATTGGCAGCAGTCGTGACAATCATCTTATTGGGCAGAGAGGTTGTAGGTAGCTTTAAATGTTTTACACAATTCTCAGATATGAAAGAGTGAGTGGCTCCATAATCATATAATACATTTAACAGAGTACTTCCTATAAAGCATGTACCTTGCACAAGATCGTTCTCTTGTGATATCTTCGCACCATTCATGGTAAAAACTCTAGCATTTCCTCCCTGTCTTCCAGCCGAGCCATTTTCGGGCCTTCTAGGATTATTGTTTTGATTGAAGTTATTGTTGTGGTGAACATTCTGCATCCTCAGGGAATTATTTACAGAAGTATTTGTAGCAGGTCCTCTATTCCCTTGGCCTGTTGGTCGCACTACCTGCCTTTGAGTCATCTGTTGCTGGTTGTTAGTATTTCTGTACCAACATTCATCATCGCGATGTCCAGCCCGTCCACAAACTATACAGCTTTTACCTCTTTTAGTACAATTTACCGCTATAAGTGGTCCTCCGCAGATATAGCATTTCAAGTTCCGACTGTTCCCTTGATCCCTAGAAGGAATTCGGTTGGCTGAGTAAGATGGTCGGAAATATGGTCGATCTGCTCGAAAATCCCTTCTTTGTTGTCGGTCTGGCATCCATCGTTCTAGACCATAATTAGACATTCCAGGTCGTCGAAGATTAGAGGTATTCTCAAATATGCGGCATCGGTCAACCAAATTAGAGAATTGAGTGATTTGCTGGCAACATATAGCTTGGCGGATTTCTTGTCGTAGCCCTGCTTCAAATTTTGTGCATCTTGACGCTTCTCCTATTTGAGTATAGTAGGGACAACATTTAGCCAATTCATCAAATTTAGAAGCATATTCCCCAACTGTCATATTACCTTGTTTCAGATTAAAGAATTCCTGCTCCTTCTGCCTCCTTATGTCTTCAGGGAAGTATTTGGTGAGAAATTCTGCCTTGAATCGTCCCCAAGTGATGACGTGTCCATCAGTTGTTAATATGATTCTAGCATGAGTCCACCAGTGCTCTGCTTCCCCAACCAGCATGAAGACGGCAAAGGTTATCCTGTCCTCGTCAGGGCATCGCATAACAACAAAAATATTTTCGAGATGCTCAATCCATAATTGCGCTCCTTCTGGATTAAAGCCTCCCTTGAATTGTGTAGGATTGTTCCTCTAAAAGTCAGCTAGTCCTTGGCTCTGCCTAGCAGAAGCATGAGGTAATTCTTGTCGTTCTATTACCTCCACGATTCGAGTAAGAAGTTCCTCCATGACATGATCATTGTTTCGGCGAGCCATTAGGAAATCGCTAAAAGAATATCAACAAAAGGTTCAGGGTATATGTTATATGGAGAATTCTACATAGGAAATTTA
This sequence comes from Clitoria ternatea, assembly GCA_037962975.1. Lineage (NCBI taxonomy): Eukaryota > Viridiplantae > Streptophyta > Magnoliopsida > Fabales > Fabaceae > Clitoria > Clitoria ternatea. The sequence continues at coordinate 82,377,091 of CM075672.1, forward strand.
GTCTTAGGTGTTTTATGGATTGTTCAATATTTCTATCAGAGTACGTGGAAACCTAATGGTCCACTTCCCAAGCTTAATGAATCGACTATGCTCTGATACCACCAATGTAACACCCTCGGTTAGATAAGATAGACCCTTCTCTAGGATCATCCTATTTAACTCAGAGTGTTAACAGTTTTCAAAAAAAGTGAATATTTTTTTTAAAATAAAATAATGGCAGATCAGTGGAAGCAAATAATAGATAATTCACATAGTCATTCACAAACTATAAGTAATTGTACTCTTAACAGAATGGGGCACGCAAGCACCCTTAAATATTTATACAGTCATCCATTGTCTTATTATTCGTTAATAAATATTCCACTACATATATTCTTCATTTAATGAGGGCTTCCAATTGGTTTAATGTATTGTTGTTCGTCATACTCTGGCTCTTGGTTTCCTAGCTCCTCTGTTATTAATCAACAAAAAGGGTGAGTATAAACCCTAGACCCTGAAAGTTCCCGGTGCGGACATATCCAGACAACAAATAATATATACATAAATCATACAATAAACATATTTACAACTATAACAATCAAGGATGTTGTCATAGAATGCATGAGTTTGGTTTATTTAGAATTTATCTTTAGTTAAGTCTTATGATGCATGTAGGCCCAATAAATCAATCCACTATCACCATTATCTCATTCTTTTTCATTCGTCTTGCTCAAACTGCCTCTCAGGCATAACGTTTCGATTCTAGAGCGATCGGAGCTCACTAAGTCCCCCATTCTTTATTTACTCATTGTAAGGTATGAATGAACTCACAGGTTCTCATCATTATATTATCTTGGGACTCGGCTCTACACTGTCATAGTTACATTCCGTCATTTAGTTAAAGTACACCAGAATTGCATCGTCTGTGTAACATCCTGGCTTTGATTAAGGTTAATTACATGATTAAGAAAATTGATTGATTTAATAATAATGCCAGGAAATGACATTGGTGCCCTTGGTGGTGTTATGAGAGTTTCGGTTCTCTCTCTCCCTCTCTCCCTCATGATTCCCACGCTGATGGGATGGAAGCTGATGGGATATGATGGCTGATGGGAATGGGCTGTCACGACAGTGAAGAGATAAGGGCTTTAGCTTCTCTTCTTCCAACCACTCTTTGCTCATTTTCTCTTGGGTTCAAGGAGAAACACTCCTCCTTTCTCTCTCGAGTTCCTGTGGCCTCTTCATCTTCTTCGTTGATCGTCTTCTCCTTCATCTTCTTCTTCTACTCCCACGCTGAGTAGAACCCGAGTGGAAGTGGGAGCACGAAGTGGGAACAGCGTGGCTGAGAGAGAACAGCATGGTGCTGTGTATTTAAAGGAAGAAATCCTCCCCTGTTCTACCTAACAGCGTTGGGTGCCTGTAAGCTTGGGGTCCTTCATTGTTGGTGAAGACTACGTGTGCCTTGGAGGCTTGGCATAGAGTATTTGGTGGTAGATCTGCTCGTGAGGAGGCAGCGTTTGGTTCTTCCAAAAGTTGAGAGTAGAGTGCTGTTGGGTGATTAAAGAACGTTCAGTCGATGCTGGAAGCTCAAGGAGCTGCTGGAATCTTCATTCCAGGTAGGGGGCTAACTTACATCTCAAATATATGGTTTATGGACGGGTTCCGGGTGGTTTTGCTTAAATGTGTGGTATCATGTTTGAAATGTGTTGATTGATATATTGAAATTGAGTATTGGTGCATGAGATACCCAGATTTGTGATCATTGTGGTCTGTGTGATGTTGTTATGATTCCGTCCATAAGATGTATGATGATAAATATGAAAGGCCGAGTGAGTGGATGAGTTGTATTGATCCCCGTGTGTGATTTTGTGTTTAAATGCATATGATGCTTGTCATTGAACATGCGAATACTGAGTGCATAAGATGGGGGACTGTTGTGTTAATCCCGAGTGGATATTATATGAAATAACATGTGATGCTTGTTGTAAATGATAATTCTGAATGGATGGTATTGTGATTACCGAGTGCATGAGATGTGGGTCGGTTATGTTAATTCCCATTTGGGATTTTATATTGAAAAGCCTGTGATTTACCAAGTGCATGTGATTGCCGAGTGAATGTATTGTGTTATTGCCATGCCGACCCTTGTTTATGATAATAATGATAAACTGCATTTGATGTATGTTAATGATATTTGAATGCCGAGTGCATATGTGTGGAAAATATATTGAAAGACCTTGGGTTGGACTCAAGGCAATGCCGAGTGCATTGGCGTTGGACGCTTGATGAATATGACCGTATGCATCTGATTCATCACTGGAAATGCTTGAACCATATAGCGTTGGACGCTTAATACCGATCGGCAATCAGATGAATATGTGTTGAAAATATATAAAAGACCTCGGGTTGGACTCAAGGCAAGCCTACCATGTTGGACTCGGGGCTGCCCGTAACACTTCCGTTGTCGCTTGGAGTGACTATGTTACATGTGAGGGCAAACGGTTTAGTACCTGTAAAACGGCCGAATCAGCTTGGAGCTGAGAAAAGGCTTGGAGCCTATGTTGCAACAATAAAAATGGATAATAAATAACCGGATCCGGGTGGAATGAATGTGTACACACTTATGATTGTCATTTAGCTCAATGTGAAATGTATGAATATATGGAATGTTATTTGAAATAACATGATTAATATAGTCTTGAATGACTTGAGTGGAATCCGATTGGATTAATGCATGTATACTGATATATTTGCCGTGTGCAATATGCTGTTATGGTTGTGATACATGCTGTGATGAATATGATTAATATAGCCATGAATGATTGGTGTGAATTCCGACTGGGTGAATATATGTAAATGGGTATTGTTGCCGAGTGCACGGTGATTATGAATGGTATAAATTACTTAGTCTTGATTGTATTGCATGAATTGCATGAATCCCGAGTGGATGTTGTTGTTGGGGTATTCATATTGAATGGCAGAGTGCATTATTGCTGATTGAGTTATGTTATTGTATGGTTGAGGATTCTAACATTAATCCGAGTCAATAACTGTCATTTAATATGTAAAAGCTCACCCCTACTGTGGCTATATTTTTCAGTATATGCAGGTTGGACTGGGAATGAGGAGATGGCCTCAAGTCCGAGCGATGGGCACTCAGATTGTTGAAGTGCACATATGATATATATATTGTAAATAGATATGTTAAAGCCTTGGCCGGCTCTTTTGTAATCTGAACGGATTTAATTATATGGGTTGACTATCGGGTTTGTGAACAAGTATACACTGTATATATATATATATTTTACATTGTTATGAATTTACCCGAAATTGTTCATTATATGGTGTTGAGAGAATAATGCTAAGTTAATGAATTCCGAGTGGAATATTGTGGGGAGAGCCATTGCCGAGTGAGGCTGTTGATTATGTGGCCTTTTCCGAGTGATGAAGGCTTAAAATGGTTCCGAGTACGATGTACTCGAGTGGGCTACTTCCGAGGGAAGACTAGTCCATATGTACCGAGTGAAAATATGAGTAAATCCCGAGTGGGGAAGGGTTTGAATATTTCCGAATGGGAAATCCCGAGTGAACCTCTTCCGAGGGAAGAGTAATTGTGATGGTTCTGATTGAGGTATTCTAGGAGTCCTCTTCCGAGTGAACGAGGCTATATATATTCCGAGTGGATAAGATTTAAATAAGTCCGAGTGACTTAACTTGGTGAATTCCTCCTAGTGGGAATGGGTTAATGTATTACCCGAGTGATGAATGGTTAAGATGTGACCGAGTGATTTATAGCTGAGAGGTTATGTGATCTCCGAGTGTGAAAGATCAAGTTATGCCGAGTGCAGAATGGATAATGTATTCCGAGTGAATTGTGGATAAATTATACCGAGTGGTATTGGACTGGGGAAATACTCCGGGTGAGGGAAGCCTATGGACTTCGAGTGGAGTATCCGAGGGAATCATTTCCCGAGTGAAATACGCCCGTGTGTTTGATAATTGTGAATTGGCTAAGTAAGAATTTACCAGGTGAATGATGTATGGGGGACAGTTCCCGAGTGAACGTGGTCCCAAATCTGAATGGTGAATTTACCGAGTGAATGGGTTCACCGCAGTGAATGAGGAATCGCTCAGCGAGATAAGGGCTCGCTCAAGCGCTGTAACTTCCGCTGGTCTTTTTGACCGAAGCTGAGTCTTGCCCATGTGTGGCTTCTGCCTCAGTCTTCTCTTTATTTTGATCGGCTTTTGCTTTCCCTTGCCTTGCGTTTGATTTTATTTTTACCCCGGCTGCTTGGTGAATTTTGGAAAAAAAATTTCCCAAGTCTCAATTTGGGTTTAATTAAGTCGGGTTGTTTCATTTTGGTATCAGAGCGGACTTAAAAGGTCCATGGCCAAGGTATGCCTACTGTGAATGGGCGGTTGTGTGCAATATGACCAGTTGTCATCATTGTTGTGGTATTCTATTTGATATGATACATGTTTAACCATGAATTGTGTGATTATGTGCCTATGTGTTTTGTGTGAGAACAGTAGTCAGAGGTATTTCTAAGCCTGGGTCGGCTATGAGGGAATAGACCGATAAATGTTGAGACCTTCATATGTGTTGAAACTGTATTGGTTGGTTCGGTCTTTTGTGTAGGCCATGCTAGTGGTTTATGGCCGAGGCATGCTTATTGAATGGATTAGAACTCACATATTTGAGTTGTTTAAGTGAATGATAATGATGGAATCCCCTAGTGTGGTGTTTCTGAATTCAATTGACCGGTTGTGCCATGTGTAAGGCATGAGATTTTGTATTCCCTTGGCACGAGGACTCTATATGATGTATGATGTACGTGATTTATGGTATAAGTGATGTGTTGCAGTTTCCTAAGTTGGAAATTGGGGTATGTGATAGGTGAATAAATATAAAATCTGATGCATGGTTGATTGGGGTATTGTCTCGGTTTCTGGTGTGTGAAAACCGAGTGAATGATTGGTTGATGTTAGGCCACAAGGTGTGGTAACCCAGTTGATTGGCATGATCATGTATGATCAGATATTATTGAGATGGATACCTGAGAGGTTAGAAAACTGGGTGAGAAATTAATGTAATTGGATACCTAAGGATTTGGGTTAGACTCGGCTTATGGCTGAAAACTGAGCGAATAATTGATTTAGTGGTGACCCCTGGAATTTTCGAGTCGGATAATCTGATTGACCTTATGGATAGTTGAGCCGAGTAAGTAATGGTGCAGTAAATTGCTGAGTCTTGAATTGTCTTAAGGTGAAATATAAATAATAAATGTGATACCGGAGGGATAGTGAATGGTAAGATTGAAATCCGAGTACGCTTTGGTATTAAGTATGGTAATGATAGAACCCATGTGGTGCCGATTGCACGTCCACTGGTGGATTGTGCTTATGATGGGTGAGAAGGTTTACCGATGTAGAAACCTGTTATGTGATTGAAAATCATATTGTAAACCGAGTGGTATACCTATATGAGCTCGGTGAATCATTTGGGCTTGATTTGATCTATGGCCGATGAGGTGTGATGAAATGAAGGATTAATAGGCTGTCAGATTATGGTGTTATGATGGATGTGATTCAAATAAAAGGATATTTACTCGGTATGGGCTGGAAGCCGATTGTTGATATGCCATTTTATGACAAGGCGTGTACCTTGTGGAGGTCGGAAACCTATTGCCATTATACTGTTTTACAGTAATGGTAAATGATATTCATGATTATTATTGCGTGGTGTGCCCTAGGTGGTGCATAATGATGATGTTGATGTAAATGTGTGTTTATATATGTGTGTGAATTGCCATTAATTTTTATGAATTAGTATTAGTTGAGTGAGTTTGGTCGGTGTGAGTAAAAGGAGTGTAACATATGCTGTTCTGAGATGACTCTTCATGCCATAGGTATTGTGGCAGCGTACACGTTTGCAGCGACTCTATGCAATTGTTGTAACCCTATAGGAATGAGACGTCATCCTATAAGTTGGATGCAGCAATTCATAAGTCGGGTAGGTAAGGCTGTAGCTGCTTATGGTGATGGTGAGTCTATCGGGTTGTTCCGAGTGAAGATGAGAGTTGTATTGAGTGAACAGTAAATGGTTGTGTATTAAAATGAGGATAGAAGGTTTATTTAACCTTGATGTGTTTACCTCTGAGAGGATTAGAGGTTATTAGGTATAAATTGGCTATTAAAATAATGATTGGTTATTGAGATAGATGGGTGATCAGTAAGGTGATAATTTGATCGGGAAAGATTAGTATATTCCGAGTGTAAGAAAGTGGAGATAATTCCGAGTAAAATCTTTCTGGGAGAAAGAACTTCTGAGTGAAGTTATGATGTTCCGAGTGAAACATCGTTTGGGAGTCATTACTAAGTTAAGGAACTATGTCCAAATGACACTTTTGGTGTTAGGCGAAATCCGCGTGAAATTCTTCCGAGTCATGTGACTTTTGGGTGAAGTGCCTCGGAGTGTGATACTTCCGAGTGGTTTTGTACCGTGTGGAACGGTTCCAAGTAGAAAGGTATTGAGGGTGAAATTCCTAACACCCGTATGATATTCCACTGAGTAATCTTTTTCAGGAGAAAAGTACTTCTGGACGGGAAATAGAACCTGAAATAGGAAAGTTTCCGAGTGAATGGCTCTCGAGGGGAATAGATACCCGAGAGGTAAATTTATTCACATTTGTGTTCGGATCGATGTTTGAGCTGCTGAGTTTGAACTCAGGTTTGATTTTGAAGTAGGCTTAAATTTCGAGTGAATTTTTAGTAAGTGGAAAGATTTTCGGGTGAAAAAATTGCCCTTAAACCCCGAATAATATTTTTGGGTGAGAGGTCCGAGTGACATTCTCAAGGTGTAGGCATGGAATTAGCCGAAGGAATGGTTAGAAATCTGAGATTTTAGAGCCAAGTGTGGTGTCTGTAAAGGATGAAATCAGGCAAACTGAGCTAATTGAAGCACATTGGAACTCTATTGAGTGTCCATCTCGGTATTGCCAAGATATATCATGGCTTGGTGAAGAATTTTAGTGGTCAGATGATGAATATCTGAGGGTTTAATCCGAGATAAATCGGATAATAGTGAGTATGGGTGGGAATCGGTAATGTTATTTACCGACTAGATTCTTCCCAGCTGGTTGGTTAATCTCCATAATGTGTCTCATGTGACACAATTTAGAGTTTATACTCTGCATGGGTACATAATTGTGTCAGATGACTCCTTTGAATTTGAGGAGCTGACGGTGGATGTACACCGATTGGCGTTGAGAGTGTTGGGCCGAGTGGCCAAAGAACTTGAGGTGGTAGAGTTAAATGGGGTAACTTGTACGTTTTAAAAATTGAATCCCCAAATATATTGGATTTTTATGGGGGAAATTGTGAGCAGGTAGGACCTGACTTTAGTAATTTTGCTGACTGGAATGGTGGAGCGGTCGGTAAACCGCTTGTGAGGTGAAGCTATGCCGATTGGAATTGTGAACCGGTCGGTGAATGCTTGGGAAGCAGAGACATGTAATTAGCTGAGGCAGCAATATTCTGAGCTGCTTGTTGAGATAAGTTCATGTTGGAATTTCGAGGACGAAATTCTTTGAAGGAGGGGAGTAGTGTAACATCCTGGTTTTGATTAAGGTTAATTACATGATTAATAAAATTGATTGATTTAATAATAATAATAATAATAATGATAATAATGCCAGGAAATGACATTGGTGCCCTTGGTGGTGTTATGAGAGTTTTGGTTCTCTCTCTCCCTCTTTCCCTCGTGATTCCCACGCTGATGGGATGGGAGCTGATGGGATGTGATGGCTGATGGGAGTGGGCTGTCACGGCAGTGAAGAGATAAGGGCTTTAGCTTCTCTTCTTCCAACCACTCTTTGCTCATTTTCTCTTGGGTTCAAGGACAAACACTCCTCCTTTCTCTCTCGAGTTCCTGTGGCCTCTTCATCTTCTTCGCTGATCGTCTTCTCCTTCATCTTCTTCTTCCACTTGCACGCTGAGTAGAACCCGAGTGGAAGTGGGAGCACGAAGTGGGAACAGCGTGGCTGAGAGAGAACAGCATGGTGCTGTGTGTTTGAAGGCAGAAATCCTCCCCTGTTCTGCCTAACAGCGTTGGGTGCCTGTAAGCTTGGGGTCCTCCATTATTGGTGAAGACTGCGTGTGCCTTGGAGGCTTGGCATGGAGTGTTTGGTGGTAGATCTGCTCGTGAGGAGGCAGCGTTTGGTTCTTCCAAAAGCTGAGAGCAGAGTGCTGTTGGGTGGCTGAAGAACGTTCAGTTAGTGCTGGAAGCTCAAGGAGCTGCTGGAATCTTCATTCTAGGTAGGGGGCTAACTTACATCTCAAATGTATGGTTTATGGACGGGTTCCGGGTGGTTTTGCTTAAATGTGTGGTGTCATGTTTGAAATGTGTTGATTGATATGTTGAAGTTGAGTATTGGTGCATGAGACACCCGGATTTGTGATCATTGTCGTCTGTGTGATGTTGTTATGATTCCGTCCATGAGATGTAAGATGATAAATATGAAATACCGAGTGAGTGCATGAGTTGTATTGATCCCCGTGTGTGATTTTGTGTTTAAATGCATGTGACTTGTCATTGAACATACGAATGCTGAGTGCATAAGATGGGGGACTGTTGTGTTAATCCCGAGTGGATATTATATGAAATAGCATGTGATGCTTGTTGTAAATGATAATTCCGAATGGATGGCATTGTGATTGCCGAGTGCATGAGATATGGGTTGGTTATGTTAATTCCCGTTTGGGATTTTATATTGAAAAGCCTGTGATTTGCCAAGTGCATGTGATTGCCGAGTGAATGTATTGTGTTATTGCCATGCCGACCCCTGTTTATGATAATAATGATAAACTGCATTGGATGTATGTTAATGATATTTGAATGCCGAGTGCATGTGTGTGGAAAATATATTGAAAGACCTTGGGTTGGACTCAAGGCAATACCGAGTGCATTGGCGTTGGACGCCTGATGAATATGACTGTATGCATCTGATTCATCACTGGAAATGCTTGGAGCATATAGCGTTGGACGCTTAATACCGATCGGCAATCAGATGAATATGTGTTAAAAATATATAAAAGACCTCGGGTTGGACTCGAGGCAGTGCCGAGTGCACTAAGCGTTAGACGCTTAAAGACCTTGGGTTGGACTCAAGGTAAGCCTACCGGGTTGGACTCGGGGCTGCCCGTAACACTTCCGTTGTCGCTTGGAGTGACTGTGTTACATGTGAGGGCAAACAGTTTAGTACCTGTAAAACGGCTGAATCAGCTTGGAGCTGAGAAAAGGCTTGGAGCCTATGTTGCAACAATAAAAATGGATAATAAATAACCGGATCCGGGTGGAATGAATGTGTACACACTTACAATTGTCATTGAGCTTAATGTGAAATGTATGAATATGTGGAATGTTATTTGAAATAACATGATTGATATAGTCTTGAATTACTTGAGTGGAATCCGATTGGATTAATGCATGTATACTGATATTTGCTGTGTGCAATATGCTGTTATGGTTGTGATACATGCTGTGATGAATATGATTAATATAGCCATGAATGATTGGTGTGAATTCCGACTGGGTGAATATATGTAAATAGGTATTGTTGCCGAGTGCAAGGTGATTATAAATGGTATGAATTACTCAGTCTTGATTGTATTGCATGAATTGCATGAATCCCGAGTGGATGTTGTTGTTGGGGTATTCATATTGAATGGCAGAGTGCATTATTGCTGATTGAGTTATGTTATTGTATGGTTGAGGATTCTAACATTAATCCGAGTCAATAACTATCATTTAATATGTAAAAGCTCACCCCTACTGTGGCTATATTTTTCAGTATATGCAGGTTAGACTGGGAATGAGGAGATGGCCTCAAGTCCGAGCGATGGGCTCTCAGATTGTTGAAGTGTACATATGATATATATATTGTAAATAGATATGTTAAAGCCTTGGCCGGCTCTCTTGTAATCCGAACGGATTTAATTATGTGGGTTGACTATCGGGTTTGTGAATAAGTATACACTGTATATATATATTTTACATTGTTATGAATTTACCCGAAATTGTTCATTATGTGGTGTTGAGAGAATAATGCTAAGTTAATGAATTCCGAGTGGAATATTGTGGCGAGAGCCATTGCCGAGTGAGGCTGTTGATTATGTGGCCTTTTTCGAGTGATGAAGGCTTAAAATGGTTCCGAGTACGATGTACTCGAGTGGGCTACTTCCGAGGGAAGACTAGTCCATATGTACCGAGTGAAAATATGAATAAATCCCGAGTGGGGAAGGGTTTGAATATTCCCGAATGGGAAATCCTGAGTGAACCTCTTTCGAGGGAAGAGTAATTGTGATGGTTCTGATTGAGGTATTCTAGGAGTCCTCTTCCGAGTGAACGAGGCTCTATATATTCCGAGTGGATAATATTTAAATAAGTCCGAGTGACTTAACTTGGTGAATTCCTCCTAGTGGGAATGGGTTAATGTATTACCCGAGTGATGAATGGTTAAGATGTGACCGAGTGATTTATAGCCGAGAGGTTATGTGATCTCCGAGTGTGGAAGATCAAGTTATGCCGAGTGCAGAATGGATAATGTATTCCGAGTGAATTGTGGATAAATTATACCGAGTGGTATTGGACTGGGGAAATACTCTGGGTGAGGGAAGCCTATGGACTCCGAGTGGAGTATCCGAGGGAATTATTTCCCAAGTGAAATACGCCCGTGTGTTTGATAATTGTGAATTGGCTAAGTAAGAATTTACCGGGTGAATGATGTATGGGGACAATTCCCGAGTGAACGTGGTCCCGAATCCGAATGGTGAATTTACTGAGTGAATGGGTTCGCCGCAGCGAATGAGGAATCGCTCCAGTGAGATAAGGGCTCGCTCAAGCGCTGTAACTTCCGCTGGTCTTTTTGACCGAAGCTGAGTCTTGCCTATGTGTGGCTTCTGACTCGGTCTTCTCTTTATTCTGATCAGCTTTTGCTTTCCCTTGCCTTGCGTTTGATTTTATTTTTACCCTGGCTGCTTGGTGAATTTTGGAAAAAAAATTTCCCATGTCTCAATTTGGGTTTAATTAAGTCGGGTTATTTCAGTCTGACCCGACTTCAGGTGCGACTCTGATGCCATTGGGTTTCCGTCCCGGTTGTTCCCCCAAGATTCTCCTCGGAGATCGAACGTGAATGTCCTCCAGCATACTATGTGTATGCTCTAGTTTTACTCCCTCAAAAATATTCTCATGATGCAAAATGCTTTATTTTTATCATTTGATCCTTAGGTATCTATGTGTTTCCAGTCTCATAATATTTATTCTTAAGTTCTTGGGTCCTATCAATTTTTCAGTCGTTGTAAGTCATTTTTATTATTATTAATTCTTATTCTAGAAAATATATCGGTTATATCTTGGCTAAAATAATGCTTCGTTTAAAGAGTAAGTAATATGTTCCTTATTTCATTACTCATAAGAATAAGAATAACAATAATAATAATAATGATAATAATAATAATAACAACAACAACAACAATAATAATAATAATAATAATAACAGCAATAATAATAATAGTAATAATAGTAATAATAATAACCAGAATAATTGTAACATCCCGATTTTAAACAAAATACCGGGTGAAATAAAGCCATTAAAATAATAATTTCAGAAGTGGGGAATTGTTTATTAATCACTATTAACTTAATTCATCAAATGAGTGTTGATTAAGTGTGATTAGCCATTAGTGGTTGCTGATGGGACTGGGTGACGTGAGCAGACTGCTGCTTCACGTTTTCCCCACCCCACCTTTCCATTCTTTGTGCATGCATATATGTAGTTGGTCGATGGTCTCTTGCCATTCACCTCTGCGATTTCTCTCTTCTTTCTTCTTCTCTTTCTCTCTCGTTCTTCTTCTTCTTCTCCTTTTCCTTCTCTGCCCTCTGTTCACATTTTCTGCTTATGGAAGTCACGTTGACGGTACTGCAGAGGAATCGGAGCTTCCTTATACGAGTGAAAGACGATCGTCGAAGCAGAAGCAGAAACAGCCCCTGTACCCGAGCCGATCGCGAGAGGCAACAGTGCTCAAGTGGAGGCTGAACGAGTGGAAGTATTGAGCGAAGCAGCAAGGCAGAGGACCTACACCCAGGCAGATGAGTCTCTCGGAGTCTCGTAGTTGGTAGGGGAAGTACCTTATATGTTAAATGTATGGATTATGGACGGGTTCCGGGTGTTGATGAGTGTTGTTCTGTATTCTATTTGTGTGTTATACTTGCATGTGAAGTGCGCAATACCCGGGTGCATGACAAGTAGGAGTTGAGTGTTGCATGTTTAGTATTATCCCTGAGATGCACGCCGATAGCTTAGAGAATGTTGAATGATTGCATGGCAAGGGTGTACTGTATTGTTAATGACGATAACTGTGTGGTTTACGTGACTTGTGAGTTGTTAAAAATATAAAATGATGACTGCATGTGATCGAGTGTTGGTGTAGTGAATCTGATAATATTCATATTGATGCATGCGTCGTTGAATCCTGATATAGCTGAATACCGATTGCATGTTATGCTTGTGTTGAGTGGAATACTTTATTGAATCCTGATATTGGTTGATATCAATTGCATGGAAAGCACGTGTTACTGTATTCATCTACTTGAGCAATGATATTGATTGCATGGAAGTATGTGTGTTAAATCAATATATTGAGTTCTGAGAATTCGTATTACCGACTGCATGTGAAGTATATATAACTGAGTGAAAAGTTGTGTGTATGAATTTTGTATTGTGTGATGAATCCGTGTATGGCGCATGGGATGCGTTGTGCTGGGAGCACGTAGTGTGGGACACTACTATCGGTTAATTGAAAGGCGTGGGACGCTGTGAAATCCTTGAGTGGGACTCAAGGTAGTTTCCGAGTGGGACTCGGGCTGCCTGTAAACACCTCCGTTGGCGCTGAGAGCGTTGGTGTCACCTATGGGCAAACGGTTGGGTACCTGTAAAACGGCCAAGCAGCTGGGAGCTGAATTGATAGCTGAGAGCTATGTATAAAAAGGCTGGGAGCCTACGTTGCAACGTCAAAACTGATTACACACGAATGTGGAACTGAGTGAAATACCTTGTGTATATTGATTACCGATGCTGTTTGAAATTGATTATGCAAGTGATCATGTTAATGAGGTGATGAATATATATAACCGAGCGAACTATTCTGTGTGCACATGCTGTTGATGTTGATTGAAATATGTTCTATGAATGCATGTTAATATTATTGAAAAGTTGTGTATGTATAGCCGAGTGAGAATTGTTGAATTCTGATTGAGAAATGTTCAATATGTACATTCCGATTCATAGGCATTATTGTGTCACTGATTGTTGTATGTTAATGTTATTGAATTGATATGTGCATAAGGCCGAGTGATAACTGGTGGATTCCGATCGGTAAGAGTCTAATGTGTGTCCTGGTTGATTGGTATTGCTCTGACTTTAATCGTTGCCATGTATGATTGTGTGTATATATATAAAGCTGTATAATTGTGGACAACCTGAGTCAGTATCTATCACTTAATATTTTAGATACTCACCCCCCTACTGTGGCAATTTTTCAGTGAATATCTCTCGCAATAAGGAGTGAATGAGGAGCTAAATGCCGAGTGAAGTGCTGGTGCACTATGGAGATAGATGTTATGTATATACTGTTTATGTGTTTTGTTAAGCCTTGGCCGGCTCATGTTTAGCTTTAGTTCCTTTTATTGGAACCTGAACCCTTGGGAGTAGAGGACATGATTTGCTGCCTGTAATTAATTATATCTACTATGTAGCGTGAAACCCTATATTGTGCATGAAAATCCGAGTAACCTATGTACGCGTATTTGTTGTGGGTGAGAGGTTAGTATAGCTGTAAGTTGAAGTGGAGTCGAGTGATGGCGTGGGAAGAGAGTTATTGACTCCATCCGAGTGAAAGGAAGTCTAGGTAATCCCGAGTGAATGAGGCCGTGTGATGCCGAGTGAGAGTTTACCGATCAGAAGATGACACCTAAGACTCTAAGTGGATCCATTGTAATAAATTATTAAGTAGCTAGAGAAATCCGAGTGAGTCCTGAATTGGAGGGAAAATCAGAGTAGGAAAGATTTCGGGTACCGAGTAAGAATCGATCCTGATACCCTTAGAGCGACTGAGTATTTCCGAGTGAGAAGTCTTCATAAATTCCGAGTGAGCGGCTTGGGGATCATTTGCGGGTTGCCAATATATATATATATATATATATATATATATATATATATAAACCAATCGAGTGGAATAGTGGAGTGTGATATACTATCTGGAAGAAGTTGGGGTGCCTTAGGGTCAATCCGAATGAACTAAGGAGTGGACCATCCCGAGCGAATCATACACTAAAATCTGAGTGGGAGAAAATACCGAGTGGAGTGGCAGGATACCGAGTGTAGTTTCGCTTAAGCGTTTCTTCCCTTCGCTGTGTGAGAGTTCTTTCCCTTGTCTCCTTCCCCTTCTTCTCCTCGATGGGTCGGATTTGTTAATTTGAGTAGATTATGTACGGTTTATTAACTTTAAAATTTGGAAAATTTTCCCTGTTGATTTTGTTTATTTAATTAAAATTAGGGTGTTACAATAATGATGATAATAATAATAATATTAATAATCAATAAATCATATTTATAATTATAAGTTCCTTATTTCATTGTTCAATAATAATATTAGTACAATAATATTAATAATAATAATAACCGAAATAAGAATAATAATGACAATTGATAATAATAATAATAAATCTGATAATAATAATATTAATAATAATAATAATAATCAAAATCATAACAATAATAATAATAACAGTGGTATAAATGTTTATCTCATTTTTCAAAGTTTCCTTACTGGAATTCACATAGACACCCATGGTTCTTAATATTTTTACAATTTAATACTGAGCACATCATTTAATTCATCACGGTTAATAATAATCAACACAGCCAATTAATCATATACATATCAATGAAAATGTATAAAACAAATATATATATATATATATATATATATATAAACATTAAAATATTTAATTTAAAAACAATTCCTGAACCTGTCCTGGAAAGGTGAGGACCAAAGGTACCTTAACCCTTTCCAAACACTCAGTTCCCCCTCAGAATACCAGAGAATATACCCCCCGACCTTAATGGAGTTGAGAACGTTTCGTTATTTCCCTTACTTCAGCTCACAGTGAGGAGAAAAGAAAATGAGAGAGAAAGAGCCTTGTACGTAGAGAAAAATAAGAAAGAGTGTGTTTTACTAAGTTTCGTTGGTTCTGAGAGTTCAGACTTGGGAATGAGTTGTGGTATCAATTTAATAATGCAAAAGACAAGTGGGGGACAAGCTTTCTCGTGATTGAAGATTAGGTGAGTTAATTATGGGAATAATGGAGATTTTTGGATAGAAAGTGAGATGTTTTTGACCATTTCTACCATCTACGTACAAGAGTTAGTATGATTGAAGGGAATATATATTAAAATATATAAAAGGTGCTATGATGGGAGTGAAAAGGTGCAAGTTTGATAATGGAACGTCTGTGATAAACTTTGGGATTATGTGAGCTAGTGGACCGGTCACCAGCAGGAGCGAATCTTTTTGGTTAAAAGTAGCGTCTCGGTTCAGCTTGTTTCAGTCGGTTTCCATAAAATAGTGAGGTGAACGCTGGAGTGCAAAACTGGTCGGATTCTAGCAGGTATGGAGCAGGTCGTGCTCGGTCCCGCCCTGGTCCAGTCGGTTTCCGTTGATTAGTCTGCCATCAATTCTAACTGGTTCGGCTTATCTCTTGTCCGAGAAGTTCCAGCAGTCACTTTCCGCTTGGAATTTCTCCACTCGGAAGAGAATTCACTCGGAACTGTTTCTTCTTGAAACACCCGGTCAGATTTTCCTTCCTTGGAGATAACTTAGTCGGAAATGCCACACCCAGAATTACCTCACTCGGATATATATATATTAGTCTGAAAATGTTCTTAGTCAGCCACGTTTGATCGGAATTGGTTCTCTCGGGAAATGCATAACTCGGAATTCATATGACCGATGGTCATTCGGAAATTGTCACTCGGAAATGTGACAAATGAGGTCATTCGGAGTCAACCTTTCTCTGTTCCAGAGTCCCTCACCTGAAGTGACTCACTCGGTATATATTTCAGTCGGTGTCAGGGAAATTCAACTCGGAGATAGCCCACTCATACATTTATTACTCGGAAATGAGTTTTCCTTCAATTGGACGTACTTCACTCGGAACGCTACACTCAGAGAAGTTTCATTCGGAAAAGGAAGCACTTGACGAGGTTTGACTCGGGAACGAGTCACTTGGAGGCGTTTGACTCGGAATCGAGTCATTCGAGGGTGTTTGACTCGGAAACAAGTCATTCGAGGGTGTTTCACTCAGAAATTTCACCCAGAAGTGGTTCTCTCGAACACACTTCACTCCAAATGTCTCCGAGGCCAGGACTCCACTCGGTAGTGGCTCTCTCGGTCATGTCTTACTCGGGAAAACATGACCTTCACTTGGAATTCCAACCTTCAGTCGGAATTTCCAACCTTCACTCGGAATTTCAACCTTCAGTCGGAATTTCTAACCTTCACTCAGAATTTCTCCTGGTTACTCGGAACAGATCCTTTTCTTCACTCGGACAGTCTTATCTAAGACATGTTTCACTCGGAAAATGGACAATATCACTAATGGTCCATATAAAACTCATGATTATACACAAAAATAAAATTTTTGGGATATTACAGACCATCCACAGGGTATTTATTCACTTATTAACACTTTACAGACCTTCCATACCTCAAAATTACAAGATTAAAACTGTTACTAAAAACAGGGATGTTACATAAATCATTCACATGATCACCCCCAACCGGGGTCTTAGTGATGACATCGTCAATGTACACCTCTACCAACTTGGTGTGCATGCCCTTGCATACCTTATTACTCATACGCTGGTAAATGGCACCCACGTTCTTCAAACCAAAGGGCATGACGGTGTAGTAGAAAACATCGCGGTCATTGATGAATGTCGTCTTCTCCCGGTCCTCCTCCCACATCAAAATCTGGTTGACCCCGAATAAGCATCCATAAAGGATAAGTATTGGTAACCAGAAGAATCACCCACCATACGATCAATATTAAGGAAGGGGTAAAGATCCTTCAGGTAGCAACGGTTCAAGTCCACTTAGTCTGTACATATTCTCCATTTACCATTGGCCTTCTGCACCATCACCACATTAGAGAGCCAAGAGGAATATCAGATTTCCCTAATGAATCCAGCCTTTAGCAACTCCTTCGTTTGGTCACAAGTTACTTTCTACTTCTCAGGGCCCAGTCTTCTCTTCTTTTGGGCCACCGATCTCATCTCTGGGTAGGCGGATAACTTATGGCAGTAGAAGTTGGGATCTATCCAAGGCATATCTGCGGCAATCCATGTGAACAAGTCCTTAAATTTATGAAGAAGTACGAGCAGACGTTGTTCCATCACAGCTTCTAACCGGTCATTGATATACGTGATCTTCTTTGGGGAATCTCCCAACACGACATCCCTGGAACCTCTTACTGGCATAGGCTTAAAAGGATTGTATGGATCAATTTTCAACTCCACCCTAGGGTCAAGGTCAATTAGACTAACCGAACCTACCGCTATTCCGCCGTCGTTTAGCTTTCTCTTTTTGTTGAACCTTTCCAACTTTACCATGTTCAAGCTCAGGTTGTAGCAATACCTGGCCATCTCCTGATCACCTCGGAAGGAAGACACCTTGTTGTATTTATCAATGAATTTGATAAGAAGGTGTGTAGTTAATACAATTGCCTCCATAGCGTTCAATGTAGGGCGGCCAATATTACCGTTGTAAGGTGACTCCACATCATTCACCAACACCCTGGACTTCACGGGGCTCGCCCTCAAAAGACACAAGTGTGTCAAGATACCCCTGAGTTGGTTGTTTCGCTCCATTGAAAGCTGTGAGTTCCCGTGTATAAGGTTGTAAATCAGAGTCATTAAAACCCATTCTTTTGAAATAGTTATAAAAAATAACATCACAGGAACTCCCCTGATTAACAAGGATCCTCTTAACGTCCTTGTTTGCAATCATAACGATGATGACCACAGCGTCATCACCCCCAAGGAGAGTTGGGCCGAAATCGTCATCTGAGAATGAAACCACCAGCGCCAACATGCCGTCTCTGAAAGGGCGATTGTCTCTGGGCTTCCCTTGAATAGATAGAATCATATAATGCTAATTCTTTCAAGTCGTAATCAAAGCTCTGCCCCTAGCAAAGCCTCCGGCGATCATATCAATCACCTCACGCCGGCCCTGCCTCTATTGCTGGGGCATGTCGTCCTTCTAAGCACCCTCATTGATGACAACCCCTTTCTACTTCTCAACAGCAGTGTATCTCTTGATGGGAGCATGGCTGTTATCGCCCTCATCATCGTGGTCACAACCCAGCTTCTCCTTCCGCTCTGGCTCATCGAGAGACTTCTCCTTAAAAAGGTATTGCTTCAACTTCCCCTCTCTAATAAGGGTCTCCACAGTGTTCTTGAGTGCTTTACATTCGTCTATGGAGTGGCCAACTTGCTTATGGAAACCGCAGTACTTGCACGGATTCCCAGGCCTTTTTATTGGAGCCGACCTCCTTATACCATATACGCTGAGTGTTGGCCATCCGACCTCTCTCATGATTTGGGAGTGACTAGCTTTCAGCGAAGCGTAGTTACTGAAAGCGGCTACGCGCCTCTCCTGGCGCTGGGGTTGGGGACTTTGGAACCTGTCCCGTTGAAAAGGTTTCTCCTGTCTTCTCCCTTCCCTCTCACGGGGCTGTTATGCGACAGGGACAGGTGGCTTTGTCCGGGCAGCCATGGCTTTGAGGTGCATCTTGATTCCAACATATTTTGAAGCCTTCCTCTGGAATTCTTCAAACATCGTCAGAGGGCTCTTTGCTAAAGACAAAGTAAATGCTGATTCGGGCTGCAGGGCATCAATAACTATATGCAACTGGATGGCTTCTGTAAGGTTTGGTACCATAGCTACCTCCTTATAAAATCTTTTTAGAAACTCCTTAAGAGTTTCGTTCTCTCCCCTGCCTGATCTGGGTCAATGTTTGGGACGTCTTGGGAACATCCCTAGAAATGACAAAATGGTCCCCGAATGTTGTTGCCATCTCTTCCCAGGAATCTATTGAGCCAGGGGGTAACCCTTTGAACCAACTGAGGGCTTCTTCCACCAGAGTGCATGGAAACATCATGCACATCACATCCTCATCCGCCCCCAAGTACATAGCCTCGTAAACGTAAGCATCAAGATGCTTAGTGGGGTCAGTTTCTCCGTTATACTTCCTAATAAAGAGTAGTTGAGTCGTCTACAAGTGCCTAGGGATAGGCATGCTCATCAGCCTCCTATAAAAAGAAACGTTGAGTCGATACGCTCCAGGAGCTCCTAACGTTGACTCCTTCTTCCTCCCACTAACTCTATCACCTCAGTCTTGGGTCTGTTCCCTTTCCTCGTAGGTGGGAATCTTTGAGTACTGAAGAGTCACAGACTTCTTTATTCTAGTAGCGTGGTCGGTCTCCTCAGCCTGAGATACCACTTTCTCCTCTGTCTGTCTCCTTTGCCTCCTTAACTTCGTAAACTCCTCCCTGAGCTGCCTTATGACTTAATCACGAGGGTCTGAAACCACTGCAGGTATCACCCTCCTCAAGCTGGCTCCAGGAGATTCGAAGAGAAGTCTCCTATTGGCATGTTGGTTGGTCACGTCCTCTACGTGACCCTCAGCGAACTTGTGTCCATTACCCTCCATAGATAACTACTAAACATCTATAAGAAGTGGCAATAACTTTAACGTGTCCCACTGGGCATGCCAATGAACTGGTCTGATCCGGGGTCAAAGATTCGGAGTGGGGACCAGCCATAAAAGTCAAGGATAAAAGAATTTATACACCGGTACATTTGGTCTCAGTGGGAGAACCGGTCTTGTTGTCCTGGAGATCCTTCTCACCAAGCTTTCGCGTTGAAGTGGGGCAAAAGGTGGTGTCACCTACGAAGATTCTCTGACGCTCAAGTCAGTAACTAGAATGAGGATTCAAGTCGAAAGAGCTCAAGCAATAGAATGGTGTATAAAGAGTAAGAACAACGTAACCTCTTTTGAGTGTATGAATGGGCTATTTATAGATGAACGTGGAGAATAAATCGTCAGGTTGAGCCAGAGGACAAATAGCACACTACTTAGTGTACGATTCTGACACTCGACGTGGGGAGAGCCGCGTCTCCCGCGAATCCCCCTTGTGGTTGTGCCTTGTACCTTCTATTGGGTGACGTGGATGCTTTCTGGTGTGCGAGGTGCAAACCTGGACATACCGGTATGAAGAACGCCTCATACGGGTTTACAGTCCGGAGGTATACCTGTGAGACTGGTAACACAGCAAGGTCGGATGAAATTACATCCTTGCCCTGGGTACCAGTGTCGAGTCCGGATCACTTCTTATTCTAAGGTGGACCATTTTCCTATTATTTAGTCACATTTATGTTTCACGGGGCTTAAATACGAGTGACAACAAGGGGACTTGTTTATGTTTTTGTTGTATGCATATAAGAAATGTTATTGTTTATGGTTCCTTCAAAGAACCATTGACCATAAGCTTATCTACAGTAGTGTGATTTTTATCAACGGTTTGATAAAATAATCATTGAGAATGATATTATCTGCAATAAGAAGTATGAATGTTTATTTTATGTGTGGTTAAACAAACAAACCACTGACAATAAATTAGCAGTTTTTTTAATTTTTATTTGATCTTAATTAATTAACAGTTTTATCCAAGTCAGCGTGGTGGTTGATAACTCATATACCATGTGTAACTTAGTGGCACCTTCAACTCTTACACCTCAGCACTTAACAGAATCTGTTAACGGCAAAGGCTTAATACTAACAAAAAAATTATTAAAGGGGCCTTAAACTACGATTTATTACAGGGGGTAACGCCAAAATCCAAAATTTGTCAAGAGCCAAATTTTTATTTCAATCATAAAAAAATTCAAATGTAGTGCTGGAGGAGAGAGAGGTGGTGAAAGTGTTGGAAGAGAGGTAAATGAGGTGGTAATGGTGTCATAGGAAAGGACAAGAAAAAAATATAACTAATAGTAAGATTTAAAGGAAAGAAATTTATTTGAATTATTTTAAACATATTATGGTTATAAAAATCTAAGTTACAAAACCTCTTCAAAAAAACTACCCTAATGAAACTTTAAATTTATAAAACTAAAAGAAAAATAAATAACCGGTAGATAAAGAGGTTTTTTAGCTTTACACATAGTTATCTCAATTTCATGCAATTCTTTTAAATTTTGGTAAGAAGAACTTTACCATTTCTAATAAATCATGTCTAGCTCAAGCATAAATCGGGTAATCAAACAAAAAAAACAAAATCAATGCTAATGCATGCATAACATGACAATTTTTCTGAAAAATTTTATAAGCATATATAGAAAAATAAATTAACCAGCATAAAATACCATTTTTTTAACTCCCTAAAATGAGAATTTTTTAAGTGCTCTTAGTTAGGTGAGGGCTTTAATGCCCCTCACCAACATGGCATGCCACTTAAAACTATCTTTTATGAGCATCAGATTTTATAATTTTTTTAAAATCATATAATTAATTAAAACCCCCTTTATTATCTTTTTATGTTATTTCATTCCTTGCTCTAACAATGTTTGTTTCCCCAATTTCTACTAGCTGTGTTTGGTGTGGTGTTCCCTTGAATAGAAAGGTGTGAGGGAATCGTTTTCCCAACCGCAAAAGCAAATATTCTCTGCATGTAATTTACAAACCTTCCCCTCAAAAACTCTCTCTCTCTTTTCATCTCTCTTGCGGTAACAACCCAGCCTAAGAAATCGCTTTCTCTTCTCTTCTTTCTCGCGGAAATAGCTGATGAAGGGTACATTTCTTCTCATCTGTCTCACGGTAACAGCCCAACCCGAGAAATCAGTTTCTCTTTACTTCTCTCTCGCGGTAACAACTGATGAAGGGTGTGTTTTCTTCTTTCTGGTAAGCATTTTCTACAGGGTTGGGATTCGTCTTCCTTGTTTGGGTAACAGAGGACGATGCTTTTAAACCCGAGCATACCACTTGGAAATCGACATCGAGGTACAGTTTTTTAATTTTTCAATTTTGTATTTTTCATTTAGTTCAGTATTATTTCCCCTTTTTTCGTAATTTACTTCAATTGGGAATGGGAAAGAAGCTATGTTTTCCTGCAAATTGAGAATTGCATAGTTTAAATTTATAATTAAGGTTAGTTTGATTAATCTCAATTCGTGCATTTATATATTGAGAATGAAAGAGGCCCATCTTTACGAATGATAAAACTTTATAGATAGTGTAACTAACAACTGATCATAGAACCATGTCTGTGACATTACATATGTTTGATGCAATGCCTCTTAGGGATGTTGTTTGCTGGAACTCTATGGTTCCAGGCTATGCTTGTTACCAATGTGATGGAATCAACATTACAACTTGCCTCCTTGTCTATAAGCATTCTTCCTAACTGCAAGGGTGAGACAAAAATTAGATGTACTTTTATTTCAGGTGACTAACTCTAGGTTACTATAAAGCTTATCAAAATCTACTAGTTATTTTGGATTGGATAATTTTTTTAAATGATTAATTTATATGCAATTGTAGTTCTCTAACTTTTTTGTAGCATGAAAAGAAACATACAAAGGTAAATAATGCTAAAGTTTCATTTACGATGAAGAGCGCGGTAATTTTTTTCAATACTCTTTTGCAAAAGATTTCAGAAACAATGATAATTCCTAATCTCTTTGTTACAGGTTGGTTCTTAGAGTGCACAGATGAAGATTATTGGAATGCATTTAATGAAGAGACAATGACTACCGATGATAGTTCCTTCGCCATTAGTGGCCTGGTGGAGCAGATAAACATGACCAAAGATTTATCTGACTACTTGTGGTACTCCACAAAATGGGTGAATATAACTCAGTTGTTTGTTTATTCCTATTTCAACTATTGGCTATAACATTATTGATATATTTATTAATTTTTGTTTCTCCAAATTGAACACTTATC
Organism: Clitoria ternatea; assembly: GCA_037962975.1. Lineage (NCBI taxonomy): Eukaryota > Viridiplantae > Streptophyta > Magnoliopsida > Fabales > Fabaceae > Clitoria > Clitoria ternatea. The sequence goes on from CM075672.1 coordinate 82,400,192, forward strand.
TTGTTCTGTTTTGTTGTGCAAATGAAAGCATTTTTAGGAATGAAAACAATCTATGTCGCTATGGCCAAAGATGTGAAAGATAGCAAATTAAATCTGGTGTGCGTAATGCAGAACTATGGAGGAAGGAGAATTTGCATCCTTCATGTTCACGTTCCAGCATGTATGATCCCCTTCAGGAAGTTTGCAACATTATGTGTCTATGAAAGATTAAACATTATGTGTCCATGAAAGATTAAACTTACAAAGAATTTTAATATTAGTTTCACCTTACATTGCGTTTGATTTGCAAAGGTAGTTTAATAATTTTTATATTTGGGAATTTATAGTTTTTTAAAACATAAAATAAGCATATGACTATTTTAGAAAAACAACTTTTTTAAAAAAATAACTTTGCCTTTTGTGTAATTATAATATTACACGTGTTTTTAGTCATTTATTTCAATTTAAATCAATTTTATCAATATATATTCTAAAAAGCTATAAGCATATAAAGTATAAATCATTGTTTACAAGTTACAAGCTACAAGATATCAGTTCATTTCATCAAATAGAGTCTAATGTGTTACCCCCATTAATTAGCTGAGCTTTTATTTTGTGAGTTACTGACATAAATTCCAATTTTAATTGGAAAATAATATTAAGAATATCTAAGAAACTACACCTAAATTTTGTTATCCGTGAACACTTGTTTGCAATCTATGTGCTCTTTAACCAATGATTTGTTATTTGGTTGTTTGTAGTGGGTGCTAAATTTCCTCCAAGTGCACTGGAAGAGCAAAGTTCAACCATACCTGGAAATTGTAAGGCAAGACATACATAAGACTCTGGGTACCTACCTTTCTATCTGTCAAAAGATAGGGGTAATTGTTGTAGTTACCCTGTATCAGTCCATTTACATACAATATTATTGATTTCAAAGCTTATTTTATTCTTGAGTCTTGACTAATTATTTATCTGATATAGGTGCGGGCAGGGAATTTATGCATTGAAATGGATTGTGTTGAACAAGGAATTGTACAACTCATCTCCTAGCATGGCATACAAATCCATTGAATTCTTAAGAGTATTTTGACAGCAACGACCATTTTTGAACAGGGACCATTTTGACAGCATACCAATTGCATTATTTTGATAACTTAGTTGTCAAATCCATTGAATTCTTGAGCGTATATAAGGTATATTTATGGAAGGAGAAATCTTGACATGCCCTTTGATGTAGGGGACTTCTATCCTGGCTAGGCTTACAAGGTATATTTCATATGCTAGCTCTATCAAGTTTTTACCTTTTTTTGATTTAGAAATAACTTTAACATATCTTTCAGTTATGGCATATAACATCCTAATAAAGTAATTCAATCAAGGCCTTTCTGTGTTTGTTTTAGTATCTGCTTCTTTTTAACTGATAAGAAAAAAGGTAGATCTTACATTCTGTTCAATTGTGAGAACCAGCTACCAATGGAGAAAAAAACTCCCTAAGAAGCAAAAAGTTACTTCTTCACTCCTAGGCTAGGCATAACTGATAATGTTAACTTGTGATATCTAATTGTTTGATGAACACTGATCATATAGTTCTCGGTTATTACAGGAGATGACAAACGGGTCCCCAATAAAAGTGGCAGATGGCAGATTAAATGGAGCAGTTGATGAAGAAGAGCTAATGAGAGCTCTGAAAGTTTCATTTTGGTGCATCTAAGATGAGGTTTCATTGCGGCCAATGATGGGAAGTGGTGAGGATGCTGGAAGATTCAATCAACATTAATATGCCACCAGTGCCACAAACAATACTAGAATTAATTGAGAAAGGCTTAGATCATGTGCATAAGGCTATGAAAAGAGATTATAACTAGTTCAGCTCATTCACAATTAACAGCCATCTCACATCTCACGCCACATGTCCCAATTCTTCAATGTCACCATGATAATGTTTAAACTATGAGAAAAATTTTATGCTGAACCTCGCAACTCCTTGCTCTCTCCAGAAGCTAAGAATTTGATCATTGTGTCATCCAGAAATTATATCAATAGGGGAAAATCATGGAAGATTTAGATGAGTTTATGTTAAAAGAACTGGCTTATATTTTTACTCGAAAAACTACACTTGCAATTGTAATGAATATTATTAGATTTGAGATTGTCATAAAACATCAAGATCAGTCCTTATGGTATTAAATGAGAATGTACAATATTCAGCATGATGTGATATTGTCACACAATTGTTATTTGTATACATGAAGTCTAAGATCATGCGGTATTTGGACATCTACTTCATTAGATCAGTAAAAAACTACTAAATTAGCTAAACTTTTTTGACTTATTTTGCTGAAAGCAATGTTGGGCAAAGAATCACGCCATTCAAATAATTCAGTTCCTCTTGCAATTTTAATTAGATACATACATGAATACATTATTTATTTTTGGTACTAACATGAATACATTATTTAAAACTGGTCAAAGTGTTGTATTTCGATTTGGTTACAGTTGTCAGCCAACATGGCATACAACTTCATCTCAATAATTAAAATTGAAAGAAAAAAGAAGCCAAAAACGTGGAGTTGATCATTTAGCCTGCAGAATTTAGCTTAGGAGTTCTAAAACCAAAAGAAGAAAACAATTTCACTATTTTGACATGTCAATTGAACTATTTTCATCACACACCCAAGCCCAGATGAACCAGATACAATTGCATAAACAAGCATATTGTAAACCACAAAACCAAAAAAAACTAGCACGGTTTATCAAATAACTCCATAAAATAATGTTTATCAAATATCTATATATACATTATATGCTATATTTTTTTACAACATAAAATGATGGGTAAAATTTATACAGTAGGTTCCGAGGATAAACAACAACAGCATTGACCAATGCCTAAGATAGCTAACAAAACAGATTTGCCAATATACATATGCTAATTTTTTACAATAATTTTTCACATAAATACATGGCTAGAACATATGCAACGGGACATATTTTGAAGATCTACAAAATAAACAAAACTGATAGAGGAAAAAAGTTGTAAAATTTTAGCTAGAAACTTAATATAAACAAGCACAGCTAACAATTTAATAAACAAATGGCAAGGTTTACCAGTGATTTTGAAGCCAGTCCTGGATTGCATGGCGAAGAGTGTGATTCGAAACAAGATTGCAATGTGCAAGCTTAGAATTTGTCCTTGGTGAAGTGTCATGCCACTTTCCAGCCACACGTATAGCCCCAGCTTCATAAATGACACCATCTGCAGCTACATGTAGATCTCGCATCACTTTCTGTTAAGTAGGAACAAAGTGAAGAGGGTTTTCTTAGATAATTTCTTATTTTTAATTCAAAGATTCATGGATTTGTAAAATCTTTGTATAAATGAAGCTAAAAAGGTTATGAAATAAAAAAATTCAAGGAATAGGCAAGTATGAATAATGCAAAAAGGTATTAAATAAGAAATTTAATTGAAATATATTGATACAGTAAAAGTGTTATATCGTGTAATTCAATTATGAATTCAGGTAAGTAACAACCGTTGATTTTTATATAATTACTTTACACTAACCATGGATCAAAATTAATCTCATTGAATAAATGTGGAGTAAACATGATTACACAACAACTAGCAAAAACTACGTAACCAAACTTAGAATAAATTTTTAGTGAAAATTGGTCATTGAGATGCATAGTATTGCTTGAAGTGTTAATTATTTCAAGACAGTATGAAAGATCATATGAGGATACATATTTTGATCAAGCTGAAACTACAAATGAAGACAGAAAGAGTGAGTTACTAGGAAGATTAGACAAATAAAATATAAAGGAGGTTGGCGGGGTGGTTGAGATAAAATAATTAAATATGAGAGATAAATATTAAATGATTACACGTGAGTTAATAAATGTCCTAAAATGTTGAAAATAATTAAATTGGGATTTATGAAGATTATTCATAATTTATTGAGGCTTTAAAAACTAAAATTATACTCAGTTAGAATATGAGTGTGAGACCAAGTATCTCTGATTGAAGTGATGTTGGTCAGGGCTGTCACACCCTAATTTTCTGGACCTGAATCCCGATGTAATCAAGATAATAATTAATAAAAATACGAGTAAATTTTTCGTGTATAAAATAATTTCAAAACACCACGATGATTACATCAAGACCCGAACAACAGAAAACTGAAGAATGAGATTTAATAATTTATAAACTGGACCATTAATCAAAACGCCCACATATGTATACAAAATAATTTAAGTTTATGGTGAAAGAAGAATATGTATACGCGGCATCCACCTAGTTTCATATATGAAGATATGGAAAAAGGCTCAAACAATCATGCAACCACATCATATAGGTCTATTATGTAACACCTCGAATTTTATAAAAATGAATAATTGATGGGAATGAATAATAAATAATTGTATATGAGTGGATTTGTGTCCCAAAAATATGGGAATAACTAGAATTGGGATTTGTTGGGGATATTTATGATTTATTGAGATTTAAAGAGTTAAAATTTTACCCGAATAAAATATGGGTGTCGGACCAAGTATCTCCGATTGAGATGCCGTTGGTCAGGGCTGCTAAGAATATTATTGGGAATCCGAATCTATATTCGGAATAATTTTTAGATAATGTATTGAGCCCGAACTGTGAGCCTGTTTATTTTAAAATGATGAAATTTTTATGGAGAATTAAAAATTAAAACCAAAAGCCCATTCTTCTCTCCTTATTTTTGTTGGGTTCTTGCCTCCATTGGCAAACATATTTCTTCTTCTTCTCTTACTTCCCTTCTCCTTCTCCACTTCTTCTTCTCTTCAAAACCCTAAGCCAATGGTGGTGCCTCTTCCTCCTCCCTCCATTTTCGTTCTTCCATGGAGCTTGAGGGAGATGATGTTGATTGAAGCTCCTTTCTTCTCCCCTCCCTCTCACTTTCGTTTTGGAGCTTAAGCTTGGAAGAGAGGTATGATTTTTGACCACTCATGGTTTTTATTGATGGTTTTAGGTTATTGAAATGTTAAGACGGGAGGTTAGATGTTGTTTTGATGAATGGTGGTGTGTGGAATTAATCCTAGGTTAGAAAAATTATTGGGGTGTTGAATGAAGCCAATAATATAGGAAACCCTAAGGTGGGGTGGCTTAGATGTAAGCCTTTGTAAGCATTTAATGAGGCACTTAGGATTAATGTTTGATGGTGATGAGAAATAAAGGGATATTAATGAGTGTTGTTGGGTTTTAGTGAAACCCTAACTTTAATAAATTGGGGAATGTGTGAAATGTGAATAGAATGTAGGTTTAATGACTATGAGAATGATATTAATGAAGAAAGATGGCCATTAGTGGTGATTAATGAGCATGGGTAAATGTTGTTGGGTTTTGGATGGAAACTCTAGCCCTAAGAATTTGGGGACATGGATATAATGAAGTTTGAAAGGTTAAATTGAATGTAATGAGTGATATTTAACATGTGTGTTGTTAATTTGGTGATGGCTTTAAAGAGGCAAGGATAATTTATGTTAAACTCTAAGCGACAATGATGATGTTTGAAGGATTGATGTAATATGGGATTGTATTATGGAAAGGATGAGATGATGATGTTATTGGGTTTAGTTAGCCTTTAGGATCTAGAGGATCTTGGCTTTGGGAAAGGAATTCCCGAAGCCTAATACAATTACATAACTTGGTGTTTAGCAAGTCTAGGACTTGGGGTTAAGCTTTATGATAAGCTAGCAAGCATCTAAAATTATGATGGTTATTAATTATGTGAATATACTTGCATATGGTATGTAGATTGTATTCCGGGTGATGCAATGGAGCATTCGGAGCATTGGAACCATTCGGCTCTTCCCTCGAGGTAGGAGAGGAGTTAACATTCAAATTGCATGAGTAAATCCGATAGTGATTGTTGTATGTGTTGAATACTCATGCTTGCCTTGCCGTGTGTATGTATTGAATTAATTGAAATGACAAGTTGATGATTATTGAGGATGATACGTGAAAATATGTGGATTTGTTGTGGCAAGGTATGAATGTATGTGTATAAGATGATGATGAGTTGAATTCAATATGATTAATATGTTGGAATGAGAATGTTATAAGTATGAACAATTGAGTAAGATGGATATGCCTTATACGATGTATATGATAGCTTGGATATAATTGAATTGGCTTATAATGAAGTTTCATATGAGGGCCTGTGTGAATTTCATTTTTTGACTATGTGCTGATATTCTCGCTCAAGCGAGAATCTCTTGTATTGGTATAATGGTCTCTGGACCAATTTCGCCCAGGCGGGTGAGGTTTCCGCTCAAGCGAGCTACATATTGTGCAATCAGGGAAGTTACTGGACGAATCTCGCTCAAACGGGCATGGCCGCGCTTGAGCGAGCTAGAGAGGAAATTGTCACTAGACGTTTTTCGCTCAAGCGGGTATGAGTTGCTTGAGTGAGAATGTGAAGTCTGATGCTGGGATGGTGCCCACTCAAGTGAGTGACTGGTATGGTTATGTTTTGACCGAGTGTGACGAGTGTATGGTGAGTAAGTGGGATTCTGGGCGAAATTTCAAATGAGTGGGAACCTTAGAAAATAATTCTATGATGTAGTGAATTTCTGAGTGGGCTATGTCCGAGACAGAACCTTCCGAGTGAGGAAGTGCGTATAATTCCGAGTGATGGGTTTCCCAATATGATACCCCGGGTAGTGGTGTTCCGAGTGGAAATTCCCAAGTTCAAAGTAACTCGTTCCGAGTGGAGTCCCTCTGTGTGTAATTCCGAGTGAGGATGGCACTGATTGGGAATACCTGGTGTGTTTGTCCAGAAGTATTCTGGAATGACTTCACTCGTGTGAAAATGATAAAGGAAGTCAGTTTTTTAAATGAATTACCAAGTGGAAAACCGAGTGAAAAAAAAAGACTCGGTCTGGATTATTTTTCTGAGTGGAACCCGAGTGAGTGTGAAGTCGGTTTTGAAATAATTCACCGAGTGAGGACTAATCAGGTAATGAGTCGGTTTGGAGTAATTAGCCGAGTGATAGGCTATGTGAGTGTGAGTCGACCCTGAAATGATTTGGTTGAATGAAAAATGGGTCGGTCTAGATTGTTATGCCAAGTGGGAAGCCGAGTGTGAGATGACTCGGATCTGGATAAGTTTTGCCGAGTGAAAACCGAATGAATGATGGGTCGGTTTTGGGGGGATTCTGTCAACAGAAACCCAAGTGTTGGGAAATTTACCGAATGAGTGAGCATATGCTCGGCTCTGGGAGTTATTTGCTTAGGCGAGGAGGTTTCGCCCAAGTTAAGTTATGAGTTATACTGGCATTGAACCATTTCCGCTCGAGCGAATGGCCTTAGTTGAGTTACTTGCCCAAGCGAGTTGGCATGGACTTTGATTCTGGACGATTTTCGCCCAGGCTCGCTGGCTCCGCCCAAGCGAAGCTTGTGTGTCTCGCTCAAGCGAGTCGGTTTTAGCTTGAGCGAAGCCCCCTGTTACTTCTTATTTCTTTTCGCTCTGCGCCTTTCTGTCTCGCCCATGTGTATTGTTTGGCACTCGCTCAAGCGAGTGGGGATTTCGCTTGGGCGAGTGACCCTCCCCTGATGGAAATTTTCCCTTCTTTCTCGGTCCTGATGGCAATAGGCTTTCTTTCTTTACCCTGTATGATATTTGAGGGGAAGTATGGGGATATATATATGACTATGACATGATAAGACGGATTGTTGTGTTGCCATCTTAATTATGAGATAACGGTGATGGGTAATGGGTTAAAAACCACCGAATAAATATGTAATGGCACTGATGAATAATGAGAAATATTATGACACCCTTGTGGTGAATACAAGTAAATGACTTGTACGTGAGTGAGGCAATGATGATTGATATATATATATATGTATATATTCCAAAAATACCTTTTTGTCACATGTATGGATTAATATGATGATGTTTGCTATGCCTTTGATATCCATGTGTGGATTGTTATGAATGAAGTTTATGGCCATTAAGATGTCAATTATATGAATGATATGCCTTGAGGGGCTTATAAATAATTATATGATTATTGAAAATGCCAAAATTGAAATATACCCCTAATTGAGAGGGTGAGAAATCCTTGCGAGGTTGTTGAGCACATACATTATTGCATTGTTGCATTCATCGCATAGCATTGCATTGATATGCATTATTGTTGAATATATCACCTTGTGGGGTGCCACGAGGGTATATCCCGGAGTGAAGAGGACGTTGTCCTATTGTTGATGATTTATTGTTGAATATATCACCTTGCGGGGTGCCACGAAGGGTATATCCCGGAGTGAAGACGATGTTATCGTAATTATTGTTGAATATATCACCTTGCGGGGTGCGACGATGGGTAGATCCCGGAGTGAAGATGATGTTGATCATATTGTTGAATATATCACCTTGCGGGGTGCCACGAGGGGTGTATCCCCGAGTGATGATGGTATTGTGATAATTATTGTGAAGAGAATCATCTTGCGGGGTGCCACGAAGGGTATATCCCGGAGTGAAGAGGACGTTGTCCTATTGTTGTTGAATAAATCACCTTGCGGGGTGCCACGAAGGGTGTATCCCTGAGTGATGATGATAATTTAAGTGATTGTGATTATTGTTGAATTTAAAAATCGGATCCGTTGCATATACATTAAACAGTTGACATATGCATTAGCCTTAAGACCATGGCATTTGAGATGGGATGACCACGAGTGATGAGAAACCCCTTGCGAGGAGGTATTGAGCAAAGCCATAATGAAATAATGATGATAATGATTATGAATGCCCTTGTTGATAAGTGGCAAAGAGATTATGTATGTGATTGTGTATATGTTGTGCTTATTTATGATATGAATTGCGATTCATGAGGCTTGTATGCCTATTATAATAATGAGATGATATATGAATGATAATTTGATGATTTGATAGCAAAGCACACATGACGTTTGTATGCATATACACTTGATCACAATATATATATATTATTCGTCATTTTGAATGTATAACTTGTTGTTCAAGTGGCCTCAATACTCAAGAGGGGGGGGGGGTGAATTGAGTTATAAAACTTTTGCTTGGAATACCTTTGAAATTGATTTCTATAACCAAGTTTATGAGAGTATGCAAGTGAAAGCAAGTAAAGGATGATATGCAATGCACTACAAAAGAAAATATTGCTGGGGCAATATAGCAAACACTTGGTGTGCAGTATTTGAAGTATAACAAATTAAGCAAGTTTAAGTGTGCTCTTCTCAATCAATCAACACCAATCAATTAATATGCAGTATATGAAAGTAAAAGAGTAAGGAAGAGAAGCTTGCAAACTGATATAATGAGTTCCACCCAATCCGGTGTACGTCTCGCCTCTAAGCAACCCACTTAGAGGATTTCACTATTGAAGATTTGAGATACAAGCTTTGAGCAATTGCAGCTTCCTAGTGTCCCACACTCAAGAACTCAATTCTCACAAGCAAAGGGCAACCCACCCAATCTCACAATCTCTCAATACCCAAAGGTTGAACCCCAACCTTTGTGACCACTCAACCTAGAGTGAATAACCACTCAACCTAGAGTGAATCCCTTGTGTTTGGTGTTGTGTTTACAATCAATACACTCTCTTTAATAGAGTAGATACACAAATGAAAGCTCTAACCAATTCTAACTCTCAAGATGAGAGGATATACAAATGTATTTCAAGATACAAGAAATAGGGCTTACAAGGCACAAAATAGAGTAAAGGATTTGTAGCTTCTTGGTGTGTCTTTGTGCTTGTGTTCCTCTTCAATTTATAGAGCCAAAATAGCTGTTGAGGTGTGCCCTTCGTTCTTCATAGCCGTTGTACTCAGTGGAAATTTGAAGTATTGTGGAGACATGAGCTGGTTTCCCACTTAAAAGTGTTTTTCCACTAGCGTAATCGATTACACCCTCGTGTTGTAATCGATTAGCTTCAAGTCAGAGAGTCACTAATCGATTATTTCAATTCCTGTAATCGATTAGCATCTGTTCCTGATGCATTTAATTTGATTTCGCATCTTCCTAATCGATTAGTATGTCTTGTAATCGATTACCCTAATTCCAGTAGCTTCCTAATCGATTGAATGGCTTCCTTAATCGATTAGACATTATACCTGATACATTTAATCATATTTTTGATGGTTGTAATCGATTAGCTTTAAGTACATAATCGATTATCTTAATTCCAGTGACTTTGTAATCGATTATATTCATTCCCATAATTGATTAGCTTCAATCCTGATGCAGTTTCTTCCAAAACAGAAAGCTCCTAATCGATTAGCATAAGTGCTCTAATCGATTAGCTTCGCTTTTACTTGGACCCTGATTCCATATCTTTGTTTTTGTACAGATTTCTTCAAGAGTGCTTGTCATTGTCAAAATCTTTGAACATCCTTGAACCTGTATACATATTCAAACACATTCTCCCCCTTTTTGATGATGACAACTATGTTCATCTCTTGAGGGTTGTTAGTTTGAACAATTTAAACTTATCTCTAATTTTATCTCTTTGCAAAAACATCTCTGCTGCATTATCAGTTTTAAAAAAAATATTATCTATTTACCAAGTTCAAAAAGTCAGAATCATTATCACATTCAGCAGCAAATATCTTATCTCTTTTTATCTCTTATCTGTTATCTCTTGCTAAATCTCCCCCTATCAAAAAGAATTTATTAATCCTATCTTTTTCAGATTTTAAACAAGATGAACATATATTTTTCTCCATATTTTAAACAAGAATTAAACAAGATATGAACAGATAACAAGATATGAACAGATAACAAGATATGAACAGATATTCTTCTCCCCCTTTGTAATCATCAAAAAATAATTCATGCAGAAAGAGATATAATATGAACGGAAACGAAATAATTTTATTGAATTGTAAAATGGATGGGAATTACAGGAAGCAAAGCATTCAGAATTTTAAAAAAATAACATAAGCACCCTAAAACAAAAGCATGACTAAGCATGACTAATTATCCGGATTGAAAAAGCGAATTTCAGCAATTTGGTGAGACAGCTCTTCATAGCACTGTTGCATCATCTCAAAGTGTTGCTGCTCGGTCATTGAAAACTCTTGAAGGGAGTTTTCAAGGCGATCGAAGCGGCAGTCAAGATGGGCGTAAAGAGATGCAAATGGGTCAGCTTGGGGTGCAGATGAAGAGGCTGATGGTGCAGCTTGTGGTTGAGGAGGAGGAGGAGCGGGTGCTTCTTCGGCAGGAGCTTCGAAGGGAATGTTGGCATCAACGCCCTCCATTCGTGAGTACCATGCTCCATTCGTGAAAACGAGACCCATTTTGGTGAGGTGATGGGTGCCAATGCAAGCTCTAGGAGGCACTTTTTCAGAGAGTTCTCCGGCCAAATCAACTCCACAATATTTAAAAATTTTAGTGAGGAGGATGCCATAGGGGAGTTTTTGCTAGTCCTTTGCATGGCGCATATGGAATTTGACCAACTGAACCCAGTTGATCTCCTTAGAGTTCAGCATGGCCCACATCAAGAGGACATCATCCTCTTCAACCAAAGCATAATTCCCACCGTGAGGGACAATCATCTTGACCAAGAAGAAGTGAAGCAGACGGTTGTTCATGGTCAAATGTCCTACCAGTTTGTGGTTGCTCCTAGGGCGGTCAGCTTTCCACAAGGATTGACGAGCAGTTAGAGCATTGAAGCCCCATTCGTCTTCCGGTTCTCCTCCATCAAAATCAGCATTGTTGAGAGGTAGCTGGGAGATTTCCGCAAATTGAGCATTGGTGAGTTTGATGGTTGCGTTCTTCATTTTGGATTCAACCATCCCATTGACAAGTCAGAGGTTGCAGTAGAATACCCTCATGAGTTCAGGATAGTACTCTTCTTCTTTGAGGGAGAGGAATGGAAAGAGGTTGTAGTGGTGAAGGCTTTGGGTGAAGGTTAGGCTGGGGTTATTGAAGGTGTCGGCAATTGTGAAGTGAGGAGTCATTATCTCCTTTTCAGAAAAGTTTTTCATGAAATTTTAGAGATCTCTAGGAGAAGAAAAGAACCTTGAAAAATCAAGGGGGTTGTGGGCTTGAGCTACAGAGGACCTTGCTCTCTTGACATTTCTAGATGTAGACATGGTGGAGAAGACAAAGAGGATGATGAAGAGAGAATAGTGTTTGAGAGTTTTGGAGAGGTTTGAGAGGAAGGAGGTAGTGTGAGATGAGACGGTGAAGGGAGGGATATTTATAGGTAAGAATTAGGTTTAGGAAGGAGGAAAGTGGGTTTGGAAAGGAGTGAAGTGAGTTAAAAGAGGGAGTGGTTCGAGTATGCCTTGGAAACTGCAATTTTGACTCTTCAGAACCGAGGCTAATCGATTATTAGGCAGGTGGTAATCGATTAGCTCACTGTTTCTGGGGAATTCCAAATGTTTTATGCAGAGCATAATCGATTAGGGCCTTTGACTAATCGATCATTTAAGAAACAGAACCGTCCTAATCGATTGTAACAGGATGGTAATCGATTATGGAGAAGAAGAAACGTTTTGAACCTGAAACAGAAGCTTTGTAATCGATTGTGGATCAATGGTAATCGATTATCTTAGAAACAGAATCATTGTAATCGATTAGGGGATGGGACTAATCGATTATGAAGGAAACAGAAACATAGTAATCGATTGTGAGCAGTCATGTAATCAATTATAGAATCAAAAACTTCAAGTTTTTCATACAGCAAAGTTCCAAACATGAAATGTAACATATACCATTCATCATGCCATACATCATAGTTCTCATCAAAATATTCCATCATTCAAACACAATTAGACATGTCAAGAATGCCTAATTCTCTTCTAATGTGAATGAATTGTTCTCTAGCCAAGGGTTTTGTGAAGATATCAGCTAGTTGCCTAGAAGTTTCAACATGTTCAAGTACACAATCCCCTTTTAACACATGATCTCTAATAAAGTGATGTTTAATCTCAATGTGCTTGGTTCTAGAGTGCATAACTGGATTCTTTGAGATGTTAATGGCACTAGTATTATCACATTTGATGGGTACTTTGTTTAAAACAATGCCAAAATCAAGAAGTTGTTGTCTCATCCAAAGAATTTGAGCACAACAACTACCGGCGGCTACATATTCTGCCTCAGCCGTCGATAATGCAACACTTGCTTGCTTCTTGCTATGCCAAGAAACAAGGGAGCTACCAAGTGAATGACATGTGCCACTAGTACTTTTTCTATCAAGTTTGCAGCCAGCAAAGTCAGAGTCGGAATATCCTAAAAGATTACATTCAACACCTTTGGGATACCACAAACCAACATTTTGAGTACCCACAAGATATTTCAAAATTCTTTTTACGGCAGTTAAATGTGATTCTTTAGGACAGGCTTGATATCTAGCACACATGCATACCGCAAACATAATATCGGGTCTACTAGCAGTTAAATACAATAAGGATCCAATCATACCTCGATATTTGGTGATTTCGATGTCCTTACCCTTTTCATCTTTGTCTAGATAGCAGGATGTGCTCATGGGTGTAGCTATCTCGTTTGCCTTGTCCATTCCAAACCTTTTAAGTAGTTCCTTACAGTACTTAGTTTGGCTAATGAATGTTCCATCATTCGCTTGTTTTATTTGCAATCCGAGGAAGAAGGTGAGTTCTCCCATCAAGGACATTTCAAATTCATTCTGCATGATCTTGGCAAACTCTTGACAAAGATTCTCATTAGTAGCACCAAATATTATGTCATCAACATAAATTTGTACCAAAAGAATGTCATTATTTTTGCGTTTTATAAACAGTGTAGTATCAACCTTTCCTCTTTCAAAATTGTGTTCTAAAAGGAATTTGCTTAGTCTTTCATACCAAGCTCTTGGAGCTTGTTTCAAACCATATAAAGCTTTTCTCAATTTAAAGACATGGTTTGGAAATTTATGATTTTCAAAACCGGGAGGTTGATCTACATAAACTTCTTCTTGAATGAAGCCGTTTAAAAACACACTTTTGACATCCATTTGATAAAGTTTGAAATCCATACAGCATGCAAAAGCTAGCAATAACCTAATGGCTTCTAACCTAGCTACGGGAGCATACGTTTTCTTCATAATCTATTCCTTCTTCTTGATTGTATCCCTTTGCAACTAGTCTAGCTTTGTTTCTTGTTATTATGCCATTTTCATCTAACTTATTCCTAAAAACCCACTTGGTGCCTATTATTAGATGGTCATTGGGTCTTGGCACAAGTTCCCAAACTTTGTTTCTTTCAAATTGATTTAACTCTTCTTGCATGGCCAACATCCAATGCTCATCAATAATGGCTTCATCAATATTTTTGGGTTCAATTTGGGATACAAAGGCCAAGTGATTGCATGCATTTCTAATGGCGTTTCGAGTACTTACCCCTTTGGTTATTTCTCCAATGATTTTGTCCAAGGGATGATCCTTCAAGGTTACCCAATCTTGTTGTCTCTCAATTTGTGTTGCACCTCCGTCATTGTTGACTTCTTCTTTGTCTTCCAAGTTCATTTCTTGGAAAGTACCTACAAGATCATCAACATCTTCCTTTCTCGGAGGGTTATGGCTATTTTCATCAAACTTAACATGAATAGATTCTTCGATGGTATTTGTTCGTTTGTTGAAAATTCTATAAGATTTACTTGATTGAGAATATCCTAGGAATATTGCCTCATCAGATTTTGCATCAAACTTTCCTAGATTATCCTTTCCATTGTTGAGCACAAAACATTTACATCCAAAAATATGAAAGTATGCAATGTTGGGTTTTCTACCCTTGTAAAGCTCATAGGGGGTTTTCTTTAGAATAGGCCTTATCAAACATCTATTCATAACATAACATGCGGTGTTTACCGCATCGGCCCAAAAATGTTTTGCAATATTGTTTTCATTTAGCATGGTTCTAGCAAGCTCCACTAAAGATCTATTTTTCCTTTCAACCACTCCATTTTGTTGTGGAGATCTAGGAGCTGAAAAATTGTGATTTATACCATGTTTTTCGCAAAACTTTTCGAAAGATTGATTTTTAAACTCTCCCCCATGATCGGTTCTAATGGATGCAATTTTTGAGTTTTGCTCATTTTGGATAATCTTTGCAAGTTTCTTGAATGCATGATATGCTTCATTTTTATGAGCAAGAAACAATGTCCATGTATATCTTGAATAGTCATCTACTATAACTAGACCATAGTAATTTCCTCCAAAGCTTTTGATTTTGGATGGTCCAAATAAATCCATGTGCAAAAGTTGTAAAGGCCTTTGAGTGGAAACAATGTTTTTGGATTGAAAAGATGCCTTTACTTGTTTTCCCTTTTGACATGCATCACAAAATCTATTTTCAAACTTAAGCTTTGGTAAACCAATTACTAAATCTTTAGAAACAAGTTTGTTCAAGTGGTCTATATGTATATGAGCTATTCTTCTATGCCATAGCCAAGTTTCATCCTCTTTTGAAATAAAGCATTGTTCATCATTTGTAGACAAACTATCCACATCTATCATGTAAATGTTATCAATTCTTTTTCCAACAAATTTGACCTCTTTATTTAGCTTATTCTCAATTATGCAACAATTGGATTCAAATAAGACTCTATATCCTTTGTCACATAATTGACTTATGCTAAGTAGATTATGCTTGAGGCCTTCAACATACAATACGTCATTTATGGATGTGGAAGAATTCTTACTAATATTTCCAATGCCTAGGATTCTTCCTTTAGTGTTGTCTCCATAGGTGACACTTCCTTTTCGTTTGGGAGTGAATGATGTAAATTTACTTATGTCTCCCGTCATATGCTTTGAACACCCGCTATCCAAGTACCAATGGGTGTTGCTTGCCTTGAAGCATACCTACAAGACAAAATCAGTTTAGAGAACTAGGTACCCATTTTATGTTGGGTCCTTTTAGGTTAGCTTGTGGGGATGTTCCTTTGGGAACCCACACCTTTCTTAAGACCTTTGGTCCTAGTTTCCTAACACTACACTTATAAGCACTATGTCCTTTGGAACCACAATGATTGCATTTCATAAAAGGTGAGGAGGATTTGCTTGGTGGTGCAAAGAAATTTTTATAGTGTTTCTCCCTTTTATGATTACTAGGTTCTTGGTCATATCCTAAACCGGTTTTACTAAACATGCATTTTTGTTGCCCAAGTAGGATATTCAAATTATCTCTTCCATTAGTAAATTTCTCTAGTGTCCTATTTAGGTCTTCAACCTTGGTTTCTAACATAATGCACCTCTTTGCAAAATCACATGGTTTACTTTTGGAACATGTTTGAGCATTTTTCAATTCTTCTTTTAAGCAATCATTCTCTTTGCAAATCTCTATAAGGTGCATCTCTAGAGTGTCACTAGTTTTTCTAGATACCTTAAGTCTATTGGAGACTTTTGTAAATTTATCATACAATTCCTCTAGAGCATCAAGTAATTCATCCTTATCTAAGTCATGGAAGTTTACCTCATCGTTTTTTTCTTGATGATTGGCCATGAGGCAAAGGTTTGCTTCTTCATTTTCTGAGTCATCCAAGCTGCTTATCTCATTTTCATCCCATGCTATATATGCTCTCCTTCTTCCTCTTTTCTCTTTTCCCTTCTTCTTAAGATTTGGGCAATCCGCTTTGAAGTGCCCTTCCTTGCCACATTCAAAACAATTGGGTGAGGAAGAATTTTCTTTAGTGATAGGTTTCTTACCTGGGTTTTTGAAGCTTCTTTGAAGGCGTTTGCCTTTCATGAATTTCCCGAAGCGTTTCACAAATAGTCCGAATTCTTCTTCTTCATCAAGTTCACTTCCGGATTCTTCTTCTTCATTTGTGGAAGTAGCCTTGAGAGCGAGACCCTTTTTCTTGGAAGATTTTTCTTCCTCTTCCACCATCTTTAATTCTTTCAGCTCTTGTTCCTTTTCCTGCAACTTACCAAATAGTGTGGCAAGAGACATTTCGTTTATGCTAGGAGATTGTTTGATGGCGGTAACTAGCGGTTGCCATTCTCTGTTAATACTTTTCAACACTTTATGAATGAGCTCTTTGTTAGTGTAAGTCTTTCCAAGTGTAATGAGTTGATTAATGATGAGAGTGAACCTTTTTTGCATATCAACAATTGATTCATGAGAGTTTAATCTAAAGCACTCATATTGACTAGTAAGAGTACTAATTTTGGAGTCCTTTACATCATTAGTACCTTCGTGAGTTACTTGTAGAGTGTCCCACATTTCCTTAGCAGTTTGGCATGTCATTATTCTAAAAAATTCATCTTGACCTAAAGCCATAGTAATTAGATTTTTGGCTTTGTAGCCATATTGAACTTTCTTTTCTTCCTCACTTGTCCATTCATCTATAGGTTTCTCAACATTTTTACTATCTATAGTATGCATTGGTATATAAGGACCATTTTCAATGGCATTCCATATTCTCAAGTCAATTGATTGAATGAAGATTTTCATTCTTTCTTTCCAAAACGCATACCCTTCCCCATTGAAAGCGGGAGGTCTGTTTATCGCACCACCCTCGGGAAAAACATTTTGAGAACTTGAGGCCATTTAGTCTCTTGAAGCTGTTAAGCTTGATCTACCAAGAGTCAAGCTCTGATACCACTTGTTGTTCAAGTGGCCTCAATACTCAAGAGGGGGGGGGGGGTGAATTGAGTTATAAAACTTTTGCTTGGAATACCTTTGAAATTGATTTCTATAACCAAGTTTATGAGAGTATGCAAGTGAAAGCAAGTAAAGGATGATATGCAATGCACTACAAAAGAAAATATTGCTGGGGCAATATAGCAAACACTTGGTGTGCAGTATTTGAAGTATAACAAATTAAGCAAGTTTAAGTGTGCTCTTCTCAATCAATCAACACCAATCAATTAATATGCAGTATATGAAAGTAAAAGAGTAAGGAAGAGAAGCTTGCAAACCGATATAACGAGTTCCACCCAATCCGGTGTACGTCTCGCCTCTAAGCAACCCACTTAGAGGATTTCACTATTGAAGATTTGAGATACAAGCTTTGAGCAATTGCAGCTTCCTAGTGTCCCACACTCAAGAACTCAATTCTCACAAGCAAAGGGCAACCCACCCAATCTCACAATCTCTCAATACCCAAAGGTTGAACCCCAACCTTTGTGACCACTCAACCTAGAGTGAACAACCACTCAACCTAGAGTGAATCCCTTGTGTTTGGTGTTGTGTTTACAATCAATACACTCTCTTTAATAGAGTAGATACATAAATGAAAGCTCTAACCAATTCTAACTCTCAAGATGAGAGGATATACAAATGTATTTCAAGATACAAGAAATAGGGCTTACAAGGCACAAAATAGAGTAAAGGATTTGTAGCTTCTTGGTGTGTCTTTGTGCTTGTGTTCCTCTTCAATTTATAGAGCCAAAATAGCTGTTGAGGTGTGCCCGCCGTTGTACTCAGTGGAAATTTAAAGTATTGTGGAGACATGAGCTGGTTTCCCACTTAAAAGTGTTTTTCCACTAGCGTAATCGATTACACCCTCGTGTTGTAATCGATTAGCTTCAAGTCAGAGAGTCACTAATCGATTATTTCAATTCCTATAATCGATTAGCATCTGTTCCTGATGCATTTAATTTGATTTCGCATCTTTCTAATCGATTAGTATGTCTTGTAATCGATTACCCTAATTCCAGTAGCTTCCTAATCGATTGAATGGCTTCCTTAATCGATTAGACATTATACCTGATACATTTGATCACATTTTTGATGGTTGTAATCGATTAGCTTTAAGTACATAATCGATTATCTTAATTCCAGTGACTTCGTAATCGATTATATTCATTCCCATAATCGATTAGCTTTAATCCTGATGCAGTTTCTTCCAAAAC
Organism: Clitoria ternatea; assembly: GCA_037962975.1. NCBI lineage: Eukaryota > Viridiplantae > Streptophyta > Magnoliopsida > Fabales > Fabaceae > Clitoria > Clitoria ternatea. The sequence goes on from CM075672.1 coordinate 82,419,012, forward strand.
AGAAAGCTCCTAATCGATTAGCATAAGTGCTCTAATCGATTAGCTTCGCTTTTACTTGGACCCTGATTCCATATCTTTGTTTTTGTACAGATTTCTTCAAGAGTGCTTGTCATTATCAAAATCTTTGAACATCCTTGAACCTGTATACATATTCAAACACATAACTCACTCTCCCATGTGGTCTCCTTTTTAGCATTATGATGTAGGTTGCCATGAGATGAGTTCGGATTTTAATTAAAGCTTGGGTGAAGGTAAATAGTGGTAGAGGAAGTGCCTTGGCCGGCATCATTTATGAATTCTTATGTAATGAATGAATTGGTTATGAGAATGTAGATGATTTAGAGATTTTGAATATGTAAAAGATAATCCCTTTGAATTGTGGATAGTGAATATCTGTGTAGAATGTGAGAGATAAGTTGATATGTATTAGAAGGATTGAAATTGCATGATGAACATTGATGATTGTGATTGTCGGGAGAAGATTTCCGAATGTATATGTATATATATCAGTGTCTATATATAATTCTATCTTAGGCATTGCATGCTTATATAATTATGTAAAATGATGATGGTTGTCTATTAGGCTTATGATAAGCCATTGCGTGCTTTACCGAGCCTTTTCTCATATCGTCATATATGGGACTAGGCGTGTACCCGGTATACACATTCTTCCGCTGTAAACTCTATTATTTTCGTATACCGTTATGGGCAATTTATCTATCGATCCAGCTCAGGGTTATTTGATCTCACTCTTTGGTTTTCTGTGATTTGGGTCTTGATGTGATCATGGTGATGTCTTGGAAATATTTTCAAACGCGAAAAATTTATTCGCATTTTTATTAATTATGACGATCACATCAGGATTCGAGTATAGAAAATCAGGGGTGTTATAAGGTGGTATCAGAGCATATTTTGCTCTGAATTGGAGTTATTGGTTAATACCAGAGTATGGTTGCTCTGTGAGGAATTGATATTATGGATGATTGGAGCATGATTGCTCAATGGTGAGATACTTATGATGATCTTTGGAGTGGGATGCTCATTATTGGAATATGGTTATTTGTATAGATTTAAGAATGATAATTATTTAAAGAATGATGAGATGTTAAGATATTGATTGCCCTATGTAGAAATATGAATGATTAATTGCCTAAGGATTATGAATTGACTATAAGGGCATAATTGCTTATTGAGGAATTATTGTGAATCATTAGAGTTGAGTTGGGGATTGATGCTCAATGAGGAATTTTTATGAGACTGTGATTCATAAGACGTGGTTGTTGTTTATTGGGAGTATACTCTTATCATTGAGGTTGTACGATGTACTTATGGAGCATAGTTACTCATTAATGATTATGAATGAATCATGAAATTGAATATGAGTGAATGAATTTTCTCAATATGTGATGGATGTATTTATTGTGTAAGTCCGGCCAAGTTCCTTACCCTATTACCTTCAAATGATGAATATACTGTTATTGTGCATTGGTGTTAATATATGAAATGCAAATTGAATTGATGATGGATCCATGATTGAATGTGATCATGGAAATGAAATATTAGAGTTGATGAATATGAAATATGAGATATGAATTGATATGATGATGATTTTATGCCATGTGTTGATCATGGATAGAAAATATTGAGAAATGAATTGACATGGTGGTAGGCCATGAATTATGAAAACTTTGAAGTGAGTAATAAAATTAAATTGTTGATTAGGCCTCTTGTATGATTCATACTCGTGGCTCTTAGCTGAGGCATGCTTGTTAAATGGAATGAAACTCACATGCTGAGTTGAATGAATGAATAATATTGAATAATTCCCTAGTATGGGTATGTTTGAATCTAAATGATTGGTTGTTCCATTTGTGAAGATGAATTTTATATCCTTTGGCACAAGAACCCTATGTGTTATGTAATATAAGTGATTTGCTATATCCCCTAGATTGGGAATTTGAATATGTGATAAGTGATTAAATGTGAAATCAGATACGTGTTAAATTGGGGTTGTGTCTCGGTTTTTGATGTGTGAAAACCGAGTGAATGATTTATTTAATTATAACCCACTAGGTGTGATGACCTAGAAGGACTTGGTATGATCCTGCATGATCAAACTTAGGGAATTATTGGTATTGATTATAGTATATGATTTTACGAAGTGACTATAGGCTAAATTGTGTGCCCTAGAGGCTATGATCATTGGAATAATTATGGACGACATGTGTGATTGTGAGTCGGTGAATAGAAATTTGATCATGTCATTACCCCCCTATTTTATTTGAAGGGTGCTATATTGGTGATAGAAACCACATAGTGATGTGATATGATATGAGTTATATGTTTAATTTATGAGCTTTGGTTGTGATCTATAAGGAGAATGCCTAATGTAGAAGCTTATTATACGATTAAGTAGCCTACTTGATAAGAGTTTGGAGAATCTTTTAAGGCTCGAATTGATTTATAGCCAACAAATATGTAAGTAAGACAAGAATTTTAGGCTATTTGAGCATGGATTAGAATGGATGAAGCCTGAGGATAGGGTATTTACCCTGTAATGATTGAAAGTTTATGGTTGGTACACTAATGTATTATGATGTTAATTAATATTTGATGATTGATATGGTATGATGTATGCCAAATTAATTGTAGAATGATAATGAAGTATGAATATGTTAGCTGTGGACTGGTGAGGATTGTCACCAAGTCTTATATGGACTGGTATCGCTTGAATATGTAGGACCGATATGAGCAATGGGAATACGAAGTACTGGTCCCGATATGGTCTTACATGCCATAGGCATTGTGGCAACATGCACTCATGCGCCGACCTTATGTGTTTGTGGTAACCACTACAGGATTGGGACGCCTTCCTGTATGTCGGATGCAGCAACACATAGGTCGGGCAGGTGTAGGGATTGTAGCTGCTTATGGTGAATGTATTGAGCCTATCTGGACGTACCGAGTATGAACATGTGAACTCTGTTAGGTGAGTTGTAATTGATGACACGATTGGAAAGGAAATTTTATGTTAAGGATGATAATGTGATGATGAACATGTCTTGATGGACTTAGGGAAGTCCAATGTTATTTTGTGGTGTCGTTGAATGTTGTTGATGTGTGGCCTGAGGTATGGCCTTGTGATATGTATATCGATGTTGAATTTCGAGGACGAAATTCTTTTTAGATGGGTGGATTGTAACACCCCGAATTTTATAAAAATGAATAATTGATGGGAATGAATAATAAATAATTGTATATGAGTGGATTTGTGTCCCAAAAATATTGGAATAACTAGAATTGGGATTTGTTGGGGATATTTATGATTTATTGAGATTTAAAGAGTTAAAATTTTACCCGAATAAAATATGGGTGTCAGACCAAGTATCTCCGATTAAGATGCCGTTGGTCAGGGCTGCTAAGAATATTATTGGGAATCCGAATCTATATTCGGAATAATTTTTAGATAATGTATTGAGCCCGAACTGTGAGCGTGTTTATTTTAAAACAATGAAATTTTTATGGAGAATTAAAAATTAAAACCAAAAGCCCATTCTTCTCTCCTTATTTTCGTTGGGTTCTTGCTTCCATTGGCAAACACATTTCTTCTTCTTCTCTTACTTCCCTTCTCCTTCTCCACTTCTTCTTCTCTTCAAAACCCTAAGCCAATGGTGGTGCCTCTTCCTCCTTCCTCCATTTTCATTCTTCCATGGAGCTTGAGGGAGATGATGTTGATTGAAGCTCCTTTCTTTTCCTCTCCCTGTCATTTTCGTTTTGGAGCTTAAGCTTGGAAGAGAGGTATGGTTTTTGACCACTCATGGTTTTTATTGATGGTTTTGGGTTATTGAAGTGTTAAGACGGGAGGTTAGATGTTGTTTTGATGAATGGTGGTGTGTGGAATTAATCCTAGGTTAGAAAAATTATTAGGGTGTTAAATGAAGCCATTAATATAGGAAACCCTAAGGTGGGGTGGCTTAGATGTGAGCCTTTATAAGCATTTAATGAGGCACTTAGGATTAATGTTTGATGGTGATGAGAAATAAAGGGATATTAATGAGTGTTGTTGGGTTTTAGTGAAACCCTAACTTTAATAAATTGGGGAAAGTGTGAAATGTGAATAGAATGTAGGTTTAATGACTATAAGAATGATATTAATGAAGAAAGATGGCCATTAGTGGTGATTAATGAGCATGGGTAAATGTTGTTAGGTTTTGGATGGAAACTCTAGCCCTAAGAATTTGGGGACATGGATATTATGTAGTTTGAAAGGTTAAATTGAATGTAATGAGTGATATTTAACATGTGTGTTGTTAATTTGGTGATGGCTTTAAAGAGGCAAGGATAATTTATGTTAAACTCTAAGCGACAATGATGATGTTTGAAGGATTGATGTAATATGGGATTGTATTATGGAAAGGATGAGATGATGATGTTATTGGGTTTAGTTAGCCTTTAGGATCTAGAGGATCTTGGCTTTGGGAAAGGAATTCCCAAAGCCTAATACAATTACATAACTTGGTGTTTAGCAAGTCTAGGACTTGGGGTTAAGCTTTATGATAAGCTAGCAAGTATCTAAAATTATGATGGTTATTTATTATGTGAATATACTTGCATATGGTATGTAGATTGTATTCCGGGTGATGCAATGGAGCATTCGGAGCATTGGAACCATTTGGCTCTTCCCTCGAGGTAGGAGAGGAGTTAATATTCAAATTGCATGAGTAAATCCGATAGTGATTGTTGTATGTGTTGAATACTCATGCTTGCCTTGCCGTGTGTATGTATTGAATTAATTGAAATGACAAGTTGATGATTATTGAGGATGATACGTGAGAATATGTGGATTTGTTGTGGCAAGGTATGAATGTATGTGTATAAGATAATGATGAGTTGAATTCAATATGATTAATATGTTGGAATAAGAATGTTGTAAGTATGAACAATTGAGTAAGATGGATATGCCTTATACGATGTATATGATAGCTTGGATATAATTGAATTGGCTTATAATAAAGTTTCATATGAGGGCCTGTGTGAATTTTCGTTTTTTGCTATGTGCTGATATTCTCGCTCAAGCGAGAATCCCTTGTATTGGTATAATGGTCTCTGGACCAATTTCGCCCAGGCGGGTGAGGTTTCCGCTCAAGCGAGCTACATATTATGCAATCAGGGAAGTTACTGGATGAATCTCGCTCAAACGGGCATGGCCGCGCTTGAGCGAGCTAGAGAGGAAATTGTCACTGGACGTTTTTCGCTCAAGCGGGTATGAGTTGCTTGAGCGAGAATGTGAAGTCTGATGCTGGGATGGTGCCCACTCAAGTGAGTGACTGGTATGGTTGTGTTTTGACCGAGTGTGACGAGTGTATGGTGAGTAAGTGGGATTCTGGGTGAAATTTCAAATGAGTGGGAACCTTAGAAAATAATTCTATGATGTAGTGAATTTCCGAGTGAAATTCCGAGTGCGCTATGTCCGAGACAGAACCTTCCGAGTGAGGAAGTGCGTATAATTCTGAGTGATGGGTTTCCCAATATGATACCCCGGGTAGTGGTGATCCGAGTGAAAATTCCCGAGTTCAAAGTAACTCGTTCCGAGTGGAGTCCCTCTGTGTGTAATTCCGAGTGAGGATGGCACTGATTGGGAATACCTGGTGTGTTTGTCCAGAAGTATTCTGGAATGACTTTACTCGTGTGAAAATGATAAAGGAAGTTGGTTTTTGAAATGAATTACCGAGTGGAAAACCGAGTGAAAAAAAAAGACTCGGTCTGGATTATTTTTCCGAGTGGAACCCGAGTGAGTGTGAAGTCAGTTTTGAAATAATTCACCGAGTGAGGACCGATCAGGTAATGAGTCGGTTTGGAGTAATTAGCCGAGTGATAGGCTATGTGAGTGTGAGTCGACCCTGAAATGATTTGGTTGAATGAAAAATAGGTCGGTCTAGATTGTTATGCCAAGTGGGAAGCCGAGGGTGAGATGACTCAGATCTGGATAAGTTTTACCGAGTGAAAACTGAATGAATGATGGGTAGGTTTTGGGGGGGATTCTGTCAACAGAAACCCGAGTGTTGGGAAATTTGCTGAACGAGTGAGCATATGCTCGGCTCTGGGAGTTATGTGCTGCCATTGAACCATTTCCGCTCGAGCGAATGGCATGGACTTTGATTCTGGAGAATTTTCGCCCAGGATCGCTGGCTCTGCCCAAGCGAAGCTTGTGTGTCTCGCTCAAGCGAGTCAGTTTTAGCTTGAGCGAAGCCCCCTTGTTACTTCTTATTTCTTTTCACTCTGCTCCCTTCTGTCTCGCCCATGTGTATTGTTTGGCATTCGCTCAAGCGAGTGGGGATTTCGCTTGGGCGAGTGACCCTACCCTGACGGAAATTTTCCCTTCTTTCTCAGTCCTGATGGCAATGGGCTTTCTTTCTTTACCCCGTATGATATTTAAGGGGAAGTATAGGGATATATATATGACTATGACATGATAAGATGGATTGTTGTGTTGCCATCTTAATTATGAGATAACGGTGATGGGTAATGGGTTGAAAACCACCGAATAAATATGTAATGGCACTGATGAATAATGAGAAATATTATGACACCCTTGTGGTGAATACAAGTAAATGACTTGTACGTGAGTGAGGCAATGATGATTGATATATATATATATGTATATATTCCAAAAATACCTTGTTGTCACATGTATGGATTAATATGATGATGTTTGCTATGCCTTTGATATCCATGTGTGGATTGTTATGAATGAAGTTTATGGCCATTAAGATGCCAATTATATGAATGATATGCCTTGAGGGGCTTGTAAATAATTATATGATTATTGAAAATGCCAAAATTGAAATATACCCCTAATTGAGAGGATGAGAAATCCTTGCGAGGTTGTTGAGCACATACATTATTGCATTGTTGCATTCATCGCATAGCATGGCATTGATATGCATTATTGTTGAATATATCACCTTGCGGGGTGCCACAAAGGGTATATCCAGGAGTGAAAAGGACGTTGTCCTATTGTTGATGATTCATTGTTGAATATATCACCTTGCGGGGTATGACGATGGGTAGATCCCGGAGTGAAGATGATGTTGATCATATTGTTGAATATATCACCTTGTGGGGTGCCACGATGGGTAGATCCCGGAGTGAAGATGATGTTGATCATATTGTTGAATATATCACTTTGCGGGGTGCCACGAGGGGTGTATCCCCGAGTGATGATGGTATTGTGATAATTATTGTGAAGAGAATCACCTTGCGGGGTGCCATGAAGGGTATATCCTGGAGTGAAGAGGACGTTGTCCTATTGTTGTTGAATAAATCACCTTGCGGGGTGCCACGAAGGGTGTATCCCTGAGTGATGATGATAATTTAAGTGATTGTGATTATTGTTTAATTTGAAAATCGGATCCGTTACATATGCATTAAACAGTTGACATATGCATTAGCCTTAAGACCATGGCATTTGAGATGGGATGACCACGAGTGATGAGAAACCCCTTGCGAGGAGGTATTGAGCAAAGCCATAATGAAATAATGATGATAATGATTATGAGTGCCCTTGTTGATAAGTGGCAAAGAGATTATGTATGTGATTGTGTATATGTTGTGCTTATTTATGATATGAATTGCGATTCATGAGGCTTGTATGCCTATTATAATAATGAGATGATATATGAATGATAATTTGATGATTTGATAGCAAAGCACACATGACGTTTGTATGCATATACACTTGATCACAATATATATATATATTATTCGTCATTTTAAATGTATAACTCACTCTCCCATGTGGTCTCCTTATTAGCATTGTGATGTAGGTTGCCATGGGATGAGTTCGGATTTTAATTAAAGCTTGGGTGAAGGTAAATAGTGGTAGAGGAAGTGCCTTGGCCGGCATCATTTATGAATTCTTATGTAATGAATGAATTGGTTATGAGAATGTAGATGATTTAGAGATTTTGAATATGTAAAAGATAATCCCTTTGAATTGTGGATAGTGAATATCTGTGTAGAATGTGAGAGATAAGTTGATATGTATTAGAAGGATTGAAATTGCATGATGAACATTGATGATTGTGATTGTCGGGAGAAGATTTCCGAATGTATATGTATATATATCAGTGTCTATATATAATTCTATCTTAGGCATTGCATGCTTATATAATTATGTAAAATGATGATGGTTGTCTATTAGGCTTATGATAAGCCATTGCGTGCTTTGTCGAGCCTTTTCTCATATGGTCATATATAGGACTAGGCGTGTGCCCGGTATACACATTCTTCCGCTGTAAACTCTATTATTTTCGTATACCGTTATGGGCAATTTATCTATCGATCCAGCTTTGGGTTATTTGATCTCACTCTTTGGTTTTCTGTGATTTGGGTCTTGATGTGATCATGGTGATGTCTTGGAAATATTTTCAAACACGAAAAATTTATTCGCATTTTTATTAATTATGACGATCACATCGGGATTCGAGTACAGAAAATCAGGGGTGTTATATATTAGGTCACAACCAAGCAAGCATCCAAATATCATTCATTGCCTATCATGAAATTCAACCTTAGCTTATGCATTATCAATACTTGTACCTATACAAAGGGACTACATATCCAGCATCATTTCATCTATCAAATGGGCATAAGTCTCGATACCCCAAATATCAATACATCATACATATAAATTGTCATCCATATAATATCATCAAATCGATGGTTATCAACTATCATATTAAACAATTCATTCATCCCAACATAATTAATAGGCATTGCCGGCCAAGGCTTTCCATTACAACTATTTACCTTCCTCGAAAGCTTTAGTTCAAAGAAACAATCTCATCCCATGATAATCCTGCATCACAATGCTAAAAAGGATACAACATAGGAGAGTGAGTTATACATTCAAAATAACGAATATAAATACATTATGATTATGTTTACATGCGTTCAACCAATATGTATGCTTTGCTATAAATCATCAATTCATTATCAAACCATCATCAAGGTATTATCTCAGGCATACAAGCCTTATTATTCATAATTCATGTCAAGCATAATTACAAGCACATACACATTCACATAGCCCTACATCATTATGGGCATTCATAATTATCATCAATTAGGTCATTAAATCTTTAACCAATTAACACTCTCTCAAGAGGTTCTCATCTCTTTTTGGTCATCTCCATCTCAAATGCCATGTTCCTATGGCTAATGCATATGTCAACTGTTTAATGCATACGCAATGGATCCATTTCATTCACCTATGCGCACATGGTATCTCAAGTGATCACAACCACTTATAATTCAATCTCATATTGGTTTCCCGCCACGCATGGGGTACTCTTTTTTCATAGAATCCCGTTGGATTTTTCATTGTGATCGCAACCACATATCAATTAATTCATATTGGTTTCCCGCCACACATGGGGTACTCCCTTCATAGTCCCGCAAGACCAATTGGATTTCCACATACTGGTGATCGCAACCACCTTCATCATGTCACATTGGTTTCCCACCACACATGGGGTACTCCCCTCATAGAATCCCGCAGAATCTTTCTCATTTCAATATACTCGTGATTGTAACCACGTTCATTATTCTCAACATATTGGTGATCGTAACCACTTTCATTCATTCACATATTGGTTTCCCGCTATGCATGGGGTACTCCCTTCATAGAATCCTGTAGGACTTTCATCATTGTGATCGCAGCCACATATTCAATGCTATGCCATGCCATGAATGCAAAATGCAATAATGCATATGCCAAACCTTAACCTCGCAAGGATTTCTCACCCTCTCATTTAGGGGTATATTATATATTTAGTTTTGTCATCATTGGCATACAATTAATCACAAGGCCCCTCAAGGCACAACATTCACATTTTCATAAATCCACACATGGAAATCATAGCATATCAATTATCATAGCATTAATCCAAGCATGGAGACCAACAAGATATTTCACAACATACATTCAACAATCATCATTGCATCTTATACATACAAGTCAATACTTGTATTAATCATAATGGCACCACACTCATCAATAATAGCAAACTCTACTTACTTAAAGGCATGTTCAACAACAACATCCCTTTTCATTCAACATTAACATTTATCATTCAGTACATATGGCATCATCCACTTTTAATCATCATATCAAATTCATTAATTTACACAACCGATTTCCATTCAATTATCCCCTCATTAATTTCATTATCATACAAGGTGTGTCATATAACCACATCATTTACTTTTCATCATGATTCATAATATCTCAATAGTGGTGAAGCATACATGTATTCATAACATAGCATAGGCATACACATACCTTGCCAGGGCCTTAAGCCATTCCCCAATCACCACTAAGACACACCACACATGTACCCCTAATGAAATCACTTATTTTTACATAATAAAAAAGGGTTTTAGGCAATAATGAGCCCATGACAAATTTCAACATTGAGACATGAGAAAGCTTCATTCTTAGTCTCAAAAATAGAGGGACATGTCACAAATATCACCTATTAGTCCCAATTTGGAAATCATAATAAGTTGGGTTCAAAACCCTCTTAAACTTAAGTTTTACAATGCAGTGGGTCCGGTATTTTACACCTCATAATAGTTAGAAAACTCCAATTCAGGTAAGACTAATTTTCACACCTTCGTAACATAATTATCTACAACTTTTATGAAGAAGTCAGAGGCCAAAAATGTCATTAAGATGCCCAAACAGGCTAAAAATAGCAAAGGAATTATAGCTGTTGGAAAAACAACATAACAATGGCCATAACAGGACTTTGAATCGATTCATGCATGCTTGAAGTCCAAAAATTGACAAACAGAGAGCCTTGAATCGATTCAAACCCCGTATGAATTGATTCAAGCATTAAGAAATTGGGGAACAGTAACTCCAGTGAGTCTTGAATCGATTCAAGCCTTCGTATGAATCAATTCAAGCATGTGAAATTAAGGAATGATTCCAGGGAGTTGTGAATCGATTCAAACACTATTTTGAATCAATTCATGACAGCACAGACCCTTTTTATGTAGAAAAAGCCATTTTTTAAACTTCTAATCCCCTAATTTTTTCATACAAATTTCGATGCCCACCAAATTTTAACACCAACTTATATATATTATTTGTGACGTGTGGCCACCGGCCACACTCAAAAATTCACAATAACAAGGGACTTATGCGCATAATTACATTTTACTCATTTTGAGATACTTTTATGCAACTCAAGGGCCTATTCTCATTGGAATTGGCCCATTCCAATTTCTACAAGTCATTAATTACCAATATAGGCTATTGTAACTATCACATGCCATCAAAATCACATAACACTCAATTTGACTCTGAGTTCCTGAATTATGCATTATCCTTCAATACTATCGTCACCACCATCACAATGGCTATTGTATTCAATGACAAGTGTTCACATGAAATCCTTATTTCTCAAGACATGTACTTCATCCCCTTAAGGATGGTTCATCAACAACACATTATTCCTATCAAAGGGATAGTTAAACATTCATCATCAACATATATACACATATATCATTTTCAATAGCCAATAATTTGCCATTTACATCATTTCACTATAAACATGGCAAGACAAGCATGAGTATCATGATATACATAGATCACTAATTATTCTACTCATGCATTTAGAATGTAAACTCCTCTCCTACCCCGAGAGAAAAACCGCTATTCAAATGCTCCAATCGTTTCACCATAATATCCAAATTATAATCTACACATCACACATATGCATTCATATAATGGATAAACCATCCCAAGGCATTTATCACTATTCTAAGTAATTGACAATATTTCTTAATGTTTAATACCAGGTCCTAGACTTGTTAAAACACCAATTCACATGTTTATGTTAGGTTTCAAGAATTCCTTTCCCAAAACCATGATTCTCTAAGTCTAAAAGGGCTAACCATACCCAACAACAATAACATCTCTTTCACCATCACTTAAACTATCCATTTGCCATTCAAATTCATCATGAGCCTCTTAGCTCCTTTCAAACCATTATCAATCAATAATTTTAATGGCACACAAAATGGTCTAAGACCTCATCAAATCACAATCTTATTTATTTGTTTACCTCATCACATATACCTTATCCCAAGTCATCTACCATATCCTCATGGTTTCTTAAATCCTCAACATCAATAATCAATATTACTCATTCAAAAACTCATTCTCATTTATATATAATCATTCCAATATCAATAACTCATAATTTTCTCATCAATTTCCCAAAGCCCCAAAATCCTAATTTCTAGGGTTTTCATCAAAATCCACCATCATTAACTCCAACCATTTATATGCATTATTTTAAACATCTATAGGCTAACAACATTATATTCCAATCCTCATCAATCATCAATAACAATCCCCAATGGTTTTCTAACCTAGGGTTTTCATTTTTATCAATACCTACAATCTTTAACAACACTATTTCAAACTCAACCTTATTAAAACTATAAATAGAACATCAAGGAGGCAAGAAATCTTTACCTCAAATCCATGCTCCTCCAAAAATGAAAATGAGTGTGCAAGAAGAGGAGACAACCAAGTCCTTGCTCTAATGTGCCATCCATGCTTCATGGACCCATGAAAACCCAAGCTTTTAGGTGAAAAAATGATATATGGAGGGGAGGAGGAGATGGATGGTTTTGGTGAAGAAGAAAAGAGAAGAAGGAGAAGAAATGAACAGTGGAGGGAGGTGGAGAAAGGGCCAACGAAAAACAGAAAGAAAAGAAGAAGTTTTTGTTTTTAACTTAAATCCCTTCATTAAAATTTTACCGTTTTACAACATACAGGATATCCGTTTGGGCTCAATACTATATCCAAAAATTATTCTGAATATAGATTCAGATCCCCAATCATATTCTTAACAGCCCTGACCAATGGCATCCCAATCGGAGATACATGGTCTGACACCCATATTTTAACTGGGTATAATTTTAGCTCCTTAAATCTCAATAAATTATAAATATCCATAATAAATCTCAATTTTATTATCCAACATTTTTGGGATATTTATTAACCTATTTATAATTATTTAATATTTATCCCTCTCAATTAATTATTTTCATAAATTTTAGGATGTTACAAGGGCTGTTAAGAATATTATTAGGAATCCGAATCTATACTCAGAATAATTTTTGGATCAAGTATTGAGCCTGAGCGGAGATCCTGTATGTTATAACACGGTAGAGTTTAATGAAGGGATTGAAATTAAAACACAATACTCTCTTTCTCCTTTGCATTTCATGTTGGTTTTGTTCTTCTAAGGTAAGACACTATCTTTTCTTCCTCTTCATCATTCCTCTTCATTTCTTTTCCTCTTTAAACCTAAGCAAGTGGTGATGTACTCTTCCCTTCCTCCCATTTTTGTTTTCTCCATCAAGGTTAGAGGAGACCAAGGTGATTGGAAAGCTCTCATTTCCCCTCTCATTTTCGTGTTCACCTCTCCCTCTCTTGGAAGCTCACTCTTCTCTTGGCTTGAATTAAGTTCCTCATCACTTTTCAAGAGCTTGAACCCTAAGTTTTGGGTTTTTAATGTTTGGGTGAGTATTTAATGTATGATGTTGTTTGAGGAGCCATTAATGAAGGAAACCCTAAGGTGGGGTATCAAATACAATGTTAATGAGGGTTATTGTAGGCACACGAAATTAATGCTTGAGATGATGGAAAATGATGATTATTTATGATGGTTGTTGGGTTTTTAGTCAAACCCTAACTATAGAAAATTAGGGAAAATGATGAATGTTGATTGGAGAATATATTTTGAGAGGAATTGTATGATATTTGAATAATAGGTATGAGTAAATGTGTTAAGAGAATAGTTATTGATGATGGTGGATAGCATTGATGAGGGTGAATGGCCATTAATGGTGATTGATCGCCATTGGTGTATGAACCCTTTGATGGGTAGAGTTATGAATGCATAATGATAAAACTTGAATACCTAACCATGGTGGTTGTGGTAAAATTAATGAAATGGAAAATGATTTGATAATGAAAATGTTGAATTCACCAAGTATTAAATTAGTATATATAGGTCTTGGCGATTTTGAGTTGAAAATGATTATATGGTGCCTTATAAAATATAAGACCCATTCCGAACGACGAGGTGAGAACGTTGTATCGCTTGAAATTCTTCTCTTGAGGTAGGAATGGAGTTTTATATTCTAAATGCATGAATTGAGTAGTGGTAAATTGTCATATATGATAAAATGCATGTTTGTCTTGCTTGTGTTGTAATGACAATTTGAGATGTTGAACATGATGATGATAATTGTGCTTGGCAATATGTATTGTGAATTTGGAATATTTATGGTATGTTATATGGTGATATTACATTCACATAAATATGGAATGAACATTATTGATGATGAATGAGAATGAATATAAATGATTAGTATACCTTGAATGTTGATGAAAGATTGATGAATGTAGTTGTTGTCATTGTGAATGATGAAAGTAGTGAATTGTGATAATGAAAAATTGTTGAAAATGCCACACTAGAACTTAAAACAATGGCAATAACCAATGATAATAAAATCCACTAAGAATTGTGTGGTGGTATTGGTAATGATGGTGATTGGTGAGTGGCGTGATAGGATGCATAGTTGTAAGAATGCATTACGATTTGCATTTGCATTGCATCCATGGTATATTGCATAGCTGCCGGTGTTGGAATGGTAGGGGTTCCCCTGGTTGGCCTAATGGGAGGATGGCTCTGTGCACGAGCAATATTGTTGTTTCCCTAGTGACTCGGTGTGTAAGTCACGAAGCTGCCCATGTATAGCTACAGGGAGCTGCATGTGGTTGACCCTGGGGGGTGGCTCTTTGAGGAACAAGTATCCCTGGTTATCCTTTGGATCACAGCTGCCATGATATGAAATCATGGTGAAAATGGCCAGGTGTTGCAAGATGGGCGATGCAGTTTGGTACCAATAAAATATGGTGATATACATACAAGTTTATTATAAGTGTACATATTTTACTACAGCAGTAGGGTATGGTTATGAATCCATGCTTGAACCCATAAATTGGTGTTTATATTCCCACAGTCGGATCCGCAATTGATAATTAACTCCGTTGTGTATGTGCATTAGCCCAAGAGCATTTGCATATAGCAAGAAGGTATGCCAAAGGTGATGAGATATGATGATGGTTGTGATTAGGTGAAAGAATACCTAAAAACAACATATAAAATATGAATACAAAAGAGATAAAATTGTGTATGGTAATGATATATGTGATAGCCCAACACGATGAGGGGCATGAATGTGTGTATGCTTATATACTTTGTTATGACTCATAGAAATGATTAAGTTATATGTATGTTGGTGAGATGATGAAATTATGATGATGAATGATATGTTGTTACAAAGTATACATGTTATTGAATACATATGCATATAATCACAATGTATTTATATTCGTCCTTTGCAATGTATAACTCTCTCTGATGTTGTCTATTTTTAGCCTTGTGAAGCAGGGTATTCATGGGGTGAGATGTATCTCTTTTGGAAGTGTGTGTTTTGATGGTGGAGGTAAATTAGTTGTATAGGAAGTGTCTTGGCCGACAACCATTGGTTTTCTATAGCATATGATGTTGATATATGCTTAATATGTATTTGGATGAGTGTATATTCATTTTGAAGGTCATAAGTGAAAATTGGACCCTTATGTGTATGGAAAATTTTTAATTATGACCTTAAAGATATATGATGATAGTTATGATACTTGATTATTGCCCAAATGATGAATGGATGATGTTATTCATGAATTAAAATGTTTTATAAGGCATGTGTGAAGTTATGTCTTGATGTTTATGAATATTTGAGGAACTAATAGGGTCAAATAGAGTTTTATGAGATTTGGATGGAATATATGACTTGTAGAAACTAGAATAGGCCAATTCCATTGAGAATTGACCCTTGAGTTGCACAAAAATACCTTAAGACAGGATAAACATGTTTATGCGTATAAGTCTCTCGTTTTTGGGAATTTTGACTGTGGCCAGTGGCTACACGTCATACATGGTGTATTTTAGTTGATGTTAAAATTTGGTGGTCATTGGATTTCGTATGAGAAAGTTAGGGAGGTTGGAAGTTGGAAAATCATGATTTTTCTGCATTATGCAGTATGGATGCTGTCATGAATTGATTCATGAGTCCCTTGAATCGATTCATGGGCCCCTGGGATGGCTTAAATCGATTCACATGACGCCTTGAATCGATTCAAGACCTTCTGGAATGGCTTGAATCGATTCATACGAGGCTTGAATCAATTCAAGAGGTTCTGTTTTTATTGTTCATCAATTCTAATTTGCTTGAATCGATTCATATGAGCTTGAATCGTATCAAGAGCCTCTGCTTTCAATGTTTTGAGTTCCAAAAACATGTGAATCGATTCATGAAGTGTTTGAATCGATTCATGGCCTTATTTTCCTAAAAATTTATATGTTTTGATGTATGTTTGGGCACTGTTGAGCCATGGCATGATTGTACAACAACATGTAAGCATATTTACCACATTTGGCAATTAATTAAGGTATCCTTAATCCTCTTTTCATACCCTCCTACAATTCTCAAAATAACTTATACTTTCCTATTCTATATTGATGATCATTTTTTGATTGTTCAAGGTGCACTCTCAATTTGACTTACATACCTTCTCATATCTTCATATATGGGATAGGTCTTTAAAATGGTCTGGGGTTACTTGTTGAAGTGTTATCTCGTGGTTTTCTTTTCATTCCTTAATCGTTCTTAAATCACGAAAAATTTACCCTAGTTTTCATAATCTAGATTAATGAGATCTTTAATAATATTAATATGTGAGGCCTTCAGTCCTCACATATTTCACTTCCTTTGTTATTCTTTAGGTTGGTCTCTGTTAGTTCTTAATTTACAGTTATTTTTATAATAAAAAGTGTGAGAAAATTATTAAAAATTAGTTTAAATAGAAATAAAATTTAGGTTTTAGAGCAAATAAATGGAAGTTATTGAACTTAACTTGGCATGACCTATTTTTTCCATTTTTGTAGTTAAAAGTTGAGGTTAAAAAAGGAAGAATTATGTAAGTCAGAGAGCTGACGCATAGCATCAACCCCACGTTCAACATAAGGATTTTGGTCCTGACGCGCGTTGCGTTAGTTGCTATGTGTATCCCACTTACAGGTGGGATTACACTCAGCAAAGCGCCAAATAATTGTCAAATAATGGCCAATCCACTACAGACCAATGGCACTAAATGCAGTAGGGAACAAGGGTTGAAGTTTGTCTGTAAATTATTGGGACAATAATGGGATTAATGGCTGAAAATCTGGAAGATTAATGGAGGCTGAGTCAGAGGCCTGAAGCGCAATGCCACGCCTACGGGTAGCATTAGGATCTTGATTCAGCACTATAAATAAAGCCATTTTCCAAGGGTTTTGGCATCTAATTTTTATTCTATCACTTCTTTCTTCCATTCCAGAGCCCCTATTTCTAAGTCTACACTACAGAATACTTCCATATACTTAAGAGTGTTGTTTTAGTGTTGTTTTCTTTCGTGTTATGAAGTGTGTTGTCAAGTTCAGTCAAGTGTTCATCATGTCTCCACTTGTAAGTTGTGTTTTTACTTTTACCATGTGTAACTAATATGTTTATGTTGGAATTGGTGAACCAATCTATGAATATGATGTGGTGATTATGAATTATGCATGTTTAAGATTCAAGTTTCATGTTAGTATTTCAATCTTTTTTTAGTATGAACTTCAAACAGAAGAATGATTTTCATGCGTGTTAAAACTACTTTAACAGAAGTAAAAGTTGAAATACATTTAATATACCAATTACTAGGGATAGAGTTAGTAATGGCATAAACTTGATGATTAAATATGCATGTTTAATGATTACTATGTTATATTCTAGTACGGGGATCCTAATTCCAACATAGTTTGTCAATCTGTGTTTAAATCTCAACTATTGGAATCATTCTAAAGTGCTATTTTGTAGTTATTTTCTAGATAGATTTATAATTCATTTTACACTATCTTTTACCCAATGTATAAATCAATCTCTAGATCTGTGAATATTGTATAATTTGTATATGAATTATTCTTTTGTTAATAAGTTTTGACATCTTTAGCATAGTAAATAAGATTACTGTCACTTACTGAATCCATTCAATCCTTGAGGGAACGATATCTATTTCAAAAACTGCAATGATAAATTGGTGCACTTGCTAAAAGCCTACAAGTTTTCTGGCCTAACAAGTTTTCTGGTGTCGTCACCAGGGACTGATTGATTTTCCCTAAATAGTAAATTATTGTGGTAAAATTTCTTTACTTTTTAACTTGGGTAAATTTTCATTTTCATTTTTTTACTCATCCATTTATTTATTTACTTTTACTTCTTCTTTAATTATTCTTTTGACACTAACTTTTTCTATTTAGTTTGTGTATGCAAACTCGATCATTTGCAGGAAGAATCTTCTTTGATCCTGAGATCGAGAAATTTGTAAAAAAAATTAAATCTTAGAAATCCAAAGCACAAACTACTTCTTCTTTTTCATCATCATCTTTTTTTCAAAACTTAGAAAATTCTAAAATGGCTGGAGAACAACAAAGATAGACATTGGGATAGTTTGCTGCTATTAATAGACCACCCTGTATGTTAGGAATGTTTCAAGGACCCGTTGCATCGGTGGAAATTAAACCTGCTACATTGAATATAATTCAAAACAATCAGTTTGCTAGTTTAAATCATGAAGAACCGTATGAACATCTAACCGTTTCTTATGAATTATGCAACACTATTGGTTTTGATCCCAATTAAGAAGAATCTGTGTACATGAGACTATTTCCTTTTTATTTGGTTGGGGAGGCAAAAGAATGGTTTAAATCTCGTCCTCTTGGTAGTTTTATAAACTTGTCCGATGTTGAAAGAAATGTTTTGGAAATGTTTATTCCCCTTCTAAATATTTTGAAGCTATGATAGCTATTCACTCATTTTCATAAAATCATGATGAGTCATTAGGAGAAGTGTGAGAACGATTCAAAAATTGTTAAGAAAGTGTCCAAATCATAATTTGGATGATGGTGGTAAGGTAAGAATCGTCTATCATGGTTTATTGCCTCAATTTGAGATGATGGATGTTAGATGCTTGTGCAGGTGGTTCATTAATGAACAAAATAGCAGAGGAGGCAATAGCTATAATAAAGTCCATGTCTACTAGTGATAGACAAGCAAAACATGAAAGAGGTAATGTTTCCCGAAAACCAAGTATGCTCGAGTTAGGAGTAAATGATGCAGTCCTAGCTCAACAAAAATTATTGACATAACAAATTGATGTAATGAGCAAGCAATTACAGAAACTTCAGATTGCTCAAGTGTCATCACCACTCCTAGCTCAGTTAAAACAGTGCGTGCATTGCATAGGTGAGCAATCTTATGGTTATTGTGCACCTGATGGAATTGAACATGAGCAAGCCAATTTTCTGAACAACCAAAGATTACCTGTAAGTAATTTTCCTTTCAATATTGGCAATCTTTTCCCTAACAACTATCCACAGGGATTGGAAAAATTAGAATTTTGGTTGGAAACAAGATGTTGGACCTTCCAATAGACCTCCCAATAATCAGTTTCAACAACAACCACAACCTGATTAGAATGCTAGGTTGACAAGGATAGAAGATTCTATCCAACAATTGCTGCAATATATGCAAACGAATGAAGCCACACAAAAAGTGTCGAATTTGCAACTGGGACAACTAGCAAAGGAAGTAGCTGAAATAAAAAGTTTTGGTTTTCTTGCCAATACCCAGAACCCAAGGGAACAATGTAAAGCTATTTTCACTAGAAGTGGTAAAATTATAAGGGCTGATTATAAAGAAAGTTGTAAAGAGAGTGAAAAATAAAAGAAAGAAAAAGAGAGTGATAAAAAATAAAATAAAGAAAAAGAAATAAAAGAAAAACAAGAAAAAGAAGAAGAAAAAGAAAAAGAAAAACAAGAAAATCAAAAAGAAAAACAAAAAACCAAAAAAGAAAAAAGTCAGTATTTGGGTTAGACACCTCCTGTCAAGGATTTACCTTATCCTCATGCATCTTCAAGAAAGGATAAGGAAAGAAAGGTATAATGAAGAAATTATTGAGCTTGAAGGAGGTTGTAGCGTAATCTTACAATATAACATACCGAAAAAGTCAAAGGACCCCGAAAGTTTCACCATTCCTATCTCCATTAGAGGTGTAAATATTGGAAGCGTTATTAGACCTAGGGGCTAGCATCAATTTAATGCTCCTAAGTATGATGAAGCGCATTAGTGATCTTGATCCATAAAGGATGAAGATGACTCTACAATTGGCGGACCGCTCAATCAAAAGACCCTATAGAATAATGGAAGATGCACTTTTGAAGGTGGACAAGTTCTACTTCCCTATTGATTTCATGGTATTAAACATGGAGGAGGATACTAAAGTCCCCCTAATTCTTAGAAGACCATTCTTGAAGACTGCTAGAGTATTGATTAATGTTGACAATGGAAAACTTGCAATCATAGTGCATGATGAAAAGGTAAATTTTGATGTTTTCAAAGCAATTAAACATCCTAACCCAAAGTAAGATTATTTTAGAGTGGATGATCTTGTTGAAGTTTTCCTCTCCGTATCAAAAGGTATGTCTTATTCTAACCCCCTCAATAAATTATTGATTGACTCTGTTGATTGTTTAAATGGGGAAGAGGAAAGACAGATAGATAGGTGCTTAGAAGAGCTGGAGATAGGAAAATAAATTTCCTCTGAAACCAAAAAGATTGAGGAACTCCAAGGCATACCTATTGAAGAAATCCATAAACTTGAGCTGAAAGTAGTGCCTTCACACCTCAAGTATATCTTTCTAAAGGAAGGTAATCTTAAACCAGTCATTATTAGTAGTTTACTAACTGAAATAGAAGAAGCAAGACTGGTGAAGGTATTAGAAGATAGTCAAGAAGCCATTGGATGGACATTAGAAAATTTGAAAGGTATAAGTCCATCTTATTTCATGCACATGATTTTAATAGAAGATGATTTCAAGCCTTTAGCCCAACCTCAAAGATGCCTTAATCCAACAATGAAAGAGGTAACAAAGAAGAAGGTTCTAAAATTATTGAAAGTAGGTATCATCTATCTTATTTCTAATAGTGCATGGGTAAGTCCGGTCCAGGTGGTACCAAAAAAAGGAGGTATGACAGTAATTTTAAATGACAAAAATAAACTAATTTCAACAAGAACTGTCACCAGCTGGAGAATGTGTATAGACTATAGGAAATTGAACCAAACAAGTAGAAAGGATCATTTCCACTTCCCTTTATGGACCAAATGCTTGAAAGATTGTTTGGACAGACTTACTACTGTTTTCTTTATGGTTATTCTGGATATAACCAAATTTTTGTGGATCCTCTTGACCAAGAAAAGACTGCTTTTACATGTCCTTTTGGTATCTTTGCTTATAGAAAAATGCCATTTGGATTATGCAATACACCTACTGCTTTTCAAAGATGTATGTTTGCTATTTTTGCAGATTTAGTTGAAAAAAGCATAGAAATTTTCATGGATGACTTCTCTGTGTTTAGGAACTCCTTTGATACATGTCTATCCAACTTAGACACCATACTGAAGTGATGTATTTATACAAATCTGGTTTTGAATTAGGAGAGATGTCACTTCATGGTTATAGAAGGAATTGTACTTGGTCATAAAGTCTGTAAAAGGTATTGAAGTAGACCAAGCAAAGTAGAGGTAATCTCAAAACTCTCACCCCTTATGAATGTGAAAGGGATTAGAAGTTTTTTAGGCAATGTTGGGTTCTATCGAAAGTTCATTAAGGATTTTCAAAAATTGATAAACCTTTGACAAACCTCTTAAATGAAGATGTTGAATTCAAATTTGATGAAGCATGTCTTAAAGCTTTTAATTCTTTAAAAGAAAAATTGATTTCTGCTCCTGTTATTATTGCCTTTAATTAGAAATGCCCTTTGAACTTATGTGTGATGCAAGTGATTATGCTGTAGGAGCTGTTTTAGGTCATAGGCATGAAAATATTTTTAAGGTTATACATTATGCTAGTAAAGTTTTAAATGAAAATCAAGTGAATTATGCAACTACTGAGAAAGAATTACTAGACATAGTGTATGCCTTGGAAACATTTTGATCATATTTGATAGGCTCAAAAATAATTGTTTTTATATATCATGCAACTATCAAGTACCTTTTGACTAAACCAGACTTTAAACCTCAGTTAATCTGATGGATTTTACTCCTACAAGAATATGATCTTGAAATCAAAGATAAAAAGGGTTGTGAAAATACGGTCGCTGACCATTTATCCAGATTGATAAACGATGAGGTCACTTCCAAGGAAAATGAAATAAAAGAGGAATTTCCTAATGAGAAATTGTTTGAAATAGCAAAAAGGCCATGGTTTGCTGACATGGCCAATTTTAAAGCAGTAGGAATTCTTCCCAATGATTTAACTTGGTAGCAGAGAAAAAAGTTTTTCACAAATGCTAAATATTTTTTCTGGGATGACCCTCATCTGCTTAAAATTGGTGTGCATAATTTGTTATGACGCTTGATAGCCAACCGCAAGTGCACGAGGTATCGTGTAATAAAAAGTTATCGTTCCCACAAGGATTGTGCCCCAGTACCGGTTTTATCAGCGATTCGATTATCTAGACCAATGATTTAATTTCAATAGAAATTTAAATTGACTTAAGAATAAAAATGCCAAAAGAAAACACAAAGCTATTCATGGTAAAAATCAAAGTACTTAATTGAAAACAATCAAGATTACGTTCTTAGGAATTAAAAGGTTCACATGTCGTTACCAAGTTTCAATGCAATTCAATTTCCCCATTTATGAAATCTCGTTTCCTAAGGAAAGTTTTCCAAATTTAATTAGTGACTTTCTCTCGAAACCTCACTAATGTACCTAATTATCAAAGAACCGCGTTCAATTCATTAATTAGACCCCTTACGCTTTATGAAAACCCGGTTATCCCTCAAAGGGCTTTATCTATTTTCATAACCTAAATCCCTAGGTTCAATTTCATGTGATTCAAACTATATGCCAATCTTTCGATTACCCACACCGTTTATAATCATCTACACTTATTTCTATGCCTTGTAGAAGCATTAAACATCCATAAAATTGAATAAGAAACATGATTCATAAATGGAAAAACAAAGAACATCTGAAGTTTGGTTTACAAACATGTTACCCCTAATCCAAAGAATGGAGTTTAGTTCGCCGTAAAGAAGATGATTACAATACCATAAATCAGAAATTCAATCTTAAACATGAAGTAAATCTTAATTACAAAACAAGGGTTTGGAGAAGAATTAGAGTTCTCACTTTTGGTCCTAATCCAATGCCCCAAAATCTGAAGATTCGATGCCTTTCTTGTTGATTCTTGAAAATCCTCTCAAAAATCTCCTCCAAGAAGCTCTCAATTCTCACCCAAAATTGTCTTGTGTCTCTATGTATCAGTTCCCCCATATTTTTGCCCTTTTTCCTCTTTTAAAATTTTGCAAAAACTGAAGGTAACTGCTGAAACATGTGAAATCCACTAGCAGTGGGAAAATCCACTGGCAATGGATCACATTGTGTGACACCCAAAATGCCTAAAAATTAAAAACTAGGCAAAAACCACAGGTAGTGGGAAAATCCATGGCCAGTGGGAAATTCCACTGGCAGTGGTTTTCTCTGTCTCAATTTTAGCATTTCCTCTAGTGTGTTCCACGACCATTATTTTTTCCCACTGGTAGTCGTTTTCTCTGAACCTTGGCAAATATGCATTTTGAGGGTGTTTTTGAGTTTCGCAGTACTTTCTTTGGTACATTCTTCTTCCATTGTCTGGCTAGCTTCGATCTTGGGTCTTCTACAAACTCAAACTCTTCCCAATTACATTATCCCATTCAAAAGCTTCCAAATCCTTTTGCTAATAGATTTATCTCATGAAGGTTTCTGCAAAAGACAACTACCCAAGTAGCATGTGTGGAAATAGAAGAAATATCATGGCAATTAGGGAAAAATAAGATGAAAAATAAACTAAAATTAAAACTAAATGGACCCCAAAACTAATGCAAATTAAGAATTTTAGGAATAAAATGGGTTTTTAAAAGGCTTAAAATTGTTTTAAATTCAAAAATGAAGAAAAAAGAATCTTAACACCCACACGTATCGTCATATTCATGCCTAGCGTGGGGTCAAAATTTCAGACCTGACGCGTAATGTCCCACCCATGCATAGTGCCAGGTCCTGTGTTTAGTTTTTAAAAACAAAACCTATTACACAGAGAGGCCCATTACAATTTTAAAAACCTAAACTCCTTCTTTGTGCCCCATTTCTCTCACAAACCTAATTTTCAAAACCTCCACCAATCCATATTTTCTCCATTTTCAAAATCTCCCATTCCCTTTTTCTTTTTAATTTTTAGTTTTCAATTCTTAGTATGCATATGGTTAGGCTAGTATTAGGATAATTAGAAACCCCTTAGGATTGGACAATGTTGTTTCTGTATGTTAGATGAATATGGGGTTGTTGTTGCACACCCCCAATTTAGGATTTTACACATTCTAAACCCTCACGCATAGCGTGAGGAAACAGGGTTGATGCTACGCGTCCGCCTGGCGCTACGCGTCAGGCCCCTGTTTCAGTTTTCCTATTTTTTTGTGTTTTTATTGGTTATTGTTGTTTTAAATTTTAATTGTATGATATATCGCATGTTGATAATTTAATTTTCTATTTATGTGCTTTATATTTGGTTTTTAATTTTTGTATGTTGGATTTTATTTTTAATAAAATGTTTGTTTGTTGTAATTTTTGGTGTTTATTTTGTGTCTTAAGTTATTTTTCTTAAAATGAGTGTTTCTATTAATATGTGTGATTTGAATTACATTGTTTTACTTTTATGAAAACAATTAGCATTTTATTTTAAAATCTTGAAATAAAAATCAAAAATTTATTGTATGGTTCCTTAATTTGATACATTTGTGGCATAATTTTTATGAATTTTGTTAAATTGTTTATTGTGTGTTTTACAAATTTTCTATGAAAGTATGCATATTGTTAAACCCGTGGTACTATTGGGTCTTTAATTGGAAAGTGCACCAATCATTTGTAGTTTTCAAATTTAAATATCATTCCACTAGGATTGAAAGTTCTAGTAACTCACAGTAATTCTTATTTACTATGGTAAATTTATCAAAAGTTATTAACCACAAAATTCTTTATAAACAATTTATACAATTTCACAGAATTTGATGATTGATTTGTTCATGTGGTAAAAATGGAAAATATAAAATTTATCTTAAAAAATTGAGATGTAATTCAGAATAACTCAGATACTTGAAGTAAAAACACAGATTGACAAATTATGTTGGAATTAGGATCCTCGCACTAAAATATAATGAAGTGATTACAAACATACATATTTAATTATCAAATTCATGTCATTGCAGCTTAAAATTATTATAATATATCCCTCGTGATATAAATTTTAAGTAGTCACTGTAAAGTCCGATCCCTCGTGAGCTTTCTCAGTAAAAACTTACATTAAGTACTGGCCTTATGGCAACAATAATCACCAACTCTATTCCTAGTAATTGGCATATTAAGGGTATTTCAACTTTTACTTTTATTAAAACAGATTTTAATACGACATGAATAATCATTCTCCCATTTGACACTCACACTAATAAAATAAGTTTTAATACGCATGAAAATCATTCTCCCGTTTGATGTTCATACTAATAAAAGATTGAAATACTGACATGTACTTGAATCATAAATATGAAGATGTCATAATTACAACATCATATAATAGATTGATTCGCCTAATTCCAACATAAACAATTTAGTTACACATGGTAAAAGTAAAAACAACACTTATAGAGTTTGACATTGGGAGGACTTGGAAACACTTCACGATACAAGAGTAGAAATCACTCTAACCTTACAAACTCACAAAAGAACACTCAAACTCGAGTGAAAGGAGAGAAAAGAAGCTCTGAATTCTCAGATGGGATGCCTTGGAAGTATGGAGAATGGCCCTATTTATAGGGCTGGGGAAGGGTCCTCACTAAGCCACCATTAAAAACGTGATTAAGTGGCCATGATTAAGATTAATTAATCCAATAATGCCCAGACAATGGTTCCACATGTCTCCCAATTCGGCTTAGGATTTTGCTTGATTGGATTGGCCATTATTTGGCCTTTTGACTGAATGCTTGTCCACCTGGAAATGGAGTCCACATAGCTCTGACGCTACGCGTGGCTGTGACGCGTAGCGTCAGCATCTAAATTTCCCATGCTACGCGTGGTGTTGATGGTACACGTAAGCTTTCCAGTTCTTCTATTTTCTCTTGATTTTCTTTAATTTTTCACTACAAAACTAGAGAAAATTGAACAAGGCAGATTATTTCCAATAGCATCCATTTATTGAATTAAAAACATAAATTTATTACAATTTAAACTAATTTTATTTAAAATAAACACACTTTTTATTATGAAAATAACAGTAAATTTGAGGACTAACAAATACCCCCAACTTGAGACCTTGCTCGTCCTCGAGCAAAAGAAAGAAAAATCAAAATAAAGTTAAGTCTGAAAATTTACTGCAAAAAGAGATTTACAATTTTACCAATAAAAATGAGGAATCTTATGTAACTAAGGCTTAAAGATAAAAGTTTTTTACAATGTCATACCAATAAATCAAGCTTATTTCCAGGCTTACCTCACAAGTGTTTATCTCTGTGAAAAGGAATCTGTCAATCTCAATCGATCATAAAATCAAACAAATTCAATTTTGATTTTCATCTTGTCAATGGTCATTTATACA
Source organism: Clitoria ternatea (assembly GCA_037962975.1). Taxonomy (NCBI): domain Eukaryota; kingdom Viridiplantae; phylum Streptophyta; class Magnoliopsida; order Fabales; family Fabaceae; genus Clitoria; species Clitoria ternatea. Next base: position 82,445,931 of record CM075672.1, read on the forward strand.
GAGTTACACAAGAGTCACAAGATCTTTTAAAGGGTTGTAATGAGGCTTGGGTTACAAGAAATTATGCTTTTTCTTAGATTTCAAACACCTGACTTAATAAAAGAGCATTTAACAATTTCTTTTAGGGTGCTTTTCTTGACCCAAAATTCTTACTTCCCTTTTGATGATGATAAATACCCCCAACTTGATTCTTTTCATTATTTTTGCATATATTTCTTTTTATTTTTCATTTATATGCACAATTTTGAAATTTTTTTGAAATAATCAAGTTGTTAATTTTCACTCCCTATTTTTGTAAGAACACTCAAAATATTTTTCTTCTATTTTATGCTCTTCTATTCAATCAAGTAAAGAGAATGGTAAAGATTAATTAAGAGTTAAGGGTACCAAGGAAACTATTTTAAGCCTCAAAATTGGCTATCAAAGGATAAATATATTTTTACCATGGTAGGCTTTTTGGCCCTAGTTTCTTGTGTTTACCAAAGAATTTGCCTTGATTATGCTCTTGGATCCTTTATACAACAACACAAGTCAAAGAATTAAGCAAAATTAACTTGAAAGAAGTTATGTCGAATCCCTCAAGTGTTTACAGATCTTTCAGCTCACCGGGTTTTCGATATTAGCTTAATAATTGATAAGCTCATTATAATCAGTTTTACCTAAATGCCTTAGTTATAGAAAGATTTTTCTCATTTTAGAATTGGTTTATTGTTCAAAACTTTAAGCGCATAAATTTTTCAGAATATATTTTTCACAAAAACTAACAAAACTAACCATCAAACCATACAGATAAAAATAAACCATAATATAATCCCCAAAGTCAAAATATACCAAATATCAAACCAATAAATGTAAAACTAAACATAAGTAAAATGATAAAAGTGCAGAATATATAAGATAACACCATCAGTCCTCCATGTGGTCATCCTCATCATCATCCTCCTTATCAAAATCACCCTTAGAATCAGCATGTGCTCCAGACGGTCCACCTGTCTCAGGATATGTGGGCATATCACCAAGCCAAGCTACATGGGAAGTAAAATCAGTAGGTGTCATAAATGGTGCTCCCTCTCCTCGTATCGTGTACTGGTAAAATGCATCATGTAAATGAACATAAGCACGATGAGAAGCAGCCATCATCTACATCATATGCTAATGCTTTAGGGTCATCCTGGCAAATCCATCTGAAATAGCATCAGCAGAAGATGGCTAAAAAGGTGGTCTCCTCTATCTCTATTTGGGATGAGCCTCCTGCTCCAGAGGTGGAAGCTCGCACTACTGAACAAAGTAATCTCTATTTATTGAGACCTTGGGGACTCTCCCCGAAGAACTAGTAAACTCTGGTGACGGCACAACAACTCCTTGCTTCCTCAGTAAGGTAGAAATAATGAGAGGGAAAAGAACAGGATGGTTCACCTTATACCCTAGGGCATAAAGGTGAATCTGCTCAGATATGAGTGCAACAATGTCAATGGTATGGCCCTGAAGAATGGAGTAAAGAAGGCAGCATCGATCAACTGGAAGAGAAGAAAGGTGGGTGACAGGAGTGATGTTATGGAGCATAAGGTACATCCATGCCTAAGCTATGGAGGTCAGCTGGGTCTTGAGGAGGTTTGATGGAGTCCTTCCAACCTTACTCAGGTTGAAGAAGATTCCATCTTTGCTCAAGAAGTGAGCAACCTGATCTAGGAAATATCCTAAATCACCATCCTCAGTAGCAACCTTGTTTCTGTTTTCCTTCAAGAAATAAGTGTCACTCTCGGGAGTAGGCTCCCAAGGATTACTCAGTAGGGTACTAATGGTATCTCGATCGTAAGTAATATGCCTGCCCCTCACCAAGCTCGTCATCTAGTGTCCAATGGTAGGTGAATCCTGACGAGTTCTGTAGGTATTCGCATAAAACTCCATAACTAGTATGGGATCCACCTCAGTCGGTAGAGAAAATAGGGGTCCCCATCTCCTCCTCTGGATTTCATGCTGCAGCTCAGGATAGTCTCCAGCATTCAGATCAAGGACTCTCTCCCAGATCCGTCTCTGGCCCTTTATCTGATGAAATCTGGCCCATTTTGCATCAGTACGAAATCTAGTGGGATCTCTAGGTCCCAGGTTGAAACACCCTGAAAATACGGTGAAAATTTTCGCGTTTATCAATCATATATAAATCAAATAATTAGAGTGGTGAAGCATTTAATACGACACCTAGATCTATGATAAACCACCCCCATATATGAAGATATGAGAGGGTAAATTAAAGGATGATTTTATAATAAGTTTCTAATTAAAAATATCGAAAGAATTAATTAATTTTGATGTTGCATGATTGAGATTAAAGAGAAGGTATTTCGTGTAGTTCAAGAAGTTCATAATATGTCCAAACCGATTTTTAAGATGATGCAAGAAGGGTTTTAATACAAAGGAAATTATAATCATTTAAAATGAAACACACAAGTGCATTAGGATACCACTCGCTCAAGCGAGTACCACATCGCTTGAGCGAGCTCAAGTAGGCACGCTTGAGCGAAAACAAGAAAAGGCCGAGCGAAGAAATAATTAAGCATCAGGGTCTCTTCTCGCTTGAGCGAGCCCAACCTCGCTTGAGCGAGAATCGAGAATCCACCCTGGGCGAGTCAGCAAGACGCTTGAGCGAGGGAAGAGATTTGCATCAGGAGCCAATCTCGCTTGAGCGAAATCCATCTCACTTGAGTGAGATTGCTCTAGAGACAATGGAAACTCTCTGCCTGATTTTCGCTTGGGCGAGGCATATCTCGCCTGGGCAAAAATCGTCCAGTGTCTAATTCCCTTCCTCCCGCTTGAGCGATCACCAAGCCAGGACCATTTCGCCTGAGCGAAATTGGTCCAATGACCATCCACTGATTCCAGACCCATCTCGCCTGGGCGAGAAGGCCCTTTGCTTGAGCGAATTTTCGCCAGTGACAACAACACTGATGCAGGAGGATCTCGCTTGAGCGAGATCACCACTCGCTTGAGCGAGTTATGTAGAAAATGACCAAACATGGGAATTTCATGTAACTCAACATACCAAATAACATTTATTACTATTTTAGCCCATCCTAATGTATCCCGTATATTCTATTATGCATTTGTAAGCATATCCACCCTTTCACACATATTAAATCTAACTTCCTATCATTCATTACATAGCATTAAAATCATTCATTCAATGCATATCATTTGAAATCATTATCTCACAAACTCCATAAAATGCTACAAATCTTAATACACACCTTTCATTGATAAGAATCAACATCATCAAGCATCATAATTCATCATATACATCATTTGGGTCATATATGAAAATTGGCCATACGCACTAGGATCCAATTTTCTTACATGACCCACCAAAATCATCATTGCTAATCTAGATAACAAAATAAACATTCATATACATCACATGCTATACAAAAATCTAGATTTCGCTGGCCAAGGCACTTCCTATACCCCTTTTTACCTCTTCAACCAAATTGTACTTCAAAATGTCCCCTCTCTCCACATTTGCCCTGCATCACAAATCTAAAAATGGACAACATGGGAGAGTGAGTCATACATTCCAAAGGAATGAATATGAATACCATGTGATTATGTACATATGCATCAAAACATGTATACTTTGCACATACATATCATTCACTATACTCTTTATCATCATAACACCATCATACGTACATCACAAGTAATATTACAATTTAGGCAAAGTACACAACATATACATAATCAAGTCCCACCACAAATTGGCTATTACACAAGCTATTATTTGGTTCTCATATCTTTTATGTTGTCTTAGTATATCATTACATCCTTATCACATCCATCATCATATCTCATCACCTTCGGCATACTTCCTTATTATATGTAAATGCTCTTAAGCTAATGTATATGCACAATGGAATATTTCAACAATTGTAGATCTGACTGTGGGAAATACAAACACCAAATATGGGACTCAAGTATGATCACCTAACTATACCCCTACTGCAGTAGTAAAATGTGTACACTTATTCTTAACTTTGCATGCATTTCACCAATTGTTTTACTGGTACCAAACTGCATCGCCCATCTTGCAACACCTGGTCATTTTCACCATGACCGTGGTATACAACATATTCAACATATGGTGTTGCGGGCTGACCAGATATCAAATCATGGCGGCTGTGATCCCAAGGACCACCGGGGTTACCTACTTACCAAGAGCCACCACCCACAAGGGTCGGCCACATGTAGCTCCCTGAAGCAATACATGGGCGGCTTTGTGACTTACACACCGAGTCACAGGGGAAATAAAACTTGCTCGTGCACCAAGCCACCCTCCCACTCGGTCGGCCGATGGAACTCCCCTAATGTTCCAACAACGGTGGCTATGCAGTATGCCATGGATGCAAATGCAAATCATATGCATTTCTCACTCTATGCATCCTATACATGCCACTCATCATGCATCATCATCAACACCATTACCAACATTACCATAAGGTTTTTAGTGGATTTATTATGGTTGTGTTATTCTTATTAATTTAAACATTTGTGTGGCATTACAATAGTTCTCAATCAACATCATCAACAATCACATTACATTCATGGTGGATACAAGCATAACTTCATATCATTGATCATTCTACACCACCATATAGCACACCATGAATATCCTAAATGCATCAAAGCATGTTACCAAACACATTATCTACACCATACACCACATTACAATTTCTTATATCATTCCAAGCAAGGCTAACATGCATACCAATACATATGGCAATCAAATAACATTCAAATTCATGCATTTAGAACATAAGACTCCTCTCCTACCTCAAGAGAAGAATTCCGATTGATAAGACGCACCCGCCTCGTCGTTCGAAATAGGTCCTACATTAACATGTATATAGAATCCTGATCAATCAACTATTTAAGATATCATTCATTTCTATTTAATCATAATCGTATTTACAATTTCTTAACATGCACTAGACATGTTATAGACCTCAATTTTATCATTTATTAGGCTTCAGGAATTCCTTCCCATCAAGCCACATTCATTAAATTCAAGGGCCACAAAACAACCATAGCCCCAACCTTCACAAAATACCACAACAAATAATTACCCACACACCTAATGGCTTATATTTGCTCTCAATCACACTATCCAACCAATATTCATAACTTTCCCCAAATTCTTAAAAGCTAGGGTTTCTCTAAAACCCAACAACTCTTATGAATGTCTCATCATTCTTCACCTCTTACCATCATAAATGCATCTACTCTTGTCCCTCATTAAATACACACATTTATGGCAATCCACTCTAGGGTTTAAGCATTAAATACTTCTAATAAATACCCACTTATATGCATTACTCTCCCCAAACCAAAACATATCAAAACCAAGGCATTAACCAATCCAAAAATGGTGAGATGAGCTTACCTCACCCAAAAACGAAAATGGGTCCAAGGAGGGAAAGATACCACACAAAAATGGAGAAGGGAAAGAAGAAATTTTCAACTCCAATGATCTCCTTCTAAGCTCCTTGAAAACGAAAATGGAGGGGAGATAATCACCTCTTAGCTAGGGTTTTTGGAAGAGAAGATAATGAAGAAGAAGTAGAGAAGAAGAAGAACCAACAGGTTTGCCAAGGGGAAAAAAACCAACGGGAGTTTAAGAAGAGAAATTGGGTTTTTACTTTATTTTTAATCCCATTCATTAAAATTTCATCGTTTTACCACTAACAGGCTCTTTATTTGGGCTCAATACTTTATCTAAAAATTATTCCGAGTATATTTTCAGACTACCAATAATATTCTTAGCAGCCCTGACCAATGGTACCTCAACCAGAGATACTTGGTCTGACATTCATATCTCAACTGGGCTTATTTTTAGCTTATCCGGTCTCAATAAATCACCAACAACCCCTAAAAATCTTAATTTAATTGTTTTCAACATTTTGGGACATCAAATGACTCATATTCAATTATTCAATATTTAATTCCTTACTTTTTTCTTTTATTTTTAAAATCTGGGATGTTACACACGAAACACCCTAATTTAATAAATAAATAATTAACAAAACAGAGGAAATTTTTTTTTCACAATTAAACCAGAACAATCGGGCACAAAGAAATAAGGAAAAGAAGGCAAGAGGAATAAAATTGACTCAAGGAGGCTGCCAGTGGAAGAAGGAAAACGCTCGGGCGGATCACATAACCACGCACACTCGCTACAGCGAGAACTACACTCGGCACTCGCTCACTTCACTCGGCATTCCCGCACTCGGATTTCAGCGCCTGGTCCACTCGGAAGGGTCCACTCTCTATTCACTCAGATCGGCCCTTATACATACCAGCCTCATTCAGAAAACATAACACATTCCATGACTTTATTCAATCAGGACACATGTACGAACAACTCGGAAATGATTCCCATCGCCACTCACTCGGAATCTATAAAGACTTCTTACTCGGAATAACTTTCACTTCCTTTTTACCACTCAGATATTTCGCTCATTCTTTTCACTCGGTAACCATAACCTTTCCTACTCTAGTTATTCTTACTAAGTCATGACTCACTCAGATTCCCTTGCTACTAATAATTTCCTACCATGGGGTCCACTTAGAGCCTTAGGTGTCGCCTTTCTGTCGGGAAACCTTCACTCGGCGGATTCTCACTCGAAAATTATGAATTACTCCGCACTCGGAAAATCCTAACAGTTATCACTCAGAAAATATCTAGATCAATCCTTACTCGGTGTTCCGTGCTGTCTTATTCACTCATTCTCACTCGGTATCACACTGTCTTATTCACTCGGGATTACCTAGACTTCTCTTCACTCGGAGGGAATCACTAACTCTTTTCCCACATCACACTCGGCTCCATTTCGACTTATAGTTATACTGACCTCTCACACACAACAAGTACGCGTACATAGATTACTCGGATCTTCATGCACAGTATAGGATTTCACACAACATAGTAGATATAATAATTATAGGCACAAAATCATGTCTTCTACCCCAGAGGGTTCAGGTTCTAATAAAAGGGACTAAGGCTAAAACATGAGCCGGCCAAGGCTTAAAAAAACACATAGGTAGTATATACATAACATCTATTTTACCATAGCGCACAAGCATTTCACTCAGCATTCAGCTCCTCCTCCACTCATCATCCCGAGAGACATTCACTGAAAAATTTACCACAGTAGGGGTGAGCTTATGCATTTAAAATGACAGTTAGTGACTCGGCATCAGCATCTATACTTGCCCTCACGTTCACTCGGGTTGCATACAATTTGGATTTCAACCATGCAGAATATAATGCTTTTAAAGACATGCAATCACATACATATTACAAAGATTTATTCCCCGTCATACGAAATATGCATCAACTCACTCGGAATTCACTTGTATCACTCCGAACCATCCTACTCGTCCTATCCTAACCAATATTTCATCTACAAGCATGCCTACAGATCCGACTAAGCAATGATCTTCAGTTACAGGTTCCCTTACTGGCCTCTCGTCCTTTAGCCCTTCCCGCGTCGTACCGGCCTCCCATTGACGTCTCGAGACTTAACTCTAGCTCCTACGGCTACCACAGGCTCTCACAGGATCTAGCCAAGGGTCTGCACCTGGAGATCATTTTGTTGGGACTCCTGACCTTCCACGGGTCATCCCATTCCCTGTACATACAACCTATATACGTCAACCACGAGTACCCTCAACTATCCGACTCACTCCTAGCAACCATTAGCGTCACTCCCGAGCCCACATATCTTCCACATTCAATCATTCATCATACCATCATACACAACACTCGCACAGTTAATGCATGCAATATCTCAAGGAACCAGTCAATAATCAAGCACACATATTCTTTCGGTATCAACAACAATGAGAACATGCGTCACAGGCGTTTATATATAATCAACTATCAGACTTCAACACAACGACCCTGAATACATGCATGCAAGTGTATAACCATAATCAGGACTCTGCAATCAGACACATGGCAGTCAAGGATTCACAATCATGCATTGCCCACAATTATCACAAACACATTCATATGCATGCACGGTAATACGTTTATCCGGTGCCGTCCTTCGACCATGCATTTGACATGCAAGCGCCCCCTACCTTCTGAAGGGACTCGAGAAGCTCTTCCTCTCTCCGACGTTTGGTCTGACGCCCTTTCTGCCTCGTCCAGGCCCCTTCACACAGTCGTACTCTGCAATCGGCTCGGGGATAGGGAGTTATTCTTCCTCTGCTCCAATGATCGTCCTTCACCAGTCGAAGGGGACTCTGACCCTTCTGCAGCACTGTCGCCATGGGTCTCCCGAAATGAAGAACAAGGACAGGGGAGAAGAAAAGAGGACGAAGAACGAAGAAAGAAGAAAAGAGAGGGTGAAGCAGTGAGGAAGGATGAATATCCACGGTGATACTGGATATATGTACATGCGTGCGAAGAGAGGGAGAGCAGGGTGGGAAAACGTGAATTGCAGTCCCACTCACGCGACTCGCCAATCATAAGCAGCCACCTTTTACCAACTAAGCATAGTTAATTTGTCATTATTTCTTAAGTTAAGTTGATTTTAGTTAACAATTAATTTCCTACTTGAAATCAAAATTGGGATGTTACAGTTCTACCCCTCTCAAAAGAATTTCATCCTCGAAATTCAGTCGGTAACTCACCTTGGTTAAACAACTTGGGGTACTACTGCCTCATGGCATCCTCACGTTCCCAGGTATAAGAGGTATACTCATTTTGTTGCCATTCTACTTCAACTAGTTGTACATCCTTGCTCCTCAAACGCTTTACCGATTGGTCCACGATTCTAGTCGGTACAGTCATAGTGGTCAGGTCTTCCTTGATTTCTACTTCATCATCAGGCATTGTGTGAGCAGAATCGGGTAGGTACTTCTTTAGTTGGGACACATGAAACACGTTATGCAATCGGGATAAGTGAGTCGGTAATGCTATTCGGTATGCCATGGAGCCGACTCGTTCCAACACCTCATAAGGCCCAACGTATCGGGGGCTCAATTTCCCATCTTTGAAGGCTCGCCCGACTCCTTTACTCGGTGAAGTCTTCAGAAACACCCTGTCTCCGACTGAAAACTCTATTGGTTTGGTTCGTTTGTCATGGTAGCTTTTCTGCCTATCCTGAGACGCCTTCATCCTTTCCCTTATCGCTCGGATCTGTTCTGAGGTTTGCTTCATAATTTCTGGCCCCAATAGCAGACTCTCACCCATTTCTGACCAACAGAGTGGGGTTCGGCATCTTCGACCATATAATGCTTCGTAGGGTGCCATACCGATACTGTTGTGGTGGCTATTGTTGTATGTAAACTCGATCAGGGGAAGGTACTGCTCCCAATCTCCACCGTGCTCCAGCACACACGCCTTTAGCAAGTCCTCCAAGCTTTGGATCATTCGCTCTGATTGTCCATCCGATTGGGGGTGGTAGGCAAAACTTAACCAAATTTTCGTACCCATTTCCTGGTGCAGGCTGGTCTAAAACTGGGACGTGAACCTAGGATCCCTATCCGATACGATAGAAGTCGGTATACCATGCAGTCAGACAATTTCGTGAATGTAAATCCGAGCTAACTTATGCAACGGGTACTTCAAGTTCACAGGTAGAAAGTGTGCACTCTTCGTCAGTCGGTCAACAATGACCCAAATCGCATCATGACCCGCTCGGTTTTTTGGCAATCCCGTGACAAAGTCCATGGCAATTGAGTCCCATTTCCATACGGAATCTCCAGGGGTTGCAATGCACCATACGGCTTCTGGTGCTCGACTTTTGATTTTTGACAGGTGATGCACCGAGCCACATATTCTGCCACATTCCTCTTTAATCCGGGCCACCAGAATCGTGTCCTTAGATCCTGGTACATCTTCGTGGTACCCGGGTGAATACTAAGTAAGCTCTTGTGGGCTTCATCAAGCACCATTCTCCTTAATTCTCCTCTACCCGGTATATATATTTTGTTGTTCACTCAGAAGATTCCATCCGATCCCTCGGTCAAGGACAAATCCTTACCTTTGGCCTGAGTCTCCTTCATCTCAGCCAAGTAGGAATCTGACTGTTGCTGCTCGTACACGGATTTCAGGAATTCATTGGCAATCCTCAACGTACTGATTGTTATCTTCCGAGACGAAGGCACATTAACATGCAAATTCATGTCTCAGAACTGTTCCAACAGCTCCACCTCCTTTACCATCATCACTGCTACGTGGAGGTATTTCCAACTCAACGCGTCGGCAACAACGTTTGCCTTACCCGGATGGTATTTTAGCTCGAAGTCATAATCCTTTAAAAATTCCATCCATCTCCTCTGCCTCATGTTCAGCTCCTTTTGGTCGAATAGGTATTTGAGGCTCTTGTGGTCGCTGTACAGTTCGAATTTAGAACCGTACAAGTAATGCCTCCATATCTTCAATGCGAAAACTACAGCTGTCAGCTCTAAATCATGGGTCGGGTAATGCTGTTCGTGAGGTCTCAATTGCCGAGAGGCGTAAGCGATCACTCGGTCCTTCTGCATTAGTACGCATCCTAATCCGAGTCCTGACGCATCACAATAAACCACGAAGCTCTCTTGCATGTTTGGTAATGCCAACACTGGAGCAGTCATCAACTTGTCTTTCAGCTCTCAAAAACTGCTCTCGCACTCGGAACTCCATACGACGTTTTTCTGAGTCAATTTAGTCAGTGGCGAAGCAAGCTTAGAAAAACCTTCAATAAACCTCCTATAATAACCAGCCAGGCCCATAAAGCTCCGTATCTCTGAAACCGACTCGGGTCTCTCCCATGCCATTATAGCTGCCACCTTAGAAGGGTCTACCGAGACACCCTCCTTGGAAATCACATGCCCGAGAAAGTGGATCTTATCCATCCAGAAGTCGCACTTCGAAAATTTCACAAACAGCTGCTTCTCCTTCAAGACTTGAAGTACCGCTCGGAGGTGTTCTTCATGCTTATCAGAGGTCTTGGAGTAGACCAAGATATCATCGATAAAAATTACTACGAATCGGTCCAAGTACGGGTAGAATATGCTGTTCATATAATTCATGAATATGGCAGGTGCATTTGTCACACCGAACGACATTACTACATACTCGTAGTGGCCATACCGAGTCCTAAAGGCAGTCTTGGGAATATCCGAGTCCTTCACCTGGATTTGGTGGTATCCCGATCATAAATCGATCTTCAAAAAGACTGAAGTGCAACGCAGCTGGTCAATCAGATCATCAATTCTGGGCAACGGGTATCGGTTCTTAATTGTGAGTTTGTTTAGCTGTCGGTAATCTATGCATAGTCTCATGCTGCCATCCTTCTTCTTAACAAGCAGCACAGGTGCGCCCCATGGCGACACACTCGGCCTAATGAATTATTTTTCGAGTAGCTCATCCACCTGCTTCTTCAACTCGACCAATTCTATTGGGGACATTCTATAAGGTGCACTGGAGATTGGCTCAGCTCCAGGGATCAGGTCTATAGAGAATTCAACTTCTCTACTCGGAGGGACACCCGGCACATCCTCCGGAAACACCTCTGGAAATTCACAGACAGTCGGAATATCGTTCACTCGGGCTCTACTCTCACCCTTAGTTAAGCAAAGCATCATAAATAGTTGAGCTATACCTTGTGCTGTGCAGTCCTCATTGTTCTGCCTCGGGAAGATTATCCTTAAGTTTCTACAGTCCACTAACACCTTGTTGGCTGAAAGCCAATCTATGCCGAGCACGATATCAAGGTCCTTCAGAGGCACGCACACCAGATCGAAGGTGAAACTCCGATCGCCCAATACAAATGTTACGTCTTTACACATCGATGATGTCAACACCTTAGTGCCAGTCGGATTGGCTACTTCCAAAGTCTGATCCATGTATACAGTCGGCAACTTTAAACGCCTTACCCACTCATCAGCTATAAAAGAATGGGTGGCTCCCGAATCAAAAACTACATTAAGTGTGTATCTACCGAGCAAACACTTACTTTGCACTAGGTCATTCGCTTGTGCAGCCTCCTCCGCGTTGATGGCGTATACCCTCCAAACGGCTGGTTGGTCGGTATTTCTCCTTCGGTTGTTTGGGGCGAACATCATATTCCCTCTGGCTCTATTATCTCTACCATCCGATCATTGGCTACCATTCCCATGGCCTCTCCCTCGGAAGCCTCCACGACGCACAGGGTGTCTGCTTGGCGCAATTGAGGGCAGTCGGGGCGGATATGCCCCTTCTCATTGCAATGAAAACATACAACACTCCCTCCATCATCACAATTCTAAGCAAAGTGGTCACCACCACATTTAAAACAATTGCCAAATCTTGGACGTCCACCAGTCTGCCCCCCTTGACTGTTCCGACCTTTATATCTAGTGGAGGGTCCACTTTTCCCAAAGTTACCTAATCTCTTGAAGCGTGACTGCTGAGGCCTCAAGGAGGGTTCTGCCTACTACTCTGGCCCGAATGGGCTTTGTCATCTTCTTCGAAAATCCTACATTTATTCACCAGTACTGAGAAACTTCTAATTTCTTGGTATCTACAAGCTCTTTTAATGTCCGATCGCAGTCCGTTCTCGAATTTGAGGCATTTGGAGCTCTCGGTCCCGGGTTGTTGGAAGGGTGGATAAAACAGACACAACTCTTCAAATTTGGCTGCATATTCTTCTACAGACATGGAACCCTGTTTCAGCTCCATAAACTCCAATTCCTTCCGACTCCTTACTGTGTCGGGGAAGTACTTCTCTAAGAAGCATGTCTTGAAATTTTCCCAGGTCAGCTGGGTATCATCGTCAGTCAGTCGGTTTTTGGCTATCTTCCACCAGTTCTCTGCTTCGTCCCTCAGCATGTACACCGTGCACTCCACCTTCTGGGCCTCGATGCAATGAAGACCCCCAAAAATCCTTTCTAACTCTTGAGTCCATTTGTAAGCTGCCTCGGGGTTACATCTGTGTTTGAATATGTATACAGGTTCAAGGATAATCAAAGATTTTGATAATGACAAGCACTCTTGAAGAAATCTGTGCAAAAACAAAGATATGGAATCAGGTGCTGAGTAACAGCGAAGCTAATCGATTAGGTCACTTATTCTAATCGATTAGGAGCATTCTGTTTTGGAAGAAACTGCATCAGGATGTAAGCTAATCGATTATGGAAATGAAGCCAATCGATTATGAACTCACTGGAATTAAGATAATCGATTACACACTTGAAGCTAATCGATTACAACTATAAAAATGGGATTAAATGCATCAGGTATGATGTCTAATCGATTAAGGAAGCTATACAATCGATTAGGAAGCCACTGGAATTAAGGTAATCGATTACAAGCCATGCTAATCGATTAGGAAGCTGTAAAATCAAATTAAATGCATCAGGTACAGATGCTAATCGATTACAAGAAATGAAATAATCGATTATGGACTCTCTGACTTGAAGCTAATCGATTACAACGCGAGGGTGTAATCGATTACACTAGTGGAAAAACATACTTAAGTGGGAAACCAGCTCATGTCTCCACCATTCTTCAAAATTCCACTAAGTGCAACGGCTAGGAAGAAGAAGGGCACACCTCAACACCTCAATTAGCTCTATAAATTGAAGAGAAACACAAGCACAAAGACACACCAAGAAGCTACAAATCCTTTATTCTATTTTGTGCTTTGTAAGCCCTATTTCTTGTATCTTGAATTTCATTTGTATATCCTCTCATCTTGAGAGATTAGAAAGTTTGTGAGCTATCATTGTCTATTCACTCTATTAAGAGAGTTATTCACTTGTAAACACTTCATAAACACCAAAGATTTTCACTCTAGGTTGAGTGGTCACAAAGGTTGGGGTTCAACCTTTGGGTATTGAGAGTTTGAGAGATTGGGTGGGTTGCCCTAGTGCTAGTGAGGATTGAGTTCTTGAGTGTGGGACACTAGGAAGCTGCAATTGCTCATAGCTTGTATCTCTAAACTTCAAAAGTGGAAATCCTCTAAGTGGGTTGCTTAGAGGTGAGACGTACACCGGTTTGGGTAGAACTCGTTACATCGGTTTGCAAGCTTCTCTTCCTTACTCTTTACTTTCATATACTGTATATTGATTGATTGGTATTGATTGCTTGTGAAGTTCATACTTGAATTTGCTTAATTTGTTATACTTCAAAAGCTGCCTACCAAGTGTTTGCTAAATTGCCTCAGCAATATTTTCCATTGTAGTGCTTTGCATATTTTCCTTTACTTAATTTCACTTGCATATTCTCATAAACTTGGTTATAAAAATCAATTTCAAAAGCATTCCAAACAAAAGTTTTATAACTCAATTCACCCCCCCTCTTGAGTATTGAGGCCACTTGAACAACAACGTCCTCCTTGAAACTCACTCGGCTTCCTCTTCAGGAAGCGATCCAACACTTGGCCATCTTCAGCTCGAGGCTATCCCTGCCTCTCAAACACGTCTGCAAAGCGTTGGAATGCCGTGGCTATGGCTTCCATACTCTGACGATTCACCATGACTTATCCTGAAATTCACACCCCTTTCAAGGATAAGTTTACAAAGTTACTCACTACCGATCAGATCTCAGCCCAACATTCAGTAACTTTAGCACATTATACCATTTTTATATGTTATACAATCAGTCGGACCAGGAGGAAAACGACCTCCTATCCACAAATTAATATTACAATATCAATCAGGTTCAACAAATATCACAATAATGATGACCACTCAGTCACAATGCACACGACCGCTTACACTCGGTAAGCATACCTTGGCCTTGGACCTTTCGGTCTGCTCTAATACCAAAATGAAACACCCTAATTTAATAAATAAATAATTAACAAAATAGAGGAAATTTTTTTTTTCATAATTAAACCAGAACAATCGGGCACAAAGAAATAAGGAAAAGAAGGCAAGAGGAATAAAACCGACTCAAGGAGGCTGCCAGCGGAAGAAGCAAAACGCTCGGGCGGATCACACAACCACGCATACTCGCTACAGAGAGAACTACACTCGACACTCGCTCACTCCACTCGGCATTCCCGCACTCGGATTTCAGCGCCTGGTCCACTCGGAAGGGTCCACTCTCTATTCACTCGGATCGGCCCTTATACATACCAGCCTCATTCAGAAAACATAGCACATGCCATGACTTCATTCAATCGGGACACATGTACGAACAACTCGGAAATGATTCCCATCGCCACTCACTCGGAATCTATGAAGACTTCTCACTCGGAATAACTTTCACTTCCTTTTTACCATTCAGATATTTCGCTTATTCTTTTCACTCGGTAACCATAACCTTTCCTACTCTAGTTATTCTTACTAAGTCATGACTCACTCAGATTCCCTTGCTACTAATAATTTCCTACCATGGGGTCCACTTAGAGCCTTAGGTGTTGCCTTTCTATCGGGAAACCTTCACTCGGCGGATTCTCACTCAGAAATTATGAATTACTCTATACTCGGAAAATCCTAACAGTTATCACTCGGAAAATATCTAGATCAATCCTTACTCAGTGTTCCGCGCTGTCTTATTCACTCATTCTCACTCGGTATCACACTGTCTTATTCACTCGGGATTACCTAGACTTCTCTTCACTCGGAGGGAATCACTAACTCTCTTCCCACATCACACTCGGCTCTATTTCGACTTATAGTTATACTGACCTCTCACACACAACAAGTACGCGTACATAGATTACTTGGATCTTCATGCACAGTATAGGATTTCATGCAACATAGTAGATATAAATAATTATAGGCACAAAATCATGTCTTCTACCCCAGAGGGTTCAGGTTCTAATAAAAGGGACTAAGGCTAAAACATGAGCCGGCCAAGGCTTAACAAAACACATAGGCAGTATATACATAACATCTATTTTCCCATAGCGCACAAGCATTTCACTCAGAATTCAGCTCCTCCTCCACTCGTCATCCCGAGAGACATTCACTGAAAAATTTGCCATAGTAGGGGTGAGCTTATGCATTTAAAATGACTGTTAGTGACTCGGCATCAGCATCTATACTTGCCCTCACGTTCACTCGGGTTGCATACAATTTGGATTTCAACCATGCAGAATATAATGCTTTTAAAGACATGCAATTACATACATATTACAAATATTCATTTCCTGTCATACGAAATATGCATCAACTCACTCGAAATTCACTCGTATCACTCCGAACCATCCCACTCGTCCTATCCTAAACAATATTTCATCTACAAGCATACCTACGGATCCGACTAAGCAATGATCTTCAGTTACAGGTTCCCTTACTGGCCTCTCATCCTTTAGCCCTTCCCGCGTGGTACCGGCCTCCCATTGACGTCTTGAGACTTAACTCTAGCTCCTACGGCTACCACGGGCTCTCACAGGATCTAGCCAAGGGTCTGCACCTGGAGATCATTTTGTTGGGACTCCTGACCTTCCACGGGTCATCCCATTCCCTGTACATACAACCTATATGCGTCAACCACGAGTACCCTCAACTATTCGACTCACTCCTAGCAACCATTAGCGTCACTCTCGAGCCCACATATCTTCCACATTCAATCATTCATCATACCATCATACACAGCACTCACACAGTTAATGCATGCAATATCTCAAGGAACCAGTCAACAATCAAGCACACATATTCTTTCGGTATCAACAACAATGAGAACATGCGTCACAGGTGTTTATATATAATCAACTATCAGACTTCAACACAACAACCCTGAATACATGCATGCAAGTGTATAACCATAATCAGGACTCTGCAATCACACACATGGCAGTCAAGGATTCACAATCATGCATTGCCCACAATTATCACAAACACATTCATATGCATGCACAGTAATACGTTTATCCGGTGCCGTCCTTCGACCATGCATTTGACATGCAAACGCCCCTTACCTTCTGAAAGGACTCGAGAAGCTCTTCCTCTCTCCGACGTTTGGTCTGACGCCCTTTCTGCCTCGTCCAGCCCCCTTCGCACAGTCGTACTCTGCAATCGGCTCGGGGATGGGGAGTTGTTCTTCCTCTGCTCCAATGATCGTCCTTCACCCGTCGAAGGGGACTCTGACCCTTCTGCAGCACCGTCGCCGTGGGTCTCCCGAAATGAAGAACAAGGACAGGGGAGAAGAAAAGAGGACGAAGAATGAAGAAAGAAGAAAAGAGAGGGTGAAGTAGTAAGGAAGGATGAATATCCACGGTGATACTGGATATATGTACATGCGTGCGAAGAGAGGGAGAGCGGGGTGGGAAAACGTGAATCGTAGTCCCACTCACGCGACTCGCCAATCATAAGCAGCCACCTTTTACCAACTAAGCATAGTTAATTTGTCATTATTTCTTAAGTTAAGTTGATTTTAGTTAACAATTAATTTCCTACTTGAAATCAAAATTGGGATGTTACAACACAGCTGCTCCTCACCCTGAATATCTGGATCTTTAGAGGTGGTATCAGTGTCCGTGGTCCTCCTCTGTCTCTTCAGACCAGTAATAGGAATAGACTTTTTTGGTGCCATCTGCAAAAAGAAAAAACACACAAAAATTCAAACTACAAATTACCAACATAAATCATGCATATTTTTTGTTTTTATATTTAAACATCAAGAATAAAATTCATACAAAATTTAAACACAACATAAAATTTTAATCAAAACAAAATATTTACAAAGCATCAAAACAACATATTTTTGAATTTTATAATTTCAACAAAATAAATTATGCAAAACAAAAATTAAACATACATATTTTTAGATTTTTAAAAGTATAATATACACAATATGTAATTTTACATATAAAATAAGAAAATTACACTACACACATATTTACAAAATTTTAACAAATTTATTTATTTTTAGGCAAGAAAGTATAACAAACATACAATTTAAGAAATTTTATTAATTTAAAAGAAAAACAAACAACCAAACAAAATAAAAATTTTTATTTTTTTATTTTTCAAAAACAACAGAAAATAATATATATATTAAACAGAAAATAAAACACAAAAATTAACAAAAATCCAAAACAGGGGCTGACGCTACGCGTGGGTGGGACGCTACACGTCAGCCCTATTCTACCCACGCTACGCGTCAGTGTGTGGGCTCGCAGAACAGAAACTACAAAAACAGGGGTTGCGCGACAGCAACCCTTTCAAACCACATTCAATCCATTCATTTCCCTACTTTAACAGCAATCAATCCAGTGGTCTTCCATCCTAATCCTATCCGCATGCATTTCTAGAAATTGAAATTAAAAATTGAAGAGAAAAGGATTAGAAAAATTACTTGATATCCTTGAGAAAATAGGAGAATACAGAGGTTTGGAGTTTTAGAAGTGGTTAGGGTTTTGGAAAATAGGGTTTCTGAAGAAAGTGAATGTGGAGACAAAATATGTTTTTAATATTTTAGTTCTGGGCCTCTATTTCAGGGGTCCAGTTTTAAAAACTAAACGCTGGTCTTGACGCTACGCGTGGTAGGGACACTACGCGTCAGGTTAAAAATTTAGAATCCACGTTATGCGTCAGTGTGGCGCTACGCGTGAGCTTTTGTTTTTCATTTTTTTAATTTTCAATTTTCAAAAATCCTTTTCTTTTAATTTTAAAACTTTTTTTATTTTCAAAATCAAATTTCTAAACTAAAATTTGAAAAACACATAATATATTTTTAAAATAAGTTAAAAATAAAAAGAAATAATAGGTTACCTCTCATTGAGCGCTTGATTTACTATCTCTAGCTTGACATCCTGCACATCACAAATCAGTTAAATAACAAATAGTAGTGAGTTTGTTGATCTCACAACCCAGATATGGTTTCAATCTTTGCCCATTAACCATCCAACTTCTTTTGGAAGTTGGATCTTCAATTTCAACTGCTCCATAAGATTTAACTTCCTTAATTACAAATAGGCCTGACCATTTAGATTTTATTTACTAGGAAACAGTCTTAATCTTGAATTAAACAATAAAACTTACTGACCAGGTTTGAAGTGTCTATTTTGATTTTCTTGTCATGGTAAGCTTTAACCTTATTTTTGTAACTTCTAGATGATTCATAAGCATTGTTTCTCATTTCCTCTAACTCAAGTAACTGCAACTTTCTTTTGTCAGCTGTCGCATTTGGATCAAAGTTGAGGAATCTTAAGGCCCAATATGCTTTATGTTCCATCTTTACTGGAAGGTGACAAGCTTTTCCATAGACCATTTGGAAAGGAGAAAGGCCAATAAGAGTATTAAATGTAGTTCTATATGCCCAGAGTGCATCATCAAGCTTTTGTGACCAATCTTTTTTGGAGGAAGACACAGTCTTTTCCAAAATTCTTTTTCACTTCACGATTGGAAATCTCTGCCTGTCCATTGGTTTATGGATGATATGCTATGGGTACTTTATGTCTCACTCCATAGTGTTGTAACACTTTCTGAAGAACTTTGTTACAAAAATATGATCCTCCAACACTAATCAAGGTTCTTGGTGTTCCAAACCTGCAGAAAATGTTTTTCTTCAAGAAATTCACTATAGTGTTGGTGTTAGCATTAGGTGAAGTGATCGCTTCTACCCATTTTGAAACATAATCAACTGCCAAAAGGATATATTGATTGAATTAAGAATAAGGGAATGGTCCCAAGAAATCAATACCCTAACAATCAAATACCTCAACTTCCTGAATGTTTGTGAGAGGCATTTCTTGCCTTCTATTAACATTACCTGTTCTTTGGCAGTTATCACAAGCTTGTGCAAATGAGTGAGAATCTTTAAAAATGGAGGGCCAATACAAACTTGATTGAAGAATTTTTGCAGCAGTTCTCTCACCATTAAAATGTCCTCCATAAGGTGATTTGTGACAATGCCACACATATCTTTCTTTTCCCAATCAGGTACACAACGACGTAACAAATTATCCACACCAATCTTGAATAGATGAGGGTCATCCCAAACAAAGTATTTTGCATCTTTTAAAAAAAAATTTCTTTGCTGCCAAGTTAAATCATTTAGAAGAATTCCTGCTGCTTTAAAATTGGCCATATCAGCAAACCATGGCCGTTTTGTTATTTCAAAAAGTTTTTCATCAGGAAATTCTTCCAAGATGTCTTTTTCTTTGGCAGTAACCTCATCATTCATCGGTCTAGAAAGATGGTCAGCGACCATATTTTCACTATCCTTTTTATCTTTGATTTCAAGATCATATTCTTGAAGGAGCAGAATACATCAAATTAACTGAGGTTTAGAATCAGTTTTGGTCAAAAGGTACTTGATTGCAGTATGATCAGTAAAAACAAATTTTTTTGATCCAATCAAGTATGATCTAAATTTTTTTAAGGCATACACTATGGCTAGTAATTCTTTTTCAGTAGTTGCATAATTTATTTGATTTTCTTTTAAAACTTTACTAGCATAGTGTATAACCCTAAACTTTTTCATATCTTTGACCTAAAACTGCTCCCACAACATAATCACTTGCATCGTACATAAGTTCAAAGGGTAAGTTCCAATTAGGAGTGTAACATCCTGGATTTTTAAATAAAATAAATTTATTGGATGATGATAATTGATTGTTTATGGTCAAATAATTATAGGAGATGTTGTTAGACATTAGAGGTGAATTATCGGTAAACTAAGATTTACCGGAACCGGGTGAATTAACAGATAATGTGGGACCCACTTGACTTAATTAGATGTTTGATGGGTCTAGAATGTTTGGAAAATTATTATGGTTAAGGTGATATAGTTGGAATAAATTTTAGTGCTAAGGAGATAATTAATTAGACTCGACGTATGATAATAAACGGGAAAAACACGAGTCAAATGGAATTAAAAGAAAATATAAATCCCCACCTTCTCCTTTCCACTTAACCGTAGCATCTTTTTCTCTCTCTTTTGGCCCTTTTACCCATTGGACAATAAGAGATTATTAACCATTGGTAAAAGCAACTTGATGCACTCTTTTACCCATTGGGTAATACCCAATTGACACTAAAATTCCTCTATCTTTCTCCTTATCACCGTGGGGTGCTTTCTCCCTCCATTCACTCTTCATTTCTCTTCTTCTTCATTTTCCATTCGTCCCAAAACCGTCCCACACTCCTTCTTCTTCTACCTCTTACTAAAATCAAGAGTTGAGTTTAGAAATGTGAGGCGTCTATGGAGCTTGGGAACTTGCATTTGGTCATCTCCCTCTTCCTCACTTCATTTTCGTTTTGGGGGAGCCTAAGCTTGAGGTAAAGATTTCTTACCTCCACCTTGTTTTATTTATGGTTTTGGGTTGTTAAGTTGAAGATGGTGATGTTAGAAAACTTGCATGTGGGTGGAAATAGAAACCCTAGGCTTGAATGTTTGAAAAAGGAACCCTAAGTATTAATAATTTAGGGATTTTGACCCACTTGATGATTTTGATGATTTTGGTACCTTGGAATGATGTTATACATAGAAATGAATATTTGAAGAATAGGAGTTGAATATTGATGTGATAAAATGGTGAACTAAGTCATGAGTCACAAATGAAGATATATGCATGTATATAGGTATGTTGATTTGAGGGATTAATCTTAAGTGTTAATGTTGTTGGATTTGTTTAACCCTTAAGACTTGGAGAATCTTAGCTTTGGGGAAAGGAATTCCTGAAGCCTAACATGGGTATATGGAATTGGAGCTTAGACAAGTCTAGGACTTGATCATAAGTTAAGAGAAGTGATGTTTTGTGATGATTTATTGATTACATGTGTATGTGTAATTATGGATAGGATTGTATTCCGGACGATGATGCATAATGATCAAAGCAATCGGAGCGTTGGAATTTCGATTTCTTCTCTCGAGGTAGGAGAGGAGTTTACATTTCAAATCGCATGAGTGAATTCATTGTTAATTATGTATATGTTGAATTCATGCAATGCCTTGCCATGAATGACTTATAATATTAATTTGATGAAGTGATGAATGATGGCTTGGCTTATGTTGGTTGTTATGAAAATGTATGTGTATATATGATGTTGATAATAAGTGTTTGATGGTCCCTTGGTTGGACATAAATTAGATGAGTATGAAAATCTATAAATTGATGAATCATATAAATTGTAAAAGATTGTTTTGAAGAGATCGTGTGGAAAGGTGAATGAGGGAGTGATGTGGGTTATAGTTAAAACCTTTTCCCTTGAAAAAATTAAATAAGTAAGAGTGATTGATGAGGTGGAATGAGGATTTTCCGAGTATGAATGGGTAGAGAGAGTTATATATGTCTCAGGTGATGTGTATGATGTGTTAGAGGTGATTCAGTCGACATAGAATGAGATTTCAAGTGTTAGATTGTGAGAATCTTCATTAATGCATAAGTCCTGGTAGTCCCGCTCAAGCGAGATAGGATCTCGCCCAAGCGAGAGTCCCCTGCTTCAGAGAATTAGCTTCTGGACCAATCTCGCACAAGCGAGCTAGCCTTCCGCTCAAGCGAGACGAGTGAGTGGTGAATGGGTGAGGTACTGGACGAATTCTGTCCGAGCTGGAGTCTTAATAACTTCATGAGGTGGTGAATTTTTGAGTGAAATCCCGAGCGAGCTATGTCCGAGACGAGACCTCCCGAGTGGAATATTGTGTGAGCCGTTCCGAGTGAGGCTATAGCCATTGGGCCTTTTTCCGAGTGGTGAAGGCTTAAAAGGAATCCGAGAGAAATGTGTTCTGAGAGAAATCCATTTTAATAAACCTATTCCGAGTGGGATCTTAGCGAGAGAATTCCCCAAGTAATGATAGGTCTAATTATTCTCGAGTGGAAAATCCTGATTGAACCTCTCCTGAGGGGAGAGTGATTGTGATGGTTCTGATTGAGATATTCTAGGAGTCCTCTTCCGAGTGAGTAAAGTTATATATTCCGAGTGGAAAAGATTTAAATAGGTCCGAGTGAGACAGCATAGTGAATTCCTCCGAGTGATGAGAGGTCAGAGTAATTCCGAATGGAACTTGATGGTGGAGTCCGAGTGTGCAATTCCGAGTGGGATGGCACCTATGGGGGTATACGGTGTGAGTTTGTCCAGAAGTACTCTGGAATAACTTCACCCGTGTGTAATAGAAGGGGAGTCGATTTGGAATAAACTGCCGAGTGAAAGACTAATTGATGACTCAGATTTGGAATGAATTTACCGAGTGGAAGACTGAGTGAGAGAGGACTCGGTCTGGACTGATCTTGCCGAGTGAAGGACTGAGTGAGTGATGGGTCGGTCTGGATTGTCTTGCTGAGTGGAAAACCTAAGTGCTTTGAGCCGGTTTCAGGGAAATTCTGCCGAGTGGAAACCTGAATGTTGGGAGTCGGTTTTGATTGATTTTACCGAGTGGACAACCGAGTGAGATGAGTCGTTTTGAATGAATTGCAGAGTGAAAACTGAGTGTTGGTAAGGACGACCCCTGGTCGGGTTTCGCTTAAGCGAGTAGGCGCCTGGCTCAAGCGAGTGTTAGAGGAATTGGTTACTGGATAATGCTCGCTTGAGCGAGTGACCGAGTGTGATGGTGCTTCGCTCGAGCGAGTGCGCGTGAAAACGCTACTGGATGTTTTTCGCTTACACGAAAGGGAGTTGTAACACCCTAAATTCTAATTAAATAAATAAAACCAACAGGGAAATTTTTCCGAATTATCGAGTTAGCAAAGTCTGTATAATCCGCCCCAAATCAAATAACCCGATGCAACAAGAAGGAGGAGGGAACGGAAAGCAAGGGAAGACAAGGGCCAAACAAAAGCCCTACAGCAGAGCCCATCAATGCTCGAGCGAACCCAAAGGAAATAACGTACACTCGCTCGGTATCAAGACAATCGTCCACTCGGTAAAGGCCTATTTCACTCGGAATTCATTCTTAAGTCTACTCGGATTTCATTCCTAAATCCACTCGGTAAAGGGGACTCCCTGCACTCGATCCCAGACTTGCACCCCCATAACTTAGTTCTCTATTTTGTCCATCATGCCACACAACAGTTCACTCGGGAAACGAAGGCTGTTCCACTCGGAAACCAGGGGTATCCTCACTCAGACTACTTCTCAATTATCTACCCCTCGGTATTTCCCTCGTCTCTAGCTCGGCAAGTAGAGTCCTTCCTACCCCACTGCTCGCGCTAACTTAACCTCCCTTCAAGGGCTCCATAGCTTTCTACCATTTCTCTATACGGCTTACAATTAGAATCGGATGGATTACCCTCTAGTCGGAAAACACTCTCTCGGCTAGTCCTTATTCGAAGGCATGATTAGGCTATTCTACTCTGAATCGTAACAGCTTATCAATTGGGAATCTACTGCGTCAATCCCCATTCGGAGTGGTATGCCCTCATCCCCTTGGAACACCTAAAGCTTTCCTCACCCGGCAACAGGATCATAAATTCACTCTCTAGATCATATCTTGACTCCCTTCATACTAAGTCTTTCCATTCCTACACACTCGGGTGAACATGAACATATATACCAATCAAACATCACGCATAGAATGGATTTCAACATACAACATGGCATAAACATAACCATATACATATGAGAGTGTATATCAATATTTACAAACACATTGCCATGTTTCCCAGCCCCAAGGGATTCTGTTCTATTCTAAAAGATTAACATCAGATACGAGTCGGCCAAGGCATAATCAAAACATTATACACAGCATCTACATAAATATATATAGTTCCTTGGTGCACAGCTAATCCGCTCAGTAAGTAGCTACACTTTACTTGTAGTTCCGAGGAATGTTCACTGAAAATATTGCCACAGCAGGGGTGAGCTTTTACATTTAAAATAACAGTTAGTGACTTGGGAACCCGTACGCTTTCCATCACACCACATCACATTTCAAACAATCATAACATTAACTAACCTCTAGTTTATCTACTCGTAACAGTGCCATGCAATCAGAATTCATTCATGCAATATTCCATTATACAGATTATATCATTTCCGACTTACACTATACACATGCAACACAATAAATTCATCATAGCACAAGAGTATACATACATATACATATCCATTCAGTACACACCAGTCTACTACAGTCGGATCTGACCCCCACTTGATTAATTTTTACGTTA
The DNA here is from genome assembly GCA_037962975.1 of Clitoria ternatea. Taxonomy (NCBI): domain Eukaryota; kingdom Viridiplantae; phylum Streptophyta; class Magnoliopsida; order Fabales; family Fabaceae; genus Clitoria; species Clitoria ternatea. Next base: position 82,470,959 of record CM075672.1, read on the forward strand.
CAACAAAGGCTCCAAGCCTTTTTCCTCCAGCTCCAAGCTGGTTCGGCCATTTTACTGGTACCAAACCATTTGCCCTCACATGTAACACAATCGCTCCAAGCGACCACGGCAGTGTTACGGGCAGCCCCGAGTCCAACCCGGTGGCTTGCTTGAGTCCAACTCAAGACTTTAAGCGTCCAACGCTAGTGCACTCGGCACTGCCTCAAGTCCAACTCAAGGTCTTTTAATTACATTCTTTTGTGTGTATGTCTGCCAATACAATATTACTTCTCCTTTCATTTATCATAACCACACTCTGCATGCAATTCAATCATCATCTCATAACAACACAGACTCATTTTCAACACTCGTATGCAAGGCAACATAGGGTAGCAATCAGGATCTACTCATCATCCCATGAACAGAGCACTTAGAAGTCACACAATATGTCTCCACTTCACACATGCACATGTAAATATTTAACTAGAGTCAGTATGGCAGTTTGAAGAGTATACACTGCATTCATACACGGTCTCATAACACACACATGCATCCACATCCCAACAGTGTATCTCATAAACACATATATCAATTATAAGCTAACTACCATCGGATTCAGACATAGCATGCCTCGATATACAAAGCTATCTATCAAACATACATTTCATCACAAATACCCTTAAGTACATATGCATGCATAATAAACCACTCGGAACCCATTCACAAGCTATGCATTTGAAATGGAAAGCGCCCCCTACCTACTGAAGGAAGTTCGAGGGGTTCCTCTGTTTCTCGAGGCTGGTCCGATTGCCTCGCCCAGGCTTACGCTTGTTCTGGCTTCCTTGGTCGATGTCGCACCGTGAAACAGGGGCTGTTCGTCTTTTTGGCCGAACGAACTCCAAGTCTTTGCAGTATCGTCGTCGAGCGTTCTCAAGAACAAAACAGTAAATAGGGGGAGGAAGAAGAAGAACAAAAGGGAAGAGAGAGTGTACGAGGAGAGAAAAGAAGAGAAGAGAAGAAGTCTAACGAAGATGCATAACTCCAGTGATCAAAGGCACATATATAAGCATATGTGTGCACGAGGAAGGGAAGGAGAGTGGGATGGGAAAACATGAATTGCAGTCCCACTCACGTGACTCCCAATCGGAAGCAGCCACCTCTTACCAACTAAGCTTAATTAGTTTGTCACTATTTCTTAGATTAAGTTAACAATCAATTTTCCTGCTTTGAAATCAAAATCTTAATGGTTTATTTTCATTCGGTATTCAACTTTCAAAACTGGGATGTTACAGTTCTCCCGCTCTCAAAAGAATTTCGTGCCCGAAATTCACTCGGTGACTCACCTTGGTAAACAACTCGGGGTACTGCTGCCTCATGGCGTCTTCGCGTTCCCAGTACAAGAAGTAGTCCCGCCTTGCTGCCACTCCACTTCAACCAGTGGTACGTCCCTGTTCCGCAGACGCTTTACCGATCGGTCCATGATTCTAACCGGTATAGTTACAGTGGTCAGGTCCTCCTTAATCTCCACTTCATCATCTGGCATCGAATGGGTGGGGTCATGTAGACATTTTCTTAGTTGTGACACATGAAACACGTTATGCAATCGGGATAAGTGAGTCGGTAGTGCTATCCGGTACACCATAGAGCCGACTCGTTCCAACACCTCATAAGGCCCAATGTATCGGGGGCTCAACTTTCCGCTCTTCAAGGCTCGCCCGACTCCTTTACTTGATGAAGTCTTCAAAAACACTCTGTCTCCGACTGAAAACTCTAATGGGTTGGTTCATTTGTCATGGAAGCTCTTCTGCGTATCCTGAGACGCCTTCATCTTTTCTCTTATCATTCGGATCTGTTCTGATGTTTGCCTCACAATTTCCGGTCCTAGCAGTAAATTTTCACCCGTTTTCGACCAGCAGAGTGGGGTCCGGCATCTTCGACCATATAGTGCTTCGTAGGGTGCCATACCGATACTGTTGTGGTGGCTATTGTTGTACGTAAACTCGATCAGGGGAAGGTACCGCTCCCAATCTCCACCGTGCTCCAACACACACGCCCTTAGCAAGTCCTCCAGGCTTTGAATCATTCGCTCGGATTGCCCATCCGATTGTGGGTGGTAGGCAGAACTTAGCCAAAGCTTCGTACCCAATTCTTGGTGCAGACTGGTCCAAAATCGGGACGTGAATCTAGGATCCCTGTCCGATACGATAGAAGTCGGTATACCATGCAGCCGGATAACTTTGTGAATGTAAATCCGAGCTAACTTATGCAACGGGTACTTCATATTCACAGGTAAGAAGTGTGCACTCTTCGTCAGTCGGTCAACAATGACCCAAATCGCATCATGGCCCGCACGGTTTTTTTGGCAATCCCATGACAAAGTCCATGGCAATTGAGTCCCATTTCCACACGGGAATATCCAGGGGTTGCAATGCACCATACGGCTTCTGGTGCTCCACTTTCGATTTCTGACAGGTAATACACCGAGCCACGTATTCTGCCACATTCCTCTTTAATCCGGGCCACCAGAATTGTGTTCTTAGATCCTTCGTGGTACCCGAGTGGATACTAAGCAGACTCTTGTGAGCCTCATCAAGTACCATTCTTCTCAATTCTCCTTCACCCGGTACGTATATTCTGTTTTTCACTCAGAAAATTCCATCCGATCCCTCGGTCAAGGACAAGTCCTTCCCTTTGGCCTGAGTTTCCTTCATCTCAGCCAAGTAGAAGTCTGACTGTTGTTGTTCATATACAGATTTTAGGAATTCACTAGCAATCCTTAGTGTACCGATTGTTATTTTCCGAGAAGAGGGGATGTCAACATGCAAGTTCATGTCTCGGAACTGTTCCAATAACTCCACCTCCTTCACCATCATTACTGCTATATGAAGGGATTTCTGACTCAACGCGTCGGCAACAACGTTTGCCTTACCCGGATGGTATTTTAGCTCGAAATCATAATCTCTTAAAAATTCCATCCATCTCCTCTGCCTCATGTTCAGCTCCTTTTGGTCAAATAAATATTTGAGGCTCTTGTGGTCGCTGTAAACTTCAAATTTAGAACCGTACAGGTAATGCCTCCATATTTTCAATGCGAAAACCACAGCTGCCAGCTCTAAATCATGGGTCAGGTAATGCTGTTCGTGAGGTCTCAATTACTGAGAGGCATACGCTATCACTCGGTCATTCTGCATTAGCACACATCCCAATCCGAGTCCTAACGCGTCACAATAAACCATGAAGCTCTCTTGCAAATTAGGTAACGCCAACACTGGAGCAGTCGTTAACTTATCCTTCAGCTCTCAGAAACTGCTCTCGCACTCAGGACTCCATACGAAGGGAATATTTTTCTGAGTCAATTTAGTCAGTGGCTAGGCCATCTTAGAAAAACCCTCAATGAACCTTCTATAATAACTGGCCAGGCCCGTAAAGCTTCTTATCTCCGAGACCGACTTGGGTCTCTCCCATGCCATTATAGCTGCCACCTTCGAGGGGTCCACCGAGACACCTTCCTCTGAAATCACATGTCTGAGGAAGTGGATCTTATCCATCCAGAAATCGTATTTCGAAAGCTTTGCAAACAACTGTTTCTCCTTCAACACTTGAAGTACCGCACGGAGGTGTTCTTCATGCTCCTCAGGGGTCTTGGAATAGATTAGGATATCATCAATGAAAACTACTACGAATCGGTCAAGATGTGGGTGAAATATGCTGTTCATGTAATTCATGAAAACAGCAAGGGCGTTTGTCACACCAAACGGCATCACTACATACTCGTAGTGACCATACCAAGTCCTAAAGGCAATCTTTGGAATATCTGATTCCTTCACCTGGATTTGGTTGTATCCCGATCGTAGGTCAATTTTCGAGAAAACTGAGGCTCCATGCAGTTGGTCAATCAAGTCATCAATCCTGGGTAACGGGTACCGATTCTTAATCGTGAGTTTGTTTAGCTGTCGGTAATCTATACAAAGTCTCATGCTGCCATCCTTCTTCTTAACAAGCAGCACCAGTGCACCCCAAGGTGACACACTCGGCCTAATGAATTGTTTTCCGAGCAACTCATCTACCTGCTTCTTCAACTCGGCCAATTCGATTGGGGACATTCTATAAGGTGCACTGGAGACTGGCTCGGCTCTAGCAATCAGGTCTATAGAGAATTCGACTTCTCTACTCAGAGGGACGCCCGGCACATCCTCCGGAAACACCTATGGGAATTCACAGACAGTCGAAATCTCGTTCACTCGGACTCTACTCTCGCCCTCGGTTAAACAAAGCATCATAAACAGTTGAGCTGTACCTTGTGCCGTGTAATCTTCATTGTTCTGCCTCGGGAAGATTATCCTCTGGTTCCTGCAATCCACTAGCACCTTGTTGGCTGAAAGCCAGTCTATGCCGAGTACAATGTCGATGTCCTTCAGAGGCACGCACACCAGGTCGAAGGTAAAACTCCGATCGCACAACACAAACGTTACATCTTTGCACATTGATGATGTCAACACCTTAGTGCCAGTCGGATTGGCCACTTCCAAGGTCCGATCCATACACACAGTCGGCAACTTTAAATGTCTCACACACTCATCAGCTATAAAAGAATGGGTGGCTCCCGAATCGAAAACTACATTAAGGGTATATTTACCAAGTGAACACTTACATTGTACCAAATCATTCGCTTGCACAACATCCGCGTTGATGGCGTAGACTCTTCCCACTGCCGGTTGGTCGGTATTTCTCCCTCGGTTACTTGTAGTAGCCATCATGTTGCTCCTTGCTCCATTGCCTCTACCACCATTTCCTCCACTGGTGGTTCCGCGTCCCCCCACACGGAAACCCCCACGACGTGCATGGCCATCCTCTGGTTGCAGTTGCGGACAGTCAGGGTGAACATGCCCCCTTTCGTTACAGTGAAAACATACAACATCATTTCTAGTATCACATTCCCGAGCAAAGTGGTTACCTCCGCATCTGAAACATCTACCATTTCTGGAGCACTCCCGAACCGACCCCCACGGTTTCCTCGTCCTCTGAAATTAGAGGGAGGTCCAGTACTCCTAGCGTTGCCTGACCTCTTGAAGTGTGATTGTTGAGGCCTCAAGGAGGGGTTTGCCCTGCTGCTCTGGCCCGAGTGGGCCTTGTCATCTTCTTCAAATATCCTACACTTATTCACCAATGCAGGAAAACTCCTAATCTCTTAGTATCTGCAAGCTCTCTTAATATCTGACCTCAATCCATTCTCAAATTTTAGGCACTTTGAATTCTCCGTCCCTGGTTGTTGAAAGGGTGGGTAGAATAGGCATAATTCCTCAAATCTCGTCGTGTATTCTTCCACAGTCATGGACCCCTGCTTCAATTCCATGAACTCCAGTTCCTTCCGACTCCTGATTATGTCGGGGAAGTACTTTTCTAGGAAGCATGTCTTGAAATCGTTCCAGGTCAGCTGAGTATCATCATCAGGGAACCGGTTTCTGGCTATCTTCCACCAGTTTTCTGCCTCTTCCCATAGCATGTACACTGCACACTCTACCTTCTGGGCCTCGATACAGTGAAGACCCCCAAAAATCCTTTCCATCTCCTGAGTCCATTTATAAGCTGCCTCGGGGTTACGTCCTCCCAGAAATTCTCTCAGCTTCCTCTTCAGGAAGCGGTCCAGTACTTGACCATCCTCAGTTCGAGGCTGGCCCTGCCTCTCAAACACATCTACAAAGCTTTGAACGGATATGGCTATGGCCTCCATGCTTTGACGACTCGTCATCTCTTATCCTGAAATTCACAGCCCTTTCAAGGATAAGTTTACGAAGCTACTTACTACCGATCGGATCTCAGCCTAACATTCAGTAACTTTAACACATTATACCATTTCTATATGCCATACAATCAGTCAGACCAGGAGGGAGACAACCTCCTATCCACAATTCAATACTACAATATCAATCAAGTTTCACAAATATCACAATAACGATGACCACTCGATCACAATGCACGCAACCGCTTACACTCGGTAAGCATACCTTGGCCTTAGACCTTTCGGTCTGCTCTGATACCAAAATGTAACACCTTAAATTCTAATTAAATAAATAAAACCAACAGGGAAATTTTTCCGAATTATCGAGTTAGCAAAGTCTGTATAATCCACCCCAAATCAAATAACCCGATGCAACAAGAAGGAGGAGGGAACAGAAAGCAAGGGAAGACAAGGGCCAAACAAAAGCCCTCCAGCGGAGCCCATCAACGCTCGAGCGAACCCAAAGGAAATAACGTACACTCGCTCGGTATCAAGACAATCGTCCACTCGGTAAAGGCCTATTTCACTCGGAATTCATTCTTAAGTCTACTCGAATTTCATTCCTAAATCCACTCGGTAAAGGGGACTCCCTCCACTCGACCCCAGACTCGCACCCCCATAACTTAGTTCTCTATTTTGTCCATCATGCCACACAACAGTTCACTGGGGAAACGAAGGCTGTTCCACTCGGAAACCAGGGGTATCCTCACTCGGACTACTTCTTAATTATCTACCCCTCGGTATTTCCCTCATCTCTCACTCGGAAAGTATAGTCCTTCCTACCCCAGTGCTCGCGCTAACTTAACCTCCCTTCAAGGGCTCCATAGCTTTCTACCATTTCTCTATACGGCTTACACTCGGAATCGGATGGATTGCCCTCTAGTTGGAAAACACTCTCTCGGCTAGTCCTTATTCAAAGGCATGATTAGGCTATTCTACTCTGAATCGTAACAGCTTATCAATTGGGAATCTACTGCGTTAATCCCCATTCGGAGTGGTATGCCCTCATCCCCTCGGAACACCTAAAGCTTTCCTCACCCAGCAACAGGATCACAAATTCACTCTCTAGATCATATCTCGACTCCCTTCATACTAAGTCTTTCTATTCCTACACACTCGGGTGAACATGAACATATATACCAATCAAACATCACGCACAGAATGGAATTAAACATACAGCATGGCATAAACATAACCATATACATATGAGAGTGTATATCAATATTTATAAACACATTGCCATGTTTCCCAGCCCCAAGGGATTTTGTTCTATTCTAAAAGATTAACATCAGATACAAGCCGGCCAAGGCATAATCAAAACATTATACACAGCATCTACATAAATATATATAGTTCCTTGGTGCACAGCTAATCCGCTCAGTAAGTAGCTCCACTTTACTTGTAGTTCCGAGGAATGTTCACTGAAAATATTGCCACAGCAGGGGTGAGCTTTTACATTTAAAATAACAGTTAGTGACTTGGGAACCCGTACGCTTTCCATCACACCACATCACATTTCAAGCAATCATAACGTTAACTAACCTCTAGTTTATCTACTCGTAACAGTGCCATACAATCAGAATTCATTCATGCAATATTCCATTATACAGATTATATCATTTCCGACTTACACTATACACATGCAACACAATAAATTCATCATAGCACAAGAGTATACATACATATACATATCCATTCAGTATACACCAGTCTACTATAGTCAGATCCAACCCCCACTTGATTAATTTTTACGTTGCAACATAGGCTCCAAGCCTTTTTCCTCCAGCTCCAAGCTGGTTCAACCGTTTTACTGGTACCAAACCGTTTGCCCTCACATGTAACACAATCGCTCCAAGCGACCACGGCAGTGTTACGGGCAGCCCCGAGTCCAACCCGGTGGCTTGCTTGAGTCCAACTCAAGACTTTAAGCGTCCAACGCTAGTGCACTCGTCACTGCCTCAAGTCCAACTCAAGGTCTTTTAATTACATTCTTTTGTGTGTATGTCTGCCAATACAATATTACTTCTCCTTTCATTTATCATAACCACACTCTGCATGTAATTCAGTCGTCATCTCATAACAACACAGACTCATTTTCAACACTCGCATGCAAGGCAACATAGGGTAGCAATCAGGATCTACTCATCATCCCATGAACAGAGCACTCAGAAGTCACACAATATGTCTCCACCTCACGCATGCACATGTAAATATTTAACTAGTGTCAGTATGGCAGTTTGAAGAGTATGCACTGCATTCACACACGGTCTCATAACACACGCATGCATCCACATCCCAACAGTGTATCTCATAAACACATATATCAATTATAAGCTAACTACCATCGGATTCAGACATAGCATGCCTTGGTATACAAAGCTATCTATCAAACATACATTTCATCACAAATACCCTTAAGTACATATGTGGGTTATAGTTAAAACCTTTTCCCTTGAAAAAATTAAATAAGTAAGAGTGATTGATGTGGTGGAATGAGGATTTTCCAAGTATGAATGGGTAGAGAGAGTTATATATGTCTCAAGTGATGTGTATGATGTGTTGGAGGTGATTCAGTCGGCGTAGAATGAGATTTCAAGTGTTAGATTGTGAGAATCTTCATTAATGCATAAGTCCTGGTAGTCTCGCTCAAGCGAGATGGGATCTCGCCCAAGCGAGAGTCCCCTGCTTCAGAGAATTAGCTTCTGGACCAATCTCGCCCAAGCGAGCTAGCCTTCCGCTCAAGCGAGACGAGTGAGTGGTGAATGGGTGAGGTACTGGACGAATTATGTCCAAGCTGGAGTCTTAATAACTTCATGAGGTGGTGAATTTCTGAGTGAAATCCCGAGCGAGCTATGTCCGAGACGGGACCTCCCGAGTGGAATATTGTGTGAGCCGTTCCGAGTGAGGCTATAGCCATTGGGCCTTTTTCCGAGTGGTGAAGGCTTAAAAGGAATCCGAGAGAAATGTGTTTTGAGAGAAATCCATTTTAATAAACCTATTCCGAGTGGGATCTTAGCGAGAGAATTCCCCAAGTAATGATAGGTCTAATTATTCCCGAGTGGAAAATCCTAAATGAACCTCTCCTGAGGGCAGAGTGATTGTGATGGTTCTGATTGAGGTATTCTAGGAGTCCTCTTCCGAGTGAATAAAGTTATATATTCCGAGTGGAAAAGATTTAAATAGGTCCAAGTGAGACAGCTTAGTGAATTCCTCCGAGTGATGAGAGGTCAGAGTAATTCCGAATGGAACTTGATGGTGGAGTCCGAGTGTGCAATTCCGAGTGGGATGGCACCTATGGGGGTATACGGTGTGAGTTTGTCCAGAAGTACTCTGGAATAACTTCACCCGTGTGCAATAGAAGGGGAGTCGATTTGGAATAAACTGCTGAGTGAAAGACTAATTGATGACTCGGATTTGGAATGAATTTACCGAGTGGAAGACTGAGTGAGAGAGGACTCGGTCTGGACTGATCTTGCCGAGTGGAGGACTGAGTGAGTGATGGGTCGGTCTGGATTGTCTTGCTGAGTGGAAAACCTGAGTGCTTTGAGCCAGTTTCAGGGAAATTCTGCCGAGTGGAAACCTGAATGTTGGGAGTCGGTTTTGATTGATTTTACTGAGTGGACAACCGAGTGAGATGAGTCGGTTTTGAATGAATTACAGAGTGAAAACTGAGTGTTGGTAAGGACGACCCCTGGTTGGGTTTCGCTTAAGCGAGTAGGCGCCTGGCTCAAGCGAGTGTTAGAGGAATTGGTTACTGGATAATGCTCGCTTGAGCGAGTGACCGAGTGTGATGGTGCTTCGCTTGAGCGAGTGAGCGTGAAATCGTTACTGGATGTTTTTCGTTTATGCGAAAGGGAGTCGCCCAAGCGAACCTGGCCTGTCTCGCTTAAGCGGATGTGAATCTCACTTGAGCGAGTTTTCCCTAGAATTGAATTGTTCTGTTTTATTTATGGTGGCAGGCTTAGTTTAGACCCTCCTTCTTGGCATTATGAGGTAAATCTGAGACGAATATGGGGATGTATGAGAGATAACGTGATGAAGGTAAAACATGGTGGTGATTAAGGTTGATTAGTACATGGGAATTAATTAATTAGGTAATTACCACCTGAACTAAAATAATGAATTATGATGAATTTACCACCTGAGATTGAATGATGAGAGGATGATAATGAGATTGTGATGGCAGGATTATGAGATATACCATCGAATGAATTTGAAATGTATGAAGGGATAAATAAATGACATAATATGAATTATAAGTAGATAAATTAGAGAAAATGTAATATTAAATAATGTTAAATGATGAGGTTGAGCACTCTCTTGCACAAAGAGGGCATATTGATAGTGACAAATTGTTGTGTGCCATTGTGTGTGATACCAGCATAGTCTTGTATGTGTGGTATGAATTACGAAATTGAAAATGTTGTGAATGCCACACAATTATATATACATATAAAGTATACTTGAGCAATGGTAATGAATAATGAGATGAAAACCCACTAAATGAAAGTGAGGTATTATTGATGAATATTATATAATATTGTAATGCCGTTATGGTTGATTGCAAGTGTTGACTTGCGTATATGATGTGGAATGTATGTGAAATATGTTGAGATGATAATGCCACATTAAAACTTGGAAATAATGACTAAGAAACCAACAATGATGAAATCCACTGAGGTGTAAGGTGGTGTTGGTGATTATGATGATGATGTTTGATGAGTGGCATTTAGGATGCACAGAATGAGAATGCATTTGATTTTCATTGCATTGCATCCATGGCATATCATAGCCGCCGATGTTGGAACATTAGGGGAGTTCCCTCGGCCGACCCAATGGGAGGGTGGCTCAGTGCACGAGCAATTTGTTGTATCCCCTGTGACTCGATGTGTAAGTCACGAAGCCGCCCATGTATTGCTACGGGGAGCTACATGTGGCCGACCCTTGTGGGGGGTGGCTCTTGATGAGCAGGTGACCCCGGTGGTCCTTGGGATCACAGCCGCCATGATTTGATATCTGGCCGGCCCGCAACACCATATGTTGAATATGTCGTATACCATGGTCATGGTGAAAATGACCAGGTGCTGCATGATGGGCGATGCGGTTTGGTACCAGTAAAAATATGGTGAATATGTATGCATTATGATATATGTGTACACATTTTACTACTGCAGTAGGGGCATGGTATGTGATCATGCTTGAACCCACAACTTGGTGTTATTTCCCACAGTCGGATCCGCATTTATTGTTGATCATTCCATTGTGCATATGCATTAGCCATAAGAGCATTTGCATATAGCATGGAGATATGCCAGAATATGATGATGATTGATGATGATTGAGATGATGGTATGGTGTTGATGAGATGGGTAATTAATATACCGAAAGACCACATAAAAGTAATAAATGTTATGAATATACGAAATGATGTTGAATATGACGATATGTATGTGATGGCCCAAGGTAATGAAGGGCGTATTTGTTTATGATTGTTAATGATTATGTTAGCCCGTGGTGGCTTTGATGAAAGACCAGAATGGTCTATATATATGTGTTGGCCCATTGTGGCGGTGTGACAAATATGTATATGCTTGCTTTGCTATGATTTGATGAATAAGCATGAAATGAATATATATTGTTGAATTAATAATCTATGATTATTATTGATGGGTTTAGCAAAGCATACATGATGTTGATATGCATATGCACATAATTTCAATTGTATTCATATTGTCATTTGAACTGTATAACTCACTCTCCCATATGGTCTACGATTTAGTATTGATGCAGGAATGCCATGGGAAGAGGATATTTTTAAAAGTAAAGCTTTTGGAAAGGTAAATAGTAGTAACGGAATGCCTTGGCCGGTAGCATTGTAATGTAATGTGTCTTATGTATATAATGGATAGCATGATGTTGTAATTATTGATATTGATGGACGAATTGTGAATATAATTATACATTTGGATGATGTACTAATAGTGGAGATATATGAATTGAGGTTGGACTGGTTATGGTCTATTATGAATATGAACATTGATGATGTATGACGCATGACCATATAAATGAGTATATATACTTATATCTTAGGCATCGCATGCTTATGCGATTATGTAAAATGATGATGGTTGTATATTAGGCTTATGATATGCCATTGCATTCTTGCCGAGCCTTTTCTCATATCTTCATATATGGGACTAGGCGTGTGCATGGTATACACATTCTTCTTCCGCTGTAAACTATGTTATTTTTGTATACCGAATGGGCAAACTATTTCTCGATCCAGTTATAGGTTTCTAAGTCTCACTCTTTGGTTTTCTGTGATTCAGGTCTTGATGTGATCATGGTGGTGTCTTGGAAATATTTTCAAACGTAAAAAATTTATTCGCATTTTTATTAATTATGACGATTACATCGGGATTCGAGTACATAAAATCAGGGGTGTTATAAGGAGCAACAATTACAGGGGCAGAAACCAATTTTTCTTTCAAGGAATTAAAAACTTTAAGACATGCTTCATCAAACTTGAATTCAACATCTTTATTTAGAAGATTTGTTAAAGGTTTAGCAATTCTTGAAAAATCATGAATAAACCTTCTGTAGAATCCAGCATGTCCTAAAAAACTTCTAATACCTTTTACATTTACAAGAGGTGGGAGTTTAGAGATTACCTCAATTTTGGCTTGGTCTACTTCAATACCTTTAGAAGAAATTTTGTGACCGAGTACAATTCCTTCTTTCATCATTAAGTGACATTTCTCCCAATTTAGCACCAAATTTGTTTCAATACACCGCCTCAATACCGTGTCCAAGTTGGTTAGACATGATTTAAATGAATTCCCAAAGACTGAGAAATCATCCATGAAAATCTCAATGTTCTTTTCAATTAGATCTACAAAAATGGCAAACATGCATCTCTGCAAAGTAGCAGGTGTATTACATAATCTGAATGGCATCTTCCTATAAGCAAATATGCCAAAAGGACATGTAAAAGCAGTCTTTTCCTGATCAAGAGGGTCAACAGCAATTTGATTATATCCAGAATATCCATCAAGAAAACAATAGTAAGCCTCTCCAGACAATGTTTCAAGCATTTGATCCATTAAAGGTAGTGGAAAATGATCTTTTCTTATTGCTTGATTTAATTTTCTATAATCAATACACATTCTCCAACTGGTGACAGTTCTTGTTAGAATTAATTCATTTTTATCATTAACAATTACTGTCATACCACCTTTTTTTGGAACAACTTGTACAGGACTTACCCATGCACTATCAGAAATGGGATAGATAATACCTACTTTTAGCAATTTCAAAACCTCCTTCTTGGTTACCTCTTTCATGGTTGGATTGAGGTGCTTTTGAGGTTGAGCAACAGGTTTAAAATCATCCTCCAACAAAATCTTATGCATACATTATGATGGACTTATACCTTTCAGATCTTCAAGTGTCCATCCGATTGCTTCTTGATTTCTTTTTAACACTTCTACCAATTTTTCTTCTTCTGTTTCACTTAACAAATTACTAATAATTACAGGTTTTAGATTACCTTCTTTCAAAAAGATGTACTTTAGGTTGGAAGGTAGCACTTTCAACTTAGGCCTCTGGATTTCTTCAACAGGTACTTCTTGGATTTCTTCAATTTTTCTTGATTCAGGGGAAATTTCTTTCCCTTGATCAAGGTCTTCAGGATACTTGTCTACCTATTTTTCTTTTTCTTCACTCAAACATTCCATAGAGTTAGTTAATAACTTATTTAGAGGGTCAGAAATTGACATACCTTTGGATATGGAAAGGAAAACTTCGTCGAGAACATCTACCTTAAAACAGTCTTGTTTTGAGTTGGGATGTTTCCTGGCTTTTAAAACATCAAAATTCACATCTTCATCATGTACTCTTACTGCTAGTTTCCTATTATCCACATCAATGAGCACCCTAGCAGTCTTCATAAATGGTCTTCCCAGGATCAAGGGGACTTCATCATCCTCTTCCATGTCTAAAACCACAAAGTTAACTGGGAAGTAGAACTTGTCAACTTTTACAAGTACATCTTCCACAATACCGTAGGGTCTCTTGGTTGATCTATCGGCCAACTGCAGAGTCATTTTTGTTCTCTGAGGATCAATATCACCAATTCGCTTCATCATACTTAGAGGCATTAGATTAATTCTAGCCCCTAAGTCTAGCAAGGCTTCCCCAATATTTACACCTCTAATGGAGATGGGATGGTGAAACTTCCAAGGTCTTTTGACTTTTCTTGCATGTTATATTGTAAAATAGCACTGCAACCTGCTTCAAGTTCAACAATTTCCTCATTATACCTTCTTTTCTTGGTAAGCAATTCTTTCATAAACTTTGCATATGTTGGCATCTGTTCCAATGCCTCAGAAAATGGGATGTTTATGTGTAATTGCTTGAAGATTTCAAGGAATCTTTTGTATTCCTTTTCCTTATCCTTCTTTGATGGTGCATGTGGATAAGGTAGATCCTTAACTGGAGGTGTCTGACCCAAATACTAATTTTTTTGTTTTTTATTTTTTTATTTTTTTATTTTTCTTTTTCATCATTTTCTTCATTTTTTTATTTTTCTTATTTTTTTATTTTTCTTCTTTTTTTCCTCTTCTTTTTCTTTCTCTTCTTCTTCTTTTTTCTCTTTCTCTTCTTCTTCTTTTTTCTCTTTCTCTTCTTTTTTTTCTTTACAATCATTTCCTATAACTTTTCCACTTCTTGTAAAAATAGCCTTACATTGTTCCCTTGGATTTTGAGTATTTGTAGAAAAACCAGAGCTTTTCATGTCGGCAACTTCTTTTGCTAACTGTCCCAATTGCATATCTGACGCTTTACATGCGACTTAATTTGTTTGCATATATTGTAGCAATTATTGGATAGATCCCTCTATCCTAGTTAGCCTTGCATTTTGATCAAATTATGGTTGTTGTTATTTGAATTGATTGTTAGGAGGTTTGTTGGAAGGTCCAACATCTTGTTTCCAGCCAAGATTCTGATTCTGCCAACCCTGCGGGTAATTGTTAGGAAAAGAATTACCAAGATTGATAGGAAAAGTACCTAAGGGTATTCTTTGGTGAATCAAAAAATTAGCTTGTTCTTGATCACTTCCATCAGGGGCACAGTAACCACAAGGTTGTTCGCCCATGTAATACACACATTGTTTCAATTGAGCGGGTGGTGGTGATGATACTTGAGCAATTTAAAGTTTTTCCAATTGTTTGCTCGTTGCCTCCATTTGTTGTGTTAGCAATTTTTGTTGAGCTAAAACTGCATCATTTACTCCCAACTCAAGCATATCTGATTTCCTTGATGTACTAGTTCTTTCATGCTTGGCTTGATGGTCACTGGTTGATATAGACTTCATGATTGATATTGCCTCTTCAACAGTTTTGTTCATTAAAGAACCACCTGCACATGCATCTAACATCATCTTGAACTGAGGTAATAAACCATGATAAATGATTCTTACCTTCCCATCATCATCCAAATTATGGTTTGGACATTTCCTAAGAAGCACTTTAAATCTTTCCCATGCTTCACCAAGTGATTCATCGTGATTTTGTGAAAAAGAATGTATGGCAGTCATTGCTTCAAAATTTTTTGAAGGTGAATAAAATCTTTCTAAGAATTTGGTTTCAACATCAGACCAGTTTGCAAAACTACCGGGTGGACAAGATTTAAACCATTCTTTAGCTTTCCCAATCAAAGAAAAAGGAAATAATCTCTTGTAAATAGATTCTTCTTGATTGGGTTTGAAACCAATTGTGCTGCATAACTCATAAAAAATAGTTAAATATTCATATGGTTCCTTATTATTTAAACCAGCAAATTGATTATTTTGAATAATGTTTAGAGTAGTTGGTTTCATTTCTATAGCAGCAATAAGTCGTTGGTACATCCCTGAAACACAGGGTGGTCCATTGATAGCTGTAAATTGTCCCAAAGTTCTTCTTTGTTTAGCAGCCATATTTGAATTTTCAAAATTTTTAAAAGAAGATGAAGTAGAAGAAGAAGAAGTTTTTTGTTTTTTTAGATTTTAAAGCTTTAAGTTTCTTTACAAACTTCTCCATCTCAGGATCAAAGAACATATTCCCTGCAGAAGATCGAGTTTGCATAAACAAACTAAATACAGAAAGTTAGTGTAACAATGTTAAGAAAAATGAATAAATGAATGAATATAAAATTAAAAATTTAACTAAGGTAAAGATAAATGTTTTACCATGGTAATTAAAAATTTACTGTTTTACTGAATCAGTTCAATCCCCGGCAGCGGCGCCAGAAAACTTGTTAAACCTGTGGTACTGTTGGGTCTTTAATTGGCAAGCGCACAAATCGTTTGTAGTTTTCAAATTTAAATATCATTCCACTGGGATTGAAAGTTCCAGTAACTCATAGTAATTCTTATTTACTATGGTAAATTTATTAAAAGTTATTAACAAAAGAATGCTTTATAAACAATTTATACAATATTCACAGAATTTGACGATTGATTTGTTCATGTGGTAAAAAGATGGTAAACATAAAATTTATCTTAAAAAATTGAGATGTAATTCAGAATAACTCAGATACTTGAAGTAAAAACACAGATTGACAAATTATGTTGGAATTAGGATCCTCGCACTAAAATATAATGAAGTGATTACAAATATACATATTTAATTATCAAGTTCATGTCATTGCAGCTTAAAATCATTATAACCGATCCCTCGTGATATAAATTCTAAGTAGTCACTGTAAAGTCTGATCCCTCGTGAGCTTTCTCAGTAAAAACTTGCATTAAGTACTGGCCTTATGGCAACAATAATCACCAACTCTATTCCTAGTAATTGGCATATTAGGGGTATTTCAACTTTTACTTTCATTCAAACAGATTTTAATACGGCATGAATAATCATTCTCCCGTTTGACATTTACACTAATAAAACAAGTTTCAATACGCATGAAAATCATTCTCCCGTTTGACGTTCATACTAATAAAAGAATGAAATACTGACATGTACTTGAATCATAAATATGCAGAGGTCATAATTACAACATCATATAATATATTGATTCACCAAATTCCAACATAAACAATTTAGTTACACATGGTAAAAGTAAAAACAACACTTATAGAGTTTGACATTACGAGGACTTGGAAACACTTCATGATACAAGAGCTCACAATACTACACAACACTCTCAAGTATCTAGAAATCACTCTAACCTTACAAACTCACAAAAGAACACTCAAACTCGAGTGAAAGGAAAGAAAAGAAGCTATGAATTCTTAGATGGGATGCCTTAGAAGTGTGGAGAATGGCCTTATTTATAGGGCTGAGGAAGGGTCCTGATGCGTAGCGTCAGCCTGGCACGTAGCGTCAGGTTCCTGACTCAACCACCATTAAAAACGTGATTAAGTGGCCATGATTAAGATTAATTAAATCCCATAATGCCCAGACAATGGTTCCACATGTCTCCCAATTCGGCTTGGCATTTTGCTTGATTGGATTGGCCATTATTTGGCCTTTTGACTGAGTTCTTGTCCACCTGGAAATGGAGTCCACGTAGCTCTGATGCTACACGTGGCTATGATGCGTAGCGTCAGTATCAAAATTTCCCACACTACGCGTGGTGTTGATGCTACATGTCAGCTTTCTAGTTCTTCAAATTTCTCTTGATTTTCTTTGTAAAACTGGAGAAAATTGATCAAGGCAGATTATTTCCAATAGCACCCATTTATTGAATTAAAAACATTACAATTTAAACTAATTTTATTAAAATAAACACACTTTTCATTATGAAAATAACAGTAAATTTGAGGACTAACACATATTGTATTATCTTGATTTTAATTTATTTTATAGATGGCACTGAAGAAATCCACTCCTACTACTGGTCAAAAAAGGAGGAAGGGGACTAACACTACTTCCTCTGAGGACCCAGACATGCGGGAACAGGAAGAGCAGCTTGGACCTAGGGATGTCACCAGGTTCAAGACTGATGTAAAGTGGGCCAGGTTCTACCAGATCAAAGGTTTCATGTTGATCTGGGAGAGAGTACTTGACTTAGGAGCTGCTGATTACCTTAAGCTACAAGGTGATATATAGATGAGAAGGTGGGGACCACTATTTTCCCTACCTACAGAGGGAGATCCCATCTTGGTGATGGAATTTTATGCTAATGCTTATAAGACTTGGCAGGATTTGCCGAATATCAGATAAACGAGGAGCAGCTGGGTCAGAGACAGGCATATAACCTATGACACAGATATAATTAACACCCTTCTGGGTAATCCTTGGGAGCCCACCTGTAACACCCTGATTTTCCTGACTCAAATCCCGATGTAATCCATATAATTAAATAATAAAAGCACGAGTAAATTTTTCACGTTTGAAGTAATTTCTAAACACCCCAACGATTACACCAAGACTCGAACCACACAAAACCAAACGGTGAGATTTAATAATCTATAACTGGATCAGTAAATAGTTTGCCCATAACAGTATACAAAATAATACAGTTTACAATGGAAGAAGAATGTGTATATCAGGCACACGCCTAGTCCCATATATGAAGATATGAGAAAAGGTTCGGCAAAGCATGCAACCATACAACACTAGCCCATTAGGCCACAATAGAAATTATAATCATGCAATGCCTAATATATATATATATATATATACACATCTATATGGTCATGCAACATACATCTCTAATATTCATAGTCGACCATATTCAATTCATCCATAAAGTCATACATTATCAACACTTATACATTATTCACATTACATCCACCAATATCAGTAGTTATCAACATCATTATATACATTTAGTCATAATGAAATAGTTCACAAATGTTGTTGGCCAAGGCATTCCATTACCACTATTTTACCTTCACAAAAGCTTTACTTTAAAAATATCCTCTTCCCATGATAATCCTGCATTAATACTAAAAAGTAGACCACATGGGAGAGTGAGTTATACATTTCAAATGAAGATATGAATACAATTAAAATTATGTACATATGCATATCAACATTATGTATGCTTTACTAAACATATCAATGATCATCATAAATTATTACTTCAACAATATATTCACATTTCATATTCTTTAATCAAATCATAGCAAAGCAAGCATATACACATCAATTCCAACACCACAACAGGCCAACATCATCAATATCGACCATTCAAGTCTTTTCCCAAAGCCACCATGGGCTATCATCATTATCATCAATCATAAATAAATATGCCCTTCATCACATTGGGCCATAACATACACATCATCATATTTAATATCGTTTCATTGTATTCATGTCTTTTATCAATATTATGTGGTCTTTTAGGTACTCAATTACCCATCTCATCAACACCATACCACAATCTTAATCATCATCATCATCTAGCATATCTCCATGCTATGTGTAAATGCTTTTATGGCTAATGCATATGCACAATGGAATAGACAACAAATGCAGATCTGACTGTGGGAATAGACACCGAATTGTGGGTCAAGCATGATCACATACCATGCCCCTACTGCAGTAGTATAATGTGTACACATATCTTATAATGCATGCATAATCACCAATTTTTACTAGTACCAAACCGCATCGCCCATTTGCAACACCGGTCATTTTCACTATGACCACGGTAAACAACATAATCAATATATGGTGTTGCGGGCCAACCATGATTCATAACATGGCAGCTGTGATCCATAGGACCACCGGGGACACCTGCTCATCAAGAGCCACCCCCAACAAGGGTCAACCACATGTGGCTTCCCGTAGCACAACATTGGCAGCTTCGTAACTTACACACCGAGTCATAGGGGAAACAACAGAAATACTCGTGCACTGAGCCGCCCTCCCACTGGGCCAACTGGGGAAACCCCCTAATATTCCTTACCGGCAGTGTATGATATGCCATGGATGCAATGCAATGCAAATCAAATGCATTTCTCACACTGTGCATCCGAAATGCCACTCATCAAACATCATCATCATAATCACCAACACCACCATACACACCTTAGTGGATTTTATCATTGTTGGTTTCTTAGCCATTGTTTTCAAGTTTTATATATGGCATTTTTATCTCAACATATTTCACATATATTTCATATCATACACGCAAGTCAATACTTACAATCAACCACAATGGCATTCGTCATATTCAGATGTAGCAGACCTGAGAGAGATGGATCTATTATGATAGTCAATGAGGATATGGTTGGCAGCAAGCTAATCCATGCCTAGGATAATGTTTAGATCAATTAAGGGTAGACAGATTAGATCTACTTGGTAAACTTTCCCTTTGATGCTGATAGGACACTTCAAACACATGTAGGAAGGATAAATAGGTTTATTGGCAGTAGTCATGATAATCAAGTTATTAGGAAGAGGGTTGTAGGTAACTTTAGATGTTTTAAACAGTTTTCAGATATGAAGGAGTGGGTAGCTCCAGAATCATATAATACGTTTGAAAGAGTACTTCCTATAAGGCATGTACCTTGTATAAGGTTGTTCCCTTGTGAAATCTCTACACCATTCATGGTTAATACTTTAGCATTTCCCCCTTGTCTTCCAGTCAAGCCATTTCCGGGCCTTCTAGGTATATTGTTTTGGTTGAGGTTATTGTTGCAATGAACAATCTCTGCCTTTGAAGTATTATTTATAGAGGCACTTACAACGGGTCCCCTATTTCCTTGACTCATTGGTCATACCATTCGTCCTTGAGTCACCTACTAAGGGTTGTGCACATTTCTATACCAATATTCAAAGTTGCAATGTCTAGTTTGTCCGTAAACTAAGCAGATTCTAGTTTTGTTGGCGCAATCCATAGCCTGATGTGGTCTTCCGTAGATGTAGCATCCTGGTCTCTGACTGTTCCCTTGGTCCCTTAGAGGAATTCAGGTGGTTGAGTAGGATGGTCATAAATATGGTCGGTCTGCTCGGAAATCATTCCTTTGTTATTGGTTTGGCATACGTCATTTCAGAATGTATCTAGACGTTCTAGGTTGTCAAAGGTTAGAGGTACTCTCAAAGATACGACACCGGTCAACCAAGGTAGAGAATTGGGTGATTTGTTGGCAACATATGGCCTGACGGATTTCTTGCGTAGCCCTCCTTCAAATTTAATGCATCTTAACGCTTCTCCTATTTGGGTGTAGTAGGGCAACATTTGGCTAACTCATCAAACCTATCAGTGTATTCCTCTACCGCCATGTGGCCTTGTTTCAAGTTAAAGAATTCTTGCTTTTTCTGTCTCCTTATGTCTTCAGGGAAGTATTTGGTGAGGAATTCTGTCTTGAACTGTTCTGGATTGAAACCTCCCTTGAATTACATGGGATTATTTTTCTAAAAATTGACTAGTCCCTGGTTTTGTCTAGCAGGGGCATGATGTGCCTCTTGTTGTTCCATCACCTCTACAATTCAAGTGAGGAGTTCGTTCATAACATCATTGTTTTGGCGAGCCATTGGGAAGCTACTAAATGAATAACAAGAAAAGAGTTCAAGGTTTAGGTTCTATGGAGAATTCCATATAAGGATTTTATCCTAGGTGTTTTATGGATTATTTTAACATTTCTGTTAGAGTACGTGGAAACCTAGTGGTCCACATCCCAAGTTCAATGAATCAACTATGCTCTTCCTTTTGTTGAGTTATCCTACTTAACTAAGAGGTTGAGAGTTTTTAATGAGGAAATTTTTTTCTACAAGTAAAACAGTGGCGGATTAGTGGAAACAAGCATTAGATAATTTACATAGTCATTCACAAACTATAAGTGATTGTACTCTTAAAAGAATGGGGCACACAGACACCCTTAAATATGTACAGTCATCCTTAGTCTTGTTACTTGATTAGCTAAATTTATTTAACTATACACATCCTACGTTCGTCAAGCGCTCCCAGCTGGTCCAACTTACAACTGCTCCTCGTATTCTGGTTCCTAATTTTTCGGCTCTTCTATTATTAATAAGTAGAAATGGGTGAGTATATACTATGGACCTTGAGGGTTCCTGGTGCGGGCTTACCTAGTCAACAGATAGTATTAATTCAAACAACACATGTACAATCTATGGCAATCAATAATGTTGCAATAAGATGCATGAGTTAGGTTTATTATGAATTATCTGATGTTTAAGTCTCATGATACATGTGGGCCAAATAAACAAATCTATCATCATCATCATCATCATCATCATCATCATCATTCTCATCATCTCATCCATGGGTGTCCCTGGGCACAATGTCTCCATACTAGAGCGATCAGAGCCCACCAAGTCCCTTACACATCATATCTCATCACTGGGTATGAATGGACTCACAAGTCCTTCTTAAAAACATAGATCTATCTCATCTCATCATTCATACCTTATAATAATGGGACTTGGCTCTACATGATCACAGTGACACTCCGTCTTTAGTCAAAGTGCATTAGGCTTGCCACGGACCATCCAGCATTGGCCGCGAATCCAAGCCATTGGATGCCCGACCCAATTGTAATCCCAAGATCCTTCATGGGGATCGAATGCGAATGCTCCCCAGCGTACCCGAGTGTATGCTCTAGTCTTTCGAAAATATCATTTTCATGATGCAACATGTATGTGTAATTCTCTTTTACTTTTGACCCTTGGGTATTTATATGTTTCCTACTTCGTAATATTTTTCCTCAAGTTGTTAGGTCCTACCTGTTTTTTAGACGTTTGTGGTTCATTTACATTTTATTTAGAAAATATACCAGATATATCTTAGCTAAAATAACATTCAGATTGAAGAGTAAATAATTTTTTTTAAAAAAAATAATAGTAAGAAAATAATACTAATAATACGAGTAATAAATAATAAAAACAACAAGGGGGCAGGGCCGACCATTATAATACAAAAATATAATGATGGAATTTTAAGTAAGTAAAGCAAATTGTGGAGGATAAGGCGGCAGAGCTGACCATTATATCCAATATTAATAATTTAAATGACAAAAAATAATTAAATAAAGAAAATTACGAGAGCGGCAACAAAGCCAACCATTATGCTTAAAATATAAATGACAAAAATTAAATAAATAAGAAAATACTGAGAGCGGCGGCAGAGCCGACCATTATGCTCAATAGTAAATAATAATAATAATAAAATAATAATAATAATAATAATAATAATAATAATAATAATAATAATAATAATAATAATAATAATAATAATAGTAACAGTGATATATTTGGTGGTCATTATCTTGATTTCATTTTCTTTAGGTGTCAGGGTTAACATATTGAGGACAAATATAATGATATGGGTAGTAGTCCACACTTCATAATGATTATTACAAACTTTGGACATAACATGAATTGACATAATAAAGGCCACGTGTCCGTCCATCCTTATATCCTCATTTATTACGTTTTTCAAAACTTATTCACTGGAGTCCACATAGACACCCATGGTTCTTAATATTTTCACAACTCAGTACCTAACTTGTCCACCTAATCATCATGGTTAGTAATGGCCAACACAACCAATTAATCACATACATGACAATAAAATACAACAGTTCCTGAACCTGTCCTCAGATAGGTAAGGGCCAAAGGTTCCTTAATCTTTCCAAACACATGGTTCACCCCAGGATACCCTAGAATATACCCCTTTACCTTAGGTATTGTATTTTCCGGATACTAGACGGAGGGGTGAAAACTCAACTTTCAAACCGTAGCTTTAATCTACAATCCATCTCCGCAGTTAGACTCTACACGATAACTAGAGCCTGGAATGGCCAACATGCAAATGATCCATCAAGAGGTGAGGGAGGTTGCGTGATGGCTGCCCATGGTGGTGGAGGGTGGTTCACAGCGACTAGAGTTGAAACTGATTGGTAGAATTGAAAGGATATGAAGATCAAAGGTTGTAGGAAGAAAGAACGGCGAAAATGGAGGTCGTGCGGCTCGTGGGTTGTGTTTAGGTCATGTGTTAGAGGTTTGTTTCAATGGTGAAGATAGTGGTTTTATGGTGGTTTTGGGTGGCGGAAATGGTGGAGGAAGAAGAAAGGTGGAGGTTCATGGTGGTTGGAGGTAGTTTTGGCGAAGAACGGAGGTGATTTCAAAGGTTGGTTGAGCATCAATGGAGGACAGGGAGAGAGAGATGATGTGATGGAGGGAAGAAGAAGGGGTAGTTTGTGGAGGGGGTTGATATCCTATTTATAGGAAAATCTAGCCGTCAGGTCTAGATTTAATTAGTACCA
The DNA here is from genome assembly GCA_037962975.1 of Clitoria ternatea. Taxonomy (NCBI): domain Eukaryota; kingdom Viridiplantae; phylum Streptophyta; class Magnoliopsida; order Fabales; family Fabaceae; genus Clitoria; species Clitoria ternatea. The sequence goes on from CM075672.1 coordinate 82,494,946, forward strand.
GATGAAACCTTAGTTATGATTTTTAATACTTAACTTTGAGAGAAAAGGTGACTTCATGCTATGGCTAGAATCTGAAAAAGTTCCCAACATGAAAGTTGTATATCTCATTTTTCTCTTCGAAATGATATATGATACGCAGAAATTTGACACCCGGAGCAAGAGTTATGCCCAAAACAAGGAAAAGTGCTTTCCGGGGCTCCGAAATTACTTTAACTTGTAAAGATGGGCTCACCAAGAAAAATCATTTGAGAATCATCTCTTGAGGTCTACATCAGAGTTGTAGGGTTTTTATACAAAGAAATGGAAAAAATAATGGAGTGATTCCGACATTGTATGAGAGAGATATTTGCGTTTTATTGCGGCTGGGTCACTTAGTTATGAAAATGAAACTTCCTTGAGAAGCTTGGCTTTTCGGGGACAATCGGGCACAAACTAGCTTTCGCGTTCTTCACAAGAGTTGTAGAGGGGTTTTATATAAGAGTACAAAAATTGCAAGGAACTGATTCTGAGCTCATATAAGAGAGTTATGATTTCTCTTGTAAATTAAAGAAATATAACATGATTAAATAACAGGTTTTCTGAGTACGAATTCTTGGTTCTTCAAGTTGGTGATGATAGGTTACGAATTTGGGTTTGAGACTAGAAATAAAGATTGTTAGGTTTTTCATAAAGAAGAAACCAAGAAGAGAATCACTTAATTTTGATATCATATGAGAAAGTTAGGCTTAAAACACTAAAAGTGTTTGAGCCGAACTCAGGGGTTCTGATTTCACTAGGTAGTTTTTCCAAGAAACGGGGTTGATAGGGTCTGAATTAGAGTTTGGGCTCTTCAGGAGTTGTGTTTGAATTACCGAAACGGTTCATTATTGACTGCCCGTGCTAGGATCAGTATAACACCCCTGATTTTCTGTACTCGAATCCCGATGTGATCGTCTTAATAAATGAAAATGCGGATAAATTTTTCGCGTTTGAAAATATTTCCAAGGCACCACCATGATCACATCAAGACCCAAATCACAGAAAACCAAAGAGTGAGATTAAATAACCTGAAGCTGGATCGATAACTAAAATGCCTATAACGGTATACAAAAATAATAGAGTATACAGCGAAAGAATGTGTATACCGGGCACACGCCTAGTCCCATATATGACAATATGAGAAAAGGCTAGGCAAGCATACAAACACCAAACACAAACTTATTACTATATCACATTCATACACTTACAACATACGCATACATTGCCTAAGATATAATAATTATATATATGTATATATATACATACATTTGGGGATCTTTTCCCGACTATCGCAATCATCAATGCTCATCATTCAATTTTAAATCCTTCTAATACACATCAAATCATGATAAGTCTTGAAAAGACTTAATTATTCTGCCTTTTATTTGAATTAATTCATTGTTTAAGTGATTAGTTTAGACTTATTATTCAATTAATTGATAATAATTTATAATTTATTTAATTATTTCAAAAGTGTTTTATTTATGTAAGAAAATGGTTAAAAACATTAATTAGTTAAGAGTTTATGATTATTTGTAATTTCATTAAGCAGCCAGCATACAAATGCTAGGCAATTAGTTGATTTTTGGTGCATGAACAGGTTGTGTTCAAACTAAGAAGACAAATTCGAGTGAAAAATTACAAAAAGCCGAGTGAGAAATCATAAAGCCGAGCGAGAATTTACAAATCCGAGTGAGTCTTCGTACATCCGACTGAAAGGAGTCCAAAAGACCGACTGAGCGAGACTTCCCAAAAGGTTGACAGAAAAGAATTAACGAAAAGATGACTGCAAAGATTTCTAAGATACCGACTCCAAAAGAAAACAAGGAACCAATTGAAAATAAACAGAAAAATCCGAGCGTCCATTTCAGAAATGCTGATTGAAAAGACAATTCTCTTAAGCGATAGACAAATTCACTTGGGCGAGGGTCAAAGTTCGCTCAAGCATGACCTCAAAACATCATTCATTCTCCCAAGCTTCGCCATAACGCTTAAGCGAGAAAGCAACACTGCAGTGCACTCCTGAGCTCGCTCAAGCGAGAGTTTAACCCGTTCAAGCGAGAACCCAGTTGCTGAAGCGTAGAGGAAACACTATTCCTTTCCTCCAACAACATACTCGGTGCAGTGTTGTTTCCGCTTCCATTGCCTTCTCTTCTACTTGTACCTTAGTAATTTAAGTGATGAGCTGTAAATTAGCTAATGCTGAACTGTAATTTAGGTGTTGTGCTGTGATTAGCTAAGGATGAGCTGTAACTTGCTAAGATCTGAGCTGTAATTAGTTGATCATTCTGTAAATTATGTAGTTAGTTAGTTTAGTCGTTAACTTAAGTTTCCTAAGTTATCAGTTAAGTTAGTTAGTTAGGTAGAAGCATATATATATAGGTTGTACATATTCTGTAAAAAAAAGAGGGAGAACAGAGACAGATACATAGAATACAATTCATTCACAACTTTGTATATCTCACTACATAATTTTCTCTCTCTAAATCCTCTCCTCCATGACGTTCCACAATCCTTTGATAGAACCGAAGTCAATGGAGTTCTAATTCCCTAAGGTTGGGATTGCGAAGGTTAGCAATGGAGTCTTGAAGCTGTGAGCGAGGAAATCGACTTCTAGATCCTGAGGCGAACAAGCTGAGGAGTGGAGTAGAATCGCTGGATTGACAAATCCAGAACTGATGAAGCACTTCGCCAGTGAGGAATCATGGTTGAAGCTTAGGTAACTTCCACCTTTCTAACTAGTTCAGGCCTAATCAATTTAGGTGAATAGTTAGAGTTCAACCTCCAATTTCACATTAGATTCTTAGGTTAATTGAGCACTTAAGGAATTAAGGTTCGATGCTTAAGGATTTTATTGCAAAGTAGTTAGCCGAAGAGCAAGTTAGCTGAAGAGCAAAGGAATATAAAGGTTGTACGAAGAAAAGACCAATATGAAGAGCCATAGGATGATGATGTTGCTCTAGCTGAAGAAATTAAGTTTGGGAAGAAGAAGATCAGTTAGAAAAACCTGAACTTGAAGTTGATGTAGAAACAAAAGAAGAAGAAGAAGAAAATAAGGAAGTTCAGGGATATTTAATGGAAGGAGAGTCAATTGAAGAATGTGAAGAAGAAAGTGATATGGATTATACTTCAGAAGTGGAAGATGATAGTATATCTAGTGAAGCATTCTTTGATGATTGGAATGAAGAAGATTGGTCTGAAGAAGAGCAAGAGCAAGAGTTATCATTGAATAATTTCTTTGATGATGCAAGTGTTGTAGGAGTACAAATTGAACAAATGACAACAGAAGCCATTGAGGAACATGAAAATCATTTAGACTTTATTATTGAGCAAGAAGTGATAGAAAAGGTTAAGATCTCAGCAAAGATGGAAACCATATCTTGGCAACATAATAATGATACTGAATTTTTGTTGGAGCCAAGTGTGAACATAGAGAAAGAAGTAGAAGTTCATGCACAAGAAGAGGTAACATGTGTAGATGTTGAGAATATAAAAGAAGAAGAAATTCAGCCATGTTATGAGGAGCGTTTGCTAGTGGTGAATACTGCAGCTATGGAATTTAAAAGGAAACGTGAATCATCAAGTCAAGAAGAACATTGCTTGTGGCATAAAAAGAGAAAGACTAACAAAAAACAAAAAAAGAAAAAGAGTGAAGAAAAGAAAAAGAAGAAAAAGAAGAAAGTTTGGAAAAATAAAGATTGGAGGAAAGTTATGTTGAGCATTAGCTTTAAACATAACAAGGAAAAACAAGGAGTAAAAAGACCAAGAGTGTATGGTCATAAGAAATGGGATCCTGGAGGATGATCTCGTGTTTGTTTCTCTTGTACATAAATAAAATAGTGAGAGACTGAACAACATGAAGAAAATAGAATCAGATTCCCTCCACGCTTGAGCAAGAGGAGAGTGACGCTTAAGCGTGATTTAACCGTGACCTTGTATAAGTCTTTTCGCTTGAGCGTGCATTCTTTTCGCTTGAGCGAGTGCGGGACCTGTTTATCCTTCCGCTTGAGCATCATTCCACACGCTCAAAGCGTGACTATGATGCATGACTTTTTCTACACCTTCGATTGAGCGTACGTTAACACGCTGTGAGCATGGCCAATTGTGCCTTGTATATTTGCTCCATGCTTGAGCGCTTCAAGCTCTCGCTTGAGCGCAATCGGGCCTGAGGATGCCCTGTTACTCGTGCTTGACCCTTTCCGACCGAAAATTTCTAACATCCTTTGATGTTGGACCAAAGGGGGTACTTAAATAAATGGTTTCAGATGATGAAGGGGGCTCAGATGATGAAGGGTAACTTGTGTCACCCTGTCCTTCATTTTTCTGAGTCTTTTGGTGTCCTCACCTGATCTCTCTGCATGTGTTGGTTGTTCACCCAGCCTTTCATTCACTCATTCTTTCATCCACTCATTTTGTCGCTCAATCGTATTCTTCTTCATCCATTCGGTATTCCGTTCACTCGGACCCCTCTACAGTCGTTCTTGTATTCACTCGTCTTTCTCACTCAGTCACTCCATTTCATTCTAGCTTTCGTTTTTCACCTCATTTTTCATTCGGTTCTTTATCCACTCGGTATCACTTGTACTCGTCTATCCCACTCGGCCTTCATTCATTCGGTCACTCTATTTCACTCGTTCTTCATTCACTCTGTCAATCTTCCACTCGTCTTTCATTTATTCGGTCATTTTCACTTTGGTCATTTTCTTTTCACTCTTTTCACTTATCCACTCGTCTCTCCATCTTGGTCTCTTTCACTTCTGTTACTCTTCATTCACTCAGTCAATCATTCTCTCGTGTGTTCCTCCACTCGCTCTTTTTTTCACTCGGCCTTACTTTCGTTCGTTCTTTCTCCCACTTGCTTCTCTGTTCACTTGTATCTCACTGCAGTTGTTCACTTGTCCATTCATGCTTTATTCCATTCATTCTTTCACTCGTTCTATGATCCACTCGGTATTCATTCACTCAGTACCCTTTTCATTCAGTGTTTTATTCACTTGTTCTTTCAATCTACTCTTTCTTCTTCGTTCCTTCACCCATTTCTCCGTAATTTTCTCACTCACTTATCACTCAGTTTCTTATTCCTTTGCCCGATCTCTTTCTAGGTTCCCCCACTCGGTATCTCTTTCATGCGTCTCTTTCTACAGTCTTTTTTCACTCACTCAGTTTCTCACTAGATCACTCAGTTTCTTCCACTCGCTGCTGCATTTACTCATCTCCTGCATCGATCGGTATACCCTTCACTCATCTCCTTCACTCGAAATATTCTCATTTATTCTTCTAATCATTCTTTCATCCACCCTCAATCTACTCGTCTTTCTTCCACTCGGTTATTCTTTTTCGTTCCTCACCTGTCCTTCAGTCTTTCATTACCGCACTCTATCTTTTATCCATTCGTTTTTCCACTTGTTGTTTCATTCACTCAGCTTTACTCATTTTTTCGATCGTCTTTTATTCATCGGTTCTTCCATTTACTCATTTCTTCTCTGCAATCGTTGTTTTGTTTACTCTTCCACTCATCCTTTACCACTTAGTATCTTCATCACTCGGTATCTTTCTCCACTCTCACTCGATCTTTCATTCACTCGGTTCTTCCATTTACTCAGCATCTCTTTTATTCTTTCTTGATTCTTCCATTCACTCGGTTCCTCATTCACCCAGTCAATCTTTCACTTGTCTTTCATTTACTCATTCTTCATTCACTCAGTATTCTTTCCATTTAGTATATCATTCACTCGTTTTACATTCACTCGGTTTATTTCAGTCAGTTTGTTATCCCCTCGTTCACTCAGTTTTTCTTTCATTTTTCTACTCATCTCTCTCTCTGTCTTTCGTTCATATATGTTTAATACACATATATTGTCCACTCGGCCTTCCAGTCACTCAGCGATTTGTTCACTTGTTTCCCTCACCGCTTCCTTCCCCGACCTCATCCACTCGGTATATTTCTTTCACTCGTTTTTATTTACTCGGTCCCTTTCTTCATTCGTTCTTGATCCACTTGGTATCTATTTCATTAGATCTTCCGCCTTCAGTCTGTCACTTTTATTCTTCATCCGATCTTTCATTCTATCACACACTCGTCTCTCATTCACTAATTGTACATTCGTCTTTCTCTCTCTCGGTATCTCTTTTTTAGTTTTTTTTTCGGTCTTTTATCTATTTGGTATGTGAGCTTTAGCGAGAGTACCATATTGATGATACCTGATGTTATTTGTGTGACGCTTGAGCGGGGTTTGACACGCTTGAGCGAATACCATACCTGATGCTTTATTTTTGATTTAAATTGGGCGTTGACATGCCAATATTTCAGCGTACTTACGAATATTGCAGGAAAAGGCACATCTTCTAATTTCTGAGAAAGTCCAACCAGGTGCTTTCCATGAACTGCCAATCAGGTAAAAAGGGAAGTATTTTAGCTTTCCTACTCATTATGTGATAAACTATCTTAACTATTTACTCATTAATTTATGTAATTTAAAATCCATCTCAATTATTTAACTCTTGCTGATTCTCAGGCTTTAGTCGGATAAATTAATTGATCAGTTTTCTTTAACTCATGATACTTGGCCATAACTTTTTCATCATTAATTAATTGTTTACTAGGTATGCTAGTTAGCAATCTGAATGTATGATCTTACCTTAAGTTTGGGGACATGACTGGCTGATTAACTATTATATTTGTAGCTTTTGAGCCTGTTTTATCCTTTTCCGAGTGAACCTGCATGCTAGTTAGTGAGACAGAATTTGCTTCAGTACTTACTAATTGATTGTATGCCAGCCAATCGGAAATGATGAAGGCCTTCTTTGTTAATTTAGCCAGGGCCAAAAGTAGCCTTCCTAATATATTTAATTATCCTTTGACCCAAAAATTATGTTTGAGCCTGAGACCCTTTTATTCTGTTTATTCACCTAACGTTACAAGCCTATTTATCCAAGAAAAACCTGACTAAGTTACCCCTGGATGTTCCACTGGTGAGTTGCTCGGTTCTTACTTATTGCTAGGGACTAGCAAGTTCTAAGTTTGGGGATGAAGAGTGTGCCTAACAGTAATTAAGGACACACTCCGACCTTAATTATGGGTGAGTATCTTGAAAAAAATGAAAGGAAGAAAGGCAAAGCCGAGAGAAAAATGAACAAAGTCAGAAAAGAAAAAGGGTGCAAAGCACCAATTGAAAAAAAGCACCAATTGAAAATGTGATCGGAAAAAGTTGGAAAAGAAGAAAGAAAAGGAAAAGTCCGAAGGACTGAAAGAAAAAGAAGGTGCAAAGCACCGAAAGGGCTAAGTTAGCATTCACTCGGAAAATAATGGAGCTTGCTAAGTAGAGGCAGTTAACTTAAAAATTGAGTCAAGGCATCAGTGGATACATCTTGTAACTCGACATTCACTCGAAAAAACAATAATTGAGCCTGTAGCCCAGCCCCATTATAAGCTTAAAAAAGCCCTTACTGATCTGATTGTGTTGGCATATGGCATGACGTATAGAACTGTTTCAAGCCTATGTTTATCTAACAAGTATGCAGGTGATGAGTGCATTTTATTTACCCTATACACCGAGAGAAGAGTTAAACACCGACCAGTGAGGAAAGCATCAACAGCTTGTCTCCCAAAGGAGGTGTAAGTTATTATACTTTTAGAAATTGCGAGAAGAAAGCATGATCGGTATTCAATAATTATAGCATGAACTAAGTTAAGGAAAGGTTGAGTGTGTTAAATAACAGCTTGTTAGTTAAATAATCTGAATAGTTGCTTGAGGACAAGCAAGCTTTAAGTTTGGGGATGTGATAAGTCTTGAAAAGACTTAATTATTCTGCCTTTTATTTGAATTAATTCATTGTTTAAGTGATTAGTTTAGACTTATTATTCAATTAATTGATAATAATTTATAATTTATTTAATTATTTCAAAAGTGTTTTATTTATGTAAGAAAATGGTTAAAAACATTAATTAGTTAAGAGTTTATGATTATTTGTAATTTCATTAAGCAGCCAGCATACAAATGCTAGGCAATTAGTTGATTTTTGGTGCAGGAACAGGTTGTGTTCAAACTAAGAAGACAAATCCGAGTGAAAAATTACAAAAAGCCGAGTGAGAAATCATAAAGCCGAGTGAGAATTTACAAATCCGAGTGAGTCTTCATACATCCGACTGAAAGGAGTCCAAAAGACCGACTGAGCGAGACTTCCCAAAAGGTTGACAGAAAAGAATTAACGAAAAGCTGACTGCAAAGATTTCTAGGATACCGACTCCAAAAGAAAACAAGGAACCAATTGAAAATAAAAAGAAAAACCCGAGCGTCCATTTCAGAAATGCTGATTGAAAAGACAATTCGCTTAAGCGATAGACAAATTCACTCGGGCGAGGGTCAAAGTTCGCTCAAGCATGACCTCAAAACATCATTCATTCTCCCAAGCTTCGCCATAACGCTTAAGCGAGAAAGCAACACTGCAGTGCACTCCCGAGCTCGCTCAAGCGAGAGTTTAACCCGTTCAAGCGAGAACCCAGTTGCTGAAGCGTAGAGGAAACACTATTCCTTTCCTCCAACAACATACTCGGTGCAGTGCTGTTTCCGCTTCCATTGCCTTCTCTTCTACTTGTACCTTAGTAATTTAAGTGATGACCTGTAAATTAGCTAATGCTGAACTGTAATTTAGGTGTTGTGCTGTGATTAGCTAAGGATGAGCTGTAACTTGCTAAGATCTGAGCTGTAATTAGTTGATCATTCTGTAAATTATGTAGTTAGTTAGTTTAGTCGTTAACTTAAGTTTCTTAAGTTATCAGTTAAGTTAGTTAGTTTGGTAGAAGCATATATATATAGGTTGTACATATTCTGTAAAAAAAAGAGGGAGAACAGAGACAGATACATAGAATACAATTCATTCACAACTTTGTACATCTCACTACATAATTTTCTCTCTCTAAATCCTCTCCTCCATGACGTTCCACAATCCTTTGATAGAACCGAAGTCAATGGAGTTCTAATTCCCTAAGGTTGGGATTGCGAAGGTTAGCAATGGAGTCTTGAAGCTGTGAGTGAGGAAATCGACTTCTAGATCCTGAGGCGAACAAGCTGAGGAGTGGAGTAGAATCGCTGGATTGACAAATCCAGAACTGATGAAGCACTTCGCCAGTGAGGAATCATGGTTGAAGCTTAGGTAACTTCCAGCTTTCTAACTAGTTCAGGCCTAATCAATTTAGGTGAATAGTTAGAGTTCAACCTCCAATTTCGCATTAGATTCTTAGGTTAATTGAGCACTTAAGGAATTAAGGTTCGATGCTTAAGGATTAGTGTTTTTCACCTAAGGAATTAGGGAATAACCACAAGCGGATTGTCCTCTGGATTATAGAGTTTGATTATACTTTAATTGCATGTTTCTTGGTGAATTGTGAACCGAAGCAATCCTGACTTGTTTTCTATTAATCATCTTTCACATTTCATTTTAACTCTGTTTCTGAAAATACAAAAACAACTATAAAATACAAAAACAAACAAAAACTGAATGAAATTCATGTATTTTCTGTTGGTTCAGCTTGTACTAGTCCAAGATTAAGGTACTTACCACAATCCCTGTGGGACGATCAAATATTCTACAATTTTAACGACTGGTGCGCTTGCCAAAGTATAAATCCGAGAGTCATATTTTGTTTTTACTAAGATTTTTAGCACCAAGTTAATGGCTCGGGATTTTAGCATCAAATCATCTCTTACATTTTACACATATATTCGTCATCCATCAATTCAAAGGATCATCTTATACATACTCAAAATCTCTAAATCATCTATATCATCATATACAATTTATTCATTACATCAGAACTCATAAATGATGTCAGCCAAGGCACTTCCTCTACCACTATTTACCTTCACCCAAGCTTTAATTAAAATCCGAACTCATCCCATGGCAACCTGCATCACAATGCTAAAAAGGAGACCACATGGGAGAGTGAGTTATACATTCAAAATGACGAATAATATATATATTATGATCATGTGTATATGCATACAAACGTCATGTGTGCTTTGCTATCAAATCGTCAAATTATCATTCATTATTCATCTCATTATTATAATAGGCATACAAGCCTCATGAATCGCAATTCGTATCATAAATAAGCACAACATATACACAATCATACACAATCTCCTTGCCGCTTATAACAAGGGCATTCATAATCATTATCATCATTTATTCATTAAGGTTTCACTCAATACCTCCTCGCAAGGGGTTTATCATCTCTCGTGGTCATCCCATCTCAAATGCCATGGTCTTAAGGCTAATGCATATGTCAACTGTTTAATGCACATGAAATGGATCCATTTCTTACCATCAGGTGATCATATCCACCATACCATTCATTTCCCAATGATTATCAAAATATTATCATCACTCAAGGATTCACCCTTCTTGGCACCCCGCAAGGTGATTCATTTCACAAAAATTATCACAATACCATCATCACTTAGGGATACACCCTTCATGGCACCCCGCAAGGTGATATATTCAATAATAAATCAACAACAATAGGACAACGTCCTCTTCACTCCAGGATATACCCTTCATGGCACCCCACAAGGTGATATATTCAACAATAAATCGACACAATAGGACAACATCCTCTTCACTCCGGGATATACCCTTCGTGGAACCCTACAAGGTGATATATTCAACAATAAACCAACACAATAGGACAATGTCCTCTTCACTCTGGGATATACCCTTCATGGCACCCCGCAAGGTGATTTATTCAACAACAATAGGACAACGTCCTCTTCACTCCGGGATATACCCTTCGTGGCACCCCACAAGGTGATATATTCAACAGCAATAGGACAACGTCCTCTTCACTCCGGGATATACCCTTCGTGGAACCCCACAAGGTGATATATTCAACAACAATAATAGAATAACATCCTCTTCACTCCGGGATATACCCTTCGTGGCACCCCGCAAGGTGATATATTCAACAACTATTCAACAACAATAGGACAACGTCCTCTTCACTCCGGGATATACCCTTCGTGGCACCCCGCAAGGTGATATATTCAACAATAAATCAACACAATAGGACAACGTCCTCTTCACTCCGTGATATACCCTTCGTGGCACCCCGCAAGGTGATATATTCAACAACAATAATAGGATAACATCCTCTTCACTCCAGGATATACCCTTCGTGGTACCCCGCAAGGTGATATGTTCAACAATAATGCATATCAATGCCATGCTATGCCATGAATGCAACAATGCAATAATGCATGTGCCCAACAACCTCACAAGGATAGCTCACCCTCTCAATTAGAGTATATTATTTAATCTGGCATTTTCAATAATCATGTAATTATTTACAAGCCCCTCAAGGCATATCATTCATATAATTGGCATTCAATGGCCACAAACATCATTCGCAACAACCCACACATGGATATCAAAAGGCATAGCAAACATCACAATATCAATCCACACATGGAATCATTCGAGGCATATTCATCACCTCACATACATGGCAATTACACTTGTGTCCATCACCATCATGTTCTTGACTTTACGTTCAACACATCACACATATATATATATTCTACATCATATAGTGAATTCAATATCCCTATTCAACCACAATGTTTTTTCCACAGAATCATTAATAATAACAGTTATCCCTTATTTAAGGAAATGATCCATAACGTCATTCGTTTTTACCCATTATGGTTGTCATCTCAATATCTTATTCGTTATCCATCACCACCATATTATGTCATAGGCATACATATCTTTATACATTCCCTCAAGTATCAAATAATATAAGGGAAAAAGGCCTAAAGCCATTAGGACTGAGAAAAAGAAGGGCCAATACAATCAGAACCGAGAAGGGAAGAGGAAATTCCATCAGGGAGGTAACTCGCTCAAGCGAGGCCCACATTCGCTTGAGCGAGACAGCCCATCTCGCTTGAGTGCCTCAACTCGCTCGGGCGAAAACAAGCCAGTATCTAATTTCTAGGTTGCTCGCTTGGGCGAGACACTACACACCCGGCCACTCGCTCGGGCAAAATTACACCAGTAGCCATTTCCACATTCGTTCTCTGGAGTGAGGAATCCACTCGCCTAAGCGGAATCCGACCAGAGGTCGTCCTTCTTTCCGCACTCGCGCACTCGGTGAGGCTTTCCAACCCTCAGGTTTTTACTCGACAATTTCAATCAAAACCGACTCATCTTGCTCGGTTTTCAACTCGGCAAAATCAATCAAAGCCGACTCGTCTCTCACTCGGCCTTTCACTCAGCAATTTATTCCAAATCCAAGTCATCTCTCAATCAGTCTTTCACTCGGTAATTTCATTCCAAATCCGAGTTATCTCTTAATCAGCCTTTCACTCGGCAATTTCATTCCAATTCCGAGTCATCTCTCACTCGGTGTTTCACTCGGCAATCACTCTAAAACTGACTCATCACTCGATCGGTCCTCACTCGGTTAAATCATTCCAGACCGACCCCACACTGGCTCGGTCTTTCGCTCGGCTAGACAACTCCAAGACCGACCATCACTCGATCAGTTTTCCACTCGGTAAACTTATTACAAAGCCGACTCCTTTTCTTTCACTCGAGCGAGGTTTCCTAGCACTAAGTCTTTCACTCGGGCGAAGTTATTCCAGAGTACTTCTGGACAGACTCACAGTATCTCCCCATCGGTGCCAATCCCCACTCGGAATTACACACACGGAGGCACTCCACTTGGAATGAGTTACACTGAACTTGGAAATTCCCCACTCGGAACTCCACTACTCGGGATATCATACAGGGAGACCTCACACTCAGAATTATATCACTCCCTCACTCGGAAGGTCCTGATTCGTACATAGGTCACTCGGAATTTCACTCGAAAATTTACCACAACTTAAATTGTTTTCAAAACTCCCATTCGGACAGAACTTGTCTAGGATCTCACCTATTCTCCGTTCACTTATCTCGCTTGGGCAAAATGGCCATTCACCTGAGTGAATTCGGGCTAGTAGCAAATCCCATTTACTACAACAATCTCGCTCGGGCGAGATTCTCACTCGCTTAAGCGAGTTCTGCAGAATCCCTGCAGGAAATACGAAATTATACACCATCGTATATAACATGTGAGGCATATACCCTCGTTCCAAGCACTCTCACTCGAAAGTTCTTATTATAAGTCAAATTTAGACCTATCCAACGTTCTTACGCATTATAAAAGGCATATACCACCTGTTCACACACTCATTCTTATCGATTTACATTTCAAACATATTATTCATGTTGAATTCAAACTCATCATCATCTTATATACATATATTCATACATTGCCGCAACAAATCCATATATTCTGACACATCATCCTCAATAATCATCAACTTGCTAATTCAATTAATTCAATACATACACATGGCAAGGCAAGCATGAGTATTCATCACATACAACAATCACTATCGAATTTACTCATGCAATTTCAATGTTAACTCTTCTCCTACCTCGAGGGAAGAGCCAAACGGTTCCAATGCTCCGAATGCTCCATTGCATCACCCAGAATACAATCTACATACCATATGCAAGTATATTCACATAATTAATAACCATCATAATTTTAAATACTTGCTAGCTTATCATAAAGCTCATCCCCAAGTCCTAAACTTGCTAAACACCAACATATGCAGTTGTGTTAGGCTTCGGGAATTCCTTTCCCAAAGCCAAGATCCTCTAGATCATAAAAGGACAACTAAACCCAACAATGAGACACCCCAGAAATCAAAGTAAATTTTTCGCGTTTTTGGAAAATACCTGGATCTATAATAAGCCACTCCCATATATGAAGATATGAGAGGGTAAATTTAAAAGGATTAATTTTAAGAAAGTTCCTTAATTAAAATAGCGAAAGGAAAATTGAGCACATGAATAAATGTGATTCTGTTTTAAGAAATCGACCACCGGGAGTTAATAAAACCCAATTTTGCACTTAAAGTATCCATAAAATAATGTGGGTTCAAGTTTCGGTGTAAAAAAAAAAGGGAAATGAATTTGGGTAATGCACTCTTATGCGTTTCAGGCGTATCAGGACGTACAGAGAAAGGAAGTAACAGGGGCGTCATCTCGCTCAAGCGAAATCCGACTCGCTTGGGCGAGACACGCCTGCCTCGCTTGGGCGAAGCCAGCGAGTCTTGAGCGAAACGCGTCCGGACTCAAATTTATGTTTGACTCGCTTGGGCGAGACTTACTCGCTTAAGCGGAACACACTCGGGGTTAAGCCTATACCCACTCACACAATCAGAATTACCAACACTTAAATTTTCACTCGGCAAGCCCCTCCAATTCCGACTCCCATTACACGGGTTTTCACTCGGTATACCTCTCCAAAAACCAACTCAAAGCACTCGGGTACTCACTCGACGAGGACTTCCTGAAACTGACTCAAAGTACACAGATTCACCACTCAGTAAGATCCCCTGACTGAGCCATCATTCACTCAATCCCTACTCGGAAACAGCAGTCCAGACCGAGTCCTCCCTCACACAACATCCACTCGGTAAATTCACTCCAAGTCCGAGTCTTCACCCACTCGGTGGTTCACTCGGGAAACTTCCCAGAAACCGACTTACCTTTGTTTGGTCATTCACTCAGAATCCCATTCAAAGACTGACTCGTCGCCTGACTAGCGTTCACTCGGCATTTCATTACAAAGCCGACCTCCTCTATTTTGCACTCGAGGAGAGTTATTCTAGGGAAAATTCTGGGCAACTCACACCGAGTATCACCAATCGGTGTTCTCCCACTCGGAGAATACAAGGTCGGAACACACCAATCGGAATAAGTACACTGGACTCGGAAATTCCCCTCTGGAACTCCACTGCCTAGATCATCATACTCAAGAGCCTTCTCACTCGGATTACGTACCCTTCTTCACTCAGAAAACTATGGCTCGGACTTAAGTCTCTCAGAATTCACTCGGAAATTCCACCACCTCTTAGTTTATTTCCAAAATCCTCACTTAGACAGAATTCATTCATAGACTCACCCACTCACCATCTAATGGCCTCGCTTGGGCGAATGCCATTCCTTAGGCCCTTCGCTTGAGCGGATATTGTACCATCCTAATTCCGAAGTTAGATACCGAATGAAAATTTAATGATAAAAACCTGAATGCAAAGTAAAGAATTAATTGTTAATCATAATCAATATAGCTTGTGAGTTAGTGACAAGCTGATTGGACTTAGTTGGTGGAATGTGGCTGTTTGTGATTGGCGGAAGGTGTGAGTGGACTGCGACTCACGCTTTCCCATCCCACTCCTTCCCTTCGGATGCGTATATATGTGCGTACCCTGTATTACCGTGTGTGTAAAACTTCTCCCACTACTTCATTCTCTCTTTTCTTCTTCGTCTCCATCTTCTTTTCCTTCCCCTGTTTTTGTTCTTCACGACGACAGTACGGGAAGAAGGTTAGAGCCCTCCAACTAGTGAAGGACAATCGTTGAGGCAGAGGAAGAACGACGCTTCATTCTAGAACCGAGTACAGAGTATGACGGGGCGAAGGAAGGCTGAACGAATCGAAAGAAGGGCGTCGGATCCAACGACGAGAGCAGAAAAGCTTCTTGAGGTTCCCTCCGAAGGTAGGGGGCGCTTGCATGTCAAATGCATGGTCCACGAACGGTACCGGATGAATGTACTGCTTGAGTGTGTGCATGTGTTTATGACGACAGGATCTTATGCATGATTGTTGGTTTTGGATTCTGTGTGTTTTACAGTGGTTATATAGTAGTTGCATGTAATCAAGATGGTGGTAATGTGGACTGTTAGCCTTTGATAATGACGTATGAAATGCATGGTTCCATCTTTGTTAACACTGTGAAATATAAATGTGTGCCTGTTAGTTGATTTGTCAAATGCTATTACTTGATTGCCCGATTGTTATGCATATTGGTATAACTGATAAAGCACTATAAAGGTTGTGTTGAATCTGTTCTACTTATAGTTACGATGGAGGTATCGGTTGTGTGATGGTGTTTACTGGAAAATGCATTAGCTGCATGTGTAAAAGTGGGGTGACCCGTGGAAGGTCATGAGCCCGAGGGAACGACTTCCAGCTACAGACCTTGGCTAGCTCCCGAGAGAGCTCGTGGTAGCCGTAGGAGCTAGAAAGGAGTCTCGAGACGCCTATGGGAGGCCGGTACCACACGGGAAGAGTTGAGGGATGAGGGGCCAGTAGAAGGGAAACTGTAACTGAAAGTCATCCCTCGAGTCGGATCCGTAAGCATGCATGTAGACATGAAGTTGATTAGAACAGTACGCATAGCATGTGTTGAGTGTTTTGAATGATTTTCGAGTGTGTGGACATTTGTATGTGTTGTATGTATGCCATAGATAATATTCTGCTTCCCTAACCTTAATTGACTTGAAAACGATTGAATGAAGTGAGTGTGCGTATTGACACTAATACCGAGTCCTTGATTGTTATTTTACCTGTAAAAGCTCACCCCTGCAGTAGCTACATTTTCAGTGAACATCTCTCGGAATGAAGGATGAAGGAGGAGCGGAGTGTAGAACAAAACAGCCGAGTGCCTTTGAATATATGTGTATATGTATATACCGTGTGTAAGGTCCTGTTAAGCCTTGGCCGGCTCATGTTTTGGTTTTAGTCTTTACGTTAGAACTTGAATAGCTTCGAGTAACAGAAGTCATGATGAAACTCTTGTAATTATTTGAATGCTTTCATTTATATATATATGTTGTGTGTTCTTCTATACTGTAAGTGATGTCCGAGCGGTGAATATGGATGCATGAGTATGTCTTATGAGCGTAGGAGGTTAGTGTGTTTATGGGTGGTTATGAAGCTGAGTGATTCCGAGTGAAAGATTATATGTAAGCCGAGTGAGGAAGAGCTTGTATCCCCGAGTAAAAAGATCCTAAGTGATCCCCCGTCTGAAGGAGGAGTTAATGGAGTGGTTTGGAATAGAATGTACTCTAAGCGTAGGATAATTATAATCCGAGTGATCAAATTGTAGTATGCCGAGTGAGTTAGCTGCTATTCCCCGAATGAATATAGGCCTGAGGATTTCTGAGTAAATGTAAGTATGAAATTCGAGTGAGATTCATTCGCATGAGTTCCCGAGAGAGAAACACTTAGACGGGTTCTTAGGGAAGTTTCCTCCAATGACATCCTGGTGAGTAACTTAGTGGAAAGAATCTCGAGCGCATAGGCTTAACTGATTCTGAGTGAAATCGCGTATAAGCTCCGAGCGGGAAAATATTCCGAGTGAGAGTTTATAGAATCCGAGTGGAAAGTCCCCTACTTACCGGGCGAATCTAGTATGTACCTTGGTGGATAAATATAAGAGACTATGTTATAGAAGGTAGGCGTGGGAGTCGATTCCCGAGTGTTGGAACCCCTCATACTGAGTTGCCTTAGGAGTGAATCCCGAGTGGACTTAGTCGTTTACCGAGTGTATGGATGTTTCGATGCCAAGTGAGGGATTAGCCGAGTGAGACTCCTTGCTTCAGCAAATGGAGGATTCGCTCCAGCGAATGTGGGTTACTGGAAGGCGTTGTCGCGGTATCGCTCGGGCGAGTTGGGCGTCTAGCCCAGGCGGATTCGTGCTTCGCTTGAGCAAGTGTACGTTGTGTGGTGGTCCGCTCAGGCGCTGTCTGTGTTCCCGTGTAAATGGTTTTTAATTCCCTTGCCTTCTTTTTCTCTTTCTTCTTGGCCATGGGACCAGCTCTCATATCTCCATATATGGGAGTATTTTTATTATGGATCCAGGTTATTTCCCAATTAATTCGCGAAAATTTTTCCCCCTAAAATTTAGGATGTTACTTTTTGGTATCAGAGCGGACCGAAAGGTCCAAGGCCAAGGTATGCTTACCGAGTGTAAGCGATTACGTGTTTTCTGACTGAATGGTCATTATTGTTGTGATATTGGTTGAACCTGATTGATATTGGCTTATGGATAGGAGGGTGTTTCCCCTCCTGGTCCGATTGATTGTATAATATATAGAGATAGCATGATGTGCTAAGTCATTGAACATTAGGCTGAAATCCGAATGGTAATGAGTGGCTCGGTATACTTATCCTTGAATGTTAATTTCAGGATAAGGGATGACGCATCGCCAAAGCATAGAGGCTATAGCCACAGCATTCCAACGCTTTGCAGACGTGTTTGAGAGGCAAGGCCAGACTCGAGCTGAGGATGGCCACGTGCTGGACCGCTTCCTGAAGAGGAAGCCGAGTGAGTTTCAGGGAGGACGTAACCCGGAGGCAGCTTTTAAATGGACTCAGGAACTGGAAAGGATTTTTGGGGGTCTTCGTTGTACCGAGGCCCAAAAGGTGGAATGTGCAGTGTATATGCTGTGGGATGAAGCGGAGAACTGGTGGAAGATAGCCAGAAACCGATTCCCTGATGATGATGCTCAGCTGACATGGAACGATTTTAAGACATGCTTCTTAGAGAAGTACTTCCCCGACACAGTGAGGAGTCGGAAGGAGTTAGAGTTTATGGAGTTGAAGCAGGGCTCCATGACTGTGGAAGAGTATGCGACTAGGTTCGAAGAATTGTGCCTATTCTACCCACCTTTTCAACAACCAGGGACGGAGAGCTCCAAGTGCCTTAAATTTGAAAATGGGTTGAGATCGGATATAAAGAGGGCCTGCAGATATCAAGAGATCAGGAGTTTTCCTACATTAGTGAACAAATGTAGAATATTTGAGGAAGATGACAAGGCCCACTCAGGCTAGAGCAGCAGAGCCAACCAGTATTTGAGGCCTCAGCAGTCACGTTTCAAGAGGCTAGGAAATGTAGGAAGAAATGAACCCTTCACTAGATATCAGGATCGCGATGACCGAGGGAGACAGACGAGTGGACGACCCAGGTATGGCAAGTGTTTTAAATGTGGTGGCGACCACTTTGCTCAGAGTTGCAATGGTACCGACGTTAAGTGTTTTCACTGCGGGAATAAGGGGCACATTCGCCCTGACTGCCCCCAGCTCCGTCAAACAAATGCTAGTGTGCGTCAAGGAGGGTTCCAGGTGAAGAGCAATAGGAATGATGGACAAAGCTCTCGGGGTGGAAACAACAGAGCTAGAGGGAATATGATGGTTGCCCCAAATAACCGGAGGAGAAACACCGATCAACCAGCTGCTGGAAGAGTCTACGCAATCAACGCAGAGGATGTCGCACAAGCAAATGACTTAGTGCAATGTAAGTGCTCACTCGGTAGATACACACTTAGTTTAGTTTTTGATTCTGGAGCCACCCACTCCTTCATAGCTGATGATTGTGTAAAACGTTTGAAATTACCGACCGTGGAAATGGATCGGATTTTGGAAGTAGCCAATCCGACTGGTCCTAAGGTACTGACCTCATCAATGTGCAAAAAAGTGACGTTCGAGTTGTGCGATCGAGTTTCACTTTCGACTTAGTGTGCATACCTTTGAAGGATCTTGATATCGTGCTCGGAGTAGATTGGCTTTCAGCCAACGAAGTGTTAGTGGATTGCAGAAACCGAAGGATAATCTTCCCGAGACAGCACCATGAGGACTGCACAGCACAAGGTATACCTCAACTGTTCATGATGCTTTGTCTAAACGAGGGTGAGAGTAAAACCTGAGTAAACAAAATCCCGATTGTCTGTGAATTTCCAGAAGTGTTCCCTGAAGACGTACCGAGTGTCCCTCCCAATAGAGAAGTCGAATTCTCTATAGATTTGATCCCTGGGGCCGAGCCAGTCTCCAGTGCACCTTATAGAATGTCCCCAACTGAATTAACCGAGTTGAAGAAGCAAGTAGATGAGTTACTCGGAAAGCAATTCATTAGGCCGAGTGTATCACCATGGGGTGCACCTGTGCTGCTTGTTAAGAAGAAGGATGGCAGCATGAGACTTTGTATAGACTACCGACAGCTGAACAAACTCACAATTAAGAATCGTTACCCGCTGCCCAGAATTGATGACTTAATTGACCAACTGCGTGGAGCCTCAGTCTTCTCAAAGATCGACCTGCGATCGGGATACCACCAAATCTAGGTGAAGGACTCGGATATCCCAAAGACTGCCTTTAGGACTCGGTATGGCCACTACGAGTATGTAGTGATGTCGTTCGGTGTGACGAACGCCCCTGCTATCTTCATGAATTACATGAACAGCATATTCTACCCCTATTTAGACCGATTCGTAGTTGTTTTCATTGATGACATCCTAGTCTATTCTAAGACTTCCGAGGAGCATGAAGGACACCTCCGAGCGGTACTCCAAGTGTTAAAGGAGAAGCAGTTATTTGCGAAGCTTTCAAAATGCGAATTCTGGATGGATAAGATCCACTTCCTCGGACAGGTGATTTCCGAGCAAGGTGTCTCGGTGGACCCTTCGAAGGTGACAGCTATAATGACATGGGAGAGACCCAAGTTGGTCTCAGAGATAAGGAGCTTTATAGGCCTGGCAGGCTATTATAGAAGATTCATTGGGGGTTTTTCTAAGTTGGCTTTGCCACTGACTAAATTGACTCGGAAAAACATTCCCTTCGTGTGGAGTCCCGAGTGTGAGGGAAGTTTCCGAGAGCTGAAGAATAAGTTGACGGCTGCACCAGTGCTGGCATTACCTGACTTGCAAGAGAGCTTCGTGGTTTATTGTGATGCATCAAGACTCGGATTAGGGTGCGTGCTAATGCAGAAGGACCGAGTGATAGCGTATGCCTCTCGGCAATTAAGACCACACGAGCAGCATTATCCGACCCATGATTTGGAGTTGGCAGCTATGGTGTTCGCATTAAAAATCTAGAGACATTATTTGTTTGGGTCCAGATTCGAAGTATACAGTGATCACAAGAGCCTCAAATACTTGTTCGACCAGAAGGAGCTGAATATGAGGTAGAGGAGATGGATGGAATTTCTAAAGGATTATGATTTCGAGTTAAAGTACCACCCGGGCAAGGCAAACGTTGTTGCCGACGTATTGAGTCAGAAATCTCTTCATATGGCAGTGATAATGGTGAAGGAGGTAGAACTATTGGAACAGTTCCGAGACATGAACTTGCATGTTGACACCCCCTCCTCTCAGAAAATGACGATCGGCACGCTGAGAATTGCCAATGACTTCTTGAAATCCGTGTATGAGCAGCAGCAGTCGGATTCCTACTTGACCGAGATGAAGAAGACTCAGACCAAAGGTAAGGATTTGTCCTTGACCGAGGGAACGAATGGGGTTTTCCGAGTAAGAAACAGAATATACGTGTCGGGTGGAGGAGAATTGAGGAGAATGGTGCTTGATGAGGCGCACAAGAGCTTGTTAAGTATCCACCCGGGAGCCACGAAGATGTACCATGACCTGAGAACACAGTTCTGGTGGCCCGGACTAAAGAAGGATGTGGCAGAATACATGGCTCGGTGTATCACCTGTCAAAAGTCGAAGGTCGAGCACCAAAAACCGTATGGTGCATTGCAGCCCCTGGAGATTCCCATGTGGAAATGGGAGTCAATTGCTATGGACTTTGTCATGGGATTGCCCAAAAACCGAGCGGGCCATGATGCAATTTGGGTCATTATTGACCGATTGACAAAGAGTGCACACTTCCTGCCTGTGAACATGAAGTACCCGATGCATAGGTTAGCACGGATCTACATTCAAGAGATCGTCCGACTGCATGGTATACCGACTTCCATCGTATCAGATAGGGATCCTAGGTTCACGTCCCGGTTTTGGACCAGCCTACATCAAGAAATGGGCACTAAACTTTGGCTTAGCTCTGCCTACCACCCCCAATCGGATGGATAATCCGAGCGAACGATTCAAAGCCTGGAGGACTTGTTAAGAGCGTGTGTGTTGGAGCACGGTGGAGAATGGGAGCAGTACCTTCCCTTGATTGAGTTTACGTACAATAACAGCCATCACAACAGCATTGGAATGGCACCCTACGAAGCGTTGTATGGTCGAAGGTGCCAAACCCCGCTTTGCTGGTCGGAAACGGTTGAGAGTCTGCTATTGGGACCAGAGATTGTTAAGCAAACTTCGGAACAGATCCGAGTGATAAGAGAGAAGATGAAGGCATCTCAAGACAGGCAAAAGAGCTACTACGACGAGCGAACCAAACCATTAGAGTTTTCAGTCAGAGACAAGGTATTTTTAAGAACTTCACCGAGTAAAGGGGTCGGGCGAGCCTTGAAGAGCGGGAAGTTAAGCCCTCGATACATTGGACCTTATGAGGTGTTGGAACGAGTCGGCTCCGTGGCATATCGTATAGCACTACCGACTCACTTATCTCGATTGCATGACGTGTTTCATGTGTCTCAACTAAGGAAGTATCTACATGACCCCAGCCACACAATGCCTGATGATGAAGTGGAAGTCAAGGAAGACCTGACCACTATGACTACACCGATCAGAATCGTGGACCGATCGGTGAAGCGTTTGAGGAGCAAAAACGTACAGCTGGTCGAAGTGGAGTGGCAACAAGGCAAGACTAACTCTCGTACATGGGAATGCGAAGACACCATGAGGCAGCAGTACCCCGAGTTGTTTACTAAGGTGAGTTACCGACTGAATTTCGAGGACGAAATTCTTTTGAGTGGGGGAGAACTGTAACATCCCAATTCCGAAGTTAGATACCGAATGAAAATTTAACGATAAAAACCTGAATGCAAAGTAAAGAATTAATTGTTAATCATAATCAATATAGCTTATGAGTTAGTGACAAGCTGATTGGACTTAATTGGTGGAATGTGGCTGTTTGTGATTGGCGGAAGGTGTGAGTGGACTGCGACTCACGCTTTCCCATCCCACTCCTTCCCTTTGCATGCGTATATATATGCGTACCCTATATTACCGTGTGTGCAAAACTTCGCCCACTACTTTATTCTCTCTTTTCTTTTTCGTCTCCATCTTCTTTTCCTTCCCTTGTTTTTGTTCTTCACGACGACAGTACGGGAAGAAGGTCAGAGCCCTCCAACTGGTGAAGGACGATCGTTGAGGCAGAGGAAGAACGACGCTTCATTCTAGAACCGAGTACAGAGTACGACGGGGCGAAGGAAGGCTAAACAAATCAGAAGAAGGGCGTCGGATCCAACGACGAGAGCATAAAAGCTTCTTGAGGTTCCCTCCGAAGGTAGGGGGCGCTTGCATGTCAAATGCATGGTCCACGAACGGTACCAGATGAATGTACTGCTTGAGTGTGTGCATGTGTTTATGACGACAGGATCTTATGCATGATTGTTGGTTTTGGATTCTGTGTGTTTTACAGTGGTTATATAATAGTTGCATGCAATCAAGATGGTGGTAATGTGGACTGTTAGCCTTTGATAATGACGTATGAAATGCATGGTTCCATCTTTGTTAACATTGTGAAATATAAATGTGTGCCCGTTAGTTGATTTCTCAAATACTATTACTTGATTGCCCGATTGTTATGCATATTGGTATAACTGATAAAGCACTATAAAGGTTGTGTTGAATCTGTTTTACTTATGGTTACGACGGAGGTATCGGTTGTGTGATGGTGTTTACTGGAAAATGCATTAGCTGCATGTGTAAGAGTGGGGTGACCCGTGGAAGGTCATGAGCCCGAGGGAACGACTTCCAGCTACAGACCTTGGCTGGATCCCGAGAGAGCTCGTGGTAGCCGTAGGAGCTAGAGAGGAGTCTCGAGACGCCTATGGGAGGCCGGTATCACACGGGAAGAGTTGAGGGACGAGGGGCCAGTAGAAGGGAAATTGTAATTGAAAGTCATCCCTCGAGTCGGATGCACAGGCATGCATGTAGACATGAAGTTGATTAGAACAGTACGCATAGCATGTGTTGAGTGTTATGAATGATTTACGAGTGTGTGGACATTTGTATGTGTTGTATGTGTGCCATAGATAATATTTTGCTTCCCTAACCTTAATTGACTTGAAAATGATTGAATGAAGTGAGTGTGCGTATTGACACTGATACCGAGTCCTTGATTGTCATTTTACCTGTAAAAGCTCACCCCTGCAGTGGCTACATTTTCAGTGAACATCTCTCGGAATGAAGGATGAAGGAGGAGCGGAGTGTAGAACAAAACAGTCGAGTGCCTTTGAATATATGTGTATATGTATATACTGTGTGTAAGGTCCTGTTAAGCCTTGGCCGGCTCATGTTTTGGTTTTAGTCTTTACGTTAGAACTTGAACAGCTTCGGGTAACAGAAGTCATGATGAAACTCTTGTAATTATTTGAATGCTTTCATTTATATATATATATGTTGTGTGTTCTTCTATACTGTAAGTGATGTCTGAGCGGTGAATATGGATGCATGAGTATGTCTTATGAGCGTAGGAGGTTAGTGTGTTTATGGGTGGTTATGAAGCTGAGTGATTCCGAGTGAAAGATTATATGTAAGCCGAGTGAGGAAGAGCTTGTATCCCCGAGTAAAAAGATCCTAAGTGATCCCCCGTGTGAAAGAGGAGTTAATGGAGTGGTTTGGAATGGAATGTACTCTAAGCATAGGTTAATTATAATCCAAGTGATCAAATTGTAGTATGCCGAGTGACTTAGCTGCTATTCCCTAAATGAATATAGGCCTGAGGATTTCCGAGTAAATGTAAGTATGAAATTCGAGTGAGATTCATTCGCATGAGTTCCCAAGAGAGAAACACTTAGACGGGTTCTTAGGGAAGTTTCCTCCAATGGCATCCTGGTGAGTAACTTAGTGGAAAGAATCTCGAGCGCATAGGCTTAACTGATTCTGAGTGAAAACGCGTATAAGCTCCGAGCGGGAAAATATTCCGAGTGAGAGTTTATAGAATCCGAGTGGAAAGTCCCCTACTTACCGGGCGAATCTAGTATGTACCTTGGTGGATAAATATAAGAGACTATGTTATAGAAGGTAGGCGTGGGAGTCGATTCCCGAGTGTTGGAACCCCTCATACCGAGTTGCCTTAGGAGTGAATCCCGAGTGGACTTAGTCGTTTACCGAGTGTATGGATGTTTCGATGCCGAGTGAGGGATTAGCCGAGTGAGACTCCTCACTTCAGCGAATGGAGGATTCGCTCCAGCGAATATGGGTCGCTGGAAGGCGTTGTCGCGGTATCGCTCGGGCAAGTTGGGCGTCTCACCCAGGCGGATTCGTGCTTCGCTTGAGCAAGTGTACGTTGTGTGGTGGTCCGCTCAGGCGCTGTCTGTGTTCCCGTGTGAATGGTTTTTAATTCCCTTGCCTTCTTTTTCTCTTTCTTCTTGGCCATGGGACCAGCTCTCATATCTCCATATATGGGAGTATTTTTATTATGGATCCAGGTTATTTCCCAATTAATTCGCGAAAATTTTTCCCCCTAAAATTTAAGATGTTACAGATATCTTCCAGTAGCTAACCCCCTGATTCTCCTAGCATTTTCGCTTGAGCGAATAGGCCATTCGCCTGAGCGAAATCAGGCCAGTTGCTAATCCCTTCGCCCTCGCTCGGGCGAGACTCCATTCGCCTGGGCAAAATTCCTCCAGAGAGCAAACACTGATACTGTGAGATTCCTCCAGAGAGCAACCATTAATATTGGGCAATTTCGCTTGAGCGAAATTCACTTTCGCCTGAGCGAAAGTTGTCCAGAAACCAATTTCCTAACAGGTGTGGTTCTCACTCGGGCGAGAATCCATTTCGCCTAAACGAATTTATCAGACTCCCTGTAGGACTCGAAATTTACACAACACAGCCCACTAAAAATTGAATTTCACTCATTCTACAGACATGCATTACATATCAAACATTATTCAAGTCATCTAAACTGGTTCTGCAACAGCATATTCTTAAATTCCATTTAACTCTTCCAAATCATAGATATGAAATAATTTTTCATCTCATCAGCTTTATAAAATAAATCCTCAAATGTAATTCTTCATCCATTCATCAACACATAGGAAATCTCAATTATAATTTAAACCTTCATACATACTTAGGTCACAAATGAAAATGAGATACACATACAATTTCCCATTTTCCTCCATGACCCTCCAAAATCACTTATCATGTAAACTTCCAAACGAACATTCATTACACCCCCTACTACACAAAATACATATGATTACATGTATCGCCGGCCAAGGCGCTCCCTATACACTAATTACCTTCACAGCATAATTATACTTCAAAATGCTCACTCCTCCTATGATTGCCCTGCATCATAAGTCTAAAATTGACAACATGGGAGAGTGAGTCTACATCCCAAAGGAATGAATATGAATACCAAATGATTATGTAAATAAGCATCAACACATGTATACTTTGCACACCAAGACATTCATCATGACACAATTTTACACAAAGCACACAAGCATATACATAATCACAATACTCCACCATTGAGTTATCACAACAACTTTCAATTGGTATTCATACTTTTATGTTGTCTTAAATATATTTGTACCACCTCTCACAATCACCATCACCACCTTGGCATACTACCTTCTATATGCAAATGCTCATAACTAATGCATATGCACAAAGGATTATTTCAACAATTGCAGATCTGACTGTGGGAATTTCAACATCAACTGTGGGATTCAAGTGTGATCTTTTAACCACACCCCTACTGCAGTAGTAAAATGTGTACACTTATTCTTTAAATTGCATGCATTCAACAATAGTTTTACTGGTACCAAACCGCATCGCCCATCTTGCAACACTTGGCCATTTTCACCATGACCGCGGTATATAACATAATCAACGTAGAGTGTTGCGGGCCAACCACGATTTATATCATGGCAGCTGTGATCTCAAGGACCACCGGGGACACCTGCTCCTCAAAAGCCACCCCCCCACAAGGGTCAACCACATGTGGCTCCCCGAAGCACAACATGGGCAGCTTCGTGACTTATACACTAAGTCACAGGGGAAAAATATCATGCTCGTGCACCGAGCCGCCCTCCCACTGGGCCAACCGGGGGAATCCCCTAAAA
Organism: Clitoria ternatea; assembly: GCA_037962975.1. NCBI lineage: Eukaryota > Viridiplantae > Streptophyta > Magnoliopsida > Fabales > Fabaceae > Clitoria > Clitoria ternatea. The sequence continues at coordinate 82,521,849 of CM075672.1, forward strand.
TTCCAACACCGGAAGCTATGCAGTATGCCATGGATGCAAATGCAATCATATGCATTCCTCCCTCTATGCATCCTACACATGCCACTCATCATCCAACATCGTCAACACCACAAGCTTTTATTAATGTTGATTGTTCACAATAGTTTCAATCTTTGGGTGGCATTCGTTTTATTTTCAATCTCAACAAACAACATCAACATTCATATCACATTCATGGTAATACAACTTAACATAACACACCATGAATATTCTAAATGCACAAAAGCATGTTGCCAAACATATTATCTACATCACACCACAAGTCATCATTTCATATAACATTCAAGCAAGGCTAACATGTATAACACCATATACCACAATCAACTAACATTCAAATTCATGCATTTAGAATTTAGACTCCTCTCCTACCTCAAGAGAAGAATTCTGATGGATAAGACGATCCCGCCTCGTCGTTCGAAATAGGTCCTACATTCACATTCATGTAAAACCTTAATCAATCAACTACTCAAATCATCAATTCAATTCTACATAGTTACAATCATATTTATAATGTCACAACATGTGTTAAACATGTTGTGGATATCATTTTATTCTCTATTAGGCTTCAGGAATTCCTTCTTGTTAAGCCACCATCATTTAATTTAAGGATTACAAAACAACCCTATTCCCCAAGCTTCACCAAACTCCTTCCATCATCATTCATATCTTTTAATATCATACATTTCTCCATAAACCACATTCTCAAACTAACTTTAACTATCTTCCCCAAACTCCAAGGTTAGGGTTTTCTCCAAAACCCATCTACCTTCATTAATACATCATAAACCTTCACTTCTCACCATCATTAATGCACCAACAACCATTTTCCTCCCATAAATACTTGCATTTATGATATCCCATTCTAGGGCATGAGCATTAAATGCTCTAATAAACACCCACGCACATGCATTTCCTTCCCAAAATCATAATACCCATAATATCAACATAAACCCATCCAAAAATGGTGGGAGAAGCTTACCTCACACCAAAAACGAATTGGGTTCAAGAAAGGAAGGGAGGCAGCACGAAAATAAGAGGAAAGAGAAGGAAGAACTCCAAGCTTCCAAGTCCTCTTCAACGAAAAATAGAGAGGAAAAGAGTCACCACACAAACTCAAGGTTTTTGGGAGAAGAAAAGAGAAGAATGGAGGAAGATGAAGAGAAGAAGAAGTAAAGTATATTTGCTCAAAGCTTCAGCGGTTTACACGTGAATAGAAGAAGGAAAGTTTGGGCTTTTGGGTTTATTTTAATTCCATCTATTAGAATTCATCATTTTTGTCACTAACAGGCTCTTTGTTTGGGCTCAATACTTCATCCAAAAATTATTCCGAATGTATATTCGGATTCCCATTATTATTTTCTACAGCCTTGACCAGTATCATCTCATTCCGAGATATTTGGTCCGACACCCATATCTCAACCGGGCTCATTTTCAGCTTAACCGGTCTCTATAAATTACCAATAATTCCTAAAAATCTTAATTTAGATAAATTCAATTTATTGAGACCTTAAACAATTCATATTCAACTTGTCAATATTTATTTCCCTTAATTAATCTTCTATTTTAAAATTTGGGATGTTACAAACAACATCACCATTACATTGTTACTCAATATTCAACTTAGCTCTTATATCCTTCAATAACCACAATGGTTTAAAACCTCATCAAGTCACAATCTTTTCACACCAATCCCTCATATTCCACATTCATAACAACACTCATCACTAAACATCACCCATTAACATTCAATTCAACCTTTCAAGCTATACAATATCCATTTCCCCAAATTCTTAGGGCTAGGTTTTTCATCAAAACCCAATAACATTTACCCATGCTTATTAATCACCATCAATGGCCATCTTTCATCATTAATATCATTCTCCAATATCATTAAACCTACATTCTACACACATTTCACATTTTCCCCAATTTATTAGAGTTAGGGTTTCACTAAAACCCAACAACACCATAAATGCTCATTAATTTTCCACTCATCCAAGTATTAATTTCATGCACCTACAACAACCCACCATTAATGCCATAATAACAACACCCAAAGCTTCTCCCAACAACCCATATGAAATAAACACTCTCCCAAATACCAAGAACCCAAAATCTAGGGCATAAAGCTCATGAAAATGATAAGGAACTTACCTCACCCAAAGAGGCAACATGAGCTTCCAATAGAGAGAGATCCACACGAAAATAGAGGAGAAGAGGGGAAGAGGACCCAACGATGAGCTTTTCCTTCAAGCTTCCACAAACGAAAATGGTAGAGGGTAAGAAAGCTCCACACAGCTTTGGTTCATGGAGAGAAGAAAATAGGAAATGGAGAAGGTGGAAGAAGAAGAAGAAGAAATTACATTTTCAAATGAGGGTAAGAACCCAACAAAAAATATGAAGAGAATAATAGGCTTTTGGTTTTAATTTTTAATCCTCCATTAAAGGTTCATCGTTTTAAAATAAACAAGTTCACAGTTCGGGCTCAAAACTATATCCAAAAATTATTCCGAATATATATTCGGATTCCCAATAATATTCTTAACAACCCTGACCAACGGCATCTCATTCGGAGATACTTGGTCCGACACCCATATTCTAATCAGGTATAATTTTATCTCATATCAGTTCAATAAATCATAAATATCCCTAATAAATCCTAATTTCATTATTCCAATATTTTTGGGACATAAATCAACTCATATTCAATTATTTATTATTTATTCTCATCAATTATTCATTTCTATAAAATTCGGGATGTTACAATCCACCCCACCTAAAAAGAATTTCGTCCTCGAAATTCATCACTGATATACATATCACAAGGCCATACCTCAGGCCACACATCAACAAGGTTCAACGACACCATAGAATAACATTGGACTTCCCAAAGTCCATCAAAACATGTTCATCACCACTTCATCGTTCTTAACATAAAATTTCCACATCAAGTGTGTCATATCTCATTAATTATAACTCACCCAACAGAGCTCACATGTTCATACTTAGTATGACCAGATAGGCTCAATACATTCTCCATAAGCAGTTACAATCCCTACACCTGCCCGGCTTATGTGTTGCTGCATCCGACATACAGGTAGGCGTCCCAATCCCGTAGTGGTTACCACAAACACATAAAGTCGGTGCATAAGTGCATGTTGCCACAATGCCTGCGGTATGTAAGACCATATCGGGACCAGTACTTCGTATTCTCATTGCTCATATTGGTCGTATATATTCAAATAATACCAGACCATATAAGACTCGGTGACAATCCTCACCAGTCTACAGCTATCATATTCATACTTCATTGTCATTCTACAACTAATTTGGCATCCATCATGCCATATCAATCATCAAACCTTAATTAACCTCACCATCAATCACTGTACTAATCATATATTTTCAATCATCACAAATTAAATACCTTGTCCTCAGGCTTCATCCATCCAAATCCATGCTCAAATAGTCTAAAATTCTTGTCTCACATATTTGTTGACTATAAATCATTTCGAGCCTTATAAGATTCACTAAACTCTTATGAAATAGGCTACATAATCGAATAATGAGCTTCCACATTAGGCATTCTCCTTACAGATCACAATTAAGGCTCATAAATTAAACATATAACTCACATTACATCACATCACTATGTGGTTTCTATCATCTATATAGCACCCTTCAAATAAAATAGGGGGTAATGACATGATCGAATTTCTATTCACCGACTCATAATCACACATGTCATCCAATTTCATATTTAATCACATACCACATATTCAGTCTCCCAATCTAGGGAGATACAACAATCCCTTAAATCATATAACATATAGGGTTCTTGTGCCAAAGGATATAAAATCCATCCTTCACAAATGGCACAACCAATCATTTAAATTCGAAAATACCCACACTAGGGAATTTCTTCAATATCATTCATTCAATTAACTCAAGCATGTGAGTTTCATTTCATTCAACAAGCATGCCTCGGCTAAGAGCCACAAGTATGAATCATACAAGAGGCGTAATCAACAATTTAATTTCATTACTCACTTCAAAGTTTTCATAATCCATGGTCTACCACCATGTCAATTAATTTCTCAATATTTTCTATCCATGATCAACACATGGCACAAAATCATCATCATATCAATTCATATCTCATATTTCATATTCATCAACTCTAATATTTCATTTCCATGATCACATTTAATCATGGATCCATCATCAATTCAATTTGCATTTCATATATCAACATCAATGCACAATAACAGTATATTCGTCATTTGAAGGTAATAGGGTAAGGAACTTGGCCGGACTTACACAATAAATACATCAATCACATATTGAGGAAATTCATTCACTCATATTCGGTCCCATAAGTCATTCATGATTATCAATGAGCAATTATGCTCCACAAACATATCTTATGAATCATAATCTCATAAAGAATCCTCAATGAGCATCAATCCCAACTCAACATCAATGATTCACAACAATTCCTTAATAAATAATAATGCCCTTATAATCAATTCATAATCTTTAGTCAACTAATCATTCATAATTCTACATAGGGCAATCAATATCTTAACATATCATCATTCTCTAGATAATTATCATTCTTAAATCTATACAAAACAACCTATTCCAATAATGAGCATCTCGCTCCAAAGATCACCATAAGTATCTAACCATTGAGCAATCATGCTCCAATCATCCATAATATCAAATCCTCACAGAGCAGCCATGCTCTGGTAGTAACCAATAACTCTAATTCAGAGCAAAATATGCTCTGATACCAGATTATAACACCCCTGATTTTCTGTACTCGAATCCCGATGTGATCGTCTTAATAAATGAAAATGCGGATAAATTTTTCACGTTTGAAAATATTTCCAAGGCACCACCATGATCACATCAAGACCCGAATCACAGAAAACCAAAGAGTGAGATTAAATAACCTGAAGCTGGATCGATAACTAAAATGCCCATAACGGTATACAAAAATAATAGAGTATACAACGGAAGAATATGTATACCGGGCACACGCCTAGTCCCATATATGACGATATAAGAAAAGGCTAGGCAAGCATACAAACACCAAACACAAACTTATTACTATATCACATTCATACACTTACAACATACGCATACATTGCCTAAGATACAATAATTATATATATGTATATATATATACATACATTTGAGGATCTTCTCCCGACTATCACAATCATCAATGCTCATCATTCAATTTTAAATCCTTCTAATACACATTAAATCATCTCTTACATTTTACATATATATTTGTCATCCATCAATTCAAAGGATCATCTTATACATACTCAAAATCTTTAAATCATCTATATCATCATATACAATTTATTCATTACATCAGAACTCATAAATGATGTCGGCCAAGGCACTTCCTCTACCACTATTTACCTTTACCCAAGCTTTAATTAAAATCCGAACTCATCCCATGGCAACCTGCACCACAATGCTAAAAAGGAGACCACATGGGAGAGTGAGTTATACATTCAAAATGATGAATAATATATATATTGTGATCATGTGTATATGCATACAAACGTCATGTGTGCTTTGCTATCAAATCGTCAAATTATCATTCATTATTCATCTCATTATTATAATAGGCATACAAGCCTGTCGCGATCGGGATCGCGGCGGCACGGCCGACCCTCAAAACGATCTTTTAGTTTGGTTCGAAAAGAAAAAAAAAAACAGGGAGTCGCCACCAATATTTTTAGGATAAAATATCAGGAAAACCTTTCGTTACAGCACTGGTTATAAAAATGAAATTCCATGTTCGGGAGTCTAATTACAGGTGAGGAAGGTATTAGCAACTCACAACTGTCCGTTATAAAAATGGTTACCTCAATATGATACGCGCATTATAATTAACCCAATAATTATTTTAACTTCTTCATGAAAAGAAAATATACGAGATGACAAAACATACAAAAATAAACAAAAAAAAACACAGAATATTTACATGAGATTAACGGGACGTCTCGTCTAAGTTAAACTCGCTCCTCTTCCTTTTTTTTAAATAGAAAAAATAAAAATTGCAATAATAATGGAAATAATAATAATCATTACAACTTTTATGCTAGTCCAAATAAAATGTAAGAAGCACTCATTTTTTTTGTTATATATTTATTACAAACCTAAAAAGGGGTAAAAAGGAAAGAAAAGAAAATAACAGCAATTTATTTTAGTGGGAAAATGGAGTACCGAGTGAAAAAATGGAATTCCGAGTGAAAAGGTGAAAAAACGAGTGAAAATGGAATTCCGAGTGAAAAGGTGAAAAACCGAGTGAAAAGATGAATACCGAGTGAAAAAGTGGAATACCGACTAAGAAGATGAATACCGAGTAAAAAACAGTGGGCCAGTGGGGAGTTGACAAGAGTTTGAAGGTGTCTAGAGGGAGAGAAAGGGCTGCGTTGTATGGTAAGAGGAGGACGGTGTTGGGAGAGAGGAGAGGTTGAACCGTGTGGGTTTTAGTGGAGAGAGAGAGAGCTGGATGGTGTGGGTTATAAGGAGAGGGGGACGATGTTGGTGGGTTAGAGGACGGTGTGGAGAGAGGAGAGTGAGGAGATGGTGTGGGTACAGGAGAAAGGAGAGGGAAGGAGAGGGGATGGTATTGAGTGTTTTAGGATGTGGTGGTTTGTAGGAAGAGGGACAGTGTGAGGGAGGAAAAAAGAGGGGAGGAAGAGAGGGACAGCGTTTGGGAGGAAAAGAGAGGGGACCACATGATGTTGGGGTTCTCTCAATGAAGGCTCCTCCTTTCCTGAAGGCTTCAGGATCCTCTCTATTTATAGAGGTCCTGGACGCCCACCATCAGTGGTAAGTGGGGCTTCCCCTTTTGTCCTGTAGTCAGTCGCCCCACTTGATCAGCTTTGGATACAGCCTGGATGGAGTTGGTGGACACAGCTTGCACCTAGACAGCCATAGGGGACGACAGCTACTTTTTGTCACTTTGTCAGCCGCCTCCCCTCAAGTCAAAGATCCACTTAGATAGTGGAAATCCAAGTCAGCAAGGGTACTCGGTGGGAATATGGGTCGGATTTCACCTTCTCTCCACAATCCGAGTGGAAAAGGAGCTGTTTATACAAAAACCGAGTGACGAATGACTCGGAACCGACTAAAATGGTTGGAGTACGACTCGGAATGGTTGAATAATGACTCAAAATTGGGTGAAGGATGACTCAGAATTGGCTAAAAGAATGGCTCAGAAATGGCTAAAAGGGATGACTCGGAAATGGTTTACGTATGGCTCGAAATTGGGTGAAAGTATGGCTCTGAATCGGGTAAAAATGGCTCGGAAATTGAGTGAAAGGACTCAGAAATGGTTCTCGGAAAAGGCTCGGAATTAGGTGATAAGGATAGCTCAGAAGTGAAACAAAGGTGACTCGGAAATTGAGTGATCTCACTCGGTGTTGGTTGAGAGAGGACTCACTCGGTGCTGATTGGAGATTCTTCACTCGGTGCAGACTGAAGAGATCTCACTCGGTGTTGATTGAGAGAGGACTCACTCGGTACTGATTAGAGATTCTTCACTCGGTGCAGACTGAAGGTTCTTCATTCGGTGCTGACTGGAGAGTCTTCACTCGGTGCTGACTGGAGATTCTCCACTCGGTGCTGACTGAAGATGTGGCTCGGTGATGGTTGAAAAAAGGTTCAATCGGCTCTGACTTGAAGGATGACTCGGTGAGGATGGATAAATGACTTACTCGGCCTAGGTTCATGTCCTCTTTCATTCGAATGATTCAATCAGCACTCAGAGAAATCTTGCTTGCCAATTCTTCTGCTTCAAGCCTCATTCGGTTTTCTCCACTTGGACATTTCATTCGAGAAAACTCTTACAATAAAAACGACTCGGTTATATCTCTAGACTTTAACCACTCGGGGAAACCTTTGTTCGGCAACCCTTCTGCTTGAAGCTTCACTCTGCCCTTCTGCTTGATTCACTCGGCATGTCAGAAATATTTTGCCTGGTTGTTGTCTGCTTGAAACATTCACTCAGAATTTCTTCAAAAGTGATACAACTTCACTGCTTGAAGGATTTACTCGAAACTGACCTTGGGAGTCGACCTTATCATCCAATCAAAATGGTTTCACTCGTCATCCAATCATTCGGATTCATTCACTCGGAGTTGGTCTTATTCCTCACTCAGAATTTGGAACTTGGATATCCACTCAGAAACCGCCTTCTTATCACTCAGAACTTGGAATTTGACATATCCACTCGGAAACCACCTTCTTATCACTCAGAACTTGGAAACTTGGACATATACACTCGGAAACAGCCTTCTTATCAGTCAGAACTTGGAAACTTGGACATATCCACTCGGAAACAGCCTTCTTTCCATTCAGAACTTGGAATTTGGTAATTTTCACTCAGATCCAGCCTTCTTTCCACTCGGAAATTGGAATTTGGCAATTTTCACTCAGATCCAGCCTTCTTCTCACTCAGAATTTGGAGACTTGGCAATCTTCACTCGGAAAAATCCTTCTCCTCACTCAGAACTTGGGATTTTGGCAATTTTCACTCGGCAAAATCCTTCTCCTCACTCAGAACTCGGGATTTTGGCAATTTAAACTCGGCAAAATCCTTCTCCTCACTTAGAACTCGGGATCTTGGGAATTTGCACTCGGATAGTCTTATTTTGCTTGGAATTTCTTTCCCTGGGTCCATTCTTGAAGCCTCTTTACTCGGAAAATGATCATTTCGAGTCATCTTACTCGGAAATGATCATTTCCGAGTCAGAATTTTTTATTTTTATTTTTAATTCCTTTTTTAAATTCTTTTCTTTTTTTTCTTTTTTTTCTTTTTTTCTTTTTTTTATTTTTTTTATTTTTATTTTTATTTTATTTATTATTATTTTTTTATTTTTTATTTTTGTTAATTCTTTTCACTCGTGGATTCCCTATCCTTGGTGACGAAAATTCCCTATTCTTGGTAAAAATTGACTGGACCGAAATAGGTGTTCACAGATGCCCCTCTTTACTTCTTTTCCATGAGGAAGAGCATGAAGTTTCTTCTTGCTTTTGAAATGGAAAAGGAGTAAAGACGTGAACACTATCGTCGAAGTATCAGATGAGGAAGAAAACCTAGGTGCTGACTGGAAAAGTAGAAGGTGAAGGTGTTACCTCTTGGTTGGCAGGAGAAGTAAAAAGTTGAGGGTATTGCCTCTCGATTGGCTGAGGAAGTAAAAGGTAAGGGTGTTGCCTCTCGGTCGACAGGAAAAGTAAACGGTGAGGGTGTTGCCTCTCGGTTGACAGGAAAAGTAAACGGTGGGGGTGTTGCCTCTCGGTTGGCAGGAAAAGTAAAAGGTGAGGGTGTTGCCTCTCGGTTAACAGGAAAAGTAAAAGGTGAGGGTGTTGCCTCTCGGTTGACAGGAAAAGTAAATGGGTACCATTTGATCGGTAACAGGAAGGTAAAGGGGTGCCATTTGATCGGCGACAGGAAAGTAAAGGGGTGTCATTTGATCGGCAACAGAAAGGTAAAGGGTGAGGGTGTTGCCTCCCGGTTGACTGGAAAGTAAAGGGTGAAAATTGGGGGAGCTAACAGGACGTCTCGTCTGAATTAACTCTCTGTACCTAAAAGCTCGGGGTGATGCCCCGGCTTGCCATGACTGAAGCCTTTGACTGAAAGAGAATAAATCTGGGGTGATGCCCCAGTTTGAGATAGTTTGAAAGAATCTTGGGATATTGCCCTTTGTTTGGAAGGAGGAGGCCTGGGGTGATGCCCTAGTTTTGGAAAAAGTGATCTGGGGGTCAACAGGACGTCCCGTCCAAATTAACTAGGATCTAGAGCTTTGGGGTGATGCCCCAATTTTGGAAAAGTGATCTGGGGGTTAACAGGACGTCTCGTCCAAATTAACCCGGATCTAGAGCTGTGGGGTGATGCCCCAATTTTGGAAAAGTGATCTGGGGTTAACAGGACGTCCCATCCAAATTAACCGGGATCTAAAGCTTTAGGGTGATGCCCCATTTTTGGAAAAGTGATCTGGGGAGATGCCCCTAGTTTGGAAGAGAGATCTGGGGAGATGCCCCAGTTTGGAAGAGAGATCTAGGGAGATGCCCCAATTTGAGCTTTTTAGTGAGAGGAGAATGATGGGTGCTAGTTTGGTAATGGTGAACTCACTGGGGAAGGATAAGTCCTCTTAAGCCTGATCAAAGAAATATCCTGGTTGAGGGAGCTGAGTCTATTTTGCGGTTTTCCTCAGGAGAGGTCTTCAGTCTATGTTCTACTGAAGTACGAATAATAGGTCTTGCTGAGAGAAAACTTTGGCGAATACCTGCTTTTGGATGATGGATTTGGTGTCCCTTTGACAAAAGAGTGAGTTAGTATAAAAAGACTTATCGGTAAATCTTCCCTGGCGACTGGCTCTTTAAGATAACTCATGGATGAAATAGAAACATCCTCTGACTTTTGGCGATCATATTTAGTAGAGATAGTTATGCTTATACCAAGCGAATTCTGGTGCTAGGATGCATTTCGTTCCCCATAACTTTACGCTCTGTCGTTTCCAATTTCAAAAACTTGTTTATTCATAAAATTTAGTCATGAACACATGTAGGAAGAAGGGAGACTTTTATTTATAAACATCAGGTATATACAGTAGAGATGAAAATAATATTTAGCACAGAGATGTGATAAGATATAGAGAATGGAAGGCAAGTAGAAAGGGGAAGGCTCATATATCCTCTAGTGATCTTTTGAGAGCAATGAGAAACTTGACCCTTTATCACGACTTTGTGTTCGTCCTCTGATTTTTGCTTCTAAGGGAGTAATTTGACAACGACCCTAATACCCGTTTTGACCTCCTTTGTCTTTGGCTTGAAGGGTTTATGTTGCAGAGTCGAGTTTGTGGAACCGCCTTTTCAGGTTTTCGGCTCATCTTGCTGCTCTAACTTTTGCCTAGGTCACTTTTTCAGGTTTTCAACCTAGCGAGCTTTTCTTCTTCCTTTTTTTAATTATTTTTTTACTTTATACTATGCAAAGTATTTCTTCACTACATCGGCATTGACAGGCATTGGTAGGTCGTCTCCATCCATGTTGGTGAGTATGAGAGCTCCTCCGGAGAAAGCCTTCTTTATAATATATGGTCCTTCGTAATTAGGTGTCCATTTCCCTCGGACGTCTTTTTGAATTGGCAAAATCTTTTTGAGAACCAAATCCCCTTCTTGGAACTGTCGGGGGCACACTTTCTTTTCGTATGCCTGCTTTATACGTTTCTGATATAACTGTCCCCGGTAGAGAGCGGTTAACCTTTTCCCGTTAATCAGATTTAGTTGGTCATATTTGGCCTGGACCCATTCAGCTTCTTCCAGTTTGGCTTCCATGATCACCCTAAGGGATGGAATTTCCACTTCAAATGGTAGTACAGCTTCCATTCCATAGACCAAAGAAAATGGTGTGCCCCAGTTGAAGTTCGCACTGAGGTTCGGTATCCGTGCAGCGCAAAAGGGAGTATTTCATGCCAGTCTTTGTAGGTTACTACCATCTTTTGCACTATCTTCTTGATATTTTTGTTGGCTACCTCAACTGCTCCATTCATTTTCGGACGGCATGGAGAGGAGTTGTGGTGGGAGATTTTAAAGCTTTTGCAAAGCTCCTTCATCATTTTGTTGTTTAAATTTGTACCATTGTCCGTGATGATTTGGTTTGGTAGGCCGTACCGGCATATCAGCTCACGCTTGACGAATTTGACCACAATATTTTTCGTCACATTGGTGTACGAAGCTGCCTCTACCCACTTGGTGAAATAATCGATGGCCACTAGAATAAAACGATGACCATTTAAGGCTTTTGGCTCAATGGGCCCAATTACATCCATACTCCACATTGAAAAAGGCCATGGTGCTGACAAGATATTTAAGGATGAAGGCGGTGCATGAATGTGATCAGCATAAATCTGGCATTTATGACATCTCCGTACGTAAGCAAAACAGTCTGCCTCCATAGTCATCCAATAATACCCGGCTCTCAGGATTTTTCTTGACATAGCGTGCCCATTCGTATGAGTTCCGAAAGATCCTTCGTGGATATCTTTCATGATTTGATTTGCCTTGACGGTATCAACACACCGGAGGAGAACAGAATCATAATTCCTCTTGTATAGCACGTCACCACCCAATAGGTATCCCATAGCTAGCCTTCTCAAAGTTCGTTTGTCATTATCTGTAATGCCTTCAGGGTATTCTTGGCACTGGAGATATCTTTTGATGTCATGATACCAAGGCTTGCCATCTGGCTCTTCTTCTGTGACCTGACAATGGGCAGGTTCTTGCTGCTTCTTTACCTCAATGAGAGGCACTTCGTAATCACTGCTGACTTCGAACATAGCGGCTAGGGTGGCTAAAGCATTTTCTATTTGGTTGTCTTCCCGTGGAACATGATGGAAGGTAATTTCATCGAACTCTTTGATCATTTCTTTGATATGAGCATGATAGGGAACTAGTTTACTGTCTCTAGTTTCCCACTCATCCTTTAGTTGATGGATAACCAAAGCAGAATCTCCATAAACTTCCAGGACCTTTATTCTCATGTTCAGAGCTGCTTGCATTCCTAGAGAACATGCTTCATATTCCGCAACATTATTGGTTCAATCAAAACACAACCGAGCGCAAATAGGGATGAATTCCTTATCAGGCGAGATCAGGATAACCCCAATTCCATGTCCCAGCGCATTGGAAGCCTCGTTGAATCTCATGATCCATCTGGTTTCCAGACCATCTTCTTCTTTGGAGAGAGCCAAAATATCCTCATCCGGGAAATCATGCCGCATTGGTTGGTAAGCCTCAATGGGTTGGTGTGCTAAGTAATCTGCTAGCGCACTCCCTTTAATTGCCTTTTGGGTGTCATATGTTATGTCGTATTCTGTCAGTAACACTTGCCAATGGGTAATCCTCCCAGTCAAAGCAGGTTTTTCAAAGATATACTTGATGGGATCCATCTTAGACACCAGCCAAGTAGTATGATTAAGCATGTATTGCCGTAAGCGCCGGGCAGCCCAAGCTAATGCACAATATGTTCTTTCAAGAGATGAATACTTCATCTCGCATTCAGTAAATCTCTTGCTCAAGTAGTAGATGGCGCATTCCTTCCTCCCAGTCTCATCATGTTGACCTAATACACATCCCATGGATTCGTTCAGCACGGTCAGGTATAGGATTAGTGGTCTCCCATGAACAGGTGGCACCAAGACTGGTGGCTCCAATACGAGGAGGAGGCATTTCCAGAATTGCCTTGACCTTGTCAGGATCAACTTCTGTCTCTCTCTTATTCACAATGAATCCTAACAATTTGCCGGATCTTGCGCCAAAAGTACATTTGGCGGGATTCAATCTAAGCTTGAATTTCCTTAACCTTTCAAAAAGTTTTCTCAGGTCAGCAATGTGTTCTTCTTCAGATCTGGACTTGGCAATTATGTCATCTACATAGACTTCTATTTCCTTGTGCATCATGTCGTGGAAAAGGGTCACCATTGCCCTTTGATAGGTGGCTCCTGCATTCTTCAATCCGAAGGACATTACTTTATAACAAAAGGTGCCCCACAGAGTGATGAACGTGGTCTTTTCCATATCTTCTGGTGCCATCTTGATCTGGTTATATCCCGAAAATCCATCCATAAATGAGAAGATGGAATGCTGAGCTGTGTTATCAACCAGTACGTCAATCTGAGGTAAAGGAAAATCATCCTTAGGACTCACCCGATTCAAGTCTCGATAGTCCACACACATCCTTACTTTCCCATCTTTCTTTAGAACGGGAACTATGTTGGCTACCCATTGCAGATACTTAGCTACGGCTAAGAAACCAGCATCGAATTATTTCTTGACTTCTTTTTTGATCTTAAGAAGCATCTTTGGTTTCATTCGTCGCAGCTTTTGCTTAATCGGCGGACATTCCGGCTTTAAAGGTAACCTGTGTTCCATAATGTTATTATCCAGACCCGGCATATCTTGATATGACCATGCAAAAATATCTCGAAATTCCTGGAGCAGTTTAATCAATTCACTCTGCCATTGTTCGCTCAAGAAGGTGCCTATCTTGACTTCTTTATTTTCCCCTTCATCTCCCAGGTTAATGGTCTCAATCTTTTCCTGATGAGGCTGGATTTCCTTATCTTCCTGTTCCATTAATCTCGTCAATTCGGGTGAAGGTTCAAAGTCTTCCTCATTCTCCTTATAGGCGTAATCATTCGGATTATCAGAGTCATGAAATAGAATCGAGTTCTCATTACTCTCAGAAGAATCGCTTTCAGATCTGTATTTGGTGTTATATTATAATGAATGAAAACAAAGAAAGACAAGCAAATGGAAGGTTTAAAAGAAAGAGATTGAACAAAGATGAGGTATGAAATTGGACTGCATTCATTTAATTTAATAAACAAGCAAGTTTTTTGCCTTTATTATAAAATAGATCCCAAAGCCTTAGGCATAGCAAAAGGATCGATCAGTTTTAAAAACAACAACAATTACTTTGAGTGAGGATTGATAGTTATGGGGAACTCCATGGTTTCCCAATTGTCCAGTTCTTGACCGGGTGAGCAAGCATGCACCAATTCCACATCACAGCTGGGCCCGTCTCCAATCATGGCCATCTGACCTGGATATATAATCCCGGCGCTCCTAAAGCTTTGATAGAGGTCACAGATAGGGATTCTAGCAGTGTCGAACTCTTGACCGGTAAGGCGAGTAATCCTTCTCTCCCTTCTTTCTTCTCCTACCCTTTTTCTATCAACTGCTGTAGGCTTGTATCCCAGACCATATCTATCCTTGTTCTCTGGGAGGCATATAGGTTGGGTTCTTCCTTCCAATTCTCGTCCTAACCCTTTTCCCAGCTTGTATCCTTCTCTCAACATTGTCTTTGCAACCATCAGAGACACGTTTGGGAAGGATGTCTTTGTAATGCTTGTTGTATTGGCCACCTCTAAAGCCTGAAATGAGGTTTCGAGGGCTTCCTCGGTCGCTTCAATGTATAGGGTGTTGGCAGGTTTGCTGACCAACAAGTCCTCTTCTCCAGAGACAATCACCAACTTGTTGTCGATGATGAATTTCAACTTCTGGTGCAAAGTGGAAGGAACTACCCCAGCCGAATGGATCCATGGCCGTCCCAGCAAACAACTGTAAACGGGCGTAATATCCATGACTTGAAAAAGGATTTGAAAGGGACATGGCCCAACCTGTATAGGCAGTTCAATTTCCCCCATAACCTCCCGGAGAGTTCCGTCAAAAGCCCGGACTACCATAGAACTGGGTCTCATATGGGTCCCGTCAAAAGGCAACTTTGCCAACATAGATTTTGGCATTACATTCAAGGACGACCCATTGTCAACAAGCACCTTCGCCATGATATGATCTTGGCATTTTACGGAGATATGAAGGGCTTTATTGTGCCCTCTTCCTTCTACCGGTGTCTCATCATCTGTAAAAGTTAGATAGTTGTTGGCCACAATGTGTCCCACTATGCCTTCGAACTTATCTACTGGCAAATCATGTTTCACATGCGCCTCACTCAAAACCTTCATCAGTGTGTTCCGGTGTGGTTCGGAACTCATTAGCAAGAACAACAGAGAAATTTTTGCCGGGGTGTGGTTCAGTTGGTCCAACACCTGGTAGTCACTATGACGAATGAATCTTAGAAACCCTTGGGCTTCCTCTTCAGTTACGGCCTTCTTTGCCTAACCAGAGGATTCTCCCTTCCCAGGTCTAACATCCCCTGTAGCTTTGTCAAGTTTTGGTTCTGGGGGAGCATATACTCTTCCACTTCGGGTGACACCCCCAATTCCAGCAATACTCGTGACAGGGGATGATGGTGTAGGTGCAACTACCTCAGAACTAGTAACAACCACATCAGTGCCATACTTCCACGGTACAGCTCGTGAATCCTTGTAAGGGAACGGGGTTGGTGCGTTCATCGTGATGACAGTCTAAGCAGGAGTCGAAGCCACAGGTGCATTTTTGTTGTAAAATATGATTAGAGGCTTTAGGGCTCGAACTCGGCTTTGCTCTTGTATCATATTTATTCTGCCTTCATGATGCCAGCAAACTTCTATGACATGACTGTCTATAAGTCCCTGAAGGGTTTTTTGGAAGTCTCTTCGCTTTGCGGACTGGAGGTCATTGCACTCTTCATCCCATGATCCTTCTATCAATCCCATCTTAAGCATATGGGAGTGAATCATTTCTAATGGCATTTGGATGTCCTCAACCTTGGAAATGCATTCCTCATCTCTTTCCACAGCGTTAACACATGTCCTCCCATGGTTAGGCAGAGGATTGGTAGTCACATTCGGGCTTCCCTCTTTGAAGCTTATCCAATCAGCTCTGATTAAATCCCTTACCTTAAATTTTAGTGCCAGGCAGTTCTCGGTGGAATGTCCTGGTGCACCGGCGTGGTAATCACACCGTGCATTTAGGTCATACTCTCTGGGATAAGGTGGTTGAAGTGGTTTTAGAGGGCAAGGTGCCACTAGTGTATTTTCAATAAGATGGGGAGAAGCTCGGTGTAGGTTATGGGAATTGGATCAAATTGCACTTGAGTGCGATCATTATTCTGCCTCCTCAAGTTTGGATTTGGTGGGTTCATTTGTGGTGGTTGGTATGGT
Source organism: Clitoria ternatea (assembly GCA_037962975.1). Lineage (NCBI taxonomy): Eukaryota > Viridiplantae > Streptophyta > Magnoliopsida > Fabales > Fabaceae > Clitoria > Clitoria ternatea. The sequence continues at coordinate 82,538,528 of CM075672.1, forward strand.
GCTTGTGGTGGTACAGGTGGTCACATAACTGGTGGTCGGAAATGTGGTGGGTTCGAATTTGGAATTGCAGCCACATATGGGTGTGGCACATTATGGTAAGTTGACGGAAAGGTGATGGGAGTAAGTGGTCTAAGCTGGTTCCTTCTTTGATTGTGAGAGACCAGGTTAGTCTCTCCCTCTCTTCTTTTACCTTCTCCAAGTGAAGGTTTTCTTGCTGCTCCAACGCCAGGCGGGCCTCGAGTAATCTTCCCAGTCCTTAGGCCATTCTCTATTCTTTCTCTGATAGTGACGATGTCGGAGAAATGGGAGGAAATGCTTCCAATCATCTTATCGTAGAAAGGTGACCGGAGTGTATCAATAAATATGGAAATTACCTCCTTCTCTGATAGAGGTGGGTCAGCCTGCGCTGCTACTTCTCACCACCGTTGGGCATAATCTTTAAACGTCTCGTTATCTTTCTTGGTCATGTTTTGCAACTGTACTCTATCTGGCGCCATATCCAGATTATACTTGTACTGTTGCATGAAAGCATCTGCCAGATCTTCCCAACAACGTATACGAGATCATTCAAGATGATTGTACCAAGTTAGAGGTGCTCCAACCAGACTATCCTGGAAACAATGAATGAGCAGAGGGTCATTGGAAGCATGAGAAGCCATTTTTCGGCAGTACATGGTAAGATGGTTCTTCGGACAGGTTAGCCTGTCAAATTCTAGCATTTTGAATTTGGGGGGAATGACAACATCAGGAATCAGACAGAGTTGTGCGGCACTACCCATTCCAAACCGATTCGTCCTTTCCATTTCTCTCAAACGTCTTTCCAGGAACTCTAACCTTCCCTCCTGGGTAGCAGCAGCAGCACTTGGACCTGCAGCGACATGATGACTAGTACCCCTAACTGGTTGGTCGACATGTGCCGGGTTTGCATTAGGCATTGAGATGTGGGGTCTGGCTATTGCTTGAGCAGCTTGTGGTTGCGCGGCTTTTGTATGGATTGGAAACGTTTGAGGATCCTGGACGGGTGGGACGTTTGGCTGAGCCGTATGAAGGATTGTTTCCTGATAATCAGGCTCTTCTTGAAGTGGTGGGAAATAGCCAGGTGGCAATCCATATGGGGGAAAGGGTATGGCATTACCTTCCTCATCTATGTAGATAGGTTGCTGAGTGTCAGCAGGGTTTGATTTCCTAACGTGAATGGTTAGGGGAGGCGCAGTAGGGTTTGAGCTTGGCCCTCCAGCAGGACCCTGAGTGTGTTGGGGAGTGGATGGTCGTTGTCTGGCATTTTCAACACCTGCTGAAGAATCCCCTTCTGTGACTCTCCTTTCAAGAAGCTTGGCCATTTCAGCCATTTGTTCTTTCAACTGATTGACTTCGGCTCTCAAGCTCTCATTTTCTTGTTCCATTTCAGCCATGAGTTTTGTATTGAGCCTAGTCGCATAAGGATGTCTACCCGTTATGTCTGGAAACCACAACATTTTGTTAGGAAAATAAAAGTAAATAGATAAAGAAAAAAGGAAAAGAAAAACAAATGATGTTACGCAGGATGCAATTCTGAATTTAGCACGTATTCTCCGACCGTTCCTCAGAACGTCCCGTTCAAAAGTACTAGGTAAAGCAATAAAGTGGAAATTAACATGAAACAATTGTGAAAGCAGATTTATTCATCATTCCATTCTTCTGTAGAGGTACAATATTACTTAAAAGTTTTGATTACAACATTTTAACCATCCCTGGCCCGATCAATCATGGCCCTCATTTTACAAAGTCTTTCCTGGCAATAATTCAAAAATGATGATATCTCTTTTGGGGTGCATAAAGGATTGACCATGCCTTCGGCCTGCTTCAACATTGAGGGAAAATCCTCCAAGATTCCATTAGATATGTATGCCAACTTGGCGAAACGGTCCATCCATAAATGAACGACCTCGTCATGTTGAGCTAACTCAGTCCCCAAAGCTTGTGTGGCCTTTTGGCAGCGTTGCTCAGCATCACAGGCTTTTTTCTGTTCATCATGTATTTCTTGCTCATAAGCCCTCATTGTTTCATCAAGCTGTTGCTCTAATTTGTGGACCTGGGTTTGCAGCATTTCCTTTTGCACCGAGGTCTCTTTTTCTTTTTCTTTGGATAGTGTCAGCATGTTTTTCAGGACTTGTTTTTCGGCCAATATGGCGTCACTCTGTTGGCCTTTTGTTTTAAGATGGGAATTAGCCACACGAAGGCAATGGTCCTGTTTCACCCTATAGTCTTCGTCAATCTTCCTCTTCTTTCACATTTCACCCATAGCATGTTTCCCTTCGAAATTCTCCTTCCTCTGAAGGGAGCACTCTTGTTGACATTTCAAAAGATCTTCTTCTAGCTTCTGATTCTTTGCTGTCAACTCTTCTATTTGTGCCTTCAGAGCCATGGTGACCTTGTCTTCCATGATGACTGGCGGAGGGAAATTATTCGCGGATTGGTATGAAGGGCTTTTGAAGGGTAGTTTTACAATGGAGGCCCTGTTTAGGACCCATTCAAAGTATTCGGCCCCAACAGCATGGCTTCGTGCCCCTAATTCTTTTCCCATTCTATGGATCTTCTTCCACGCATTGGCTATATCCCGAACAACGGATGTGTAATCCCCTTTTGCATAGTACAAAACTAAAGGAGTGAGCAGTTTTTCGTTCGGTGGCCCGAGTAGAGGATAAGCCAACTGACGCTTTGCAATAACAGGGTTGTAATTGATGCATCCCTGCGTGCCCATGAGAGGAACATTCAGATATCTTCCACAACTATAGATGATTGACTCAACCATTAGCCATTGAGGATACCACCTGACTTTTTCAGCTGTAAGGCTTACGAGGTGATTAGCCCATTCACGCCCACTCTTCACGGCCAATTGACACAATTTCAAATCAGAAACTGGATACTCGGTTTTACATATTTGATGGAAGACATGAGATGTGAGCCATACGTATAAAATGGGTAAACAGCAAATGATACTCTTTCCCCCTTGTGTGTGGCAGAAATCCATGGTGCAATACACATTGGCCAACACGGCTGTGACTGGATTCTCGAGCCGGTGCTTACGAGCCAGGAAAACAGCAACAGCGTCATAATCCACATAGTTGTCTAAATTAGGGAACAAGACAACCCCATAAATAGTGAGGGCTAAAGTATCCATGAAAGCCTCTCATTCCTCTTTATCAGCCAGGATCTGCATGTGCTTCTCAAGAAATTCTCGGGTGAACCCGGGAACTTGATTTCTGTTCATTTGCATATTCCTCAATGCCTCGGGAGAGATTCTCAAAACACGGGCGATTGAAGCGGTTGTCGCGTGATGGTCAAGATAGCGATAAGGAAATTTGCCCTTCCACTTGTATCCCCAATATCTGTTCAAATTCTTCTATTGACGGAGCCAGTTGAAAATCTCTAAATGTGAAATAGCGGAGGGGTGGGTCATAAAATTATGCCAAGGCTGTAATTACTTCGGTTTGGACTTCCACCTCCAATAGTCTTAAGATCTTCCCATATTTCCTGGTAAGGGCCATCTTCTGAGTCATACTTAATCTTTTCCCCAGTGCTTACAGACTAACTGTATCAACTTTCTTAGCTTTGAGATGTAATATTTTCTTTAACTCTGTCATATTTGTACCATAATTGTCATGTTTCATGTTAATTTCCATACTTGCTCAGAGATACTATCAATTTCTGAATCGTTTCCTGTGAATATCGAAACAAAGAAAAGGAATCAGTTATTGTTATGTTTTGAAATTCATGTTTTCCCCAAAGATGTGATGTAAAAAAAATTTGTTTTTGTTTTTTTTTTTTGGAAAACATTGATTTCCAAAACTGATGGGAGTCTAAGTTACAAAAGCCATAGATTTTCTTAATCGTTATTGATGCCCTAGTTAAAGGGACCCAAAATTGTTTCTTTTGATTTCCTTGTTTTGACGACTAGGAAAATCTACAACTCAGGACTTGGAGGTACATGATCAAAAGAGAATTATCCATCCATTCGAAGTATATTGGGTGTTTTGGAAATGAATCATTGTTTTCGAAATAGAGTACCCTCAATGGATAGATAATTCATTCATTTGGATTTAAAAGGGAGAGTGAAAATGACATAAGGTAAAGTAAAGTCTGCCCTTTTGTGGCCTAGGTTAGGTTTTGTTGAAAGTTTTTTCTAGGCCCTATGGCTTGTCTAAAAGTGACTCTCCACACCGGGTGGCTTCCATTAGACATCTAGAAGGTCACCAGAGCCAAGATCCTGCCCATGACAGGGACGCACACAGTGGGAAATCCACTAAGTGCGTATATCATGAGAGGTCTAACTCTAGTTGAGGTTCTCACGAACACCGGATAGGAAGTACATCCTATACAATTCCGTTACCAACCCCTCCTAACTTGAGCTTCATTTGGGGCCCGGGTATAGGGCGCCACTCATACGTGTGTGCAAGTAATTGTGAGTGTAGTGTGTGGAAGGGCATTCAATACCTTTTACCTTACCCCATTCTGCACAAAGAACAAACACAAAACAAATATACAAAGTCATCTAACCTAGGGTTCAATAATCACACAGACATATAAATGATAAAATACAAACAAAACAGAAACCATATACAAACATTGACAAAAAATAAAATAAAGGAAGAAGTTAAATAATTAATATGCTAATTAAAACATGTGCTGTCAAATTGACTGGCTTGACTCTCTAAGTCCCCAGTGGAGTCGCCATCTGTCGCGACCGGGATCGCGGCGGCACGGCCGACCCTTAAAACGATCTTTTAGTTTGGTTCGAAAAGAAAAAAAAGGGAGTCGCCACCAATATTTTTAGGATAAAATATTGGGAAAACCTTTTGTTACAGCACTGGTTATAAAAATAAAATTCCATGTTCGGGAGTCTAATTACAGGTGAGGAAGGTATTAGCGCCTCACAACTGTCCGTTATAAAAACGGTTACCTCAATATGATAGCGCGCATTATAATTAACCTAATAATTATTTTAACTTCTTCATGAAAAGAAAATATACGAGATGACAAAACATACAAAAATAAACAAAAAATAAACACGGAATATTTACATGAGATTAACGGGACGTCTCGTCTAAGTTAAACTCGCTCCTCTTCCCCTTTTTTTAAATAGAAAAAATAAAAATTGCAATAATAATGGGAATAATAATAATCATTACAACTTTTATGCTAGTCCAAATAAAATGTAAGAAGCACTCATTTTTTTTGTTATATATTTATTACAAACCTAGGAAGGGGTAAAAAGGAAAGAAAAGAAAATAACAGCAATTTATTTTAGTGGGAAAATGGAGTACCGAGTGAAAAAATGGAATTCTGAGTGAAAAGGTGAAAAAATGAGTGAAAATGGAATTTCGAGTGAAAAGGTGAAAAACCGAGTGAAAAGATGAATACCGAGTGAAAAAGTGGAATACCAAGTGAGAAGATGAATACCGAGTAAAAACAGTGGGCCGACCGAGGGAGAAAAACAGTGGGGAGTTGACAAGAGTTTGAAGGTGTCTAGAGGGAGAGAAAGGGCTGTGTTGTATGGTAGGAGGAGGACGGTGTTGGGAGAGAGGAGAGGTTGAACCGTGTGGGTTTTAGTGGAGAGAGAGAGAGCTGGATGGTGTGGGTTATAAGGAGAGGGGGACGGTGTTGGTGGGTTGGAGGACAGTGTGGAGAGAGGAGAGTGAGGAGATGGTGTGGGTGCAGGAGAAAGGAGAGGGAAGGAGAGGGGATGGTATTGAGTGTTTTAGGATGTGGTGGTTTGTAGGAAGAGGGGCAGTGTGAGGGAGGAAAAGAGAGGGGAGGAAGAGAGGGACAGCGTTTGGGAGGAAAAGAGAGGGGACTGCACGATGTTGGGGTTCTCTCAATGAAGGCTCCTCCTTTCCTGAAGGCTTCAGGATCCTCTCTATTTATAGAGGTCCTGGACGCCCACCATCAGTGGCAAGTGGGGCTTCCCCTTTTGTCCCGTAGTCAGCCGCCCCACTTGATCAGCGTTGGATACAGCCTGGATGGAGTTGGTGGACACAGCTTGCACCTAGACAGCCATAGGGGACGACAGCTACTCTTTGTCACTTTGTCAGCCGCCTCCCCTCAAGTCAAAGATCCACTTGGATAGTGGAAATCCAAGTCAGCAAGGGTACTCGGTGGGAATATGGGTCAGATTTCACCTCCTCTCCACAATCCGAGTGGAAAAGGTGAATTTTTTACACAAGACCGAGTGGAAAAGGAGTTGTTTATACAAAAACCGAGTGACGAATGACTCGAAACCGACTGAAATGGTTGGAGTACGACTCAGAATGGTTGAATAATGACTCAGAATTGGGTGAAAGATGACTCAGAATTGGCTAAAAGAATGGCTCGGAAATGGCTAAAAGGGATGACTCGGAAATGGTTTACGTATGGCTCGAAATTGGGTGAAAGTATGGCTCTGAATCGGGTAAAAATGGCTCGGAAATTGAGTGAAAGGACTCGAAAATGGTTCTCGGAAAAGGCTCGGAATTGGGTGATAAGGATAGCTCGGAAGTGAAACAAAGGTGACTCGAAAATTGAGTGATCTCACTCGGTGTTGATTGAGAAAGGACTCACTCGGTGCTGATTGGAGATTCTTCACTCGGTGCAGACTGAAGAGATCTCACTCGGTGTTGATTGAGAGAGGACTCACTCAGTACTGATTGGAGATTCTTCACTCGGTGCAGACTAAAGGTTCTTCATTCGGTGCTGACTGGAGAGTCTTCACTCAGTGCTGACTGGAGATTCTCCACTCGGTGCTGACTGAAGAAGTGGCTCGGTGATGGTTGAAAAATGGTTCAATCGGCTCTGACTTGAAGGATGACTCGGTGAGGATGGATAAATAACTCACTCGGCCTAGGTTCATGTCCTTTTTCATTCGAATGATTCAATCAGCACTCGGAGAAATCTTGCTTGGCAATTCTTCTGCTTTAAGCCTCATTCGGTTTTCTCCGCTTAGACATTTCATTCGAGAAAACTCTTACAATAAAAACGACTCGGTTATATCTCTAGACTTTAACCACTCGGGGAAACCTTTGTTCGGCAACCCTTCTGCTTAAAGCTTCACTCTGCCCTTCTGCTTGATTCACTCGGCATGTCAGAAATATTTTGCCCGGTTGCTGTCTGCTTGAAACATTCACTCGGAATTTCTTCAAAAGTGACACAACTTCACTGCTTGAAGGATTTACTCGGAACTGACCTTAGGAGTCGACCTTATCATCCAATCAGAATGGTTTCACTCGTCATCCAATCATTCGGATTCATTCACTCGGAGTTGGTCTTATTCCTCACTCAGAATTTGGAACTTGGATATCCACTCAGAAACCGCCTTCTTATCACTCAGAACTTAGAATTTGACATATCCACTCGGAAACCGCCTTCTTATCACTCAAAACTTGGAAACTTGGACATATCCACTCAGAAACAGCCTTCTTATCAGTCAGAACTTGGAAACTTGGACATATCCACTTGGAAACAGCCTTCTTTCCACTCAGAACTTGGAATTTGGCCATTTTCCCTCGGATCCAGCCTTCTTTCCACTCGGAAATTGGAATTTGGCAATTTTCACTCGGATCCAGCCTTCTTTCCACTCGAAAATTGGAAATTTGGCCATTTTCACTCGGAAATAGCCTTCTTCTCACTCAGAATTTGGAGACTTGGCAATCTTTACTCGGAAAAATCCTTTTCTTCACTCAAAACTCAGGATTTTGGCAATTTTCACTCGGCAAAATCCTTCTCCACACTCAGAACTCGGGATTTTGGCAATTTTAACTCGGCAAAATCCTTCTCCTCACTTAGAACTCGGGATCTTGGGAATTTGCACTCGGATAGTCTTATTTTGCTCGGAATTTCTTTCCCTGGGTCCATTCTTGAAGCCTCTTTACTCGGAAAATGATCATTCCGAGTCATCTTACTCGGAAATGATCATTTCCGAGTCAGAAATTTTTATTTTTTTTAATTCCTTTTTTAAATTCTTTTCTTTTCTTTTTTTCTTTTTTTCTTTTTATTTTTATTATTTTTATTTTTATTTTATTTATTATTTTTTTTTATTTTTTTAATTCTTTTCACTCGTGGATTCCCTATCCTTGGTGACGAAAATTCCCTATTCTTGGTAAAAATTGACTGGACCAAAATAGGTGTTCACAAAGCCTCATAAATCGCAATTCGTATCATAAATAAGCACAACATATACACAATCACATACACAATCTCCTTGCCGCTTATAACAAGGGCATTCATAATCATTATCATCATTTATTCATTAAGGTTTCACTCAATACCTCCTCGCAAGGGGTTTATCATCTCTCGTGGTCATCCCATCTCAAATGCCAGGGTCTTAAGGCTAATGCATATGTCAACTGTATAATACACATGAAATGGATCCATTTCTTACCATCAGGTGATCATATCCACCATACCATTCATTTCCCAATGATTATCAAAATAATATCATCCCTCAGGGATTCACCCTTCGTGGCACCCCGCAAGGAGATTCATTTCACAAAAATTATCATAATACCATCATCACTCAGGGATACACCCTTCGTGGCACCCTGTAAGGTGATATATTCAATAATAAATCAACAACAATAGGACAACGTCCTCTTCACTCCGGGATATACCCTTCGTGGCACCCTGCAAGGTGATATATTCAACAATAAACCAACACAATAGGACAACGTCCTCTTCACTCTGGCATATACCCTTCGTGGCACCCCGCAAGGTGATTTATTCAACAACAACAGGACAACGTCCTCTTCACTCCGGGATATACCCGTCGTGGCACCCCGCAAGGTGATATATTCAACAACAATAATAGGATAACATCCTCTTCACTCAGGGATATACCCTTCGTGGCACCCCGCAAGGTGATATATTCAACAATAAATCAACACAATAGGACAACGTCCTCTTCACTCCAGGATATACCCTTCGTGGCACCCCGCAAGGTGATATATTCAACAACAATAATAGGATAACATCCTCTTCACTCTGGGATATACCCTTCGTGGCACCCCACAAGGTGATATATTCAACAATAATGCATATTAATGCCATGCTATGCCATGAATGCAACAATGCAATAATGCATGTGCCCAACACACTCGCAAGGATAGCTTACCCTCTCAATTAGAGTATATTATTTAATCTGGCATTTTCAATAATCATGTAATTATTTACAAGCCCCTCAAGGCATATTATTCATATAATTGGCATTCAATGGCCACAAACATCATTCACAACAACCCACACATGGATATAAAAAGGCATAGCAAACATCACAATATCAATCTACACATGGAATCATTCGAAGCATATTCATCACCTCACATACATGGCAATTACACTTGTGTCCATCACCATCATGTTCTTGACTTTACATTCAACACATCACACATATATATATATATATATATATATATATATATTCCACATCATATATTGAATTCAATATCCATATTCAACCACAATATTTTTGCCAGAGAATCATTAATAATAACGGTCATCCATTATTTAAGGAAATGATCCACAACGTCATTCGTTTTTACCCATTATGGTTGTCATCTCAATATCTTATTCGTTATCCATCACCACCATATTATGTCATAGGCATATATATCTTTATACATTCCCTCAAGTATCAAATAATATAAGGGAAAAAGGCCTAAAGCCACTAGGACCGAGAAAAAGAAGGGCCATTACAATCAGAACCGAGAAGGGAAGAGGAAATTCCATCAGGGAGGTAACTCGCTCAAGCGAGGCCCACATTCACTTGAGCGAGACAGCCCATCTCGCTTGAGCGCCTCAGCTCGCTCGGGCGAAAACAAGCCAATATCTAATTTCCAGGTTGCTCGCTTGGGCGAGACACTACACACCCGGCCACTCGCTCGGGCGAAATTACACCAGTAGCCATTTCCACATTCACTCGCTGGAGCGAGGAATCCTGAAACATCCTAAATTTAGAATGAAAACAACCCGGAACAAAAACAATTTTTCGAAATTGAATAAACCAAATAGACCATAAAGCAACCGGGTAACAAAAGAAATAAGAGAAGGGAAAGCAAGAGAAAATAAAACCGATTCGAGAGGGCATACAGCGGAAGAAGGAAACACTCAGCGAAGCCCAAAACCAGCAATTCACTTGGTTAAGCGAGAACCCATACACTTGAGCGAAGCAGCTCCAATCGCTCGGGCGAGGCACGAATCGCTTAAGCGGTGACAACACAAGGTCTTCCCAAGTCCACACTCGCTGGAGCGAGTACCTTGATCGCTGGGGCGAGAAGCCACACTCGGCTATCCAGACGATCGGAATTCAGAGTTATCCTTCAACTCATTCACTCGGAAAATGATAGCTAACTCACTCGGCACGCCATAACCTATTCGCTCGGATTATTTATATCGTCTGCTCAGAATTCATCAAAGGGATTTCTCTCAGAATCCCTATGAGTAGCCCCTACTCGGAAAGAGCCCAACACGAGTCACCAGCATACAACACAGGTCTATACACAATCATACACTCGGAATATCCATTATCTTAACATTATATATATATATATATATATATATTCACCAATACTTACAATTCCATACAAGTAACCCATATCTATAATTCTCCTAATCAATCTTTATAAACAAATATGCTTAATCGTCATTTTACATAAGAGCCGGCCAAGGCTACACTGACTATACATAATGAATACAATATAAGCACTCCACAATCGGGGTACACCACACTCGGACTTGAGGCCCTGTCAGCACTTCCGAGCCCGATCTGCACATACTGAAAAATGGTGTAGGGGTGAGCTTTCACATATACAATGATAGCTATTGGCTCGGCTTAGCATACATATTCCCTTTCAAGATACTCTATCTATCTGTAACAATACTAGCATTCACTAACATTTAATAAAGCATCTACACAAATCACTAGTCGGATTACTCAAGTCATTCATGGTCATCTAACTCCTACTATTCACAACAACATACCCCTTAACAATAACATCAATAATACTTAGCCTCAGCGTCAAACACACACACAAATCCAGTCGGAATTCCTTAATAGCATTCACAGATTTTAAGGAGTGTGTTGCTCTCGTCAATGATGCACCTACCTATATGCATGCGGATCCAACTTAACAATAACTCTCAGTTACAGATCCCTTTTCTGGCCCCTCGTCTGATAACCCTTACCGTGTGGTACCGGTCTCCCATGGACGTCTCGAGACTTAACTCTAGCTCCCACGGCTACCACGGGTCCTCTCAGAATCTAGCCAAGGGTCTGTAGCTGGAAATCATCTCATTAGGTTCCTGACCTTCCACAGGTCACCCTCTATTCATAAATGCAACCTCATGCATGTCACGGTAGTCATCCACACTCAGCAAGTTCATCTTAAGCAATTCATATCGTATCCACCCGGAAGTCAACAATAGACCACACAATGTGCTTGACATTCTCATTACAATTAACATGCAATTCATACATTAACTCCACAACATCACCAATGTCATCATACATCTCTAGGACAGCCATAGTCATACACCACCCAACTAATAATTATCATTCATTCGGACTCCACTCAGCAGCACGCACAATATATATATATATATATATATATATCAAACAGCACATCCTGAACGCATGCATGTGGGTACGAAATAATCAACAGGACTCTACTAACACACATATATGATATCCAATGATCAACAGTCAAACACCTCACAGGGTCATCATAATCATAATTATACAAACACATAAGGTAATACGTTCACTCGAACCGTCCAGAAACTATGCATTTGACATGCAGAGCGCCCCCTACCTGGGAAGGAGATTCCAAAGGCTCCAAGGGCTTGCAGCTCCAGTTGGTTGCTCTGCTCAGCCCATTCACTCGTTCTCAATGGAGCGACCCTGCATCAGTCATCCACCATTACACCTGGCTTTGGAGGAACTCCGAGCCACTCCCACTCTTAAACGGTTCTGCATGCAAGATTAGCGGGGAGACCCAAGCCCCCAGGGCACCACATTGACCTTCTACTCGGTCCAGTGGGGATTTCCAAGCTTCCGAGACGCCTAGTTCTCTGCTCGCTCTCTTGAGCAGCTCCAATCACACGTTGGTGAACGCTCCAACCTTCTTGAAGCTCTTCGTGGTGTAGATCTTCACTAAGACTCGGCAGCCTCAAGCAAGGAGAGGGAGAAAGAGGGAAGTCGATGGAGGAGCCATGGGGAAGAAGACTGGTTGCATGCAGAGGGAATGCACAGCCTCACCCTCTCTGGCTCGTCGAGTCAAGAAGGAGGACTCTGATCCTCAGCCTCCATGGTTGCGAGCTCACGGTGTAGAGAGCAGAGAAGAAAGAAGAAGAAAAGGAGAATGAAGAGCGAAGAAGAGGGGAAGAAGAGGGGACAGAAAGAAGAGAAGTCTGAAAGGGAAAAATGAATGATAGGGTGGCCCAGTAGCCCATATACGCATGCACGGAGAGAAGGGGAAGTGGGGTGGGAAAGCGTGAAGCAGTACACCAATCACAATCAGCCAGCAATTATTAATTAATCACTCTTAACCAGTCATTATTTCTTAAGTTGAGTTAATTAAGTTAATTATAATTATTAAATAATTCTCCCACCTTGCAATTATTATTTCAATGATTTATTTTCATTCGGCAATTAATTATTAAATCGGGATGTTACAAATCCACTCGCCTAAGCGGAATCCGACCAGAGGTCGTCCTTCTTTCCGCACTTGCGTTCTCGGCGAGGCTTCCTAACCCTCGGGTTTTTACTCGACAATTTCAATCAAAACCGACTCATCTTGCTCAGTTTTCCACTCGGCAAAATCAATCAAAGCCGACTCATCTCTCGCTCGGCCTTTCACTCAGCAATTTATTCCAAATCCGAGTCATCTCTCAATCAGTCTTTCACTCGGTAATTTCATTCCAAATCCGAGTTATCTCTTAATTAGCCTTTCACTCGGCAATTTCATTCCAATTCCGAGTCATCTCTCACTCGGTGTTTCGCTCGGCAATCACTCTAAAATCGACTTATCACTCGATCGGTCTTCACTTGGTTAAATCATTCCAGACCGACCCCACACTCGCTCGGTCTTTCGCTCGGCTAGACAACTCCAAGACCGACCATCACTCGATCGGTTTTCCACTAGGTAAACTTATTACAAAGCCGACTCCTTTTCTTTCACTCGAGCGAGGTTTCCTAGCACTAAGTCTTTCACTCAGGCGAAGTTATTCCAGAGTACTTCTGGACAGACTCACAGTATCTCCCCATCGTTGCCAATCCCCACTCGGAATTACACACACGGAGGCACTCCACTCGGAATGAGTTACACTGAACTTGGAAATTCCCCACTCGGAACTCCACTACTCCGGATATCATACAGGGAGACCTCACACTCGGAATTATATCCATTCCCTCACTCAGAAGGTCCTGATTCGGACATAGGACACTCGGAATTTCACTCGAAAATTCACCATAACTTAAATTGTTTTCAAAACTCCCATTCGGACAGAACTTGTCCAGGATCTCACCCATTCTCCATTCACTCATCTCGCTTGGGCGAAATGGCCATTCGCCTGAGCGAATTCGGGCCAGTAGCAAATCCCATTTACTACAACAGTCTTGCTCGGGCGAGATTCTCACTCGCTTGAGCGAGTTCTGCAGAATCCCTGCAGGAAATACGAAATTATACACCATCATATATAACATGTGAGGCATATACACCTCGTTCCAAGCACTCTCACTCGAAAGTTCTCATTATAAGTCAAATTTAGACCTATCCAACGTTCTTACACATTATAAAAGGCATATACCACCTGTTCACACACTCATTCTTATCGATTTACATTTCAAACATATTATTCATGTTGAATTCAAACTCATCATCATCTTATATACATATTGTAACACCCTAATTTTTTTAATAAATAATAATTCCAAAAACAGGGAAAAATTTTTCACAAAATCAACCACTGGTTAATCGGCATAGGAAAAAGAAAGAAGAAGGCAAGGGAAATAAAAGAGCATTCACACATATAGCAATTAGCGGAAGGAACAAGGCTGGAACCGACCCATTCGGTTCAGCGAAGCACATCAGCGTCTGGGCAAAATCCATGACAACTCTGACTCACTCGGGCGAGATCCAGGACGCTTGAGCGAGACAACTCACTCGCTCGGGCGAAGTACCATTCGCTTGGGCGATACCACGACAAAAGCCTTCTAGCAGCACACATTCGCTGGAGCGGATCCTTTATTCGCTGAAGCGAGAAGCCTCATACACGGCAAATTCATCATTCGGCATTGGGACATCCATACACTCGGTAAACGACTAAGTCCACTCGGAAATTCATTCCTAAGTCCATTCGGTATTCCATAACTTAGCCTCTCAATTTTATCCATACGGCCACACCTATACTCTACTCGGAAACTGAGGGTTATCCCACTCGGATTCCAGAACTCCTTCTCACTCGGAATATATCCTATTCAAACATCACTCGACGTAATCCATCCTTAACACACTCGGGTCACATTACACTTCCACTATTCGGTATACATTCACATTCACTCAGAAAATCAGGTAGTTAGGTCCCACTCAGACTTATTCAGAACTCAACCACTCGGGATACAGACCCTCACTCACTCGGATTTTACATTATCCACCCGGGCTACCAATACCTTACACTTAGGATCCATTCCACTCTAAACTACTATTCTAACTCCTCTCTCAGAAGGGAATCACTCAAGGTTTTCATTCGGGAAATACAAACTCTTCCTCACTCAGGATTTACTTATAATTTTCACTCAGAGCCACTCAACATGTTCACTCGGAAAAGCCACCCAGAAATCTTCACTCGGAACCACCAACTTAACATAATTTCATTCATCAACAGCCTTCAAGTCATTCAGCAACACATCCCAGTCGGAAAATGCATCGAATCAGTACGAAGCACATACATATTAATACATGTTCTCAGAAACATAAATCTGCCCACAAATCCAATCTACCAACCCATAAACATGTAACCATATACTCGGAATATTCATTATCTTGATATTATGCATTCACCAATACTTACGATACCATACAAATGACACCATGACTACTCAATCTTTATAAATGAATATATTTAATCGTCATTTTACATAAGAGCCAGCCAAGGCTACACGGACAGAACATAATAATGCAATACAAGTACTCAACAGTCGGAGTGCACTACACTCGGACTTGAGACCCTATCATCATTTCCGAGTACGACCTGCACACTGAAAAATGGTGTAGGGGTGAGCATCTTAGATATTAAATGATAGATACCGACTCAGGTTGTCCCACAATTATACAGCAATATACATATACACGCAATTATACATAGCAACGAGTAAAGTCAAGCAATATCAATCAACCAAGACACACATGGAACTCTTACCGATCGGAACCCACCAGTATCACTCGGCCTTATGCACATATCAATCCAATAATATTAACATACAACAATCAGTGTCATAATAATACCCATGAATCAGAATACACATTGAATATTTCTCACTCAGAACCCAACAATTCTCACTCGGCTATATATGCACAACTTTCCAACAATATTAACATACGTTCACAGAGCAGATTTTGATCAGTATCAACAGCACATGCACACAGAATAGTTCACTCGGTTATATACATTCATCATCTCCTTAACATCATCACCCCCATAATCAAATTCCAGTCAGCATCAGCAATACATATACACAGAGTATTCACTCGGTTATAAACATTCATCATCTCATTAACACCTTCGCATGCATAACCAATTCCAAACAATATCAACAGTTAATAGGCACATAGTATTTCACTCGGTTCCGCATTCGTTTTTATCAGTTTAGACGTTGCAACGTAGGCTCCTAGCCTTTTTATATATAGCTCTCAGCTATCAAATCAGCTCCCAGCTGCTTGGCCGTTTTACAGGTACCCAACCGTTTGCCCACAGGTGACACCAACACTCTCAACACCAACGGAGGTGTTCACAGGCAGCCCGAGTCCCACTCAAGGGCTACCTTGAGTCCCACTCAAGGATTTCATAGCGTCCCACACTTTAATAACCGATGGTAGTGTCCCACACTACGTGCTCTCAGCACAAACACATCCCATGCGCCACACGCGGATTCATCACACAACACAGAGTTCATATACACAGCCATACATGCATCTCATACAATCGGCATCATACATCATTAGCATTCAAATAGCACATGCATCTCATGTAATCAATGCTGGACATTAACAGAACTCAACAACACATGCATCTCATGCAGTCGGTGTTGCATATTCTCAGAACTCAATAGCATATGCATCTCATGCAATCAGTGCTAGGCGTTAACAGTATTTCACAACACATGCATCTCATGCAGTCGGCATTATACATCATCAGCATTCAACAATACACGCATCTCATGTGACTGGTATAACATATCATCAGGACTCAAACAACATACATGCAATCAACATTAAGCAATGTCAGGACTCAGACAACACATGCAATTGGTAAGGTACATTATCAGATTCACTAAGTCATATTTTATCACATGCAGTCAGCATTCTAAACTCATAACAACTTGCAGGTCATGTAAAACACACGGTAATCATCAACATCACTTCAACACATTCTTTTCACACAATCATTCAATATTCACGGGCCATCAACATGCAACACTCAACTTTCACTCGTCGTGCAACTGGGCAGTACACACTCGCATGTAATACAACACACAATCAGAACACAAAAACAACAAGCATCAACACTCGAAACCCGTTCATAACCCATGCATTTAAGATAGAAGATACCCCCCTACTGGACTGAAGCTTTTAGTCGGTCAACACGACACCCAGTTCCAGAGGGACACTGAGTCACACTTAGCACATCTGCATGCAAGAGCAGGGGAGACCATTCGGGCTTCTGAGATGCCCCAGCTCTCGGTTCATTCCCTGGAGTAGCTCCATCACAATGCTGTGAACACTCCAACCACCTTGAAGCTCCTCGTAGCGTAGATCTCCACTGAGGCTTGGCAGCTTCGAGCAAGGAGAGGAAGTCGACGAAGGAACCGCGGGGAAGAAGACTAGTTACATGCAGGAGGAAATGCACACTCGCACCCTCTCTGGCTCGTCGAGTCAAGAAGGAGGACTCCAATCCTCAGCCACCATTGTTGCGAGCTCACAGGAACGAAGCGCAGAGGAGGAAGAAGAAGATCGAAGAGTGAAGAAGAAGAAGAAGAAGAAGAAGAAGAAGAAGAAGAGAGAACGGAAGAAGAAGAGTCTGAAGGGAAGAATGAAGGATAGTGTACCCATATATGCATGTACGAAGAGAAGGAATAGTGGGGTGGGAAAGCGTGCACAGCAGCAGCCCCCCACACGCGTCATACGCACATAGTCACATCTAATCAGTCATTAACAACTAATCACCATCAGTCAGCCTTTCTTTTCTTAACTTAAATTAATTAAACCAATTATAATTAATAAATAATTCTCCCCACACTTATCAATTTATTATTTTAATGATTTATTTTCATTCGGCAATTAATTATTAAATCGGGATGTTACATATATATTCATACATTGCCACAACAAATCCACATATTCTCACACATGATCCTCAATAATCATCAACTTGCCAATTCAATTAATTTAATACATACACATGGCAAGACAAGCATGAGTATTCATCACATACAACAATCACTATCGAATTTACTCATGCAATTTGAATGTTACCTCTTCTCCTACCTCGAGGGAAGAGCCGGACGGTTCTAATGCTCCGAATGCTCCATTGCATCACCCAGAATACAATCTACATACCATATGCAATTATATTCACATAATTAATAACCATCATAATTTTAACTACTTGCTAGCTTATCATAAAGCTCATCCCCAAGTCCTAAACTTTCTAAACACCAACATATGCAGTTGTGTTAGGCTTCGGGAATTCCTTTCCCAAAGCCAAGATCCTCTAGATCATAAAAGGCAAACTAAACCCAACAACATCACCATCACATTGTTACTCAATATTCAACTTAGCTCTCATATCCTTCAATAACCACAATGGTTTAAAACCTCATCAAGTCACAATCTTTTCACACCAATCCCTCACATTCCACATTCATAACAACACTCATCGCTAAACATCACCCATTAACATTCAATTCAACCTTTCAAGCTATACAATATCTATTTCCCCAAATTCTTAGGGCTAGGGTTTTCATCAAAACCCAATAACATTTACCCATGCTCATTAATCACCATCAATGGCCATCTTTCATCATTAATATCATTCTCCAATATCATTAAACCTACATTCTACACACATTTCATACTTTCCCCAATTTATTAGAGTTAGGGTTTCACTAAAACCCAACAACACCATAAATGCTCATTAATTTTCCACTCATCCAAGTATTAATTTCATGCACCTATGACAACCCACCATTAATGCCATAATAACAACACCCCACCTTAGGGTTTCCTCATTTAAAGCTTCTCCCAATAACCCATATGAAATAAACACTCTCCCAAATACTAAGAACCCAAAATCTAGGGCATAAAGCTCATGAAAATGATGAGGAACTTACCTCACCCAAAGAGGCAACATAAGCTTCCAATAGAGAGAGATCCACACGAAAATAGAGGAGAAGAGGGGAAGAGGACCCAACCATGATCTTCTCCTTCAAGCTTCCATAAACGAAAATGGTGGAGGGTAAGAAAGCTCCACACGGGTTTGGTTCATGGAGAGAAGAAAAGAGGAAATGGAGAAGGTGGAAGAAGAAGAAGAAGAAATTACATTTTCGAATGAGGGTAAGAACCCAACAAAAAATATGAAGAGAATAATAGGCTTTTGGTTTTAATTTTTAATCCTCCATTAAAGGTTCATCGTTTTAAAATAAACAGGTTCACAGTTCGGGCTCAAAACTATATCCAAAAATTATTCCGAATATATATTTAGATTTCCAATAATATTCTTAACAGCCCTGAGCAACGGCATCTCATTTGGAGATACTTGGTCCGACACCCATATTCTAATCGGGTATAATTTTATCTCATATCAGTTCAATAAATCATAAATATCCCTAATAAATCTCAATTTCATTATTCCAATATTTTTGGGACACAAATCAACTCACATTCAATTATTTATTATTTATTCTCATCAATTATTCATTTCTATAAAATTTGGGATGTTACAATCGGACATCCCGAAGTGTATAAATAAATAACCAAGGGCCCTTTTTCGGTATAAAACGGGTGTGCAGGAAGTGACTCGATTCTTCCTCGTTTTACATGAATGATGGTACTGTTCTATCTAGATTATTATCTAGGTACTACATTTGGGATGAGATAGTCAATTTTTGACTGCCTGCAGGGTCCCTTATTTACTTTCCCTAATATTATATTATTATTTTTCATTAAGTATAACCCGTATTATTATTATACACAATTAATATCTCTTTTTATCGAGTTTTCTCAACTCGATTACATTTTTCTTCTTATAAAAAGCTCTCTGCCCTGGTTATCACTTAAGAATTCTCGTGATTGAAAATCTACAAGGTTAAGGCTGCTTACTAAAAACAGGGATGTTACAATTACATAGTCTACAACATTAGTAAATTCTATTACAAACCTATCCTATATTATCATACTTAGTATCAGATATAAATTCTAGCCAGACAGAGAGTTCATGCATAAAATTATGATACTTTCTATGTTAACTTCAAAAGCAAGAAAATAGTCTTGTCCTTTACACAAGTAGCCTGATAACCATTACTGTGAGTACTCAAAGTCCTGTGCACGCTCACCCTGTCCTTCAACTGATGTTCACATGAAAACAAATAGAAATATAACTAGAGCAGTGAGTGAAAACTCTCAACCCCAAAGATTCCCATGCAAAGGGCAAGCCACAACACATCACACATATTCATATCAAGTATCAAAGGAATCATAACAGTTATCCTCAAGCATTGACATCAAGGAAATTAGAGATATAACATACTCAATCATTCACATCTCATATCATAGCTCATAGGGGTTAGTCACACAATTATAATGATATGATACATGAGTTAGGTTTATTATAGTTTATTTTGTTTAATCACCAATATATAATGGGACCTGAAAGCTCATCATCGTAACATCATCATCATCAATACCTCTCCACAGTACGTCTACCAGGAGGAACACATCAACATCATCATCATGCTAGAGCAACCGGAGCTCACCAAGTTCTAACTAACAACAACATCTGGGTAAGGACGCTCTCTCGTCCCAATCATCAATAGTGGATCCATTTCAACAACACCATTGTGATCACTACATCTTTCACAGAACTGGCACTCCATGGTCTTAGAAACATTTTCCTTGAGTCGAAATACACCAGGTTTGCCACGGATTGTCCGGTCTCGGGCACGACTCTGAGCCATTGGATGCCCGCCCTAATAATACTCCAAAGATTTACTTCCAGAATCAAGACGCCGATGTTCTCCAGTGTACCCCTCACTGTGGCTCTAACTCTATCCCATTTCATCAACAACATCAAACCATATCACATATGTAGTATGCAACTACCATATCAAATTTTCTTACTCTTTTAATAACCGAGTGTGCAATAGAATCTTCCATATTCAATGGCCTTGTCCTTAATATGTGAAGAATCAGTTTCATAAGTTTTCTAGAGTGAAAACACCTCAGCCATATACGCTAATCCTCAAGTACTGCCTAAAACTCATCTTATGAATACTGAGATCAAGGCTAAAATCAAATAAGTTAAATATTCAACATCAATTCCTCTAGATACAGAAAAATATATTTTCTTTTTCTAAAATCATGATGGTTTAAAAATACCTTAATTAAAAGTCACTTATTTCAAATAAAATCCTTTTGGCCATTAATGAGTGCCCTCTGCTATATTTTCCTTGTTGCAGATTGATACCCTTTAAGGCCTATAACTTAAGAACCTTATCCACTTTAAAATTTCATTGTTAATAGATAATTATAATTCTTAGCCAAATAAAATTTACAAGTTTAAAAGAGCTTAATTCAAGATAATAAAATCTTTATTTTAAGTTCTAGCAAAACTTGAAATTTCCCATCAAAATTCACCTGAAGAACCTGTTCAAGTAATTTCAAAATTTAATAAAATAATTTATAAAATGCTATAACAAAGTAAAAAGTTCTTGTTGTACCAAAATCTCAAATTCCATAAATTCTTAATCACCATATTTTCTTTGCTTTTAAACAAAACTTCCTCAGTAAGGACAATCACCACAACAAGCCATTTTCATTCACTTTCTCAATGGGTACTAATTCAACAAGAACATCTTGCCCCAAAAGAATTCACCTGAAATCCACAATCCACAATTCACAATCCATAATTCACAATTTACAATTCACAATTTACAATTTATATACTCTCAAATCAGGGTTCCTAACGATACTTAGACTTTTAATTTCTTTTCAAATAGTTAATACAATTACTTTATCATCATTCAACAACTTTAAATAGCCATGGTTTAGTCATTACTCAAGGTTAATCATCAAGATTCACCCACACAATTAAAACATTTAATATTTATATCACTAAGCACTTCAAACAAACAAATCCAAGCAAATGCTTATAATCCACACATTATCCCTTTTGTATCATCCCTTATGTTTATTGTCGATGCTTACAATTACAATTAATTCAAAGAAACATACATGTATCTTTTCTTGCCACTATTCAGCCATAACACCACCAACTACTACAATGTTATCAAAAATTTATTTTACCAAACATTACAACTTCAATACATCTCACGGTCATGCATAATAAAATAATTAAAATTTTTGGATCAATCAAAGCAACATTGCAAGCATTTTTTCATTATTTAGTTTCATCATAACAAAAGCATCAACAAATTTTTAACAACTTCAAAACCCAATATCACACTTAATTTTGAAAGGAACACATCATAAACTAGTCACGACCAAAGAGAAATTTCAAACAACACTTATCAACTTCTTCAAAACCATTTCCTAAGCTTAGAATTTTATTTCAACACCAAGACAAAATCTTGCATCCCACACGGTCAAGTATCAACAAGAGAAAATCAAATCTTGACTAACAATTAATCACATGCATGCATATTTCAAATATATTATCAACACGGTCACACATCATCACGCCAGATGCAATAAGTGTTCATCATCAAATGATGAAATTAAACTCAATTTTTAGAGTAAACAAATAGCAAGGGTCTCGCCTAAAGGTTCCAAGATATCTCTTCCATTTCCTTAAATTTTTTAGCATGTAGCAATGGTTTTCAAATCACGTTTTCAGCCCCTAAACCTTAGAATCCAAGGTTGTTTTGGAACCCTTGTTAGTGAAAACCTTAGGGTGATTCTCACTAACCCATGCATGTGAGATTTTTAAGAAAAACAAGAGAGTATACTCCCCTATCTCTTGGTAGCTTCACAACAAGTAGAAGACAAAATGACTTTAGTATTTACTTCCCTAGCTCATGGGTTTCAACATGCATGAAGGAGAAATTGATGTTTGATTGAGGTTTAATATGATAGGTTGAAGGAGTGAAGAAGAAGAATGTTACCGGGTGGAAGAACCAAGAGCAATTTATGAATTTCCTTAAGAATTTTCAAGTGAAATGCTAGAGAGAAAAAAAGAGTAAGTCTCGACACAATGGGAAATCGAAAAATAGAGTGAAAAACTTGTTTCCCATGCTATTCATAGTGCTAAAGAGATAGTGGAACTCAGTCCAATCAAAGAAGGACAAGTGGCACTATATGTCAAAAACTAATTGGACCAAGTATTAGTGGAATGTTGATGTGGCATGGTTTAGGAAGCTGGAACTTACAAATTTTTAAATTATCATGTGGATGGAATTTAAGAAATCCCAAAACACAAAAGTTATATATCTTTGTTTCCTCTTTGAAACGAGTTAAAGCACATAAAAATTTGATATTGGGAGTGAGAGATATACCCTAATTACTGAAACTGTTCCAAATTGCAACTAATTATGGGTCAGCACACTTAAAAAAATTTCTGAGAAAAATGGGCAAGGAATTAGCTTTTGGACTATGTATCAAAGTTATAGGTATACAAGTTTAGGAATTATAAAAAAAAGAAGCATTTGATTTTGAGGTCATACAAAAGGGAAAAGCTAAAACACTAAAGATGGGTTAAATGAATTAGGGACTTGTAGAATCAACGTACTATTTTAAAAACTGGTATTGATTTAGTAAGAATTAGGTTTTGAGGTCAACATAAGAGTTGTTGGAAATTTTGAATCAAAAAATTAAGGACAAGATTCATTCAATTTCGATAATTGTAGAGAGAGATAAACCAAAAATACTAAAGGACGTGCAAAAGCAAAATAAGTTATTAGACTTTAATTCTTAAATAATTTTTAGGGATCAAATCATTTAGAATCAGACCTCAGGTCCTTCATGGAAAATATCACATTTTTAAATACAGACGCTCAGAAACAAGAATGACTTAGATCAGGCACCCGTGGCACTTGCTTGGCCAGAATCAGTGAAACATGCTCACACACAATTTACAAAGGGGTAAGAAATTTATTCTAATTTCAATACATGTACCACTTGAATATTCAAAACATACCAAGGTCACTACCAAACCTCATTCCGTCAATTACCCAGGGTAAAGATAGTCTCTGGCTTTATACTTAACCCTCAATGCATGCTCTGACCAACCATACATGTAACATCCCAATTTTAACAATGTACCGGGTGAAATAAGCCATTAAAACAATAATTCAGAAGTGGAAATTGTTCACTAATTACCCTTAACTTAATTAATCAAAAGGTGTTCTGATTGAAAAGGTGATTAGCTTTAGTGGATGCTGATGGGACCGGGTGACGTGAGCAGACTGCTCCTCACGTTTTCCCACCCCACCATTCCTTTCCCTCATGCATGCGTTTATAATTGGTTGATGGCTTTCCTTGCCATTTATTCTTCTTCAGAATTTTCCTACGAGTTCTTCTTCTTCTTCCTCCTTCTCTTTCTCTCTTATTTTCCTTCTTCTCTTCTCCTTCTCTACTCTCTGTTTCCACTCCCTGTTTCGGAGGCCACGTTGACGGTGCTACAGAGGAGTCAGAGCTCCCTTATACGAGTAAAGGACGAGCGTCGAAGTAGAAGCAGAAGCAGAAGCAGCCCTGCACCACTCGTGGAAGGCAGCAGTGTTCCAGTGAAGGTTAAACGAGTGAAAATGTTGAGTGAAGCAGCAAGGAAAAAGGACCAGCACCCAAGCAGAAGAGTCTCTCGGAGTCTCGTAGTTGGTAGGGGGAGTACCTTACATGTTAAATGCATGGGTTATGAATGGGTTTCGAGTGTTGATAATTGTGGTTCTGCATTCTGTTTGTATGATGTGCCTGCATGTGGAGTACCCGAGTGTAGGATAAGTGAGAGTGAGTGTTGCATGTTATCATTGCCCTTGAAGATGCATGCGTTGATTAAGTCCTGACACTATTGTATACCGATTACATGTTATGTTGTATTGATTGGAATACTTATTTGAATATGTTGATCTTTATATGGATGCATGCATTGATTAAGTCCTGATACTGTTGTATACCGAGTGCATGTGATGCTTAAGTTGATGAGAATACTTATAGAATCTTGATATTGATTGACACCAATTGCATTGGACCTTTATGTTGCTGTATCCACCTAATGGAGCTATGATGATGATTACATGGAAGTATGTGTGTGTTAGATTAATATGTGGAGTTCTAAAAATGGGTATTACCGACTGCATGTGAAGTATGTATGGCTGAGTGAAAGATCGTGTGCATGAACTCTATGTTGTGTGATGAATCTGCGTGTGGCGCATGGGATACGTTGTGCTGGGAGCACGTGGTGTGGGACACTACCATCAGTTATAAGCGTAGGACGCTGTAAAATCCTTGAGTGGGCCTCAAGGTAGCCCTTGAGTGGGACTCGCGCTGCCTGTGAACACCTCCGTTGGTGCTGAGAGCGTTGGTGTCACCTGTGGGCAAACGGTTGGGTACCTGTAAAACGGCCAAGCAGCTGGGAGCTGAAATGATAGCTGAGAGCTATGTACAAAAGGCTGAGAGCCTACGTTGCAACGTCAGAACCGATTACACACGAATGCGGAACCGAGTGAATAATCTGTATATATTAAGTGCTGATATTGCTGGAATTGATTATGCATGAGATGATGAATGCATGTATATATATCCGTGTACATATGCTGTTGATGTTGATTGAAACCTGTTCTATGAATGTATGTTATGTTATTGAAGAGTTGCGTATATATATATAGCCAAGTGAGAATTGTGGATTCTGACTGATAAATGTTCAAAAGATGCATTCTGATTCATGGACCTTAACATCATGTTACTGATTGTTGTATGTTAATGTTATTGAGTTGATGTGTGTAAGGGGGCGAGTGACAACTGGTGGATTCCGATCGGTAAGGATCTTGTGTGTGTGTCCTGGTTGATTAGTAATACTCTGACCTTAATCATTGCCACATGTGATTGTGTGTGCATATATATATATATAGTTGTATAAATATGAGACAACCTGAGTCAGTATCTATCATTTAAAATTTAAGATACTCACCCCTGTTGTGACAATTTTTCAGTGAACATCTCTCGTAATGAGGATTAGAGGAGGAGCTGAAATGTCGGGTGAAGTGCTGATGCACTATGGAAATTTTATGACTGTGCATGTGCTGTATATAATGTTTTGGGTTAAGCCTTGGCCGGCTCGTGTTTTGCTGTTAGTCGTTTATACAGAGTTGATCCCCTTAGAATGGGAATATGACAATGTGGTTGTAAATCCGTGATATGCACTCCTATATACGTATATATATATATATATATATATATGCCTATGTTTATGCTATGTTGCATGTCTATCTTACACTGTGTAATGCCTGGGTAATCTTTATATATATGTGCGTTCATATTCCCGAATGTGTAGGAAATGATATAACTTAACATGAGGAAGCCAATCTATGGCCTAGAGGGTGAGTTTGTGACTCTGTCACCGAGTGGGGGAGGTTCAGACGCTCCGAGTGAGTAAAATCAGATAGCTCCGAGTAGGAATTGACATAGAAGACTGCCCCTCACGATGAGTTGTTAGGATCGAAGTTGAGAGCCAAAATATACGTTCCGAGTGGTTATTACTAGGATTTCTCCCGAGCGTAGGATAATCAACGAACCCCGAGTAAGAATCCGCCGAGTGAAGGTTTTTCCGACTGGAGAGTGACACCTTAGACTCTAGGGGACCCCACTGTAGTAAACTATTAGTGATAAAAGAATCCAGGTGAGTCTTAGCCTAGTAGAATGTTTAGAGTCGGACGATTATGGTTACCGAGTGAAAACTAAGTGAAATACTCCGAGTGGCAAAAGGACGTGAAGGTTATTCTGAGTAAGGAGTCCTCCTAGATTCCGAGTGAGTGATAGTGGGGACCACTTCCGTATTATTCACGTATATGTTCTGATTGATGAAACCGTAGAATAAGTTGCATTGTCCGAATGGGACTAGTAGGTGCAAGAGCTGAGTCCAAGTGGACTGAGGTTGGATCCTTCCGAGTGAATCAGGCGCTGGAACCCGAGTGCGGAAATGCCGAGTGAAATGAACGAATACCGAGTGAAGCTTTCGCTTGAGCGCGTGTGCGTTGCTATGTGACCTGCCTACGTGATTTCCCCTTCTTCCGCTGTTAGTTTCTTGAATTTCTTTTGTTCTCTTGTTCTTCTTCTCCTCTTATTCTTATACCGTGGTATTCTGGTTTTAATTATGAAAAATTCCCTCTGTTTTTCTTGTCTATGATTTGTTTAAATTAGGGTGTTACATTTTGGTATCAGAGTAGACCGAAAGGTCCAAGGCCAAGGTATGCTTACCGAGTGTAAGTGGTTGTGTGCTTTCTGACTGAGTGGTCATCATGATTGAACCTGATTGATATTGACTTGTGGGTAGGAGGTTGTTTCCCTCCTGGTCCGATTGATTGAGTAGCATATAGAAATAGTATGATGTGCTAAGTTACTGAACATTAGGCTGAAATCCGATCGGTGGTAAGTGGCTTGGTATACTTATCCTTGAAGGGGTGTTAATTTCAGGATAAGGGATGAAGCATCGCCAAAGCATGGAGGCTATAGCCACGACATTCCAACGTTTTGTAGACGTGTTTGAGAGGCAGGGCCAGCCTCGAGCTGAGGAGGGCCAAGTGCTGGACCGTTTCTTGAAGAGGAAGCCGAGTGAATTTCTAGGAGGACGGAACCCTGAGACAGCTTTTAAATGGACTCAGGAGCTGGAGAGGATTTTCGGGGGTCTTCGCTGTACCGAGGCCCAGAAGGTAGAATGTGCAGTATACATGTTGCGTGACGAGGCGGAAAACTGGTGGAAGATAGCCAGAAACCGATTCCCTGACGATGATAATCAGCTGACCTGGAACGATTTCAAGACATGCTTCTTAGAGAAGTACTTCCCCGACACAGTAAGGAGTCAGAAGGAGTTGGAGTTTATGGAGTTGAAACAAGGCTCCATGACTGTGGAAGAGTATGCAACCAGATTCGAAGAGTTGTGCCTATTCTACCCACCTTTCCAACAACCAGGGACGGAGAGCTCCAAGTGCCTTAAATTTGAGAATGGATTAAGATCTGATGTTAAGAGAGCCTGTAGATACCAAGAGATACGGAGTTTTCCTGCATTGGTGAATAAGTGTAGGATATTCGAGGAGGATGACAAGGCCCATTCGGGCCAGAGCAGCAGAGCCAACCATTCCTTGAGGCCTCAGCAATCCCGCTTCAAGAGGCTGAGTAACGTTGGCAGAAACTGATCCTTTTCCAGAATTGGGGGTCGGAATCAGCATGAAAGACGACCAGCTGTGGGAGACGGAAAGTGTTTCAAGTGTGGAGGAAATCATTATGCCCAAGACTGCAACAACGATGGTGAGGTGGTGTGCTTCCATTGTAATAAAAAGGGACACATTCGCCCCGATTGCCCCCAACTCCGTCAAGCAAACACCAGTGTACGTCAAGGAGGTTTCCAAGGGAGAAACCGAGTGAATGATAACCAAAGACCGGGTGGCAGAGGCAACAGAGCCAGAGGAAACATGATGCTTGCTCCAAATGGCCGAGAGAGGAATACCGACCAACCAGCAGCAGGAAGAGTCTACACCATTAACGCGGAAGATGCTGCACAGGTGAATGACTTGGTACAATGTAAGTGCTCACTCGGTAGATATACACTTAATGTTGTTTTTGATTCGGGAGCCACCTATTCTTTTATAGCTGATGAGTGTGTAAAGCAATTAAAGTTACCGACTGTGTTTATGGATCGGACTTTGGAAGTAGCCAATCCAACTGGCGCTAAGGTGTTGACATCATCAATGTGCAAGGATGTAACATTTGTGTTGTGTGATCGAAGTTTCACTTTCGATTTGGTGTGCATACCCTTAAAGGACCTTGACATTGTGCTCGGAATAGATTGGCTTTCAGCCAACAAGGTGTTAGTGGATTGCAGAAACTGAAGGATAATCTTCCCGAGGCAGCACAATGAAGGCGATACAGCACAAGGTATGACTCAACTGTTTATGATGCTCTGTCTAACCGAGGGTGAGAGTAAAGCCCAGGTGAACGAAATTCCAACTGTCTGCGAATTCCCAGAGGTGTTTCCTGAAGACGTACCGAGTGTCCCTCCCAATAGAGAAGTCGAATTCTCTATAGACCTGATCCCTGGAGTCGAGCCAGTCTCCAGTGCACCATATAGAATGTCCCTAACTGAATTGGCCGAGCTGAAGAAGCAAGTAGATGAGTTACTCAGAAAATAATTCATTAGACCGAGCGTATCACCATGGGGCGCACCCGTGCTGCTTGTTAAGAAGAAGGATGGTAGCATGAGACTTTGTATATATTACCGACAGCTAAACAAACTCACGATTAAGAACCGATACCCATTGCCCCGAATTGATGACTTGATCGACCAACTGCGTGGAGCCTCAGTCTTCTCAAAAATTGACCTGCGATCGGGATACCACCAAATCCGAGTGAAGGACTCGGATATCCCAAAGACTGCCTTTCGGACTCGGTATGTTCACTACAAGTATGTAGTGATGTCGTTCGGTGTAACAAACGCCCCTGCTGTCTTCATGAATTACATGAACAACATATTCCACCCATATTTAGACCGATTCGTAGTTGTTTTCATTGATGACATCCTAGTCTATTCTAAGACTTCTGAGGAGCATGAAGAACATCTCCGGGCGGTACTCCAAGTGTTAAAGGAGAAGCAGTTGTTTGCAAAGCTTTCAAAGTGTGATTTCTGGATGAATAAAATCCATTTCCTCGGACATGTGATTTCTGAGGAAGGTGTCTCGGTGGACTCTTCGAAGGTGGCGGCTATAATGGCATGGGAGAGACCCAAGTCGGTCTTAGAGATAAGGAGCTTTATGGGCGTGGCAGGTTATTATAGAAGATTCATTGAAGGTTTTTCTAAGTTGGCCTTGCCACTGACTAAATTGACTCGGAAAAACATTCCCTTCGTATGGAGTCCCGAGTGCGAGAACAGCTTTCGAGAGCTGAAGGACAAGTTGACGACTGCTCCAGTACTGGCATTACCTGACTTGCAAGAGAGCTTCGTGGTTTATTGTGATGCATTAGGACTCAGATTAGGATGCGTGCTAATGCAGAAAGACCGAGTGATAGCGTATGCCTCTCGGTAATTGAGACCTCACGAGCAGCATTATCCGACCCACGACTTGGAATTGGCAGCTGTGGTGTTCGCATTAAAAATCTGGAGGCATTATCTGTTCGGGTCCAGATTTGAAGTATACAGTGATCACAAGAGCCTTAAATACTTATTCGACCAAAAGGAATTGAACATGAGACAGAGGAGATGGATGGAATTTTTAAAAGATTATGATTTTGAGCTAAAGTACCATCCGGGTAAGGCAAACGTTGTTGCCGACGCGTTAAGTCGGAAGTCCCTTCATGTAGCAGTGATGATGGTGAAGGAGGTGGAGTTATTGGAATAGTTCTGAGACATGAACTTACATGTTGACATCCCCTCCTCTCGGAAAATGACGATCGGTACGCTGAGGATTACCAATGAATTCCTGAAATCCGTGTACGAGCAACAGCAGTCAGATTCCTACTTGGCTGAGATGAAGGAGACTCAGGCCAAGGGCAAGGATTTGTCCTTGACCGAGGGATCAGATTGAATCTTCCGAGTAAGAAATAGAATATACGTGCCGGGTGGGGGAGAATTGAGAAGAATGGTGCTTGATGAAGCACACAAGAGCTTGCTAAGTATCCACCCAGGTGCCATGAAGATGTACCATGACCTAAGAACCTAGTTCTGGTGGCCCGGATTAAAGAGGAATGTGGCAGAATATGTGGCTCGGTGTATCACCTGTCAGAAGTCAAAAGTGGAGCACCAGAAGCCGTATGGTGCATTGCAACCCCTGGAGATTCCCGTGTGGAAATGGGACTCAATTGCCATGGACTTTGTCATGGGATTGCCCAAAAACCGAGCGGGCCATGATGCAATATGGGTCATTGTTGACCGACTAACGAAGAGTGCACACTTCCTACCTGTGAACATGAAGTACCCGATGCATAGGTTAGCTCAGATTTATATTCGCAAAATTATCCGACTGCATGGTATACTGACTTCTATCGTATCGGATAGGGATCCTAGGTTCACGTCCCGGTTTTGGACCAGCCTGCACCAGGAAATGGGTACGAAACTTCGGCTTAGCTCCGCTTACCACCCCCAATCTGATGGACAATCCGGGTGAACGATTCAAAGCCTGGAGGACTTGCTAAGGGCGTGTGTGCTAGAGCACGGTGGGGAATGGGAGTAGTACCTTCCCTTGGTTGAGTTTACGTACAATAACAGCCATCACAATAGTATTGGTATGGCACCCTACGAAGCACTGTATGGTCGAAGATGCCGAACCCCGCTTTGCTAGTCGGAATCGGGTGAGAGTCTGCTATTGGGGCCAGAGGTTGTGAAACAAACTTCAGAACAGATCCGAGTGATAAGAGAAAAGATGAAGGTGTCTCAAGATAGGCAGAAGAGCTACCATGACAAATGCACCAAACCATTGGAATTTTTAGTCGGAGACAGGGTATTTTTAAGGACTTCACCGAGTAAAGGAGTCGGGCGAGTCTTGAAGAGTGGAAAGTTAAGCCCTCGATACATTGGGCCGTATGAAGTGTCAGAACGAGTCGGCTCCATGGCATACTGAATAGCATTACTGACTCACTTGTCTCGATTGCATGACGTGTTTCATGTGTCTCAACTAACGAAGTACCTGCCAGATTCTACTCACACAATGCCTGATGATGAAGTAGAAATCAGGGAAGACCTGACCACTGTAACTATAACGACTAGGATCATGGACCGATCGGTAAAATGATTAAGGAGTAAGAATGTGCAACTGGTTGAAGTGGAATGGCAGCAGGACGGGTATACTTCTTATACCTGGGAGCGCGAGGATGCCATGAGGCAGCAGTACCCCGAGTTGTTTGACCAAGGTGAGCTACCGACTGAATTTCGAGGACGAAATTCTTTTGAGTGGGGGAGAACTGTAACATCCCAATTTTAACAATGTACCAGGTGAAATAAGCCATTAAAATAATAATTCAGAAGTGGAAATTGTTCACTAATTACCCTTAACTTAATTAATCAAAAGGTGTGCTGATTGAAAAGGTGATTAGCTTTAGTGGATGCTGATGGGACCGGGTAACGTGAGCAGACTGCTCCTCACATTTTCCCACCCCACCATTCCTTTCCCTCATGCATGCGTTTATAATTGGTTGATGGCTTTCCTTGCCATTCATTCTTCTTCAGAATTTCCCTGCGAGTTCTTCTTCTTCTTCCTCCTTCTCTTTCTCTCTTGTTTTCCTTCTTCTCTTCTCCTTCTCTACTCTCTGTTTCCACTCCTTGTTTCGGAAGCCACGTTGACGGTGCTGTAGAGGAGTCAGAGCTCCCTTATACGAGTAAAGGACGAGCATCGAAGCAGAAGCAGAAGCAGCCCTGCACCACTCGTGGAAGGCAGCAGTGTTCCAGTGAAGGTTAAACGAGTGAAAGTGTTGAGTGAAGCAGCAAGGAAAAAGGACCAGCGCCCAAGCAGAAGAGTCTCTCGGAGTCTCGTAGTTGGTAGGGGGAGTACCTTACATGTTAAATGCATGGGTTATGAATGGGTTTCGGGTGTTCATAATTGTGGTTCTGCATTCTGTTTGTATGATGTGCCTGCATGTGGAGTACCCGAGTGTAGGATAAGTGAGAGTGAGTTTTGCATGTTATCATTACCCTTGAAGATGCATGCGTTGATTAAGTCCTGACACTATTGTACACCGATTACATGTTATGTTGTGTTGATTGGAATACTTATTTGAATCTGTTGATTTTTATATGGATGCATGTGTTGATTAAGTCCTGATACTGTTGTATACCGAGTGCATGTGATGCTTGAGTTGATGAGAATACTTATAGAATCTTGATATTGATTGACACTGATTGCATTGGACCTTTATGTTGCTGTATCCACCTAATGGAGCTATGATGATGATTGCATGGAAGTATGTGTGTGTTAGATTAATATGTGGAGTTCTGAAAATGGGTATTACCGACTGCATATGAAGTATGTATGGCTGAGTGAAAGATTGTATGCATGAACTCTATGTTGTGTGATGAATCCGCGTGTGGCGCATGGGATGCGTTGTGCTGGGAGCACGTGGTGTAGGACACTACCATCGGTTATAAGCATGGCACGCTGTAAAATCCTTGAGTGGGACTCAAGGTAGCCCTTGAGTGGGACTCGGGCTGCCTGTGAACACCTCCGTTGGTGCTGAGAGCGTTGGTGTCACCTGTGGGCAAACGGTTGGGTACCTGTAAAATGGCCAAGCAGCTGGGAGCTGAAATGATAGCTGAGAGCTATGTACAAAAGGCTGAGAGCCTACGTTGCAACGTCAGAACCGATTACACACGAATACAGAACCGAGTGAATAATCTGTGTATATTAACTGCTGATATTACTGGAATTGATTATGCATGAGATGATGAATGCATATATATATATCCGTGTGCATATGCTGTTGATGTTGATTGAAACCTGTTCTATGAATGTATGTTATGTTGTTGAAGAGTTGCGTATATATATAGCCGAGTGAGAATTATGGATTCTGACTGATAAATGTTCAAAAGATGCATTCTGATTCATGGACCTTAACATCATGTTACTGATTGTTGTATGTTAATGTTATTGAGTTTATGTGTGTAAGGGGGCGAGTGACAACTGGTGGATTCCGATCGGTAAGGATCTTGTGTGTGTGTCCTGGTTGATTAGTAATACTCTGACCTTAATCATTGCCATGTGTGATTGTGTGTGCATATATATATATATATAGTTGTATAAATATGAGACAACCTGAGTCAGTATCTATCATTTAAAATTTAAGATACTCACCCCTGCTGTGACAATTTTTCAGTGAACATCTCTCGTAATGAGGATTGGAGGAGGAGCTGAAATGCCGGGTGAAGTGCTGATGCACTATGGAAATTTTATGACTGTGCATGTGCTGTATATAATGTTTTGGGTTAAGCCTTGGCCAGCTCATGTTTTGCTATTAGTCTTTTATACAGAGTTGATCCCCTTAGAATGGGAATATGACAATGTGGTTGTAAATCCGTGATATGCACTCCTATATACGTATATATATATATATATATGCCTATGTTTATGCTATGTTGCATGTCTATCTTACACTATGTAATGCCTGGGTAATCTTTATATATATGTGCGTTCATATTCCTGAATGTGTAGGAAATGATATAACTTAACATGAGGAAGCCAATCTATGGCCTAGAGGGTGAGTTTGTGACTCTGTCCCCGAGTGAGGGAGGTTCAGACGCTCCGAGTGAGTGAAATCAGATAGCTCCGAGTAGGAATTGACATAGAAGACTGCCCCTAACGATGAGTTGTTAGGATCAAAGTTGAGAGCCGAAATATACGTTCCGAGTGGTTATTACTAGGATTTCTCCCGAGCGTAGGATAATCAACGAACCCCGAGTGAGAATCCGCCGAGTGAAGGTTTTTCCGACTGGAGAGTGACACCTTAGACTCTAGGGGACCCCACTGTAGTAAACTATTAGTGACAAAAGAATCCAGGTGAGTCTTAGCCTAGTAGAATGTTTAGAGTCGGAAGATTATGGTTACCGAGTGAAAACTAAGTGAAATACTCCGAGTGGCAAAAGGACGTGAAGGTTATTCTGAGTAAGGAGTCCTTCTAGATTCCGAGTGAGTGATAATGGGGACCACTTCCGTATTATTCGTGTATATGTTCTGATTGATGAAACCATAGAATAAGTTGCATTATCCGAATGGGACTAGTAGGTGCAAGAGCTGAGTCCGAGTGGACTGAGGTTGGATCCTTCCGAGTGAATCAGGCGCTGGAACCCGAGTGCGGAAATGCCGAGTGAAATGAACGAATATCGAGTAAAGCTTTCGCTTGAGCGTGTGCGCGTTGCTATGTGACCTGCCTACGCGATTTCCCCTTCTTCCGCTGTTAGTTTCTTGAATTTCTTTTGTTCTCTTGTTCTTCTTCTCCTCTCATTCTTATACCGTAGTATTCTGGTTTTAATTGTGAAAAATTCCCTCTGTTTTTCTTGTCTATGATTTGTTTAAATTAGGGTGTTACAATACAACTCATCTTATCTGCTATCATATGTGATAATAATATTTTCTCTTGCACTTAATTAATCTATCAAACAAAATTCTAATACTCACCCTCTCTCTCTGTCTCACACATATATATATATATATATCAAATAAATCTAGCCAAATCCTAAATATTCATGTAACAACATTAAGTATGAATCATAAACAAATGACGAATGTTACACTCTCCCCTCCTTTTTGGGAATTTCATCCCCAAAATTCTATCTAGCATAAAAAACAAACAGATAAGGATGAAGGGTTTGTATCTTTTTCCTCAAGCTCCCATATAGCATCTCCTTCATCTGTTGGACTCTATATTTCCTTTGCCAAAGTTACCTTCTTTCCTCTGAGCTGTTTCAGACGTCTCTCTGCAATCTTTACTGGCGCTGCTTCATCGGTAAAGTTTTCTTTCAAAGAAAACTAATTAGGATTCAAGATATGCTTAGGACTCGGCACATACTCTCAAAGTTGAGAAACATGAAAAACATTATGGAGATTAGCCAATTCAAGAGGTAAGGCGATCCTATAAGCATTTGATTTGATCCTTTTCATGATTTGGTATGGTGCTACATACTTAGGACTTAGCTTCTTGGTCTTCAATGCTCTTCCCACTCCCATTATCGGGGTGATCCTTAAGAAGACATGAGCTCCTTCTCTAAACTCAAGCAATTTTTTTCGTATGTCATAATAACTCTTTTGGCGATCTTAGGATGTCTTTATAGCATCTTGAATCTCCTTGATTTGTTTAGTGGTCTTTTAAATAATTTCTGGTCCAACAATTGTCGTTTCACTAGTCTCGAACCAACACAAAGATGTTCTATATTTTCTCCCATATAAAGCCTCGTAGGGTGCCATCCCAATGCTGGTGGGGTAGTTGTTGTTATAAGAGAACTTTATAAGCGGTAGGTACTCGTGCCAACTTCCTTCATATTTAAGCGCACAAATTCATAATAGATCTTCCAAGGTCCTAATCATTTGTTGAGATTAACCATCAGTCTGAGGGTGATAAGCTGAACTCAGCTTTAATCACATGCCTAAAGCTTGTTGCAGGCTTTCCCAAAAATCTAATGTGAAACAAGGATCTCTGTTGGAAACAATTGTAGACGGTACTTGTGACATCCTGGCACTGTTGAGGGCGGGGAGTGATCGCCGGTGCATGGGCACGGACAAGGAGCGGCTCCTGGCAGGCTTCCAACGGGGAATGTGGCATCCCGAGCACTGTTGAGGGCGGGGAGTGATCACCGGTGCATAGGCACGGACAAGGAGCGGCTCCTGGCAGGCTTCCAGTGGGAGGGACACATGAAAGAATGGAATACATACCAGAATGAGAGGGATCCAAAGACTATATAGGGACTATACAGTCGAGGATAGCTTAAAGGAATGAATTCATACTACCTATACCAACAAATGCATTAGCCTTTTCGGTGGCCTATCACTTAAGAACTCCAAAGTTAAGCGTGCTTAACTTGGAGTAATTCTGGGATGGGTGACCTCCTGGGAAGTTCTCTGGAAATGTGTGAGTGAGGACAAAAGCACATTGGAAAAGTCTCGTGTTAGTCTGTGGGGCCAGTCGTTCATTCTTGAAAAGCGGCTAGGGTGTTACAGTGGTATGAGAGCTTAGCCTCTCCTAGTACGGTATGGTTCGGGGACGAACCAGGCGGAAGCTGGTGGGCATGTGACATCCTGGCGCTGTTGAGGGTGGGGAGTGATCGCCGGTGCATGGGCACGGACAAGGAGCGGCTCCTGGCAGGCTTCCAGAGGGGAATGTGGCATCCCGGGCACTGTTGAGGGCGGGGAGTGATCGCCGATGCATAGGCACGGACAAGGAGCGGCTCCTGGCAGGCTTCCAATGGGAGGGACACATGAACGAACCGAATACATACTAGAATAAGAGGGATCCAAAGACTGTATAGGGACTATACAGTCGAGGATAGCTTAAAGGAATGAATTCATACTACCTATACCAACAAATGCATTAGCCTTTTTGGTGGCCTATCACTTAAGAACTCCAAAGTTAAGCGTGCTTAACTTGGAGTAATTCTGGGATGGGTGACCTCCTGGGAAGTTCTCAGGAAATGTGTGAGTGAGGACAAAAGCACATTGGAAAGGTCTCGTGTTGGTCTGTGGGGCCAGTTGTTCATTCTTGAAAAGCGGCCGGGGCGTTACAGTACTCTATGCAGCCTTATAATCTCTCTAATATAGATTTGAGTGAGCTTGCCCAAGGAATACTTCATGTTGACTGGAATAAAGTGCGCAGTCTTCGTGAGCCAATCCACGACTATCCATATTGCATCACATCTAGTCGGGGTCTTTGAAAAACTAGATACAAAATCTATGGCGATTGATAAGTGTGCATTGTGTGTTGTTTTTGGTTATTTTTAGGTCTATTTTTTAGGTTTTTGCATATTGTTTCTGCCCGATTCCCTTGATTTTGATTCTTTTTCGCTATTATTGCTTGGTTGTTCCTATTTTTATAGGACTAATGATGTTCTAGGTCTATTTTAAGGAAAAAGGGTAAAGTGGATGAAAGAAGAGACCTTTGATGGGACACCCCAAAAATAGGGTAAATTTTTCGCGATTTTAGTGTAATTAATTCATGATAGTTGCAAGTGGTGAAACTGTTTATTTATTTCCCCGGACCCATCAGAGACTTGTCTCATATATGAAGATATGAGAAGGTAAGTCAAGAGGAGCAACCAGGAATAAATGCTCCAATTAAAAACAGCGGAAGAATTTAGAATGAGTTAATGCTATGTGATTAAAATTAAAGAGGTCGACCATTATAAAAATTAATAAATCTGATTTTATGACTAAGGTTATTATGAAGTAATGTGGAATCAATGTTTAATGAAAGGAAGAGAGAAAACAATTTAATCAATGCGTTTTGGGAAGTCAGGGTCCCCCTCGATCAGGCGAAATCCCCACTCGCTTGAGCGAGTGCCATACAATACACTTGGGCAAGACAAAAGGGAGCAGAGCGAAAAGAGAAAAAGAGTTACAGGGGTCACTCCGCTCAAGCGAATTCCGACTCGCTTGAGCGAGATACACAAGCCTCGCTTGGGCGGAGCCAGCGAGCGTGGGCGAAAATCTTCCAGAACCGAATTCAATATCGACTTGCTTGAGCGAGCACCTCAACCAAAGCCATTCGCTCAAGCGAAATTCGACCAGTCCCAATACTACCCATTACTCACTTGGGCGAGGCCTCCTCGCCTAAGCAGATAACTTCCAGAGCCGAACTTACACTCGTCTGCTCGACAGGGCTTCCCAGCACTCGGGTTTTCATTCGGCAAAATCCTTCCAAAACTGACCCATCTCTCACTCAGTTTTCCACTCGGCAAAATAATCTAGACCGACCCATTTCTCACTCAGTTTTCCACTCGGAAAAATAGTCTAGACTGACCCATTTCTCACTCAGTTTTCCACTCGGCAATATATTCTAGACCGACCCATTTCTCACTCAGTTTCCACTCGGTAAAATCATTCCAATTCCGAGTCATCTCTCACTCGATTTTCCACTCGGTGAAATCATTCCAAAAATCGATTCATCACCTGATCGGTCATTCACTCGGCAATTCATTCCAAAACTGACTCATCACCTGATCGGTTTTTCACTCGACAATTCATTCCAAAACTGACTCATCACCTGATCGGTTTTTCACTCGGCAATTCATTCCAAAACTGACTCATCCCCTGATCGGTTTTTCACTCGGCAATTCAATCTAAATCCAAGTCTTTTCTCACTCAGTCTAGGCTCCCTAGCACTTGGTTTTTCACTTACCTCGCTGGGGCGAATGCCATCCCCAAGACCTTTCGCTCGGGCAAATTTTGTCCAGTAACCAAACACTGATACTGGGACAATCTCGCTTGAGCGAGATTCACTCTCACTGGAGCGAGATCATCAGATAATATGCAGAAACTTGGAAATTTACACAACACAGCATACCAAAATTTAACTCAAGCTAATTCACCATAATTCATTACATCTTAATCATTATATTAGTAACTTAAAACTTATTCCAGACAAGCATGTTCAAAAATTCCCATTACGACTCATCAAACGTATAAAAATCAATTCATCATCTCTTCTAGTTCATAAAATTAATACACAAATATAATTCTTCATTCATTTCTTAAAATAAGGGAAGATTCGTCATTCATACATTCACAGGGTCATGATTGAAAATGAGTCATGGACAAAAGATCTCATTTTCCTCCATGACCTTCCCAAAATCATCATTTTATATATATCTAGTCATCATCCATATGAATATCTATTCTAAACCCATATTATACAAAATATGAAGGATGTCATACACATTACAACCCTTCCACACAACTATAAAAAATCAAAATACTACCGGCCAAGGCATTCTTTACCAAAAAGAGGCTTCCTTCACACTTCTCCTTCACAAAACAGCTCCAAAGCAAGTCTTACAACACAGGAGCTAAAAATATATACCACAGGGAGAGTGAGTATAATTTCTCAATGATGAAAATCCAACAAATAAGATAACATATGAGTGAAAACAATACAATTATTCCCTCCTCAAGGAAAGTTCATTCAACACTAAATCAATCACCCCTCAATATTCATCTAAATACATATACCCATCAAGTTTCCCAAAATCACATTAACCAATATCACAATCAAGATTAATAATTCAAAACAAGGGTTCCACCTACTCCTCTCATAACCTCACAAACAGAGTATCACTTTATGCCATGCTTCTATGGCTAATACGTGTGCTAGTGTTTATAATACATATGCACAGATCCGATTTCAATTCAATAGCGATTTCAGTCACATAAATTAACATCATCACTCCGGGATATACCCTTCGTGGCACCCCGCAAGGTGATATATTTCATCAATTCATAACATCATCATCACTCCGGGATTTACCCTTCGTGGCACCCCACAAGGTGATATATTCATATACACGATAACATCGTCTTCACTCCGGGATATACCCTTCGTGGCACCCCGCAAGGTGATATATTTCATCAATTCATAACATCATCATCACTCCGGGATATACCCTTCGTGGCACCCCGCAAGGTGATATATTCATCAATTCATAACATCATCATATCGTTCATGAAGTCAATAACACATCATCACATAACATGCCATTCATAGCCTCATTTAGGCATCAT
Source organism: Clitoria ternatea (assembly GCA_037962975.1). NCBI lineage: Eukaryota > Viridiplantae > Streptophyta > Magnoliopsida > Fabales > Fabaceae > Clitoria > Clitoria ternatea. The sequence continues at coordinate 82,578,432 of CM075672.1, forward strand.
CATATAAACACTCATTTCAAAACACCATACTCAATTCTCATTTCACACGCATAATAATACATTTAATCAAGACAACATGCCATATTGCATTAATACATACATTATCATTACAATTCTCATACATTTAGAAAATACACCCCTCTCCTACCTTAAGAGAAGTACGTTTCCGGGTTTGACGTTCCCGCTTCAGAAGAGTTATCAAGTCCTACACCAATCATTATAGGGCCTTATCAATTATTCATTCAAAAGCTATTTCAATATACATATGCATTTTTATGTACACATGATTCTCATCATGTGGAAGCTATCATAAGTTTATTCATTTGCTTACTTAGGCTTCGGGAATTCCTTCCCTTAATCCACCATTCATTATTATCAAGGCTACAACCTAACTTGTTAGGTTATCCCATTGCCACACTTTACATCAATTCTATCTCAAGTGGGTTTTATTCATATTCTCCAACCACCATCTCTAGTCATCATTAAATGTTAATGCCTCTTCATTTATTACGTTTCCCTCATCAATAAATGTTAACCCTTCAATATTACACATTTCCCCCAATTTAATAATCTAGGGTTTTGTAAAAAAAACCCAACCCCATCTTAAATACACTTCCATACTCATAATCTTTTAACCCTATCATCCACATATGTCATTTATTACTCATAAATACCTATATTTATTTCACCCATACCTTAGGGTTCATGCATTTAATGCTTCTTTTCTCTACCCACAATATTTAATACTCTTCCAAGTTACCATCCTCTATTCTCTAGGTTCCAAATGTAAACGTAGTGGTAAAGAGCTTACCTTGCTCCAAAATGAAAATAGGATTCAAAGGGAAGATGAGGATGACGAAAATGAAAAGGAGGAGGGAGGAGCTTCAAGCCACAATGTCCTCCTTCAACTTGGAGAAAACAAAAATGGAAGAGAAGAATAGGCAAACCACTTGCTTAGTTTTTTAGAAGGAGAGAAGAAGAAGAAGAAAGGAAGAGGAAGTGTGTTGGCATGGAGAAGAAGAGAGTTACGGGAAAAATAAGAGTGAATTGGTGAGGTTTTTATTTTATTTTTATTCTCATCACTTAATTCTTCCATTTTTCATTAAACAAGTTCACAGTTTGGGCTCGATACATATTCTAAAAATTATTCCGAATACATATTCGGATTCCCAATAACATTATCTACAGCCCTGACCAACGGTATCTCAATCGGAGATACTTGGTCCGACACCCACATTTTATCCCGGTCAGTTTTCAACTTATCCGGTCACCATAATTCACTAACAGTCTCAGAGAATCTTAATTAAATTATTTCTAGTATTTTGGAACATCAGTTAGTCCACATTTAATTATTCAATATTTATTTTCTTAATTTAACTTCCTACTTTAAAAATTTGGGGTGTTATATTTGAGACCCCTTGGGAGTGCATATTGGCAAGGTTAGAGGAAACCATTGCTAGTGGTGGCCAACCACTGGCTGTGGTTAGCACTGGAAAAAAGGAAATTGGTGGCAGAACCCACCACTGGCCGTGGTTACCACCACTGCCAGTGGTTGGCACTGTGGAGCAAAGCAAAGCAAGTCAGAACCCACCACTGGCTGTGGTTGTCCTTATTTGTTATAGAAAATGTAAATTTATGGTTTAAAAAGGAACAGAACCTGAACCACTGGCCGTGGTTGTCCCCTACGAGGCCCAAATCTTTCAATTGTTTAGGGATTTAAATGGGCACTCTAGGGGATTTGAAGACATCTCTCTAGATAGACAAATGTTGACACACCTTTTGGGATGATTTAGAAGAACTCTTTGGGAGGATTTCATTGGGAATCAAGAGTCAAATTCATCAAGGGCAAATCGAATTTGCAGATTTAGAAGGAGGGATTAGCAATCCTAGTGAGAACTAATTTGTAATTTCTGAATCCCTAGTTTACACTTTTGATATCTTTTATGTTTGGCATTGATTTTGTGATGTGTGACTAACAGGGCCCGCAAGCGCACGGGTTATGTCGCGTAATATAAAAGATTATCGTTCTCCATAGGGACTGTGTTCAAAGTACCAGCATATTGAAATTTAATTATCCACACAATTGATTTTTAAGGTTTTTGTAAAATAAAACACAAAATTAAGTTGCACAGAATACAAAAATAAAATTTACTTGACACTTAAAAAATCAGAGTTGAGAGTATCTTGGGATTTCGGGGGATTAAGACTCTATTTTATGTTAATGAATTTTAACTTTTCATAAATAAGAATCAAATTAAGTTTTCCAAGGCGAATTTTCCAAAGCTAATTAATATGTTCCTCTCGGAATCCTATTAATGTACCTAACCTATGGAAAGTGCTGCTTAATCCTCAGAAAGGCCCATTATCGTTTTATGAAAATCCCTTTTATTTCCTCAAAAGAATTTTGATTACTTTCACGATTTTACCGAGGTCACAAAAAACATTTCAAAAATCTTAGGTTTAGTTCAAAGCTTTCCGGTAAAAATAAATCTCGATTCTATTTATTACCTAAACTTACTAATATACCCGCAAGTATACAGTTTTATCATTTAGGTTCTTGTTAGGAATCACTAAAAGCATTGAGCATTTTTTAAACTAAATGGAAAATAGAAATTTATTTAATTCCAAGTCAAAATAATATTAACAATAAAATATTATCATACCCCCTTTATCCCAAGATAATTAATTTAGCTACTTATGAAATAATTCAAATTCATATAACTAATGGAAAAATAAAACATACAAGACATGGTAAAAATAAAGACTTACGAGTTTCTCTAAAAGCTCAGAATAATTTTCCACTGTATTTCCTTGTTGCAGTATTCTCCATCAATTACAAATTTAAACAACTCACTTTTACAATTCATAACTCTTAAAATAAAATAAAGAAAAAGAAAATAAAAGGAGAAACAAAACGAAAAAGAAAGAAAAAGAACGAAGAAAGAAATAAAGAAAAAAGAAAGAAAGAAAAGAAAAGGACGGAGGAAGAAAAAATAAAGAAAAAGAAAGAATAGAAAAGAGAAGGATACAGGAAGAACGAGAGAGAAAAGAAAGGAAAAGAATTGAATTCAAGTGATTGATCGATGGTTTGGTGGTGTTGTTCGTGTTCCCTTTTATAGGCAAAGGAAGGGAAGAAGTCAGCTTGGAAAATGCGTTGCCAGTTGGTGCAATTGTCTTCTTCTCAACCGTCCCACCATCACAGCTTGGAGACAGCCTGGATGGTGTCAAGTGGGAGAAAACTTTCGGTGCATGTGACTTCCAACTGTCCCAAATTGCATTATTTTAATATTTCCAATAATTCGGTGCTTGGATTTATTCAGCTGGGCAAATTCTGAGTGGAAAAATGGGTCGGTTTTCATCTTTTCTACAAAATCTGAGTGAAAGGGTGTCTTTTGTGCTCAAAACCGAGTGAAAATGGTACTATTCGTACATAAAACCGAGTGAAATATTCACTCGGTGTTGAGTTGAGGGGTCGGTATTTAAGAAAACCGGTTGATTTCTCTTGAGCGAGAGTTTCTCGCTTAAGCGTTTGTTGAAGAAAACTGTCTCGCTCAAGCGGATAAAGGTTCGCTCAAGTGAGAGGTTCTCTTTCACTGTTTCACTCAGAGAAACCTTGCTCAGATTTGCTTGTGTTGCTCGGAATTGACTAAGAGGGACTCAGATCCGACTGAAACCATTCACTCGGCTCAGGTTCATGGAGTTCATTTGGAACTGATTGAAGACTCACTCAGGATCAAAATTTATTCAATCGGTTCCCAATCATTTTCACTCGGCTGTCTCTGAATTTGAACCACTCGGTTAAAGCTTTGCTTTGGAATTCACTCGGTCACATTTGTTTGGATACATTCACTCGGATTTGCTTTGAAATATTTCAGTCGGCCTACATTCCTTGAAATGATACACTCGGAAGTGCCTTCTTGCTTTTTACTCGGAATGGCCTTCAGTCGTCAATCAACCCAGTCGGTTGTCTTTACTCGAATCTGGCTGATTGAATTTCCTCTCATGTTCGAGCCTTGCTTTGCTCGGAAATATAGCCCAACTGACTCGGAAGCCTTCCTTGGAGACATCTCACTCGGGCTTAGTGTAAAACTTGAGAGTCTGCTCGAGTGTTATTCATTCCCAGTCGGATCTTTCATTGCTTGATAAGACTTCTACTCAGAAATGTCTTGTGCCGCTTGAGAATGCCTTCTTCTCCGAATGAAACCACTCGGATTCCTCCTTATTCAGCACTTATTCATTCAGTGGTTTCTTCTGCTCGGAATCCATTCACTCGGAACAGCTTTTTGCTCGGATTAGTTGCAAATCAGAAAGCTCCCACTCGAATTCACTTCAATCAGCAAGCCTTTCACTCGGAGAATAGCTTTGGACAGTATCTATTCAACGTCAGTCCCTTTTTTCACTCGGAATGGACATAGTCGTGGAAGCTTCCACTCGGAATCTCCTCCAACCGAGTCTCATTCCTTTTCAGCATTGAACCTCAGCCATTTATCACTCGGAATGGATTTGACAGGGAACTTTCCACTCGGATTTGGCTCCAACAATGAAGTATTCCACTCGGCAATGCTCCATTCTGAGTTGTTCAACTCGGAAAGGCTCCATTCTGAGCCATTCCACTCGGATTTACTCCATTTTGAGTAATTCCACTCGGATTTGGTCCTTTCTCAGTCATCTCACTCGGATTTGGTCATTTTGAGTCGGAATTCAGCATTTTGGAGTCGGATTTTAACATTCTAAGTCGGATTTTAGCATTCTGAGTCAGAATTCAGCATAAAAGAGAGTTCTTTCCACTTTGGGCTTGTTCTTCTTGTTTTTTTATCATTTTATGGTCGTTTTTCTCTTGTTTTTGACCCTTTATTACCTTAATTCCTGCAAAATAACATACCCAAGTAGAATACAGTGGAAAGAAAGCAAAAATCTCAATAAATAAAGGAAATACAGTGCATAATGATTAAAATCCTAAGCAAACTAGATCTATTTTATTGTGTTATAAAACACTTATCAGTGACATGATGACAACAGTCCTTATGGCACACTAAACTCTTTTCTTAGGGCTAAGGATGTAGTATGCCTATGTGTTACAATTAATTGTTCTTTGTATATGATTTCAATCTCTATTCAATTTATGTATGCCTAATACTTCTGCAAGACTTAGAGATAAGCATAGATGATCACAAATTATATGGGTAATCGAGAGATTGGCATGTAATTCAAAAATACCTAAATTTAACCTATGATTTTGATTTACAACGGTAAATGAAATTGTTTGAGGGATTAATCAGATTTCCATAGAACATAAAGGGCCTAATTAACAAATTAAACGTGGTTGTTTAGGAATTAGGCACGTTAATAAGCTTTCGAGAGAAAGATATTAATTAACTCATGGGAATCTGCCTTAGGAACGAAATCGTATAATTGGATAGGCGAGCAACCTTTAATTTTTATACTCGCATATGAACCCTTAATACCCCAAGATTTAACTTTGATTCAATTTCCCAAACTAGCTCTGATTTTCTTTTACAAAAGACATTGAATTTTCTGTTCTCTAACTTACTGTTCATAATCATTTGGGTAACTAATTTTAATCAATTCCACTAGATAATTGAATCACCGTTATAACTAGTACTTGGGCACAATCCTTGTGGGAACGATATCTTTTTATTACTTTGATACCCTATGCGCTTTCGATTGGCTATTATGTTTTTGGCGCCGTTGTCGGGGATTGTGTTTTTCTTAATGTTGGCTAAGCGGTGTTTGATTAGACTAGTCTACATTTTATGCATTTTTTAGTTTTATTTCAATTTTTCTGTAGAATTACGCTTATTTTTCTTTGTTGTTTATAAATTTGTGCAGGCCCCTTTATGCAAAAAAGTGACAACTTTGAGCATATATTTGATCCTGAGATTGAAAGAACCCTTCGAAAAATCAAAACTCTTAGGACACGCATTGAACAAAACAGGCACCAACCTTCAAGATCAACAAGTCAAACACAAATGGAAAATCAAGACAATAGAGCACTCCATGATTTTGCAGCACCTAATGCGATGGGCCAAAGGTCTAGCATCACTAGACCCAACATTGAGGTGAATAATTTTGAGTTGAAGCCATCCTTGCTCTTGATGGTTCAACAAAGTCAGTTTGGAGGATTGCCATCTGAGGATCCCAACTTGCATCTTCAGATTTCGTTAAGTATTGTGACACGCTCAAGGTAAATGGGGTCTCAAATGATGTAATCCGGCTAAGGCTGTTCCCATTTTCTTTAAGGGATAAGGCCAGAGCTTGGTTGTATACACTTTCAGAGGGGTTAATCACTACATGGGAACAGCTGTCTCATGCCTTCCTCAACAAATATTATCCAAGGAGCAAAATAGACTAGTTAAGGAAGCAAATCATCACTTTCGCTCAAAAAGATGATGAAACTCTATATGATGCTTGGGAGAGGTACAAAGAAATACTTCAGGAATGCCTACACATTGGTATTGAATGCTGGTTGACGGTGCATATATTCTATAATAGACTCACTCCAAACCAGAAGATAACCTTGGATGTCACAGCTGGCGGTGCCTTCATGAATAACAACATGGAAGAAGGTTACAATCTCATTGAAGAGGTTGCCCAAAACACATACCAGTGGTCTTCAGAGAAGAGTTTACCAAGAACTCCAGGTAAGTACTTTGTTGATGATCTCTCTTTATTAACTGCTAAAGTAGAAGCATTATCTGTTAAAATTGATAAATCTGATAAATTAGGAACAGGTACTTCTAATCTTGTTTGTGAGCTGTGTGATGTTTTAGGTCATAATATTTCAGGATGTTAGCTTGGAGTGACTTAGAATGTCGAGCCAAAAATACATCAGGTGGATGCTATTAGGAACTATGGTGGAAATTATAGAAGTAATTTCTGATAACCACAAGGACCACCTGGTTTCCAAAGCCGACCACTTGCCTATCAAGGCAATCTGAGTAATTTTCGACAACCACAAGGACCCTACATTCCATAAAAATCTAAGCTGGAGTCCTTGATGGAGACCTTTGTGACCACCCAGTTAAAACAAAATGATAAGTTCTTTGATGTTATTAAGAAGCTAACCTCTAAGGTGGACACTCTTGCCACCCATAATAAAATGTTGGAGAACCGGATTGCTCAGCAGGTATCATCCTCCCAGAGAATGCCAGGAACCTTTCCCAGAAAGCCCAAAATGGGACCATCCAATCACACCATGGCTATCACTCTTAGGAGTGGTACATAGTATGATGGTCAGGTTCGTTTGGCTGAAGAAGAGGCCAAGAAAGAGAAGAAGGGGAAAGAGTCTCACTCTCATCCTAAAATTAAAGAAGAGAAATAAAGTGAAAAGAAGGAGGAGGTGAAACCATATCAGCCTCCAGTTCCATATCCTCAGCGCTTAGCCAAAGCCAAGCTTGATAAACAATTTGGTAAGTTTCTTGAAGTTCTTAAGAAGCTTTATGTTAATATTCCTTTTATAGATGTCTTGTAGCAAATGCCGACATATACGAAGTTCCTGAAGGACATCTTATCCAATAAAAGGAAATTAGATGAGGATGGTACAGTAGCACTCACTGAGGAATGTAGTGCTTTGATTCAAAAGAAGCTACCACCCAAGCTTCAGGATCCAGGTAGTTTTTCTGTCCCTCATGTGATTGGTGACATGGCTATTACTAGAGCATTATGTGACTTAGGAGCTAGCGTTAGTTTAATGCCATTGTCTATTTCTGAGAAATTGGGATTGGGTGAACTGAAACCTACTAGGATGTCATTGCAATTAGCGGATAGGTTTGTTAAATATCCTGTAGGTATTTTAGAAGATGTACTTATTAAAGTAGGTAAATTTTTCATTCTTGCCGACTTTTTTTTTTGGAAATAGATGAGGATTCTATAATCCCCATTATTCTAGGCAGGTCACTTTTGGCAACCGCGGGTGCGATAATAGATGTTAAAAATAGAAAATTGTCCCTGACTGTTGGAGACCAAAAGATAGATTTTAGTTTGAAAGATGCTTTAAAGAAACCTTTTGATGTTGTTTGCCATGTGGATTTTATTAACCAAGTGGTAAAGGAAGAAACTCTTCCTAAGGATCCACTTGAATCTGCTTTATTAATTGAGCCTGCAGGAACATCAGATTATTTAGAAGAGAACACCCCGCTTACACATGATACTGAAGTCATGTGTGAGAAAGCGGTAAGCTCAACTGTTGAATTGAAGCCTTTACTAGCTTCATTGAGGTATCAATTTCTTGGACCCAACTCTACATATCCTGTCATTGTAAATGCTAACCTGAATCCATATAAAACTGAGAAGCTTTTGAAACAACTTAGGTTATATAGGAAGGTTATTGGTTATACAATGGATGATATAAAGAGAATTAGCCCTTCCTTTTGCATGCATAGGATAACTATAGAGGATGAGAGTAGGCCTACAGTAGAACCACTTAGGAGTCTAAATCCAAAAATGCAAGAAGTGGTTAAGAAGGAAATTTTGAAATTGCTTGATGTTGGTGTCATATATCCCATTGCTAGTAGTAAGTGGGTAAGTCTAGTTCATGTGGTGCCTAAAAAAGGAGGGATAACTGTTATGAAAACTGATAAATAAGAACTAATTTCTACTAGGATAGTTTCTGAGTGGCGTATGTGCATTGGTTATAGAAAGCTAAATAGTGCCACAAAGAAAGATCATTTCCCTCTTCCTTTCATTGATCAGATACTTGAGAGGCTTGCTAAGCACTCTTATTTCTGTTAGTTGGATGGGTACTCGGGTTTTCTTCAAGTTCCCATCCATCCATCTAATCAAGAGAAAACTACTTTCACTTGCCCTTATAGGACATATGCACATAGGAGAATGCCATTTGGCCTGTGTAATGCACGTGCGACTTTCAAAGGTGTATGTAGGCCATCTTTTCTGATTTGATTGAGAATGTGATGGAAGTTTTCATGGATGACTTTTCTGTGCATGGTTTGGATTTTGATAATTGTTTAACTAATTTGTGCCAAGTCTTGTAGCACTGTGATGAGACCAACTTGGTCTTAAATTGGGAGAAATGCCATTTTATGGTAAGGGAAGGCATAGTTCTTGGACATTTGGTGTCTGAGAGACGAATTGAGGTGGATAAGGCCAAGGTGGAGGTGATTGAAAATTACCCCTACTGACCAATGTGAAAGGCATTTGAAGCTTTCTTGGGCATGTTTGGTTTTACCGATGGTTCATTAAAGACTTCAGCAAGATCACCAAGCCTCTGACTAATCTTTTGGGTAAGGATATACCTTTTGTTTTTGACTCATCTTGTCTTGAGGCTTTTTGCAGGATTAAACAAGCTTTGATTTATGCTCTTGTGGTACAACCCCCTGATTAGGAACTCCAATTTGAGTTGATATGTGATGCTAGTGATCACACGGTGGGGGCTGTGCTTGGGCAGTGGAAGGATAAGAAGTTGCATGTGATCCATTATGCTAGCCGTACACTTGATGAAGCGCAGGTAAACTATGCTACCACTGAAAAGAATTATTGGCTATTTTCTTTGTTTTTGATAAGTTTAGATCATACTTCGTAGGCTCGCATGTTACTTTATATACTGACCATTCTGCCATCATATATCTTTTACATAAAAAAGAAGTAAAGCCTAGGCTAATTAGATGGATTTTGATTTTACAAGAATTTGACTTAAAGATAAAAGATAAAAAAGGGTACTAAGAACCTTATTTTTGACCACCTATCTAGGTTGTCATCTAAAAAAGATGAGTTGGGTGATGTTGTTCCCATCAATGAGTCTTTTTTAGATGAGAAAATACTGAGTCATAGTGTCCAACAAGTGCCTTGGTATGCAGATTTTGTTAATTTTCTTGCATGTGGAATTTTACCCGCTGACCTTGATTTTCAGCAGAAAAAGAAGTTTTTTACAGATGTTAAGCATCACTATTAGGATGAGCCCCTTCTTTTCAAACAATATGGAGATGGTTTGATTAGGAGGTGTATTCTGGAAGATGAAGTCCATGCCATCCTGAACCATTGCCACTCTTTTTCTTGTGGAGGCCATATGAGTACATCCAAGACCGCCTCGAAAGTGTTGCAAGCTGGATTCTACTGGACATACCTTTTTAAGGATGTGCGTAAGTATATCCTGACTTGTGATGCTTGCCAACGAACAGGTAATAAAGGTAAGAGGCATGAAATGCTACTTAATAGCATTTTAGAGGTTGAGTTGTTTGATATGTGAGGGGTTGATTTCATGGGACCCTTTCCCTCTTCTTTCAGAAATCATTTTATTTTAGTAGTAGTAGATCACGTGTCTAAATGGGTGGAAGCCATTGCTTCACCTCATTCGGATGTCAAAAATGTTATGAAGCTTTTCAAAAGGATAATTTTTTTGAGGTTTGGGGTCCCCAAATGCATAATTAGTGATGGAGGGTCTCATTTTATTAAGAAAACTTTTTAGACCTTTTTGAAGAAATATGGAGTGAGGCATAAGGTTGCCACACCTTATCACCCTTAAACTAGTGGGCAGGTTGAGGTTTTCAATAGGGAGATAAAAAATATTCTCTAAAAGGTGGTCAATACATCATGTAAGGATTGGTCTATTAAATTAGACGATTCCTTATGGGCGTATTGCACCGCATATAAAACCCCTATTGGAACCACACCTTTCAAACTAGTATATGAAAAACCTTGTCATTTGCCTATTGAACTTGAGTATAAATCATTTGGGGCTAGCATTGATTACTGATTGTAGTTATTATTATTTGTATGACATGCGATGTAGATTGGTTGGATCTTAAGCATTACTTGAGTGAATCTTGTAATTAAAAATAAAATAAAATAAATAAATAATAAATAAAAATAAATAAAAAGTTTTTGATTACTATTCTTGCCAGAATAATCACTCTATATGATGACTGTGTTTCTTTGATTAGGCCAATTACCAACATGAGCTTTTGAGCCAATAGGGTGTTCAGTGCATTAAATTGTAAATGAGCCATGATTCTTTGACTGAGTGATTCACAAATTTGATGGTACTCTAGAACTTGGCTTTTGACCAATTCAAAACGGTTTATGAATGCATGCTTGGAATGAAAAAGGCACTTTAGGTTTTGTTTTCTTTAACCTTATAATTTGTTGAAAGTGTAATCCATTAGTTGTCCCTTTTGAGCCGTGAAATAGTATGATTATTTTCCTTCAAAACCTTTAACATTAAGATTTTTGATTCACATATAAAAGTGGCAAAATAGGGTAAGCTAACAAAATTGAAAATTGAATTGGAAAACAAAAACCATGATAGTTTGGGGTATGTGATTCAAAGAAAAGGAAAGATAAGGAGTTTGATCTCAAAATAATAAAAAAAGAGAAAAGAGAAAAAGAAAATTGAATCATACCCTTTATGGTTTGAAGGTATAAAGACTTATTGAATTAAGGTTTGCTTGCCTTCTTGTGATATTTCTCGTCTTACAAAATTAAGCCCTTTGCATTTCCCTTTTTCTTGATTTCCATTCCCATGTTATGAAATCCCCTGGCCCCATTACAACCCTTTAAAAGACCTTTTGACCAATGCACGTTTTCTTAATAACCGTGGAGTCTGTGGTCAATTGCCAAGCCTATGGTAGTGTTTAGAATGTTATGGTCTGAGTGGAATAAAATACAAGCACATACATTGAGTAGAAAGTGAGAAAGAATACCCTAAGTTTAATCTTAGTGAATATGGTTTGACTGTTGGTTGTGGTATATTCTGGTAGTTTATGCAATCACTTAAAAATACAAAAACAAAAAATAAATAAACACAAGATTCCTTAAGTTTGTTTAGTTCTACTGGTTTTTCATTATATGCTTGTATGGATTCAGTGATTGCTTGAGGACAAGCAATGTTTTAGTTTGGGGTATTTTGATAAGTGTGCATTATGTGTTGTTTTTGGTTATTTTTAGGTCTATTTTTTAGGGTTTTTGTATATTGTTTCTGCCCGATTCCCTTGATTTTGATTCCTTTCCGCTATTACTGCTTGGTTGTTCCTATTTTTACAGGATTAATGATGTTCTAGGTCTATTTTGAGGAGAAATGGCAAAGTGGATAAAAGAAGAGACCTTCAAGACCCTTGGAAGTGCATATTGGCAAGGTTAGAGGAAATCATTGCTAGTGATGGCCAACCACTGGCCGTGGTTAGCACTGGAAAAAAGGAAATTGGTGGCAGAATCCACCACTGGCCGTGGTTGGATCTGTTTAAGGGCAAAACATCATCAGCATCTCCACCACTCACTGTGGTTGCCACCACTGCCAATGGTTGGAACTGTAGAGCAAAACAAAGTAAGTCAAAACCCCCCACTGGTCGTGGTTGTCCCTGTTTGTTATAGAAAATGTAAATTTATGGTTTAAAAAGGAACAGAATTCAAACCATTGGCCGTGGTTGTCCCCTACGAGGCCCAAATCTTTCAATTGTTTAGGGATTTAAATGGGCACTTTAGGGGATTTGAAGACATCTCTCTGGATAGACAGATTTTGACACACCTTTTGGGGAGATTTAGAAGAACTCTTTAAGAAAAGTTCATTTGGAATCAAAAGTCAAATTCATCAAGGGAAAATGAAATCTGCAAATTTAGAAGGAGGAATTAGCAATCCTAGTGAGAACTAATTTGTAATTTCTGAATCCCTAGTTTACACTTTTGATATCTTTTATGTTTGGCATTGATTTTGTGATGTGTGGCATGATGACAATAGTCCTTATGGCACACTAAACTCTTTTCTTGGGGTTAAGGATGTAGTATGCTTATGTGTTACAATTAATTGTTCTTCGTATATGATTTCAATCTCTATTCAATTTATGTATGCCTAATGCTTCTGTAAGACCTAGAGATAAGCGTAGATGATCAAAAATTATATAGGTAATTGAGAGATTGACATGTAATTCAAAAATACCTAAATTGAACCTATGATTTTGATTTACGATGGTAAGCAAATCTGTTTGAGGGATTAATCGGATTTCCATAGAACGTAAAGGGCCTAATTAACAAATTGAACGTGGTTCTTTAGGAATTAGGCATGTTAATAGGCTTTCGAGAGAAAGGTATTAATTAACTTAGAGGAATCTGCCTTAGGAACGAAATCATATAATTGGATAGGCGAGTAACCTTTAATTTTGATACTCGTATATGAACCCTTAATACCCTAAGATTTACCTTTGATTCAATTTCCCAAACTTGCTCTAATTTCTTTTATAAAAGATGTTGAATTTTTTGTTCTCTGATTTATTGTTCATAATCATTTGGGTAACTCATTTTAATCAATTCCACTAGATAATTGAATCACCGTTATAACTAGTACTTGGGCACAATCCTTCTGGGAACAATATCTTTTTATTACTTTGATACCCCGTGCGCTTGTGGTTGGCTATCAACGATCTCGTCCCATTTCTACTCGGGAATCTTTAAAGGTTGAAGAGTTCCATAGGGTCACTATTGCTCTGTTTTCACCTTCTGGAAAACCAAACACTTAACCATATACTCCATAATGTCTCTTTTTATTCTTGGCCACCAAAACACCTTCTTCAAATCTTGGTACATTTTGTCGATCCTGGGTGTATGCTATATTTGCTTTTGTTGGCTGCTTCTAAAATGGATCTTCTCAACTCAGCATCCTTGGGTACGTACAATCTACCTTGGTATTTGATCACTCCTTGTCCATCTCTATCAAGCTCCTTTGTCTTTGCCTTTCTTAACTGTTTCTGCAAGGCTCCATCTGTTTCTTAAGCTTCCTTTACTCGACTCAACAAATCATTGGTGACTTTCAGTATTCCTACCATCAAGCTTCCTGGTTTTGCTGACATAGCAAGATTTAAATCATAGAATTGTTCCATCACTTTGGTCATCATGTATAATAGGTGTAGTGATTTCCTACTAAGAGCATTTGCTACTATGTTTGCTTTCTCAGGATAATATCGGAGTTCAAGGTCGTAGTCCTTGATAAACTTCATCCATCTTTGTTGTCTCATTTGAGCTCTTTTTGGTCAAGAGATACTTTAAACTCTTGTGATGATTAAAGACTTCAAATTTTGTACCATACAGGTAGTGCCTCTAAATCTTCAGAGCAAAAATAACTACAACCAGCTCCAGATAGTGTGTTGGTTAATTCACCTCGCGATGCATACGCTACAACTTTCCTTTCTTGCATTAGAACACATCCTAGACCTTGTCCTGACCCATCACAATATACCATATATGGCTGGTTGGATCAGGTAGAATCAATACTGGTGCACTAGTAAGCTTTTCTCTAAGCTTCAGGAAACTATTTTTACTCTTGTCACTCCATATAAAGGATTGATTATTACGAGTCAACTTGGTCAACAGTGTGGCTATTCGGGAAAAATTCTTGATAAACCTACGGTTATAATTAGCAAGACCTAAGAAACTACAAATTTTTGTCACGTTCTTTGGCCTTTCCCACTTTAGCACTACTTCAATCTTGGTGGGATCCATAACTATTCCTTCTTTAGAGATGATATGCCCTAAAAATTACATTTTTGGTAACCAGAACTCACACTTTGATATCTTTGCATATAACTTTCTTACGCGTAACATGTTCAGAACAATCCTGAGATGCTCCTCATCTCTTTATGACTCTTGTAATACACCAAGATATCATCGATAAACATGACCATGAACTTATCAAGATACGGATAGAAGATGCGATTCATGTAATCCATGAAAACAACAGGTGTATTTGTAACTCCAAAAGGCATGAAAGGATACTCATAATGACCATAACGAGTTTGGAATGCGGTCTTGGGAACATCTTTCTTTACACGTATCTGATGGTAGCTAGATGTCAATCTTAGAGAAAATAGCTGCTCCCCCAACTGATCCATCAAATCATCAATTCTCAGAAACAGATATCGATTCTTGATCGTGACTTTGTTCAGCTGGCGATAGTTCACATACAAGCGCATATTTCCATCTTTCTTTTTAACTAACAACACCAGTACTCCCCACGGTGAAGCATTAGGTCGAATCACCCCTTTTCCAAAAGCTTTTTTATTTGTTTTTTAATCTTGTCCAATTCTCTTAGTGACATCCAATATAGAGTGATGGATATCAGACTGGTTCCATGTAAAACTTTTATGCTAAACTCTATTTCTATCTTTGGTGGCACTCCGGGTACATCTTCCAAAAAAACTTCAAGAAATTCCTGAACAATCAGGAGTCATTCAATCTTTGACTCTTCCTCACATCGATTATTAGCTAGGATCATGTACACTTATGCTCTCATTCAAAACATAGATACCTCTTGATTGGCATTACTAAACTTAGATTCCCTAAGCTGGGAATGCTCAGGTGATAGAACTCCATGGGATATAGATTTTCTATGATAATAAATTAAAACACGATTGGTAGAAAGCCAACCCATTCCCAGAATAATGCCAAGATCAATCTAAGGTAAACAGATTAGGTCCACTTAATAAGACTTTCCCTTGATAGAAAGAGGGCATTTCAAATACATAGCAAAGGGACGAATAGGTTCATTGGCAGCAGTGACAACAATCATCTTACTAGGTAGGGAAGTCATAGATAATTTTAGATGTTCCACACAACTTTCAGATATGAAAGAATGAGTAGCCCTTGGGTCATACAACACATACAGGAGTACCTTACCTATGAAGCACGTACCTTGTACCAAGTCATTATCACGAGTTACTTCAGCTCCATTCATGGTGAAAACTCTAGCATTCCTTACTCCTCGGCCTCCTTTAACATTCCCCTCGACTAGGTATTGTTACCATCTTAACGGTTCACATTCACGAGTCTTGGATGATTTAATGATGCACTAGTAACTAGTCCTCTATTTCTGCATCTTGTAGGTCATCCTACTTAACCTCTGATTTCTATCTTCGGGGTATTCACGCTTTTTTCGGACATTGATAGCTTTTGTGCCTAACCTTTGCACAAGTGTAGCAATCCCAAGTCTCTTTGTCACAATCTCTTACATAATGCGACCCTCCACACTTAAAGCACTTCATAAATGAACTATTACCTTGGGCTCTAAGGAAATAACTAGGTTTACTAGGAATTGATCGAGGATAGGATCTCATTGATTTAAAGTCTCTTCTCAGTCGCCTGTCCAACATACGTCTTTCTGGTCCATGGCTAAAAGTTCCACTATGTCTTTGCCCAAATATGTACTCGTAGATCTGACATCTGTCTACTAAGTTAGTGAACTGGGTGCTGGTGAATGTCCTGGCACAGACCTCCATCAAACTTGGCACATCGAGATGTTTCGCTTATTTGATTGCAGTAAAGGTAACACTTAGCTAACTTGTCAAACTTTGTAGTTTATTCTCCCACTATCATACTTCCTTGTTTCAAGTTGAAGAATTTCTATTCCTTCTACCTTTTGATGTCTTCATGGAAGTACTTGGCTAAGAATTTAGCCTTGAAACTTTCCTAGTAATTGTAGCCCATCAGTAGTTACTCTTACCTGTGCATGAGTCCATCAATGTTCAGCCTCCTCAATCAACATGAAAACAACGTAAGTCACCTTATCATTATCCTTACATCGTATAACAGTGAAGATCTTTTACATTTCTTAATCCATAATTGACCTCCCTTAGGATCAAAACCTCCTTTAAATCGCATGGGTTTATTCTTTTGGAAATCGATGAAACCTTGATCATGTCTTAAAGCAGTTAGTGTGAGCATTAGCCCTGTGGCATTCTAGGACTTCAACCATCCTATTTAGCAAAGCTTTAACTATTGCATCATTCCTACGCGCAATGATAACTGAAAAAGAAATCAATCTCACCATAAGGTTCATGAGCCTTCCCTTACTAGGAAACTCCACACACAAAAGCAAATAATCAATTTCTACCACACGAGTCTTGATTACTCCCAAACAATTCTTGAGTATGAAGGAACCTAATGGTTTACACCATAAGCCTGATGAGTTGACCATGCTCTGATATTACCAACTATGACACCCTCAGTTAACTAGAACAGATTCCCTTACCGGAAGCTCCTACTTAACTAAGGAATCATAACTTGTTTAAGAAAAGTAGAAGTTTTTTTTTATATATGGTGATCATCAAGTCATATGTCAAAATAAACTATCTATAGTTCAATTCTTCAAGGCTTATATATTCTCAAAAGAAAGAGGCACGTAGGCACCCAACAAACATCACTATACAACAGACTATAAAACACAAGTGTGAACAATGTTTCCTATGTTGACCTCAAAAGCAGGAAGATAGTCTTCATCCTTCACACAAGTAGCTTGATGCCCGTTACTGTAAGTACTTGAAGTCTTGTCTACGCTCACCCTGTCCTTTAACTAATGTTCACATAAAAAGAAATAGACACACAACTAGAGAGGTGAGTGAAAACTCTCAACCCAAGAGATTCTCATGCAAGGGGAAAGCCACAAAACATCACACATATTCATATCAAGTATCAAAGAAATCATAGCAGTTATCCGTTGGTGTATGCACTATGAGATTTATGCTTTTTCCATTTATATCATTTTTCTACTTATCAATAAAATAAGTATTTTAGTTTAAAATTGTTTTAAAACGTATTTATCCTTGGAGTAATAGGTCATATAAAAGTTATTCCTAAAATGTCCCTAGTCAAGTATTTACGTGGGGACATGTAAATACATTAAGACTAGTGTGTGAGTGTATGGATGATCTGATCTCACAGATTATAGATATAAATGATATCAAGTCTTCACACGGGTACACATTAAGAGTAATGATGTACTAGACAGACCCACCATGAAAATGTTGCATGGATGTCATAAATAATTCTCAATGTGATAATAGTATATGTAGTTCTTCGACCTAAAGTCATTACGATTCCTACATGAGGAGT
The DNA here is from genome assembly GCA_037962975.1 of Clitoria ternatea. NCBI lineage: Eukaryota > Viridiplantae > Streptophyta > Magnoliopsida > Fabales > Fabaceae > Clitoria > Clitoria ternatea. The sequence continues at coordinate 82,596,276 of CM075672.1, forward strand.
TTGTTGTTTTAATACAATTAAACATATTTTGTAACAAGAGGACTATAAAGGTTCTGATTAGGTAATAAACAAATTATGCAGAGGGATGTGAGTGATGTAGATGGGATTTGTCTCTTCTATGTGATAGCAGTGATATTTGTAGGCCACTTGATGGAGCGAGAATAAGGAAATGCATGGCCATGCTAGAAAGAATAAATATTAGATATTTATTCGAATAAAGTCTACTCTGGTATCAAGTAAAATAAATTGGGCCGTACAAGGATGACGCGACCATGCCTGGGGCCCAATTAGGATATCATGACAAAAGGAACAAACATATAAAATAATTATCACTTATAGGTTATGTTGATATTAAATAATATTTAGACATAATGATGCATTGCTAGATGTTGCTCTTATTTTATATTAATAATAAAATAATTTATTATTAATATGACCGAGTATTTTACCTATAGGGTCACACACATAGAGTAAGCCCATCAGAAAATGTTTTATTTTTATTTTATTTTAGTTGGAATAAAATAAAGCTATTGGGCCTAACTCATTCAGAATTAGTAAAGAGCTAACTCTTTAGAGAGAACAAATTAGGTCAAACCTAAGCCTATAAATAGAGCATAAGATGCTTATAGGCGGTTCACCAAAAACCAACACAAATACACAAAAGTTGCAAGAGCTACACATTGTTAAACTTGTAGTTTGGAGGTGTAGCGTTTCTAGTAGGAATGCTCGTGTGGACTCCTAAAGGGAGAGGCTAAGGCTGCTTCAAATTTTTTCTACATGAGGTATTCCTAAAACGTAAATTTTTTTATGTATGTCTTATGCTTTGAAACACAACGCTTTGCAAATCCTATGGGGATCCTTGTTTTTCCCGCTGCGTATCCAAGAGGAATTCCCTGACATTATCCTTAAGCATTGACATCAAGAAAATCAAAGATATAATATACTCAATCATTCACATCTTATATCATAGGTCGTAGGGGTTAGTCATACAATTATAATGATATGATGCATGGGTTAGGTTCATTATGATTTATATTGTTTAATCACCAATATGCAGCAGGGCTCAAAATCTCATCATTGTAACATCACCATCATCAATACCTCTCCATAATACGTCTACTGGGAGGAACACATCAACATCACAATTCATAATCCATAATTCACAATTCACAATTCACAATTTATAATTTATATACTCTCAAACCAAGGTTCCTGCCGATACTCGGACTTTTAATTTCTTTTCAAACAGTTAATACACTTACTTTCTCATCATTCAACAACTTCAAACAGCCATGGTTCAGTCATTTCTCAAGGTTAAACATAAAGATTCACCCACACAATTAAAACATTTAATCTTTATGTCACTAAGCACTTCAAATAAACAATTCTAGGCAAATGTTTATAATCCAACAATTATCCCTTTTATAACATCCCTTATGTTTATTTTCGACGCTCATAATTACAATTAATTCAAAGAAAAGCACATGTATTCTTCCTTGCCACCATTTGTCCATAACACTACCAACAACTACAATGTTATCAAAAATTTATTTTACCAAACATAACAACTTCAATACATTTCACAGTCATGCATAATAAAATAATTAAAATTTTTGAATCAATGAAAGCAATATTGCAAGCATTTTCCCATGCCCTCATTATTTGGTTTGATCATAACGAAAGCATAAACAACTTCAAAACCTAATATCACACTTAATAAGCTAAAGAGAAATTTCAAAAGACATTTATTAACTTCTTCAAAACCATTTCTGAAGTATAAAATTTTATTTCAACACCAAGAGAAACTCTTGAATGCCACATGGTCAAGGATCAACAAGAGAAAATCAAAGCTTGGTTAACAATTAATCATATGCATGTAAATTTCAAATACATCATTAACACAGTCACACATCATCGTGCCACATGCAACAGGTGTTCATCATCAAATGTTGAAATTAAACTTAATTTTTAAAGGAAACAAATAGCATGGGTCTCAACCAAGAAGATATGTCTTCTATTTTCTTAAATTTTTCAACATATAGTTGTAACACCCTCAGTCAACTAGGACAATCCCTTCCACTAGATTGTTTTACTTAACTGAGAGGTTATTATTTTTGATAAAAATGTAGAAGTGTAAAAAGTTTTGTTTTATAAACTCAAACTATAAACCGTAACGACCACCATAACATACAACTAAAACACCATAAAACAATTAACTAAAACCAAAGTAACAACATTAAGTACAATAAAGGGTAAAATCAAAAGAAATAACATCATCAATTATGGTGGGTAACATCATCAGGATATATACACATCAGTACAAAATGCTAGCATCATCAATCCCATCCTACTAGAACTACAGGAGCATGAAGGCTCCTTAGCTATACATACAAATAAAACAAAGGTAGAAAATAACTCACCAGTCTCTAGTCATCACTAAGAAGAGAATCTGGATAGTCTGGTCTGAAAGCGGGTAGTGACAGAGATAGAAGTCCAACGCCTGGTACTGGTCCTGAGCTCGATGAAGGCTGATCTAGTGTGGGTGAAGGAAGCTTTCTGTATCTCTCATTGTAAGTGTCGAAGGCCTCCTTCACAAGTCCCTCGTAACAGGGGACATCTCCTGAAAGTGCTCGGTGTCCCCATATATGTAAGTCTGAAACACATGTCTGAGGAATCTACAAGACTGGTCCCACTGTCTTCTACCAAGGAATACATCTATCTAAGTGGTGACGGGAGCAACAAGGGGGACCAAATCCTCCATCATCATATCTAGTGCATACATTTTTATCGACTCAATGGCCAATGCTATTGGAGTAGGAAGAGGTGCTGTCACTGCCACTGTATCAAGGAACTCTACCGATGGAAGCCAGATTCATAGGAAAGGAACATTTGTCAGGTCAGCCATATCCATATCAGTCGATGTAGATCCAGTGCCTCCCAGAGGTTGATCTTTAGGATGACCTTCTAGAGCCTCTGTGATAACTGGTAATCGGGTAGGTATCGGTGGAAGGTTAATAGAATCAGTCATCATTATGTCAGCAAAAACGAGTCTATGGTCTTCCTCTGCTACAATCTTGGCACGCTCATGCCTAGTACACAAAAAAAGGTGAATCAGTGGTCTGCAATAGGCGTAAGAGTAAGCTCTCTCTTCTAAACAAATCAGGGAATGTCATTTCGGACGTCCCCTCACAATCATCAATTAGTTACAATCATGATACTCGCACTCAAGGGAAAACTAGTTATTCTAGGTTATCTCACACCTTTCCAACTTTCCTAATGTTCCCAATACCATACACTAGTTTCACAACTACTCTTTACTATATTCAAGATAGATTCTATCACGACAATTATGCAATCACAGTTACAATGTATCAATGTTATGCAATACATGAATTCTTTCAATGTACTTCAGATAATCTATCTTTCTCATTAGTCCATATGTATGCATGTGGGCCTATTCTTATCTCATCAGTCATACTCATCATCATCATTTTCAGAACCCGTCTTGTACAGGCTGCCCTTGTACACAATGTTTCTGAACTAGAGCAGTCGAAGCCCACCAATTCCTCTCATCTCATACTCAGGTACGACGGACTCACAGGTCCATTTAATATTTACCATCTCATCATATCAATCATACTTGGACTTGGCTCTCAACGACCATAGTGACATTCTGTCTGAGTCAAAGTACATTAGGGTTGGAATGGACTATCTGGTATTGGGCATGACTCCAAGCCATTTGATTCCCGAACCAATGTACTCCCAAGGTTTTTTATGGAGACCAGACGTTATTGCCCTTCAGCGTACCCCGGTATATGCTCTAGTTTCTCAATTAGTCATTCTCATGTATGATGCATGTGATAAACAAGATCTCTTTCTTTCTCTTGATCCCCGTCACTGGTAAGGTCCCATTAATGATTCTTTTCCATTCTCAATACCCTTAGTTGCATAGGTATTATCCAGGTCTAAGGGTTTCTAGGTTATATGAATAAGTTAAGGATTTATGGTAGTGGGCTTTTGAAGGTTGGGTATGGTTTCATATATTATCTGATCCATATACATACAATCACATTATTTCTTTAGTGACTGGGTAATTGAGAATGAAAATGACCTAACGTATCATCTCTTTACACATCAGGTACGATTCATTACTTTCTCATACTCATCACTGTCCATATCATATACTTTGCTTTTTATTACGGGACTCATTACCGTGACGAGGACATATTAATTTTTATTTTATGATGCATTATTAACATATCATATTGTACAATGTACCTTTCACAGTATGATTAGACTATCACAGTATCATCACTAATTAATTTATACAATTTATCGGCATTGAAACAATATCATATCACACAGACATATTCCACAGTGTAATCATACAATGTCAATATCATCACAATTACTTAACATTGAAATATAGCCAGTACATTCTTTACTCGTCTCACCTGATTACCCCATGGGTATTACTTATACGTCCTTTACTACTCCCCCTTGTCTAATCCGTCCCTCTATTATTCAAGCTGTGTCTTATGAATTTTATTATTTTCTAAGAGTTGCAAACTTCTTGGCTACCGGTCTTCTTGTAAACTTACTCGAGTACCTACTCTAGTTGGGTGGTATTTGGTCCAAGTCTATTCCTATATTTTATTTCGAGTGTGAGTTAATTGCAAGCATAAGCTTTATTTTCTAATATTTGTAATAGTATTTTGATTATGGAATCAAGTAGCATTCTTACCTTGTTTCCTAGTGATAGTTTCCATTTATCTTGACTATTATAGTTGCAGTTAATTAATTACTACACCAAAATAACATTACTAATTAAATTATTAATTATCATTAGTTCATCATATTCTGATCCCATAAACAGGTAGCGGTTTCCTTTCAAATGTCCTAATTTTTATTCCTTTAAGTATCATTTATCTATTTTAGTCTCATTCGGCTAATCTAACTACTTATATTTTTATAAACCTTAGTCATTCTATAAATAATCTAGTTACTTAGACCCTAGGTTTAATATACTTTATTAAGAAGGTTAATAATTTAGGACTTATATTATCAACCTTTATTATTATACACTTATTGCCATATTTCTTATTAGCCTAAGTAGTAATCACTTGTAAGTTCATTTACTATTAGTTTATTTTAACTACAACGCCTCTCTTTAGTTTACCTTCCTTACTATTAAATTACTATAAATTATTTTACTTCTTTTACTTATACTTTATTATCTACTTGCCTATTTCAAATTTTGGCTTATAGACTTAGCTTTTATTTCAATCTTAAAACTCATGAAGTCCTAAGACTTAGTCTTGGTGATATCCAACCTAAAAGTATACCATTATTTTGAGTTACTTATTCTAATGGTCTAATTATTTGAATTTCTTTTAAGTATTATTCTTAGCATTTACTAGCTCATTAGTCATCCCATTACTTGATAACTTCTTTGATTATCATTGTATCATTTAATTTACTACCATATTACTTGTTAAATTAAACTTAAGTCACCTATCATTTATTTTTAAAAGAACCTTAGGATAATATTTTTGAAAATCTGGTAAAACAAACTAATTGTCGAAAACCTCCCGATTGGTAGAATTCCTCGGAAAACGTGTGTTTCTTGAAAATGACTCTGCTCATTGAGCGCAGAACTTAAATTCTAATTGCCGGGCTTACCAGACGATTTTATACAAATTAGGTCAAGATACATAAAAATATAAAACTAATTTATACAACCATATCGAATACTAACCGAGCCCGCCTAACACTAAAATTCATAACTCTTTTGTCTTGGCTCTAATTTTGGTAGAATTTCCTCTGGTTGTCCGATCGTCGAGGCATGTATTACGAGATTTTATAAAATACTAAATTTTATTTGTAACTTACCAAAATTATCCTTGACTATTAGAAATATCATATTTTGAAATCTAACCATTAGATCGCGATGAAACTTAAAACTATAACCCCGGTACTAAAAGAACATTATGAGACAATTTTAAGATGCAATCAACCAAAAAGAGGCTCCCCTTACCTCATCGTAGCTCACAGATTTGAGGAAGAAAAGGAGAGGGCTCGCTGAAACTTCGTCAAACGTTCCCGATCAATCGTCGATAAACGCTGATAACTCCTGATCCTAGAAAAAATGTACATGCATGGTTAGAATAAGGTGGGACAGCCATGGTTTGGCCTCTAAACAGCAAGGAAATACCTTTTAAAGTCTCTAATAAAAACTGATTTTGAACCATAGAAATCCAAGAACAAGCTCCAAGAGAAAAATTTGGCAAACTCACCTTGAATGGTTCCTAGATGGGTCACAGTTTTGACTATAACTAATTTTTGGAAGGCCACCTTATGCAATCAAAATTGAAAATGAAGGGCTGTATGGTTATTGGTTGGCCATAGTTTAGAAGGGATAGGAGAAGGAGGAAGAAATTTGGATGGTTAGAGATGGAAGGTGGTGGTTTGGCCATGATTTTTGGTGGCTAAGGTGGCTGTTTAGGATAATGCACGGTGGTGATTGGAGAAGAGAGTGATTGCTAACCGAGAGTGAAGAAGTGGAGAGAAGAGAATATAAAGTTTTTATAGGCAAGAGAATGTTATAATGACAAGGAGGTTAACATTTAATGTGGTGGAGGGTAGCTGTTTGTGTGAGGTGGTGGCGTGCATGGGAAGAGCTCCCCTGGGACTGACACCTGTCCCAGGAGGTGGCAAGTTATGGTGGTTGACTGGAAACCGTTCACTGAAAAATTAATTTTTTACCCGATGGTTTTAGGCGTGCAGGATTTTTAGGAACCAGAAATTAGGGATGTTAAAAATAAATACATGATAATTTGTATAATCATAATCTCGAAAAATTCTTAACACAAAACTTGTAGACCTTTGTTTTCTATTCGATTTGATATATCATTTGCAATGATCCAATATTGCTAGCCCGAGATATGCTCGAAACAAGAGAAAATGATCCAATCATTCCCGAATCAGGTAGGGCTGTAAAAATAAATTTGTAGTTATTTTTCCTTTGAGAATTAGTCTTTGTTCCTTCCATAAGACTTGTAGAGTTCTTTGATACGGATCCACATCAAAAATAACAAAGCAATTCTAATACCGGAAGGGGGTGATATGCCTATTTTATGGAACCAGTCAGCATGGTGACGTGATGAATAGATGTCCTTAAAGATCTTCAAAACTGTACTAATCTGGGAAGATCTGCCTCTTAATGTCTTCATAAAAAACATAGATAATTTTTTTACCAAGATTTTGGCACCATGTTTGCATGAATCGAAGATCGTATGAGGAAGTTATGAATTTTTAAGTAAACCATGCGCAGAGTAAAAACGCGAATGGCATGATTTTAAAATGAATTTACTCAATCCTCGAATTTGGGCATGACAAATAAGGAATGGGGATCAAGACCAGAAATAGAGGTTGAAGAACTCTTCAAAACAAAGTGAACGAGACCAGAATCATTCCATTCAAGCTTTGTTTGGGAGAGTTAGGTCCAGAATACCAAAAATGCACAAGCCAATTTTAAGACGAATTTGAAGAAATGAGACAACATGGAAACGGGGATGACAGAGTCCGAATCAAGTCTTGGCCTCTTCAGGAAACATTCCTAAAATGGTGAAACCAGTCACCGGGGGCTGACCGTGTCACCATCGAATACTCCAAGGTATATGCACGATCAAACGTAGGTGATATCGAAAATTCTAATTGGTCCGATTAGACCTAGTCAGTTACCCTCGATCCACTATGAGGAAACCCTACAAGGACTATTTTTCTTTATGGATTACTAGTCTTAGGTCGAGTTACCAGAGAAGATCAACAACGGGGCCCCACAGTATAATACTGGGAAAACCCTTAATATTTTATTATTTAAATATTATTACTTATTATAAATTAATTAAAAACTTAATAAATTATTATTTTAATATTTTAATATATATATATTTATATTTTTTTGAATTATTACTTATTAATTATAAATTATCTATTTTAATTAAATCTCTACTAATTTCTCCTAATTAATTTATTAGCCTAAACATAAATCACTTAAGGGCAATTTAAGAAATTAATCACAGTTTAATAAGGTAATTAATCATTAACAATTAACTTCTAATATCTATAATATTTCACTAATACTCGTAATCACTCATCTCTTATTTTCCTTCTATCACTCATTACACATTTCTATATCTCTGACTACTCTTAATCCTTCTCACAATTTCTACTCTCCTACCACACCTTCCCTCATTCTCATACTTAGTTATTTATTATTAATACCATGGGAACTGCTTTCCTCAATTTTTCTTCTTATTCACAACACTCAGGGGATCAAGTCGAAGCCTCAACTTCCTCAAGAAAGCTCATCAGAGCATTCATAGAGATCCTGAGAGTCTAGGCCCTTTTTCTAAAAACCAGGGTTGTTACAATAGCAATGGTTTTCAAATCAAGTTTTCAGTCCCTAAACCTTAGAATCCAAGGCTATTTTGGAACGCTTTAATAAATGCTTAAATTATGTATATTTTGGATGTTAATTGGGTATGAAATTGATGAAATATTATCGTATATAGATGTTTTATGCACTGTATTGGATAAAATAGGGAATCCAGATATTGTTTTAAGCTTTGATGTAAAAAGTGTTTTTCATCCCAAGTTTTATGTATTTATAGATGACAAGTGATCCGATCTCGATATCGATACCAGGACAAGGACGTAATTTCTTTTGTCCTTACTATGCTACCGACGTTGTAGGTAGGCCTCCAGACTGTAAACCCGTATCAGGCGCTCTCCCTGTACCGGTATGTCCAGGTTAACACCTCGCGCACCAGAAAGCATCCACGTCACCCGACAAAAGGTACAGGGTACAGCTGCCAGTAGGAGACGTGGCTCTTTCTATGTCGTGTGCCAGAATCGTACACTGTATAGTGTATTATTTGTCTCCTGGCCCCACCTGCACTTGACGATTTATTCTCCATGCTCACCTATAAATAGTTAATTCTTATATGCAGAAAGCTCAGGTGGTTCTTATTCTCTATATATTGTTTCATTGCTTGAGTTCTCTAAACTTGAATCCTTATACTTGTTGCTGACTTGAGCGTCGGACAATCTTTGCAGGTGACACCACCTTTCACCCCCTCTCAACGTGAAAGCTTGGTGTTAAGGATCTCATGGACTTCAAGACCAGTATCTCCCACTGAGACATCGGATACCAATATTGGATACCCACTGTACTAGAGTAAAAATATTCTTTGTAGTCAATTCTTGTGGCTGGTCTCACACCGGATTAGACCAGTTCAACAAGGATGAGGAAGAAAACTAAAGAGAATTTTCCCAAGAAAGCCCAAGAAAAAGAGCAAACATTGATAAACTCGCTTGAGCAAAACTCAAATCATTTGAACGAGTAAGGAATTCAAGATTAAAAAGCATCAGAGGTGAAATTTGCTTGAGCGACTCTATTATCGCCTAAGCGAAATTCTTCCAGAGTGCAGAATACATGAATTCACTTGAGCGAGCTTAGTTAGCTCAACTGAAAATGAAGCAGAATTGGAAATAAGACTAATTCACTTAAGCGAGTCCATTGTGCTCAAATGAAATTCTTCCAGAGGCTAGTTAAACAGAATTTTCTTGAGTGGACACTAATTAGTTTAAGCAAATGAAGAATAGAGGACTTAAGGCATATATAACCTCGCTTGAGCGAACCACTCGCTCAAGCGAATCTGTATGGGAAAACTCAAGGACCAGAAGCTTTCTTCAAGGTGAAGAAAGTAATTTGCTGAAGCGAATTACTAATTTGCTTGAGCGAATTAACGAAAATATAAATACCATGAGTAGCTAAACTTTTCATTGGGATTAGATGTAGTCGAATCAAACCTCAACGTACGCTTGTCATATATATATTTGGTATTCTTGTTCTATCGCTTTTGGTTTTCTATTTTATGCTTAATGCTTGATTCTATTAGGAAATAGATTCTTGATTATGATTTCCATTTAAGTATTGGAAAATAGCTTGCGAAAATGGATCTAAATGGAATGCTTGTTATGGAGGGTATTAAGAATAATAGTTGATGTAACGAACGTCGAAACAATCGCTTTTAATGCTAGAATATTTTTAATGTGATTGAGGGATCAACATATTTAAGAATATTCTTATGAATTTCATAGTCGAGGAATCGATGTGAATGACTTAAGTTTGTTACGTAAAAAGCAATAGTTTGAAAACTGTTATATATACATATATACAATGTATTGAAGGGCAAGATAGATGAAATCCAGTCCCAACTTTTATCACTTGATAGTTCGTATCTTTTACTGCTTATTTTAACTTATGTTTGTTTACATTCAGTCCTTTTAAATTTTAGTATGTTTATGAAAACAACACTTTACTTCTGCTACGGTAACAATGAATCATTATTTAAAATACTGTATCCTATTGGAATGACACTCTATTTTTACATATACTACAACTAGACAGTGGAGCTTGCCACAAGTTTTTGGCAGTTTTAATTTTGATTCTAAGTTACCAAGGCATTATGAATAGTACATTTGTGAATAGTTATCTATTACTGTTACTTGTTCTTTATGTGTGCTAACATTTGCTATAATAAGTCTTTGCTTTATGCACTTGAGAAGCCAGGGATTCAAAGACTAGTTTGAGTTTGACCCTAAAATAGAAAGATCAATAAGAAAAGGCAAATGCAAAAACAAGCAGAAACAACAACTGCATATAGGTGAATCTTCTTCTACACATATTCTTGAGAATTCAACAAAACCTGAAGTAGAAGATATGGCAAACAATAATAATAGCAACACTCCTCCTCCACCCAAAAGAATACTAGGGGACTATGCTACACAGCAAGGCCCAAGACACTTCTCCAGCATTGCAGTACCAACCACTACAAGGACCTTAGAAATGAAGCCAACATTTTTGAGTCTTATCAGTACACACCAATTTACTGGAATGGTAAATGAGAATTCTTATACTCATCTTGCAATAGTTTATGAATTGGTTGGAACAATGAGATTTGGACAGGATGACATCGAAGTGACTTATTTGAGATTATTTCCTTTTTCACTAGTAGGTAAAGCTAAAGAGTGGTCGTAATGCCATTTGAATCAGAGCCTAAATAATTAGAGCACAGTGGAAGAAAAATTTTTATAGAGGTTCTTTCCGCCTTTTATTTCATCAAAGCGAAGTCTGATATCTCCACTTTCAAGTAAGGCCCTGATGAACCATTTTGTGAGGCCTGGGAAAGATTAAAATCACTGTTGAGGAAATGTCTGAATCATGGATTTTGTTGATTTTTGGATGTTGTTGCTAGAGGTATAATGGCAAAGCTGTTTGAGACTCGCCACAAAAATGATTTTGGATACTGTTGCTAGAGGTATAATGATGACTATAGATGTGAAACAAGTAACAAGAATCATTGATGCCTTATCTACTACAGACCATCAAGCTTAACATGATAGGCAGTAGGTGACTAGTAGAGGTATGTTGGATTTGAATACTACTGATGCTATACTGGCTCAAAACAAGATTCTAACCTAGCAAATAGAAGCATTGACCCAACAAATGGCAAAGCTGCCACAATAATTACATGTAGTTCATTCTTTTGTGGCACCCACTATGAATCATCAACAATAATTGAAATGTGATTTTGTGGTGACAATCATTCAAATGGCCAATGCTCATACCAAGGAGATCAATAGGAAGAGTTTGTTCATTATATGAACAACCCAGGGTGACAAGGTAATTTCAATTCAGGTAATTATCCTAACAGTTTTTCACAGGGTTGGAGAAACAATCAAAACTCAAATCCTGGATGTAAGTAGGAGGCAGGACCTTCTAACAGACAACCACCATATCAGCAACATTATCGTTCTTTGCATGAAAAGACTTCTAAATTGGAGGAGACTCTAGAAAAGTTCATGCAAGCTTCCCTCACCAACTAGAAGAAACTAAAGCATCAATTAGAAATTTGGAAACTCAGGTGGGACAATTGGCATAGCAGTTGTCAAATCAACATGGAGGTTCTTTCTTAGCTAATACTCATCCTAATCCCATAGAGCAATGTAAAAATAACCATAAGGAGTGGCAAGGCGTTAAGTAAGGAAGTTAGTGACAATGAGAAGGTTGAAGAAGTGTTGAGAGAAAAGAAACAAAAAAAGAAAGAATGTGTGAGTGAGAAGAATCAAAATAAAAGAAAGGATGTAAATAGAGAGATTATGAATAAAAAGTTAGAAAAAAGAAAATAAAAAGAGAATGAAAAATAGAGAGAAAAGAATGAGAGTCACATTCCTCAGCTAGAAAAACTCCCATATCCAAAAAATCCTTCAAAGCAAGACAAGGAGAGGTAGTTTGTTAGATTTATGGATATCTTTAAAAGATTACAAATTAATATTCCTTTTGTAAAAGCTATGGAAAAAATGCCGACTTATGCTAAGTTTATGAAGGAGTTGTTGACTAAGAAGAAAATATTTACAGAAGAAACCGTGGAGCTGGAAGCAGGATATAGTGTCATCATTCAAAAGACACTACCACTGAAGACCAAAGATCTAGGTAGTTTCACTATCCCAGTTACCATTGGTACCCTACCAGTCGGAAAAGCTTTATTGGATTTAGGGGCTAGCATGAATTTGATGCCTTTGTCCATGTTGAAGAGGATTGGAGATTTGGAAGTTAGACCAACAAGAATGATATTGTAGTTAGCTTACAAATCAATTAAATTTCTTTACGGGGTGGCTGAAGATGTTTTGGTTCAGGTTGATAAATTTATATTTCTAGTGGATTTTGTAGTAATGGATATGGAAAAGGATGCAAAAGTAGCTTTGATTTTGGGTAGACCTTTCATGAAATCTACAAAGGTTATTATTGATATGGATGATGGAAAATTAAAGGTTTAGAACATTATGGAATAAGACATACAGTGACATCTCCTTATCATCCACAGGAAAACGAGCAAGCAAAAGTTTATAATCAAAAGATCAAGTGAATTTTGGAAAAAACTGTCTCAATTAGTAAGAAAGATTAGGCTCAAAAGCTTAATGAAGCTTTATAGGCCTATTAAACAACTTTCAAGGCACCTACAGGTCTTTCTCCATACTAATTGGTTTTTGGTAAAAGCTGGCACTTACCGGTGGAACTGGAACATAAAGCCTATTGGGCAATAAAGCTGCAAAATTTTGATTCTTAAGCAGCCGGTGAAAAAAGAAAGTTGCAGATGCAGGAATTAGATGAATGGAGACTTAATGTATACGAGTTATCTTGCATCTGCAAAGAAAGGATGAAAATGTATCATGATAAAAGGATCTTGTAAAATGCCGCTCTTATTTTATATTGATAATAAAATAGTTTATTATTAATATGACCGAGTATTTTACCTACAAAGTCACACACATAGAGTAAACCCATCAAAAAATAACTTTTATTTTAGTTAGACTAAAATAAAGCTATTGGGCCTAACTCATTTAGAATAAGTAAGGAGCCTACTCTTTAGAGAAAGAAAATTAGGTCAAACCTAAGCCTATAAATAGAGCATAAGATGCTCATAGGTGACACACCAAAAGAGACAAAATACACTAAAGTTACAAAAGCTACACGCTATCAAACTAACATTTGGAAGGTGTAGCGTTTCTAGTGAGAGTGCTTATATGGACTCCTAAAGGATGAGGCTAGGACTGCTTTGATTTTTTCTATAAGAGGTAATCCTAAAACACATAAATTTTATGTTTGTCTTATGCTTTGAAACACAAAGTTTTGTAAGTCCTATAGAATCCTTGTTTTTTCCACTACATATCCAATAGGGATTCCCTAACAGTGGTATCAGAGCCTAGTTGCAAAGTCGTGTTTTGGGCAAATATTTGTTTAAAGAACATGTGAAAAAAATTCTTTTACGAAAAGAATTGTAAAGGTTGAATCTTTTTGCAAAGGTTGCATTTTTTTACGAGATATGTTGCAAAGGTTGCACCTTTTTGAAAGCTAGTATCAATTTAATTTTGTTTTATGTATATTGATTATTTTTCTCAATATTTTAATTAAAGATTATGTTTTTTTGGATGTGCTTTATTTTATGAACATGTTGTATGTTGCAATGGTGATTGTTTTGTATGTGTTCTAATTATAAAGCATAATTTTATGTTCATTTAATTAAATTGAAACTAAAGGTTGTATGCAATGCATGTCTATATGCTTTCTCTTTCTAATATGAATTGTTTATGCGAGATTATGTTTAGAAAGTTTAAGAGTTAAACCCTAGCCGCAATGAAAACTAGGATTCAAAAGTTGAAACCTAGCCATCATGGTATTTTATTTATTTGTAAATGTTATACATAAAATATTTAATTTTAATATTATATTTTAAATTTGATTAGTAAAAGTTACAAATCAAATTAAAATGTTTGTTAAATTTAAAGTTTGTAAGAGTTACAAATTTAAATAATTTATTCTTATTAAATTTAATAGGATTTGCATTGTATGTAATCTTTTTAAAATTAATGTGATTTGTAGAAGTTACAAATTGATTCATATTTATTAAATTTAATATGATTTGTAATTGTTACAAATAAAAGATAAGATCTTTATTAAATTTAATAAATTTTAAAATCAAATATTTAATCCTTAATAAATTTGATAGGATTTGTAAAAGTTACAAATTAAAGATAAGATCTTTATCAAATTTAATAGAATTCAAATTAAAATATCTTGAACTTTAGATATAAGGTTTAAAATTTAAACCTTGATTGTTTCTAAAAAATAGGATGATTGTTGAGACTCTAGAGATAAGGTTTAAAAGTTGAACCTTGACTATTCTTATTTTACGATAGTTGTTGGGGTCAAAAGATAAGGTTTAAAAGTTAAACCTTGACCATTCCAAAATTTAGGATTCGAGAGTTGAAACTTAAAATTAGGATTTCAAATTGTTTGAAATCCTAACCGAATATTTTGAGCTGTTAATAGTTAGTGGGATGTTTTGGCTAGGAAAGACTTGGTATTTAAGTGGTCACACCAGACCCACCTCTCTTTCCTAAGAACTAACCTGATTACAGTACTAAATTTTTTGGTTAGAGCACTACTCGACACCCTACAAAGGGTAGCCTCCCCGTGACCCTGTCCGTTGAACGGTCAATGGAACCGCCAAACTTCTCTGTGTATCTTTCCTTTTATAACCCCGCGTGTTTAATTATGTGTTTTAAAATTTATTTTATTTTAAATATAATTGATCACTCTATTAATTGATTAACTAACACGTCCAACAATGAATGATTATGGTCTTAGATTTTTTTATTTATTTAATTTTAAATACAACCTGTGTGCTGTACCTTTCTCTATTCTTGAATTTCTTCTCTCAACCCTTCACTCGTATGTAAAACGAGTTTCTTTATTACACTGTAATCTTGAAGAAGCCAACAAGGTGAAGACCTAGAAGAAACCTAGAGTGGTGACTCTTGATGGATATGACCTTAAAAGGAATAAAAGAGTGGTGACTCCAGGAGGATGGTGGTTTCAAGAAGTAGGACTTCATGAAGTTAAGGAACCATAGTTCCTTTAGGTTTATTTTATTTTTTATTTTCTAGGAAGACCATACCCATCTCACATATTTTGATTGCATGTTTTAGGGTTTTATTTTACGTTAAAGCGTTTAATGAAAGTCGGTAATGAACAATAAGAAAATTGAAATCCCTCAAGCCCGACAACCATACCTTCCAATAAGTAATAGTGTCAAACTTGATATAGATCAAGTGTAGGTTACGCCATAGTTGGGTGTCTTTATTTATGTTTAGTAGGACATGATTGGATAATTAGATTATCAAAGTATAACTTATTAAGTTTTATTCAAATAGACATTTTTTAATTGGATTGGAATAGCTTAAAGGTATGAATAGTCTAAAACATGTTCCAATAAGCAACACTTATCAATGCTAGTTTCAATAAAGTGTAGGTTCTGCCAAAGCAGGGTGCTTTTATTAATATTTGTAAGGGATGATGGATAATTTGATTATCCATCCATTTGTTATTGGACTTATCTAGGTAACTTTAATCAGTTTGAAGAACCTAGAAGTGTTAATATTAAGTTTAAATGCCTTCTAATAAGTAACACTCGTTGAGACTAATGTCACTAAATAGTAAGCCTGCCAAAGCAGGGTGCTATCATTTATATTATTAAGGCGCGATGGGATGATTGTAATATCCAAATTGTTTTTATTGGGTCTTAACTTAACTAAGTTTTTCAATGAGATTGAAAATAACTTAGAGGCGTATGGATTGAGCTTAAATTCATAAGATGAATAAGAGTAAATAGTTACTCACTTAATCATCCAAGAGTTGCATGAGATGCAATTGAAAATATGTTTCCTACCTGAATAACCAAGGGTTAGGCGATCGGCCAAAGCTGACTCAACATTAGGCTAGATATGGATCTTGGCCCACTAGAAAAATCTACCAACAAGATTTTTTTGATTCAATGAGGGTTTTTATTTTGAATCAAAATAGTGGGAGATAACATATTTATTTAATGATCAAAAGTTAAATATATTTTAAATAGAATTGATAGATTTGCATATAATTTGTTTTAGAATAACCATTACAACCAAATATTGTTTTTGTTGCAATCTGTAAGGACACTTTATCTGGAAAAATGCCCAGATAGGTATCGAGACTTGAGAATTATCTTCAATAAAGAGGAAGCGGCAATATATCATGTTTGACTTATTTCAAAATCATCTTTCGTTGGGTATTGAATACCCTATGGAGTCTACATAAACTATGAGCAACAAAAGGCAATATGAATATATGGAGATATACGATATGATCGTTTATAGATTCTATTAAGGTCGAGTTGGTCTGGAAGTCTAAAACGTGATCAAGAAAGGAAATTGTTTCCAGTTTTAGCCAAATAAGGCATTGAAAAAATTTGTCTAAAGAACTTGAAGGAGTTTAAAAGAAAGGGAAATAACTTCTGCTACAAGTCATGTTATAGAAGTCAAGTTATTTTACTTCACTGATATTAGTATCAGATACTAGTAGCATATCTCACATTTTGAAAGATCAAGGAAGTAGATCACTTGCTAAAGGTGGAGAAATCTGTGTAAAATTGAGCAAAAGTTTCTATAATAAAGATAAGATCTTCACCTAGTGGGCTAGTTAGTAAACTAGACATTGTGCATATTATTTCTTGTTAGACAAGAAAGGATTTTATATATATAAAATAACTTTATTTCTTCAAAAGGATGTTAATGAACAATTGAGCAATGGATTCCACATCCTAAATCTCAAAACACCCATCTATAATATAACTGTCAAAGTAGGTTAAAGTAAGTGATTTTGAACCTTACTTACATGGTATTGTCTCCTAAGGCAAATGAATGAGAAACATATTTCTAAATGCCATTAATGTGGTTATCTAGACTCTTTGAATTTTGGAATCAATTGAGACATGTAAATCTTATTTATTGGAAAGATAGTTGAGACCTCATTTATTGAAAAGTGAAAGATGAGTAATTTATTATCTAATACATGACAATGTATGTGGGCCTATTGGAACAATAACTAGATATGTTTTTCAATACTTCAACATACTAATTGAAAAGTCAATGAGTATAGATTTATGTAACATAAGTTAAAAAGTCTTTGAAAAGTTCAAAGAATTCATAATGAAGTGAAAAAAACAAATTGGCAAGACAATTAAAGCTCTTGATTAGATCAAGATAGCAAATAATTTGAGCTACAAGTTTGATAACTATCTAATAGAGCGGGAGATTACCTTTTAACTTATTCCTTATAGAATGTCATAGTAGCATCTCTATAGGGAAAAGTTAAACTTTGTTGGACACAGTTTGATTATTGATTATTATCAAACATCTCTAACTCCTTCAATATTCCTTTATTGACAAAATTTCTACACTTAACCATGTTCGATCTTAGACTTTATTAAAGAAACCATATATGATATGGACTAGGAAGAAACCTAGTATGTCTTACTAATAGTTTAGAACTATCATGCTTCTATAGAGCATCTAACTCTGACAAGGTCAGATCTAAATTGGATAAATCTTTTTTTATGAGATACCCAAAGAAAGCTAACGGTTATCATTTCTACAATCTATTTGAGAATAAAAGGCTTGCTGTTTAGAATGTTGTATTCTTGAATAAGAGTACATCTCTTAAAGAATTAGTTGAAGAATAGTAGAACTTGAAGAAATTCAAGTATCACAAAGCATTCAAAAGTCAAGGATGGACTTGGAGCAGAAATTACAAAGTGTTGTAACATCATTAGCTCCGGTAGCACAAGACTTGTGTAAGATCAAATAGGATATGTCACCAAATCTAAAAGATGTGGATATCTTATAAATCAAGGAGGCATAGTGTTAAATGACCAAGCTTCTTATGAAAAGGCCAATACAAGTTTAGATTCTAAGACAAGGCATAAGACCATGGGATTTGAAATGGGCTCCATGTACATTAACAAGGTATGAACCTTGGTTGACGTATCTAAAGGGTAAAACCTATAGGATGTAAGTGAGTTTTCAAAAGGAAAACTAAACATGGATGGTAATAAGAGTACCTTTAAAAGCAAGATTGACAAAATTCAATTAGCTTAAAAACCATTTAGATCTTGCTTGTTGTAGTAGTATACCACCATTATGAGATATGGTAGATAAATGTCAAGATGGAAATCATCTTGAGGATATGTATATGACACAACCTAAAGGCCTTTTATACCTTAAACATCTAGGAAGGTATGTGAACTATAAATGTTCCATTTATGGAGCAAGCTTTTAGAAGCTAGAATCTTCATTAAAGAATAAAGATAAATCTTGTGACTATAAAAGGGTTAGTAACTGCATAATTATAGTTCTAGTATTACATGTAGAAGACATGCTTCTTCTAGAACTAATATTCTCATTCTATAGTCAAGAATATCCTTAAACACTTATGAAGGACTAAGGATTTGATCTTGATAAATAGAAGATAAGCTCGTTGTAAAGGTTGCACCGATGCCAACCTTCTGAATAATTTGAATGACTTAAGATTGCAATCAAAATATATATTTGTTGTCAAGATGGTTGCAATGTATGCTTGAAAGGTTCAAAGCAAGAAACAGTCGATAGTTCTACTAACAAAAATAAGTATTTTACTATGTTAAATTACAAAAGAAGTCGATTTACATTTAATCATTCCAAATGTTTTGTACCTTATGAGTTTCCACTGTGATGACAATGGAACCATAGAACAATATAAGGAAGTGGATTGATCCAAGCATATACTTAAATAGTTTTATCTTTGGAAGATGTGAAAATATGCAATGTATATAACAATAAAATTGTTGGGAACCCACTAGTAAAACTGTTTGTGTAGCAAAATCATGAAGGCATTATAGACATCATTGGGCATTAACCTTATCAGCTCTAAGTACAAGTGGGAGATTGTTGGAAATATACTCTAAGAGCCTATATAGGACGCGTCATTTTGAATAAGGCATTTTTTGTTAAATAATTTAACAGCCTTTATTTATCCTTAGAGTAATAGGTCATATGAGAGTTATTCCTAAAATATCCCTAGTCAAGTATTTACGTGGGGACATATAAATACATTAAGACTATTGTGTGAGTGTACTGATGATCTGGTCTCACAGATCATGGATATATATGATATCAAGTCTTCAAATGGGTACACATTAAGAGTAATGATGTACTGGATAGACCCACCATGAGAACGTTGCATGGATCGTTACATGAATGTCATAAACGATTCTCAATGTGATAATGGTATATGTAGTCCTTCAACCCAAAGTCACTACGATTCCTACATAAGTCACTACGATTCCTACATAAGGAGTTTGTTGTTTAAATACAATCAAACGTCTTCTGTAACAAGGGGACTATAAAGGTTGTGATTAGACAATGAACAAATTATGCAGAAGGATGTAAGTGATGTAGATGGGATTTGTCTCTCCTATGTGACAGGAGTGATATCTATAGGCCACTTGATGGAGTGAGACTAAGGAAATGCATGGTCATGCTAGAAAGAATAAATTTTGAATATTTATTCAGATAAAGTCTACTCTGGTATCAAGTAAAATAAATTGGGCTATATAAGGATGATTTGACCATGCCTTGGGCCCAATTAGGATATCATGACAAAAGAAACAAACATATAAATAAACCTATTCAGACATAATAATGCATTGCTAGATGCCGCTCTTATTTTATATTAATAACAAAATATTTTATTATTAATATAACCGAGTATTTTACCTATAAGGTCATACACATAGAGTAAGCACATCAGAAAATAACTTTTATTTTAGTTGGACTAAAATAAAGCTATTGGGGCTAACTCTTTTAGAATGAGTAAGGAGCCCACTCTTTAGTGAGCAAATTAGGTCAAACCTAAGCCTATAAATAGAGCATAAGATGCTCATAGGCAACATACCAAAAGAGACATAAAATACGTAAAAGTTACAAAAGCTACACATCATCAAACTAGCATTTAGAATGTGTAGCATTTCTGATGGGAGTGCTCATGTGGACTTCTAAAGGACGAGGCTAGGACTGCTTTGATTTTTTTCTATAAGAGGTAATCCTAAAACGCATAAATTTTATGTTTGTCTTATGCTTTGAAACACGAAGTTTTGCAAGTCTTATGGAAATCCTTGTTTTTTATGCTGCATATCCAAGAGGGATTCCCTAACAATTCATATGTTTCCCATGGTGAAACTAGGATAGATTAAGATGGAACAAAGTAGGAACCATGTTGTTAAGGTGGCAATAAGGTAGAGTATAAACAACTTGTTCCTGCTGTTTTCTCCCCCTGACTATCCGTTCACGTTTATTCATAGTGTTAGAGATGTTAATGGGAAAATCAATATCAGGTGCTTCTTGTAAAGGTGTTGGCACATCATGCCTAGCTTCTAAAACTCTTGCCTCTTCTCCCTATATTTGCACCATATTGATAATTTATTGCCTGATCTTATCATATATGAAGCCTAGTGATTGGGATAAGGTTTGTGCATCTTTAATAGCCAAGTAATGGATACTCTCAATGACATTAACCTGAAAGTCACGCACATAAAAAATTTGGTTTTAAATTAACCTCTTAAGGTCTAACATGTGATATTAAAATTAACTCAAATTATGATAGGAAAATGATGGCTTACTAAGTGACGACGAACATATTTTTGGTAATATATCTCCACGTGTGTAGGTTATACCAACATATATAATTTGAATTTGCAACTAGTAAACCCTCTTGTAGTGGATTTGCATGGACAAACTACAACCGATTATCCCACATTTATAGTAAGGAGAAATACATTTTATGTCAGTTATCCCTTTGCTTCCCTTTTTGTGTAATACCATGAAAATTATCAAGTTAATGAGAAGGCATTGGTATATACTAGTGCATTCTGAATTGCCTCATCATACGGGCTAGTTAATGCCACTCCATATATTTATGCATAATAGTGGAACTATAACTCTCCACATGTGATCCTTGCAAACAAATAGGAGGCAATGTCTATAACACGCCATCTCCGTATGGGGTCCAAATAATATGTTCAACTAATGATATTCAATGTCAAATGTCGATCTTAAGCCATTATTGGATTAAAGAAAAAATACAAAATACACTAAATAACTTACGCATCAATCTATTTCATTTGACCAAAGGCATGCCTATAGAAGTTTATATCCTGCCTTATTACCTTGAATGTGTCATTATCCAACCCCTTACAATGACAAACACAGGAGAAAAGAATGACAACGATTGACGGTTAAAAATAAATAATGTTGAATAATAACAATGTAAATAGTCAAAATTAACCTTGTAGCATATGGGGTCCCAGGAATCTACCTTGCTATGTATTTGGAGCAATACTAGGAAATCTATCCCGCACCTAAACTTGTACCAGTAGATGAATACCATTGGTCAATGTGCGCTTGTACTTAGTTGAGTTACATAACTCATGATATAGATAATTGAGTGCAGCTATACTCACCACATCTATTAATGTCTTTAACTAACGATAAATATTTTAAAGATACCTTGCTACTAGAATGATCAAGAAATATGACATCGTCAATCAACCATAGGATATATGATTTAGTATACCTCAATAGTTGCACCTCATTGCCTAAGTGATCTTCAATGTTAGATAAGTTATTAGAAAGTCACTTCATCTTTAATCAAACAAATTCTAAACCACAACACTCCAATCATGGGGAGATGTGTTCGTTATCAGGGGTCGATCGTTCATGCACAACCCAACCTGATCGCCATATCCCGAAGTGTAATATTGCACTCATCGGGTGGCTTATGAAAGGTGAGTCTCGAGTCTCTATCTCTTGATAAGGGCAAAAATTAGGGAAGGCTCTACCTAAAGAAAAAGTAATTGTGCAATCCTAAAAAATCTACTCTATGTAGAAGTGGTACAATCTATTTTGAGAACCTCATCTACCATTATGAAATACCAACACACACCTACATTTCAAAATTCGGTCTAATATTTCATTCAACACCAATTCTGATAATGGACACTCTAAAAGCTTAGAAGTAAAGGATTTTCTGAAATGGGTTTACTTTATATGTCTGAGACATAGATAAAGATTAAGAATCCATCATACAATATCTATAATGTTTTAAATTTTAATTAGAATAACAAGTTTACTTTATTAATATCATAACAAGACTTGTAAATATTTTAACAAACAAGTCATATGGGTGAAAATAAACCATCATATCAAACACTAAAAAATAATACCTAAAATATTAATACTAAGAGTATTGTTGCAACTAGGATCACAACGAGACTGATCAAAAAAAGGGAAATGGTAAAAGCCCTTCTTAAAAAGAGGAATCACCACCAATATTTATTCTTTTAGAAAATATTAGGAAATTTTTTTATTAAGACATTGGTTATTTAAAGAAAATATTTTAGGTTTGGGAGTCGAATTATAGGTAAGAAAAGTATTAGCATCCTATATTGGCTATCGTAAGATGGTTACTCCAAATTAATCGTGTGCGTTAAAGAAATAGCTAAAGATTAACTTAACCTCCTAAAAGGGAATGATTGGGCAAAGACAACTGAAAAAAGAAAGAGGTTTTGAAAAAGGTGGTTAACAAGAAGTCTCATCCAAATTGAACTCACTTTTCCAAAGGGGTTTTTTCTAAAAGGGAGCGGGATTAACAAGACATCTCGTCCAAATTGATTCCATTTTTGAAAAAGGAACAAGAGTTTTTGAAAGGGAATGTGACTATCATGAAGTCTCGTTTAAATTAATCCTATTTTAAGAAAAAAGGAAGCAAGAGTTTTTCTTTTGAAAAGGAAAAAACGGGATCAACTAGACGTCTCGTTAAATTTACCCGATTTCTTTGAAAAGAAGGAAACCATAGTTTCTTTTTGAAAAGAAAGGTGGGATTAACAAGACGTCTCATCCAAATTAATTTCATTTGCGTGAATCCTTAACATTTCCAAAATGGAAGAACAAGCAAAGACAACCAATAATAGTCATAAATAATAAGCATGAATAATAAATGAAAGTAATAAAGAAAAGGAACCAAAAAAAGGAAAATAATGGAGGCTCTTCTAGTGAGTATTGCTCACTAGGTGAATGGAAAAGGGACAGCTCGCCTGGGTAAGGATACGTCGCTTGGGTGAAATGATGGCAGAAGCAACAAGGACTTATTCACCTAAGTGAAAATGGCTCGCCTAGGTGAATTCATTAGTCACAATATACATTTTCTGGCATTTCAAAACATGAAAATGGAAGCTAAGCATGGTTTTAGCAACTTGAACATGATACAACTCAGATACAACACGAATATAGACAGAATCAACAGCTTATTGTTTCTAGAATAACATTTTAATGATCAATTTAAAGCACTTTACAAGCTTAAGCATGGTGAGGAAAAGGGGGAATAACATAGCTCAAGTTATCATCATATACAAAGGTTAATAAAAACTTAAAACAATAACCAGTGCCTTATTACTAGCTCATGTGGGATGACTCAAACATACGAAACATACTCATAGTATAACATGAACACAATCATGATAAAACTTGTGTATTTAACCAAAATCCATGGGTATACAAAGCGTACGAAAAAAAGATACAGGATACCCTTTTAAAGAGTGTGTATACCTTTCCTAAGTTTCCAAAAAAGAGATCAAAACCTTTCCCACCGACTCTTTACTTTTGTGTTTGAAAACGAAGCTTTCCCCTCCCCCCAACAATGGTGTTTTTTTTTTCAGAATCGGAAACTACAACTTAGGATCAAAAACCCCAAAGTAAGAACCTTATAATGGAAAAACCAATGTCTTTTTCATCTTCGTGTCCCCTTTTTATAAAGGGAGGGAATGACCTTCAAGTTTTCCTCAAACCCTAATTTATGGCCTAGAGATAGTGGTTGGGGTCTGCCTCTATTGTCTCCCTCCTTTTTCTCTTATGGACCAACCTTCTTTTGGTCATTCTCTTTGCCTTTTGAAATCCTTTCCCTAAATGCCATCTTGACTTGCAAAAACGATGTCTTCTTATGTTGTTGCCTTTGCTTTTTATGCAAAGAAAGGAGGTCTAAGCCCTTTGAGAAAGGGCCAATCATGGTTCACCTACTCCCTATTTTTATTTTTTCAGAAACCAGTAGGGCTTGCCTTGGCCAAAAATTGATGTCTTTGCCCAGGCAAGCTATTTATTTTTTTAGAGTGCTTTTTTTCTTTCTTTTTATCCTTTTTCCCTTCTTTTTTCTTCTGTTGTCTTTTCTTTTTTCTTTTTCTTAATTTTTCTTTTCTTGGTTAAATATACATGTTTTGGGCTGGATGAAAATGAGTGTTCACAAGTATATCACACATATACTTGATGAAAATTGTATAAAAAATATTATATTAATTAATATTACAAATATTTATTAATATAAATAAATATTTTATAAAAAATTGAATATACTCTAATTTTTATTATTTTATTTAAAATAAAATAATATAAAATGCTAATTTTAACATTTCTATAGAAATTGATAAAAGAATATAAATAGTTAGACACATCATACATAATGTATGTGTTTACTAACCAAAAAAAGTGTATATGTAAAAAAAATTTTATGATAAGAAAATAAAGAAAAAGAGGTTGAAACTCATAAGCATTAAAACTATGTAGTATGGTAACACCCTAATACCTACTAAATGACATATGAGTATTATGTAGACAATAAAACTAAAAAATATATCAAATAGAATCTATATAATGATAGCCAAATTAAATTTTTAAAACTGTAGAAGAGGTAATACAATATATACACCACATACTCATTAAAGTTAAATTTTCAAAATATCAAGTAACATATACAACAACTAAAAAAAGATATTAAAATAAGGTATAAAATATGGTATAAAAATACTCACCTTTGAACAAACTTTACACACTAGTTACAATTGTGTGTCTCCAAAATAACTAGAAAATAGTCCCCCTTGTTTCAGCATAAATGCCCAACTTTACCTTCACCTTACACGACTAGTAAAAAACCACCTAAATTTCTTCTACAAAAGCAAAAAAAATAAGTTAAAGGGGAAGTGAGGTGTTGAAGGAACATGTTTAGCATTTTTGGACATATATATAGGCATGGCGGGGGAGTTCAAAATTTGAATTTCCCTCTACCAAAATATGTGTCAGCTCCCCATGGACCAGCCTGTCATTTCATATCCCCATCATGTGAAAACATACACATGTTAACATTTCATCTCTTTACGAGATGAAATTGGTGGTTTTGTGCATGCGAACTCATGTGTTCTACATTTTGTCTTCATGCATGATGAAACCTGCATTTCACAGGCCAACTAGACGAAACACATTTTGCATCTTCATCAGGCGAAATGTTGGGAGTGTGCCACTTGTCACACATGAACATGTTATGCCTCCCCCCGCCCCCAACATGTGAAAATGATGGTTTTATTTTTTCAAAATGCAAAATGTAAATAAGATGTGATGGATTCTACCCTAAACAAGGAAATATTTCCCAAACCACCCCACTTAATTCTCTTAAAAAAATACTCCAATCTTGTCAAAAATTTAATTTTTCGGGTAGTTTATAACTTTTTAGATAATTTAATGAAATAGAATGTTTGTTAAAATTAGTTTAAATGTATTAAATGACTTTAAATGACATATAATGTTTTAATTATATGAGACATAAAAGTTTCGATTTTAAAAATATAAAGACAAAATGATACTCCTTCTGTTCTTTTTTACTTGTCCAATTTGTATTTTTTGATTTGTTTCTAATTACAAAATCAAGACAATATTGAATGCTTATTTCCCAATTATACCCTTATGTTCTTTAACTATTTTATTTACTTAGTTGAAAGATGAAAATATTAATTAATCATTACTTAAAAAAAATACAAAGGACATTTTATTAAAAAATAAAAAGAACATAACTAATAAAATTTTTAATATGTATGAAAATACCAAATTACACAAACAAAAGGAAAGGAGGAGTAATTAAATATTTAATAAAGAAATTTTATAACTTTTAAAAAATCATGAAATATAATTTTTTAAACAGGTAAAATTTAAATTTTTAAAAATTATAAATTACCAATTTTTTTTTATATTTTTAGTATCTTTTAAAAGACTATAAATTCATAAAAAGTTTTTGATAAACTACCTGCTGTAAACTGTAAACTCACCCTTAATTACATTCTGATTCCGAAAAACAATTTGATTTTGGGGGAAAATGGTAACTACCCCATAAACGACACATGATTGGAAGGCAAATTCGTTTCGTGTGAGTGGAGGCACATTGAATATACTGCAATAGCAGTTGATGACGTTAAAGAATGCTACGGTTGTTTAAATCTGTGCTGCTGTCCCTCACTTGGCTCCACTCTCGACCATCAAAAATGCAAATGGAGGAAATCGAAGCTGTTATGGAGAAAATTTGGGACCTCCACGACAAGCTCAGCGACGCTATCCACTCTGTTTCCAGATCCCACTTCCAAACTTCCCTCAAAACCCTCAAAAACTCTTCACACCTTCACAACACTGCTGACCAACGTTCTGGCTTCGTATTCGTCAAGGATTTTCCACGTGCCCACCATGACGATGATGACTCTGCTCTTCGCGAAGCTAAGAGCCTCAACGCCATAAGAACCGCTCTCGAAAGCCTCGAAGACCACCTCGAGTTCTTCCATGTTAGCTTCTCTTTTTCTTTTCATACATATATAATTATTTTTAATTTTCTGTGTCTCTTTTTTAGTTCTTTGTGATGGTGCTACTTTTATACTCATTTTTGCTTGTGGTTTGGTGCTAATTAGGCGTGAAACTATTTATCTGGCATTTTAATTGAGTGTTTGTTGTGTCAGTGTGTTGTCGCTTGGAATTTTGATGAAATTGTATTTTGATTTCTGTTTTATTTATCGAATTATTGTCTTCTCGCCTCTCGCATTTTTGTGCCACGAGAATTAGGCATTGTATAAGGTTTGGTATGTGCAATTTTGGATGGAGGTTGTTTTAGTTTCAATGTTCTCTTTAAGGCACAGAAAACACTTGATGCACGAAACCGTGATTGATTGTTTATTTATTTATTTGTTGTTTTTTTTTGTCTGATATATGCAGTATCCAGAAGTCATTTTGGACCTTGACTAACTCAAGTGAAGTTGTGTAGGAGTTTTCCGTGTTTTCGAATTTGAATGGATTCTTAGAGGATGTAGGGTTAAATAGAGCATTCAGTGTTTGGGGATTTGGTTCTGTTGTAAAAGTGAAGGCTGTGTTTTAAATTTTCTGTCGGTTTTGATTTGGGGAATATGCTGTTTGAATGCTGTAATTGTATGGAGCTGAGTTGGTGTTCAGTTGTACATTACAACATTTGAGCATGACTCTAAGGGGTGATTGTGTGACTTGAGAAAACAAAAGGGATAACGAGCATGTTAAGAATAAGATTTGATTAAGGAGGTTGCATTCTATTATTATAAAGTAACAATTAGAACTATTTTCTGCATCGAGTGTTTCTTTGACAAAATTATATATGGATTATTTTGTTTTCTTTTGGGTTCAATAATATTGCTTATGGATGTTTACCCCTTCCAAAGATTTTGGAAAATGACTTTCTCTTCAAGGCGGAAATGATTTTCAAATTGACCTAAATGTAACAACATCTTATTATGAGAAAGAGAAAAGGATTCAGTCACTTTTTCATTCTAGTGGATACCTTGTAACGGTTGGATAATCTGTTAAGTACTCGTTTGATATATAGTTGGGGAAACGAGGTTTAGAAAAAAGAGAAATCTAATGATTAATATTGATCCTTCACGCCGTTCATTAGAACTCCGTTTGACTGTAGGATGAAAAACCTCCTACAACCAAACTCCGTTTGACACCCTCAAACAAGCAGTAAACCTATTCCGTTGTTCCCCTATCCTGACCATTCATGTCGTTAGGATTATACATCTTTTTTTCCTTCGTCCCTATCTTTATTTTAGTCTATGACTTTTCTATAACCTGCCTTTTCTTTCTTCTTTTACAGGGAACTTGAGTTAGAAAATAATATAGAATGATATGATTTGAAAGTCTTTTCCAATTGGTCAAATGAGCTCTTGAAAAAAGTGAAGTTATATCACATGAGGGTTCTGACTTTCATGTGTGCATGTGTTTGTGTTCAATTTTTTCTTTTTGGTTAATCTTGACCATGTTTCATCTTTGTTTCTCCTCAATCTAATGAGTTCTTTCTTAGTATAAAAATGCAACATATTCATAGTGGAAAAGGCTTGGGGATAGTTTTGAGAGTTTGATTTTAGAGAAGGGATGAAAGGGGAAGGCTTATTAGAAGTCTTTTCCTCCATTGTCTTTGGGAATTTTTTTTTTTTTTTTTTATGTGCATTTTAGAAAACAATCTCCTCCCCCCCTACTTTTTCAAACTCCCAAACTATCAGCATTTCACTGATGTCAATTGATTGAAGTTGAGTAATGGGCCTTGTATGATTTATGTTATATCAAGGTTGTCTTAAGTGGCACTGCAGAAGTAAGTCTTGAGTTCAGATTGAATGGTATATGAGTCCTGATGAACGCAACAAATGAAATCATCATTACTGTTTGGTGGGCCACTCGTTTTAGCAGGCAGGAGGAATTGGGAAGTAGATAACTTAATCAAATAGAGATGAACATTCAAATAGATGGAAGTCGAACCAAAAATGTAGCAAACCATGAAGAGAGCCCAACACATCCAGCTGTAGGCAGAATACAGTATATCCCATATAGGAATAAAAACCAACAGTAACAGGAGCAAGCTTACCACACAGGACAAGGCCAAACTGATAAGAGAAAAATGAAACATGGCGGCACATGATCGAGAAATGGCAGAAACCAGGAAAGAATACAAGGCAACTTGGTTAGTGGTTGCATTCTAACTCCCATAAAATCTTAAATAACCGAATTTTACTAACATCCATAGACACTCCTACATTACAAGCATGCCATGACCTGAATCACCTTAGTAACCCTGATACATTATCTCAATCAAGATGAGATGCAGGTTGTAATAAAGCTTGACCCAAATGCAGGACAAAATAATAAAAGGAAATTGTTCTACGAGGAGGTAGGTTAGATTAATGGGGTTTAGGTTTTCTTAACTGAAAGGATTATGTTTTGATTCATGTGCAGAAATTTTAATGCATAAAAGAACCAATGACATAGGAATATAGCAAGAATCCCCTCCATAACTAGGATGGTGGGTGATAGGCATTTTCTTTCCTCTAGAGTCTTCTGCGATTGAGAGGTTTCATTAATCAAATGATTGTGAACTTACTTCTTTTACTAGCACTTTTGTTGGGCCATATGTTGCTTTTTTTTAACGTGATTCTGTTTTAACTTGGAACTTCCTTGTGCATGATTTGTAGACTATTCAAACACAACAGCGTGCTGAGAGAGATGCTGCAATTGCACGTTTAGAACAGAGCAGAATTGTTCTTGCAATGAGACTGGCAGAACACCGTGGAAAAAATTATAAAGTCATTGAAGAAGCTCTTGCTTTTGTTGGAGATGTGCATGATGCGAGCTGCCTTGGTGCACCTGAAATTCTTTTTGGACAACCAAACTGTTCTGCTGAGAATTTTGCAACTGAGAAAGCCAAGAGATCTAATTTCCTTATCAGCATTTTTGTTTCAAGTTTCAATTTTGTAAAGAAATCTCTTGGATTGGATGATATGGGCGGAATAGTGGGCAATGCTGCTTTGGTTGCAGTTAGCATGATTGCTTTGCTTCATTTACATCAGGTAACAACCAATCAGGAGCATCTATATGGGCAAGAAAATAGAGTTCATGGCAACAGAACTGTGAGAAGAACAACTGAATTGGGGGGTTCTTCATCCAATGCTCATTCCAGTAATTTGGATGTACTATTAGCTAGAGGTTAGGATCAAACCTCTGTCTTGAGAGGATCATGTTTTTAGAATGTTGCTTTTTGTCTCCCTTTTTATACTCTTGGTCCTTTTGGTTTTTCCTCTTTTTCTTTTTCCTTTGGTTACAAAGGGGCCTGAGACCTGGGATGATAGAGGCTAAAGTGGAGGAAGCAAAGCTACTTTATTAAGATTGATCCCCAAGTCAATCAATCTCCGAAGGGACTCAAGAGTCTATACTTACGAGTTTGGGTTTGATTGTCATATCCAAGGACATTGTCACTTGAGCTATAGCTTGTTGAGCCTTTTGATCCTGTAAGGTGATAAATATAGATTCTGTTTACTGGATTCCTTGTTGAGATGAAGATGCTTGAAGTATTACACTTGGAAATCAACACCAATATTTGTTCTTCCTGCTAGACAGTGTTACCTGTGATGGATTGCTGTGATTTTCGTGTCAGCTTTGTTTGACGAAGTGTGAATGCCACCTTAATTTTTCTTCGTTTTCCCTCCTTGTTACACTATTCTGTGAATAATTTCGTTCTTTTTTTTATAATTCTTCTGTGAATACTTTATTTCAATGAAGGAAAAGAAAATATATTGATGCTACATTTCGTTGTGGTCGACTTTTGGTGTTACCTTTCTAGAATTTAGGCATGCAAATTAATTAGTTTATATTGTATATCATTTTATTCTTAATTTATCTCAATCATACATAAGGTAGAATGTCAAGGATTTCTTTAGAGAGTTAACTTAATTATGAGCATATGCAACAAGTTATTTTTAAATGATAACTTATAATATAAATTTGATTCTAAAACTTATTGAAATAAGTTTAAAATAACTTATTTTAATAATATACATTAAGACTATATTTGACAAAATCATAAGTAGCAATTGAAGTTAATTTGTAACTTATTTTATTATATTAAAAGTTTTCTACAAAATATAGCTCTGTTTGTTATTGGAGCTTGTTTTAATAACTTGTAGTGTTTTTTTAAAAGTTATTTCAAATAGTTTGAGTTTGTAAACTCTAAATTTATTTTTTTATATTTTTATTCTTATTGATATATATATATATATATATATATATATATATATATAGTTGTTGTAAAATCACTCTTATGTTAGTTTACATTTAATATTTAGTTTTATCAAAAATATTTTAATTTAATCAATTAGTTTATCATCTTATGTGCTAGTTTTACCAAACAGATTCTAAATAATTGTTAGTCCTCAAATTTACAATAAAATCTTTAATAAAAATTTTGTAAAAAGAATAAATATTTGGTTAATTTGTTAGAAATTTAGGTTTTAAATTCAATAAATGGATGTTGTTGGAAATAATCTGCCCTTGATCAACTTTCTCTAGTTTTGTAGTAAAAATGTGAAGAATTTAAAGAGAAAAATTGAAGAACTGGGAAGCTGACTTGTAGCATCAACACCACATGTAGCGTGGGAACTTCTGATGCTGACGCTACGCGCCACACCCACGCGTAGCGTCAGAGGCTACATGGATTCCATTTCCAGGTGGCCAAGCATTCAGCCTTTGACCCATTATTGGCCTCTCCACTACTCATAAATGTCCAAGCCGAAGTGGAGACAGGGACACATGGCCAAGCATGATTCATTTTAATAATCTATGATGGCCACTTCGAGCTGTTTAATGGAAGCTAAGTCAGGGACTTGACGCGTAGCGTCAGGCTGGCGCGTAGCGTCAGGATCCTTCCTCAGCCCTATAAATAGGGCCATTCTCCACACTTCAAAGCATCCAATTCTGAAGTTCATTCTTTCTTTTCTCTCTTTTCACTCGAGTTTGAGTGTTCTTCTTTGAGTTTGTAAGGTTGGAGTGATTTCTAGATACTTGAGAGTGTTGTGTAGTAGTGTGAGCTTTTGTATTGTGAAGTGTTTTCAATTCATCATAATGTCAAACTCTGTAAGTGTTGTTCTTATTTTTATTATGTGTAACTAAATTGTTTATGTTGGAATTTGGTGAATCAATCTATTATATGATGTTGTGATTATGACCTCTACATATTTATGATTTAAGTACATGTTAGTATTTCAACTCTTTATTAATATAAACATCAAACAGGAGAATGATTGTCATGTGTTTTAAAACTTGTTTTATTAGTATGTATATCAAACGGAAGAATGATTATTCATGCCGAATTAAAATCTGTTTTAACGAAAGTAAAAGTGGAAATACCCTTAATATACCAATTACTAGGGATAGAATTGGTAATTATTGTTGCCATAAGGCCAGGACTTAATGCAAGTTTTTATTGAGAAAGCTCACGAGGGATCGGACTTTACGATAAATATTTAGAATTTATATCACGAGGAATTGATTATAATGACTTTAAGTTGCAATAACATGAACTTGATGATTAAGTATGTACGTTGTAATTATTGCATTATATTTTAGTGCGAGAATCCTAATTCCAACATAGTTTGTTAATTTGTATTTTTACCTCAAGTATCTGCATTATTTTGAATTACTTCTCAACTTCATAGTTAGATTTTATCTTTTCCCTCTTTTTACCTTATGAACAAGTCAATCTTTAAATTCTGTGAATATTGTATAAATTGTTTATAAATTATTCTTTTGGTTAATAATCATTGATAAATTTACTATAGTAAATAAGAAATTACTGTAAGTTATTGGACTTTTAATCGCAGTGGAACGATATCTAAATTTGAAAACTACAATCGATTGGTGCGCCTGCCAATTAATAACCCAATAGTAACACGGGGGTTAACAAGTTTTCTGGCGCCGTCGTCGGGGATTGAATTGATTCAGTAAAACAGTAAATTTTTAATTACCGTGGTAAAAATATTTTTTTTACCTTAGTGAAAATTTTTTAATTTATTCATTTATTCATTCATTTTAACGTTGTTTTACTAACCTTTCTTTATTTAGTGTGTTTATGCAAACTCGATCTTCTGCAGGAAAGGTGTTCTTTGATCCTAAGATCGAGAAGTTTGTAAAGAAACTTAAAGCATTAAAATCTAAAAAAACAAAAACTTCTTCTTCAACTTCTTTTGAAAAATCTGAAAATTTTGAAAATTCTAATGTGGCTGCTGAAAGAAGAACATTGGGACAGTTTCCTGCTATTAATGGACCACCTCGTGTTTTGGGGTGTATCAAGGACCTATTGCTGTTGTAGAAATTAAACCAGCTACTTTAAACATTATTCAAAATAATTAATTTGCTGGTTTAAATAATGAGGAACCTTATGAACACTTAACTATTTTTTATAAGTTATGCAGCACAATTGGTTTTGAACCCAATCAAGAAGAATCTGTTTATATGAGATTGTTTCCTTTTTCATTGATTGGTAAAGCTAAAGAATGGTTTAACTCTTGTCCACCGGGTAGTTTTGCAAATTGGTCCGATGTTGAGAGAAAATTTTTAGAAGATTTTATTCTCCTTTAAAATATTTTGAAGCCATGACAACCATACATTCTTTTTCACAAAATAATGATGAATCATTAGGAGAAACATAGGAACGATTCAAGGCACTCTTAAGGAAGTGTCCAAACCACAACTTAAATGATGCCGAAAAGGTAAGGATCGTTTACCATGGTTTGTTACCTCAGTTTAAGATGATGTTAGATGCTTGTGCAGCCTTTAATGAACAAAACTGTGGAAGAAGCAATAGAAATATTGGAATCAATGTCTATCAGTGTCCGATAAGAAAAACATGAAAGAGGTAATGTACAAAGAAAGCCAGGTATGCTCGAATAGGGAGTGAATAATGCAGTATTGGCTCAGCAAAAATTGCTGACTCAACAAATTGAGGCTATGAGCAAATAATTGGAGAAACTTTAAATTGCTCAAATGTCATCACCACCTCCTGCTCAATTGAAACAATGTATGCATTGCATGGGAGAATAACCGTGTGGGTACTGTGCCCCGGATAGAAATAAGCAAGAGCAAGCCAATTTTCTGAACCATCAAAGAATACCCTTAGGTAATTTTCCTTTCAATCTTGGTAATTCTTTTCCTAACAATTACCCGTAGGGTTGGCAGAATCAGAATATTGGCTGGAAACAAGATGTTGGACCTTCTAACCGACCTCCTAACAATCAATTCAAACAACAACCACAATCTGATCAAACAACAAGGCTAACTAGGATAGAGGAGTCTATCTAACAATTGCTACAATACATGCAAACAAACAAAGCCGCACGTAAAGCGTCAAATATGTAATTGGGACAGTTAGCAAAAGAAGTAACTGACATGAAAAGCTCTGGTTTTTCTGCAAACACTCAAAATCCAAGAGAACAATGTAATGCTATTTTTACAAGAAGTGGTAAAGTTGTAGGAAATGATTGTAAAGAAGAAAAAGAAAAAGAAAAAGAAAAAAAAGAGAAAGAAGAAGAGAAAAAAGAAGAAAAAGAAGAAGAGAAAGAAGAAGAGAAAAAAGAAAAAGAAGAAAAGAATGATAAAAAGAAAAACAAAAAAATTTAAAAATTTAAAAACAAAAAATCAGTATTTGGGTCAGACACCTCTAGTTGATTTACCTTATTCACATGCACCATCAAAGAAGAATAAGGAAAAGGAATACAAGAGATTCCTTGAGATCTTTAAGCAATTACACATAAACATTCCATTTTTTGAGGCATTGAAATAGATGCCAGCATATGCAAAGTTTATGAAAGAATTACTCACCAAAAAAGGAGGTATGATGAAGAAATTATAGAACTTGAAGCAGGTTGCAGTGCTATTTTGCAACATAACATGCCTAAAAAGTCGAAAGACCCTGGAAATTTCATCATTCCCTTCTCCATTGGAGGTATGAATATTGGAAAAGCCTTGTTAGACTTAGGGGTTAACATTAATCTAATGTCTTTAAGTATGATGAAGCGAATTGGTGACCTTGATCCTCAAAGAACAAAGATGACTCTGCAATTGACTGATTGATCAATCAAAAGACCCTATGGTATTGTGGAAGATGTACTTGTGAAAGTTGACAAGTTCTACTTCCCTGTTGACTTTGTGGTTTTAGACATGGAAGAAGATGTTAAAGTTCCCCTAATCCTGGGAAGACCATTCATGAAGACTGCTAGAGTGCTCATTGATGTAGATAATGGAAAGCTGGCAGTAAGAGTTCACGATGAAGAAGTAAACTTTGATGTTTTCAAAGAAATGAAACATCCCAATCCAAAGCAAGATTATTTCAAGGTGGATGTTCTCGATGAAGTCTGCTTCTCCATATCCACAGGTATGTTAAATTCTGACCCTTTAAATAAGTTATTAACTAACTTTGTGGAATTTTTGAGTGAAGAAGAAGAAAAACAGGTAGACAAATATCTTGAAGATCTTGATCAAGGGAAAGAAATTTCCCTTAAATCAAGAGAAATTGAAGAAATTCAAGAAGTACCTGTTGAAGAAGTCAAGAGGCCTGAATTGAAAGTGCTACCTTCCAACTTAAAGTATATCTTTTTGAAAGAAGGTAATTTAAAACTAGTGATTATTAGTAATTTGTTAAGTGAAACAGAAGAAGAAAAACTGGTTGAAGTCTTGAAAAGGAATCAAGAAGCAATTGGATAGACACTTGAAGATCTAAAAGGTATAAGCCCATCATATTGCATGCATAAGATTTTATTGGAAGATAATTTTAAACCTGTTGCTCAACCCCAAAGACGCCTCAATCCAACCATGAAAGAGGTAACCAAGAAAGAGGTTTTGAAATTACTGAAAGCAGGTATTATCTATCCTATTTCTGATAGTGCATGGGTAAGTCCTGTACAAGTTGTTCCAAAAAAGGGTGGTATAACAGTAATTGTTAATGATAAAAATGAATTAATCCCAACAAGAACTGTCACTAGTTGGAGAATGTGCATTGATTATAGAAAATTAAATCAAGCAACAAGAAAAGATTATTTTCCACTTCCTTTTATGGATCAAATGCTTGAAAGATTGTCTGGACAGGCTTACTATTGCTTTCTTGATGGATATTTTGGATATAATCAAATTGCTATTGACCCTCTTGATCAGGAAAAGACTGCTTTTACATGTCCCTTTGGTATATTTGCATATAGGAAGATGTCATTTGGATTGTGTAATGTACCTGCTACTTTTCAAAGATGCATGTTTGCTATTTTTGTAGATCTAATTGAAAAGAGCATTGAGATTTTCATGGATGACTTCTTAATCTTTGGAAATTCATTTGAAACATGTCTAACCAATCTGGACACCGTACTGAAGCGGTGTATTGAAACAAATTTGGTGCTCAATTGGGAGAAATGTCACTTTATGGTGAAAGAAGGAATTGTATTTGGTCACAAAATTTCCTCTAAAGGTATTAAAGTGGACCAAGCCAAAATAGAGGTAATCTCTAAACTCCCACCCCTGTGAATGTAAAAGGTATTAGAAGTTTTCTAGGACATGCCGGATTCTATAGAAGATTTATTCAAGATTTTTTAAAAATTGCTAAACCTTTAACAAATCTTCTAAATAAAGATATTGAATTCAAGTTTGATGAAGCATGTTTAAAGCTTTTAATTCCTTGAAGGAAAAATTGGTTTCTGCCCCTGTAATTGTTGCTCCTAATTGGAACTTACCCTTTGAACTTATGTGCGATGCAAGTGATTATGCTGTAGAAGCGGTTTTAGGTCAAAGATATGAAAAAGTTTTTAGGGTTATACATTATGCTAGTAAAGTTCTAAATGAAAATCAAATAAATTATGCAACTACTGAAAAGGAATTACTAGCCATAGTGTATGCCTTAGAAAAATTTAGATCATACTTGATTGGATCAAAAATAATAGTTTTCACTAATCATGCTACAATCAAGTATCTTTTGACCAAAACTGATTCTAAACCTCGGTTAATCCGATGGATTTTTCTCCTTAAAGAATATGATCTTGAAATCCAAGATAAAAAGGGTAGTGAAAATATGGTCGCTGATCATCTTTCTAGATTGATGAATGATGAGGTCACTACCAAAGAAAAAGACATCTTGGAAGAATTTCCAGATGAAAAACTTTTTGAAATAACAAAATAGCCATGGTTTGCTAATATGGCCAATTTTAAAGCAGCAGGAATTCTTCCAAATGATTTAACTTGGCAGTAAAATTTTTTTTTTTCAAACATTCAAAATACTTTGTTTGGGATGACCCTCATCTATTCAAAATTGGTGTGGATAATTTGTTACGTCGTTGTGTACCCGATTGGGAAAAGAAAGATGTGTTGTGGCATTGTCATAAATCTCCTTATGGAGGACATTTTAATAGAGAAAGAACTGCTGTAAAAATTCTTCAATCAGGTTTGTATTGGCCCTCCATTTTTAAAGATTCTCACTCATTTGTGCAAACTTGTAATAACTGCCAAAGAACAGGTAATGTTAACAAAAGACAAGAAATACCTCTCACAAACATTTAGGAGGTTGAGGTATTTGATTATTGGGGTATTGATTTCATGGGACCCTTTCCTTACTCTCAATTTAATCAATACATTCTTTTGGCAGTCGATTATGTTTCAAAATGGGTAGAAGCAATCGCTTCACCTAATGCTGACACCAAAACTGTAGTGAATTTCTTGAAGAAAAATATTTTCTGCAGGTTTGGAACACCAAGAACTTTGATCAGTGATGGAGGATCATATTTTTGTAACAAAGTTCTTCAGAAAGTGTTACAACACTATGGAGTGAGACATAAAGTGGACACAGCATATCATCCACAAACCAATGGACAGGTTAAGATTTCAAATCAGGATGTAAAGAGAATTTTGGAAAAGACTGTGTCTTCCTCCAGAAAAGATTGGTCACAAAAGCTTGATGATGCACTCTGGGCATACAGAACTGCATTTAAGACTCCAATTGGCCTTTCTCCTTCCAAATGGTCTATGGAAAAGCTTGTCATCTTCTAGTAGAGATGGAACATAAAGCATATTGGGCTCTAAAATTTCTCAACTTTTATCCAAATGTAGCAGCTGACAAAAGAAAGTTGTAGTTATTTGAGTTGGAAGAAATGAGAAACAATGTTTGAGACATCTAGAAGTTACAAGAACAAGGTGAAAGCTTACCATGATAAAAAAAATTAAAAATAGACACTTCATACCAGGTCAGCAAGTGTTATTGTTTAATTCAGGATTAAGACTGTTTCTTGGTAAATTGAAATCTAAATGGTCAGGCCTTTTTGTAATTAAGGAAGTTAAATCATATGGAGCAGTCGAAATTGAAGATCCAACTTCCAAAAAAAGTTGGATGGTTAATGGGCAAAGATTGAAACCATATCTGGGTAGTGAAATCGACAGACTCACTACCATTTATTATTTGACTGATTTGTGATGTGCAGGATGTCAAGCTAGAGACAGTAAATCAAGCCCTTAATGGGAGGCAACCCATTATTTTCTTTTTATTTTTAACTTATTTTTAAACATAAAAAAGGTTTTTTAAATTATTTTTAGAATTATGATTTTTGAAAATAAAAAAGGGTTTAAAAATTAAAAGGAAAGGGTTTTTAAAATTGAATTTTGAAAAATGAAAAACAGAATCCCACGCGTAGCGTCTCACTGGCACGTAGCGTGGGTTCTAAATTTTCAACCTGACGCGTAGCGTCCCTTCCACGCATAGCGTCAGAGCCCACGTTCAGTTTTTAAAATTGAACCAAAGAGGCCCAATTTAGGTTTTAAACACCTAAATTTCCCTCTCTGCCTTACTTTGCCTTTCAGAACCCTAATCTTCACTCTTAATCACCCACATTCCCTCACTCTTTCTTCGATTTCATAAGGATTCCAAGTAAGTAATTTTCTCTCTTTTCTCTTTAAGTTTGCTTTTGATTTTTGATTTTTAGAATGCATGTGGTTAGGATTAGGATTAGAAAACCATTGGGATCTGTTTGTTGTTAGATTTAGGAATAATTTTGATTGAATGTAGTTTGGAGGGGTTGTTGTTGCACAACCCTTGTTTCTGTGATTGAAACTGCGCACCTCACGCATAGCATCCTATTGACGCGTAGCGTGAGGCATGAACTGTAACCCCACGCGTAGCGTCTCACTGATGCGTAGCGTGGTCAGCCTCTGTCAATTTTGTGTTTTAATTTCTAATAATGTATATTTTGTTTTTCTGTTTTTTCTGTTTTTTATAATTCTGTCCCGTTTAAGTTTTGTTGTTGTTTGTTCGTTTTTCTTTTTAATTTTTCTTAAATTGTATGTTTGTTATACTTTCTTGCATAAAAATAAATAAATAAATTTTGTAAATATATTTGTGAAATTACATGTTGTACTTTTAAAAATCCAAAAATATGCATGTTTAATTTTTTATTTTATGCGTTGTAAATATTTTGTGTTAATTTTGCATAAATTCTTATGTTTTGCATAAAATATAAAAACCAAAAATATGATTTTTGATGTTTGGCATGTTTTATAATATAGTGTGATGTGTGTTTGATTTTTGTAAAAATTTCTTTTTGCAGAAGACACCTAGGAAATCCATTCCTATTGCTGGTCCGAAAAGACAGAGAAGAAACACAAACACTGACATCACC
Organism: Clitoria ternatea; assembly: GCA_037962975.1. Taxonomy (NCBI): domain Eukaryota; kingdom Viridiplantae; phylum Streptophyta; class Magnoliopsida; order Fabales; family Fabaceae; genus Clitoria; species Clitoria ternatea. The sequence continues at coordinate 82,636,154 of CM075672.1, forward strand.
TCTGAAGATCCATATCTTCAAGGTGAGGAGCAACTGAGACCTAGAGATCTCACCAGATTTCACACTGATGCAAAATGGTCCCAGTTCCATCAGATAAAGGGCCAAAGACTCATCTGGGAGAGAGTCTTAGATCTGAATGTTGGGGACTATCCTGAGCTGCAAGATGAGGTCCAAAGGAGGAGATGGGGACCCCTATTTTCCCTACCTACTGAGAGGGATCCCATCTTAGTAATGGAGTTTTTTGCGAACGCCTACAGGACTCATCAGGACGCACCAGATATTGTCCAGCAGAAGACGAGCTGGGTGAGGGGTCGACACATTACATACGACCGAGACACCATTAGTACCCTACTGGGTAACCCTTGGGAGCCTACTCCCGAGAGCGACACTTGTTTCTGGAAGGAAAACAGAAACAAGGTTGCGACTGAGGATGGTGATTTAGGATACTTCCTAGATCAGGTTGCTCACTTCTTGAGCAAGGATGGAATCTTCTTCAACCTGAGTAAGGTTGGAAGGACTCCATCAAACCTCCTCAAGACCCAGCTGACCCCTATAGCTCAGGCGTGGTCTCATCTTATGCTACATAATATCACTCCTGTCACCCACCTCTCTTCTATCCCAGTTGATTGCTGCTGCCTTCTCTATTCTATTCTTTAGGGCTATACCATTGATATTGCCGAGCTGATCTCTGAGCAGATTCACCTTTATGCCCTTGGGTATAAGGTGAACCATCCTATTCCATTTCCTCTCATCATATCTGCCTTACTGAGGAGGCAAGGAGTTGTTGTACCATCACCAGAGTTTACTAGTTCTTCCAGGAGAGTCCCCAAGGTCTCAGTAAATAGAGATTACTTCGTCCAGCAGTGCGAGCTTCCACCACTGGAGTAGGAGGCTCAGCCCAGACAGAGGAGGAGGAGACCACCAGTTCAGCCACCATCTGCTGATACTATTACTAATGGATTTGCTAGGATGACTCTTGAGCATCAGCATATGATACAGATGATGGCTGCCACACATAAAGCTTATATGCATCTTCATGATGCATTTTATCAGTACAAACTTCAGGGAGAGGGAGCACCTTATGTCACACCAGCTGAGTTCGCAGCTTATGTAGCTTGGCCTGGTGATTTACCCACTTACCCTGAGACTGGTGGACCATCTGGAGCACATGCTGAGTCAGAGAGTGATGCAGATGAGGAGGGAGATGATGAGGATCACATGGAGGATTGAGGGTGTAATTCTTTGCATCTTTTACATACACTTTAGTTTACTTTTAGTTTGATATTTACATTGGTATTTTTACTTTGTGGATTATATTATAGTTTGTCTTTTATTATGTGGTGTGTTTTATTTTTGCGTAATTTTATTGTGGAGTGTTTTTTTTACGTGTTTTCTTTAAAAATTCAAAAATAAGTTTATCGTTTAAATCAAATTTTTGAAAATAAAGAAATTTATACACTTAAAGTTTTTACACAATAAACCATTTTTTAAATCAATTATCGATTATTTTTGTAATTAAGGAATTTTGATAAAACTAATTATAATAATTTTATTATCTATCAAGCTAATTTTGATAACCCGGTAAGCTGAGAGATCTTTTAAACACTTAAGGGTTTTGACATAACTTCATTCAAATTGATTTTGCTTTAATCTGTGATTTGAGTTGTTGTACAGAGAATTCAAGAAAATGACAAGGCACATTTTTCGTAAAAGAAACCTTGGGCCAAAAAGCTTACCATGGTAAAATTATTTTTTATCCTTTTAAAGCCAAATTTGAGCCTGAAAAATAATTTCATTGGTACCCTTAAACCTTTATCAAATGTTAATCATTCCTTTTACTTGATTGATTAAAAGAGCAATTGATCAAAATGGAAAGAATATTTTGAGCGTTCTTATAAAAATGGGAAATGAAAATTAACAACTTGATTCTTTTCAAGAAAAATCGAAAAAATGCATATAAATAAAAATACATGCAAAGGGATAAATAAAATGAATCTATTGAACTCACACTAAGTAATAAGTCTTATACCTTTTACAGAGAGTGAAGTGATAGTGAAAAGAATCAAGTTGGGGGTATTTGTTATCATTAAGGGATATGAGAGGAAAAAGCCTAAAAATTATAAAATGCTCTTTTATGATTTCAGGTTTTTGAATTTCGAGAAAAAACCATCATTTCTTGTAAGCCAAGCCTCATTACAACCTGTGAAAAGATTTTGTGATTTTTGAATTATCTCTGTATGATTAACCATTGATTAGATGAAAATCAAAATTAAATTCGTTTGATTCTATGATCGATTGGGTAAAACAGGTTACGCTTTGCACAAAGACAAACACTTGTGAGGTAAGCCTGAAATTATGCTTGATATGTTAATAAAATATTGTAAGGATTTTTGTCATTAAACCTCTATTACATAAGATATCTACTTTTGATTATTTCAAAATGGTAAATTGTGAAATTACTTTTTGTGATAAATTCTCAGACTAACTCAAAAATTTGATTTCAAATTTTTATTTTTTAATTTCTCTCTTGCTCGAGGACGAGCAATGTCTCAAGTTGGGGGTATTTGTTAGTCCTTGAATTTATAATAAAATATTTAATAAAAATTTTGTAAAAAGAATAAAAATTTGGTTAGTTTGTTAGAAATTTAGGTTTTAAATTCAATAAATGGATGTTGTTGGAAATAATCTGCCCTTGATCAATTTTCACTAGTTTTAGAGTAAAAATGTAAAGAATTTAAAGAGAAAAATTGAAGAACTGGGAAGCTGACGCGTAGCATCAACACCACGCGTAGCGTGGGAACTTCTGATGCTGACGCTACGCGCTACACCCACACGTAGCGTCAGAGGCTACGTGGACTCCATTTTCAGGTGGCCAAGCACTCAACCTTTGACCCATTATTGGCCTCTCCACTACTCACAAATGTCCAAGCTGAAGTGGAGACAGGGACACATGGTCAAGCATGATTCATTTTAATAATCCATCATGGCCACTTCGAGCTGTTTAATGGAAGCTGAGTCAGGGACCTGACGCGTAGTATCAGGCTGGCGCGCAGCGTCGGGACCCTTCCTCAGCCCTATAAATAGGGCCATTCTCCACACTTTGAGTTTGAGTGTTCTTCTTTGAGTTTGTAAGGTTGGAGTGATTTCTAGATACTTGAGAGTGTTGTGTAGTAGTGTGAGCGTTTGTATTGTGAAGTGTTTTCAAGTCATCATAATGTCAAACTCTGTAAGTGTTGTTCTTACTTTTATTATGTGTAACTAAATTGTTTATGTTGGAATTTGGTAAATCAATCTATTATATGATGTTGTGATTATGACCTCTACATATTTATGATTTTAAGTACATGTTAGCATTTCAACTCTTTATTAATATGAACATCAAACGGGAGAATGATTGCATGTGTTTTAAAACTTGTTTTTTCAGTATGTATATCAAACGGAAGAATGATTATTCATGCTGAATTAAAATCTGTTTTAACGAAAGTAAAAGTGGAAATACCCTTAATATACCAATTACTAGGGATAGAATTGGTAATTATTATTGCCATAAGGCCAGAACTTAATGCAAGTTTTTATTGAGAAAGCTCACGAGGGATCGGACTTTACGATAAATACTTAGAATTTATATCACGAGGAATCAGTTATAATGACTTTAAGCTGCAATAACATGAATTTGATGATTAAGTATGTACGTTGTAATTATTGCATTATATTTTAGTGCAAGAATCCTAATTCCAACATAGTTTGTTAATTTGTGTTTTTACCTCAAGTATCTGCATTATTCTGAATTACTTCTCAACTTTATAGTTAGATTTTATCTTTTCCCTCTTTTTACCTTATGAACAAGTCAATCTTTAAATTTTGTGAATATTGTATAAATTGTTTATAAATTATTCTTTTGGTTAATAATCATTGATAAATTTACCATAGTAAATAAGAAATTACTGTAAGTTATTGGACTTTCAATCCTAGTGAAACGATATCTAAATTTGAAAACTACAATCGATTGGTGCGCTTGCCAATTAATAACCCAATAGTAACACAGGGGTTAATAATAACTTGTCAAAATAAGTCCAAACAACTTAGGGTCATAAGTTATTTTCATAAACACATACAAACTCTTTCAAACTCACCATAACTTATTTTGTTGATTAAGATGTATGAGTTGTTATGAGTTTTCTTGTATGTGTTTAATTTCTAGTAAAAGTAGGATTAAGATGTAAGATAGAATTAATATTTTTCTGTTATTATTTATTATTTTTTATGCTTTTATGTAATCGTTATTGTTTGGATAAGCTTACAACTATTATTGTTATCATTAGTCGTGCTGCCACAAGTCAATCACATCACTAGTGCTTATTATTAAAGTAGGGCCGTTTGTTTTTTAAAATATTTTGTTCTTGTTTCTATTTTTGTTCATTCTGAGTGTATAAAGTCTCAAACCCTAGAAAATTATTTTAAAAATAGGATTTATTTCTCAAAATGTCACTTTAATTACAAAAGGGACCCCGGGTCCTTATTTATACACTAGAGAATGACCTTGAGTTCAACCTAACTTCTAATAGATATCTATCATGTCCTAAAATAAAGGGGTAGAGATAGCTTTCTAGAATTAAGGAAATGAAGATAATCTCCTAAAATAAGAGATACGAGGGACCTTCCCGATCCGGGGGGAACACAAGCCCCTAGTCATGAGCCATCGGCCATTGGGCTAGTCGAGAGACTATATACCAAGTGTTTGTATGTCGAGTGGTAGTATGCCAAGAGGTTGTATGTCGAGCAGTTGTGATCGTATACCAAGTGATTATATACTAAAATTGGGGGAAGCTATTTTGTTCATTTGTCTGTGTTAGTGGATAGTCCTATTGTTTTTCGAGGGAGGATTTGGAGGGGACAAGTGTCTGATTATAGGTAGTCGTTTCATTTTTCAAGGTAGTGTCAGAATGAGGCAGTTTCTATAATGATAGGGCATTTTTTATCCCCATGACCTTGAATGTGCCCCTTGGGAGTATGCGTGTCGTTTCAGGTATTGGTGAGCTCTTTGTCATGTGTCAAGGGCAATTGTTCCTACAAAGTCATCGTGGCCATGAAATAGGTTGTGCTTTACACCCTTCCTGGGTATTTATAGCCTAGCCCCTTTCCATTTTTTACTTTTTACTTCTGTAAACCATTTCTCTGGACTCTTTGCTTCTCTAACTTCTTTCTCTGGGCTCTTTACTCCTACGAACTCTCCCATTGGGTTCTTGTTGCATTCATTGTTGGTTCTTAGGTCCCTATTCTCTTCACCTCCTTTTTTGTCATCTTAAACTCCTTGGGTAGTTTTCTTCCTACTCAGAGGTCAGTCTCTTCTTCATTTTGTGTTGTTTGGTTGTAGTCTATTTTTTCTTTCGCTTTCTACTTGTCTTTGAGTGGAGATGGCTTCTTCTTTGAATGTCTTTCCTTGGGTTAGGGAGGAGGTTTTGTCTTTCAACTCTTCTCTTCGGGATGAGGAATCCATTGTTGGGTTATGGTAGGAGGGGGCCTTTAATATGCTGGCCCTCAACGTCAAGTATGTGGGTTGTTTGGAGGATAAAAGGGTTTTCCACACGAGGACAAACCCTAGGGAGTTAGACTACACCTACATGTATGAGGCCTTCTTCTCTTATCTTTATCTATCTTTCCCTTTTTTTCGACTTTAAGAGGGGGCTTTTATGTGCTCTCGATATTGCCCTGACCCAGCTTCACCCGAATGGGTAGACTTTTGTGAAAGCCTCTGAGGTTCTTTGTGAGTATTTTGGGCATACTCCTTTAGTACCCATTTTCTTTTTCTTTTTTCCAAGCTAAGATCTTCAAGTCGGGAGTTCTAGTGGGGTGGGTCTCCCTAAGCTAAGTTCCTGGTCATCGTCTGATAGAGGCGTTTGATCAGTTATACAAAAATTTCAAGGGGGTCTTTTTTCAAGGTCTGAGTGTGCCCTGACATGGGGGGGGGACTTTCTCCATAATCCAGATAGACAACCTTCCTCCCCTTTGTTCTAGACCCAAGTGCTTGTCCAGTATCGGGTGAACTAGGATGACTTGTCCCGTGTCGAGTGTTGTGACATAAACTTTTTAGGAAAAGAAATGGGGCATTATTTCAACTCTTAAGCGTTAATTTCCCTGTCCATCAACCTGGGCACCTTGGATGCCTGGATGTTTAAATACAGTCTTTCTTATTTAGTTCTTTTATCTGCCTATTACTTGGTTTCCTGGGTGCTAACCTTCATTTTTGTTTTTGTCTTTTCAGGTGAAATGGCCCCTTAGAAGATGTCTGATTGTGATTTGAAGAATGCCTACCAAGTTGGGAATAGGAGGTCTACCAAGGGCGAGTCTCTACTGCTACTGCTTAGGTTGTGACTGTTGCTTCTCTGACTATCATTCCTCGATCGATAGTTGATTTGTTGGGTCCTAAGTTTGTCACGCGGGCTGCGAAGGGGTAGAAGACTTAATTAGGGCCTTCATAGGGAGTTTAGTCCCGGTCTCCTATGGTGCAAGTGGGAGAGGCTCTTGAATCTCTAGAGGTTCCCTTAATCACTCGGGAATGTGTGACAGCCAAGTGTCTGACAGCTCCTCTCAAGCTCAGCAATGACCCTACATCTCAAGATTGGGAGTAATTTATGCGTAAGGACAACTCAGCTTAGAATTTTGCCACCTCTCCATGGGAAACTCGGTTCCTCATTCCTCAGTTCATTAACTGTGCCCTAGTTTTTAGAAGGATAGATCCAAGCATGTGGGTGCTAATCCTTTGGCTATCTACCGGGCCATGGAGATGTCCACGCTTCGATAAATATTAATGGAGTATTTCTTTGATGAGTACATTGGTACCTAAAGACAAGGCCATAACGTCATTCACTAAGGAGAGGGATGTCTTGGTGAGCAAAGTTCAAGAGGCAGAGGAGGTATTGAAGAAATTAGGCGAGCTGGATGATCGCCTGAAGTAGCAGAATGACCTGCGAAAGATAAAAAGATGGCTTGGGTGGACTCCGAGGCTGCTCTAGAGGAGCTTTCCGTGAAGGTTGCAGATGTTGGTGTGTCACTGAAGAGGGCACAAGAGGCACTAAAGTCGACAAGGCAAGAGGCTCAGGATGCCGAGTCCCGAGCTTAAAATGTTAAGGCTTAAGGTCGAAAGGAACACTCAGAGTAGGATAAGCAGGATGAGATCTTGAAGGGGGAAGTAGTAGAAAAGTTTGTTTCGGGTTTCAAGCTTTGCTGTAAGCAGGTCTCAGCTTTAAAGCCTCTTCTTGTTATTTCCTAGGACGGCGTATACCCCTTCAAGGTGGTGATGGACAGGAAAGTTATGGATCCCCTGGATTTTAAGGGTGAGGACGTTGTAGCTAATCCTTCTACTCCCCCTCTTCAAGTCAAAGTTGGAGTTCCCCTTCTTCCTTCTCAAGGTAAGGTCGAAGTTCTTTCTCTACCTCTTCAAGACGATGAATGGTTACATCCTCCATCGTCAACTTAATCTGTTTCTTCTTTATGTTTTCATGTACTTTTTGTTTTTATTATTCTGATATATAAACATGTTTTTGCTTTGCATACTGTAAAACTCAGCTTTTATTTCTACTTGCATAATATCATTCCAACTTAGAATTTTACCACTTTGAAATTTTAATGTAATTGTGCTTTTACTGCTTAGACTTTAGACTTAGAAATTTTCCTTCTTTATGAAATTGGGATTTTGTTGTTCAGAATTTCTTAAATGGATTTTAGTGCTACTTCCTCGGTCGGGATACTAAGACTTAACATAAATTAAATTTTACCGTTACTTACTCGGTCGGGATTTTAGGACTTAACCTAATTTGAATTTGTCGTTACTCCCTTAGTTAAGATTTTAGGACTTACTGTAAACTGAATTTTATCGTTACTCTATCGGTTGGGATTTTTTGGACTTAACGTAAACTAAATTTTTCTGTTATTCCCTTAGTCAAGATTTAGGATTTAAGATAGTTTAAATTTTGTTGTGACTCCCTTGGTTGCGATTCTAAGACTTAAAGTAAACTAAATTTTGTCGTTATTCCCTCGGTCAGGATTTTAAGACTTAACGTAATTTGAATTTTGTTGTTACTCCCTGAGTTAGGATTTTAGGACTTAACGTAAACTGAATTTTGTCGTTACTCCATCAGTCAGGATTTTAAGACTTAACGTAAATTGAATACTCGAGATGAGCTAGACAATGCTTGTATCATTGTTGTTTTGACGGGTCTTGTTAAAACCTCTCAGGGGGAAACCCAGTGGGAAAACACCCTTTACATACGAAAAAAAGTGCCCTTGTAAATCATTACATTTAGCTATAGTACATCGTTAAGTGTGTAGCACTCCATGTTTAAAATAAATATTTATAGCTTTGCATGTAAATTTTGTGAAGATAAATCCTTGACCGTAATGATGCATGTTCGGTGTTGGTGATGATGGTTGACATTTTGGTTGCAAGACTGTGTAAGTGATGATTGATTTTGGGATTTTAACCATATGTGTGTGTTATAATTGTTAGTTTAAGGTTTAAATGATTTTGCATGCTAAGGGTATTATAACCGAGAGGCCCCTTTGGGTAATGCATGGCTAGTTGTGATTTGGAATTTATATGAAAATGACTTAAACAATTTCATTAATAAGTTAGAATCTTTGTGCATGTTTTTGGTATGAGGCTGAATTGTTTAAGGTGAATATAAAGTGGTCTCATTGTTTAAAATGCTTGCTTAATGATCGTGAACTTTGTGATTTATTGAAAATTTATGCGTATGATAAATTATTACATGATGTGCTAAGATCTTGAAAGTTTGTGTGATGTTGAATGCTTAGAAAAAATTATGCATGGTGTTTGGTTATGTGATCGTGGCTTGCTTGGTGATAGGGAGGTGCATTTTAAAGTGTTAATGGTGGGCATTTTGGTGTTGAAAGCTGAAACAAGTGGTAAAATCTAAAGTGGGCGGTGTCAAGGCTAAATTTTAAAAAAATGGAAGACTGAATGTTAAAGGTTAAAAATTGAACTTTTAGTATTGAAATGAAATGGTAGATTTTTGACAAAATAACTTCTTTACAAAAATTTAGTTTAAGAAAGGTCATATGACTTAAACCAATCACAGGAACTTTACAGAATATTTAAACATCGAGTTTTAGGAAGTCACAATGAACTAAAACTTCTAACTTGTAATGTTTTCAAATACCTAATGAATTAAGGATGAAGGAGTTTATGGTACCAAGTGAAATAGAAAATTAAGTTTTCATTTTATAAAACAAGAAAATGGCCCAATAATGATTTCTAGAACTAAATAGGAATTTATAAGAATTAAGTGGTAACTTGGTGTTCCAAGTTTTCAAATTCTTGGCCCTAAGAACTATTTATAAGCAAAGTGATATGAAGAAAGAAGTTTAGAAAACTTATTAGAGACTAAGTTAATTAAAGATGATCAAGGGTAAGTTGAAGACCTTTAGTGTAAAGAGTGCTGGTAGGTGAGAAAGAGAACTAATGCATAAAAGTGATTAAAGGTTCTAAGGTTATGAGGTTTTTGTATAATGGGATTGATGTGTATGTGTGATGTTGTTATGTATTTTGGCAAACATGAATGATGAAAAGTGATGTGTTGTTAAATGTGTAAGATGATGTTACTCTGCCATGAATAAGTAAGAATTGATGGAATTAAAGTATACTTGAATGTATAAGTTTGGCATTGTTATGATATGAATATGTGAGATATAATAGAATATTAAATTGCTTGATAAGTTGCTCATGTGATTTGAGCACATATGGTGTTGACTTAATAGATGAGATTAATTGATAGAATTAATTATGTAAATGTACATGCATCGATGTTGATCCTATGATTAAGAATTGATGATGTACCGTATGATGCAGTGTTGATATATATATATATATATATATATATATATTGATGCAAATAAAATTATGAGATAGAAAGATGGGGGAAGTTTTGACAGGGCCCGTGAGGAATGATTGAATAAATGTGATTATGAGATTTGATAACTAGGCACGAGGCCTTTATCCTGATTGGTTTTAGTGATATAAAATTGTGATGCGGTTCAATGATACCCTGTGATGAAAAATGAAATATGTTATGAATACGTGATGGGTCATTGTCCTTATTAGCAAGGTGAAGTGTTTGTGTGAGGAAGGAAATAAATTGTTGATAATTCTAGATGATTTTCCATTTTGGATCAGTTCTGATGTTTTTCTATTTCATGAATAAGAAAATGTATAGAATTTAATGGTTTTGGTCTTGGAGATTTCAAGTTTGATGTTTTTCAATTGGCAGGTGTTTTACAAGTTTTCTTTTTAAGATCCTTATTTTAAAAAGACTATTTATTGTTCTCAGTTATCTTTTGATATTTCTATTATTTAAAGGGAAAATTGATTTTTAAAAGTAGGAAATCAATTGATTTGAGTTATGTTCAAAAGGAAGAAATGTTGGGGAAGCGATGATAAAATATACCTTAAGGGAAATGACCCTTTGACATAATGACCTATCCGGTAACTTTAGATGAAAAATGGCTGTTGAGCATTCATGCATCATTGCATTGTGATGAGTTGATGTTGTGTTGTGGCTAATTGCATTACAATGTAAAGGGTACACTGGAGAATGTGTGCGTTTAAGGTTCAAAAGGAACCTCGGAGTATCTCCGAGTTTGGGGGTCCAGATGGCTTAGGCTTGCACCCCGATGCCGGATAGTCCGTGGCCAACCAGGTGTACTTCGACATGAACGAACATTTCTAGGGCTCTATAGCGCAAGTTCTAGATATATTGCCACATCTGAGATGTGAAGATTGGATCCATGATGATGGTGATGGGTTACAGTCCATATACCCCTAGTAGAGAACTTGAAAGGACTCTGGCCGCACTAGTAACTCCACGAAGATCATTCCTCCCCAGTGGACGCACTGAGGAGATGATGTTGTTGATGATGACAATGAGGTTGATAAAGTTGATGATGAGGAATGGATGGGCCATATTTGCATCATGAGGTTTAAATGAAAGAAAGAGACATAATGAACCTAACTCATGCATAGCATTCTTGGTTGACTAACTACACTGATGATGTGATGATGTAGATTGGTTGGTAATTAATAATGGTTATTGTGACTTGTGTTTTGATGGTGTAATGATTTATATGATTAATAAAATCGTGGAAGATTGTATCTATGACTGGGTTTGTGAAGAACATATGTCTTAATGTTTGCTTATAAATGAAACGATGAATTGTGAATAAGTGTGGTGTGTGTTGTGTATAATGAGGCAACTAATAAACAAAAGCTAGTTAATCTTAAATCAATGATTGTTATGCTAATTGTTTGTGTCATCTGTGTGTTGTGATGGGTAGAACATAGTTATATGAAGCATGATGAGACTTAATTTAACTAGGGTGTGTCTTTATGATATATATATATATATATATTCTAACTGGGAAACACTTGATAATGATGAATATATGAGATAATGATTACAACAACAAGGATTTAGGGCTATAACTGGAAATAATGAATTACATTGTAATTATAGTCACGGATTATGTGGTCATTGCAATTGGTGGTGAAAAGATAGAAATGCTAATAGGAAACTATATGACATGTCCTTATGTGGGGGAAATTACCCCTACTTGGGTTGATTTGTGTGTAAGGCATAGTATGTATATGATGTAGGGAGGTGTCAACAATGACATAATTTTCCTTGTATGAATTAGACTGGACCTCACCCCTTTGCTATTTGTGGTTTCCTATTAGTGTATATTCATATATGCACTCTAAGTGGTAGGACAGGCTACTGAAGAGATATTATACACAAGAAGAGTTTGTCTTGATCCCTGAAGACTTTCCAGTCAAGCTAGATGTGCAGGCTATGAGGTCTCTTTTTATTAGGATGGATATTGAAGAGACCAAGAACTTAATTCAAAGGAAAGAAGAGTCACATCACCTCCGTGGTTCAATCTCCACTTCGCAAGTTATGGACGATAAGTGTAGGGAATATTTCGGAGCATCCTCAGCTCTTTTATAATCTCCTCCATTGGAGTGTACACCCCTGCTCAAGGCTTCCTGGGAAGCTTGGGAGTCTTTCTGGTGATAGATCGTCTGATGGGGAAGTAGCAGTAGTGGGATCTATTTTCCAAATAGATCTTAACCAAGTTTAGGTTTTAAGTTGAGTTTTATTTTGTTTGTAGTGGGAGCCTACATGCGCCTGATTTCATTTGGGTTATAAAGTAATGTTGAATCATGTATATGTAATGAGATGATAGACCACCATTGTTTTAAGTTGTTATGTACAAAAAAATAAAAAAAACAAAACAAAACATTCATATTTTTCATAAACTTGTGCATTCTTATTTAAATAGGATAATCTAGAGAAAGGGAATTATCCTAGTTAACCAGGGGTGTCTTAAGGATGATATCGTTTTTGGTGCTACTGATGAAAGTCTGATTAAAGAGTTTTCAAAAATGATGCAGACTGAATTTGAGATGAGTATGATGAGAGAACTCAAATTCTTCCCAGGTCTATAAATTAAATAGACAAATGATGGCATTTTTATCCATCAATAGAAGTATACTAGAGAGTTACTCAAAAAGTTTGAAATGGCTAATGCTAAGCTGTGAACACCTCTTTTGGTCCGGTCCAAGTGGAATGAATATTTTTTATACTGAATTCCAATTCAGAGTGGTCAAATTCGAGTAGAATGGCTCCAGAATAATCAGAACCGAGCAAAATAACTCAGAATGAAGCTTTTCCAAGTGAAATATAGCCCTGTTGGAGGCAAATCCGATTGGAATGACTAAAAATGATCACATCTGAACAAGATGACTCAGGTTAAGGCATTTCCGAGTGAAATACAGCCCTGGTAGAGATAAATCCGAGTGAAAAACTCAAAAAATGGTCAAATTCGAGTCAAAATGAAGCATTTCTGAGTGGAATGACTCAAAAATAATGAAATCCGAGTGGAATCACTCAGAATGAGTCATTTCCGAGTGAAATGCTCCCTGTTGAAGTTGAATCCGAGTGGATAACTTCCCTGCCAAGCCAGTCCGAGTGGATTATGCCCATTTTCAAGAGAAGTCCGAATGAAATGACTCAGGATGAGTCAATTCCGAGTGAAATACTTCCTTATCGAAGGTGAATCCGAGTGGAAGGCTCTCTGTCAAGCCATTCCGAGTGCAAATGGCCAAAAATCCAATTTCCGAGTGCAAAAAAGGAAGGATCCGAGTAAATCCTTCAAGCGTTGAAGTTTCTGTGTCACTTTTGAAGAAATTCTGAGTGAATAATCCCGGCTGAAGGAATTCCGAGTGTTGTTCTTCAGTTAGAACCAACTGAAGCATTTTAGTCAACACCGAGTGAGTACTCCCACTCAAACCCGAGCCAATTTCCAATCGATTTCGGAGTGAGACTTCAATCAGTCAGCCACCTTTCCCGAGTCCTTTTTGGCCAATCAATTCTTCTCATCCCGAGTCCACTTCCACCAATTTCTGAGCCATGATTAAATCTCTTCCGAGCCATTTCAATCAGTTCCGAACTTCACTCATCCGAGTCCTCCTTTACCCATTTCCGAGCCATTTCAATCGGTTCCGAGTCCTCCTTTACACTCAACCTCTGAGTCCTCCTTCAAACCTTTCCCGAACCCATTTCCATCAATTTCCAGTCAGAACCGACTGGTAATTCAGTCAGTTTGCTTCTTCAAACCTTTCCCGAGCCCATTTCCATCAACTTCCAGTCGGAAACGACTGGCAATTCAGTCAGTTTGCTTCTTCAAACAAGATCCGAGTCAATTTCAAGTCGTTCTCCTCAATTTTCAATCGGTTCCGAGGCTTTTTCACTCGTTTCCGATTGAATGTCTCACAGCAACCACAAACCGAGTAAAACCACTCGGAAAGGAGTATTCTCACTCGGCCTTCTATGGGGAATGCCTCATTCCACTCGGAATTGACTCCCAGTGTAGATGAATACTGATTGGGAGGTTGATCCGAGCCGTTATCACTCGGATTTCACCATTCTAACTCGGATTTCAATATCCTCACTCGGAATTCCACTATCCTCACTCGGAATTCCACCATTTTCATTCGGAATTCTTCCATTCTCACTCGGATTCCCACCAGGTCCCCCTGTTAGACCGTGCTGACTTGGATTCCACCACCCAAGTGGATCCAGGAATCCTGGGGGTGGCAGACAAGTGGCAAACAGGGGTGGAAGTGGGGGGTGTGTTTGAATATATTAACAGGTCCAAAAGATGTGCAAGGATTTTGATAATGACAAGTACTCTGGAAGAAACCGATGCAAAAACAAAGACATGAAATCAGAATTGAAGTAACAGCGAAGCTAATCGATTAGGCCATAGATGCTAATCGATTAGGAGCTTTCTGTCTTGGAAGAAATTGCATCAGGGTTGAAGATAATCGATTAGTGAAGCCACACAATCGATTAGATACTCACTGGAATTAAGATAATCGATTGCACACTTGAGACTAATTGATTACAGCAATCAAAAATGGAATTAAATGCATCAGGCACACATGCTAATCGATTAAGGGAGCCATACAATCGATTAGGAAGCCACTGGAATTTAAGGTAATCGATTGCAAGACATGCTAATCGATTAGGATGCTGCGAAAACAAATTAAATGCATCAGGTATAGATTCTAATCGATTACAGGTAATGAGATAATCGATTAGTGACTCTCTGACTTGAAGATAATCGATTACAACGCGAGGGTGTAATCGATTAGGCTAGTGGAAAAACAGATTTAAGTGGGAAAACAGATCATGTCTCCACTATCCTTCAAATTTCCACTAAGTGCAACGGCTATGATGAACTAGGGCACTCCTCAACAGCTATCTTGGCTCTATAAATTACAGAGGAACACAAGCACAAAGAAGCAACCAAGGGAAACCAAGAATCAATAAGTTCTTTACTCTATTCTGTGCTTTGTAAGCCTATTTCATATATACCTTGTACCTCACTTGTATATCCTCTCATCTTGAGAGTTAGAATTGGTTAGAGCTTTCATTTGTACATCTACTCTATTAAGAGAGTATATTGATTGTAAACAAACACCAAACACAAGCTATTTCACTCTAGGTTGAGTGGTTGTTCACTCTAGATTGAGTGGTTACAAAGGTTGTGGACTCAACCTTTGGGATATTGTGAGATTGAGAGATTGGGTGGGTTGCCCTTATACTTGTGAGGATTGGGTTCTTGAGTGTGGGACACTAGGAAGCCGCAATTGCTCAAAGTTGTATCTCTAGTCTACAATAGTGGAAAATCCTCTAAGTGGGTTGCTTAGAGGCGAGACGTACACCGGATTGGGTGGAACTCGTTACATCGGTTTGCAAGCTTCTCTTCCTTACTCTTTTACTTTCATACATTGCATATTTGTTGATTGGTATTGTTTGGTTGAGAAGAACATACTTGAACTTGCTTAATTTGCTATACCTTAGACATTGCACACCAAGTGTTTGCTAAATTGCCTCAGCAATATTTACCTCTTGTAGTGCATTGCATATCATTGTTACTTGCTTTCACTTGCATAATCTCATAAACTTGGTTATAGAAATCAATTTTAAAGGTATTCCAAGCAAAAGTTTTATAACTCAATTCACCCCCCCTCTTGAGTATTGAGGCCACTTGAACAACAGGGGGAATTAAAAATTCCCACCCAGCCGTTGTCCCCCACTTCACTCTGAGTGGAGGCCTGAGCTGGCATTCCACTCAGAAGTGGAAGCCTGAGCTGGCCTTCGACTCAAACCAGCCTATAAATAGGCAAGGGGGAGGGCAGCTGAAAGGCGGCATTGGGAGGAAGGGAAAACTCTGCCCAAACAAACCTCTGTTCTCTCTCTCTCTCACGCCAAGTCTTCTCTCCCTCTCACTTCACTTCACTCACCCCTCACCTTTCAAACTCTCTTTACCCCAATATCCTTTACACTCTCACTCAACAGCACTCCTTCCAGCTCCCTTTTCCCTCTCAGACTTGCAATTCTTGTCTCAATCGTTCTTCTCTGCTCAAATTTCATCCGGTAAGCCTCTTTCCACTCGGATTCTCACTGTTTCACTCGGTTTCCCTTATTTTCACTCAGCTTTTCACTACTCTCACTCATATTGTCACTATTTCACTCGGTTTTCCCTTATTTTCACTCAGATTTTCACTGTTTCACTCAGATTTTCACTGTTTCACTCAGATCTTCACTGTTTCACTCAGATCTTCACTGTTTCACTCAGATTTTCACTGTTTTACTCAGATTTTCACTGTTTCACTCATATTGTCACTGTTTCACTCGGTTCTTCCTTATTTTCACTCATATTGTCACTGTTTCACTCGGTTTTCTCTGTTTCACTCAGATTTTCACTGTTTCACTTGGTTTTCTCTGTTTTCACTCGGATTTTCATAGTTTCACTCGGTTTTCTTATTTTTCACTCGGTTTTCTTATTTTTCACTCAGTTTTCTTATTCTTCACTCGGTTTTCTTCATTTTTTGTACTCGTTTTCCTCTCCCACTCAGTTTTTTTTTTATTTTTCTTAATCAGTGTCGTACGGTAAATACTTCCATCTACACAGCCTTTATAGGATCCGTGCACGTGCGAAGCACTTCGCCTTGTATGGATTCTTCGCTAGAATGATGCCCATTAATATCTTCCTAATCTATTCCTAAAAAAAAAACATTTTTAAGAACTACGTGACCCTGATTTCTCGAAAGCTCGAGAATACGTAGGAGCGGGAAACAGTTCCTGTCGGGCCCATCTTTCTTTATTTAATTTTTTAGAGTTTCCTTTTTGTCTTGCTATCAAAAGGAGGAGCGAGATTAATTTGGACGAGACGTCCTGTTAATCTCATGTTTGTAATATCTCTTTAAAAAGGAGGAGCGAGGTTAATTTGGATGAGACATCCTGTTAATCTCATATTTTTTTTTATATCTCTTTAAAAAGGCGGAGCGAGATTAATTTGGACGAGATGTCCTGTTAATCTCATGTAAATATTTTGCGTTGATCTTTGTTTATTTTTTTGTTTATTTTGTCGTTCCATACATTTTTCTTTTTATGAAGAAGTTAAAATAATTATTGGGTTAATTATAATGCGCGCTATCAAATTGAGGTAACCGTTTTTATAACGGACAGTCGTGAGGTGCTAATACCTTCCTCACCTGTAATCAGACTCCCGAATCATGGAATCTCATTTTTATAACCAGTGCTTTAACAAAAGGTTTTTCCACTATTTTATCCTAAAAAATATTGGTGGCGACTCCCTGTTTATTATTTAAAACCGTTTCGAGGGTCGGCCGCGCCGTCGCGATCCCGGTCGCGACAGATGGCGACTCCACTGGGGAACCTAGAGAGTCAAGCCAGTCAATTTGATAGCGCATGTTTTAATTTGCATATTAATTATTTAACTTCTTCCTTTATTTTATTCCCTTGTCAATGTTTAGTTTCTGTTTTGTTTGTATTCAATTATTTATGTTCTGTAAATATCTGTGTGATCATTGAACCCTAGGGTAGTCGACTTTATTTTGTTGCTCTGTGTTTGTTCTATGTACAGGGTGAGTAAGGTACGGGTATTGAATGCCTCTTTCACACACTACACTCACAATTCGCACACACTTTCGAGTGGGACCCTATACCCGGGCCCAAATAAAACTTAAGAATAGGGGAGGTTGATAGCGGAGCCATTTGGGATGTACTTCCTGTCTGGTTACCGTGAGAATCTCAGCTAGAGTTCGACTTATTCATGGTGCCCACACTTAGTATACTTCCTACTATTTGTGGTCAACATCATGAGTAGGATCTTGGCTCTAGTGACCTTTAGAAGTTTTAGAACAAGCCACCTAATGCGAGATATCACTGTTAGACAAACCTTAGAGCCATTAGGAGACCTCCAGAAAAAAACCCACTTTAAGGCACAAAGGGGCAAACTTTACTTCTACCTTTTCTCATTCTCACTTTTCCTTCTGATCCAAAATAGAGGACAACTTGACCATTTAGTGGATTACTTTTTTCAAAAAAATGACATACTTTTAACTAGTGATCCTTTAATGGGCAAATAGTTCTTTCTCTTTGTGTACAAGTCTTTGGGCCTTGAGTTACAGATCTTTTGAATCATAGAAAATACATATAAAAAGAAAAGAAATCAAAAGAAAAATCAATTTTCTTTGTATTGTCGATGATCAGAAAATCCGTAGTTCACATGACCTTTGATTTGACATAAGTTTTAGCAAATTGTAACCCCCCCTAAATACAAAGATGTTTTCAAGAAAATTACTAGGGGAGTATCGATTTGCAAAGCACGTCAATTCCCAATGGCTCTTTCTCTCCTTTCTTTCTATTCTCACCGGAGGCTATTTAGAGCTTAACGAATACCCTTGACCAAGATGTGGAAATTAATGTGGGATCAAACCTTTAAGAGACGGATCATGGTTCCCCGAGCTAGAAATAGCTAAATTTGAGACTCTTATTGCATTTCAGAATGAAGGATTTTTCTGTCTTCACAACTATCTCGTATTAATTTCCATGTCTACTATACTTAGTAATTTTGAACGATACGTTCTAAGGAATGGTTAAAGGATGTTTGTCAGGGTCTGTGATTACTTCCCACGATATCCTCTTTCCTTCTGTTTCCACCTGACATTTCTTTTTCTTCTTTCACTCGACACCCGACACCTTTGTTAGACTTTCAAAGGAGACTCATGGCTGAAAGAGAGCAAGAAATTGAAAACCTCAGAAACGAAGTTAACCAGCTAAGGAAGCAAATGGCGGAGATGGCCAGACTTTTAGAGAAGAAGATCATAGAAGAGGAACCTTCTGCGGGTGTCAAGAATGATCAACATTTGCCAACCACCCCACTCCACCTTCCTGGATTGACAAAAGACCAAATTCCCCTATTCCATAATCAACAAAAGGATCATGATGTACAAATGATGAATCCCCATATTTCACAGTCCTCCCAGTCGCCTGGGGCTCCTATCACAAGAATGTCTGCATCGGGAGATAAGGGGAAGAGAAAAGGGGATGCTAATTCCACTGCCCGTAACCAAAAAAGGGCCCAACCTAGATCAATAACACATACTTCCTTTCTACCTGCCAATCTCCCTGTACCTTACATGGCCAACACCACCCCTAACCAGGGCTCTAATTTTTTCCCATTTCAACTCTACTTTCGTCCGTATATCCCTCAAATACCTTCCCATTCTCATTTGCCTGCTATTAGGTCTACCCTTCCACAACTCTATCATCCCCCACTAGTACAAACTCAGCCACTTAATCCAGACCAAAGCACAATAAAACCCATCAATAATCGAACACCAGCCCGGTTCGACCCCATTCCCATAACCTACACAGAACTTCTACCTCACCTTTTTCGTAATTCCCTTGCAGTACCTTGCCCACTAAAACCAGTGGTTCCTCCTTACCCCAAAGGCTATAATCCCAATGCCCGATGTGATTACCATGCTGGAGCCTCGGGGCACTCTACTGAGGACTGTCATACCTTGAAATTCAAAGTAAGGGATCTGATTAAAGCTAAGTGGCTAGATTTCCAGGAAGGGAGTCCCAATATAATTATAAACCCCAGGTCTTACCATGAGAGCTCTGGGGTCAGTGTGATAAAGAGGGACTAGGGGTGTAAAGAGGATGCATGCAAGATTTTGTGAATCACACGCCAACTGGAGAGGTTCATGACCAAGAGACCACTTAGTTCCTTATGACTTTAAACTTCTGTTTCAACCCAAACGCTATGCCTAAGGCTTTGGGATATTGTTATGTAATAAGGGCAAAGACATGTTTTTATCATTTTAAGTTTCTCAATAAATATGTGTCAAATTTCAAAATGCCTTTTCTTACTTTCCTTATTACCACCTTGAATCCTTTTCCCTTTATCTACTTCTTTTTCTAATTTTACCATGAAAAAAACAAAAAATACAGGACTAAAAATGATCCTTTTGAGAACAATGAGATCATGATTCCATTTCATAACTTTGACCACCCAGTTGATTACGCTGACGAAAAGGGTAGCAAAAACGAAAGTTCCTTGGCCGAATTGTGTAGGATGTTTGGATAAGAGTCGCCTAGTTCTACCCAAAGGCAAGGTCAGCACACAGGATGAAGAAGATTCACAAACAACTGAAGACGTTACAAGCTCAAAACTAAGATAGTGCCAGATTCCATAAATGGCGTATCCACCCTTCAAAGAAATGTTAGCATTGATCAACGTGGATGGTCAAGAAATACTCTAAAAAAAAAAAACAAAAAAAAAACACAAGAAAAAAAAACAAAAATTATATAAAAAGTCAAGGTTGGTGCCTTACGTAAATACCAATTAAGGCGAGCTGATTCATGGATCAAATTATCACTTTTCCATATGGGGGTATAAATGTTATCAAGCTAAGAACACAGCAGAAACAATGTTTCATCTGTGTCGCAATATAACTATTCCCACACCAGTGTAACCAAGGGATTGGTCTACTGTGATACCATTAATATCATATTTTCTTTACCACATTGGTTAGGGGATAAAATAGCTAGACCATAACAAAGGTACCAAAGGGGTCATTCAAAAAAAAAAGAAAAAAAAAGAAAAAAAAAAGAAAAAAACAAAAAAAAATACAAAAAGAAAAAAAACAAAAAAATAGATGAAAAATGAACAAGGAAATAAAGACTCAAAACGAGCCCCCTCATTGGTACTGAAAAGGGCACGCCTTTGTTTCTTTGGATACATGATGTTAAGGGCAAATTTTTTCATCTGAAATAACATCTACTCCCCCACAGGATGAGATCAAATTGAGAAAGATCAAATGAGCTCATTGGCAATCAGTTTAAACCTTTGTTGTGAGGGACACAACCTAAAAAAAAAGGAAAAAAGAAAAAAAGAGAGACGTCACATGGAGAGAGAAGCTCGCTAGGCTGAAAACCTGGAAGGGCAGCCTAGGCAAAAGTTAGAGCGACCTGGTAAGCTGAAAACCTGAATAGGTGGCTTAGGCAATCAATTGGGATCAAGATTTTGGCCAAGTAATCGTAGTCCGACTACCTTTTCTGAAGCAGAGTCAAGTGGTGAATTCAGAGTCATGATATGGGATTAAGATATGCTTTGTTCTCAACAGTTCACTGGAAGATCTGTAAAATCGTTCCCACTCTACCCAATTATTAATATTTCCCATACATCTTCACTTGCTTTTTGATTTCCCTTTTTCCACACTTACTCGACTTGTAAATACAATCTCACCTATTTTTGACATGTATTTATTGTGATTTTCCATGATTTGATAAGACATATGTTCTCCCTTAATATATAAAAATGAGAAGGTAATGAAAATTTAGAGTCATGAGAACAAGATGTTCCTGTTACTTGATCTCGCCTCAAGCAATCATTATGAAGACTGGGCCTGACACGTTTCCAAAGCTAGGGTTGCTTCATCTGCTCTGTTTCAGTCATGAGTCACTTCGGATCTCTAAGGATTGTGTTTTTGCGGTAAGTCTTTTCAAGTTCCAATTTGTTTTGCACCGCTAACCTTTCTTGCAGGATGTTGTAATAAGTAGATGTGTCAAGCTTCAACCGCCAAAACTGGCATTTTCCAGGTGTATGTCCATCAGTCTCCGAAGCTCACTCTTGCCTTTACTCATTGAAGTAGGTCATCCATGAGTTTCTTCTTGTAACCCACCCAAATCATTGGACAAAACACCCTTCTATGGCCAAACATGACACCTTTCTGAGTTTCCATTTTGCTTTGAGATTTCCATGAAGTCCATCAATACCTTGTAGTCGAAGCCGACGTCCTCTCAAGGTTTCTGTCTTGTTCATGAGGCATGTTAGGGGTCACATCTCCAAGAGATCAACTTGGTATATTCTAGAACCTGGTTAATTTGGACGGGACGCCCTATTAACCCCCGAATCTTTCAAACCTGGGACTTTACCTCCCAAGTCTGTCATTCCTCACCTCCGAATCTTTTGTTGGCCAAGGGGTAGTGTCCTGAAGGTTTGAACTAAGGCATCCCCCTAGATTTCATCTGTCCTGGCCAAGGAGTAGTTTTCCCTAGGACTCTTTCAATCTTGTCAAACTGGGACATACCCCAGGACTTCTCTCTTTCAGATCAGGGGTAGTACACCTGAAAACTTCCAATCTTTCCAAAATTAGGGCATCTCCCCACGTCTCTATTCTCTTTCTGTCAAGGAGAAGCACCCCTAATTCCTTCAGGCCAATTTTCCGAACATGGGCAACACCCTAGGTCTCCCTTCTTTCAGCCAAGGGGCAGTTCTCCAAAAATCCTTTCAATCATACTCTAACTAGGGCATCTCCCCAGGTTTCTCTTCCCTAAGAGACAATACCCTGAACTCCCAAGCAACCCAAAACTGGGGCATCCCCCAGATTTCTCTTCTCCGGTGGACCCACTATCATCTCTAAAAGGAAAATAGACTGAGGATTCCTCCTGAAAAAAAAACACCAAATGGACTCAAAAAAAAAAATAGAATTACCTTTCCGACAGAACCACAGAGATCAAAGGCCACGCATTCCTTTCCCAAGAGGAAAACACTTTCCCCAGTGAAGTTACTCTCATTAAAATGTCCTAAACCGAGACATCCATTAGATTTTTTTTCCTCCAATGGGCCTGCCATCCATTCCTCAATGGAACCATAATCGCCAAAGCCAGCGCCTTTCAAGGTTTCTTCTTCCATCAGGTGCCTTCAAAGTCTCATCCTTAACTGTTAAAGTCGCTATCTCTCAATTTCTTCCCCAAGTAGAACTACACTTCCCAGACAAATTAAGCTGGGGCATCTCCCTAGATTCCCCCAATGCTGGTCAGATCATTTCAAACTGGGGCATCTTCCCCAGGTTGTTATCTTTTGTCAACCCAAGGGCAGTACCCCATGCTTCCGGGAAGTTTGAGCTGGACATCACCCCGAGCCTTTAGGACCAGTGAGTTAATTTGGACGAGACGTCCTGTTAGCTCCCCCCAATCTTTGTATTTTCTGTCAATTGAGAGTTAACCCCATCCTTTACCTTCTAGCCGCCTATCAAGGCATCCTTTACCTTTCCAGCCGCCTATCAAGGCATCCTTTACCTTTCCAGTCGCCTATCGAGGCACCCTTTATCTTCAAGTCGCCTATCAAGGCATCCTTTATCTTCCAGCCGCCTATCAAGGCATCCTTTATCTTTCCAGCCACCTATCGAGGCATCCTTTATCTTCCAGCCGCCTATCAAGGCATCCTTTACCTTTCCAGCCGCCTATCAAGGCATCCTTTATCTTTCCAGTCGCCTATCGAGGCATCTTTTATCTTCCAGCCGCCTATCAAGGCATCCTTTACCTTTCCAGTCGCCTATCGAGGCATCCTTTATCTTCCAGCCGCCTATCAAGGTATCCTTTACCTTTCCAGTCGCCTATCGAGGCATCCTTTATCTTTCCAGCCGCCTATCAAGGCATCCTTTATCTTTTCAGCCGTCTATCGAGGCATCCTTTATCTTCCAGCCGCCTATCAAGGCATCCTTTACCTTTCCAGCCGCCTATCAAGGCATCCTTTATCTTTCCAGTCGCCTATCGAGGCATCTTTTATCTTCCAACCGCCTATCAAGGCATCCTTTACCTTTCCAGTCGCCTATCGAGGCATCCTTTATCTTCCAGCCGCCTATCAAGGCATCCTTTACCTTTCCAGTCGCCTATCAAGGCATCCTTTATCTTTCCAGCCGCCTATCAAGGCATTCTTTATCTTTCCAGCCGCCTATCAAGGCATCCTTTATCTTTTCAGTCGCCTATCGAGGCATCCTTTATCTTCCAGCCGCCTATCAAGGCATCCTTTACCTTTCCAGCCGCCTATCAAGGCATCCTTTATCTTTCCAGTCGCCTATCGAGGCATCTTTTATCTTCCAGCCGCCTATCAAGGCATCCTTTACCTTTCCAGTCGCCTATCGAGGCATCCTTTATCTTCCAGCCGCCTATCAAGGTATCCTTTACCTTTCCAGTCGCCTATCAAGGCATCCTTTATCTTCCAGCCGCCTATCAAGGCATCCTTTACCTTTCCAGTCACCTATCAAGGCATCCTTTATCTTTCCAGCCGCATATCAAGGCATCCTTTATCTTTCCAGCCGCCTATCAAGGCATCCTTTATCTTTTCAGCCGCCTATCGAGGCATCCTTTATCTTCCAGCCGCTTATCAAGGCATCCTTTACCTTTCCAGCCACCTATCAAGGCATCCTTTATCTTTCCAGTCGCCTATCGAGGCATCCTTTATCTTCCAGCTGCCTATCAAGGCATCCTTTATCTTTCCAGCCGCCTATCAAGGCATCCTTTATCTTTCCAGCCGCCTATCGAGGCATCCTTTATCTTCCAGCCGCCTATCAAGGAACCCTTTACCTTTCCAGTCGCCTATCAAAGCATCCTTTATCTTCCAGTCGCCTATCAAGGCATCCGTTATCTTTCAGCCGCCTATCATGGCATCCTTTTCTTTCCAACCGCCTATCAAGGCATCCTTTATTTCCCAGCCACCTATCGAGGTACCCTTTACTTTTTAGTCGCCCACGAGGGCAACCTTTACTTTCCAGTCTACTGGGGGTCAATCCTGATCTCATTACCTCCTGTTAACTAAAAGACAATTTTTCCCTGTCCACAAAAAAAAAAGAAGAAGAAGAAGAAGAAGAGAAGAAGAGAAACAGAAGTGGAGAATGCTCGTTTTAAGAAAAAGAGGTCACACAGATTCGTGATTGCCCATACCATCAGTTGCCATATCGATCAAGAGGTCCCACTTGGCCCCCTACATCGGTGTTCATATCTTTACTTCCTTTTCACTTCAAAAACACAGAAGCTTCGTGTTTCTTTTGTGAAAAAGAAGTAAAGAGGGGCATCTGTGAACACCTCTTTTGGTCCGGTCCAAGTGGAATGAATATTTTTTATACTGAATTCCAATTCAGAGTGGTCAAATTCGAGTAGAATGGCTCCAGAATAATCAGAACCGAGCAAAATAACTCAGAATGAAGCTTTTCCAAGTGAAATATAGCCCTGTTGGAGGCAAATCCGATTGGAATGACTAAAAATGATCACATATGAACAAGATGACTCAGGTTAAGGCATTTCCGAGTGAAATACAGCCCTGGTAGAGATAAATCCGAGTGAAAAACTCAAAAAATGGTCAAATCTGAGTCAAAATGAAGCATTTCCGAGTGGAATGACTCAAAAATGATGAAATCCGAGTGGAATCACTCAGAATGAGTCATTTCCGAGTGAAATGCTCCCTGTTGAAGTTGAATCCGAGTGGATAACTTCCCTGCCAAGCCAGTCCGAGTGGATTATGCCCATTTTCAAGAGAAGTCCGAATGAAATGACTCAGGATGAGTCAATTCCGAGTGAAATGCTTCCTTATCGAAGGTGAATCCGAGTGGAAGGCTCTCTGTCAAGCCATTCCGAGTGCAAATGGCCAAAAATCCAATTTCCGAGTGCAAAAAAGGAAGGATCCGAGTAAATCCTTCAAGCGTTGAAGTTTCTGTGTCACTTTTGAAGAAATTCCGAGTGAATAATCCCGGCTGAAGGAATTCCGAGTGTTGTTCTTCAGTCAGAACCAACTGAAGCATTTTAGTCAACACCGAGTGAGTACTCCCACTCAAACCCGAGCCAATTTCCAATCGGTTTCGGAGTGAGACTTCAGTCAGTCAGCCACCTTTCCCGAGTCCTTTTTGGCCAATCAATTCTTCTCATCCCGAGTCCACTTCCACCAATTTCCGAGCCATGATTAAATCTCTTCCGAGCCATTTCAATCGGTTCCGAACTTCACTCATCTGAGTCCTCCTTTACCCATTTCTGAGCCATTTCAATCGGTTCCGAGTCCTCCTTTACACTCAACCTCTGAGTCCTCCTTCAAACCTTTCCCGAACCCATTTCCATCAATTTCCAGTCAGAACCGACTGGTAATTCAGTCAGTTTGCTTCTTCAAACCTTTCCCGAGCCCATTTCCATCAACTTCCAGTCAGAAACGACTGGCAATTCAGTCAGTTTGCTTCTTCAAACAAGATCCGAGTCAATTTCAAGTCGTTCTCCTCAATTTTCAATCGGTTCTGAGGCTTTTTCACTCGTTTCCGATTGAATGTCTCACAGCAACCACAAACCGAGTAAAACCACTCGGAAAGGAGTATTCTCACTCGGCCTTCTATGGGGAATGCCTCATTCCACTCGGAATTGACTCCCAGTGTAGATGAATACTGATTGGGAGGTTGATCCGAGCCGTTATCACTCGGATTTCACCATTCTAACTCGGATTTCAATATCCTCACTCGGAATTCCACTATCCTCACTCGGAATTCCACCATTTTCATTCGGAATTCTTCCATTCTCACTCGGATTCCCACCAGGTCCCCCTGTTAGACCGTGCTGACTTGGATTCCACCACCCAAGTGGATCCAGGAATCCTGGGTGTGGCAGACAAGTGGCAAACAGGGGTGGAAGTGGGGGGAATTAAAAATTCCCACCCAGCCGTTGTCCCCAACTCACTCTGAGTGGAGGCCTGAGCTGGCATTCCACTCGGAAGTGGAAGCCTGAGCTGGCCTTCCACTCAAACCAGCCTATAAATAGGCAAGGGGGAGGGCAGCTGAAAGGGGGCATTGGGAGGAAGGGAAAACTCTGCCCAAACAAACCTCTGTTCTCTCTCTCTCTCACGCCAAGTCTTCTCTCCCTCTCACTTCACTTCACTCACCCCTCACCTTTCAAACTCTCTTTACCCCAATATCCTTTACACTCTCACTCAACAGCACTCCTTCCAGCTCCCTTTTCCCTCTCGGACTTGCAATTCTTGTCCCAATCGTTCTTCTCTGCTCAAATTTCATCCGGTAAGCCTCTTTCCACTCGGATTCTCACTGTTTCACTCGGTTTCCCTTATTTTCACTCAGCTTTTCACTACTCTCACTCATATTGTCACTGTTTCACTCGGTTTTCCCTTATTTTCACTCAGATTTTCACTGTTTCACTCAGATTTTCACTGTTTCACTCAGATCTTCACTGTTTCACTCAGATCTTCACTGTTTCACTCAGATTTTCACTGTTTTACTCAGATTTTCACTGTTTCACTCATATTGTCACTGTTTCACTCGGTTCTCCCTTATTTTCACTCATATTGTCACTGTTTCACTCGGTTTTCTCTGTTTCACTCAGATTTTCACTGTTTCACTCGGTTTTCTCTGTTTTCACTCGGATTTTCATAGTTTCACTCGGTTTTCTTATTTTTCACTCGGTTTTCTTATTTTTCACTCAGTTTTCTTATTCTTCACTCGGATTTCTTCATTTTTTGCACTCGTTTTCCTCTCCCACTCAGTTTTTTTTTATTTTTCTTAATCAGTGTCGTACGGTAAATACTTCCGTCTACACAGCCTTTATAGGATCCGTGCACGTGCGAAGCACTTCGCCTTGTATGGATTCTTCGCTAGAATGATGCCCATCAATATCTTCCTAATCTATTCCTAAAAAAAACATTTTTAAGAACTACGTGACCCTGATTTCTCGAAAGCTCGAGAATACGTAGGAGCGGGAAACAGTTCCTGTCGGGCCCATCTTTCTTTATTTAATTTTTTAGAGTTTCCTTTTTGTCTTGCTATCAAAAGGAGGAGCGAGATTAATTTGGACGAGACGTCCTGTTAATCTCATGTTTGTAATATCTCTTTAAAAAGGAGGAGCGAGGTTAATTTGGACGAGACGTCCTGTTAATCTCATATTTTTTTTATATCTCTTTAAAAAGGTGGAGCGAGATTAATTTGGACGAGACGTCCTATTAATCTCATGTAAATATTTTGCGTTGATCTTTGTTTATTTTTTTGTTTATTTTGTCGTTCCGTACATTTTTCTTTTTATGAAGAAGTTAAAATAATTATTGGGTTAATTATAATGCTCGCTATCAAATTGAGGTAACCGTTTTTATAAGGACAGTCGTGAGGTGCTAATACCTTCCTCACCTGTAATCAGACTCCCGAATCATGGAATCTCATTTTTATAACCAGTGCTTTAACAAAAGGTTTTTCCACTATTTTATCCTAAAAAATATTGGTGGCGACTCCCTATTTATTATTTAAAACCGTTTCGAGGGTCGGCCGCGCCGTCGCGATCCCTGTCGCGACATAAGCCCAAGAGCACTCATATGCATCCAAGTTGCATAATTAGCAAAGATGAGCCTCGTACATCAGTGGATTAAACTTTGTACAAAGGAATGATTAGTTCACTTTTGTACTTAACATCCAACAAACTTGATATAATGTTTAGTGTCTATATATGTGCAAGATATCAATCAGACCCCAAGGAATCACATCTGTCTATAGTGAAGAGGATTCTAAGATATCTTATAGGCATCACTAACCTTGGATTGTTCTATAAAAGGACAGATTTATTTTCTTTGTTTGGTTATTATGATATAGATCTTATAGGAGATAGAGTGGACAAAAAAAGCAGAAGTGGAGGATGCCACTTTCTAGGCCGAAGTCTGATCTCCTGGGGAAGCCAAAAGCAAAACTTAATTGCTCTTTCAACAGTAGAGGCTGAGTACATGTCTCAGCGAGTTGTTGTTCTCAACTTCTTTGGATAAAATATGAATTTGAAGATTACTTCATCAAGGAAGAAGAGATTCCAGTGTTCTGTGATAACACATGCACGATCAATTTGTCCAAGAATCTCATTTAGCATCCAAAGCCAAGCACAATAAGGTGAAATATCACTTCATCAGAGATTATGTGTGTAACATCCCAAATTTTATAAAAATAATTAAATAGAAGGGATAAATAGTAAATAATTATAAATGGATTAATGAGTGTCCCAAAAATATTGGAATAATTAAATTGGGATTTATTATGGATATTTATAATTTATTGAGACTATATGAGATAAAATTATACCCGGTTACAATATGGGTGTCGGACCAAGTATCTCCGATTGAGATGTCGTTGGTCAGGGCTATTAAGGATATAATTTATTGGGAATCTGAATCTATATTCGGAATAATTTTTGGATTAAGTATTGAGCCCGAACTGAGATCCTGTTTGTTATAAAACGAAAAGCTTTAATGAGAGGGGTGTATTTTAATTTCTTCTCTTCTCCTTTTTCACCATTTCTTTGTTGGCTTTTCTCCCTCTCTCCAATCTACGTTGCTTTTATTCTTCTCCTCCCTTCTTCTTCACCCAAAACCATTCACCTCTCCCCCTCCACCTTCCTTACAAAACTCAACTTCCAATCCAAGATTCATGATGGATTAATGGACATAGAAGCAAGCTTGGCATTCTTCTTCTTCCCTCTCCCTCATTTTTGTTTTGGAGTTGAGCTTAAAGATAAGGTAAGGTTTTGAACCACTCTCCTTTCATTTGTGGTTGTTATGGTGTTTAAGTTTAAAATGGTGACATTAGACTTCATGGGTAATAAAGAGGATGGTGGAAACCCTAAGCTTAAATGATTTAAAATGTGATTTTGATGATGGTTAGTGTTGAATGAGAATGAAGGCTTATCGAGTTTATGATGCTTTGAGGAAATGATGAAAGTTAATTATTGGAAGGTTTTAGAGAAAACCCTAAGTTTAGGAATTTGGGGCTTTTAGCCAAATTGATGGGTATTAATGATTTATGCTTTAGAATGAGTTTTGGGAAGATTAGAATTGATTATTGATAGATAAGGATATGAAAAAAGATTTTTAGAAGTAAACCCATGAGAAAATTATGGTAGGTATTGTTAAAAATAATGGTTATTGGATTTTGATGGGATCCTAATCTTGAGATTTGGGACTATATATGTTGTGGTTAGAAGGTTGAGTTGAGAATGAATATGTGTGTTTAAAGTGGGTTGTTGTTGCTTATGATGATGATGATAATGGTAAATGACCAATAGTGATAGATTAAGGAAATGAAATGAGATTGTGACTTAATGAGGCCTTAGACCATGATAGGGTGCTAATTGAACTTGTTGATTAACGATGGATTAAGTGTGTCTAAGATAGAACATGTTGAACTCTAAGTGGCATTTGAATGATTGATATAAGATGAAATGCATCTTAGGTGATGGAAGGATGTGGTGATATTGTTATTGGGTTTGGTTAGCCTTTAAGATCTAGAGAACCTTGGTTTTGGGAAAAGAATTCCCAAAGCCTAACACAATGGCATAAATTGGTGTTTTGACAAGTTTACAACTTGTTCACAAGCCTTACAAAATGTAAATCACTATTTAGAATTTATGAGGAATGCCTTGAGATGGTTTATTGTTTGTATAAATGCATATGTATGCAATATGTAGATTGTGTTCCGAATTATGTGGCTGAGCATTCAGAGCGTGCATTTGGTTGTGGCTCTTCCCTCAAGGTAGGAGAGGAGTTAACATTCAAATTGCATGAGTTATATAATTGATGATTATTGTATGTCATGATACTCATGCTTGCCTTGCCATGTTTATAGTAAAATGATGTGAATGGTAAATTGTTGGCTATTGGTGATAATATATGTGTATATAAGTTGATGAATATTATACTCGGTAATGATGGATTCTTGAGAATGATATATATGTATATATGAATTGATGATGAATGTTTAGTGCCCTTTAATGGAAGTAACGCACCGTTGATGAATAACCCATGAGGGGTTGAAATATGCATACACCATGCAAATTTAGAATTCCATGTAATTTCGATGAATGAATATTGGAAATGAGAGGCTAAGGCCAATAGATGACATTAATATTTATATTGATAGGGAAATTGCTCAAAATGTGAAACTAGGTGTTGACATTAATGCATAATTGAGGAACTAATAGATCTAAATAGAGTTTTATGAGGATTGAATGGCGTGGGATAGTTCTAATAGCTTCCATGTATAGTTTATGACTTGTAGGAGTTGAAGTGGGCCAATTCTAATGAGAATAGGCCATTGAGTTGCATAAAAGTGTCTCAAAATGAGTAAAACGCATTCATGCGCATAAGTCACTCATTTTAAAGGATTTTTGAGTGAGGCCGGTGGCCATGCATCACAGATGGTGTAAATTAGTTGGTGTCAAAATTTGGTAGTATTTGGAGTTGATATAAAAGAGTTAGAGGGGTTTGAAGTCCAAAACTATGCATTTTCTGCATAATTTTTGTAGTTTGATAGGCCGTAATCGATTAGATTATCAGTCTAATTGATTATGAGGATTCTGTTCCTATAGTAATCGATTGGCTTGATCGATTACAAACCTGTATGCAGCCCACTAATCGATTGTGTTCGAGGGTGTAATCGATTAGAGACCAAACAGAATCAATGTAATCGATTGTGTTCAAGGGTGAAATCAACTATGTACTAAGACAGAAACAAGGTAATCAATTACCCTAGTCTCATAAACGATTATGCACAACAGTTGATACATTATACCACCTACTAAAGCAGTGTAATCGATTAGCTCCTACCCCATAATCGATTATCACTAGCTAAATTGATTAAATCAGCTTAGGATTTGCATTTTTACTTCTTTTGAGTACTTATCTTGTACTTCTTGGACATTTAGGCCTACTTGATAATTAAATAGGGTATTCTAAAACCTTCTTCCAATCCCATGCATACTTTTGGAATAATTATGAGTGAATTCACTAGGGGTATATGTGTGGTTTATCTTAGTGGTGTTGGGGAATGGCTTAAGGCCTTGGCAAGGTAAGTGTATGCCTATGCTATGTTATGAAAACATGTATGCTTCCCCTCTATTGATATATTATGAATCTTGATGAAAAGTAAATAATGTGGTTGTATGACATACCTTGATTGACAATGGAACTAATAAGGGGACAATTGAATGGCAATGAGTTATTATAACTTAATGAATTTTGAAAAAGTGTCAACAATGATTATTATTATTGTTATGCCATTGTGTTTGATGCAAGTGAAATCTTGTATATGTAACTTGAATTGTATTGGCTAGCATGTGATGCTATGAACTTGAAACGTATTTGTTAACATGCCTTGTTGAATTCCATGCGTGGATTAATGTGAGAATGATATTTTGGCTATTGAGATGTCAAGTATATGAATAATATGCCTTGAGGGGTTTGTAAATGATTGTATGGATTTGATTACAAATGTCAAATTAAAATATATCCCTATGTGAGAGGGTAAGATATCGTTACGAGGTTGATTGGCATATGCATTATTGCATTTTACATTCATGCCATGACATAATATTGAATATGTGGTTGCGACCACAATGATGAAAGATCCTACAGGATTCTATAAAGGGAGTACCCCTTGCGAGGCGGGAAACCATTATGAAATGATTGATATGTGGTTGCGATCACAATGAGACATCCTGCAGGATTGTATGATGATAAGCCAGTGGTTGCGATCACTTGGTATTTGAAATGAAAAGGGCTTGTGAGTTCCTATGATATTCTGTGGTTGCGATCACGAGGAAAGAGTACCCCTCACGAGGCAGGAAACCAATATGATGATGATTATAAGTGGTTGCGATCACTTGAGATACCATGTGCGCATGGGTGATCGAAATGGATCTATTGCATATGCATTAAATAGTTCACATATGCATTAGCCATAGGTGCATGGCATTTGAGATGGGATGACCACGAGAGATGAGAAACCCCTTGCGAGGAGGAATTGAGTAAAGATTTAATGAATTGATGATGATAATTTGTGAATGCCCTTATTGATAAATGGCAATGTGATTGTGTATATGCTTGTGCTTGCTTATGTTGTGAACTGTGTTTCATAAGGCTTGTATGCCTATTATATCAATGTGATGATGATTGAATGATGAGTTGATGATTTATAGCAAAGCACACACGATGAATGAATGCATGTACACTTAATCACAATATATGTATATTCATTATTTTGAATGTATAACTCAACTTCCAATGCAAGATTCATGATGGATTAATGGACATAGAAGCAAGCTTGGCCTTCTTCTTCTTCCCTCTCCCTCATTTTTGTTTTGGAGTTGAGCTTAAAGATGAGGTAAGGTTTTGAACCACTCTCCTTTCATTTGTGGTTGTTATGGTGTTTAAGTTTAAAATGGTGACATTAGACTTCATGGGTAATAAAGAGGATGGTTGATAAGTGCTTATTTTATAATTAAATTCATGACTCAATCGGACCCATTTTTTGGATAACTTAACTAAATTGATAAATAATTGAGCATGATTTTGATTATAAATAATGTGTTAAGTAAAGAAGCTTGAATTGCAAAAATCAGTTAAGAAGTTGTCAAAAGCCTTGAAGAAACAAAGAAGCACCAGAACATCAAAGCAAGGACGCTTGAGCGTGGTACACTGCACGCTTAAGCGTGGAAGAAACAAAAATCCTACGCTGCCCATGCGCTCAAGCGAAATTGAAGAACACATCAATAGCCTCTCACGCTTGAGCGTGAGCCCGAGCTCGCTTAAGCGTGACCTTATGCATGACTGGCGCTTGAGCGTGGCTATATGTAGCTCAAGCATGACCCTGGGCATGGATTGAAGGAAAGCAAGTAGCATCAGACCCCTTCCACGCTTGAGCGTGAGAAGGGGACACTCAAGCGTGAATACGAGAGCGCTTGAGCGAGGCTGAGCATGGCTTGAGCGTGAATTAAACATTCTGCACCATAAGTAAGCCACGCTTGAGCGAGGCTGAAAGGAATCAAGCGTGAATCAAGCGTGGAAACTAGTATACTGAATTGGAAGGCCACACTTAAGCGTGGTTAAGTCAGCTTGAGCGTAAGACTATCACTAAGCATCAGAACCTTTCACGCTTGAGCGTGACAATCAAGCTCAAGCGTGACTCATGTAGTATGGGATTTCTAATTTAATATTCACCAATGGTGCGATGCCAACTCAACCATTTTCTTGTGTTTCTACATGTCTCTGAATATTCCTTCATGGGGTTTATGCAAGTGGCAAAGGGAGCTAAACCAGAACCCCTATAAATCAAGCAGAAAACAAGACATGAGGCATCAGATTCATCCCTGTAATTCCCTGTACTTCCCTCACAATCAAACCTTTTCCATTATTTTCTGTATTCATATTTTGAAGGTGAAAATGCAAAGCATGAGTAACTAAACTCCCTTATAGGATTGGCTGTAATCCATTCAACACTGAAGTAATGCTGTTGTAAGTTTTTATTTAGTAATGAGATTTGATAAGTTTGTGTATTTCCTTCTGCGTTTAATGCTTGAAAGTATTTGATCACTATTTTCTTGTTTTAAGTTTTCTCAAGTATGCTGGGAAGTGACTTTTGAAAGCAGATCTGAAAGAAATACTTATTGTGAGTAGGTAGCCAGGGATGGCGTCTAACGCAATAAACGTCAAAACAATCGATTGATAATGCTGGGATGATTTCAAAGTGACTGAGGGATCAGCGGTTTGAAATCATTCTTATGAATTTTATAGTCGAGGGATCGATACAAATGACTGTGATTGTGACGTAGAAATTATCTTTTCAATTTACTTATATAAAAACTTATACAGCTTACAGAAGGTGAAGATGTGATGAAGCCAATCCCTGTTTTACCAAATTGATTTCTCTCAAAAACCATTCACTGTATCTTTTACAAATTTGATTCTCTGTTAGTTATTCACTTTTTCATTCAACATCATTCATAACAAAACAAACTAAAAACCTTCTGCCTAATCAATTCAAAACTAAGATCTTCATTCTAACACCTCCCTAGTGGAACGACAACTATACTATATTACAACTTCTGTGTTTAAACTTGGCACAAGCATTACATTGAGTTCATATTATACAAACTTGATTCTCTTTCATTGAACTCTTCATTCCAATATATGAAAAATACCTCATCAACGGTGGAAACCCTAAGCTTAAATGATTTAAAATGTGATTTTGATGATGGTTAGTGTTGAATGAGAATGAAGGCTTATTGAGTTTATGATGCTTTGAGGAAATGATGGAAGTTAATTATTGGAAGGTTTTAGAGAAAACCCTAAGTTTAGGAATTTAGGGCTTTTAGCCAAATTGATGGGTATTAATGATTTATGCTTTAGAATGAGTTTTGGGAAGATTAGAATTGATTATTGATAGATAAGGATATGAAAAAAGATTTTTAGAAGTAAACCCATGAGAATATTGTGGTAGGTATTGTTAAAAATAATTGTTATTGGATTTTGATGGGATCCTAATCTTGAGATTTGGGACTATATATGTTCTGGTTAGAAGGTTGAGTTGAGAATGAATATGTGCGTTTAAAGTGGGTTGTTGTTGCTTATGATGATGATGATAATGGTAAATGACCAATAGTGATAGATTAAGGAAATGAAATGAGATTGTGACTTAATGAGGCCTTAGACCATGATAGGGTGCTAATTGAACTTGTTGATTAACGATGGATTA
Source organism: Clitoria ternatea (assembly GCA_037962975.1). Classification (NCBI taxonomy): domain Eukaryota; kingdom Viridiplantae; phylum Streptophyta; class Magnoliopsida; order Fabales; family Fabaceae; genus Clitoria; species Clitoria ternatea. Next base: position 82,671,432 of record CM075672.1, read on the forward strand.
AATGTGTCTAAGATAGCACATATTGAACTCTAAGTGGCATTTGAATGATTGATATAAGATGAAATGCATCTTAGGTGATGGAAGGATGTGGTGATATTGTTATTGGGTTTGATTAGCCTTTAAGATCTAGAGAACCTTGGTTTTGGGAAAAGAATTCCCAAAGCCTAACACAATGGCATAAATTGGTGTTTTGACAAGTTTAGAACTTGTTCACAAGCCTTACAAAATGTAAATCACTATTTAGAATTTATGAAGAATGCCTTGAGATGGTTTAATGATTGTATGAATGCATGTGTATGCAATATGTAGATTGTGTTCCGAATTATGTGGCTAAGCATTCAGAGCGTGCATTTGGTTATGGCTCTTCCCTCGAGGTAGGAGAGGAGTTTACATTCAAATTGCATGAGTTATATAATTGATGATTATTGTATGTCATGATACTCATGCTTGCCTTGCCATGTTTATAGTAAAATGACGTGAATGGAAAATTGTTGGCTATTGGTGATAATATATGTGTATATAAGTTGATGAATGTTATACTCGGTAATGATGGATTCTTGAGAATGATATATGTGTATATATGAATTGATGATGAATGTTTAGTGCCCTTTAATGGACGTAACGCACCGTTGATGAATAACCCATGAGGGGTTGAAATATGCATACACGATGCGAATTTAGAATTCCATGTAATTTCGATGAATGAATATTGGAAATGAGAGGCTAAGGCCAATAGATGACATTAATGTTTATATTGATAGGGAAATTGCTCAAAATGTGAAACTAGGTGTTGACATTAATGCATTATTAAGGAACTAATAAGATCTAAATAGAGTTTTATGAGGATTGAATGGCATGGGATAGTTCTAATAGCTTCCATATATAGTTTATGACTTGTTGGAGTTGAAATGGGCCAATTCTAATGAGAATAGGCCATTGAGTTGCATAAAAGTATCTCAAAATGAGTAAAATGCATTCATGCGCATAAGTCACTCATTTTAAAGGATTTTTGAGTGAGGCCGGTGGCCACGCGTCACAGATGGTGCAAATTAGTTGGTGTCAAAGTTTGGTAGCATTTGGAGTTGATATGAAGAAGTTAGAGGGGTTTGAAGTCCAAAATTATGCATTTTCTGCATAATTTTTGTAGTTTGATAGGTCGTAATCAATTAGATTATCAGTCTAATCGATTATGAGGGTTCTGTTCCTATAGTAATCGATTGGCTTGATCGATTACAAACCTGTACGCAGCCCAGTAATCGATTGTGTTTGAGGGTGTAATCGATTAGAGACCAAACAGAATCAATGTAATCGATTGTGTTCAAGGGTGAAATCAACAATGTACTAAAACAGAAACAAGGTAATCGATTACCCTAGTCTCGTAATCGATTATGCACAACACTTGATACATTATACCACCTACTGAAGCAGTGTAATCAATTAGCTCCTACCCCATAATCGATTATCACTAGCTAAATTGATTAAATCAGCTTAGGATTTGTATTTTTATATCTTTTGAGTACTTATCTTGTACTTCTTGGACCTTTAGGCCTACTTGATAATTAAATAGGGTATTCTAAAACCTTCTTCCAATCCCATGCATACTATTGGAATAATTATGAGCGAATTCACTAGGGGTATATGTGTGGTTTGTCTTAGTGGTGATTGGGGAATGGCTTAAGGCCTTGGCAAGGTAAGTGTATGCCTATGCTATGTTATGAAAACATGTATGCTTCCCCTCTATTGATATATTATGAATCTTGATGAAAAGTAAATAATGTGGTTGTATGACATACCTTGATTGACGATGGAACTAATAAGGGGACAATTGAATGGCAATGAGTTATTATAACTTAATGAATTTTGAAAAGTGTCAACAATGATTGTTATTATTGTTATGCCATTGTGTTTGATGCAAGTGAAATCTTGTATATGTAACTTGAATTGTATTGGCTTGCATGTGATGCTATGAACTTGAAACGTATTTTTTAACATGCCTTGTTGAATTCCATGTGTGGATTAATGTGAGAATGATATTGTGGCTATTGAGATGTAAAGTATATGAATAATATGCCTTGAGGGGCTTTGTAAATGATTGTATGGATTTGATTACAAATGTCAAATTAAAATATATCCCTATGTGAGAGGGTGAGATATCCTTGCGAGGTTGATTGGCATATGCATTATTGCATTTTACATTCATGCCATGACATAATATTGAATATATGGTTGTGACGACAATGATGAAAGATCCTGCAGGATTCTATAAAGGGGGTACCCCTTGCGAGGCGGGAAACCATTATGAAATGATTGATATGTGGTTGCGATCACAATGAGACATCCTGCGGGATTGTATGATGATAAGCCAGTGGTTGCGATCACTTGGTATTGGAAATGAAAAGGGCTTGCGAGTTCCTATGATATTCTGTGGTTGCGATCACGAGGAAGGAGTACCCCTTACGAGGCAGGAAACCAATATGATGATGATTATAAGTGGTTGCGATCACTTGAGATACCATGTGCGCATAGGTGATCGAAATGGATCCATTGCATATGCATTAAATAGTTCACATATGCATTAGCCATAGGTGCATGGCATTTGAGATGGGATGACCATAAGAGATGAGAAACCCCTCTCGAGGAGGAATTAAGTAAAGATTTAATGAATTGATGATGATAATTTGTGAATGCCCTTATTGATAAATGGCAATGTGATTGTGTATATGCTTATGCTTGCTTATGTTATGAACTATGTTTCATTAGGCTTGTATGCCTATTATATCAATATGATGATGATTGAATGATGAGTTGATGATTTATAGCAAAGCACACATGATGAATGAATGCATGTACACTTAATCACAATATATGTATATTCATTATTTTGAATGTATAACTTAACTTCCAATCCAAGATTCATGATGGATTAATGGACATAGAAGCAAGCTTGGCCTTCTTCTTCTTCCCTCTCCCTCATTTTTGTTTTGGAGTTTAGCTTAAAGATGAGGTAAGGTTTTGAACCACTCTCCTTTCATTTGTGGTTGTTATGGTGTTTAAGTTTAAAATGGTGACATTAGACTTCATGGGTAATAAAGAGGATGGTGGAAACCCTAAGCTTAAATGATTTAAAATATGATTTTGATGATGGTTAGTGTTGAATGAGAATGAAGGCTTATCGAGTTTATGATGCTTTGAGGAAATGATGGAAGTTAATTATTGGAAGGTTTTAGAGAAAACCCTAAGTTTAGGAATTTGGGGCTTTTAGCCAAATTGATGGGTATTAATGATTTATGCTTTAGAATGAGTTTTGGGAAGATTAGAATTGATTATTGATAGATAAGGATATGAAAAAAGATTTTTAGAAGTAAACCCATGAGAAAATTGTGGTAGGTATTGTTAAAAATAATGGTTATTGGATTTTGATGGGATCCTAATCTTGAGATTTGGGACTATATATGTTGTGGTTAGAAGGTTGAGTTGAGAATGAATATGTGCGTTTAAAGTGGGTTGTTGTTGCTTATGATGATGATGATAATGGTAAATGACCAATAGTGATAGATTAAGGAAATGAAATGAGATTGTGACTTAATGAGGCCTTAGACCATGATAGGGTGCTAATTGAACTGTTGATTAACGATGGATTAAGTGTGTCTAAGATAGCACATGTTAGATGAAAGAGATATCATAGCATAACTTGAAGGAATCGGGTGGACAAAGTTCTACGTTGATAAGGAGTCTTTCTCTCCCTCTTTGGTTATGGAATTCTGGAGAATAGTTAAACTAGACAAATCAAGGTTCATCATCAATGAAAATCTTAAGGGAAAAGCGAATGAAATTTCTGAAGACGTCACTGCAGCCATATGTGAGTGTATACCAGAAGGAACAATGTACATTGAGGATTTCAAAGTAATAGAGGTCTCTGCCTTGGAGATTAATAAGGTTTTGAATGGAAAAACCCATCCTACAAAGATGACATATGGGAATTCACTAACCAAGGTGAAGATGTTTCACTTTCTAATTAAACAGGTCTTTTGCCCAAGGAAGAGCACAAAAGGCAGTGTCAAAGCTGGACTGTTTTTGCATGTTCCATATGATGATGAAGGAGAAAGTAAGTCAGGCCAACATAATAATGACTTACTTGATCTCTTGTATTGGGAAGAAGCAGAAGAAGATCCCTTATCCCGCTATTTTAATGAAGATCTTTGCTCTGGAGAATGTCCCAACCCAGACTGTTGGGGATATGACTCAGAGTACCTTTTTGGTGAGCAAGCTACCCACCTTCTTTCCCCTCCTAAATCAGACTTTTGAAAAGTCTACTGTGAAGCCAGCTTGAAAGAGGAAGCCTGTTTAAGAGCCTAAATTTATAAAGCCTGCAATCAAGAAGGCAAGGACTGCTAGGAAAGCAAAGATTTAGCATGAGAAGTATGTTTCTCTAATCAAGGAAAAGCCCCAGCAAGATTCTCCCTCCCGAACAAAGGACTCAGTACCAGACCCTATGGATACTGATGTTCCCACCAAGTCACCATATCCTAATGATCAAGTTCCTATTGGTGAATTGATTAAACAACAAGCACAATCTCCACCTCCTTCTCCTCCCAAAGCCGATAAGACCTTGACTATAGAAAAGCCTTCCTATAATAGGATCAAGAAATTTATCAAGTATTCATCGCAATGTATCCATCTGTCAAAGTCACACATTGGACTCCTAAAGACTAGTTCAATTCGTACTGTGATCAGCAAGATCGGTTCTTGAAAGAAAAGGAATGAAAAGAGAAAGAACATAAGGCAAAGGAAGAGAAAAAGAAAAAGAAAAAGAAGGAAGAACTAAAGGAGAAAACCAAGTTTGTCTCTGTAAAGTTTGAACCTATTAGTCCCACCTCTCCTGAACCCAACTGATGTAGGCTCTTCATGCACTTTCTTGAAGAGGGTTGGATCTAGGGCTCTTTCTTCTATCTTCCTTCAATGGAAGCTTGAGACTTCTTCTTCAAGGACCAAGAAAACCGAAACTAAAAGCCTAAGACTATAGGAATGTGACGCCAAAATAAAGGAAAAGAGAGTGGAAATGGAAAGAGGGAAAGGTGGACAATGGAGGAAGGCTTGGAAAAAGGGAGAGGGAAAGGTTGGAGGCCACTTCCTAAGGAGGAGGAAGATAACTCCACTCACCACCAAGGGAGGGAGAAACCCCTTGGATAAGAGCTTGAGAGAGCTCTCAAATTCTAGAGAGAAGGAGGAGAATCTCTCACTAGGAAACACTAAAGTGTTCTCAAATTTTGCAAATGGATTAATGGTGCTTGATTACAAAAGGAGAAGCCCTTATATAGGCCATGGAGGATTTCAGCCAAGGACTAGAAGAGTGGGCTTGATCATGACTCCAAGGCCCATTAAGAGAAAAGATGAGCAAATGGCCTATACATGGCCCAAAAGGAAAAGTACAAGGCCCAAAAGTGGCCCATTTGACCTTACAAGGCCCAAATCTATCCTATAAGCCTAGAGAAACTATTTAGAAAGTATATTACAAGTAAAGTACACATAGATCCTCATAGGTTCCTTATTGGGCTTAGGCCCACTAGAAGAGAGAAAAGAGAAAAGGGCTTTATGAATGCTCTCTTTGGCCCGTTTGGTCTTTGCCCTTGTGAGGGGACCTCTATATGCTTCAAGTCCTTTCTCCAATGTAGTGTGAGGGTCTTCCTTGGGTATGTCCTCATTATGCTCCCCCTCTTCAAAAGGATTTGTCCTCAAATCAAAGGCATCATCCTCATCATCTATATCAAAGGGAGACAAATCAGTTATATTAAAAGAAGCACTCACACCATAATCTCCTGGTAGATCTAGGACATAAACATTATTATTTATTTTCTTGAGAATTTGAAAAGGTCCATCACCTCTAGGGTTGAGTTTGGATTTTCTCAAATTGGGAAAGCGTTCCTTTCGAAGGTGTAACCATACCCAATCTCCAACCTCAAAGGTGATCTCCTTTCTTTGTTTATTTACACAACGAGTATAATGTTCATTTTTAGTTTGTATTTGGTGTCTAACCTTCTCATGAAAATCTTTGATAAATTGGGCCTTTGCCTCTCCATCCATATGAAGGACAGAATCAGAAACCTCAATGGGCAAAAGGTCCAAGGGTGTGAGAGGGTTAAAACCATATACAACCTCAAATGGACTATGCTTGGTTGTGGAGTGTTGTACCCTATTATATGCAAACTCAATGTGAGGTAAACACTCATCCCAAGATTTCACATTTTTGTGTACTAAGACCCTAAGAAGTTGTGAAAGGGTCCTGTTTACTACCTCTGTTTGGCCATCCGTTTGAGGATGACAAGTTGTGGAAAAGAGGAGTTGTGTTCCTAGCCTTGACCAAAGAGTTTTCCAAAAATGGCTTAGGAATTTGGTGTCCCTATCAGAAACAATGGTTTTGGGTACACCATGTAATCGCACAACCTCTTTAAAGAAGATCTTAGCAATATGACTAGCATCATCAACCTTATGGCAAGGGATGAAGTGAGCCATCTTGCTAAACCTATCCACAACCACAAAGATAGAATCCATTCCCCTTTGGGTCTTAGGCAGGCCTAACACAAAGTCCACTGATATATCAATCCAAGGTGCACTAGGTGTTGGCAAGGGAGTATATAAACCACTAGGTGAAAGTTTTGATTTAGCCTTTCTACAAACAATACACCGAGAGCAATGTTTTTGAACATCTTTTTTCATTTTGGGCCAATAAAAGTGTTCATGTAAGATAGACAAAGTTTTATCTCTACCAAAATGACCCATGAGTCCTCCCTCATGACTCTCTCTAAGTAGTAGATCTCTTAAAGAGCTTCGTGGAATACAAAGTCTATTGGCTTTAAAAAGATAGCCATCTAAAATATAGAAGCCCTTATGAGATGTAGAAGTGGAAGATGAGTTAAAGATGTTTGAAAAATCAAGATCATTTGGGTACAAAGACCTAATTTCATCAAGCCCAATTACTTTGGCTCCTAGAGAGGTGAGTAAAGAATGCCTCCTAGATAAAGCATCAGCCACAGTATTGGTTTTGCCATTCTTATACTTGATGACATAAGGAAATTGTTCCAAATACTCAACCCACTTAGCATGCCTTTTGTTTAACTTATGTTGCCCTTTGATGAATTTCAAAGATTGGTGATCACTATGTATCAAAAACTCTTTTGGGATCAAGTAGTGCTCCCAAGTTTGTAGGGCTCTAATTAAGGCATAAAATTCCTTATCGTATGTGGGATAGTTAATAGTGGCCCCATTAAGTTTTTCACTAAAGAAAGCAATGGGGTGACCTTCTTGTAAAAGCACAGCTCCTATGCCCACATTTGATGCATCACACTCAAGCTCAAAGGTTTTAGAAAAATTTGGAAGTTTTAAAATTGGAGCATGAGTGAGCCGATCTTTGAGATCTTGAAAGGCTTTTTCTTGCCTAGGCCCCCACACAAAAGAAACATTCTTTTTAACCAACTCATTTAAAGGGGAGGCTAGGGTTGAAAAATCTTTCACAAATCTCCTATAGAAACTTGTGAGACCATGGAAACTTCTTACTTCACTCACATTTTTAGGTGTAGGCCAATCTTGGATTGCCTTAACCTTAGAGTGATCTACCTCAAAACCTATAGAACTAACTACAAAACCAAGAAAGACAATGGTATCCATGCCAAAAGAACATTTTTCAAAGTTAGCATAAAGATTGTTTGTTCTCAAGGCAAGCATAACTTGTCTTAGGTGGATTAGATGAGAGGTCATGGACTTTGAGTACACAAGAATGTCATCAAAGTATACCATAACAAAATGGCCTATGAAATCCCTTAAAACATGGTTCATTAGTCTCATGAAGGTACTTGGTGCATTAGTTAGGCCGAAAGGCATCACTAACCACTCATAAAGGCCAAGTTTGGTTTTAAAAGCGGCTTTCCATTCGTCTCCTTCTTTTATTCTAATTTGGTGGTAGCCACTTTTAAGATCAATCTTGGAGAAGATTGTAGATCCACTAAGCTCATCTAACATGTCATCAAGTCTAGGTATAGGGTGCCTATACTTGATGGTGATGTTATTAATGGCTCTACAATCCGTACACATTCTCCATGAACCATCTTTCTTGGGTACAAGTAAAACCGGTAATGCGCAAGGGCTTAAACTTTCTCTAATCCAACCTTTGGAAAGTAGTTCATTCACTTGGTTTTCTATTTCTAAACTTTCCTTAGGGTTGCATCTATAGGCAGGTCTATTTGGTAAACTAGCCCCAGGTATAAGGTCTATTTGATGCTCAATGCCCCTAATAGGAGGTAACCCTTTTGGAATGTCTTTTGGGAAGAGGTCATGAAATTCTTGCAAAATATTTTGGATCCCTTTGGGCAAGGGGGGAGGAGAGGTGCCCATTGAACACAAGGAAGTGTTAGGGATATCTTTTGGATATATGATCAAGCAATGCTTTTGTGAAAACATGGCATGTTTCACATCATATTTATTTGCAAAAAGATTAGGTTGGGAGTCATTATAGACAATAACTCCTTTCCCTTTATTTTCTTTTTTGTTTTTCTTTGGTTTTTCTAAACTCACATAGGAAGAAGATCCTAACTCTTTTTCTCTCTTAGCTTTCATTTGGATTTGATCTTTGGCTACTTGTTGTGGAGTTAGAGGATGTAATACTATCTTCTTACCATCTAGTTTAAATGTGAGGGTGTTAGTGAACCCCTCATGAAGGACCTTCCTATCAAATTGCCAAGGCCTTCCTAAAAGTACATGAGTTGCTTCCATAGGTACTACATCACATTTGACTTCATCTCTATATGTGCCTATGGTGAAATTGATTAGGACTTGCTTATTGACTACCATTTCCCCTTTTTCATTTAACCATTGTAATTTGTAGGGACTTGGATGGTCTATAAGCTCTAATCCCATCTTTTTGACTAGTCGTTGGCTTGCAACATTTGCACAACTCCCACTATCCACAATGAGAGAACATAATTTGTCATTAATGTAACATCTTGTATAAAAGATGTTCTCTCTTTGTGTTGTGTCATCGAGTTTTACATGACTACCAAGCAACCTTCTAATCATGTACAACTCACCATCATCCCCTAAAATATGCTCACTGTCACTGGAAGCACTACTAGAGTCATCACTTGAATAGTGAGAATCAGAATTAGACTCTGATTGACTTGAGTAGGTTCCATTGGTTTTTAAAATCATTGTTCTTTTTGTTGGACAGTCTGAAGCAATGTGTCCTCTTCCAAGGCACTTAAAACATTTTATGGAAGAAGATCTAGAGGATTGTGGTTTTGATGATGGTTCATGCTTATCATGTTGATTGCGAAAGACTTTGCCATTTTTGTGTAACTCACTTTGGGGTTTAGAGGAGGAAGCGCCCACTTCTCTCTCTCTAGGGTTTCTCTCAAACTTACCCTTATTTTCTACCCACTTTGACTTATAGGCTCTATTGTTATCCCCACTATAGGATTCTCTTTCCTTAAATTGGTTTTCTACTTTGGTGCATTGGTGGAGTAACTCTTCTATATCCACATGTGGAAGAAGTTCTACCCTATTTTTGATATTCCTATTAAGCCCATGTAAGAACCTATGCATTAGGGTTTCCTCATCCTCTTCTAGATTGGCTCTAATCATGGCTATCTCTAAGGCTTTATAGTAATCTTCTACACATTTGGAGCCTTGGGTGAGCCTATTTAGCTTTGCTAATAGTTCACCCCTATAAGAGTTAGGAACATATCTTTTTCTAAGGAAAGCTTTTAAGTCTACCCAATCATCTATGGGAGGGAAGTTGTCTCTTTTTCGCTCCTTACAAATTTGGGTCCACCAAAATAGGGCATAATTTTGGAAAGAAAGAGTTGCAATCCTAACTTTTTTATCATCTTTTATTTGATGAGAGTTGAATATTTGTTCTACCCTCATCTCCCACTCTAAGTAAGCTTCTATGTCACTTTTTCCATTGAATGGGGGAATTTCTAATTTTACCTCTCTTAAGCCTATGTCATCCCTTCTATGGTCATGGTGCCTTCTTTGTCTTGTTTCTTCCTCATTATCACTAGTGTTATGTCTTTGATTTCGTTGTCTATGCCTAGTTCTAGGGGGTTCATTATGCTCAAGATTGTTTAGCCTAGCATTAATGGTGTTTAAGCTATCCATTATGTTATGAAGCATGCTTTTGTTTTCCCTATCACTAGATGACATCTTTTAATGTTGTCAAAGAAATTCAAGACAAGAACAAAGTATGTATAGACAAGCTAGTCGAGGAAGATGAATGCAATACAAGTGAAAAAAACACTTCAACAAACCTAAAATATCAATACTAGGTTTCTATCCTAAGGGAAAAACAATGTCCTAGGTTGTCTTTAACTAGGTTAGTCCTATGTTGCTTATGGAAATCCTAGGTTGTCCTTAACCTAAGTTGATTATGTTTGTCCTAGGATATTACTAGTGAATACTAACCCTAGACAAGCCTAACCAAATTCGGTTATAAGAAGTAGTTAACCTAACTAAATTAGTTCAACTAACTAACCAAGTCTTAACAACCCTAACCAAAAGTAGTTAATTAGTTATGGAAGTTGTAACAAAGTCTAACCACTATAACTACCTAACTAAATTCGGTTATGTATTAGTTAACCCAACTAACAATTAGTTATGACAACTAGAATTAGTTCCAACCACTAACTAATTAGTTAAGACACTCAACTAACTACCAATTAACTAACTAATTATAGTTGTAACTTCTAACTAACTCTAACCAATTAACTAAAAGTAGTTAACAAACAAATGCACATGCACTATCCTAATTCGACATTTACCAAGCAAAAGGGAAAATTATAATGTCCACAAAGTCCAATGTCCTTGTTGTGTCCAAAATACAAGACAAAATCCTACTACACAAAGCCTAAGAATTGAAAACTTTGCCTAAGTTCTACTAATTACAAAGCTTTTGCCTCCTTTACAAGTGTCTTCACAAGTCCTTCTTGATGTATAAGCTCCACTTTACCTAGCAAAAGAACACAAGGCAAACAACTCCACACAAGATTTGGTTAATAGAAATCACAAAGAAACTTTAAACCTCACAAAAGTGTATCTCTCAAGTGTATGCCTTCTCTTAGAGATTTTCAAGCTCAATCAATTTCCACACCAATCTCAAGTGTTTCAATATGCTACCCTCACTTAATGGCGAAATGGAGTGATCTTTAGAAGTTCAAAAGAATACAAACTCAAGACAAAACTTTAAGAAGCAAAAATGACAAACTAAAAAGGCTTAAAAAAAATAAAGGCTACTCAAATGGAATAGAATGAAGGATCAACAATTAACTTGGAATGACAAGACTCTAAAAACAAATAAAAGTTCAAAAGAATGAAAGCTAACTTGGAATAGAATTGAAATTGACAAAACAAGACAAACAAGAAAATAAATGCAAGAAACAAAGTTTAAGGTATAACCTAGCCTAGAAACTCTAAAGTTGCAAAAATAAGCAATGAAGTCTTTAATGAACAAGTCTTAGCAATGGTCAAGTAATGAAAACAATTCTCATTTGGTATTGGTAATTTCGAAATTTGGTGATGATGTTTGGTGTCTTTAATTCAACTTTGTAATGAGGCTTTCTCTTTGACACTCTTTTTCTTCTTTTGGTACTTTTCTTTTCTTGTGATTCTTTTCTTTTCTTTTGATACTTTTCTTTTTTTTCTTTTGCCTCTCAAGATTTCAAGATAACAACACCAATTTATAATACCAAACCGAAATGCACAAAGGTTACTAACAAGTTCAATTAATGCTTCTTGCTTAAGGGAATTTATGCAACCTTCTCCTAAATTGATGTATAGGAGGTGACTAAAATCTTTTTTTGACAAGTTTTATTTTTGATGCAAGCAAGATGAAAATAGGAATATAAAAGAGATATCCTAATAGTGCAACAAAATTAAACCTAGAATCAAACTAAGAATAGAAACTAACAATCCTAAAAATTGAGTTGACTTTGGAGTGTCTTGAATGTGAGACCTCCTAACAAGAATGGAACCTTTGTAGGAGCTAATCAAGATGCATGAATTGCCCCTAATCCACACGGTTTGCACACTAAAAAGGGAGAAGCAATTAACTTCCTAGAACTCTAGAAAAGGTTCCACATGGCACTTAACTAACTTCCTAAATTGGCTCTAACTAACAATTAACTAACATGTAACAACATCCTAACCACCTACTAACCGAATTTAACATGTGCCATTTCTGAAATTTTAGAGACCAAAATAGAATGGTAACAATAACCAACCGAAAATGACAATAACAAGATGCAAAAATTGAAACCACAAAGAAACTAGCACAAAAACTCAAAAGAACTAAGACTTTTTATGATTTTTCTATGCTAACATGGAATTAATAAAGCATATGAATGACTAAGAAACAGAATTCCAGCCAGCAAAATGAACTCAAAACCGAAAATTAAAATGGAAGAGAAGAAGAAAAGAACCTCCCAAGGCTCAATGATACCACATGATGTAGGCTCTTCATGCACTTTCTTGAAGAGGGTTGGATCTAGGGCTCTTTCTTCTATCTTCCTCTAATGGAAGCTTGAGACTTCTTCTTCAAGGACCAAGAAAACCGAAACTAAAAGCCTAAGACTATAGGAATGTGACGCCAAAATAAAGGAAAAGAGAGTGGAAATAGAAGGAGGGAAAGGTGGACAATGGAGGAAGACTTGGAAAAAGGGAGAGGGAAAGGTTGAAGGCCACTTCCTAAGAAGGAGGAAGATAACTCCACTCACCACCAAGGGAGGGAGAAACCCTTTGGATAAGAGCTTGAGAAAGCTCTCAAATTCTAGAGAGAAGGAGGAGAATCTCTCACTAGGAAACACTAAAGTGTTCTCAAATTTTGCAAATGGATTAATGGTGCTTGATTACAAAAGGAGAAGCCCTTATATAGGCCATGGAGGATTTCGGCCAAGGACTAGAAGAGTGGGCTTGATCATGACTCCAAGGCCCATTAAGAGAAAAGATGAGAAAATGGCCTATACATGGCCCAAAAGGAAAAGTACAAGGCCCAAAAGTGGCCCATTTGACCTTACAAGGCCCAAATCTATCCTATAAGCCTAGAGAAACTATTTAGAAAGTATATTACAAGTAAAGTACACATAGATCCTCATAGGTTCCTTATTGGGCTTAGGCCCACTAGAAGAGAGAAAAGAGAAAAGGGCTTTATGAATGCTCTCTTTGGCCCGTTTGGTCTTTGCCCTTGTGAGGGGACCTCTATATGCTTCAAGTCCTTTCTCCAATGTAGTGTGAGGGTCTTCCTTGGGTATGTCCTCATTACCAACCAGCTTAAAACCCATATCCCTAACCTAACACAACTCAAACACAAACCCTTGAACCTTCCAATCCCATACCTAAACATGTTTTCACCCCCAAACCTTGTCCCAAACAAACCAGCACCATCCCTCTTTCTTTGGTAACCCTTGGCTTAGAACCCTTCACCATCACCTAACCCATGTTAAATAAAGATAACTTAGGTTATCAAGATCCCACCAACCAAGCCATTCTAAACTCTCCTAGTTTTGACCAAGATAAAATGCCAGTGTTTCCGAACGCCCTTCATTTTCCACCTCCCATGCCCTAGGAAGAGATTGTCTTGAATCCCTGATCTCCGCATCAGACTATGTTATGATTCATGCCATGAGGGAAAAATAGAGGAAGATTTTTTTTTATATGAAATAGGGCCAGTATCGTCATGACTTTCATCCTTGCCTGTTCATGCCAGGAAAGAAGATCTTCATTTCCCCTGATCATCTTTGCCCTAATCTCTAGATCATTGAAAATGGTAGATTAAAGAAGCCAATTCCACCCAAGTCTGACTACTTTAAGGCCTCTTGGTATGATCCCAGACCTAAGGAGTCGTCTAAGGCATCCCTAAAGAGAATTCTGACTACTCCAGAACCAAATAAAGATCATCCCAGCGCTTTATGGAATCATTATTTAAGGGAGCTTGGACAGCAAGGAGAATACTCCAACTCCCTTAATGACAACTTTCATTTGAGTTTCTTTTGGGATCGTCGAGGCTTTATGTTTAAAACCAGTGTCTTCTCTTACCCAAACCTTCCCCTCATTCCTAATTCTCCATTTGTCATTTCATTTACTCTCTTATTCTTTTATGTGTTCAATATGGTCATTTGCTTATTGTTTCTTAATCTGCATTAGCCCTCATTCTTTGTAGCTCAGCCCATGGTCTCCAGCTGGCTCTATGATGTCCCCATATTTTGTTAATATCAAAAGGGGGAGTAGAGTCTAAGTCTTTTATAGGTTGAGTACATATTTCTAAGGGAAGCAATGTTTAAGGGGGAGTAGAATTTATGTTTTGTAATTTTATTTTTTTGAGTCCTGTACAAATTATATATTTTTAGTGAAAAGTCTATTCTAACTCATATGTTGCTTTGAAAATGATTTGGATGATATGCTATGATCATTATAAGTTCTTATGCGCTGATATATATGCTCTGATCATTATAAGTTTTCTTGTGTGCTCTGATATATGTTGTATGCTTCTGATAATCATAGCTATGATATATTCTAATTTTATTCTCTATACCATGTATTAATCTTTCTTATAAGCTTGTATGCAAAGAATATTCTCTGATCTGAGTGAATATACAAATTCTAATGATTGCATGAAAATTTTATGCTTTGATAATCTTTATGTGCTCTATTTCTCTGATCACATAGCTACTCTGGTTATCTGCTCTAATATTTTACTAAGTCAAGACTACTCTGATCATTAAAAGTCTGGTTTGCATATCTGCTCTGGCTATCTATTTAAAATCATTTGTTGTATGAGCTCTAATTTTGTCTAGAATCTGCTTCAGTATCAATGCATATATAGTATTTTGATAGAGTGCTCTAGTGCTATGACTTAGTGTGAAATCTGATGATTAGTTGGTCTCTCTTTGAAATATTTCATTCCACATGGACTCTATTTAATAAAAGATTTGATGTTTGATATCAACAAATAGAGGCAGATTGTTAGAACCAAGTTTGGTTTGTAAAGGATTTTGAAATCATTGGTTATTATTTCAAAGACCCTATGATTTGTTAATATCACCCATCAAGGCATTTAATTAAATAAAGTCTGCCTACGTGTTATCTAACCTGTTAAATTAAGTGTTTCAGGTTACAAATCTATGATGCATAGGTTATAAATGAAAGAGGGAGTCCATCATTAAAAGTTTGCCTTGAGCTATATAGAATATTTCAGAATAAGTCTTCCTAGGACCAAAAATAGTTTATGTAAAAGTCCTTCCCAAGAAAAGTATGATCATAGAAGAATGCTAAAGAAGAGTCTGATTCAAGTATGCCCATCCAAACTTTTGGATTGTTGACTTATACGCATTCATCCTCAGAACTCAACATATATATTTGCTTCAACATCAGACCCCATACTTTTGAAGAATCAAGAATGTTACTCTGAATCTTGCATCAAACAAAACCAAAGATATTTTCGAAGGTGCCCATAACAGAATTCTGATCAAGAAAAACTATGTTTATCACTAAAAAAGGAAAGAAGACAAACTAGTGCAAGAACCAATGTCAACATGGATAAGAAATTGATGAAGCTACTCTACACCAATCAAAAAGCTAACGAAGACCAGTACTTGTGTCAGAAAGCAATCAGAAGGTCAAACATGTCATTTCTGCATGAGTTCATAATAGAAGAAAGGATACACAAGAGCTTTCATCATGTTTCAATCGAGGAACTCCATTTCAGTGCAAGTTCTGAAGATCCTCGATTCATACCTTCACTAGTGTAGAAACAAGATTTAACATTGGTTTTTTGTACATTTGACATCAATCTTCAAATTGATGTGGATCTAGCTGTTATGAAATATGGGGGCATCTCACATCGGTTTTAAAACCGATGTGAAATAGGTATTTAACATTGATTTTTAAGGAAAACCAATGTAAAATATGACTTACCACATCAGTTTTAAAAAAAACAGATGTGAAATATTTATTTCACATTGGGTTTTTGCATAATAGATATGAAATAGTGTATTTTTAACAACATTTTTTCTAAAAGCTGATGTGAAAAAGAGGACTTCTAACATCGGTTTTTTGAAAACTAATGTGAATAGAGGCACTTATAACATCAGTTTTGTTAAAACGAATGTGAAAACTAGGAATTGTTTTAATTTTATAATGATATTTTAATTTTGTTAACAATAACCTAGACAAGTTAATTTTCAATATTCCTCGCAAGTATATTCATTTTTTCATGACAATTCTTGGACATACATTTATATAACACATATACAAAACATATGTATCAACACCAATTAAAATCATATGTAACAATCAATCATATATAATACCAAACTTGTTTTATACGTGGTTTGAGTCAGAAGTTAATACATAATATAGATATAATTTAAGCACTTATGTTGATCATAATCTAGCTACTTGAAGAAGATATGTTGCCCAACGCTTACGAAGCACATCAATTTCATCAGAAGTGAATGGTTCCTTGTTGCTAAAAACCTATAAGTATGTGATGTCAGAATATGCATTTGACTACTAGAAAATGATTTAATCTTTAAACCAACAAAATACCTGTCTCTAATCATCCTTAATGTTCGCTATTATGACATTGAGCATCTACCCCATGACATAATAACCATAGTGGTTGCTGCCCAATGATTGCTTATTGGCCTGAAATATTAGGAACAAGTAAACTTTGCATCAAATTCTTAACCCTCATCAAGTCATGTCTAGGCATAGAGGCAACACAGAGGTCAAGGTAACACACAGAGTGGCTTACCCTTAAAGTTATCCAATCAACTTTCTTCCTAGCCAGATGTCGCGTGCCTTCCAAAACATTACAAGCATCCAATACTCTATAATATAAAAACAACTAACAAGATTAAAAAATGGTATCAACTATCTAAATATTAAAAGATACCCAAGAACGCTTACAAGTTAATAGAACACTTACAAGTTAATAACACACTTATTGTATTTCCCTGGTTGTTTCCATAATGAGCAAAAGAAGAAAACAACATTTTGTTTGGGACAAATAATGATCAATTGCCAATGGTTTCTATCAAATTACATAAGAAATGAGCAAGTTTACATACAAACATTAATATAAAACTTGAAATTTTAAGGTTGTACTTACGATTCACAATATGGAGCTAAAAAAAGCCAAGAGAACTTGTGGATATCCTATGTTGAATATATGCCTGGATTTGATCTACACTCTTTCCCATGTCTTGGATGTGCTCAGGCTCAAGGAAGCTATAATCATGACATCCATTAATATTGCAAAGGCTATCAAATACCTAAACTATAGACAAACAAATAATTTTTTAGGATTTTCATATTTGTATTTACTTTAGACATATAAACAATTAACTAATAGTAAACTCACATCAACCATAATTAGAGCATAGATATGTTTAGCATCTCTTTCCCCATGAGAAATTCCAATATATCCTGTTAGGTAATAAAGAAAGAGATTGGAGAGTCCTGGCCTATGGCACTAGCATCTAGTTGCAATTGTATTGTTTCAAATCCAAGATTCATTGCTAGAAAACACAACCTCCCAAGTGGATCACTATACTCTTCGGGTTCTTGTCAAGGTTGTTTTTGTGCAACTTTCTTAACCACATCAATATTGGCCTAATAAATCATAATTAAACAGGTATAAGTAATAATAAAATCAGATATAATTAGTAGTTGAGGTAATTAAACATGTATCATTACATGGAATTTTATACCACATCCTTTGATATAACTTGAACTAGTTCTTCTGGGCCACAAAATGACGTGTGTAAAGGCTTTCCCCACTATACATACTTCATCCGTGGGAATAGGTAGTGCAACATCTACTTCCTTAATCCTATCAATCGATACCCTCACGTGATCATCACTTATTTGCTTATGGTGGATGGTAGACCCAAAAGTATACACATTGCGAACTGCTACCAAACGGTAACATAAAGCCTGCATCAGTCTGGGACATGAGCATACTCTTTTGGAGGTAAATGATCTGGAGCACAACTCCCTTTTGTGCTTAAAAGTACAGGATGTGAAGGCGTATGTGGTGGTCGCTTAGGAATTTGTGAAGATTGTTGCATACAGACTAGCTCCTGGAGAATTTCATGTTTCAGTTCCTCTTTAAGCTCCATCTTCAGCTCTTCCCTAAATTTCGTCTCATCCTTGATAATATTCTGTTGTCTTGAATGTCCAAAATATATCTTCAGACCAACCTCTCATCCATATGCTTGAGCATGACCACTATGTTCTGGCCACCCTAAGGCGGTGGTCAACATGTCCTCTCGTTCAGATGCCACAAATTCACTAACTAAGCTTCTTTGTTCCAAAGAATCCTACAAAATATAACATTGCAATCATTAACAAAATTAATTTAAATGATAAAATTATAATTAATTACAAATACTCACAATCGTCTCAACAACTGTGGCGCCCCTAATCCGGTAAATAATATTAAAGATAATATTAATTAGATATATTAAAAGTGAGGATAAATTTTTTCGTGATTTAAATAATTATCGGAAGAAGAACACCACAAATAAAAACTTCAATAATTAACTGTGGACCATTTAAAGACCTATTCCATATATGACAATATGAGAAGGTAGATGTTTTATACAAATATTAGCTTAAGATAATCAATTGCATAATCACTATGCAAGAGTTTAGTGGAAACGTATAGTGATTCAAAAGCAAGAGTAGGTATAAGGAATAACCCAAGAAAACATGCATGAGAAGCAAGGAAGCAAAGCCATGACTCAATACATATCAATCAAGCATCAAAACTTATGGAAAATTAGCAAATAACAAGTCATGAATCGATTCGAGCAAACCATGAATCAATTCATACAAATTAGGAATCCAAAAGCGCAAAACAAAAGTCTATAAATCGATTCGAGGGATTCGTGTGAATCGATTCATGCAAATTGGAAAGCAATCCTAACCAGGCAGTAAGCTATGAATCGATTCAATGAACTACATGAATCGATTCAAGGGATTCTGGAAAACACCATCATGAAAGTCAGTAGGCCATGAATCAATTCAAGGTAATTCATGAATCGATTCATGTAAATCCAGTAGCTCATGAATCGATTCAAGAGAATTCATGATAGCAAACTGCAGCAGATTGTAGAAAATGCATTAAAAAGCTGCAAATTCCAACTTCTAACCACCTTAACTCTTTCATATGAAATCCAATCACCACCAAACTTTGACACCACCTAATATATACCATTTATGACATGTAGCCACTAGCCACACTAAAAAATTCCTAAAAATGAGAGACTTATGCACAAAAACCCATTTAGTCCATTTTAAAGTATTTTTGTGCAACTCAAGGGTCAATTCTTAATGGAATTGGCCCATTCCAGTTTCTACAAGTTCTAAATCATGCATAGGCATCATGGGAACTATTCCGGAGCATCCAAATCTCTGAAATCTCTATATGGCCCTATCAGTTCCTTAATTATGCATAAACATTATGAATATAACCTCACTTTAAATAATTCATCCATCCATGGATTTCCATCAACATAAGCATCAATGCCATCAATTGGCTATAAAAACTTCATTATCAATATTCATTCATCAATGCAACATGAAAATCATTGTATCATAATGAACATCAACTATTGTTAAGGTCACAACAAAAAATTAGCCTTCCAGAATATTAAGGGCTAATTTTCACACATGACCCTCAAAATCAATATCTATAACTATTCAAATATCATATACAAAACATAAACTTTGTGCTTTTTATAGACATGATTGCCGGCCAAGGCACAAGGGCTTCCTTTTCCATATTTACCCCCACCATTGCTTAACCTCCAAAAGGGGTAGGATGCCCAACATACCTACATCAACCTTTAAAAATAACAACTAGGAGGTGAGTAACATATACCAAATAAATTAAAATCATACATTATGATGATACATATATATATATATGTGTGTGTGCACAACATATATTTCTCAAAGAGAATCGTATGATCCTTTCACATATATTATTTCATTTCAACATAGCACATATTCCAATCAACACATTCACAATATATGTATCAAATCATTAGCAATCTCATCAAATACCAACACACATTTAAGGTTTATTCCACCATCTCTTTCTCTTTATTTACCAGTCATCCATTGCCACCACAGGCTACCAAACTAAGCATATCTTCCGCTATGTGTAAATGCTCTTATGGCTAATGCATATGCACAAGGAATCATTATCAAATCGTGGATCCAGCTATGGGAAACATCATATTAAATGTGGGTCAAGGATAGATGTGCTACTATGCCCCTATTGCAATAGTAAATATGTACACTTATCTCATTAATTGCATGCATGACATCACCTTTTTTACTATACCAAACCGCTATCGCCCATAAGTAGTACTAGTCACCCCGTGACTTATGGATCAACAACATGGCCTCACTTGCCAAAAGTGCTACGGGCCCCTCTCAAACACATATCGAGAGAGTCATGCCCCATAGGGACACCGAGGTCACTTGCTCATCACAGAGCCACCAACCCACTAGGCCCACCACATAGGGTGCTTTGCCACTGAACTATAGACAGCTTTGTGATTCCAAGAATCACTAGGGAACAACAATAATTTCACCTGTGCACTGGGTCGTCCTCTCATTAAGCCCGCCTATTGGAACCCCTAATATTCCACATAGACAGCATATGATATGCCATGAATGCAAATGCCAATCAATGCATTTCTCACATTGTGCATCCTAAAATGCCACTCCACAATCAACAACTCACCACCAACACTTAGTGGAATTCAATATCCTTCTCATTCTCAACATTACCAATTATCATTGGATTTCATTCATATCAATAGTTAGTGGCAATCATTATTCATCATATTACATGTCATGGGATGTCCAACATAATTATAATTAATTCAATCATGGTCTTAATGTCATTCACAAATAAGTCACATTACCATGAATCAATTCAACATTATAATCATCATCCCACCAACATTTACCACATAATATAATTCATTGTAAATGCATTCCAATTCACATGAACATCAAGACATTCATCCAAGCCGAATTTGAATATCACATTCATACATACACATCAATAATGGATGAAATCCTACACTTAGGAATGTTACCCCCTCCTACCTCAAGAGAAGTAGAAATCACCGCGGTTCGAAGGTCGAGCTTCGTCGATGGGGTCGTTTCCTACATTACACAATATGCCATACAATTATTTTCTATCTAAACCACCAAGATTTAAATGCTCTTAATTAACTACTTGGTATTTATACAATTTTAAACCTCAAACCTCTTTTATTTCACTTAATCCACTACAACCACCATGGGTTGGGTGCTCAAAATCATTATTATGCATTTAAGGACCATACCCATCTATGGGTTCACACACTAATGGTCATAAACCATCATTAATGACCATCCAACATCATTAATGCTATCTACCATCATCAATAAATATTCTTCCAACACCATTAACAACACCCACACTCTCAATATCATATATTTCCTCTCAAAATCAATACCCAAACCAACATTTAATGTTTCCCCAATTTCTAGAGTTAAGGTTCCACTAAAAACCTGACAACCATCATAAATAATCATCATCTTCCACCACTAATTTCGTGTACCACTATTAATGGACATAAAAGCTTGTATTTAAGTCACCCCACCTTAGGGTTTCTACATTTAATGCTCTCATTCAATACCCACATGCATTTAATCACTCCCCCAATAACCATAACCCAAAACCTAGGGCATAAGCTCATTAAAAATAGAGAGGAACTTGCCTCAACCACCAAACAACAATGAGCACCAAGGGGAGGAAAATGGATGACGAAATTTAAGAGAGAAGAAGGAGGAGCTTCAAACCAACATCATCTCCTTTAAGCTTGAGAGTGAAAATGAAAATGGAGGAGAAGGAAGTGGGCTCACCACTTATGATAGGTTTTAGAGAGGAAGAGGAAGAGGATGGGGATGAAGAAAAAAGAGCAAAAGACTCTTCTTTTGAAGGCAGAGAGTGAACATGAAATGAGAGTGAAGAGTGAGGTTTTTGTTTTAAATTTTAACCCCTTCATTAAAACTTCTCTGTTTTGTAACATACAGGATCTCCGTTCGGGCTCAATACTTTATCCAAAAATTATTCCGAATATATATTCAGATCCACGATAATATTCTTAATAGCCCTAACCAACAATACCCCAGTCAGAGATACTTGGTCTGACACTCATATTTTAATCGGGTATTATTTTCAGCTCTTCAAGCCACAATAAATTACGAATAATCATAAAAATTCCTAATTTAATCATTTCTAAATTTTGGGACATTTGATAACTCATAAGTAATTATTTACTAATTATTCCTCTCAATTAATCATTTAAATAAATTTTGAGATGTTACAACAACATGGATTTCCTCTGATGTGTAGCCTCTTGACTTCTTTTGTCGAGCCTTTTTCCATTTTTCATGGCGTAGTGGAGGAGATGGTGGAGAGATGATAATAGTAGGATCAGACCCAAAAGCTTCCTGCCTCTGTTTCAACTTCTCTTCCATCATCTTCTTTTCTAACTAGTTGTACCCTCTACGAGATAATAAGGATAATAATTCTTCCTTTGAATGTCTTAGCAACTCTTCTTTTCTCCTGCCATTAATGATATGTAAATAAATGTTAGTATAGAATAACTTATAACTTCCATCCATAACTAAACAAGTAATTGATCCTACCTAGAAGGTCGGATCTGTCCTAGTCTCAATAAATGATTTCCATCTGTCTTCATCGTTCTATAGATAGTCCTCTAATGGAACTTTGTCCCTCATATTCCCAAAAATATAATTAGTTACTAGATATGTCTTGAAAGCTCTCCTACGCTCAAAACAAAATATTAATAATTTCTTCTTCAAGGTGGTGTTGTTAGGAACATCATAGGTGAGCTACATTAGATATAATAAAACATTATCACATATGAAAAAATTCAAAATTATAGTAGAATTACTTATAAAGTCTAAAATTAAATAACAACATACCATTATACTCTCCTAAATCTACTCCTTTACACATGCATCTACATCTTTCCACTTATCATTCAATATTCTAACCTTACTACGTGCAAGTAAGGCTACAAAGCTAACAAATTTGTTCTTGTTTTCTCCAATATGAACCTAAGTTAACTCATCAAACTGGATGGGGATTTTTTAACCACCACCATGTGTAGCCACTAGCTCCCTCATCCGTGTGGAACCCCTACTCTTCCGACAAGTCCCCTCAGTATTTGATGTACTCTTAGGAAGAAAGGCTCAACCTCATGCACTACTTTGTTAAGTTCCACCAATGTAAACCCTATTTTATCTATCTTTACACCTGTGATACCATCAATCCACTTACATTTAAAAATAGGAACTCTAAATTTAAAATGGTTAACTTCCCAGATCTTCTCAATGACTCCATAATAGGGGATGGATGCCACAATTGGATTCGTATCCTTTCTATTGGAAAAGTGAATAGATTCAGCCACTATCATCACACCACTATTTTACACCCAACTACTGTCATCTTGAGACTTGGTGTGAAAGATGTAATGATTAATCTAATAACCACTCCAACATAGAACATCAAAGTTAGGACCGCTTGCTAGCAATTTTAATGTCTCTGAGGCAGTGTCATCATTCACCATTTGTCCTCTAAACCAATTAAGGAAAGTTTTATTATGATTATTCAACAACTATTTTTCAGTCATGCAAGGGTTTTTTGCATTGATAATATTATTGTGCCTAGATATGTATGGTAGAACCTCATTAGTGTTGTTCAAGATGTACAAATGTGCTTATAGGACCTCCTCACGTGGCTTACTCTTCACAGAGAAACCCCGAATGCCATTTCCTATACTTTTTTCTCCATGGTGAGGCTTTGGTATTCCAATTAAGTCCAGACCTGACAAATAATCAGTACAAAATTTAATAGCTTCTTCTGTAATATATCTTTCAACAATAGAAGCTTCCGAACGATATTGATTCTTTACATACCCTTTAAAAATTTTCATTTATCGCTCAATGGGATACATCCATCTCAAATGAACTAGGCCACAAATACTAATCTCCCTGACTAGATGAACAATTAAGTGCACCATGATGTCAAAAAAAGAGGGTGGAAAATACATCTCCAATTGGCACAATATAACCACTGCATCATTTTATAGCTCAACCAATTTCCCAGGATTAATCACTTTACTACATATAGCATTGAAGAAAAAACATAACCTGGTTATGGTCACTCTGACATTTTTAGGCAAAATGTCACGAATAGCTACTGGTAATAGTTGTTGCATTAACACATGGCAATCATGAGATTTTAAACTAATTAATTTGAGGATTTTCATTGAAACAAGTTTTTTGATATTTGATGAATAACCTTATGGCACTTTCAAGCCATGTAGACATTGACACAAATTTTTTCTCTCATTTTTTGACAATGTATGATAAGTTGGTGGTAAGCATGTCCGCTGACCTATAGTTATTGGAGCCAAGGAATCCTGTATACCCATGTCAACCATATCTTGATGAGAAGTCACCCCATCCTTTGTCTTCCTGGTATATTAAGGAGCGTTCTAATAACACTATCACATACATTTTTCTCCACACGCATCAATTAATACAATGCCTTACATCAAGAGAAGGCCAATAAGGGAGGTCTAAAAAGATAGATATTTTCTTCCATACATTTTTGTCTATAGCCTGACGCTTCTACTTTTTTCTCAAGACAACATTGACGTCTTTTACCTTTTCATAAACCTGATCTCCTATCAACGCCACAGGAGCAATTTCATTCTCTTGAGATCTATGAAAAGCTTTTTTTAATTTATGATACGGGTGATCATGTCTGAGAAATCTCCTATGCCCAAGGTAAACTATTTTCTTTCCATGATATATTTGATGGTAACATGTTCCTTCTTTATATATAAGACATGCCTTATGTCCTTTAACACTATATCTAGATAAGTTACACTAGTGCAGAAAAGGGATTTAATCATGGTTAAAATAGGCTTTTAATCACGGTTCATGAACCGTGGTTGTTACAGCCGTGATAATAGATAAGGGCTTTTAATCACGGTTGGCAACCGTGATGATAGATCCCATTTAATCATGGTTATTTATAACCATGATTAAATAAGACCCTGTTTAATCATGGTTGTTTACATCTGTGATTAAATAAGACCATATTTAATCAGGGTTGCCAACCATAACCGTGATTACACGTGGTCATAAACGTCCGTTTGCATTACTATATATAATCACGATTATGGTAACAACTGTGATTAAAGTGTATCTATCACCACGGTTATTGCAATAAATTTGATTAAATCTGAGGTTCTTTTTAATGTGGGCTCTATTTTATTGATTTCCTAAACCTGCAATATGATACAGCCAACATAGTATATCCCTATCATATACAACAACAAGAAATAAAGACAAATGTTATGTATATATATTAATTTGCTATCAAATCATAACAAAGTAGAAAATGAAACTATATACAATTATATAACATTAATTTTCTATCAAACCCTAAACCCTAAACTATATACAATTGACAAGAATGTAAACTAATACACCCTAAACCCCTAACGCTACAATAAGTACAACTATAAGAGAATAAAAATCCTATATCTATCTAAGTCCTTGTGTCATTTCAATGAAGTATGCGGCCCATTTCTTTCTAACATTATTTACAAGTGTCCTAGGAAAGTATGACCGGTCCTAAAAGTACTACAAACAATACATAAAACAATTAGAGCAAAAACTATATTTTATGCATGAATTTGATCAAATTGGTAGAAAACTAGGCAAGTGAGACTTACATCTGTCCATCCATCTACTAAATGTTCTTGGACAATGGTTAGCATGGTGTGCATGTTATAATAGCCACACTCGTAGCTACCCTCCTGCCTATAAGACTACAATGGACATAAAATATAGAATAAGTGAAATCAAGTTTTCAAAATATAATAAAGATTTGAATGAATTTGATTGACTTACTTTTGGGTGCACCCACACGAGTTTTCTTTCGGTGGACTTACTTCCATGCAGTTGACTGTATCCAACCATCGCCCTATGTCAGAATAAAACACAAGTTAGTATCATAGAAGAACAAAAATGATGTAATCAAAGTTGTTTTATTTTTTAGGGATTAACTTACGTGTCTACTATTATTTTAAGGTCCTATGGAACAGTCCCGTGCATAGAATCAAAGTATAAAGCTACATAAGCCCAGGGACAGATCACCACGAGCGTCCAATGAGCGTTGTAGTTACCAGTGATAAGTGAGACTTCAAAATGAAAAAATTAATGGACAATAATTATGGAATAAAATCTTACCCTTTATGATATGGGGCCAGGTATACCGTCTTCCTAGACTCATACATCCAATTCTGGATGTATGCCTGGGTGTCCTTCTTGTTGTTTCCTCTTCTTTGTATGAAAGAGGGCTCTAAGAAACCATAAGTTACATCGAAACCTAAGTCCACACAGATTTTATGTAGAAACCTAAACAAGTTTAGACATGATTAGCGACAAATAACTTGTATAATGAAATAATTGGACATAAAATGATATACTTATAGCTCCCACAGCTGAGTAATGGATATGTTCAGCATCGTTGACGCCATCATAATCTCGCACAAGTCACTTCGTATAAAGTAAACCAGTAGTGAACTTGGATGGCCGAACACCAGTGGCTGCCATGGTACCTCAAGAGCGTCCTCTCCTAGGTTAGCCCCGACCTTCCATAGCATCTGAATCGGATCGTTGACAGGGTCTAGCTTCTTCAATGCCGGTCCTGCTTCCTGTTGAACAATTAAAACATTAAAGGTTTATACCATAATTGACAATATAACAAAATCAGTTAGTGTTTTAGGTTTATACCTGTGGAGGAGCAATCGACAGGAGTCTGTTGAGCCACATAAGGAAGTGTCCCACCGCCTAACCAACGGTCTGCATCTCTAGAGTTGCCACTGACGCAATAGCATCCTCCTCAAGGACGAGTACAACAGAGACCCTCGACATACCATCAGGTAATGACTGATGGTGAACCATAGGGCCTAAGTTGTACACCATACTAGTGGCAACTGGCTCCTCCGACCCATCAATGAACAAGTCACATTGATGGGTATCCATAGCCTCGACCCCATCATCGTCAAGGTCAGCTACAGCACATGACCCTTTAGTGCTAACCCTCCGTACCTACATAGTTACACATCAAGCAAACATTATGACATCATTAAAGAAACAAATTACAAACAACAAACAATTAAATACTATAAGGAATCCAACCTGTGGGTCGATAGCTGGGGCAGTAGGCTCCTAGTGATGACTTAGTGAGGCCTTCATCTCCTCCTTGAATTGGGCCATCTCTACGTGAATCGCCATCATCTGTTCCTAGCACTCAGCCTTCATAGCAGCTATCCTTGACTTAACCCTCTGCTCCACTAACTACTCGACAGAGGGCGCCGGGTCGGGAGCACCGTAATAGCTCTAGAGGCCTGTGAAATATGAATGATTAAACCATAATTGTTTAATAGAAAACAAAATAATAGGGTATAATTATTTACAACTTACCATGACCTCGACCAACAGCACGCACCCTTCCTGGGTGCTCTGGCCTGCCGATGGTGGTAGTCAAAATATCCTGCCTACCATAGGCTACAAAAGACCCTTTGGTTGATTGCTCAACCAAGGAATCCTGAAACTAAACAAGTTAGTGTTCAGTGCTTCATGTAAACCAAAATACTGAAAACTTTATAAGGCAAATACTTACTATCCGTGAGGCGACCTCCTGAGCTTGTGAGGAAGTGTATTCCCCATTCTTCCTGACCCTGACCCGCTTCCATTTCTCATGGCGTGTAGTTGGGGAAGGGGGATCCACAACACCGGTGTCAGGTTGGCTAGCTTGACACTGACTGCCCTTCTCCTGTGCCATGTGCTCCTCTAATCATCGGTAACCCCCACGTGACAATCTATGGGGTAGTCATTGAGCTTCCTGATGCTTTGTGCCTTCATTTGTATGGCCTGTAACAAGAAAGAAAATGGGTTAGAGTTACATTTAAATTATAAATAATTTAATCATGTTAAATACCAACGTACCATCCACTGGTCGGTATGCCTAGATGCAACAAAAGCATGCCAAGTCTCCTGATCTATGAAGGTATATTTCTCTCTGGGGAACTGTCCTCGCTCATCCCCGAATATATACCTATAATTCACCAATGACAGTAAGGATTGGTAAAAATTGGTAAGACACTTGGTAAACTATTGATTAAGAATTTAAAGTCCTTACATGCCTCCTGGTGAGTGAATACTTGAATGTCCTCAATCGCTCAACAATAATACCGAGGATCTTCCTCTTCAGTGTGTCATTTGCTGGTAACTCCCAAGACTCCAACAAATGGGAATTAATCTGTATAAGATAGTTTATTATGAAGTACTTGAAATAATACACTTAAATAAAACTTAAATGATATCTAACTTACAAGAATATCTGACCAAATGTTGTTCTTCACGATGTCCTCGACATTATCCCAGTCGGGGATGATAATGGACACCTTTGTACGAGCCACGACTTCTAAGTAACTGCTAAACTTTGAGGCATGTGGTCCACCTAGTCTACCAATGTTGACATCGACGTCAACACGTAACCTCTCTCCTCGATGACTCCTAAGTACAATATCCTGCATCTGGGTAACACCTCTACTCTTCTGAGTAGAGGAATCTGTAGCTTGTGAGTCAGACCTTGAATATGGATCCTGGTCAGCCATGAGTATCTGTCCAAACAAGGAAAAACTAAATGTCAATATATAGTACTTGTAACATGATTAATACAATGAATAATTAATATAACATTTAATACAATAATTCATTAACATAACATTCAATACAATTAATCATACCCTATGAAGATGGTATATTTTCCCATAAGCCTTCATGGTGGTCATAACAATTAACAACTACATCATCTATGTCATGTTCCATGATAGATGGCAGAATACGTGTTGTGGTGGATGAAATTTCCATAACATCAAGACTGGAGTCTCCAATGTTCTATCTACCTTGGATAACAATTGACCATCGTTTGTCAGCTGGGTCAGTAACATAAAAAACTTGCTTCACTTGCATTGCCATGATGAATGATTCCTCCTTATGACCTATCTTGTTGAGGTCCACCAATGTAAATCCAAATTCATCAGTTTTGACACCGTTCTTATTGTCAACCTATTTGCATTTAAACACAGAAACGATGAAAAGACCGTAATCGACTTCCCATATATCTTCAATCACACCAAAGTAGCATGACTTGGCCATGACAGGGTTGTTGTCCTTTGAAGTTAAGAAATGCATTGACTGAGCCACAACCATAACTCCACTATTTTGATTTTTACTCTTCTCATCCTGTGTCCTTGTATAAAATGAATAACTATTTATGTCATACCCACAAAAGGTGAAGATATCAAAGTTCGGGGCCTGTGCTAGTCGATGTAATGTCACAGAAGCAGATGTATCTTTCAGAACGGTCATTTGGAACCACTGTATAAATGTCTTGTTGTGTTCATTCAACACACACTTTTCAGTCATTCAAGGGTTGTTTATCTTGACTAGCTCTTTGTGAATGGTTAGATACGGTTGCACGCCGTCCGTGTTGTTCAAAATATACAAGTGCACTTGAAGGACATCATCTCGTGGCATGCTTTTTATTTTTTTACCAATCGTACCTTTCCCATCCAATTGCCCATCATGACGAATCTTTAGAATACCACTGCTTTCAGCATATGACATATAACCAGTGCAAAACTCAATAGCTTCCTCTGCAATATACCTTTCCATAATTGAAGCTTCAGGACGATGTTAATTCTTCATATACCCTTTCAATATCTTCATATATCGCTCAATGGGATACATCCACCATAAGAACACCGGACCACACAAATGGACCTCTCACCAAATGGATGATTAAATAGACCATTATGTCAAAAAAAGAAGGCAGGAAATGCATTTCAAGCTGACATAGTATAAGAGATGCTTCCTGTTCTAGCACATCCAATTCGTTAGGGACGATTACTTTACAACATATGGCATTGAAAAACAAACATAGTCTTGTTATGACATTTCTCACATTTTTAGGAAGAATGTCATGAATGGCAATAGGTAAAAACTATTGAATCAATATATGACAATTATGAGACTTCAACCCAACTAACTTCAAGTCTTTCATGGAAACACAAGTGTTGATGTTTGAACCATAGCCATACGAAACTTTCACACTATGTAATGATTCACACAAACTTTGCTTTTCTTTTCTAGACAACATATGACATGCTGGGGGAAAATATGTTTGTTTACCCTTTGATTATGGATGCAAATCCTGACGTATACCTATCAGCTCCAAGTCCATACGCGAATTTAGGCCATCCTTCATATTCCCGGGTATGTTTAAGAGTGTTCCAACTAAACTGTAGCACATATTTTTCTCCACATGCATAACATCAATGCAGTGTCTTACATCAAGCTCCCTCTAATATGGTAGGATAAAAATATTGACTTTTTCTTCCAGTGGTTTTATGCAGTGGATTGTTTTTCACACTTTCCAAACACCACGTTGACGTCTTTCATCTTTTCATATATCTGGCAACCAGATAGTGGTGGAGGAGGCATTTCAAAATCTTGAGCACCGTTGAATGACTTTTGTAACCTGTAAAATAGATGATTAACTTTAAGAAACCTTCGATGTCGAAGATAAACATTTTTCCTACCATGGTGCAGCTGCACAGAACTAGTTCCCTCCTCACACACAATACAAGATTTATGACCCTTCACGTTGTACCCGGATAAGTTACCGTACACTGGAAAGTCATTGATCGTGTAGAATAGCATGACATGCAATTTGAATGATTACCCTACAAACCCGTCAAATACATCAACCTCGTCTTCCCATAACATTTTGAGGTCTTCAACTAATGAAGTTAAATATACGTTAATGTCATTCCCCGGTTGCCGTGGACCAGAAATCATCATTGATAACATAACATATTTCCGCTTCATGCATAGCCATGGCGGCAAGTTGTAAACAAATAACAAAACAGGTCATAAACTATGGTTTGTGCTCAGGTTTCTATACGGGTTCATGCCGTCTGTGGCTAGTGCAAGCCTAACATTTCTTGGTTCATGGGCAAAATCCAGAAACATCGTATCCACTATTTTCCACTGTGATCCATCTGCCGGATGCCTAAGTAGTCCGTCAACAACCCTTTCATCAGCATGCCATCTTATAAGTTTTGCATCATCTGTATTGGCAAACAAACACTTTAGTCTTGGAACTATGGGCATATACCATACCACCTTTGCAGGAGACCCTTTAGTACAAACTTTATCAGAATCGGCCTCTTTCTTCGTATACCATGACACCCCACACCTAGTACATCGATGCAACATTTTATACTCACCCTGGAATAATACATAATCATTTGGGCATGCATGTATCTTCGTATACTCTAAACCCATAGGGCACAACACCTTTTTGGCCTTATAGTTACGATTCGGCAAGGTGTTTCCAGCTGGGAGCATTTCTTTCAACAACTTTATTAAGCTAGTGAAACTTTTATCCATCCACCCGTTTATGGCCTTCAAATTAAACAACTACAAAACTACTGATAATCTCATGAAATTGACGCAGTTTGGATATAGCGGCTTCTCAGAATCCTCACACAGAGTCGTATATATATGAGTTCTCTTAAAACCTTCTACCCCCACATCACGGATCATATCCTCAAGTCGGTCATCCATGTTGACATCGGTGTCATGCATCTGGCTTCAATTTTCAGTTTGAGAGCTGGTACTTGGCACCACCACATCTTCACCGTGCCATATCCAACGAGTATACGAAGAAAACCATCACACAATAGATGTTCTCGTACCTCTTCCAAGTCTAGCTGACACAGGTTCAAGCATTTAACACAAGGGAAAAAACACCTTCCATTCACCTCCTCAGCATTCCTCGCTATGAATTCTATAAATGATTCAACTCCCCCCTCGTACTCTAGACTTATGCGTGATACAGTTATCCAACTCCGATCCATACCAACTATTTATAAGGTGCTATGATCAATCTTACTTTTTCTACAAAGATGGTGGTCCTACCCATTCAGGATGACAATTGTTTTTATACGTAATTGATATATACAAGTTAGGAGTTATTTTAAAATTTGATCAAATTTTGGCAGCATTTTGCATTGGTCTCTAAGTACACAAAATGAGAGTGGTCAAATCAAATTCAACCACAACCAAAGATGCATCCAGAGAACAACACAAAATGCAAGTCACCAAAAATTTATCAAATTTTAAAATAACTCCTAACTTGTACATACTAACGGTGTATAAAAATAATTGTTCATCCCAAACTGTCCAAATAGACAATTCAAGATTCAACACAAATGATGAAATTAATTAATTTAATGACCATTTATGTTGAATCTTAAACGGGGAACTACGGTTCACTCATGCAAAGCAACTTTCATACTAGTTAACTAGTATGAGCCTACGAGTTCGCAACCTTGACAACCACACACATACGACAGGAACAGAAATAATATTATATACTGTACAGTGAAATGTAAATTTTGATTAAAAATAATACTTTAAAATAGACAATAATATTTTAAAAATAATTTATGTTATTTTGAAGTAGAGGTATGGTGTTGGATTGGATTATGGATTACAGATTATGGTGTTGGATTATAACACTTTTAAAATTTGGACTTTTATTTAGTAATTAGTATGATGTTTTTAATTTGTGTTATTTTCCAATACAACTATGGTGTTGGATGATGGATTATGGATTATGAGACTTTTGAAGTTTGAACTTTATTTTATGGATTATGGCTTATGGATATGGTCTAGGATGTTGGATGTTGGATTATGGATTATGGATTACGGATGTGGAGAGGAACCAAATTAATTACACCTAAACAAGATTATGGATTATGGATATTTAATTTTTTTTTGGAAATTTGCACAAAAAAAATTTTGGATGTTGGATGTTGGATTATGGATTATGGATATTTATTGATTTGATTATTTATTTATTTTACTCTATTGTAACAATTCATAAATTTGGGTCCATTTTGTAAGGAGGGGATAAAAGGCATTCAAAAAGTTTGGCTAATTATATGATAGAAGTTGTCAATTTGTAATTTCTAATTGAGGGGTACTTTTTAAATACTCTAATTTGCAAGTAGTTTTTAAATAATATAATTAGTCAAGACTTGTTAAATTTTATTGAGGGATACTTGATTTTAATTATCATATTTATATTTTTAGATATTTGTCAAAATTTACATATATAAATTGAAAAATATAAAAAAACAAATAAAGTCAATAATCTAACAATTATTATATACTAATGAAATATAAGACAGAAAAAAAGAAACATTATAAGACATAGATATCTATCTATCTATCTATGTATATAGAAATGAAACATTAAAACTTTTATAGTGATAAACAAGCACCTGGTAATTACATATTAAGCATATACAAGTTGACAAGTAGTAAAATCTAACAGAATAGTTAACACAGATTGGCATCTTTGATGGAAATCACTTCAACCCCACCAAACCCTCTACATATAGTCCTATCCATGAATTGACAACACCTTTGTATTCATAATATGTAACTTTTTCTCACTTCTCAGGAATCTCATAGCACACACATAATGACAATGGAGGTTTAGGGAACAGAGGCATGCAGTATACGACAATGGGGTTCAGGGAACAGAGGCACGCAGTATACGATAATGAGGGTTCAGGGAACGGAGGTAACCTACCTGAATGGAGAAACAACAAAGATGGGTATGACGGTGAATAGAGAAGGGCACGACGCTGTGCTCTACATAACCAAGAGAACATCACACATTACATAATGTAGCATAGGGAAAAACAAGAGAGGAAGAAAACACTTACCTGAACGGAAAAGGGAACAAGATGAAGCACCCAACAATTGCGTAGATGATGAAGATGAGCACGCAAGGAAGAAGTCAGGGAAGCAGGGAAATGACCTAAACCTTTAAAACTCTGACTTAAATTAAAAACATATATCCACGGATCCTATTGCAACCATGATAATATTACCCATATAATCACGGTTAAACTAATACCCCTGATTAAATACTAACTCTATGTCCACAGTTAACATCATAACCGTGATTGTACCCATCAATATATAATCACGGTTGTGACGTCAACCGTGGATATATAGTACCTGAACTATATATCCACGGTTGGAACTACAACCGTGATGATATCCATCAATATATAATCAAGATTGAAAATATAACCGTGATTATATCCATCAATATATAATCATGGTTATGGAGTCAACCGTGGATATATAGTTCAGGTACTATATATCCATGGTTGACTCTAAAATCGTGATTATATATTGATAGGTACGATCACGGCTCTCATGTTATCCGTGATTGTATAGTTTCCCCTGATTATATCATTTACCTTATAATTTCAAAAATGCCACTACGCATGCTTTTATCACTAATCCACTTTAACCCGTGATTATATCCCGTGATTATAACCACTTTTTACACTAGTGTTACCATATGCTACGCATCAAATACATTTATGCCTTCCTCCCACAACATTGTCAAGTCTTTAATCAAGGGCCTTAAATATACATCCATGCCATTCCCTGGTTGTTTAAGGCCAAAAATCATCACAGACAACATGATGTACTTTCATTTTATGCATAGTTGAGGGGATAGATTATAAACAACCAACAAAATAGACCATGAACTGTGTATACTACTTAGGATACTATAAGGATTCATTCCATATATAGTAAGTCTAAGCCGGAGATTTCTGGGTTTATTGCCAAAAGCAGGAAATAACTGATCAATTTTCTTCCATTGCAAAGAATCTACTAGATGACGAAGCTTTCCGTCTAGTTTCCTTTCATCAGCATGCCACCTAAGACTTTTTGCATCATTCTTATTGACAAAAAATCGCTTGAACCTCAGAATTATTGGTAAATACCATGAAACTTTTGCAAGAGGATTTTTGGTACTCACATCATCACTAGATTCATCATTTTTCACCTTATATCGTGATTCACCACATACAGGACACTTATGCAGCTTTTCATACTCCTTTCTATACAAGATGCAGTCATTTAGGCATGTATGTATTTTTTATACTCCACACCCATAGGACATATAACCTTCTTCACTTTATAGGGACAATTAGGTAGTGAATTCCCTTCTGGTAGCATTTCCTGTTGAAACAACCCAAGTAATTTTGTGAAACTTTTATCAATCCATCCATTCTTCGCCTTCAGATTCACTATCCTTAACACTATTTCTAATCATTTCAGTTTACACCCTGGATAAAAAGGTAAATCTGTATCCTGAGTCAAATTATCATACACATGTGCTCTTTCAAAAGATTCGTATCCAATGTCACATATCATGTCTTCCAACCCATTGTTCATTCCTTCATTAACTTCTTTTATTTTAGACACACTCGGTATCAACATCAATTCTCGTGCCACGCCCATGTTGTATAATTCTTACAAAACTCATGACTTATGACATGATCTTTAATTTCCTCAACACTTAACCATCTAACATTTAAACATTTCACACATGGACAATAAAATCTCCCATTATTGTTAGGAATATTTCTCTCAGCAAATTTTAAAAAAGCTTTCACCCCGACTGCATACTCATTACTTGTCTGTCTAACATTAATCTAACTTTGATCCATTGGTACAAATGCTTTAATATCAACAATAAAACATCAATGGACATTAATGCCCCGATGAATCAAGGTATGAATTCAGCAACATAATGTTCTTACTTAAACAACCTAAGTTATTAGGCAAATATGCAAACTAAGTTAGTTACTAGGTAATATGCAAACTAAGTGACTAGGCCTTTTAAGAAACATGTTCAAGGAAAAAATTAGTGATCCCAAAGCTTATGTATAATGTACTTACAATCATATGCATTACACTACATTAAGTTAAACAACTCTACATAATGCATAAAGCACCCCGTTTTCATTACAAACATACCTACATTAAGCATTTACATGGGAAAAAATGAGAACCATACACACCATTTTCAACATAAACATACCTATTTCATATTCAAGTTCTCTTAGGCATTTTTACAAACATGTTCAAGGTAGAAATTAGTGGTCCACCTTAACTATACATGCATACACATGTCCAAGGCAAAAACTCATTTTCAATACAAAAAGTAATTATTTTCAACATAACTCAAGTTCTTTTGGGTATTTTAACAAACATGTTAAAGGTAAAAATTAACGGTTTACTTCAACCATACACACATACACATATACAAGGTAAAAACTCAATTTTAACATAAAAAAGAAGTCATATCCAACACATAAAGGAGATAGGGAGTTGAAGAAGCTTACAATAAAGATGCAGAGTTGAAGAAGATGAAGTTGGAGAAGGTTGCACACGAATTAGAGAAGCTTTAGCGTGATGGAGAAACTATAACGTGTATTAGAGAGCTGCACACGATCTCTTATGGCAAGATAGAGAGCCACGACACAAATTGGAGAGCACAACGCGTAATGGAGAGATGGCGAGATGGAGAGCTGCAAGGCACAATGTTACGACACTATCATTGCATAATGTTGGAGAGCACAATGCAAGTTGAGAGCACAATGCGTAATGGAGAGATAGTAAGATGGAGAGCTGCAAGGAACAATGTCACTATCATCGCGTAAGGGAACAATAACGCAAGGCAAAAAACATAATGACACTGTTATCGCGAATAAAAAAATAAGTTACGCAACTTCTGTTATCGCGAATAAAAAAATAAGTTACGCAACTTTCCACATCGGTTTTTTAAAAAACCGATATGGTATCCCCTCATTCGAGCACGTCAGATGGACGGGTTCCAATAAACTTTTACAACTTCCACATCGGTTTCTAATGAAAACTGATGTGAAATGCATAAATTATTTCAAATTCTTTATGTTAACAAAACGTAAAATTTCTAAGATACCACATTACATTTTAGAAAATCGATCTTCTAATCATAAATTATTTTAAATTCTTTATTTTTGAAAAAAAACGTAAACTATTATATGTGCGTCAGTGATTAAAATTTTCTAATAGCGTAAATTTTTTTCATTTTTAAGCACTTTTGACATCGGTTATTAGAAAAATCAATGCTAATAATTTGATATCATTTTTAATTTTTTTTATTTTATGAACACCATATGTTGTATGTTTGGTATTCGTCTTTTGTAATGTAACGCACTAGTATGAAAAAATAACAGATATCCAGATGACCTAATCAATTATCCAAATGACCTAATCGATTACAGAGCGTAAAAATAACAGATATCAGTTTAAATACTACAACAAATCACTCAAATCCTAAAATAGATCAAAATCTTAATTTTCTCTAGCGGCCATTCCAAGTCCAAGGCTCTATAAATGGGGTTCCAATTGCAAAGAGGCAACACACAACAAATAAGATTTGATTGGTGTTCACTCACTCTTGAGTTTTAGCAATTCTAGGTTCTAAGTTTTGTTTTCTTAAGAGTTGTATATCTTTGAAAATCAATTTGTGTTATCTACCAAAATTTGTTATACACCATATGTGACATCCCTAGTCAATTTAATCATTTTTCACACTAAATTTTTCACGTTTAATAAAAATCCACTCGGTCTTATTATAAAATAATATTTACTTTTCTTAAATACTTTCAAAATAATAAAATCATACTTAAAATAGCAGTTTCCGACTGGAACCGGTCCAAAATACATCCGTTAATAAAAGTTATTTAGAAACAGTGAAGGAAAGAAAAACAGTCGGATTTCACTCGGAAATGAATCCACTCGGTTACATATCACTCGGACATGGCTTAACTTTCACTCAACAAAGGTTCCCTCGACCTGACACCACTCGGAAAACACACGAACTTTACTTCACTCGTAAAAGGCTCGCTCGGCCAATAGTTCACTCGGGAATATCCCACCCTTCCTTCACTCGAAAGAGCTCTCAATCCTTCACACGAAAAACATTCTAACCACTCAGAATCACTTTAACCTTCACTTGGAAACA
Source organism: Clitoria ternatea (assembly GCA_037962975.1). Lineage (NCBI taxonomy): Eukaryota > Viridiplantae > Streptophyta > Magnoliopsida > Fabales > Fabaceae > Clitoria > Clitoria ternatea. The sequence goes on from CM075672.1 coordinate 82,709,629, forward strand.
CTCTTATCTTTCTTCACTCGAAGTCTTAGCCATTGTTCACTCGGAGACACCCTAATCTTCTACTCGGAAATAGGTCTCTCGGTTATTCTTCTCTCGGAAAGAATGAAGGATACTCAAATGGGCATCAATTTAATAGGCCCTCGCTCGGATAAGGAATCCACTCGGCTAGATTCACCAGGAGATCAACTCTGCTGCAATAATACAAATTCATTCATAAAATAAACACCGATCTTATAACATCAAAAATTTATATCCTCATTAATCAACATACCGATTCGAATTTTAAAACACTCATGTAGCATCACTCAGAAAACTCAAAATATATATATTACACTTGAAATTCATTTCAAAGCACTCGATTCCTTGGCATCAATCCTCCACTTGGCGCACCTCCATGGTTACGACCTCTTCCCTGTCACTGGTTACTAAAATTGAAAACAACAGCAAGGGTGAGTGTTTAGCATCATAATTAATATAGAACGGAATAAAATACGAGTATAAACTCCATCTGACTGCTTCATCCTCAAAACTGCACATTTCACTCAGCAATTAACTCGATTAACAATACACTCACACTCGGCAATATATCCATTATCACTCGGCATTATGGAAATTCACACTCGGAAAATACATCAAATCACTCAGCAATAATTTCAATTTTCATTCGGCAATTATAACCATTTTACACTCGGCAAACATAGCCATCACACTCGGCAAATATAACAAACTTCACTCGACAAGTATAGCAAATTGCACTCGGCAAATCTAGCAAACTGCACTCGGCAAACATAGCCATCACACTCAGCAATTAGAACAATTTACACTCGTCAAATACAATAGATTGCCCTCGGCAAATACAACATCATACTCATCAATTCTCATTTAGAAAATATGACATCTTCCTCAGCAAGTACAATAATTCATACTCGGCAATTATAATAATTCACACTCAGCAAACACAGCCAATCACTCGGCAAATACGTCAAATCATACTCATCAAATATATCAAATTCTTATTCGGCAATTATAACAAATTACATTCAGCAAAATTATCAAGTCATCAATTGTCACAACTGACTCACATAAAATCGACGCCTAGTATCTAGATACTAAAGGACCGGCCTTCAGCTTGGGGTCCTACTTGACACCCCGTGAACCCTGCTTGGTTCACCGAGTCCTGCTTGACTCCCCCTCAACCACTAGGTCATAGACCTCTGGGTAGCTCAACTGGGTCCTGCTTGACCACTAAAGCCAAAAACGAGGGTAACATATACCGTCGGCCATGCCATACCATATAATCACATCTAAATCATTTCATATTATCAACAATCAACAAATACAACTACCAAAAACTGGCATGTGCTCTCATCACAGGGCAACCGACTTGTTAAGCCCATCCATCACATTATCACTCGGGCGACCTGCTTGTCAAACCCGACTCATTAACAATATCACTCGGGTGACCTGCTTGTCAAACCCGACTCCACATTGCCACAAAACATCAATTGTCACAACATTAAATATTTTAATTTCAATCGGCTCAAGCCACACACACACAATCGGAAACCGATCGGTGTCCACATACATGCATCCATACTCATTCATATATAATTCATTCGGCAATATCTCAATTATCACAACATTAAATACTTCTCAAGTCACATACACACGATCAGAAACTGATCGGTGTTCACATACATACATGCATACTCATACGTTCACAGCTTTCATTTAGCAACAACATCAGATATTTCTTAAGTCACTCACACACACACACGATCCTAAACCGATCAGTTTGCACATCCATACATACATTCATACACATATTCATAATTTTTACTCAGCACCATCTCTTACCCGGTTTAGTCTTTCCAACAACTCGGACAGTGTCCAATTCTAATTAATTATAACCCGAACACCCCCCTTACCTCTATTCCACGCTTCAGCAATCGTTTTGTTCACTGTTCCTCCTCCGTTCCAGCACCAGCCTCCTCAAGCGTTCCATAGAGTTTATTCCACCACCTACAGGTTTGGAACGTTAACGTCACACCACCATCCACACGGTTAAAGGGCCATTTCCAGGCTCACAGCCACGAGGAGTGAGGATCGGAATAGTACCCCCACATGCATGACCATTTGGTCCAGAAAAGAAACAAAAGGGGCAAGATAAGAAACTTTACGGTCCAAAGAACTCACCTTGAAATCACTGTCTCGGCTATGCAACTATTTCAAGATTTGATGAAAAAGGGACCTTCCTTCAAAGCTTACAGCTCTTCGACGATGGAGGAAAGAGAAAGAGAAAAGGAACAGGTGAAGAAGAAGAAGAAGGTTCTCGCAGAAAGTGAATGATTGAGAGAAACCTTTATTTAACTCATGGCAACCGGTCACCTGCCTAACCGGTCACTTCTAACTGGTTACCTACTCAGCCGGTCATTTCTCCATTTCCTTTACAATTTCTTTAAAGATTTAAATTAAACCTCTCTTCTTCTAATCACACTTTTATAATTAACCCATAATTCATAAAAATATCAAATAAATTCCTAAAAGCAATTATTAATATTCTCCACTTCTTAAAATTTTCTATAAATTTCTGGGATGTTACACCATATAATTATGAGTAAGTGTGATTTCAAAGTGTTAGGGTTTAACCTTTAGGCGTGATATTGAGAGATTTTGAGATTGGGTGGGGTGCCCAAATTTTGGTAGAATTAAATTCTTAGTATGGGATATTGAGAATTTATAATTTCTCCAAAAGTGTATCTTATATCTTCAATAGTAGAAATTCTCCAAGTGGTTTCCTTGGGGGCTAGACGTACACCACAAATGGAAGTGGTGGAACTAGTATATTGGTTTGCAAGTTCTTCTACCTTAAACTCTTTATAATTTTTGTTTAAATTATTGTGTTTATAATTAATTATTTATTTATTCTGACTGAGTATTAAATTTTACTTTAATTAAAATTTTTTCTTACAAAGCTAAGTACATAAGAATTATTTTTAAAGGCATTTTAAACACTTTTTTAACATTGAATTCACACCCTCTTGAATATTAAGGCCATTTAGTAACAAAGGGTCCATAGGGCATGCTCGACGTCATACTTTTCCTTGTTATCCCCCAATTCTACCATAAAATATACTAAAAATTAGGCTTTGATTGCCCCTATTAGCTTGTGACCATCCTTTAAGCTCAAGCTTTTATAGGATCTTACTTATGGGTTGATCGATTCTGACTATAATCTGGTGGCTATGGAAGTATGGCCTCAACTTTCGGGTAGCGACCACGAGGCTATATGCAGACTTCTCAACTCTTTGGTATCGCCTCTTGGCTCCTTGGAAGGTCATGTTGGTAAAGTATACAGGTCGCTAGATTACCCATCTTCTATGATGCGCTGTAGTGTCTTGACCAGGATAAAGGCCTCCTCTATCTAGTCATCGCTTCCTCGTCTCCATCCCAATCTCTTCAGGGGTTACCTTCCTATCTCTAGTTAGCATTGCTATATGTAGTCACCATCTTTTTCCTTCCAGAGCCAATCTTCTTATGTAGGATATTGGAGTTGTTTTATCGATCCCCATGATGAGAGTTAAAATGTTCACTTTGAGTGTATAAAGTATCAAACCCTAGAGAATTACTCTAGGAAAACAAAGTTTATTTCTCAAAATGTCACTTGAATTACAAAAGCCACTCTGAGAAGGGCCTTGAGTTTAACCCAACTTCTAATAGATATGTAATTTCCAAAAATAAGAGGGTAGAGATAGCTTTCTAGAATTGAGGAGATAGAGATAATCTCCTAAAATAAATAGGATATGAGGGACCTTCCCGATCCGGGGGAACAATTTCTCATTTTCATTTTTAATTATAATTATAAAGCTACATAAAGTGTATACTGAGCGTGAAAATATAAAAAATTAGTGTTACTTACACGAACTTTTGAAAATAAAAGTAAATAAAGGTTAGTCTAGTTGGTTAATGATTTAATTTGTGATCACAAAGTCACGGATTCAAATCCCTCAAAACTCTTTTTGTTAGATGATCTATAGATATCTTTGTAAGTACTCATCGAATCTTAAGACTTGACCCTAATGAGTTCCTGAGACCCAACTCACCCAAACTTTTACTTATAAAAAAACTTTTAGAAATAAAAATCAATAGTCATATTTATAATTACAAATTTAACGGGTTAGAAAACTTGTAATTTAACTTTGAATCACAAATTTATATTTGCATAACATTTTATTTAATTTGAACATTCAAACTATATTTTTGAATCCTTTTTTCCGAAAGTTTAGCCAAAGTCAATATTTAAAATTAAAATTAATATAGTTCTTTAATTTTTCAAGTAGGTTGAACATAAATTTCAATGCAAATTTTTTATCTTTATATTTATCAATGTGTGTCCAAAAATCATAATTAATTAATTCTAATATTAAAAGAAATTAAAATTTATTTGAATTTTATCAAAGAAACTTATATAATAAATATGTTTCATGTTTTTTGGTGCTTAATATTTTTCATTTATATGTTTGTGTCGTCATCTACACATTTGTTGGGGTGACGTAAAATATAACAGGGAGGACACTGTACAAGTTTAAATTTTTAAAAAAAAAACTAGTCAGAAAATTAAAATTAGAAAGAAAAAAATAAGCCTAACATTGTTGGGAACTGTACACTGTAGATAAATCTTACCTCATGGATTATGAGGAAAGATTTTAGGGTATTCTAACTTTGACCAAGAAAAAGGGTAGTCTATCTAGAAACAATAAGCCTTTTCTTTGTCACATTCTTTTACTCAAAAAGAAAAACATATCGTATTCTTTCTCTTTTGAAATTTAAAAGACTAAATTTGCTTTATAGCAAATTGAAGGGCCTTTTACATTGATTCTGGATATCTCTTGATTCCCAAAGAGTTTATTAACTTAGTTGGGAAAATTAGGATTTAGAAATTTTGGTTAGTAAAATTTGTTTTGCTAAGTATAATCATTATGTGGACATTGATTTATCTGGTATAGGGATGGACTCAAGTCTTTAATTTCTTACATTGGTTCAGCGTGAAACTAGTATTATCCCTTAAGTTCAATGAGGATCCAAAGGTTTTGTAATTTGCTGCCCAATCCACATTGGTATCTCGTGTTGTAAGGCGAAATAAGATGTGACCTATAGAGATAGTCTAACAATCGAGTCAGTATGGTATGTAACACTAGAGCTCAAGTGCTAGGGTAGATTGAAAATAACTTAATTATAGTAAATAAGTGGATTTTATAGAAGTCAACAAGTGATACCTTGTAATGATGCATGTGTCAGTACTTCTTTATAAATTATGAGGAAAGTTCATATAGGCGCAAACATTGGTGACACATCTAGAGGTGCTTTATGGTATGCCTCGTACGTCTCTTAACTTCTAACTAATAGTAGTTAATTAGTGATACCAGTTGTAGTTGGTTTCATGAGTTTATTATCTTATAAGTCATGATAATACCAGATATGTTTGTCTTACTACTAGTATAGGCCTATCAATTTCGGCACCGATATCAGGCCAAAATAATTTTTCTCCAAGACTGTTGAAGTGACTTACGAGTTGCTTCAATGAGTTGGTATGCCTTGACTCCAAAAACTTGTCTTTCATTTATAGTGAACTTTTACTTTCGGAAATGTTGTTTCACTGTACCCCTTTTTATCCTTGGGTGAATCTTCTTTTATAGCTGAGTTTTGAAAGTTACACGTGGTTCTTCTTGATTGGTCACAATGCTTTATTTTTTATTCAATCATTGTTCGGTATGCAAAGAGTTATGCATGTGCACCATTATTATGGCGTCCATTGTTTGGCACCGTTTTGCCCTTTAAACTCAACTATAAAGAAAGGAGTAAGCCTTCGTCATTTTTATTCTCTTTTCTCTCTGAAAGTGCTTTAATATGAAAAAAATCTACAATCCTTCATTTGCATCCTTGGCTAGAACAAGAATAATAGTTCAAATTGCCTCCACAAGTATCCTTTTATCCCGTCGACCTTTATAATAGGAATGCTAATTTTTTGAATCCCACCCTTAGCCAATTTTATCCAAATGGTTGGGGTTGGTCCTTTCGTTAGAATTAGTTGAGAAGTATTTTAAGTTTACTCCGACAATGTTCTTCTGATATGCAAGGCTACTTTGGAGAGGTAATATCGATTATGGTTTAAGTTATATAAATTTGTGGTGTTTAAGTAACGTGATGAATTTTGAATCTTATACCAAATTTGTCAAGACAAATGTGGCTAGTTTTAAAAAGGCATATATGAAAATAAAGGTAAGAGAGGGAAGAGTGATGATGCATTCTCATCGAGGTGATGAATTATTGGCAAGTGCACCGGTCATTAAAATTGAGTATGTTTGATCGTCCTACAGGGATTGAGGCAATTACCACAACCAAGGACTAATACTAGCTGAACCAAACCAGTTTAATAAAGAATTCATGATATTTTTACTTTTGTAGAAATTGATAATTTTGGATTTTCCAATAACATGCATAGAGTTAAAGTTATAATACAAAGAATGGAAGCAGGTTAGGATTACCTCAGCATTCAATTTCATCTTAAATCATGCAATTGAGGTTTGATTCTAGTAACAACACATGAGATAAGTTTCACAAATGATTAACCCCTAATCTTTTAGGTGATTAACACTAATTCCTTACAATTAAACCCTAATTCCTTAGGTGTTCAACTACATAGGAACCAAATGCAAAATTAAGAGTTGAACCCTAGTTATTCACCTAGAATATAGGCCTGAATTAACTAAGTGGCAAGGAGTTACCTGAGTCCTGAGCCATGATTTCTCTCTGTAGTAGAACTTGAGATTGCTCTGGATTCTTCAATCCAGCAATGAAATTTAGCATCCTTGCTTGTTCTTCTCATGCATTAAATTAGAATCTAACTCAATATAGAGTTAGGAATTCATTGAAGCTTCAGCAACCCCAACATGGGAAGTGTAACAGTGTTTGCAGAAGTGGTAGCCATAGAGAGAAATAAAAGAATTTGGGAGAATGAAAGTGTAGAGAGAGAATGAAAACTGAGAAAATGAATCTGATTAATAATCTCTGTGTGTTAATTACAATATACTAAACCTATATATAGCCTTGGGTTTCAACTAACTAACTACCAAGATATCAACGGAAAGGCCTCCACTTCTTTGGCATTTATCACACCTTTGAACATAATTCTTGGCATCTTGGAAGAGAGTTGGCCAATAAAAGTTACTTTGAAGCACTTTGGTAGCGGTTCTTGAAGAACCATGATGTCTTCCATATAAAGAGTGATGACAGTGCCAAAGAAGTTTCTCTTGTTCAAATTTAGGCACACACTTCTTAATGACTCCATCCACACCTATCTTGTAAAGGAATGGATCATCAAGAAAACTTTTGCTATCATGAAAAAAATTTCTTCATTTGGGATGTCCACCCTTTAGGAACAACAACTGCACTTTTGAAATTGGCCATGTCAACAAACCATGGGCCTTATGCAACCATCATCAGATTCTCATCTAGAAACTCTTCTTTAATCCAAATATTTTTAGAGTCTCCTTCCAGACGAGATAGTTCATTAGCCACTGAGTTCTTTATACCTTTCTTATCTCGAATTTCTAGATTAAATTCCTGTAACAAGAGAACCCATCTGATCAACCTTGGTTTGGACTCTTTCTTAGCAAGCAAGTACTTGAGTGTTGCATAGTGTGTGTATACAATAACCTTAGCACCAATCAAGTATGCTCTGAACTTATTAAATACATACACCACAGCAAGCATTTCTTTTTCAGTGGTGGTGTAATAATTTGATTCTCATTCAGGACCTTGCTCGCATAATAGATGACATGGGTCAATTTATCCTTCTTCTGACCCAGTACAGCCCCAACAACAAAGTCACTTACATCACACATCAATTCAAATGGTAGGGACCAATCTGGTGCTGCAAGGACTGAGGCTATAGTTAATTTTTGTTTCAAGGTTGTAAAAGCCAAAGTACATTGTTCATTGAAAATAAAAAGAGCATCCTTTACTAATAAATCAGACAATGGCTTTACAACCTTAGAAAAATCCTTTATGAACCTATGGTAGAATCCAGCAGAGCCTAGGAAACTCCTTACTCGTTTCACATTGATAGGAGGAGATAGTTTCTCTATCATTTCAATTTTGGCCCTATCTATCGCTATACCCTCAGCTGAGATTTTATGGACAAGATCAACCCCTCCTCTTACCATAAAATAGCATTTCTCCTAATTGAGTATGAGATTTGTTTCTTGGCATCTCTTTACCACCTTAGCAAGGTTGCTAAGACAAACATCATAACTCTCACCAAAAACTGAGAAGCCATCCATGAAGACTTCAATAAACTTCTCTACTATTTCCCCAAATATGGCTAACATGCACCTTTGAAAGGTGGCCGGTGCATTGCACAACCTAAAGGGCATGCACCTATAAGCAAAAATACCATAGTGGTAGGTGAAAACAGTTTTCTCTTGGTCTTTTGAATCAACCACAATTTGGTTGTATCTAGAGTAACCATCAAGGAAGCAAAAAAATTCATGCCCGCTTAATCTCTCTAATATTTGATCAACAAAGGGCAAAGGGAAGTGGTCTTTCCTGGTTGAATCATTCAAACGCCTGTAATCTATACACATTCGTCACCCTATGGTAGGCTTAGTTGAAATGACTTCACCATTTTCATTCTTCACAATGGTTATACCTCCTTTCTTAGGCACCACTTGGACTGGACTTATCCAAGCACTGTTTGAGATTGGATATATGATACCTGCATCGAAGAGTTTGACTACCTCCTTTCTTACTACTTCTTTCATAATAGGATTAAGCCTTCTTAATGGCTAGACAACAGAGGAATAATTGTCTTCCATCAAGATTTTATGCATATAGAATGATGGACTAATCCCTTTAAATCAAAGATGTTCCAGCCAATAGCTGACTTAAATTTAACCAAAAAACCTTCATCAATTTGCTAACATCCTCACCATTCAAGTCAGCACTGATGATTACAGGATGTGACTTATTTTCTCCTAAGAAGGCATATCTTAAATGAGAAGGCAGAGGCTTATGTTCATGTTTCTCTTCTATGACCTCGTTGCTTTTCTCCTCTAAGTCTTCTTTTAACTTTTTTTCTAATTCTTTAATTTTTTCTCCTGCTATATCCTTCTCAAGCAGGCTCAGTATTTCAATTTCAGAGTCATTCCACTCCTCAACATCGGAGTCGAAATCATTCTCTAGGAAAGCTTACAAAGCTTCCTCCTCAGCTTTTAACAAAGTAGGAGTCCTATAGTCTGAGATTTCTTTAAGCATGAAACAATCCATCTTCTCAGCTGGATGTTTCATGGCATTAAAGACGTTAAAGATGACCTACTCATCTTCTTAGCATGAGCTCTACCAGTGAGAGCTCTACCAGTAGCTAAGAATGGCCTCCTAAAATTAAGGGAATGTCCCTATCAGCCTCCATATCTAAGACTACAAAGTCTGTTGGGAAGATAAACTTATCAACTTTGACTAAAAGATCTTCCAGTATTCCATAAGGGTACTTAATAAACCTATCAGCCAACTGCAAAGACATACAAGTTGGTTGCAGGTCACTAATTATAGGGGAATGAGATTGATACTAGCTCCTAGATCACAGAGAGCATTACCTACATAAACATCCCCTATTGCACAAGGTATTGTAAACGATCCTGGATCTTCTAGTTTTTGAGGGATTTTCTTTTGAATGATTGCACTACACTCTTGGGTGAGAGTAATCATTTCAGCCTCCTTCAATTTTCTCTTTTTGGAAAGTAATTCTTTCATAAATTTTGCATAAGATGTTATTTCTTGCAATGCCTCAGCAAAAGGGATGTTTATATGAAGCTTTTTGAATACATCTAGAAACTTAGCAAATTTTTGCTCCTCAATTTTCTTTTTAAGCCTTTGAGGAAAATGAGCTTGTTTTAGTTTTTCAAGAGTAAGCTTAGAAGCCTCCTCCATTTTAATGTCTATTTTTTTCTTTTCTTTTGTAGGACTTGTTTTTCTATTTCTAATTCCTTTTCTTCTTCATTTTTCTTTTTCTTTTCTTCCTCACTCTCTTTCTCTTTTTGTGTTGCTTGACATTGGAGTAGGAGTAACCAAGGTGTTCCCACTCCTAGTCATTATTGCTTTACATTGTTCCCTAGGATTAACCTTAGTATCTCTTGGGAAATTTCCTACTTGCCTCTCAACTAGTTGCTTTGACAATTCTCCTACTTGATTTTCTAAATTTCTAATGGATGCTTCTTGGTTCTTAAAGCTAGCTTAAGTAGCTTGTATGAATTGGGATAAGATACCTTCTAAGTCAGATTTTTCTTTTACGAGTATGGGATGGGGTTGTGGTCTATTAATGAACTGTTGTGAGGGTTGACCTTGGGCCATGTTTTGGTTTATATTTTGATTTAAATGAGGCCCTCTCTGCCATGAAAAGTTTGGGTGATTCCTATAGTTAGGATTAATTGAATTTGATGGGTAACTCCTTCAGCTGAACTATTTGAATCACATAAACCATTCTCATGGTTTCCCTTACAAAAATCACAGTTCATCATACATACTTGACTAGGCTTTTGGATTTCAGATATTTGTACACTTAGTTTCTCTAAAGCATGAGTCATAAGTTTACTTTGTGCCAAATATGCATCCTACACATCTAACTCCATGATTTATCTCTTCGGAATACTACTCTTTTCCCCTATCAAACACTCATTTGAGGCCATCACATCTATTAATTCTATAGCCTCATCCACAGTTTTGGTGGTCAAAGAACCTCCAGCTAAGGCATCTATTAAGACTCTAGTAGCTGGCCTAACTCCATTGTAAAAAATGTTAACCTACTACATTTAAGGTATTTGGTGATGAGGATACTTTCTCAAGCTCTCCTTATACTTATCACATGCTTCTAACAAAGATTCACCTTCTCTTTACTGAAAGCACGTAATCTCATTGCGTAGCCTAGCATACTTAGAGGGAGGGAAGTACTTGATCAAAAATTTCCTAGTGAGATCATCCCAAGTAGAGATACTACCCCTAGGTTGGCTCTACAACCAAGCCTTAGCCTTGTCCCAAAGAGAAAAGGGAAACAACCTTAACTGGATTGCTTCATCAGGAACACCATTTATTTTTATAGTATCACATATTTAAAGGAAGCTAGCTAAATGTAAGTTTGGGTCCTCCACCTCACTTCCTCCAAATTGTTCATTGCTAACCAATTGTAGCAATGCTGGTTTAAGTTCAAAGTTATTCACTATAATCGGAGGCCTGAGGATACTAGATTGCATACCCTTATTAACTAGCCTTGAATAATCGCCTAAAGTCACTCTCCTATGTTCCATTTCAGTTTTCTCTTTTAACTTCTTATCTTTTCTTAATTTTCTTTCAAGCAAATTTATATCAATATCAAAGAAAAATGGCTCCTCTTTATTCCTTGGCTGTATATACTGATTCGAACACAAACTTTAAATGATAACAACCTAAGAATTGAAACTACACACAAAACACAAAGCACAACTAAACTAATCAACAACTGAAAATAGTTCAACTTAGTACCAATCCAAGGATTGTTGATATTACTCAACAATCTCTGACAACGGCGCCATTAACTTGATGCATTCTCATCAAGGTGATGAATTATTTGCAAGCGCACCAGTCGTTAAAATTAAGTATATTTGATCATCCTACAGGGATTGAGGCAATTACCACAATCAAGGACTAGTACTAGCTGAACCAAACCAGTTTAATAAAGAATTCATGATATTTTTGCTTTTGTAGAAATTGATAATTTTGGATTTTCCAATAATTTGTAGAGTTATTGTAATACAAAGAATGGAAGCAGGTTAGGATCACCTCAGTATTCAATTTCATCCTAAATCATGCAATTGAGGTTCAATTCCAGTAACAACACATGAGATAAGTTTCATAGATGATTAACCCTTAATCCCTTAGGTGATTAACACTAATTCCTTGTAATTAAACCCTAATTCCTTAGGTGTTCAAATTAAGAGTTGAACCCTAGTTATTCACCTAGAACGTAGGCCTGAATTAACTAAGTGGCAAGGAGTTACCTAAGTCCTAAGCCATGATTTCTCTCTGGAGTGGAACTTGAGATTGCTTTGGATTCTTTAATCCAACAATGAAATTCAACATCCTTGCTTGTTTTTCTCATGCATTCAACTAGAATCTAACTCAATATAGAGTAAGGAATTCATTAAAGCTCCAACAACCCCAACCCTAGGGGTCTAGCAACCCATGGGAAGTGTAACAATCTTTGTAGAAGTGGTAGCCATAGAGAGAAGAGAGAGAATTTAGGAGAATGAAAGTGTACAGAGAGAATGTAAACTAAGAAAATGAATCTGATTAATAATCTCTGTGTTAATTATAATGTACTAAACCTATATATAGCCTTAGGTTTCAAATAACTAACTAACTATAAAATAATTATAAACTTGCCCCAAAGGGGCTTACAAGCAATTATGATAACCTAACATAAATAATATACAACAGAATTTCAAATACTTCAGTTTCTCCCTTGTAACCACGTGTAGCCATGGTTGAACCAAGCGTCGGTACGCTTGTTTTCTACCTAGAAATTATAACTTAACTTTCGACTACGAATGAGTACGTTGGAAACTAGTGTCAGTACTGGTTTTCTACCTAGAAGTGTCTTAAGATTTATCACTTGCGCGTAGGCACGTTCCAGGGCCAATGTTGGTACGCTTTTCTTCTGTTGAATGCAACTGACTATTGGACCTACACGTGATCACGCTGAAATTCTAACGTTGGAACGCTTAGCTACTGTGTTAAATAAATCTTTCAATCTTTGTTCGTACATAAGAGCGCTCGAGGTCAGCGTCGACACGTTGACCTTCTACCCTGGATCCTTTTGTTTTTTCTCTTAGCGTTAGCTCTGGGCGTAGGCACTTTGAACTTCTTTAAATCTTTCTAAGACTTGTGTGAGTACGCTCATTATCAGTGTAGACACGCTGATCTCTTGTCTTGACTTTGGATTCTTTCATTTTTCTCAATATTGGGACATTTCAGAGTAACTGTGGGCGCGCTGACTTTTTGGAATCCTGTAACACTAAAAATATAGCCCAACGTAGGAACGTTCATGGCAACCATTAGCATGCTCAGGTCAAGGAAAAGTCAATAACCACTTTTTTCTTACTACGCTATATATTTATGCTTAATTAGGTGTATAATTGCTAAAATAATAAACAACTATTTATTTTGTTCAATTGATACTTATCTTTTAAATACTCATTAGATTAATAATTAATCCTAATCTTCTTCCTAAAACAGAGTTAAATATTGCTAAATACATAAGTCTTTTCAAGACTTATCAACAGATATTCTAGGAGAACATTAACTATTCCCAACGCTTTTATGTCGGATGAATGATGCATCCCAAAATGAATAGTTTTTGAGTCATGTTTTGTTAGGGCTTTTAATAACTCTTTAGGAATTGTTTTGGTTTTACTTAGTTTTAGTTTTTTCCGTGTTTTATAGGTAAATGGGTGTTAAATGTCAAATTTTAGGTCCAAAAAAGGAAATAAGCATAAAGAAAAAGCTGCCAAAATCTAAGAAGGGCTAGGAGTTAGGCCTAAAAGGCCAAATTATCTCCCTACACCCTCTTGATGGACACCATGATCAGGTCGGGGGCACGCCACGTTTCTCAATGAGTTGGTTGCATGCCTATTTTCCCTTCTTTTTTGTTTCTAATTGGACTAGGCCTAGTTACATGTAAGTGAGTTTAAGAAGATCATTAGAGACCTATTATGGAAGACATTTTGGTTTAAGATAGAAAATTCTAGTTTTTTGTTTTATAGAGATGTTCATAGGGTACTCTAGAGAATTGTGAAGAGACAATGATGGATCCTCTCTTTTCTCAAGAAACTATTACTCTTTGTTTTTCTTTTGCTTATTCATGATGGTGGGTGGTATAGGTTTTATTATGACCTTCACTACAATGAGTGAGTAGTTCCCTTATACTCTTGGGGATGTATGAGTAATCCAAATTAAAGAAACTTATTGATTTTATGATTTTAGGATGTTAAGGTTTTACCATGTTATAAATTTAGCTTCCATGCGTTTAGTTTCATTAAATCTCTTAAAAAACTTATGACACCCTTCAATGACTAATCTGAAATTGCTAGGGAAAGATCCTAAGAAGTGATTCCCGCTGTTAGACTTAGGACACATGCGAACCTTAGTGAATCCAAAGACTTTGGGGTTAAAATTTTTCTTTTTCTTTTCCTATTTTCTTTTTATTAATAATCTTGTTTGGATTTTATGTTTGGTGTTGTCTATTGCTCTTCGTGTAAATCATAGTCTTTTATGCAAAGAAATAGATCAATTAGTGACACATATATACTCCCACTTGACCTCAAGATTGAAAGAAATTTAATTTGGAAAAGAAGACAAAGTATGTTGAAAGTAAAGGAAACTGTTGCAAAGATGTCTAACAATGATGAAGTGAGACCACTCAAGGACTTTATTGCCCCCACTATGGCGGGTGTGCATTTCAGCATTGTAGCCCTCCGTGTTGAAGCCAACAACTTTGAGTTAGAGTTTAGGCTTATGACCATGGTGATGAAGACACCTTTTTATGGGCTTCCTTTGGTGGATCCAAACCTTTAGTTAGATTACTATGACACCATAAAGATGAATGGTGTCACTCTAGATCAAATTCGTCACAAGTTGTTCCTGTTTTTACTATCAGATAAAGCCAAGTTGTGGCTTAACCCACTGCCTAAAGATTCCATCACCACTTGGACCAGTTGTCTTCAGTATTCTTGAATCATTTCTTCCTATATAGCAAGACCTCTACTTTTAGAACTTAGATTACTAGCTTTGTACATAAGGATGAAGAATCCCTCTTTGAGGTTTGGGAGAGATATCAGAACTTGTTGAGGAAATGGCCCCACCATAGGTTACCAAAATGGATAATAGTCTCTACCTTATACCATGCTTTTGAAAACACTACTCATATTACTCAAGATGCAGTTATAGATGGAGATTTTGTTATTAAGTCAGTGGACAAGAGTCACGACTTAATTAAGGGTATGGCGTCTAGCCATGGAAGATGGGCTCAAAATAAAAGGCAAAGTGGGAAAACCCCAAGTAAGCATGAAATTCATCCTTTTGATTTTTTGGCCATAAAGATTAATATTCTAGCATTAAAGTTTAATAATATGAATCCTAATCGTGCAACAAGTGTTGTTGACCCTTTGTATATTTATGTTTGTGGTCATGTAGGTCATGTAGTGACAACCTGTAAAATGGTTCAAATAAGGCATGATGAGCATAGCATGGAACAGGTGTATACCACCCATAACTTCTATGACTATCCTAAGAAAAGAAATCCGTACTCGTAGACTTACAATCTTAGGTAGAGAAATCATCCTAATTTCTACTAGAAGAATCAACCACAAGGAAGATTAGGTGGCAGTGACAACGACAACAAAGGACCACCTAGGTTCCCTCAGAGGAGCAAAAGTCTAGGTTTGATAAACTAGAAGAGGTAATTAACATTTTTCTTTCCTCATAAGACAACACTAATAAGGAGTTGAGGGAGCACATAGAGATAACTACTAATGATGTCTTAAATTTACAAGTAAAGGTTGAACTAATCATCACTCATAACAAGATGATTGAGACATAAATTACCCAACAAGCTTTCGTCACAACTTAACTAGCCAAGAATTAAGGGAAGGTCCTTGGAGACCTAAGCCCAATCCTGGAGCCCACTCTATAATTGTCTCACTAAGGAGTGGAAAGAAACTTGAGATCCCAATGGATGATCTTAACAAGGAAAATAAGTCCACAAGACCTATAATAGATGAACATGAAAAGACTGTTAATACGGAAGAGCCTAAGTTTGAAGGCTTAAACACCTCCTATAGTGTGCTGCATATCCCTTATCCTCAAAGGTTTGAAAAAGCTAAAGAGGAAAAAAGTCAATATGATGTAGGAATTAGGTAGGATGGATCTAGATATTGTTTCTCCTTTGATCAACAAGCCATTCCAAGTAACTTTGCATCACAAACTTCATTCTTCTTCATACTCTTGACTTAGGTGAATATACATGTGTAGGAAAAGGTTCATGAAACTTAAATTTTGGAAAGGAAAAATTAGAGAGAAGGTGGAGGAAATAGAGAGACAAGAGAAAGAGAAAGGGAAAACGTCATTCTCTAAGGTTTAGATAGATAAGTTTTAAATGAGGTTCACCATCACTGGAGATGTTCCAATGGATAAGAACTTAAAAGAGATGTTAAGCACTATTAGGTTTTTAGAAAGAGGAAATTCACTCTATCTCAATTAAAAATCAACAAATGAATTATTGATGCAAATTGCAAAGGAGATAAGCAATATATACTCTTCTAAGTAGCGTCACTTTGTGGGTCCCAACTCTATTCTTACTAAAACATGGCCTAAAATGAAAAATACAAATGTATAAGGCCCAAAAAATGGCCTAAACAAAAACTTGGCCATACAAGGCCTAAAACCTAAAAACTAATATATTTTCCTAAGAAAATTAGAATACATAAAAATAATAAGCTCATTGGGCTAAGCCCATAATATATACAAAAGGTGGAAGAGGGGCTCAAAAAAGAGCCCAAATACGGTCCAAACAACTTATGAAGTCCTATCCTCTAAAATAGTACATGAGAAATAGGAAAGGGTCTTCAAATGCTCCTTTTCAGGCTTAGGCCCATATAGTGGTGTAAGAAAGAGGTATAATGCCCTAGTGAATGCCTTTTTGGTCTTCTTGGTCCTTGACCTAGTCAAAGGACCATTAAGACCATCCAAGACATCCTCTAGTCTTTGTTAGGCTTAGTATGGATGATGTCCTTATTACAATATGAGAAGTTCATGGAGGTTTTGAAGAAGTTGCACAATAGGGTTCGTTTCTTAGAATCCATGCAATAAAACCTAAGTACACAAGTTTCTAAAGGAGATTTTCTCCAACAAAAGGAAGCTAGATGAAGGTGCTATAATGGCTTTAATAGAAGAATGTAATGCATTTATCCTAAATAAGCTTCCATCTAAGTTTAAGGACCCAAGTAAGTTCTCAATTCCTTATTTTGTTGGGGACTTGAAATTTGATGGTGCTTTTTCTGATCACGAGGCTAACATTAGTCTAATTCCCCTTGAAAAGAGCGTGAAATTAGGAATGACCGAGCCTAAACCCATTAGGATGACAATACAATTAGCAATAATTCTGTGAAGCAGATTATGAGTATATTAGAGGATGTTCCTCTAAGGGTGGGTAAGTATTTCTTTCCTGTTGATTTTGTGATTATGGATATGAAAACCTCCAAACCCCTACTGTAACACCCCGAATTTTAAAAAAATGAGTAATTGATGAGAATGGCAAATGGTTGAATATGAGTTGAATGGAAATTGTTGTGCACGAACACTGGAGACAAGTTTTAAATGATTATTGTAAGGTATATGAAGTATGGAATTGAGTTAAATAGGCTTTGAATGGATTTTGTTATGTGTACTATTGAGAGCTCACGTTTCTGCCCAGGTCCTGATACTTCTCGCCTAAGCGAGAGGGATTCTCGCTCAAGCGAGAATCCTTTTGTGTTAGTTTCAGGGCTTCTGGCCCGAATTCGCCTAGGCGAATAGATTACCCGCTTGAGCGAATCGAGTGAGAAGCGAGCAGGAGAGATTCTGGACGAATTCCGCTCAAGCGGATGTTGTTGCACTTGAACGAGCGAGAGAGGAGAGGGATTCTGAGTGTTGGTCGCTCAAGAGAGCTTGGGGTGCTTGAGCGAGTGAAGTGGAGTCTGATGCTGGGGCCTGGTTTTCTCTCTCCTGAATGCACGTTGGTGATACGTGGTGCCTTGGTGTTTAGTTCTTTTCCTCTCCCTTGTCCACGTTGGATGGGAGTGATGATTGCTGAGGGTATAGTATTAAATGTTGATGGACTTGCATTAAATGAGGATGGGATGTTGTGATGAGTGGGATGCTGATGAGGCTGAGATGATAAGGCCTTAGTTGCATGTTTTTCTTCTCACTCTCTCCCTATTCTTTGGGAGTGCATGTTATGATGAGAGAAGTGCTCCTTCTTCTCTCTAGAACTTGTTGGAGCTTCTGCTTCATCCTCTTCCTCCTTTTTATCTTCTACTTCCACTCATGTATGATATAGAATTCTAGTGGAACTGTGTGGTGTTGAGGAACAGGTATGGCTATGTATGGAGGCTGGGTCTAGGTTCCTGTTACCCTTCCCTATTCCTTGGTGTTTCCTCTTCATCTTCTTCTTCTTCTTCTCCTTCATATGATGGGCTCGGTTGGAGCCTACAACTATATGTGTGTATACATGTCTCGGTTTGTGGATGCATGATGGTCCACTGTGGTGAAGGTGCACTACTCTTGTGAAGATGAAGACATGCATGTTGCATAAAGGCATGGTGATCCTTCACTATTGTTGAAGGTGTATGGTGTTGCTGTGAGGAAGAAGGCATGCATGGAAGTTGGTGGTCCTCCAGGGTGGGGAGGATGGTGCTGTATGAGTGAGGAACAACCTTGTACTGAGCTTTGGAGGTTGCTGCTCGAGTAAACAGCATGGGTTCCTCTATGGCTATGAGCAGAGTGGAGCTTGGAGTGTTAAGGCTCATGTGTTGCGTCCAGATGGGCTACTGGGTGTATCTCGCTCAAGCGAGAATGATCACGCTTGAGCGAGCCAGTGAAGAAATGGTCACTGGACCAATTTCGCTCAAGCAAGTGTGTGTGTGGTTGAGCGAAAGGCTGAAGATTGATACTGGTTGGCTGGGAAGCTGTGTGGTTCTTCCCATGATTGGGAAAGCCGAGCAAAGTGCTGTTGTGGCTGGGCCGAGTGACCCATGTGACTTCTGGAACGTCATTCCAGGTACGGGGAGCTTGCATCTCAAATGCATGGCTTATAGACGGATTTCCGGGTGACATAATTGTATTGTGTTGTGTTTGATGTGTATTGTGTGCTGTTGATGAGTTGAACCCGGTTGTATGATTAATTGTTGCTGCATGGTGCATGCTTATTTGTCCATATGATGTATGATGATTATGTTGTGATGCTTGAGATGCATATTACGTGTTAGCTGAGTGCATTGTGTGACGGTTATTGGTCCCTATATTTGTGATGGTATGATTAAATGCGTATGATGCTTGTTCATGCATATACTTGTGATAAATGCATGTATGGGGACTGTTATGATGAATGTCGAGTGGACTTTATGGAGGAAAGCATGAAATGCTTACTGTAAAGGGTAAATTCGAGTGAATTAATGATAATCCGAGTGAATCGATGATAATCCGAGTGAATGGCATAGGATTGCCGAGTGAATGTGGTATAAGCCGAGTCATCTGACTGTTGTTGAGTTGACGAATGAATTTAATGTTTAACGCAGATTTTCGAGTGGGCAATCGAATGAATATGAGTTGAATTTCATATGCATACGTGTTATTGTGTATTGAATATGAACACCTTGCGGGGTGCCACGAGGGTGTTATCCCGAGTGAAGAGGACATGGTCCTAATGTTGATTGTGATGAAAGACCCGGGTTGGACTCGGGCAGTGCCTGGGGCACTAAGCGTGAGATAAGACGCTTGATGATATGCCGAGTGCATTGGCGTTGGACGCCGAGTGAATGAAACCGTATGCATCCGATTCGCCACTGGAATGCGTTGGATTTGTATACCGATCGGCAATCAGATGACAGGTGATGGATATGCTTAAGTCCTGGAGCTGGGCTTGGACAGACTCCTGAGCGTGGCTCGGAGTGTGAATATTGTTGACATAGTATTGGAGCAAACTTGAAGTGAAGTCCGATTGAGGGATTGTATTATTGATGAAGATTTGAGCTTTATAGCCGAGTAAAATGGGTAAGAAACCCGATTGAGGATGATTATGATTGATCATGTTGAATGACAATGAATGTTGTGTTGATTGATGTATATGTTGTGACATGTTGTGGATTCTATGATTAATCCGAGCCAATATCTGTCATTTAATATGTAATGCTCACCCCTACACCATTTTTCAGTGTTTGTAGGTCGGTTGGAATGTTATGATGGCCTTAAACCCGAGTGATGGGTATTTATGTTGAGGCTGTATGAGTAATGTAATGTACCAAGTGCAATTATTGTATTAAAGCCTTGGTTGGCTTATATAACCTGTTGTACAATGAATACAAATATATGTATTGGATCCGAGTGTGTATATACAAGATTTACATTGAAATCATGTAAATGTACTGGATAATGGATGTTAGTGAATGAATAAAGTTAAGTTGACATTATCCGAGTGTAAACTCCTATTGGTATGTATATACGTTTTATGTGGGCATTATGTATTGGAGTTGGCTTAGGATTAACAATGATAAATCATGTTAAGATGATGGATAATCCGAGTGTCTGTATGTATGTATATGTTTTAAGAATAACACGAATATGTATTAGTGTTGAGTATTGCTGAGTGGGCAGTCGGCTTTGGAAAGCAGAGAGTACATTTATGTATGAGGTTTATGTTGATTTGATGCTTCTTACCGACTGAAATATAATGGTGTTTAAGGAGTGAAATATCAGAGGTTTAGTGCTTTTCCGAGTGAATAAATGGATAGGTATGTATATAAGTATTTATGTTGAATTGATGCCTCTCACTGACTAGGGAATGATATGGTATGAAAGATGCTAAGTTAATAAATTCCGAGTGGAATATTATTGTAAGAGCTGGCTTTGAATATTGAGGCTTAAGTATATAAATTCCTGGATGTGTAGGCTTGATTTCTTTCCGAGTAAGGCTATGTATGTGGCCTTGTCCTGAGAGGAAAACATGGGTAAACCCCGAGTGGGGAATGGTTGTGTTTCCCGAGTGGAATTCGAGTGAATCTCTTAAGGAAAGACTGGTTGTACTAACTTAGTTCGGAAATATATTCTAAGTATGAAATATATGTATGCTGAGTGTTAAGAGCGGAATGAATCCGAGTGGAGCCTGATTTAATGGTTTTCCAAGTGGTTAAGTATTATATATGTCCAAGTGATTTAACCTGGTGAAATCCTCTAAGTATGGAGAAGTTCGGATAAATCCGAATGGAATTGTTTAGGAAGTTATTTCCTAGTGATGGATGTTATGGTGTTCTCCGTGTAAGAAATGAGGAATATTCCAAGTGGAGTATGGTTGTGGAGGTTCCTTATAAGTGAAGGAAAATCCATATATTCTCCGAGTGAAAATAGACTTGAATGCTGAGTATTGGTCGGAAATGATACTAGTTACCGAGTGGAATACCACTCTGATGATAGGTTGGTTAAGAATGCTTAAACTGAGTGATTTATGGCCGAGAGGAAGCCTATGTATTCTCTGAGTGATGAAGTTCAATATACCGAGTGCTAAATGGTTGATGTTTACCGAGTGACTCGAGATTGAATTATACCGAGTGGCATTTGATTGGGAGATATTCCGAGTGAGGGTTTATGGAATCTGAGTGGGATAACCCTCAGTTACCGGGTGGATTGTGTGTGTGCCTTGGTGTATAAAATTTAACGACTAAGTTATGGAGTGTATGAGTGTGGAGGTTGTTTTCCGAGTGACGGAACCCCATTATGCTGAGTGGACTAAGATATTAAATTCCGAGAGGACTTAGGCATGAATTCCGACTGGCCCTGATCGTTTACCGAGTGAATGAATGTCTCAGTTTCCCGAGTGATTGAATGCCGAGTGGCTTCTCGCTCCAGCGAGTGATTCCTCGCTCCAGCGAGTATGTTGTTTGGGAAGGCTTTTATATTGGTTTCGCTCAAGCGAAGGGGAATTCGTCCAAGCGAATTGCACTGTCTCGCTGAAGCGGATTTGGATCTCGCTTGAGCGAATGCTCGCTGTTTATGGGATCGCTCAGGCGCTGTTGTTTTCCACTGTAAAAGATTTCATTTGCATTTGTCTTCCTTTCCTTTTCTCCTTGGCCATGGGACCAGCTCTCATATCTTCATATATGAGAGTGGATTTTGATAGATCCGGGCATGTTTTTGCGAAAAATTAACCCCTATTTTTAGGGTGCTATACCTACTATCTTAGGTTGACCATTCTTAGCTACCATAGGCATGATCATTGATGTTATAAATTAAAGATTGAAATTTTCTATAGGGAAAAATAAAGTTGAACTTAATTTGCATAACAATAACAAACCTCTTGAGGAGGAATCTATTTTGTGTTAAATAAGACGCCCTAAAAATGAGGGTAAATTTTTCATGATTTTAAAATAATTAAAGAATAGAAGAAACCGCGAGATAAATCGTTAAAGAGTAACCCTAGATCATTTTCAATAACATATCCCATATATGAAGATATGAGAAGGTGAATAAATTAAATCAAGAGTCTACCTTGGACAATCAACCATAGGATTGTCAACAAGGGATAACAGAAAGCATAATCGATTTAAGTGTTACGGAAAAGAATGAAGAAGAGATTTAAGGAGGCTTGATTTAATGGGTAAAAAGTGGTAATTGAAGTCATACATGGATATATATTTGAATCATAGCTAAATGGCACCCATTTGTCAGCAAAACACATGAAAAATTGAAGAATCAGGGGTATAAATCGATTCAGGGATCCCATGAATCGATCCAAACGGTACTAGAGTCCCAAAAATGAAAACAGACCCCTTTGAATCGATTCAAGCTCTCATGAATCGATTCAAACGTTCTTGGACCTCATGTACAGTGATTCCAGTGAGCCTTGAATCGATTTATACGAGTGCTTGAATCGATTCAAGCTATTTTGGACTTAGAAATAGTAAAAACAGTGTGCCTTGAATCGATTCATGCAAAGCTTGAATCGATCCATGACAACACGGAGGTCATTTTATGTAGAAAAAGTCACATTTTTGGACTTCTAACCCCCCTAACTTTTTCATATGAGTTCCAATGCCTACCAAATTTTGACACCAACTAAAAATACATCATTTGTGACATGTGCCCACCGGCCGTAATTAAAAATTCCCAAAAACGAGGGAGTTATGCACATAAATGCGTTTCACTCGTTTTGAGGCGTTTTTGTGTAACACATATTCTCAATGGAATTGGTCTATTCCAATTTCTACAAGTCATAAATCATGAATTTAAGCTATTGGAGTCATTACCTACCATTAAAACCACATAAAACATAATTTGACCCTATTGGTTCCGTAAATAGGCATAAACATCAAAACACATCATCACATACATTTCATAAAATATTATAATTCATGAATCAACATCATCCATTCACCACTTGGGCAATAATTTCAGCCCATAACTAGCATCATACATTGTCTAGGTCATAATAAAAAATTTAGCCATACATGTAGGGTCTAATTTTCACCTATGACCTCCAAAATGAATATACACCAATCCAAATACATATTAAGCATACACCATCAATCACATGCTATACAAAATTAATACTCACCGGCCAAGGCACTTCCTATACACTAATTTATCTCCATCATCAAAAGCACATTTTTAAAGATCTAATCTCACTCCCATGAGTGTCCTGCAACATAAATCTAAAAATAGACAACATGGAAGAGTGAGTTATACATTCCAAAGGATGAAAATGAATACAATGTGATTGTATGCATATGCATTCAACATCATGTATACTTTTCATCGACATATCATTCATCATCACAATTATCAATATCTCATCAATCATGCACATACTCAATCATCCTTTATGGGTCATAACAAAATGCATATGCATACACACAATCAAACCCTTCATCATATTGAGCCATCACGCACAAAATCACCATACACAATATATGTATTTGTATTCATATCTTTTATGTTGTCTTTAGGTATTTTCTCACCCAATCACAACTATCACCATTTCTCATCACCTTTGGCATACCTCCTTACTACATACAAATGCTCTTAAGCTAATGCACATGCACAACGGAGTAATTTATCAATTGCGGATCCGACTGTAGGAATAATCACCAAATTATGGGTCAAGTATGATCATATAACCATACCCCTATTGCAGTAGAAAAATGTGTACACATATATCATCAATTGCATGCATATCATTATGTTTTACTGGTACCAAACCACATCGCCCAATCTTGCAACACCTGGCCATTTACACCATGACCGCGGTAACCACCATAATTAATATAGAGGTGTTGCGGGCCGGCCATGATTCATACCATGGCGACTGTGATCCATAGGACCACCGAGGATAATTGCTCATCATAGAGCCACCCCCCATAGGGTCAGCCACATGCAGCTCCCCATAGCTATACATGGGCGGCTTCGTGACTTACACTCTGAATCACAAGGGAAAATAAATATACTCATGCACCGAGTCGTCCTTCCACTGGGCCGGCCAGGAGAATCCCTTAACATTCCCACACCGACGGCTATACAGTATGTCATGGATGCAATGCAATGCAAATCATAATGCATTCTCATAACTATGCATCCTAATTATGCCGCTCATCAATCATCACCATCGTTAACATCACCACTCAAACTCTTGGTGTATTTTATTTTAATCAATCATTGCCATTGTTATACATTTTCAATATAGCATCTCAACACTTCATGAATCATAATACAAGTTCATCTTGTATCAATCACAATGGCTATACAATTTTCATCATCAATACTCATAAATCAATCATCAGTGAATTAAGGCATGCAAATCATCCATATTCATTCCCATATTCCTTATTTATGGTGAATAAAACACAATTATATCATCATCAAGGCATTGCACTAGCCAAACAATTCAACATCACCAATTAGCGTACCATAAACATTCCAAATGCACATTGCATGTTGCCAAGCATATTCATCATCATCATCATGTTTATCAACCACAAATCATCATTTCCACTCAGACAAGGCAAACATGCATGTTGTTGCATATGACAATCAAACACTACTCAATTCATGCATTTAGAATATAAAACTCCTCTTCTACCTCAATTGAAGAATTCTGAGTGATACGACATTCCCGCCTCGTCATTTCAAATGGGTCCTACATTACGTACATGTAAAATCTCAATTAATTAACCATTCAATGCATAACTTCAAACTCTAGTTAACCATCATTATATCTATAATTTTACAACATGTATAAAACATGTTATAGACACCATTTTCTTTATTTTTAGGTTTTGGTAATTCCTTCCCATCAATCCAAATTCTCTATATTATAGGCTACAAGGAAACCCTTAAGCCCAATATTTACAAATACCACAATTATCAACACCCACACTCTCAATCTCATGTATTTCCTCTCAAAACATATTTTCCTACCAACATTTATTACTTTCCCCAATTTATTAAAGTTAGGGTTTCACTAAAAAACCATCACCATCATAAATGCTCATCAATTTTTCATCCATCCAAGTATTAATTTCGTGTACCCTTAACAACCCATCATAAATGCCATGCTAACAATACCCCACCTTAGGGTTTCCATGTGTAATGCTTCTCCCAACAACCCATATATATTAAATGCTCACCCAACACCAAAAACCCAAAACCTAGGGTTCATACTCTTAAGAAATGTCAAGAGGCTTACCTCAAGAGTAAGAGTGAGTCTCCAAGAGAAGGGAGAGCCACACGAAATTGAGGAGGAGAAAGGAGAAAGAGTTTTAAGCTGCTTCTTCAAGCTCCAATAAAATGAAAATGGCAAGGAGAAAAAGACACACCAACACAAGGGTTTTAGAGAGGAAAATAAATGAAGAGGGAATGAGGAAGAAGAAGAAAAGAGTGTTTGCCCAAAGAGAGTAGAGAGCCAACGTGAAAGTGAAGAGAGGGGAGAAGGTTTTGTGTTTTAATTTTACCCATTTCATTAAAGTTTACCATTTTACGACAAACAAGACCTTCATTCAGGCTCAATACTTTATCTAAAAGTTATTCTGAATAAATATTTGGACTCCCAATAATGTTCTTAATAGCCCCGACCAATAGCACCTCAATTAGAGATACTTGGTCCGATACCCATATTTTAATCGGGTATATTTCAGCTTCTAAAGCCTCAACAAATTATGAATAATTCCTAAAAATCTTAATTTAATTATTTCCAATATTTTAGGACATTAATTAACTCACCTATAATTATTTCATATTTATTCCTCTTTATTTAATCATTTATTTCAAAATTTGGGATGTTACAATCCACCCCACTAACGAACCAGATTCGAATGCATTTGAATAATGCTCCTGAATATCATCTTCACATTCCCACGTGGATGTCTTTATATTGCCATGTTTCCATGCCACCTTCACCAAAGGTACCAATTTGTTCCGCAACCTCTTCACGAAATGCTCAACAATACGAACGGAAACAAGAGGAATGGACAAGTCATCCGACACATCAACATCATCAACAGGGATCACGTGCAAGGGATCGTGAATATACTTCCTTAACTATGACACATGGAACACATTGTGTAGATTCGCAAGATGCAGAGGAAGTGCAATCCGATAAGCAACATCACCAATTCGCTCAAGAATCTCATACGGTCCAATGAATTTAGGACTTAATTTTATGCTCTTCAAGGCCATACCAATTCCTTTATCACGTGAGACCCTCAAGAACACATGATCACCAACTTGAAACTCAAGTGGTTTATGTCTCTTGTCATAATAACTCTTCTGTCTGTCTTGGGCAATCTTTATATTCTCTTGTATCTTTCTAATATGCTCAATAGTCTCCTGAACAATCTCTGGCCCTAAGGCTAAATTCTCACCAGTTTCCAACCAACACAGAGGCGCTCTACACTTTCTGCCATAAAGTGCCTCATAAGGAGCCATACAGATACTACTATGGTAACTGTTGTTGTAAATGAATTCGATCAGTGGAAGAAATCTCTCCCAAAATCCACCATACTCCAGAACACAAGCCCTCAACAAATCTTCAAGGCTTTGGATAGTTCTCTCAGATTGTCCGTCGGTCTAAGGGTGATAAGCAAAACTAAGCTTCAACTTAGAACCTAACTCATGAAGTAAGCTTCCCTAAAATCGGTAAGTAAACAGAGGGTCACAGTCAGACACAATACTAGACGGTACACCGTGTAGTCTAACAATTTCCTTTATGTATAATTGGGCTAATTTCTCCAATGAGCTCTTCATACTCATGGGTAAGAAGTGAGCACACTTCATCAATTGATCCATAATCACCCATATAGCATCATTTCCAACACAAGTTCTGGGCAACCCAGAAACAAAATCCATAGCAATACTATCTCATTTCCAAACTGGGATCTCCAAAGGTCTCAAATAACCAGATGGTTTTTGATGCTCAACCTTAGCCTTCTGACAAATAAGGCAAGATGCTACAAAGTTTGCCACATCATATTTCATACCGGGCCAGCAGAAATTTTTCTTCAAATCTTGTTACATCTTAGTGGAACCAGGATGAAGGCTCAACACACTCTTGTGAGCTTCCTCAAGCACTAGTTTTCGCAAATCACCACTATATAGAACATAAATTCAGCCCTTTACACGCCAAATACCATCATGACCTTCTGTCAAAAATAAATTCTCTCTATTAGCTTGAGCTTCTATCATCTCAATCAAATACTCATCTCTCAGTTGTTACAATTTCACGATTTCAAAGAACACATTAGCAACCGTCAACATCTCAAGGGACATCTTCTTTGGGGTATATATCTTTACACCCATATTTAAGTTTCTAAATTGCTTAATTAGCTCTATTTCTTTCACCATTATTGTGGAAATATGCAACGACTTTCAACTCAACGCATCGGTAACCATGTTTGCCTTTCTGGGATGATACCTCAACTCGAATTCATAATCCTTTAAAAAATACACCCATCGCCGTTGGCGCATATTAAGTTCTTTCTGATTAAACAAGTACTTAAGACTTTTGTGATCACTAAAGACCACAAACTTAGAACCATACAAATACTGTCCCCATAACTTTAAAGCAAACACCACTGCCACTAATCCAAGATCATGTGTGGGGTAATTAACCTCATGCGGTCGTAACTATCTTGACGCATAGGCTACCGTACACTCTTTTTACATCAATACGCAACCAAGACCAAGCTTAGAAGCATCACAGTACACCACAAAGTCATCAAGCAAATTAGATAAGGCTAACATTGGTGCGGTAGTAAGCCTCAATTTCAACTCTTCAAAGTTTTCTTCACATTCGAGAGTGCACACAAATGGTTGGTTTTTACGGGTTAGCTTCATCAATGATAAGGCTAAACGGGAGAATCCTTCAATAAACCTCTAGTAGTAACTGACAAGACCAAGGAAACTTCTTATTTCCGTCACGGACGTCGGTCTTTCCTAAGCCATAACAGCTTCAACCTTTGATTGATCAACAATAACACTATTACAAGAGATCACATGACCAAGAAATGATATCTCGTTCAACCAGAATTCACACTTAGAGAATTTGACATACAACTGTTTCTCTAAAGAATAGCCAACACAAGGCAAAGATGCCTTTCATGTTCTCCATGACTCTTAGAGTACACTAAAATATCATTGATGAATACCACAACGAATTGATCAAGAAATTCATGGAAAATGTGATTTACGTAGTCCATGAAAATTGTAGGGGCATTGGTCACACCGAATGACATCACCACATACTCGTAGTGGCCATAACACGTTCGGAAAGCGGTCTTTGGAATATCATCAATCTTCACCCAAATTTGGTGATATCCAGAATGCAAATCGATCTTAGAAAATACAACAGCACCCCTCAATTGATCCAAGAGATCATCAATACGTGGAAGGCGATATTTGTTCTTAATAGTCATCTTGTTAAGTTAGCGATAGTCAACACACAACCTCATGCTTCCATCTTTCTTCTTCACCAACAACACAGGAGCACCCTAAGGAGATACACTTGGGCGAATGAATTCTCTTTCAAGCAACTCCTTAACTTGCTTTTTCATCTCAGACAACTCCATAGGAGACATCCTATAAGGAGCTCGGGACACAGGCTCAGGGCCAGGAATAAGGTCAATAGAAAATTCCACTTCACGTGGAAGAGGCAATCCGGGAATTTCGTCTAGGAATACATCAGAAAATTTAGAAACAATGGGAATTTCACAATATTGGGAAGAACCATTCCCATCAACCATACAGAACATCATAAGAAGCTGAGAGATACCTTGTAGGTCAAATCGTTTTGCATTCAGAGTTGAAAAAATCACTGCCTTGTTATGACAATCCACTAAGACTTTATTGGTACACAACCAGTCCATGCCTAGGATAATATCCACGTCTTTCATAGGTAAGCATACGAGGGATACAACAAACTTTCTACCCTCAAGAGTCATCTCGACGTTCTTACATCGAGTCACCGATCTCAAACAAGTACCCATCGGTGTAGTCACCATGATACAACCTCTCATCATACAAACAGGCATTTTCAAACGCCTAACACAATCCTCAGAAATAAAGGAGTGAGTAGCACCCGAATCAAAGATAACACATACAGAAGTGCCGAGAATTTCACACTTACTTTGGATAAGATCTTTCGCTTGTGTAGCTTCTTCACTGGTAACGGCAAAGACTCTTCCAGCAGCTTATAGTTGATCACCACCATTACGATTTCCATTTCTTCCACCATGGCCATTGCCTCGACCATTCCCATTTCTTCCACCATTATGATTTCCACCACGGCCACCATTAAGGCCACCATTATATCCATTACCGTTTCCACAACCACGGCTTCTGAAACCACCATGGCCTCCACGGTTAGCATCATGATTCATGTGAATAGGAGTATTAACATTAGCATTTCTTGTGTTCAACGGGCAATTAGGGTGAATATGCCCGAGTTGGTTACATTGGTAGCATAACACATCATCTCTTGGGCAATCACGTGCCAAATGGTTGGCACCACATTTGAAGCAAGTTAGGCCTTGGAGATTGCCAAAACCTTGGTTACCATCACCATTACCACCTCTAAAAGCACCGCGTCCTCTTGCATTGGAGGATCCACCATGAAAAAATTTATTCTTCTTAAATTGGCCATGCCTCTTGAAACTAGAAAATTGACCCTTCAATTTGGGCTCATGCTTGCCTTGAGTCAAAGAAGTCACATCATCCTCTTCATAAATGCGACACTTGTTCATAAGCGTCGGAAAGCTTCTAATCTCTTGATGCCGAATGGTCCTCTTGATCTCGGACCTCAAACCATTCTTAAGCTTTACACACTTTGAAGCCTCGGTACCCTCTTATTGATAAGGAGGATAAAATACACACAACTCCTCAGACTTGGAGGCTTACTCCTCCACAGTCATATCACCCTGTTTAAGCTCTATGAACTCAAGATCTTTCTTACTTTTATAGCTTTCTGGAAAATATTTCTTCATGAATTCAACCTTTAAGTTTTCCCACTCCAAGGGAATATTAGCAGACAACATACGTCCCTTAGTAAGACGCCACTATGATTCAGCTTCATCGCGGACCATAAAGACCGCATACTCAACCTTTTAAGCCTCAGAACATTCAAAGCTCGTAAAGATCCT
Source organism: Clitoria ternatea (assembly GCA_037962975.1). Classification (NCBI taxonomy): domain Eukaryota; kingdom Viridiplantae; phylum Streptophyta; class Magnoliopsida; order Fabales; family Fabaceae; genus Clitoria; species Clitoria ternatea. The sequence goes on from CM075672.1 coordinate 82,740,147, forward strand.
CTCAAGATCATTGATCTATACATACGCATCCTCGGGTTTATACCCTCCATGGAATTCGGAAGGTTTCCTCTTGAGAAATCGATCAAGACCTTGGGCACCTTGTCCCATATTTTGTTGGCCTTGTCTTTCTAAGAGATCCGCAAAATAATTTAAAGCAGATGCCATAGCAGCCGCTTCACGATTATGCCTACCAGCCATGTTTCACGCCTATACATTAAGACATGGCTCACACATGAGTAAACTAGACTAAACAATCAACCTTCAATCTATATACATATATATAGAGGTTTCAACACCCATTGGTCCATCATGCATCATTACAATAGTTATATTCATCTCAATGCATAACCATAACATATTCATCCTTGTAGGTAAATACTGTAAGGAATCTATGCTGGACCCAAACAACAAGTATACTAATCTCAATTCAATGAAAAATAGTCATAATTCAATCAAAATCCCACAACTCAATTGAATACAACTCAAATAGTTCAATCATAAGCAAGAATTGCTTGCATAACACCTATTAAGTCTCTATCAAAGAGCAAACAATGCTTTGATACCAGGTTGAGATGCCCCAAAAATGAGGGTAAGTTTTTCATGATTTTAAAATAATTAAAGAATAGAAGAAACTACGAGATAAATCATTAATGAGTAACCCCAGATTACTTTAAATAACCTATCCCACATATGAAGATATAAAAAGGTGAATAAATTAAATCAAGAGTCTACCTTGGACAAACAACCATAGGATTATCAACAAGGGATAGCGGAAAGCATAATCGATTTGAGAGTTATGGAATAGAATAAAGAGATTCAAGGAGGCTTGATTGAATTGGTAAAAACTGGTAATTGAAGTCATACATGGATATATATTTGAATCATAGCTAAATGGTACCTATCTCTTAGAAAAACACATGAAAGATTGAAGAATCAGGGGTATGAATTGATTCAGCGATCCCATGAATTGATTCAAACGGTACTGGAGTCCCAAAAATTAAAACAGACCCTTTTGAATCGATTCAAGCTCGCATGAAATGATTCAAACGTTCATGGACCTCATGTACAGTGATTCTAGTGAGCCTTTAATCGATTCATGCGAGTGCTTGAATCGATTCAAGCTATTCTAGACTTAGAAGCAGTAAAAACAGTGTGCCTTGAATCGATTCATGCAAAGCTTGAATCGATTCATGACAACACAGAGGCCATTTTATATAGAGAAAGTCATATTTTTGGATTCTAACCCCCTAACTTTTTCATATGAGTTCCAATGCCTACCAAATTTTGACACCAACTTATATACATCATTTTTGATGTGTGGCTGACAAGGCCCGCAAGCGCACGGGTTATGTCGCGTAATATAAAAGATTATCGTTCTCCACAGGGACTGTGTTCAAAGTACCAGCATATTGAAATTTAATTATCCACACAATTAATTTTTAAGGTTTTTGTAAAATAAAGCACAAAATTAAGTTGCTCAGAATACGAATAAACAAACAAAATTTTCTAGACACTTAAAAATCAGAGTTGAGAATATCTTGGGATTTCAGGGGATCAAGACTCTATTTTATGTTAATGAATTTTAACTTTTCATAAATAAGAATCAAATTAAGTTTTCCAAGGCGAATTTTCCTTAAGCTAATTAATATGTTCCTCTCGGAATCCTATTAATGTACCTAACCTATGGAAAGTGCTGCTTAATCCTTAGAAAAGGCCCATTATCGTTTTGTGAAAATCCCTTTTTAAAATTCCCCAAAAAATTTTGATTACTTTCACGGTTTTACCGAGGTCACAAAAAGTATTTCAAAAACTTAGGCTTAGTTTAAAAACTTTCCAGTAACAATAAATCTCTCAATTCTATTAATTACTTAAACTTACTAATATACCCGCAAGTATACAGTTTTATCACTTAGGTTCTTGTTAGGAATTACTAAGAGCATTGAGCATTTTTTAAACTAAATGGAAAGCAAAAATTTATTTAATTTAAAGTCAAAATAACATTAATATAAAATATTATCACACCCCCTTTATCCCAAGATAATTAATTTAGTTACTCATGAAATAATTCAAATTCATATAAATGATGGAAAAATAAAACATACAAGACATGGTAAAAATAAAGAATTACGGGTTTCTCCAAAAGCTTAGAATAATTTACCACTGTATTTCCTTGTTGCAATATTCCTCCACCAATTACAAATTGGAATACTCACTTTTACAATTCACAACTCTTAAAATAAAAGAAAGAAAAAGAAAATAAAAGAGAAATGGGACAGAGAAAGAAAACAAAAAAAGGAAAAGAAAAGAGAAAGAAAACGAGAAAGAAAATGGAGAAGAAAACGAAGAAAAAAAAGAAAGAAAAAAGGAACAGAAAAGGAAACAAAGAAAAGAGAAAGGAAAGAAGAATTGGAATGAAGCTGAAGAATTGTCGTCCGTGCTGCTAAGTGATGCCTTTCTCCTTCAGACCGCCCCTCTATTTATAGAGGTCTTGGATGTTAACAATCGGTGGCCAGTGGGCCTTTTTTATTAATTTTTTGTGTCAGCCGCCCCACAATCACAACTTGGAGATAGCCTGGATGGTGACAGCTATAGGGAACGGTGGAGAGACAGCCTGCATGTTATCAGCCGTCCCCCATAAGTCAAGGATCTACTTGGATAGTGGAAATCCAAGTTAGCAAGGGCAATTGGTGGAAATATGGAGTCGGTTTTCTCCTTCTGACTCAGATTTAGTGGATCGGTCGGATCTTACCAATAGGGGGAAACAATCCAAGTGGAAAAGGTGCCTTTTGTACACAAGACCGAGTGAAAGCTTTGCTCGGTGTTGCTTTGCTGGATGTTGTGGAGAGGAGCTGGATGGTGTTGGTGGGAAGGAGCCGGTGTTACAGCTGAGGGGTTGGTGTGGACGAGCAAAGCAACTCCGATTGCTTTACTCATTGAAACAATCATTCAAAAAAGTGACAGAGGACCGATTAAAAAATGACTTGGAACCGATTGAAGCATTCATTCGGTACTGATGAAAAAGTGGCTCGGAACTGACTGAAAAGTGACTCAGGACCGATTGAAGGGTGACTCACTCGGCACAGGTTCATGCCCTCCTTCTTTCTTATGTGACCCACTTAGGATCGGGGAGTTTTCATTCGAATGGTTTAATCGGCACCTCTCTAAAATGTTTCACTCGTCTATGTCTCTGGAATTTAATCACTCGGAGAAACTTGTTCGGATTTGCTTAGGAGTCATTCAGTCGTCCTTTTCTTCACTCCTTGAAATGATCCACTAGGACACATTCATTCAGACACATTCACTAGGAAGTCTAACTTCCTTTTCACTCGGGAGTCGGATATACCTTTTACTCAGAAATTTGAACTCGAAAGACTCTGGAATCTGGCTGATAGAAGTTCTTCCCATGTCTGAGCCTTGCTTTGCTCGGAAATGCAGCTTTCTGCCCCAACTCACTCGGTAGTCTTCCTTGGAGACATCACACTCGGGCTTAGTGTGAAACTGTGAGTCTGCCCAAGTATGATTCATTCCCGGTCGGATCTTTCATTGCTTAAAGAGACATTTTTCCAAAACAAACTACTCAGAAAGGACCTGTTCCGCTTGAGAATGCCAGCTTCTCTGAATGACACCACTCGGAGACTTCCTTATTCAACAGTTTATTTATTCAGTGGCTTCTTCTGCTCGGACAATGGTCCACTCGGAGACAGTTTTGCCTAGAAAAACACTTGTTCTCCAATCAGACCTGCTTCAGTCAGCATTCTTTCACTCGGAATGGTTGCAGTCGGACAGCTTCCACTCGGATTCACCTCTAACAGGGACATATTTCTTCAAGGTCAGCCATTTTTCACTCGGAATGGCTTTGACAGGGAACCTTCCACTCAGATTTACCTCCAACAGTGAAGTATTCCACTTGGCAACGCTCCATTCTGAGTCATTCCACTCGGATTTAATCATTTCTGAGTCATTCTACTCGGATTTCATCATTCTGAGTTGGAATTCGGCATTAAAAGAGAGTTCTTTCCACTTTGGGCTTGTTCTTCTTGTTTCTTTATCATTTTATGGTCATTTTTCTCTTGTTATTGACCCTTTTATTACCTTAATTTCTGCAAAATAACATACCCAAGTAGAATATAGTGGAAAGAAAGCAAAAATCACAATAAATAAAGGAAATACAGTGGATAATGATTAAAATCCTAAGCAAACTGAATCTAATTTATTGTGTTATAAAGCACTTATAAACCAAAACATTGCTTGTCCTCAAGCAATTACCATATTCACATGATAAGACACAGAAAACACTAAGCTTAATAAACTAAGGAATCCAAAACAGAGAAAAAGATTTATTCAAATGCCAATTTTATTTTTTCTTATGTGAATCAATTTTCAATGTCAAGACTTTAGATACTCTTCTTACAATCTTCACTCAAGTGTTTCAAAGTTTGTGTATCTCTCAAATCATCATAGTCAAAAAATATTACCATAAGCTTGTTAATAAACCAGAAACTCCACAGTTTAGATAGAAAATATGTCAAAGTCTAAAGGTCTTTCAAAGGTTGTAACATGGCCTTGGGTTGTATTGTCAAGGTAGGAATTTCACGAAAAATGGAATACAAAAGGGCTTTAACAGCCATGAATGATTCAAATTACCATCATAAATTTAACAGAGCAAAAATTTATTGATTTATTTATTTATTTATTTTTATTTTTTTTTATTTTTTTTTGAACTTTTATGGACTTTTCGGAATTCATTCAATATCATCCTTTTGATTTTCTTTTTCTTTTTCTTGCTTTTCTTTGAATTCAATACCATATTTTTCTTAAGTCCTTTTTTCTTTCTTTGCTCCACTAAATTTCCAACTTTTTCACCATTAAGAGAATATCAGTCAATGAAAGGCTTTCAAGGAAAAATTTTCACTTTTAGGCTCAAAAGGGGCAACTAGGGGTCAAATTGTGCAAAAATTATGAGGCTTAAGAATAAGACCTAATTGTGCCTTTATCATCCTAAGACATATAATCAAAAACCATTTTGAATCGGTTGAAAAACAAGTTCTAGAATATTAATGACTATGAGATTCACTCAATCAAGAAAATATGGGTTTTGAAAATTTCTTTGATAAATATCCCATTTTGGCTCAAGTCTAACCATGGAAAGTCTTTTCAAAGAAAATTTTAATCACATAAAGTTCATTTAGACATTGATTTGGCATTTAAATAATCAGATTTTGAAAATTTTACTCAAAATTTTAGGGTTCGTCCTTAGATACTTTAGCCTTGTGTTCAAAGTAAATTTATCATACAATCATGGTAAATTACAAGATTACAAACAAAATAAGGAAAACACGCATGCATGAAAAATATAAAAATCAAACAACATAAACAAAACAGTTAAGTTTTCTTATCGACCACCCCAAACCAGAATTTGACATTGTCCTCAATGTTAAAATGGATGATAAAAGGATAAGAAAACTTACCTGTAGTAACCCCAAACCAGCATTTGACATAGTTGGTTTTTTTTTAGAGCTCAAAATGAAACAACAACTTTTTATAGGGTTACCTCCCTGTCTTCAGCCAGACTTCTCACCGTTTGGATTTACTCATCAGGAGCATCAAACAAGTCCAAGTCACTTGCTTGTTGTATTGGTTGACCTGTCAAGTAGTGCTTTACTCTCTGTCTATTTACCTTAAATGTACCAGATTTCTCGCTCCATAGTTCCACAGCTCCAAAAGGAAAGACCTTTGTTACCTTGAATGGTCCCGACCATCGGGATCTCAATTTACCTGGAAAAAGCTTCAATCTGGAATTAAATAGTAAAACCATATCTCCTGGATTAAATGTTCTCCGTTGGATGTGACGATCATGCCATTGTTTGGTTTTTTCTTTATAAATTCTGGCATTTTCATATGCATCTAGACGGAGTTCTTCAAGCTCATTTAATTCCAACAACCTACGTTCACCTGCAGCCTTATGATCAAAGTTAAGAGTTTTAACAACATAAAAAGATTTATATTCAAGCTCAACTGGTAAATGACAGGGCTTCCCATATACTAGCTTAAAAGGTGTGGTTCCAATGGGAGTTTTGTATGCGGTTCTATATGCCCATAAAGAATCATCTAACTTAATAGACCAATCTTTACGTGACGTATTGACCACTTTTTGAAGAATATTTTTAATTTCCCGATTGGATACCTCAACTTGTCCACTAGTTTGTGGGTGATAAGGTGTAGCAACCTTTTGCCTAACTCCATATTTCTTTAGAAGGGTCTGAAAAGTTTTCTCAATAAAATGAGACCCTCCATCACTTATAACACATTTTGGGACCCCAAACCTTGGAAATATTATTTTTTAAAAAGTTTAATAATAGTCTTAGCATCAGAATGGGGTGAAGCAATGGCTTCCACCTATTTTGACACATAGTCAACTACCACTAATATGAACTGATTTCCAAAAGAGGAAGGAAAAGGTCCCATAAAATCAATACCCCATACATCAAACAATTCAACTTCTAAAATGGTATTCAATTGCATTTCATGTCTCTTACCAATGTTACCTGTTCTTTGGCAAGCATCACAAGTTAGAACATACTTACGTACATCCTTAAAAATATTTGGCCAATAGAACCCAGCTTGCAATATTTTAGCAGCTGTCTTAGAGGTACTCATATGCCCTCCACAGGAAAGAGAATGACAATGATCCAAGATAGCATGGACCTCATCTTATGAAATACACCTCCGAATTAAACCATCTGTACATTGCTTTAATAGGAGTGGTTCATCCCAATAATAATGCTTAACATTTGCAAAAAACTTTTTCCTTTGCTGAAAGCTAAGATCAGGAGGTAAGATACCACATGCAAGAAAATTTACAAAATCAGCATACCAAGGGACACGTTGGATACTAAGATTTAAGAGTTATTCATCTGGAAAAGATTCATTGATAGGAATATTATCTGTTTCTTCTTTTTCAGATGTCAACCTAGACAGGTGGTCAGCGACCAAGTTCTCGGTACCCTTCTTATCCTTAATTTCCAAGTCAAATTCTTACAATATTAGAATCCACCTAATTAACCTAGGCTTTGCTTCCTTTTTATTCAATAGATACTTAATGGCAGAGTGGTCAGTGTAAACAGTAACATGTGAACCTACCAAGTAAGATCTAAATTTATCAAAAGCAAAGACAATAGCTAACAGTTCTTTTTCAGTTGTGGCATAATTTACCTGAGCATCATCCAGCGTCCGGCTGGCATAATGAATTACATGGAGCTTTTTATCCTTTTGTTGCCCCAATACAGCCCCCACTGCGTAATCACTCGCATCGCATATCAGCTCAAACGGGAGTTTCCAATCAGGTGGTTGCACGATGGGGGCAGAGATTAGAGCTTGCTTAATCCTATAAAAAGCTTCCATACAAGATGAATCAAAATTGAAAGGCACATCCTTACCCAGAAGAGTTGTAAGAGGCTTTGTGATTTTTGAGAAATCTTTAACCGACGGTAAAACCCTGCATGTCCAAGAAAACTCCGAATACCTTTCATATTTGTAGGTGGAGGCAATTTTTCAATCACTTCCACTTTAGCCTTATCAACTTCTATACCTCTCTCAGACACCAGGTGTCCAAGAACTATGCCTTCTCTTACCATAAAATGGCATTTTTCCCAGTTTAAGACCAGATTGGTCTATTCACAACGCTGCAAGACTTGGCACAAATTTGTTAAACAATTATCAAAATCCAAACCATGCACTGAAAAATCATCCATAAAGACTTCCATCACATTTTCAATAAGGTCAGAAAAAATTGCTTGCATACACTTTTGAAAAGTCACAGGTGCATTGCAGAGACCAAAAGGCATACATCTGTAAGCATAAGTCCCATAAGGGCAAGTGAAGGTAGTCTTTTCTTGATCAGATGGATGAATGGGAATTTGATGAAAACCTGAATACCCATCCAAATAACAGAAATAAGAGTGTTTCGTAAGTCTTTCAAGCATTTGATCAATAAAAGGGAGAGGAAAATGATCTTTTTTTGTGGCGCTATTTAACTTCCTATAATCAATGCACATGCGCCAACCAGAGACAATCCTAGTAGGAATCAAGTTATGTTTATCATCTTCAATCACAGTTATTCCCCCCTTTTTAGGCACCACATGAACAGGACTTACCCATTTACTACTATCAACAGGATATATGACTCCAGCATCAAGCAATTTCAAAATTTCCTTTTTAACCACTTCTTGCATTTTTGGATTTAATCTCCTAAGTGGTTCTACTGTGGGCCTACTTTCATCTTCTACAGTAATCCTGTGAATACATAGAGAAGGACTAATTCCTTTGATATCATCCATTGTATAACCTATTACCTTTCTATACAACCTAAGTTGTTTCAAAAGTTTTTCAGTTTCACATGGATTCAATTTAGCATTAACAATCATAGGATATGTGGAATTAGGACCAAGAAACTCATACCTTAATGAAGCTGGTAAAGGTTTTAATTCCACATTGGGGCTTACCACTTTGTCACACATGACCTCAATATCATGTTTTAGTGGGGCCTCAGAGCAATCAGATGTTTCTGCAGGCTCAATCATGAAAACAGTTTCAAGTGGTTCATTAGGAAGGGTTGCTTCCTTTACCACTTGTTCAACAAAATCCACACTACAACAAACATCATTATAAGGTTTTTCTAAAACATTTTTCAAGTTAAAATCAACCTTTTGGTCTCCAACAGTTAGAGACAACTTACCATTCTTGACATCGATCACAGCACTTGCATTTGCTAAAAATGGTCTGCCTAAAATAATAGGAATCAAAGAATCTTCGTCCATTTCAAGCACAACAAAGTCAGCAGGTATAAAAAATTTTTCTATCTTAATAGGAACATCCTCTAAAATTCCTACAGGATATTTTACAGATCTATCAGCCAATTGTAAAGACATCCTAGTAGGTTTCAGTTCACCCAATCCTAACTTTTCAGCAATAGATAATGGCATTAAACTCACACTTGCTCCTAAATCACACAATGCTTTATCTATATTCATGTCATCAATCATACAAGGAATAGAGAAACTACCTGGATCTTGGAGCTTGGGTGGAACCTTTCTTTAAATTAGAGCACTGCACTCTTCAGTAAGTGCAACTGTACCATCTTCTTCCAGTCTTCTTTTGTTGGACAAAATGTCCTTCAGGAACTTTGTATATGTGGGCATTTGCTGCAAAGCATCTGTGAAGGGAATATTAATATACAATTTCTTTAAAACATCAAGAAACTTACCAAATTATTTGTCCAACTTTGCTTTAGCTAAGCGCTGAGGAAATGGAATGGGAGGTTGATATGGCTTAACCTCCTCCTTCTTCTCTTATGGTTTCTCTTCTTCAATCACTAGATAAGATGAAGATTCATCCACTTTCTTTTCCTCCTTTGTAGTCTTGTCAACTGGTCCATCATATTGAGTACCACTCCTAAGAGTGACAGCCATTGTTTGGTTAGATGGTCCAGCCTCTGGTTTTCCAGGAAATGTTCCCGGTGCTCTTTGAGAATAGGAGGCTTGTTGGGCAATTTGATTTTCCAGTATTTTGTTATGGGTGGCAAGAGAGTCCACTTTTGAAGCCAAGTTTTTTATTGCATCAGAGAATTCATCATTTTGTTTAAGTTGAGTAGCTACAAATGTCTCCATCAAGGATTCTAGCTTTGATTTTTATGGAATATAGGTTCCTTGTTGAGGTTTGTAGTTACTTTGATTACCTTGGAATTTAGGTGGCCTAGTTTGGAAGCCAGGTGGACCTTGTGGAGGTCTGTAGTTACCTTGATAATTTCCACCATAGTTTCCAATAGCATCCACCTAATGCATTTCTTGTTCTTGATTAGGGGCCATTGCTAAATGGCAGTTTACAGCTCCATGTCCTGAAACACCACAAACTTCACAAACAATATTAGTAGCACCTGTTGACCCTATTTTATCGAGTTTTAATGTTAATGCTTCAACTTTGGCAGAAATTAGGGAAAGAGCATCAACAGAGTACTTACCTGGTGTTTTAGCAGGTAATCCTCTCTCAGAGTTCCACGGTGAGTGTTTTGAGCTATTTCCTCAATTAGGTTCTCAACTTCATCAACATTTTTACTCATGAAGGCTCCTCCAGTTGCAGCATCTAAAGAGATCTTTTGTGTGGAAGTTAGTCCATTATAGAAAATATGGATTGTCAACCACCTTTTTATCCCATGGTGAGGACATTCTCTTGGCATCTCCCTGTATCTTTCCCAGGCTTCATATAAGGATTCATCATCTTTTTGTGAGAAATTTATGATTTGTTTTCTCAACACATCAGTCTTGTTTCTTGGGTACCATTTATTGATAAAAGCACTGGACAATTGTTCCCAAGTCGTGATGGATCCTTCAGGAAGAGAGTATAACCACGCCCTCGCTTTATCTCTTAAGGAAAAAGGGAAGAGTCTTAAGCGAATGACATCATTGGTGGCTCCGTTCATCTTCAGGGTGTCACAGTATTCAAGAAAGATTTGAAGATGAAGATTTGGATCTTCAGAGGGTAATCCTCTGAATTGGTTCTGTTGAACCATTGAGAGTAGTGAAGGCTTCAATTCAAAATTGTTAGCCTCCACTGTGGGTCTAAGGATGCTAGATCCTCTTCCATTTGTACTTGGAGCGGCAAAATCTCTTAAGGGTCTATGTTGGTCTGCCATTTGTTTTTCTTTTTGTTGTTTTTGTTGTTTTTGTTGTTTTCTCAAAGCTCTAAGGGTACGTTCTATCTCAGGGTCAAATCCTAAGTTTAGATCAACACTACGGCTTCGTCGCATAAAAAGAAAATAAATGACAAATAAAATAAACAATTACAAAAATAAAACAACAACAGATACACAAAATAAAAAACAAAATACAAAGTAACAGACAGAATAAAAATAAAGAAAAATATAAAAAGAAACAAACAAAACAAAACAAAAAAAAATATTAACAAGTATGATCTAATCGAATTTCAATATTGTCGATATTTGAGGGACAACAGTCCCCGGCAACGGCGCCAAAAACATGACAGGGCCCGCAAGCGCACGAGTTATGTCGCGTAATATAAAAAATTATCGTTCTCCATAGGGACTGTGTTCAAAGTACCAGCATATTGAAATTTAATTATCCACACAATTGATTTTTAAGGTTTTTGTAAAATAAAGCACAAAATTAAGTTGCTCAGAATACGAATAAACAAATAAAATTTTCTAGACACTTAAAAATCAGAGTTGAGAATATCTTGGGATTTCAGGGGATCAAGACTCTATTTTATGTTAATGAATTTTAACTTTTCATAAATAAGAATCAAATTAAGTTTTCCAAGACGAATTTTCCTTAAGCTAATTAATATGTTCCTCTCGGAATCCTATTAATGTACCTAACCTATGGAAAGCGCTGCTTAATCCTTAGAAAAGGCCCATTATCGTTTTGTGAAAATCCCTTTTTAAAATTCCCCAAAAGATTTTGATTACTTTCATGGTTTTACCGAGGTCACAAAAAGTATTTCAAAAACTTAGGCTTAGTTTAAAAACTTTCCAGTAACAATAAATCTCTCGATACTATTAATTACTTAAACTTACTGATATACCCGCAAGTATACAGTTTTATCACTTAGGTTCTTGTTAGGAATTACTAAGAGCATTGAGCATTTTTTAAACTAAATGGAAAACAGAAATTTATTTAATTTAAAGTCAAAATAACATTAATATAAAATATTATCACACCCCCTTCATCCCAAGATAATTAATTTAGTTACTCATGAAATAATTCAAATTCATATAAATGATGGAAAAATAAAACATACAAGACATGGTAAAAATAAAGACTTACGGGTTTCTCCAAAAGCTTAGAATAATTTACCACTGTATTTCCTTGTTGCAATATTCCTCCACCAATTACAAATTGGAATACTCACTTTTACAATTCACAACTCTTAAAATAATAGAAAGAAAAAGAAAATAAAAGAGAAATGGGACAGAGAAAGAAAATGAAAAAAGGAAAAGAAAAGAGAAAGAAAACGAGAAAGAAAATGGAGAAGGAAACGAAGAAAAAAAAGAAGGAAAAGAGGAACGGAAAAGGAAATAAAGAAAAGAGAAAGGAAAGAAGAATTGGAACGAAGCTGAAGAATTGCTGTCCGTGCTGCTAAGTGATGCCTTTCTCCTTCAGACCGCCCCTCTATTTATACAGGTCTTGGATATTAACAATCGGTGGCAAGTGGGCCTTTTTCATTAATTTTTTGTGTCAGCCGCCCCACAATCTCAACTTGGAGATAGCCTGGATCGTGACAGCTATAGGGAACGATAGAGAGATAGCTTGGATGTTGTCAGCCGCCCCCCATAAGTCAAGGATCCACTTGGATAGTGGAAATCCAAGTCAGCAAGGGCAATCGGTGGAAATATGGAGTCGGTTTTCTCCTTCTGACTCGGATTTAGTGGATCGGTCAGATCTTACCAATAGGGGGAAATAATCCGAGTGGAAAAGGTGCCTTTTGTACACAAGACCAAGTGAAAGCTTTGCTCGGTGTTGCTTTGCTGGATGTTGTGGAGAGGAGCTGGACGGTGTTGTTGCTATGAGGAGCTGGTCGGTATTGGTGGGAAGGAGCCGGTGTTGCAGCTGAGGGGTTGGTGTGGACGAGAAAAGTAACTCCGATTGCTTTACTCATTGAAACATTCATTCGGAAAAGTGACACAGGACCGATTAAAAAATGACTCGGAACCGATTGAAGCATTCATTCGGTACTGATGAAAAAATGGCTCGGAACTGACTGAAAAGTGACTCGGGACCGATTGAAGGGTGACTCACTCGGCACAGGTTCATGCCCTCCTTCTTTCTCATGTGACCCACTTAGGATCGGGAAGTTTTCATTCGAATGGTTCAATCGGCACCTCTCTAAAATGTTTCACTCAGCTATGTCTCTGGAATTTAATCACTCGGAGAAACTTGTTCGGATTTGCTTGGGAGTCATTCAGTCGTCCTTTTCTTCACTCCTGAAATGATCCACTCGGACACATTCATTCGGACACATTCACTCAGAAGTCTGACTTCCTTTTCACTCGGGAGTCGGATATACCTTTCATTCAGAAATTTGAACTCGAAAGACTCTGGAATCTGGCTGATAGAAGTTCTTCCCATGTCCGAGCCTCGCTTTGCTCGGAAATGCAGCTTTCTGCCCCAACTCACTCGGTAGTCTTCCTTGAAGACATCACACTCGGGCTTAGTGTGAAACTGTGAGTCTGCCCGAGTATGATTCATTCCCGGTCGGATCTTTCATTGCTTGAAGAGACATTTTTTCGAAACAAACTACTCAGAAAGGACCTGTTCCGCTTGAGAATGCCAGCTTCTCCGAATGACACCACTCGGAGACTTCCTTATTCAACAGTTTATTTATTCAGTGGCTTCTTCTGCTCGGACAATGGTCCACTCAGAGACAGTTTTGCCCAGAAAAACACTTGTTTTCCAATCAGACCTTCTTCAGCCAGCATTCATTCACTCGGAATGGTTGCAGTCGGACAGCTTCCACTCGGATTCACCTCTAACAGGGACATATTTCTTCAAGGTCAGCCATTTTTCACTCGGAATGGCTTTGACAGGGAACCTTCCACTCGGATTTACCTCCAACAGTGAAGTATTCCACTTGGCAACGCTCCATTCTTGAGTCATTCCACTCGGATTTGATCATTTCTGAGTCATTCTACTCGGTTTTCATCATTCTGAGTCGGAATTCGGCATAAAAAGAGAGTTCTTTCCACTTTGGGCTTGTTCTTCTTGTTTCTTTATCATTTTATGGTCGTTTTTCTCTTGTTATTGACCCTTTATTACCTTAATTTCTACAAAATAACATACCCAAGTAGAATATAGTGGAAAGAAAGCAAAAATCACAATAAATAAAGGAAATACAGTGGATAATGATTAAAATCCTAAGCAAACTGAATCTAATTTATTGTGTTATAAAGCACTTATCAGTGGCCACCGGCCACACTCAAAAATTCCCAAAAATGAGGGAGTTATGCACATAAATGTGTTTCACTCGTTTTGAGGTGATTTTGTGCAACACAAGGACCTATTCTCAATGGAATTGGTTCATTCCAATTTCTACAAGTCACAAATCATGAATTTAAGCTATTGGAATCATTACCTACCATTAAAACCACATAAAACACAATTTGACCCTACTAGTTCCTCAAATAGGCATAAACATCAAAACGCATCATAACATACATTTCATAAAACATTATAATTCATGAATCAACATCGTCCATTCATCACTTGGGCAATAATTTCAGCCCATAACTATCATCATACATTGTCTAGGTCATAATCAAAAATTTTGCCATACATATAGGGTCCAGTTTTCACCTACGACCTCCAAAATGAATATACACCAATCCAAATACATATTAAGCATACACCATCCATCATATGCTATACTAAATTAATACTCGCCGGCCAAGGCACTTCCTATACACTAATTTACCTCCATCATCAAAAGCACATTTCCAAAGATCTAATCTCACTCCCATAAGTGTCCTGCATCACAAATCTAAAAATAGACAACATGGGAAAGTGGGTTATACATTCCAAAGGATGAAAATGCAATGTGATTGTGTGCATATGCATTCAACATCATGTATACTTTACATCGGCATATCATTCATCATCATAATTATCAACATCTCATCAATCATGCATATACTCAATCATCCCTTATGGGTCATAACAAAATATATATGCATACACACAATCAAACCCTTCATCATATTGGGCCATTATACACAAAATCACCATACACAATATATGTATTTGTATTCATATCTTTTATGTTGTCTTTAGGTATTTTCTCACCCAATCACAACTATGGTCAACATTATCACTTAAACTCTTGGTTTATTTTAATCAATCATTGCCATTGTTATACATTTTCAATATAGCATCTCAACACTTCATGAATCAAAATACAAGTTCATCTTGTATCAATCACAATGGCTATATAATTTTCATCATCAATACTCATAAATCAATCATCGGTGAATTAAGGCATGCAAATCATCCATATTCATTCCCATATTCCTTATTTATGGTGAATAAAACACAATTATATCATCATCAAGGCATTACACTAGCCAAACAATTCAACGTCACCAATTAGCATACCATAAACATTCCAAATGCACATTACATATTGCCAAGCATATTCATCATCATCATCATGTTTATCAACCACAAATCATTATTTCCACTCAGAGAAGGCAAACATGCATATTGTTGCATATGACAATCAAACACTACTCAATTCATGCATTTAGAATATAAAACTCCTCTCCTACCTCAATTGAAAAATTCTGAGCGATACGACATTCCAGCCTCGTCGTTTGGAATGGATCCTACATTACATACATGTAAAATCTCAATTAATTAACCATTCCATGCATAACTTCAAACTCTAGTTAACCATCATTATATCTATAATTTTACAACATGTATAAAACATGTTATAGACACCATTTTCTTTATTTTTAGGTTTTGGTAATTCCTTCCCATCAATCCACATTCTCTATATTATAGGCTACAAGGTAACCCTTAAGCCCAATATTTACAAATACCACAATTATCAACACCCACACTCTCAATCTCATATTTCCTCTCAAAACATATTTTCCTACCAACATTTATTACTTTCCCCAATTTATTAAAGTTAGGGTTTCACTAAAAACCCATCACCATCATAAATGCTCATCAATTTTCCATCCATGTATTAATTTTGTATACCCTTAACAACCTATCATAAATGCCATGCTAACAACACCCCACCTTAGGGTTTCTATGTTTAATGTTTTTCCCAACAACCCATATATATTAAATGCTCACCCAACACCAAAAACCCAAAACCTAGGGTTCATACTCTTAAGAAATAACAAGAGGCTTACCTCAAGAGTAGAAAAGAGTGAGTCTCCAAGAGAGGGAAGAGCCACACGAAATTGAGGAGGAGAAAGGAGAAAGAGTTTTAAGCTTCAAGCTCCTCATTCAAGCTCCAATAAAATGAAAATGACAAGGAGAAAAAGACACACCACACAAGGGTTTTAGAGAGAAGAATAAATGAAGAGGGAATATGGAAGAAGAAGAAGAAGAAGAAGAAGAAGAAGAAAATAGTGTTTGCCCAAACAGAGTGGAGAGCCAACGTGAAAGTGAAGAGAGGGGAGAAGGTTTTGTGTTTTAATTTTACCCCTTTCACTAAAGTTTACTATTTTTCGACAAACAGGATCTCCATTCGGGCTCAATACTTTATCTAAAAATTATTCTGAATAAATATTCAGACTCCTAATAATGTTCTTAACAGTCCTGACCAACAGCACCTCAATCAGAGATACTTGGTCTGACACCTATATTTTAATCGGGTATATTTACAACTCATAAAGCCTCAACAAATTATGAATAATTCTCAAAAATCTTAATTTAATTATTTCCAATATTTTAGGACATTAATTAACTCACCTATAATTATTTCATATTTATTCCTCTTCATTTAATCAGTTATTTCAAAATTTGGGATGTTACATTAAAATTGTACAAGATGATCCCATGAAAATTGATGGGGAGAAACAAAAAGATAAGCTTAAGGTGGGCACCTCAAAGAAGGTCGAGACAGAGAAGCGGAAGCTCAATAGGCTTCCCCTATATTTAATAGGAGAAGAAATGCCCCGGAGGAAGTTTAACAAGGGAGGGTTCAAGGAACTTCTTCCCAAAGTATGCATTGAGAACCCTCTAAAGTATTATGTTGAGCTAATGCCTGAGGATTGCCTATAATGAACCTAAATGGTGATGGCTAGGCCCCTTTAAAGTAAGAAAATGACTTCTTGATCATAATGCTGTGTTGATTTAGCATAAAGAGATAGGTTCCTTTATGGACAATGTACGTAAGCTAAGACCCTTTGAGGAAGAGAGGTATGTGCTCCATGATGGTAACAACGTTGGCACTTGAAATGTAAACATCTAGCTCAAATGTTAAACAAGCACTACTTAGGAGGCAACCCAATGGTTGTGTGATTTTTTATTTAGATTTTCTTTAGTAGAGTTTTAGGAAAGAGTATTTTGATTTAGTCTTGTATTTAGGGACTGTTTGATGTGCATTTATTTAACCTATCTTTCCCTTTCTTTCATTCATTATAATATCCTTCTTCATCTTCTTTAACTATCTCTTCTTTAAACCCTCTAGAAACCCCTAAAACCTCATCTCTCAAACCATTAAACCTCACCCCTAATCCATTACCCCAAACCAAATTATTCACATCTAACACCCATCCTTAATCTTTTTCCTTAACTTTTCACTTCCCTTCACCAAAACCAAACCTTGCACAAAACCCTCAACCCAATTCCTCCATAACCAAAACCTTAAACCCAAATTTTACCTAAAACCCCTTCATCCAAATTCCAAGCAACTTTTCCCTCGTTGATGGATTCAAGGAAGAAATAAAAGGTCATTGGAGGTTCCTTATCTTCTTATAGAGCATTGTCGTGGTCAAGAGGTAACCCCTCAACCCTTATAGTATTTTTTTATTTTGATGAAACTCAATAAGCTCTATTATTAAATGCTTGCTTAGGAAAAATAGAGCCCACTAGATATTTTGATCTTAATTGTTGAGAGACTTTAGGGATCTTAGATGATGTTAACTAGCTTCTCTGTAGGGTAAGGTGGAGTAAATTTTTCACTTTAAGGGAGGATTCCTTAAAAGGTTCACCTTAGAATTTTTAACCTTTTGTTCTGTTAAATGGAGGATTAGGGATAAAAATGAGAGGTTGGCTTTAGGTTGAACAATAAGGATCACATGATGCCTCAATTTAAATTTTTTAAGATATTTTATTTCCCTATTGGTGGAGCCATTACACCTCCTAGAAGCTTTAAGCAAACATCAATGTGGGAAAGGATAACCTAAGAGAAGTCTTATGATTCTTTTACTACAAAGGCTGCCCTAATCTTTAACCCTATTTTAAATTATGTACTTAGAATGATGGCATATTATTTTTAATAAGGGTGATAATTGTGGTGTGGTGCACCACTCGGCTATTTTTTCTCCAATGCATGTTGGAGAATGAAAAAGTTGATTATATGTATGTACTGGTCAAACAAATAGAAAAGACTAGAAAGGCCGCTTTAGGAGCCATTACAACTAGTTATCTTCTGACACCTATTTTTCTCCATCTAGGTGTAAATTATAGTATTAAGACTAAGGTATGAGGTAGAACTCTTTGACATAACAGAGTTTGTGAGAGCTGGGGCCATTAGAAAAGTTGGCTCCCAATACGAGTTGCCTATCAAAGGCTTTATTCACACCTGACATTTGATTAAACCCTAGTTCACCAGCTGCAAGGCAAAAATGATTTTATAATTTTTGATGTTTATGAAATGACTATTAAGCCTTAGCCCATTCAGGTTGAGAAGCTTGATGAGGCTTCACCTATCGTTGAGGCTTTACCTTTTGTTGAGGGGCCTTTAAGCACCACTCTAGCGGGGGTTTGATATGGTTGATATGTATAGAATTATCTTTCAAATGTGTGTGTTTTTTGATATAAAGAAAATATTAATTCTCAAAAGAGATTTCAACCGTGAGAAGTCTATATACTCACAGGCAAGTGTATCCGTCAATGTAGCACAAGAAGTATTTCAAACCTTAAGTGTTGAACCCATAAAAAGTTTAATTGCAAGTGCTCGCTACTAATTCCTTTCAAATGTTAGGCAAATTAAGAGAGTTGGATTGAAGAAGGGTAATTTTAAGTAATAAGAATAAAGATAAGAAAAAAAAGAATGTAACAAGAATAGTGTAGATATGATTTGTGTTAACCCGGCGATAGCATCTCAATAGTTCTTTTCCACCACCGGGTTTGTTAATTGGCAAGCGCACCAATCATTTGTAGTTTTCAAAATTTAGATATCGTTCCACTGGGATTGAAAGTCCAATAATAACAGTAATTTTCTATTTACTATGGTAAATGGGAAGGAAGTTATAAACAAAAGAATAATTTATATACAATTTATACAATATTCACAGGATAGCATGATTGAGTGGTTCATAAGATAAAAGAAAATAAAATCTATCTAAAAAAAACGAGTTGCAATCTAGAATAGGTAAGATACTTGAGATAAACACAGATAAACAAATTATGTTGGAAATTGGATCCCTAATCTAGAATAACAATGAGGAACTCAAGACATGCATATTTAATCATCAAGTTTCATGTCATTGCAGCTTAAAATCATTATAACCGATCCCTCGTGATATAAATTCTAAGAATTCACCGTAAAGTCCGATCCCTCGTGAGCTTTCTCAGTAAAAACTTACATTAAGACCTGGCCTTATGGCAACAATGGTTAACAACCCCTATAGAATTGAGATACCAAGGGTATTCCAACTTTTTACTTTCGTCAAAACAAGTTTCAATATGACATGAACAATCATTCTCCCATTTGACATTCATACTAATAAAACAAGTTTCAATACACATGAAAATCATTCTCCCGTTTGACGTTCATATTAATAAAAGGTTAAAATACTAACATGGACTTGAATCATAAACATGCAGAGGTCGAATTCACAACATTATACTCAATAGATTAGTTCACCAATTCCAACATAAACAAATTAGTTACACATGGTGAAAGTAGAAACAACACTTACAGATTTTGACATTACGAAGACGATGGGAACTTCACGATACAATGATCACAATACACCGAAACACACTCAAGTATCTAGAAAACTATTCTAGAACTATAACTCACAAAAGAAGTACTCAAAGTCGAGCACAAGAGAGAATAGAAATGCTATAGAATGGGATGGGATGATTTGAATGGTGTTGGATGGCCCTATTTATAGGGCTGAGCAAGGGTGCTGACGCTACGCGTCCCTGTGACACTACGCGTCACACCCCTGACTCAGCCTCCATTAAACACTTGATAATGGCCACTTCAAATTATTAAATTTGATCATGCTTGGCCATATGGACATGTCTCCACCGATTTTTGGCTTTTCATGGTGAGTGGGATGGCCCTTGTGGCTGAGTAGAGTGCCCATTATTGGGTCCAAGTGGAGTGGTTGGTCAAAGTGGAGGTGGAGACCACGCAGCACTGATGCTACGCGTGGCTGTGATGCGTAGCGTCAGCATCAAAAATAGCTGTTGATGCTACGCGTGGGGTGAGGCTACGCGTCAGCTCCTCCAGTGTAATTTTCTCTTGATTTCTTAACTTTTTCACTGCAAAACTAGAGAAAATTGATCAAGGGCAGATTATTTCCAACAACATCCATTTATTGAATTTAAATCCTAATTTTCTAACAAATTAAACTAATTTTTATAATTTTTATGAAATTTTTATTCAAGCTTTTATTGAAAATTTGAGGACTAACAAATACCCCCAACTTGAGACATTGCTCGTCCTCGAGCAAGAGAAAAATAAGAAAAAAATAAAAATTTGGAATCAAATTTTTAAGTTAGTCCGAAAATTTACCACAAAAAATAATTACATAATTTAACTAATTTGTAATAATCAAAAATTGATATCAAATATAACAAAGGTCTAATGATAAAATTGTTTACAATATTCTATTAACAATCAAGCAGAATTTCAGGCTTACCTCACAAGTGTTTATCTCTATGCAATTGGTAACCTATTTCACTCAATCAATCATAAAATCAAACGAATTTAACTTTGTTTGTCATCTAATCAATGGTTATTTATACCGAGTTAATTCGAAAATCACAAGGTCTTTTCACGGGTTGTAATGAGGCTTGGTTTTCAAGAAGTAATGGTTTTTCTTAGAATTTAAAAACCTGAAATCATAAAAGAGCATTTTATAATTCTTAGGCTTTTTCTTGACCCAAACTTCTCATTTTCTTTTATTGATGAAAAATAAATACCCCCAACTTGATTCTTTTCACTATTTTTGATTTTTTTCTTTTTTATACTTTCCTTTTGAAAAGAATCAAGTTGCTTATTTTCACTCCCCATTTTTGTGAGAACACTCAAAATATTTTTCATTTATTTTAACTGCTCTTTTAATCAATCAAGTATAGGGAATGGTTAAAACAAATTTAGGTTTTAAGGGTACCAAAGAATTTTATTTTAGGCTCAAATTGGCTTTGCAAAGGATAAAAGACTTTTTACCAAGGTAAGCTGTTTGGCCCAAGGTTTCGTTTCACCAATAAATGTGCCTTGATCATTTTCTCGAATTCTCTATACAACAACACAAATCAGAGATTAAAGCAAAATCAATTCGAATTGAAAATATGTCGATTAAACCCTCAAGTGTTTAAAAAAAATATCTCTCTGTTCACCGGGTTATTGAAATTTGCTTGATGGTTAATAAACTTATTGTAATTAAATTTATCAAAATTCCTAAGTTATATAAAAAAAATCGATAATTGATTTTACAAATTTAAGTTTTATTGTGTAAAAACTCTAAGTGTATAAATTAACTTACTAACAAAAATTTGATTTATTAAAAGAAATTTTTTTTTTTTGAAAAAAATTTAAAAAAAAACAAATAACAAAATGGGTTGCCTCCCATTGAGCGCTAGGTTTAATGTCTCCAGCCTGACATTCCTGCATTTCAAGGGTCAGTTAAAAGATAACTGGTGGTAATTTTGTTAATTTCACCACCCAAATATAGTTTCAACGTTTGCCCATTTACCATCCAACTTCTTTTGGAAGTTGGATCTTCAATTTCCACTGCTCCGTATGGTTTGACTTCTTTAATCAAGAACGGGCCTGACCATTTTGATTTCAATTTTCCAGGAAACAATTTTAATCTTGAGTTGAACAATAAAACTTGCTGACCTGGTGTGAAGTGTCTTTTCTTTAACTTTTTATCATGGTAAGCCTTCACCTTACTTTTGTAGCATCTAGATGATTCATAGGCATTGTTCCTCATTTCCTCTAACTCAAGTAGCTATAACTTTCATTTGTCTGCTGCTACATTTTGATCAAAATTGAGGAATTTTAAAGCCCAATATGCTTTATGTTCCATTTCAACTGGAAGGTGACATGATTTTCCATAAACCATCTGGAAAGGCTAAAGACCAATTGGTGTTTTAAATGCAGTTCTGTATGCCCAGAGTGCATCATCAAGTTTTTGTGACCAATCCTTTCTAGAAGATGACACAGTTTTTTCCAGAATCCTTTTCACTTCACGATTTGAAATCTCTGCTTGCCCATTGGTTTGTGGATGATATGTTGTGGCTACCTTATGCTTTACTCCATAATGTTGTAATACTTTCTGAAGAATTTTATTACAAAAGTGTGAACCACCATCACTGATTAAAGTTCTTGGTGTCCCAAATCTACAAAAAATATTTTTCTTCAAGAAATTCACAACAGTTTTAGTGTCAGTATTAGGGGTAGAAATTGCTTCCACCCACTTTGAAACATAATCTACTGCCAAAAGAATGTATTGATTTGAGTATGAGTTAGGAAAAGGTCCCATGAAGTCAATTCCCCAACAATCAAATACCTCAACTTCTTGTATATTTGTGAGAGGCATTTCTTGCCTTCTTCCAACATTACCTGTTCTTTGGTAGTTATCACAAGATTGAACAAACAAGTGAGCATCTTTAAAAAAAGAGGGCCAGTATAAACCTGATTGGAGAACTTTTGCAGATGTTCTTTCATCATTAAAGTGTCCTCCGTATGGTGATTTATGACAATGCCACAACACATCTCTTACTTCCCAGTCAGGCACACAACGTCGTAACAAATTATCCGCTCCAATTTTGAATAAATGAGGGTCATCCCAAACAAAATATCTTGCATCTCTAAAAAAATTTTTTCTTTGTTGCCAAGTCAAATCATTTGGAAGAACTCCTGCTGCTTTGAAATTGGCCATGTCAGCAAACCATGGCCGTTGTGTTATTTTGAAAAGTTTTTCATCTGGAAATTCTTCCAAAATTTCTTTTTCTTTGACAGTAACCTCATTATTCATTAATCTAGAAAGATGGTCAGCTACCATATTTTCACTACCCTTTTTATCTTTGATTTCAAGATCATATTCTTGAAGGAGCAAAATCCATCTGATTAACCGAGGTTTTGAATCAGGTTTAGTTAAAAGATACTTGATTGCAGCATGATCAGTAAAAATGATTATTTTTGAGCCAATCAAGTAAGATCGAAATTTTTCTAAAGCATACACTATAGCTAGTAATTCTTTTTCAGTAGTTGCATAATTTATTTGATTTTCATTCAAGACTTTACTAGCATAATGTATGACTTTAAAAATTTTCTCATATCTTTGACCTAAAACTGCTCCAACAGCATAATCACTTGCATCGCACATAAGTTCAAAGGGTAGATTCCAATTAGGAGCAACAATTACAGGAGCAGTAACCAATTTTTCTTTCAAGGAATTAAAAGCTTTAAGACATGCTTCATCAAATTTGAATTCAACATCTTTATTTAGAAGGTTTGACAAGGGTTTTGCAATATTTGAAAAATCTTGAATAAACCTTCTATAAAATCCAGCATGTCCTAAAAAGCTTCTAATACCTTTTACATTTACAGGAGGTGGGAGTTTAGAAATTACCTCTATTTTAGCTTGGTCAACTTCAATGCCTCTAGAAGAAATTTTATGACCAAGTACAATTCCTTCTTTCACCATGAAGTGACATTTCTCCCAATTAAGCACCAAACTTGTCTCAATACACCGCTTTAGTACGGTGTCTAGGTTGGATAGACATGTTTCAAATGAATTCCCAAAAACTGAGAAGTCATCCATGAAAATTTCAATGCTCTTTTCAATTAAATCTGCAAAAATAGCAAACATACATCTTTGAAAAGTAGCAGGTGCGTTACATAATCCAAATGGCATCTTTCTGTAAGCAAATATGCCAAAAGGACATGTAAAGGCAGTTTTCTCCTGATCAAGAGGGTCAACAGCAATTTGATTATATCCAGAATAACCATTGAGAAAGCAGTAATATTCTTGTCCAGATAATCTTTCAAGCATTTGATCCATAAAAGGTAATGGAAAATGATCTTTTCTTGTGGCTTGATTCAATTTTCTATAATCAATGCACATTCTCCAACTGGTGACAGTTCTTGTAGGAATTAGTTCATTTTTTCCATTAACAATTACTGTCATACCACCCTTTTTTGGAACAACTTGAACAGGACTTACCCATGTACTATCAGAAATAGGATAGATAATACCTGCTTTCAGCAATTTCAGAACCTCCTTTTTGGTTACTTCTTTCAAAGTTGGATTGAGGCGTCTTTGAGGTTGAGCAATAGGTTTGAAATTATCTTCCAACAAGATTTTGTGCATGCAGTATGATGGACTTATACCTTTCAAATCTTCAAGTGTCCACCCAATTGCTTTTTGATTCCTCTTTAATACTTCCACCAGTTTTTCTTCCTCTGTTTCACTCAACAGATTACTAATGATAACTGGTTTTGAATTACCTTCTTTCAAAAAGATGTATTTCAGATTGGAAGGTAACACTTTTAATTCAGGTTTCTGGATTTCTTCAGCAGGTGATTCTTGAATTTCTTCAATCTTTCTTGATTCAAAGGAAATTTCTTTCCCTTGATCAAATTCTTCAAGATATCTTTCAATCTGTTTTTCCTCTTCTTCATTCAAAAATTCAACAGAGTTAGTCAATAACTTATTTAATGGGTCAGAAATAACCATACCTTTTGATAAGGAAAGATAAGTTTCATCAAGGATGTCCACCTTGAAACAATCTTGCTTTGAATTAGGATGTTTCATTGCCTTGAAGACATCAAAATTTACTTCCTCATCATGCACTCTTACTGCTAGCTTCCCATTGTCCACATCGATTAGTACTCGAACAGTTTTCATGAATGGTCTTCCAAGAATTAGAGGAACATCAGCATCTTCTTCCATGTCTAAGATCACAAAATCCACAGGAAAGTAGAATTTGTCAACCTTTACAAGCACATCTTCTACAATCCCATAAGGTCTCTTGATGGATTTATCAGCTAATTGCAGAGTCATCCTTGTCTGCTGTGGATCAAGATCACCAATACGCTTCATCATACTTAGGGGCATTAGATTGATGCTAGCCCCTAAATCTAATAAAGCCTTACCGATATTTACTCCACCAATAGAGACAGGAATAGTGAATTTACCAGGATCTTTGGATTTTTCTGGCATCTTGTATTGTAAAATAGCACTGCAACTTGCTTCAAGTTCTACGATCTCTTCGTCATACTTCCTTTTCTTTGTAAGCAGTTCTTTCATAAACTTAGTATATGTAGGCATCTGTTCTAATGCATCAGAAAAAGGGATGTTTATGTGTAACTGCTTAAAGATTTCAAGGAATCTCTTGTATTCCTTCTCTTTATCTTTTCTTGATGGTGGATGAGGATAAGGTAAATCCTGGACAGGAGGTGTCTGTCCAGGATACTGATTTTTTTGATTTTTTTCTTTCTTTTCTTCACTTTCTTTTTCTTCTTCTTTTCCTTTTTCTTTTTCATTTTCTTCTTCTTTTTCTTTTTCATGATTTATACCTACAGTTTTACCACTTCTTGTAAAAATAGCCTTACATTGTTCTTTCGCTTTGAATTCTTTGATGTCGGCTACTTCTTTTACTAGCTGACTTAACTGTTGATCTGATGCTTTACGTGCAACATTAATTGTCTCCATGTATTGCATCAATTGTTGAATACTTTCTTCAGCTTTTGTCAATCTAGCATTATAATCTCCTTGATTGTTGAAGGGTCTAGCATTTCGTTTCCAACCATAGTTTTGGTTTTGCCTTCCCTGCAGGTAATTGTTAGAAAAAGAATTTACAAGAGGATTTAGAGAATTACCTGTAGGTAACCTTTGATGAATCAAGGAATTAGCTTGTTCTTGTTCATTTTTGTCAAGAACACAGTAACCATATGGTTGTTCGCCCATACAATACTCACATTGTTGTAATTGAGCAGGGAGTTGTTGTGGTACATGGGTAACTTGAAGTTTTCCAAGTTGTTTACTCATTGCCTCAACTTGTTGCATCAACAATTTTTGTTGAATTAACACTGTATCATTTACTCCTTGTTCAAGTATACCTTGTCTATTACCTCTTTCTGGTTTAGCTTGACGGTCACTGATAGTCATTGATTCCAATATTTCTATGGCTTCCTCCACAGTCTTGTTCATTAAAGAACCACCTGCACAAGCATCTAACATCATCTTGAACTGAGGCAATAGACCATGGTAAACGATTCTTACCTTTTCGGCATCATTCAGGTTGTGGTTTGGACACTTTCTCAAAAGTGCCTTGAATCGTTCCCATGTCTCTCCTAGTGATTCATCATTATTTTGAGAAAAAGAATGTATGGCTGTCATTGCTTCAAAATATTTTGAAGGAGAATAAAATCTTTCCAAAAATTTTCTTTCAACATCGGACCAGTTTGCAAAACTACCCGGTGGACAAGATTTAAACCATTCTTTTGCTTTACCAATCAATGAAAAAGGAAAAAGTCTCATGTAAACAGACTCTTCTTGATTGGGTTCAAAACCAATTGTGCTGCATAACTCATAAAAACCGTTAAATGTTCATATGGTTCTTCATGATTTAAACCAGCAAATTGGTTGTTTTGAATAATGTTTAAAGTGGCAGGTTTAATTTCCACTGGTAAAACTGGTCCTTGAAACATTCCCGAAACTCGGGGTGGACCATTAATAGCAGCAAACTGTCCCAATGTTCTCCTTTCAGCAGCCATATTTGAATTTTCAAAAATTTTCGAAGTAGAAGAAGAATTAGTTTGTGTTTTAGATTTCAAAGACTTGATTTTCTTTACAAACTTTTCTATCTCAGGATCAAAATAAATTTTACCTGCGGTAGATCGAGTTTGCATACACAAACTAGACAAAGAAAGTTAGTGTAATAATGATAAGAAATAAATAATAATAAAAAAAATTAACTAAGGTAAAAAAAATATATTTACCACGGTAATTAAAATTTTACTGTTTTACTAAAACAATTCAATCCCCGGCGACGGCGCCAGAAAACTTGTTAACCCGGCGATAGCATCTCAATAGTTCTTTTCCACCACCGGGTTTGTTAATTGGCAAGCGCACCAATCATTTGTAGTTTTCAAAATTTAGATATCGTTCCACTGGGATTGAAAGTCCAATAATAACAGTAATTTTCTATTTACTATGGTAAATGGGAAGGAAGTTATAAACAAAAGAATAATTTATATACAATTTATACAATATTCACAGGATAGCATGATTGAGTGGTTCATAAGATAAAAGAAAATAAAATCTATCTAAAAAAAACGAGTTGCAATCTAGAATAGGGTAAGATACTTGAGATAAACACAGATAAACAAATTATGTTGGAAATTGGATCCCTAATCTAGAATAACAATGAGGAACTCAAGACATGCATATTTAATCATCAAGTTTCATGTCATTGCAGCTTAAAATCATTATAACCGATCCCTCGTGATATAAATTCTAAGAATTCACCGTAAAGTCCGATCCCTCGTGAGCTTTCTTAGTAAAAACTTGCATTAAGACCTGGCCTTATGGCAACAATGGTTAACAACCCCTATAGAATTGAGATACCAAGGGTATTCCAACTTTTTACTTTCATCAAAACAAGTTTCAATACGACATGAACAATCATTCTCCCATTTGACATTCATACTAATAAAACAAGTTTCAATACACATGAAAATCATTCTCCCGTTTGACGTTCATATTAATAAAAGGTTAAAATACTAACATGGACTTGAACCATAAACATGCAGAGGTAGAATTCACAACATTATACTCAATAGATTAGTTCACCAATTCCAACATAAACAAATTAGTTACACATGGTGAAAGTAGAAACAACACTTACAGATTTTGATATTACGAAGACGATGGGAACTTCACGATACAATGATCACAATACACCGAAACACACTCAAGTATCTAGAAAACTATTCTAGAACTACAACTCACAAAAGAAGTACTCAAAGTCGAGCACAAGAGAGAAAAGAAATGCTATGGAATGGGATGGAATGATTTGAATGGTGTTGGATGGCCCTATTTATAGGGCTGAGCAAGGGTGCTGACGCTACGCGTCCCTGTGACGCTACGCGTCACACCCCTGACTCAGCCTCCATTAAACACTTGATAATGGCCACTTCAAATTATTAAATTTGATCATGCTTGGCCATATGGACATGTCTCCACCGATTTTTGGCCTTTCATGGTGAGTGGGATGGCCCTTGTGGCTGAGTAGAGTGCCCATTATTGGGTCCAAGTGGAGTGGTTGGTCAAAGTGGAGGTGGAGACCACGCAGCACTGATGCTACGCGTGGCTGTGATGCGTAGCGTCAGCATCAAAAATAGCTGTTGATGCTACGCGTGGGGTGAGGCTATGCGTCAGCTCCTCCAGTGTAATTTTCTCTTGATTTCTTAACTTTTTCACTGCAAAACTAGAGAAAATTGATCAAGGGCAGATTATTTCCAACAACATCCATTTATTGAATTTAAATCCTAATTTTCTAACAAATTAAACTAATTTTTATAAAATTTTTATTCAAGCTTTTATTGAAAATTTGAGGACTAACAATTTGCTAGCTAGGGACTTCAGATCCCGTTATGATTTCCTTCTAACATTCCTTTATCAAGTTTTCTTTAAAGGTTTTCATCTCAAATATGTTAAGGCGATTACCGGTCATGCATGCTAATATTACTGGCATCAATATGCTACCATTTACTCGTTAGCAATCAACCTTAAAGATTAAAACTAAGTCATGTCCTAAGGTGCATAAAGATCCAACTGAGTTTGTGAATCTAATCACTAACTAGAAGTGTAAGTGATAGAACCAAGTACTTGTGGCTACCCCTTCAACACACACTCTAATTCCTAGGTCCATTACTGAACATTGGTGCAGCTGTCTGCATGTTAACTAACTAATTGTAGAATATGGGTGATCAAGTCCTAAACTAGAATTCATGCAAGGAATTAGGTAATTAACCCACAAACAAAACATAAAATAAGAGAAGCATTAATGGTGTTCAAAAGGATTTATATTAAAGCGTTCACCTCAGCCCCATGGAAAGAGAATTAAATCAACATACAAATGCCACCAAATACATCAAATAATCTAAAACAAAACATAAATCCTAATATAAGATAAGAAAAGAATCACCTGTCATGAATCACTTAAGATGTCACCACACTTTATGTCACAATGAGAGAGGATACAGAAGAAAAATAGAGGAGAACCTTCGGTCTTAGTGTGTTCAATTTGTCTCCAAGGCAAAAAAGAAGCCTCCTTTTATAATGTTTTGTAATTGCTTTGTAGGTTTTTCCACATTAAGGCCCATTTCATGCATTTGAGCACGAATGGTGCTAAAGTGAACATGGGTTATGCTAAACTCTAAATTCTTTAATGTGTTGATATCTTCCAAACACAACCATGCTTTTTTAGCATAGGTCACTCTTAGATTTATGCTTTTCTTCTTTGCTCCTTTGGGTCACCCTTTTTGGGATCTTTTTTATATCCTTTTTTATTCTTTTTTCCAAAACTCAGGCTCAAAGCTACTTCTCCCAAATAATGCATTTATCGGGCTTTTCTTGATAATAATGTACTATATTCTCATAAAAATTCATATGTAAATATGCCAGATAAAATGGTAGAATAATAGTTTATCAAGATGCCGGCTGAGTATGGCCAGATTGATCGTATGAGCTAGAGGGTAGATGCTATGTACGGTTGGAATCTCTTCCTAAGTCATTTTCCCACACCTGGGTGACCAGGTGAGTTCTTTCCCTCTTTCTCTTATTCTGGTTTTATTTTTGCAATAAGAACAATGCAATATTTTAACTTGAGGTTATAGGGATTGAGGAAGGTCCTCACAAGTTTCTTTGCACATTTTATATGTAGCATTTAGTTTAGCTTCATATTTTCATTTTTGTATGTCTCACATATATCCATATTTACACGTATATTTATATTTTCTTTATTTTCTTTTGTTATTTAGATTTTTCACGTATTTTTCCTAATCATGCATATCATTACATGCAAGCATTTGATTTTTATTTTCTTTTTTGAATATATATACACACACATACATACACAAATGTATTTTAGGACTTTTGTGCTTGAATATATATATATAAGAGAGGTTGCTTTAGGATAACGAATCGAGTCCCTTGCTTAACTAGGATGGAGAGTCTAGTCCCAACACTACTAGTGCATTTAGGGAATGCTTTTATGATCATGATTTTTATGAAAATCCCTTTGTTTGATGTTTTCTCCATGATGCATGTCAATTAGATTTTGTTTTGTTAGCTTTGGGATAATTCAAGTACAAGTTCATTTTTTGTTGATATATTTTCTTTTCTTGATTTTTATTTTTAGGACCTTTTTGTATAATGCATTTTGTCACTTACATTTATCTTTTTCTTAAGGTGTCTTTGCTTAGGGACAAACTGTAACATCCTATATATTTTTATATTTAAAAGAATAAATAAATGTGTGAATAAGTTAAAATTGTAATTATTTGGGAATATATGGCATTTTGCATGATTTAGGAATAAATTTAAAGGGAATTTAAAGTTTCTTCCTGATGTATAGCATCCTGTTGATGCATAGCACCAGGGTGAAATTTTGGAGCTGACGTGTAGTGTCAAGGTGACACACAGCATCAGCATCACGGGCAGAATTAAAACATTCAGTGGCTGAAACATAAAACGCATACGAAACTGAACTTAGGATCCCTTTTTCTCTCTTTTCTCCTTCTCTTGAGATCTTGGAAATTAATCATATTTTTAACTCTGGGGAAGTAAGGTATGCCAATAGGAACCTTCAATCTCAAGTTTTCTTTTTCCCCTTTCCCTTTCTGTCTCTACCCATGGATTATATGTGTGATGGGAGGTTGTGATTTCGTGTTTTATGGAAATGTAAAGCTTCGGAATCACCTCTAAGGTGTTGGGTACTATGAAAGCTAATGGGTTTTGTATTTCGGCGTTTATAGCCACCGGAACAAGTATCAAAGGACGGTTTGGTGAAACAGGTGTTAGAACCGGAGGCGAAGTGGTGAGTGACTTGATTGTGGGTCGTAATCGACACTGGGAACAAATTATTGAAGCTTGGAATCTAGGTAAGGGAAGTGTTCAGGTCATAATTAATTAAAATTTGTAATGTATAATTAAAATTAAGAAAAATAAAATATTTGTGATAATCGGAAAAATTTAAAAATATGATAATATGATAAATATGTATATGCATGATGATTAGAATGTGTGATTGGTTAGTAAATGAATGGCATGGATGGTATATAATTATTTTGAGAATTGCAGGTGCATGATTACATGTGATAAAATGGTTTGAATGGCTGGATGTATGTGTATGTAATTGTAAATGATTGGTTGGGCCTGAATTATGAGTTATTGGGCGTATGTTGATGAATTTGACAAATATTGATGAATTAACATGCATTGTGATAAGTTATTTAAGGGTCGAGTCTGTGTGGCCACCCCATGTGATGGCTGATTATTGATTATTGCCAATCGATGTATGATTTGAGATGCATGCATGTGATTTTATGGTGTGGCATGGTCGACGGTATATTTTGTAACATCCTGGATTTTTTTAAAAAATAAAATAAATTTATTGGATGATGATAATTGATTGTTTATGGTCAAATGATTATGGGAGATGTTGTTAGACATTAGAGGTGAATTATCGGTAAATTAAGATTTACCTGAACTGGATGAATTAACTGTTGATATGGGACCCACTTGATTTAATTAGATGTTTGATGGGTCTAGAATGTTTGGAAAATTATTGTGGTTAAGATGGTATACTTAAAATGATTTTTGGTGTCAAGGAAATAATTAATTGGACTCGATGTATGATAATAACCGGGGAAAATACGAACCAATTGGAATTAAAAGGAAAACCAAAAATCCCTTTTCTCCTCTCATTATCATTGTGGCCCCTTTCTCCTTATCACTTGGTTCTTTTACCCATTGGATAATGAGGAATTATTAAATATTGGTAAAAGCAACTTGATACACTCTTTTGCCCATTGGGTAATACCCAATTTACACTAAAATTCCTCTATCTTTCTCCTTATCACCGTGGAGTGTTTTCCCTCTCCATTCACTCTTCATTTCACTTCTCCTTCATTTCCCATTCGTCCCAACACCGTCCCCCACTCTTTCTTCTTCTACCTCTTACTAAAATCAAGAGCTAAGCTTGGATTTGTGAGGCTAGAATGGCATTTATGGAGCTTGGGAGCTTGTGGGATCATCTTCTTCCTCTTCCTCACTTCATTTTCATTTTTGGTGGAGCTTGAGCTTGAGGTAAAGATTTCTTACCTCCACCTTGTTTTATTTATGGTTTTGAGTTGTTAAGTTAAAAATTGTGATGTTAGAAACCTTGCATGTGGGTGGAAAAGGAAATCCTAGGCTTGAATGTTTGGAAAGTGAACCCTAATTATTAATAATTTAGGGGTTTTGACTCACTTGATGATTTTGATGATTATGGATGTCTATGAATGGAGTATATGAGAGGAATGGATTTTTAGAATCATTAAGATTGATTAATGAGGTTGATGATATTTGCATGTGAGTAGATTTGATGACTTGAGGAATAAATCTTGAGAATAGGAAAATGATAGGCAATGTTGAGTGATGTTATTGGTAATAACAATAATGGTGGATGACCATTGATAATGGATACTTGACTTGATGAAGTCTTAGGCCATGATAAATGCCATAAGGGTTTATTGATTAGTGATGGCTTAAGAAAATCCATGGTGACTTAAGTTGAAATTGGATGCCTTGTGATGGCTTATTAATTACATGTACATATGTGTGTTGTTGATAGGATTGTATTCCGGACGATGATGCATAATAATCAAAGCAATCGGAGCGTTGGAATTACGGTTCTTCTCTCGAGGTAGGAGAGGAGTTTGCATTTCAAATCGCATGAGTGAATTCATTGTTAATTATGTATATGTTAAACTCATGCAATGCCTTGCCATGAATGTTTTATATGATTAATTTGATGAAGTGATGAATGATGGCTTGGCTTATGTTGAATGTTATAAAAATGTATGTATTTATATCATATTGATGATAAGTGGTTGATGGTCCCTTGGTTGGACGTGAACTAATGATGGTGAAAATTTATGAATGAACAAGTTAAAATATAGAGGATTGTTTTGAGATGAGTGATTATAGCTGACGAATTGGAATTTAAAGGAGTAATTGATGAGTTGGAATGAGAATTCCTATGTATGAATGGTCAGAGCGAGTTTTATATGCCTCATGTGATGAGTATGGTGTATTAGTGGTGAATCAGTTGGCCTAGAGTGAGATTTCAGGCGTTAAGTTGTAAGCATTGTTGATTCTGCTTATGCCCGAGTGGTCTCGCCCAAGCGAGATGGGAATCCGTCCAAGCGAGAGTCCCCTGCTCTAGAGAATTAGTTTCTGGAGGAAATTCACCCAGGTGAATTGAGCTTCGCCCGAGCGAGGGTGAAGGAATTAGCCACTGGTCTGATTTTGCCCAAGCAAATGGCCAGTTCGCTCAAGCGAGAATGTTAGTAGATCAGGGATTTAGCTACTGGACGAAATCCACCCGAGCGAAGAGTCTTGAGAAATGGCATTCGCCCAGGCGAGATAAGTAAATGGTGATTGGGTAAGTTTCTGAACAAACTTTGTCTAAGTGGGAGTTTTGGAAATGAATTAAGAGGTAGTGGAATTTCCGGGTGAATTCCAAGTGACTCATGTCCGAGTCATGACTTTTCGAGTGAGAAAGTGGGCATAATCTGAGTAGAAGGCTCGTGAATGTGATGATCTGGGCAGTGGAGTCCCGAATGGGGAATTTTCGAGTCTAGTGTAACCTGTGCCGAGTGGAGGGCCTTCTAATGTGCAATTCCGAGTGAGGCTATAGCCATTGGGCCCTTTTCCGAGTGGTGAAGGCTTAAGAGGACTCCAGGGGGAAATGTGTTCTGTGAGAGATCCATTTTAATAACCTAATCCGAGAGGGATCTTAGTGAGAGAATTCCCCGAGTAATGATAGGTCTAATTATTCCCGAGTGAAAAATCCCGATTGAACCTCTCCTGAGGGGAGAGTGATTGTGATGGTTCTGATTGAGGTATCCTAGGGGTTCTTTTCTAAGTGAATAAAGATATATAATCTGAGTGGACAAGACTTAAATAGGTTCGAGTGTGCAATTCTGAGTGTGCACCTATGGGGATATACTGTGTCTGTCCAGAGGTATTCTGGAATAGCTTCGCCCGAGTGAAGGATGGGTGCTAGGAAATCTAGCCCATAGAAAGAAAAAGGAGTTGTTTTAGAGATAATTTCACCGAGTGAAACTGAGTATGAGATAAGTCATTTTTGAGATGATTATGCCGAGTGAGAACCGGGCGAAAGATGGGTCGGCTTTGTATTAAGCTTACCGAGTGAAAGACTGATTGAGAAGACTCGGATTTGGAATTAATTGGCCAAGTGAATGATGGGTAGGTCAGGATTATTTTGCTGAGTGGAAAACCTGAGTGCTTTGAGCCGGTTTCAAGGTGATCCTGCCGAGTGAAAACCCGAGTGTTGGGAGTCGGTTTTGATTGATTTTACCGAGTGGACAACCGAGTGAGATGAGTCGGTTTTGAATGAATTGCAGAGTGAAAACCGAGTGTTGGTAAGGATGACCTCTGGTCGGTTTTCGCTGAAGCAAGCTGGTGCTTCGCTCAAGCGAGCGTTAAAGGAATTGGCTACTGGATGTTTTTCTCTTACGCGAAAAGGGGGGTCGCCCAAGCGAACCCGACCTGTCTCGCTCAAGCGGATGTGAATCTCGCTTGAGCGAGTTCCCACCAGAATGGGATTTACTCGATATTACTGGTGGCAGGCTCATATTTGACCTTTCTTATTGGCATGACAAGGTAAAGCTGAGACGAATCAGGGGATGTATGAGAGGTAATGTGTTAATGGTAAAACATGGTGGTGATTAAGGTTGATTGGGTACATGGGAATTAAATAATTATGTATTTACCACCTGTATTAAAATAGTGTATTATGACATAATTGCCACCTGAAATTGAATTATGAGAGGATGATAATGAGATTATGATGGCAGGATTATGAGATATATCCTAGAGCGAATTTGAAATTAAAGGAAGGATAATTAAATGACATTAAACAACGATTGACGATGATGTTGAACACTCTCTTGCATAAAGAGGTGTACATTTATATTGATGAATTGTTGTGTACCATTGTGTGTGATACAAGCATGGTCTTGTATGTGTGGTATGAAATATGAAATTGAAAATATTGTGAATGCCACACGATTATATGTACATATGAGTGTACTTGAGCAATGGTAATGAATAATGAGCTGAAAATCCACTAAATGAAAGTGTGATATTATTGATGAATATTATATAATATTGTAATGCCATTATGGTTGATTGCAAGTGTTGACTTGCGTATATGATGTGAAATATATATGAATTATGTTGAGATGAAAATGCCACATTAAAACTTGAAAATAATGACTAAGAAACCAATAAGGTTGAAATCCACTAAGGTGTATGGTGGTGTTGGTGATTATGATGATGATGATTGATGAGTGGCATTTAGGATGCATAGAGTGAGTATGCATTTGATTTGCATTGCATTGCATCCATAGCATATCATAGCCGCCGATGTTGGAACATTAGGGGAGTTCCCTCGGCCGACCCAGTGGGAGGGTGGCTCAGTGCACGAGCAATTTGTTGTATCCCCTGTGACTCGATGTGTAAGTCACGAAGCCGCCTATGTATTTCTACGGGGAGCTACATGTGGCCGACCCTTGTGGGGGGTGGCTCTTGAAGAGCAGGTGACCCCGGTGGTCCTTGGGATCACAGCCGCCATGATTTGATATCTGGCCGGCCCACAACACCATATGTTGAATATGTTGTATACCGCGGTCATGGTGAAAATGACCAGGTGTTGCATGATGGGCGATGCGGTTTGGTACCAGTAAAAATATGGTGAATATGCATGCATTATGATATATGTGTACACATTTTACTACTGCAGTAGGGGCATGGTATGTGATCATGCTTGAACCCACAATTGGTGTTATTCTCACAATCGGATCCGCATTTGTTGTTGATTATTCCATTGTGCATATGCATTAGCCATAAGAGCATTTGCATATAGCATGGAGATATGCCAGAATATGATGATGATTGATGATGATTGAGATGATGGTATTGGTGTTAATGAGATGAGAAGTTAATATAATAAAAGACCACATAAAAGTAATAAATGATATGAATATATGAAATAATGTTGAATGTGACGATATGTATGATATGGCCCAATGTAATGAAGGGCGTATTTGTTTATGATTGGAAATGATGGTGTTAGCCCATGGTGGCTTGATGAAGGACTAGAATGGTCTATGTTGATGATGTTGGCCCATTGTGGCGATGTAATAGATACGCGTTGGCCTATTGTGGCGGTGTTATAAATGTGTATATGCTTGCTTTGCTATGATTTGATGAATAAGCATGAAATGAATATATATAGTTGAATTAATAATCTATAATGATTGTTGATGTGTTTAGCAAAGCATACATGATGTTGATATGCATATGCATATAATTTTAATTGTATTCATATCGTCATTTGAAATGTATAACTCACTCTCCCATATGGTCTACATTTTAGTATTGATGTAGGAATGCCATGGGAAGAGGACGTTTTTAAAGTAAAGCTTTTGGGAAGGTAAATAGTTGTAAAGGAATGCCTTGGTCGGCAGCATTATAATTTAACGTGTTATGTATATGATGAATAGTATGATGTTATAATTATTGATGTTGATGGACGAATTGTGAATATGTATGCACTTGGAGGATATACTAATAGTGGAGACTTATGAATTTAAAGTTGGGCTGGTTATGATCTATTATAAATATGAATGTTGGAGATATATGTTGCATGATCATACAGATAGGTATATACATACATCGTAGACATTGCATGCTTATGTGATTATGTAAAATGATGATGGTTGTATATTAGGCTTACCATATGCCATTGCATGCTTGCCGAGCCTTTTCTCATATCTTCATATATGGGACTAGGCGTGTGCCCGGAATACACATTCTTCTTCCGCTGTAAACTTTGTTATTTTTGTATACCGAATGGGCAAACTATTTATCGATCCAGTTATAGGTTACTTAATCTCACTCTTTGGTTTTCTGTGACTTGGGTCTTGATGTGATCATGGTGATGTCTTGGAAACGTTTTCCAACGTGAAAAATTTATTCGCATTTTTATTAATTATGACGATTACATTGGGATTCGAGTACAGAAAATCAAGGGTGTTATATATTTCACCCCTCACTTTCTGCTCCCGTGGTCCTTTGAGGCCTGGTTGAGCTACCTAGTGGTCAAGTAGGACCCAGTGGTTGAGGTGGAGAGCCAAGTTGGGCTCGATGAACTAAGTCGGGTTCACAGGGTGTCAAGTCAGACCCCTAACTGAAGGTCGATCCTTTAGTATCTGGATACTAACCATCATATTACATGATGAGAGTCAGTGATGCTTTATTTATGTGATTGTGATGATATAATAATTGTATGAATTAATGACTAGTAAATTATTTAAGAATATGATGTAAATAGTAGTTGATTGTGAGATGATGAGTATTTGAGAATATGATGTTATTAGTGGTTTGTTTTGAGATGACCATTGTTTGAGCTTGTAGGAAACTTGAGAAGCTAAACGGTAATAATGGTAAAACCTTTTCATTGTTAATTTAGTATTATGTTTACCATTTTCTATTAATTATGATTTTGTTTTCAAACACTCACCCTTCCTGTGGTTTTCTATTTCTTTAGTAACCAATGACAAGGATGGTGTGGATGCCCCGAAGGAAAGTGCCAGGTGAGGAGCGGATGCCAAGGAGGTGGTGGAATTTATAATCTATGTAATAATGTATTAAAGATACTTAGAGACTACTTTATGTGTGGGATAGATTGTTTGATAACCTAGCTAGTAGTCTTTAATAAATTTGAATTATTGAATTTAATGTGGGTTGATGGTGTTGAATGTGGCATGTGTGATGGAATGATGATGATTAGGATTAGCTTTTATGTTATGGAATTTTGAATGTGTGGTATTGGCCATGTTATGGAATTATGAGAAAATATGTGATTATGGCATGGAGCCATTGTGTGATTGCTTAATATAGGCAGGTACTATGATGTGTGTGTATAGTTTATATGTTAAGTGTGAATGTAAATTGAATGGTTGATGTGATGATGATTTAGAGCACGTTATGCATAATTGTGAAATTAGGAAAAATATGGAATTTAGGAACCGGAGAGGTGATTTTGAGATTCGACGAGTTTTTGAACCCTCGGAAGGGACCAATAGGTTCCCTACCTCATTTATGACGTGTGTGTATAGGCCTTAGCTAGTTTGAAGCTCATTTGGTAGGTTTGGTTCATGCATTTGCACTATTTTGAATTAAAATGCATTTTTCTATATATCTTAGGCATATAATGGAATTTTGGTGAATGAGTGGTGCTAACAGTTTCAGAATGGGGAAAACATGTGGCTCGTGAAGTTTCATGGTAATCGGGTCTAAAAAGGGATATTTGGGTAGGTCAAAAGTTGGCCAAAAGGCCTAAATTCCATGACAACGGCATTACTGCTACTGTCATGCCTGGAGCATAACGCCAGGTGCGGACATTTGGGCTCACACGTAGTCAGCCCCCTGTTCCTGTTATGAATGTTTTATTAATTGTAATTGAACCATAGGCTTTAGGAGTGATATATAGATGTTGCTCTAGAAGTCAGTTGACTTCTTAGGAGGTTTAATTAAATATTTTGTAAAAATTTTATTGAGATTTTATTTAAATAGTTAAAAATTTAAGGTAATTAAGTGGGGGATTTCACACAAACAAAAATTTAGCTTGAGGTTTTTGATGCATTCCTAAAATGCATAGCTTTTCAGTCACATTTTATTAAGATTTTTAATTATTATCTTAGGAATTGTTTTGATTTTACTTAGTTTTAGTTTATTTTCATATCTTGTCTCATTTATGTTTTGTTTTTTGTGTTTTTAAGTAAACAGGTCTTAAAGGCCTAATTTTGGGTCCAAAAAGCGATGCAAGCATGAAGCAAAAGTTATCAAAGTGACAACTTGATTGTGACAACTTCTCTCTTTTAATAAGTAAGAACTTGATTGTGAATCGTAAATCATTGGTTTCAATAATTAGGATGAAATGTAAACCCTAAGAGTATCTCTATATTTGATTTTACAATCACGAAAGTTCTATGGTTTAAGTGTTTCTATTTTAAGTCTTAAAACCATAAACATTGTTTGCTCATGAGACTCCCCGAAAATAAGGGGGAATTTTTTGCGTTTATCAATCATTAGTAAATCGAATAATTAGGGTGGTGAAGCTTTTAACTCAACGCCTGGATCTATGAGGAACCGCTCCCATATATAAAGATATGACAGGGTAAATTAAAAGATGATTTTATAATAAATTTCCAATTAAAAACAATGGAAGAATTAATTAATTTTGATGTTGCATGATTGAAATTAAAGAGAAGGTATTTCATGTAGTGTAGAGATTTATAATATGCCCCAAAATACTCTTAAGATGATGCAAGAAAAGGGTTCAATGCAAGGGAGATTTTCATTTGAAATAAAATAAAATTTGTGCATCAGGGAGCTACTCGCTCAAGCGAGCACCACATTTGCTTGAGCGAGCAAGCATAGGCACGCTTGAGCGAAACAAGGAAAGGCTGAGCGGAGAAAAGGTTAAGCATCAGGGGCTCCTCTCGCTTGAGCAATTACCAAGCCAGGACCATTTCGCTTGATGAAAATGGTTCAGTGACCAACCACTGATCCCAGCTCAATCTCACTTGGGCGGGAAAGCCATTCGCTCGGGAGAATTTTGGCCAGTGGCCAAAACACTGATGCAGGAGGATCTCGCTCGAGCGAGGTCACCACCCGTTTGAGCGAGTTATGCAGAAAACAGGCAAACATGAGATTTTCATGCAACTTAACATACCAAATACCATTTATTGCTATTTTAGCCATTCTAATGCATTACTCATATTCTATTATGCATTTGGGAGTCTATCCACTCTTTCTTACATATTAAATTCAACTCCCTTTCATTCATTACATAACATTTAAATCATTCTCACAACATCTTCACCAAATACCATAAATTATAAAAACACATCATTCATTCATAAGAATTCATCATCAACTAACTTCATAACTCATCATCTTACATCATGTGGGTCAATGATGAAAATCGGCCACAAACACCAAGGTCCGATTTTCCTACATGACCCTCAAAAATCATCACCTACAATCTAGATAACAAAATAAGCATACATATACACTATATACTATACAAAAATCTGGATTTGGGCGGTCAAGGCACTTCCTATACAATTATTTACCTCCTCAACAAAATACACTTCAAAATGTCCATTCTTCCCACAATTACCCTGCATCACAAGTCTAAAATGGACAGCATGGGAGAGTGAGTCATACATTCCAAAAGAATGAATAGGAATACCATGTGATTATGTACATATGCATCAAACATGTAAACTTTTCATACACACATCATTCACTATCTCATTCCTCATTACATCATTATCATGCATATACTACGATGACATTTTAAATCAAGCAAGGTATACAAGTATATACATAATCAAGTCCTACAACATTGGACTGTTACACAATACATCATTTTACTCAAATTATTATTTAGTATTCATATCTTCATGTTGTCTTAACATATTATATCATCTCCAATTCAACCATCATCATAACTCATCTCCTTTGGCATACTTCCTTGCTATATGCAAATGCTCTTAAGCTAATGCATATGCACAATGGAATATAACAACAATTGCAGATCAATCTATGAGAATATAAACACCAATTGTGGGACTCAAGTATGATCATCTAACCATACCCCTACTGCAGTAGTAAAATGTGTACACTTATTCTTAAATTTGCATGCATTCACCAAGTGTTTTACTGGTACCAAACCGCATTGCCCATCTTGCAACACCTGCTCATTTTCACCATGACCGCGGTATACAACATATTCGATATATGGTGTTGCGGGCCAGCCAGATATCAAATCATGGTGGCTGTGATCCCAAGGACCACTGGGGTCACCTACTCATCAAGAGGCACCCCCCACAAGGGTCGGCCGCATATAGCTCCCTGTAGTAATACATGGGCGGCTTCGTGACTTACACACCGAGTCACAAGGGAAAATAAAATTGCTCGTGCACCGAGCCATCCTCCCACTAGGTAGGCCGAGGGAACTCCCCTAATGTTCCAACAACGGCGGCTATGTAGTATGCCATGGATGCAAATGCAAATCATATGCATTTCTCACTCTATGCATCCTATACATGCCACTCATCATACATCATCATCATCATCACCAACATCACCATAAGGCTTTTAGTGGATTCAATATTGTTGGTTATTCGTATTAGTTCAAATCTTTATGGGGCGTTGTTACTGTTTCTTATTCATATCATTTACTTTCGTCATCAATACAAAGACTCCAATCATTCTCTATTAAACATCATCATCATTCATCATACAACTATGGTGGACATGTATATCATCATATAAAAATTAACAATTCACACCACCATCCAACACACCAAGATCATTCTAAATGCATCAAGCATGTTGCGAAAACATATCGTCAACATCATTCTCAACAATATATAGCACTCCAAGCAAGGCAAACATGCATCTCAATACATATGGCAACCATATACCATTCAAATTCATGCATTTAGAACATAAGACTTCTCTCCTACCTCAAGAGAAGAATTCCGAGCGATACGACGTACTTGCCTCGTCGTTCGGAATGGGTCCTACATTAATATACATGTAAAACCTCAGGCAATCAACTATTCCAAACACAAGTTCAATTCTAATTGACTATTATTGCATCTACTACTCATAACATGCTTAGAACATGTTATAAATATCATTTTCATCATTTATTAGGCTTCAGGAATTCCTTCCCACCAAGCCACATTCATTAAATTCAAGGGTTACCAACAATAATAGCCCAACATTCACACAATATCATTTATCAACACCTATACCCATCAATGACATGCATTCCCTCTTAAAATACACTCTTGGACCAACATTATTCACTTTCCCCCAATTTCTCATAACTAGGGTTTCCACCAAGGTCCAACCATTCATTAATGCATCATCTTTCTCCATCTCTTCCCAACATAAATGCATCTACCATCATTAACCCCTCATTATGGCTACCCACCTTAGGGCTCAAGTTTTAAATGCCTCTAATAAATACCCATTCACGTGCATGACTCCCCAACCTTAAAAACTCATAACCATATCATTATCTCATCTAAAAATGGGTAAAAGAGGCTTACCTTACCCAAAAACAAAATGGGTTCCAAGAGGGAGGAAAAGCCATACGAAAATGGAGAATAAGAGGAAGAAAATTTCAGCTTCTATGGCCTCTCATGAAGCTCCAATAAAACGAGAAT
Organism: Clitoria ternatea; assembly: GCA_037962975.1. Classification (NCBI taxonomy): domain Eukaryota; kingdom Viridiplantae; phylum Streptophyta; class Magnoliopsida; order Fabales; family Fabaceae; genus Clitoria; species Clitoria ternatea. The sequence goes on from CM075672.1 coordinate 82,782,702, forward strand.
GGAAGGGGAAATAGGTCACCTTTGGCTTGGGGTTTAAGAAGGAGAGATAAGAGATGAAGAAGAAATGGAGAGAAGAAGAAATGAATATTTTTCTCTAATCCTCTCAACAGCCAACGAAAGAAATAAGAGGAAGAATGGGTTTTGGCTCTACATTTTACTCCTCCATTAAAACTCTATCGTTTTATGACCAACAGGACCTCCGTTCGGGCTCAATACTTTACCTAAAAATTATTCTGAGTATGTATTCGGACTCCAATATTATTCTTAATAGCCCTGACCAATATCATCTCATTCAGAGATACTTGGTCCGACACCCATATCTCAACTGGGCTTATTTTCAGCTTTTCCGGTCTCAATAAATCACCAACAACCCCCAAAAATCTTAATTTAATTATTTCCAATATGTTGGGACATTAAATAATTTACATTCAATTTGTCAATATTTATTTTCCTTGATTTAATCCTCTATTTTAAAATTTTGGGATGTTACAATCCACCCCACCAAAAAGAAAATTTCGTCCTCGAAATTTAACTTACCTAATTTGAACACATCGGGATATGGTCCTCTGATGTCGTCTTCACGTTCCCACATGAACGTCTCCACATTTCCGTGTTTCCAAGCGACCTTCACCAAAGGTACCAACTTGTTCCGCAATCTCTTCACGGAATGTTCGATGACGTGAACAGAAATAGGAGGAATAGATAAGTCATCACGTATATCGACATCGTCCATAGGAATCACATGTAGAGGATCATGAACATATTTCCTCAACTGTGACACATGGAACACGTTGTGTAGGTTAGCAAGATGCGGAGGGAGTGCAATTCGATAAACAACGTCGCCAATCCGCTCCAATACCTCATACAGTCCAATAAACCTAGGGCTCAACTTTCCACTTTTTAACGCTCTTCCAATCCCTTTATCACGCGAGACCTTCAAAAATACATGATCACCCACTTGAAACTCAAGTGGCTTATGCCTCTTGTCATAATAACTCTTCTGTCTATCTTGAGCAATCTTCATATTTTCTTGTATCTTTCTAATCTGCTCAGTAGTCTCTTGAATAATCTCCAGCCCTAAGGCTAAATTCTCACCAACCTCAAGCCAACACAAAGGGGTTCTACACTTCCTTCCATACAATGCTTCATATGGGGCCATGCCAATACTAGAATGGAAGCTGTTGTTGTAGGTAAACTCAACTAAAGGTAAATACTTCACCCATGAACCACCATGTTCCAAAACACATGCATGTAACAAGTCTTCAAGACTCTAAATAGTCCTCTCGGATTATCCGTCCGTCTGAGGATGATAAGCTGAACTCAACTTCAATTTAGAGCCCATGGCCTCATGTAGGATTCCCCAAAATCGAGAAGTAAAATACGGGTCTCTATCAGAAATAATACTAGATGGCACCCCATGTAATCTCATTATCTCCTTAATGTACAACTGCACCAGATCCTCTAAGGAACTCTTAATGCTAATTGGCAAAAAATGCGCACTCTTCGTCAAACGATCTATAATCACCCAAATTCTATCATAATTGGACCTCGTCCTAGGTAGACCGGACACAAAGTCCATAGCAATAGCATCCTATTTCCACACAGGGAACTCCAAAGGCCTCAAATAACCAGATGGTCTTTGATGCTCGACCTTAGCCTTCTGACAAATAAGGCAAGATGCTACAATGTTCACCACATCACGCTTCATACCGGGCCACTAGATATTCTTCTTCAAGTCTTGATACATCTTGGTAGAACCAAGATGAATGCTCAATACACTTTTGTGAGCTTCCTCAAGTACACATTTCCTCACATCACCACTTGAGGGAACATAAATTCGACCCTTCACACGCCAAATGCCATCTTGACCTTCCACTAGGAACAAATTCTTCCCTTTCTCTTGGGTTTTCTTCATCTCAATTAAATATTCATCATTGGGTTATTGTACCTTCACATATTCAAGAAACTCATTCATGACTTTCAACATTTCAAGCGACATCTTCTTGGGAGTATATGTCTCTACGCCCACATTCAAATCTCTAAATTGTTCTATCAACTCCATTTCTTTCGCCATCATCAAAGAGATATACAACGATTTTTGGCTCAAAGCGTCTGCAACCATATTGGCCTTTCCGGGGTGATACCTCAACTCAAACTCATAATCTTTTAGAAATTCCATCCATCGTCGTTGGCGCATATTCAGTTCCTTTTGGTCAAACAAATACTTAAAGGCTTTTGTGATCACTAAAGACCACAAACTTAGAACTATACAAGTAATGTCGCCACAACTTAAAAGCAAACACCGCCGCCGCCAATTCCAAATCATGTGTGGGATAATTAACCTCATGCGGTCGCAACTGTCGTGATGCATAGGCTATCACACGCTCATACTGCATCAACACACAACCCAGACCATGCATAGACGCATCACAATACACCACAAAATCAGCCATCAAGTCTGGTAATGCTAACACTGGTGCGGTAGTAAGTCTCAACTTCAACTCTTAGAAGCTTTCTTCGCATTCACGGGTCCACACAAACGGTTGATTCTTACGAGTCAACTTCGTCAACGATAAGGCTAAACGGGAAAATCCTTCAATAAACCTCCGGTAATAACTGGCAAGGCCGAGAAAACTTCTTATCTCTGTTACGGACGTCGGTCTTTCCCAAGCCATTACAGCTTCAACTTTTGATCTATCAACAGCAACTCCACCACCAGAAATCACATGACCAAGAAAAAAAAATCTCACTCATGCAAAATTCACATTTAGATAGTTTGGCATACAACTCTTTCTCTCGAAGAATAGACAATACAAGACGAAGATGCCTTTCATGATCTTCATGGCTCTTAGAGTATACAAGAATATCATCAATAAACACCATGACGAATTGATCAAGATACTCATGAAAAATATGATTCATGTAATCCATGAAAATCGCAGGAGCATTTGTCACTCCAAATGGCATCACTACATACTCATAGTGTCCATATCGCGTTCGAAAGGCAGTTTTCAGAATATCTTCGGTCTTCACCCGAATTTAGTGATATCCGGAATGCAAGTCAATCTTAGAGAATACCGTAGCACCCTTCAACTGATCTAGAAGATCATTAATTCAAGGAAGAGGATATTTGTTCTTAATAGTTAGCTTGTTGAGTTGGCGATAATCAACGCACAATCTCATGCTTCCATCCTTCTTTTTCACCAACAATACAGGAGCACCCCAAAGAGGCACACTTGGGCGAATAAACTCTCGTTCAAGTAATTCCTCGACTTGCTTCTTTAGTTTGGTTGACTCCATAGGGGACATCCTATAAGGAGCTGTAGAAACAGGCTCAGCGCCGGGAATGAGGTCAATAGAAAATTCCACTTCTCGTGGAGGAGGTAGTCCAGGAATCTCTTCCGGAAACACATCGGGAAACTCCGAAATAATAGGAATCTCACAAGATTGGGACGTACCATCCCCATCAACCAAACAGAACATCACAAGAAGCTGAGAGATAGCTTATACATCAAAGCCTTCAGCATTCAAAGTCGGGAAGATCACCGTCTTGTTGTGACAATCCACGAATACTTTGTTAGTAGACAACTAATCCATGCCTAAAATAATATCCAGGTCCTTCATAGGCAAACAGACGAGGGATACAACAAACTTTCTACCCTCCAGGTTCATCTCGACATTTTCACATCGAGTCACCGATCTTAAACAAGTACCGGTCAGTGTAGTCACCAATATGGAACCCTTCATCATACACACAGGCACCCTTAAGTGCCTCACACAATCCTTAGAAATAAATGAGTGCGTAGCACTAGAATCAAATATAACATGTACTATAGTGCCAAGGATTTCACACTCACCACAGACAAGATCTTCAGTTTACGCGGCTTCTTCACTAGTAACTGCAAACACTCTACCAGCAGCTTATAGTTGATCACCGCCATTACGGTTACTGTTCCTTCCACCATGGCCATTACCTTGACCATTACCATTTCTTCCACCGTTATGATTTCCCCCACGGCCACCATTTCGGCCACCATTATGACCATTACCGTTTCCACGGCCTCCACGGTTAGCATCATAATTCATGCGGTTAGGAATGTCAACATTAGCACCTCTTGTGGTTAATGGGCAATTGGGGCAAATATGTCCGGGTTGATTGTATTGGTAGCACACCACATCATCCCGCGGACAATCACGCGCCAAATGGTTGGCACCATATTTGTAGCAGGTTAGGCCTTGGACATTTCCACGGCCTTGGTTACTACCACCGTAACCACCTCTAAAAGCACCACGTCCTCTTATACTGGAGGGTCCACTACAAAGGAATTTCTTCTTAAAATGCCCTTGCTTGTTGAAGTTAGAAAATTAGCCTTTTAACTTAGGCTCATGCTATCCATCACTCGAAGGAGCCACATCATCTTCTTCATAGATACGACACTTATTCACAAGTATCGAAAAACTCTTTATCTCTTGATGTCAGATAGCCCGCTTGATCTCGGGCCTCAATCCATTTTCAAACTTCACACATTTAGACGCCTCGGTACCCTCTTGTTGATATGGCAGATAAAACACACAAAGTTCTTCAAACTTAGAGGCATACTCCTCCACCGTCATGCCACCTTGCTTAAGTTCCATAAACTCAAGCTCTTTCTTGCTTCTATAACTATCCAGAAAATACTTCTTCAAGAACTCCACCTTAAAGTTTTCCCAAACCAAGGGAATATCAGCAGATATCATGCGTCCCTTAGTAAGACGCCACCAAGCTTCGGCTTCATCGCGGATTATAAAGACCGCATACTCCACCTTTTGCGCTTCAGAACATTCGAAGCTAGCATGTATTCTTTCCAGATCATTTATCCAAGCATACGTATCTTCAGGCTTATAACCTCCATGAAACTCTGAAGGTTTCCTCTTGAGAAATAAATCAAGACCTTGGGAGCCTTATCCCACGTTCAACTAGTCTTGTCTTTCCAAGAGATCAGCAAATTGATTTAAGGCATTTGCCATAGCAGTAGCCTCACGATTTGGTCTACCAGCCATATCTTAAGCCTATACATCAAAACATGGCTTACACATGAGTAAACTAGACCAAACAAGAACCTTTCGGCTTATGAATTCAAGGATTTGAGCACTCATAATCCTATCATGTACCATATCACATAATCACATCACTTTTCAATACATAATCGCAATATATTCATCATTAAAGGTAAATAGTGTAAGGATTCTTGGCCGGACTCAACAATTCTAAACATCAATCTCAATTCAATGATAAACATTCATAATTCAATTAAATAATCCATAAATCAATCAATTGTAGATCATATATTTTAATCATGGACAACAACTACACAAATAAAATCAATCATGATTGTATTGAGAGTAAACCATTGCTCTGATACTAGGTTGAGACGCCCTGAAAATACGGGGGAATTTTTCGCATTTATCAATCATTAATAAATCGAATAATTAGGGTGGTGAAGCTTTTAACTCAACGCCTGGATCTATGAGGAACCGCTCCCATATTTGAAGATATGAAAGGGTAAATTAAAAGATGATTTTATAATAAATTTCTAATTAAAAATAGTGGAAGAATTAATTAATTTTGATGTTGCATGATTAAAATTAAAGAGAAGGTATTTCATGTAGTGCAGAGATTTATAATATGCCCTAAAATACTCTTAAGATGATGCAAGAAAAGGGTTCAATGCAAGGGAGATTTAATCATTTGAAATAAAATAAAATTTATGCATCAGGGAGCTACTCGCTCAAGCGAGCACCACATTTGCTTAAGCGAGCAAGCATAGGCACGCTTGAATGAAACAAGGAAAGGTTGAGCAAAGAAAAGATTAAGCATCAGAGGCTCCTCTCGCTTGAGCGAACCCCACCTCGCTTGAGCGAGATTCGAAGAGTACCCTTGAGCGAGCCAACAGGACGCTTGAGCAAGAGAGAGGTATTTGCTTCAGGGGCCAATCTCGCTTAGGCGAGTTACATCTCGCTTGAGCGAAATTGCTCCAGCAACATTGGGGACTTACTGCCTGATTTTTGCTTGGGTGAGACAAGGCCCGCCTGGGTGAAAATCGTCTAGTGTCCAATTCCTTTCCTCTCGCTTGAACGATTACCAAGCCAGGACCATTTCGCTTGATCAAAAATGGTCCAGTGACCAACCACTGATCCCAGTTCAATGTCACTTGGGCGGGAAAGCCATTCACTCGGGCGAATTTTGGCCAGTGGCGACAACATTGATGCAGGAGGATCTCGCTCGAGTGAGGTCACCACCCGTTTGAATGAGTTATGCAGAAAACGGGCAAACATGAGATTTTCATGCAACTTAACATACCAAATACCATTTATTGCAATTTTAGCCTATTCTAATGCATTACTCATATTTTATTATGCATTTCGGAGTCTATCCACTCTTTCATACATATTAAATTCAACTCCCTTTCATTCATTACAGAGCATTTAAATCATTCTCACAACATCTTCATTAAATACCATAAATTATAAAAACACATCATTCATTCATAAGAATTCATCATCAACTAACTTCATAACTCATCATCTTACATCATGTGGGTCAATGATGAAAATCGGCCACAAACCCAAGGTCCGACTTTCCTACATGACCCTCAAAAATCATCATCTACAATCTAGATAACAAAATAAGCATACATATAAACTATATGCTATACAAAAATCTAGATTTTGCAGGCCAAGGCACTTCCTATACAATTATTTACCTCCTCAACAAAATACACTTCAAAATGTCCACTTTTCCCATAATTACCCTACATCACAAGTCTAAAATGGACAACATGGGAGAGTGAGTCATACATTCCAAAAGAATGAATAGGAATACCATGTGATTATGTACATATGCATCAAACATATAAACTTTGCATACACACATCATTCACCATCTCATTCCTTATTACATCATTATCATGCACATACTACGATGACATTTTAAATCAAGCAAGGTATACAAGTATATACATAATCAAGTCCTACAACATTGGACTGTTACACAATACATCATTTTACTCAAATTATTATTTGGTATTTATATCTTCATGTTGTCTTAACATATTATATCATCTCCAATTCATCCATCATCATATCTCATCTCCTTTGGCATACTTGCTTGCTATATGCAAATGCTCTTAAGCTAATGCATATGGATAAGGGAATATAACAACAATTGCAGATCTGACTGTGGGAATATAAACACCAATTGTGGGACTTAAGTATGATCATCTAACCATACCCTTATTGCAGTAGTAAAATGTGTACACTTATTCCTAAATTTGCATGTATTGACTAATTGTTTTACTGGTACCAAACCGCATAGCCCATCTTGAACCACCTGGTCGTTTTCACCATGACCGCGGTATACAACATATTCGACATATGGTGTTGCGGGCTAGCCAGATATCAAATCATGGCGGCTGTGATCCCAAGGACCACCGGGGTCACCTGCTCATCAAGAGCCACCCTCCACAAAGGTCGGCCACATGTAGCTCCCCGTAGCAATACATGAGCGGCTTCGTGACTTACACACCGAGTCACAGGGGAAAATAAAATTGCTCGTGCACCGAGCCACCCTCTTACTGGGTCGGCCGAGGGAACTCCCCTAATGTTCCAACAAAGGCGGCTATGCAGTATGCCATGGATGCAAATGCAAATCATATGCATTTCTCACTCTATGCATCCTATACATGCCACTCATCATACATCATCATCATCATCACCAACATCACCATAAGGCTTTTAGTGGATTCAATATTGTTGGTTATTCATATTAGTTCAAATCTTTATAGGGCGTTGTTTCTGTTTCTTATTCATATCATTTACTTTCATCATCAATACAAAGACTCTAATCATTCTCTATTAAACATCATCATCATTCATCATACAACTACGGTGGACATGTATATCATCATATAAAAATCAACAATTCACGCCACCATCCAACACACCAAGATCATTCTAAATGCATCAAACATGTTGCCAAAACATATCGTCAACATTATTCTCAATATTATATAGCACTCCAAGCAAGGCAAACATGCATCTCAATACATATGGCAATCATATACCATTCAAATTCATGCATTTAGAACATAAGACTCCTCTCCTACCTCAAGAGAAGAATTTCAAGCGATACGACGTACTCGCCTCGTCGTTCAGAATGGGTCCTACATTAATATACATGTAAAACCTCAGTCAATCAACTATTCCAAACACAAGTTCAATTCTAATTGACTATTATTATATCTACTACTCATAACATACTTAGAACATGTTATAAACATCATTTTCATCATTTATTAGGCTTCAAGAATTCCTTCCCACCAAGCCACAGTCATTAAATTCAAGGGTTACCAACAATAATAGCCCAACATTCACACAATCTCATTTATCAACACTTATACCCATCAATGACATGCATTCCCTCTTAAAATACACTCTTGGACCAACATTATTCACTTTCCCCTAATTTCCCATAACTAGGGTTTCCATCAAGGTCCAACCATTCATTAATGCATCATCTTTCTCCATCTCTTACCAACATAAATGCATCTACCATCATTAAGCCCTCATTAAAACCTCACATTTATGGCTACCCACCTTAGGGCTCAAGTTTTAAATGCTTGTAATAAATACCCATTCACATGCATGACTCCCCAACCTTAAAAACTCATAACCACATCATTATCTCATCCAAAAATGGGTAAAAGAGGCTTACCTTACCCAAAAACAAAATGGGTTCCAAGAGGGAGGAAAAGCCATACAAAAAATGGAGAAGAAGAGGAAGAAAATTTCAGCTTCTATGGCCTCTCATGAAGCTCCAATAAAACGAGAATGGAAGGGGAAATGAGTCACCTTTGGCTTGGGGTTTAAGAAGAAGAGATAAGAGATGAAGAGGAAATGGAGAGAAGAAGAAATGAATACTTTTCCCTAATCCTCTCAGCAGCCAACGAAAGAAATAAGAGGAAGAATGGGTTTTGGCTCTACATTTTACTCTTCCATTAAAACTCTATCGTTTTATGACCAATAGGACCTCCGTTCGGGCTCAATACTTTATCTAAAAATTATTCCGAGTATGTATTTGGACTCCCAATATTATTCTTAATAGCCCTAACCAATATCATCTCATTCAGAGATACTTGGTCTGACACTCATATCTCAACCGGGCTTATTTTCAGCTTTTCCGATCTCAATAAATCACCAACAACCCCCAAAAATCTTAATTTAATTATTTCCAATATGTTGGGATATTAAATACTTTACATTCAATTTGTCAATATTTATTTTCCTTGATTTAATTCTCTATTTTAAAATTTTGGGATGTTACAATCCACCCCACCAAAAAGAAAATTTCGTCCTTGAAATTTTAGGATGTATGAGCATTTCTCACTTACTAACAATGCTTACTTCACCAAAGACTCTGATCTTTTTAAAAGATCAAGGAAGGTGATAAAAGGCCTTTAATAGGTTTCTAAATTCAACAAAATTCGGTGTAAGGCCATGTTAGGCAATCATAAGGACAAGGATCAAAAAACTAAATCTTTTTTTTACTTTTATCCTTTTTCCAAAGCTCTCTCATTATAAAAAACTATTATTTTAATTCTTTTCATAACTCTAGAAGATGCGTGAAGAGGATGAAGTTGAGAATCATGAGGTAACTGACAAGGAAAATTGGGCTAGCCAAAGCCCACTACAACTAAGACTATGAGCATACCGATGGAGATTATGGTTGTGTTTAACCAAAATCTTGATGTTGCTTTTGCTTCTGAGGGCAAAAATAAATGCCAACATGTGAAGGATCCCGTGAAGGTAAATGAGCCTAAGAGGCCGAAGAAATATCAAGGCCGGGATAAAGGGTTTGAGGTTCTGGGGATCTACTGCTTACTAATAATACTCAACAAGGTAATATTGGTGAGCAAAATATAGCTTGTACCTCTGTATAAAGGGCTTCAGAGCTTGAGTTCTTTTCCTCCAATATTTCACACTTTCTAGAATCAAAGATTGAGAAAGAGTTGATGTGTAACATCCCATTCAGATTAGAGAAGGAATTGACAATGGAGGAGTTGGGGATGTTGTCGTTAGTAATTTGGAACATAATAGAGAGTGCGAGTGTAATCTAATCACTTTCGAAATGTTATACCCAAGGTTCAAAATTGTGCTCCGCAACAGCAAATGCGGGCGCTATAAAACGGTTTCAGAAGGTACCAAAACCGCGTCAACCCGCTTCACATAAGAGAAATAGAATCACGCGTTACGGCCGTGACAAAACGGCGTTGCGGCCGTAGTCAACATTACGGGACGTTTTTTCCGTAACTTTCGCAGCCATTAACAGAGAAAGCAGAAAAAAGCAAAGAAAAAACAGAGAAAGCAGAGATGAGACGTTGAACAGGAGAGATTCCGATTCCGATTCCATTTTCCTTTATAAAAACTCAGAACATCTTAGTTTTAATTACAATAAAACAAACCACAAATTGCTTACAAGGAAGAACCATAGTGCCTCTGTTGCATCTTAAAAACCATAGATTTGAGATTTCCTTCATCACTGGCTTCGATCTCCACTGATCTGGGCGGAGCTTGGACAGTTCAACAACAACCACCGACCGTCGTCTCTAATCACTGCCGCTGTCGTTTCCACCAAGATCTTGGACTCCGATAAGGTGCGTTCAATTTCTTTTTTCTTCTAAAACAGAAAACGAAAAGGGGAGCGTGTAGGTAGTGTGGGTTTTGTGGGAGATAGGAGGCCATGGAGCTGGGGAAGGAAGAAGTGAAAAGAAAATAGATATGAAAAGGAAGGGGAAGAAGAAAGGGGATCTGAGAATGAAAGGGGAAAAGGAAAATCTGAGGCATTTAATTGGTAATTATTTGTGATAGTGAAATATAAGGAAATTAGTTATGACAAATTTTCATTAACCATTAAAAGAGAACTAATTATAATTATTATAGTAAATTGCAATTGTGAAATATAATTAAGGTTACAGAATATATTATTTGTACATGTTTAATATCAATTGAATGTATATATAATTTGGTATAACATATATACCATCCGTAATATACTGTTAAATATATATTTTAATAATAAACTATTATTAGATAGATATATTAAATAGATATATATTTAATAATAAATATTTTAATAGTTATATGTTTAGTAAATATATTTTAAAAACATATACTAAATTTATTATTTAAATATATGTAATAAATATATATTTTTATAATATGTTACGGTAAGTAAGTCTAATTATTAAATATATATTTTAATAATAAACTATTATTAAATAGATATATTAAGTAGATATATATACCGAGTAATAAATATTTTACAGTTATATGTTTAATAAATATATTTTTAAAACATATAATAAATTTATTATTTAAATATATGAAATAAATATATATGTTTATATAATGTTTAAAATACGGTAATAAGTAAAATTATTAAATATATATTTTAATAATAAAATATTATTAAATAGATATATTAAATATATATATATATATTGAGTAATAAATATTTTAATAGTTATAAGTTTAATAAATATATTTTAAAAATATATAATAAATTTATTATTTAAATATATGTAATAAATAAATTTTTATATAATGTTAAAAATATATCGGTAAGTAAGTATAACTATTAAATATATATTTTAATAATAGATTATTATTAAATACATATATATATTTAAGAATAAAATTTTTTAATAGTTATATGTTTAATAAATATATTTTAAAGACATATAATAAATTTATTATTTAAAATATATTTAATATATATTTTTAATAATGTTTATTAGATAATTGCTTGCATGTGTCTATGTGCAATTTAATTATCTTTCAATGGTCATTTGTGTATAGATTGGTTAAATAATGTCAACGCTAGATGAGTTTCCAACCGGTAGAGCTGAAGGTGCTCCTAGTGATGATATTGGTTGGCATTTTGGAACACTTGTACCTGGGAAAAATAGGAATAATGTAGTCTGCAATTTATGTGGAAGAATGATAACTGGAGGAGTTACTCGATTAAAAGAACATCTAGCACATATGGCTGGAGAAGTTAAAGGTTGTGGGAGGGTAAATACCTTTATTAGAGAAAATATGATGAAATTGTTACTGGAAAGTAGATCAAAAAAAAGAGATCTTAGAAAAAGAAAAGAAGAATTTGTGTCACGTTTAAGAGGTGATGAAGATGAAGACACTGTAGATGTCCTTGATGAAGATGTAGCCATGAGACAAGCCATGCAAGAAAGCATAGTGTCACAACAACAATGGGAAGACGTGCATAGATTTAGACAACAAACTGGAAGGTTAGATTCCATATATGAAGCTGGAGGTAGCTCTCACCCTGGTAAAGCTTTTAGTCAAAATCGTCCCGATGATCTTCCACAAAGATTAAGATCTGTTGATGTTGACTTAGCCAGGAGTAGAAGCATGAAGCAAACAAAAATCAATAAAGGCTTCATGAAAACACTTCGAAAAAAGTTAGGAGAAGCAGTGTCTAAATTGATAATATATGAGCGTCTTCCTATGAACCTATCGAATTCTCCATGGCTACATAATTTGCTTAGTGCTGCTGCAGAGTTAGGCCCAGGCGTTAAATGTCCAACTCCTTATAAGGTTTCAGAGGTATACCTGGAAAATGAATATCAATCCATGCAAAAATGGATACAACAATTGAAGCCAACATGGAAGGAAAGAGGGGTCACTATAATGTGCGATGGTTGGACAAACAGTATAAATCACATGCATATCATGAATTTCCTGGTGTATTGCAGTAAAGGTACAGTGTTTCTAAAATCTATTGATGCATCTGGTGTTGCTAGTAGAAATACTGATTATTATTTTAAATTGCTGGACAAAATTGTGGAAGAGGTTGGAGAGGAACATGTTGTTCAAGTGGTCACTGATAATGAAGCGGCTTTAAAAGCTGCTGGTTTGAAATTAATACAAAAAAGACCACATATTTATTGGTCAGCTTGTGCGGCTGATTGCTTGGATTTGTGCTTAGAAGATATTGGGAAAAAGTCTAATGTCCAAAAATTATTAGATGACGCAAAAAAAGTTACTTTGTTCATCTATAATCATATTTGGACAGTAAATCTGATGAAAAAATACACTGGTGGTAAGGAAATTATTCGCCCCGCCATCACTCGTTTTGCAACACAATTTTTGCAGATTGAATCAATTATGAAGCAAAAGGATGCACTTAGAAATATGTTTCACTCTGAAGAATTCAGAAAGTCCAAGTGGGGAAAAGAGAAATCAGGACCTGCATCGGAAGCAAAAAAGATTGTCCTCAGCACAGATTTTTGGAAGAAAGCTGCTGAAATTATAAAGGTATTTGAGCCACTTGTCAAGGTTTTAAAATTGGTGGATGGTGATGAAAAACCAACAATGGGCTTTGTTTACGAAGCCATTGATAGAGCCAAGCAGGCCATTCAAAAGAATTGTCGTTACCACACTCAATACACTGAAATCATTGACAAAAGATGGTTCTTTATGCATACTGATTTACATGCTGCAGGTACATAAAGATATTAAATTTAGTTTCACATAATTTTTTGTATGGTTCCAAATTAAATTTTAAAATCACAGGTTATTTTCTCAACCCTCAATTTCAATTTGGAGTTTCGCATGGAAGTGATGTTGCCAAAGAAACTTTAGATGGTACTACAAAAGTGATTACTAGATTGGAAGCAGATGTTGAAAATCAAATCAAAGCTATTAACCAAGTGAGTAACTTCTAAATATTATGATTTTTAAAATGACAATTATTAGTTAATTAGTATTAATTTAATGGATACAAAACTTAAAATGCATTATTTGTATAGATCTTTCTTTTTAGAGATAAGAGAGAAACATTTGGAACAATTCAAGCTCAAAAAGCTTGGTCTCACATGGATCCAGGTAACACATATCTACTTTTAGTTTTATTAATGTATTTTATACACATATATAATAATACATATTTGTTTATTTAATCAGCTGAATGATGGATGATTTATGGATACTGTGCTCCAGAACTTCAGCATATAGCCGTAAGAGTTTTGAGTCAAACAACTTCGGCTTCAAACTGTGAGAGAAATTGGAGTACATTTAGTTACATACATACAAAGACAAGAAATAGATTAAAGTATCAAAAATTGCAGAAACTTGTCTTTACATTTTACAACATGAAGCTGAAAACTAGAAGAGATAAACGGAGAAGTCAGGAAGAGATAGAAAATAGCTTCAATCTAATTAATTTGGATTACATATTTCAAGAGGATGATCCATTGTCTCCATGGCTTGAAGAAAGAGAAGAACCATTATTGGATGGAATCCAAAATACTAAATGGCTCCCTATTGATTCCGATGATGAAAATGAAGAACCAACAGGTGAAAATAATTCTCATTCAAGTAATACACCTAGTCAGGGTGGTAGTGGTGGTTTAACCCCGCCAAGTAACAATAGTGGTAGTGATCATGGTGGCGGTGATGATATACAACAAGATCAAAGAGAAGATGAAACATCTGATTCAATTCAGGAAGAACCATATTCCAGACGTGATCAAAATCTCATGTCTGATCAGGTTTCTAGTGGTGGAAGGAGGATGGGTGCCAGGACTAGGAAAAATAGAAGAATACAAGATCTTATGATGGATGATGCTTCCTCATCTAGTGTTCCACAATCACTTGGTGATTTTGGTGTTGCTGTATCATCTGAAGGAAGTCAATACAACTACCCACCATACTACCAACACCCTCACTTTCAGCCATATCAATATGTTCAACTGAGTAACCATTATTCAGCAAATTATCCAAAATTTAGTGAACCATCATCAAATTCTATGTATGGGCAACAACAAATAGAGCCACCAAGAAGCTCAGGATTTTTTGACTGTTTCTTTGGACAAAGCGGATATAATGATGGTCAAAGTGGATATAATGATGATGGTCAAAGTGATAATGGAGGTTATGATCCAGCACGTCATTCTTCAATATTTTAAATTTTGTGAGAGTTCGAAAATTTTTATTGAGAGTTATGTACTTGTTTATGTTAAACTTATCAATTATGCATGGATTATTATGATATTTTATATTTGGTAATTTATGACATTATGGACATTTTTGAGTATTTAATAATGTTATATATGTTTGTATTGAGTGGTAGATACTTATTTACATTTAATGTTGTTTAACTAATATTTTTAAATTGGATAACCCATTTTTTTAAAAAGAAATATATGTCATATGAATTATTATAAGTTATTTAATGTTAGAAATCATTTTTTTATAATTTATGTGAAATTTGAATAATTCACACCGCATTAACCGCAATCCGCATCGCAACATCCGCAATACCCACGATCGCAAAATCCGCAACGCGACCGCAATCGCGACCGTGACCGCAATTTAAAACCTTGGTTATACTAGCTCTTTGGAAGTGCGCAAATCTCACATTGCTATGGTATAAGGTTGTTTCATGAATTTCATGGCGTAGGCTTATTTCATGAATTTCATGGCATAGGGTTGTTTCATGAATTTCATGGTGGGGTGCTTTATAACGTAACTCGTGGAAAATACTTAGTGCCTTCCGACAAACCTTTCTAACTTCCGCCTCTCCCTCTAGTCAATCAATGGAATTACAACTGGTGCCTGAGAAGGATAAAGAAGATGACGATGAAGGGACCATTCTGAATGATGAAAAAGATGAAGAGGATGGAGAAACTTTGAAAAAAGTTGAACCAAGATGATGATTAAAATCAAAATATCGCCTTTCCTTCCTAATTGCATATTATTCCAAGCTTTTTGACAGCTTATGCTAGGATAGGTTCCAACGGGATTAATTACCTTATTTTTTGCTTATGATTGTAGGAATTCCATTGGTCATTGTCCCCATATCTTTTCTATAAAGTTTTTGTATATCAGACAATAGACCTGTAATTTTGGCAATGAAATTTTTAACATTAGTCAATTTTTCTTTGTTAAATCTTTTGTATCTAACACATCAGGTTATGTTGCGGATTAGTAAACTCAGGTTAATAACCTTTGCTTTGGTAAATTTCTAATAATTAATGTGTATTTAGCTTTAAACTTACTAGTCATGCCCATACTAGATAACTTGTTTCGCCACTCATTGAAACTTAAGTTACTAGTCATGCTCATATCAAATGATCAATTTTATCACTTGTTGGGGTTTAAGTTATTAGTCATATTCCTTTTGGATCGCTAATTTTGCCTCCCATTGAGGCTTTAAGTTTGCTAGTCATGCTCATATATGACTAGCTTTATATAGCTAGACCACTCAATAAGGCTTTAACTATCTCATTTGGTTCGTGTCACTCTAATAGGGCTTAACGCAAATGGTAAGTTTATGGTTAACATCATCTTGGTAAATAACTAAAATAAAGAATTAAATATAGGAATTTTTTAATCTTATTTTATTAACTAGATGAATATCAAGCTATATCGAAGTCTACCTCATGAAAACCTCCTTAGAAAAAATTTGGTGGGAAAAACCTTAAGTTATGAGAAAAAATACACACATACTTGTGCTAGCTAGCTATAATAAACTAAAAGCTTCAAAATATTCCACTTATTTACTCTCAAAATCGACAATTAGAGAGAAATAAAGGAAGTAATAATTAACAAATGTGTAAAATAATAAATAAATAAATATTTGATATATGTTTAGGTAAAAAATTCTTAGGTTAAACAACTTATTATTCAAGACAAATTCTAGGATTTGATTGATACAACTCGCAAATAACTTAAGACTTACGTTTCCACAATGATCCTTCCCTTGTGAACTTTGAAAAATGTTATATGTGAAAATATGACAGCTTAAAAACCTTGAAAGAAGAATTGGAGTAAATGTAAAGGAAAGTAAATTGACAAAGCAAATGAAATGAAAGCACGTAAATTACCTGGATCGAAATGTGACATCATAGGTACCCAACTATTATTAAGATTGAAAAATATTACTATCTCTGATGTTTTTATAAGGTAAAATTAAATGAATTATTAAAATCAATAAAAGTAGTTAATTGATAGTTAAATTTATTGGTTTCCTAAAAAATAATATAGTATTCTAAGTTTACCCTTATAAACTTAGTGCATTTGATAATAAACCTATTATCATCTCTCATCTTTTGATTGGTTGATTTATGTAGTTTTCACCTTAAATAATTTATTGCTTCTTATAATTAATAAGGATAATTTAGAAAACATCAATAAATGCTTTATAGAAATTATAATTATAAACTTATAAAAAGGATCACAAAAAACTTCAAAGCTATACTTTATGAAAATGAGGAAGTGGATATTTAATATACTTTATCTAATATTTAAGAGTTGTTCTTGAGAGTAAATTGTTTTTAATAACTATTTGAAAACATCCTAAATTTGTTTTTAATTTAGTTTTTAGAGATAAACATTTTGATTATGTTGACAAGACCATGAGTAGTGATTTAAGTCAACTTGGAACTTATTTTACTAGCTTAGAAGTTGGTTAAACAAAATAACATTGTTTGGTAAATGAGCTTATTTCAATAGCTTGAAGTAATGTTTTTTGGAAAGCTACTTAAAGTAGCTTTTGAGTTTATAAGCTCCAAACTTAATTTATTTTTTACACTTTTATCATCAGATAAAAAAAAATCACTCATCTATTTTTTTTTAAAAAATATATTTTTATGTCATTTTAAATTTAACAAATAGTTTATCAATTAATTTATCAACTTCGAGCTAGTTATTTTAACCTTGCAACTAATTTTTCAACTTTCAACTAATTTATCTTCTAGTTTTGTCAAACAGACTTTAGTTTTTTTTTTAAAATTAATGTAAAGCAAATTCTCAAACATTTTTTATACTAGTATTTTTTATTTTTAAAAATTGAAAACTGTCTTTGAAAACAGTTACCATAAACTCATATTTCCTTTTTTATCAGTCCACTTTGATTTTGGCACAAGAAATTTACAAATATATATTATTCAAAAGGCGCAACAAAGATTCTTTTTTTTGGAAGCAACAGGTTTTATAAAAGCACCAAATACAAGTTGGGCTTGAAGCCCAATTATAATGGCCAGCAATACACAACACATAGAACTCAGAAACTAAAATACCAAGCCTGCTTACTGATACCAAATAACACAAACTCATTCTCTCAAAATTAACTTTTCTAGGTTTTACTCTAGCGCAAGAAAGAAACCTAGCCAAGGTGAAATCAGAGGTGGAAACATGAGCAAAACAACGGACTTATCCCGGAGGAATTCTCCTCTTATCTTCAACAACAAGTTTTCTCACGCTCATAGGAGAGGAAATCCACCACGAACAGCTCAGCTTCCTATCCATAGCTAGCTTCGCAATTTCATTGGCAACCGAATTGGCTTCCCTCTTTACCCATGTGATACCGCAAGAATTGAAAAACTAACGCAGGTAATTGATATCACTAACAATAGGCTCAATTCCCCTAATTTTTACTTCTCCTCTACAAGCTTTCACCAAGTTTAAGCAGTCTGATTCAATAATAACATCAGGAATATCTAAGTTTCGAGCAAGATTGATTGCTTCACAAAGAGCCAGGCTTTCTACTAGGAGAGCAGAGTGTGTCCAGTGGAAGGAGGAATGACCAAATTGGATGTCTCCAAGATGTTTACGAAATATAATTGCAGAAGTAGCTCTCTGATCCGGATGCTTCCATGCAGCGTCAATATTCACCTTCACCTTCCCAAATGGAGGGGGTCTCCAGACTGTTCGGGGAACTTGTGCAGGTAGGCCAGGATTAGAAATGATGCTATTAGAATTGGTAGAGTAGAATTCCTGAATTGAACTGTTAATTTGGTTTAAAAGTTGTTGAGGGTTTTGGGGAGGTCTGAAAGATGTATTTGTTTCTTGAAAGTCAGATATTCCATAGATTCTTTTAAAAAAATCCCAAAAAATACCTATTGAGTCTGAGTTGATTGTTTGCCCTCCTTAATCATATAGATCCTAAGAGACGAAATAAAATTCAAATTTCCTAACTCTTATACATCTTAAAGTGCTGCTTATGAGGGATGTGCTAGTTTCGATTACAACCTTATTGGGCTGTGGGAGCCAGATTTCTTTGTTGGGCTCATTTTTTGGACCAATTTATTTTTTGTTCATGCTTCTATAGCTGATAATATTCACTTGATGCTCTAAAATAATGACGGGTGTTGATAGGAATGAGACACAGACAGAAATTGTTAGCAGGCCTAAGAGGGTAACAAAAAGGCCCAATTGGCTTAGGGATTTTATTTAAGTAGTCTTATAGGCCCAACTGTGTTAGGGCATCTATCCTGCTTGTAATCTTTTATATGGAACGCTGGTGGCGGAGAACAGGGAATGAAAAATTACTAGTTTTTCCTGTTAGTAGAATTTGTGTAGCTGAACTATAATCTGGTAGCTAAGAAATTGTAGGGTAGTTCCTATCAATATTTGGTGCTTTCATTGTTCTTACCTCCATGCCTCCCAAACCTTCCTCTTCCAAGGACTTGGAAGATGCCCTCCAATCCATTGCTGATAAACTGAGCTCCCTTCACACCCAGCTAGAGGATCATCGCCTCCTCCAGGACACTAGACACCACACCTTGCAAACTACTATGGACTCTAGACATGATGCCATGACAGCTTTTATGGGCGGCTTATTGGAGCAGGTTGCCACCCTTCAACTTGGCTCCCAGCAAGGTAGGTCCCAACCTCATTCTCCTGTCACCACTTCCCCCGAAACCACAACAGCTTACATAGCCTCCACCAATAGCCCAATCGTTATACCCTATACTATTCCCCTCACAACCGCAGCTTCCACCTCTTCTATTCCTAATCCCTTATTCCAAAATCCCATCCCCATACCCCACAATATGCCAGGACCCACCTACTCCACCCAACCCACTACTTCCACCTTTTCCCCTACTGGTTTTCCCTTTTCCCCTTTTACCGCCCCAACACCAACCACACCTTCTCCCCCTCTTCGTCCTCCTAAATTAGATTTGCAGCCTTTTGATGGGTCTGAACCCTTGGATTGGTTATTTCAGGCAGATCAGTTTTTTATGTTCTACCAAGTACCTCCTGAACTTCATCTTCCCATGGTTGCCTTTTATATGCATGGTGAAGCTTTATGTTGGTTTAAATGGATGTACCATAATCGCCAGCTTGGGGACTGGGCAACTTTTGTTCGCGCATTAGAACTTCGTTTTGGTCCCTCAACATATGAGAACCATCAGGCAGAGCTGTTTAAACTTCGACAACATGGAACAGTTACTGATTACCAAGCTCAATTTGAGAAACTCTCAAATCGGGTATTTGGCCTTCCATCTGAAATGCTCCTTAATTGCTTTATTTCAGGCTTATTACCCGATATTAGGCGTGAAATGGCCATTCTGCAGCCCTCCTCAATCTCACAAGCTATTGGGCTGGCCAAGTTGATTGAATCCAAACTCAAAGATACTAGACCACGTTTGGTGCGTCCACCTCAAGCCCCACCCACAAACCCACCCACTTGCCAATGCTCCTTCTACATTTCAAGCTGCTATGACCGACCTTTTGAGGCCATTTCTACGTCGGTTTGTTCTAGTCTTTTTTGATGATATTCTTGTTTATAGTTCTACACTCACTGATCATGTTGCACATTTGAATTCAGTTTTACAATTGCTCTCCACTCATAAGTTTTTTGTGAAGTTTACTAAGTGTTCCTTTGCTACCCCTAAAGTTAGTTATTTAGGACACATTATTTCATCTGAGGGTGTTGCCCCAGACCCAGAAAAGGTGCAAGCCATTACAGATTGGCCTCAACCACGTTCTCTCACGGCTTTAAGAGGTTTCCTCGGTCTGACCGGTTTCTATAGACGTTTTGTACGTCACTACGCCACACTCGCCGCTCCTCTCACCGATTTACTTCGTCAATCATCATTTACATGGCATTCTACAGCTACTGAAGCATTTACAGAATTGAAACAGAAAATATCTTCTTCTCCGGTCTTGGCACTTCCAGATTTCTCTAAACTCTTTGTTTTGGAAACTGATGCTTCTGCAGTGGCCATTGGTGCTGTTCTCACCTAAGAAGGTCATCCTCTGGCTTTCTTCAGTAAGAAATTGGGCCCTCGAATGTCGGCAGCATCCACATATGTCCGGGAGATGTATGCTGTAACAGAATCAATTAAGAAGTGGCGTCAGTACCTGATTGGCAACCATTTTCACATTTTAATTGACCAGCAAAGCCTTAAACATCTACTCTCTCAACAATTTCAAACACCAGAACAATAAAAATGGGCCACAAAATTACAAGGATACAGTTTTGAAATATTTTACCGACCTGGAGCTGCAAACCACGTGGCTGATGCTCTTTCCAGAAAGTTTCAGAGTGAATTACCCCTTCTATTCTCCCTCTCATCTGTAGTTCCATCCATGTTTGATACCCTACGACAATATTACTCACAAGATCCAAAGGGGAAACTCTTAGTCCAACAACTGCAGAACTCTAATCCAGAATTTTCAATGAGACAGGGGTTGTTAATTACAAAAGGCAAAATTTTTATACCCGATGGTCATGAACTGAGACAAAGTCTCCTTCATGAGTTTCATTCAACACCAGTTGGTGGCCATTCAGGCGTCAAACCCACTCTGGCTCGACTTGCTGCATCATTCTCCTGGTCCAAAATGCGAAAAGATGTTAAAAATTTTGTAGCCAAATGCTCTGTTTGCCAGGCTTCTAAATATGAAACTGCAAAGAAAAAGGGGTTGATACAACCTTTACCTGTCCCGACAAGGATTTGGAAGGATCTTAGCATGGATTTTGTGACTCATCTTCCAAACTCCCTGGGTCATACTGCTATTTGGGTGGTCTGCGACAGGTTGTCCAAATCAGCTCACTTTCTCGCTTTACCAACTCATTACACAGCCTCGGATCTGGCACACCGCTTCTCAGTAGAAATCTGCAGACTCCATGGAATCCCTTCCACAATCGTTTTGGATCGAGATCCCCTTTTCCTTAGTACCTTTTGGAAACAACTATTCAAATCTCAGGGCACAACACTCAAATATAGCACCGCTTATCATCCGGAAACCGATGGCCAGACAGAGGTAATTAATAGATCGTTAGAAGCATACCTGCGCTGTTTTTATGGTGACCGTCCCAAGACCTGGTTCAGATTTCTGCACCTTGCAGAATTCTGGTACAATACCTCTTATCACTCGGCTATCGGTATGGCCCCTTTCCGCGTCCTCTACGGGAAACATCCTCCGACGATCCCTGATTTTCTTCCTGAGGAAGTCTCCGTGCCTTCATTGCAGGCTACCTTGTTAGAACGGCAACTGGTTCTCCGAACTGCACGCGAGTGCCTCCAGCGAACTCGTCAACAGATGGTGACCCAAGCCAACCGACACAGGCAAGATGTTTCTTTTGAGGTGGGGAACTTTGTTTGGCTCCGTTTACGCCCCTATTGACAGACCTCTCTCCTGCGACGCCCTTCTCAGAAGCTCGCCCGACGTTACTTCGGTCCTTTTGCAGTGAAGCGTTGAATAGGGAAGGTAGCTTATGAGCTTGACCTCCCTCCGCAGTGCCGTCTCCACCCAGTCTTCCATGTCTCTGTATTGAAACTTTTTCGAGGAACTCCACCTTCTGGTGTTCTCAATCCCCTTCCACCTAATCTCTTAGTTACCTCACCCTCTCACCTGCCTTTTCCAGAGAATCCTCGAGACGCGAACCCACTTAACTTTTCAGACTCCACTGCCCAAGACTTTAATCCCGTGCTCACTTCTGCAATGTTAGATGGCCACGAGGAACACGCCAACTCCATCCTACCGTTTGTTCCACCTAATCCCGTACCAGCTGTCTCTTTTACTCCGCCACGTGATTCTCCACTGGTTGCACAACTTCCCATGAACCCCTTGCACACACTGGATCCAGACCCTTCTCTTGTTAATAATTCGGAAACATCTTTGGTCCTTGAGGACAAGGCCCAACTCTAACAGGAGGGCAATGATAGGAATGAGACACAGACAGAAATTGTTAGCAGGCCTAAGAGGGTAACAAAAAGGCCCAATTGGCTTAGGGATTTTATTTAAGTAGTCTTATAGGCCCAACTGTGTTAGGGCATCTATCCTGCTTGTAATCTTTTATATGGAACGCTGGTGGCGGAGAACAGGGAATGAAAAATTACTAGTTTTTCCTGTTAGTAGAATTTGTGTAGCTGAACTATAATCTGGTAGCTAAGAAATTGTAGGGCAGTTCCTATCAGGTGTTGTTAAAAAATATTTAATATTCTCTATTTTAGGTATTCTGGAAAAAAATTTGATTTTCTCACGACATTATTGTCATCTGTCCCTTACATTTACGATCGGGTCGAAGAGAGTATTATCTTAAATTTTAAACTGAACAAATATTTTTAAAAAGTCAAAACTTTAAAGCGGACATAAATGTAAGATGAAGAAGCAACAAACTTTTAAATCAACGATGAAATCAAGGATAGCATCGATGAAATTGAAAACTATAAAAAAGACATTCATAACTCTTGCAATATATTAAAAGGTTTGTTCATATTAAAAAATCTAAAATTAAATTGTAACTCTTAAAAATGTAATTAGAAAAATGTGTATTTTAAAAATGAATGTTCACATTGATCCCTCGGTGTGGATTCTTGGCAGCACCATTGTCTCGTGTCGGTAGGTGAGTGTAAGAACAGGAGAAGCACTATGAGTGGACCCTTTAAACTTGTCTTCCTCTTCATCTCGCTCTGAACATTAACACATGACATCCATTAACTCCATAATCTACCCCCACCATGCCACGTGTTTCTTCATCACCGTGATGACTCGCTCTTGTAATTGCCCACGTAGATATCTCTTTTTATTTATTTCGAGACAATCAAATTTTGAGCACAGGCTTGCCATACGCATTTCACGTGCTTGCCCCTCCTCCTTGTCCTTCTTTACTCCTTTGCCCTTCAAATAAAATAAATGAAACTTCATGCATACAACAAGAAAGAAAGGGAAAACTAACTTTATTTTTTTCATGTCAATTTCATTCATGGTGGCATGTGAGGGTTGTGGGATTTTTCCCTGGTGGAAAACCTAGGTGCTGATTTTGTGGGTCCACATGGATTGTGTTGGACTCTTATGGGTTCCGTACAAAGGGACATGTGGTAAACCGTTGTCCCGTAATCTTGATTCGAAGTCATCACTGTTTGGAATTGGAGTTTAAAGGGGCAAGTTAGCACTAATTATGCATGAGTAGGTGGCGACGGCAATGGTTATGTAGGAAATTAACGGTTGCGGTGGGATCCAAAATTCCGCAGGTCAAAATATGAACGGCTGTGATAACAAACGTGAAGCATGTTATTAAAAAAAATTATCTATTTTGTTCGACATAAGAAATAAAAGAACTTATTTAAATATATAGAATTCGTTTCAATATAAATTTTTTATTTCTTATTCATATAAGAATAGAGAGGATAAACATATGTATTAAATATGTTTGTGATTGTTATGTTTCTATCAATATTTTGTTTTGATCTCTCAGTTATTTTTTATTGGTTTTGTTTCTTATATTGTTGAATATGTTGAAATTGATTTTTAATATGTTAAAATTTGTTCTTAAAATATAACATCATTAGCTGAATTGCCAATTAAATAAATGAAAATATTATATTATATGTCTTTTGTTTTTAAAAAACAATTTAAACATACTCAATAACATAAAGATCAAAACCAATAAAAAATAACTAAAAAACTAAAATCTAAAATTAATAAAAACATAATGACAAATAACATATCTAACCTATATTTAAAAGAAAGAAAACAAATGGTGCATGCATATAATATAAATTATTGGTGTAGGTAGGGGCGGCCCAATCCTCACAGGACTATTTTTACATATTGCTTGGCCAAAAAAAAAAAGGTATTATTTCATTAATGATACGTAAAATTAATATTTTTTCAGTTTTTATTTAACTTTTTAAACAGAGAAAATATATACAAAGTAAATAATGTAATTATATTATCTCAAAGTTTTTTATTATCCTTAATTTATTACACTATATTAATTATTCTTATTTAATATACTTTTTCTAGGGGAATTGTTAGAAAAAAAAGTAATTACATTAAATTTTAAGTGGATAGTTAAATATAAACAAAATTTACTTTTTTAAATAGAAATAGATAGAGTATTATCTATTGGACGCATTCGATTTGAGCAACTGAAATGGAATGTTTTATATGTTAAAATTTAGGTGTAGCAAGGTTTGATCCCTACTCATAAAAGATGAAAGATGTGCTTCACTACTAAACTATTTGACACATTTAAAAAATATAACACAACTATATATTTTGTTATATTATATTCACAAAATGTATATCCATTAATAAAATTTATTTGTATAAAATAAACATTTCCACCTTTTTTCGTTTATTAATTTTAATTTTTATATTGAATGACAAGAATGTTTATTTTATAGATAAATTTTATTAACGGATATACATTCTAATGATATAATATACTAGTATATGATTGTATTATATTTTTTAAATGTGTTAAATAGCCAAATGGTGAGACTTTTCTTTATGTCTCATGTTTTGTGAGATCAAGCCCTGTCACATCCATCCAAGAAAAACTCATATTTAGAGACATATTGACTTTGTTAAAATAGACTTTAAATTTAAGTACCAAATCAGACCAATTTCCATTCTGACTATGTTTACGTTATGTTATTTCTATTGTTACAGTGACAAATTCACTCTTGCAATTTGTTGTCCCTGTATGTTACTCAATTTACTACACAGGTGCATAATTTTTTTCTAATGCAAAAATTTAATTAATAATGACAAACCTAAGATAATCCTTAAATAGACTAGACTAAGGTCATGCTTCTAAGGCAAATGAATGAATTCAAATGCACCTAAAAGCTAGAAGTCCATGCGTGGACCTTCAGATCAGAGGACTAACAAAGAGTTTTAAGTGGCTGATGTTTTTAGAGCTAGCCCTAAGTCATTTAATTTATTGTTAAGATGAAAGAGACTTAAAATGAGCATAAGTTTATTTGGGAACAAAAATTCTAGATAGAGTCAAAGCGAACAATTTGAACAACTCATGGAGTAGTTTGAACCACTCTTAGCATTATGTGGTTCCAACCACACTAAAGGCTAGTTAGAACCACACTAAAGGCTAGTTCGAACCACCATGGATATTGGTTCGAACTAACTTACGCGTATAGGCTTTGATTCTAGGCATGTCTTATTTCTGGTAACCTGATATATTTCTATTTCCTTATTTGGTAAAAGTTTTCCTATAAATTAAGAGCGGAAGGTTTCAAAAATAAGCATCCCACTACTCAATTATCTATACGCAAGTTAGTTTCTCTCTTGCTCACTTTATTCTTTCTATCATAGTTCTGATTTGTAATCTTGTCTTTTATGCTTTTTGACTAATCTGGGTTTGGGGTAGAGATACCTTGAGACTGAGTTGATTCTGTTTAGATTGAAATTAGGTTAAGGTAGAATTAAGCTTTGGACAGGTAGTTCAAGAGTTTTAATTAGAAACCTTGTAACCGATTTATTATAGTGAATAAAATTCTAAGTCTTTGTGCTGAAGGACTGAACTAAATCACAGTGGTAATGATCAAACCAAGATACATCGTGATTTGCTCTTCTTATTTCTGCACTCTTTATTTTATATTATTTACTTGCTTATCTTATTTACGAGCACTCTTCTCTTCAAGTGCTTTTCAAAGATTTAATTTATTTAGTAAAGAGTTATTTAAAATAAATATTCCTTAAAAATGCTTTTGAAAAACGTGAATATGTTTTAGACTTAATTCACCCCATCTTAAATATAAGGTGACTTTTCAACAAAGTGTTGCCATGATGAAGGCTTGGTTAGCAAGAGGCAGAGAATGTTTAAAGGGTTGCGACTAAGTGGAGGCACTATGGACACAAAATCAAAGAAGAAGGCAAAAATAGGCAAGAAGATGAAATCTACTTTTAGGTTTTTTAACTCAAAATTAATTTGGACCTTATAATATATAGTTGCCAGTTGTCATAATATTTAACAACAAATTAGATATGTCTAATTTTTGTTGAATTGAAAAAAAGTCAACTCTAAAAAGATTATATTATTTAAAAATTGATTCGGTGTGAATACCCATCCCATAAACTAGTTATATCAGATATTATTAAAATACCAGGTACTTGCAAAAGACAAGGGAAGAACCGGACTGATCTTCAGAAAATCCCGATATTGAGATCTTTCAGTACAGCAAACATGACAGTGACCCCGGTGAAAAATAACAAGTGGGTAACTTGCGCTTGCCAAAAGCTGCAAACTCTGATCCCTGACATAGGTCAAATCACCACTTATGATTAAGGGAGAAACTATATAAAGAGTTCATTCATTAAGCCATAATACAGACTAAGAAAATTAGGAACCCATTACCCTCTCAATCTAAGATTCCGTAATATAATTTTTCTCCGTTATAACCATACTGACTTAAGCATCAGAGTCCCTTTTGTAGGTACACCTCTGGTGTGGTCACGAGCACAACGGTTGGAATTGACTCATTTCTACCCTAATACAAAGAACATAGTGTTCCCACTGAACCCAACTATATAATACTATACTCCCACTGAGACGGTGTAAAATAGTAAGAGAGAGTAAGGATATTCGATATCAGTTCGTGGGTCAACTACTTTGACCCCATACACCGGTCAGACCATTGGCACGCTCGGTAGGACCTGTAAATTAAGTCCCACATCACGAACGAGTTATGGAAGGAAACAGGCGAAATGGAACCCCTGAAGGACATGTCCAAAACGTCGCCTAGAGGGTTGAACCCCGAATTTTGGAGTATGGGGGAAGAATTATAGAGACACTTGGAACAGAGCAACCCCATGGAAAGATGCAAGCCATACCACAGCCAGACCCTCGGGACAAGCTTATCAGGTAACTCTAGATGGAGATACAGGAGCTAACATAAAACAAGGGGCTGAGAGATGATGCAACAGGAGAATGGAGGCAACATGAACCATCCCATACTCATGAATATTCACAAGCACAAACTTATGATGAGCAGGAATCAACATATCAGACTACGAAGTTGAACAATCAAAGGAGAGGTCCACCGTAAGGGCAAATTGGGGAATACCAGTTCAGCATACCATTCACTAGAAGATTGATGAGTGTATCCATTCCAAGGCACCTGCAAACCCCGCAACCGTTGTTAATAGGAAAATATAATGGGGAGTCTGACCCAGGGCGACATTTAAATGCCTATGTGAACGAATCATTGTTTTTTGGAGCAGAGGAGGATGTAATATGTAGAATATTCCCTAGGACGCTATCCGTTGAAGCTCTAAGTTAGTTTAAAAGCTTGCCACTGAGGTCAATTGATTGATGGGAAGACTTGGCTTACGCTTTCCTGTAGCATTTCGTCGTGTCCATGGATGTTCCCAGGACATCCCATACACTAGCCAAGATAAAACAAGGACCAGAGGAAAGTCTTAGAGATTTCTTAAAAAGATTTTACAAGGAGGTCGTACTAGTGTAGGGGTTGACTGAACAGATTTAGTTGCATATAGCAATTGAAGCCTTACAACCACAATCACTATTTGCTTTATCTGTGGCGAAGGGGGCCCCTCAAACTTTTAAAGAATTTAGAAGGAAGGCAGCTAAGTACATAGGGAGAGAGATGCACCTAGCTACTACAAAAGGAAAGACCCCGGTCACAAAGGATGGGTTGTAGGCTCACGAGTGAAGGGGGCCCAAGTTTAGAGGAAACAGAGAGTGGGATGCCCCTCAAAGGAAGAAGGAGCTAGGAGTATAAACCTGACTCAGTTTACACCTTTGGCAGTATGGCCCAGCCAAATCCTAAGAGAAGTGGGGATAAGAGGTTTTGTGGTGAATGGGATCAGAAAATCCATGCCCATGAAAAGACTGGGCAATACATGTAAGTACTGTGAGTTCTATGAGCAGAACGACCATAATACAGATAGGTGTAAGTAGCTGAAGGAGGATATTGAAACCTTGATTAGGGAAGGAAAGTTGAAGCAATACCTATTTTGACAAAGAGGGTACGAAGAGCAAGCCAAGAAGCCCCCCAGGAGAAGGGACACCGGTCCGGATGAGGAAGAGGAAAATAAGTATTCTAAGAAATAGGCCCTGGACAAGGGAAAAGTGGTTATTAAAAATATTGAAAAAGATGATGAATCATGGATGAAGCCCCTAAGTTCTGGAAGAAAGAACGTAATCGACATGATTGTAGGAGGATTTGCAGGTGGGGGAGTATCCAATTCGGCTCAGAAGAACCACTTGAGAATAATCATGTCTGTTCAAACCAAAGCAGACAATAAACCGTACCGGGGTAGAGTGCAGACCCCTTTGATCACATTCTCAGGTGAAGAATATGGGCCTGTTGTGCCTGGGGGAGATGATACAGTGGTTATCGAGGTAGTGATAGCCAACAAAACAATCAAAAGAATCTTAGTTGATCAAGGAAGCTCTTATGATGTAATCTTCTATGATTACTTCAAAAAGATGGGATTAACAAACAATGATTTACAGCCTTACACCCAGGATTTAACAGCTTTCAACGGGGCAAAACAGCCCACCAAAGGTTACTTAGATACGAGGTTGACATTTAAAGGAGAACCAGGGTTAAAAACTATTCGGACTCGGGTATTAGTGATAGATGTGAAGTCTCCATTCAATGGCATCTTGGGTAGGTCGTCCCTGAATGCCCAAGAAGCAGTGGTTTCGATGCCACACCTGTTGAACAAGTTTATAGACAAGGATAATCAGGTATCTTCAGTTAGGGGAGACCAGCAGATGGTAAGGTATTGCTATAACCTGAGTGTTTTGATGACTAAAACGAAGGAGACAGTCAAAAGAAAATGGCTGAATGACGGTGGATTGGTGCCCGTGTCAGTAAATTTGATAGATTTAGATCCAAGAGAAGAAAAGATAATGGATCCAGTGAATCCTTAGAGGTCGACCCCGAAAGGTGGAATTGAAGCAGTAATGTTGGATGACGACCTAAGCAGTAAGTATGGAAGAACGGTTGGTCAAACTATTAAGGAATTTAAGCATCTTTTTGCATGGATTACGGCGGACATGCCCGGAATAGATCTAAATTTTTGTTGCCACAAATTAGCGGTATAACCAGAGTTGAGGGCAGTTGCACAAAAGAAAAAGAGACTTGGACCTGAAAAACAGCAGGCCGCTTGTGAACAGACGGAGGAGCTGCTAAAGGCAGGATTTATCAGGGAGGTTCAATATTCAACCCGGGTGTCCAATGTTGTGATGGTGAAAGAAGCAAATGGAAAATGATGGATGTGTACCAATTTTACCAATTTGAACAAGTGTTGTCCAAAGGACCCATATCCACTCCCAAGCATAGACCAAATGGTAGATGATTCTTCAGGATATCAATTCTTATCATTTATGGATGCATATTCTAGTTACAAGCAAATCCTAATGTTTTTTGTTACATTATGATATTGTTCAGACTTAAGAACGCTAAAGCAACATATCAAAGAATGATGAACAAAGTCTTTGACAAAATGAGGTCCAAAATAGTTGAGGTGTATGTGGATGACATCATAGTGAAGACACCGGTGGGAAGAGATCATGTTGAAGATTTGAGGAAGATTTTTTAGAGAATATAGATGTATAACATGCAGATAAATCCTCTGAAATACACTTTTGTAGTCCCGACAGGGCGGTTCCTGGGGTTCATGTTGACCTAAAGAGGAATAGAAGCTAACCTAGATAAATACAAAGTGATCAAAGAGCTTTAGAGTCTGACAAATATGAGGGAAGTCCAATCGTTAAATGGGAAAGTGGCACCACTATCCCGGTTCATGCCTAAAATGACACATCGGGCATTGCCGCTATACAAAATCTTAAAGAAAAACAAAAAGTTTGAATGGGGAGAAGAGTAGAAGGAGGCTTTCTGGAGTCTTAAGGAGGTATTAGCAAACCCTCTAGTGTTAACAAAGCCAGACCCAGGTGAGCAGCTGTTTGTCTACTTAGCAGTATCAGGTGAAGCATTAGGGGCGGTCTTAGTGAAAGAAACTATGGAAGGATAGAGACCGGTCTATTTTGTTGGGAAAATCTTATAAGGACCCGAGGGATGGCATCAGAAGCTTGAAAAGGTCGCCCTAGCATTGGTATGGACGTCTAGCCGGTTCAGGCAGTATTTTCACGCCCATCCCATTGTGGTATAGACTGATCTGCCACTACGGGCCGTTCTGCACAAATCGGACTTAGCAGGGAGGATGACAAAATGGGCCATAGAGCTTTTGGAGTTTGATATTTCCTTTGAGCCAAGAACGGCTATAAAGGCTCAGGTCTTAGCTGATTTTGTAACAGAGTTGACGAGGGAACCTTCTTCGCAAATATGGGAGCATTGGACCATCTTTGTGGATGGGTCCTTAAATTCAAAAGGATATGAAGTAGGCGTAGTGATAGAAAACAAAGAAGAGGTAAGCATAGGAATTCCCCTCAAGTTTGATTTTAAGACGTCAAACAATCAGGCAGAGTATGAAGCATGTCTAGTCGGTCTGAGAGCAGCTTTGGATGTACGAGCTAGAAGTGTCGTACTTTGTAGTGATTCCCAGTTGGTAATCTCTCAAATTAATGGAGGTTATCAAGCAAAGGAGCCACTCTACAATAATACTTGGCAAAAGTGAAGGAGTTGGAAAAAAATTTACTCAAATCGAGTATAAGCACGTCCTAAGAGAAGATAATGTTAGAGCCGATGTTTTATCCCGTCTAGCTAGTACAAAGAAAGCGGGATTAACGACTACGGTTGTTCAAAGCTTCTTGGGAGAACCTCGTATAATGACACTAGTGATAGTTTGTGCTATTCAATCAAAGGTGTTCCCGGATAACTCATGGGTCATCACCATCATCAAATATCTGGTGAACGGATAACTTCTAATGGATCCCTTAGAAAAGAAGAAGCTCAAGAAGGAGTTACCGAACTATGTTTTAGTAGATGGAAATTTTTTTCGAAGAGGGATATCGGCCCCATACTTAAAGTGTCTGAACGAGGCAGAGGTAGAAGAAGTGTTGGCCGAAGTGCATGAGGGAACGTGTGGACATCATTGTGGGGGAAAAAGTTTAGCCAGGAAGATAGCTAGGGCTAGATATTGGTGGCCCATGATTAGGGATGGAAATATGGGCTAGGCCCGTGGGCTGGCCCGTTTGTCTCGTTAAAACGGGCCGGGTCAGGCCAACCTCTCAAGCCAATTTTTTTGAATAAGCCCGACCCATTTTGGCCTATCAAAAAATGGCCTTCACGGGCGAGGCTGGGTTGGCCCGTTGGGCCTGTATTAATATATATATATATAATATTAATACTTTACTTAGCCTGTTAAGAAAATAGAAAGTTTGCGTTTTGTGTTTAAACTTACCATTACGCCGACCCTAACTTTTCCAATCTATTATCTGTGTTTCTGTTCTGTGCTTTCCCATCCACACAATTCACGAACACCGCTTCACCCACACAAACACCCAATCATGTTTCATCACTTGCTGCTGTGTAAACTTGTCCTTTCCACGTTACATTATGTCTTCCATGCGAGCAAGTAGCTACTGTTACTGGTTAGTTCTATTCCACCCAACCCAATCACGTTGCAAGATTTCAAGTGACACATCTTGTGCCTAGCAATTCTCTTCCACGTGTTGCTGCTCCACGAGAAGGAAGGTCAATTTCTTAACAATGCCTTTCAATTTTATTAAAAGCTCCACTGAATAATTAATTTTGGCACACTATTGGTGGTTCATGTCTTCAATCTTATGCAATTTTATTCAATGCTTTAAACTAAAGATTTCAATTAGTGGTGTTCACTTGTTCATTCAGTTATTCAGTGGAAAATTGAAAAATTTCTTTGTAACATAATTAATAATTTTACTTCTTAGTCACATAATTAATATCTAATAATAATAGTCCATATATAAATTATTTCTATATTAGTATGCTGTATATATTATTAATTGTTAGTTGTAATTTTATTTTGTTGTGTGAAAATGTTGGAAAAACTATATTTTGTTTTGTATTTAGTTATTTTTTTAATAGTAATAAATTAATTAATAATATACTAATAGTAAATTATTTTAAAATTACGTTGGGTTTGTAGAAAATTTGGGTTGTCTAATAGAATGGATTCTGGTAATGTTTCATTGAGTGTTGATGACAATACTAATTTAAGGGTTGGAGTTCAAGAGTTAATTAATGATGATGCTATTCATGATAATGATGATCTTGTTGATGATAATGATAATAATAGTGCTTCTCTTCCTAATAAGAAGGCTAAAAGTTACACCTCAGATGTTTAGAAATATTTTACTAAGATAGGAAGACAGAGTGATGGGATTGAAAGCGTAAAATGTATTAGTTGTTCAATGAAATTTAAAGTGGGTGGAACGACATATGGAACTTCTCACTTGCATAGGCATATTGCTAAATGCAAAAAAATCAAGTTTGAGGATGTGGGTCAAATGATAGTTGATGCTCAAGAGAAATTAAAAGCTAGAAAGATAGATCAATTGTTGCACGTGAGATGCTTGCTACTACTATTATTGCACATGATTTACCTTTCAAATTTGTTGAGTTTAGTAAGGTTAGAAGTTGGCTAAAGTATTTGAATCTTGATTTGCAAATGATATCTCGTAATATTGTAAAGTCTGATGTGTTGATGTGTTGAAAATATACTTAAGAGAAAAGGAAAAACTTAAGTATGAGTTGGCTAGTTATGTGGGTAGGATATCTTTGACATCTGATTTGTGGACTGCTCGTACTACTGAGGGTTATATACCTTTGACTGCATATTATGTTGACTCTAATTGGAAGTTAAACAGTAAAGTAATTAATTTCTGCCACATGCCTTATACTCACACTGGAATTGAGTTGTCTAAAAATGTACTTGAGTTTTTGACTGATTGGGGAATTGAAAGAAGATTTTTAGTCTCACATTAGATAATGAAACTTTTAATGATGTCATGGTTGATAATTTGAAAAATCGGTTGAATTTTCAAAATCGGTTGTGTGGTGGTCAATTTTTTCATGTTCGTTATTCTGCTCATATTTTAAACTTGATTGTACAAGAAGGGTTGAAGGTAACTGGTGATGCTTTACATTTGATTAGGGATAGCATAAAATATATGAAGGGTTTTGAAGGTAGGAAAAAAAAGTTTAAGGAATGTGTTGAGAAAGTTGGTCGTGTTGACACTTTATGTGAGTTGTGTTTAGATGTGACAACAAGATGGAACTCTACTTATTTGATGCTTGAGTCTACTCTTAAATACAAACTTGTCTTTGCAAATCTTCACTTCTATGATGATAATTACAAGTTTTACCTTCTCTTGATGATTGGAAAAGAGTGGAAAAGACGTGTCTATTTTTGTTGCCTTTTTATAAAACAACTACTTGATCTAATAGGAATTGGCCTCACATAAGACCCAAATGCACATAAAAATTAGGAAGTCTCAACTTGATCTTTACTTGGAAGAGCCAACATTGGATTCTAATTTTAATGGAGAGTTGGATGTTCTTACGTGGTGGAAGGAAAATGCTAGCTGATCCGGTCTCGATACCGGCGTAAGGACATGAGGGTAATTTCATCCGCCTTCACACTCACTACCGGTATCGTAGGTAATCCTCTGGACTGTAAATCCGTATCAGACGTCCTTCTATACCGGTATGTCCAGGTCAGTGTCTTACACACCGGAAAACTTCCATATCAGCTAACAAAAAGTACAGGGTATAGGTACGGGGGAACGTTTAAAAGAGACGCAGAGCCGCCCGTGTCATGTGTCAGAATCATACATTACACAATGTACTATTCATCCCCTAACCCTAGAGACCCTTCATTCTCCATGCACGTAAATAAATACCAATGATTTCACTACTCTAGTATGTTAGAATCATTCTAAACTTACGCTTGAGAAATCTTACTTTCTATTGTTGGTTGCTGACTTGAGCATCGGAGAATCTTCGCAGGTGACACCACCTTTCGACCCTTGTTAGTCCTCAAATTTACAATAAATTTCTTAATAAAAATTATGTCAAAAATAATAAAATTCAGTTTAATTTGTTAGAAATTTAGTCTTTAAGTGTAATAAATGCATGTTATTGGATTTTATCTGCCTTGATTAATTTTCTCTAGTTTTGCAGTGAAATATTAAGGAAATTCAAGATAAAATTCAAGATCTGGAGAGCTGACGCATAGCATCAAGACCACGCATAGCCTCAGGGTTTTAATGCTGACGCTATGCGTCAGTCCCACACATAGCGTCAGAAGCTACGTGGACTCCACTTCCAGGTGGCCAAGCACTTAGCCTAGTAGCCAAATAATGTCCAATCCACTTCTGCTACCTGCCAAACCGAATGGGGAATAATCAGGGGCCATGTCTGCTAATCATTTGTGTTAAAAATTGTTAATCATGGTCCTTAATCATTCATGTTAATAGAGGCTGAGTCAAGAAGCTGACGCTACACGTCAGGAACCTTCCTCAACCCTATAAATAGGCCATTCGCAAGGCATTATAAGCATCTCATTCATCATTCAGTAACTTCTTTCCTCTTTTTTCACTCGAGTTTAAGTGTTCTTTTGTGAGTTTGTAAATCTAGAGTAGTTTCTAGATACTTGAGAGTGTGATGTAGTATTGTGAGCTTTTGTATCGTGAAGAGTTGCAATTATTCATAACCTCTGTAAGTGTTGTTTTTCCTTCTACCATGTGTAACTAAATTGTTTATGTTGGAATTTCGTGAATCAATCTATTATATGATGTTGTGATTATGACCTCTATATATTATGATTCAAATACCATGTTAGTATTTCAATCTTTTATTAGTATGAATATCAAACGGAAGAATGATTTTCATGCATGTTGAAACCTGTTTTAACAAAAGTAAAAGTTGAAATACCCTTAATATACCAATTACTAGGGATAGAGTTCGTAATTATTGTTGTGTTAAGGCCAAGACTTAAAGAAAGTTTTTACTGAGAAAGCATCTGAGGGATTAGACTTTATGGTAATTACTTAGAATTTATATCACGAGGGATCGGTTATAATGACTTTAAGCTACAATAACATGAGTTTGATAATTAAATATTTATGTTTGTAATTATTTCATTATGTTTTAGTACGAGGATCCTAATTCCAACATAGTTTGTTAATCTATATTTTCTCAATTATTAAAACTATTTTGAATTTCTACTCAACTTTTTAGATAGTTCTTTTATATATTTTTATTAAATGAACAAATCAATTTCTAAATCTGTGAATATTGTACGAATTGTTTATAAATCATTCTTTTGTTAATAAGTTTTGATACATCTAACATTGTGAATAAGAATTTACTGTGAATTACTGAAACATTCAATCCTTGAGGGAACAATATCATTTTGAAAACTGCAACTGATAAATTGGTGCGCTTGTCAATAAAAAGACCTAACATTATTTTAGGGCTAAACAAGTTTTCTGGCGTTGTCGCCGGGGATTGAATTGTTTTTAGTAAAACAGTAAATTTTTAATTACCATGGTAAATTTTTTTTACTTCTTACTTCTAATTATTCATTTAATTTATCTTTAATTATTTACTACACTAACTTTTTCTGTTTACTTTGTTTATGCAAACTCGATCTTCTGCAGGGAAAGTGTTCTTTGATCCTGAGATCAAAAAGTTTGTAAAAAGACTCAAAGCTTTACAATCTAAAAAACAAACTATTTCTTCTTCAACTTCATCTTCTTTTGAAAATTTTGAAAATTCTAATATGGCTATTGAACAAAGAAGAACATTAGGACAGTTTGCTGCTATCAATGGACCACCCCGTGTTTTGGGGATGTACCAAGGACCTATTGCTGTGGTGGAGATTAAACCTGTCACTCTTAACATTATTCAAAATAATCAATTTGTTGGCTTAAATAATGAGGAACCTTATGAACATTTAACTATTTTTTATGAATTATGTAGCACAATTGGTTTTGAACCTAATCAAGAAGAATCTATTTATATGCAATTATTTCCTTTTTCTTTGATTAGAAAAGCTAAAGAATGGTTTAAATCTTATCCATCTGGTAGTTTTACAAACTGGTCCGATGTTGAAACAAAATTTTTGGAAAGGTTTTATTCACCTTCAAAATATTTTGAAGCAATGACAGCCATACATTCTTTTTCACAAAATCATGATGAATCACTTAGTGAAGCATGGGAAAGATTCAAAGCGCTTCTTAGGAAATGTCCAAACCATAATTTGGATGATGTTGGAAAGGTAAGAATCGTTTATCGTGGTTTATTTACTCAGTTCAAGATGATGGTAGACGCATATGCAGGTGGTTTTGTAATGAACAAAACTACTGAAGAGGCAATATCAATCATGGAGTCTATGTCAACCAGTGACCGTCAAGCCAAGCATGAAAGAGGTATGTACCAAGGAAGCCAGGTATGCTTGAATTGGGAGTGAATGATGCAGTTTTAGCTCAGCGAAAATTGCTGACACAACAAATAGAAGCAATGAGTAAACAATTGGAAATACTTTAAATCGCTCAAGTATCATCACCACCCCCTGCTCAATTGAAACAATGTGTGCATTGCATGGGCGAACAACCATGTGGTTACTGTGCCCCTGATGGAAATGAACAAGAGCAAGCCAATTTTCTGATTCACCAAAGAATACCCTTAGGTACTTTTCCTATTAATCTTGGTAATTTTTTTCCTAACATTTACCCGCAGGGGTGGCAGAATCAGAACTGTGGTTGGAAATAAGATGTTGGACCTTCTAACAGACCTCCTAACAATCAATTCAAACAACAACAACTATAATAAGATCAAACAACAAGGCTAACTAGGATAGAGGAATCTATCCAACAATTGCTACAACAGATGCAAGCAAATGAAGCCGTATGTAAAACGTCAGATATGCAATTGGGACAGTTAGCAAAGGAAGTAGCCAACATGAAAAGCTCTAGTTTTTCTGTAAATACTCAAAATCCAAGGGAGCAATGTAAGGCTATTTTTACAAGAAGTGGTAAAGTTGTAGGAAATGATTGTAAAGAAAAAGAAAAAGAAAAAGAAAAAAATGACAAAGAAGAAGAAGAAAAGAAAGGAAAAGAGAGTGAAGAAAAAAAATATATTGATGAAATAAAAGATGATGAAAAAGAAAAACAAAAAAATAAAAAATAAAAAATCAGTATTTGGGTCAGATACCTCCAATCAAGGATCTACCTTATCCACATGCACCATCAAGACAAGATAAGGAAAAAGAATACAAAAGATTCCTTGAAATTTTCAAGCAGTTACACATAAACATCCCATTTTTTGAGGCATTGGAATAGATGCTAACTTATGAAGAGTTTATAAAAGAATTGCTTACCAAAAAGAGGAGGTATAATGAAGAGATTATTGAACTTGAAGCGGGTTGCAGTGCTATTTTACAATATAACATGCCAAAAAAGTCGAAAGATCCCAGAAGTTTCACCATTCCCGTCTCCATTGGAGGTGTAAATATTGGGAAGGCCTTGTTAGACTTAGGGGCTAGCATTAATCTAATGCCTCTAAGCATGATGAAGCGTATTGGTGATCTCGATCCACAGAGAACGAAAATGACTCTGTAATTGGCTAATAGATCAATCAAGAGACCCTATGGTATTGTGGAAGATGTACTGGTAAAAGTTGACAAGTTCTACTTCCCCGTTGACTTTGTGGTTTTAGACATGGAAGAGGATACTAAAGTCCCCCTAATCCTAGGAAGACCGTTTATGAAGACTACTAGGGTGCTTATTGATGTAGATAATAGAAAATTGACAATAAGAGTGCATGATGAAGAGGTGAACTTTGATGTTTTCAAAGCCATGAAACATCACAACTCAAAACAAGACTATTTTAAAGTGGATGTTCTTAATGAAGTTTGCCTTTCCATATCCAAAGGTATGCCAAATTTTGACCCTCTAAATAAGTTATTGACTGACTCTATGGAATGTTTGAATGAAGAAGAGGAGAGATAGATGGACAGGTATCTTGAAGAACTAGATCGAGGGAAAGAAATTTCCCCCGAATCAAGAAAATTGAAGAGATCCAAGAAGTACCTGTTGAAGAAATCCAGAGGCCTGAACTGAAAGTGCTACCTTCCAACCTAAAGTACATCTTTTTGAAAGAAGTTAATCTCAAACCAGTAATTATTAGTAATTTCTTAAGTGAAATAGAAGAAGAAAAATGGTAGAAGTGTTGAAAAGAAATCAAGAAGTAATTGGATGGACACTTGAAGATCTGAAAGGTATAAGTCTGTCATACTGCATGCATAAGATTTTGTTGGAAGATGATTTTAAACCTGTTGCTCAACCTCAAAGGCGTCTCAATCTAACCATGAAAGAGGTAACCAAAAAGGAGGTTTTGAAATTGTTGAAAACAGGTATTATCTATCCTATTTCTGATAGTGCATGGGTAAGTCTTGTACAAGTTATTCCAAAAAAGGGTGGTATGACAATAATTGTTAATGATAAAAATGAATTAATCCCAACAAGAACTGTCACCAGTTGGAGAATGTGTATTGATTATAGAAAATTAAATCAAGCAACAAGAAAAGATCATTTTCCACTCCCTTTTATGGATTAAATGCTTGAAAGATTGTCTGGACAGGC
This sequence comes from Clitoria ternatea, assembly GCA_037962975.1. NCBI lineage: Eukaryota > Viridiplantae > Streptophyta > Magnoliopsida > Fabales > Fabaceae > Clitoria > Clitoria ternatea. The sequence continues at coordinate 82,822,366 of CM075672.1, forward strand.
TTACTATTATTTTCTTGATGGATACTCTGGATACAATCAAATTGCTGTTGACCCTCTTGATCAGGAAAAGATTGCTTTTACTTGTCCTTTTGGCATATTTGCTTATAGAAAGATGCCATTCAGATTGTGTAATGCACCTGCTACTTTTCAAAGATGCATGTTTGCTATTTTTGTAGATCTAATTGAAAAGAGCATTGAGATTTTCACGGATGATTTCTCAGTCTTTGGGAATTCACTTGAATCATGTTTAACCAACTTGGACACTGTACTGAGGCGGTGTATTGAAACAAATTTAGTGTTAAATTGGGAGAAATGTCACTTCATGGTGAAAGAAGGTATTGTACTTGGTCACAAGATTTCTGCTAGAGGTATTGAGGTGGACCAAGCCAAGATTGAGGTGATATCTAAACTCCCACCTCTTGTAAATGTAAAAGGTATTAGAAGTTTCTTAGGACATGCTGGATTCTATAAAAGGTTTATTCAAGACTTTTCAAAAATTACTAAACCTTTAACAAACCTTCTAAATAAAGATGTTGAATTCAAGTTTGATGAAGCATGTCTTAAAGCTTTTAATTTCTTGAAAGAAAAATTGGTTTTTGCCCCTGTAATTGTTGCTCCTAATTGGAACTTACCCTTTGAACTTATGTGCGATGCAAGTGATTACGCTGTGGGAGCAATTTTAGGCCAAAGATATGAAAAAGTTTTTAGGGTTATACACTAGGCTAGTAAAGTTTTGAATGAAAATCAAATAAATTATGCAACTACTGAAAAAGAATTACTAGCCATAGTATATGCCCTAGAGAAATTTAGATCATACTTGATTGGTTTAAAATGATTATTTTTACTGATCATACGGCAATACCTTTTGACCAAAATTGATTCTAAACCTCGGTTAATCCGATGGATTCTGCTCCTTCAGGAATATGATCTTGAAATCAAGGATAAAAAGGGTAGTGAAACTATGGTCACTGACTATCTTTCTAGATTGATGAATGATGAGGTTACCGCAAAAAAAAGACATTTTGGAAGAATTCCCTGATGAAAAACTTTTTGAAATAACATAGCGGCCATGGAGGCAACCCATTATTTCTTCTTTATTTTTATTTTTATTTGATAAATTTTTTTTAACATATTTTAGTTAAAATTTTGATTTTGATGATAAGGAGTTTCTATAATTTCAAGAAAAAGGTTTTTGAAAATTAAAAAAAATCCAAGAATAAGAAAAACAAAATCTCACGCGTAACATCCCACTGACATGTAGCGTGGAGGTAAAAAATTGTCCACTAACACGTAGCGTCCCAGCCACACGTAGCTTCAGGGGCTGCGTTCAGTTTTTATAACTGAACCAGAGAGGCCCAAAACTAGGTTTTATAAACCTTGTTTTACCTGTTCTTCACTTCACAAAATTTTCAGAAACCCTAATACTCTCAAACCCTTTTCTCTTTCAAACTTCTATATTCCAGTCTTCATCAACAGAATCAAGTAAGTTCTCAATCCTTTTTCTTTTTTAATTTGTGTTTCCATTTTTAGAATTACATGTGGTTAGGATTAGGATAGAAAACCATAGGGAATTGCTTGCTGTTTATATATGATTGAATATGTAGTTGAAGGGGATGCTACCACGCAACCCCATTTTACAGTTTTAGAATCTGTGAGCCCACGCGTAGCGTCCCATTGACGCCTAGCGTGGGCAGAACAGGGCTGACGCGTAGCATTAGACCCCTGTTTTGCTTTTTCTTAGTTTTTAGATTTTATTTATTAGGGTTTTATGTTCTTTTCTATTTTTAAAATTTTAAAAAAATAAAAAAATTTGCATGTTCTATTTTATGAATTAATTTTGTAAAAACCAAAAATATGCATATTTTGTTTGTTGTGTGATCCTTAGTTTTCTTAAAAATAAAATTTTGCTTAATTTTGTTTTGTGTGAATTTTATTTTAAAATTGTATGATGTGTGAATCTTACTATTTTAAAATCCAAAAAATATGCATGTGAATTTTTGTTGTTTGTTTTTTTTAGTATATATGCATGAATTATTTTGTTTTGTTAATATATAAAAATCAAAAACATGTATGTTTTATTTTACTTTAACTTATTAAAAAAACCAAAAATATTGTGTGATGCATGTTGTTGTGTGTATATTGAATGATTTATTTTTATGTTTTATTTAGATAAAATTTTCTTTTGCAGATGGCATCGAAGAAGTCCATTCCCACCACTGGTCCCGAAAGACAAAGAAGGGCCACAGATACTGATACCACTTCAGAGGATCCTGATCTTCAGGGAGAAGAGTAGTTGGGACCCCGTGATCCCACCAGATTTAGGACTGACATCAACTGGGTGAGATTTCATCAGATCAAGGGCCAGAGACTCATTTGGGAGAGGGTCTTTGATCTTGGTGTTGGAGACTATCCTGAGCTTCAGGATGAGATACAAAGGAGGAAGTATGGACCCCTATTTTCTTTACCTACTAAGGGGGATCCCATATTGGTCATGGAGTTTTACGCCAACGCCTTTAGGACACGCCAGGACTCACCAAATATTGTATAGCAGAGGACGAGTTGGGTGAGGGGTCGGCACATTGCATATGACAAGGACATGATTAGTACCCTTTTGGGTAATCCTTGGGAGCCTACTCCCAAGGGTGATACTTGTTTCTGGATGGAAAATAGAAGCAAGATCGCTATTGAGGTTGGTGATCTAGGATACTTCTGGATCATATTGCTCATTTTTTGAACAAGAATGAGATCTTCTTTAACCTGAGTAAGGTTAACAGATCTCCATCAAACCTTCTGAAGACCCAGATGACCCCTCTAGCTTAGGCGTGGTCTCATTTGATGCTCTATAATATCATACCAATTTCTCATCTCTCTTGCATTCTTGATGATCATTGTTGTCTTCTTTATTCCATCCTGTAAAGACACACCATTGATATTGCTGCCCTTATCTCTAAGCAGATTTACTTGTATGCCCTTGGGTATAAAGTGAACCGCCCTGTTCCTTTCCCTCTTATCATTTCTGCCTTACTGAGGAGGCAAGGAGTTGAGGTACCATCACTTGAGTTTACTAGTTCATTTGGGAGAGTTCCCAAGGTGGTGGTGAACAGATCTTACTTTGAGCAGCAGTGTGAGCTTCCACCTCTTGAGTGAGAGGCTCAGCCCAGACCTAGGAGAAGGAGACCAGCCTAGCCACCATCTGCTGATGCTATTACTGAGGGATTTGCTAGGATGAGTGTAAAGCATGAACATATGATACAGACGATGGATGCTTCTCACCGCGCCTATGTACACTTACATGATTCATTTTATCAGTACAGGTTACAGGGAGAAGGGGCACCATTTATGACACCAGCCGACTTTGCCACTCATGTAGCTTGGCCCGGTGACCAACCCACATACCCTGAGGCAGGTGGACCTTGTAGAGCTTATGATGACACCAAGGGTGATGCTGATGAGGAGGAGGAGGATGATTAGATGGAGGATGAGGATTGAGAGCCATCTCCATTTTTCTTATGCATTTTTCATTACTTTTAGCACTTTGATTTCAGTTTGGTATTTTGGTATTTACTTTAGTATGTTTGATATTTGAGTTGGATTATATTGTGGTTTGTTTTTATTTTATGTGGTGTGTTTTTAATTTTTACATATTTTCTAAAAAAATAAGCATTATCTTTTAATAAATTGATCAAAATTTTGAAAATAAAGAAATTTATACACTTAAGGTTTTTACACAATAAAACCATTTCTAAAATCAATTATTGATTCTTTTGTAATTTAGGAATTTTGATAAAATTATTAACTATCAAGCTAATTTTGAAAAACTGGTGAGTTGAGAGATCTTTAAACACTTGAGGGTTTCGACATAATTTCATTCAAATTAATTTTGCTCGATTCTTTGATTTATGTTGTTGTACAGAGGATCCAAGAGCATGATCAAGGCACATTTTTTAGTAAACACAAAGCTAAGGCCAAAACGCTTACCATGGTAAAATCACATTTATCCTTTGATAGCCAATTTTGAGCTTTAAAAATAATTTCTTTAGCACCCCTAACTCGTAAGTAATTTTTAACCATTCCCTTTACTTGATTGAATAAAAGAGCATTTTTGAACAAGAATGTTTGAGTGTTCTTACATAAAAAAGGAGTGAAAATTATAACTTAGTTCTTTTCAAGATAATCATAATGCATGTATATGAAAAATAAAAATGAAAAGAAAGAGAAATATATAAGCATAAAAAGAAAAAGAAATAATGAAAAGGATTAAGTTGGGGGTATTTACCAAGAAGGGAAATGAGATTCAGGCCAAGAAAAAGCCTAAAAATTATGAAATGCTCTTTTATGATTTCAGGTTTTTGCTTTCAAGAAAAACCATAAATTCTTGTAGCCAAGCCTTATTACAGCCCTTTAAAAGACCTTGTGACTCTTATTTGACTTTGTATTAATAACCATTGATTAGATGAAAATCAATATTGAATTTGTTTGATTTTATGATCGATTGAGCTGACAGATTACCTTTGTACAAAGATAAACACTTGTTAGGTAAGCCTGAAATTATGCTTGATTTGTTAATAAGATATTGTATAAATTTTTATCTTTAAGCCTTTATTGCATAAGACATCTATTTTTGATTATTTCAAATGGTAAATTGTGAAATTACTTTTTGTTGTAAATTTTCAGACTGTTCAAAAATTTGATTTCAAAATTGTTTTGAAAGTATTTCTCTTGCTCGAGGATGAGCAATGTCCTAAGTTGGGGGTATTTGTTAGTCCTCAAATTTACAATAAATTTCTTAATAAAAATTGTGTCAAAAATAATAAAAATTAGTTTAATTTGTTAGAAATTTAGTCTTTAAGTGTAATAAATGGATATTATTGGATTTTATCAGTCTTGATCAATTTTCTCTAGTTTTGTAGTGAAATATTAATGAAATTCAAGAGAAAATTCAAGATCTGGAGAGCTGACGCGTAGCATCAAGATCACGCGTAGCCTCAGGGTTTTAATACTAATGCTATGCATCAGTCCCACGCGTAGCGTCAGAAGTTACGTGGACTCCACTTCCAGGTGGCCAAGCACTCAGCCTAGTGGTCAAATAATGACCAATCCACTTTTGTTACCTGCCAAACCGAATGGGGAACAATCAGGGGCCATGTCTGCTAATCATTTATGTTAAAAATTATTAATCATGGCCCTTAATCATGCGTGTTAATGGAGGCTGAGTCAGGAAGCTGACGCTATACACCAGCCTGACGCTACGCGTTAGGACCCTTCCTCAGCCCTATAAATAGGCCATTCTCAAGGCATTCTATGTATCTTATTCATCACTTAGTAGCTTCTTTCCTCTCTTTTCACTCGAGTTTGAGTGTTCTTTTGTGATTTTGTAAATCTAGAGTAGTTTCTAGATACTTGAGAGTGTGGTGTAGTATTGTGAGCTTTTATATCGTGAAGAGTTTCACTTGTTCGTAACCTCTGTAAGTGTTGTTTTTCCTTCTACCATGTGTAACTAAATTGTTTATGTTGGAATTTGGTGAATCAATCTATTATATGATGTTGTGATTATGACCTCTGCATGTTTATGATTCAAATGCCATGTTAGTATTTCAATCTTTTATTAGTATGAATGTCAAATGGAAGAATGATTTTCATGCATGTTGAAACCTGTTTTAACAAAAGTAAAAGTTGAAATACCCTTAATATACCAATTACTAGGGATAAAGTTGGTAATTATTGTTGTGTTAAGGCCAAGACTTAAAACAAGTTTTTACTGAGAAAGCATCTGAGGGATCAGACTTTACGGTAATTACTTAGAATTTATATCACGAGGGATCAGACTTTAAGCTACAATAACATGAGTTTGATAATTAAATATGCATGTTTATAATTATTTCATTATGTTTTAGTGTGAGGATCCTAATTCCAACATAGTTTGTTAATCTATATTTTCTCAAGTATTGAAACTATTCTGAATTTCTACTCAACTTTTTAGATAATTCTTTTATATATTTTTATTAAATGAACAAATCAATTTCTAAATCTGTGAATATTGTACAAATTGTTTATAAATCATTCTTTTGTTAATAAGTTTTGATACATCTACTATAGTAAATACGAATTTACTATGAATTACTAAACATTCAATCCTTGAAGGAACGATGTAACATCCCAATTTTTCTATAAATGGCCAAATAAGGGGAAATAAATGACAACTACTTATATATGGAAAGATTTATGCCCCAAAAATATTGAAAGAAATTAATTTGAGCTTATTATAATTTTTCGTAAATTACTAGACTTCATGAGCTAAAATTTATACCCGGTTAAAATATGGGTGTCAAACCAAGTATCTCTAATTGAGATGCCGTTAGTCAGGGCTGTAGGTAATATTATTGGGAATCTGAATATGTGTTCGGAAATATTTTTAGATAAAGTATTTAGCCCAAACAGAGATCCTATTTGTGGTAAAATGGTAAATTTTATATGAAAGGGGATGGAATTAAAAAATGAAACTCCACTTCTCACTCTCCTTTCACATTGGATTTCCTCTTCTTTGCAAAACACACTTCACCTTTCTTTCTCTCATTTTCCCACTCATCTTCTTCACTCTCTTCTCCTTCAAAAACCCAAGAAAGTTTGGTGCCCTTCTCCTTTATTCATCTCCGTTCTTAAGGAGCAAGAAGGAGGCAATGGGTGCTTGAAGGTTCTCCTCTCTTCTCTTCTATTTTTGTCACCATCTCTCTCCCCTTTGATTTCCATTTTCGTTTTTGGAGCAAGGTAAGCTTCTTGCCATTTTTCTTGTGTTTGGAACCTAGGAAATATATAGTTATGGTTTGGGAGAGTATTAAATGCATATGGGTGTTGAAGGAAACCATTAAATACATAAACCCTAAGGTAGGGTGAGAGGAATATAAACTTTTATGGGCAATGAATAGGGTACGCGAAAATGGTGTTGGAATATGATAGTTATTTATGAAGTTTGTTGGGTTTTTAATAAAAACGCTAACCTATGAATTTGGGGGAAATGTGTAATATAGATGGGGTTGGCATTTATTGATGAAAGAAGTGTTATTAAGGATAAGGAATTGGCATTTAATGATGATTTATGATGTTGGTTGGAAGCCATAATTAAAAAACTCACCCAAGGTGTTGGTGGGAAATTAATGTATGGGTAACCTAGTTATTGGGGTTATTGTTTCTAATTATAATGAGCTTTCATTTAAGGGAAGGAATTCCCGAAGCCTAATTAGGCAAATGAATAAAACTTATAAATAGTTTCTACATGATGAGAATCATGTGTATATATATATATATGTATACATATTGATAATGATGCTTGGATGAATTTTTGATGTGGTCCTACAATTGATTGATGTAGGATTTGATAACACTTATGAAGCGGGAACATCAAACCCAAAAGTCTACTTCTCTTGAGGTAGGAGAGGGGTGTATTTTCTAAATGTATGATGCCTTGTATGTTGATAATGTATGTATTGATGCCATGTTGCATTTTTTCCTTGAATGGATGTAGTGCTTTATGTGTGTGATATGAAATAGAGATTGAACCTTGTGATGGTTGATTGTAAAATGGTACCTTGAAAAGGTTATGAGTTGTGTAATGTATGATGACATGTTATTGTTTCCATGGGTGGTTTGATGAATATTTGAAATTCTTGGCTAGGATAACTCTGGAATATTATGAATGATATATATATTTGATTATATGGGATTAACATTGTGATTGAGTATAAGTTGTACCCTAGATGAAAGGGTGAGATAATCCTTACGAGGTTAAGGCATGCATGAGAATTGTTTCATATATAGCATGGCATGCATATCATGACATTTGAATGTGGTTGCGATCATAAAGGAAAGTCTTGCGGGACTAGTATGATGATATTGAAAAGTGGTTGCGATCACTTGATATTTGAAATATAAAGGGCTTGTGAGTTCCTGTGGTATTGAGCCGGTGGTTCTGATCACCTGGTGTTTGAAATAGAAGGCCCTACGGGACCATTGAGAATGAATGCTCGTGGTTGTGATCACGAGGCCAGAGTACCCCTTGCGAGGCGGGAAACCAATATGAATTGTTGAACGTGGTTGCGATCACGAGAAAGCACCTTGCGAGGCTGCTAGAGGGAGTACCCCTTGCGAGGCAGAAAACCAATGAGAATGAATGATTATGGTGGTTGTGATCACCTGATGAAATGAAATCGGATTCGTGCATATGCATTCTTAAACACCAGCATGTGCATTAGCCATAGAAGCATGACATTGAGTGATACCCTATTGAGGAGGTTATGTGAGGTGTATGTGGAATCCTCTTTAGACACTAAATATATTTGTGTTATTCATTTGGTTTGACTTTTATGAAACTCTATGAAATGACAATGAGTGTGATGGAACCATGAATAAATGATATGATTAAATTGATCTTAGTGTCGTTTGAACTCCTTTTGGGAGAAGGTGTTAACTTGCATTTATATGTATATTATCACAAATTATTGGATTTTTCATCATTGAGAAAGTATACTCACTCTCTATGTGGTCTATCCTTTTAGCTCTTGTGTTGTAGGGCTTGACTATAGAGCTCATGTGTGGAGGAATTGTGTGAAGGAAGTCATTTTGGGTAAAGATGCCTTGGCCGACAATGTTTTGGTTTTACGGCTTATATGTATACTTTTGTAATGTACATACATGATCGATACTTTGTATAGCCATGAATTAATGTGAGTAAATTGTATGGATGATAAGTAGATGAATGATGATTTTAGAGGTCATGTAGGAAAATAAGACCCTTGTATTTATGGCTCATTTTCATTAGTGACCTTGACAATGGTTGGATAATGAAAATGATGTGTTATGCTGTTAGAATTGAGGAATGAATGAATATTTATCTAGATTTTGTGTCTTGTAGAGCATATAAAATGATAAGCTTGATTTGATATGATTAATGAATTTAGAATGGGAGTTGCTGAATATGATTGCTTGAAACAAGTTTTAAATGCTTAATATGAGGTATATGATGTGATGAATTTGATTAATTTTGCTTAGTATGAGTTTTGGTATGTGGAGTTATGAAATTTTATCTGTTTTTACGCATGTGTTGATAATCTCGCTCAAGCGAGATGGATTCTCGCTCAATTAAGAATCCCCTGTATCAGTTATAGGGCCCCTGACCCAATCTCGCTCAAGAGAGAGTGGTTCTTGCTTAGGCGAGATACCCCTACACTTAGTATATGAATATTGGACATTTTCGCTCAAGCGAGAGTAGGGTACAATTGTTACTGGATGAAATTCGCTTGGGCAAGTTGATATCTCGCGCAAGCGAGGTTGCTTATGCATCAGGTATTAGCTACTGGAAGAACTTCGCTCAGGCGGGCCTTGCCTCGCTCGAGCGAAATAAGGGCAGTAAGGTTTTGTCCCTTTTTTGCTCAAGCAAGCTTGCCTCGCTTAAGCGAGTAAGCGTGCCTTCGATTCTGGAGCGTTTTCGCCCATATTTGCTTGCCTCGCCCAAGCGACCCCTGTGGGTCTTGCTCAAGCGAGATGGGGACCCACTCAAGCGAGATCCCCTGATTCCAGTTTTCTCATTTTGGCTTCTTTATTCCATTTCCTTGTTTGTTTTGGAAACCCTAAATCATGAAAATGATATTATTATTATTATCATTTTATATTTCTAATGTCTATAAATTAATGAGGCATCTCTTATCCTCCTTTTGCACACATTTCATTAACTTTTAAATTTTATTCAATCTTTTGCTTTTCCTTTGTGACGGTATCGAGTCTGATCATCCAAGGAGCACTCCGATACATTCTCATATCTTCATATATGAGATAGGCTATTAAATGATCCGGGGTACTTACTTGGTATTATACTAGGCTATTAAATATTTACTTATAATTATTTTTAAATCGTGAAAAATTTACCCCCTATTTTCAGGGTGTTACAAACAATATCTTTTTGAAAATTGCAATTGATAAATTAGTGCACTTGCCAATAAAAGACCCAACATTATTTTAGGGCTAAACAACCCTCACCAATGCAAAAGCTTGGTGTGAAGGATCTCCAGGAATTCAAAATCTTTATTCTCCTATTGAGATAAAGGACATAATACCGGATACCTACTGTACCGGTGTATAAACCCTTCTCAACAGTTGGCATTTATGGCTGGTCCTATACCAGATTGTTGACCCCGGTTCAGACCAGTTCACTGGCATGCCCAGTGGGACCCATTAGAGTTATTCCCACTTTTCGCAGAAGTTTTGTAGTCCATCATGGAAGGTAATGCTAGGGATTTTCCAGAGGGCACGTGGAGGATGTCACTACCCAAGTTAACAGGTGTCTAGCCTTTGAGTCCCTTGTAGGGAGCTCATGAAGAATGATACCTGCGGGAACGCCTGATCCCCGTGATGAAGTTATTAGGCAGCTTAAAGAGGAGTTGGCAGAGCTGAAGAGAGAGTGAAGGCAGGTTGAGGAGAAGGTGGTGTCTCATGCTGAGGATACCCACGAGGCGTCAGGGAGAGACAAGTCTACTACTCTTCAATATTCCAAAATCCCCACGTACGAGGAGAGGGAGCAAACCCAAGACTCGGGTGATAGGTTCACTAGCAGGAGGAGGGAGTCAGTGCTGACTACTTCAGGGACATACAAGTTCAATGTCCCTTTTTCCAGAAGATTGATAAGCATGCCTATTCCCAGGCACTTGCAGACTACCTAACCCCTCTCCATAGGGAAATATACGGGTGAGACAGACCCAAGTAAGCATTTAGATGTTTATGCCTATGAGGCAATGTTTTTGGGAGCTGAGAAGGATGTCATGTGTCACATGTTCCTTGCACATTGATTGGAGAAGCACTGAGCTAGTTTAGGGGGCTTCTGTCAGGCTCAATAGACTCTTGGGAGGAAATGGCAATGGCGTTTAGCGATCACTTCGTCATTTCCAGGGATGTTCCTAGGACATCGCACACCCTTGCCCAAATTAGGCAGGGAGAGAATGAGACTATGAAGGATTTCCTGAAGCGGTTCTATAAGGAGGCAACCATGGTCCTTAATCTCACGGATGCCATACAGCTGCATATTGTCATTAAAACTCTTCAGCCTAAATCTACCTTTGCCTTATCTTTGGCGAAAAGCCCTCCGGTGTCATTCGAGGAATTCCGGAGGAAGGCTTCTAAGTATATTGGCATCAAGATACACTTGGAAGCCACAGCGGCAAGAGCAAAGCCACCAGCTCCAGTGTCCCAGCCGCACAAGGAAAAAGAAAGGGGGAGGTTGGAAAGGAACTTCTAAAGGGATCGGTTTAGGAACCTTCAGCCCTATCAACAGGAGAGGTGCATAGCTGCCTTCAGTAATTATGCTCCACTGAGTGCTAGACCGGCGCAGATCTTGAAAGAGGTGGGTTAGCCCACTTTCATTGTTTATGAGATCACGAGTCCGGCTCCATTAAAGAGGCCCAGAAATTTGCGTAAGTATTGCGATTTCCACGAGCAGGCTGGCCATTCAACTGATGAGTGCAGGTCTTTGAAGGATGCTGTAGAGACCCTTATCCACGAAGGGAAGTTAAAGCAATATCTCTTTAAAGAGAGATCTATGGATGAGCCAGACCGAATGGAGAAGCAAGGTCGTGATCGTGATGAGGACGGTGATAACAGCAACGAGGCCGACACGAGGTTATTGATATGATCGTTATAGGGTTTACTGGGGAGGTACATCGATCACAGCGAGGAAGAATCATTAGGGACAACCGCCCATTCATAGACGGTGTGTTGGCGCTAGTTATTTCTTTTTCTAATAATGATTTTGGCCCAACCATACCTGGAGGAGATGATGTTGTGGTCATCGTAGCTGTTATCGCTAACAAGGACGTCAAGAGGATCCTTGTGGATCAGGGGAGTTCCTGTGACGTTATCTTTTATGGCTGTTTTAAAAGAATCGGTTTTAATAACTTTGATTTGCAGCCTTACACGCAGGAGCTGACAGCTTTTAACGAAGCAAAGTAGCTCACGAAGGGATATCTTAACACTCTGGTATTGTTTGAGGGTGAGCCCGGAGCTAGGATGGTGAAGTCCAGGGTGCTGGTGATCGATGTGGAGTCACCTTACAACAGCATCATAGGCCGTCCCACGCTGAACTCCATGGAAGCTATAGTGTCAACATCTCACCTCCTTATCAAGTTCATCGATAAAGACAATGATGTTTCTTCCATCCTAGGTGACCAGGAGATGGCGAGGTATTGCTACAACCTGAGCCTTAACATGGTGAAGTTATACACGTTCAACAAGAAGATGAAGCTGAACAACAGAGGAGCCGCGACTGGGTCTGTTAGCCTAATCAATCATGACCCAAGGGTAGAGTTGAAGATTGATCTGCTCAACCCCTCAAAGCCCACGTCGGATGGTGGTTCCAGGGAGGTCGTATTGGGGGATACCCCAGAGAAGGTCACACATATTAATGACAAGTTAGAAGCTGTGATGGAGCAGCGTCTGCTTACACTCCTCTAACAGTTCAAAGACCTTTTTGCATGGACCACTACTGACATGCCAGGGATGGATCCCAACTTTTATTCCCATAAGTTATCCATCTACCTAGAGATGAGACCAGTTTCCCAGAAGAAGTGAAGATTGAGTCGCGCAAAGCAGAAGGTAGCTTGTGAGCAAACAGAGGAATTGCTGAAGGCCGAATTTATTAGGGAGATCCGGTATTCCCCTTGGCCCTCCAATATGGTGATGGTGTAGAAGGCTAAAAGAAAGTGGAGAATATGTACAGATTATGTTGATCTTAACCATTGCTGCCCAAAGGATCCATATCCTCTCCCAAACATTGATCGTATGGTAGATGACTCGTTGGGTTACCAATACCTTTCCTTCATGGATACGTATTCGGGGTACAACTAGATCCTGATGTGGAAGGAGAACCAGGAGAAGACAGCATTCGTTAATGACTGCGGTGTGTTTTGTTACATCATCATGCCTTTCAGTTTGAAGAACGCTGAGGCCATATACCAGTGGATAATTAACAAGGTGTTTGAGGGTATGTACACCAAGATGGTAGAGGTGTACATTGATGATATTATCGCTAAGACCCCAGCTGGGGGTGATCACGTAGAGGATTTGCACCAAGTTTTCTCACGCCTGAAGTAGTGCAATATGCGGCTAAACCCTTTGAATTGCACTTTTACCGTCCCCGCTGAGAAGTTTTTGGGTTTCATGTTGACTCAGTGCTGCATAGAGGTGAATCCAGGAAAGTGCCAGGCTATTCAAGACATGGATAGCCCAAAGAACTTGAGAGAGGTTCAATCCTTGAACAGGAAGGTAGCGTCCCTGGCACAATTTATGCCTAAGATGGTACACAAGTCCCTCCCTTTGTATAAAATACTGAAGAAGTCCAAAAAGTTTGAGTGGGGGCAAGAGCAGGAGCAATCTTTTCAAGTGCTTAAGGAGGTACTATCTAGACCTCCCATTTTAGTGAAACCTGGCCCTGGGGAGCTGCTTATTCCTTACTTGGAAATTTCTGATGAGGCTTTAAGGGTGCATTGGTGAAGGAGACACTGGAGGGATAAAGGCCGGTGTATTTTACAAGTAAAACACTACAAGGATCTGAGAGCCAATACCAAAAGATTGAGAAAGTCGTTCTTGTAGTTGTTTCGGCCTCTCGACGTCTCAGACCTTATTTTCATGTATATCCCATCGTCGTGAGGATGAATCTCTCGCTTTGCTCTGTATTGAGCAAGCCTAACCTCGCAGGGAGGATGATTAAGTGGTCCATCAAATTGTTGAAATTCGACGTGTCATATGAGCCTCGAGGTGCCATAAAAGCATAGGTGTTAGCTGATTTAGTCGTAGAGATGACTAGGGCAGATCCAACCATACCTTGTGCCTACTAGACAGTTTACGTAGATGGTTCATCCAATAGCAAGGGGAGTGGTGCAGGTGTAGTGGTTGAGAGCAATGATGGCGTGCATTTGGAAATTTTGCTGCGCTTTACCTTTAAGACTTCCAACAACCAAGTTGAATACAAAGCTTGCCTCGTTGGACATAGAGCAGCATTAGATATCGGAGCCTCTAACGTGACCCTTTATAGCGATTCACAGTTGGTGATTTCATAGATTCGGGGTGAGTGTCAGGTCTATGAGCCTCAACTCTAGTTATATCTAAATTGTGTGAATGAGCTGAAGGAGTGATTTACGCATTAGAGTTTAAGCACGTGCTAAGAAAGGAGAACACCAGAGTGGATATCCTTTCCAGGTTAGCCAGCACGAAGTAGTGCGGGAGGACCACCACTGTGGTCTAGAGCACTCTAACTACTCCCAGTATTCCCCTGACCCTATCGCATATGGCTATAACCAGCAGAGCATTCAATGATGATTCGTGGGTAGTCCCTTTCGTCCGGTACTTGGTAAATAGAGAACTACCCACTAATGAGGCAGAGAAGAAGAGAATAAAGAGGGAGCTGCCTTATTTCACGATGGTGGATGGCATGTTATTCAGAAGAGGTTTCTTTGTACCCTATCTCTAGTGTCTCAACAAGAACGAGGTGCAGGACGTCATGGAAGAGGTGCATGAAGGCCAGTGCGGAATCCACTGTAGGGGACAGAGCTTAATGAGGAAGATTTTGAGAGCTGGTTATTGGTGGATTGAAATTAAGAAGGATTATACGGAGTTTGTGAAAAAGTACGATCCTTGTAAAAGGTTTGCTAACCTATATCACACACTAGCTGAGGAGTTATCCACTTCCGCAATGCCTTCACCCTTTTACCAATGAGGATTGGACATCTTGGGCCCATTCCGTATTGCTCCTGGGGGCATCAAGTACCTCATTATGGGGGTCAATTATTTCACCAAGTTGATTGAGGCAGAACCAGTGGTACACATCACTTTAGCCCGGACTAGGCATTTTGTGTATGAAAATATCATAGCATGTTTCAGGGTACCAACACGGATCTTCATTAATAATGACACCTAGTTTACTGACAAGAAGTTCACAATGTTGTTGGAAGGATTGGGGATAGTCCAAATTTTCTCATCTGTTAAACATCCACAGACCAGTGGTCAAGCTGATGTAGCTAACAGAGAAATGTTGAAAGGCCTCAAGAAGCGTCTTGGAAAAGCTAAGGGTGATTAGACCAATCAATTGTACAATGTCCTCTGGACCTACCGCACAACTCCGTATTCTTCAACAAGCGAGTCCCCATACCGCCTCACCTATGGCATCGAGGCCATGATACCGGTAGAGCTTCATACGACCTCGACAAAGGTGGAGTACTTCTCGGAGAAGAATAATAATTCTAATATGGCCTCAGAGCTCGATGTTGTCCAAGAGCTTAGGGAAGAGGGCTACGTTAGGGACTGGGCTATCAAAGCAAAGGCCGCCTTAAGATACAATAAGCACATTCAGTACAGAGCCTTTAATATTGGAGATCTGGTGTTGAGAAAAGCAAGTGTGGGGAATAAATACACATACCAAGGCAAGCTGGCACCTACTTAGGAAGGCCCTTATCGCGTATCCGAGGTTGCTGGAAAGGGATCATACCGATTGGAGAACCTCAAAGGCACACCGATCCACAACAAATGGAAAATGCAGAATTTAAGAGTTTATTACAGCTAGTTGGTAAGCCGGCATGTACTCTTTTTCCTACCTTGAGCTTTTTCCCTTTTGGTTTGTCTAAAGAAGGTTTTAACAATGCATGACCCCAGCTACGCTTCAATTGTACATTATTCATTTTGTAATAAGAAAGTTCATTATCAATTTCAACTATCTTGTTACTGTCTTTTACTTTATGTCTTTAAGCTTTGCAGAGGGTGTGGACATGACACTCTAGACAGATAATCTCAATTACGCATTCTATAATTGCCGATATAACTCTATGAGCGGCACCCCGGTGAAACTTTACCCCAATAAGAGGCAAGGATTGGACCTTATTTAAGGCCATACCGGACCCCAACGTAGGGTGCAAGTCAATTTCTCATCTCAGTTACCTAATCCTTAACTGACGAAATGGCCTTACAAATGGCGTGGAAAATATCCCCGACGAGTGGCAAGAATTAGTCCTTATTTAAGGCCATACAAGACCCCAACGAGTGGTACCCCAATTACCTATTATGTAATTAGCAAAGACAAATAATCCTCTGGATGGATAGTCTCAATTACATTACTGTAATTGACGGTATAACTCCACGAGTGAAACTTCAAGTAATTTCACCTCAACGAGAGGTGAGGATTGATCCTTATTCAAGGCCATACCGAACCCCAATGAGCGGTGCTAGTCATTTTTCGTTCAGCATAACAAGAACGACTTTTAGAGAATGACATCGTATGAACAAACACATAAGCTTAAGGCAAAACAAGGAATCAAAAACCTTACGAGAAAACTCTAAGGTAAACGTCTCATCAATTATACAGTGAGATATGCAAAGAAATATAAAAAGGATTGACATAGCAGAAAAGAGGTTGTATATATGCCAAGAGAAATTGTCAACACCGGAGCTGATCCCGAAACACAGCTTACGTAGCACATGAAAATTTTTGATACCGGAGCTGATCTCGGAACACAGCATTATAGGCAAACATAAAAACTCAATTAAGAGGGATGAGCGTCGTTAGGAATTTCTTCATGTGCTTGGGCGTCCTCTGGGGCCTTACCTTCCTCTCCGCCGTTGTTCTCTAGGATCTCACTCCCTCCGGCATCACCTCCTTGGGGCTTTTCTTCTTCAGCACCCTTACGGCCAGGAGTGGCTGGAAGAGGTTCCATGCTTTGGCCCTCGGGGAGAGGTGGCAGCTCGTACAAGAAATCTTCAGGTTGCACGTGTTGACCATCCTTTACTGCGATGAGTTTGCCTCCATGGAACTCGTAAAAAGGGTGTAACTCGTAGAGGTTAAGCTTTACATCATGGTTTCTGTAAAAAATCTGAAGGACGGCCAGCCCAAAGGATTCATACGCCATTTGAGTATAGATATCTACGGCTTCTTTGGCCTGGGCCCTAGCAGCGGCTAGATTCTCCCTTAGCCTGGCATTCTCTTCCTCGAGCTGGTCGGTGTTAGAACTTTCCAGCTTCAGATATTTAATCTGAAGAAGCAACTCTTTCTCCTTTAGGGCCCACTCCTCAGCTTGTTTAAAATGCTTAGTCTCAGAGGCCTGCAAGTCTTCACTCAATTTAGCAGATTTTCTCTTTCGTCTTTAAGGTCCTCCTTTAGTTAGGAAGTTTCTTTGGCCTCTTCCTGCAGCTTGGACACTGTCCCCTCCAGCGTCCTCACAGAGTATCTTAGCCCACCGACATCCGATTCTAGTCTTTTGGCGTATTCCTTGGATTTTTCAGACGGTCTTTGGTGAGCTTTATAGTGGCCCTGTCCTTCGTAGAGGCAATTGTTAGCTCTTCCACCTTGGCACTTAACTTGTCAGCTTCACTGACACTGTCCACCATTTTCCCTAGAGAATTTATAAGGATGGATAGTTCAGCTAACTGCCACCTCTCAGCTTCACAGGCCTCATTAATCTCCTCAACCTTTGACGTCGACCTCAGCTTATAGGTTGGCTTCAGAAGCGTTGTCGGTATGGGCCCTTCATACCTAAGGAAAGGCATAAAAAATGAAGTGGTAGGAGGGGAGCTGGACACCACAGGCTAGGAATGACTGGAAGTTGGCTTTGCCCCTATTTTAGTGGTGGGCGTGGGACTAGCCACAGTCTCGGTTACCATCTTTTTCCCCTTCGAAGCGCTGGTTATACCAGTGTCCTCTAGTGTCTTCTATTTTTTAATCGGATAGAGATAGTGGGACTCCTCTTTTTTGGTCTCCTGGTGACTCTTTTTCTTTTTCTCCTTCTTTTCTGGTTCGGCCTGGGATTGCCCAGTTTGCTTGTTGGATTTTCTGGCCTCGTCGCTTCCATCTTTCAAGGGGATCTCACCAGTCGTGGATGAGGTTAGGAGGAAGGTTTCAGCTTGTGCCTTGACGGCATTCCTCTTCGGTTGAATATTGTTTTCTCCAGCAGATCGGCGTGTGTCAATTGTCATGGATTTCAACTTGTTCATGGCGGAGGACAATTCTTCTATTTGTTGTGTATTAGAACACAAAAACATAGTTTGAAATTCCGGGAATATCAATAATCAGATGATTAAAGGCAAGGAATTGTGAATTACTAAGATATTCATTCCAGATGAAATCACTCCCCAGAAGACGTTTGTAGGAAAATGCTTTGTAGGATGTAGTGTATGACTCTAGAGCAGCCAACACCGTCACAGAGTGGGGAGACAGCTCATGCTCTTTCGTGAAGTAAGCTTGAGAAGTGATGATGTAGGAAATTCTTCATTCCTAGCTTTGAAACTTTGGATCTTCTTCTCTTGATTTCTTAGATCCAAGAACCTTCAAGACTTGGAGATAAGGTCACGAACTTGAAGCTTGCAATGGAAGCCAAATGAAACTTGCAATGGAAGCTAGAGTATGAAAGAAGCTAATGTAAAAGGATCTAAATCTAAGGAGGTTTTTGAGATTAGAATAGAAAGAGATGAAGAGGAGAGTGTGGAGTATGGTGCAGCCACTCTCTAGAGTTTAGAGAGATAAGGTGTGCTAGTCACCACCTTTGGGAGAAGGTCCAAAGGATAAGACTCAAAGAAAGGAGCCTAGAGCTTCTACTTTCTAGAGAGAAGAAAGAGTTTCTCACTCTAAAATCTCTTAACATTCAACTTATAAGAGTTATACAAAGGAGATGAGCTTATATAGCTCTCTAGGAAAATTCAGTCAACTCTCACTAACCATGGGCCTTGGATTAATTCCTAAGGCCCAATCATAAATCCTACTCATAATGGCCTAATACAAGCCCCAATGCAAAAAGAACAAAGTACAAGGCCCAAAAGTGACGAAACCTAATGGCTATGCAAAGCCTAAACTAATTCCTAAAATAAAATCCTAATATACCTAGAATATAAAAGCATGGAAAATATTTACAAAATATACGAGGCCCAAAGTAACGGCCCAAAGAAGGCCCAATCATCAACATCAAGCCCATTACCTTTTTATAGAGCAAGAGAAAAGGGTAAAGGTCTTCAAGAGCTCCTCCTTGGGCTTGGGCCCGTAAAAGAACTCCATGGAAGAAGCTAAATGCTTTTGGAGACCTTCCTTGGCTCTCTTGGCCCTTGACCTAGTCACAGGGCCCTTGAAAGCATCCAAGACAACCTCCAAAGACTATGTAGGGTCCATGGCTTCCTCCTGGGTGATGGCCATGTCAAGTGAGCAGGAAGTGCTCGTGGGTCTAGCTCACTGGGAATATGGTGAGGCTGTCCTCCGCCTTCCAGAAGACTGGCTTGTTCGGCTGAACCTGGATCCTCGTGTAGTAAGATTTGAAGAATCTACCATCCACTTTGCAGACTCTGTGTTGGACTCAAAAATTACTAGATTTGAGTTACACCGGAGAGTAACAAAGCTTATTCCGCCCTTCTTATTCACCAGGCGTACCGCCAGGCAGTAGTAGAAAAACATTGCCACAGTAGGTGTGAAATTGAAGTGCTCTCCTAGCACCTCTAGAGCGTGAATAAGACCCCATCCGTTGGAATGCACTTGGGAAAGGGCACATTCCAGGAATCTCAAAACCCCTATTTGGTATTCCGTCAGAGGAAAACCCATTCCTAAGTTTAAAAAAACAAAGTCGTGCATGTACACATAGCCATCAGCCGGCATAGCGTGGCAGATTCTGTCAGCAGGGTGGGGTGCAAGTACCCAAAACCGTTCTCTCAGCCGTTCTTCTGTGAACATTGTGAACCTCGGAGAGAGCCTTGCTTCGTCTTCTCTGGCATGCTCGGATGCTATTTCACGAATTTATTCTTCTACCCAGCAATAGGGGTGCATCTTCTGGAGCTTCACCCAATTCAACTAGTGTACCACTACATTGCTGTACCTCGCAGTGGTCTTAAGAATAGTGGTTTGTCTGGAGGTTCCTTCACCGACCATTTTACGAATAGCAAGGTTGAAAATCTGGGAGCTGTTGTAAAAAGCCATATCGTCAGAGAGATAACAATCGACACTCACCTCGTTCTCAGAAGAATGGCTAGCCCCTAAGCTAGAGGAGGAGTCCGAAGGGGTCCCCCTTGTTGGATGACATGGCTCGACCCTTGAAGGATTTACAGAAATCCTTCCTCCCTGATAACCCAAGGGCTTTGTAGGGACTCTTCCCCCTCTACGAATATGACCAGCGCGACCTTTCCTAGAGCGCCTGGTGATTACACTAATGTAGAAGAATAGAACTGAAGAAAGTAAGGGGGTGGTTACCTAAAGAGTTTTGAAAATAGGAGATGGTGGAGAACTTCACTAAGGACGTAAAAACAACTTCTTGAGGGAGAAATTTGAGCAGAGTTTCCTTAGGTGAGGAGCAAATTGATTCCCAAAGAGTGCTTGAGTCCCCCTTTTATAGCTATGGAGAGGGCATAACCACCAGTAAGGAGGCACATCATTTGTCACAAAACGCAACTCCATAAGGGTTCACGACGGCGTCATTTCAACCGGGGGCGCGCGAAAGTGGTGTCGTTTCGTGAAAAGTTCAAATTTGATAGGCTAGAATTTTTAAATTTTGGGCCCAGTACCCACGATCCATGAAGGTTGACTACTGATAAGTGTTGATCAAGCATTGATTTCATGTTTTCATTTGAACTAATTTTGTAAAGATTTGAATTGAATTGATTAATAAATGGAGAAATTGAGCATGAACCTTGAAAATGTATGAATATATTGAAGATAGGACAATTTTTGTTAAAACTCTTGAAAAGTTACAGGAAATTCTAAGTCAAAGAAGAAAGTCAACAAGCCGAAGGAGGCAATGTCATACACCACGCTTAAGTGAAGAATTCATTTGATTAAGAGTGGTAGGGCTGGAACCTGACGATGTGAAGGCATCAAGCTTAAGCGTGAGCAAAGCAAGCTTGAGCGTGTGCAAGGTAAGCTTGAGCGTGAAGAATGAAACCTGAACGTGAGTTGATTGAGCTTGAGGGTGAAAGGTAAAGCTTGAGCGTGAATCACAAGCTCAAGCGAAAACAAGTTGGTAGCATCAGATTCTTCCCATGCTTGAGCTTGACAGGGGGCGCTTGGGCATGGCATGAGACGCCCCAAACCCCAAATTAAAATAGGGGAAAATTTTTCGCGTCTTTGAAAATATTAATAAATTCAACAATTAAAGTAGTGAAATATTTTTCGCCAAACCCCTGGATCTAAAATGAACCACTCCCATATATGAGGATATGAAAGGGTGAAACTAAATGTAAATTTTTCAATCAGAATCAGCGGAAGAATTACTTAGTTTGGTTTAATTAGTGGCTAATTGATTTTCAAGAGGAGTCCGTTCATAAAAATATGGAATACAATTTATATAATCTAGAAGGCCTAAATATACTCCTCAATACCTTTAGAATATTATCTAAAGAAGAAATAATGCATAACATTTTAAAAATTTAATTTAAAATAACAAAATGAGAATCAGGGGCATACTCGCTCAGGCATGACTCAAGTCGCTTGAGCGAACCAGCGTACCCACGCTTGGGCGAACGCTGAGCGACCTTGAGTGAGAGAGGGAAATAAGTATCAGGGCTCGACTCGCTTGAGCGAGCCCTTCCTCGCTTTAGCGAGACACGAAGGAAAGCTTGAGCGAAGGAAGCGAGACGCTTGAGCGAAGAAGGAAGGAGCATCAGGGGTCGATCTCGCTTGAGCGGCCCAAGGCTCGCTTGAGCGAGATTGGTCCAGAAACGTTGAGGACTCTCTGGCCAATTTTCGCTTGGGCGAGGCACCACTCGCCTGGGCGAGAATCGTCCAGAATCCATTCTCCTTCTCCCTCGCTTGAGCGCTGCCCTTCACGCCTGGGCGAAAATTGTCCAGAATCAAAACACTGATTCTGTGGCAATCTCGCTTGGGCGAAATGCACATCCGCTTGAGCGAATTTGGGGCAGAAACGAATCCCCTGTTCCCCAACCATCTCGCTCGGGCGAGATTACTACTCGCTTGAGCGAGTTCTGCAGAAACTCAGCAGAAAACGTGAACTTGCATTGCTAACACTGAACCTACCATACTAAAACTCAATCTATGGCAATTCATTCAGTTCCTACAAGATTTATACATTATATAACACCCTTGGAACCTGCCTCACTCACCATTAACCATCATCATGCTAACATTAGCTCATGCATATAATTTAAATTCATCATCAAACCACATGCACTCCCTACATACATTTGGATCCAACATCATTTCACAACTCCCAAGCATGACATAAAATCACAGCATACATTCATTTAACAAAGTCAAGTATTCAGATCCATTCCTTACATCTTTTGGGTCATGAATGAAAATTGTCATTACACAAACATGTTCAATTTTCTCCTATGACCTTCAAAATTACCAACATTACAAAAACTGAGTATATAAACCTCATACACTCTACCAAAACAGATTTTCAAGCCGGCCAAGGCTTACGCATTCCTATCCATATTTTACCTTCTTCCTACTCGGCCTCCAAGAGTTGTAGGATCTAAGTCATGCCTACATCAACTTTAAAAATGGCAACGGGGAGGTGAGTAACATAATCCAAATGAATTAAAGTCATACATTATGATGAAATACATGTATACTTGCACAATTAGCAATCATTACACCACATCATACATTATACACAATACATCTTATAATTTCAAGTATACATTCACAATATCAATCATTTGGATTGCCAAACACACACATCGGGTTAGTATTCAACTCTTTCCCCTTTCAATTCTCATTCATCCGTTGCCACCAAGGGCTTTCACCTAGGTATATCTCCAGCTATATGCAAATGCTCTTAAAGCTAATGCATATGCAGAAGAATTTCTTATCAAACAATACAGATCCGGCTGTGGGAAAATATATCATTAAATCAATTGTGGGACAAGCATAGGTGTGCTACTATGCCCCTACTGCAGTAGAAAAATTGTGTACACATATATCTCAATTCATGCATGCTTACATCATCATAATTTTACTGGTACCAAACCGCTATCGCCCATTTGTAGCACTAGTCACCCTGTGACTTGCGGATCAACATCGTGGCCTCAACTACCACAAGTGCTATGGGCCCCTCCCGAACACACATCGAGAGAGCCGTGTCCCGTCGGAAACCGAGGTAAACTTGCTCACCATAGAGCCGCCCGCCCACTGGGCCCGCCACATAGGGTGCCTCGTCACCAAACTATGGACAGCTTCGTGACTCATACACCGAGTCACAGGGGAAAATCACAATACGCTCGTGCACTGAGCCGCCCTCCCACTGGGCCCGCCTAGTGGAACCCCCTAACATTCCACATAGACAGCTATGATATGCCATGGATGCAATGCAAATGCAAATCAAATGCATCCCTACACTATGCATCCTAGATGCCACTCCACATTCAATCATTCACCACCACCACTTGGTGGATTTCAACATTCTCATCATTCTTATCCAATCCCAATTCTCTTTGAACTCATTCACATCAATAGTTAGTGGCATACACATTCCATAACTCATACACACATATTTGGGATATTCACATCACAATCTCAATCCACGTATGGTTGCAAACCATCATCATACTTCATTAGTATAATATTACCACATCATTAATTTTATCCCAAACACAATGCCACATAGCAATCATCATTCTAAATGCATTCAAGTCTCACATATCATATCATCCATTCAAACAACCATTAACATAATCACATATACATATTTTCACATCACCAATGGATGAAGTCATGCATTTAGAAAAGTTACCCCCTCCTACCTCAAGTGAAGTAGTGATCAACGCGGTTCGATGGTCCCGCTTCGTCAATGGGGTCACTTCCTACATCACAATACATCATACAATCAATTTTCTACTTACTCATTAAGATTCAAATACTTAGATATCAATAAATACTTGCTGTTTTTATTTATTATAACTCTCAAAACTCTTTTATTTCATTTTATCCACCATAACCACCATGGGTTAGGTGCCACCATTTATTATTATGTACTCAACAACCAACCCTTTCATGGGTTTCTCCATTAATGACTTCCACCAACAAATTACCTTCACCAATGACCTTTATTCATCATACTTCACATTTATTACCAACAATAAATGTTCATCGACCTCCATATACATTTTCCCCCAAATTTATGAAGTTAGGGTTTCGTAAAATTTCCAACCACCTTCATAAATATTCTTCTCTTTTCAACCATAAATGCATCCACTTTATTACTTCTCAAAGAAACCTTACTTTCATAGAATCCACATCAAACCTTTGCATTAATTACTCTCCTCAAGAACATCCATACACATGCATGGTTTCAAAACTCATATTATCATACACCCATGGCAAAAACCCAAGTAAATGGTGAGTATTCCTTACCTCACACCCAAAAACGAAAATAGGTTCAATAGGGGAAGAGGAAACTGCGAAAATGAGGAAGAGAAGGAGGAAGACAGCAGTTCCACAAGCCTCTTTCAAGCTCCACTTCAAACGAAATTGAGAAGGAGTAGAAGGTGAGCTCAAGTTGCTAGGGTTTTGGATGAAGAAAGGAGAGGAATGGAGAAGATGATGAAGAGAAGAAGAAGAAAGTGAAGTGTAAATATTCCACCTTCAGCATTCCCACGTGAATAGAAGGAGAAGAAAATTGGGTTTTTGATTTATTTTAATTTCCCTTCATTAAAACTTTACCGTTTTATAACCAACAGGTTCTCCGTTCAGGCTCAATACATCATCTGAAAATTATTCCGAATACATATTCGGATTCCCAATATTATTCTCTACAGCCCTGACCAATATCATCTCATTCCGAGATACTTGGTCTGACACCCATATCTCAACCGGGCTTAATTTCAGATCCACCGGTCTCTAAAATTTACCAAAAATTCCTAAAATTATCAATTTAATTATTCTTAATAGTTTGGGACATTAAATACTTCATATACCAATTTCTAATATTTATTTCGGTAATTAATTCTCTCATTTTAAAATTCAGGATGTTACAGTCCACCCCACCAAAAAGAAAATTTCGTCCCCGAAATTTAACATACCGAATTCGAATGCGTCAGGATACCGTTCTCTGATGTCGTCTTCGCGTTCCCATGTGAACGTTTCAGTATTTCCATGTTTCCAAGCGACCTCCACCAAAGGTACCAACTTGTTCCGCAATTTCTTCACGGAATGTCCGACAATGCGAACAGAAACAGGAGAAATAGATAGATCATCTCGCACCTCAATCTCGTCCATCGGGATCACGTGTAAAGGATCATAAACATATTTCCTTAACTGCGACACGTGAAACACGTTGTGTAGATTAGCAAGATGCGGAGGGAGTGCTATCCTATAAGCAACCTCACCAATCCGCTCCAACACCTCGTAAGTTCCGATAAATCTAGGGCTCAACTTCCCACTCTTCAACGCCCTTCCAATGCCTTTGTCACGCGAGACCTTCAAAAACACATGGTCACCCACTTGAAACTCAAGGGGTTTATGCCTCTTGTCATAATAACTCTTCTGCCTATCTTGAGCAATCTTCATATTCTCTTGGATCTTCTTAATTTGCTCTGTAGTTTCCTGAATGATCTCCGGCCCTAAAGCCAAGTTTTCACCAACTTCAAGCCAACACAAGGGAGTTCTACACTTCCTTCCATACAACGCCTCATACGGTGCCATACCTATGCTGGAATGGAAGCTGTTATTGTATGTGAATTCGATCAATGGGAGGAATCTCTCCCAACATCCACCGTGCTCAAGGACACAAGCTCTCAACAAATCCTCCAAGCTTTGTATAGTTCTCTCCGATTGCCCATCGGTTTGAGGGTGATAAGCGGAACTAAGCTTCAACTTAGAACCCAACTCATCATGCAAACGTCCCCAAAACCGAGAAGTAAACCGAGGATCACGGTCGGATATGATGCTGGATGGAACACCATGCAGTCTAACAATCTCCTTGATGTATATTTGTGCCAATTTCTCCAAAGGACTCTTCATATTAATGGACAAGAAGTGAGCACATTTTGTCAATCTATCAACAATCACCCATATAGCATCGTTTCCAGCACGAGTTCTGGGTAGTCCAGAAACAAAATCCATAGCTATACTATCCCATTTCCAAACAGGGATCTCCAATGGTCTCAAATAACCAGATGGTCTCTGGTGCTCGACCTTCGCCTTTTGACAAACAAGGCAAGATGCTACAAAATTCGCCACATCACGCTTCATACCGGGCCACCAAAAATTCTTCCTCAAGTCTTGGTACATCTTAGTGGAACCAGGATGAATACTCAATACGCTTTTGTGAGCTTCCTCAAGTATACGTTTTCTCACATCACCGCTTGAGGGAACATAAATTCGGCCCTTCACACGCCAAATACCATCTTGACCTTCTTCTATGAACAAATTCTTCCCTTTTTCTTGGGTCTTTTTCATCTCAATCAAATACTCATCATTGGGTTGTTGCACCTTCACATTTTCAAGAAACTCATTTGCAACCTTCAACATCTCCAACACCATTTTCTTGGGAGTGTAAGTCTCCACGCCCACATTCAAATCTCTAAATTGTTCTATCAACTCCATTTCCTTTGCCATCATCATGGAGACATGCAATGACTTCCTGCTCAATGCATCAGCAACTACATTTGCCTTACCGGGGTGATACTTTAATTCAAATTCATAGTCCTTTAAGAACTCCATCCATCGTCTTTGACGCATATTTAATTCCTTCTAATCAAACAAGTACTTAAGACTTTTGTGATCACTAAAGACCACAAACTTGGAGCCGTACAAGTAGTGTCGCCACAACTTCAATGCAAACACCACCGCCGCCAATTCAAGATCATGTGTAGGGTAGTTAACCTCATGCGGTCGCAACTGCCTCGACGCATAGGCTATCACACGCTCCTTTTGCATCAATACACACCCAAGACCAAGCTTAGATGCATCGCAATATACCATAAATTCCTTCGTTAAGTCGGGCAATGCTAACACCGGTGCAGTAGTAAGCCTTAACTTTAACTCTTGGAAACTCTCTTCACATTCACGGGTCCACACGAAAGATTGGTTCTTCCGAGTCAATTTCGTTAGTGGTAAAGCCAATCGGGAAAACCCTTCAATAAATCTCCGGTAGTAACCGGCAAGACCAAGAAAACTTCTTATCTCTGTTACCGATGTTGGTCTTTCCCAAGCCGTCACAGCTTCAACTTTAGATTTATCCACAGCAACTCCATCATTTGAAATAACATGTCCAAGAAATTGGACCTCCGATAGCCAAAATTCACACTTAGAGAGCTTCGCATACAACTCCTTTTCTCGTAGAATAGTCAACACAAGACGAAGATGTCTTTCATGCTCTTCATGACTCTTGGAATACACCAAAATATCATCGATAAACACCACGACAAATTGGTCAAGATATTCATGGAAGATGCGATTCATATAACTCATGAAAATCGCAGGGGCATTCGTCACACCAAATGGCATCACTACGTACTCATAGTGTCCATATCGCGTTCGGAAAGCAGTCTTTGGAATATCTTCGGCCTTCACCCGAATTTGGTGATATCCAGAACGCAAATCAATCTTCGAAAACACAACAGCACCCTTCAATTGATCCAATAGATCATCAATACGCGGAAGAGGGTATTTATTCTTGATGGTTAGTTTGTTGAGTTGGCGATAATCAACACACAATCTCATGCTCCCATCTTTCTTCTTCACTAGCAATACGGGAGCACCCCAAGGAGACACACTTGGGCGAATAAACTCCCGTTCAAGCAATTCTTCCACTTGCTTTTTCAACTCAGCTAACTCCATAGGAGACATCCTATAAGGAGCTCGGGAAACAGGTTCTGCACTTGGAATAAGATCGATAGCAAATTCCACTTCTCGTGGAGGAGGTAATCCGGGAATCTCTTCCGGAAACACATCGGGAAATTCCGAAACAATAGGAATTCCACCAGATTGGGAAACATCATTCCCATCAACCAAACAGAACATCACGAGAAGTTGAGAGATACCTCGCACATCAAAGCCTTCAGTATTAGAGGTTGGGAAAATCACCGTCTTACTATGACAATCCACCAAAACCTTGTTGGCGGACAACTAATCCATGCCTAGGATAACATCCAGGTCTTTCATAGGTAAACACACGAAGGATACAACAAATTTTCTACCCTCCAAGACCATCTCTACATTCTCACATCGAGTCACCGATCTTAAGTAAGCACCGGTCGGTGTAGTCACCAATATTGCACCTTTCATCATACTTACAGGCACTCGCAGGCGCCTCACACATTCTTCAGAAATAAAAGAGTGCGTAGCACCCGAATCAAATATCACATTAACAACATTACCATATATCTGGCACTCACTTTGAACAAGGTCTTCAGCTTGTGCTGCTTCTTCACCGGTCACGGCAAAGACTCTTCCAGCCATTTGTTGATTAACACCACGAGTTGGGCCATTCCGACCACCATTAGCATTACCTCGGCCGTTTCCATTACCAGGACCGTTACCACCATTTCGGTTTCCATTTCTTCCACCATTACCATTTCCACGACCACGGCCTCTAAAAGCACCATAGCCTCCACGGTTTGCATTATCACGTGGCACAACGTCTGCAACATTCAAAGGACAATCAGGGCGGATATGCCCCGGTTGGTTGCATCTATAGCACACCACTGTTTCTTCATGATTGCAATCTCTGGCTAAGTGATTTCCACCACATCTGTAACAACGGAGTCCTTGGCCATCACCTCGGCCACCAACGGCACCATGCCTTCCGTCACCACGTCCACCTCTAAAAGAAGAGGACCCACGCACAAATCGTCTATTGTTCTTAGAGTTGCCTTTCTTCTTGAAGCTAGAAGATTGGCCTTTCAACTTATAATCATGCCCCGAGTAGTTCCTTGGAGCAATATCATTCTCTTCGAAAATTCTGCACTTATCCACAAGAGTAGGAAAGCTCCTAATCTCTTGGTGACAAATCGCCTTCTTAATCTCTTGGCGTAGTCCATTCTCAAACTTAACACATTTTGAAACTTCAGTGCCCTCTTGCTGAAAGGGAGGATAAAACACACATAACTCTTCAAATTTCATAGCATACTCTTCAACCGACATGCCGCCTTGCTTGAGTTCCATGAATTCAAGCTCTTTCTTGTTTTTGTAACTTGCAGGAAAATATTTCTTAAGAAATTCAGCTTTGAAATTCTCCCAAGTCAAAGGAGTGTGGGCAGCAGTCATACGCCCACGGGTAAGGATCCACCAAGATTCGGCCTCATTCCGAACCATAAACACCGCATACTCTACTTTCTGAGTTTCGGTACACTCCATACTAGCGAATATCCGCTCCAAGTCACGGATCCAGACATGAGCATCTTCTGGCTTATAGCCTCCATGAAATTCAGAAGGCTTTCGCTTAAGAAATTGGTCAAGGCCTTGATTCGGCTGACCAACAGGTTGTTGTTGCTGTGCAAGTATGTCAGCAAAGCGATTAAAGGCCTCAATCATAGCAATTGTATCAGGATTGCGCCTATACGCCATCACTCAATCTATATACAACAACATGAACATAATTAGAAACTTGAAGTTTCTTCACCCAATGTGTATACATATCATTTATCATTAACTTGCTTAACACAAGTATCATCATAATGTATTTCACAATTTGAAGGTAAATATGAGAAAGGAATTGCCTGGCCGGGCCTAACAATAATCATGTAATAATCCCATTTCAATAACCACTATTATAATTCACCCATATAATTCATAAATCAATCAACCATAAGCAATATATACATGGATAACATCATTTATAATCATATCAAGAGCAATGAATGCTCTGATACCAGGTTGAGAAGCCCCAAACCCCAAATTAAAATAGGGGAAAATTTTTCGCGTCTTTGAAAATATTAATAAATTCAACAATTAAAGTAGTGAAATATTTTTCGCCAAACCCCTGGATCTAAAATGAACCACTCCCATATATGAGGATATGAGAGGGTGAAACTAAATGTAAATTTTTCAATCAAAATCAGCGGAAGAATTACTTAGTTTGGTTTAATTAGTGGCTAATTGATTTTCAAGAGGAGTCCGTTCATAAAAATATGGAATACAATTTATATAATCTAGAAGGCCTAAATATACTCCTCAATACCTTTAAAATATTATCTAAAGAAGAAATAATGCATAACATTTTAAAAATTTAATTTAAAATAACAAAATGAGAATCAGGGGCATACTCGCTCAGGCGTGACTCAAGTCGCTTGAGCGAACCAGCGTACCCACGCTTGGGCAAACACTGAGCGACCTTGAGCGAGAGAGGGAAATAAGTATCAGGGCTCGACTCGCTTGAGCGAGCCCTTCCTCGCTTGAGCGAGACACGAAGAAAAGCTTGATCGAAGGAAGCGAGACGCTTGAGCGAAGAAGGAAGAAGCATCAGGGGTCGATCTCGCTTGAGCGGCCCAAGGCTCGCTTGAGCGAGATTGGTCCAGAAACGTTGAGGACTCTCTGGCCAATTTTCGCTTGGGCGAGGCACCACTCGCCTGGGTGAGAATCGTCCAGAATCCATTCTCCTTCTCCCTCGCTTGAGCGCTGCCCTTCACGCCTGGGCAAAAATTGTCCAGAATCAAAACACTGATTCTGTGGCAATCTCGCTTGGGCGAAATGCACATCCGCTTGAGCGAATTTGGGGCAGAAACGAATCCCCTGTTCCACAACCATCTCGCTCGGGCGAGATTACTACTCGCTTGAGCGAGTTCTGCAGAAACTCAGCAGAAAACGTGAACTTGCATTGCTAACACTGAACCTACCATACTAAAACTCAATCTATGGCAATTCATTCAGTTCCTACAAGATTTATACATTATATAACACCCTTGGAACCTGCCTCACTCACCATTAACCATCATCATGCTAACATTAGCTCATGCATATAATTTAAATTCATCATCAAACCACATGCACTCCCTACATACATTTGGATCCAACATCATTTCACAACTCCCAAGCATGACATAAAATCACAGCATATATTCATTTAACAAAGTCAAGTATTCAGATCCATTCCTTACATCTTTTGGGTCATGAATGAAAATTGTCATTACACAAACATGTTCAATTTTCTCCCATGACCTTCAAAATTACCAACATTACAAAAACTGAGTATATAAACCTCATACACTCTACCAAAATAGATTTTCATGCCGGCCAAGGCTTACGCATTCCTATCCATATTTTACCTTCTTCCTACTCGGCCTCCAAGAGTTGTAGGATCTAAGTCATGCCTACATCAACTTTAAAAATGGCAACGGGGAGGTGAGTAACATAATCCAAATGAATTAAAGTCATACATTATGATGAAATACATGTATACTTGCACAATTAGCAATCATTACACCACATCATACATTATACACAATACATCTTATAATTTCAAGTATACATTCACAATATCAATCATTTGGATTGCCAAACACACACATCGGGTTAGTATTCAACTCTTTCCCCTTTCAATTCTCATTCATCCGTTGCCACCAAGGGCTTTCACCTAGGTATATCTCCAGCTATATGCAAATGCTCTTAAAGCTAATGCATATGCACAAGAATTTCTTATCAAACAATGCGGATCCGGCTGTGGGAAAATATATCATTAAATCAATTGTGGGACAAGCATAGGTGTGCTACTATGCCCCTACTGCAGTAGAAAAATTGTGTACACATATATCTCAATTCATGCATGCTTACATCATCATAATTTTACTGGTACCAAACCGCTATCGCCCATTTGTAGCACTAGTCACCCTGTGACTTGCGGATCAACATCGTGGCCTCAACTACCACAAGTGCTACGGGCCCCTCCCGAACACACATCGAGAGAGCCGTGTCCCGTCGGACACCGAGGTAAACTCGCTCACCATAGAGCCACCCGCCCACTGGGCCCGCCACATAGGGTGCCTCGTCACCAAACTATGGACAGCTTCGTGACTCATACACTGAGTCACAGGGGAAAATCACAATACGCTCGTGCACTGAGCCGCCCTCCCACTGGGCCCGCCTAGTGGAACCCCCTAACATTCCACATAGACAGCTATGATATGCCATGGATGCAATGCAAATACAAATCAAATACATCCCTACACTATGCATCCTAGATGCCACTCCACATTCAATCATTCACCACCACCACTTGGTGGATTTCAACATTCTCATCATTCTTATCCAATCCCAATTCTCTTTGAACTCATTCACATCAATAGTTAGTGGCATACACATTCCATAACTCATACACACATATTTGGGATATTTACATCACAATCTCAATCCACGTATGGTTGCAAACCATCATCATACTTCATTAGTATAATATTACCACATCATTAATTTTATCCCAAACACAATGCCACATAGCAATCATCATTCTAAATGCATTCAAGTCTCACATATCATATCATCCATTCAAACAACCATTAACATAATCACATATACATATTTTCACATCACCAATGGATGAAGTCATGCATTTAGAAAAGTTACCCCCTCCTACCTCAAGTGAAGTAGTGATCAACGCGGTTCGATGGTCCCGCTTCGTCAATGGGGTCACTTCCTACATCACAATACATCATACAATCAATTTTCTACTTACTCATTAAGATTCAAATACTTAGATATCAATAAATACTTGCTGTTTTTATTTATTATAACTCTCAAAACTCTTTTATTTCATTTTATCCACCATAACCACCATGGGTTAGGTGCCACCATTTATTATTATGTACTCAACAACCAACCCTTTCATGGGTTTCTCCATTAATGACTTCCACCAACAAATTACCTTCACCAATGACCTTTATTCATCATACTTCACATTTATTACCAACAATAAATGTTCATCGACCTCCATATACATTTTCCCCCAAATTTATGAAGTTAGGGTTTCGTAAAATTTCCAACCACCTTCATAAATATTCTTCTCTTTTCAACCATAAATGCATCCACTTTATTACTTCTCAAAGAAACCTTACTTTCATAGAATCCACATCAAACCTTTGCATTAATTACTCTCCTCAAGAACATCCATACACATGCATGGTTTCAAAACTCATATTATCATACACCCATGGCAAAAACCCAAGTAAATAGTGAGTATTCCTTACCTCACACCCAAAAACGAAAATGGGTTCAATAGGGGAAGAGGAAACTGCGAAAATGAGGAAGAGAAGGAGGAAGACAGCAGTTCCACAAGCCTCTTTCAAGCTCCACTTCAAACGAAATTGAGAAGGAGTGGAAGGTGAGCTCAAGTTGCTAGGGTTTTGGATGAAGAAAGGAGAGGAATGGAGAAGATGATGAAGAGAAGAAGAAGAAAGTGAAGTGTAAATATTCCACCTTCAGCATTCCCACGTGAATAGAAGGAGAAGAAAATTGGGTTTTTGATTTATTTTAATTTCCCTTCATTAAAACTTTACCGTTTTATAACCAACAGGTTCTCCGTTCAGGCTCAATACATCATCTGAAAATTATTCCGAATACATATTCGGATTCCCAATATTATTCTCTACAGCCCTGACCAATATCATCTCATTCCGAGATACTTGGTCTGACACCCATATCTCAACCGGGCTTAATTTCAGATCCACCGGTCTCTAAAATTTACCAAAAATTCCCAAAATTATCAATTTAATTATTCTCAATAGTTTGGGACATTAAATACTTCATATACCAATTTCTAATATTTATTTCGGTAATTAATTCTCTCATTTTAAAATTCAGGATGTTACATGGCACATCAGAGACTTGAGCTTGAGCCTTACGCTTAAGCGTATTGAAGCAAACAAGCATCAGGGCTCCTCCACGCTTGAGCATGGCCACAGGAAGCTTAAGTACAGACACGCTAAAGCAAGAATACCCTTCTTTTAAGCATGATCGAAGAAGAATGGGCCACTTAATTAATTATTGACCAATGGTGCGATCCCAGCGCATCCACCTCTGGTTGTTTCTAACCAATCATGCATGGGCTATCACCAAGTGGGGTTTCGCTTAAGTGAAAGAAAAAGGAACTTAAGCGAGGCTCTTATTTAAAAAGAGAAAAAGGAGAACAGAGGGACATCCTATAACATTGGAGTTTTATTTTTTCTTCAACCACAAAATTTTTTGTTATTCTTTCCTCATTTCCTTTAGAAATTGATTAGTGAACATGAAAGTCATGAGTAGCTAATCCATTCATTGGGATTGGTTGTAGTCGACTCAAACCCAATGATAGCCAACTGCAAGCACACAAGGTATTGAAGTAATAAAAGAGATATCGTTCCCACAGAGATTGTGCCCAAGTACTAGTTATAACGGTGTTTTAATTATCCAGTGAATCGATTGAGATAAATTCCTAGAATGATTATAAACAGTAAATCAGAGAATAGAAAATTTAACGTCTTTATAGAAGAAAATCAGAGCAAGTTTGGGAAAGTCAATTAAAGGAAGGTCTTGGGATTTAAGGGTTTATATGCAAGTACCAAAATTAATGGTCAAATGCCTATCCAATTATATGATTTCCATTTCTAAGGTGGATACCCCTGATTTCATTAATACCGATTACCAAGGTTTTGTAAAAGTCATTAATCGCTTATCAAGCAAGGACTAATCGATTACGGAAGTTCTGTTTGCACCCTAATCGATTGCATGAAGTCATAATCGATTACAATGCTACGATACACAATTAAATGCATTAGGTGCCACTCCTAATCGATTACAAGGCACTACATAATCGATTAGCAAGTCTTTGTTTCCAACCTAATCAATTACATAATAAGGTCTAATCGATTACCAATGGAATTACACTAAAGATTTCAAAGTGTAATCGATTACAGCTCGAGGTGTAATCGATTACCATCGTGCCAGAAATTGGGGAAAAGCGTTTTAAGTGGAAAAGCAGCTTATTTCTCCATTCCAACTCAAGCACCCATGCTGTGCAACGGCTCTGAAGACTCTAGGGCTCCTCTCCAAGGCCTATAAATGCAAGACTCCTTCAAGATACTCAGAGCAACAATCCAATCCATCACAGGGAAATCAAATCTTGAGTCTTGTGAGTTCTATTTCTTTGTTTAATTTCATTTTCTGAAACTTAGAGCTTATATTTGTAAATCCTCTCTTGTGAGAGTTAGAAATTATGAGAGCTTTCAATTGTACATCAACTCTATTGAGAGAGTATATTGCTTGTAAACCAAACACCAAAACACTAAGGCTTTAACTCTAGGTTGAGTGGTTACAAAGGTTGGGGTTCAACCTTTGGGTATTGAGAGATTGTGAGATTGGGTGGGTTGCCCTTGTGCTTGTGAGAATTGGGTTCTTGAGTGTGGGACACTAGGAGATAATTGCTCAAATCTTGTATCTCAAATCTTCAATAGTGGAATCTTCAAGTGGGTTACTTGAAGGCGAGACGTACACCGGGTTAGTGGAACTCGTTAAATTAGTTTGCAAGCTCTTCTCCCTTATCCTCTTGCATTTACATATTGCATCTGGCTGGATTGTTAATATTGATTGTGTTTTCACTCTTAAACTTGCTTGAATAACTAGTTTTGAAGTACTGCATACCAAGTGTTTGATAAATTGCCTTAATAACATTTATCCTTTGTCTAGCATTATTTCTTACATTATACTCACTATCTCTTGCACCAACACTTAACTTGTGAAAAAGGTACAAATTTCAAAGGCATTCCAAGAAAAGTTTTAAAACTCAATTCACCCCCCTCTTGAGTATTGAGGCCACTTGATTAACAAGTGATATCATAGCTTGACTCTTGGTAGATCAAGCTTAACCACTTCAAGAGAACAATGGCATCAAATTCTCTAAATCTTTTTCCTGAGGGTGGTGCCGTAAATAGACCTGCCACTTTCAATGGTGAGGGTTACACTTTTTGGAAAGAAAGAATGAAAATCTTTGTGCAATTTATAGACTTGAAAGTTTGGAATGCCATTGAAAATGGTCCTTTTGTACCAATGCATACTGTAGATGGTAAGCAAGTAGAAAAGTTGATGGATAATTGGACTAGCGAAGAAGAAAAGAAAGTCCAATATAACTATAAAGCCAAAAATCTAATCACTTTAGCTTTAGGCCCTGATGAATTCTTTAGAGTAGTAACATGTAAATCTGTTAGGAAATCCCTAAACATGAACAACGGAAAAAAAAGGGATTCCAAAGGATTTGCAAGGTTCCGTGTTTCAAAGCACAAAACAAACACAAAAATCATTTTGGATTACCTCTTGAAGAACACCAAAGCAGTTGTAGCCTCGTCCTTTAGGAGTCCACACGAGCACTCTCACCAGAATCGCAACACTTGCCAACTGCTAGTTTGACGGCCTGTAGCTCTTACAACTTTTGCGAATTTGTGTCTCACTTGAGTGAACGGCCTATGAGCATCTTATGCTCTATTTATAGGCTTAGGTTTGACCTAATTTGTTCTCTTTAAAATTGGGCTCCTTACTCATTCCAAATGAGTTAGGCCCAATAGCTTTATTTTAGTCCAACTAAAATAAGACAACATTTTCTGATGGGCTTACTCTATGTGTGTGACCCTACAGGTAAAATACTCGGTCATATTAATAATAAATTATTTTATTATTAATATAAAATAAGAGCGACATCTAGCAATGCATCATTATGTCCGAATATTATCAACATAACCTATAAGTGATAATTATTTAATATGTTTGTTCCTTTTGTCACGATATCCTAATTGGGCCCAAGGCATGGTCGCGTCATCCTTGTACGGCCCAATTTATTTTACTTGATACCGGAGTAGACTGAATCTGAATAAATATATAATATTTATTCTTTCTAGCATGGCCATGCGTTTTCTTAGTCTTACTCCATCAAGTGGCCTATAGATATCACTCCTGTCACATAGGAGAGACAAATCCCATCTACATCACACATCCCTCTGCATAATTTGTTCATTGCCTAATCACAACCTTTATAGTCCTCTTGTTACAACCTTTATAGTCCTCTTGTTACAGAAGACGTTTAATTATATTAAAACAATAAACTCCTCATGTAGGAATCATAGTGACTTCAGGTCGAAGGACTACATATACCATTATCACATTGAGAATCGTTTATGACAATCATGTAACGATCCATGCAACGTTCTCATGGTGGGTCTGTCCAGTACATCATTACTTTTAATGTGTACTTGTGTGAAGACTTGATATCATCTATATCTATGATCTGTGAGATCAGGTCATTAGTACACTCACACACTAGTCTCAGTGTATTTACGTGTCCCCATGTAAATACTTGACTAGGGACATTTTAGGAATAATTTTTATATGACCTATTACTCCAAGGATAAAGATGTTTTAAAACAATTTTAAACTCAAATATTTATTTTATTGATAAGCATAAAAAAATGATACAAATGAAAAAGCATAAAAAGCTCATAGTGCATACACCAACAAAATCCGCCAAGGATATGTGGGATACCTTACAAATAACCCATAAAAGTATAAGTGATGTCAAAGACTCTAAGATTAGTACCTTAACTAGTCAATATGAAAGCTTTAGATTAAATTCTGGAGAAACAATTGTTGACATGCAAAAAAGGTTTACTCTTTTTATTAATCATCTCATTACTCTTGGCAAGACTTACACTAACAAAGAACTCATTCATAAAGTGTTAAAAAGTCTCACCAGGGAATGGCAACCTCTAGTCACCGCCATCAAACAATCTCCTAGCATCAATGAAATGTCTCTTGCTACTCTATTTGGTAAGTTATAAGAACAGGAGCAAGAGTTAAAAGAATTAAGGATGGCAGAGGAAGAAAAAAAGTCTTCCAAGAAGAAGGGGCTAGCTCTTAAAGCCACCTTTATTGAAGAAGACAAATCTGAAAGTAACCAAGAAGATGATGATGATGAGTTAGGATTGTTTGTTAAGTGCTTTGGAAGGCTAATGAGAAACAAAAGATTTCAAAAGGGCTTCACTTCTAAAGGTAAGAATTTCACCCCCAAGGATAATAACTCCTTACCAACTTGTTTTGAATGTGGAAGGGAAGGACATTTCAAAACTGACTGTCCAAGTCTCAAAAAGAAAAACAAGGATCAAAAAGGAAAAAAGATAGCATACATAGCATGAGATGACAACGAAGTGAGCAGTTTGGACGAATCCGAAAATGAAGAAGCAAATCTCTGTGTCATGGAAAACCATCAAGACGAAGACAATGAGGTAAACCTCCATGAATTAGATAAAGATAAGATACTTGATGCATTTAATGAATTGTATGATAAATTTGTTAAACTCTCTAGCAAGTATAAATTATCTAGAAAAACTATTCATACCCTTGAAATACATCTTGTAGAACTTGGAAAAGAAAATGAATGTTTGAAAAAGGAATTAGCAAATATTCAAGCATGCTACAAGAATAATCCCTGTAACTTTGTAAAGAAATATGACATGCTAGAAACTAAGGTTTTGGATTTAAATAAGACCTTAGAAAAATTTACAAATGGTAGAGATAACTTGAATATATTACTTGGAAATCAAAGATGCATGTTTGATAAAACTGGATTATTTTTCAATGGCTATAAGAAACAAAAGAACTATAAGAACTTCTTCATACCATATAGTAAAAATACATCACCTTTCATGAAATGTAATCATTGTGGTTTTAAAGGACACAATGCTTCTAATTGTAATGTTAGAAAACTAGGGCCAAAGGCTGTGAGAAAAGTATGGGTTCCTAAAGGAACATTACCTCAAACTAACCTACAAGGACCCAACATAAAATAGGGTACCAAATTCTCTAACTTAACATGTTTTGTAGGTATGCTTTAAAGCAAGTAACACCCATTGGTACTTGGATAGTGGGTGTTCAAAACACATGACCGGAGATAAAAGTAAGTTGATATCATTTACTCCACGAAGTAAAGGATTTGTCACCTATGGAGATAACACAAAGGGAGGAATACTAGGAATCAGAAATGTTGGTAAAAATTGTTCCACTTCTATAAATGATGTTTTATATGTTGAAGGACTTAAAAATAATTTGCTTAGCATTAGTCAATTATGTGATAAGGGCTATAAAATTGTTTTTGAATTAAACTGTTGCATAATTGAAAACAAATTAAACAAGGAAATAAAGTTCATTGGTGAAAGAGTTGATAATATCTATATGATTAATCTAGATTGTCTTGCTTCAAATGATGTGCAATGCTTCTTAACTAAAGAAGATGAATCATGGCTATGGCGTAGAAGAATTGCTCACATTCATATAGACCATCTAAACAAACTTGTTTCAAAAAATTTAGTGATTGGTTTACCAAAGCTGAAATTTGAAAACAAATTTTGTGATGCTTGCCAAAAAGGAAAACAAGTAAAGGTTTCTTTTCAAGCCAAAAATATTGTTTCAACAACTAGACCTTTACAACTTTTACACATGAATTTATTTGGACCCTCAAAAATCAAAAGTTTTGGTGGAAACTATTATGGTCTTGTGATTGTGGATGATTACTCTAGGTATACATGGACATTGTTTCTTACTTATAAACATGAAGCATATCATGCATTTAAGAAACTTACCAAGCTCATCCAAAATAAACAAAACTTGGAAATAGCATCCATTCGAACGGATCATGGGGGAGAATTTGAAAATCAATCTTTTAAAAAGTTTTGTGAAAAATTTGGCACGGAACATAATTTTTCGGCTCCAAGAATTCCACAACAAAATGGGGTTGTTGAAAGGAAACATCGATCTTTAACGGAGCTCGCAGGATCTATGCTAAATGAAAGTAATATTGTGAAACACTTTTGGGCCGATGCGGTAAATACTGCTTACCATGTTATGAATCGATGTTTGATAAGGCCTATTTTAAAGAAAACCCCCTATGAGCTTTACAAAGGACGAAAACCAAACATTTCTTATTTTCATGTATTCGGATGCAAATGTTTTGTTTTAAACAATGGAAAGGAAAATCTTAGAAAATTTGATGCAAAATCTGATGAAGCAATATTCTTAGGTTATTCATCCACTAGTAAAGCATATCGACTCTTTAACAAACGAACTTGTACAATTGAAGAATCTATACATGTCAAATTTGAAGAACTTAACCAAAATCCTCTGAGAAAGGAAATTGATGATCTTGTAGGTACTTTCAAAGAAATAAACTTGGAAGATGAAGAACAAAACAATAATGAAGGAGATACATCTCATAATAAAGGAGATAAACCTCAACAAAAGGAGTGGATCACCGTGAAAAATCATCCCTTGGACAATATTATAGGTGATATAACAAAAGGTGTAAGTACTCGAAATGCTATTAGAAATACGTGCAATCACTTAGCTTTTGTATCACAAATAGAACCCAAAAATATTGATGAAGCTATTATTGATGAACATTGAATGTTGGCCATGCAAGAAGAATTAAACCAATTTGAAAGAAATGAAGTTTGGAAACTTGTGTCAAGACCCAATGATCACCAAATAATAGGTACTAAATGGGTTTTTAGGAATAAGCTAGATGAAAATGGAATAATCACTAGAAACAAAGCTAGATTAGTTGCTAAAGGGTATAATCAAGAAGAAGGCATAGACTATGAAGAAATGTATGCTCCCGTAGCTAGGTTAGAAGCTATTAGACTATTGTTAGCCTTTGCATGTTGTAGAGATTTCAAATTGTACCAAATGGATGTCAAGAGTGCTTTCTTGAATGGATACATTCAAGAAGAAGTATATGTTGATCAACCTCCAGGTTTTGAAAACTATCAATTTCTAAATCATGTTTTCAAACTAAGAAAAGCTTTATATGGTTTGAAACAAGCTCCAAGAGCTTGGTGTGAAAGATTAAGCAAATTTTTCTTAGACAATAATTTTAGAAGAGGAAAGGTTGACACAATATTATTCATCAAGCATAAAAAGAATGACATACTATTGGTTCAAGTTTATGTGGATGATATCATTTTTGGTGCTACTAATGAACTACTTTGCAAAGAGTTTGCTAAGTTAATGTAGGATGAATTTGAAATGTCCATGATGGGAGAACTTACATTCTTCCTTGGGCTACAAATTAAGCAAACAAAAGAAGGTACTTTCATTAGTCAATCCAAATACTGCAAGAAGTTGCTTAGGAAATTCAATATGGACAAGGCAAATGAAATTGCCACTCCTATGAGCACATCTTGCTACTTGGATAAAGATAAGAAAGGTAAAGATGTAGAAATTACCAAATATTGAGGTATGATTGGATCTTTACTCTATTTTACTGTAAGTAGACCGGACATAATGTTTGTCGTTTGCATGTGTGCTAGATATCAAGCATGTCCAAAAGAATCACACCTCACTGCTGTAAAACGAATAATGAAATATCTTGTTGAAACTCTAAATGTAGGTCTTTGGTATCCTAAAGGTATTGAATGTACTCTTATAGGATACTCTGATGCTGATTTTGCTGGATGTAAACTTGATAGGAAAAGCACTAGTGGTACATGTCATTTGCTTGGTAGCTCTCTTGTCTCTTGGCATAGCAAGAAACAAGTAAGTGTTGCTTTATCAACAACTAAGGCAGAATATATTGTAGTTGGAAGTTACTGTGCTCAAATTCTTTGGATGAGACAACAACTTCTTGACTTTGGTGTTATATTAAACCATGTGCCTCTTAAATGTGACAATACTAGTGCCATTAGTATTTCAAAGAATCCTGTCATGCATTCAAGGACCAAGCATATAGAGATAAGACATTATTTTATTAGAGATCATGTATTAAAGGGTGATTGCATGCTTGAACATGTTGAAACTTCTAAGCAACTAGCTGATATCTTCACCAAACCACTTGCCAAGGAACAATTCATACATATTAGAAGAGAATTAGGAATCCTAGATATTTCAAATTGTGTTTGAACATTGAATGACTTTGATAATTTCATGATTTACAATATGCTTGTTAAGCAAATAATTGATTGATGATTTGTTTGAAAAATTATAAGCGTTAAGCATTTCTGGGCAGCCCCTAATCGATTACCCAGCCTCATATAATAGATTAGAAACTTTCTATTTCATGTCTAATCGATTACCATCTCATATCTAATCGATTACGAACTCTCTGTCTTATGTCTCATCGATTACACACTCTTGTATAATCGATTACTGACTTTCTATTTCATACTCAATCGATTAGCTCCTCAATCCAATCGATTACTGACATTTGATCTTCCTCATAATCGATTAGAAACTCCTCCTAATTGATTGCCAAGATCCTATTTTTAACACAATTGATTACATACTTCATCCTAATCGATTTCCCCTGTGCAAAAATGTTTTATTTTCCTTAAAAAACACATCCTAATCGATTAGCCTATGAGCCTAATCGATTAGCCTTGTATCAGGAACAAATTTTCTGCAAAATCCAAGTGAAATTTGTTGGCCCAATCCTCAC
Source organism: Clitoria ternatea (assembly GCA_037962975.1). Lineage (NCBI taxonomy): Eukaryota > Viridiplantae > Streptophyta > Magnoliopsida > Fabales > Fabaceae > Clitoria > Clitoria ternatea. The sequence continues at coordinate 82,864,752 of CM075672.1, forward strand.
TCACCTCATTAACTCCTATTTCTCATCTCTAAACCCTATTTTTACCCTAGAAATACCCCTCCTTCCACTCTTCCATTTCACACCTCCAAATACCTCTCCTCCCTTCAAACTCTTGGTATCTCTCATTCTCTTCATCTTCTCTTCATCATCCACAATGTCTTCCTCTAGAATAGTGAAGAGGGCTAGGTCTTCCATGAACCAACCCAACAACCCATTTGACTTCTCTAGATTCTTTTCCACTCCAAGAGACCTCCAAAATTTCATCAAGAAATTTTTAGAGAAAGATATCATAACTCCATATTACATTGATGCCCAAGTCTTTGAGAATCCTTGTTTCACCTTCACCCAACTTCTTCACCACTACAACCTTTTTCCATTCCTCACTCTCAAGGAAGAATTTTACTATCTAGAATTGATGAGGGTCTTTTTCTGCAAGCTCAAACTTGTTGATGGCACATTAGAGGCTAGAGTTGAGAATATGACTCTAAAAATCACAAACCAACAGCTTGCTGAAATCACCCAAATTCCCCTTAATGATGCTGAATTTGCCGGTGGAAATGTGAAAGATGATTGGGATTTCAATCCTATTTCTGTACGCCAATCCTTTTGGAAAGCCAACCGTCCACTCAGCAATCATAAACTGTTAGGGCACTTAACTCTCAACAACTGTCTTCTCCATTTTTTTTGTTTAAACTTCTTGTTCCCCGCGGTGGTAATTATGCTTTAGTTGAGGAAGATGATGTTCTTCTAATGTGGGCCATCATCAACCAAAAGGAGATCAACTGGATTCAACTCCTTAAGCTCCACATGCTCAAATCCAAGGAGCAACACAAACTGCCCTATGTCATTCTCCTCACAAAAATTTTCAAGGCATATGGGGTAGACATGGCTGGTGAACTCTCTGAGAAGGTACCCTCCCAAGCTTGCATTGGCACTCACCATCTCAACAAAATGGGCATGGTATCTGTTGCTGGTAGATGGATCTTCAAAAGTGATAGAATTCATGGAAGCAGTCCCTTTGAAGAAGACCATCCTACTCCCACTGTTGATCCCACACCTACACCCCAAGGCGAACCATCCGCTCTGGCTGACCCCTTCACCTCCCTTTACGCATATCTTGACCAGCGCTTTGAACGCATTGACAACACTCTTCAACAGTTCCAAATGACTGAGCAGCAGCACTTTGAACTTATGGAACAACGCTATGAAGAGGTGTCTCATAAAATTTCTAAATTTTACTTTTTTAATCCAGATAATTACATCCTAGTTTGATAAGCTTTGTTAGGATTTCCTTAATTATGTTTTTCCATTCTGCACCTTGATTAAGTACTTGCAAATTTCATTACATGTACCTTTCCTTTTCTATGAATGAATGCAATTTCCCTTCAACTATTTCTCTACACTGCTTTATTTATTTTTGATGATTACAAAGGGGGAGAAAAATTGAAGTTCATCTAGAATCTGTTTTTATTGAATTTGAATCTGTTTTCATAATAGGTTATAATCAAGAATCTGCTAAAAACAACAAGTGGTTAAAAACAATTACTTTTCTCTATAATTTTAAAAGATAGCATAAACTCCTTTAGATAGGGGGAGATATTTTTTAAAAGGATAACTTGTGCAAATAATTCTAGAGATAACCTTAGAGATATCCTTTGAGATAATTATTTCAAATAATTTTGTTTGAACTAACACCCCAATGAGATGAACATTGTTTGTCATCATCAAAAAGGGGGAGAATGTGTTTGAATATGCTTTTAGGTTAAATTATTTTTGATAATGACAAAGGATATTGAAGAATCAAGCAAAAGGTTCAAAGTACAATGAAAAACAGAATCAAACTTTCAAATTCACGCAAGCTAATCGATTACAAAACTCTAACTAATCGATTATAGGTGTTCTGTCCAAGACCTAATCGATTGCAACATCAAGACTAATCGATTACACAAGTTTTGTTTGTAAGCTGATCGATTGCACCAATGGACATAATCGATTACCAAGTGAAATACTGAATTAGAAGTATCAAGAACATCTCCTAATCAATTGCAAGGTCTCCACAACCGATTACCAAGGTTCTGTAAAAGTCACTAATCACTTACCAAGTAAGGACTAATCGATTACGGAAGTTCTGTTTGCACCCTAATCGATTGCATGAAGTCATAATCGATTACAATGCTACGATACACAATTAAATGCATTAGGTGCCACTCCCAATTGATTACAAGGCACTGCATAATCGATTAGAAAGTCTCTGTTTCCAACCTAATCGATTGCATAATAAGGTCTAATGGATTTCCAATAGAATTACACTAAAGATTTCAAAGTGTAATCGATTACAGCTCGAGGCGTAATCGATTACCATCGTGCCAGAAATTGGGGAAAAGTGTTTTAAGTGGAAAACCAGCTCATTTCTCCATTCCAACTCAAGCACCCATGTTGTGCAACGGCTCTGAAGACTCTAGGGCTCCTCTCCAAGGCCTATAAATGCAAGACTCCTTCAAGCTACTCAGAGCAATAATCCAATCCATCAAAGGGAAATCAAATCTTGAGTCTTGTGAGTTCTATTTCTTTATTTAGTTTCATTTTTTGAAACTTAGAGCTTATATTTGTAAATCCTCTCTTGTGAGAGTTAGAAATTGTGAGAGCTTCCAATTGTACATCAACTCTATTGAGAGAGTATATTGCTTGTGAACCAAACACCAAAACACTAAGGTTTTCACTCTAAGTTGAGTGGTTACAAAGGTTGGTGTTCAACCTTTGGGTATTGAGAGATTGTGAGATTGGGTGGGTTGCCCTTGTGCTTGTGAGAATTGGGTTCTTGAGTGTGGGACACTAGGAGACAATTGCTCAAAGCTTGTATCTCAAATCTTCAATAGTGGAATCCTTCAAGTGGGTTGCTTGAAGGCGAGATGTACACCGGGTTGGTGGAACTCGTTAAATTGGTTTGCAAGCTCTTCTCCCTTATCCTCTTGCATTTATATATTGCATCTGGCTGGATTGTTAATATTGATTGTGTTTTCACTCTTAAACTTGCTTGAATAACTAGTTTTGAAGTACTGCATACCAAGGGTTTGATAAATTGCCTTAATAACATTTATCCTTTGTCTAGCATTATTTCTTGCATTATACTCACTATCTCTTGCACCAACACTTAACTTGTGAAAAAGGTACAAATTTCAAAGGCATTCCAAGAAACATTTTAAAGCTCAATTCACCCCCCTCTTGAGTATTGAGGCTACTTGATTAACAAATTAAACCCCTTCAGTTTTATGGGAATCCAATTAATCCTCAAATGAGTTCACTTATCATCGTAAAATAAAAATATAGGTTCAATTTATATGTTTTTGAATAATATACCTACTCTTGTAGCACATACAATTTGGAATCAACTACGCTTATCTCTAAGTCTTGTAGAAGCATTACGATACATAAATCAAATTGAAACATGAAATCATATCCTTGAAGGGTAAAGAACAATTAATTTAGATACATAAGTATATTACATCCTTTAATCCCAAGAACGAAAGTTTAGTGTGCCATAAAGATTGTCATCATCATGTTATACATAACCAAATCAAAGTCAAACATAAAAGGAATCAAAAGTGTAAACTAGGGTTCCAGAATTACAAATTAGTTCTCACTAGGATTGCAAACTCTTTCTCCCAAATCTGCAGAATTGATCTCCCTTAATGAATTGATCCTAGATCTCCAATAAAAAATCTCCTAAAAGATGCTTCAAAATCTCCCAATAGGTGCCTCCAAAACTGTCTCTCTGGAACTCTCTCTTACTCCCCCCTAATTGGCCCATTAGAAACCCTAAAACTTAAGTGAATTGGGCCACGTAGGGGATAACCACGGCCAGTGGTTTGAGCCCTTATGCTCCCTGGCTTTAAATGCGTAATTATTGGTGACACACAGAGCAAACCACGGCCAGTGGTAGGAAACCATGACCAGTGGTTGCTTCTTACTTGTTCTTTTTTGCTTCAACAAGGCTTCTTGGTATTCCCAAGTACCCACTACGGCCAGTGGTGGATAACCATGGCCAGTGGTGGTCTCTGACCTGCTTTTCCCTTCCTTCAAGTGCCAACTATATCCAGTGGGGATCTTGCCAAAATACACTCCTAAAGGCCTTAGAAGTCTCTTCTTTCATCTACTTTGCTATTTTTCCTCAAAAGAGACCTAAAATATCATTAATCTACAAAATAAGAACAACTAAGTAATATGTGTGGAAAAGAATCAAAATCAACAAAATCGGACATGAGCAATATGCAAAGAAACCTAAAAACTAGACCTAAAAACAACCAAAAACAGTACACAATACACACTTATCAAAATACCCTAAACTAAAACATTGCTTGTCCTCAAGCAATCACTGAATCCATACAAGCATATAATGAAAGACAAGTAGACCCAAACAAACTTAAGGAATCTTGTGTTTATTTATTTTCTTTGTTTTTATGTTTTTAAGAGACTGCATAGACTACCAGAAGATACCATAATCAATGGTCAAACCATGTTCACTAAGATTAGACCTAGGGTACTCTTTCTCATTTTCCACTCAGTGTATGTACTTGTGTTTCAGTCTGCTCAGACCACAACATTCTAAATACTACCATAGGCTTAGTAATTGACCCCAGACTCCACAGTTATCAAGAAAACATGCATTGGTCAAAAGGTATTTTAAAGGGTTGTAATGGGGCTAGGGGATTCATAACATAGGAATAGAAACCAAGAAAAGGGAAATGCAAAGGGCCTAATTTCTGTAAGAAGAGAAATATCACAAGAGGCAAGCAAACCTCAATTCAATAACTTTTTCTACATTCAAACCACAAGGAGTATGACTCATTTGTTTTCTATTTCTTTTTCTTTTCTTCTTTTATGCATGAAGCTCAACTCCTTATCTTTCCTTTTCTTTGAATCACACACCCTAAACTATCTTAGTTTGTGTTTCTCAATTCACTTTTTCAAATCATCCATATTTAGTTTGTTTACCCCTTTTTTATATATCATTCAAGGCTTTCAAAGAAAATCATATTATTTCATCGCTCGAAAGGGGCAACTAGTGGATTATGTCTCAACAAATTGAGGTTAAAGAAACAAAAACCTAAATTTTTCCTTTTTTATTCCAATCATGCATTCATAAACTGTTTTGAAAAGGTCAAAAGCCAAGTTCTAGAGTGCCTAAAAATGTGTGAATCACTCAGTCAAAACATGAGCATTTTTAATTAATGAATTGAACACCCTATCGTCTCAAAAGCTCACAGTGGTAATTAGCCTAATCAAAGAAACACAGTCATCATGCAGAGTGATAATTCTGGCAAGAATAGTAGTCAATTATTACTATTTTATTTTATTTTATTTTATTATTTTTTTATACAAGATTCATCCAAGTAACGCTTAAAATCGAATCAATCTACATCACATGTTATACAGATAATAATAACTGCAATTAGCAATCAATGCTAGCCTAAGGCATATGAGTAGACACGCAATCATGCAAATGAACTAGAACATAAGCATACAATCATGCAAATGAACCAGAAAATAAAAATAAATAAAAATAAAAAGGAATAAAGAAAGAACGAGCTGAACTTTTGTGTACCCCTCGTCCCAAACTAAAACCGGACATTGTCCCCAATGTCCATATCAAGGGGACTGGATAGGTTTGTAATTGAGGAACCAAGGGTAAAAGGACATAAAAGATCAATTGTTACCTATCATGGAGAAGGGGGTGGAAGTGACCCTGCTGGGTATGCCAATCATACATGGCATCTACCCGGTCAGAAATCTGATCAATGCGGGCCCCCTGACGGATTTACTCAGCTGACATTTGCTAGAGCAAAGTGTACATTCGCTGCATGGATAAAGGTGGCTCCTCACCAAAATGAGATGGCTCACCCTGCTCTAGAGGCCCAGTGAGTCATGGCATCGCCTTAGAGATTGGAGTATGGTCATCTGTTTCTGCAAAAAGAAAAGATGTCTTGCCCTCCAAACTAGTAAAAGTGCGGTCAGGCAAAGGGTGAGGCACAAAAAAACCAGATATGACTAAATAATAAAGATTATGCTCCTTTACAATCATTCCTATATTTATTAATTCACCTTTATCTACCCTCTTTGGTTGGTGAAGGAGAGTGTCTTACTTTAAATCTATACCCATATACCTTGCTATAGGATTAATTTAACCCGCAAGAACAATTTTACCCATAGTGGCATTGCCGACTTGGGAAAATTGGCTACCTAACCATTTAGCAGAGTCAATAGGAGTATTATTAAGCATAGAGTGCAAGAAAAATACCTTAGCTTGCCGGATAGTACCGGGGCTATCATGCCTTCCAAAAATAGAATAGGACATAAACCGCTGAAGGTATCAGAAAACTGGGTGATGAATAGAGGAGGCTTCTGAAGAGGAGGCACCATAGCTATTTCATGCACTGGAAATGAAGGACCAAAAGTATCCTAGACTAAAGTCTTTTGGGATGCTAACAGCACCCCCAGGGGTAAAACCATAAATTTCAGCCACCTTCTCCAAATTCATTCTATAATCAGTATCGTTTAATCTAAAAGACATTTCCCAACCATCAGTAGTTGAGTACCTACTCACCTCCACTGAACTTAGGAATTCTCAATAGGTACGCTTATACACGGGTTCAAACAATTCAATAAAGGAATCCCAACCCATATTTTGGCACAAGCGTAATGTATCTTCAAAAATCCCCAATTCCATCAAAGTATCTTTACAGAAAAATCTAGATGGAATAAGCTCTCTACTTAACAAAGATTCTAGCCTTATCTTTTGGCCCTCTGATGGGCATTCAATATCATTCAAATTTGAGTAGTCAAAGACTTACCTTTGGTCTTCCTTTTCTTTGAGGAAATCTTGGGTGCCATGGAGTTAAATGAAAACTTGGAGATGTCCTAATAGAACCATGCAAAGAAGGTTAAAAAGCATTCTAAATCAAAGCTCCAAAGTTTTATATCATGACAAGAAACAACACCTAATAATCTCATACATTCATGGCATGTAATAGAGAAATGAGCATATATGAATAATTAAATACCATGAGAGATCAACTAGACCAAATGCATATTCAAACCATGCAAAAATTCAAAAATTTTGCCTCTTGGGCATTTTATCAAACACTTGGTGGGCACTAAATAAATGAGTGCCAAATGCAACAATCAAGAGCAATGCTTTCACCCATTAAGTTCAATAGCCACAATTAATAACCAATTTAAGAATTTAAGCAAGAATCAAACATTCAATCACCATTAAAGGCCACAATTTGCAAAAAAACATAAATGGGGTACATGAAAAAGTATGAGCTCAAGGATGAAATTCATGAAGATTTAGTGTTACCCATTTTGTTTTAGAGCATTCAAATGTATCACAAAGCAATTAGGGAAAGCTTAATTGAATCAATTTAGAATTTTCATGGAAAATCCCTAAATTTTTAGAAACCCCAAACTAAACCTAATGAGAAACCCTAAATTAATGAAAGAGAATAGAATGCTTACTTGATTTAGAGAAGAGAAGAGATGACTCAAGTAGCAAGATGATGATGATGATACAAGAATACTGAGAGAAATTAGAGTTTCTAAAGAGGTTTCGTGGGTGTTTCAAAGGAGATGAGTGAAGCAAGCAAAAGGGGAATGCATAAAAGAAGGTACATGGGCAAGTGGTGTTTAAAAAAGGCCAAATACCTCTCATGAGGTCAAACCACGACCAGTGGTTATAAACCACGACCCGTGGTTTGCTCTGCCTTGGCCCATATTTTTTAAAAAATGAACACCATGGTACCTGATGGCAACCACTGGCCGTGGTTTGACTTGAGCCCAAAAAATCTTAAAATCGCAGGGGAAATTCCAGAGCTAACCATGGCTAGTGGTGGCTAACCACGGCCAGTGGTTGTCACTGTTTCGTTCCCAAAAATTTAGTGTTTTTAGTGGAAAATGCTTGGGCTAAACCACTGCTAGTGGTGGACACCCACAGCCAGTGGTTTGCACTGTTTCTTACTCAGAAAACACTTATATGTTCATGAAAATTGTTGGGTCAACCCACTGCTTTTTAAATTAAAAATTACGTCAAACAACCTCATTTAAAACACTTCCCTTTTTATCCTAACCAAATCATGCACAATGGTGATCAATCCAAATACCTTACTGTATAAAAGGTAACATCAAAACATATATATATATATTTTCTTTTTCTTATTTAATTTTAAATTAAAACATGCAAGCAAACAAACACATGCAAAACAATTAAAATTGAATGACAAAATGAGGTTACCTCCCCAACAGTGCTAAGTTTAACGTCCTCAGCCAGACGTTATTCACTATTTGGACTTACCATTCCAATGCATCAAGCAAATACAAAGCACTTTCTTGATGAATGGGCTCGCCTGTCAAGTAGTGCTTAAGTATTTGCCCACTTACTCTAAATGGCCTGGACATTTCGCTCCATAACTCAACAGTTCCAAAGGGAAATACTTTCAAAACTCTAAACGGTCTCGACCATCGGGACCTCAGTTTACCTGGAAATAACCTCAGTCTGGAGTTAAATAGTAGGACCATATCACTTGGATCGAATGTCCTCCAAAGAATGTGACGATCATGCCAACGCTTTGTTTTTTCCTTATAAATTCGAGCATTTTCGTATGCATCCAAACGGAGTTCCTCTAGTTCATTTAGCTCTAATAACCTGTACTCACCTGCAACCTTATGATCAAGATTAAGCATCTTAACTGCCCAAAATGATTTATACTCAAGTTCAACAGGTAAATGACAAGGCTTTCCATATACTAGTTTAAAGGGTGTGGTTCCCATAGGGGTTTTATATACGGTGTGATACGCCCATAAGGAATCGTCTAATTTAATAGACCAGTCCTTACGTGATGTATTGACCACTCTTTGGAGAATATTTTTTATCTTCCTATTAGAAACCTCAACCTATCTACTAGTTTGAGGATGATAAGGTGTAGTAACCTTATGCCCCACTCCATATTTCTTTAGAAGGGCTGAAAAGGTTTCTCAATAAAATGAGACCCTGCATCACTTATAACACACTTGGGAACCCCAAACCTCGGAAATATAATCTTTTTAAAAAGTTTAATAACAGTTTTAGTGTTCGGATGAGGTGAAGCAATGGCTTCCACCCATTTAGACACGTAATTAACTGTTACCAATATAAACTGATTTCCAAAAGAAGAGGGAAAGGGTCCCATGAAATCAACCCCCATACATCAAACAACTCAATCTCTAAAATATTGTTAAGTGGAATCTCATGCCTCTTACCTATGTTACCTGTTCGTTGGTAAGCATCACAAGTTAGGTTAAACTTACGCATATCCTTAAAAAGGTGTGGCCAATAGAAACCGGCTTGTAATACTTTTGAAGCTGTCTTAGATATGATCATATGGCCACCACAGGAAAGAGAGTGGCAATGATCCAGGATGGCATGGACTTTATCCTCTGGAACACACCTCCTAATCAAACCATCTGCATATTGTTTGAAAAGGAGGGGCTCATGCTATGATTTATTTTGTGTTTACTTAGTAAGTGCCAAAACTAGGTAACATAAAACTTGATTGATGTTATCAGATGTTGCACAGAAGGTTGTTGAAAAGGGAGTTTTCAAGAAAAGAATCAAGTTTGTATAATATGAATTCATTGAAAGATTACCAAGTTAAAACACTAGAGTTATAGTAAAAAGGGGTTGTCGTTCCACTAAGGAGGTGTTAGCTTGAAGACCTTAGTTCTTGAATTGATTTGATAAGAAGTTTATTTAGGTTTGTTGTAAAGGATACTGCTTGAAATGGTTAACAGAAAGTAATAAATGTAAAGAACAATAATAATACATTTTGGTAAAAATAAGATTTAGAAAACTGGGATTGGTTTTTCATCATATCTCACCTTCGTAAGCTAAGTATCTTGCATGTATATAACTTGAAATAATAATTTTTACGTCACAATCAAAATCATTTGCATTGATCCCTCAAATACAAAATTCACAAGAATAATTTCAACCTACTGATCCCTCAGTCACCTTGAAATTATTCCAGTATTAATGCTCGATTGTTTAGATGTTTATTACATTAGATACATCCCTGGTCATCTACTTACAACAAGTATTTCATTTAGATCTGCTCTCAAAAGTTATTTCCCAATATAGTTAAGAAAACTAACACAAGAAAATAGTGATCAATTACTTTCAGGCATTAAGTGCAGAATGAAACACAAAAACCATCAAATCTTGTTAACATACATGAACAACTTACAACAGCATTACTTTGGGTTTGAATGGATTACAACTAATCCCAATGAAAGAGTAGGCTACTCATGCCTTACATTTTCACTCAAGAATATGGAAAGGGAATGAATACAAAATAGAAAACTGACACTGAATGAGTGATGAATGATTGATAAGAATGAATGATGAATGAATATTGTTCCTCCGTTCCTCTGCTCTATTTATAGAGGAGTCACGCTTAAGCTTCCTTTTGTCACGCTTAAGCGTGACCCCAACTTACTGAGTGGCATTGTAGGAATGGTCAGAAACATATAGGAGTGGATAAGCTAGGATCGCATCATTGGTCAATAAAAAATTCAGTGCCCATTCTTCTTTGATCACGCTCAAGCGTGAGATATTCTCGCTTGAGCGTGACTGCGCTTGAGCTTAGAATTTCTACGCTTAAGCGTGAGGAGACCTGATGCCTTCTGGTTTTCCTATCCTCACGCTCGATCATGCCCAGGATCGTGCCCAAGCGCGCAGGTCACGCCCACGCCATGCCAAGCGTGTACTGGTTCAAGTTTAAGCATCCCCCTCTCACGCTCAAGCGTGAAAGGGGTCTGATGCTAATGTTCTTTCGCTCAAGCGCCTTTAAGCGTGACTTTGAAGTGTCTTGCACTCAAGCGCCCCTTGTGTTACGCTCAAGTGCGATAGAGGCCTGATGCATGGTTCAAGCTTCATGCTTCTTCATGACCAAGACCAAGTATGCTGACTTGATTGTTTTCTTGTACTTCCTGCATCTCTTCAAGAGTTTTGACAATGTTTTCTCTTTTTGGAACATATCTATCACTACTTGAAGAATTCATGCTCAATCTCTTCTACCATTTATCAATTTGTTTCAATTCTTAAGCATTTTTAGTTAAAATGAGTCATGAAATCAATGCTTAATTTCCATTTATCAAACTCTCCCCAACCTAGAGTTTTGCTTGTCCTCAAGCAAAAAAAGAATGAAAGTTTAAACAAGAAGATATTCATGATGCTCAGATTCTAAGTATGCACATAGTTGAAAGATAGTATTTACAATTCAATTTCTTTAGACATATGGCATCTTTAATACCCATTCATTTGAAATGTAATAAACAATTTAATTCTTCACAAAGCAAGTAACATAATACTGTAAGAATAAAGAGCTTCTCAATATTTCTCAATAGGTGTCTATTTCACACATTCATCATTAGAACTGCCTAGTTGACATTGCCAGTCATTTCCAATCAAACCAAAAATCAAAAGAACAACAAGGATCAAAAAGGTTTTTTAATAAGGTTATAATGAGGCTGGGCTAAAAAGAATTCTTGGTTTTTCTTGGATTTCAAATTACATGCACAAAGAAGAGCATAAGTACTTCAGTGAACTTTACTCAATTTAGAAGGCTTCTTCCTTGATTTCAAATTTCAGAATTCTTTATCTACTTGTCTTAATTTCTCCCAGGTTTTTCAAAGATTTTTGGAGAACTTATTTTTCTTTCGATCTTCTTTTTCAGTCTCCATTTCTTTACCCACTTTATTAAAAAAAAGTATTTTATGCTCTTTTACATTAAGCATGCTGATAAGGTAGGAATTAATTTGTCATGCTTAGGTTAGGGTATTTTTATGAAATTAAGTTTTTGGCTTAAATGGGCTACCAAAGAATGGGATATTTTATTAAGGGAAACTTTTTGGCTCTTGGCTAAATGTGTTTTCAAAAATGCCTTTGATCATTTCCTTGCTTATCTCTTTAGAAAAAGGTTAATCAAAAAATTAGGCAATGCAAATTTAACAATTACTAGTGAGGCTGAGCTCAGTGTTTAATTGCTCATTTCTTACCAGGTTCTAAGGTATACTCCAATATTCTAACAGTAAGAGGTTCCAACATGTAAAGAATTTCAAAAGTTCATTTATTCCATTTTCCTGATTCTTAATTCAGCCAATTTGTCTTTTCAAAAACAATGTTACTCTCTTAAATTCTGTTACTATAACTTATTGAATCTTTGCATGCATTTTATTTTCTTGCTTATAGGTTGGGCATGACAATTCAATTGCAAGCATGTTTATTTCAAACCAATTTAAGTGAATCATGTAGAATCATCAGTTAAAATAAATAATTTAGAAATTCCAAACTAAAATATCTCAAAAATTAATCTACAGTAAGTCAAAGTGTTAAACCAGAAAAAAATAATTCAAAAAGAGAAACACAATAAACCAAGATAAAAATAAACCAAGAAAACTCATAAGTGTTAATCTGAAAGTGGTAATGATTCAATTCCTCACTCATCATCCTTTGAGTTTTCTTCTTCTGTCTCTTCTTCCCTGACTAGAGGTACCTGTGAAGAGAATCCTGGTCCAGCCAACGAGGTCTTACCCTTCCCTGATAAAGGAGGCCTGTCCCCAGGCCATGCAATATGTGCTACAAACTGAACAGGGTCCATCCAGGGGTTATTTTGGCCCACAGGAATGCTATGGTATAGGCTATGATGTAGGTGCATAAGACCCCTCCGGTTGGCATTCTATTATTCCATAAGATGGATTTGTTGGATGTTGAGCTGATAAATGGCCTCAAGGATCATCCCAAAGTTGACAACCTGAAATGTTATGACCTAACACACCATAAAGCTCACAAACAAGATTAGAAGTACCTGTTCCTAATTTATCAAATTTATCAATTTTAATAGATAATGCCTCTACTTTAGTAATTAATAAAGAGAGAATATCAATAGAGTACTTACCTAGAGTTCTTGGTGAACTCCTTTTTGAGGACCACTAGTATGTGTTTTGAGCAACCTCCTCAATGAGATTGTAACCTTCCTCTATATTCTTACTCATGAAGGCACCGCTAGCTGCGGCATCCAAGGTCACCTTCTGGTTCAAAGTGAGCCCATTATAGAAAATGTGCACAGTCAACCCGTATTCAATACCATGGTGTGGATATTCCCTGAGCATTTTTTTGTATCTTTCCCAGGCATCATAAAGAGTTTCATCATCTTTCTGAGCAAAAGTGGTGATTTGCTTCCTCAACTAATCTATTTTGCTCCTTGGATACTACTTGTTGAGGAAAGTATAAGACAACTGCTCCCATGTAGTGATTGACCCCTCCAAAAGCGCATACAACTAAGCTCTGGCATTGTCCCTTAGAGAAAATGGGAAAAGCCTAAGCCGGATTGCATCGTTTGAGACCCCATTCACCTTGAGCGTGTCACAATACTCAAGGAAAATCTAAAGATGCACGTTGGGATCCTCGGATGGCAATCCTCCAAACTGACTTTGTTGAACCATCGAGAGCTAGGATGGTTTCAGCTCAAAATTATTCGCTTCAATGTTGGGTCTAGTGATGCTAGACCTTCATCCAATCGCATTAGACGCTGCAAAATCATGAAGTGTTCTATTGTTGGGATCTTTCATTTATGTTTGACTCGTTAAACATGAAGGTTGGTGCCTGTTTTGTTCAATATGTGTCCTAAGAAGTCTGATTTTCCGAAGAGTTCTTTCAATCTCAGGATCAAATATATGCTTAAAGCTATCACTTTTTCGCATAAAGGGGCTGCACAAATCTATGAACAACCAAAAAGAACAAGCGTAATTCTACAGAAAATATGCAGAGGATGCACACTAGTCTAACCAAACACCGCTTAGCCAATATTGGGGAAACATAATCCCCAGCAACGGCACCAAAAACATGATAGCCAACCGCAAGCGCACGGGGTATCGAAGTAATGAAAGAGATATCGTTCCCACAGAGATTGTGCCTAAGTACTAGTTGTAACGGTGTTTCAATTATCTAGTGAATCAATTGAGATGAATTACTAGAATGGTTATAAAATGCAAATTGGAGAACATAAAATTTAATGTCATTGTAGAAGAAAATCAGAGCAAGTTTGGGAAAGTCAATTAAAGGAAGGTCTTGGGATTTGAGGATTCATATGCAAGTACCAAAATTAAAGGTCAATTGCCTTATTAACTTGCCTAGTTCCTGAAAAATCGTGTTCAATTTGTTATTTAAACCCCTTAAGTTTAGTGGGAATCCAATTAATCCTTAAATGAGTTCACTTACCATCGTAAAACAAAAACATAAGTTCAATTTATGTGTTTTCGAATAATATACCTACTCTTGTAGTGCATACAATTTGGAATCAACTACGCTTATCTCTAAGTCTTGTAGAAGCATTACGATACATAAATCAAATAGAAACATAAAATCATATCCTTGAAGGGTAAAGGATAATTAATTTAGATACATAAGCATATTACATCCTTTAATCCCAAGAATGAAAGTTTAGTGTGCCATAAAGATTGTCATCATCATGTCATACATAACCAAATCAAAGTCAAGCATAAAAGGAATCAAAAGTGTAAACTAGGGTTCTAGAATTACAAATTAGTTCTTATTAGGATTGCAAACTCTTTCTCCCAAATCTGCAGAATCTCCCTTGATGAATTGATCTTCAATCTCCAATCAAAAATCTCCCAAAAGATGCTTCAAAATCTCCCAAAAGGTGCCTCCGAAACTGTCTCTCTGGAACTCTCTCTTACTCCCCCCTAATTGGCCCATTAGAAACCCTAAAACTTAAGTGAATTGGGCCACGTAGGGGACAACCATGGCCAATGGTGGATAACCACGACCAGTGGTTCGAGCCCTGATGCTCCTTGGCTTTAAATGCGTAATTATTGGTGACACATAGAGCAAACCACGACCAGTGGTGGGAAACTATGGCCAGTGGTTGCTTCCGACGTGGTGGATAACCACAGCCAATGGTTGTCTCTGACCTGCTTTTCCCTTCCTTCCAGTGCCAACCACAGCTAGTGGTTGTCCCTTACTGGCAGTGGTTTCCTCCAATCTTGCCAAAATACACTCCTAAAGGCCTTAGAAGTCTCTTCTTTCATCTACTTTGCCATTTTTCCTCAAAAGAAACCTAAAATATCATTAATCTTGCAAAATAAGAACAACTAAGTAATATGTGTGGAAAAGAATCAAAATCAAGGGAATTGGATATGAACAATATGCAAAGAAACCTAAAAACAACACACAATACACACTTATCACCCAATATAGTGTTGTTGTAAGTTTACATGTATGGTAATGAGAATTGACGGTTTTTGTGTTTTATTCTATGCTTAATGCCTGACAATACTTGATCACTATTTTCTTGACTTTGGTTTTCTTAAGTGTATTGGAAAATAACTTTTGAAAATAGATCTGAATCAAATACTTATTACAGTAGCTGCTAGGGATGGCATCTAATGTAACAAACGTCTAAACAATCGAGCGTTAATGCTAGAGTGATTTTAAAGTGATTAAGGGATCAACAGTTTGGGATCACTCTTATGAATTTTGTAGTTGAGGGATCGATGCAAATGAATTTGATTGTGACGTAAAAATTATCATTTCAAGTTCCATACATGCAGATTTACACAACTTATGAAAGGTGAGATAGATGAAACCAATCTTAGCTTTATATATTTGAATTCTGTTAAAACTTAACATTGTTTACTTTTTCTGTTATCAAGATTTATTATTGTCAGTTGATTATTTTTACCACCATTCTTTACAAAAATCAAAACTCTTTGTCAAATTAATTCATAGATCCAGATTTCCAAGTTAATCACCCCTCAGTGGAACAATATCTTTCTGTTACTACAACTTTCGTGTTTAAACTTGGCATGAACATTTCACTACCATCATATTATACAAACTTGATTCTTTTCATAAACCTTAACATACCAAACCATTCTCACCACCAACTTAATAGCTTTATCAAGTTTTGGCGCCGTTGCTGGGGGGCGATTCCAGTTTGGAAATCTAGTTTGAATTGACAGACTTTATGAATAGTTTTATTGTTTATTTTGTTGTTTTAATTTAATGTGTGGTAAGCTTACTTGAGTAAGTGTTTGCTTTATGCTTTTAAGAGGACAGGGATCAAAAGAGCAACTTACATTTGACCCAGAAATAGATCGACTACTAAAGAAGATTAAAAAAGCAAAGAAAAAGCAAAGTTTTCACCTAAGTGAAACTTCTTCTTCCACACCTGCAAAGAAAATGGCAGAGGACAATAGTAACAATCAAAACCCACCAAGGAGAACACTTGGAGACTATGCTTTACAGCAAGGGCCAAGACATTCCTCTAGCATTGCAATCCCAAACATTATTAGAGCAATAGAAATGAAACCAACATTTCTTAGCTTGATTAGCTCACACCAATTCACTGGAATGTCAAGTGAAGATCCATACACTCACTTGGCAACCTTCTATGAATTAGTTAGAACAATGGGGTTTGAACAAGATGTGGTTAAAGCTGCATATTTGAGATTATTTCCTTTTTCCTTAACAGGAAAAGAAAAGGAACGGTTACAATCTCACCCAAACCAAAGCTTAAGCAGTTGGAAGATAGTTGAGGAGAAATTCCTATAAAGGTTCTTTCCTCCGTTTAGATTCATCAAGGCCAAGTCAAACACTACAACATTTAAGCAAGGCCAAGATGAACCTTTTTGTGAGGCATGGGAACGTTTCAAATTACTTTTCAAAAAATTCCCAAACCATAGTTTTAAAGATATTACACAACTTAATATCTTCTACAATGGACTAAGGGCAGACACCAAAATGATATTAGATGCAGCAGCAGGAGGCACAATGATGATGGTTGATGCAGAACAAGCCACCAGAATTATTGAAGCATTATCTTCCACAAACTATCAAGCTCAACATGATAGATCTCTAGTTCAAAAGAAGGGAGTGCTGGAGTTGAATACCACAGATGCCATTTTAGCTCAAAACAAGATACTAACTCAACAAATTGAGGCTCTGACACAGCAAATGGAAAAACTACCTCAACAATATATGCAGTACAAACTTCATAATTTGCAAGGAATCATAAGTCACAACTAAAATATGATTTTTATGGAGGAGACCACCAAAATGGACACTGCCAAGGAGATCAGCCTGATGAATCCATTGTTTACGTGAACAATCAAGGGAGATCAAGTAATTTTAATAATAACGTTTATTCTAACAACTTTTCACAAGGTTGGAGGAACAATCAAAACCAAAATAGTGGTTAGAAGCAAGAAGCAACCTCATCCAATAGACAACAACCATACCAACAAGGCCATTCTCCTTTGCATGAGAAAACCTCAAAACTGGAGGACACACTGGAGAAATTCATGCAAGCTTTTATCATAAACCAGAAAAACACAGAGGCTTCAATTAGAAATCTAGAAACTCAAGTGGGACAATTAGCTCATCAAATTGCGGAACAAAAAAATCCTCAATTTGGAGCTAATACTCACACAAACCTAAAAGAGCATTGTAAAGTAATCATCACAAGGAGTATAAGAGCTTTTGGACAAGAGATGGATAAGAAAGAGAAGATGGATAGAGAAAAGATCTTTAATAAAGAGCCAAAAGAAAAAGAAGCCACAGAGGCAAAAGAAGAAGAAGAAGTTAATAAAGAAAATAATGATGTACATATGGAGAAGGATGACATCATTGAGAAAAATAAAAAAAGAAATAAAAGAAGGAAAAAAGAAGGTAGATGAACCAGCACCATAGCTAAAGAGTTTGCCTTACCTAAAAAACCCTTCAAGTAGAGATAAGGAAAGGCAATTTGCTAGATTCATGGATATTTTCAAGAGGTTACAAATAAATATACCTTTTGTAGAAGCAATGGAGCAGATGCCTACTTATTCAAAATTCATGAAAGAATTGTTGAAAAAGAAGAAAAGGTTTTTAGAGGAGACAGTGGAGTTAGAAGTAGGGTGTAGTGCTATCATTCAAAAAGCATTGCTACAAAAAACTAAAGATCCGGGTAGCATTACAATTCCAGTCACTATTGGAACATTAGCAGTATGAAAAGCCCTTTTGGATCATAGAGTTAGTATAACACCCCGATTTTCTGAACTAAAATCTCAATGTAATCATGATAATAATTAATAAAAATGCGGGTAAATTTTTCACATTTGAAATATTTCTAAACACCTCGACGATTACACCAAGACCCGAGTCGCAAAAAATCGAATGCATACGATTTAATAAGATATAACTGGATCGATAGCTAACTTGCCCATAACGGTATACAAAATAATAGAGGTTACTGCGGAAGAAGAATGTGTATACCGGGCATATGCCTAGTCCCATATATGAAGATATGAGGAAAGGCCCAAGCAATTATACAATTTCATAATGTAAGCCTATTAGGCTACAATCGACCATGCACCTGAAGCATAATTATATATCATCAAATGTAAGAAGTCTATACATGAGACATCCATCACCAGATGGCATCAATCTAATCATCACTTACTTGCTAAACATATAATCTACATATCCATCACCAGATAGTATCAATCTAATCATCACTTACATACTAAACTTATTTTCACCATTCACAAATTCAAAGGATTATCTTATACATATCCAAATTCACTAAGTCCTCAATATCATCACATACAATTTATTCAATACATTAAAGTTCACAGTTGATGCCGGCCAAGGCACTTCCATTACCACTATTTACCTTCACCAAATCATCAATTTAAACTTCACCTCATCCCAGGGAAACCTGCATCACAATGCTAAAAAGGAGACCACATGGAAGAGTGAGTTATACATTCAAAATGACGAATTTAATATATATTGTGGTCATGTGTGTATGCATATAATCATCATGTGTGCTTTGCTATAAAACCATTAAATCATCATTCAATCATCATCACATTATTATAATAGGCATACAAACATCATGAATCGTAATTCACAACATAAGCAAGCACAAGCACATACACAATCACATTGCCACTTATTATCAAGAGCATTCATAATCATCATCATCATTTTATTAAATCTTTATTCACTTCCTCCTCGCAAGGGGGTTTCTCATCTCTCGTGGTCATCCTATCTCAAATGCCATGCACCTATGGCTAATGCATATGTCAACTGTGTTTGAATATGATTACAAGTTCAAGGATTTTGATAATGACAAAGGAATTTTGAAGAATATCTTGCAAAAACAAGATTCAGCATCAGACCTGCAAAAACAGCGTAGCTAATCGATTAGAGAGACATGGCTAATCGATTACAGAGCTTCTGACTTGTAACTAATCGATTAGAGAGACAGGGCTAATCGATTAGAGAGCTTCTGACTTGTAACTAATCGATTACACCAGTATGCTAATCGATTACCAACATCAAAAATTGGATCAAATGTATCAGGCATATATGCTAATCGATTACAGGACTTCAGCAAATCGATTACCAAGCCACTGAAATGACACTAATCAATTACATGGGTGTGCTAATCGATTACCAAGATCAAGAATTGAATTAAATGCATCAGGTGCTATGGCTAATCGATTACTGTGCAAGATCTAATCGATTACCAGAGTTCTGACTTTAAGCTAATCGATTGGATGGTGAATACTAATCGATTACAACATGAGCTGGACTGAAAAATTTGAAGAGTAATCGATTATAGCTCAAGGCGTAATCGATTACGATAGTGGGAAAACAAATTTTAGTTGGAAACAGCTTATTTTTTCACCATTTCTCAGATACCCACTACATGCAACGGTTAGGAACTCCATTGTGCTCATCTCCAAGCACTATAAATGCAAGACTCCTTCAAGCTACTCAATGCATCAATTACATCCATCAAAGGAAATCAATTCTTGAGTCTTGTGAGTTTTATTCTTGTATAGTTTCATTTTTTTGAAACTTAGAACTTCAACTTGTATATCCTCTCTTGTTGAGAGTTAGAATTTGAGAGAGCTTTCAATTGTACATCTACTCTATTAAGAGAGTCACTTGCTTGTAATCACTACTCCAAACACAAAGGTTTTCACTCTCGATTGAGTGGTCACAAAGGTTGGGGTTCAACCTTTGGGTATTGAGAGTTTGAAAGATTGGGTAGGTTGCCCTTGTGCTAGTGAGGATTGAGTTCTTGAGTGTGGGACACTAGGAAGCTGCAAATTACTCATAGCTTGTAATCTCTAAACTTCAATAGTGGAAATCCTTCAAGTGGGTTGCTTGAAGGCGAGACGTACACCGGGGTTGGTGGAACTCGTTAAATTGGTTTGCAAGCTCTTCTCCCTAACTCTTTTACATTTATATACTATATTGAATTGATTTAAGTTGGTTGATTGGGACTTACATACTTGAGCTTGCCTGAATTAGTTAACCTTGAACATTACACACCAAGTGTTTGATAAATTGCCTTATCCATATTTGCCTCTTGTTTTGAATTATCTTTTGTACTTTACTTGATCTTACTTTCATAATCTCTAAACTTATGATAAAAGAATCAAGTTCAAAGGCATTTCAAGCAAAGTTTTAAAAACTCAATTCACCCCCCTCTTGAGTATTGAGGCCACTTGAATAACAAGTGGTATCAGAGCTTGACTCTTGGTAGATCAAGCTTAACAACTTCAAGAGATAAGATGGCCTCAAGTTCTCAAAACCTTTTTCCTGAGGGTGGTGCCATAAATAGACCTCCCGCTTTCAATGGGGAAGGCTATGCCTTTTGGAAGGAAAGAATGAAAATCTTTATTCAATCTATTGATTTAAGAATTTGGAATGCCATTGAAAATGGTCCTTATACACCCATGCATACTGTTAATGATAAAAATGTTGAAAAACCTATGGAAGAATAGACTGGTGATGAGGAGAAGAAAGTGCAATACGGCTATAAGGCTAGAAATCTCATCACTATGGCATTAGGTCCCGATGAATTTTTTAGAATAATGACTTGTCAATCCGCTAAGGAAATATGGGATACTTTACAAGTAACTCACGAAGGTACTAGTGATGTAAAAGACTCCAAGATCAGTACCTTGACTAGCCAATATGAAAGCTTTAGAATAAATTCAGGGGAAACTATAGTAGAAATACAAAAGAGATTCACTCTTATAATTAATCATCTCATTACTCTTGGTAAAGTTTACACTAACAAAGAACTTGTGCACAAAGTCTTGAAAAGTCTTAGCAGGGAATGGCAACCGCTCGTCACCGCCATCAAATAATCCCCAAGTATCAATGAAATGTCACTTGCCACGCTCTTCGGAAAACTACAAGAACAAGAGCAAGAATTAAGAGTTTTAAAGCAAGCGGAGGAAGAAGAAAAATCCTCCATGAAGAAAGGCTTAGCTCTCAAGGCCACCTCTACACATGAAGAAGAATCATGTAGTGACCTTGACGAAGAAGAAGAATTTGGTTTATTTGTGAAGAGGTTTGGAAAGTTCATGAAAAACAAAAGATTCCAAAAGAACTTCAAACCCCAAGGTAAGAAACCAATCTCTAATGAATCCTCTTCTTCTTCACCAAATTATTTTGAATGTGGAAAAGAAGGGTACTTCAAAGTAGATTGCCCAAATCTAAAGAAAAAGAATAAGGAGAAAAGAGGAAGAAGAAGAGCTTACATCGCTTGGGATGAAAACGATGTAAGTAGCTCCGATAATTCCGAAAACGAAGAAGCGAATCTTTGTTTAATGGCAAATCACCAAGAAGAAGATAATGAGGTAAGTCTTCTTGATTTAGATAAGAATGAATTACTAGATGATTTTCAAGACTTGTATGATAAATTTATCAAGCTTTCTAGTAAATACAAACTGTCAAGAAAAACCATTGACACTCTTGAAAAGGATCTCATAGAAGTTTGTAAAGAAAATAAATGTTTGAAAGATGAATTAGAAAGTGTTCAAGCATGCTCTAAGACCAAACCATGTGAATTTGTAAAGAAGTGTGATATTCTTGAAACCAAGGTTGTAGACTTAAATAGGACACTAGAAAAGTTCACTAATGGTAGAGATAATTTAAATATATTACTTGGAAACCAAAGATGTATGTTTGATAAAACCGGTTTAGGATACAACTCTACCAAGAAAGAAAAACACTATAAAAACTTTTTTGTGCCACCTATGAAATTATCTTCACCTTTTATGAAATGCAATCATTGTGGTTTCAAAGGTCATAGCTCATCAAATTGTAATATTAGAAAATTAGGACCAAAGGTCATGAGAAAGGTGTGGGTTCCCAAAGGAACATTACCACAAGCTAACCTTAAAGGACCCAATATAAAATGGGTACCTACTTCTCTAAACTAATCTTGTTTTGTAGGTATACTTCAAGGCAAGCAACACCCATTGGTATTTGGATAGTAGGTGTTCAAAGCATATGACGGGAGACATAAGCAAGTTCACTTCCTTCACTCCCAAAAGGAAAGGAAGCGTCACCTACGGAGACAACACCAAAGGAAGAATTCTAGGCTTTGGAAACATTGGTAAGAATTCCTCTACTTCTATTAGTGATGTGTTGTATATTGAAGGCCTAAAACACAATTTACTTAGCATAAGTCAATTATGTGACAAAGGATATAGAATTTTATTTGAATCAAATTGTTGTATAATTGGGCATAAGATTAACAAGGAAATCAAGTTTGTAGGTCAAAGAATTGATAATATTTACATGATTGATATGGATAGTTTGTCCTCAAATGATGTGCAATGCTTCATGACTAGAGAGGATGAAACTTGGTTGTGGCATAGAAGAATAGCTCATATACATGTAGACCATTTGAATAAACTTGTTTCTAAAGAATTAGTAATTGGTTTACCAAAGCTTAAATTCGAAAACAAATTTTGTGATGCATTTCAAAAGGGAAAACTAGTAAAGGCATCCTTTCAATCTAAAAACATTGTTTCCACTCAAAAGCCTTTACAACTTTTGCACATGGATCTATTTGGACCTTCCAAAATCAAAAGCTTTGGTGGTAATTACTATGGTCTAGTGATTGTAGATGATTATTCAAGATATACATGGACCCTGTTTCTTGCTCACAAAAATGAAGCATATCATGCATTCAAGAAACTTGCTAAGATTATCCAAAATGAGCAAAATTCAAAAATCACATCCATAAGAACCGATCATGGGGAAGAATTTGAAAACCAATCTTTTGAAAATTTTTATGAAAAACATGGTATCAATCATAATTTCTCAGCTCCTAGAACTCCACAACAAAATGGAGTAGTTGAAAGGAAAAATAGATCTTTAGTAGAACTTGCAAGAACCATGTAAAATGAAAATAACATTGCGAACATTTTTGGGCCGATGCGGTAAATACCGCTTGTCATGTTATGAATAGATGTTTAATGAGGCCTATCCTAAAGAAAACCCCCTATGAACTTTACAAGGGAAGAAAACCCAACATTTCATATTTTTATATCTTTGGATGTAAATGCTTTGTGCTCAATAATGGAAAAGATAATCTTGGAAAGTTTGATGCTAAAGCTGATGAGGCAATCTTCCTAGGATATTCACAATCTAGTAAATCTTATCGAATCCTGAATAAACAAACAGACACCATTGAGGAGTCCATTCATGTCAAATTTGATGAGAATCACCATAACTCCCCGAGAAAGGAAGATGTTGATGATATTGTAGGTACTCTTCAAGATTTAACCTTGAATGACAAGTAAGAAGATAACAAAGACAAAGATGCAACACAACATGAGGAACCACAATAATGGATCACTTTGAAGGACCATCCCTTAGACAAAGTCATAGGTGAAATGACTAAAGGTGTAAGTACTCGAAACGCCATTAGGAATGCATGTAATCATTTAGCCTTTGTATCACAAATAGAACCCAAATGCATTGATAAAGCTATTATTGATGAACATTGGATGTTGGCCATGCAAGAAGAATTGAATCAATTTGAAAGAAATAAAGTTTGGGAACTTGTGCCAAAACCTAATGATCACTAAATAATAGGAACAAAATGGGTGTTTAGGAATAAATTAGATGAAAATGGTATAATTACAAGGAACAAAGCTAGGCTAGTAGCTAAGGGTTACAATCAAGAAGAAGGCATTGATTATGAAGAGACGTATGCTCCCGTAGCTAGGCTAGAAGCCATTAGATTATTATTAGCCTTTGCATGTTGTAAGGACTTTAAATTGTACCAAATGGATGTCAAGAGTGCTTTCTTGAATGGTTATATTCAAGAGGAAGTGTATGTTGATCAACCTCCAGGTTTTGAAAACTACCAATTTCCAAAACATGTTTTCAAACTAAAGAAAGCCTTGTATGGCTTAAAACAAGCTCCAAGAGCTTGGTATGAAAGATTGAGCAAATTTCTTTTAGAAAATAACTTTGAAAGAGGAAAGGTTGACACAACATTATTCATAAAGCACAAAAAGAATGACATACTATTGGTGCAAGTATATGTTGATGATATAATCTTTGGTGCTACTAATGAGTCAATGTGCAAAGAGTTTGCTAAGTTAATGCAAGAAGAATTTGAGATGTCCATGATGGGAGACCTTACTTTCTTCCTTGGACTACAAATCAAGCAAACTAATGAAGGCACATTCATTAGTCAATCAAAGTACTGCAAAGAATTGCTTAGGAAATTCAACATGGACAAGGCAAATAACATTGCCACACCTATGGGTACTTCATGTTATTTGGATAAGGATGAGAAGGGTAAGGATGTTGAACTCACAAAATATAGAGGTATGATTGGATCCTTACTTTACTTAACCGCTAGTAGACCAGATATCATGTTTGCTGTTTGTATGTGTGCAAGATATCAAGCATGCCCAAAAGAATCACACCTTACTGCAGTAAAAAGGATAATGAAATATCTTGTTGGAACTCAAAATGTTGGCTTATGGTACCCCAAAGGGGTTGGATGCACTTTAGTTGGTTATTCTAATTCAGATTTTGCAGGATGTAAACTTGATAGGAAAAACACTAGTGGAACATGTCACTTACTTGGTATCTTGTTTCTTGGCATAGCAAGAAACAAGTAAGTGTTGCACTATCCATAACTGAGGTAGAATATGTTGCAGCTGGTAGTTGTTGTGCTCAAATCCTTTGGATGAGACAACAACTTCTAGATTTTGGTGTTATGTTAGACGACGTGCCTCTCAAATGTGATAACGCAAGTGCTATAAATATTTCAAAGAATCCTGTAATGCATTCAAGAACCAAACATATCGAGATTCGACATCATTTCATTAGAGATCATGTATTAAAGGGTGATTGTGTGCTCGAACATGTTGAAACTTCCAAGCAATTAGCGGATATATTCACCAAACCTCTAACAAAAGATCAATTCATATATATTAGGAGAGAATTAGGAATCCTTGATATAACCAATTGTGTTTGAATAAATACATGATTTTGATAATTCCTTGATTCTGATTATTTTTCATTAAGTTCAAAATGTTCTAAGGAATAACTTAATAGATTTCCAGCCTTCTGGAACAAAATCTGCAAATTCTGGGCGTTTTTAAGCAAAATAATCGATTACAAAGATTGATATAATCGATTAGCAAGCTTCTGGTTCTTAGCTAATCGATTACTCCTTGACATCTAATCAATTACCAAGCTTCTGTTTTCTGCCTAATCGATTACCCCTTGGTCCATAATCGATTACAAAGCCTCTATTTCAGGTCCAAAACCTTTCAACTTTCCTCTAATCGATTACCAGCCTCCCATAATCGATTAGGACGATTCTGTTTCTCAACCTAATTGATTACCCATCTTACCTAATTGATTACCCACTGCACAAAACGATTCAAATTCCTCAGAAACAGTGAACTAATCGATTACCTATGCCTCGTAATCGATTAGCCTTGAGTCTGTGACAGTCAAACGCTATTTTCTGAGGCTGCTCGTTTTCTTCTCACATTAAACCACTTTCTCTCCTTTCTAAACCTACCTTTTCCCTATAATGTCACCCCTCCTCACCTTCCCCACTCATACTACCTCTTCCACTCCCTCAAGCTTCAAAAGCTCTCACTCTCTTCTCATCTTCTTTACCTTTTTCCATCACCATGTCTTCCTTATGCAATGTCAAAAGGGCAAGGTCCTCCATGGCCCAAGCCAACAACCCCTTAGACTTCTCTAGGTTTTTCTCCTCTCCTAGAGACCTTTAAAATTTCATTAAAAACTTTTCTGAGAAGGCCATAATCTCTCCCCTCTTCATCAATGAGGAAACCTTCAACCACCCAAGCTTCACCTTCACCCAAAACCTCCACCACTATAAGCTTTTGCCTTTCCTTACCCTCAAGGAGGAGTTGTACTATCCTGAACTTGTTAGAGTCTTCAATTGCAACCTAAGGTTGGTTGATGGGTTGCTAGAGTCCAAAGTCAAGAACGTGACCATAAGACTCACGAATGCTCAATTTGCGGAAATCTCTCTTCTTCCGCTAAATGATGCTGAGTTTACTGGAGGAGATCCCGAGGATGAATGGGCCTTCAATCCCATTGCTGCGCACCAGTCGCTGTGGAAGGCTAACCGCCCAAGGAGCAACCACAAATTGGTAGGTCACCTTACCATGAACAACCGTATCCTTCACTTTTTCCTGGTGAAAATTTTGCTTCCTCGCGGTGGGAATTATGCGTTGGTAGAGGAGGACGATGTTCTCCTAATGTGGGCAATGCAAAATCAGAAGGACATTAATTGGGTTCAAATGATCAAACTTCATATGCTCCAAGCCAAACATTAACAAAAGCTCCCATATGCAATCTTACTTACCAAACTTTTCAAAGCTGTAGGAGTTGATTTGGATGGTGAGCTATTTGAAAAAGTGCCTCCCAAGGCTTGCATTGGTACTCATCACCTCACAAAATTGGGCATCATTTTTCTACATAGAGCTTGGTACTCAAGGATGGAAGGCTTTCATGCCAACATTCCTTTTGAAGCCCCTGCTGATGAGCCAGTCCCTCCTCCTCCTGCAACACAAGCTACACCAGAAGCCCCCACTAATCCATTCGTATCTCTCTACACTCGCCTTGACCGCCACTTCGACTGCATTGAGAACTCTCTTCAAGAGTTTTCAATGACTGAGCAGCAGCATTTTGAGATGATGCAACAGCGCTATGATGAGCTATCTCACCAAATCTCCGAGCTTTGCTTTTTCAATCCAGATAACTAAATCCGTTTTTCATGTTTTGGTTAATGTGTTTTGTGTTTTTCTCAATCATGCATAAGTTCTTAATTCTGCAACATTTCCATTAATGTACTTTTCCTTTTGAATTGAATAAAGATTTATCTTTCATTATATGCCTGTATTTGCTTTATTATTTTTGATGATTCCAAAGGGGGAGAAGAAGTAATTGTTCATCTAAATTATTGTTCAATCTGATATTGGCTGCTAAAATAAATTACTAAATGATTAAATATCTTTAAAGTGGTTTATTATCTCTAAAAGGCATAGATTCCTTAAGATAGGGGGAGACTTGAATCTATTTAAGAGATAAGAGATAATGAAAAATCTGAAAATCTGTTTAAGAGATAAGAGATAATGCAGAATTCAAAAGATATGGTTTTTGCAGATAGATACTTAATTAGAGATAAACTTATTATTTAAACTAATAACCCTCAAGAGATGAACATGGTTGTCATCATCAAAAAAGGGGAAAAGTGTTTGAATATGATTACAGGTTCAAGGATTTTGATAATGACAAAGGAATTTTGAAGAATATCTTGCAAAAACAAGATTCAGCATCAGACCTGCAAAAACAGCGTAGCTAATCGATTAGAGAGACAGGGCTAATCGATTACAGAGCTTCTGACTTGTAACTAATCGATTAAAGAGACAGGGCTAATCGATTAGAGAGCTTTTGACTTGTAACTAATCGATTACACCAGTATGCTAATCGATTACCAACATCAAAAATTGGATCAAATGTATCAGGCATATATGCTAATCGATTACAGGACTTCAGCCGATCGATTACCAAGCCACTGAAACGACACTAATCGATTACATGGGTGTGCTAATCGATTACCAAGATCAAGAATTGAATTAAATGCATCAGGTGCTATGGCTAATCGATTACTGTGCAAGATCTAATCGATTACCAGAGTTCTGACTTTAAGCTAATCAATTAGATGGTGAATACTAATCGATTACGGCATGAACTGGACTGAAAAATTCAAAGAGTAATCGATTACAGCTCGAGGCGTAATCGATTACGATAGTGGGAAAACACATTTTAGTTGGAAACAGCTCATTTTTTCACCATTTCTCAGATACCCACTACATGCAACGGCTAGGAACTCCATTGTGCTCATCTCTAAGCACTATAAATGCAAGACTCCTTCAAGCTACTCAATGCATCAATTACATCCATCAAAGGAAATCAATTCTTGAGTCTTGTGAGTTTTATTCTTGTATAGTTTCATTTTTCTGAAACTTAGAACTTTAACTTGTATATCCTCTCTTGTTGAGAGTTATAATTTGAGATAGCTTTCAATTGTACATCTACTCTATTAAGAGAGTCACTTGCTTGTAATCACTACTCCAAACACAAAGGTTTTCACTCTAGATTGAGTGGTCACAAAGGTTAGGGTTCAACCTTTGGGTATTGAGAGTTTGAGAGATTGGGTGGGTTGCCCTTGTGCTAGTGAGGATTAAGTTCTTGAGTGTGGGACACTAGGAAGCTGCAAATTGCTCATAGCTTGTAATCTCTAAACTTCAATAGTGGAAATCCTTCAAGTGGGTTGCTTGAAGGCGAGACGTACACCGGGGTTAGTGGAACTCGTTAAATTGGTTTGCAAGCTCTTCTCCCTAACTATTTTACATTTATATACTACATTGAATTGATTTAAGTTGGTTGATTGGGATTTACATACTTGAGCTTGCCTGAATTAGTTAACCTTGAACATTGCATACCAAGTGTTTGATAAATTGCCTTATCCATATTTGCCTATTGTTTTGAATTATCTTTTGTACTTTACTTGATCTTACTTTCATAATCTCTAAACTTGTGATAAAAGAATCAAGTTCAAAGGCATTTCAAGAAAAGTTTTAAAAACTCAATTCACCCTCCCCCTCTTGAGTATTGAGGCCACTTGAATAACAGATTACACCAAGACCCGAATCGCACAAAACCGAATACATACGATTTAATAAGATATAACTGGATCGATAGCTAACTTGCCCATAACGGTATACAAAATAATAAACTTTACAGCGGAAGAAGAATGTGTATACCGGGCATATGCCTAGTCCCATATATGAAGATATGAGGAAAGGCCCAAGCAATTATACAATTTCATAATGTAAGCCTATTAGGCTACAATCGACCATGCACCTGAAGCATAATTATATATCATCAAATGTAAGAAGTTTATACATGAGACATCCATCACCAGATGGCATCAATCTAATCATCACTTACTTACTAAACATATAATCTACGTATCCATCACCAGATAGTATCAATCTAATCATCACTTACATACTAAACTTATTTTCACCATTCACAAATTCAAAGGATTATCTTATACATATCCAAATTCACTAAGTTCCCAATATCATCACATACAATTTATTCAATACATTAAAGTTCACAGTTCATGCCGGCCAAGGCACTTTCATTACCACTATTTACCTTCACCAAATCATCAATTTAAACTTCAACTCATCCCAGGGCAACCTGCATCACAATGCTAAAAAGGAGACCACATGGGAGAGTGAGTTATACATTCAAAATGACGAATTTAATATATATTATGGTCATGTGTGTATGCATATAATCATCATGTGTGCTTTGCTATAAAACCATTAAATCATCATCACATTATTATAATAGGCATACAAACATCATGAATCACAATTCACAACATAAGCAAGCACAAGCACATACACAATTACATTGCCACTTATTATCAAGAGCATTCACAATCATCATCATCATTTTATTAAATCTTTATTCACTTCCTCCTCGCAAGGGGGTTTCTCATCTCTCATGGTCATCCTATCTCAAATGCCATGTACCTATGGCTAATGCATATGTTAACTGTTTAATGCATATGCAATGGATCCATTTCATTTCCTCAGGTGATCACAACCACCATATCATTCATTCACATGGGTTTCCCGCCTCGCAAGGGGTACTCCCTCTAGCAGCCTCGCAAGGTGCTTTCTCATGATCGTAACTACGTTCAATAATTCATAATGGTTTCCCACCTCGCAAGGGGTACTCCCGCCACGTGATCGCAACCACGGGCACCATAGGAACTCGCAAGGCCTTTTTCATTTCAAATACCAAGTGATCGTAACCACTGGCTTATCATCATACAATGGTCCCCGTAGGGCCCTTCACTTTCCACAACCAGGTGATCGCAACCACCGGCTCAATACCATATCATCATCACGTTGGTTTCCCGCCTCGCAAGGGGTACTCCCTTCACAGAATCCCGTAGGATCTTTCATCATTATGATCGCAACCACATAATATCAATGTTATGCCATGCCATGAATGCAAAATGCAATAATGCATATGTCAATCAACCTTGCAAGGATATCTTACCCTCTCATATAAGGATATATTATATATTTAATTTTATCATCATTGGTATACAATTAATCACAAGGCCCCTCAAGGCTCAACATTTACATTCACATCAAACCACGCATGGTAATTAAAGGTATATCAATTATCATAGCACTAATCCACGTATGGAAACCAACTAGGCTTGTTAATAAACACATTTCAAGTTCATAGCATCACATGCTAGCCAACATAATTCAAATTACATATACAAGATTACACTTGTATCAAACACAATGGCATTATAAACATTAATAATAATAATCACCATTAAACCAAGGGTATGTTCAACAATAATATCCCTTTTCATTCAACATCATTAATCATCACTCAATATGGCATCATCCACTTTTAATCATCATTAACATCATATCAAATTCATTGATTTACACAACCCATTGCCATTCAATTGTCCCCTCATTAATTTCTTTATCATGTAAGGCGTGTCATATAACCACAATATTTGCTTCTCATTATCATTTGTTATATCACATCAATGGTGGTGGAAATTCATGTTTTCATAACTTGATTTAGGCGTGCGCACTTTGCTAATATCTTGGGTCAACATCAAATACCACCAAACACACCTCAGTAGTTTACCCCTAATATAATCTCTTGATTTTATATAATAAAAAGGGGTTTTGGATACTAATGAGCTCATGAAAAATTTCAACATCAAGACATGAGGAAAGCTCATTTTTAGTCTTAAAAATAGTGGAACATGTCACAAATATCACCCATTAGTCCCAATTTGATAACCATAAAAGTTGGGTTCAAAACCCTCTTAAACTTGGGTTTTACAATGCAGTGGGTCTAGTATTTTATGCCTAATAAGAGTTAGAAAACTCCAATTGAGGCAATACCAATTTTCACATCTCTGTTACATTATTATCTACAACTTTCATGAAGAAGTCGGAGGCTAACAATATCATTAAGATGCCCAAACAGGCCAAAAACAGCAAGGAAGACAGAGTAGTTAGAAATTTCTAACAGTGGGGAAATCCACTGGCCGTGGGAAATTCCACTGGCCGTGGATCCCACTGTCCAGACCACCCAAAATGGTCATTTTACCATGTTTTGAGGCAGGACGATCCACTGGCCGTGGATCTCACTGCTGTAAGTCTCATTCTGCAGCTTTTTGGCCCTTATATTTTTGTCAACTTTGGGACCCCTTTTCACTAGGCTATTTAACTCCGATTTGCATGAAATTTTATACACAACTTACCTACCCTAATATCAATTATGTGGCAAAGTTTAAAGCCCAAATTTCATCCCAATCAAAATCTAAGTCATAAGGTAGTTTTATACATATTTTAGGCATTTTACATGACATACCAAATTACAATTGGTTATGTTTTGGTCTAAACTCTCTATGGATCTATGTTCACATCTATAAAGGTGACTTGCTCCAACAAGTCTCATCCCTTAATTTATTTCCTAGATCAAAGTATGTACCAAAAGCATTTCAAGTCCTTTTTGGCTAAACCAAGCATGTGAAATTACAAATTAAGCCTCTTTGGCCCTAACCAACCATGCAAACAAGTTTCACATATATATTGTGACTTGTAGGTGACTTCTACATGAACATTTATCCATTAAATGGAAATATGACCTATCCACTTCCATGATTATGCATAAAGATGCACTTTGTGTGCTCTAATATGACTCAAACCACTTATACTTCATTTCATTATGGATCATTCATTACAATGCATCAATTCCCATTAAGGGACCATTACGCATTCATCATCATCTCATTCATACATGTGTAACTCCCAAGATCAATAAATTTTGAAGCATGACATTCATCACATCATCAATTATTTCATCATTCAATATAACTATGGCAAGGCAGCATGAATATTCTTACATACAATAATCATCAATTATATAACTCATGCATTTAGAATGTAAAACTCCTCTCCTACCTCAAGAGAAGAACCGCAATCCAATGCATGCTCCAAATGCTCTGCTACATTGTCTGGAATATCATCTACATCAATACACATATATACACATATCCAATCAATGAGCCAACACAAGGCACCATTTTAATTCTAAGCAATTGTAAACATATCTCAAGGCTTTAATATCAAGTCCTAGACTTAACAAAACACCAATCCATACCATTGTGTTAGGCTTCGAGAATTCCTTTCCCAAAACCAAGATTCTCCAGATCTTAAAGGGCCAACTATACCCAACAACATCAACATCACATCCCATATCCATAATACATCCAATCATTATGTAAATCATCTATTTGCCATCATTGTCACTCAAATTCATTATAAGCCCTCTTAGCTTCACTCAAAGCCATCAACAATTCACAAAATTCAAGTGACACACCTTATGGTCTAAGGGCTTATCAAATCCTCATCTTAACTCATCTATTCATCATCAATGGTTATCCACCACCATCATTGTCATTATCATCATCATAAACAACAATACCCAACCTTAAGCATCACCTACTCATTCTCAACTCAATCCTTCTAAGCACAACATGTATAGTCCCAAATCTTGAGATTAGGATCCCATCAAAACCCAATATCCAACATTTTCTCATATACCTAATTCTAATCTCCCTTATAATACAATATTCCAACATCAATCAACAACCTCAATTACCAAAACTTAAACATTATACCTCAACTCATCAACAACAATAAGAAATGCCCACCATTCCAAACATTATTTCTACACACAAAGTTATCCCTATGACAATAAATCATCAATTCCTCAATTTTTGCCAAAAGCCCCAATTCTTAATTTCTAGGTTTTTATCAAAATCCAATAACCATCATAAACAATCATCATCTTCCACCACCAACCATCACATTTTTGTGTACCCCTCAACACCCACACAAAACACATATTTCTCACACCCCACCTTAGGGTTTTATATAAAAATAGCTTCTACCAATAACCTACATACATAAACCACTCTCCCAACACCTAAAACTTATAACCAAAGGTTCAAGCTCTTGAAAAATGGTAAGAAGCTTACCTCATGAGAAGAAAAGGGGTAGCTCCCAAGAGAAGGAGAGGGCCACACGAAAATGGAAGAGAAGAGGGAGAAGGGTTCCAGCCACAAACTTCTCCTACAAGCTTCCAAGAAATCGAAAATGGTGGGAGGAGATGGGTTCAATGCTTTGCCTAGGTTTTAGAAGAGAAAAGTGAAGAGGAAATGAAGAAGGAGAAGAAGAAGAAGGAATGAAGGAGAAGAAGAAATAAAGTGTGTTTGCCAAGGGAGAAAAGAGGGCCAACGTGAGAAGTGAGAGGAGAATGAGAGATTAAGTTTTTAATTTGGCCCATCATTTAAATTTCCCTCTTTTATAACTTACAGGATCCCTGTTCGGGCTCAATACTAATTCCAAAAATTATTCCGAAGACATATTCGGATTCCCCGTAATATTCTTAACAGCCCTAACCAACGGCATCTCGATCGGAGATACTTGGTCCGACACCCATATTTTAACCGAGTATAATCTTAACTCCTTAAATCTCAATAAATTATAAATATCCATAATAAATCCCAATTTAATTATTTCTAAATTTTTGGGACATAAATCAACTTATATATAATTATTTAATATTTATTCTACATATTTAATCATTTTTATAAAATTCGGGATGTTACAGCTAGCATAAACTTAATGCCTTTGTCAATGGTGAAGAGAATGGGAGACTTGGAAGTGAGACCAACAAGGATGACTCTTCAACTAGCAGATCGATCCATGAAGTTTCCATATGGCGTAGCTAAAGATGTGTTGGTGAGAGTTGACAAATTTGTGTTCCCTGTAGATTTTGTTATCATGGATATTGAAGTGGACATTGAAGTACCTCTCATTTTGGGCAGGCCATTTATGAAAATAGCAAAGGTGATCATTGATGTTGATGATGGAAAACTAAAGGTGAGAGTACACGATGATGAAGTGAATTTTAATGTATTTGATGCAATGAAGTGCCCTACAGAGAAGCAATAATGCTTCAAAATTAATGTTAAAGATATAGCCATTGAAAAATCAAACAAATGGCTCAAGACAGACTCATTGCAGAAGGTGTTGACATGTGCTTTAGAAGAATTAAATGAAGAAGAGAAAGAAGGAGTTGAAGAAATTTTGAAGGAGCTTGAGTGCAAAAAGTTCATCACTAAAAGAGAAAGCCGTTATGAGGGAGCTGCTAGAAAAAGCAGAGACCACGACGCGGAAGGTAGAATTGAAGGTTTTACCATCACACTTGAAATATGTTTTTCTTGATGAGGAAGGACAAAAGCCTGTTATCATTAACAGTCAATTGTTAGAATCTGATGAGAAACAATTAATTCAATTATTGAAGAATAACTCAACCGCAATTGGATGGAGATTAAAAGATTTGAAAGGAATCAGTCCAGCATATTGCTTGCATCGAATTTATATAGAGCAAGAGTTTAAACCAGTTGCTAAACCCCAGAGGCGTTTGAATCCCACCATGAAGGAAGTTGTTAAAGGGGAAGTAATAAAGTTGCTTGAAGTAGGGATGATCTACCCAATCTCAGATAGTTCCTGGGTGAGTCCGGTGTAAGTTGTTCTAAAGAAAAGAGGTATAACTGTCATTAAAAATGATAAGGATGAATTAATCCCCACAAGGACTGTCATTGGGTGGAGAATATGCACCGATTATAGAAAACTCAATACAGCAACTCGGAAGGACCATTTTCCATTACTTTTCATGGACCAAATGCTGGAATGGTTGGCAGGACAAGCATACTATTGCTTTCTTGATGGATACTCAGGCTATAATCAAATAGTGGTTGATCCAGAGGATTAAGAGAAAACAATATTCACATGTCCTTTTGGAATTCTCGCATACATGAAAATGCATTTTGGACTATGTAATTCTCTAGCCACCTTCCAAAGATGCATGTTGGTTATTTTTTTAGATTTGGTGGAAAAATGTATCAAAGTTTTCATGGATGATTTTTCTATTTTTGGATCATCATTTGAGCATTGTTTGGATAACCTGATGTGGTACTAAAGAGGTGTGTAAAAACCAACTTAGTCTTAAATTGGGAGAAATGCCATTTCATGGTAACTAAAGGAGTTGTCTTAGGACATCAAATTTCCAGGAAAGGCATTGAAGTGGACAAAGCCAAGGTGGAGGTCATTGAAAAGCTACCACTACTAGTGAACGTGAAAGGAGTTCAGAGTTTCTTAGGCCATGCAGGATTTTATTGAAGGTTCATCAAGGACTTCTTAAAGATTGCAAGACTTCTGAGTAATCTCTTGAACAATGATACCCTCTTCAATTTTGATGATTCTTGTTTATGTGCATTTGAATCTTTGAAAAATAAATTAATCTTCGCACCTGTGGTATTTGCTCCCGACTAGGAACTGGATTTTGAAATCATGTGTGATGCTATTAGAGCAGTATTAGGACAAAGGAAAGCTAAAATTTTCCATGTCATTCACTATGCCAGCAAAGTTTTAAACTCTGCTCAAATTCACTATGCAACAACTGAGAAAGAATTGTTGGCTATAGTGTCTGGTTTAGAAAAATTTAGATCCTATTTAATTGGTTCTCAAGTTACTATTTTCACTGACCATGCTACTATAAAGTATCTGTTGAATAAGACTGACTCTAAACCCAGATTGATTAGATGGATTCTGCTGTTGTAAGAATTTAATCTAACAATCAAAGACAAAAAGGGTAGTGAAAATTTTATTGCAAATCATTTGTCAAGACTTGTCAACAAAGAAGTCACAGTTAGACAACCTAAGGTGAATGAAGAATTCCCAGATAAGAAGATGTTATTAGTTCAAGAAAGGCCATGGTTTACGGATATGGCAAATTTCAAAGCAGTTGGAGTAATACCAGAAGAATTCACATGGCAACAGAAAAAGAAGTTCTTGAAAGATGCACAACAATTTATTTGGGATGATCCATATTTGTTCAAAATTGGATCAGACAATATTTTACGTAGATGTGTATCTCAAGGTGAAGCAAGAAGTATTCTATGGCATTGTCATAACTCAGCTTATGGAGGCCATTTTAATGGGGAAAGGACAACTACAAAAGTCCTTCAATCTGGATTTTATTGGCCTTCACTATTTAAAGATGCTCATGTTCATGCCCAACATTATGATAGTTGTCAGAGATCAGGGAGTATTTCCAAGAGAAATAAAATGCCCTTAAATGCCATATTGGAAGTTGAAGTTTTCGATTGCTGGGGTATCGATTTTGTTGGACCATTGCCCACTTCATACTCCAATAGTAGACTATGTATCTAAGTGGGTGGAAGCTATTGCTTGTCCAAGGGTAGATGTTAAGACGATGATTAAATTTTTGAAAAAGAACATCTTTTGTAGGTTTGGCACACCAAGGATTCTAATAAGTGATAGAGGATCACATTTCTACAACATTCAACTGCAAAAATGTCTAGCACATTATGGAGTGAGGCATAAAGTGACATCTTCATACCATCCTCAAGAAAATGGACAAGCAGAAGTATCCAATTGAGAGATAAAGAGGATTTTGGAGAAAAGAGTTTCATATAGCAAAAAGGATTGGTCACAAAAGTTGGATAAAGCTTTATGGGCTTATAGAACTACATATAAGTCACAAACTGGACTTTCTCCCTATCAATTGGTTTTTGGCAAAAGCTATCACTTACTAGTGGAGTTAGAGCACAAAGCATATTGGGCTGTGAAGTTCCTTAACTTTGATCCTCAACAACCTGGTGAGAAAAGAAAATCATAAATACATGAGTTGGAAGAATGAAGGCTTGGAGCTTATGAATCTTCTAGAATTTACAAGGAGAAAATGAAGTTTTATCATGACAGAAAGATCCTGAAGAAAAGATTTCATCCTGCTCAATCTATACTTCTCTTTAATTCATGATTAAAACTCTTTCCAGGAAAGTTGAAGTCCAAGTGGTCAGGGCCATTTACAGTCAAAGAAGTCAGACCTTATGGAGCTATTGAGTTGCAAGACCCTCAATCTAAGAGAACTTAGACAATGAATGGCCAAAGGCTTAAGCCATATTTGGGAGGAGAAGTGGAGAAGCTCACTACTCTCATCCATCTACATGATCCATGATTAAAAAATTCAGGCATCTGATAAACAAGCGCTTGTTAGGAGGCAACCCAAGCACTTCTGTTTTTTTACATTTATATATTTCAATTTAGTTATATCTTGTGCGTGTTTAATATTTTTGGTTTTACTTATGTTTAGGAACATTGCAATGACTTAAGAATCAGTAAGATACATCATGTCACGCTCAAGCTTAACTCCATCACTTAAGCGTGAAAGGAAAAATACATGTTCAAAGGCAATCACGCTTAAACGCATTCATTCTAGCTCAAGCATGAGGCCTCTAAGTCTGAATTTCTGCAATTTTCGCTAAAGCGTGTATATTCTAGCTCAAGCGTGAACTTGCATAATTGCTACTGTCTTAAATTCGCTAAGCGCAAGTAAAGTGCTTAAGCGTGACAAGGTAAGGTTGGTTCTGCTCTAATTTCGCTTAAGCTAGAGTAATGCGCTCAAGCATGGAACCATAGTTTTGATTGTCT
This sequence comes from Clitoria ternatea, assembly GCA_037962975.1. Lineage (NCBI taxonomy): Eukaryota > Viridiplantae > Streptophyta > Magnoliopsida > Fabales > Fabaceae > Clitoria > Clitoria ternatea. The sequence goes on from CM075672.1 coordinate 82,902,894, forward strand.
TACTTTCGCTTAAGCGAATAACTCCACGCTTGAGCGAGAAAAGAAAAAAAGTATCAGTGGGTCCTTCCTACGCAAATTGCTTAAGCAAAGTTTCCAAGCCCAAGCAAGCTCCCGAGCGCGCTTAAGCGCAAGTCCCCACGCTTGAGCGAGTAAATCACACAAAAAACTTCATTAAGGCTCAATCCCGATTGCGCTAAGCGTAGGTCCTCATGCTTAAGTAGGGGAATTAAAATTTTACATCAGGACCCTTTCTGCGCTATACGCTTAAGCGTGAATCCTCACGCTTGAGCGAGGAAAGCAATTTTTATATCAGGTAACCACTTTAAAGGACGCGCTCAAGCGCACCATTGAAAGCTTAAGCGAGCATTCTTAGAATTAGTTCTGTTTCAGACATGCTCAAGCGTGATCATCAAGCTTGAGCGAGCAGTTTTAAAACTGCCACGCCTGGTGCCATTTATTACAAAAATTAAGAGCCATTATCACTCAATTGCACAGTTATGAATGTGTAACTCCCACTGTCCCTTTCAAATTCTCTAATCATACCACTTTTCCTACACCTTTACCCGTGTACCATTCATTCAAAATTCCAACTACATCTCTTCTCTTTGTTGCATCTTATACTTTTTCCATTCTACAAACAAGGTAACTCTTATTCATCTTCTTGAAATTCCTGCACGTTACTTACTTTCATTGTAAATTTTCCTGCAAGAATATGTTTGGTTCTTATAGAATTCAACTTCCATTATTCCTCACATGCATGATTATATTTTGATAATATTCATTGTTACTTTGATTCATTGGTTTTCATGAGTGATTGAGAGGAATTTTTGAGAACTTTGATCTTGATTTTTGCTACCGTATACCAACTGTCCAGTGAAAGGTTCTACTACATGTTCACTGTAATGCATGCATACCATGTTCTTTAAATACTTTCTGGAGTGATGCATACTGTTACATTAACTAAGAAGTCTCTGTTCTATATTTACTATAAATTCTAATTTTTAGAGGCTTGACATGTGCTCTTCCATCAGTGTAATAATTTCTTGAGTGATTTCAGATGGCGAGAACAAAATAGGTTGCACCTACTTCCCCCTCCAGCTGGAGGCTCCAGCAGAAGAAACAAAGGAAAAAGACCCCGCACTGAAGATCAAGATGCAGGTCCAAAATTTAGGGACAAAGCCAGAAGCAAGCGCTACGAAGATATCCAAAATTGGCATTCATCCCTGAGAGAAAGGTAGACTTGGCTCTTGGAGACTGTGATCCTTTTCTGTAGGTTATCAGAAAGAGGAATTGGTTGAAAATTATAACATCCCAATTTTTATATAAATATCCAATTAAGGGGAAATAAATGACAATTATTTATGTATGGAAAGATTAATGCCCCAAAAATATAGAAATGAATTAAATTAAGTTTAATATGATTTTTCATAAATTACTAAGCTTCATGAGCTAAAATTTATACCCGGTTAAAATATGGGTGTCGGACCAAGCTAAAATTAAATTAATTTTCTGCTCTTCAATGCTCTTCCAATACCCTTACTTTGTAGGGCAAGGTCATGGGGTGAGGCACTCATGCTAGGAGAAGTTGTGTGAAGAAGGTTCTTTTGGGTAAAGATGCCTTGGCCGATAATATTTTTGAGTATCTATGTGGCTTTGTAAATTCTTTTGAAATATGTAAATGTTAATACTTTTCATGGCCATGAAGCAACTTGAGTAACTTGTGTGAATGATGATAAATGGTTTATTGACAATTGAGATCCTAGAATGAAATTGAACACCATAGAATCATTTGAATTTTGTAAATGACCATTTGTAACCATTGTGATAGAACTGATATCTAAATGGAAGGATAATGCATGGTTGATGAATTCATGACTCTTGTTGAATCACAAATTGGGTGATTTGATGCATGATGATTAAGTTAGATAGGGGTTGGAATGATTGGCTAGGTGTTTGAACCTGATTGTGTTGGAATTTATGAGATTTGCATGCATAATTAAGGAACCAATAGGGTCAAAATTAGATTTTTGAGGTTTGGATTGCATGAGATAGTTTGAATAGCACCAATGCATGATTTGTGACTTGTAAAAACTGGAACGGGTCAATTCCAGTGAGAATAAACCCTTGAGTTGCATGAAAATGTCTCAAAATAGGTAGAACACATTTATGTGCATCAGTGTAACCTTTCAAGCATATATTTTGATTACAATCTTAAGTCTTTCAAATTAATCAGAAGATTGGCATCAGTGTAACCTTTACAACGAGCTCATCTTTTATTTATCAAGATCAAATCCTTAGTCCTTCTCAAGTGTTTAAGGATATTCTTGATTATAGAATGAGAATATTAGTTCTAGAAGAAGCATGTCTTCTATATGTAATATTAGAACTATAATAGTGTAGTTACTGACCCTTTTATAGTCACAAGATTTATCTTCATTCTTTAATGAAGATTCTAGCTTCTAAAAGCTTGCTTTAGTCCATAAATGGAACATTTACAGTTCACATACATTTCTAGATGTTTCAGGCATAAAAGGCCTTTAGTTTGTGTCATATACACATCCTCAAGATGATTTCTATCTTGACATCTATCTATCATATCTCATAATGGTGATATACTGCTACAACAAGCAAGATCTAAATGGTTTTTAAGCTAATTAAATTTTCTCAATCTTGCTTTTAAAGGTACTCTTATTACCATCCATGTTTAGTTTTCCTTTTGAAAACCCACTTGCATCCTATAGGTTTTACCCTTTAGGTGCGTCAACCAAGGCTCATACCTTGTTAATATATATGGAACCCATTTCAAATCCCATGGTCTTATGCCATGTCTTAGAATCTAAACTTGTATTGGCCTCTTCATAATAAGCTTGGTCATTTAGCAATATGCCTCCTTCCTGATTTATAAGATATCCATATCTTTCAGGTTTGGTGATATATCCTATTTGATCTTACGCAAGTCTTGTGCTACCGGAGCTAAGGATGTCACAACACTTTGTGATTTCTACTCCAAGTCCATCCTTGACTTTTGAATGCTTTGTGATACTTGAATTTCTTCAAGTTCTACTATCCTCCCACTGATTCTTTAAGAGATGTACTCTTATTCAAGAATACAACATTCTAAGCAACAAGCCTTTTGTTCTTAGATGGATTCTAGAAATGATAACCCTTAGCTTTCTTTGGGTATCTCACAGAAGACATTTATCCAATTTGGATCTGACCTTGTCAGAGTTGGATGCTCTATAGAAGCATCATAGTTCCAAATTATTAGTAAAGACATACTAGGTTTCTTCCTAGCCCATATCATATATGGTTTCTTTAAGAAAGTCTAAGATAGAACATGGTTAAGTGTGGAAATTTTGTTAACAAAGGAACGTTGAAGGAGTTAGAGATGTTTGATAATAATCAATAATCAAACTATGTCTAACAAGGTTTGACTTTTCCCCGTAGAGATGCTGTTATGGCATTCCATGAGGAATGAGTTAAGAGGTAATCTCTCACTCTATTAGATAGTTATCAAACTTGTAGCTCAAATTATTTGTTATCTTGATCTAATCAAGAGCTTTAATTGTCTTGCCAATTTGGTTTTTCACTTCATTATGAATTCTTTGAACTTTTCAAAGACTTTCTAACTTATGTTACATAAATCCATACTCATTGATTTTTCAATTAGTATGTTGAAGTATTGAAAAACATATCTAGTTATTGTTCCAATAGGCCTATATACATCATCATGTATTAGATAATATATTACTTATCTTTCATTTTTCAATGAATGAGGTCTCAACTATTTCTCCAATAAATAAGATTTATATGTCTCAATTAATTCCAAAATCAAAAGAGTCCATATAACCACATTAATGGTATTTAGAAATGTGTTTCTTATTCATTTGCCTTAGGAGACGATACCATATAAGTAAGGTTCAAAATAACTTATTTTAACCTACTTTGACACTTTGTGTTATAGATGGGTGTTTTGAGATTTAGGATGTGGAATCCATTACTCAATTGTGCATCAACATCCTTTTGAAGAAATAAAGTTATTAAAAAAAATATTTCTTCTCCAACAAGAAACAATATGCACAATTTCTAGTTTACTAACTAGCCTAATAGGTAAAGATCTTATCTTTATTGTAGTAACTTTTGCTCAATTTTACACAGATTTCTCCACCCTTAACAAGTGATCTACTTCCTTGATCTTTCAAAATGTGAGATCTACTACCAGTATCTGATACTAATGTTAGTAAAGTAAAATAACTTGACTTCTATAACATGACTTGTAGTGGAAGTCTTACTTCCCTTTCTTTTGAACTCATTTAAGTTATTTCAATATCTTATTTGGCTAAAACTAGAAATAATTTCCTTTATTGATCACCTTTTAGACTTCCAGACTAACTCGGCCTGAATAGAGTCTGTATATGATCATATCGTATATCTCCCATATATTCATATTGCCTTTTACAACTCAGAGTTTATGCAGACTCCATAGGGTATTCAAGACACAACCATAAATGATATATAAGCCAAGCATGACACACTGCCACTTCCTCTTTATTGAAGATAATTCTCAAGTCTCAATACCTATCTAGGCATTTTTCCAGATAAAGTGTCCTTCCAAAGGATAGATTGCATAAAACAATATTTGGTTTATCATAGTTATTCTAAAACAAATTACATGCAAATCTATCACTTCTATTCAAAACATATTTAAATTTTGGTCATTAAATAAATATGTTGTCTCCCACTATTTTGATTCAAAAAAATACCCTCACTGAATCAGAAAAATATCTTGTTGGAAGATTTTTCTAGTGGGCCAAGATCCATATTTGGCCTAGTGTTGAGTCAGCTTTGGCTGATCACCCAACCCTTGGTTCTTTAGGTAGGAAACATATTTCCAATTGCATCTCATGCAACTCTTGGATGATTGATTGAGTAACTCTTTACCCTTATGAATTTAAGCTCAATTCTTACGCCTCTAAGTTATTTTCAATCCAATTAAAAAACTTAGTTAAGTTTAGGCCCAATAAAAACAATTTGGACATTACAATTATCCCATCGCGCCTTACTAATATAAATGATAACACCTTACTTTGGCAGGCCCACTATTTATTGACATTAGTCTTGATGAGTGTTACTTATTAGAAGGCGTTTAAACTTAATATTAACGCTTCTAGGTTCCTCAATCTGATTAAAGTTACCTAGATAAGTCCAATAACAAATAGTTGGATAATCTAATTATCCATCATCCTTTACTAATATCAATAAAAGCATCCTACTTTGGCAGAACCTATACTTTATTGAAACTAGCATTGATGAATGTTGCTTATTGGAACGCGTTTTAGACTATTCATACCTTTAGGCTATTCCAATGCAATTGAAAAATGTCTATTTGAATAAAACTCAATAAGTTATACTTGGATAATCCAATTATCTAATCATGTCCTACTAAATATAAATAAAGGCACCTAACTATGGCGTGACCTACTCTTTATCTATATCAAGTTAGACATTATCACTTATTGAAAGGTGATCCAGTCTAGATACCAGCCTCCAGACTAAGATGTCATCTTAATTATTCTGGAAGGTCAACGAGTGTCACAGGTCAACATCTGGACTATAAAAATACTGTGCTAGGAGTTCTTCCCCAACCGGTTATCCAAGGTAGCACCTAAAACATCAGACACATGATTCGTTCCTATTCTTCCATTACATATAACCGTTTGCTAGATGCGACGATAGGATAAGTGGTTTCACTACTTATCACGATTGATACCCTGCACAGCGGAAGATGTCTATATCACCCATCAAAAGATGTAAAGTACAGCTACAGGAGTGATATACCAAAAAGGTGGATCTTCCCCTATTCTTGTGTCAGAATTGTACACTGATCGTTACTTATCCTCGATCGTACACTGAGCATCGAACTACTCTGATTGATATGCTACACACGACATCAGAGCCTTCTGGCCCACTTTCACCCAACGATTTATTTTCCATGTTCAACTATAAATAGCATATTCCCATACACATGCAAGGTCATGTTGTTCTTACTCTGATTATACTATTATATTGCTTAAGTGTTCTTTGAGTTCTTATCCACTTTACTAACCTGAGCGTCGGAGAATCTTCATAGCTGACACCACTTTTCGCCCCTGTCAATGCGAAACTCTGGTGTGAAGGATCTCCAGGACAACAAGACCGGTTTCTCTCACTGAGAGGTCAGATTTGTTGGAAATATGCACTAAAAGACTATATAGGACACATCATTTTGAATAAGTTATTTTTTGTTAAATAGTTTAACAACCTTTATTTATCCTTGGAGTAATAGGTCATATGAGAGTTATTCCTAAAATGTCCCTAGTCAAGTATTTACGTGGGGACATGTAAATACATTAAGACTACTGTGTGAGTGTACTGATGATCTGATCTTACAGATCATGGATATAAATGATATCAAGTCTTCACATGGGTACACATTAAGAGTAATGATGTACTGGACAGACCCACCATGAGAACGTTGCATGGATTGTTACATGAATGTCATAAACGATTCTTAATGTGATAATGGTATATGTAGTCCTTTGACCTGAAGTCACTACGATTCCTACATAAGGAGTTTGTTGTTTTAATACAATCAAACGTCTTCTGTAACAAGAGGACTATAAAGGTTGTGGTTAGGTAATGAACAAATTATGCAGAGGGATGTGAGTGACGTAGATGGGATTTGTCTCTCCTATGTGACAGGAGTGATATCTATAGGCCACTTGATGGAGTGAGACTAAGGAAATGCATGACCATGCTAGAAAGAATAAATATTAGATATTTATTTGGATAAAGTCTACTCCGGTATCAAGTAAAATACATTGGACCGTACAAGGATGACGCGACCATGCCTTGGGCCCAATTAGGATATCGTGACAAAAGGAATAAACATATAAAATAATTATCACTTATAGGTTATGTTGATAATAAATAATATTCGGACATGATGATGCATCGCTAGATGCTGCTCTTATTTTATATTAATAATAAAATAGTTTATTATTTATATAACCGAGTATTTTACCTATAGGGTCACACACATAGAGTAAGCTCATCAAAAAATAGCTTTTTATTTTAGTTGGACTAAAATAAAACTATTGGGCCTAATTCATTTAGAATGAGTAAGTAGCCCACTCTTTAGAGAGCAAATTAGGTCAAACCTATGACTATAAATAGAGCATAAGATGCTCATAGGCGGCTAACCAAAAAGAGACACAAAATACGGAAAAGTTACAAAAGCTACACGCCGTCAAACTAGCATTTGGAAGGTGTAGCATTTCTAGTGGGAGTACTCGTGTGGACTCCTAAAGGACGAGACTATGACTGCTTCGATTTGATTTTCTTCAAGAGGTAATCCTAAAACGCAATATTTTTTTGTTTGTCTTATGCTTTGAAACACGGCGCTTTGCAAATCCTATGGGAATCCTTGTATTTCCACTGCTCATGCACTAAGGATTCCCTAACAGTGGTATCAAAGCTTGGTTGCAAAACCGTGTTTTGGGCAAATGTTTGTTTAAAGAATATGTAAAAATAAAAAGAATTTCTTTTACGAAAAGAATTGTAAAGGTTGAATCCTTTTGCAAAGGTTGCATCTTTTATTAGATATGTTGCAAAGGTTGCATTTTTAATAAGATATTATGTAAATGTTGCATTTTTATGAGATATGTTGCAAAGGTTGCACCTTTTGAAAGCTAATATCAATTTATTTTTGTTTTATGTATATTGATTGCTTTTCTCAACATTTTAATTAAAGAACATGTTTTTGGGATGTGCTTTATTATATGAATATGTTGTATGTTGCAATGGTGATTGTTTTATATGTGTTCTAATTATAAGGCATGTTTTATGTTTATTTATTTAAATTGAAATCATGGGTTGTATGCAATGCACGTCTATATGCTTTCTCTTTTCTAATATGAATTGTTCATGTGAGATTGTGTTTAGAAAGTTTAAGAGTTAAACCCTAGCCGTAATGAAAACTAGGATTCAAAAGTTGAAACCTAGCCGTAATGGTATTTTATTTATTTGTAAATGTTACAAATAAAATATTTGATTTTAATATTATATTTTAAATTCGATTTGTAAAAGTTGCAAATCAAATGTTAATTGTTTGTTAAATTTAAAGTTTGTAAGAGTTACAAATTTAAATAATTTATTATTATTAATTTTAATAGGATTTACATCATATGTGATTTTTTAAAATTAATATGATTTGTAGGAGTTACAAATTGATTCATATTTATTAAATTTAATGTGATTTGTAATTTTTACAAATAGAAGATAAGATCTTTATTAAATTTAATAATTTTGAAATCAAATATTTAATCCTTAATAAATTTGATAGGATTTGTAAAAGTTACAAATTAAAGATAAGATCTTTATCAAATTTAATAGGATTCAAAATAAAATATCTTGAACTCTAGAGATAAGGTCTAAAATTTAAACCTTGATCGTTCCTAAAAAATAGGATGATTGTTGAGACTCTAGAGATAAGGTTTAAAAGTTAAACCTTGACTATTCCTATTTTAGGATAATTGTAAGGGTCAAAAGATAAGGTTTAAGAGTTAAACCTTGGCCATTTCAAAATTTAAGATTTCAAATTATTTGAAATCATAACCGAATATTTTGAGCTATTAATGGTCAGTGGGACGTTCTGGCTAAGAAAGACTTGGTACTTAAGCAGTCACTCCAGACCCACCTCTCTTTCCTGGGAACTAACCTGATTACAGTACTAAACTTTTGGGTTGGAACACCCCTTGACCCTATCTGTTGAACGGTCAACAGAGCCGTCAAACTTCTTTGCGTAGTTTTACTTTTATGACCCCGCGTGTTTAATTATGTGTTTCAAAATTTATTTTATTTTGAATATAATTGATTACTCTATTAATTGATTAATTAACACGTCCAACGGTGAATAGTTATGGTCTTAGATTTTTTTATTTAATTTTAAATACAGCCTACGTGTTGTGCCTTTCTCTATTCCTAAAATTTCTTCTCTCAACCCTTCACTTGTATGTAAAATGAGTTTTCTTGATTACATTGTAATCTTGGAAAAGCCAACAAGGTGGAGACTTAGAAGAAACCTAGAGTAGTGACTCTTGATGGATATGACCTTGAAAGGAACAAAGGAGTGGTGACTCTAGGAGGATGGTAGTTTCAAGAAGTAGGACTTCATGAAGTCAAGACACCATAGTTCCTTTAGGTTTATTTTATTTTATTTTATTTTCTAGGAAGACCATAATTATCTCACAATTTTGATTACATGTTTTGGGGTTTTATTTTGCGTTAAAGCGTTTAATGAAAGTCAGTAATGAACAATAAGAAAATTGAAATCCCTCAAGCCGGACAATCATATCTTCCAATAAGTAATAACGTCTAACTTGATATAAATAAAGTGCAGGTCATGTCATAGTTGGGTGCCTTTATTTATGTTTAGTAGGACATGATTGGATAATTAGATTATCCAAGTATAACTTATTAAGTTTTATTCAAATACACATTTTTCAATTGGATTGGAAAAACCTAAAGGTATGAACAGTCTAAAACGCATTGTTATAAAGAACACTCATCAATGCTAGTATCAATAAAGTGTAGGTTCTGCCAAAGCAGGGTGTTATTATTGATATTAGTAAAGAATGATGGATAATTAGATTATCTAACCATTTGTTATTGGACTTATCTAGGTAACTTTAATCAGATTGAAGAACCTAGAAGCGTTAATATTAAGTTTAAATGCCTTCTAATAAGTAACGCTCATCAAGAATAATGTCAATAAATAGTGGGCCTGTCAAAGCAGGGTGCTATCATTTATATTAGTAAGGCGTGATGGGATAATTGTAATATCCAAATTGTTTTTATTAGGCCTAAACTTAACTAAGTTTTTCAATTGGATTGAAAATAACTTAGAGGCGTAAGCATTGAGCTTAAATTCATAAGATGAATAAGGGTAAAGAGTTACCCACTCAATCATCCAAGGGTTGCATGAGATGTAATTGGAAATGTGTTTCCTACCTAAATAACCAAGGGTTGGGCAATCAACCAAAGTTGACTCAACACTAGGCCAAATATGGATCTTGGCCCACTAGAAAAATCTTCCAATAGGATTTTTTATGATTCAGTGAGGGTATTTGTTTTTAAATCAAAATAGTGGGAGACAACATATTTATTTAATGACCAAAATTTAAATATGTTTTAAATAAAAGTGATAAGATTTGCATGTAATTTGTTTTAGAATAACCATGACAAGCCAAATATTATTTTGTTGTAATCTGTCCTTTGGAAGGATACTTTATCTAGAAAAATGCCTAGATAGGTATTGAGACTTGAGAATTATCTTCATTAAAGATGAAGTGGTAGTGTGTCATGTTTGGCTTGTATATCATATATGGTTGGGTCTTGAATATCCTATGGAGTCTCCATAAATTCCGAGTTGTAAAAGGCAATATAAATATATGGAAGATATACGATATGATCATATACAGACTTTATTAAGGCCAAGTTGGTCTGGAAGTCTAAAAAGTGATGAAGAAAGGAAATTGTTTCCATTTTTAGCCAAATAAGACATTGAAATAATTTGTCTAAAGAACTTGAAGGAGTTCAAAGGAAGGGAAGTAAGACTTCCACTACAGGTCATGTTATAGAAGTCAAGTTATTTTACTTCACTAAGATTAGTATCAGATACTAATAGTAGATCTTAAATTTTGAAAGATCAAGTAAGTAGATCACTTGTTAAGGGTAGAGAAATCTATGTAAAATTGAGCAAAAGTTGCTACAATAAAGATAAGATCTTTACCTATTGGGCTAGTTAGTGAACTAGACATTGTGCATATTATTCCTTGCTGGACAAGAAATGTTTTTCTTATTATAAAATAACTTTATTTCTTCAAATAGATGTTGATGCACAATTGAGTAATGGATTCCACATCTTAAATCTTAAAACACCCATCTATAACAACTGTTAAAGTAGGTTAAAATAAGTGATTTTGAACCTTACTTACATGGTATTGTCTCCTAAGGCAAATAAATAAGAAACATATTTCTAAATACCATTAATGTGGTTATATGGACTCTTTTGATTTTGGAATCAATGGAGAGATATAAGTCTTATTTATGGGAGAGATAATTGAGACCTCATTCATTGAAAATATGAGTACTATTATCTAATACATGGCGATGTATGTGGGCCCATTGGAACAATAACTAGATATGTTTTTCAATACTTCAACATACTAATTGAAAAATCAATGAGTATGGATTTATGTAACATAAGTTAGAAAGTCTTTGAAAAGTTCAAAGAATTCATAATGAAGTGAAAAACCAAATTGGCAAGACAATTAAAGCTCTTGATTAGATCAAGATAGCAAATAATTTGAGCTACAAGTTTGATAACTATCTAATAGAGTGAGAGATTACCACTTAACTCATTCCTCATGGAATGCCATAATAGCATCTCTATGGGGAAAGTCAAACCTTGTTAGACATAGTTTGATTATTGATTATTATCAAACATCTCTAACTCCTTCAACATTCCTTTATTAACAAAATTTCCACACTTAACCATGTTCCATCTTAGATTTTCTTAAAGAAACCATATATGATATGGGCTAGGAAGAAAACTAGTATGTCTTTACTAATAATTTGGAACTATGATGCTTCTATAGAGCATCCAACTCTAACAAGGTCAGATCCAAATTGGATAAATGTCTTCTGTGAGATACCCAAAGAAAGCTAAGGTTTATCATTTCTATAATCCATCTGAGAATAAAAGGCTTGTTGCTTAGAATGTTGTATTCTTGAATAAGAGTACATCTCTTAAAGAATCAGTGGGAGGATAGTAGAACTTGAAGAAATTCAAGTATCACAAAGCATTCAAAAGTCAAGGATGGACTTGGAGCAGAAATCACAAAATGTTGTGACATCATTAGCTCCTGTAGTACAAGACTTGCGTAAGATCAAATAGGATATGTAACCAAATCTGAAAGATATGAATATCTTATAAATCAGGAAGGAGGCATATTGCTAATTGATCAAGTTTCTTAGGAAGAGGCCAATGCAAGTTTAGATTCTAAGACATGGCATAAGACCATGGGATTTGAAATGGGCTCCATGTATATTAACAAGGTACGAACCTTTATTGACGCACCTAAAGGGTAAAACCTATAGGATGCAAGTGGGTTTTCAAAAGGAAAACTAAACATGGATGGTAATAAAAGTACCTTTAAAAGAAAGATTGAAAAAAGTCAATTAGCTTAAAAACCATTTAGATCCTGCTTGTGTAGCAGTATACCACCATTATGAGATATGGTAGATAGATGTCAAGAAAGAAATCATCTTAAGGATATGTATGTGACACAACCTAAAGGCCTTTTATGCCTAAAATATCTAGGAAGGTATGTGAACTGTAAATGTTCTATTTATGGACTAAAGCAAGCTTTTAGAAGCTAGAATCTTCATTAAAGAATGAAGATAAATCTTATGACTATAAAAAGTTTAGTAACTGCACAATTATAGTTCTAGTATTACATGTAAAAGACATGTTTCTTCTAGAACTAATAGTATTCTCATAGTCAAGAGTATCCTTAAACACTTAAGAAGGTTTAAGGATTTGATCTTGATAAATAGAAGATGCGCTCGTTGTAAAGGTTACATCGATACCAATCTTTTGATTAATTTGAAAGACTTAAGATTGTAATAAAAATATATGTGTTGTCAAGATGGTTGCGATGTATGCTTGAAAGGTTCAAAGCAAGAAACAATCGTTGGTTCTACTAACAAATCTAAGTATTTTGCTATGTTAAATTACAAAAGAAGTCAATTTACATTTAATCATTCCAAATGTTTTGTACCCTATGAGTTTCCACTGTGATGACAATGGAACCATAAAACAATATAACGAAGTAGATTAATCCAAGCATATACTTAAGTAGTTCCATCTTTGGAAGATGTGAAAATATGCAATGTGCATACCAATAAAATTGTTGGGAACCTATTAGTAAAACCGCTTACGTAGTAAAAGCATGAGGGCACTATAGACGTCATTGGGCATTAACCTTATCGGCTCTAAGTACAAGTGGGAGATTATTGGAAATATGCACTAAAAGCTTATATAGGACGTATCATTTTGAATAAGTCATTTTTTGTTAAATAGTTTAACAACCTTTATTTATCCTTGGAGTAATAGGTCATATGAGAGTTATTCCTAAAATGTCCCTAGTCAAGTATTTACGTGAGGACATGTAAATACATTAAGACTAGTGTGTGAGTGTACTGATGATCTGATCTTACAGATCATGGATATAAATAATATCAAGTCTTTACATGGGTACACATTAAGAGTAATGATGTACTGGACAGACTCACCATGAGAACGTTGCATGGATTGTTACATGAATGTCATAAATGATTCTTAATGTGATAATGGTATATGTAGTCCTTTGACCTGAAGTCACTACGATTCCTACATAAGGAGTTTGTTGTTTTAATACAATCAAACGTCTTCTGTAACAAGAGGACTATAAAGGTTGAGGTTAGGCAATGAACAAATTATACAGAGGGATGTGAGTGATGTAGATGGAATTTGTCTCTCCTATATGATAGGAGTGATATGTATAAGACTAAGGAAATGTATGGCCATGCTAGAAAGAATAAATATTGGATATTTATTCAGATAAAGTCTACTCCGGTATCAAGTAAAATAAATTGGACCATACAAGGATGACGCAACCATGCCTTGGGCCTAATTAGGATATCGTGATAAAAGGAACAAATATATAAAATAACTATCACTTATAGGTTATGTTGATAATAAATAATATTCGAACATAATGATGCATTGCTAGATGCCGCTCTTATTTTATATTAATAGTAAAATAGTTTATTATTAATATAACCGAGTATTTTACCTATAGGGCCACACACATAGAGTAAGCCCATCAGAAAATAGCTTTTTATTTTAGTTGGACTAAATTAAAACTATTGGGCCTAACTTATTTAGAATGTGTAAGGAGCCCCCTCTTTAGAGAGCAAATTAGGTCAAACCTAAGCCTATAAATAGAGCATAAGATGCTCATAGGCGGCTAACCAAAAAGAGACACAAAATATGCAAAAGTTGTAAAAGCTATACGCCGTCAAACTAGCATTTGGAAGGTGTAGCATTTCTGGTGGGAGTACTCGTGTGAACTCCTAAAGGACGAGGCTGTGACTACTTCGATTCGATTTTCTTCAAGAGGTAATCCTAAAACGTAATATTTTTTATGTTTGTCTTATCCTTTGAAACACGACGCTTTGCAAATCCTATGGGAATCCTTGTATTTTTGCTGCTCATGCACTAGGGATTCCCTAACAGGATTATAATATCGGATACCCACTGTACCAGTGTACAAACATTCAAATCACCAACTTTTGTGGCTGGTTCCCACACCGGATCATAGACAACGGTTGAGACCAGTTCATTGGCATGCCCAGTAGGACCCGATAGAGTTATTCCCACTTTTCACAGAAGTTCAAAAGTTATCCATGGAGGAAGATGGACGTGATTTCGTCGATGATCACCCATCAGCATACTAGTAGGAGGCTTGTTTTCGAATCTCCTGGAACCAACTAGAGGAGGATGATACCTGTCGCAACCTCAGATCCTTGAGATGAAGTGATAAGGCAACTTAGAGAGGAGTTGATGGAATTAAGAAAAGAGAAGGGGGTAACAGAGAGCAAAGCAACATCTCAGGCTGAAGAGACTCACCACACATCTGGGAGAGAGAAATCCACCACTCTCCAATATTCAAAGATTCCCACTTATGAGGAGTGGGAACAAACTTAAGACTCTGGAGATAGAGTCAGTGGAAGAAGGAAGGAGCAGGCGGTGGTGACCTCTGGGACATATAGACTTAACGTTCCTTTCTCGAGAAGGCTCATGAGTGTGCTTATCCCTAAGCATCTGCAAACAACTCAACTGCTTTCGAACAGAAAGTATAATGGAGAGATGGATCCCACTAAACATCTTGATGCTTACGTGTACGAGGCTATGCATCTGGGAGCAAATAAAGATGTAATGTGCAGAATGTTCCCAAGAACACTCATAGAGGAGGCCCTCGGTTGGTTCAAGAGTTTACCTTCAAGTTAGATAAACTCTTGGGACGAATTAGAAGCTACGTTCGAGAGCCATTTCATCATTTCTAGAGATATTCCTAGGACTTCTCATACCTTGGCCCAGGTTAGGCGGGGGGAGAATGAAACTCTTAAAGAGTTCTTGAAGCGATTCTATAAGGAGGCAGCCATGGTGCCTAATCTTACTGAGGCCATTTAGCTCTATATTGTTGTCGAAGCTTTGCAACCTGGATCAGCCTTTGCCTATCCCTGGCAAAGAGTCCTCTGGAGATGTTTGAGGAGTTCTGGAGGAAAGCCTCGAAGTACATAGGCATAAAAATGCATCTGGAGACAATAGCAGCTAGACTGAAACCATCAGTGCCATCCCCTCAACCACGAAAAGATAAGGAGAGGGTGAGGTCAGAGAAACATGTCCAGCGAGATGATTTCATGAGCCCTCAACCTCAGCAGCGGGATAGGCGCATAGCCTCTTTCAGTAACTATGCCCCGTTGAACTCTAGGTATTCTCAGATTTTGAGGGAGGTTGGATGGCCCACGCTCAGTGTGTATGGGATAAGGAAGCCTACCCCAATGAAAAGGCCAGGTAATTCCCGAAAATATTGTGCTTTCCATGAACAGGTCAGCCATACCATGGATGAATGTAAGGTATTGAAGAATGCGGTGGAAACCCTCATCAGGGAGGAAAATTGAAATAATACTTATTTAAGGAGAAGTCCTTGGATGAACCAGACCAGATGGAAAAGTGAGGAAGAGATCATGATGACGAGGGCGATAACAGTCGTAATTCGGTCAGGAGATTCTCAGCTGCTGAGAAACAAAAAGGAGTTGTGATCGGATCGGTAAGGGTGCTCAACAGGACGGTATGCCCCAGCAACAAAGGCAAGGCCGACGCGAGGTAATCGATATGATCACTGGAGGGTTCGCTAGCGGAGGAGCGTCAATCACAGCTCATAAAAATCATCACCGAATGATTCTGTCTGTATAAGGGAAGCCTAGAGATAACCGCCCTTTCAGGGACGGCATGGAAGCACCAGTGGTGTCATTTACAGACGATGATTTTGGCCCAACCATCCCAGGAGGCGATGACACAGTGGTCATTATAGCTGTGATAGCTAACAAGGACGTAAAGAGAATCCTCGTTGACCAGGAAAGTTCCTATAATGTTATTTTTTACAATTGCTTTAAAAGAATGGGTTTTAATGATGCAGATTTATAGCCTTACAGCCTTCAACGGAGCAAAGCAGCCCACCAAGGGGTATCTTGACACCCTTGTGTCATTCGAAGGTGAACCTGGAGCAAGAACGGTGAAGTCCAGAATTTTAGTGATCGATGTGGAGTCGTCTTACAATGGTATCATAGGCCGTCCTACTCTGAACGCGATGGAAGCAATTGTGTCCACTCCACACCTCCTTATCAAATTCATTGATAAGGACAACGATGTATCTTCACTCCGAGGTGACCAAGAAATGGCCAGGTACTGCTACAACCTGAGTCTGAATATGGTAAAGCTGGAGACTTTTAATAAGAAGAGAAAGTTGAAGGACGGAGGAACAACGGTTGGGTCTGTCAGTTTGATTGATCTTGATCCCAGAGCGGAGTTGAAGATCGACCCACTCAACCCCTAAAAGCCCACGCCAGATGGAGGTTCTAGGGACGTCATTTTAGGAGATTCCCCGGAGAAGGTCACTCACATCAATGATAATCTCGAGTCGATTATGGAGCAGCATCTGTTAGCACTCCTCCAGAAATTCAAAGACCTTTTTGCATGGACTACTGCAGATATGCCTGGGATGGATCCTAATTTCTGTTGTCACAAGTTATCTGTCTACCCAGAGACGAGGCCGATTGCCCAGAAAAATAGGAGGTTGGGGCCAGAAAAGCAGAGGGCAATGTGTGAACAAACAGAGGAGCTTCTTAAAGCTGGATTTATCAGAGAGATTCATTATTCCTGTTGGCTTTCTAATATGGTGATGGTTCAGAAGGCCAATGGCAAGTGGAGAATGTGTACCAATTATGTAGACCTCAACTGTTGCTGCCCGAAGGACCCATATCCTCTCCCAAATATTGATCGCATGGTGGATGATTCATCTGGTTATCAGTACCTAAGTTTCATGGACGCATATTCAGGGTACAACCAGATTCCGATGTGGGAAGAGGATCAAGAGAAGACTGCTTTCGTCAATGACCGCGGTGTCTTTTGCTACACCGTCATGCCTTTTGGTTTGAAGAACGCTGGAGCCACTTACCAGCATATGATTAACAAAGTGTTCGAAGGTATGCATACCAAGCTGGTGGAGGTATACATTGACGACATCATTGCCAACACCCCAGTTGGGGGTGATCATATTAAAGACTTGCGCTAGGTATTCAACGCTTGAGGCAATATAACATGAGGCTGAACCCATTAAAGTGTACTTTTATTGTCCCAGCGGGGAAGTTTCTGGGTTTCATATTGACTCAGCGGGGCATTGAAGTAAACCCTGGGAAATGCCAAGCAATACTCGGCATGTAGAGTCTGAAGAACTTGAGAGAGGTATAATCTCTAAACAGAAAGGTGGCAGCTTTGGCTCGGTTCATGCCCAAGATGGCGTATAAATCCCTCCCCTTGTATAAGGTATTAAAGAAGTCCAAGAAGTTTGAGTGGGGACAGAAACAAGAATAGGCATTCCAGGAACTCAAGGAGGTGCTATCGAGTCCCCCGATCTTGGTAAAGCCAAACCCCAGTGAGACCCTTATTCTGTATTTGGCTATTTCAGATGAAGCTTTGGGAGTAGCGTTGGTCAAGGAAACCTGAGAGGGGCAGAGGCCAGTATATTTCACCAGCAAGACACTGTAAGGAGCAGAGGGCCAGTATCAGAAGATTGAAAAGGCCGTTCTCGTAGTCATTTGGGCTTCACAGCGGTTGAGGCCGTACTTCCATACGCACCCAATATTGGTGAGAATGGATTTACCACTCCGCTCTGTTCTAAGCAAGCCAGACCACGCGGGGAGGATGATTAAGTGGTCTATCAAACTTTCTGAATTCGAAGTTTCTTATGAACCACGAGGAGCTATCAAAGCCCAAGTCCGAACTAATTTTATCATAGAAATGACGGGGGCAGATCCAGCCACACCTCGTGCTCACTGGAACATTTATGTAGAGGGGTCATCAAATAATAAAGGATGTGAAGCTGGCGTTATTGTGGAGAGTGATGATGGTGTGCACTTGGAGATTTCTCTTCGATTCAATTTCAAAACCTCCAACAACCAGGCTAAATATGAAGCATGTCTTACCGGACTCCGGGCAGCGATCGATATCAGAGCAACAGAAGTAACCTTATGCAATGATTCACAGCTGGTAATTTCGTAGATTCAAGGTGAGTACCAAGTCCGTGAGCCTCAACTTCAGCTATATTTGAATTGCGTGAATGAGTTAAAGGGAAGATTTTCTGTGCTGGAGTTTAAACATGTGCCAAGAGAAGAAAACACTAGGGCGGATATTCTCTCAAGGCTAGCAAGCACGAAGCAGCCTGGTAATACAACTATAGTGGTGCAGAGCACTTTATCATCGCTGAGTATACCTTTTTGACACCGTTGTTAAATACAATATCGTATCGAGCCTTTGATCAGAATTCATGGGTGGTTCTTTATATTCGATACTTCACAGAGGAACAGCTACCCACCGATGACCTAGAGAGAAAGAAGCTGAAAAGAGAGCTACCTTATTTTATAATGGTGGATGGCATACTCATACGGAGGGGATTCTCTGTGCCATACCTCAGGTGCTTGAATGAGAACGAGGTACAAGGCGTGCTGGAAGAAGTGCACGAGGGACAATGTGGACACCACGCTCGAGGAAGAAGTTTAATGAGGAAGGTTCTCAGGGTAGGCTTCTGGTGGCCAACGATGAAGAAAAACTCCATTGAGTTTGTAAAGAAGTGTGATCCGTGTCAAAGATTTGCCAATCTTCATTACACACAGGCCCAAGAACTTTCTTCATCAGCCGTGCCATGGCCTTTTCATCAATAGGGCCTCGATATCCTTGGTCCATTCCCAACAGCTCCTGGTGGAATCAAGTATCTAATAGTTGGGGTGGATTACTTTACCAAGTAGGTCAAAGCAGAGCCTATAGTACACATCACATTAGCTCGGACACAATGGTTCGTATATGAGAACATTATAGCACAGTTTGGAGTGCCAGGACGGATCGTCACAGATAACGGCACTCAGTTTACTGACAAGAAGTTCACAGAGTTGCTTGAAGGGCTGGGGATAGTCCAAATTTTCTCATCTGTTGAACACCCTCAGACGAATAGCCAAGTGGAGGTAGCCAACAGAGAAGTTCTGAAGGGACTTAAGAAGCATCTTGGCGAAGCAAAAGGTGAATGGACTGATCAGCTATGTCACGTTTTGTGGGCATACCGTACTACACCTCATTCTTCTATTAATGAGTCTCCACATCGTCTTACTTACGGGGTCGAGGCAATGATTCCAGTGGAGCTCTAGACCAAATCGACAAGGGTAGAATACTTTTCTGAGGAGAAAAATAATGCCAATTTGGCATCAGAGTTAGATGTTCTTCAGGAACTTCAAGAAGAAGCTTTTGTTATGGATCAGGCGATTAAAGCAAAGGCCACCCTCCGATACAACAAGCGTGTTCAACACAAAGCATTCAACACAGGAGAGCTTGTTTTGAGGAAGGCAAGTATGGGAAATAAGTATGCTCACCAAGGAAAGCTAGCACCGACATGGGAAGGCCCATACAGAGTATCCGAGGTGACTGGCAAAGGATCATACCGCTTAGAAGAGCTCGACTGCATACCGATCTGCAATAAGTGGAACACTCAAAATTTGTGTATTTATTATAGCTAGTTGGTAAGACAACGTGTACTCTTTTTCCCAATGGGTTTTTCTCAAGAAGGTTTTAACGAGGCATGACCCCAGCTATGCTTTCTTTGTAATCCTTATTCAATTTAATAAGAATGCAATTAATGAACATGATGTCTTCACGCTCTCTTTCTATGTCATGATTTATAGCTTTACGCCATCGTACATGAAAGCCTTCAGAACGGATGATCCCAATCACCTATTATGTGATTGGAGATGTGACTCTTCGAGTGGAATAATGGGTTGTAGGATCAAACCTTTTTCAAGGTTGTACCAAACCCCATTCAAAGGCTCGGATTGTAAGATTAAACCGAACTCTGAGTATGGTTAGTAGGTTTGGCCGAACACCGTTGAAGACCTGAGTTGTAGGATTGAACCAAACCTCAGGAAATAGGTTATAGGGTCAAACCTTTTTCATGGTTGTAGCGAACCCCACTTAAAGGATCAAATTATAGGATTAAACCGAACTCCTAGTACAACTAGTAGGTTTGGTTAAACGTTGGTGAAGACTCAACCATCATCCTTATGATTGAGATTGAGATCGTAGAGATCGGATAGAATTTTTCATTCCCAAAGGAGTTAAGGGTAGCACCTTATAATAGATGTTTACATCCCAATATACTCGCACTTGGGTACAGTATTCGTATAAACGATTCTCCGTTCTATAACTTGTCTATTTCAAGCTGGATCCAATTATACAAAATGGTCTAGTGAATGTTGTGAAGGTAAAATCGTAACATATATGCCTAAGTTATGTTATAGCAGTACATTTCTCGTAAATGTCAAATACAAAACTCAAGGAAAATTTCATTTATTCATGAGAAAAATTTACATAAGTTTGAATGAAACTGGAGCTGATCCTAGTACACAGCAGAAACGTATAAAAGAAAAACTAAGGCGTAGATGCCTGAACCTCCGCCATGGGAACCTCCTTCTCTCTGCCCTTTTCCTCCCGCTCTTTGGCCCCTTCACCACCGGGCTCCCCATCTTTTGGAATGGTTTCTTGAGTAGCACTTTCAGGGCCCAGAGTGACTGGTGCAGGCTCCATGCTTTGACCTTCAGGGAGAGGAGGTAATTCATAGAGAGAATCGGAGGGATCTTCATGCGTACCATCACTCTTAACTGCAACCAGCTTTCCTCCGTGAAACTCATAGAACGGATCGACCCCATATAAATTGAGTTTCACATCGGGTTTGCGCTAAAAGACTTGGCGAAGAGCTAGACCAAAGGACTCGAAGGCTACTTTTTTACATATTCCTAGAGCCTTGGTCGCCTTAGCCTTGGAAACAACCAGCCTTTTTCAAAGCTGAGCATTTTCCTCCTCCATCGAGCCAGTAGACTGATAAGTGCTTTATAACACAATAAATTAGATATAGTTTGCTTAGGATTTTAATCATTATGCACTATATTTCCTTTATTTATTGTGATTTTTGCTTTCTTTCCACTATATTCTACTTGGGTATGTTATTTTGCAGAAATTAAGGTAATAAAAGGGTCAATAACAAGAGAAAAACGACCATAAAATGATAAAGAAACAAGAAGAACAAGCCCAAAGTGGAAAGAACTCTCTTTTTATGCTGAATTCCGACTCAGAATGATGAAATCCGAGTAGAATGACTCAAAAATGATCAAATCCGAGTAGGAAGTCTCTGAATGGAGCGTTGCCAAGTGGAATACTTCCCTGGTGGAGGTGAATCCGAGTGGAAGGTTCCCTATCAAAGCCATTCCGAGTGAAAATGGCTGACCTTGAAGGAATATGTCTCGGTAGGAGGTGAATCCGAGTGGAAGCTGTCCGACTGCAACTAATCTGAGTGAAAAAGGGACTGACTTTGAATAAATACCGCCCAAAGCTATTATCTGAGTGAAGGAATGCTAATTGAAGCAAGTCTGATTTGGGGAACAACTGCTTCTTCTGGGAAAAATTGCCTCTGAGTGGAAGACTCCCGAGTGAGTTGATTCTGAATGAAAGAAACTCTGAACTTTAAAGAACAATTGTCAGGGAAAGCCTTTCCAAGTAGTGTCTTATCAATCAAGGAAAGATCCGACCAGGAATGAATCACTTTCGGGCAGATTCTTAAAGTTTCACACTAAGCCCGAGTGAGATGTCTCCAAGGAAGACTTCCGAGTGAGTTGGGGCAGAAAGTTGTATTTTCAAGGAAAGCAAAGCTCGGATGTGAAGAGCTTCTATCGGCCAGATTCCAGACTCTCTCAAAATTCCAAATTCTGAGTGAAAGGCAAAGCCGACTCCCGAGTGAAAACAACTGAATGGGCTGATTGACGGTTGAGGCAATTCCGAGTGAGAAGCAAGTCGGACTTCCGATTGAATGTGTCTGAATGAATTTGTCCGAGTAGATCATTTCAAGGAGTGAAGAAAAGGGTCGACTGAATTACTCCCAAGCAAATTCGAGCAAGGTCTCTCCGAGTGGTTCATTTCCAGAGACATAGCCGAGTGAAACTTTTCAATCGGTTCTGAGTCACTCTTTAATTAGTTCCGAGTGAATCACTTTTCAATCGGTTTCGAATGAATGTTTCAATCGGTTCTAAATGAATGTTTCAATCGGTTCCGAGTCACTCTTTAATCGGTTCCGATTGAATGTTTCAATCAAAATTGCTTTGCTCGTCCAGCTCTCTTCACTGCCACAAACACTGACTCCATCCAACCCCTCAGCTGCAACACCGGCTCCATCCAACCAATACCAACCAAGCTCCTCACAGCAACATCACCGTCCAGTTCCTCTCCACAACGTCCAACAACTCAACACCGTCCAGCAAAGCAACACTGAGCAAAGCTTTCATTCGGTCTTTTGTGTACGAAGAGCACCTTTTCCACTCGGATTATTTCCTATAATTCCACCGATTGCCCATGCTGACTTAGATTTCCACTATCCAAGTGGATCCTTGACTCGTGGGGGGCGGCTGACAACAAGACAAAGGAGAAACCCATTAGCCGTCGTTCCCTATAGCTGTTTAGGTGCAAGCTGTTCCTCCACCACACCATCCAGGCTGTATCCAAGCTGATCTCACTGGGCGGCCAATAAGAAGACAAACGAGAAAGCCCCACTTGCCACCGATTGTTAACGTTTCCCATTTCTATAAATAGGGGGAGGTCTGAAGCCCAAATCATCACTGATCAGCGTCACTTTTAGAATCAGTCCTCTTTCATTTTTTTACTTTAATTCCTTTTCTTTTCTTTCTCTCTTTCGTTCCCTTCTCCTTTCCTTTCTTTCGTTTTCTTTCTTTTTATTTTCTTTCTCTGTCCCGTTTCATTTCTCTTTTATTTTCTTTTTGTTTCTTTTATTTTAAGAGTTGTGAATTGTAAAAGTGAGTATTCCAATTTGTAATTGGTGGAAGAATATTGCAAGAAGGAAATACAGTGGTAAAATTAATCTGAGCTTTTGGAGAAACTCGTAAGTCTTTATTTTTACCATGTCTTGTATGTTTTTTTTTCATCATTTATATGAATTTGAATTATTTCATGACTAACTAAATTAATTATCTTGGGATTAAGGGGGTGTGATAATATTTTATGATAATATTATTTTGACTTTGAATTAAATAAATTTCTGTTTTCCATTTAGTTTAAAAATGCTCAATGCTCTTAGCAATTCCTAACAAGAACCTAAGTGATAAAACTGTATACTTGCGGGTATATTAGTAAGTTTAAGTAATTAATAGAATCGAGAGATTTATTGTTACTGGAAAGTTTTTGAACTAAGCCTAAGGTTTTGAAATACTTTTTGTGACCTCGGTAAAACCGTGAAAGTAATCAAGATCTTTTGGGGAATTTTAAAAAGGGATTTTCACAAAACGATAATGGGACTTTTCTAAGGATTAAGCAGCGCTTTCCATAGGTTAGGTACATTAATAGGATTCCGAGAGGAACATATTAATTAGCTTAAGGAAAATCCGCCTTGGAAAACTTTATTTGATTCTTATTTATGAAAAGTTAAAATTCATTAACATAAAATAGAGTCTTGATCCCCCGAAATTCCAAGATACTCTCAACTCTGATTTTTAAGTGTCAAGTAAATTTTGTTTTTAAATTTATTTTTAATCTGTATTTTATTTTACAAAAACATTAAAAATCAATTGTGTGGATAATTAAATTTCAATATGCTGGTACTTTGAACACAGTCCCTGTGGAGAACGATAATCTTTTATATTATGCGACATAACCCGTGTGCTTGTGGGCCCTGTCACAGACGCACTCCCCTTCTTCAGTTCTTCAATTTGGGCCAGCAACTCCTTCTTCTTGGCCTCCCACTCCCCCACGCTCTTGTTATGACTGGCCTCTGCCGCTGCAAGATCCTTGCTCAGCTTGACAGACTTCTTTTTCTCAAGCTGTAGCTCTTCTTGTAGAAGGGGAAATTGATTTATTTTGTTGTTGGAGTTCAGAGACTTGCCACTCCAAAGACTTGTTCGTCATGTAAAGACGACTTATTTCAGTAACTTGCTTCTGCGCTAACTCTTTAGCCTTCTCCAATTCTGTTTTAACTCCCCTTGCAGTTTCTCTTTGTTTAGTTGCCCAGGCTTTCTTCACAGCGATGTTAGCTTCATGTTTTTCAACTTGTTCCATGTAATCCGTTGTCTCGCCTAGGGAATCCAATAGGCCCGAAAGTTTGTCTAACTGCCAGTGGCCGGCCTTGCAAGCACTTCTTACCTCAGCGGCCTCAAGTGAGGGTCGGAGGCAGTATCTTGGTTTGGGGAGCGTTAGAGGCATGGAGCCTTGATACCAGAGGAAGGGAGAAAGGAAGGACTCCCTCGGAGGTAAGCTGATGATGGGAACTCCATCTTCTGACCTCTCCCCTGAGTTAGTATTGGAAGGAAGAGTAGGAGAAGATTCGACCAGTTTTTTCCCTTTGTCCTTCTTTATACCGGTCTCCTCCAAGGTCCTCTGTTGCTTCTTGGGGGACCCATCAGTGGAAGGCTTCTTCTTATCTGTAGCCTTGACCAAGACTCTCCTCCTCTTCCTCTCAAGGTCAGGTTACTCTTGCTGTGGAGCCTCCTCTTCACCACCCTGTTCTTCGTTCAGAGGCACTTCATCTCCCACAGCGGAGGTCAATGGAATTATTGGAGATTCAGCCTTGAAGGAGTTCTTCTTGGCTTGGATATTATTCTCATCAGAAGAAGAGCCATCATCCGCCAACATAGACTTCAGGGAAATGGGAAATATAATATAAAATGGACATAAAAATAAGAGAACGGATATTTACTAAGATATTCATCCCTGACAGTGGCACTCCCAAGGAGGTGCTTGCAGGAAAATCCCTTAAGGGCCACTGAGCATGACCGCATGGTGCTCAATACCTCCACGGAATATAGGGAAAGTTCACCCTCTTCAGTATAATAAGCACGGCTTTTAGTAGGAAATGCTCGTGCGTCCAACTGGTAGGGAACTTCGAAATCCCCTCTTTATTAAGCTAGAAGACCGACTTATTACTGTACACCTGAATCCGCATGTAGTACTGCTTGAACGAATAACCATCAATCTTCGTAGATTCGGTAAAGGACTTGAAGTTTATTATCCTCGAGTCACATCAGAGCGTAATGAACCCGAGGCCACCCTTCTTATTCGCACGGCGGACCACTTGACAATAGTAAAAGAGTTTTGCCATAATGGGTTTAAAGTTGAAGTGCTCCCCAAGAACTTCTAGAGCACGCACCAAACCACAACCATTTGGATGCAGCTGCGTGGGGGCACAATCCAGGAAGCGGAGGACGGCCATCTAGAACTTCGTTAAGGGGAAACGCACCCCCAGATTCTGAAAGACGAAGTCGTACATATACACTGACCTCTCGTCTAGGACCAGATGGCATACTCTCTTCATCGGCCGGGGTGCGAGAATGAGGAAACGCCCCTTGTATTTTTCCTTGGAGTAGACTTGGAAATACGGCTTCACTGGGCCCCCATCTTCCCTGGCGTGACGTGAGGCTATTTCTTTAAACTCCTCTTCGACCCAGCACTATGGGTGCTCCCTCTTCAGCCTCTCCTAGTTTAGCTGGTGTGCAACAACATTGACACACCCTTCAGCAATATGGAGGATCAATATTTTCCAGACCCCAGAATCTCCATCTTGCCTGATGCGTTCTGAAATGCTTCGGTACTGTGATAAAAGGCAACATCGTTAGAGAGGTACCCTTCCACACTTGATCCACTGTCAGAGTGACTAGTAGCCCTTGAGCTGGAGGAATCCTCAGGGTGGTACCGAACCACTGGCAACCGTGAAGAGGAAGTTCCAACCCTATCTGAGCAATGAGACTCAGCCATAGGAAGATTCATAGGAATCCTCCCACCACGGTGGCCTGAGGGGGCACGAGAACTCTGTCTCCCCCTATTTAAGGTACTAGCGCTATTTTTCCTAGGGCGCATGGTTGTGGTTTAAAGAAACTTAAAGAAATATGAGTTTAAGAGTGAGGGAGGTTACCTAAAAAAGGAGTTAAAGATGGAAAAGGATGAGGACTTCACAAAAATGGTAGCAACAGGTTCTTCAGAATTTCTATAGAGTTTCACTAAGCTTGAAGGCAAATGTGAATTCTGAAACTCGCTAAGTCACTCTTATATAGGTGACAAAAGAATGCAACCGTAGACCAGGGATCGTATTGTATGCCCCAAAACGTAGCTTTTCGAATTTAAACAACCTCGTCGTTTCATAGTCGAAGGCGCAAAATGGTGACGCTTCACAAAAAGTTTCGAGTGAAATAGGACCCAATATCCAAAGTCCAGGTCCAAGATAGCCCTAGCGACAGTTACATATTTGGAGCAATAATGACTCATGTGTTAAAAAGCATTTCTTGTCCAATCATTCAGAAGCAATAATAAGATCTAGCAGTCACTCAAATACCAAGAGTTCCTAGTTCCAAAAACTCTTGGGATTCCCCTCATTGCAAATCTTTGTCCAAATTCGTTGTAGGAACGTTATAAGAGCGGTTCCTTCACTCGTAGAACGGCCCAACAGGTGGAATATTGGTATGGAACGTTTACGTATTTTAACAAGAACTTTTGCATGCAACGCTGGCATCCAGACCTCTTACAGGTAGAATAGCTTATGTGAGCAACTTGACAGTCCCTCACACAAGCTAGGGGATAGATGATCCGGTCTAGATACCGGCCTCCAGACTAAGATGTCATCTTAACTATTCTAGAAGGTCAACCGATGTCACAGGTCAACATCCGGACTATAAAAATACTGTGCTAGGAGTTTTTCCCCCACCGGTTATCCGAGGTAGCACCTAAAACATTGGACACGTGATTCGTTCCCATTCTTCTATTACATATAACCGTTTGCCTAACACGACGATAGGATAAGTGGTTTCACTACTTATCATGATTGATACCCTGCAAAGTGGAAGATGTCTATGTCACCCATCGAAAGGTGTAAAGTACAGCTACAGGAGTGATATACAGAAAAGGTGGATCTTCCCCATTCCTGTATTAGAATTGTACACTGATCATTGACCTACCCTCGATCGTACACTGAGCATCGAACTACTCTGATTGATACGCTACACACGACATCAGAGCCTCCTGGCCCCCTTGCACCTAACGATTCATTTTCCATGTTCAACTATAAATAACATATTCCCATACACATGCAAGGTCACGTTGTTCTTACTCTGATTATACTATTACATTGCTTAAGTGTTCTTTGAGTTCTTATCCACTCTACTAACTTAAGCGTTGGAGAATCTTCACAAGTGACACCACCTTTCGCTCCTATCAACGTGAAACTCTGGTGTGAAGGATCTCCAAGACAACAAGACTGGTTTCTCCCACTGAGGTCGGATTATAATACCAGATACCCACTGTACTGGTGTACAAACATTCAAATCACCAACTTTTGTGGTTGGTTCCCACACTAGATCATAGACCCCAGTTCAGACCAGTTCAAAATGTATGATTGTTGGGCTTGAGGGATTTCAATTTTCTTATTATTCATTACCAATTTTCATTAAACGCTTTAATGCAAAATAAAACCCCAAAACATGCAATAGAAAAATGTGAGATGGTTATGGTCTTCCTAGAAAGTAAAATAAAATAAAATAAACCTAAAGGAACTATGGTGTCTTGACTTCATGAAGTCCTACTTCTTGAAACCACCATCCTCTTGGAGTCACCGCTTCTTTGTTCCTTTCAAGGTCATAGATAAAGGCACAACACGCAAGCTGTATTTAAAATTAAATAAAAAAATATAAGACCATAACCATTCACCGCTGGACGTGTTAATTAATCAATTAATAAAGTGATTAATTTTATTTAAAATAAAGTTAATTTTAAAACACATAATTAAACATGCGGGGTCATGAAAAGAAAACTACGTAAAGAAGTTTGGCGGTTCTGTTGACCGTTCAACGGATAGGGTCAAGGGGAGACTACCCTTTATAGGGTGCCGAGTGGCGTTCCAACCCAAAAATTTAGTACTGTAATCAAGTTAGTTCCCAGGAAAGAGAGGTGGGTCTGGTGTGACCGCTTAAGTACCAAGTCTTTCCTAGCCAGAACGTCCCATTGACCATTAACAGCTCAAAATATTCGGTTATGATTTCAAACAATTTGAAATCCTAAATTTTGTAACGGTCAAGGTTTAACTTTTAAACCTTATCTTTTGACCCCAACAACTATCTTAAAATAAGAATAGTCAAGGTTTAACTTTTAAACCTTATCTCTAGAGTCTCAACAATCATCCTACTTTTAGGAATAATCAAGGTTTAAATTTTAAACCTTATCTCTAGAGTTCAAGATATTTTATTTTGAATCCTATTAAATTTGATAAAGATGTTATCTTTAATTTGCAACTTTTGCAAATCCTATCAATTTTATTAAGGATTAAATATTTGATTTTAAAATTATTAAATTTAATAAAGATCTTATCTCCTATTTGTAACAATTACAAATCATATTAACTTTAGTAAATATAAATCAATTTGTAACTCCTACAAATCACATTAATTTTAAAAATATCACATACGATGCAAATCCTTTTAAAATTAATAAGAATAAATTATTTAAATTTGTAACTCTTACAAACTTTAAATTTAACAAACATTTAAAATTTGATTTGGAACTTTTACAAATCGAGTTTAAAATATAATATTAAAATCAAATATTTTATTTGTAACATTTACAAATAAATAAAATACCATGATGGCTAGGTTTCAACTTTTGAATCCTAGTTTTCATTACGGCTAGGGTTTAACTCTTAAACTTTCTAAACACAATCTCACATGAACAATTCATATTAGAAAGAGAAAGCATATAGACATGCATTGCATACAACCTTTGATTTCAATTTAATTAAACAAACATAAAATATGCCTTATAATTAGAACATATATAAAACAATTACCATTGCAACATACAACATGTTCATATAATAAAACACATCCCAAAAACATGTTCTTTAATTAAAATGTTGAGAAAAGCAATCAATATACACAAAACAAAAATAAATTGATACTAGCTTTCAAAAGGTGCAACCTTTGTAACATATCTCATAAAAATGCAACCTTTACATAATATCTCATTAAAAATGTAACCTTTGCAACATATCTCATAAAAATGCAACCTTTACATAATATCTCATTAAAAATGCAACTTTGCAACATATCTAATAAAAGATGCAACCTTTGCAAAAGGATTCAAGCTTTACAATTCTTTTCGTAAAAGAAATTTTTTTTACATGTTCTTTAAACAAACATTTGCCCAAAACACGGTTTTGCAATCAAGCTCTAATACCACTATTAGGGAATCCTTAGTGCATGAGCAGCAAAAATACAAGGATTCCCATAGGATTTACAAAGCGTTGTGTTTCAAAGCATAAGACAAACACAAAAAAATATTGTGTTTTAGGATTACCTCTTGAAGATTATCGAAGCAGTGGTAGCCTCGTCCTTTAGGAGTCCACACGAGTACTCCCACCAGAAACGCTACACCTTCCAAATGCTAGTTTGACAGCGTGTAGCTTTTGTAACTTTTGCGTATTTTGAGTCTCTTTTGGGTTAACCGCCTATGAGCATCTTATGCTCTACTTATAGGCTCAGGTTTGACCTAATTTGTTCTCTCTAAATAATGGGTTCCTTACTCATTCTAAATGGGTTAGGCCCAATAGCTTTATTTAGTCCAACTAAAATAAAAGTTATTTTCTGATGGGCATACTATATGTGTGTGACCCTATAGGTAAAATACTCAGTTATATTAATAATAAACTATTTTATTATTAATATAAAATAAGAGCGGCATCTAGCAATGCATCATTATGTCTGAATATTATTTAATATCAACATAACCTATAAGTAATAATTATTTTATATATTGTTCCTTTTGTCATGATATCCTAATTGGGCCCAAGGCATGGTCGTGTCATCCTTGTACGGCCTAATTTATTTTACTTGATACCAGAGTAGACTTTATCTGAATAAATATCCAATATTTATTCTTTCTAGCATGGCCATGCATTTCCTTAGTCTCACTCCATCAATTGGTCTATAGATATCACTCCTATCACATAAGAGAGACAAATGCCATCTACATCACTCACATCCCTCTGTATAATTTGTTCATTGCCTAATCACGACCCTTATAGTCCTTTTGTTACAAAAGACGTTTGATTGTATTAAAACAACAAACTCCTTATGTAGGAACCGTAGTGACTTTATGTCGAAGGACTACATATACCATTATCACATTGAGAATCGTTTATGACAATCATGTAACAATCCATGCAACGTTCTCATGATGGGTCTGTCCAGAACATCATTACTCTTAATGTGTACCCGTGTGAAGACTTGATATCATCTATATCCATGATCTGTGAGATTAGATTATCAGTACACTCACACATTAGTCTTAATGTATTTATATGTCCCCACATAAATACTTGACTAGAGATATTTTAGGAATAACTCTCATATGACCTATTACTCCAAGGATAAATAAAGGCTATTAAACTATTTAACAAAAAATTCCTTATACAAAATAATGCGTCCTATATAGGCTCTTAGTGCATATTTCCAACATTTATTCCTTGTGAAAGGTGATAATGGTATGTGGCATATGAAGGGCCGAGTATATGTACCTTTATTTGGTGATTAAAGGAGCACTGTGCTTGAAGAGGCTTACAAAAGCATTTTTAGTATCCACCCTTGTGCGACCAAGATGTACCAAGATGTAAAGAAGAACTTCTGGTGGCCCAGAATGAAATGTGACATTGCCAGTTTGATGGCTTCGTGCCTTATTTATCAGAAGGTGAAGGTGGAGCATCAGAGACCTTCTGGTACCTTGAGACCACTTAATATCCCTGTTTGGAAGTGGGATGTTATTGCTATGGACTTTGTGTCCGGTTTGCTAAGAACAAGATCCAATTGTGATGGAATTTGGGTAATTATGGATCGGTTGACTAAAAGTGCACATTTTCTACCGATTAGCATGAAAGGTTCTTTGCAGAATTTGGCAGAATTATACATTTGGGAGATTGTGAGGTTGCACGATGTTCCATCTAGTATTGTATCTGATCGTGACCCCCGATTTATTTCTTGATTTTAGGGAAGCTTGAATGAGGCGATGGGTTCTAAATTGAAGCTAAGCTCGGTGTATCATCAACAGATGGATGGGAAATCTGAGAGGACTATTCAGAGTCTTGAGGACTTGTTAAGTGCTTATGTTTTGGACCACGGTGGTTTATGGGAGAAATACTTACCTCTGATTGAATTTACTTATAATAATAGTTTTCATTCTAGTATTGGTATGGCACCGTATGAGGCATTGTATGGGAGGGAGTGTCAAACTCCTTTATGTTGGCTTGAAGTTGGTGAGAGTCTGGCCTTAGGGCCTAAGATTATTGAGGAAACCACTAAACAAATTAAGATGATCCAAAAGAAGATGAAAATCACTCAAGACCGACAGAAGAGCTATTATGACAAGACAAGGAATCCACTTGAGTTTCAAGGTGGCAATCATGTGTTTTTACGAGTTTAGCGTGATAAGGGTATTGGAAGAGCTTTGAATAGCAAAAAATTAAGCCCTAAGTTCGTTGGACCTTATGAGATTTTAGAGCGAATCGGTGATGTCTCTTATCAGATTGCACTCCCTCCACATCTTACAAACCTGCATAATGTGTTCCATGTGTCGCAGTTGAGGAAGTATATTCATGATCCCTTGCATGTGATCCTATTGATGATGTTGATGTGCAGGATGACTTGTCCATTTCTCCTGTTTCTATTCATATTGTCGAATACTCCGTGAAAAGACTGTGGAAGAAATTGGTTCCTTTGGTGAAGGTGGCATGGAAACATGGAAATGTGGAGACGCTCACGTGGGAACGTGAATGTGATATTTGGGAACAGTACCCTCACATATTTGAATCTGGTACGTTAAATTTCGAGGATGAAATTTCTTTTAGGTGGGGTAGATTATAACATCCCAATTTTTATATAAATATCCAATTGAGGGGAAATAAATGACAACTATTTATGTATGGAAAGATTAATGCCCCAAAAAATAGAAAAAAATTAAATTAAGTTTAATATGATTTTTCATAAACTACTAAGCTTCATGAGCTAAAATTTCCACCCGATTAAAATATGGGTGTCGGAACAAGTATCTCTGATTGAGATGTCGTTGGCCAGGGCTGTAGAAAATATTGTTGAGAATCTGAAAATGTATTCGGAATAATTTTTAGATAAAGTATTGAGCCCAAACAGAGATCCTGTTTATCTTAAAATGGAGAAACTTTAAGTGAAGGAGCAAAATGTTAAAATTAAAACCCTTTCCCCCTCTCTAATTTCATGTTGCCTTCTCCTCTTTGGAAAACACACTTGGCTCTCTCTCTTTTCTCATTCCTACTCATCTTCTTCATCTTTTCTTTTTCCAAGAACCCTAAGTGGTAATGGTGCCCTTCCCTTCTCCATTTTTGTTCTTCAAGGTGCATGGAGGAGACCATGGAAGCTTGAAATTCCTTCCTCTCTTCTCCTATTTTCGTATTCTCTCTCACTCCTTTGGTACCCATTCTCTTTTCTTGGTTGGAGGTAAACTCTTCATCATTTTTATGGTGCTAAAGCCCTAGGTTATGTGTTATAATGGCTGGGAGAGTGCTTAAATGTATATGGATGTTGAAGTAATCCATTAGATGCATAAACCCTAAGGAGAAGAGAAATAAATGTGAGTTTTTATGGGCATAGAAAGGGGTACACAAAAATGGTGTTGGAAGAGGATGGATATTGAGGTGTATTTATGATATGGTTAGATTATGGTGAATCCCTAACCTTTGATTTTTGGGGGAAATGCGAAATATGAATAAGATTAACATTAATAATGAGTAGAATATCATTAATGATAAGAGACTGCTATAGATGATGATTTATGATGGTGGTTGGAAGCAATAAATGAAAACCCACCCAAGGTGTTGGTGAGAAATTAATGTGTGTGGGTAACCTAGTTAATGGGGTTATTGTTTTAATTATAACGAGTTTTAATTTAAGGGAAGGAATTCCCGAAACCTAGTGAGGTGAATCAATGAAGCCTATAAATAATTTCTACATGATGAGAATCATGTGTGTGTATATATATATATATATATATATTGATATTGATGCTTGAGTGAATGATTGATGTGGCCCTACGATTGATTGATGTAGGATTTAATAACACTTGTGAGGTGGGATCATCAAACCCCAAAGTGTACTTCTCTTGAGGTAGGAGAGGGGTGTATTTTCTAAATGTATGATGCCTTGCATGATGACAATGTATGTATTGAACCGATTCAGATTGAAAGGGAATCGATTCACCAACCTCTGACTTAATTAGACTTGCAAAACCATACGCATGAATCATTTCACTTACATGAGGAATCAATTCAAAACCCTGATACATGTCATTTCTGATTTCTAGTAACGTATGAATCGATTCATAGGATGCTTGAATCGATTTATGGTCCTGTTGTTGCATATTTTCATCATTTTTAAAGGGCTTTTGGTGTTCTTGAGTCATGGTACTCCCTTATAACCAAATGTACACCATATCTACTTGTTCTACCCATTGATTCATGCATCCTTGTTACTTTTCTTTGAATCAATCCATGTACATGAATTATTTTACGCATTCCGTTATTCATTAAACCACATACCTTCTCATATCTTCATATATGAGTTAGGTCTTCGTATAGATCTGGGGTTAGTCATTTAAAATATAATCATGATGTTCTTTATCCACTGTTCATGTTTTAAAACTACAAAAAATTTACCCTCACTTTTGTCATTTAAATAAATAATATTAATAACTTATTTTCCAGATTAAGGGCGCCACAAAAATCTGCTACCCAAGAGACAAATATGACCCAAAAATTATGAGAGAATTTTATGCCAATGCATGGCCCAAGGAAGGTGCAAGAGACAAAAAGACCTATGTTAGATGGACTTAGCTTTCCTATGGCAGGAATGAAATCAACAATTATCTAGGCAACATCATGGAATTAGAGGAAGGAGAATCCTATGAATATGCTACCATGAAACAGAGAAGTGAGTTCATTGAGACTCATGACATTGATGCTACTATTTGTATTCAAGGACATCACTTTCAGACTGGCCAGGGAGATAATCCATTACATATCCTAAGAAAGGATATGACTACTATTTCCCAAGTGTGGACATCATTTTTACTCGTAAATATGGCTCCTAATGCACATGTCTCTGATCTAATTTATGCCAAATGCTATTTACTGTATTGTATTTTACAGGATGATATTACAATAAATTTGGCTCAGATCATTTCAGATAAAATTCATAAATTTATGACAACTGACCAAAAGATTTCATAGGGAGGACAAAAGGTAAAATGGAGTGTAGGATTTCCTGCATTCATCACTGACTTTTGTGCAATAAATGAGGTTGATGTTCAAGACATTAAACCCATCAGGCCACCAATTGATAGGCGCTTCATAGATTACTACTGCACCCCTGCACCAACTGCACCATAAAATGCACCACCTCCACCAGCACCAGCATCAGTAGCATCTTTAAACTTAGAGACGGAAATGATTCTTTATGCCATTTACCATCTCAACCTGCAGTAAAATCACATCCTGGCACAACAGAGTGCCAATCATAGAGGCCTTGTGCACCTTCACCATGGTTTATATCATAGCATCCCAGTGGGCCACTTCAACCCTTGGATGGATCCTGCTCAGTTCTCAGCTCACATTGCTTGGCTTAGGGATAGGCCTATTCTTCCAGGAACGGGTGGACCTGCCGAAGCTGGACAATCATCACAGCCACCTCCAACCAGGGAGTATGCACCAGAGCCTGATCTAGAACAGGATGCAGATGAAGATGATGAACAGGATGATGAGTGAGGGATAAGTCATTGCCATTTCCAAACTAACATTTTATGATTTCCAGATTCGGTTTTCTTGAGTCTCTAATACTTTTATCTTGCTGCATTTCTTTTGGGTATTTAGTTTGAAAATTTCTCGATAAATTTTCTCATGCCTTATGATTCATTGTGTTTGATTGTTTGGATCTGATGATATGCTTGAAGTTGAACTGTTTTGAATGCTTAATTAAGAACTAACTTTAAGCAAGAAAAGTAAAATGCATGTAAAGATTCATTAGGTATAGCAACAAATTTTAAGACAGTAAAATTATTTTTAAGAAGGGCAAATGTGGCTGAAGTTAGATCCAGGAAACTGGAATA
This sequence comes from Clitoria ternatea, assembly GCA_037962975.1. Taxonomy (NCBI): domain Eukaryota; kingdom Viridiplantae; phylum Streptophyta; class Magnoliopsida; order Fabales; family Fabaceae; genus Clitoria; species Clitoria ternatea. The sequence goes on from CM075672.1 coordinate 82,938,580, forward strand.
AGTGTGCTTTTGAAAATCTTTGCATATGCTTGAACCTCTTACTGTTTGAATCTTAGAGTCTGGCCTTATAACCATGTGAGTAAGTGATCAATTAAACACTGAGAGTCTCATTAGTAATTGTTTTATTGCCTATATTTCTAGTTAACCTTTATCTAAGGAGTTAAGTAGGGAGATGATTAAGGCATTTTTGTAAAACAAATTAAGCCAGAGCCAAAAAGCTACCTATAATAAAAGTAAATGACCTATTCTTTTGTAACCCATTGAGCCAAATTTTTTTTCATACATCACCTTAACCTAAGCATGAAGAATTAATTCCTACCTTAATAACATGCTTGAGGAAAAAGCGCATAAAATACTTCTTTTATACTAATGAAGATGATGCAAGGAATGGAGGCTGAAAAAGAAATTTTAAATTAAAAAGAAAAGAAAGTAGTTCTCCTTGCATAACTCAAAATAAACCATTAAAAGAAAAGGAGAACTGCTAAAATAGAAAAAGTGAATGAAGAATTATCTGGTGTTGAAGTTAAGGAAGCAAGATCACAAATTATGGAAGTCATTAATGATTATGCTCTTCCCTTTTTGCATGCAATTTGAACTCCCAGAAAAACCAAGAATTATTGTGAGCCCAGCCTAATTACAACCTTACTAAATACCTTTTGATCTTTATTGCTCTTTTGATTTTGGTTTGACTGGAAATGACTGGCAATGTTAACTAGGCAATTCTGATGATGAATATGTGAAACATAAACCAAGTGAGAGATAAAGAAAACTCCTTATTCTTATAGTATTAGGTTACTTGCTATATGGAAAATTCAATTGTGCATTGCATTTTAAATGAATGGATATTAAGGAAGCCACATGTCTAAAAGGATTGAAATTTAAATACTGTCTTTAACTTTGTTTGCAACTAGAATCTGAACATCATGACTGCTTTCTTGTTTAGGATCCCATTCATTTTGCTAGAGGACAAGAAAAAATCTAGGTTGGGAGAGTCTGATAAGTGCTGATCCAGCATTGATTTCATGTTTTCATTTGAACTAATTTTGTAAAGATTTGAATTAAATTGATTAATAAATGGAAAAGTTGAGCATGAACCTTAAAAATGTATGAATATGTTGAAGATAGGATAATTTTTGTTAAAACTCTTGAAAAGTTACAGGAAATTCTAAGTCAAAGAAGAAAGTCAACAAGCTGAAGGAGGCAACGCCATACACCTCGCTTAAGCGAAGAATTCACTCGCTTAAGCGTGGTCGGGCTAGAACCTGACCATGTGAAGCCATCACCCTTAAGCGTAAACAAAGCAAGCTTGAGCGTGTGCAAGGAAAGCTTGAGCGTGATTGAAACAAGCTTAAGCGTGAAGAATGAAACCTAAACGTGAGTTGATTGAGCTTGAGCATGAAAGGTAAAGCTTGAACATGAATCATAAGCTCAAGTGAAAACAAGTCAGCAGCATCAGATTCTTCCTACGCTTGAGCTTGACAGGGGGTGCTTGGGCATGGCACATCAGAGACTTGAGCTTGAGCCTTGTGCTCAAGCGTATTGAAGAAAACAAGCATCAGGTCCCCTCTACGCTTGAGCGTGGCCACAGGAAGCTTAAGCGCAGACACGCTCAAGCGAGAATAGCCTTCGCTTGAGCGTCATTGAAGAAGAATGGGCCACTTAATTAATTATTGACGAATGGTGCGATCCCAGTGCTTCCACCTATGTATGTTTCTGACTAATCCTACATGGGCTATCACCTAGTGGGGTTTCGCTTAAGCGAATGAAAAAGGAGCTTAAGCGAGGATCTTATTTAAAAGGAGAAAAAAAGAGAACAGAGGGACATCCTACAACATCAGAGTTTTATTTTTTCTTCACCCATAACATTGTTTGTTATTCTTTCCTCATTTCCTTCGGAAATTGATTAGTGAACATGAAAGTCATGAGTAGCTAATCCATTCATTGGGATTAGTTGTAGTCGACTCAAACCCAACATAGTGTTGCTGTAAGTTTACATGTATGGTAATGAGAATTGATGGTTTTTGTGTTTCATTCTATGCTTAATGCCTAAGAATACTTGATCACTATTTTCTTGACTTTGGTTTTCTTAAGTGTATTGGAAAATAACTTTTGAAAATAGATCTGAAACAAATACTTGTTATAGTAGCTGCTAGGGATGACATCTAATGTAACAAACGTCTAAACAATCGAGCATTAATGCTGGAGTGATTTCAAAGTGATTGAGGGATCAACAGTTTGGGATCACTCTTATGAATTTTGTAGTCGAGGGATCGATGCAAATGTTTTTGATTGTGACGTAAAAATTATCATTTCAAGTTCCATACATGCAAATTTACACAACTTATAAAAGGTGAGATAGATGAAACCAATCCTGGCTTTACACATTTGAATTTTATTAAAACTTAACATTGTTTACTCTTTCTGTTATCAAGATTTATTATTTTCAGTTGATTATTTTAACCACCATTATTTGCAAAAATCAAAACTCTTTGTCAAATCAATTCATAGATCTAGATTTTCAAGTTAATCACCCCTCAGTAGAACGACATCTTTCTATTACTATAACTTTCGTGTTTAAACTTGGCACGAACATTTCACTACCATCATATTATACAAACTTGATTTTTTTATAAACCCCAACATACCAAACTATTCTCACCACTAACTTAATAGCTTTATCAACTATCCTCGTGAGTGTAATAATCAATGCTCACGTGTTTTTCGCAATAACTACTCATCATTGGTGTCGGCTTAAGATCTGGGAGTTATAAACCTTAAATGCGAGGGGTTATAAAATTCAAAAAGTTTTTAAGTTTTGCACACAAAAGCAAGATAGTGTCTGAAGCCAGTATCCATAACTACAAAAGGAGGACTCCAGAGAGAAATTGTCAGAGCCGGTATCCACACTCGTAAGAGCGAGTCTGACAACGCTGTATAGCTTATATGAGCAACTTACTCAGTCCCTCAAACAAGATAGGGGAAAATGATCTGGTCTTGATACCAACACAAGGACATGAGGATAATTTCATCCGCCCTCACACTCACTACCGGTATCGTAGGTAATCCTCCAGACTGTAAATCCATATCAGACGTCCTTTTATACCGGTATGTCTAGGTCAGCGTCTCACACACCGAAATTTCCATGTCACCTGACAAAAAGTACAGGGTACAGGTACTGGGTGAACCTTCGTAAGAGACACAGAGCCGCCCGCGTCGTGTGTTAGAATCGTATATTGCACAGTGTACTATTGGTCCCCTAACCTTAGAGACTCTTCATTCTCCATGCATGTATATAAATACCAATGATTTCACTACTCTGGTACGTTAGACTCATTCTGAACTTACGCTTGAGAAATCTTGCTTTCTATTGTTGGTTGTTGACTTGAGTGTCGGAGAATCTTCGTAGGTGACACCACCTTTCGCCCCTCACCAACGCGAAAGCCCGGTGTGAAGGATCTCCAGGACTTCAAGACCTTTATTCTCCCACTGATATAAAGGACATAATACCGGATACCCACTGTACCGGTGTATAAACCCTTCTCAATAGTTGACATTTGTAGCTGGTTCCATACCAAATCGTTGACCCCGATTCAGACCAGTTCACTAGCCGTTTTGAAGAACTTTCAAAGATGACTTGGGATATATTAACCATTCCAATCATAACTGTTACCTCTGAATCTGCATTTAGCATTGGAGCACATGTGCTTAATAAGTATAGAAATTGATTATTGTCTAAAAATGTGGAAGCTTTGATGTGTGTTCGTAATTGGATGCATGGTTTTGTTGATGAAGGTGTTTTTAAATTTTAATCTTCTAATTTACTTTCTATTTACTAACTAATAATTTGTGTAACTCATATCTAATAATCTTTTTATTTGTTTAAATATGTAGATGATGAAGATGAACTTCCTCCAAAAGTTGAGCTATCAGAGTCCAAGTGTAGCCCAAATGTTATTAAATGTTGATGTAGATGCTGAAGATGAACTTCTAACTTTATTTGATGTTATTTATTTACTATGGACTTTTATTATTTTGGTCTTAAAATATTGTGGACTTTATTATTATGAACTTTATTTGATGTTATTTGCTATGAACTTTTATTATTTAGGTTTTTATGATTGTGGACTTTATTGTTGTAAACCTTATTTGATGCTATTTACTATGGACTTTTATTATTTAGGTTTATATTATTATGGACTTGATTATTGTGAACTTTATTTAGTGTTATTTATTTTGGACTTTATATTATTAGTATTTGTGTGATTATTTGCTTTGGAATTAATTTTGAGTATTTGATTTGGTTGTAACTTTGATTATTTAATACGGAATTAATTTTGATGACTATTTATTGTTTGCATTTAATGAAATAAATTGGATTAATTATAAAAACTTTGCTTTAGAAAGGTGAAATCTAATTTTTATTTCTAATTTTTCTTTAAAATATTTTAAAAAATAGTTTAAATTTAAAATAAAAAATAACATGTATAATTCTCTTAAAAAATGGGTTGGCCCGTTTTGGCCTGCAGGCAATATAGAATACGGGTTGGGCCAATGTTTTAGGCCTGTTTTTCTATTCTGGCCCAGCCCGACCCATATTTGGACGGACCTATACGGGCCTTGGCCTGGCCCAGCCTGTTGGCCCGTTTTGCCACCCCTACCCACGATGAAAAAAGACACAATAAAATACATCTAGAGATGCAATGCTTGCCAAAAGCATAGCAACGAGCACCACGTCCTAATGGGGAATGGATATTTAGGGCTCATTTCCAAAAGTGCAAGAGGGGGTCAAATACCTGATCGTGGGAGTTGATTATTTCACTAAGTGGATAGAGGTCGAGGCAGTGGTGCACATCACAGTAGCATGGACTCGAAGATTTCTGTATGAGAACATAATCACTAGATTTGACATCCCAGACAGAGTAATTATGTACAACGGAAAACAATTCACAGACTCTAAGTTTATGAGTTTATTAGAAGGACTTCAAGTCCAATAGGTTTTCTCGTCGGTGGAGTGGGCAAATCAATTATGTCACGTCCTTTGGGGATGCGAAAAAGGAGTGGGCAAATCAATTATGTCATGTCCTTTGGGCATATCAGACTACCCCTCATTCCTCGACAGGAGAATCCCCGTTCCAGTTGGTCTATGGAGTTAACGTAGTTATACTAGTAGAAATTAACCATATGTCCCCAAGAGTCCAACAGTTCAATGAAGAAGAAAATCGACGGCGGCTGAAAGACGAACTTGACTCTGTGTACCAGGTAAGAGAAGTTACGTTCGTCCAGGATCAGGCCATCAAAGCTAAGGTTACACTATGGTACAACAAGAAAATACAAAAGAGAAGATTCAACACTGGAGACCTAGTGTTGAGAAGAGCTTTAGTTGGTAACTGATTTTCACATCAAGAAAAGCTTGCACCAACGTGGGAAGACCCATACCGGGTACACGATGTCACAACAAGAAGGACTTATTTATTGGAAACTCTAGAAGGGGAAGTCTTTAAAAACAAGTGGAATGTAAAGAATCTTCATATGTATTTTAGCTAACTGGCATCATAAGCCATGTACTCTTTTTTCCCTACCTAGGTTTTTCCCACAGGGTTTTCCTAGGAGGTTTTTAATGAGGCATGCAGCCGGGGTACGATCTTATTAATGAAAATCGTTTAAAGAAGCACATTAAATCGTGTACTTAGCAAAATTTAAAATTTTTCATAAAACCCCGGAGTGGTTATAAATACCCCAAAGCGGTTATTTTTCATAAAACCCCAGAGTGGTTATAAATACCCCAAAGCGGTTATTTTTCATAAAACCCACTACTAGAAAAACAACTAATAGCTACCTTCAGTTAGCGATCGCGACATTCTGTCGCTAATCAGTGACCAAATTAGTGACCGCAACATGAAAGGGACCTTGAATACGAAAAATAGTGACCACATTAGCGACCAACATTATCCTGTCGCTAAAATTGGCAAAGAACCGTCACTAAATCCGTCGCTACCTCATACCCTGTCGCTGATTCAGTCGCTAAAGTTATTTCCCTCCATTTTTTTTTGTTTCCCTCCAACGTATCTATGGCGCCAATTGATAGCAACGAGGATCGTACAATCGCTATATCTTCAGATACATCAGCGACGCGTACATACCATTGCTACAACCACAATGTAGCGACGGGTAGGTATTGTCGTCGCTATATTTGGATACATCAGCGACGAAGTTTTACTGTCGCTATGATTCCTAGAGGGAGAAAAATTTTGGAGGGATTTCTAAATTGAGCGATGAATGTAGTCATCGCTAGTGTTAGTATATTAGCGACACACGTCTTTATCCATCACTATATCATTTATTTTCAAAAAATATCCACGGTTTTAGTGACGGTGTGTATCCGTCGCTAACCGTTAGAAACTTATTCAAGTTTTCCCTTCCCCCTTTCATTTTTAGAAGCCCTAAACCCCATCATTTCCCTTTCCCTCTTTGAACTCTCCAATGAACCTCTCTAATCCCTTCCCCTCTTTGACTCTGATGAACCTCTCTGAGCTCGTGGATCTCTTTCCCTTTCCTTTCCAACTTTGAACCTCCCAACCCCTTCCTCTCTTCAACTTCGATCGAACCCTTCCGACTGGGTGTAACACCCTGAAAATGGGGGTAAATTTTTCATGATTTAAAAATAATTATAAGTAGAAGAAACTCGATATATATATATAATACCAAGGAATTACCCTGGATCATTAATAGCCTATCTTATATATTAAGATATGAGAAGGTATCGGAGTGTTCCTTGGATGATCGAACTCAAGATCATCACAAGGGAAAAGCGGAAGATATAATTAAATTTAAGAGTTATAAAAATATGTACATGAAAAAGGGATGAAAGATACCTCATCAATTTATTGAGCATTAAAAATGAGATTTCATAGTAGTAATATCATTCCTATGATATATGAGTTCCGAACAAGCAAGAAAATTGATTAAAAGAAGTGAAATGAAGAAACTAGATACAGAGCAACTCGCTTGAGCGAGACCCACATGGGTTGCTTGGACGAGACCAGCGAGCGTGAGCGAAAACGCTCCAGAACAATCACTACGCTTGCTCGCTTGAGTGAGGCAAGCTTGCTTGAGTGAAAAAGGGAGAGAACCTTACTGCCCTTATGTCACTCGAGCGAGGCCAGGCCCGCCTGAGCGAATTTCTTCCAGTAGCTAATACCTGATGCATAAGGAATCTCGTTTGGGTGAGATACTAGCTCGCCTAAGCGAATTTCATCCAGTAGCAATTGTACCCTACTCTCGCTTGAGCGAAGGCAAACTCGCTCAAGCGAGAAATGTCCAGAATGTATACACCAAGAGCAGGGGTATCTCACCTGAGCGAGAACCACTCTCGCTTGAGCGAGACTGGGTCAGGGGCCCTATCGCTTGAGCGAGATTATCAGATCTTGTGCAAAAATCGTAAATCCTCATAACCCAACATACAAAATCTCATTCCAAGCCAATTTGATCAAATCCAACACATCATATTAGGCATATAAAACTTGCTCCAAACAATCATACTCATAAATTCTCATTCCAACTCATGAATCACATTCTAATTAAGCTTATTATTTTGTATGCTCTATAAAACACAAAATCTAGATAAATATCCATTCATCCATCAATGTTGAGGTAATCCACAACAAGTTTATTATTCATACATTGACAATGTCATAAATGAAAATAAGCCATACACACAAAGGTCTTATTTTCCTACATGACCTCTAAAATCATCATTCATCTATTTGTCATCCTTACAAGCTACCCACATTAATTCATGGCTATACCAAGTATCCGTCATGTATATACATTACAAAAGAGTACATATAAGCCATAAAATCAAAACATTGCCGGCCAAGGCATCTTTACCACAAAATGACTTCCTTCACACAATTCCTCCACACATGAGCCCTATAGTCAAGCCCTACAACACAAGAGCTAAAAAGATAGACCACAAGGAGAGTGAGTATACTTTCTCAATGATGAAAAATCTAACAATTTGTGATAATATACATATGAATGCAAGTTAACACCTTCTCCCAAAAAGGAGTTCAAATGACACTAAGATCAATTTAATCATCCAATTCAAGTAACATACATGTCCATTCACATATTCATGAGTAACAAATCCTTCATCAAGGACATATCAATTTAACCATATCATTCATTCATGGTTCCATCACACTCATTGTCATTTCATAACGTTTCATAAGAGCCAAACCAAACCAATAACACAATTATATTTAGTATCCAAAAAGGGTTCCACATACACCTCACATAACCTCCTCAATAGGGTATCACTCAATGTCATGCTTTTATGGCTAATACACATGCTGGTGTTTAAGAATGCATATGCACGGATCCGATTTCATTTCATCAGGTGATCACAACCACCATAATCATTCATTCTCATTATTTTCCCGCCTCGCAAGGGTACTCCCTCTAGCAGCCTCGCAAGGTGCTTTCTCGTGATCACAACCACGTTCAACAATTCATACTGGTTTCTCGCCTCGCAAGGGGTACTCCTGCCTCGTGATTGCAACCACAGGCATTCATTCTTAATGGTTCTACAGGGCCTTTCATTTCAAATACCAGGTGATCACAACCACCGGCTCAATACCATAGGAACTCACAAGCCCTTTATATTCCAAATATCAAGTGATCGCAACCACTTTTCAATATGTGATCGCAACCACCTTCAAATGTCATGATATGCATGCCATGCTATGTATGCAACAATGCTCATGCATGCCTTAACCTCGTAAGGATTATCTCACCCTCTCATCTAGGGTACAACTCATACTCAATCACAATGTTAATCCCATATAATCAAATATATATACCATTCATAATATTCAAGAGTTATCCTAGCCAAGGATTTCAAATATTCATCAAGCCACACATGGAAACAATAACATGTAATCACACATTATACAACTCATGACCTTTTCAAGGTACCATTTTACAATCAACCATCATAAGATTTAATCTCTATTTCATATCACACACATAAAGCACTATATTCATTCGAGGAAAAACATGCAACATGGCATCAATACATACATTATCAACATACAAGGCATCATACATTTAGAAAATACACCCCTCTCCTACCTCAAGAAAAGTACACTTCCGGGTTTGATGTTCCCGCCTCACAAGTGTTACAAATTCTTAACCAAGAAATGAAAATGGAAACCAATGGAGGAAGGGGAGTGAAAAAATAGAGAAGGATGGAAGGAACTTCAAGCTTCCATAGTCTCCTCCTTGCCCAATGAAGAAAACAAAAATTAAGAGAGGAAGGGCACCAGTTGGTCTAGGTTTTTCTTTGGAGAAGAAGAAGACGAAGATGAATGAAGGAGTTTAGAAGAGAAAGAAAAGTGAAGTGTGTCTTTGCCAAGGGAGAGAGGCCACGAGAAAATAAGAGTGAAATGGTGAGGTTTTCATTTAAGTTTTACACTCATCACTTAAATTTCTCTGTTTTATAACAAACAGGATCTCTATTCGGGCTCAATACTCATTCTAAAAATTATTCTGAAATACATATTCGGATTTCCAATAATATTATCTACATTCCTGACCAACGGCATCTCAATCAAAGATACTTGGTCCGACACCTATATTTTAACCGGGTATAAATTTTAGCTCATGAAGCCTAGTAATTTATGAAAAATCATAATAAACTCAAATTAATTTATTTCAATATTTTCGGGGCATAAATCTTTCTATATATAAGTAGTTGTCATTTATTTCCCTTATTTGGGAATTTATATAAAAATTGGGATGTTACAACTGGTTCCCCTCTTCTAGTCCAAACTGTCCTCATCAGTTTCACTTCCCTCTCTGTTCAGCTCGTGGGTCGCAGCTCTTGACGGTATTCCAAACTAGCACGGCGGTGTCCCTCTTCTCTTACTCCCTTCGTCGGCTCTCACTCCCTGAGGTAAGTTGAGTTCTCTTCTCTTCTGTTTACTGTGCTCTACATTTTTTTACTGATTCCTACTCTCCACTGGCTAGTCAATCTATGTTAATTTCTGTTTTGAGTTTTTTTTGTTCTCTGGTGATGAACCCTAACCTGTCATTAACGAGTATGAGTATAAATGAGTGAGGATACGATGTTTTACTGGTAAATTGAATGGAAATGGATAACTCACTAGCAAAAGTTTAGTGAGTGTGGATACAACCTTTTGTTTGTAAATTGAATGGAAGTGGATTTACACGGGTAATGAGGATGAACATTATAGTATCCCATCCATCAAAAAATTGAATTTTGTTCTAATTGAGAGTGTAGTGATAGGAACTTTTTCTGATAAATTAAGGTCCACTCTTGTTATAAAATGTGAATTCTGATGGCTTTAAATAAGCCTTACAATTGCAATGAAAACTACCTGAGAGAAAAACTAGGAATAACAAACCCAAAAACTAGGATAATTCAAACACTTATCCAGCCTTTAAAAAAGCCTTTATTTTTCTCTCTCAACCCAACTAACTATTTATGTAACTAATTTCCTAACAAACTGATTGTTCTATCAATACTCCCCTCTTAGAGTTTCACCTGGTCCTTGAGGTGAATGGGAGTGAAAATAGTTCCACCAGGGTCCCATTGGTTGAAGCATGATGACCATGTCAATTCCACCCTACAGCCTAAAATAGCTTCCACTTCTCCTGGGTCAAACACAAGCATGTGAATGCCACTATGCTCCTTTGATGCTTTTATTTGCTATGATATTTTTGGCCCTGTAACAGTCCATAAAAGGTTCTGTAATTATGTTGAGATCCCATGGTTTCCTTACAATCAGCAATGTTACACAGGGCTGCTGTTGATGATGATGATCAAGATTATCCATTTTCAACACCGTACAGTTACCTATATTTTTAACATCATTTTCTCCATGTGTATCCTATACTATGAGTTCCATCGCCTCCATTGGTGGGTTAATTTTCTTTTCCTAGATCTTTGATTCACCTTAACTTGCTTTTTTGCCCGTCTTTATCTTTTGTAGCTTCCTCTACATTGCCATTTCTTAGTTCTTGATTCAAAAAGTCTCCACTTTCTTTTTTTTATGATGTACTTGAGAACCTTCATCTTTTGTTAGGTTTTCTTGCACCCATTCACCCTTCTCTCAAAATTTTCTTGACTCTTCTTGTACAAGAGTGCTCCCATCCTCTAAGACTACATATTCTAGCATTTCCTCTGTTTTTACTTCCATTGTATCTATTTCTTCTTTATCCTTCAAGACCTCACCTCCCCTCTATTTTCTTACTCCCAAGATTCTCTTCCTTCACTTCAGTTCTATGAAAACAAGGATAATTTAGAGCTTTTCCTTTAAAAGAAAATTATTCTCTTCTACTTCCTTTATCACCTCTTTTTGTCTCTTTCTATTTCCAAAATATGGCCTCCACTACATTGTCCAAAAGTGTTAATACCTTACCTTTGTAATTTCTGATATTTTATTATTATTATTATTATTTAAAAATTTGATTGCTATTCCTTTTCCTAAATTATTTAATCTTCTGTTTGAACTTTTTTCACATTTTCTGTATTTTCGTTAGAAAAACTGTATTTTCAAGCTAGTAGCCTACAAGGCTACAAAGCATCCGGCTTTAGCTGAAAGTGGGGTTCTACTTTGCTTAAAAGCTTAAAAGGCTACAAGGCCTAAGCCTGATATTTTGTTCTCATTTTGTCCCAAGTGGAAGAGTACTTTCAGTTGGGCTCTTTTCTTAATAGAAATCTTATTGGGGTTAATCTTTAAATTCAGTTTCAACTATGTGGAAAACCCCAAATAGAGCAAGTTACTTGGTTGCAAGTTTAGTATAAAATAAGGGTATTCTAAATCCTCATGTATCAATTGAGGTGCTAGAATATATAAAATTATATTCTTTTATTGTAATGTTTTAGATTATTCTCTAGGATTAGCTTCTTTATTTCTATAATATTCTTTATGATTGGTTATCATATTTTCATTTAATATTATAATTTATTTCCTTAATTATATAATATCGTAATAATTAGTATAAATAGGGGATAGTTCTGTAGGTTTTATGAACACATCAACATATTGTAATTCTTTCAATATCAATTATCAAAAAGGAGGTTGGTGTTGAAAACAGAAAAAGAAAGTGTTAGAAGAAGATAATATGATGGTTCCAATTTGGCCATTTCAAAACCAGCACCACCACTTTACAGGGGCAGATAATAATGTAGATAGAACCAAATTTGGATGTTTCCTACTAAACTCTTCCTCTCTCAAACACTGTTTCAGGGTTCAGCATGTAAGGTGACAAAAGGACAGTTCCTATTCAACTAACACTGCCACGCAATTCCAACACTGGCTTTCCCCCTGAAAAAAGGAGTTTCTTCCAGGAATAACAGTCTGAACTCTGAACCCTTAAGTGTCATAGCTGTTAGAGTCTATTAATTCTGCATGTAAGAACCGCTTGTAAAAAGTTCTAACAGAATTAGTTAGGGTTGTTACTCTTCTGTTGAGGAGTTTGCTTTATTGACTCAGCATCACCTAGGTGTGAACTGTATTAGTGGTTAGTCCTTTTCAATTATTCAATATACAATACAGTTTCCCTTTTAGTTTCTCACTCAATTCTCCTCTCTCTCTCTCTCTCACTGATTCTCTTTTAATTACCAAGTCTGTAACATAACTTATATATCAACAGTCTATCAATTTATAATTATTTAGTTCAAAATCTAGCCTGTAAATGCCTCCTGGTACAGAAGTAGGAAAGCATCCTTATCCTCAAAGCTGAAATGAGGAAACATTGTAAATTTTCACACATAATCTCTATCCACCCAGCTTGATGTATGGTTACAACCTGTTCATAGGGATTTCCAGTTCAATTGCTTAAAAATTGCTTCAAGTACAATTCTGCCTTTATAGTTTCATAATTCATCTCTAGTAATCTCTTCTTTAGAAGCTTAATCCAATGTTCAGTAGAACCCTTCATGTAAATAAAATGAGCAACACCTTCATTAGAGACCTAATCCTTAGACACTTCTCATTTCAAAAAAGATTTCAGCCTAAGCCAACTATGCCCAACTGGATCATTCACATAAAAAATAAGCACTTCAACCTTCTTAAGCACCTCCTAAAATACATTAGAAGTATGATTATAAAATTGGTTAAATAGGCACCCAAAGGCTTAGGGAAATGTTGAAAGGGAGTTCTTGAATGACTAGAACTTATTGCTATCATATCATCAGTTACATCGTCAATTAACAGTACTACATAAATTCCTTTGACAAAAATTTCATTTTATCCAAGCTATCAATTTTCTACTTCATCTCCTCTAAGTCCTTTTAAATATGCTCTATTGTATTCAACATTGATCAGTGGGTAGAGGGTATAATTGATGAGATTAGGAAGGTCTTTGCCACAAAGACCTCAAAAATCATCAAGAGTACCCTTTGGAAGTTGAGGGACAAGGGCGAGTGCCCTCGTTGGATCCCCGAGGACCATTGGGACGGGATGGTCCAGAAGTGGGGCGGTGTCTTGTTCCAACAGGTGAGTGCTCAGAACAAGGCAAACAGAGCCGCCGATGCTGCAGCGTTGGTTTACACTGGGGGTAGCATTTCAACCCTCGAGCACAAGAAACGATTTGTAAATCTATTTATGTTAAACATTTTTATTATGATTAGCCTGACATGTTTAAGAATAATAACTTCAGTGCTTGTTGTCCACTACAGGAGCTGAGGGAGCACTGCGAGCCTTCTTTGTTTGAGGTCATACAAATGACCAAGAAGAACAAAGCCGGTGCATTGGTAAACCAGAAGACTACAGATCTAGCGGTATTTACTTTTAACTTACACATGCTTATAATCTACAAATCAGCTTACTAATCCTATCAGTATTTTTGAATTTACAAGAGGCGTATCAGGCCAGGAGGGCTGAGAAGAAGGCGGAGTTGGTGTCTTCGACTCCTGAGGAGGAGGTTCATCCTACCTTGTCTTGTTCCGACGACAACGCCATCTACATGGAGGCTGTTGGCGGTGTGAATAAGAAAGGGAGGGTGTTCGGGTTGGGCAGCATGGGCACACAGATCATGAGAAAGGGGAAGACCTTTTCCTCCTTTTCCTCCCTTTTTGTAGATGTTGTTCAGGTCATTCAAAACCTAAACAATGAGCAATAAGAGGAGTGATGCCAGAGGCAGCTTCTGGAGGAGCGGGCGGATACAGATCGACGATGGGCCGAGGAGGACCGACAATGGGCCGAGGAGCAGCACGCCGAGACTAGTTGTCAACTTGCGGTGCAGCAGCAGCTATTGATGCAGTTAATGGCGAGGCTCCCTCCCCCTACTTCTGACCCGCTGCCACCCCCACCACAAGATCTCCCTCCTCTATGATTTATTTTTTTATGTTACATTTGTTTGTATAGACACCAATATTTAGGCATACTTATATTACATTTTATTTAGTATTTATTTTTGTTACCATTTGTTTATTATTTTTAGGTTATTCAATATTTCAGTTTAAAATTAAATTAACAAGACCTATTATTAATATCATAAAAGTTAAAAAAATTTCAAAAAAAATAAAAAAATAGAATTAGTGATGGCCATACAGACGTCACTAAGTGGCCAACATTAGCGACAGAACCGGGTGGTCATTGTATGGTAATCAATAGCGACGACATAGGGTAGTCGTTGTATGGTATCAACTAGTGACGACATTGGGTGGTCGCTGTATGGTAATCAGTAGCGACGGTGGAGGGTGGTCATTGTATGGTAATCAATAGCGACGACATTTGGTGGTCGCTCTGTGGTAATCAATAGTGACGACACAGGGTGGTCGCTGTATGGTAATCAATAGCGATGACATATGGTGGTCGTCGTATGGTAATCAATAGTGACGGCATATTGTGGTAGCTGTATGGCAATCAATAGCGACAGCATGTAGTGGTCGCTGTATGATAATCAATAGTGACAGTAAATGGTAGTCGTTGTTGGGAACCCTTAGCGACGGCAAGCGTTACCAGCACAGGGACCATGTTAGCGACGGCGTAAGACCGTTGAAACATTAGCAACAAATGTATTTGATGTCGCTGTTGTGTCAGCGACTAAGCATTTAGCGACGGTTGCATTTCCATCTTAAGGTCCATTGCTAACACCGTTAGCGACGGCTATGACATAAGATAGCGACCGGTTGTTTCCGTCGCTAACAGGGCTTTTTTTAGTAGTGACCCCAGAGTGGTTATAAATACCCTAGAGCGGTTATTTTTTATAAAATCCCGGAGTGGTTACAAATACCCCAAAGCGGTTATTTTTCATAAAACCCCAGAGTAGTTATAAATACCCCAGGGCGGTTATCTTTTATAAAACCCTAAGGCGGTCATCTCTTATTTAATCTCTAAATGGTTATGAAAACTTTACGTAATTAAATTTTGATTAAATCACATAGCGACCATTTTTGCACTAACAACTATTATCATTTGCTCTTATAAAATGTCAAGCATTCATAAGTTACTAATAGACGACGTGTAAATATATGAAGATAGCAAAAAAAAAAATAGTTGACGACGCCCAAAATATAATTGAAAAGGGGCATAAAGCCAAGTCATTACAAAACAAAAAATGGCAGAGCTCATCCTACCTACAAAGTAAGAAAATCAAGAATCCTGACCGCCTTGGTCAATTATCATTCCCCTGCTCTTCCTCGTCACCAACGTGGTCACCTTCTTCTCCCTGGTGAGGTACATCGTCCTCATCAGCTGCCAGCAGGACAAAATTAAAGGGCTCATCAACAGGAATATAAGCCTTGCTATCAACCTCGATCACCAACTCCCCTTCACAGAATCTGTTAAAAAATCTAATCCCATTCATGTTTAAGTCAATGTCAGGGTTGTGGTAGACAACCTGGCGAACCGCATGGATGAAAGCGTCCATAGAGGCCTGAGCAAATGGCCATATCTCTGTTATATTTTTCATTCTCAAATTGGACCACTGTGGAGAGATCTTGGTTCTTGCCTTGCAGATCAACCATTTGTTTCTCTAGGTCGTTCACATTCTGGCGAAGACCATCAGTAACCTTCTTTATGTCACCTTCAGTCTTTTAAAGGGGTTGGACAGATTCATTCAAAGATTTTATCTGTTGATGAGCCTGGAGTTATCATCTGAGACACGGACTTTCTTCTTCTTTAACCGTTCTATTTCCCTCTTTAGGCCCTTAGTGGCCACAGAGTATAAAATAGAAAAGGTCTTCATGTGCCCCCACATTGTCATTTCTAAGTAAAAGTCGAGGGATTGGGAGTTTAATCCCTTCTTTAGGCGGTAAGGGAGGCGTAATTCGGTTGGAAGAGCAGTGGATTTGTCAATCATGTCTTCCAAGGTGATCAGGTCGCTGTCAGCATTGGCAATTTTGGTTGGTTGACCGCCTTCTTCAACAACAGCCTTGCCTTTGCTACGATCCCCTTGAACCTCGGACGGTTTTTGCTTTTCACTGGGAGGAGGTCCTTGTTGGCTTATTTCCTTCATCTTGGAGGAGGGATCAACCTGGAAAGGGATAGAGCCGCCCGGTATTTGCATGGCAAGGGCCCTCTTCGCCTGAGGGGTAATCATGTTTTCTTTAGCAATATTGGCCTGGGCACCAGCCAAATGCTTGTGTATGGTTTCATGAGCGTCCGTGCCCATGTTCCCTAAAATCATACAAGATAAAAACCAATGTTAAGGTAAGCCAGAATAAAAATCACCTAAAACAGAAATAACTGTAAATGTGTAAAGGAGATACCCAGAGTAGCAAGGTACTCATCCCTGCTGATCGTGTTGTTCAATAAAGGACGACACTTTATGAGGGTCCCATGAGAGACGTTGTGGAGGATGCCCACCACGGCTTTAGAGCACTCAAAGAGCCTACTCTCTTCAACCGCGTACTCGGAGCTCTCCAGAAGGAAATATTAGTGGGTCTAGCTGGTGTGAATTTTGAACTGGCCTTCGTCATCTTTCCAGAAGGGAGACTCCAGTCCCTTGGCGAATAACTTCACAAAGGAATTTTTAAAAGAAGTCCCCGCAAGCTTACAAGAGTCGGTGAATGCCTCAAGATTGATGATGTTGCTCTGACATTGAAGGTTCACAAATCCCATTCCGGTGTCGCCACATCAGATGACTTGGGCATAACAGAAGAAAAGGGAGATGGTAGGAGTGAAGCCGAAATGGCGGCCCAAAAATTCAAGGGCCAGTACCAAGGCCCAGCCGTTGGGATGTAATTGGTTAGGGACTATGTCCAAGAATTGAAGTACGCTCATCTCGAAGTTGGTAAACGGGAACCGCACTCCAACCTTCATCATGGTGTATTCATGAAAATATAAAAATCTCTCATGAGGGATGGTACATATGCGCTCATTGGAAGTTGGGGAATGAAGACTAAAAGAATCGGCATACCGTCGAGATCTCCAAAAAGTGTAGGCCTCGAGTTCGGTCCCCTCATCACTGTTTAAATGGCGGCTGCAAGATGCGACAACTTCCCTGCTAACCCCAAAGTAAGGATCTTCAGCTTTGTGAGTCAACCAGTCCACCTGATCCGCAATCATAAAAGTATCTACGAGATCATTCCTTACGCGGGGGGATCTACCGACATCTATGACTACAATGTGCTCTAAAAAAGGAATGCTCAAGTAAAAGTCAATGTCATCATCATAATAATGAACTACGCTGGAATCCGCATCCTGGTCCGGGGAGTAAAGCGACACGGGTGAATTAGGTGAAGGATGGTTATATGGGGAGAACTTCAGGTTTTGTTCAACCCGGAGTTAAGTTCTCACCCAGTGGCAAATATCGGTTTGGGTGAGCTGTAGACCACGGCGAGGAACTACGTCTGGCCCAGAAACAGAATGGTTGGAAATTATTTTCACACCAACTATCTCTTGAAGGACCAGTGTTAAACTCAAAGGAAGACATCTACAGAATTCTAGAGTTAAGAATGACTACCTAAGTGGTAGACTCTTGTCGTTTCTCGAGTACGGGCCAGGGCGAACAAGAAAGGGAAGCACAGACAATTGAGTAGAGTTTTAACAAGGAAATGACAAAGTGGAAAAGTGGTAAAGTAGTTGAAATTCACCAACTTTTATAAAGGGTGAAATAATGTGGGCCGAAGTCAAGACGTCGCAGGCCCATGGACGAAATAGAATGTGAAGCGTCACGACCCAGTGAACAGTGACGTTTGGGTTCCGAACGACGCGATCGTTCTAACAAGAAGGCGCGTGGTGGAAACGCGTCAATGTATAGTCACCAAGTCAGCAATCCGTGTGCCAAGTCACCTTTTCGACAAATAAATGCAATAAACACGGTAGTTGGGACGATATCAGGAAAGTCAAGCCAATCCGAACCAAGAGAAAATAGAGTTATTATAACGGACAAGATCACAAAAAATCTAAAATTTGTCATCCAGGCCAATGATGCCATCCTAGTAAAGTTAAAGATTTAGCCCATTACCGTAACCCAGTTACAACAATAAGCTAGGGGAAAATGATCCGGTGTGAATACTAGTCCCATAAACTAGCTATATCGGATATTATTAAATACTAGGTACTTGCAAAAGACAAGGGAAGAACCGGACTGATCTTTGGAAAATTCTGATATTGAGATCTTTCAGTACAGAAAACATGACAACGACCCCAGTCAAAAATGACAAGTGGGCAACTTACGCCTGCCAAAAGCTGCAGACTCTGATCCCTGACACAGGTTTAATCACCACTTACGATTATGGGAGAAACTATATAAAGAGTTCATTCATTAAGCGATAATACAAACTAAGAAAATTAGGAACCCATTACCCTCTTAATCTAAGATTCTGTAATATAATATTTCTCCATTATAGTCGTACTAACTTAAGCATCGAAGTCCCTTTTGCAGGTACACCTCCGGTATGGTCACGAGGACAACGATTGGAATTGACTCATTTCTACCCTAACATGAAGAACTTGGTGTTCCCACTAAACCCAAGTGTATAATATCGTACTCCCACTGAGACGGTATAAAATAGTAAGAGAGAGTAAGGACATTCGATACCGGTTTGTTGGTCAACTACTTTGACCCCGTACACCGGTCAGACCAAAAATTAAAATTAAATTTTTTTATTAGACATTATTATAAGATTGTTTAGAAATTAAGATGGGTGAATAGCAATGATAATTTCAAATAAAAATTATATTTCTAGTTTTTTAGCTAGTTCTTTTATAGTTAACACTTCTGAATAATTATTATAGTTTTTAAACTTTTTTATCGACTATTTAAATTAGGATATGTTTAATTTTAAATATTTTATTCGAGTTTGAATGAAACATAATCGACATCATTATGAATGGTAAAATTTCTTTTACTAAAATCTATATATTATATAAAGTAACAACTTCTAAGTATAAAAGCATATGGTCTGGTAGATGAAATTTTCAACTATTATTTCTCTTCCATTGGATTGTGTCATATTGTTTCTTGGGGTGAGCATAACATGCCCATTCGAACCAAAACTGTAAAAACCAAATGACTTTGGTCAGTTTCAAATGGGTAAACAAGTCGCCGGATTAAAGAAATTACTAAGTTTGGTTAAGTTTGGACGGTTCCGGTTTTATATTTTTACCAGCCGAATTAACCATACTCGACCGAATCCTATTATAGTTTTTGGGCTTATTATTTTATTTTAATTATTCTTTAAGTCTTTTATCATGTGATTATGTGAGATATGTTTAGTACATAATTTGATAATGTAGTAGACATTAAATCATTTTTCCTATGAAATTAATAAGGAAAATGTGTAAAAAAAGGTTTAAAACATAATTTTAGGCCATAAAACAAATTCAATTTATTACAAGTTTAAACTGAAATTATCCATTCGAACTTAATCAAAACTGCTCACTCAAAATTCAACGAAACTGTGAACTTATTTAGTCAGAATTGGTTATAAATAAGTTATATTTAATTAATTTTGGTTAAGTTCTAACCCACCCAAAATGACGGATAATATTTCTTAGTGAATGAGAAATCATGACTTACACAAGTTATTAAATTCTTCAAATTTGCTTCAAATCAAAACTCTAGATTTTTCTCTCTACCTCTTCTTCTCTACTCTCATCGTCCACAAATTTGGCTTCTCAAGTTGTCACAGTTTTCTTCATCCACATAATCTTATTTGAAGGTGCACTTTCCATTTTTGGTTGTTAATTATTATCATAAATAATATTAATTTTATCCTTTCATTTTCAAATGGTAGTGTGGTTTACTGGTTGTAGTTGCAAACCCAATAGATGCAAGCTTCGGGTTTTGGTGAAAGCTACGAGGCGGAATTAGATATATTCATTTGAATCGCTTGCATTACATTCCTGCTTCTATTTTATCTCCTAATCACTTCTACATTTCATTGGAAACATATGGTTGCTCTATTTTAGGGCTCAAAGCTTTACCATCATAACTTACCCATACACACACATTGTATGCTTATAACGTGTTTGTTAAAATGCAACGTTTTTTCCCTTCATCTAAATAGATGTCAATGGTCTATGCTGTTGAATAATTTTTGAGTTTCTCTTCATTGTATTTTGCCCAAAATTGATATAATTGTTGTTTTCATTATACTAAAAGGATATTATATCACATGCTACAACACTTAAGGAAAAACACAATAACATATGTAAAACTGTAATAATTAGTAGGAATAATTATAATAATAGGTCATTATAACCGTTGTTATAGGTTATTACAATGTTTTTTATAACTGCGGTTGGAACCATAGTAAAAAAAAAAATAATCATTGTAATAGCCATTTTCTATGATAGTATTTATTAATAATGTTACTGCAAAGTGGGATTTATTGTTCATTTGTTATGGTTTTAAAAAACTATGAAGTTAGAATTTTCCCCATTTTTTTCTTTTGGGGTTTAATTGGATTGTACGGCTTTGGGAACCAAATCATCCAGCAAACTCGCTCCCATTCATTTCTTCGATTTTTAAGACGGCCATGGTGGTTCTTAGGCACACTAACCTACTCACTACAGCTTTTCCTATAATGATGGTAGTGATCTCTTTGGCATGCTTAACAATTTAAAAATTAGTAATTTTATTAAAATATTATATAACATCACTATGTCTATGTCAATATGTCATTTACATATTTTTTTGTAACTATTGATCCCGATTTAGTTATAATATATAATTTTAAGAAATTTACACACACACAAAGAAATGCAAAGCACGTGAGTACCTTAGAATATTGATTTAGTTATAATTTATAAAATAATGCCTTCAATATTTTCTCAAATTTGTAAGACTTGATAGTGTCATTGTCCTATTGTATGCATAAACTTCCTGATTCTGATCAATATTCATGGAAAAGAAAATAAATTAACCTCAATATATAAGTTTTATTTATATAATTATAATCTTTCACTTTGTGGTCACAATTCATTTTCATGAAGAAGGTGTAGAGATAGCCAGCTACCAATCATTCGTTTGTGCCTGCGGTTGCAACATCTTGGAGTGAGTTAAAAATTCCACCCATTTTTCTAATTTTCAAACTCAAGTAGTTTCTATGAATTAATGTCTTCCACCAAATACTTGGAGAATCACCTGAATTTGATTTTGTTTATAAACTTTTAGTCCTTAAGCTCAAGAACAACAAATTTTCCAGACTTATTCCCTTTGGCCTTTTTAAAGGACACTCTAGGATTTTAACTGTACTGGATTTAAGTGGCTATGTCCAGTAGAAAATAAACTTACAAGTTTTCTATTTTACTCTAAATAAAGATCATAAATTATTTTTCTTTGATAAATATAAGTGTTTTATGATATGTTTGATCAGTCCTGTCATGGATGAAGGTTTTGTTATATCCTACAAATAACAATTCATATTATGTAGGTTAACAGCCGTAGAGTTATTGTCACTTCGGCCAGAGCTTGCCGATATAAAGGAGAAGGAAGCTCAGTTTCAAAGCTCGGTGAATGTACCAATGGATTTAGGCAAGATATCCCCATACCAACTGCATATTGCTTACGCTTGCAACATATTGATTATTCATCTTTCATTATTTTCCTTATGAGTGTACCACACTTTGTTAGTTCTTATAAGTCTTTTGTTTCTTAATTTATAGATTTGCGGAGCACTTGCTTATATTCATAACAGTATTGGAGTATGTCATAGAGATATCAAACCTCGAAATTTACTAGTATGTTCCCATGGGAACTTTCTGTTAACTATGCCCAACATATTTGCCGATTGATAATTGGTACAATTTTAATTCCAAGAATTTGCAATTTTATACAGGATGTAACTTAGGCCATCTGGCTTTGACTAACATAAAAGAATATACTTAATAACATAATTCTAGTATTATAATCAACATGTAGACAGACTTGAAGTTTATCAACATGCCATCAAAACAAAGTATACTTTCTTTTCCATTATCAAGGAATATAATTGACACAAAGGTGTTCGAGTTGCTGTTATGTGTTGTGATCATTATGGTAGTTTTCATTCCAAAGTGGGTGACATACCAAGTGAAAACAATGTTGATAAAGTATTAAAATGAGGGTTTTAATGCCTTAGCCACATGTCATACCATATCTCTAAATCGTGTGTGATTTAAGCAACTGAAACAGATGGATTATATGCCAAAATTTGGGTATGGCAGGGCCTAATCCTGCAACACATGTGAGATAAAAGAAAAGTCTTACCACTAGGCTACTTTGTCACATTTAAGAAATATAACGCAACCATATAGAGTTATATTAAATTTGTAGAATGTATATCTTTTAATAAAATCTATCTATAAATAAATCTTCTTATCTTTTTAATTCAATATAAAAATTAAAATTAAAATTAATGAACGAAAAAATACAGGAATGTTTATTTTGTAAATAAATTTTATTAAAGATATACATTTTACGAATATAATATAACAATATATGGTTGTATTATATTTCTTAAATGTGTTAGGTAACCCAATAGTGAGGCTCTCTTCCATCTCTCATGGGTTATGGGTTAAGCCTCACTACACTTAAATTTTGGCATATAAAACATTTTATTGTCTTGACACTTAATACATGTGGCATAAATTCAGTTGACACATGGTTAGGGGTATTGGAGCCCTTAATTTGCATAGAGAATCCAAGCAAAACCCCTATGTTTTTGTTTTCTCTTTTATTGTTAGCTACTTTGTTTATGTGGTAGGGTATTTAAGTTAGTTTAAAGGTGAATTTGAGTGTCTACCAAAAAAATGGTGAATTTGAGTGCAAGATTAAGAATAATAAATGAAAGATGTCCCACTTTCAATATATTTGTTTATTACAAGTCTTAGAGATTTGTCCATCTATTAAATGTGATAAAGGGAAGGAACTTGATTTTTTTATTGGAATCACTTGGTATGTTTTAATCACTTTGTCATGATCAAATGTCCAATATACAAATATGTCTTCATATAATAATTGCTTAAAGGCATATATATAAGTTTATGATTGGTTGTTGGATAATTCCTCAAAAAGTGTTTGACCATTCCAAAAAATTAAGAAGATATACCCTCACCTTATGGGCTTTAATTTATTCATTGAATTAAAGATTTTTCATATATTTATCCATATGCTTCTATATCCATATAATCTTATTTATTTATTTATTTGTTATATATTTCTCTAAGAGAATACATTTTCTTAGTTAATTAATATTTGAAGTAACTAATGTTTTTTTTATTGTTTTATCATAAGCAAAACATAAGCGACAGAGGACAAGGTTTTGAGATATCAAAATTTCCAAAGGACAATTGAACATATAAAAAGGCAAGTTCATATGAATTCTAATATAAAAATCAAGAGTTGAAGTCTTAAAATTCCTTTAAAATGGACCTACCTTTACCAATCAATAAACTGAAATGTGACTCTTACAATTGTTTGCAGAATACTAATATTTTTATAATGTGTGTTTGGTGTTAGACTTGTGAAATTGTGTTCTATATTTTCTAATTTACTTATTGTGATATGGGCAATTGAAAAAGTGTTATCAGTTGTAGGCCATTTGTGATAGTTTAAAGGTAAATCTGCAAAAAGGAACTGGAAGAGAAAGATGAGTTATTTGATACTCATTTATGTTAAGCCATGATCCATAGTAATTCAAATTAACCTTTTAAGTTCTATCAAATATCTCTTTAATATGAGCCTTATCTATTGATTAGTTACAAAAGTGACATCTAATATGAGACAAATATAGTAAGTAAAGGCATTGAATAAGTAATGTGCATATGTGTAGCTCCAGTGGAGAAGTTTATTAGAATTGTGGTGATCAAAGAGTCAAGGATGCACAATATAGTGTTCAAAATGAGAATTTTATGAGGGCCAAGTTAGCATCTGATGACAAATAAGAAAAGCAAGAATAAGAAGCTTTTGAAAAAACTATTGAACTTTTCTAGTTTAAGCACTTTAAAGAAACATTCAGTGATCTCATATCATTTCCCAACAAATTCCGCAACTGTTGACGTAAAGTAGCAGCAACATATATAAGTTTGGTGCTAGATAGGTACATTTGAGTTATTTAACTTTGGTTAGCATTTGATATGACTATTTTACTATGCGAATTTTTGTACAAATTACGGTGTCTTTGGAAGGGAAAGAAGACTCCAAGTTTGTAGTAAAGAATGTCAATATAGTAGAGACCATAATGGTAGCTTGGTGAGTTAGGAGCAGTGTCTCCCTTAATCATTTCATCTTTGGCTACCAATATCTCATAGGATTTATCCATGTGAAGACAAGACTTAGTGTTGTGTGTTACAATTATGTAGCAATTGGAACTTTCCCTGCACAATATTTGTTGATTTATACTTTTGAATTTATTCAAATAATTTATTTAAATTCAATTTGGACATGTCAATAAAATTTGGTCATGGATGTAGTTTTAGCGCCATAATGCATGATGGTGGTAGTAATATGTTGAACTCTTTTACTTTTCATTATTTAGAAGGAATGCTAATAGGTATGCAAATTTTCTAATCTCAATAGCTATAAACCATATCAAATTGTATGATTATCTAAAAAAACTGTAGCTTAGGTATATACCTAAACAAGTATTTGTATTTTTATAAATAGGTAGGAACAATATTTTCCTCTAATGTTACCCTTATAGTCATAGACATATTTTTTTAATTACATATTTTATTTTAGTATTATTTTAAAATTTTAATAGGTACTTACTATTCTACCCATCCATTTGTTATTTGTAATAGGTACGTGATGGTTCAGAGTTAGACTTAGAAGAGGGTTGAATAAGTCTTAGACTTTTTTTTTACCTAAATTTCAAATCAAATAAAATGTGCAAGTAATCAAATGATAGAAAGTAGGAGAAAATAAACACACAGAGTTTATACTGGTTCACTTCCAACACAAAAGCTACGTCTAGTCCCTTCCAACCTAAAGGATTTCCACTATTGTAAAATCTCCTTTACAATATCAGCACCAGACTTGTGCTACAAGTATTCTTTCAACAAGCCACTTCTGGCTCAAGCCAAGTATTCTTTCAACAAGCCACTACTGGCTTAACCCAAGTATTCTTTCGAAAGCCTTTTCAGGCCAAAGTGTTTTCCAACACACAAACTAGTCCTAGTAACTCACCAGACTTATACAAACAGTAAGAATGAAAATATTTTAGGAACTTAGTGTACAGGATGATAGACAAATTTTGAGATCAAACACTAAGTATCTTTGACACAAGATCTGAGTCTCCTAGAAGCAGAGCTAAAGGGTAGTGAGGGTCTTTTTCTTTATACAAGAAAGTGAACTAGAATTGAATGATGAATTAAAGAGCTTTCTTCTCAGATATATCTCTATGTTGAATGTTCAAACTTCCTTGATATTTATAGTGACTTGAGAGGTATATCCATTATTACATCTTGAAAGAAGATATAGACGTTGGAAATCTTTTGAAGGTATTTTGCCATAGGCTCCTTGAGATTAGACCTTAAGTTGATTTTAGGCTTGAGAAAGGTCTGAATCGAATTTCAATATTTTCACGAGAATAGTTTCTCATGCATTTCCATGCATAAAACCTTTTGTGAACTTATCCTTGATTAAGCAAGAGATTGCTTTCAGAGATGTCTTGATGAGTATTCTAACTTATGATCAGAGTTCACAGAAGTAGGTACGCTGACAGCTGTTGCTTATGTTGATTTTGTTCTTTGATGATAAGCACGTAAATATGGTATGATCACTTCTCCCGAAGCATCACCAAAATAGATTTTTTGAACATTGACAAAGAGTTCTTTATTTAAGATGCTTAGCAATTCAGACTTTATTCTTTTAGCAAAAATACTTCATAAGCGGTATAAATAAATTCAGAGAATATAAAATCTAGGGTTTGGTCCAACAGGACTTAAAACTTATATTTTTTACCAGACTTTTTCACAACAATCTCCCCCTATTTGTTGATAACAAACATTAAGTATTTTCATGGATGAATTCTGCCATCAAGATATCATAGAATCATAATTAAGATGATAGGATTTGAACAAAATAAGCAGATTCTTCATTGATCAAAATAGTGCATAGAATATGTATCATTTCATGTCATTACATTGATCCACATAAAGACTTCTACACAAACTTCTCCTTTTGTAATCAACAAAAGAGAGACCATCAGCGAGACTAGAAAAGTAAATCACGAGTAACACTTGAAATAAAAAGAGGAAAAGCAATAGATGAAACAACAATGAAGAAACAAGTTTGAAACACAAAGATATAAGGAGAAGTAAAAGTGACCAAAGAGGGGCGATAGAGAAAAATAGGATTATAGGAGGAAGAGGAATAAGAGCGGGAAGGTTTTTCCTGTAGAGTCTAAAGATGATGGCACCATAATGCATCAGCGTGAGCTTCAGTTGGACTAGGCGCGGTCCAGAGACTCTTGAGCGCTGCTGCGGGTAAGTGCTTGGGCTGAAGAGGACCCTTGTAGTGAGCCTTAGGCTTAGGAGGCATGGGTGTCTTGAACCTGCCCAAAGAGATCCACTTAGTGGGCGGAGGGGGACGGGGAACCTCAAATAAAATCTTCTTCCATAAAGTGGAAATAGGGTGATTCTTGATAGAGATATCATCAAGGGTGATGAAGCCATGCTTAAGATCGTCGGCTACGGAGGCCTGTTCGGCTTGAAGTACATGAAACATCCCGAGGTCATCATTTGAAAACAGGTCTGGGAATCCAAGAAGCCTTTTAATAGGAAGAGAAAGGTACCGTTTAGGGGCAAATGGTTGAATGTGAAGTCTCTGAGGGTCAAAGGAAGAGTGATTCACAATGGCTTGATTGTGAGGATTATAATAACCAAGGTCAGAGGTGTCAAGCATAGGTTTGTAGTTAAAATATTTGGGTAAGGTGAGGTAGTGTTTGAGAAGAGAGGGAAGGCGGGACTTATGAACAACAGTGGACATGGGAGGACAAGAAACAATGGCTAGGAAGGAGATGGTGTTAGGTAATAGTGGAGGCAAAATAGCAAGAGGAATAGGTAGAGGAGAGAAGGGAGGAGAGTCTGGGGAAGGTAGCGGTTCAGACCTTGGCCTTTTGGAGGATGGCTCAGGAGAAGGAGACCCCTTTCTCTTGAGTGATGCTTTGAATGCACTTGTGTCAATGTGATAAAGAGCAACAGAGACATAGAACTTATTTAGCCAGTCAAGGTATTCCTAGTTACAAACCTCAGAAAGTTGATGATGCCTTAGATAACCATAAATGAAACGCAAATAGTGGGTGTATGCCTAATAGCCACCATATTCTTGTAAGATGTCATATGTAAATAGTGGGTGTATGCCTGATCGCAATCTGAGAGGAGGAGGGTGCCTGTGCAAGTGGTGAGTCTGACTTGTTTGAGGGAGCATCAGACTCTTCAAGAACCAATTTCCTTAACTTCTTAGTAGAATGAGTATTTAGAGTGCGGGATGGAGTAGACTTTCTTTTCTTCGAGGATATAGACTTTTTCTTCTTTCGAAGAGCCAAAGCAATACTTGGAGGTGGATCAGATTGAGAAGAGAAAGTAGGTAACTCACCGACCATTATGGAAGGGGTAACCAAATCTGTCATTGAGGGGGATTGTACATTCTCAAGGGCAAAGACTTTCATGAGAACTGAAACATCCTACAAATTTTTAAAACCAAAACCGAGGCAGGGAAATTTTTCCCAAAAATAATCCATAAAAACAACCGGGAAATTTTTCCAAAAATAACATGCAATCCGAGGGAAAGATAAAACGAATGGAAGGGCAAGGGATAGCTTTCCAAAATAAACCATAAGCAACCGACAACCCATAAAACAACCGAGCAAAAGAAGGGAAGGAAAGGGAATAAAAGCAGAAGACCAACCAGCCCAGCGGAAGCACAAGAGCATTCAAGCGAAACCAGTTAACGTGCACTCGCTCAAGCGAGATCCGACTCCGCTTGAGCGAGACAGCCCAACTCGCTCGGGCGAACACCCCATCGCTTAAGCGAAGTCAACCAAAACAACCTTCCCATCCATTCACACTCGCTGGAGCGAATTCTCTATTCGCCGAAGCGAGAAGCCGCACTCGACATTCAATCACTCGGTATAGGAGTTCCACTCACTCGAGAAACCTATAGACCTTCCGTCACTCAGAAGGGGTCCCCACAGTCATACATCACTCGGATTATTCTAGCCAGATGCACTCGGTAAATATCACCTTATTTACTCGGGGAAAATCATTAAGTCAAGTCCCACTCGGACTTATTCAAATCCTAACCACTCGGAATATAGTTCCTCATTCATTCAGATTATATATCATTCATTCAGATTATAAATATCATACACTTAGAATTCATTCCAATCTAAGCCATTACAACAACTCTTCCCTCAAAAGAGGATCACTCGGATTTCCCACTCAGGAATATTCAATCCCTTCCCCACTCGGGGTTTATTCATATTTTTCACTCGGTAATATTTAGGCCCATGATCACTCGGGAAATTCTCCCATCAAATCCTACACATAATGGGTTCATCAAAGGGAATTTCTCTCAGAATCCATTTAAGTCTCCACCACTTGGACAAGAAGGCACAACCATTTATAGCCTCACTCGGAGATGACTCTCACAACTATGTCTACTCGGGAAATCATTAACTTAGCAATATTCTATCCATCAACATCTCTTAGTCTACCCAAACACAAGTCACCAGTATACAACATAGATGTATATACATAATCACACACTCGGAATACTCATTATCTTGACATTATACATTTAACAATATTTATAATCCCATACAAGTGACACCATGTCTATAATTCTCATAATCAATCCTTATAAATAAATATGTTTAATCATCATTTTACATGAGAGCCGGCTAAGGCTTTAATATAACTATATACAATCGGTACAGCATACTCTATACACTACAACAACATAAATACCCATCACTCAGGTTAAGGCTTTCTCCTCATTCCGAGTCTGACCTGCACATACTGAAAAATGGTGTAGGGGTGAGTATCTTAGATATTAAATGATAGATACTGACTTGGATTATTCCTCAGTTATGCAACAACATAAATATACACAACGACCATTAATAACATACACAATGCCAATTAATCAGGACACACATAAGACATGTTCCGATCAGAATCCAACAGTTATCTCTCGGCTATATACACATATCATTTCAATGACATTAACATATACTCATACAATCAGATTTCAATCAACATCAACTGTACATGTACACAGATTAATTCACTCAGATCCGCATTCATGTGTAATCGGTTTTTATTCATTGCAACATAGGCTCCCAGCCTTTTATTCAGCTCCCAGCTGCTTGGCCGTTTTATAGGTACCCAACCGTTTGCCCTCACAGGTGACACCAACGCTCTCAGCGTCAACGACGGTGTTCACAGGCAGCCTGAGTCCCACTCAAAGGCTACCTTGAGTCCCACTCAAAAGGATTTCACAGCGTCTCACGCTTTTAATAACCGATGGTAGTGTCCCACACTACATGCTCCCAGCATTAACGCATCCCATGCGCCACACGCGGATTGATCACACAAACACAGAGTTCATATATATATATATAATCTTTCATTTAATAGTACATGCATTACATACAGTCGGTATAAAGATCATCAGACTCGCAGAAACAACATTTCTCACATACAGTCAGGATTTAATACTCATGGCCACTTGCTTGCCATATAAATCACATGGCAATCATCAACAACACTTCAACATATTCTTTTCATGCAAACATTCGACATTCTCAAGACCATTAACATGCATTTCACGGACGGAACTAGACATGCATCACTCAACACCTAATCATCATGCATCCGGGTATCACACATTCTTCATGCAACCACAACATAGCATCAAACACAGAATCAACAAGTCATTAACACCCGGAACCCATCCATAACCCATTCATTTAAGATATAAGATACCCCCTATCTAGAATGAAGATTCCAGGAGCTCCTCGAGCTAACAGTGCCGACCAATCATCCTTCGACCGCTCACTCCAACTCACACGACCTCTGGGTTCAGACGCTGGACTCCGCACTCAGCATGGAGAATCCGAAGCTGTTTCCACGCCCATGAACAGTCTGATCATGCCAAAAATGGAGGGTTCCAATCCCAAGACATCCCAACGTCGCTGAGTTGGGTGAAGAAGAAGACAACGATGAAGGAGACGAGGAACAGTAGGGAAAAAGACTGGTTGCATGCAGAGGGAATGCACACTCTCACCCTCTCTGGCTCAACGAGGAAAAGAAGGAGGACAGGAGAAGAGAACAGAATAGTGTCTCTGCATCCTTCGAAGAAATGCCCTTAGCTTTTCAACTCAGTGGGTCATTTCCCACAAACCGAGACACCCCACGTTATTAACATCCACACCGGGACTCATACAGCCCCATCAGATGGAAGAAGACGAGAAGAAGAAGAAGAAGAACAGGGGAGGATCCAACCTCCAGGACACAGCACCATGTTGTTTCCTCTGCCACCACGCTGTTCCCCTCGGTTCTACTCAGTGTTGAGTAGAAGAAGGAAATGAAGAGGAAGACGAAGGGAACGAAGAGGCGAGTGGGTAGGAAAAGAGGATTGGACAGTGTCTCTGTTTTCCTTTGAAGAAAAGCTCTCAGCTCTCTCTCGACCTTTGGTAAGTGGAACGACACGAATGAGGAAGTGAGTGGAGAAGAGAAGAGCCGAAACTCTTATATACTCCAGGGGCACATGCGTCTTTACCGCTGGCCACTAACATTAAATAATTAACCATTAGTTCTCTAATCTACAATTAATCTTAACTCATTCACTAATCTCATTCGGTAGTTAATTTTTAAATCGGGATGTTACAATTCCCCCCTCCTTCAAAGAATTTCGTCCTCGAAATTCCAATATATACATGCCCCAATCAACCGCTCGGCATATTACTGTCATGCCACTCTAAAAAATTACATGCCTATGCTTCTCCAGCATTCACCGACCAGTCAATTCCAATCGGTATAGTTTCGCTTCTCAAGCGTTTTACCGACCTCCCCCACAATTCCAGTCGGCATAATCACTAGAGTCAGGTCCTACCTGAGTACGACCTTTTCATAGAATTTAATATACTCGGGGATTCAATTTTTTTTTAAAACGTACAATCTACCCCCTTCAACTCTGCCGATTCACTATAACCGATGGTACCTCTAGTTCTTTGGCCACTTGGCCCTACACTCTCAACACCAATCGGTGTACATCTATCGTCATTTCCCCCAATTCTAAGGAATCATTCAATACACTTAAGTACCCACACAGAGCGTAAGTTCAAAATTTATGTCACATAAGGCATACTATGGATGCTAATTATCCAGTTGGGAAGAAACTAGTTGGTAAACAACATTACCGATTCCTACAAAATACTCACCAATGTCCGATTAATCTCGAATTAAACTCTCGAGTATTCAACATCCGACCACAAAATCTCTTCTCTAAACCATAATATATCTTGGCAATACCGAAACCAACACCCAACAGAGCTTCAAGGTGCTCTAGTTAGCACAGACTGCCTGGATTCATCCCTTACAGGCATCACACTCGGTTCTAAGATCTCAGATTTCTAACCATTCCTTCGGCCAAATCCATGCCTACACCTTGAGACTGTCACTCAGATCACTCAATCAAAAGGGTTGTTCGGGGTTTGGAAATAATCCTCACCCGGAAAACTCTCCACTTATGAAATTTTCACCCGGCATTCAAGCTTACATCAATTATAAATCTGAGTCCATACTTAGCAGCTCTAAACATCAACCCGATCACAAATATGAATAAATTTACCGCTCGAGCGTCTACTCCCCCTCGGGGTAATTTACTCGGAAACTTACCTATTCAAAGCTCCACATTCCGACCAGAAGCTCCTCAGGGAAAGATTAGTCAGGGGCACACCCTACAACTTAGAAATTTCACACGATGAATCGTCTACTTGGTACCATTCCACTCGAAAACGTCACGCTCCGAGTCACATCACTCGAATCTTACCCTACTCAGATGTGTCACGCTCGGACACAATTCCCTTAACTTAGTAATGATCCTCTCTATGAGGTTCTACTCGGAACACCATAACTTCACTCAGTAGTCCTTTCACCCAGAAGGTTTTCACTCAGAATTATATTCCTTCTCCTCACTCAGAATCATCTCTACCTCCTGACATTCAAATTATATTAACCTTCCCTAAGTAAATTTTGCCTCATTAATTATCTCAGCTCGAAAATCATGATCCTTCACCGAGTCCTCAATATTACTCGGCTAAACCCATAAACTTCTAATTCTAGTGATAGGTTTGGGTCACAGATATATACACTCAGCAACTAATTGCTCCCATCAGGATTCGGGATACCATCAATGAATACTCGTCATACCAACAGCATTACCACATTCCCAAAATGGCTATAGCAAATTCTAAACGCTGTTCTAGGTGTATCAGAAACCTTAATCCACTCTAATGGTATTCTAACTGTCAATTGACTCTGAAAGACTAAGTCGCACCTAATTGATCCTCCAAATCTTCAGTACTCGGTAGTGGTTATCATTCCCTATAGTTAACTTACTCAATCGGTGGCAATCAAGGCATGATCACACACCACCGCCACACCTTTCGATCAGTAACATAGAGTACTTATGTCGGTAAGATCCCTTTCTTGTTTCCGACAGTCAACACCACTTCCATAACCAATTCATACCCCACATAACCTCTGATTCTCTCGGAGGTAAGCACATCAATGTCAAACAAGCCTTCTATCCTTATTTTAATACACTACCAATTAATATCCACTCGACCTACTCTCACCTTCACTCAGGACAGCCCGATAGACTCAACCATCACCATAAGTAGCTACAGTCTCACCTGCCCGACCTTTGAATTGCTGCATCCGACTTATAGGATGACGTCTCACTCCTAAAGGGTTACAACAATTACTTAGAGTCACTGCAAGAGTGTACACTGCCACAATACCTATGGTATGCAAAGTCATCTCAGAACAGTATAGCTCACACCGACTATACTCACACAGATAATACTAACGCACATGAAATTAATGACAATTCACATAAATTTATAAACGACACATTTATATCAACATCATTGTTATGCACCGACTAGGGTACATCACACAACAACATTCATAAGTTATCAATTACCATTACTGTAAACTGTGTAATAGCAATAGATTTCCGATTCACACAGGGTACACACCTTGTCACTGAATCTCATCCTCATAAAGCTATAATCTAACAGTCCATTATTCCATCATGTCATCACTCATCAATCAATTGAAGCCTAAACAATTTATTAAACCCTCTTGAGTATACATCTCGACGTTACCATATAATTTCCGATTAAATAACAAGTTTTTGCCTCAGTTAACTCTCTTCACAAATCATAAGTACAATCCACCTATTGGATGTACAATCAGCATCATCACACGGGTTCTATCATTACCCTACTCAATACCCAAATGCACCCAGAATTCAACACTACCATTCCTTTATCCATCAGGTATCATTCGTTATTCGCACTTCACCATATGACTATTCAATCCTCAAGAGTTACCATACAATTATCTTACTCGGCTCAACAATTCATAGGGTTAATCAAATTATTAGAATCGAAATTTCTAGGGGTCATCAAGTACCCATCGTGGGCATTCCCACAACATCCAATTATCTCCGAGTCGAAACCACCATAGGTCCTAGTCCACAAGTCTGACAGTATAAGGTCATAATTCAATCAAGTATTTACTCGGTTTTCAACCACAAGCCCGAGTCTAATCCAAATTCTCAGGTATCCAATTACATCAAGTTCTCACCCAGTTTTCTAATCTCTCAGGTACCCATCTCAATAGTATCTGTTCATACATGATCGTGTCCAATCAATCTAGGTCACCATACCTAGTGGTCCAACATCAACCAATCATTCACTCGGTTTTCACACATCAGAAACCGAGACACTACCCGAATCAACATGCATCAAGCTTTATATTTAACCATCTATCACACACCCTGATTTCCAACTTAGGAAACTGTAATAAATTACTTATGCCATAAACCACACACGTCATATATCATTCACTTAATCAACTCGGACATAGGAGTTCTAATCCATTCAACAAGCATGACTTGGCCATGAACCATTAGCATAGCGCACCCAAGAGTCCTAACCAATGGATCCGACCTCCACCTATACAAGGGTCCCAACATATATTATTCTATTTTCTTTCTGACCAACCCAGGCTTAAAATAACCCCTAAGCAGCTCATAAACAATCGGCCGTCTTCTATCCCCCAAATCAACATCACAACAGTAGTACCTTTCACCACTGTTCCCAATAACACATAGACATATATCACACAAATCATGGTTAAACATGTATAATATCCAATAGAAGATCATAAACAATTATGACAATCGGTCAAAATGCACTCAACCGCCCACACACAGTAGGCATACCTTGGCCATGGACCTTTTGGTCTGCTCTAATACCAAAATGAAACATCCTACAAATTTTTAAAACCAAAACCGAGGCAGGGAACTTTTCCCAAAAATAATCCATAAAAACAACCGGGAAATTTTTCCAAAAATAACATGCAATCCGAGGGAAAGATAAAACGAGTGGAAGGGCAAGGGATAACTTTCCAAAATAAACCATAAGCAACCGACAGCCCATAAAACAACCGAGCAAAAGAAGGGAAGGAAAGGGAATAAAAGCAGAAGACTAATTAGCCCAGCGGAAGCACAAGAGCATTCAAGCGAAACCAGTACAACGTGCACTCGCCCAAGCGAGATCCGACTCCGCTTGAGCGAGACAGCCCAACTCGCTCGGGCGAACACCCCATCGCTTAAGCGAAGTCAACCAAAACAACCTTTCCATCCATTCACACTCGCTGGAGCGAATTCTCCATTCGCCGAAGCGAGAAGTCGCACTCGGCATTCAATTACTCGGTATAGGAGTTCCACTCACTCGGGAAACCTATAGACCTTCCTTCACTCAGAAGGGGTCCCCACAGTCATACATCACTCAGATTATTCTAGCCAGATGCACTCAGCAAATATCACCTTATTTACTCGGGGAAAATCATTAAGTCAAGTCCCACTCGGACTTATTCAAATCCTAACCACTCGGAATATAGTTCCTCATTCATTCGGATTATATATCATTCATTTGGATTATAAATATCATACACTTAGAATTCATTCCAATCTAAGCCATTACAACAACTCTTCCCTCGGAAGAGGATCACTCAAATTTCCCACTCGGGAATATTCAATCCCTTCCCCACTCGGGGTTTATTCATATTTTTCACTCGGTAATATTTGGGCCCATGATCACTCGGGAAATTCTCCCATCAAATCCTACACAGAATGGGTTCATCAAAGGGAATTTCTCTCAGAATCCATTTAAGTCTCCACCACTCGGACAAGAAGGCACAACCATTTATAGCCTCACTCGGAGATGACTCTCACAACTATGTCTACTCGGGAAATCATTAACTTAGCAATATTCTATCCATCAACATCTCTCAGTCTACCCAAACACAAGTCATCAGTATACAACATAGATGTATATACATAATCATACACTCGGAATACTCATTATCTTGACATTATACATTTACCAATACTTATAATCCCATACAAGTGACACCATGTCTATAATTCTCATAATCAATCCTTATAAATAAATATGTTTAATCATTATTTTACATGAGAGCCGGCCGAGGCTTTAATATAACTATATACAATCGGTACAGCATACTCTATACACTACAACAACATAAATACCCATCACTCGGGTTAAGGCTTTCTCCTCATTCCGAGTCTGACCTGCACATACTGAAAAATGGTGTAGGGGTGAGTATCTTAGATATTAAATGATAGATACTGACTCGGATTATTCCTCAGTTATGCAACAACATAAATATACACAGTGACCATTAATAACATACATAATGCCAATTAATCAGGACACACATAAGACATGTTCTGATCAGAATCCAACAGTTATCTCTCGGCTATATACACATATCATTTCAATGACATTAACATATACTCATACAATCAGATTTTAATCAACATCAACTGTACATGTACACAGATTAATTCACTCAGATCCGCATTCGTGTGTAATCAGTTTTTATTCGTTGCAACACAGGCTCCCAGCCTTTTATTCAGCTCCCAGCTGCTTGGCCGTTTTACAGGTACCCAACCATTTTCCCTCACAGGTGACACCAACGGCGGTGTTCACGGGCAGCCTGAGTTCCACTCAAAGGCTACCTTGAGTCCCACTCAAAAGGATTTCATAGCGTTTCACGCTTTTAATAACCGATGGTAGTGTCCCACACTACATGCTTCCAGCATTAACGCATCCCATGCGCCACACGCGGATTGATCACACAAACACAGAGTTCATATATATATATATAATCTTTCATTTAATAGTACATGCATCACATACAGTCGGTATAAACATCATCAGACTCATAGAAACAACATTTCTCACATGCAGTCAGGATTTAATACTTATGGCCACTTGCATGCCATATAAATCACATGGCAATCATCAACAACACTTCAACATTTCTTTTCATGCAAACATTCGACATTCTCAAGACCATTAACATGCATTTCACGGATGGAACTAGACATGCATCACTCAACACCTAATAATCATGTATCCGGGTATCACACATTCTTCATGCAACCACAACACAGCATCAAACACAGAATCAACAAGTCATTAACACCCGGAACCCATCCATAACCCATGCATTTAAGATATAAGATACCCCCTACCTGGAATGAAGATTCCAGGAGCTCCTCGAGCTAACAGTGCCGACCAATCATCCTTCGACCGCTCCCTCCAACTCACACGACCTCTGGGTTCAGACGCTGGACTCCGAACTCAGCATGGAGAATCCGAAGCTATTTCCACGCCCATGAACAGTCTGATCTTGCCAACAATGGAGGGTTCCAGTCCCAAGACATCCCAACGTCGCTGAGTTGGGTGAAGGAGAAGACGACGAGGAAGGAGATGAGGAACAGTAGGGAAGAAGACTGTTTGCATGCAGAGGGAATGCACACTCTCACCCTCTCTGGCTCAACGAGGAAAAGAAGGAGGACAGGAGAAGAGAACAGAACAGTGTCTCTACATCCTTCAAAGAAATGCCCTTAGCTTTTCAACTCAGTGGGTCATTTCCCACAAACTGAGACACCCCACGCTGTTAACATCCACACCGGGACTCATGCAGCCCCATCAGATGGAAGAAAATGAGAAGAAGAAGAAGAACAGGGGAGGATCCAACCTCCAGGACACAACACCATGTTGTTTCCTCTGCCACCACGCTGTTCCCCTCGGTTCTACTCAGTGTTGAGTGGAAGAAGGAAATGAAGAGGAAGACGAAGGGAATGAAGAGGGGAGTGGGCAGGAAAAGAGGATCGGACAGTGTCTCTGTTTTCCTTTGAAGAAAAGCTCTCAGCTCTCTCTCGACCTTTGGTAAGTGGAACAACGCGAATAAGGAAGTGAGTAGAGAAGAGAAGAGCCGAAACTCTTATATACTCCAGGAGCACATGCATCTTTACCGCTGGCCACTAACATTAAATAATTAACCATTAGTTCTCTAATCTACAATTAATCTTAACTCATTCACTAATCTCATTCGGTAGTTAATTTTTAAATCGGGATGTTACAAGAACGACAGGGTAAGGAATCTTGTTCTGCTTCTTTCTTTTGGAGGAAATCAAATATGTCATGATGATGTTAGGCAAGCTAACCTTCTCTTTGGTGAGCATGTGGTACATGTAAAAACGATCGAGCTTACTTACACTATCTTTTGCACTTTTTGTAGGGCAAAAATTTGTTTCATCACAAGGTACAGCATTTTGGCCTTTAGGAGAAGAGACCCAGAAGCGGACTTTCTTGATGCTGAGTACCATACAACAATCTCCAGCGAAGACACAACATTGAACTTAAATAGTTCATCGTACACCTCCCCTACATTTGGACATCCAGTAGTAGTAGCAATGAGGTTGGTACAAATTTTTATTGACTTCCCTTAAAGAGAACCAAGAACAAGAAACTTTGACTTATCCACCAAGACCGAGTTCTAGAAGCTGAGAACCATTGATAGAGAATATGGAGTTTGGTCAAGATAGAACTGTGTCCATCCAATGTCATTGAGCTCCTCAAAGATATCACACCCTTGTAATTTGTGCTGCTTGAGGTTGAAGACCAAGGACTCAACAATGTCGAATGCCTTGAATGCAATTTCTTAGGTGAGAAGAGAAGAAGGTTTTCAAAAGAGTGAAGAAGTTTTTCGAAAGAGAAGTTGAAGAAGGAAGAGAAAAGTATGATGAAAAATGGTGGGAAAGAGTGAAAATGAGCAGACGTTAATAAATAAATAAAAATTTGCTACACAAAATAGAGAGAGAGAGAAAAAAAACACGTTCAGAGAGTGGTTACACTAAAAAATGATAACTGCTGCCACATTTTAAAAAGTAAGAACTGAAAATGATTTAATAGAGTAAGTCTCTCAAAGTGCAAAATCAAACAATGCAAGTTATACTAGACTAGTACATGGAGCAGACTATTTAGACAATAATTTTTAAATTTAAATTATGCTTAATAAAATTAAACTTGGCCTCTGCGAGAGGCTTAGTGAAGATGTCTGCCCATTGATGATCTGTGCCCACGAATTTTAGATCCAGGGTCCATTTTTGGACATAGTCACGAATAATGTGATATTTGACTTCAATGTGCTTAGCTTTGAAGTGCTGAATAGCATTCTTGGATACGTTGATTGCACTTATATTATCACAAAATACTGGAATTTCTCCTTCTTTGATTGAATAATCTTCAAGTTGATATTTGTAACACCTCGGCCCAAAAATAGGGGTAATTTTTTTCACGATTTGAATTGATTATAAGTAGAAGAAATTCAATATATATATATAATGCCAAGTAATTACCCCAGATCATTTAATAACCGATCTCATTTATGAAGATATGAAACGGTATCAGAGTGCTCCTCAGACGACCGAACTTAAGGCCGTCATAAGGGAAAAGCATATGTAATTAAATTTAAGAGTTATTAAAATATATACCAAAAAGAGGATGAAAGGTGCCTCATCGATTTGTTAAGCAATAGAAATATAATTTAAAAATAATATCATTCATACATTATCAAGGTCATTAATGAAAATTAGCCATACATATACGGTCTAATTTTCCTACATGACCTCTGAAATCAACTATCATCAAATTAATTCCAAATTAAGCATATACACACCATATGCTGTACAAAATGAATACGTATATGTCGGCCAAGGCTCACCCACATTCCTTCCACATTTACCTTTATCAATCCTCGACCTCCAAAGAGTAGGACTTTACATCACACCTACATCAAACTTAAAAATGGCAACTAGGAGATGAGTAACATAATCCAAATGTACCAAAGTCATACATTATGATGATATTTATACATGTGTGCATTGTATTCATTTTTCAAGAAAACATCACAAGCTTCACACACATGATACATCATTCTATCTCAGCACAATACATGTCCAATTAAGTATATTCACAAGGCAATACCATATATAATATATCCCTAACATTCTCAATAATCATCACACTTTAATGTTAGTACCTCGGCTTACTTTCCCTCTAGCTAACAATCATCCATCGCCACCACGGGATATCAACTAGGCATATCTCCAGCTATATGCAAATGCTCTTAAAGCTAATGCGTATGCACAAAGGAATCATTATCAAGTGCGAATCCGACTGTGGGACAAGCATAGGTGTGCTACTATGCCCCTACTACAGTAGTAAAATATGTACATATATATCTCAATTCAAGCATGCTTACAACATCATAATTTTACTGGTACCAAACCACTCTCGCCCATCTATAACACTAGTCACCCCGTGACTTGCGGATCAACATTATGGCCTTACTTAGTGCTACGGGCCTCCCCTGAACACACATCAAGGGAGACGTGCCCCGTGGACACCAAGGTAAATTGTTCATCACAGAGCCACCCTCTCACGGGGCCTGCCACATAGGGTGCCTCGTCACTAAACTAAGGGCAGCTTCGTGATTCCCCAAATCATTAGGGAACAATAACAGTATACCCGTGCACTGGGCCGCTCTCTCACTGGGCCTGTCTATTGGAACCCCTAACATTCCATATAAGCAGTGAATGATATGCCATGGATGCAAATGTCAATCAATGCACTCTCACACTGTGCATCCTAAATTCCACTCAATCAATCGTCCATTCACTACTACCACTTAGTGGATTTCAATATTCTCAATCTTTACCAATTCTCATTGGAACTCATACACATCGGTAGTTAGTGGCAATCATATTTATCGATTCATATATACATAATTGGGATATTTCACATCATTGATTTCAATTCAAGACATGGTCTCAAACCATCATGACATATTTCATCAACATATTCAACATAATATCAGATCTGGTCTCAATACTGGTACCAAAGTACGGATATCACTTCATCCGCTCTGTGTGTAATACTGACTCAACAGGTAAAACTTCAGACTGATAAAACTGTATAGGCGATCTCCCTATACCGGCATGTCCGTGGTAACACCTCATATATCAGAGGGAATCTGTTCTCCATATCAGAGACGTAAGGGATAGTCGCAAGTGGCTTAGGTAATAGCGCTCATCCCCATTACTGGTGTCGGGGACTGATAATGCAAGATTTATCCTTAATTCCTCAATTTAAATGTGTATAATTTGCCATCACTTAGTGTGTAATATACTGCACTTTAACACATTTTCATCATTTGAGCTTTATTTAATATTTAATTTTAAAATGAATTAAGGATAAATTTTTAATAAAAGTTGGTTTTCTCTTGTTTTGTAGTGTGTGATTAAGCCTGTAATTAAAAAAATAATTACCACAGGTCAAACGAAAGAAGCCACGACTCAAGAAATGGTCAAAAATGCGAGAAAAGCACCAGAACAGGTCTAGGAATCGATTCACCAATGTGGGAATCGATTCCCACACAAAAGAACAGCAAGGAATCGATTCAAGCACCCTGGGAATCGATTCATACAGCTAGGAATCGATTCCCCACCCATGTGAATCGATTCATATGCATTTTAAAGGCCTGGGAATCGATTCAAACAAGCATGAATCGATTCATGTGCTTGGGAATCGATTCCCACCCCTGAGGAATCGATTCCTATGTGTAAAATTGCCCAAAAATTGCCTAGATGAATCGATTCAGGCACAGATTTATCAGTGGAAACATCAGATAACGCATTATCAAAGTGGAAACAACACTGAAGCTGATAATGGAGCACTGAAGCTGATAATGGAGCACCATGGAATTGTAAATTGGAGAGTGCTCCTTCCATTAAAATTTTTTATTGCATTGGCTTTGCTTTTGAGCTCCTATAAATAGGAAGCAAGGCAAGGAGCAGAGACACCATTCATTCTTCATCAGAAGACATCAATTCCTCCTTCATACGTTCTTCCTCTTCTCTTCTCCGTTGGAATTTTTCCAGCAAGTTCTTCATTTCTGGGTTAGTTTCATTGTTTGTAGTCGTAATTATGGAGGGCTAAAACCCCTAGATTGATTTTCTTGGAGAATGTTGTAATGTAATTTTGAGGTCATTAATTTTAATATAGTATGCTTTTATTATTGTTATTTCTTCATAATCTTTCTCTACTTATTTAATTCCATTTTGTTTAATTAAATTTGTATGCTTAATCGGTTTAATTATTCAAATGGAATAAAATAAGGTTTTAAATTAGAATGGATTAAGGAAATATGCATGCTTAATGAATATTTTCATAATCACTTTTAATAATTATGGTTTGGTTAATTCCATAATTTGAGAATAGATTATGTATATAGGCGATGTTCTTATGTATGCTCAATAATTCCTAGATTTTACAATCTTGACTCCTTTTGCTTAATTAGGATGCTTGATTAAAATATTCATTTTTAAATGAAAGTAAAGGAATTGTGAATTGAAAAAGACGCTTAGTTGATCAATTCAAATTGAGCTAAGAAATTAACATTAATAAGTATACAAATTATCTTTAGTGAACCAAGGATAAATTTATTTACAATACTCCAAGAAAATCAATCGCTTGTTATTTATTGTTTTAAATCCTTTATTTACTTTGTTTTAATTTTAATTGTGACAACAAAAATCAATCAAACCCCCCCCAATTGTATGTTAGTGAACTTATGTTTGTAAAAATTTTTAGTTGTTTAGTTTTTATTTTTAATTGTTAAAAATTAGTTTAAGACTTGATTTTTCCTAAATTTTTGTGTTGATCCTTGAGAGAACGACCTAGGTTGACACCCTAGTACTACGTTAATTAATTTTAATGTACTAATTTGACGGAATCACGACTGCAAAAATATTCACGTCAAATTTTGGCGCCGCAGCCGGGGATCAACGATCTTTAGGAAAAACTCTTGTTTTAAATTAATTTTTTTTTTTAAAAAAAAATTTAAAAAAAAAATTTTTTTTTGTTTGCTTGTTTATTTTATTTCTTTTGCATGATTTAGGATTCTTATGATTTATTGCTCATCATGATCAAATATCTTGTTGTATGCTATGTATGACTAGAAGAACTCTTGAGCATTTATATTCATTTGATCCTGAAATTGAAAGAACTTTTCATAGGTTAATTAGAGAAGCTAGATTTATTAATAATTTTGTTGATATTGATAGTGATAGTATCTTTTCTGAATCTGTTGAAAGTACTACTGCTAGTTTTTCTGATATGGCTGAACCTCGTGAAAGAACTCTTAGAGAACTAGCTGCTCCT
Source organism: Clitoria ternatea (assembly GCA_037962975.1). Taxonomy (NCBI): domain Eukaryota; kingdom Viridiplantae; phylum Streptophyta; class Magnoliopsida; order Fabales; family Fabaceae; genus Clitoria; species Clitoria ternatea. Next base: position 82,981,892 of record CM075672.1, read on the forward strand.
GAATTCACTTACGAAAGTTTGTGTATTCAATATCCTGATGAGGATGTCCCTTTTATTCTTAAGACCGGACTTATACACTTGTTGCCTAAGTTTCATGGTCTTGCGGGTGAAGATCCGCACAAACACCTCAAAGAATTCCACATTGTGTGTTCCACAATGAAACCCCAAAACATTCAAGAAGACCATGTCTATCTTAAAGCGTTTCCTCATTCTTTAGAGGGTGTTGCTAAGGATTGGTTGTACTACCTTGCTCCAAGATCAATCACAAGTTGGAATGACTTAAAGAAAATGTTCTTGGAAAAATTCTTTCCTTCCTCTAGAACAACTGCAATCCGTAAAGATATATCTGGCATTAGGCAACTCTCTGGAGAAAGTCTTTATGAGTATTGGGAGAGATTTAAGAAACTCTGTGCAAGTTGCCCTCACCACCAAATTTCTGAACAACTTCTTCAGTACTTCTATGAAGGTCTGCACCACGTTGATCGCAATATGATTGATGCGGCAAGTGGAGGAGCTTTAGGAGACATGACTGCTGCTGAAGCAAGAAATTTGATTGAGAAGATGGCATCCAACTCTCAACAATTTGGTATGAGAAATGATTCTTTCAAACCCATGTTTGATTCCAATTCTAGTTCATCTGGAATTAAATTGGAGAGCAAACTCGATGCTCTCACCACTCTGGTCACACAATTAGCAGTAAATCAAAAATCCATGACTGCTAAAGTGTGTGGCATCTGTACTTCACAAGAGCACCCCACTGATTGTTGTCCTTCTCTACAAGAAAAGGATAATAATAATCCCCAAGCCTATGCAGCCAATATCTACCATGATAGACCTCCACCATAACAGCAACAAAACCATGACCTTTCCACCAATAGATACAATCCAGGTTGGAGGAACCATCCAAATTTGAGATGGGGAAACCAACAACAAAATCCCCATCCCCAACCTCCATTTCAAAACAATGCACCAACCTTCCAAAGACCGACACCTCAACCATCCACAAGTGGCCCTTCTTTGGAGGATCTGGTGAAACAAATGGCTGCACAGAACTTGGAGTATCAACAGAGGAATGATGCTACCATCCAGAGTTTAAGCAACCAAATTGGGCAATTGGCTTCATCATTAAGCCAGTTACAATCTCAAAACTCTGACAAATTACCATCTCAACCAGCTGCAAATCCAAGAAATGTGAGTGCAATTCAGTTAAGATCAGGTAAAAACCTTGAAGTACCCATACCCAAGGAACCTGAAAAACAAACAACTGAGCCTGAAATAGTTGAGAATGATGTACCCTCTTCAAGCAAATCTGAGATACAACCACCCCAAATTCCACCTCATATCCCTCTTCCTTTCCCACCAAAAGCAATTCCAAGTAAGAAGATGGAAGAAGTGGACAAAGAAATTTTGGATACTTTCAGGAAAGTGGAAGTGAATATACCTCTTCTTGATGCAATCAAGCAAATTCCCAAGTATGCCAAATTTCTAAAGGAGTTGTGTACTCACAAGAGGAGACTCAAAGGTAATGAAAGGATAAGTATGAGAAGGAATGTATCTGCACTGCTTGGTAAGGAAAATATCCCTGAGAAATGCAAGGATCCAGGTACGTTTTCTATACCTTGTATCATAGGCAATAATAAATTTGAAAATTGCATGTTAGATTTAGGAGCTTTAATAAATGTTATGCCTATGTCTATTTTTAAATCATTGTCTCTTGGAAATTTACAACCTACTGGTATAGTAATTCAGCTAGCCAATAGGAGCACTGCCTATCCTGCTGGAGTTATAGAGGATGTTTTGGTTCAGGTAGAACAACTTGTTTTCCCTGCTGACTTTTTCGTACTTGATATGGAAGAAGGTATGCCTCAAATTCCTGTTCCTATCATTTTGGGAAGACCATTTTTGAAAACAGCCAGAACCAAAATAGATGTTCATTCTGGAACTCTCTCTATGGAATTTGGTGACACGAGAGTTCAATTTAATATTCTTGATGCCATGAAATACCCATCTGAAAATCATTCTGTTTTCCAAATTGACATTATTGATGAACTGGTTTTTGAACATTTTTCTAATATTGATTTGGAATACATGGATGATTCAAACAAATGTTTTGCATGCAATGATTCTGGAAGTTGTGATATTTGTGCTGAAATTGATAGATACATAATTTCTGATTCAGAGTCTTTAGATATACCTGTTAACCATAAGGAGCTGAATGCAGGATTTCAAGAAAATTCTAACATAATTTTTGAAGTGCAAGCAGCGGAATCAAAATCTACTTTGTTAGTTCCATCTGTTTTGCAGGCACCCAAGTTAGAATTGAAACCCCTACCTGAGAACCTAAAGTATGTATACTTAGGGGATGATGAACAGCTCCCGGTGATAATTTCCACTTCTCTTGATGAAAATCAAGAAGAAAAATTGTTACAGGTATTGAAAAAACATAAGAAGGCTATAGGATGGACATTGGCAGACATTCCTGGAATTAGTCCATCCATGTGCATGCATAGAATATTTCTGGAGGAAAATACTAAAGCAGTAAGACAGCCCCAGAGGAGACTCAACCCTGTAATCCTTGATGTGGTTAAGAAGGAAATCACCAAGCTTCTACAAGCAGGAATCATTTATCCTATCTCTGATAGCCAATAGGTGAGTCCAATTCAAGTGGTTCCTAAGAAAACAGGGATCACAGTTATGAAAAATGAAAAGGATGAATTGATCCCAACTAGAGTGCAGAATAGTTGGCGAGTCTGTATTGACTACAGGAGACTTAACCAGGCAACAAAGAAGGACCATTTCCCTTTACCCTTCATTGACCAAATGCTTGAGCGTCTCGCAGGTAAGTCTTATTACTGTTTTCTTGATGGATTCTCTGGATATTTTCAGATTCACATTGCACCTGAGGATCAAGATAAGACCACATTCACCTGTCCCTTTGGCACATTTGCTTATAGGAGAATGCCATTTGGCCTATGCAATGCTCCCGGAACTTTTCAAAGATGCATGATAAGTATTTTTCATGATTTCATTGAAAATTGCATAGAGGTGTTTATGGATGATTTTACTGTCTATGGATCTTCATTTAATGCATGCCTTGATAGTCTTGATAAAGTTTTAAACAGATGTATTGAAACTAACCTTGTTTTGAACTATGAAAAATGTCATTTTATGGTAAAACAAGGAATAGTTTTAGGGCATGTAATCTCTGAAAAAGGAATTGAGGTAGATCCTGCCAAGGTAGAAGTTATATCACATTTGCCTTACCCCTCTTGTGTTCGAGAGGTTCGTTCTTTTCTTGGCCATGCAGGATTCTACAGAAGATTCATAAAAGATTTCAGCAAGAAGGCTAGGCCACTATCCAGTCTGCTTCAAAAGGATGTGGCATTTGAATTTGATGAAAAGTGTAAGGAGGCTTTTAATTGCCTCAAGCAAGCATTGACCACTACCCCAATAATCCAAGCACCTGTTTGAACAGCTCCATTTGAGTTGATGTGTGATGCCTCTAATTATGCATTGGGAGCCGTCCTTGGTCAAAAGATTGACAAGCAGCCTAGGGTCATCTACTATGCATCTAAAACTTTAGATGCTACTCAGGTAAATTACACTACCACTGAAAAAGAGCTCTTGGCCATTGTTTTTGCATTAGATAAGTTCAGATCTTACCTACTCGGTTCTCGAGTAGTTGTCTTTACTGACCATGCAGCTCTGAAGTACTTGTTAAAGAAAGGTGAGTCCAAGCCAAGATTAATTCGTTGGATGCTTTTGCTCCAAGAGTTTGACTTGGAAATTCGTGACAGAAGTGGAACACAAAACCTTGTGGCAGACCATTTAAGCAGAATTGAGAATGCTCCTGATTCGGCACCTATTCGGGACCATTTTCCCGATGAACACCTCATGAGTATTTCTAACTCTTTTGATTCACCTTGGTTTGCTAACATTGTAAATTATCTTGTTGCTTCTGTTTTTCCACCATGTGCATCCAGAAACCAAATTTCAAAATTAAAAAGTGATGCAAAGTATTATATTTGGGATGACCCATATTTGTGGAAATTGTGTAATGATCAGGTGATTCGAAGATGCATTCCCGATCATGAAATAGAATCAGTTCTTCGATTCTGCCATGCTTCACCAGTTAGTGGACATTTTGGTCCACAAAGAACAGCAAGAAAAGTGTTGGATTCAGGTTTGTATTGGCCCACAATTTTTAAGGATGCATGGAGAATTTGTAACACCTGTGAGAAATGCCAAAGAGCTAGTAATGCTACCACATGGAGACAACAGATGCCTCAGCAACCAATGTTGTTTTGTGAAGTATTTGATGTTTGGGGCATTGATTTTATGGGTCCATTTCCTCCATCCTTTGGTTTTACTTACATTTTATTGGCTGTTGATTATGTTTCTAAATGGGTGGAAGCTAAAGCCACCAGAACTAATGATGCTCGAGTTGTAGTGGATTTTGTTAGATCTCAAATTCTTTACAGGTTTGGCATCCTGAGAGCAATCATTAGTGATCAAGGAACACATTTCTGCAACAGGACCATGCAAGCTATGCTCAGGAAGTATGGGGTTGTTCATAGAGTCTCTACTCCATATCACCCCCAAACCAATGGACAAGCAGAAGTCTCTAACAGAGAAATCAAAAGGATCCTGGAGAAGATAGTACAGCCTAACAAAAAGGATTGGAGCAGGAAATTGGATGATGCTCTTTGGGCACATAGAACAGCTTTTAAGGCACCTATAGGAATGTCTCCCTATAGAATTGTTTTTGGTAAAGCATGTCATCTTCCAGTGGAGATTGAGCATCGTGCTTATTGGGCTGTAAAAGCTTGTAACTTAGCACTTGATCAAGCAGGTGAGGAAAGAAAATTATAACTGAATGAGCTTGATGAGATCCGTTTGGCAGCTTATGAGAACTCAAGGTTCTATAAGGAGAAAACAAAGAAATTCCATGATAGCTCAATAGCTAGAAAGGATTTTACTGCTGGACAGAAAGTGCTACTGTTTAATTCCCGGTTGAAACTGATGGCCGGAAAATTGCGCTCCAAATGGGAAGGACCTTTCATTGTTACAAATGTATTTCCCCATGGAGCTGTGGAAATAAAAAGTGAAAACTCCAACAAAAGCTTCAAGGTTAATGGATAACGTTTGAAGCCATTTCATGAAAATCCTTCACTTGTGGATGTTACAATGGAGGAACATGCTTTGGGGGAACCACTTCTTGATCCCCCTTGAGGGAGTTTTTCTTACCCATCTCTTTACTTTTTCATTATATTGTCTATTTTGTATGCTCTGTCTTACATTGAGGACAATGTATGATTTAAGTATGGGGGTGGGATCATTCGTGTGTGTGTTATTGTTTGATTAAATTTTGTGTGATATTAAAAAAAAAATTATTAAAAATAAAAGATTTTGTGTGTGTTTTTGTTTTAAAAAGGCATGTTTTATTGGAATTTTAAGATATGCATGAGTAACAAGTAAATTCTTTCATGTCTGATATGAGCTTAATGATATGTTATAATTTGAACTCAAGCAATTTTGGTATGATGAGAATGACATGATAATTGAGAAATGATCATATATGATGGAATTATACCTTGTGAGATTTTTGAGCCTTAAAATTTGATGGATCACTTTAAACCTTCTTAATCCTTTCATGTGTGATTAATTCCTGAAGGCTTACATCTTAATTTTTGTCTTGTTTCTTGATGATACTTGAAACTCATATGAATGTATTTTGATACAGGCATTTTTGTTCAATTGAGCCACTAAGCCAGATAAGCCTACCATGAATAAATTATCTCTTGCTAGCCATTTTGAGCCTATTTAACTGTTTCCTTGTTGCAGCTCAAATAAGCCATGGATGAAGAACCAAAAATATACCTACCTTAAGAAATATATTGAAGCTTTGGAATCAAGTCAAAACAGGCATTCAAATAAGTGTGGGGGTGTGCAAAAAGGAATTGCAACTCTTGTTCCAAGTGTTATGCAATCTCATAAAAAAAAAAAATTTACCAAGTACCATACAATAAATGTTTTACCTTCACTGTTTGCCAGAAAAATTAATTGCTTCATCATTTTTTTTGGTATATATATAAATATATATATTTCATCCATTTTAACCTTGGCCACATTTCAACCCTGTGAAAGCCCTGTTGATCTATACATTCATTTGTGTTGATTGTAGAATTAAGAAACTTGCCAAATTTTTAGACTGTTTGTTTTTCAGGAATTGTTTTGAGTGTATACACAAACCTTAAACACTTGAGAGTTGAGAGTATGTCTTGTGAGGTTCTATCACTTATGATCTTCTTTTCAGTTTAATTTAATTTTCACATGCCTAACTGTTTGAATGATCTTTATATATATCTTGATGCTCTGAATCTTGCATGTTAAATAACTCTTGTTTCTCTGTATATTCTTAAAATTTCATGCCAATTCTATGTGTTGTTTTCAACTTAATGTTTTCAATAAATTGTGATACTTGTTTTTATTTTGATTTTGCCCGGGAGTGCAAAAGAATAAGTGTGGGAGTATTTGATGATGCAAGATTTATCCTTAATTCCTCAATTTAAATGTGTATAATTTGCCATCACTTAGTGTGTAATATACTGCACTTTAACACATTTTCATCATTTGAGCTTTATTTAATATTTAATTTTAAAATGAATTAAGGATAAATTTTTAATAAAAGTTGGTTTTCTCTTGTTTTGTAGTGTGTGATTAAGCCTGTAATTAAAAAAATAATTACCACAGGTCAAACGAAAGAAGCCACGACTCAAGAAATGGTCAAAAATGCGAGAAAAGCACCAGAACAGGTCTGGGAATCGATTCACCAATGTGGGAATCGATTCCCACACAAAAGAACAGCAAGGAATCGATTCAAGCACCCTGGGAATCGATTCATACAGCTAGGAATCGATTCCCCACCCATGTGAATCGATTCATATGCATTTTAAAGGCCTGGGAATCGATTCAAACAAGCATGAATCGATTCATGTGCTTGGGAATCGATTCCCACCCCTGAGGAATCGATTCCTATGTGTAAAATTGCCCAAAAATTGCCTAGATGAATCGATTCAGGCACAGATTTATCAGTGGAAACATCAGATAACGCATTATCAAAGTGGAAACAACACTGAAGCTGATAATGGAGCACTGAAGCTGATAATGGAGCACCATGGAATTGTAAATTGGAGAGTGCTCCTTCCATTAAAATTTTTTATTGCATTGGCTTTGCTTTTGAGCTCCTATAAATAGGAAGCAAGGCAAGGAGCAGAGACACCATTCATTCTTCATCAGAAGACATCAATTCCTCCTTCATACGTTCTTCCTCTTCTCTTCTCCGTTGGAATTTTTCCAGCAAGTTCTTCATTTCTGGGTTAGTTTCATTGTTTGTAGTTGTAATTATGGAGGGCTAAAACCCCTAGATTGATTTTCTTGGAGAATGTTGTAATGTAATTTTGAGGTCATTAATTTTAATATAGTATGCTTTTATTATTGTTATTTCTTCATAATCTTTCTCTACTTATTTAATTCCATTTTGTTTAATTAAATTTGTATGCTTAATCGGTTTAATTATTCAAATGGAATAAAATAAGGTTTTAAATTAGAATGGATTAAGGAAATATGCATGCTTAATGAATATTTTCATAATCACTTTTAATAATTATGGTTTGGTTAATTCCATAATTTGAGAATAGATTATGTATATAGGCGATGTTCTTATGTATGCTCAATAATTCCTAGATTTTACAATCTTGACTCCTTTTGCTTAATTAGGATGCTTGATTAAAATATTCATTTTTAAATGAAAGTAAAGGAATTGTGAATTGAAAAAGACGCTTAGTTGATCAATTCAAATTGAGCTAAGAAATTAACATTAATAAGTATACAAATTATCTTTAGTGAACCAAGGATAAATTTATTTACAATACTCCAAGAAAATCAATCGCTTGTTATTTATTGTTTTAAATCCTTTATTTACTTTGTTTTAATTTTAATTGTGACAACAAAAATCAATCAAACCCCCCCCCCAATTGTATGTTAGTGAACTTATGTTTGTAAAAATTTTTAGTTGTTTAGTTTTTATTTTTAATTGTTAAAAATTAGTTTAAGACTTGATTTTTCCTAAATTTTTGTGTTGATCCTTGAGAGAACGACCTAGGTTGACACCCTAGTACTACGTTAATTAATTTTAATGTACTAATTTGACGGAATCACGACTGCAAAAATATTCATGTCAAATTTTGGCGCCTTAGCCGGGGATCAACGATCTTTAGGAAAAACTCTTGTTTTAAATTAATTTTTTTTTTAAAAAAAAAATTTAAAAAAAAAATTTTTTTTTGTTTGTTTGTTTATTTTATTTCTTTTGCATGATTTAGGATTCTTATGATTTATTGCTCATCATGATCAAATATCTTGTTGTATGCTATGTATGACTAGAAGAACTCTTGAGCATTTATATTCATTTGATCCTGAAATTGAAAGAACTTTTCATAGGTTAATTAGAGAAGCTAGATTTATTAATAATTTTATTGATATTGATAGTGATAGTATCTTTTCTGAATCTGTTGAAAGTACTACTGCTAGTTTTTCTGATATGGCTGAACCTCGTGAAAGAACTCTTAGAGAACTAGCTGCTCCTGAATTCACTTACGAAAGTTTGTGTATTCAATATCCTGATGAGGATGTCCCTTTTATTCTTAAGACCGGACTTATACACTTGTTGCCTAAGTTTCATGGTCTTGCGGGTGAAGATCCGCACAAACACCTCAAAGAATTCCACATTGTGTGTTCCACAATGAAACCCCAAAACATTCAAGAAGACCATGTCTATCTTAAAGCGTTTCCTCATTCTTTAGAGGGTGTTGCTAAGGATTGGTTGTACTACCTTGCTCCAAGATCAATCACAAGTTGGAATGACTTAAAGAAAATGTTCTTGGAAAAATTCTTTCCTGCCTCTAGAACAACTGCAATCCGTAAAGATATATCTGGCATTAGGCAACTCTCTGGAGAAAGTCTTTATGAGTATTGGGAGAGATTTAAGAAACTCTGTGCAAGTTGCCCTCACCACCAAATTTCTGAACAACTTCTTCTTCAGTACTTCTATGAAGGTCTGCACCACGTTGATCGCAATATGATTGATGCGGCAAGTGGAGGAGCTTTAGGAGACATGACTGCTGCTGAAGCAAGAAATTTGATTGAGAAGATGGCATCCAACTCTCAACAATTTGGTATGAGAAATGATTCTTTCAAACCCATGTTTGATTCCAATTCTAGTTCATCTGGAATTAAATTGGAGAGCAAACTCGATGCTCTCACCACTCTGGTCACACAATTAGCAGTAAATCAAAAATCCATGACTGCTAAAGTGTGTGGCATCTGTACTTCACAAGAGCACCCCACTGATTGTTGTCCTTCTCTACAAGAAAAGGATAATAATAATCCCCAAGCCTATGCAGCCAATATCTACCATGATAGACCTCCACCACAACAGCAACAAAACCATGACCTTTCCACCAATAGATACAATCCAGGTTGGAGGAACCATCCAAATTTGAGATGGGGAAACCAACAACAAAATCCCCATCCCCAACCTCCATTTCAAAACAATGCACCAACCTTCCAAAGACCGACACCTCAACCATCCACAAGTGGCCCTTCTTTGGAGGATCTGGTGAAACAAATGGCTGCACAGAACTTGGAGTATCAACAGAGGAATGATGCTACCATCCAGAGTTTAAGCAACCAAATTGGGCAATTGGCTTCATCATTAAGCCAGTTACAATCTCAAAACTCTGACAAATTACCATCTCAACCAGCTGCAAATCCAAGAAATGTGAGTGCAATTCAGTTAAGATCAGGTAAAAACCTTGAAGTACCCATACCCAAGGAACCTGAAAAACAAACAACTGAGCCTGAAATAGTTGAGAATGATGTACCCTCTTCAAGCAAATCTGAGATACAACCACCCCAAATTCCACCTCATATCCCTCTTCCTTTCCCACCAAAAGCAATTCCAAGTAAGAAGATGGAAGAAGTGGACAAAGAAATTTTGGATACTTTCAGGAAAGTGGAAGTGAATATACCTCTTCTTGATGCAATCAAGCAAATTCCCAAGTATGCCAAATTTCTAAAGGAGTTGTGTACTCACAAGAGGAGACTCAAAGGTAATGAAAGGATAAGTATGGGAAGGAATGTATCTGCACTGCTTGGTAAGGAAAATATCCCTGAGAAATGCAAGGATCCAGGTACGTTTTCTATACCTTGTATCATAGGCAATAATAAATTTGAAAATTGCATGTTAGATTTAGGAGCTTTAATAAATGTTATGCCTATGTCTGTTTTTAAATCATTGTCTCTTGGAAATTTACAACCTACTGGTATAGTAATTCAGCTAGCCAATAGGAGCACTGCCTATCCTGCTGGAGTTATAGAGGATGTTTTGGTTCAGGTAGAACAACTTGTTTTCCCTGCTGACTTTTTCGTACTTGATATGGAAGAAGGTATGCCTCAAATTCCTGTTCCTATCATTTTGGGAAGACCATTTTTGAAAACAGCCAGAACCAAAATAGATGTTCATTCTGGAACTCTCTCTATGGAATTTGGTGACACGAGAGTTCAATTTAATATTCTTGATGCCATGAAATACCCATCTGAAAATCATTCTGTTTTCCAAATTGACATTATTGATGAACTGGTTTTTGAACATTTTTCTAATATTGATTTGGAATACATGGATGATTCAAACAAATGTTTTGCATGCAATGATTCTGGAAGTTGTGATATTTGTGCTGAAATTGATAGATACATAATTTCTGATTCAGAGTCTTTAGATATACCTGTTAACCATAAGGAGCTGAATGCAGGATTTCAAGAAAATTCTAACATAATTTTTGAAGTGCAAGCAGCGGAATCAAAATCTACTTTGTTAGTTCCATCTGTTTTGCAGGCACCCAAGTTAGAATTGAAACCCCTACCTGAGAACCTAAAGTATGTATACTTAGGGGATGATGAACAGCTCCCGGTGATAATTTCCACTTCTCTTGATGAAAATCAAGAAGAAAAATTGTTACAGGTATTGAAAAAACATAAGAAGGCTATAGGATGGACATTGGCAGACATTCCTGGAATTAGTCCATCCATGTGCATGCATAGAATATTTCTGGAGGAAAATACTAAAGCAGTAAGACAGCCCCAGAGGAGACTCAACCCTGTAATCCTTGATGTGGTTAAGAAGGAAATCACCAAGCTTCTACAAGCAGGAATCATTTATCCTATCTCTGATAGCCAATGGGTGAGTCCAATTCAAGTAGTTCCTAAGAAAACAGGGATCACAGTTGTGAAAAATGAAAAGGATGAATTGATCCCAACTAGAGTGCAGAATAGTTGGTGAGTCTGTATTGACTACAGGAGACTTAACCAGGCAACAAAGAAGGACCATTTCCCTTTACCCTTCATTGACCAAATGCTTGAGCGTCTCGCAGGTAAGTCTTATTACTGTTTTCTTGATGGATTCTCTGGATATTTTCAGATTCACATTGCACCTGAGGATCAAGATAAGACCACATTCACCTGTCCCTTTGGCACATTTGCTTATAGGAGAATGCCATTTGGCCTATGCAATGCTCCCGGAACTTTTCAAAGATGCATGATAAGTATTTTTCATGATTTCATTGAAAATTGCATAGAGGTGTTTATGGATGATTTTACTGTCTATGGATCTTCATTTAATGCATGCCTTGATAGTCTTGATAAAGTTTTAAACAGATGTATTGAAACTAACCTTGTTTTGAACTATGAAAAATGTCATTTTATGGTAAAACAAGGAATAGTTTTAGGGCATGTAATCTCTGAAAAAGGAATTGAGGTAGATCCTGCCAAGGTAGAAGTTATATCACATTTGCCTTACCCCTCTTGTGTTCGAGAGGTTCGTTCTTTTCTTGGCCATGCAGGATTCTACAGAAGATTCATAAAAGATTTCAGCAAGAAGGCTAGGCCACTATCCAGTCTGCTTCAAAAGGATGTGGCATTTGAATTTGATGAAAAGTGTAAGGAGGCTTTTAATTGCCTCAAGCAAGCATTGACCACTACCCCAATAATCCAAGCACCTGTTTGAACAGCTCCATTTGAGTTGATGTGTGATGCCTCTAATTATGCATTGGGAGCCGTCCTTGGTCAAAAGATTGACAAGCAGCCTAGGGTCATCTACTATGCATCTAAAACTTTAGATGCTACTCAGGTAAATTACACTACCACTGAAAAAGAGCTCTTGGCCATTGTTTTTGCATTAGATAAGTTCAGATCTTACCTACTCGGTTCTCGAGTAGTTGTCTTTACTGACCATGCAGCTCTGAAGTACTTGTTAAAGAAAGGTGAGTCCAAGCCAAGATTAATTCGTTGGATGCTTTTGCTCCAAGAGTTTGACTTGGAAATTCGTGACAGAAGTGGAACACAAAACCTTGTGGCAGACCATTTAAGCAGAATTGAGAATGCTCCTGATTCGGCACCTATTCGGGACCATTTTCCCGATGAACACCTCATGAGTATTTCTAACTCTTTTGATTCACCTTGGTTTGCTAACATTGTAAATTATCTTGTTGCTTCTGTTTTTCCACCATGTGCATCCAGAAACCAAATTTCAAAATTAAAAAGTGATGCAAAGTATTATATTTGGGATGACCCGTATTTGTGGAAATTGTGTAATGATCAGGTGATTCGAAGATGCATTCCCGATCATGAAATAGAATCAGTTCTTCGATTCTGCCATGCTTCACCAGTTGGTGGACATTTTGGTCCACAAAGAACAGCAAGAAAAGTGTTGGATTTAGGTTTGTATTGGCCCACAATTTTTAAGGATGCATGGAGAATTTGTAACACCTGTGAGAAATGCCAAAGAGCTAGTAATGCTACCACATGGAGACAACAGATGCCTCAGCAACCAATGTTGTTTTGTGAAGTATTTGATGTTTGGGGCATTGATTTTATGGGTCCATTTCCTCTATCCTTTGGTTTTACTTACATTTTATTGGCTGTTGATTATGTTTCTAAATGGGTGGAAGCTAAAGCCACCAGAACTAATGATGCTCGAGTTGTAGTGGATTTTGTTAGATCTCAAATTCTTTGCAGGTTTGGCATCCCGAGAGCAATCATTAGTGATCAAGGAACACATTTCTGCAACAGGACCATGCAAGCTATGCTCAGGAAGTATGGGGTTGTTCATAGAGTCTCTACTCCATATCACCCCCAAACCAATGGACAAGCAGAAGTCTCTAACAGAGAAATCAAAAGGATCCTGGAGAAGATAGTACAGCCTAACAAAAAGGATTGGAGCAGGAAATTAGATGATGCTCTTTGGGCACATAGAACAGCTTTTAAGGCACCTATAGGAATGTCTCCCTATAGAATTGTTTTTGGTAAAGTATGTCATCTTCCAGTGGAGATTGAGCATCGTGCTTATTGGGCTGTAAAAGCTTGTAACTTAGCACTTGATCAAGCAGGTGAGGAAAGAAAATTATAACTGAATGAGCTTGATGAGATCCGTTTGGCAGCTTATGAGAACTCAAGGTTCTATAAGGAGAAAACAAAGAAATTCCATGATAGCTCAATAGCTAGAAAGGATTTTACTGCTGGACAGAAAGTGCTACTGTTTAATTCCCGGTTGAAACTGATGGCCGGAAAATTGCGCTCCAAATGGGAAGGACCTTTCATTGTTACAAATGTATTTCCCCATGGAGCTGTGGAAATAAAAAGTGAAAACTCCAACAAAAGCTTCAAGGTTAATGGACAACGTTTGAAGCCATTTCATGAAAATCCTTCACTTGTGGATGTTACAATGGAGGAACATGCTTTGGGGGAACCACTTCTTGATCCCCCTTGAGGGAGTTTTTCTTACCCATCTCTTTACTTTTTCATTATATTGTCTATTTTGTATGCTCTGTCTTACATTGAGGACAATGTATGATTTAAGTATGGGGGTGGGATCATTCGTGTGTGTGTTATTGTTTGATTAAATTTTGTGTGATATTAAAAAAAAATTATTAAAAATAAAAGATTTTGTGTGTGTTTTTGTTTTAAAAAGGCATGTTTTATTGGAATTTTAAGATATGCATGAGTAACAAGTAAATTCTTTCATGTCTGATATGAGCTTAATGATATGTTATAATTTGAACTCAAGCAATTTTGGTATGATGAGAATGACATGATAATTGAGAAATGATCATATATGATGGAATTATACCTTGTGAGATTTTTGAGCCTTAAAATTTGATGGATCACTTTAAACCTTCTTAATCCTTTCATGTGTGATTAATTCCTGAAGGCTTACATCTTAATTTTTGTCTTGTTTCTTGATGATACTTGAAACTCATATGAATGTATTTTGATACAGGCATTTTTGTTCAATTGAGCCACTAAGCCAGATAAGCCTACCATGAATAAATTATCTCTTGCTAGCCATTTTGAGCCTATTTAACTGTTTCCTTGTTGCAGCTCAAATAAGCCATGGATGAAGAACCAAAAATATACCTACCTTAAGAAATATATTGAAGCTTTGGAATCAAGTCAAAACAGGCATTCAAATAAGTGTGGGGGTGTGCAAAAAGGAATTGCAACTCTTGTTCCAAGTGTTATGCAATCTCATAAAAAAAAAAAAAATTACCAAGTACCATACAATAAATGTTTTACCTTCACTGTTTGCCAGAAAAATTAATTGCTTCATCATTTTTTTTGGTATATATATAAATATATATATTTCATCCATTTTAACCTTGGCCACATTTCAACCCTGTGAAAGCCCTGTTGATCTATACATTCATTTGTGTTGATTGTAGAATTAAGAAACTTGCCAAATTTTTAGACTGTTTGTTTTTCAGGAATTGTTTTGAGTGTATACACAAACCTTAAACACTTGAGAGTTGAGAGTATGTCTTGTGAGGTTCTATCACTTATGATCTTCTTTTCAGTTTAATTTAATTTTCACATGCCTAACTGTTTGAATGATCTTTATATATATCTTGATGCTCTGAATCTTGCATGTTAAATAACTCTTGTTTCTCTGTATATTCTTAAAATTTCATGCCAATTCTATGTGTTGTTTTCAACTTAATGTTTTCAATAAATTGTGATACTTGTTTTTATTTTGATTTTGCCCGGGAGTGCAAAAGAATAAGTGTGGGAGTATTTGATGATGCAAGATTTATCCTTAATTCCTCAATTTAAATGTGTATAATTTGCCATCACTTAGTGTGTAATATACTACACTTTAACACATTTTCATCATTTGAGCTTTATTTAATATTTAATTTTAAAATGAATTAAGGATAAATTTTTAATAAAAGTTGGTTTTCTCTTGTTTTGTAGTGTGTGATTAAGCCTGTAATTAAAAAAATAATTACCACAGGTCAAACGAAAGAAGCCACGACTCAAGAAATGGTCAAAAATGCGAGAAAAGCACCAGAACAGGTCTGGGAATCGATTCACCAATGTGGGAATCGATTCCCACACAAAAGAACAGCAAGGAATCGATTCAAGCACCCTGGGAATCGATTCATACAGCTAGGAATCGATTCCCCACCCATGTGAATCGATTCATATGCATTTTAAAGGCCTGGGAATCGATTCAAACAAGCATGAATCGATTCATGTGCTTGGGAATCGATTCCCACCCCCGAGGAATCGATTCCTATGTGTAAAATTGCCCAAAAATTGCCTAGATGAATCGATTCAGGCACAGATTTATCAGTGGAAACATCAGATAACGCATTATCAAAGTGGAAACAACACTGAAGCTGATAATGGAGCACTGAAGCTGATAATGGAGTACCATGGAATTGTAAATTGGAGAGTGCTCCTTCCATTAAAATTTTTTATTGCATTGGCTTTGCTTTTGAGCTCCTATAAATAGGAAGCAAGGCAAGGAGCAGAGACACCATTCATTCTTCATCAGAAGACATCAATTCCTTCTTCATACGTTCTTCCTCTTCTCTTCTCCGTTGGAATTTTTCCAGCAAGTTCTTCATTTCCGGGTTAGTTTCATTGTTTGTAGTTGTAATTATGGAGGGCTAAAACCCCTAGATTGATTTTCTTGGAGAATGTTGTAATGTAATTTTGAGGTCATTAATTTTAATATAGTATGCTTTTATTATTGTTATTTCTTCATAATCTTTCTCTACTTATTTAATTCCATTTTGTTTAATTAAATTTGTATGCTTAATCGGTTTAATTATTCAAATGGAATAAAATAAGGTTTTAAATTAGAATGGATTAAGGAAATATGCATGCTTAATGAATATTTTCATAATCACTTTTAATAATTATGGTTTGCTTAATTCCATAATTTGAGAATAGATTATGTATATAGGCGATGTTCTTATGTAAGCTCAATAATTCCTAGATTTTACAATCTTGACTCCTTTTGCTTAATTAGGATGCTTGATTAAAATATTCATTTTTAAATGAAAGTAAAGGAATTGTGAATTGAAAAAGACGCTTAGTTGATCAATTCAAATTGAGCTAAGAAATTAACATTAATAAGTATACAAATTATCTTTAGTGAACCAAGGATAAATTTATTTACAATACTCCAAGAAAATCAATCGCTTGTTATTTATTGTTTTAAATCCTTTATTTACTTTGTTTTAATTTTAATTGTGACAACAAAAATCAATCAAACCCCCCCCCCCAATTGTATGTTAGTGAACTTATGTTTGTAAAAATTTTTAGTTGTTTAGTTTTTATTTTTAATTGTTAAAAATTAGTTTAAGACTTGATTTTTCCTAAATTTTTGTGTTGATCCTTGAGAGAACGACCTAGGTTGACACCCTAGTACTACGTTAATTAATTTTAATGTACTAATTTGACGGAATCACGACTGCAAAAATATTCACGTCAGGGACACTTCCCCGAAAGATGCAGTTTACACCCCTTAAGCCATACTTGTCTCCCACATCAGCGTGTAAGGTTAGTGTGAGGGATCTCTAGAACATCAAGACTGATCTTCTCTCACTGGGATACCAGATACTCATACCAGAATCATACAGCATCAGTATAAAAACTTAGTCATCCATTGACTCTCGTGGCTGGTCCACACCGGATCATTGACTCCGGCTCAGACCAGTTTAATATAATATTCATCATCCCAAATACATGCCACATAACATCAATCATTCTAAATGCACTCAAATCATGAAATCATTACATTGTCCACCCAAGCAATCATTAAGCACAATCATATACACATATTTTCACATCATCAATGGATGAAATCATGCATTTAGAATAGTTACCCCCTATACCTCAAGAGAAGTAGTAATCAACGCGGTCCGATGATTCTACCTCATCACTGGGGTTATTTCTTACATCACAATATATCACACAATTATTTTCTATTCAACCACCTCAGTTTAATGTTCGTATTCATTTACTTGGTGTCTTCCAGCATCTTAACTCTCAAGTCCCATTTGTTTCATTCATTCCACCATAACCACCACGGGTTAGGCGCCTACATTTATTATTATGCACTTTTAATGTCAAACCCATTAATGGGTTCCCATATTAATGGTTCCCAACAACCATTAAGCTTTATTAATGGCCATTCACCATTAATAACGCCGTTTCACCTCACCAATAACAATTATTTAACATAATAAATGCTTCTCTACTAATATTTTGCATTTCCCCCAAATCATAGGGTAAGGTGTCTCTAAAACCCAACAACACTCATTAAATCACTTTCCCAACATCAAAACCCAAAACCCCATAGTTCATACTCTTGAGAAATAGCAAGAGTGTACCTTAAGAGAAGAATGGAGTGGGTTTTCCAAAGGGAAATGGATCCACATGAAAATAAGGAGAAAGGAGGGTGAGACTTCAAGCTCCAAGATCTTCCAAGCTCCTTCAAGAACGGAGGGAGAGGAGAAGAGAGCCATCACCCTTTTGCTTAGGGTTTTTGAAGAGAAGTAGAAGAGGAAATGAAGGAGAAGAATAGAGAAGAAGAAGCAAAGTGTTTGTTAAGAGGGACCAAAAAGCTAACGGGAATAAGAAGAGAAAAATGGGCCATTTGGATTTATTTTTAATCCCTTATTAAAGATTCACCGTTTTATGACAAACAGGATCTTTGTTCGGGCTTAATACTTTATCCAAAAATTATTCCGAATACATATTCAGGTTCCCAATAATATCCTGAACAGCCCTGACCAATATCATCCCAATCGGAGATACTTGGTCCGACACCCATATTTCAACCGGGCTCATTTTCAGCTTATCCGGTTCCAATAAATTATAAACAGTTCCCAAAAATCTTAATTTTTTTATTCCCAATATTTTGGAACATTAAATAACCTAAATATAATTATTTAATATATATATCTCCTTAATTAATCATTTATTTAAAATTTATGGTGTTACAATATTTGATCCAAAGAAGTTGAAAGCAACAACCAGCTGCAGACATATATTCTGCTTTAGCAGTTGAGAGTGCAATGGAGTTTTGCTTTTTACTACTCCATGAAACTAAGTTGCTTCCCAAGAAGTGACATCCACCACTAGTACTTTTTCGATCAACTCTATCTCTAGCAAAGTCTGCATCACAAAATCCAGAAAGAGAGAAAGAGTTTGTTCGTTTGTAGAACATCCTAAGATTAGTTGTTCCAACAAGATATCTTAGAATCCTCTTCATTGCAAACAAGTGTGATTCCTTGGGATTTGATTGATATCTTGCACATACGTAAATACTAAACATTATGTCAGGTCTGCTGGATGTAAGATATAAGAGTGAATCAATCATTCCTAGATATAATGTTTGATCCACTGATGTACCAAACTCATCTTTATTAATAATACAATTAAGATGCGTGGGAGTACTCATGGCCTTAGCATCATCCATTTTAAACTTTTTAAGTAGTTCCTTGGTGTACTTCTGTTGATGAATATAAATTCCATCACTAGTCTGTTGAATTTGCAAGCCTAAGAAGAATTTAAGTTTACCCATCATACTCATTTCAAATTCTCATTGCATTATTTTGGAAAAATATTTACACAGACTATCATTAGTAGCACCAAAAACAATATCATCCACATAAATATGTA
This sequence comes from Clitoria ternatea, assembly GCA_037962975.1. Classification (NCBI taxonomy): domain Eukaryota; kingdom Viridiplantae; phylum Streptophyta; class Magnoliopsida; order Fabales; family Fabaceae; genus Clitoria; species Clitoria ternatea. Next base: position 83,000,978 of record CM075672.1, read on the forward strand.
CAATAATAAAGTGTTTTTTAGAGCTTTTTCTTAAGAGAGTTGTGACAACTTGGCCTCTTGTAAAGCCTTTTGAAATAAGAAATGTACTAAGTCTGTCGTACCAAGCTCTGGGAGCCTGTTTCAAACCATACAGTGCTTTACTTAATTTAAAAACACGATTGGGAAGAGACACATCTTCAAAACCAGGAGGCTGTTTTACATAAACCATTCAGAAAATCACTCTTTACTTCCATCTGATATAATGTAATACCTTTAAAGGCTGCAAATGCAAGAAGTATCCTGATAGCCTCCAGTCTGGCTACAGGAGCAAAGGTTTGAGCGAAATCTATACCTTCTTAGTGATTATATCCCTGAGCTACCAATCTTGCTTTATTTTGAATTACCTTTCCATTTTCATCTAACTTGTTCCTGAATACCCACTTAGTACCAATTATACTTTTATCTTTGGGTTTAGGAACAAATGTCCATACTTTGCTTCTTTCAAATTAGTTTAGTTCCTCTTGCATAGCAAGAATCCAATTTATATCCTTCAGTGCATCCTGAATATTTTTTGGCTCTACTTCTAAAATAAGAGTAATTGTTGATTGATTGTGAAGACTGTATCTGGTTCTTACTCCAGTATCTTGATCTCCAATGATAAGGTCTTAAGGATGATGAACTTTGAATTTCCAATCTTTTGGTTTTTCAGGGTTAGGGTGTTGATCTTGTTTAGACTTTTCAGGATTTGTTGATTTCGGTTGACCATTTTTAGTTAGTTGGTCTGTTGATTGCTCTTCTTCTTGTTGTATCCTTACACCATCAAGGTCTAAGTCTGCCAGTCTCCTGTTAATTTTTTGAAGGTCATCAAATCTTACATGCATAGATTCTTCCATAGTTTGAGTTCGAGTATTGAACACTCTATAAGATTTTGATGTGGTAGAGTATCCCATGAATATACCTTTGTCGTATTTTGAATCAAATTTTCTGAGATAATCCTTGGTATTCAGAATGTAAGAGGTGCACCCAAAAGGATGAAAATATGAAATGTTGGGTTTTCTACCTTTCCATAATTCATAGAGAGTCTTATTTAGTATTACTCTAACAAAAACTCTATTTTGAATATAACAAGAAGTACTCACAGCCTCTGCCCAAAAATATTTTGGAAGATCATTTTCACAAAGCATGGTTTTGGCCATTTCCTACAGAGATCTATTTTTCCTTTCCATTACTCCAATTTGTTGTGGAGTTCTTAGTGAGGAAAAACTGTGAGTTATTCCAGACTCACTGTAGAATTTTTTTAAAGATTTCATTTTCAAATTCCCTATCATGATCACTTTTTATTGTACCAATACAGTATCCTTTATCATTCTAAACTTTCTTGCAAAAGATTTTAAATAATTTTATAGACTCATCCTTGTGGGCTAAGAAGTATACCCATGTTAATCTAGTGTAGTCGTCAGTGATAACAAATCCATATTTCTTTCCTGCTAGACTTTGTACTTGAGAGGGACCAAATATATCTAAATGTAATAATTCTAAAGGTTTGGATGTAGAAACAACATCTTTATTTTTAAAAGAGGTTTTATGTTATTTTCCAATTTGGCATGCTTTACATGGTAGGGAACTATTAAAGGAAATATTTGGCAATCCTTTGACTAGATCCTTTATGTGAAGCTTTGAGATAAGTTTGAGACTTACATGTCCAGGCTTTTTGTGCCAAATCCATCTTTCCTTAGAATTTGAAAATATACATTTTATATTTTGATCATTTAGTTAATTCAAGTCTACCTTATAGAGGTTATTGTGTCTGTTAGCATTAAAAAGTATGGTTCCATCATGATTGATAATTGTACTCTTATTTTTCTCAAATTAAACTTGATACCCACTGTCACAAAATTGACTGATGCTCAGTAGGTTATGTTTCATACATTCAATAAGAAATACATTTTCAATGACAGGTGAGGGGAATTTACCTACTTTACTAGACCCGATGATTCTTCCAGTCAGGTTCCCTCTAAATGTGACAGATCCTCCTTTAAATTTCTCCAGGTCTACGAACATAGACCTTTTTCCTGTCATGTGATGCGAGCATCCACTGTCCAGATACCATTGTAGAGTTTTGTTCTTGATTTCAAACATATCTCCAAAAGGAATAATTAATGATTTTAGTACCTATATTCTTTTGGGTCCTAGATTGTTAGTGATTTTTTCATTCCTCCGCTTTCTTTTCCTGCATTCATTTATAGAATGACCATGATTTTTACAATAATTGCACTTAATGATTCTTTATTTTTCTAGAACAAATGTAGGAACAGAAGGATGCTTAAAATTATTTCGAAAGCCTGGCTTAACCCAAGTATTCTTTTGAAAGCCTCTTCAGGCCAAAGTGTTTCCCAACACACAAACTAGTCCTGTAACTCACCAGACTTATACAAACAGTAAGAATGAAAATATTTTAGGAACTTAGTGTACAGGATGATAGATAAATTTTGAGATCGAACACTAAGTATCTTTGATACAAGACCTGAGTCTGCTAGAAGCAGAGCTAGATAGTAGTGAAGGTCGTTGTCTTTATACAAGAAAGTGAACTAGAATAGAATGATGACTTGAAGAGCTTTCTTCTCAGATATGTCTCTATGTTGAATGTTCAAACTTCCTTGATATTTATAGTGACTTGAGAGATATACCCGTTATTACTTCTTGAAAGAAGATATAGATGTTGGAAATCCTTTGAAGGTATTTTGCCATAGGCTCCTTGAGATCAGACCTTAAGTTGATTTTAGGCTTGAGAAAGGTCTGAATCATATTTTAGTATTTTGACAAGAATAGTTTCTCATGCATTTCCATGCATAAAACCTTTTGTGAACTTATCCTTGATTGAGAAAGAGATTGCTTTCAGAGATGTCCTGATGAGTATTCTGACTTGTGATCAAAGTTTGTAGAAGTAGGCACGCTGACAGTTGCTGCTTATGTTGATTTTGTTCTTTGATGATAAGCACACAAATATGGTATGATCATTTCTCCCGAAGCATCACCACAATAGATTTTTCAAACGTTGATGAAGAGTTCTTTATTTAAGATGCTTCTATCAGACTTTTGTTGTTCTACCAGAATTTTAGAACATACATACGTTCCCTCTTTAGTTTTTATAACTTAATCTTCATATCCTGAAATTACTTTTGCACTAAAAGAAAATGTTATGAGCAGTTCAGACTTTATTCTTTTAGAAAAAATACTTGATAAGCGGTATAAACAAATTCAGAGAATATAAAATCTGGGGTCTGGTACAACAGGACTTAAAACTTATATTTTTGACAAGACTTTTTCTCAATAGTATGTTTGAGTATACATACCATCATACCTATAACCACCACATTAGCATACCTATTTAGCACTATAGAAACAAGGCATCACATAGAGAAAAATGAAGATAAAACTAAATTTGCATTGAATAACAGATTGATGTGAGCAAGGAAACAAGATGTTGGAATATATAGACCCTAAAAAGACTAATAACTTAACTACTTACTAACAAAATTAACTACTTGATAACAAAATTGAAGCTGTTATTTGACTTGTCAATAATACCCCCTCCCCCTCCCACAAACTCAATTATGGTGTAGGACACACGTTGAGTTTGTGTCGAAGATCTAAGAAAATTACAGTTGCTGGAGATTTTGTAAGGATGTTGCAACTTGGAATTTCACAGGAATATGGCGAATGAGAACATCTTCATTTGTAACCTTCTCCCTAACGAACCATAGGTCAAACTAAAAATGTTTGATCTTTAAATAAAGAACGGGATTGGTAGAGAGGAGAATAGCCTATTGATTGTCACACTAGATCACAAGGGGTTTTGAAGTAGGCAAATATAGCTCTTTGAGGAGAGATTGAAGGTATGATAACAGTGGCAAGACTTCTAAATTTTGATTTAGTGCTGGACCTGCTCACCACAAGTTATTTCTTTACTAGCTAGTTGACAATGTTGTTGCCAAGGAAGACATAATGGCCAGAGGTGGATCTCATGTCTATTGGGTCACTTGCCCAATCACTACCACAATAAGTTGTAATTTACAGGTTAGAGTTAGTGTTGAATTTTAAACAATGGTCAATATTACCCTGTAAATATCAAAGGAGCCGTTTGACAACCTTCCAATGAATCTCCAATGGATTGTGTATAAATTGGCAGAGCTTATTGACTGTAAAACAGGATTAGATGCTGGGTTAATTCCATCATGAACAAGTTTAGTTGTGGGACCATTGGAGTTTTAATAGGTCTAGCATTCTACATATGGAGTTTGGTCATGAGTTCTTGAATATATATGGTCTAGTGAAGGTGCAGGTTACTCAAGGTGTCTCTAGTTACTTGAATACTAAGAAAATGATGAAAAGGACCTAAGTTCTTGAGAGGAAAAATAACAGTCAATTTGTTGATAAGAGTGTCTATTGCCAGCTGGGAAGAGCTTGTGATGATTATATCATCAACATATACCAAAATGTACATGGTCATAAGTGTTGCGTGAAGCAAAAAGAAAGAGTCATCACTTTTTGTTGAGTGAAACCTGAAGGAATGTAAAACCTATGCCAGCGTGTGAAACTAAGCTCTCGGTGATTGTTTAAGGCCATAAATGGCCTTTTTAAGTTTGCACACAGTGTTGGTGGAGCCTTGGTGAAGTCTTGGAGGTTGTTGCATGAAAATCTCTTCTTGAAGGTCTCCATGCAGGAAAGCGTTATCAATATCAATCTGATGAATGAGCCACTTTTTAGTGATGGCAATAGTGAGCACAACTCAAACCATGATAGGTTTTACCACTGGGCTAAAGGTTTCTGTCTAGTCAATTCCCTCTTGTTGTATGAAGCCTCTTACAACTAATATAGCCTTGTGTTTCAGAATGCTACCATCGGGTTTGTATTTATTTTTGAATAACCATCTACTACTAATGGCCTTTCTATTTAGGGGTAGGGTGACAAGTTCCTAGGTATTATTGTATAAGAGGGCATTATATTCTTCTATCATGGCTATCTTCCATTCAGGAATTTTTATGGCTTCAATATGGTCAATAGGAATAACAATGGTATAAAAGGTCTTTGGTTTATGAATTCCAGCCTTAGCCCTAGTGATCATTGAATGAGTATTGGATGAGGGCTGTTTTGGTATAGGATCTGGTGAGGCATCAGTAATTTGTGTAGTTTCAAGAGGTAGATCAGGTGCAACAAGTATGGTAGGAGGGAATTGAGTGTTAGGTTGTGGTTGGAAATAATAAGGGTGGACTTGTGGTATATATGGAGGCATAGTAATAGAATTTGAGGTAGTTTGGGAGGGTTGAATTGAAGAAGTTGGAATCTTGCTGCAAGGGATTAGTGAATTTATCAAACTGAACATGTCTAACAATGTACACTTTTCCTGTTAAAGATATGCACTTGTAACCTTGGTAGGGTCAGGAATATCCTATGAAGACACATGGTTGGGACCTATAAACCATCTTGTATTTGTTATAGGGTCTTAAATGTGGATAACAAAGACAGCCAAATGGTTTCAAAATTGAATAATTGGGTGGCTGGTGGAATAGGTGTTCATAGGAAGATATGTTGTTAGTGTTTGGAGAAAGCAATCTGTTGATAATAAAAGTTATTGTTGTAAAGGCTTCTAGCCAATATTCTCTTGGAAGTTTGGAGTTAGATAAAAGTGTAAGGCTAGTCTCTGTGATATGTCTGTGTTTCCTCTCTATAGTGTCATTCTCTTCATGAGTATATGGGCAGCTTAACCTATGTTAGATGTCATGTTCATCCAAGAAGGCCTTGAAGGCTAGGTACTCTTTTCCTGAGTCTGTTTGAAGGGCCTTAATCTTGGTAGCAAATTGAAGTTCAACCATTTTTTTAAATATGATAAAGGTGGACAATGCTTTTGACTTGTGATGCAAGAAATATAGCCAAGTGAATTTACTATAAGCATCAACAAAGAGAAGAGAATACTTGCAACCTTCTTTGGATGCTTAAGGAAATAGTCCCCAAATATCTGAGTGAATAAGCTACAAAGGCTTATGATAGGAAACATTTGAAGATTTAAAAGGTAAAGCATGTGATTTTCCAATACAACAAGATCCACAAACAAAATTTATTCATCTTTGGAACAGGAATGTTACAAAGTTGCATGACTTGAGAAACAACTCTGAAATTTGCATGAGCTAATCTCGTATGCCATAACATTAGAATATCTGGAATAACATTTGTGTATATGCTAAATGTGGTTTATTACAATCAGTAGGGAGCATATGAATCCTGTTAAATACATGCCTAAGATTTCCTTGTAGAATAACTTTCTTGGACCTGGCATTACACAAGACAAGTATTAGGGAAGAATTCAAAATATACATTGCTATCCTTGGCAAATTGGGAGACACTTATAAGGTTCTTGGAAATCTTTCAAACATGAAGCATACTTTGCAAAGTGAAAATATAATTTGAATGTGATGAAGTAATATTAGATGCACCGGAATGTAAAATTTAGTGTGAGTTACCATCTACCACATGAATCTTATTTGAGCCAGTGTAATCTTATTTGAGCATTAAGTTGTTAAAGTCATTAGTGATGTGATTTGTAGCTCCAGTGTCAGGCTACCAAGTGTCACCAAAGATTTGGGGATTGTTTTCAAAGGAAACCATGGCTGAGAGGGAAAGTTCTTGAGGTTGTTGTTTGAAACCTTGATTTGTGTAGTTTGGTTCAAGAATCTGATCATCATATCTTAACCAGCAATGAAATCCTGTATGACCAAATTTACCACATACTTGGCATTGGATTCTTGCACCTCATCCAGGATGAAGTTGAGGAGTGAAAAATCTTCCCCTTTTGGTTCTCCCACGTTTTTGTCCTCTAAAAGGTGCTCTGCCATGATTGCTAGTTTTATATGTGACTTTCTAGTTTGTTATTGAACAAAGTGGGCTTGAGGTGGAGGGACCTCTTTCTGTCTGTGCCTTTCAATTCTTTCCTCTTGATGCATCAGTAAGGCTTCAATTTCTATAACTATGTAAGATTCTTTTTTTGTGATGCAAGATGTTATGATACCATTATATTCATTAGTTAGTCCATCAAATATATTGTCAATGTGTTCTTCTTGTGAGCGAGGTAAGCCTATGGCTACAGAACTTCAACAAGTTGTTTGATCTGGGCCAAATATTCACTGATAGGACCTATTTTCTTGATATTGTGAAGTAGAATCTTTATTTGTTTGATCCTAGCCTTGGTTGGAGATGTGAAGTATGTTTGGAGATTTTGCCAAATTTCATAGGACCATATGCAGCCTACCATACGAATTTTGAACTTCTGCTTCATAGATTCCAGGAGCTAAGACTTGAGTAAGTTATTCTGTTGCTCAAAGTTTTCATACTTGATGTTGATTTCTCCTTTCTTCTGGGCAGCATTATCTTGAAATTTCTTGGGTATTACTTCAAATCCTTTCATGTATATCTTGAGTTTAAACCCCTTGATGGTGGCCTCAGCATGTTGAATCCATGTTAGGAAGTTATCTTCAATGAGTTTGGTGGAGATAGATAACATGAATGTGTGCAGGATAAAGAGATTGGAGGTAGAAGTCATGGCATGACCTAATGAGGACACACCAAGGGAAGAGCCTTACACTACCTTAGACAAGGGGCTAAAAGCTTACAAGGGTCCCCTCACAAGGGCCAAGTCCAAGAAAGGCAAAGACATCATCCACAAAGCCCTATCTTCCTTCCTCTTTTTTCTTAATGGGCCCAAGCCCAATGGAGACACCTTGAGGATCTACTTGTACTCATCTTGTAATATAAGTCATGATTAGATTCTCTAGTCATTTAGGTTTTATTTGGACCTTAATAGGTGAATTTTGGTCACTTTAGGGCCATGTACTCTCATTTTGGGTTATGTATAGGCCATACCTTTCTCATTTAGCTTAATTAGGCCTAGGATCCATGGTGAAACCCCAATCCACTTCCCTTGGCTGAATTTACTAAAGGCTATATAAGAGAGCTCTCCTTTGTAAAATCCACACATTATTCATTTTTGAGAAATAGAATCACCTTTTAAGTGAAAGTTTTTATGAGAGATTCTCCACCTTCTCTCTAGGCTAAAGAGGCTTTAGCAAGCTCTTATCTAAGGGGTATTCTCCATCTTTGGTGGCGAGTTGGAGTGATCTCCCTCCTAGGGAGTGGCCTCCAAAACACTTCCTCTATTCCATTCTTCCATCTCCTCCCACTTTTACCCTTCTCTTCCATCTTTTTCCTTTAGTTTCCATTCTTTTCCTTTTGATTTTGTGTCCATTTCCTTGAGTATATTTTCAGCCAAGCTTTAAAGATCCCAAGTCAAGGCTTCTTGAAGGCTAAGGAAGAGGAAAGAAAACCTAGATCCAACCTTAGGAAGATCTCCATCAAGATTATCCTATATCAAGTGGTATCATTGAGTTTAGAGGTTCTTTTTCTCATCTTTTCTTCCTTTAAAGTTTCAGTTTCTAATATTTCTTGGCTGGTTATGTTTTTCTTTTCATGTTGATGCCATGTTATATGTTAGAAAAATACAAAAGTATTGAAGTTTAATGCATTTTCTAGTCACCTTTCCTACTTTTCTTCAAGTTTTTGCATATTGTTCTTGAGTAGTTATGGTTTTGTAGTGTCATATGCTTTAGATTGTGTTTAGACTTTGGTTGGCGTTAAGAGCTACAAAATTTTAAGAGGCAAGAAAAGAGAAAAAGACTACAAAAAAGAAAAAGAAAAAGGAAAACCCTACAATCAAAAAGTGAAAAATAAAAAAGGGTATCAAAAGAAAAAGTACAAAGTTAGACCTCTTTTATAAAAAATTGAAAAAGTTTGAACACCAAGTCATCTTTTTAATTGAGACACCATGACCTAAAAAAGTATTTGCTAGTTGATCCTTCATACACTTTCAATTGAACTTTGCTTACTTAGTTTGCAATTTTAGAGTTTCTAGGTTTTTGGTTTAACCTTCTTTTTATTCTTGCATTTATTTTCTTTGATTGTCAAGTTTTGTCCTTAAACTTTCAAATTTCAAAATTCTTGTGGTTGCCTTTATTCAATTTAGCTTTTATTGCTTTGTGTCTTTTCATATCAAAAATCCAAAAATATTCTTCTTGAGATGCCTTTTAATTTTTGAGCTTTTTTAGTTTGTCTTCCATTCTCTCTTAAAAGTTCTATCTCTTGAGTTTCTCTTTCCCTTCAATTCCAAGATAACTCTTACTCAATATCAAAGAGGGTAGCATCTTGAGTACACTTGAGATTAGTGTGGAAATTGCTTTGGTTCTCTTGAAACCTAAAGAGAAAGGACAAGAAAAGAGAGGAAACACTTTGAGTGAGAGAGACCTTATTTTGATTTTACTTTATTTTGCTTAACATTTTTGTGTGAGAATTTCATTTGCGAGGTGAGGTGGTGGAGTCCATATCAAGACTTTGAAGACCATTGAAGACTTGAAAAATGAAGCAAAGTCTTGTACTCATTAGCAAATTTTAGGAAATTTTCAATTCTTAAGGCTTGTATTAGCAATTTGGTCCTTGTATTTTGGACATTGGATATAGGATTTTGATTTCTTAAAATTTTCCTTCAATATTTTGGCTAGTTCTAGTGCATGTGCATTTGTTTGCTTTAACTAATTGTTGTTAGTTAGTTTGGTTGGTTAAATAGTTACAACTAGAAGTAGTTAGTTGTTGGTCTTAACTAATTTGGTTGGATTGTTAGTTGTCTTAACTAAGTTTGTTAGTAGTTAGAGATAGTTAGAACAAATTTTAGTTAGTTTAACTACTCATAACCGAAATTAGTTGAACAAGTTAGGGTGGTTATAACAAGCTAAGGTAGTTGCAACTATAATAACTACATAACTCATTTTAGTTAGGTTTTGTTAGTTTGTTAAAACTAATTTTGTTAGTTCTAACTTCCATAACTGAAATTGTTAACTCTTGTTAGGCTTAGTTACTTGGTTAGTTACAACCTAGGATTTACATAAAGAACATAAGCAAAGACAATTTAGGACTTGCATAACTAATCATAGTAAGACAACATAAGATCTAACCTAGTACAAGACAACTTAGGTACTTGTTCCCTTAGGTAGAAACCTAGTACTTGATTTTTTAGGGATTTTTGCTTGTTTTCTTATACTTGTCTTGCATAAGCATCCTCAACTAGTTTGATAGAACCTTTGTTTGCCTTATCTTGTTTTTCTTTGACAACATTAATCATGTCTTCTAGTGATAGGGAAAATAAATCTCTTCTACATAACATAATGGATAGCTTAAATAATATTAACACTAGGTTAACTAACCTAGAACATAGAGATGAGAACCCTAAAACTAGACATAGAAATCAAAGAAATCAAAGGCATGAGAATAGGGATAGTGAGGATGATCATAGATGTAGAAGACATCATCATAATACAAAAATAGAAGACCTAGGGTTAAAAGAAGTAAAATTTAAAATTCCCCCGTTTAATGGCAAGAGTAATGTTGAAGCTTATCTAGAATGGGAGATAAAAGTTGAAAAATTGTTTAATTCTCATCAAATTAAAGAGGAAAAGAAAGTTAGGATAGCCACTCTCTCATTCCAAAATTATGCCTTAGTGTGGTGGACTCAAGTGTGTAAGGAGAGAAAGAAAGAAAACTTTCCACTAATAGATGATTGGTTAGACTTAAAAGCTCTATTAAGGAAAAGATATGTTCCTAATTACTATAGAAGGGAGCTATTAGCCAAGCTAAATAGACTCACCCAAGGGTCAAAAAGTGTAGAAGATTACTACAAGGCCTTAGAGATAGCCATGATTAGGGCAAATTTAGAAGAAGATGAAGAAACCCTAATGCATAGGTTTTTGCATGGCCTAAATAGGAACATTAAAAATAGAGTAGAACTCCTTTCACATGTTGATATAAAATAATTATTACACCAATTTACTGAGGCAGAAAGCCAATTTAAAGAGAGGGAATTCTATAATGGGGAATACAAAAGCTTTAAGTCTAAGTGGGTAGGTAAAGATGGGTTTGAGAGATAACCTAGGCAGAAGGGAGTGGGCACTTCTTCTTCCCAAATACCAAGTAAGATGCATAAAAATGGTAAAGTCTTTAGAAATCAAAGAGATAAGCATGAACCCATATCTAAACCTCAATCCTCTAGATCATCTACCATCAAATGTTTTAAATGCTTTGGTAGAGGTCACATTGCTTCTGACTGTCCTACAAAAAGAACTATGATTTTGAAAACTCATGGAACCTACTCAAGTCAATCAAAGTCTGATTCTGATAATCACAATTCAAGTGCTGACTCAAGTTGTGATTCCTATGACAGTGAACATATATTAGGGGATGATGGTGAGTTGTACATGATTAGAAGATTACTTGGTAGTCATGTTAATCTTGATGATACCACACAAAGAGAGAACATCTTTTATACGAGATGTTACATAAATGAAAAACTATGTTCTCTTATTGTGGATAGTGGGAGTTGTGCAAATGTAGCAAGTCAAAGACTAGTACATAAAATGGGCTTAGAACTAATAGATCACCCTAGATCTTATAAATTGCAATGGTTAAATGAAAAGGGAGAAATGTTAGTTAATAAGCAAGTCTTAATCAACTCACCATAGGCACATATAGAGATGAAGTCAAGTGTGATGTAGTACCTATAGAAGCAACTCACATCCTTTTAGGAGGACCTTGGCAATATGATATGAAGGTCATCCATGAAGGGTTCACTAACACCCTCACTTTCAAATTAGATAGTAAGAAGATAGTTTTACATCCCCTAAATCCACAACAAGTAGCTAAAGATCAACTTTAAATGAAGCTTAAAAGAGATAGAGAGTTAGGATCTTCTTCATCTAATCTTTTAGAAAAACATAAGAAAAATAAAGAAGAGGATAAAGGAAAAGGAGTTGTTATTTATGATGAATCTAGAGCCAATCTCTTGGCCACTAAATATGATGTGAAACGTGCTATGTTTTCACAAAAACAATGCTTGATCATGTATGCTAAAGATATCCCTAACACTTCCTTGTGCTTAATGGGATCTTCCCCTCCTCCTTTGCCCAAAGAGATTCAAAACATATTAGATGACTTTAAAGACCTCTTCCCAAAAGATATTCCTAAAGGCTTACCTCCAATTAGAGGAATTAAACATCAAATAGACTTAATCCCTTGTGGTAGTCTACAAAATAGACCTGCATATAGGTGTAACCCTAAGGAAAGACTAGAAATTGAAAAGCAAGTGAATAAACTATTATCTAAGGGATGGATTAGAGAGAGCCTAAGCACATGTGCTTTACCCGTTTTATTAGTTCCTAAGAAATATGGTTCATGGAGAATGTGTACAGATTGTAAAGCCATAAACAACATAACCATCAAGTATAGGCATCCAATACCTAGACTTGATGATATGCTTGATGAGCTAAGTGGTTTTACCATATTTTCTAAGATTGATATTAAAAGTAGCTATCATCAAATAAGAATCAAACACGGAGATGAATGGAAAGCTGCTTTTAAAACCAAACTTGGATTATATGAGTGGCTAGTTATGCCTTTTGGCTTGACTAATGCACCAAGCACATTCATGAGGTTAATGAATCATGTTTTAAGGGAATTTATTGGGCATTTTGTTGTGGTCTATTTTGATGATATTCTTTTTACTTAAAGACCATGACCTCTCATCTAAGCAATCTAAAAAAAGTTATGCTTGCCTTAAGAACAAATAACCTCTATGTAAATTTTGAAAAATGTTCTTTTGGCATGGATAAGATTGTGTTCCTTGGATTTATAGTAAGATATAAAGGTGTTGAGGTAAATCACTCCAAAGTAAAGGCAATCCCATATTGGTCAACACCTAAAAATGTGAGTGACGTTAGAAGTTTCCATGGTCTTGCTAGTTTTTATAGGAGATTATTGAAAGACTTCTGTACCTTAGCTTCCCCTTTGAATGAATTGGTGAAAAAGAATGTTCCTTTTGTGTGGAGGCCAAGGAAAGAGAAAGCCTTTTTATATCTCAAGGAAAAACTCACTCATGCTCCAATTTTAGCACTTCTAAATCTTTCTAAAACCTTTGAGCTTGAGTCTGATGCTTCCAATGTAGGTATAGGAGCTATTTTATTATAAGAAGGTCACCCCATTGCTTTCTTTAGTAAAAAACTTAATGGGGCTACCATCAATTATCCCATATATGATAAAGAATTCTATACATTAATTAGAGCCCTGCAAACTTGGGAACATTACTTGATCCTAAAAGAGTTTGTCATTCATAGTGATCATCAATCACTAAAATTCATCAAAGGGCAACATAAGTTAAACCAAAGACATGCAAAGTGGGTTGAGTTTTTAGAACAATTTCTATATGTCATTAAGTACAAAAATGGCAAATCCAATATTGTGGCTGATGCTTTATCAAGAAAGCACTCTTTACTTGCCTCTCTTGGAACCAAAATTATTGGACTTGATGAGATTAGGACTTTGTATCCAAGTGATCTTGATTTTTCCAAAATCTTCAACTCATCTTCCACCTTTTCATCTCATAAAGGCTTCTACATTCTAGATGGCTACCTCTTTAAAGCCAATAAACTTTGCATTCCTATGAGCTCTTTAATGGATCTTTTACTTAGAGAAAGCCATGAGGGAGGCTTAATGGGCCATTTTGGAAGAGGTAAAATAATGTCTATTTTACATGAACACTTCTATTGGCCTAAAATGAAAAAAGATGTTCAAAAACTTTGTGCTAGGTGTATACTTTGTAGAAAAACTAAATCTAAAATATCACCTAATGGTCTTTTATACTCCTTTGCCTACACTTATTTATCCTTGGATTGATATTTCTATGGATTTTGTGTTAGGCTTGCCTAGGACCCAAGGGGGAATGGACTCTATCTTTGTGGTGGTAGATAGGTTTAGTAAGATGGCTTACTTCATTCCTTGTCACAAAGTGGATGATGCAAGTCATATTGCTAAGCTATTTTTCAAGGAAATTGTAAGACTTCATGGTGTTCCTAAAGCTATCATTTCTGATAGGGACACCAAATTCCTAAGCCATTTTTGGAAAAGCCTTTGGTCAAGGCTAAGAACGAAGCTTCTCTTTTCTACCACTTGTCATCATCAAACGGATGGCCAAACTGAGGTAGTAAACAGGACCTATTCTCAACTACTTAGGGTCTTCGTGCATAAAAATGTTAAATCTTGGGATGAGTGTTTGCCCCATATTGAATTTGCTTATTATAGGGTACAACATTCCACAACTAAGCATAGTCCTTTTAAAGTTTTTTATGGTTTTAACCCTCTCACTCCTTTGGACCTTTTGCCTATTGCTGTTTTTGATTCTGTCCTTCACATGGATAGAGAGGCAAAGATAAAGTTTATTAAAGATTTTCATAAGAAGGTTAAAAACCAAATACAAGCTAAAAATGAATACTATGCTCGTTGTGCTAATAAGAAAAGAAAGGAAGTTACCTTAAAGGTTAGAGATTAGGTTTGGTTACACCTTAGAAAGGAAAGATTTCCAAATTTGAGAAAATCCAAACTCGACCTAGAGGTGATGGGCCTTTCCAAATACTTAGGAAAATGGAAAATAATGCCTATGTCCTTGACTTGCCTAGTGAATATGGTGTGAGTGCTTCTTTTAATGTGTCTGATTTATCTCCTTTTGACATAGATGATGAGGATAATTCTGTAGATTTGAGGACAAATCCTTTCGAGGAAGGGGAGCATAATGAGGACACACCCAGGGAAGATCCTTACACTACCTTAGACAAGGGGCTAGAAGCTTACAAGGGTCCCCTCACAAGGGCCAAGTCCAAGAAAGGCAAAGAGATCATCCATAAAGCCCTATCTTCCTTCCTCTCTTTGCTTAATGGGCCCAAGCCCAATAGAGATACCTTGAGGATCTACTTGTACTCATCTTGTAATATAAGTCATAATTAGATTCTCTAGTCATTTAGGTTTTATTTGGACCTTACTAGGTTAATTTTGGTCACTTAAGGGCCATATACTCTCATTTTAGGTCATGTATAGGCCATACCTTTCTCATTTAGCTTAATTAGGGCTAGGATCCATGGTGAAAGCCCAATCAACTTCCCTTGGCCGAATTTACTAAAGGCTATATAAGGGAGCTCTCCTTTGTAAAATCCATACATTATTAATTTTTGAGAAATAGAATCACCTTTTGAGTGAAAGTTTTTGTGAGAGATTCTCCTCCTTCTCTCTAGGCTAAAGAGGCTTTAGCGAGCTATTATCCAAGGGGTATTCTCCCTCCTTGGTGGCGAGTTAGAGTTATCTCCCTCCTAGGGAGTGGCCTCCAAAACACTTCCTCCATTCCATTCTTCCATCTTCTCCCACTTTCACCCTTCTCTTCCATCTTTTTCCTTTAGTTTCCATTCTTTTCCTTTCAATTTTGTGTCCATTTCCTTGAGTTTATTTTTGGCCAAGCTTTGAAGATCCCAAGTCAAGGCTTCTTGAAGGCTAAGGAAGAGGAAAGAGAACCTAGATCCAACCCTAGGAAGATTTCCATCAAGATCATCCTACATCATGACCGAAGAGGCAATTGATACCATGTAGAAACAAGGCATTAGAAACAAGGCATCACACAGAGAGAAAGATGAAGAGAAAACTGGATTTGCATTGAATAACAGATTGATGTGAAAAAGGAAACAAGATGTTAAATATATAGACCCTGAAAAGCGTAACAGCTTAACTACTTACTAACAGAATTAACTACTTGATAACGGAATTAAAACTGTTACTTGACTTGTCATTAACAAGCACAATATGATATACATATTATTTTCATTTTTTTTAAAAGATATAAATATCATTTTCAATATTAAATCAACATATTTTAAAAATATAAATTTAAAATATAAGTAATATAACATGTTAATAGGATGAATAGAAACAAAGTTAATAAAGAAATTAGAAAGTATCAAACATTTAAAATCAGGTAATATACCTATATATTTAATAAATGACTAATTATATTTAAGTAAATCAAAAAAATTCATCCAAATTTTAAATGTTGAGTTCTAAACTTGGAAGTGTTGAAAAAAGAGAAAGTTCGTAGGTTTAACTTAAAAAAACAAATTATATTAATTTTGCCTCATTTAAATTAATAGTTAAAATTTCTGGGTAAATTTTTGTATAACATAGGAATTTGAACTGAAGTATATTAGGATTTGAAACTTAACATATAGTGTCGCAACCGAGATCGTGACGGGACGGCCGACCCTTAAAAATAAAATGGGTTTCGAAATCCTTTCGAAAAGAAAATAGGGAGTCGCCACCAATATTTTTTAGGATAAAAATATCGGGAAAAAACTCTTTTAAAACACTGGTTATGAAAATAAAATTCTAAGTTCGGGAGTCGAATTACAGGTGAGGAAGGTATTAGCACCTCACAACTGTCCGTTATAAAACGGTTACCTCAAATTGATAACGCGCACTTCAAAATAGCCCAGAAATTATTTTTAACTTCTTTTAGAAATAAAACACAAAACGACAAAGCATACACAAACAGACAAAATAGATCAAATAGTGTTAGTAAGAAATTTGACCAAACAGTGACAGTAAGAAAGAAGAAAACAATAACGATAGAAGACTAAACAGTGATAGTAAGAAAACAAATAATGACAGTAAAAGATTAAAACAGTAAGAGTAAGAAATGACATAAGAAATGACAAAGTTATGACAGTAAGAAACTCGACAAAACAACAATTATAAGAAAAAAAGTAAAACAGAGTGAAAGTAAAGGTTAACAGGACGTCTCATCCAAATTAACCTTAATTCGTACATAAATTTAAAGATTAAAATAAAACTAATGAAATAAAATAAAATAAAAAATAAAGTTGATTAAAAAATATTATTTTGTAACAAAAGTATTAAAAATATGAGATTAACAAGACGTCGCGTCTAAATTAACCTCATTTCAAAGAAAATACTATTCTAATAAAAATATTAAAAATATGAGATTAACAAGACGTTTCATCTAAATTAATCTCATCTAAAAAAAATATTATTTTAAATAATGATATTAAAACATGAGACTAACAAGACGTCGTGTCTAAATTAACCTTATTTTAAAGAAAATATTATTTTAAATAAAAATATGAGATTAACAAGACGTCGCGTCTAAATTAACCTCCTTACGACAATAAAATTTTAAAATATTGACTATATAAAATTAATCAAAATAATAACAAAGACATATAAATTAATAACGAGAAAGTGGACCCGACAGGAATTGATTCCTGCTCCTACGTATTCTCAAATGTATTGAGAAATCAGGGTTACGTAGTTCTTTGGTGAAAATTAATTTTTAGAAAGAAAAATATTATTTTTAAAGTTATTAAATTGAATTAATTTTTAATAATAAAAGGAAATTTACGAGGAAGGAAAAGTTCAAGACGAAGTAAGATCGTACGTGCATAAACCTTAGAAGTCGTATAATAGCGATGTAGGCAAAAGTAATTTTGCACGACATTGCTCATAAGATTTTGAGACTTAGATCATACACAAAACTAGTTATTTTTATCCGTAAAATATATTTGGATTTTAAATTTTCATACTTTGATTTAAAAGATTATTCATTTACCTACTTATTATTTTTCTAAAGGAGGGGGTGTTTAGGTTTTGATATTTACTTATTTTTAAGTTTTAACATCCCTTGAAATAAATAAACAACACTCATTTTTGCTTAGAGTTCTAAGAATAAGTAGTATTTAGCAATTCCTAAAACATAATCCTAATTTATAATAATAATAATTATTATATTATTGTTTTTTTTAATAAAGAGAAAAGAAAAGAAAAAAATTTGGGCTGTTGAAATAAAACTAAAAAAAAAGAGGAACCTTCAATAATGGGCCTCATTATCTGAGGCCCATGAAACAAGAAACCTAAAGGCAAAAATTAAAGAAAGAAGAAGAGGGGAAAGAAAAGGAGGGGGCAGCAGCAAAGGAAACGGAGGAGTGAGGGACAGACTGTGACCGTGAGAAGGGGAGAGTGAGAGAACAACAGAGAGAGATGAAGGGTAGAGAGAGTGAACTAGTGGGAGAGAGAAGGAGGGAGAGGGAGAGGGAGAAGAGATCGAGAGAGAGAATGAGGGAGAGGGGGGAGTCGACCGAGAGAGGGGAGGGGCCAGCGGCGGTGGGACGGTGGAGGTTCTGGAGCGTCGCCGTTCGCGTGGGTCAGGGGTGGATGCTGTCGCGGTGGTGCCCGGCGGCTAGGAGTTTCTCCTTCTTTTTCTCTCTTCCTCTTACTATTTTTTTATATTATTTTGTTGTTTCATTTGTTTTATTTTTGGTTTTCAGAAAAACTATTGGTTTTTTTTTATTGGATCCCTTTGTTGTTGGGATCTTTTGGAGAGGGAGGAAATGGTGATGGTGTTTTTTGGTTTGGTAATGGTAGAGGTAGTTAAGAGGATGATGAGGGGAATGGTTTTGGCTCTCTATTTTTTTTGGCTTCTGGTGACAATGAGGAAGATGGTCTAGTGGATGAAGAGGGGGAGAGTAAGATGAAGAAGGTGAAAGTGGAAGGGGACAAATTCCAGATTCCGAACGGAATTTCTGAAATGGAGGAAGAAATTATGCAATTTTTATTATTAAAAAGAAAAGTGGTGTTCATAGTTGCCCCTCTTTACTTTCTTTTCGCGATAATATGAATGATTCATTCGTATTGAGGAAAGGAAGTAAAGACGTGAACATCCTCTCTTTAGAGATGATCTAGACATCAACAACTTCAAAGAGATGACAGTTTTGACAAACGGTAGACTTAAACAATGCCAGCTTTGACAATCGAAAAACTTAAAAGTCCCAGCCTTGTTGATGAGAGCTTGAAAAGGCTTACGACAAAAACTTAAAGAGGGTGCCAACTTCAGCAACGAGAAAACATAAAAGGACCAATCCTTGGTGATAAAAGAAATTTAAAATTGCCCATCCTAGGTGATGAAAGAAATCTGAAAGTGTCCATCCTAGGCGATGAAAGGAATTTAAAAGTGCCCATTCTAGGCGGTGAAAGGAATTTGAAGTGCCCATCTTAGGCGATGAAAGAAAATTGAAAGTGCCCATCCTAGGCAATGAAAGAAATTTGAAAGCGCCCATCCTAGGCAAATGAAAGGAATTGAAAGTGCCCATCCTAGGCGATGAAAGAAATTTGAAAGTGCCCATCTTAGGCGATGAAATAAATTTGAAAGTGCCCATCCTAGGCGATGAAAGAAATTGAAAGTGCCCATCCTAGGCGATGAAAGAAATTTGAAAGCGCCCATCCTAGGCGATGAAAGAAATTAAAAGGGCCCATCTTAGGCGATGAAAGAAATTTGAAGTGCCCATCCTAGGTGATTAAAGAAATTTGAAAGTGCCCATCCTAGGCGATGAAAGAAATTTGAAAGTGCCCATCCTAGGCGATGAAAGAAGGCTTTGAGAAGTGTCAGCTTTGGCAATTGAGGAGGAAACCTTGAGGGTACCAGCTTTGGTGATCGTGATCCTACTGGGGAAAAGAACTTGATCGAGTTGTAGAGACTCGACATGATTGTCTGTTACAATAACCTGCAGAAAAGAGTTAGTAGTACAAAGTAAAACAAATAAGAATCTGAGGAGACTTCCCATAGAACCATGATCCCTATAGACTTGAAGTGACTCATGACTGAACAAAATGAATGAGGTAATTCTAGCTTCAAAGAGCGTGTCTGGGCTCAGTCTTCATAATGATTGTCTGAGGTGAGATCGAGCAATAGGAGCATCTTGCCCCCCCCCCCCCCACAACTTTAAATAATGATATTTTTTCATTTTATTTGATAAAGGAAAACACATGTCTTATCATATCCATGAAATTCACAATATAAACACGTGTCGAAAAAAAAAGGTGAAATTTATTCACGAGTTGAGTAGGTACAGGGAAAGGGAAGTAGGGAAAACAAAAGAAGTCTAATACACAGGTTGATAATGGATAAAACAGGGAAAGCTTGCTGATCTTCTAGTGAACCTCTGACGATAACACGCATCTTAAACCCCATATTGTGACTTCAAGCTCACCCTTTGACTCTGCTTCTGAGAAAGCGATTCAGTCATGATCTATGTGCCCCAGTTTGGACTCGCACTTTTTGCATGGGAAGTCTTAGTTATACTGTCAGGATTTTGACCCTAATTTTTTCCTGAGCCGCCTTTTTAGGTTTTCGACTCACCGGGTTGCTCTAACTTTTGCCTAAGCTGCCTTTTCAGATTTTAGCCTAGCAAGCATCTTTTTACTTTTCTTTTTTCTTTTCTTTTTGTTTTGATATTCTTTTTCTAGGAAAAGTATTTCTTGACCGCATCCGCATTTATGGACATCGGTAAGTCCTTACCGTCCATGGTCGTGAGTATCAAGGCTCCCCCAGAAAAGGCTCTCTTCATAACATATGGACCTTCATAGTTAGGTGTCCATTTACCTCGATTGTCCTTTCGAATTGGCAAAATTTTCTTAAGGACTAAGTCCCCTTCTTGGAATTGTCGAGGTCGTACTTTCTTTTCAAATGTTCGTTTCATACGCCTCTGATACAACTGACCGTGGCAGAGGGCATTCAGTTTCTTCCCATCTATCAGGTTCAATTGGTCATATCGAGCTTGAACCCATTCAGCCTCTTCTAGTTTCACCTCTATTATCACCCTAAGGGATGGAATCTCTACCTCAAAAGGTACATCCGCTTCCATACCGTAAACTAGAGAGAACGGAGTTGCCCCTGTCGAAGTCCTGACTGAGGTACGATACCCGTGTAAAGCAAAAGGGAGCATCTCGCTCTAGTCTTTGTATGTTACAACCATCTTCTGTACGATCTTCTTAATGTTCTTGTTGGCCGCCTCAACTGCCCCATTCATCTTCAGTCGATAAGTAGAGGAATTGTGATGATGAATCTTAAAGCTTTACATAGTTCTTTCATCATCTTGTTGTTCAAATTTGTTCCATTGTCAGTAATAATCTGATTTGGAAAGTTATACCGACATATCAATTCTCGCTTGACAAATTTGACCACAACGTTCCTTGTTACATTGGCGCATGAAGCCGTCTCCACCCACTTGGTGAAATAATCAATGGCAACTAAGATGAAATAATGACTGTTTGAGGCTTTCAGCTCAATGGGTCCAATAACATCTATGCCCCACATTGAGAAGGGCCACGGTGCTGATAAGACATTCAGGGATGATGGGGGTGCATGAAGATGGTCAACGTATATCTGACACTTGTGACACTTTCAAACATAAATGAAATAGTTGACTTCCATGGTTATCTAATAGTATCTAACCCTCAAGATCTTTCTTGCCATGGCATGCCCATTGGTATGAGTTCCAAAGGATCCTTCATGAATATCTACCATGATCTTGTTTGCTTCAACAATATTGACGCAACGAAGGAGGATAAAGTCATGATTTCTCTTGTAAAGAACATCACCTTCAAGAAGAAACTCATTGCTAGCCTTCTTAGGGTTCTTTTGTCATTTTCTGTGGTGCCCTCAGGGTATTCTTGACTTTGGATATATCTCTTGATATCATAGTACCATGGTTTCCCATTCAACTCTTCTTCTATTACTTGGCAGTATGCGGGCTTGTTGTGTCTTTCTACCTCAATAAGGGGAATATCACAGTAATTGCTCAATTTAAACATCGATGCAAGGGTGGCCAAAGCGTCAGCCATTTGATTGTCATCCTGAGAGACATGGTGAAAAGAGATATCATCAAATTCCTTGATTAGCTCTTTGATATGAGCTTGATAAGGAACCAACTTGCTGTCTTTAGTCTCCTATTCCCCTTTTAGTTGGTGAATGACCAAGGCGGAATCTCCGTAGACTTCTAACTTCTTCACTTTTGCATCTAATGCTGCTTGGATCCCCAGAGAGCATGCCTCATATTCGGCGATATTATTAGTACAGTCAAAACAAAGTCTGGCACATACAGGGATGAATTCTTTATCTGGTGAAATTAGGATGGCCCCAATCCCATGCCCCAGTGCATTAGAAGCTCCATCAAATCTCAAAATCCATTTGTCTTTTTGGGTAACTTCTTCATTAAACAATGCCAAGATATCCTCATCCGGGAACTCAAAGTGCATAGGTTGGTAGTCACTTACGGGTTGATGGGCTAAGTAGTTCGCCAGAGCGCTCCCTTTTATGGCTTTTCTGAGTGACATAGATTATGTCGTATTTAGTTAATAGAACCTGCCATCGGGCGATTCTTCCAGTTAAGGCGGGTTTTTCAAAGATATACTTGACAGGGTCCATTTTGAGCCAAGTAGTGTGACTTAGCATATATTGCCTTAAACGTCGGGCTGCCCATGTTAATCCTGCAACAAGTTCTCTCTAGAGCCGAATACCTTATTTTGCAGTCAGTGAACTTCTTGCTCAAGTAGTAAATGGCATGTTCTTTCTTCCCAGTCTCATCATGTTGCCCTAATACGCAACCTATAGATTCATCCAACACGGTCAGATACAATATAAGTGGCCTTCCAGGAGTCGGCGGTACCAAGACCAGTGGCTCCCGTAAATACTGCTTTATCTTCTCAAAAGCCATTTGACAATCTTTATTCCATTGTGTCGGTTGGTTCTTTCGGAGTAACTTAAAGATCGACTCACAAGTTGCTGTCAGTTGTGAGATAAACCGAGCAATGTAGTTCAACCTTCCCAAGAATCCTCTGACTTCTTTTTCTGTACAGGGAGGAGGCATTTCAAGAATCGCTTTGACCTTGTCAGGATCAACTTCTATTCCTCTCTTGCTTACAATGAACCCTAACAGTTTGCCTGATCTTGCACCAAAGGTACACTTGGCCAGGTTCAACCTGATCTTAAACTTTCTTAGCCTTTCAAAAAGCTTTCTCAAATCAACAATATGCTCTTCATCAGTTCTAGATTTGGCAATGATATCATCTACATAAACCTCTATCTCCTTGTGCATCATGTCATGGAAGAGGGTCACCATTGCCCTTTGGTAGGTTGCCCTGGCGTTTTTCAAACCAAATGACATCACTTTGTTACAGAAGGTGCCCCATAAGGTGATAAATGTAGTTTTCTCCATGTCTTCAGGTGCCATTTTAATTTGGTTATACCTAGAGAAACCATCCATGAATGAGAAGATGGAATGTTGGGCTGTGTTATCAACCAAGACATCAATTTGCGGTAGAGGAAAATTGTCTTTGGGACTAGCCCTATTTAGGTCCCGATAGTCTACGCACATTCATACCTTTCCATCCTTCTTTGGGACAGGGACGATATTTGCTACCCATTGAGGATACTTTGCCACTGCTAAGAATCCGGCATCAAACTGCTTCTTAACTTCTTCTTTGATTTTCAAGAGCATTTCGGGCTTCATTCAGCGTAGTTTTTGCTTTATCGGAGGACAGTCTAGCTTCAGTGGCAATTTATGCTAAACAATGCTAGTATCAAGGCCGGGCATGTCTTGGTAAGACCAAGCGAAGATGTCGCGGAACTCCATTAACAGCTTAATCAGTTCTTGCCTCTACTCCATACTCAAGGAGGTACCAATCTTGACTTCCTTCTTGTCCTCCTTATTCCCTAAATTAATAATCTTAACTATCTCCAAATATGGCTAAATTTCTCTGTCCTCTTATTCCAATAACCTAACTTCCTCATATTTCTCGTCAGCATAGTCAACCGGGTGGTCAAAGTCATGAAATAGGATTACAAGCTCATTATTCTCAAGAGGATCATCTTTGGATCTGCGTTTATTCAGGTTATTATAGTGAATAATAAAAAAACGAGTAAGTAAAGGATAAGGGAATCAATGCAAAGATAGGGAAAGCAAGAGGGATTGGAATTCGATATATATTTATTATGGAAACTGAAAATGATAAAAACATGTGTTTGCCCTTATTACAGAAAAATACCCCAAAGCCTTAGGCATAGCAATGAGGTCAACGAGTCATTAAAGTTATGCCAATTACTTTGATAGAAAGTTTAAAGTCGTGGGTAGCTCGATGGCTTCCTAGTTACAAAGATCTCTGTCTGGTGAGCAAGGGATCATAAAGCTTCCATCCTCATAGGGATTATCTTCAATAGCAGCTACTTGATCAGGGGGTACCAGACCCGCACTTCGGAAGCTCTGGTAGAGGTCATATAGGGGGCTCTAGTAATGCGGGGTTCACGACCCTCTAAACGGGCAATCCTTCTCTCTTTCTTTTCCTCCGCTACCCTTCTTTTGTCGGCTGCTGAAGGTCGGTATCCCAAACCATACCTGTCTTTATTTTCTGGAAGATGCACCAGTTCCATTCTTCCTTTCAAGCCATGCCCCAAGCCTTTCCCAGGCTAATACCCTCCTCGTAACATTATTTTGGCCATCATCAAGGATGCATGTGTCATATAGGCCTTCATTTCTATATTTCATTCTCCAACATACGTGGCATTTGTAATTTCCAAAGCTTGAAAGGAAGTTTCAAGTGCCTCTTCTGCAGCTTCAATGTAAAGGGTGGATAGGGGTTTACTGACCAAAAAATCTTCTTCACCAGAAATGATAATTAGCTTATTATCAATAATAAACTTTAGTTTTTAGTGCAAAGTAAAGGGAACCACTCCAGCTGAGTGGATCTAGGGCCGACCTAACAGGCAGCTATAGGCAGGCATAATATCCATCACTTGGAAGAGAACCTGGAAAGTGCACGGCTCTACTTGAATTGGAAGCTCAATTTCACCTATCACTTCCCTTCTAGTACCATCGAATGCTCTCACCACCATAGAACATGGTTTCATATAGGTCTCATCAAAAGGGAGCTTGGCCAATGTAGATTTTGGCATGACGTTTAACGATGACCCATTGTCGACAAGCACTTTCGCCAATATATGATCTCAACACTTAACTGAGATGTGGAGGGCTTTATTGTGCCCCATTCCCTCGATAGGTATCTCGTTATCTGTAAATGATAGGTAACTATCAGCAGCGATGTGCCCCACTATTCCTTGAAATTTTTCGATGAAGATATCATGAGTTACATGAGCCTCATTAAGTACCTTCATCAAAAATTTTCATTGGGGCTCAGAATTTAGCAAAAGTGATAAGAGGGAAATCTTTACCGGGGTATTGTTCAGTTGGTCTATCACTTGGTACTCACTCTGGTGAATAAATTTCAAAAATTCCTGAGCTTCCTCATCAGTCACAGCTCTTTTAATTTCTCCATCAATGTCCCCTTTAACCAACTTGGCCTTCCCACTACTACCAGCTCCACTCACTGGGCTTGGTTCCTTCCTCAATTCCGGTGAGGAGTAAACTCGACCGCTCTGGGTCACTCCTCCTATCCTTGATATGTTTGACAAAAATGGGTCATTCATTTTTGAGCTTTTAGCTATTACTTCCACATTATATTTCCAAGGAACGGCGCGAGAATCTTTGAACGCAAAGGGAGCAAGTGTTTAGATTGTGACAGACTGATGTGTAGGAGTTATAGTCGTTGAGGGGTTCTTGGTGTAGTAAATTACTAGTGGCTTAGGAACTGATATTTCTGATTGCCCATGAACCATGCTCACATCATTGTGGCAGCGCCTATAGACTTGGAAGATATGACTATCCATGAGTCCCTGAAGTACCTTACAAAAATTTTGGTGGCTAATAGTCTGCTCATTATCATTTTCACAGTCCTAGGATTCTCTTATTAAACCTCTCTCAAATAATTGGGCATGAATCTCCTTCAACGGTGTCTTGACGTCAGAGACATTTATCACGCGCTCCTCATCTTCTTCCACAGCATTAATCCCAGAACCTTGATGGTTGGGTAGGGGATTTGTAGCCATATTTAGAATACCTTCCTTAAAATCTAACCAATTGGCTTTGATCAAATCTCGTACTCTATACTTTAAGGCCATGCAATTCTCCGTGGAGTGCCCGAGTGCCCCAGCATGATAATCACACCGGGCATTTGGATCATATCCCCTAGGGTAAGGAGGTTCCAATGGTTTAGCAGGACAAGGGACTGCAAAGGAGTATCGAATAAAGTGAGGTAGAAGTTCTGTGTATGTCATAGGAATTGGGTCAAATTGGACCGGTGTTCATTCATTATTTGGTCTTCTTTGGTTTTGGTTGGGATTAGAGGGTTGAGACCACTGTTGTAGGGGATTGTACGGCGTTGACTGTGGATTCGGTGCCCTGATGATGGGTGGACGGAAGTGGGATTATGATGAGGCGGGATAAGGGATCTGGCTGTGTGCAGCGGCTACCATATGTGGGTATGGTGCATGAGGAAAGTGATTGGCATGTTGAAAAGTGGCAGGGCCGAATGATCTAGACTGAGCTTTCCTTTGGTCATAAGAGATAGAGTTGGTTTCCTCATCTCTCTTTCTCCCCTCACCTGGTGCTGATCTTTTTACAGTGGGTGCCCTAGATGGGCTTTTGGAAATCCTCCCTGTCCTTAGACCACTCTCTATTCTTTCTCCAATAATAACAATATCAGAGAAATTGGATGAAACACTGTTAATCATCCTATCATAGAAAGGTGATTAGAGTATGTTAATAAACATGGTCACTACCTCTTTTTTCGAGAGTGGGGGATCTACTTGTGTGGCCGTCTCACGCCAGTGTTGTGCATACTCCTTGAATATCTTATTATACTTCTTTGTCATGTTTTGGAGCTGAATTCTATCAGGCGCCATGTCTAAGTTATACTTGTACTGCTCCAGAAAGGCATCCGCCAGATCTTCCCAACAACGAATGCGAGTTCGCTCCAAATAAGTGTACCAAGTGAGTGCAGCCCCAGCTAGGCTGTCTTGAAAGCAATGTATCAGCAGTTTATCATTGGAGGCATGAGAAGCCATCTTTCGACAGTATATTGTAAGATGGTTTCGAGGGCAGGTCATCCCTCGGTACTTGTCAAAATCTGGCATTTTAAACTTTGGTGTAATAATAACATCTGGAACTAAGCAGAGTTCAGAAGAATTTGTTAAACCAAGGCCTTCCACACCTTCCACGATCCGCAATCGCTCCTCCAGGATCTCTATTTTCCCCTTTTGTTGGGAAGTTGTGGTTGTGCCAAGATCAACAACCAGGTATATTGTTTGAGTCATACCTTGTGGGTTGGTAGTGTAAGAGTTCATGTACCCATACGGGTAACTATAATATGGGTAAAAAGGTGTTGTCGAATGAGCTTGGTTCATCAAGCTAGTGTTTAGCACAGGACCCTATGGTTGGGCTGTCGCTTGGGCGATATGGATCGGCTGAGCTGTTTGGGTGGTTTGAGGACGTAGGGCTTGGTTAACTGGTGGAATGGTCATTTGGGTAGGGTTTGGAACTTGGGGATTTGTCAACTGTAGGGTATTGTCATCTTAGGGGTTGGTTAATAGAGGAGGGAAATATCCTGGAGGTAAGCCATATTGTGGAAAGGGTACAAGGTTACCATCTGGGCCAATGAAAGTGTGTGGTGGCGCATAACCATATGGCAGGTCGTGAGGCTTGGTGTGAGGGTCAACAGCTTGATTGGGGTTCCTAATATTAATGGTGAGGGGAACTGCTGTGGGATTTACAACTTGGCCCGGTGTCGGACCAAAACCTGGGAGATGTAGTGGGGTAGATGGTTGTTCCTCATTCCTTGCAGAAGAGCCCCCTTCTGTAATCCTCTTTTCCAGGAGCTTCGTTAGTTCTGCCACTTGTTCCCTTAATTGATTATTCTTGTTCTTGAGGCTCTCATTCATTTGTTCTGTTTCAGCCATGAGCTTCTTCTGTAGTCGGGTTCCTTAAGGGTGCGTCCTCATGCTGTCTAAAGAAGGGAATACCACAAATTAGAAAAACAAGCAAATAACAAAATCAAGAAAAGTAAAATGAGATTGTACGGGAAGCGAGTCAGAACTTGACAAATCCTTCGACCGTTCCTCAGAATGTCACGTTCAAAAGTACTAAGTAAAGCATTAAATGGAAATTAACATGGGATAGTTACGAAGACAAAGGAATCCTTCATTCTGAACTTTCACAAAAGGGTACATCACAGCCAAAAAGCGCTTGGTTACAATACAGGAAAATAAATTAGTCATTCCTGGCTCGGGCAATCATGTCCCTCATTTTACAAATTTGTCCTCTACAGTAATCTAAAAACGTTGTAATTTCTCTGGGAGTATTGAGAGGGTAGGCTATTCCTTCAGCTTGTTTTAGCAAAAGCGGGAGGTCTTCTAGAGCCCCGTTAGCCAAATATGCCAAGTTAGCGAAACGATCCATCCATCATAGAATAGTTCTATCTCGTTCCGTTAACTCAACTTCCAAGAGGCGTATGGCCTCTTGACAATCTTGCCCAATGCTCATGGCACGTTGTCGTTCTTCGTTTATTTCCTGCTCGTAAGCCTTTACCACTTTACTAAGTTGTTGTCCCAATTTATGGACTTGTGACTACAGAAGCTCCTTTTGTACCATGACGTTTCGCTCATTTTTTTTGAATTGAGCCAACATATCCTTTAGAAGATGTTTCTCTACCAAGATGGTATCACTTTGTTTGCTTTTCATTTTTAGCTGAGAGTTGGCCGCTCGAAGACATTGGTCTTGTTTTATCATGTAGTCTTCTTCAACCTTCCATTTTTTTTCTAATCTCTTTAATGGCTTGCTTGTTCTCCAAGTTCTCCCTTTTTTAAAGGGTGTATTCTTGCTGACATCTCAACAAGTCTTCCTCTAGCTTCTTGTTCTTGGCAGTCAACTCTTCTATTTTGGTCTTTAGCACCTTGGTTGCTTTATCTTCCATGACAAGTTGTGGAAGAGGAATACTTACTGGGAGATAAGAGGGACTTATGAAGGGTAATTTAACAATAGAGACCCTATTTAGGATCCATTCATGATATTCTTCTCTCACAGCATGGCTTCGAGCCCCTAATTCTTTTCCTTTTTGGTGGATTTTCTTCCACGCATTCGCTATATCTCGAATGGCAGAGGCATAGCTTCCCTTCGAGTAATACAAGATGAAAGGAGTGAGCGACTCTTCATTAGGTGGTCCAAGCAAAGGATAAGCTAGCTGACGCTTGGCTATGATGGGATTATAGTTGATGCATCCTTGTGTACCAATAAGGGGAACATTTGGGTAATTTCCACAGTGATGAACGATTGATTCAACTTCTAACCATTTGTGATACCATCTGACTTTCTCAGCCGTGAGCCCTACAAGGTGATTGGCCCACTCACACCCACTCTTCACTGCTAGTTGGCACAATTTTAGATCAGAAACAGGGTATTTGGCCTTACAGACTTGGTGGAAGACATGAGACGTGATCCATACATACAAAGAAGGTAAACAAAAAATAACTCTCTTTCCACCTTGTGTATGGCAGAAATCCATAGTACAGTACACATTTTCCGATACAGCTGTGACAGGATTCTCAAGCCTATGCCTGCGAGCTAAGAACACAGCGATAGCATCATAATCCACATAGTTGTCAATGTTGGGGAACAAGACAACACCGTAGATGGTAATAGCTAGAGTATCCATGAAGGCTTCCCAATCTTCCTTTTCTGCCAGGACCTGTATGTGCTTCTCGAGAAATTCCTGAGCGAATCCGGGAGTCTGATTTCTATTCAGTTGCACACTCCTAAGGTTTCGGGATGGATCTTCAGAACACGGGCGATGGAAGTGACAGTTGCATGATGATCAAGATAACGGTAAGGTATCTGTCCTTCCAAAGGCATCCCCAAGATTTATTCGAATTCCTCAATAGACGGGGCCAACTGAAAGTCCCTAAATGTGAAGCATCTGAAAGGTGGGTCGTAGAACTGTGTTAAGGCAGTGATCGCCTCAGTTTGCACTTTCACTTCTAAGAGCTTTAGAATCCTCCCATACTTTCTTGTAAAAGTCATTTTCTGTGTTAAGTTTAATTTTCTCCCCATTGTTTGTAGACTACCCATGTCGATCCTTTTGGCCTTAACGTGTAATATTTTTCTCAATTTGGTTACATTTGTGTCATAACTATCGGATCTCATGTTAATTTCCATATTGCTCAAAGGTACTCGCTAAGTTCCAAACAACTTCCTGCAAGAACAAAGAGAAAGGAAAAAAAATCAGTTACTGTCATGTTTTGTAAACCACTACTTCCTTATTAATTTACTGGAAAACATTTTCACTTTGAGAAGTAGCGGTCAGTAAAACTCGTGTGAAACTAAAGGCGTGTGGGTCATGGATCTTCCAAACACCGTCAATATTTTGCTTGAAGAGAATTTTAGTTTTCATTTTTGTTTTGATGATTGAGAAGATTTATAACCTAAGACTTAGAAGTACACGAAAAGAGAGGGAGTTGCTCACCTGTTAAAGGATTACTAGTTTTTTTTTAAAAAAAAGTGAGTCATTTTTGGAATAAAGTAATCCTTTGAATGGGTAAATGGTTCATCAATTTAGATTTAAAGGGAAACCGAGAATGAGATAAGGTATAGTAAAGTCTGCCCTTTTGTGCCCTCAGGTTTTTCTAAAAGTCTTTTTCTAGGACCTATAGCCTGTCTAACAGTGGACTCCTCACATTGGGTGGCTTGTACTAGACTTCTAAAAGGTCACAAGAGCCAAGATCCTACTCATGATGTGACCATAACAGTAGGGAATCTACTAGGTGCGTACATCATGAAAGGTCGAACTCTAGTTCCGGTTCTTACGATCGCCGGATGGGAAGTGTTAGTGTATGTACTATAAGCTTTATGTTTTTTCATTTGTATCATTTTTCTGCTTATCAATAAAATAAGTATTTCAGTTTAAAATTGTTTTAAAACGTATTTATCCTTAGAGTAATAGGTCATATGAAAGTTATTCCTAAAATGTCCCTAGTCAAGTATTTACATGGGGACATGTAATTACATTGAGACTAGTGTGTGAGTGTACTAATGACCTGATCTAACAGATCATAGATATACATGATATCAAGTCTTCACACAGGTACACATTAAGAGTAATGATGTACTGGACAGACCCACCATGAGAACGTTGCATGGATCGTTACATGAATATCATAAACGATTCTCAATGTGATAATGGTATATGTAGTCCTTCGACCTGAAGTCACTACGATTCCTACATGAGGAGTTTATTGTTTTAATACAATTAAACATCTTCTATAACAAGAGGACTATAAAGGTTGTGATTAGGCAATGAACAAATTATGCAGAGGGATGTGAGTGATATAGATGGGATTTGTCTCTCCTATGTGACAGGAGTGATATCTATAGGCCACTTGATGGAATAAGACTAAGAAAACGCATGGCCATGCTAGAAAGAATAAATATTAGGTATTTATTCGGATCAAGTCTACTCCGATATCAAGTAAAATAAATTGGGCCGTACAAGGATGACGCGACCATGCCTTGGACCCAATTAGGATATCGTGACAAAAGGAACAAACATATTAAATAATTATCACTTATAGGTTATATTAATATTAAATAATATTCAGACATAATGATGCATTGCTAGATGTCACTCTTATTTTATATTAATAATAAAATAATTTACTATTAATATGACCGGGTATTTTACCTATAGGGTCACACACATAGAGTAAGCCCATCAGAAAATGTTTTGTTTTATTTTAGTTGGACTAAAATAAAGCTATTGGGCCTAACTCATTTAGAATGAGTAAGGAGCCTATAACAACCTAAAAATAGGGGTTAATTTTTCGCAAAAACATGCCCGGATCTATCAAAATCCACTCTCATATATGAAGATATGAGAGCTGGTCCCATGGCCAAGGAGAAAAGGAAAGGAAGACAAATCCAAATGAAATCTTTCACAGCGGAAAACAACAACGCCTGAGCGATCCCATAAACAGCGTGCATTCGCTCAAGCGAGATCCAAATCCGCTTGAGCGAGACAGCACAATTCGCTCGGGCGAATTCCCCTTCGCTTGAGCGAAACCAATATCAAAAGCCTTCCCAAACAACATACTTGCTGGAGCGAGAAATCACTCGCTGAAGCGAGAAGCCACTTGGCATTCAATCACTCGGGAAACCGAGACATTCATTCACTCGGTAAACGATCAGGTCCAGTCGGAATTCATGCCTAAGTCCTCTCGGAATTTAATATCTTAGTCCACTCAGCATAATGGGGTTCCGTCACTCGGGAAACAACCTCAACACTCATACACTCCATAACTTAGTCGTTAAATTTTATACACCAAGGCACACACACAATCCACCCAGTAACTGAGGGTTATCCCACTCGGATTCCTTAAACCTTCACTCGGAATATCTCCCAATCAAATGCCACTCGGTATAATTCAACCTCGAGTCACTCGGTAAATTGAACTCCATCACTCAGAGAATACTTAGGCTTTCTCTCGGCCATAAATCACTCCGTTTAAGCATTCTTAACCAACTCATCATCAGAGTGGTATCCCACTCGGTAACTAATATTATTGCCGACCAATACTCGTTCGGCCACACACTCAGCATTCATGCCTATTCTTACTCGGATAATACCTTAACCATTCGTTGCTCAGAAATAGTCTACACAATCAATTCCACTCGGAATGATCCAAACCCCTCAACACTCAGAGGAATTTCCCAAGTATTTCACTCGGACATATGAGATACTTAACCACTCAGGGAAACCAATAAGTCAAGTCCCACTCGGACTCATCCCATACTTAAACACTCGGAATACACATTACCCTATTCACTCGGAATGGGTCCCCATATTCACTCGGGATACATTCATAATTCGTATACTTAGAATATTTCAAGCTAAACCATTACAACCACACTTCCCTCGGTAGAGGATCACTCGGAATTCCACTCAAAATACTCAAGTTATTTCCCACTCACAGTTCACTATATATTTTTCACTCGGAATCCACAAGGGTTATTAATATGCGGATAAGTCATACTCAGATAAAGAGTCACCTACACAAGACTCACTCGGAAAAGCATCTAAGCCACTCATATTTCACTCCGGATTCATTAACTTAGAAATATTCATACATCATCATTTCCTAGTCGGTAGGAAGCATCAAATCAACATAAATCATTCATACTTATATATTCTCTAATTCCAAGTCCGACTACCACTACAGCAATACACTTCCACCGATTCATAACCATGTTATCAACATAACAGATATGTATATATATACGCATACATTCGGATACTTATTAACTTTATACTTCTCATTCACCAACACATTCAGTCGGTATGCATATAATACCATCACTCAGAGTATATACTTTATATATGTATTGAAGTTGGGTTATTGGAAACCTGAGTACATGTTAATATATATATATATACATATATATATATTAACATGTACTCAGGTTTCCAATAACCCAACTTCAATACATATATAAAGTGTATTCATTATACAACGTTAATATGAGTCGGCCAAGGCTTAATACATCAAATACACTCGGTACATTACATTATGTACACAACCACATCAATAAACACCCAACACTCGGGTTTAAGACCACCACATCATCCAAACCGACCTGCATACACTGAAAAATGGTGTAGGGGTGAGCATTACATATTAAATGACAGATATTGGCTTGGATTAAACATAGAATCCATAACATGTCATAACACATACATCAATCAGTTCAACATTCACTGCCATTCAATATAAACAATCACAAACGTCCTCAATCGAGTTTCTTACCCCTTCCACTCGGCTATAAAGCCTAATATCCTCATCAATAATATAATCCCTCAATCGGATTTCACCTCAAGTCTACCCCAAGACTATATCAATGATACTCATACTCCGAGCCATGCTCAAGGAGTTTGTCCGAGCCTAGCTCCAGGACTGATACGTATTTATCACATGTTGTCATCTGATTACCAATCGTATAAAAATTCAACGCATTCCAGTAGCAAATCTGATGCATACGGTTTCATTCACTCAGCGTTCAACGCCAATGCACTCGGCATTTCATCAAGCGTCTCATTTCACGCTTAGTGCCCCAGGCACTGCCCGAGTCCAACCCGGGTCTTTCATCACAATCAACATTAGGACCATGTCCTCTTCACTCGGGATAATACCCTCGTGGCACCCCGCAAGGTGTTCATATTTAGTAACACAATAACACGTATGCTTATAAATTCAACTCATATTTATTCGATTGCCCACTCGGATGTCTGCGTTCAACATTAATTTCATTCGGCAACTCAATAACAGCCAGATGACTCGGCTTATACCACATTCACTCGGCAATCCTATGCCATCCACTCGGATTATCATCGATTCACTCTGATTTATCCTCTATTCACTCAGATTTATCCTTTACAGTAAGCATTTCATGCTTTCCTCCATAAAGTCCACTCGACATTCATCATAACAGTCCCCATACATGCATTTATCACAAGTATATGCACGAACAAGCATCATACGCATTTAATCATACCATCACAAATATAGGGACCAATAACCGTCACATAATGCACTCAGCATCAACGTAATATGCATCTCAAGCATCACAACATAATCATTATACATCATATGGACAAATAAGCATGCACCATGCAGCAACAAATAATCATACAACCGGGTTCAACTCAACAACAACACACAATACACATCAAACACAACACAATACAATTATGTCACCCGGAAATCCGTCCATAAGCCATGCATTTGAGATGCAAAGCTCCCCGTACCTGGAATGACGTTCCAGAAGTCACATGGGTCACTCGGCCCAGCCACAGCAGCACTTTGCTCGGCTTTTCAATCATGGGAAGAACCACACAGCTTCCCAGCCAACCAGTATCAGTCTTCAGCCTTTCGCTCAGCCACACACACTTTCGCTTGAGTGAAATTGGTCCAGTGACCATTTCTTCACTGGCTCGCTCAAGCGTGACCATTCTCGCTTGAGCGAGATACACCCAGTAGCCCATCTGGACGCAACACATAAGCCTCAACACTCCAAGCTCCACTCTGCTCACAGCCATGGAGGAATCCATGCTGTTTACTCGAACAACAACCTCCAAAGCTTAGTACAAGGTTGTTCCTCACTCATACAGCACCATCCTCCCCACCCTAGAGGACCACCAACTTCCATGCATGCCTTCTTCCTCACAGCAGCACCATACACCTTCAACAACAGTGGAGGATCACCATGCCTCCATGCAACATGCATGTCTTCATCTTTACAAGAGTAGTGCATCTTCACCACAGTGGACCATCATGCATCCACAAACCGAGACATGCACACATACACGTAGTTGTAGGCTCCAACCGAGCCCATCATATGAAGGAGAAGAAGAGGAAGACGAAGAATAGTCACTAGGGAACAGGAAAGGATAAAGAAACCTAGACCCAACCTTCAAACATAGCCATACTTGTTCCTCAACACCACACAGTTCCATTAGAATTCTATAACATACATGAGTGAAAGTAGAAGATAAAAAGGAGGAAGAAGATGAGCAGAAGCTCCAACAAGTTCAAGGGAGAAGAAGAAGCACTTCTCTCATCAGAATATACACTCCCAAGGAATGAAAGGAGAGAGTGAGAAGAAAAACATGCAACCAAGGCCTTATCATCTCAGCCTCATCAGCATCTAACTCATCACAACATCCCATCCTCATTTAATGCAAGTCTATCAACATTTAATGCCAATTCTCTCAGCAATGATTACACAAACACACGTGGACAAGGAAGGAGAGAAAACCAGACCCATTTGACCATCAAGGCACATAAGTCATCACTATGGGGACCACACAAAAGAAGAAAAGAGAAAAGGGAAACCGGGCCCTACAATGATCCAAGAGCACCAGTGGTCCCTCATTAATCAATTGCCTCACCTGAGCGAATGCTACCCTTAAGATCCTTCGCTCGGGAGGATTCCATCCAGCAACTGATTCCCTTCGCCCTCACTCGGGCAAAGTTCCATTCGCCTGGGCGAATTCCCTCCAGTGTCTAAACACTGATATTAGGTCAAGCTCGCTTGAGCGAGACTTACCCTCGCCTGAGCGAGAATTACCCAGAAGCTAAATTCCCAACATGAGAGTCTCTCGCTCGGGCGAGAATTCACTTCGCCTGAGCGAAATGATCGGCACTGGCACAGAAACTGAAAGCTCTCACCTCACTCATAATTTCATTCAACTCAGCCCATGTAATTACACTCAAGCCAGCTCAATTATTTCTAGTATACCATATACAACCTACGAGGCATATATTTGTCCAATCCTCCATTCTTATAAAATTCTCATTCCAAACATATTAATCATATGAAGTTCAAACTCATCTTTATCTTATATATATATTCATACCTTGCCACAATGATTCCACATTTTCCCACAAATCATCCTCACTAATCAAAGATTTTCCATTCACACTAATTACTCATTTTTATAAAATTCGGGGTGTTACAATTCTCCCCACCTTCAAGGAATTTCGTCCTCGAAATTCAAGTATGAACCTACCTCAATAAACAACTTGGCATTCACTATATACCAAACAAATCATTTACATACTAACACTTTCCAAGTATTCACCGACTGCCAAATCCAGTCAGCACAATTTTACTTCTTAAGTGCTTACTGACCACACCACAAGAAATTTTGAGACACCACACTCTTAACACCTTCCACTCGGAAGTGTCACCAATTGGCTTGGAAATCACCCACTCGGGTATTCACTGCTCGGAAACATTCCAACTCGAGCAGTACACCAAATTCATGGCTTTACTTCACCTCAGAAAAGCTCCACCCTCTTAAGGGTATTTCATTCGGAACATCATAATTTCACTCAGCATAACTCTCATCTTGCTCGGAGCATTCTGATGGCTCAAACCATACCCATAAGCAGCTACAGTCTCACTTGCCCGACCTATGAATTGCTGCATCCAACTTATAGGTTGATGTCTCATTCCTATAGGGTCACAACAGTTGCATCAAGTTAATGCAAAATGTACACTGCCATAATACCTATGGCATGAAGAGTCACACTGGAACAGCATCCTCGTATTCTATTTCACTTATACCAACCCAAAATCACTCAGATAATGCCAACCTACATGAAAATTAATGGCAATTCTTACCATTTTATAAGTAATACATCCGAATCAATACCACCATTAGGCACCATCAGTGATGCATCCTATGCCAACAGTCAGCAAACATTAATCATTCTCACAATAAAATACATATCACCAATAGATTTCCGACTCATTCAAGGCATATTTCCAGTCCCTATACTTATTCTAGTGCAATCCTCATTATAATAATCATCAAATACCAACCACACTTACCATAAAATGGCACAATGGCAATCGGTTTCCAGTACAAACCAAGTAAATACCTCTTATTTAATCTTAGTTATCACAAAATCATAGTCAATCAGCCAACCAATCCCTCAATTCATCATTCATCACTAGCCATCAATTAATTTAAGCCTAGAAATTTATTAAATTCTCTTAGATATACCACTCGGTTTTCAATATGATTCTCAATCATAACAATAGGTTTCTATATTGGCAACTTTCTTCACTGAGTGTAAACACATTCCACTAGTCGGACATACAATCACCATAATATCATTTTCATTATCCCTATATCCAGTACCAAGGTGTACTCAGATTTCAACCTTAAGACACTTCAAATCTCAACAATCCACATGATCAATCAGATTCTCTGACTCGGAATTCCAAGGGTTACTTAATACCCCCACAACATCCAATTATCACCGAGTCAAAATCAACACAGAGTCTAGTTTCACAAGGTCTAACAGTATAAGATTATACAGAATCCAATCGGGTTACTACACCTTATGAGTCATAATTCAACCAACCACTCACTCGGTTTTTCAATCACAAAACTGAGACAGTACCCAAACTAACAGGTACATCACCATATCAATCCTCATAACATCCAACCACCCATAATTATGCTCAACCAATTGGGTTACCATACTTTGTGGCCCAGTACTTAATCCAATCATCTACTCTATTTTCACACTTCAAACCAAGATATAATTCCAACCAAGCAGGCATCAGGTTTTACATTCAATCACCTATCCCATATTAAAATCCTCACATCATGAGATTTCCCAACATTACTCACCCAGCCAACTTAGCAGGTAAATTTGAATCCATTCACAATCATGACTCTGCCATGAATCATTAGCATGGTATACACCAGAATTTAAATCAATTAACACAGTTTTAATACTTATGAGAGCTTCACTATCACTAATTAATCCATCACTCGGTTTTAGCACATTAGAACCGAGACACAAATCCAACATAACATATACCTGATTTCACATTTATACATTCATGATCGTATTCAAATTCTTGAATTAGGAATCTACCATAAATCATCTTAATCATATATATATATTAATCAAGCAGAGTTCTCATGCCAAGGGTATAAATCATCATTTAAGAAATGGCACAGTCAAACATTCATAATCCGAATTCAACACACTAGGGAATTCCTTCATTAACATTTTCACATATTTCATTATTAAAGTATCACAATGGCATACCAACTTCACGAATCACAATTCATATCATAAATAAGCACAACATATACGTAATTACTAACACTGTCACTTTGCCACTTATCCACAAGAGCATTCATAATTATTATCATCATTAATTCACTAAGGTCTCACTCAATACCTCCTCGCAAGGGGTTTCTCAACACTTGTGGTCATCCCATCTCAAATGCCATGGTCTTTAAACAAATGCATATGTCAATTGTGTAATGCATATGCAACGGATCCGATTTCATATCACGGGTGATCGCAACCACCATAATCAATCAATCATAATCATGGGTTTCCCACCTCGCAAGGGGTACTCCCTCTGGCAACCTCGCAAGGTGCTTCTCGTGATCGCAACCACGTTCAATATTTCATATAGGTTTCCCTCCTCGCAAGGGGTACTCCCGCCTCATAATGATCGCAACCATGGGCATCATAGGTGCTCGCAAGCCCACTATCATATCATCATCACATTGGTTTCCCGCCTCGCAAGGGGTACTCCCTTCATAGAATCCCGCAGGATCTTTCATCATTGTGATCGCAACCACATAATATCAATGCTATGCCATGCCATGAATGCAAGATGCAACAATGCATATGTTCAACAACAACCTCGCAAGGATATCTCACCCTCTCAATCAGGGGTATATTATATATTTTAGTTTATCATCAATCGCGTATAAATATTCACAAGGCCCCTCAAGGCACATCATTCAAATAATTGGCATTCAATGGCCACAAACACCACTCATAATAATCTACACATGGATATCATAGGCATAGCAAACATAATAATATCAATCCACACATAAAATCATTCGAGGCATATTCACCATTCATATATTTGGCAATCATCATTGCCTTACACACATACAAGTCAACTACTTGTATCCACCGCTAGAATGTCATAATATTTCTTTTTATCTATCAATATCCTTATATATTTTCAGTGGGGATTTCCAACCCAACACAAGAGTATCATAATAATTATCCATCAATCCCTATACATAAATCCTAGTCAATTAATCCGACTCCCACAATTATAAAGACACAACATTATGCCACTTTATTTCTCAAATCAACCTTCACAACAATAGTATCTTTCACTACTGTCCCAGCAAAGCACATAGGCATACAGCCATACAAACTATACATGAGCATGCATCAAACCAATAAAATACCACCAGCAGTAATGACAACTGGTCATCATACATTCAACCGCTTACACTCGGTAAGCATATCTTGGCCATGAACCTCTCAGTCTGCTCTGATACCACCTTTATAACAACCTAAAAATAGGGGTTAATTTTTCGCAAAAACATGCCCAGATCTATCAAAATCCACTCTCATATATGAAGATATGAGAGCTGGTCCCATGGCCAAGGAGAAAAGGAAAGGAAGACAAATCCAAATAAAATCTTTCACAGCGGAAAACAACAACGCCTGAGCGATCCCATAAACAGCGTGCATTCACTCAAGCGAGATCCAAATCCGCTTGAGCGAGACAGCACAATTCGCTCGGGCGAATTCCCCTTCGCTTGAGCGAAACAAATATCAAAAGCCTTCCCAAACAACATACTTGCTGGAGCGAGAAATCACTCGCTGAAGCAAGAAGCCACTCGGCATTCAATCACTCGGGAAACCGAGACATTCATTCACTCGGTAAACGATCAGGTCCAGTCGGAATTCATGCCTAAGTCCTCTCGGAATTTAATATCTTAGTCCACTCAGCATAATGGGGTTCCGTCACTCGGGAAACAACCTCAACACTCATACACTCCATAACTTAGTCGTTAAATTTTATACACCAAGGCACACACACAATCCACCCAGTAACTGAGGGTTATCCCACTCGGATTCCTTAAACCTTCACTCGGAATATCTCCCAATCAAATACCACTCGGTATAATTCAACCACGAGTCACTCGGTAAATTGAACTTCATCACTCAGAGAATACTTAGGCTTTCTCTCGGCCATAAATCACTCCGTTTAAGCATTCTTAACCAACTCATCATCAGAGTGGTATCCCACTCGGTAACTAATATTATTGCCGACCAATACTCGTTCGGCCACACACTCAGCATTCATGCCTATTCTTACTCGGATAATACCTTAACCATTCGTTGCTCAGAAATAGTCTACACAATCAATTCCACTCGGAATGATCCAAACCCCTCAACACTCAGAGGAATTTCCCAAGTATTTCACTCGGACATATGAGATACTTAACCACTCAGGGAAACCAATAAGTCAAGTCCCACTCGGACTCATCCCATACTTAAACACTCGGAATACACATTACCCTATTCACTCGGAATGGGTCCCCATATTCACTCGGGATACATTCATAATTCGTATACTTAGAATATTTCAAGCTAAACCATTACAACCACACTTCCCTCGGTAGAGGATCACTCGGAATTCCACTCGAAATACTCAAGTTATTTCCCACTCACAGTTCACTATATATTTTTCACTCGGAATCCATAAGGGTTATTAATATGCGGATAAGTCATACTCAGATAAAGAGTCACCTACACAAGACTCACTCGGAAAAGCATCTAAGCCACTCATATTTCACTCCGGATTCATTAACTTAGAAATATTCATACATCATCATTTCCTAGTCGGTAGGAAGCATCAAATCAACATAAATCATTCATACTTATATATTCTCTAATTCCAAGTCCGACTACCACTACAGCAATACACTTCCACCGATTCATAACCATGTTATCAACATAACAGATATGTATATATATACGCATACATTCGGATACATATTAACTTTATACTTCTCATTCACCAACACATTCAGTCGTTATGCATATAATACCATCACTCAGAGTATATATATATACATATATATATATATATATATATTAACATGTACTCAGGTTTCCAATAACCCAACTTCAATACATATATAAAGTGTATTCATTATACAACGTTAATATGAGTCGGCCAAGGCTTAATACATCAAATACACTCGGTACATTACATTATGTACACAACCACATCAATAAACACCTAACACTCGGGTTTAAGACCACCACATCATCCAAACCGACCTGCATACACTGAAAAATGGTGTAGGGGTGAGCATTACATATTAAATGACAGATATTGGCTCGGATTAAACATAGAATCCATAACATGTCATAACACATACATCAATCAGTTCAACATTCACTGCCATTCAACATAAACAATCACAAACGTCCTCAATCGAGTTTCTTACCCCTTCCACTCGGCTATAAAGCCTAATATCCTCATCAATAATATAATCCCTCAATCGGATTTCACCTCAAGTCTACCCCAAGACTATATCAATGATACTCATACTCCGAGCCATGCTCAAGGAGTTTGTCCGAGCCTAGCTCCAGGACTGATACGTATTTATCACATGTTGTCATCTGATTGCCGATCGGTATAAAAATTCAACGCATTCCAGTGGCAAATCGGATGCATACGGTTTCATTCACTCGGCGTTCAACGCCAATGCACTCGACATTTCATCAAGCATCTCATTTCACGCTTAGTGCCCCAGGCACTGCCCGAGTCCAACCCGAGTCTTTCATCACAATCAACATTAGGACCATGTCCTCTTCACTCGGGATAATACCCTCGTGGCACCCCGCAAGGTGTTCATATTTAGTAACACAATAACACATATGCTTATAAATTCAACTCATATTTATTCGATTGCCCACTCGGATGTCTGCGTTCAACATTAATTTCATTCGGCAACTCAACAACAGCCAGATGACTCAGCTTATACCACATTCACTCGGCAATCCTATGCCATCCACTCGGATTATCATCGATTCACTCGGATTTATCCTCTATTCACTCGGATTTATCCTTTACAGTAAGCATTTCATGCTTTCCTCCATAAAGTCCACTCGACATTCATCATAACAGTCCCCATACATGCATTTATCACAAGTATATGCATGAACAAGCATCATACGTATTTAATCATACCATCACAAATATAGGGACCAATAACCATCACACAATGCACTCAGCATCAACGTAATATGCATCTCAAGCATCACAACATAATCATTATACATCATATGGACAAATAAGCATGCACCATGCAGCAACAAATAATCATACAACCGGGTTCAACTCAACAACAACACACAATACACATCAAACACAACACAATACAATTATGTCACCCAGAAATCCGTCCATAAGCCATGCATTTGAGATACAAAGCTCCCCGTACCTGGAATGACGTTCCAGAAGTCACATGGGTCACTCGGCCCAGCCACAGCAGCACTTTGCTCGGCTTTCCAATCATGGGAAGAACCACACAGCTTCCCAGCCAACCAGTATCAGTCTTCAGCCTTTCGCTCAACCACACACATTCTCGCTTAAGTGAAATTGGTCCAGTGACCATTTCTTCACTGGCTCGCTCAAGCGTGACCATTCTCGCTTGAGCGAGATACACCCAGTAGCCCATCTGGACGCAACACATAAGCCTCAACACTCCAAGCTCCACTCTGCTCACAGCCATGGAGGAATCCATGCTGTTTACTCGAGCAGCAACCTCCAAAGCTTAGTACAAGGTTGTTCCTCACTCATACAGCACCATCCTCCCCACCCTGGAGGACCACCAACTTCCATGCATGCCTTCTTCCTCACAGCAGCACCATACACCTTCAACAACAGTGGAGGATCACCATGCCTCCATGCAACATGCATGTCTTCATCTTCACAAGAGTAGTGCACCTTCACCACAGTGGACCATCATGCATCCACAAACCGAGACATGCACACACACACGTAGTTGTAGGCTCCAACCGAGCCCATCATATGAAGGAGAAGAAGAGGAAGACGAAGAATAATCACTAGGGAACAGGAAAGGATAAAAGAACCTAGACCCAACCTCCATACATAGCCATACTTGTTCCTCAGCAGCACAGAGTTCTACTAGAATTCTATAACATACATGAGTGGAAGTAGAAGATAAAAAGGAGGAAGAAGATGAGTAGAAGCTCCAACAAGTTCAAGGGAGAAGAAGGAGCACTTCTCTCATCAGAATATACACTCCCAAGGAATGAAGGGAGAGAGTAAGAAGAAAAACATGCAACCAAGGCCTTATCATCTCAGCCTCATCAGCATCTAACTCATCACAACATCCCATCCTCATTTAATGCAAGCCCATCAACATTTAATGCCAATTCTCTCAGCAATGATTACACAAACACACGTGGACAAGGAAGGAGAGAAAACCAGACCCATTTGACCATCAAGGCACATAAGTCATCACTATGGGGACCACACAAAAGAAGAAAAGAGAAAGGGAAACCGGGCCCTACAATGATCCAAGAGCACCAGTGGTCCCTCATTAATCAATTGCCTCGCCTGAGCGAATGCTACCCTTAAGATCCTTCGCTCGGGCGGATTCCATCCAGCAACTGATTCCCTTCGCCCTCACTCGGGCAAAGTTTCATTCGCCTGGGCGAATTCCCTCCAGTGTCTAAACACTGATATTAGGTCAAGCTCGCTTGAGCGAGACTTACCCTCGCCTGAGCGAGAATTACCCAGAAGCTAAATTCCCAACATGAGAGTCTCTCGCTCGGGCGAGAATTCACTTCGCCTGAGCGAAATGATCGGCACTGGCGCAAAAACTGAAAGCTCTCACCTCACTCATAATTTTATTCAACTCAGCCCATGTAATTACACTCAAGCCAACTCAATTATTTCTAGTATACCATATACAACCTATGAGGCATATATTTGTCCAATCCTCCATTCTTATAAAATTCTCATTCCAAACATATTAATCTTATGAAGTTCAAACTCATCTTTATCTTATATATATATTCATACCTTGCCACAATGATTCCACATTTTCCCACAAATCATCCTCACTAATCAAAGATTTTCCATTCACACGAATTACTCATTTTTATAAAATTCGGGGTGTTACAGAGCCCACTCTTTAGAGAGAACAAATTAGGTTAAACCTAAGCCTATAAATAGAGCATAAGATGCTCATAGGCCATTCACAAAAGTGAGACACAAATTCGCAAAAGTTGCAAGAGCTACACGCTGTCAAACTAGCAGTTGGCAAGTGTTACGATTCTGGTGGGACTGCTCATGTGGACTCCTAAAGGACGAGGCTACGAATGCTTCGGTGTTCTTCAAGAGGTAATCCAAAATGAATTTTTTTGTGTTTGTTTTGTGCTTTGAAACACGACACTTTGCAAATCTATTGGAATCCCTGTTTTTCCGCTACTCATGTTCTAAGGATTCCCTAACAGGAAGTACATCCCAAACGACACCGCTACCAACCTCCCCTAACTTAAGCTTCATTTGGGGCCCGGGTATAGGGCGTCACTCATAAGTGTGTAAATTGTGAGTGTAGTGTGTGAAAGGGCATTCAATACCTGTATCTTACCCCATCCTACACAGAGAAAAAACACAGAACAATAACATAAAGTTGTCTACCCTAGGGTTCAATAATGTACAAATATCAATAAAACGTAAACGATGAGAATTAAACAAACAGGAATCACATACAAATGATGACAGACAATAAAATAAAGGAAAGAAGTCAAATAATTAACAGACTATTAAAAAACACGTGCTATCAACTCGATTGGCTTGA
Source organism: Clitoria ternatea (assembly GCA_037962975.1). Taxonomy (NCBI): domain Eukaryota; kingdom Viridiplantae; phylum Streptophyta; class Magnoliopsida; order Fabales; family Fabaceae; genus Clitoria; species Clitoria ternatea. The sequence continues at coordinate 83,045,963 of CM075672.1, forward strand.
CTCTCTAAATTGTCCCCAGCAGAGTCGCCATCTGTCAAGACCAGGATCGTGACGGGATGGCCGACCCTTAAAACTAAAACAGGTTTCGAAATCCTTTCAAAAAGAAAACAGGGAGTCGCCACCAATATTTTTTAGGATAAAAAAATTAGGAAAAACCGCTTTTAAAACACTGGTTATGAAAATAAAATTCTAAGTTCGGGAGTCGAATTACAGGTGAGGAAGGTATTAGCACCTCACAACTGTCAGTTATAAAATGGTTACCCCAAATTGATAGCGCGCACTTCAAAATAGCCCAGAAATTATTTTTAACTTCTTTTAGAAAAAAAACACAAAACGACAAAGCATACACAAACAGACAAAATAGACCAAATAGTGAAAGTAAGAAATTTGACCAAACAGTGACAGTAAGAAAGAAGAAAACAATAACGATAGAAGACTAAACAGTGACAGTAAGAAAACAAATAATGACAGTAAAAGATTAAAATAGTAACAGTAAGAAATGACAAAGCTATGACAGTAAGAAACTCAACAAAACAACAATTATAAGAAAAAAAGTAAAACAGAGTGAAAGTAAAGGTTAACAGGACGTCTTATCCAAATTAACCTTAATTTGTACACAAATTTAAAGATTAAAATAAAATTAATGAAATAAAATAAAATAAAAAATAAAGTTGATTAAAAAATATTATTTTTTAATAAAAGTATTAAAAACATGAGATTAACAAGACGTCGCGTCTAAATTAACCTCATTTCAAAGAAAATACTATTCTAATAAAAATATGAAAAACATGAGATTAACAAGACTTTTCGTCTAAATTAACCTGATTTTAATGAAAATATTATTTTAAATAAAGATATTAAAACATGAGATTAACAAGACGTCGCGTCTAAATGAACCTCATTTTAAAGAAAATATTGTTTTAAATAAAAATATGAGATTAACAAGACGTCGCGTCTAAATTAACCTCCTTACGACAATAAAATTTTTAAAATAATGACTATATAAAATTAATCAAAATAATAACAAAGACATATAAATTAATAATGAGAAAGTGGGCCCGACAGGAATTGATTCCTGCTCCTACGTATTCTCAAATGTATTGAGAAATCAGGGTTACGTAGTTCTTTGGTGAAAATTAATTTTTAGAAAGAAAAATATTATTTTTTAAAGTTATTAAATTGAATTAATTTTTAATAATAAAAGGAAATTTACAAGGAAGGAAAAGTACAAGACGAAGTAAGATCGTACGTGCATAAACCTTCGAAGTTGTATAATAGCGATGTAGGCAAAAGTAATTTCACACGACATTGCTCATAAGATTTTGAGACTTAGATCATACACAAAACTAGTTATTTTTATCCATAAAATATATTTGGATTTAAAATTTTGATACTTTGATTTAAAAGATTATTCATTTATCTACTTATTATTTTTCTAAAGGAGGGGGTGTTTAGGTTTTGATATTTGCTCATTTTTAAGTTTTAACACCCCTTGAAATAAATAAACAACCCTCGTTTTTGCTTAGAGTTCTAAGAATAAGTAGTATTTAGCATTTCCTAAAACATAATCCTAATTTATAATAATAATTATTATATTATTATTTTTTAAATAAAGAGAAAAGAAAATAAAAGAATTTGGGCTATTGAAATAAAATTAAAAAAAAGGGAACCTTCAATAATGGGCCTCACTATCTAAGGCCAATGAAACAAGAAACCTTAAGGCAAAAATTAAAGAAAGAAGAAGAGGGGAAAGAAAAGGAGAGGGTGAAATATTCTAACTAAATTAAATAAAATTCGAGACAAGGGAAAAATTTTCCCAAAAATTTCGAACGGCTAACAGGGGAAATCGGAACAGGAATTCGACCAAAGAAAGGAAGAACCGGGTCAGGATGCCCCCACGTTGGCAAGGCCCAATATTGATTAAATAATAGCCAGTGGAAGAAAGCGCCTAAGCGAACAATGATCGCTGGAGCAAAACCTTACTCGCCCAAGCGAACAAGGCACTCGGATAATTCGACCACTTGGAATCTAAACTCAAGTCCACTCGGTATCCTCATCACTCGGAATCGGAGCCTAAGTTCACTCAGTAACCTTATCACTCAGAATCTGAACCTAAGTTCACTCGGTAACCTTATCACTCGGAATCTGAACCTAAGTACACTCGGTAACCTTATCACTCGGAATCTGAACCTAAGTTCACTCGGGAATTATTCCCTCGACCATTACACTTGGAATCTATAAGTTTTCCTCGCTCGGAATATTTTCCACAGTCTCGTATCACTCGAAAATGTTTCACATATTTTTCACTCGGCATATTTGATCTCTCTTACCTTGAGAACTCTACAAGGTCAAGTCTCGCTTAAGGATTTCATAGCTTCGTTCACTCAGAATACTCTAGTTTCTCTTCACTCGGGAAATTCTAATAAGTTCTTACTTGGGAAGTTTTTAAGTCAATTCCCACTCGGAATTACATGACTTCACTCACTCGGGATATCATGGCCTTATCCACACGGAATAGGCTTATTAAAGGGATTTCTCACATAACACCCTTCGATTGATCCTCCTAGGGAAATAGTCCTTTAATGAGCATAACTCACTCGAAATTAGCTCAACCCTTCTTCATTCGGAAGAGGGTCTCTTATCTCACCTCACTCGGATTTACCTTAGCTCTCCCTTACTCGGAATCACGCAAGCATTATTCATTTAGTAGAAAATAAATGTACACAACCTAGACATTTACCCACATCATTACCCACTGAACAAGATAAAACACATAGCAATATATATATATTGAAATATGTTTAGTTTTACTCTCAATACCGAGAGAGTTCAAATCCTACACATTAAAAACAGAACGTTAAACTAAGAGCCGGCCAAGGCTATACAAAAACCATCTATACAATATATATATATATATATATACATGTACACTTCCACTGTACAATGCACTTCCCAACAATTGGTGCTCTCCCATCATTCCTCATTCTGAGCAACATCCACTAAAATATGGCCACAATAGGGGTGAGCTTTTACATATAAAATGACAGCAATGACTCAGAAAATCCTCTAGCTTTCCACTACACAACATTATCTCTCAATCAATCTATCACATGTACTGTCATTTGATATATCCACACACAGTATCATTCAATCAAAATTTATTCAAATAACACACAGCCATATTAATCAGTAATACTCAGCCATATTGCTCATATTGATATTCCCCATACATACGCATATAACCACATTGAGCTCATCAACAGTATAAGTGTGCACACATTAATTTCAGTCAGATCCGATCAGTTTTTTATTAATTTTTATGTTACAACATAGGCTCCAAGCCTTTTTCTCAGCTCTAAGCTGATCCAGCCATTTTATTGGTACTAAACCGTTTGTCCTCACACGTAACACAATCGCTCCAAGCGACAACAGGAGTGTTACGGGCAGCCCCGAGTCCAACTCGGTAAGCTTGCCTTGAGTCCAACCCAAGGACTTTCACCAAGCGTCCAACGCTAGTACACGAGTGTTTCACTCGGTATTGCCTTGAGTCCAACCCAAGGTCTTTTATTATTTTTCCATACATATTCATTAGCACAACAGTGGCAGTTCACTCGGTAAAACCACATAACACATGCATCTCATGTATTCATTTTGAAATCCCATCAGATTCATCCCAGTATTTACATGCATATAATCATAAGATATCAATCAGGGATTCACCCCCGGCTTCTCAGTACCAGTACTCGGTAATCATACCATTATTTGCAACAATATGGTTTCATGCTTTCTAATATAAAAATCTACACAGGAATTGTTAAGTGTTAAACTACATACGGGACTCAGCATAACAAACTCTTAACACATGCACTCGGCCAACACAGATCCAGTACATTTTCATACATTGACATGTTTACTAACACACATCTCATGGACGGAGAAGGATATAACTTTACTGACTAAGCTAACGCACACACACCCGGTATTCGAAAGTTATTATCATATGATTCACACAATCCACATATTCATAACCATAAACACAAAATGCAGTACTTTCACCCGGGATCCGTCCATAACTATGCATTTGAGATGTAAAGCACCCCCTACCTACTGGATAAATGCAAGAAGCTCTTCGATTTTCAGTGTTGACCCGTGCTCTGCTCGTTCCCTCAGTCTCTCTCACTGAACAACTTTCAGATCCAGACGAACACCACACACAGCTTGGAGAAACTAGGAGCTGCTCCTCCTCTAAACGATCGTTCCTTGCCAACAGTGGGATCTTCGAGTCCCCCAAAATACCACAGTCGCACGTTGATGGGGAGGAAGGAAAACAGAGAAGAAAAAGAGAAGTAGAAGGAGAAGAAGAAAAGTCTCATAGGAATTTGAGAGAATGAAGGGGTGGTTTATCTTCAGCACATGGGCCAAGAGAAAAAGGCAGAGAGTGAGCGGGTGGGAAACGTGCAAATGGGGCCACCATCCAATCATGTGTCATATCCAATCACTTCCATCAGCATCAAGTTTTCTTTTATTTTAAATTAATTCTCAATTAGCATTTAATATTAATCTTGCCATTAATTAAATAATCGGGATGTTATAAAGGGCAGCAGCAAAGGAAACAGAGGAGTGAGGGAGAGACTGTGACCGTGAGAAGGGGAGAGCGAGAGAACGACGAAGAGACGGAGAGAGACGAAGGGTAGAGAGAGAGTGAACCAGTGGGAGAGAGAAGGAGGGAGAGAGAGGGAGTCGACCGAAAGAGGGGAGGGGCCAGCGACGGTCGGACGGTGGAGGTTCTGGAGCGTTGCCGTTCGCGTGGGTCAGGGGCGGATGCTGTCGCGGTGGTGCCCAGCGGCTGGGAGCTTCTCCTTCTTTTTCTCTTTTCCTCTTACTGTTTTTTATATTATTTTGTTGTTTCCTTTGTTTTATTTTTGGTTTTCAGAAAAACTATTGGTTTTTTTTTGTTGGATCCCTTTGCTGTTGGGATCTTTTGGAGATGGAGGAAATGGTGATGGTGTTTTTTGGTTTGGTAATAGTAGAGGTAGTTGAGAGGATGATGAGGGGTATGGTTTTGGCTCTCTGTTTTTTTTTTGGCTTCTGGTGACAATGAGGAAGATGGTCTGCTGGATGAAGAGGGGGAGAGTAAGATAAAGAAGATGAAAATGGAAGGGGACAGATTCCGGATTCCAAATGGAATTTCCGAAACGGAGGAAGAAATTATGCAATTTTTATTATTAAAAAGAAAAGTAGTGCTCACAGGAGAATATGAATTCAAATTGAATACAAAGAGTTGGTGAAAAAAAGATGTATTAAGAATTGATTGATATAGAATAACAATATAAATAAATGACTTGAAACTTGCAATGATTCTAAATTAAAATTTTAAAATAAAAATAAAAGAAATAAATGTTTCAATCAAGTGAGTTAATAATCAATTAATAATAAATGAAAAGAAATTAATAATAAATAATATACTGATAAAATCTATAACCAATGTTTGATGTGTATACATACCGGTAAATAAATGTTTAATATATCAATCAATATTTTTAAATTAAAAAAACAACCTTAAATATAATTCAAGTATTCTTCGAGCAACCCTTGCTGACAAATTATAACAAAAAAGTTTTGATGGTAATATTTTGATTATAGATGACAAAAAAATCTTACACTCACAAGTATACCTGCAATGAATATCAATGGGTGGATTATAGTATTACAGTATATATATATATATATATATATATATATATATATATATATATATATATATATAACTTTAAAAATATATGAACAAATATTTTTATGACTTGGAAGGAAAATTAATACATATCACTCAATAAAAATTTGATTTGCAAAAATGAAAATCTCAAATTTAAAAGATTTTTTTGGTTACACACATTAAAAAGAATTATATAAATCACAAATATTAATTTTAAATAGAATCAAATTTATACATTATTATTTATTAATATTTAAATTATTTGAATAATTTTTTATACTATACAATAATGAAGACTTTCCACATAAATATATTAATATTTAAAACCAAATCTATATATTAATGAATATTATATTTTATAAATTATTTTGCTATAAAATTTTAGAATAATATGATGTTTTCCATGCAAAGCATGGGAAATGTAAAAAAGAAAAACAAATTAGCGTGTGCAAATACACAAGTTCAAATGACTAGTTTAACATACATAAGAGATAACTGATCATTTGGCAACTTTGGCATTTAATTCTAATAATTGTTTTGTTTTTTTAGTCTCCACTAAAGATAATTACGCTTTTGGAGGATGATGTGATAGAACCACCTTGTAATAGACTTGTTTTTAGCTAGTGTTTAACCATTTCTTTCTGAAAAAATAGATTAAAACTTTCATGCAATCTGATTTATATGTTTAGTGTTAAATTAAGATGGATTTGAATGTATTCTTTTAGTTGTTTTTATGATTTTTTTATAAAGAAATGTTTAGATCTACTATTAAAAAAGTTATTTTAATTATAAATAATTTAGCGACCGACACAAGACCGCCGCTAATAGCAATGCCAAATAATTAGCAACCAAAATATGCTTCTGGGGATCATTTGCGACATGGACAGAATGAGCGTCCATCACTAGGCAATGTGACAACCTTGTCACCATATACGACATACGTAGTTAATCTTTTTTTTTTGTTTTTTTTAATTTTGTTTAAATAATAGAAAAGCTTTTAGCAACAAGCGCAATGCCCGTCATGAGGTAATGCAACAATACCGTCACTCCAAACGTAGCTAATATATTTTTTGTGTTTTTTAATTTTTTAATAATAGAAAAACTTTTAGCGACGAGCTTCGTACTCGTCGCTAGATAAGGCAACAATACCATTGCCATAGTCGTTGCTACAACATTTTTTAATTTTTTAATTTTTTTTCAATAGTAGAGAAACTCTTAGTGACAATGTATGACGCCATCGCTATAAAATGTGATAACACAAGTCGCCGCAGACATCGTTGATGTATTTTTCCTTTTTCAAACTTTTTTGTACTGGAAAAAAACTTTGTAAAGACAACTTGTATGGCTATCGCCAAATAGTGTGACAACCCTGTTGCCACACCCGTCACTCGCTTAAGTGGGCTAATGAAAAAAGAAGAGGGGAAATGAAAAACACAGTGACAAATGACATCGATGTCATTACGAGTTACAACACCATCATTGCTCCGGTCGTCGCTAGTGTGAATCAAAGACATGAAAGCTTGTCATTACTACTACCATCACTCATTTAAGTGGGTTTTTGAAAAATAGTAGAGGGAATTTGATAAGTTAGTAACGGACTTAGGGGCGTTACTACAACTTTTACAATCGTCGTCACCATGGTCGTCGCCTGATCCATCACTACTAGTATGTGTTGAAGTCTAAACGACGTTGTGGCTAATGGCGTCATTGTTGTAGACCTGATTAGCAATGGCAACATTACCACATTGTTAGGGTTGTACACATGGACAACTTACATCTATTTTCCACGTGTCAATGTTTTTTTAAATAGTGACAGGGTCAGTTACCCTATTTGGGTCGTCGCTAAACTAAAACACTAAATCGAGCCCAATCTCTTCTCCTGCTTACTTTCTCCCTTTTTCTCAAACTCTTCTGCTCTCTCTCACCTCTACTTTCTTTGGCGAATCTTCGACGTCCTTATTTTGACCCTCTTTCTCACTCACTTAGTCACTCTCCGGCTCTGTTGTTTGACCCTCCCTTTCTCAATCAGTCATACTTCATTCATCTTCTCCTTATCATTCTTTACACCTCTGGTGACTGTGTTCCCTGTCGGTGTGATATGTGTGGCTGGTGGTTGTTGTTCAAGTCTCCTTTATCTCCGTCAAACATCAGTTATCGAGTTTCTACAACCTTATTCAAGCAACTAGACCATTCCCTTTTCCTTTTCAACCTTCTTCTTAACAATAGTGAGTATGTTCTCAGCCTCTCACTCCTTTTCAATTTATTTATTATTGCTATTTAGGTTAAGAAAAATTAGAAATCAATGCTAATTTATGATTTTGAATTTTCATAGTTGCTTATGAATCAATGGTATGTACTTATAGTAAAGAAAAATAACTATACTGATTTTGAATCGTTAATGCTAATTAAAAAATTGCTATTTAATGCTAATTTTGTAATGTTATTCAATGCTAATTAACTCTGATTCTAAATTTTCAATGCCAAGTAATATGAAGCAATTCATGTTTTGAAATTCCAATGCTAATTAATTATTGATTTGTTCGATATAGGGACAAAGCAATCGGTATTAATATCAGGGTTTGATCTCTCTCATGTATTACACCATTCTAGTGGGGTTTTTATATTATATCTCACAGTCTAGTGGGGAGTAAGAGTCTTGTGGTTAGCCTGTCTAGCCAACATGGTTAGTCTATCGCATTGAAAGGTGAATGGGGGTGTCACCTGTAAAGACACTTTGAGGCTTAAGTTAGTGATCACGTCAATCAAGATTGGAGCTCAAGCGAGGGTTGGTAAACATACCTTAACGAGGAGCAAAATATAAGCTATGTTGTTTGCAAGAGGTCTGGATGTCGGTGTATCATGCAAAAATACTTGTCAAGACGCGTATAAGTTCCGTGTCGATATACTACATGTTGGGCCGTTCTACGAGTGAAGGCACCGTTCTCATAATGTTCCTACAATAGATTTAGACAAAGATTCGTAGTGTAGGGAACCCCAAGAGTTTTTGGAACTCGTAACTCTTGGTATTCGAGTGACTGTTGAAGTGTGTTAACACTCTGAATGATTGGAAATGCTTTTAACACATGAGTCATTATTTCTCCAAATTTGTAACCGTCGTTGGGCTGTTATGGGCCTAAAATTTGAATTTTTGGGCCCATCTTAGAAAAACTCTTTGGCGAATCGTCACCATTTCACGCCTTTGAGTATGAAACGACGTAGTCGTTTTAACCTTGATAAGTCACGTTTTATGGTATACAACACAATCTTTGGCTGACCATCGAACCCCCTCGTCACCTATAAAAGGGTAACTTGGCAAATTTTAGAAATCACATTTTCCTTCAAGCTTTAGCGAAACTCTGTAGAAATTTTGAAGAAACCGTTGCTACCATTTTTGTGAAGTTTCTTCCTCTTCCAACCTTAACTTTCTTTAGGTAACCTCACTTCTCCCTTCTTCTTAAACTTGTGTTTCTTTAAATTCCTTTAAACCTCAACCATGCGCCCTAGGCGAATCTGCGCTGGTACCTCGAATAGGGGGAGACAAAGTTCTTGTGCCCCCTCAGGCCACCTTGGTGGGAGGATCCCTATGGGTCTCTCAGTGGCTGGGTCTCATCACTCAGAGAGGATCAAAACTTTATCCTCATGGCGGCCAGTGGTTAGGCATCGCCCTGAGGGTTCCTCAAGCTCGAGGGCTACCAGTCAATCTGATAGTGAATCGAGTATGGATAGGTAGCTCTCTGACAATGTTTCCTTTTATCACAGCACCGAAGTCTTCTAGCACACATCAGATGAGATGGAAATCCCTGGATCTGGGAAAACGCTTATCCTTCACACCGCTGAAGGGTGTGTCAACATGCTGGCACACCGGTTCAACTGGGAACGGCTAAATCAGATGCACCCATACTGTTGGTTTAAAGAAGAGTTTAAAGAGATTGCCTCACGCCACGCAAGGGAAGATAGGGGTACGGTCACTTCGTGCTTCAAAGTTTATTCTGAAGATTAGTACAAGAGCCGCTCCCTCATTCTCGCACCCCGACCAATGGAAAGGATTTGCCATCGAGTCCCTGATGACAGGTCGGTAATATGTACAACTTTGTTTACCAGAATCTGGGGGTGTATTTTCCCTTGACGGAATTCTAGATGGCCGTCCTACGCTTTCTGGAGTCCGCCCCTTTGCAATTGCATCTAAACGGATGGGGTCTCCTCCGTGCTCTGGAGGTCCTTGGAGAACACTTTAATTTCAAACCTACTGTGGCTAAGCTCTTTTATTATTTCCAAGTGGTCCGCCATACAAATAAGAAGGGCGGTCTTGGATTCATCACACTCCGATATGATTCAAGGATCATCAACTTTAAATCCTTTACTGAATCCGCAAAAATTAATGGGCACTCCTTCAAATAGTATTATATGCGGATTCGGGTCCAACCAAATAAGCCAGTATTCTGGCACAACAAGGAGGGGATATTGAAGCTCCCTATGAGCTGAACCCATAAGCATTTTTTGCTCGTTGGTCGTGCTTACTATACCGAGGAGGACGAGCTTTCGCCGCACTCTATGGAGGTGCTGAGTGCTATGAGATCTTGCTCAGCATCCCTTAAGGGGTTCTCTTACAAGCATCTCCTCGGGAGTGTCACTGTTTAGGATAAATATCTTAGTAAATACCCATTCTCTTATTCTTGAATCTGCTTTATAAATTAATGAGGACATACTAAGAGAGGACCCTCACACTACCCTAGAGAAAGGACTTGAAGCTTACAAAGGTCCCCTCACAATGGCCAAGACCAAAAAGGCCAAAGAGAGCATCCATCGGGCCTTATCTTCATTCCTCTCCTTGAGTGGGCCTAAGCCCAATGAAGAATTCTTGAGGATCTATTCATATTCTACTTGTAATATACCTCTTAGTTAGATTCTCTAGGCTTATAGGTTTTATTTGGGCCTTGCAAGGTCATTTGGGCCACTTTTGGGCCATGTACTTTCACTTTGGGCCATGTATAGGCCATACCCTTCTCCATTAGCACTATTGGGCCTAGGCATCAAAGAGAGGCCCATTTAGGAGTCACTTGGCCGAATTCTCTAAGCTCTATATAAGGAGCTCTCCCTTTGTAATTTGATACACTTGAATGCCATTTGAGAATTACACACTTTTGAGTGAGTTTTTAGTGAGATAAGCTCTCCCTTCTCTCTAGGTTAGAGTGAGCCCTAGCAAGATATCATCCAAGGGGAATTCATCCCTCTTGGTGGCGAGTTCCAAGGGAATTATCTCCTCTTGGAGTGGCTTCCCCTTCCTTTCCCCAATTCCATCCTCCATCCTTCTCCTTCCTTCCATCCATTTCCACTGTCTTCTTTCTCTTTTCCTTTTTCAATTTCTGAATAGTGAGTCTTTTCCCTTTAGTTCCCTTTTAGTTTTCTTATCATCAAGGAGATAGCTCAAGGTTTGAAGAGGCAAGAAGAGGAAGAGTTCCCTAGATCCACCCTTCTTCAAGAGACTAGAAGAAGTTCCTACATCATTTGGTATCACTTAAGCTTGGGAGGTTCTTTTCCTACTCTTCTTCCTCTTTTAGTTTTGGTTTTAACTTTGTTTTGCTGGCTGGAATTTGTTGTTCATATCATCTACTTGCCTTATTGTTGCCATGTTAAAGTAGAAAAGTCACAAAAAGTTAATGTTCTTTTGAGCTTTTGTGTTAGTTGTTTCCATTTCTTCAATTTCTTGCATATTGTTGTTTGAGTTTCGGTTTCTTGTTGCTTTGTGTTGTTAAAATTCAGATTTGGCACTTAGTTATTTCGGTTATAGTTTGTTGTTTAGTTGTTAGAAGTTGTTCAATTGTTAGTTAGTAGTTAGAGCTAGATAGGAGTTAGTTGTTGTGTGCCATGTGGAACCTTGTCTAGTGTTCTAGGTTTTGTATTGTTTTCTCCTTTTAGCAAGTGCATAACTGTGTGATTAGAAGTTAGTTCAAGCATCTTGACTAAGCTCCCAAGGTTCCACTCTTGTCTTGTTAGGAGGTCTCATTTTAAGACCCTCTAAAAGTCATCTCATTGTTAGGATTGTTAGTTTCCATTCTTAGTTCCTTTCTAGGTTAATTTTGTTTGTGAATGCATATTAGGAATACATTTCATACTCGGTTTTCATTTTGTTGCATTAAAGAAAATTTTGTCAAAAAGAATTGACCAAAGTCCTTCCACCCCTTTTGGGAAAAGGTTGCAAATATTTTTCCCTTAAGCAAGAAGAGACATTTGAACTTGTTTTGGCATTGTTCATTTTGGTTTTAGGGTTTCATTTTGAGTGGTGTTGTGAATTGAAAAACAAAATTACAAGAGGCATTAAAAAGAAAAGAAAATCTATAAAAGAGAAAAGAAAAACAAAAGCCCTATACTTCTAAAAATTGAAAAGGGTGTGAAAAAGAAGAAGAAGCCTCATTAAGAAAAAGTGTGAAGTAAGCCACTAAGTTTGATAACACTTTTCGAAATTCCTTTGTACTTGAAATGAATTGTTTGCCAAAGTCTCAATATAGTTTCATTTGGACCTTACTTGCTTGATAGTGATTGCAACTTTAGAGTCTCTAGGTTTAGTTTTATCCTTTCCTTTTGTTGAGTGCATTTTAGTTTCTTGTTTGTCTAGTTGTGTCTTCAATTTCAAAATTCTTATCCTAGTGTAGACTTTATTCTTTGAACATTTATTGCTTTAGTGTCTTGTCATTTAAAAATCCAAAAACATTTTCCATTTTGAGTAGCCTTTTCTTCTTAAGCATTTTTAGTTTGTCATTTTTCCTTCTCAAGTTTTGTCTTTGAAGTTGTCTTTTCTTCAAACTCTTGATAATTTCTCTTCTCAAAACCTTGAGGGTAGCATATTGGAACACTTGAGGTAAGCGTGTAAATTGCTCGGGTGAACTTGACACCAAAAGAAAGGGTAAGAGTTGTGAGGAACTTCTTGAGAGATACACTTGTGAGGTTTTATCTTTTTGCTTGATTTTATTAACAATTTTGTTTGGAGTGTTTTGTTTTGTCTTGTTTTGCTAGGTGAGGTGGAGCATGCACATCAAGAAAGAGCTTGAAGAAAAGTGTAAAGGAAGCAAAGCCTTGTAACTAGTAGAATTTAGGCAAATTTTCAATTCTTAGGCTTGGTGTATTAGGTTTTTGTCTTGTATTTTGGACAAACCTTTTGGATATTGGACTTTGGACACTATTAACTTTCATTTACTCTTGGTAATTTTGGCTAGGCTAGAGCATTTGTATTTGGTTGTTGTTTTGTTAGTTAGTTAGTTGTTGGTTATAACTCATAGTTGTTAGTTAGTTGCTTGTCTTAACTAATTAGGTTAGTTAGTTGGTGGTTGGAACTAATTCTAGTTATTTCAACTAATCATAACCAAAATTAGTTTTAGGTCTTAACTAGATCATAACCGAATTAGTTAATTAGTCAGGGTTGTTAGACTTTGTTACAACTTCCATAACTAAATAACTACTTCTAGTTAGGGTTTGTTAGGTGTTGGTTAGTTAGTTGAACTAACTTTGTTAGGTTAACTACTTGGTAAACCGAATTGGTTAGCTTGTCTAGGGTTTGTCGCGACCGGGATTAGCACCTCACAACTGTCCGTTATAAAAACGGTTACCTCAATATGATAGCACGCATTATAATTAGGCCAATAATTATTTTAACTTCTTCATGAAAAAAATAAAAAAATATACGAGATGACAAAATATACAAAAATAAACAAAAATAAACACGGAATATTTACATGAGATTAACAGGACGTCTCGTCCAAATTAAACTCGCTCCACCTTTTCAAAAAAATGAGATTAACAGGACGTCTCGTCCAAATTAAACTCGCTCCTCCTTTTTTTAAAATAATAAATAAATAAATAAATAAATAAATAAATAAAAAGTAATAAAAATTGCAATAATAATAACAATAATAATTATTATTACACCTTTTATACTAGTCCGAATAGAATGTGTGAAGCACTCATTTTTATTAATATTTATCAATCAATAGATATTAATTGATAATTGAAAAGGGAGACAAAGTCATTGAACAACAATTAAATCAACAGAAAATAAATAAATACAAGTATTAAAAACGGGGAGCAGAATGGGACCGGTATAGTGAGTGAACTGGTCGGTGTAACGAGAGGGGGCTGGACGGTGTTGGATAAAGAGGCTGGACGGTGTGTTTAAAGGATTTTAAGGGACGGTGTTGGGTTTGAGGGAGCTAGGACAGTGTTCGAGAGGAGAAAGGACGGTGTTCGGATGAAGAGCCGGGACGGTGTTTAAGGAAAAATGGCAGTGTTGGGGTAAGGAGCTGAGGGACAACATTTTTGGGAGAGAAAGGGGACGGTGTTGGTAAGGAGTTGAGGACGGTGTGGGTGAGGAGAGAGGACGTTTGGGAGGAGAAGAACGGTTGGGGGAGTGGAAAGAGAGAAGGGCGATGTGGTGAGGCTTAGGGACGGTATTGTGTTGGTGAAGGGGGCTGTATGGTTTTTGAGAGGAGAGAGGGTGCTATTGAGGATTTAAGGGACGGTTGGTTGGAAGGGATAGTGAGGGAAGGACGGTTGGTGAAGGAGGAGAAGGAGGACAGTGTGAAGGATAGAGGGGAGACGGTGTTTTAGGGGCTGTGTGGAGAGGAGAAGGAGGAGAGGGACGGTTGGAAAGAGAGGGAAGAAGGATAGTAAAAAATTTTCTTGAGACTTCTTTTCTAATGAAGGCTCCCCCTTGAAGGCTTCAGGATCCTCTCTACTTATAGAGGTCTTGGACGTCCGCAATCAGTGGCAAGTGGGGCTTCTCCTTTTGTCTTGAAGTCAGCCGCCCCACTAGATCAGCGTTGGATACAGCCTGGATCGAGTTGGTGGGAACGGTGGAGAGACAGCCTTTGTCTTGTTGTCAGCCGCCCCTTCATAAGTCAAAGATCCACTTAGACAGTGGAAATCCAAGTCAACAAGGGCATTCGATGGAAATAGGGGTCGGTTTTTACCTTTTCTCCAGAATCCAAGTGGAAAAAGTGCCTTTTTGTGTACAAGACCGAGTGGAAAAGGTGTCTTTTGTACACAAGACCGAGTGAAAGCCGGTCGGTGTTGAGTTGTGAAGAGAGCTGGATGAATGATTGAAACATTCAATCAGAACTGAGCAAAGAATGACTCAGAACCGATTGAAAAGTGATTCACTCGGTACTGATTAAAAAGTGGCTCGATGCTGACTGAAGATTGCCTCGGTGCTGACTGAAGAGAGGCTCATTCGGTATCCACCCACAGGGAGTCAATCTGAATGGAATCAATGGTGTTCATACACAAAAGACCAAGTGGAATCACTCTGCTCATATAAAAGACCGAGTGGGAATCAATCCGAGAAGAATAAATGCCCTCATAGAGAAGGTCGAGTGAAAGCTGGAATCCACAAGTCGGATCCGACCTCTGTCCCTCGGTGTGGGATTGAATTCGCAGCTTATTGACTTGGAAATGGTTTTCCGAGAAGCATTACTCAGGACTTTTGTTGCTTTCACTCGGTGGCACTTCTGTTTAAAGTATTCACTCAGTCTCTTTGCTTGATTCAGTCAGGAGCGTCTAGAAGTCCTTTTTTAATTGACTCAATCGGAACTTCAGAAGTATTCTACTCGGCTGTTTTGGTTTGAGGGGATGAGTGAAGAGTGACTCAGTACCGTCTGAAGTGTGGCTTGAAATCTGGCTGAAGAGGACTCGGAAGCTAGCTGAAAGCTGACTCAGAAGAAATTCAAATGATTCAATCGGCACTGATTGAAATGATCCAATCGGTATTTCCTAAAATTTTTCACTCGGCTATTTCTCAAGGATTGAATTACTCAGAAAAACTTGTTCGGATTTCCTTGGGAGTCATTCGGTAGACTCTTTCTTCAGTCAGAAATCCGACTAGCTTTTCACTCAGAATTTCCTTCAGTCGTCAATCCTTCCTTCCATTTGAAAATCTGACCATTACTTCCTTTCCAATCAGAAATAGCTTTCATTCGGCAATCAACTTATTCGGTGCACTCACTCGTCCTTACTTTTCCAATCAGGAATGGATTTCACTCGGCGATCAGCTTGTTCCGTGCACTCACTTGGGAGTCATCTTCAGAATGGTTTCCTTCGGATGCACTTACTTAGAAGTTCATCACAGGTCCAAGCCTTTCTTTGCTCAGAAATACAGCTCTCTTCTCCAACTCACTCAGAGTCGGCCTCATGCTCCAACCAGAATTTACATCTCAACTTCAACAATCCTCCGGGTGCAGCCACTCGGAGCCGACCTTCCTTTAAATCAGAATATCTTCCATTGTCAACCTTTCCCTCGGATTCATTCAGGATTCGGCCTTTACACTTCAATCAGAAGGGTGCTCACTCGGGTATTGGGATTGAAATTTGCGAATCGGCCCAGAAGAGACTCATTCCTGGTCGGACAACAGTCCCTGAGACAATCCACTCGGGAGTCCAACACTCAGAGACAGTTTTGCCCAGAAAAACACTTATTCCCCAATCAAATTCACTTCAATCAACATTTCTTCACTCGAATTAGTTGCAATCAGAAAGCTCCCACTCGGATTCACTTCAATCAGCAATCCTTTCTAGCATTGATCCTCCAATAGAGTTAGCCATTTATCACTCGGAATGGCTTTGACAGGGAACCTTCTACTCGGATTCACCTTCATCAGTGAAGTATTCAACTCGGCAACGTCTCCAGCTGAGACCCCGACTCGAAAATGATCATTCGGATATAAGGAAGTCTTTACTCTGTTCAGAAGTAACCCTCTCAGAAGCAGTCCACTCAGAAACTGTCAGTCGAAGACATCCTACTCGGAATTTCACTCGGTAACGGCAGACTTAGATATATCACTTGGTAACAGCCATTTTTCACTTGGAAATAGCCATTTTTCACTCGGAAATCATCATTCTGAGTCATTCCACTCGGCAGATCTTTCGGAGATGAAGTCCAGTCCTTTCAGAATTCTTTCCACTTGGATCGGACCGAAAGAGGTGTTCACAGATGCCCCTCTTTACTTCTTTTTCACAAGAGAAACACGAAATTTTCGTGTTTTTTAAAGTGAAAAGGAAGTAAAGATATGAACACCGATGTAGGGGTCAGGTGGGTCCTCTTGATCATTATGGCGTCTGACGGTGTTGGTCGTCTCGAGTTGTTGTGACCTTTTCCTCTTTAAGGATGAGCATTTTCCACATTTGTCTCTCTCTTTTTCTTTTTCTTCTTTTTCTTATTCTTCTTTTTTTTCTTTTTTCTTTCTTTTTTTTATTTTTTTATTTTTTTATTTTTTTTATATGAGTTCTGAATGGACCGGGAAAAAATGTCTTTCAGTTAACAAGAGGTGAGAAGATCGGGATTGACTCCCGGTAGACTGGAAGGTAAAGGTTGCCTTGTTAGGCGAATGGAAAAAAATGGGTGTCTTCATAGGTGACTGGAAAGTAAAGGGTGCCTGAATAGGCGAATGGAAAGTAAAGGGTGCCTGAATAGGCGAATGGAAAGTAAAGGGTGGCTGAATAGGCGAACGGAAAGTAAAGGGTGCCTAAATAGGCGAACGAAAAGTAAAGAGTGTCTGAATAGGTGACTGGAAAGTAAAGGGTGCCTGAATAGGCGACTGGAAAGTAAAGGGTTCCTGAATAGGCAAATGGAAAGTAAAGGGTGCCTGAATAGGCGACTGGAAAGTAAAGGGTGCCTGAATAGGCAAATGGAAAGTAAAGGGTGCCTGAATAGGCAACTGGAAAGTAAAGGATGCCTGAATAGGCGACTGGAAAGTAAAGAGTGCCTGAATAGGCGACTGGAAAGTAAAGGCTGCCTGAATAGGCAAATGGAAAGTAAAGGGTGCCTGAATAGGCGACTGGAAAGTAAAGGGTACCTGAATAGGTGAACGGAAAGTAAAGGGTACCTGAATAGGCGACTGGAAAGTAGTGCCTGAATAAGTGATTGGAAAGTAAAGGGTGCCTGAATAGGCGACTGGAAAGTAAAGTCTGGGGTTGTCCCTCAGTTGACAGGACATGCAGAGATTGGGTGAGCTAACGGGACATCTCGTCCAAATTAACTCACCGTTGGCAGGAAATTTAAAGGTTCGGGGTGATGCCCCAGTTTGACATGACTGAAGGTTCTTAGGGAATTGTTCCCTGACTGAAAGAGAGTGAACCTGGGGTGATGCCCAAGTTTGACATGATTTGAAGGAATCTTGGGGACATGCTCCTTTGACTGAAAGAGATCTGGGGTGATGCCCCAGTTTGAGATGGTTTGAAGGAATCTTGGGGAACTGTCCCTTGACTGGAACAGAAGAAATCTGGGGAGATGCCCCAGTATGATTTGGTGATTCGGGGTACTGTCTCTTTGGGTGAAAGAGAATAAACCTGGGGTGATGCCCCAGTTTGAACTATCTGCCTCAGAATCTTGGGGAACTGCCCCTTAAGTGAGAAGAAATGAACCTGGGGTGATGCCCCAGTTTGATTTGTTTGGGAAGGGTAATTCCACCAGGGAAGGATTGATGGTTTGGGGTACTGCCCCTTGATTGGGAAAGGAAAATCTGGGATCCACCTGGTATGTGTGGATTCACTGAGAAAAGTGTGTTGGGGCCCCTTGGGGAGAGTTCTTCTAAGCCTGATTAGAAAAGTGTTCTTATTAGGGGGAGAAGATGATCTGAATTTTTGGCTCACCGGGAGAGAGTTTGGTGATTCTGCTGGGGGAGAGAATTTTGCTGGAAACTATCCTTGGGCTCGGGAAGAGGATACGCTTGATTGTTGGAATGTATCAGGTAGATTCCTTGGAAGGGAGTTTGGAAAGTGTCAGCTTTGGCAGTTGAGGAGAAGACTTCAAGAAGTGCCAACTCTGGCGATTTAGGGAAAGAGTTCTGAGAAGTCCCGACTATAGCGGTTTGAGGAAAGGATTCTGAGAAGTGCCAACTTTGGCGATTAAGGAGAAGACTTTGAGAGGTGCCAGCTTTGGCAGTTGAGGAGAAGACTTCAAGAAGTGCCAACTTTGGAGGTTGAAGAAAGGATTCTGAGGAGTGCCAGCTTTGGCAGTTGAAGAAGAGATTTGAAGGACTTGATTGAGGTGTCAATACTTGACATGACTGTCTGTTATAATAACCTATAGAAAAAGGTTAGTAGTGCAAAGTAAAATTCAAAAATCGGGTAGTTCCTGTGAAACCGCGACCCTTAGGATAACTCATGGACAGAGGAGAATGAAAGAGGCGATCATAGCTTTGAAGCGCGTGCTTGGCTGAGTCTTCGTGATGATTGTCTAAGACGAGGTCGAGTAGTGGGAGCGTCTTGTTCCTCACGACTTTAAATGTTCACCATTCTTTCATTTTACTTTTATAAAAACACAATGTTTTATCAGATCAATGCAATTCATAACACGTATCGAAAAAAGGTAAATTTTATTCATGTATGTCAAACAGAATACAGAGAATGGACAATGGGGAAATAGATGGGATGAAATAAGGTCACGTAGGACAGGTCAAGGCCAGGGGAAACAGGGAAGGTTCAAGGATCCTCCAGTGAGTTCCTGAGACTATTAAGAACCTTAATCCCACGTCACGACCTCAAGTACATCATTCAACTCTACTTTTGAGAAGGTAGCTTGACCATGATCCACATGCCCCAGTTTACACGTTTTGCATTGGAAACTTTAGTTACTCTGCCGAAATCTTGACCCTAATTTTTACCTAAGTCGCCTTTTCAGGTTTTCGACCCACCGGGTTGCTCTAACTTTTGCCTAGGCCGCCCTTTCAGGTTTTCAGCCTAGTGAGCTCTTCTCTTTCTTTATAATGTGTTCTTGTTTATTTTTGGCTGTATCCTTTTCAGTAAAAGGTTGAAACTGATTACACTCCAGTTGAGTCTGCCTAACCCTTTCCAAATTTAGTTTGATCCTTTGGGGAACTGATGTCACTTTAAATAGGAGAGTCTTCTCCTATGCCATGTACCCAAAGAAATATTGGTAAGTCTTTTTTGGCATCGATGAGAGGGAATTACTTTGAGTTATCATTTTATTTTGTTTTGTTTGCTCTTTTTTCTTTTTTCTCTTTTTTTGTTTTTTTGTTTTTTTTAATCCCCTTAATGACGCAATAACTCAATCTGACAGACTATTTCCTTGGCTACATGGGCATGAGGAATGGCGCATTCTTTAAGGTTGAGGTGTTGATGACGACAAGAATGCAAGTTCTTGACCTATCAATATTCATTCTCCCAATACAGAAAATGGCAGCTTGCTTGATGATCTGGACGTAACCAGCTTTCCCCACTTGGTATGTGCATTGGACCTCAAGCTTGATTCTATTTTTTATTTTTTTATTTTTTTATTCTTTTTTTCATTTTTTTTGTTTTTGTTTTTTTTTGGCAAAGTCTCCCTTGATTGTATTTGCATTTAAGGCATTAGCAATTTGCCCCTATTTATGCTGGCAACTGTTGAGGTTTCTTTAAATGACTGGCCTACCACTTGTCCAATTCGGGACTTGGTCATGTCGTCATTCCATAGATTCCCGCAAAATGCCTCCTGGTATGTTGCCCCTGTGATTACTTCAATTGTTCTTGACTTAGGGATATACCTATCTTGATCTTTTTTTTTCCATTTGATGATCTTAATCACCTTTTAAAAGGGATAAAACTCTTTATCCTCTTATTCTAACAATCTTGTAAACTTGGATGGTGGATCACAAACTTCCCTACCTTTTTTGTCAGCACAATCGACCGAGTAGTTGGGGTCTTGAAACTGGATCGTGACCTCATTAGTCTCAAGGGGGTCACTTTTGGATCCACAATTTAACACGTTATGGCAACAAAAAGAGAAAAAGGGCAACAAGCAAGTAAAAAATGAATCAAAGCATGGATAAAGGGATGAGAAGTTTTTTATTTGGATTTTTGAAACGTATTTATTGTCTGAACGATAAAATAAGTTTTTTCGCCCTTATTGCATGAAAAGTCCCAGAGCCTTAGGCATAGCAGAGGGATAAGCAAGACATCAAGGCAATGACAAATTACTTTGGTGAATCATTTAAAAAATCGTAGAGAGTTCGACAGCCTCCCAGTTACTAAGCTCTTGACCCGGCGGGCAAGTGATCACCAAATCAGCATTATCATCAAAACCATCTTCAATATCGGGCATCACGGCGTTAACTTCTGAACCTCCATGATTAGGCAGGGGATTTATGGTCACATTAGGGCTTCCTTCCTGAAAATTAATCCAGTCGGCTTTAATCAAATCTCTCACTTTATATTTCAAAGCCATGCAATTTTCTGTGGAGTGCCCTGGTGCCCCAGCATGGTAATCACAATGAGCGTTCAAGTCATACCCCCTTGGGTAAGGAGGTTGCAACGGCCTCATGGGGCATGGAGCTACCAGACCCTTTTGAATGAGGATTGGTAAAAGTTTGGTATATGTTATGGGAATTGGATCAAACTGCACAGGGGTGCGCTCATTGTTGGGGTTCCTCGTATTTTGATTATGATCGGGTGGTTGAATCGCTTGTTGCAGATGATTGTATGGCATGGGTTATGGCATTGGTGATCTTACCATAGGCGGACGGAAGTGGGGAGTATAAGTTGTCGGGCCCTGAGCGGTAGCGGCCACATAAGGATTGGGAGCTTGAATCATGGTAGGGGAGAATGGTCTTGGTGGAGCCGTCCTTTGATTAGAAGAGATGGCGTTAGTTTCTTCATCCCTTCTCCCAGGCACCGGCTTTCTTGTCGTGTTTGCCCCAGATGGACCCTGAGTGATCTTTCTTATTCGTATTCCGCTCTCCACCCTTTCTCCAATAGTCACGATGTCGGAGAAGTTAGATGAAACACTACCAATCATCTTGCCATAGAAAGGTGATGGGAGTATGTCAATAAACATTGCGATTATCTCTTTTTCCGACAATGGGGGGTCCACTTGTGCCGCCGTTTCTCTCCATCG
The DNA here is from genome assembly GCA_037962975.1 of Clitoria ternatea. NCBI lineage: Eukaryota > Viridiplantae > Streptophyta > Magnoliopsida > Fabales > Fabaceae > Clitoria > Clitoria ternatea. Next base: position 83,067,550 of record CM075672.1, read on the forward strand.
TTGGGCGTACTCCTTCAATGTTTCATTGTCCCTCTTCACCATATTCTGTAATTGAACCCTGTTGGGCGCCATATCCATATTATACTTGTATTGTCTGAGGAAGGCATCTGCCAGGTCCTTCCAACAACGAATATGGTTCTGCTCAAGATGAGCATACCATGTAAGAGCGGCCCCTGCCAGACTATCTTGGAAGTAGTGAATCAATAATTGGTCATTAGAAGAGTAAGATACCATCTTTCGACAGTTGATCGTGAGATGGTTCTTTGGATAAGTCATTCCCCGATACTTGTCAAAGTCTGGCATTTTGAATTTGGGTGGGAGGACAACATCTGTGACTAGACATAGCTCAGAAGCATCTATCAGTCCAAAACCTCCAGAACCTTCCATCATTCTCAAACGCTCTTCTAAGATTTCTATCTTTTCCTTTTGGGGAGCTGCGACCGTGCTATGACCGGCTACCGAGTTCATCATGCGGGTTGTATCTTGGAGATTAGTCATATAAGGGGTTGTGTATCCGTATGGATAACCGAGTGGTTGGTTGAATGGAGGCAACGCCTGGGACTAGTTCATTAGGCCTGTATTTGGAGAGGGACCTTGGGGTTGGGCCATAGTTTGTACAGCATAAGTTGGCTGGGTCATCTGGCCCTGTGTGTTTTAGGCTTGTGCGTTGTAGGTTGGCTAGGCCATCGGGGCTTGTGTGTTTTAGGTTTGGTAGTTTTGTGGGTCATAGATCTGCGTGTTTTGGGTTTGGTAAGTTTGTGGGTCATGAGCTTGCGTGTTTTGGGTTTGGTGGAGTGGTGGCATATTTGGCTGGGTAGGGTATGAAGCGTGAGGATTCATTGCTTGCTGGTCGTGGTTGGTTAGCGAGCAGGGGATAGTACCCCGGTGGTAGGCCATAAAGTGGAAAAGGTACTGGGTTGCCGTCAGGACCGACAAATGTATGCTGTTGTGCATAAGACTGGCTGTAGGGTGGCTGGGTCTCAATGGCAGGGTTAGGTCTTCCGACATGAATGGTGAAAGGGGGTGCTGTTGTGTTAGGTAGTTGGGTTCTTGCTGGGTCAAAACCAGGGGGGGTGGTACGGTGGCAGGCTGCTGTTAGGCGTCTTCAACACCTGCAGAGGAGCCTCCTTCTGTGAGTTTCTTTTCTAAAAGTTTAGTTAACTCCACCACTTGCTCTTTTAGCTGATCGAACTCAGTTCTAAAGTCTCCATCAACAGCTTCTGCCTCAACCATAAGTTTCCTTTAAAGTCGGGTCTGGTAAGGATGCCTACCCGTGACATCTGTGTTTCGGTGTCTTTGAAAGAAAAACAAGAAATGTCAGGTGGAAACAGAAGGAAGGAGAATGTCGTGGGAAGCAATCACAGGTTTTGGCGAGTATCCTTTGACCATTCCTTAGAACTTAACGTTCAAAAGTACTAGGTATAGTAAACATGGAAATTAATACGGGATAGTTGTGAAGACAGAAGAAATTTTTCATCCTGATTGGGCAACCATGGCTCTCATCCTATAAGTTCAATCCCATGTTAATTTCTATGTCTACTCAAAGGGTATTCGTTAAGCTTTGAATAGCTTCCAGCAACAATAGAGAGAAAGAGCTATCAAGAATTGACGTGTTTCGCAAATTGATACCCCCTAGTAACTTTCTTGAAAACATTTTTGAATTTAGGGGTTATAATTTGACAAAACTTGCGTCAAATCAAAGGTCATGTGAGCTACAGATTTTCTGATCATTGTCAAGAATTAATTTTTTTATATTTTTTTTGTATTTTTTTTGTATTTTTTTTTATGATTCGAAAGGTCCGTAACTCAAGGCCCAAAGATTTAAACAAATATAAAAGGAAAAGGCGACTTGCCCGTTAAAGGATCATTAATTAAAAGTATGTTATTTTTAAAAAAGTAATCCACTAAACGGGCAAGTGGTCCCCTAATTTGGATCAGAAGGGAAAGTGAGAATGAGAAAAGGTAGAAGTAAAGTTTGCCCCTTCGTGCCTTAAGTCAGGTTTTTCTGGAAGCCTCCTAATGGTTCTAAGGTTTGTCTATCAGTGATACCTCGCATTAGGTGGCTTATTCTAAAATTTCTAAAGGTCACTAGAGCCAAGATCTTATTCATGATGTTGACCACAACAGTAGGAAGTCTACTAGGTGTGGGTACCATGAATAAGTCGAACTCTAGTTGAGGTCCTCACGGTAACCAGACAGGAAGTACATCCCAAATGGCTCCGCTACTAACCTCCCCTAATCTTAAGTTTCATTTGGGCCCGGGTATAGGTCCCACTCAAAAGTGTGTGCAAATTATGAGTGTAGTGTGTGAAAGAGGCATTCAATACCTGTACCTTACTCATCCTACACATAAAACAAACACAAAACAACAAATAAAGTCATCTACCCTAGGGTTCAACAATCACATAAATATTTACAGAACATAAATGATAGAATATAAATAAAACAGAAACTAAAGAAAAATAAAATAAAGGAAGAAGTCAAATAATCAATATGCTAATTAAAACATGCGCTATCAAATTGAATGGCTTGACTCTCTAAGTCCCCAGCGGAGTCGCCATCTGTCGCGACCGGGATCGCGGCGGCACGGCCGACCCTCAAAACGATTTTTGTTCGAAAAGAAAAAAAAGGGAGTCTCCACCAATATTTTTTAGGATAAAATACCGGAAACACCTTTTGTTAAAGCACTGGTTATAAAAATGAAATTCCATGTTCGGGAGTCTAATTACAGGTGAGGAAGGTATTAGCACCTTACAACTGTCCGTTATAAAAACGGTTACCTCAATATGATAGCGCGCATTATAATTAGGCCAATAATTATTTTAACTTCTTCATGAAAAAAAATAAAAAAAAATATACAAGATGACAAACTATACAAAAATAAACAAAAATAAACACGAAATATTTACATGAGATTAACAGGACGTCTCGTCCAAATTAAACTCGCTCCACCTTTTCAAAAAAATAAGATTAACAGGACGTCTCGTCCAAATTAAACTCTCTCCTCCTTTTTTTAAATAATAAATAAATAAATAAAAAGTAATAAAAATTGCAATAATAATGACAATAATAATTATTATTACACCTTTTATACTAGTCCGAATAGAATGTGTGAAGCACTCATTTTTATTAATATTTATCAATCAATAGATATTAATTGATAATTGAAAAGGGAGACAAAGTCATTGAACAACAATTAAATCAACAGAAAATAAATAAATACAAGTATTAAAAACGGGGAGCAGAATGGGACCGGTATAGTGAGTGAACTGGTCGGTGTAACGAGAGGGGGCTGGACGGTGTTGGATAAGGAGGCTAGACGGTGTGTTTAAAGGATTTTAAGGGACGGTGTTGGGTTTGAGGGAGCTGGGACAGTGTTCGAGAGGAGAAAGGACGGTGTTGGGATGAGGAGCTGGGACGGTGTTTAAGGAAAAATGGCAGTGTTGGGGTAAGGAGCTGAGGGATAGCGTTTTGGGGAGAGAAAGGGGACGGTGTTGGTAAGGAGTTGAGGACGGTGTGGGTGAGGAGAGAGGACGTTTGGGAGGAGAAGGACGGTTGGGGAGTGGAAACAGAGAAGGGCGATGTGGTGAGGCTTAGGGACGGTACTGTGTTGGTGAAGGGGGCTGTATGGTTTTTGAGAGGAGAGAGGGTGCTATTGAGGATTTAAGGGACGGTTGGTTGGAAGGGAGAGTGAGTGAAGGACGGTTGGTGAAGGAGGAGAAGGAGGACAGTGTGAAGGATAGAGGGGAGATGGTGTTTTAGGGGCTGTGTGGAGAGGAGAAGGAGGAGAGGGACGGTTGGAAGGAGAGGGAAGAAGGATAGTAAAAAATTTGCTTGAGACTTCTTTTCTAATGAAGGCTCCCCCTTGAAGGCTTCAGGATCCTCTCTACTTATAGAGGTCTTGGACGTCCGCAATCAGTGGCAAGTGGGGCTTCTCCTTTTGTCTTGAAGTCAGCCGCCCCACTAGATCAGCGTTGGATACAGCCTGGATGGAGTTGGTGGGAACGATGGAGAGACAGCCTTTGTCTTGTTGTTTGCTGCCCCTTCATAAGTCAAAGATCCACTTGGATAGTGGAAATCCAAGTCAGCAAGGGCATTCGATGGAAATATGGGTCACTTTTTACCTTTTCTCCAGAATCCGAGTGGAAAAAGTGCCTTTTTGTGCACAAGACCGAGTGGAAAAGGTGTCTTTTGTACACAAGACCGAGTGAAAGCCGGTCGGTGTTGAGTTGTGAGGAGAGCTGGACGAATGATTGAAATATTCAATCGGAACCAAGTAAAGAATTACTCGGAACCGATTGAAAAGTAATTCACTCGGTACTGATTAAAAAGTGGCTCGGTGCTGACTGAAGATTGCCTCGGTGCTGACTGAAGAGAGGCTTATTCGGTATCCACCCACAGCGAGTCAATCCGAATGGAATCAATGGTGTTCATACACAAAAGACCAAGTGGAATCAGTCTACTCATATAAAAGACCGAGTGGGAATCAATCCGAGAAGAATAAATGCCCTCATAGAGAAGGTCGAGTGAAAGCTGGAATCCACAAGTTGGATCCGACCTATGTCACTCGGTGTGGGATTGAATTCACAGCTTATTGACTCGGAAATGGTTTTTTGAGAAGCATTACTCAGGACTTTTGTTGCTTTCACTCGGTGGCACTTCTGTTTAAAGTATTCACTCAGTCTCTTTGCTTGATTCAGTCAAGAGCATCTGGAAGTCCTTTTTTAATTGACTCAATCGGAACTTCAGAAGTATTCTACTCGGTTGTTGTGGTTTGAAGGGATGAGTAAAGAGTGACTCAGTACCGTCTGAAGTGTGGCTCAGAATCTGGCTGAAGAGGACTCAAAAGCTGGCTGAAAGGTGACTCAGAAGAAATTCAAATGATTCAATCGGCACTGATTGAAACGATCCAATCAGCATTTCCTAAAATTTTTCACTCGGCTATTTCTCAAGGATTGAATTACTCGGAAAAACTTGTTCAGATTTCCTTAGGAGTCATTCGGTAGACTCTTTCTTCAGTCAGAAATCCGACTGGCTTTTCACTCAGAATTTCCTTCAGTCGTCAATCCTTCCTTCCATTTGAAAATCTGACCATTACTTCCTTTCCAATCAGAAATAGCTTTCATTCGGCAATCAACTTATTCGGTGCACTCACTCGTCCTTACTTTTCCAATCAGGAATGGATTTCACTCGGCGATCAGCTTGTTCGGTGCACTCACTTGGGAGTCGTCTTCAGAATGGTTTCCTTCGGATGCACTTACTTAGAAGTTCATCATAGGTCCGAGCCTTGCTTTGCTCGAAAATACAGCTCTCTTCTCCAACTCACTCGGAGTCGGCCTCATGCTCCAATCAGAATTTACATCTCAGCTTCAACAATCCTTCGGGTGCAACCACTCGGAGCCGACCTTCCTTTAAATCAGAATATCTTCCATTGTCAACCTTTCCCTGAGATTCATTCAGGATTCGGCCTTTACACTTCAATCAGAAGGGTGCTCACTCGGGTATTGGGATTGAAATTTGCGAATCGGCCCAGAAAAGACTCATTCCTGGTCAGACAACAGTCCCTGAGACAGTCCACTCGGGAGTCCAACACTCGGAGACAGTTTTGCCCAGAAAAATACTTATTCCCCAATCAGATTCACTTCAATCAGCATTTCTTCACTCGGATTAGTTGCAATCAGAAAGCTCCCACTCGGATTCACTTCAATCAACAATCCTTTCCAGCATTGATCCTCCAACAGAGTTAGCCATTTATCACTCAGAATGGCTTTGACAGGGAACCTTCCACTCGGATTCACCTTCATTAGTGAAGTATTCCACTCGGCAACGTCTCCAGCTGAGACGCCCACTCGGAAATGATCATTCGGATATAAGGAAGTCTTTACTCTGTTCGGAAGTAACCCTCTCGGAAGCAGTCCACTCGGAAACTGTCAGTCAGAGACATCCCACTCGGAATTTCACTCGGTAATGGCTGACTCGGATATATCACTCGGTAACAGACATTTTTCACTTGGAAATAGCCATTTTTCACTCCGAAATCATCATTCTGAGTCATTCCACTCGGCAGATCATTCGGAGATGAAGTCTAGTCCTCTCAGAATTCTTTCCACTTGGATCGGACCGAAAGAGGTGTTCATAGGGTTAGTTAATTGTTAGAAGCAACCTAGGACAATCATAATTAACTTAGGTTAAAGCCAATGTAGGCCTTTCATAAGCAACATAGGATTAACATAGTAAAAGACAACCTAGGATCTTATTTTTTCCTTAGGATAGAAACCTAGTATTCATATTTTAGGATTGTTGTGTGTTTTCTTTCACTTCTTTTGCATTCATCATCCTCGAATAGCTTGTCTATACATCCTTTGTTTATGTCTTGAATTTCTTTGACAACATTAAAAGATGTCTTCTAGTGATAGGGAGAATAAAACTATGCTTCATAACATAATGGATAGCTTGAATAACATCAATGCTAGGTTAACAAATCTTGAGCATAATGAAAACCCTAGAACTAGACATAGAAATCAAAGAAATCATAGGCATAATAATAGTGATAGTAAAGAAGAGCCTAGGCAAAGAAGGCATCATGAGCATAAAAGAGAAGATATAGGCTTAAGAGAAGTCAAATTAGAAATACCTCCATTTCATGGCAAGAGTGACATAGAGGCTTATCTAGAATGGGAAATAAGAGTAGAACAAATCTTTAACTCACATCAAATAAAAGATGAAAAGAAGGTTAGGATAGCCACCCTCTCATTTCAAAATTATGCCTTAGTATGGTGGTCTCAAGTGTGTAAGGAGAGAAAGAAAGATAATTTTCCACCAATAGATGATTGGTTGGATTTAAAAGCTCTTTTAAGAAAACGTTATGTTCCTAGCTACTATAGAGAGGAGATATTAGCAAAGCTAAATAGACTCACCCAAGGGTCAAAAAGTGTAGAAGACTACTACAAATCTTTAGAGATAGCTATGATTAGGGCAAACCTAGAAGAAGATGAGGAAACCCTAATGTATAGGTTTTTGCATGGCCTTAATAGGAACATTAAGAATAGAGTAGAACTCCTTCCATATGTAGACATTGAAGAACTACTTCACCAATGCACTAAGGTAGAGAGCCAATACAAAGAAAGAGAAACCTATAGTGGGGAAAATAGAGCCTATAAGCCTAAGTGGGTAGGACAAGATAATAAGGGTAAGTTTGATAGAAACCCTAGGGAGAGGGAAGTGGGCACTTTATCTTCCAAACCTCAAAGTGAGTTGCATAAAAATGGAAAAGTCTTTAGGAATCAAAGAGACAAGCATGAATACACATCTAAACCATAATCCTCTAGATCATCTACCAATGATTTAAATGCCTTGGTAGAGGTCACATTGCTTCTGACTATCCAACAAAAGGAACTATGGTTTTGAAAAATAATGGAACCTACTCAAGTTAATTAGAGTCTGATTCTGATTCTCACTCTTCAAGTGATGACTCAAGTAGTGATTCATATGACAGTGAGCATATTTTAGGGTATGATGGTGAGCTTTACATGATTAGAAGATTACTTGGTAGTCATGTTAAGCTAGATGATACTACACAAAGAGAGAACATCTTTTATACAAGATGTTACATAAATGATAAATTATGTTCTCTTATTGTGGATAGTGGGAGTTGTGCTAATGTGGTAAGTCAAAGACTAGTGCATAAAATGGGCTTAGAACTAATAGATCACCCTAGACGTTATAAGTTACAATGGCTTAATGAAAAGGGAGAGATGTTAGTTAATAAGCAAGTCTTAATAAATTTCACCATAGGCAGATATAAAGATGAAGTTAATTGTGATGTTGTACCTATGGAGGCAACTCATATTTTGCTTGGAAGACCTTGGCAATTTGATAGGAAGGTCATCTATGAGGGGTTCACTAACACCCTCACTTTCAAACTATATGGTAAGAAGATAGTTTTACACCCCCTAACTCTACAACAAGTAGCTAAAGATCAATTATAAATGAAGCTTAAAAGAGATAGAGAGTTAGGATCTTCTTCAAATCATCTAGGAAAAACTAAGAAAAATAAAAAAATAAGATAAAGGAAAAGGAGTTGTTGTCTATGATGACTCTAGTTCTAATCTTTTGGCCACCAAATATGATGTGAAACATGCCATGCCTTCACATAAACCATGCTTGATCATGTATGCAAAATACACCCCGAGCACTTCTTTGTGCTCAATAGGCAATCTTCTTCCTCCTTTGCCCAAAGGGATTCAAAATATTTTAAATGAATTTAAAGACATCTTTCCAAAAGACATCCTAAAAGGCTTACTTCCTATTAGGGGCATTGAACATCAAATTGATTTAATTCTTGGTGCTAGTTTACCTAATAGGCCTATATTTAGATGTAATCCTAAGGAAAGCCTTGAAATTGAAAATCAAGTGAATGAACTACTTTCTAAGGGTTGGATTAGAGAGAGTTTAAGCCCATGTGCTTTACCTGTTTTACTTGTCCCCAAAAAGGATGGTTCATGGAGAATGTACACCGATTGTAGAGCCATCAATAACATCACCATCAAGTATAGGCATCCTATACCTAGACTTGATGATATGCTTGATGAGCTTAGTGGTTCTACAATATTTTCTAAGATTGATCTTAAAAGTGGCTATCACCAAATAAGAATCAATGAAGGAGATGAATGGAAAGCCGCTTTTAAAACCAAACTTAGACTATATGAGTGGTTAGTTATGCCTTTTGGCTTCACTAACGCACCAAGTACATTCATGATACTCATGAATCATGTTTTAAGGGAATTCATTATGCATTTTGTTATATGGTCTATTTTGATGACATTTTAATCTATTCAAAGACCATGACCTCTCATCTAAACCACCTTAGACAAGTTATGCTTGCCCTAAGAACAAACAATCTTTACGCAAACCTTGACAAATGTTCTTTTGGAATGGATAGCATTATCTTTCTTGGATTTGTAGTTAGTTCAAAAGGTGTAGAGGTAGATCACTCAAAGGTTAAGGCCATCCAAGATTGGCCCACACCTAAAAATGTGAGTGACATAAGAAGTTTCCATGGTCTTGCAAGTTTTTATCTGAGATTTGTGAAGGATTTTTCTACCTTAGCCTCCCCTTTGAATGAATTGGTGAAAAAGAATGTTCCTTTTATTTGGGGACCAAGGCAAGAAAAAGCTTTCCTAGATCTCAAAGATCGCCTCACTCATGCTCCAATTTTATCACTTCCAAATTTTTCTAAAACATTTGAGCTTGAGTGTGATGCATCTAATCTGGGCATAGGAGCTGTGCTTTTACAAGAAGGTCACCTGATTGCTTTCTTCAGTGAAAAGCTTAATGGGGCATCCATCAATTATCCTACATATGATAAAGAATTCTATGCCTTAATTAGAGCCCTACAAACTTGGGAACACTACTTGATTCCTAAAGAGTTTGTCATACATAGTGATCATCAATCCCTCAAATTTATTAAAAGGCAACATAAGCTAAATAAAAGGCATGCTAAGTGGGTTGAGTACTTGGAACAATTTCCCTATGTCATCAAGTATAAGAATGGAAAATCCAATACTGTGGCTGATGCTTTATCTAGGAGGCACTCTTTACTTACCTCCTTAGGAGCCAAAGTTATTGGGCTTGATGAGATTAGGTCTTTGTATCCAAGTGACCTTGATTTTTCTAGCATCTTTAACTCATCTTCCACTTCTTCATCTCATAAAGGCTTCTACATTTTAGATGGCTATCTTTTCAAAGCCAATAGACTTTGCATTCCTAGAAGTTCTTTAAGAGATCTTTTACTTAGAGATAGCCATGAGGGAGGCTTAATGGGCCATTTTGGAAGAGATAAAACATTATCCATATTACATGAACACTTTTATTGGCAAAAAATGAAAAAAAGATGTTCAAAAACATTGTGCTAGGTGTATTGTGTGTAGAAAAGAAAAATCAAAACTTTTGCCTAGTGGTTTATATACTCCTTTACCAACACCCACTGCTCCTTGGATTGATATATCTATGGATTTTATGTTGGGATTGCCTAAGACCTAAAGGGGAATAGATTTTATCTTTGTGGTTGTGGATAGGTTTAGTAAGATGGCTTACTTCATGCCTTGTCACAAGGTAGATGATGCTGGTCATATTGCTAAACTCTTTTTCAAAGAGATTGTAAGACTTCATGGTGTTCCTAAAACTATAATTTCTGATAGGGACACCAAATTCCTAAGCCATATTTTGAAAACTCTTTGGTCAAGGCTAGGAACGAAGCTTCTCTTTTCCACTACTTGTCATCCTCAAACAGATGGACAAACAGAGGTAGTAAATAGGACCCTTTCTCAACTTCTTAGGGTCTTAGTGCTTAAAAATGTTAAATCTTGGGATGAATGTTTGCCCCACATTGAGTTTGCATATAATAGGGTACAACACTCCACAACTAAGCATAGTCCATTTGAGGTTGTCTATGGTTTTAACCCTCTCACTCCTTTGGACCTTTTGCCTATTGAGGTTTCTGATTCTATCCTTCATATGGATAAAGAGGCAAAGGACAAATTTATCAAATATTTTCATGAGAAGGTTAAAAACCAAATTCAAACTAAGAATGAACACTATGCTCATTATGCCAATAAGAAGAGAAAGCATGTCACCTTTGAGGTTGGAGATTGGGTTTGGTTACACCTTCGAAAAGAGAGATTTCCAAACTTACGTAAATCCAAACTCGACCCTAGAGGTGATAGGCCTTTCCAAATCATAACATGAATAATAATGCTTATGTCCTTGATTTGCCAAGAGATTATGGTGTGAGTGCTTCCTTCAATATTTCAGATTTGTCTCCCTTTGACTTAGATGAAGATGATGATGCCTTAGATTTAAGGACAAATCCTTTTGAAGAGGGGGAGCATAATGAGGACATACTAAGGGAGGACCCTCAGACTACCCTAGAGAAAGGACTTGAAGCTTACAAAGGTCCCCTCATAATGGCCAAGACCAAAAAGGCCAAAGAGAGCATCCATCGGGCCTTATCTTTATCCCTCTCCTTGAGTAGGCCCAAGCCCAATGAATAATTCTTGAGGATATATTCATATTCTACTCGTAATATACCTCTTAGTTAGATTCTCTAGGCTTATAGGTTTCATTTGGGACTTGCAAGGTCATTTGGGCCATTCTTGAGGATCTTAATATATCTTATTTGCATGGTCATGTTGCTTTCCTTATTTGTAGAACAAATCAAAGAAATCTTCGCCGACATGTTTTCACTGAAGTCCATGCTGGTGGAAGATGATTCTTCCTCTGATGAGAACAACATTCAAGCCAAGAGCAATTCCTTCAAGGCTCAAACCCTATCAATCCCTTTGACCTCTAAAGTGGGTGACGATGTGCCTCTAAATGAGGATGAGGGCGGTGAAGAAACCGCTCAACAATAAGAACAGCCTGTCCCTGAGAAGAAAAAGTAGAGAATTATGGTCAAGGCTACTAATATGAAGAAGCCTTCCACTGACGAATCCCCTAGGAAGAGGCAAAGGACTCTGGAAGAGTCCGGCATACAAAAGAAGAACAAGGGGAAGAAGCCAGTGAAATCTCTTCTCACTCTTCCCTCCAACACCGACTCAGGGACGCGGTCAGATAATGAAATTCCTATTGTTGACTCTTCTCCAAAGGACTCTTTCCTCTCTCCCTTCCTGTGGTATCAGGGTTCGATGCCAGCAACACTTCCCAAGCTGAGATACTACCTCTGTCCTTCTCTTGAAGCCGCTGAAGTAAGAAGGGCTTGCAAGGCCGGCCACTGGCAGTTGGATGAGCTCTCAGGTCTGCTGAACTCCCTAAGCAAGACGGTGGATTATATGGAGCAAGTTGAAAAGCTTGAAGTCGACATCGTAGTGAAGGAGGCCTGGGCGACTAAACAAGCAGAAGTTGTAAAGGGAGTTGAGATAGAGCTGAAAAAAGTTAAAGATTTGGATAAGGAGTGAGTTGCTGAAATAAGTCACCTTCACATGATGAATAAGTCTCTAGAGCGACAAGTTTCTGAACTCCAAGGAGAAAACAAGTCCATTCCCCTTCTACGAGAGGAGCTCCAGCTTGAGAAGAAGAAGTCTGCTAAGCTGAGTGAAGACCTTGCAGCAGCAGAGGCCGGTAAAAAGAAGAGTGTTAGGGAATGGGAAGCTAGAGAAAAGGAGTTATTGGCTCAAATTGAGGAGTTAAAGTAGGGAAGTGCAACAACTGGGTCCATGGAGGAGGAGAATACCAAGCTACGGAAAAGGTTGGCTGCCTCCAAGGCTAAGGCGAGCAAGGCTATTGAAATTTGCAAGAACGTATCCTTTGAATCCTTTGGCCTAGTTATTCACCAGATCTTTTATCGCAACCCCCGCGTGAAACTCAATTTATATGGGCTTCATCCATTCTATGAGTTTCATGCAGGGAAACTGGTTGAGGTTAAAAGTGATGGTAGGCACGAGGATCCTGTCACTTCTTTTTATGAGCTACCTCTTCTTCCTAAAGGCCAGAGCATTGAGCCTCCGTTATCTACTCCATGCCCCGAAGGTGCTGCCGAAGAAAGCATTACGAAGGAAGGAGAGCTCAGAGGTGGAGGAGCTCAGGAGAGGGAAGAAGAGGACAAAGGAAAAGAAACCACCCTAACAGAAAATCAGACACCAGCCTCCTAGTCTTGTGTTTTTTTTTACTGCTGTGTACTGAGATCAGCTCCAGTTTTATTTCAACTTTGTATAAACTTCACCTGTTACCTCTTTATCTTCGTAAAATTCTTTAGGCCTTTCTCAAAGTTGAATTTTAGGAATAAATAGTAATAATCACTATATAGAATAGATTTTCAGCAACCATATCATATAACACAGACTCAAACTCCACAAATATTATCCCCAGGCATGTGTTTATTGCAAAGGGCATGAGCATTGTATAGAATATTGTCCTTTAACTCTTAAGAATGAAAGCTTTAGTCCACTATGATAGTAGACGAACCTATTGAATTACTCGTATAGTGATATCGTTTGAGATGGAAATAACGACTAGGCGTATCCGTCCTGCAAGAAGCTGCCTTAATCATAAGGATATTGGACCTTCAATCACAAGAGGGGTGATTGGAATTGTCCATGCCAGGAGGTATACCATCTATCATAGGGATGATAAGTGAGGTTATCCATCCTGGGGGAATATACCTCAATCATAAGAATGATGATTGGGTCTTCATCGACGTTCAGCCAAACCTACTAACTGTACCCAAGATTCGATTTAATCCTACAACCTGAGCCTTCTAATGGGGTTTGATACAGCCTTAAAGAAGGTCTGATCCTATAACCCTTTGGTCCGCTCGAGAAGTTACATCTCCAACTACCTAGAAGTGGTTGGGATCATCCGTCCTGAAGGTCTTCACATACAATAGCATAATGCTATAAATCACAACATAAAAAAGAAAAGTGAAGCCATCATGTTTATGAATTGAATTCTCATTAAATTGAATATGGATTACAAAAAGAGCGTAGTTGGGGTCATGCCTTGTTTAAACCTTCTTAAGAAAACCCATTGGGAAAAAACTTAAGTAAGGAAAAAGAGTACACGCCGTCTTATCAACTAGCTATAGTAAATACATAAGTTCTGAGTATTCCACTTGTTACAGATCGGTGTGCCATCGAGATTCTCTAACTAATATGACCCTTCGCCAGTCACCTCAGACACTCTGTAAGGGCCTTCCCATGTCGGTGCTAACTTTCCTTGGTGAGCAAACTTATTTCCCACACTTGCCCTTCTTAACACGAGATCTCCTGCGTTGAATGCTTTGTGCTGAACGCGCTTGTTGTATCGGAGGGCGGCCTTTGGTTTAATTGCCTGATCCCTAACAAAAGCTTCCTCTCTAAGTTCCTGGAGAATATCTAACTCCGGTGCCAAATTGGTATCATTATTCTCTTCAGAAAAATACTCTACCCTTGTTGACCTGGTCTGGAGTTCGACTGGAATCATCGCCTCGACACTGTAAGTAAAGTGATATGGAGACTCATTGGTGGAGGAGTAGGGTGTAGTGCGATACACCCATAAGACGTGGCATAGCTGATTAGTCCATCTGCCCTTTGCTTTGCCTAGACGCTTCTTTAGCCCCTTCAACACTTCTCTATTTGCTACCTTTACCTGGCCATTTGTTTGAGGATGTTTGACAGATGAGAAGATTTAGACTATCCCCAGTACTTCAAGCAACTCTGTGAACTTCCTGTCTGTAAACTGGGTGCCGTTGTCAGTAACAATCAGTGCTGGGACTCCAAATCGTGCTATGATGTTCTCATATACAAAGCGTCATGGCCGAGCTACGGTGATATGCACCATGGGTTTTGCTTCGATCCATTTGGTAAAGTAATCCACCCCAACTATAAGATACTTGATTCCACCTGGAGCTGTTGGGAATGGACCAAGGATATCGAGGCCCCACTGATGAAAAGGCTATGGCACGGATGATGAAGAAAGTTCCTGGGCTAGTGTGTAATGAAGATTGGAAAATCTCTTACGCGGATCACACTTCTTTACAAACTCGATGGAGTCTTTCTTCATTATGGACCACCAATAACCCGCTCTTAGAACCTTTCTCATCAGGCTTCTACCTCCAGTGTGGTGCCCATATTGTCCCTCATGCACTTCTTCCAGTACTCCTCGTACCTCATTCTCGTTCAAACACATGAGGTATGGTATAGAAAATCCCCTCCGTATGAGCATGCCATCCACCATCGTAAAATAAGGTAGCTCCCTTTTTAACTTTTTCCTCTCTAAGTCATTAGTGGGTAGCTGTTCATCGATGAAGTACCGTATGTAAGGGACTACCCACGAATTTTCGTCGAAGGCATGATATGAAATCGCATTCAAAAATGGGGTCAAAGGGATACTGGGCGATGTCAAAGTACTTTACACCACTATTATTGTACTCTCAGGTTGCTTCATGCTTGTGAGATTTGATAGGATATCCGCCTTGGTGTTTCCCTCTCTGGGTACATGCTTGAATTCCAACATAGAATCTTCCCTTCAACTCATTCACATAATTCAAGTATAACTGGAGTTGAGGCTCACGGACTTGGTATTCGCCCTAAATCTATGATATCACCAGCCATGAATCGCTACAGAGGGTTACTTCTGTTACTCCGATATCAATCGTTGCTCTAAGTCTGGCAAGACAAGCTTCGTACTCAGCCTGGTTATTAGAAGTCTTAAAATTAAATCGGAGAGAAATCTCCAAATGCACACCATCATCACTCTCAACGACGACACCGGCCCCACATCCCTTACTGTTTGATGACCCATCCACATAGACAGTCCAGTGAGCACGAGGTGCAGTGGGGTCTGCTCCCATCATCTCCACAACAAAATCAGGAAAAACTTGGGCCTTGATAGCTCCTCGTGGCTCATAGGAAACCTCGAACTCTGAAAGTTCGATAGACCACTTAATCATTCTCCTAGCGAGGTTTGGCTTGCTTTATACCGATCAGAGTGGCGTGTCTGTTCTCACCATAATTGGGTGCGCGTGGAAGTACAACCTTAACCTTTGTAAAGCCCAAACAACTGTGAGAGTGGCCTTGTCAATCTTCTGGCACTGGCCCTCTGCTCCTTGTAGCGTCTTGCTAGTGAAGTATAGTGGCCTCTGCCCCTCTAGGGTCTCCTTGACTAATACTACTCCTAGAGCTTCGTCCGAAATCGCCAAGTACAAGATAAGAGTTTTACCAGGGTCTAGTTTTACTAAGATCGAGGGACTCGACAACACCTCCTTGAGCTCCTGAAATGCCTGCTCTTGCTCCTGTCCCCACTCAAACTTCTTGGACTTCTTTAACACCTTATATAAGGGAAGCGATCTATGTGCCATCTTAGACATAAATTATACCAAGGCAGCCACTTTCCCATTCAGAGATTGAACCTCCCTCGGGTTCTTTAGACTTTGCATGCCTAATATCGCTTGGCATTTCCCCGGATTAGCCTCAATGTCACGCTGAGTTAACATGAAACCCAGGAACATCCCAGCTGGGATAGCGAAAATGCATTTCAATGGGTTTAGCCTCATGTTGTACTGCCTCAAGCGCCTAAATACCTGGTGCAAATCTTCAATATAATCACCCCCAGCCGGGGTCTTGGCTATGATGTCGTCAATGTACACCTCCACTAGCTTGGTGTGCATGCCTTCAAACACCTTGTTAATCATACGCTGGTAAGTGGCCTCAGCGTTCTTTAAACCGAAAGGCATGATGGTGTAGCAAAAAACACCGTAGTCATTGATGAAAATTGTCTTCTCCTGATCTTCCTCCCACATCGGAATCTGGTTATATCCCGAATATGCGTCCATAAAGCTTAGGTACTGATAACTAGAGGAGTCATCCACCATACGATCAATATTAGGGAGAGGATACGGGTCCTTCGGATAGCACCGGTTGAGGTCCACATAATCAGTACACATCCTCCATTTACCATTGGCCTTTTGAACCATTACCACATTCGAGAGCCAAGAGGAATAACAGATTTCCCTGATAAATCCAGGTTTCAGTAATTCCTCTGTTTTCTCACAAGCTGCCTTTTGCTTCTCTGGCCCTAATCTTCTTTTCTTTTGGGTGACAGGCCTCATCTTTGGATAGACGGAAAATTTATGACAACAGAAGTTAGGATCCATCCCAGGCATGTTTGCGGCAGTCCATGCAAAAAGGTCCTTAAACTCCTGGAAGAGTGTGAGCAAGCGCTCCTCCATGAACGACTCCAACTTATCATTGATATAAGTAACCTTTTCTGGGGAATCTCCTAAGACGATGTCCCTAGAACCTCCATCCGGCGTAGGCTTTGAAGGGTTGAGTGGATCGATCTTTAACTCTGCTCTGGGATCAAGATCAATCAAACTGACAGACCCAGCCACCGTTCCTCCATCATTCAACTTCCTCTTCTTATTGAATGCCTCTAATTTCATCATATTTAGACTCAGGTTATAACAGTACCTAGCCATCTCTTGATCACCTCAGAGGGAAGATACGTCATTGTCCTTATTGATGAACTTGATAAGTAGATATGGAGTGGATACAATAGCTTCCAAAGCATTTAAGGTAGGGCGGCCTATAATACCATTGTAGGGCGACTCCACATCGATCACCAAGAACCTGGATTTCACCGTCCTTGCTCCAGGCTCACCCTCGAAGGACACTAGGGTGTCGAGGTACCCCTTAGTAGGTTGCTTCACTCCATTAAAAGCTGTGAGTTCCTGCATGTAAGGTTGTAAGTTCGAGTCATTGAAACCTATTCTTTTAAAATAATTATAAAAAATGACATCACAGGAGCTTCCCTGATCCACAAGGATCCTCTTGACATCCTTGTTGGTGATCACAGTGATTATGACCACTGCATCATCACTCCCTGGGATGGTTGGGCCAAAATCTTCATCCGAGAATGACACTACTGGTGCCTCTATACTGTCTCTGAAAGGGCGGTTGTCCCTGGGCTTCCCTTGGACACACAGAATCATTTGATGATGATTCTTACGGGCTGTGATCGACGCTCCTCCCCCAGTGAACCCTCTAGTGATCAAGTCAATTACCTCGCGTCGGCCTTGCCTCTACTGCTGGGGCATGCCATCCTGCTGAGCGTCCTCGCTGATAACAACTCCCTTCTGTTTCTCAACGGTTGAAAACCTCCTAACCGGGTTACGATGGTTATCGCCCTCATTATCGCGATCTCTTCCTCTCTTGTTATTCTGGTCTATTTCATCCAAAGATTTCTCAATTAAGAGGTACTGCTTCAGCTTTCCCTCCCTGATGAGGGTCTCCACAACATTCTTCAACGTCTTACACTCATCCGTGGTGTGGCCTACCTGCTCGTGGAAACCACAGTACTTCTGTGGATTACCAGGCCATTTCAATGGAGCGGGCTTCTTTATCCCATACACGCTGAGTGTAGGCTATCCGACCTCCCTTAAAATCTGGGAATGCCTGGTGTTTAGCGGGGCATAATTGGTGAAAGAGGCTATGCGCCTATCCTGTTGTTAAGGTAGAGGACTTCAGAAATCATCTCTCTGGGTCTTCCTTTCTGGTCTCACCCTCTCCTTATCTCTCCGTGGTTGAGGGGAAGGCACTGATGGCTTAAGCCTGGCAGCCGTGGCCTCCAGATGCATCTCTATGCCCATGTACTTCGAGGCTTTCCTCCAGAACTCTTTAAACGTCGTCAGAGGACTCTTTGCTAGAGATAGGGCAAAGGCTGACCTAGGCTGTAGGGCCTCGATAATAATGTGAAGTTGGATGGCCTCCATGAGGTTAGACACCATAGCCGTCTCCTTGTAAAACCTCTTTAAAAACTCCTTAAGAGTTTCATTCTCCCCTTGCTTGATTTAGGCCAAGGTGTGAGAAGTCCTAGGAATATCCTTAAAGATGACGAAATGAATCTCGAAGGCTGCTGCCATCTTCTCCCAGGAGTCTATTGACCCTGATGGTAGACCCTTGAACCAGCTAAGGGCCTCATCCCCTAAAGTTCATGGGAACATTTTGTACATCACATCTTCATCAGCCCCCAAGTACATAGCTTCATATACGTAAGCATCAAGATACTTTGTGGGGTCAGTCTCTCCATTATACTTCCCGATAGAGAGTGGTTGAGTCGTTTGCAAATGTCTGGGAATAGGCACACTCATTAGCCTCCTTGAGAATGGAATGTTGAGCTGATACATTCCAGAAGCTGTTGCCACTGGCTCCTTCCTTCTTCCATTGACTTTATCCCCAGAGTCATGAGTCTGCTCACGCTCCTCGTAGGTGGGAATTTTTGAATACTAGAGAATGGTGGATTTCTCCCTCCTAGAGGTGTGATGAGTCTCCTCAGCCTGAGACATTGCCTTATTCTCCGTCACCCTCTTTTCTCTCCTCAACTCCATCAACTCCTCCCTGAGTTGCCTTATAACTTCATCTCGCGGATCTGGAGCTACGATAGGTATTATAATCCTCGAGTTGGTTCTGGGAGATTTGAAAACAAGTCTCCTGCTAGCATGCTGATGGGTCATATCCTCTACGTGACCATCGACAAAATCACATTCATCTCCCTCCATGGATAACTATTGAACCTCTGTGAAAAGTAGGAATAACTCTATCGTGTCCCACTGGGCGTGCCAATGAACTGGTCTAGTCCGGGGTCAAGGATCCGGACTGGGAACCAGCCATAAAAGTATGAGATTTAAGTGTTTGTACACTGGTACAGTGGGTATCTGATATTATAACCCGGTCTCTCAATGGGAGAGTCCGGGCTTGTTTTCCTGGAGATCCTTCACACCAAGCTTTTGCATTGATGGGGGCGAAAGGTGGTGTCACCTGTGAAGATTCTCTGACGCTCAAGTCAGTGAAGAGAATAAAAACTTAGAGGAAACTTGAGCAATGCAATAGTGTATTAAAGTAGGAACAACGTAACCTTATGTGAGCATAAAAATCGACTATTTATAGATAAGCGTGGAAAATGAATCATTAGGCACAAGTGGGGCTAGGAGACTCTGATGTAGTGCTCAGTGTACGATCAAGAGTAGTTCAATGCTCAGTGTACGATCAAGAGTAGTTCACTGCTCAATGTACGATTCTGACACAGGAATGGGAAGATCCGCCTTTTCCGTGTATCACTCCTGTAGCTATACTTTGTACCTTCTGACGGGTGACGTAGATACTTTCTGCTATTAAGGGTATTAAGCAAGGGAAGTGGAACAACCACTTATCCTCTCAAAGTATAGGTGAACGATTATGTATAATAGAATAGAGAGACCGGATAAGGTTATCCGATGTCCTAGGTGTTATCGCAAATAAACCGATGGAGGGAGAACACCTAGCACGGTATTTTTACAGTCCGGATGATGACCTGTGATATCGGTTTTGAAACATCCATACTTAATTAAAATAAATCTAAAACAAGGGAAAATTTTTCCCCAAAATAAACCTCAAGGCAACCGGCACAAAAGAAAGGAAAGGAAGGCAAGGGAAAATTAAAACCCATCACAAACAGCTCAGCGGAAGACATAGCGCATAAGCGAGCCTCAAAACAGCGTCTACTCGCTCAAGCGAGATCCAACACGCTTGAGCGAGACAGCCCAACTCGCTTGGGCGGACAGCCAATCGCTTAAGTGAAAGGACCCAAAAGCCTTTCGTCCATTCCACACCCGCTGGAGCGAATCTCTTATTCGCTAGAGCGAACATAGGTACAAGGTAATTCCTCACTCGGATTTGGGACATAGGTTCACTCGGTAAATCATCACACTCATACCTCACTCGGGAATTTACACAGCTCCTTATTTCATTCATGTAGGTCACAAGTATAAACCACTCGGGAAATGACTCCCTCAATCCCATCACTCGGGATCCAGAACTCTTTCTCACTCGGTATCAGTAAAGTCCCCTTCACCCGGATTATTTCCCCAGTTATACACTACTCAGAATTACATCACAATGGATCTACTCGGAACGTATCACACATTTTTCACTCGGTATACTTATTCTTCCTCGCTTCGGGAACACATTAACTCCTCACTCCTCGAAAAGGATCTCTCTAACTAATCTTCCTCGGGAAACTCTAGCCTTCCAGTTCTCGGAGGCATTCACTATGTCTTACTCCGACTTACATACCCCTTTTATCCACTCGGATATATTTATAATCTTATTCACTCGGAATTGCTCTAGTTTCCCATCAATTGGAAAACTTCATCAAATTGAAATGAGTTTCTCACAGAACCATTTTAAACCTTCAACACTCAGAAACACTCACTCGCTAAGTGTAACACCCTTATTTATAGGGAAAATTTTTCTCGAATTAATTAGAGAATAACCTGGATCCATAATAAAAATACTCCCTTATATGAAGATAAGAGAGCTGGCCCCATGGCCAAGAAGAAACAGACAGGGAAGGCAAGGGAATTAAAACCATTCACACGGAAGCACCGACAGCGCCTGAGCGAACCACGATACAGCGTGCACTCGCTCAAGCGAGATCCGACTCCGCTTGAGCGAGGCCGACCAACTCGCTCGGGCGAACCACCATTCGCTTAAGCGAAACCGAATACGAAAGCCTTCCCAAACAACATACTCGCTGGAGCGAAGCCTTCATTCGCTGAAGCGAGAAGCCACACTCGGCATATCCACCACTCGGTATCAAGACATCCATTTACTCGGTAATGACTTAGTCCACTCGGTATAAGGAAATTCCAAACACTCGGGAACTACCCCAACAATTGCCTCACTCGGCAACCCATAACTTAGTCTCTCAATTTTTATCCACAGAGTCAACATAAAGATCCACTCGGGAAATGAGGGTAATCCCACTCGGATTCCATAAAACTTCCTCACTCGGGTTATCTCCCAGCCAAACACCACTCGGTGTAATTTAACCTCGAGTCACACGGCATATTTGAGCTCCATCACTCAGAGGATACATAGGCTTCCACTCGGCCATAAATCACTCGGTTTAATCATTCATAACCAACTCATCATCAGAGTGGTATTCCACTCGGTAACTAATATCATTGCCGACCAATACTCATTCAGCCACACACTTGGCATTCATGCCTATTCCCACTCGAGTAATACCTTAACCATTTATTACTCAAAAATAACCTACATAATCAATTCCACTCGGAATGATCCAAACTTCTTAACACCCAGAGGAATTACCCAAGTAATTCACTCAGACTCATCCCACACATACACACTCAGAATACATATTACCCTATTCACTCGGAATAGGTTCCCATGTTTACTCGGAATACATGTATAACTTCACTCGGATCATATATATAAACACTTAGATTATTTCTTATCTGAGCCACCAACAACTCTTTCCTCGGAGAAGTTCACTCGAATTATACAAGGTCATTCCCCATTCGGGGTTTACCCATGTTTTCCACTCAGAATCCACAAGAGCTACAAACACACAGAAAGAGGCTCACACACGAGTCACACTCGGATATGGAGTCACATACACAAGACTCGTTCGGAAAAGCAACTAAGCCTCATATATTTCCCTCAGGATTCATTAACTTAGGAATATTCATACAACATCATTTCCTAGTCGGTAGGAAGCATCAAATCAACATAAATCACTTATATATATATATATTCTCTAATTCCAAGTCCGACTACCACTACAGCAATACACTTCCACCGATTCATAACCATGTTATCAACATATCATATATGTATATACATACGCATACACTCGGATACTCATTATCTTTATACTTTCCATTCACCAACACATTCAGTCGGTACGCATATAATACCATCACTCGAAGTATATATATATATTAACATGCACACGGGTTATTCAATCATCTTGTCATTATTCATTCAACATCAAGTCCTAGCCGTCCAATACATACAGCCCATGTAAAAACACATATATAGTATAGGCATACACTCAGATTCTATAACTCGGATTCCAATATAAACTTGTATTCATTATACAACGAGTTATATGAGCCGGCCAAGGCTTAATACATCAAAGACACTCGGTACATTACATTATGTACACAACCACATCAATAAACACCCAACACTCGGGTTTAAGGCCACCAAATCATCCAATCCGACCTGCGAACACTAAAAAATGGTGTAGGGGTGAGCATTACATATTAAATGACAGATATTGGCTCGGATTAATCATAGAATCCATAATACAATTAAATATAGACATCATCAATCAATCAACATATACTGCCATTCAATATGAGCAATCACAAACATCTTCCGATCAGGATTCACCCATTTCACTCGGCTATAAAGCTCAATTCACTCAGTGACAAGTATACTGATCCACTCGGATTTCATTCGACTCTGAGACTTGCTCAAGGAGTGTGCCTGAGCCCAGCTCCAGGACTTAATCACATTTCCACATATTTCATCCTCTGATTGCCGATCGGTAATAGAAGTCCAACGCATTCCAGTGGCGAATCGGATGCATACGGTTTCATTCACTCGGCGTCCCACGCCAATGCACTCGGCATTTCATCAAGCGTCTCATTTCACGCTTAGTGCCCCAGGCACTGCCCCTAGTCCAACTCGAGGTCTTTCATCACATTCAACATTAGGACCCCGTCCTCTTCACTCGGGATTATACCCTTGTGGCACCCCGCAAGGTGTTCATATTCAATAACTCAATAACACATATTCATATAAATTCAACTCATATTCATTCGATTGCCCACTCGGAAATTTGCGTTCAACATCATGTGCACTCAGCAATTCAACAACAATCAGATGACTCGGCTTATACCACATCCACTCGGCAATCCTATGCCATTCACTCGGCAATCACTATGCCATGAGCCTTACATTCATGGGATCCATTCGGCCTTAGCATTTCTAAGCCTCACACCATTTTATATATATAATTCCACTCGGAATCTAACACCAATAAACATCCCATGCTTTTAGATATGATATTTTACTCGGATTGTCCTTTATTACTCGGATGTATCCTTTTCTATAAGCTCTCATGCTTTTATATAATAAGCCTACTCGGCATTTATCATCACAGTCCCCATTCATTCATTCATCATGATCATATGCATCAACAAGCATCATCTACATTTAAATATACCATTACGCACAGGGACTAATAGAGGACTACACCATGCATTCGGCATTCATAAATTTATACATCATGCATCTCATACATATAACAAAACATTATCAAGTATATTTTCATGCATATCATGGACGGAAACAATAGCATCAAACCAGGTATATCCATCATGCATATCCGGGCTACTAACCACTTGAAAATCAACAAGCAACACATCAAATATAACACATCACAGTATAAACATTTCACCCGGAAAACCGTCCATAACCTATGCATTTGAGATGCAAAGCCCTCCTTACCTGGAATGACGTTCCAGAAGTCACATGGCCACTCAGCCCAGCCACAGCAGCACTCTGCTTGGCATTCTAATCGTGGGAAGAGCCAACATGGCTCCCAGTCGTCCCAGCACACGTTCTCAGCCTTGGAGAACCAGCCACTGCTTCCTCTCGAAGCAGATCAGCTACCAAGCACACCATGCCAAGCTTCCAAGGCACCACAGACCTCACTCGGCCCAGTAGAGGTCCTAAACTCCGCTCCACTCAAGCCTTCAAGCCATCACACTACAAGCTCCACTTTGCTCTCAATCATGGAGAACCAGCTCTGTCTCCACACGAGTAACATAGCCACCAAGGCTCAACCCATAGCTGTCCCACACTCGAGCCGCACCGAGAGCTAGTCCTTACAAACAGTGGAGGACAACCAAACCTCCATGCACCATCCATCTCTTCATCCACACAAAAACACAGCCTCAAAAACAGTGGGTCATCTTCCACAACCGAGGCACCCACACGCAGCTGCAGGCTCCAACCAAGGCACAACCAGCCCATCACATAGAAAAAGATGAAGAGGAAGCACCAGGGAAGCAAAGGAGGAACCAACCTCCAAAACACACAACACCATGCTGTTCCTCATCACCACATAGTTCTACTCGGTTTTACACCATGCGTGAGTGGAAGAAGAGGATGAAGGAGAGGACGATGGAGAAGAAACAGCAGCACCGAAGAGAAAGAGTCCAGGAAGCTCTAGAGAGAAGGAAGAGCACTTCTCTCATCAGAACATGCACCAACAAGGAAATGAATAATGTGTGAAGGGAAAACGTGGAAGTGAAGCTATATCACCTTACAGCCCCATCATCACGCTGCTCTACCACAGCTTCCAGTCTCCATCAATAGCCACATCCTCATTAATGCAATCCTATCAGCATTAAATGCTAACTCTCACAGTCATCATTGCACTTCACGTGGACAGGGAGAGAGGAAGAGAGAGAGAGAACCGAAGTTCTCATAACACCACCAAGGGCACCATGGTCAATTCCAACATTATTATTATCATTATTCAATAATTAATTTAATTAACCATTAAACCCCGATTAACCATTAACTAAACCAATCATAATCCTTAATCAACCATTAACTCAATTAATTCCATCAATCCATAACCTTAATCTGGAATTTATAATTATTTTAAAAAAATCTGGGATGTTACACTAAGCATCACTCGGAATGATTCTAAGCCTTCACTATCTAAAACAGGCTTTCACCACTTTAATCCACTCGGAATCTATAGACTCAGCATTATACCTTCGGCACCTTTCTTAGTCAATCCAGTATCAACATAGCATTATAACATTCAAGCATATATGTATTGACTCTTGTTCACAACCCGACTGTTAACTCATATAACAAGCAAATATATATATATATATATATATATTCAACAATAATTTACAGGAGAGTCGGCCAAGGCTTAAACGTATCCATGTACACTCGGTACATTACATTATGTACACAGCAAAAGTAAAGGCACCCTTCACTTGGGTCCAATGCCTTCTCATCATTCACTATACAGTCCTGCATATGCTGAAAATATAACCACAGTAGGGGTGAGCTTTTACATATAAAATGATAGCTATTGACTCGGGTTAGCTTATACATTCTCAATAATACAATACAGTATAATTCACAATCAACATTAATATACACTCGGCATCGGCTATTCAGAAGTCATACAACTCATTCGTGGCTAGAATACTCATACTACTCACAAATGTATAAATGCACACAACATACAAACACCTGACACTCAGCAACAGTTTTAGTGAGCACTCATTCATTCAATCGGAATTCATACATTTCATTCAATATCAAGTTAATCATGTTATTATTGATAACAATGCTCCTACATACATGCATGCTTTCCTGGCTAGATCCGTGAGGGCCCGTGGTAGTCGAGGGAGCTAAAGTTAAGTCTCGAGACGTCTTTGGAAGACCGGTACCACGCGGCAAGGGCTAATGGACGAGAGGCCGGGAAGGAATCTATAGCTACAAACCATCTCATAGGGCTCCTGACCTTCCACGAGTCACCCTTTCCTCATATATGCAATTTCATGCAATTTCACAACAAGCATCCAAGCTTATCAAGTGCGTCTCACGCAGCCATTAAAAGATCACAACCGATTCAGCATGGCATTTAGATTTACTCAGAAATCCACAGTTCCATCACAGCATTCACATGCGTTTTATCATAGTAACTCATAACAAGCAAATCAAGGTAACAATATTACAGTACACCCACTCGTCATTCTTAATGAAATCAACGTATCAACTCACATCTCATGTATTCAGCAATCATAGTGACACTCATGTTTACATGCATTCAGTCAGCATTCTCAGAAACATTAACATGCACTCATGGACGGAATCATACAACACCAAACAGTTCACAGATATCATAAATCCGGGAGTTGCATGCACTATTACTCAATCACAACACATCAATCAACACATCAATCAACACATTTCACACATAACACAACACCTTAAGCAAAACACCCGGAACCCGTCCATAAACCATGCATTCGACATACAAAGCGCCCCCTACCTGGAATGAAGATTCCAAAGGCTCCAAGGGCTTGCAGCTCCAATCGGTTGCTCCGCCCATCCCATTCACTCGTTCTCAATAGAACGATCCTGCATCAGTCATCCACCATTACACTTGGCTTTGGAGGAACTCTGAGCCACTCCCACTCTTAAACAGCTCTGTATGCAAGATCAGCGGGGAGACCCAAGCCCCCAGGGCACCACATTGACCTTCCACTCAGTCCAGTGGGGATTTCTAAGCTTCCGAGACACCCAATTCTCTGCTCGCTTTCTTGAACAGCTCCATCACAACGCTGGTGAACGCTCCAACCTCCCCGAAGCACTTTGTAGTGCAGATCTCCACTGAGACTCAGGCAGCTTCAAGCAAAGGAGAGGGAGAAAGAGAGAAGTCAACGAAGGGAAATGAAAGAACAGGGAAGGAACAGAGTGTTGTCCCTGAGTCATCGAAGGAGAAGCTCTCAACTCAACTTCTTCACTCTCATGCTCGACGAAGGAAGAAGAAGAAGAAGAGACGAAGGAACAGAACAACGTTTTTGTCTTCCTCGAAGAGAACTTCCAACTCCCACTCTCTCAATCGTTCCTAACATTTCATGCAAATGAATGGGTAGAGAGGAAGCTGAACCTCTTTATACACCCGGGGGCACATGCGTAAATTCAACCTGGCCACTAACATTAATTTTTCCATTAGTTCTTAATCTATAATTAGCCCTTAATTTATTAACTAAACTCATCCGATATTTAATTTAAGAAATGGGGATGTTACAGGTTTACCTTCCTGAACGGACAATATAACGTCTTAGTCTGGAGACCGGTATCTAGACCAGATCAGTTGGCCTATCACGTTGAAAGGTGAATGAGGGTGTCACCTGTAAAGACACTTTGAGGCTTAAGTTAGTGATCATATCAATCAAGATCAGAGCTCAAGCGAGGGTTGGTAACATACCTTAACGAGGAGTAAATGCATGGTATTTATAGACTTGGGTGGTGAGGACGTCCTACATGGCATGTTTCAGTACAAAATCTGTAAAAAAATGGATAAAGCTACCATAGTCACAAACATTCCTAACACCTTTTGCAGGTTAGTTACTGGTGTTCCCCTAATGAATCTGTCAAACTCTCTTTGACTTTGATCAGGATTGCTAAGGTGTCTACCGGTGTCTAAGGGCGCCTGAGGGAAGCATCTTAGCATCACGGGACACCGTCCGGTATCCATACCATATGGGCCGGTATGAAACCCAAATTTAAACACCCTCAATTATTCAAGGTAAGTTGTACGAGCTTCCCCCACAACTCTGCCTTAAATAATCAAGTAACATCACTTATTTTGAAAACTAAGAGTTTTTTTTAGTAATTAAATAGCTTGGTAAATCAATGCATGATAAGTGGTAATAGAGAACAATAGGATAGAATAAATTTTCATATACCAAGTTTAACAATTACATCTATAGAAGCCTACTCAGTCTTTCTTACAAAATACATAAGTTAGGTGATGAGTCTCTAAAAGACTCATTATTTAGTATTTATTTAATGACAATTTAAATGAATTTTATGAAAAATAATTACATTTCTAATGATATTATTCATAAAATAAGGTGTCGGTTATAATTAGTAAGCATAGGAAATTATTGTTGAATTATTGATAAATTAAGCATGTTTTATATGGGAAATTGCAAAAGGGAATAAAGGAAAATGGATGAGAAATAAATTAAGCTGTCATAATTTTAATGAGGAATTAGCGTGGGTATGCTCGATAGCGTACCAATACACCAAGAAGCACATAACAGACCAGAATATACGTGTAGGTACGCCCAGAAGCACTTGTTACATATTTCTTGTGTGCGGGTACGCTAGCCCGACACTGGTACGCCAAGAATCAAAATTGGAACATTAGAACATGCGCGTGGGTACATCCAGCAACATACAAGCACGCCCAAACCATAATTTTTGGTAGATTTAGAGATAGTGGTTGGGCGTACTTACGCCTAGCTAGCGTAGGCATATGCGAGGCATGTTTTTAAACCAAAAATCTCAGCCAGTAGCCCAACATGCCTACGCTAGTTCCCAACGTACATACGCCATGATATTGAGTTGTGATAGCGTACTCCTATGCCCAAGCCAGCGTAGGTACGCCCGTGTGTGGGAACTTTGGTTATTGTTAGACCTTGTACTCTTGTAACTTAGTTAACTTAAGTTAGTTATTTGTTAGTACATCAAGGGAATTTTTGGAAATTGTAATTTCTAGTTATTGTTAGTTTTTCTAGTTACTATATAAATGTTGGAACACGTTGTAAACTAACTAAGCTTTAACTTCATATTTCATTTTTCAGATTTCACTTTCTCTCTTACATTTTTTCTCTCTAAATTCTCTCATTTCTGAACATGCAATTCTCTGTATTC
Source organism: Clitoria ternatea (assembly GCA_037962975.1). Classification (NCBI taxonomy): domain Eukaryota; kingdom Viridiplantae; phylum Streptophyta; class Magnoliopsida; order Fabales; family Fabaceae; genus Clitoria; species Clitoria ternatea. Next base: position 83,096,361 of record CM075672.1, read on the forward strand.
TATCTTTATCTCTCCATGAATAGCTAATTCCCTAAGGTTGGGATTGATGGGAGCTGCGATGGATCTTGGAATCAATTAGTTGGAAGCAGTAGATTTAATTGAGGCAAGTTCTAAACATTAGCAAGTTCTAGTTTTCATGCTCTTGGATTGGGAAATCCAAGACCTAATTTAGAGGTATTTATTAGAGAAGAATCATGATGAATGCTTCAGGTTTGGATTTGCTAACCTAGTTACTTCAAGCCTAAGGAATTACATGAATAGCTAGGACTCCTTTAATTTTCACAACTAAATTTAGTAGAAATTGATACCTAAGGGATTAGAGTTAATTTGTGTTGAATTAGTGATAATTTCCTAAGGAATTAGGAATTATTCATCTGTGAAAGTTTGAACATTTCCTTGACTGCGTCTAGTGCTATTTTTATGCGAATTTAGGTGAAGTTATATATTGAAATCAATTCCAATCTGTTGTTAGTATATTGATAAGTGCTTTATAACACAATAAATTAGATCCAGTTTGCTTAGGATTTTTATCATTATCCACTGTATTTCCTTTATTTATTGCGATTTTTGCTTTCTTTCCACTCTATTCTACTTGGGTATGTTATTTTGTAGAAATTAAGGCAATAAAGGGTCAAAAACAAGAGAAAAACGACCATAAAATGATAAAGAAACAAGAAGAACAAGCCCAAAGTGGAAAGAACTCTCTTTTTATGCTGAATTCCGACTCAGAATGTTGAATTCCGACTCCATATGCTGAATTCCGACTCATAGTGCTGAAATCCGACTCAAAATGACCAAATCCGAGTAGAAGGACTCAAAAATGATCAAATCCGAGTGGAATAACTCAGAATAGAGCATTGCTGAGTGGAATACTTCACTGTTGGAGGTGATTCCGAGTGGAAAGCTCCCTGTCAAAGTAATTCTGAGTAATATAAATGGCTAACCCGGTTGGAGGTTCAATGTTGAAAAAGAATGTCTCGATTAAAGGAGAATCCGAGTGGAAGATCCCATACTGTGACCAATCCAAGTGAAAAAAGGGACTGACCTTAAATAGATGCTGCCCAAAGCTATTTTCCGAGTGAAAGGATTGCTGATTGAAGTGAATCTGAGTGGGAGTTTTCTGATTACAAATAAACCGAGTGAAGAAATGCTGATTGAAACAAGTTTGAACTGTTTTTCTGTGACTGCCTCCGATTGGAAAACTCCTGAGTGGTCAAAACTGTTGTCCGAGCAGAAGAAGTCACTGAAAGAGCAACTGTTGAATAAAGGGGTTTCCGAGTGGTTTCATTCGGAGAAGATGGCATTCTCAAGAGGAACAAGGCATTTCCGAGTAGTGTCTTATTAAGCAAGGGAAAATCCGACCAGAAATGAATCACACTCGGGCAGACTCAAGTTTCACACTAAGCCCGAGTGAGATGATTCCAAGGAAAGCACATCCGAGTGAGTTGGGGCAGAAAGGTGCATTTCCGAGCAAAGCAGGGCTCGAACATGAAAGAAATTCAATCAGCCAGATTCCAGTCTTTCAAGTCCAAATTTCTGAGTGAAAGGTATATCCGAGTGAAGTGATTGACGACTGAAGTCAATTCCGAGTGGGAATCAACTCGGACTTCTGAGTGAAGGTGTAATTTTATCATTTGAATGAGTAAAGGAAGGTGTCCGAGTGAATTCCTGAGAAATCCGAGCAAGGTCTCTCTGAGTGGTTCAATTCCAGAGACGTAGCCGAGTAAAACAGTGAAAGAAGACTTCCCAATCCTGAGTGAGTCACTTTCCAGTCGGTTCCGAGCCACCTTTTAATCAGTTCCGAGTGAATCACTTTTCACTCGGTTCTGATTCACTCTTCAATCGGTTCCGAAGAAATAAAGCAATCGGAGTTGCTTTGCTCGTCTCCTCACAGCAACTAAACACTATCCGACTTCACAGCAACTCAACACCGACCGGTTTCTTCCAAACACCGACCCTCAACTCAATACCGACTGGTTTTCTTCCAAACACTGACCCCTCAACTCGACACCGAGCAAAGATTTCACTCGGTCTTCTGTACAAAATGCACTTTTTTCCAGTCCGTTTTATGCACAAAAGGCACCTTTTTCACTCAGATTGTTTCCCACTCGGACTGAGGCACTAAATCTGAGTCAAAAATGTAAAAACCGACCCATATTTCCACCGAATGCACTTGCTGACTTGGATTTCCACTATCCAAGTGGATGTTTGACTTATAGGGGGCGGCTGACAGCATCTAGGCTGTCTCCAAGCTGTGATGGTGGGGCGGCTGAGAAGAAGACAATTGCACCAACTGGCAACGTGTTTTCCAAGCTGACTTCTTCCCTTCCTTTGCCTATAAAAGGGAACACGGATAGCACCACCAAAGCATCAATTAGCATAAGCTTCAATTCCTTTTCTTTTATCTCTTTTCCCTTTGGTTTTCTCTTTTCTTCTTCCGTCCTTCTCTTTTCTTTCTTTCTTTTTTCTTTATTTCTTTCTTCGTTTTTTTTCTTTCTTTTTCGTTTCTCTTTTTATTTTCTTTTTCTTTATTTTATTTTAAGAGTTGTGAGGGTTGTAAAAGTGAGTATTTAAATTTTTAATTGGTGGAGAAATATTGCATCAAGGAAATACAGTGGTAAATTATTCTAAGCTTTTGGAGAAACCCGTAAGTCTTTATTTTTTTTTACCATGTCTTGTATGTTGTATTTTTCCATTATTTATATGAATTTGAATTATTTCATGAGTAGCTAAATTAATTATCTTAGGATAAAAGGGGTATGATAATATTTTATTGTTAATATTATTTTGGCTTGGAATTAAATAAATTTCTGTTTTCCATTTAGTTTAAAAAAATGCTCAATGCTTTTAATGATTCCTAACAAGAACCTAAATGATAAAACTGTATATTTACGGGTATATTAGTAAGTTTAGGTAATAAAGAGAATCGAGAGATTTATTTTTACCGGAAAGCTTTGAACTAAACCTAAGATTTTTAAGATGCTTTTTGTGACCTCGGTAAAACCGTGAAAGTAATCAAAATTCTTTTGAGGAAATAAAAGGGATTTTCATAAAACGATAATGGGCCTTTCTGAGGATTAAGCAGCGCTTTCCATAGGTCAGGTACATTAATAGGATTCCGAGAGGAACATATTAATTAGCTTTTGGAAAATTCGCCTTGGAAAACTTAATTCGATTCCTATTTATGAAAAGTTAAAATTCATTAACATAAAATAGAGACTAGATCCCCCGAAATCCCAAGATACTCTCAACTCTGATTTTTTAGTGTCAAGTCAATTTTTATTTTTATATTTATTCGTATTCTGAGCAACTTAATTTTGTGCTTTATTTTACAAAAACCTTAAAAATCAATTGTGTGGATAATTAAATTTCAATATGCTGGTACTTTGAACACAGTCCCTGTGGAGAACGATAATCTTTTATATTACGCGACATAACCCGTGCGCTTACAGGCCCTGTCAAGTTTTTGGCGCCGTTGCCGGGGACTGTTGTCCCTCAAATATCGGCAATATTGAAATTCGATTAGATCATACTTGTTAATATTTTTATTGTTATTTTTATTTTTATTTTGTTTGTAATTTTGTATTTTGTTCTTTATTTTATGTATCTGTTGTTGTTTTATTTTTGTGATAATTTATTTTATTTGTCATTTATTTTCTTTTTATGTGACGAAGCCGTAGTGTCGATCTAAACTTAGGATTTGACCCTGAGATAGAACGTACCCTTAGAGCTTTGAGAGAACAACAAAAAGAACAAAAAGAACAAAAAGAAAAACAAATGGCAGACCAACACAGACCCTTAAGAGATTTTACCGCTCCAAGTACAAATGGAAGAGGATCCAGCATCCTCAGACCCACAGTGGAGGCTAACAATTTTGAATTGAAGCCTTCACTACTCTCTATGGTTCAACAGAACCAATTCAGAGGATTACCCTCCGAAGATCCAAATCTTCACCTTTAAATCTTTCTTGAATATTGTGACACCCTGAAGATGAACGACGCCACCAATGATGTCATTCGCTTAAGACTTTTCCCTTTCTCCTTAAGAGATAAAGCAAGAGCGTGGTTATACTCTCTTCCTGAAGGATCCATCATAACTTGGGAACAATTGTCCAGTGCTTTTATCAATAAATGGTACCCAAGGAACAAGACCGATGTGCTGAGAAAACAAATCATCAATTTTTCATAAAAAATGATAAATCCTTGTATGAAGCCTGGGAAAGATACAGGGAGATGCTAAGAGAATGTCCTCACCATGGGATAGAAAGGCGGTTGACAATCCATATTTTCTATAATGGACTAACTTACACACAAAAGATCTCTTTAGATGCTGCAGCTGGAGGAGCCTTCATGAATAAAAATGTTGATGAAGCTGAGAACCTGATTGAGGAAATAGCTCAAAACACTTACCAGTGGAACTCTGAGAGAGGAGTACCTTCTAAAACACCAGGTAAGTATTCTGTCCATACTCTTTCCCTACTTTTTGCCAAAGTTGAAGCATTAACATTAAAACTTGATAAAATAGGGTCAACAGGTGCTACTAATATTGTTTGTGAAGTTTGTGGTGTTTCAGGACATGGAGCTACAAACTGCCATTTAGCAATGACCCCTAATGAAGAACAAGAAATGCATCAGGTGGATGCTATTGGAAACTATGGTGGAAATTATCAAGGTAACTACAGACCTCCTCAAGGTCCACCTGGCTTCCAAAATAGGCCACCTCAATTCCAAAGTAACTACAAACCTCAACAAGGAACCTATATTCCACAAAAATCAAAGCTAGAATCCTTGATGGAGACATTTGTAGCTACTCAACTTAAACAAAATGATGAATTCTCTGATGCAATAAAAAACTTGGCTTCAAAAGTGGACTCTCTTACCACTCACAACAAAATACTGGAAAATCAAATTGCCCAACAAGCCTCCTATTCTCAAAGAGCACCGGGAACATTTCCTGGGAAACCAGAGGCTGGACCATCTAACCAAACCATGGCTGTCACTCTTAGAAGTGGTACTCAATACGATGGGCCAGTTGACAAGACTGCAAAGGAGGAAAAGAAAGTAGATGAATCTTCATCTCATCCAGTGATTGAAGAAGAGAAACCACAAGAGAAGAAGGAGGAGGTTAAGCCATATCAACCTCCCATTCCATTTCCTCAGCGCTTAGCCAAAGCAAAGTTGGACAAACAATTTGGTAAGTTCCTTGATGTTTTAAAGAAATTATATATTAATATTCCCTTCACAGATGCTTTGTAGAAAATGCCTACATATGCGAAGTTCCTGAAGGACATTTTGTCCAACAAAAGAAGACTGGAGGAAGATGGTACAGTTGCACTTACTGAAGAGTGCAGTGCTCTAATTCAAAAGAAACTTCCACCCAAGCTCCAAGATCTAGGCAGACCATTTTTAGCAACTGCAGGTGCTGTGATCGATGTCAAGAATGTGGTAAAGGAAACAACCCTTCCTAATGACCCACTTGAAACTGTTTTCATGATTGAGCTGGCAGAAACATCTGATTGCTCTAAGGCCCCACATGATACTGAGGTCATGTGTGACAAAGTGGTAAGCCCCAATGTGGAATTAAAACCTTTACCAGCTTTATTAAGGTATGAATTTCTTGGTCCTAATTCCACATATCCTGTGATTATCAATGCTGAATTGAATCCATGTGAAACTGAAAAACTTTTGAAACAACTTAGGTTGTATAGAAAGGTAATACATTATACAATGGATGATATCAAAGGGATTAGCCCTTCTCTTTGTATGCATAGGATTACTGTAGAAGATGAGAGTAGGCCCACAGTAGAACCACTTAGGAGATTAAATCCTAAAATGCAAGAAGTGGTTAAAAAGGAAATTTTGAAATTGTTTGATGCTGGAGTCATATATCCTGTTGATAGTAGTAAATGGGTAAGTCCTGTCCATGTGGTGCCTAAAAAGGGGGAATAACTGTGATTGAAAATGATAAACATAACTTGATTCCTACTAGGATTGTCTCTGGTTGGCACATGTGCATTGATTATAGGAAGTTAAATAGCGCCACAAAAAAAGATCATTTTCCCCTCCTTTTATTGATCAGATGCTTGAAAGACTTACGAAACACTATTATTTCTGTTATTTGGATGGGTATTCAGGTTTTCATCAAATTCCCATTCATCCATCTGATCAAGAAAAGACTACCTTCACTTGCCCTTATGGGACTTATGCTTACAGACGTATGCCTTTTGGTTTATGTAATGCACCTGCGACTTTTCAAAGGTGTATGCAAGCAATTTTTTCTGATCTTATTGAAAATGTGATGGAAGTCTTTATGGATGATTTTTCAGTGCATGGTTTGGATTTTGATAATTGTTTAACAAATTTGTGCCAAGTCTTACAGCGTTGTGAAGAAACTGATTTGGTTCTAAATTGGGAAAAATGCCATTTTATGGTAAGGGAAGGCATAGTTCTTGGACACCTGGTGTCTGAGAGAGGTATAGAAGTTGATAAGGCTAAAGTGGAAGTGATTGAAAAATTGCCTCCACCCACAAATATGAAAGGTATTTGGAGTTTTCTTGGACATGCAGGCTTTTACCGCAGGTTCATTAAAGATTTCTCCAAGATCACAAAGCCTCTTACAACTCTTCTGGATAAGCATGTGCCTTTCAATTTTGATTCATCTTGTATGAAAGCTTTTTGCAGGATTAAGCAAGCTCTAATCTCTGCCCCCATCGTGCAACCACCTGATTGGAAACTCCCATTTGAGTTGATGTGCGATACGAGTGATTACGCAGTGGGGGCTATGTTGGGGTAAAGAAAGGATAAAAAGCTCCATGTAATTCATTATGCCAGCCAGACGCTAGATGATGCTCAGGTAAATTATGCCACAACTGAAAAAGAACTGTTAGCTATTGTCTTTGCTTTTGATAAATTTAGGTCTTACTTGGTAGGTTCACATGTTGCTGTTTACACTGACCACTCTGCCATTAAGTATCTATTGAATAAAAAGGAAGCAAAGCCTAGATTAATTAGGTGGATTCTAATATTGCAAGAATTTGACTTGGAAATTAAGGATAAGAAGGGTACCGAGAACTTGGTCGCTGACCACCTATCTAGGTTGACATCTGAAAAAGAACAAACAGATAATGTTCCCATCAATGAATCTTTTTCAGATGAACAACTCTTGAATCTTAGTATCCAACGTGTTCCTTGGTATGCTGATTTTGTAAATTTTCTTGCATGTGGTATCTTACCTCCTGATCTTAGCTTTTAGCAAAGGAAAAAGTTTTATGCAGATGTCAAGCATTATTATTGGGATGAACCACTCCTTTTCAAGCAATGTGCAGATGGTATGATTCGGAGATGTGTTTCACAAGATGATGTCCATGCTATCTTGGATCATTGCCATTCTCTCTCCTGTGGAGGACACATAAGCACCTCTAAGACAGCCGCTAAAGTATTGCAAGCTGGGTTCTATTGGCCAAATATTTTTAAGGATGTACGTAAGTATGTCCTAACTTGTGATGCTTGCCAAAGAACAGGTAACATTGGTAAGAGACAAGAAATGCCATTGAATACCATTTTAGAAGTTAAACTGTTTGATGTGTGGGGTGTTGATTTTATGGGACCTTTTCCTTCCTCTTTTGGAAATCAGTTCATATTAGTGGCAGTTGACTATGTGTCAAAATGGGTGGAAGCCATTGCTTCACCCCATTCTGATGCTAAGACTGTTATTAAACTTTTCAAGAAAATAATATCTCCAAGGTTTGGGGTCCCAAAATGTGTTATAAGTGATGGAGGGTCTCATTTTATTGAGAAAACTTTTCAGACCCTTCTAAAGAAATATGGAATTAAGCATAAGGTTGCTACACCTTATCACCCATAAACTAGTGGACAAGTTGAGGTATCCAATCGGGAAATTAAAAATATTCTTCAAAAAGTGGTGAATACATCACGTAAGGATTGGTCTATTAAGTTAGATGATTCCTTATGGGCGTATCGAACCGCATATAAAACTCCCATTGGAACCACACCTTTTAAGCTAGTATATGGGAAGCCCTGTCATTTACCTGTTGAGCTAGAATATAAATCTTTTTGGGTTGTTAAAACTCTTAACTTTGATCATAAGGCTGCAGGTGAACGTAGGTTGTTGGAATTAAATGAGCTTGAAGAACTCCGTCTAGATGCATACGAAAATGCTAGAATTTATAAAGAAAAAACCAAACAATGGCATGATCGTCACATCCAACGGAGAACATTTAATCCAGGAGATATGGTTTTACTATTTAATTCCAGATTGAAGCTTTTTCCAGGTAAACTGAGATCCCGATGGTCGGGACCATTCAAGGTGACAAAAGTCTTTCCCTTTGGAGCTGTCGAACTATGGAGCGAGAAATTTGGTACATTTAGGGTAAATGGACAGAGAGTAAAGCACTATCTGATAGGTCAACCAATACAACAAGCAAGTGACTTGGACTTGTTTGATGCTCCTGATGAGTAAATCCAAACGGTGAGAAGTCTGGCTGAAGACTTAAAACTTAGCACTGATAGGGAGGTAACCCTATAAAAAGTTGTTGTTTCATTTTAAGTTAAAAAAAAACCCAACTATGTCAACTGCTGGTTTGGGGTTACTACAGGTAAGTTTTCTTATACTTTTATCATCTATTTTAACATTGAGGACAATGTCAAATTCTGGTTTGGGGTGGTAGGTAAGAAAACTTAACTGTTTTGTTTACGTTGTGTGATTGTTATTTTATTTTGCATGTGTGTTTTCCTTGATTTGTTTGTAATCTTGTAATTTACCATGATTGCATGATAAATTTACTTTGAACACAAGGCTAAAGTATCTAAGGATCCTAAAATTTTGAGTAAAATTTTCAAAATTTGATTGTTTAAATGCCAAATAAATGCTTAAATGAACCTTATGTGATTAAAATTTTCTTTGAAAAGACTTTCCATGATTAGACTTGAGCCAAAATGGGTTATTTATCAAACAAATTTTCAAAACCCATATTTTCTTGATTGAGTGAATCTCATAGTCATTAATATTCTAGAACTTGTTTTTCAACCGATTCAAAATGGTTTTTGATTATATGTCTTAGGATGATAAAGGCACAATTAGGTCTTATTCTTAAGCCTCAGAATTTTTGCATAATTTGACCCCTAGTTGCCCCTTTTGAGCCTAAAAGCGAAATTTTTTCCTTGAAACCTTTCATTGACTAATATTCTCTTGATGGTGAAAAAGTTGGAAATTTAGTGGAGCAAAGAAATAAAAAAGGACTTAAGGAAAATATGTATTGAATGCAAAGAAAAAAAAGAAAAAGAAAAAGAAAATCAAAAGGATGATATTGAATGAATTCCAAAAAGTCCATAAAAGTTTAAAAATTTGTTCTGTTAAATTTATAATGGTAATTTGAATCATTCATGACTATTAAAGCCCTTTTGTATTCTATTTTTCTTGAAATTCCTACCTTGACAATACAACCCAAGGCCACGTTACAACCTTTGAAAGACTGACGTGCGTATTTTTGCAGTCGTTATTCCGTCAAATTAGTACATTAAAATTAATTAACGTAGTACTAGGGTGTCAACCTAGGTCGTTCTCTCAAGGATCAACACAAAAATTTAGGAAAAATCAAGTTTTAAACTAATTTTTTTAACAATTAAAAATAAAAACTAAACAACTAAAAAAATTTTACAAACATAAGTTCACTAACATACAAATTGGGGGGTTTTGATTGCTTTTTGTTGTCACAATTAAAACAAAGTAAATAAAGGATTTAAAACAATAAATAACAAGCGATTGATTTTCTTGGAGTATTGTAAATAAATTTATCCTTGGTTCACTAAAGATAACTTGTATACTTATTAATGTTAATTTCTTAGCTCAATTTGAATTGATCAACTAAGCGTCTTTTTCAATTCACAATTCCTTTACTTTCATTTAAAAATGAATATTTTAATCAAGCATCCTAATTAAGCAAAAGGAGTCAAGATCTTAAAATCTAGGAATTATTGAGCATACATAAGAACATCGCCTATATACATAATCTATTCTCAAATTATGGAATTAAGCAAACCATAATTATTAAAAGTGATTATGAAAATATTCATTAAGCATGCATATTTCCTTAATCCATTCTAATTTGAAATCTTATTTTACTCCATTTGAATAATTAAACCGATTAAGCATACAAATTCAATTAAACAAAATGGAATTAAATAAGTAGAGAATGATTATGAAGAAATAACAATAATAAAAGCATACTATATTAAAATTAATGACCTCAAAATTACATTACAACATTCTCCAAGAAAATCAATCTAAGGGTTTTAGCCTTCCATAATTACAACTACAAACAAAGAAACTAACCCGGAAATGAAGAAATTGCTGGAGAAACTCCAACAGAGAAGAGAAACAGAACGTATGAATGAGGGAGGAATTGAAGAATGAATGGTGTGTTACAAGCCTTCCTCTTGTGCCTATTTATAGGAACTCAAAAGCAAAATTATGCCATAAAAAAAATTTCAATGGAAAGAGCACTCTTCAATAATCAAATCCATGGTGCTCCATTATCATCTTCAGTGCATTTCCCACCATCTCAGTGCTTTGCCCACCTTCCAGAAGCTTGAAAACGTGTTTCTGGGCCAATTATTTACTCATGAATCGATTCATTGGTGGGAGGAATCGATTCATGCATGCAAAATGCAATCCTGGGCCAAAAATAACCGTATGAATCGATTCATTTAGGGAAAGAATCGATTCATTGCCTTTAAAACTCCTCCTGAATCGATTCAAAGCCAATTTTTGCAAGATTCAGACGTATGAATCGATTCAAACCAGAATGAATCGATTCATAGCTCAAATATTTCAATTCTTGGGCATTTTTATTCGTATGAATCGATTCAAGCATGGATGAATTGATTCATACACCTGATTTTCCATGTTTTGCATACTTTTTCACCCTTCTTGAGATCTTTTTGAATATTTCTTGGTTCCTTTGATCCTTAGGCACTTTGATCCTCATTTTGGATTGGCATTCTTGAGTTTCTTTGATCTATTTTCTTTTGGCACAAATTAACAATCAAATATTACATAAAGATCAAATGATAAAAATGTGTTAAAATGCAATATGTTACACACTAAGTGATGGCAAATTATACACATTTAAAATGGAGAATTAGAGATAAATCATGCATCATCAAATACTCCCACACTTATTCTTTTGCACTCCCGGGCAAAATCAAAATAAAAACAAGTATCACAATTTATTTGAAAACATTAAGTTGAAAACAACACACACAGAACTGGCATGCTTGTCATGAAATCTTAGAAATATACAAAGAAACAAGAGTTTTCAACATGAAAGATACAGAGCATCAAGATATATATAAAAATCATTCAAACACTTAGGCATGTGAAAATTAAATTAAACTGAAAAGAAGATCATAAGTGATAGAACCTCACAAGACATACTCTCAACTCTCAAGTGTTTAAGGTTTGTGTATACACTCAAAACAATTCCTGAAAAACAAACAGTCTAAAAATTTGGCAAGTTTCTTAATTCTACAATCAACACAAATGAATGTATAGATCAACAGGGCTTTCACAGGGTTGCAATGTGGCCAAGGTTAAAATGGATGAAATATATATATTTATATATATATACCAAAAAGAATAATGAAGCAATTAATTTTACTGGCAAACAGTGAGGGTAAAACATTTATTGTATGGTATTTGGTAATTTTTTTCTTTTTTTTATATGAGATTGCATAACACTTGGAACAAGAGTTGCAATTCCTTTTTGCACACCCCCACACTTATTTGAATGCCTGTTTTGACTTGATTCCAAAGCTTCAATATATTTCTTACGGTAGGTATATTTTTGGTTTTTCATCCATGGCTTATTTGAGCTGCAACAAGGAAACAGTTAAATAGGCTCAAAATGGCTAGCAAGAGATAATTTATTCATGGTAGGCTTATCTGGCTTAGTGGCTCAACTGAACAAAATGCCTGTATCAAAATACATTCATATGAGTTTCAAGTATCATCAAGAAACAAGACAAAAATTAAGATGTAAGCCTTTAGGAATTAATCACACATAAAAGGATTAAGATGGTTTAAAGTGATCCATCAAATTTTAAGGCTCAAAAATCTCACAAGGTATAATTCCATCATATATGATCATTTCTCAATTATCATGTCATTCTCAACATACCAAAAATGTTTGAGTTCAAATTATAACATATCATTAATCTCATATCAGTCATGAAAGAATTTACTTGTTACTCATGCATATCTTAAAATTCCAATAAAACATGCCTTTTTAAAACAAAAACACACACAAAATCTTTTATTTAAAATTTTTTTTTATTTTTTTTTATTTTTTTTTATTTTTTTTTTATCACACAAAATTTAATCACACAACACAAAATAACACATAAATGATCCCACCCCCACACTTAAATCATACATTGTCCTCAATGTAAGACAGAGCATACAAAATAGACAATATAATGAAAAAGTAAAGAGATGGGTAAGAAAAACTCCCTCAAGGGGGATCAAGAAGTGGTTCCCCCAAAGCATGTTCCTCCATTGTAACATCCACAAGTGAAGGATTTTCATGAAATGGCTTCAAACGTTGTCCATTAACCTTGAAGCTTTTGTTGGAGTTTTCACTTTTTATTTCCACAGCTCCATGGGGAAATACATTTGTAACAATGAAAGGTCCTTCCCATTTGGAGCGTAATTTTCCGGCCATCAGTTTCAACCGGGAATTAAACAGTAGCACTTTCTGTCCAGCAGTAAAATCCTTTCTAGCTATTGAGCTATCATGGAATTTCTTTGTTTTCTCTTTATAGAACCTCGAGTTCTCATAAGCTGCCAAATGGATCTCATCAAGCTCATTTAGTTGTAATTTTCTTTCCTCACCTGCTTGATCAAGTGCTAAGTTACAAGCCTTTACAGCCCAATAAGCACGATGCTCAATCTCCACTGGAAGATGACATGCTTTACCAAAAACAATTCTATAGGGAGACATTCCTATAGGTGCCTTAAAAGCTGTTCTATGTGCCCAAAGAGCATCATCCAATTTCCTGCTCCAATCCTTTTTGTTAGGCTGTACTATCTTCTCCAGGATCCTTTTGATTTCTCTGTTAGAGACTTCCGCTTGTCCATTGGTTTGGGGGTGATATGGAGTAGAGACTCTATGAACAACCCCATACTTCCTGAGCATAGCTTGCATGGTCCTGTTGCAGAAATGGGTTCCTTGATCACTAATGATTGCTCTTGGGATGCCAAACCTGCAAAGAATTTGAGATCTAACAAAATCCACAACAACTCGAGCATCATTAGTTCTGGTGGCTTTAGCTTCCACCCATTTAGAAACATAATCAACAGCCAATAAAATGTAAGTAAACCCAAAGGATGGAGGAAATGGACCCATAAAATCAATGCCCCAAACATCAAATACTTCACAAAACAACATTGGTTGCTGAGGCATCTGTTGTCTCCATGTGGTAGCATTACTAGCTCTTTGGCATTTCTCACAGGTGTTACAAACTCTCCATGCATCCTTAAAAATTGTGGGCCAATACAAACCTGAATCCAACACTTTTCTTGCTGTTCTTTGTGGACCAAAATGTCCACCAACTGGTGAAGCATGGCAGAATCGAAGAACTGATTCTATTTCATGATCGGGAATGCATCTTCGAATCACCTGATCATTACACAATTTCCACAAATACGGGTCATCCCAAATATAATACTTTGCATCACTTTTTAATTTTGAAATTTGGTTTCTGGATACACATGGTGGAAAAACAGAAGCAACAAGATAATTTACAATGTTAGCAAACCAAGGTGAATCAAAAGAGTTAGAAATACTCATGAGGTGTTCATCGGGAAAATGGTCCCGAATAGGTGCCGAATCAGGAGCATTCTCAATTCTGCTTAAATGGTCTGCTACAAGGTTTTGTGTTCCACTTCTGTCACGAATTTCCAAGTCAAACTCTTGGAGCAAAAGCATCCAACGAATTAATCTTGGCTTGGACTCACCTTTCTTCAACAAGTACTTCAGAGCTGCATGGTCAGTAAAGACAACTACTCGAGAACCGAGTAGGTAAGATCTGAACTTATCTAATGCAAAAACAATGGCCAAGAGCTCTTTTTCAGTGGTAGTGTAATTTACCTGAGCAGCATCTAAAGTTTTAGATGCATAGTAGATGACCCTAGGCTGCTTGTCAATCTTTTGACCAAGGACGGCTCCCAATGCATAATTAGAGGCATCACACATTAACTCAAATGGAGCTGTCCAAACAGGTGCTTGGATTATTGGGGTTGTTGTCAATGCTTGCTTGAGGCAATTAAAAGCCTCCTTACACTTTTCATCAAATTCAAATGCCACATCCTTTTGAAGCAGACTGGATAATGGCCTAGCCTTCTTGCTGAAATCTTTTATGAATCTTCTGTAGAATCCTGCATGGCCAAGAAAAGAACGAACCTCTCGAACACAAGAGGGGTAAGGCAAATGTGATATAACTTCTACCTTAGCAGGATCTACCTCAATTCCTTTTTCAGAGATTACATGCCCTAAAACTATTCCTTGTTTTACCATAAAATGACATTTTTCATAGTTCAAGACAAGGTTAGTTTCAATACATCTGTTTAAAACTTTATCAAGACTATCAAGGCATGCATTAAATGAAGATCCATAGACAGTAAAATCATCCATAAACACCTCTATGCAATTTTTAATGAAGTCATGAAAAATACTTATCATGCATCTTTGAAAAGTTCCGGGAGCATTGCATAGGCCAAATGGCATTCTCCTATAAGCAAATGTGCCAAAGGGACAGGTGAATGTGGTCTTATCTTGATCCTCAGGTGCAATGTGAATCTGAAAATATCCAGAGAATCCATCAAGAAAACAGTAGTGAGACTTACCTGCGAGACGCTCAAGCATTTGGTCAATGAAGGGTAAAGGGAAATGGTCCTTCTTTGTTGCTTGGTTAAGTCTCCTGTAGTCAATACAGACTCTCCAACTATTCTACACTCTAGTTGGGATCAATTCATCCTTTTCATTTTTCACAACTGTGATCCCTATTTTCTTAGGAACCACTTGAATTGGACTCACCCATTGGCTATCAGAGATAGGATAAATGATTCCTGCTTGTAGAAGCTTGGTGATCTCCTTCTTAACCACATCAAGGATTACAGGGTTGAGTCTCCTCTGGGGTTGTCTTACTGCTTTAGTATTTTCCTCCAGAAATATTCTATGCATGCACATGGATGGACTAATTCCAGGAATGTCTGCCAATGTCCATCCTATAGCCTTCTTATGTCTTTTCAATACCTGTAACAATTTTTCTTCTTGATTTTCATCAAGAGAAGTGGAAATTATCACCGGGAGCTGTTCATTATCCCCTAAGTATACATACTTTAGGTTCTCAGGTAGGGGTTTCAATTCTAACTTTGGTGCCTGCAAAACAGATGGAACTAACAAAGTAGATTTTGATTCTGCTGTTTGCACCTCAAAAATTTTGTTAGAATTTTCTTGAAATCCTGCATACAGCTCCTTATGGTTAACAGGTATATCTAAAGACTCTGAATCATAATTTATGTATCTATCAATTTCAGCACAAATATCACAACTTCCAGAATCATTGCATGCAAAACATTTGTTTGAATCATCCATGTATTCCAAATCAACATTAGAAAAATGTTCAAAAACTAGTTCATCAATAATGTCAATTTGGAAAACAGAATGATTTTCAGATGGATATTTCATGGCATCAAGAATATTAAATTGAACTCTCGTGTCACCAAATTCCATAGAGAGAGTTCCAGAATGAACATCTATTTTGGTTCGAGCTGTTTTCAAAAATGGTCTTCCCAAAATGATAGGAACAGGAATTTGAGGCATACCTTCTTCCATATCAAGTACGAAAAAGTCAGCAGGGAAAACAAGCTGTTCTACCTGAACCAAAACATCCTCTATAACTCCAGCAGGATAGGCAGTGCTACTATTGGCTAGCTGAATTACTACACCAGTAGGTTGTAAATTTCCAAGAGACAAAGATTTAAAAACAGACATAGGCATAACATTTATTGAAGCTCCTAAATCTAACATGCAATTTTCAAATTTATTATTGCCTATGATACAGGGTATAGAAAACGTACCTGGGTCCTTGCATTTCTCAGGGATATTTTCCTTACCAAGCAGTGCAGATAC
The DNA here is from genome assembly GCA_037962975.1 of Clitoria ternatea. Classification (NCBI taxonomy): domain Eukaryota; kingdom Viridiplantae; phylum Streptophyta; class Magnoliopsida; order Fabales; family Fabaceae; genus Clitoria; species Clitoria ternatea. The sequence continues at coordinate 83,112,571 of CM075672.1, forward strand.
ATTTCTTCCCATGCTTATCCTTTCATTGCCCTTGAGTCTCCTTTTGTGAGTACACAACTCCTTCAGAAATTTGGCATACTTGGGAATTTGCTTGATTGCATCAAGAAGAGGTATATTCACTTCCACTTTCCTGAAAGTATCCAAAATTTCTTTGTCCACTTCTTCCATCTTCTTGCTTGGAATTGCTTTTGGTGGGAAAGGAAGAGGGATATGAGGTGGAACTTGGGATGGTTGCATCTCAGATTTGCTTGTGCTTGAAGAGGGCACATCATTATCAACTGTTGTGGGCACATCTGTTTGTTTCTCAGGTTCCTTAGGTATGGGTATTTCAAGGTTCTTACCTGATCTTAACTGAATTGCACTCACATTTCTTGGATTTGCAGCTGGTTGAGATGGTAATTTGTCAGAGTTTTGAGATTGCAACTGGCTTAATGATGAAGCCAATTGCCCAATTTGGTTGCTTAAACTCTGGATGGTAGCATCATTCCTCTGTTGATACTCCAAGTTTTGTGCAGCCATTTGTTTCACCAGATCCTCCAAAGAAGGGCCACTTGTGGGTGGTTGAGGTGTAGGTCTTTGGAAGGTTGGTGCATTGTTTTGAAATGGAGGTTGGGGATTTTGTTGTTGGTTTCCCCATCTCAAGTTTGGATGGTTCCTCCAACCTGGATTGTATCTATTGGTGGAAAGGTCATGGTTTTGTTGTGGTGGAGGTCTATCATGGTAGATGTTAGCTGCATAAGCTTGAGGACTATTATTATCCTTTTCTTGTAGAGAAGGACAACAATCAGTGGGGTGCTCTTGTGAAGAGCAGATTCCACACACTTTAGCAGTCATGGATTTTTGATTTACTGCCAATTGTGTGACTAAAGTGGTGAGAGCATCAAGTTTGCTCTCCAATTTAATTCCAGATGAACTAGAATTGGAATCAAACATAGGTTTGAAAGAATCATTTCTCACACCAAATTGTTGAGAGTTGGATGCCATTTTCTCAATCAGATTTCTTGCTTCAGCAGCAGTCATGTCTCCTAAAGCTCCTCCACTTGCCGCATCAATCATGTTGCGATCAACGTGGTGTAAACCTTCATAGAAGTACTGAAGAAGAAGTTGTTCAGAAATTTGGTGGTGAGGGCAACTTGCACAGAGTTTTTTAAATCTCTCCCAATATTCATAAAGACTTTCTCCAGAGAGTTGCCTAATGCCAGATATGTCTTTACGGATTGCAGTTGTTCTAGAGGCAGGAAAGAATTTTTCCAAGAACATTTTCTTTAAGTCATTCCAACTTGTGATTGATCTTGGAGCAAGGTAATACAACCAATCCTTAGCAACACCCTCTAAAGAATGAGGAAACGCTTTAAGATAGACATGGTCTTCTTGAACGTTTTGGGGTTTCATTGTGGAACACACAATGTGGAATTCTTTGAGGTGTTTGTGCGGATCTTCACCCGCAAGACCATGAAACTTAGGCAACAGGTGTATAAGTCCGGTCTTAAGAATAAAAGGGACATCCTCATCAGGATATTGAATACACAAACTTTCGTAAGTGAATTCAGGAGCAGCTAGTTCTCTAAGAGTTCTCTCACGAGGTTCAGCCATATCAGAAAAACTAGCAGTACTTCTTTCAACAGATTCAGAAAAAATACTATCACTATCAATATCAACAAAATTATTATTAAATCTAGCTTCTCTAACTAACCTATGAAAAGTTCTTTCAATTTCAGGATCAAATGAATATAAATGCTCAAAAGTTCTTCTAGTCATACATAGCATACAACAAGATATTTGATCATGATGAGCAATAAATCATAAGAATCCTAAATCATGCAAAAGAAATAAAACAAAGAAACAAACAAACAAAAAGAGAAATTTTTTTTTTAAAATTTTTTTTTTTCAAATAAAAAAAATTAATTTAAAACAAGAATTTTTCCTAAAGATCGTTGATCCCCGGCAACGGCGCCAAAATTTGACGTGCGTATTTTTGCAGTCGTTATTCCGTCAAATTAGTACATTAAAATTAATTAACGTAGTACTAGGGTGTCAACCTAGGTCGTTCTCTCAAGGATCAACACAAAAATTTAGGAAAAATCAAGTTTTAAACTAATTTTTTTAACAATTAAAAATAAAAACTAAACAACTAAAAAAATTTTACAAACATAAGTTCACTAACATACAAATTGGGGGGTTTTGATTGCTTTTTGTTGTCACAATTAAAACAAAGTAAATAAAGGATTTAAAACAATAAATAACAAGCGATTGATTTTCTTGGAGTATTGTAAATAAATTTATCCTTGGTTCACTAAAGATAACTTGTATACTTATTAATGTTAATTTCTTAGCTCAATTTGAATTGATCAACTAAGCGTCTTTTTCAATTCACAATTCCTTTACTTTCATTTAAAAATGAATATTTTAATCAAGCATCCTAATTAAGCAAAAGGAGTCAAGATCTTAAAATCTAGGAATTATTGAGCATACATAAGAACATCGCCTATATACATAATCTATTCTCAAATTATGGAATTAAGCAAACCATAATTATTAAAAGTGATTATGAAAATATTCATTAAGCATGCATATTTCCTTAATCCATTCTAATTTGAAATCTTATTTTACTCCATTTGAATAATTAAACCGATTAAGCATACAAATTCAATTAAACAAAATGGAATTAAATAAGTAGAGAATGATTATGAAGAAATAACAATAATAAAAGCATACTATATTAAAATTAATGACCTCAAAATTACATTACAACATTCTCCAAGAAAATCAATCTAAGGGTTTTAGCCTTCCATAATTACAACTACAAACAAAGAAACTAACCCGGAAATGAAGAAATTGCTGGAGAAACTCCAACAGAGAAGAGAAACAGAACGTATGAATGAGGGAGGAATTGAAGAATGAATGGTGTGTTACAAGCCTTCCTCTTGTGCCTATTTATAGGAACTCAAAAGCAAAATTATGCCATAAAAAAAATTTCAATGGAAAGAGCACTCTTCAATAATCAAATCCATGGTGCTCCATTATCATCTTCAGTGCATTTCCCACCATCTCAGTGCTTTGCCCACCTTCCAGAAGCTTGAAAACGTGTTTCTGGGCCAATTATTTACTCATGAATCGATTCATTGGTGGGAGGAATCGATTCATGCATGCAAAATGCAATCCTGGGCCAAAAATAACCGTATGAATCGATTCATTTAGGGAAAGAATCGATTCATTGCCTTTAAAACTCCTCCTGAATCGATTCAAAGCCAATTTTTGCAAGATTCAGACGTATGAATCGATTCAAACCAGAATGAATCGATTCATAGCTCAAATATTTCAATTCTTGGGCATTTTTATTCGTATGAATCGATTCAAGCATGGATGAATTGATTCATACACCTGATTTTCCATGTTTTGCATACTTTTTCACCCTTCTTGAGATCTTTTTGAATATTTCTTGGTTCCTTTGATCCTTAGGCACTTTGATCCTCATTTTGGATTGGCATTCTTGAGTTTCTTTGATCTATTTTCTTTTGGCACAAATTAACAATCAAATATTACATAAAGATCAAATGATAAAAATGTGTTAAAATGCAATATGTTACACACTAAGTGATGGCAAATTATACACATTTAAAATGGAGAATTAGAGATAAATCATGCATCATCAAAGACCTTTAGACTTTGACATATTTTCTATCTAAACTGTAGAGTTTCTGGTTTATTAACAAGCTTATGGTAATATTTTTTGACTATGATGATTTGAGAGATACACAAACCTTGAAATACTTGAGTGAAAATTGTGAGAAGAGTATCTCAAGTCTTGACATTGAAAATTGATTCACATAAGTAAATTAAAATTGACATTTGAATAAATCTTTTTCTCTGTTTTGGATACCTTAGTTTATTAAGCTTAGTGTTTTCTGTATTTTATCTTGTGAATATGGTGATTGCTTGAGGACAAGCAATGTTTTGGTTTGGGGTATTTTGATAAGTGCTTTATAACACAATAAATTAGATCCAGTTTGCTTAGGATTTTTATCATTATCCACTGTATTTCCTTTATTTATTGTGATTTTTGCTTTCTTTCCACTCTATTCTACTTGGGTATGTTATTTTGCAGAAATTAAGGCAATAAAGGGTCAAAAACAAGAGAAAACGACCATAAAATGATAAAGAAAAAAGAAGAACAAGCCCAAAGTGGAAAGAACTCTCTTTTTATGCTGAATTCTGACTCAGAATGCTGAATTCTGACTCAGAATGCTGAATTCTGACTCCATATGCTGAATTCTGACTTATAGTACTGAAATCCGACTCAAAATGACCAAATCTGAGTAGAAGGACTCAAAAATGATCAAATCCGAGTGGAATAACTCAGAATGGAGCATTGCCGAGTGCAATACTTCACTGTTAGAGGTGATTTCGAGTGGAAAGTTCCCTGTCAAAGCAATTCCGAGTGATATAAATGGCTAACCCGATTGGAGGTTCAATGTTGAAAAAGAATGTCTCGATTAGAGGAGAATCTGAGTGGAAGATCCCCTACTGCGACCAATCCGAGTGAAAAAAGGGACTGACCTTGAATAGATGCTGCCCAAAGCTATTTTCCGAGTGAAAGGATTGCTGATTGAAGTGAATCCGAGTGGGAGTTTTCTGATTACAAATAAACCGAGTGAAGAAATGCTGATTGAAACAAGTCTGAACTATTTTTCTGTGCCAAACTGCCTCCGATTGGAAAACTCCCGAGTGGTCAAAACTGTTGTCCAAGCAGAAGAAGTCACTGAAAAAGCAACTGTTGAATAAGGGGGTTTCCGAGTGGTTTCATTCGGAGAAGATGGCATTCTCAAGAGGAACAAGGCATTTCCGAGTAGTGTCTTATTAAGCAAGGAAAAATCCGACCGGAAATGAATCACACTCGGGCAGACTCAAGTTTCACACTAAGCCCGAGTGAGATGATTCCAAGGAAAGCACATCCGAGTGAGTTGGGGCAGAAAGGTGCATTTCCGAGAAAAGCAAGGCTCGAACATGAAAGAAATTCAATCAGCCAGATTCCAGTCTTTCAAGTCCAAATTTCTGAGTGAAAGGTATATCCGAGTAAGTTGATTGATGACTGAAGTCAATTCTGAGTGGGAATCAACTCGGACTTCCGAGTGAAGGTGTGATTTTAACATTTGAATGAGTAAAGGAAGGTGTCTGAGTGAATTCCTGAGAAATCTGAGCAAGGTCTCTACGAGTGGTTCAATTCCAGAGACATAGCCGAGTGAAACAGTGAAAGAAGACTTCCCAATCCTGAGTGAGCCACTTTCCAGTCGGTTTCGAGCCACCTTTTAATCAGTTCTGAGTGAATCACTTTTCACTCAGTTCTGATTCACTCTTCAATCGGTTCTGAAGAAATAAAGCAATCGGAGTTGCTTTGCTCGTCTCCTCACAGCAACTAAACACTGTCCGACTTCACAGCAACTCAACACCGACCGGTTTCTTCCAAACACCGACCCTCAACTCAATACCGATCGGTTTTCTTCCAAACACCGACCCCTCAACTCGACACCGAGCAAAGATTTCACTCGGTCTTCTGTACAAAATGCACCTTTTCCAGTCGGTTTTGTTCACAAAAGGCACCTTTTTCACTCGGATTATTTCCCACTCGGACTGAGGCACCAAATCCGAGTCAAAAATGTAAAAAACGACCCATATTTCCACCGAATGCACTTGCTGACTTGGATTTCCACTATCCAAGTGGATGTTTGACTTATAGGGGGCGGCTGACAGCATCCAGGCTGTCTCCAAGCTGTGATGGTGGGGCGGCTGAGAAGAAGACAATTGCACCAACTGGCAACGCGTTTTCCAAGCTGACTTCTTCCCTTCCTTTGCCTATAAAAGGGAACACGGACAGCACCACCAAAGCATCAATTAGCATAAGCTTTAATTCCTTTTCTTTTCTCTCTTTTCTTTTTCGTTTTCTCTTTTCTTCTTCCGTCCTTCTCTGTTCTTTCTTTTTTTTTCTTTATTTCTTTCTTCGTTCTTTTTCTTTCTTTTTCGTTTCTCTTTTTATTTTCTTTTTCTTTATTTTATTTTAAGAGTTGTGAGGGCTGTAAAAGTGAGTATTTAAATTTGTAATTGGTGGAGAAATATTGCATCAAGGAAATACAGTGGTAAATTATTCTAAGCTTTTAGAGAAACCCGTAAGTCTTTATTTTTTTTTACCATGTCTTGTATGTTTTATTTTCCCATTATTTATATGAATTTGAATTATTTCATGAGTAGCTAAATTAATTATCTTGGGATAAAAGGGGTATGATAATATTTTATTGTTAATATTATTTTGACTTGGAATTAAATAAATTTCTGTTTTCCATTTAGTTTAAAAAAATGCTCAATGCTTTTAGTGATTCCTAACAAGAACCTAAATGATAAAACTGTATACTTGGGGGTATATTAGTAAGTTTAGGTAATAAAGAGAATCGAGAGATTTATTTTTACCGGAAAGCTTTGAACTAAACCTAAGATTTTTGAGATGCTTTTTGTGACCTCGGTAAAACCGTGAAAGTAATCAAAATTCTTTTGAGGAAATAAAAGGGATTTTCATAAAACGATAATGGGCCTTTCTGAGGATTAAGCAACGCTTTCCATAGGTCAGGTACATTAATAGGATTCCGAGAGGAACATATTAATTAGCTTTTGGAAGATTTACCTTGGAAAACTTAATTCGATTCCTATTTATGAAAAGTTAAAATTCATTAACATAAAATAGAGTCTTGATCCCCCGAAATCCCAAGATACTCTCAACTCTGATTTTTTAGTGTCAAGTAAATTTTTATTTTTATATTTATTCATATTCTGAGCAACTTAATTTTGTGCTTTATTTTACAAAAACCTTAAAAATCAATTGTGTGGATAATTAAATTTCAATATGCTGGTACTTTGAACACAGTCCCTGTGGAGAACGATAATCTTTTATATTACGCGACATAACCCGTACGCTTGCGGGCCCTGTTATATATTTCTTAATCCTTTCTACTATTTGATTGCTATGTTATTGTTTAAAAATCACAAAAATACAAACATAACTCAAAAAACCTAAAAACAAATGCATTGCTTATTGTGCAAGGTTCAACAAGTGTTTTCCCTTAGTTATGGTACTTAACATAATCTATGTCGGAACGATACAAAATTACTACTTTTAAACAATTGGTGCGCATACCAAAAGTATTCATATCATGAATTTGCATCAATAGGAAAGGACAAAAGTATAACTTAGGGCACCTACTGAGCCTACTAAGCTCCTAAGTATAATATCATTACTATTCTCTCTTTTCAGCATCATTTTCTTCTTCTTTTGTCGTTGTAGTGTCCCAAGGTGGGGCTTCTATTTTGGTAGTTGTACACCACGCTTCCATCATGCCACTCAAATGCCATCTTCATAAAATGGCCTTGCTCTAGAGAAGACTAAGGCATTTCCTTGTTTGAAAAAAGGTTCGACATCTAAACATACATCATAAACACAAACAATACAAATAAAAGAATGAGTTTATCACTTCTGTCTTGAGGGATATAATGTAGTCAAAGGTGTACAAGCATAGATTACAAATTATTCAACAATCACATTCTAACAAATCATCATAATAATATTCCACATATCATTACAATTTGTATACCAAGTTAATCAAGTGAGTATACATGTATGAGTTAGTCTATAACTGAACATGTTTCATGATGTTTAGGCATGTAGGCTTGATATCCATCACATTCATGTAGAAGTGACCAAAGATCATTGATCCTAACTAGGGCACATACATAAAGACTTATAATCCATTCAATCATAGCCACATCAGAAATTTCTCAACGACCAACTAGGATTGGTTCTCCACGACCAGGGTAACGATTGCTTAAGTCAAAACAGACCAAGGTGCCCTTGGTTCTGCTTGGCATTGAAAAATAGTTTTGATTTCTATTTAAAGGAACTGCCTCGATTATGCTCCCATAACTTGACCAAGAGGTCAAACACCGTCATTCCTCAACAAACCCCAACTACAGGATTCCTTCATCACAAACCACCATATGATATGATGCATGCAAGATGCACGTTATTCGTCAACGCCTCTCAATTACCAGGCCATGTCTAAAACATGCTCTCTTGTCCTTGGTGCACATGTTCACATCACATACGCCCATTCCCACTCTCTAGCGAAGGGTCCATAATTCAACACCACCACTGCCTCTATAGCCAAGTCACATATTTTGCAACACATTAATGAATATTTCAATATGTAACTCCCTTCTCACAAGTATCTCAAAGTCTTGTGATCAAAGTCTATTCTTTATTGATCACACATATAAAACTAATTCTTTTCTCTCTCTTTTTGTCTATAGGTTCACCTTACTTATTTTAAGTCTTATACTAATCTTAGAACATTACTACATACTGCCCAAGAGTAATAAGAAAAATTATTAAATTCTACTTAGGAGAAAATTTGTCATTTTACCCCTATTTGCCTGTTTAAGCCTAAAATTTATTCCTTTGTCTAATTCTTCTCTTTTACGCCATCTAAGTTAAATACTAGACCCACTAAAGTTATTAATCAAGTTTTGGAAAGTGGTCTATAATTTTGTTCCAAAAATCCCATTTATTACCAATTTGGTCCCTAAGAGCGGTTTTAGTGAAGCTTAGCCATTTAGTCAGTTTTTCCAACTAATCTTCCTTCGATTTTAATCCTAAAAGTTATCATACAAATAAAAGAGGTCATAGTCAACAATTACCATAAATCATAAATATTTTATAAATTGCAAATTAGTCCTTATTCACATATTTTACAAAATTCATGTTTTTAGTCCCTCAATTCACCAATGTTGCAACTAAGGATAAGGTCTCCATAATTCCAACGCTTACTTACCCCCTTGGATGTGGCCTCCACACTACAACCATCACTTTCACAAATCAAATTTCATGATCACAAAATAACACAATCCGTGGGTGGTACAATATCAAGTCAAAACATGACTTTTTCAGTATTTCGGCATGGTAATGACATATCACTCACACATCATGCAAGAACTCACATAGGACGATGACAAAGAGAATGGACATATAGTGTTTATCACTAAACCCTAAACCCTAAACAAATTATTCCATGTTCAAGAGAATAAATATTAGATATTTACTCAAGTAAAGTGTTAAGCAATACAAATTGGCCCACACAAGGATGACGAAGACCATACCTTAATTAAGTCCAATTATATATTGTGACCAAGGGAATGGACATATAGTGTTTGTTGTAACATCCAAATTTCAAAAATAGAGGATTAATTTAAGGAAATAAGTATTGACTAATTGAATGTGAATTATTTAATGTCCCAAAATATTGAAAATAAATTAATTAAGATTTTCGGAGACTGTTAGTGATTTATTGGGACCGGATAAGCAGAAAACTGACCCGGATAAATATGAGTGTCAAACCAAGTATCTCTGATTGAGATGTCGTTGGTCAGGGCTATAGAGAATATTACTGGGAATCCGAATATGTATTCGGATTAATTTTTAGATAAGGTATTGAGCCCAAACAGAGAGCCTGTTTTTTCAAAAATGGAAGAATTTAATGAAAGATTGAAAATTTAAAAACAAAGCCTCACCTTTTCACTCTCATTTCTCGTGACCCTCTCTCCTTCTCCCTTATGCTAACATACTTCTTCTTCCTTCTCTCAATTCCCACTCATCTCTTTCACCCTCGTCTCCCTTATACACCTAAGGAAAGCTTGGTGCTTCTTCTTCTCTCTTATTTCATCCACTATTGGAGCAAGGAGGAGCATTGGGTGTTTGAAGTCTTTCCTTTCCTCTCTTCCATTTTCGTGTTCACTATCCTCTCCCTTGGCTTCTATTTTTGCTTCTTGAATGAGGTAAGCTCTTCCTTATTTTAATGGTGGTTGAACCCTAGAATATGAATTGCTAAGGCTTGGGAGAGTATTAAATACATGTGGGTAGTGAAAGGAACCATTAAATGCAAAACCCTAAGGTGGGGTAAAATAAATATAAACATTCATGAGCAATAAATGAGGTGCACGAAAATGGGGTTGAAGAATGAGGAATATTGAAGTGCATTTATGAAGTGGTTGAGCTTTAATGAAACCCTAACTTATAAAATTAGGGGAAATGGGTAATATGAGTGGGAAAGGCATTAATTAATGATGGGAATGTTATTAATGTTGAAGTATAACCATAAATGATGATTGGAGATGGTGGTTAGAAACCATAAGTGAAAACCCACTTAGAATGAGTTGAATGTAGGGTTGGTATATGTGGTAACCTAACTAATTAGGTTGTTGCCTTGATAATAATGAATGATGATCGAAGGGAAGGAATTCCCGAAGCCTAATTAGACAAATGAATAAAACCTATAAATTGTTTCTACATGATGAGAATCATGTTTACATATATATATATATATATATATGTATGTATATTGAAATGGTGTTTGAATGAATGATTAATGTGGTCCTATAATTGATTGGTGTAGGACTTGATAACACTTGTGAGGCGGGAACATCAAACCCGGAAGTCTACTTCTCTTGAGGTGGGAGAGGGGTGTATTTTCTAAATGCATGAAATCTTATATGTTGATAATATATGTATTGGTGCCATGTTATGTGTTACTCCTTGAATGGATGTAGTGCCATAGGTGTGTGATATGAAATAGAGAATTGAAGCTGCGAAGGTTGATTTTGAAATGGTGTATATATATATAAATATATATGTATTGGATGATATGAAATGAATATTGTGATTGAGTATGAGTGGTACCCTAGATGAGAGGGTGACATAATCCATATGAGGATTGAGGCATGCATGAGCATTGTTGCGTATATAGCATGGCATGTATATTATGATGATGTTGATAAGTGGTTGCGATCACTTGATGTTTGAAATATAAAGGGCTTGCGAGTTCCTGTGAAATTGAGCCGGTGGTTACGATCACCTGGTATTGAGAATGAATCCCGTGGTTGCGATCACGAGGCGGGAGTACCCCTAGTGAGGCAGGAAACCATTATGAATTGTTGAACGTGGTTGCGATCACGAGAAAGCACCTTGCGAGGCTGCTAGGGGGAGTACCCCTTGGGAGGCGGGAAACCAATGTGAATGAATGAATGAATATGGTGGTTGCAATCACCTGATGAAAAGAAATCAGATCCGTGCATGTGCATCTTAACACACTAGCATGTGCATTAGCCATAGGAGCATGGCATAATGTGATATCCCGTCGAGGAAGATATGTGAGGAGTATGTGGGACTCTCTTTGACCACTAATTGTAATTGTGCTAATGGTTGGTGTGGTTATGTGAATCTTAATGAATATGTATGTTAAATGAATTGGATGTATGATGGATTCTTATGTCATTTGAACTTCTTTCGAGGAGGAGACATTCAATCTTGCATTCATATGTATGTTATCACAAATTATTGAATTTTCATCATTGAGGAAATATACTCACTCTCCATGTGGTCTACCTTTTTAGTGCTTGTGTTGTAGGGTTGCCCATGGAGCTTTGGTGTGGAGAAATGGTGTGAAGGAAGTCTATTTGGGGTAAAGAATGCCTTGGCCGACATTTATTTTGAGTTTGTGGCTTCTATGTGGGTTTTTGCAATGTATATGGTTATAATGAATGTTTTGTATAACTAGGGATTGATGTAGACACTTGCATGGATGATGAATAGATACTGATGAATTTGGAGGTCATGTAGGAAAATAAGACCCTAGTATTTATGGCTCATTTTCATTAGTGACTTTAACCTTGGTTGGAAAATGAAAATGAAGTATGATGTAGTTATAATTTATGAATGAATGATGGTTTACATGAAAAGCTGCATTTTATAGATATACATGGTAGTAAGCGAAATTAGAATGTGATTAATGAGTTGGGATGCAAATTTATGGGTAATGTTATTTGGAACAAGTTTCAAATGCATAACATGATGAATAGGATATGATGAATTTAACCAATTTGGCTTGAATTGAGTTTTGACTTGTTGAGTTGTGAAATTCTCACATTTTCTGTAGGAAATCTGATAATCTCGCTCGAGCAAGGTGGGTTCTCGCTCAAGCGAGAATCCCTCTGTGTTGGTATATGGCCACTGGCCAAATCTCGCTTAGGCGAGAGTGGGTCTTGCTCAGGCGAGATTACCCATGTATCAGGTGTTAGCCTTTGGAGGAAAGTCGCTCAGGCGAGTAGGGTCTCGCCCGAGCGAGAGTGAGGTATTTTGCCACTGGACCATTTTCGCTTGAGCGAAAGGCCTTTGGATGTGGCACTCGCTCAAGCGAGCGAACGTATGCTAGATTCTGGACGAATTTCGCTTATGCTCGCTTGCCTCGCCCAAGCATTCCATTCGGACTCGCTCAAGCGAGTGTGGCTCTCGCTTGAGCGAGGGGCGCCCTGATCCTTCAAACTGCACTGTTTTAATTATTTTCCCTTTTCTTTACCTTAATCTTCGTCTCGCACCATCTTATAAACACCTTGGGCATAATTTGAATTCATTAATCTTCATGATGGTTGACCTCATTGGACCCAATCATATAACATTAATTTACGTGACTCTTTCCGCTGTTTTCAATTGAAAATTCCTCATTTATCGATTTCTTAACATACCTTCTCATATCTCCATATATGAGATAGGTCTTTCATAGATCCAGGGTATTGAACTACAGCTTCAACACTTTTGTTATCATAAATTAATGCTATTATAAATCGTAAAAAATTTACCCCTATTTTCGGGGTGTCTCATTTGTCACTCATAGGTTATGTCAAATTGATATAATATTTGGATATAATGATGTATTGCTAAATGTCACTCTTTATTTTATATTAATAATAAAGTATTTATTATTAATATAGCCAAATATAATGCCTATAGGGTCACATGCATAAAGTATGACCACCAGAGAATAATATTTGTTTTAGTTAGGCTAATATTAAAGCTATTGGACCTAACTCAATTAAAATAACTAAAGGAACCAATCACTAAAAATGCTTATCAGGCTAGATCCAAGCTTATAAATAGAGCATGAGATATTTATAGGTCACACAATTATGAAACACAAAAGTTTTGTAATTGTTGCAAAAGTCGTTCTTTGAAGAACTAGAATTCAAACGCATGAAAGGTAAGAGTGCTCATATGCACTTCTTCAAGACGAAGTTGTCTCGCTTCAGTTTTTTATTAAGATGTGCATCAATAGATATGATTTTATAATTTTCATACTCTAATTATTTTGCTTTGAAATATGATAATTACAAAACCTAAGGGAATTCTTTATCCCGCTACTTGACCATTAGATATTCCTTAAAAGTAAGCTTGTACCATGTACTCGATTTATACCAAAAGCAAAAATAAATTTTTTTAATATTTTTTAAGGTTTATCCATCTTAACTCATAGAACTAACAGTTTCTTGCACCAAAAAGGGAAATCAAATTAGAGAAAGTTTTTATTCTCACCCACCAAAAATGTTATTTTCACCACTCTTCACTATTTTTAAGTAGGGAAAGTAAAGCACCACCACTAAAACAAATTTTCACCCTCATATAGCCAGCCCACCAGCACGTAATAGTAGTACCATACCACACACTTGTACACACCAATTTGATCCACCCTCACATTCAACCACACAACCGTAACATGATCGTGAGCCCTTTATTTCTTCCTAAATCATAATCATCCCAATATTTTATTGAACCATTATCATCATTGACAATCCTACCCAAACGAAAATAGTGAACATCAACAAAAACCCAAATTGCAAGTTCCAAACCTCATTAGCCCTCTGTTGACGCTCCACTAGTGCACCACCACTTACCACCATGTGTATCCCCTTGACCATTGTTCAATCTTGCAAAACTGTTCTCATCCTCTCATTCACCGCAAGCCACTTGCCCCGAACCCTGCCTTCGCTGATCTCATGGGTCCCAACACTATGTCACCATGCACCATCATCGTTCGATTGTAATAACTGCGTCACACTACTCTTTGTCGTTGACCACCACTTTTTTTCCTCAATTGAAACCATCATCCCTTCCTTAGAGCCATTGTTCTCCATTTTTCGCATCATAGTCACTGAACATTCTGTAGTTTCTACTCTAGTGAGCTCTAAAAGATTGAAGATCATTCTTTATGCCTTAAGTCCTCAATGTCGTGTAGTCTCTTTTGGGGATAGATATAGTGGAGTTGAACAGGAAAGACGGAAGCATAAATAGTCCACATTCTTGTATTCAATCTCACTGAGAATCAAGTATGCATTTAACCATGTGGTTTGATTCTTTTTCCGCTTCAAATTTTAGCATCTCCATGACAGTAATGAGAGGAAATGTAAAGAAATGAAACACAAGAGGTTCAGAGTGAAAAAAACAAGAGTGTGAAAGGTTAAAATTAATTACATAGGGGTTGCTTTAGACTTGTCCAACCCAAAAAAATGGAAAAGTGATGAAAATAAAAGTTTTGGTAGGTGAGAATAAAAATTCTCCAAATTAGATTAGCTTCTGAAGAGTTTAACTCATGGAAAAAACTAAGTTTTTTATTAGTTGAAATATAAACAACAAAAATTTAGGGAATGAGATAGTACTCCATTACATGGTAAAAGGTCCTGGAGGTGAAAGAGTGCTGATAGGCAAAGTTGTTTTATTTTACCTCAAGGAAACAAGTGAATAATGTCAACATGTTAGATAAAAGATATTGTCATGCACCACTTGACTAACCCTTAAGGTTCATGGAAAATAGTATGGCTTTGAAAAGTGGTCCAACTAATTGGACTAGGAATCAACTTAGCATACCAGTCCAGACAAGTGAAAACATCAAATGAATTTAGAACCAATTAAATGTTGGTATCAAAAATCGAAATTTAACCGATCTTTTTTAAAAAAAATGTTTTTGTATTTTTTGTTGTTTACTCAGTACATAAGGCTAAAACCCTAGAGAAGTCCTTTAGAAAAATTAGGGTTTATTACTCAAAAAATGTCACTTAAACTACAACGAGGTTTTGAGGCTTTATTTATACAATAAGTGAAAGAGGGGCCTTAAATTCGGCCCACCCACTAAGGGATAATCATCATCTGCTAAAATAAAGAGGAATCAGAATATTCATCTACAATATTTTCCCGAAGAGTCGGGGGTGGGGGGTCCCGTAGGTCCCCCACCCAACTCAGGGGAACATTTGTTATTTTAAGAAAATCTAGAACTGGCAAAATGGGCTAGCCGGCATGGGCCGGCCCAAACCCACCTAAAAAAACGTATTGCGAGGACTTAAAAATAAAATTTAAAATTAATAGGCAAGAAAAAAAAGTCCAGCCCTAAAAAAGCCCAAAAAAAACAACCCAAGTGTGGGCCGGCCCGTGAGGACCACGGGCGGCCCGAGTATTTTAAAAAAATAAAAATTATAGAGAGTTTTTCTTTTAGTTATGATTTTTCTTCTTTTCTTTTTACTTCTTATCTCACCGTATATGTGAAATATGAACTTTTGTTATAAACTTTAATGATAAATATTTATGAAACATTTTTAAAAAATATTATAAATGTTCCTAGTTGTTCCGCAAAAAAAATGTTACGTAATTTTAATTTTTTTATAGAATTTTAATTTTTTATAAATTTATTTTTTAACTTTTTTTAAAGCGGGTATCCTAAAGTGGCCCGCGACCCGTTGAGGGTCGGGCTAGGGCCTTTAATTTTAACGCCCAAATTTTTATGGACCTTTTTTTGGCTGGTCCTAAGTGGCCCGCAGCCCGATAAAACCCTGCTCGTTTAGGGCCGCCCACACGAATTGCCAACTATAGTTTTACCCTTTTCCATTTAAAAGTTGTTTCTTACTAGCAATTATAATTATTTCTTATAATTATTTTATCTAATATTACCTTTTTATGTTATTTTAAAATTTCATCACTTAATTTGATTTTAATATTATTTATTATTAGAATATCATAAAATATATTATATTATATTATCACTAGTTCAACCATGGTTCGACTTTCTAACATTTTAAACAATGACAAAAGTAGCATGAGTTGTTTTGGTTGGTTTTGAAATACTATGTCAATTAAAGAATAATAAAAATTAGTTCATAAAATCATTAGTATGTAAATTAATATAAGTAAAATATAAATTTCCTCTAAAGTGAAATTTAATTTAAATTCTAAAATAAGCTACAAATTTTAGGCAAAAAGACATATTTGGTCCTTTAACTCCTAGTGAGATTTTAAGTTGGTTTTCTAACTTTAGTTTGATTTATTTTTCAAGATTTAAAAATGTATCACTTTAGTCTTTTATGTGTTAAATTTTATGATTTTATCTTTTTAAATCGGAGTTTCTTTTTTAAAATTTGTGTTTTTTATTTTCTTTTCAAACAAAATGCTCTTTCATTGAATTCTGCAATTTATCATGTAAAAAGACTAATATGGAAACTTCTAAAATTTGAAGAATCAAAGTTAAAGACCAACTTAAAATCTCTATTAACTTGAAAAACATCACTAAGAGTTAGAAGACTAGCTTGTATTTTTGCTTAAATTTAAATGCATTAATACCACAATATATTTTAAAATAAATATCGCATCCACGGACATATTTTTACTTTCTTCCTTTGAAGAAATTTTGAACATTAAAAAAATAACTTTTTTTAAAAGAAAGTCTATATTTTAATATTTGTATGGGATATTTGATATGTGATATCTTTTTAAATTTTTGTTTATATCATGTTTGGTAGAGGTATTAAAATTATCTCTAGTGAATAAAGGATTAATGGAAATGTTTTTTATGAAAAAAATAAAATTTTGTTCCTCCATAGTACCCGAAAATAAAAATTTCCCCCTTAAATTTTCCTTCCATGATATAAAATTACTAAAATTCTCTTATAAGTATATTTAAACACCTCTAATAAGTTTCAATTTGTACAATATCCATTCTAATAAATTGAGCTGTCTCCTTTTCGCTCTCTTCGTTAATGGTCTACCGCTAAGTTCAAACAAATATGTAGGTAATGATTTTATCACAGATAAATTATTTAAAATTTTACATATCATTGTCACTTTGATCACTTTATACCGATTATATTTTTTATGTAAATTTTCATTATGAATGACCGTTGATTGTTGTATGTGTTAAATTTTTGTTACCGACGATCATGATTCATTCCCTATCATTCTACTCGAAACAAATTATTAGATATTCCATAGAGATTTTTCCTTCGTTCCAAAATTAATGGGGAGATTATATTAGGTTGCAATAATAATTTTTTATTTTAAGTGATGGTAGTTTTAAAATTTATTTTATATCTTTCAAATATTTTATTTCAACCAACACAAAAATAAAATTATAAAAAAAATAAAAATTTATTTCAAAAAAACATAAGTGAAATCAATACCATTTGAAAATTTTATTTCTTGTTACCTTTTTTTCCCGGATCTAAAAAGATTATTGTACCGTTTAGATACTTGTTAGCGATATTTTATAGGCCTTCAAAATATTTAGATATATTTTATAAACTTATTAAATATTTACATGTATGCGAGTCATACACATGGCTTAATCAACACTTAAGTATGCAGGTGATACATATGGTTCTATCAAGACTTCTCTTTTTCTTCTTCTATTTTTTTCACACAGCACTTCCATTAATAGAACAATGTAATTATAAATAGATATAAATGTTAAGTTAAAATATAGAGATTTTAGTACTTAAATGTTTTCTGGAATGTTTATCAATTTTACAATATTGTAAGTATATTGGGTTCGACTTTATAATAACATAATAATAGTATTTGTTAAAAATTCAAATGTAGAACAGAAATCATGAACTAGAATGGGGATGATGCATAGTATAGTTTCACTATATTTGGTGTGTTAAAAAATTGACTATTGAATGTCAAATTAAATTTTTTCTAATGATGCATAGTATAGTCTCACAATTGCAAAACATTCATTATACTTGATGCATTGAAGATCATTCAAATGTTAAATTGATTATTGTAAAAGTAAAGTATATATATATATATATATATATATATATATATACATATATATATATATATATATATATATATATATTGATGAATAATCTAAATCTTATGTAATGATAACTTTGTCCATCCTCAAACCTTGTGTATAATATTGATGATTTAATGTTCCATCAGTACCTCAGCTCCTTTTACTATTTTGGAAAGTTAATCAGAATATTCAAATGAAAATAAATTTGATGAGTTTGACATTCACGAATGTGGAAAAGGAAAGAAAAAATTTGTTAGGATTATACGTTCAATATTCTAAATAAAGAAAATACTAAAATGCTGTTATCATTCTGATTCAAGTTGGATCCTATAAAATGGTGTTTTGGTGTTTCCATCTTCTCAGCAACTAACTATTGTTTCTCAACTCAAAATTATAATTTTTACAATAAATGAGAAATTTGGTTATGGTATTTTATTGACAAGTTAGGAAAATAGAAAAAGAATAAAAAATAGTTTAATATTTTAGATATCTGTCATAAAAATGTATTTCTGCAGAATTGTCTATTTTAAAATTTAAAATTTAATCTTTTCAATTAATTCGGTTCAGGAATTGAATGTTTTCCTATATACAATTAAAAAAAAACAAATAAAATTGTTTATAGAAATGTTACATGCAGCCATGTGGATGAGTTAGTTTCTTTTCACAATTTCATTAGTATAAATTTGAAAAATATGTTCACCTGAAAAAGATAACATGTTGATCTTTTTTCTTTCTAAAATTTGTATATCATAAAAATAGAAATGTATAATTTCAATAACGAGACTAACCTTTGTCTCACTCAAATTTTAAAAATTGAGATAGCTTTGTGAGTGATATTTCAAATTTTAGTATTAGACTATGGCAGGTGATTGTGTTTTGGTGCATAATATACCCCTTTTTTTCTAGATTTTTGAACGCCTTTATTGTCTTCGTTAAGAGTAATATCATATTTTTATATATTTTTATTGTAAAATTCATTTCAAGAATATTGATTTTTTATAGAAAATATTTTAAGATTGTAATAAATATAATTAATATCTTTTTATAATCATAAGTATAGTTTTTAAAAATAATTCTACTTGAGTTTACTTATAGTTAAATTATTTCACTTCTCCTAATAAATATGTTTAGTGAGAAGGGTTTTTACTAGAATCTCAACCCCATTTTCATTAAACCATAACTTATTAGTTAATTAATCTCTTTTTAAATCGTAAATAAAAACAATATCTTTTTACATTGAATTTTGAGATACACCATAGAAAAATAGTAAACATAAATACAAACTGTACTAATTTAAATAACTTATTTTTGTGATTTGTATATTATTTTAAATATCTCACCTACTTAATTCTTTTTACATACAATAAAATATAATATTTATTATTATGTAATAACATTGATATACATTGATATTTTATAACATTTTATTTTTTGAAATAATCATATAATGTGTAGAATACTTGTTCATACTAATTTAATTTTTATGAAAAAAAAGATAAACTGAAATATATAGAAAATAATAATTTAATTCTTTTTAGTCTTTCTTTCTTTTTCTTTTTGAGTTTGCTTTGCAGCTGCGGTATCTACGTAAACACCCCAATCTAGACCAATAACTATCTTAACAAGTTTTAGAAAACATGATCTTTTTCAGCTACCCCACCATTTTTTATATTTTAAAAAAATATACAAAAGCAAAAAAAATCCTTATATAATTTTCAATATGAAAATTCCATTTTTATTTCTTTAAGCAATATACGACACTAGTTAAAAGGACAAAAATTGTTCCCCCGATGAGGTTAGGAGGTGGTCCCCACCACCTCCTAGAACGCCTCCACGTCACTAGAGGGTTAGTTAGTGTAAGTCACACCCTAATAGGCCAAGCCCACATTGTAACCTAGATATAAAAGTACATGTGGTACATTTTGTAAAGGCAAGTGACACATTATTGAGATTTATTATACCTAATCCCTAGGAGAATTATCTAGGGTTTTTGTTGTGTGAACATTTTGGCGCCCCCGTGAGGCCCAATAAAATGGATCCTGCACCATCTTTTTTTCAACCCTAATCCTTATTCCGGCGATGGTGAACACACGGAATACCCGACGTGAAGAAAGCAACAAACGCCAAGATTCATCCGGTAACGATGATCGGGTGCAGTACCTCACCAACCTGGTGGAAACTTTAAAAAAGACAGTCGCTAACCTGCAGCAGGAGAATGCAGAACTCAGAGGCCAGAGGGGAGGTGAGAGTGAAGCCTCAAGTCGCAATACTAGGCAACCTACTCGGTAGAAAGTTGCTGTCCAAACCTCGTACCAAACGGAGACAGCCAAACATGAGCCTGACCTACCATTTGCTACACACCCTTGGACCGACTCAATTATGGAGGCTCCCACTCCCTCCAATTACAAACCCCGTTTATCGAAAAGTATGATGGTAGAGGTGACCCCGAAGACCACCTCACCATATACATCAATACCATGTTGGTGACAGGGGCATCTGATTCCCTCTTCTGCCGAACCTTTCCCATAACGTTGACCAAGTCGGCGCTCTGTTAGTTCTTTCACCTTCCTTAGAAGAGCATTGCTAATTTTTCTGATCTGAGCAAAAAATTCCTTAGTCAGTTCTCCACAAGTAGGGCCATTCAGTAAACGTCCCACAGCCTGGTAAATCTACACCAGTTCCCAGGGGAAACCTAAAATAGTACATGGCCCGTTTCTTTGAGCAGACCATCCAAATCCGAGACCTTAACCTAGAGGTAGCGTTGTACGCCATTCAAACTGGTTTGCGTCCAGGGAAATTTACTGACTCCCTGACCAAGAAACCTTCGCCTGATATAGATGATTTCCGATCAAGAGCCTTTTGATACATTGCGGTCGATGAGCGTGAAGCCGATCAAACTAATCCCACCGATCAGGCTAATCGTCACCCTGAACCAAGAAGAAAAAGTCCTAGGAGAAACTGGGGCAGACCTACTGAGGCCTACACTGCGCCCATTTACACAAGTTTCACATTGTTAAAGGACCGTCGCAAAAAGGATTCTGCATGAAGTTTATAATATAGGACTCCTCGTACTCCTACCCCCGGGAGAGGGCTCCAAGGGGTCAGACACATCTAAATTCTGTGAATTTCATAGGGCCTATAGACATGGGATTGAAAATTGTCAATCCCTCCGTAATCAGATAGAGCATCTGATTCGACAAGGACACCTGGCAAGATTTGTCTCCCGGAAAGATGAAGGACCCCGAGAAGGATTCCGAGGAGAGACAAGGAGCGCCCCGACCAAGTAGAACTCCATACCCAAAACCGATCATGGGTCCCCCATTCCCGATCCCTGAGACCTGCAGAAGAAAGAGACGACGCACGAAGGGTCATACATACCGTCTCAGGAGGTTTCTCGGGAGTCCGCGCGTGTCGATCACGCCAAGCGGTACAGTAAACTTGTTACAGGAACACTCAGACTCGACGATCATCACATTCGACAAGTCAGACTTTCCCAAAGGAGGACCGAATTGGGATGAGCCAATGGTGGTCACCATGGGGGTCGAAGATTTTGTGATAGAACAAGTGCTTATAGACCAGAGGAGTTCAGCGAACATCCTGGATTGGAAGGCGTACCAGAAAATGGGCCTCCTGACCCGCTGTTTGAAAAGGTATGACGGAGCTCTTTTCAGTTTTTCTGGTGATTCTGTGCAGGTATTAGGATGCACTGATTTGAGGACCAATTTTGGAGTCAGAAAGGACAGCCGCATGATCATGGTCAAATTCCTAATGATGGGCTTCCCTAGTTCCTACAACGCATTGTTGGGGCGACCCTCACTCAATGCCTTAGGCGTTGTTGTCTCAACCATGCACCTAACCATGAAATTCCCACTCAGAGATGGCAAAGTAGGAGTCATCAGGGCAGATCCAGAGGTAGCACAAGAATATTACTACGAGAGCCTCCACCCTAAATCAACATTCATAATCGAAGAAGATGTAGAGACCAGTTTTGACCCTCATAACGACCGGAAGCATGAGAGAGCTCAACCGGTGGAGTCACTTAAACTTATCCAAATGGGGTCCTCTCCCGGCCAGTTCACGCGGATCAATGCTCTCCTTGACCCAGACTTGGAAGAAGCCTTGGTTAGCTTATTGAAGGCAAACGCGGACCTATTTGCTTGGAGCCCTGCTGACATGCCCGAAATTGACCCTGCTATAATCTGTCACTCCCTCAACATCGAGCCAATGCCAAACCCGTGTCCCAAAAACCTCGAAAGATGGGCCCTAATAGGAAACATGTAGTTAAGGAAGAAACGAATAAGCTAGTGTCCTCCAATTGCATCAGGGAAGTCAAATACCCGACCTGGCTGTCAAATGTCATCATGGTTAGGAAGTCGAGCAGAAAGTGGTGGATATGCGTGGATTTCACCGACCTAAATAAGGTATGTCCCAAAGATCCCTATCCTTTGCCTAGCATTGACCATTTGGTGGATGGAACGTCAGGGTACAGGATTTTGAGCTTTATGGACGGCTACTCAGGGTACAACCAAATCTGAATGGACCCTAAGGACGAAGAAAAGACAGCATTTATCATAGGCAGGGCAAATTATTGGTATCGAGTAATGCCTTTCGGCCTAAAAAACATAGGGGCAACCTACCAGAGATTGGTGGACAAGATCTTTGCCAAGCAGATAGGGCGAAACATGGAGGTATATGTCGATGACATGGTTGTAAAGACCAAACAGGCAGATTCTCACATACAGGATCTAGAGGAAACTTTTGCTGAGCTGCGCAAGCATAACATGTGTCTAAATCCTGAAAAATGCTCCTTCAGAGTTCAAGGGGGAAGTTCCTAGGGTATATGCTCACCCATAGGGGCATTGAAGCCAACCAAGATCAGTGTCGAGCCATACTAGAGATGCGCAGTCCCCAAAACATCAAAGAAGTCCAACGCCTTACCGGTCGGATTTGCAGCTCTCTCCCGATTTTTATCGAAATTCATGGAGAAATCAATGCCATTCTACAAGGTACTAAAGAAGACAGACTCATTTGAATGGACTCCTGAGTGTGAAAAAGCGTTTCAAGATCTGAAATCCTACCTTGCATCTCCACTAATCCTGATATGACCCAAGGCGGGGTCAGAGTTGATCCTCTACCTCTCTGTGAGCACCAAGGCGGTTAGCTCAGTTCTAGTCCAAGAAGAGGGTGCGGTCTAGAGGCTAGTTTATTTTACTAGCAAAACATTACAAGGAGCGGAAATCCAATATCAAAAGGTTGAGAAATTCGCATACAGCCTTGTCGTGCCCGCCAGACGACTCCGCCCTTATTTCCATAGCCACCAAGTGATAGTAAAGACTAACCAACCAATCAGACAAATCCTCCAGAAGCCAGAAATTGTAGGAAGAATGGTAGCCTGGGCCGTGGAATTATCTTATTATGGTGTTCAGTACGAGCCGCGAGGGCCTATCAAGGCCCTGGTACTCACGGACTTCTTGGTAGAGCTAGGGGAGGACAAAGAAAATTATGATGCTAAACACGGACTATGGACACTCTCAGTGGATGGGTCCTCCAACACGAAGGGCAGTGGGGCAGGGGTAGTACTAGAATCTCTGACCGGCTTGGTGGTAGAAGAATCATTGAGGTTTCAGTTTAAAGCTAGCAACAACCAGGCTGAATATGAAACCCTCCTTGCAAGGTTGCAAATGGCCCTTGATCTAGGTGCCCGGTGTATCCAGGCGAAGACCGACTGTAACATCCCAATTTCTAACTTAATTACCGATTGAAGTTAAGCTATTAATTAAAGGTTAATTACAAAATTAGGATTAATGGTTAATTAGAGTAATTGCTGATTTGGGTAGAAATATTTGAATCAATAATAATAATAGTGCCAGGTGAAAGGACGCATGTGTCCCTAGGAGTATAAGACAACTTCAGCTCTCTCTTTCTCTCATTATTCACGCTGGCAGCTCTTCTTGAGCGTGCATATGGTCTCTCCTTCCCTGTTTCTCTTCTTCTTCACTCTCATTCACGTCGCCACTCGAACAGTAAGAGAGTCGAGGACTCCTGGAGAAACATCAACACAGCTCTGACTCCACTCCCTATCCTCTCCTTCCTCCCTATTGCCTTCTTCCTCTCCTTCTTCTTCTACCTGGAGCTGTGGTATTCCAGTTGGAAGGCTGTGCTGGAAGTGCTTTAGAGCTGTGGAGGAGACGGACCCGTTGGAGGAAAGGAGCAACTCTGGCCCAGGATCAACGCTGAGCTCGAAGGCTGTCGGAGGAGTAACAGAGGGACGATCGGTCAGCACTACAACTTGAAGAGTCTCTGAACCCCGACAGCAGGTAGGGGGCGCCTTGCATGTCAAGCGTATGGTTTATGACCGGGTCCCTGGTGCGTGCTTTAATGTAATATGTGTGTGAAATGTGTAGATCGATGTGTGGTGATTGACTGATTGTGCATGCAATTTCCAAATTGGGACATCTGTGAAAGGTTGAGGGTTGTGTGACCTCGTCTTTGAGTGCCTGTTAATACTTCTGTGATGCATGTTGTTAAAATCTGAGTTTGTTGAGTGAATGTGTGTGCGTGTTACCATTATCCCCGAATGCATGAGATGTGAATTGATGCATGATTTCCAGTTGAATGTCGTGTGGAAAGGTATGCTGACTCTGTTAAAATTGTTGAGTGGATGTACTGTAATGTGGTTACCTATGCTTGCTGTTGTGAGTTATTATGATAGAGGCATGTGTTGTTGTAATGGAATGTGGGATTCCGAATGAATCTGAATGCTGTGTGGGGGGATCGGTTGTGACCCATTGATGGCTGTGTGAGACGCGTCTGGTAAGCTTGGATGTTGTTGTGAATTTGCATGAGATTGCATATGTGGGATGATTCCCAGATTCCTGACCAGTTCCATGAGGACCCGTGGTAGCCGATGGAGTTAGAGCTGGGTCTCGAGACGTCACGGGGTGACCGGTGCCACACGGAAAGGGCTAGTGGACGGGGGGTCAGAAAGGCATCTAGAGTCATATAAAATGAGTTCCAGTCAGATTCCTGGTTAGTTCCATGAGGACCCGTGGTAGCCGATGGAGCTAGAGCTGGGCCTCGAGACGTCACGGGGTGACCGGTGCCACACGGAAAGGGCTAGTGGACGAGGGACCGGGAAGGAATCTGCACTGAACTCACTGTTTAAGTCGGATCCGCATGCATGAGTCTATGAGCATTGTTAGTGAGATTATTGTGAATTGCATGGATTAAATGAATTGAGTGAACTCCGACTAGATGATATCGCATGAGTGAATTCCGACTGAATGAATAGACAGGTGTTGATACTGTTACTAAGTGCAGTGTGATGCTATGATTGAGAATATATGTTATTATACGAATTCCGATTGAATGATGTGGTTTGGCTCTTACATTAATTGGCAGTATATATATATATCGTTATGGATTGAACCCAGTAAATTATATAATTAAGAATGGAGGTAAAGTCCGAGTCAATAGCTGTCACTTTATATGTAAAAGCTCACCCCTACATCATTTTTCAGTGTGTGCAGGTTGGACTCTGAAGTGATGATAAGGTCTCAGGTCCGAGTGGGGTGCACTCCGACCGTAGAGTGCTTATTTTTGTAATTTGTCATGTTTCGTCAGTTGTAGCCTTGGCCGACTCATAATAACAGTGTGGTGTAATGAATATGGATACATATATATATAAATAATTTGAGCTATTGAGATCTGAGTGCATGTTTTTATACGTAATAGTTCACATTGATAACAGGTGCTGAGGAATGAATGATGTTAAGGTAATGGGTATTCCAAGTGTATGAATATGTATGTACATATATGTTGTATACGGGTGGTTTATGTCTGGGCAGACTGAGGGGTGTTGATGGTTAGAATATTGCTCAGTTAATGATTTCCAAGTAGACGTAATTGGGGAGTCAACTCCGAGTGGGGCTGCAAATGGCTATGCCTTCTTGTTCGAGTGATGATACTTCAATGGATTTTGAGTAAAATACCTTGGATGAACCTATACTGCGTAAGATCTAATGAGAGAATCCCCGAGTGATAATGAGAGCGGTCATTACCGAGTGAAAAATATAAGTAAAACCCGAGTGAGGAAGAGTTCGTATTCCCGAGTGAAAACCCTGAGCGATTCTCTCCTGAGAGAGGAGTTAGTGTAGTGGCTTAGAATGGAAGGGATTCTAAGTGTAAAACATTGATAATCTGAGTGGAAGATGTATATTCCGAGTGAGTAAGGGTCTGTATCCCGAGTGGTTGAGTTCTGAATAAGTCTGAGTGGGACTTAACTACCTAATTTTCCGAGTGAATGTGAATGTATACCGAATAGTGGAAGTGTAATGTGACCCGGTTATGTTAAGGATGGAATACGTCAAGTGATGTTTGAATAGGATATATTCCGAGTGAGAAGGAGTTCTGGAATCCAAGTGGGATAACCCTCAGTGTCCGAGTATAGTATAGGTGTGGCCGCATGGATAAAATTGAAGGGCTAAGTTATGGAACACAGAATGGACTTAGGAATGAACTTCCGAGTGGACTTAGTCGTTTACCGAGTGTATGGATGTCCCGCTGCCGAGTGATGAATTTGCCGTGTGGGGCTTCTCGCTTCAGCGAATGAAGGATCCGCTCCAGCGAATGCGTACTGCTGGAAGGCTTTTGTCGTGGTATCGCCCAAGCGAATGGTACTTCGCCCGAGCGAGTGAGTTGTCTCGCTCAAGCGTCCTGGACCTCGCTTAAGCGAGTCAGAGTCGTCTTGGATTTCGCCTAGGCGCTGATGTGTTCCGCTGAACCGAATGGGTCGGTTCAAGCCTTGTTCCTTCCGCTGATTGCTATATGTGTAAATGTTCTTTCCTTTCCCTTGTCTTCTTCTTTTTTATGCCGATTGACCAGGGGTTGTTTTTGTGAAAAAATTTTCCCTGTTATTGGGTTATTATTTATTAAAAATTAGGGTGTTACAATTTGGTATCAGAGCAGACCAAAAGGTCCATGGCCAAGG
Source organism: Clitoria ternatea (assembly GCA_037962975.1). NCBI lineage: Eukaryota > Viridiplantae > Streptophyta > Magnoliopsida > Fabales > Fabaceae > Clitoria > Clitoria ternatea. The sequence goes on from CM075672.1 coordinate 83,139,544, forward strand.
TTTGCCTACAGTTAGTGGGCGATTGAGTGTATTATGCCAGCTTGTCCTAGTTGCTTATGATATTCTATTGTAGGTTGATGCCTGTTCAATTATGACTCGGGTGATGATATGTGCTTATGAACTTCTATTGGATTTGGTGTATGTTGACTATGAATGGTTTGGTTGTATGCCTGTGCCTTGTTGAGGAATTTGAATGTGTGATGAATGAATGGCACATGATGTATGTGATTTGCAGTATAAGGGATGGGTGGTAGTTCCTAAATTGAAAATCTGGGTGTGTAATAAGTGAGTAAAGGTGAGGTCGAATATATGTTAAAATTGGGGTTGGGTCTCGGTGGCGATTGAGGAAACCAAGTGAGTGATGCACTAGATGCTGGACCAATAGGAGTAGTGACCCAGTTGATTAGGCATGACCATGAACGAGTGAATGTGAAATAGAACATCTGTTTGACTTGGATACTGTCTTGGTTGGGTGTGTGAAAAACCGAGTGAATGGTACTAGACCTTATAACAATATTTGAATATTGTGAGGTACCCATCATGGGATACTGGGTAAATAGTGACCCCTTAGGGATTCTAAGTCTAATAATTTATTAACTTTATGAGTTGTTGAGCCGAGTAGGACAATTGCGTAGTAACCCATTGAGGCTTGGACGATTATCATGTAATGTGTTATGTGTGAGATGTGTTGGTAGCTGTACTAAGATGGAGTAGTTGTGCATGCAACTCCTGGATTGTGGTATTTGTGAACTGTTTAGTGATGGTGTGACTCTGTCCGTGAATGCATGTTAATAATTCTGTGAACATTGACTGAATACTTGTAAATAGGAGTGTTACCATTACTGCCGAGTGCTATTTGTGACGGATGTCTTGTAACCTAGCCCATGAACTCTGCGTAATATATATATATGATATAGGTGATTGAGGGAGAACTGCTTTTATGTATTGCTCTATAATTGAAACATGACAATTGTTTGATAATTGAAATACGTGATCTGTGTGTGATTAATTATTGATGCATGCAACACCCGGATATTGTGATAGATATTAATTGTGAATCGTTGTGATGAATACCCTGTCTGAAAGATGTGTATATATATATATATGTTAATGAGAAGGTCGAGTGGCTTATGCTGTGAGTCAGCAAATAAGAGCTGTGTGTGATTGGTAGTGAAGTGCATCAGCATTGAACATTTTTCAGAGGGGGCAATCAGATGAATGTGTGGGGTATTGAGGATTCTGAGATTAACCCTAAAAGACCTCCGAGTTGGACTCCTGGTGAATAAATCGTGTGCATCTGATTCGCCGACTGCATGAATACATGTGTATAAGGGCATTATTATTGAGGCTGACATGATCTGCATGGATTTGAATGATTGAGTAGTTTCCGACTTGATGATGTTGTATGAATGAGGTCTGACTGAGTGAATGTACATGTATTGATGCTGTTGCCAAGTGTGATGCAATGTTATAATTGAGAATGTATGTTATGGTACAATTTTTGATTGAATGATTGTGTGTACACTTATGAGGATAAATGAGCTCAGTGTGAACTATGTGAATGTGTGAATATGATATTATGAGTGAAACCCTTAATGTAGTTGGAATTGATTTGGGTAAATCTGATTGGATGGGCATATGTATATGTCGGTGCTATTACCAAGTGCAATGTGATGTTGTGGTTATGGTGCATGATGTAGTGGACAATAATATAGCCATGAATAAGTGGTATGAAATCCGACTGAGTGTCTGTATGTACATTAGTGCCGTTGTTGAGTTCGTGGTGTGTTATAATAGCATATGTGATTGTGAATTGCTTAATCCTGAGTGAATTACATGAACCCGAGTGAGTGATGTTATTATATAGCTGAGAGTTAAGAATTTAATTCGAGCCATGGTTTTGTGAGGAATAAGATTTAGAGGAAATATTTACTCGGTGTTGGCTAGAAGCCGATTGTTGTATTGCCTTAATTCTATTTTACAGAAGTGATAAATGACTTTCATGATTATTGATGCGTGATGAACCCTATGTGACGCATGATATTGATGTAGGTGTATTACTTATGTGTGTGAACTGCCATTAACTACCGTGTGAATTAGTATTAGTTGGGTGAGTCGGGTCCGTGTGAGGCATACTACTCTGAGATGACTCTTCCTGCCATAGGTAATGTGGCAGCGTACGCGTTGCAGTGACCATGTGATTGTTGTAACCCTATAGGAATGAGACGTCATCCTATAAGTTGGATGCAGCAATTCATGAGTCGGGCAGGGAAGCTGTAACTGCTTATGGTGATGGTGAGTCTTTCAGACGATTCCGAGTGATGATGAGAGTTATCTTAAATGAGTGTTATGTGATTGTGTACCAAAATGAAGGTAGAGGGTTTGTTGACTTTGACGTGTCTGCTTCCGAGAGGATTAGAGGTTGTTGGGTATGGATTGGCTACTAAAGGATGATTGGTAATGGAATATGAAGGGTGATCAACTGTCACTGAAGTCGGAGTTTTTGAAAAGTTAACCGAGTGATACTGTAAACCTAATGAGGAAACCAGGATTGGAGCCAAACTAAATTGTAAGGTTAGGAATTGCTCGGGAAAGGTTAGTAAATTCCGAGTGTGTGAGGGTGGAGACAATTCCGAGTGAAATCCTTGTGGGAAACAACTGTTGAGTGAAAATTTTGGGGCGAGTAGAACCTTATTGAGAGGATCATTACTAAGTTAAGGGAATGGTATCTGAGCGTAAGGCAAGATTCGAGTGACGTGACTCAGAGTGTATCACTTCCGAGTGGAATGGCACCGTGTGGAACGATTCCGAATAGTAAGATAGCGAGTGTAGAATTCCTAATACCCTTGGGATGTCCAATCGAGTGATCTTCCAGGAGAAAAGTACTTCTCGTCGGAAAATGGAACTTCGAGTGTGTAAGTTTTCGAGTGAATTACCCAAGGGAGAGAAAATACCGAGCGGTAAACTTATTCATAGCTGTGTTCGGGTGATGTGAAACTGCTGAATTGAACTCAGATTTATATTTGGAGTAAGCCTGGATTCCGAGTGGAAATTTGGTAGATAGGAAGTCTCCGAGTGAAGGACCTCCAAGAGGAGTAGATATCCAAGAGAAGGATTTATTTGAAATCGTACTCAGGTCAGCGTTTGGGACTGCTGGGCTTGGACTCGGGTTGGTTTCACGGAAGGCTTGAATTATGAGTAAATTCTGCAAGTGGAAGAATTCCCGGATGAGAACTGTCCTTAAAACCCCGATTGAAATTTTCGAGTGAGAGGGCCGAGTGACACTCGTGGGTTATAGGCATGCAGTTAGCCAAAGGAATGGTTAAGAAGCTGAGATGTATGGACCGAGTGTGGTACCTGTACGAGGCAAATCTAGACAAGTGTGCTAATTGAAGCTTATAGGAACTCGTTGAGTGTTCATTTTGGTTAAGAAAGGAATCTCGTGGCCGAAAATTTGAAAATCCGAGAGCTAAACCCGAAATGAATCAGTCAATAGTGGGTATCCTAGGGAATCGGTAATGTTGTGTACTGACTGGATTCTTCCCAAATGGTCGAATAACGTCTAGAATGTGTCCCATGTGACCCAATGTCAAGCCTATGCTTTGTGTGAGCGCATGGTCGTGCCGAGTGACACATTGAGTCGGGAGACCCGATGGTGTGAATACGCCGATCGGTGTTGAGAATGTAAGGCCGAGCGGCCAAAGAACCGGAAAGTGCCAATGGCTAGGGTGAACTGGCAGAGCTGAATGGGGGTAACTACGTGGGAAATGGAGTCTCGAATGTAATGAAGGCTATAAAGAGTTGTTTTATGCTGATTAGAAATTACGAAGCAGTCGAAAACGTGGATGGGCGAAGAGTTGCAGTCGGAACATGGCTGTGGTATTCCGATCTGTTTGTTGAGGTAAGTCTGAGTGAAAGAAAGGAATGTTATTCCGAGTCAATGGTGCCATTTCCGAGTGGAAATGTGTTAAGCATAATGTGCCGGTTTTCCGGGTGGAGCGATCGGTGAATTGCTTTGGAGGCCAATTGTGCCGACTGGGATTTAAGCGATGGATGAATACTTAAGGAACATAGATGTGTAACTGCTTATTGTGGTATGTCAGTGATTTCCGAGTGGTTTATTAAGGCTAAGCATGTGTTTGAATTTCGAGGATGAAATTCTTTTGAGAGGGGGAGAACTGTAACATCCCGATTTCTAACTTAATTACCGATTGAAGTTAAGCTATTAATTAAAGGTTAATTACAAAATTAGGATTAATGGTTAATTAGAGTAATTGCTGATTTGGGTAGAAATAATTGAATCAATAATAATAATAGTGCCAGGCGAAAGGACGCATGTGTCCCTAGGAGTATAAGACAACTTCAGCTCTCTTTTTCTCTCATTATTCACGCTGGCAGCTCTTCTTGAGCGTGCATATGGTCTCTCCTTCCCTGTTTCTCTTCTTCTTCACTCTCATTCATATCGCCACTCGAACAGTAAGAGAGTCGAGGGCTCCTGGAGGAACATCAACACAGCTCTGACTCCACTCCCTGTCCTCTCCTTCCTCCCTATTGCCTTCTTCCTCTCCTTCTTCTTCTACCTGGAACTGTGGTATTCCAGTTGGAAGGCTGTGCTGGAAGTGCTTTGGAGCTGTGGAGGAGACGGACCCGTTGGAGGAAAGGAGCAACTCTGGCCCAGGATCAACGCTGAGCTCGAAGGCTGTTGGAGGAGTAACGGAGGGACGATCGGTCAGCACTACAACTTGAAGAGTCTCTGAACCCCGACAGCAGGTAGGGGGCGCCTTGCATTTCAAGCGTATGGTTTATGACCGGGTCCCTGGTGCTTGCTTTAATGTAATGTGTGTGAAATGTGTAGATCGATGTGTGGTGATTGACTGATTGTGCATGCAATTTCCAAATTGGGACATCTGTGAAAGGTTGAGGGTTGTGTGACCTCGTCTTTGAGTGCCTGTTAATACTTCTGTGATGCATGTTGTTAAAATCTGAGTTTGTTGAGTGAATGTGTGTGCGTGTTACCATTATCCCTGAATGCATGAGATGTGAATTGATGCGTGATTTCCAGTTGAATACCGTGTGGAAAGGTATGCTGACTCTGTTAAAATTGTTGAGTGGATGTACTGTAATGTGGTTACCTATGCTTGCTGTTGTGAGTTATTATGATAGAGGCATGTGTTGTTGTAATGGAATGTGGGATTCCGAATGAATCTGAATGCTGTGTGGGGGGATCGGTTGTGACCCATTGATGGCTGTGTGAGACGCGTCTGGTAAGCTTGGATGTTGTTGGGAATTTGCATGAGATTGCATATGTGGGATGATTCCCAGATTCCTGACCAGTTCCATGAGGACCCGTGGTAGCCGATGGAGCTAGAGCTGGGTCTCGAGACGTCACGGGGTGACCGATGCCACACGGAAAGGGCTAGTGGACGGGGGGTCAGAAAGGCATCTAGAGTCATATAAAATGAGTTCCAGTCAAATTCCTGGTTAGTTCCATGAGGACCCGTGGTAGCCGATGGAGCTAGAGCTGGGCCTCGAGACGTCACGGGGTGACCGGTGCCACACGGAAAGGGCTAGTGGACGAGGGACCGGGAAGGAATCTGCACTGAACTCACTGTTTAAGTCGGATCCGCATGCATGAGTCTATGAGCATTGTTAGTGAGATTATTGTGAATTGCATGGATTAAATGAATTGAGTGAACTCCGACTAGATGTTGTCGCATGAGTGAATTCCGACTGAATGAATAGACAAGTGTTGATACTGTTACTAAGTGCAGTGTGATGCTATGATTGAGAATATATGTTATTATGCGAATTCCGATTAAATGATGTGGTTTGGCTCTTACATTAATTGGCAGCATATATATATATCGTTATGGATTGAACCCGGTAAATTATATAATTGAGAATAGAGGTAAAGTCCGAGTCAATAGCTGTCACTTTATATGTAAAAGCTCACCCCTACACCATTTTTCAGTGTGTGCAGGTTGGACTCTGAAGTGATGATAAGGTCTCAGGTCCGAGTAGGGTACACTCCGACCGTAGAGTGCTTATTTTTGTAATTTGTCATGTTTCGTCAGTTGTAGCCTTGGCCAGCTCATAATATCAGTGTGGTGTAATGAATATGGATACATATATATATATATATATATAAATAATTTGAGCTATTGAGATCTGAGTGCATGTTTTTATACATAATAGTTCACGTTGATAACAGGTGCTGAGGAATGAATGATGTTAAGGTAATGGGTATTCCGAGTGTATGAATATGTATGTACACATATGTTGTATACGGGTGGTTTATGTCTGGGCAGACTGAGGGGTGTTGATGGTTAGAATATTGCTCAGTTAATGATTTCCGAGTAGACGTAATTGGGGAGTCAACTCTGAGTGAGGCTGCAAATGGCTATGCCTTCTTGTTCGAGTGATGATACTTCAATGGATTTTGAGTAAAATACCTTGGATGAACCTATACTACGTAAGATCTAATGAGAGAATCCCCGAGTGATAATGAGAGCGGTCATTACCGAGTGAAAAATATAAGTAAAACCCGAGTGAGGAAGAGTTCGTATTCCCGAGTGAAAACCCTGAGCGATTCTCTCCTGAGAGAGGAGTTAGTGTAGTGGCTTAGAATGGAAGGGATTCTAAGTGTAAAACATTGATAATCCGAGTGGAAGATGTATATTCCGAGTGAGTAAGGGTCTGTATCCCGAGTGGTTGAGTTCTGAATAAGTCTGAGTGGGACTTAACTACCTAATTTTCCGAGTGAATGTGAATGTATACCGAATAGTGGAAGTGTAATGTGACCCGGTTGTGTTAAGGATGGAATACGTCAAGTGATGTTTGAATAGGATATATTCCGAGTGAGAAGGAGTTCTGGAATCCGAGTGGGATAACCCTCAGTGTCCGAGTAGAGTATAGGTGTGGCCGCATGGATAAAATTGAAGGGCTAAGTTATGGAACACAGAATGGACTTAGGAATGAACTTCCGAGTGGACTTAGTCGTTTACTGAGTGTATGGATGCCCCGCTGCCGAGTGATGAATTTGTCGTGTGGGGCTTCTCGCTTCAGCGAATGAAGGATCCGCTCCAGCGAATGCGTACTGCTGGAAGGCTTTTGTCGTGGTATCGCCCAAGCGAATGGTACTTGGCCCGAGCGAGTGAGTTGTCTCGCTCAAGCGTCCTGGACCTCGCTTAAGCGAGTCAGAGTCGTCTTGGATTTCGCCCAGGCGCTGATGTGTTCCGCTGAACCGAATGGGTCGGTTCAAGCCTTGTTCCTTCCGCTGATTGCTATATGTGTAAATGTTCTTTCCTTTCCCTTGTCTTCTTCTTTTTTATGCCAATTGACCAGGGGTTGTTTTTGTGAAAAAATTTTCCCTGTTATTGGGTTATTATTTATTAAAAATTAGGGTGTTACACCGACTCCTAGTTGGTGGCCCGAAAGATCGAGGGGACATACCAGGCTAAGGATCCGACCTTAGTAAAATACTTAACTCGGGTAAACGAGCTAGTCAGGGACCTGAAGCACTTCTAAGTTGTCCATGTCCCAAGGACAACGAATGAGCGTACAGACATACTCGCCAAACATGCCAGCACGGTAAAAGCAGGGAATCTGAAAACGATCATTCAAGTTGTCCTAGAAGAGCCCACGATCTAGGAAACCCAACACATCCACCAGGCAAGTGAAGCTCCAATTGAAAATTCTTGGCTCACCCCTATCATTGATTTTCTTAAGCAGGGAATTCTCTCGGAAGATCATCAACAGGCTAAAAAGTTGCAAGTACAAGCAGCCAATTACACCCTCCTAGACGGACAACTCTATAAGAGGGGATTCACAATGCCTCTCCTAAAATGCTTAGATGAAGAACAAGCCAGTTATGACATACGGGAACTACACTCGAGAATTTATGGCCTCCACAGGGGAGTCCGCCCCCTATGATACCTGTTGAACTGGGAGAACCCACCCTCCGACGCCTTGCTTATAATGAGGATACGAATAGTGAAGGAAGACGAGAAGACTTAGATCTCAGTATGGAAGAACGAGACGTGGCATATGTGAAAATACAAGCAGCCAAGCAAAAGTCAACCCAGCGATGGAACTCCATTCTCCAACCCCGACCCTTTCGTAAGGGCAACCTTGTCCTGAGGACTACAGATAACAATAGAAGACCGCGAGAAGAAGGTAAACTTGCTCCCTCTTGGGAAGGCCCATGGCGAGTCAAAGAGGCACTAGGGAAGAGTGCATACCGCTTAGAAGAGTTGTCAAAAAAGGAACTACCCAGAACATGGAACGCGACTCATTTAAAACTCTATTTCAGTTAATTATTATGTACGAGGGCACTCTTTTTCCTACCTGAGAGGTTTTCCCCATAGGGTTTTTCTTTCAGGAGGTTTTAACGAGGCCCTCATCTCTCTCAATAAAAATTCTCCATGTTATTCAGACAAAGAAACAAAACATATGAAAATCGTTCAAGTACTAAAGACCGAGCGCGGATTCGATCCCTCGGAAAATACATTCAAAACCTGAAAATCGTTCAAGTACTAAAGATCGAACGCCGAGTCGATCCCTCGGCAAATACGTTCGAAACTTGAAAATCGTTCAAGTACTAAAGACCCAACGTTGAGTTGATCCCTCGACAAATTCGCTCGAAACTTGAAAATCGTTCAAGTACTAAAGACCCAGCGTGGAGTCGATCCCTCAACAAATACGCTCGAAACTTGAAAATCGTTCAAGTACTAAAGACTGAGCGCAGAGTCGACCCCTCTGCAAACACGTTTGAAACTTGAAAATCGTTCAAGTACTAAAGACTGAGCACAGAGTCGATCCCTTGGCAAACACGTTTGAAACTTGAAAATCGTTCAAGTACTAAAGACCGAGTGCGGACTCGATCCCTCGGCAAACACGTTTGAAACTTGAAAATCGTTCAAGTACTAAAGACCGAGTGTGGAGTCGATCCCTCAGCAAACACGTTCGAAACTTGAAAATTGTCAAGTACTAAAGACCGAGTGTGGAGTCGATCCCTCGGCAAATACGTTTGAAACTTGAAAATCGTTCAAGTACTAAAAAGTCTGAGCGCGGAGTCAATCCCTCGGCAAATACGTTTGAAACTTGAAGATCGGGCGAGCACTAAACGATCCCTCGGCTCTATCTTATAATCGTTTGAGTGTTCAAGATCCAAACGCAAAATCAGTTCTCTCGGTAAATGTATTATAGAATATAAAATATTCGAGTAGCAGTTAACAATTAATATCTATACAAGAAGCAGCAACAAAGGTTTGAATTTTTCATTCATAAAACTAACTCTAGGACAAAAGTCCAAAGAAGAAACAAAAAAAGAGAATACACTGAAAAACCAGTAACTATAGGATCTATGGGGCGTCTACTGTGGGAGTCTTAGTGGTCGAAGCGTCGAGAGCAGGAGTGTTCATAGCTGGAGTATCATTCTGAGGAACTCCAATCTCCGTCCGCACCTCTGACCCAACCCCGACAACAGCTTTAGCAGCTACCTCCTCTTCCCTTCGGAATCAGGGAGGTCCACAATCTTGCCGTCCACAATGATGCGGAATGGATTGACACCTTTCAGGTTGAGCTCCAAAGAGGGATTTAGTACTTGTATCTGTTGCTGACAAAGCTCAAATGCGGCTACATACTTCTCCGACAGCTCCTGTAACACCCCGAATTTTTAAAATAGAAAGTTAAATCAAGAAAATAAATATTGAATAGTTAAACGTGGACTAACTAAAGTTCCAAAATACTAGAAATAATTTAATTAAGATTCTCTGAGACTGTGGTGAGATATTATGACCGGATAAGTTGAAAATTGACCCGGATAAAATATGGGTGTCGGACCAAGTATCTCCGATTGAGATGCCGTTGGTCAGGGCTGTAGATAATGTTATTGGGAATTCGAATATGTATTCAGAATAATTTTTAGAATACGTATCAAGCCCGAACTGAGAACCTGTTCAGTGAAGAACGGAAGAATTAAGTGATGAGAATAAAAATAAAATAAAAACCTCACCAATTCACTCTTATTTTTCCCGTAACTCTCTTCTTCTCCACGCCAACACACTTCCTCTTCCTTTCTTCTTCTTCTTCTTCTTTTCTTCCCAAAAACTAAGCATGTGGTTTGCCTATTCTTCTCTCCCATTTTCGTTTTCTCCAAGTTGGAGGAGGACATTGTAGCTTGAAGCTCCTCCCTCCTCCTCTTCATTTTCGTCATCCTTATCTTCCCTTTGAATCCCATTTTTGTTTTAGAGCAAGGTAAGCTCTTTACCACTACTTTTACATTTGGAACCTAGAAGATAGAGGATGGTAACTTGGAAGAGTATTAAATGTTTGTGGGTAGAGAAAGAAACATTAAATGCATGAACCCTAACGTGTGGGTGAAATAAATATGGGTATTTATGAGTAATAAATGAAATATATGGATGATGGGGTTAAAAGATTATGAGTATGGAAGTGCATTTAAGATGGAGTTGGGTTTTTACAAAACCCTAACTTATGAAATTTTGGGGGAAATGTATAATATTGAAAGGGTTAACATTTATTGATGAGGGAAGTGTAATAAATGAAGAGGCATTAACATTTAATGATGACTAGAGATGGTGGTTGGGGAATATGAATAAAACCCACTAGAGATAGAATTAATGTGAAGTGTGGCAAATGGGATAACCTAACAAGTTAGGTTGTAGCCTTGATAATAATGAATGGTGGATTAAGGGAAGGAATTCCCGAAGCCTAAGTAAGCAAATGAATAAACTTATGATAGCTTCCACATGAGGAGAATCATGTGTACATAGATATGTATATGTATATTGAAATGGCTTTTGAATGAATAATTGATAAGGTCCTATAATGATTGGTGTAGGACTTGATAACTCTTGTGAAGCGGGAATGTCAAACCCGGAAGCGTACTTCTCTTAAGGTAGGAGAGGGGTGTATTTTCTAAATGTATGAGAATTGTGATGATAATATATGTATTAATATAATATGGTATATTGTTTTGAATGGATGTGTTATCATGTGGTTGAAATGGGAACTGTGTATGGTGTTTTTGAAATGAGTGTTTATATGACGAAGCCTAAATGAGGCTATGAATGGCATGTTATGAGATGATGTGTTATTGACTTCATGAACGATATGATGATGTTGTGAATTGATGAATATATCACCTTGGGGGGTGCCACGAAGGGTATATCCCGGAGTGAAGACGATGTTATCGTGTTTATGAATATATCACCTTGCGGGGTGCCACGAAGGGTAAATCCCAGAGTGATGATGATGTTGTGAATTGATGAATATATCACCTTGCGGGGTGCCACGAAGGGTATATCTCGGAGTGAAGACGATGTTATCGTGTTTATGAATATATCACCTTGCGGGGTGCCACGAAGGGTAAATCCCAGAGTGATGATGTTGTGAATTGATGAATATATCACCTTGCGGGGTGCCACGAAGGGTATATCCCGGAGTGAAGGCGATGTTGTCGTGTTTATGAATATATCACCTTGCGGGGTGCCACGAAGGGTATATCCCGGAGTGATGATGTTAATTTATGTGACTGAAATTGGATCTGTGCATATGTATTATAAACACTAGCACATGTATTAGCCATAGAAGCATGGCATAAAGTGATACTCTGTTTGTGAGGTTATGAGAGGAGTAGGTGGAACCCTTGTTTTGAATTATTAATCTTGATTGTGATATTGGTTAATGTGATTTTGGGAAACTTGATGGGTATATGTATTTAGATGAATATTGAGGGGTGATTGATTTAGTGTTGAATGAACTTTCCTTGAGGAAGGAATAATTATATTGTATTCATTCATATGTTATCTTATTTGTTGGATTTTCATCATTGAGAAAGTATACTCACTCTCCCTGTGGTATATCTTTTTAGCTCCTGTGTTGTAGGACTTGCTTTGGAGCTGTTTTGTGAAGGAGAAGTGTGAAGGAAGCCTCTTTTTGGTAAAGAATGCCTTGGCTGGCAGTATTTTGATTTTTATAGTTGTGTGGAAGGGTTGTAATGTGTATGACATCCTTCATATTTTGTATAATATGGGTTTAGAATAGATATTCGTATGGATGATAACTAGATATATATAAAATGATGATTTTGGGAAGGTCATGGAGGAAAATGAGATCTTTTGTCCATGACTCATTTTCAATCATGACCTTGTGAATGTATGAATGACGAATCTTCCTTTATTTTAATGAATGAATGAAGAATTATATTTGTGTATTAATTTATGAAGTAGAAGAGATGATGAATTGATTTTTATACGTTTGATGAGTCGTAATGGGAATTTTTGAACATGCTTGTCTGGAACAAGTTTTAAATGACTAATATGATGATTGAGATGTAATGAATTATGGTAAATTAGCTTGAGTTAAATTTTGGTATGCTGTGTTGTGTAAATTTCCAAGTTTCTGCATGTTATCTGATGATCTCGCTCAAGCGAGAGTGAATCTCGCTCAAGCGAGATTGTCCCAGTATCAGTGTTTGGTTACTGGATGAAATTCACCCAGGCGAATGGGGTCTTGCCCGAGCAAGGGCGAAGGGAATTAGCCACTTGACAAAATTTGCCCGAGCGAAGGATCATGAGGATGGCATTCGCCCCAGCGAGGTGAGTGAAAAACCGAGTGCTAGGGAGCCCAGACCGAGTGAGAGATGACTCGGATTTGGAATATTTTTACCGAGTGGAAAACTGAGTGAGAGATGGGTCGGTCTGGATTATTTTGCCGAGTGGAAAATTGAGAGAGAGATGGGTCGGTCTGGATTATTTTGCCGAGTGGAAAATTGAGTGAGAGATGGGTCGGTCTGGATTATTTTGCCAAGTGAAAAATTGAGTGAGGGATGGGTCGGTCTGGATTATTTTGCCGAGTGGAAAATTAAGTGAGAGATAGGTCGGTCTGGATTATTTTGCCGAGTGAAAAATTGAGTGAGAGATGGGTCAGTTTGGAAGGATTCTGCCGAATGAAAACCCGAGCGTTGGGGAGCCTTGTTGAGCGAGCGAGTATAAGCTCGGCTCTGGAAGTTATTTGCTTAGGCGAGGAAGTTTCGCCCAAACGAGTAATGAGTAGTTTAGATACTGGCCGAATTTCGCTCGAGCGAATGGCCTCGGTTGAGGTGCTCGCTCAAGCGAGTCGGTATTGAATTCGGTTCTGGACGATTTTCACCCACGCTCGTTGGCTCCGCCCAAGCGAGGCTTGTGTGTCTCGCTCAAGCGAGTCAGAATTCGCTTGAGCGAAGTGACCCCTGTAACTCCCTTTCTCTTTTCGTTCAGCTCCCTTCTGTCTCGCCCATGTGCATTGTATGGCACTCGCTCAAGCGAGTGGGAACTTCGCTTGAGTGAGGGGACCCTGACTTCCCAAAAACATATTGATTAAACTGTTTTCTCTCTTCTTTTCATTAAACCCTGATTCCACATTACTTCATGAATACCTTGGTCATAAAATCTGATTTATTAATTTTTATAATGGTCGACCTCTTAATTTTAATCACATAGCATTAACTTATTCTAAATACTTCTGCTGTTTTTAATTGGAGCATGTATTCATGGTTGTTCCTCTTGACTTACCTTCTCATATCTTCACATATGAGACAGGTCTCTGATAGGTCCGGGGAAATAAATAAACAGCTTCACCACTTACAACTATCATAAATTAATTACACTAAAATCGTGAAAAATTTACCCCTATTTTTGGGGTGTCACAGCTCCTCTTCCATAAAAACCGCATAAGCCTCCCTTCCCTCTCTCTGCTTCACCAACGCATACTCCGCCTCCTTCAGCTTCTCTTCAACCTCCCTCTTGCCAGCACAAACCAGGCCATAAACCTCTTCGGCAGACCCTAACCGTCTCCCAAGGTTAGCGCACTGCTCAGAGGCGGCACTCAGTTTTGCCTCGACCACCTTTTGCTCTTTCTGAGCCTCTGTCAGCTCAGCCTTGGCATGCTTCAGCTCTTCGGTCGTCCCTCTAACCTCCTTCAACGCACCCTCAAGCTATAGTGTAGTGAAGTCACGAGATTCCTACAGCTGGGCTTTCTCACGTTGAAGGGTGACCCTTTCTTCCTTTAAGGCGGCGAGCTCTTTCTCCTGCTCGGAAAACCTTTTCTCCAGGAACCGCGTCATCGATGTAGCCTGGAGGTTGAACATCTCAATTGCACGGCACATAGAGGTGGGATTCGAGCCTTCAAACTTGCCCACGTCCTCCTTAAAGACCACCGTCCAATCCATGAAACTCAGGACAGGAAAACGGACGTCCCATAGGGAGTGAGTAGGATTGTGGGTATCGCACAACGTTCCATTAACAAAGCTCTGCCACCTCCTGTTCTCAAGGTCCATCTCGCTCGGGAGGGCCGCAACGATCCGATCAGCTGACACCTCCTTATCAGAGTTAGTCTCCACCAACCTCCGACTCACCCGGCTCTAAAGCTGAGGGGATCCTATATCTCTCTCAGGACTGTCGGATACCATGATGCGAGGAATCCCAGCCTGACCCCCAGAGTGCAGCGGGGAATCGGGAACACCTACCCCGAAGGCCTCCAACCTTATCTCACCCTCCCGAGAAAACTCCTCAGAGCGCTGCCTCTTCAATGATCGCCCTACTTCTTTCTCCAGCTACGAGGTGGTAGGAACCATGGAGATAGGGACGGCGGTGGGATGACTTAGGGAGAACCTCCAGGAGAAGCCAAGGGAATAGTCAAACTCTCCCCCCTCTGTGTCGCCCCTTTTCCCTTCCGCTCGGGAAGCTTTCCCGGTGTATCGCTTTTGCAGATCCTTCAAAGATAACTTCTCAGGGGCCATGTCAGCTGCACAAACATACACACCTAGTCAGAACACACAAACTAAAAATTCAAACATACATAACAAATAACAGAAACCACTCTCACTTAATCCAAGCATCAAGAGCACTCGGATGAGGGGACAGGGCGATCAAGGCCTGGGAGCTAAAGAAGGTCCCCAAGTCGTCGGACAAAAATTTAACGTCCGCCCTCTCAGATAAAGTCAGGTCATCTAGAGATACTCAGAGTTGGACTGGGTTCCGAGTCCAGTAGAGCGGGAAGCGGGGTTGAGTGTAGAGGTAATACAAAAAGTCCTCCCTGGGTGGATCCAATCCGACTCGGATTTTGAAGAATCCTATCTTAAAATTTTTGTAGGATTGATCAAAGGCTCTTATTAGGTTACAGCGAACGACACCGTTCAGGGAAACCCACCCCACAGATGTTCCCACTTTGGGAATTTTGGCATTGAAAAAATAAAAAAAAATAGGGGCATGGAAGGGGTGCGGCCAAAATGCTCACATAATATCTCGAACGCTAGTACGAACGCCCAGCCGTTCGGGTGTAGTTGAGTAGGGGCGATGTTTAGAGCACACAAAACCCCGATTTGAAGAATGAGATTTCCGCTCAAGCGAAGAAGCAATCTCGCTCAAGCGGACATGGCCGCGCTTGAGCGAGATAGAAAGAAAATTGTCACTGAACATTTTTCGCTCAAGCGGGTGTGAGTTGCTTGAGCGAGAGTGTGAATTCTAATGCTTGGACGGTACCCACTCAAGCGAGTGATAGGTATTGTTGTGCCTCGACCGAGCAGGACGAGTGAATGGTGAGCAAGTGACATTCTGGACGAATTCCACTCGAGCGGGAACCTTAGAAAATAATTTCATGATGTAGTGAATTTTCGAGTGAAATTCTGAGTGAAATGATAAGTGCTTTATAAAATAATAAAATAGATCTAGTTTGCTTAGGATTTTAATCATTATACACTGTATTTCCTTTATTTATTGTGATTTTTGCTTTCTTTCCATTCTATTCTACTTGGGTATGTTATTTTGTAGAAATTAAGGTAAAAAAGGGTCAAAAACAAAGGAAAAACAACCAAAAATGATAAAGAAACAAGAAGAACAAGCCCAAAGTAGAAAGAACTCTCTTTTTATGCTGAATTCCGACTCAGAATGCTGAATTCCGACTCAGAATGTTGAAATCCGACTCAGATATGACCAAATCCGAGTAAGATGACTCAGAAATGACCAAATCCGAGTGGAAGGACTCAGAATGGAGCATTTCCGAGTGGAATACTGCACTGTTGAAGGTAAATCTGAGTGGAAAGTTCCCTGTCAAAGCCATTCCGAGTGATAAATGGCTGACTCTGTTGGAGGTTCAATACTGAAATGGAATAAGTCTCGGTTGGAGGTGATTCCGAGTGGAAGCTTCCCCGACTACGTCCATTCCGAGTGAAAAAGGGGACTGACGTTGAATAGATGTTGTCCAAAGCTATTCTTCGAGTGAAGAAATGCTGATTGAAACAAGTCTAAACTGTTTTTCTGGGCAAATCTGTCCCGAGTGAGTTGATTCTGAGCAGATAGAAGCCACTGAATGAATAAGTGCTGAATAAGGAGGAATCCGAGTCGTTTCATTCAGAGAAAATGGCATTCTCAAGCGGAACAAGGCATTTCCGAGTAGTGTCTTAATCAAGCAAGGAAAAATCCGACCGGGAGTGAGTCACACTCGGGCAGATTCTCACAGTTTCACACTAAGCCCGAGTGAGATGTCTCCAAGGAAGACTACCGAGTGAGTTGGGGCAGCAACCTATATTTCCGAGCAAAGCAAGGCTCGGACATGAGAAGAAATTCAATCAGCCAGATTCCAGACTCTCAAAGTTTCTGAGTGAAAGTGAAGGCCATTCCGAGTATGAAGCAAGAAGGAACTTCCGAGTGAATGTGTCCAAATAAATTTATCCGAATGAATCCAAAGCAAAATCCGAGCGAAGTTTTAACCGAGTGGTTCAAATTCAGAGACAGCCGAGTGAAACAGTTTGTGAACCGATTGAATAAGTTCCGATCCTGAGTGAGTCTTCAATCAGTCCTGAATGAATCATCTTCAGTCGGATCCGAGTCCCTCTTTTATCAGTTTCGAGCCTTTTTTAATCAGTAAGCGAGTGAAGTAATTCCGATTAAACAAAGGTCTTTCGCTCAAGCGACTCTGGTTATGCTCAAGCGAGTGGCATAATATTAGAATGTGCTCGCCCAAGCGAGATTAAACACGCTCAAGCGTGAATGGGAGCCACTCGGATTATTTCCCATCTCCTTTGAAAACCGACCAGTTTTCTCCTAAAAACCGACCCCTCAACTCAACACCGAGCAAGATTTCACTCGACCTTGTGAACGAACAGTAGCTTTTTCACTCTGTCTTATGCACAAAAGTCACCTTTTTCCTCAGATTGTTTCCCACTCGGACTGAGGTACTAAATCCGAGTCAAAAATATGAAAACCGACCCATATTTCCACCGAATGCACTTGCTGACTTGGATTTCCATTATCCAAGTGGATGTTTGACTTATAGGGGGCGGCTGATAGCATCCAGGCTGTCTCCAAGCTGTGATGGTGGGGCGGCTGAGAAGAAGACAATTGCACCAAAAATCTCCAACTAGCAACGCGTTTTCCAAGCTGACTTCTTCCCTTCCTTTGCCTATAAAAGGGAACACGGACAGCACCACCAAAGCATCATTTCCAACAGGTTCAATTCCTTTTCTTTCTCCTCTTTCTTTCTTCTTCTTCCTTGCTTCTCTTCTTTCTTTTCTTTCTTTCTTTTTCTTCATTTTTCTTCTTCGTTCTTTTTTCTTTCTTTTTCATTTTCTTTCTCTTTTTATTTTCTTTTTCTTTATTTTATTTTAAGAGTTGTGAATTTGTAAAAGTGAGTTATTTAAATTTGTAATTGGTGGAGGAATATTGCAACAAGGAATTATAGTGGTAAATTATTCTGAGCTTTTGGAGAAACCCGTAAGTCTTTATTTTTACCATGTCTTATATGTTTTATTTTTCCATTATATATATATGAATTTGAATTATTTCATGAGTAACTAAATTAATTATCTTGGGATGAAAGGGGGTATGATAATATTTTATATTAATGTTATTTTGACTTTAAATTAAATAAATTTCTATTTTCCATTTAGTTCAATTATGCTTAATGCTTTTAGTGATTCCTAACAAGAACCCAAATGATAAAACTGTATACTTGCGGGTATATTAGTAAGTTTAGGTAATAAATAGAATCGAGAGATTTATTTTTACCGGAAAGCTTTGAACTAAACCTAAGATTTTTGAGATGCTTTTTGTGACCTCGGTAAAACCGTGAAAGTAATCAAAATTCTTTTGAGGAAATAAAAAAGATTTTCATAAAACGATAATGGGCCTTTCTGAGGATTAAGCAGCGCTTTCCATAGGTTAGGTACATTAATAGGATTCCGAGAGGAACATATTAATTAGCTTTTGGAAAATTCGCCTTGGAAAACTTAATTCGACTCTTATTTATGAAAAGTTAAAATTCATTAACATAAAATAAAGTCTTAATCCCCCGAAATCCCAAGATACTCTCAACTCTGATTTTTTTAAGTGTCAAGTAAATTTTGTTTCTAAATTTAGATTTTTAAAATTGTGTTTTATTTTACAAAAACCTTAAAAATCAATTGTGTGGATAATTAAATTTCAATATGCTGGTACTTTGAACACAGTCCCTGTGGAGAACGATAATCTTTTATATTACGCGACATAACAAGTGCGCTTGCGGGCCCTGTCAAGTTTTTGACGCTGTTGCCGGGGACTGTTGTCCCTCGAATATCGGCAATATTGAAATTTGATTAGATCATACTTGTTAATATTTTTATTGTTATTTTTATTTTTATTTTTTTTTTAATTTTGTATTTTGTTCTTTATTTTGTGTATCTATTGTTGTTTTATTTTTGTAATTGTTTGTTTCATTTGTCATTTATTTTCTTTTTATGCGACGAAGCCGTAGTGTCGATCTAAACTTAGGATTTGACCCTGAGATAGAATGTACCCTTAGAGCTTTAAGAAAACAACAAAAACAACAAAAAGAACAAAAAGAAAAACAAATGGCAGACCAACATAGACCCTTAAGAGATTTTTCCGCTCCAAGTACAAATGGAAGAGGATTTAGCATCCTTAGACCCACAGTGGAGGCTAACAATTTTGAATTGAAGCCTTCACTACTCTCAATGGTTCAACAGAACCAATTCGGAGGATTACCCTCTGAAGATCCAAATCTTCACCTTCAAATCTTTCTTGAATACTGTGACACCCTGAAGATGAACGGAGCTACCAATGATGCCATTCACTTGAGACTTTTCCCTTTCTCCTTAAGAGATAAAGCGAGAGCGTGGTTATACTCTCTTCCTGAAGGATCCATCACAACTTGGGAACAATTGTCCAGTTCTTTTATCAATAAATGGTACCCAAGGAACAAGACTGATGTGTTGAGAAAACAAATCATAAATTTTTCACAAAAAGATGATGAATCCTTATATGAAGCCTGGGAGAGATACAGGGAGATGCTAAGAGAATGTCCTCACCATGGGATAGAAAGGTGGTTGACAATCCATATTTTCTATAATGGACTAACTTCAACACAAAAGATCTCTTTAGATGCTGAAGCTGGAGGAGCCTTCATGAGTAAAAATGTTGATGAAGCTGAGAACCTGATTGAGGAAATAGCTCAAAACACTCACCAGTGGAACTCTGAGAGAGGATTACCTACTAAAACACCAGGTAAGTATTCTGTTGATGCTCTTTCCCTACTTTCTGCCAAAGTTGAAGCATTAACATTAAAACTTGATAAAATAGGGTCAACAGGTGCTACTAATATTGTTTGTGAAGTTTGTGGTGTTTCAGGACATGGAGCTACAAACTACCATTTAGCAATGACCCCTAATCAAGAACAAGAAATGCATCAGGTGGATGCTATTTGAAACTATAGTGGAAATTATCAAGGTAACTACAGACCTCCATAAGGTCCACCTGGCTTCCAAAATAGGCCACCTCAATTCCAAAGTAACTACAAACCTCAACAAGGAACCTATATTCCACAAAAATCAAAGCTAGAATCCTTGATGGAGACATTTGTAGCTACTCAACTTAAACAAAATGATGAATTCTCTGATGCAATAAAAAACTTGGCTTCAAAAGTGGACTCTCTTGCCACCATAACAAAATACTGGAGAATCAAATTGCCCAACAAGCCTCCTACTCTCAAAGAGCACCAGGAACATTTCCTGGAAAACCAGAGGTTGGACCATCTAACCAAACCATGGCTGTCACTCTTAGGAGTGGTACTCAATACGATGGGCCAGTTGACAAGACTACAAAGGAGGAAAAGAAAGTAGATGAATCTTCATCTCATCAAGTAATTGAAGAAGAGAAACCACAAGAAAAGAAGGAGGAGGTTAAGCCATATCAACCTCCCATTCCATTTCCTCAGCGCTTAGCCAAAGCAAAGTTGGACAAACAATTTGGTAAGTTCCTTGATGTTTTAAAGAAATTGTATATTAATATTCCCTTTACAGATGCTTTGCAGCAAATGCCTACATATGCGAAGTTCCTGAAGGACATTTTGTCCAACAAAAGAAGACTGGAGGAAGATGGTACAGTTGCACTTACTGAAGAGTGCAGTGCTCTAATTCAAAAGAAACTTCCACCCAAGCTCCAAGATCCAGGTAGTTTCTCTATTCCTTTCATGATTGGTGACATGAATATAGATAAAGCATTGTGTGATTTAGGAGTGAGTGTGAGTTTAATGCCATTATCTATTGCTGAAAAGTTAGGATTGGGTGAACTGAAACCTACTAGGATGTCTTTGCAATTAGCTGATAGATCTGTAAAATATCCTGTAGGAATTTTAGAGGATGTTCCTATTAAGATAGGAAAATTTTTTATACCTGCTGACTTTGTTGTGCTTGAAATGGATGAAGATTCTTTGATTCCTATTATTTTAGGCAGACCATTTTTAGTAACTGCAGGTGCTGTGATTGATGTCAAGAATGGTAAGTTGTCTCTAACTGTTGGAGACCAAAAGGTTGATTTTAACTTGAAAAATGTTTTATAAAAACCTTATAATGATGTTTACTGTACTGTGGATTTTGTCGAACAAGTGGTAAAGGAAGCAACCCTTCCTAATGACCCACTTGAAACTGTTTTCATGATCGAGCCGACAGAAACATCTGATTGCTCTGAGGCCCCATATGATACTGAGGTCATGTGTGACAAAGTGGTAAGCCCCAATGTGGAATTAAAACCTTTACCAGCTTCACTAAGGTATGAATTTCTTGGTCCTAATTCCACATATCCTGTGATTATCAATGCTGAATTAAATCCATATGAAACTGAAAAACTTTTGAAACAACTTAGGTTGTATAGAAAGGTAATAGGTTATACAATGGATGATATCAAAGGGATTAGCCCTTCTCTTTGTATGCACAGGATTATTGTAGAAGATGAAAGTAGGCCTACAGTAGAACCACTTAGGATTAAATCCAAAAATGCAAGAAGTGGTTAAAAAGGAAATTTTGAAATTGCTTGATGCTGGAATCATATATCCTGTTGATAGTAGTAAATGGGTAAGTCCTGTTCATGTGGTGCCTAAAAAAAGGGGAATAACTGTGATTAAAAATGATAAACATAACTTGATTCCTACTAGGATTGTCTCTGGTTGGCACATGTGCATTGATTATAGAAAGTTAAATAGCGCCACAAAAAAAGATCATTTTCCCCTCCCTTTTATTGATCAGATGCTTGAAAGACTTGCGAAACACTATTATTTCTGTTATTTGGATGGGTATTCAGGTTTTCATCAAATTCCCATTCATCCATCTGATCAAGAAAAGACTACCTTCACTTGCCCTTATGGGACTTATGCTTACAGACGTATGCCTTTTGGTTTATGTAATGCACTTGCGACTTTTCAAAGGTGTATGCAAGCAATTTTTTCTGATCTTATTGAAAATATGATGGAAGTCTTTATGGATGATTTTTCAGTGCATGGTTTGGATTTTGATAATTGTTTAACAAATTTGTGCCAAGTCTTGCAGCGTTGTGAAGAAACTAATTTGGTTCTAAATTGAGAAAAATGCCATTTTATGGTAAGAGAAGGCATATTTCTTGGACACCTGGTGTTTGAGAGAGGTATAGAAGTTGATAAGGCTAAAGTGGAAGTAATTGAAAAATTGCCTCCACCCACAAATGTGAAAGGTATTCGGAGTTTTCTTGGACATGCAGGGTTTTACCGCAGGTTCATTAAACATTTTTCCAAGATCACAAAGCCTCTTACAACTCTTCTGGTAAGGATGTGCCTTTCAATTTTGATTCATCTTGTATGGAAGCTTTTTGTAGGATTAAGCAAGCTCTAATCTCTGCCCCCATCGTGCAACCACCTAATTGGAAACTCCCGTTCGAGTTAATATGCGATGCGAGTGATTACGCAGTGGGGGCTGTGTTGGGGCAAAGAAAGGATAAAAAGCTCCATGTAATTCATTATGCCAGTCGGACGCTAGATGATGCTCAGGTAAATTATGCCACAACTGAAAAAGAACTGTTAGCTATTGTCTTTGCTTTTGATAAATTTAGGTCTTACTTGGTAGGTTCACATGTTACTATTTACACTGACCACTCTGCCATTAAGTATCTATTGAATAAAAAGGAAGCAAAGCCTAGATTAATTAGGTGGATTCTAATATTGCAAGAATTTGACTTGGAAATTAAGGATAAGAAGGGTACTGAGAACTTGGTCGTTGACCACCTGTCTAGGTTGACATCTGAAAAAGAACAAACAGATAATATTCCCATCAATGAATCTTTTCCAGATGAACAACTCTTGAATCTTAGTATCCAACGTGTTCCTTGGTATGCTGATTTTGTAAATTTTCTTGCATGTGGTATCTTACCTCCTGATCTTAGCTTTCAGCAAAGGAAAAAGTTTTATGCAGATGTCAAGCATTATTATTGGGATGAACCACTCCTTTTCAAGCAATGTGCAGATGGTATGATTCGGAGATGTGTTTCACAAGATGATGTCCATGCTATCTTGGATCATTGCCATTCTCTTTCCTGTGGAGGACACATGAGCACCTCTAAGACAGCCGCTAAAGTATTGCAAGCTGGGTTCTATTGGCCAAATATTTTTAAGGATGTACATAAGTATGTTCTAACTTGTGATGCTTGCCAAAGAACAGGTAACATTGGTAAAAGACAAGAAATGCCATTGAATACCATTTTAGAAGTTGAATTGTTTGATGTATGGGGTGTTGATTTTATGGGACCTTTTCCTTCCTCTTTTGGAAATCAGTTCATATTAGTGGCAGTTGACTATGTGTCAAAATGGGTGGAAGCCATTGCTTTACCCCATTCTGATTCTAAAACTGTTATTAAAATTTTCAAGAAAATAATATTTCCAAGGTTTGGGGTCCCAAAATGTGTTATAAGTGATGGAGGGTCTCATTTTATTGAGAAAACTTTTCAGACCCTTCTAAAGAAATATGGAGTTAGACATAAGGTTGCTACACCTTATCACCCACAAACTAGTGGACAAGTTAAGGTATCCAATCGGGAAATTAAAAATATTCTTCAAAAAGTGGTGAATACATCACGTAAGGATTGGTCTATTAAGTTAGATGATTCCTTATGGGCGTATCGAACCGCATATAAAACTCCCATTGGAACCACACCTTTTAAGCTAGTATATGGGAAGCCCTGCCATCTACCTGTTGAGCTAGAATATAAATCTTATTGGGCTGTTAAAACTCTTAATTTTGATCATAAGGCTGTAGGTGAATGTAGGATGTTGGAATTAAATGAGCTTGAAGAACTCCGTCTAGATGCATACGAAAATGCCAGAATTTATAAAGAAAAAACCAAACAATGGCATGATCGTCACATCCAACGGAGAACATTGAATCCAGGTGATATGGTTTTACTGTTTAATTCCAGACTGAAGCTTTTTCCAGGTAAATTAAGATCTCGATGGTCGGGACCATTCAAGGTGACAAAAGTCTTTCCCTTTGGAGCTGTCGAACTATGGAGCGAGAAATTTGGTACATTTAGGGTAAATGGATAGAGAGTAAAGCACTATCTGACAGGTCAACCAATACAACAAGCAAGTGACTTGGACTTGTTTGATGCTCCTGATGAGTAAATCCAAACGGTGAGAAGTCTGGCTGAAGACTTAAAACTTAGCACTGATAGGGAGGTAACCCTATAAAAAGTTATTATTTTATTTTAAGCTTTAATTCTAAAAAAAAAACCAACTATGTCAGATGCTGGTTTGGGGTTACTACAGGTAAGTTTTCTTATACTTTTATCATCCATTTTAACATTGAGGACAATGTCAAATTCTGGTTTGGGGTGGTAGGTAAGAAAACTTAACTATTTTGTTTACGTTGTGTGATTGTTATTTTATTTTGTATGTGTGTTTTCCTTGCTTTGTTTGTAATCTTGTAATTTACCATGATTGCATGATAAATTTACTTTGAACACAAGGCTAAAGTATCTAAGGATCCCAAAATTTTGAGTAAAATTTTTAAATTTTGATTGTTTAAATGCCAAATAAATGCTTAAATGAATTTTATGTGATTAAAATTTTCTTTGAAAAGACTTTCCATGGTTAGACTTGAGCCAAAATGGGTTATTTATCAAACAAATTTTCAAAACCCATATCTTCTTGATTGAGTGAATCTCATAGTCATTAATATTCTAGAACTTGTTTTTCAACCGATTCAAAATGGTTTTTGATTATATGTCTTAGGATGATAAAGGCACAATTAGGTCTTATTCTTAAGCCTCAGAATTTTTGCATAATTTGACCCCTAGTTGCCCCTTTTGAGCCTAAAAGTGAAAACTTTTCTTTGAAGCCTTTCATTGACTGATATTCTCTTAATGGTGAAAAAGTTGGAAATTTAGTGGAGCAAGGAAATAAAAAAGGACTTAAGAAAAATATGTATTGAATGCAAAGAAAAACAAGAAAAAGAAAAAAGAAAATCAAAAGGATGATATTGAATAAATTTCAAAAAGTCCATAAAAGTTCAAAAATTTACTCTGTTAAATTTATGATGATAATTTGAATCATTCATGACTGTTAAAGCCCTTTTGTATTCCATTTTTCTTGAAATTCCTACCTTGACAATACAACCCAAGGCCACGTTACAACCTTTAAAAGACCTTTAGACTTTGACATATTTTCTATCTAAACTGTGGAGTTTCTGGTTTATTAACAAGCTTATGATAATGTTTTTTGACTATGATGATTTGAGAGATACACAAACCTTGAAACACTTGAGTGAAAATTGTGAGAAGAGTATCTCAGGTCTTGACATTGAAATTTGATTCACGTAAGAAAAATAGAATTGGCATTTGAATAAATCTGTTTCTCTATTTTGGATTCCTTAGTTTATTAAGCTTAGTGTTTTCCGTATTTTATCTTGTGAATATGGTGATTGCTTGAGGACAAACAATGTTTTGGTTTGGGGTATTTTGATAAGTTCTTTATAAAATAATAAAATAGATCTAGTTTGCTTAGGATTTTAATCATTATGCACTGTATTTCCTTTATTTATTGTGATTTTTGCTTTCTTTCCATTCTATTCTACTTGGGTATGTTATTTTGTAGAAATTAAGATAAAAAAGGGTCAAAAACAAAGGAAAAACAACCATAAAATGATAAAGAAACAAGAAGAACAAGCCCAAAGTAGAAAGAACTCTCTTTTTATGCTGAATTCCGACTCAGAATGTTGAAATCCGACTCAGATATGACCAAATCCGAGTAGGATGACTCAGAAATGACCAAATCCGAGTGGAAGGACTCAGAATGGAGCATTTTCGAGTGGAATACTGCACTGTTGAAGGTAAATCCGAGTGGAAAGTTCCCTGTCAAAGCCATTCCGAGTGATAAATGGCTGACTATGTTGGAGGTTCAATACTGAAATGGAATAAGTCTCGGTTGGAGGTGATTCCGAGTGGAAGCTTCCCCGACTGCGTCCATTTCGAGTGAAAAAAGGGGACTGACATTGAATAGATGCTGTCCAAAGCTATTCTTTGAGTGAAGAAATGCTAATTGAAACAAGTCTGAACTATTTTTCTGGGCAAATCTGTCCCGAGTGAGTTGATTCCGAGCAGATAGAAGCCACTGAATGAATAAGTGCTGAATAAGGAGGAATCCGAGTCGTTTCATTCGGAGAAAATGGCATTCTTAAGCGGAACAAGGCATTTCCGAGTAGTGTCTTAATCAAGCAAGGAAAAATCCGACCGGGAGTGAGTCACACTCGGGCAGATTCTCACAGTTTCACACTAAGCCCGAGTGAGATGTCTCCAAGGAAGACTACCGAGTGAGTTGGGGCAAAAACCTATATTTCCGAGCAAAGCAAGGCTCGGACATGAGAAGAAATTCAATCAGCCAGATTCCAGACTCTCAAAGTTTCTGAGTGAAAGTGAAGGCCATTCTGAGTGAGAAGCAAGAAGGCACTTCCGAGTGAATGTGTCCGAATAAATTTGTCTGAATGAATCCAAAGTAAAATCCGAGTGAAGTTTTAACCGAGTAGTTCAAATTCAGAGACAGCCGAGTGAAACAGTTTGTGAACCGATTGAATAAGTTCCGATCCTGAGTGAGTCTTCAATCAGTCCCGAATGAATCATCTTCAGTCATATCCGAGTCCCTCTTTTATCAGTTCTGAGCCATTTTTAATCAGTAACCGAGTGAAGTAATTTCGATTAAACAAAGGTCTTTCGCTCAAGCGACTCTGGTTACGCTCAAGCGAGTGGCATAATATTAGAATGTGCTCGCCTAAGCGAGATTAAACACGCTCAAGCGTGAATGGGAGCCACTCGGATTATTTCCTATCTCCTTTGAACACCGACCAGTTTTCTCCTAAAAACCGACCCCTCAACTCAACACCGAGCAAGATTTCACTCGGCCTTGTGAACGAACAGCAGCTTTTTCACTCTGTCTTATGCACAAAAGTCACCTTTTTCCTCAGATTGTTTCCCACTCGGACTGAGGTACTAAATCCGAGTCAAAAATGTGAAAACCGACCCATATTTCCACCGAATGCACTTGCTGACTTGGATTTCCATTATCCAAGTGGATGTTTGACTTATAGGGGGCGGCTGACAGCATCCAGGCTGTCTCCAAGCTGTAATGGTGGGGCGGCTGAGAAGAAGACAATTGCACCGAAAATCTCCAACTGGCAACGCATTTTCCAAGCTGACTTCTTCCCTTCCTTTGCCTATAAAAGGGAACACGGACAGCACCACCAAAGCATCATTTCCAACAGCTTCAATTCCTTTTCTTTCTCCTCTTTCTTTCTTCTTCTTCCGTGCTTCTCTTCTTTCTTTTCTTTCTTTCTTTTTCTTCATTTTTCTTCTTCGTTCTTTTTTCTTTCTTTTTTATTTTCTTTCTCTTTTTATTTTCTTTTTCTTTATTTTATTTTAAGAGTTGTGAATTTGTAAAAGTGAGTTATTTAAATTTGTAATTGGTGGAGGAATATTGCAACAAGGAATTACAGTGGTAAATTATTCTGAGCTTTTGGAGAAACCCGTAAGTCTTTATTTTTACCATGTCTTGTATGTTTTATTTTTCCATTATATATATGAATTTGAATTATTTCATGAGTAACTAAATTAATTATCTTGGGATGACAGGGGGTATGATAATATTTTATATTAATGTTATTTTGACTTTAAATTAAATAAATTTCTGTTTTCCATTTAGTTCAATTATGCTTAATGCTTTTAGTGATTCCTAACAAGAACCCAAATGATAAAACTGTATACTTGCGGGTATATTAGTAAGTTTAGGTAATAAATAGAATCGAGAGATTTATTTTTACTGGAAAGCTTTGAACTAAACCTAAGATTTTTGAGATGCTTTTTGTGACCTCGGTAAAACCGTGAAAGTAATCAAAATTCTTTTGAGGAAATAAAAGGGATTTTCATAAAACGATAATGGGCCTTTCTGAGGATTAAGCAGCGCTTTCCATAGGTTAGGTACATTAATAGGATTCCGAGAGGAACATATTAATTAGCTTTTGGAAAATTCGCCTTGGAAAACTTAATTCGATTCTTATTTATGAAAAGTTAAAATTCATTAACATAAAATAGAGTCTTAATCCCCTGAAATCCCAAGATACTCTCAACTCTGATTTTTTTAAGTGTCAAGTAAATTTTGTTTCTAAATTTAGATTTTTAAAATTATGTTTTATTTTACAAAAACCTTAAAAATCAATTGTGTGGATAATTAAATTTCAATATGCTGGTACTTTGAACACAGTCCCTGTAGAGAACGATAATCTTTTATATTACACGACATAACCCGTGCGCTTGCGGGCCCTGTCATGAAACAGGTTAGAAATAAGACCTTCTGGGTGAATAAAAGATCTGTTTTCGAGTGAAGGTTGAAAAATCCGAGTGAAGGTTGAGAATTCCGAGTAAATAATGAAATTCCGAGTAGTGGACTTCCGAGTGGAAGTTTCCGAGTTCAGTGTAACTCGTTCAGAGTCGAGCCCCTCCGTGTGTGTAATTCCGAGTGGGGATGGCACCGATTGGGGGTACATGGTGTGTTAATCCAGAAGTATTCTGGAATAACTTCACTCGTGTCAAAATGAAAGGAAGTCGGTTTTTGGAATAAATTACCGAGTGGAAAATCAAGTGAGAAAGACTCGGTCTGGATTATTTTTCGAGTGGAAACCCGGGTGAGTGTGAAGTCGGTTTTGAAATAATTCACCGAGAGAAAGACCTATCAAGTGATAAGTCGGTTCTGGAATGATTTAACCAAGTGAGGACCGATCAGAGATAACTCGGACTTGGAATGAAGTTGTCGAGTGAAAGACTAATTGAGATGACTCGGATTTAGAATATATTGCCGAGTGAAAGGCCAAGTGAGAGATGAGTCGGCTTTGATTGATTTTGCCGAGTAGAAAACCAAGCAAGTTGAGTCGGTGTGAGGGTGAATTACCGAGTAAATAACCGATCAAGTGGTGAGTCGATTTTAGAGAAATGGCCGAGTAAAAGGCTGATTAAGAGATGACTCGGATTCGGAATGAAATTACCGAGTGAAAGACTGATTAAGAAATGACTCGGATTTGGAATAAATTGTTGAGTGTAAAGACTGAGTGAGAAACGGCCGGCCTTAGAATTAATTAGCCGAGTGAAGGACCGAATGAGAGGAATCGGTCCTGGAATAAGTTCACCGAGTAAAACCGAGTGTTGGGAAAGTCTCACCGAGTGAGCGAGTGTGGAAGGAAGGACGACCTCTGGTCGGAATTCGCCTAAGCGAGTGGATTCCTCGCTCAAGTGAGCGAGTTTGGAAATGGCTACTGGAGCCATTTCGCCCGAGCGAATAAAGGCGCCCAAGCGAGATGGGTTGTCTCGCTCAAGCGAATGTGGGCCTCACTTGAGCGAGTGACCCCCTGTTAGAATTTTTCCCTTCTTTTCTCTCGGTTCTGATTATTTTGGCCCTCCTTACCTTATATTGAATAATACTTGAGGGAATGCATAGATATATATATATACATCCCCAGAATACCGAACCAATGCCAGAATCTATCTTTTACACCAATCTTGTCGTTTATATATATATATATATATATATATATATATATATTAATATATTTTCCTTCAATTATACAAGGCTCCAGTAGGTAGGCGGTGGTAAAATTTAAAATACAGCTCATTTCTCATTTAAATCTCTATTATTTCCATAATTGATGCACCTAACCTCCAGTCACGAAAAAGCTTGTCCCCCCCTCCCCACTTGTTTTATACATTATTAAACCAATACCACACCTTTTCCAAGTCTGAATTCTGAGAACAACAAAAATTAGTAAAAGTCTCTCTTTCTCATTCATTCTCTACGTACAAGCCACTCTGATTCAAAGCTAGGACAGCAAGAAGAAATCATTTTTCAATCAATCTAAGACCCTTCATCAAGGTAAGAGGGGATAGGGTTGTGAATAATTATGGAATGGGTAAAATTGTATGCTGTCCTAGGAGTTTCCAGAATTATTTTTCTATATTGTTGCTCAATTTTGAAGCTGAAAACGTGTGAATTTGATTCTGACTTCTTCATCAAAGTTGTAGATCTTTTTGTTATGTGAATTTTGAGACCTGAACCGACTGATTTGGATATGTATAGCAAACGTTATAGCCCAAATACTACAGCATGTCTGCTTAGAATACGTATCTTATATTTTGTGTATATATTAATATTCTGGGAATTATACATGCATAATTAGACTTTGATGTCTTCACAAAAGTTGTAGAGATTTATGTTATGGATCTATAAAAAGTGGTATCAAGTTAAAAGGATATTTGTAGCTCTAGTTATGCCTAAAATACAGAAGTATGTTCATGTTGAAAATCTGCTAACATGAATTACAAATTTTATTTTTAAAACTGGGAATTTTGTGGTGAGACTTAGTGTTCAGTGTCTTCATAAAAGTTTTAGATAATTGTGTTATGAGTAATTTAGAACTGGTCCCATGCCAAAATTATTTTTGAAGCTCCAAAAACGTTGAAAATACCAACATATGTACGTTTTTGATACCTTCTTTGAGATGGTTTAGTATACTGCGAATATGTGACGTTTTTGTTTGGAATTTGAAATTATGGTCTTCATGAAAGTTGTAGATAAATTTGTTATGGAGCTACAGAAAGTAGAATCACTTAAAAAGAGTTTGATTTGCTCACATTATGGTCGTTTTACTAACATATATCGTTGTTGTAAAAATTCTGAAATTTACCTATAATGGTTTTTATGGATAAAAATGATATTTTCCCTATGAGTAACAATTTGTTATTGAGTTATTGAGTGTCCTATACATGACATACAGTGTGTATATCTTTGTCATGAATGATTATGAATGACTAAATTATTGTATACATGAATGCCTTGTGGTTTAATGAGATATGTTGTTGAAACAGTAAATCCATGATTCTGAAAATTATTATATGTGATGTGTCCTTTGAGGACTTGTGATTTTCCAAGTGATTATGGAAATATTGATATCATGGTATGTTAAATCGATAAAGAGAATTAAAGGCATTCATGCATCATAAGTATTTGGACGCACCATGGAATTTAGGGGTTCCATGATTGCCTACCCTGGTGGGGGGTTACTCTATGATGAGTTTGAGCCCTATTTTTGCAGGAGCCATGGAGTGTAGGGATTCATGGTTATGCTAAGTCCTACTTGTGTACTTTGGTACTTGAGCGCCATGGAGTGTAGGGATTCATGGCATTATGCTAAGTCCTACTCGTGTCTCTATGAGACTTTTTACTGCAGTATTCCCACCAAACCAAAATGGATCCAGCATGACATCATTTGACTAAGTTTAAGATTTATTATATATAAATGAACTTGTTGGCATATTCATCATATCATTATGGTTGTTGATTGTGTTTGAGCAATTTTACTTATTTTATATTTATTCTATATTCTGTCTCACTCTTACATTAATTTTTACAGTGCATGCTACACAGAATGTCGAGTGATGCCATGAATGAAGCTTTTATGAGTTATTGCTTGGACTTTGGTTTCATTTTAATTCTAATGGGTTGTAATAGTATAATGTACCACGTACTGTTATTTTTCTATATCGTTTTCGCTATATAAAGGTCTTATGCTTAATTGTTCCCGACTAGTATGCATGAAAATGTTCCGCATTTATCAACTTTTACGTGACTTCAGAATTTAAATTATGAGTTTCAAATTGATTCTTTAAACGTGAAAAATTTATTTGGGAAAATTATTATGGATGTTACAACGGAGATGCTTACTCGGAACCAAGACTTGCCTCGCCTAGAGATGCTTGCTTGAAACCAAGAATCGTCTCGCTCGGAGATGCTTGCTCAGAACCAAGACTTTCCTCACTCAGAAATTTTCATCCAAAATCAAGGCTCTCTACACCCTATACATCGCAGTAAATAACAACTCTCTCCTCAACAATCAAGGAAATCTTGTGGGAAGAGAAAACTTCGGCGGCTCATGTTTAAGCTACTTCGCTCGGACTCACCCAAGGCTCGTGGCTAGGGGGATCCTGTTCCCCCATAAGGTTAGGAGGTGGTCCCCACCACTTCTTGGAACGCCTCCACGTCACTAGAGGGTTAGTTAGTGTAAGTCACACCCTAATGGGCCAAGTCCACGTTGTAACCTAGATATAAAAGTATCTGCGGTACATTTTATAAAGGCAAGTGACACATTATTGAGATTTATTAGACCTAATCCCTAGGAGAATTATTTTGGGTTTTTGTGCCTATGCTCTTTGTGTGAACAAAAACTAATGCTAGGTGTTATAATGAGTAATAATATAAGTTGAACATGTTAAAAAAATTAAGATTTTTAATTGAATATATATGAAAATATTTGTATAACAATTTTTTTTAATGTGTCTCACACATCTTTAAAATACTATAGAAATGGAAAATGATTTCAATCTAAATCCAATATAATTTGCAAGAAAATATTTTTTGTTGTATTGTTTAAACTTTAAAGTGTATTTACAAATTTATAAAAAAAAAAAACAAACCATGAGTAATCTCAACTTCACCAAAGAATTAAGGTAACCTACGCAATCACCGCCAGCAATAGTTGAATTTTACCATTTCACATTCAGTTACATCATTACTCACACACATCACACATCCTTGTTGTATTGTATATAGTTTTGTTAAGGGTCAATGATTTGAATAGTCACACGAAAATGCCAAAACCAAACCAAAGAGAATCAAGGCAAAGAATTGGAAAGAACTTAATACACTTGGATTGACATTAGACAGTATTTTACATTTTCGACAACCCATGCTTATTAAGCAATAAAAAAACAAATATCTAAACAAAACTCCACTCCTCTACTTCACTGGCTAAACATGTAATACAGAATTTCTCGAATAATAATAATAATAATAATAATAATAATAATAATAATAATAATAATAATAATAATAATAATAATAATAATAATATAAACTAAGTTTTTTGTCCTAGAAAATTTCTTGCCACCGGAACAAAAATCTGCAGAAGAATAAGCAGTTAACGACGGCAACTTTAATGGTTTGAAATGAGTCTCACAGAACCACCAGAGGATCTGAACCCGAGAAAACGTCTTGGAAGTAATCGTCCACTTGGCACAGCGTTGACGGCGAGTATTTTTCCTCAAAACACACACAATCACTTACAATATCACTGAACAAAACCTGTGTCGTTTCATCAAACAACCGCAAATCAGGCTCGTCAAATATAGCCAAATACTCTGGCGTCGTTGGAAAATTGAACACGTCATCATCCCACACTGGCATTTCCGGTTGCGTAAAGTCGTGAAACGATGTCGTTTCACCCTGACACTCTTCAACCGGATGAGCTGCTTGGTTTTGGTCCGGTTTAACTTCAACCGGTTTATCGAATTGGAGAACCGAAGTGGGGGAAGAAAGGTTGAGACATTCATCAGCGGAATCGCAACTGGACCCAGACGCCTCCGTGTTGATGACCACGTTCATTTTGGATTTTCCTTTAAACACTTCCGTTTTCTCTGCCGTTTGTTTAGCCGGCGGTGTGAGGAAGTTTGTTACCGCGTCGGGACCACGAAGCCTGATCGCGGCATTGTCGTACACCATGGCAGCTTCCTCGGCGGTGTTGAAGGTTCCCAACCATACGCGCATGCCCTTCTTGGGATCTCGAATCTCCGCCGCCCATTTCCCCCACGGCCTCTGCCGCACGCCGCGAAACTTCTGGAAGCTTCCTGGGGAGTTCGCCGCCGGCCGGCATGAAATGGTTTTACCGGCGGGGTATTTTCTTGGATTGGAAGCAGTTGTTCTGGACACATACTGGAGTTCGATTTTGTTGATGTAACGCTTCACTCTCTGTCGGGGAAAGTACTCTGCTTCGTCTTCGCTGGATGAGTCAGTGGCATATGGATCAGTTACGGATATGGAAATAACTGTTGGAGCGGTGAAAATGGAACCGGAACCGTTGTTTTGAAATGAACCAGAAGAGGGTTTCTTTAGTTTGGTGAGTTTCTTTGTGACACTTCGGTGGACAGTGTATTTGCATAGGATGCTCTGTTCTATGCTCTGTTCCATGGTTTGTTTGTTGTTTTTTTGTGTCCAGAAAACAAACTGTTTTTTTTTCCTTAGGTTCAGAGTTTGGAATATAAGGGATCTGTGAGAGGGAAGACTGAGGCTTTTGGATGGACACTCTTAAAGGTTGTGTGAGTGTGAAAAAATCTGCCAAAAGAGAAATGAAAAGGTGGGAACAGAAAGGAGGTGAAAATGGGAAAGGGAAAGCAGTAATTGTGTAATAAATAGTATTAAAATGTGAAAAACTCACTTAATGGAATTAATAGACAAAGATGGGAATAAAGAGAGGAAACAGCTTTAAACGTGTGGGATGATGGAGCTGGTGAGAAAGCAAAACCCATCTTCTGCTATAAATTTTGACAAGCCATTAAAAGAGAGACATAAAAGAGAATTATTGAAAGGATGATTCTCATGGTGTTTTTGTTTGAGTAACTATGGCTGGAGGAGACCTTCGTTGAAACTTCTTTTTGGTGTTCTTGAAAAAGGAAATATCTTTGGATTCAAAAGCTACAGGGGAAAAAAGAGAAAAAGAAATATGCAGATTCTGTTTGTTGTTGCTGCAGCGAGTCTTTTGGAAGAGTATAGCGTGGCCTTTGGAGAAGAAAGTGATTGAATGAGTAATAGTTCAGATGGTAAGTAACGATAGTTCAGTTGCTGAGAAAACTGAAACACCAAAATCGCTCTTTTATAGGATCAAATACCTGAATCAAAAAGGAAGGTGGCAACATTTTATTATTTTCCTTTTCAAAAACATTCAACGTATAATCTTACCAAACTTATATGGTCTAATCAAACTTAATTAGCACATTTTAAGATATTTATTATTAATTGGCAAAAAGAAAAAGAAAAGAAAAGCTTAGCCGGTGATTCAACATCACATGAACAAACAACTTGCCGCCGCATACTTGCGATTTTGACGGGGATTAATTTGACTTGAAAGAAATTCCAAAGTAGTAAATAGTAAAACAATAGTATCAACGGTTGTGAGTAATGTGTGCGTTAAATCTCGAACATTGCGATGACGGTCACGTGAGCCCAAGATACTCGGCTTATTAGCAATTAGTCAGTCAAATTGTTTTGACTGATCAAAAGTATCTTTTTCTCTAATTAACCTTTTAATTTTTGGGTAGTTATTTTTTTACTAAGACAATTAAGCATAAGATTTTCAAAAGAAATTTAAAAATATATTTGGTTGTCATTTAACTTTTGTTTTTTGAAATTAACGTTTTATTTTTATATTTATCCAAGTCAAACATTCTCATAGATATATAATAAATTTTCAAAATTACATATTTTCACTTAAAATAAAGAAATTTATTCTAAGGGAAATAGAGTAATTAGAGAATGTTTTTCTCTCATATAATATGAAAAAAACATTTAAAAATTTGTTAAAAAATTATTTTTAAGTAATTTCTTATTCGCGAAAAATAATTTTTAACTAGTAGTATCTTATAAAATTCTTTTTTCATCTCAAATACCCTAATAACATAATAACATATTGTACTAAACATCCCTAGACTAGGTAGGATACAGTGAAATTGCATAAGGGTAATTTGGTAAAGTAGAAAGAGAGTCTGAATTGAGAACGTTTCATTTTGTGCCCACCCGTGGCTATCGTGGAAGTTCACTTACTGTCATATGTGCGGGTCAATAATTATTTTAGCAGTTAAAAGGTTTTTAATCTTTTAGAGTTAATTCTGGTTTTAAAAAATGGATTTTATATTTCACTTTTTACAGCTAGAAATAGAACATAACGTGGCGGGCAACCTAGAATTCGCCGCCATTTACAATTCGGTTCTATACTACGTCTCTGGGTTCTTTCTGTTTCACTGCTCCTATTATCGAGGCCGAATCTACACGCGGTACACACTCGTGTGCACCACACACTCTTTAATCTTAACTGAAAACTTGCTTGAGAAGACATAAATTAGGGAATATTAATTAACAAATTAATGATAATAAATTGTGTTTTGTCACGTTTAAATTTAAAATATTTGCAAGAATTGTTGAAATTTCCGGTAGTTAATTGCAAATTAATTTATCCTTAAATTGTTTCTTCGGTTATAATTCTATAAAGTTTTAGTGTAAGATTTATATATGATCTATCTTAATGGGTTGGGTTAACACCTTTATAAATTAAACGAGGTTAAATATTTAAAATTAAAACTTAACTTAGTAAGAACTTTTTGGCCCAGTCTAAAAAGCCTATGTCCAACGTGATCTGAACGACATTGATTATTCACCAAAAAAAAACGACATTGATTTTTCTTTAATAAAACTATAATGCACTCCAAAAAAAAAGCCTAAAGTAATATGCTAGTTGTATAATAAGTAAAATAAGTAGGACACCTTAAATGCTTACATAGGGCGCATTAGTTTTCTCTCTGTATATACTTAATAAATTTTACAATTGATAACATAAATATCAATAATTTTTAATAAAAGTAATGGTGGCGGGTTTGAATTTTGATAAGGAACATTTTAGATATTAATAATATTTCTTAATGAGGAGTATTGAATTAAAAATTAAGGAATTATCTGAGTAAAGTTATGATGTGATAAATGGCTCCTTTTAAACTTTTTTCCTTAAAATTTACATATAACTTTTTTAAATAATATATATTCCCCTAAGTTCAGGGTCTCTCCAACACCCATTTATCTTAAGAAAATATCTCTAATATCTATATTCTCCCATAATCTTAAGAGATGATTGTTAGTTGACAATTGTTGGACACAAGTCAATGCCCTTTTTCCATTATATAAATAGGGCCTCAGAGTAGGATGAAGCGGTATGAGATAAAAGGGAGGCATCCTGCCTTCCATGCATGCATATGAAACGAGAGCTTAAACCTGCATATCATATGGGAGTCTTAGTGGAGAGTGTTCTCTGGTTCTCATCCCTAGTATAAGAAGGGAACAGTGCAAATAAAGTTCTTTCAAGTCCTCTATCCGTCTTGGGTACATGAGTGGGAACTTCGTTTTTGTTTGGCTAAGTGCTCTTGGATTGTTGTTGCATATTCCGCTCCTGTTGCAGCCGCGATTGCTGTTTTCTTGATCTATCCAATTGGTCAGGGAAGCTTTCCCTTTGGGATTAAATAACATTTTTTAGTGATAAACCTTATTTTCCTAAAGTAATTATCTAGGGTTTGAAGCTTTATACACTAAAAGTGAAAAATATATATTTTGAACACTCAACAATTTATTTTTACTATAAAGACTATTAAAATTAAGTTTCATAACAAACTAAATAATGACTTTTAATTTTAGAACATTGTCTTAAAATCTATGTTGAGAGAAAAATTACTAGGAAATTTAGAATATATTCAATTATAGATGAATTTTGCAACATGAATGAATGTAGATTTCCTCTACAATAATTTATTTTTAATAAAATCTTACATTTATTGATATTTTATTTTTATAAAAATTTATTTATTTAGTAATAACTTTATATTTGGTTTTAAACATTCTAATTAAAATTGATCCAGTCTGGATACCGGCCCCAAGGTTATCCGGTCTGGATACCGGTTTTTAAGGACAAAAGGCCGACTCAGCCTTCCTAGAAGTCAACCGGTATCCCAGGATAATGATCCAGTCGGTGAACATGTTGGTCCGGTCTCACCTACAGTGAAGTCGTTATAGCCGTCCTAGTGTTCAGCCGGTGTCAAGAATATCGATCCGGTCTGCAACAGACTAGGCAAACTTCACTTACACCGGTCATCCGAGGTGACATCCAAGATACCGGATGGCCTATTCGCTCTCCTACACCGGGTGACTTATGATTGACTGCTCCAATATCATAATGAAGAAGGCATTCTACACAGTGGAGTATGTCCCTTTCATCCACCAACTAGAGTAGGTGCAATCACCAGCGTGATTTATGGAAAAGGTGATTATCCTCCATCCATGTGACAGAAAAGTACACTGATAATTCACCTACCCTCCTGACACACTCTGAATGCTGGCCCACTCGGATTGACTCTTTATACACGTTATCAAAACCAGTGGGCCCACTAACACCAAACAATTCATTTCCACGCTCAACTATAAGTAACATGTTGCAATACATGTTCCGGGTGACATTGTCCTTGCTCTCTTTCTTGCTATTATACTCTTTGAGCATTAACAGAGTTCACTTACACTCTTTTAACTTGAGCGTCGGAGAATCTTCGCAGGTGACACCATCTGTCGCCCACACCAACGCGAGAGGTCGGTGTGAAGGATCTCCAGGACAACAAGACCGACCTCCACACACTGAGACCGGATACACTCAGCCGGTCTTCTATCTCATTCAATCTTCAATTCTTGAGGTTGTCCTGACACCGGATCCTAGACCCCGGATCAGGACAGATAAAAAATACTCTCATATTTGACCCTTTAATTTTATTTTTTGGCTTCACCTTTAAAAGTATCTTTAAAAAGGCTTAATGACAAAATATAATATTTATAATAATTATGTAAGAGAATCAAGTTTATTTCCAAGAATATCCTTAATTAGATGGCTAAAATAAGAAAACATGTAAATAACTTTTGCATTCTTTCATAATAAACAAAGGGTATAAATAAAAATTCATCATTAATTTAGCTAAAAATATATAATTGTCTCTTATATTCAAGATCAAAAACTAGGTCCAGTTTGCCTTTTATATTCAAGAACAGAGAGGGTAGTTTGTTATTGTAAGGAAAAAAACACATACCCCTTCTGTTTCTATTTAACTGTGTGAAAAGAGAAGAATTATGCATATTAAGAAATGTAATTAAGATAGTTAATTTTTATAAAACAATTGATTGTTTTTCTATTTTATCCTTATCTCTTACTTATTTATTACTTTTAAAATTCTTTTCAATATCAATAGGGGTAGTATTGGAAGTATAACAACCTATTTTTAAAAATTTAATTATATATGTGTGTTTGTTTTGCTCTTGGACAATTTGGGAGTATAGTTTAGTTTTTCTATTTATTTGAAATTATTAGGAAAAATAAAGTTTTAAATTCTGGCTAGAGAGATATACCCAAAAATTAGTTTGAACCTTTCCGTGAATCCAATTGTCTCCTAAACATACCAGTTACTTGTCCTAGTTTAATTGGAAAGCTTAAAATCTCTCTTTCTTTCATTCTTACAAAACACACTCCACTCATTCTCACTCTTATCACTTTCTCTCCCTCTCCATCACCTACACACATTTTGCTTTCTTCTCCTCCCTCACCAAAGCTGTGATCACCTCTCCTTACCTTATCATCAACTTCATTTCACCCAAGGCCAAGGAGGAACCTTTTTCTATATCCTTCCATTTTCTCCTCCACATGCAAGTGTGCAAAAAGGACAAGCTCCCTTTGCTCTTCACTTCTTAACCTAGGTATGCATCAAGAACCCCATTGGTGCTTTACTCAATATCTGGAACCAAACATCAAATTCTCTCAAATTCATGCCTATAGGTATGTTCCTTCTTGTTGGTGTTATGGAAAAACATAACCCTTTTCATTCAATTTTCCGTTTGATAAGTCAAAACTACAAAAGTACCATTTCTCTTTAATTTGTTGCGTTTCTTGTGCCCCTTGAGCTTTCGAGTAGTTAGGATAATTGATAAGGTTATGGCTTAGTTTGATAAATAGTGTTAAATTGGATGTCGTTTACTTGTAGGTTTAGAGCTAGAACAAAGAGGAACTCACAACACTTGGTTGATTGTCTTCTTTGAGGTAAAGAAGAGGAGATGTTGTGAATAAGTAGAAAATAAGTGAAATTACATGTATGAATTATGATAGATATCATTAGTTGAATGTTGGAATGTTGTTTAGTTATGATGATTGGTGAATTGAATGGATAATAGGTTATTTAGTATGATGATTGGTGAATTGAATGAATGTGTTGAAAGTGTAAATTTGATAGATTGATTGATGTTATATGGTATATTATGTAATGAAGGAATGTGTCATTTGAAACATTTCATTAGTTTATGCCCAAAGAAATCACATGGCAACTTTTACCAACTTCAAACTCATATTTCTCTAAAATCATTATAAATAGGAAAATGCTTTTAAATTTAAAATACTTTGAACTTAATATACTTCTGTCGAGAATTAGATTCTCATTTTTTGGATTTATAAAAATGCTTAAGAATTTCAAATACCACGAATTCACAAATCTGTCATTTTCCATTTTAGCTATGTGCAACAAACTTTAAAATTTCACCAAAAATGGCACACAACTCTAATTGACCTTAAACTTATGTCAAAACAACCACAACACACCAAAGTTTATAGTCTCACCAACTAGGATTTTATCAACTCTAGAACACTGTTAGTTCTCAGTTCAATTTGTCCATGTAGAGAACATCTAAATTATGAGGTATCACAACTTCGATTAATTTTTAACATTTTCAAATAGCCTTCAAATCACACAAAAATTTATCACCATATAATCTAACATTAGAAAAACACTTCACATATTTTTAAATCATCAAAATAATGCTATAACATGTCTAGAATAATTAATCTAACGTTACAATTTCAACATCATACATTAAACTTCATAAATTTGAAAAATATTCATTCTAACTAAGAATATTACAAAAAATGAATGAGAGAAACTCCATATATATGCTAACATCATATCCAAAAATCACAACCAAACTCA
This sequence comes from Clitoria ternatea, assembly GCA_037962975.1. Classification (NCBI taxonomy): domain Eukaryota; kingdom Viridiplantae; phylum Streptophyta; class Magnoliopsida; order Fabales; family Fabaceae; genus Clitoria; species Clitoria ternatea. The sequence goes on from CM075672.1 coordinate 83,180,082, forward strand.
TTTAATAGGAATTTCAAATTATGCTTACAAAACACTGCCATAAATAATTTATGGCGACACATAAAATAATCATAAAATATTAAAGCCAATCTTGAACAATTCAAACATATTTAGGACATTCCAAACACGTCCACTAATATATTTCTAAAACTTTTAATAAATCCAATCATAACTTAATATCAAATATTCCAACAATACAAAAATTCACATACAACTCACAATCACAATTTGCCTTTCATAACCTAATTTCACCAAGGCCAATTAAATTTACAACACATTAAATATTTTTTTACTTCACAACATGACTCAATATTACCACAACATAATAATATACTTCTCATAAAATGTTTTACAGCCAAATTTTAATCGCAAGCCTTCCTATAAATTATTGCCTTAAAATTAGTTAACATTCAATAGGCATAAATATGCACTCGCAACATCTATAAGAATGTAAAGAACATTAAAACAATTAGTTTTAAGTTAATAGTTAGTCTCAATATAATTAAACATTATACTCCAACTTTAAAAATTTATAGAATATTCAAATCAACTCAAAATATTTCAAAGTTGGTTTAGGAGAAACTTGACATATACACCTCCAATACATTAAATTCATGGAAAAAGTTGATCGATAGACATTTCATATTGTGCTCACAAAATATTATCATATAATAATCTTATATAAAAAATTAAATTTTTTGTCATAAAAATAATTTAAACCTTCACAAACAATCCAAACACATTTAGAATGTCAAACATAAACAACAATATTTATAATGTCTCTAACCAATCTAACAACAAAATATATCAAACAGTTAAATTATGACAATAATTAAATATATACCTACTTTACAAAGTTTCAACATAAACTTGGTCGGGGTTGCCAAGACTACCCTTCAAGTGACCTTAGAGCATAAACATCTTCCCTTTTACCAAGGAAAGATTTAGTGAACACTAAAAAGCTCTCAGTAGTAGTTTTGAGGTTTGATCTTTCACCTTATAACTCAAATGCACAATAAAAACATAATTAGGAACAAATCATTAGCTTTTGAAACTTTAAGGGTATAACCTTTACCCCTTGAACTTTGAAACTTATAAACATAACTAAAACCATATTTCAAGGAAGGCACACCTCAATTGGTTGGAGTAGAAAACTAAAAAAGGATGGTAGTGGTTTTAAGTTTCTTAAAACATAGGAAAGAAGATCTCAGAATAAGAAATGGGAAATAAAATCTACATAAAAAATGAGTAAGGATGGACAGTCTGCATGTCAAAAATGATGATCAGAGGTGGCGGTCGGAAATATTTTGACATGGTGGCTCATGGTGGCCCACTTGCCGAAATAACAAAAAGGGTGGTTGTAGGAAGAAAGGAACGTAAACAAGGAAAATGGGAGAGATGACACGATGAAAGAGTATGAAGAGTGTTTTGATCTTATGTATAAGTGTGCTTTTTAATTTACAATGGAGTGAAAGTGAATTCAAGTGTGGGTGAGAGGGAGAAAGTCACAAGGGATAAAAATAGTGTTACATGTTGAAAGAAGAGAAAAGAAATAAAGGTAGTCTAGAGAAAACATGAAATTTGTTAATTAAAGTATAAGAATCTTTTGTTTACTATTCTTTAAAAATTTAAATTGATCCATTTGGAAGAATACCAATATTAAAATAAACCTCATTAATTTTAGAAACAGTAAGGTATAATTCAAAATTTTAAAATCCATAATTTTTTGTTAATAAAATTCCCTGGACCTTCTTGGTTCCGCCAAGATAAATAAAAATCCTTGTTTCACTTAAAGTCAATTTTCTATACAAAAAGAAAACCAAAACAAAGTTCCAACCTAATTACCAACATTTATTTATACTTATGGATGAAAATATTTTGTTCTGAATACTTTATTGAAAATATGAATATTAAAATATTCAAAATATATCATTTTGGTCCCTACCAATCCAAAACTCAAAGCTCGATCACTCATGTTTCCACTTCAATGTGTAAAACCATGGTTACTCATTGAGCTACCTTTCCACCACTTAGCATCACCATAACAAAATGACCTTTCTTAACGATTGTTTTTAACCTTTCTTAGTGGTAATGAACCGCTAAGTTATATCCCTTAAGAGCGATTGTAGTAACTCAAAACCTATATTTTTTAGCGGTTTTTAGCTAAAACCACTAAGAAACCTTGACTATTGATGTTTTCTAGCTTTATTCATAGACATTTCTTAATGATTTTCAGCTAAAAACCGCTAAGAAACCTTGACTTTTCATGTTTTTTTAGCTTTTTTCAAAGACCTTAGTGGTTTTTAATTAAAAATCTCTATAATAACATCCTATCTTAACAATTTATTAATAGAAACCGTTAAGAAAGGCCTAACTTTTATGTTTTTTATGTTGTTGTTTGATTATTTTCTCTATTTATTTTCTTTTTTTTGGTTTATATAAATGTATCCATACAAAAAATCTTTTGTCACATAATTCAACCACAATTAAATATGCAAATAACTAATTTTACTTATGACCATATATATCTCATAAATATGTAAATAAAATATAAATTAGTGACTCAAATGAAATTTTCTTATATGATTGACTATGAATCCTAATCACAACGGAGAATAATTAAATTTAAAAATCAAAATTGATCACTACCAAAATTCATTAAAATTTTAAAAATAAAATAACATAGCAAACTAATACAAGTAATAATATATAGTTTGAGGGATCCTCATTCTCTCTTCTAATCACATGCCATGTAGCATGAAGGCCATAATCTATAACCTAAGCTGCTTATTCTTCATATCGAACATCACAATGCAAGGAAATGCTAAAGTTTATTAACTACAAACGTAGACAGGGTAGAAACAAAAAAGAAAATAAGTTGAATGAAAAGGCATTAGAAACTACTTTTAATCTAGTCAAGATAAAACATAAACTTATATAAGAATTAGGTTTTAAGTTACTAAATCAATTTATATGATATGACCAAAGTTTGTATCTTTTTACATATAGATACCTATTCCGTATTTAAAATTTCATATTCTTAAATGAAATTGAATTTTAAGGTTCAATTCATAAATAATAAATTCCTATATTAGAATATTTAATTAGTTACTTAGTTATTGACTTCTGTTAGTTTATGAGCTGAGATAAATGAGAACAAAGGTATATTTCCTATAAATAGGAGAAAAGCCATGGAAGATTTATCTTGCCATTTGTGTGAGGATTAATACTTTTGGCTATCAGGAGAGTTTTAAGTGTCTTGAATACCTAGAGAACTATATTTTTCATTTGCATTCTATATAATGCCTTTTCTATCTAAATTTGATATAATTCCTAACAATAAATTCTTATTCAACAAAATTTAAGGTTATTTCCAAAGGAAACCATTCTTCTTTTCCCCAAACATTTCTCATGCATGTCACACTTTGACTATATATATACACACACACACAAAAATAAACTTGGAAGTACCATGGATAAGAAAACACCAAAGGAGTTAAGGTCTCAAACCTCCATAAACCACCCAGTGAGTAAAGATTTGACCTCTCAACCGCCACATTAAGATTCAAAGATATTTATAATCATAATGGTGCATAAGTAAACTAGATTAATTGTTACCTAATGGTGAATAACTAATGGTGCGTAATTAAAATAGATAACAACAAACATGAAATTCAATCTATCCATGAAAAATTTATAAGAAACATAAATTAAAAATGCATGACATATTAGTTGTTACCTCTAATATTGACCTAAAGAAAAGAGTTTAAAATATCTATTTTTCTTTTAATATCCACTAATTCATGATTTAACATGTCCTACAAGGATTCTCAAATTCTCATTAAATAAACATCCTATGCTAAAGTTGATTCAAAAAAAAGAAAAGATTAAATATTTATAAATTAGTGGGAAAAAGTCTCTTTACTGTAGTTGCAAGTTGCAACTTGCATATTAAAATTAAAGTACAAGAGCATAGACTCCACACCTAAACATACTTTGACACTTAAATCATGAAAGACACTATCCATAATCACCTAGTTACAACCTGGTATAAAATTATAGTAGATGCATAATGCATGAACACATACACACCTTGGCTGCAATTATGAAGAATCTTTTTATGATCCAGAGCATTCAAGAATATGCTACCATGTAATGTTAAGAATGTAACATAAGTACCTTGACACTACCATAAATTACCTTAACATCATTAACCAAACCACTTTGGCATTACAAACTAATTTTCATCTATATTACTAATGGACTACATTATTATCATGAAGATACTTTAAACCTTTTAAAATCTACCTGTGTATGCAGAAACTTAAGAATTATTTTCGATACTTCTGATATAGACTTACCAGTAACCCTTTTGACATAAGCTTAAGGAAGGTATATAGTTTACTTTTATCCTAGGAAATACAACATATGAAGGTAAAAAATAATGAGAAGGAAATAAAGACACTAGAGAACTTATGAAATAAACATAACCAAACAAAAAAAACTAATTGAATAAGTCCCTAATGTGGTTTTAACAAAAAAATGGATCAATTTGGCCTTTTGCCTATAAAAGCTTAGTGACATTTAAGTTGACCCTCCAATGTTATGTATCATTGCATGACATGACATCAATTTAGTCCTTACAAATAGTAACTTGGTTTATATTTTGTCAATAAAAATATTATTCAAGGACTAAATTGGGAATTTTCTCCAATATAATTTAAAGAGCAAAAAGTTAAATGAATTTTATATTAGTTAAGAAAAAAGTTAGACAAGGGATGTAACCAGACATTGTATAGTTAGTCAATCATCATTAAAAGAAATTCATAGAGTCCAACAGACATTTAGTTACTTCATGAGTAACTAAAAAAGTTGAATAAATTATGGTTGTTGTGAAAACTTGAAAATATTGTCTTTCATAAATTCTATAAAGGATGCAAAATAAAGTAAGAATAACTAAGTTTTGCACCTCAAAAGGAAAAATGATAAGGCAATCTTAATTTGTATTTCTAGTTCAAAACGTAGATACAACTAAAAAATGAGTGACTAGAATTCCTACCAGTTGCCTTCTTCAACCCTGACCCTTCTTTATTCTCTTTGTAATGATCCAACTCTAATACTACCTTCTCAGTAACCATAAATTTGATAGAGGGAAAACTTTTGGACAACTTCATCTTATATTTACATGTATCTACAACAGTATCTACATAGACTTGAAATGCATAAATTGTACATTTCTCATATCAAATTAAATTATCATCTGCTTACTACTTAATATGACACCACAAACACTTAAGAACAACACTAACAAAGTTTAGCAAACTCACTTTCAATACTTAATTTCAAGATAAAAATAAAAAGGTGCCTTAAATTATTTGACTTGTGATCCTAAAGTCAATATTAACCATAAGTTAGGGTTAAAGGTTTTATTTTACCAAACAGAAGCACTCCTATTTTGAGTACCCTATCAATGAGGCCTATAACATCCTTGGTATTAAATTTAATTAATTTCACGGTAGAAGATTACTAGAGAAATTATTTTAAAAATGTTATGAATTAAATTATATTATTTCATGAGATTTTAAGTTGATAATGGGGTTAATTAATTAATTAATGGTGAATAATTAAGAGAGTAGTTTCAAGTTAAGTTGCATTTAGTAAATTATCATTTACCAGAAGGTAAAAGTAAAACTTAATTAATTAAGGTTTAAATAAAAGAGAAGAAAAGGAGAAATAAAGTTTATAATTAAAAAGGAAATTAATAAAGGTGAGATTACTGATTTGCCCTTGGACTAAAATAATTACCTTCCATTGTCTTTATCTCTTTCATGTGTGAAATGAGAGAAAGAAACAGAGGGAGAAAAGCCATTGTCATGAGGGGGAAAGCTCCAAATTAAGGGTCCAAGTGTCGTAAAAACTTCAAATTAGGTGAATTTTTGGAACCCGGGAACAAAGTGAGTCCATTGAGGTAATCAATTTATGTTCCATCCCTTCTCTCTAGGGCCAAATTGGGGTTTCATGGGGGATTTTCAATTTTGTGTTTTCTTGACATTTTGGAGCTTGATCATGGTTTGTGGCATAATGGGTGTTTTGAAATGGCTAACGGGTGATAGTTTCAGTGTTTTTAGGTTTTGAATCGGATGTTGGAAGGTTGATTGATGAGATAAAACTTGAAACTGAAGGTCAAAGGGGTGACAGTGAGTTTTGGAAACTTTAAATGTGCGTTTGGATATGATGGATTATAGTTTTGAAAGCTTATATGTAAATTTGACTTGTAACTGTCATAATTTTAGATATTTTATGGAAGCGGTGATATTAGAAGTTGACTTAGAGCTTTGTGAGTACAAAATTGAGGTAAGAGGGTGTGTTGGGTTAAGGTTAATATATAAATTTGGTTGCACGGTTGGGCACATAGCAAAAGGTTAAATCCTAGCCGTTATTAGCTATTTTAATTGATTTAATGTTTTGTTGAAATTAATTAGAGAATGATGATGAATTATATTGGCAATGAGAGAATTAAATATTAAATGTGAATAATTACGGGTTGTGAATTACGTGGAAGATAAGTAATTAGAGATACCGAGAATTGACAGTGTAAAATGAACTAATAAGTTGACATTGATGAATTGTAATAATTGTTGAGAAACTAAGAAACTAAATTATGATGTATGATGAATAAGTTATTATGGAAGTGTTGTGGATGAAGGTTATATGTAATAATGAGTTGAAATGAGAAGAGTGATGATTTCAAAGAGCCTATGACTTACGATAATTAGTAAGCAATGTGTATACAATAGAGTTGAATAGAAATGTATAGTAATGTATGATGATGTGGATAGTTGTGATGCTGATATAACTGATGTAATGAAAATAAGGATTAAGGATAATTGTTTTGATGATATTGATGTATGTCTATATATATATATAAGATGAAATGGTTATAATATTGTTTTATGGCATGAGTTGCTTATGTATATATATGTTTTGATGATTGATAGTATGGTGGTAGATAGTCGTGCATGGTATAATGGCGATGATGATATGATATAGGTGTATATGATGAAATGAAATGATATGATGATGGCAATATTAATGATGAAACAACATGATATAATGGCGGTCATGATTATTGATGTTTAAGAATGAACCAAGTTATTGATGAATTAAAGAATGTTGAACTATGCTGATCAATGACGAATTATAAATGAGGTTGTTGAAGAGTTGATTGCCCGAGTGGCATATATGATGGTCCCAAGGCGATGGCTTTAATGTCGGGACTGAGTTTGATGAAATTATTTAAGTGATGATGAGACTTAATGATTCATAAATATTGTATTTGCATTTGTATGGTGTAGACAACCAATCGGTATATATTACCCCTCATTTTGGCTCTAGTGGTCAGTTATGGCCCAATTGAGCTACCTAGTGGTTAGGTAGGACCTAGTGGTAAGGTAGGGAGCCGACAGGCTCAGTGGGTTAGGTAGGGTCCACGGGGTGTCAGGTAGGACCCCCAGTTGAAGACCAATCCTTTTAGTATCAAGATACTAGAGTGACATGATTATAATTAATTGAGAGTCATTAATGATAACAATTGTGTTGATGTTGATTAAATTAATGATAAAGTGATATTGATTAACTTGATTATGATATGATGTTGATTATATTGATGATGAAATGATGTTGATTAATTTGATGATGAGATGATGTTGATTAAACGGATGATAAGATAATGTTCATTAAATTGATGAGATGATGTTAAATTAAATGGGTGATGAGATTAATGTTATTTTAACTAATCATGAGGTTGATATTAATTGAAATAATGATGAGTTTGATATTATTTGAATTGATGATGAGATAGATCTTATTCAAATTGATGATGAGATTGATGTATTTCAACTGATAATAACTATAATGAAAAAGAGGTGTGAGATTTAGAATAGCATGTAGATGTGTCTTACTAAAGATAAAAATTTAACTAGGAAGGTAGCTAGATTTATACTTTTCCTAGTGATATTTTTTTTATTAATCTTTAATTCTAGTTACTCAGCCCCCTTGCTATGGTTTTTAAGTGACTGGTGGTAGGTTATTAATGGACACCACAGAGGCGGGCACTAAATGAGGCTAATATGGAGTCAATGCCAAATGAGAAGACTTGAAAGATTGATGTGTATGTGTGGTTACATGTATATGTATAATATGAATGAACCATTGGTTCTATGAGAATGATTCAGTGTATATATCTATATATGCTTAGTGGTGCGTGATGCTTGGTGAATTGATCGTGTAAAATTAATATGTGATATGATGATCACAGAGATGATTATGGTTATGAATGTGTGATGATGATTAGTTAGTAGTTGATATCCATGGTCTGTTGGATTTCCATGGCACTGAGCTAATGGTAACATTATGTGAATGAATATTGGCAGGTTATTGAAATGATAATATATGGTGTGTGATGGATATGATAAATGAATTGAATGATGATTAGGTGTTGGTAGGATTATGTTCAGGAAATAGTTATTTTAACCCAATTAAAGGGTGAAAATAAGTTCTAATGGGATCCAGAATCCGGGAAAGTACCCTGATAGTATTTATAACTTGGTTGCATAGGGTTAGTGATGCTTGCGTTGCATTTGAAGTGTTTTAAGGTGTGTTATTACTTAGAGTTGAGTTGAATGAATTTTAGTGTATAAGTTGTTCATATGAAGGAAGTTTAGAGAATGGACTACACCAACAGGTTAAGAATAGGGGAAATATAGTACCCATGAAGTTTCGGAGTAACCGTAGTTCAAACGGGCAAGTTAGGGGCGAGAAAGTTGGTTTAAGGTGTAGTTTCTACAATTTTCGCTGAAGCGAGATCCAGGGTGAGTAGTTAGGACTTTTCTTGTTGTTTCATGTTTTCCTTCCGTTGTATTTTCGTTTCTATTCTTTTTAATTCTTGTCCAATTCCATTTCATGTATTTGGTTCCATTCTGTACTTTCTTTTCCAAGTAATGAAGAAAACTTTTAGTTGAGTGGTTGTATTCATTTCCATTGTATTGCACACATTTCTTGTTTTAATTTCATTAAAATTTCATTTTAGTTTCATTTCTCTTGTATATAGTACTTACGCATCCACCATCCTCATTAGGTAAAAAGCTAAGTTCTCCTATCCTTTCTTCTTTTACCTTGAATCTAATTTTTTTTGAAACCATAAAAGTTTAATTTATGCTTTGAATTGATAAATAAGGCTACAAAACTTTTCACATCTCAATGCTTAGTTTCTTGTCTCATGCTTAAATTGGATGATTGTGTTTGTCAATGTCAACACCTTGTTATAATTGCCATGCTTGATTGCTAGTGTATGCATGATATACCTAGGATAACACTCTGAATCTATGCAATCATTCTAAGTTTGGGGATGTGATTGGTTGATAATGCCTTATAAATTTGAGATTTGAGCTTTCTTTCTTGTTGAGTGTGCTTGCAAACTATTGGTACGACAAAATTTGCTTCAATTCTTGCTTGTGCATGTGTATGTTACTGTATGGATATAATGAAGGCCATGTTTCTATTATTTAGCTAGGGCCAAATAAGCCACCTAATGTAATTATCCATTGACCTTATTTTTGAGCCTAGGCCTATTTTATTATGTAACTTATGTCCTGACATTACAAGCCTAAATTCTCTAAGAAAAACCATGATCCTGAACCTTAATGTATCATTAAAGGTTTGCTTTTCCTTGATGAGTATCTAGGGATTAGCAACAATTAGGTTTGGGGATAGAAGATTATGCCCCACAGTACACAATAGGCACACACTCTAAAAAAATGAAAGGGTATATTTTAAAAAATTGGTAAATATGGAAAATTTTTTAGAAATAGAAGGATCCAATACAAAAGGTGCAAAAGAAAGAAACTAAAATAAGCAATGTCTATAGGAAAAGAAAATGTAAGGAAGAACAAAGCTCTAAAAAAATAATAAGAAAAGAAAGCAAGCACCAAATTCAAAATACCTTCTCCTTTCTTTGAAAAATGTGCTTAAGAAGAAAAAAAGAGTTGGGGTCAAGGCAAGACAAACTTCAATGATTGTATCCATAACCTCTCAATGATTAGAAAAACCAAATTGGAACCTGTAGCCTAGCCCCATTACAAGCTTAAAAAGTCCTTGTTAATACATAAGTGTATATGTATATCTATGATGCTTAGAATTATTGCAAGCCTATGTTGATATGATAATATTGCAAGTGTGAGTGCTTAATTGAAACTTTACACACTAAGTGCAAAGAGAAACACTTGACTTGTGAGATTACATCATCATTATTTCTCCTATTCAAAGAGGTATTGCGTTTAGATTGTATGGATCAATGAAATGTGTATTATGCATATGTTGTAATTATGAGGTGTGTAAGGATAATGAGTGATCAATTACCTTCATTGCATTGGTTAGACTTAATTCTTCAATTATTTCTTGAGGACAAGTGTAAGATCCCTCATTTATATTTCTTTTATTTCAAGCATTTAAATAAAAATCTCAATAAATTTTTCATAAAAATATTTAATTAACACTCCATTCAATTATTAAAACTTTATTTAGCCTTAAAGATCCCAAAATCACCCTCCATACAACAACTACGAAGCCTAAGATTCATTCACAAGCATAAAATCAGTTTTGGAAAAACAAGGGCTGGCGATATGTGCCATTCTCACACTATGCGTGGGCATCCTCGTAACCTTGACGCTACGCGTCAGGCTGACGCTATGCATCAAGCTGGCGCTACGCGTCAGCATGACAATAGTACCAATAATGCTGTCATGGCATTTTAAGCCATTTGGTCAACTTTCAAGGGTCCTAAATTGCCCGTTTCAATAACTACAAACCTTACCAAACTTTAGAGGCATTATGTTACACCCATTCCAAAGCTGCTGATGTAGTCCATTTCTCAAAATTCAATTTCTGTAATGATTTATGCACATAATTGCAATTAGTCCAACTTATGGCCATTTTATCATACCAACACACCTTAAAAACATTCAAAAATCAAAATGAATTTATAAATTTTTTAAATATCCATATCAGTCTATTGGGCATAACCGGATATAATGAATCCCATCAAATCCCCATATCGCTTATTTAGTTCCTTAAATTCACTTCCAATCTCATTATCCATTATTCAAATTCTCTAATTTCGATTCCTAACTTCCTAACTCATTCTCATTAAGATATAAATACAAACGCATAACGTCCAAATAATACAATTCCTGTGAATGACACATGATCTCAATACTAAATGGCTCCATGCCATAATTATAGCTATATAAATAGTTCCTGGTCATTATGCATGAATAACTATCTAATGGCTCAATGTCATATCACACATATATCATCATAACTTTGAATACCTCATATATATATACACTAATGGCTCAATGCCATTGTTTACCAAACCATATATAAAAGTCTTCATAAACACACATGATACAAACACCTAAGTATATTTACATACACATGCCTAACAATTATTATATGTAAAAACACACAGACACACACACATATATATATATAGCATCCAAACATATATTACAAACTGTTCAGGCATCGCTCCACCGCTCACTTGGTACTGGTCTTTGTGGCTTCCGCAATATCCCTTTGCTCACTCACTGTAAAATAAATTGTAAGGGTGAGTATCTTGCAATATCTATAAGAATACAAATAATTAAAAGAGAATAACATCATCTGGAGGACCCCACACACACCTCCCTCAGATATTAATCTATTAAGTCTTTATTTTACAACATTAAGATATACTCATAATTCCTCATAACCATCATAATTCTTAATCAACTCAGAATATCCTATATGCTTCACTTATTAACATGAACGCAAATCAAGTTCAACATCATAAATTTATCATAGCTGACTCTCATGGTCAATATATAGAAAACAATACTTAGTATTTAGATATCACAGGAGCAGCCATCAGCTAGAAGTTACACACCGACCTCCCGTGAACCCTCCGGTCCCCTGAGCCACACCTTGGCTCCACCCGAAAGGATCCACCGAGCCACACACCGGCTCCCCCACCTCAACCACTGGGTCTCTACCTTAACCACTTGGTAGCTTAACTAGGTCTCTACATGGATAATTAAAGCCACAACGAGGGGGTAATTCATACCGAATGACTGTCATCACCACATATACATGTCATATCATACATATAACATATAATCATCCACTTTATCAATCAATATACAATCTCTGGTATAAAAACCATCTTCCTTTGAATATCACAATCGAGTCATCCTCCAACATAATTCCATATCAACAATATCACATATATCTTCTATTACTATTTTTCATAAGCTATTCTAGGCATAAAATACTCCTCAACTCTCATCATATTTATCATTTTATCATATAATGAACAACATCAATACAATTTCAACATTATTCACCATAATTACATATCTCACAATCATTACTCATCCTTTTCTTAAAAACACATCCTATATCTCATAAACCTCATTTTAGTCACCACTTGTTACTTTCTCATTGCAACCATTACTATTACATCAATCATATTTATTAACTCATTATATAATCAATTCAAATGCAAACTATATAAATAAATATATATATATATATATTTTCAAACAACACTCTCACATACATACAAATTTTTAGCTTATAGTATAAAAATCTCAAAATCTTAACTAATTGCTCATTAAAACTCCCCTTACCTCACTTCTGTTGTTATTTCCTTTAATTGCAAGATCCGACACGCCAAAGCATTAAAAACATAAAAATTACAAAGAGGTTTAGGAATTCAATTACCAAAATCTCAATTTAATTCAAGGAATCACTTGAAAATCGTTTCTTAAGGCTTTACAAACTTACCACGATCAAAACCGACGATTATCTTAAGAAACCCCGACTTCCGCTAAGCTTCTGATACTCCGTTTGTAACCTACGCAAAGCGGAAATCAATTCCATCACTTAATCTTCTATCTAAAAGCCTTAAAGGACTCTTTAACTAGTTTAAAATCTTGGTCCCCTTGCTTCTACAAGAAAAGCAAGTAAAAGAAGGAAATTCCTATAGAACTTAAAATTGAAAGATCTCACACGTTTACCTTGAGTTTTTCGCTTTTAATTCGTGATTAATTTGAATTTCAACCAAGATTTGACTTCAATTAACTTCTAGAGTTTCAATAGAAGAAAGAAGGAAGAGAGAGGGTTCAAAACTCTTTTTGCTTCTAACTCGTGTTGCTGTCACTGTGTGGTTTTAATTCTAATTGCGAAGCAGACGCTACGCGTTAGGTTAAATTTTTATCTCAACGCTAAGCATCAATCTGACACTACGTGTCAGACAAAAACTCTGATTTTCCCCTTAAATTTATTTTTAATTCATATAATTGCATTATATTCTCAAATCATCAGAATTTATATATAAAAATATGCGGGATGTTACAAGAAGCAAATCTTAAGTTTGGAGATGTGATAAGTCTTGAAAAGACTTATTTATTTGGTATTTACGTAAGCATTATTTAAGTAATTTAAAGCTTTACATAATTAATTTAGTATCAATTTAATAATTATTTAGCGTTTTCAGTTATTTAGGTAAATAATGAAATATTATAATATTTTAAGTTAGTTTATGTATAATTATAGCAAATTGAGGCTAAGTAGGAAATGTTTATTTTTGGGCCATGAATAACAACTAGGGTGACCACGCTTATGGTTAACAATGGTATGTTGGGGTTTTATTTTTGTGAATAAGGTTCAGCTGCAAGGTAGGGTCACTCACGCTCAAAGGAACCATGCACTCACACCCAAGGCACCAAGTAGGAGACCAAGTGACGCATAGGCACATTCATATGCGTATACTTATGTTGGCATTTGATGAAGAGAGCAAGCAAGATCAGGTGTAAGGCTCCCTAACCACGCATGCCCAAGCTGACCAGCATAAGATCACGCTGGCTGGGTTAGTAATGAAAGGATCTCAACCCAAAACTCAACGCGCACACGCTACATCCATGCTCATCTCGCACGCTGCACATTAGGAACCATCAAGTACCTACGCGTGGCTACACTTACTAGGGTAAGCCTACGCTAGGTTTCCATTCAAGCACCAGGAAATTCCAAAGGCTGGACATGCCTACGCCCAGTCCATGCTTAGGTTACGCCCAAGTATCTACAATTTCAGACCAACTCTAAAACCTCCGCACACACACACTACACTCACGCTTACCACATACGCCTATGCACCAACCTCAACCAGCATCTCAATGTCTCCATGCTTATGCCCATCGTACTCACACTAACCTTCTGGACTAGGACTCACCAAAGCTTATGAAGCTAGCGTGACCCTATGCCCCCTAGCTTGGGCACGCATGGCATTGTAGGGGAACCATGTATTTTCAATATGTAACTTATGCATCTTGCAATTTGAGTTAAGTTAGGTTATTTATTTATAAGCCCTTAGGGACTACTTAACAAATATTTATTGTTAGTTATCAGAGTTAGTAGTAGTTTTAGTTAGTATTTAAGTGTTTAATACTTTGTACTTACACATAACTCTCTAGTTTAGATTCTTATTTTTAGATTTTCACACTCTCTATATTTTCTCTTTCTCTCTTTCTCTCTCTCTTAATTCTCTTAATTTTGAGTATGCATTCCTCTATTTTCCACCTCTTTTCTACCATGTGTGTTTAAATCCTTGAGGTTAGGGTTGATTGAAGCCACATGAATCTGAATTTCATATGATTAAGGCTGAAGGATTTTGATTAGGAAGGATTTTGAACATGGCAAGTGAGGAATTTCAATTCTTAGATTGGGAAATCTGATGCTAATTCAAAAGCAACCACTAGAGAAGAATCATGGTGGAAACTTCAAGTACTCATTTGTCAACCTAGTTACTTCAGGCCTAAGAAATTAGGTGAATAGTTAAGGTTCTTCTAATTTTTACACTTAAATTGAATGTATATTAGCACTTAAAGGGTTAAGGTTAATTTAGGTTGAATTAGTAATAATCACCTAAGGAATTAGGGGTTGTTCATCTATGAAGATTTGAATTCTGACTCAATTGAATTTGATGTTACTTTCATCCGAATTTCAGTGAAGTGTGTGTTGATGTTAATTCCAACCTAACTTCTAACCGTTGTTAATCTAATTCTTAACCATTTTTATTTGTTTGTTGTTACACTTTTATTGAAAAATACAAAAAGACATTTTAGTTTAGCAAACTCAAAATAGCTACTTTATCAATTTATGAAGGTTCAGATAATGAAACCTCTAGGTTGTGGTACTTAACTTAATCCTTGTTGGAATGATACAAATTACTACTTGTTAACGTTTGGTTCGCTTGCTAGAGATTTCATTTATCCAATGAATTCACATCAAGAAGTTTATTGCTTTAATACAATCAGACATCATCGATAACAAGGTGATTATCAAGGTTGTAACTAGATAATGAATGAAGTGTTCAAAGGGATGTGTGTGATATAGATGAAATTTGTCTCTCCTATGTAACGAAAGTGATATCTATGGACCACCTGATGGAGTGAGACTTAAGTAAATGCATGTTCATGGTAAGAGAATAAATATTAGATATTTAATTATATAAAGTCTACATTGATATCAAGTAAAATAAATTTGGAAATACAAAGATTACAATGATCATGCCTAGGGCCCAATCAGATATCTAGACAAAAGGAACGAAAATATAAAATGGTTATCACTTATAAGTTATGTTGATATCAAATAATATTTAGATATAATAATGCATTGCTAGCTACCACTTTTATTTTATATTATTAATATGACAGAGTATTTTTTTCTATAGGGTCACACACATAGAGTAAGCCTATCAGAGAATAGTTTTGATTTTAGTTGGACTAAAATAAAACTATTGGCCATAACTTACTCATAATGAGTCGGGTGGCAAATCACTAAGATTTCTTATAAGGTAAGACCTAAGCTTATATATAGAACATGAGATGCTCATAAGTCGTTCGCTTGTGATACATTAAATCTATTAAGGTTGTGAAGGCCATATTCTAATGAACTAGCATTTAGAGATATATCTTCTAGCAGGAGTGCTCACATGGATTTCTTAAGGAGGAGGTTACAATTACTTCGATCAATCAACTAGTGTTGTGTCTGCTAGAGGTAAAATTTTAACGCACTTTCATGCTTTGTATATGTTTTGCAACATGAAATTTTTACAAGCCCTCTTGGGAATCCTTGTATTTTGTTGTCCGACCCTTTATGGATTTTCTAATAACACATTGTTGAAGGAGGGTCCTAAATGTAAATAAGGTTAGAATTACTAACTTTTCGAAGGGTTTATGAAATGCTTGATTGAATTCATAGTGAAAGAAGACTGGCCAACAAGTTAACCTTCCATGCTTTTCATGGTGACATCATAGTCAAAAGAATATGGATTTTGACAATAGCAAGGGGTCCATGGCTACACCACACACAACATGAAGCCATGCACAATCACACAACTCTAGGAAACATACAAGCACTTAGGAAAGAAGGTAATAAAAATAGGGTGTTACAAATTCAATATGCAAAGAGGCCTAAAAATAAAATAAAAAAGAAATAAAATGTACCTATTTGAATTTTTGAACATAACAACCATACATATGATTAATAGGCATTATGAGAAAACAACAAAAAGATAAATTTTAATCAATCATAGCCATAAAAGTACACTCTTAAGTTCAAAAAATGTTGGGACTATATTCTACATCCTAGCTTTGATAAGGGAGTCGATTCTATATCCTAGCACCACTTCTCTTAGGTTATTATTAGAAGAAACCTATCAACTAACACGACTTTTTTCCACTCAAGTGCTTTTCACATTGTTGCATTAGGTCTCACAGGAGTAGTTTTTGTCCCAATAACCTATCGGTATCAAAGGGTACATTTTTTGCTAAATAATAACCTAGTAACTTTGGCCTCAAAGAAATGTTATAATGATCTTAGAGGGAAAAGAGAATAAAGAAAGTATATTTTTTATTCACAATTATTTTCTATTATTTTTTCTTTTTAATTTTTTAGAAAAAAAAACCTAATAGTTATTCTCCAATGACCTAAAAGCAGCGAGTGTCTCCCATGGACCCTAAGATTAGAAGCACTAGAACTTTGTTTTTTACCCTTTATCTAGACTAAAACATAAAATCTAACCTAACAATGTCTTTGTTAAAGAATATAACCTAGATTTGGTCACAAATCAAATGAAATTATCCTAAAATACATATAACTATCTTATACATGTTAATCAATCTTACTTATAGCAAAATATCAACCATTAGAAAAATTCAAATAACAGTCCAACACTACAAGAAAAAGGAAATTTACCTACGGGTATATAGCGGCGGTTTTATAGTAACCACCGCCGCTGATAATGTCCTAGCGGTTCTAGCAATGGTTTTTATAACTGCCATAAATATATAAGTGATAGAGGCTGTTGGGCTAGCGTTTTTTCTAAATCGCTGCTAGATCCACTTAAAACGCATGTGCTATGCTCAAGCCCCCTTCTTTTCCTTTTACTTTTCCTTTCCCCGCTTTTCACTTCTCCTTTTCACTTTCCCCCTTTCTCCTATGAAATCCCTAATCGTCAAGAGACCACCTTTTGACTTTCCTCCTAGTTACTCTTTTCCCTGTCCATTCTACTTTTGAGTTCTGTCTCCGACCACCGTGCTGTTGTCCCTCCCTTACGTGTGTGCATGTTGTGTGTAGGAATGGAGCTTGTGGTTCAACACCTTGATCTTGTAGTCATCACCGCTAGAGACGAGAGGGGCTAAGATTTTTGGATCTGGACGCCGCAGACGGGGCCCTCGTACTCATCGAAGCGGTCAGTCAGGGTTCCAATACGATAGTCCCACAACTGGATGACCCCGTTATGGAGACTGGCGAGGACCCATGGGCGCTTGGGGTGGATGGTAAGGCCCTTCACCCTGTTGCTCTTGGTTTCGAATTTGATTAGCATTTTTTTCTTCTCTATTGCTAGATATGATTTATCATTTATTAGATTTGATTTGATTCCTATGAGAGAAGATTGGATGAGATCTCTTCTCCTGCCTTCATTCTTTGCTTTTGATTCTTTAGTTTTTCTAGGAAAAGAAAGGGAAAGGGTACCCTTCTACTATTGTTTGTTGTTTGTCGTTAGTTTCAGTACTGTGAAAGTCGGAGAGAGACACACATAACAAACCCCTTTATGAGTTTTTCTTAAGGTGAATTTGTGATTTACAATCAAAATTATTTTACCTTACCACTTGCAATTAACACTATTCGAAAACATTTTTTGGGTTAATTAATTTTTTTAGCAATGAGTTGTATATTATCTTATTCTATCATTAGGTTCCCCTTCCAAAATGCAGTGGTAACCATCTTCATAGAGCTTTAAAGTCTTATCTTTACTAGATGCATTCTCATGAAGAAATTGACTCACTAATGAATCAGTCACCTTATCTTCTGCACCATGAAGAATAGGTTTGTACCAATAAAAAATAGATTTAGTACAAGTTGCTGATATTGTTGTACTTGTTGACCTTTATATGGATAAAACACTAGCTATATTTTTACAGAACAAAAGAAAACAATAAAAGAAGAGCCATATAGGCGTGGCTTGGTATTTCATTAGATATTCACTTCGTTTATCAGAAAATAACAAAAAAAAAAAAGAAATATAAACACTCCAAGGCTCTATTATTAACTGCATATCAAAATTTACCTCTATTTAGGTTATATATTGTATATTGTTATGATAGTTATCAGCAATCAAGAAACTCCAATCAAATATGACATCATTTATATATGACATCATTTATTTGCTTGAAAATCTTTCTGATTGTTACAAAATATTTTTATCTGATTAACTTCAAAACCAAAACTATTGTGTACATTTAATGATTAAGTTATATGAGAGTATGTCCTCTCTTCCTGAATTAGTGATTCCATTCCTAGTGTCTTATTATGTATGGACAAATGAGAAGCTCAATAAATAATGGACCCTTTATAGTCTTCAATTGCTTGATACATAAAAAATTGAAAGGACCCCATTATCTGTCTATTAATTACCCTTTCAAAATTTATCATAATTTGTCTCTAATCTCTTAAAACCAAATGAACGTGCCTATCACATTACACAGGTTTTAGGCTCTTGACATTTTCCTATTTGCCGTGAGTTTTCCCTACTTAATATAGTCTGTCCTTATAAGAAGCCCAGAGACTAAACACTTGAAATTAAAGTTAACTTTGTTGACAATGATCTTAAAGTTGTACTTGTATTTAATTTCAAAAGAAAGTTTGGACATTATTAATGTGAGTAGGAGAATACATATTAGATAGGGAAATTGACCTATCACGCTTTAGTACTGTTATAGATACTATAAGCCCAATTAAATTGGTAAAGAAAACATTGTGAGGATACAAAATTAGTATAATTGGTAAGCCCAATTCATCATGATACCGAGAAATGAAGTTAATGGATCCTATTTTTAACCATTTTTCATTATGTGTAATTTTATACTCTTTTTATTTGTTTCTATCTGGATTTTAAGTTTTTTTTAATGTAGTTGAATAAATGTAACTACAATATTTTTTAACTTTACTATATACCCTTTTTCTTTTTAATGAAACTCATGTATAAATGCGTATTAAAAAGGTAGCAACTTTATTTATGTAGGTTGATCAAGTACCGAAAAAGACAAAGGGAAATTAGATGCAAAAAAAGAAACAAAATGTGGTTAAAGAGTTTGGTAGTAGGGGATGTAATGGGGTTTGTAGATCCTCCAGTGAATCCCTGAGAACAGCAAGAATCTTGATCCTGTATCACGACGACAAGTTTATCCTTTGATCTTGCTTCCGAGAAAGTAATTCAACTATAGTCCTTGTGCTTAGTCGGATCCTATTCTACTTGTACAGAGAATTTTAATTGCTTTGCCAAAATCTTGACTCTAATTTTTGCTTGAGCTGCCTTTTAGGTTTTTGACTCACCGGATCGCTCTAGTTTTTGCCTAGACCGCCTTTTCATATTTTCAGCCTATCGAGCTTTTCTTTCTTTCTGACATGTTTTTGTTTAAAATCAAGGTTGTATCCTTCACAACAAAAGGTTTAAGCTGATTATACTGAAATCGAACCCGCTTGGCCTCCTTTGATTTACTTTCATCTTTTTGGGGGACAGATATCACTTCAAATAGACAACTTTGCCCCAACGCCATGTACCGAAGGAAATGAAATGAGCCCTTTTTCTTGCCTCAATAAGAAAGGACCATTCCGAGTCTCTTTTTTTGCTTTTGTTTTTTGTTCTTTTTTTATTTTTCTTGATTTATTTATTTCTTTTTTTCTTTTTTTTTGACCTTCGAATGATCCCCTTGGTACTTTTGTTGCTCAGCATAGTAGACCATTTCCTTGGTTACATTAGCATGAGGAGTAGCTATATCCCCTTAAGGTTGATTGCAACAGGGATGAAATATTGTTTTTTATTGCGTTCTTGGCTTGATGACATCCATTCCCCATATAGAAAGGTGACGACTTACTTGGTGACCTGGACATTCCCCGATATGGCAATGCGAGAGCATCAACTTGTCCTAGTTGGTATGTGTATAAGACACTAACCTTGATTTTTTTTGTTGTTTTTTTTGTTTGTTTGATTTTTTTGGCAAACCATCTCTTGATTACGTCTGTATTTATGGGCATCAGAAAGTCATCTCCATCCATGTTGGTTAATACCGAAGCTTCCTTAAATGATAGATATGCCCCTGTTCATCATGTCATGAAATAGGATTACCATCATCCTTTGATAAATTGCCTCAGCGTTTTCAAACAAAGGACATCAATAACTTAATCAATTTCCCCTATTATTCTTGACTCAGGGAAATGTCAATCTTGACCTTTTTATCTTGATGATCTTAATTACCTCTTGATAGGGCTGAATTTCTCTATCCTTTTATTCCCTGGTTAATTTGGGCGAGGGACCATAGTCTTCCTTACCCTCTTCGTGAGCGCAATCAACTGAATACTCAAAGTCGTGAAATGGGATCGCGACCTTACTATCTTCAAGTGGATCATTTTTGGATCTACATTTGGGTGAATGGTCGAATGAGGGATAAAGGGAAAGGGAATCGGTAAAGGGTACAAAGAAAAAGATATTTAAATACACATTTATTAATGGAATTTTAAAAATATGACACAACATGCTTCACCCTTGTTGTAAAAAGAAAAAGGCTCCTAAGCCTTGGGCATAGCAATGAGAATACCGAGTCATTAAGGCAATTACAAATTAATTTGAATTAGAAATTAAAGTCGTGGAGAGCTCAACAACCTTCTAGTTACAAAGTTCTATGCCTGAGGAACGCATAAAGCTTGCGGCATCACAGGAACCATCTTTAATTAAGTCTCGTAATCTGTCTCAACCATGAGTTTTGCCTGAGTTCTATAAAGGTGTCTCCTTGTGATTTCTCCTTCTTTTTTTGTTTTTGTTTTTTTATTTTTTATTTTTTTATTTTTTTATTTTTTGTTTTTTTTTTAAAAATGTGTTAGTGAAAAAGCAAAGAAAAAGAAAGAGACAACAAAGAAAGAAAAAAAACAAACAGTGATTGAAGCAATCATAAGCCTTGACAAGTATCCTTTCACCATTCCTCAGAACGTCTCGTTCAAAAGTACTAGGTTAAGCTAGTAGGATACTTGTCAAGTTCAGATTACTTTCTAAACGAGGAAAAGAAGGAAAAAAAGTCAACTTGTGGGCTTGTCACCATTATTTCTTAAAAATATTTTCTGTATCAAAGAATAAGTTATAGACCTCTCGGATCGTCTAATTTTTTAGAAAACTTTGCATAAAAATTTATGATTCAAGGAGCCTATAACTTAAAGAATGAAATTGAACAGGCTTGAGAACCATTTGCCCCATGTTGAATTATTGGGCTTTTCTTTAAAAACATTTGTTGGAAAAAGAATCTTTTAATTTTAAAGAAAAGGAAGGTAAAAAGACCGTTGCCCCTTGTGTTCCCTAAACAAGGTTTTTTTGAAGAAATCTTATTGGTTCTAAGGCTCCTCTAATAGTATCCTCTCACATTGGGTGGCTATTTTAAATCACTAAAGGCCATTAGAGCTCAAACTCTACCCATGATGTTGACCACAACGGTAGGAAGTCTACCAGGTGCGGGCACCATGAGAAAGTCACACAGTAGCTGAGGCTCTCACAATGTCAAACGGAGACGAATGTTCCAAATGACACCGCTACACAACCTCCCTTAAACTTAATGGTTTATTCAGACCCCTAGGTGTAGGGTCCCACTCAAAATGTGTTTAAAAAAGTGTAAGTGTAGTGTGTGAGAGGCATACATACATGTAATTTACCCTTCCTTCACAAGAAACAAACACCGAATAATACAAAAAAATCATCTACCCTAGGGTTTAATAACACAATAATATAATGTCCTCTACCCTAAGGTTCAATAATAACATATATCAACAAAACACATGGCATAAAACATAGGCAATAATAACATATATCAACAAAACACATGTCCTCTAAAGTCCCCAGTGGAGTCACCATCTGTCGCGACCTAGATCGCGGCGGCGGGTCGACCGTAAAAAGAAAATAAGTTTTTCGAGTTCCCTCCGAAAATCGTGGAGTCGCCACTAATGTTTTTAAGGTAAAACATCAGAAAAACCTTAACGTGAAGGTACCGGTCCTAAATCAAGATTTTAAGTTCGGGAGTCTGATTACAGGTGGGGAAGGTATTAGCACCCCACACTGCCCATTCTAAGCGGTTACCCTAAATTATTTAAGTTTGAATAATCCTACTAATTTATAATTTAAACCTCTTAGAGATGCCTTATGGATTTGTTTTTGATTTAATAATTTTAAAATTATAAATTTTGCGATTAACAAGATGTCTTGTCCAAATTAATCAAGTTGTCATTAAAATATGTTATAATTTTATTTTTCAAGTTAATGAGATATATTTATTTTTTAATTTGGGCCCGACAGGAATAATTGTTCCCGGTCCTACGTATTCCTCAAGTGCTAGGAGAAATCAGGGTTACGTAGTTCTTTGTGTTATTTTAGAAAATTCGAAGTAGATTGAAAAACGTCGAGAATTAAAAAATATCAATCAACAAGACGTCTCATCCAAATTGATTCAAGTGATGTATTACTTTTTTAGAAAAAAAGAACCTTGGATTTTATTGATTTTATTATATTCTAGAGAGAAACTTAATAGTCTAGATTGATTTAAGAAGGAAAAGTTTATTATTTGGAGACCTAGATTAACAGGACGTCTCGTCCAAAGAATCTATAAAGATCCCAAATTAGTTATCAAAATATTTTTATGGTCGAAATTAATTCTGAGACAATTAAAGGCTTACTTTTATTTGAAAACTTAAGTCAACAGGACGTCTCATCCAAATTAATCCCTAATGTGAATATATTAATTTTTGTTACCTATTGGCATCACTACAATATTTTATGGTCAAGAAATTAAACACAGGTTAATGGGACGTCTTGCCTAAATTAACCCTATAGGACGTCTTGCCTAAATTAACCCTAGCATAGAGATTTTAATTTTAGGCATATACCAATATTAGTTTTATTCCTTATTTTACAAATGTAATACTTTAAACTTAGTAGCAAATAGGTGTTTAGTGATACTAATTATTAGAATATTCCTAAAGGGAAAGAGATTTCATAATTTAATCCTTTAAGAGACTAAGATTTCATATAATCACAACAAGAAAATTAAAGAGAAAAGAAAGAGATACCTGGAATTGTCAAATTTTCTGCGTTAATGGCAAAGTTTTCTTCTTATTAGCATAACAATGTGAAGTATTTTTTTCAACTCCTAAGTCTTGGACCCTAATGCTTCTTGCATGAATAGTATATCAATTTGGCTTCCTAATTTGTGCTCCTCTATTTCTTCTAGAATTTTTTTTCCTTTCACGTTAATTCCTCCCCCTGCAGTGTGCGTTGTATGTTTATATATACTCCTTGAAAATCTTTGCTTATCTCCTGGTGCTATAATATTTATATATTTTAACAAACTCCTTCCCTTTTTCACGGCGTGCTTATTCTTATATATAATGATGACAATTTTCCTTATCATAAAAACCAATTTCCGTGAATGACCCTTACTCCTCTATGTGGTTTTTTCTAACATATAACAATACCTATTTTGTTCCATGTGGCGTGCCAACATTATATATTATATATAAAAAACTTTATCTCCCTTTAAGAATCCACGTGCTTCATACAATATATATAATTTCAAAAGCTTTATCTCATTTTTATAAATATATTTATTTAAAAACTTAATCTCTTCCTATTCAAAAACTCTATCTCATTATTTTTAACAAATATTCCCCTATCATTTTTCTCTAATCTCTTAAAGATCCGATCTTTTATAAAATTCAAACTTTAAACTTTCCTTTTAAAATATCTCTAAGATTAGAAATTCAAAATTCAAATTTTATGGTTCTGATAAAGATTTAAAATTTTCAAAAATCAAAGCCTGGATCAATAATTTGAAATTCAAACAAGCCCACAGGTTCACTTTTTCTTAAAAATAATCCCTAAAAAATATTTTTATTTTTTTATATTTTTGGTATTTTTATTATTTATTATTTTTTGAAAATTTTAAATGGGTCCGAACAAAATTAGATAGCAACAATTATGAATACATTACAAACAAATTGACAAGTTCTTTGGCTATCTAATGATTGACTTTCACTTTGCTACCTATTTATTAACTGGTAAATTGATTGATAATCTTTAAGGTTGAATTCTTCGGATTTGGTGTTAATTAGTTTGATTGGCCAATCTTAATTTTCAACTTACTATTTGGGAATGTATTATGTGCATAAGGCAAATAAATGGATTTTTTGATTTTATCAAATGATTCTTAGTGCATATTTTCTAAATTTGAATCCTTTCCCGTCTACAAATTTTACCTTCTCTACATTACTTTAAAATGAAAGGAATCGAGACTTTGTTACAAAAAGTGGTGCCAAAGTATTTTGTAATGGTGAAAATCTGACTTTTAAAAATTAATGGATATAGAAAATGAAAAGAATCCTTTAAAATGATGTTGCATTAAAAACATTAACGGATATAAAAAATAGTGTTATAATTAAGGAAAATCTGACTTTTAAAAATTAATAGATATAAAAAATAATTTGATATAATTAAGAAAAATCTATTTTTTTAAATTGAAATTTTTAGTGACGGTTTAAGCGTCATTTAAATGACTTTTATTTTTTGTGGCTGTTGTGACCGCAGATAACATCATTACAATAGTTTTCCCTGCCGTTAAACCATTAGGGGCAGTTATTACAGCAGTTAAAAAGAATCGCCGCTAAATGTCTAGCGGAGGAGCATTTAGAGGCGGTTTCATAACCGCCGCAGTTGCTATAGGGGCAGTTTAAACCGCCGCTAAATTCCAGAATAACCGCCGCTAAATGTCTAGTGAGCATTTAGCGGCTGTTTCGTAACCGCCGCAGTTGTTATTTAGTGGCAGTTTAAACCGCCGCTAAATTCCAAAATAACTGCCACTAGATACTAGTTTTGTTGGAGTGCAAAAAGAACATATTTTTGTAAATATCAAATTCAAATCAATCAAGTACCTTCAACATAAAATTCAAAGCAATCAATTATGCTCAAAGTAATTAAACATTTTTAATCAATCAATTAAAATAATAAACTAATGATTATAATTATTCTAACTACTAAATACATATTTGTGTGTATTTTTTATTTCGTTATATCTGTACAAAATATTTTCATTAATATAAATGAATTTATTATTATTATTATTCGTAGAAAAGTTCTTTTTGTGAAACCAATGACATCATTTAGTCTATGTTCGATAACCAATTCCTTGAAGACGTAGACTACATCAAAATGAGTTTTAATTACCTCTTTCAACAATATCTTTAATATACATATAGTAAGATTCAAACTTTTGTCGACATGCTTAAAATAATAAATTATCTAGCAAGTAGCAATTGTGTCTAGCTTTATAATTTCATAAGAACAATTGTTTTCAAAATAATTTTTAATATTTGTATTGGTAATATGGTAAAATGTTTGATGAGGCTATGAAAGACTCATTTATTAACAGAATTTATAAACTAATTTATCCTATGATATAAATTCATTAATTTAATATCATATTCATTCATTATTCGTCGTATTGTAAAACCATATTCATCAATCTTTATTCTTCATTTTATCTTAATTATTTGAGGTGTTTAAGCCTAATTATTCATTTTTGTAATTAATAATTTATTTCTTAAAATTAATTTCAGGGAGCAAGATTAGGAAAGGAAGGTAGAGGGAAATTATAAAGCAATTAGTCACCTAAAAAAAATACAAAAAAGTAAGCAAGTTTCAAGGTTGGAGCGCACCGGCTTGTGCAAGGTATGCATACTCGTTAAGGAATTTCCTGAACCATGCGCATTGACTTTGTAGAGTGCGACGAGGCACTCTGGTTCTAGTTCTCACAGCTTTTCATTAGCACGCCAAGTCACCAAGTTGGCTAAAAATCTCACGAAATTCTCTGAATTTGGCATATGGGCTCATGCTTAATAGCACAGGGCTGCTTGCTTTGTAACTTATTTTACAGTTTGCACATGGGGTCGCACCTAGGAAGCGTGGACTTGCTCGTTTAGCATCATTGTGTATTAAAATGTGTGATTTAATCTTGTAATTATCAATTCATGACCATAATATTCATTTTTCAATTCCCATATCTCCTAAGTCAGTTGTAACAAATTTCACGGAGAACTCTCTTGTTCTACTTCTAATCTTAGATTTTTGGGTCAGGTTAGGTTGAATTCTTAGAGGATCTTTAAAATGATTGTGTTCTAAGGTTGCTTTATGTAACATCCTGTTGCGCATTACTGGGCGGATTAAGATTAATGGCTGATTAACTAAAAGTGGCTTGGAAAATTACGCATGTGCCCTTTTGACTATATAAGTGTTTTCGTTCTCTCTCACTCTTCCATTCACGCTGAGCTGGAAAAGAAAGTGAGAGTTGAGCCATTTCTCTGTTCGTGCATGTAGAGGTACCATCTCCGTTTCTCTCTAAAGTTCAACTAAGATTCTTCTTCTTCTTCTTCTTCATCCCTTCCTCGTGAGCAGCGTTGAGTGTCTCGGATTCTTAGAAATCCTCCACTGTTGGTGAGACGGAGCTGCTCGAGGGAGAGAACAACTTTGGGTTTCTCCGAAGTCGAGTTCGGAGTTTGACGACTTGAGCCGAAGGTCGTCTAGTAGAGAAAGAGAGACCGAAGAGTGATCGGTCAGCGTTGTCAGCTCGAGGAACTTCATTCCAGTAGGTAGGGGGTGCTTTACATTTCAAATGAATGGTTTATGGACGGATTCCGGGTAAAATAGTTATACTATTGTTTTATAACTTGAAATCTGATGATTGGTGGGTCCTGGTTGTTATGATAACTTGTGAAATACCCGGATATGTGATATCTATGAGTTATGGAGTGTTATGTTGATTTCCGTCCATGATTGTATATTGAATTGCATGAGATGCATGTTGATGATAATGAGAATGTTGAGTGCTTGCATGAGATGCATGTTGATGATAATGAGAATGCCAAGTGATTGCATGAGATGCATGTTGATGATAATGAAAATGCCTAGTGCTTGCATGAGATGCATGTTGATGATAATGAGAATGCCGAGTGCTTGCATGAGATGTATGTTGATGATAATGAGAATGCCGAGGGCATACAGCGTGAGGCGCTTATTATTGAAATGGTAATCAAATGTATATGCATGTGATACCATGAAAGACCTTGAGTGAGATTCAAGGCAAGCCAACTGAGTGGGACTCAGGGCTTGATAATGTGAATGCTGAGGGCATACAGCCTGAGACGCTTATTATTGAAATGGTAATCAAATGTATATGCATATGATACTATGAAAGACCTTGAGTGGGACTCAAGGCAAGCCGACTGAGTGGGACTCAGGGCTGCCGTAACACTGACGTTGTCGCTGAGAGTGACTGTGTTACATGAGAGGGCAAACGGTTTGGTACCAGTAAAACGGCCGGATCAGCTGAGAGCTAAGAAAAAGGCTGAGAGCCTATGTTGCAACACAAAACTTAATAATGAACAAATGGATCCGATTAACTGAATGTGTGTACACTGATAACTGTTGCCGAGTGCAATGTGACTTATATGGTTGTGTATATGTTATTGAGAATAGCATGAATTATATAGCCTTGAATGAGTTGAGTAAATCCTGATTGGATGATGTTATGTGTGTAATCATATTGAATGGCAGTGTATGTTATTGTTTGTTTGAGACATGATATTGTATAGTTGAGAATTGGAGGATTAATCCGAGTTAATAACTGTCATTTAATATGTAAAATGCTCACCCCTACTTGTGGCTATATTTTCAGTGGATATTGGTCGGGATGGTGAATGACGAGTTATCATTAAGCCGTGTGAGGAGTATTTGTACAGATGTAATGTGCATATTGTGTGTAATTTTGATATAGCCTTGACCGGCTCATATGTAAACCGGTGGTTTTGAGTAGATACACGAGTTTCAACTACCAAGAATTATGAACATATGAATATATATATATATATATATATATATATATATATATATATATTGTTATGAGGTTGTTGAATTGTCCAGGAACTATTGTTGTATGAGAAATGCCAAAGATTAAATAGTTCTGAGTGAGTTATGTCCAAGAGGACTACTTCCGAGGGAAGGATAGTCAATATGTTTCCGAGTGATAAATAGCCGAGTGAACCTTTTCCGAGTGAAGAAGGTTAAAATAGATCCGAGTGAGCTATGTCCGAGAGGACTACTTCCGAGGGAAGGATAGCTCAGATGATTCCGAGTGAGACATAGTTGAGAGAACCTCTTCCGAGGGAAGAAAGGGTTAAATACTCCCGAGTGAGAATTGACCGAGAGAATCACTTCCGAGGGAAGAATGGTCAAGATAATTCTGAGTGAAACCTATCCTAGAAAACCTCTTCCGAGTGGATAAGGTTTAAATTTTCTGAGTAAGACTCGACCTAGGAAACTCCCCCGAGCGAAGAAAGGTTAGAGTATTTTCCGAGTGAAACTGGACCAAGGGGATCACTTCCGAGGGAAGTAAGGTCAAGGTGTTTACCGAGTGAGATATAACCGAGGAAACCTCTTCTGAGTGAGGAAAGGTTAAAATATTTCCGAGCGAAACATAACCGAAGGGAACTACTTCCGAGTGATGGAAGGTGTAAAGGTTCCGAGTGAGGAAGGACCGAGTGAATCATTCCGGATGAAGGTTAAAACGCTTCCGAGTGAACCATGTCTATGATGCGACCTTCCATGACCCGAAGGGACCGTTCCCGAGTGAACGGAGGTCCCGATTTCGAATGACGGAACACCGAGTGTAGGGACTCGCTCTAGCGAGTAAGAGCTCGCTCAAGCGACTTTTACTGTTTCGCCCACCAGAGTCAGGATCTCGCCCAGCGAGTGGCACTCGGACCCCATTTTCTGTTTCCCGACTCCGTTTTCTTTCCCGAGTCAGGAATTTGAACGCGAAAAATTTCCCCGAGTCTCGGACTTGTCTTTAATTAGTCGGGATGTTTCACTTTACATATCAGTTATAGGATTTTATCATTTTTTCTTAGTTCATGTATAAGATTTGTGTCTTCTGATCTATGTTTTGTATAACAGTTCACTTGGACATATATAGATCATGACAATTGGATTGAAATCATGAAACTTCAACATAAACATGTGTTTTTCTTTGTTATTTTTCAATTGCATGTTATAAATGGGATCCATAACAAACATACTTTTTGTTTGCTTTCGATATGTGATTTCACAGATTAATACTCATTCGCGCATACTTGTCCAAATAGATATAACTTATAGATATATTGGAACTTGGCTACACTCTCCATGGAACAATATAGATTTATAGATTGAACGATTGGTACACTTTTTAGCTTAAATTCTATATCTAAAACAAAATGCATAAAGTTTATGATGTCGTTGTTGGGAATTATCCAATATCAACAATCTCTAAGGGATCACTGATCTGGAAACTTCTGTTACCATTTTCTAGTGCTAGTTTAGTTGCAATTTCAATTCATAATTAGTTGAATTATGCAATTTAATTTTCATTGTTATTTCGATTTTACATTTGTTATGTGCTGCGGTGTTTAGATATCTTGAAGCTGGAGCTTTCTTTTGTGCCAAAGATTGATAAGCTTGAAAGAAGGTTGCAGAAGGAAGCTCAATCCAAAAGACGCCTCACGGTCGTTGAGAAAATTACTAAGGAAAACCCAAACCACCAGAATGGTCGCCTAAGGTAACTCTCCCATTCAAATAGAATAACAAAATCTCAATTCTAGATAGAATATTCTATGTTGAATAGAAAAGCAAATCAATTAGATTCCTTACTTCTAAATTTTTTAAATTAAGCTTAACCATATATTATTATGGAAATATTGAATGACAAAATATACTCAATTCAATTCCTAAATTTTTAAATTAAGCTTAATCATAAACTATTATGGAAATATTAAATGAAAAATTATTAAATCCAACTCCCGATTTTACAAATACAAAAAACTAAAACTTAGAGCATATATTCATACAAATAATAATTTTACTTTTAATTTAAATTTGTATTGAGAAGAAAAACTAAACAAGAAAATATAAAAAGACATTTGAAATTTATCAAACAATGATATCAATATTTTTATCATCAAGATATTAGTATAAAAAATATTACATTTATGAAAAATTAACTGCACATTAAATATTATAATCATTTATTAATTTATTTTTATGAAAAATTAACCACATTATTCATTTTTGTATGAAAATTAGAAAAAAATACATAATTCAATTTAGCCATATTTAATTTTTGAATTGATTAAAGACGCAGTAATCAACGTCAAATTAAAAATTAATACTATATTTAAATTCAAATTATATGAAGAATAATTTGAATTGCGAAAGAATGATATTTAATTTTGATATTATTTGAATAAGGATATAGTAATAAAATTCAAAATACTATTACCTTTAATTAAATATATTTATAATATTTATATTTAATTCATATTATTTTATATATAAAATAAAATAAATATCATCCTTATTAAATACCTTGTATATAATTTAACTTTACTATATTTATTTTTTGAATTGGTTATGATATAATAATTCATATTAAATTAAAAATAATTATTGTATTTGAATTTAAATAGTGAATTATAAATTGAATTAGATAAGTATAGTTTTTAATTTGAATATATATCACTTAAATAAGGATACGGTAATAAATTCCTAATTAGCTGAGGATTATATTTAATTTAAGTTAAATATATTTCTAATAGCTATATTTAATTCAAATTTCGTCTGAATTGATTAATAATGTAACAATCAACTTTAAATGAAATTTACAATATGCGTATTAAAAATTGTCATAGACAAATTGAAATGTTTATAATTAATTTATTGCTATAGGAATATTTTGGAATTAGTTAATAATCATAATGTATGTGTGCGTGTATATATATATAAATTAATCAATTCAAAATGCACATGCTATTTTATACATACATATAAAATATATAATAATTTTAAATTTTATTTGGATTGTTGAACGATATTATTAATTAACAATATAATGAATACTTCCGATCAAGTTATATCATCTTGTGAATATTAAATTATAAAATTACCATAGTGCATTATGTTATGTGGTTTTAACCACGGTTAAAATTGACCTTTAACCATGGTTCTATAATCGTGGTTATTCTCAGCGTGGTTATAGGTGTAGACTTTTTATCACGGTTTTGAATTGTGGTAATAAATCACATATAATCACAGTTCTAAATAATCGTGATTAAAGAGGGGGGTTTTAACCACGGTTAAATAGAAATCGTGATCAAAAGGGGGGGTTTTAACTACGGTTAAGTTGCAACCGTGATCAAGAATGGGGGCTTTTAACCACGGTTATGGTCATAACCGTGGTTAAAAGTTAATTTTTTAATACAGTATTTGTTTTTATTCATTACCCAAACCTGCAAGCAGAGAGATTATAACCAGACAGCCCAATATCCACAATAAGAGATCAAAAAGAATAAATTTCAATAAAACCATATAAACAACAAATATGGTACAAAAAATGCACAATATGATAATCCTAAAGCTACACTAGATATAAATCCTATAAACTAACAATAATAAACAACAAAGACACTATTGTAGTCGTTCCTTGACTTTAAGAAAGCTGGTGGCCCAATGGTTTCTGATTTCGTCAATGTATTTTTATGAGAATTTTGAGGAGTCTTGAAAGTGCTGCAAATAAGAGACAATATTGTTAAGTAGTGATCAATAAATTGTTAACTAGTGTGTGAAAACCAAATTAGAGATGTAGGCAGTGAAAACTTACAGTTGTCCATCCGTCTACTATACCAGATTGGACAATGGTGAGCATCATCTTCATGACGAAATACCCGCACTCAAAGGTGCCATCCTGCCGATAAGACTACAAGGTACCATACATTGAATTCAGAATTGGTTATTGTTTTTGTTACTAATTGACGTAACATTAAAAGTAATGCTTGTCAATTAAAGTACTTACTTTTGGGAAGACCCACTGTAGTTTTTTCTTGGTCACTCTGCCGTTTAGTCGATAGTACCCAATTAAAGCCCTGTGAGAGAATAAAACACCAGTTTAGTTAATAAAATGACTTAATTAATTATGTAAAGTTATCTAATTTTTAAAAGCAGCTTACGTGTTGAGTATTTTCATGTAGTCCACACCAGAACTCCCATGCAAGGAACAGAAGCATGCAACAATGCCATCCTTCGGGCAAATGACCAACAGTTAACAGTGAAGGCTGCAATGAACGTTGATTAGTAACATGAAAATGATTAAATTAACAACACTAACTAATTATTTACTAGACTCTTACTTTCTAGGATATGGCGCAAGGTACACAATCTTGTTCGAGGCATTCATCCAATTCTGGATGTATGCATGAATCTCCTCCTTGCTGTTCCCGTGAATTTGTATTAGAGAGGGCTCTAGGAAACCATAAGTGTCATGGACACCCCTCTCTATGCAAAGTATATGTAGAAACCTAAGAAAATTTACACACGTTTAGTTAGTGATAAATAACATTTTAATTGACATAATCATTGAACGGAAAATATTATACTTACATCTCCCAACACTGAATCACAGATATGTTCAACATCGTCTTCCCCATCAGGACCTCGCACAAGTCAGGCCGCGTAATGTACACTGGCAACGGACTTGGGCGGCCGAAAACGGATTCCTCCTGAAACATCCTAAGTTTAATTTGAGAATAAACCGAGACCAGGAAAATTTTTCCAAAAATCAAAGGGAATTCAAGGGCAAGATGAGCAGTTGAGGTTAAGGAGAGTAGAATCAAGATAAGAAGGAAGCAAATCAATCACATGGTAGACAGCGGAAGATGCAGAACACGAGCGAACCCAACAGCGCCCACTCGCTTAGGCGGGGTTCGACATCGCTTGAGCGTGATGACCCAACACGCTTGGGCGAAGCACGTATAGCTTAAGCGGAACCCAACTCGAGACCTTCCCTTCGCTCTCACTCGCTGGAGCGAACATTTAGTCGCTGAGGCGAGCAACTCCACTCGTTATTCCTTCACTCGGATTCAGAGTCTGGTTCACTCGGAAAAGTCTTTACTCTCGATTCATTCGGATTGACCCTTACACGTACAAGCTTCATTCGTAAGTTTACATCACACTCCTTAACTTCAATCACTCGGGTCACAGATGTTGACCACTCGGGAAAAGATTCCCATAGCCATTCCACTCGGAATCTATAAGGACTTCTCACTCAGAATATCTTTCACGGTCTTTTACCACTCGGGGTATTTCACTCGTTTTTCACTCGGCATATCTAGTCTTTCTTACTCAAGTTATCTTACTAAGTCAAGTCTCACTTAAGGACCTTCTAGCTTCTAATAAGTTTACTATAATGGAGTTCACTTAGGCCCTTAGATATCATTCCTCTATCAGAAAACATTCACTCGGCAGGTTCTCACTCGGAAATATTTAATTATTCCCCACTCGGGAAAATCCTAATAGTTATCACTCTAAAGGTGTTCAGATCAATCCCCACTCGGGATTATACGACCTTATTCACTCGGAAACATCTAAACCTATCCTCACTCGGGATAAGGTCACTATCTCGCTTCCCACAACAATAACTTAGCTCAATTTACATGAAATCATATAACCTCACACGCTCGGATAAGTTTAAATATATATATATATTCCACTCGGACATTCATACGCAGCACAAAATAAACACATATTGATGCATATACATATATATAAATATTTACATGCACATTGTCATACTCTCAACCCAAGAGAGTTCAAATTCTGATATAAAGTGACTAAGACCAAAATACGAGCCGGCCAAGGCATAACAAAACCTTATACACAGTATATACATATACACATATATTCCCATAGTGCACAAGCACTTCACTCGGCATGCAGCTCCTCCTTCATTCATCATTCCGAGAAACATTCACTGTAAAATATAGCCACAGTAGGGGGTGAGTATCTTAGATATTAAATGATAATACTGACTCGGATTATTCCTCATTAGTGCAGCAATATATATGTTCATACATAGAAACAATCAATAACATAACAATGCCAATTAATCAGGACACGCATAAGACAACTACCGATCAAAATCCATCAACTATCACTCGGCTATATGCACACACCATCTCAATAACATTAACAAATACTCATACAATCAGATTTCATACACATCAACTGTACATGTACACAGATTAATTCACTCGGTTCCATATTCATGTGTAATCAGTTTTCATTCATTACAACGTAGGCTCCCAGCCTTCTATTCAGCTCCCAGCTGCTTGGCCGTTTTACTGGTACCAAACCGTTTGCTCTCATAGGTGACACCAACGCTCTCAGCGCCAACGGCGGTGTTCACGGGCAGCCTGAGTCTCACTCAAAGGCTACCTTGAGTCTCACTCAAAAGGATTTCACAGCTTCTCACGCTTTAATAACCGATGGTAGTGTCCCATACTACATGCTCCCAGCATTAACGCATCCCATGCGCCATACGCGGATTCATCACACAACACAAGTTTCATACACAACTTTCATTCAACAATACATGCATCACATCCAATCGGTGTAACACATCATCAGACTCACTAAGTCCACATTTTCTCACACGCAGTCAGCATTTCAAACTCATAATAACCAGCATGCCACATAAGTCGCACGGTAATCATCAACAACACTTCAACACATTCGTTTCATGCAACCATTCAATACTCTCGAGGCTATCAACATGCATTTCATGGACGGAACTAAACATGCAACACTCGATTCTTAATCATCATGTATCCAGGTATCATATACTCTTCATGCAAATAAAACATAGAATCAGACACAGAATCAGCAAGCCATTAACACCTGGAACCCGTCCATAACCCATGCATTTAAGATATAAGATACCCCCTACCAACTAAGAGACTCCGAGAGGCTCCTCTGTTTTGACGTTGATCCTCTGCCTTGTTGCTTTTTCCAGTACTCTCACTCGTTCAGCCCCCTTGAACGCCGTTGTATTCTGTAATCGGCTCGGCGACAGGGAGCTGTTCTTCCTCTGCTTCGATGATCGTCCTCCACCAACAGAAGGAAACTCTAAATCTTCTACAGTACCGTCGTCGTGGGTTTCTAGAAACAAAGAACAGAGAACAGGGGATAAGAAGAAGAGAAGAGAGAATGAAGAGAAGAGAAGTAGCGAAAGAGGAAGTCTGAAGGGAAATGAATAACAACAGTGGCTCTGGACATATATATATGCGTACGAAGAGAAGAAGAGTGGGGTGGGAGTTCGTGAACGTTAGTCTACTCACATTACACACCAATCATAAGCAGCCAGCTATTAACAATCAATCAAAATTAATCAGCCATTATTTTCTTAAGTTAAATTAATTAAGTTAATTATAATTAACAAGTAATTTTCCACTTTGCAATTATTATTCTAATGGCTCAATTTCATTCGGTAATTAATTTTTAAATCGGGATGTTACACCTCCCATGGGACCGGGATAGTATCCTCGCATAGCTGAGCTGATAAAGCCCATAGCTGTTCGATGGGATTAGGGGGCTATGGCTTCCTTGATGGGCCAACATCTTGCTAAACGTAGTTAAAAAATTAGAAGAAATTTGGGATTTTTTGAAATATAACTTAATATATAATTGATGCTAGTTTAAGGAGCATACCTGGGGACCAGAATCTGACAAAAGTCTGGTCGACCTCATAAGGAAGTGTCCTACAGCGTGGCCGACGAGTCGTAGCTCAGGAGTTGGAATAGGCACAGCTACCTCCGCCTTGAGGACCTGTACAACCGAAAACCTTGACACACCATCAGGCATTGGCTGATGATGAACTGAATGACCTAGGTTATACACTGAACCAACGACAACTAGCTCCTCCACTCCATCAACAAAAAGGTCACACTGATGGCAGTCTCCAAGAAGTACGTCGTCATCATCACCGTCAGGTGCAACACATGACCCCTTTGTACTGACTCGCCTAACCTGCATATTTACACAAATTTTGAAGTTAGTTAAGAAATAAAGATAGCAAATTATAGGTAATTCAATTAAATCATGTACAATCCAACCTGTGGGGAAACCACCGGTGCTGTAGGCTGATGTTATTGACTGAATGAGGCTTTTATCTCATCCTAAAAGTGTCTCATCTCCTCTTGTAGTAGTCTCTGCATCTCCTCCTTGGCCTATGCCTTGACTACGGCTACCTTCTCCTCAAAGCTCTTCTCCAAATCAGAGATGGACTGGGAGGGGGCGGCGAGATGAACGAAATAGGTTCAGAGGCCTATAAAGAAAGAATAATTACAAATAAAAATGTTACCATAAACAACTTAACCAGCTGGGAGTATAAACGTACCATGACCGTGACCAGCTGTATGGACTCGTCCAGGGTGCTCTGGTTGGCCGATGACGGTGGTCAGGATATCATCCCTACTGTAAGACACGAAAGACCCTTGGGTCGACTGCTCCACCAAGGAATCCTGTAATCAAAACCCAGTGATCAGTGCAGTTAGTAATAGATGGACAATACATAATATCATAAATAATTTTAAGAAGCATTGTACTTATAATTCATTGGGCAACATCCTCAGCATGTGATGAAGTGTAGTCACCACTCTTCCTTGTCCTGGCCCGCTTCCATTTTTCATGGCATGCAGATGGGGAGGGGCGGATCCACAATAGTGGTGTCAGGATGGCTACTCTGGCGCTGACTGGCCTTCTCCTCAACCATCTTATCCTCTAGCAATTGGTAACCCCTTCATGACAACCTATGAGGGCAGTCATTTTTCGCACGAATTTCCAATGCTTTCATGTGTCTGGCCCGTAACAAGAACAATTTAAATACACTTAAACCTTATATATGCTTGTATAAAAATATTCAATGTCAATTTCAAAAACATCAAAAGTAGAAGGTACTTACAATAAAGTTGTCTGTCTGCCTAGATGCAATAAACGAATCCCAAGTCTGCTGATCTATAAATGTGTATGTCTTTCCAGGAAACTTGTCCTGCTTATTCCCGAAGACATACTTAAAATTCAAAATACTTGAAGTAAGGAATTGATGGCATAAGACAGAAAAATTTTAAACACTTAATTTATAACATGCATACATACATGGAAGTCATTTTGGCCTTGAATGACCTCTATCATTCAGCGATCTCAGACATGATCTTCCTACGCAGTGTATCGACTGGAGGAATATCCCATGCATCCTATAAGCAATAAATTAACATGGTTAATTGTATTATGCAGAACATATGGCAATACAAGTAAATTTACAAATGTGTAGTTAAAGTACTTACAATAACATCAGCCCAAATTGCATTCTTCACAACCTCCTCAACACTATCCTAATCAGGGATAGTGATGGACACCTTTGACCATGCCAATACTCCCAAGTAACTCTGAAACTTGGTGGCGTTAGGTCTCAAAGTCCTCCCTGTACAGATATCAATATCAACATGGCTCTTTTTACCCTGATGGTGCCGAAGAGCAACACTGGTCATCTAGGTAACACCTCTCCTCCTAGTTGAGGAATCTGTGCCCTTGGAGTCAGATCTCACATGTGGATCCTGGTCAGCCATAAGTATCCATTCAAAAAATTGAAAATATAATTAGTGAGTATAATAAACACATTTATCAAACAAGTTTAGTTAATAAATACATGTTTACTTATTATTAATCAACAATAAACATAATCAATGATATATAACCACAACCATACCCTATGTTTCCTACAGACCCTCCTAGTGGTCATTACGAGTCGTAACTATATCATCTATGAGATCTTTAACAACGTCGGTTGGTGTACATGTTGTTAGACAAGGTATGTCTAGGACATCAAGACTTGGATCCCCAATGTTGTGTCTACCTTGGACAACAACTGACCATCGTTAATTTGATGGGTCAACAACATAAAAACTTGTTTTACTTGAGCTGCCATGATGAAAGGCTCCTCCTTATGATCTACCTTGTTTAGGTCCACTAATGTAAATCCAAAATCATCTATTTTGACATCATTCTTACTATCAACCCATTTGCATTTAAACATAGGAACTGTGAAATGACCATAATCGACTTCCCATATATCTTTAATGACACCAAAATAATATAACTCAGCCATGATAGGGTTTCTGTCCTTTGAAGTGGAAAAATTCATTGATTTGGCCACAACCATAACTCCACTGTTCTACACCGTACTCTTGTCATCCTGGGCCCTTGTATAGAACGAATAATTATTTTATGTGATAGCCACAATAAGTGATTACATCAAAGTTGGGTCCTAGTGTTAGTCAATGTAATGTCTCAGAAGCAGATGTATCTTTGAGAAAGGTCATTTTGAACCACTGCATAAATGTTTTGTTGTGTTCGTTCAACACCCACTTTTTAGCCATTCTAGGGTTGTTTCTTTTGATTATGTCTTTATGTGTAGTTAAATACGGGAGGACAGCATCTGTGTTGTTCAAAATATAAAAGTATGCTTGGAGGACTTCATCATGTGACATGCTTTTAATTCTTTTCCCAATGGTACTTTTCCCATCCAATCGCCCTTCATGACGAGTCTTTGGAATCCCAATGCTCTCAGCCTGTGACATATAATCAGTGTAGAACTCAATTGCTTCCTCTACAATGTACCTTTCTACGATCGATGCTTCAGGGCGACGTTAGTTCTTCATATAGCCTTTCAATATTTTCATGTATCGCTCAATAGGATACATCCACCTTAAGAACACTGGCCCACACAAACTAACCTCCCTCACTAAATGGATGATTAAATGTACCATTATATCAAAGAATGGAGGTGGGAAATACATTTCCAACTGACATAGTATAAGAAACCCTTCCTGTTCCAACGCTTCCAACTCCTCGTGGGCGATTACTTTGCCACATATGGCATTGAAAAACAAACATACCCTTGTTATCACATGTCTGACATTTTGAGGGAGAATGTCATGAATGGCAATAGGTAGAAATTGTTGCATCAGCATATGACAATCATGCGACTTCAAACTAACTAACTTTAGATCCTTCAAGGAAACACAAGTGTTAATAATCGTACCCAGATGGAACTTTGACACCACGCAACGATTCACACAAACTTTGCTTCTCTTTTTTGGACAAGGTATGACATGTTGGAGGCAAATATGTTTGTTTGCCCTTTGCTTGTGGGTGTAACTCCTCACGTATACCTAACAACTCCAAGTCCAGACGTGAATTCAGGCCATCCTTCATTTTTCCAGATATGTTTAATAGGTTCCAACTAAACTATCACACATATTTTTCTCCACATGCATCACATCAATATAGTGTCTCATATCAAGCTCTTTCCAATATGGCAGATCAAAAAATGTTGACCTTTTCTTCCAGCTATTTTGTGTAGTGGACTGCTTCTTAAACTTACCAAGAACCACATTAACGTCTTTGACCTTTTCATATACCTGACGACCAGACAGTGGTGGGGAAGGCCCTTCAAACTCTTGCGTACCATTGAATGACTTCTTTAACCTACAAAGTGGATGATTAGTTGGAAGAAACTGATGATGTCAAAGATAAACATTTTTCCTTCCATGATACAGTCGATCAGAACTAGTTCCTTTCTCACATACAGGACATGCTTTATGACCTTTGACGCTGTAGCCTGAGAAGTTACCGTAAGCAGGAAAATCATTGATCGTGCAAAATTACATGGCTCTCAATTTGAATAAATGTCTTGCAAACCTGTCAAACACATCAACCCCCTCTTCCCATAACATTTTCAGGTCTTCAACTAACAGAGTTAAGTATATATCGATGTCGTTCCCTGGTTGTCGTGGACCAGAAATCATCATTGATAACATAACATATTTACGCTTCATGCATAACCATGGTGGCAAGTTGTAAACAAACAACAAACTAGGCCACGAACTGTGGTTTGTGTTTAGGTTCCCATATGGGTTCATGCCGTCTGTGGTTAGTGCAACCCTAATAT
Source organism: Clitoria ternatea (assembly GCA_037962975.1). Classification (NCBI taxonomy): domain Eukaryota; kingdom Viridiplantae; phylum Streptophyta; class Magnoliopsida; order Fabales; family Fabaceae; genus Clitoria; species Clitoria ternatea. The sequence continues at coordinate 83,220,692 of CM075672.1, forward strand.
TTCTTGGGTCATGAGCAAAATCTGGAAACATCGTATCCATTTTTTTCCACTGCAATCCATCTGCCGGATGCTTAAGTTGTCCATCAACAACCCTTTCATCAGTATGCCATCTCATAAGCTTTACATCATCTACATTGGTAAACAGACGCTTTAGTCTCGACACTATAGGGAGATACCACAACACCTTCGTAGGAGACCCTTTAGTGCAGAATTCATCAGAATCAACCTATTTCTTCTTATATCGTGACACCCCATACCTAGGACATCGATGCAACATTTCATACTGACCACGGTATAATACACAATCATTTGGGCATGCATGTATTTTGGTATACTCTAATCCCATAGGACACAACACATTTTTAGCCTTATAGTTACGATTTGGAAAAGTGTTACCAACTGAGAGCATTTCTTTCAACAACTTAAGCAAGTCAGTGAAACTTTTATCTGTCCACCCATTTATCGCTTTCAAATTAAATAATCGTAACTGACAACCTCGTGAAATTGGTACAACTTGGATACAACGGCTTCTTGGAATCCTCACACAAAGTCGCATATACGTGAGCTTTCTTAAAATTTTCTACCCCCACGTCACGTTTCATATCATCAAGTCGGTCATCCATGTCGTCATCAACTTCATGCACAAAGCTCTGGCCTTTTGTTTGAAAACTGGTACTTGGCACTTCAACATGTTCACCATACCATATCCATCACGTATAAGTCTAAAGAAAACCATCACACAATAGATGTTCTCGCACCTCTTCCAATTCTAGTCGACGCATGTTTAAGCATTTAACACAAGGGCAAAAATACTTTCCATTCACCTTCTCAGCATTTCGTATCACGAATTCTATGAATGTTTCAACTTCACCCTCATAATATGGACTTATACATGATGGAGTTATCTAACTTCGATCCATACTCACTGTTTACAATACCAGTAAATTTAACAGTGCTATGAATCTCACTTTCTTTACAAAGGTGGTGGTCCTACCCATTCAAGATGAACATTTTTCTATACTTCATAACTACATACAACTTAGGAGTTATTTTAAAATTTGATAAAATTTTGGCAGTATTCACATTGGTCTCTAAGTATACGAAATGAAAGTGGTGACATCAAATTCAACCACAATCAAATATGCACCCAGAGAACAATACAAAATTTAACTAACCAAAACTTGATCAAATTTTAAAATTACTCCTAACTTGTACATAGCAATGATGCATTAAAAATTGTTCATCCTAAACTGTCTAAACGGACAATTCAAGATTCAACATAAACAATGAAATCAATTAATTTAATTACCATTTGTGTCAAATCTCAAATGGAAAAACTATGGTTAACTCATATACAATTTAAAAAATCACAAACTCATTTAAAAGGGACTAAATAAACTTATCAAAAACTAAAAATATAACAAATAAAAATTAACCTAAACAAAATTAATGACACAATTAAAATTCAAATTAAAGAAAGTAAACATGGTATTTTTATTACTTTACTACTAATTTTTTTTATTTAGTCGGGTAGTATTTAGATTTAACATATGGTGTTTTGGGGTGTTGTATAATAAACAAAACTTTTTATTTACTTAAAAATATCAATTTAAATTACTAAAATTAATAAATATACAATACAAAATAATAGCATTCTTATTTTAAATTTTTCTAATCTATAACTAACAACATTCTAATTTCTCTAATATCACATTTTTCTAATCTATAACTAATACTAATTACCAACATACAACTAACCAAATACTAAGTTTAACATGTATCAACCAAACTATACTAACCAACATTCCATAACCATAAAAGGAAGGAAAATAGAAATTTATATAACCAAATAGAAAATACCAAATACACATTCATAATAACCAAATATGAAATAGCTACAATGAAACAAACACAGAAACAACCTCCTAAATCCAAACCATCAACACCTACATTCATGCTAAATTGACTTTTTTAAGTGCATTGGTAAAAAGAAGAGACAAGAAAAAGGAAAAGAGACTCACTGAAGTGGAAGAGGAGCTTGAAATGGGGAAGAACATAAACCTGAAGAAGCTTGAAGGGGAAGAACGTGAACCCGAAGAAGCTTGAAGAAGAATGTGAACCTGAAAGCTTGAAGGGGAAGAACGCATACAACAACTTGAAATGGGGAACTTGAAATGCTAAATCGGTTCCTCAGCGAAAGTAGAGTGCAGAAATGGAGGAAGAATGCGTATAGCCACGAGAAAGGGGAAAGTGAAATGGCGAAATGGAGGGAGGAACGAAACTCAAATGGGAGAGATAGAGGGAGGAGCGAATAAGTGAAAATAGAGATGGAGGGAAGAGGGAAAGTGAACAGAGTTGCTACTTGTTGTAAATGAAGCGTCGCATAGGTATAAGACCACGGTTCATAGACAACTTTGGTCATAGGATCCTATTAATCATGGTTTATGCAACAACCGTGGTGATATACTTCACCTTTGACCACAGTTCAAAAATAACTGTCATCATAGAGCTTTTAAAAATTAATTAGAAAAAAACGCAGGACATATAACCACGGTTAGCTGAAAACTGTGGTTGTAGATCTTTTAAAAATTATTATATAAAAATTTTCTGATGCCTATGGCCACGGTTCTCTTTAACTGTGATTAAAACGTTCACTTATAATTTCAAAAATGCCACCACATGTTTTTACCACAGTTATCCCATAACCGTGATTATATCTTGTTGTCGTATCTATTTTTTACACTATTGTACTATTAATATATTTTATAATCTTAATATTTTGTTTTTGTAACATCTTAATTTAAAGTTTAAAAGGGGGTAAATTAAATAAGGTTTAAATCTGGTTTAGTTTAAAGTTACCAAATTAGTTAAGTTAAGTGAATGTGCAAAAATGCCAAACTACCCCAACTACTCTAAAACTCATTTCTCTTCTCTAACAAAAACAAAGAAAGAAAAGAAAATAAGAAAGTTTCTTCTTCTCCCCTTCTTAATCGTACTCTTCCACCACACTACACCATTTTCACCTTCTTTTCCTTCCTTTCAATCAAGGCTAAGGAAAGCAAGTGTAACATCCCAAATTTTAGAGAAAATAAATTTATTAGATAATGAAAATTAATTATTTAAGGCTCAAAGTATATGGGAAAATTAATTAGGAATTAATTGTGATTTATTGGTAAACTAAAATTTACTAAAACTGGACAATTTAACAGAAGGTGTGGGACCTAATAAATATTTTTGGGCATTTCATGGGTGTAGAATGATGAGGATTTTATTGTGGTTTTGAAGGTATGTTCAAAATAATATTTAGAATTAAGAAGGTATTTATTCGGACATAGTGTATGTTAAAAAATGACGAAACTACAAGCGGAATGGAAATAAAAGGAAATGTAAAATTCCATTTCTTCTCTTCTAATCACCATGTGAATTTATGCTCTCTCTTTTGGCTCTTTTGTCCATTGGATAATGAGTTTGTTGACCAAAGGAAAAAGCAAAAAGATGCATCCTTGTAACCATTGGGCTATACCCAATTTTACATTTTTCTCTCTCCTTCCCCTCTCAATTTTCGTTGTATTCTTCCTCTTCTTCTCCATATACTTTGTTTCTTCTTCTTCTTCCTCTCCATGAAGCAAAACTGTGACCACACCCCTCTTGTACCATTTTCTTGCAAAATCAATACTCGAGCTTGGATTTGTGAAGCATATGTTGGACATTGCAGCCAAGCTTAAGTCACATTCCTCTTCTTCCTTCTCAATTTTGTTTGCTATTAGGGCTTGGAGAAGAGGTTTGTACTTTTGACTTTTAATGAGTTTTCTTGGTGGATTTTGGGTTATTGAAGCTTAATAATGGATCATTGGATGTTGTTTTATTGAGAAAATACATATGGAACCCAACCCTAGGCTAGATGACCATTGGGACTTGTTGTTGTTGATGGTGATTTGAATGTAATATTGTTAGCTTGAGGATGTATGGAATGGTGTATGTGAGTGATTGAAATTGAAGATTGGTAGATTGTGTGAAAAACTCTAAAGTGTAGAGTTTGAGGCTCTTGGTAAAATTTTGAAGAGAATGTGATTAATTGCCATTTAAGTGATTTTTCATATGAAAATGAAATTTTGGAATGATTGGCATTAATTATTGATGTTGGAAATTTGAGAAATCAAGAATATATGATAAAACACTAAGTTGGTAAAATTGGTAAGAGTGATATTTGGTGGTGTTAGTATGAATGAGATTGGTATAATAAGTTTGAGATATTAAAACTCATTAAGGATGATGAGTAAGAAGTTTGGTGTGTGTCAGTAACTTGAGTATTATGTTGTAGCCATTTAACTATAGAGAATTTTAGTTAATATGAAGGAATTCCTGAAACTTGATAAAATGAGGAAATAAAGCTTATAAATATTTATATCATGATGAGAATCATGTATATACATTTGGTTGTATAACAAGAATTGAGAATGATGTTTGAATGGGTGATTGATGTGGTCTTGCATTTATTTAATATAGGGTTTGATAATTCTAGTGAGGTGGGACCATCTAACAAGGTGGAATACTTCTCTTGAGATAGAAGAGAAGTATATTTTCTAAATGCATGATCAATTATGTATTGATAATGTATATACTGGTGCATACTTGCATGTTTCTCTTGAATATATGTGCTACCTCCTATTGAGAAGTTATATGAGATTGAACCTTGTTGATGGTTTAATTTTGGATTGACAAATATGTTGATGATATATATATATATATATATTTATAGTATGCTTGTTGATATGACTCTTGACTCCCATGTGTGGATTGATATTAATGAGACTCCTTGGCTATTATATTGTGAACAATATGAATTGATGCCTTAGAGGATGTTGTGATAAATTATGTGCCTTGGAGAGTATTATGACTTTTTGCATGCCATTAACCAAAATTTTAAGTCCAAAATGTACCCCTAAGTGAGAGGGTAAGAGATTCTTGTGAAGTTGGGGCTAGCATATGCATTCTTGCATTCATGGTATGCATGATATATCATATTATATGTGGTTGCGATCACTTGACATGTTGAAACGATAAAGGTCTTGCGGGATCTTGTGAAAAGGACCCTTGCACGGGGGACAAATATTTAAACGATTATATGTGGTTGTGATCACTTGACATGTTGAAATGATAAAGGTCTTGTGGGATCTTGTGAAAAGGACCCTTACGCGAGGGACAAACATTTAAACAATTATGTGGTTGTGGTCACTTGACATGTGAAAATAATTAAGGTCTTACGGGATCTTGTGAAAAGGACCCTTGCGGGGGACAAATATTTAAGTGACTATGCGTGGTTGTGAATAATTGATAAATTATGTACACATGTGTAATGAATAATTGTTTCAAATCGAATTCGTTGCATATGCATTTCATGGTATGACATGCATTAGCCATAGAGACGTAGCATTTGAGTTAGCGATGATCAAGAAAAATGGTAACTTGTTGGGAATATGGATTGAGAGATGAAACTCCACTTATTGGTCACTAACTAATTATGTTATCATTGTCAGTGTTGTCTTTGATGTTGCTTATGGACTTTGACAAAAAATATGATAGTGATACGATCTAGTGACATGATTCTATTTGGTAGTATCATTGTTATTAAAGCTTAATTATATATATATATATATATGTGTGTGTGTGTGTGCGTGTGTGTGTGTGTGTTTAATGGAAATTGATATGAATTATGATATTGATGTTGGATTGAAACTCCTTGATAGGAGAATATGATTGGTTGCATTCACATATCTATATTATCACAATTTTATTTGATTATTCATCATTGAGAAAATCTGCTCACTCTCCATGTTGTCTATTTTTAGCTCTTGAGTTGTAGGGCATGACCATAGAGTGATGCTTTTTGGAAGAGATGAGGTATAATGTGAAGAAAGAGTTGACTTGATCCTTAGCCGACATCCTTTTGGATTGAATGACTTGATGACTTGTTGTATATGGCATTTGTGTTGTATAGCTACACTATTGTTTAATGCCTTATAAGTATTATGGTGATTGGATGTTGATGATTTGACAATTTATAATGTCGGATGATACATTAAGGTCTTTTGAAAGGAACTTGTGATCATTTTGTATCATATAGTAATGTATGTATTTTGAAGCCAATGATGTTGATATTGATATGGTGGCAATGGCCTAGGTTCTTGAGTACTTGAACCTTTATTCTTTTGTTTACACACTAGCCAACTCGTTTGTATATGACTATATTGATATAGAACAACATTAATTTGGTAGTCATTATGATGGCAATGATGTTATGATGATGGTAAATCTAAGTGTTTATGAGTTGGTGAGACTTTAAATTGAGAAGTTATGACTTAATATTAATGTGTAGTTTATTCAAGGGTGGTAATCTGTTAGCGTAATCGATTAGGACCATTCTGGTTGAATGGTAATCTGTTAGCTAATTGATTAGGACCATTATGGATGAGGCGTAATCGATTAACGTAAGCAATTACAGACATTCTGGATGGGGGTAATTGATTAATTGGTCAACGTAACAGATTAGCTAATCGATTAGCCTAACAAATTAGCTAATTGATTAGCACCTCGGTAACAGATTAGCTAATTGATTAGGTTAGTTCTGAAATTACGTTTTCACTATTCTTGGGCACTTACCTTGTGCTTTTTTTGTGATTCTTGCCATGGTCTTGTACTCATTGATTCTCTATGCCTTGTTTAATTCTTTATCCTTGAATACTTGTTATACACCTCTTTGATATGACTTCCTTAATCAAATGCATATACTTCCAATCATGAAATGTTCGTATAGTCGAACGTACATGTTTTTATTAAATTTTGGCAATCATCTTGTGCTTACTTGGATCATTTCTCATATTCACTCTTGCTCTTGAATTAACTTACATGTTCCGCAAACACTTGTATGGTGTTTATGTAGTTGATTACCCTAAGTAGACGTTTGCTTAAACTACTTACCTTCTCATATCGTTATATATGAGATAGGTCTTTAAAAAGGTCTGGGGTTAATTGTTAAAGTGTTTATTTGTGGTGTTCTTCCAACAATTGTTAAAATCGTGAAAATTTATCCTCATTTTTAATATCTAAGCAATAATATCATTAATATCATTTATTGGATTAAGGGCACCGCACTATTCAAGCTTCTCATTCTCTTTTCCCTTTATAAGCACGCATGCGAAATTGGAGGGTCATTGATTCTCTAATCGTTGGTAGCTAAAGTAAGTTATTGAGAAGAACCTTATAGTGTCTAGCTTCCATCTTTGGATTTCTGACTCAATTCTTAAAATTCCGATCTTGTAGAAGCATCGTGAGCTCATGGGTGCTGTTAGGAATCCTAATTCACGTTGGAATCCTAAACCCCAAATGCGTGGGATAAGTCAAAAATGTCAAAACCATTCTAATTAATCAATCATCGTAAATTAAGAGTGTCTTAGGTTTCTAAGTAGCTTGAATTGTGTTAGACTAACTAGGTTTTGTAGGTGGTTGAATAGTTGGTGAAAGTTGGCATATTTTGTGTGTAGGTTGTGTTCCAGAATCAAGTCAGAATTTAAAGACAATGCAAGACTACTTGAAATAAGGTAGGGGAGGAGTAGTATACTTTAAATGTATGAATTATGAATGGATAGTTATGTGATTTTGTAGATTGTGATGAACACGATGATGGAACTGTGATTGAAATAGTTGTTGTATGACATTGAAGTGATAATGAAATAGTGACTTGATAATGTTGATAAAGAACATTAAACGCACATGTATGATGAGAGAACTTTATGATATATAGAAATCAAGATATGATGATGAGTAACTGATGTTAATTTGTGTATTAAAGCATGGAATATGCATAAATGCTACTCACAAGATGCAGGGGTTCTATGAGAGGGCCTAGATGGGAGGGCGGCCCGATGAAAGAGGACAAACCCTATGAATGGTTTCTTTAATGACCATAACTGCTGGTTTCTTTAATGACCATAACTGCTTTAAAATGGGATTCTAAAGGGGGCTTGTAACACAAGTTAGGTTGAGTTGTCCACAGTCATTGGTGAGTGACAGTGTTGTAAATAGGCGGCAATTTGATACTGGTAAAAACATATTATATGGTAAATTATTTAGTACTGTAGTGCATTCCCATCAGTAGTCAGATCTACATGCTTGTGATGATTGTGATGATGATGTTAGATGATAAATGTATGAATTAATAGATAATCAATGTAGTTGTGATGAGGAAGTGAAATGACCAATGTGTGAATTGTTAATGATGATGAGTTGTGCGTACTTTTATTCAGTATTTATCATTTAATATATTATTGTTCACTCTCTTACTCTCTTTATTATAAACAAGCAACAAACTTCCCAGAAAGTGAGGAATAGTGAGACACCAATGGTGTCTAACGATGCAAGATATTATTTTGGAAGAGTAGATGAAGATATATAGGTTTTAATTGAGTTTAAACCTTAAGAATTCCTTTGATGACATTTTTGTGATTAATGGTCTGTACATATATATGTGTTGTCTAATTGGAGGATATGTATAGTGATTTTGATGCATGTGATGACATAACAATACTGAGGTCATTCATATAGTGATGAGTGAATGAATGGATGATATTAGTTTTGGTATGATGAAATGTGAAGCCATGGTATAGTACCATGTGCAATCATATGTATAACTATATGATGGGTTGATGTTAAATCCATATGAATTGTATAGGTAGGAAATATATGTAATGCATGGAATTGATGGTGTATCATGATGAATGCATAGAAAGTGTGTAGCTAGACAAGATTTGTATACTAATATGTGTATAATGTATGGACTTGCATAACTTAATATAGATATTGCAAAACTCACTAGTGAGAATGGTAATCAAGTCCTAAATAGGTGTATAAATATGTATGTGGTGGAATACTTAGTGCCAAAGCCTATCAATTGAGATTTCATACAGTGTCTAAAATTGGCATTTTAAACATAAATCTTATGATGCGCGTGAAATTCAATTGGGGAGGTATTTTGGCATGGGACTTGGACCAATAATTAGATAATGACATGCACGTGTTGTGTGTCAAATTTAGTGAAATTTGGAAAAGGGGTAAGATGAGGTAATGGGCTGGCAAAGTTGGTAAAATTCTGTCATCTGTGTGGCTCACCTAGGTGAGTGGTCTTGAATCTAAGGACCCTGTTCTCAGGTTTGCACAGAAACTGAGTGCTAGATAAAGGCTTACTTAGGTGTGTGAGGCTAGCCTAGGTGAATGGGCCAAAATTGCACAGGTTACTTGCCTAGGCAAGCCTGTTATGTTTTGGAAGGCTTGCCTAGGTGAGTCTACCTTGTTTCTACATGTTTGTCTTTCCCTTTCCCTTGTTGTTCGGGGATGCTTGTCCCATTGTACCAAAAAAAATTGTTCACCTAATAATGACGATATGTCTTGTTTTATGTGATGCTCAGGGGTTTATGGTTTATAAACTCAAGGTGTCATAATTTTAGAATAATTTATGGAAGCCTTGTGTTAAAGACAAAGTAATAAACAAATAAATTAAAATGAAAATTGTAACAAATTAGCGTTGAACGGGTTTTTCTCCTGTGTTGTATGTATAGCCTTAGATGTTTTCCCATCATTTTAATGTCTTGCATAACCAATTTTCATTCCCTACAAAATTGAATGATGAAAACTCATTAAAAATATAAAACGTATAAAAATTAAAAACCCACTAAGAATAGCATATTTATATACTATGGTTAAGAAAAGAACAACTCATGGCAAAAGGTTGTCTTATTTCTCCATAAAATAGAATAAAGAAAAATTGTTAAAATACTACAACAAAAAATTCAAATAAAAGAATAAGAAGAAAAGAAAAGTTAAAGTTTTAAACTAAATCCAATAATATCAAAAATAAAAAATTACCTATCAACATATTGAAATGCATGTGATAATTAATTTTCAAATTATAGAGAACAACCCAAAAAATAAGATAAAAAATAATGTTTAATTTGTATAATTAACTAAAATAAGAAGTTAAGAATGTGAAATTTATTGCCAAGTAAGATGAGAATAAAAGAATTGATTGACCTTGATGAGGTGGAAGGAGGCTGAGAAAGATTTAATAAGAAAATTAAAGAGAGAGTAACAAATGCTGTTGGTGTATGCACTATGAGCTTTTATGCTTTTTCATTTGTATCATTTTTCTGGTTATCAATAAAATAAGTATTTAAGTTTAAAATTTTTTTAAAATGTATTTATCCTTGGAGTAATAGGTCATGTGAAAGTTATTCCTAAAATGTCCATAATCAAGTATTTATATAGGGACATGTAAATACATTGAGACTAGATGATAACATGTCTTCACACGGGTACACATTAAGAGTAATGATGTACTGGACTGACCCACCATGAGAACGTTGGATGGATCGTTACATGAATGTCATAAACGATTCTCAATGTGATAATGGTATATATAGTCCTTTGACCTGAAGTCACTACGATTCCTACATAAGGAGTTTGTTGTTTTAATACAATCAAACGTCTTCTGTAACAAAAGGACTATAAAGGTTGTGATTAGGCAATGAACAAATTATGCAGAGGGATCTGAGTGATGTAGATGGGATTTGTCTCTCCTATGTGATAGGAGTGATATCTGTAGGCCACTTGATGAAGTGAGACTAAGGAAACACATGACCATGCTAGAAAGAATAAATATTAGATATTTATTTGGATCAAGTCTACTCCGGTATCAATTAAAATAAATTGGGCCGTATAAGAATGGCGCAACCATGCCTTAGGCCCAATTAGGATATCGTGACAAAAGGAACAAACATATAAAATAATTATCACTTATAGGTTATGTTGATATTAAATAATATTTAGACATAATGATGCATTGCTAGATGCCACTCTTATTTTATATTAATAATAAAATAATTTATTATTAATATGACCGAGTATTTTACCTATAGGGTCACACACATAGAGTAAGCCCATCAGAAAATATTTTGTTTTACTTTAGTTGGACTAAAATAAAGCTATTGGGCTTAACTCATTTAGAACAAGTAAGGAGCCCACTCTTTAGAGAGAACAAATTAGGTCAAACCTAAGTCTATAAATAGAGCATAAGAAGCTCATAGGCCGTTCACTAAAAAAGAGACACAATACGCAAAAGTTGCAAGAGCTACACGCTGTCAAACTAGTAGTTGACAAGTGTTGGGATTCTTGTGGGAGTGCTTGTGTGGACTTCTAAAGGACGAGGCTACGACTGCTTCAGTGTTCTTCAAGAGGTAATCCTAAAACAAATTTTTGTGTGTGTTTGTCTTATGCTTTGAAACATGGTGCTTTGCAAATCCTATGGGAATCCTTATATTTTCACTGCTCGTGTACTAGGGATTTCCTTACAAATGTAACATCCTATTTTTAGAATTTAAATAAATCCAAGTGATTGGTTCGGTCTTGAACAGTTTAGGAATATGATTTAGTTTTCCTGTTTATTTTGAGTTTAATAGGGGAAACAAAAGTTTTAAATTCTAGTTAGAAGAATATACTCAAAAATTAGTTTTGACTTTTTCATAAAGCCAGTCATGTTCTAAAGGTACCAGTTACTTATCTCAGTTTAGTTAAAAAGCTAAAAACTTTTTTTCCTTTCACTTTCACTTGTACTCTCCACCCCCACCTCTTTCTCACCTACAACACTTTGTTCCTCCCCTTACACTCACACACTTTCCCCCTCATTCTTCATCACCCACACCATTTTTTTCTCCTCCCTAAACCACAAAACTATTCCACCCTTTCTTTACTTCACCATCTTTTTCATCTTATAAAGTCAAGGAGAAGCCATTTTTGACTCCTTCCATCTTCTTTCCCGCATGCATAAGTAAAAGGGGAGGCAAGCTTTCTCTTTTGTTCCTCTAAAAGCTATGTAAGGTTTTAGGAATTCTTTAGGCATTTTCTTCAATTTCTTCAAATCCAATCTTAATTACCTTCATTGTTGTGTTTTTAATTGTGTTAAGGCTATAGGAAAAGAAACCCTAGCCCTTTATCCGGTCTTTGTCAGTGAGTCAAACGTTCTCCTTTGATTTGCTACAACTGTAGTGTTTTTAAGTTTTATGGGTAGTTAGGAATTGGTTAATTGACAAATTATGGTTTGGTTTGTTAATTATGTGAAATTTACATGTGATTGTGTGTAGGTTGGAGCTAATGCTAAGAGGAGGCCACAACATTTGAATTGAGTTATTTGTCTCTTTGAGGTAAGGAATAAGTGACGATGTGACCAATGAGTATAGGATGGATAGGGTCCCATGATAATTGTAGAACCATCATAGTTACGATTAATAAATTTTAAGAAGTTTGGCCAGTATAAGGAATCATGGATTAAAGGAATTGTAATGTTAGCTAGCATAATGAATTGTGTATTAAAATTGGTTGTATTGTTAGTTGATACGATGAGTTGTGAATTAAATGAATTGTATTATTGATTGGTATGACAAATTGTGTATTAACATTGGTTGTATTGCTAGTTGATAGGAAGAGTCGTGAATTGAATTAACTGTATCACTTATTGGTATGTTGAGTTTTGCATTAAATTATTTGTTACTAATTAGTTTCATGGATTTTAAGAAGTGATGAATCGAATATATATATATATATATATATTGGTGTATGCACTACGAGCTATTAATGTATCAATTTTAACTTATCAATAAAATAAGTATTTTCAGTTTTAAGATTGTTTTAAAACTATTTATCCTAGAATAATAGGTTATATGAGAATTATTTCTAAAACGTCCCTAATCAAGTATTTACATGGGGACATGTAAATACATTAAGGCTAGTGTGTAAATGTACTGATACTGATGATTTGATCTCACAAATCGTGGATATATATAATATCAAGTCTTCACATGGGTACATATTAAGAGTAATGTTGTACTGGACAGACCCACAATGAGAACGTTGCATGGATCGTTTCATGAGTGTCATAAACGATTCTTAATGTGACAATGGTATATAGTCCTTCGATCCAAAGTCACTATGATTTCTACATAAAGAGCTTATTGTTTTAATATAATCAAACGTCATCTGTAATAAGATGACCATAAAGATTGTGATTAGGCAATTGAAAAATTATAGAGGGTATGAGTGATGTAGATGAGATTTTTCTCTCCTATGTGACAAGAGTGATATTTATGGGCCATTTGGTGGAGTGAGACTAACGAAATGCATGGCCATGCTAGGAAGAATAAATATTAGATATTTATTCTGTAAAGTCTACTCTGGTATCAAGTAAAATGAATTGGGTCATACAAGGATGACAGCGACTATGCCTTGAGCCCAATTAGATATTGTGACAAAAGGAATAAATATATAAAATAATTATTACTTATAGGTCAGGTCGATGATAAATAATATTCAGACATAATGATGTATTGCTAGATGTCGCTCTTATTTTATATTAATAATAAAATAGTTTATTATTAATATAACTGAATATTTTACCTATAGGGTAACACACATAGAGTAAGCCCACCAAAGAATAGTTTTATTTTAGTTGGACTAAAAATAAAACTATTGGGCCTAACTCATTTAGAATGAGTCAGGAGCCAATGTTTAATGAGAACTTATCAGGTTAAGATATATATAGAGCATGAGATGCCCATAGGCTACTGCTCAGAAATTAGGATTACTCTTTGAACTTTCATACTAGCATTCAGAATTTCAGATTCTGGTGGGAGTGCTCGTGTGGACTCCTAAGGACGAAGCTAAAATTGCTTTGATTAAGGAACTCATTTCACGTCTATAAGAGGTAAACCTTAAAACAAAATTTTAAATTTTGTATGTAATGCCTTGAAACATTTGTTTTTACAATTCCTTTTGGGAATCCTTTGTATTTTCGTTGCCTGACCCTGATGAATTCCCTTACAATATATATATATATGTATGTATACATAGGTTGTAATTATGATGCTAGTGGGTCATCAAAATTAACAAAGCTAAAGATGCATATGTATCAGAGTGTAAGATGGTGATTGAAAGTTAGGAGTGTTAGTCTAGGTGGCCTCCTATAACTCGAGAAGGGGGGGTGAATTAAGTAGTTAGGAACTTTTTCACTAATAAATTTCTTCTCTAAAAACTCAATATTCAATGATATGTGATTTGAATAATAATGCTTAAAACATAAAGAGTTTAAGGGTTAGAGAAGTGCAAATAGAGATTTATACTGGTTCGGCCAACCACTGCCTACGTCCAGTCTTCTCAAGACACCCTTGAGGAAATTCACTATAATCAAATCCCTTCATTACACCACAATTGGGACTCACACCCCGATCACAAATACCTTGGATGCTACACCACCCAAGCACATCACCCTTGGATGCTTCACCACATCCAAGAACATCACCCTTGGATACTACACCACATCCAAGAAGAACACCCTCAGAGATACACTACTCGGAGTATCAATCTCACTTTAGAGATAAAGAACTCTACAAGAAAACTCTCTTAAAGAGTATGATGAACAAATTGAGGAACAAGAAAGAGTAATAACTCTATTAAGAGAATATGGCCATTATTGCTCTTAAGAAAAGATTGGAAGTATTTTTTTTGTGTTTTTGCAAATGATAGGCATCCCTATTTATAGGAGTAGAAATGCCTTCAAGAGGTGTGAAATTATTGATTAAAATAATTGGAAAGGTACCTCTTGGATAAAATAATATTTTGTGAAAAGTTATAATGTTTCAACATGATTTTTTCATGAAAGGATGCAATGTTTCATGCTTTCTGATCATGTTGTAATCGATTACATAAAATAGGTAATCGATTACTTCCTTTTAAAATCTATTTTAAAACATAAAGTTCATATTGTAATCAATTATGTAATGAGGGTAATCGATTACTTTAAACATGGTAATCGATTACATTTATGCAATTTAAAATTTGATTTAATTGTAATCGATTACACTAATGAGGTAATCGATTACATTCCATCAGAATGTATGAAATTTGAAAACCTTTTTATATTAATGGCCGTACTTTCTTTTTATAGAGTCTTACTTTAATTATGCCTTGGTCTTGGATCTTCATTCTTGATCTCTGGCATTGGCCTTGTCATTGTCAAAATCCTTCATGGTCTTCATTCTCCCCCTTTTTGATGATGACAATATTTCGTTGATTTCATGACTCTTTTTGTGCTTGTCATGATATACTGAATCTTCAAGTCTTACGTATATGTTCTTAATCATGTCTTGCATATATGTTGTTGATATCAAAACCTTAGTTCTTCATTCTCCCCTTTTTTGATATTGACAACATTTCCTGAGAAGAAAAATGAACAGCATGCAAGATACAAGATTTTCTCCCCCTTAATTTTAGTTTAGTTGACAAGGTTTGATTAATTTTTCTCTTAATTTTTCTCTCATATATTACTCCCCCTTTGTCAATGGCAAAAAGAATATAAGAGCATAAAGTTTTAGCAGAGAGTGATGCACCTTGTTGTTTGATGTCACTCGTTATTTTGATATTGCTCTTTGTTACTTGTTGATTGATAGATGCTTCAAGAAATGTGTTGACTTTTCTTGTGGGTAAGAGTTATTCCTTAAGTGCCTCCCATTAATGATAATTCCTGCACCATTATAAACATTTGATCTTGGTACCCAAATTTTCTTGGGTCCTTGTGGGTTAGACGTGGATAATATATTCTAAGGAACCCAAATCATTTTTGTCTCAGTATAAACTTTGTTCCTTATATGACATGTTGATGCATTGTGACATTTTCTCACATAATGAGAGAATTTAACAAATGGGCTAGTTGAGGTCTTTTGTGAAATAAAGAAATTTTTCTGCAACTTTTGCTTTTTGGAAGGATCAGATCCTAGTTCTACTTTAAAATGACATTTTTGTTTTCCAAGGAGTATATCTAGGTTGTCTCTTCCTATAGTAAATTTAGCTAATTTATTTTTAAGTCATTTATCTCTAGAATATGCTTTTGACATGTTAAGCATGTATGACTATTAGTACTTTCAGTCTTATACTTAGTTTCTAAGTTTTCCTTTTCTATTTTAACATGTCCTAGTTCTTGATTGAGTTTTGATAAGTTTTCTTTTAAGCTCAGGTTAGTGCTTTTGATGTTCAAAAATTTTTTTGCTAACTTTTGATACTCATTATGAAGATCTTCAAATGCATCTTGCAATTCATCAAAAGTAGGGTTTGAATCTATTACCCCTTCAGTATTTGCCATCAGGCAGAGATTCGTTTCTTCATGGTCTGATTCCTCAGAGGAGCTTAGATCATTTTCATCCCAGGCAATATATGCTCTTCTTTTATTTTTGGTGTACTTTTTCTCTTGTTTGTCAGACTTCTTATTTAGTATCGGACACTCCATTTTCATATGTCCATATTTTCCGCATTCAAAGCATTTTGGACCTTGGTTAGATTCATCATTTTTGAAGGAATTCCCGAAGTTTGGCTTCCTTTGCCCTTCCTTTTTCTTTAGAAACCTGTTAAATTGTTTAAAAAATAATTTAATGTCATTATAATCATTTATTCCTTCTTCATCATCTTCTTCATCATCTTCTTCAATGGTTGATGATGATGCTTTTAGAGTAATACTTTTCTTCTTTTTGTTGCTTTCCTCATGTTGATTTAATCTTTCAAGCTCGAGTTCATGCTCTTGTAATTTACCAAAGAGTGTTGCAAGGGACATGCTTGATAAATCTTTTGATTCTGATATAGCAGTTACTTTTGGTTGCCATTCCCTGTTCAAACATCTTAATACTTTATCAATCAAATCTTCATTTGAAAAGGTTTTTCCTAAGCATGCAAGATGATTGATTATATGAGTGAATCTCTTTTGTATGTCTTGTATGCTTTCATTGTTGTTCATTCTAAACAACTCATACTCCCTAGTTAGGGTATTTATTCTTGATCTCTTAACTTCGCTTGTTCCTTCGTGAGTTACTTCTAAGGTATCCCACATCTCTTTTGCTGTCTTGCAATTAGATATTCTAAAGTATTCGTCCATTCCTAAGGCTGAGGTTATTATATTTTTGGCCTTGAGGTTGTATTGTACTTTTGTTTTGTCTGCATCAGTCCATTCACTTCTTGGTTTGATCATGGTTACTTCTCCAACTACTTTGGTTGGTATGAATGGACCATTCTCAATGGAGTCCCATATGTCTATATCATTAGCTTCTATGAATATTTGCATACGGGTTTTCCAATATTGATATCCTACTCCGTTAAATACAGGAGGTCTATGTATGGAGTTTCCCTCAGGAAAGATGGGATTGAAAGAGGCCATGGATCTTCTTGAGGTTGTTAAACCTTTTCCAAGATACTAGCTTTGATACCACTTGTTAGTCTAGGTGGCCTCCTATAACTCGAGAAGGGGGGTGACTTGAGTAGTTAGGAACTTTTTCTCTTATAAATTTCTCCTCTAAAAACTCAATATGCAATGATATGTGATTTGAATAATAATGCTTAAAACATAAAGAGTTTAAGGGTTAGAGAAGTGCAAACAGAGATTTATACTGGTTCAGCCAACCACTACCTACGTCCAGTCTTCTCAAGACACCCTTGAGAAAATTCACTATAATCAAATCCCTTGATTACACCACAATTGGGACTCACACCCCGATCACAAATACCTTGGATACTACACCACCCAAGCACATCACCCTTGGATGCTTTACCACATCCAAGAACATCACCCTTGGATGCTACACCACATCCAAGAAGAACACCCTCAGAGATACACCACTCTGAGTATCAATCTCACTTTAGAGATAAAGAACTCTACAAGAAAACTCTTTTAAAGAGTATGATGAACAAATTGAGGAACAAGAAGAGTAATAACTCTATTAAGAGAATATGGCCATTATTGCTCTTAAGAAAAGATTGGAAGTATTTTTTTTGTGTTTTTACAAATGATAGGCATCCCTATTTATAGGAGTAGAAATGCCTTCAAGAGGTGTGAAATTATTAATTAAAATAATTGGAAAGGTACCTCTTGGATAAAATAATATTTTATGAAAAGTTATAATGTTTCAACATGATTTTTTCATGAAAGGATGCAATGTTTCATGCTTTCTGATCATGTAATCGATTACATAAAATAGGTAATCGATTACTTCCTTTTAAAATCTGTTTTAAAACATAATGTTTATATTATAATCAATTATGTAATGAGGGTAATCGATTACTTTAAACATGGTAATCGATTACATTTATGCAATTTAAAATTTATTTAATTGTAATCGATTACACTAATGAGGTAATCGATTACATTCCATCAGAATGTATGAAATTTTAAAACCTTGTTATATTAATGGCCATACTTTCTTTTTATAGAGTCTTACTTTAATTATGCCTTGGTCTTGGATCTTCATTCTTGATCTCTAGCATTGGCCTTGTCATTATCAAAATCCTTCATGGTCTTCAAGGAGAAATGTTATAACACACTAAATTTTAAAATAGAGGATTAATTAAGGAAATAAATATTAAATAGTTGTATGTGGGTTATTTAATGTCCCAAAATGTTGAAAACCATTAAATTTAGATTTTAAGGATTATTTATAATTGTTTGAGGCTGTAAGAGCTGAATTTATACCCGATTAAACTATGGGTGTCAGACCAAGTATCTCTGATTGAGATGATTTTGGTCAGGGCCGTTAAGAATATTAATGGGATTCAGAATACATATTCGGAATAATTTTTAGATAAAGTATTGAGCCCAAACGAAGATCCTGTTTGTGGTAAAATGATGAAATATTAATGAGAGGATTAAAATTAAAAGCAAAAGCCTTCATTTTTCCCTCTTATTTTTGTTCATATGCTGAAGCCATTTGGAGAAATATATTTTCCTTCACCTTCTCCATTCTTTCATCATTTCCTCTTTCCTTCTCTTCTAAAAACCCTAAGCCTTGTGTGGGTTCCATTTTCCTTCCTCATTTTCTTTAAAAAAGCTTGGAGATTCGAGGTGGACGCTTGAAATCTCTTCTTCTTTTCTCTTCCATTTTGTGTAGCTCTTCCTCTCCCTTGGGTATTCTCTCTTTTCTTCTTTTGAGGTAAGATTCTTGCCATTTTTCAAGAGTATGAACATTTAGTTATGAGTTTTATGGCTTGGGAGAGCAATATATGTAAGTGGGGTATTTAATGGAAGCTTTAAATGTGAGAAACCTAAGGTGGGTTATCATAAATGCAAGCTTTAATGGTAATAGATGAGGTAGATGAATTTATTGTTGGAAGGAGATAAAGATTTATGATGCATTTATGAATGTTGTTGGGTTTTGAGGAAACCCCAACTTGGAAACTTTGGGTAATATGTTTGAGAGCAAATACAAGCCAATGAGAGTATGGATAGTGATAAATGATGTATTATGAATATTAGGCTATGGTTGTTTTGTAACCTTTAACATAATGAATGAGGTTTGATGGAAGGAATTCCCGAAGCCTAATAAATAAAGGAAGTGATGTCCATAACATGTTTTATACATGTTATGAAGTTGTAGATATGTTAATGGCTAATTAATAGTGATTTTATATGTATGTTAATGTAGGATCTATTCCGAACGACGAGATGGGAACGTCATACTAATCGAAATTCTTCTCTTGAGGTAGGAGAGGAGTCTTTATGTTCTAAATGCATGAATTGAATAGTATTTGATTGTCATATATAACAATACGCATGTTTACCTTGCTTGCAATATTATGATGAATTATGATGTTGTGTATGATGTTGGTGATGATGTTTGGCAACTTATATTTGTGCATTTAGAATATAAGAGGTGTACTATATGGTGGTGTTAAATTGTTTAGCAAGTATAAGCCTTGAATATGATGTTGTGGTTATATCCAACATAAATGAGGAATGAATGTTATTGATGATTGAATGAGAATGGTGTGAATGAATAGCATACCTTGATTGATAATGAAAGATTGATGTCATTGTGATTGATGAAAGAATTAAATTATGTTAATTAGAATTATTGAGAATGCCACACGAAAACTTAAAACAATGGCAATAACCAACGATAATAAATCCACTAAAAGCCTTATGGTGATGTTAGTGATAATGATAATGATGATTGATGAGTGGCATGATTAGGATGCATAGAGTGAGCAATGCATATGATTGGCATTTACATCCATGGCATACTGCATAGCCGCCTGATGTTGGAACGTTAGGGGGGTTCCCTCGGCTGACCCAGTGGGAGGGTGGCTCGGTGCACGAGTAAATTTTATTTTCCTGTGACTCGTTGTGTAAGTCACGAAGCCGCCCATGTATTGCTACGGGGAGCTACATGTGGCCGACCCTTGTGGGGGGTGGCTCTTTGAGGAGCAGGTGTCCCCAATGGTCCTTGGGATCACAGCCACCATGGGATGAATCATGGCCGGCCCGCAACACCATATGTTGAATATGTGATACCGTGGTCATGGTGAAAATGACCAGGTGTTGCAAATGGGCGATGCGGTTTGGTACCAGTAAAATATTGGTGAAATGCATACAATTGGATGATAAGTGTACATATTTACTACTGCAGTAGGGGTATGGTTATATGATCATACCTGAATCCCATAAATTGGTGTTTATTTCCCACAGTCAGATATACAATTATTGAAATACTCTATTATGCATGTGCATTAGCTTAAGAGCATTTGCATATAGCAAGGGGGTGCCAAAAATGATGAGAAGTGGTGATGGTTGTGATTTGGATGAGAAAACATATAAAGACTACATAAGAGTTATGAATACCAATTAATGATTTGATAATGATGTCCGTAATAGCTTAATTTATTGAAAGACTTGATTATGTGTATGCTTATATACTTTGCTTAATCTATAATATAGATTATGATATATGAATGATAGTACTATGATGATGAATCAGATAATGAATGATATGTGTATGCAAAGTATACATGATTTTGAAGCATATGTACATAATCACATGGTATTCATATTCATTCTTTTGGAATGTATGACTCATTCTCCAATGTTGTCTACTTTTTAGATTTGTGATGTAGGACGTTCATGGGGAATGTAAATCTCTTTTGAAGTATATTTTGATGAAGGAGGTAAATAGGTATATAGGAAGTGCCTTGGCTTGCAAAATCTGAATTTTGTATAGCATATAGTATAGATGTATGTATATTTTGTAATCTGGATGATTGAATGATGATTTTGGATGGCCATGGACGAAAATTGGACCTTGGTGTCTATGGCCAATTTTCATTAATGACCTAGATGATGTATTTAGATTAATTATGATGTTGGTTACTATTGAATCCCATGAATGAATGAAGTATTTTATAACTTACAGCAATTTATGAAGTTTATGTGAAAATGATTTAAATATCATGCATTGAATGAATAGGAATTGATCTTGATATGCATAAATAATTAGATGAACTTTTAAATGCCTGGTTGAATGTATCTCACATATTGGTATAGACTAAAATGGCATGAAATGAGATTTGGTATGTGAAGTTGTGTGAAATTCCCATATTTCTTGCATGAACTGCATAACTCGCTCAAGCGAGTGTGAATCTCGCTTAAGCGAGATCTTCTGGAATTAGAGGTATGGCTACTGGCCACATTTCAGTCAGGCGGGCAAGGCCTCGCCCGAGTGAGCGTGAGATGGAATGTTACTGGACCATTTTTGGTCGAGTGAATGGCCGGTGAATGGTGGCTCGCTCAAGTGAGCGCGGACGAGAATGGATACTGGAGTGATTTTGCTTAGGCAGGGATGTCTCGCCCAAGCAAAGGGGAACCATTTAGCTACTGGAGTGATCTCGCTCAAGCGAGCAGAGCTCGCTCAAGCGAGATTGGTACCTGATGCATATTTTTCCCTTCGCTCAAACGTGATCGTTGGCTCGCCCAGGCATGGATTATTGAACTCGCTCAAGCGAGTGGGGCATTCGCTTGAGTGAAATGCCCCCTGATTCTCCAAACATGAATGCTTTAATTATTTTGGTTTTCCCTTGAATTAAGGCTCCTTTTGGCATCATTACATAAATGTATTTAACATAGTTTGACCTATTAATCTTCGAAATCATTTATCCTTTTTATATCCAATCATATAGCACCAATATAAATGATTTTTCTACTGTCTTTAATTGAGAGATTCTCATGAATCATTTTTAACTCACCTTCTCATATCTTCATATATGAGATAGGTTCTTTATGGATCCCGGGTGTTGATTAAAGCTTCACCACTTCATTTCCTTATTAATTGTAAAAAATCTACCCCCCATTTTTGGGGCGTCTCAAATGTTGGGTAGGAAAATGGAAGGAATATATATATACATGATCCTATATAGGAATTATGCATTAAAGACCTTGATTTAACCTTATGTGTTTTGTGCTTTTGTGTTTCTAGGTAGTTAAGGATGTGTTAGTCATGAGTTTGTAATTCTATTTGGTAATTTATATGAAATTGGAGTTTCAAAGCCTTTTATGTCCCTATTTTGGTTCGAATTTGACAAAACCTTAAACATAAGATTTGTTCTTCTTCCTTTCATGTTTCCAACGAGCTATTAAACACCTAAATACATTAACTAAAATGAAAGTTATGTCCATAATACTAAATTATGTTCATGTTGGAAAACTAGGTGCAGGTCAGAAGTGTTAATTTCAAAATTGGGAACTATATATTCAAAAGTAGTATTTCTTGTCTTCATAAAGATTTTAGATAATTGTGTAGAAATTAGAAACTAGTTTGATCTTAAAATGACCTCTGCAGCTCAAGTTATGACCAAGATACTAAAACTTGTTCATGCTATCAAAATTAGTAGTTCTTGTCTTCATGAACCTTTTAGGTCTTTAAGTTATCAAAATTTCAGTTTTAGTTTCATGTTAAATGAAGGTCTGTAGCTTTAGCTATACTCTAATTACTAAGATTGTCCAAAGCTACTTTATCTTGAAGCTAGAAGCGTATGAACACCCTCCTTCATTTCCTGTTCAACCTTGTGTTCGGTAAGTCATGTAACTTAACCCATTTATGAATTTAGGTTAGTTTCTTAGTTAATTAGGTTTCGGGTAACTTAGGGTATGTTAAGCTTAAGTTAAATTGTCTAATTTTGAGATTGGTTAGTGATTAGTAATGAACTTGTTTTGTTTTGACTTGTAGGTTCGACTCCAATTAAGGACGAGGAGCCTTCAAGGCTTTCAGAGTATTTCTTGTGAGGTATGGAGAGTGGTACAATGCTTGAATTACATGGATAATAGATAAGTTTCCTTGAATTATTGTGATAGTGGAATAATGGTTATGTTATAATGATCGGTAATGCTTGCTATAAGAATGTATGGTGATGACATGATTGATATTGATGGGTAATGATGGTGAATGCATTATGATTGTGATGACAACGCTGTGAGATTGTTGAAATAATGATGATTGATATTTATATGAATTAAAATTGATGAGAATGTCAAAAAATAGATTGAGAACATGGTTTTGTCCATGAGGATTTATGATGATTGTCTATGTTTGAGAATGATAATGAGATCATTAGCATTGTGCATTAATATGTTCATGCATAATAGGTATAAGGACGCCCAAGGGAATATAGGCTACCTCTGTAGCTGGCCTTGAAGACGGTGTTTTCTTCAAAACAGATTGATGTCGTTGACGTGGTCAAAAAATGTCTTTCTATTCTAAAAGCTTACAAAAGTGCCTTATGCTATATTAGAGAGTAGAGTACCTCGTTATGAACGTTGGAGTCAGGGAGTACCCTAAACTTAAACTAGGCATTATAAGACCTACTATACCTTAAATAATTTCCCACCGTCTATGAGGTGCACCGGTTTATGTCACTTAATTTTATTCTTTGCCTTGAAGGATACACCTTACAAAAAATATTATTTTATTTTTTATAGAGCCTAAGATGGATTTTTGAGATATGTGGTACCAATTATTCTGATTTAGTGGGGGGATGGCTCTAAGTGAGGAGTAGAGACTCTATGGTCTTGATTGAGCCCAAAAGCTCTAGGCAAGTGAGCCTTACACCCCGTGTCACAAGTGAGTGGTAGGGTCGGCGTTATAAATGAGTGATGAAATTGTAGTCACAAGTGAGTTATTTAATTGTTGCCACAAGAAAGTGGCATGAGTTACACATGAAAGTGGCGATGTGACATATTGTTTAGACCTATATGGTCTACTTTTCAGTACTACAATACTACCCCCACCAGAGACCGAATTTGGCATACATCTATGCATTATAGTTATTCAGATTCATGCATAGCATGTGAGCTTTGTATATTGTATGTTTTGGGAGGATAACTAGGTTGATATAATTGTGCATTATGTTTTGGAAGATGATGATTATGATTGTATTGGTTTACTTGTATTACTACACATTAATGTTGAACATTTACACACTCTCCTACTTGTTGATGTTAGACGATTATGGGCAGGAACACTAGGCTAATCAAGTGTGTGGATGCAAAGTGGGGGCATGTTTAAATGTATAGTATAAGTGAATAAGAATCTTTGGAACTTGGGTCTATACCACCGAATACCAACTATTTTGGATACCATGTTTTGTATATATAGGTAGATAGACAATACTTGTAAATGTGTAACATCTTGAATTTTATAAATTGAGATAAAAATTAAATATTACTAATTGGACATAAATTAAGTTTTGTATCCACCACTTTATTCATGATTAGTTATTAAAACAAATCATTAAATGTTAAAATTCAGCAATTAAATGGTTAAATCGTAATAATTTTATTATCTTAAAACTAAAATTCAATTCTTCTAACTCCCCCTTTCTCCGTGCACGTGCTCTCCTTACAAACAGAAGGCAAATCGTTTCTTTTCCCTTGAATCCCCACTTCACCTACACTGTGCATGCCTCACTGTCACCATTTCTCCTTCATCCTGTTCATCACTACCATCACCTTGTGCCATCCTTACTTTCGGCCTTCCACTTTAGAGTTTCCCCAAGGTAAAACTTAAACATAACTTATTCTTCTTCCTTACGGTCTCTTTATGCATAAGGTTAAGATTAATTTCCCTTTCCTCTTCGATTAGCATGGACTGTAGCAGCCATTGATAACCGCCCTAGAAGCTTAGATTTTTTATTTGAGGAGTTTGAAGGTAGTCGGTCTACAAGCATTCTAAATTGAGCATCTTAGTTGTACCCATCTTGTGCAATTTGTGACACCTTAATTTTTAATTAGTGGATAAACCGAGACCAGGAAAATTTTTCCAAAATTAGAGGGGATTCAAAGGAAAATGTTTAGCTGAGAATCAAGGAGGGTAGAATTAGGAAAAGAAGGAAAGGAAAGGAATGCAACCCATCCACCAGGCAAACAGCGGAAGATGCAGGACTTGAGCAAACCCGACAGCGCCCACTCGCTAGGCGAGATTCAATATCACTCGAGCGCAACAACCCCACACGCTTAGGCGAAGTTCGCATGGCTTAAGCGTGACCCATCAGAGACCTTACCTTCGCTCATACTCGCTGGAGCGAGCACGTAGCCGCTGAGGCGAGTAACTCCACTCGGTATTCCCATCACTCGGATTTCAGAATCTATGTTCACTCGGAAAGTCTTTGCTCTCGCTTCTCTTGGATTAATCTTTACACTTACAAGCTCTTTTCGGGAGTTACTTCACACTCCTTGACTTCATTCTTACAAAACACCATGTTAACCACTCGGGAAACGATAGCTACCTCACTCGGGATCCAAGGGTGTTTTCACTCGGAATATCTTTCTCGGTCCTTTTTATCACTCAGGTATTTCACTCATTTTGCACTCGGCACACTTAACACTTCTTGCTCAGGTTCTCTTACTAAATCAAGTCTCACCTAAGGGTTCTCTAGCTCCCAATAAGTTTACTACAATGGGTTTCACTCAGAATCTTATAGGTCACTCTTCAGTCGGAAAACACTCACTCGGAAGGTTCTCACTCGGAAACATGTTGCTATTCTCTACTCGAGAAAATCCTAACAGTTTATTACTCTAAAGGGTTTCAGGTCAATCCCCACTCGGAATTGTACGACCTCATTCACTCGAAACACCTAAACCTTTCTTCACTCGGGGTAAAATCACTACCTCGCTTCCCACGACAATAACTTAACTCCATTTGTACTGGAAGTCATACCAACCTCACATACTCAGAAAAACATGAATATATATATCACTCGGACTTCACGCACAGCATAGAATAAATATATAGTATGATATAAATATATATATATATATATAAGAGTGTATATAATAATTACAAGCATGTTGTCATACTCTCAACCCGAGAGTGTTCAAATTCTGATTTAAAGAGACTGAGATCAAAGTACGAGCCGGCCAAGGCTTAACCAAAACCTTATACACAGTATCTACAAATATACTGACTCGGATTATTCCTCAGTTATGCAACAGTATCATATATTCATACATAGCAATAATCAATAACATAATAAAGTCAATCATTCAGATGCACACAGAGCATTTACCGATCAGAATCCATCAACTATCACTCGGCTATATGCACCTATCATTTCATTAACATTATCACATGCGTAATCAAATTCCTATCAACATCAGCAGTACATATACACAGATTATTTCACTCGGTTCTGCATTTGTGTGTTATCGGTTTTCATTCGTTGCAACGTAGGCTCCCAGCCTTTTATTTAGCTCCCAGCTGACTTGGCCATTTTACAGGTACCAAACCGTTTGCCCTCAGGTGACACCAACGCTCTCAGCGTCAACGGCGGTGTTCACGGGCAGCCCTAACTCCCACTCAATAGGCCACCTTGAGTCCCACTCAAGGATTTAACAGCGTCCCACGCTTTAATAACTGATGGTAGTGTCCCACACTACATGCTCTCAGCATTAACGCATCCCATGCGCCACACGCGGATTCAACACACAGCACAATTTTCATACACAATTTTCATTCGGCCATACATGCATCACATGCAATCGGTAAAATACATTATCAAAACTCAACAGATTATTCCAACAACATATGCATCTCATGCAATCGGCATCAGAACTCAATAGATTAACACAACATCACATGCATCGGTGTGATATATTATCAGGTTCACTAAGTCAACATTTTATCACATGCAGTCAGCATTTTAAACTCATAATAACTTGCATGTCACATAAGCCACACGGTAATCATCATCAACACTCTAGCACATCCTTTTCATACAATCATTCAACATTCTCAAGGCTATGAACATGCATTTCATGGGCGGAACTAAACATGCAACACTCAACTCTCACTCATCATGCATCCGGGTATCACACACTCCTCATAAAAGCATAACACACAATCAGAATACCGAAACAGCAATCGTCAACACCCGGAACCCGTCCATAACCCATGCATTTAAGATATAGGATACCCCCTACCAACAAGGTACTCTGAGAGGTTCCTTAGTTTCTGACGTTGATCTTCTACTCTGTTCACCTCGTCCCCGCTCCCACTCGCTTGGTCTCCCTTGAGCGCAGTCGCACCGGGGAACAGGAAGCTGTTCGTCGTCCCTTCGATGATCATTCCTCACCAGCCAAAGGAAACTCTGGCCTTCTGTGGCTTTGTCGTCATGGGTTCCCAGAAACAGAGATTAAAGAACTGGGAGAAGAAGAAGAAGACGAAGAACGAAGAAGGCGAAGAGAGGGCAAGGAGAAGAGAAGAGAAGAGAGAATGAAGCAGTAGAGAAAATGAATAACCACAGTGACACAGGGCATATGTATATGCGTACGAAGAGAAGGAGAGTGGGGTGGGAAAGCGTGAATCGCGGCCCCGCTCACGTGACCCGCCAATCATAAGCAGCCAACCATTAACAATTAAGCATAATTAATCTGCCACTATTTCTTAAGTTAGATTAATTAAGTTGATTATAATTAACAAATAATTTCATACTTTGAAATTATACTTTTAATGGTTTAATTTCATTCGGTATTTAATTTCAAAATTGAGATGTTACAATTCTCCCCCTCTTAAAAGAATTTCGTCCCTGAAATTCACTCGGTAACTTATCTTGATTAAACAACTCGGGGTACTGATGCCTCATAGCATCCTCGCGTTCCCAGGTATAAGAGGTATACCCATCTTGCTCCCACTCTACTTCAACTAGTTACACATCCTTGTTCCTCAAACGCTTTACCGATTGGTCCACGATTCTAGTCGGTACAGTCACAGTGGTTAGATCTCCCTTGATCTCCACTTTGTCATCCGACATTGTGTGAGTGGAATCGTGTAGATATTTCCTTAGTTGAGATATGTGAAACACGTTATCCAATCGGGATAGGTGAGTCGGTAACGCTATTCGGTATGCCATGGAGCCGACTCGCTCCAATATCTCATAAGGTCCAATGTATCGGGGGTTCAACTTCCCACTTTTCAAGGCCCGCCCGACTCCTTTGCTCGGTGAAATCTTTAGAAACACTCTATCTCCGACTGAGAATTCCAGTGGTTTGGTCCGTTTGTCATAGTAGCTCTTCTGTCTATTCTGAGACGCCTTCATCTTTTCCCTTATTCCGTGGATTTGTTCTGAGGTTTGTTTCATAATTTCCGGTCCCAATAGTAAATTCTCACCCGTTTTCGACCAACAGAGAGGGGTTCGGCATTTTCGTCCATACAAGGCTTCATAGGGTGCCATACCTATACTGCTGTGGTGGCTATTATTGTACGTAAATTCGATTAAGGGAAGATACTGTTCCTAACATCCACCATGTTCCAACACACACGCCCTCAGTAAGTCCTCTAGACTTTGTATCGTTCGTTCGGATTGTCCATCCGATTGGGGGTGGTAGGCGGAACTTAGCCAAAGTTTCATACCTAATTCTTCGTGTAAGCTTGTCCAAAACCGGGACGTGAATCGAGGATCCCTATCTGAGACGATAGAAGTAGGCACTCCATGCAATCGGACAATATCGCGGATGTAAATCTGGGCTAACTTATACAATGGGTATCTCATGTTCACAGGTAAGAAGTGTGCGGTCTTAGTCAATCGGTCAACAACGACCCAAATTGTGTCATGCCCCGCTCGGGTTTTAGGTAATCCCATGACAAAGTCCATGGTAATTGAGTCCCATTTCCACACGGGAATCTCCAGGGGTTGTAATGCACCATACGGCTTCTGGTGCTCGATTTTCGATTTCTGACAGGTGATACACCGAGCCATATATTTCGCTACATTTCTCTTTAATCCGGGCCACCAGAATTGTAGTCTTAGATCATGGTACATCTTTGTAGTACCCGGGTGAATACTCAACAGGCTCTTATGGGCTTCATCAAGCACCATCCTTCTTAATTCTCCTCCACCCGACACATATATCCTCTTCTTTACTCAGAAAATCCCATCCGGTCCCTCGGTCAGAGACAAGTCTTTACCCTTGGCCTGAGTCACCTTCATCTCAGCCAAGTAGGGGTCTGATCTCTGTTGCTCAATTACTAGTTTCAGAAACTCATTGGCAATCTTCAACGTACCGAGCGTTATTTTCCGAGCTGAAGGGACGTCAACATGCAGGTTCATGTCTCGGAATTGCTCCAATAACTCCACCTCTTTCACCTTCATCACAGCCATATGGAGGGATTTCCGACTCAACGCCTCGGCAACAACGTTCGCCTTACCCGGATGATACTTCAGCTCAAAGTCATAATCCTTTAAAAATTCCATCCATCTCCTCTGCCTCATGTTCAGCTCCTTTTGGTCGAATAAATATTTGAGGCTCTTGTGATCACTGTACACCTCGAATCTGGATTCGTACAAGTAATGCCTCCATATCTTTAACGCGAAGACCACAGCTGCCAATTCCAAGTCGTGGGTCGGGTAATACTGCTTGTGAGGCCTCAGTTGCCGAGAGGCATAAGCTATCACTCGGTCTTTCTGCATTAGCACGCACCCCAGGCCGAGTCCCAACGCATCGCAATAGACTACAAAGTTCTCTTGCAAGTTTGGTAATGCCAACACTGGAGCGGTCGTCAACTTATTCTTCAACTCTCAGAAACTGCTCTCGCACTTGGAACTCCAAGCGAAAGGGACGTTTTTCCGAGTCAATCTAGTTAGTGGCAAAGCCAGCTTAGAAAAACCTTCAATAAACCTTCTATAATAGCCAGCTAGGCCCATAAAGCTTCTTATCTCCGAGACCGACTTGGGCCTCTCCCATGCCATTATAGCTGCTACCTTTGATGGGTCCACCGAGACACCTTCCATGGAAATTACATGTCCGAGAAAGTGGATTTTATCCATCCAGAAATCGCACTTCGAAAACTTTGCAAACAACTGCTTCTCCTTCAATACTTGAAGTACCGCTCGGAGGTGTTCTTCATGCTCCTCAGGGGTCTTAGAATAGATTAGGATATCATCAATGAAAACTACTATGAATCGGTCTGGATATGGATGGAATATCATGTTCATGTAATTCATGAATATAGCAGGGGCGTTTGTCACACCGAACGGCATCACTACATACTCGTAGTGGCCATACCGAGTCCTAAAGGCAGTCTTTGGAATATCCAAGTCCTTCACCCAGATTTGGTGGTATCCCGATCGTAAATCGATCTTCGAGAAGACTGAAGCACCACGCAGTTGGTTAATCAAATCGTCGATCCTGGGCAATGGGTATCAGTTCTTAATCGTGAGCTTGTTTAGCTGTTGGTAATCTATGCATAATCTCATGCTGCCATCCTTCTTTTTGACGAGCAGCACAGGTGCGCCCCATGGTGATACACTCGGTCGAATGAACTATTTCCCGAGTAACTCATCCACTTGCTTTTTCAATTCAGCCAATTCTGATGGGGACATCCTATAAGGTGCACTAGAGACTGGCTCGGCTCCAGGAGTCAAGTCTATAGAGAATTCAACTTCTCTAGCCGGAGGGACACCCGACACATCCTCCGGAAATACCTCAGGGAATTCATGAACAGTCGGAATATCGTTTACTCGGGCTCTACTCTCTCCCTCAGTCAAACAAAGCATCATAAATAGCTGAGCTATACCTTGTACCGTGTAATCTTCATCATTCTGCCTCGGAAAAATTACTCTTCGGTTTTAACAGTCCACCAATACCTTGTTGGCTGAAAGCCAATCTATGACAAGTACAATGTCGAGGTCCTTCAGAGGCACGTACACCAAATCGAAGGTGAAACTCCGATCGCCCAACACAAATGTTACATCTTTGCATATCGATGATGTCAACACCTTAGTGCCAGTCGGATTGGCTACTTCCAAAGTCTGATCCATATACACAGTCGGCAACTTTAAATGTCTTACACACTCATCGGCTATAAAAGAATGGGTTGCTCTAGAATCGAAAACTACAATAAGTGTATATCTACTGAGTAAGCACTTACTTTGCACCAAGTCATTCGCTTGTGCAGCTTCTTCAGCGCTGATGGCGTAGACCCTCCCAGCAGCCGGTTGGTCGGTATTTCTCCTTCGGTTGTTTGGAGCAAACATCATGTTTCCTTTGGCTCCATTGCCTCTGCCCCCCGATCTTTGACCATCGTTTCCACGGCTCCTCCCTTGAAACCTCCCTGGCGCACATTGACATTTGGTTGACGTAGTTGGGGACAGTCAGGGCGAATGTGCCCCCACTCATTACAATAGTAGCACACCATCCCACCATCGCTGTTGCAGTCTCGAGCGTAATGATTTCCTCCACACTTAAAACATTTTCCGTCTCCCATAACTGGTCATCTTTCTTGCTGGCTCCGACCCCCAATCTGGAAAAGGTCTATTCCTACCAGCGTTGTTCGGCCTCTTGAAGCGAGATTGCTGGGGCTTTAAGGAATGGTCTGCTTTGCTACTCTGGCCCGAGTGGGCCTTGTCATCCTCTTCAAAAATTCTGCACTTATTCACCAATACAAGAAAACTCCTAATTTCTTGGTATTTGCAGGCTCTTATAATGTCTGATCTCAATTCATTCTCAAATTTAAGGTATTTGGAACTCTCCGTTCCGGGTTGTTGGAAGGGCGGGTAGAACAGGCACAATTCTTCAAATCTGGCTACATATTCTTCCACAGACATGTAACCCTGTTTCAGTTCCATGAATTCTAGTTCCTTTCGACTCCTTACTGTGTCAGGGAAATATTTCTCTAGGAAGCATGTTTTGAAATTTTCCCAGGTCAGCTGGGTGTCAGCATCAGTCAGTCAGTTTCTGGCGATCTTCCACCAGTTTTCTACTTCGTCCCGCAGCATGTACACTGCACACTCCACCTTCTGGGCCTCGATACAGTGAAGGCCCCCAAAAATCCTCTCTAACTCTTGAGTCCATTTGTAAGCTGCCTCAGGATTAAGTCCCCCATGGAACTCACTCGGCTTCCTCTTCAGGAAGCGATCCAATACTTGGCCATCTTCAGCTCGAGGCTGGCCTGGCCTCTCAAACACGTCAGCAAAACATTGGAATGCCGCGGCTATGGCTTCCATGCTTTGACGATTCGCCATGACTTATCCTGAAATTAACACCCCTTCAAGGATAAGTTTACAAGGTTACACTCTACCGATTGGATCTCATCCCATCATCTAACTATAGCACATTATCACACAATTCTTTAACATCACATAATTAATCGGACCAGGAGGGGAATAATCTCCTATCCTCAAATCAATATCTCATCATCAACCATGTTCAATAGATTATCACAATAATGATGACCACTCAGTCATAGTACGCACAACCGCTTACACTCGGTAAGCATACCTTGGCCTTGGACCTTTTAGGTCTGCTCTGATACCAAAATGTAACACCTTAATTTTCAATTAGTGGATAAACCGGGACCAGGAAAATTTTTCCGAAATTAGAGGGGATTCAAAGGCAAATGTTTAGCTGAGAATCAAGGAGGGTAGAATTAGGAAAAGAAGGAAAGAAAAGGAATGTAACCCATCCACCAGGCAAACAGCGGAAGATGCAGGACTTGAGCGAACCCGACAGCGCCCACTCGCTAGGCGAGATTCAATATCGCTCGAGCGCGACAACCCCACACGCTTAGGCGAAGTTCGCATGGCTTAAGCGTGACCCATCAGAGACCTTCCCTACGCTCACACTCGCTGGAGCGAGCACGTAGCCGCTAAGGCAAGTAACTCCACTCGGTATTCCCATCACTCAGATTTTAGAATCTATATTCACTCGGAAAGTCTTTGCTCTCGCTTCTCTTGGATTAATCTTTACACTTACAAGCTCCTTTCGGGAGTTACTTCACGCTCCTTGACTTCGTTCTTACAAAACACCATGTTGACCACTCGGGAAACGATAACTACCTCACTCGGGATCCAAGGGTGTTTTCACTCGGAATATCTTTCTCGGTCCTTTTTATCACTCAGGTATTTCACTCATTTTACACTCGGCACACTTAACACTTCTTGCTCAGATTCTCTTACTAAATCAAGTCTCACCTAAGGGTTCTCTAGCTCCCAATAAGTTTACTACAATGGGTTTCACTCAGAATCTTATAAGTCACTCTTCAGTCGAAAAACACTCACTCGAAAGGTTCTCACTCGGAAACATGTTGCTATTC
Organism: Clitoria ternatea; assembly: GCA_037962975.1. Taxonomy (NCBI): domain Eukaryota; kingdom Viridiplantae; phylum Streptophyta; class Magnoliopsida; order Fabales; family Fabaceae; genus Clitoria; species Clitoria ternatea. Next base: position 83,254,174 of record CM075672.1, read on the forward strand.
TCTACTCGAGAAAATCCTAACAGTTTATTACTCTGAAGGGTTTCAGGTCAATCCCCACTCGAAATTGTACGACCTCATTCACTCGGAACACCTAAACCTTTCTTCACTCGGGGTAAAATCACTACCTCGCTTCCCACGACAATAACTTAACTCCATTTGTACTGGAAGTCATACCAACCTCACATACTCAGAAAAACATAAATATATATATCACTCAGACTTCACGCACAACATAGAATAAACATACAGTATGATATAAATATATATATATATATATATATAAGAGTGTATATAATAATTACAAGCATGTTGTCATACTCTCAACCCGAGAGTGTTCAAATTCTGATTTAAAGAGACTGAGATCAAAGTACGAGTCGGCCAAGGCTTAACCAAAACCTTATACACAGTATCTACAAATATACACATATATCCATAGAGCACAAACAGCCCACTCGGTATGCAACTCCACCTTCATTCGTTGTTCCGAGAGACATCCACTGAAAAATATTGCCACAGTAGGGGGTGAGTATCTTAGATATTAAATGATAGATACTGACTTGGATTATTCCTCAGTTATGCAATAGTATCACATATTCATACATAGAAATAATCAATAACATAATAAAGCCAATCATTCAGATGCACACAAAGCATTTACCGATCAGAATCCATCAACTATCACTTGGCTATATGCACCTATCATTTCATTAACATTATCACATGTGTAATCAAATTCCTATCAACATCAGCAGTACATATACACAGATTATTTCACTCGGTTCCGCATTTGTATGTTATCAGTTTTCATTCGTTGCAACTTAGGCTCCCAGCCTTTTATTCAGCTCCCAACTGACTTGGCCATTTTACAGGTACCAAACGCTCTCAGCGTCAACGGCGGTGTTCACGGGCAGCCCTGAGTCCCACTCAATAGGCCACCTTGAGTCCCACTCAAGGATTTAACAGCGTCCCATGCTTTAATAACCAATGGTAGTGTCCCATACTACATGCTCTCAGCATTAACGCATCCCATGCGCCACACGCGGATTCAACACACAGCACAGTTTTCATACATAATTTTCATTAAGCCATACATGCATCACATGCAATCGGTAAAATACATTATCAGAACTCAACAGATTATTCCAACAACATATGCATCTCATGCAATCGGCATCAGAACTCAATAGATTAACACAACGTCACATGCATCAGTGTGATATATTATCAGGTTCACTAAGTCAACATTTTATCACATGCAGTCAGCATTTTAAACTCATAATAACTTGCATGTCACATAAGCCACACGGTAATCATCATCAACACTCCAGCACATCCTTTTCATACAATCATTCAACATTCTCAAGGCTATCAACATGCATTTCATGGGCGGAACTAAACATGCAACACTCAACTCTCACTCATCATGCACCCGGGTATCACACACTCCTCATACAAGCACAACACACAATCAGAATACCGAAATAGCAATCGTCAACACCCGAAACCCGTCCATAACCTATGCATTTAAGATATAAGATACCCCCTACCAACAAGGTACTCTGAGAGGTTCCTTAGTTTCTGACGTTGATCTTCTACTCTGTTCGCCTCATCCCGCTCCCACTCGCTTGGTCTCCCTTGAGCGCAGTCGCACCGGGGAAGCTGTTCGTCGTCCCTTCGATGATCGTTCCTCACCAGCCGAAGGAAACTCTGGCCTTCTGCGGCTCCGTCGTCGTGGGTTCCCAGAAACAGAGAATAAAGAACAGGGAGAAGAAGAAGAAGACGAAGAACGAAGAAGGTGAAGAGAGGGCGAGGAGAAGAGAAGAAAAGAGAGAACGAAGCAGCAGAGAAAATGAATAACCACAGTGGCACAAGGCATATGTATATGCGTACGAAGAGAAGGAGAGTGGGGTGGGAAAGCGTGAATCGCAGCCCCACTCACGTGACCCGCCAATCATAAGCAGCCAACCATTAACAATTAAGCATAATTAATCTGCCACTATTTCTTAAGTTAGATTAATTAAGTTGATTATAATTAACAAATAATTTCATACTTTGAAATTATACTTTTAATGGTTTAATTTCATTCGGTATTTAATTTCAAAATTAGGATGTTACACAATTGCTAAAATTTTTTGTGATTGTTGACAAGCATCCTTGCATAAGTTGCTTTGGAAGCCACCGATCGACATTTGAGGTATCAAAAATTTATCGAAGAAATATTGGAAAGTGCAACCATATTTTGGTAAGTTGATTCCTTCCAAAACTAAGTCAAAATCCTAAATTAACCCTTGAAATTAATATTTAATCCATGTTAGGTAGCTAAAACAATGAATTATAACTTTTGATAATTTTTAGGAGATTCTAAAGCTAGCGTTTCAGTGTTCAGAGTGTTGAAGTAAATGACAAACTCGCTGCGAGGTACATTCATCGTACATGGGGAGTATTAGTTGAATGATAATTAGGAGTATAATTCCAAGAATGTGAGTTTGTCCCATGAATTATTTGTTTATGAAGATTACTATGTATTGATTGTTAAATTGTGATAATAATCTAAAATCAAATAAAATCAGGTTGTACTTGCAAATGGATAACATTTAAATATACTATGATGGAGAGTGGCTTTATATTTATTTGCGAGTAATGTGAAACCATACTTGATGGTATACTGATTTATGAGATAAATGGATCATTTGGTAATGACCATTGCTGTGTGATTAAAGTATATTGTGATTTGTGAATTGGCGATGTGCTATTTAGATCTCTAGTAGAATTGGGATAACTGATACTGATTGAGTGGAGATTAGAATGTAAAATGGTTTGGAAAGGGTATAGACTATGTTGTCATTTTCCCCCTACGCTATGATTCACATTCTTGCATTGACTACATTACATGACATCATATGCATTTCTAGCACTATGATTTGCTGAAGGGACTGTCACATTACAGTGCTATGATTTATTGTGCGGTCTATGGCTTGTTGCTATTGAGGGCTACCACTCATGGAGCTATGATTCATCGGTAGTCCTCGAGTACCACAATTCGTAGTGCTACGATTCACTACATGGTTACCCAGATGCCCCTTGACTACAGTGCTACAATTCAATGTGTGGGTTATCTTGGCGCTTGCTTGGTATTATTGAGTTGGATCCGCATTTCATTGATTTTATGCATAACTAAATGGAAATATTTTAAAGACTATGGCATTCATGACTTGCAATTGTCGAGTGATAAAGACTGTGTTTAGCCCAGGGATGATTGAGGAATTTCAGAGTTGTATGGATTAATTGATAAAGAATGTATCATTAGGTATGGTTAATTTAATTCCTTTTAGCTATTGTATTGTTGTGTTCATTTAATTACTCACCTTGAGTTTATATTACTAATTATTATTGAACTAGCACTCACCCTTTTGTGGATATCATCAGTGAATATACAGGGTAATGAATATGCTCAGTGATTAGGAGGTTGGAAATGCAATGACATTGCCATATGTGGACATAATTCATGGATATATGCATGTATATATATATATATATATATATATATATATATATATGTGTGTGTGTGTGTGTGTGTGTGTGTGTATGTGTGTGTGTTTATGGACTTATTTTTGTCTATGTAAACACCTAGATATATCATTTTACATATGAACTAAATGGCTTATAGTATTTTGGGTAACTTTTCTAATATAGATATATATGTACATTTTGACTTCATAGAGTAGGATATAACGGTTGATAGTTGAAAATGGGATTTTTCCCAAGTCTCGTTAAATGGAAATTAAAATACATGTTGTGATATGCGAAATGATATTTTTGGCATGGAGCCGTAAATATATATATATATATATATATATATGTATATATAATCTTGAAAGGAGCATATATGGGCAGGTTACTGTATTTAAGTAGATTTTAAGCGAAATATGATTATTTATAGTAGATATGAACATGATGGAACCGTGCCATTAAGCCATTGGTGTTGTTGCTGCTGAAGATATCTATCTATATATATATATAGTGTTGTACTGTAATTGACAGGAAATAAAAGTGACACTATGCAGCCATAGGTAACCTTTGGAGGAAACTTAACATACCATAATGCGTGATTAAGGGAATTGGACTTCCTAAACTGTATTTCTGAGTTAGAATGGGCATTTTAAACTTGTGTAAAGGGTCAAAATATGAATGGAAGTACATGAGTTCCTCTTGGTGTCTTAATTTGGGCTTAAAACTACCAAAACAAGTCTGATTGCATATCTTCCTCACATGATTGCATTCTGGGGAACCGACTTTGCCAACAAATCCGGAAGGTTAAAAACATGTAGTCTCTTAAATTTGGTAGTAATCGAATCAAAAATGAGGAATTTGGGACCCTGGGTAATTGGCCAACTAAGCATAGGAATCATTCTACAAACTTTGGATTTTGGTATCTGACTTGGGCATTTCCACGCCAGGGACGGCGTTTGAACGCTAGCCCCCTGCTACCCTTTCATAGCTCGCGCGCGCCCTCACACTAGGACCCAACGTTCTAACGGTGGCGTCATATTCTTGGCCCCTGCTCCTCACGCATACGTGCGCTGCTACGCCTGCGTGTGAACCCCCTCATCTCATTCATTTTTCCTAAGTTGTTCCGCGGGACACATCATGCCTGAACCATCCACTTGCGCGTTCAAATAGGTAGTATCACGTATTCATCCATTCAATTTGGTGCGACCTTGTATGGGGACCACTTTGATATTGAGTATTTTGTGGTGTAGATGTCGGTTACAACAATGAATCAGTGATAAATGTAATAGTTGTGCCTAACTCATTATTTGATAAGACACACGTATGTGGACTGTATATACTGCTTCTTAGAGGGAAAGTGCGCGTGTGTAATTATAATAATATACTACTGCAATTGTTAAGGTGACATGTCTCAACTGTTATTATTTTTTTCAAATACTAACTTGGCCATTTTGGAGATTCAAGGATACATATTTTTGAAAAATAAATAGTTATACCTTATGAACTATTAAAATTGATATTTTAAATGAAAAATATTCATTCCTGAACTTCCCTGATTAAGGTGATCATAATTTGTAGTTCATTAAATTAACTATAAAACTTTAAACTTAATCATCCTGTTGCTGAAATTTTTAATTGTCTTGGAAAAATTTGATGCCCAAGCACTGTGTCTTATTATTGGGAATGTCCTTGAACATGATTAGTGTCTACCATAATAATTTCAGAGATAAATTGCAAAGGGAATTAAGTACAAAAAGAAAAATTTATCCTTAAAATCTGTGAACCATGTACATAGGATTTTGGAATATTAATTGATTAGTATAATTAATTTTGAAATTGGGTAGGATCTGACAAAATATATGATGAATGACATGACATATATGTGTGTATGAGTTCGTTTATGCTAATAATCAAATTATAAGGTTTCATACATTACTAATACTTTTTACTCCCCCTTACTCGATTTCATTTTATGCCTCTTTTCAAGCATTGTGAGTATTCTATTAAATTGTTTTAAAAATAAAATATAACTTAAAAACTTGAAAATGTTAATTGTTTTTCAAAAAAATTATCTTTACCAAAGAAGTAACTTATTGGTTTTATAGCAAATTCGATCTGTTTTACTATATTCCTGGATCAACCTATTTAATAAAAATAATTTAAATTTTTTAATATTTTAAAAATAATATAATAAAACTTCAAATTACATGAATTATCTATCCAAAATTAAAGTTGAAATTACTTTATTACATAGGGCTAAAATAACTACAATAAATGATTGATAGAAATTTGAACTGTCCTTTACAGGGGGTGTAAAAGTATGATTGATGAACAATTCAAAATGTACATGTAATGTCAATCTGGTACAAGGAGATATTTATAAATGTCCAAGTACGGAGTATCCTTGTATACTGGGGCGGAATACAATGCACTCTGGGCGATGTGACAGTCCGCCTGAAGTAACCTTCTTTGCCTTCACACAATTGGTGGTGGTACCTGCAATTATTCTCCGACGCTCAAGTCAGTATTCTGAAATACTGTAAGACTTAGAAAGCAAATCTGAGAGAATTATGCAAGTAAAAGTGTAAGGTTCAGAATTGAGGGGGGATCCCTCTATACCTTTTTGCTGAGGTTTATATACCTGTTACTGGTGCTCCATTATTGGTAGGACCCGTTCCTTGTTTTCTGGCATAATGCAAGAAAGGTAGTGGGTCCCTGTGTCGTTCACGAGCACCATCACTGTAGTGGGTATTTCCACTTGCTTGGAAAGCGTTAATGCTTTATTATTTTATTCATTGTTCCCTTTTATGCGTGACAGCGTGATTCCCATTTTCAACCTCTCAAGACAGAGTCAATCTCGTGCCGGGGTTATAAGTATGGGCTCGCTACGCAATATAGGAAATTCAATATTCCGCCTATGGCTTGGCGGAGTAGTATGCATTGGCGGAGTAACGTGCTTTGGCGGAGTTACGTACCCTGGCAGAGTTACATGCCATGGCGGAGTTGCATGCCTTGGCGAAGTAACGAGCCCTGGCGGTATGTACTCCGTATAAAAGTAATTATAAGGTATTTGAGATGTACTCCTCCTGTTCAAAATGCTGATCTGGAAAAGCATTAAAACCATGCTCTTGGGGACCGGTGTTGGGACCAGATCAAAATTTATACCTGATTATAGTAAAATAGATTAATCATGAAAATAAATTAATTATTCAAAACAAATACATGTCGAAACAAATACTTTAATTTGTTTAATAAACTTATCAGATTAAAATGGTTTTTTTATTAATGTCTAATTGACATTGTTTAGCTTTGTAATTTTACAAATCAATTCAATAAAATTAATTTATTTATTATCAATGTACTACCTTTACTATAACTAGAACTAATTCATTACAAAATAATATTTTAATTTAATTCGAAAACATAGTATTGTTATTTATTATAATGATAAACCATCGTTAATAAAAAGGAATATAGAATTTTACTATTAATAATTTGAATTATTTGTTGAGTTTAAATTGCTAAATATTTTAAATTTTATTCACTAATCTTATTCTAATCAAGAATAGATATTTCTATATATTAATTATTCTATATTTAGTATCATATATATATATAATTGCTAAAAATTATAATCAATATAAAATTAACATTATAAAACAATTATTTATATCAGTCTCAATATATAATTTTTCAAACTAATTTATAGAAAATATCCTATATATTACCATTATTATGGTTATATAGAATAGATAACAATCGAAATATATTAATTAATTATGTAAAGTTTTTAAGTTTCTATATTGTCCACTGTATCATCCCGTCTAAATTTCTAGAATTTACCCCAAGTTGAATAAAATTAGGAGGAAATTTTTCATATTTTAGAATTAGAGTAACCTCATCGAATAAATCCTAAGAACCTAAGCGACACGCAACTTACAAACAGTGGAAATAGAAGCCATAAGCCATCCATAGGCTTAAGAATGGACCTACCCAAAGCTATAGGTCCCTAATGTTAGGCTCCGACTTGACTTACTTATTACTCAGTTTAATTAAGTAAAATTCAAATAATGATTCGCTTAAATTATAATTTTACGGGGGAATTTTTTCGTGATTAATTCTCATTTTAATTTAATTATGAACCATGTATTTTCATTTTTCCAAGGCAGTACACATTTCAGCCCAAAGAAATAAAATTTGAAGTAAGAGGCAGAGCCTAGGCGTATGAACGCCCAGGTGTGGCGTACAAACGCCTACTCTCTGCCAAAGGGGTATCTATCAATATGTGTGGCGCCCCTCAGTCTTATATAAACAAATATAATAGATATGACATAATAGTTATGAGGATAAATTTTTCACGTTTTAGAGTTTATCACCTTGCCTAATAGACACCACGAATTAAATGAAAATCATTTAACATCGCGCCTCAAACATTTGATTAGTCACACTTCCCATATATGAAGATATGAGAAGCAATATGAGAAAAGTTTATTTTTAGTCTTAGAAATAGTGGGACATGTCATAAATATCACCTATTAGTCCTGAACTGGTCTGGACCGGGGTCTAGGATCCGGTATGGGACCAGCCACAAGGATGCAGGTGTTTTTAGGGTTTGCACACCGGAACTGTGTATATCCGATGTATTAATCCGGTCTCTCAGTGGGAGAGGCCGGTCTTGTTGTCCTGGAGATCCTTCACACCAACGATTCGCGTTGTAGGAGGGCGAAAGGTGGTGCCACCTGCGAAGATTCTCCGACGCTCAAGTTAGGAGGGTGTATGAACTGAATGAATACTCAAGCGTGATAACAGTAAAATGTGAGATAGAATAACGATACCATGCATGTGTGTTGATATGGCTTCTTATAGTTGAACGTAAGAGAAAAAATGAGACGTTGGATGCAGGTGGGTCCCTTATCTCTGATTGCGTGTATATTGTGTCAATCAAGGTGGCTCGACTTTCAGAATGTGTCAGGGGGGTAAGTCAATTATCAGAGTACAATCCTCCAGAGAGAGGAGAGGATAATCACCTTTTCCGCATAATCTGCTGACACGCCCACTTACTTTCTGAAGCCATTGATGTGACGTATTTTGCTACAAACAGTGTCTTCGTTGATAAGTTATCAAAAGACTCTTCTCTTGCTATGAGGGAAAAGCTAACAATTATATAAATATCCCGTATCAATGAACATAGAACCGTTACAGCGAAAATGAATGATGCTGTCATGGAGTGAGGGCGGATGACCAGACAACGGATATCCGGTGTGGTAACGTTGAACCTGGACACCGGTTTTCCTTATATGAGATCAATCTGACGTCACAAGTATGGGGGCCGGTATCTAGACCGGATCATCTGTCCCCTAGCTTGTATGAGGGACTGTTAAGTTGCTCATATGAGCTACACAATTCTCGAGAGAAGTCTAGATGCCGGTAGTACATTCTTGTAAGTCTCTGGAAACTCAGTGGCGTCCGCTCTAGCAAACGAATGACCGCCCTTCTCGCGTTGCATACAACGGATTCAGACAATATAAAATAAGTAATGGAAATCCCAAGAGTCTTTGAAAATCGAAACCCTTGGTATTCGAAAAATGGCTGGGAGGCATTAAATGTGCACAGCATGATTAGACAATAAATGCGTTTTTTATGCAAGAGCCATCATTGCCCAAGAGTGTAACCGTCGATTGAGCTTATTGGGCCTGGATTCAAACTGAGTGGGGGCCCATTAAGCGAAAATGTTTGCTGAAACGTTACTGCTTTCGCGCCCGTTTGTGGTGAAACGACGGAGTCGTTTCAATTTGAAAGGGTTGCGTTTTGAGGCAAGCCTTGTGCCCTTCGATGAAACACTGTGTTTCTTCGTTACCTATAAAAGGAACTCTTAGCAGATTTTGGAATCCATACTTGCTCTCAAACTTAGTGAAACTCTGCTCAAATTTCCTTGGAATTTCCTTGTCGTCTTCAACTTCTCAAAGATCCTCTTGCTTTAGGTAACCTTCCTTCCCTTCAACTCCTTGCAATTTTAATCATTCTATTTCCATCATGCGCCCTAGAGCTGGACACGCTGGTCCTTCAAATAGAGGGAAGTTTGGCTCTCGTGCCCCCCTTAGCCACCGTGGTGGGAGGATTCCAGCGAATCCTCCTGTGGCTGGGCGCCATCGCTCAGAGAGAGCCGAAGCTGCTTCCTCACGAGCGTCTTCTTCATCTCGTCGCTCTGAGGTTCCCCTTGGTTCGAGGGCTACCAGCCGCTCTGATGAGGGGTCAAGTGCTGAGGGTTATCTCTCTGACGATGTTGCTTTTTATCACAGCACCTACGCATTCCACCGCGCCTGCACAACCATGGATCTTCCAGGACGTGGAAAAACGCCGTTTCTCCGCTCTGCTGAAGGGTGTGTCAATGTTGTGGCACACCGGCTTGATTGGGAGAAACTCAACAGGGAAAAACCTTATTGCTGGGTGGAAGAGGAGTTCTTAGAGATCCCTTCGCACCATGCAAGTGAGGAGGAGCGCACGGTTTCTTTCCGCTGTAAGATATACTCGGATAAGAAGTACAAAGCACGATACGCTGTGATGGCTCCGCATCCTTCTGAAAGAATATGCCACAACGTCCCTGACGTAAGGTCGGTCTACATGTACGACTTCGTTTTCTTAAAGCTGGGGGTGCGCTTTCCACTGACGGATTTCCAGATGGCCGTCCTGCGTTTCTTAGACTGTGCCCCCTCACAATTACATCCCAACGGTTGGAGTCTTGTCCGGGCTCTGGAAGTCTTGGGGGAGCATTTTGGCTTCTCCGCCACTGTGGCCAAGCTATTTTACTATTGCCAAGTGGTCCGCCGAGCTAATAAGAAGGGCGGCCTTGGGTTCATTACACTCCGTAGTGACTCAAGGGTTATAAATTTCAAGTCTTATACGGAATCCGCAAAGGTAGATGGGCGCTCCTTCAAGCACTACTACACGCGAGTCCGGATTCAACCAAATAAGCCGGTCTTCTGGCGAAATAAAGAGGGGTTTACCAAGTTTCCCCTTAGCTGGACGCACGAGCATTTTCTCCTTATGAGCCGTGCTTACTATACAGATGAGAGTGAACTTTCCCCTCATTCTGTTGAGGTCTTGAGCGCCCTGCAGACGGCCTCAAAGACCCTCAAAGGGTTTTCCAGCCGCCTTCTCTTGGCCGAGGAAGACATCAAAAACACCTACCTCCGTAATATTCGCTCTTATTCTCCTTGTATTGTATGGTTGTACCGTTCTAGTTATTTTCCTTCTTGTATGCTTATTCAACTCTTTTTGTTTTGCAGAACAAATTGAAAAGGCCTGCCCAGAAATGTTGTCGCTAAGGTCCATGATGGCTGACGATGACTCCTCTTCTGAAGAAAATGAAATCCAGGCGAAGAGGAACGCCACCAAAACTCCCCTCATTCCTCTGACTTCTGCAGTAGGAGATGAGGTTCCTCTCTTCGACGAGGAGGAAGCCGAAGAAGCAACTGAGGCCGCTGGAGCGGGTGGCGAGGAGGCCGTCCCAGAGAAAAAGAAAAAGAAGAGGCATCTTGTAAAGAAGGCCGATCAAGAGAAACCCTCCTCTGATGACCCTGTGAAGAAGCGTCAGAGGACGGCCGAAGAAACTGAATTAAAGAAGAACAAGGGAAAGGAACCCGCTCCTGAGTTCTCTGCACCTTCTTCTCAAAATGCTTCAGAGCCGGATTCTGGGAACGGTCCTCCTCCGGCGTTCGATCCTCCGCGTGACTCCCTCCTTTCTCCTTATTTGTGGTTTCAAGGATCTATGCCTCCTACTCTCCCAAAGGCACGGTATTGCCTCCGCCCTTCCCTCGACGCTGCTGGGGTCCGAGGTGCTTGCAAGGCTGGGCGTTGGCAACTTGATGAACTGTCTGGCCTGCTTGAGTCCCTGAGCGAGAAAGCTGATTATATGGATCAGGTTGAAAAACTTGAGACCGAACTCGCAGTGAAGGAGAAATGGGCAGCCAAACAAGCTGAAGCTCGCAGGGGTGTGGAATCGGAATTGGAAAAAACTAAAGAAACACTCCAGAGGAAAACGGAAGAGGCAAGCAAAGTTCATTTTGCGAATAAGGCCCTAGAACGGGAAGTTGCCGACCTCCAAAATAAGAACAAATCCATACCCCTCATTGAAGAAGAATTACAACTGGAGAAGAAGAGATCGGCTAAGCTTGCTGACGATCTCAAAGTTATGGAGGATGGCCGCAACAAGGACCTTGGGGAGTGGGAGTCTATTCGGAAGGAGATGCAAGCCCAAATTGATGAACTCAAAAAGGGTGGTGCGAGTGCTGGGCCTTCAGAAGAGGATTACGCCAAGGTTCAAAGAAGGCTAGCTGCTGCAAAGGCCAAGGCTGCCAAAGCCTTGGATATATGCAAAAATGTGGCGTATGAATCTTTCGGCCTGGCCCTTCGTCAAGTCTACTATCGTAACCCTGGAATAAAGCTGAATTTGTACGGATTAGATCCGTTCTTTGAGTTCCATGGGGGAAGACTTGTAGAAGTTCACAAGGACGGATCGCACCACGAGCCCCATGCATCTCTGTACGAACTGCCTCCTCTCCCAGAAGGCCAAAGTATGGAGCCTACCACGTCCACTGCTGCCTCTGGAGCTGAAGCACAAGAAGGTGCCCAAACTGGAATGGAGGACAGAGCGGAGAAGGGAGGAGTGCTCACTGTGGAGGATCAAGCACCGGCCCCTTAATTTATGCTTTATTCATAGCTGTGTACTGGGATCAGCTCCAGTTTTAACTACCTTGTAACCTGAATAATTTCTTTATTCTTGGAAATAAAATTCACTGTTGCTTTTCTTCAACTGCTTGCGTCGAATGTATGATTGTTGGATAACTTAGTGTTGTACCAAACACTATTGTTTTTAATGCTTTACGAATCCGTTCTGTGTGGTTACCAAGCTGCTTAACGCGTACTTATCGATGTAATTCCTCGAGGTGGAATGGGTTATAGGGCTGGTCCTTTTTCAACGCCACCAAAACTCCCCTCATTCCTTTGACTTCTGCAGTAGGAGATGAGGTTCCTCTCTTCGACGAGGAGGAAGCCGAAGAAGCAACTGAGGCCGCTGGAGCGGGTGGCGAGGAGGCCGTCCCAGAGAAAAAGAAAAAGAAGAGGCATCTTGTAAAGAAGGCCGATCAAGAGAAACCCTCCTCTGATGACCCTGTGAAGAAGCGTCAGAGGACGGCCGAAGAAACTGAATTAAAGAAGAACAAGGGAAAGGAACCCGCTCCTGAGTTCTCTGCACCTTCTTCTCAAAATGCTTCAGAGCCGGATTCTGGGAACGGTCCTCCTCCGGCGTTCGATCCTCCGCGTGACTCCCTCCTTTCTCCTTATTTGTGGTTTCAAGGATCTATGCCTCCTACTCTCCCAAAGGCACGGTATTGCCTCCGCCCTTCCCTCGACGCTGCTGGGGTCCGAGGTGCTTGCAAGGCTGGGCGTTGGCAACTTGATGAACTGTCTGGCCTGCTTGAGTCCCTGAGCGAGAAAGCTGATTATATGGATCAGGTTGAAAAACTTGAGACCGAACTCGCAGTGAAGGAGAAATGGGCAGCCAAACAAGCTGAAGCTCGCAGGGGTGTGGAATCGGAATTGGAAAAAACTAAAGAAACACTCCAGAGGAAAACGGAAGAGGCAAGCAAAGTTCATTTTGCGAATAAGGCCCTAGAACGGGAAGTTGCCGACCTCCAAAATAAGAATAAATCCATACCCCTCATTGAAGAAGAATTACAACTGGAGAAGAAGAGATCGGCTAAGCTTGCTGACGATCTCAAAGTTATGGAGGATGGCCGCAACAAGGACCTTGGGGAGTGGGAGTCTATTCGGAAGGAGATGCAAGCCCAAATTGATGAACTCAAAAAGGGTGGTGCGAGTGCTGGGCCTTCAGAAGAGGATTACGCCAAGGTTCAAAGAAGGCTAGCTGCTGCAAAGGCCAAGGCTGCCAAAGCCTTGGATATATGCAAAAATGTGGCGTATGAATCTTTCGGCCTGGCCCTTCGTCAAGTCTACTATCGTAACCCTGGAATAAAGCTGAATTTGTACGGATTAGATCCGTTCTTTGAGTTCCATGGGGGAAGACTTGTAGAAGTTCACAAGGACGGATCGCACCACGAGCCCCATGCATCTCTGTACGAACTGCCTCCTCTCCCAGAAGGCCAAAGTATGGAGCCTACCACGTCCACTGCTGCCTCTGGAGCTGAAGCACAAGAAGGTGCCCAAACTGGAATGGAGGACAGAGCGGAGAAGGGAGGAGTGCTCACTGTGGAGGATCAAGCACCGGCCCCTTAATTTATGCTTTATTCATAGCTGTGTACTGGGATCAGCTCCAGTTTTAACTACCTTGTAACCTGAATAATTTCTTTATTCTTGGAAATAAAATTCACTGTTGCTTTTCTTCAACTGCTTGCGTCGAATGTATGATTGTTGGATAACTTAGTGTTGTACCAAACACTATTGTTTTTAATGCTTTACGAATCCGTTCTGTGTGGTTACCAAGCTGCTTAACGCGTACTTATCACACCGGATTAAGACAACAAATAGTAATGAATAAATAACAATTAAGTTAAAGCACGCCCTGTCCCCAGGTGTAAGTTCATTGGGAAGGGAGAGTTTATCTCAAAATTACCTTTTAAATTCTCAAAAGATAGAAATGCTTATCTGTCCTCGAAGATGTGGAGCGGGTACATTAGCTTTCAACCGCTCTGGGATGGGTATTCCACAATTGAGGACGGATATTGCCTTAGAATCTTGTATAGCTTTGGCAAGGGTAAGCTTTATGCCTTTCTCTTGAGGTTCGGTTTGGTCCTACACCTCAAGTCTTCACACGGTGTTCGGTTCGATCCTACTAACCGTACTTGGAGTTCGGTGCAATCCTACAATCCAAGCCTTCAACACGGGGTTCGGATCAGGGCTAATCCTGAACCTACTACGCCCGTTACTCGGGGTTCAGCGCGGTTTTCTCTGTGAACCGGCCTACTGCGCCCAAGCCTTCGCATGGGGTTCGGTTTGTGGCCTTGAAAAAGGACCAGCCCTACAACCCATGTAGTCTTCGAATGGGGTTCGGTTTGTGGCCTTGAAAAAGGACCAGCCCTACAACCCATGTTGTCTTCGAACGGGGTTCGGTTTGTGGCCTTGAAAAAGGACCAGCCCTACAACCCATGTTGTCTTCGAACGGGGTTCGGTTTGTGGCCTTGAAAAAGGACCAGCCCTACAACCCATGTTGTCTTCGAATGGGGTTCGGTTTGTGGCCTTGAAAAAGGACCAGCCCTACAACCCATTCCACCTCGAGGAATTACATCGTCTGACTTGGGGGGTCTCCCTCCGTTCTTCGAGGAATTATCGCATCAACTACAAAATAGGTAGTTGCGTTCATCCGTCCTGAGGTGTATGCGTATTAAACCACGGCTTTAAATCATAACACATAAGAAAAGTGAGAATGATAGGGCGGTGAGAGTGTATTCTTATTAAAACTGAATATAGATTACACAAAGAGCATCGTTGGGGCTATGCCTCGTTAAAACCTTCTTGAGAAAACCCAGTGGGAAAAAACTCAAGTAAGGAAAAAGAGTACACGCCGTCTTACCAACTAGCTGTAATACACTCGTAAATTCTGAGTGTTCCATTTGTTGCGGATTGGGGTTCCATCAAGTTCTTCCAATCGGTATGATCCCTTTCCAGTCACCTCCGAAACTCTATAAGGTCCTTCCCACGTTGGTGCTAGCTTCCCTTGGTGAGCGAACTTATTCCCCACACTGGCCTTTCTCAGAACAAGGTCTCCGGTGTTAAAAGCTCTGTACTGGACACGTTTATTGTACCGGAGTACAGCCTTTGCTTTTATTGCCTGATCTCTGACGAAAGCCTTTTCCCTCAACTCTTGGAGGACATCCAGCTCTGATGCTAAGTTGGCGTTGTTATCTTCTGCTGAAAAATACTCAACACGGGCCGATCTTGTTTGTAACTCAACTGGGATCATCGCCTCAACCCCGTACACCAACCGGTATGGGGATTCGTTAGTTGAAGAATGAGGCGTAGTGCGGTATGCCCATAGAACATGACATAACTGGTCAGTCCATCCTCCCTTCGCTTCTCCCAGACGCTTCTTTAACCCCTTTAGCACCTCTCGATTAGCTACCTCTGCTTGCCCATTGGTCTGGGGGTGTTCAACAGATGAAAATATCTGGACTATCCCCAGTCCTTCAAGTAAGTCCGTGAACTTTTTGTCTGTAAACTGGGTGCCGTTGTCAGTCACAACCCGCCCTGGCACCCCGAACCGAGCAATGATATTTTCGTACATGAAACGTCTTGTACGTGCAGAAGTGATATGCACTACTGGTTCTGCCTCGATCCATTTGGTGAAGTAGTCTACCCCCACAATCAAGTATTTGATACCTCCTGGCGCAGTGGGAAACGGACCCAGAATATCAAGGCCCCATTGGTAGAACGGCCAAGGCACAGCAGATGAAGATAACTCTTGGGCCGGTGTATGGTGGAGATTGGAGAATTTTTGGCAAGCGTCGCACTTCCTCACGAAATCTGCGGAATCCTGCTTCACAGTGGGCCACCAGTATCCAGCCCTGAGGACTTTTCTCATTAGGCTTCGGCCTCCAGCGTGGTGCCCACATTGCCCCTCGTGTACCTCAGTTAAGACCGCTTGAACTTCGTCCTCTCTTAAACATGAAAGATACGGGACAGAGAATCCCCTTCTGTAGAGAGCACCATCGACCATAGTAAAATATGGCAACTCCTTCTTTACTCGTCTCCTTTCCTTCTCGTCAGTGGGAAGTTGACCATTAGCCAGATAACGAATATAGGGGATGACCCAAGAATCCTCATATGGATAGCTCACCATGACAGCATTCAGAGAAGGATACAGAGGTATACTGGGTGATGTCAAAGTGCTCTGAACCACCGTTGTTGTGCTACCAGGCTGCTTTGTACTTGCCAATCTTGACAAGATATCTGCTCTGGTATTTTCTTCCCTGGGCACATGCTTGAACTCTAAAACTTCAAATCTTCCCTTCAACTCATTAACACAATTCAAGTACAATTGAAGTTATGGTTCCTTCGCCTGGTATTCTCCCTGGACTTGCGAAATCACCAGCTGAGAATCGCTGCAGAGGGTCACTGCTGATGCTCCGATATCAATTGCCGCACGGAGACCGGCCAAGCATGCTTCGTATTCAGCTTGATTGTTAGAGGTCTTGAAATTGAATCGGAGGGAAATTTCTAAGTGTACGCCGTCATCACTTTCTACCACCACACCTGCTCCACATCCTTTGCTGTTTGACGAACCGTCAACGTAGATGGTCCAATGCGTTCGAGGGGTCGCCGGGTCTGCCCCAGTCATTTCCACTACAAAATCGGCCAACACTTGTGCCTTGATGGCTCCTCGAGGCTCATATGAAATCTCAAATTCAGATAGCTCAATAGACCATTTTATCATCCTTCCAGCGAGGTCTGGCTTGCTGAGTACTGAACGGAGCGGCAAATCCGTTCTTACCAATACTGGGTGCGCATGGAAATAAGGCCTCAACCGTCGTGATGCCCAAACAACTGCCAAGGCGGCTTTCTCAATTTTCTGATACCTTCCTTCCGCCCCTTGAAACGTTTTACTAGTAAAGTACACCGGTCTTTGCCCTTCAGGGGTTTCTTTTACCAGGGCTACACCTAGAGCTTCGTCGGATATTGCCAAGTATAAGATTAACGTTTCGCCTGGATCAGGCTTAACAAGAATTGGTGGGCTCGAGAGAACAGCTTTGAGCTGCTGGAAGGCTTGCTCTTGTTCCTCTCCCCATTCAAAACTCTTGTGTTTCTTCAACGCCTTATACAAGGGGAGGGACCTGTGCGCCATCTTAGGCATGAAACGAGCTAAAGCGGCCACTTTCCCATTCAATGACTGGACCTCCCTCAAACATTTAGGACTCTGCATGTCCAGGATTGCTTGACATTTCCCGGGGTTAGCTTCAATGCCTCGTTGAGTCAGCATAAATCCCAAGAATTTCCCTGCTGGAACGGCGAAAGTGCACTTTAAAGGATTTAACCTCATGTTGTACTGTCGAAGCCTAGTGAAAACTTGGCGTAGATCTTCAATGTGGTCTCCTCCAGCGGGCGTTTTGGCTATGATATCATCGATATAAACTTCGACCAGCTTGGTATGCATCCCTTCAAAGACTTTGTTAATCATGCGCTGATAGGTAGCGCCGGCGTTCTTTAGTCCAAAAGGCATGACGGTGTAACAGAAAACACCGCGGTCGTTGATAAAGGCAGTCTTCTCCTGGTCTCCCTCCCACATCGGAATCTGGTTGTACCCCGAATAAGCATCCATGAAACTGAGATATTGGTAACCAGATGAATCATCCACCATGCGATCGATGTTGGGCAGGGGATATGGATCTTTAGGGCAGCAACGGTTAAGATCCACATAATCAGTACACATCCTCTATTTGCCGTTAGCCTTCTGCACCATGACCACATTAGAAAGCCAAGATGAATAGCGTATCTCCCTTATAAAACCTGCCTTCAACAACTCCTCTGTTTGCTTACAAGCCGCCCTCTGCTTCTCCGGTCCCAACCTCCTCTTCTTCTGAGCCACCGGTCTGGTTTCAGGATACACTGCAAGTTTGTGACAACAGAAATCAGGATCCATCCCCGGCATGTCTGCTGCTGTCCATGCGAAAAGGTCTTTGAATTCCTGCAGAAGGGCTAATAAGCGTTGCTCCATAGCAGACTCCAGCTTATCATTGATGTGCGTGACCTTCTCTGGGGAATCTCCCAATACGACATCCCTGGAGCCACCATCCGGTGTGGGCTTAGATGGATTGAGTGGATCAATCTTCAATTCCGCTCTGGGGTCTAGGTCAATAAGACTGACAGATCCTGCCGCTGTTCCTCCGTCGTTCAACTTCCTCTTCTTGTTAAATGCATCCAACTTAACCATGTTGAGGCTCAGATTATAAAAATATCGAGCCATCTCCTGATCTCCGCGGAGTGAGGACACAGCGTTGTCCTTGTCGATAAATTTGATCAAGAGGTGAGGGGTGGATACAATTGCTTCCATAGCGTTCAATGTTGGACGGCCTATGATACCGTTGTACGGGGATTCCACATCAATCACCAGAATTCTTGACTTGACTGTTCTTGCACCGGGCTCCCCTTCAAAAGAAATCAAAGTGTCGAGGTATCCCTTGGTGGGTTGCTTGGCTCCGTTAAACGCTGTGAGTTCTTGTGTGTATGGTTGTAAATCTGCATCACTGAAACCCATTCGTTTGAAACAATTATAAAAGATAACATCACAAGAACTTCCCTGATCGACGAGGATCCTCTTGACGTCCTTATTGGCTATGACGGCCACAATCACTACTGCATCATCACCTCCTGGAATTGTTGGGCCGAAATCATCATCTGTAAACGACACCGTCGGGGCTGTCACTCCGTCCCTGAAAGGGCGGTTATTCCTTGGTTTACCCTGGACTGACAGAATCATCCTATGGTGGTTCTTTCGTGCTGTGATTGATGTTCCTCCTCCCGCAAATCCTCCAGCTATCATCTCAATCACTTCTCGTCTGCCCTGTCTCTGCTGCTGGGGCATATTACTTTGTTGGGCACCTTCAGCAATCACTACCCCTTTCTGCTTCTCAGCCGCAGTGAACTTCCTTGCTGGGTTGCGCGTATTATCATCTTCATCATCAGGATCTCTATTCCTTTTCTCCATCCTATGAGGCTCATCCATAGATTTCTCCTTAAACAAATACTGCTTCAACTTTCCTTCCCGAATGAGAGTTTCCACCGTATTCTTTAACGCCTTACACTCATCAGTGTTGTGCCCTGTCTGCTCATGGAAAGTGCAGTATTTACGTGGGTTACCACCCCTCTTGGCTGGGGCTGGCTTCCTTATACCAAAGACGTTCAGAGTTGGCCAACCAACTTCCCTCATGATTTGTGAGTGCCTGGTGTTCAACGGAGCATAGTGATCGAACGATGATACGCGCCTATCTCGTGGATGCTGACGAGCATTCACAAAGTCTTCTCTAAAGGCATGCTTCTCGGGCCTCGCTCTCTCCTTTTCTCTCCGTGGCTGCTGAGCGGGTGCAGAAGGCTTTACTCTTGCTGCAGTTGCCTCTAGATGCATCTCTATGCCCACATATTTGGAAGCTTTCCTTCGAAACTCCTCGAAGGTTGTAGGTGGGCTCTTTGCCAAAGATAGGGCAAAGGCTGAACCTGGCTGAAGAGCTTCCACTACAATATGGAGTTGTATGGCCTCCGTGAGGTTAGGGACCAACGCAGCCTCCTTGTAAAACCTTTTCAGGAACTCCTTAAGAGTCTCAGTTTCTCCCTGTCTTATCTGGGCCAGGGTGTGAGAAGTTCTTGGGATATCCCTGGAGATGACGAAATGGCTTTCGAATGCGGCAGCCATTTCCTCCCAAGAGTCTATAGATCCTGAAGGCAAACTTTTAAACCAGCTGAGAGCTTCCTCCGTCAACGTCCTTGGGAACATTCTGCACATGACATCTTCGTCTGCTCCCAGATACATAGCTTCATAAACATAAGCATCCAAATGCTTAGTGGGGTCGGTCTCTCCATTATACTTCCCAATCGACAATGGCTGAGTTGTTTGCAAATGTTTTGGAATGACAATACTCATCAACCTCCTTGAGAAAGAGACATTGAGCTTGTATGTCCCTGAAGTTACCACCGCCTGCTCCCTTCTCCTGATACTGACTCTATCACCAGAGTCCTGCGTTTGCTCCCTCTCTTCATATGTGGGGATCTTCGAATACTGGAGGGTGGTGGATCTATCCCTCGCTGATGCATGGTGAGCATCCTCTGCATGGGATACTACTCTGTCCCCAGCTCCTCCTCTCTCTCGCCTCAGCTCCATCAGCTCCTCCTTCAGTTGCCTGATAACCTCATCGCGAGGGTCAGGCGTCTGCACTTGCACCATCCTCCGGGTTTGAGTTGCAGGAGATTCGAAGACGAGTCTCCTCCCAGCCTGTTGATGGGTCACATCCTCCACGTGACCTTCCACGAAATCTCTCCCGTCACCTTCCATTGTGCCAACCTAACTTCTGCGAAAATGGGAATAACTCTATCGAGTCCCACTGGGCGTGCCAATGAACTGGTCTGGACCGGGGTCTAGGATCCGGTATGGGACCAGCCACAAGGATGCAGGTGTTTTTAGGGTTTGCACACCAGAACTGTGTATATCCGATGTATTAATCCGGTCTCTCAGTGGGAGAGGCCGGTCTTGTTGTCCTGGAGATCCTTCACACCAACGATTCGCGTTGTAGGAGGGCGAAAGGTGGTGCCACCTGCGAAGATTCTCCGACGCTCAAGTTAGGAGGGTGTATGAACTGAATGAATACTCAAGCGTGATAACAGTAAAATGTGAGATAGAATAACGATACCATGCATGTGTGTTGATATGGCTTCTTATAGTTGAACGTAAGAGAAAAAATGAGACGTTGGATGCAGGTGGGTCCCTTATCTCTGATTGCGTGTATATTGTGTCAATCAAGGTGGCTCGACTTTCAGAATGTGTCAGGGGGGTAAGTCAATTATCAGAGTACAATCCTCCAGAGAGAGGAGAGGATAATCACCTTTTCCGCATAATCTGCTGACACGCCCACTTACTTTCTGAAGCCATTGATGTGACGTATTTTGCTACAAACAGTGTCTTCGTTGATAAGTTATCAAAAGGCTCTTCTCTTGCTATGAGGGAAAAGCTAACAATTATATAAATATCCCGTATCAATGAACATAGAACCATTACAGCGAAAATGAATGATGCTGTCATGGAGTGAGGGCGGATGACCAGACAACGGATATCCGGTGTGGTAACGTTGAACCTGGACACCGGTTTTCCTTATATGAGATCAGTCTGACGTCACAAGTATGGGGGCCGGTATCTAGACCGGATCAAGTCCCAAATTGAAAATCTTTTAAAGTGTGGTTCAAACACCTCTTAAATTTGAGTTTTTCACTGTAGTGGGTCTGGTATTTTACATCTAATGGGAGCTAGAAAACTTTAGTTGAGATGAGGCCAAAATATACACTTCATAACACATTTATCTACAACTTTTATGAAGAATCTGGAGGCTAAAAATGTCATTAAGATACCTAAAAGAGCCAAAAACAGCAAGGGAAAAACAACAGTTGAAAAATTCTGATAGTGGCCATTCCACTGGCCATGGGAAATTCCCACTGGTCGTGGAACCCACTTTATTGACCACCCAAAATTGTTAAGAATTCCATGTTTTGGGGCAGAATGATCCACCGTGGATCTCAGTGCTGTATGCATAAATTCTATAGCTTTTTGTCTTTAAGTTTTTGCCAACTTTGGGTCCCTTTTTCACTAGGCTATTCAACTCCAATTTGCATGAAATGTTATACACAACTTACCTATCCTAATATCAATTGTGTGACTAAGTTTCAAGCCCAAATTTCATCTCAATCAAAATCTAAGCTATAGGGTAGTTTTATGCATATTTTGGGCATTTTACATGACATATGAAAATACAATTGGCTAAGTTTCGGTCTAAACTTTCTATGGACCTATATTCACATATGTAAATGTGACTTGCTTTAACAAGTCTCATCCAATAACTCATTTCATAGATCAAGATATGCTCTAGTGGCAATTCATGCCCCTTTTTGGCTAAACCAAGCATGCCAAATTGCAAACTAAGCCTATTTGGCCACAACCAATCATGCACACAAGTTTCATATATATATATATATATATATATATATATATATATATATAATTCATGAGGTATTGATCATCTGATCAGATTATGACCTATCCGCTTCCCATTACACATACATTTCAACATTCCACATGCTTATAAATCATGCATTATGCATCATCATAGGTCATGATTCATAGATAACATCATTCATTCATCAATATGGCATAGAACTAATATACTACAATAGTCATTCATCAATGTTGAGGTCATAACCAAAAATTAGCCTTCAAATAACAAGGCCTAATTTTCACACATAACCCACCAAAATATACATACATAACCATTCAATATTCATATACAAAATAAGCATTCACAAATATCATATGCTTTACAAAACGATTGCCGGCCAAGGCATTTGTAACACCCTGAATTTTTAAAATAGAAAGTTAAATTAAGAAAATAAATATTGAATAATTAAATGTGGACTAATTAATATCTCAAAATGCTAGAAATAATTTAATTAAGATTTTCAGAGACTGTTAGTGAGTTATTGTGACCAGATGAGCTAAAAACTGACCCGGATAAAATATAGGTGTCGGACCAAGTATCTCCGATTGAGATGCCGTTGGTCAGGGCTGTAGATAATGTTATTGGAAATCCGAAGATGTATTCGGAATAATTTTTAGAATAAGTATTGAGCCCGAACAGAGAGCCTGTTTATTTAAAAATGGAACAGTTTAATGAAAGGTTTAAAAACTTAAAAATAAAAACCTCACTTTCACTCTCATTTTTCGTTCATGTACTGAACAATTTGGGCAAACACTCTCTTATTCTTCCTCTCCTTCATTCCTTCTTCTCCTTCCAAAAACTAAGCAAGTGGTGTGCCTATTCTTCTCCTCCATTTTCGTTTTCTCCAAGCTTGAAGGAGGTGACATTGATTTGAAGCTCTCCCTTCTTTTCCCTCTATTTCCGTCACCATCTCTCTCTCTCTCTTGACTCCCATTTTTGTTTTAGAGCAAGGTAAGCTTTTATCATTTTTCTTGTGCTTGGAACCTAGGGAATAGATGGTTGTGGCTTGGAGGTGTATTAAATGCTTGTGGATAGTGAAAGAAAACATTAAAACACAAACCCTAAGGTGGGGTGAAATAAATATGGGTATTTATGAGTAATAAATGAAATATATGAAGATAGGGTTGAAAGATGATGAGTATAGAAGTGCATTTATGATGTGGTTGGGTTTTTACAAAATCCTAAATTATTAAATTAGGGGAAATGTGTAATGTTGAAGGGGTTAACATTTATTGATGAGGGAAGTGTTATAAATGAAGAGGTATTGACATTAAATGATGGCTGGAGATGGTGGTTGGGAACCATAAACAAAAACCCACTTGGAATGAGTTAAAGGTAAGGTTGGTAAAAGGGGTAACCTAACTAATTGGGTTGTTACCTTGATAATAATGAATGGTGATTTAAGGGAAGGAATTCCCGAAGCCTAAATGGGTAAATGAATAAAAATCCATGAATAGCTTCCACATGATGAGAATCATGTGTACATAGATATGTATATGTATATTGAAATGGTCTTTGAATGAATAATTGATGTGGTCCTATGATCGATTGGTGTAGGACTTGATAACGCTTGTGAGGCGGAAACATCGAACCCGAAAGTCTACTTCTCTCAAGGTAAGAGAGGGGTGTATTTTCTAAATGTATGAGAACATGTATGATGATAATGTATATGATGATGTAATGTGGCATGTTTACTTGAATGAGTGTGGTATCATATGGTTATGATGTGAAATTAAATTTGGTGCTTAAAATGATTGATTATGGATTGAAGCCTCAATGAGGCTATGAGTAGTAGAATGTGTGATGACATGTTATGAATTCCATGTTCGGCTTGATGAATCACTACAAGAAAATCAGTCATTAGAGACCGATTAATTGGTCTCTAAATTCAATAAATCAGTCACTAATTATGTTTGTGACTGATTTAGGGACAAATTATTCACGGTCTCTATAACGTTGGTCGCTGTTACATAGTGACTGATTTTGTGACTGATTTACTAGTGACTAATTACTAGTGACTGATTTTGTGACTGAGCACTAGTGACTAATTTTGTGACTGATTAGTAGTGACTGATTTTGTGACGAATTCATAGAGACTGATTTTGTGACTGGTTTGTAGAGACTGATTTTGTGACTGATTTGTAGAGACTGATTTTGTGACTGATTCGTAGAGACAGATTTTATGACTGATTCATAGAGACAGATTTTGTGACTAATTTGTAGAGACTGATTTTGTGACCAATTCTTAGAGACTGATATTGTGAATGATTTCTAGAGAATGATTGAGACCGATTTTATGACCGATTTTTAGAAACAAATTTTGTGACCGATTTATTTTCTTAACTTTAGCCACTGATTTGGAGACCGATTTATTGATTTTTTCTATCAGTGTTCACTATATTATTGAGTTTTTTTTTGCATTTAACCTAATATGCTTCATTTTTCAATAGTATGAGTTCATTATAACTTTATAAGCAAACAAAACATTAAATATAAATAGTATGAGTTCATTACAACTTCATAAGTAAAGAAAACATTAAATACACAAAAGTATTTAACCTAAGTATATACACATAATACATAAAACATATAATGAGTTTATTACAACTTCATAAGCTTATCAAAACATTAAATACACAAAAGTATTCTAAATATAGCTAATATTGTTTTCACATCAAAAAATTTCACTACCAACTAACATTCTTGAAATTCATCACAAAAAATTTCACTAACTAACATTCTTGAAATTCATCACAAAAAATTTCATTACCAACTAATATTCTTGAAATTCATCACTTTGACTCATTATGAATCTGATTCAGAATCTGACTCAGAATCAGTCTCATTATCCTTAGGATCCTCCCTACTTGTTGGAATTGGTTGAACACTAGATGGTTGAGCTCCAAGAGGTTGAAAATTGACCTTTTCCATCAATTGACGTAAGAGTGCATTGTTTGCTTGAATATCTCTCATTATTTTCTACTCTAGTTCGAAGCTCATCCCTTTCAGTTTCAACAACTTGTAATTTATTTTTTAATTCCTGAATTTCATCTCTTCTTACCCAATCAGATGAAGTAGAACTTGAACCATGATAAAATGTTCTTCTAGCCACCACAGTGGACTCCAATCCAAGCCCATATATTCTTCCTTTCCTTATGCCAGCCACCTCACACCATACAGACAACTCATTGGGAGGAGGTGTTCCTTCAGTAGATGCATGTGACATTTCTTCCCATGTACGTGTAAATGCATCCTAATAATAAATCAACAAGATGCTAATTAATTCTAACATAATAACAATCATGTATTAAAACACTTAAAGAATCATATATAACTAACATTTATGTGTGCTGATCTCTTATTGTTTATCCTTTTTGCATTGATGTGTATGACGAAATAACTCAGAAAGAGTAGGAGGAATTCCATTCAACTTTGTCTAAAAAAATGTAAAAAGTATTTAAATCACTAACATGTAGGTAAAAAATGAAAAATAGTTTTATAATACTAAAGATAGAATAAATCCTAAAAGCATTGACAAAACCTACCAAGTTAGATCGATGTTGAGATGTGGTAATGGAACCACAAGTATGAAGTGATCCTCCAAATCCTCCACAATCAGATGCTCGATTAATTTTTGCTTGTTCACTTTTCTTTTTGTATTCTTCACTTGCCCAATGTTGACACAATCTATTCCATACATGATCTCCAAGCCAATTTGGTTTACTCTTTGCCGTACAAGCTTTATTTAAATTATTTTTTAGTATGGCCGCACCTCTCATTTCAAAGTTCTTTCTTGCCCATCTTTCATCTGGTGGGCAAATAGAAAACTTACCCTATAATAAATATAAAAAAGTATATGGTTAACTAAGACTAGTATAATATAAATATGAAAATTAAACATAACAATTAACATGATACTTACTACAAACTCTCTAAACCACATATCCCTCACTGTAGATGGCACATTCTTCCATGATGACCATGGATCAGTATAATGACTTTTAAATATTTCACCTATACCATTAGCTGCCAGGTGTAAAGGCAAAAATCTGTAACAAACTCAGCACTAATAGAATTAGAAATCACACTTGGACACACATTTAAACAAAAATAAAGCATAAAAGATGCATGTACCCTTGTCCATCAAGACATAAAATTGGTTTGTCGGCATTACTTTGTGTCTCTGATACACCTTGAGGACTAGATAGGGATGGATTATTTGACCCAGGTGTAGATCCTTCTTGTGCCAAAGGAATTGATGACTGAATGCTATGAGGAGATAATTGTACAGGTGATGGAGTAGCTGCAGGAGATAAACTAGGAGATGAAGTAGATGCTGGAAATGAAGTGGGAGTTATATTAGATGCTCGTCTATGATGTTTTCTTGGACGATTTATATCACAATTTCCAGGAATTTTTGATTTATCCCTTTTAGAAGCTTTTGATTTACCTCGATCTTTATCACACATCTGCAATACATGTTATTTCATAATATAATCTTTTCAATATCAGCATTAACAATAATGACATGCAAAAATGTAGTTAACTCACATTTAATAATAAGAAATAGAAATAGATTGGTAGGATATAATAATTGCAACATAAAAGTTAACAAGAATGTGATAAAAAAATATAACTAACTCACTTTTAGTAATCAGAAAAGAAATTGGCTTATAAATCAGTCATCATCTTCAAAAAATTCATCTTCTTACCCACTGTCATCTCCACTATGTTCATTGTCATCATCCTCAAGAAATTTAACTTCTTCCTCTTCTTCTCCACTTTTAGTATTTTCAACAAATTCATTTTCCTCACCTTCTTCATTCATGTCTACCTTATCCTCTTTAATATTTTCATTTGTTTGTTGATAAATATTTACTTCTACTTCCTCATATTCACCTTCATCATCTCTTAAGTGACCAAGGAACTCATCATTAGATACAAAGTTGATTTCCAAATGTATTGTACCTTTGTGATTGATATCCAAATAAGAAATAAAAATAAAAAATTAAATAAACATAAAAAGCCTATAGTTGCTTATAAATAAGTCTACAAACTTATAACCAAAAAATAAGAAATCCATAAAATTGTAACATACCCAAGCACCTAAATAAATAAATAGTAACATACAAACTTATTATTAAATGAATTGCTTAAAATAAACAATACTTTTTTATACATGAAAATGAATAGTATAAATACAAATACCATTATCCTAGCAAAAATTAAGACTACAAACCAAAGTTGACTAATGTTCTATATTGGTCCCACCCTTAAAAGTAACAAAAGATAAAATCTTGGTTGAGTGGCAAAGCAATAAATAACTTAGGAGCCTAACTAAAAGAATTTATTTACCTTATGTCATCCAATATATGCCTTAATGTAGCTAAAAACCAATACACCACATTGTTGCACCACCCTATAACATGCAAAGGTTGACCATAACATTTAGTGAGATAACATGAAGTACATAAAAATGGACAAAATAAATCAGTAAGAAGCATGCAAAGAAGAAATGGACAGCATCAATACATAATTAATTATAATAAAATACAATCAGTTCTAATTACAAATTGCTATAATTACAATATTCTAACAATTAAATAAATTCCTACCTTTTGAGATTAATGTTTTGACAGATATTACTTTCAGATTTGTCCTCTAGTTTGATCTTTAAGGTAGTGTTATCTTAAAATAAAAAGCTTTAAATACTTTATAAATTGATGAAAATGCTTGCTATCATGTAGCTAATAAAGTGATGATTTGGTGGAGTCTTAGTCTAACTTCAATTGTGTAGTAAGTAGCGGAAGAAAATGGAATAACACAAGGAAAAATAGAGTAATAGAAAACTGAGAGTGGAATTTTTTAAAATCAATATGTAATTAATAAAGGATGTTATTCTAAGACCTACATACATCTAAATCATACTGGGCTAGTAATAATGCTACTAATAAGAATACCGTTCAGGGGCAGCAAGGGATAAGAAAATTTAATATGCATATATGAGACTTACACACTGCTGAGAGAAAAAAATCAATTCACGCAAATCGAAAAAGAGAGCAATCAAGATTGAAGGAGGCTGATTATGTTATAAAAATAATTCACGTGAGACAGCATAGAAAAGAAAGGCAATTGAAGAAAGATAGCATATAAAATAATTCAACACATTCACGCTGGGAGGCACTTCACGCAATTGAAGAGAAAAAAACAAATAATTGGAGGAGAGGCATTGAATTAAATAGGATAATTAAAATACAAGGGAGAAAGGACATTAACATTTAAGAATATGCCACCAGCACGTGCACCAGACCACAGGGGAACTAACAGTTGGCTTGACAGTTCAAATTCTAGGTCCCAATATGCAATACTCGACATACTAACTCCTAAATCCTACCATTCACACTGCACAACTGAGTGGTGCATCAGTGTGCAGCCTTCACATCCCTCACCATCATTTCAGCTTAAATCTAGTTACAATGTATAACAGTTTGAGAATCAACTTTTATCAAATCAAAAAAGATAAAATTTGCTTACAACTCCTTTAACATACTCTCAAAATAGAATTTAAGTAAGTAGATGATCTATTAACAACTAAATCTTCTTGTGAATCCTCATTGAAGATATCTGATACCATCACCAGGTAAAATGATGCAAATGATACAAATAGAGCATGAAATGTTGAGAATCCCCTGCATTGGCAAATGTCCTAAAGTTAACATAAGAAATCAATTATAGACAGAATGGACAGAGACATAAATCTTCACACAGAAGCATTTTACCGGTTGTTCTATTCAATTTTCTCTACACTAGTCAATTTGCCATATCTCGTGAACAACAGGAATGAACCAAAATATATGCAAATAAAACAACAGTCCTACTTTGAAAGAATAGAAACTAGAAAAGCTCAAATTAAGAGGGTAAAAAAGCAAATAAGAGAAATTAATTAGAAACTAGCCTATTACAAATATCCTGATATAGTTAATAGTTATGACTCTATTATGTAGCCTATTACAGTTTCAAAAATAGAAATTAGTCTCAAAGGGGAGTATGGGTTTGAGAGGAAGAAGGACCTATGCACAAGCGTTATAGACGATTGAGGATGGAGGCTTTATGGGGGCGTCCATGGTTGAGGAAGAAAGCTCTACCGTACAGCAGGATGAGCGAGAAGAGTAACCAGGACTACGAACCTTATGACGGAGAAGAAGAGCACAACTTAGAGGTGCAGCAGCGACGACACAAGCCTCCTCACTCTCTGACCATGGCGGAGCTCGTAGAGGAGAACGATAGTCTCCAATAGTGGTCTGTAGCGGAGGGAGTCTACGACGGAGGGAGGGAGGCTACGAAGGTCATTTGGGGTGGCACAATGTAGGTACAATGAATATGGTGGGGAACAGTTTAGTCACGGTTGTTGTGGTTGGTGGAGAAAGCTTCTCGGAAGCGCTGAGGTTAGGTTGGAGCAGCAACGTGCAAAGTAGGAAAGGGAGATGGAAATTGGGAATTAGAGAGAAAGTTAGGGTTTTGCTGATGAATTTGGGAAACATAAAAGTAAGGGAGAGGGGGAAATGGTTTAGAGCCCGATAACTTTTAATATTTTGGGTAAAAATAAACTTAAAATATTTGTATAGTAATTTTTTATACCTTAGAGACCGATTTTTCGGTTAGTAACTTGTAATATTTTGGGTAAAATTAAACTTAACATTAGAGACTGATTTGTCGGTCACAACATTTCAATACTTTAGAGACCGATTTTTTGGTCTCTAAACTCTATTTTCTTAAAATTATTTTTAATGTGATAACATGAATTTTAATTAGATGTTCTTAAATGGAAAAATAATTTTTTAAAATAATATTTTGTAAATAGAAACTAATTTTTAAATCTTTATTATTATGGAATTAAAAAATATTTTTCTTTTAATTTCAGTTTTTTAAATATATTTTTTATGTGATAACATAAATTTTATATTAAAAATATTTTTATGCAATAACATAAATTTTATATTAGATGTTTTTAAATATAAAAAAATTATTAAAATAAAATTTTTTAAATGAAAAATTATTTCAAAATAAATAAAATTTATTTTATTAAAAAATATTTTTTCTTTTATTTAGTTTTTTAGAAAATATTTTTTCAATTTTTTTACGATTAAAAAATATTTTTTCTTTTAATTCCATTTTTTAAAAATTATTTTTTATGTGATAACATGATTTTTTATAGATGTTTTTTAATGGAAAAATAATTTTTTAAAATACTGATTTTTAAATGGAGATTGATTTTTCATTCTCTATTGTGAGCGTGACCGAATTAGTGACCAATTTTATATCATACTTTACTAACTTCTTGTTGGTCTCTAAATCAGTCACTAAACATAGAAACAAAGAAATCAGTCACTAAAATTAGTCTTTAACTTTAGTGACTAATTTCTCAGCTGCTATTCCAGTCACTAAGTTAGAGACTGATATTTCGGTCTCTACTGACAAATTTAGTGACTATTTTTTCGGTCTCTAATTTTAGTGACTGATTTAGAGACCAATGATAACTTGGTATAGTTTTCCATTAAATCAGTCTCTAATTCAGTTATAGTAGAGACTGATATATATCAGTCATTAAATTGGTCACTAAACAACAGTTTTCTTGTAGTGAATGTTTGAAATCCTTGGCTAGGATGATTCCTGTATATGATAATTGAAACATATATGTTTAATTAGGTGGAATAAACCTTGTGATTAACTATGATTTGTACCCTAGATGAGAAGGTGAGAAAATCCTCATGAGATTGAGGTATATATGAGCATCTATGCATATATATATATATATATATACAACATGGCATGCATAAGTGCATTTATAAAATGAATAACCTTGCGGGGTTCCACGAAGGGTGTATCCCTAAGTGAAGAGCATATTATTATACTTGTGAATGAATCACCTTGCGGGGTGCCACAAAGGGTGTATCCCTGAGTGATGATGACGTTATGATGAGGATGAATATATAACCTTGCGAGGTGCCACGAAGGGTGTATCCCGGAGTGATGAAATCGTTATGGTATTTGTTGTTGAATGAATCACCTTGCGGGGTGCCACGAAGGGTGTATCCCTGAGTGATGATGAAGTTATGATGATGATGAATATATAACCTTACGGGGTTCCACGAAAGGAGTACCCGACGTGATGATGATATGAAATTATAATAAATGACCTTGCGGGGTCCCATGAAGGGAGTACCCCTTGCGAGGCGGGAAACCGATGTGATGATACTTAATTTAAGAGGTTGAGATCACTACTGGATTAAAAATCGGATCTGTGCATATGTATCTTAAAACACCAGCATGTGCATTAGCCATAGAAGCATGGCATAGAGTGATATCCGTTGAGGAGATTATATGTGGAGTAGATGGAACTCCCTTTTAATACTAACTGTTATCGGGTTAATGGTTGATGTATTCCCATAAATCTAATGGATATACGTGTTTAGTGAATTCGATGAGTGTTTGAGTTGGTGTTAATTGAATTTTTCTTAAGGAGGAATGTTTATGTTCTATTTATATATATATTATCACAACTGTAGATTTTCATCATTGAGAAAGTATACTCACTCTCCATGTGGTATATCTTTTTAGCTCCTGTGTTGTAGGACTTGCCTATGGAGTTCTTCTGTGGAGAAGAGGTGTGAAGGAAGCCTTTTTGGTAAAAAATGCCTTGGTCGGCTACTGGTTGAATTTATAGCTTTGATATAGACCTCGTGATGTATTTGGATGTATTTATTTTTTTGTATAGCCATGAATCGGTATCGATACTCGTATGGATGATGAATGTATATATATATATATATATATTGGTGGTTTTGGAGGGTCATGTAGGAAAATGAGATCCTAGAGTTTATGGCTCATTTTCATTAGTGACCTTAGTCTTGATTGGATATTGAAGATGAAGCATGATTGTAGTTAAAACCTATGAATGAATGATGAGTTATATATATAAAAAGATGTATCTCATAAATTATGCCAAGTAGTAAGTTAGAGTAGAATATGATTCATGAGTTGGGATGTAAATTTATGGGCAGGATGGTTTGGAACAAGTTTAAAATGCTGAACATAATGAATGTGATGTACTAAATTTAAGGGAATTGGCTTAAATTGAGTTTTGGTATGATATGTTGCTAAATTCCTGCGTTTCAGCATTTTTCTGATAATCTCGCTCAAGCGAGATGGGTTCTCGCTCAAGCGAGAATCCTCCCTACATGACATTTGGCTACTGGAAAAATCTCGCTTAGGTGAGAGTTAGTCTCGCTCAAGCGAGACTACCCTGGCATCAGGGGTTGGCCACCGGAGGAAAATTGCTCAGGCGAGTGAGGTCTTGCCTGAGTGAGAGTGATGGGTTTTGCCACTGGACCATTTTCGCTTGAGCGAAAGGCCCTTGAAGGTGGTGCTCGCTCAAGCGAGTGAACTTAGATTCGCCACTGGAGGAAATTCGCTCAAGCTCGTTGTCTCGCCCAAGCGAATCCTATGGATCTCGCTCAAGCGAGATGGGGGCTCGCTCAAGCGAGTCGGCCCCTGATCCTCCACTTATTCCTTTTGCTCAAATCATTCTATGTCTCGCCCAAGCGTCCAATTGGGACTCGCTCAAGCGACTGTGGCTCTCGCTTGAGCGAGGGGCACCTGATCCCTCAAACTATTTTATTTAAATTATTTTCCCTTTTCTTTACATTATATCTTGGTTTTGCATCATCTTATAAACACCTTGGGCGTAATTTGCATTCCTTAATTTTTCATAATGGTTGATCTCTTGAACTCAATTATATAGCATCACTTTGAATAATTTTCTCCGCTGTTTTCGGTTGAGGATTCCCCATTCATGGTTCCTTTTACTTACCTTCTCATATCTCCATATATGAGATAGGTCTTTTATAGATCCAGGGTATTGACCGACAGCTTCATCACTTATATTTTTCATAAATCAATGGTATTAAATTCACGAAAAATTTACCCCCTATTTTTGGGGCGTCTCAACCTAGTATCAGAGCATTATTCGCTCTGTATTACTGTGATTAGTTGTTATTATTATTAGAACATGATATGCAATTGATGAATCATTGCCATTGTTGTTTGACTATGTATGAATTGACTATGGATTGAATGTGATTGCTATAAGTCCGGCCAAGCTTTCTTCACACTTTTCTCCCTCAATGATGAATTCTTATAATTATATGAATGCATGTGACTCTAAGATATAATGATGTGCTTTTTATAAGCTTTAATGTGGATTGGTTGATAGTGGACTCCATGATGAAGAGCCATAACTTAATTTTATGATGAAGAACTATAGTATGAGACTATAGAGAAGTTTTATGAATGAGTTTATTGATGTTAGTTAAATCTCATGTTATGATTATAGATATTGAGATGGCCCGTCGTCGTCAAGATAACGATGACGCTATAGCTAGAGCTTTGAATCGTTTTGCGGACCTCCTTGAGTCGCAAAACTGTGATAGACAAGAAGCAGAAAGACAACCTGCTCCTGCTGTTCAAGGTACTCAAGGCCTTGACATGTTCTTGAAGTGGAAACCATCTGAGTTTCATGGTGGATTCAGGCCTGAACAAGCCTATATTTGGATCCGAGATGTTGAGAGGATCTTCGATAGTTTTGAATGCAATGAGCTCCAGAAAGTGGAGTATGTTGTTTTTATGCTGAGAGATGAAGTGGAGACTCACCAAGAGTAGAATGATTGCTACTACTATTCCCTTGACTTGGGAAAATTTTAAATATGAGCTCATGAGAAAGTATATGCCCGAAAGCTATAAGAGTAAGAAGGAGCTTGAATTCATGGAACTCAAGCAAGGCACCATGACGGTGGAAGAATATGCTTCTAAATTTGAAGAACTTTGTGAATTCTACCCTCCTTATCAACAAGAGGGAACTGAAGCCTCGAAATGTGTGAAGTTTGAGAATGGTCTACGCCCTGATATTCAAAGGGTCATTTGTCATCAAGAAATCTGAAGCTTCACGGTACTTATGAATAAGTGCCGCATTTATGAAGAACATGCTCCCCCGCATCATTCCAAATTTGAGTTTAAGTTGAAGGGGCAATCTTCCAGTTTCAAGAGGCAAGAAAATTCATAAGGGGACGTTTTTAGAGGGGTACCCATTCTAATGTCGAAGCTAGAGGCGGTGGACATGGTAACATCTTTGGCCGGGGCGATGCAAATGCCAATGGGCCGAGATGCTATAGGTGTTGAGGACCTCATCATATTCGCCAGTGTGAACAACGGGATGACGTGGTATGTTTTAATTGTGACCAAGTAGGACATATTCGCCCCGCATGTCCTTTACTTACAAGGCGGGCTCATATACAAGCTAATGCTCCTAATTGTGCTAATGCACCCGCTCATGTGGACCGTGGAGGCCACGATAGTGGTCGAGGCCGTGGTAATGGAAATAATGGCGGCAGAAATAGTGGCCGAGGTGGCTACAATGGTGGAAGGCATGGCAACGGTCGAGGAAATGGCAATGGTGCTCGTGATGGAAACAGAAATGATGGAAATTTGTAACCAAATACCAGAAGGGTTTCGCCGTGACCGGTGAGGAAGCGGCACAAACAGATAATTTAGTTGAAAGTAAGTGTGAAATACTCGGAAACTCAGTTCATGTCATTTATGATTCGGGTGCAACCCACTCTTTTATATCCGAGGATTGTGTTCGGCGATTGAGATTGCCGGTATGTTTAATGAAAAATGCCTTAGTGGTTACCACCCCAACCGGTACTTGTCTCAGATCGGTTAATCGGTGTAATAACGTCGACATGCTCCTAGAAGGGAGAAGATTTGTTGTGTCTTTCAATTGCTTACCTATGAAGGGATTAGAGATCATACTTGGTATGGATTGGCTCTCCGCCAATAAGGTTTTGGTTGACTGTCAGTAGCGGACCGTTATTTTCCCTTCTTTTGATGTGGGACAATTTGATGTGCAAGGTATAGCTCAACTTTGTATATTATTATCTCTTGCCAATGGGACAAATAGTCTCGATCCCCTTAGCATTCCTGTGGTGTCAGAATTCTTGGATGTGTTTCCTGAGGAGATACCCGGTTTACCACCTCCACAGGAGGTTGAGTTTGCTATCAATCTTGTACCTGGTTCAAAACCGATGTCTATCGCTCCTTATAGGATGTCTCCTATAGAGTTGGCTAAACTTAAGAAGCAAGTTGAGGAGCTGCTTGAGAAGGAGTTTGTTTGACCCAGTGTATCACCCTGGGGGGCTCCTATTTTATTGGTCAAGAAGAAGGATGGAACCATGCGGTTGTGTGTAGACTACCGCCAATTGAACAAGTTGATGATAAAGAATAGGTATCCCTTACCACGTATCGATGATCTGTTGGATCAATTAAGAGGTGCAGTGGTGTTTTTAAAGATTGATTTGCGTTCTGGTTACCATCAAATTCGGGTGAAAACCGAAGA
The DNA here is from genome assembly GCA_037962975.1 of Clitoria ternatea. Taxonomy (NCBI): domain Eukaryota; kingdom Viridiplantae; phylum Streptophyta; class Magnoliopsida; order Fabales; family Fabaceae; genus Clitoria; species Clitoria ternatea. The sequence continues at coordinate 83,289,895 of CM075672.1, forward strand.
CATTCCGAAGACTGCGTTTAGGACGCGATATGGCCATTATGAGTATGTTGTAATGCCATTTGGAGTGACTAATGCTCCAGCGGTGTTCATGAGTTACATGAACCGCATCTTTCATGAATACCTGGATTGTTTCGTTGTGGTATTCATCGATGATATCTTAGTGTATTCCAAGAGCCGTGAGGAACACGAGGAACATTTGAAAGTGGTGTTGAATATTCTTAGAGAGAACCAGTTGTACGCTGTGAACACCTCTTTTGGTCCGACCCAAATACCAAGGATTTGATTAAAAGAGACCAGACATCCGTTGCCCAAATCAGGAATCATTTCCGAGTGATTATTTCCAGGCAGGGGTGACTCCGAGTGAGGAATTCCTGAGTGGGTTTATTTCCGAGCGAGGTGTTTGCTTGATTCTACGAAAAGATGAAGTAAACCTCTCAAACCATAATGCTGCATGATGTTGATAGAGTTTATAAACGTATGATGATGTGATATGATGCATTAGGAAGAGTCAGAATGGAAGAAAATGTATTTCATATGCTGAGTTGAAGGATTTGCATAACTCGCTCAAGTGAGTGGGAATCTCGCTCGAGCAAAATTGTGGTAAATCAGAAATTTGGCATCGGGCCTGTTTTCGCCCGAACGGGTGGTGGTTTTGCCCAAGCGAGATTGATGGAGAATTAGGGGTTAGCCCCTGAATCAATTTTACTCAGGCGGAGGAATGAGCGCTCAAGCGAGAAGGAAGAGTTTTAGATACTGGAAAAATTTCGCTTAAGCAAGACATGTCTCGCCCAAGCGAGATTGGTACCAGATGCATATTCCCTTCCTTCGCTCAAGCATTGCCGAGTGGATTATCTCCGGGTAGGGTGTTTTCGAGTGGAAGATTCCCGAGGGAGGTGCCTCCAAATGAAAAATGGCTGACTTTGAGTGAATATTTCCCGGTTGGAGGTAAATCCGAGTCGAAGATTCCCGATCAAAGCCACTCCAAATGAAAAATGGCTGACTTTCAGTGAACATTTCCCGGTTGGAGGTAAATTCGAGTGGAAGATTCCCGATCAAAGCCACTCCAAATGAAAAATGGCTGACTTTGAGTGAATATTTCCCGGTTGGAGGTAAATCCGAGTGAAAGATTCTCGGTTGCAGCCGCTCTGAATGAAAAAGGGACCGATTTTGAGTAAATACCTCCCAAAGATATACGTCCGAGCAAAGGAAGCCCCTGACTATGAATGAACACTTGTCAGGCAAGGATGTCTCCGAGTGGTGTGTTTCGGAGAAGATGGCATTTTGAGCAAAGAACAGATCTTTCCGAGTGGTGTGTTTCGGAGAAGATGTGTTTTCGTGGAAGGAAAGGTCCGACCGATAATGAGCCTCTTTCGAGCAGAAACTTTCAAAGGTCTATATTTCTGAGCGGGATGTCTCTGAGGAAGGGACTTCCGAGTGGTTTGCTGCCGAGAGATGTATTTCCGAGCGAAGCAAAGCACTGACCTGGAATGAATCTCTTTCGGGCAGACTCACTCAAGTTTCAAATTATCCCCGAGTGGGATATCTCCAAGGAAGGCACTTCCGAATGATTTGCTGCCAAGAGATGTATCTTCGAGCGAAACAAAGCTCTGACCTGGAATGAGTTTCTTTCGCCCAGATTCTCTCAAGTTCCAAATTTCAGAGTGAAAAGCAAATCTGACTTCGGAATGAAATTCATCCGAGTGGATAATTGCCGATTGGAGCTATTCCGGATGGAAAGCGTCTGGCTCCAGATGAATACAACCGAATGGTGAATTCCCGAATGAAGAGTTAATGACTGAAGTACCTCAGAGTGAAGAAATTCTGACTTTGGATGAGTACTTTTTCTAGTTGGAAATTCATCTGAGTGGATAATTGCCGATTGGAGCCATTCTGAATGAAAGGCGTTTGATTCAGATGAATGCATCCGAGTAAAGAATGACCAGTTGAAGCTATGAAAAGTGCCTGACTTCGGATGAATACATCCGAGTGGATGATTGTCGATTGGAGCCATTCTGAATGAAAGGTGTTTGAATGCATCCGAGTGGATAATGCCGATTAAAGCTATTTTGAATGATAAGCGCTTGACTTTGGATGAATACATCCGAGTGGATATTGAATGAATACCTTTTGGGGAAATACGCTCCTAAATTCTAGAATTTCAGTGGTTCAATTCCGAGAGAAGTATTTCCAAACGATGAAAGGCTTTGATTTCATAGGAGTACCTCTCGGACGGAGATAACTTCGAGTAAAGAATTCCCAAGTGAATCAACAAAAAGGGCTGATTCCGAAGGAGCTTTTTCGACAGGAGATATGTTCGGGTGAAGTATTTGAATGAGGCACCTCCGAGTAAGAAAGTGTCGAGTGGGTCACTTTCAAAGGAAGGAAGGCTGACTGAGTCTTTCAAGCAGACACTTCCGGGTAAAACACTTCCGAGTGGAGTAATCCTGGGTGAAAAAGGGATCCGGTGTCACTTGAATGAATTCAAGCCTTCACACCGAGTGTCAGTGGATCGGTCTTTACACTCAGACTTTTCACCTGTTTCGATCGGATCAATTTCCATCGAGGAGGGATGCTGACAGACAGAGATCCGAGCCATAAGAAGAAAATCGGTCCCATGTGGCACCGATCGAGGAGTCTGATTGCCATACTATGACTTGGAATCCCACCACCCAAGTCAATCCATGAATTCTGGAAATGGTAGACAGAGGACGGAAGTGGGAGTAATTAAAAATTCCCCACCAGCCACTGCCCCCCACTACCTGTTAGTGGCTAGGCTGCCTCCACTGTGAGTGGAAGCTTGTGCTGTCCAAGCACTCGGCCACCCCTATAAATACCTCATCTGAAGAGGCACAAGGGGTTGGATTTTTAGTTGGAAAATTTTAGTCATTAAGTCGATCCTCTGCCTACACTCCTCTGTAACTTGATTTGATCTCTACAAAATCTTTTGTCCTTAAAAAGCTTAAAGTTTCCCTGGTGTTCAAGGGCAGAATCTCGTTCTCACCAAGTCCCCACATCGTCCTTTCTTCAAGCCTCACACCGTCCAAGCCTTCACACCAGCGCCACACCGTTTCTGTTCCAGTTCTCACCAAGTCCCCACGTCGTCCCTTCATCAAGCCTCACACTATCCAAGCCTTCACACCAGCGCCACACCATTTCTATTCCAGTTCTCACCAAGTCCCCACGTCGTCCCTTCATCAAGCCTCACACCATCCAAGCCTTCACACCAGCGCGACACCGGTTTTGTTTTAGTCTATACTGGCCTCTACACCAAGCCTTCGTATTCGGTACCCCATAATTCCACTGCTACACCAGCGCCACTCTGGTCTCCTCTATTCAAGTCCACACCGACTCTCAGCACTCTCGCCACACCAGTTCCATTCCATTCCTTATTCTTACTATTCGTTATCCATTTCCCTGTTGAATTTGCTGTTTGTTGATTCTGATTCCCTATTTTAAATTAGTTTTTATTACTAATTTTCTTTTCTTTTATTCAGATTCATAATAAATAATGACAAAAATCGAGTGTTTCACATTTGAACTAGCCTAAAAGAACATCATCAAGAACTACGTAACCCTGATTTCTTGGTAACTCAAGAATACGTAGGAGCAGGACTTTAAATCCTGTCGGGCCCACCTTTCCCATTTTATTCCTATTTTTATTTTCTTTATGTTTCCTTTGTAACTGTCTTTTAATCACTTCCATGAAAATCAATTTAGACGTGACGTCTTGTTGATTTTCCCTTATTTTGGCAGACCATCACCACGATTCATAAGAAACAGGATACTTGAGACGAGATGTCCCGTTTATCCCCTTCCCGTTTCCAACCCCACATCTTGATTAAATTCCATGAAAATCAATTTAGACGAGACGTCTTGTGGATTTTCCCTATTTTTGGTAGATCATCACCACGATTCATAAGGAACAGGATACTTGGGACGAGACATCCCATTTATCCCCTTTCCGTTTCTAATCCTGTATTTTGATCAAAGAATGACTAATTTAGACACGATGTCTTGTTAGCATCCTTCCCTTTTCCTGTTTTATACCAGAGCCGAGGTTAATTTGGACACGACATCCTGTTGACCTACACTCCATGTTTGTTCAGTTTGTTCCTTCCGTTTTTCTTTACACAAAGTACAACAATAAAAGGGGAGAAATGTAACATCTTTTGTGAGGCTATTTATGTTGCACATTTTCAATCTTGGTACTGTTTTTGACAGGCGATGTAAGGTGCTAATACCTTCCCTACTCGTAACCGACTCCCGAACTTGAATCTCATTTTTTAAACCAGTTCTTTACTGAACTTAGTTTTTTCCCAATGTTTTTCCTATGGATAAAAACGTTGGTGGCGACTCCCTATTTTTTGTTTGTTTCATCTCTATCGAGAGGGTCGGCCGTGCCGTCGCGATCTAGGTTGCGACAGATGGCGACTCCACTGGGGATAGTTATGAGAGTCAGGCCAATTTGATTGAAAAATGCATGTTTTCGTATATAGCCTTTGTTCACCTTGATTTCTTCCCTTGTTATTTTTTGTTAATTGTCGTAAATGTATGTTGTTATTTGTTAGCTGTTGTAAATGTTTGTTATTATTTTGAATCGTATCTTGTTATTTGTTCTGTCGTCAATGTCTGCATGTTTGTTGAACCCTAGGGTAGGGGACCATGTTACTTTTCTGTAATCATTGAACCCTAGGGCAGACGACTTTGTATATTTGTTCTGTATTTGTTCTTTGTGCAGAATGGGGTAAGGTAAAAGGTATTGAATGCCCTTCCACACACCACACTCATAATTACTTGCACACACCAATGAGTGGCACCCTATACCCAGGCCCCAAATGAAGCTTAAGATAGGAGGGGTTGGTAACGGAATCGTATGGGATGTACTTCCTATCCGGTGTTCGTGAGAACCTCAACCAGAGTTCGACCTCTCATGATATACGCACCTAGTGGATTCCCCACTGTTTACGTCCCTGTCATGGGTAGGATCTTAGCTCTGGTGATCTTCTAGATGTCTAGTATAAGACACCTAGTGTGGAGAGTCACTTTTAGATAAGCCATAGGGCCTAGAAAAGACTTCCAACAAAACCCGACCTAGGCCACAAAAGGGCAGACTTTACTTTACCTTACGTCATTTTTGCTTTCCCTTTTATCCAAAAAAATAAATTTTCTACCACCCGCAGATTTGCTTAGTTTTTGAAATGATGACTCATTTTGGAACACACAGTATTCTTCGGGTGAATAGATAATCCTCTTTTGGTCATATACCTCTGAGTCCTGAGTCATAGATTTTCCTAATCGTAAAAAAAAATAAAAAAAATAATAATTTTGTTTCAGCTCCAACAGGGGCGTCGATGACGATTAGAAAACTTATGACTATTGCGACTTGGACCCTTGGTAATCGCTGTTTCCCCAAGAAAAATTGCTTTATGTTAAATCAATAGGGAAGTACCGGTTCCAAAACATGACAATAACTAATTTCTCGTCCTCATCCTCATTTTCATGGGAGGCTCTTCAGAACTTAACGAATACCCTTCGAGTATCTATGGAAGTTAACATGGGATTGAACTCAAGAAATGAGGGCTGTAGTTGCCCGAAGAAAATGTTTGAGCTTAAGGCTCCCGCCTCAGAATGAAGGATTTCTTCTGTCTCCATAACTATCCCGTATTAATTTCCATGTTTACCATGCCTAGTACTTTTGAATGATAGGTTCTAAAGAATGGTCAAAGGATGCTCGTCAAGGCCTATGATTGCTTCCCACGACATTCTCCTTCCTTCTGTTTCCACCTGACACTTTTTGTTTTTCTTCAAAGACACCGAAAGACACCCTTACTAGACTTTCAAAGGAGACTCATGGCTGAAAGAGAGCAAAAAATTGAAAACCTCAGGAGTGAAGTTAACCGGCTAAAGGAGCAAGTGGCAGAGATGACCAGACTTTTAGAAAAGAAGATCATAGAGGGAGAACCCTCTGCGGGTGTCAAGAATGACTAACATTTATCAACCACCCCACTCCATCCTCCTGGATTGACAAAAACGCAAATTCCCTCTTCCATGACACCTCCCATTACTATCAATAGGACCGACCCCATCATTGACCCTCAGCCGACCTATGGCATGTCTTATGCACCACAACATGCCTTCATAGGCTCAAACAACAACCTGCCCTATGCAGTACCCTCAGAATACTCTTCCCCGTTCCATAACCAACAAGAGGATCATGATTTACAAACAATGAACCCCCATATTTCACAATCCTCCCAGTCGCCTAGGGCACCTATCACAAGAATGTCTGCATCGGGAAATAAGGGGAAAAGAAAAGGAGATGCTAATTCCACTTCCTATAACCAAAAAAGGGCCCAACCGAGACTAATGACTCATACTTCCTTTCAACCTGCCAATCTCCCTACACCTTACATGGCCGCCACCACCCCTGACCAGGCTTCTAATCTTTTCCTATTCCAGCTCTACTTTCGTCCATATATCCCTCAAACACCTTCCCATTCTCATTTTCCTGCTATTAAACCCTCTCCTCTATAGCCCTACTATCCCCCACTAGGGCAGACTCAGCCACTTAATCCAGACCAAAGCACAATAAAACCCACTGATAGTCGAACACCGGTCTGGTTCGACCCCATTCCCATAACCTACACAGAACTTTTTCCTCACCCTATCCGTAGTTCCCTTGCGGTACCCTGTCCGTTAAAACCGATGGTTCCTCCTTACCCCAAAGGTTATAATCCTAATACCCGATGTGATTACCATGCTGGAGCCCCAGGGCACTCTACTAAAGATTGTTATGCCTTAAAATTCAAAGTGAGGGATCTGATTAAAGCCAAGTGGCTGGATTTCCAGGAAGGGAGTCCCAATATAATCATAAACCCCAGGTCTAATCATGAGAATCCTGGATCAGTATGATAAGGAAAGGCTGGAGGCATGGAGAGGATGAAAGCTTTGTGATTTGCACGCCAAGTGAAGAGGTTCATGACCAAGAGACCAACTAGCTCTTTACGACTTTAAACTTCTGTTTTTTATGACTTTTCAACCCAAACGCTATGCCTAAGGCATTGAGATATTTTATGTAATAAGGGCGAAAGCATATTTTTATCATTTCAGGTTTTTCTCAATGAATGCGTATCAAATTTCAAAATGTTTCCATTTGCTTCCCTTATTTGTTTTAACACTCCCTTTATCCATTGGCTCTCTTTTATTTTCCCTCATTCTCTTTACTGTCATACACTAAAAAAAACATAAAAAAAACAAAAAAAATCCATGCAAAAATGATCCTTCTGAGAATAATGAGATCACAATCCTATTTCATAACTTTGACCGCTTGTTTGATCACACTGACGAAGAGGGTAGCAAAGACAAAAAGTTCCTTGGTCGAATTAACCAGGATGTTCGAATAAGGGGCATCTAGCTTTATCCAGAAGTGTTCAACAAGGTCAGCACATGGAGTGAAGAGGGTCCACGAACAACTGGGAAAATCGATCAAATCGCCTTAGAAGACGTTACAGTGTGATGGTAGCTCAACCTGGTGACGTAAAAGTTTGTGTGGATAGAGATAGTGCCGAACTCCACAATGAATAGTGGCATATGCACCTTTCAAGGAGGTGTTAGTATTGACCAATATGGACGGCAAGGACTTGCTAGGGCCCATAAACGTAGACATGGTCAAGAAATACTCTCCCAAGGACTAAAAAAAAAGAGAAAAAAAGGAAAAAGAAAATAAGGGAGTCAAGGTTTGCGCCCTATGCATATACCAATTGGGGTGAGCTGATTCATAGATCAAACCATCACTGTTCCACATGGGGGCATAAATGTTATCAAGCTAAGAAAGCGACAAAAAAAATGGTATTCCTTTCATACCAGTGTAACCAAGGGAATAGTCTATGCGATACCATTAATATCATAGTTCTTTGCCACATTGGCTAAGGATATGAGTAAAATGACTAGATCATAACGAAGGTACCAATGGGGTCATTCAAAAAAAAGAGAACAAAAAAAAGAACAAAAAACAAAAGAAAAAAGAAAAACAACAAAAAAGGAAGAAAAAAATAAAGAAGAAGAAAACAAGGAAAAAGAGAATGAACAAAAAGATAAAGACTCGGAATGAGCCCCCTCATTGGTGCCAAAAAGGGCTCGCCTCTGTTTCCTTGGATACATGGTGTTGGGGTAAACTTTCCTATTTGAAATAACATCTATTCCCCGCACAAGATGAGACTAAATCAAGAGACATCAAATAAGCTCATTGTCAATCAGCTTAAGCCTTTGTTGTGAAAGACGCAACGTTGAAAAAAAAATGAAAACAAAAAAAAGAAATACGTCACAAGGAGAGAAAAGCTCGCTAGGCTGAAAACCTGGAAGGGCAGCCTAGGCAAAAGTTAGAACGACCTGGTAAGCTGAAAACCTGAATAGGTGGCTCAGGCAATAAATTGGGATCAAGATTTTGGTAGAGTAATTTAAAGATTCTTATGTGAATGGTCTGATTCCAAGTTAGGACATAAGGATCGTAGTCTGAGTACCTTTTCAGAAGCAGAGTCAAATGGTGAATTCAAAGTCGTGATATGGGATCGAGATACACTTTGTTCTCAGAAGTTCACTGGAGGATCTGTAAAATTATTCCTATTCTACTCAATTATTGATATTTCCCGTACGACTCCACTTGCTTCTTTGGTCTCCCTTTTCCCACCCCCGCTCAGCTTGTAAATACAATCTCACCTCTTTTGATATGCATTCGTATTGTGATTTTCCCTGATTTGATAAGACATGTTTTCCCTTAATATATAAAATTGAGAAGGTAATGAAAATTTAAAGTCGTGAGGACAAGATGTTCCTGTTACTTGATCTCGCCTCAAGCAATCATTATGAAGACTGGGTCTGACACATTTCCAAAGCTAAGGTTGCTTCATCTGCTCTGCTTCGGTCATGAGTCACCTCGAATATCTAAGGATTATGTTTTGCAGAAGTCTTTTCAAGTTCCAATTTGTTTTGCACCACTAACCTTTCTTGCAGGATGTCACGACAAGTAGATGTGTCAAGTCTCAACCACCAAAACTGGCACTTTCCAAGGAATATCCATTAGTCTCCAAGACTCACTCTCATCCTCACTCATTGAAGCCGGTTCTCCTCGAGTTTCTTCTTATAACCCACCCAAATCATTGGACAGAACACCTTTCTATGGCTGAACACGACGCCTTTCTAAGTTTCCATTGTGCTTTGAGTTTTACATTAATACCTCATAGTCAGAGCTGGCATCTTCTCAAGGTTTCTATCTCGTTCATGAGGCATATTAGGGGTCACATTTCCAAAAATCAACTTGGTATATTCCAACAGTCTAGTGTCTCCCGTTCCCCGGCAGCGACGTCAAGTACGGGTTAATTTGGACGAAACGTCCTATTAACCCCTAAATCTTTCAAACCTGGGATTTTACCCCCAAGTCTATCATTCCTCTCCCTAACTGGGGCATCAACCCTAATCTTTTCAGTCAAAGGGCAATCCCCCGAAGTCCTCTCGATCTTCCAAACTGGGACATCTCCCCAGATTTCTCTTCCATTCAAGGGGCTGTACCCTGAATTTCCAAGCAACTCAAACTGGGGTATCACCCAGATTTCTTTGTCAACCCAAGGGCAATACCCCTAACTCCTTCAGCCGGATTTCCCAAACTGGGACAGTTCCCCTGGTTCCTTTTCTCTCCCAGTCAAGGGGCAGTACCCTGAATCGCCCAAAACTCTCCTCAGCAGACTCACCATTCATCCCCGAGGGGAATCCCGACTGAGGGTTCCTCCCTAGGAGGACCATAAAATGGACTTAGCTCCCCTAACTGGAGTACTTCCTAATCAGATCTGGGAAAGTTAAGTTATCCTCAGTGGAATCACCTTTCCAACAGAACCACAGTGATCAAAGGCTAGCCACGCCTTCCTTTCCCAATAGGAAAACACTTTCCTCAGTGGAGTTACCCTCATTAAATGTCCCAAACTGGGACACCCCCAGATTTTTCTCCTTCGGCAGACCTGCCATACATTCCCCTATGAACCCTAGTACACTTTTCTCAATCATTACCAGACCAAGCAAACCCATGGCACATTCCCAGTGGACCCCAAATTTCTCTTTCCGATTAAAGGACGGTACCCCAAATCGCCAAGTACTTCCTCCGGTGGAACCATGAAGGTTATCGGACAGATGCTAACCAAATCCTTTCCCCGTAGAATTATACTTCCTAAATAACTCAAATTGGGGTATCTCCCTAGATTTCTTTTGTTCTAGTCAAGGAGCAGTCCCCCCAAGATTCCTTCAAACCATCTCAAACTGGGGCATCTCCCCAGATCTCTTTTGTTCCAGTCAAGGAGCAGTCCCCCCAAGATTCCTTCAAACCACATCAAACTGAGGCATCACCCCAGATCTATTCTCTTTTAGTCAAGGGGCATTTCCCCAAGATTCCTTCAAATCATGTCAAATTGGGGCATCACCCCAGATCTATTCTCTTTCAGTCAATGGGTAGTTCCCCCCAAGATTTCTCCAAATCATGTCAAACTGGGGCATCACCCCAGGTCTATTCTCTCAATCAAGGGGCAGTTCCCCAACAACCTTCAGTCATGTCAAACTGGGGCATCCCCCAGGTTCATTCTCTTTTATTCAAAGGGCAATTCCCCAAGAACCTTCAGTCATGTCAAACCGGGGCATCACCCTGAGCCTTTAGGTCCAGGTTAATCAGGATGTGACGTCTTGTTAATCCTCAGATCTCCTAACCTTTACATTTCCTGTCAACAGTGAGTTAATTCGGATGAGACGTCCTGTTAGCTCCCCCAATCTTTTAGCATTCCTGTCAACAGTGAGTTAATTCGGACGAGACGTCCTGTTAGCTCCCCCAGTCTTTACCTTTCCTGTCAACCGAGGGTCAACCCTAACTTTTACATTTCCTGTCAATAGTGAGTTAATTCGGACGAGACATCCTATTAGCTCCCCCAATCTTTACCTTTCCTATCAACCGAGGGTCAACCCCAAGCTTTACATTTCCTGTCAACCGAGGGTCAACCCCAACCTTTACATTTCCTGTCAATAGTGAGTTAATTTGGACGAGACATCCTATTAGCTCCCTCAATCTTTACATTTCCTGTCAACCGAGGGTCAACCCCAACCTTTACATTTCCTGCCAACCGAGGGTCAACCCCAACCTTTACTTTTCCTGTCAACAGTGAGTTAATTCGGACGAGACGTCCTGTTAGCTCCCCCAATCTTTACATTTCCTGTCAACCGAGGGTCAACCCCAACCTTTACATTTCCTGCCAACCGAGGGTCAACCCCAACCTTTACATTTCTTGTAAACCGAGGGTCAACCCCAACCTTTACATTTCTTGTCAACCGAGGGTCAACCCCAACCTTTACAATTCCTGTCAACAGTGAGTTAATTCAGACGAGACATCCTGTTAGCTCCCCCAATCTTTACCTTTCCTATCAACCGAGGGTCAACCCCAACTTTTACATTTCCTATCAACAGTGAGTTAATTCGGACGAGACGTCCTGTTAGCTCCCCCAATCTTTACCTTTCCTGTCAACCGAGGGTCAACCCCAACCTTTACATTTCCTGTCAACCGAGGGTCAACCCCAGCTTTTACATTTCCTGTCGACAGTGAGTTAATTCGAATGAGACGTCCTGTTAGCTCCCCCAATCTTTTACCATTCCTGTCAACAGTGAGTTAATTCAGACGAGACATCCTGTTAGCTCCCCCAATCTTTACCTTTCCTGTCAACCGAGGGTCAACCCCAACCTTTACATTTCCTGTCAACCGAGGGCCAACCCCAACTTTTACATTTCCTGTCAACAGTGAGTTAATTCAGACGAGACGTCCTGCTAGCTCCCCCAATCTTTACCTTTCCTGTCAACCGAGGGTCAACCCCAACCTTTACATTTCCTGTCAACCGAGGGTCAACCCCAACCTTTACATTTCCCGTCAACCGAGGGTCAACCCAACCTTTACATTTCCAGTCTACCAGGGGTCAACCCCAATTCTTCTCACCTCATGTTAACTGAAAGACAATCTTTCCTGGTCAATCCAGAACTCAAAAAAAAAACAAAAAAAATAAAAATAAAAACAAAAACAAAAACAAAAAAACAAAAACAAAAAAAAAGAGAGAGAGACAGATGTGGAAAATACTCGTCTTTAAAGAGGAAAAGGTCACACCGACTCGTGATTGCCAACACCGTCAGACGCCATAACGATCAAGAGGTCCCACCTGACTCATACATCGGTGTTCATATCTTTACTTCCTTTTCACTTCAAAAACACAGAAAACTTCGTGTTTTTTTTTCTTGTGAAAAAGAAGTAAAGAGGGGCATCTGTGAACACCTCTTTTGGTCTGACCCAAATACCAAGGATTTGAATAAAAGAGACCAGACATCTGTTGCCCAAATCAGGAATCATTTTTGAGTGATTATTTTCGGGCAGGGGTGACTCCGAGTGAGGAATTCCCGAGTGGGTTTATTTCCGAGCGAGGTGTTTGCTTGATTCTACGAAAAGATGAAGTAAACCTCTCAAACCATAATGCTTCATGACGTTGATAGAGTTTATAGATGTATGATGATGTGATATGATGCATTAGGAAGAGTCAGAATGGTAGAAAATGTATTTCATATACTGAGTTGAAGGATTTGCATAACTCGCTCAAGCGAGTGGGAATCTCGCTCGAGCGAAATTGTGGTAAATCAGAAATTTAGCATCTGGCCTGTTTTCGCCCGAGCGGGTGGTGGTTTCGCCCAAGCGAGATTGATGGAGAATCAGGGGTTAGCCCCTGGATCAATTTCACTCAGGAGGAGGAATGAGCGCTCAAGCGAGAAGGAAGAGTTTTAGATACTGGAACAATTTCGCTTAAGCGAGACATGTCTCGCCCGAGCGAGATTGGTACCAGATACATATTCCTTTCCTTCGCTCAAGCGTTGCTGAGTGGATTATCTCCGGGTAGGGTGTTTCCAAGTGGAAGATTCCCGAGGGAGGTGCCTCCAAATGAAAAATGGCTGACTTTGAGTGAATATTTCCTGGTTGGAGGTAAATCCGAGTGGAAGATTCCCGATCAAAGCCACTCCCAATGAAAAATAGCTGACTTTGAGTGAATATTTCCCAGTTGGAGGTAAATCCGAGTGGAAGATTCCCGATCAAAGCGACTCCAAATGAGAAATGGCTGACTTTGAGTGAATATTTCCCGGTTGGAGGTAAATCCGAGTGGAAGACTCTCGGTTGCAGCTGCTCTGAATGAAAAAGGGACCAATTTTGAGTAAATACCTCCCAAAGATATACGTCCGAGCAAAGGAAGCCCCTGACTATGAATGAACACTTGTCAGGCAAGGATGTCTCCAAGTGGTGTGTTTCAGAGAAGATGGCATTTTGAGCAAAGAACATATCTTTCTGAGTGGTGTGTTTCGGAGAAGATATCTTTTCGAGCAAGGAAAGGTCCGACCGGTAATGAGTCTCTTTCGGGCAGAAACTTTCAAAGGTCTATATTTCTGAGCGGGATGCCTCTGAGGAAGACACTTCCGAGTGGTTTGCTGCCGAGAGATGTATTTCCGAGCGAAGCAAAGCACTGACCTGGAATGAATCTCTTTCGGGCAGACTCACTCAAGTTTCAAATTATCCCCGAGTGGGATATCTCCGAGGAGGGCACTTCTGAATGATTTGCTGCCAAGAGATGTATTTTCGAGCGAAATAAAGCTCTGACCTGGAATGAGTTTCTTTCGCCCAGATTCTCTCAAGTTCCAAATTTCAGAGTGAAAAGCAAGTCTGACTTCCGAATGAAATTCATCCGAGTGGATAATTGCCGATTGGAGCCATTCCGAATGGAAAGCGTCTGACTCCAGATGAATACAACCGAATGGTGAATTCCCGAATGAAGGGTTAATGACTGAAGTACCTCCGAGCGAAGAAATTCTGACTTTGGATGAGTACTTTTTCTAGTTGGAAATTCATCCGAGTGGATAATTACCGATTGGAGCCATTCTAAATAAAAGGCGTTTGATTCAGATGAATGCATCCGAGTAAAAAATGACCGATTGAAGCTATGAAAAGTGTCTGACTTCAGATGAATACATCCAAGTGGATGATTGCCGATAGGAGCCATTCTGAATGAAAGGTGTTTGAATGCATCCGAGTGGATAATGCCGATTGAAGCTATTTTGAATGATAAGCGCTTGACTTTGGATGAATACATCCGAGTGGATATTGAATGAATACCTTTTGGGGAAATACGCTCCCAAATTCCAGAATTTCAGTGGTTCAATTCTGAGAGAAGTATTTCCAAACGATGAAAGGCTTTGATTTCATAGGAGTACCTTTCGGACGGAGACAACTTCGAGTTAAGAATTCCCGAGTGAATCAACAAAAAGGGCTGATTCTGAAGGAGCTTTTTCGGCAGGAGATATGTTCGGGTGAAGTATTTGAATGAGGCACCTCCGAGTAAGAAAGTGCCGAGTGGGTCACTTTTAAAGGAAGGAAGGCTGACTGAGTCTTTCAAGTAGACACTTCCGGGCAAACCACTTCCGAGTGGAGTAATCCTGGGCGAAAAAGGGATCCAGTGACACTTGAATGAATTCAAGCCTTCACACCGAGTGTCGGAGGATCGGTCTTTACACTCAGACTTTTCACCTGTTTCGATCGGATCAATTTCCACTGAGAAGGGATGCTGACAGACAGAGATCCGAGCCATAAGAAGAAAACCGGTCCCATATGGCACCGATCGAGGAGTCTGATTGCCATACTATGACTTGGAATCCCACCACCCAAGTCAATCCATGAATTCTGGAAATGGCAGACAGAGGGCGGAAGTGGGAGTAATTAAAAATTCCCCACCAGCCGCTGCCCCCCACTACCTGTTAGTGGCTAGGCTGCCTCCACTGTGAGTGGAAGCTTGTGCTGTCCAAGCACTCGACCACCCCTATAAATACCTCATCTGAAAAGGCACAAGGGGTTGGATTTTTAGTTGGAAAATTTTAGTCATTAAGTCGATCCTCTGCCTACACTCCCCTGTAAATTGCTCCGATCTCCACAAAATCTTTTGTCCTTAAAAAGCTTGAAGTTTCCCCGGTGTTCAAGGGCAGAATCTCGTTCTCACTAAGTCCCCACATCGTCCTTTCTTCAAGCCTCACACCATCCAAGCCTTCACACCAGCGCCACACCGTTTCTGTTCCAGTTCTCACCAAGTCCCCACGTCATCCCTTTATCAAGCCTCACACCGTCCAAGCCTTCACACCAGCGCTACACCGTTTCTACTCCAGTTCTCACCAAGTCCCCACGTCATCCCTTCATCAAGCCTCACACCATCAAAGCCTTCACACCAGCGCCATACCGGTTTTGTTCCAGTCTATACCGGCCTCTACACCAAGCCTTCGTATTTGGTACCCCATAATTCCACTGCTGCACCAGCGCCACTCTGGTCTCCTCTGTTCAAGTCCACACCGACTCTCAGCACTCTCGCCACATGACGTGAATATTTTTACAGTCGTGATTCCATCAAATTAGTACATTAAAATTAATTAATGTAGTACTAGGGTGTCAACCTAGGTCGTTCTCTCAAGGATCAACATAAAAATTTAGGAAAATCAAGTCTTAAACTAATTTTAAGAAACTAAAATCTAACAAACAAAATTTACTCTTACAAACAACAGTTCAACAAACATACAATTGGGGGTTTGTTTGATTGTCACAGAAATTTAATATAGAATACAAGAATATAGAATAAATGCGAAACAAATAACTAACAAGCGATTGATTTTCTTGGAGTATTGTAATTTATTTTATCCTTGGATTTGAAAAGAATTCTATACAGTTTCCTTATTATCGATCTCTTAGTTCAATTTGAATTAATCAACTAAGCGTCTTTTAATTCATAATTCCTTTACTTTCATTCAATTAAAAATGAAGATTTTAATCAAGCATCCTAATTAAGCAAAAGGAGTCAAGATTTTAAATTCTAGGAATTATTGAACATACATAGAACATCGCCTACATACATAATCTAACTTCAACGTTATGGAATTAAGCAAACCATAACTATCAAGATTGATTTTGAAACATTCATTAAGCATGTATATTTCTTAATCTATCTTAATATAATTTTTATTCAATTCTAACTATATAATTAAATTGATTAAGCATACAACTTAATTAAACAATATAGATATTAAATAATTGAGCTAGAATTATGAAGATATTAATAACAAGGAAATGTATTAAAAATCAAAACCTCAAAAATAACATTACATTAACCTCCAAGAAAATCAATCTAAGGGTTTTAGCCCTCCATAACTAAAACAAACTAAAAACAAGAAAGATCAAACCCGGAATAGAAGAGTAGAATTTCCTCCTAGAGGCTTTGTACCTCTGTTACTCCGAATGAATATGCTGGACGAATGGTGTGTTTGAAGCCTTTGGCATTGGTCCTATTTATAGTGAAAGCAAAGGTAAAGGTCTCCTGCTGATTTGCTTCCACGCTAAGCGTAGTTGTGAGGCTACGCGTGAGGTTTTCTGACTCAGAATACATTATTTTCTCCAATAAT
Source organism: Clitoria ternatea (assembly GCA_037962975.1). Lineage (NCBI taxonomy): Eukaryota > Viridiplantae > Streptophyta > Magnoliopsida > Fabales > Fabaceae > Clitoria > Clitoria ternatea. Next base: position 83,306,432 of record CM075672.1, read on the forward strand.
TCTTCAATAATGCTTAGACACTTGTGCTGCATGTTCCCCACTGAGATTGTGCCGTATGTCTGTAATGGATTGGCCAATATGTGTTTAATATAAATAAATCCCCCACTTCTGAAGTTGCATACAGCCTGTTAATGGGATCCTCGTCACTGTTGATGCTACGCGTAGGCTTGACGCTACGCGTCAGCTCTTGAGGTCTTATTCCACGCGTGGTACTGGCGCTACGCGTCAGTCCTGATGCTCAATTTCATAATTTCCCAATTGCAACCTCAATTATTCACTACAATATAAGGGAAATCAAGTAAGATTTATTATTTCCATTTAAAGATTATCGCCTAATTCATTTAATATTAAATAAAGCTTGAATTATGAAAATGTGTTAAAATGCATAATATTACACAATTAGCAATGGCAAATTATACACATTTAAACCAAGGAATTAAGGATAAATCATGCATCATCAAATACTACCACACTTATTCTTTTACACTCCCGGGCAAAATCAAAATAAAAACAAGTATCACAATTTATTGAAAACATTAAGTTGAAAATTACAATACACAGAATTGGCATGAAATCCTAGGAATATACAGAGAAACAAGAGTTATTCAACATGCAAGATACAGAGCATCAAGATATATATAAAAATCATTCAAACACTTAGGCATGTGAAAATTAAATCAAACTGAAAGGAAAATCATAAGTGACATAACCTCACAAGACATACTCTCAACTCTCAAGTGTTTTGGGTTTGTGTATACTCTCAAAACATTTCCTGAAAAACAGACAGTCCAAAAATTTGGCAAGTTTCTCAATTCCACAATCAACACAAATGCATGTATAGATCAACAGGACTTTCCAAGGTTGTAATTTGGCCAAGGTTAAAATGGATGATAAAATTTTTAGTATTATGGCAAGTACCAAAAAGAATAAGGAGCAAATAATTTTACAGGTAAGCATGAGGATATAGCACTTTGTGTTCCAATTTCTTTTGGTCGCAATCATCAAAATATTTCTTTTTATTTATTCATCATTTTTTTATCTTTTCTTATGTGATTGCATAACACTCGAAAGAAGAGTTGCGACTCCTTTTTGCACACCCCTAGACTTATTTGAATGCCTGTTTTTGACTTGATTCCAAAGCTCCAATATATTCCTTAAGGTAGGTATATTTTTGGTTTTTCATCCATGGCTTATTTGAGCTGCAATCAAGGAAACAGTTAAATAGGCTCAAAATGGCTAGCAAGAGATAATTTATTCATGGTAGGTTTATCTGGCTTAGTGGCTCAATTGAACAAAATGCCTGTATCATTTCAAATACATTCATATGAGTTTCAAGTATCATCAAGAAACAAGACAAAAATTAGGATGTAAGCTTTCAGGAATTAATCACTCATGAAAGAATTCAGATGGCGTAAAGTGATCCATCAAATTTTAAGGCTCAAAAATCTCACAAGGTATAATTCTATCATATATGATCATCTATCAATTATCATGTCATTCTCATCATACCAAAATTGCTTGAGTTCAATTTATAACATATCATTAAGCTTATATCAGACATGAAAGAATTTACCTGTTATTCATGCATATCTTAAAATTCCAATAAAACATGCCTTTTTTAAAACAAAAACACATATAAAATCTTTTATTTTTAATTCTTTTTTTTTTAACAAAGTCACACAAAATATTAATCACACAATAAAATTAACAACATATGAATGATCCCACCCCCACACTTAAATCATACATTGTCCTCAATGTAAGACAAAGCATACAGAATAGACAATATAATGAAAAAGTAAAGAGATGGGTAAGAAAAACTCCCTCAAGGTGGATCAAACTCAAATACCACATCCTTTTGAAGCAGATTGGATAGTGGTCTAGCCTTCTTGTGCCTTCCCAAATCTTGTAGAGATTTTTCTTCTTGATTTTCATCAAGAGAAGTAAAGATTATCACTGGAAGCTCCTCATCATTTCCCAAGTATGAATACTTGAGGTTTTCAAGTAAGAAATTTAGCTCCAGATTAGGTGCCTGCAAAGTAAATGGAACTAACAAAGCAGATTTGGATTCTTGCACCTTAAAAATTTTGTTAGAGTCTTCTTGAAAATCTGCATTTAGAACAGGTATTTCTATAGACTCTAAATCAGCAGTTATGTATTTGTCAATTTCAGCACAAATATCACAATTCTTAGAATTATTGCATGCAAAACAACTGTATGAATCATCTATGCATTCCAAATCAACATTAGAAAAATGTTCAAAAACTAGTTCATCAATAATGTCAATTTGGAAAACAGAATGATTTTCAGAAGGGTGTTTCATGGCATCTAGAATGTTAAATCTTACCTTAGTGTCACCAAATTCCATAGAAAGGGTTCCAGCATGGACATCAATTATAGTTCTGGCTGTTTTCAAAAATGGTCTTCCCAAAATGATAGGAACAGGAATTTGAGGCATACCTTCTTCCATATCAAGTACAAAAAAGTCAGCAGGGAAAACAAGTTGTTCTACCTGAACCAAAACATCCTCTATAACTCCAGCAGGGTAAGCAGTGCTCCTATTGGCTAGTTGAATTACTACACCAGTAGGTTGTAAATTTCCAAGAGATAATGATTTGAAAACAGACATAGGCATAACATTTATTGAAGCTCCTAAATCTAACATACAATTTTCAAATTTGTTATTGCCTATGATACAAGGTATAGTGAACGTACCTGGATCCTTGCATTTCTCAGGAATATTTGAAACTTCTTTACTGAGAAGTGCAGATACATTTCTTCCCATACTGATCCTTTCATTACCTTTGAGTCTCCTCTTGTGAGTACACAGTTCCTTCAGAAACTTGGCATACTTGGGGACTTGTTTGATTGCATCAAGAAGAGGTATATTTACTTCCACTTTCCTGAAAGTATCCAAAATTTCTTTGTCCACTTCTTCCATCTTCTTGCTTGGAATTACTTTAGGTAGGAATGGAAGAGGGATATGAGATGGAACTTGGGGTGGTTGTATCTCAGACTTTCTTGAGCTTGAAGAGGGTACATCATTCTCAATTGTTATGGGCACATCTTTTTGTTTCTCAGGTTCCTTGGGTATGGGTACTTCAAGGTTTTTACCTGATCTTAACTGAATTGCGCTCACGTTTCTTGGATTTGCAGCTGGTTGAGAGGGTAACTTGTCAGAGTTCTGAGATTGTAATTGGTTCAATGATGAAGCCAATTACCCAATTTGGTTACTTAAACTCTGGATGGTAGCATCATTCCTCTGTTGATACTCTAAGTTTTGTACAGCCATTTGTCTTACCAGTTCTTCCAAAGAAGGGCCACTTGTGGATGGTTGAGGTGTATGTGTTTGGAAGGTTGGTACATTGCTTTGAAATGGGGGTTGGGGATGGGGATTTTGTTGTTGGTTACCCCATCTCAAATTTGGATGGTTTCTCCAACCTGGATTGTATCTATTGGTGGAAAGGTCATGGTTTTGTTGTTGTTGCTGTGGTGGAGGTCTATCATGGTAAATGTTAGCTGCATAGGCTTGGGGACTATTATTATCCTTTTCTTGTAGAGAAGGACAACAATTAGTGGGGTGCTCTTGTGAAGAGCAGATGCCACATACTTTAGCAGTTATGGATTTTTGATTTACTGCCAATTGTGTGACCAGAGTGGTGAGAGCATCAAGTTTGCTCTCCAATTTAATTCCAGATGAACTAGAATTGGAATCAAACATGGGTTTGAAAGAATCATTTCTCATACCAAATTGTTGAGAGTTAGATGCCATCTTCTCAATCAGATTTCTTGTTTCAGCAGCAGTCATATCTCCTAAAGCTCCTCCACTTGCCGCATCAATCATGTTGCGATCAACGTGGTGTAGACCTTCATAGAAGTACTGAAGAAGAAGTTGTTCAGAAATTTGGTGGTGAGGGCAACTTGCACAGAGTTTCTTGAATCTTTCCCAATACTCATAAAGACTTTCTCCAGAGAGTTGCCTAATGCCAGATATGTCTTTACGGATTGCAGTTGTTCTAGAGGCAGGAAAGAATTTTTCCAAGAACATTTTCTTTAAGTCATTCCAACTTGTGATTGATCTTGGAGCAAGGTAGTACAACCAATCCTTAGCAACACCCTCTAAAGAATGGGGAAACGCTTTAAGATAGACATGGTCTTCTTGAACGTTTTGGGGTTTCATTGTGGAGCACACAATGTGGAATTCTTTGAGGTGTTTGTGCGGATCTTCACCCGCAAGACCATGAAACTTAGGCAACAAGTGTATAAGTCTGGTCTTAAGAATAAAAGGGACATCCTCATCAGGATATTGAATACACAAACTTTCGTATGTGAATTCAGGTGCAGCTAGTTCTCTAAGAGTTCTTTCACGAGGTTCAGCCATATCAGAAAAACTAGCAGTAGTACTTTCAGCAGATTCAGAAAAAATACTATCACTATCAATGTCAACAAAGTTATTATTAAATCTAGCTTCTCTAATTAACCTATGAAAAGTTCTTTCAATTTCAGGATCAAATGAATATAAATGCTCAAAAGTTCTTCTAGTCATACATAGCATACAACAAGATATTTGATCATCATGAGCAATAAATCATCAGAATCCTAAATCATGCAAAAGAAATAAAATAAAACAAACAAACTATTTTTTTTTCAATTTATACAAAAAAAAATTAATCTAAAACAAGAATTTTTCCTAAAGATCGTTGATCCCCGGCTGCGGCGCCAAAATTTGACGTGAATATTTTTACAGTCGTGATTCCGTCAAATTAGTATATTAAAATTAATTAATGTAGTACTAGGGTGTCAACCTAGGTCGTTCTCTCAAGGATCAACACAAAAATTTAGGAAAATCAAGTCTTAAACTAATTTTAAGAAACTAAAATCTAACAAACAAAATTTACTCTTACAAACAACAGTTCAACAAACATACAATGGGGGGGTTTGTTTGATTGTCACAGAAATTTAATATAGAATACAAGAATATAGAATAAATGTGAAACAAATAACTAACAAGCGATTGATTTTCTTGGAGTATTGCAATTTATTTTATCCTTGGATTTGAAAAGAATTCTATACACTTTCCTTATTATCGATCTCTTAGTTCAATTTGAATTAATCAACTAAGTGTCTTTTAATTCATAATTCCTTTACTTTCATTCAATTAAAAATGAAGATTTTAATCAAGCATCCTAATTAAGCAAAAGGAGTCAAGATTTTAAATTCTAGGAATTATTGAACATACATAGAACATCGCCTACATACATAATCTAACTTCAACTTTATGGAATTAAGCAAACCACAACTATCAAGATTGATTTTGAAACATTCATTAAGCATGTATATTTCTTAATCTATCTTAATATAATTTTTATTCAATTCTAACTGTATAATTAAATTGATTAAGCATACAACTTAATTAAACAATATAGATATTAAATAATTGAGCTAGAATTATGAAGATATTAATAACAAGGAAATGTATTGAAAATCAAAACCTCAAAAGTAACATTACATTAACCTCCAAGAAAATCAATCTAAGGGTTTTAGCCCTCCATAACTAAAACAAACTAAAAACAAGAAAGATCAAACCCGGAATAGGAGAGAAGAATTTCCTCCTAGAGGCTTTGTACCTCTGTTACTCCGAATGAATATGCTGGAGGAATGGTGTGTTTGAAGCCTTTGGCATTGGTCCTATTTATAGTGAAAGCAAAGGTAAAGGTCTCCTGCTGACGCACAGCGCCAGCAGGACGCTACGCGTTAGGGTTGCGAATTTGCTTCCACGCTACGCGTAGTTATGAGGCTACACGTGAGGTTTTCTGACTCAGAATATATTATTTTCTCCAATAATTCTTCAATAATGCTTAGACACTTGTGCTGCAAGTTCCCCACTGAGATAGTGCCGTATGTCTGTAATGGATTGGCCAATATGTGTTTAATATAAATAAATCCCCCACTTCTGAAGTTGCATACAGCCTGTTAATGGGATCCTCGTCACTGTTGACGCTACGCGTAGGCTTGACGCTACGCGTCAGCTCTTGAGGTCTTATTCCACGCGTGGTACTGGCGCTACGCGTCAGTCCTGATGCTCAATTTCATAATTTCCCAATTGCAACCTCAATTATTCACTACAATATAAGGGAAATCAAGTAAGATTATCGCCTAATTCATTTAATATTAAATAAAGCTTGAATTATGAAAATGTGTTAAAATGCATAATATTACACAATTAGCAATGGCAAATTATACACATTTAAACCAAGGAATTAAGGATAAATCATGCATCATCACCACACCGGTTCCATTCCATTCCTTATTCTTATTATTCGTTATCTATTTCCCTGTTGAATTTGCTGTTTGTTGATTCTGATTCCCCATTTTAAATTAGTTTTTGCTGCTGATTTTCTTTTCTTTTATTCAGATTCATAATAAATAATAACAAAAAATGAGTGTTTCATATTTGAACTAGCCTAAAAAAAACATCATCAAGAACTACGTAACCCTGATTTCTTGGTAACTCAAGAATACGTAAGAGCAGGACTTTAAATCCTGTTGGGCCTACCTTTCCCATTTTATTCCTATTTTTATTTTCTTTATGTTTCCTTTGTAACTGCCTTTTTTATCATTTCCATGAAAATCAATTTAGACGTGACGTCTTGTTGATTTTCCCCTATTTTGGCAGACCATCACCACGATTCATAAGGAACGGGATACTTGAGGCGAGACCTCCCGTTTATCCCCTTCCCGTTTCCAACCCCACATCTTGATTAAATTCCATGAAAATCAATTTAGACGAGACGTCTTGTTGATTTTCCCCTATTTTTGGTAGATCATCACCATGATTCATAAGGAACGGGATACTTCGGACGAGACGTCCCGTTTATCCCCTTCCCGTTTCTAATCCTGTATTTTGATCAAAGAATGACTAATTTAGACGCGATGTCTTGTTAGCATCCTTCCCTTTTTCCTGTTTTATACCAGAGCCGAGGTTAATTTGGACGTGACGTCCTGTTGACCTACACTCCATGTTTGTTCAGTTTGTTCCTTCTGTTTTTCTTTACACAAAGTACAACAATAAAAGGGGAGAAATGTAACATCTTTTGTGAGGCTATTTATGTTGTGCATTTTCAATCTTGGTACTGTTTTTGACAGGCGATGTAGGGTGCTAATACCTTCCCTACTCGTAACCGACTCCCGAACTTGAATCTCATTTTTTAAACCAGTGCTTTACTGAACTTAGTTTTTTCCCAATGTTTTTCCTATGGATAAAAACATTGGTGGCGACTCCCTGTTTTTTATTTGTTTCATCTCTTTCGAGAGGGTCGGCCACGCCGTCGCGATCCAGGTTGCGACATACGCTAAGCTCTCTAAATGTAAATTCTGGTTGATAAGCGTCCAGTTTCTTGGACATATGATATCCGAAGATGGTGTTTCAGTGGATCCTTCTAAGGTTGAAGCCGTTATGGCATGGCCTAGACCTTCGTCGGTTACGGAAATCAGGAGTTTCCTTGGACTTGCCGGTTATTATCGGAGGTTCATCGAAGGTTTTTCCCGTCTTGCTAAACCTTTGACGAACTTGACAAGGAAGAACCAACCTTTTGTATGGACGGTTGAATATGAGAGATGCTTCGAAGAGTTAAAGATGAGGCTGACTTCTACGCCTATCTTGGCATTGCCTGATTTACAAGAAGACTTTGTGGTGTATTGCGATGCTTCTAAGCATGGACTTGGATGTGTTTTGATGCAGAGGGAACGTGTTATAGCTTATGCTTCATGCCAGTTGAGACCCCATGAAGTTAACTACCCGACTCACAATTTGGAGTTGGCGGCAGTTGTGTTCGCCTTGAAGATTTGGCGCCACTATCTCTATGGTTCAAAGTTCGTGGTCTTTAGCGACCACAAAAGCTTGAAATAACTCTTTGATCAAAAAGAATTAAATATTCGTCAGAGGAGATGGATGGAATTCCTAAAGGACTATGAATTTGAACTAAGGTATCATCCGGGAAAAGCCAATGTTGTTGCCGATGCTCTTAGTCGGAAGTCCTTGCATGTGTCAGCTACGATGGTCAAAGAATTTAAATTGATTGAGGAATTTCAGAATTTGAATGTTGGAACCAAAGTACAATCTCCCAAGAAACTATGTTTTGCTACCTTGAAGATATGCAATGATTTTTTAGAGCTTGTAATGGAGAAACAAGGGGATGATGATTATTTACAAGAGATGAAGAGATCTCGAGAGGAGGGGAAAAATCTATTCCTTGTGGAAGGTGTTGATGGTTTATGGCGAGTAAAAGGTCGTGTGTATGTGCCTACATTTGGAGATTTGAGACACACGGTGCTTGAGGAAGCACATAAAAGCATTTTTAGCATTCACCCTGGTAAAACCAAGATGTACCAATATGTAAAGAAGAATTTTTGGTGGCTCGGAATGAAGCGTGATATTGCCAATTTTGTAGCTTTGTGTTTTACTTGTCAGAAGGTGAAGGTAGAGCATCAGAGACCTTTAGGTACTTTGAGACCACTTGATATCCACGTTTGGAAGTGGGATGCAATTGCCATGGACTTTGTATCCAGATTGCCAAGGACAAGGTCCAGATGTGATGGAATCTGGGTGATTGTAGATGGTTTGACAAAGAGTGCATATTTTCTGCCAATCAGTATGAAGAGTTCCTTGCAGGATTTGACACAGCTATACATTCAGGAGATTGTGAGGTTACATGGTGTGCCATCAAGTATTGTGTCTAATCGTGACCCCCGATTCACTTCCCGATTTTGGGGAAGCTTACATGAGGCAATGGGTTCAAAATTGAAGCTAAGTTCGGTGTACCATCCTCAGACTGATGGACAGTCTGAGAGGACTATTCAGAGTCTTGAGGACTTGTTGCGTGCTTGCGTTTTGGAGCACGGCGGTTCGTGGGAGAAATATTTGCCTCTGATCGAATTCACCTACAATAACAGTTTTCATTCTAGTATCGGCATGGCACCATACGAGGTGTTATATGGAAGGAGGTGTCGAACCCCTTTATGTTGGCTTGAAATTGGTGAGAACTTGGCCTTAGGGCCTAAGATTGTTGAGGAAACTACTGAATAGATTAAGATGATCTGAGAGAGAATAAAAATCGCTCAAGACCGGCAGAAGAGCTATTATGACAAGAGAAGGAAGCCACTTGAATTTCAAGTTGGCGATTGTAACACCCTGAATTTTTAAAATAGGAAGATAAATTAGGAAAATAAATGTTGGATAATTAAGTATGGGCTAATAAATATCCCAAAATTCTTGAAACGATCAAAATAAGACTTTTCGAAACTGTTGGTGAATTTTAGTGGTCGGATGAGTTGAAAATTTACCCGGATAAAATATAGGTGTCGGACCAAGTATCTCCGATTGAGATGCCGTTGGTCAGGGCCGTAGATAATGTTATTGGGATTCCGAATTTATATTCGGAATAATTTTTAGAATATGTTTTGAGCCCGAACGGGGAACCTGTTTGTTAAAAAAAAACGAAAGAGTTTAATGAAGCTTAACAACTTTAAAGCCAAACTCATATTTTTCACTCTCACTTCCGTAGCACTCTCTTCTTTCCCACGCCAACACACTTCTTCACTCCTTCTTTCTCCTTCTTCTTCATTATTTCCTCTTCACCTTCCCCCTTGAACCCTAAGTTAAAAAGTGAAATACATCTCTTTCCTCCTTTGTTATTTTCAAGAAGCTTAAGGAGAACTTGGAGCTTAGAGTATCCTCTCCTTTCCTTCTCCTTAAATTCGTGTGGATTTTCTCCTCTTTTGCAAACTCACTCTTTACTCCTCTTGAGGTAAAATTATTACCATTTTTCCATGTATATAAGCATATAGTTGAAGTTTAATGGTAGTTTTAAGGTTAGGGCACAACAAATGTATGAGAATTGTTGAGGAGGGTTCCAAAATGAGAACTCTAAGAAGGATTGACATAAATACAAGTTTTTGAGTGATAAGTGAGGTAGTTGTAATTATAGTGGGAAAAGAAGGAGGTATATGAGCATTTATGAAGGTTGGTGGGTTGGTGAAAACCTAAAACCTGAATTTTTGGAGAAAGAGTAAAATATTGAAGATAATAACATTTATTGAAGAAGTTGGCAATTGTTGATAGGAAGAGTAATATAAATGATGTGGTGGACACATTAAATAAGGATAAAGTTGATTTGAAGTCATTATGGGTAGGAAACTCACCAAGGTGTTGGTGGGGACTTAATAGATGGAATAACTTATCCATTAGGTTGTAACTTTTAATACTAATGGATTGTAATTTAAGGGAAGGAATTCCCGAAGCCTAAGTAAACAAATGAATGAAATTGATAAATAATTTCCACATGATAAGAATCATGTGTACACCTATGTATATGTATATTAAATTGGTATTTGAATGAAAAATTGATGTGGCCCTATAATTGATTGGTGTAGGGCTTGGCAATACTGGTGAAGCGGGAACATCAACCCCAGAGGTCTACTTCTCCTGAGGTAGGTGAGGGGTGTATTTTCTAAATGCATGAGAATTATGATGATAATATATGTATTAATGTAGTATGACATGTTTGCTTAGATAAAGGTGATATTATATGTATGTGAAGTGAATTGTGTATGATTTGGTGGGAAATTGTGTGGTTGAGAATGAATGTACCCTAGATGAGAGGGTAAGATAAGTTAATGAGCTTGAGGCATATATGAGCATTGTTGTATACATGGCATAACATGCATATCATGATGATGTTGATAAGTGGTTGCGATCTCTTGATGATGGAAATGAAAAAGGGCTTGCGAGTTCCTATGATTGTTAGACCGGTGGTTGCGATCACCTGGAATTGAAATGAAAGGCCCTGCGGGACCAATGAGATGAAATGCCCATGGTTGCGATCATGAGGCGGGAGTACTCCTTGCGAGGCGGGAAACCTATGTGAATTGTTGAATGTGGTTGCGATCACGAGAAAATCTATTGATATGATGAAAGGGCTTGCGAGCACCTATAATGCCCATGGTTGCGATCATGAGGCGGGAGTACCCCTTGCGAGGCGGGAAACCATTGAGAATGATTATATGATATGGTGGTTGCGATCACCCGAGGAAATGAAATCGGATCCGTGCATATGCATTCCATGACATTAGCATGAGCATTAATTTGAAAGCATGGTATAGTATGATACTTTGCTGTTGAGATATGAATGGAAATTCTCTTTCACTTACTAAATTGTAATGGTGAAATTGATAGACGTGATTCTAAGAGAATTAAGGGATAAGTGTGTTAGAATAAGATTTATTGATTGTATGTTTGATATTAAATGAACTCTTCTTGAGAAGGAGATAGTTGTATTGCATTCATGCATATATTATTATATTTGTTGGATTTTCGTCATTGAGAAAGTATACTCACTCTCCCTGTGGTATATTTTTTTTAGCTCCTGTGTTGTAGGTATGGCTTTGGAGCTATTGGAGGAGGAGAAGTGTGAAGAAAGTTCCATTTTGGTAAAAGAATGCCTTGGCCGGCAATGTTTTGATATGGTGATTATGTAGAATGGATGTAAGGTGTATAACACCATCTATGTTTTGCATAATTTGGATTAGAATAAATAATGGTATGATTGACGAATATGTATGTGTATAAACGATAGTGATTTTGGGAGGTCATGGGGGAAAATGAGATCATATGTTTATGACCCATTTTTAATTATGACCCTATGAATGAATGGATGAAGTTGATATTTGAAATATTAGTTTTGAGAAGTATAATGATGATTGGGTTGATCTTTGTAACTTAAATTAGTTGTAATGGAAATTTACAGATATGATTGATTCGAACAAGTTTTAAATATGTAGTAGGATATGTACCAAGTATTAAATTTGAATAGAATTGATTAGAATGAGTTTTGGTATAGTAAGTTGTGTGATTTCTGCATTTCCCCTGTTTTTCTGTTAAACTCGCTCAAGCGATAGGTCTTTTCGCTCAAGCGAAAATGCCCTGTGTCGAATTTTCGGTCTCTGGATGATTCTCGCTTAGGCGAGAGAGGGACTCGCTCAAGCGAGATTGTCCCAGTATCAAAGTTAGGCCATTATTCCATTTTCGCTCGAGCGGGTGTGTAATTCGCCCAAGCGAAATCGCATTAGAATCAGAGTTTGGACCTTGGTTGGTGTTCGCTCAGGCGACCTGAGGATTCGCCTAAGCGAGGGGGGTCTTGGTCTCAGGTTTGCTCTCGGGTTTATCAGGAAATTGCTCTCGGGAGTAATTTCGCTCAGGCGAAATTGGTTCCGCTCAAGCGAGTGAGCGTGGGTAGAATTCTGGTCGTTTTTCGCCTTACGCTCGCTGGCTCCGCCCAAGCAAGGATTTCAATACTCGCTCAAGCGAGTTGGGGTTCGCTTGAGCGAAGTGACCCCTGAATCTTTATTTTCTTCTTTCGCTCAGCATTTTATGTTTCGCCTAAGCGTGCTATGCTAAGCTCGCTCAAGCGAATTGGGATGTCGCTTGAGCGAGGAGGACCTGATTCTCCCAAAATGCTTAAAACATGTTAATTTCCTTTTTCTTATTAATAATCCATGATCCTATCCTACTATATGAACGCTTTGGAATAACCTTGGTTTATTAATTTCAAAATAAATGATCTCTTAAAAATTTAATTCCATAATACTATTCTACTAATTATACTTTCGCTATTATTAAATATGGAATTCTTAAAAGTTAATCCTTTAGTTTACCTTCTCATATCTTCATATATGAGATAGGTCTCTGATAGATCCAGGGTAATTGATAAATGGTTTCACCACTCATAAGTTTTATAGATTAATAAATATAAAATCGTGAAAAATTTACCCCTATTTTTGGGGTGTCACAACTTGGTATCAGAGCATTATTTGCTCTGTATTATTGTGTTTAGCTACTATTATTAGTGGAAAATGATATGTGATTGAGGAATCATGGTTATTGTGGATTGATTTATGTATGAATTATTGATGGATTGAATGTGATTGTTATAAGTCCGGCCAAGCTTCTTCACACTATCCTCCCTCAACGATGATTTTTATGTATTAGAAATGCATACTATGTTACGATATGATGATGCTGCCATATGGGCTTTAATATGGATTGATTGATATTGGACTCCATGGGGGAGGGCCATAATTTAATTTTTATGATGAAGTACTATAGTGTGAGATCATAGAGAAATTTTATGAATGAGTTTACTGATATTGGTTAAATTTTATGTTGTGGTTTTAGACATTATGATGGCCCGTCGTCGTCAAGATAATGATGACGCTATAGCTAGAGCCTTGAATCGTTTTGCGGATCTTCTTAAAACGCAAAACCGTGAAAGACAAGAGGCAGAAAGACCACCTGCTCCTATAGTGGTTCAAGGTACTCAGGGCCTTGACATGTTCCTAAAGCGAAAACCTACTGAATTTCATGGTGGATTCAGGCCTGAGCAAGCCTATGGCTGGATCCGAAATGTTGAGCGGATCTTTGACAGCTTTGAATGTAATGAGCTCCAGAAAGTGGATTATGCTGTTTTTATGCTGAGGGATGAAGCAGAGACTTGGTGGAGACTCGCCAAGAATAGAATAAATGCTGCTGCGATTCCCTTAACTTGGGAGAACTTTAAGCGAGAACTTATGAGGAAATATGTGCCCGAAAGTTATAAGAGCAAGAAAGAACTCGAGTTCATGGAACTCAAGCAAGGCACGATGACGGTGGAAGAATATGCTTCCAAGTTCGAGGAACTTTGTGAATTCTACCCTCCTTTTCAACAAGAGGGAACTGAAATATCTAAATGTGTGAAGTTTGAAAATGGATTACGCCCCGATATCCAGAGGGCTATATGTCACCAAGAGATTCGAAGTTTCACGGTGCTTGTGAATAAGTGCCGCATTTATGAAGAACATGCTTCCTTCCAACACTCTAAATTTGACTCTAAGCTGAAGGGTCAAGCTTCTAGTTTCAAAAGACAAGGGGGTTTTAGAAGAGGACGCTTTTTGAGAGGTGCTCCTTCTAATGTCCAAGCCAGAGGCGGTGGACGTGGTAATGTTTTTGGCCGGGGAAATGTAAATGTAAATGGGTTGAAATGCTATAGATGTGGAGGACCTCATTATGTATGAGAATGTGTGCATCGTGAAGATGTTGTATGCTTTAATTGTGATCAGGTGGGACATATCCGTCCTGCATGTCCCATGCTTGTAAGACCGGCTTCGGTACCAGCTAATGTTACTAATCGTGCTAATGCGCCTATTCATGCAACCCACGGAGGTTATAATGGTGGTCGAGGCCATGGTAATGGAAATAACGGTGGTCGACGTGGTGGCCGAGGTGGCTATAATGGTGGAAGACGTGGCAACGGTCGAGGAAACGGTAATGATATTAATTATGGAAATAGGGATGGAGGAAATCGTCAACCTAATGCCGGGAGAGTATTTGCTGTAACCGGTGAGGAAGCAGCACAAGTAGAAAAGCTGATTGAAAGTAAGTGTGAAATCCTTGGACATTCAGTTCATGTCATTTATGATTCTGGTGCGACCCACTCTTTTATATCTGAGGATTGTGTTCGGCGATTGAGATTGCCGGTGTGTTTAATGAAAAATGCTCTTGTGGTTACCACTCCAACCGGTACTTGTCTTAAATCGGTTAACCGGTGCGATAATGTTGATATGCTTCTAGATGGGAGAAAATTTGTTGCATCTTTTATTTGCTTGCCTATGAAGGGATTGGAGATTATACTTGGTATGGATTGGCTTTCTACCAATAAAGTTATAGTTGATTGTCAGCAACGGACTGTTATTTTCCCTTCTTTTGATAGGGGACAGTTTGATGTACAAGGTATAATTCAACTTTGTGTGTTGCTATCTCTTACTGATGGGACAAGTAATCCCAGTTCCACTAATATCCCCGTGGTGTCTGAATTTTTGGACGTGTTTCCTGATGAGATACCTGGTTTACCACCTCCACGGGAGGTTGAGTTTGCTATTGACCTTGTACCTGGTGCCGAACCAGTGTCTATTGCTCCTTATAGGATGTCTCCTATGGAGTTAATTGAACTAAAGAAGCAAGTTGAGGAGCTGCTTGAGAGGAAATTTGTTCGACCCAGTGTGTCACCCTGGGGAGCTCCTGTTCTGTTAGTTAAGAAAAAGGATGGGACCATGCGATTGTGTGTAGACTACCGCCAATTGAATAAGTTAACGATAAAGAATAGATATCCTTTACCTCGCATTGATGATCTGTTGGATCAATTGAGAGGTGCAGTGGTATTTTCAAAGATCGATTTGCGTTCCGGTTATCATCAAATTCGGGTGAGAGCCGAAGATATTCCTAAGACTGCATTTAGGACGCGATATGGCCACTATGAGTATGTCGTGATGCCCTTTGGAGTTACTAATGCTCCAGCAGTATTCATGAGTTATATGAATCATATCTTTCACGAATACTTGGATCGTTTTGTTGTGGTGTTTATCGATGATATCCTCGTATATTCCAAGAGTCGCGAGGAACATGAAGAACACTTGAGAGTGATACTGAACATTCTTAGAGAAAACCAGTTGTATGCTAAGCTCTCTAAATGTGAATTCTGGATGACGAGCGTTCAGTTCCTTGGACATGTAATATCTGAAGATGGTATTTCGGTGGATCCTTCAAAGGTTGAAGCCGTTATGGCATGGTCAAGACCTACGACGGTTACTGAAATCCGAAGTTTTCTGGGACTTGCGGGTTATTATCGAAGGTTTATTGAAGGTTTTTCTCGTCTTGTGAGACCTTTGACAAATTTAACAAGAAAGAACCAACCTTTTGTATGGACGGTTGAATGTGAGAAATGCTTTGAAGAGCTAAAAATGAGATTAACTTCTGCTCCTATCTTAGCGTTGCCTGACCTACAAGAGGAGTTTGTGGTATATTGTGATGCTTCCAAGCATGGACTTGGATGCGTGCTAATGCAGAAGGAACGTGTAATAGCTTATGCTTCACGCCAGTTACGACCTCATGAAATTAATTACCCGACTCATGATTTAGAGCTGGCTGCGGTTGTATTCGCCTTGAAGATTTGGCGTCATTACTTGTATGGTTCGAGATTTGTGGTTTTCAGTGACCACCAAAGTTTGAAATACCTTTTTGACCAAAAAGAATTGAATATGCGATAAAGGAGATGGGTGGAATTCTTGAAGGATTATGATTTTAAGTTAATGTACCACCCGGGAAAAGCTAATGTTGTTGCTGATGCTCTTAGTCGGAAATCCTTGCATATATCAACTATGATGGCTAAAGAGCTTGAATTAATTGAAGAATTTCGGAATTTGAATGTTGGAACTAAAGTTCAATCCTCCAAGAAGTTATGTTTTGCTACCCTGAAAATAAGTAATGAGTTTTTGGGGCTTGTGAAAGAGAAACAAAAAGATGATGATTATTTACAAGAGGTGTGAAGATCTCAGAAAAATGGGAAAAATCTATTTCTTGTGAAAGGCGTTGATAGTATATGGCGAGTAAATGGTCATGTGTATGTACCTTCATTTGATAATTTGAGATACACAATGCTGGAGGAAGCACATAAAAGCATGTTTAGCATCCACCCTGGTGCAACCAAGATGTGTCGTGATATGAAGAAGAACTTTTGGTGGCCTGGAATGAAACGTGACGTTGCTAACTTTGTAGCTTCTTGCCTTACTTGTCAGAAAGCGAAGGTAGAACACCAAAGACCTTCAGGTACTTTGAGGCCACTTGATATTCCTGTTTGGAAGTGGGACGCAATTGCCATGGATTTTGTGTCCGGATTACCAAGAATGAGGTCCAGATGTGATGGAATATGGGTGATTGTGGACCGCTTGACAAAAAGTGCCCATTTCTTGCCGATCAGTATGGAGAGCTCTTTGCAAGATCTCGCACAGTTGTACATTCGGGAGATTGTGAGATTACATGGTGTGCCATCAAGCATTGTTTCTGATCGTGATTCCCGATTTACTTCCCGATTCTGGGGAAGCCTACATGAGGCGATGGGTTCAAAACTGAAGCTAAGTTCGGCATATCATCCTCAGACCGATGGGCAGTTTGAGAGGACTATTCAAAGTCTTGAAGACTTATTGCGTGCTTGTGTTTTGGAGCATGGCGGTTCATGGGAAAAATATTTACCTCTGATTGAATTTACCTACAATAACAGTTTTCATTCTAGTATCGGTATGGCACCATACGAGGCATTATATGGAAGGAGGTGTCGAACTCCCTTATGTTGGTTTGAAGTTGGTGAGAATCTAGCCTTAGGGCCTGAGATTATTGAGGAAACTACCGAGCAGATCAAGATGATCCGGGAAAAGATGAAAATTGCTCAAGACCGGCAGAAGAGCTACTATGATAAAAGAAGAAAACCACTAGAATTTGAAGTTGGTAATCATGTGTTATTGCGAGTTTCGCGTGATAAGGGTATAGGAAGAGCCTTGAAGAGCAAGAAACTGAGCCCTAAATTCATTGGACCCTATAAGATTTTAGAGCGGATTGGAGACGTCGCATATCGGATTGCACTCCCTCCACAGCTTGCAAATCTTCATAATGTATTCCACGTGTCTCAGTTAAGAAAGTATGTTCATGATCCTCAACACGTGATCTCTGTTGATGATCTTGAGGTGCAAGATGACTTATCCATCCTTCCAGTTTCTGTTCGCATTGTTGAGTATTCCGTGAAGAGACTGCGGAATAAAATGGTACCATTAGTAAAAGTGGCATGGAAGCATGGAGATATAGAAACATTTACTTGGGAACGCGAGGATGATATTCGTAAGCGGTATCCTCATGCATTTGAATCCGGTAAGTTGAATTTTGAGGACAAAATTTCTTTTAGGGGGAGTGGATTGTAACACCCTGAATTTTTAAAATAGGAAGATAAATTAGGAAAATAAATGTTGGATAATTAAGTATGGGCTAATAAATATCCCAAAATTCTTGAAACGATCAAAATAAGACTTTTCGAAACTGTTGGTGAATTTTAGTGGTCGGATGAGTTGAAAATTTACCCGGATAAAATATAGGTGTCGGACCAAGTATCTCCGATTGAGATGCCGTTGGTCAGGGCCGTAGATAATGTTATTGGGATTCCGAATTTATATTCGGAATAATTTTTAGAATATGTTTTGAGCCCGAACGGGGAACCTGTTTGTTAAAAAAAAAACAAAAGAGTTTAATGAAGCTTAACAACTTTAAAGCCAAACTCATATTTTTCACTCTCACTTCCGTAGCACTCTCTTCTTTCCCACGCCAACACACTTCTTCACTCCTTCTTTCTCCTTCTTCTTCATTATTTCCTCTTCACCTTCCCCCTTGAACCCTAAGTTAAAAAGTGAAATACATCTCTTTCCTCCTTTGTTATTTTCAAGAAGCTTAAGGAGAACTTGGAGCTTAGAGTATCCTCTCCTTTCCTTCTCCTTAAATTCGTGTGGATTTTCTCCTCTTTTGCAAACTCACTCTTTACTCCTCTTGAGGTAAAATTATTACCATTTTTCCATGTATATAAGCATATAGTTGAAGTTTAATGGTAGTTTTAAGGTTAGGGCACAACAAATGTATGAGAATTGTTGAGGAGGGTTCCAAAATGAGAACTCTAAGGAGGATTGACATAAATACAAGTTTTTTAGTGATAAGTGAGGTAGTTGTAATTATAGTGGGAAAAGAAGGAGGTATATGAGCATTTATGAAGGTTGGTGGGTTGGTGAAAACCTAAAACCTGAATTTTTGGAGAAAGAGTAAAATATTGAAGATAATAACATTTATTGAAGAAGTTGGCAATTGTTGATAGGAAGAGTAATATAAATGATGTGGTGGACATATTAAATAAGGATAAAGTTGATTTGAAGTCATTATGGGTAGGAAACTCACCAAGGTGTTGGTGGGGACTTAATAGATGGAATAACTTATCCATTAGGTTGTAACTTTTAATACTAATGGATTGTAATTTAAGGGAAGGAATTCCCGAAGCCTAAGTAAACAAATGAATGAAATTGATAAATAATTTCCACATGATAAGAATCATGTGTACACCTATGTATATGTATATTAAATTGGTATTTGAATGAAAAATTGATGTGGCCCTATAATTGATTGGTGTAGGGCTTGGCAATACTGGTGAAGCGGGAACATCAACCCCAGAGGTCTACTTCTCCTGAGGTAGGAGAGGGGTGTATTTTCTAAATGCATGAGAATTATGATGATAATGTATGTATTAATGTAGTATGACATGTTTGCTTAGATAAAGGTGATATTATATGTATGTGAAGTGAATTGTGTATGATTTGGTGGGAAATTGTGTGGTTGAGAATGAATGTACCCTAGATGAGAGGGTAAGATAAGTTAATGAGCTTGAGGCATATATGAGCATTGTTGTATACATGGCATAACATGCATATCATGATGATGTTGATAAGTGGTTGCGATCTCTTGATGATGGAAATGAAAAAGAGCTTGCGAGTTCCTATGATTGTTAGACCGGTGGTTGCGATCACCTGGAATTGAAATGAAAGGCCCTGCGGGACCAATGAGATGAAATGCCCATGGTTGCGATCATGAGGCGGGAGTACCCCTTGCGAGGCGGGAAACCTATGTGAATTGTTGAACGTGGTTGCGATCACGAGAAAATCTATTGATATGATGAAAGGGCTTGCGAGCACCTATAATGCCCATGGTTGCGATCATGAGGCGGGAGTACCCCTTGCGAGGCGGGAAACCATTGAGAATGAGTATATGATATGGTGGTTACGATCACCCGAGGAAATGAAATCGGATCCGTGCATATGCATTCCATGACATTAGCATGAGAATTAATTTGAAAGCATGGTATAGTATGATACTTTGCTGTTGAGATATGAATGGAAATTCTCTTTCACTTACTAAATTGTAATGGTGAAATTGATAGACGTGATTCTAAGAGAATTAAGGGATAAGTGTGTTAGAATAAGATTTATTGATTGTATGTTTGATATTAAATGAACTCTTCTTGAGAAGGAGATAGTTGTATTGCATTCATGCATATATTATTATATTTGTTGGATTTTCGTCATTGAGAAAGTATACTCACTCTCCCTGTGGTATATTTTTTTTAGCTCCTGTGTTGTAGGTATGGCTTTGGAGCTATTGGAGGAGGAGAAGTGTGAAGAAAGTTCCATTTTGGTAAAAGAATGCCTTGGCCGGCAATGTTTTGATATGGTGATTATGTAGAATGGATGTAAGGTGTATAACACCATCTATGTTTTGCATAATTTGGATTAGAATAAATAATGGTATGATTGACGAATATGTATGTGTATAAACGATAGTGATTTTGGGAGGTCATGGGGGAAAATGAGATCATATGTTTATGACCCATTTTTAATTATGACCCTATGAATGAATGGATGAAGTTGATATTTGAAATATTAGTTTTGAGAAGTATAATGATGATTGGGTTGATCTTTGTAACTTAAATTAGTTGTAATGGAAATTTACAGATATGATTGATTCGAACAAGTTTTAAATATGTAGCAGGATATGTACCAAGTATTAAATTTGAATAGAATTGATTAGAATGAGTTTTGGTATAGTAAGTTGTGTGATTTCTGCATTTCCCCTGTTTTTCTGTTAAACTCACTCAAGCGAGAGGTCTTTTCGCTCAAGCGAAAATGCCCTGTGTCGAATTTTCGGTCTCTGGATGATTCTCGCTTAGGCGAGAGAGGGACTCGCTCAAGCGAGATTGTCCCAGTATCAAAGTTAGGCCATTATTCCATTTTCGCTCGAGCGGGTGTGTAATTCGCCCAAGCGAAATCGCATTAGAATCAGAGTTTGGACCTTGGTTGGTGTTCGCTCAGGCGACCTGAGGATTCGCCCAAGCGAGGGGGGTCTTGGTCTCAGGTTTGCTCTCGGGTTTATCAGGAAATTGCTCTCGGGAGTAATTTCGCTCAGGCGGAATTGGTTCCGCTCAAGCGAGTGAGCGTGGGTAGAATTCTGGTCGTTTTTCGCCTTACGCTCGCTGGCTCCGCCCAAGCGAGGATTTCAATACTCGCTCAAGCGAGTTGGGGTTCTCTTGAGCGAAGTGACCCCTGAATCTTTATTTTCTTCTTTCGCTCAGCATTTTATGTTTCGCCTAAGCGTGCTATGCTAAGCTCGCTCAAGCGAATTGGGATGTCGCTTGAGCGAGGAGGACCTGATTCTCCCAAAATGCTTAAAACATGTTAATTTCCTTTTTCTTATTAATAATCCATGATCCTATCCTACTATATGAACGCTTTGGAATAACCTTGGTTTATTAATTTCAAAATAAATGATCTCTTAAAAATTTAATTCCATAATACTATTCTACTAATTATACTTCCGCTATTATTAAATATGGAATTCTTAAAAGTTAATCCTTTAGTTTACCTTCTCATATCTTCATATATGAGATAGGTCTCTGATAGATCCAGGGTAATTGATAAATGGTTTCACCACTCATAAGTTTTATAGATTAATAAATATAAAATCGCGAAAAATTTACCCCTATTTTTGGGGTGTCACAGCGATCATGTGTTCTTATGAGTCTCGTGTGATAAGGGTATTGGAAAAGCATTGAAGAGCAGAAAATTAAGCCCTAAATTCATCGGACCCTATGAGATCTTGGAGCGGATTGGAGATGTCGCTTATCAGATTGCGCTTCCTCCACAGCTTGTAAACCTACATAACGTATTCCACGTGTCGCAGTTAAGGAAGTACATTCACGATCCTTTGCACGTGATTTCTATTGATGATGTTGATGTGCGGGATGACTTGTCTGTCCCTCCCGCTTCGGTTTGTATTTTCGAGTATTCTGTGAAGAGACTACGGAATAAAATGGTACCTTTGGTGAAGGTAGCGTGGAAGCATGGGAACATTGAGACACTCACCTGGGAACGCGAGGATGATATCCGTGAGCGGTATCCTCACGCATTCGAATCCGGTATGTCAAATTTTGGGGACGAAATTTCTTTTAAGGTGGGGTGGATTGTAACACCCCGAATTTTTAAAATAGAAAGTTAAATTAAGAAAATAAATATTGAATAATTAAATGTGGACTAATTAATATCCCAAAATGCTAGAAATAATTTAATTAAGATTTTCTGAGACTGTTAGTGAGTTATTGTGACCGGATGAGCTGAAAACTGACTCAGATAAAATATGGGTGTCGGACCAAGTATCTCCGATTGAGATGCCGTTGATCAGGGCTGTAGATAATGTTATTGGAAATCTGAATATGTATTCGGAATAATTTTTAGAATAAGTATTGAGCCCGAACAGAGAGCCTGTTTATTTAAAAACAGAACAGTTTAATGAAAGGTTTAAAACTTAAAAATGAAAACCTCACTTTCACTCTCATTTTTCGTTCATGTGCTGAACAATTTGGGCAAACACTCTCTTCTTCTTTTTCTTCTTCATTCCTTCTTCTCCTTCCAAAAACTAAGCAAGTGGTGTGCCCATTCTTCTCCTCTATTTTCGTTTTCTCCAAGCTTGAAGAAGGTGACATTGATTTGAAGCTCTCATTTCTTTTCCCTCTATTTCTGTCACCATCTCTCTCTCTCTCTTGACTCCCATTTTCGTTTTGGAGCAAGGTAAGCTTTTATCATTTCTCTTGTGCTTGGAACCTAGGGAATAAATGGTTGTGGCTTGGAGGTGTATTAAATGTTTATGGATAGTGAAAGAAAACATTAAAAACACAAACCCTAAGGTGGGGTGAAATAAATATGGGTATTTATGAGTAATAAATGAAATATATGAAGATAGGTTGAAAGATGATGAGTATAGAAGTGCATTTATGATGTGGTTGGGTTTTTACAAAACCCTAAATTATTAAATTAGGGGAAATATGTAATGTTGAAGGGGTTAACATTTATTGATGAGGGAAGTGTTATAAATGAAGAGGTATTGATATTAAATGATGGCTGGAGATGGTGGTTGGGAACCATAAACGAAAACCCACTTGGAATGAGTTAAAGGTAAGGTTGGTAAATGAGGTAACCTAACTAATTGGGTTGTTACCTTGATAATAATAAATGGTGATTTAAGGGAAGGAATTCCCGAAGCCTAAATGGGTAAATGAATAAAAATCCATGAATAGCTTCCACATGATGAGAATCATGTGTACATAGATATGTATATGTATATTGAAATGGTCTTTGAATGAATAATTGATGTGGTCCTATGATCGATTGGTGTAGGACTTAATAATGCTTGTGAGGCAGGAACATCGAACCCGGAAGTCTACTTCTCTTGAGGTAGGAGAGGGGTGTATTTTCTAAATGTATGAGAACATGTATGATGATAATGTATATGATGATGTAATGTGGCATGTTTACTTGAATGAGTGTGGTATCATATGGTTGTGATATGAAATTAAATTTGGTACTTAAAATGATTGATTATGGATTGAAGCCTTAATGAGGCTATGAGTAGTAGAAGTGTGATGACATGTTATGAATTCCATGTGCGGCTTGATGAATGTTTGAAATCCTTGGCTAGGATGATTCCTGTATATGATGATTGAAACATATATGTTTAATTAGGTGGAATAAACCTTGTGATTAACTATGAGTTGTACCCTAGATGAGAGGGTGAGAAAAGCCTCATAAGATTGAGGTATACATGAGCATCTATGCATATATATATATACAGCATGGCATGCATAAGTGCATTTATAAAATGAATAACCTTGCGGGGTTCCACGAAGGGTGTATCCCTAAGTGAAGAGCATATTATTATACTTGTGAATGAATTACCTTGCGGGGTGCCACAAAGGGTGTATCCCTGAGTGACGATGACGTTATGATGAGGATGAATATATAACCTTGCGTGGTGTCACGAAGGGTGTATCCTGGAGTGATGAAATTGTTATGGTATTTGTTGTTGAATGAATCACCTTGTGGGGTGCCACGAAAGGTGTATCCCTGAGTGATGATGAAGTTATGATGATGATGAATATATAACCTTGTGGGGTTCCACGAAGGGAGTACCCGACGTGATGACGATATGAAATTATAATAAATAACCTTGCGGGGTCCCATGAAGGGAGTACGCCTTGCGAGGTGGGAAACCGACATGATGATACTGAATTTAAGTGGTTAAGATCACTACTGGATTAAAAATCGGATCCGTGCATATGTATCTTAAAACACCAGCATGTGCATTAGCCATAGAAGCATGCATAGAGTGATATTCGTTGAGGAGATTGTGTGTGGAGTAAATGGAACGCCCTTTTAATACTAACTGTGATCGGGTTAATGGTTGATGTATTCCCATGAATCTAATGGATATACGTGTTCAGTGAATTCAATGAGTGTTTGAGTTGGTGTTAATTGAATTTTTCTTAAGGAGGAATGTTTATGTTGCATTTATATATATATTATCACAACTGTAGATTTTCATCATTGAGAAAGTATACTCACTCTCCATATGGTATATCTTTTTAGCTCTTGTGTTGTAGGACTTGCCTATGGAGTTCTTGTGTGGAGAAGAGGTGTGAAGGAAGCCTTTTTGGTAAAGAATGTCTTGGCCGGCTAATGGTTGAATTTATAGCTTTGATATAGACCTCGTGATGTATTTGGATATATTTATTATTTTGTATAGCCATGAATCAGTATCGATACTCGTATGGATGATGAATGTATATATATATATATATATATATATATATATATATATATATATTGGTGGTTTTGGAGGGTCATGTAGGAAAATGAGATCCTAGAGTTTATGGCTCATTTTCATTAGTGACCTTAGTCTTGATTGGATATTGAAGATGAAGCATGATTGTAGTTAAAACCTATGAATGAATGATGAGTTATATATATAAAAAGCTGTATCTCATAAATTATGCCAAGTAGTAAGTTAGAGTAGAATATGATTCATGAGTTGGGATGTAAATTTATGGGCAGGATGGTTTGGAACAAGTTTAAAATGCTGAACATGATGAATGTGATGTACTGAATTTAAGGGAATTGGCTTAAATTGAGTTTTGGTATGATATGTTGCTAAATTCTTGCGTTTCAGCATTTTTCTGATAATCTCGCTCAAGCGAGATGGGTTCTCGCTCAAGCGAGAATCCTCCCTACATGACATTTGGCTACTGGCCAAATCTTGCTTAGGCGAGAGTTGGTCTCGCTCAAGCGAGACTGCCCTGGCATCAGGGGTTGGCCACTGGAGGAAAATCGCTCAGGCGAGTGGGGTCTCGCCCGAGTGAGAGTGATGGGTTTTGCCACTGGACCATTTTCGCTTGAGCGAAAGGCCCTTAAAGGTGGTGCTCGCTCAAGCGAGTGAACTTAGATTCGCTACTAGACGAAATTCGCTCAGGCTCGTTGTCTCGCCTAAGCGAATCCTGTGGATCTCGCTCAAGGGAGATAGGGGCTCGCTCAAGCGAGTCGACCCCTGATCCTCCACTTATTCCTTTCGCTCAAATCATTATATGTCTCGCTCAAGCGTCCAATTGGGACTCGCTCAAGCGAGTGTGGTTCTCGCTTGAGCGAGGGGCACCCTGATCCCTCAAACTATTTTATTTAAATTATTTTCCCTTTTCTTTACATTATATCTTGGTTTTGCATCATCTTATAAACACCTTGGGTGTAATTTGAATTCCTTAATTTTTCATAATGATTGATCTCTTGAACTCAATTATATAGCATCACTTTGAATAATTTTCTCCGCTGTTTTCAGTTGAGGATTCCTCATTCATGGTTCCTTTTACTTACCTTCTTATATCTCCATATATGAGATAGGTCTTTCATAGATCCACGGTATTGACCGACGGCTTTATCACTTATATTTTTCATAAATCAATAGTATTAAATTCGTGAAAAATTTACCCCTATTTTTGGGACGTCTCAGCATTCCTATACAACTATTTTACCTTCACCAAAACATTTAGTTCCAAAACATAATGCATCTCCCCCATGCATATCCTGCATTACAATGCTAAAAAGAGACAACATGAGAGAATGAGTTATACATTCCAAGTGACAAATATAAATACATTTATGATTATGTGTATATGCATACAACGACATGTATACTTTGCATCAACAACATCAATTATCATCATGTTTACATCATTTCAACAACACACACACACACACACACACATATATATATATATATATCATATTCATCAACTATAATCTATAGCAAAGTATATACATATACACATCATCGCCCCTCATCATTTTAGGCTAACACAACATCATCACCATACACAAAGTCTTTTCTCTATATTCACATTTTATTTGTTATCTTTAGGTTGTCTTTCACCCATTTCAACCATCATCACAACTTATCCTCTTTTGGCATATCTCCATGTTATATGCAAATGCTCTTAGGCTAATGCATATGCACAACAGAGTTAATATCAATCATGGATCCGACTATGGGAATATAAAACACCAATTTATGGGTTCAAGCATATATATATAGTCATGCCCCTACTGTAGTAGTAAAATGTGTACAATTATCTCATTGTTTTCATGCATAACATCATATTTTACTGGTACCAAACCGCATCACCCATCTTGCAACACCGGTTATTTTCACCATGACCGCAATAAACAACGTATGGTGTTGCAGGCCAACCATGAATCATACCATGGCAGCTGTGATCCACAGGACCACCAGGGATACCTACTCCTCAAAGAGCCACCCTCATAGGGTAAACCACATATAGCTCCACGTAGCTAAGCATGGGCAGCGTCGTGACTCCACCACTGAGCCACTAAGGTAACAACAATAATGCTCGTGCACAGAGCCGCCTCCCACTGGGCCAACCGGGGGAACCCCTAACATTCCATACCGATAGCTATGTAATATGCCATGGATGCAATGCAGATGCAAATCATATGCAATCTTACACTATGCATCCTATCATGCCATTCATCAATCATCAACATCACCACACAACTCATAGTGGATTTTTATCCCATTGATTATTGCCATTGTTTCATATTTTAGTGTAGCATTTCACAATATTTCACCAATGCAATTCAATTCGCACATACAAGTTCATACTTGTATCGACCACAATGACACCAACAATCATCAATAATAACAATCATCAATTGTTCAAGGGTATGCTCACCAACAACATTCAATTTCATTCATCATCAATACTCAACAATCAATATGTGGTGAATACACATATATTTTCAATGACTTAGGCACAACAATTGTCGCAACATCTCATGATAATTATCGATTACCACAAAGCATACCACCAATATTCCAAATCCATAACACACATTCGCCAAACACAAAAACATGATAATATTCAACATCATCATTCATTAATACAACATATGCAAGGTAAACATGTGCATTGTTACATATGACAATCAACCAATACTCAAATTCATGCATTTAGAATATAAAACTCCTCTCCTACCTCAAGAGAAGTAATCTGAGCACTTGACAGTCCCGCCTCATTTTTGGAATAGATCCTACATCACACAATGCACCATACCGTTACTTTCTATTTTAATCTACCAAGATTTACATATTTTTAAATTAACACATGGTGTTCATAACATTTATCACTACCAACCGCTTTCCATTTCATTAATTTCACCACAACCACTATGGGTTTGATGTTCAAGTTCATTATTATTCATTTAAAGCTACACCAATCAATGGGTTCTCACACCAATGGTCATCAACCACCATGAATGATCATCCAACATCATTAATACCATCTCTCATCTTCACTAAATATCCTTCCAACACATTTAATGATACCCACACTCTCAAAATTATACATTTCCTCTCAAAATCAATTCTCTAACCAATATTTAATATTTTTCCCAATTTTTAGGGTTAGGGTTTCACCAAAAACCCAATAATCATTATTAATGCACATTAAGTTCCATCATCTTCACCATAATTTTCATGTACCATTATCAACCCTCATAAAAGCTTGCATTTATCATATTTATGACACCTCACCTCAGAGTTTTTCATATTAATGGCTTTCATTAACAACCCATATGCATTAAACACTTACCCAATAACCATAACCCAACACTTAGGGCACAAGCTCAATAAAATGGTGAGAAACTTACCTCAAGCCAAGAAACAATGAGCTTCCAAGGGAGGGAGAGGGTGATGAAATTTGCAAGAGAATGGAGGAAGAATTCCAAACCATGAGCTTATTCTTCAAGCTCAATAGAGAACGAAAATGGAGGAGAGGGAAATGGACACACCACTTGCTAGGGCTTTTAGAGAGAAGAAGAAGAGAATAAGAAAAAAAGAAGAAAGAAGGGAGTTTGCTTTTGAGAGGGAGAAGCCAATGGGAAATGAGAGTGTAGAGTGAGGTTTTTGTTTTAAATTTTAAACCCTCATTAAAAATTTCCCATTTTATAATATAAATAGGACCACCGTTCGGGCTCAATACTTAATCTAAATATTATTCCAAAGACATATTCAGACTCAATAATATTCTTAATAGCCCTGACCAACACTACCTTAATCGGAGATACTTGATCCAAGACCCATATTTTAATCGGGTACAATTTCAGCACATTAAGCCTAAATAATTTATGAATACTTATAATAAGTCCTAATTTAATCATTTATAAATTTTCAGGACATGAATCAATTCATATATAATTATTTACTATTTATTCCTCTCAATTAATTATTTTTATAAATTTTAGGATGTTACAATATGGACGTATGGACGCCCAACTAGCGTATAAACGCTCGTGAGGAGCCATGGAACAACGATTTTAGGGAGCACATGGGCGTGTGGATGCCCATTCTAGTGTGTGCACGCGCAGTAGAGGCCTTCAATCATGGTAAATCAGCATGCATACGCCACCTTAGGCTAGCGTGCCTATGCTGAGGCTAGCGTTAGCACGCGTGGGTAAGGAGTAACAAGGAAGACCATACCAAACTCACCAGCGTAGGCACGCTACCATGGGCGTTGCAACGCCCAACACTTGGTGCATGACTCAGATTCTGGGCATAGACACGCCCAAACCAGCGTGGTAACGCCCACATCAAGGCCCAGTTTCTTGATTTTGCAATTTAGTCCCTACGTAAAAATCACATACTTCTTGGATCCCTAAATCACTCGTTTTAAGTCTAATTGACACCAAATTTCATGGGCACCATATTTTTATCTTTTTGGATCTGTTGGCGAAGTCCGTTCACCAAAATTCTATCGTATGATCAAGTTATTCAATAAAGTGCATTTTGGTCAATTTATGCTCAACTCATGGTACCAAAATGGTTAAATGCACTATCACCCACAATAAGGACCTATACACAAACTTAATATGTATATTTTAATGTATAGAGGAAGTTAGGGAGTCTAATTCCCACAAACGCTAATTTTGGCATATCTGGTTCTATCCATGTACCATATTTCTACACAACGTCATACCACATAACCTAATTCAATCACTATCTACATGATTCCAATCAAATTACAATAACCTGACCAATATAGATATATAATGTAGTAATATAAATGGCTCCGTGTCAAGGACTCATCAATTCATGCACCATTCATCAAAATTGAGTTGGAGTCTATAGTCCATGATATTAAAAGTCATAGTATATATTGATCATTCATCAAAAAATATACACGTCCAAATCCTAACTAAATACCATATAGCTTAGTTCAAGAAATCTAAAGGCATATACCCATACCAAAGTCATCAAAATATCAAGGCTACGCTATACACAACTATACACATATATACATCTACATTTGTATCCACTATGGTTGTACAATGTATTTCCACCTCCAGATCATCAAGCAAATTCATCCCCTTGCACATTCACTGAAAAATCCACAAGTTGGGAGGGTGACTACTATTCAAGACAAAAAATGGTAATTACAATCTGGTGGTTTACATATAGTGCCTTGTGAACATACCAACAATTGCATTATCACTTATGTATTGTTAAACGATATAAACCTCTAATAACATAATCACAAGGTTGTTAGTACACTAGATCATACATCACCATAATTCCAACCAAATGTTCATTAACTACGTATACATCTCAAAACTCACAATGCAATAATGATATGCCATGGTCTTTTAAATCTTTTCTTTCAATTGTGCACAAAAGCAATGTAATGTAGATCCATCTTAATAGTACAAAGCAAGTGCCAAGATAACTCACTTAGTGAATCGTAGTTTTATAATCGAGGGGCATCTACCACATAGTGAATCGTAGCACTATAAGCGGTGGTACCCGAGGACTACCAATGAATCATAACACTACAAGCGGTAGCCTCAAAAGCAACAAGCTATAAATTTCACAGTGAATTGTAGCACTATATCGTGACAATCTCTTCAGAAAATCGTAGTGCTGAAAATACATATGATGTCATGAAGTGAAATCAATGCATGAAATGCGAATCATGGCATAATAAATTTAATCCGACATCATCATTACTTAACCCCACTAAACCATAATTTCATTTTAGTCATCACCCATCACTTCAAAATCAAGTTTCACTATATAGTGGAGCTATCATAACTCACATCACATCACATCACATCACATCACATCATATCACATTTAAAGCATTCATCATTAAAAAAATTAATTGAACATAACGCTATATCAAGCCATAAGATTAACTAATTTGATTTACCATAAAAATGTCATACTCAATATTATACAACCATCAAGACAACACTATAACATTTATTCATTTAGATCACTTACATTCACGGACATATTATAACCCAAATGAATTTCTAAGCATACATAACCTAGTCCAGAATTCAATTTCTATTTATCGCCCGAATAGCAACCCCTCGTACGTATAAAACGTACGTTACGACGATCCCGGTTTATGGTTTAAGCCTCTGGCCACTGAAACGCTAATTTTCCTAACTCCTAAAAATTATTAAAAATTATAATTCATCATTTTAGTAATCAATTACATACCAAACACACGTTTCAAAGTTTAATTTAAGATTCTGACTTAATTTCGAAAAGTACCGACTTACCAAAATGTTATTTCGCTTGTTGGCTACCCTTTGATATGTTTCTGACACCCTTAACGTCAATCGTTAGCCTCTGAAATGACTCTGTAAACACTGTCCACTATCATTTGCATGAAATTTCAGCAACTAAACATAATGGGGAACAACCAAAATGCTAAAATTTTGAAGAGATTAATGAACCCATACCTTACAACCTCTAAGAATAATTTCGTGATCCTAAACTTCACCATTTTCCTTCCAAGACAGCTTTTAGATGTTGTTCCACACAATCCCAACAAGGTTTCAGTAATTAATTAGAATAGGTTGTTGTTCCTTACATGGCTGAAAATAAGAAGGAAGAAGGAAGGAGAAGAATTTAGTGTACTCATGACTCACCCTTAGTGGTTCTTGACAAAATTGGTGAAAGAGAAGGAGGAAAATCACGCCTTGAGAGGGAACACAACAAAAGAGATGATAAGGAAGGAAGAGAGCTCATGAGAAGAAGAAGGTTATATGTCTGGGAGAAAGAAAACAAAGTGAGGAGAAAGAAAGAAATAAAGGAAAAGAAATTAAAAGAATTTATAATGTAAGATGAAGTAATTGGTATTGGTTAATTAAATTTTAATTTTAATTATAGTAACTGATTTAATTTTCTACTCCTTAATTTATCTTAGAAATTTAAATTTCAGGATGTTACACCTAACAAGCTACTTTATGATTAACCTAATTATTTAATTCTATCATAGTTCCAGTCACACTTTAATTAAGAATTTCTTTAAATAATATAGCATAGAAATGATAGGAAAAACTAGGGAATTTTAACAGAGGCGCAGTTTGATTTTTCATGCATAACTTGAGCTATGAGACTCCGATTAAGGTGAATCCAATTGGTACACCTTTGTAGCTCAAATACCTACTAAGAGAGACTATATGAGCTTAGATTAGGCCCCATGCAGCATTATGCATGTCTGCCCTATTGAGAGATTCTAGTAGAGGTGCATTTTAGTTTTTTGTACATAACTTGAGCTACAAGACTCTGATTAAGGTGAATCTAGTGGCTACACATGCTTAGCTCAAATACGTACAACATGGATGAAGGAAGGAAAAGCTAATGCAGCCTAGGTTGGGACTCATGCAGCATTTATCCTGTTGGGAGATTCGAACAGAGGTATACTATAATTTTTCAGTATAAGTTGAGTTATAAAACTCTGATTGAGGTGAAACCAATTACTACACCTTCATAGTTCAAATACCTACAACTTTGGTGAAGGGAGAAAAGACTATTTTGGCACACAGAATCCCCGACACATCAAAATGCAAATCCGCCTAATTAATTTACTGACAATGACAGAAAATACACATTTTATTTTAAAAGTCCAATTTAGTCGAGCGCTTAAACTATCTAAACCTCGTCCGAACAGGACCAAATTTTACCACAATCATCTTAACACTAATTATACCTGTTGTCACCAGCCACACCTAAAAATTCCCAAAAATGAAGGGGATATGCAAAAAATGCAATTTGGTCATTTGTAGGTTACTAGCTTCTACCAAACCAAGTAAAACTTATCGAATGGGATTTATTATGGTCCTAACACATTTCAAATATGAAATGGACGCTATCTAACTTGTGCAGAAACACCAAAACCTCATGGATCAAAATATTATCCTTAGATTCCTATTTTAGGCTTCTTTCTTCACTAAAGTTACTTATTATCCATTCCGATGCCATAAATGCATATCTAAACTCATCTCCAATGGTCTAAACCCATCCTAATCAATCAATACTAGCCATAACCTATACTACCAACCAGCTTACACATCATTCAATATATACTACAATTTAAACATAACACATTACACTAATCTACAATATACTAGGTTCCTTATTTCACAAACTATCAATGGTCAATTCATAGCCTTTTATCATCACAATTTCACATAAGCTGCCTATTCTACATAACAATTATTGACATCATAAACCTAGTAATTCATGGGCATAAGAGAAATTAAATTCTCTTCATAATATAGTCATATAAAATCAACTCATACACATTCACGAGCATATTTGTATGCATGTGTATGTGTATATATATATATATATATTCATGTGCATATCAAGGCATCATATTGTAATCATAATTCATCACTTAATACTAACCAATCAGTGTGAATCCAAAGTGAGATTCCATCATGACAAATCCTATAAACAATATCTTATTGGTATTTTATATATATAACCCTAAACCTAATGCCAAAACAAGTCAATCAAGGGGCTATCACTATAATTCTTCATATACTAACAAAATAAACTTATATTTTAACTACCAATTACATATTCACACTAGATATCATATCAAAATAATCAAATACAATTTCTTCTCCTGGCATTGCATTGCTCTCATCTTCGAGCTCACTAAGTGACATCATTACCTTAAAAACTTACTAAAATGGAAGTTGGAGGGGTGAGTACCACTCAAAATAATAAATAGCAATTCACACTAATAAGTAAGCCATATCTTACACAATAATGCAGAACTCATTAGTTTAAATTTAACCATCACAAAATATATCCAAATCTCCCAATGTTTAACACATTATAACACTCTCAATGTGAATTCTCATTTGCCATAGACTTTTCAAAATCACATTGTCTTCAATGCATAAATCATACAATGCGGATCAGACTCAAGTGGGTGGCAAATCTAAGTGCCAAATCAAATCAAAGTGCTTAATCGAGGAAAATAATAACCATATATATAGTTGACTTACATAACAAAACAGAGTGCTATAAATAGTGGTATCTTGGGAACCATACAACATATTTGAGTGCTATAGTCAGTGGACCCATGCAGCAAATCTAGGTGGTGACCGAATCAAAGTGCTATATATATATATAGACACAATCAGTCCTCAGGGTAATATGCTCCTCCTTAGAGAGCTGCCCCTCACCAGGGCTAGCAACAAGGACCCATGTATCCCTCATGCTTGCATAAATGCATATCATATCATGAATTAGTTTGCAATATACATGAATATGAATCAAAACGTAACCTCACAATATTGACATCATAGCCTAGCTCCACTAATTTCATTATCCATCAATTCATTATTCATCACATTACATATTCCAAATCAATTACAAGGAGCTATTCCATTATGTAATTTTAACACATTGTCAATATCATCATAATCTATCAACATCAATACTCATCACACATCACATATAATGATAATTCATGAATTAATTAACATAGCACAAATTAATATTACATAACATCTCTAACCAAGCATTTTCAAACTAAATTTTAAATATATATTTTTTAAATAACATCTCTGATTCTTATTTTGTGCCTACTATTCATTACTTAAGCAATAAACCCTCTACGTATGTCAAACACGTACCTTATAGCGATTCCAGTTTTTCTTTGAAACTACTTCCGATTTTGATTCAAATCCGAACACCAAAATCCTATATATCTTAATAGTTCCTAAAAATTATTCTCACAATTCATAAGCAATCAGAATGCAAGAATCAAACTAGAATATTTAATAGACTTAGTTTCAAAAAGTTTTAACTTACCAAAAGTTATGATAATTGGTGTCGGAACACCTAAATTACTTCAGAACCTTATAACTTCTTCTAATGGCCTCTGAAAACAAACCCCTAGTACTTTTTGACTATCACCAAACTTATTCTACTAAAATGGAACAATGGGTTCATGAATTTAAGCATTAGAAATGAAATTTAAATTGACACAAGCTTGGTTCCTACCTTAGAAGCTTCAAAAGTGCGGTTCGATAGTTTAAGCTTCAACCATCTCTTTCCATGGTTGCCACAACCAACTATAGAGAGAGGAATGAAATTAAAGCATGCCTAAAAGGAATTGAGAGATGGAGAAGAAAGAATGGAAATTGAAGCTATGCACACTTACCTTACACTAGTGCAAAAAAGGCCTTTTACACCGGGGGTTTTACATCGGTTATACAAATAACCAGTGTAAAAAATTATGCAGTGGCATTTTTGTAAATATTTTGTTGATTTACACCAGGTTATTTAAAATAACCGGTGTAAAAAATAATATATTTACCGGTTACGATTTAAATCCGGTGAGAAATGGGACATATGTCACTGGTCCAAAAATAATATCCGGTACAAAATGCAAAATAAACCTCTTCTAAATTAGAAACCCCTTATGTTAATTGGAAACCCTTTCGAAAACTTACGCTCTTCCTCTCCTGCCTCTCAAAAACCCTTTGCACTCTCCTTCTCAAAATTCTTTGTCATCCCTCTTTCCCGTCGAAGACGCTGCTTATCACCCACCATTTCATCTCCTCTCCACACTCTCTATTGCAACCACATCTAGGGATTCTCAATCGACAAATCTGTAGAAAGGTGAGCCTTTTGCATTTTTTTTGGTAATCTGTAAAAACAAAATAACTTTATCAACCTTTTACACCATTGTGATTGCTAGGAAGTCTTTGCATCTCTATCTAAGTCCATCTCAATCAACAAGTTTCTCCCTTGCATTCCTATACTTACGCGAAGCCCTGGGTACTTGCTTTTTATAAGGTATGTGTTTTTCAACTTCGATTTTCTATATTTTCTTTTTGCAAAATCATGAATGTGTGTTGTCTTTTATTAATTTTTGGATTAGACACTGTGCATAATTTTTGATTAGGCGTATTTTTACTTTACAGTTTTTTCTCTATGTTTGTTCATGCGTCATATGCCTATCTAAGGTGAAGAGCCTTCGCGAATAAGAGTTTGTTCTGTGTCTAATTATGCATTTCGTTTGGAATATTTAAGAATTTTTAGTCGGCTTTGTAGAATCCTTATCTTGTAGCTGTTAGGTATTGTCGGCTTTCTTTAGTGCTTATGAAGTAGCTCACGTGAATTATGATGAAGCAGCCCATTCAACGGTATAATACTTGAATTGACAATTTGACTTAATTATTCTTCTCATAAAATAGTCAATAGGCAACATGTATGTAATCTAAAGGCATCTGAACCTAATATGAAAGTGAGGTACTTAGGATTTAGTAGATTGTATGGTTTTAATTTTATTATATTGTGGTTCTTTCAATATCAGTACAAAGGTTTTTTTATATTGTCTATTAATTTATGAATTCTGTAAGAACATTTGGTGTTTATAGTAATTATGTGATGCTGTAACTTTTCTTGGTTTAGTCATAGGAGCTTTTCACCAGAAATAATTGGTTTATTCAATCTGAAAATATTCACATCCTAATGAAAGACTTGAAGATTATAGTTAGGATTTTTCTCATTTAAAAGATTTAGACTTGAAACCTTTCTTGAAAAGATTTAAAGTAATCATTCCATAGCCTTCCTTCTTACTTGGATTGCTAGTGTATTAGAAAATAGACAAGATATATTACACTCTGCAGAAATCCACCACGTAAGACACAACAATTTGTAGCTTAATTTTGTAGATTTTAGTTTTTATTATAGCAAGACTCACTAAATCATTTTGTGGTCTAAGTGTTGTCCTAAGATATGGGAACATCCTGATGAAAACTAAATTGGCAATGTCCTGAGATTTTGGAACATCATGTTTCCTTCTTAATAGGCTGAAATTATTTCTTGTTGTTGTTTAGTTTTCTATAAAATAGAAGATGCAAAATTTTAATTATGATGAAGTTAGTTCTTAGTATACACATTGTCCCATCAATAAGTTAATTCTTAGCCTCTCTTATTGGTTTATTTTGCCATCTTTCACTTGAATGTACAGTGTAATTAAATGGCTGAAAGAGTTCAGGGTACACATGCCATTGGGTTGCTAATAAAGTGGAATTTTATAATCAAATTAAACTATTTCATTATTTCTTGCATCTGCATCCATTTGTATATGCTTTCAACATTTGTATCTGCACTCATTTACTATCACATCAAAAAAACAAAAGGGATCTCATAAAATAAAGAGCTGAAAAACAGAGATAACACTTGTTCAGAATCAAACATGATTTTTTTTTACTTTCAAAATCATTTGTCAGTGAAAATTATATAGCACTCTAAATAATTCAACTTAAGATTACTGGTCTTATAAATCAGTTTACAAAGAATTATTTTATATTAATTTTGTAATATCAAATTTGACATTACATATAAAGAGTGGGGATACTTGATTTAAAAGTTAGTTAACAAACCAGTAAAATTCTATCTCTTATTAAAATTATAAAAATTATGTGTCTAATAAAAAAAGGTTATAAAACATTAAAATAATAAAATAACATAATACTTAACACAAATTAAAATATCAAAGAGTAGTAATCTAAAATTCTAAATAAAAACAGAAGCTATTAAGATTAGTATAATCCTAAACAGATAATGCTTGCAAGAAGCACGCCTGGCTGAGTGGCTAGAGCACGTTTCTAACAAAGAAAAAAATAATTTCATGGTGCATGACTTGTAATTTGTAACTACCATTTTCTAACCACTCCAACTTACTTCAATCATGTAATGTAATGTACAAGGAAGGTAGAGAAGGTCCGAGAGTCTTAGGCCCTGTTTTGCATCATTAAATTTTTGCATTATTAAAGAAAGCTACCCTATGTCAATCCAGAGAAAACACAAATAATCTCATACTACAAAAAAGAAAGAAACCAAAATTTCTGGATTTTAACTTATTCACCCTGTGGTAAATCTATAAAAAAATATAAATATTTATTTTAATGATTGAATTGATTATGGTAGAATTTATTTTAATGTTTGGATCTAATTATGGAAAATAGATTATTTACATGATTTAGGGACATTGGCTGTGAAAATTGGCTGTGAAAATTGCCAAGTCACCTTTGAAGTTAAACATGAGAGTTGAGGTTATAGGAAGAAATGTTCCAGTCCCATTATATATCACCACACATGATGTTTTAGAGGTTGCTTTAGGTGTTAAAATGTTGAATGTATCTGTATTACAACTTTGGATAATGTAAGATTATTTTATAGTGTGTCATGCAATTTGTGATAAATGTTTTGTTTTGGATTTATTGATTCATAACCATTAATTTTAATAAAATTAGGCATCTACATGACTTGTGCAAGAAGAAAGGACTCATAGATACTTATGGATTTGTTGATCCTGTCTTTCTTCATGACAAAGGAAGCAAAAAGGAAGAGATACAAAACTATATTCAAGGCAGATTAGCCGAAGGAAAATTGTGCTACCTTGCACCATATTTTGTTAATTCGTAAGTAATTTGATCCTTTGCTAATTGTTTAAATTATCTCATGAATCATTACATATGTTGTATCAATTATGTAGGGCTCATTGGCAGTTGATAATAATCTGTCCAAAACAAAATATTTGTGTATTGTTGTGCTCCATAAAGGGTAAACCAAGCAAACAACTCAAAGAGCTTCTACAACTGTAAGCGTTTGTTCTCAACTCTTAATATGTTTACAAATTATTACCTTATACATGCATGTTATTGTAAGTTTGTAGAGTTATAACTAGTTGTGTTAAAATGAATTTATCATAGACCTGTACAAGCATCTCAGTTGTTGCAAGGTTGCCATACAAAAAGTTTAAAAGCTCTTAAATGGATCACTCTAACTGTAATTTATATATATTTAAACTATTATCTGTTTGGTTGAGCTATTTTTTCCCACACATGTATGTATTAATTTGGCATTATTTTTTTATAATGTGCAATACAACCACTAGGAAGCATGCAATGTGGATTTTATGTAATGAAAAATATGTTGGATATTATTTTGGCAAACATTCTTGATTTTGGGACAAGGTAATTTTGCAACTATGCCTTAATTTATGTGTATGTTGTGATTAATTATGTATTTTTTCAATTGTTGCTTTGTGCTTATTAAATGTTCTTACTACCAATGTTCTTATTAAATGTTGCAGAGATTTGATCCAGAACCATTATCTGATGATGACATTAAGGATGTTCAGAAGCGTTGGGCAAAATATTTATTTGATATTGCAAAAGTCTAGTTTAAATTTATGGATTGGTTAAATTGTAAATGTTTTTTCTTAACATTTCATAATTTGATAATGCAAAATATTATGTTTTTTATGGATCACAAAATTTATAGATGTTTAATTATGGATTGTAAAATATTATGTTTCGTAATTATAATTTGTTATTGGTTAGTTGAAATTGGTCATTGAAATTTGAGGTCATTGTAATTTGATAGTGGTAATTAATTTAAAGTAGGTTTGAAAAGCAAAGAAAAAAATGAAAATAGAAAAAAACTGAAAAAAAACAAAACTAAATGTTTTTACACCGGATGCATAAAAACGATAGGTATAAAAGACCTTTTTTTACACCGGATATTGCAATAACAATAGGTACAAAATACCCTTTTTTACACCGGAAATATACAAAAGATAGGTATAAAAGACCCTTTTTTACACCGAATATTGCAAAAATAATAGGTATGAAAGACACTTTTTGTAACACCCTCGGTTAGATAAGACAAATCCTTCTGTAGGTTCATCCTATTTAACTGAGAGTGTTAACAGTTTTCAGAAAAAGTGAAATTTTTTTTTTATATAAATACTTGGCAGATCAGTGGAAGCAATATTGTATATATCATATAGTCATTCACAAACTGTAAGTAATTGTACTCTTAACAGAATGGGGCACGCAGGCACCCTTAAATATTATACAGTCATCCGGTGTCTGATTATAAATATTCTATCCTTAATGATTGTTCTCAATGGGTTCAGCGTATTGCTGATCTTCACACTCGGGTTCTTGAGTTTCTAATTCCTCTGAAAAATGTTCAACAGTAAGGGTGAGTATAACCCAAGACCCTGATTGGTTCATCCAGTGCGGACATAATCCAGTTAACATACAATGTCACATAGATCATACATTTGGCATTTTTATAACAATCAAGCATGTAGTCATCACATAATCGTATATTTAGCATGTTTATAATTATAACAATCAAGCATATTGCCATGAAATAAATCGTACATATAACATCTTCACAATTATAACAATCAAATATGCTGTAATGAATGCATGAGTTCGGATTTATTATGATTTATCTTTGGTTAAGTCTCATGATGCATGTGGGCCCAATAAATCATTTCATCTTCTTCTCATTCTTTGGAATATCACCATTCCAATCATCTAGAGCGATCAAGGTCCGCCCAAGTTCCATGTGGTACAAATGAACTCATTGGTTCTCATCATTGATTTAAATATTTTTGGAACTTGGA
This sequence comes from Clitoria ternatea, assembly GCA_037962975.1. NCBI lineage: Eukaryota > Viridiplantae > Streptophyta > Magnoliopsida > Fabales > Fabaceae > Clitoria > Clitoria ternatea. Next base: position 83,346,580 of record CM075672.1, read on the forward strand.
TCCCTACGATCATAGTTACACTCCGTCATTTAGTCAAAGTACACTAGAATTGCATCGTCTCACCCGGCTATCAGGCGCGACTCTGATGCCATTGTGTTGCCGTTCCAGTTGTACTCCCAAGATTCTTCATGGAGATCGAACGTGAGTGTCCTCCACTGTACCAAGTGTATGCTCTAGAGGTTTTTCTTCTTCAAAAATATTTTCATGATGCGAAATGCATTTATTTTTATCATTAGATCCCTGGGTATCTTATGTATTTCCAGTCTCATCATATCATTCTCAAGTTCTTTGAATTCCGTCAATCATTTAAACCTTGTAAGATATTCGTTTATTATTTTTTTTAGAAATATATCTATTATATATATTCTTTCATAAAGAGTAAAATAATATATTCTTTATGTAATTACGCATAATTTAGATGTTAACAATGTATAATAATAATAAAACTAATAATAATGATAACAATATTAAGTTAACAATAAATAATGATAATAATAGAATAAGAATGATAATTATAACTTACCAAAAACTTAAAAAGTATTGAAGATTGGTTTCCAATTGAGAATTCAAGTGAAAAACACTAAAAACAGAGTTTTCCGAGTGGAACAGGGGTAAATCCGAGTGAAATGAGTATGATTCCGAGTGGAATCATACAGAGAAGGGTTCTCCAAGTGATCTGGCTAAAAATCCGAGTGAAATGACACTGGAAAAGCTGTTTTCCGACTGAAATAAGTTTGGATCCGAGTGAAATGAAGTGGAATGCTGTTTTCCGACTGGAACACCTTGAATCCGAGTGAAAAATAAGTTTTCCGCATGAGATAGCTATGAATCCGAATGAAATAAACTGAGCAGAGTTTTCTAACTGAAATTAATAAGTAATCCGAGTGAAACAGAAGTTGAAAAATAATTTTCTTAACTAAATATCTTGAATTCTGAGTGAAACAAATTTCTGAGTGAATTAAAATATAAATCCGTGTGAAGTCAGTAGGAAAATGTTTTCCTGAGTAGCATTGTTTGTCAATCCGAGTGAAAATGAGTCTCTAAGTGAAATAAAGTATATTTCCGAGTGGTATTCAGTCAAAAAGGAGTTTTCTGAGTGAAATTTAGGTGTTTACCGAGTTAAATTTACTGGAAAAGGTTTTCATGAGTGAAGCTACTTAAATTCTGAGTGAAAATGAGTTCCTGAATGAAATTAAGTATGATTCCGAGTGGAATCAGTAGGAAAAGAGTTTCCTGAGTAAAAATAAGATACTTTCCGAGTGAAACATGAGTTTACCGAGTGAAATTAGTTGAAAAGAGTTCTGTCTGAATGAAATAATATAAATCCGAGTAGAATAACTGCTTGCTGAGTAAAATAAAGTGTTTGCCGGGTGAAATAAGACTGGGAAGCTACTGACCGAGAGCAATAGAGTGTTTTCCGAGTGAATTTACTGAAAAGGGTTCTGAGTAAAAGATAACTATATTTTTCTGAGTGAAATTAAGGCAAGTTCCGAGTGAAATAATTTAAGAAAGAGATTTCCGAGTAAAATAAGACTTGGGAGATGCTGTCCGAGAGAAAAAGAGTGTTTTCCGAGTGAAATATGTTATATCCGAATGAAAATGAGTTGGTAATTAAAGAATCCGATTGAAATGATACCAAAACCGATCGGATTGGCCTAAAACAGAACCTGTTATCATTAAACTCATAGTTTTTCACTGGAAATCACACGGTACCCATGATTCTTAGTATTTTCAGTCCAATAAGTACATGTCATATCACAATTCATCACTCAGTAATAGATATATATATATATATATATACATGCATATACAGATAACAATATAAAGCATTTAATTCATACACACTGAATCTGTCCTTCACTCGGTTTTCCCACAAGGCACCCAAGAATATACCCCCTTACCTCAATGAAGTTCCTGGAGGAGAAGAAAGAGGTTCCCTTCGCTGTCCTGCTTCAAATCCGAGTGAAATGGAAGGGAAAAGAGAGAAAGAAACTTGCTGGGAAGGAGAGTGATGAAGGGTGTTTGGGTCGTGTGTGTGGTGTGAGTTCTGAGGACCTTGAACTCGTTTAAATAGGGAGAGAGTGAGTGGAAAAACAAGTGGGGGACAACTTTTCTGAGTGGCCTGTTAGTGGAGTGCTAATGGAAGGGTCACTAGGATTTAAATAAGATATATGCTGAGTCAGTGTCCATTTCTGGTCGTCCACCATCCATAATGCGCACGATTGGATTTAAATATCATTAAAAGACAAAATTGAAGTCAATACGCACTTCTGTCACTGAATTCCGAGTGGAATTACACTCGGTTAAGGGCTATTCCGACTGGAATTCCTACTTCCGAGTCAACAATTTCAAGGCTCGCTTGAGCGTGGCTTGCTCGCTTGAGCGAAGCTTCAATTCTTCACTCGGAATTCCTTTGAAACCGACTCAGGCACTCGGTTTCTCACTCGGTAATATCTCTTCAGACCGAGTCCTCTCTTTCTCAGAATCTTCACTCGGAAATCCGAGTCTTCCTTCACTCAATTCACTCGGTTTAGGCCATTACCTCTCGGACCAATACCCATACGTACTTCTCTCACTCGGTTTTGGTCCAGTGGAGTGTATCTCACTCGGAATTGACTTCCTCCACCATTTTCCACTCGGTTTCCTAAGCAAAATCATTCAGAAGCCTTCCTAATTGTTTCCACAACATACTTCAGTCAGAAAGGAAGCATCAAATCAACATAAATAGAAGTATTTATGCATTCTTTCACTCGGAATGCTCCAACCACAGTAATTTCCTTTAGAAAAGGAAACATTCAACTCGGAACCGAGCCTTTCTAGGGTGTTTGACTCGGATTTTCATTCAGAAGTGATTCTTTTGAACACTCTTCACTCAGAATTGCTTCTCAGGTCAGGACTTCACTCGGTGGTAGCCTTCTCAGTCATGTTTTACTCGGAAAACATGGTACTGACTCGGAATTCTTTCCTTCACTCGGAATTTCTAATCCTTCACTCGGAATTCTTCTCTGTCACTCGGAACAGAGCCCTTTTCACTCGGTTTTTGCATAATTTCACTAATATTCCATATAAATTCTATTATTACGTGTAAAAATGACATTTTTGAGGTACTACAGACCATCAACAGGGTATATATTGACTTATTCTTGCTTACAAACCCTCCATAATTAAAATTTACAAGGATAAAATTATTCCTAAAAACAGGGATGTTACACTTTTTACACTTGATTCTACAAAAAAATAGGTACAAAAGACACTTTTTACATCGGATATTGTAAAAAAATAGGTACATAAGACACTTTTTTATATCTGATGCTACAAAAAAATAGGTACAAAAGATTCTTTTTACACTGGATACTGAAGAAAAATAGGTGTAAAAGTCATTTTTTACACCGGGCATTAGGTTAATAACCGGTGTAACAACTATTTTTTACGCCGGGTAGGTTTAAAATAACCGATGTAAAATATATTTTTTACACCGGATGTAAATACAGTATTTTTTACACCTGCTGGATCTAAACCGGCTAAAAACCGGTGTAAAAAGCCAAAAATAACCGGTGTAAAAAGCCTTTTTTGCACTAGTGTTAGTGAATCCAAAAACAAAATTCATGAGGAGAAATGAGAAGGAGAGATGGCATGGGTTTTGGGTGGTGAAGAAAAGAAAGAAGATGATTATGGGGAAGAAAGGTAAAAACGAAAGTAAAGGAGGAATGGAGAAAAAATCATGTGTGAGAAAGTGAAAAGGAAAAAAATTTTCCTTATTTTATTTTAATTTCATTCACTCAAAACCCATTTAATTCTTTTAATTTATGTCACACCTCCATTTTCCAGACCCGAATCCCGATGTAATCAAGATAATTAAATAATAAAAATGCGAGTAAATTTTTCACGTTTAAAATAATTTCAAAACATCGCAACGATTACATCAAGACTTGAACCACAAGACCGAAGAGTGAGATTTGATAACCTATAACTGGATCGCAAGATAAATCCCCATAATTGTGTACAAAAATAATAGGGTTTACAGTGGAAGAAGATTATGTATACAGGGCACACGCCTAGTCACATATATAAAGATATGAGAAAAGGCTCGGCAAAGCATGCAAATACACAACATAAGCCATTTAGGCCATAACCAATCTTACACATAATTCATCAACATGCATTGCCTAATATATATATATATATATATATATATATATATATATATATATATGGTCATGCAACATACATCTCCAATATTCATATTCTATAATTGACCTCAACAATTCAACCTCTAAGTCATGTATCATTAACACTTATATGTATACCCACAATGAGCTACATAACCAACATCATTTTATTCATCAAATGGGTATGAATTCAAATACCCCAAATATTGATACATCCACTTATATCATCATTTACAACACATCCACTGATATCAATAGTTATCAACATCACTATATACATTTTATTCACAATGAAATAATTTACAACCGCTGCCAACCAAGGCATTCCATTTCCACTATTTACCTTCCCAAAAGCTCTATTTTAAAATCGCCATCTCATCCTATGATATTCCTGTATCAATGCTAAAAATGGACAACATGGGAGAGTGAGTTATACATTTCAAATAACGAATATGAATACAATTGAGATTATATGCATATGCATATCAACATCATGTATGCTTTGCTAAAATCAACAATAATCATCATAATTGCTTATTTCACCAACATATACATATAGCATTCATTAATTATTTCATAGCAAAGCAAACACATATACACATCTATTCTTAATGCCATAATGGGCCAACATCATTGTCAACAACCATAGACAAACAAGCTCTTCATCATATTAGGCCATCACATACAACATTATCACATTCAATATCTTTTCATTGTATTCATATTTTACATGTTTTTTAGGTATTCATTTACCTATTTCGTCATCATCACATCTCAATCTCAACCATCATCTTATATCATCATCAATCATCATTATATCACAACACCTTTGGCATATCTCCATGCTATATGCAAATGCTCTTAGGCTAATGCATATGCACAATGGAATTATCAACAACGAATGTGGATCCAACTGTGGGAATAAACACTAAATGTGGGTTCAAGCATGACCACATAACCATGCCCCTACTACAGTAGTATAATGTGTACACATATATCATAATGCATGCATAATCACCAATTTTTACAGGTACCAAACCGCATCGCCCATTTTGCAACACCGGTCATTTTCACCATGACTGCGGTAAATAACATAATCAACAATATAAGGTATTACGGGCCAACCATGACTCATATCATGGCAGCTGTGATCCAAAGGACCACCGGGGACACCTGTTCCTCAAGAGCCACCCCCCACAAGGTTCAACCATATGCAGCTCCCCGTAGCTTAGCATGGGCAGCTTTGTGACTTACACACCGAGTCACAGGGGAACAACAAGAATGCTCATGCACTGAGCCACCCTCCCACTGGGCCAACTGGGGGAATCCCCTAATATTTCAACACCGACAGCTACGATATGCCATGGATGCAATGCAATGTAAATCAAATACATTCTCACACTATACATCCTATCATGCCACTCATCAATCATCATCATCAACACCAACACCACCATATAATCTTTAGTGGATTTTATCATTGTTGGTTTTAGCCATTATTTCAAGTCTTAAGTGTGTCATTTTATTTCAACATATTTTATATCATACATGTAAGTTAATACTTGCAACAATCACAATGGCATCACAAACATCAACAAATCAATTTTTCATCAATATCACCACATAATCTCTTAGTGAATTTTCATCTTATTGATCATTACAATTGTTTTACATTCTAGTGTGGCATTTACAACATCTCTTCAATACAATTTAAACCACACATACAAGGTCACACTTGTATCAAACATAATGGTATTCAACAAATCATCAACATTAACAATCATCCTTTTATTTAAGGAAATGATCAACAACATCATCCATCATCATTCATTATCGATATCATCTCTGATTCATTGATTTACCACAAACACATTGTCATTCAATTGTCCCCTTATTAGTTTCATCATCATACAAGGGTGTGTCATACAACCACATAATTTACTTTTCATTATCACCTCATGAAGTCATATTATTAGTGGTGGAATATTCATGTCTTTCATGACATATATTAGGCACACACACATTTTGCCAATCTATAACTCAATCTCAAAACGCCACTAAAACATACCACAATCGCATACCTCTAACACATTCACATGTCATTCCATGATGAAACAAAAATAGGATAATAACAAGCTTAATTCATTTTCAATACCAAGGTATGTGAAGGACATGACAATGCCATCGCGTTTCGGTTGCTAAACCATATTAAAAATATGTGTAATCGAATGTATAAACATGCCAGGACTCAATCACATCAAACAACATCAAAACATAGTTCAACTGGGCCAAAAATGCACCATGAATCGATTCAGGAGGGTCCTTGAATCGATTCATACGATTTTGGAGCACTAAACAGCAAAACAAGGGGCTGTGAATCGATTCAGGTAACCCTAAAATTGATTCATACGTTTTAGAATCCCAAAATTAGTGAAACAGAGGCTTGTGAATCGATTCCTAGCCTGTATGAATCGATTCACACAAATCAAAAAGCTTTCTCACACAAACAACAAGCTTTGAATCAATTCATGCATTTGTGTGAATCGATTCATGACCCTGGGAGTCACTCATTTTGAAAATAGAATGTCATGAATCAATTCAAGCCATGACATAAATCTATTCATGCAATTCCAGTAGCCTCTGAATCAATTCTTGAGAGCATGAGAATCGATTCAAGAGTTGGGAAAACCATCAGCAACCTTTTTAATTTAGGAAACACCATGCTATAACCTCATTCATCAAACCCAACATCAATTATGCTTAAAACACACCTTCTCATAGGATTTTAACTTAATAAATCATGTATCTATATACACACATACACATTCCATTTCATCATTGATTGTTCACCAAGAATTACGTCATTTCCTTCAAAGGGATTCAAAACTCTTAAGGCCATCTCACATACATATTCATATTATTTTCAAGGCCAATGAATTGCCAATCTTTTCATTCAACAATCATTACTCAACTTATCATATTAACACAATCATGGCAAGGTAAACATAAGTATAAATCATATACATTCATCATCAACCATTCAACTCATGCAATTGAAATGTAAACTCTTCTCCTACCTCAAGAGAAGAACCACAACTTGAATGCTTTGATCATCCTGCACCATTATCTGGAACATAATCTACACAACAGACATATATATGCATTCATTCAATCATGAGCCATCACAAGGCTTTCATCATAATTCTAAGTAATGATTTACATATTGTAAGGCTTATGAACAAGTCCTAAACTTGTCAAGACACCATCTATACCATTGTGTTAGGTTTCAGGGATTCTTTTCCCAAAACCAAGATCCTTTAGATCTTAAGGGTCAATCATATGCAATAATAACAATAACACTTCCCTTACTAATATTGCTCACAATCTCACATAAATCATCCAAATCCAACATAAGCTTTTTGGTTTCTCTTAAACCATACTCAATCAACAATTTCAAGTGGCACATATCAAGGCCTAAGTCCTCATCAAATCCTCCTCTTATTTTATTTATCCATCACTTATGGTTATCTACCATTATTGTCATCATCATAATTAACACCCAACAATGAACATCATTTATATTCATCCTCAAAATCAACTCCTCTAATCATCATATACATACTTGTATGCATATATCTCTTACAACCCTAGGATAAGACCTCATCAAAATCTAATAATGACAATAATTAACACCAAGCATTCCAATTATCTTTTCTAAACCTAAAAGTCATTCTCATCATAACCAAATCATCAATTTCACCATCTATGCCAAAAGCCCCAAAATTATCAATTCTTAAGGGTGCACATACAAATTGGCAAGCATCAATTTCAACAATTTTCATACATCATCACAAGCTTAATATCATCACTAATGTGCTAATCAATGGTAAACAGCAATCAATGTTCCCAATGGTCTTCTAACCTATGGTTTGGGTTTCACATGCATAAATCATCATACACAACAATATGAACTTAGTTTAAATTTTCATCAACATCATTAATCAATCTCAATCCTTCTAAAATTTCATTTTCCTCATATAAATCATTCTAAAGGCATCTAAACATATCACCAATTTGGCCAAAACACCCAAATTCCAATACTTAGGGTTTTCTCTAAAATTTTCCAACAACAATCAACATCTATCATTTTCCATGATTCATCATAAATACATTAACCCACATCCACATTTAGTAAAAAACCATGATCAAGAACCATATGTCAAGCCATTCAAGCCTAGGGTTCATCATTTTCCTCATCACCTATAAAACCCAATATCAATACTTCAAGTTTAAACATCACGAACCATAAATAAAACAAGAAGGAGGCAAGAAATCTTTACCTCACATCCATGCTAATTCCAAAACAAAAGTGGGAAGAGGAGAGAAGGAGATGACCCAAGCAAAGCTCCCATGCCCAATACAAGCTCCATAAATCCATGGTTAGATTTAATTTTTGGCAAGAAATGGAAGGAGGAGGAGGTGGGCGGTTTTGGCACGGTGGAGGGATAAGGAAGAAGAAAGAAATAGAGATGGAGTGGAGAAGAAAGGAGTCCAACGGTGTTAAGGAGAGAAGGAGGAAAAGATGACCAAAATTGGTCATTAACTATTGGACAAAAGGGTGCATTACTTTTACTTTTTCCAATGAGTAATGGGCAAAAGTGGGTATGGAGAGAGAGGAAAAGTAGATGATGGAAATGAGAGGATCAATGAGATTTTTGGTTTTCTTTTAATTCCATTTGGCTTGTATATTCCTCATTTAATAACGTACATCGTGTCCAAATAATTATCTCCTCAACATCAAAAATTATTTCAACTATATCACTATAACCACAATAATTTTCTATGTATTCTAGACCCATCAATTATTCAAGTTGACCAAGTGGGTCCCACACCATTCATTAAATCATCTGGTTCTGATAAATTTTAATTTACCGATAATTCACCTTTAGTGTCTAATTAATTTTCCCACATGTATTGGACCACAAATAATCAATTATCATTATCCAATAATTTTATTTTTTTCAAAATTTGGGATGTTACAATTTACACACAATAATTATCAATCTTTTAAATTAATTTATATAATCCTAAAAATTTTAATTTATCTAATTCACTAAATCCAATAATTTAGATCCCAATATTTAATTATTTAAATTCAATCAAATCCTTAATTTATTTTTAGAATTTTCTAACTAATTGAAAATCAAGATGTTACATCAATTATATATATTTAATAAGTCTATATAATACATCATGTTAATAACAAATTACAGGATAATACTTAATGTATAATTGAAAATTAATGACGCAAACTTAATTGGGCCTTCTTTGGACCTTTTTATTGGTCTTGGTTATCATTTGTATATATTTTATTTTTATGTTATTAGTTTTAGAAATATTTTAGGATTAGAAATTAAGACTTAGTTTTGGGCCTTGCATGGTCATATTTTCCATTTAGGCTACTTTTGGGCCTTATATAGGTGTTAGGTTGCTTTGGGCTCCTTTTGGGCCATGTAGTTTTAGTTTTTGGGCCTTGGGTGAAGCTTTTTCAAGCCCACCTAAGCTAAATCTGAATTTTAGCTTTCAAGGAGGTATAAATACCTTTCTCCTTTGTAAACCTCATAATTTAAAATTTTAAGAAAGTTTAGAGTGAGATACTACTCCTTCTATCTAGAAAGTAAAAGCTTTAGCTCCTTTCTTTAGTCTTATCCTTTGGCCTTCTCCCAAAGGTGGTGACCTCAAAGTTCCTTATCTCTTTACCTAGAGAGTGGTGATTCCCTAATCCATACAAGTTTCTCCATCTTCTTAGCTTTTCATAAACCTAGATCTAGGTTTTTCCACTTCAAATCTTCCATTTCCTCTCCTTAAACATTTTGGCCATCCACATCCTTCCACAAAACCATGTGCTATTCATCTCTTTGGAGCAAGAATTGCTTGGATCTAAGGAAGCTAGAGAAGAAGATCCACCTTCCATTGCTTGGAAATTGAAGAATTCCTACAACATTTAGTATCATGAGCCTCAACTTCTTTAGATTTTCTTAGATCTGAATTTTTACAGATTTTATTCTATGTTTTAAGTACTAGATCTGAATTCCTCTCATTCTCTACATCAATTTTGATATATCATATGCAAAAAAACTTTAAAAAATGTAAAAGTTATAGTTACTTGAATTTTTAGATCTACACACTTTGGCTTAGAATTTTGAAAAGTGCCTTCACAAAAGTTGTTACTGCATATATCCTTGTCATAACCTCAAAGTTTCATAAAAAATTGAGCAAAAAATTTTTTAGGTCAACATGTTGACCTTAGGTGCCTTACACTTCAAGTAACCTCTCTTTTCTTATGTTTTCTTGTCATTTCTTTGCATATTGTGTTTTGATTGTGTCATTTACATGTTTTAAGGTAGAATTTCAGTTCTAGACTACACCTAAACCATGTGGATTTTTCATGCTTCTCAGGTGTTTGTTTGATTGTTTAAGTGATTAGTAGTTTCCTTAGAATTGTCATAGGCAATAGAGCTTGTTTTCTTTTGTTTCTAGGCCTTTTGCTTTGGTTTTGCATATATGTGTTGTGGCTGAAATCTAAGGTACTTTAGAGTCATCATTTAAAGTGCCTAACAAGCTCTTAAAGTCTTGTGGTTCACCTTATTTTGAGGTGACCTTGTGCCTTGCTTTTGTAGGATTGTTAGTTTCCTTTTTAGGTGTATGTTCTAGCTTATTTTGTAATTTTCCAGTAGCTGTATCTTACTCTTTTCATACTGTCTTTTAAGTTACCTTCCATTGCCTCTTTGATGTGGAAGTAGATGCTTACTTTCCACTTTTGATAGTTTTCCATTTTATGCCTCTTTTGTGCACTTTTTGAGAAATATTGCAATTTTGTTTTTGCTGCAGTCCTTTAATTAAAAAAATAGCAAAAAAATAGAAAAACAAGTGAAGAAAGTTTGAAAAAAATGAGTTTAGTGGCCATGCCTTCTATAATTGTTTAGGCCATTTTCTAGCAAAAAAAGGTGTGAAAAAAGAGCTTAAAAAAATATTGAATAGATAAAAAAAATCCAGCAGCTGTGTTTTGATTATTGTAGTACCTTATAGTATTCTTTGAGTGCTTATTTGATCCATTGTTAGAGGAAAAATCATTTGGAAAACTATACAAAAAGTTTATGAAGTTTTAAGCATTCTAGAGTTTCTAGTTTACCTTCTTTTGTGTGCTTGCTTTCTTATTGCATTTAATTTCTTGATTGTCATTTGTTGCATTCCAATTTTGTCATATTAATTCATACTCTTGTGTGCCTTCTTTCATTTACTGTTTATTGCTTGTCAAGTTCTAGTTTGTCACATCATCTTCTCCTTGGTTTAGCTTCCTAATTTGCCTTTTCTTGCTTGTCTTTTTGTCTCTAGTTTGTCATTTGAGTATTTCTCCTTTTTCGCACACTTAAGACTAAGGCTTTATGAGTCATTAACAATTGGGTAGCATCTTGAGGGGATTGAGATTTGACTATTATATTTGATTTAGAGCACTTTACAAGTATAGAGAGAAGTTGACATTTGAGTGAAATCACTTGTGAGCTTGAGTGCAAACACCATTTTATTTCCTTTCTCTTATTTTTGTGCTAACCATTACTTTGAGTTTCCAAGTATCTCTTTTGTAGCTTGGTGGACCTTTTGGTGGACTTGAAGAAGCTTGGAAGCCATTTGTATTGGAGAGCATCTTTTGTAATAAATTAGGAATTTAATTTTTTTTATGATTTGTATTTTCTTTTCCCTTGTATTTTAGGAATTTCTTTTAAATAGTTTGTTTAAGTCCTTGTATTTGGACTTTAGAGACTTTGGACTTTGGACTTTAAATTTTTAATTAGTTGATTAGGAGTAATTGGGCTTAGGACTTATTTTACTCTTTTTGTGTAACATCCCGAATTTTATAAAAATGATTAAATATGATAAACAAATATTAAATAATTATGAATGAGTTAATGAGTGTCCCAAAAATATTAGAATAATTAAATAGGGATTTATTATGAAAAATTATAATTTATTAAAACTAAATGAGATAAAATTTCACCCGGTTAAAATATGGGTGTCAGACCAAGTATCTCCGATTGAGATACCGTTGGTCAGGGCTATTAAGGATATTAATGGGAGTCTGAATATATATTCGGAATAATTTTTAGATAATATATTGAGCCCGAACTGAGAGCCTATTTGTTATAAAATGGTGAAATTTTAATGTGAAGCCAAATATTAAAACATAAACTCTCCTTTCCTCCCTTCACTTTCACGTTAGCTTCTACTCTCCTTGGGCAAACACTCTCTTCTTCTACCTTCCTCATTCATTTTCTTCTTTTTCCTTTCAAAACCTAAGAAAGAAAAATGGTGTGTATTCCTTCTCCCCCATTTTTACTGTGCACCAAGCTTGGAGGAGATGGCAATGATGGTATGGAGCTCTTTCTCTCCCTCCCATTTTCATGCTCCTCCTTCCTCATTCTTGGAGCTCCTTTCTTTTGGCTTGAGGTAAGGATCTCTCTTCTTTCTTCTTGAGTATTATGCCCTAGGTTTTGGGTAATGGTTATTGGGAGAAAGTTTAATGCATTGGGGTTATGAGTGGAAGCATTTATGATGGAAACCCTAAGGTGGGGTGGTTTTACATGCAAGTTTTATGAGCCTTTAATGGGGTACACAAAATTAATACTTGGATGGGTGGAAAATTTATGAGCATTTATGATGGTGATGAGTTTTTAGTGAAACCCTAACTCTAATAAATTGGGGAAAGTGTAAAATATGAGTTGAAAGTATGTTTAATGAAGTTAGAGAATGATATTAATGATAAGAGATAGCCATTGATGATGGTTGATGAATATTGGTAATAGTTGTTGGGTTTTGATGAAAACCCTTGCCTTAAGAATTTGGGGAATTATATATATTGTGACTTGTTGGGTTGAATTAAAAGTGAATAGGTGATATTTAAGGTTGAAGGTTGCTTAAAATGGTAGAGGACCATTTATGATGAAATCTGTAGATAGGTGTTGTTATGAATGTGGAATGTGAAGGATTAGTGTGATAAGATTGTGGCTTGATGAGGTTCTAGACCATTTGTGTGCCAATTGAATGTGTTCATTAATTACGGTCATTGGAGGATTTATATGAAGGTTGAGTGCATTAAGAATAAGGGATATGATATTGTTGCTATTGTTGGGTGTAATTGGCCCTTTGAGATCTAGAGAACCTTGGTTTTGGGAAAGGAATTCCCAAAGCCTAACACAATTGCATAAATTGGTGTTTAGCAAGTCTAGGACTTGATTTTGAGCTTTATGATAAGCTAACAAATGTTTAGAATTATGATGGTTATTGATTATGTGTATGCATATGTATGTGGTATGTAGATTTCGTTCCGGAATTACGTGGCAGAGCTTTCGAAGCATGCATTCGGATTTTGGCTCTTCCCTCGAGGTAGGAGAGGAGTTTACATTCAAATTGCATGAGTAGATTGATAGTGATTGATGTATGTGTTTTAGTACTCATGCTTGCCTTGCCATGTAGTTATTGAGATAATATGAACGACAATTTGATGATTATTGAGAATGATGTGTGGGAGGATGTGATGATTGTTATGGAAGTATGTATATGTATGTTTGATGATGATAAGTATGATTCAAACTGATTAATAAGTTTGGAACGAGAATTTGTAAGTATGAATGTTTGAACAAGTTGTATATGCCTTATATGATGGGTATGATATGTTGGATGTGTTCAAGGTGGCCTAGAATGAGATTTCATGTGTTAGGTTGTGAGAATTTTTGTTTCTGTATAAGTTCTGATAATCTCGCTCAAGCGAGATGGATTCTCGCTCAAGTGAGAATCCCCTGTACCATTATTATGGCCTCTGGCCTAATCTCACTCAGGCGAGTATGCTACTCGCTCAAGCGAGACGAGTGTGAAGTGAGCAGGAGAGACACTGGACGAATCTCGCTCAAGCGGGCGTGGCTGTACTTGAGCGAGCAAGAGAGGAATTGGTTCTGTGTGTTATTCGCTTAAGCGAAGGATGAGGCAAGCTGGGTCTCGCTCAAGCGAGCCAGCCTTAAAATAGGTACTGGATAATTCTCGCCCGAGCGAGTGGCTAGTTGAAGGGAGCCTTGCTCGATCGTCTGCGGGTAGAAATGGTTACTAGAATAATTTCACCCGAGAGAGTGATCGGGTGCGAGGGAGTCTCACTCGAGCGAGCAAGCGTGGGAACGTTGCTGGATGGTTTTCGCTTACGCGATGAAGTTTGCCCAAGCGAGCTATGTTATTCTCGCTTAAGCGAGTAAGGGCTCGCTTAAGCGAGTTGCCCAGAATTAAAAGTTGTATTCTTTTCTCAGTTTTGATGGTGTTGGGCCTTCTTCCCTTATATTGTAAGATGCTTGAGGGAATGTATAGGGGTATATAATCAGGACATATTATGGTGGTGTTGAATAATGATTAAAACATTCAGATAACTTGTTTACACCCATAATATACATAATGGGAAACATAAATCTTAACTACCAAGAATGAACATGTGAGAGCAATGTTAAGGGTTTGATGATGAGTTATGAGATTGTACCCTTGGGTGATTACAAACCTATCAGGCGAATGATTGAATGGTGAGGGGGTTGTTATGAGCCGATGTATCGGAGATAATATCGGTATCGTGTGACAATAAATAATGTAATGATTATTCCTTGTGTAAGAGGACATATGTATTATTGATGAACTGTGAAATATTATTATGTTTTATAACAAGTGCAATATTGTATGAGTGGCTTAGAATTGAAACGATGAGTCGATGTGTCGCCACACTGGTTACTAAGCAACGTTGATGAATGAGATAATATTGTAATACCACTATGGTTGAATACAAATATTGACTTGCCATATGATATGAAATATATATATATATATATAGTGTGTTGAGATGTAAAGTCAAGGACATGACTGCGATGGGCATATGTGTAATTGCCGTATGTGGGATGATGATTATGCCTCGAATAATTCTAAGTGTGGATTAATATTATGATGCTTGTTGTGCCTTCTGATTCCCTTGTGTGGATTGTTATGAAATGATGTTTGTGTCCATTGAAATGCCAATTATATGAATGTTGTGCCTTGAGGGGCCTTGTGATTGCTTGAATGCCATTGACAATAAAACTAAATATACAACATATCCCGAATTGAGAGGGTGTGATACCCTTGCGAGGTTGTTGGGCACATGCATTATTGCATTGTTGTATTCATGATATAACATGGCATTGATATAAATTGTTATTGAATTGAATCACCTTGCGGGGTGCCACGAAGGGTGTATCCCTGAGTGAAGATGATATCATGTGATTTGTTATTGAATTGAATCACCTTGTGGGGTGCTACGAAGGGGGTATCCTTGAGTGAAGATGATATCATGTGATTTGTTATTGAATTGAATCACCTTGCGGGGTGCCACGAAGGGTGTATCCCTGAGTAAAGATGATATCATGTGATTTGTTATTGAATTGAATCACCTTGCGGGGTGCCACGAAGGGTATATCCCAGAGTGATAATGATAAGTTAAGTTATTGTGATCATTATTGGATTAAAAATCGGATCCGTGCATATGCATTCTAAACACTAGCATGTGCATTAGCCATAAGAGCATGGCATTTGAGATGGGATGACCAGGAGAGATGAGAAACCCCTTGTGAAGAGGAATTGAGTGAAGATCTAATGAAATGATGATGATAATTTGTTAATGCCCTTGATCATAAGTGGCAATGTGATTGCGTATGTGCTTGTGCTAGCTTATGTTGTGTATTGCGATTCATGATGGCTTGTATGCCTATTATATTAATGTGATGATGATTGAAATGATGATTTAATGGTTTTATAGCAAAGCACACATGAAGATTATATGCATATACACATGATCACAATATATATTATATTCGTCATTTTGAATGTATAACTTACTCTCCCATGTGGTCTCCTTTTTAGCATTGTGATGCAGGGTCATTATGGGCTGAGATGAGACTTTGAATTGAAGTTTTGGCGAAGGTAAATAGTGGTAATGGAAGTGCCTTGGCTGGCATCATTTATGAGTTCTTATGTTATGAATAAATTTTTTATGATGATATAGATGATTTAGTGATTTTGGATATGTATAAAAAAATCCTTTGAAATTGTGAATGGTGAATATAAATGTAGTATATAAGAGATGATTTAATGTGTGCTAGAAGGATTGAAATTGAATGATGTTCATTGATGATAGAGATGGCTGGGAGAAGATCTCTGTATGTATATGTACATATATATAATTGTGTCTTAGGCAATGCATGTGTATGTTGAGAGTGAATTAGACGGGCTTGTTCTATTAGGTCTATATCAGATATTCACATGCCTTACCGAGCCTTTTCTCATACCGTCATATATGGGACTAGGCGTTGCCCGGTATACACATTCTTCTTCCGCTGTAAACTCTATTATTTTGTATACCGTTATGGGCAATTTAGTTATCGATCTAGTCTTTGTTTATTAAATTTCACTCTTCGGTTTTTGGTGATTCGGGGTTTCAGTGTGACATCGGACTTACTTTAGAACGTGAAAAATTTACCCGTATTTTTATTAATTATTATCTTGATTATATCGGGATCCGAGTCCAGAAAACCAGGGTGTTACAGCGGTGGTATCAGAGTTATTTTGCTCTGAATTAGATTTATTAAATTACCATCAGAGCATGGTTACTCTATGATGAATTGGTATTATGGATGATTGGAGCATGATTGCTCAATAGTGAGATATTTATGGTGATCTTTGGAGCGAGATGCTCATTGTTGGAATATGGTTGTCCGTATGAACTAAAAAGTGGTAGTTATCTAGAGGGTGATGACATGTTTAGGTATTGATTGCCCCATATGGATTTATAATGACTAGTTATCTAAGAATTGTGAATTAACTATAGGGGAATTATTGCTTATTGAGGATTATTGTGAATCATTAATATTGAGTTGTGATTGATGCTATTTGAGGACTTCTGTGAGATTATGTTCCAGAAGATATAATTGATGTTTATGGGAGTATACCCTTTATCATTGAGGTTGTATGATACGCTTGTGGAGCATAGTTGCTCATTGGAAAACTTAATGAAATTATGAGATTGGGTATGTATATGTAGATGAATTCTTCAATATGGTTGGTATGGTTATTTGTGTAAGTCCGGCCAAGCTCCTTACCCTATTACCTTCAAAATGATGAATACATTATTGTTGTGCATTGATGTTGATATATAGAATACATGTTGATTTGATGATGGATCTATGTTGAATGTTGATCATGGAAAGGAAATATTAGAATTGATAAATGTGAGATATAAAATGTGAATTGATATAGTGGTAGACCATATATGTTGAGACCTTGATGTGCATATGCACCTTGAATTTGAATTGTTGGTTAGGTCTCTTACATGCATTGTGCTTGTAGCGTCTAGCCAAGGAATGCTTGTTAAATAAAAGGGAACTCACATGCTTGAGTTGATTGAATGAATGATATTGAAGGAATCCCCTGGTGTGGGTATGTTTGAATTCAAATGATCAGTTGTGCCATTTGTGTGGGATGAATTTTATATCCTTTGGCACAAGAACCCTATATGTTATATGATATAAGTGATTTGTTGTACCTCCCTAGATTGGGAACTTGAATATGTGAAAAGTGATTAGATGTGAAATTGTATACTTGTCAGATTGGGGTGATGACTTGATTTTATGTATGTGAGCACCGAGGGAATGATTTATTTAGTTATGACCCACTAGACGTGGTACTCTGGGTTAACTCGGCAAGATCTTGTATGATCAAGCGTTGTGGGGAATTGATTTAATTGGACCCTATGGTGCTCTAGACTCTATACTATTCATGAGCCACACTTAATGATAGGTGTTGTGGAGATGTTCCACAATGGGTACTAAATAACCCTTTGATATTACCAAGTATGATGATTGGCTAAGTTTTGTGGCTAGTTGACTTATGGTAAAGCTGATTAGGAAATAAAGTGTTGATGCTAGAACTGTCATAAGATGGAATGCGAATAATGAATGTAACCCCTGATGATTAATGAATAATAATGATGAACTTGGGGTATGATTGGTGTTGGCTATGGTGTACATAATTTTATGGTATGACTTTGGGCTAAATTGTATACGTTTGATGTTGTGATTATAACAATAGCCATGGATTGCAATATGACATAAGGATGACATGTGTGATTGTGAGTTAGTGAATAAAAATTTGATCATGTCATTACCCCCCATTTTTATTTGAAAGATGTTATATTGGTAATAGAAACCACATAGTGATGTGATATGATGTGAGTTATACGTCTAATTTATGAGCTTTGGTTGTGATCTATGAGAAGAATCCCTAATGTGAAAGCTTACTATACGATTAAGTAGCCTACTTGATAAGAGTTTGGTGAATCTTTTATGGCTTGAATCGATTTATAGCCAACGAGGTATGAATGAGACAAAGGATTATTAGACGATTTGACCATGACTTCGGGATGGACATGGCCCGATGATATAGAATTTACCCTGCAATGATTGAAATCTATGGAAGCTGCACCAATTTAGGGTAATGTCAATTAAGACTCGATGATTGGTAGGGCATGATGGACGCCAAAATTAATTGTATAGTGACGATGAAGTACGAATATGTTAGTTATGGACTGGTGAGGATTGTCACTAAGTCTTATGTGAACTGGTACAGTTGATATGTGAGACCGATGTGAGCAATGGGAGTACGAAGTACTGGTCCCGATATGGCCTTACATGCCATAGGCATTGTGGAAACATGCACTTATGTGCTGACTTCATGTGTTGTGGTAACCACTACGGGATTGGGACGCCTTCCTGTATATCGGATGCAGCAACACGTGTGCCGGGCAGGTGTAGGGTTGTAACTGCTTATGGTAAATGTACTGAACATATCTAGACGTACTAAGTATGAACATGTGAGCTCTGTTGGATGAGTTATGATCGATGACATATGACACGCTTGGATGTAGAAAGTTCTATGATAAGAATGATAAAATGATAATGAACATGTCTTGAAAGACTTTGGAAAGTCCAATGTTATTTTATGGTGTCGTTGAACCTTGTTGATGTGCGGCCTGAGGTATGGCCTTGCGATATGTATATCAATGCTGAATTTCGAGGACGAAATTCTTTTCAGGTGGGGTGGATTGTAACATCCCGAATTTTATAAAAATGATTAAATATGATAAACAAATATTAAATAATTATGAATGAGTTAATGAGTGTCCCAAAAATATTAGAATAATTAAATTGGGATTTATTATGAAAAATTATAATTTATTGAAACTAAATGAGATAAAATTTCACCCGGTTAAAATATGGGTGTCGGACCAAGTATCTCCGATTAAGATACCGTTGGTCAGGGCTATTAAGGATATTAATGGAAGTCCGAATATATATTCAGAATAATTTTTAGATAATGTATTGAGCCCAAACTGAGAGCCTGTTTGTTATAAAATGGTGAAATTTTAATGTGAAGCCAAATATTAAAACATAAACTCTCCTTTCCTCCCTTCACTTTCACGTTAGCTTCTACTCTCCTTGGGCAAACACTCTCTTCTTCTACCTTCCTCATTCATCTTCTTCTTTTTCCTTTCAAAACCTAAGAAAGAAAAATGGTGTGTATTCTTTCTCCCCCATTTTTATTGTGCACCAAGCTTGGAGGAGATGCAATAGTGGTATGGAGCTCTTCCTCTCCCTCCCATTTTCATGCTCCTCCTTCCTCATTCTTGGAGCTCTTTTCTTTTGGCTTGTGGTAAGGATCTCCCTTCTTTCTTCTTGAGCATTATGCCCTAGGTTTTGGGTAATGGTTGTTGGGAGAAAGTTTAATGCATTGGGGTTATGAGTGGAAGCATTTATGATGGAAACCCTAAGGTGGAGTGGTTTTAAATACAAGTTTTATGAGCCTTTAATGGGGTACACAAAATTAATACTTGGATGGGTGGAAAATTTATGAGCATTTATGATGGTGATAAGTTTTTAGTGAAACCCTACCTCTAATAAATTGGGGAAAGTGTAAAATATGAGTTGAAAGTATGTTTAATGAAGTTAAAGAATGATATTAATGATAAGAGATAGCCATTGATGATGGTTGATGAATATTGGTAATAGTTGTTGGGTTTTGATGAAAACCCTTGCCTTAAGAATTTGGGGAATTGTATATATTGTGACTTGTTGGGTTGAATTGAAAGTGAATAGGTGATATTTAAGGTTGAAGGTTGCTTAAACTGGTAGAGGACTATTTATGGTGAAATCTGTAGATAGGTGTTGTTATGAATGTGGAATGTGAGGGATTAGTGTGATAAGATTGTGGCTTGATGAGGTTCTAGACCATTTGTGTGCCAATTGAATGTGTTCATTAATTATTGTCATTGGAGGATTCATATGAAGGTTGAGTACATTAAGAATAAGGGATATGATATTGTTGCTATTGTTGGGTGTAATTAGAGAACCTTAGTTTTGGGAAAGGACTTCCCGAAGCCTAACACAATTGCATAAATTGGTGTTTAGCAAGTCTAGGACTTGATGTTGAGCTTTATGATAAGCTAACAAATGTTTAGAATTATGATGGTTATTGATTATATGTATGCATATGTATGTGGTATGTAGATTTCGTTCCGGAATTACGTGGCAGAGCTTTCGGAGCATGCATTCGGATTTCGGCTCTTCCCTCGAGGTAGGAGAGGAGTTTACATTCAAATTGCATGAGTAGATTGATAGTGATTGATGTATGTGTTTTAGTACTCATGCTTGCCTTGCCATGTAGTTATTGAGATAATATGAACGGCAATTTGATGATTATTGAGAATGATGTGTGGGAGGATGTGATGATTGTTATGGAAGTATGTATATGTATGTTTGATGATGATAAGTATGATTCAAAGTGATTAATAAGTTTGGAACGAGAATTTGTAAGTATGAATGTTTGAACAAGTTGTATATGCCTCATATGATGGGTATGATATGTTGGATGTGTTCAAGTTGGCCTAGAATGAGATTTCATGTGTTAGGTTGTGAGAATTTTTGTTTCTGCATAAGTTCTGATAATCTCGCTCAAGCAAGATGGATTCTCGCTCAAGCGAGAATCCCCTGTACCATTATTGTGGCCTCTAGCCTAATCTCGCTCAGGCGAGTGTGCTACTCGCTCAAGCGAGACGAGTGTGAAGTGAGCAGGAGAGACATTGGACGAATCTCGCTCAAGCGGGCGTGGCTGCGCTTGAGCGAGCGAGAGAGGAATTGGTTCTGTGATTTATTCGCTTAAGCAAAGGATGAGGCAAGCTAGGTCTCACTCAAGCGAGCCAGCCTTGAAATAGGTACTGGACAATTCTCGCCCGAGCGAGTGGCTAGTTGAAGGGAGCCTCGCTCGAGCGTCCGCGGGTAGAAATGGTTACTGGAATAATTTCACCTGAGCAAGTGACCGGGTGCGAGGGAGTCTCGCTCGAACGAGCAAGCGTGGGAACGCTGCTGGATGGTTTCCGCTTACGCGAGGAAGTTTGCCCAAGCGAGCTATGTTATTCTCGCTTAAGCGAGTAAGGGCTCGCTTAAGCGAGTTGCCCATAATTGAAAGTTGTATTATTTTCTCAGTTTTGATGGTGTTGGGCCTTCTTCCCTTATATTGTAAGATGCTTGAGGGAATGTATAGGGGTATATAATCAGGACATATTATGGTGGTGTTGAATAATGATTAAAACATTCGGATAACTCGTTTACACCCATAATATACATAATGGGTAACATAAATCTTAACTACCAAGAATGAACATGTGAGAGCAATGTTAAGGGTTTGATGATGAGTTATGAGATTGTACCCTTGGGTGATTACAAACCTATCAGGCGAATGATTGAATGGTGAGGGGGTTGTTATGAGCCGATGTATCAGAGATAATATCAGTATCGTGTGACAATAAATAATGTAATGATTATTCCTTGTGTAAGAGGACATATGTATTATTGATGAACTGTGAAATGTTATTGTGTTTTATAACAAGTGCAATATTGTATGAGTGGCTTAGAATTGAAACGATGAGTCGATGTGTCGTCACACTGGTTACTAAGCAACGTTGATGAATGAGATAATGTTGTAATACCACTATGGTTGAATACAAATATTGTCTTGCCATATGATATGAAATATATATATATATAGTGTGTTGAGATGTAAAGTCAAGGACATGATTGCGATGGGCATATGTGTAATTGCCGTATGTGGGATGATGATTATGCCTCGAATAATTCTAAGTGTGGATTAATATTATGATGCTTATTGTGCCTTCTGATTCCCTTGTGTGGATTGTTATGAAATGATGTTTGTGGCCATTGAAATTCCAATTATATGAATGTTGTGCCTTGAGGGGCCTTGTGATTGCTTGAATGCCATTGACAATAAAACTAAATATACAACATATCCCTAATTGAGAGGGTGTGATATCCTTGCGAGGTTGTTGGGCACATGCATTATTGCATTGTTGCATTCATGATATAACATGGCATTGATATAAATTGTTATTGAATTGAATCACTTTGCGGGGTGCCACGAAGGGTGTATCCCTGAGTGAAGATGATGTCATATGATTTGTTATTGAATTGAATCACCTTGCGGGGTGCCACGAAGGGTGTATCCCTAAGTGAAGATGATATCATGTGAATTGTTATTGAATTGAATCACCTTACGGGGTGCCACGAAGGGTGTATCCCTGAGTGAAGATGATATCATGTCATTTGTTATTGAATTGAATCACCTTGCAGGGTGCCACGAAGGGTGTATCCCTGAGTGAAGATGATATCATGTGATTTGTTATTGAATTGAATCACCTTGCGGGGTGCCACGAAGGGTATATCCCGGAGTGATGATGATAATTTAAGTTATTGTGATCATTATTGTAAAAATCGGATCCGTGCATATGCATTCTAAACACTAGCATGTGCATTAGCCATAAGAGCATGGCTTTTGAGATGGGATGACCACGACAAATGACAAACCCCTTGTGAGGAGGAATTGAGTGAAGATCTAATGAAATGATGATGATAACTTGTTAATGCCATTGATGATAAGTGGCAATGTGATTGTGTATGTGCTTGTGCTAGCTTATGTTGTGGATTGCAATTCATGATGGCTTGTATGCCTATTATATTAATGTGATGATGATTGAAATGATGATTTAGTGGTTTTATAGCAAAGCACACATAATGATTATATACATATACACATGATCACAATATATATTATATTCGTCATTTTGAATGTATAACTCACTCTCCCATGTGGTCTCATTTTTAGCATTATGATGCAGGGTCATTATGGGCTGAGATGAGACTTTGAATTGAAGTTTTGGCAAAGGTAAATAGTGGTAATGGAAGTGCCTTGGCCGGCATCATTTATGAGTTCTTATGTTATGAACAAATTGTTTATGATGATATAGATGATTTAGTGATTTTGGATATGTATAAGAAAATCCTTTGAAATTGTGAATGGTGAATATAAATGTAGTATGTAAGAGATGATTTAATGTGTGCTAGAAGGATTAAAATTGAATGATGTTCATTGATGATAGAGATAGTTAGGAGAAGATCCCCGTATGTATATGTACATATATATAATTGTGTCTTAGGTAATACATGTGTATGTTGAGAGTGAATTAGACGGGCTTGTTCTATTAGGTCTATATCGGATATTCGCATGCTTTACCGAGCCTTTTCTCATATCGTCATATATGGGACTAGGCGTTGCCCGGTATACACATTCTTCTTCCGCTGTAAACTCTATTATTTTGTATACCGTTATGGGCAATTTAGTTATTGATCCAGTCTTAGTTTATTAAATTTCACTCTTCGATTTTCTGTGATTCGGGGTTTCGGTGTGACATCGGACTTACTTTAGAACGTGAAAAATTTACCCGCATTTTTATTAATTATTATCTTGATTATATCGGGATCCGAGTCCGGAAAACCAGGGTGTTACATTTTGCACCCAACTAGTGTAACTGCGATTTTGCATGCTAGGTCTAGTTTACATTCTTACACCAACCGACTAGTTTGCTTTACTTACTTTCTAGTTATTGTAAGTACGCTTTTGCATGCTAGGCTTAGTTTAATTTCTTGCACCATGACTAGTTCTTGTCTACTTGCTTTTCCTTTTATTGTCTTGTTGCTTTGTGTGTTTTTTTCTTTTTTCTAGGTTAGAAACAACTTGAGTGACCGACTAGTATCTCTTCACTATCATTTTGCATTATAACATATGTCTTCATCTAGTGAGAGAGGTAGAGAGTCAACCCCCGCACATATGAGGTTAATTTTAGAAAAACTTAATAACATGACCACTAGGTTAGACAACCTAGAAAATAAGGAGGGTAGAGATAGAAACACTAGACATCATAGACAAAGACATCATGATGAAACTAGTCAGGTTGAGAGTAGGCATCATAAAAGACATCACAGGTCTCATGACGAGGGTGGCTTGAGAGAGGTCAAGCTAGATGTCCCACCCTTCTATGGTAAAAGTGATGTGGAAGCCTATCTCGATTAGGAGATGAAAGTTGAGCAATTTTTCACCTCTCATGAAACAAAAAATGAAAATAAAGTTAGGATTGTCACCCTTAGTTTCCAAAATTATGCTTTAGTTTGGTGGACCTAAATCCTAAAAGAAAGAAAGAAAGACTATCTCCCACCCATTGATGAATGAGAGGACCTCAAAGCCTTACTTAGGAAGAGATATGTTGCCTCCTATTATAGGGGTGAGTTATTGGCCAAGCTCAATAGACTCACCCAAGGGCCCAAGAGTGTGGACGATTACTATAAGGCTTTAGTGATGACTATAATTAGGGCCAATGTTGAGGAGGATGAAGAAATCCCCATGCATAGATTTTTACATGGCCTTAATCATAATATTAAAAAGAGAGTGGAACTTCTACCTCATGTGGACATTGAGGAGCTTCTCCATCAATGCACAAGAGTAGAAGCTTAACTCATGGATAGAGCTTCCTATTATAATAGGGATTCTAAACCATATAGGCATAGGTGGAAGGGCAAGGAAGACTTCATCCCTAAAGAGGGTAGTAGTAGAAAGGGTAAGGAGTATATGTATAATTTATTTGGTGGGTAATATAATTTTCATCAATATATATTTAATTAAATATTTGATATATAACGAACTATATATACATTTCATGCATGTCTATATATATACATATGAAATTAAATATATTACATTTTATACTTACGACAATTTAGTTTAGAGTAGTAAATGGAAAATGGAAAACTATTCTTGAAAAAGTTAGAAAAATAGAAAAGGTGTTTGTTTACAAAATATTTAAAAAACTTATAGAAAATTGAAAACCAGGTTTTAAGTTTTTTTAAGAAAAATAGAGAAGGCTTTAAAGAAGTTTTCCAAGAAAATTGAAAAGTGGAAAAGTTTTTCAAAAATTTTTCTATCTATTCTAGGAAATGAAAATTTTGGAAAACAAGCAGAAATTTTTTCTAGAAAACTAGAATAATTTTCTATAACTAAACGCATAAAATCTTTAGAAAATAAATATAAATCTTTAAATTTATCATTGCAATCGGTAATGAACAATATTTTTCCTTTTTAATTACTCTAAGCTTATAGGAAATAAATTTTAATGATTTCCTTCATCATGAGATTTTTTACTTTGTATATCATCGTTTTACATTGATGCGTAAATTAGTTTCATTTTAACATATGATCTCACCTTTTACTATAATTTATTATATTCGATCAGTTAATATTAATATCTTTACTTATTACAATTATTAATTCAAATTCAAATATCAATTTCATTTTTATACTTTAACATAATATTATTACTATTTATTATCAAATTTAAATTCATCTATTAAATACATGCTATTAATTATGTCATTATTGATTCCATTACAATCAAAAAAAAAATTAATTATGAAATTTGAAAATGAAAATACATGGAGCGCATTTAATGATGTGTTCAAATGTGACAAATATTACCTAAAATATGTTTTAAAAAGTTTGACAAATACATATAATATAGATATTATTCATTATTATATGTTTAATATAATTCATTAATATAATAGATTTCTTAATTTTGTATAATTGTTGGCATCAATTATTTTTTGGTATGTATCATAATCAATAAAAACAGATATTGTTATGATAATTACGTATATTTGTCATTTATTAGAAAATAAACACATATTATTCAAAATTATATAATTATAATATAAAATATATTTACAATAATGTATTAAATTTTTGTTAATAATTATTTGTAATTGTTTACAATTAAAGTGTAACGCATAAAAAACCCTAAAGAATTACTCTAGGAAATGAGGGTTATTATTGCTTTGTAAAATATGTCACTTAAAGGGGCTCTGAGGCCATTTATACAATCAGTACACGAGAGAAGAAAGTGAGGTACAGGGGGCCTTAGGCCTAGGTCCACGATGACGTAGGGGGTAAACGTATCCTGCTAGGATTGGATAACGGTTTGACCATTGCCCAATTCTAACCTAAAATAGGGGGAAGAAGGGGTGTCATGGAGCCCCCTCGATCCAGGGGGAACAGGAACCCCCCAGTCACAAGCGCTATGTGTAGGGCCAGGCCGAGTGACTAAATGTTGAGTCGAGAGTGTTTCTTCTAAGGGTTATTGCCGAGTGACTCTTTAGTAGGAGGATGATCAATTTGTTTTACTAGTGATTATCCGAGGAAGGTTACTCCGCGTAAAGTTCATCCAAGAAAATCATCCGAGAGAGGATAATTCTCAGTAGAGCTTTATCCAAGGGAGAGAATTATTCTGAGTGGAGCTTCATCCGAGAGAGAATACTTTTGAGTAAGGTTTCTTCCAAGAGATAGAGTGAGTTATTGTGTGGAGCTTCCTCCGAGGGTGATTCGTCTTCTTCAAAGAGTTGCTTAAATGTGACACATGTTATTTGCTAGTTGTCAGTTAACAATCATTTCATTTCTCTAGGCTGTCTATGTGAATCTGTATTGCAATGATGGGGCATACTTAATGGCCTTCGGACACAAAAGCGTCTCTTGGGTTTAGGGGTATTAATGATGACTTTAGGTATTATGTGCATATATTGGGGGAAGTTACTAAAAGTTACTAGAAGCTAGGGAAGTTACTAGAAACTCTCTATATATACTCCTTCTTTACTTCATTTTTTATTTTTACTGTTGTTGTCTTTGTTACCCATTTCCTCCCAACTTCTTCAACTTTTTGTCTACGTCTCATTCCTTTTCTTTACCCCCTTGCTTGATTTCTTGTTCCCAGAAAGGTTAGCCTCTTTAACTTACTTGAGAAATGGTGTCTTCTGTAAATTCGTACACTTAGGTTAGGGATGAAGTCCTATCTATGCTCTCTTCCCTTAAAAGTGATGGAACACTCGCACGTTTGTGGGAGGATGAGGCATTCAGCAATTCCCTGACAGCCCCAAACATAGAGTGCATGTACTGCTCTCTTGACGAGAGGGTTTGCCACTCTTACACAAACCCTAATGAAGTGGATTTTATATATGTATATGAAACTCTATTCTCGGGTCTCCTCATGTCTTTCCTCTTTTCTGACTTTTAAGTGAGGGTTCTGAATGCTTTAAACATTGCTCTCACCTAAACAATTAGGCCTTCATCAGGCGTTCAAGGTATTGTGTCAACACTTTGGTCAGATACCTTCCGTTCCCTTTTTTTCTATTTTTCCAAGCAAAGATCTTTAAAGCTAGGGTTTCTGTCGGTTGGGTTTCTCTAAGCAGGGTCACTGGTTATTGTCTGGTACAGGCGTTTGACCAGTTGTATAAGAATTTTAAAAGTTTTTTTCAAGATTTGAGTCAATCTAGACGTACCTGGGGCAGATTATCTTGTACTGGACACAAGAGCCTGTCCAATTCTGTGTCAACTGGGAGGACCTTTCACTCACTGAGCGTGGCAGTGTAAACTTTTTCCATAAGGATGTAGGGCTCTATTTCAACTCCCATGGGCTTATTACATTGCCCCCCGACCCGGGTGCCCTAAACACTTGGATCAGTAAGTATAGGGTTGCTATGTTATGGTGAATGATGTACTCGGTATCGTAGTTCTAACTTATGACTCTGTCTTGATTTTCAAGCACCTAGCAAAATGTCAACCAAGGAGATGAGGAAACACTACAAGGTGAGGGAAACATCAAAAGGAAAAGGACCCTCATCAGGAATTGTTTCTTGCGTCTTGATGACTATAATTCCTACAAGAAAACCTTTTGTTCCCCCTCTAATTGCCAAAGGTATTGAGGCTACTCGGCAAGCAAAAAAATAATGTGTTGAGAATGAGCCCATTCCTCCCTAGGCGGAGAATGTGTAGGTTGTTTCTAGTAGGGACCCCTTCTAACGAGGCAACATCTCTTCATGAAACGCCCCCCAAACGTCCTATGATTATGGTTTTTGAGAACCTCAAGTCCCCGGAAGCGTCTTTGTCCATTCAAGATAGAACAACTCAGATATTTGTTGAGTGGATTATCACTCAATTGCTTAGTGAGTATGAAAAAGTCACTCGACAATGGGAGAAATTTATGAATCTAAGTTTGGTGTCTACCTAGAACCCCGTAAGGTCTCTATAGGACACCCACTTCCTGA
Source organism: Clitoria ternatea (assembly GCA_037962975.1). Classification (NCBI taxonomy): domain Eukaryota; kingdom Viridiplantae; phylum Streptophyta; class Magnoliopsida; order Fabales; family Fabaceae; genus Clitoria; species Clitoria ternatea. The sequence goes on from CM075672.1 coordinate 83,375,408, forward strand.
TTCCAAAATTTGTTGACAAAGTCATTCTATTCGAAGATGGCAGGAAGAAGTATATGAACTCTAATCCTATGGTTATCTGCCACTCCATGGAAATGTTCAGTCCCTGAGTTTCTTCCATGAGTAGGTACATGGATGGTTACTTTGAGGCCTAAGAGAAAACTCTAAACTAGCTGACTGCGAGAAGGAGAAGGCAGAGGCTCAGCTTTAAGAGGCCGCTAGGTTGATAGGGAAGATGGCGGAGGTAGAGAAAATATTAAAAGCTGCCGAGGAGGCCTTGGGTAAAGTCGAATAGTCTTTAAAGGACTCAAAGGCTAGCCAAGCAACATCCGAGACTAAACTTAAAGCCATGGTGGAAGAGCTGGCCTTCTAAAGGAAACCGTATCCAAGCATTGAGTTTCAACTAGAAGGTCCCTTGGTCGTCAAAACTTAAAATTGAACATGTTTTTGGAACCCTGGAACTTAGGTAAGCGTATTAGTACCTTCAATTTCCTAATTCTTCTTCTTCCTTTTTCTTGGCCAAGCATGAAAGTGTGTGGGGGGTTTCCAAATTTTTTTCATTTATGACACCTTAATGCTTGAATTTTGCTCTTGGTAAAGTGGGTAACAAAAAATAGCTAATGAATCCTCGCTTTAGTATGGTTAGGTGGAGAACTAGAGGTCGGGCAACCGTTAGAAGGAACGGGTTGTGAAGTGAAGGTCAGAGACAGATAAGACACTGTGTGAATTTAGGGAAGACAATATTTGATTCAAAGCATTGAAAGCGCAGAGTCGAGGTAACGCAAATGTGCGTGGTGTATAATTTCATGGAAATAATATTAGCATCACTTTTTGGCGTATAAGTGGAAATATATAATACATACATATATAGTTAAAGAGATTAAATTTATGATGAGTAATTTATAAATTAAATATTAGGGGAAATATGATTTTAGTTTTGCATTTAATGATTAGAACAATATTAATGGTGAATATTCATATGGTGCTATGAATATGGGATGTGAATATAGAATTTTATTGAATTTTGAAATGTGAATATTGATTAAGTAATGTTGGATGTGACTAATTGATGAAATGATATGAACTGATGAGTATAATATGGAAATTTATGCTAGGTGTGGCTTATTTTTTTTTATCCCAAGGTGATGGCTTTTATGTCGGGGATGACTTGATGATGATTTTTGGTGACTATATGTTATTTATGCATGTTGTGTGGTGTGATAGTCATTTGGTATACTTTAACCTTTGTTTTTGGCTCCCATGGTTGTTAGTAGCCCAATCGAGCTACCTAGTGGTCAAGTAGGACCCAATGGTTGAGGTGGGGAGCCAGGTGGTGTAGCGCCTTTAATCCGGTAAATGATATTAAAGATATTAAAATTTAGATAATGAAAATTAGGATAAATTTTTCATGATTAAAAACAACCGTTGGAAAGAGAACACCATAAATAAAAATTTTAACTTTAATCTTAGACCTTTTAAAGACCTATGTCATATATGACGATATGAGAAGGTATGTAGTTTCAACAAATGTTTACTTAGGACAATCAATTTCATGATCACCATACAAGTATTTGCAGAATATATAAGTTAATTCAAGAGCAAGAGTGGATATAAGAAATGATCCACGTAAGGACAAGGTAATTTCCAAAACTTAATAAAAACATGCACATTCATCTATACAAACATTCCATAATTAGAAGTATATGCATTTAATTAAGGAAACATGCCAAAGAAGCTTCCTATAAAAAATCGAGGTTAAAGGATTGGAGTACAAGCATAGGGACCCAAGGAGTACAAGTCCCATGGAAAGAAAAGTTCATTTTTAATATTAGAAATAGTGGGACATGTCATAAATAAGACCTATTAGTCCCAAATTGAAAATTATAAAAAGTTGGGTTCAAACCCCTCTTAAATTTAAGTTTTACAATGTAATGGCTCTGATATTTTATGCCTAATGAGAGTTAGGAAACTCCAATTTAGGTGAGACCAATTTTCACACCTTCCTAATACATTTATCTACAACTTTCATGAAGAAGTTGGAGGCCAAAAAGGTCATTAAAATACCTAAAAGAACCAAAAACAACAAGGGAAAGTAGCAGTTGGAAAAATCTTGACAGTGGTCATTCCACTGGCCGTGGTTGGCACTGTCTTGACCACTAAAATTGTAATTTTTCTATGTTTTGAGGCAACACCAACCACTGGCCATGGTTGGCTCTGCTGTAGGCACTATTTTATAGCTTTTTGGCCCTTATGTTTTTGTCAACTTTGGGACCCATTTTCACTAGGTTATTCAACTCCAACTTGTATGAAATTTTATACACAACTTACCTACCCTAATATTAATCATGTGGCCAAGTTTCAAGCCAAAATTCCATCTCAATCAAAATCTAAGCTATATTCTAGTTTTATGTATATTTTAGGCATTTTACATGACATACCAAAATACAATTGACTAAGTTTTGGTCCAAACTCTCCATGGACCTATATTCACATATGTAAATGTGACTTGCTCCAGCAAGCCTCATCCCATAATTCATTTCCTAGATCAAAGTATGTTCCATTAGTATTTCAAGCTTTTTTTGGCTAAACCAAGCATGTCAAATTACAAACTAAGCCTATTTGGCCATAACCAACCATGCACAGAAGTTTCATACATATACTATGGATTGAAGATGACCTCTACATGAAATTTAGTCTATTAAATGAGAATATCACCTATCCACTTCCTTGTTGTGTATAAAATTGACAACACCAATCATGCACAATCACATATAACATCGCCAATGATCATAAATATCATAATATCATTCTTAATTCATCAATATAACATGTGTACAAAGACCTAATGTCCATCATTCAATCCATGCCTACAATTCATCAAGATAGCCTTGCAAGGCACTACCAAATATTGGCAATCATCAAATTTCATTGTCATAAATGTCATCACCATCACAATGGCATCGAATTACATTAGACCAAACATCATATAGTGTTAGATACAAAGAATGGCCAATATACCTTGTCAAAGGAATAAAGTGTAATGATTTGTAAAATAATAGACTATAATCATTCATTTGCATTGCCACTCACACCATGTCCACAATATCACAAATTATCAACATTATCGGCCAAGACATTCCTTTACAACTATTTACCTTCTTCAAAAGCTTTAATTCAAAACATAATCTCATCCCATGGTAATGCTGCATCACAATGCTAAAAAGAGATAACATGGAAGAGTGAGTTATACATTTAAAATGATGAATCCAAATACATTGTGATCATGTGTACATGCATATAAACAACATGTGTGCTTTGCAATGTAACCATCAATTTATCACCAAGCCTTCATCAAGATATCATCATAGGCATACAAGTCTCATTGTTTACAACTCATAGCAAGCACATACACATACACATACATATTCACATTGCCCTTCAATCATCATGGCTATCACAAGTATCACCATCAAGTTTTTATATCTTTCATTAATTGACACTCTCAATGGGTTACCATTTTTCTTGGCCAACTCCAATTCAAATTGTCATGTTCCTATGGCTAATGCATATGTCATAACATGAAATACATATGCAACAGATCTGATTTATAATACATGTGTACATAGTATATCAATTAATTACAACCATGCATAGTTTCTCAAATATTTATCCCCTGTAAGGGTCTCTTTCTTAGGATCTCATAAGATCACAATTATTTTAACATGTCAATTTGATCACAACCACATATAGTCGTCTGAATATTTATCACCCTACAAGGGTCCTTTCCACAAGATCCTACAAGATCTTAATCATTTCAACATGTCACGTGATTGCAATCACACATAAACATTTGAATATTTCTCCCCTCGCAAGGGTCTTTTTCACAAGATCCTGTAAGATCTTAACCATTTCAATATGTCAAGTGATTGCAACCACTTATAATCATTTAATTATTTCTCTCCCACGCAAGGGTCCATTTTCACAAGATCCCGCAAGACCTTTATTGTTTCAATACATCATGTGATCATAACCACATATAAAATGATATGCCATGCATGTCATGAATGCAAGAATGCACATGCTAGCTGCAACTTCACAAGGATATCTCACCTTCTTACTTAGGGGTATATTTTATACTTAACATTACAGATAGTGGCACGCAATCAACTATAGCATTCTCTAAGGCATACAACATGTCACATAAGCTCGAAGGCATCAATTCATATTATTCACAACATAGTGGCGAAGGAGTCTCATCAATTTTAATCCACACATAGAAATCAAGAAGGCATATCAGTAAGTATACTTCATATGTATAACACTAATATATACATTGTCTTAATATTTTCATCAATACTCATGGATGTGTCACACAACCACATCATTCAATTCTCATCATTAATCATCATATCTCATTAATAATGGTGAAACATATATGGTTTTTCACAGTATGACATAGGTACACTCTGCTAAAATCTAAAGTCATTTTCAACCACCACCAAGGACACACACATACATATATTCTAAATGCAATCACATGTTCGTCAAGCACATCATCAACATAATACCAATCATCACGTCATTCCAACATAACTATAGCAAGGCAAACATGAGCAACATTATATACATTAATCATCAATTATTCAAATCATGCATTTAGAATATAAACTCCCTTCCTACCTTGTGAGAAGAAGAAATCCAAATGGTCTGATGCCCATGCCTTTTTGTTCAGAATACAATCTACACCAATACATATATATAAACATACATTTAATCAATAAGTCATCTTAATGCATTATCATAATTTTAAATAATTGTTAACTTATCATAAATCTTGAAAACAAGTCCTAGATAGCACTTGTTATGGTCTAAGACTTCATCAAACCATAATTTTATTTCATGAATCCATCACAACCACCATGATTTTGGTGTTAACATTCATTTCTACACATCATAAGGCAACACTTATCCATGAGTTCCATCATCAATAGTCACTTATCATTATTAATGTCATTTCTTACCATAATATCATCACCATACCTAGGTATCATATATTCATACTTAAAATTAATTCCCTTAAAAACAATATATATATATATATATATATTATTCCTAAATTTTAGGATTTAGATTCATCAAAATTCAATAAACACCATTTTCACATTTCAACATGGTTCATTAACCATCAACAACAATAATTAATGCTAATCATTCCAAACCTCATTCCCATCTACAAGATAACTCTTATGGCCTAAAATCATTAATTTCTCGAACTTTGCCAAAAGTCCCAAGTTCCAATTCAAAGGGTTTACATTTAAATTGGCAAGCATCAATTCTAACAATTTTTCATGCATCATTTTCAAGCATAACATCATCACCAATGTACCGAATCAATTATAAACAGCAACCAATAAATCTCAATGGTCATCTAACCTAGGGTTTAGGTTCCACATGCATATATCATTATCCATATTAACATTTAACTTAGTTCAAAACTTTATCAACATCAATAATTAATTCTAATCCTCCAAAAATTTATTTTTTTCATATAAAATTATTCCAAGGGCACAAAATCATCAACACTATCAACTTAGCCAAAAACCCTATAACATTAATACTTAGGGTGTTATCAAAAATCACCCAACAATAATCTTAACCAATTTCTTGAACCATTACAAGTATAATAACCCTTATTTTTGTATAACTTGTATAACACTAAGCTAAAATCAATAATCATATTTCAAGTGTTCAAGCCTAGGGTTCGCCGTGTTCATCAACACCTATAATGCTTAATGTCATCATTTCAAGCTTAAGCATCTCTAAAACCATAAATGGAGCAAGATGAGTTCAAAACCTTACCTCAAGGCTCCAAGCTAATCCAAAAATGAAAATGTGAGCAGTGGATGAAGAACCCATAAGATATTTGCCTTAATGTCCTTTTTGATGCTCACAAATCAAGTGTTTTGCAAAGAAAATAAAGGTTTATGTGTATGAAGGGGGTGGACGGTTTTTGTTCTCAAGGAAAAGGAGAAGAAAAAAATGAAGATGTGGGGAAGGAGAAGAAGTTCATGACAATTGAGGGAAAGAGAGGAATTTTAGTGAAAATTAGGTATTACCCAATAGACAATGCTTTGCCTCCAATTGCTTTACCAATGGTCAACAAATCCCATTGCCTAATGGACAAAAGAGAGTAAAGGGAGAGGGAAAATGTGTTTGAATATGTATACAGGTTCAAGGATGTTCAAAGATTTTGATAATGACAAGTACTCTTGAAGAAACCTATGCAAAAACAAAGATATGGAATCAGGTGCTGAGTAACAGCGAAGATAATCGATTAGGTAACTTGTGCTAATCGATTAGGAGCTTTCTATTTCGAAGAAATTGCATCAGGATGTAATCTAATCGATTATGGAAATGAAGATAATCGATTATGAACTCACTGGAATTAAGATAATCGATTATACACTTGAAGCTAATCGATTACAACCATCAAAAATGGGATTAAATGTATCAGGTATAATGCCTAATCGATTAAGGAAGCCATTCAATCGATTAGGAAGCCACTGGAATTAAGATAATCGATCACAAGGGATGCTAATCGATTAGGAAGCTGCGAAATCAAATTAAATGCATCAGGTACAGATGCTAATCGATTACAGGAATTTAGATAATCGATTATTGACTCTCTGACTTGAAGCTAATCGATTACAACGCGAGGGTGTAATCGATTACACTAGTGGAAAAACACATTTAAGTGGGAAACCAGCTCATGTCTTCACCATTCTTCAAATCTCCACTAAGTGCAACGGCTAGGAAGAAAAAGGGCATACCTCAACAGCTATTTTGGCTCTATAAATTGAAGAGGAACACAAGCACAAAGACACACCAATAAGCTACAAATCCTTTGCTCTATTTTGTGCTTTGTAAGCCCTATTTTCTTGTATCATTTCATTTGTATATCCTCTCATCTTGAGAGATTAGAAAGTGTGTGAGCTATCATTGTCTATTCACTCTATTAAGAGAGTAATTCACTTGTAAACACTTCATAAACACCAAAGATTTTCACTCTAGGTTGAGTGGTCACAAAGGTTGGGGTTCAACCTTTGGGTATTGAGAGTTTAAGAGATTGGGTGGGTTGCCCTAGTGCTAGTGAGGATTGAGTTCTTGAGTGTGGGACACTAGGAAGCTGCAATTGCTCATAGCTTGTATCTCTAAACTTCAATAGTGGAAATCCTCTAAGTGGGTTGCTTAGAGACGAGACGTACACCGGATTGGGTGGAACTCGTTATATCGGTTTGCAAGCTTCTCTTCCTTACTCTTTTACTTTCTTATACTGCATATTAATTGATTGGTGTTGATTGGTGTTGATTGTTTGAGAAGAGCACACTTAAAATTGCTTAATTTGTTATACTTCAAATATTGCACACCAAGTGTTTGCTAAATTGCCTCAGCAATATTTACCTTTGTAGTGCATTGCATATCATCCTTTACTTGCTTTCACTTGCATACTCTCATAAACTTGGTTATAGAAATCAATTTCAAAGGTATTCCAAGTAAAAGTTTTATAACTCAATTCACCCCCCTCTTAAGTATTGAGGCCACTTGAACAACAAGTGGTATCAGAGCTTGACTCTTGGTAGATCAAGCTTAACAGCTTCAAGAGACTAGATGGCCTCAAGTTCTCAAAATGTTTTTCCCGAGGGTGGTGCGATAAACAGACCTCCCGCTTTCAATGGGGAAGGGTATGCCTTTTGGAAAGAGAGAATGAAAATCTTCATTTAATCAATTGACTTGAGAATTTGGAATGCCATTGAAAATGGTCCTTATATACCAATGAATACAGTAGATAGTAAAAATGTCGAAAAACCTATAGATGAATGGACAAGCGAGGAAGAAAAGAAAGTCCAATATGGCTACAAGGCCAAAAATCTAATTACTATGGCTTTAGGTCAAGATGAATTTTTTAGAATAATGACTTGCCAAACTGCTAAAGAGATATGGGATACTCTACAAGTAACTCACGAAGGTACTAACGATGTAAAGGACTCTAAGATTAGTGCACTAACTAGTCAATATGAGTGCTTTAGATTAAACTCTCATGAAACAATTGTTGATATGCAAAAAAGATTCACTCTCATCATTAATCAACTCATTACACTTGGAAAGACTTACACTAACAAAGAGCTCATTCATAAAGTGTTGAAAAGTCTTAACAGGGAATGGCAACCGCTAGTTACCGCCATCAAACAATCTCCTAGCATAAACGGAATGTCTCTTGCCACACTATTTGGTAAGTTGCAGGAACAGGAACAAGAGCTGAAAGAATTAAAGATGGCGGAAGAGGAAGAAAAATCTTCCAAGAAAAAGGGTCTCGCCCTCAAAGCTACTCCCATAAATGAAGAAGAATCTGGAAGTGAACTTGATGAAGAAGAAGAGTTTGGACTATTTGTGAAACGCTTCGGGAAGTTCATGAAAGGCAAACGCTTCCAAAGAAGCTTCAAAAACCCAAGTAAGAAACCTATTACTAAAGAAAATTCTTCCTCACCCAATTGTTTTGAATGTGGCAAGGAAGGGAACTTCAAAGCGGATTGCCCAAATCTTAAGAAGAAGGGAAAAGAGAAAAGAGGAAGAAGGAGAGCATATATAGCATGGGATGAAAATGAGATAAGCAGCTCGGATGACTCAGAAAATGAAGAAGCAAACCTTTGTCTCATGGCCAACCACCAAGAAGAAGATGATGAGGTAAATTTCCATGACTTAGATAAGGATGAATTACTTGATGCTCTAGAGGAATTGTATGATAAATTTACAAAAGTCTCCAATAGACTTAAGGTGTCTAGAAAAACTAGTGACACTCTAGAGATGCACCTTATGGAGGTTTGCAAAGAGAATGAATGCTTAAAAGAAGATTTGAAAAACGCTCAAACATGTTCCAAAAGTAAACCATGTGATTTTGCAAAGAGGTGCATTGTGTTAGAAACCAAGGTTGAAGACCTAAATAGGACACTAGAGAAGTTCATTAATGGAAGAGATAATTTGAATATCCTACTTGGGCAACAAAAATGCATGTTTAGTAAAACCGGTTTAGGATATGACCAAGAACATAGTAATCATAAAATGGAGAAACACTATAAAAATTTCTTTGCACCACCAAGCAAATCCTCCTCACCTTTTATGAAATGCAATCATTGTGGTTCCAAGGGACATAGTGCTTATAAGTGTAGTGTTAGGAAACTAGGACCAAAGGTCTTAAGAAAGGTGTGGGTTCCCAAAGGAACATCCCCACAAGCTAACCTAAAAGGACCCAACATAAAATGGGTACCTAGTTCTCTAAACTGATTTTGTTTTGTAGGTATGCTTCAAGGCAAGCAACACCCATTGGTACTTGGATAGTGGGTGTTCAAAGCATATGACGGGAGACATAAGTAAATTTACATCATTCACTCCCAAAAGGAAAGGAAGTGTCACCTACGGAGACAACACTAAAGGAAGAATCCTAGGCATTGGAAATATTGGTAAGAATTCTTCCATCTCCATAAGTGACGTATTGTATGTTGAAGGCCTCAAACATAATCTACTTAGCATAAGTCAATTATGTGACAAAGGATATAGAGTTTTATTTAAATCCAATTGTTGTATAATTGAAAATAAGCTAAACAAAGAGGTCAAATTTGTTGGAAAAAGAATTGATAACATTTACATGATTGATGTGGATAGTTTGTCTACAAATGATGAACAATGCTTTATTTCAAAAGAGGATGAAACTTGGCTATGGCATAGAAGAATAGCTCATATACATGTAGACCACTTGAACAAACTTGTTTCTAAAGATTTAGTAATTGGTTTACCAAAGCTTAAGTTTGAAAATAGATTTTGTGATGCATGTCAAAAGGGAAAACAAGTAAAGGCATCTTTTCAATCCAAAAACATTGTTTCCACTCAAAGGCCTTTACAACTTTTGCACATGGACTTATTTGGACCATCCAAAATCAAAAGCTTTGGAGGAAATTACTATGGTCTAGTTATAGTAGATGACTATTCAAGATACACATGGACATTATTTCTTGCTCATAAAAATGAAGCATATCATGTATTCAAGAAACTTGCAAAGATTATCCAAAATGAGCAAAACTCAAAAATTGCATCCATTAGAACCGATCATGGGGGAGAATTTGAAAATCAATCCTTCAAAAAGTTTTCCGAAAAACATGGTATTAATCACAACTTTTCAGCTCCTAGAACTCCACAACAAAATGGAGTAGTTGAAAGAAAGAATAGATCTTTAGTGGAGCTTGCTAGAACCATGCTAAATGAAAACAATATTGCAAAGCACTTTTGGGCCGATGCGGTAAACACCGCATGTTATGTTATGAATAGATGTTTAATAAGGCCTATTTTAAAGAAAACCCCCTATGAGCTTTACAAGGGTAGAAAACCCAACATTGCATACTTTCATATTTTTGGATGTAAATGTTTTGTGCTCAACAATGGAAAGGATAATCTAGGAAAGTTTGATGCAAAATCTGATGAGGCAATATTCCTAGGATATTCTCAATCAAGTAAATCTTATAGAATTTTCAACAAACAAACAAATACCATTGAAGAATCTATACATGTTAAATTTGATGAAAATAGCCATAACCCTCCGAGAAAGGAAGATGTTGATGATCTTGTAGGTACTTTCCAAGAAATGAACTTGGAAGACAAAGAAGAAGTCAACAATGATGGAGGTGCAACACAAATTGAGAGACAACAAGATTGGGTAACCTTGAAGGATCATCCCTTGGACAAAATCATTGGAGAAATAACCAAAGGGGTAAGTACTCGAAACGCCATTAGAAATACATGCAATCACTTGGCTTTTGTATCCCAAATTGAACCCAAAAATATTGATGAAGCCATTATTGATGAACATTGGATGTTGGCCATGCAAGAAGAGTTAAACTAATTTGAAAGAAATGAAGTTTGGGAACTTGTGCCAAGACCCAATGACCATCTAATAATAGGCACCAAATGGGTTTTTAGAAATAAGCTAGATGAAAATGGTATAATAACAAGAAACAAAGCTAGACTAGTTGCAAAGGGATACAATCAAGAAGAGGGAATAGATTATAAAGAAACGTATGCTCCCGTAGCTAGGTTAGAAGCCATTAGGTTATTGCTAGCTTTTGCATGTTGTATGGATTTCAAACTTTATCAAATGGATGTCAAAAGTGCATTTTTAAACGGCTTCATTCAAGAAGAAGTTTATGTAGATCAACCTCCCGGCTTTGAAAATCACAAATTTCCAAACCATGTCTTCAAATTGAGAAAAGCTTTATATGGTTTGAAACAAGCTCCAAGAGCTTGGTATGAAAGGCTAAGCAAATTCCTTTTAGAACACAACTTTGAAAGAGGAAAGGTTGATACTACATTGTTTATAAAACGCAAAAATAATGACATTCTTTTGGTACAAATTTATGTTGATGACATAATATTTGGTGCTACTAATGAAAATCTTTGTCAAGAGTTTGCCAAGATTATGCAGAATGAGTTTGAAATGTCCTTGATGGGAGAACTCACCTTCTTCCTTGGACTACAAATAAAACAAGCCAATGATGGAACGTTCATTAGCCAAACTAAGTATTGTAAAGAGCTACTCAAAAGGTTTGAAATGGACAAGGCAAACGAAATAGCTACACCCATGAGCACATCCTGCTACTTAGACAAAGATGAAAAGGGTAAGGACATTGAAATCACCAAATATCGAGGTATGATTGGATCTTTACTATATTTAACTGCTAGTAGACCCGATATTATGTTTGCGGTATGCATGTGTGCTAGATATCAAGCATGTCCTAAAGAATCACACTTAACTGCCGTAAAAAGAATTTTGAAATATCTTGTGGGTACTCAAAATGTTGGTTTGTGGTATCCCAAAGGTGTTGAATGTAATCTTTTAGGATATTCCGACTCTGACTTTACTGGCTGTAAACTTGATAGAAAAAGTACTAGTGGCACATGTCATTTACTTGGTAGCTCCCTTGTTTCTTGGCATAGCAAGAAGCAAGCAAGTGTTGCATTATCAACGGCTGAGGCAGAATATGTAGCCGCCGGTAGTTGTTGTGCTCAAATTCTTTGGATGAGACAACAACTTCTTGATTTTGGCATTGTTTTAAACAAAGTACCCATCAAATGTGATAATACTAGTGCCATTAATATCTCAAAGAATCCTGTAATGCACTCTAGAACCAAGCACATTGAGATTAGGCATCACTTTATTAGAGACCATGTGTTAAAAGGGGATTGTGTACTTGAGCATGTTGAAACTTCTAGGCAACTAGCAGATATTTTTACAAAACCCTTGGCTAGAGAACAATTCATTCACATAAGAAGAGAATTAGGCATTCTTGACATGTCTAATTGTGTTTGAATGATGGAATATTTTGATAAGAACTATGTTGTATGGCATGATGAATGGTAGATGTTATATTTCAAGTTTGGAACCTTGCTGTATGAAAAATTTGAAGCTTTTGATTCAATAATCGATTACATGACTGCTCACAATCGATTACTATGCTTCTGTTTCCATTATAATCGATTAGTCCAAGCCCCTAATCGATTACAATCATTCTGTTTCTAAGATAATCGATTACCATTGATCCATAATCGATTACAAACCTTCTGTTTCAGGTACAAAATGTTTCCTCTTCTCCATAATCGATTACCACCTTGCTCCAATCGATTAGGACGGTTCTGTTTCTTAAATAATCGATTAGTCAAAGGATCTAATCGATTATGCTCTGCACGAAACGTTTGGAATTCCCCAGAAACAGTGAGCTAATCGATTACCCCCTGCCTCGTAATCGATTAGCCTCGGTTCTGAAGAGTCAATATTGCAACTTCCAAGGCATACTCGAACCACTCCCTCTCTTAACTCACTTCACTCCTTTCTAAACCTACTTCCCTCATTCCTAAACCTAATTCTCACCTATAAATACCCCTCTCTTCACCTTCTCATCTCACACTACCTTCTTCCTCTCAAACCTCTCCAAAACTCTCAAGCACTCTTCTCTCTTCATCTTCTTCTTTGCCTTCTCCACCATGTCCTCATCTCGCAATGTCAAGAGAGCAAGGTCTTCCGCAGCTCAAGCCCATAACCCCCTTGATTTTTCAAGGTTCTTTGCTTCTCCTAGAGACCTCCAAAATTTCATGAAAAACTTTTCTGAAAAGGAGATAATGACCCCCCACTACACCATTGCCGACACTTTCGACAACCCCAGCCTAACCTTCACTCAAAGCCTTCACCATTACAACCTCTTTCCTTTCCTCTCCCTCAAGGAAGAAGAGTACTACCCTGAACTAATAAGGGTATTTTACTGCAATCTCCGCCTTGTAAATGGCATGGTTGAGTCCAAAGTGAAGAACACAACCATTAAACTTTCCAATGCTCAATTTGCGGAAATCTCCCAACTGCCTCTCAACAATGCTGATTTTGATGGAGGAGAACCGGAAGATGAATGGGGCTTTAATGCTCTAACTGCTCGTCAATCCTTGTGGAAAGCTGACCGCCCCAAGAGCAACCACAAGTTGGTAGGCCACTTGACCATGAATAACCGTTTACTTCACTTTTTCTTGGTCAAGATGATTGTTCCTCGTGGAGGGAACTATGCTTTGGTAGAAGAGGATGATGTCCTCTTGATGTGGGCAATGCTGAATCATAAGGAGATCAACTGGGTTCAGTTGGTCAAATTTCATATGCGCCACGCCAAGGATCAACAAAAACTCCCTTATGGTATTCTCCTTACTAAAATTTTCAAATATTGTGGAATAGACTTGGCTGGAGAATTATCAGAAAAAGTGCCTCCTAGAGCTTGCATTGGCACCCATCACCTCACCAAAATGGGTCTTGTTCTTACACATGGAGCATGGTACTCACGAATGGAGGGCATTCACGCCAACATTCCCTTCGAAGCTCCTGCTGAAGAAGAACCCGTTCCTCCTCCTCCTCAAAAACAAGCAGCACTCCAAGCCTCTTCATCTGCTTCCCAAGCTGACCCCTTTGCATCTCTTTACGCCCATCTTGACCGCCGCTTCGATCGCCTTGAGAACTCCCTTCAAGAGTTTTCAATGACCGAGCAGCAACACTTCGAGATGATGCAACAACGCTATGAAGAGCTATCCCACCAAATCGCTAAAATTCGCTTTTTCAATCCGGATAATTAGATCCTTAGTCATGCTTTTGTTTGCGGTGCTTATGTTATTGTCTTTTTCTATTTTCAATATTGTCTCTTGGCTTACTTAATGTAATTCCCATCCGTTTTTAATTCAATAAAATTATTTCATTTTCGTTCATATTATATCTCTTTCATTGCACGAATTATTTTTGATGATTACAAAGGGGGAGAAGAATATCTGTTCATATCTTGTTTAACTCTTGTTTACAATCTGGAGAAGAATATCTTGTTTAAAATGTGTAAAAGATAGGATTAATAAATTTCTTTTGATAGGGGGAGAGTTAGCAAGAGATAAGAGATAAGAAATAAAAAGAGATAAGATATTTGCTGCAGAATGCGATAATGATTTAGTTAAGAGATAAAGATTCTGATTTTTTGAACTTGGTAATACAATCTGCTATTTTGAAAAACTGATAATGCAACAGCGATATTTTTGCAAGGAAATAAAATTAGAGATAAGCTTAAATTGTTTAAACTAACAACCCTCAAGAGATGAACATAGTTGTCATCATCAAAAAGGGGGAGAATGTGTTTGAATATGTATACAGGTTCAAGGATGTTCAAAGATTTTGATAATGACAAGTACTCTTGAAGAAACCTATGCAAAAACAAAGATATGGAATCGATTAGGTAACTTGTGCTAATCGATTAGGAGCTTTCTGTTTCGAAGAAATTGCATCAGGATGTAATCTAATCGATTATGGAAATAAAGATAATCGATTATGAACTCACTGGAATTAAGATAATCGATTATACACTTGAAGCTAATCGATTACAACCATCAAAAATGGGATTAAATGTATCAGGTATAATGCCTAATCGATTAAGGAAGCCATTCAATCGATTAGGAAGCCACTGGAATTAAGATAATCGATCACAAGAGATGCTAATCGATTAGGAAGCTGCGAAATCAAATTAAATGCATCAGGTACAGATGCTAATCGATTACAGGAATTTAGATAATCGATTATTGACTCTCTGACTTGAAGCTAATCGATTACAACGCGAGGGTGTAATCGATTACACTAGTGGAAAAACACATTTAAGTGGGAAACCAGCTCATGTCTCCACCATTCTTCAAATCTCCACTAAGTGCAACGGCTAGGAAGAAAAAGGGCACACCTCAACAGCTATTTTGGCTCTATAAATTGAAGAGGAACACAAGCACAAAGACACACCAATAAGCTACAAATCCTTTGCTCTATTTTGTGCTTTGTAAGCCCTATTTTCTTGTATCATTTCATTTGTATATCCTCTCATCTTGAGAGATTAGAAAGTGTGTGAGCTATCATTGTCTATTCACTCTATTAAGAGAGTAATTCACTTGTAAACACTTCATAAACACCAAAGATTTTCACACTAGGTTGAGTGGTCACAAAGGTTGGGGTTCAACCTTTGGGTATTGAGAGTTTAAGAGATTGGGTGGGTTGCCCTAGTGCTAGTGAGGATTGAGTTCTTGAGTGTGGGACACTAGGAAGCTGCAATTGCTCATAGCTTGTATCTCTAAACTTCAATAGTGGAAATCCTCTAAGTGGGTTGCTTAGAGGCGAGACGTACACCGGATTGGGTGGAACTCGTTATATCGGTTTGCAAGCTTCTCTTCCTTACTCTTTTACTTTTTTATACTGCATATTAATTGATTGGTGTTGATTGGTGTTGATTGTTTGAGAAGAGCACACTTAAAATTGCTTAATTTGTTATACTTCAAATATTGCACACCAAGTGTTTGCTAAATTGCCTCAGCAATATTTACCTTTGTAGTGCATTGCATATCATCCTTTACTTGCTTTCACTTGCATACTCTCATAAACTTGGTTATAGAAATCAATTTCAAAGGTATTCCAAGTAAAAGTTTTATAACTCAATTCACCCCCCCTCTTGAGTATTGAGGCCACTTGAACAACAGAAAATACTTCATGAAAATGAGAAAAGAAGAAATAAGATTTTACATTTTCTTTTAATTCCAATTGGCTCATTTTTTCACCGTTTATTAACATACATCGTGTCTGAATAAATATCTCCTCTACACCAAAAATTATTTTAATCATACCATCATAATCACAATAATTTCCTCAATATTCTAAACCTATCAAATATTTAATTTGACTTAGTGGGTCCCACATCATCCGTTAAATCATTCGGTTTTAGTAAATTTTAATTTACCGATAAATCATAATTAGTGTCTGATTAATTTTCCACGTTTATTGGACCATAAATAATTAATTATCATCATATAAAAATTTTATTTCTCTAAAATTTGGGATGTTACAGGTAGGCTCGGTGGACTAGGTAGGTTCATGGGATGTCAGGTGGATTCCTAACTGATGGCTTATCATTTTGAGTATCCAGATACTAGAGCATCTTATACCTTGATTGTTTGAGAGACAATGGTGAAATATATTGATGATTACTGTTATAATTAAAGAGTTTATTGATGATGTAACTAATTATGGTGATGATGATAATTGTTAAAGAATGGTTAAAGTACCATTTGTTATATATTTCTTCTTGTTTGAAATTATTTGCATTGAATTATATAACTAGTTACTCACCCTTACAGTTATTTTTAGTGACTAGACACTGGGACATTGTGGATGCCTTGGATACCAGTACAGTTCCAAATGATTTGGGAGCAATGCTAAGATTATGTATTGATGTTTATTTTGATATGTTGAGTTGTAATTATACAATATTTATATTTGATGATTGATGATATTAAACTTGCATTATTTTGATGATGGTGAATGGTTTGGATGATGATCTTGAGTATGATGATGATATTGATGAGTTACTGAAATTCAGATTTGATATATATATATATATATATATATGTGTGTGTGTGTGTGTGTGTGTGTGTGTGTGTGTGTGTGTTTATGTGATGATGAAAATGGTGAAGTATAATGATGTGTATTGAAACATATGTTTAGGAACTATGATTGTTATGAATTTAAGCATTAAGCCATAAATCAAATTGAAATATGAATGTTATGGGCGGGTTTGAACTATTGTGATTGAATTAATATATGTTAGAGTTAAGTTGAAATGTAGAGGGATGAAGTTTTTGGAAAATTTCTAGTGCATTTATGGAACTAAATAGGTCATTTGGAGCTTATGTGGGAACTAGACTCCCCAGATAGTCTTTATAGGTCCATAAGTGCATATTAAGTTTTTCTGCATGCTTGAAATGAGGTTTGAATTGCATTTTATTGAATTAGTGTATCGAGTTAAGCATAAAACTATTAAATTGCATTTTGCTGCATAAATTTTGCATATAATGGGATTTTGACGAATGGACTGCGCCGGTAAGTCTGGAATGGGTCAAACATAGTGCCTATTAAGTTTCATATCATTTAGAGGAAAATTATGTAATATAAGGGTCCTAGAAGTTTGAAAGGCATGGATATATAGTAAAATTACAAATTTTGGTTTTTGGGTCCTGCATTGGACGTGCCCATTCTCAGCCTAACGTGTCTACATCAGGTTTCTATCTCATGGTTCTCTGTGTGAGCGTGCCAACACCCCTACCAGCATGCATACGCTAGTGCCTTGTGTTGGCCCTGATCCTGGCGAATGTACAGCACTCTCCAACGTGCCTATGTTGGCATTATGAATCCTTGCCTAGTGTGCCTGTGGGTGACCCTAGCATAGCCACGTTGAGCTCTTGGCATGCCTACACGCGTGTAATGTGCTTCCTGGTGTAAGTCAGGCGTGCCCATGCCAGCCTGGGCGTGCCTACGGCCAGGCACTGATCCCTCCTTATGTTGTTGGCGTACATACGCCTAGTCTGGGAATATATATGCCCTGGTTCTACCTCTTCCTCCTGATGCTGGCGTTTATACGCTAATTATGTAATTTCACATTTTTGGACGTTTTGGGACATTTGACGCGCATTGCTTTTAAGATATTTTGAAATATAAAAATAAATTAATCTTGAAATATTTATGTTTATGAAAATTTTCTGTAAAATTTACGAATTGAGTGAAAAATAAATTAAAACTAAGACGGGACTTTATAAAAGTTTGTTGGGAGCAAGTTTTTGCTTTAAACCCTGCTCTTGTAATTTCCTAGGAAGGAGCTGACCCCTTTAAAGTTATGATGGATGGAAGGGTAGTTGGTCCCTTAAATTTGGATGACGATGAGGTTCGTGTTGCTGACTCTTCTCTTCCCCTGCCTGGTGAAGAGGCTAAAGCAACTCTTACTCCCGATGTTGAAAAGACTTCCTCTGAAGCCATCATTGCTACCCCTACCCTTTAGTCTTTTTTTGGTATTTTTCTACTTCCATCGTAATTTTTCTTTGTTTCTGGTGAAGTGTAACTTTGTTTTATGAGTAATGAAATATTTACCTTTTGAAAATCCTGTATGTTTGTTGCTTCCTCTTTTACTACTTAACGTCTTTAAGTTTTGCCCTGTTGTTTTCGTCATTATATGGATTCGGTTGAACTCATTGTCCTGAGTGTGCGTACCTTGACTCAGGTTTTTAGGACTTAACATAATTTATAGTAGAGAAATATCGTTAACCCCGAGTGAGCGCCTCTCACAGTAGTTTTTAGGACTTAAGATAATTAGAAACTTTTTGTAGAAACTTGTCGTTACCTCTGAGTGAGTGTCTTTTACTCAGGTTTTTAGGACTTAACGTAATTGGAAACTTGAAGTAGAAATTTGACGTTACCCTCAAGTGAGCGTCTTTCACTCAGGTTTTTAGGACCTAATGTAATTGGAAACTTGAAGTAGAAATTTGTCATTACTCCTAAGTGAGCATCTCTCACTTGGGTTTTTAAGACTTATCATAATTGGAAACTTGAAGTAGAAATTTATCGTTACCCCCGAGTAAGCATCTCTCGCTCAGGTTTTTAGGACTTAAGGTAATATACTGAATACTTCACTTTATTGAATGTTGTGTGCATTCTCATTGGATGATGAAATTTTTGGCAAGTGCACCAATCGTTAAAAAGTAATATATTTGATCGTTCCCAGAGAGACTGTCTTAAGTATCAAAATCCAAGGAAAGCACCATCTGAACCAAGCAACAAACAAGAAACTTTGTTTTCATGTTTTCTGAAGTTTTATGTATTTTTATAGTTTTCTAACAGCAATGTCATAATTAATCTATATGAAAAACTATTCTAACAGCAGATTGGAATTAATCTCAACATACAACTTCACTTAAATCCTAATGACAGTAGTTTCAAATTCAAGTAAAGCATAGTTCAATATCACAGATGAATAATTCCTAATTCCTTAGGTAATTATCACTAACTCAACACAAAATAATCCTAATTCCTTAGGTATCAGTTCATGTTGCCAATTACAGAATTAAAAGGAACCTTAACTATTCACCTAATCCCTTAGGCATGAAGTAACTAGGTTAGGAAGTGTAATCTGAAGCTCTCACCATGATTCCTCTCTAATGATTTCTTTTGAATAAGCCTTAGATGTTCTAATCTAAGAGGTGTAATCCAACAATTCCAATGTTTAAAACTTGCTTTAGTTGAATCCTCAGCTCCAATCAATTGAATCTCAGCTTGATTGCAACTTTAATCAACCCCATTCCTAGGGAATTAAGCACATATAGAGGAAGACAAAAATGAAAATGCAGAAGAGAAAATGAGAGAAACTAGAGAGAGAGTATGTAGAGAGAAGGTGGAAATTTGAAAATGAATTGTCTTATGTGTTAATCCCATTTAACATTAATTACAATACAACTATATAGAGTTTCCTAGACTAACTAAAACCCTAAACTAGAATAATTACAGAGAATACAAATAATTAAGAGGTACAAATAAATAAATAACTTAAGTTAAATTATGACATGTATAAGTTTTGAAAATAACTAAGTTAAGTGGATCAGTGATTGGGAATAAGAGTGAGCGTAAGAGTGGCGTTGATACGCGTGGGATCTGAACCAAGGTCTGATTAAGGAGAAAATGGGTGTAAGAGTGAGCATAAGTGCCAACGTAAGTACGCTGAGTTCCTGGACTTGATACCAAGTTATGCGTGACATGGGCATAAGTACGCTAGGAATGAGCGTAGGTACGTTGGGCTATTGGATGGGACATTTTCTAGTCCAAACTGTGCCTAGCGTAAGCCTACGTTGGTTGGGCGTAAGTACGCTGAGCCTCTATGTCCAATTTTTACCAAAAGCATATCTGGGTGTACCAACGTTGGGTCTTAGCGTAACCACGCGCAAAAATATATGTAAAAGGTGCTTCTAGGTATACCAGCACTGGGTCTAGCGTACCCATGCACAAATGACTAATACTTCAACTCTGATGTTGAGCATAAGTACATTGGTCCTGGGCGTACCCACGCTGGCCTATCGTAAGAGCCTAGTGTACTTACGTTGGCTAACATAAGAGTCAGGCATACATACGTTAGGGTTCTGACAACATACTTATTCTTCATCATTTTCCCTTTATGCTTTATTTGTAATTTCCTACATAAAACATGCTTAATTTATCAATAATACTCTACTTTTACTAATCAAAACCAACATTTTATTTTATTAATAATATTATTAGAAATATAATTATTTTACATAAATTTCCTTTAAATTATCATTAAATAAATATTAAATAATGAGTCTTTTAGAGACTCATCACGGGCCTCATTAAAACCTCAAGAGAGAAAAACCCAATAAGAAAAACCTAGGGTAGGAAACAAAGTACCATTAGTACATTAGCTATAATACATTTTCAGATATTGGCATCCCATGTTCGAGGGATAGCTTTACCCTGATTTTCTTCTAGTCGGTATGCATTTTTCCCTACTACTTCTACTACTCGGTACGGTTTTTCCCAGCTGGCTCCAAATTTTCCCTCCCCTCTTGCTCTTTGATTATAATCAACTACCCTTAAGACTACGTTCCCCTTCAGATGGGTCTTGGTTTCAGCATAGTGTTCCACTTTTGGGTAGAGTTTTGCTTGGAAGTTTGAATTTTGACATACACTATGTCTCATTCTTCTAGGGTTAGGTCAAGATCTTCCCTCTGGCTTTCATCATTCTCCTCTTTGTCATATGCTAAACTTCTCAAAGATGGTTCCCCATGCTCTACCGAGATCATAATGCTACCCCATATATAAGTTGAAATGGGGTTTCGTGAGTCGCCAAGTGAAGGTTTGTATGGTAGGCCCACAGGGCTCTAGGTAATTCTTCTTCCCATCTTTCTTTTCTTGCCCCAAGATGCGTTTCAACTCTTGAAGTAGTACCTTATTTGTGGCCTCAGCCTGGACATTTATTTATGGATGCTCAACCGATGAAAATTTTCTTTTTATGCCCAAATTCTTGTAAAATTCAACAAAACTTTTATCTGTAAATTGTCGCCCATTGTCAGAGATGATAGTATGGGGAAATCGTGTCTGCATATTATATTTCTTCATGTGAAATTTGTATTTTAGTTGCAGTGATAACGGCAAGGGGCTTTACTTTAATCCACTTTGTGAAGAGGTCTATTGCAACCAAGAGGTATTTTACCTACCCATTTCTAAGAGGAAAAGGCCCGAGGATGTCCATGCCCCACGTGTTAAAGGGCCAGAGGGAGAGTATTCTATATATTAGTTTAGGGTGTGTAAATCCGATTGGCGTTCTTCTAATAGGCCTCGTATTTCTTGATAAATTCGGTATAGTCTATTCATAATATGGGCCAAAAGTACCCGACCCGAAAAACTCATGCTGCCAAGGGTCGGATGCCTTCATGGTGTCTGTAGATTCCCGAGTGAAGTTCTTCGATTACATATTCCAGTTTTTCTTCATCAAGACTTGAGTAGGGTAAAGTAAATCCCCTTTTGTAGAGCTGCCCCTTAAGAATGGTGAAATTGGCCACGTGTGACTAAATCTTCTTAGCCTCTAAGGAATCTGTGGGTAGATCACGCTTAATTAAGAAATTTATTATTGGTGTCATCCAGGTGTTCTTCTTAGGTACCAGTGTGACTTTGTTTATTCATTCTGCTTTTTTAGTGATGAGCTCTTCTAATGTTACTTGAATGAGGGTCTTCAAATTTCCAGCTTTCTTGGTGCTAGCTAACTTTGAAAGTAGGTTTGCCCTCTTATTCTTCGTTTGAGGCATGTGCATTATCTTGAAAAGCTTAAATTTCGCTATCCAGCTTCTATGGGATAAGTACCGAGCCAAGGTGGGGTCTTTGGCTTGGCATGCGCCTTCTCCCTACCTTGTCATAAGTTGCGAGTCAGTGTTTACCTATATGCATCAAGCGCCAAGATCTAGTGCCATCTGTAGTCTGGTTATAAGAGCTTCATACTCTGCCTGATTATTACTTCCTCTGAAAAGGAATTTGAGTGACTCTTAAATGATGAGCCCAATGGATAACTCAAGTATGATTCCTACCCTACTACCTTTTTCATTGGAGGACCCGTCCACTAAGAGGGTCCACAAAGCGTGCTCAACATCGTATTCCTCCTTATCATCTCCCAGTATTGCTACAAAGTCTGCTAGAAATTGAGCCTTGATGGCTCCTCGGGGTTTATATTGAATCCCATACTCAAAAAGTTCCACCGCACATGCAACCATTTGTCCCACTAACTCTGGCTTTTGTAAGATCTTGCTGGTGGGTTGGTCTGTTCTTATGACAATTTAATGACTATGAAAATAGGGCCCTAGTTTCCAAGCGGCCATCACCAATATGTATGCAAACTTCTCGACTCTCTAGTACTTGACCTCTGCTCTCTGTAGAGTCTTACTTGTGAAATATATTGGTCTTTAAATAAATCCTTCTTTTTGCACCAAGGCTGCACTTACAGCGTGCTCCCTGATCGACAGATAGATGATTAGCTCTGCCCTAGGAGTTAGCTTGTGTAACATCCTGGATATTTTAACAAAAATTATGATGAGTGGAAAATATTAATAAATGATTTGGGATTTATTGGACATTTAATCCGTTCTGAGCCAAGGTCAAGAGATCCGATGTCGGGCCGGTCTCTGATGTTGAAGAGCGAATGAGGTTAAAGACCGGGTACACATTGGGAAGCAGTCGAAGACATACTGTTCTGCAACTAATGCTTATCCAGTGTAGGGAGAATTCCTGACTCGGAATTAGAGTCCGGATATATGTAACGAGGATGCGAGAACGGATGTAGTGTCCGATCTCTCAGGAGTTAGCTCGAATTACCGATGTGTGGGTATTACACCAAAATACCGGTTGGTCGGTATCCAGATCGGATCGATACCTTTATAAGGTATTAAACAATTTTGAATAATTAAAATATTGGGAAAGTAAATAAACTTAGTTGATTAATTGTAAAAGGGGATAAATGAGGTGTGATTAGAAAGGGGAAAAGGATGTTTTGCCCTGAGCCTTATATAAAAGAGGTTTCTTCTCTCTCCCTCCTCATTATTCGCGTGAGTCACTTATTCTTTCTCCTTCTTGATCTATTTTCTTCTTCTTCGTTTCTCCTTCTTGCTGCTGTGTTGCATGTCCCAGGGGAGGACTCCATTTGTGTCAAAACTTTGATCGAACCCTATTTCTGTGATCGTGGCTTCAAGGTGAGTCCATTGGACCGTTTGAATTGAGTTATCTCGTCTCTTTTCATTTGTACTCAATGACCGAATAGCCATGCATGGCAGGGTAAGGCTCTGTTTTCCACTTCTTGGTAGCAGGACGCACGTCAGAAAGCTGAGTGACGAAGCTGGTGTTGGAATTGGAGATGAAACCTGGAACCCAGCGCTTAGAGGGCGTAATCGGCACCAAGAGCAGTGACGAAGCTTGGGATAGAGGTAAGGGGGTGTTCGGGTTATAATTAATTAGAATAGGACACTGCCCGAGTCATGATAATGATTGTGAACCGAGAGAGAGTGATGCTGAATGAAAACTGTGAATATGTATATGAACGTGCGTATGAATGTACACACCGATCGGTTTAGGATCGTGTATGTGTGTGTGTGTGTGTGTGTGAATGTGAATAAAGAAATGGTTGTTGTTGTTGCTGAGTGAAAGTTGTGAATATATGGCTATGTGTGCATGCAAACACCGATCAATTTCTGATTGTGTGTATGTGACTTCATGTTGTAATAATTGAGATAATGCCGAATAAATTGTATATGAATGAGAATGAATGCATGTAAATGTATAGACACCGACCGGTTTCTGATCGTGTGTGTGTGGCTTGAGCCGACTGAAAGTAAAATATTTAATACTGTGACAATTGATGTTTTGTGCCTATATGGAGTCGGGTTTGACAAGAAGGTCACCCGAGTGATATTGTTAATGAGTCAGGTTTGACAAGTAGGTCACCCGAGTGTTGATGAATTGTTGATAATGGCCACTCGTAACATATGAAATGTGAATGTGTGTGATTATGTGGTATGGGACGGCTGACAGTATATTTAGCCCCTCATTTTTGACTCCCGTGGTTTTTGTGCCCAGTTGAGCTACCCAGTGGTCAAGTAGGACCCAGTGGTCGAGGTGGAGAGTCAAGCAGGACTCGGTGAACCAAGAAGGGTTCACGGGGTGTCAACTAGGACCCCCAGCTAAAGGCCGATCCTTTAGTATCCGGATACTAGGAGTCGATTTCATGTGAGTCAGTTGTGATAATCAATGATTTTGCCAAATGAGAATTTGATATATTTGATGAATATGAAATTTTGTAATTACTGAGTAAGATGTTGTATTATCTGAGTGAAAATTGATGAGTATGATGTTGTATTTGACGAGTATTAATCTTTTATAAATATCGAATGAGATTTTGATATATTTGCTAAGGATGATTTCATGTATTGAGGAGTATAATTAGTTTTAATTGCTGAATGAAAGTTGAAATAGTTGCTAAGTTGATATATTTTCCGAGTGGAAAATGGTTATATCACCGAGTGAAACTTTCTGGCTGAGTATGAAAGGCTGTTTAGTGTTAATTATGGTTGCCGAGTGCAATTTCATGGGTTTGCTAAGTGATTATGATACTTACTGAATGGTGGTGTTATACTTGATGAATGTTACTTAAATCCCGAACGAGAGTTGCCGTAAATCTGAGCTACTTGTGAGTGATTTGCTAAAAGGTCCGAGCGTTAATTGCTAAGATTACCGAGTCAGTGTATTACCGAGTGAGAGTTAATTACTGAGTGAAATCTGTAACATTTACCGAGTGATTATTATAATTGCCGATTGATTGTTAGATTTGCCGAGTGGTGGTTACTTGTTAAGGTTTTCGAAGGAGAACTGTTATGCTGCTGAGTGTGTATTACCAAAATGTCGAGTGTTAATGGATATAGGATTAAAGTGCCGAGTATGAGATAAATGGCCGAGTGTAATGTACAATCTAAAATTAAAGAATCGGATAGAGTTATACTTGTATTTTAATTCCATTCTAGATTAATTATAATGAACACTCACCCTTGTTGTTGTTTTCAATTTTTAGTAACTAGTGACAGGGAAGAGGTCAGGGCCATGGAGGTGCGCCAAGTGGAGGATTGATGCCAAGGAACCGAGTGCTTTGAAATGAATTCCGAGTATAATACATACATATATATTAATTTTCCGAGTGTTTGATGCTATCTGTATGATGAATCGGTATACTAAGAAGTGAGTATAAATTCTTGATGACTATATGAATAGGGTTTATTTTGAATGAATTCGTATTGCTGTAGTATAGTCAATTTCCGAGTGGACGATTAGGATGTTCCGAGTGAGATTTCCCAGGAGAATGTTCCGAGCGGTGAAGAGTAGTATACTTCCGAGTGAAATTAGAGTGGAGCACTTCCCGAGTGAGGAAAGAGTAGAAAGCTCCTGAATGAAGAAAGAATAGAAGGTTTCCGAGTGGATAATAACCGAGAGATCCACTTCCGAGTGAAGTAAAATCAGAATGTCTCCGAGTGAGAAGTAGATTTTCTGAGTGAAGGGAAGTTAAGCTTTTCTGAGTGATGAAAAGACCAGTGGTTTCGAGTAGACTTATTTTCCGAGTGATGTCAGAATGAGGAAGCCTTGTTGAGTGAAGATTAAGCTGTTTCCGAGTGAAAGATATCCGAGTGCACCTATTTCTGGGTGAGATCCGACTTATTGGCTTTACTCGGATGCCTTGTGCGCTCAAGTGAAGAGTAGCACTGGCTCAAGCGAGTCGACACTTGCTTAAGCGAATCAGGGGCTCGCTCAGGCGATTGACCCCTGACTCCGTTCCCTTCTTTCGTTGTTCCTAAATAACTAATTTAATAATGGATGTAATTCGGATCCGTTTCAGTCGGAATTTGCTAATTTAAGTGTGATTTTACTACTTTGAATATATTTAAGAGAAGTAAATATTTTATATTAAGATCGAGTGGATTTTTATATTAAAAGGCGAAAAATTATTTGGAAAAATGGGAAAATTGACAAGGGATGTCACAGCTTGGTTAATATTATGGGCAAAGCTAAGTAAGCTTTTAGCTCTTCAAAGGCTTTCTGGCATTCTTCTGCCCAATGGAAAATTTCTACTTTCTTCAATACCCGATAGAAGGGCATCACATTCCCTGCGAACTTGGCTAGGAACTGGAAAGGGAAGTAATCCTCCTGGTGAGGCGTTGTACCTTCTTGATGTTCTAAGGGCTTCTCGTCTCTAGGATGCCTTGACACTAGCCTGGATTTGCTTTAATTCCTTTGTGTGTTAACATGTAGCATAAAAATTTCCCACCTTGGACCCCGAATGAGCATTTCTCGAGGTTAAGGTGCATGGTGTGTTTCCTTTACTCAACAAATGTTTCCTCTAGGTCTACAGTATGGTTTCTAGCTTCCTTCGTCTTTACCACCATGTTATCCCGTAAACTTCCATGTTCCGCCCAATGAGTTTGGTAAAGATTTTATCCACCAGTCGCTGGTAAGTTGCACCATCGTTTTTTAACCCGAATGACATTTCTCGATAATAGAAGTTTGCTCCTCCAATTATGAAGGCTATTTTTTCTTCATCCTTCCTGGTCCATGTGTATTTGATTGTATCCTGAGTACCCATCCATAAAGCTAAGTATACCTGGTAACCTGATGTACCATCCACCAAATGGTCAATGCTAGGCAAGGGGTAGGGATCCTTAGGGCATACCTAATTCAAATCAGTGAAGTCCACGCACATCCTCCACTTGCAACTGGCTTTCTTCACTATATATGTTGAATAGCCAAGTCGGGTACTTTACTTCCCATATGAAGTTAGCTGCCAAAAACTTGTCCATCTCCTCTTTGATAGTTGCTCTTCTGTTAAGACTCAACTTTCGTTGTTTTTGTGTAACTAAACTGGCTTCTGGGTCAATATTTAGTGAGTGACATATGATGTTCAGATCAATTCCAGGCATGTTAGAGGGACTTCATGCGAAAAGGTCTACATTGGCTCTCAGCAAGGTAACTAAGGATACTTCTAGGCTCGGGTTCAACATCGCACTTATACGAGTACATTGGCTTGGATTGGACCTAACTTGGACCAACTTTAGGGATTCAACGGGTTGTAGCCGCTTAAATTGTCTGCCATCACAGGGGTCAAACCCTGTTTTAACATCTTCCTATACTATAAATGTCTCCCTGGGATGTAGGCTCTCGTTCCCGAATAACTCTGATACGCCCATCTCCGAGGGAAAATTTCATCATTAAGTGCAAGGTCTAAACGACTGCTCTGAGTGCATTGAGGGATGGGAGCCCCAGAATACTGTTGTATGAGCTGGGAAAGTCAACAACTAGGTACTTCACCATTACCGTCTGATTATTGTCTCTCGAGCCAAAGATGGTCTTTAGCTCAACGTACCTCATTACCTACACAGAATCACCTGTAAAACTAAGTAATGCACCATCATACCTTTTGAGCCAGCTTGAGGGTAGTTGGAGTCACTTGTACACCTTTCAATGTAAGATATCTACTAAGCTCCCCTGATCCACCAGAAGTTTTTCAACTATATACTCTGCCATCTCTATGGTGACCACCATCAGGTTGTCCCTATTTGGGACTCCGTTGGGGAGGTTGGAATTGTCAAAGGTAATGATTCCTGTGCTCGAATAACTCTATATTGAATTTATTTGGATGACTTCATGCTGAGAACCGGTCCTCTAATTAGGGAATCCTCTTGAAATTATATAGATTACTCTTTTCCCATCTTCCCTCACGTCATTTGATATGCGGGATCAGGAACGCTCACGATCATGGTCGGGTCGATCCCGCGGCTATAACTTTACCTGGCTCGGGAATTCCATTTCTTTTTTCTGATCAGTATCACATGGTGCTTCTCCCTTCTGGTCAATAAACTTTTCCAAATATCCCTGGTAAATCAAGTGTTTGATCTGGTTCTTAAGGGACCAGTAATCCTCAATCCCGTGTCCAAGTGCGTGATGGAACTCGTAGAACTTTTCCTAGTCTGAACCTTTGGGGCCTTCTTCGAGCGGAGGCAGATTGAGTAGTATTGTGCTATAGACCTCGTGCATTATCCAGTCTCTCTAACTATTCAAGGGAGTGAATGTGTTATACTTGGGGTTTGGATAGGCCCTGCTCATTTGTTCCTTACCCGATATCGAGCTTCTCCTTTATGACTTAGTCTTGGCTATACTCTACTCAACATGGCCTACTCTACCGGTTTCTCTCTCCTCTATGTTGATGTACTATGCGACCCTCTTCCTGAAATCATCAATATCCACAAGGGTTTTTTAGCCAACGAATTGGAAAACATACTAGGTGCAATCCCATTTGGATCGCATGTTGGGCAACCTCTGAGCTAAGGTTGTGAATTAGGATAGCTTGCTCGTTGAAGCAAACCATAAGCTGCTAAAGGTCTTATCTCGGACCTGCCTCAGATTCACCAAGTTGTGGGAGGTTTGTTGTACTGCCCGGCTAGAAGTAAATTGACTCAAGAACTTTTCTATCAACTCTACAAAACTTGATAGGCTCCTCGGCGGAAGGTGTATAGGGCAGACTTGGTCGACGTGATCGAGAATGTCCTACAGAGTAGGGCATCAGATGCTCCCGTAATATACATGGTGATGGTGAAAATGGTGAGGTGTTCCTCTGGATCCCCTCTCCCGTCTTATTTCTCCATGGTTCGTGATTTGTAGTTTTGGGGTTAATACTGCCATGATCTCCTCGGTGAACGGATGAGCAGCATAGGGGTTCTTTGGGTTGGGTTTGTCTGTTCCTTTCGACGACTGAGTATCACGATAACTAGTCCCCTGTTAGGTGGTTTGGGTGTTATGGTAGCTAGAGGCTTCTCGTTCCTCTATCCTACGAGTACGTAACTCGTTGTTTTCCTGGCGTAGTTCTTCCACTGTATGTTGCAGCGTTTCGACCATGGTTGCTAGCTTTTGTATTTGATCATCCCCGTTTTACGGTTGTTGTTGGGAGTTGCCATTTTCTTGACGGTTGTGGTTGCTGCGGGTGGTAACCATTGTTGGTATCTTAGGGTTTAGGGTCTTGTGTATGGGAACCTGTTCTACCAGGCCCCACGGTGGGTGCCAAAATGTTCATAATTAGAGTGTAACGCATAGAAAACCCTAGAGAATTACTATAGGAAATTAGGGTTATTATTACTTTGTAAAATGTGCCACTTAACTACAATAGGGGGCTCAAAGGCTATTTATACAATCAGTACGCAAAAGAAGAAAGTGAGGTATAAGGGGCCTTTGGCTTAGGTCCACGATGACGTAAGGGGTAACCATATCCTATTAGGATCAGATAAGGGTTTGGTTATTCCTCAATTCTAGCCTAAAATAGGGGAGAGAGGGGATATCTTAGGGTCCCCCTAGATCTGGGGGAATAGTAATGATTTATCTTTATGTAATACGGTGTTTACAACTTCAAAAATTGATAGATAATTAATCTTATTTTAGGTTTTATCATGAAATTTTATTAACATTCCTTACAATGCATATTTTTTATATTTAAATTGATATAGATTTGTCAAAAAATCAAACTTTTTAATTCATGTTATATATAACAACAATCTCGACTTTCTTCTTAAAGTTGTAATTTGATACTGAATTTTTTAAAAATCTCTTAATTACTTATTTTTAATTATTATATTTTATAAATTGATAGAGAATATTAATTATAATAACAAAAATTTAGAATAGTTTATTTTAAAATAGAAAATATACCATAAATTTAAAGATTGTGTCTAATTTATGCATGCACCATGTGAATAAATAATTATGGGGATAAGTAATGAACATAGCCTATGAAATAGTTATTGTTTACTTTAATAATTAATTGTATTTACTTTAATGACATATTTTTAGTGAGTAATTAAATTTACGGATACAAATTATATATTGAGTAATCCTTAATCAATATAAACTATAAAATATTATATAATAATATAGTCAATTTTAATACACATTGAAAATAATTCATTAAATATATACATTAAATTTTTTATCGAGTATAATACCATTTTATGCCCTTACGGTTGATTTTGTATGTGTATATATATATATATATATATATATATATATATATGAATTTTAAATCGGGATTTTAATAGAATTAACCTAAAGACCTTCGGGACTTCTTAATTGTCCTAGTAATTGTGTGTTAGAATAGAGGTTGCGATTAATGGTTAACATAAGAGTAGTTCGTGAGGATACAGGTAACAGAACTTTGAGTTTTAGGTCCACAAAGACCAAATTAATACATTTGAATATTTTAATACTCGTATCTTTAATAAAGCTATTGGGAGCAAAATACTTTGGTCTATGCATGTTAATAAGTGTTGATATCAAGGTTGGAACTTTGTTTTGACTCGCTTGTTGAAAAGAAATCTAGCTTTAAGTAAAATGAAGGGTTTTTACTGGTCTTGGGGAACTTGAAGGGCACCGGGGGATCTTATTAGCAGAAAATTTTGTATTTGGAATTTTAAATTATACCATAGTGTTTCAAAAATTATTGTAGTTCATAAAAATATTGATATTTCTAGTTTTGGATTGATTTGATATTTTTAAACGATATTAGACATCTTTTCTTTTACTTTAATTCAACTTTAGGGGCAGCTTCAATCAACTTTCATGCCATTTCCGTACGATCGCCTTTTGTTCTATTATTTTGTCAAACATACAATAATTTTTTAATTCCCTTATGCTTTCTCCTTACAGCCACGCATACTTCTCTCTCATCATTGCAACCCACTAAGTTTTACTATTTTCATTAACTCAATTTCTCACTCAGCCACGATAAAGGAAAGAAATGAGGCCAACCTTCAGCACCCTCACTCACACAGCCACCACCACAACCCTCACCCATCTTCACTTTTCATCTTTTCTTACATGTAATTCGTGAATCAAACTTTTCTCATTACCTCCCATCAAGCTTATGGCCATGGATCTTGGAGAATACCATCTTTGTATTTTACTCTACTACCCAAAAATCACCACCCATAACCACCTCATTCCTTTACCAAACCCCATATGTGAATAGATTTTATTGCCTCCCATAGCCTTCTCTGTTAGAGTTATCATCTTAGATTTTAGGAGGACTACCTCATTTTCCTTTTCCCTCATCACCGAGAACCATTATCCTTGACCACCACATCCATTTCGATTTTCCTCTTGCAATTAGCTAAGATTTATTTCAAAATCTTGTTTGATTATTTTTTGTTTAAGTTTTTAAATTTAAGAGGTAATGGGTATACCCTTAAATGTTTTGAAACTTTTGAAAGTTAAAATTTTTAATCCTAACTATATTTATATGATTTACTTGAGTTTAAGGAATTGATTAGGTGAAGGATCGTTCACTTCTTGAACATCTTGAAAGGTATCATTCATCTTTCCAACTATGTTATCTATAACCGTACTACGAGCTTTGGTATTCAACATAACTAGCCAATCATGATGACCTTTTAGATATGATGTGTAATACACTTGTTCAACTTGTTGAGTAAAGATAAACAAATCGTAAACCTTTTACCTTTTATTTTGCTTCAACACTACTAAACTATAATGATTGTTAACTTTTGTACCAACTTTTGGAGTACTATCAAACCAATCACACTTGAAAAGCGTCATTCTCAAGTTAACCCTCATCACCTAGGTTGGAAACCTTTTCCAAACACTTATTTTCCCACCATAAGAACTATATCCCAGCTACTTTCCACCAAACACCACCAAACACCAAACTCACAAAGCACCACTTAACCTCAAAACTCTTCGCCGAACACTAGCAAAGCTCAACAAGCCTTACCAACCTTTCCTCTTTACATACCCTACCACTTTCCCTATAGCTACATGATACCTTATTTTGCTGGTCCACAAAACCCTACCTGGACCTTGAACCCTAATATTACCATAGCATCTTACCTCAAGGAAAAATTAGCAATCTTGGAGAAGAGGTTATAGGATGTAGAAGAGGTAAACAATTATGGAGTGGCGAATGCCTCCAAGCTCTATCTCATGCCCAGTATGGTCATTCCGCCTAAGTTTAAGGTGCCGTACTTTGAAAAGTACATGGGGACAACATGTTCGAGGAACCACCTAACCATGTACTACTGAAAAATGGTATCTTATGCTTAAAACGACGAGATGATGATTCATTTCTTCCAAAACAACCTTGTGGGGGCAATCATAAGCTGGTACATACATCTAGAGCATTCCCATATATGATGCTAGAAGGGTTTGGCAGATTCCTTCCTCAAGCAGTACAAGTACAACCTTGACCTGGCTCTAAATTGGATATAACTACAAAGCATGAGCATGAATGACATTGAAACATTCAAGGAGTTTACTCAACATTAGACGAAGGCAGTTGCAAAAGTGGATCCCCTTCTCCTGGAAAAAAAAAGTTGTCATCATGTTCGTTGACACCCTTCAATCACCCTTTTATGACATGATTATTGGAAGTATGTCATCGAATTTCTCTAACATTGTTATGATCGGAGAGAGGGTGGAAGGCGGAATAAGAATTGGGAAGATTGCCCGCGATTCACCTAGGGCAACTTAGGAGGAGGACCCTGCCATGGAAATAAAGGAGATTAAGATTGATGTTGTATTTTGACCAAATAAGGTCCAATCACAAAGCTCAATAGTTAGAGCATTATCATGATCTTATGTTTATTTTTATCTTTCCTTTTCTATAGTGTTGGTCCTATTACTATGCCTAAGGCTTTAAGACCTCTTTTTTTGTAATAATAGCATGCATGTTTCCTTTCTATTATTTTCTTATTAATGAATTCATTTTCTTTAACTCGTTTCCTTGGATCTTTATGCCATACCATTATTTTCTTTTGCCTCTAACCCATATAAATGTTAGTCTGTAAGTGACCCTTCTTAGGAATGACAAAGTTGTGATTCCATCCAATAATTTTGGTCGTCCTGCCAATGATACTAATAAAGGAAGCCTACGACGCCTTCTCGAAATCAATAAGGATTATTAGAAGTAGAGCCAAAAGGTTTTCAAATCACATTAAAAATAAAACAAAGAAAGGAAAATAAAAAAGAAAACAAAAGAAAATACAAAAATCAAGGTTGGTGTCTCTATGCACACGACAAGTGAGGTGAGCTGATATCCTCATATAGTAATACCAAGACATGCCCATATTAAGATTGCCAAGCCTGCTGCCATCATTCAATATAAGGCACGAATGTCATCAAGCCAAGAACACGACAAGGATAGTGTTTCGTCCTTGTTGTAATCAACCCCTGTAATGGGTTTGAACTACTTCTTGTGCCAACGAATCCAAGGGTATGGTCTACCAAGTTAAGTCATTGCTAACAATATTGTTATTTAACGCCATGAATCTTTGCCATATTGACTGAGGACCAGTGGAGTGATTGTAGGTAGATAAGGATATCAAGGGGATCACCCGAAGTTAAAAAATGGGATGAAAAAACAAAATTAAAAATAGAAAAAGGAAAAGTAAGGAAAAGGAAAAAGGTAAAAGTAAAAGCAAAAAAAGGAAAATTTAGAATGGTTCCTTTTGATCAGTGCCACAAGACTCATCTCATTTCCCCTGACACACGACATGGAAGCAGTGTCATCTATTGAAATCAAAATTTGTTCCCAAAGGATAAGACTGAGTCTAAGGAGGTCAAGTGGGTTCATTTCAGTGTGGTCAGCTTAAATATGATATTGTGAAAGACGCAACCTTGATTCAAAAATTTGAAAAGAAATCTTGCTAAGTTGAAAACTTGAAAAGGCAACCTATGAAAAAGTTAGATTGACTCGCTAGGTTAAAAACTTGAAAATGATGACCTAGGAAAAAGTTAAGGTCAAAACTTTAAAGACACCATTGAGGGCCTATCCCACAGACAACAAGAAAGGGGGCACGACAAGCAGTCGCCTAAGAAGCTAGTTCAAAGGTTTAATTCGAAATTATAGATCTTAACACTAGTCACTTTCAAGAAGAGGTCATTGGAAGATCAATAAACCCTTTGTAATTTCTTCTTTATTTCCCCCCCACACCCTTACCATATTTTCATTTTATATTCCTCACCTTTGCATTTATTAAACTATAATTTGTTAGCCCTTTCAATATGTATTTGTGTGATAAGTTTATAAGGACACGCAAAACATGTGTTTCTTTCTTTAAAAAATAATAATAAATAACCTAAAATGATTTCATGAGATTATGGGGGACAAACAATCCTTTTCTACTTGAGAAAAATCAACCTAGATGAAGCATTACCATGGCTACGCACCCTAGGTGCCCCAAGGGCATACACACCAATGATGAAGTAAGCCTTGAGTAGTCTGCCGGATTGTTCAAATTATCCATGAGGTCTTCTAAGCCTATAAGGATGTTTCAAATAAGCATTCATGCATCATATTTTTCATCGTTTACTTTCTTTTGCAGGTTGCTACAATGGCCACTTATCCACACTAGTTTTAGGCGTTCAACCACCCATTTCCATAACCACATGCCTTAGACACCGAGCCCCTTCATCAGAAATTCCATTTGCGTAGTTCTTCTCACCTAAAAATCCCGTCTTAGGCGTAGACCTCCACACCCAAAAATCTCTTTTTAGGTGTAATGTAACACCCCTTTATATACACGAGATATATATATATATATATATATTCTTATTTCTTTTAAAAACAAAAACTTTAGAAAGATATATAATTTTATTTACCATTCCTCATCTCGCGTATACAAGAATGTATATGTACCTGATTTCCTTTGAATATTGAAAGTAAATAAAATATTGTCTTTCAATATTTGTCCATAATGACAAAATAAATTTATAGAAATCATAAGTGATAAAAGATTACATTATTATATCTGAATGATAAGGTTTATCAAAGTTTAACCTTTACCTTGTTATAATTATCCAACTTGATATTGTAATAAGGTAAGCTAAAACTAAATTATACCTCTACTACGACTACGACTAATCATTTTTTAATCCTTGAACCATAGGGTTTTAGAATCCTATTCTTACCATGTCTCTTCACCTATCCGTTTGAGGATGAGACCACTTTACCCTCTTGTAATTACATCCTTTCATCTTGAATTGCTAGCTATGTATCTACATAGCATATATTTTGGACACAAATTCAAACAAGAAGGAGTGGTAAACAGAATATAATACTTTATAGATAAGACATAAGTATAAGGATTTTCACAAACTAATATAATAATATCAATCATAATCTCATACACAATCAATTATAAATGTAGGGTCTTCATAAACATAACAATTATACTTTCATTCACAACCACCCACATAGAATGTCACGTTCACATGAATGTCATGCAATGCTTTTAATGTTACTATCTCATTCAGTTTATGCATGTGGGCCCTTAAAGTTTTAATTTGTATTGGGTCAACCAGGAGTTTACACTGTTCCATAATTCTGGATAATAATAACATAAATGCCTTTGTGGCATATGAACAGCTCAACTGGCGTGAAAACACTTAGAGACTAGTTAGACTGATAAGGTTTTTATTGTGAAAGTACCCGACACTAGGGAGCGACCCTAGGTCACCTGAAGCACCCTTTCACACCCTTTCATCCCAAGGTTCGCATTTGAACCTCCTCTAATGTATCCTCGGTTTCTATAATCCGTCCCCAGGCAATATCACATCTCATTTCTCTTTAATGATTCATGATGCATGAACTATTCATATATTTAGTTAGTTAAGACTTTTAGAAACTCAATTAATAAATACCATAATGGCTCACCACATTATTTCAATAAACTGTACATTTCTATAAGTTCTTCTTTGAACTTCTGTTACACAAATAAATTTAGTATAGTTTTTCGAATTCAAATCTCACCAAGATTGAGTTTCCAAGCCTTAATATCTCAAAACTCTCATAGAAAACTTTATATATTTACATAATTTTTCTCAAGTTGAATCTTAACTAGATTGAGTTTAGAAATTATGATTACATCAAAATATCTTTTAGTTACTATGTTGGGAAAAATCAAAATAATTTACTTTAAACTTCTAATTACTAAAAGAAAATAATTCTTAAAATCATTAACCAAGAATACTTGAAACTATAAAAATTTTCTTTAATTCAAGAATTAATTATCTCAACCTTTTTATAAATTAATTTTCATAAAATAGCTTCTTTCTAAAATAAATACTAGATTTTATTCTAAAGATTAAAAGTAAAGTTAATGAAAATATTTTATTTAAAGGAATGAAAGACTAAAGTAATTATAAAATACTTTTTTCTTAGAATAAAAACTTAGAGTATAAGGTAAGAATGTTCTTACTGAGTTTTAGCTTTCCGTCATGCTTGCTATATGCTCAAACTCCGCATTCAAGATCATCAATCACTCATAAATCACAACCAAATATTGTCAATCACAAATCATCACTCACAATTAAATATTGTCAATCACAATAAAATATTATCAATTGCAAATAAATATTATCAATCATAATCAAATCAAATAAATTAAATATCATTTATAAATATCATAATTCAAAGTTTAATAATTATTTAAATTAATAAACTTAATTTCAAGTCCTTATAGTCCATTCCTCATATAGGTCTATATAAGTCCATATAATAAGTCCTTGCATAGGTTTAGTTCGGTCCATATAGGTCTTAATAGTCTAAGTCTTTGCATAAGTTTAGTCTAGTTCGTATAGGTTATAAAAGCCCAGGTCCTTGCATAGGTATTTCAAAGTAAATTACATAAGATACTTAATTTAAAATTTATTATAAATTTTAAGTTAAAAAGTTATTATTTTAAAATATTATTATTATTATTATTATTATTATTAAATTTAAAAGGAGTAGGGGACTACTCCCATTATTCTTATGTCTTTTCATATTATATTTTTATCCCACTCCCCCTTATCTTGAATTATTACTAAAAGTGAGTTCGCTTTGTGCCTCCGAGTTCTAGAAATATTAATACCAATTTATTTTAGTATAGGCATAAGATGAAAATTAAGATTACTATTTGAAACAAAAATGGCAAATGATAATTATACATAGTAACAGTAAATAGTAAATTTTAAATAGTTATCATAAATAGTAATAGTAAATAGTAAATCATGAATAGTAACGATAAATAGTAAATCGTGAATAGAATAGTAAATAGTAAATTATGAATAGTAACAGTAAAAAGTAAATCATAAATAGTAACGCTAAATAGTAAATTATAAATAGTAATATTGAATAGTAAATTGTGAATAGTAACAGTAAATAGTAAATTGTGAATAGTAAAGGTAAATAGTAAATCGTAAATAGTAACAACAAATAGTAATTTACTATTTGTATTAGTAATTTACTATTGACATAGTAATTTACTATTCAGAATGGTAACTTAAAATAATATTATATCCAGTATAATAATAGCTTTTTAAAACGATATCAAAATAAACCTAAAAAATATAAAAAAAAGTTATTCTTACCTTATAATTTTGGCAAAACCTCCTAAAAAATTCATTTCTCTTACTCCCACCACTCTTTCTCTAGCACTACTATATCAAGAAAATTTAATCTGAAATATGAAATCCTTTATTCGAAACCTTCGTATTTATAGGCGAAAAACTTCACTGTGCATTTGAATATTTTATTATAAAAGTACTGTGTAAGAATTGAAAATTTCATACAGATTACTGTGTAAAGTTTGAAAATTTCAAAATTATGAGGGGTGGTGTGAATAGTAATTTAGGGGGTGCAAAAGAAATTTTTCATTTTTTGTTTTTTTTAAATAACTTATTTTTTTCATAAATTAAAAAAATTCCAAAAATTATAAATAATACATAGATCAAAAAGTTCTAAAGAACCATAATCTAATTCCTACTAAATTTTATTTTAAAATTCTAATAAGAGTTAAATCATAAATATATAAAAAACATAAATATAAAAACATAAAATAAAAGTTATGAATAATAAAGATATTAAAAATCCTTAATATAATTTTTTTAATCAGTGAATACTAATTAAGTCATTGTAAAATCCTCATTCAAAATACATATATTATTATTATTATTATTATTATTTTTAAAACAAAATAATTAAATATAAGTACCAAAATTTCATAAAAATATTAATTAGTTAATAATCAACTAACTAATAGTAAATTTTTTTATTAAAGAGATATTAATATCTATTTTCTATTTGAGTAAAAAATGGGATGTTACATGTAAGGCCTCTCTTCCTAAAGGAAATCCCTTGTCATAGGCATCAGGCCTCCCCTAAAAAATCTCCCTTTTGAAAACTTCACCGAAGATGGCTTTTTTTTGTTGAAAACCTTATCGCTAAAAATGGCATTCCTTTTGAAATTTTCACCAAAGATGACACCTCCATTTGGAAATATTGCCAAAGATGGCTTTCTTTTTTTTTTAAAAAAGAGGATTTTTGCTAAAGATGGCACTCCTTCTGAAAATTACTGCTAAGGATGGCACCCTTTTGAAAACATCGGCAAGGATAACACTTTTTCTAAAACTTCTACAAAAGATGGTACCCCTTTGAAAATTCCATCAAAGATGGTGTCCTGTTCTAGTTTTTGCCAAAGGTAATCTCGCCAAAATTGGTATCCCGACTAGAATTGCAAAAGATGGTACACCTTTTTCAAAACTGCTGCTTGAAATTCCACATTTTTCTGAAAACCTCGCCAAAAGTGGCACCTTTTTGGAAAATATTGCCAAAAATGACACACCATTTCGAAAACCTCACCAGAGATGGCACCCTTTTCAAATTTTGCTAAAGATGACTTGTCTGTTAAAAACCTCGTCATTGAAGATAGCCCTCATTTTGAAATTTCTCTAAAGATGGCTTTCATTTTAAAAGATTTCCACCAAAGCTAGCACCCTCTAGAAAAATTCCACTAGATATGGTCTTTATTTTGAAAATATCACCAAAGATGGCACTACCTTTAAAAATATTGCCTAAGATGGCACTCTTCCAAAAGATTTCACCAAAGTTGGCATCCTTTTTAAATTTCTTGTCGTTAAAACTGATATCTCTTTTTAAATACCGTCAAATATGGAATCCTTTCTAAATTCTTTGTCACCGAAGTTAACATCTTTTTTAAATTCCTTGTCGTCAAAGCTGACATCCTTTTTAAATTTCTTGTCGTCAAAGTCGGTATCTTTTTTAAATTCTTTGTTGCCAAAGTTGACTACTTTCAGAGTGTCCATGTTAAACATACTAATTAAGGTTGGATTATAGATTATATAATGGTTAAATATATTTTTCCTAATTTTAATTTTCATTCCTATAAAATTTTTATTACACTTTTTGTCCCTATTGAATTATAATATTTTAAATATAGTCACCATCATTAAAAGGGTCATTAATAATAATTGATTTGTTTGATAGATCTTAATATAATTCATTAATATATGCAATGTTTTTAAAACTAGATTGCTAGACCGGTGAAGATATCGGTTCAAACAAACTATGATGTAACCGAAGATCAAATCGTAATTGAATCAATAACAACAAAAAATTGATCGGATCGGTCATCTCACTAGTTCAAAGTTCAACCGGTCAAACTGACCGAGCTACTTAGATTTCGATGACGATGTTGATATGTCATCTAATTATCTTATGAATGAATATAAGAAGCTTTTGAAATGAAAACATTTAACTTCATATAATGTTTTTTATTAAGGTAATCGATACATATAGATTATATATTATCAATTTTTTAATACTTTTATCAATAACTTCTAAATTATATTATACGTAAGATAATTAGACAACATATTAAATAATGGCATGATAATCTGTTAAAAATTACAATTAATAAAAAATAAAGAATTAATATAAAATAATTAAATTAATAAGAGATTATTTTTGAACATATTATATTAATGAGACAAAAGTGTAACAAAAACATTAACAGGGGATAAAAAAAACAACAAATTTTTTAAAAGGATAAGAACTGAAATTTGATAATTTTATAAAGATAAAAACATATTGAATTTTATAAGGCCCTAGGTTCAAACTAACATAAAGGGTTCTATCTTCATTGCTTTCACTTGTTAAAAAAAATGAAAATAGTCTTGTATATGTTAAAGTCCACTAAATAAAAAAACCATTTCAATTATATAGAAAAGACAAGATTCTTACACTTTGATATTTCTCGTACAATTGTTGCTGAATCCTAATATACATCTCCAAAGGGAATAATTGTCTCCCAAAAAGAAAACTAATTAAAGTAAATATTATTAAAATCCCAAAAGGTCAAAACTAGTTTACATCGAGCAGAATAAATATTAATAATACGTGTACTCCATATTGAGTACTTTCAAATGTGATGACAATTATAGACAAAGAAAGATACATAACTAATGAAAGCCATGGCTTGTTCCTTTTCCTATTATGCTTTATATGTGCAAAATATTCTGAAAGGCCAAAATATATATTCAAACGAGAGATATTGGTTGATAATGTGAAGCAATACACCAGTGGATGGTTATGTCCAAAAGACTATTGTTTTTCTTTTGGTTTGGTGGTTAATGATGGCTTGCTTTTGTCTAGATTAATTAGTTGTTACTAGAATTCAATTGGCATATGTTCGCTTAACAATTTGCCAGTGAGTTGTTTGTATTTGTGTGAAGGGTCCAACTACAAGGGTACTAACTTTGTAGCTACGCAACAATTCAAATTACAGATATCATTTTAGTTAATGTTATACAACAATTGAAGATAAAATCTAATAAAATATATTAATCAAATCCAAAATTAAAAAAGTTCTTTATATTTGTTAATGTTATTACATCAGTTGTTCTAATAATAGTGCAATTAATTATTTTTTTATATTGGTTATTTTAATAATCAGTGTAAAAAATATTTTAACTAGCTATTAAAATAACCCGTATGTATAAACAGTTTTACTATTTTTTATAAATACATATTAATTATTTTTTTAATGTTATATTATTGAAAATGTTTATTTAAGTATACTAGTTCTATCACAATTTAACTATGGTTGAACTAATGAACCATAAATAATTAGCTTTACTAATTTAATGATTAATATGATTTTACAGGATGTGAAACAAGATAAAAAAATATTATTTTTTATTTTTAATTTTTAATTTTAATTATAAAACTATTATTATATTTTTTGTCTTAAAAATTTTGTACAAGAAACATTGAAAACAATTTTTTTCTGTTTTCCATTTTCACTTTTTTTAGTGTAAAGTTTTAAAAATAGAAAATATAATGACGTTTTATAATTAAAATTAAAAAAAAAACGTTTTCACACTCAAAGGAGTCCTGAAAGACTGAAAGTCATGGTGAGCATTAACGCAATATTCTTCGCACAAGTCCAGCTATGACAGATGTCGTTAGATGTCATTGAATGATTGGCGGTTAGGCTATTTTAATCGGAATTAGGAAAAACAATTAAAAGAATAAAAAGGTAAATAAATGTTAATTCTGCTTAAATAGGAGAGACTACGTTTGCCGTTTTGGAATTGAAAGGCAGTTTTGGTTTATACGGCAGCCGTTTGTGGCGAAATTAACATATGTGGTCTTGGAAGAGATGTTAGAGACAAATAGTTTGCAATTAAGGGACTAACCAACAATCTTAAATTAAGTTAATTATTGTTGTACGTTAATTCTTACTTAAAAGATATAGCCAACAAAAAGTATTTATTTGCTTAATGATTGAATTTGTATTCCTAAATTTAGGATTCAAATCAATATATGAACCATATTAATGCATCATTTATAAATACTTAGGTAAATGTTCATTGAGTTTTGAAACATATGGTACAACAATAAATTTTTAAGACCTAACTGATATAATTTTTTATTTCCTTTGATATATATTACATTCAATAGGAATTTGCATGAATATAGATGTCGTCGGGGGAAAAGGCGTATGTAGATGCATGCTTGCAAGTGAAAACATGGAAACATAAATATATGGAGCTAGTCATGGGAAGCAATATTTGTGTTTCACATGCTTATATGTTTAATTTCAATTATTTTAATTTAATTTGTCTAATTCTTGACATTACACGTGTTGGAACCAAGTCTGGTTTGTAAAAGTTTTTAAAATTATTGATTGTCTTTTATTAGACCCCAAGATTTGTTAATAACACATATCAAGGTAGTTAATTAAATAAAGTCTGCCTACATATTATCTAAGTGTTTCAGGATACAAACCTAAGATGCATAAGTTACAAATGAAAGGGGGAGTCCACCAATTAAAAAAACTGCCTTGAGCCATGCAAGTTATTTCAAAACAAGTCTACCTGGGATAAAAAACAGTTGCATACAAGTTTATACTAAGAAATGTCTGATCCTAGAACAACACTCAAAGAAGAGTCTGATTCAAGTGCGCTCATCCATACTTTTGGACTGCTAAGTATACGCATTCTGAACTTAGCACACATACTTTTTTCATCAATCAGACCTAGACTTTTGAACCAACAAGAATATTACTCCAAAGCTTGCATTAAACAAAGATTAAAGTTTATTTTGAAGAGGCTCTAAACTAAGTTCTTATCAAGAGAAACTGCTCTTATCATCAAAAGAGGAAAGAAGACAAACTAGTGCAAGAACCAAAGCTTGCATGGGAAGAAACCAATATAGCTGTTCTGCGTATTTTAGAAAAGCTGATGAAGAT
This sequence comes from Clitoria ternatea, assembly GCA_037962975.1. NCBI lineage: Eukaryota > Viridiplantae > Streptophyta > Magnoliopsida > Fabales > Fabaceae > Clitoria > Clitoria ternatea. Next base: position 83,418,548 of record CM075672.1, read on the forward strand.
CAGTACTTGTGTTAGAAAGCTTTTAGAAGGTCAACCCTATATGCTCTGCATGTTTTAATTTAAAGAAGAAAGCCAATAGAAGGTCTTTTGCTCTGAAACACTCTAGGAACACCATTTCAGTGCAAGCTTTGATGTTCCTCGTTCCAGACCTTTTGTCCTCATCTCATCTTCAAGGCTCAATGCTCACAACAGCTAAATCCCTTCAACGGATTCACAACGGGTATCTCAAAGGCCTATATATATGAATAAATCTCAGAACTTGAAGAAGTTAACAACTCTGAGAATCAAAATCACAAAAGCTTCTGTTTTTCAAAGTTCTCAATCTTAGCTTTCTTCTCTAGAGCAAAAACTTTCTTTGTTGTACTGCTTCTAGCAGACCTTAGTCTTTGTGTTTCATACTTAGTTTATCTACTCTTTATCTTGTATCTTTTATACACTATGTTCTTAGAAACACAAACTCAAACTCTCTTTCAAGTCCTTATTTGTGTAAAAGTCTGGTGTATTGTTAGCCTTAGTTTTCGTTGGGAAACAATTGTTGGTCAGAAGAGGCTTTAGAAAGATAATTAGGATTGAGCCAGGAGTGGCTTGTTGAAACAATACTTGGGATTAAGCTAGGAGTGACTGGAGTCAACAATACTTGTGGCACAGTCTGTGCTATTGTGTAAAAGGTGTTTTTACATAGTGTAAATCCTTCAAGTCTGAAGGTACTGGACGTAGCTTCTACATTAGAAGTGAACTAGTATAAATTCTATGTTCTTTTTCTCTATCCTAGATCCTATAAAGTTTGGTTCAAAAGCCTGCTAGTTTCACGCTAAAAAAGTTTTAAGTTTTGTACAAAAAGAGTCTAAGACTTATTCAACCCTCCTTCTAAGTCTAACTCTGAATCATTAACACGTGTGTTTGTGTATGTTATATGGCTAATATTAGGCAAGTATGATGAGTGTACGTATAGTTGGTTTGATGGGTGCTATGTATGTGTTTGTCATTCATGTGACTCATAAAATCATGTACTACTGTTTGGCTAAAATAGGTGGAGAATTAAATTAAGCATTGGTTTTGCTTATAGTACATATAGATTCTTGTAATTAAGAATCCATTACTATTTGTGTTTCTTTAAGAATTTGTATTCCACGGGTAGAGCTATTTAGAGGTTAAGAGATACCAGAGCCACAAAAAGAAAACTATAACAATTTTCTATAACTAATTTAGTCCCTTTAGAGGAAAGTGGATTTTGCAATAGGAAATAAAGGCAGATTTTTCACCAATAGGCAATCAGTATCAGATATGTGAAAAGTTTGGACATATAATAATTAATTGCTATCATTGTTTTGATCCTTAGTTTAAGGAACAAAATGAAGATCATACTTCTGTTGAACACACAAGAGCAAGAGCAAGCACTGGATACAAAGGTGCAGGAAAAAGACACGCAAGAGTAGCAATGACAAATCCAAGAGTAATGGTTGTAAAAGCATCATCGAGTATCTAATAAGATAGTGGCAGTCCCTATACTGAGACCTTCTTTGATCCAAACTGGTATCCAAACTAAAGCAATTACTCATGTCACTTCTAAAGCAGGTAACCTCTTCAAATTGTCTAGGTATAATAGAAATTGATTTGTTAGAATAGTTAATGAAGATCCTTATGATATAAAGCATATAGCCAAATTCTTTTTTCTTTCTCTATCAAATAAAAGGTCTCTATTCTTAGAGAACCTGCTTGTTCTTTAGATTAACAAGAATCTCCTTAGTATTTCATTTCTAGGGATAATTAAGTTTTCTTTGAGTTTCATACCGATGCATGCTTTGTCAAATGCCAGAAAACAAGACAAATGTTACTTAAAGGGAAGATCAAGAAAGGACTTGATGAATTCAGCCAATTGAATTTATACAACTCACATTTCTCTTCTATTGTTGTCGGTTGTAATGGCCATGGCTTCTCATGTAATTTTATTCAAAGATGAAGATAGTTCCTTAAACCCTAAACCCTAAGTTTATTTAAAGATTAGGTCACTTTAATTCTAAGATTATATCTCTAGTACTAAAAAAATTCAACATTGAAGTTAATTCAAATAAGGTTATTAAGATATGCAAGGCTTGTAATCTTAGAAAATCTCATAATCTTCCTTTCATAAACTCTGCAACTAAGTACACTAAGCCCTTTCAATTAGTAGTCAGTGATGTTTGAGGACCATTACCTATTCCCTTAACTAATGGGAGCAGATGCTAAGTGCATTTTACAAATGCACACACTAGGTTTACTTGGTTCTATTTGTTAGAAAACAAATCTCAAATTGCTAGATGTTTTATCACTTCAAAAATCTTGTTGAAAAATAGTTTAAGCACAGGGTTAAAGCCATGCAATCTGATAATGGCAAAAAATTCTTTTCTTGACTTCCTTTCTACATGAAAATGACATTTAACACAAGATGTCTTATTCCTATACACATGAACATAATGGCCTATGAAACACCCTGATTTTCTAAACTTGAATCCCGATGTAATCAAGATAATAAATTAATAAAAATCTGAGTAAATTTTTCACGTTTGAAATAATTTCAAAACACCTCAACGATTACATCAAGACTCAAACCACAGAAAATCGAAGAGTGAGATTTGATAGTTTATAACTAGATCGTAAAATAAATTGCCCATGATTGTATACAAAATAACAGAGTTTACAGCGGAAGAAGAATATGTATACAGGGCACCCGCCTAGTCCCATATATGAAGATATGAGAAAAGGCTTAGCAAAATATGCAATTACACAATACAAGCCTATTAGGCCATAACCAATCTTGCAATTATGAACATGCTTTGCCTAAAATGTATATATATACATATACATGTATGGTCACGCAACATACATCTCCAATATCCATATTCCACAATTGACTACATTCAATTCAATCTTAATATCATATATCATCGACACTTATACTACCCGAAAGGATCACATATCCAACATCATTTTGTTCATCAATGGGTATAAATTCCAATAACCCAAATATCAATATATCATCCATTTATATTATTATTTACAATACATCCACCAACATCAATGATTATCAACACTATCATATACATTTTATTCATAATATAATAAATACAACTGCTGCTGGCCAAGGTATTCCATTACCACTATTTACCTTCCCAAAAGCTTTACTTTAAGATATCCTCATCCCATGATATTCCTGCATCAATGCTAAAAATGGATAACATGGGAGAGTGGGTTATACATTTCAAATAATGAATATGAAAACAATTGAGATTATGTGCATATGCATGTTAACATCATGTGTGCTTTGCTAAATCATCAACAATCATCATAATTTCCCGCTTCAACAATATACACGTTATATACATTCATCCATCAATTCATCGCAAAGCAAACACATTACATACAACATAATCATATTCAGTATCTTTTCGTTGTATTCATATTTTTCATGTTGTCTTTTAGGTATTCATTTACCCATCTCATCATCATCACATCTCAATCCCAATCATCATCAATCATCATCACCTTTTGGCATATCTCCATGCTATATGCAAATACTCTTAGGCTAATGCATATGCACAATGGAATAACAACAAATACGGATCCAACTATGGGAATAAACACCAAATTTGTGGGTCAAGCGTGATCACATACCATGCCCCTACTGTAGTAGTATAATGTGTACACATATATCATAATGCATGCATAATCACCGATTTTACTGGTACCAAACTGCATCGCCCATTTTGCAACACCGGTCATTTTCACCATGACCGCGGTAACCAACATAATCAACAATATAAGGTGTTGTGGGCCAACCATGATTCTCAACATGGCAGCTGTGATCCAGAGGACCACCGGGGACACCTGCTCTTTAAGAGCCACCCTCCACAAAGGTCAACCACATGCAGCTCCCCATAGCTCAGCATGGGCAGCTTCGTGACTTACACACCGAGTCATAGGGGAAACAACAAGAATGCTTGAGCACTGAGCCGCCCTCCCACTGGCCAACCAGGGGAATCCTCTAATATTCCAACATCGGCAGCGTATGGTATGCTATGGATGCAAATGTCAATCGATGCATTCTCACACTATGCATCCTATCATGCCACTCATTAATCATCATCATTAACACCAACACCACCATACAATCTTATAGTGGATTTTAACATCGTTGGTTTTAGCCATTGTTCTCAAGCTTTAGGTGTGACATTTCATTTCAACATATTTTATATCATACATGCAAGTCAATACTCGCAACAATCACAATGGCACCAATATCGTCAATAACATTCATCAACATCACCACATAATTTTCTTAGTGGATTTTCATTTTATTGATCGTTACCATTGTTTCATATATTAGTCTGGCGTTACAACAATTCATTAATATAATTCAAACCACACATACACAAGATCACACTTGTACTCATCATAATGGCATTCAATAAATCATCGATAATAACAATCATCCATCATTATTCATTATCAACATCATCTCTGATTCATCGATTTATAACAAACGCATTGTCATGAAATCATCCCTTATTAGTTTCGTCATGATACAAGGGCGTGTCTTACAACCACATCATTTAACTTTTCATTATCAAACATCATAACATATAATTGTGGTGCACATTTATTTTTTTATAACATATCATAGGTACATACATATTTTCCAATGTCTCAATCAATATCAAACACCACCAAAACACACCATCATCATACACCCCTAATACAATCTCTTGTTTTTACATAAAAGGGGTTTTGAATAATAATAAGATCATGACAAATTTCAACGTTAAGATATAGGAGGGAATTTCCTTTTTAGTCTTAAAAATAGCAGGACATGTCACAAATATCACCTATTAGTCCCAATTTGATAACCATAAAAAGTTGGGCTCAAAACCCTCTTAAACTTGAGGTTTGCAATGCAGTTGGTCTGGTATTATATGCCTAATGAGAGTTAGAAAACTCCAATTAAGGTAAGACCAATTTTCACACCTCCATAACATATTTATCTACAACTTTAATGAAGAAGTTGGAGGCCAAAAATTTCATTAAGACACCCAAACGGGCCAAAAAAGCAAAAGAAACATAGTAGTTGAAAAACAACATGACAGTGGCCATAACAGGGCCTTGAATCGATTCAAGCCCGTATGAATCGATTCAAGCATCCTAAAACCTCAAAATGTGACAAACAAAGGGCCTTGAATCGATTCAAAACCCGTATGAATCGATTCAAGCATGGTGAAATTAAGGAACAGTAATTCCAGGGAGTCTTGAATAGATTCAAGGCTTCACATGAATCGATTCAAAGCCTTGGAAGTCCTTATTTCTGGAAATAGAATGCATTGAATCGATTCAAACCCTGGCATGAATCGATTCATGCATTCCAACAAGCTTTTCACTCTAGAAACACCATCCTATAACCTTATTCATCAAACCCAACATTCATTATGTTTAAAAACACCTTCTTATGGGATTTTAACTCAATAAATCAAGTATCTATATACACACACATACATAGTCGATTTCATAATTGATTATTCACCAAGAATTACATTATTTCCTTCAAAGAGATTCAAAATTCTTAAGGCCATCTCACATACATATTCATATCATTTTCAAGGCCAATAAATTGCCAACCTCTTCATTCAACAAGCATTACTCAACTTATCATATTAACACAATCATGGCAAGGCAAGCATGAATATAAATCATATACATTCATCATCAACCATTCAACTCATGCAATTGAAATGTAAACTCCTCTCCTACCTCGAGAGAAGAATCACAACTCGAATGCTCCGATTGTTCTGCCTCATTGCCCGAAACACAATCTACACACACATATACATTCAATCCATGAGCCATCATAAGGCATCATCAAAATTCTAATAAATTATTAACATTATATAGGGCTTGTATCAAGTCTTAGGCTTGCTAAAACACTAATTCACATACTTGTGTCAGGTTTCGGGAATTCCTTTCCCAAAACCAAGATCCTCTAGATCCTAAAGGGTCAACCATACCCAACCATAACAACATCACATCCCTTATCAATATGACATCCAAATCATCATATAAATCACCCAATTGCCATTATTGTCACACAAATTCATTTAATCCATCTTAGCTTCATTCAAGCCATCATAAATCAACAATTCTACATGGCAACATCATGGCCTAAGTCCTCATCAAATCCTCATCAAAATTCAACAACCTTAAATATCAACTCCTCTAATTCTCCTATATCCTCATATACATATATCTCTCAAACTTTGAGATTGGAACCTCATCAAAACCCAATAACTCTAACAATCATAACAAATCATTTCATTTATCTTTCTTACATATCAAAATCATTCTCATGAAACAAAATCATCAATCTCTTCATCTAGGCCAAAAGCCCCAAAATTATCAACTCTTAAGGATTCCACATAATTTGATAATCATCAATTCCATTAATTCTTATACACCATCATAAGCATATTATCATTATCAAAGTGCCAACCAATGTAAACAACACATAATGTTCCCAATGGTCATCTACCCTATGGTTTGGGTTTCATATGTATAATTCATCATTCAAATAACATCAACTTAGCTCAAAATTCATCAACATCAATAATCAATCCCAATACTTCTAAAATTTCATTTTCCTCATATAAATTATTCTAAGGCATGCAAATCTTCAAAATCATCATTTGGGCCAAAAATCCCCAAATCACCCCACTTAGGGTTTTTTCTAAAATCATCAAATCAACCACTACAACCTATTTCATGAATCCTCATGACTTAATAGCCCTCATTCTCATTCATTCACAAAATCATAATCAAAATCACTTCTCAAGCCCTTCAAGCTTAGGGTTCATCATTTCCTTCAACACCCAAAGCTTCTAACATCAACATTTCAAGCCTAACAACATCAAAACCACAAATGGAGGAAGAGGGGTTCAAAGTCTTACCTCATTTCTAGGCCATGGCCAAAACGAAAATGGTGAAGAAGGAAGAGAGGAGACTACCAAATATTTGCCCCATAATGCCATACAAGCCTCATGAATCCATGCTTAGTTTTTGATTTTGGCAAGAAAATAGAGGCGGGAGTAGTGGAGTTTGGTTTTGCTATGGAGGAGTGAAGGAGAAGAAGAAAAAAATGAAGATGGGTGGAGAAGAAGGAAGTGTGGACGGTTAGAAGGGAGAGAGGAGAAAAGATGACCACTTTAACTATTAACCATTGGACAAAAGGGTGCTTCATGTTACTTTTTCCAATGGGTAATAATTCCCATTATCCAATGGGTAAAAATGGGTATGGAAAGAGAGGAAAAGTGGACAGTTGGGTGAGGAGAAGAAAAGGGAGTTTTCATTTTCTTTTTAATTCTATTTAGCTCGTATTTTCCCCGTTTAATATCATAAGCCGTGTCAAACTAATTATCTCCTCAACACCAAAAATTATTTCGACTATACCACCATAACCATAATATTTTCTAAGTACTCTAGACCCATCAAATATCCAATTTAGTCAAGTGGGTCCCACACCATCCGTTAAATCATCCGATTTTGGTAATTCTCATTTTACTGATAATTCACCTCTAATGTCTAGTTAGTTTTCCCATAATCATTGGACCATAAATAATTAATTATTTTTATTCAATAAATTTATTTTTTTTAAAATTTGGGATGTTACAGCCTAGTCGAAAGAAAGCATGGGTATATCACATAAATGGGATTGTCTCTCCTTGCTAGTGCTAGCATGGCATTGCAATTTTAGGGTGAAGTCTTTACTACTGCTTCCTATATCATCAATAGGTTACCAAAAACTAATTGGACAATCAAAGTCCCTTTAAGAGACTCACAGGTCATGTACCTAATTACACTAATCTTAAGACCTTTGGGTGTGCATATATTCCATGTTTGAGGCTATATAACAAGCACAAGATGGATTTTAAATCTAAGCAATGAGTTTTTACAAGATATAGTCCATTACACAAAGACTTTTGTTGTCTAGCTCCTAATGGAAAAACCTATGTGTTTAGGCATGTCAAATTTGATGTAACTAGGTTCCTATTTTTTAGGAAATGACTTTGTGTCATGATCCTATCATCCTAACATCCAACAGATTCATAATTCTTATTGATCATAATAAAGATTCTAATCATAATGAAAATCATGACCAACCCTCTCTTACTTCATCAACCTTACCATAATAAACTAAGCCAATTCCTTAGTTGATCTCTAGTCCTAACTGTTAAGGAATCTCATAAGATCAAGCAGCAAAAATACATAGAATTCCTAAAAGGGAATTGCAAAGATCATGTTTCAAAGCAAAATGGTAATAATTTAAAATTTTATTTACGGATTACCTTTTGTAGACGTAAAGTGAGTTGGTCTATGGATGCAATCTTAGCTTCGTCCATTTGTCACGATATCCAAGTGAGCCCATGGCATGGTTATTAAAATCCTCGTACGGCCCAATTCATTTTACTTGATATTGGAGTAGACTTTACTTAAATAAATATCTAATATTTATTCTCCCTAGCATGACGATGCATTTCTTTAGTCTCACTCCACCGAATGACCCTTATATATCACTTTCATCACATAGGAGAGACAAATCTCATCTACATCACTCACATCCCTTTGCATAATTTGTTTATTACTTAATTACAAGATTTATGGCCACTTTGTTACAGGTGACATTTAATGTATTAAAATAACAAACTCCTAGTAACTTTAAGTTAAAAGACTACAATACCATTATCACAATAAGAACCGTTTATGACACTCATGTAACGATCTACGCAACATTCTCATGGTGGGTATGCCTAGTATGCTATTATTCTTAATGTGTACCCGTATAAAGACTTGATATTGTCTACATCCATGATCTATGAAATCAGATCATTGGTACACTCACACACTAGTCTTTAATGTATTTATATATCCCTATGTAAATATTTGACTAGGGACACTTTAGAAATAGTTCTCATATGACCTATTATTCTAAAGATAAATAGGTTTAAAACAATTTTAAAGTTAAAAAGACTTATTTTATGGGTAAATACACCCTTTGGTCCTCTATTTTACACTAAAGTTTCACCCCGGTCCTTTAGTTTTTTTTTGTTCAAGTTAGTCCCCGATGTGGTTTAAAATGTTTCAATATGGTCCTTCCGTCAAATAATGATAATGTCGTCTGCACTGTGTTCTCAAATAAGGACATCACTATACAAGTGTCAATCAGTGATTCACTATTACATCAAATACTAAAATCCAGTTTTGATAATTGAGAAGGAAAATAGAAAACTATGGATCTCATCTTTCTTCTTTGTTCATCTTCCTTTTCTGTTCATCTTCCTTCTTTGTTCATCTTCCTTTGAGGCTTGCACAAAGCAAATATGGGGCTTTTATATTAGCAGCAGGAAGTTGCCATAAAGGCTTAACGCTAGCACCAAAGGGGGAATCACTATGACCAAAAGTGGGGAAAGAAATTAACAAGGAGAAATTTCAATGATTGACATAAGAATTTTGCATTACATTGAGAAATAAGAGGGAATTGTTTCAATTTGGTCCCTTATGTACATTTAGTGATTTCAATTTAGTCCTCGTCGAATAGTTAATTGTTTCAGTTTGGTCACCTGGCACAGACTGTTATTTTACTCTATTTTACTTGCAACAAGAAGGGTCTGAAACATATCTTAGAGGATCTTATATCTGGTGTTGAGCAAAGATTCTATGTTATAAAGAATTGATTACAAAGAGTTGATTAAGTTCTCTATAATTTCAGCAAAGCAAGATGTTTTAATTTTTTCTAATGTTTTAAGAATGAAGTGTTGCAGCAGACATTTGGTTTATATTCATTCTTTATTCCTAATTCCCGTGTCCATTTTCTCCTTATATTTAGGTAATTTTCACTTCCTTCATGGAACAATGTTTTGCTATCTCTCTTATTTTCATCGACCTTAAAATTCAATAATGAATGATTCATCTTTAATATTTTGTCTCTTTGAAATTTTTTGTTTGTATTTTTAGGTTCTCCTACATCAGGGGGTTTTGTTCCATTTCCTTTCCAATTTTACTGCTAACTGTTCAGATTCATATGCTTTAAGTGTTGATGAAAATAACAAAATGAACAATTACTTTCTTCTCTAATCTTCAAAAGCTGTTGTTTTTTATTTTTCTAGCGATTTGCGTTTGCTGTTTTGGGAGCATATGGTTTTACTTTAGAAGAATTAGGGAAGAAGATGATGACAAACGGCGTTAGCATTACTTGACGGAAGGACCACATTGAAACATTTTAAACCACATCAGGGACTAACTTGAACAAAAAAAAAACTAAAGGATCGGGGTGAATCTTTAGTGTAAAATAGAGGACCAAAGGGTATATTTACCTCTTATTTTAAACATAAAATGATACAATAAAAAGCATAATAACTCATAGTGCATACACAAACACTAATGTTATTAGTACTTCAATTCCTGCTGCAATTTCTACACCTACAACTATCAACAATCACTAAATGCAAACCAAAAGTTAGAATGACATTTTTAAGCTCAAATTATTCTTTTATGAACTTGCTCAACTTAATCGTAATAAGACTAAGCCCTCTTATGTTAAAATTACCTTGACGTCTCCAAAGTGGAAATATGCGATGGATGTAGAATATGATGCTCTTATAAAAACAAACACCTAGACTTTGTCCTCTTGACAACTATAATCTTGTAGGATATAAGGGGGTTTTTTATGATAAAAGGGAACCTAGGTTGATTATATAAAATATAAGGCTAGGTTGGTTAGTAAGGGGTTTCACCAATAGGAAGGCTTTGATTTTTCTAAGACTTTTAGCTTAGTAGTCAAGCCTAATATAATTAGGACAATTCTTACATTGGCCTTGTCTTAGAACTGGCCTATTAGGTAGGTGGATGTCAATGATACCTTTTTAAATGGTGACCTCTGTTAAACTATGTAAATGGCTTAACCTCAAAGGTATGAGCAAGGTCTGGCAACCTAGTCTGTAGACTTAATAAAGCTCTGTATGGTCTAAAATAGGCTCCCAAAGCCTAGTTTCAGAAACTTCATGGATTCTTAACACCACATGGATTTATAGCCACCAAAAGTGATTCATCTTTGTACATTAGGTCTTTTTCTAAAGTAGTGATGAAGGTGTTTGTGTATATGGATGATATTATCAAGATACTCTTAATACTTTCATTGCAACCTCACACCAAACATTTCCCCTAAAATACCTTACTAATTTCACGTAAACCCTAAGAGTCTAGGTTCAATCAACTAATTCTAGGAGACTTCATTTATCTTAGTCTAAGTACATTTCTAATTTTCTCATTAAAGCTAGAATGAAAGGAGCTAAGTGAATGACTATTTCTATGGTCAAGGAAAGAAACTGACTAAGGCAGATCCAATCCTACTTGATGATTCCAAGTTGTACAGGTTAGTTGTGTGTGTATTGTAGTATATCATTATTACATACCTAACATTGCATTCTCAGTGAACAAAGTGTGTTAGTTCATGAACACACTAAAACTCTCCACTAGAAGGCAACCAAGAGGATTCTCATATATTTATAAGGCATAATCACACATGGACTCACTTTGGCTATATCTCTTGACCTCCAAATCACTATATTTTTTGATGTAAATTAGGGTTTAGATCTTGATAATAGGAAACCTACCATAGGATTTTGTGTCTTTCTTGGTTCCAATCTAGTTTCATGGTTATCCAAAAAGTAATCGGTGGTCTCTAGATCCAGTATAAAGGCAAAGTACATGAGCCTTGAAGTAGTCACTATATATGGAATTAACTTGGCTGACCTATTTACTTTGTGAACTTAACTTCAAAATCCATCATACACTAATTGTGTATTTTACAACTTAAGTACAATCCACCTAGCCTCAAACCATGTTCTTCATTTTAAAACAAAGCATGTAGAACTTGACCTTTACTTTGTTCGAGATAAAATCAGTGCCAAGGAACTCTTCATTCATCATATTCCTAGCAAACAACTAATGTTCTTACTAAAGCTACTCCTTGATAAGAGTCTAGTTTGCATTAGTTTTAGAGTCATTTTTTGTTTAAGTTTTCAGGTTGTTCATGCTAGTTTTCCCCTTAATTCCAATTGTTTTCTTTTGTTCCACACATATTACTTGGGTGTCTTTGTTTTGCAGGAATAAATATGTTTCAGGTCTATAAACTTGAAAATTATGGCATTTGACGAAGCATGTGATGGCTGCAAGATAGTACAACCATTTGGAAGCTCAAAAAGAAGAAAGGATTCGCTCTTGGAAGTGGCATAAAAGAAGGAAAAACCAAAGAAACACTTCGGGGCCTTAAAACAGTAAAAGAAAAGGCATTTTGTGAAGTTTAGAGAAACCCACTGCCAGTGGGTTTTTCCCACTGGCCCTGGACCCCTCTGGAGTGGGTGATATGATGCATAAAAAAACCCACTGCTAGTGGGACTGGCCGTGGGTCTTGCTGTTGGAAACCCATTGCCAGTGGGTTTTTCCCACTGGCCATGGATCCTGCTGCCCGGAGGAGGAAAAATTGGTTTTTTGGATTCTAGAGAAACCCACTGCCAGTGGGTTTTTGCACGTTCTGCACAGGGCTCAATTTTTGGAGCGGTTTTCTGAATAAAAGAGGCAGTTTTTGAAAGGGAATTGAGGGACATTTTTTAGGAGAAAAAGAGAGAGCTTTGCCAAGGATTTTCGAAGGGGATCAACGCCAAAATGTTAAAGGAGATCAAATTCTGTAGATTTGGGAGAAAGATTTGGGAGATTTAGTGAGAACTTCTTCTTGTATTTTCTGAATCCCTCTTCATCTTTTGATTTTTCTTCTATGTTTGGTTTGAAATTCTTGTATTGTGGTATTGTTATAGTTGTTTCCATGGCACATTAGACATTTATCTTGGGAATTAAGGTGTAGCATTTATGTGAACCCATATGTAATGTTCTTCATTCTTGATTATTGAATTATGTTCTTATTCGATTTTGTGAGTTCTTAATGCTTCCATTAAGCTTAGAGATAAGTATGGATGACTGTAAACGGTATGGGTAATCGAAAGATTGGCGTATAGTTTGAATTACACAAAATCGAACCTAGGGATTCGGGTTACGAAAATGAACAAAACTCTTTGAGGGATATCCGAGTTTTCATAAAGCTTAAAGGACCTAATTAGTGAATTGAACGCGGTTCTTCAATAATTAGGTACGTTAGTGAGGTTTCGAGAGAAAGTCACTGATCAATTTAGGAAAACTCGCCTTAAGAAACATGATTTAATGATCTAGAAATTGAACTGCATTAAATATTGGCACCCACATTTTTGTGAATCTTTACTTCCCAAGAAATTAATCTCCATCGTCTCCAAATCAATCCTTTTATTGTTGTTGCTTAGTGTTCTCTGTTTATGTCATTTAGTTCTTTGTGTTATAAATTTCTAAACCAACAAATGAATTGTCTAGATAATCAAAATACTATAAACTGGTAATTAGGAACAATCCCTGTGGGACGATAATTTTATTACTGCGATATCCCGTACGCTTGCGGAAGGCTATCAAGTTTTTGGCGCCTTTGCCGGGGATTTTGTTCCCCCAATATTGGCTAAACGGTGTTTTGGTTAGACTAGATTCTTTTATTTTATTTTTTTCTGCATAATTTTTCTGCATTATTTTTTTTCTACATAATTTTTTCTAGTTTTTATCTTGTTTTTCTGTAGAATTACACTTGGGTGTTTGTGTATTTGTGGATTATGCAAGTTCCTTTATGCGAAAGTGTTCTAGCTTCGAACACATCTTCGACCCTGAAATCGAACGCACATTAAGGAAACTTAGAGCACTTCGGCAACGACTAAAGCAAGGCAAACAGCAAGCTTTGAGTTCAACCACCAAAGAACAAATGGACAATCCCAACAACAGAGCACTCCACGATTTTGCAGCGCCCAATGCAATGGGTAGGAGGTCTAGCATCACTAGACCAAACATTGAGGTGAACAATTTTGAGTTGAAGCCATCCTTGCTCTTGATGGTTCAACAAAGTCAGTTTGGAGGATTGCCATCCGAGGATCCCAACTTGCATCTTCAGATTTTTCTTGAGTATTGTGACATGCTCAAGGTGAATACAGTCTCAAGCGACGCAATCCGGCTTAGGTTTTTCCTATTCTCATTAAGGGACAAGGCCATAGCTTGGTTGTATGTGCTTCCGGAGGGGTCGATCATTACATGGGAGCAGCTGTCTCACGCCTTCCTCAACAAATATTATCCCAGGAGCAAAACAGACCAATTGAGGAAGTTGATAATCACTTTCAATCAGAAGGATGATGAGACCTTGTACGACGCCTGGGAAAGGTACAAGGAAATGCTCCGGGAATACCCACATCATGGCATTGAACATTGGTTGACGGTGCACATTTTCTATAATGGGATGACTCCGAACCAAAAAGTAACCTTGGATGCCGCAGTTGGTGGTGCCTTCATGAGCAAAAACATGGAGGAAGGTTACAACCTCATTGAGGAGGTCGCCCAAAATACCTACCAGTGGTCATCTGAACGGAGCCTACCATCAAAAACTCTAGGTAAGTATTCTTTAGATGCTATTTCCCTTCTTACTGCTAAGGTAGAAGCACTATCTGTTAAATTTGATAAGTTAGGAACAGGTGCTTCTAATGTGGTGTGTGAATTATGTAGGGTTACAGGTCATAGCACAACAGGTTGTCAGCTTGGTGTATCCCAAGGCCCCGAGGCTGAAATGCAACAAGTGGATGTTATTGGGAGTTATGATGGAAATTTTGGGAACAACTACAGACAACAAGGCCCACCTGGTTTCCAAAATAGACCACCTCCGTTCCAAGGCAACCAGAATAACTACAGACAACCACAAGGACCCTTCATTCCTCAAAAATCAAAATTAGAGTCCTTGATGGAGACGTTTGTAGCTACTCAACTAAAGCAGAATGATGAGTTCTCCAATGCCATCAAGAACCTAGCTACAAAGGTGGACTCTCTTGCCACTCACAACAAGATATTGGAAACTCAAATTGCTTAACAAGCTTCCAGCTCTACTAGAATTCCAGGGACATTTCCAGGAAAACCAGAAGCAGGTCCATCCAACCACGCCATGGCTGTAATGCTTAGGAGTGGTACACAATGTGAAGGTCCAATGCCGCCAAAGGAAAAACAAGTTGAGAATGACCCTAAGAAGGATGAGACCGTATCACCTCCACCTGCTATGGAAGAAGAGAAACAAGAGAAGAAAGGGGAGGTTAAGCCATATCAACCTCCAATTCCATTTCCTCAGCGCTTAGCAAAGGCCAAGTTGGACAAATAGTTTGGTAAGTTTTTAGAAGTTTTGAAAAAACTATACATTAATATTCCTTTCACAGATGCTTTGCAGCAAATGCCTACATACGCAAAGTTTCTGAAGGATATCTTGTCCAATAAAAGAAGGTTGGAAGAGGAGGGTACTGTAGCACTTACTGGAGACTGTAGTGCACTTATCCAAAGAAAGCTACCACCCAAGCTTCAAGATCCAGGTAGTTTTTCCATCCCATGCATGATTGGTGATATGCCAATAGATAGAGCTTTATGTGATTTAGGAGCTAGTGTTAGCCTGATGCCTTTGTCTATTTCTAAGAAACTGGGATTGAATGAATTGAAACCTACTAGGATGACCTTACAATTGGCTGATAGATCTATTAAGTATCCTGTAGGTATTTTAGAGGATGTTCCTATCATGGTAGGAAAAATTTTATCCCTGCTGACTTTGTTGTGCTAGAAATGGATGAGGATTCTATGATCCCCATTATATTAGGCAGGCCATTTTTAGCAACTGCAGGTGCCGTGATTGATGTTAAAAATGGTAAGTTGTCTCTGACTGTAGGGGACCAAAAGGTTGAATTTAAATTGATAGATGCTTTGAAAAAACCTTTTCATGATAATGTTTGCTGTAACATTGAATTAGTTGAGCAAGTGGTGAAGGAAGAGATTCTTCCTAAGGATCCACTTGATTTTGTTTTTCTGAATGAGCCTACAGGAACATCCAAATGCAGTAAGGGTTATGCACCATTGAACAATGATACTGAAGTCATGTGTGACAAAGTGGTGAACCCAAATATGGAACTTAAGCCTTTAAATTCTACACTGAGGTATGAATTTCATGGCTCTATTAGGTTTTTGGTTGTAATTTAGGTATAGCGTCCGGCTGAAGACGTTAAACTTAGCACTTATGGGGAGGTAACCCTATGGTTCCATGGTAATCTTAAATTTCTTTTTCTTATTTGAATTTATGTGTTTTGTTTCACAAAAAATAATTATTAAGAAAAAAATATCTTTATTATTTCTTGGTTTCCTTCTGTGATTTGTTTTGGGGTTATTACATATTGATTTATCTTTGATGAACAATGATGTGTAATCCTATCTTAATTGCATGATTGATTGTCTTTGTTGCATGCTTCTCTTGTATTTTTTCTATTTTGAATGCATGCATGTGATTCCTAGGACTGTGCAAACAAATACAACCAAGTTTAGGTGCAAAAGAGGGAGTTTAATGTTTGAAAACAGTGAAGTCCACTGGCAGTGGGTTTTTCCCACTGGCAGTGGACTCCTCTGAGTTAAAGTGCAAAATTTGTTTTGGGACAAAATAGTGAAGTCCACTGCCAGTGGGTTTTTCCCACTGGCAGTGGGTTTTTTTGTAAGGGTCATACATAACAAGCGAAAATTTTTTCTGGGTGAGAAACAGAGAAACCCACTGGCCGTGGGTTTCATACTGGCCCAAATGTGAAATTTTTTTTCACAAGGCAGCAGGACCCACTGGCCGTGTGTTTTTCCCACTGGCCGTGGGTTTCCAAAGCTGCAGGTTTCTACGTTTAAATGCACACAGGCCGTGGGTACAAACTCTCCTCTTGCACACTCTCATTTCTTCATACTAACGTTGGGAAATTGCTTGAACACATTCTTATTTTTCCTCTAATTTCCTTCATTAATCACCAAATCTTCATCACCCCTCTCTATTTTTCATCATCAAAGTAAGTTTCACTCTCCATTCACATCTTGGGGTTCTTTCTTTTAGTTTGGGGTTATTCTTTTACTTGATACCTTGAGTGGTTTTTGATGAAATTGATCATGGAAACATGTCTATATATGTTCATATGTGTTTATTTTGATGAAAATTTCATGTGGGTACTCTATCAAACTCTTGTTTGGGTTTCTCTTGTTCATCATGTTCATCATTATGCATAAAAACCCACATGCATTTTTCTTCATGATTGACACCCCATGACACATAATGGATATTTGTTGCATTATTATTCATGCGTGAAGTGTGATATGTGAAATTGGGAGACTTGGTAATGCATGTTTCATGGATTTCTTAGTTCATATTTTTATGCCTACCAAGTGTTTGACAAAATGCCAAAAACAACTCTTTGTTCTTCCTTGTACATACTTATAGGTTGTTTTATCCTCTTTGGGCGTTCATATGCTTATCCATCATGGTACTTCCATTTTGTTAATTATATTGACATATTTGGTGGATGAATTTAAATTTGGATTTTAGGTACCAAGAACATGTCTTCCGAAAGAACTAAAAATGTTTGCAAAAAAAGAAAGACCAAAGGTAAGTCATCTAACTATTCTAGTATAGATGACATTGAATGCACATCGGATGACCAAAGAATGCGCTTAGCTTCTTTGGCCTCTAGGGAAATTATCTCCTCAAGGTTCTTTTGCAAACAATCTTTACTTGAGCTTGGACTATATGAGGACACTTACAAACTTTGTCAAAATGTGGGGTGGGAAACTTTATTGAACTATTTGAACCAAGTTATGAGCGTACCACCCTAGAGTTCCTTAGCTCAATTGATATTAAACCCTGTGAAAATGATTCCGGTTAGGAGATCACTTTTAGGCTAAATAATTCTGATTTTAGGATGGATTTAGCAGATGTGGATGCCATCTATGGTTTTCCCCCTGTTCCTGAAGAGATGCATGCTCGTGTGAATGCTTCTCGCATTCCTAGGGACTTTAAGGTTAAATATTTTTGGTCCCAAATTTCACAAGCCAAAGATAACTATGATCCATACTCAACCAAAGCCTCCCTTATACATCATCCAGTTTTTAAATACTTGCAAAGGTTTATGGCCCGTTCCATTTTTGGGCGATTTGACAGCCCAGGTACTATAAGGGCTACTGAATTATACTTTTTATATGCCATGATTCATGAGCTCCCCATCCATTCCACTAAATGGCTTTTTAGCCAATTCGCTAGAGTTGGCCGGGCCACCTCCGGGAAGCTCATCATAGCTGGTTACATTAATCTACTTGCTAGATATGTGGGAATAAATTTGGATGATGATACTCTGTTGTGTCAACCTAAGAGGGTTGATATTGATGAAATGATGCACATGGGTATGATTGTAATGGAACGTAACATTTATTGTTTAGTTATTCCTGGAATTTCTGTGCCTCACCCCTTGCCTGACCCTAGCTTCACTAGCCTGGAGGGCAAGACTTCTTTCTTGTTTTCAGGTACTGAAGAGGATACCCCCTTGGACACCGAGATGCCCCTTCCTCATGACCACTGAGCTGGCCCGTCCCGATCCACTTCTGACACCGGTTTTTCTATGGAACAAATGTATTCCTTGATGCAAGGAATGAACACCCGTCTAGAGTCCTTGTCTATTAAGCAACTTCGGCAAGGGAGTAGGATCAATGACATAGCCCAGCGAGTGGATGCTATGTATGATTGGCACTCCCAGCAAGGGCATTTCCCACCTTCTCCATGACAGGTGCTCTTATTTGAATAAGTATCCGTTTACCTTGGTTTTTCTCTTACTGAACACTGAGGACACTGTCTATCCTTAGTTTGGGGTAGTGATAACGGAAACTTATTCTGAATCTTTGTGCTTTTATTTTTGTGGTTGCATTCTGTTTGCATCTTGTTTGCATTTTCTTTGTATTTTGTCTGCATGTTTCTGCTTAGGATAACATAGCTTGTCTTCTTGTGATAACTGTCTTGCAAGTGTGTGTCAATTTAAAGGATAAAACTTCAACCCTCTTAGATCCTAAAAATAAAATAAAATAAAATAAAATAAAATAAAATAAAATAAAATAAAAAATGAGCTTTATGATTGCTTGTTTGGATGGATTACTCATGATGATTCCTTGTTTGCTTAGACATTGACTAATCACCATTATGAAGAGAGCTTTTGGGCCCAAAGGATGAAATATTTTAAAAAACAAAGACCCTTATTTCTTTTCTGTTTGAGTGAATCATGCATTCTAGGCATTCTAGAACTTGGCTTGCGACTGATTCAAAACGGTTTGTGACAACATATTATGGAATGAAAAAGGCAATATAGGCTTTGTTCTTAAACCTCAAAGTTTGAATGCTTCAATTACCAGTAGTTGGCCCTTATTGAGCTTAAAGTTTATCTTCTTGAAAGCCATTGATATACAGTTTTCTAAATTTCTGAGAAAATCTAAGGAAGTCAACTAGATGAAAAAGCAAAAAGAAATTGGTTTGATTTGGGAAATGAAAATAGTAGAATTATAAAATATGGGTACAAATATTACATAAGAAAGGAAGAAAAAGGATGATAGTGAGAATATAACAAGGAGTCATGTTAAAAATGAAAATGAATAGGACTCCTGAGATGTTTTTGAATAAGCAAGAAAAGGTGTTTTCTGGTCTGTTTCCTGAAACTCAGAATCTCATTGTTGAAACCCTTTTGAATTTCCTTTTTGTTTATTGTTATCCAGCCCTGTTCTGTGAACCCTTGGCCCCATTATAACCAATTAAAAGACCTTTAGACCATAACATGTTTTCTGAATAACTGTGGAGATTAGGGTCACTTGCCAAGCCTATGGTATTGTTCTGGAATGTTATGATTTTGAGTGATGTGTATACACAAGTCTAAAACACTTAGAGAGAATTGGGAGGATGTGTATCTGTAGTCTGGTCCTAGCAAGCAGGGTATGAATGATGATGTGGTTTCTGTCTCTAAAATTTTGCAATCAGTTGTCAATAATGATCTAGCTTTGGATCTCTGAGTTGGTTGAATTCTTAAATTTTTATTGTTCATGCTCGCGATGATTGTAATTGCTTGAGGACAAGCAATGTTCTAGTTTGGGGTATTGATAAGAGTCTAGTTTGCATTAGTTTTAGAGTCATCTTTTGTTTAAGTTTTCAGGTTGTTCATGTTAGTTTTCCCCTTAATTCCAATTGTTTTCTTTTGTTCCACACATATTACTTGGGTGTCTTTGTTTTGCAGGAATAAATATGTTTCAGGTCTATAAACTTGAAAAATATGGCATTTGACAAAGCATGTGATGGATGCAAGATAGTCCAACCATTTGGAAGCTCAAAAAGAAGAAAGGATTCACTCTTGGAAGTAGCATAAAAGAAGGAAAAACCAAAGAAACACTTTGGGGCATTAAAACAGTAAAAGAAAAGGCATTTTGTGAAGTTTAGAGAAACCCACTGCCAGTGGGTTTTTCCCACTGGCCCTGGACCCCTCTGGAGTGGGTGATATGATGCATAAAAAAAACCCACTGCTAGTGGGACTGGCTGTGGGTCTTGCTGTTGGAAACCCACTGCTAGTGGGTTTTTCCCACTGGCCGTGGATCCTGCTGCTCGGAGGAGGAAAAATTCATTTTTTGTATTCTAGAGAAACCCACTGCCAGTGGGTTTTTGCATGTTCTGCACAGGGCTCAATTTTTGGAGCAGTTTTCTGAATAAAAGAGGCAGTTTTTGAAAGGGAAAAACACAGAGACATTGAGGGACATTTTTTAGGAGAAAAAGAGAGAGCTTTGCCAAGGATTTTCGAAGGGGATCAAAGCCAAAACGTTAAAGGAGATCAAATTCTGTAGATTTGGGAGAAAGATTTGGGAGAAAGATTTGGGAGATTTAGTGAGAACTTCTTCTTGTATTTTCTGAATCCCTCTTCATCTTTTGATTTTCCTTCTATGTTTGGTTTGAAATTCTTGTATTGTGGTATTGTCATAGTTGTTTCCATGGCACATTAAACGTTTATCTTGGGAATTAAGGTGTAGCATTTATATGAACCCATATGTAATGTTCTTTGTTCTTGATTATTGAATTGTGTTCTTATTCGATTTTGTGAGTTCTTAATGCTTCCATTAAGCTTAGAGATAAGTATGGATGATTATAAACGGTATGGGTAATCGAAAGGTTGGCGTATAGTTTGAATTACACAAAATCGAACCTAGGGATTCGGGTTACAAAATTGAACAAAACTCTTTGAGGGATATCCGAGTTTTCATAAAGCTTAAAGGACCTAATTAGTGAATTGAACGCGGTTCTTCAATAATTAGGTATGTTAGTGAGGTTTCAAGAGAAAGTCACTGATCAATTTAGGAAAACTCACCTTAAGAAAAATGATTTAATGATCTAGAAATCGAACTGCATTAAATATTGGCACCCACATTTATGTGAATCTTTACTTCCCAAGAAATTAATCTCCATCGTCTCCAAATCAATCCTTTTATTGTTGTTGCTTAGTGTTCTCTGTTTATGTCATTTAGTTCTTTGCGTTATAAATTTCTAAACCAACAAATGAATTGTCTAGATAATCAAAATGCTATAAACCGGTAATTGGGAACAATCCCTATGGGACGATAATTTTATTACTGCGATATCTCGTTCGCTTACGGAAGGTTATCACTCCTCAATATATTTTCAATGAATGTAGATACAAACTCAAAGTGTTTCCTTACACATACATGAGTTTGAAGGGGTGTAGAGGAGAAAAGGAAACCAAATCATTTATGACAAATATAACTAATTTGGTTATGTTGTTATAAGTTAGTTAGTGTGTTAGAAGTTAGTTACTAAGTGATGAGTTAGCTATTAGTTAGTTCAAGCTTGTATGAGTACCTATATAATTATCTATCATGTATCAAATGTTAATCGATCAATGCAATCATAATTCTCTCTTATCTTTAGCTTTCTTTACGCTTGGGTGACATTACTCTCATTTTTACCAACAAAGTGGTTGACAAATGGCTATGTTCTTCAAACATGCTATCATAAGTTCAAATTTTACCATATGTATAGAAAACACCTATTGGGAGAGAATAATTTCAGTGATCTATGTCTTAAAGGGATTGTTAGCCCTTGGCCAATGACACTATTGAGTTAACCCAAAAATAACTTTTTTTAAAGAGAATGTAATCTATATCTAATATAAAAATGAGTTTCTGAAAACCCCCATGATAGTGGAATTTAACAGGTGTCACTCTCTGGTGCACCCTGTAACACCCTAAATTTTAGAATAAAGGATTAATTAAGGAGAATAAATATCGAATAATTATTTGTGGATTATTTAATGTCCCAAAATGTTAGAAATAATTGAATTAAGATTTTTGGGGACTATTGGTGATTTATGAAGATCAGATAAGCTGAAAACTGACCCGATTAAAATATGGGCTTCAGACCAAGTATCTTCGATCGAGATGATATTGGTCAGGGCTGTTGAGAATATTAATGGGAGTCTGGATATATATTTAGAATAATTTTTGGATAAAGTATTGAGCCCAAACAGAGAACCTATTTGTGGAAAAATGATGAAATTTTAATGAAGGAGTTAAAGTTAAAAGCTAAAGGCCCATTTTCCTTCTCTCACTTTTGTGACTTCCGGAGACCATTTGGCAGAGATACACTTCTTCTTCTTCTTCTATTTTCTCCTCTCCTCTTCTTTCTTCTAAACCCTAAGAAAAGGTGGTTCCATTTCACTCTTCTCAAATTTCATTCTCTAGAGCTTAGAAGGAAACTATTGGAGCTTGGATTTCCCTTCTTCCTTCCTCCATTCTCACAGCCCCTCTTCTCTTTTCCTGGAGCCCATTTCATTTGGGTGTGGTAAGCCATATTCACTTCTTTTGTTTGCTTTAATGCTATGGGTTTTATGAAGTGTTAATGAAGTAGATGCAGTATGGCTGAAAGAAGAAGAAAGTTAATGGGTATTTATGAATGTTGGTTGGTTAGTGAAAAACCCTAACTTTTAAAGATTTAGGGAAAATGGTGAATGTTGGTAAAATGAGGTGTTTAAAGGCAAATGCAAGCTACTGAGAGCTTGGGTTATGATTGACAAAGCATTATCATGGATGTTAGGTTATGGGTTTTGTGGCTTTTAGATATAATGAAGGTGGTATGGTAATAAGGAATTCTCGAAGCCTAATAAAGAGAGGAAAAGAATGCCTATAACATGTTTTATATGTGTTATGAATTGTAAATATAAAAGTGGTTAGTTAAAGTTAAATTTATGTTGAGTGTTTGATTGATTGTGATTCTTTGTGTATGTTAATGTAGGATCCATTCCGAACGACGAGGCGGGTACGTCGAATCAATCAAAATTCTTCTCTTGAGGTAGGAGACAAGTCTTTATATTCTAAATGCATTAGTCGAATAGTGTTTGATTGTCATATGTAACAATATGCATGTTTGCCTTGCTTGTAATATTATGAAGATTGGTAATGTTGTGTATAGTGCTGATGATATGTTTTGGCAATATGCTTTGATGTATTTAGAATATTTTTGGTGTGCTATATGGTGGTGTTGAATGATCAATAATATGATGTTATGTTTATGTCCACCATAAATGTGAAATGAATGTTGTTGATGCTTAATTGAAAATGGGAGTGAATGAATAGCATACCATAATTGATATTGAAAAGTTGATGATTGAAATTGATGATGAATGCCACATTGAAATTTGAGAATAAAGACTAAAGCCAACAATAATAAAATCCACTAAGAATGGTGAAGTGGTGTTGGTGGTGATGATGATGATGATGATGAGGTTGATGAGTGGCATGTACAGGATGCATAGAGTGAGAAATGCATATGATTGGCATTTGCATCCATGGCATACTGCATAGCTGCCGGTGTTGGAACTTTAGGGGATTCCCCCGGTTGGCCCAGTAGGAGGGCGGCTTAGTGCACGAGCAATTTGTTATTTCCCCTGTGACTTGGTGTATGAGTCACGAAGCTGCCCATGTTGTGCTACGAGAAGCCACATGTGGTTGACCCTTGTGGGGGTTGGCTCTTGATGAGCAAGTGTTCTTGGTGGTCCTTGGGATCACAACTGCCATGATGTGTCTCATGGTTGGCCCGTAACACCATATATTGATTATGTTGTTTATCGCGGTCATGGTAAAAATGACCGGTGTTGTAAATGGGCAATGCGGTTTGGTACCAGTAAAAGATTGGTGAAATGCATGCGACTTAATGATAAGTATACACATTTTGCTACTACAGTAGGGGCATGGTATGTAATCATGCTTGAACCCACAATTTGGTGTTTATATTCCCACTGTCAAATCTGTAAATTATTGAAATATTCCATTATACATATGTATTATCCTAAGAGCATTTGCATATAGCAAGGAAGTATGCCAAAGGTGTTGATATATGGTGATGGGTGTGTTATGGATGAGGAGTTGTAATAAGACAACATAAAAGATATGAATACCAGGAATAAATTGATTGAAATGATGAGATGTGTAATGGTCCAATTATTGAAGGACTAGGTTATGTGTTATATATCTTGCTTTGCTTTATTACATGCTACGTTTATTGGTGTGATGATGGTTAATGATAAGTTGTATGTGAATGCAAAGTATACATGTATGATACATATGCACATAATCACACGGTATTCATATTCATACTTTTAGAATATATGACTCACTTTCCCATGTTGTCCATTTTTAAATTTGTGAATGCAGGACATTCATGGATGAAGTGAAACTTTTTGGAAGTTCATTTTGATGAAGGAGGTAAATAGTTGTGTAGGAAGTGCCTTGGCCGGTAGTTCATTATTTTGTATAATATATATAGTACAAACATATGCCTATTTTGTATTTGGTTTGTGGGATGATGATGTTAAAGGTCATGGGTAAACATTTGACTTGAGAAATGGCTAAATTCTGTGTTAAGTCTTGATAATGTTGGATGACAGATTATGATATGGGTTTATCACCCAATTTTAAGAATGAATGATGTATTCCTAAAAATTTGACTCTTATGCAGTATAAATGGATGATGGTTAATTATTATGCAATTGATAGATATGGAAATTAGGATGTGTGGTTAATTGATTTAATTATGAATGTATAATTTTGCACAGGCACAATACTAGCTTGAATTATTTTATGAAGGATTGTTTTGGGTATGGTAGCATGCATAAATTTCTAATTTTTCTGCATAATATGTTAAATTTGCTCAAGCGAGAAGATTTCTCGCTTAAGCATGAAGGCCCTGCATCTAATATTTGCTCTATGTCCATCCTTCGCTCAAGTGAGATTTAATTTCACTTAAGCGCTTGCTGAAGGAAACCATTCTGTGTTAACCTCGCTCAAGCGGAGAAAGGCTCGCTTGAGTGAGAGTCATTAGGTGAGCTACTGGAGTGATTTCGCTTAAGCGAGAGACTCTCGCTCAAGCGAAATAGAGAGAATATGGAGAGTGCAGGGGTGTCACGCTCAAGCGTGACCAAGCGTGAAGGATCCCACGCTCAAGCGAGCATCCTACACTCAAGCGTACTCGGGTCCTGATCTTTCCTTCTTCTCACGCTCAAGCGTGAATCATGTACATTTGGGGCGCGCTCAAGTGTGCTCGTGTGGGAGGGGCCTGATTCCTTTTTACACTCAAGCGTGAAGCCAGCACGCTCAAGCATGGTTGTGCATGCGCGCTCAAGCGCGAGGGGGCCACGCTTAAGCGTGAAGTCCCCTGATGCTTATTCTCTCCCTCGCTCAGTTTTTCCTAGTTTTCACTCAAGCGTGCATATGTGTGCTCGCTCAAGCGAAAGTGGTTCTCGCTTGAGCGAGTGATGCAGTGATGCTCCAAACAATTCTTTTTCTTATTTTACCTCCACATTGCATAAAGCCTTTTCCTATATTATTACATAATTGTATTTAATATATTTTGAGTCATTAAATTCTCTTTTAATTCACTCTCTTTAAAATGCAAATATACAACATCAATTTAATAAATTCTTTCCGCTGTTTTTGAATGAGAATATCTCTGAAATTATTTTAAAACTCACCTTCTCATATCTTCATATATGAGACAGGTTCTTATAGATCCGGGGTGGCGATTTAATGCTTCACCACTTGATTTTCTTTATTGATTAATATCTTTAAAATTGTGAAAAATTTATCCCAATTTTTGGGGTGTCACAAACCTGGTATCAGAGCAATCATTGCTCTTGATACGATCATGATTAATGTTGTTCATGTAATTGTTGCTTATGATTGAACTGTGTGAGTTATAATTGATTGATTTTTGGAATATTTGAGTGGATTATGGTTGTTTGCCTTTGACTTGGAATTAATGTACTTGTTGTTGAGTCCGGCCAAGAGTCCTTACACTATTTACCTCTAATGATGAATATGTTATGATTATGAATTGAAAAGTGATATGATTGTGTAATATGGTGCATGATAGCCATATAAGTGCTAAGACCTTGAATTTATTGGTTGAAAGGTTATTAATTAGTTTAGATTTCTAATATGTGAGCCATGTTTTTATGTATAGGCTTGAAATATGGCTGGTAGACCTAACTGTGAGGCTGCTGCTATGGTAAATGCCTTGAATCGCTTTGCTGATCTCTTGGAGAGACAAGGCCAATTGAATGTAGGACAAGGTTCCCAAGGTCTTGATCTATTTCTCAAGAGGAAACCTTCAGAGTTTCATGGAGGTTATAAGCCTGAAGATGCGTATGCTTAGATTAATGATTTAGAGAGAATTTATGCTAGCTTCGAGTGTTCTGAAGCACAAAAAGTGAAGTATGCAGTCTTTATGATCCGCGATGAAGCTGAATCTTGGTGGAGTCTTACTAGGGGATGCATGATTTCTACTAACATTCCTTTGGAATGGGAAAAATTCAAGATGGAATTCTTGAAGAAATATTTTCCGGATAGCTAGAGAAGCAAGAAAGAACTTGAATTCATGAAGCTTAAGCAGAGAAGTATGACTGTGGAGGAGTATGCCTCCAAGTTTGAAGAACTTTGTGCATTTTATCTGCCCTATCAACAAGAGGGTACTGAGGCTTCCAAGTCTGTGAAGTTTGAAAATGGGTTGAGGCCCGAGATTAAGCGGGCTATCCGACATCAAGAGATTAGAAGCTTCCCTACACTTGTGAATAAGTGTCGCATATATGAAGAAGATGATTTGGCTCCTTCGAGTTATAACAAGCATGAACCTAAGCTGAAGAGTTAATTTTCTAATTTCGAGAAGCAAGGTCATTTCAAGAGGAAGTTTTTCCGTGGTGGATCCTCCAATATGAGGGGACGTGGTACTTTCAGAGGTGGTTATGGTGGTGCTAACCAAGGTCGTGGAAATGTCCAAGGCCTAACTTGTTTCAAGTGGGGTGCTAATCACTTGGCAAGGGATTGCCCACAAGATGAGGTGGTGTGCTACCAATGCAATCAACTGGGGCATATTCGCCCTAATTGCCCATTGAATGCAAGAAATACTAATGTTGATGCTATTGCTCATGTGAATCCAAATGATAACCGTGGCGGCCATGGTGGTTATAGAGGCCGTGGTCGTGGGAACGGTAAGGGTTATAATGGTGGTCGTAATGGTGGCCGTGGTGGAAACCACAATGGTGGAAGAAATGGCAATGGTCGAGGCAATGGCCGTGGTGGAAGAAATGGTAACCGCAATGGTGGTGATCAACCACAAGCTGCTGTAGAGTATTTGTTGTTACTGGTGAAGAAGCTGGGCAAGCTAAAGATCTTGTCTGTGGTGAGTTTAAAATTTTTGGCAATTCTGTATGTGTTATATTTGATTCGGGTGCTACGCATTCATTTATTTTTGAGGATTGTGTGAGGCGCTTGAAAGTGCCTGTTAGCATGATGAAAGGTTCCATAATGGTGACTACACTGACTGGTTCTTGTTTAAGATCGGTAACTCGATGTGAGAATATCGAGATGACTCTTGAGGGTGAAAGATTTGTTGTATCCCTAGTGTGTTTACCTATGAAAGACCTGGATATCATCCTGGGCATGGATTGGTTGTCTACCAATAAAGTCTTAGTGGATTGTCATAACAAGACAGTGATCTTCCCAACTTCTAATGTTGGAAGTTTTGATATACGAGGTATCTCTCAACTTCTTGTAATGCTCTGCATGATTGATGGGAGTAGCACTTCCCAATCTGGTGAATTTCCCATTGTTTTTGAGTTTCCTGATGTGTTTTCAGATGAAATTCCTGGATTACCTCCTTCACGTGAAGTGGAATTCTCTATTGATCTCATTCCTGGTGCTGAGCCTGTTTCTAGAGCTCCTTATAGGATGTCTCCTATGGAATTGACTGAGTTGAAAAAGCAAGTTAAGGAATTACTTGAACGGGAGTTTATTCGCCTAAGTGTGTCTCCTTGGGGTGCTCTTGTATTGCTAGTGAAAAAGAAGGATGGAAGCATAAGGTTGTGCATTGACTATCGCCAACTCAATAAGCTAACTATCAATAATAGATATCCTTTTCCTTGTATTAATGATATTTTAGATCAATTGAAGGGCACCGTGGTGCTTTCAAAGATTGACTTGCGTTTCAGATATCATCAAATTCGGGTGAAGACCGAAGATATCCCAAAAACTGCCTTCGAAACTCGATATGGACACTATGAGTATGTAGTGATGCCATTCGGAGTGACAAATTCTCCTGTGATTTTCATGGATTACATGAATCGCATTTTTCATGAATATCTTGACAAATTTGTTGTAGTATTCATTGATGATATTTTGGTGTACTTAAAGAGTCATGAAGAGCATGAAATACATCTTCGTCTTGTGTTATCTATTCTTCGAGAGAAATAATTGTATGCAAAGCTTTCTAAATGTGAATTTTGGATGAGTGAAATCTCTTTTCTTGGTCATGTGATTTCCGGTGATGGAGTTGTCGTTGATAGATTGAAAGTTGAAGCTGTAATGGCTTGGGAAAGACCGACGTCCGTTACAGAGATAAGAAGTTTTCTTGGTCTTGCCGGTTATTACCGAAGGTTTATTGAAGGATTTTCCCATTTAGCCCTACCATTAACGAAGTTGACTCGTAAGAATCAACCTTTCGTATGGACTTGTGAATGTGAAGAAAATTTTCAAGAGTTGAAGTTAACACTTACTACTGCACCAGTGTTAGCATTGCCCAATTTGACGGATAATTTTGTGATGTATTGTGATGCATCTAAACTTGGTCTTGGATGCATGTTGATGCAAAAGGAGCGTGTGATAGCCTATGCGTCAAGACAGTTGCGACCGCATAAGGTTAATTATCCCACACATGATCTGGAATTGGCGGCAGTGGTGTTTGCTTTGAAATTATGGCGATATTACTTGTATGGTTTGAAGTTTGTGGTCTTTAGTGATCACAAGAGCCTTAAGTATTTGTTTGATCAAAAAGAGCTTAATATATGACAAAGACGATGGATGGAGTTTCTAAAAGATTATGAGTTCGAATTGAGGTATCATCCTGGCAAAGCAAATATAGTTGCTGATGCTTTAAGCCAAAAGTTGTTGCATGCCTCTATGATGATGGTAAAATAAATGGAGTTGATTGAATAATTTAGAGACTTGAATGTAGGTATGGAGACGTTTACTCCAAAGAAGATGTCTCTTAAAATGTTGAAAATCACAAATGAATTTCTGGAATGTGTGAAAGTACAACAACCAAACGATGAGCATCTGATTAAGATGAAAAAGACACAAGAAAAAGGGAAAGATTTGTTCCTGGTAGAAGGTCATGATAGTATTTAACGTATAAAAGGTCGAGTTTATGTTCCTTCAAGTGGTGATATAAGGAAATGTGTACTTGAGGAAGCTCACAAGAGTATATTAAGCATTCATCCTGGCCCGGTATGAAGCATGATGTGGCTAATTTTGTAGCATCTTGCCTTGTTTGTCAGAAATCTAAGATCGAACATCAGAGACCATCAGGTTATTTGATGCCTTTGGAGATCCCTGTTTGGAAGTGGGACGCTATTGCTATGGACTTTGTGTCTGATCTACCTAGGACAAGGTCCAATTGCGACGAAATTTGGGTGCTTGTGAATCGTTTGACGAAGAGTGTGCACTTTCTACCAATTAACATCAAGAGTTCCTTAGAGGATCTGGCGCAGTTGTACATTAAGGAGATAGTGAGATTGCATGGGGTGCTGTCTAGTATTGTTTCTGATAGAGACCCGCACTTTACTTCTCAATTTTGGGGAAGCCTACATGAGGCTATGGGCTCTAAATTGAAGTTGAGTTCAACTTATCACCCTCAGATGGATAGACAATCTGAGAGGACTATTTAGAGTCTTGAGGATTTGCTACGTGCTTGTGTTTTGGAGCATGGAGGTTCATGGGTGAAATATTTGCCTTTAATTGAATTTACTTACAACAACAGTTTCCATTCCAGTATTGGCATGGCCCCATATGAGGCATTGTATGGAAGAAAGTGTAGAACTCCTTTATGTTGGCTTGAAGTTGGTGAAAACTTGGCTTTAGGGCCGGAGATTGTTCAAGAAACTACCGAGCAAATTAGAAAGATACAAGAAAATATGAAGATTGCTCAAGATAGACAGAAGAGTTATTATGACAAAAGACATAAACCGCTTGAATTTCAAGTTGGTGACCACGTATTCTTGAAGGTCTTGCATGATAAAGGGATTGGAAGGGCATTAAAAAGTGGAAAGTTGAGCCCTAGATTCATTGGACCTTATGAGGTTTTGGAGCGGATTGGCGACGTTGCTTATCAGATAACACTCCCTCCACATCTTGCTAACCTACATAATGTGTTTCATGTGTCGCAGTTGAGAAAGTATGTTCATGATCCTCTACATGTGATCCCGGTGGATGATATCGAGGTGCGAGATGATTTGTCTATTTCTCCTGTTTCTGTCCGCATTGTCGATCATTCTGTGAAGAGACTACGGAACAAGTTGGTACCTTTGGTGAAGGTTGCTTGGAAACATGGAAATGTGGAGACGTTCACAAGGAAACATGGTACCTTTCAAGTTGTTTAATCTCCATCCAATTGCTCCTTCGTTTTTCTTCAAAATTTGAATTAATCGATCTTCCTCCTCTTTCAATAAGTTGTTGCTGATTACAACTAGTTTTTGACCATCATCATCTAGAAATGTATACTTCAAGTAGGAGGGTAGTTCTTTCAATTCCAGCTGTTGAACCTCAGTGACTTGTTTTTCAGGAAGGCTTTCTATAGATTTTGTATCACTTGGTACTTGCTTGCATCAAAACAGTGAAGAATCACCTCCACTTCTTTTGCTTCTTTATCGCCATGTCCTTCTACTACCTACATTAAAGCTTTTTCAAGGGAGCCCAAATGTTGTGCTTCAGTAGTTTCTGGCATACCCACTTCATCCTCCACATCAATTTTGAAACAACTTTGCTTATCTACAGGATGTTTTATTACTTCAAAAAAATCAAAGTTAATTTCCTCATCTTGAACTCTTACTTTCAATTTCCCATCATCAACATCTATAATGACTTTTTCAGTCTTCATAAATGGATTTCCTAATATGAAAGGTACTTCAGAATCTTCCTCTATATCCATGATTACAAAGTCTACAAGAAAGAAAA
Organism: Clitoria ternatea; assembly: GCA_037962975.1. NCBI lineage: Eukaryota > Viridiplantae > Streptophyta > Magnoliopsida > Fabales > Fabaceae > Clitoria > Clitoria ternatea. The sequence continues at coordinate 83,450,144 of CM075672.1, forward strand.
ATTTGTCAACCTTCACAAGGACGTGCTCTGCTACTCTATATGGAAATTTCACTGTTTGGTCAGCCAATTGCAGGGTCATTCTTGTTGGTCTAATTTCCAAATCTCCTATCCTTTTCAGCATAAGTAATGGCATCAGATTAATACTAGCTCCAAGATCTAACAATGCTTTTCTTACTAGAAGGGTTCCAATAGTAACGGGAATTGTAAAACTCCCTGGATCTTTGGACTTCTGAGGTAGTGCCTTTTGAATGATGGCACTACATCCAGCTTTAAGCTCAACTGTCTCTTCTAAAAACTTCTTTTTCTTTATCAGCAAGTCCTTCATAAATTTTGCATATGTAGGCATTTATTCCATGGCTTCCATAAATGGAACATTAATCTACAATCTCTTGAAGATGTCCATGAATCTGGTGAATTGCCTTTCCTTATCACGCTTGGAAGGATTTTTAGGATAAGGCACACTCTTTAATTATGGAATATCTTCATCAACTCTTGCCTTCCTTTTTTCATTTTCACTCTTTTTATTTTTCTCCTTCTCTTTTTCTATATTTACAACCTCACTCTCTTTTTCTTTTTCTTCTTCTTTTTCTTTTTCTTTTTCTTTTTCTCTTTCTTTTTCTTTCAAAATCTCTTCTCCTTCTTTTTCTTTTCCACTTAACTCACATCTTACTATTTTTCCACTGCGGGTTACCACAGCTTTGCATTGCTCTTTAGGATTCTGCTCAATGTTGGCTCCATACTGAGGTCTTTGTTATTCAGTAATTTGGTGAGCTAGTTGTCCCACCTGCATCTCAAAATTCCTGATGGATGCCTCACTGTTCTTTTGATTTGTTAGAGAAGCTTGTATAAACTTTTCCAAGGTGTCCTCCAGTTTGAACATTTTCCCCATCAAAGAAGATCCCTGTTGGTACGTTTGTTGCCTGTTGGATGTGCTCGCTTCTTATTTCCATCCATCACTGTTTTGATTATTCCTCCATCCCTGTGAAAAATTGTTAGAATAAGCATTATTGTTGAAATTATTCTACTTACCTTAATTGTTCATGTTCAAGATGGATTCATTAGGTTGTTCTTCTTGGAAGTGTCCATTTTAATGATCACCTCCATAAAAATCACATTTTGATTGTGAGTTTTGATTTCCTATAGAGGTTTGCACTACATGTAACTGCTGAGGGAGTTTTTCCATCTTTTATGTGAAAGCTTCAATTTGTTGGGTTAGTATTTTATTTTGAGCTAGAATGGCATCAGTAATGTTTAGCTTCAATATTCCCTTCTTTTGGATTTGGGATCTATCATGTTAGGCTTAGTAGTCTGTGGAGGATAGTGCTTCAATTATTCTTGTAGCTTGCTCCGCATCTACCATCATCATTGTGCCTCCAGCTGCTGCATCCAATATCATTTTTGTATCTGGCCTTAGTCCATTATAGAAGATATTGAGTTAGGCAATATCTTCCAATCCATGGTTTGGGCATTTCCTGAGGAGAGATTTGAAGCGTTCCCATGCCTCACAAAATGGTTTATCTTGGCCTTGCTTAAAAGTTGTGATGTCCAATTTGGCTCTGATAAATCTAAACGGTGGAAAGAATCTTTGCAGGAATTTTTCTTCCACTGTGTTCTAACTATTCAAGCTTTGATTTGGATGGGATTGTAGCCATTCCTTTGCTTTACCTACTAAAGAGAAAGGAAACAATCTTAGATATGCAGCTTCGATTACATCTTGGTCAAAACCCATTGTTCCAACCAATTCATAGAATATGGCCAAGTGAGTATATGGATCTTCACTTGTCATTCCATGAAATTGGTGGGAACTAACTAAACTAAGAAAAGTAGGTTTCATTTCTATGGCCCTTATTGTATTTGGAATAGCAATGCTTGAATAATGTCTGGCTCCTTGTTGTAAGGCATAATCTCCCAGTGTTCTTCTTGGTGGATTTTGATTATGGTTATTGTCCTCCACCATTATCTCAGCTGGTATTGAGGAAAGAGTTTCTCCTATGTGGAAGTTCTACTCTTTCTTTGCTCTCTTGATCTTCTTGAGTAACCTATCTATCTCTGGATCAAATGCAAGTTATTCTTTTGATCCCTGTCCTCTTAAAAGTATAAATCAAGCACTTACTCAAGCAAAAATCACCACGTGTTAGAAAAAATGAAAATGAAAACAAAAACTATTCACAAAGTCTTATCAATTCAATGCTAGATTTTCGAAACTTGAATCACCTCCCCGCGGTGGCGTCAAAACTTGGTATGGTTTATTTTGTGTTTACTTAGTAAATGCCAAAACTAGGTAACATAAAACTTGATTGATGTTATCAGATCTTGCACAGAAGGTTGTTGAAAAGGGAGTTTTTAAGAAAAGAATCAAGTTTGTATAAATGAATTCACTAAAAGATTAGTGCCAAGTTTAAACACTAGAGTTGTAGTAAAAGGGGTTGTCGTTCCACTAAGGAGGTGTTAGCTTGAAGATCTTAGTTCTTGAATTGATTTGACAAGAAGTTTATTTTGGTTTGTTGTAAAGGATATTACTTGAAATGGTTAACAGAAAGTAATAAATGTAAAGAACAATAATAATAAGTTTTAGTAAAAATCAAATTTGGAAAACTGGGATTGGTTTTTCATTACATCTCACCTTTGTAAGCTAAGTATCTTGCATGTATGTAACTTGAAATGATAATTTTTATGTCATAATCAAAATCATTTGCATTGATCCCTCAAATACAAAATTTATAAGAATGATTTCAACCTGCTGATCCCTCAGTCATCTTGAAATCATTCCAGCATTAATGCTCGATTGTTTAGATGTTTATTTCATTAGATACCATCCCTGGTCATCTACTTACAACAAGTATTTCATTTAGATCTGCTCTCAAAAGTTATTTCCCAATATACTTAAGATAACTAAACACAAGAAAATAGTGATCAATTACTTTCAGGCATTAAGTGTAGAATGAAACATAAAAACTATCAAATCTTGTTAACATACATTAACAACTTACAATAGCATTACTTTGGGTTTGAATGGATTACAACCAATCCCAATGAAAGAGTTAGTTACTCATGCCTTGCATTTTCACTCAGGAATATGGGAAGGGAATGAATACAAAATAAAAAAGTGACACTGAATGAGTGATGAATGATTGATGAGAATGAATGATGAATGAATGTTGTTCTTCGTTCCTCTGCTCTATTTATAGAGGAGTCATGCTTAAGCTTCCCTATGTCACCCTTAAGCGTGACCCCAACTTACTAAGTGGCGTTGTAGGAGTGGTCAGAAATATGTGGGAGTGGATGAGTTGGGATCGCATCATTGGTCAATAAAAATTCAGTGCCCATTCTTCTTCGATCACGCTCAAGCGTGAGATATTCTCGCTTGAGCGTGACTGCGCTTGATCTTAGAATTTCCACGCTTAAGCGTGAGGAGATCTGATGCCTTCTGGTTTTCCTGTCCTCACACTCGATCACACCCAGGATCGCGCCCAAGCGTGCAGGTCACGCCCAAGCCACGCCGAGCGTGTACTGGTTCAAGTTCAAGTGTCCCCTTCTCACGCTCAAGCGTGGAAGGGGCCTGATGCTAATATCCTTTCGCTGAAGTGCTTTCAAGCGTGTCTTTCAGAGTGTCTTGCGCTCAAGCTCCCTCTGTGTTACGCTCAAGCGCGGAAGGGGCTTGATGCATGGTTCAAACTTTATACTTCTTCATGACCAAGACCAAGTATGCTAACTTGATTGTTTTCTTGTACTTCCTACATCTCGTCAAGAGTTTTGACAATGTTTTCTCTTTTTGGAACATATCTATCACTACTTGAAGAATTCATGCTCAATCTCTTCTATCATTTATCAATTTGTTTCAATTCTTAAGCATTTTTAGTTAAAATAAGTCATGAAATCAATGCTTAATTTCCATTTATCACCCTCATGCAAGGGTATTCTTTTTCATATAGTCCCGCAGGACCTTTCATCGTGATCGCAACCATATATTCAATGTTATGCTATGCATTCCATGAATGCAATAATGTAAAAATGCATATGTCAAATCTTAACCTCGCAAGGATTCTCTTGCCCTCTCGCTTCATATTTTCCATTTAGCATTGTCATTAGTGGCATACAATTAATCATAAGGCCCCTCAAGGCACAACATTCATAGTTACATCAAACCACGCATGGTAATCAAAAGCATATCAATCATCATAGCATTAATCCACGCATGGAAACCAACAAGGCATTTCACAAGATATATTCATAAATCACCATCTTGTCTTATACATACAAGTCTATGTTTACATCAATCACAATGACTTTACAACCATCAACAACAACTATCATCATCAACATCTCGTCAATATTTAAGGGTATGCTCAACGACAATATCCCTTTTCATTCAGCTTTAATATTTATTATTCAAAATGTGTGGTAACATACATAACCCACAACAACATTTATCTTTGTTCATGAGAAGCAATATGAGAAATGTTTATTTTTAGTCTTAGGAATAATGGGACATGTCATAAATATCACCTATTAGTCCCAAATTGAAAATCATAAAAAGTTGGGTCCAAACCCCTCTTAAAATTGAGTTTTTCACTATAGTGGGTCCGGTATTTTACGTCTAATGAGAGCTAGAAAACTTCAATTGAGGTGAGGCTAATTTTTCCATATTTATTGGACCATAAATAATTACTTATCATTATCTGATAAATTTATTTTCCTTAAAATTTGGGATGTTACAGCTCTGGTTTGGACTTCACGATGATTGAGGTAGTATTTCCATGTACATCCCATCGTAGTTAGGACTGACCTTCCACTACGGGCAGTTTTTCACAAACCAGACTTAGCAGGAAGAATGATTAAGTGGGCTATAGAACTATCAGAGTTTGATATATCATATGAACCAAGAACGACCATCAAGGCTTAAGTATTAGTAGATTTTATCACAAAATTAACTGGAGAAACACCTTTGCCTCTACGTGAACATTGGATCATTTATTTGGATGACTCATTGAATTCTAAAGGATGTGATGCCGGAGTGGTTATTGAAATTGAAGACGGGGTAAGTGTTGAAATCTCTCTTAGATTTGATTTCAAAATGTCCAACAACCAAATAGAGTATGAAGCGTGTCTGGTAGGGTTAAGAGCAGCCCCTGGATGTCGTAGCCCAAACCGTTGTCCTCTATAGTGATTCACAGTTGGTTATATCCTAAATAAATGGGAAGTATCAAGCTAAGGAGCCGCTATTACAACAATATCTGGCCAAAGTAAAGGACTTAGGAAAGAAGTTCAAGGAAATCAAATACAAGCACGTCCCAAGAGAAGATAATGTGAGAGCTGATGTTTTAACCTGGTTGGCGAGTACCAAAAAGGTGCGGTCCATGACCACGGTCATTGTTGGTTTGTTTGGCAATCATTGCAGATTTCTAAATGGATATCGTTCCCTCAAGAATTGAATGATTCCAGTGTATAACAATAATTTTTATTTACTATAGTAAAAACTTTAAAACTTATTAACAAAAGAATGATTCATATACAAATTATACAATATTCATAGATGTAGAGATTGATTTATACATTTGGACAAAAAGTAGTGTAAGATGAATTATAAAACTATCTAGAAATTAACTATAAAATAATACTTTAGAATGATTCCAATACTTGAGATTTAACACAGATTAACAAACTATGTTGGAATTAGGATCCCCGTACTAGAAGATAACATAACAATTATAAACATGCATATTTAATCATCGAGTTCATGTTATTGCCGCTTAAAATCATTAAACCCGATCTCTTGGTGAATAAATTCTAAATAGTTATCGTAAAGTCTGATCCCTCAGATGCTTTCTCAGTAAAAACTTGCTTTAAGTATTGACCTTAACACAACAATAATGACCAACTCTATCCCTAGTAATTGGTATATTAAGGGTATTTCAACTTTTACTTTCATTAAAGTAGTTTTAACACGCTAGAAATCATTCTCCCATTTGAAGTTTAAACTAATAAAAGGTTGAAATACTAACATGAGACTTGAATCTTAAACAGGAATAATTCATAATCACAACAACATATTCATAAATTGGTTCACCAATTCCAAGATAAACAAATTAGTTACACATGGTAAAAGTAAAAACACAACTTACAAATGGAGACATGGCGAACACTTGATCACACTTGACAACATACTTCACAATACGAAAGGAAACAACACTCTTAAGTATATGGAAGCTATTCTGTAGTACAACTCAAAAACAAGGGCTCTGGAATGGAAGAAAAACATAATGGAAATGAAGAATTGGATGCCAAAACCTTGGCAAATGACCTATTTATAGGGCTGAGTCGAGATCATGACGCTACACGTGGGCTTGGTGCTACACGCCAGCCTCCAGTAATCTTCTTGATTTTCTGCCACTACTCCCAATTTCTGTCCCAATAATTTACAGACAAGCTTCAATCATGTTTCCCACTATGTTTTGGCCTTATGTCTGAAGTGGATTGGCCATTATGATAATTAATTAACCCTTTTTAAAGTACAAATCCACATGTATGTGAGATACACATAGCATCTGACGCTACGTGTTAGGGCCAAAATTCTTGACGCTGAGCGTGGGGTTGATGCTACACGTCAGCCCTTCTGTCTTGAATAAATTTTTCACTTTTATCCTTAGCTTTTCATTGTAAAACATGGAAAAATAGGTAATGCCAAGTTGAATTTGATAACTTCTATTTATTTTAAAATAAAACCTAAATTTATTTCTATTTAAAATTTTTTTATTAATTTTCTCACACTTTTTAATATAAAAATAATGATAAGTTAAGGACTAACAAACTACCCCCAACTTAAGAAGTTGCTCGCCCTCGAGCAAAACAAACTCAACTGTGAACCAATCAATTTTTGAAAAATTGAAAACTTACCACAAGAAGTAATTCATAACTTACCGTTTGAAATGATCAATATTGATGACTTGTGCAAAAGAAGCTTAAAGATAAAACTAACACAATGTCATGTCAATAAATCAGGCTTATTTCAAGGCTTACCTTGTAAGTGTTTCTCTCTGAAAAATGTAAACTGTTTAACTCAATCAATCATAAAATCAAAGAAATTTAATTTTGATTTTTATCTTATCAATTGTCATTTGTATAGAATCTAACAAAAGTCACAAAGTCTTTTCAAGGGTTGTAATGAGGCTTGGCTACAAGAATTCATGGTTTTTCTTGGAAATCAAAACACCTGAAATCATAAAAGAGAATTTTCATGTAAGATTATGATGTTTTTCTTGATCCAAAACTCACTTCCCTTTTCTTGATAAATACCCCCAACTTAATTCTTTTCCTTATTTCTTTTTCTAAATTTGCATATATACTTGTTTTTCTTTTCTTTTATTTTTATTTTTCATATATATGCTTATTATTGACACAATTTTTGAAAAGAACTAACTTCACAATTTCACTCCCTAGTTTGTAAGAACACTCAAATTATTTTCATTTTGATTATAATGCTCTTTTACTTAATCAGATAAAAGGGAATGGTTGAAAATATGTTTGGGTAAGGGGTGTCAAAGAACTTATTTTTAAGGCTCAAAATGGCTAACAAAGGATAAATACATTTTACCATGGTAAGCTTTTTGGCCATAAGTTCACGTGTTTACCAATAACGTGCCTTGATCATGCTCTTGGATCCTCTGTACGACAACACAAATCAAAGAATTAAGCAAAATCAATTTGTAAGAAATTATGTCGATACCCTCAAAGTGTTTAAAGAGCTCTTAACTCACCAGGTTTTTGAAATTAGGTTAATTATTAATATGAACATTGTAATTTGTTTTATCAAAATGCCTTAGTTGCAAAAGAATCAATATTTGATTATTTAAAACGACTTATTATGTAAAACTTCAAGCTCATAAAAATTCAAATTTCCAAAATTTTATTTTATTTTATTTTATTTAAGAAAATCACTTATTTTATATTTTATTTAATTTAAGAAAATCACACAATAAATATTACGTAAAAATAAAATCACACCACAAAATAAAAATTCCAAATCATAATGACTAAAATCTCATAGAAAATACTGAAGTAAACCAATGTAATGATGTAAGAGTAAAAGTAGTCATAAAAGATGCTGAAAATAAACATAGTCCTCAATCATCCTGCATCTGGTCCTCCTCATCCTCATCATCACCCTCATCAATAGTGTCTCCCTCTATGTCAGTCTGTGCTCCAGATATACCACCTACCTCAAGATATGTTGGCTGGTCTTCTGGCCAAGCCACAAGAGATGCAAACTCAACAGGTGTCGTGAATGGTGTATCTGCCCCCTGGACCCTGTACTGATAATAAGAATCATGTAAATGCACATAAGCCCGGTGAGAAGCAGCCATCATCTGCATCATGTGCTGATGGTCTATCCTCATCCTGGCAAATTCCTGGGTGAAAGCATCAGTCGGGGCAGCTTGCTGTGGACGTGTCCTCCTAGGTTTAAGCTAGGCCTCCTACTCAAGAGGTGGAAGCTCGCACTGTTGTACAAAATAAGCTCTGTTCACTAGAACATTGGGTACTCATCCTGATGAACTAGTGAACTCTGTAGAAGGTATCGGTACTCCCTGCCTCCTCAGTAAGGTAGATATGATAAGTGGAAAGGGCACTGGGCGATTCACCTTATAACCAAGGGCATAATGGTGAATCTACTCAGAAATAAGAGCAACGATGTCGATGGTGTGTCCTTGTAGGATGGAAAATAGTAAACAGCAATGGTCAACGAGTAAGGTGGAGAGGTGATACCAAAGTGTGATGTTGTGGAGCATAAGATACATCTACGCCTAGGCTATAAGGGTTAATTGCATCTTCAGTAGGTTGGAAGGAGCTCTGTTAACCCTGCTAAGGTTAAAATAGACTTTATCCTTGCTTAAAAATTAAGCAACCTGCTCCAGAAAATATCCTAAATCACCATCCTCAATAGCAATCTTGTTTTTATTCTCCTACAAGAAACAAGTATCACCCTCTGGAGTGGGCTCCCAAGGGTTACCCAGAAAGGTACTGATGGTATCTTTATCGTAGACAATATGCCTACCCCTAACCCAGCCGCTCCTCGTCCGCCCAATGTTAGGTGAATCCTGGCAAGTCTTGTAAGCGTTCGCATAAAACTCCATCACCAAGATGGGATCTCCCTCAGTGGGTAGGGAAAATAATGTTCCCATCCTCCACCTCTAAATCTCTATTTAGCAGCTCTTGGTAATCAGCAACTCCCATATCAAGAACTCTCTCCCAGATCAAGAACTCTCTCCAAGATCAACCTTTGTCCTTTAATCTGATGGAACCTATGCCATTTTGCCTCTGTCTTAAACCTGGTAGGATCATGAGGTCCAAGATGCTCCTCCCAGTCTAAATATCTGGGTCCTTAGAAGAGGTAGTATCAGTCCTCTTCCTTCTCTTTGGACCAGTAGCAAGAATGGATTTCTTTGGGGCCATCTACAAGAGAATTTAAAAATAGTACAATTTAAACAAACATTTTAACCAGCATAAAAAGAAAATAGTTTCACACAACTAATATATTCAAACAATCCTAAAATAGAATTTAAAACACACAAAAGAAAAAATTTTAAAACACACGAAATTCAACCACAATAAGCTACACATGCGTCAAATTAAGAAACCACACAATAAATATATATTTTTATTTTTATTTAAAATTCTTAAACGTAATTCAAAATAAAAAAATAAAAGAAACACATAAAAAAATAAAATACAAAATATGAAAAACAAAATAAAACTAAAAATAGAAACTAAAATATACACAAATAATTAAAAATAGAAAACATCACAAAAAATGAAAAATAAAGAATAGGGCCTGATGCGTAGCGCCATGCCGATGCGTAGCGTGAGGATACGCTACGCATCAGGGTGACGCTACGCGTGAGGGTGCAGTCCTAAAAACCCAAAATTGGGGGTTGCGCAGCAACAACCACTCTTTCACATTTTTCAATCAGAAAGCAACAACAACAATCCTAAAGGGTTTCTAATTGTCCTAAACTAACCTAACCACATACATTCTAGGAATTTTGAAAATGAAAATTAAAAAGAAAAGATAGAGATACTTACTTGGAATGCTAATGCAACAAGGGGGAAATATGGATTAGTAGAGGTATTCAAATTTGTCAAATTAGGTTTTTTTTGAAAGAAAGGAGGCACAAAGAGGTATTTTTAGGTTTTTAAATTTTTGGAATGGGCCTCCATTCTAAGTGGGTTTTAGTTTTTTAAAAACTGAATGCAGGTTTTGATGCTACACGTCAGCTCTAAAATTTTGACCCCACGTTACGCGTGGGAGCCAAAATTTCATTTTCTTCAATTTTTGATTTTAAAACCCAATTTCATGCATTTTGAACCCCTTTTTATTCCTAAAATTCTAAAAATAACAGAATTTAATTAAAACCATTTCTTTATTTTTTATTATTAAATTTAAAATCAAGAACAAATAACTGAATAATGGGTTGTCTCCCATTGAGCGCTTAATTTACTATCTCTAGCTTGACATCCTGCAAATTACAAATATGTTAAATAATAAATGGTGGTGAGCCTGTTAATCTCACTACCCAGATAAGACTTTAACCTTTGTCCATTCACCATCCAACTTCTTTTGGAAGTTGGATCCTTAATTTCAATTGCTCCATATGGTTTAACTTTTTTTTATCATAAATGGGTCTGACCATTTAGATTTCAATTGACCAGGAAATAATTTTAATCTTGAATTAAACAATAAGACTTACTGACCTGGTGTGAAGATCCTTTTCTTTAGTTTCTTATCAAGATAAGCTTTCACCTTGTTCTTGTAGCATCTGGATAATTCATAAGCATTATTCCGTATTTCCTCTAACTCAAATAATTGTAACTTCCTTTTGTCAGCTACAGCAGTTTGATCAAAGTTGAGGAATTTCAATGCCCAGTATGCTTTATGTTCCATTTCTACTTGGAGATAACAAGCTTTTCCATAAACTATCTGAAAAGGGGAAAGGCCAATAGGGGTTTTAAATGCAGTTTTGTATGCCCAGAGTGCATCATCAAGTTTCTATGACCAATCCTTCTTTGAAGAAGACACCGTCTTTTCCAAAATTCTCTTTACTTCACGATTTGAAATCTCAGCTTGACCATTAATTTGTGGATGATAATGTTGTGACCACCTTGTGTCATACACCGTAATACTGTAACACCTTTTGAAGAACTTTATTACAGAAATATGAACCTCCATCACTAATCAAAGTTCTTGGTGTTCCAAACCTACAAAAAATATTTTTCTTTAAGAAATTCACTATAGTTTTGGAATCAGCATTAGGTTAAGCAACTGCTTCCACCTATTTAGAAACATAATCAACTGCCAAAATGATAAATTGGTTAGATTGAGAGTTGGGAAAGGGTCCCATGAAATCAATTCCCCAACAATCAAATACCTTAACTTCTTGTATGTTTGTGAGAGGCATTTCTTGCCTCCAAGTTATGTTCCCTGTTCTTTGGCAACTGTCACAAGCTTGTATAATGATTGGGCATCTTTAAAAATTGAGGGCTAGTACAAACCTGATTGGAGGATCTTTGCAGCAGTCCTTTTTCCATTAAAATGGCCTCTATAAGGGGATTTATGGCAGTGCCATAACACATCATTTATTTCTCATTCAGACACACAACGTCGTAACAATTTATCCATACCAATTTTAAATAGATGAGGGTCATCCTTGACAAAATATTTGGCATCTGTGTAAAACTTTTTTTCTGTTGCCAAGTTAAATCATTGGGAAGAATTCCCGCTGCTTTAAAATTGGCCATATCAGCAAACCAAGGCCGTTTTGTTATTTCAAACAATTTCTCATCAAGAAATTCTTATGGTCAGCGACCACATTTTCACAACCCTTTTTATCTTTAATTTCAAGATCATATTCTTGTAGGAGTAAAATTCATCAGATTAACCAAGGTTTAAAATCAGTTTTAGTCAAAAGATATTTAATGGCTGCATGATCAGTGAAAACAATTATTTTTTAGCCTATCAAATATGATCTAAATTTTTCCATGGCATACACTATGGCTAGTAATTCTTTCTCAGTTGTTGCATAATTCACTTGATTTTTATTTAAAACTTTACCAGCATAATGTATAACCCTAAAAATCTTTTGATGCCTTTGACCTAAAACAGCTCCTACAGCATAATCACTTGCATCATACATAAGTTCAAAGGATAGATTCCAATTAGGATAGATTCCAATTAAAAGCTTTAAGACATGCTTCATCAAATTTAAATTCAACATCTTTGTTAAAGAGGTTTGTCAAAAGTTTAGCAATTTTTGAAAAATCCTTAATGAACCTTCTATAAAATCTAGCATGTCATAAGAAACTTCTAATCCCTTTCACATTTACAGGGGGTGGCAGTTTAGATATCACCTCAACTTTTACTTGGTCAACTTCAATGACTTTAACAAAGATTTTATGACCAAGCATAATTCCTTCTATCACCATGAAGTGACATTTCTCCCAATTTAAGACCAGACTTGTATCAATACACTGCTTCACTACAGTGTCCAAGTTGGATAGACATGTATCAAAGGAGTTTCCAAACACAGAGAATTCATCCATGAAAATTTCTATGCTCTTTTCAACTAGATCTATAAAAATAGCAAACATGCATCTTTGAAAAGTAGCAGATGCATTGTATAATCCAAACGACATTTTCCTATAAGCAAAGATACTAAAAGGACATGTACAGGAAGTCTTTTCTTGATCAACAGGATCCACAACAATTTGGTTATATCCAGAATAACCATCAAGAAAGCAATAATAAGCATGTCCAGACAATCTTTTAAGCATTTGGTCCATAAAAGGAAGTGGAAAATGGTCCTTTCTAGTTGCTTGATTCAATTTTCTATAGTCTATACATATATTCTCCAGCTTGTGACAGTTCTTGTTGGGATTAATTCATTTCTATCATTTACAATTACTGTCATACCTCTTTTCTTTGGTACCACTTGGACTAGGCTTACCCATGTACTATCAGAAATAGGATAGATGATACCTACTTTCAGTAGTTTTAGAACCTCTTTCTTTGTTACCTATTTCATGGTGGGATTAAGGCATCTTTGAGGATGGGCTACATGCTTGAAATCATCTTCTAATAAAATCCTGTGCATGCAATATGATGGACTTATACCCTTCAGATCTTCAAGTGTCTATCCAATTGCTTCCTGATTTTTCTTCAGCACCTCTACCAACCCTGCTTCTTCTATTTCAGTTAGTGAATTACTAATAATGACTAGTTTAAGATTACCTTCCTTTAGAAAGATATACTTGAGGTGCGAAGGTAAAACTTTGAGCTTTGGTCTCTGGATCTCTTCAATAGGTGTCTCCTAGAGTTCCTCAATCTTTTTAGTTTCAGGGGAAATTTCTTTCCCTTTCTCCAACTCTTCTAAGCACCTATCTATCTGTCTTTCATCTTCCTCATTTAAACAATCAATAGAGTCAATCAATAATTTATTGAGGGGGCTAGAATAAGTCATACCTTTTGATACGGAGTTATCAAAAGCATCTACTCTAAAACAATCTTGTTTTGGGTTTGGATGTTTAATTGCTTTGAAAACATCAAAATTTACCTTCTCGTCATGTACTATGACTGCAAGTTTTCCATTGTCCACATCAATCAGCACTCTAGCAGTCTTCATGAATGGCCTTCCAAAAATTATGGGAACTTCAGTATCCTCCTCCATGTCTATTACCACAAAATCAATAGGGAAGTAGAACTTGTCCACCTTTACAAGTACATCTTCCACTATTCCATAGGGTCTTTTAATTGAGCGGTCTGCCAGTTGTAGAGTCATCTTCGTCCTTTGTGAATCAAGATCACCAATGCGCTTCATCATACTTAGGGGCATTAAGTTTATGCTTGCCCCTAGGTCTAATAACTCCTTTCCAATATTCACACCTCCAATGGAAACAGGAATAGTGAAACTTCCAGGGTCTTTTGAGTTTCCCGGCATGTTGTATTGTAAGATGGTGCTACAACCTGCTTCAAGCTCCATAATCTCTTTATTATACCTCATTTTCTTATAAGCAGTTCTTTCATAAACTTTGCATATGTTGGCATCTGTTCCAATGCCTCTGAGAAGGGAATATTTATTTGTAACTGCTTAAAAATTTCAAGGAATCTTTTGTATTCCCTTTCCTTATCCTTTCTTGAAGGTGCATGAGGATAAGATAAATCCTTGACAGGAGGAGTTTCACCCAAATACTGATTCTTTTATTTTTTTGTTTTTTTTGTTTTTGTTTTTCTTCTTTTTCTTATTTTTCTTTTCTTTCTTTTTCATCACTTTCTTTTTCTTTCTTTTCTTCTTCACTCTTTCCTTTGTCATTCTCTTCTTTTTCACCCTCTTCACCCTCTTTACAATTTTCTTTACAATTAGTTCCTACAATTTTACCACTTCTTATAAAAATAACTTTACATTGTTCCCTTGGGTTTTGGGTATTGGCAGAAAAACCAAAACTTTTCATTTCAGCTACTTCTTTGGCTAGCTGTGCCAATTACAAATCTGATGCTTTTCGTATGGCTTCATTCATTTACATATATTGTAGCAATTGTTGGATAGAGTCTTCTATCCTTGTCAGCCTAGCATTCTGATCAGGTTATGGTTGTTGTTGAAACTGATTATTAAGAGGTCGGTTGGAAGGTCCAACATCTTATTTCCATCCAAAATTCTAATTTTTCCATCCCTGTAGAAAATTGTTAGGGAAAAGATTACCCATATTGAAAGGAAAATTACTCATAGGTAATCTTTGGTTGTTCAGAAAATTGGCTTGCTCATGTTCAACTCTATCAGGTGCACAATAACCGCAAGGTTGTTCACCCATACAATGAACGCACTATTTTAACTGAATAGGGGGTGGTGATGACACTTGGGCAATCTGAAGTTTCTTCAATTGCTTACTCATTGCCCTAATTTGTTGTTTCAACAATTTTTGTTAAGTTAGGACTGCATCATTCACTCCCAACTCAAGCATACTTGGTTTTTTAGAAACATTACCTCTTTCATGTTTTTCCTATCTGCCACTAGTAGACATAGACTCCATTATAACGATTGCCTCATCTGTTATTTTGTTCATTAATGAACCACTTGCACATGCATCTAACATCATCTTAAATTGAAGCAATAAACCATGATAGACAATTCTTACCTTTCCACCATCATCTAAATTGTGATTTGGACACTTTCTTAACAATGCTTTGAATCGTTCCCATGCTTCTCCTAATGACTCATCATGATTTTGAGAAAATGAGTGAATGGCTGTCACAGCTTCAAAATATTTAGAAGGGGAATAAAACCTTTCCAAAAATTTTCTTTCGAGACCAGATCAGTTTGTGAAACTACCATGAGGACAAGATTTAAACCATTCTTTAGCCTTCCCAACCAAAGAAAAAGAAAATAGTGTCATATACATAGATTCTTCTTGATTGGGTTCAAAACCGATAGTGCTGCATAATTCATAAAAAATAGTTAGATATTCATACGATTCTTCATGATTTAAACCAGCAAACTGATTGTTTTGAATTATATTCCATGTAGCAAGTTTAATTTTCACTGCTGCAACAGGTCCTTGAAGCATCCCTGACACACAGGGTGGTCCATTAGTAGCAATAAACTATCCCAAAGTCTGTCTTTGTTGTTCCCAGCCATTTTATAATTTTTAAACTTTTGAAAAGAATATGAAGTTGAAGAAGAAGTAGTAGATTCTGTTTTGGATTTCAAAGATTTAAGTTTTTTACAAATTTCTCAATCTCCAGATCAAAGAAGATTCTCCCTGTAGAAGATCGAGTTTGCACACACAAACTAAACAGAAAAAGTTAGTGTAACAAGAATAATTAAAGAAGAAGTAAAAGTAAATAAATAAATATATGAGTAAAAAGTAAAAAATAAGAAATTACCTAGGTTAAAAAGTAAAGAAATTTTACCATGGTAATTAAAAATTTATTGTTTATTGAAAATAAATCAATCCCTAACAATGGCGCCCGAAAACTTGTTGGTTTGTTTGGCAAGCGCACCAATTTATCATTGCAGTTTTCTAAATTGATATCGTTCCCTCAAGGATTGGATGATTTCAGTGTGTAACAGTAATTTTTATTTACTATGGCAAAAACTTCAAAACTTATTAACAAAAGAATAATTTATATTCAAATTGTACAATATTCACAGATGTAGAGTGATTTATATATTTGGACAAAAAGTAGTGTAGGATGAATTATAAAACTATCTAGAAATTAACTATAAAATAATACTTTAAAATGATTCCAATACTTGAGATTTAACACAAATTAACAAACTATGTTGGAATTAGAATCCCCGCACTAGAATATAAAACAACAATTATAAACATGCATATTTAATCATCGAGTTCATGTTATTGCAGCTTAAAATCATTAAACCCGATCCCTCGATGAAAAAATTCTAAATAGTTACCATAAAGTCTGGTTCCTTAGATGCTTTCTCAGTGAAAACTTGCTTTGAGTGTTGGCCTTAACATAATAATATTTACCAACTGTATCCCTAGTAATTAGTATGTTAAGGGTATTTCAACTTTCACTTTCGTTAAAGTAGTTTTAACAGCATGAAAATTATTCTCCCATTTAAAGTTTATGCTAATAAAAGGTTGAAATACTAACATGGGACTTGAATCATAAACAGGCATAATTCATAATCACAATATTATATTCATAGATTGGTTCACCAATTCCAACATAAAAAGATTAGTTACACATGGTAAAAAAACACAAGTTACAAATAGAGACATGACGAATACTTGATCACACTTGACAATACACTTCACAATATGAAAGGAAACAACACTAAAACAACACTCTCAAGTATATGGAAGCTATTCTGCAGTACAACTCAGAAACAAGGGCTCGGAATGGAAGAAAAACATAATGGAAATGAAGAATTGGATGCTAAAACCCTTCGTAAATGGCCTATTTATAAGGCTGAGTCGAGGTCCTGTCGCTACACGTGGGCTTGGCGCTACCCGTCAGCCTTCTAACTTAGCTCCATTAATCTTCATGAGTTTCAGCCACTAATCCCACTGCGTTTTGGCCTTATGTCTGAAGTGGATTGACCATTATTGATAATTAATTGGCCCTTTTAGAGTGCAAATCCATCTATAAGTGGGATACACGTAGCATCTGATGCTAAGCGTTGGCCTGACGCGTACCGTGGGGTTGATGCTACGCGTCAGCCCTTCTGTCTTGAATAAATTTTTCACTTTTATCCTTAGCTTTTCACTACAAAACATGGAAAAATGGGGCATGCCAAGTTGAATTTGATAACTTCCATTTATTTTAAAATAAAACCTAAATTTATTTATATTTAAACAAATTTTTATTAATTTTCTCACACTTTTTAATATAAGACTAATGATAAGTTAAGGACTAACAGTCATACAGAGTACCTTGGCGGCTCCTAGCATATCAACACCTGTGAGAATTTATTCCATCCAGTCCAGGGCTTATCCAGATGATTCATGGTGAGACACCCTAAAAGTGAGGGTAATTAAATAAATAAATTTGGATAATAAAAATAGAGGGTAAATTTTTTATGATTTAAAACAATTAAAGAATGGAAGAAATCGCAAGATGAAAACTTTAACAAGTAATCCCCGGACCCTTTTTAATAACCTATCTCATATATGAAGATATGAGAAGGTGAACAATTAAATCAAGAGTGAACCTTGGATGATCAATCTCATTTCATCAACAAGGAGTAGTGGAAATGTAAGTTATCTTGAGAGATATGGAAAGGTACGAAAGGAAGATCAAGAATACCCTCATTAGATTCTTCACAATGTGTTAATTTGGTAAGCAAGTTGTGGTATAAGTGTAGCATGACCAAATGATGCCTATCATACCCCAAAACGGAGGAAAAAGTGATAAAACAGGGCTATGAATCGATTCAAGCACCACATGAATTGATTCAAATGGTCCAGGAGTCCAAAACAGTGAAAACAGGACCCCTTGAATCGATTCAAGCCCGTATGAATCAATTCAACTGGAACCAAAAATAGTGAAAACATGGGTCCTTGAATCGATTCAGTCCCGTATGAATCAATTCAAACGCCTCTGACTCTCCAAACAGTGAAAACAGCATCTCTTGAATCGATTCAGAGAGCCTTGAATCGATTCAAGCAGCACTATTGTTGTTTTTATGCAGAAAAAGCATGATTTTTGGACTTCCAACCCCTTAACTTTTACATACGAATTCTAAACGCTATGAAATTTTAACACCAACATATATGCATCACTTGTGACGTGTAACCGCTGGCCGTACTAAAAAATTCCCTAAAATGAGAAAGTTATGCGTATAAATATGATTTAGCCATTTTGAGGCATTTTTGTGCAACTCAAGGGCCTATTCTCAATGGAATTGACCCATTCCAATTTCTATAGGCCACAATTAATATATTTAAGCTATTAGAGACATTAAAACCACATAAAACACAATTTGACCCTATTAATTCCTTAAATAAGCATAAACATCAAAACGCATCATCACATACATTTCATAAAACATTACAATTCATGAATCAACATCATCCATTCACCAATTGGGCAATAATTTCAGCCCATAACTAGCATCATACATTGTCTAGGTCATAATAAAAAATTAGCCATACATGTAGGGTCCAATTTTCACCTATGACCTCCAAAATGAATATACACCAATCCAAATACATATTAAGCACACACCATCCATCATATGCTATACAAAATTAATACTCGCCGGCCAAGGCACTTCCTATACACAAATTTACCTCCATCATTAAAATTCATATTTCCAAAAGATTTAATCTCACTCCCATGAGTGTCCTGCATCACAAAGCTAAAAATAGACAACATGGGAGAATGAGTTATACATTCCAAAAGATGAAAATGAATACAATGTGATTGTGTGCATATGTATTCAACATCATGTATACTTTGCATCAATATATCATTCATCATCATAATTATCAGCACCTCACCAATCTTACACGTGCTTAATCATCCCTTATGGATCATAACAAAATATATATGCATACACACAATCAAACCCTTTATCATCTTGGGCCAACATACACAAAATCACCATACACAATATATGTATTTGTATTCATATCTTTTATGTTGTCTTTAGGTATTTTCTCACCCAATCACAACCAACACCATTTCTCATCACCTTTGGCATACCTCCTTACTATATGCAAATGCTCTTAAGCTAATGCATATGCACAACAGAGTAATTTAATAATTGTGGATCCGACTGTGGGAATAAACACCAATTTATGGGTCAAGTATGATCATATAACCATACCCCTACTGCAGTAGAAAAATATGTACACATATATCATCAATTGCATGCATATCATTATGTTTTACTGGTACCAAACCGCATTGCCCATCTTGCAACACCTGGCCATTTACACCATGACCTTGGTAACCACCATAATCAATATAGAGTATTGCGGGCCGGCCATAATTCATACCATGGCGGCTGTGATCCATAGGACCACCGGGGACACTTGCTCATCAAAGAGCCACCCCCCACAGGGTCGGCCACATACAGCTCCCTATAGTTATACATGGGCGGCTTCGTGACTTACACTCTGAGTCACAAGGGAAAATAAGTATACTCGTGCAACGAGTCGCCCTCCCACTGGGTCGGCCGGGGGAATCCGCTAGCATTCCAACACCGGTGGCTATGTAGTATGCCATGGATGCAATGCGATGCAAATCATAATGCATTCTTACAACTATGCATCCTAATTATGCCACTCACCAATCAACATCACCATTATTTCCACCATACGTTTCTTAGTAGATTTTATTATCGTTGGTTGTTACTAATGTTCAAGTTTTAGTGTGGCGTATTCAACAACTCCTCATCATCACAAAGGCATCAAATCATCAATTTCAATCATCAATCCTTCATCATCATAAAGGCATGCTAATCATCTATCTTTATTCTTATTTATCATGGATAATGACCATTCCACATTCATGGTGAACATAACACAATCACATCATCATCAAGGCATTAGACTAGCCAAACAATTCAACATCACCATTTAGCATACCATAAATATTCCAAATGCACATTACATGTTGCCAAGCATATTCATCATCATCATCATCATGTTTAACAACTACAAATCATCATTACCACTCAAACAAGGCAAACATGCATATTGTCACATATGACAATCAAACACTACTCAATTCGTGCATTTAGAATATAAAACTCCTCTCCTACCTCAAGTGAAGAATTCTGAGCGATACGACGTTCTCGCCTCGTCGTTTGGAATGGGTCCTACATTACATACATGTAAAATCTCAATTAATTAACCATTCAATGCATAACTTCAAACTCTAGTTAACTATTATTATATCTACAATTTTACAACATGTATAAAACATGTTATAGACACCATTTTCTTTATTTTTAGGTTTCGGTAATTCCTTCCCATCAATCCACATTCTCTATATTATAGGCTACAAGTTAAGCCTAATATTTACAAATACCACAATTATCAACACCCATACTCTCAATCTCATGTATTTCCTCTCAAAACATATTTTCCTACCAACATTTATTACTTTTCCCAATTTATTAAAGTTAGGGTTTCACTAAAAACCCATCACCATCATAAATGCTCATCAATTTTCCATCCGTCCAAGTATTAATTTCGTGTACCCTTAACAACCCATCATAAATGCCATGCTAACAACACCCCACCATAGGGTTTCCATGTTTAATGCTTCTCCTAACAACCAATATATATTAAATGCTCACCCAACACCAAAAACCCTAAACCTAGGGTTAAGAAATGACAAGAGGCTTACCTCAAGAGTAGAAAAAAGTGAGTCTTCAAGGGAGAGAGAGTGTCACACGAAATTGAGGAGGAGAAAGGAGAAAAAGTTTCAAGCTTCAAGCTCCTCCTTTAAGCTCCAATAAAATGAAAATGGCAAGGAGAAGAAGACACACCAACACAAGGGTTTTAGAGAGAAGAATAGATAAAGAGGGAATAAGGAAGAAGAAAAGAGTGTTTGCCAAATGGAACCAAGAAGCTAACGTGAAATGAAGAGAGGAAAAAAGAGTTTGTGCTTTAATGTTTGGCTTCTCATTAAAATTTCACCGTTTTATAATAAACAGGATCTCTGTTTGGGCTCAATACTTTATCTAAAAATTATTTCGAATATATATTCAGACTCCCAATAATATTCTTACCAGCCCTAACCAACGGTACCTCAATCAGAGATACTTGGTCCGATACCCATATTTTAATCGGGCATATTTTCAGCTCATAAAGCCTCAATAAATTATGAATAATTCTCAAAAATCTTAATTTAATTATTTCTAATATTTTGGGACATTAATTAAATCACTATAATTATTTCATATTTATTCCTCTTTATTTAATCATTTATTTCAAAATTTGGGATGTTACACATGGGCTATTCCAATAATCTGGTATATGGTAAGTGAGAAGCTCCCAATTGACCCACTAGAAAAGAACAAATTAGAAAAAGGAGCTTCCTAACTTTATGCTGGTATATGGGAATTTGTTTCGAATAGGGATATCGGGCCCTTATTTAAAATACCTGAATGAGACTAAAATTGACCAGGTAATGACTGAAGTCCATAAAGTAACTTGTGGCCACCATTGTGGTGGGAAAAGTTTGGCAAGGAAGATTTTATGAGTTGGGTATTGGTGGCCCATGATGACTAAGGACATAGTTGAATACGTTAAAAAATGTGATAATGCCAAAAGAACAATAATGAGCACTACGTCCCAATAGAAGAACTATTAACATCGACGGTACCTTGGCCTTTTCATCATCTGGGAATGGACATCTTGGGGCCGTTCCCAAAATCTCCAGGAGGGGTTAAGTATTTGATTTTAGGCGTTGATTACTGTACAAAATAGATTAAAGCAAAGGCCATAGTTCATATCACTTCGACTCAAACCCGTCATTTCTTGTACAAAAATATCATTACGCTATTTGGCATACCGGGGAGGGTGGTCACCGAAAATGACACACAATTCCCAGACGCTAAGTTTGTAAGCCTCCTTGAAGGACTTCAGATTCAACAAGGTAGTAATACCGGTAGAAATTAACCAGATCTCTCCAAGGATCCATCAATTTGACGAAGCAGATAACAGTTAAAGATTGAAGAATAAACTAGATTCACTTCACGAAGTAAGGGAGACAACTTTCTTTCAGGATCAAGCAATCAAGGCAAGAATTGTTATACGTTACAACATAAAGATGCAAAAATGAACATTCAACGTTAGAGACTTAGTTCTAAGGAAAGCTTCAATGGGGAACCATTTTGCCCACCAAGGAAAGCTAGGGCCAAATTGGGGAAGGGCTACACCGAGTCCATGATGTAACAACTAAAGGAGCCTATCTGTTGGAAACTTTACAAGGAGAAGTGTTCAAGAACAAGTGGAATGTTAAGAATCTACAAATGTACTATAGCTAACAGGTGTCACAAGTCATGCACTCTTTTCTCTACCTAGGTTCTTTCCCACAGGGTTTTACTTAGGAGGTTTTTAATAAGGCATGCACACTACTAAAAAAAAAAGTTGTTAGCGACAGAAATAAACGGTCGCTATGTTATGATACCTTCGTCGCTAAGTATGTTAGCGACGACGTTTAAGACGGCAACAATACCGTCGCTAAAGCATTCGTCGCAGACAGAAAAGTGACAGGGAAAGCGTTTTTCGCTATGTTTTTGACCACGTACTGCCGTCGCTAACATGGTCACTGCCTTTGTAACATTCACTGTCGCTAATGGTAACCATACAATGACCACGTGCGGCCGTCGCTCAGTGTAAACAGACAGCGACCACGTGTCGCCGTCGCTACCTGTAAACATGTAGCGACCACCTATAATCGTCGCTATTTGTTAGCCTACAACGACCATATATTACCGTCGCTATTTGTTAGCCTACAGCGACCATGCTATAGCCGTCGCTACGTGTAAACAGACAGCGACCACCTATAGTCGTCACTACGTGTAAAAATAGAGCGACCTCCCATGTTTCATCGCTAAAGTAAGGACTATAACGACCACATGTACGCCGTCGCTAATATATTTTTTATTTTTAATAGTTTTTTAATTTAATTTTAAACTAGATATTTTAAATAGTATTTTTGATTCGCTGAATATTTGCTTTTTAAACTAGAAACTTTGATAATTAAATTTTTAATATTTTTTATTTTAATATTAAATTGTAATTAAAAAACAATAATAGATTAATTTTAATTATCAAATAAATTGAATTATTAATGATAATCACAATAAGGTATTTTTCTTAGGATTTAATTACAAGTATCTAATATTGACATAATAAAATAATAAAAGAAGAATGACATAAAATGATTACTGAATGGATATAATGTAAAAACTATAAATCAAATATACAATGTCTATACATAATAAAAAAGTATAAAAAAGTATATAAAAGTATAAAAAAGTATAAAAAAGTATTAAAAAGTATATAAAAGTCTTCTGGTTTACCCATGCACCGGCTTTGTTTTTCTTGGTCATTTGCATGACCTCAAACAAAGAAGGCTCCCAGTGCTCCCTCAGCTCCTGTAGTGGGCAACAAGCACTGAAGTTAATATTCCTAAACATGTCAGACTAATCATAATAAAAATGTTTAACATAAATAGACTTACAAATCGTTTCTTGTGCTCGAGGGTTGAAATGCTACCCCCAGTGTAAACTGACGCTGTAGCATCGGTGGCTCTATTTGCCTTGTTCTGAGCACTCGCCTGCTGGAAATAGACACCGCCCCATTTCTGGACCATCCCGTCCCAATGGTCCTCGGGGATCCAACGAGGGTGCTCGCCCTTGTCCCTCACCTTCCAAAGGGTACTCTTGATGATTTTGGAGGTCTTTGTGGCAAAGACCTTCCTAATCTCATCAATCATACCCTCTGCCCACTGATAATCATGCAGTAAAATGAAATTAGAATTCAAAGTTAATAAGAGGTCTATTTTACAAATCAATTGACAACAAATTCATGTGGTAACTTACCGAGAAGGTGTCAAACCACCTATCTTGGACAACCTTCCCAACATCTGTCCAAGATATGTATGCACCATCCCACTGGGCCTTCAAAACCTTAGTAATCACTTTGGTAGTGCGACTACTATCAACAAAGCTGTAATCACAACAATTATAAGAGAATATAACAACATACAACCTAGGAAGACTCCCAAATTTCGACAGAGTCTCCCCTGTAAATGTACCAAAATGTGTTTCCTGAGCCATAGGAAGAAATCTAAAGAAGCTTAACAAATTGAGCTTACTAGAGCTACCGGTGTTGATGCATGTGTGGGATAATAATTGTTAAGGAATTCATAACTTTGATAATCTGGAAAAGGTTCATGTTGAAAAGTGAAAAAGTTTACAAAGGGTATTTCCTGAAGCCATGGCAAAAAATCTTAAGCTAGCAAAACTTGAAATAAAAAATTATGGTGAGTTAAAAGAAATTATTGGAGAGGTACAACACCAAATAGCTGAGGAAACTGCACAAGTGTTTGAGATCCCTGCTTTAACTACACTGTATCTGCATGAGTTACCAAAACTCACATGCTGCTACCCTGAAGCACTTACTTTGATATGCCTTCGGTTAAACACACTGTTTGTGCGGGAATGTCCTAAGTTGGAGATATTGTCAATTGCACAGCCAGGGAGTGATGGTAGCAGTACCTCAATTAATCGACAATCCTTTTTCTCGGATCTAGAGGTTTGTAAATAGAATCTGCAGCACTTACAGGCATGCTCATCCTGGAAATCCTTATGTATATGGACTTACTGTAGTTGATCATGATCTTAACTTTCCAGAACCAATGCCTGTTGTAGGTATTGATTTTGTACGCCTATTTATATTATTAATTAGAGTCTTACTATCCTAATAGTTATCTTTATAGTGAGAATTATCATTTCATCATTTGTGTTTTAATTACCTTTTTTGAGGACAGCTTGATAGAAACCTGGTATCTTAGTGCAAAGAATAGGGGAAATTCCTTTTGATCCTAGCATTCTAGAACCTTGAGGGTCTGCACTTCCCCATGCCCAATGCCTGTAAACACTCAAATGACAAACTGTTTTCTCTTACAGCCTCCTCTCTTATTTATAGGCAACATGCCATATTCAACTATCTCACCTAACTAACAACTAATTAACTAATTAACTAACTAATGAGTCAATAATGCAACTAACTCACTCCCTATTAACTAATTTTTCAAATTAACTACTAATGAATATCTAACACAGATTTATTTCCTATATTATAAATCTATTATAGGAAAGCAATAACAAGGATTAATTTGTACTTTGTGTAATGTAAACTATTCTGTGTAGTAATATCAGATCAGTGTGTTTTAGTAATTTTCTATTTCAAGTTCCAACCAGGATATCAAGTAAATATGCTCTCCAGTGCCTCCTCAGGACTTAGATTTTAAATTCCTATTTGGCAAGCTCTAATAGAAACTATATCATGACTCTCACTTGTATAGCTGCCACTGAAACTAGTAGCATTTCACATTCATCTTACCATTTTACTAATTGTTTTAATAAATGAAACAAACAATCATGAAGAAAAAACTAACCTTGACACAGAACAGAAACAGAACCCGTCAGTGTTGGTTTGGTCTCTGGTGGTTGGAGAAGATGATGGTGATGCAAGGAGAAAAGGAAACTCAGAGACCTGTCAAAGAATATCAGAGTTCATTTCACACACACAAGAAACAGAGATGGAAAGAGGAGGGAGGAAGGAGGAAAACATGTGTTTGAATATGTTTTCAGGATCACAGATTTTGATAATGACAAAGGACTCTTGAAGAAAAACTTGGAGAAACAAGAAAATGCATCAGACCTGTAAAAATACGCATACTAATCGATTAGGGAACCATATCTAATCGATTACATAATTCCTATTTCTCATCTAATCGATTGCACCAACAATACTAATCGATTACAGAGCCTCTGTGTAAATTAAATGCATTAGGTGTATGAACCTAATCGATTATAGGACATATACAATCAATTACAAAGCTCCTAGAATGACAGCTAATCGATTATACACAAAGCCAATCGACTACGAAGTTGCGTAATCAAATTAAATGCATTAGGTGCCAGGCCTAGTCGATTACAAGATGAAGCACAATTGATTAGCAAGTCCCTGTTTCTCAGCTAATCGATTACGCAATAACACATAATCGATTACAACACGAATAACACTGCAGATTTCAAAAGCTAATCGATTACAGCTTGAGGCGTAATCGATTAGGGTAGTGCCAGAAATTGGGGAAAGTGCTTTTCAAGTGGAAACCAACTCATTTCTCCATAGATCTAAGGCACCCACAAGCTGCAACGGCTAGGAACTTCATTATGCTCATCTTCAAGCCCTATAAATGCAAGACTCCTTCAAGCTACTCAAGGCATCAATTACATGCATCAATTACATGCATCAAAGGAAATCAATTCTTGAATCTTATGAGTTTTATCCTTGTATAGTTTCATTTTTCTGAAACTTAGAACTTTAACTTGTATATCCTCTCTTGTTGAGAGTTAGAATTTGAGAGAGCTTTCACTTGTACATCTACTCTATTAAGAGAGTCACTTGCTTGTAAACACTACTTCAAACACAAAGGTTTTCACTCTAGGTTGAGTGGTCACAAAAGTTGGGGTTCAACTTTTGGGTATTGAGAGTTTGAGAGATTGGGTGGGTTGCCCTTGTGCTAGTGAGGATTGAGTTCTTGAGTGTGGGACACTAGGAAGCTGCAATTGCTCATAGCTGTAATCTCTAAATTTCAATAGTGGAAATCCTTCAAGTGGGTTGCTTGAAGGCGAGACGTACACCGAGGTTGGTGGAACTCGTTAAATCGGTTTGCAATCTCTTCTCCCTAACTCTTTTACATTCATATACTACATTGAATTGATTTATGTTGGTTGATTGGGATTTACATACTTGAGCTTACTTGAATTAGTTAACCTCGAACATTGCATACCAAGTGTTTGATAAATTGCCTTATCTATATTTGCCTTTTATTTTGCATTGTCTTTTGTACTTTACTTGATCTTACTTCCATAATCTCTAAACTTGTGATAAAAGAATCAAGTTCAAAGGAATTTCAAGCAAAGTTTTAAAAACTCAATTCACCCCCCCCTCTTGAGTATTGAGGCCACTTGAATAACAAGTGGTATCAGAGATTAACTCTTGGTAGATCAAGCTTAACAGCTTCAAGAGATAAGATGGCCTCAAGTTCTCTAAACCTTTTTCCTGAGGGTGGTGCCATAAATAGACCTCCCGCTTTCAATGGGGAAGGCTATGCCTTTTGGAAGGAAAGAATAAAAATCTTTATTCAATCTATTGATTTAAGAATTTGGAATGCCATTGAAAATGGTCCTTATACACCCATGCATACTGTCAATGATAAAAATGTTGAAAAACCTATGGAAGAATGGACTGGTGATGACGAGAAGAAAGTGCAATACGGCTATAAGGCTAAAAATCTCATCACTATGGCATTAGGTCCCGATGAATTTTTTAGAATAATGACTTGTCAATCCACTAAAGAAATGTGGGATACTTTACAAGTAACTCACGAAGGTACTAGTGATGTAAAAGACTGTAAGATCAGTACCTTGACTAGCCAATATGAAAGTTTTAGAATAAATTCAGGGGAAACCATAGTAGAAATGCAAAAGAGATTTACTCTTATAATCAATCATCTCATTACTCTTGGTAAAGTTTACACTAACAAAGAACTTGTGCACAAAGTCTTGAAAAGTCTTAGTAGGGAATGGCAACCACTCGTCACTGCCATCAAACAATCCCCAAGTATCAATGAAATGTCACTTGCCACACTCTTCAGAAAACTACAAGAGCAAGAGCAAGAACTAAGAGTTTTGAAGCAAGCGGAGGAAGAAGAAAAATCCTCCAAGAAGAAAGGCTTAGCTTTCAAGGCCACCTCTACACATAAAGAAGAATCATGTAGCGACCTTGATGAAGAAGAAGAATTTGGTTTGTTTGTGAAGAGGTTTGGAAAGTTCATGAAAAACAAAAGATTCCAAAAGAACTTCAAACCCCAAGGTAAGAAACCAATCTCTAATGAATCCTCTTCTTCACCAAATTGTTTTGAATGTGGAAAACAAGGGCACTTCAAAGTAGATTACCCAAATCTAAAGAAAAAGAATAAGGAGAAAAGAGGAAGAAGAAGATCTTACATCGCTTGGGATGAAAACGATGTAAGTAGCTCTGATGAGTCCAAAAACGAAGAAGCGAATCTTTGTTTAATGGCCAATCACCAAGAAGAAGATAATGAGGTAAGTCTTCTTGATTTAGATAAGAATGAATTACTAGATGCTTTTGAAGAGTTGTATGATAAATTTATCAAGCTTTCTAGTAAATATAAATTGTCAAGAAAAACCATTGACACTCTTGAAAAGGATCTCATAGAAGTTTGTAAAGAAAATAAATGTTTAAAAGATGAATTAGAAAATGTTCAAGCATGCTCTAGGACCAAACCATGTGAATTTGTAAAGAAATGTGACATTCTAGAAACCAAGGTCTTAGACTTAACTAGAACATTAGAAAAATTTACAAATGGAAGAGATAACTTAAATATATTACTTGGAAATCAAAGATGTATGCTTGATAAAACCGGTTTAGGATACAACTCCACCAAAAAGGAAAAATATTACAAAAACTTATTTGTACCACCAAGGAGATCATCATCACCTTTCATGAGATGCAATCATTGTGGTTTTAAAGGTCACAATTCTTCAAATTGTAATGTTAGAAAATTAGGACCAAAAGTTATAAGAAAGGTATGGGTTCCCAAAGGGACATTACCACAAGCTAACCTAAAAGGACCCAACACACAATGGGTACCTAGTTCTCTAAATTAATCTTGTTTTGTTGGTATGTTTCAAGGCAAGCAACACTCATTGGTACTTGGATAGTGGGTGTTCAAAGCATATGACAGGAGACATAAGCAAATTCACATCATTCACTCCCAAAAGAAAAGGAAGTGTGACCTATGGAGACAACACCAAAGGAAAAATTTTAGGCATTGGAAACATTGGTAAAAACTCCTCTACTTCTATTAGTGATGTATTATATTTTGAAGGCCTCAAACACAATCTACTTAGCATTAGTCAATTATGTGACAAAGGATATAGAGTTTTGTTTAAATCAAATTGTTGCATAATTGAACATAAGATTAATAAGGAAATCAAGTTTGTAGGTCAAAGAATTGATAATATTTACATGATTGATATGGATAGTTTGTCCTCAAATGATGTACAATGCTTCATGACTAGAGAAGATGAAACTTGGCTATGGCATAGAAGAATAGCTCATATACATGTAGACCATTTAAACAAACTCGTTTCTAAAGAATTAGTAATTGGTTTACTAAAGCTTAAATTTGAAAACAAATTTTGTGATGCATGTCAAAAAGGAAAACAAGTGAAGGCATCCTTTCAATCTAAAAACATTGTTTCCACTCAAAAGCCTTTACAACTTTTGCACATGGATCTATTTGGACCTTCCAAAATCAAAAGCTTTGGTGGTAATTACTATGGTCTAGTGATTATAGATGATTATTCAAGATATACATGGACCTTGTTTCTTGCTCATAAAAATGAAACATATCATGCATTCAAGAAACTTGCTAAGATTATCCAAAATGAGCAAAATTCAAAAATAGCATCCATTAGAACCGATCACGAGGGAGAATTTAAAAACCAATCTTTTGAAAAATTTTGTGAAAAACATGGTATCAATCATAATTTTTCAGCTCCTAGAACTCCACAACAAAATGGAGTAGTTGAAAGGAAAAATATATCCTTAGTAGAGCTTGCAAGAACCATGTTAAATGAAAATAACATTGCGAAACACTTTTGGGCCGATGCGGTAAATACCGCTTGTCATGTTATGAATATATGTTTAATAAGGCCTATTCTAAAGAAAACCCCCTATGATACAAGGGAAGAAAACCCAACATTTCATATTTTCATATTTTTGGATGTAAATGCTTTGTGCTCAATAATGGAAAGGATAATCTAGGAAAGTTTGATGCTAAAGCTGATGAGGCAATCTTCCTAGGATATTCACAATCTAGTAAGTCTTATCGAATCTTTAGCAAACAAACAAACACCATTGAGGAGTCCATTCATGTCAAATTTGATGAGAATAGCCTTGAATGACAAGGAAGAAGAGAACAAAGACAAAAATGCAACACAACATGAGGAACCAGAACAATGGATCACTTTGAAGGACCATCCCTTAGACAAAGTCATAGGTGAAATGATTAAAGGTGTAAGTACTCGAAACGCCATTAGGAATGCATGTAATCATTTAGCCTTTGTATCACAAATAGAACCCAAATACATTGATGAAGCTATTATTGATGAATATTAGATGTTGGCCATACAAGAAGAATTGAATCAATTTGAAACAAATGAAGTTTGGGAACTTGTGCCAAAACCCAATGATCACCAAATAATAGGAACAAAATGGGTGTTTAGGAATAAATTAGATGAAAATGGTATAATTACAAGGAACAAAGCTAGGCTAGTAGCTAAGGGTTACAATCAAGAAGAAGGCATTGATTATGAAGAGACGTATGCTCTGGTAGCTAGGCTAGAAGCCATTAGATTACTATTAGCCTTTGCATGTTGTAAAGACTTTAAATTGTACCAAATGGATGTCAAGAGTGCTTTCTTGAATGGATACATTCAAGAGGAAGTGTATGTTGATCAACCTCCAGGTTTTGAAAACTATCAATTTCCAAATCATGTTTTCAAACTAAAGAAAGCATTGTATGGCTTAAAACAAGCTCCAAGAGCTTGGTATGAAAGATTAAGTAAATTCCTTTAAGAAAACAACTTTGAAAGAGGAAAAGTTGACACAACATTATTCATTAAGCACAAGAAAAATGACATACTATTGGTTCAAGTGTATGTTGATGATATAATCTTTGGTGCTACTAATGAATCATTGTGCAAAGAGTTTGCTAAGCTAATGTAGGAAGAATTTGAGATGTCCATGATGGGGGAACTTACTTTCTTCCTTGGATTGCAAATTAAACAAACTAATGAGGGCACTTTCATTAGTCAATCAAAGTATTGCAAGGAATTACTTAGAAAATTCAACATGGACAAGGCAAATGACATTGCCACACCTATGGGCACTTCATGTTATTTGGACAAGGATGAGAAAGGTAAGGATGTTGAACTCACAAAATATAGAGGTATGATTGGATCCCTACTTTACTTAACTGCTAGTAGACCAGATATCATGTTTGTTGTTTGTATGTGTGCAAGATATCAAGCATGCCCAAAAGAATCACATCTTACTGTAGTTAAAAGGATAATGAAATATCTAGTTGGAGCTCAAAATGTTGGCTTATGGTA
This sequence comes from Clitoria ternatea, assembly GCA_037962975.1. Classification (NCBI taxonomy): domain Eukaryota; kingdom Viridiplantae; phylum Streptophyta; class Magnoliopsida; order Fabales; family Fabaceae; genus Clitoria; species Clitoria ternatea. Next base: position 83,481,616 of record CM075672.1, read on the forward strand.
CCCAAAGGGGTTGAATGCACTTTAGTTGGTTATTCTGATTCGAATTTTACAGGATGTAAACTTGATAGGAAAAACACTAGTAGAACATGTCACTTGCTCGGTAGTTCTCTTGTTTCTTGGCATAGCAAGAAACAAGTAAGTATTGCACTATCTACAGCTGAGGCAGAATATGTTGCAGTTGGTAGTTGCTGTGCTCAAATCCTTTGGATGAGACAACAACTTTTGGATTTTGGTGTTATGTTAGACCATGTGCCTCTTAAATGTGATAACACAAGTGCTATTAATATTTCAAAGAATCCTGTAATGCATTCAAGAACCAAACATATTGAAATTCGACATCATTTCATTAGGGATCATGTATTGAAGGGTGATTGTGTGCTTGAACATATTGAAACCACTAAACAACTTACTGATATATTCACCAAACCACTTGCAAAGGAACAATTCATACACATTACAAGAGAATTAGGAATCTTAGACATTTCCAATTGTGTTTGAATACTGAAACAATTTTGATAATTTCTTGATTTACAATGTGTTAATACTTAATATATTGATTGAGTGTCGTTCCACTTGAAATCTATCAGTTTAAACCACTTCTAAGCATTCATAATCGATTAGTATAATCAGTATAATCGACTATAAACTTTCTGTTCCCTTGATAATCAATTACAAACTTTAAACAATCGATTACACAACTTCTGGTTCATCAATCATCGATTAGAATCTTATTACTAATCGATTACTAAGCCTTTGTTTCCTGTATAATCGATTAGACATTTAACAAAATCGATTATTGACTTTTTACCTTCCAGATAATCGATTATCATCCTATCCTAATCGATTACAAAGTTTCTGTTTTTAAGGCAATCGATTACTCCACCGGCCACAATCGATTACCTCTGTGCAAAAACATTTCTGTTCCCCAGAATACATACCCTAATCGATTAGCATCAGTTGCCTAATCGATTAGCATCGTATCAGGTGCAGATTTTTAATGTAGAATCCGTGTGATATGCATTTGGGCCAATTATTCATCATCATTATTACTCCCTCTCTCATCTCTAAACCCTATTTTTCCCTAAAAATACAACCCCTTTCATTCTTTCATCTCACATCACTCCTCTTCCACTCTCCCAAGTCTCCAAGAGCTCTTCCATTTTTCTCATCTTCTTTTACTTCTTCTCTGTATTCCTTTCCATTGTCATGTCTTCCTCAACACAAGTGAAGAGGGCTAGGTCCTCCATTAACCAACCCACAAATCCTCTAGATTTCTCTAGGTTCTTCACTTCACCAAGAGACCTCCAAAACTTCATAAAGAAATTTTCTGAGAAAGACATCATCACTCCCCATTTCATTATTGCCCCAACTTTTGAAAACCCCTGTTTTACCTTCACTCAACTCCTTCACCACTACAATTTCCTTCCATTCCTAACTCTCAAGGAAGAGTTTTATTACCCTAAACTCATGAGGGTATTTTTTTTGCAATATGAAAATAGTTAATGGCATTTTGAAAGCTAGAGTCAAGAATGTGACTCTCAAAATCACCAACCAACAACTCTCTGAGATCACACAAATTCCCCTCTCTACTGCTGAATTTGCAGGGGGTAATCCTTAGGATGAGTGGGATTTCAATCCCATTCCAGCACGCCAATCTCTTTGGAAGGCCAACCGTCCCCTCAGCAATCACAAATTGGTAGGCCATTTAACTCTTAACAACCGTCTCCTCCACTTCTTTATGGTTAAAATGCTTATCCCTCGCGGTGGAAATTATGCCTTGGTTGAGGAAGATGATGTTCTACTCATGTGGGCCATCATCAACCACAAGGACATAAACTGGATTCAACTCATCAAGCTCCACATCCTAAAATCCAAGGAGCAATACAAACTGCCTTATGGCATCTTGCTCACAAAAATCTTCAAGGCATATGGAGTAGACTTGGCTGGAGAACTTGCTGAAAAAGTGCCCTCTCAAGCTTGCATTGGGATTTACCATCTCAATAAAATGGGTATGGTTTGTATAGCTGGAAGATGGATGCTCAAAAGTGACAAAATTCATGGCAGCAGTCCATTTGAGGAAGATCATCCCACCCCTACTATTGATCCTACTCCTACTCCCACTCCTACTCCTGCAGCTCAAGGCGAATCATCCGCTCCACCTGATCCCTTCACTGCCTTGTATGCTCATCTTGATAACCATTTTGATCGAATTGAAAACTCCCTTCAACAATTTCAAATGACTGAGCAGCAACATTTTGAACTCATGCAGCAACGCTATGAGGAGTTATCTCACCAAATTTCTGAACTTCGCTTTTTCAATCCGGATAACTAGATCCGTTTTATTGCGCTTTATTTGAATTATTTCCTGTTTCTTTTATTTCTGTCAACTTTCAATTCTTTAATTTCCCTTTTTTCAATCAATAAAAATTTTAGTTCCTATATTTCTCTCTACCGCTTTATTATTTTTGATGATTCTAAAGGGGGAGAAATATTTGAGAGTTCAGAGTACATATCTGCCTGCTAATAACAAGTGAAATCTGATTGCATATAACAACAAATGGTTAACAAATTTAAAAATTATCTCTAAGGCATAAACTCTCTTAGATAGGGGGAGATATTTTGAAATAAAGATAAATCTGAAATAGATAAGAAGATAATGCTCAAGAGATAATATTTTCAAATTAAGAGATAACATTGTGCAGAATTTGAATATGTTTTTAGAGATAAAATTAGAGATAACAAATAAGTTTTTGAACTAACAACCCTCAAGAGATGAACATGGTTTGTCATCATCAAAAAGGGGAGAATGTGTTTGAATATGTTTTCAGGATCACAGATTTTGATAATGACAAAGGACTCTTGAAGAAAAACTTGGAGAAACAAGAAAATGCATCAGACCTGCAAAAATACGCATACTAATCGATTAGGGAACCATATCTAATTGATTACATAATTCCTGTTTCTCATCTAATCGATTGCACTAACAATACTAATCGATTATAGTGCCTCTGTGTAAATTAAATGCATCAGGTGTATGAACCTAATCGATTACAGGACACATACAATCGATTACAAAGCTCCTGGAATGACAGCTAATTGATTATACATAAAGCCAATCGACTACGAAGCTGCGTAATCAAATTAAATGCATCAGGTGCCAGGCCTAGTCGATTACAAGATGAAGCACAATCGATTAGCAAGTCCCTGTTTCTCAGCTAATCAATTACGCAGTAACACATAATCGATTACAACACGAATAACACTACAGATTTCAAAAGCTAATCGATTACAGCTTGAGGCGTAATCGATTAGGGTAGTGCCAGAAATTGGGGAAAGTGCTTTTTAAGTGGAAACCAACTCATTTCTCCATAGATCTAAGGCACCCACAAGCTGCAACGGCTAGGAACTCCATTATGCTCATCTTCAAGCCCTATAAATGCAAGACTCCTTCAAGCTACTCAAGGCATCAATTACATGCATCAAAGGAAATCAATTCTTGAATCTTGTGAGTTTTATCCTTGTATAGTTTCATTTTTCTGAAACTTAGAACTTTAACTTGTATATCCTCTCTTGTTGAGAGTTAGAATTTGAGAGAGCTTTCACTTGTACATCTACTCTATTAAGAGAGTCCCTTGCTTGTAAACACTACTTCAAACACAAAGGTTTTCACTCTAGGTTGAGTGGTCACAATGGGGTTCAACTTTTGGGTATTGAGAGTTTGAGAGATTGGGTGGGTTGCCCTTGTGCTAGTGAGGATTCAGTTCTTGAGTGTGGGACACTAGGAAGCTACAATTGCTCATAGCTTGTAATCTCTAAACTCCAATAGTGGAAATCCTTCAAGTGGGTTGCTTGAAGGCGAGACGTACACCGGGGTTAGTGGAACTCGTTAAATTGGTTTCCAAGCTCTTCTCCCTAACTCTTTTACATTCATATACTGCATTGAATTGATTTATGTTGGTTGATTGGGATTTACATACTTGAGCTTGCTTGAATTAGTTAACCTCGAACATTGCATACCAAGTGTTTGATAAATTGCCTTATCCATATTTGCCTCTTGTTTTGCATTGTCTTTTGTACTTTACTTGATCTTACTTCCATAATCTCTAAACTTGTGATAAAAGAATCAAGTTCAAAGGCATTTCAAGCAAAGTCTTAAAAACTCAATTCACCCCCCCTCTTGAGTATTGAGGCCACTTGAATAACAAAACAAACCTGGAGAGGTGCGGTGCTAGGCGGCAGTGAGAGGCGCGGCGGTGCTAGGCGGTTCTCCGACCAAGCTGTGTACCTGTGGTGATTGAGTGCAACGCGAGAGAGACAGAAGTGCTCAGATTGAGAGAGAAATCAATTGATTGGGGTTAGGGCAAATGATTTGGGGGGAGGGAAAGCTGCTATCGAGTTAGATTAAAAATTTAGCGACGGACCCATACCGTCGCTAACAATGTCACTAATAATGCCAACTGGTAGACATAGCGACCGTACAAGCAACACAGTTGCTTAGCTAAATACAGATAGAGATGACAAAGAGGCCGTCACTATCGTGGAACAACTAGCAACAACCGTAGCGATGGACACATAACCGTCTCCAAACAATGCTATTTTAGCGACGGTTACTGTCGTCGCTACCCTTCAAATTTTTTGTTTTCCCCAAGGTTTTGTTTGGAACCATATATTAGCCACGGCTAATATCCGTCGCCAATATGTTCCCTCCAAGGGTTTTATTGGGCGCCAAATTTAGCGACCTTCTATAACCCGTCGCTAACTTTGGAGGTAAACGTTAGCGACTACGTTAATGACGGTGGAGATGTAGCGACGGAGGTAGCAATGGTATTTAAACAAATATTAGCGACGGGATACCGTTGGTCGCTGAAGTGGTCACTCAAGTTTTTTCCAGGGTTCCTTTTATGTTTCGGTAGCTAATATGGTCACTGTTTAGCGATGGTGATATTCCGTCACTAATTTTGAGTAGCTATAACACATTTTCTAGTAGTGGCAGCCGGGGTACTTTATGAAGAAATGAATCCAGTTTTACAAAGATGCAAGTTCCTCCTTTTTATTATCATTTTAACAATGATACAAGGATTTAAGGAAATTTAAGTTATTTAACCTTGGACTGGCTAATAGCCCTAAAAGTGGCTATAGAATAAAAATAGGTCTAAACCTCGAAGTGGTTAATAAAACCCAGAAAGGTTTAGGCAATCAAACCCCAGAGCGGTTGACAAACCCAAGAGAAGTTAAGAATATTAAACCCCAGAGCGGCATTAAGCCCAAGAGTGGTTAAAGGAAAATATCTTCAAGCGTAGAATGGTTCTTAGGAATCATAATTACAAAAGAAATTATACAAATCCAAAGTTACTAAGTCTAGTTAACAGAATGATCATAAAATTCCTAAGTACGGTCAAAGTAACTTGAAACAAAATTATCTAAGTTATCATTCTAGGAATGGTGTCAATCGTGGAACGAATTAATTAAAGTAGATCAAGTGATCAGAGCAATAGATCCATTATTCACGCAAGAAACTGATATAAAACAAAATATGGTGCCATTCATAGAAAATATATAAACCATTCACAAAAATTGTAGTCTTCATGGGCTAAACCCCGGATTACAAAAATAAAAGGACATAAAAGGCCAACCAAGTCATTAAGCATGACGGAGCTCATCCCGTCTATAGAACTTGAAAAACCAAGGAAAAATTACTAAGGATCCACTCTGTCTCCATTGTCATCTTCTCCATTTTCATCTTTACCACCTCTATTGTTAACTCGTCTTCAATATCTCAGGGGTGTAATCTTTATCTGCTACTAGTGGGTGTATTCGAAGGCCATATTGGAGGGCTTGTAAGTTTTGCCATAAACTAAGGTAACCAGCTCACCAGCTCGGAATTTGTTACAAATCCCAATTCTATTTAAGTTCAGAGTGGTACCTCAGCTTCGGTGAACAACCTACCAGACGACATGGATAAAGGCATCCAAGGTGGCATGGACGAACAACTACATATCATGTCGATACTTAGCCTGCTCTTCCTTAGCCGAAGTGGAGAGGCCTTCATTAAGAGACTTGTTTCTTCAAGTCGGCCACCTTCTGGAAAAGCATATTATTTTCTTTCTTCAGCTTGCCCTTTGATTTCTACAAGGCCTGTTGCTCTCATTGAGAGTTTGAACACGTTGGTGGATCTGACCTTGATTATGAAGCAGACGGGCGTTCTTCTCCCTTAAAAACTCAATCTCTTTGAGTGGGCCTTGGGTGGCGACAGAGTGGATCAGGGAAAGGCTCTTCAGATGGGACCACATCGTCGAGTTCAATGCATGGGACAAGTCTTGTAGATCCAGTCCCTTCCAGAGTCGATAGGGGATGACGAATCCAGTTGAGGGATGATATACCTTCTTAATCAGATCATCAAACCCTTCTTACCTAATGTCATGGAGCGGAGTGTCTTTCGGTTGGGAACTCTCGATGGTAGGCCTCTTCCCCTTCTCGGAGTCCCTTTCCCGCTCCTCAACAATTTTTTGTTTTTTACTTTGCTCTCAACATTTTTCTTTCCTCTGTTTTTGTTTGGCTCTGGAGAAGCCAAGGTCGCCCTTTGGGGAAGGGAAACATGTGTTGCCTTCCAGAGTTAAGGAGAAACATTGTTTTCTCCAAAGGCATTGGTGTTCATCCCAGCCAAGATGTTTTAAAGATGATCAAGAGCGTCTCCTCTCATGCTCCCTGAAAAACGATCACAAGGTAAAATGTTACAACAGGTATTGTCAAGAAATCAGTGTTAAAAGGTGTCGCGACTGGGATCGCGACGGCGCGACCAACCCTCAAAACATTTCGAAAAGATAAACAGGGAGTCGCCACCAATATTTTTTAGGATAAAATACTGGAAAAACCTTTCATTAAAGCACTGGTTATAAAAATGAAATTCCATGATTCGGGAGTCTGATTACAGGTGAGGAAGGTATTAGCACCTCACAACTGTCCGTTATAAAAACGGTTACCTCGATTTGATAACGCGTATTATAATTAATCCATTAATTATTTTAACTTCTTCATAAAAAGAAAATATACGAGATGTCAAAATATACAAAAATAAACAAAAAAAATAAACACAGAATATTTACATGGGATCAACAGGACGTCTCGTCCAAATTAATCTCACTCCGCCCTTTTTTTAAAAAATATTAAAAAAGATATAAGATTAACAGGACGTCTCATCCAAATTAATCTCGCTCCTTCTTTTGATAGCAAGACAAAAATGGAAACTCTAAAAATTAAATAAAGAAAGGTGGGCCCGACAGGAACTATTTCCTGCTCCTACGTATTGTCGAGCTTTCGAGAAATCAGGGTCACGTAGTTCTTTAGATGTTTTTTTTAGGAAAAGATTAGGGAAACGTTGGTGGGTATCATTTTAGTGATGAACCCATACAAGACGAAGTTCTTCACACGTGTAAGGATCTTATAGAGGTTGTGTAGACGGAAGTATTTTCCGTACGACACTGACTAAAAATGATTTGTTTCTTTTTTGATTTTATTTAGATTTGAAAGAAAACCCATGAAACATCTATTTCCTTTTATTATTTTTATTACGAAGCAAAAGAGGGAAGGTAGCAGAAGCTACAAGAGAGAAAGGGGAATAGTAAGTTCGGAGAGGAGAGGGAAAAATGAGTGAAAACTGAGTGGGAGAAGAGAAAACTGAGTGAAAAATGGAAAAACCGAGTGAAAAATGGAAAAACTAAGTGGAAAATGGAAAAACCGAGTGAAAATGGGAAAATCGAGTGAAAATAGTAGAATATCGGGTGAAAGTTTGAGCAACTGAGTGATGGAGCAGGAGAGCTGGTCTCAGGATGCTGATCAGTGAGGTGTGAAGGGTGCTAGTGAGGAGAGGGGCTGTACCGAGTGGTGTTGGTGAGGAGAGAGGATTTGGGACGGTATTGGTTGAGAGGAAGGAGTTTTTTTGTATTAGTGGAGGAGAGATGATAGTGGGACAATGGAGAGAGGAAAGAGGAGAAGGTATGGTGAGGGTACTGGGCCGTGTGGGTGTTTGAAGGGAGTTGGCAGGTGGGAGGACGGTTGCTGGTGAAGAGAGGGAAGGGAGCTGGTATGAGGGAGAGAGAGAGTGAGGGTGAATTTAGGTAGAGTTTTCTCTTAATCAAATGCCTCCCCTCAAAGCTTCAGCACTTGCCCATTTATAGGCTTGTCCGAGTGGAAGGCCAGCTCAGGCTTCCACTCAGAGTGGAGTGGGGGACAACAGCTGGTGGGAATTTTTAATTCCTCCACTTCCGCCCCTGTCTGCCACCCCCAGGATTCCTTGATCCACTTGGGTGGTGGAATCCAAGTTAGCACGGGCGAACAGGGGGAGCCGGGTGGAAATCCGGGAGAGGATGGTGGAAATCCGAGAGAGAATGGTGGAAATCCGAGAGAGAATGATGGAAATCCGAGAGGATGGTGGAAATCCGAGAGAGAATAGTGGAAATTCAAGAGGATGGTGGAAATCCGAGAGAGAATGGTGGAAATCCGAGAGGATGGTGGAAATCCGAGAGAGGGTGATGGAAATCCGAGAGAGAATGATGGAAATCGAAGAGGATGGTGGAAATCCGAGAGAGAATAGTGGAAATCCGAGAGGATGGTGGAAATCCGAGAGAGAATGATGGAAATCCGAGAGAGAGTGACTTGCATTAGTCTCTCAGTCAGCGTTTATCCACATTGGGAGCCAATTCCAAGTGGAATGAAGCATTTCCAATAGAAAGCCAAGTGAAAATACTCCTTTCCGAGTGAGAATTCTTCTGGGAAGAGTCCTCCTATGAAAGGCCGAGTATAGGTTTTGCTCGGTGTGAGGCTGCTGTGAAACATTCAATCAGAACCGAGTGATAAGTAACTCGGAACCGACTGAAATGGGTAAAAAGTGATTCGGAGGTTGAGTGGAAAGTATAACACCATAAATTAATTAACCCAAAATAGGGAAATTTTTTTTCCCAAAAAAATCAACCCAGCAACCGGGTAAAATTACACAAATGCAAAGGAAGGAAAAAAGCTGACCAGAAGCTCGGAAAACCAATCAGAACAAAGGAAAAACATTCACAAGAAGGCCAGCAGAAAACACAGCATGAACAAGCCATAAAACGTTCACTCGCTCAAGCGAGATCCGACTCCGCTTGAGCGAGGCAGCCCAACTCGCTTGGGCGTGGACACGTTCGCTTAAGCGAAACCACATAAAAGCCTTCCTAACAACATACTCGTTGGAGCGAGACCTCACTCGCTGAAGCGAGAAGCCACACTCGGCTAATCCACTACTCGGTATACGAGATAGCCATTCACTCGGTAATGACTTAGTCCACTCGGTATATGGGGTTTCCAATCACTCGGGAACTACCCCAACAATTGTCTCACTTGGCAACCCATAACTTAGTCTCTCAATTTTTATCCACAGAGTCAACATAATGATCCACTCGGAAAATGAAGGTGATTCCACTCGGATTCTATCAAACCCCTCACACTCGGGTTATTACCCAACCAAACACCACTCGGTATAATTCAACCTCGAGTCACTCGGCATATTTGAACTCTATCACTCAGAGAATACATATAGGCTTCCTCTCGGCCATAAATCACTCGGTCCAATCATTCATAAACCAACTCATCATCAGAGTGGTATTCCACTCGGTAACTAGTATCATTTCCGACCAATACTCATTCGGCCACACACACGGCATTCATGCCTTATCACTCTCGGATAATACCTTAACCACTCATTACTCAGAAATAGCCTATAAAATCAATTCCACTCGGAATGATCCAAACTCCTCAACACTCAGAGGAATTACCCAAGTAATTCACTCGGACTCATTCCACTCTTACACACTCAGAATACATATTACCTTATTCACTCAGAATAGGTTCCCATATTCACTCGGGATACATTCATAATTCATACACTTAGAATATAATCAATCTGAGTCATTACAACAACTCTCCTCTCGGAAGAGGATCACTCGGATTTCCACTCACATCATCCAATCCGGCCTGCATACACTGAAAAATGGTGTAGGGGTGAGCATTACATATTAAATGACAGATATTGGCTCAGATTAATCATGGAATCCGCATTACAATTATACATATATATATATCATCAATCATTCAACATACACTGCCATTCAACATAAGCAATCACAGACATCTTCCGATCGGGATTTCACCCATTTCACTCGGCTATAATGCTCAACTCACTCTTCTACCAGTATACTGATCCACTCGGATTTCACTCAACTCCGAGCCCTGCTCAAGGAGTATGCCTGAGCCCAGCTCCAGGACTTAATCACATTCTCACATATCTCATCATCTGATTGTCGATCGGTAATAGAAGTCCAACGCATTCCAGTGGCGAATCGGATGCATACGATTTTATTCACTCGGCGTCCCACGCCAATGCACTCGGCATTTCATCAAGCGTCTCATTTCATGCTTAGTGCCCCAGGCACTGCCCCGAGTCCAACTCGAGGTCTTTCATAATATTTAACATTAGGACCCCGTCCTCTTCACTCGGGATTATACCCTTGTGGCACCCTGCAAGGTGTTTCATTTCACAATAACTCAAGAACACGTATGCATATAAATTCAATTCATATTCATTCGATTGCCCACTCGGAAATCTGCGTTCAACACTCTATGCACTTGGCATTTTCACAGCGAATCAGATGACTCGGCTCACATCACATCCACTCGGCAATCACTATGCCATTCACTCGGCAATCACTATGCCATGAGCCTCACATTCATGGGATCCATTCGGCCTTAGCATTTCTAAGCCTCACACCATTTTATATATATAATTCCACTCGGAATCTAACACCAATAAACATCCTATGCTTTTACATATGATATTTCACTCGGATTGTCCTCTATTACTCGGATGTATCCTTTTCCATAAGCTCTCATGCTTTTATATAATAAGCCTACTCGGCATTTATCATCACAGTCCCCATTCATTCATTCATCATGATCATATGCATCAACAAGCATCATATACATTTAAATATACCATTACGCACAGGGACTAATAGAGGACCACACCATGCACTCGGCATTCATAAATTCATACATCATGCATCTCATACATATATCAAAACATCATGCATATCCGGGCTACTAACCACTCAAAAATCAACAAGCAACACATCAAATATAACACATCACAGTATAAACATTTCACCCGGAAACCTGTCCATAACCTATGCATTTGAGATGCAAAGCCCCCTTACCTGGATGAAGCTTCCAGGAGTCACATGGGCCACTCGGCCCAGCCACAGCAGCTTCTGCTCGGTATTCCAACGTAGGAAGAGCCATACAGCTTCCTTGCCAACCAGCATCAGTCTTCAGCCTTTCGCTCAACGCTTGAGCGGGATACACCTAGTAGCTCATCAATACTCCAGGCTCCACTCTGCACTGCCACCCAGTCAGTGGAGAGACCTCCAGGCACAGCACCATCCTCACCATCATGGAGGACAACCAAGCTTCCATGCATGCACCATCCATCTCTGCCTTCTTCACACAAACAGTACAGCCTCACACAGTGGATCATCTTTCCACAACCGAGGCACACCATACGCTGCTGGCTCCCAACCGAGCCACAAACAGCTCACCACATGGAGGAAGAAGGAGGAGAAGAAGGATCACCAGGGAACAGGGAAGAAACTTGAACCCAGCCTCCACACACAGCTATACGCTGATTCCTCCACCACGCTGTCCCTCACACAGCCACACCATTCCACTTGGTCTAACACAGTTCATGAGTAGAGGAAGAAGATGAAGGAAAAGACGAAGGTGAGCTAGCAGGGGAGGAAGAAGCAAGAGCTTTATGAAGCACTGGGGAGAATGAGGTGTTAGCCAAGGCCTCAACGCTTAATTTTTGCGCGGAATCCCCTTGGAAATGGTTAGTAATATACAAATGATGCAATGATGAAGAGACAACAACTTTTATGCACATATCACACTATGACACACTTGATATGCAATGACAATATTTAGCTTTAAGTGTGATAAACAAGGCAAGTTATTGGTTTAAACAATTTATCAATCAGTTAGAGTGCACAGATTTATTTGCAATAATGTGATGTTTCCTATAAAGATTCAGCTCATTCAAGTTATCAAACACCTTGTGTGAATGTGAGAAGTAATAGCAATCAAGTAAGTATCACACAAGACTTAATAGGAAACAATGTATTAGATATTTAGTAAGTTATAGCAATTTCCAATTTTGAAGAACTTCACCAAATATTGATTTAAGCAAATTATCAAACACTTGGCATGCAAGGTTAAGTATTCTACTTGAACAATAACTTTGATTCACATATTTAGCTCATGCATTTCAACAAACAGTTTATATGCGTAGTTGTATAAGGAGTTCAAGGTAGAGAGAAATGCAAACCAAATTTAACGAGTTCCACCAACCCGGTGTACGTCTCGCCTTCAAGCAACCCACTTGAAGGATTCCACTATTGAAGATTTGAGATACAAGCTTTGAGCAATTGCAGCTTCCTAGTGTCCTACACTCAAGAACTCAATCCTCACAAGCAAAGGGCAACCCACCCAATCTCACAATCTCTCAATACCCAAAGGTTGAACCCCAACCTTTGTGACCACTCAACCTAGAGTGAACAACCACTCAACCTAGAGTGAATACCTTGTGTTTGGTGTTGTGTTTACAATTAATACACTCTCTCAATATAGTAGATAAACAAATGAAAGCTCTCACAAATTCTAACTCTCAACAAGAGAGGATATGCAAATTGAAACTCACAATCTAACAACTCTTAAGCAATATGCAAGTTTATAATCAAGAGTTGCAGAATATACAAGAGAAATTTAGTTAGAAGACCTTAAGAAGAGAAATGTTTGTTGCCTTGTGTTGTGCCTTGGTCTCCCCTCTTGTGTGTCTTTTCTTGCTTGAATCCATGCTCCATTTATAGCCATATTTAGGGTTTCCAGCCGTTGTACATTGTCTCCAATGGATACCTTAGCATGGGCATAAAGTGGGAGTGAAGAAATGAGCTGGAGTTCCACTTAAAAGCATTTTCCCACGTTCTGACACTATGGTAATCGATTAGCCTTCGAGCTGTAATCGATTAGATCTTGAAATCTTCAGTATTATGCAGCAGGTAATCGATTAGAATTTCTATTGTAATCGATTATCTTAGAAACAGAATCCTTCTAATCGATTATTCATTTTCTTGTAATCGATTATGAATGATACCTGATGCTCTTAATTGTGTCTCACAGCATGGTAATCGATTAGGTACTTATGCAATCGATTATGGACAAAACAGAACTTACATAATCGATTATGCTTGACTTGGTAATCGATTATAGTGAATACCTGATGCTCAATCTCCAAACTTTTAACTGGTAATCGATTAGATGTATAGCGGTAATTGATTAGTTACATTCCAGAACCCTTGTAATCGATTGTCCTTCTTATTGTTATCGATTGTACCATAAACAGAGTTATGGTAATCGATTATTCCATTGTGGTAATCGATTAGAACATGTACCTGATACAATTCTTCAAGGTCTTTGATATGTTCTTGATATGTATTGACCCATGGCTTATTCCTTTGATCCTCATGCTTGTTTCCTTGATTCTTCTTCAACTTATGAGCTTATTCTTCATGATTTAGTTCATGTCATCAACCTTGTCTTCCATAGCTCATGTTTCTTTAACTCTTTGTGAGGCATCTTCATCTCTTTATTCTTAGCCATTGTCTTTGTGCTTGAACCTTCTTGTTTCTGAACCTTTGCCATTCCATCATCATCATGAATACTTTGTCATTCATCAAAACTACTTTGCATACTTACATATGCAACTTCATTCTCCCCCTTTTTGATGATGACAATTAATGTTCCATATGGCTTGTATTCATGTGTTGCAAATTCATCATATTGGCTTCATGGTAATATCCTTTCTTCCTTTAGGGGTCTTTGCCTTAGTCTTCATGTTTGTCATTATCAAAACCTGTTTCAACATTTAAACACATTCTCCCCCTTTTCGATGATGACAACCAATGTTCATCTCGTGGGGTGTTAGTTTCACAGAATAATGACAATCAATGTTGATATGTATTCTCCCCCTATATGATGTAATGAATGCTAGTTAAGGGTTATCCTCCCCCTTAATCTTGTAACTTATGCCAATTGTTTTAAACGTATCAAATGATGAAAACATGATATCTCTCCCCTTTTTAGCATAAATGGCATCCTATTCTTTTTACTGATCCTTCCACTAATCTCTCCCCCTTTGGCATCATCAAAAAGATTATCACCTTAATATATTCTATGCCATCAACATATAAACTCATGTATTTGAATAAGAGAGATTAAGCATTTCATAAGAGAGATTTCAAATCAAATCTCATAACATGATCAAAGATAAATACCATTTTAGTGCATCTAGAGTCAATAAGCAATCACATAATTTATTCATCAAGTAAGCATATGATTGATTGCTAAGTTATTCTAATCATGTAGTGAGTATCATTTTCAAAAATGTCACATGATTCTTTCACATATCATTTCAAGTAAGCATATAGTTTTCTCCTATTTTGGCATCATCAAATGCACAAGAATAATTTTCCAAGTAAGCATATAGTTGAGTAAGAGCATGAGTGCCATAAACATAATCATAGAGAAGTGAAATGAAGGATAATCATTCATGTGTATGCTCCCCCTTACTACTGTAATTGATACCACTTGTAAAAAGTATACCACTTATTAACATGTGAAATTGATTATACCAATTTGATCAAGTTTGATATCACTTGTAGGTCAATTTAATCAAGTCTGATACCCTTTGTTTACTTTTTAATGCATATGATCTCTTTTTAATAGATACCATTGTTGAAATAATAGATACTATAATATGAATAAATACCACTCAAAGGTTAGATACCATTGCATATAACAATCCACTTGTTAATCATTTCATTAATATGGCTTGATGCATTTCTAGGTATCAGAGCAGTAATATAGAAGGCTTTTCAACAATGTATGCTTATATCTAGGTATCAGAGAAGGGATGAAGTGATATATGTAGCTTGTGAAATTCGTTGTTCATACCACTTGTTAATATGATTTGAATAATTCACGGAGCATGATGGTAGAGTAAGAATTCAATCATACCTTGGTATTTTGCAAGTTTTATACCCTTTTTCACATCCTTGTGTGGCATTTTGTTGTTTCCATGTTGTATTCCTTGAATAATTCTTTGTTTGCCCAGTATGGTAGTTTGATTTGCCATTTTGAGTCATCCTACATAATCTTAACAAACTCTTTGCAGAGCATATTGTTAGTAGCATTGAGTTCACAAGAGTTTGTACCAATTTTGGGTCTTTGATGCAGTATTGTTTTGGAAAAGAGTTTTCTAAAAATGATTTGCTCAATTTTTCATGCCACTTGATAAGGAGATAACATATCATCAATAAATATCACTTGTTATAAAGAAATGTTATGAAACTCCCCCTTAATCATGCAATTTAACAAGGATAAATATAGATGTTGATACCACTTTGTTAATTAACATGATTCATATGATTTAGAGCATAGTGGTAGAGTGAGCATTAACTACAACTTAGGTAAATAATCAAGTGTAACAATCTTTCCCTTTCAATGGATACCACTAGTTGATGCAATTTCATTTATGTCTAGGTATCAAAGCAAAGATGGAATGATTAATACAACTTGTTGGCTTACTCATGCAAGTGTATTATAACATATGCCAATATATTCACTCTTTTCCATATGACTTTTGTATCTCAAATAATCTCTTCTTATCTAGTGCCTATGATGTTACATATAGGTCTAGTCAACCACTTACATATAGCATTTATCAAATATGTAAGAGAAAGCATTTTGCATAGATACTTAGTAACACATATAGACAAGTCACAAAAGGTCATCATGTGACTGTAAATGTGTAATGCAAGTCATACACTCATTGCCATGTATGTCATACCACTTATTATCTTGATGTCATGTATGATACCACTTGATTGACTTGCCAATTTAAGCTCTTGATATCAATTAATAAAAGTTAGGCATTTACCACAAGATTGTTATTATTCAAGCATACATCATTCTTCATAAAGTAGTTCAAAAATTCTTTTCAATCTCAATGATGTAATACTTTTGAATTTCTTTTCACAATCAAGATCATGCATCATCCAACATACGACATAGATGAGAATTATAGAGTGAATCAAGATGGATATCACTTGCCCAAGCATGGTATTTGATCATGGCATGCATTATCACTTATCATATCATGCATTGTTTCTTATCATATCATCATGTTCATGCTTATGATGTTACAATCACAAAGTTAAAATCTAGGCAGTCACTTGTTGTAACATTCATGCTTTCTCTCTAGGAATATAATTGCATAGATTGTCAAAGCATAGATACC
This sequence comes from Clitoria ternatea, assembly GCA_037962975.1. Classification (NCBI taxonomy): domain Eukaryota; kingdom Viridiplantae; phylum Streptophyta; class Magnoliopsida; order Fabales; family Fabaceae; genus Clitoria; species Clitoria ternatea. Next base: position 83,498,051 of record CM075672.1, read on the forward strand.
ACTTGTACAAGCAATATATGTATTTATTTTCAAGACAAGCACATAAACAAGATTATGTCCCTATGACTTCTCCTCTTACTAATTCAATTCATACCATTGTTAAAGGAAGATGTTTGTTATTTAGATACCACTAGTTAAACAACATATAAATGATACATCATCAAGAATTAATATTCACTCAAAAAATTCATGCATCATTAAGAATCAATACAATAACCAAGAATTCATGATATATCATCAAGGGTTTAAACATCATCAAAGATTTATGCACAATCATCTTTAATCTCAAGATTTTCATGTACCATGTTATTCAAACAATCATTCATCAAGCTCATCATCAATCATTAAAAAATATAGGGATGTGCACATACATCATTGATTCTAAGTTTTTCATGAATTCAAGGTATTTCTAAATTTCTTTGTTCATCCATTTTAAAACTTCATACCAATCATGCTCAAGTTTAAATATCAAATCAAAGTTGGATTTTCACACATTTATATTTATTATAAACAAGCATTGGCAGAAATTGTATGATAAGTACTTACACCTTTTTGTTGTATCACCTTTAGTGTTTATCCATTGAATTTTGTCTTGGTGCAATCCAATTTGTGTGAGTTTCATTGAAGTTTCTTTCTCATCTCTTTGTTTGAAGGGTATTTACAAAAACTTTAATTTCCTTCTAGATGTATGATGAGTCATCATAATCTTGGCTTGCTTTATTCTTCTCCTTTGTCTTTTGGAATGGAGATTGAGATACTTGATATCTCCTTAGGCCATGAGATTTGGTCATCCATCAATGAGAAGTTGTTGCTTTGAAGTTTACCTACAAGATTTCAAAATTTTAAGGTACCCTTTGAGATTTGGGTCCTTCCTTGTTAGTTTGGGATTTCAAGATTGTTTTGAAATCCATACCTTTCTCATGCTCTTTTGACGAGATTTCTTAACAAAGCAATTTGAAGATATATGACCATATATTCCACAATAGAAACATGTTGCATCCAATGAATAAGTCATGGTATGATGGTAATGGTTCCTATTATGTTCTATGTGCTTTCTTTTAAAACAATTTGACAATGAGTTCCCTTTTCTTTCATGATTTGTACATCTTAGAGAGGATTTGGATTTTTCCTTATAGAACACAAAGGGATTCTTGTAATGGCTTATTTTCCTTCTATCAAGTGTATGCCTTCGATTTTCAATAGGTGCACTTAGAGGTATTTGACTATGTGTGAGCTTGCTAAGTGCTTCTTTTAGTTCTTTGTTCTCATTTTCAAGAAGCATACACTTATCAATAAGCATACAATCATTATTATTATTACAAGTCCTAGGAGATACATTTGAAGCTATTAACTCATCATTTTGAACTCTAAGATTTTCTTTTTCTATATGAACATCATGTAATTCTTTTTCAAGAGTCAAAATGGTTTGTTTTGAGCATGCATATTTCTTTGATAGCAAGGCAAATTTTTCATGCAACTCTTCAAAAGCTTCTAACAATTCATCTTTATCAATTTCATCATCATTATCATCACTAGAAGCATTTAAAGAGCATACCTCGTCATCTTGGGAGAGCTTTGTCATTAGGCATGCAAGTTCTTCTTCCGATTCATTGATCTCTTCTTCCGGACTTATTTTGAAGCCTTTATTTTGACTAGAAAAGGTGCTAATCCTTACATCTTTATTATCATTAGCATTTTCATAAATTGTTTCAAGAGTTTCCCATATTTCTTTAGCATTGTTACAAGTAATAACTCTAGAAACATCGTTAGGTTCTAATGCTAATGTGATAAGAATTTTAGCTCTTAAATTGAATTGTACCTTTCTTTCCTCTTCTTTAGTTCATACGTTCATGGGCTTCATACATTCTATATTATCAACAATGTACTTAGGAATGAAAGGACCAAATTGAATAGTATTCCATACCTTGAGATCATAGGCTTGGATAAAGATTTTCATCCTTTCTTTCCAAATAGCATAGTCTTTGCCATTGAAGATTGGAGGTCTATTTAGTGTTCCATTTTCCGAGGATGCATCATATGAAGTGGAGGCCATCTTGATCTCCTGCAGCTGTTAAGCCTTGTGGCAAGAGTCAAGCTCTGATACCACTTGTTAGCCAAGGCCTCAACGCTCAAGAGGGGGGTGAATTGAGTGTTTCAAATTTTCGCGTGGAATCCCCTTGGAAATGGTTAGTAATATACAAATGATGCAATGATGAAGAGACAACAACTTTTATGCACATATCGCACTATGACACACTTGATATGCAATGACAATATTTAGCTTTAAGTGTGATAAACAAGGCAAGTTATTGGTTTAAACAATTTATCAATCAGTTAGAGTGCACAGATTTATTTGTCAATAATGTGATGTTTCCTATAAAGATTCAGCTCATTCAAGTTATCAAACACCTTGTGTGAATGTGAGAAATAATAGCAATCAAGTAAGTATCACACAAGACTTAATAGGAAACAATGTATTAGATATTTAGTAAGTTATAGCAATTTCCAATTTTGAAGAACTTCACCAAATATTGATTTAAGCAAATTATCAAACACTTGGCATGCAGAGTTAAGTATTCTACTTGAACAATAACTTTGATTCATATATTTAGCTCATGCATTTCAACAAACAGTTTATATGCGCAGTTGTATAAGGAGTTCAAGGTAGAGAGAAATGCAAACCAAATTTAACGAGTTCCACCAACCCGGTGTACGTCTCGCCTTCAAGCAACCCACTTGAAGGATTCCACTATTGAAGATTTGAGATACAAGCTTTGAGCAATTGCAGCTTCCTAGTGTCCCACACTCAAGAACTCAATCCTCACAAGCAAAGGGCAACCCACCCAATCTCACAATCTCTCAATACCCAAAGGTTGAACCCCAACCTTTGTGACCACTCAACCTAGAGTGAACAACCACTCAACCTAGAGTGAATACCTTGTGTTTGGTGTTGTGTTTACAATTAATACACTCTCTCAATATAGTAGATAAACAAATGAAAGCTCTCACAAATTCTAACTCTCAACAAGAGAGGATATGCAAATTGAAACTCACAATCTAACAACTCTTAAGCAATATGCAAGTTTAGAATCAAGAGTTACAGAATATACAAGAGAAATTTAGTTAGAAGACCTTAAGAAGAGAAATGTTTGTTGCCTTGTGTTGTGCCTTGGTCTCCCCTCTTGTGTGTCTTTTCTTGCTTGAATCCATGCTCCATTTATAGCCATATTTAGGGTTTCCAGCCGTTGTACATTGTCTCCAATGGATACCTTAGCATGGGCATAAAGTGGGAGTGAAGAAATGAGCTGGAGTTCCACTTAAAAGCATTTTCCCACGTTCTGACACTATGGTAATCGATTAGCCTTCGAGCTGTAATCGATTAGATCTTGAAATCTTCAGTATTATGCAGCAGGTAATCGATTAGAATTTCTATTGTAATCGATTATCTTAGAAACAGAATCCTTCTAATCGATTATTCATTTTCTTGTAATCGATTATGAATGATACCTGATGCTCTTAATTGTGTCTCGCAGCATGGTAATCGATTAGGTACTTATGCAATCGATTATGGACAAAACAGAACTTACATAATCGATTATGCTTGACTTGGTAATCGATTATAGTGAATACCTGATGCTCAATCTCCAAACTTTTAACTGGTAATCGTTTAGATGTATAGCGGTAATCGATTAGTTACATTCCAGAACCCTTGTAATCGATTGTCCTTCTTATTGTAATCAATTGTACCATAAACAGAGTTATGGTAATCGATTATTCCATTGTGGTAATCGATTAGAACATGTACCTGATACAATTCTTCAAGGTCTTTGATATGTTCTTGATATGTATTGACCCATGGCTTATTCCTTTGATCCTCATGCTTGTTTCCTTGATTCTTCTTCAACTTATGAGCTTATTCTTCATGATTTAGTTCATGTCATCAACCTTGTCTTCCATAGCTCATGTTTCTTTAACTCTTTGTGAGGCATCTTCATCTCTTTATTCTTAGCCATTGTCTTTGTGCTTGAACCTTCTTGTTTCTGAACCTTTTCCATTCCATCATCATCATGAATACTTTGTCATTCATCAAAACTACTTTGCATACTTACATATGCAACTTCATTCTCCCCTTTTTTGATGATGACAATTAATGTTCCATATGGCTTGTATTCATGTGTTGCAAATTCATCATATTGGCTTCATGGTAATATCCTTTCTTCCTTTAGGGGTCTTTGCCTTAGTCTTCATGTTTGTCATTATCAAAACCTGTTTCAACATTTAAACACATTCTCCCCCTTTTTGATGATGACAACCAATGTTCATCTCGTGGGGTGTTAGTTTCACAGAATAATGACAATCAATGTTGATATGTATTCTCCCCCTATATGATGTAATGAATGCTAGTTAAGGGTTATCCTCCCCCTTAATCTTGTAACTTATGCCAATTGTTTTAAACGTATCAAATGATGAAAACATGATATCTCTCCCCTTTTTAGCATAAATGGCATCCTATTCTTTTTACTGATCCTTTCACTAATCTCTCCCCCTTTGGCATCATCAAAAAGATTATCACCTTAATATATTCTATGCCATCAACATATAAACTCATGTATTTGAATAAGAGAGATTAAGCATTTCATAAGAGAGATTTCAAATCAAATCTCATAACATGATCAAAGATAAATACCATTTTAGTGCATCTAGAGTCAATAAGCAATCACATAATTTATTCATCAAGTAAGCATATGATTGATTGCTAAGTTATTCTAATCATGTAGTGAGTATCATTTTCAAAAATGTCACATGATTCTTTCACATATCATTTCAAGTAAGCATATAGTTTTCTCCTATTTTGGCATCATCAAATGCACAAGAATAATTTTCCAAGTAAGCATATAGTTGAGTAAGAGCATGAGTGCCATAAACATAATCATAGAGAAGTGAAATGAAGGATAATCATTCATGTGTATGCTCCCCCTTACTACTGTAATTGATACCACTTGTAAAAAGTATACCACTTATTAACATGTGAAATTGATTATACCAATTTGATCAAGTTTGATATCACTTGTAGGTCAATTTAATCAAGTCTGATACCCTTTGTTTACTTTTTAATGCATATGATCTCTTTTTAATAGATACCATTGTTGAAATAATAGATACTATAATATGAATAAATACCACTCAAAGGTTAGATACCATTGCATATAACAATCCACTTGTTAATCATTTCATTAATATGGCTTGATGCATTTCTAGGTATCAGAGCAGTAATATAGAAGGCTTTTCAACAATGTATGCTTATATCTAGGTATCAGAGAAGGGATGAAGTGATATATGTAGCTTGTGAAATTCGTTGTTCATACCACTTGTTAATATGATTTGAATAATTCACGGAGCATGATGGTAGAGTAAGAATTCAATCATACCTTGGTATTTTGCAAGTTTTATACCCTTTTTCACATCCTTGTGTGGCATTTTGTTGTTTCCATGTTGTATTCCTTGAATAATTCTTTGTTTGCCCAGTATGGTAGTTTGATTTGCCATTTTGAGTCATCCTACATAATCTTAACAAACTCTTTGCAGAGCATATTGTTAGTAGCATTGAGTTCACAAGAGTTTGTACCAATTTTGGGTCTTTGATGCAGTATTGTTTTGGAAAAGAGTTTTCTAAAAATGATTTGCTCAATTTTTCATGCCACTTGATAAGGAGATAACATATCATCAATAAATATCACTTGTTATAAAGAAATGTTATGAAACTCCCCCTTAATCATGCAATTTAACAAGGATAAATATAGATGTTGATACCACTTTGTTAATTAACATGATTCATATGATTTAGAGCATAGTGGTAGAGTGAGCATTAACTACAACTTAGGTAAATAATCAAGTGTAACAATCTTTCCCTTTCAATGGATACCACTAGTTGATGCAATTTCATTTATGTCTAGGTATCAAAGCAAAGATGGAATGATTAATACAACTTGTTGGCTTACTCATGCAAGTGTATTATAACATATGCCAATATATTCACTCTTTTCCATATGACTTTTGTATCTCAAATAATCTCTTCTTATCTAGTGCCTATGATGTTACATATAGGTCTAGTCAACCACTTACATATAGCATTTATCAAATATGTAAGAGAAAGCATTTTGCATAGATACTTAGTAACACATATAGACAAGTCACAAAAGGTCATCATGTGACTGTAAATGTGTAATTCAAGTCATACACTCATTGCCATGTATGTCATACCACTTATTATCTTGATGTCATGTATGATACCACTTGATTGACTTGCCAATTTAAGCTCTTGATATCAATTAATAAAAGTTAGGCATTTACCACAAGATTGTTATTATTCAAGCATACATCATTCTTCATAAAGTAGTTCAAAAATTCTTTTCAATCTCAATGATGTAATACTTTTGAATTTCTTTTCACAATCAAGATCATGCATCATCCAACATACGACATAGATGAGAATTATAGAGTGAATCAAGATGGATATCACTTGCCCAAGCATGGTATTTGATCATGGCATGCATTATCACTTATCATATCATGCATTGTTTCTTATCATATCATCATGTTCATGCTTATGATGTTACAATCACAAAGTTAAAATCTAGGCAGTCACTTGTTGTAACATTCATGCTTTCTCTCTAGGAATATAATTGCATAGATTGTCAAAGCATAGATACCACTTGTACAAGCAATATATGTATTTATTTTCAAGACAAGCACATAAACAAGATTATGTCCCTATGACTTCTCCTCTTACTAATTCAATTCATACCATTGTTAAAGGAAGATGTTTGTTATTTAGATACCACTAGTTAAACAACATATAAATGATACATCATCAAGAATTAATATTCACTCAAAAAATTCATGCATCATTAAGAATCAATACAATAACCAAGAATTCATGATATATCATCAAGGGTTTAAACATCATCAAAGATTTATGCACAAACATCTTTAATCTCAAGATTTTCATGTACCATGTTATTCAAACAATCATTCATCAAGCTCATCATCAATCATTAAAAAATATAGGGATGTGCACATACATCATTGATTCTAAGTTTTTCATGAATTCAAGGTATTTCTAAATTTCTTTGTTCATCCATTTTAAAACTTCATACCAATCATGCTCAAGCTTAAATATCAAATCAAAGTTGGATTTTCACACATTTATATTTATTATAAACAAGCATTGGCAAAAATTGTATGATAAGTACTTACACTTTTTTATTGTATCACCTTTAGTGTTTGTCCATTGAATTTTGTCTTGGTGCAATCCAATTTGTGTGAGTTTCATTGAAGTTTCTTTCTCATCTCTTTGTTTGAAGGGTATTTACAAAAACTTTAATTTCCTTCTAGATGTATGATGAGTCATCATAATCTTGGCTTGCTTTATTCTTCTCCTTTGTCTTTTGGAATGGAGACTGAGATACTTGATATCTCCTTAGGCCATGAGATTTGGTCATCCATCAATGAGAAGTTGTTGCTTTGAAGTTTACCTACAAGATTTCAAAATTTTAAGGTACCCTTTGAGATTTGGGTCCTTCCTTGTTAGTTTGGGATTTCAAGATTGTTTTGAAATCCATACCTTTCTCATGCTCTTTTGACGAGATTTCTTAACAAAGCAATTTGAAGATATATGACCATATATTCCACAATAGAAACATGTTGCATCCAATGAATAAGTCATGGTATGATGGTAATGGTTCCTATTATGTTCTATGTGCTTTCTTTTAAAATAATTTGACAATGAGTTCCCTTTTCTTTCATGATTTCTACATCTTAGAGAGGATTTGGATTTTTCCTTATAGAACACAAAGGGATTCTTGTAATGGCTTATTTTCCTTCTATCAAGTGTATGCCTTCGATTTTCAATAGGTGCACTTAGAGGTATTTGACTATGTGTGAGCTTGCTAAGTGCTTCTTTTAGTTCTTTGTTCTCATTTTCAAGAAGCATACACTTATCAATAAGCATACAATCATTATTATTATTACAAGTCCTAGGAGATACATTTGAAGCTATTAACTCATCATTTTGAACTCTAAGATTTTCTTTTTCTATATGAACATCATGCAATTCTTTTTCAAGAGTCAAAATGGTTTGTTTTGAGCATGCATATTTCTTTGATAGCAAGACAAATTTTTCATGCAACTCTTCAAAAGCTTCTAACAATTCATCTTTATCAATTTCATCATCATTATCATCACTAGAAGCATTTAAAGAGCATACCTCGTCATCTTGGGAGAGCTTTGTCATTAGGCATGCAAGTTCTTCTTCCGATTCATTGATCTCTTCTTCCGGACTTATTTTGAAGCCTTCATTTTGACTAGAAAAGGTGTTAATCCTTACATCTTTATTATCATTAGCATTTTCATAAATTGTTTCAAGAGTTTCCCATATTTCTTTAGCATTGTTACAAGTAATAACTCTAGAAACATCGTTAGGTTCTAATGCTAATGTGATAAGAATTTTAGCTCTTAAATTGAATTGTACCTTTCTTTCCTCTTCTTTAGTCCATACGTTCATGGGCTTCATACATTCTATATTATCAACAATGTACTTAGGAATAAAAGGACCAAATTGAATAGCATTCCATACCTTGAGATCATAGGCTTGGATAAAGATTTTCATCCTTTCTTTCCAAATAGCATAGTCTTTGCCATTGAAGATTGGAGGTCTATTTAGTGTGCCATTTTCCGAGGATGCATCATATGAAGTGGAGGCCATCTTGATCTCCTGCAGCTGTTAAGCCTTGTGGCAAGAGTCAAGCTCTGATACCACTTGTTAGCCAAGGCCTCAACGCTCAAGAGGGGGGGTGAATTGAGTGTTTCAAATTTTCGCGCGGAATCCCCTTGGAAATGGTTAGTAATATACAAATGATGCAATGATGAAGAGACAACAACTTTTATGCACATATCACACTATGACACACTTGATATGCAATGACAATATTTAGCTTTAAGTGTGATAAACAAGGCAAGTTATTGGTTTAAACAATTTATCAATCAGTTAGAGTGCACAGATTTATTTGTCAATAATGTGATGTTTCCTATAAAGATTCAGCTCATTCAAGTTATCAAACACCTTGTGTGAATGTGAGAAGTAATAGCAATCAAGTAAGTATCACACAAGACTTAATAGGAAACAATGTATTAGATATTTAGTAAGTTATAGCAATTTCCAATTTTGAAGAACTTCACCAAATATTGATTTAAGCAAATTATCAAACACTTGGCATGCAGAGTTAAGTATTCTACTTGAACAATAACTTTGATTCATATATTTAGCTCATGCATTTCAACAAACAGTTTATATGCGCAGTTGTATAAGGAGTTCAAGGTAGAGAGAAATGCAAACCAAATTTAACGAGTTCCACCAACCCGGTGTACGTCTCGCCTTCAAGCAACCCACTTGAAGGATTCCACTATTGAAGATTTGAGATACAAGCTTTGAGCAATTGCAGCTTCCTAGTGTCCCACACTCAAGAACTCAATCCTCACAAGCAAAGGGCAACCCACCCAATCTCACAATCTCTCAATACCCAAAGGTTGAACCCCAACCTTTGTGACCACTCAACCTAGAGTGAACAACCACTCAACCTAGAGTGAATACCTTGCGTTTGGTGTTATGTTTACAATTAATACACTCTCTCAATATAGTAGATAAACAAATGAAAGCTCTCACAAATTCTAACTCTCAACAAGAGAGGATATGCAAATTGAAACTCACAATCTAACAACTCTTAAGCAATATGCAAGTTTAGAATCAAGAGTTGCAGAATATACAAGAGAAATTTAGTTAGAAGACCTTAAGAAGAGAAATGTTTGTTGCCTTGTGTTGTGCCTTGGTCTCCCCTCTTGTGTGTCTTTTCTTGCTTGAATCCATGCTCCATTTATAGCCATATTTAGGGTTTCCAACCGTTGTACATTGTCTCCAATGGATGCCTTAGCATGGGCATAAAGTGGGAGTGAAGAAATGAGCTGGAGTTCCACTTAAAAGCATTTTCCCACGTTCTGACACTATGGTAATCGATTAGCCTTCGAGCTGTAATCGATTAGATCTTGAAATCTTCAGTATTATGCAGCAGGTAATCGATTAGAATTTCTATTGTAATCGATTATCTTAGAAACAGAATCCTTCTAATCGATTATTCATTTTCTTGTAATCGATTATGAATGATACCTGATGCTCTTAATTGTGTCTCGCAGCATGGTAATCGATTAGGTACTTATGCAATCGATTATGGACAAAACAGAACTTACATAATCGATTATGCTTGACTTGGTAATCGATTATAGTGAATACCTGATGCTTAATCTCCAAACTTTTAACTGGTAATCGATTAGATGTATAGCGGTAATCGATTAGTTACATTCCAGAACCCTTGTAATCGATTGTCCTTCTTATTGTAATCGATTGTACCATAAACAGAGTTATGGTAATCGATTATTCCATTGTGGTAATCGATTAGAACATGTACCTGATACAATTCTTCAAGGTCTTTGATATGTTCTTGATATGTATTGACCCATGGCTTATTCCTTTGATCCTCATGCTTGTTTCCTTGATTCTTCTTCAACTTATGAGCTTATTCTTCATGATTTAGTTCATGTCATCAACCTTGTCTTCCATAGCTCATGTTTCTTTAACTCTTTGTGAGGCATCTTCATCTCTTTATTCTTAGCCATTGTCTTTGTGCTTGAACCTTCTTGTTTCTGAACCTTTTCCATTCCATCATCATCATGAATACTTTGTCATTCATCAAAACTACTTTGCATACTTACATATGCAACTTCATTCTCCCCTTTTTTGATGATGACAATTAATGTTCCATATGGCTTGTATTCATGTGTTGCAAATTCATCATATTGGCTTCATGGTAATATCCTTTCTTCCTTTAGGGGTCTTTGCCTTAGTCTTCATGTTTGTCATTATCAAAACCTGTTTCAACATTTAAACACATTCTCCCCCTTTTTGATGATGACAACCAATGTTCATCTCGTGGGGTGTTAGTTTCACAGAATAATGACAATCAATGTTGATATGTATTCTCCCCCTATATGATGTAATGAATGCTAGTTAAGGGTTATCCTCCCCCTTAATCTTGTAACTTATGCCAATTGTTTTAAACGTATCAAATGATGAAAACATGATATCTCTCCCCTTTTTAGCATAAATGGCATCCTATTCTTTTTACTGATCCTTCCACTAATCTCTTCCCCTTTGGCATCATCAAAAAGATTATCACCTTAATATATTCTATGCCATCAACATATAAACTCATGTATTTGAATAAGAGAGATTAAGCATTTCATAAGAGAGATTTCAAATCAAATCTCATAACATGATCAAAGATAAATACCATTTTAGTGCATCTAGAGTCAATAAGCAATCACATAATTTATTCATCAAGTAAGCATATGATTGATTGCTAAGTTATTCTAATCATGTAGTGAGTATCATTTTCAAAAATGTCACATGATTCTTTCACATATCATTTCAAGTAAGCACATAGTTTTCTCCTATTTTGGCATCATCAAATGCACAAGAATAATTTTCCAAGTAAGCATATAGTTGAGTAAGAGCATGAGTGCCATAAACATAATCATAGAGAAGTGAAATGAAGGATAATCATTCATGTGTATGCTCCCCCTTACTACTGTAATTGATACCACTTGTAAGAAGTATACCACTTATTAACATGTGAAATTGATTATACCAATTTGATCAAGTTTGATATCACTTGTAGGTCAATTTAATCAAGTCTGATACCCTTTGTTTACTTTTTAATGCATATGATCTCTTTTTAATAGATACCATTGTTGAAATAATAGATACTATAATATGAATAAATACCACTCAAAGGTTAGATACCATTGCATATAACAATCCACTTGTTAATCATTTCATTAATATGGCTTGATGCATTTCTAGGTATCAGAGCAGTAATATAGAAGGCTTTTCAACAATGTATGCTTATATCTAGGTATCAGAGAAGGGATGAAGTGATATATGTAGCTTGTGAAATTCGTTGTTCATACCACTTGTTAATATGATTTGAATAATTCACGGAGCATGATGGTAGAGTAAGAATTCAATCATACCTTGGTATTTTGCAAGTTTTATACCCTTTTTCACATCCTTGTGTGGCATTTTGTTGTTTCCATGTTGTATTCCTTGAATAATTCTTTGTTTGCCCAGTATGGTAGTTTGATTTGCCATTTTGAGTCATCCTACATAATCTTAACAAACTCTTTGCAGAGCATATTGTTAGTAGCATTGAGTTCACAAGAGTTTGTACCAATTTTGGGTCTTTGATGCAGTATTGTTTTGGAAAAGAGTTTTCTAAAAATGATTTGCTCAATTTTTCATGCCACTTGATAAGGAGATAACATATCATCAATAAATATCACTTGTTATAAAGAAATGTTATGAAACTCCCCCTTAATCATGAAATTTAACAAGGATAAATATAGATGTTGATACCACTTTGTTAATTAACATGATTCATATGATTTAGAGCATAGTGGTAGAGTGAGCATTAACTACAACTTAGGTAAATAATCAAGTGTAACAATCTTTCCCTTTCAATGGATACCACTAGTTGATGCAATTTCATTTATGTCTAGGTATCAAAGCAAAGATGGAATGATTAATACAACTTGTTGGCTTACTCATGCAAGTGTATTATAACATATGCCAATATATTCACTCTTTTCCATATGACTTTTGTATCTTAAATAATCTCTTCTTATCTAGTGCCTATGATGTTACATATAGGTCTAGTCAACCACTTACATATAGCATTTATCAAATATGTAAGAGAAAGCATTTTGCATAGATACTTAGTAACACATATAGACAAGTCACAAAAGGTCATCATGTGACTGTAAATGTGTAATGCAAGTCATACACTCATTGCCATGTATGTCATACCACTTATTATCTTGATGTCATGTATGATACCACTTGATTGACTTGCCAATTTAAGCTCTTGATATCAATTAATAAAAGTTAGGCATTTACCACAAGATTGTTATTATTCAAGCATACATCATTCTTCATAAAGTAGTTCAAAAATTCTTTTCAATCTCAATGATGTAATACTTTTGAATTTCTTTTCACAATCAAGATCATGCATCATCCAACATACGACATAGATGAGAATTATAGAGTGAATCAAGATGGATATCACTTGCCCAAGCATGGTATTTGATCATGGCATGCATTATCACTTATCATATCATGCATTGTTTCTTATCATATCATCATGTTCATGCTTATGATGTTACAATCACAAAGTTAAAATCTAGGCAGTCACTTGTTGTAACATTCATGCTTTCTCTCTAGGAATATAATTGCATAGATTGTCAAAGCATAGATACCACTTGTACAAGCAATATATGTATTTATTTTCAAGACAAGCACATAAACAAGATTATGTCCCTATGACTTCTCCTCTTACTAATTCAATTCATACCATTGTTAAAGGAAGATGTTTGTTATTTAGATACCACTAGTTAAACAACATATAAATGATACATCATCAAGAATTAATATTCACTCAAAAAATTCATGCATCATTAAGAATCAATACAATAACCAAGAATTCATGATATATCATCAAGGGTTTAAACATCATCAAAGATTTATGCACAATCATCTTTAATCTCAAGATTTTCATGTACCATGTTATTCAAACAATCATTCATCAAGCTCATCATCAATCATTAAAAAATATAGGGATGTGCACATACATCATTGATTCTAAGTTTTTCATGAATTCAAGGTATTTCTAAATTTCTTTGTTCATCCATTTTAAAACTTCATACCAATCATGCTCAAGCTTAAATATCAAATCAAAGTTGGATTTTCACACATTTATATTTATTATAAACAAGCATTGGCAGAAATTGTATGATAAGTACTTACACCTTTTTGTTGTATCACCTTTAGTGTTTGTCCATTGAATTTTGTCTTGGTGCAATCCAATTTGTGTGAGTTTCATTGAAGTTTCTTTCTCATCTCTTTGTTTGAAGGGTATTTACAAAAACTTTAATTTCCTTCTAGATGTATGATGAGTCATCATAATCTTGGCTTGCTTTATTCTTCTCCTTTGTCTTTTGGAATGGAGATTGAGATACTTGATATCTCCTTAGGCCATGAGATTTGGTCATCCATCAATGAGAATTTGTTGCTTTGAAGTTTACCTACAAGATTTCAAAATTTTAAGGTACCCTTTGAGATTTGGGTCCTTCCTTGTTAGTTTGGGATTTCAAGATTGTTTTGAAATCCATACCTTTCTCATGCTCTTTTGACGATATTTCTTAACAAAGCAATTTGAAGATATATGACCATATATTCCACAATAGAAACATGTTGCATCCAATGAATAAGTCATGGTATGATGGTAATGGTTCCTATTATGTTCTATGTGCTTTCTTTTAAAACAATTTGACAATGAGTTCCCTTTTCTTTCATGATTTGTACATCTTAGAGAGGATTTGGATTTTTCCTTATAGAACACAAAGGGATTCTTGTAATGGCTTATTTTCCTTCTATCAAGTGTATGCCTTCGATTTTCAATAGGTGCACTTAGAGGTATTTGACTATGTGTGAGCTTGCTAAGTGCTTCTTTTAGTTCTTTGTTCTCATTTTCAAGAAGCATACACTTATCAATAAGCATACAATCATTATTATTATTACAAGTCCTAGGAGATACATTTGAAGCTATTAACTCATCATTTTGAACTCTAAGATTTTCTTTTTCTATATGAACATCATGCAATTCTTTTTCAAGAGTCAAAATGGTTTGTTTTGAGCATGCATATTTCTTTGATAGCAAGACAAATTTTTCATGCAACTCTTCAAAAGCTTCTAACAATTCATCTTTATCAATTTCATCATCATTATCATCACTAGAAGCATTTAAAGAGCATACCTCGTCATCTTGGGAGAGCTTTGTCATTAGGCATGCAAGTTCTTCTTCCGATTCATTGATATCTTCTTCCGGACTTATTTTGAAGCCTTCATTTTGACTAGAAAAGGTGCTAATCCTTACATCTTTATTATCATTAGCATTTTCATAAATTGTTTCAAGAGTTTCCCATATTTCTTTAGCATTGTTACAAGTAATAACTCTAGAAACATCGTTAGGTTCTAATGCTAATGTGATAAGAATTTTAGCTCTTAAATTGAATTGTACCTTTCTTTCCTCTTCTTTAGTCCATACGTTCATGGGCTTCATACATTCTATATTATCAACAATGTACTTAGGAATGAAAGGACCAAATTGAATAGCATTCCATACCTTGAGATCATAGGCTTGGATAAAGATTTTCATCCTTTCTTTCCAAATAGCATAGTCTTTGCCATTGAAGATTGGAGGTCTATTTAGTGTGCCATTTTCCGAGGATGCATCATATGAAGTGGAGGCCATCTTGATCTCCTGCAGCTGTTAAGCCTTGTGGCAAGAGTCAAGCTCTGATACCACTTGTTAGCCAAGGCCTCAACGCTCAAGAGGGGGGGTGAATTGAGTGTTTCAAATTTTCGCGCGGAATCCCCTTGGAAATGGTTAGTAATATACAAATGATGCAATGATGAAGAGACAACAACTTTTATGCACATATCACACTATGACACACTTGATATGCAATGACAATATTTATCTTTAAGTGTGATAAACAAGGCAAGTTATTGGTTTAAACAATTTATCAATCAGTTAGAGTGCACAGATTTATTTGTCAATAATGTGATGTTTCCTATAAAGATTCAGCTCATTCAAGTTATCAAACACCTTGTGTGAATGTGAGAAGTAATAGCAATCAAGTAAGTATCACACAAGACTTAATAGGAAACAATGTATTAGATATTTAGTAAGTTATAGCAATTTCCAATTTTGAAGAACTTCACCAAATATTGATTTAAGCAAATTATCAAACACTTGGCATGCAGAGTTAAGTATTCTACTTGAACAATAACTTTGATTCATATATTTAGCTCATGCATTTCAACAAACAGTTTATATGTGCAGTTGTATAAGGAGTTCAAGGTAGAGAGAAATGCAAACCAAATTTAACGAGTTCCACCAACCCGGTGTACGTCTCGCCTTCAAGCAACCCACTTGAAGGATTCCACTATTGAAGATTTGAGATACAAGCTTTGAGCAATTGCAGCTTCCTAGTGTCCCACACTCAAGAACTCAATCCTCACAAGCAAAGGGCAACCCACCCAATCTCACAATCTCTCAATACCCAAAGGTTGAACCCCAACCTTTGTGACCACTCAACCTAGAGTGAACAACCACTCAACCTAGAGTGAATACCTTATGTTTGGTGTTGTGTTTACAATTAATACACTCTCTCAATATAGTAGATAAACAAATGAAAGCTCTCACAAATTCTAACTCTCAACAAGAGAGGATATGCAAATTGAAACTCACAATCTAACAACTCTTAAGCAATATGCAAGTTTAGAATCAAGAGTTGCAGAATATACAAGAGAAATTTAGTTAGAAGACCTTAAGAAGAGAAATGTTTGTTGCCTTGTGTTGTGCCTTGGTCTCCCCTCTTGTGTGTCTTTTCTTGCTTGAATCCATGCTCCATTTATAGCCATATTTAGGGTTTCCAGCCGTTGTACATTGTCTCCAACGGATACCTTAGCATGGGCATAAAGTGGGAGTGAAGAAATGAGCTGGAGTTTCACTTAAAAGCATTTTCCCACGTTCTGACACTATGGTAATCGATTAGCCTTCGAGCTGTAATCGATTAGATCTTGAAATCTTCAGTATTATGCAGCAGGTAATCGATTAGAATTTCTATTGTAATCAATTATCTTAGAAACAGAATCCTTCTAATCGATTATTCATTTTCTTGTAATCGATTATGAATGATACCTGATTCTCTTAATTGTGTCTCGCAGCATGGTAATCGATTAGGTACTTATGCAATCGATTATGGACAAAACAGAACTTACATAATCGATTATGCTTGACTTGGTAATCGATTATAGTGAATACCTGATGCTCGATCTCCAAACTTTTAACTGGTAATCGATTAGATGTATAGCGGTAATCGATTAGTTACATTCCAGAACCCTTGTAATCGATTGTCCTTCTTATTGTAATCGATTGTACCATAAACAGAGTTATGGTAATCGATTATTCCATTGTGGTAATCGATTAGAACATGTACCTGATACAATTCTTCAAGGTCTTTGATATGTTCTTGATATGTATTGACCCATGGCTTATTCCTTTGATCCTCATGCTTGTTTCCTTGATTCTTCTTCAACTTATGAGCTTATTCTTCATGATTTAGTTCATGTCATCAACCTTGTCTTCCATAGCTCATGTTTCTTTAACTCTTTGTGAGGCATCTTCATCTCTTTATTCTTAGCCATTGTCTTTGTGCTGGAACCTTCTTGTTTCTAAACCTTTGCCATTCCATCATCATCATGAATACTTTGTCATTCATCAAAACTACTTTGCATACTTACATATGCAACTTCATGAGGAACGTTTCCTCTCCCCAACAGAGCATGCAACACGAGAGAAGTGAAGAGAATGAGAGAACGGAAACGTGCACCAACTCTTATCATCACACTGCCCCCATCAGCGTCCCACTCAGCTCCATCACGTCCTCATTAATGCATGTCCCATCAGCCATCATCACACCCTTCCAACGTGGACAAAAAGAGAGAGAGGGAGAGAGAACCGAAGTTCTCATAACACCACCAAGGGCACCATGGTCAATTCCAACATTATTATTATTATCATTATTCAATAATTAATCTAATTAACCATTAAACCCCGATTAACCATTAACTAAACCAATCATAATCCTTAATCCTGAATTTAACCTCACTCGGTAATTAATTAAAAATCGGGATGTTACATTTCTCCCCACCTTTAAAGAATTTCGTCCTCGAAATTCAAACATAACATACCTTAATAAACAGCTCGGCATATCATTGCAGGCCACACAAAACAACTTACATACCACTACTTTCCAAGCATTCACCGACCAGTTAGTTCCAATCGGCACAATCCCATCTCTCAAGTGGTTACTGACCATACCACAAGAAATTCCAAGACAGCCCACTCTTAATACCTTCCACTGGGAAGTATCACCAATTGGCTCGAAAATCACCCACTCGGGTATCCACAATTCCACTTCACCCAGCAACTCTTTCCTTCACTTATTTATCATTTTAATACTCAACCAAGTACTCATCCATTCAGATTCGAATCCTCACCTTGCTCGGAGCAGTCCAATAGACTCAAGCCATCTCCATAAGCAGCTACAGTCTCACTTGTTGACCTATGAACTGCTGCATCCAACTCATAGGATGATGTCTCATTCCTATAGGGTCACAACAGTTGCATAGAGTCACAGCAAGTTACACACTGCCACAATACCTATGGCATGGAGAGCCTCTCGGAACAGCATCCTCACATCCCATTTCACTCATACCGACCCAAAATCACTCAGATAATGCCAATCTTCATGAAAATTGATGGCAATTCTTACCATTTTATAAGTAATACATCCGAATCAATACCACCATTAGGCACCAACAGTGATGCATCTCATGCCAACAGTCAGCAAATATTAATCATTCTCACAGTAAAATACATATTACCAATGGATTTCCGACTCGTTCAAGGCATATATGCAGCCCTTACACCTATTCTAATGCAATCATCATGATAATAATCATCAAATGCCAGTCACACTCTCCATAAAATGGCATAAAAGCAGTCGGTTTCCAGTCCAAACCGAGTAAAAATTCCTTCTTTAATCTTATCCATCACAAACTATTGGCCAATCAACCTAATATTTTTTTAATATCACCATTCATTACAG
The DNA here is from genome assembly GCA_037962975.1 of Clitoria ternatea. NCBI lineage: Eukaryota > Viridiplantae > Streptophyta > Magnoliopsida > Fabales > Fabaceae > Clitoria > Clitoria ternatea. The sequence continues at coordinate 83,516,954 of CM075672.1, forward strand.
GCCACGACTCGGATTTAAGCCTAATAACTCACTACATCCATAGAGATGTACAACTCAGGGTCAGAAATTCAATCAACAACTCACTCGGTTTTCAATCACAAAACCGAGACAGTACCCAAACTAACAAGTACCTCACCGTATCAATTCCTCATAACATCCAACCACACATGATTATGCCCAATCAATTGGGTTACCACACTTAGTGGCCCAGTACCTAATCCAATCATCTACTCAGTTTTCACACATCAAACCGAGACAAAAATCCCAACCAAACATGCATCAGCTTTTATATTCAATCACCTATCTCATATTAAAATCCTCCAACTTAGGAATCTGCACTCATTCAATCTACATCAAGTGCCATATAGGGGGTTCACGTGCCAAGAATATAATTCACCCATCACAAATTGCACAAGTGATTACCCAATTTAAATTCCTCACACCATGGGATTCCTCAACATTACTCACTCAGCCAACTCAGCATATGAGTTCAAATCCATCCAATCAATATGACCCGGCCATGAACCATTAGCATGGCATACTTAAGAGTCCCAATCAGTTAACACAGTTTTAATAATTATGAAAGCTTCAATATCATCACCCAATTTTCCTCACAACCGACTCAGCATTAGAAATACTCCAAGTATCTCATAAACAATCCGGCTAAGGTAATATCAAACCTTCCACCCCGAACCAATCATCACAACAGTAGTATTCTTCACTACCGTCCCCCCAACAAATAAGCATATACAATCACATAATCATGTCTATACATACATCAAATTCAATAGTAATTCACAAGCAATAATGACACTCGGTATTATTGCATACAACCGCCCACACATAGTAGGCAAACCTTGGCCATGGACCTTTTGGTCTGCTCTGATACCAAAAATATAACACCCTAAATTAATTAATCCAAAACAGGGAAAAATGTTTTTCCCAAAAAAATCAACCCAGCAACCGGGTAAAATTACACAAATGCAAAGGAAGGCAAAAAGCTGACCAGAAGCTCGGAAAACCGATCAGAACAAAGGAAAAACATTCACAAGAAGGCCAGCGGAAAACACAGCGTGAACAAGCCATAAAACGTTCACTCGCTCAAGCGAGATCCGACTCCGCTTGAGCGAGGCATCCCAACTCGCTCGGGCGTGGACACGTTCGCTTAAGCGAAACCACATAAAAGCCTTCCCAACAACATACTCGTTGGAGCGAGACCTTACTCGCTGAAGCGAGAAGCCACACTTGGCTAATCCACTACTCGGTATATGAGACAGCCATTCACTCGGTAATGACTTAGTCCACTCGGTATATGGGGTTTCCAATCACTCGGGAACTACCCCAACAATTGCCTCACTCGGTAACCCATAACTTAGTCTCTCAATTTTTATCCACAGAGTCAACATAATGATCCACTCGGGAAATGAAGGTAATTCCACTCGGATTCTATCAAACCCCTCACACTCGGGTTATTACCCAACCAAACACCACTCGGTATAATTCAACCTCGAGTCACTCAACATATTTGAACTCTATCACTCAGAGAATACATATAGGCTTCCTCTCGGCCATAAATCACTTGGTCCAATCATTCATAAACCAACTCATCATCAGAGTGGTATTCCACTTGGTAACTAGTATCATTTTCGACCAATACTCATTCGGCCACACACACGGCATTCATGCCTATTCACTCTCGGATAATACCTTAACCACTCATTACTTAGAAATAGCCTATAAAATCAATTCCACTCAGAATGATCCAAACTCCTCAACACTCAGAGGAATTACCCAAGTAATTCACTCGGACTCATTCTACTCTTACACACTCAGAATACATATTACCTTATTCACTCGGAATAGGTTCCCATATTCACTCGGGATACATTCATAATTCATACACTTAGAATATAATCAATCTAAGTCATTACAACAACTCTCCTCTCGGAAGAGAATCACTCGGATTTCCACTCAGATTACTCGAATCATTCCCCACTCGGGGTTTACCCATATTCTCCACTCAGAATCCACAAGGGCTATCAACTCACAGAAAGAGACTTACAGATGAGTCACACTCGGATATGTGATCACATACATAAGACTCACTCGGAAAAGCAACTAAGCCACTTACATTACACTCAGGATTCATTAACTTAGGAATATTCATACAACATCATTTTTGAGTCAGTATGAAGCATCAAATCAACATAAATCACTTATATAAATTTATTCTCTAATTCTAAGTCCGACTACCAATTCAACAATACACTTCCACCGAGTCATAACCTTGTTATCAATATAACATATATATGTATATACATACGCATACACTCGGATACTTATTATCTTGATACTTTCCATCATCAACACAATCAGTCGGTAATACATATAATACCATACACTCGAAGTATATATATATTAACATGCTCTCGGAGTCCAGTACATATATTTCATATTCATTATACAACATTGTTATGAGCCGGCCAAGGCTTTTAAACAACTAAAGACACTCGATACATTACATTATGTACACAGCCTCATCAATAAATACCCAACACTCGGGTTAAGGCCATCACATCATCCAATCCGGCCTGCATACACTGAAAAATGGTGTAGGGGTGAGCATTACATATTAAATGACAGATATTGGCTCGGATTAATCATGGAATCCGCATTACAATTATACATATATATATATATATATATCATCAATCATTCAACATACACTGCCATTCAACATAAGCAATCATAGACATCTTCCGATCGGGATTTCACCCATTTCACTCGGCTATAACGCTCAACTCACTCTTCTACCAGTATACTGATCCACTCGGATTTCACTCAACTCCGAGCCCTGCTCAAGGAGTATGCCTGAGCCCAGCTCCAGGACTTAATCACATTCTCATATATCTCATCATCTGATTGTCGATCGGTAATAAAAGTCCAACGCATTCCAGTGGTGAATCAGATGCATACGATTTCATTCACTCGGCGTCCCACGCCAATGCACTCGGCATTTCATCAAGCGTCTCATTTCACGCTTAGTGCCCCAGGCACTGCCCGAGTCCAACTCAAGGTCTTTCATCATATTTAACATTAGGACCCCGTCCTCTTCACTCGGGATTATACCCTTGTGGCACCCCGCAAGGTGTTTCATTTCACAATAACTCAAGAACACGTATGCATATAAATTCAATTCATATTCATTCGATTGCCCACTCAGAAATCTGCGTTCAACACTCTATGCACTCGGCATTTTCACAGCGAATCAGATGACTCGGCTCACATCACATCCACTCGGCAATCACTATGCCATTCACTCGGCAATCACTATGCCATGAGCCTTACATTCATGGGATCCATTCGGCCTTAGCATTTCTAAGCCTCACACCATTTTATATATATAATTCCACTCGGAATCTAACACCAATAAACATCCCATGCTTTTACATATGATATTTCACTCGGATTATCCTCTATTACTCGGATGTATCCTTTTCCATAAGCTCTCATGCTTTTATATAATAAGCCTACTCGGCATTTATCATCACAGTCCCCATTCATTCATTCATCATGATCATATGCATCAACAAGCATCATATACATTTAAATATACCATTATGCACAGGGACTAATAGAGGACCACACCATGCACTCGTCATTCATAAATTCATACATCATGCATCTCATACATATATCAAAACATCATGCATATCCGGGCTACTAACCACTCGAAAATCAACAAGTAACACATCAAATATAACACATCACAGTATAAACATTTCACCCGGAAACCCATCCATAACCTATGCATTTGAGATGCAAAGCCCCCCTTACCTGGATGAAGCTTCCAGGAGTCACATGGGCCACTCGGCCCAGCCACAGCAGCTTCTGCTCGGTATTCCAACGTAGGAAGAGCCACACAGCTTCCTTGCCAACCAGCATCAGTCTTCAGCCTTTCGCTCAAGCCACACATTCACTCGCTTGAGCGAAAATGGTCCAGTGACCATTTCTTCACTGGCTCGCTCAAGCGTGACCATTCTCGCTTGAGCGGGATACACCCAGTAGCTCATCAACACTCCAGGCTCCACTCTGCACTGCCACCCAGTCAGTGGAGAGACCTCCAGGCACAGCACCATCCTCACCATCATGGAGGACAACCAAGCTTCCATGCATGCACCATCCATCTCTGCCTTCTTCACACAAACAGCACAGCCTCACACAGTGGATCATCTTTCCACAACCGAGGCACACCATACGCTGCTGGCTCCCAACCGAGCCACAAACAGCTCACCACATGGAGGAAGAAGAAGGAGAAGAAGGATCACCAGGGAACAGGGAAGAAACTTGAACCCAGCCTCCACACACAGCCATACGCTGATTCCTCCACCACGCTGTCCCTCACACAGCCACACCATTCCACTCGATCCAACATAGTTCGTGAGTGGGGGAAGAAGATGAAGGAAAAGATGAAGGTGAGGCAGCAGGGGAGGAAGAAGCAAGAGCTTCATGAAGCACCAAGGAGAAGGAGGAACGTTTCCTCTCCCCAACAGAGCATGCAACACGAGAGAAGTGAAGAGAATGAGAGAAGGGAAACGTGCACCAACTCTTATCATCACACTGCCCCCATCAGCGTCCCACTCAGCTCCATCACGTCCTCATTAATGCATGTCCCATCAGCCATCATCATACCCTTCCAACGTGGACAAAAAGAGAGAGAGGGAGAGAGAACCGAAGTTCTCATAACACCACCAAGGGCACCATGGTCAATTCCAACATTATTATTATTATCATTATTCAATAATTAATCTAATTAACCATTAAACCCTGATTAACCATTAACTAAACCAATCATAATCCTTAATCCTAAATTTAACCTCACTCGGTAATTAATTAAAAATCGGGATATTACAGAAAGGGTCTCGGAAATGGTTAAAAGAGTGACTCGGAATCTGGGTGAGAGTGGTGAGTGAATTTTGGGGGAAAATGGTGACTCGGATTTGGTGAAAATAGGTTTGGTGATGTTGGCTAAAAGGGTCGGGAAAGGTTTAAGTATGGCTCGGAAATTGGTAAAAATTGACTCGGGAATGGGTAAAGGATGACTCAGAATCTGGGTGAAAAAGGAGGGGATTCGGTATTTGAAGGATGAGTGAAGATTGGCTCAGAAATTGATGGAAATAGGCTCGGAATTGATTGTTTGAAGAAGGACGACTCAGAATTGGTTTGAAGAGTGATGACTCGGTATTGGGCAAATGGTTCAATCGGCCCTTATTTGAAGGATGAGTGAAGATTGGCTCGGAAATCCTTCCATTCGGTTGTTGTCACTCGGAAACCGATTGAAGATTGATCATTCGGCATAAATCAGTCGGAATTTAGCATTTTCACTCGGAAAGGGCTTGCTTCCCACTCAAGACTTGGAGACTTGGTATTTTCACTCGGAAAAGCTTTCGTCCAATCAAAATCTGTCCTTCCAATTACACTCTGAGTCGGTCTTTCCTTCACTCAGACTTGTTTTCACTCAGATCAGTAGCAACCAGAAAGCTCTGGCTCGGATTTAGCATTTCTTCATTCGGATTAATTATAGTCAAAGAGCAATCCTTCTCAGCATTCATCCTTCAACAGAGTATCACTCGGAATGGCTTTGACAGGGAGCCTTCCACTCGGATTCACCTTCAACAGGGAAGCATTTCACTCAAAACTGACTCATTCTGAGTAATTCTACTCGGATTTGATCCTTTTTGGGTCATTTCACTCGGATTTCTCTTCAACAGGGACATACTCCACTCGGCACTACTCTAATCTGAGTCATTTCACTCGGATTTGATCATTCCTTAAGTTATTTCATTCGGATTTGCTCCAATCTGAGTCATTTCACTCGGATTTCTCTTTAACAGGGACATACTCCACTCGGCAATGCTCCAATCTGAGTCATTTCACTCGGATTTGCCTCCAACAGGTCTATATTCCACTCGGAAATGCTTCCATCATAGTCATCTTGCTCGGATCTGATCATTTTTGAGTTATTCTATTCATATTTGACCATTCTGAATTGGAATTCAGTATAAAAAGATTCATTCCACTTGGACCAGACCAAAAGAGGTGTTCACAAAAGGTAAGCATGAAAAAGAAAATACCCAGACGGGTAAGGTATTCCCTCTTCTTCTCTCCAGTACCAAGGAGAGAGCTGCATTTAAGGGGAACACCCCAGGAGATTTCATGAAGGTCATCCACAACAGCCTTGGAGCCTTCACTAAGTTAACGTTTCTCAATGGTGTATGTCGAGCTCACCAGTAGGAAGTGTTGGTGTGTCCAGCCTGTATGGATCAAGAACTGACCTTCTTCATCCTTCCAGAAGGGAGGATCAGTCCCTTTGGCAAAGACCTTGAAGAAAGAATGTTTGAAGGAGACGCCTGTAGTCTTGGCGGACTCCACGTACACTTCAAAATTAATGATGTCACTCTAATATTAAAGGTTGACAAAGCCCATACCGTCATTGGAGTTACCCCACCATATTACGTGGGCATAACAAAATAATATGGTGACAGTTCGAGTGAAACCGAGGTGCCTGATGAGCACTTCCAAAGACAAAATAAAACCCTATCCGTTGGGATGGAGTTAACTGGGGGCGATGTCTAAAAGCCTCTGCACCCCTATCTTAAATTTGGTGAAGGGGAGCCAGACTCCCACTTTGGTTAGAAGAGTTTTATGAAGGAAAAAATAGCGTTCCTGTAGGATGTGGCAGACCCAGTTAGCAAATTATGGAGTAATCAAGGCGAAGGAATCCTTGTATTTATTAGAGCGCTAGAAACAGCTGGCCTTAAGTTCTTGGTCGTCGTCTACTTCGAAGTGGCTGCTAGGATTTCAAGAATCTCCTTATGGACCCAAAAATAAGGATCCTGGGCCTTGAGGGCCATCCAATCCAGACCATCTACCAACATGTTGGTATCTATAGGGTCTATCCTAACAGTGAAGGTTCCGGCATATAGCAACTATGTGTTTTAAAAAGGGATTAGTCACATAAATGTTAGTATCTTCAGCATAGTAATGGACTATGCTAGAGTCAATATCTCAGTTTGGAGATAAGGTCGGGAATAACAACCAAGTTAAAGAAAAATGGAACGAGGGAGATGACTCCGGGTTAGGGGGCTTGTCACACCTCGATTTCCAAACCTGAATCCCAATGTAATCAAAATAAATAATTGATAAAAATACGGGTAAATTTTTCGTGTTTAAAATAATCTCAAAACACCTCCACGATTACATCAAAACCTGAACCACAGAAAATCAAAGAGTGAGATATGAGAATTTATAAACTAGATCGCTAAGTAAAACGCCAATAAGTGTATACGAAATATTAGAGTTTACAGCAGAAGAAGAATATGTATACAGGGCATGCACCTAGTTCTATATATGAAGATATGAGAAAAGGCTCAATAAGGCATGTAATTACATAACATAGCCGATTAGGTCGCAACTAAGCAAACATCCAATACCATTCATTGCCTTTCATGCAATTCAACCACCATTCGTGTATTATCAATACTTGTGCCTATACAAAAGGACCACATGTCCAACATCATTTCATCCATCAAAATGGGCATAAATTCTAATACCCCAAATATCAATATATCATTCATATACGTTGCCATCTATACAATATCATCAAATCAATGATTATCAACTATTATCTTATACAATTTAATCATCATATCATAATTAACATTCATTGCCAGCCAAGGTATTCCATTACATCTATTTACCTTCCTCAAAAGCTTTAGCTCAAAAGCACACTTTCATCCCATGACAATCCTACATCACGATGCTAAAAAGGAGACAACATGGGAAAGTGAGTTATACATTCAAAATGACGAATTTAAATACATTGTGATCATGTGTACATGAATACAAATAACATGTGTGCTTTGCAGTAAATCATCAATTCATCATTAAACCATCATCAAGACATTATCTTAGGTACGTAAGCCTCATTGTTCACAATTCATGTCAAGCACAAGCACAAGCATATACACATTCACATACACATTCATATTGCCCTACATCATTATGGGCATTCACAGTTATCATCTTTAAGTCATTAAGTCTTTATTCAAATTACTCTCTCAAGAGGTTATCGTTACTCTTTGGTCATCTCCATCTCAAATGCCATGTACCTAAAACTAATGCATATGTTAAACTATTTAATGCATATGCAATGGATCCATTTCAATCACCCATGCTCACATAGTATCTCATGTGATCGCAGCCACTTATAATTCATCAAACATATGTCCCCCACGCATGGGTCCATTTTCATAGAATCCCGCATGATCCTTCATTGTGATCGCAACCACATTTTAATCATACTCATATTGGTTTCCTACCACGCATGGGGTACTCCCATCATAGTCCCACAAGACTATTGTCATTTCAATACATTGGTGATCGCAACCACCTTTATCATTTCAATCTGTCATGTGATCACAACCACAGACTCATTCCCCCACGCATAGGGTACTTAATCTCATAGAATCCCGTAGGATCTTTATCATTTTAATATACTCGTGATCCTAACCACGTTCATCAATCTCAACATATTGGTGATCGTAACAACCCATATTCATTCACATATTGGTTTCTCACCACACATGGGGTACTCCCTCTCATATAGTCCCGCAAGACTCTCATCATTATGATCACAACCACATATTCAATGTTATGCCATACATGCCATAAATGCAATAGTGCAATAATGCATATGCCAAATCTTAACCTCACAAAGATTCTCTCACCCATTCACTTGGGTACATATTTATATTTTACGTTTAGCAAGATAATTAGTGGTACACAACCAATTTTAAAGCCCCTCAAGGCATACCATTCATATAGTTTGCATTACAATGGCTAAACATTCACATCATCATCTATCCATGCATGAAAATCAAAAGCATATCAATCATCATAGCATTAATCCACACATGGAAACCAACAAGGTTTTTCAGAATATACATTCAGCAATCACCATTGCATCTCATACATACAAGTCAATACTTGCATTAATCATAATGGCATTACAATTACCAATAATAACGATTTGATCAAGGGTATGTTCAATAACAATACCCATTTTATTCAACATTAATATTTTCCATTCATCATGTGTGGTAACATACATACACCCACAACAATATTCATTTTTATTCCTTATTAACATTTTCCATCAAGTAGGATTTTAACTCATAATTGCAAGCTCATCTTGCATCAATCATAACTGTCCATAATATTCACCTTTGTTCATTATTGACATCGTCATATAATTGTCCCCTCATTAATCCCATCACTAATCAAGGGTGTGTCTTACAACCACCTCATTTATCTTCTATCATCATTCATCATAACCTATTAATAGTGGTAGGGAGTACATGTTTTCATAACATGACATAGGCACACACATACTTTGCTAAAGCCTTATCCTATTTTTGATCACTACTAAGACACACCACAGTTATATACCCTTAATATAATCTCTTATTCTTCAAATAATAAAAAAGGTTTTAGGACATTAACCAGTACTTGGAAACTATTAAAAAAAAAGCTATATGAGGGATATGACAATATCATCATGCATCGATTGCTAAAACGTGTTAAAAATGTGTACAATCGATTACATATGCATGTCATGACTCGACAATGCCAAACAACATCAAAACTTATGAATTTTTCATGAAAACAGGGCCATGAATTGATTTAGACACTTTATGAATCGATTCACATGTTTTTGGAACTCAAAATAATGGAAACAAAGGCCCTTAAATCGATTCAAGCTCGTATGAATCGATTCAAGCAAGGGTGAAATGGTGAACAGTGGAAACAGGAGCCCTTGAATCGATTCAAGGCTCGTGTGAATCGATTCAAGGCATTCCAGCAGGTCTTGAATCAATTCAAGGGGGTCTGTGAATTGATTCAAGCTGCTCCAGGGGCTCATGAATTGATTCAAAGGACTTATGAATCAATTCATGATAGCATCCCTGCTTCATAATGTAGAATTTTCACAATTTTCCAACTTTTAACCACCCTAACTTTCTCCTATCAAATCCAATAGCCACCAAAATTTAACACCATTTAATATACATCATTTATGACACGTAGCCACTGGCCGCACTCAAAAATTCTCAAAAATAAGGGACTTATGCACATAAATGTGTTTATCCTATTTTAAGGTATTTTTTTGCAACATAAGGGTCAATTCTCAATGAAATTGACTCATTCCAGTTTCTACAAGTTCAAAATCATGCATAGGCATTATTGGGGCTATTCCATGGCATTCAAACTTACTAAAACTCAATATATCCATATTAGTTCCTTAATTTTACATGAAAATCATAAACAAAACTACACATCTTTGAGTAATTCACCCATTGATGGATTTCTATCAACAAATATTTCATGCCCACCAAAAGGGGCCACTAAACAATCATCATTATCACGTATATATATATATATATATATATATATATCATTTATGTGTCATTATCCTTTTCCAAAACCAAGATTCTCTAAGTCTTAAAGGGCTAACTATACCCAACATCAAAAATATCACATTCATCATTTATATGTCATCCATTGCCATCTCAAGTTCAACATGAGCCATTTTAGCCTATTTGAAACCATTATCAATCAACAATTTCAATGGCACATAAAATAGTCTAAGACCTCATCAACTCACATTCTTATTCCACTAATCCCACGCATTCACCATGGTTTTGGTGTCTACATTCATTATTCCATCTTTATAATAACACCTATCCATAGGTTTCACCATCAATCACTACAACAAAATTGGAATTTAACGGCGGCTTTTCTGGAATTTGGTGGCGGTTTAAACCGCCCCTAAATGACAACTGCGGCGGTTTAAAAACCGCCGCTAAATGCTCCGCCGCTAGGCATTTAGCGGTGGTTAATTTTAACCGCTGGAACAATCGTCGCTAATCACTTAACCGCAGAGAGAACCGCCACAATGATGTTATCTGCGGTTATAACCGCCACAAAAATAAAAACTATTTGAATCCGCCTAAAACTACTACTAAAAGTTTCAATTGTCTTTTAAAAAAAATGATTTTCCTAATTATATCAAATTATTTTTTCTATCCATTAAATTTTAAGAGTCAGATTTTCCTTAATTATTACAAATTATTTTTTATATTTGTTAATGTTTTTAATACGACAATTATATATTATATTTATATATTAATGCGACTACATAATTAGATTTTTATTTTACTCTATATATATAATTAAAGTAAACATATAAAAATATATATAGTTTAATAAAGTAAACATATAAAAATATACTTAAAAGAATCCGTAATAATGCAGGAGTAACAATAATAAATTTATCTTGTACAAAATACTATACAACTAAATCAAGCTCATATAGTAAAGTTAATAACATACAAAATTATTAATTTTGTCTTGTACAAAATGTTATACAACTAAATTGCTTTCAAATTCTATTGCTGAATTTGGCACGGTGTTATACAACTAAATTTGGCATGGTGTAATCTCCTTCAAAATCCTGTTGCTGAATGGTACTCCACAGGATTGGTATGTTTGCTACAAGTTGTCAGCCATCATTCCAAAGACCATCCTTGGATATGATTACAATTTCAGATAAAATGAAACCAAAAAATGATCCTTGATGATGATACCTATTCTGCACAATGTCAATTATTTGAACTAATGAAGCCAATTGTGTCCTTAGATAAAAGTCTCTCAACATAAGTTGCATTGTATGAAGATGTATAAAATTACAAATACACAAAAATCTACAATTTAGCCTACAAGGGTATAGAATAGGACTCACATTGTATACAACAAGTGTCCCACATTTAGTGACTAGTCCTAATAAATAGACTCAAAAAATACTAAAAAGGGAGAAAATGAAGAACAACTATACAACAATAGACCAATACATCAACAAAATGTGAATAATATCCCAGAAAGAAAAAACATTAACTTGGGCAATTAACAATTTATTTGTACTATGACCTCTCAAAATTGAAACGACATTTCTTACCACTCCCGTTGACGAGAAAGTTTGACCATTGGGATGCAATTTCTCTTTATTATACTCATCATTTTTTATAAAAAAATCACACCAGCCCCAAAGTATCTATTATTCATATTCAATTAACTGCTATAGCTACAATACTAACTGTCTCATACATTTTAGCCAAAACCTCATTCGTTGAGAAATAAAAAAGATTAACAATTTCCACATTGGTTTTATTAAAAAAAAATTTAGTAAGAGTAAAAGAAATTTTACCGCATGATTAACAATCTCACACTACACTAATTAGTTTCTAATTTCTCGTACCAAATGCTAAAACTATTGTGTTTATATACACATGCTACATGTCAAAATTATAGCACATTGTCAAAGTTTAAATTATTGGACAATTTATCTCCAAAATTAAATTATAAGGTTATATAAAAACCAAGGCATTGACATGGCCGACGAGTGCCTGTCCTTGTAATTTGTCTTTTCCTTTCTCCATTTTTACACTATCCATTTAAAAATGTTAGTTTTTTTAATTAAATATATTATATATTTACTAATTATTTTTTATCATATTATTAAAATTAGAGAAAATTTGTACTTCTCATATTTCATAATTATATTAAGATTCAATTAATAAGTGTATGCATTTTAAAATATACTAATTATTTTATACAAGTAGTACTAATTTTTAATGTTGCTAACCATTTTTTAGTTGATCTTCCTAAATTGGAAATATGCTAGTAAAGATATCCTAAATAATACTCCAAAAAAAATCAATACCAAATATGAAAGGTATGACTGAATAATTTTAGTTGTTTCTAACTCCTATAGTAATTAATTTAATAAGAAAAAAGTATACCTCTATCAATTGTGATGGAAGCAGGAGAAGAGCAGCAGATGCTGCAGCTCTCAAGTTAGAAGAATTGATGTTTTTGATGTCTAAATTATCAACGATGATATGAACCTGCATGATATGGACTAGAAAACAGGAAAAAATAGACCCTACTCATGGATTTGAATTATAAAGGAAAATTAGGAACAGACAAACCATGGGATAGATAAAGTGTACAAATAACTGTAAATTAGAAAATCAATGATTGAGATTATAACAAATTAAATAGTTTGTTATAGACTTTCTTATATCTTATTATAATCCAAACTGTTGATTATCATAATCTCAATAGTTGTTAGTGCACCTTAACCTCTAAAGTTCACTCGCTCACATTAGAGGAATCGGATCCATTATTGATCTCAGAAAGAAGTGTCATTATTAACACCAAAGATGGAGCGAAGTCAACAAATGAAAAGTAGCCCTCAGAACCATTAAGATATAGAATACTTATGAGCTCTATCAACTAAATGATATATGATATTATTACTTTTGATATGTTGAGTACTAAAAATAACTAACAATTTTTGTTTTTATTTTATTTTTTTGAACTTTTGTCTCAAGGTAAATACACTGTAACAGGTAAGCATGACAGATATTCACCCATTAGTAGAGTGCAAACTGTGAAGTAGCACACAACTCACACTCACACTTGGTGAGGGAATTGTGGGTTGGCATTTGGCAACGAATTCTAATAGTAAGGACATGCTTCCATGTCAAGAGGATCATGAGGAAAAAGGAGAAGTGATGAAAGGAAAAAGAGAATCATGCAAGGATTGAGTATGGGATTGTATGAGAGGTTACACACCTCCTCTCAAATGACTTTTGTCACATTTTATTCTTTTTCATTTCTGTTTTTAAATTGGGAATTATTCCCACCTTTTCTATGATCTAAGAATTAGAAAGTATTTACTCAAAACAATTAAAGGTGTAATCCATGTTATGCGTATAGCTCAATATCAATTAAATAAGTACTCATTTGCATATGATCAGATGCCTTTTCAAGAATTGGCACCTTTTGTCCATAAAAGTGTAATTATTGTAAAATTAAATACACTACCTGTGAAATGATATAATCTGCTTGCTGCTTTGCATAATAATGTTTAGATGGATGGAGTTTCCTAATTATAGGCAATAGTTCAACATCTGACAAGTGCCTATAAAGATTGAGATTATAACCCAAAATCAAACGATAGTATATTATCACACCATCATCATGAATCAAAAAAAGTAGACTAATGATGAAAATAAAACAAGTAAATACCTGTCCCGATGCTTGTCAAGCTGAGAAAACAACAATCTAGCTGGAGCATCATTTGGATGATCAGCACGTGAATCATTGTGACTTTCTGCATCATAGTTTCTTATACCAAATCAAACAGCCCATGGAAAAATTCGTTGAAGTTGACCTTTCCATCTCTGTCTGAATCTTGTTCCCTGTCAAAAATAAATGGGTAAATCAAGCAATAGTAAGGCAATGTAATGATATAAATAAAGTAATAAATTAATTACATATCAACTAAAGATCCCATTCACTTCAGACAAATTATTTAACAAGAAGTATGTATTGTTCACATTTCTAATATTTGGTATAATAGTTGGTGAAAAATTAATCTAATATTGAAACTTCTGGAGGAGACAACTAACTGCAAGAAAAAAGTCATTTTCTACAACAAACCAACCACAAATCCATCACTTAAAAAGCCATCAGCTGGGATGAATAAACAAAGGATTGAAACATTCAACTTCAATCCTAATAGGACGCACGAACATGGCTGATCACAAGAAATCCAGTCTACAGTGCACGAGTTACAAAAATGCATATAGATTAAAGATGACTATATTAGACAGATAGTTGGGGAACAAAAGGAACTAAGAATGGTTAAAGTACTTTATGGTAAAAAAAAGAGTACCATATAAAACAATACCGCATTTCTAAAACAAATAGTCATATATCTCCATCTCTACCAGCCTTGCTATTTAATAGAAAAGAGAAAAAGCATAGAGAAAACAGAGACAATAACAAACAAAATGCAGATCCATCGTAACAAATAGCATAAAATTCTTCATTGATTACTAAAATTCAATCAGAATAAGAGAGATTGGGCATCCATTGTAACAAATAGAAAGAGAAAACCCAACCCTATAAAATCAAGTTCACAAACATCTAGTCGAAACCCACCCGATCAAAATTTTTTAGGGCACAGGCCAAAAACGAAAGTTCCTGATTCATTCCTAGGTTTATTTACAAATGCAAAGGGAGTGGAAGGGGAAAACAAAAACAAAATCAAAATCAAACCTGTTGTTTGCGAAGCAGAGGAGTGAAAATGACGACATTTTCCCTGCAAGGGGAATCCATCTTGAGGAAGTCTTGGAGGGAGATCTGTGTTCGTCTTTGTGGAGGCAGCTAATGAGCTTAACAAAGAAAGGGACTTGGCAAGGGATGAAAAGCCCACCGTTACCTCGGACCGAACTCCTCTTCGGTTTGTTTGAGGAGGGCGTGGAAGATGGGGAGGTTAAGGAAGCGTGCGGGGATGGCGAAACAGTATCGCTCGGGTCTGATGTATACGAAGATGAAGCCATTGGGAGGGCGTTTATGGCGATGGCGAAGGGTTATGTTTTGCAAGGGAAACGAATGAGAGGAAGAGAGGGAAACGAATGAGAGGGAAGAGAGTGCGAAAGTTTTGTACTGGAGAGGAAACTTTTGGGTTTTATTTTTTAAAAAATTGTTTTTATTTAATTTATTATTTAAGTTTTTCTAAATAACTTAAAAAGCGCCCTTTAAGTCAGCCAAGCTGCCCTTGTTGGAAATCAAAATAGTGGCGGTTATGTAAACCGCTGGTAAAACCGCAGGTACATTGTAAGCGGCGGCGGTTTGTTATATAACCGTCGCTAAATTCCTGCTGGTAAATGCTCATTTTCTTGTAGTGAATGGTTCTCTATCATTTTCACTATCACTTATCATCATACAAATCAATACCCAATATTATTAGTGCGATCTCTCATCATCACTATACATTCTCCCAAAACATTGAATGGTACCCATACACTAATTTTCATACATTTCCATTTAAATAAACTCTCAATTCAACATTACATGTTTTTCCCCCAAATTCTTATAGATAAGGTTTTCATCAAAAATCCAATATCCATTATCATTAATAATACCTAAACATAATTTCTCATGGGTTTACACTTAAAATCATTTCACACATCATCATCACTCATTTCCCCCAATTCCTAGAGTTAAGGTTCCATTAAAACTCAACAATCACCATTATCACACATCATCTTCCACCGTCTATAATGGCATTTTCGTGTACGTCCATACACCCATTCAAAAACACATATTTATTTCACCCCATCTTTAGGTTTTGCATAAAAATGGTTCCCAATCCATAACCCTTACACATTTAACACTCTCCCAACAACCCAACCTCATAACCAAGGGCATAGAACTCAAGAAAATAGAGAAGAAACCTTACCTCAAGCCAAAGAGAAGATAGCCCCAATAGAGGGAGTGGGAAAACAAAAATAGAGGGAGAAGGAGAGCTTTAATCACCACATGTTCTTCTTGCTTGATGAAGAAAAATGAAGAGGAAAATGGGGCAGATGGGCACACACCAATAACGGGTTTAGAGAGGGGGAAGCAGAAGAATGAGAGATGAAGTGTTGAAGAGAAAAGAGAGTATGAAGGGAGAAGAAAAGACAATGTAAACCGAAAGGGGAGACAAGGGGTTTTAGTGTTTTATTTTAACCCATCACTTAAACTTCTCCATTTTAAATCAAACAGAATCTCTGTTCAGGCTCAATACTTCATCTAAAAATTATTCTGAATATATATTCAGATTCCTAATAATATTCTTGACAGCCCTGACTAATAATATTCTTCTGTCTCAATAAATTATGAATATCTATAATAAATCTCATTTTAATTATTTCTAAATTTTTGGGACATGAATCAACTCATATACAATTATTTTCTATTTATTCCTTTCAATCAATCATTTTTATAAATTTTAGGATGTTACAGGCACGATTGCAGCCTTATTGGCCAAGTTAGCTTCTCTAATAGGGCTACCCCAATAACTCGTCCTAACCCACCTATGAATATCCGCTTGAGTAAACCATGGTCTTGACTGAGGTTCATCAAGTGGCCATGATGACAGGTTAGAAAAATTTCTACAGAGTCATCCCTTACTTGGTTGTTGTCAGAAATTAAATTTGACATTTTAAAAAGCAATAACTGTAAGTAAAAGGTCGGGGCAAAAAGAAGGCTACCTGGGTAAACAAGTCTTGTAGTTTTTCTGGTATAAGCTAGGACAGAGTGTAAGCAAACAGGATAACAAAACAACAAAGTTTTGGGAAAAAATGACAAGTGAAGAAGCAGTTGCCACCACTTCTCCTTTTATAGGCTTCAAAGATATGGTGGGTCGAAGGCCAACCGTTGTGGCCCATGGACAAAGTGGAATTTGAAATGACACAGCCTATGAGGCAAGCGTCGCTTCAGCTTCTAAACGATTTAACCGTTCTGACAGGATGACGCGTCAGTTGAACGCACCAACCATAGCATGCCATGTCAGATTTCTGCACGCCATGTTAGATTTCTGAAGAATGCCAAATGACGCTCATAAATGAAGTCCTAAATAACACTTAATTAGCCTTAATTAATGATTAAAAGCATTAAGAACTTAGGACATCGGGCAAAATTCTACACTACAGCTCAAAAAGTTCGCAACACTAAAAGCTAAGTATCAAAGGAAAAGATAGCTCATTACCGTGACACCGTTACCATAACAAGCTAAGGGGCAAATGATCTAATATACATACCTGCCCCTAAGATCAGTTAACATCATATCATATTAAATAAGAATAAATAAAGGAAAATGAGGGTTGGAATTACCTAAAACCGGAGTGTCCATCGAACCTCAAAATAGATTTGCATATGTTGACCTCAGTTGAAAAAGCTCACACTAAATCAGAGTCAGGTGTAGGTGGGACACTTGCTTCTGATCAAAACTTACAGCACTAACATGGGTCAAATCACAAGTTGCACCATAAGCAGTCTTATAAATAAGAAGCTTTCATTAACACACACATGTTACATTGATTACACTTATTAATTGCTTTTTAAACCTTATTATTGCTCTGTTATTCTCATTACTGACTTAAGCATCAGAGACCTTTTTTGCAGGTACAACCCCAGTGTGCTCAACTCAGTTTGGAACATATAAAGTCAAGCAAAAACTTGAAAGGCATAATGATCCTCACTAGAGTTGTATTTTATAATACTAGACTCCCATTAAGACGGTGTAATAATAGAGAAAGAGGGAGTAAGGTTTTGACATCGGTGTTGTGAGGAGCACATTACCCCCTGCACACCGGACATAACAAAACCCAATGTATCTCTAGTATTGTCACTTGGGTTATATAAATAAGAAATACATTTTTAAACTCTATTAAGATGATTATTTAGACTTTTGATTTTGAATCAAATGAGATATGTGAATCTTGTTTATTGGGAAAATGACTAAGACCTCATTCACTTGGCAAGGTGAAAGGCAAATGATCTTCTTGGCCTAATAGATAATGATATATATGGGCGCATGAGGATAATGGTGAGGAGAGGTTCCAACTTCTTCATCACTTTCAAAGATGATTTTAGTAGGTATGAATTTGTGTATTTAATGAATCACAAGTCAAAATGATTTGAAAAGTTTAAAAAATTTAAATGAGGTTAAAAAATTCCAATTTAACATGATAAAGCACTTTGATCCCATCGAGATGACAAATATTTTGGCCTAGAGTTTGATGACAATTTAAGAGTGAGATTATATAATAAATACATATTATTAATAATTAAGTAATAATATATTTAATAAAATATACAATAAATATATTACTCTCTTCATTTTTTATCTATCTTTTAAGAAAATTAATTTTTTAAAATATCTATCATTTTAAGATCCAAGGTAAAATTAAATGTTTTTTTTATTGTACACTCAACTTTTGTTTAAAACAAAAAATCATGCATTAAGAATAAAGTAATATTAAATATAAAAAGAAGGAGATATAAATAAGAATAAAAATATATATTAATTATATCTCTTAATGGACCACTTTGAAAGAAACCAATAGTTACAAATCAATCTATATGTATTTAGCCTAATAAAAATCCCTATGTTTCCTTAGCATAAACTAATGAAGCTACAAGATCTATTCTTAAAAGAAGGGCCATTTGGCGCAGAACTTTGAGGCTTTTAGTATCATGTCCGTGTTTGGTGTTTGTGATGAAACAACTTAGCTCACATTTCTATGAAACAAAATTTAATGAAGGGAGGCAAAGCCTGCATGGGTAAGATTCAAAATAATTAAAAATTAATAATGCAAGCTCTGAATGAGACTATTAAATTTTATTCTTCACTCATAAACGTGCCCAAAGGCTTCTCTTCGAAGCAAGAGATGTTGGTTTCGTGTAGAATGTTACAAACAGTTAAATACAAATAAGACAGGCAAATATAGGTTTTATTACCTTTGAGTAAATCAAATAGACATACACGTTAAGAAAATCATCCTGGTCATTATGATCCATTTTTTTCCCTTTCTTCTCAAGTTAACTTCCGTCACGTGGGTTTCATTAAGGCAATTTAGCATCAACAATGCAACAAATAATTAAGAAAGATGCTAAAGAGTAATCATAGGATATTAGTTAGAGAAGTAAAAGTGGAACATTTTCACTTAACAACATTAATACATTTTTTTATGAAAAAATTTCATTTTTATTTTCTTAAATAATATCTTTAACACACTTTTTAATAGTAACCAATAATTAAATAGGGTACATAGGTACACAATGTCATGCTTAGGACCTATTAATCGGCGGGAAGATAAAACATGAAAAGAAAAGTAGTTGTTTGATTTTCCTTTTGCTTTTTAGGTTTTAAGACTATTTTATAAATTGCTAATTATGAGAAGAGAATAAGAATCATAAAAAAGTTGATGAAAATCGCCAAATACTTTTGTTTTGTTTAAAAAAACTAAAAAGCAAAATCTTGTATGGTTGTAAAAAACATATTAGCGTTAATTAACAAGTTTAATTTATTTTTTGATTTTGAGAAAAAAAAAGTTGAGTAGACTAGTATCAGACTCAGTATAAGATGATATCTTGCAAAGTTGGATTAGACGATGTATTTCTAATTCTCCCTGTACCTAGACAAATGCCAAGACGATACACAAGAACGAGGGTGTGTCCTATAAGGCACCTCTGAGGCCTAAGTTAACAAGAAGCTCGGAACTAATGTTGATGGTATCTTAGAAAGGAATTGATGAAATCAAAGTTTATCTAAACTGAAATGACCAAGACTTTTAAAATTTAAAGAAGAAATCAAAGTTGAGTTGAAATTTGTAGAGAATTTTTAAACTTTAAAGAAACAAAGGGAAGCTCATTTTCAATTACAAGTCAAACAAGGGTAAGCTCACTTTAGACCGTAAGTATTTAGACCATGTAAATTTTTTGTTAGATTTAGTTCTTATAAAAAAAATTGTTAGCATTGCATTATAGTCAAGACTTCAATAACTACTAGGAAAGAAATAAAGACTTGATTTTAAGATATTAAAAATTGATAAAATAAATGAATAACTTGATTTATATTGGGAATAGAAAATGACAATTATGACATCGTTGAACACAATAAATTGACAACTGCCTTGCTACTTTTACTTTAACTACTACTAATATTAGCATTGCAAGTATACTAGCTAGTACATCGCTTCTTACATACCTCGTTAGATAAACTGCATTGTTAAGTTTGTTATCCAAATCCATGTTTAGAAGCATTTATTAGTTTATGATTATGTATGGAGTTAAAGGTTAGTGAACGAGAGTTAATAGTGCAATTTAGTCCCTCATCACATACGTTGACTTTTTTCATTTTATCTTTGGTTGGGAACTTGGTATAGCTTTATTTGTGTGGTGTCCCACAAACATCTCTACATCTCTCATATTGTATTTATTGACGTGCACTCTACTACTATTGAGAGGTAAGTCCCCAAAACTATATTGTTTGTTGTGTATAATGTGTTTAGGTCATGTGTGTTGATAATATATAAAATATGCATGTGTATTGTTGGTTGTTAGTGGAGAGTAGAGCTCATCAGGTATTGGTATTATGTGTTGATCACATGTAAACGATGCATGTATATTGTTATTTGTTAGTTGAGAGCATAATTCAGTAGGTTTTGTTTAATAGTAGCTTTTGAATATATGTTTTTTGTAAAATTGATAACTAAGTATATATATGTTGAATTGTATTAAAAACTTTTGAGTGTAATAGGATGTTTTAAATTTTTGAAATGTCGAGTTTACAGGGGAGACTCTACCAAAATTTTGGTAGGCTCCTTATAGAAACTCGTATTTAAATAAGCAATAATCTCGTAAGTTAGCATAAGACACAATGACTTAGTTTTAGTTAGAGACATCGTAGGCTTTCCTTATCTGGTAGTGTTTAATATGAGTGTGCCTTGTAGAGTTATACTCATATTATTAGGGAAGGAAATGTGACTTACCTACCTTTCCCTATAAAATAAGGGTATAATTCTACCGTCAAATCTTTCAGTGCATTATCGGTACCAACAATAATTATAGGAACATGTTTGGGGTCCTATTGACTTAATTATGTTTTCATCATTCGAACTTCAGTTCATGAAGTTGGGATTATTATTTAGTAAGTAGACTTAAGTACGTGTGTGTAACCAGTAGTTTCCTGTTCTAGATTTAATACGACATGGAGGACAACTATGCCAAATCGGATCATGATTTATCCTAGTTAGACAGTTTAGGATGAATTTGTAATCACTAGGTGTAACTAAGGTGTTAAATTGCAATTCGCAACATAAAATGCGGTTGCTATAAAACAGTTTTAGAAGGTACCGAAACCACATCAACCTGGTTCGCGTAAGAGAACCAAAATCATGTGTTACGACTGCGACAAAATGGCGTTGCGGCCGCGATCAATGTTACAGAACATTTTTCAACAATTTCTGCAGCCATGAATAGGGAAAGCAGAAAAAAGCAGAGAAACTAGAGAAAAAATAGAGAAAGCAAAGATGAGATGATGAACAAGAGAGATTCTGATTCCTTTTCCTTCTCAGTACATATTAGTTTTAATTCCATAAAAACAAAACAAAAATTGCTTATAAGGAAGGAACTATAGTGCCTCTGTGTTTGCCCTTTTTGCTTGTTAAAAACCACAGATTTGGGATTTCCCTTATAACTAACTTTGATCTCTACTGATCTGGGTGGAGCTTGGACAGTTCAATGACAACCACCAACTTCGAGCACCACCGCTCTCTGATCACTGCCACTGTTGTTTCCATCAACATCTTGGACTCTGGTAAGGTGAGTTTAATTTTTTTTCTTCTAAAATGGAAATGGAAAAGGGGAGCATGTAGGTTGTGGTATGGTGAGAAAAAGCGTGTGGGTTTTCTGGGAAATAGAAAGCCATGGAGTTTTAGGGTGGGAAAAAGCCATGCAGCGTGTGGGTTTTGCCTCTGTGTGTCTGAAAAATAAAGAGAGATGAGGGAGAAGCGTGAAAAGGGGAAGCGTAAAAATGAAAGAGGAAAACGTAATAGAGACAATTAATTATGGCAATTGTTTGTGATTGTGAAATATAAGGAAATTAATTATGGAAAATTTTCATTAACCATTAAAATCGAATTAAATGTATATATGATATGACATAAAATATACCATCGGTAAGTATAACTATTAAATGTATATTTTAATAATAAATTTATTATTAAATAGATATATTAATAATATATATTAAATAGATATATATATTTAATAATAAATATTTTAATAGTTATATGTTTAGTAAATATATTTTAAAAACATATAATAAATTTATTATTTAAATATATGTAATAAATATATATTTTTATATAATGTTAAAAATACATTGGTAAGTAAGTATAACTATTAAATATATGTTTTAATAATAAACTATTATTAAATAGATATATTAATAATATATATTAAATGGATATATATATTAAATAATAAATTTTTTATTTAAATATATGTAATAAATATATATTTTTATATAATGTTAAAAATATATCAGTAAGTAAGTATAACTATTAAATATATATTTTAATAATAAACTATTATTAAATAGATATATTAATAATATAGATTAAATATATATATATTTAATAATAAATATTTTAATAGTTATATGTTTTATAAATATATTTTAAAAACATATAATAAATTTATTATTTAAATACGTTTAATAAATATATATTTTTAATAATGTTTATTAGATAATTGCTTGCGTGTGTCTATGTGCCTTTAATTTAATTATCTTTCAATGGTTCTTTGTGTATAGATTGGTTAAATAATGTCAACGTCATATGAGTTTCCAACCGATAGAGCTGAAGGTGTTCCTAGTGATGATATTGGTTGACATTTTGGAACACTTGTACCTGGAAAAAATAGGAATAATGTGGTCTGCAAGTTATGTGGGAGAGTGGAGAAGTTAAAGGTTGTAGGAGGGTAAATACGTTTATTAGAGAAAATATGATGAAACTATTACTGGTAAGTAGATAAAAAAAGATCTCAGAAAAAGAAAAGAAGAATTTATGTCACATTTAAGAGGTGATGAAGATGAAAACACTATAGATGTCCTTGATGAAGATGTAGCCATGAGGCAAGCCATGCAAGAAAGCATAGTGTCGCAACAACAATGGGAAGACGTGCATAGATTTAGACAACAAATTGAAAGATTAAATTCTATATATGAAGCTGGAGGTAGCTCTCACCCTGGCAGAGCTTTTAGTCAAAATCATCCAAATGATCTTCAACAAAGATTAAGATCTGTTGATGTTGACTTAGCCAGGAGTAGAAGCATAAAGCAAACAAAAATAATAAAGGCTTCATGAAAACACTTCGAAAAAAGTTAGGAGAAGCAGTCATTCGATGAAAAATCATACAAAAAATTGGAGAGATATTCTATTTTGAATATTTGAAAAATAAATATAATAAATAGAATAAATTTTGAAATTAGAAAAAAATTATCAAATTTATTATAAAAAATATTGAATTCTATTTTCAAAATAGAAATTAAATGAATAAAAAAGAATAAATAAAGAAAAAACCACCCTATTTCAAATAATGTCTTTATAAACCCAATTTTACTTGAACCTATTGAATTCTCCATGTGTCACACCACGGTTTTCGGACCCGAATCCCGAATAATCAAAATAAATAATTAATAAAAATACGAGTAAATTTTTCACGCTTGAAATAATTTCGAAGCACCTTAACGATTACATCAAGATCCGAACCATAGAAAACCGAAGAGTGAGATTTAATAATTTATAACTGGATCGCAAGATAAATCACACATAATTGTATACAAAAATAATAGAGTTTACAGCGGAAGAAGAATATGTATACAGGACATACGCCTAGTCCTATATATGAAGATATGAGAAAAGGCTCGGTAAAGCATGCAAATATACAACACAAGCCTATTAGGTCACAATCCATCTTACATATAAGTAATAAACATGCATTGCCTAAAATATATATATTTATATGGTCATGCAACATACATCTCCGATATCCATATTCCATAAATGACCACATTCAATTCTATCTCAATATCATGTATCATCAACACTTATACATTCCCAAAATGGGCTACTCATAAGTATTAATTAAGCATTGATTTCATGGCTCATTTGAACTAAAATTTTCAATATTTGAACCAAATTGATAAATGATATAAGGAATTGGGCATGAATTCTTCTAGTGGTGATATCTTTGTTATAAAATAAAAACTTTGTTCAAAACTCTTGAAAAGTTGTAGGAAATCCAAAGAAAGAATCAAGGCTGAGTTTGAGCAAAAGAAAATGAAGTTAGCCAAGCACCATGCACATCCCACACTTAAGCGTAACAAGGGAAAGCTTAAGCATGAAAACCATGAAGAACTTAAGGAGTATCAGGGCTTCCCATGCGCCTAAGCGTGACATAAAGAAAGGCCCACGCTTGAGCGTGACAAAGAAACCTTAAGTGAGCACAAGACAGAGAGCATCAGGTCCCCTCACGCTTGAGCGTGAGAGGGAGCGCTTGAGCATGGAATGATTCAACAAACCAAGCTTAACCTTTCGCTTAAGCGAAATAAAAAAGCAAGCCATCCACGCTTGAGCGTGACCAATTGAAGCTTAAGTGCAGCCATGCTCAAGCGAGAATATCTCAGGCTTGAGCGTAATCAAAGAAGAATGGGCACTGAATTTATTATTGCCCCATGGTGTAATCCCAGCTCACCCACTCCCGCATGTTTCTGACCACTCCTGCATGGCCACTCAGCAAGTAGGGTTGCGTTTACGTGTGACAAGGAGAAGCTTAAGCGCGACTCCTCTATAAATAGAGAAGAAGAGAAGATCACTGAACATCACTTGATCACTCATCATTGAATCATTCACCACTCACCACTTCACATTCAGTTATTCTTTTCGTACCATTTTCTTTCCTATATTCTTTAGTGAAAATGCAAGTCACGAGTAGCTAATTCATCTATTGGGATTGATTGTAATCCATTCAAACCCCAAATAATGCTGTTGTAAGTTTTCATGTATGTCAACAAGATTTGATAATTTTTGTATTTCATTCTGCACTTAATGCTTGAAAGTATTTAATCACTATTTTCTTGTCTTTAGTTTTCTTAAGTGTATTGGGAAATAACTTTTGAAAGTAGATCTGAATGAAGTACTTGTTGTAAGTAGCTGCCAGGAATGGTATCTAACGCAATGAACGTCTAAACAATTAAGCATTAAGGCTAGAATGATTTCAAGGTGACTGAGGGATCAGCAGGTTGAAATCATTTTTATGAATTTTGTATTCGAGGGATCGATGCAAATGACTTTGATTGTGATATAAAAATTGTCATTTTAAGTTACATACATGTAAAGTTTACATAGTTTATGAAGGTGAGATGAGATAAAAACCAATCCCAGTTTTCCACATCTGATTTTTACCAAAACTTATTATTGTTATTCTTTAGATTTATTACTTTTAGTTGATCATTTCAATCATCATCTTTTACAACAAACCAAAATGAATCTTTTGTCAAATCAATTCAAAAACTAAGATCTTCAAGCTAACTCCTCAGTGGAACAACAACCCTTTTTACTACAATTCTAGTGTTAAACTTGGCACTAATCTTCCATTGAACCTATATTATACAAACTTGATTCTGATCTTGAAAATTTCATTTTTGTCAAGTTTCTCTTTATAAGATAATATCAAACAACAAACACGTTTTCAATTCAAGTTTTGTATGATACACTAGAAAAACTTACCAAGTAAAAGATATTAGCAAGTTTTGGCGCCGTAGCCGGGGAGGTGATTCAAGTTTGAAAATCTAAGCATTGAATTGATAAGACTTTGTGAATAGTTTCTATTTATTTGTGTTTTCATTTTCATTTTCTTTCTAATATGTGGTAACCTTGCTGGAGTAAGTGCTTGATTTATGCTTTTAAGAGGACAGGGATCAAAAGAACAACTTGCATTTGATCTAGAGATAGATAGGTTCCTCAAGCAGATCAAGAAGAAAGTAAAGAAAAAGCAGAACTTCCACATCGGTGAAACTTCTTCCTCAACACAAGCTAAGAAAATGGCGGATGACAACAGCCACAATCAAAGTCCACCAAGAATAACCCTGGGAGATTATGCCTTACAACCAGGACCCAGGCATTTTTCAAGCATTGTTATTCCTAACACCATAAGGGCCATAGAAATGAAACCTACTTTTCTAAGTTTAATTAGTTCCCACTAATTCCATGTAATGACAAGTGAAGATCCATATACTCACTTGGCCACATTCTATGAATTGGTTGGAACAATGGGTTTTGATCAAGATGTAATTGAAGCTGCATATGTAAGATTGTTTCCTTTCTCTTTAGTAGGTAAAGAAAAGGAATGGCTACAATCCCATCGAAATCAAAGCTTGAATAGCTGGAATATAGTTGAAGAAAAATTCCTACAAAGATTCTTCCCACCATACAGATTCATCAGAGCCAAATCAGACATCACAACATGTAAACAGGGCCAAGATGAACCCTTTTGTGAAGCATGGGAATGTTTTAAATCTCTCCTCAGGAAATGCCCAAACCATGGTTTGGAAGATATTGCCCAACTTAATATCTTTTGTAGTGGATTGAGGGCTGACACCAAAATGATATTGGACGTAGCAGCTGGAGGTACAATGATGATGGTGGATGCAGAACAAGCCACCAGAATTATTAAAGCATTATCCTCCACAGACTACCAAGCTCAACATGACAGATCTCAAGTCCAAAAGAAGGGAGTACTGGAGTTAAATACTACAGATGCCATCCTAGCTCAAAATAAGATACTCACTCAACTGATTGAGGCTCTCACACAGCAAATGGTAAAATTACTACAACAGCTACATGTAGTACAAACATCTCATTTTCAGAGAAATTAGCAATCATAGTTGAAATGTGATTTTTATGGAGGAGACCATCAAAATGGACACTGCCAAAGAGAACAGCTTAACGAATCCATCATGTACATGAATAACCAAGGAAAGCAAGTAATTTCAATAACAATGTTTATCCTAACAATTTCTCCCAGGGATGGAGGAATAACCAAAACAGTGGCTGGAAACAAGAAACAAGCATTTCCAATAGGCAACAACCGTGTCAACAGGGCCATCCTCCTTTGCATGAGTGAACATCAAAATTGGAGGACACCCTAGAGAAGTTCATGCAAGTTTCAATTACTAATCAGAAAAATACAGAAGCCTCAATAAGGAACCTGGAGACACAAGTGGGACAACTAGCTCGTCAAATTGTAGAGCAACATAATTCATAATTTGGAGCTAATACCCACCCAAACCCAAAGCAACATTGTAAAGCAATCACCGCAAGGAGTGGAAGGATTGCTGGACAAGAATCAGAGAAGGAAGAAAAGATGGAGGAAAAGAGTCTGGAAAAAGAAGAAGGAGTTACAGAGAGGAGTAAGGAAGAAGTAAATAAAGAAAATGATGTTGTACATATGAGATAGAGGACAACATTGAAAAAAATAAAAAAAGAGAAATAAAAGAAGGAAAGAAGAAGGTAGAAGATCCAACACCACAGCTAAAAAGTTTACGTTATCCAAAGAATCCCTCAAAGAAAGACAAAGAAAGGTAATTTGCAAGATTCATAGACATCTTCAAAAGGTTCCAAATAAATATACCTTTT
This sequence comes from Clitoria ternatea, assembly GCA_037962975.1. Classification (NCBI taxonomy): domain Eukaryota; kingdom Viridiplantae; phylum Streptophyta; class Magnoliopsida; order Fabales; family Fabaceae; genus Clitoria; species Clitoria ternatea. Next base: position 83,545,177 of record CM075672.1, read on the forward strand.
GTAGAAGCCATGGAGCAAATGCCTACCTACACAAAATTCATGAAGGATCTATTGACAAAGAAGAAAAGATTCTTAGAGGAGACAGTAGAACTTGAAGCGGGATGCAGTGCTATTATTCAAAAAGCATTGCCACAGAAAATAAATGATCCTGGAAGCTTCACAATCCCAGTCACTATTACCAGTAGGAAGGAACTTTTAGATCTTGGAGCAAGCATTAACTTAATGTCATTGTCAATGGTAAAAAGGATTGTAGATTTAGAGGTAAAACCAACATGGATGACTCTTCAATTGGTAGATCAATCTATGAAATTCATATACGGGATAACAAAAGACGTGCTGCGGTGAGAGTCGATAAATTCGTATTCCCTGTAGATTTTGTCATCATGGACATTGAGGAAGATACAGAGGTGCCTCTCATTTTAGGCAGACCTTTCATGAAAACTACGAAGATGATTATTGACGTAGATGATGGAAAGCTCAAGGTGAGAGTACAAGATGAGGAGGTGAATTTCAATGTACTTGATGCAATGAAGAACGCTGCGGAGAAGTAACAGTGCTTCAAAATTGATGTTGAAGATATGGCCATTAAAGAAGAAGCAAAGGAATGGTTCAATGTAGACCCACTGTAAAAGGTACTGACATATACCTTAGAAGAATTAAATGAAAAGGATAAAAAGGAAGTTGAAGAGATTTTGAAGGAGCTGGAATGCAAAAAGCATATCACCCAAGGAGAAAGTCATTATGAGAAGCTACCAGGAAAAGCAGAAACTACTGTGCAGAAGGTGGAATTGAAAGTCTTACCATCATATTTGAAATATGTTTTTCTTGATGAGGAAGGACAAAGCTTTTTATTATTAACAATCACTTGTCAGAATCTGATGAAAAATAGTTAATTCAAGTATTGAAAAATAGTTAATTCAAGTATTGAAAAATAACTCAACCACAATCGGATGGAGATTAGAAGACATGAAGGGTATCAGTCCAGCGTATTGTATTCACCGTATTTATATAGAGCAAAAGTTCAAACCGGTTGTTCAACCTCAGAGACGTTTGAACCCAACTATGAAGGAAGTTATCAAAGGAGAGGTAATTAAGTTACTGGAAGCTGGAATAATTTATCCAATTTCTGATAGTTCTTGGGTGAGTCCAGTGTAGGTGGTTCCAAAGAAAGGGGGCATAACTGTTATAAAAAATGACAAGAACGAATTGATCCCTACAAGAATAGTCACAGGATGAAAGATGTGCATTGACTACAGGAAGGTCAATACAGCAACCAGAAAGGACCACTTTCCCCTATCCTTCATGGATTAAATGCTAGAAAGGTTAGCAGGACAAGCATATTATTACTTTTTGGATGGTTACTCAGGATATAACCAAATAGATATTGCACTAGAAGATCAGGAGAAAATAACATTTACATGTCTTTTTGGGATTTTCACATATAGGAAAATGCCCTTTGGATTATGTAATGCTCCAGCAACATTTCAAAGGTGTATGCTAGCTATTTTTTCAGATTTGGTGGAGAAATGCATAGAAGTCTTCATGGATGATTTCTCTGTTTTTGGATCATCATTCGAGCACTTGAGAAAAACTGACTCTAAACCAAGATTAATTAGATGGGTTCTGCTATTGCAAGAGTTTAATCTAATAATCAAGGACAAAAAGGGTAGTGAGAATTTCATTGCAGATCATTTGTCTTGACTGATTAACAGAGAAGTCATAGTGTCACAACTTGAAGTAAATAAAGAATTCCCGGATAAAAAGCTTTTATTAGTGCAAGAAAGGCCATGGTTTATAGACATGGCTAACTTCAAAGCAGGTGGAGTAGTGCCGAAAGAACTCATATGGCAGCAGAAAAAGAAGTTTTTGAAAGATGCAAGACATTTTGTTTAGGACGATCCATACTTATTCAAGCTTGGATCAGACAACATTCTTAGAAGATGTGTGTCCCAGCAAGAGGCCAAAAGCATACTATGGCATTGTCATATCTCAGCCTATGGAGGCCATTTCAGTGGAGAAAGGACAGCAGCTAAAATACTTCAATCTGGTTTTTACTGGCTTTCTTTATTTAAATATGCTAACTCTTTTTTGCAGAGTTATAATGATTGCCAGAGGTCAGAAAGTGTATCTAGAAGGAATGAGATGCCATTGACAACCATCTTGGAAATAAAAGTTTTTGATTGTTGGGGAATAGACTTTATTGGTCCATTGCCTACTTTATGTTCTAATGAATATATTGTTGTTGTAGTAGACTATGTCTCAAAATGAGTGGAAGCAATGGCATGTATTAAGACAGATGCCAAAGCTGTGATTAAATTTCTCAAGAGAAACATTTTTAGCAGGTTTGATGCTCCTCATGCACTAATAAGTGATGGAGGTTCTCACTTTTGTAACATACAACTTCAACGGTTTTTAGAGCACTATAGAGTGAAGCATAAGGTGACATCTCCTTATCACCCACAGGCTAATGGTCAAGTTGAGGTATCAAATAGAGAAATTAAAAGGATCCTAGAAAAGACAGTTTCCCAAAACAGAAAAGACTAGTCTTTGAAGCTTGATGATACTCTATGGGCATACAGGACAACTTTCAAAGCTCCAACTAGATTCTTACCATATCAATTGGTATATGGGAAAAGTTGTCATCTCCCTGTGGAACTCGAACATAAAGCCTATTGGGCAATGAAATTGCTCAATTTTGACCCTGAGAAATCAACAAAAGAAAGGAAAATTCAGCTATAGAAGCTGGGAGAATGGAGATTGGAAGCGTATGAATCCTCAAGGATTTACAAGGAAAAGATGAAAGCTTATCGTGATAAACACATTCTAAAGAAAAGCTTCTATCCAGGACAATCTGTTCTTCTATTCAATTCAAGACTAAAACTATTCTCAGGAAAATTGAAGTCTAAATGGTCAGGGCTATTCATAGTCAAGGAAGTCAAGTCTTATGGAGCTATTGAGTTGCAGGACCCTCAACCTAAAAGAACTTGGGTAGTGAATGGGCAAAGACTCAAACCTTATCTAGGAGGAGAATCGGAGAAGCTCACCACTCTCATCCATCTACATGAACCATAAGGACAACTCTTCAATCATCAAGCTAAAGACGATAAACAAATGCTTCTTGGGAGGCAACCCAAAACTTCTGTTTTCCTTTCATTTTATCTTATTTTATATCTTTCAATTAAATAGTATATTATTTGAATTTAATGTTTTGATTTTTTATGTAAGGAAAAAGGCCATGATTCATCACCAATCTTAAAACTTGAACCTATCTACTCTATTCAAGCTTAATCTCAAGGGAGAAGCTTAAGCGTGGAAACAAATTTTAGTCACTATCACAATCACGCTCAAGCGTGACTCCTCAAGCTCAAGCGTGGATATCAAGTTAGCTAAGTGCAAAGACCCACGCCCAAGTGTGGCAAGGTAAGTAACATTCTGTCTAATTCGAGCTTAGGCGCAAGGATCACGCTCAAGCATGATAAACAAAAAATTAAGTCTGCCAATCAAGTTTTACAATTTCAATCCTAATCACGCTCAAGCGTGACTTCTCTCGCTCAAGCGTAAGGGTATTTCAAAGTATCAAGGGGTGTCATGCTTAAGCGTGGAAAGGTACACTCAAGCTTAAAAACACAAAAGCATCAGGGGGATAACACGCTTAAGCGAGGATTTCAAGCTTAAGCATGACACTAAAATTTTTCTTTTGACTCAATCACGCTCAAGCATGATTAAACTCGCTTAAGCGAGAAGGAAAAAAATAGCATAAGGATGGCACGCTTAAGCGTAACCCTAAGCGCAAGGCTTAAATTGAATTCTGCCTCAATCACGCTTAAACGTGACACTCCATGCTTAAGCGAGTGGCTTAAAAAACTGCCACCTGATGCTATTTATTTCAAATTTTTAAAGAGCCATTATTGAAAAAACCTGAAACTATTCCCTCTCATAACTCCCCTACCCCCATTCCCTCCTCTTTGTCAATTTCCATAGTGCATTTTGCTTGTGTTTCATTTACAAATCACTCAAGGGTTCTGTGTATTCTCTCTTCTGTCATAATTTTCAGATTCTTCAAACAAGGTAACCTGTGAACCTTTATATTTGGAATTCCTATATGCTGATATTGCTGGTGAAGAATGATAACTTTCTCTTAGGATTCGCATGTGATAATCTCTTATAGAATGTATGTCAATTTATCTTCATGCCCATCATTGGTATTGCAAAACCATACAAATGCTCTTTTTTCTTGTGTGATTGAGGAAAACCACTAAAGAAATGCCAATATACAATTGTTGTTGCATGATACCTGCTTGATAAAAGTCCAGTCAGAACATGATTAGGCATAATTGTTATGATCTTTAAATGTTCTTTGAATTCTTTTGCTTCATTGTCATGAAGGAAACTTGCCTATGCTCTATCATTTCTTTTACAAATTAATTGAGAGTTCAATCTTCCATTGTTATATTGCTTTACTCTCTCATAGATGGCAAGAACCAAACAAACAGCCCCTTCTTCTCCAAAAGCTACTGTTGGCTCTAGCAAAAGAAACCAAGGGAAGAAAGCTCATACTGAGGAGCAAGATATAGGACCTAAATTCAGAGACAAGGCCAGAACTAAAAGATATGAAGATATACAAAACTGGACCTTTATCCATGAAAGAAAGGTAGATTTAGCATTAGGAAAATGTGATGATTTCCTACAGATCATAAGGAGAAGAAATTAGCTTAAAATCTGCTACCCTAGGGACAAGTATGGCCCTGAAATTGTCAGAGAATTCTATGCAAATACTTGGCCCAAGGAAGGAGCAGGGGACAGAAAAACCTACGTTAGGAGGACTTGGCTTTCTTATGGGAGAGATGAAATTAATAGTTACTTAGGCAACCTTATGGAGTTAGAGGAAGGGGAGACCTACGAGTATATAGATATGAGAAAGAGGAATCAGGTAATCGCTGCCCAAGATATGGAGGAAGCAATATGTATCCCAGGTCATCATTTTCAAACTGGGCAAAGGATATGACCACATCCTCCCAAGTTTGGACTTCTTTTCTACTTGCCAATGTGGCCCTGAATGCTCATGTATCTGATTTAATCTACGCGAAATGTTATCTATTATACTATATTTTACAGGAAGATATCACCATTGATTTGGAAAAGATCATCTCAGATGAATTCCATAAATTTGCCATAGTTGATTAAAAGTACTCCCAGGCAGGACAAAAAGTTAAGGGAAGTTTAGGATCCCCTGCTTTTATCACTGACTTTTGTGCAGTTCATGGAGTTCATGTCCAGGGTGTAACATCCCGAAATTTATAAGAATGATTAATTGAAGAGAATAAATAATAAATAATTATATATGAGTTGATTTATGCCCTAAATTTTTTTAAATAATTAAATTGGAATTTATTATGGATATTTATAATTTATTGGGATTTAAGGAGTTAAAATGTCACCCGGTTAAAATATGGGGTGTCAGACCAAGTATCTCCGATTGAGACGCAATTGGTCAGGGCTATTAAGGATATTATTGGGAATTCGAATATGTCTTCAGAATAATTTTTGGATTTAGTATTGAGCCCGAACTGAGATCCTGTGTGTTATAAAACGGTAAAATTTAATGAAGGGGTTAAGTTAAAACAAAAACTCCTTCTTTTCCCCTTTTATTTTCTCGACAGCTTCTCCTCCCTCTCTAAACATTCCATTTTCTTCTTCTTCTTCTTCATTCCTTTCTCTTGCCAAAGGTGACCACCACCACCCATTGCCATTTCTACCTAAAATCAAGAGGGTCCTTTGGGTTTATGAAGCTTGTATTGGACATGGAGGCAAAGCTTGACTCATCTCCTCTTCTTTTCCTCTTATTTTCGTATTCACCTTGGGGCTTGGAGGAGAGGTGTGATTTTTGACCACCCATGGCTTTTATTGATAGTTTGAGTTATTGAAGTGTTGTAATGGAAGGTTAGATGTTGTTTTGATGAATAGAGGTATGATAAACCAAACTCTAGGTGGGATAACCATTGGGGATTGTTATTGATGTTGATGATGATTGGAATATAATGTTGTTAGCCTAAGGATGTTTGAAATAAGGCATAAATATAGTTGGAATTGATGATAGTGGGTTCTTGATGAAAACCCTAGAAATTAGGATTTTGGGGCTTTGGGAAATTGATGAGAAAATTATGAATTATTGATATTGGAATGATATATATATATATGAGAATGAGTTTTTGAATGAGTAATATTGATTGTTGATGTTGAGGTATTGTTAGGAGATACTTGAACAATGAGGATGATGATTATTGAATTTTAATGAACCTTGACCCTAAGATTTAGGGATGTGTGTATAGTGGCTAAAAGAAATGGGTTTTGAGAAGTGAATATGAGGTACTTAAGGTTAGGTGATGAATTGTATGATGATAAGACAGTGGTTGCGATCACTTGGTACTTGAAATGAAAAGGGCTTGCAAGTTCCTATGATATCCCGTGGTTCCGATCACGAGGAGGGAGTACCCCTTGCGATGCGGGAAACCAAAATATTGAGCATTGATATACGTGGTTGCGATCACGAGAAAAGCATCTTGTGAGGTTCCTAGAAAGAGTACCCCATGCGTGGCGGGAAACCAATATAATGATGATTATAAGTGGTTGCAATCACTTGAGATACCATGTGTGCATGGGTGATTGCAATGGATTCATTGCATATGCATTAAACAGTTGACAAATGCATTAGCCATAGGTATATGGCATTTGAGATGGAGATGACCAAATAGAGATGAGAACCTCTTGATAGAGTGTTAATTGATTTAAGATTTAAATGACTTAATGATGATAATTATGAATGCCCATAATGATGTAGGGCTATGTGATTGTGTATGTGCTTATGCTTATGCTTGACATGAATTGCGAATGATGAGGCTTGTAAACCTAAGATAATACCTTGATGATGGTTCAATGATGAATTAATGAATTATAGCAAAGCACACACGTTGGTTGAATGCATGTACACATAATCACAATGTATTTATATTCGTCATTTTGAATGTATAACTCACTCTCCCATGTTGTCTCCTTTTTAGCATTATGATGCAGGTTTGCCATGGGATGAGTTTGGGTTTTTGAATTAAAGCTCTTAAAGAAGGTAGATAGTGGTAATGGAATGCCTTGACCGGCAACATTTGTTAAACATAATGTAATCTTTGATTTATGTATATTGACATTGATAGATAGTGGCTTTTAAATATGTAAATATAATAATGTATATTTATGTTAGTGGTAACTGAAATGATACCAATTGATGATGTATGATTATGATTTATATATGTGGTGGATTGCGGTTTAATAGGCTTACATCATGAATTGTATGAGTGCTTGAGCATATATGGGACTAGGCATATGCCCTGTATACACATTCTTCTTCCACTGTAAACTCAAATCATTTTGTATACATATGTGGGCGTTTTAATTAGCGATCCAGTTTATAAATTATTAAATCTCACTCTTTGGTTTTCTAGGGTTTGGGTCTTAATGTAATCATTATGGTGTTTTGAAATTATTTTAAATGTGAAAAATTTACTCGTATTTTTATTAATTATTATCTTGATTACATCAGGATTCGGCTCAGAAAATCGGGGTGTGACACAGGGGCTTAAACCTATCAGACCACCTATTGATAGGCGCTTTATAAAACACTACTGCATCACCAATACAGGTCCTGCCCAAGAGCCCCAAGAAGCACCACAGCAAGCACCACCACTATCAGGAACAACACCTACCCCACCTCCTCTAAGCATAGAAACAGAGATGATTCTTCAGACAATCTTCCAGCTCAACACGAGCAAAACCATCTCATGGCACAACAGAATACCAGCCATAGGGGTCTTATGCACTTGCATCATGGCCTATATCATAGCATTCCTGTGGGCCAATTTAACCCCTGGATGGACCCTGCCCAGTTTGCAGCGCACATTGCATGGCCTAGGGACAGGCCTACTTTATCAGGGAGGGGTGAGACTTCTCAGGCTAGACCAGGATCTTCTTCACAGGAACCTCCAACAAGAGAGTAGACACCAGATGTTGAGCGAGATGAAGAAACAGAAGAAGACACAGAGGATGATGAGTGAGGAATTGAATCATTGCTAACACTTCATGATTTTTCTGGTTTATTTTTTATTCTCTTTTTGGGATTTTTTTATTTTTATTCTCTTTTATTTTAACTTGCTGTAGATAATTTTTTTGGGGTATTTTAGTTTGAAATTTTTAAATTTTATGCTTTAACTGATGATCTGCTTAAGTGGTTTGAAATGAACATGCTTGTAATTGAATTGTCATACCCAACCCATAAGCAAGAAAATAAAATGCATGTAAAGACTCAATAAGTTATAGCAACAAAATTTAAGATAGTAACATTGTTTTTGAAAGGGAAATTGGCTGAATTAAGAACCAGGAAAATGAAATAAATGAACTTTTGAAATTCTTTACATGCTTGAACCTTTTATTGTTAGAATATTGGAGTATCCTTATAACCTGGTGAGAAGTGAGTAATTAAACAATGAGCCTCATTAGTAATTGTTAAGTTTGCATTGCCTAATTTTTTGATTAACCTTTTTCTAAAGAAATACGCAAGGAAATGATCAAGGCATTTTTGAAAACACATTTAGCCAAGAGCCAAAAATCTACCCTTAATAAAATATCCCATTCTTTGGTAGCCTATTTGAGCCAAAAATTTTATTTCATAAAACACCTTAACCTAAGCATAAAAAAATTAATTTCTACCTTATTAGCATGCTTAATATAAAAGAGCATAAAATACTTTTTTTTCTCAATAAGGGTGATGCAAGAAATAGAAGCTGAAAAAGAACATGCTAAAGAAAAATAGTAAGTTCTCCAAAAATCTTTGAACAAAGGGAGAGCTGGAAGAAATTAAGAAAAAGTGGATAAAGAATTCTGAAGTTTGAAATCAAGGAAGAAGGCTTATAAATTATGAAAAATTTGTTAAAATACTTATGCTCTTCTTCATGTATGCAATTTGAAATCCAAGAAAAACCAAGAATTCTTGTTAGTCCAGCCCTATTACAACCTTGCTAAAAGACCTTTTTGATCCTTACTACTCTTTTGATTTTGGTTTGATTGGAAATGACTAGCAATGTTAACTAGGCAGTTCTAATGATGGATGTGTGAAACAGGAATCTAGTGAGAAATAATGAGAAGCTCCTTATTCTTATAGCATTAGGTTACTTACTGTGTGAAAAATTAAATTGTGCATTACATTTCAAAGAAATGGGTATTAAGGATGCCATATGACCTAAGAAGTTGAACTATAAATATTGTCTTTTAATTTTGTTCATACTTAGAATCTGAGCATCATTACTGCTTTCCTGCTTTCCTGTTTAAAATTCAATCCTTTCTTTTGCTTGAGGACAAGCAAAACTCTAGGTTGGGGAGAGTTTGATAAGTATTAATTCAGCATTAATTTCATGGCTCATTTGAACTAAAATTCTCAAGATTTGAAGCAAATTGATAAATGATATAAGGAATTGAGCATGAATTCTTCTAGTGGTCATAGCTTTGTTATAAAAGAAAAACTTTGTTCAAAACTCTTGAAACGTTGCAGGAAATCCAAAGAAGGAATCAGGGCTGAGTTTAAGCAAAAGAAAATAAAGTTAGCCAAGCACCATGCAACTCCCACGCTTAAGCGTAACAAGGGAAAGCTTAAGCGTGAAAAGCATGAAGAAGTTAAGGAGTAACAGGGCCTCCCATGCGCCTGAGCGTGACATGAAGAAAAACCCAAGCTTGAGTGTGACAATGGAACCTCAAGTGAGTGCAACACAGAGAGCATCAAGGCCCCTCACACTTAAGCGTGGGAGGGAGCGCTTGAGCGAGGAATGATTCAACAAACCAAGCTTAACCTTTCGCTATAGCGAAATAAAGAAACAAGCCATCCACGCTTGAGCATGGCCAATTGAAGCTTAAGTGCATCCATGCTCAAGCGAAAATATCTCACGCTTGAGCGTAATCGAAGAAGAATAGGCACTGAATTTATTATTGCCCAATGGTGCGATCCCAGCTCACCTATTCTCGCATGTTTCTGACCACTCCTGCATGGCCACTCAGCAAGTGGGGTTGCGCTAAAGCGTGATAAGGAGAAGCTTAAGTGCGACTCCTCTTTAAATAGAAAAGAAGAGAAGATCACTGAACATCACTTGATCACTCATCATTGAATCATTCACCACTCACCACTTCACATTCAGTTATTCTTTTTGTACCATTTTCCCCCTATATTCTTTAGTGAAAATGCAAGTCATGAGTAGCTAATTCATCTATTGGGATTGGTTGTAATCCATTCAAACCCAAATAATATTGCTGTAAGTTTTCATGTATGTCAACAAGATTTGATAATTTTTGTATTTCATTCTTCACTTAATGCTTAATGCTCGAAAGTATTTGATCACTATTTTCTTGTCTTTAGTTTTCTTAAGTGTATTAGGAAATAACTTTTGAAAGCAGATCTGAATGAAGTACTTATTGTAAGTAGCTGCCAGGAATGGTATCTAACGTAATAAACGTCTAATCAATTGAGCATTAAGGCTAGAATGATTTAAAGGTGACTGAGGGATCAACGGGTTGAAATCATTCTTATGAATTTTGTATTCGAGAGATCGATGCAAATGACTTTGATTGTGACATAAAAATTGTCATTTCAAGTTACATACATGCAAAGTTTACATAGTTTATGGAAGGTGAGATGAGATGAAAACCAATCCTAGTTTTCCACATCTGATTTTTACCAAAACTTATTATTGTTGTTCTTTAGATTTATTACTTTCAGTTGATCATTTCAATCATCATCTTTTACAACAAACCAAAATGAATCTTTTGTCAAATTAATTCAAAAACTAAGATCTTCAAGCTAACTCCTCCTCAATGGAATGACAACCCTTTTTACTACAACTCTAGTGTTAAACTTGGCACTAATCTTCCATTGAACCCATATTATACAAACTTGATTCTGATCTTGAAAATTTTATTTTTCTCAAGTTTCTCTTTACAAGATGATATCAAACATCAAACAAGTTTTCAAATCAAGTTTTGTATGATACATAAGAAAACACTTACCAAGTAAAAGATATTAGCAACTACATGTCCAATATCACTATATTCATTAAATGGGTATGAATCTCAATACCCCAAATATCAATATATCATTCACATATCTAGCCATATATAATAATCCACCAATACCTATAACTATTCAGACTATCATATACATTTTATTCACAATACAATGAATTACAATCGCTGCCGGCCAAGGCATTCCATTACCACTCTTTATCTTCCCAAAGCTTTACTTTAAAATATCCATATCCTTTGATATTCCTGCATCAATGCTAAAAATAGACAACATGGGAGAGTGAGTTATACATTTCAAATGACAAATATGAATACAATTGAGATTATGTGCATATGTATATCAACATCCTGTATGCTTTGCTAAAATCATCAAAAATTATCATCATTACTCATTTCACGAATATATATATATAACATATTCATCAATCATTTCATAGCAAAGCAAACACATATACACATCTCTTCTCAATGCCACGATGGGCCAACATCATCATCATCAATCATACACAAATATGCCCTTCATCACATTGGGCCATCACATACAACATTATCGTATTCAATATCTTTTCGTTGTATTCATATTTTACATGTTGTCTTTTAGGTATTTATTTACCCATCTCATCATCATCATATCTCAATCTCAATCATCAATCATTATCACCTTATGGCATATCTCCATGCTACGTGCAAATACTCTTAGGCTATTGTATATGCACAATGGAATAATAACAACAAATATGGATCCGACTGTGGGAATAAACACCAAATTGTGGGTTCAAGCATGATCACATAGCATGCCCCTACTGCAGTAGTATAATGTGTACACATATCTCTTAATGCATGCATAATCACCAATTTTTACTGGTACCAAACCGCATCGCCCATCTTACAACACCTGGCCATTTACACCATCATCGCGGTAAACACCACAATCAATATAAAGGTGTTACGGGCCGACCATGATTCATACTATAACTGGAAAAATAGGCTGGCCCGCATGGGTCGGCCTGAACCCGCCCATAAAATGTAGTGTGCGGGCCTAAAATAAAAAACCAAAATCAATAAGTGGAAAAAAGGCCCGACCCTAAAAAAGCCCCAAAAAATGCCGGCCCGTGTGGCCTGTGGGCGGCCCGATATTTTTAAAAATAAAAAATTTAATTTTTAGCTAGGTTAAGTACTTGCTTTTGTGACTTTTATTGTGGACTTTTGTGAAATATATGATTCAACTTTGTGTATTTTGTTTTTTCCATAATGTTTTCTTTGATTGATTTTGTACATTTTTATTAAAAAGCATAATATAAAAAGTCAAATATAATGTCATCTCCATAAGATAATATCACTTTATGTGAACACCAATAGTTATGTAGTTCATGACTTCACCTTAATAAGGTTTCACAGTGTTGCCGTTGTGAATTGATAATATCACTTTATGACTTCACCAATAGTTATGTGTTACGTTATATGTATTTTTAATTTGATTATGATAAAAATTAAAACTATATGTCCATAATTTTTTATAGCCTATATGTTTACACAAATCATGATCTTTGATATATGTATATTTTTTGAATCGTGTGCCTTTCTAATTCGCTAATGTCCTTTTAATTAAAACTTTTTCCAGCTAATTTAATTAAATATTATTATTACAAAGAATAATTTTTTTATAAATTTATTTTTTTAACTTTTTTAAAGCGGGCCGCCCAAAGTGGCCCGCAGCCCGTTGAGGGTCGGGCTAGGGCCTTTAACAGCATAGCATACATCAATAACATTCATCAATCTTTCATCAATATTAAAGGAATACCTAGCATCCGTATTCATCTTTTATTCATCAACATCACCACATAATTCTTAGTGGGTTTTCATCTCATTTAATCATTACCATTGTTTCATATATTAGTGTGGCATTACAACAATTCATCAATATAATTCAAACCACACATACACAAGATCACACTTGTATTCACCATAATGGCACTCAACAATCATCAATAATAACTATCATCCTTTTATTCAAGGAATTGATCAACGATCATCATCCATCACTATTCGTTATCGATATCATCTCTGATGCATCGATTTACAACTAATACATTGTCATGCAATCATCCCTCCATTGGCTTCATCATCATGCAAAGGTATGTCATACAACCACATAATTTACTTTTCATTATTTTCTCACCAAGTCATATCATTAGTGGTGGAATATTCATGCCTTTCATGACATATATCAGGCACACAGACATTTTGCCAATTTATAACTTAATCCCAAAATACCACCAAGATATACCACAATCATATACCCCTAACACATTCACATGTCATTGCATGATGAAACAAAACTAGGATAATAACAAGCTTAATTCATTTTCAATACCAAGGTATGTGAGGGACATGACAATGCCATCACGTTTCGATTGCAAAAACATATTAAAAATATGCGCAATCGAATGGATAAACATGCCACGGCTCAACCACATCAAACAACATCAAAACAGAGTGAAAATGAGCCAAAGACATACCATTAATTGATTCAGGAAGGTCCTTGAATCGATTTATGCGATTCTAGAACACCAACCAACAAAATAGAGGTCCTTGAATCAATTCAAACCCCGTATGAATCGATTCAAGCATGGTAAAATTGATGAACAGTAATTCTAGGGAGTCTTGAATCGATTCAAGCCCATCCAGTAGCCTCTGAATCGATTCAAACAAACGTGTGAATCGATTCAAAGCCGTGGAAGTCCTTATTTTCAGAAGCAGAATGCATTGAATCGATTCAAGTCCTGGCATGAATCGATTCATGCATTCCCAACAACCTTTTTACTTTAAGAAACACCATCCTATGCCCCATTCATCAAATCCAACATCCATTATGCTTAAATCAGCCTCACATGGGATTTTAACTCAATAGATCATGCATCAAAATACGCACATACATATTCCATTTCATCATTAATTATTCATCAAGAACTACATTATATCCTTCAAAGAGACTCAAAACTCTTAATGTCATCACACATACATATTTTTATCATTTTCAAGGCCAATAAATTGCCAATCTGAGCATTCAACAACCATTACTCAACTTATCATATTTATACAATCATGGCAAGGCAAGCATGAGTATAAATCATATACATGCATCATCAATTACTCAATTCATGTAATTAAAATGTAAACTCATCTCTTACCTTGAGAGAAGAATCACAACTCGAATGCTCTGATTGTTCTGCCTCATTACCCAAAATACAATCTACACACACACATATATACATTCAATCAATGAGCCATCATAAGGCATCATCACAATTCTAAATAATCACAACATCTCTTAAGGTTTGGTAACAAGTTCTAAACTTGTCAAAACACCAATCTATACCATTGTGTTAGGTTTCGGGAATTCCTTTCCCAAAACCATGATTCTCCAAGTTTCAAAAGGCTAACCAAACCCACAACCACAATATCACATCCTATATCCTTAAGGCATCCAAATCATCATATGAATCATCCAATTGTCATCACTATCATTCAAGTCCAACATAAACCTTTTTAGCTTCATTTAAGGCCATCATCAAACAACAAATTCAAGTGGCACATATTATGACCTAAAACCTCATTGAATCACAAGCCTCATTTCATTTATCCATCACATATGGTCATTTACCCTTATGATCATCATCATAATCAACAACATCATATATCTATCCTCATGACAACCACATCACTAATTTCACTATCTATGTGAAAAGCCCCAAATTTATCAATTCTTAAGGGTTCCATATGAATTTTTAATCATCAATTCCATCAATTCTCATACATCATTACAAACATTATATTATCATCAAAGTGTCAATCAATGTAAACAGTACACAATTGTCCTAATGGTCATCTAACCTATGTTTGGGTTTCACATGCATAAATCATCATACACAACAATATAAACTTAGCTTAAATTTTCATTAACATTTATAATCAATTCTAATATTTCTAAAATCTTATTTCCCTTATATAACTCATTCCAAAGGCACCAAAATCATCAATTTGGCTAAAACCCCCAAAATATCCATACTTAGGGTTTTCTCTAAAATTTTCCAACAACCATCAACATCCACCATTTTCCATGATTCATCATAGATACAATAACCCACATCCATTTATACCACAAAACCATAATAAACAATCATTTCCCAAACCATTCAAGCCTAGTGTTTCAACATTTTCTTCAACACCCAAAGTTTCTAATATGTTTAAATGTTGAAATAGGTTTTGATAATGACAAACATGGACTCAAGTACAAAGAATGCATTGTTATTCAAGTGGCCTCAATACTCAAGAGGGGGGGTGAATTGAGTTTTTAAAACTTTTAGTTGGAATGCCTTTGAACTTGATTCTTATGTTCAAATTTACAAGATTATGCAGGTGAAATCAAGTTTAATGAAATGTGCAAGGCAAAACAAAGGTAAATATAGCTGAGACAATTTGACAAACACTTAGTGAGCAGTATTCAAAGTTTACCAAATTAAACAAGTTTAAGTGTGCAAGCCACAATCAATCAACATAAGCCAATTAAGCATAGTATATGAAAGTAAAAGAGTAGGGAAGAGAAGCTTACAAACCGATTTAACGAGTTCCACCAATCCGGTGTACGTCTCGCCTCTAAGCAACCCACTTAGAGGATTTCCACTATTGTAGACTAGAGATACAACTTTGAGCAATTGCGGCTTCCTAGTGTCCCATACTCAAGAACCCAATCCTCATAAGTATAAGGGCACCCCACCCAATCTCTCAATCTCACAATATCCCAAAGATTGAACCCCAACCTTTGTAACACTCAACCTAGAGTGAACAACCACTCAATCTAGAGTGAACTTTGGTTTTTGGTATTTACAAGCAAGCGACTCTCTCAATAGAGTACATGTACAAGTAAAGGTTCTCTCAAATCTATAACTCTCAAGAAGAGAGAATATGCAAATGAAAATTCAGAATATACAAGAATAAGGGCTTACTAAGCACAAGAGTAAGTAAAGAATGATAGCTTCTTGTTGTGTGTTTTGTGCTTGAGTTCCTCTTGCATTTATAGAGTCATTTCTGAGCTTTGGTCAGTGCCTTGGTCTTCCTAGCCGTTACATGTAGTGGGTGTCTGAAGGAGTGGTGGAGAAATATGTTGGTTTCCCATTAATATGCGTTTTCTCACTATCGTAATCGATTATGCTTTAAGCTGTAATCGATTACACTTTGAATTTTTCATCTCTGTTCGCTATGTAATCGATTAGTTCCCATTGCCTAATCGATAAGCTTCAAGTTAAAAGCTTGGTAATCGATTGAACTTTGCCTTTTAGTCGATTAGTAGTGATACCTGATGCATTTAATTTATCTTCGTAGCTTCGTAATCGATTATACAGTCATAGTAATCGATTAGATTAATTCCAGTAGCCTTTTAATCGATTGGCTGAATTCTCTTAATCGATTAGCTGTTATACCTGATACCTTTAATGCCATTTTTGGTTTTGGTAATCGATTAAACCATGCATGTAATCGATTATAGTAATTCTAGTGGCTCTGTAATCGATTATTTGAAATGCTGTAATCGATTAGCTTAATGTCCTGATGCATTGGTTCCAAAATAGAAGCTGCCTAATCGATTAGCTGAGACTCCCTAATCGATTAGCTTCATAATTTTTCTGAGTCTGATACCATATCTTTGTTTTTGCAAGAAATTCTTCAAGAGTGTTTTGTCATTATCAAAATCCTTAAACCTGTAATCACATTCAAAACACATTCTCCCCCTTTTGATGATGACAACAATGTTCATCTCTTGAGGATTGTTAGTTTAAACAATAATCTTGATTAATACAAAAACATTTGAATTCTGCATCTTATCTCTTAATCAGATTTTCAGAATCTGCCTTATCTTTTAAATGAATCATCTAATTAGTTATCTTTTAAGTGTTATCCCTTACAACATTATCTCTTGAAACAACTAAAACTCCCCCTATCTTTAAGAATATATGCCTTTTGTAGATAATACCAGATAATTAAGCATTTTTAGCAGTCAACAAGTAGATGAACACACTATTGCTTCCCCCTATCTTTAATAATATATGCCTTTTGTAGATAATACCAGATAATTAAGCATTTTTAGCAGTCAACAAGTAGATGAACACACTATTGCTTCTCCCCCTTTGTAATCATCAAAAACAATAAAGTAATGATAGTCATATGAAGAAAGATAAAATTTTTATTCATGAAAACTGAAGGGAAAGTACATTAAGGAAATGATGAAAAACTGAAGCATAAAAATAGAAAGCACAATGATCAAAGCATAAAAAACGGATCTAGTTATCCGGGTTGAAAAATCAAAGTTCAGAGATTTGATGTCACAGCTCCTCATAACGCTGTTGCATCAGCTCATAATGTTGCTGCTCAGTCATGGAAAACTCTTGAAGAGAGTTTTTAAGACGGTCGAAGCGGCGGTCAAGGTGAGCATAGAGAGATGCAAATGGATCGGCAGGGGTAGATGATGAAGCTTGAGTTACAGGAGGAGGAAGGGCTGGCTCATCAGCAAGAGCTTCATAGGGAATGTTGGCATGATATCCTTCTATCCTTGAATACCATGCTTCGTTCAGAAAAACAAGACCCATTTTGGTGAGATGATGAGTGCCGATGCAGGTTTTGGAGGCACTTTTTCTGACAACTCTCCAGCCAAGTCTACTCCGCAATGTTTGAAGATTTTGGTGAGTAGAATGGCGTATGGAAGCTTTTGTTGGTCCTTTGCATGGCGCATATGGAACTTGACCAGTTGAACCCAGTTTATCTCTTTGTGGTTCAGCATAGCCCATATTAAGAGGACATCATCCTCTTCCACCAAAGCATAGTTCCCACCACGGGGAACCAACATCTTGACCAGGAAAAAGTGTAGGAGGTGGTTATTCATGGTCAGATGTCCCACCAGCTTATGGTTGCTCCTTGGTCGATCAACCTTCCACAAGGATTGACAAGCAGTTAGAGCATTGAAGCCCCATTCATCTTCAGGTTCTCCTCCATCAAATTCTGCATCGTTAAGTAGCAGCAGAGAGATTTCTACAAACTGGGCGTTTGTGAGCTTGATGGTCGCATTTTTGACCTTTGATTCTACCATCCCATTGATAAGTTTGAGATTGAAGTAGAAAACTCGGATGAGTTCAAGATAATATTACTTTTTCTTAAGGGTGGGGAAGGGAAAAAGGTTATATTGGTGGAGGCATTGGGTAAAGGTGAGGCTATGGTTATCGAATGTTTCAGCAATGGTGTAATGGGGGGTCATGATGTCTTTCTCAGAAAAATTGTTAACGAAGTGTTGAAGGTCTCTAGAAGATGAGAAGAACCTAGAGAAGTCTAGGGGGTTGTTGGCTTGGGCCATGGAGGACCTAGCTCTCTTGATTGTGCGGGAAGAAGACATGGTCAAGGAATGGAGAGAAAAAGATAAAGAGAAGGAGAGATTTCTTGAGAGCTTTAAGAGATTTGAAGAGGAAGGAGGTAGTGTGAGAAGAGAGGGTGAAGAGAGGTGTATTTATAAAGAAAGACTAGGTTTAGGAAGGAGTGAGGTGAGTTAAATGAGGGGGAATACGAGCAGACCTCGGGAACCCACGTTTGACTATTGTAGTTCCGATGCTAATCGATTACGAGGATGAGGTAATCGATTAGCTCACTGTTTCTAGGGAATTTGAATCATTTCGCACAGAGGGTAATCGATTATGGAAGTTGAGTAATCGATTAGTGAAGAAACAGAAGCGTCCTAATCGATTGAGATAGTCTGGTAATCGATTAATGGGAAGATGAAACGTTTTGTACCTGAAACAGAGGCTTTGTAATCGATTATGGATTAAGAGGTAATCGATTATGCATAAAACAAAAGCTTTATAATCGATTAGGTATCAATGAGTAATCGATTATCAATGAAACAGAGGCTTATTAATCGATTAAGAAGTGCTATGTAATTGATTATATGGTCTAAAAATTTCATAATTTATGTAGTTTTCACACAGGAAGGTTGTAATTTCATTGAATCATACCACAAATAACAACCAAGTCATATAAACATGCTATAAAACAATGTTTTTATCAAAATACTTCATCATTCAAACACAATTGATCATGTCAAGAATTCCCAATTCTCTTCTAATGTGGATGAATTACTCTTTCGCTAATGGTTTGGTGAATATGTCTGCCAATTGTTTAGAGGTATCAACATGTTCAAGCACACAATTACCCTTTAAAACATGGTCTCTAATAAAATGATGCCTTATTTCAATATGTTTAGTCCTAGAATGCATGACAGGATTTTTGGATATATTTATGGCGCTAGTGTTATCACATTTGAGAGGCACGTGGTCTAACATAACTCCAAAGTCCAGAAGTTGTTGTCTTATCCAAAGGATTTGAGCACAACAGCTACCAGCTGCAACATATTCTGCCTCAGCTGTTGATAGTGCAACACTCACTTGTTTCTTGCTATACCAAGATACAAGAGAACTACCAAGCAAGTGGCATGTTCCACTAGTGCTTTTCCTGTCAAGTTTACATCCTGTAAAATCTGAATCAGAGTATCCTACTAAAATGCATTCGGCCCCTTTGGGGTACCATAGACCAACATTTTGAGTACCCACAAGATATTTCAAAATTCTTTTCACAGTAGTGAGATGTGATTCTTTAGGACATGCTTGATATCTAGCACACATGCACACAGCAAACATAATATCAGGCCTACTAGCTGTTAAGTAAATCAAGGAGCCAATCATACCTCGGTATTTAGTTATTTCGAGATCTTTACCCTTCTCATCTTTGTCTAAGTAGCAAGATGTACTCATGGGTGTAGCTATTTCATTTGCTTTGTCCATTTCAAACCTTTTGAGTAGCTCTTTACAATATTTTGTTTGACTAATGAACGTTCCCTCATTAGTTTGTTTAATTTGTAATCCAAGAAAGAAGGTGAGTTCTCCCATCATGGACATTTCAAATTCATCTTGCATGATCTTGGCAAAATCTTGACAAAGAATTTCATTAGTAGCACCAAATATTATGTCATTAACATAAACTTGTACCAAAAGAATGTCATTGTTTTTGCGTTTTATAAAAAGGGTAGTGTCAACCCTACCTCTTTCAAAACTATTTTCTAAAAGAAATTTGCTAAGTCTTTCATACCAAGCTCTTGGAGCTTGTTTCAAACCATATAAAGCTTTTCTCAATTTAAAGACATGGTTTAGAAATTTATGATTTTCAAAACCGGGAGGTTGATCTACATAAACTTCTTCTTGAATATAGCCATTTAGAAAAGCGCTTTTGACATCCATTTGATAAAGCTTAAAATCCATACAACAAGCAAAAGCTAATAGTAATCTTATGGCTTTTAATCTAGCTACGGGAGTATACGTTTCTTCATAGTCTATCCCTTCTTCTTGATTATATCCTTTTGGCAACTAATCTAGCTTTGTTTCTTGTTATTATACCGTTCTCATCTAGCTTATTTCTAAAAACCCATTTTGTTCCTATTATTTGGTGATCATTGGGTCTTGGCACTAATTCCCAAACTTCATTTCTTTCAAATTGATTTAACTCTTCTTGCATGGCCAACATCCAATGTTCATCAATAATAGCCTCATCAATGTTTTGTTCTATTTGTGATACAAACGCTAGGTGATTACAAGTATTTCTAATAGCATTTCGAGTACTTACACCTTGAGTCATTTCTCCTATGACTTTATCTAATGGGTGATCCTTCAATATGATCCATTGATGTGGTTCCTCATTTTGTGTTGTTTCTTCTTTCTTGTTGATTTCCTCCTTTTCATTCAAGTGCATTTCTTGGAGTGTACCTGCAAGATCATCAACATCTTCCTTTCTCGGAGGGTTATGGCTATTTTCATCAAATTTAACATGAATAGATTCTTCAATGGTATTTGTGCGTTTGTTGAAGATTCGATAAGATTTACTAGATTGAGAGTACCCTAGGAAGATTGCTTTATCAGCTTTAGCATCAAACTTACCTAGATTATCTTTTCCATTATTGAGCACAAAACATTTACATCCAAATATATAAAAATATGAAATGTTGGGTTTTCTACCCTTGTAAAGTTCATAGGGGGTTTTCTTTAGGATAGGCCTTATTAAACATCTATTCATAACATGAAAAGCGGTATTTACCGCATCGGCCCAAAAATGTTTTGCAATATTGTTTTCATTTAACATGGTTCTTGCAAGCTCCACCAACGATCTATTTTTCCTTTCTACTACTCCATTTTGTTGTGGAGTTCTAGGAGCTGAAAAATTATGATTTATACCATGTTTTTCGCAAAACTTTTCAAAAGATTGATTTTCGAATTCTCCCCCATGATCAGTTCTAATGGATGTAATTTTTGAATTTTGCTCATTTTGGATAATCCTAGCAGGTTTCTTAAATGCATGATATGCTTCATTCTTATGAGCAAGAAACAAGGTCCATGTATATCTAGAGTAGTCATCTACAATTACTAGACCATAGTAATTACCACCAAAGCTTTTGATTTTGGAGGGTCCAAAAAGATCCATGTGCAAAAGTTGTAAAGGCTTTTGGGTGGAAACAATGTTTTTAGATTGAAAGGATGCCTTTACTTGTTTTCCCTTTTGACATGCATCACAAAGTTTGTTTTCAAATTTAATCTTTGGTAAACCAATTACTAATTCTTTAGAAACAAGTTTATTCAAATGATCTACATGTATATGAGTTATTATTCTATGCCATAGCCAAGTTTCATCATCTCTAGTCATGAAGCATTGTACATCATTTGAAGACAAACTATCCATATCAATCATGTAAATATTATCAATTCTTTGGCCTACAAACTTAACATCCTTATTAGTCTTATGCTCAATTATGCAACAATTTGATTCAAACAAAACTCTATATCCTTTGTCACATAATTGACTAATGCTAAGTAAGTTGTGTTTAAGATCTTCAACATACAACATATCACTAATAGAGGTAGAAGAATTCTTACGAATGTTTCCAATGCCTAGAATCCTTCCTTTGATGTTGTCTCCATAGGTGACACTTCTTTTTCTTTTGGGAGTGAATGATGTAAATTTGCTTATGTCTCCCGTCATATGCTTTGAACACCCACTATCCAAATACCAATGGGTGTTGCTTGCATTGAAGCATACCTACAAAACAAAATCAGTTTAGAGAACTAGGTACCCATTTTATGTTGGGTCCTTTAAGGTTAGCTTGTGGTAATGTCCCTTTGGGAACCCACACCTTTCTTATAACCTTTGGCCCTAATTTTCTAACATTGCAATTTGAAGAGTTATGACCTTTGAGTCCACAATGGTTGCATTTCATAAAGGGCGAAGATGATCTCATAGGAGGTACAAAAAAGTTTTTGTAACGCTTTTCCTTTTTAACAGAATTGTACCCTAAACCAGTTTTGTCAAACATGCATCTTTGATTTCCAAGTAGTACGTTCAGATTATCTCTACCATTTGTAAACTTCTCTTAGGTTTTGTTTAGATCTAGGACTTTGTTTTCTAGATCAACACATTTCTTAGCAAAATCACACGGTTTACTCTTGGAGCATGTTTGAGCATTTTCCAATTCTTCCTTTAAGCATTCATTCTCTTTGCAAACCTCCATAAGGTGCATCTCTAGAGTGTCACTAGTTTTTCTAGACATCTTAAGTCTATTGGATACTTTTACAAATTTATCATACAATTCCTCTAGAGCATCAAGTAATTCATCCTTATCCAAGTCATGGAAATTTACCTCATCATTTTCTTCTTGGTGGTTGGCCATGAGGCAAAGGTTTGCTTCTTCATTTTTCGAGTCATCTGAGCTGCTTATCTCGTTTTCATCCCAGGCTATATATACTCTCCTTCTTCCTCTTTTCTCTTTGCCCTTTTTCTTAAGATTTGGGCAGTCCGCTTTGAAGTGCCCCTCCTTACCACATTCAAAGCAATTGGGTGAGGAAGAATTTTCTTTAGTGATAGGTTTCTTACTTGGGTTTTTGAAGCTTCTTTGGAAGCGTTTGCTTTTCATGAATTTCCCAAAGCGTTTCACAAATAGTCCAAACTCTTCTTCTTCATTAAGTTCACTTCCGGATTCTTCTTCATTTATGGAAGTGGCCTTGAGAGTGAGTCCCTTTTTCTTGGAAGATTTTTCTTCCTCTTCCGTCATCTTCAATTCTTTCAGCTCTTGTTCCTGTTCCTGCAACTTACAAAATAATGTGGCAAGAGACATCTCGTTTATGCTGGGAGATTGTTTGATGGCGGTAACTAGCGGTTGCCATTCTCTGTTAAGACTTCTCAACACTTTATGAATGAGCTCTTTGTTAGTGTAAGTCTTTCCAAGTGTAATAAGTTGATTAATGATGAGAGTGAACCGTTTTTGCATATCAACAATTGATTCATGAGAGTTTAATCTAAAGCACTCATATTGACTAGTTAGTGTACTAATTTTAGAGTCTTTAACATCATTTGTACCTTCATGGGTTACTTGAAGAATATCCCACATTTCCTTGGTGGATTTATAATTCATTATTCTAAAAAATTCATCTGGACCTAATGCCATAGTGATGAGATTTTTAGCCTTATAGCCATATTGCACTTTCTTTTCTTCATCACTAGTCCATTCCTTCATAGGTTTTTCAACACTTTTATCATTGATAATATGCATGGGTGTATAAGGACCATTGTCAATGGCATTCCAAACTTTAAAATCAATAGATTGAATAAATATTTTCATTCATTCTTTCCAAAAGGTATAGCCTTCTCCATTGAAAGCGGGAGGTCTGTTTATTGCACCACCCTCAAGAAAGAGGTTTTGAGAACTTGAGGCCATTTGTTCTCTTGAAGCTGTTAAGCTTGTTCTACCAAGAGTCAAGCTCTGATACCACTTGTTATTCAAGTGGCCTCAATACTCAAGAGGGGGGGTGAATTGAGTTTTTAAAACTTTTAGTTGGAATGCCTTTGAACTTGATTCTTATGTTCAAATTTACAAGATTATGCAGGTGAAATCAAGTTTAATGAAATATGCAAGGCAAAACAAAGGTAAATATAGCTGAGATAATTTGACAAACACTTGGTGAGCAGTATTCAAAGTTTACCAAATTAAACAAGTTTAAGTGTGCAAGCCACAATCAATCAACACAAGCCAATTAAGCATAGTATATGAAAATAAAAGAGTAGGGAAAAGAAGCTTGCAAATCGATTTAATGAGTTCCACCAATCCGGTGTACGTCTCGCCTCTAAGCAACCCACTTAGAGGATTTCCACTATTGTAGACTAGAGATACAACTTTGAGCAATTGCGGCTTCCTAGTGTCCCATACTCAAGAACCCAATCCTCACAAGTATAAGGGCACCCCACCCAATCTCTCAATCTCACAATATCCCAAAGATTGAACCCCAACCTTTGTAACACTTAACCTAGAGTGAACAACCACTCAATCTAGAGTGAACTTTGGTGTTTGGTGTTTACAAGCAAGCGACTCTCTCAATAGAGTAGATGTACAAGTGAAGGTTCTCTCAAATCTATAACTCTTAAGAAGAGAGAATATGCAAATGAAAATTCAGAATATACAAGAATAAGGGCTTACTAAGCACAAGAGTAAGTAAAGAATGATAGCTTCTTGTTGTGTGTTTTGTGCTTGAGTTCCTCTTGCATTTATAGAGTCATTTCTGAGCTTTGGTCAGTGCCTTGGTCTTCCTAGCCGTTGCATGTAGTGGGTGTCTGAAGGAGTGGTGGAGAAATGTGCTGGTTTCCCACTAATATGCGTTTTCCCACTATCGTAATCGATTATGCTTTAAGCTGTAATCGATTACACTTTGAATTTTTCATCTCTGTTCACTATGTAATCGTTTAGTTCCCATTGCCTAATCAATTAGCTTCAAGTCAGAAGCTTGGTAATCGATTGAACTTTACCTTGTAGTCGATTAGTAGTGATACCTGATGCATTTAATTTATCTTCGCAGCTTTGTAATTGATTATACAGTCATAGTAATTGATTAGATTAATTCAGTAGCCTTCTAATCGATTGGCTGAATTCTCTTAATCGATTAGCTGTTATACCTGATACCTTTAATGCCATTTTTGGTTTTAGTAATCGATTAAACCATGCATGTAATCGATTATAGTAATTCCAGTGGCTCTGTAATCGACTATTTGAAATGCTGTAATCGATTAGCTTAATGTCCTGATGCAGTGGTTCCAAAACAGAAGCTGCCTAATTGATTAGCTCAGACTCCCTAATCGATTAGCTTCGCAATTTTTCTGAGTCTGATTCCATATCTTTGTTTTTGCAAGAAATTCTTCAAGAGTGTTTTGTCATTATCAAAATCCTTAAACCTGTAATCACATTCAAAACACATGCATTAGTAATGCATATGTAACATTAGTTGTCATCATCAAAAAGGGGGAGAATGTAATTGGATAAGGTTTTGATAATGACAAGCATGTTAACAAAGGCAAAGCAAACATAAATATGAAGAATGCACATGAACAAGGAACAAATGTGTTTGATGAATGATACAGTATTTGATGAACCATAAAGGGAAAATGTGGTTGACAAAGAGATGACATGATCAAAGAACAAGGATAAAGTTCAAAGCAATTAATGAGTAATTAGAAGTGAATGATAAATGGCAATCCTATGACATGAATTAAATCATCATGAAGATCAAGCTCATACGGGTCAAGAAATCAAGAATTAAATGCATAAGGACTGATGAACATCAAGGATACATGTTAAGGCATTTAAAAAGGTTTAAAACAAGTGAAAAATGATCATCAAAGTGCCAAGGATCAAAGGAACCAAGGTATATGCCAAAGCATCTTAAAAAGGGTGAAACAGTATGTGAAAAGTGGAGAATTAGGAGGATGAATCGATTCATCCCCTCCTGAATCAATTCATACGAATTAATTTGGCCAAGGATGTGATTTTGAAAGGGCTGAATCGATTCACATGCACATGAATCGATTCATGCGTGCCCTGGAGCTAAATATGTGCAATTTTGAAGGTCTGAATCTATTCAAATAAGTCATGAATCCATTCATATGCATATTGAATCTATTCATTTCATTTTTGATGCGCAAATACACTAAATGAATTTATTCATTTGGGAAATAAATCTATTAATCTAATTCAAATTTCAAATTTGAAACTTTAGAAACTCATTGGACAGTCTTGCATCGCATTTCCCCACATCGTACTATGAAGATAATGGAGCACTAAGCAGACAAACACAACTCCATTACTTGAATCATATCTATGGACAATTTTTTAATGGCAAGAAAAGCTTTTGAAATACTATAAATAGAGAAGTTGGGCAAGTATTCAAAACACACCTTCAGAGAAGCATTTTCCTCTGACCACTCCTTTCTCTTCTCTTTCTTTGCATCACTCTCTATTTCCTTAATTTTGGATATCCTCCTTAAGAGTTTTTAGAGAGAAAAATATTTGACTTCTCTTAAATTTACATATCCTCTCCATGAGAGTTATTATTTTGTGAGAGCTTAAAATTGTGTATCTACTCTATTGAGAGTTATTCTTGTAAACACTATCACCAAAATTCTAAGAGTTTTAAAGGTTGGGTTTCAACCTTGGTTATTGAGAGATTGTGAGATTGGATGGGTTGCCCTTTGCTTGTGAGGATTGAGTTCTTGAGTGTGGGACACTAGGAAGCTGCAATTGCTCAAAGCTTATAATCTCAAATTCTCAATAGTGGAAATCCTTCAAGTAGGTTGCTTGAAGGCGAGACGTACACCGGGGTGGTGGAACTCATTATATCGGTTTTCAATTCTCTCTTCCTTAAAATTTTTTTTATTTGTGCACATAAACTGTTTGATTAATTAACTAAGCTAAAATCATTAATTGGAAATATTATGTTTTAGTTAAAATTAATCTATGCATACCAACTGTTTGATGAATTGCTTAAACTAATAATTTACCTTGATTATCATACTTAAAGCTTAATATTGTCTCTTCACCTCAAAGTGTTTTAGTATGATATATTCTTCTTAATTATTACCTCTTCTACATTGTATCATTTGTGTATTAAGAACTGTTTTCAAAGGGATTCCATATAAAAATTTGAAATACTCAATTCATCCCCCTCTTGAGTATCGAGGCCTTGGCTAACACTAACATCACCTTTTCAAGCTTAACAATATCAAAACCATAAAAAGAGTAAGGTGGATTCAAAATCTTACTTCAAGGACCCATGCTTTCACAAAAATGAAAAATGGAGGAGAGGAAGAGGAACCCATTTGATTTTTGCCCCAAAGTGCCATTCAAGCTTTATAAATCCTTGTCCAAGCATTAATTTTGGCAAGAAAATGGAAGTGGTGTAGGTGGTGGACGGTTTTGGAGATGAAGGGGTTGAAGAGAAGAAGAAAAATGAAGATAGGTGGGAGAAAAAGAGAAGCCCACGGTTGGGAGAAGAGAGAGGGGAAAAAGATGACCAAAAATTAGTCATTACCCACTGGATAAAGCCATGCCTCTTTGCCTTTTTGTCCATTGTGTCATAAAACCCCTTAACCATTGTGTAATAAAGTGTAAAGTGAGGGGGGAGAAAGGGGAAAAGTGGACGGTTGAGTGAGGAGAGGAAAAGGGAGTTTTGATTTTCTTTTTAACTTCAATTGGCTCGTATTTTCTCCGTTTAATAATATATGCCGTGTCCAATTAATTATCTCCTCAACACCAAAAATTATTTTAATTATACCACTATAACCACAATAATTTTCTAAGTATTCTAGACCCATCAAATATCCAATTTAGTCAAGTAGGTCCCACACCATCTGTTAAATCATCTGATTCTGGTAATTCTCAATTTACCGATAATTCACCTCTAATGTCTAGTTAACTTTCCCATAATCATTGAACCATAAATAATTAATTATTTTTATTCAATAAATTTATTTTCTTCAAAATTTGGGATGTTACACCATGGCTATATAATTTGCTTAGTGTTGCTGCAGAGTTAGGCCCAGGCGTTAAATGTCCAACTCCTTATGAGGTTTTAGAGGTATACCTGGAAAATGAATATTAATCCATGAAAAAATGGATACAACAATTGAAGCCAACATGGAAGGAAAGATGGGTCACTATAATGGGTGATGGTTGGACAAACAATATAAATCACATGCGTATCATGAATTTCCTGGTGTGTTGTATTAAAGGTATAGTGTTTCTAAAATCTATTGATGCATCTGGTGTTGCTAGTAGAAATATTGATTATTATTTTAAATTGCTGGACAAAATTATAGAAGAGGTTGGAGAGGAACACATTGTTCAAGTGGTCACTGATAATGAAGCGACTTTAAAAGTTGTTGGTTTGAAATTAATGCGAACAAGACCACATATTTATTGGTCAGCTTGTGCAGTTCATTGCTTGGATTGGTGCTTAAAAGATATTGGGAAAAAGTCTAATGTCCAAAAATTGTTAGATGACGCAAAGAAAGTTAATTTGTTCATCTATAATCACATTTGGACAGTAAATCTAATGAAAAAATATACTGGTGGTAAAGAAATTATTCGCCTTGCCATCACTTGGTTTGCAACATAATTTTTGCAAATTAAATGAATTATGAAGAAAAGGATGCACTGAGAAATATGTTTTACTCTAAAGAATTTAGAAAGTCCAAATGGGGAAAAGAGAAATTAGGACTTGCTTTGGAAGCAAAGAAGATTATCCTCAACATAGATTTTTGCAAGAAAACTGTTGAAATTATAAAGGTATTTGAGCCACTTGTCAAGGTTTTAAAATTGAGGGATGATAATGAAAAACCAACAATAGGCTTTGCTTACGAAGCCATTGATAGAGCCAAGCAAGCCATTCAAAATAATTGTCGTTACCACATTAATACACTGAAGTCATTGATAAAAGATGGTTCTTCATGCATAATGATTTGTATGCTCCAGGTACATAAATATATTAAATTTAGTTTCACATGTTATTTCTTAAATTTAATTTTTTGTATGGTTCCAAATTAATTTTCAAAATCACAAGTTATTTTCTCAACCCTTAATTTCAATTTGGAGTTTCGCATGGAAGTGATGTTGCCAAAGAAACTCTAGATGGTACGACAAAAGTGATTACCAGATTGGAAGCAGATGTTGAGAATCAAATCAAAGCTATTAACCAAGTGAGTAACTTCTAAATATTATGATTTTTAAATGACAATTATTAGTTAATTAGTATTAATTTAATGGATACAAAACTTAAAATTCATTATTTGTATAGATTTTTCTTTTTAGAGATAAGAGAGAGACATTTGGAACACTTCAAGCCCAAAAAGCTTGGTCTTACATGGATCCAGGTAATATATATACTTTTAGTTTTATTAATGTATTTTATACATATATATAATAATACATATTTGTTTATTTAATCAGCTGAATGGTGGATGATTTATGGATACTATGCTCTAGAGCTTCAGCATATAGTCGTAAGAGTTTTGATTCAAACAACTTCAGCTTCAAACTGTGAGAGAAATTGGAGTACATTTAGTTACATACATACAAAGACAAGAAATAGATTAAAGTATCAAAAATTGTAGAAACTTGTCTTTACATTTTACAACATGAAGTTGAAAACCAGAAGAAATAAAAGAAGAAGTCAGGAAGAAATAGAAAATAGCTTTAATCCAAAGAATTTGGATTACATATTTCAAGAAGATGATCCGTTGTCTCCATGGCTTGAAGAAAAAGAAGAACCATTGTTGGATGGGATCCAAAATGATGAATGGCTCCCTATTGATTCCAATGATAAAAATAAAGAACCATTAAGTGAGAATAATTCTGATTCTAGTAATACACCTAGCCAAGGTGGTAGTGGTGGTTTAACCCCACCAAGTAACAATAGTGGTAGTGATCATGGTGGTGGTGATGATATACAACAGGATCAAAGAGAAGATGAAACATCTGATTCAATTCAAGAAGAACCATATTCTAGACGTGATCAAAATCTCATGTCTGATCAAGTTTCTAGTGGTGCAAGGAGGATGGGTTCCAAGATTAAGAAAAATAAGAGTGTAACATCCTGATTTAAAAATTAATTACCGAATGAAATTAAGCCATTAGAATAATAATTGCAAAGTGGAAAATTACTTGTCAATTATAATTAACTTAATTAATTTAACTTAAGAAAATAATGGCTGGTTAATTGTGATTAATTGTTAATAGCTGGCTGCTTGTGATTGGTGTGTGACGTGAGTGGACTGACGTTCACGAACTCCCACCCCACTCTTCTTCTCTTCGTACGCATATACATATGTCCAGAGCCATTGTTGTTAATCATTTCCCTTCAGACTTCCTCTTCTGCTACTTCTCTTCTCTTTGTTCTCTCTTCTTTTCTTCTTCTTCACTCTTCTTCTTCTTCACTCTTCTTCTTCTCCCCTGTTCTCTGTTCTCTGTTTCTGGAAACCCACGACGACGGTACTGCAGAAGATTTAGAGTTTCCTTCTATTGGTGAAGGACGATCGTCAAGATAGGAGAAGAACAGCTCCCTGTTCCCGAGCCGATTGTAAAATACAACGGTGTTCGAGGGGCTGAACGAGTGAGAGTACTGGACAAAGCAACAAGGCAGAGGATCAACGTCAAAATAGAGGAGCCTCTCGGAGTCTCTTAGTTGGTAGGGGGTATCTTATATCTTAAATGCATGGGTTATGGACGGGTTCCGGGTGTTAATGACTTGTTGATTCTGTGTTTGATACTGTTTTGTGGTTGCATGAAGAATGTGTGATACCCGGATGCATGATGATTAGGTGTTGAGTGATGCATGTCTAGTTCCGTCCGTGAAATGCATGTTAATGGTCTTGAGAATGTCGAATGTTTGCATGAAAAGAATGTGTTAGAGTGTTGTTGAGGATTACCATGTGATTTATATGGCATGCAAGTGGCCATGAGTATTAAATCCTGACTGCATGTGAGAAATGTTGTTTCTACGAGTCTGATAATGTTTTATGCCGATTGCATGTGATGCATGTACTGTTAAATGAAAGATTGTATATATATGAACTCTGTGTTTGTGTGATCAATCCGCGTGTAGCGCATAGGATGTGTTAATGCTGGGAGCATGTAGTGTGGGACACTACCATCGGTTATTAAAAGCGTAAGACGCTGTGAAATCCTTTTGAGTGGGACTCAAGGTAAGCCTTTGAGTGGGACTCAGGCTGCCCGTGAACACCGTCGTTGGCGCTGAGAGCGTTGGTGTCACATGTGTAGGGAAACGGTTTGGTACCTGTAAAATGGCCAAGTCAGCTGGGAGCTGAATAAAAGGCTGGGAGCCTACATTGCAATGAATAAAAAACCGATTACACACGAATGCGGATCTGAGTGATTGAATTCCGTGTACTTGTACAGTTGATGTTGATTGTAACCTGATTGCATGCACATGTGTAAGGTTATTGGGCATGATATGTGTATATAGCCGAGTGATAACTGAATAGATTCTGATCGGAAAATATTTTATGTGTGTTCTGATTAATTGGTATTGTGTATGTTTTGATGGTTGCTGTGTACATTTATATTGTTGCTTAACTGAGGAATAATCCAAGTCAGTATCTATCATTTAATATCTAAGTTATTGTTATGGGAAGCAAGATAGTGACCTTATCCCGAGTGAGGATAGGTTTAGATGTTTCCGAGTGAATGAGGTCGTATAATCGCAAGTGGGAATTGATCTGAACACCTTCAGAGTGATAACCCGTTAGGATTTCCTCGAGTGAAGAATAATTAAATATTTCCGAGTGAGAACTTACCGAGTGAATGTTTCCCGATAGAGGAATGATACCTAAGGCTCTAAGTGAAGTCCATTATAGTAAACTTATTAGAAGCTAGAAGATCCTTGAGTGAGTCTTGACTTAGTAGGATAACTTGAGTGAGAAAGATTATATATACCGAGTGAAAAACGAGTGAAATACCCCCGAGTGGTAAAAGACCGTGAAAGATATTCTGAGTGAGAAGTCCTTATAGATTCCGAGTGGAATGGCTATGGGAATCATTTCCTGAGTGGTCAACATCTGTGACCCGAGTGAATGATGTCGGGGAGTGTGATGTAACGTCTGAAAGAAACTTGTACGTGTAAGGGTTAACCTGAATGAATCGAGAGTAAAGACCTTTCCGAGTGAACTTAGACCTTGAATCCGAGTGGAGTTGCTCGCCTCAGCGACTAAGTGTTCGCTCCAGCGAGTGAGAGCGAAAGGAAGGTCTCTAATCGGTTCTGCTTAAGCTATGCGTGCTTCGCCCAAGCGTGTTGAGTCATCTCGCTCAAGCGATGTTGAATCTCGCCCGAGCGAGTGGGCGCTGTTGGGTTCGCTTGTGTTCTGCATCTTCCGCTGTCTACCATGTGATTGATTTGCTTTCCTTCTTATCTTGATTCCACTCTCCTTAACCCTCAACTGCCCATCTTGCCCTTGAATTCCCTTTGATTTTTGGAAAAATTTTCCTGGTCTCGGTTATTTCCCAAATTGAACTTAGGATGTTTCATTTGGTATCAGAGCATTCTTAAGAAAATTAAGGATGTTTCATTTGGTATCAGAGCAGACCTAAAAGGTCCAAGGCCAAAGTATGCTTACCGAGTGTAAGCGGTTGTGTGCATTATGACCGAGTGGTCATCATTATTGTGATATTCTGTTGAATATGGTCGATGTTGAGATATTGATTTGAGGATAGGAGATTATTCCCCTCCTGGTCCGATTAATTATATGATATATAGGAATGGTATAATGTGCTATAGTTATTGAATGTTGGGATGAGATCCGATCGGTAGTGAGTAACTTTGTAAACTTATCCTTGAAGGGGTGTTAATTTCAAGATAAGTAATGACGAATCGTCAAAGCATGGAAGCCATAGCCACGGTATTCCAACGTTTTGCTGACGTGTTTGAGAGGCAGGGCTAGCCTCGAGCTAAAGATGGCCAAGTATTGGATCGCTTCCTGAAGAGGAAGCCGAGTGAGTTTCAAGGAGGATTTAATCCTGAGGCAGCATACAAATGGATTCAAGACTTAGAGAGAGTTTTTGGGGGCCTTCACTGTACTGAGGCCCAGAAAGTTGAGTGCGTAGTGTACATGCTGCGAGACAAAGTGGAAAATTGGTGGAAAATTACCAAAAACCGACTGACTGACGCGGGCATCCAACTAGTCTGGGAGAATTTTAGAGCATGCTTTCTGGAAAAGT
This sequence comes from Clitoria ternatea, assembly GCA_037962975.1. Lineage (NCBI taxonomy): Eukaryota > Viridiplantae > Streptophyta > Magnoliopsida > Fabales > Fabaceae > Clitoria > Clitoria ternatea. Next base: position 83,578,469 of record CM075672.1, read on the forward strand.
ATTTCCCCGACACGGTGAGGAGTCGGAAGGAACTAGAATTTATGGAGCTAAAGCAAGGTTCCATGTCTGTGGAAGAATATGCTGCAAAGTATGAGGAGCTATGTTTGTTTTACCCGCCTTTCCAACAACCTGGAACTGAGAGTTCCAAATGCATCAAGTTCGAGAGCGGACTGAGGTCGGATATTAAGAGAACATTCAGGCACCAGGAAATTAGGAGCTTTCCTGTATTGGTGAATAAGTGCAGAATTTTTGAAGAGGATGACAAGGCCTACTCGGGCCAGAGTAGCAAAGCAAACCATTCCTTGAAGCCCCAGCAACCTCGCTTTAAGAGGCCAAACAACGCTGGTAAGAACAGACCCTTTTCCAGGTTTGGGGGTCGGAGTGAGCAAGAAAGACGACCTGTTATGGGAGACGGAAAATGTTTTAAGTGTGGAGGAAATCATTACGCTCAGGATTGCAACAGCGATGGTGGGATGGTGTGTTACCATTGTAATGAGAGGGGGCACATTCGCCCTGACTGTTCCCAACTACGTCAAGCAAACGCCAATGTACGCCAGGGAGGCTTCCAAGGGAGAAGCCGTGGAAATGGTGGCCAAGGATCGGGGGAAGAGGTAATGGAGCCAGAGGAAATATGATGTTTGCTCCAAACAACCGAAGAAGAAATGCCGACCAACTAGCTGCTGGGAGAGTCTACGCCATCAACGCTGAGGAAGCTGCACAAGCGAATGACTTGGTGCAAAGTAAGTGCTTACTCGATAGATATATACTTAATGTAGTTTTTGATTCTGGAGCTACCCATTCTTTTATAGCTGATGAGTGTGTAAGATGTTTAAAGTTACCGACTGTGTATATGGATCGGACTTTGGAAGTAGCCAATCCGACTGGCACTAAGGTGTTGACATCAACGATGTGTAAGGATATAACATTTATGTTGGACGATCGGAGTTTCACCTTCGATTTGGTGTGTGTGCCTCTGAAGGACCTCGACATTGTACTTGGCATAGATTGGCTTTCAGCCAACAAGGTGTTGGTGGACTGTCAAAACCGAAGAGTAATTTTTCCGAGGCAGAACAATGAGGACTACACGGTACAAGGTATAGCTCAGCTATTTATAATGCTTTGTTTAACTGAGGGAGAGAGTAAAACCCTAGTGAACGATATTCCGACTGTTTGTGAATTCCCCGAGGTGTTTCCGGAGGATGTGCCGGGTGTCCCTCCGAATAGAGAAGTTAAAGTCTCTATAGACTTGATTCCTAGAGCCGAGCCAGTCTCCAGTGCACCTTATAGAATATCCCCAATAGAATTGGCTGAATTGAAAAAGCAAGTGGATGAGTTACTCGGAAAGCAGTTCATTCGACCGAGTGTATCACCATGGGGCGCACCTGTGCTACTTGTCAAAAAGAAGGATGGCAGCATGAGATTATGCATAGATTACCGACAGCTAAATAAGCTCACGATTAAGAACCGATACCCATTGCCCAGAATCGACGATTTGATTGACCAACTGCGTGGTGCTTCAATTTTCTCGAAGATCGATTTACGATCGGGATACCACCAAATCCGAGTGAAGGACTCGGATATTCCAAAGACTGCCTTTAGGACTCGGTATGGCCACTACGAGTATGTAGTGATGCCGTTTAGTGTGACAAACGCCCCTGCTGTATTCATGAATTACATGAACAGTATATTCCACCCATATTTAGACCGATTCGTAGTCGTTTTCATTGACGATATCTTAGTCTATTCTAAGACCCCTGAAGAGCATGAGGAACACCTCCGAGCGGTACTTCAAGTATTGAAGGAGAAGCAGTTGTTTGCAAAACTTTCGAAGTGCGATTTCTGGATGGATAAGATCCACTTTCTCGGACATGTAATTTCCATGGAAGGTGTCTCGGTAGATCCTTCAAAGGTGGCAGCTACAATGGCATGGGAGAGACCTAAGTCGGTCTCGGAGATAAGAAGCTTTATAGGCCTAGCTGGCTATTATAGGAGGTTTATTGAAGGTTTTTCTAAGCTTGCTTTGCCATTGACTAAATTGACTCAGAAAAATGTCCCTTTCATGTGGAGTTCCGAGTGCGAGAGCAGTTTCCGAGAGTTAAAAGACAAGTTGACAACCGCTCCAGTGTTGGCATTGCCAAATTTACAAGAGAGCTTCGTGGTCTATTGTGATGCATCGGGACTCGGCCTGGGGTGCGTGCTAATGCAGAAAGACCGAGTGATAGCTTATGCCTCTCGACAATTGAGGCCTCACGAACAGCATTATCCGACCCATGACTTGGAATTGGTAGCTGTGGTCTTCGCATTAAAGATATGGAGGCATTACTTGTACGGATCCAAATTCAAAGTGTACAGCGACCACAAGAGCCTCAAATATTTATTCGACCAGAAAGAGCTGAACATGAGGCAAAGAAGATGGATGGAGTTTTTAAAAGATTATGACTTTGAGCTGAAGTATCATCCGGGTAAGGTGAACGTTGTTGTCGACGCCTTGAGTGAGAAATCCCTCCATGTGGCAGTGATGATGGTGAAGGAGGTGGAGTTATTGGAACAATTCCAAGACATGAATTTGCATGTTGACGTCCCTTCGTCTCGGAAGATAACGCTCGGTACATTGAAGATTGCCAATGAGTTCCTAAAATTGGTGTTCGAGCAGCAGAAGTCAGATCCCTACTTGGCTGAGATGAAGGCGACTCAAGCCAAGGGTAAGGACTTGTCTTTGACTGTGAACACCTCTTTCGGTCTGATCCAAGTGGAAAGAATTTTGAGAGGACTGGACTTCATCTCCGAATGATCTGCCGAGTGGAATGACTCAGAATGATGATTTTCGAGTGAAAAATGGCTATTTCTGAGTGAAAAATGGCTGTTACCAAGTGAGATATCCGAGTTAGCCGTTACCGAGTGAAATTCCGAGTGAGGAGTCTCCGACTGAGACATGGCCGAGCGGTATGTTGATGTATGTTGATGTGATATGATGCATATCTCTCTCAAGCGAGTGGGAATCCCGCTCAAGCGAGAAGGAAAAGTTTTATATACTCGAACAATTTCGCTCAAGCGAGACATGTCTCGCCCAAGCGAGATTGATACCTGATGCATATTCCTTTCCTTCAAGTGAGACATTGCCGAGTGAATTGTATCCGAGTGATTGGATTCTGAGTGGAATAAACTCTGAACCTCAGAAGAACAATTGTTAGGCAAGGCATTTCCGAGTAGTGTGTCTCTTCAAACAAAAAAAGATCCGACCAGGAATGAATCACTTTCGGCCAGATTCTCAAGTTTCACACTAAACCCGAGTAAAGATTCCAGGGAAAGCACATCCGAGTGAAAACAAGGCCAACTCCGAATGAATCCGAAGGGAAGATTATCAATCCAAATTCTGATTACTTCTGATGAACACATCCGAGTTGGTTGATTATTGATTGAGAAACATCCGAGTGAAAACAAGGCTGACTCCGAATGAACATATACGAGTGAATAAGGTCGGTTTCCAAGCGAATGCATATGAAGGATTGGTTGACGAGTGGAACTATTCCAAAGTCTGATTCCTGAGTGAGTAAATGCATCCGAGGGTTTGAATGATAATTGAAATGAGTGAATGCACCCAAAGAATTGTTGGGGCTGAGTTCCAAGTTCTGAGTGGAAAGTAAAGCTGACTCCCGAGCAAGTGCATCCAAAATGTTGTTGACGAGTGAAACCATTCCGATTGAAATGAAGGATTGGTCTCCGAGTGAGTGTACCGAGTGGTCAGATTGTACATCCGAGCGGGTTGATGCACAAATGAAACAATTTTGAGTGGAAAGACCAAGATTGATGAATGTGTCCGATTGAATTACTCTTGAGCCATGTATACGACCAAAATTTCTCTGTGATTCAATCCCAGTGATGTGATTCCGAGTGAAACTTACTTCACGATTGAAACAATTTCAAGTCAAAGAAAGAATGGTTTTGACCTGTCAGCCAAGCATATATCTAGGTAAAACATTTTGAAGAACCGATTGAATCAATTATTAAACAAAGCACTTCTGAATGAAATAATTCCGAGTGAATCCTTCAAGCAGTGAAGTTCTGAGTGTCATTTTTGAAGAAATTCCGAGTGACTGTTTCAAGCAGAGACAAGATCCGAGCAAAACACCTCCGATTGAAGTAATTCCGAGTGAATGCTTCAAACAAAAACAAGATCTGAGCAAAATACTTTCGATTGAAACAATTCTGAGTCATTCAGTACCGAGTGAGTCTCTTTCAGTCAGTACCGAGTGAGCCACTTTTCAATCAGTTCCGAGCCACTTTTCAATCAGTACCGAGTGAGTCACTTTTTAATTAGTACCGAGTGAATCACTTCTCAATCGGTTCTGAGTCATTCTTTGCTAGGTTCCGATTAAATGTTTCAATTATTCATCCAGCTCCTCACAGCAACTGCACCGTCCAACAAAGCAACACCGAGCAAAGCTTCCACTCGGCCTCCTATAGGAAAGCATTCATTCCTCTCAGAAGGATTCTCACTCGGTCTGTTGTAGGAAAAGATTGATTTTCACTCGGACTATAGGAAAGCATTCATTCCTCTCAGAAGGATTCTCACTCGGTCTGTTGTAGGAAAAGATTGATTTTCACTCGGACTATAGGAGAGCATTCATTCCTCTCAAATTGATCCCCACTCGGTCTGTTATAGAAAGATTCCCACTCGATTCTTTTATACTTGAATATCGATTCCCATTCGGTTTTCTAGGGGAGAACATTCATTCCTCTCGGAATTGACTCCCACTGAGGATGAATACCGACTGAGAGGCTAATCCGAGTCATCCTCTCTCGGATTTCCACCATGCTGATTTGGATTTCCACTATCCAAGTGGATCCTTGAATTATGGGAGGTGGCTCACTACCAGACGAAGGAAGAAAATGATAAAGAATTCCCACCAGCCTCCTTTGTCAAGATCCAAGCTATTTCCAACACACTGTCCAAGATGATTTGATAATTTTAAGGGGCGGCAGGTAACAAGAAAAAGAGGAAATAATAAAAAATCCTCACCAATTGGTAGCCAGGCTGTCTCAGGGCTGTTCAGGCAACCAACATGCTCCTGAAATGTTCTATAAATACTTCAAACGAAGGAGGAGAAAGGGATCCCTGGCAGCATTCATTTTTAGAGAAATCCTGGAAGCTTTCATTTAAAGGGAAGTCTGCCATTCCTTCACTCGGTCCCAGCTCCTTCTAAATCCCACACCGCCCAGCTCCTTCTAAATCACCATACCGTCCTGCTCTCTCTCTCGTCACATCGCCCAGCTCCTTCTAAAACCCACGGTACCTATCTCCTCACAACCGTCCTTCTCCTTAAACACCATACTGTCCAGCCCCCTAGAATCCTCACCAACACCGACCCTTCTCTCCTTCCTCTAACCAACCGTCCTCATCCTTCCCTCTCCAACCGTCCTTACTCAACCCACCAACACCGTCCTCTCTCTCTCCTTTCTACACCATCTCTCAATACAGTCCCTCTCTTCACTTGGTCCAACCCCTCATCCTTCCCTCTCTCAACCGTCCTCACTCAACCCACCAGCACCGTCCCAACCTCCTTCTCATCCCAACCGTCCTTCTCCTCTCCCAACCGTCCTTCTCCTCTCCACACCATCCTCACTCTTCCTCTCCACACCATCCTCACTCCTCCTCTCCCAACCATCCTTCTTCTAACAAACGTCCTTCACCTCATCCACACTGTCCCTTCCCCCTCACCAACAACCGTACAGCTTCCTAAACCACGCTGTCCCTCTCTCCCTCTCCTTCTCTACCCAACACTATCCGACCTGCACCTTTCAAACACATCATCCGCTCCTTAAAACCCACACTGTTCTCCATAATAACAGCCCCTCAAATCCTCATCACACCGGTCCCACTCTCCTCCCTCATTTTTTTAGTACTTGTATTTATTTATTTTCTGTTGATTTAATTGCTGTTCAATGACTTTGTCTTCCTTTTCAATTATCAATTAATATCTATTGATTGATAAATATTAATAAAATGAGTGCTTCATACATTCTATTCGGACTAGTATAAAAGGTGTAATAATTATTATTATTATTGCAATTTTTATTACTTTTTATTTATTTATTTATTTATTTTAAAAAAAAGGAGGAGCGAGTTTAATTTGGACGAGACGTCCTGTTAATCTCATGTAAATATTCCGTGTTTATTTTTGTTTATTTTTGTATATTTTGTCATCTCGTATATTTTCTTTTCATGAAGAAGTTAAAATAATTATTGACCTAATTATAATGCGCGCCATCATATTGAGGTAACCGTTTTTATAACGGACAGTTGTGAGGTGCTAATACCTTCCTCACCTGTAATTAGACTCCCGAACGTGGAATTTCATTTTTATAACCAGTGCTTTAACAAAAGGTTTTCCCAGTATTTTATCCTAAAAAATATTGGTGGTGACTCCCTTTTTTTTTCTTTTCGAAACTTAAATTGTTTTGAGGGTCGGCCGTGCCGCCGCGATCCCGGTCGTAACAGATGGCGACTCCACTGGGGACTTAGAGAGTCAAGCCAGTCAATTTGATAGCGCATGTTTTAATTAGCATATTAATTATTTGACTTCTTCCTTTATTTTATTTTTCTTTGGTTTCTGTTTTATTTATATTCTATCATTTATGTTCTGTAAATATTTGTGTGATTGTTGAACCCTAGGGTAGGCGACTTTATTTGTTGTTTTGTGTTTGTTTTATGTGCAGGATGAGTAAGGTACAGGTATTGAATGCCTCTTTTACACACTACACTCACAATTTGCACACATTTTTGAGTGGGACCCTATACCCAGGCCCAAATGAAACTTAAGATTAGGGGAGGTTGGTAGCGGAGCCATTTGGGATGTACTTCCTGTCTGGTTACCGTGAGGACCTCAACTAGAGTTCGACTTATTCATGGTACCCACACCTAGTAGACTTCCTACTGTTGTGGTCAACATCATGAATAAGATCTTGGCTCTAGTGACCTTTAGAAATTTTAGAATAAGCCACCTAATGCGAGGTATCACTGATAGACAAACCTTAGAACCATTAGGAGACTTCCAGAAAAACCTGACTTAAGGCACGAAGGAGCAAACTTTACTTCTACCTTTTCTCATTCTCACTTTCCCTTCTGATCCAAATTAGGGGACCACTTGCTTGTTTAGTGGATTACTTGTTCAAAAATAACATACTTTTAATTAATGATCCTTTAACGGGCAAGTCGTCTTTTCCTTTTATATTTGTTTAAATCTTTGGGCCTTGAGTTACGGACCTTTCGAATCATAAAAAAAAAAATACAAAAAAAAATACAAAAATTAATTCTTGACAATGATCAGAAAATCCGTAGCTCACATGACCTTTGATTTGACGCAAGTTTTGTCAAATTATAACCCCTAAATTCAAAAATGTTTTCAAGAAAGTTACTAGGGGGGTATCAATTTGCGAAACACGTCAATTCTTGATAGCTCTTTCTCTCTATTGTTGCTGGAAGCTATTCAGAGCTTAACGAATACCCTTTGAGTAGACATAGAAATTAACATGGGATTGAACTTATAGGATGAGAGCCATGGTTGCCTAAGGAAAATGTTTGAGCTTGAGGCTCTCGCCTCAGGATGAAAAATTTCTTCTGTCTTCACAACTATCCTGTATTAATTTCCATGTTTACTATACCTAGTACTTTTGAACGTTAAGTTCTAAGGAATGGTCAAAGGATACTCGCCAAAACCTGTGATTGCTTCCCACGACATTCTCCTTCCTTCTGTTTCCACCTGACATTTCTTGTTTTTCTTTCAAAGACACCGAAACACAGACGTCACGGGTAGGCATCCTTACCAGACCCGACTTCAAAGGAAACTAATGGTTGAGGCAGAAGTTGTTGATAGAGACTTTAGAACTGAGTTCGATCAGCTGAAAGAGAGAGTGGCGGAGTTAACTAAACTTTTAGAAAAGAAACTCACAGAAGGAGGCTCTTCTGCGGGTGTTGAGGACGCTCAACAGCAGCCTGCCACCGTATCACCCCCCCTTGGTTCTGACCCAGCAAGAACCCAACTACCTAAAATAACAGCACCCCCTTTCACCATTCATGTCGGAAGACCTAACCCTGCCATTGAGACCTAGCCACCCTACGGCCAATCTTATGCACAACAGCATACATTTGTCGATCCTGACGGCAACCCATTACCTTTTCCACTTTATGGCCTACCACCGGGGTACTATCCCCCGCTCGCTAACCAACAAGACACCCAAGACCAGCAAGCAATGAATCCTCACGCTTCATACCCCACCCAGCCAAATATGCCACCACTCCACCAAACCCAAAACGCGCAAGCCCATGACCCACAAACTTACCAAACCCAAAACACGCAAACCCATGACCCACAAAACTACCAAACCTAAAACATACAAGCCCCGATGGCCCAGCCAACCTGCAACACACAAGCCCAAATCACACGAGCCCAGATGACCCAGCCGACTTATGCTGTACAAACTATGGCCCAACCCCAAGGTCCCTCACCAAATACAGGCCTAATGAACCAGTCCCATGCGTTGCCTCCGTTCAACCAGCCACTCGGCTATCCGTACGGATACGCAACCCCTTATATGACCAATCTCCAAGATACAACCCGCATGATGAACCCGGTAGGCAATCATAGCACGGTCGCAGCTCCCCAAAAGGAAAAGATAGAATTCTTAGAGGAGCGTTTGAGAATGATGGAAGGCGCCGGAGGTTTTGAACTGATAGATGCTTCTGAGCTATGTCTAGTCACAGATGTTGTCCTCCCACCCAAATTCAAGATGCCAGACTTTGACAAGTATCGGGGAATGACTTGTCCAAAGAACCATCTCACGATGTACTATCGAAAGATGGCATCTTACTCTTCTAACGACCAATTATTGATCCACTGCTTCCAAGATAGTCTGGCGGGGGCCGCTCTTACATGGTATGCTCACCTTGAGCGGAACCATATTCGTTGTTGGAAAGACCTGGCAGATGCCTTCCTTAGACAATACAAGTATAACATGGATATGGCACCCAACAGGGTTCAGTTACAGAATATGTTGAAAAAGGACAGTGAAACGTTTAAAGAGTATGCCCAACGCTGGAGAGAGACAGCAACGCAAGTGGACCCCCCATTGTTAGAAAAAAAGATAGTCGCAATGTTTATCGACACACTCCCATCACCTTTCTATGGCAAGATGATTGGTAGTGTTTCATCCAACTTCTCTGACATCGTGACTATTGGGGAAAAGGTGGAAAGCGGAATACGAACGAGAAAGATCACTCAGGGCTCATCTGGGGCAAGCATGACAAGAAAGCCGGCACCTGGGAGAAGGGATGGAGAAACTAATTCCATCTCTTCTAATCAAAAGATGGCCCCGCTGAGACCATTCACCCCTACCATGATTCAAGCTCCCAATCCTTATGTGGCCGCCCCCACTCAGGGCCTGACAGCTTATACTTCCCACTTCCGTCCGCCCATGGTAGGAGCGCCAATGCCGTAACCCATGACATACCATCACCCGCAGCAAGTGACTCGACCACCCAATCATAATCAGAACACAAGGAATCCCAACAATGAGCGTACCCCTGTGCAGTTCGATCCAATTCCCATAACATATACCAAACTTTTTCCAATCCTTGTTCAGAAAGGTCTGGTAGCTCCATCCCCCATGAGGCCATTGCAACCTCCTTACCCAAGGGGGTATGACCCAAACGCTCATTGTGATTACCATGCTGGGGCACCAGGGCATTCCATAGAAAATTGCATGGCTTTGAAATATAAAGTGAGAGATTTGATCAAAGCCGATTGGATTAATTTTCAGGAAGGAAGCCCTAACGTGACCACAAATCCCCTGCCTAATCATGGAGGTTCAGAAGTTAATGCTGTGGTGGCCGATATTGAAGATGGTTTTGATGATAATGCCGATTTGGTGATCGCTTGCCCGCCGGGCCAAGAGTTCAGTAATTGGAAGGCTGTCGAACTCCCTACGATTCTTAAATGATTCACCAAAATAATTTGTCATTGCCTTAATGTCTTGATTGTCCCTCTGCTATGCCTAAGGCTTTGGGACTTTTCATGTAATAAGGGCGAAAAAACTTGTTTTACCAGTCAATCAATAAATGCGTATCGAAATTCAAAAAAAAAATAAAAATTTCATCCCTTTATCCTTGCTTTGATTCATTTTGCTTGTTCCTTTTTTTATTTGCCATAATGCGCTAAATTGCAGATCCGAAAATGATCCTCTTGAGACTAGTGAAATCACAATCCCGCTTCACAATTTCGATCACCTAGTCGACTATGCCGACAAAAAAGGTAGGGAAGTTTGTGAGCCACCATCCAAGTTTACAAGATTGTTAGAATAAGAGGATAAAGAGTTTTATCCCTTTTAAAAGGCGATTAAGATCATCAAATGGAGAGAAAAAAAGATAGGTATATCCCTAAGTCAAGAATAATTGAAGGAATTATAGGGGAAACATACCAGGAAGTATTTTGCGGGAATCTATGGAATGACAACATGGCCAAGTCCCGAATTGGACAAGTGGTAGGCCAGTCATTTAAGGAAACCTCAACAGTTGCCAGCATAAATAGGGGCAAATTGCTAATGCCTTAAATGCAAATACAATCAAGGGAGACTTTGCCAAAAACAAAAAAAAAAGAATAAAAAAATAAAAATAGAATCAAGCTTGAGGTCCAATGCACATACCAAATGGGGAAAGCTGGTTACGTCCAGATCATCAAGCAAGCTGTCATTTTCTGTATTGGGGGAATGAATGTCGATAGGTCAAGAACTTGCATTCTTGTCGTCATCAACACCTCAACCTTAAAGAATGCGCCATTCCTCATGCCCATGTAGCCAAGGAAATAGTCTGTCAGATTGAGTCGTTGCGTCATTAAGGGGATTAAAAAAACAAAACAAAAAAAAGAATAAAAAAGAAAAAAGAAAAAAAGAGCAAACAGAAAAAAAAGAAGAAAAAAAAACAAAACAAAATAAAATAAAATGATAACTCAAAGTAATTCCCTCTCATCGATGCCAAAAAAAGACTTACCAATATTTCTTTGGGTACATGGCATAGGAGAAGCTCTCCTATTTGAAGTGACATCAGTTCCCCAAAGGATCAAACTAAATTTGGAAAGGGTTAGGCAGACTCAACTGGAGTCTAATCAGTTTCAACCTTTTACTGAAAAGAATACAGCCAAAAATAAACAAGAACACATTATAAAGAAAGAGAAGAGCTCGCTAGGCCGAAAACCTGAAACGGCGGCCTAGGCAAAAGTTAGAACAACCCGGTGAGTTGAAAACTTAAAAAGGCGGCTCAGGTAAAAATTAGGGTCAATATTTCGGCAGAGTAACTAAAGTTCCCAATGCAAAATGTGCAAACTGAGGCATGTGGACCATGGTCAAACTACCCTCTCAAAGGTAGAGTTGAACGATGTACTTGAGGTCGTGACGTGGGATTAAGGTTCTCAATAGTCTCAGGAACTCACTGGAGGATCCTTGAGCCTTCCCTGTTTCCCCTGGCCTTGAGCTGTCCTACGTGACCTTATTTCATCCCATCTATTTCCCTATTGTCCATTCTCTATGTTCTGTTTGACATACATGAATAAAATTCATCCTTTTTTTGATACGTGTTATGAATTGTATTGATTTGATAAAACATTATATTTTTATAAAAATAAAATGAAAGAATGGTGAACATTTAAAGTCGTGAGGAGCAAGACGCTCCCACTACTCGACCTCGTCTTAGACAATCATCATAAAGACTCAGCCAAGGCACACGCTTCAAAGCTATGATCGCCACCTTTCATTCTCCTCTGTCCATGAGTTATCTTTCACAGGACCTACCCAGTTTTTGAATTTGTCTTTGCACTACTTACCCTTTTTTCTGCAGGTTATTACAACAGATAGTCATGTCAAGTGTTGACACCTCAATCAAGTCCTTCAAGTTCCTTCCTCGAATCGCCAAAGCTAGCACCTCTCAAAATCTTCTCCTTAATCGCCAAAGTTGGCACTCCTTAGAATCCTTTCCTCAAAATGCCAAAGTTGGCACTTCTCGAGAGTTGCCAAAGTTGGTACTGTTCAAAATCTCTTCTCCAACCTCCAAAGTCGGCACTTCTCAGAACTGCTTCCTTAGATTGCCAAAGTTGGCACTTCTTGAAGTCTTCTCCTCAACTGCCAAAGCTGACACTTCTTCAAACTCCCTTCCAAGGAATCTACCTGATACATTCTGACAGTCTAGCGTGTCCCTTCCCAAGCCCAAGGATAGTTTCCAGCAAAATTCTCTCCCCCAGCAGAATCACCAAAATCTTTCCTGGTGAGCCAAACAGATCATCTTCTTCCCCCTAGTAAGAATACTTTTCTAATCAGGCTTAGAAGAACTCTCCCCAAAGAGCCCCAGTACACTTCTCTCAGTGAATCCATACATACCGGGTGGACCCCAGATTTTCCCTTCCCAATCAAGGGGCAATGCCCTGAGCCATCAATCCTTCTTCAGTGGAACTACACTTCCCAAACAAATCAAACTGGGGCATCACCCAGGATTATTTCTTCTCGCTCAAGGGGCAGTTCCCTAAGGTTTCAAGGAAGATACTTCAAACTGGGGCATCACCCCAGATTCATTCTCTTTCACCCAAAGAGACAGTACCCAGAGCCATCAATCCTTCCCAGTAGAAATACATTTCCTAAACAACTTAAACTGGGGCATCTCCCCAGATTTCTTTTGTTCATTCAAGGGGTATTTCCCCAACAACCTTCAAGTCATGTCGAACCAGGGCATCACCCCTGGTCCATTCTCTTTCTGCCAAGGGGCAGTTCCCCAAGGCTCCTTCAGACCATCTCAAACTGGGGCATCACCCCAGATCTATTCAGTCAAGGGGGGCAATTCCCCAAGATTCCTTCAAAACATGACAAACTAGGGCATCACCCCAGGTTCACTCTCTTTCAGTCAAGGGGCAGTTCCCCAAGGCTCCTTCAGACCATCTCAAACTGGAGCATCACCTCAGATCTATTCAGTCAAGGGGGAAATTCCCCAAGATTCCTTCAAAACATGACAAACTGGGGCATCACCCTAGGTTCACTCTCTTTTAGTCAAGGGGCCGTTCTCCAAGATTCCTTTAAATCATGAAAAACTGGGGCATCACCCCAGGATTACTCTCTTTCATTCAGGAAGCAATTCCCAAAGAACCTTTAGTCATGTCAAACTAGGGCATCACCCTGAACCCTTAAATTTCCTGCCAACGGTGAGTTAATTCGGACGAGACGTCCTGTTAGCTCCCCCAATCTCTGCATTTCCTTTCAACCGAGGGTCAACCCCACACCCTTTACTTTCCATTCGCCTATTCAGGCATCCTTTACTTTCCGTTCGCCTATTCAGGCACCCCTTTTACTTTCAATTCGCCTATTCAAGCACCCTTTACTTTCCGTTCGCCTATTCAGTCACCCTTTACTTTCCATTTGCCTAATCAAGCATCCTTTACTTTTCGTTCGCCTATTCAGGCACCCTTTACTTTCCGTTCGCCTATTTAGGCACCCTTTACTTTCCGTTCGCCTATTCAGGCACCCTTTACTTTCCGTTCGCCTATTCAGGCACCCTTTACTTTCCCGTCGCCTATTCAGGCACCCTTTACTTTCCATTCACCTATTCAGGCACCCTTTACTTTCCAGTCACCTATTCAGGTACCCTTTACTTTCTGTTCGCCTATTCAGGCACTCTTTACTTTCCGTTTGCCTATTCAGGCACCCTTTACTTTCCAGTCGCCTATTCAGGCACCCTTTACTTTCCGTTCGCCTATTCAGGCACCCTTTACTTTCCATTCGCCTATTCAGGCACCCTTTACTTTCTATTCACCTATTCAGGCACCCTTTACTTTCCATTCGCCTATTCAGGCACCCTTTACTTTCCGTTCGCCTATTCAGGCACCTTTTACTTTCCGTTCGCCTATTCAGGCACCCTTTACTTTCCATTCGCCTATTAAGGCACCCTTTACTTTCTATTCGCCTATTCAGGCACCCTTTACTTTCCATTCGCCTATTCAGGCACCCTTTACTTTCCGTTCACCTATTCAGGCACCCTTTACTTTTCGTTCGCCTATTCGGGCACCCTTTACTTTCTGTTCGCCTATTCAGGCACCCTTTACTTTCCGTTCATCTATTCAGGCACCCTTTACTTTCAATTCGCCTATTCAGGCGCCCTTTACTTTCCATTCGCCTATTCAGGCACCCTTTACTTTCGGTTCGCCTATTCAGGCACCCATTACTTTCCGTTCGCCTATTCGGGCACCCTTTACTTTCCGTTCGCCTATTCAGGCACCCTTTACTTTCCATTCGCCTATTCAGGCACCCTTTACTTTCAATTCGCCTATTCAGGCACCCTTTACTTTCCATTTGCCTATGCAGGCACCCTTTACTTCTCATTCACCTATGCAGGCACCCTTTACTTTCAATTCGCCTATTCAGGCACCCTTTACTTTCCATTCGCCTATTCAGGCACCCTTTACTTTTGGTTCGCCTATTCAGGCACCCATTACTTTCCGTTCGCCTATTCGGGCACCCTTTACTTTCCGTTCACCTATTCAGACACCCTTTACTTTCCATTCGCCTATTCAGGCACCCTTTACTTTCAATTCGCCTATTCAGGCACCCTTTACTTTCCATTTGCCTATGCAGGCACCCTTTACTTCTCATTCGCCTATGCAGGCACCCTTTACTTTCAATTCGCCTATTCAGGCACCCTTTACTTTCCATTCGCCTATTCAGGCACCCTTTACTTTCGGTTCGCCTATTCAGGCACCCATTACTTTCCGTTCGCCTATTCGGGCACCCTTTACTTTCCGTTCACCTATTCAGGCACCCTTTACTTTCCATTCGCCTATTCAGGCACCCTATACTTTCAATTCGCCTATTCAGGCACCCTTTACTTTCCATTTGCCTATGCAGGCACCCTTTACTTCTCATTCGCCTATGCAGGCTCCCTTTACTTTCTATTCACCTATTCAGGCACCCTTTACTTTCCATTCGCCTATTCAGGCACCCTTTACTTTCCGTTCGCCTATTCAGGCACCCTTTACTTTCCGTTCGC
Organism: Clitoria ternatea; assembly: GCA_037962975.1. NCBI lineage: Eukaryota > Viridiplantae > Streptophyta > Magnoliopsida > Fabales > Fabaceae > Clitoria > Clitoria ternatea. Next base: position 83,593,539 of record CM075672.1, read on the forward strand.
CTATTCAGGCACCCTTTACTTTCCGTTTGCCTATTCAGGCACCCTTTACTTTCCATTCGCCTATTCAGGCACCCTTTACTTTCTATTCGCCTATTCAGGCACCCTTTACTTTCCATTCGCTTATTCAGGCACCTTTTACTTTCCGTTCGCCTATTCAGGCACCCTTTACTTTCCGTTCGCCTATTCGGGCACCCTTTACTTTCCGTTCGCCTATTCAGGCACCCTTTACTTTCGGTTCGCCTATTCAGGCACCCTTTACTTTCAATTTGCCTATTCAGGAACCCTTTACTTTCCATTCGCCTATTCAGGCACCCTTTACTTTCTATTCACCTATTCAGGTACCTTTTACTTTCCATTCGCCTATTCAGGCACCCTTTACTTTCCGTTCGCCTATTCAGGCACCCTTAACTTTCCGTTCGCCTATTCAGGCACCCTTTACTTTCCATTCACCTATTCAGGCACCCTTTACTTTCTATTCACCTATTCAGGCACCCTTTACTTTCCATTCGCCTATTCAGGCACCCTTTACTTTCGGTTCGCCTATTCAGGCACCCATTACTTTCCGTTCGCCTATTCGGGCACCCTTTACTTTCCGTTCGCCTATTCAGGCACCCTTTACTTTCCATTCGCCTATTCAGGCACCCTTTACTTTCAATTCGCCTATTCAGGCACCCTTTACTTTCCATTTGCCTATGCAGGCACCCTTTACTTCTCATTCGCCTATGCAGGCACCCTTTACTTTCCAGTCGCCTATGAAGGCAACCTTTACCTTCCAGTCTACCGGGAGTCAATCCCGATCTTCTCACCTACTGTTAACTGAAAGACATTTTTTCCCAGTCCATTCAGAACTCAAAAAAAACAAAAAAAAATAAAACAAAAAAACAAAAAAAACAAAAAAAATAAAAAAAACAAAAAAAACAAAAAAAAGAAGGAAGAAGAAAAAGAAGAAGAAGAAGAAAAAAAAGAAAAAGAGAGAGACAGATGTGGAAAATGCTTGTCTTTAAAGAGGAAAAGGTCACAACAACTCGAGATGGCCAACACCGTCAGACGCCATAACGATCAAGAGGACCAACCTGACCCCTACATCGGTGTTCATATCTTTACTTCCTTTTCACTTCAAAAAACACCTCTTTCGGTCCGATCAAGTGGAAAGAATTCTGAGAGGACTGGACTTCATCTCCGAATGATCTTCCGAGTGGAATGACTCAGAATGATGATTTCCGAGTGAAAAACGGCTATTTTCGAGTGAAAAATGGCTGTTACCGAGTGAGATATCCGAGTTAGCCGTTACCGAGTGAAATTCCGAGTGAGGAGTCTCTGACTGAGACATGGTCGAGCGGTATGGTGATGTGATATGATGCATATCTCGCTCAAGCGAGTGGGAATCCTGCTCAAGCGAGAAGGAAAAGTTTTATATACTGGAACAATTTCACTCAAGTGAGACATGTCTCACCCGAGCGAGATTGATACCTGATGCATATTCCTTTCCTTCAAGTGAGACATTGTCGAGTGAATTGTATCCGAGTGAATTGATTCCGAGTGGAATAAACTCTGAACCTTAAAAGAACAATTGTCAGATAAGGCATTTCCGAGTAGTGTGTCTCTTCAAACAAAAAAAGATCCGACCAGGAATGAATGACTTTTGGCCAGATTCTCAAGTTTCACACTAAACCCGAGTGAAGATTCCAGGGAAAGCACATCCGAGTGAAAACAAGGCAGACTCCGAATGAATCTGAAGGGAAGATTGTCAATCCAAATTCTGATTACTTCTGATGAACACATCCGAGTAGGTTAATTATTGATTGAGAAACATCCGAGTGAAAACAAGGCTGACTCCGAATGAATATATACGAGTGAATAAGGTTGGTTTCTGAGCGAATGCATATGAAGGATTGGTTGACAAGTGGAACCATTCCAAAGTCTGATTCCCGAGTGAGTAAATGCATTCGAGGGTTTGAATGATAATTGAAACGAGTGAATGCACCCAAAGAATTATTGGGGCTGAGTTCCAAGTTCTGAGTGGAAAATAAAGCTGACTCTCGAGCAAGTGCATCCAAAATGTTGTTGACGAGTGAAACCATTCCGATTGAAATGAAGGATTGGTCTCCGAGTGAGTGTACCGAGTGGTCAGATTGTACATCCGAGCGGGTTGATGCACAAATAAAACAATTTTGAGTGGAAAGACCAAGATTGATGAATGTGTCCGATTGAATTACTCTTGAGCCATGTATCCGACCAAAATTTCTCTGTGATTCAATCCCAGTGATGTGATTCCAAGTGAAACTTACTTCACGATTGAAACAATTTAAAGTCAAAGAAAGAATGGTTTTGACCTGTCGGCCCAGCATATATCTGGGTAAAACATTTTGAAGAACCGATTGAATCAATTTTTAAACAAAGCACTTCTGAATGAAATAATTCCGAGTGAATCCTTCAAGCAGTGAAGTTCTGAGTGTCATTTTTGAAGAAATTCCGAGTGAATGTTTCAAGCAGAGACAAGATCCGAGCAAAACACCTCCGATTGAAGTAATTCCGAGTGAATGCTTCAAACAGAAATAAGATCTGAGCAAAATACTTCCGACTGAAACAATTCCGAGTCATTCAATACCGAGTGAGTCTCTTTCAGTCAGTACCGAGTGAGCCACTTTTCAATCAGTTCCGAGCCACTTTTCAATCAGTACCGAGTGAGCCACTTTTTAATTAGTACCGAGTGAATCACTTCTCAATCGGTTCTGAGTCATTCTTTGCGCGGTTCCGATTGAATGTTTCAATTATTCGTCCAACTCCTCACAGCAACTACACCATCCAACAAAGCAACACCGAGCAAAGCTTCCACTCGGCCTCCTATAGGAAAGCATTCATTCCTCTGAGAAGGATTCTCACTTGGTCTATTGTAGGAAAAGATTGATTTTCACTCGGACTATAGGAAAGCATTCATTCCTCTCAGAAGGATTCTCACTCGGTCTGTTGTAGGAAAAGATTGATTTTCACTCGGACTATAGGAGAGCATTCATTCCTCTTAAATTGATCCCCACTCGGTCTGTTATAGAAAGATTCCCACTCAGTTCTTTTATACTTGAATATCGATTCCCATTCGGTTTTCTAAGGGAGAACATTCATTCCTCTTGGAATTGACTCCCACTGTGGATGAATACCGACTGAGAGGCTAATCCGAGTCATCCTCTCTCGGATTTCCACCATTCTGATTTGGATTTCCACTATCCAAGTGGATCCTTGAATTATGGGAGGTGGCTCACTACCAGACGAAGGAAGAAAATGATAAAGAATTCCCACCAGCCTCCTTTGTCAAGATCCAGGCTGTTTCCAACACACTGTCCAAGATGATTTGCTAATTTTAAGGGGCGGTTGGTAACAAGACAAAGAGGAAATAATAAAAAATCCTCACCAATTGGTAGCCAGGCTGTCTCGGGGCTGTTCAGGCAATCAACATGCTCCTGAAATGTTCTATAAATACTTCAAACGAAGGAGGAGAAAGGGATCCCTGGCAGCATTCATTTTTAGAGAAATCCTGGAAGCTTTCATTTAAAGGGAAGTCTGTCATTCCTTCACTCGGTCCCAGCTCCTTCTAAATCCCACACCGCCCAGCTCCTTCTAAATCACCATACCGTCCTGCTCTCTCTCTCTCGTCACATCGCCCAGCTTCTTCTAAAACCCACGCTACCTATCTCCTCACAACCGTCCTTCTTCTTAAACACCATACTGTCCAGCCCCCTAGAATCCTCACCAACACCAACCCTTCTCTCCTTCCTCTAACCAACCATCCTCATCCTTCCCTCTCCAACCATCCTCACTCAACCCACCAACACCGTCCTCACTCTGCCCTCTCCACACCGTCCTCATCCTTCCCTCTCCCAACCGTCCTCACTCAACCCACCAACACTGTCCTCTCTCTCTCCTCTCCACACCATCTCTCAATACAGTCCCTCTCTTCACTCGGTCCAACCCCTCATCCTTCCCTCTCCTAACCGTCCTCACTCAACCCACTAGCACCGTCCCAACCTTCTTCTCATCCCAACCATCCTTCTCCTCTCCTAACCGTCCTTCTCCTCTCTACACCATCCTCACTCTTCCTCTCCATACCGTCCTCACTCCTCCTCTCTCAACCGTCCTTCTCCTCCCAAACGTCGTTCACCTCATCCACACCGTCCCTTCCCCCTCACCAACAACCGTACAACTTCCTAAACCACGCTGTCCCTTTCTCCCTCTCCTTCTCTACCCAACACTATCCGACCTGCACCGTTCAAACACATCATCCTCTCCTTAAAACCCACACCGTTCTCCACAATAACAGCCCCTCAAATCCTCATCACACCGGTCCCACTCTCCTCCCTCATTTTTTTAGTACTTGTATTTATTTATTTTCTGTTGATTTAATTACTGTTCAATGACTTTGTCTTCCTTTTCAATTATCAATTAATATCTATTGATTGAGAAATATTAATAAAACTGAGTGCTTCATACATTCTATTCGGACTAGTATAAAAGGTGTAATAATTATTATTATTATTATAATTTTTATTACTTTTTATTTATTTATTTATTTATTTTATTTAAAAAAAAAAGGAGGAGCGAGTTTAATTTGGACGAGACGTCCTGTTAATCTCATGTAAATATTCCATGTTTATTTTTGTTTATTTTTGTATATTTTGTCATCTCGTATATTTTCTTTTCACGAAGAAGTTAAAATAATTATTGACCTAATTATAATGCGCGCTATCATATTGAGGTAACCGTTTTTATAACGGACAGTTGTGAGGTGCTAATACCTTCCTCACCTATAATTAGACTCCCGAATGTGGAATTTCATTTTTATAACTAGTGCTTTAACAAAAGGTTTTCCCAATATTTTATCCTAAAAAATATTGGTGCCGCCGAGATCCCGATCGCGACACTGACCGAGGGACCGGATGGAATTTTCCGAGTCAATAATAGGATATATGTGTCGGGTAAAGGTGAATTAAGGAGGATGGTGCTTGATGAAGCCCACAAGAGCCTGCTAAGTATTCACCCGGGCACCACGAAGATGTACCATGACCTAAGACTACAATTCTGGTGGCCCGGATTAAAGAGGAATGTAGCGGAATATGTGGCTCGGTGTATTACCTGTCAGAAATCGAAAGTCAAGCACCAGAAGCCGTATGGTGCATTGCAACCCCTGGAGATCCCCGTATGGAAATGGGACTCAATTGCCATGGACTTTGTCATGAGATTACCTAAAACCCGAGCGGGTCATGATGCGATTTGGGTCATTGTTTACCGATTGACGAAAAGTGCACACTTCCTGCCTGTGAACATGAGATACCTGTTACATAAGTTAGCTCAGATTTATATTCGCGAAATTGTCCGACTGCATGGTGTGCCAACTTCTATCGTATCGGATAGAGATCCTAGATTCACGTCTCGGTTTTGGACCAGCCTGCACTAGGAATTGGGCACGAAACTTTGGCTAAGTTCCGCCTACCACCCCCAATCGGATGGACAATCCGAGCGAACGATACAAAGTTTAGAAGACTTACTGAGGGCGTGTGTGTTGGAGCATGGTGGGTGTTAGGAGCAGTACCTTCCCTTAATCGAATTTACATACAACAACAGCCACCACAGCAGTATTGGTATGGCACCCTACGAAGCACTGTATGGTCGAAAATGCCGAACCCCACTCTGTTGGTCGAAAACGGGTAATGAGGACATACCCAAGGAAGACCCTCACACTACATTGGAGAACGGACTTGAAGCATATAGAGGTCCCCTCACAAGGGCAAGGACCAAACGGGCCAAAGAGAGCATCCATAAAGCCCTTTTCTCTTTTCTCTCTTCTAGCGGGCCTAAGCCCAATAAAGAACCTATGAGGACCTATATGTACTTTACTTGTAATATACTTTCTAAATAGTTTCTCTAGGCTTATAGGATAGCTTTGGGCCTTACAAGGTCAACTGGGCCACTTTTGGGCCTTGTATTTTCCCTTTTTGGGCCATGTATAGGCCATTTGTTCATCTTTTCTCTTAATGGGCCTTGGATCCATGACCAAGCCCATCTAGATAGTCCTTGGCCAAAATCCTCTATGGCCTATATAAGGGCTTCTCCTTTTGTAATCAAGCACCATTAATCCATTTGTAAAATTTGAGAGCACTTAAGTGTTTCCTAGTGAGAGATTCTCCTCCTTCTCTCTAGAATTTGAGAGCTCTCTCAAGCTCTTATCCAAGGGGTTTCTCCCTCCCTTGGTGGTGAGTAGAGTTATCTTCCTCCTCCTTAGGAAGTGGCCTCCAACCTTTCCCTCTCCCTTTTTCCAAGCCTTCCTCCATTGTCCACCTTTCCCTCCTTCCATTTCCACTCTCTTTTCCTTTATTTTGGCGTCACATTCCTATAGTCTTAGGCTTTTAGTTTCGGTTTTCTTGGTCCTTGAAGAAGAAGTCTCAAGCTTCCATTGAAGGAAGATAGAAGAAAGAGCCCTAGATCCAACCCTCTTCAAGAAAGTGCATGAAGAGCCTACATCATGTGGTATCATTGAGCCTTGGGAGGTTCTTTTCTTCTTCTCTTCCATTTTAATTTTCGGTTTTCAATTCATTTTGCTGGCTGGAATTCTGTTTCTTAGTCATTCATATGCTTTATTAATTCCATGTTAGCATAGAAAAATCATAAAAAGTCTTAGTTCTTTTGAGTTGTTGTGCTAGTTTCTTTGTGGTTTCAATTTTTGCATCTTGTTGTGGTCATTTTCGTTTGGCTTGTGTTACCATTCTGTTTTAGTTTCTAAAAATCAGATTTGGCACATGTTAATTTCGGTTATTAGGTGGTTAGGATGTTGTTACATGTTAGTTACTTGTTAGTTGTTACTTAGAGCCAATTTAGGAAGTTAGTTAAGTGCCATGTGGAACCTTTTCTAGAGTTCTAGGAAGTTAATTGCTTCTCCCTTTTTAGTGTGCAAACCGTGTGGATTAGGGGCAATTCAAGCATCTTGATTAGCTCCTACAAAGGTTCCATTCTTGTTAGGAGGTCTCACATTAAAGACACTCCAAAGTCAACTCAATTTTTAGGATTGTTAGTTTCTATTCTTAGTTTGATTCTAGGTTTAATTTTGTTGCACTATTAGGATATCTCTTTTATATTCCTATTTTCATCTTGCTTGCATCAAAAATAAAACTTGTCAAAAAAAAAGATTTTAGTCACCTCCTATACATCAATTTAGGAGAAGGTTGCATAAATTCCCTTAAGCAAGAAGCATTAATTGAACTTGTTAGTAACCTTTGTGCATTTCGGTTTGGTATTATAAATTGGTGTTGTTATCTTGAAATCTTGAGAGGCAAAAGAAAAGAATCACAAGAAAAGAAAAGTACCAAAAGAAGAAAAAAAAGAGTATTGAAAAGAAAGCCTCATTGCTAAGTTGAAATTTGAGACACCAAACATCATCACCAAATTTCGAAATTACCAATACCAAATGAGAATTGTTTTCATTACTTGACCATTGCTAAGACTTGTTCATTAAAGACTTCATTGCTTATTCTTGCAACTTTAGAGTTTCTAGGCTAGGTTATACCTTAAACTTTGTTTCTTGCATTTATTTTCTTGTTTGTCTTGTTTTGTCAATTTCAATTCTATTCCAAGTTAGCTTTCATTCTTTTGAACTTTTATTTGCTTTTAGAGTCTTGTCATTCCAAGTTAATTGTTGATCCTTCATTCTATTCCATTTGAGTAGCCTTTATTTCTTGAGCCTTTTTAGTTTGTCATTTTTGCTTCTTAAAGTTTTGTCTTGAGTTTGTATCCTTTTGAACTTCTAAAGATCACTTCATTTCGCCATTAAAGTGAGGGTAGCATATTGAAACACTTGAGATTGGTGTGGAAATTGATTGAGCTTGAAAATCTCTAAGAGAAGGCATACACTTGAGAGATACACTTTTGTGAGGTTTAAAGTTTTCTTTGTGATTTCCATTAACCAAGTCTTGTTTGGAGTTGTTGCTTTGTGTTCTTTTGCTAGGTAAAGTGGAGCTTATACATCAAGAAGGACTTGTGAAGACACTTGTAAAGGAGGCAAAAGCTTTGTAACTAATAGAACTTAGGCAAAGTTTTTCAATTCTTAGGCTTTGTGTAGTAGGATTTTGTCTTGTATTTTGGACACAACAAGGACATTGGACTTTTTGGACATTATAATTTTCCCTTTTGCTTGGTAAATTTCGAATTAGGATAGTGCATGTGCATTTGATTGTTAACTACTTTTAGTTAATTGGTTAGAGTTAGTTAGAAGTTACAACTATAATTAGTTAGTTAGTTGGTAGTTAGTTGAGTGTCTTAACTAATTAGTTAGTGGTTGGAACTAATTCTAGTTGTCATAACTAATTGTTAGTTGGGTTAACTAATACATAACCGAATTTAGTTAGGTAGTTATAGTGGTTAGACTTTGTTACAACTTCCATAACTAATTAACTACTTTTGGTTAGGGTTGTTAAGACTTGGTTAGTTAGTTGAACTAATTTTGTTAGGTTAACTACTTCTTAAAACCGAATTTGGTTAGGCTTGTCTAGGGTTAGTTAATCACTAGCAACATCCTAGGACAACCATAATCAACTTAGGTTAAGGACAACTTAGGATTTCCATAAGCAACATAGGACTAACCTAGTTAAAGACAACCTAGGACTTTGTTTCCCTATAGGATAGAAACCTAGTATTGATATTTTAGGTTTGTTGAAGTGTTTTTTTCACTTGTATTGCATTCATCTTTCTCGACTAGCTTGTCTATACATACTTTGTTTTTTTCTTGAATTTCTTTGACAACATTAAAAGATGTCATCTAGTGATAGGGAGAACAAAACCATGCTTCATAACATAATGGATAGCTTAAACAATATTAATGTTAGGCTAACTAATCTTGAGCATAATGAACCCCCTAGAACTAGGCATAGACAAAGAAATCAAAGACATGACACTAGTGATAATGAGGAAGAAACAAGACAAAGAAGGCACCATGACCATAGGAGGGATGACATAGGCTTAAGAGAGGTAAAATTAGAAATTCCCCCATTCAATGGAAAAAGTGACATTGAAGCTTACTTAGAGTGGGAGATGAGGGTAGAACAAATATTCAACTCTCATCAAATAAAAGAGGATAAAAAAGTTAGGATTGCAACTCTTTCTTTCCAAAATTATGCCCTAGTTTGGTGGACCCAAATTTGTAAGGAGAGAAAAAGAGACAACTTCCCTCCCATAGATGATTGGGTAGACTTAAAAGCTCTCCTTAGAAAAAGATATGTTCCTAACTATTATAGGGGTGAACTATTAGCAAAGCTAAATAGGCTCACCCAAGGCTCCAAATGTGTAGAAGATTACTATAAAGCCTTAGAGATAGCCATGATTAGAGCCAATCTAGAAGAGGATGAGGAAACCCTAATGCATAGGTTCTTACATGGGCTTAATAGGAACATCAAAAATAGGGTGGAACTTCTTCCACATATGGACATAGAAGAGTTACTCCACCAATGCACCAAAGTAGAAAACCAATTAAAGGAAAGAGAATCCTATAGTGGGGATAACAATAGAGCCTATAAGTCAAAATGGGTAGAAAATAAGGGTAAGTTTGAGAGAAACCCTAGAGAGAGAGAAATGGGCGCTTCCTCCTCTAAACCCCAAAGTGAGTTACACAAAAATGGAAAAGTCTTTCGCAATCAACATGATAAGCATGATCCATCATCAAAACCACAATCCTCTAGATCTTCTTCCATAACATGTTTTAAGTGCCTTGGAAGAGGACACATTGATTCGGACTGTCCAACAAAAAGAACTATGATTTTAAAAACCAATGGAACCTACTCAAGTCAATCAGAGTCTAATTCTGATTCTCACTATTCAAGTGATGACTCTAGTAGTGATTCCAGTGACAGTGAGCATATTTTAGGGGATGATGGTGAGTTATACATGATTAGAAGGTTGCTTGGTAGTCATGTAAAACTCGATGACACAACACAAAGAGAGAACATCTTTTATACAAGATGTTACATTAATGACAAATTATGTTCTCTCATTGTGGATAGTGGGAGTTGTGCAAATGTTGCAAGCCAAAGACTAGTCAAAAAGATGGGATTAGAGCTTATAGACCATCCAAGTCCCTACAAATTACAATGGTTAAACGAAAAAGGGGAAATGGTAGTCAATAAGCAAGTCCTAATCAATTTCACCATAGGCACATATAGAGATGAAGTCAAATGTGATGTAGTACCTATGGAAGCGACTCATATACTTTTAGGAAGGCCTTGGCAATTTGATAGGAAGGTCCTTCATGAGGGGTTCACTAACACCCTCACATTTAAACTAGATGGTAAGAAGATAGTATTACATCCCCTAACTCCACAACAAGTAGCCAAAGACCAAATCCAAATGAAAGCTAAGAGAGAAAAAGAGTTAGAATCTTCTTCCCATGTGAGTTTAGAAAAACCAAAGAAAAACAAAAAAGATAATAAAGGGAAAGGAGTTGTTTTCTATAATGACTCCCAACCTAATCTCTTTGCAAATAAATATGATGTGAAACATGCCATGTATTCACAAAAGCATTGCTTGATCATATATCCAAAAGATATCCCTAACACTTCCTTGTGTTCAATGGGCACCTCTCCTCCCCCCTTGCCCAAATGGATTCAAAATATCTTACAAGAATTTAACGACCTCTTCCCAAAAGACATTCCAAAAGGGTTACCTCCTATAAGGGGCATTGAGCATCAAATAGACCTTATACCTGGGGCTAGTTTACCAAATAGACCTGCCTATAGATGCAACCCTAAGGAAAGTTTAGAAATAGAAAATCAAGTGAATGAACTACTTTCCAAAGGTTGGATTAGCGAAAGTTTAAGCCCTTGCGCATTACCGGTTTTACTTGTACCCAAGAAAGATGGTTCATGGAGAATGTGTACGGATTGTAGAGCCATTAATAACATCACCATCAAGTATAGGCATCCCATACCTAGACTTGATGACATGTTAGATGAGCTTAGTGGATCTACAATCTTCTCCAAGATTGATCTTAAAAGTGGCTATCACCAAATTAGAATAAAAGAAGGAGATGAATGGAAAGCCGCTTTTAAAACCAAGCTTGGCCTTTATGAGTGGTTAGTGATGCCTTTCGGCCTAGCTAATGCACCAAGTACCTTCATGAGACTTATGAACCATGTTTTAAGGGATTTTATAGGGCATTTTGTTGTGGTATACTTTGATGACATTCTTGTGTACTCAAAGTCCATGACATCTCATCTAATCCACCTAAGACAAGTTATGCTTGCCTTAAGAACAAACAATCTTTATGCTAACTTTGAAAAATGTTCTTTTGGCATGGATTCCATTGTCTTTCTTGGTTTTGTAGTTAGTTCTAGAGGTGTTGAGGTTGATCACTCTAAGGTTAAGGCAATCCAAGATTGGCCTACACCTAAAAATGTGAGTGAAATAAGAAGTTTCCATGGTCTCGCAAGTTTCTATAGGAGATTTGTGAAAGATTTTTCAACCCTAGCCTCCCCTTTAAATGAGTTGGTTAAAAAGAATGTTTCTTTTGTGTGGGGGCCTAGGCAAGAAAGAGCCTTTCAAGATCTCAAAGATAGACTCACTCATGCTCCAATTTTAAAACTTCCAAATTTTTCTAAAACCTTTGAGCTTGAGTGTGACGCATCAAATGTGGGCATAGGAGCTGTGCTTTTACAAGAAGGACACCCCATTGCTTACTTTAGTGAAAAACTTAATGGGGCCACTAGTAACTATCCCACATACGATAAGGAATTTTATGCCTTAATTAGAGCCCTACAAACTTGGGAGCACTACTTAATCCCAAAAGAGTTTGTGATACATAGTGATCACCAATCTTTGAAATTCATCAAAGGGCAACATAAGTTAAACAAAAGGCATGCTAAGTGGGTTGAATATTTAGAACAATTTCCTTATGTCATCAAGTATAAAAATGGCAAAACCAATACTGTGGCTGATGCTTTATCTAGGAGGCATTCTTTACTTACCTCTCTAGGAGCCAAAGTTATTGGGCTTGATGAAATTAGGTCTTTGTACCCAAATGATCTTGATTTTTCAAACATCTTTAACTCATCTTCCACTACTACATCTCATAAGGGCTTCTACATTTTAGATGGCTATCTTTTTAAAGCCAATAGACTTTGTATTCCACGAAGCTCTTTAAGAGATCTACTACTTAGAGAGAGTCATGAGGGAGGACTCATGGGTCATTTTGGAAGAGATAAGACTTTGTCTATATTACATGAACACTTCTATTGGCCCAAAATGAAAAAGGATGTTCAAAAACATTGCTCTAGGTGTATTGTTTGTAGAAAGGCTAAATCAAAACTTTCACCTAGTGGTTTATATACCCCCTTGCCAACACCTAGTGCACCTTGGATTGATATATCAATGGACTTTGTGTTAGGCCTGCCTAAGACCCAAAGGGGAATGGATTCTATCTTTGTGGTTGTGGATAGGTTTAGCAAGATGGCTCACTTCATCCCTTGCCATAAGGTTGATGATGCTAGTCATATTGCTAAGATCTTCTTTAAAGAGGTTGTGTAATTACATGGTGTACCCAAAACCATTGTTTCTGATAGGGACACCAAATTCCTAAGCCATTTTTGGAAAACTCTTTGGTCAAGGCTAGGAACACAACTCCTCTTTTCCACAACTTGTCATCCTCAAACGGATGGCCAAACAGAGGTAGTAAACAGGACCCTTTCACAACTTCTTAGGGTCTTAGTAAACAAAAATGTGAAATCTTGGGATGAGTGTTTACCTCACATTGAGTTTGCATATAATAGGGTACAACACTCCACAACCAAGCATAGTCCATTTGAGGTTGTATATGGTTTTAACCCTCTCACACCCTTGGACCTTTTGCCCATTGAGGTTTCTGATTCTGTCCTTCATATGGATGGAGAGGCAAAGGCCCAATTTATCAAAGATTTTCATGAGAAGGTTAGACACCAAATACAAACTAAAAATGAACATTATGCTCGTTGTGTAAATAAACAAAGAAAGGAGATCACCTTTGAGGTTGGAGATTGGGTATGGTTACACCTTCGAAAGGAACGCTTTCCCAATTTGAGAAAATCCAAACTCAACCCTAGAGGTGATGGACCTTTTCAAATTCTCAAGAAAATAAATAATAATGCTTATGTCCTAGATCTACCAGGACATTATGGTGTGAGTGCTTCTTTTAATATAACTGATTTGTCTCCCTTTGATATAGATGATGAGGATGATGCCTTTGATTTGAGGACAAATCCTTTTGAAGAGGGGGAGAATAATGAGGACATACCCAAGGAAGACCCTCACACTACATTGGAGAAAGGACTTGAAGCATATAGAGGTCCCCTCACAAGGGCAAGGACCAAACGGGCCAAAGAGAGCATCCATAAAGCCCTTTTCTCTTTTCTCTCTTCTAGCGGGCCTAAGCCCAATAAAGAACCTATGAGGACCTATATGTACTTTACTTGTAATATACTTTCTAAATAGTTTCTCTAGGCTTATAGGATAGCTTTGGGCCTTACAAGGTCAACTGGGCCACTTTTGGGCCTTGTACTTTCCCCTTTTGGGCCATGTATAGGCCATTTGTTCATCTTTTCTCTTAATGGGCCTTGGATCCATGACCAAGCCCATCTAGATAGTCCTTGGCTGAAATCCTCTATGGCCTATATAAGGGCTTCTCTTTTTGTAATCAAGCACCATTAATCCATTTGTAAAATTTAAGAGCACTTAAGTGTTTCCTAGTGAGAGATTCTCCTCCTTCTCTCTAGAATTTGAGAGCTCTCTCAAGCTCTTATCCAAGGGGTTTCTCCCTCCCTTGGTGGTGAGTGGAGTTATCTTCCTCCTCCTTAGGAAGTGGCCTCCAACCTTTCCCTCTCCCTTTTTCCAAGCCTTCCTCCATTGTCCACCTTTCCCTCCTTCAATTTCCACTCTCTTTTCCTTTATTTTGGCGTCACATTCCTATAGTCTTAGGCTTTTAGTTTCGGTTTTCTTGGTCCTTGAAGAAGAAGTCTCAAGCTTCCATTGAAGGAAGATAGAAGAAAGAGCCCTAGATCCAACCCTCTTCAAGAAAGTACATGAAGAGCCTACATCAACGGGTGAAAGTTTACTATTGGGGCCAGAAATTGTGAAACAAACCTCAGAACAAATCCAAGTAATAAGGGAAAAGATGAAGGCGTCTCAGGACAGACAGAAAAGCTACTATGATAAACGAACCAAACCGCTGGAGTTCTCAGTCGGAGATAGGGTGTTTCTAAAGACTTCACCGAGTAAAGGAGTCGGGCGAGCCTTGAAAAGTGGGAAGTTGAACCCCCGATATATTGGACCTTACGAAGTATTAGAGCGGATCGGTTCCAAGGCATACCGAATAGCGTTACCGACTCACCTATCCCGATATCATAACGTGTTTCATGTGTCTCAACTAAGGAAATATCTACATGATTCCACTCACACAATGCCAGATGATGAAGTGGAGATCAAGGAGGATTTGACCACAGTGACTGTATCGACTAGAATCATGGACCGGTCGGTAAAGCGTTTGAGGAGCAAGGATGACAACTGGTTGAAGTAGAGTGGCAGCAAGACGGGTATACCTCTTATACCTGGGAACGCGAGGATGCCATGAGGCAACAGTACCCCGAGTTATTTAATCAAGGTAAGTTACCGATTGAATTTCGAGGACGAAATTCTTTTGAGAGGGGGAGAATTGTAACATCCCGATTTAAAAATTAATTACCGAATGAAATTAAGCCATTAGAATAATAATTGCAAAGTGGAAAATTACTTGTTAATTATAATTAACTTAATTAATTTAACTTAAGAAAATAATGGCTGGTTAATTATGATTAATTGTTAATAGCTGGCTGCTTGTGATTGGTGTGTGACGTGAGTGGACTGACGTTCACGAACTCCCACCCCACTCTTCTTCTCTTCGTACGCATATACATATGTCTAGAGCCATTGTTGTTATTCATTTCCCTTCAGACTTCCTCTTCCGCTACTTCTCTTCTCTTCGTTCTCTCTTCTCTTCTTCTTCTTTGCTCTTCTTCTTCTCCCCTGTTCTCTGTTCTCTGTTTCTGGAAACCCACGACGACGGTACTGTAGAAGATTCAGAGTTTCCTTCTGTTGGTGAAGGACGATCGTCGAGATAAGAGAAGAACAACTCCCTATTCCCAAGCCGATTACAGAATACAACGGCGTTCGAGGGGATGAACGAGTGAGAGTACTAGACAAAGCAACAAGGCAGAGGATCAACGTCAAAATAGAGGAGCCTCTCGGAGTCTCTTAGTTGGTAGGGGGTATCTTATATCTTAAATGCATGGGTTATGGACGGGTTCCGGGTGTTAATGACTTGTTGATTCTATGTTTGATACTGTGTTGTGGTTGCATGAAGAATGTGTGGTACCCGGATGCATGATGATTAGGTGTTGAGTGATGCATGTCTAGTTCCGTCCGTGAAATGCATGTTAATGGTCTTGAGAATGTCGAATGTTTGCATGAAAAGAATGTGTTGGAGTGTTGTTGATGATTGCCATTTGATTTATATGGCATGCAAGTGGCCATGAGTATTAAATCCTGACTGCATGTGAGAAATATTGTTTCTGCGAGTCTGATAATGTTTTATACCGATTGCATGTGATGCATGTACTGTTAAATGAAAGATTATATATATGAACTTTGTGTTTGTGTGATCAATCCGCGTGTGACGCATGGGATGCGTTAATGCTTGGAGCATGTAGTGTGGGACACTACCATCGGTTATTAAAAGCGTAAGACGCTGTGAAATCCTTTTGAGTGGGACTCAAGGTAAGCCTTTGAGTGGGACTCAAGCTGCCCGTGAACACCGCCGTTGGCGCTGAGAGCGTTGGTGTCACATGTGTGGGGAAACGGTTTGGTACCTGTAAAATGGCAAAGTCAGCTGGGAGCTGAATAAAAGGCTGGGAGCCTACGTTGCAACGAATAAAAAACCGATTACACACGAATGCGGATCTAAGTGATTAAATTCCGTGTACTTGTACAGTTGATGTTGATTATAACCTGATTGCATGCACATGTGTAAAGTAATTGGGCATGATATGTGTATATAGCCGAGTGATAACTGAATAGATTCTGATCAGAAAATATTTTATGTGTGTTCTGATTAATTGGTATTGTGTATGTTTTGATGGTTGCTGTGTACATTTATATTGTTGCTTAACTGAGGAATAATCCAAGTCAGTATCTATCATTTAATATCTAAGATACTCACCCCCCTACTTTGGCTATATTTTACAGTGAATGTCTCTCGGAATGATGAATGAAGGAGGAGCTGAATACCGAGTGAAGTGCTTGTGCACTATGGAATATATGTGTATATGTATATACTGTGTATAAGGTTTTGTTAAGCCTTGGCCAGCTCGTATTTTGGTCTTAGTCTCTTTATATCAGAATTTGAACTCTCTCGGGTTGAGAGTATGACAATGTGCTTGTAAATATTTATATACATTCCTATATATGTCATACTGTATGTTTATTCTATGTTGTGTGTGAAGTCCGAGTGATATATATACGTACTTTTCCGAGCGTGTGAGGTTGGTATGACTATAAGTAAAAATGGAGCTAAGTTATTATTGTGGGAAGCGAGATAGTGACCTTATCCCGAGTGAGGATAGGTTTAGATGTTTCTGAGTGAATGAGGTCATATAATCCCGAGTGGGAATTGATCTGAACACCTTCAGAGTGATAACCCGTTAGGATTTCCTCGAGTGGAGAATAATTAAATATTTCCGAGTGAGAACTTGTTGAGTGAAGGTTTCCCGATAGAGGAATGATACCTAAGGCTCTAAGTGAACTCCATTATAGTAAACTTATTAGAAGCTAAAAGATCCTTGAGTGAGTCTTGACTTAGTAGGATAACTTGAGTGAGAAACATTATATATGCCGAGTGAAAAACGAGTGAAATACCCCCGAGTGGTAAAAGACCGTGAAAGATATTCTGAGTGAGAAGTCCTTATAGATTCCGAGTGGAATGGCTATGGGAATCATTTCCCGAGTGGTCAACATCTGTGACCCGAGTGAATGATGTTGAGGAGTGTGATGTAACATCCGAAAGAAACTTGTACGTGTAAGGGTTAACCCGAATGAATCGAGAGTAAAGACCTTTCCGAGTGAACTTAGACCTTGAATCCGAGTGGAGTTGCTCACCTCAGCGACTAAGTGTTTGCTCCAGCGAGTGAGAGCGAAAGGAAGGTCTCTAATTGGTTTCGCTTAAGCTATGCGTGCTTCGCCCAAGCGTGTTGAGTCGTCTCGCTCAAGCGATGTTGAATCTCGCCCGAGCGAGTGGGCGCTGTTGGGTTCGCTCGTGTTCTGCATCTTCCTCTGTCTACCATGTGATTGATTTGCTTTCCTTCTTATCTTGATTCCACTCTCCTTAACCCTCAACTGCCCATCTTGCCCTTGAATTCCCTTTGATTTTTGGAAAAATTTTCCTGGTCTCGGTTATTTCCCAAATTGAACTTAGGATGTTTCAAAGAGAATACAAGATCTTATGATGGATAATGCTTCCTCATCTAGTGTTCCATAATCACTTGGTGATTTTGGTGTTAGTGTATCATCTGAAGGAAGTCAATACAACTACCCACCATACTACCAACAACCCCACTTTTAGCCATATCAATATCTTTAACTAAATAACCATTATTCTACAAATTATCCAGAATTTAATGAACCATCATCAAGTTCTATCTATGGGCAACAACAAATAGAGCCACTAAAAAGCTCAAGATTTTTTTAGTATTTCTTTGGACAAAGTAGATATAATGATGGTCAAAGTGGATATAATGATGATGGTCAAAGTGATAATGGAGGTTATGATCCAACACGTCTTCCTTCAATATTTTGAACTTTGTGAGAGCTTAAAAAATTTTATTTAGAGTTATATACTTGTTTATGTTAAACTTATCAATTATGCATGGATTATTATGATATTTTATATTTGGTAATTTATGACATTATGGATATTTTTGAGTATTTAATAATGTTATATATGTTTGTATTAAGTGGTAGATACTTAATTATATTTAATGTTATTTAACTACTATTTTCAAATTGGAGAACCCATTTTTTTATAAAAAAATATATGTAATATGAATTATTATAAGTTATTTAATGTTAGAAATCATTTTTTATAATTTATGTGAAATTTGAACAATTCACACCGTATTGACCGCAATCCGCATCGCAGCATCTGTAATACCCATGATCACAAAATCCGCAACGTGACCGCAATCGCGATCGTAACTGTAATTTCAAACTTTGGGTGTAACCCATTAGACTTGTCATGTGTGAAACTTGTAACTTGTTGTTCAATTGGAATTCAATTACTGGTATCGCGTATTGTCTTTGGATGAATGTTAGGTTATGGTGTTTGATATCATACTCATGTCTGTGTACTTGGAGAAAAATGCGAAATGTTGTTGAATTTCAATGAATCATAAAATACAAGTTTCATGCAAACAAGTTGATGGGTTATGGATGATTACAAATTCATCCTGAATGTGATAAAACCCTATTGAATTTGATGAATAAAAAGAGGTTTATGGACAAGAGTCAGATATTTGTTATAAGTAATTAGTTGATTAATTGCTAAATAGTCTGAATGGAGGTTTCAACCAATCAGCGGTGGATGTAAAATTAGCTTGATTCAAACCATCATGTGACAAAAGAGTTTACAGTTGGAATATGTGAATTTATACCATTTGTGACGAGTAACGGTCTGAATTTTGAAGCGATTCAGAAGATTTGGTATCCTTGCATGAAATGTAAATGCATGAAGTTTCTCTTCCTAGGTGGCGTCATGGTCCACTTGAATGAAAAAAAAGGTCCATGAGGAATTATTACTGTTTGTATAACCATGGTGAAGAGTTCCCGCTTGAGCCCCCAGTGGTCCTTATGCAACAAAGTTACTATGATGTGGGAGGTAGTAGGGAGAACTAGAACAACATATAGTAGATGATGATGGATCATGTTAGACCTTCAATGAGGCACTTTTTAGAACATAAAGGACCTAGGAGTAGAGGACAACATAGAGCGGGATCCAAATCCAGAAGTTTAAAGGTTTTATGATGTATTAGCAGTAGCTCAGACCCCAATATGGGATGGCTATGAAACTCATAGTGTTACTAGCCTCCTTGGTTGCTTTGAGCTTAAAGTATGAATACAATATGCTAGAAGGGTGTTTTAATCAAATGGTTTAGTTTTTTAAGTTTGATCATTTCTAAGGAGAACCAAATACCAATAACTTGTATGGTGAAAAGACATCTGTGAAGAAGCTTAGGTTAGGATGTGTAAGAGATTGACGGTTATATGTTGTTTAGCAATGAGTATGTGGATAAAAGTATGACTAAATATGTACATTGCCATCAAGAATTGTACAAAACCATTACAAGATGAGGAAGAGTAATGAGAACTGGGAAGAAAAAGATATGGTACTTTCCGATAACACCACGCCTGAAATGGTTGTATTCCTCATTATCCATTGTGAAACACATGCGTCAGCATGCTCAGAATCAAACTGAAGAGGGTCTTTTGTGCCATCCTTCAGATAGGAAAGCATGAAGGCATTTGGAAGGCCTGTACCCTAACTTTTTAAAAGGCCCATGTAATGTACAGCTAGGGTTATGTATGAATTGATTTAACCCGTTTGGTCAATTCAAAACACCTACTTATTGACCAATCACATTGACTCTTTACAATCTACAACCAGAGATGTTTATGAAAAGGGATGTGATGTTCCTAAAGGTCCTTGTTCCAAGACCAGGTAATCCTAAGGCAAAAATTGATATCCTCCTACAATTGTTGGTAGAGGAGTTAATAAAACTGCTGAACATTAGGGTTTTGACTTATGATGTGTCATTAAAGAACAATTTTATGACAAAGGCTACCTTGATGTGGACTTTGAATGACTTCTCTACTTATGAGATGTTATTTAGGTGGTCTACCTTAAGGAAACTTGTCTATCCTATTTGCATGGAAAACACCGGGAAGTATTCACAGAGCAAAGTAGAAAGACACGTTATTTTAATTGTCACAAAATTTGTTCAGCTAAATTATCAATACAGAATAAATAAAACTTCTTTCATGAAGAACTAGGTATTATCGATCCAACAACACCTAAATTATCTGGTGAATAAGTATGAGAGAGTATGTGATTATATTTTGGGAGTTGCCTTAGTAGAAAGACAAATTGTTAAGACACAACATGGACGTCATACACATCGAATGAAATGTTTTCATGAATATTTTTTATGTGGTCATGGTCATGAAACAGAGGTCAAAGGACATCGATAAAAGTTATTTAGACTTGACAATCCTTTATTCTAAAAAGAAACTAGAGTTAAAGGATGTAAGATGCAGAAAGATGTTCAAACTACATGCTAAATATACTTTGACAAAATCATAAAACATTTCTATTTGTGAATCGGTGAAAGGTTTGACAATTCCTGATAGATTTGCTTTAAACTTGAGAAGATGCGTCAACATAAAGGAGGCTAAGTTTTCTGGCATGGAGAGTTGTGATTTCTATGTGTTTATGCAATGACTATTGTCATACATCTTCGATGCATTGCCTAAACTAGTTTAGAAGCCACTTGTTGACTTGAGTCACTTCTTCAAAAAATTGACAACAACTTCCTTAAAGGAGAAAAAACTTATACACATGAAGGAAAACATTCCATTATTGCTTTCAAAGTTGGAACAGATCCCCCTAAGTTTCTTTGACTCAATAGAGCATTTGTCAATTCATCCGCCTTTTGAGGCTAAAGTATATGGTCCAATGCAATACTGTTGGATGTATTGGTTTGAGAGGTGATTCTAAGTCAAATATCTTAATTATTTCATTTAACATTCAATATGTATCCAATCTAAATTAGGAATTTCAATGTATGTTTATGCTTTAAGTTTCTCCATTATTTAAAGGATAAGGTTAAAAATAAAGCATGTGTTAAGGCATCAATTTGTGAAGCGTATTTAGTGAAAGAAATGACCATTTTTGTTTCATTCTACTTTCTAACCGAGATTGACACAAGAAGGACTAGAATCCCTTGTAATATTAAGGTTAGTGAAAGCTCTAGTTTAAATAAACAATTCTCGATATTTAACTACCTAGGATGTTGGCCATGTTTTTTCTTCTTCTTATAGGCAGGGATGCTCACCTTTATAACTGTAAATTTTAACCCCTTGCTTCAGGAGGACATTATTTTTACCAGTAGCAAGAGCACTCCTTGCCTCCCTTTAGTGTTAGAGTTTAGTAAGAATGTCCTGCTTCTCTATCTCATCTGTAAATCACAATACAAGAAAGGTAAGCATATCAAATATTTAAATGCAAAATGAATACAAGTTTGGAAAGAAGCATTACTTAGGTAGGTATCCCAACGTGACGCATCCTTTAGAAGACTCTTGTAAGAGATCTTGCTAAACTTGGAAAATTCTTCAAGAGTTTGAATCATCTCCCTCGAACCTAGTGAGAGCTCATTCTTCCTGCTGGAGTAAGCATTGTTGGTTAGGAGAAAATGTTTATGGGTCTACCTGATATAAAATTTCTGGGGGAAATTACAGTTCTCCCAAAACATCGGTTTCCCTTTTTTAACCTTCACCTTGAAAAATAAATGTTTAAAGTTGATGTTGTTTGTCTTAACTAACTCCATGTATGGCTCGAAGTTGATGATGTTGGCATTATTACAAAGATTAATATATCCAAGGCCAGCATGCTTATTACCTCGACGCATTACACCACAATAGTAGAAACATATAGCCATTATAGGGATGAAGTGAAAGTACTCCAGTACCTCTATAGCCTTAACTAAACCTCAACCGTTAGGGTGAAGTTGGCTTGAGGCACAGTCAACACGACATGCTAAGACTTTTGTTTTTATTGGGTCTATAGCCACGGCTTTAGGAGAGTTCATCCCTGGGTGTCCTTTGACACCATCAAGGTTGTTATATGTTGAAGAAATGGGATACACCTATAAAATGTCACATCATTAGTAATATGAAATTAGGAAAAAGCTAGCATCATTTCAAAGTTAATGCCATCTTCATCTAGGTCATCTAATTCAAAATTTCTCCCAAGGTAAAAGCTAGCATCACTTCTCCTCTTCCCATTCATGGTCTCTTTTGTGCATGCGGTTAAAAATTCATCTTCCTTCCTTTCCTTGTTAGCATGGACCATGGCCACTATAACTAGAGCTTAAAGGTGGAAACAAGCCGTCCATGATTCTGAAATTGTGAGGTATCATGGGGGTTTCTAAATTTCTTCAAATTTCAGCAATGTGAATAATACCCATCTTGTGTGAATACTAAATTTCCACTTAATTATTGTCGGGCAGCTTATGGGTGTTTGATTCGGAAGTCATTAGCTGACGTTCAGAGATTGGAGCTTTATCAGAGGATGAACGGAGTACATAGTGCCATTCCGGTAAGTTATCCTTTGTCGAAGCTTTATCAATTTCCTTAATTAAGCTCTGAAACCTTGTGAATACACAATCTTGTAGCTAAGAATAATGATTTGGCATTTTTAGGAATCTCTATCGGTTACCGTTTGGAAGTGTGAATTCAAGTTGAAGCACCTTCAGTTACGTTTTATATGCACGAGGGGTCTACTATTTGAATAGTAGGTAGAAATTAGGTCCTTGTTCATGCCTCGTACATCCCTGAATTTTGTTATGCGAGTATGATATTTTATAAAACATCTTTTGTGTTGCGACGAGGATATGTTAAGTGTAATTTTACTTTTAATTGATGATGTATCTAGATTATGTAATGGATTAGTGTTATTAGTGATATTCCTATCAGAAATGTGTCATATGATGTTATTGATAATTATGTACAGTTATTCTTGTTGGGTTCTTTATAATGGTATTCTGATTATGAAGTATATTGATATTGCTCTCTTGTGCACTTTGATTCGTATTTCCAGCATAGATACAGTTCATGACATCATATTCATTTCCAGCACTTTGGTTTGCTAACGAAACTGTCACGTTATAGTGCTATGGTTCACTCGTAGTCCTTGGGTACCACCGCTTATAGTGCTTTAGTTCACTATGTGGTTACCCTGATGCCCCTCGATTATAGTGCTTTAGTTCACTGAGTGGGTTATCTTGGCACTTGTTCTATATTGATAATTCGGATGCGTATTGCATGATTTTATGCATAAGTGAAATATAAATTTTTAAAGATCATGACATATCATGTTGCATCTATGAATATGTGTATAACTAGTGGATAGATGGTTGGATATAATTATGGCTTGTATATGTGGATGATGACATAATTGATTGTGGAATGTATGAATTGTGGATTATAATTTCTTGCTTATTATTCAAATGGTACTCACCCTCCTAACTTGTGGACTTTCAGTAAGCACATGAAGAGACAAGTATGCTAGTTGATTCGGCGTGGAAGTTGCATTGTAGGTAATAGTGGACGCGGCTATAATTATTTACCTATGTGCATAATGTATAGAATGTAGTTCGATACTTTAAGTGATTTTGGTAGGGTTATATAAATTGTTTGATGGTGTTTGACCTATGATGTTTGTATGTGATGTTAATACTATAACTCAAAACTCATGAGTGGTTGGTTAGAATGCCAATGGATTTAGTAGTTTATAGGTGGTGAGATGAGGATGAAATATGTATGTGTATATATGTGCATCTTATGCTATAGTGGGGTTTGGCACTAAGCCATTCAAGTTATTGCTTACGATTGATATTGGCAGGGTATGACATGTTGTAGTTGTGGTGTGATTATGTTTATGTACATAAGTGATAGAATGAGACATGTGATATTAGATTGTATGGCAACTTTCTTACTAATTAGGTGATTGCTTAAGACTATGCATTTTTAAGGCGTCCCATGGAACTATATACGCCATATTGGGCAATTGTCGAGTTTAGACTCCTTAAATGGTCTCCATAGGTTAGTAAATATGGATTTGATGTGTGTAAATATTCATTACATAGCTAGTGTTGCATTTAATCATTTTTACCTCTCTAGTTGAGCATAAAATGCCTAAACTTCATTATATTGCATAACTCACTCATATGATTGAAGTTTGGTGAACGAAATATGCCAACAGATCTAAAATGAGGGTTCATGTTGCCTATGAATTTTGGTGTCAATCGAGGCCCAAACGGAAAAGTTACGTACCTTACAAAACTCAAAATTTAGGAAATATATCTTTCTCGCTTGAGCGAGTGTACCTTCGCTCAAGCGAGCCCCACCTATAACTGAAATACTAATTTTGTGTGTTTCTCGCTTAAGCGAGATAAGTCTTGTTAAAGCGAGATAAGACCTCTTTGATTCTGTGATGATTTCGCTTGAGCGAGTGTCTTCTCGCTTAAGCGAGGGAGGCATTTTGGAAACTATAAGTTTCTCGCTCAAGCGAGTGTGACTTTGCTTGAGCAAGATTGACCTGGTTACTCTCTGTCCCTTTTTCGCTTGAGTGACTATGGCCTCGCTTAGGCGAAAGGGTTACCCCTTACTCTATATGGAATTTTCGCTTGATCGAGCGAAGCCTTACCCAAGCAAGATGTCATATCTGATCTCTATTCATTTCTCGCTTAAGCGAGTGACATCTCGCTTAAGCAAGAATGGTGAAGACATATCATTTTGATAATGACAAACAACATGCAGACAAACCAAGATCAAGCGACCAAGATGTTGCAAGTTCAAGATATCAACTTAGGTCATAAAGTAAGGATTAAAAGAAATATAGTTTGGCCTAAAAAATTGAAAAACAAAACTCAAAACGTAAGATTTTCCAATTCTGACATCCAAGTAATCGATTACAAATGATAGGTAATCGATTACATGATTTTAGTAGCATTGCATTTTCAAAACAGTTAAAATTTTCAATTCTGACAAGCAATGTAATCGATTACAGCTTATGTCTAATCGATTACAACAGTTTGAAAAATGATAGTTTTAAAACATTCATAAAACTAAACTTTCAAAAAGTAATGTAATCGATTAGATGTTGTGGTAATCGATTACACCACTGTCAGAATCGGTGAACCATTGCATTTCTTCATGAATTTTGTGTTGAAAGGCATGACTTTTGAATCCAAACTTTTGAATCATTACATCCCTCTGAAAAAGTATCTTTCAAGTGACTTGTGATGATCCAAAAGCTTTCTTACATCTTTCCAAAACCTATAAATAGAAAAGGATTTTAATTTTGTAAAACACAACAATTCTTTCCATCTCTTGGAAAGTGATAAAGCAAAAGGCCATTCTATCTTTCTAGTAATCCATTAGAACTTCAAGTTATTTATTCATTCTTTGACAGTTTCAATTACCTATTCTTCTTCAATACATTTGTAGTTGGGTGATATCCCAACAAGTTAGTGAAACAAGAGAAAGGGTTCTCTTGGTTAAGTACTTGGAGACTCCATAAGAGGAAAAGGATTTCCTAAGTGTTCGAGTGTTCATCTTGTGTATATCTTCATTGATATAGTGAATTTCTCAAGTGGGATCTTGAGAGACTGAACATAGGCAAATCTTTGGTCGAACCAATATAAAATTGAGTTTGCATCTCTCTTACCCTTACTACTTTATTTTCAATTGCTTTAAAGCTCTAACTTACATTCCATGCTTGCTTAGATTAAAACTTGAGTAGCATTCGATAAAAATTTATTATACTCAATTCACCCCCCCCCCCACTTGAGTAATAAAGGCCATTTGTCTAATAAGTGGTATCAGAGCTTACTTCTTGTATAAGGTTTAAAAACTTCAAGAAGTTTAGATGGCCTCTTTCTTTAGTGAGGGAAACTCAAGAATAGGCCTCCAATATTTAATGGTGAAGGGTACCTGTGGCGCCCTTAATCTGGTAAATGATATTAAAGATTTTAATATTTAGATAATGGAAACTAGGATAAATGTTTCATAATTTAAAATGACTGTTGGAAGAAGAACACCACAAATAAAAACTTTAACAATTAACCCCAGACCTTTTTAGAGACCTATCTTATATATGAAGATATGAGAAGGTGAATAGTTTAGACAAACGTCTACTTAGGGTAATCAATTTCATAATCACCATACAAGTGTTTACGGAACATACAGGTTAATTCAAGAGCAAGAGTGAATATGACAAATGATCTAAGTAAGCACAAGGTGATTTCCAAAACTTAATAAAAACATGTATATTCATCTATACAAACATTACATAATTGGAAATATATGTATTTAATTAAGGAAACATGTCAAAGAAACATTTTATAAGTAATTAAGGATAAAAAATATACCAAAGAAGATAGTTAAACCAACAATCTTCCTAAAGAATGGAGATTCTCCAAAGATTACCCCATCGATAATATCATCAGAGACATATCAAAAGGGGTAATTACTCAAAAATTTCTTAAAGATGCATGTTATAATATGGCTTTTGTTTCATTAATAGAACCTAAGAACATTAATGAAACCATAATTGATGAACATTGGATAATGGTCATGCAAGAAGAATTAAATCAATTTGAAAGAAATGAAGTATGGAAATTAGTAGCTAGACCTACTAATCATCCAATTATTAGGACAAAATGGGTATTCAAAAATAAGTTAGATAAAAATGGTATAGTTGTCCGAAACAAAGCTAGATTAGTGGCTAAAGATTATAATCAAGAAGAAGGAATTGATTATGAAAAGACATATGCCCCTATGGCTAGACTTGAATCCATTAGAATGTTATTAGCCTTTACATCCATAATGATTTTAAACTATATCAAATGGATATTAAAAGTACCTTTTTAAATGGCTTCATTCAAGAACAAGTTTATGCAGATCAACCCCCGGGTTTTAAAAATTCAAAATTACCCGATCATGTGTATAAATTGAAAAGGCTTTATATGTGTTAAAACAAGCTCCTAGAGCTTGGTATGATAGATTAAGCAAATATCTTCTAGAAAACAAGTTCACAAAAGGCAAGGTTAATACTACTTTATTCATTAATAGAAACAAACATGACATTCTTCTTGTTCAAATTTATGTTTGATGATATAATCTTTGGTGCCACTAATGAATCCTTGTGTAGCAAAATTTCAAAAATTATGAAAAGTGAGTTTGAAATGTCCATGATAAGAAAATTAAATTTCTTCCTTGGGCTTCAAATAAAGCAAACACATAATGGGATCTTCATCAATCAATCCAAATATCGTAACGAGCTTCTGAAAAGGTTTAGCATGAATAAAGCTTAACAAATTGCAACACCTATGGCTACAGCATGCTACTTAGATAGAGATGAAAAAGCTCTATAGAGGTATGATCAGATCCCTACTCTATTTACCTGTCAGTAGACCAGACATCATGTTCTATGTTTGTCTATGTGCTAGATTTCAGGTTAATCCTAAAGAATCACATTTAAAAGCCTTAAAAAGAATTATGAGATATCTAATAGGAACTATTATTCTAGGATTGTGGTACCCTAGATGATCATCCTGTAGCTTGGTAGGATACTCAGACTTTGATTTTTCCGGTTGCAAAACCGATAAAAAGAGTACTAGTGGTACTTTCTATCTTATAGAATCGGCTCTAGTTTCTTGGAATACTAAAAAGCAAAATAGTGTTGCTTTATCCACTATCGAAGCAGAATATGTTGTTGCTGGTAGTTGTTGTGCACAAATTTTATGGATGAGGGTACAACTTCTTGATTATGGTATCACTCTAAATAATATTCCTATTAAATGTGATAATACTAGCGCCATAAATCTTTCAAAAAATCTTGTAAAACACTCTAGAACTAAGCACATTGAGATAAGACACTGTAAAACCCTCGGTTAATTAAGATAATCCCTTCCACTAAATTACCACGGTTAACTGAGAGGTTAAAAGTTTTTAGAACAATGTGGAAGTTTTTTTTTTGTACAATGGGACATATGGTGAAAATAAAGCATCATATATATATATAAACATAACTACGTTGTATCTACATAAGAAGTTCCAACAAAACTATACAGCTAAAACTAAAGGGGCACGTAGGCACCCATACAAAAGGTATATCTACAAAGATAGATAAGTAAACCCATACGCAAGCACAGTGACTCAGGTGGATTGGAGGTGGCTGCCAACTGTGATGAATCAGGAGGATAGGACGGTCCTGTAGAGGTGGTACTCGTGGATGGCAAATCATTAACCTGGTGGACTAGCTAGTGTCTACAGCTGCTATAAGCCTCAGAGGCCTCTCTACCAAGAGACCCTGGGCTACTGCTGACATCTCCAGGTAATCCTCCATCTCCCCGTACATATAGCTCCTAAAACTACACTGAAGTAAACCCTGGGACTGATCCCACTGATGCCTCACCATGTACCTCTCCATAGAGGTCATCACCAACACCCCTTAACGCATAGGAGCATCCTTTAGTCCGCTTGTCATATGGACCGTGAGTGGAACGACTAGGGGTAACTGCTGAGGCAAGGTCGGGAGTACAACCGGGTCCGTGACTACTAAGTCCATATGCATATCGAAAGGAAACTCCTCTTGGTCCTCCTCATGCTCATCCTCGACTGGAAGAGGGACATACTCTAGAGTCGGCTCCCTAGGGGTTCCTACCTCAGCTCGGCCTGGTGCCACTGGGTATTTTGCGTGTTGGGGAAGTCTCAAAGCCATAGGGGGCTCTGGTAGAGGATGGAAACTGAGGGGGTCTACTAATAGGGTTGTCTCTCTACCGGTCAACTCCTTAATCTCCTTCATACTAAAAGGGCGCGGGGAATCTCCATAGCGCCTGACTATGGTCTCGATGACCTCAACGTCCTTATCATATGGTCGCTCAGGCTTGGGCTGTATAGGGGGAAGTTCGTCCACGAGGGCTTCCTCAGGTATAACTGACAAATGACTGGGTCCTTCCTGGTCCTCAAAGCATAGAGAACCTCACGTATGGTACGTATGCTTGCGTGGGGACCTGAAAGACAATTGTAAGGGTGAGCTTTCACCTCTACAACAATTTAGGGTATCACATCATAACAACACGAGTCCCATAACACACAAATAATTCAATCAGCACTCCCTACTCTCTCAAAGAGGGGTTCCTAACGTATTTTATTCTAGGTTATCTCACCGCTCTCAATCCCAATTGATCGTTCTCGTCCTGTTCCATTCTCGAAAGAGTGATACTTGTCTCGTTATGATCAATTAATAATAAGCAATCACAATTCCACACAACAATCATATAATGCATGTATTTACTTAAATTAAATATTCTTTAACCAGTATGATGCATGTGGGCCCAGTCTCCTTCCTCATTCACAACATAATATATCTCACCATCCCGCTTTATCCTCTTTCCCAACTAGAGCAATCAGAGCTCGCCTCGTTCTATTTTTGTAAAGAAGAGTAAGGATAAACGGCCATATCAGCACTAGATCCAAATCATGTCTCATTAGAATGGGCACTACACGACCATGGTGACCTTCGCCTAGAGTCAAAGTATACCAGAGTTACCAAGCTGTCCTACCTCAGGTACGAATCCGAGCCATTGGAGGTCTACCCCAGTATACTCTTAAGACCACCCTCAGGGGATCGAGACGTTGTTGTCCCTCAGTGTACCCATCCTCTAGGGGATCACTTAATCATTTGCCCTCATCACCCATGTATGATGCAAGATTCATAGATTCAATGATCACTTACTGGTCCTCGACAGGGTCCCCTCAATGACTCCCTTTCATTCCTAATGTCGAGCTCTTTTTTTTTTATTTAAATGTTAGTCAATTCTTTCTTTTCTTTCTCGAAAGCGTTTAATGGTTTTACCCAACACTTAGGAATGAAATGAGATTTCGCATCTTCCAGAAAACCACAGGGTATATTGGTGCTACAACACCAACTAATCATCTCATATTCAAATTCTTACACTTTCACAATTTAATCATTTTGGGAACCCCTACCGATACCACTTTTCACATTCCTTATTTATTCTTATTCAAAATTTTCTCTATTTAGTTATCCATACATCACACAACACTTGTCAGTAAAATATTTATATGAGATACTTCACTCAATTCACACATTTGAAATCATGTCATATTAGTAATTATTTAGTAGTATCACGTCGCATAAGAGAACCACATACATTTCTAGTTCTACTCAACATGATTCATAGAAAAATCAATATAATTATCGGTATTAAACTTGGTATACTAGCTCATACCTAAATTTACCACTAATTTAGACATTAAATCATAGATTTTTAATCAACATACCTTATGAAATAGTTTGGATTTTCTTATACCATTGATGATGCAAGATTTATCCTTAAATCCTTAGTTTAAATGTGTATAATTTGCTATCACTTATTATGTAATATATTGCATTTTAACACATTTTCATAACTTGAGCTTTATTTAATATTTGATTTTTTATGGATTAAGGATTGATTTTTAAAAGGGAATAATGAAATCTTAGTTTCTTTTGTTTTGTAGGGGATAATTGAGCTTGAAAATTGAAGAATTATGACCAAGGATCAAGAAGAGAAAGCCATGAATGATTAAATATCAAGAAATGGGTCAAAAATGCAAGAAAAAGCACCAGAACAGGTCTGGGAATCGATTCACCAACTTGGGAATCGATTCCCACGTGAAATCATAGCCAGGAATCGATTCATGCTTCTTAGGAATTGATTCATATAGTTAGGAATCGATTCCCTGCCCCTAGGAATCGATTCATGAGTGTTTGAAAGGCCTAGGTATCGATTCCCACCCGTAGGAATCGATTCATACACTGTAATTTTACGCAAACCATACTTTTAGTAATCGATTCATCAAGTGGAAATAGCAGGAAATGCATTCATCAAGTGGAATCAGCACTGAAGGTTTATTAACATCGCACTAGCATTCCACTCGTCCATTTTTTTATTATTTTTGACACTATTTCTTCTCCTATAAATAGCTTGGCATTCAACCTTCAAAACACACCACCATAAAAACCTTCAAGTCTTCTTCTTCTTCTCTGCCTCTTCTTCTTCTCCCTCTCCGTGCTCCATTCTGGGTTAGGTTCTTTTATTTTTAGTTTGTTTTGATTATGGAGGGCTAAAACCCTTAGATTGATTTTCTTGGAGAATATTGTAATATAATTTTGAGGTTCTTGTTTTTAATATAGTATGCTTTTATTATTGTTTATTTCTTCATAATCTTACTTTGCTTATTTAATTCCATTCTATTTAATTAAATTTGTATGCTTAATCGATTTAATTATACAAATAGAATAAAATAAGATTTAAATTAAAATGGATTAAGGAAATATGCATGCTTAATGAATATTTTCATAATCGCTTTTAATAATTATGGTTTGCTTAATTCCATAATTTGAGAATAGATTATGTATGTAGGCGATGTTCTTACATATGCTCAATAATTCCTAGATTTTACGATCTTGACTCTTTTTGCTTAATTAGGATGCTTGATTAAAATATTCATCTTTAAATAAAAGTAAAGGAATTGTGAATTGAAAAAGACGCTTAGTTGATTAATTCAAATTAAGCTAAGAAATCAAAATTAATGAAAGTGTACAAATTATCTTTAGTGAACCAAGGATAAATTTAATTACAATACTCCAAGAAAATCAATCACTTGTTATTTATTGTTCTAAGTTTTATATTTACTTTGTTTTAATTTTAAGTGTAACAATCAATCCAACCCCCCCCCCCCAAATATTTTTGTATGTTTGTTAAATTTTTGTTTGTTAAAAATTAATTTTAAACTTGATTTTCCTAAATTTTTGTGTTGATCTTCAAGAGAATGACCTAGGTTGACACCCTAGTACTACATTAATTAATTTTAATGTACTAATTTAACGGGACCATGATGCAAAACGTCAAATTTTGGCGCCGTTGCCGGGGATCAATGATCTTTAGGAAAATTCTTGTTTTAAATTAATTTTTTTAATATAAAATTGAAAACTTTAAAATATCTATATATATAATTTCTTTTGTTTGTTTATTTGTTTTATTTTATTTCTTTTGCATGATTTAGGATTCTTATGATATATTGTTCATGATGATGAAATATCTTATTGTATGCTATGTATGACTAGAAAGACTTTTGGGCATTTATATTCATTTGATCTTGGAATTGATAGAACTTTTCATAAATTAGTTAAAGAAGCTAGATTTAACAATAACTTTATTGATAGTGATAGTGATAGTATTTCATCTGAATCAGTTGAAAGTACTATTGATATTTTTTCTTATATGGCTGGACCTCGTGAGAGAACTCTTAGAGAATTAGCTGCACCCGAATTCATACACGAAAGTTTATGTATTCAATATCCTGAAGAGGATGTCCCTTTTATGCTTAAGACCGGGCTTATACACTTGTTGCCTAAGTTTCATGGTCTTGCGGGTGAAGATCCGTACAAACACCTTAAAGAATTCCACGTTGTGTGCTCCACAATGAAACCTCAAAATGTTCAAGAAGACCATGTCTATCTTAAAACGTTTCCTTATTCTTTAGAGGGTGTTGCTAAGGATTGGCTCTACTACCTTGCTCCAAGATCAATCAAAGGTTGGAATGACTTAAAGAAAATGTTCTTGGAAAAGTTCTTTCCTGCCTCTAGAACTACTGCAATCCGGAAGGACATATCTGGAATTAGGCAACTCTCTGGAGAAAGTCTTTATGAGTATTGGGAAAGATTCAAGAAACTCTGTGCAAGTTTCCCTCACCACCAAATTTCTGAACAACTTCTTCTTCAGTATTTTTATAAAGGTCTGCACCACGTTGATCGCAACATGTTAGATACGGCAAGTGGAGGAGCTTTGGGAGACATGACTGCTGCTGAAGCAAGAAACTTGATTGAAAAGATGGCATCCAATTCCCAACAATTAAGTGTTAGACATGATGCTTTTAAACCCATGTATGATTCAAATTCTAGTGCATCTGGCATTAAATTAGAGAGTAAACTTGACGCTCTCACCACTCTGGTCAAACAATTGGTAGTGAATCAAAAATTCATGACTGCCAAAGTGTGTGGCATTTGCTCTTCACAAAAGCATCCCACTGATTTCTGTCATTCTCTACAAGAAAAGGATAATAATAATCCCTAAGCCTATGCAGCCAACATCTACCATGATAGACCTCTACCACAACAGCAGCAACAAAACTATGACCTTTCCACCAACAGATACAACCCAGGTTGGAGGAACCATCCAAACCTAAGATGGGGTAACCAACAACAAAATCCCTAACCCCTATTTCAAAGCAATGCACCAACCTTCCAAAGACCTATACCTCAACCATCCACAAGTGGCCCTTCTTTGGAAGAACTGGTGAACTAAATGGCTACATAGAACTTGGAGTATCAACAGAGGAATGATGCCACCATCCAGAGTTTAAGTAACCAAATTGGGCAATTGGCTTCATCATTGAACCAGTTATAGTCTCAAAACTCTAACAAATTACCATCTCAACCTGCTACAAATCCAAGGAATGTGAGTGCAATTCAGTTAAGATTAGGTAAGAACATTGAAGTACCAATACCTAAGGAACCTGAGAAGCAAACAACTATGCCTGCAGCTGTTGAGGATGATGTACCCTCCTCGAACACAAGTAAGTCTGAGATACAACTAACCCAAATCCCACCTTATATCCCTCTTCCATTCCCACCTAAAGCAATTCCAAGCAAGAAGATGGAAGAAGTGGACAAAGAAATTTTGGATACTTTTAGTAAAGTGGAAGTGAATATACCTCTTCTTGATGCAATCAAGCAAATACCCAAGTATGCCAAATTTCTGAAAGAACTGTGTACTCACAAGAGGAGACTCAAAGGAAATGAAAGGATAAGCATTGGAAGAAATGTATCTGCACTGCTTGGTAAGGAAGTTCCAAATATTCCTGAGAAATGTAAAGATCCAGGTACATTCACTATACCTTGCATCATAGGCAATAACAAATTTGAAAATTGCATGTTAGATTTAGGAGCTTCAATAAATGTTATGCCTATGTCTGTTTTCAAATCTTTGTCTCTTGGAACTTTACAACCTACTGGTGTAGTGATTCAACTAGCCAATAGAAGTACTGCTTACCCTGCTGGAGTCATAGAGGATGTTTTAGTTTAGGTAGAACAACTTGTTTTTACTGCTGACTTTTTCATACTTGATATGGAAGAAGGTATGCCTCATATTCCTGTTCTTATAATTTTGGGAAGACCATTTTTAAAAACAGCCTAAACCAAAATAGATGTTCATTCTGGAACTCTCTCTATAGAATTTGGTGACACTATGGTAAGATTTAACATTCTGGATGTCATGAAACACCACTCTGAAAATCATTCTATTTTCCAAATTAACATTATTGATAAACTAATTTTTGAACATTTTTCTGATGTTGAATTGGAATTCATGGATGATTCATACAACTGTTTTGCATGCAATGATTCTAGAAGTTGTGATATTTATGCTGAAATTAATAAATTCATATATGTTGATTCAGAGTCTTTAGATATGCCTGCAAACCATAAAGAGCTAAGTGCAGGATTTCAAGAAAACTCTAACAAAATTATTGAGGTACAAGCAGCAAAATCCAAGTCTACTTTATTGGTTTCATCTATTTTGTAGGAACACAAATTGGAGGTAAATCCCTTACTTGAAAACCTCAAGTATTCATACTTGGGAAATGATGAAGAGCTCCTGATGATAATCTTTACTTCTCTTGATGAAAATCAAGAAGAAAAATTGCTGCAAGATATGGGAAGGCATAAGAAGGTCCTTGATAAGGGAGTTTTCTTAAACCATCCTTTTACTTGTTCCTTCTCTTGTCCATTTTATGTGCTCTATATTATATTGAGGACAATGCATGATTCAAGTATGGGGGTGGGACTGTTCCTTACTATGTTTTTATGTTGTTATATTGTTTTTGTGTATGTTATTTATTAATGGATTTTAAAAAAAAGAGAGAAAAAAATATATAGATTTTGTGTGTGATTTTTGTTTAAAATGGCATGTTTTATTGGAATTTTAGTATATGCATGAGTCACAAGTAATTTCTTTCATGTTTGATATGAACTTAATGATATGTTATAATTTGAACTCAACATTTTTTTGGTATGTTGAGAATGACATGATAATTGAGAAATGATCATATATGATAGAATTATGCCTTGTGAGATTTTTAAGCCTTAAAATTTGATGGATCACAATCACCTTATACCATCTTAATTCTTTCATGTGTGATTAATTCCTGAATACTTACATCTCAATCTTTGTCTTGTTTCTTGATGATACTTGAAACTCATATAAATGTATTTGAAAGGACATAGCCACTAGCTATATAAGCCTACCATGAATAAATCATCCTTTGTTAGTCTATTTGAGCCTATTACCATTTCTTTGTTACAGCTAAAATAAGCTATACACTTACTTAAAGAATATGTTAGAGCTTTGGAATCAAGTCAAAAATAAGCATTCAAATTAGTGTGGAAGTATGCTAAAAGAAGTCGCAACTCTTGGTTTAAGTATTATGTAATTGCATAAGAAAAAAATATAAAAATGATATTGATAATTATGACCAAATGTGATTGAACAAATATTTTACCTCACTGTTTACCTGTTGAATCAACTGCTCTGTCATTCTTTATGGCATATGAAACTAATTTCCAAATATTTACCTTGGCCACATTACAACCGTGAAAAGCCTTGTTGATCTATACATGCATTTGTGTTGATTGTGGAAATTGAGAAACTTGCCAAATTTATTGGACTGTCTATTTTTCAGGAAATGTTTTGAGTATATACACAAACCCAAAACACTTGAGAGTTGAGAGTATGTCTTGTGAGGTTCTGTCACTTATGATCTTCTTTTTAGTTTGATTTAATTCTCACATGCCTAAGTGTTTGGATGATTTACATACATATCTTGATGTTCTGTATCCTACATGTTGAATAACTCTTGTTTCTCTGTATATCCCTAAGATTTCATAATGAGCATGCTAGTTTTGTGTGTTTATGTTTTTCAACTTAAATATTTTCAATAAATTGTAAAAAATTATTTTTATTCTGATTTTGCCTGGGAGTGCAAAAGAATAAGTGTGGGAGTATTTGATGGTGCAAGATTTATCCTTAAATCCTTAGTTTAAATGTGTATAATTTGCTATCACTTATTGTGTAATATATTACATTTTAACACATTTTCATAACTTGAGCTTTATTTAATATTTGATTTTTTATGGATTAAGGATTGATTTTTAAAAGGGAATAATGAAATCTTAGTTTCTTTTATTTTGTAAGGGATAATTGAGCTTGAACATTGAAGAATTATGACCAAGGATCAAGAAGAGAAAGCCATGAATGATTAAATATCAAGAAATGGGTCAAAAATGCAAGAAAAAGCACCAGAACAGGTATGGGAATCGATTCACCAACTTGGGAATCGATTCCCACGTGAAATCATAGCCAGGCATAAAGAGGATCAATTGTCAAGAGTAGTTGGGAGAAAATTTGAGCGAGGCATAAAGCCTCAAACTATGAGATTTAAGAAACAAAGTCAGCAGGGTCCAAACTGTTTTAGGGAAGGATCCTCATCTTCTTCTATTGCCCATAGTGGTGGTCGGTCACGTTTCTCTTACTTCCATTATGGAGGCAATCATGCTGTGAAAGATTGTATCAAGAGGCCAAAGATTATATGCCACCAGTGGGGTTAGAAGGGCTACATCCGCCCTAATTATCCCCAGCATACTGAGGCTGCTACTTCTGGAGGCCGTGGTAGCTTTGTGGGTTATGGCAATGTTGGAAACTACGGTGGTTGAGTTAATAGGGGCCTGGAGCCTAAATCTATAGAGACTTTCATTCTTAGGCTGGGAGTAGCCAGTAGCCTACTACCACAAGTCATGTATTTGCAGTTACTGGTGAGAAAGCTAGGCAAGCTCTTGATCTCGTATAAGGTAAGTGTCTGATCCATGGTTATTTTCTTAGTGTGGTGTTTGATTCTGGGGCTATATATTCTTTTATATTTGATGAGTGTGTAAAGCTGTTGAGACTACTGGTATCTGATATGGATCGTATTGTTGTTGTTTCTACTCCTACCGAATATAGTGATTTCATCCTGGATGGTAGGCAGTTTACGACTTATTTGATTTATTTTCCTTTGAGAGTCTTTGATATTATTCGGGGATTGGATTAGCTATCCGCCTACCATGTGGTGGTTCATCAAAAGAAGATTGTTTTCCAAGCTAATCGCATTTACAATTTCTCTGTAAGTGGTTTTTGCTAATTACTTGTGATGCTTGCTATCAAAGAGGGCAAGAGTTCTCCTGGCGTGTATGATATACCTGTTGTGTGCAAGTTCCCAGGTGTTTTTCCAGATGAGGTGCCCAGACTACCCCTTCCTTATGAGGTAAAGTTTGCCATTGACCTTATACCTGGTGTTGAGCCTGTATCTAGGTACCATATCATCTGTCACTATCAGAATTGGCTAAATTAAAGAAGTATATGGATGAGTTACTTGAAAAGCAGTTTATTGGCACTATGAGTATGTTGTCATGTCGTTAAGTGTTACTAATGCACCCGTGATTTTCATGGGCTACATGAACCATATTTTTCACCTTTATTTGAATAAGTTTGTGGTGGTGTTTATTGATGATATCCTGAACTATTCTAAGTCCCCTAAAGAGCACGAGCAACATCTCCGCCTTGCTTTGCAAGTGTTATGGGAGAAATAATTGTATGCTAAGTTGTCAAAGTACGACTTTTGGACTAACACAGTCTAGTTTTTGGGGCATATCATTTTTGAAGTTGGAGTGTCTATGGATCCAGCTAAGGTTGAAGTCGTAATGGCTTGGAAGAAACCGCAAACTATTACCGATATCAGGAGTTTTCTTGACTTGGTTGGTTATTATAGAAGGTTCATTAAAAAGTTTTCCTGTTTAGCTTTACCATTGACAAAGCTTACACGGAAGAATCAGCCATTTGTATGGCCATCTGAGTGTGAAAGGAGTTTCTCAGAGCTGAAGCATAGGCTTACTTCTGTGTCTGTCCTTGTACTACTGGATTTATAAAAGGATTTTGTGGTATATTGTGATGCCTATAGGCTTGGACTTGGCTGTGTATTGATGCAAAATGAATGAGTGATTGCCTATGCATCAAGGCAATTGTGACCTCATGAAGTTAATTACCCCAATCATGATTTGGAATTAGAAGTTGTGGTGTTTGCCTTGAAGTTGTAGTGCCATTACCTGTATAGTTTAAAGTTTATGGTCTTCAGCGATCACAAGAGCCTCAAGTATTTGTTTGATCAGAAGGAGTTGAATATGCGTTAGAGGCATTGGATGGAATTCCATAAAGATTATGATTTTGATATGAGGTACTATCCTAGTAAAGCTAATGTTGTAGCTGATGCTTTGAGCAGGAAATCTATGCATGTTTCCTCTTTGATGCTAAAGGAATATGAGTTGTTAGAACAGTTTCATGATTTAAACCTTAGTGTTGAGGTGTGTTCCAGTGATGTCATTGTGGTTGGGGCCATGAAAATAATGAATGAATTTTTGAAGATGGTGGGTGAATTATAGAAGAATGATTCTTACCTTCAAGAGTTGAAGGAACTTCAAGCTAAAGGCAAAGACATGTTTCTTATAGAAGGCCTTGATGGTATATGGCGGGTGAAGAATAAAGTATATGTCCTCAAAGGGAACAAACTGAGGAAAAGTGTGTTGAATGAAGCTCACTGTAGCATGTTGAGTATTCATCCTGGTACTACTAAAATGTACCATGATTTAAGAAAGAATTTCTGGTGGCCTAGCTTGAAGCGTAATGTAGTAGACTTTGTTGCATCTTCCTTGGTTTGTCAGAAGACCAAGGATGAACATCAGAAACCTTTTGGTGTTTTGCAGCCCTTTGATATCCCAGTGTGGAAGTGGGATTCCGTTTCCATGAATTTTGTATCTGGATTGCTAAAGACTCATTTCGGTAATGATTTGATTTGGGTAATTATGGATAGGCTGACCAAGTCGGTTCATTTTCTTGCCATTAGCTCTAAAGCCACTATGGAAAAACTAGCTCGACTATATATGAAGGAAATTGTTAGGTTGCATAGTATGCCTTCTAGTATTAATTCTGACCGTGACCCGTATTTTACCTCTTATTTTTGGGGAAGTTTGCATCAGGAGTTGAGTTCGAGATTGAAGTTGAGTTCTGCTTACCACCCATAGACTGATGAGCAGACTAAAAAGACTATAAAGAGTCTAGAAGACTTATTGAGAGCATGTGCATTAGAGCATGGTAGTTCTTAGGAGACATTTCTCTCATTGATTGAATTTACCTATAACAATAACTATCACAGCAGTATTGGCATGGCTCCCTATGAGGCGTTATATGGCAGGAGATGTAGGACACCTGTCTGTTGGCTAGAAACTGGTGAGAGTTTGCCCTTAGGGCCTGAGATCATTCAGTAGACTTTTGAGCAGATTAAAATGATTTATGAAAAGATGAAGCTTGCTCAGGATAGGCAGGTAAGCTATTATGACAACCGACATAGACTACTTGAGTTTCAAGTGGGATACTTTATATTTCTCAAGGTCTCAGCCCAAAAAGGTGTAGGTAGAGTGCTAAAAAGCAGGAAGCTTAGTCTGAGGTTTGTTGGACCATATGAGGTCTTGGAGTGAGTTGGTCCCGTGGCTTACAAAATCATACTCCCTCCCCAGTAGGCTAATCTACACAACGTGTTTCATGTTTCCCAGTTAAGGAAGTAATTGCCTAATTCTTCTCATGAGATGCGAGACGATGATATTGAGATTTGAGAAAATTTGACTACGCCGTCTATACTACTTATATTGTTGATAGATCAATTAAACACCTTAGAAGCAAGGATGTTCCATTGGTGAAGATTGCATGGCAGCAGGATAGTTATACTACTTTTACTTAGGAGCTCAAGGATGTCATGAGGAAGCATCATTTGGAACTGTTTGATTGAGGTATGTTCTTGTTTAAATTTTAAGGATGAAATTTCTTTGATGGCAGGGTGAAGTGTAACATCCTCAAATTTTAAATCTTTAAGAGATTAATAAATAGGGACGATAAATTAAATTATGGGTAAATATTAAAAAGCAATATTGTGAGCCCTTCCAATTAAATTAAAAACTGGGCACTTAGATAAATTGGGAATTTATTTCCTAACCCAAATTAATTACACACTAGATTCTATAGCCTTCTAAGATGACTTTAATTAATTTATTTCCCTAGAAAGGCATTCCTACTTTTCACTTCGCATGCATACCATTTCTTGTAGGAGCTAGGCAGCATTTTCTCCTTCCTCACCGAGTTCACCATCACCTCACCGTGCATGCTTCCCCTATATTTCTTTTTCTTGTTGTTCAGTTTCAACATCGTGTGTCATCTTCATCTTAGGTCATCTAATTCAAAATTTCTCCCAACGTAAAAGCTAGCATCACTTCTTCTCTTCCTATTCATGGTCTCCTTTGTGCATGTTAAGAAATTATCTTCCTTCCTTTCCTTGTTAGCATGGACCATGGCCACCATAGGTAGAGCTTAAAGGTAGAAGCAAGCCGTCCATGATTCTAAAATTATGAGGTATTATGAGGGTTTCTAAATTTCTTCAAATTTCAGCAATGTGAATAATACCCATCTTGTATGAATACTAAATTTCCACTTAATTGTTGTCGGGCAACTTATGGGTGTGTGATTTGGAAGTCGTTAGTTGATGTTCAGAGATCAGAGCCTTATTGAAGATGAACGAAGCACGTATTGTAACACCCTAAATTTTAAAATAAAGGATTAATTAAGGAGATAAATATTAAATAATTGTATGTGGGTTATTTAATGTCCCAAAATATTGAAAATAATTAAATTAAGATTTTTAGGGACTACTCATAATTTATTAAAGCCGAATAGGCTAAAATTATGCCCGATTAAAATATAGGTGTCAGACTAAGTATCTCTGATTGGGATGATATTGGTCAGGGCCGTTAAGGATATTATTGGAAATCCGAATATGTATTTGGAATAATTTTTAGATAAAGTATCGAGCCCAAACTGAGATCCTGTTTATTATAAAACAATGAAATTTTAAATGAGGAGTTAAAATAAAATGTAAACCCTCCTTTTTCCTCTCCCAATTTTCGTTGCTTACTCTCTCAAAGGTGGAAGACCCTCATTTTCTTCTACTTCTCATTTTTCTCTTCATCTCAGACTCTTCTTCTTCTTCCATTCTCCAAAACCCAAGTGTGGTGTGCCCTTCCTCCTTCATCCATTTTCTTTGCTTCAAGCTTGGAAGGGATGATATTGGTGCTTTAAAGCTCCCCCTCTCCCACTCTATTTTCATGTTCTTCCTTCCCCATTCTTGGAGCTCATTTCTTTTGGCTTGAGATAAGGTTTCCTTATCATTTTTCTTGAGCTCTAGCCCTAGGTTTTGGGCAATGGTTGTTGGGAAAGAGTTTAATGCATGTGGGTTATGAATGGGAGGCATTTATGATGAGAAACCCTAAGGTGGGGTGTTTTAATGTGAGTTTTATGAGGGCACAATGTTGTACACAAAAATGGCATGAAGATGATGGGAAATGATGAATATTTATGATGGTTGTTGGGTTTTTAATAAAACCCTAACCCTATAAATTGGGAGAAATGAGAAATGTGGGTAATGTGTATTTATTATTGATGGGAGATGTTATTTAGGATGAGTAATGACCATTAATGATGGTGAATAATTGATAATGGTTATTAGGAATCATTAGTGTGGGAACCTAATAATGGGTTTGATATTAATAATGCATAATAATGAATTTGGACACCTAACCCATGGTGGTTGTGGTGGAATTAATGAAATAAATGAGGTTTAAGAATTTAAAATGATATAAACACCAAGTAAATGAATATGAACATTTAGTCTTGGTGATTAAATAGAAAATGATTGTGTGATATATTGTACAATGTAGGAAATAACCCCATCGACGAGGCGAAACCATCGGACTGCGTTGATTACTACTTCTCTTGAGGTAGGAGGGGGTAACTATTCTAAATGCATGATTTCATTCATTAGTGATGTGTGTATCTAATTGTGTATTGTTAATTTGGCTTGAATGGATGATTTGATGAATATATGATTGAAATGCATTTAGAGAAATTGATGCTATATGGCATGTGTTTGGGGATGTTGTTTATGATGAAACTTGACTCACGTTGATGAGAATTGTTGTGAATGGCTTGATGTGGTTATATTGATTGATGTGTTTTTGAACATTCCATGATGTGTGAATTGATAAAATATGATTGCCACTAACTATTGATGTATATGGAATCCAATAAGAATTGGTGATAGTTGA
This sequence comes from Clitoria ternatea, assembly GCA_037962975.1. Lineage (NCBI taxonomy): Eukaryota > Viridiplantae > Streptophyta > Magnoliopsida > Fabales > Fabaceae > Clitoria > Clitoria ternatea. The sequence continues at coordinate 83,635,822 of CM075672.1, forward strand.
AAATGATGAGTATACAAAATCCACTAAGTGGTTATGGTGAATTGCTGAATGTGGAGTGGCATGATAGGATGCATAGAGTGAGAATACATTGATGGGCATTTGCATCCATGGCATATTATATGTTGTCTATGTGGAATGTTAGGGATTCCACTAAGTAGGCCTAGTGGGAGGGCGACCCGGTGCACGGGTATATTATTGTATTTTCCTTAGTGATTCTGGAAATCACGAAGCCGTCCATAGTTTGGTGATGAGGCACCCTATGTGGCGGGCTTAGTGGGCGGGTGGCTCTGCGATGAGCAAGTTACCTCAATGTCTGACAGGACACGGCTCTCTTGATGTGTGTTCGAGAAGGGCCAGTAGCACTTGTGGCAAGTAAGGCCATGATTATAGATCCGCATGTCACGGGGTGACTAGTGCTACAAATGGGCGAGAGAGGTTTGGTACCAGTAAAAGTATGATATTGAGCATGCATGATTGAGGTATATGTGTACACAATTTTTTTTCTACTGTAGTAGGGGCATAGTAGCACACCTATGCTTGTCCCACACTTAGTATGTTATTGTTTCCCACAGTCGGATCCGCATTTGATAATAATTCCTTTGTGCATATGCATTAGCTATAAGAGCATTTGCATATAGCCGGAGATATGCCTAGTTAAAAGCCCATGGTGGCGATGGATGATTGAGATATAAAGAGGAAAGAAATGTGGCACTAACAGTATATGTATGATGATGTTATTAAGAATGTCAATGATTTGGATATGCGTGTTATGGATATATTTCTTGAGTATGTAACATGTTGCTATGAATGATATAGTATGTGAATGAAACTATGATGTGCTTGTGAAGTGTATCATATGTGAGCATGTATGGATATCATCCTAATGAATGACTTTGAAACATTTGGATTATGTTACTCACCTCCTAGTTGCCATTTTTAAGTTTGATGTAGGTGTGATGTAAATCCTATTCTTTTGGAGTTTGAGGCTACCGATTATAGTGCTATGGTTCACTGGTAGTCCTCGGGTACCACCGCTTATAGTGCTTTGATTCACTATGTGGTTACCCAGATGCCCCTCGATTATAGTGCTTTGGTTCATTGAGTGGGTTATCTTGGCACTTGCTCTGTATTGATAAGTCGGATCCGCATTGCATGATTTCGTGCATAAGTGAAATGTAAATTTTTAAAGATCATGACATATCTTGCTGCATCTATAAATATATGTATAATTGGTGGCTAAATGCTTAGATATAATTATGGCTTGTATATGTGGATGATGACATAATTGATTGTGGTATGTATGAATTATGGATTATAATTTCTTTCTTATTATTCAAATAGTACTCACCCTCCTAACTTGCGGACATTTAGTAAGCATGTAAGGAGACGAGTATGCTAGTTGATTCGGCGTGGAAGTTGCATTACAGGCCATAGTGGACACGGTTATAATTATTTACCTATGTGCACAATGTATAGAATATAGTTTGATATTTTGAGTAATTTTAGTAGAGTTATATGAATTGTTTAATGGTGTTTGACCTATGCTGTTTGTATATGATGTTAATACTATGACTCAAAACTTGTAAATGGTTAGTTAGAATGCCAATGGATTTACTAGTTTACAGGTGGTGAGATGTGGATAAAATACGTATGTGTATATATATGCATCTTATGCTATGGTGGGGTTTGGCACTGAGCCATTCAAGTCATTGCTTGTGATTGATATTGGCACGGTATGGCATGTTGTAGTTGTAGCATGATTATGTTTATATGCATAAGTGATAGAATGAGCCATATGAGATTAGATTGTATGGAAACTTTATTACTGATTAGGTGATTGCTTAAGGCTATGCATTTTTAAGACGTACCATGGAACTACTGCTTGGGCTTGGGCCTACTCAAGATATCCATGGAAGAAGCTAAATGATTTTGGAGGCCTTTCTTTGCTCTCTTGGCCCTTGACCTAGTCATAGGACCCCTGAAAGCATCCAAGGCAACCTCCAAAGACTACATAGGGTCTATGGCTTCCTCCTGGGTGATGGCCATGTCAATATGCCATATTAGGAAATTGTGGGGTTTAGACTCCCTAAATGATCTCTATAGGTTAGTAAATGTGGATTTGATGTGTGTTATTCATTACATAGCTAGTGTTGCATTTGGTCACTTTCACCTCTCTAGTTGAGCATAAAATGCCCAAACTACATTATATTGCATAATTCACTCATATGATTGAAGTTTGGTGAATGAACTTCACCAACATCTCTGAAATGATGAAAACATGTTGTCTATGAAATTTGGCGTCAATCGGGGCATAAAAAGAAAAGTTAGGTACCTTACAAAACTCAAAATTTAGGAAATCTATCTTTCTCACTTGAGTGAGTGTACCTTCACTCAAACGAGGCCCTCCTATAACTAAAATACTGATTTTGTGTGTTTCTCGCTTAAGCGAGATAAGTCGCGTTTAAGCGAGATAAGACTTGTGTGATTGTGATGCTTTCGCTTGAGTGAGTGTCTCCTCACTTAAGCGAGAGAGGCATTTTGGACACTACGAGTTTCTCGTTCGAGCGAGTGTGACCTTGCTTGAGTAAGATTGTCCTGATTACTCTCTGTCCCTTTTTCGCTTGGGCGAGTATGGCCTCGCTTGGGTAAAAGGGTCACCCTCTACTTTCTGTGAAATTTTCGCTTGAGCGAGCAAAGCCTCGCCCGAGCGAGATGTCATATCTGGTCTTTGTTTATTTCTCGCTTGAGCAAGTGGCATCTCGCTTGAGCGAGAATGGCTTATGTGGTTCTGTGTGATTCTCACTCAAGCGAGGATGGTCTCGCTTGAGCAAAAACTCAACACCTGATTAGGTTGTTTGCTAGTTTAAACGAGTTAATCTCGCTTGAGCGTGAGGTCCCTGTTTTGGCTCTTTCTTGCCTTCTTGGTTTATTGTATGTACTTTTGGGGCCCTTGTACCTTTCTTATTGGTTTCCCTCATTGTACCAAATTTTTGTATCTCTTGCGTGTGTGTTTTGTGTTATTATTTTGGCATTGCCTTAGAGTTTCCATGGTTTGCGATCGGGGCGTTGAACATGAAAACTTGACTCCTATTTTGTCAACCCCCGGGGTGAATAATGGAAGCTACTAAAGGGATGTCACAGAGTTCAAAGGATTTGGTAAAGTTATGTGGTCCCACCTACGACGCACATCGGGATGACACTGACATGTTGACATTGTCGGGTTAAGTAAAAGGCAAAATTAGTGCAGTATAAGGTAAGAAACCTTAGTCCACTCTCGAGGACCTTTGTCAAATTAATTACACTCAATTTTTGTAACAAAGGGATTTTTTAGTTGGATTTGAAATGGAAAATAAAGTAATTATATGATAATCAAAAAGTAAAATTTTAGATGGATGATAGATCAAATTTAAAAACAACCAATCCAATGAATTAATTAATGTTTAGTTGGCTAGTCATTGATCACAAATATGATCAAATCTAATTAATTTCTTAATATTGAATCACTTGGAATATTTAAACGATTCATATATTATTATTATGTTCTAGAAAATCTTCTAGAATTCGATTAATGAACTAATAAGAATATATAATCAACTGATATTTTTTTATTCAAATCAAAATGAATTTAAAATTATAATTTGGTTGAGTTAAAAAATTAAATAAAAATCTTATTTAGTAACTTAATCTTTATTTCTGACATGGATTATTGATTAACCAACAAACATCATATTAAATTATAGATTATTTAAAGTGTATAACTGATTGGTATGTAATTACTTATGACTTTGATTATGCAAGTAAATAATAAAAGATGAGCTTAACTTTACCTTATATTAAGAAGGGAAGATGAAAATAATTGGAACTTCACGAATGGATTATGGACCAAAGAAAGAAGGCAAGAGAATGAGGAACAAAACCTTAGAAAGTTAGAGCAAAGACATAGCAATATATTGGAAACTCGGATGATTTACACAAAATTTAGACCTTTATTTATAGAAAGGTCTTAGCATAAAAGATGAACTTTGATATATGGTGTGTTGGCTAGATGATAGCCTACTGCAAGTGCACGGGGTATCGAAGTAATAAAAATATATCGTTCCCATAGAGATTGTGCCCAAGTACTAGTTATAACGGTGGTTCAATTATCTAGTGAATCGATTAAAATGAATTACTAAAACTATGATGAACAGTAAATTAGAAAATAGAAAATCCAACGTCTTTTGTAGAAGAAAATCAGAGCAAGTTTGGGGAATTCAATTAAAGGAAGGTCTTGGGATTTAAGGGCTCATATGCTAGTACAAAAATTAAAGGTCAATTGCCTATGCAATTATATGATTTTCGTTTCTAAGGTAGATACCCCTAATTTAATTAATACCTTTCTCTCAAAAGCCTATTAACGTGTTTAATTCCCGAAGAACCACTTTCAATTCGTTAATTAAGCCCTTTAAGTTTTATGGGAATCCAATTAATCCTCAAATGAGTTCGCTTACTGTCGTAAAACAAAAACATAGGTTTAATTTATGTGTTTTCAAATAATATACCTACTCTCATAGCGTATACAATTTGGAATCAACTACGCTTATCTTTAAGTCTTGTAGAAGCATTACAATACATAAATCAAATAGAAACATGAAATCATATCATTGAAAGGTAAAGAATAATTAATTGAGATACATAAGCGTATTACATCCTTTAATCCCAAGAACGAAGGTTTAGTGTGCCATAAAGATTGTCATCATCATGGCATACATAACAAAATCAATGCCAAACATAAAAGGAATCAAAAGTGTAAACTAGGGTTCTAGAATTACAAATTAGTTCTCACTAGGATTGCAAACTCTTTCTCCCAAATCTGCAGAATTGATCTCCCTTGATGAATTAATTCTTGATTTCCAATGAATTCTTCCTCAAAGGGCCATCACAATCTCCCAAAAGTCGTCTCTCAAAACTGTCCCAGAAAAATTCTCTCTAACTCTCCTCAAGTGCCCCCACAAAAACCCTAAACAAATTAGATATTTGGGCCTCGTAGGGGACAACCACGGCCAGCGGTTCGAGCCCTATTACTCTTAAACATTAAATGCGCAATTTTGGGTAACAGACAGAGCCAACCACAGCCAGTGGTGGCTTCTGACTTCCTGTTCGTTGCTTCAACAATGCTCTATAGTGTTCCATAGTGCCCACCACGGCCAGCGGTGGTCTCTGACCTGCTTTTCCCTTTCTTCCAATGCTAACCACGGCCAGTGGTTGTCCACCACTAGCAGTGGTTTCCTCCAACCTTGCCAAAATGCACTCCTAAAGGCCTCAAAAGTCTTTTCTTTAATCCACTTTGCCATTTTTCCTCAAAAAAGACCTAAAATATCATTGATCCTGCAAAATAGGAACAACCAAGTAATATGTGTGGAAAAGAATCAAAATCAAGGGAATCAAGCATGAACAATATGCAAAAACCCTAAAAACAACCAAAAACAACACACAATACACACTTATCACTAGACGAATTTGCTACAAGACTTTCAAATTCCCACTAAACTAAGAGAGATAATACCGAATTTCCATTGGACCAGTGTAACATATACGAGAGAGTTTGGCCCAGAACCTATACTAACGGTTTTATCCCCTATACTAGATAGTTGAAAATTAATTAATTAGTGTAGTTAATTTTACATATACTGGTTGATTTTAAACAATACAATTCATAATTATACTAACTAAAAATATTAAGGATAATATATATTTTAATTTAATTTTAATTTTATTTTTAATTAATTTCACATTTTTAAGTATTAAATATAGTAGATTTTATTTTAATAGCTCTAATATTTGATTTAAAATAGTTTTGATATTTAATGAATTGCACAGTTAATTTTATTTATATATATTGTTGCTTTTTAGAAAATACAATTCATAAATTATAGTAACTAAAGATATTAAGGATGATATATATTTTAATTTTAATTTTTAATTAATTTCATATATTTATTAAATATAGCAAATTTGATTTAAATAACTATAATATTTGATTTAAATAGTTGTGGTATTTAATGCATTATGCACTAAATTGTACTTATATATAATATCTTGATTTCTAAAATAGAAAAACAATTAATATAGTTAATTTGACATATATGTCTTGAGTTTTAAAATAGCAAAAAAGGACATTAAGTACAGTGTGTATATGTATATATCAATTTTATTTTATTTTTAATTTTTAATTAATTTAAGTTTTAAAATATTATTAAATAAAATATCAACACAATTAATTATTGTAGTTAATTTTACATATATTTATTAATTTTTAAAAATACAATTTATAATTATAGTAAAGGATAATATCTATTTTAATTTTAATTTTAATTTTAATTAATTTCTATTTTTAGGTATTAAATATATTATATTTGATTTAAATAACTTATTTAAATAGTTGTAGCATTTAATACATTGTGTGGTTAATTTTACTTATATATATATATATTGTTGATTGTTAAAAAAATACAATTTATAATTATAGTAAATAAAGATATTAACAGTAATATATATTTTACAATTTATTCAAATTTTTAATAAATTGTATATATTAAAATATATACTTAACATATGGTAAAATATTCATTTAATAATATTATTATAATTATATTTCCTCTGGTTCCAAATATAAGAAAAAGTAATTACTTTTACACATATTAAGAATAATGATTGGACGTAGTTATTTACATTAATGTTATCAAATATTTAATACAATATCCTAAAATACCCCTAATGTCATTTATTACACAAAGCATTAGTTATCTTATGAATATATACAAGAAAGACATATTTGATAGACAAACATTTAATGTCATTAATAAGTATAATTTTACTTATATTATGAGACTAAAAATTTTAGTAAAATTTACTTATATTTGGAACTGAAAGTAGTATTATATTTTATAAATGTGGAGAGATCAAGTTACACAAGTGTAACTGTAACCAATTGTTACACTCTTAATAAGGATTTTCAATCTAACCATTGAATTATGTCTATGTGTAATATAGATGATCAGTGTCAAATTTATTAAAATCAAATAACCATAGATATATAATCAAAGAGTCTTTATTTTCATATATTTTCAAAAGCATACATTATGTTAATTTTATTGTACATGAATGATGTACCAAATTATTTGAGGTTGGTCTAAATGTATATACATACGATCTATATGATATGAAATTTGAACCCGACGACAAATTTTAAAAAATAATGATCCAATAAAAAGTTATCGAGTAATATACCAATTGGTTAAATTTATACATGTGTACATCCTCTTTATAAATAGTTAATAATATAAAATAAAATATTATTTACTTTATAAAAATGAATGTGAAATCTAAATGTAAACAAAAAGTTGTAGAAACAAAACCATAGGACCCTCAATGAAAAGATAAAGGAAGAAAGGTATTATTAGACAAATGTTGTGCATGTCAGGTGTAAGTGTAACTTTCCTCTCTTCCTCTGTCAGCCTAGACCCAAAAGATTCAATCTCCATGTTGTTTTTGGTCAACAGAGCTTCAACTCACGAAAAGGCTGGGGCCCGAAACAAAGCCTCACGGAAAAACCAGTATAACACGTACAAAAAGAATTTTGTACTTCCTTGCTTCAAATGATTATTTACTCGTGCATAATAATATTCTCACCGAATTATGAGTTTTCATATTTTAATTCATCATAAATCATTTATAGCATTTTTTAATTCATATTATAAAGAAGTAAATTTTGATACAATACAACAAATTTATTTATTTAATATAACTTTCCGAGTGCTTGTTGAAAAATTCAGCATCTTCTACTAAAATTTAATTAAATAAAATGTATCACTTAAAAGTAAAGAATGATATGAATAAAATTCTAATTCAAATAAAAATATTAATGGTTTTGCTTAAAATTAAAAAAGTGCTTTACGTATAAGAAAATACAAAGAGGATGAGAAAAAATTATATAACTATTGTGGACAATAATGAATAAACACCTTTCAATTATTAGCTGAAAACTTGAAATCATACGGTTTAAAAAAATACTATTAACTAATTAAAAATGTCACTTAATTATCTAAATACCACCATTTCTAGAAAGTACAAATTTAACTAGTTGGAATATCTTATCAATTAAGTAGCAAAGCCCCGAAAGGCATTATTAAAGGAAATAAATATATTTTTTTAAAAAAATCGCAAAATCTTCCTTAAAAGTATAAAATATAAGATGAAGACAAATTTTAATCAGAAAATAAGAAAATTTTAAAAGGTAATGATCCGAATAATTGGAGTTTTATATTAATAATTGAATGTCCAGGAATCCATTTCTAAAAATAATTTTGTTTTTAAGATAGAACTATGTGATTATTATTATTATTCTTTGCAATCAAGTAAAATTAATGATAAAAAACTTCATTAAATTTTAACATAATTATGTTCTCAAAACTCAATCTTGAGTTAATTATTTATTTATTTCTATTATTGGTGGAGCTACCAAATAATAACATCATATTTATTTTTTATCAATAAATATTATTTATTAATTAATTATTAAAAAATATTAACGGTGAGATGTGAACTCGTTTGTTTCCCTCCTTAAAATAACAGCGTTATGGAACTTTGTTTACCCGAATTTTTTAGTGAACTTAATTAAACGCTTTTATTCTTTAAAATAAACTTTTACACTATGACTTCTTCACAATCTTCGTCCTCAAAAATGTGCAAATAATTAACCGGGTACACGTGTCAAATAAATAAAAGAACACTTTGTTACATATTACATTGTTTTGATTACTTAATTAAAAAACCTTAAACCCTGAACATATTTTTCTTGTTTTTGCTAGAGGAATAGAAACAGGGGCACTACATATGAAAAGTAGAAAGGAACCATAGCTATTTTTTTTGGACTATGAAAGGGCCAAAAGGCCCAAGAAACAGAACCAGGAATAAACTTCCTCTTACAAGCCGATAAAAAACCATGAGCCCAAATCTGAATTAGCAACAAATCCATGAACCCTAAACCCTGAACATATTTCATAGTTTTTTTGTTTTTGGAGATCAATATATTTCACAGTTTACACTTTGCAAAGCACCAAAGTTGGGTCGCTACAAAATCAAAACCCATTTGGGTCCTTATTTTTTGGTCGAATACACTCATTTGGGTCCTAAGTCTATAAAAGCTATCCTAAACCGAAACAAAAAAAATAAGGGATCTTCAAGTAGAAACGGGTATGCTTCCTGCCACAAAGAATGAATGTTGCTTCTTAGGGATACCACCGAAATTTAATAATACAAAGCTAAGAGATGGTCCTCGCCATTGTTGTCATACACACCCCGACTTCTCTGAATACAAAAACAAACATAGTCAATTCTCTGTCATTTCGTATACTAACACTCAAATGAAAGATTAATTTTATTACTACTGACTATCGCAACATTATATGAATCTTCTTTCAAAAATAATATATATTAATAACTAGAGTTATTGACAACTTAGCATAACCTTACCTCACCCTTCTAATCTTTTGCTAATAAATAAATTCTAATTAACAAGATTTCATAATCAAACAAAACTACTATTTTTATTTTATACAATTTCCAAAAAAAAAAATTGTATGAACCGTGGTTGTTTTAGAATTGTAATGCTAACCATGGTTCGAAAGGGTGGAAATCATTCGAAAGTGTGCTTGATTTCTTGTCTCGTTGTAACATCCCGAATTTTATAAAATGAATAATTGATGAGAGTAAATAATGAATAATTTAATGTGAGTTGATATATGTCCCAAAAATATTGGGATGATGAAATTGAGATTTATTGAGGATATTTATAAATTGTTGGGACTTAAAGAGTTAAAATTTTACCCTGTTAAAATATGAGTGTCGGACCAAGTATCTTCGATTAAGATGCCATTGGTCAAGGCTGTAGATAAAATTATTGGGAATCCGAATATATCTTCGGAATAAATTTTAGATAATATATTGAGCCTGAACGGAGAGCCTGTTTGTTATAAAACGGAGAGATTTTAAAGAAAGGAAGGAAATTTAAAAACAAAACCCCCCTTCTCTTTTTCTTACGTTGGCCCTCTTTCTCAAAGGGGAAAACATCTTTCTTCTTCTTCATCTCTTATTTCCTTTCTCCTTCTCTACTTCTTCCACTCTTCAAAAACCTAAGCCATGGATGGTGTCTCTTCCTTCTCCCTTCATTTTCATTCTTCTATGGAGCTTGGAGGAGATGGCAAAGGAGGCAAGGAGCTCTCTTTCTCCCACTCTATTTTCGTGCTCTCTCCCTCTCCCTTGGAAACTCATGGTTAACTCTTGGTGGAGGTAAATTCTTCATCATTTCATGAGCTTTGTACCCTAGTGTTTGGGTTCTTGGTATTTGGGTGGAGTATTTATTGCATAGGGATTGTTGGGAGAGCATTAAATCATAGAAACCCTAAGGTGGGGTATGGTTATTATGGTACTATGGTGGGTTATGGTGAGTGCATGAAATCAATACTAGGATGGATAGAAAATTAATAAGCATTTATGATAGTGATGGATATTATGATGATTAATTAGAATTAGTAATGGTTGTTGGGTTTTGATGAAAACCCTCGCCTTAAGAATTTGGGAAAATGTATAGATTGTGACTTATTGGGTTGAATTGAATGTGAATAGGTGAATGATTGAGAGTATTGCTGGTTGATTTTGATAAAATCCCTTGGTATTAATAATTTGGGGATTTTGACCCACTTGGTGATTTTGATGATTTTGGCACCTTGGAATGATGCTATGCATAGGAATGAATATTTGAAGGATAGGAGTTGAATATTAATGTTGGTAAAATGGGGAGCTAAGTCATGAGTTGCAAATAATGATATATGCATGTATATAGGTATGTTGACTTGAGGAATTAGTAAGTGTTGATGTTTATGATGTTGACAATGATTGCGAACCATTACTATTAGACTAAGAGAATGGATGTTTAAATTGATGAAGCCTTAGGTCTTGTTATAGGCCATGGTGTTGTTGATGTTGGGTTGTTTAGCCCTTGAAATCTAGAAATTATAGCTTTGGGGAAAGGAATTCCCGAAGCCTAATACAATTGCATAAGTTGGTGTTCATCAAGTCTAGGACTTGATATTAGGCTTCATGATAAGCTAACAAATGTTTAGAATCATGATGGTTATTGATGGGTGGATTTATATGAATGTGGTATGTAGATTGTGTTCCGGGCAATGTGGCGGAGCATTCGGAGCATTGGAATCGTTTCGGCTCTTCCCTCGAGGTAGGAGAGGAGTTTACATTCAAATTGCATGAGTTATATAATTGATGATTATTGTATGGCTTGATACTCATGCTTGCCTTGCCATGTTTATAGTGAAATGATATGAATGGCAAATTGTTGGCTATTGATGATAACATATGTGTAATATATTGATGAATAACCCATGAGGGGTTGAAATAAGTACATGTTAATGAACCATCCTTGAGGGGATGAAATATATGTTTTAAGAATTGAGAATTTATGTGGATGATTGGCATTGAATATGATAGCCATTGTGATGGTATTAGTGATAAGTTTGAGGTTTATGCATAATGGAGGAACTCATAGAGTCAAATAGAGTTTTATGTGATTTTGATGGCTTGGGTTAGTCCCAATAGCTTCTATGTGTAGTTTATGACTTGTAGAAATTGGAATGGGCCAATTCCATTGAGAATTGACTCTTGAGGTCCCCAAAAACATTTTAAATCGGGTAAAACACAATTGTGTGCATAAGTCCCTCAAATTTGAGAATTTCTGAGTGAGGCCGATGGCCACACGTCATAAATAATATATTTTAGCTTGTGACAAATTTTGAAGGTCATTGGATTTGAATTGAATGAGATTGGGTGATTGGAAGTTAAGATTTTGGTGTTGTTCTGCATAAAAACAGCAGCAGGGCTGTCTTGAATATCGATTCAAGACCCTTTGAATCGATTCAAGAGGTGCTGTTTTCATTGTTTTGGGCTCCAGGGGTGTTTGAATCGATTCATCCGAGTTTGAATCGATTCAAGGCCCTCTGTCTGTCAAATTTTGAGATTTTAGGACGGTTGAATCGATTCACACGAGTCTGAATCGATTCAGAGCCCTGTTATGGCCACTGTTGTGCTGTTTTTCCAACTGGTCTGTTTTCTTTGCTGTTTTTGGCCCGTTTGGGCACCTTAATGACATTTTTGGCCTCCGAGTTCTTCATGAAAGTTGTAGATAATTGTGTTACGGAGGTGTGAAAATTGGTCTCACATTAATTGGAGTTTTCTAACTCTCATTAGACGAAAAATACCGAACCTATTACGTTGAAAAATTCAAGTTTAAGGGGGTTTTGAACCCAACTTTTTATGGTGGCCAAATTGGGACTAATAGGTGATATTTGTGACATGTCCCACTATTTTTAAGACTAAAAATAAGATTTCCTCATGCCTTAGTGCTGAAATTTATCATGGGCTCATTGTTGCCTAAAACCCCTTTTATTATGTAACAACAAGCGATTTTATTAAGGGTCCATGTGTGGTGTGTCTTAGTGGTGATTGAGGAATGGCTTAAGGCCTTGGAGAGGTACGTGTATGCCTATACTATGTTATGAATACATGTGTGCATCACCACCATTGATGTATTATGAATCATAATAAAAAGTAAATGATGTGGGTATATGACACATCTTGTGTGATAATAAAACCAATGAGGGGAAAATTGAATGGCCACGAGTGTATAAATCAATGGATTTGAAATGGTGGCAATGATGATTGCTAAACATATACTTCTGAAATACCTTGTTGTTTTCCATGCGTGGATAAATGCCATGATGCTTGATATGATTTTAATTACCATGCGTGGTTTGATGTAGTTATGAATGTTATGCCTTGAGGGGCCTTATGATTTCTTATGTGCCAATGATAATAAGATTAAATATACGATTTATCCCTAATTGAGAGGGTGAGATATCCTTGCGAGGTTGTTGGGCACATGCATTATTGCATTGTTACGTTTATGGCATAGCATGGCATTGATATGCATTGTTATTGAATGATGTTGAAATGTATCACCTTGCGGGGTGCCACGAAGGGTATATCCCAGAGTGAAGAGGACGTGATCCTATTGTTATTGAATTGTTGTGAATTGAATCACCTTGCGGGGTACCACGAAGGGCATAACCCCGAGTGATGATGATATGATATTGTGCCGGTGGTTGCGATCACCTGGATTGTGAAATGTGAAAGGCCCTGCGGGGACCATTATATGATGTTGAACCAGTGGTTGCGATCACTTGGTATTTGATATGATAAAGGGCTTGCGAGCACCTATGATGCCCATGGTTGCGATCATGAGGCGGGAGTACCCCTTGCGAGGCGGGAAACCTATGTGAATTGTTGAACGTGGTTGCGATCACGAGAAAGCTCCTTGCGAGGCTGCTTTAGGAAGTACCCCTTGCGAGGCGGGAAACCAATGTGATGATGATATGATATGGTAATGGTGGTTGCGATCACCTGATTATGGAATGTGAAAGGCCCTGCGGGGACCATTATATGATGTTGAACCAGTGGTTGCGATCACTTGGTATTTGATATGATAAAGGGCTTGCGAGCACCTATGATGCCCATGGTTGCGATCATGAGGCGGGAGTACCCCTTGCGAGGCGGGAAACCTATGTGAATTGTTGAACGTGGTCGCGATCACGGGAAAGCTCCTTGCGAGGCTGCTTTAGGGAGTACCCCTTGCGAGGCGGGAAACCAATGATTACGAATGTTTGATTATGGTTGTTGCGATCACCTATTATGATTTTGAAGAATTGATTATGGTGGTTTCAATCACCCATTAAGGTTATGAATGTTTGATTATGGTGGTTGCGATCACCCATTGATATAGAATTAAATTTATTATATATTTGAGATGGGATGACCACGAGTGTTGAGGAACCCCTTACGAGGAGGTATTGTGTGAAACCTTAATGGTGTAATGATGATAATGATTATGAGTGCCCTTGTTGATAAGTGGCAAATTGATTGTGTATATGATTATGTATGAGGCTTGTATGCCTATTATATTAATGATATGATGAATGGATGATAATTTAAATGGTTTTATAGCAAAGCACACATGATGTTTGTATGCATATACGCTTGATCATAATATATATGCTATTCGTCATTTTGATTGTATAACTCACTCTCCCATGTGGTCTCCTTTTTAGCATTGTGATGCAGGTTGCCATGGGATGATTTTGAAGTTAAAGATCAAGTTTCGGTGAAGGTAAATAGTGGTAGAGGAAATGCCTTGGCCGACATCATTTATGAATTATTATTTATTAGAATCATGAAATGTATACTTTATCTATAATGATATAGATGTTTTAATGAATCTGTACATGTATATAAATATAGTTATACCTTAGGCTTTGCGTACTCAGGTTGATGATTATCTAATAGGCTCATGATATGTCATTGCATGCTAGCCTAGCCTTTTCTCGTATCGTCATATATGGGACTAGGCGTGTGCCCGGTATACATATTCTTCCGCTGTAAACTTTATTATTTTCGTATACCACTATGGGCCATTATTTTATCGATCCAGCTTCAGTTTATTAATTGTACACTTCGGTTCTCTATGATTCGAGTTTCGGTGTGACGCTGAACTTAGTTTGGAACGCGAAAAATTTATTCACAATTTTATTAATTATGACGATCACATCGGGATTCGAGTCTGGAAAATCGGGGTGTTACACTCGTAACAAAAAATGTTACATTAATCACAAATTTTTATCTTATTAATCATACATTTTAACTTTTTAAATTTTAGGATCATCTTTTTCTTTTTATATACCAATAGTTTTAACAGCATTGTAATTTTTTATATTGATTATTGAAAGAATTAATGTAAAATAGTTTTTATATCATTTATTTCAAAAACCAATAAAAAATTTCACACCAGCTATTGAGACATTTTTTATTTTTTACACAATTGTTTCAATATCTAATGTAAAAAATGTTTTTTAAATCAATTACTGAAACAATCAATGAAAAAATTTATTAAAAAACACATTTGGTTAAAATTTTACCTAGTTAGGTTAATAGGATAAAAGTTTAATATAATTAACTAATGTAACACATTTAAAGTAATGAAACATGAAATGAAACACTCGGTTAAGGAACAATTTTATTCCAATTTGAAGAAAAAGAATTATTATTTCATTCTACAACATTAAAACGTGTACTAACAAATCACACTAATTCATTCATCCCCATAACATATCACGTTTAATGATTTAATCAACTATAAACCAAATGAGCATTAAAGCGTAATACGAGAACAAACCAAACAATTTATAGATATGGCATGATACAGGTTAATTTTGAACAAACTTTTAATTGGGCTACATTTCACTGTTCTAAAAGTAGATCAATTTGCATTTTGCAATACAACCAACAGAAGAAACGTTTTCCCACATCCATCTTCAACTGGAGACCTCAATCAAAGACCACAAATATTCATACAATGGCGGTTAGGCCTAGACACTTGGCTCTCCCTCACACAGCACAGGTCAGTTAGCCCATGGCATATTTCTGGGTCCAACTTCTGGCAGTAGACTCGTACTTGGTCCTGTCTGTCTTGTACATGTGGGCAATTTCAGGGACCAAAGGATCATCGGGATTTGGGTCCGTCAACAGCGAACAAATTGAGAGTAACACCTACAGAGGTCAAGCGACCATGTCAAAGTACACATTTTAAAGCATATAGATGAACCAGGGAAGCAGGTGGAAACCAGGCAAACCAGGACCAGCTCGGTTGAATCAAGGTGCTCTACCGAAATTTTATATCTCACATACACAAGTATTTAATTTTAATATCTACTTTAATTGTTACTTTAGAATATTATTATAGTAAACATTTATAAATATTATACATTGAACTCTAGAAAATATTTATTACTTAAACGGTACATTAATGTTAATCACTTTATTAATTATGATAAAAAATTATATTTAACTCACTAATGCTATCATGGTAGACTAATGCATAGCTATGCTTTATTTACTTGTTGTATTATAGTCTTTTTTTTGTCAAGTATTAAGTCTTTCTAAAATTAGAGATTAAATATACCTATAATTATTCAACCATTTCCACAAATCCATTGGTTGTACTCATGACTCAATACTTCAATCAAGTCGTTAACCAAGTTGCATTTAATATCCCAGACAAGGTACACTATGATGAATACCTTGCACCGTTTGACACTGGATATCAACTACAATATCATAGCTCAAAGTTCAGAGATAGATAGCACCGGAAGAGTTTAATATCCCTGACTAGCTAAACCATGTAAAATATATAAGGAACTGCATCTTAGCTTATACTTCAGAAATAGGTATTGTCGCAACCTGGGTCGCGACGGCGCGGCGAACAAGAGAGAAAAAATGAAACAGGGAGTCGCCACCAACGTTTTTATCCATAGGAAAAACATTGGGAAAAAACTAAGTTCAGTAAAGCACTGGTTTAAAAAAAAATTGAAATCCAAGTTCGGGAGTCGGTTACGAGTAGGGAAGGTATTAGCACCCTACATCGCCTGTCAAAGACAGTACCAAGATTGAAAGCACAATATAAATAGCCTTAAATAAAACATGGTTTCTTCCCTTTTACTTGTGTATTTTTTTTTTATTTAAAAATGACGGAATGGAGTGAGAGAAATTGTACAAACATAGAATGTCGAAGCGAGGTTAACGGGACGTTTCATCCGAATTAAACTCGACTTCGATATGAGACAGAGAGGGGAAAAGAATGCTAATAAGGTGTCACGCCTAAATTATACATCTTCGAGTAAAAAGGATAGGGATAGGAAAGAGATAAGCGGGACGTCTCGTCCCAAGTATCTCTTCCCTATGAATTATGGCGAGGCTTGAGCAAAAAAAAAACTAGGGAGAAATCAACAAGACGTCACGTCTAAATTGATTTTCACGGAAGTAAAAAAAAGAACATTTATGAAAGAAACATGAAAGTAAGGAAATAAATCAGCAAAAAGAAATAAGAAAGATGGGCCCGACAGGAGTTAAAATCCCGCTCCTACGTATTCTTGAATTATCAAGAAATCAGGGTTACGTAGTTCTAAAAAAAAAATTTTGACTCGGTACATGATGATGGAAGTTATTGAGGTAGGGAACTCATACAAGACGAAGTTCTTCGCACGTGTACGGATCCTAAGGAGATTGTGTAGACGGAAGTATTCCCGTACGACACTGTTAAAAAAAATGGAAATTTTTAGGCTAGAAAACAAAACATGTGAAAAACTTATTACTTATTTTTTATTATTATTTTATTATTATTTTATTTTATTTTATTTTATTTTATTTTTTTATTTTTTTATTTTCTATTTTTTGATAATGACCTCAAAATTACATTACAATATTCTCTAAGAAAATCAATCTAGGGGTTTTAGTCCTCCATAATAACAACTATAAAGAAAAGAAACTAACCTGGAAATGAAAAAAAACTTTGCTGGAAAATAAAAAAAACTTGCTGGAAATGAAAAGCTTGCTGGAAGAAGAAATTGCCAACAGAGAAGAGGAAGAGGAAGAATCAATGGTTTCTTCAAGAGATTGATTGCCCGGAATTGAAGAACTTGCTGGAAAAAACTCCAACAGAGAAGAGAAGAGGAAGAACAAATGAGGGAGGAATTTGTGTGAATGAAGAATGGTGTGTGTTGTGAAGCCTTCCTCTTGTGCTATTTATAGGAGTTAGAAAGCAAGCATTTGCCATAATTAATTTTCAATGGAAGGAGCACTCTTAATTTTCAATTCAATGGTGCTCCATTATCATGATTTAATACTCCATGATCAGCTTAGTGCCTTGCCCAACATCTTCAGTGCATTGCCCACTTTCCAGAAGCTTGAAAACGTGTTTCTGGGCCAATTATTCACTCATGAATCGATTCATTGGTGGGAGGAATCGATTCATGCTTTCCAAAATGCAATTCTGGGCAAAAAATAACCGTATGAATCGATTCATTTAGGGAAAGAATCGATTCAATGCTGTTGGAACCCGTATGAATCGATTCAATTGCTTGTGAATCGATTCATTTTGCAAAATTTCACTTCCTGGGTGCATTATATTCGTATGAATCGATTCAGGAGGGCTATGAATCGATTCAAACCACTTGAAATTGATTTTTTGGGGCTGTTCCACGCATGAATCGATTCATGCATGTGTTGAATCGATTCATGATGCTGTTTGGTGCTTTTTCATTCTCCTTTTTACTCATCACAAACTTGCTCGCGTATTTGAGGGCTGATGCGTGCCAAATTTGAAAAAGAGTCCAACATAAAAGTTGTAGATCTTTCTCTTATCTTTAATTTGATATATGACACAAAAATTTCCATCAAGAAACGAGAGAGATATGGCCCATCTACAAAAACTGCTCCAGAGTGTGACAAAAATACATTTGCAAGCAAAATAAATTCACTGGGCAAAATGGGTGGAGAATTAGCTTTTGTGGCCTTCATGAAGTTTGTAGATCTCTTTGATGTGGAGCCATAGAAAAAAGAATGGGGTCATTTGAGTATCATATGAGGGAGATATGATTTTTTTCTTAAAGATGTGCAGAGCAGTCATGAAACTGGAGCAAGTCTAGGAAGATTATTAAAACTGTATCAATTGGTAAGGATTCAGCCTTCAAGGTCTTCACAAAAGTCGTAGACAATCTTGTTACGAAAATTTAGAGACCGGGTTTGCACAAATCAAAGATCGTATGAAGGAGTTATGAATTTTCAAATGAACCATGCGCATGAAAGAGTGCCCAAAAGATGGAAATGTACCAATTGGCCGGACAAAAAGAGGTGTTCACAGATGCCCCTCTTTACTTCTTTTTCACAGGAGAAACACGAAGCTTTCTGTGTTTTTGAAGTGAAAATGAAGTAAAGATATGAACACCAATGTAGGGGCCAAGTGGGACCTCTTGATCTATCCTCTCTATTTCCCTTCTTTTTTCTTTTTTTTTTTGTTTTTGTTTTTGTTTTTGTTTTGTTTTGTTTTTTTTTTTTTTGAAGAATCAAGAGAGCTGTTTTCCAAAAAGGAGGTGTACCGTCCCTTGGGTGACAGGAAGGTAAGAGTGGGGAATTACCCCTTGACTGAAAGGAAATGTGGGGTGTGGCCCTTGACTGACAGGAAATGTGGGGTGTGGCCCTTGGTTTGCAGGAAAGTAAATGTGGGGTGTGACCTTTGGTTGACAGGAAAGTAAATGTGGGGTGTGACCTTTGGTTGACAGGAAAGTAAATGTGGGGTGTGGCCCTTGGTTTGCAGGAAAGTAAATGTGGGGTGTGACCTTTGGTTGACAGGAAAGTAAATGTGGGGTGTGGCCCTTAGTTTGCAGGAAAGTAAATGTGGGGTATGGCCCTTGGTTTGACAGGAAAATAAATGTGGGGTGTGGCTCTTGGTTGACAGGAAAGTAAATGTGGGGTGTGGCCCTTGGTTGACAGGAAAGTAAATGTGGGGTGTGGCCCTTGGTTGACAGGAAAGTAAATGTGGGGCGTGGCCCTTGGTTTGCAGGAAAACAAATGTGGGGTGTGGCCCTTGGTTTGTAGGAAAGTAAATGTGGGGTGTGGCCCTTGGTTGACAGGAAAGTAAATGTGGGGTGTGGCCCTTGGTTGACAGGAAAGTAAATGTGGGGGTGGCCCTTGGTTGACAGGAAAGTAAATGTGGGGTGTGGCCCTTGGTTGTCATGACTGCGGGTTCTTGGGGAACTGCCCCTTGAACGCAAGAGAATGAATCTGGGGGGATGTCCCAGTTTGATAAGATTGGATGAAATCTTTGGGGAACTGCCACCTGAATAAATCCGGGGAGATGCCCCAGTTTGACATGATTGGATGAGATCTTTAGGAACTGCCCCTTGAATGAAAGACTAAACCCGGGGAGATGCCCCAGTTTAACATGATTGGTGGAAATCTTGGGGAACTGCCCCTTGAATGAAAGACTAAACCCGGGGAGATGCCCCAATTTGATATGATTGGTGGAAATCTTGGGGAACTGCCCCTTGAATGAAAGACTAAATCCGGGGAGATGCCCCAGTTTTGGGTTGACTAGGAAGTGTAGTCCTGCTGGGAAAGGATTTAGGAATTTATGGCTCCACTGGGGAAGCATTTGGTGGTTTGGGATGTCATCCTTTGATTGGAAAGAGAAGCCTGGGGAGATGTCCTAGTTTGATAAGATTGGATGAAATCTTTGGGGACTTGTCCTTTGAATGAAAGAACAAACCCAGGGAGATGCCCCAGTTTGGGTTGACCGGGAAGTGTAGTCCCACTGGGGAAGGATTTGGGAAGTGTCGGCTTTGGCGATTGTGATTTCACTGGGGATGCCAATCTACTAATTTCTCTTGGGGAAAACTTCTGGTCCGGATCTTTGGTGTCAGGTTCTTCATTTCTGTGTGACGTAGTTCCATCATCCTTCAAAACAGATGGTTAGAAGTACGAGTAATCAAAAGAATTGACATTTCGAGCGACCTTTCCTGAGAGATAGGCTTTCAAGATAACTCATGGATGAGATAGAGACAAATTCTGTCTTCCAGGAACATAATTAACAGAATTGGCTATGCTTTCTCACGGGCCGGGTCTGACACCAGGATACATTTCGTTTCACCACGACTTTTCATTTCATCACTTTTCATTTCAAAAATTTCCTCTTAAGAAAAACTTGTTCGTTTATAAGATTCAGCCGTAGACTCAGGAGAAGGAAAGGGAAAGCTTATTTTATTATTGAATATAAGTATGTACATTGGTAATGAAGGTAAAGGTAACAAAAACATATGTATAAACAATTAAAAGGTGGGAGAGAAAGAAGGCCTTTTAAACCCTCCAGCGACTCCTTGCGAGTGATAAGAATCCGGATCTTTTCCTCACGACTTCGAGACCATCCTCTGATTTTACTTCTGGGAAATGATTTTGACAAAGATGCGCGTGCCTGACCAGTTTTTCCTTCTCTGAAGAGTTCACGTCCTTACGCCTGAACTTGTGGCTTTTTATTCTACCTGAGCCGCCCTTCCGGGTTTTCGACTCATCAAGCAGCTCTAATTTTTGCCTAGGCTGCCCCATGGGTTTTCAGCCTAGCGAGCACCCCCCTTTTTTTTGTTTTTGTTTTTGTTTTTGTTTTTGTTTTTTTTTTTTGTTTTTTTTTTTTAGGCAAAATATTTCTTCACCGCGTCGGCGTTCACAGGCATTGGTAGATCCTCTCCATCCACGTTGGTGAGGATTAGAGCTCCTCCAGAGAAAGCCTTCTTCACGACGTATGGTCCTTCGTAATTAGGTGTCCATTTCCCTCGGATGTCCTTTTGGATTGGCAAGATTTTCTTGAGGACTAGGTCTCCTTCTCGGAATTGTCGAGGTCGTACCTTCTTTTCAAACGCTCGTTTCATACGCTTTTGATATAGCTGACCATGACAAAGGGCTGTTAATCTCTTCCCATCAATCAGATTTAACTGGTCATGTCGAGTTTGGGTCCATTCAGCTTCCTTTAATTCCGCCTCCATTATCACTCGAAGAGAAGGGATCTCTACTTCGAAAGGCAGGACTGCCTCCATACCATAAACCAGGGAGAATGGAGTTGCCCCAGTTGAAGTTCGGACCGAGGTACGATACCCATGTAAAGCAAAGGGGAGCATTTCGCTCCAATCTCTGTAGGTCACAACCATTTTCTGTACGATCTTCTTGATGTTTTTATTGGCTGCCTCGACTGCCCCATTCATTTTAGGGCGATACGGGGAGGAATTATGATGGTGGATTTTGAAGTCTTCACAAAGTTCCTTCATCATTTTGTTATTCAAATTCATGCCATTATCAGTGATGATCTGACTCGGCAGACCGTACCGGCATATCAGTTCACGCTTGACAAATTTAACCACAACACTCCTTGTCACATTAGCGTACGAAGCAGCTTCTACCCATTTTGTGAAATAGTCGATAGCGACTAAAATGAAACGATGACCGTTAGAGGCTTTTGGCTCGATGGGTCCAATGACGTCCATACCCCACATTGAAAAGGGCCAGGGAGCTGACAAGACATTCAGGGAAGACGGGGAAGCGTGAATATGGTCCGCGTATATCTGACATTTGTGACACTTACGAACATAGGCAAAACAGTCTGACTCCATGGTCATCCAGTAGTAACCAGCCCTCAAGATCTTTCTCGACATGGCGTGCCCGTTGGTGTGAGTTCCAAAACATCCCTCGTGGACATCCCTCATGATTTTACTTGCCTCGTCGGTGTCGATGCAACGAAGAAGGACAGAGTCGTAGTTTCTCTTATAAAGCACATCACCGTTTAAGAAGAAACCCATGGCGAGCCGTCGTAGGGTTCTCTTATCATTCTCTGTAGCACCTTCGGGATATTCTTGATTTCGGACATACCTCTTGATATCGTAATACCAAGGCTTCCCATCTGACTCCCTTTCAATCATCTGGCAATATGCGGGTTCGTGGTGCCGCACTATTTCAATGAGAGGCATGTTGTAATCATTGCTCACCTTGAACATAGATGCTAGGGTAGCCAAAGCATCAGCCATTTGGTTGTCCTCCCGGGGAACATGGTGAAAAGAAACATCATCAAATTCCTTAATCAACTTCTTGATGCGAGTTTGATAGGGAATTAATTTGCTGTCTCTAGTCTCCCACTCTCCTTTTAGTTGGTGAATGACCAGGGCAGAATCCCCGTATACTTCCAATTTCTTCACTTTGGCATCCAATGCTGCTTGGATTCCCAGAGAACACGCCTCGTACTCAGCGATGTTATTGGTACAATCAAAACATAATCGAGCACAAACGGGGATAAGTTCTCTGTCAGGTGAAATGAGGATTGCTCCGATTCCGTGTCCTAATGCGTTAGAAGCACCATCAAACCTTAGGGTCCATTTATCCTTTTGGGCTCCTTCTTCATCAATCAGGGCCATGATATCTTCGTCCGGGAAGTCAAACTGCATGGGCTGATAATCTCTTATGGGTTGATGAGCTAGGTAGTCAGCCAGAACACTTCCTTTTATAGCCTTCTGAGTGACATAGACTATATCGTACTCAGTTAGCAGGACCTGCCATCGAGCAATCCTTCCGGTCAAGGCAGGTTTTTCAAAGATATATTTGACAGGGTCCATTTTTGAAACTAGCCAAGTAGTGTGGTTTATCATGTATTGTCTCAAACGTCGGGCTGCCCATGCTAACGCACAACAGGTCCTTTCCAGAGCAGAATACCTCATCTCACAGTCAGTGAACTTCTTGCTTAGATAATAAATGGCATGCTCTTTCTTCCCAGTCTCATCATGTTGCCCCAACACACAACCCATGGATTCATCTAACACTGTAAGGTATAAAATGAGTGGTCTTCCCGGGGTAGGTGGGATCAAAACTGGCGGGTTCTGCAAGTACTGCTTTATCTTTTCAAAAGCCTTTTGACAATCCTTGTTCCATTGAACTGGTTGGTTCTTACGGAGCAATTTGAAAATTGGCTCGCATGTTGCCGTCAACTGTGAGATAAAGCGAGCGATGTAATTTAATCTCCCTAGGAAACCTCTAACTTCCTTTTCTGTATGGGGAGGAGGCATTTCAAGAATGGCTTTAACTTTGTCAGGGTCGACCTCTATGCCTCTCTTGCTTACTATGAATCCCAGCAACTTCCCGGATCTTGCGCCGAAGGTGCACTTGGCTGGGTTTAGCCTAAGCTTGAATTTCCTCAGCCTTTCGAAGAGTTTCCTTAGGTCTTTCATATGCCCTTCATCCGTTTTAGACTTGGCAATAATATCATCGACGTAAACCTCCACCTCCTTGTGCATCATGTCATGGAAAAGGGTTACCATGGCCCTCTGGTAAGTAGCTCCGGCATTCTTTAGACCAAAAGACATCACCTTATAACAGAAGGTTCCCCACAAGGTGACAAATGTGGTTTTTTCCATATCCTCGGGCGCCATCTTAATTTGATTGTATCCGGAGAAACCGTCCATGAATGAAAAGATCGTATGTCGCGCGGTATTGTCGACCAGAACATCAATCTGAGGCAGGGGAAAATCATCCTTGGGGCTAGCCCTGTTCAAATCACGATAGTCCACGCACATTCGTACTTTGCCATCCTTTTTCGGGACCGGGACGATATTTGCCACCCACTGTGGGTATTTTGCCACGGCTAAGAACCCGGCATCAAATTGCTTCTTGACTTCTTCCTTAATTTTCAAAAGCATCTCAGGTTTCATACGTCGCAGCTTCTGCTTTACCGGCAGACATTCGGGTTTTAATGGTAACCTATGTTCGACAATGCTATTGTCCAGTCCCGGCATATCTTGGTAAGACCAGGCGAAAACATCGCTGAACTCTCTCAACAACCCAATCAGTTCCTGCCTCTGTTCTTTACTTAACGAGGTACCAATTTTGACTTCCTTTTTAACTCCTCCAATTCCCAAATCGATAACCTCGGCTATCTCTAAGTAGGGCAGAATTTCCCTATCCTCTTGTTCCAATAACCGGGTTAACTCAGGCGAGGGATCGCAGTCTTCATCATATTCCTCATTGGCGCAATCAGTTAGACAGTCAAAATCGTGAAATAAGACCGAATTCTCACTATTCTCAGATGAATCGCTTTCGGATCTGCATTTTCAGTGTATCATAGCAAATGAAAAGGAAAACAAGCAAGAGAAAGGTTTAAATAATAGGTTACTAAACAAATCAAGCTATTTGGAAACTGACGGCATTTATTATTCAAACAAACGAACAAGTTTTTATTGTTACAAAATGAGATCCCGAAGCATAGCTAAAGGATCGAACAGAAAACATGATTACTTTGATGAAATGGTACAAATCGTGGGGAATTCTATGACCTCCCAGTTGTTCAGTTCCTGACCAGGTGAGCCAGCATACACAAATCCGGGGCCTTCATCAAGATCACTTTGGATCACGGCCACTTGATCTGGAAACATTACTCCGGCGCTCCTGAAGCTCTGGTAGAGGTCACAGATGGGGATTTTCGCAGTGTTGAATGCATGCCCGGTATGACGAGTAATCCTCTTCCCTCTCCTCTCTTCTTCTACCCTTTTTTGGTCTTCAGTGGTAGGCTGGTATCCCAGGCCGTACCTATTTTTGTTCTCAGGGAGACAGACAGGTTGAATTCTTCCTTCCAGTTCTCTTCCGAGTCCTTTTCCCGGCTTATATCCTCCTCGTAGCATGGTCTTTGCTACTGCTAGCGGTACCTTTGGGAAAGGCATGCTTGTGGCATTGGCTATCTCCAAAGCCTGGAATGATGTCTCGAGGGCTTCCTCGGCTGCCTCTACATAGGGGGTAGTAACTGGCTTACTGACCAGAAGATCCTCCTCTCCAGAAACGATTACCAGTCTGTTATCAACGATGAACTTTAGTTTCTGGTGTAAAGTGGAAGGAACTACCCCTGCTGAATGAATCCATGGCCTTCCTAACAAGCAACTATAGGCGGGCATGATATCCATTACTTGGAAGAGAACTTGAAAGATATGGGGTCCAACTTGTATGGGTAGCTCAACTTCGCCTATGACCTCCCGTCGGGTCCCATCAAAAGCTCTTACTATCATGGAGCTCGGTCTCATGCATGCCCCATCTATGGGTAGTTTAGCTAATGTAGACTTAGGCATCACATTCAAGGATGATCCATTATCGATGAGCACTTTTGCCATAATATGGTCTTGACACTTCACAGAGATGTGGAGAGCTTTGTTGTGTCCTTTCCCTTCCACCGGCACCTCGTCATCCGTGAAAGTCAGATAGTTACTGGCCACTATATGTCCGACAATACCTTGGAACTTATCAACAGGCAAGTCATGTTTCACGTGTGCCTCACTTAGCACCTTCATCAGCGCGTTCCGATGTGATTCAGAACTTGTCAGCAGAGATAATAAGGAGATCTTGGCGGGGGTATAGTTCAACTGATCCAATACCTGGTAATCGCTGTGGCGGATAAATTTTAAGAACTCCTTAGTCTCCTCTTCTGGCACAACCTTCTTTGCTTCGCCAGCGATCCCAACCTTCACGGTTTTGCCTTCCGCGGCAGTCTTGTCTTGCTTTGGCTCTGAAGGTGCATACACTCTCCCACTTCGGGTCATTCCGCCTACACCGGCGATGTTGGTAACCAACAAAGCTGGCACCGGATCAATTATTACAGGGTTGGAAATGACTATGTCCGTGTTATACTTCCAAGGCACGGCGTGGGAGTTGTCATACGGGAATGGAGCAGGTGGCCATGCCGTAATAGTAGTTCTGGCAGGGGTCTGCGTTAGCGACGCGTTTTTACTATAAAATATGACCAGGGGTTTTGGGGCCCGAGGTCCAGTCTGTCCCTGTATCATATTTACCTCATCGCCATGGCGCTTGCAGACTCGTATAGTGTGACTATCCATAAACCTTTGGAGAGTTTTTCGAAACTCTTGCTGCTTTGTCGATTGAGCATCATCGAAGTCTTCATCCCATTTGTCCTTCACTAACCCTACCTCAAACATAAGGGAGTGAATTCCTTTTAGAGGCATCTGAATGTCCTCAACATTGGACGTATACTCCACATCTTCCCCGATAGCATTGACCCCGGGTCCTTCATGATTAGGCAGAGGGTTTGTCGTCACATTTGGACTTCCTTCTCGGAAGCTTATCCAATCTGCCTGAATCAGGTCCCTTACTTTATATTTCAAAGCCAGACAATTTTCAGTAGAATGGCCTGGTGCACCCGCATGATAATCGCATCGGGCATTAGGGTCATACCCCCTAGGATAAGGTGGCTGTAGTGGCCTCAAGGGACAGGGTACTACTAGAGTTTTTTCAATGAGGTGAGGCAAGAGTTCGGTATAGGACATTGGGATGGGATCGAACTGGGGTGGAGCACGGTCATTGTTCCTTCTTTGGATATTTGGCGGTGGGTTGGCTTGTGGTGCTTGGTGTGGTATCTGTGGTGGCGCAGGCGGCCGTACAATGGTTGGTCTGAATTGTGGTGGATTAAGGTTTGGAATGGCTGCCACATACGGGTGCGACATGCCGGGATATACTGGTGAAAGGCTAACTGGGGTAGGTGGCCCTGCCAGGTTCCTTCTCTGGTTATGAGAGACCAAGTTGGTCTCCCCTTCTCTTCTCCTGTTTTCGCCAAGTGTAGGTCTCCTTGCAGCTCCCATCCCAGATGGACTTCGGACTATCCTGCCGGTCCTTAGCCCATTTTCTATCCTTTCTCCAATAGTGACAATATCAGAGAAATGGGACGAGATACTTCCAATCATCTTCTCATAGAAAGGAGTTTGAAGTGTATCTATGAACATAGTGATCACCTCTTTTTCAGATAGAGGTGGGTCAACCTGTGCCGCCACTTCGCGCCACCTTTGGGCGTACTCCTTGAACGTCTCGTTATCTTTCTTAGTCATGTTCTGCAATTGTCCCCTATCCGGGGCCATGTCCAGGTTATATTTGTATTGTTGCATGAACGAGTCTGCTAGGTCTTTCCAGCAGCGTATACGAGAGCGCTCTAGATGATTGTACCATGTCAGGGGAGCCCCAACCAGGCTATCCTGAAAACAATGAATCAGCAGAGGGTCATTTGACGCATGCGAAGCCATCTTACGGCAGTACATGGTTAGATGATTCTTTGGGCATGTCAACCCTCTGTATTTGTCAAAATCGGGCGTCTTGAATTTAGGAGGTATGACGACATCAGGGATTAGGCAAAGTTCAGCAGCAGTGCCTGTCCCAAATTTACTTGTTCCTTCCATCTCCCTTAAACGCCTTTCCAAGAATTCCAACCTCTCTTCCTGGGTGGTAGCCACAGCACTCGGACCGGCAGCAGTGTGTTGACCAAACTTCTCATATTGCTGG
Organism: Clitoria ternatea; assembly: GCA_037962975.1. NCBI lineage: Eukaryota > Viridiplantae > Streptophyta > Magnoliopsida > Fabales > Fabaceae > Clitoria > Clitoria ternatea. The sequence continues at coordinate 83,663,671 of CM075672.1, forward strand.
TAAGAATGAAACAGGTCAGTGTTTGGTATGAAGGTATCCGGTTTGGCAGTGGTTCGGGGTATATGAATGGTATGAGCAGGCTGCGCTTGGGCGGCTTGTGTTTGGGCGGCTTGAGTATGAGTGGGTGGCATCTGGGTGGCTTGTGCTTGGGTAAGTGGGTCGTTTGGTTGATTAGTGTTAGGCTGGGCAGTGATGGGAACTTGGTCTTGGTGGCAAGGTTCTTCCTGGAGTGGTGGGAAATATCCGTGCGGTAAACCATACGGGGGAAAGGGAATAACATTGCCTTCCTCATCCACAAAGGTATGTTGTTGTGTGTTTGCAGGATTTGGTCTCCTTATACGAACAACGAGGGGAGGTGCGGTGGTCCTGGGGTCAGATCCTGTAGCCGGATCTTGACCGTGATGAGAAATGGGTGGTTGTTGCCGAGCGTCTTCAACCCCTGCAGAAGATCCCCCTTCTGTGACTCTCCTTTCCAGGAGCTTGGCCATCTCGGCCATCTGTTCCTTGACCTGGGTGAGCTCAGCCTTCAAATTCTCATTTTCTTGTTCTATGTCAGCCATGAGTTTCTTCCTGAGCCTGGTCCCGTAAGAATGTTTACCCGTAATGTCTTTAGAAAGAAACACAAAAGAAAATTTAGAAAAGATAAGCGAATTAAAGAGAAAAAAAATTAAGTGAAACGAGATTACGCGGGAAGCAATGTTGGAACTTGACGGATCCTTCGACTGTTCCTCAGAACGTCACGTTCAAGAGTACTAAGTAAAGCATTGAATGGAAATTAACATGAGATAGTTGTGAAGACAAAGGAATCCATTATTTCGAAAAGAGTACATTATTGCCATAAAGTGCCAAGTTACAAAGCGGGAAAATAAATCAGCCATCCCTAGCTCGGGCGATCATTTCCCTCATTTTACAAATTCGTCCTCTGCAGTATTCTAAGAACGTTGCAATTTCCCTAGGAGTGTTGACAGGGTTAGCAATTCCTTCTGCTTGTTTGAGTAAAAACGGGAGATCTTCTAGAGCTCCGTTGGCCAGGTACGCCAGCTTAGCAAAGCGATCCATCCACAAGTGAATAGTTTCATTTTGTTCAGCTTCTAAGAGGCGTATGGTCTCTTGACAATCTTGCTCAATGTTTATGGCGCGTTGTCGTTCCCTACTTATCTCTTGCTCGCAAGTCTTTACCACTTCATTGAGCTGTTGTTCCAATTTGTGGACTCGTGACTGTAGAAGCTCCTTTTGCACCATGATATTCCGCTCATTTTCTTTCGATTGTACCAACATATTCTTCAGAAGATGTTTCTCGGCTAAGATGGAATCACTTTCCTTGTTTTTCATTTTTAGTTGAGAATTGGCCGCTTGGAGACATTGGTCTTGCTTTATCATGTAGCTTTCATCAATCTTTCGTTTCTTCCTAATCTCCTCAATGGCTTGCTTGTTCTCCAGGTTCTCCCTTTTCTGAAGGGTGTATTCTTGCTGACATTTCAATAAGTCTTCCTCTAGCTTTTTGTTCTTGGCAGCTAACTCTTCTATTTTGGTCTATAGCGCCTTGGTTGCTTTATCTTCCACAACAAGTGATGGAGCAGGAGGGTTTTCTTGGAGATGAGGGGAATTTCTGAAGGGTAATTTAACAATAGAGACCCTATTCAGGATCCATTCATAATATTCTTTTCTGACAGCATGGCTTCGGACCCCTAGTTCTTTTCCCTTTCGGTGGGCTTTCTTCCATGCATTCGCTATATCCCGAATGACAGAGACATAGCTTCCCTTCGAGTAATATGAGATGAAAGGAGTGAGAGACTCTTCATCAGGTGGTCCAAGCAAAGGATAAGCTAGCTGACGCTTGGCTATGATGGGATTATAGTTGATACATCCTTGCGTACCAATAAGGGGAACATTTGGGTAATCTCCACAGTGATGAACAATTGATTCAACTTCCAACCATTGGGGATACCATCTAACTTTCTCAGCTGTGAGCCCTACAAGGTGATTAGCCCACTCACGCCCACTTTTTACTGCTAATTGACATAGTTTCAGATCAGAAACCGGACATTCGGCCTTACAGACTTGGTGGAAAACATGAGATGTGAGCCATACGTACAAAACAGGTAAACAACAAACAATCCTTTTTCCACCTTGTGTGTGGCAGAAATTCATGGTGCAGTACACGTTTGCCAATACAGCCGTGACAGGATTCTCAAGCCTGTGCTTGCGAGCTAGGAATACGGCGATAGCATCATAATCCACATAATTATCAATGTTGGGGAACAACACAACACCATAGATGGTAATAGCTAGAGCATCCATAAAGGCTTCCCAATCTTCCTTTTCTGCCAGGACCTGCATATGTTTCTCGAGAAATTCCCGAGTGAATCCGGGGATCTGATTTCTATTTAGTTGTGCATCCCTTAAGGTGTCGGGACGGATCTTCAGAACACGGGCGATGGAAGCGATAGTTGCATGATGGTCAAGATGACGATAAGGTATCTGTCCTTCCAAAGGCATCCCCAAGATTTGTTCAAATTCTTCAATAGATGGGGCCAACTGAAAGTCTCTAAACGTGAAACATCTGAGAGGTGGGTCATAGAATTGTGCTAAGGCAGTGATCGCCTCAGTTTGCACTTCCACTTCTAACAACTTCAGAATCCTTCCATACTTTCTCGTAAAAGCCATTTTCTGTGTCAGGTTCAATTTTCTACCCATTGTTTGCAGACTACCCATGTCAATCTTCTTGGCCTTAAGGTGCAAAACTTTCCTCAACTCGGTCACATTTGTGTCACAACTATCAGATCTCATGTTAATTTCCATATTGCTTAAGGGTATCCGCTAAGTTCCAAATAGCTTCCTGCAAGAGCAAAGAGAGAGAAAAAGAAGTCAATTTCTGTCATGTTTTGTGAACCACTACTTCTTTATCAATTTATTGGAAAACACTTTCAGTTTGAGAAGTAGCGGTCGGCAAAACTAAAGTCGCGTGGGTTATGGATCTTCCTAACGTCATCAATATCTGCTTGAATAAAATTTTGTTTTTATTTTTGCTTTGACGATTGGGCAGATCCATAACCCAGGACTCATAAGTACATAAAAAGAGAGAGAACTGCTTACTTGCTAAAGGATTACTAGTTTTTAGAAAGAAAAATGGTTTATTTTTTTTGAATAAAGTAACCCTTGGAACATGTAAGCAGTTCATCAATTTTGGATTTAAAGGGAAAGCAAGAATGAGATAAGGTATAGTAAAGCCTGCCCTTCTGTGCCTTAAGCCAGGTTTTTCTGAAAGTCTTTTCTGGGACCTATGGCTTATCTAACAGTGGATTTCTCACATTGGGTGGCTTCCGCTAGACATCTAGAAGGTCACCAGAGCCAAGATCCTGATCCTGACAGGGACGCAAACAGTGAGAAATTCACTAAGTGCGTATATCACGAGAGGTCGAACTCTGGTTGAGGTTCTCACGAATACCGGATAGGAAGTACATCCTATACGATTCCGTTACCAACCTCTCCTAACTTAATCTTCATTTGGGGCCCGGGTATAGGGCGCCACTCATAGGTGTGTGCAAGTAATGTGAGTGTAGTGTGTGGAAGGACATTCAATACCTTTTACCTTACCCTATCCTGCACAAGGAACAAACACAGAACGAATATACAAAGTCGTCTACCCTAGGGTTCAATGATTACAGAAAAGTAACATGGTCTCCTACCCTAGGGTTCAATAAACATGCAAAACATAGACAACGAAACAAATAACAAGATACGATTAAAACAAACATTCACAACAATCGACAGAAAATAAGACAAGGGGAAGAAATCTGAGATAACAAAGGTTATATAAAAAGAACATGCGCTTTCAATCAAACTGGCCTGACTCTCTTAAGTGTCCCCAGTGGAGTCGCCATCTGTCGCAACCTGGGTCGCGACGGCGCGGCGAACAAGAGAGAAAAAATGAAACAGGGAGTCGCCACCAACGTTTTTATCCATAGGAAAAACATTGGGAAAAAACTAAGTTCAGTAAAGCACTGGTTTAAAAAAAAATTGAAATCCAAGTTCGGGAGTCGGTTACGAGTAGGGAAGGTATTAGCACCCTACATCGCCTGTCAAAGACAGTACCAAGATTGAAAGCACAATATAAATAGCCTTAAATAAAACATGGTTTCTTCCCTTTTACTTGTGTATTTTTTTTTTATTTAAAAATGACGGAATGGAGTGAGAGAAATTGTACAAACATAGAATGTCGAAGCGAGGTTAACGGGACGTTTCATCCGAATTAAACTCGACTTCGATATGAGACAGAGAGGGGAAAAGAATGCTAATAAGGTGTCACGCCTAAATTATACATCTTCGAGTAAAAAGGATAGGGATAGGAAAGAGATAAGCGGGACGTCTCGTCCCAAGTATCTCTTCCCTATGAATTATGGCGAGGCTTGAGCAAAAAAAAAACTAGGGAGAAATCAACAAGACGTCACGTCTAAATTGATTTTCACGGAAGTAAAAAAAAGAACATTTATGAAAGAAACATGAAAGTAAGGAAATAAATCAGCAAAAAGAAATAAGAAAGATGGGCCCGACAGGAGTTAAAATCCCGCTCCTACGTATTCTTGAATTATCAAGAAATCAGGGTTACGTAGTTCTAAAAAAAAAATTTTGACTCGGTACATGATGATGGAAGTTATTGAGGTAGGGAACTCATACAAGACGAAGTTCTTCGCACGTGTACGGATCCTAAGGAGATTGTGTAGACGGAAGTATTCCCGTACGACACTGTTAAAAAAAATGGAAATTTTTAGGCTAGAAAACAAAACATGTGAAAAACTTATTACTTATTTTTTATTATTATTTTATTATTATTTTATTTTATTTTATTTTATTTTATTTTTTTATTTTTTTATTTTCTATTTTTTGATAATGACCTCAAAATTACATTACAATATTCTCTAAGAAAATCAATCTAGGGGTTTTAGTCCTCCATAATAACAACTATAAAGAAAAGAAACTAACCTGGAAATGAAAAAAAACTTTGCTGGAAAATAAAAAAAACTTGCTGGAAATGAAAAGCTTGCTGGAAGAAGAAATTGCCAACAGAGAAGAGGAAGAGGAAGAATCAATGGTTTCTTCAAGAGATTGATTGCCCGGAATTGAAGAACTTGCTGGAAAAAACTCCAACAGAGAAGAGAAGAGGAAGAACAAATGAGGGAGGAATTTGTGTGAATGAAGAATGGTGTGTGTTGTGAAGCCTTCCTCTTGTGCTATTTATAGGAGTTAGAAAGCAAGCATTTGCCATAATTAATTTTCAACGGAAGGAGCACTCTTAATTTTCAATTCAATGGTGCTCCATTATCATGATTTAATACTCCATGATCAGCTTAGTGCCTTGCCCAACATCTTCAGTGCATTGCCCACTTTCCAGAAGCTTGAAAACGTGTTTCTGGGCCAATTATTCACTCATGAATCGATTCATTGGTGGGAGGAATCGATTCATGCTTTCCAAAATGCAATTCTGGGCAAAAAATAACCGTATGAATCGATTCATTTAGGGAAAGAATCGATTCAATGCTGTTGGAACCCGTATGAATCGATTCAATTGCTTGTGAATCGATTCATTTTGCAAAATTTCACTTCCTGGGTGCATTATATTCGTATGAATCGATTCAGGAGGGCTATGAATCGATTCAAACCACTTGAAATTGATTTTTTGGGGCTGTTCCACGCATGAATCGATTCATGCATGTGTTGAATCGATTCATGATGCTGTTTGGTGCTTTTTCATTCTCCTTTTTACTCATCACAAACTTGCTCGCGTATTTGAGGGCTGATGCGTGCCAAATTTGAAAAAGAGTCCAACATAAAAGTTGTAGATCTTTCTCTTATCTTTAATTTGATATATGACACAAAAATTTCCATCAAGAAACGAGAGAGATATGGCCCATCTACAAAAACTGCTCCAGAGTGTGACAAAAATACATTTGCAAGCAAAATAAATTCACTGGGCAAAATGGGTGGAGAATTAGCTTTTGTGGCCTTCATGAAGTTTGTAGATCTCTTTGATGTGGAGCCATAGAAAAAAGAATGGGGTCATTTGAGTATCATATGAGGGAGATATGATTTTTTTCTTAAAGATGTGCAGAGCAGTCATGAAACTGGAGCAAGTCTAGAAAGATTATTAAAACTGTATCAATTGGTAAGGATTCAGCCTTCAAGGTCTTCACAAAAGTCGTAGACAATCTTGTTACGAAAATTTAGAGACCGGGTTTGCACAAATCAAAGATCGTATGAAGGAGTTATGAATTTTCAAATGAACCATGCGCATGAAAGAGTGCCCAAAAGATGGAAATGTACCAATTGGCCGGACAAAAAGAGGTGTTCACAGGTATCACTTGAAAATAAGAGATACGTTTTAAGAAACAAAAGCTTGTCTAACTATCTGATAAATGAACACACAACCAACCTTGGAAATAGTTAGAGCAGGGCTCCACTGCTCCTTCAATATATCAAGGCAAATGCTTCCGTTGCTATTAATATTTGGGTGGAATACCTTCGTCCTGAATGCAACCTGAAAGATCCATCACTTACATAAGTACGCACCACGGCACCAGAGAACAGTTGTTGTTATATATTGATCATAACAGAATGCTACATATATATTCAAATATACAAAAGGAATATGGAACCAACGAAAATTTTCAACTGAACCAAACACTTATATTACTAAGCATTTTCCTTACCAAAAAAGACTTGTAAGGAAAATGCCTTATAGCACTCTTTAAAAATAGACTTGTAAGCAATTGAAGGTTTGTTTATTGTTTTATGATACATTACATAGATAGACACCTAATTCGAACCTTGGGTGGCTTAAAAGGATAATCTGGAGGGAAATGAATGGTTACTAGGAATACACCTCCAGCATAGGGACTGTCAGGAGGACCCATAATTGTTGCTTGCCAATGAAACATGTCCTCAGCAACAGGACCTACAACATAAATATACCACATACATAAGCACAATTTCTTTTTACAATTGCAAACGCAAATATACCACATAAATTCCTAAAATGACAGTGCAACATAATGTCCCATCTAGTTAATCAGTAGATTGATTCCTTTTGAATACTAAATAAGTAAAAACAGATTTGTTTTTTGGTGAATACAGGTGAAAATATTAGTTTCTAATAGTTTTATTCATGTTTATTATCCAAACTCCAAAAGTAGAAGAGTACCATTAATCTTTTGCCTCTATAGCAACAAATTACCCCGAAGTAACATTTTGGATAAATTAGTTTAATCCTCCTTTGACCAACATATAGTAGGAGTATGTTTGAGAGTGGAGTTTCGGAAGAAAAAAAAAGAAGGAAAGACAAACTTAATTTATTATAAGCTACGACTTAAGAGTTACATGATGTTTATAAAAATAAACAAAACACTCGTTTGGTTCCTGTTAGGTTGGTCAAACCATTTGATCAACTAAAAAAAAAAAATCCTACGGTCAAAAGGAGTTTTGACTATTTCGAACGGCATGAAGGATCAATATTAATCTTTAGATTTTTCTATTTTCATAACTCTGTTTCACCAACTGCAAACTAAACGGACACTAAGACATTAAGTTTATGTTGTCATTGTATTTCAAATATTTTAAAGTCATCAAATTAGGACTATTTATTAAAAATGAAAATGTTATTCCGCATTTTCTTTCCCTCTAAAACCCCGCTCCAAACACATAATGGCTAAAAACAGATGAGATACCCACGTATCATTATTTGATTTGAGAACTAGATAACAAACAAATAAGGAACATTATCAAAGCTCTTTCCTCAAAACAACCATGAATGATCACATATATTACAAATGGGGTTAGCGTCCTTGGACCACAATCTATGGATAATATGTAAATTTGCATCAGCAGCAGTTTCAACTTTCTTTTTGGCATAATCAAGTCACAAAACACACATAGCAACCAACGTTGCATGATGCAGGCAATAATATATCAGAAAGCAAAATGATGATTCATGGATGCAACTTGAAACATGCACAAAGAGAGGTTGTGGAATATGGGTGCATTTGGAAAAGCTTATGGGGAGTTTATGCAAATAGTTTGTGACTCTTAAGTTTTTTTTCTTAGCATCACTTTTCAAAATAAATTATTTTTTAACTTATTCCGAGAAATTTTATAGTCAAATTTATAATATAAACTCTCGGAAGTTTTTAATGTCTGAAGACATAAAACGAAAAGTGCTAATCCAATCACAAAACTAAAAAACGTCAGCAACACCAATCAAACGACATCCGCTACAAGCGATTAAACCAAATCACAAGAAATCTAAGATATAAAATCCTAAACACGCATTTTACAAAACATAAACATTATTGCTAGAAATCAGGATCACGTCCTAACCAATATGAAATCGAAAAAAAAAAACCGTTAAAATGGAACAAGCACAAAATTATAAAAATATAAAAAATCATATCAAAGCACACAAAAAAAAATTATATGTGTGTGTATATATATACCAGCACTGCAAGAAGTTGGAGGATCCTTCTGCAAATCCTTGAGTTCCTTCAAGATCCGCTTGGATGCCATTGCGAGAACCTAACAGCATATCGAAGCAACAACGTAGCTCAGATTGAAAATGCTCGCCAATAAAAACTAAATAAATTAAAATAAAACAAAATACGAAATGATTTATTTAAATATAAATACCTAGAGAAAAAGCAAGAGAGATCCTCCTTCCGAATTGCAACGAAGAAGATGAAGATTAAAGGAGGGAGAAAGAAATAGTTGCGTGAAGGAAAGCGAGTTTTGTGTTATATAAATGGTGCGGTGTATGTGGCTTCGGAATCGATCCACTTCTCTGTGATTGGGTTCGAGTTATTCTTCTTCTAGAGCTGTTGATATTAATTATTGCTATTATTTTATCTAATTATTTACTGGTTCCAAGAATGACTCGTCATTTAGGGAATCCTACCAAAGTCCCACTTAAGAAATCAAATTAACTGAACCTTCTAAAGAACTTTTTAGGGAGCCCCTTTAAATTTAAATTATTGTATTTGTATTTGGTATAATTTCAATTTAAATATGCAGATAATTTATCTATATATATTATATAAATTTGTGAAACTAGCATATGTACCCGTGATCTGCATGGGTTACTTAGATTATATAATTGAAGGTCAAGTAACAAAGGATATTGGATTAGTGATCCAAATTTTTTTAATGAAAATCAAATTTTAATAATTAAATATAATTAATTTGAATTAGATCGTACATTTAATGTATTCCGTTGTTAATTTTGTAACATCTCAATTTAAATTTCTCTGTTAAATTGTTAATAATCAATAATTAATTAGGTTCCAGATAATAAATTGATGGGGTAAGTTAAATGAGAATTAAGTTTAGCTCGAGTTGAAATAAATTAAAATAGGTTGGTTTGCTTGAAGGTTAACCGAACGGTTAAAAGAACATGGTTACTCCTAACCACCTAACACTAACTTAACCATCTCCCCCACTTAAAACAAAAGAAAGAAAAGAAAAGAGAAAAAGATTTCTTCCACTCCATCTTCTTCATCATCTTGCCATTATCTTCTTTCTCCATAACTAAGGCCAAAAGCTTCATCTCCTTCCTTCCCTCTCATTTCCACATGTGTGCATGTAAAGTTAAGGGAACCAAGCCTTCATTCTTCTTCTACTTCTTATCCACGTATGCAAGGGAAGCTTGATGGATAAAGTTTCTTCAAATCCACTTGTCTAAGGTTAGGTTTTCACAAAACCTATATGGGTGGTTGGTTCCAATTCTTGAACTCGATCTTAAATTCTTCAAATTCATGATTGTAGGAATCGTTCTAGACTCTTGAGTATCGTCAAAGGTTTAATTCGCTTCTAAAATTGTTGTCCTCGAGTGTTCGATAAGTCAAAACTCTAAACCATTGTCGTTAGTTAAATTGAAGTAATTAATAGTGTTTTTGGATTTTTTGGTAGTTAGGATTAAGTTTAATTGGTTAGAATCGACGAGCGATTGACTAATTGATAAGTGTCGTCATGTTTTTGGTTGTAGGTCGGATTCCAAAATGAGACTAGAACAAGGAAACTACTTGGGATCCCTAGTTCCAAGTAAGGTGTATCATCCTAATTTTGAATAAATAGGAAATTCTATTAAAAATTTAAACAGAGGATTTTACGTAAAATTAGTGGGTAATAACTAATAATAATCCCAAAATTAATTTTTCAGGATTAAAAATGACCCATTTTATGAGATTAGCATGGTTAATTTCAGGATCTAAATCGAAGGGTGTTTAGTTTTACTGGTTAACCAAAAGGGTTAAATGATGGAACTATCCTTAACCAACCTAAGTTAATTAAATTAATTAATTTCTCTTACTCCCCCACTTTTTACACTCTCTCTCACGTGCTCCCTCTCATTTCTCTCATTCATTTTTTCCCCTCACTCACTCACGTCACTTTCTCATCTCCACCTACCATCATCCTTTTTCTTCTTTCTCCCACACTCACATGTGACTCCTTCATCCTCTACAAGCCACTATTTTTCATCTTCCCCGATACCACCCAAATCATGTTCTTCCTCTTCCTTATTCCAATCTCATTCTTGCTTCATAAAAATGGATGTTTGTGCCTTGTTTCCCTATTTCCAAGTTCCTTTCTTCCTCTCTTTCTCTCTTTAGGCGTGGTAGCAGTTAATAGGTAGTGGGTGAAGCTTGAAGCTTCACAAAACTCCATTTTCCAATTCACAAGATAAGTGTTAAGTTTGTGAGTATCTCCATTTTCTTTTTCTTTGAATAAATCATAAAACCCACTTCCCTATTTTTAGAGGTTTCAGTTTTGGTGGTGTGGGAAGGTTGATTATTGGGTGTTGATGCGTCGTCACGTGTGATGGTTTAGTGTATGATGTGGTTTTGGTGCTCCGACGGTGAGTTTCGTCGACTTCAGTAAGTAAAATCCTTTCGAAACTCCATCAATTTAGCTTTCTAGCTTCGATTCTTACGCTTCAAAGGTTTGTAAGTTACAACAATGGATTTTATTAATTTTCAAAATTTTTTGGATATAGAAAATTGAACAATCAGAGCTAAATCCAAGTTCAGAATCAAATTTAAAAGTTTAGAAATCGACCGAGGTATGTGTTGACGTACGGAGAATGTTGACCGTTTGAGTAGCGATTAGTAAATGTAATTTGAAACTGAGAATTTATGTTTAATCCATATATAAATATTTGTCTCTAGAAAAGTATACCCGGAAATGCATGGTTATAAATGATTCGTGTGTTGATAGTGTTGTATAATGATGTTTGGTGATATTTGGTTTGGATGTATTGATATTTGATATTTGATAAGAATTGACATTTGATAAGGATTGTTGTTGATACCATATGAAGGTGTTGATGATTGTGTTATTTAGGATGTTGATGGCTTTAAGAATTTGATTTGATATGTGTATTGTGATGGATGTTGAATTAATGAGAACTGAGGTTAGTAGAGCTAGGTTGTGATATCTATATATATTGTGAGATAGCGCTTCAGTTTGCTTTCATGCATATTGCATTTTGGTCCATGACATCATATGCATATTTGTTTTGGCGCAAGAGTTACAAGGTCTCTTGTTACTTGTCCTTTGTATGAGGTTACTCTTGAGGAGAGGCTTTAAATCCCTAAGGACTAATTTTGTCATTGACACTTCGGTTTACTTAGCGCTTCAGTTCTCTTTGGGATATATACAAGTATGGCACTTTGGTTTATCGCATATATCCGAGATACCAACTTTTATGGTGCTTTGGTTCATTGTAGATATCATGGGTTCTTCAGGCGCTTCGGTTTGTCTAGCACTTTGGTTGCTAAGGCTTCCATTTCCTTTTTATGTTATGGTCATTTTCCTCGTTAAGCGCTTCAGTTTGCTTAGCACTTTGGTTTACCGTCCACTTAGTCGAATCCGTATTGTATGATTTATGCATTAAAAATGATATGGTTTTTGAGAAGTCCATGATATATGAGTAATTGCATTGAGAGTGTGAAAAAGTGATAGGTACTAGAAGTTTGAATGATAATTGGTGACGTATGAATTTGGCAAATGAAAAAGGCATAATGGCCTACTTGTGGATAATGATGTATTGATATATATGTACAATGTGATCATGATGTATTGTACTTAATGTCATTGCAATTGCTATTTACTACTTGGAGTGGTACTTACTTCTCCAAACACCATTATAGTGAATTTTTAGGGAAATAAGGAAACCTGGTGAGCTTGGAGGCGGATTAGATGCACAATGCCATGGGAAGGAATTAGTTATGTATATGTTTTGTAAATTATGTAAAAAATTGTATGTGGTTAAATTTGAATAGTCATGGTGTTGAAATTGAGTCATAATGGTTATTTTGATCTTGATATCAAATTTTGGTAACTTGTATGATGATGTAAAACTATATGGATATGATGTGAACTGGTGTTAATTATGTAGAAAAATTTTGATGTTAGTAATGTATATGCTTTGGCATAGTTGACGTGAAAAACCTATAATTAGGTTATGAGGTTGATGTTTAATGTAATGATGTATGCATTTTGATTTGATGAATTATGGTGCGATCCAATGGAGCTAGTATGTATGTGTGTGTATTGTTGCAGAATTTTAATTTAGTACATGACTTATTATGTTTATGATGTAATGGCTTGATAATGTATGTAGACAATTACGACTATTAGGATGATGATTGATGATGAAAATGTGGTTTTAAAGTTGAATTACTTATATATTAACATTGTAGAATTTGGAGTGAAACTAGGCATGCTTATGTGGATTGGCATTGCATAAATGATGTGGTTCAATTTGAAACTAGTTCTAGTTGTTTGGCTTAATGCTAATTTGTGACAAGAAATTACAATATGTCCATAGGTTGAGCTAGTTGCACATATAATGAGGACACACTAAGGGAGGACCCTCACTCCATCTTAGACAAGGGACAAGAGGCCTACAAGGGTCCCCTCACAGGGGCCAAGTCCAAGAAAGCTAAAGAGAGCATCCATAAAGCCTTGACATCCTTCCTCTCTTTGCTTAGTGGGCCCAAGCCCAAGGGAGACACCAAGAGGATCTATTTGCTTTCATATTGTAACATAAGTCATGATTAGATTCTCTAGAGATTTAGGTTTTATTTGGACCTTGCTAGGTTAATTGGGCCACTTTAGGGCCATGTACTTTCACTTTGGGCCATGTATAGGCCGTGTTCTTTCCTTTTGTACTATTGGGCCTTGGATCCATCATCCAAGCCCATTTCTCCATCCCTTGGCCGAATTCTAGAGAGGCTATATAAGGGAACTCTCCTTTGTAATTTCACACAATAATGACCATTTTAAGATTTTTCATATTGAGTGCAAATTTTTAGAGTGAGAAACTCCTCCTTCTCTCTAGGATTGAGTTCTCTAGGGCAAGCTCTTATCCAAGAGGATCCTCTCCCTCTTGGTGGCGAGATTAGGGAGTTATCTTCCCTAAGGAAGTGGCCTCCCACCTTCACCTTCTATTCTTCCCTTCCATCTTGTCCAAACCTTTTCACCTTTTCTCTTCTTCTCCACCCAATTTCGTCCAATTTCCTTAGAGTTTCTCTTTGTTTTGTTTCAGTTCAAGCTTGGGAAGACAAGAATTCAGCCATTGAATTGAAGGAAGAACAAGGAAAGGAGCCAAGATCCACCTTTCTCTTAAGGAGTTTGAAGAAACTCCTACATCATTTGGTATCACTTGAGCCTAGGAGGTTATTTTCTTACTTCTTCTTCCTTTAGCATTCAGTTTTAAGTTCTTTTTGCTAGCTGGTTATGCAATTTTGTTTCATATAATTGTCTTGTTGATGCCATGATATAGTAGAAAATCCATAAAAAAGTTGGTGTTGTTGTGAATTTTTATGTTGCTTCTTCTTTTCTTTCAATTTTGGCATATTGTTCTTTTTATTTTCAGTTTTGGTATGGTCTTGCTATGGTAGTTACAAGTTGTTAGGTAGTTAGAGCCAAAAATAGGTGTGTTGTGCCATTGTTGGAACCTTTTCCTTGTTCTAGTAAATTGTTTTGATCCAACCTTAGTAAGTGCAATCCGTGTGGGAGAGTTGCCTAATCATCTTTAGGAACTCTTCTAAAGGTTCCAAATCCTTGTGTTAGGAGACCTTGATTTTAGGTTCTCCAAAAGTTAGCTCATCATTAGGTGTATTAGAAATCTACTCTTAGCTTTGCATCTAGGTTTAATTTTATTTTGAAAGCACTAATAGGGTCATCTTTAATTCGGTTTCATATTGTGTTGCATAAAAGAAAAATTTTGTCAAAAAGAATCATAAGCCTTCCATTCATCTTGGTGGAAGTAGGTTGCATTCTCCCCATAAGCAAAAGAGTGAACATTGAAACTTGTGAAGCTAGTTGGTTTCGGTTTTGGAGCTAAAAACTTGGAAAAAGTATCTTACAAAATCAAGAGGCAAAAGATAAAAAAAAAAGAGAAGAACAAAAGAAAAAGAAAAGCAAAACCCCTTACAATTTAAAATTCAAAAGGGTATAAAAAGAAAGTGTGGAAAGTAGACCTCTTAAGCAAAATTTGTGAAGTTTGAGCACCAAACCAAGTTACATTTTCAAAACTCTAAAGTCATTTGCTAGTTGATACCTTACACTTGTTTCAATTACATTTGCTTGCTTAATTGTGCAACTCTAGTGTTCTAGGTTTAAGTTTCCCTTCCTTTGTTTTCTTGCATATTATTTTGCTTGCTTGTCTTGTTTTGTCTATCAATTGTCAAATCCAAATCTTACTTGTGTAGCTTTTATTCTTTTGAGATTTTCTTGCTTTGGTATTTTCATAATCAAAAATCCAAAAACATTTCCATTTGAGTAGCTTTTCCTTCTTAAACATTTTTAGTTTGTCTTTTATTCCTTCTTAAGTTTTGTCTTTAAGTTGTCTTCCTTTTATAATACCTTTGATAATTCCCTTCTCTATACCATTGAGGGTAGCATCTTGAGGATACTTGAGGTAAGAGTTCAATTGCTTTGGTAGATTTGAGACTAAAGAGCAAGGGTAAGGATTAAGAGAGGACAATTGAGAGATACACTTGAGAGGTTTAAAATTTTATCTTGACTTTGCTAACCTAAATTTTCATTGGAGTTTTTTGTGTTGGAATTATTTTGTAGGTGAGGTGAAGCTTCTACAAATTCAAGTGAAGAAAAGTGAAGACCTTGTAAAGGAAGCAAAAGCCTTGTAACATTAGACACTTAGGAAAATTTATGAATTCTTAGGTTTTGTGTAGTAGGTTTTTGTCTTGTATTTTGGACACTAAAAGGACTTTGGACTTTGGACACTATTAATTTTTCCCATTGGTAATTTTGGCTAGCTTGTAGAAGCATATGCATTTGATTGTTTGTTAATTAGTTAGTTGGTTAAAACTAGAGGAAGTTAGTTAGTTGTTAGTCTTAACTAAATTTGTTAGTTAGTTGCTTGTCTTAACTAAGTTGGTTAATTAGTTAGTAGTTAGAACTAATTCTAGTTATCATAACTGTCGCAACCTGGATCGCGACGGCGCGGCGAACAAGAGAGAATGGGTGGAATGAAACAGGGAGTCGCCACCAACGTTTTTATCCATAGGAAAAACATTGAAAAAAACTAAGTTCAGTAAAGCACTGGTTAAAATTGAGATTCAAGTCCGGGAGTCGGTTACGAGTAGGGAAGGTATTAGCACCCTACATCGCCTGTCAGAAACAGTACCAAGATTGAAAGCGTAATATAAATAGCCTTAAACAAAATATGGTTTCTTCCCTTACTTTTATTTCGAAAATGATAGAATGGAGTAGAGAACTGTACAGACATAGAATGTTGAAGCGAGGTCAATGGGACATTTCGTCCGAATTAAGCTCGACTTCGATATGAGACAGAGAGGGTGAGAGAATGCCAACAAGACGTCACGTCTAAATTAAACATCCTCGGGTAAAAAGGATAGGGATAGGAAAGAGATAAGCGGGACGTCTTGTCCTAAGTATCCCTTCCCTATGAATTGTAGCGAGGTTTGAACAAAACTAGGGGGAAATCAACAAGACGTCACGTCTAAATTGATTTTCACGGAAACGACAAAAGTAACAACACGAAAGAAACGCAAAAAGCAAGGAAATAAATCAGTAAGAGGAAATAAGGAAGATGGGCCCGACAGGAGTTAAAGTCCCGCTCCTACGTATTCTTGAATTATCAAGAAATCAGGGTTACGTAGTTCTGAGTGTTGTTCTTTTAGGAAAAGACTCAGGGGATGATGATGGATGTCATTGAGGTGGGGAGCTCATACAAGGCGAAGTTCTTCGCACGTGTACGAATCCTAAAAAGGTTGTGTAGACGGGAGTGCTCCTGTACGACACCTTTTTTTTTAAAAAAAAAAAGATTTTCAAACTAGAAAATATAACATGTGCAAAATTTATTACTTATTATTTATTATTATATGTATTTCTTAAGGAAAAAGGGGCAAAAATATTAACAGTTTAAACTATGCCACACAGACAGACATAACAAATAAACAGCAAACTGACAGGAAAATAAATGACTGAAAACAAGAGAAATAAGGAACAGAATGGAACCGGTGTGGTGGGCTCAGGACCGATGTGGGAGTCAAGTGCAGCGACGGTGTCAAACCGGTTCTGGACTTACACGCTGACAGAAGCAATGGACCGGTATTGGGCTCAAATCCTAAAAATTGAAGGATGCGACCGGTGTTGTTGGAGGTTGATCCGAAGTGAGTAAATGACTGGATGCTGTTGAGAAAGTAATGAAGACTGATAAGGTAGTGGTATGGGAATTGGGGACAGTGTTGGTTCTGTGCGAGGACGGTGTGCGTTCGGGGTAGGGACGGTGAAGGAACAGTGGCTTTGAGTATTGGAAAAACTTCAAGCTTCTTAAAGCTAAGGGGTCTTTTGTGGTGACTAAGGCAGGTCACTGGTTTCAAGTGGGGAGGTCAGTTGAGGATCTTGAGGAATTGGAGAGAAATTGAAGAGAGTCCTCTTGCAAAGAAAGGGAGTCCAAAAAAAACCAACCCCTTGAGCTTCCTTGGTTGGGGCATTTATAGGGCTTTGAGGTCATGGGCTGAGGGTTTGGGACAACCAGAATTCCCACTCACCCATACGTGTAGTGGTGTGCAACCCTGGCCACTATCCGTTCGTGGGGAGCAGGGTTTCAGTGGGGTATTTTTTAATTATCCACTTCCGCCTCCCTGTCTGCCATTTTTAGGGAGTGCGATTCCAGGTCATCACGCATAAACTTCCGACCTCGTCTTTCCGTTGTCAAGTTTGTAACATCGGTCAGCAAAACACCGGTTGGGATGGAATCCCCACTGATCCGATGTGGCCTCTTAAGAACCTGGACCTGTGTCTTCACACCGGTTGAGCCTCTTCAAGGTAGTATCACAGGGGCGGTGTTCTTCCTCCTAGTCCGGATCTACTGCCAGTCCGGTGTGCATGTTTCGATCTGAGATCCCTTGATTTTTACTTGGTCCGGACTGACCTGTTACTTCGTTGCCAGGTGTACGACATCGGTGGTCCGGTGTTACCACTTTTAGGACCTTGGTCCGGTGTTGTTTCAATTTAGGCCGGACCGAAAGAGGTGTTCACAGATGCCCCTCTTTACTCTTTTTCACGAGAAATGCACATTTCCGAGATGAAAAGGGAGTAAAGATATGAACACCGATGTAGGGGCTGAGTAGGACCCAGATCCGGTGTGGGACTTAATGACGTGGCCAATTAAACAACTGACGTGTCCTACACGTGGTCCACGTCAGGAGGTGACTGGAACATCCCATGTGTCATAAGCTAATTGGCTCTTTTCAAAATTTAAAATTCGCGCCTTTGGGCCGGAATGCCAAAAGTCGGCCCCTTTTAATGGGCCTTGGGCCGGAATGCGGAAGGTTCTGGATCCTCGCCTCCCCTCTATAAAAGCAACTTCGGGGATCCATCATTTTCACTCCTTTCTTGATATTGAAGTGCTGCCTCTCCGACGTCCAAATCCTCCGGTGTTTAAAGTTATCCTCCGGTATTACAAATCTTCTCCGGTGTTACAACCTGGCCCGTACTAAGAGAACTGCACGCATCGCCTCAGCAGGTAGCCATCATCTCCTTCATTTTAATTCGTAGATAAGTCATGGGGGACACCGGTTCGAGTAGTGACTCCATTGAGGTCCTATCAGGTCCTCCTTCAATTACATCCCGGCGTCAGCCGGGTGGAGTTTCGAGCCGAGGTCTGAGTCACCAAAGTGAGGCAACCTCAGGGGCTTCACATCGGTTCGTCTCATCGGGACACCGTTTCTCCACATTGCCTTTGTGGGAAACAGAGGGGTTTGACACATCGTCAGACTCATCTTTTAACTTTAGCACTGCTAGTGAGGGGGGGAGCAGTGCCGATCTCTATCTTACTAACGATGTGGCTTTTTACAGCTGTGTTCCCTTCCTTCGTCACACCGTCCGAATGGCTTCTGAAAACTCCTCTACCGGCGTCGCTGTGATCACCGATCCTGTTGAGACAAACGTCTTGGCACACCGGATCAACTGGCTAGCTGAGAAGGCCAGGGATCCATACTTCTGGGTTCATGAAGGCCCAAAGACCATCGTTTCCTGGTATGCTGAAGACGCTGCCGATGTCACCATTGAAGACGTTGTTGTCCACACCGGTGTGGAATATGAAAACGACTTCACCGTCTTCTGCCCCCTAACCTCGGATAGGATCTGCCATCAACCGGGGTCAAGGAATCTCTTCATGTATGAGATGGTCTTCTCCAAGATAGGCGTCCGCTTTCCATTGACGGAGTTCGAGATGGGGGTACTCCGGTTTTTGGACTGCTCTCCCAGCCAACTTCATCCCAATGGCTGGGGCTTGGTAAGGGCTTTGGAAGTACTTGGGGAGTACTTCCACTTCGTCCCCACAGTGGCCCTCTTTTTCACTTACTGCAGGGTGATGCACCGGGGTAACTCTGGAGGGGGTCTAGGCTTCATCAATCTCCGCTGCGACTCAAAGGTGGTTAACTTCGAAAGTTACACCGAATCGGCCAAGACGGACGGGGTCAGTTTCAAACACTCCTACGTCAAAGTCGAGGTCAATGCTGGTAGGCCGGTGTTCTGGGAGAATTCTGATTTTTCCAGAAAGTTCTACACCGGTTGGACTCATGAGCACTTTCTCCTGACAAGCAACGCCTACATCGTCAGTGAGAGTACTTTGTCAACTGAGTCCAAGAAAGTCCTGGACGCTCTGAAGGGTTATTCCGTCATTGCTAGGTTCTCCTACAAGAGGCTTCTGGGGACGGATTCGGGCCGGGATGCTTACCTTGGTAGATATTGTTTAACTTTCCTCCCTTTTTATATCATCATATTTATTTTTGATATATTCATACCGGTTCTAACATCGTCCCCCTTCTTTTTTTTTTTTTTCAGGCGAGATGGCTCGGATAGACATCCTCAGGAAACTGAGGGAGGCTGCCGAAGCCCGGAATGCTGCTGCTGCTGCACAGGAGAATAGGGTGACTCCTCGTCGCACACCGGCTAAAATGGTGAGCATCCCGGCTGATAATGTTGGGGCTATGACTCTGGGGCCAGCTGAAAGGGTCCCAGTTAAAAGGAAGTCCAACCCCAGCGCAACCTCCAAGCAGAAAAAGCACAAGGCTTCAAGGGTTGTGACCGAGGTAGAGGCACCACGGGAGGAGCAGGCCGGTCCTGTAAATACTTCTCCGGACCGGTCTCAACCAGAAGACATCGTCATCAACTCCCGTCTTTCGGATTTTTTGGAGTATGTTGGAGGGACACTGGCTCGGTTCAATATCCCCTTCAAGCTCAAAACCGATCTTCCTGCTCCTGAGGCTCAATCTGCTGCCGAAGCAACTATTTTTAATTTGGTTGAGGCTGCCGGGGTCCTCAGCTCTTTGGGCCACTCCTACTATTCCGGTGTTGAGGCTAAGGAATGCCTAGATCAGATGAAGAAAGCTGAGGCTTTGAGAGTTGAGGCTCAGACCGCTTTGACCCAGAAGGAGCAGGAGCTGGCCAAGAGCAAAGAAGACCTGTCCGAACTCACTGCTGCTTACACATCGGCTTCCAAGAGGGCAGATGCTGCTAAAGCTAAGGCTAAAGCTTCAGAGGACGCTCTCCAGGCTCTCCGGACCGAACTAGATGAAGCCAAGGCTGCGAAGGCCGAGGTGGACAAGAAAAACAAGGAGCTAGCCGAGAAGCTTGCCGATGTGCAGGAGGAGCAGGCGAAGGAGCGGATGGAAACAGAGGAGCAGCTGGCTGAATTTTCGGTATTGGCCGATGTCGCTTTCAGTTCCGCTGTTCGTCAGGTTGTACACCGGAATTCCGCTGTACAACTTAACCTGAACGGTATAGGTGTCTACTATGAATTTCATGGTGGCCACTTATATGCTATGGACCGGGGTCAGGCTTCGGAACCTGAGGATATTCCTTATGAGCTGATGCCTCTCCCCGAAGGCCAAAGCATGGAGCTGAGGACGGTGTCGGAGGGATCCGAGAGGACAGCCTCTGCTAGACCAGACTCTCCAGCATCCAACTCTTAGGGTTTTTCTTTTTTTCTTAGCCTTGTTCCGGGATGGGCTCCGGAGTTTTAACTTTTGTAATGGCCTCAATGCCCCCTATTAATACAATGCAATTTTCACACATCTGCTTGTCTTCTCTTTTTTCAAAATGTTTCCAAGTATATCTCTCTTGTGACCGGTATAAGGTAACAACTTGAAGTGACACCGTCTGATCATCAATTTAGAATTAGGACTTCGTTTTTTTAGTTTAATTCGAACATCGTCCTTTGCGAAGCATAGAACCTCGGATTAGTGTATCATGGCCACCCCGTCCATAACTTCGATTAACTTTTGAACCTCCGGTGTAATCGGCATGACATCGGCCTTAGCAACTTTAACCCTGAACCCAATTCTATCCGAGGTAGGTTTCATGATACCGTTTGTTACACCCCAAAGTAGTAACCGGTGTAACCATTGGGACGCCGTCTCTTGCAACTTGACAGGGTCTACTTCATTTGACCTTGAGGGTCATGACACCGTCCTTCGGATCACCACTTGTCCTGGAATAGAGTGAACCCCTTCTACCTAGTGCCCATATCGGACCAACATCGTTTTTTTTTTGAAGAATCAAGAGAATTGTTTTCCAAAAAAAACGGTGTACTGTCCCTTGGGTGATAGGAAGGTGAGAGTGGGGAATTGCCCCTTGGCTGAAGATAGAATATGGGGTGTGGCCCTTGATTTGTAGAAGAGTAAAAACTGGGGGATTGCCTCTTGAAGGACTGGGAAATAAAAAGCGGGATGTGGCCCTTGTCTTACAGAAGGGTAAAGGTGGGTAATTGCCCCTTGACTATCAGGAAAACAAATGTGGGGTGTGGCCCTTGGTTTGCAGAAAGGTAAAAGTGAGGGATTGCCCCTTGGCTGACAGGAAATAAATGTGGGGTGTGGCCCTTGGTTTGCAGAAAGGTAAAGGTGGGGAATTGTCCCTGGACTGACAGGAAAATGAATGTGGGGTGTGGCCCTTGGTTTGTAGAAAAGTAAAAGGTGGGGAATTGCCCCTTGACTGACAGGAAAGTGAATGTGGGGTGTGGCCCTTGGTTTGCAGAAAAGTAAAAGTGGGGGATTGCCCCTTGACTGACAGGAAAATATGGGGTGTGGCCCTTGGTTTGCAAAAAGGTAAAGGTGGGGAATTGCCCCTTGACTGACAGGAAAATGAATGTGGGGTATGGCCCTTGGTTTGTAGAAAAGTAAAAGGTGGGGAATTGCCCCTTGACTGACAGGAAAGTGAATGTGGGGTGTGGCCCTTGGTTTGCAGAAAAGTAAAAGTGGGGGATTGCCCCTTGACTGACAGGAAAATGTGGGGTGTGGCCCTTGGTTTGCAGAAAGGTAAAGGTGGGGAATTGCCCCTTGACTGACAGGAAAATGAATGTGGGGTGTGGCCCTTGGTTTGCAGAAAAGTAAAAGGTGGGGAATTGCCCTTTGACTGATAGGAAAGTGAATATGGGGTGTGGCCCTTGGTTTGCAGAAAAGTAAAAGTGGGGGATTGCCCCTTGACTGACAGGAAAATGAATGTGGGGTGTGGCCCTTGGTTTGCAGAAAAGTAAAAGGTGGGGAATTGCCCCTTGACTGACAGGAAAGTGAATGTGGGGTGTGGCCCTTGGTTTGCAGAAAAGTAAAAGGTAGGGAATTGCCCCTTGGCGGAGAGAGAATAGACCAGGGGAGATGCCCTAGTTTAGGATGGTTTGGAGGAATCTTGGAGGAACTGTCTCTTGACTGTAAGAGAATGGACCAGGGGGAGATGCCCCAGTTTGATTTGTTTGAGAAGTGTAGTTCCATTGGGGAAGAAACTTGGGGAAGTGCCAGTTTTGACGATTAGGGTTCCACTGGGAAAGAGAACTTAGGAAGTGCCAGCTTTGGCGATTGTGGTTTCACTGGGGATGCCAATCTACTGATTTCTCTTGGGGAAGACTTTTGGTCTGGATTTTTTCTGGTGTTAGGTTCTTCATTTCAGTGTGACGTAGTTCCATCACCCTTCAAAACAGATGGTTAGAAGCACGAGTAACAAAAGAATTAACATTTCGAGCGACCTTTCCTAAGAGATAGGCTTTCAAGATAACTCATGGATGAGATAGAGACAATTCTGTCTTCCAGGAACATAATTAGCAGAATTAGTTATGCTTTCTCACGGGCCGGGTCTGACGCCAGGATACATTTCGTTTCACCACGACTTTTCATTTCATCACTTTTCATTTCAAAAAAATTTCTTTTAAGAAAAACTTGTTCGTTTATAAGATTCAGCTGTAGACTCAGGGGAAGGAAAGGCAAAATTTATTTATTCTTGAACATAAGGTATGTACATTGGTAATGAAGGTAATGGTAACACAAACATATGTATAAATAATTCAAAAGGTGGGGGAGAAAGAAGGTCTTTTGAACCCTCCAGCGATTCCCTACGAGCGATGAGAATTCGGATCCTTTCTCACGACTTCGAGACCATCCTCTGACTTTGCTTCTGGGAAATGATTTGACAAAGACTCGCGTGCCTGATCAGTTTTCCTTCTTTGAAGAGTTTATGTCATTACGCCTGAACTCGTGGTTCTTATTCTGCCCGAGCCGCCCTTCCGGGTTTTCGACTCATCAAGTAGCTCTAATTTTTGCCTAGGCTGCCCTTTGGGTTTTCAGCCTAGCGAGCATTTTCTTTCTTCTCTTTTTTTTTCTTTTTATTTTCTTTTTTTCTTTTCTTCTTTTTTTTTAGGCAAAATATTTCTTCACCGCGTTGGCGTTTACAGGCATTGGCAGATCCTCTCCATCCATGTTGGTGAGAATTAGAGCTCCTCCAGAGAATGCCTTCTTCACGACGTATGGTCCTTCGTAATTAGGCGTCCATTTCCCTCGGATGTCCTTTTAGATTGGCAAGATTTTCTTGAGGACTAGGTCTCTTTCTTGGAACCGTCGAGGCCGTACCCTCTTTTCAAATGCTCGTTTCATACGCCTCTGATACAACTGACCATGACAAAGGGCAGTCAATCTCTTCCCATCAATCAGATTTAACTGGTCATGTCGAGTTTGGACCCACTCAACTTCTTTTAATTCTGCCTCCATTATCACTCGAAGAGAAGGGATCTCTACTTCGAAAGGCAGGACTACCTCCATACCATAAACCAAGGAGAATGGGGTCGCCCAGGTTGAGGTTCGGACTGAGGTACGATACCCATGTAAAGCAAAGGGGAGCATCTCACTCCAATCTCTGTAAGTTACAACCATTTTCTGTACAATCTTCTTGATGTTTTTATTGGCTGCCTCGACTGCCCCATTCATTTTAGGGCGATACGGGGAGGAATTATGATGGTGGATTTTGAAGCTTTCACAAAGTTCCTTCATCATTTTGTTGTTCAAATTCGTACCATTATCAGTGATAATCTGACTCGGCAGACCGTACCGACATATCAGTTCACGCTTGACGAATTTAATCACAACATTCCTTGTCACATTGGCGTATGAAGCAGCTTCTACCCACTTTGTGAAATAGTCGATAGCGACCAAAATGAAACGATGACCATTTGAGGCTTTCGGCTCGATGGGCCCAATGACATCCATACCCCACATCGAAAAGGGCCATGGTGCTGACAAGACATTCAGAGAAGACAGGGAAGCGTGAATATGGTCCGCGTATATCTGACATTTGTGACACTTGCGAACATAGGCGAAACAGTCTGTCTCCATGGTCATCCAGTAGTAACCAGCCCTCAAGATCTTTCTTGACATGGCGTGCCCGTTAGTGTGAATTCCAAAACACCCCTCGTGAACATCCCTCATGATTTTATTTGCTTCATCGGTGTCAATGCAACGAAGAAGGACAGAGTCATAGTTTCTCTTATAAAGCACATCACCGTTTAAGAAGAAACCCATGGCGAGCCGTCGCAGGGTTCTCTTATCATTCTCTGTAGCGCCTTCGGGATATTCTTGACTTTGGACGTACCTCTTGATATCGTAGTACCAAGGTTTCCCATCTGACTCCTTTTCAATCACTTGGCAATATGCAGGCTCGTGGTGCCGTTCTATTTCAATGAGAGGCATGTCGCAATCATTGCTTACCTTGAACATTGATGCTAGGGTGGCCAAAGCATCAGCCATTTGGTTATCCTCCCGGGGAACATGGTGAAAAGAAATGTCATTGAATTCCTTAATCAACTCTTTGATGTGAGCTTGATAGGGAATTAATTTGCTGTCTCTAGTCTCCCATTCTCCTTTTAGTTGGTGAATGACCAGGGCAGAATCCCCGTATACTTCCAATTTCTTCACCTTGGCATCCAATGCTGCTTGGATTCCCAGAGAACATGCCTCATACTCAATGATGTTATTGGTACAATCAAAACACAGTCGAGCACAAACGGGGATGAGTTCTTTATCGGGTGAAATGAGGATTGCTCCGATTCCGTGTCCTAGTGCGTTAGAAGCACCATCAAACCTTAAGGTCTATTTGTCCTTTTGGGCCCCTTCTTCATTAAACAGGGCCAAGATATCTTCATCCGGGAAGTCAAACTGCATGGGCTGATAATCTCTTATGGGTTGATGAGCTAGGTAGTCAGCCAGAACACTTCCTTTTATAGCCTTCTGAGTGACATAGACTATATCGTACTCAGTTAGCAGGACCTGCCATCGAGCAATCCTTCCAGTTAAGGCAGGTTTTTCAAAGATATATTTGACAGGATCCAGTTTGGAAACCAGCCAAGTAGTGTGACTTATCATATATTGCCTTAAACGTCGGGCTGCCCATGCTAACGCGCAACAAGTCCTTTCCAGAGCAGAATACCTCATCTCACAGTCAGTGAACTTCTTGCTCAGATAATAAATGGCATATTCTTTCTTCCCAATCTCATCATGTTGCCCCAACACACAACCCATGGATTCTTCTAACACTGTAAGGTACAAAATGAGTGGTCTCCCCGGGATAGGTGGGATCAAAATTGGCGGATTCTACAAGTACTGCTTTATCTTTTCAAAAGCCTTTTGACGATCCTCGTTCCATTGAACTGGTTGATTCTTACGGAGCAATTTGAAAATTGGCTCGCATGTTGCTGTCAACTGTGAGATGAAGCGAGCGATGTAATTTAATCTCCCCAAAAACCCTCTAACTTCCTTTTCTGTACAGGGAGGAGGCATTTCAAGAATGGCTTTAACTTTGTCAGGGTCGACCTCTATGCCCCTCTTGCTTACTATGAATCCCAGTAATTTCCCGGATCTCGCGCCGAAGGTACACTTAGCCGGGTTCAGCCTAAGCTTGAATTTCCTCAACCTTTCGAAAAGTTTCCTTAGGTCTACCAAATGTCATTCATCCGTTTTAGACTTGGCAATAATATCATCCACGTAGACCTCTACCTCCTTGTGCATCATGTCATGGAAAAGGGTTACCATGGCCCTTTGATAAGTTGCCCCGGTATTTTTTAGACCAAAAGACATCACTTTATAACAGAAAGTTCCCCACAAGGTGACAAATGTGGTTTTTTCCATGTCATCAGGCGCCATCTTAATCTGGTTGTATCCGAAGAAACCATCCATGAATGAAAAGATCGTATGTTGCGCTGTATTGTCAACCAGAACATCAATCTGAGGCAGAGGAAAATCATCCTTGGGGCTAGCCCTGTTCAAATCGCGATAGTCCACGCACATTCGTACTTTGCCATCCTTTTTCGGGACTGGGACGATATTTGCCACCCATTGTGGGTATTTTGCCACGGCTAAGAATCCGGCATCAAATTGCTTTTTGACTTTTTCCTTGATTTTCAAAAGCATCTCGGGTTTCATACGTCGCAGTTTTTGCTTTACTGGCGGGCATTCGGGCTTTAATGGTAACCTATGTTCGACGATGCTATTGTCCAGTCCCGGCATATCTTGGTAAGACCAGGCAAAAACATCGCTGAACTCTCTCAACAATCTAATCAGTTCCTGCCTCTGTTCTTTACTCAACGAGGTACCGATTTTGACTTCCTTTTTATCCCCTCCAACTCCCAAATCGATAACTTCGGCTATCTCTAAGTAGGGTAGAATTTCCCTATCCTCTTGTTCCAATAACCGGGTTAACTCAGGCGAGGGATCGTAGTCTTCATCATATTCCTCATTGGCACAATCAGTCAGACAATCAGAATCGTGAAGTAAGACCAGATTCTCATTACTCTTAGATGAATCGCTTTTGAATCTGCATTTCAGTGTATTATAGCAAATGAAAAGGAAAGCAAGCAAGAGGAAGGTTTAAATAATAGGTTATTAAACAGATCAAGTTATTTGGAAACTGATGGCATTTATTAATCAAATAAGCGAACAAGTTTCTTTGTTACAAAATGAGACCCCAAAGCATAGCTAAGGGATCGAACAGAAAACATGATTACTTTGATGAAACGGTAAAAATCGCAGGGAACTCTATGATCTCCCAGTTATTCAGTTCCTGACTAGGCGAGCCAACATACACAAATCCGGGACCTTCATCAAGATCACTTTGGATCACGACCACTTGATCTGGAAACATTACTCCGGCGCTCCTGAAGCTCTGGTAGAGGTCACAGATGGGGATTTTCGCAGTGTTGGACGCATGCCCGGCATGACGAGTAATCCTCTTCCCTCTCCTCTCTTCTTCTACCCTTTTTTGGTCTTCAGTGGTGGGTTGGTATCCCAGGCCGTATCTGTTTTTGTTCTCAGGGAGGCAGACAGGTTGAGTTCTTCCCTCCAGTTCTCTTCCGAGCCCTTTTCCTGGCCTATATCCTTCCCGTAGCATGGTCTTCGCCACTGCTAATGGTACATTTGGGAAAAATATACTTGTGGCGTTGGCTATCTCCAAAGCCTGGAACGATGTCTCGAGGGCTTCCTCGACTGCCTCTACATAGGGGGTAGTAACTGGCTTACTGACAAGAAGGTCCTCTTCTCCGGAAACGATTATCAGTTTGTTATCAACGATGAACTTTAGTTTCTGGTGTAAAGTGGAAGGAACTACCCCTGCTGAATGGATCCATGGCCTTCCCAACAAGCAACTATAGGCAGGCATGATATCCATTACTTGGAAGAGAACTTGAAAAATACGAGGTCCAACTTGTATGGGTAGCTCAATTTCGCCTATGACCTCCCGTCGGGTCCCATCAAAAGCTCTTACTATCATGGAGCTCGGTCTCATGCATGCCCCATCTATGGGCAACTTAGCCAGTGTAGACTTAGGCATCACATTCAAGGACGATCCGTTATCGACGAGCACTTTTGCCATAATATGGTCTTGACATTTCACAGAGATGTGCAGAGCTTTGTTGTGTCTTTTTCCTTCCATCGGCACCTTGTCATCCGTGAAAGTCAGATAGTTACTGGCCACTATATGTCCGACGATACCTTCGAACTTATCAACAGGCAAGTCATGCTTTACGTGTGCCTCACTCAGCACCTTCATCAGTGCGTTCCGATGTGATTCCGAACATGTCAGCAGAGATAATAAGGAGATCTTGGCGGGGGTATAGTTCAACTGATCCAATACCTGGTAATCGCTATGGCGGATGAATTTTAAGAACTCCTTAGCCTCTTCCTCAACCACAACCTTCTTTGCCTCGCCGACAATCCCAACCTTCCCAGTTTTAACTTCCCCGGCAGCCTTGTCTTGCTTTGTCTCTGAAGGCGCATATACTCTCCCACTCCAGGTCATTCCGCCTACTCCGGCGATGTTGGTAACCGACGAAGCAGGCGCCGGATCAACTATCACAGGATTGGAAACAACTACATCCGTGTTGTACTTCCAAGGCACGGCGTGGGAGTTGTTATACGGGAATGGAGCAGGTGGCTGGGCCGTAATAGTAGTTCTGGCAGGGGTCTGCGTTAGCGACGCATTTTTACTATAAAATATGACTAGGGGTTTTGGGGCCCGAAGTCCAGTCTGTCCCTATATCATATTCACATCATCTCCGTGGCGCCTGCAGACTTGTACAGTGTGACTGTCCATAAGCCTTTGGAGGGTTTTTCGAAACCCTTGCTGCTTTGCCGACCGGGCATCATTGAAGTCCTCATCCCATTTGTCCTTTACTAACCCTACCTCAAACATAAGGGAGTGAATTTCCTTTAGAGGCATTTGAATGTCTTCAACATTGGATGTATACTCCACATCTTCCCCGATAGCATTGACCCCAGGCCCCTCATGATTAGGCAAAGGGTTTGTTGTTACATTCGGACTTCCTTCTCGGAAGCTTATCCAATCTGCCTGAATCAGGTCCCTTACCTTAATATTTTAAAGCCAGGAAATTTTCAGTAGAATGACCTGGTGCACCCGCATGGTAATCGCACCGGGCATTAGGGTCATACCCCCTGGGATAAGGTGGCTGTAGTAGTCTCAAGGGACAAGGTACTACTAGGGTTTTTTCAATGAGGTGAGGCAAGAGTTCAGTATAGGACATTGGGATGGGATCGAACTGGGGTGGAGCGCGGTCGTTGTTCCTTCTTTGGATATTTGGATTTGGCGGTGGGTTGGCTTGTGGTGTTTGGTGTGGTGTCTGTGGTGGTGCAGGTGGTCGTACAATGGTTGGCCTGAATTGCGGTGGATTATGGTTTGGAATGGCTGCCACATACGGGTGTGTCATGCCGGGATATACTGGTGAAAGGCTAACGGGGGTAGGTGGTCCTGCCAGGTTCCTTCTCTGGTTGTGAGAGACTAAGTTGGTCTCCCCTTCTCTCCTCCTATTTTCGCCAAGTGCAGGTCTCCTTACAGCTCCTTTCCCAGATGGACTTCGGACTATCCTGCCGGTCCTTAGTCCATTTTCTATTCTTTTTCCAATAGTGACAATATCGGAGAAATGGGACGAGACACTTCCAATCATCTTTTCATAGAAAGGAGTTTGAAGCGTATCTATGAACATAGTAATCACCTCCTTTTCAGACAGAGGTGGGTCAACCTGTGCCGCCACTTCGCGCCACCTCTGGGCGTACTCCTTGAACGTCTCGTTATCTTTCTTGGTCATGTTCTGCAACTGTCCCCTATCCAGGGCCATGTCCAGGTTATATTTGTATTGTTGCATGAACGAGTCTGCTAGGTCTTTCCAGCAGCGTATACGAGAACGTTCCAAATGATTGTACCATGTCAGGGGAGCCCCAACCAGGCTGTCCTAGAAACAATGAATCAGCAGAGGGTCATTTGACGCATGCGAAGCCATCTTACGGCAGTACATGGTTAGATGATTCTTCGGGCACGTTAACCCTCTGTACTTGTCAAAATCGGGCATCTTGAATTTGGGAGGGATGACGACATCAGGGATCAGGAAAAGTTCAGCAGCAGTGCCCGTCCCAAATCTGTTTATCCCTTCCATCTCCCTTAATCGCCTTTCTAAGAATTCCAACCTTTCTTCCTGGGTGGTAGTAACAGTACTTGGACCGGCAGCGGTATGTTGACCAACCTTCCCATATTGTTGGTAGGAGTGAACCAGGTCAGTGTTTGGTATGAAGATATCAGGTCTAGCAGTGGTTCGGGGTATATGGATGGTATGAGCAGGCTGTGCTTGGGCTGTTTGCGTTTGGGCGGCTTGAGCATGAGTGGGTGGTGCTTGGGTGGCTTGTGCTTGGGTAGGTGGGTTGTTTGGTTGATTAGTGTTGGGTTGGGCAGTGATGGGAATTTGGTCTTGGTAGCAAGGTTCTTCCTGGAGTGGTGGAAAATACCCGTGTGGCAAACCATACGAAGGAAAGGGAATAACATTTCCTTCCTCGTCCACAAAGGTGTGTTGTTGCGTGTCTGCGGGATTTGGTCTCCTTATGCGAATAACGAGGGGAGGCGCGGCGGTCCTGGGGTCAGACCCTGTAGCTGGATCCTGACCATGATGAGAGGTGGGTGGTTGTTGTCGGGCGTCTTCAACCCCTGCAGAAGATCCCCCTTCTGCGACCCTCCTTTCCAAGAGCTTGGCCATCTCGGCCATCTGTTCCTTGACTTGAGCGAGCTCGGCCTTCAAGTTCTCATTTTCTTGCTCTATGTCAGCCATGAGTTTCTTCCTAAGCCTGGTCTCGTAAGGATGTCTACCCGTAATGTCTAAAGAATCACGTCAAGCGGTTAGAGAAATAAAAGGAATAGTTAAAGAAGATAAAACGAACATAAATAGGCATACGCAGGATACAATTCCGAATTTGACACGTATTCCTTAACCTTTCCCCAGAACGTCACGTTCAAAAGTACTTGGTAAAACAGTAGATTGGAAATTAAAATGAGACAACTTGCGTAGACGAAAAGAACTTCATAATTTTATTTCTCCAAATGATACAATGTTGCTAGAAAGACTCAGATTACAAAACTTTAGCCACTCCTAGCTCGGGCAACCATGGCCCTCATTTTACAAAGCTTTTCCTGGAAATAACACAGAAATGATGATATCTCTTTGGGAGTGGACAGGGGGTTAACCATGCCTTCGACTTGCTTCAGCATTGTGGGAAAATCTTCCAGTACTCCATTGGTTAGATAAGCCAATTTAGCGAAACGGTCCATCCATAAATGAATGACTTCATCCCGTTGAGCTAACTCAGTCCCCAAAACTCGTATGGCTTCTTGGCAGCGGCGTTCGGCATTAAGGGTTTTCTTCTGTTCAGCATGTATTTCTTGCTCATAAGCTCTCATCGTTTCATCAAGCTGTTGCTCTAATTTGTGGACTTGAGTTTGTAGCATTTCTTTTTGCATCAAAGCCTCCTTTCCCTTCTCCTTGGATTGTACCAGCATGTTCTTTAAAACTTGTTTTTCGGCCAATACAGCATCGCTCTGCTGACCCTTCATCTTCAGCTGCGAATTGGCCGCCCGAAGGCATTGATCTTGTTTTATTCTATAATCTTCGTCAATCTTTCTCTTTTTCCGCATTTCTTCCATAGCATGTCTTCCTTCGGAGTTCTCTTTCCTATGGAGGGCGCATTCTTGTTGGCATTTCAAGAGGTCTTCTTCCAGTTTTTGATTCCTTGCCTTTAGCTCTTCTACTTGGGCCTTTAGCGATATGGTAACCCTGTCCTCCACAATGCACGGCGGAGGAACTGTGTCCTCAGGTTGGTATGAAGGGCTCTTGAAAGGCAATTTCACGATGGAGACTCTGTTCACCACCCACTCCGAGTATTCAACTCTCACAGCGTGGCTTCGTGCTCCCAGTTCTTTGCCCATCCTATGGACCTTCTTCCAGGCATTGGCTATGTCCCGAATAGTGGAGGTGTAATTCCCATTCACATAGTACAGAACGAAAGGAGTAAGTAGTGCTTCGTCCGGCGGCCCAAGTAGAGGATAAGCCAACTGCCGCTTAGCAATAACAGGATTATAATTGATGCAACCTTGTGTCCCCATTAGAGGAACATTTGGATATCCCCCACAGCTATAAATGATGGACTCAACTTCTAGCCATTGAGGACACCACCTTACCTTTTCTGCTGTAAGGCCTACAAGGTGATTAGCCCACTCACACCCATTCTTTGTTGTCAACTGACACAACTTTAAATCAGAGATGGGACACTCGGCTTTGCATAGTTGATGAAAAGCGTGGGATGTGAGCCACACATATAGAACAGGCAAACAACAAATAATCCTCTTTCCTCCTTGGGTATGGCAGAAATCCAAGGTGCAATAGACATTGGCCAACACTGCTGTGACGGGATTCTCCAGTCTGTGCTTACGAGTGATGAAGACACCTATAGCATCATAATCTACGTAGTTGTCTAAGTTAGGGAATAAGACAACTCCGTAAATAGTGAAAGCCAAGGTATCAATGAAAGCTTCCCATTCTTCCCTCTCTGCCAGGACATGCATGTGCCTCTCCAGAAATTCCCTAGTAAATCCGGGAATCTGGTTTCTGTTCATTTGTACTCCTTTTAACGTTTTAGGGTAGACCTTCAAAATACGAGCGACAGAAGTGACTGACGCATGATGGTCCAAATGGCGATAAGGAATCTGTCCTTCCACTGGCATCCCCAATATTTGTTCAAACTCTTTTATGGAGGGTGCCAGTTGAAAGTCTTGAAAAGTGAAACATTGAAGGGGTGAGTCATAGAATTATGCCAGAGCTGTGATGGCTTCTGTTTAGACGTCTACCTCTAAGAGTTTCAGGATCTTCCCATACTTCCTTGCGAAAGTCATCTTTTGTGTCAAGCTCAGTTTTTTTCCTAGTGCTTGTAAACTGTCAGTATTGACCTTTCTAGCCTTGAGGTGCAATAACTTCTTCAATTCAGTCACCCCTATATCACAATTACTGTGTCCCATGTTAATTTCCATACTGTCTTAGAAATACCAACAAATTCGGAATCGTCCCCTGCGAACATCAAGACAAAGAATGGAATCAGTTATTATCAAGTCCTAAAGATCAGTGTTCCTCCCAGGGATTTGATACAAGTTAAAAAAAAATAGGGGGAACATGGATTTCCAAAACTCATGCGAGCTCAAAAGTCGTAGGTTTTCCCAATCGTCATTGCCACTTCAACCAGAGGGAAATGAGGTATAATTTTTTTTGTGGATTTTTCCTTTGACGATTAGGAGAACCTACGACTTCAGACTCAGAGATACATGACAAAAAAGAGAGAATCATCTATTCACCCGAAGAATACTTGTGTGTTCCAAAAATTTTCCAAGACTAAGCGAATCTTTGGATGATAGATAATCCCTTTTTAATAACAGGAAAGTGAAAATGACATAAGGTAGAGTAAAGTTTGCCCTTTCGTGGCCTAAGTCAGGTTTTGTTGAAGGTTTTCTCTGGACCCTAGGGCTTGTCTAAAAGTGACTCTTCACACCGGGTGGCTTATACTAGACTTCTAGAAGGTCACTAGAGCCAAGATCCTACCCATGACAGGGACACAACAGTGGGGAACCACTAGGGGCGTATGTCACAAGAGGTCGAACTCTAGTTGGGGTTCTCACGATCACCAGATAGGAAGTACATCCTATACGATTCCGTATACCAACCCCTCCTAACTTAAGTTTCATTTGGGGCCCGGGTATAGGGCGCCACTCATAAGTGTGTGCGAGTAATTTGTGAGTGTAGTGTGTGAAAGGGCATTCAATACCTTTTTACCTTACCCCATTCTGCACATAGAACAAACACAAAACAAATATACAAAGTCATCTACCCTAGGGTTCAATAATTACAGGAAAGTAATATGGTCCTCTATCCTAGGGTTCAACAGACATGCAAAACAATAGACAATGAAACAGATAACAAGATACAATTAAAACAAGAACAAACATTCACAACAAATTACAAAAAATAAACAAGGGGAAGAAATCCCATCTAACAAAGGCTATATATAAAAATACGCTTTCAACCAAACTGGCCTGACTCTCTTAAGGGTCCCCAGCGGAGTCGCCATCTATCGCAACCTGGATCGCGACGGCGCGGCGAACAAGAGAGAATGGGTGGAATGAAACAGGGAGTCGCCACCAACGTTTTTATCCATAGGAAAAACATTGGAAAAAACTAAGTTCAGTAAAGCACTGGTTAAAATTGAGATTCAAGTCCGGGAGTCGGTTACGAGTAGGGAAGGTATTAGCACCCTACATCGCCTGTCAGAAACAGTACCAAGATTGAAAGCCTAATATAAATAGCCTTAAACAAAATATGGTTTCTTCCCTTACTTTTATTTTGAAAATGATAGAATGGAGTAGAGAACTGTACAGACATAGAATGTTAAAGCGAGGTCAATGGGACGTTTCGTCCGAATTAAGCTCGACTTCGATATGAGACAGAGAGGGTGAGAGAATGCCAACAAGACGTCACATCTAAATTAAACATCCTCGGGTAAAAAGGATAGGGATAGGAAAGAGATAAGTGGGACGTCTTGTCCTAAGTATCCCTTCCCTATGAATTGTAGCGAGGTTTGAACAAAACTAGGGGGAAATCAACAAGACGTCACGTCTAAATTGATTTTCACGGAAACGACAAAAGTAACAACACGAAAGAAACGCAAAAAGCAAGGAAATAAATCAGTAAGAGGAAATAAGGAAGATGGGCCAGACAGGAGTTAAAGTCCTGCTCCTACGTATTCTTGAATTATCAAGAAATCAGGGTTACGTAGTTCTGAGTGTTGTTCTTTTAGGAAAAGACTCGGGGGATGATGATGGATGTCATTGAGGTGGGGAGCTCATACAAGGCGAAGTTCTTCGCACGTGTACGAATCCTAAAAAGGTTGTGTAGACGGGAATGCTCCCGTACGACACCGTTTTTTTTCAAAAAAAAAAAGATTTTCAAACTAGAAAATATAACATGTGCAAAATTTATTACTTATTATTTATTATTATATGTATTTCTTAAGGAAAAAGGGGCAAAAATATTAACAGTTTAAACTATGCCACACAGACAGACATAACAAATAAACAGTAAACTGACAGAAAAATAAATGACTGAAAACAAGAGAAATAAGGAACAGAATAGAACCGGTGTGGTGGGCTCAGGACTGATGTGGGAGTCAAGTGCAGCGACGGTGTCAAACCGGTTCTGGACTTACACGCTGACAGAAGCAATGAACCGGTATTGGGCTCAAATCCTGAAAATTGAAGGATGCGACCGGTGTTGTTGGAGGTTGATCCGAAGTAAGTAAATGACTGGATGCTGTTGAGAAAGTAATGAAGACTGATAAGGTAGTGGTATGGGAATTGGGGATGGTGTTGGTTCTATGCGAGGACGGTGTGCGTTCGGGGTAGGGACGGTGAAGGAACAGTGGCTTTGAGTATTGGAAAAACTTCAAGCTTCTTAAAGCTAAGGGGTCTTTTGTGGTGACTAAGGCAGGTCACTGGTTTCAAGTGGGGAGGTCAGTTGAGGATCTTGAGGAATCGGAGAGAAATTGAAGAGAGTCCTCTTGCAAAGAAAGGGAGTCCAAAAAAAACCAACCCCTTGAGCTTCCTTGGTTGGGGCATTTATAGGGCTTTGAGGTCATGGGCTGAGGGTTTGGGACAACTAGAATTCCCACTCACCCATACGTGTAGTGGTGTGCAACCCTGGCCACTATCCGTTCGTGGGGAGCAGGGTTTCAGTTGGGTATTTTTTAATTGTCCACTTCCGCCTCCCTGT
The DNA here is from genome assembly GCA_037962975.1 of Clitoria ternatea. Lineage (NCBI taxonomy): Eukaryota > Viridiplantae > Streptophyta > Magnoliopsida > Fabales > Fabaceae > Clitoria > Clitoria ternatea. The sequence continues at coordinate 83,699,162 of CM075672.1, forward strand.
CTGCCATTTTTAGGGAGTGCGATTCCAGGTCATCACGCATAAACTTCCGACCTCGTCTTTCCGTTGTCAAGTTTGTAACATCGGTCAGCAAAACACCGGTTGGGACGGAATCCCCACTGATCCGATGTGGCCTCTTAAGAACCTGGACCTGTGTCTTCACACCGGTTGAGCCTCTTCAAGGTAGTATCACAGGGGCGGTGTTCTTCCTCCTAGTCCGGATCTACTACCAGTCCGGTGTGCATGTTTCGATCTGAGATCCCTTGATTTTTACTTGGGCCGGACTGACCTGTTACTTCGTTGCCAGGTGTACGACATCGGTGGTCCGGTGTTACCACTTTTAGGACCTTGGTCCGGTGTTGTTTCAATTTAGGCCGGACCGAAAGAGGTGTTCACAATAACTAATTGTAACTGAATTAGTTAGTTGTCATAACCAACCTATAATCGAAATTAGTTGTTAGTTAGGGTTGTTAGACTTAGTTACAACTTCCATAACTAAATAACTAATTCTAGTTAGGGTTTGTTAGGTGTTAGTTAGTTAGTTGAACTAATTTGGTTAGTTAATCCACTTAGTTGGCCGAATTAGTTAAGCTTGTTTAGGATTAGTTACTTGATTAGTTACAACCTAGGATCATCATAAGGAACTTAGCTAAAGACAACCTAGGTCTTACATAACTAATCATAGTACTACATCCTAGGATACAACCTAGTACAAGACAACTTAGGTTCTTGTTTCCCCTTAGGAAAGAAACCTAGTACTTGTATTTTAGGATTATTGTGTGTTTTCTAATACTTGCTTTGCATCAACCATCCTCGATTAGTTTGTTTACAACTTTGTTCCATTGTCTCAAATTTCTTTGACAACCTTAAAAGATGTCTTCCAGTGATAGGGAAAACAAATCTATGCTTCATGTAACATCCCGATTTAAAAATTAATTACCGAATGGAATTAAGGAATTAAAATAATAATTGCAAAGTGGAAAATTACTTGTTAATTATAATTAACTTAATTATTCTAACTTAAGAAATTAATGGTTGATTAATTATGATTAATGGTGATGACTGGTTGATTGTGATTGGTGCGTGTGGCTTAGTGGAACTGTCGATTCACACTTTCCCACCCCACTCTTCTTTTCTTCATGCACGTATATATATACGCCCATAGTCACTATTATTATTCCTTTTTCTTCAGACTTCCTCTTCCTCTACTACTTCATTCTCTCTTCTCTTCTCTTCCTTGTTCTTCGTCTTCTTCTTCTCCCCTGTTCACTGTTCTCCATTTCTGGAAACGCACGAAGACGGTACCGCAGAAGACTCGGAGCTTCCTTCTGCCGGTGAAGGATGATCATCGGAGTGGAAGACGAACAGCTTCCTGTTCCCCGGTGCGACTACGTTCAAGGAAGCTTGAACGAGTGTGAGCTCTGGACAAAGCAAACAGGCAGACGACCAACGTCAAAACAGGGGAACCTCTCGGAGTATCTTGTTGGTAGGGGGTATCTTATATCTTAAATGCATGGGTTATGGACGGGTTCCGGGTGTTGATGATTACCGTTTCTGTGTTCTGTTTGGTGTGTTATGCTTGTGTGAAGAGTGTGTGATACCCGGATGCATGATGTTTATGAATCGAGTGTTGCATGTTTAGTTCTGTCCATGGATTGAATGTTAGTAGTTTTGAGAAGTGTTGAATGGTTGCATGAAAAGAATGTGCTAAGTTACTGTGATGATTACCGTGTGATTGTGTCATGCATGTTAATATGACTTTGATTGCCGTCTACATGTGGAAAAAGATGTTGACTTAGTGAGGCTGATGATATATTATGCCGATTGCATGTAATGCATGTATTATCGAATGAAAGTTGTGTATGAAATCTGTGCTGTGTGTTGAATCCGTGTGTGGCACATGGGATGCGTTAATGCTGAGAGCATGTAGTGTGGGACACTACCATCGGTTATTTAAGTGTGAGACACTGTGAAATCCTTTTGAGTGAGACTCAAGGTAGCCTTTGAGTGAGACTCAGGCTGCCCGTGAATACCGCCGTTGGCGCTGAGAGCGTTGGTGTCACCTTGTGGCCAAACGGTTTGGTACCAGTAAAACGACCAAGCAGCTGGGAGCTGAATAGAAGGCTGGGAGCCTACTTTGCAACGAATGAAAACCGATTACACACGAATGCGGAACCGAGTGAATTAATCTGTGTATATGTACAGTTGATGTGTATGAAATCTGATTGCATGAGTATATGTTAATGTTGCTGAGATGGTGTATACACACAGCCGAATGATAATTGGTGGATTCTGATCGGTAGATGTCTTATTCGTGTCTTGATTAATTGGCACTGTTAGGTTACTGATGGTTGCTATGTATGGATGTATATATTGCTGCACTAATGAGAATAATCTGAGTCAGTATCTATCATTTAATATCTAAGATACTCACCCCCTATTGTGGCTATATTTTACAGTGAATGTCTCTCGGAACGATGAATGAGGGTGGAGCTGCTTGCCGAGTAGAATGTTTGTGCGCTATGGAAATATGTGTATACATGTAGATACTGTATATAAGGTTTTGGTTAAGCCTTGGCCGGCTCGCATTTTAATCTTAGTTTCTTTAAATCAGAAATTGAACTCTCTCGGGTTGAGAGTATGACAATGTGCTTGTAATTATTTATATACATTCCTATATATATATATATATATATATATATATATATAACAAACTGTATGTTTATTCTATGCTGTGCGTGAAATCCAAGTGATATATATATATGTACTTTCCGAGCGCGAGAGGTAGTATGACCTTAGGTAAAAATGGAACTAAGTTATTGTTGTGTGAAGCGGGATAGTGACTTTACCCCGAGTGAAGAAAGGTTTAGATGGTTCCGAGTGAATGTGGTCGTATAACTGTTAGAATTTCCTCGAGTAGAGAATAACAATATGCTTCTGAGTGTGAACCTTCCGAGTGAGTGTTTTCCGACTGAAGAGTGACCTATAAGATTCTGAGTGAAACCCATTACAGTAAACTTATTAGAAGCTAGAAGATTCTTAGGTGAGACTTGATTTAGTAAGAGAACTTGAGTGAGAAAGATTAGGTGTGCCGAGTGAAAAATGAGTGAAATACCCTGAGTGATAAAAGACCGTGAAGGATAACCCGAGTGGAATGTATGTGTAGATTCTTAGTGGAATGACTATGGGAATCATTTCTCAAGTGATCAACATCTGTGGCTTGGAAGAATGAAGTTACGAGTTATGTGGTAAACTCCCGAAAGGAGCTTGTGGGCGTAGGGGGTTAATCCGAATGAATCGTGAATAAAGACTTTTCGAGTGAACTTAGATTCTGAAACTGAGTGATAGGAATTACCGAGTGTGTTACTCGCCTCAGCGGCTAAGTGCTCGTTCCAGCGAGTGTGAGCGAAAAGAAGGTCCCTGATGGGTTACACTTAAGCTATGCGAACTTTGCCCAAGCGTGTTGGGTTGTCTCGCTCGAGCGGTATTGAATCTCGCCTGAGCGAGTAGGCGCTGTTAGGTTCGCTCATGTCCTGCATCTTCCGCTGTTGTCTTGTGGATGGTTTGCTCTCCTTCCTTCCTTCTTGTTCTAGTCCTACTTTTCCTTAATCCTTAACTACTCATTTCGCCTTTGAACACCCTTGATTTTGGAAAAATTTTCCTGGTCTCGGTTTATTCACTAATCGAATTTAAGGTGTTACATTTTGGTATCAGAGCAGACCTAAAAGTTCCAAGGCCAAGGTATGCTTACCGAGTGTAAGCGGTTGTGTACATTATGACTGAGTGGTCATCATTATTGTGATAATCTGTTGAATGTGGTTGATGTTGAGATGTTGATTTGAGGATAGGAGATTATTCCCCTCCTGGTCCGATTAATTATATGATGTTTAAGGAGTTGTATGATAATGTGCTATAGTTGAATGATGGGATGAGATCCGACCGGTAGAATGTAACCTTGTAAACTTATCCTTGAAGGGGTGTTAATTTCAGGATAAGTCATGGTGAATCGTCAAAGCATGGAAGCCATAGCCGTGGCATTCCAACGTTTTGCTGACGTGGTTGAGAGGCAGGGCCAGCCTCGAGCTGAAGATGGCCAAGTATTGGATCGCTTCCTGAAGAGGAAGCCGAGTGAGTTTCAAGGGGGATTTAATCCTGAGGCAGCGTACAAATGGATTCAGGATTTGGAAAGAGTTTTTGGGGGCCTTCACTGTACTGAGGCCCAGAAAGTGGAGTGTGCAGTATACATGCTGCGAGATGAAGCAGAAAATTGGTGGAAAATCGCCAAGAACCGACTGACTGACGCGGGCATCCAGCTGGTCTGGGAGAATTTTAGAGCGTGCTTTCTGGAAAAGTATTTTCCCGACACGGTGAGGAGCGGGAAGGAATTGGAATTTATGGAGCTGAAGCAAGGTTCCATGTCTGTAGAAGAATATGCTGCAAAGTATGAGGAACTATGTTTTTTTTATCCGCCTTTCCAACAACTGGGAACCGAGAGTTCCAAATGTATCAAGTTTGAAAGTGGACTGAGATCAGATATTAAGCGAGCATTCAGACACTAGGAAATTAGGAGCTTTCCTGTATTGGTGAATAAGTGCAGAATTTTTGAAGAGGATAACAAGGCCCACTCAGGCCAGAGTAGCAAGGCAGATCACTCCTTGAAGCCCCAACAGTCTCGCTTCAAGAGGCTGAACAACGTTGGTAGGAACAGACCCTTTTCCAGATTTGGGGGTCGGAGTCAGCAAGAAAGACGACCAGTTATGGGAGACGAAAAATGTTTTAAGTATGGAGGAAATCATTACGCTCGGGACTGCAACAGCGATGGTGGGATGGTGTGTTACCATTACAATGAGAGAGGGCACATTCGTCCTGACTGTCCCCAACTACGTCAAGCAAATGCCAATGTGCGCCAGGGAGGCTTCCAAGGAAGGAGCCGTGGAAATGGTGGTCAAGGATCGGGGGGCAGAGGTAATGGAGCCAGAGGAAATATGATGTTTGCTCCAAACAACCGAAGAAGAAATACCGACCAACCGGCTGCTGGCAGAGTCTACGCCATCAGCGCTGAGGAGGCTGCACAAGCGAATGACTTGGTGCAAAGTAAGTGCTTACTCGGTAGATATACACTTAATGTAGTTTTTGATTCTGGAGCTACCTATTCTTTTATAGCCGATGAGTGTGTAAGACGTTTAAAGTTGCCGACTGTGTATATGGATCAAACTTTGGAAGTAGCCAATCCGACTAGCACTAAGGTGTTGACATCAACGATGTGTAAGGACATAACCTTTATGTTGGACGATCAGAGTTTCACCTACGATTTAGTGTGTGTGCCTCTGAAGGACCTCGACATTGTACTTGGCATAGATTGGCTTTCAGCCAACAAGGTATTGGTGGACTGTCGAAACCGAAGAGTAATTTTTCTGAGGCAGAACAATGAAGATTACACGGTACAAGGTATAGCTCAGCTATTTATGATGCTTTGTTTAACTGAGGGAGAGAGTAGAGCCCCAGTGAATGATATTCCGACTGTTTGTGAGTTCCCCGAGGTGTTTCCGGAGGACGTGTCGGGTGTCCCTCCGAATAAAGAAATTGAATTCTCTATAGACTTGATCCCTGGAGCCGAGCCAGTCTCCAGTGCACCTTATAGGATGTCCCCAATGGAATTGGCTGAGTTGAAAAAGCAAGTGGATGAGTTACTCGGAAAACAATTCATTAGACCGAGTGTATCGCCATGGGTGCACCTGTACTACTTGTCAAAAAGAAGGATGGCAGCATGAGGTTATGCATAAATTACCGACAGCTGAACAAGCTTACGATTAAGAACCGATACCCGTTGCCCAGGATCGACGATTTGATTGACCAACTGCGTGGTGCTTCAATTTTCTCGAAGATCGATTTACGATCGGGATACCACCAAATCCGGGTGAAGGACTCGGATATCCCAAAGACTGCCTTTAGGACTCGGTATGGCCACTACGAGTATGTAGTGATGCCGTTTGGTGTGACAAAAGCCCCCGTTGTATTCATGAATTACATGAACAACATATTCCACCCATATCTTGACCGATTCATAGTAGTTTTTATTGATGACATCTTAATCTATTCCAAGACCCCTGAGGAGCATGAGAAACATCTCCGAGCGGTACTTCAAGTATTGAAGGAGAAGTAGTTGTTTGTGAAACTCTCAAAGTGCAATTTCTGGATGGATAAGATCCACTTTCTCGGACATGTAATTTCCATGGAAGATGTCTCGGTAGATCCTTCAAAGGTGGCAGCTATAATGGCATAGGAGAGACCCAAGTCGGTCTTGGAGATAAGAAGCTTTATGGGCCTAGCTGGCTATTATAGAAGGTTTATTGAAGGATTTTCTAAGCTGGCTTTGCCACTGACTAAATTGACTCGGAAAAACGTCCCCTTCTTTTGGAGTTCCGAGTGCGAGAGCAGTTTCTGAGAGTTGAAGAATAAGTTGACAACCGCTCCAGTGTTGGCATTACCAGACTTGCAAGAGAACTTCATGGTTTATTGTGATGCGTCAGGACTCGGCCTTAGGTGCGTGCTAATGCAGAAGGACCGAGTGATAGCTTATGCCTCTCGTCAATTGAGGCCTCACGAACAGCATTATCCAACCCATGACTTGGAATTGGCAGCTATGGTTTTCGCGTTAAAGATATGGAGACATTACTTGTACGGATCCAGATTCGAGGTGTACAGTGACCACAAAAGCCTCAAATATTTATTCGACCAGAAGGAACTGAACATGAGACAGAGGAGATGGATGGAATTTTTAAAAGATTATGACTTCGAGCTGAAGTATCATCCGGGTAAGGCGAACGTTGTTGCTGACGCGTTGAGTCGGAAATCCCTCCATGTGGCTGTGATGATGGTGAAAGAGGTGGAGTTATTGGAGCAATTCCGAGACATGAATTTACATGTTGACGTCCCTTCGTCTCGGAAGATAATGATCGGTACGTTGAAGATTGCCAATGAGTTCCTGAAATTGGTGTTCGAGCAGTAGAAGTCAGACCCCTACTTAACTGAGATGAAGAAGACTCAGGCTAAGGGTAAGGACTTGTCCTTGACCGAGGGATTGGATGGAATTTTCCGAGTAAAGAATAGGATATATGTACCGGGTGAAGGAGAATTAAGAAGGATGGTGCTTGATGAATCCCACAAGAGCCTGCTAAGTATCCACCCGGGTTCCACTAAGATGTACTATGATCTAAGACTACAATTCTAGTGGCCCGGATTAAAGAGAAATATAGCGGAATATATGGCTCGGTGTATTACCTGTCAGAAATCGAAGGTCGAGCACCAGAAGCCGTATGGTGCATTGCAACCCCTAGAGATCCCCGTGTAGAAATGGGACTCAATTGCCATGGACTTTGTCATAGGATTACCTAAAACCCGAGCGGGGCATGACACCATTTGGGTCATTGTCGACCGATTGACTAAGACTGCACACTTCTTACCTGTGAACATAAGATACCCATTACATAAGTTAGCTCAGATTTATATTCGTGAAATTGTCCGACTGCATGGCGTGCCAACTTCTATTATATCGGATAGGGACCCTAGATTCACGTCGCGGTTTTGGACCAGCCTACACCAGGAATTAGGTACGAAACTTTGGCTAAGTTCCGCCTACCACCCCCAATCGGATGGACAATCCGAGCGAACAATACAAAGCTTAGAAGACTTACTGAGGGCGTGTGTGTTGGAGCATGGTGGGTGTTGGGAGTAGTACCTTCCCTTAATCGAATTTACGTACAACAATAGCCACCACAGCAGTATTGGTATGGCACCTTATGAAGCCTTGTATGGACAAAAATGTCGAACCCCTCTCTGTTGGTCGGAAACGGGTGAAAGCTTACTATTGGGGCCGGAAATTATGAGACAAACCTTAGAACAAATCCAAGTAATAAGGGAAAAGATGAAGGCATCTCAGGACAGGCAGAAAAGCTACCATGATAAACGAACTAAACCACTGGAGTTTTCAGTCGGAGATAGGGTGTTTCTAAAGATTTCACCGAGTAAAGGAGTCGGGCGAGCCATGAAAAGTGGGAAGTTGAACCCCCGATACATTGGGCCTTACGAGATATTGGAACAAGTCAGTTCCATGGCATACCGAATAGCGTTACTGACTCACTTATCCTGATTGCATAACGTGTTCCACGTATCTCAACTAAGGAAATATCTACATGATTCCACTTACACAATGCCGGATGATAAAGTGGAGATTAAGGAGGACCTGACCACTGTAACTATACCGACTAGAATCGTGGACCGATCGGTAAAGCGTTTGAGGAGCAAGGATGTACAACTGGTTGAAGTGGAGTGGCAGCAAGACGGGTATACCTCTTATACCTGGGAACGCGAGGAAGCCATGAGGCAACAGTACCCCGAGTTGTTTACTAAGGTGAGTTACCGAGTGAATTTCGGGGACGAATCTCTTTTAAGGGGGGAGAATTGTAACATTCCGATTTAAAAAATTAATTACCAAATGGAATTAAGCCATTAAAATAATAATTGTAAAGTGGAAAATTACTTGTTAATTATAATTAACTTAATTAATCTAACCTAAGAAATTAATGGCTGATTAATTATGATTAATGGTGATGACTGGTTGATTGTGATTGGTGCGTGTGGCTTAGTGGAACTGCCAATTCACGCTTTCCCACCCCACTCTTCTTTTCTTCATGCACGTATATATATACGCCCATAGTCACTATTATTATTCCTTTTCCTTCAGACTTCCTCTTCCTCTACTGCTTCATTCTCTCTTCTCTTCTTTTCCTTGTTCTTTGTCTTCTTCTTCTCCCCTGTTCACTGTTCTCCATTTCTGGAAACGCACGACGACGGTACTGCAGAAGACTCGGAGCTTCCTTCTGCTGGTGAAGGACGATCATCGGAGTGGAAGACGAACAGCTTCCTATTCCCCGGTGCGACTACGTTCAAGGAAGCCTGAACGAGTGTGAGCTCTGGACGAAGCAAACAGGCAGACGACCAACGTCAAAACAGGGGAACCTCTTGGAGTATCTTGTTGGTAGGGGGTATCTTATATCTTAAATGCATGGGTTATGGACGGGTTTCGGGTGTTGATGATTACCGTTTCTGTGTTCTGTTTGGTGTGTTATGCTTGTATGAAGAGTGTGTGATACCCGGATGCATGATGTTTATGAATCGAGTGTTGCATGTTTAGTTCCGTCCATGGATTGCATGTTAGTAGTTTTGAGAAGTGTTGAATGGTTGCATGAAAAGAATGTGCTAAGTTACTGTAATGATTACCGTGTGATTGTGTCATTCATGCTAATATGACTTTGATTGTCGTCTGCATATGGAAAAAGATGTTGACTTAGTGAGGCTGATGATATATTGTGCCGATTGCATGTAATGCATGTATTTCCAAATGAAAGTTGTGTATGAAATCTGTGCTGTATTTTGAATCCGCGTATGGCGCATGGGATGCGTTAATGCTGAGAGCATGTAGTGTGGGACACTACCATCGGTTATTTAAGCGTGAGACGCTATGAAATCCTTTTAAGTGAGACTCAAGGTAGCCTTTGAGTGAGACTTAGGCTGCCCGTGAACACCGCCGTTGGCGCTGAGAGCGTTGGTGTCACCTTGTGGGCAAACGGTTTGGTACCAGTAAAACGGCCAAGCAGCTGGGAGCTGAATAGAAGGCTGGGAGCCTACGTTGCAACGAATGAAAACCGATTACTCACAAATGCAGAACCGAGTGAATTAATCTGTGTATATGTACAGTTGATATGTATGAAATCTGATTGAATGAGTATATGTTAATGTTGCTGAGATGGTGTATACACACAGTCGAATGATAATTGGTGGATTCTGATCGGTAGATGTCTTATGCGTGTCTTGATTAATTGGCACTGTTAGGTTACTGATGGTTGCTATGTATGGATGTATATATTGCTGCACTAATGAGAATAATCTGAGTCAGTATCTATCATTTAATATCTAAGATACTCACCCCCCTATTGTGGCTATATTTTACAGTGAATGTCTCTCGGAACGATGAATGAGGGTGGAGCTGCTTGCCGAGTAGAACGTTTGTGCCCTATGGAAATATGTGTATACATGTAGATACTGTGTATAAGGTTTTGGTTAAGCCTTGGCCGGCTCACATTTTAATCTTAGTTTTTTTAAATCAGAAATTGAACTCTCTCGGGTTGAGAGTATGACAATGTGCTTGTAATTATTTATATACATTCCTATATATATATATATATATAACAAAATGTATGTTTATTCTATGTTGTGCGTGAAATCCGAGTGATATATATATGTACTTTCCGAGCGCGAGAGGTAGTATGACCTTAGGTAAAAATGGAACTAAGTTATTGTTGTGTGAAGCGGATAGTGACTTTACCCCGAGTGAAGAAAGGTTTAGATGGTTCCGAGTGAATGTGGTCGTATCACTGTTAGAATTTCCTCGAGTGGAGAATAACAATATGCTTCTGAGTGTGAACCTTCCGAGTGAGTGTTTTCCGACTGAAGAGTGACCTATAAGATTCTGAGTGAAACCCATTACAGTAAACTTATTGGAAGCTAGAAGATTCTTAGGTGAGACTTGATTTAGTAAGAGAACTTGAGTGAGAAAGATTAGGTGTGCCGAGTGAAAAACGAGTGAAATACCTCGAGTGACAAAAGACCGTGAAGGATAACCCGAGTGGAATGTACGTGTAGATTCTTAGTGGAATGACTATGGGAATCATTTCTCAAGTGATCAACATCTGTGGCTTGGAAGAATGAAGTTACGAGGTGTGTGGTAAACTCCTGAAAGGAGCTTGTGGGCGTAGGGGGTTAATCCAAATGAATCGTGAGTAAAGACTTTCCGAGTGAACTTAGATTCTGAAACCGAGTGATGGGAATTACCGAGTGTGTTACTCGCCTCAGCGGCTAAGTTCTCGCTCCAGCGAGTGTGAGCGAAAAGAAGGTCCCTGATGGGTTACGCTTAAGCTATGCGAACTTCTCCCAAGCGTGTTGGGTTGTCTCGCTCGAGCGGTATTGAATCTCGCCTGAGCGAGTAGGCGCTGTTAGGTTCGCTCATGTCCTGTATCTTCCACTATTGTGTTGTGGATGGTTTGCTCTCCTTCCTTCCTTCCTTCTTGTTCCGGTCCTACTTTTCCTTAATCCTTAACTACTCATTTCGCCTTTGAACACCCTTGATTTTTGAAAAATTTTCCTGGTCTCGGTTTATTCACTAATCGAATTTAAGGTGTTACACTTCATAATATAATGGAAAGTTTGAATAACATCAACAATAGGTTAAATAAACTAGAGCATAATGAAAACCCTAGAGCTAGACATAGAAATCAAAGAAATTAAAGACATAACAATAATGATAGTGATGATGAACCTACGTATAGAAGACACCATGAACATAAAAGAGAAGACATAGACTTAAGAGAAGTAAAACTTGAAATTCTCTCATTTAATGGCAAAAGTGATGTTGAAGCTTATCTAGAATGGGAGATAAAAGTTGAGCAATTGTTTAATTTTCATCAAATAGAAGAAGAAAAGAAAGTTAGGATTGCAACTCTTTCTTTCCAAAATTATGCCTTAGTGTGGTGCATTCAAATTTGTAAGGAGAGGAAAAGAGATGATTTTCCACCCATAGATGATTGGGTAGAATTAAAAGCCCTCCTAAGAAAAATATATGTTCCTAACTATTATAGAGGGGAGCTATTAGCAAAGCTAAATAGACTCACCCAAGGCTCAAAAAGTGTAGAAGACTACTATAAAGCCTTAGAGATAGCCATGATTAGGGCCAATCTAGAAGAAGATGAAGAAACCCTAATGCATAGGTTCTTACATGGCCTCAATAGGAACATCAAAAATAGGGTAGAACTCCTCCCTCATGTAGATATAGAAGAGTTACTACACCAATGCACTAAGGTAGAGAACCAATTCAAAGAGAGAGAATCCTATAGTGGGGAAAATAAAGCCTACAAGTCTAAGTGGTTAGGACATGAGAATAAGGGTATGAGAGAAACCCTAGGGAGTGGGAAGTGGGCACTTCTTCTTCCAAGTTACCAAGTGAGTTGCATAAGAATGGTAAAGTCTTTAGGCACCAAAATGATAAGCATGAATCTATATCTAAACCACAATCCTCTAGATCTTCTACCATAAAATGTTTTAAATGTCTTGGTAGAGGTCACATTGCTTCAAACTGTCCAACAAAAAAGAGCAATGATTTTGAAAACTAATAGAACCTACTTAAGTCAATCAGAGTCTAATTTTGATTCTCACTCTTCAAGTGATGACTCAAGTAGTGATTCCTATGACAGTGAGCATATTTTATGAGATGGTGGTGAGTTGTACATGATTAGAAGGTTGCTTGGTAGTCATGTTAAGCTAGATAACACTACACAAAGAGAGAACATCTTTTATACAAGATGTTACATAAATGACAAACTATGTTATCTCATTGTGGATAGTGGGAGTTGTGCGAATGTAGGGAGCAAAAGATTAGTAAATAAGATGGGCTTAGAACTAATAAATCACCCTAAACCTTATAAGTTACAATGGCTTAATGAAAAAGGGGAAATGTTAGTTAATAAGAAAGTCTTAATCAACTTCACCATAGGCACATATAATGATAAAGTCAATTGTGATATAGTACCTATGGAGGCAACTCATATCCTTTTAGGAAGACCTTGGCAATTCAATAGGAAGGTCATCCATGAGGGGTTCACTAACACCCTCACATTCAAGTTAGATGGTAAGAAGATAGTTTTACACCCCCTAACTCCACAACAAGAAGCTAAAGATCAACTACAAATGAAACTTAAGAGAGATAGAGAGTTAGGATCTTCTTCCTCTAATCAATTAGAAAAATATAAGAAAAATAAAAAAGAGGATAAAGGAAAAGGAGTTGTCATCTATGATGACTCTAGAGACAACTACTTGGCCAATAAACATGATGTGAAACATGCTATGTTTTTACAAAAACTTTGCTTGATCATATATGCAAAAGACATCCCTGGCACTTCTTTGTGCTCAATGGGCTCTTCTCCCCCTCCTTTGCCCAAAGGGATCCAAAACATCCTAAGTGAATTTAAAGATCTCTTCCCAAAGGATATCCTAAAAGGCTTACCTCCTATTAGGGGCATTGAGCACCAAATAGACTTAGAGCCTGTTTGGATATCCCTTCTGGTTGGCTAAATCGAGGTTTGACTAACCCCAAAAATAAATCCTACGGTCAAACAGAGTTTTGACTGCCTCGAATGGCGTGAAGGATCAATATCAACCCTTAAATTTCTCTATTTTCCCAACTCCATTTCCCCAACTGGAAACCAAACGGACTCTTAATCCCTGGTGCTAGTCTTCCAAATAGACCTGTATATTGGTGCAACCCTGGGGAAAGCCTAGAAATAGAGAAACAAGTGAATGAACTACTATCTAACGGTTGGATTAAAGAGAGTTTAAGCCCTTGTGCTTTACCGGTTTTGCTAGTTCCTAAAAAAGATGGTTCATGGAAAATGTGTACGGATTGTAGAGCCATATACAACATAACCATCAAGTATAGGCATCCAATACCTAGACTTGATGATATTCTTGATGAACTTATTGATTCTACTATATTTTCCAAGATTGATCTTAAAAGTGGCTATCACCAAATAAGAATCAAAGAAGGAGATGAATGGAAAGTCGCTTTTAAAACCAAACTTGGACTATGTGAGTGGTTAGTTATGCCTTTTGGCTTGACTAATGCACCAAGTACTTTCATGAGGCTCATGAATCATTTTTTAAGGGAATTTATAGGGCATTTTGTTGTGGTCTACTTTGATGACATTTTAATTTACTCAAAGACCATGACCTCTCATCTAAACCATCTCAAACAAGTTATGCTTGCCTTAAGAACAAACAATCTCTATGCAAATTTTGAAAAATGTTCTTTTAGCATGGATAACATTGTATTCCTTGAATTCGTAGTTAGTTCTAAGGGAGTAGAGGTAGATCACTTAAAAGTGAAGGCAATCCAAGATTGGCCAACACCTAAAAATATGAGTGAAGTAAGAAGTTTTCATGGTCTAGCAAGTTTCTATAGGAGATTTGTGAAAGATTTCTCTACTTTAGCTTCCCCTCTAAATGAGTTGGTGAAAAAGAATGTTCCTTTTATATGGGGGCCAAGACAAGAGAAAGCCTTTCAAGATCTCAAGGAGAAGCTCACTCATGCTCCAATTTTGGCACTTCTAAATTTTTCAAAAACCTTTGAGCTTGAGTGTGATGCTTCAAATGTGGGAATAGGAGCCATTCTATTGCAAGAAGGTCACCCCATTGCTTTCTTTAGTGAAAAGCTTAATGGGGCAACTCTTAACTACCCTACATATGACAAAAAATTCTATGCTTTAATTAGAGCCCTTCAAACTTGGGAACACTACTTGATCCCAAAAGAGTTTGTTATACATAGTGATCACCAATCACTAAAATTCATTAAGGGGCAACATAAGTTAAACAAAAGACATGCTAAGTGGGTTGAGTGTTTGGAACAATTTCCATATATCATCAAGTACAAAAATGGAAAATCTAATTGTGGCTGATGCTTTATCAAGAAGGCATTCTTTACTAGCCTCTCTTGGAGCCAAAGTTATTGGACTTGATGAGATTAGGACTTTGTATCCAAGTGACATTGATTTCTCAAACATTTTTAACTCATCCTCCACTTTTTCATCTCATAGAGGCTTCTACATTCTAGATGGCCATCTCTTTAAAGCCAATAGACTTTGCATTCCTAGGAGCTCTTTAAGAGATTTGCTATTAAGAGAAAGCCATGAAGGAGGCTTAATGGGTCACTTTGGAAGAGGTAAAACTTTTTCTATTCTACATGAACACTTCTATTGTCCAAAAATGAAGAAAAATGTTCAAAAACATTGTGCTAGGTGTATTGTATATAAAAAAGCTAAATCTAAACTTTCACCTAGTGGTTTGTATACTCCTTTGCCTACACCTAGTGCACCTTGGATTGATATATCTATGGATTTTGTGTTGGGCTTGCCTAAGACCCAAAGGGGAATAGATTCTACCTTTATAGTGGTGGATAGGTTTAGTAAGATAACTCACTTCATCCCTTATCATAAGGTAGATGATGCTAGTCATATTGCTAAACTCTTCTTTAGAAAGATTGTAAGACTTCATGGTGTTCCAAAAACTATCATTTTTGATAGGGACACAAAATTCCTAAGCCATTTTTGGAAAACTCTTTGGTCAAGGCTAGGAACAAAGCTTCTCTGTCATCCTTAAACGAATGGACAAACTGAGGTAGTAAACAGGAATTTGCCTATAATAGGGTACAACACTCAACAACTAAGCATAGTCCCTTTGAAGTTGTGTATAGTTTTAACCCTCTCACACCTTTAGACCTTTTGCCCAATGAAGTTTCTGACTCTGTCCTTCACATGGATGGAGAGGCAAAGGCCAAGTTTATTAAAGATTTTCATGAGAAGGTTAAAAACCAAATACAAACTAAAAATGAACACTATGCTTGTTGTGCTAATAAGAAGAGAAAGGAAGTCACCTTTGAGGTTAGAGATTGGGTTTGGCTACATCTTAGAAAAGAAAGATTTTCAAACTTGAGAAAATCCAAACTCGACCCTAGAGGTGATGGCCCTTTCCAAATAATCAAGAAAATGAACAATAATTCCTATGTCCTTGGTTTACCAGGAGATTATGGAGTGAGTGCTTCATTCAATGTATCTGACTTATCTTCTTTTGACTTAGATGAAGAGGATAATGCCTTAGATTTGAGGATAAATCCTTTTGAAGAGGGGGAGCATAATGAGGACACACTAAGGAAGGACCCTCACTCCATCTTAGACAAAGGACTAGAGGCCTACAAGGGTCCCCTCACAAGGGCCAAGTCTAAGAAAGCTAAAGAGAGCATCCATAAAGCCTTGACATCCTTCCTCTCTTTGCTTAGTGGGCCCAAGCCTAAGGGAGACACCATGAGGATCTATTTTCTTTCATATTGTAACATAAGTCATAATTAGATTCTTTAGACATTTAGGTTTTATTTGGACCTTGCTAGGTCAATTGGGCCATTTTAGGGCCATGTACTTTCACTTTGGGCCATGTATAGGCCATGTTCTCTCCTTTTGTACTATTGGGCCTTGGATCCATCATCCAAGCCCATTTCTCCATCCCTTGGCCGAATTCTAGAGAGGCTATATAAGGGAGCTTTCCTTTGTAATTTCACACAATAATGATCATTTTGAGATTTTTCACATTGAGTGCAAATTTCTAGAGTGAGAAGCTCCTCCTTCTCTCTAGGATTGAGTTCTCTAGAGCAAGCTCTTATCCAAGAGGATCCTCTCCCTCTTGGTGGCGAGATTAGGGAGTTATCTTCCCTAAGGAAGTGGCCTCCCACCTTCATCATCCATTCTTCCCTTCCATCCCTTCTATCTTGTCCAAACCTTTTCACCTTTTCTCTTCTTCTCCACCCAATTTCATCCAATTTCCTTAGAGTTTCTCTTTGTTTTGTTTCAGTTCAAGTTTGGGAAGACAAGAATTCAGCCATTGAATTGAAGGAAGAACAAGGAAAGGAGCCAAGATCCACCTTTCTCTTAAAGAGCTTGAAGAAACTCCTACATCAACATATTGTAGGCATTATGAATGCATTATATGATTAAGTTGACATGTATTCCAATTTTCTAAATAATAGCATGGAACAAGATTTAAAATTGTATGAGATGAAATGAATGATTGATAGGTCAAACACATGATGTTATAGAAGTGGTTTCCATGTTCAAAATACAAGAATTAAGGGAAAAATGTATGCCAAAAAGGTCCTAGATAATTCATGGGCTAGGTGTTCCAAAAATAGGAAATTTTTGTAAGCTGGAACAGGGGGTGGTAGTGAGAACCACGGTCATGGAAAGAGCTACGGCCAAGCCATGGAACTCACTACCTTAGGGACCAAAAAAGTATGCATTTCCCCTTGTCTGGTAGTGTGAACCGCGACCAGTGGCAGGAACCATGACTAGGCCATGGAACATACTGCCAGGGGGCCAAAAAAATTTTATGTTGCCCCTTCCATTGCTTGCTCATGTATGCTTCTTTGTTTAGGGATTTAATCCCTATGCTTCTTAGCCTTTTTATGCATACTTATTCATATGTTTCCACATGACATCTAGTATGGAATTTGTATTTCTTGGTTCCTTCCTCATATCTTCATATATGGGAAGGGAATGATACCCTGTATATGTCCGTTGATATTATATTTCATGGTGTATACATTTGAAGATTCCATTTTACCAATCTAGTTATTGTTATTGTTGTAGTGTATTATATCGTGGCGCTTGGTCTCCCATGACTTGGTCTGAGATGCAAGTGGTTTGATTCATGTGTTTAAGCATAATTGTTTTTTTGTATTTTCACTAATTAATTATGCTTGCATTGGGATTCAAGTTCGGTAAATTGGGGTGTCACATAAAAGGGTAGTGATATATATTAAATGCATGAATTATAAATGGATATATTAGTTATGTACATTTGATGTTAATGATATGAATAATTAAGTTGCTAGTGTTGTTGTTGTTGATGATGATGGTGATATGAAATTAATGTTGAATATGATGAATGACAATGAATTATTGATAATGATGTGGTGATGACTTTTGGGTTGTTGATGTGGATGATGATAAGTGATGGTGTATTGTTGTTGTTGATGTAAATGATGAACTGGATAATGTTAGTGTTGTTGTGGATAAAAATGTATGGATGATTATGATGATGATATTGTGAATATTATTGTGAATGATAATGTTAGTACATGGTGATGGTAACCATGTTAGCAATGTTATGTTGTTATGAAACCCTTGATGATGGTAATCAAGTGGTAATCCCTGGTGATGGTAATCAGGAGGTTTTATTGTTGATATTGATGTTTGAATATAACATTTGCATTCACAGGATACAGGGGTCCTATGAGGGGGCCTAGATGGGAGGTCAGTCTAATGGTAAGACATAGGCCATGTGGTGGTTTCTTAGGGCTCCATAAGGCTTTAGAGTTGGACTCTAGGGTCAGCCCACAACACCAATTAAGTTGAGATGTATGAACTTGATGGTAATTGATGTGTTGAACTAGTTTAGTATTTATTATTTAACATATAATTGCTCACCCCTATCATATTTGTTTTATAATGAACTTTGCAAATAGCGAACCGTGGTGAAGTGCCTGGGATATCAGATGGCGCTAGTCGTATATTGATAGTTTATGTGTATCACCTGTATAGTTTTGATTAGATTAGTAGTTAAATGCCTTGGCCGGCAATGCTTGAACTATTAGTGGATCAGGTATTTAGTAGACGCCTCACTAGAGGTAGTTCATAGTTTGATAATGATGCATGTGTTGTGATATGCTTGATTGGGCCATGCAAAGTGATCTATGTGTTATATGCATACACGTGATGCTATGGCAGGATGATGTTTAATGAAATGGGCAGGGATTGTCTAGTGTAGTTGAATTGTTATTGACTTATGCCTATGAACTACCTAAGCATATTGAGTTAATAGTATTGGGTGATAATTGTATGTTGAATCATACACGATTAAATGAATATGTGATATGACCTAGTTGATGCCATGATGAGTTGACAAATGGTTAAAACCCTAGTTGAATTATATGTCTCAAGTATCTATACAGTGCCGTGTATGGATTTACGTTTGTTATGATTAGGTTGTATCCATGTTTATTGTTATGGGTAGGTATTGTTATCATGCATGAGGTTAGGTGACATTAACGCGTGAGTGTATACTACTAAAAAAACCACTAATAGCTATTTAGATTTAGCGACTGCAAAATACCGTCACTAATTAGCGACTGCCATATGAAAAGGGACCCCAAAAAGAAATTTAGTGACCATATTAGCGACCAAACAAAACCCGTCGCTAAAAATTTCAAAAGTTTGTCACTAAATCCGTTGCTACGTCCCAACCATTGCTAATATGGTCACTACCTTTCACTTCCGTCCTTTTTTTGGTTTCCTTCCAGGGGTTTTTATTGGTGTATAAATGTAGCGACCACTGTGTGCCGTCGCTAACTGTAGAAAACTTAGCGACGACCTCTACCACCGTCAGTACGTTTCACGTTCCTCTATTTTTTTGGTTTCCCTCTATCATTTTGTTGGCACGTAACGATAGTGACGGATAAGCGTGGTCGCTGATGAGGACTCCTTTGAGCGAAGGTCGGAGGCCGTCGTTATTCCTATTTACGTTAGCGACCGTCTATGCGTTCATCGCTACGTGGACCTTTTTTTGCTTTGCCTCCAGCATTTTTGTGTGCCAAGTTAGCGACGTCAGTGACGAAGTTATATCATTGCTACGTCTTGGCGCCCACAAAAAATCTAGAGGGAAAAGCAAAAATTGGGGGAAGTCAAATTTAGCAACAGATTGAGGTTGTCGCTGTCTTTATAGCTATAGCAGCTACGGATTCACCAAGCGGTCGCTATATTAAACCCTCATGCTTTGCTTTGGCTCTAAAGTAACGACAGTTGTTACCGCCGTTGCTACATTACACCACACCCATGATATGCTTTGTCTCTAATTTAGTGACGATCGAGCTCGTCGCTATATTTTCCTAAGCCAGCGACGGGTATATCGAGCGGTCGTTAAAGTTAAAACCCTGATTTTGCTAGCGACGCTTTTTGCCGTCGCTACATCAAATTAGTATTGGTCATATAATCTTATAGCAAATGAGTCTTCCGTCGTTAACGTTAATAACTTACTCAAGTGAAGCCTTTCCCCTCCATCATTTTACGTTTTCCTAAACCAAAATCCCTCTTCCTCTATTCCCTCTTCCCCTCTCTCAGGCGACCAACCCCTTACACTCTCTTCGAAGACCGACGAGCTCCTCCGTCCAACGAAGAGGTTTGGCCTCTGACCAATGATCCCCTTCCCCTATCTCTCAAAAATAGTCCCCATCATTTTTTGTTTCTCTCTCTCACTATCTGAAAATTGTCTTCCCCTCTTTCACTCAAGGGTGCCTCACTTCACTCCTTGGACTCACTCTCATCTCACACTCTTATTTGACTCTCAACAGAAAGGTATATCTTTCATCTTACTTTCTCTCTCTCGAATGCATGTTATGTTTATTGGGGTATTGAATATGGGTATAATGGTTGATGGTTGTGAGTATCATGGATATTCTAAATTAAACCATATCATGGTTATGGGTATCTTGTTCTGTTAAACTGTATCTGCATAGTTGTGGGTAATATGGTTATGGGTATCTTGATTGTGATTTCTATTTTGGATTATGATTATTGGTGTCTTTTATGTCACTGTTAGGGAAGAACTATAGAACAATTATGTGTTTGTGGTTTTGATTTAAATAGGAAATGTATATAGCCCTGTTATTGCTTTGTTTCCCTTTGCTGTAATTGTGAGTCTGTGGATGAGTTGGGCCATAAAAGTTTCTTTGGGGAATTTGGCTATCTGCATTGTGAGTTTTATCTTTTGTTGGACATGATGAACATTAAGATGACTGGGAATGCGGTACTAGCAACTTGGAAGCTGGGCTACAGCAGTAGTTGATAACATTCTTATAGATTTTCTTGCTTAACTAATGCCATGCCCATATGTTGATACAAATGTATGCTTTAATGTTTACTATTTATAATAATAATTAGCTTAATTAGAATTATTAAGATAAAAAAATCTGAAATTTGGTTTCTAATTTAGAAATATATTACAATTAACAAATTCTACATCAATGAAAGTACAATGAGGATTAGCATCTTACATTAAAGATTTAAATAGAAGAGAAATTGACAATTCTGAACTGGTTTTAAAAGTATTTCCTAAACCAAAAGAGAGACAAATGAACTGGTTTTGGGAGGTTGGGAAGGAGAGAAATTCTACATTTTAAGTTGATGAAATTGATAAAATTGATGAAATTCTATATTGCTTGATTTCTGAATGTGACATTAGTCATAAGATGCATTTGATGCGGTAGTGTTAGAATTTGGAATCTGTTAGTATTTGCTTAACATGGAATCTGGTAGTGTTAGAATTTGGTAATGTTAACTAATGCATTTGATGTGCAATTAGCTTGGTAATGTCCAAATATATATTTTTTTTAAATGGATGTGATATTTGCTTGGTCTGCTAAGGCAATTTAGTGTGGATGTGTGTGAATTTGGCATAAAGTGAACACAATTTTCCAGCAGGGCTTATGAGTTTCATCACCTCTTCCCTTTTTTCCTTGATGATGTTCGCTGTGTATGAATAGAGTAACAAATAGGTACTAACATTTGTTTTGATCGAAAGTTTCAAAATTAATGCTACTTGTCAAATCTCTTAAGCTTTACGGGTTTATATTAAAATTGATAACTAATAAAAAAATATGATGAATTGTAGTGAGGATATTAAATGATATATGTCAGCAGTGCATCATGATGTAGTAGTTTTTAACACATATATCAATCTAACATAAATGTTAATGGTAAATATTTATCTACCAAATTACATTGTATTTTTAAATGATCATCACCAATATGTACCTCCTATACTCTCTTACATCATGAATCAGTGAATGTAATTAAGATTAGATTTAAGTCCATTTTTACCTGGATTACAATAGTTTGAACTTGAGATGTTTTGTGATCATCATTGCCATATAAATCTGTTCATGGATCATAATATTATCCGGTTCAGTAAGGCCCAAAAATTTTAACTTTTTACCTAAAACAAATCCCTCTTCCTCACACGATTGTTGTTTTCCCTCCCATTCAGCTATGACGAGACCTATGTCTCTACCCCCAACCTGGTTTTCGTGTTCTCTCTCCATGGTTGTCATCTTTTGTTTTAGTTATGCTTCTAGACAACCACACCTTTGTTGTGGTTCTCAAAGTCCCTCTTAGGAGCTAACCGGTGATGAAAATTGACTACAGGTGAGGTTGTGATTGAGTTTTTTTAGTTGTGGGTCATTTTTGTGTACCCTATAATCATTTTTCTATTATGGGTCATACTTGATTAATAATTAAATTATACTAAGATTACAAGTTAAATGTATACAAAGAGCTTTTTTCTATTAATTATATTATTCATTATAAATACATTGTTACCCAACAACTCATTTATCCTGTACTCATTTTTCCTTCTTTGTATATGCAAGTTTTTATGTTTAACTGATCCATATAGATATTGATCCCATCAAGTTTTAAGGATGTAAAATAATTTACTTTTCTATAAGATCTATGTATATGGTATGGCTGTGGTTAGAGAATCTGGAGTGATATTTTTGATAAATCATATTATTGATAGATAAACATTGCTATGACTTAATTAAAGGTATAATATATACAAGTATATGGATATTTAGAAGTATTGAACATACTTGATGAATTATTATACATTGTTGAGGTTCTAGAAAGGTAGAACTTCTATCAACAATCACTCAAGGATTTTCATTTTTAAATTCTTTTTATGCAGATTTTCATTTTCAATTTTGTCTACAACTATATTATATATTATTGATTTTTGTGATTCAAAACTTTAAAGCTTCTACCCAGAATTCAAGAAGGTAAATGATTACGCCTATAGATAGCGGAGTATTGTGTGTTTAATGATTATGCCTTCTGCACCCATTTTCTTTATACTTATCTATTCTAATTATATCTATATATATTAGTTAAAACTTTTGAAGGATTTATCTTTTGAAAATTATAGGGCCTGGCGTGCATATTAAGATATCGGTTTTATCTGAGAGAATTTTCTTTTTACATGATATATGCCTTGTATATTTAAAGAATTATGATCTACGTTAATTAGTGTAGAAGAAGTTACTTTTTAATTAATTAGAACTTACTATCTGAAATTTGAATGTGCTTCCTGACATTAATATCTTATGCATTTTGTGGTACAGTAATATCTCTCTTCTTGCTGAATATTTAGGATTTAAATGCTATTTGGAATTGAGAAAAGAATCCACTGAATTAGTCATAGATAGTTAAATTGAGCTAAGCTAGATTGGCAGAAGAAGTAGGGCCCGGTCCAACACTACAAAGGAGCCCATTTAAACTTAAAACCCTAAAAATCAATGTTTTTCATAAACATTTTCATTCTCATTCCAATTGCCGTCACAAAGGCAAGAGGCAACAAAGAGAGAGATAAGATAAAGTTCAATCGTTGTCATAAACCTTGACTTTCAATGTCTTAGTAGTTTCTTGAATTTTTGTCTGCAAATTTTGGGGCTTGTTTGTGATTCTATTGTAAAAAGTTGTTCCTTAATTGTACATTTGTCTAAGATTGTAGTATATGTAACACCCTCTGTTACACTTTAATAAATTCTATAAAAATTCATAATTTTTTTACTAAAGATATGATTATTAAAAAGAAACTATTGGAATAAATTACATACATCATTTCTGAAATACCTCGTAAATATTATTAAAACTTTATAAAGTAATTTTTACATTCATCCGAAGAAAATAAATATTAAACATTATAAGAAAGAGAGGAAACTCTATGACCCAGAAGCAATTACTTAATAACTTTATTTATTCATTGGACCACGGTATTCATACCGAGCTCCCTTTCTAGAACGTGCTATATTAACTGTCGAGATTCTTCGATCCTTCCCTCTGAACCATCAATTTAAAACATATGAAACAAAAACACGGAGAAAGGAGTGAGAAACAGAATATAATATTCTCGAATAAGACATAAGCAACAAAGGGTTTTTACAAACCAATACATAATAATATCAATCACAATCACATACACAATCAATTATGAATGCATGAATGTTATGCAATATCTTCATCATAACTTACCTATATATGTGGGCCCTTAAATTTTAATTTACACTGGGCCAACCAGGAGTTTACACTGTTCCCTAAGTCCGGATAATAATAATATGAACAGCTCAACTGGTACGGAAACACTTAGAGACTAGTCAGATTGAGAAAGTTTTTATTATGAAAGTACCCAACACTAGGGAGCTACCCCAGGTCCCCTGAAGCGCCCTTTCACACCCTCTCATCCCAAGGCTCGTAATTAAGCCCCCTCTAATGTATCTTTGGTTTTTATAATCCGTCCCTAGACAATATCATTTTGTTTCACTTTAATGATTCATGATGTATGAACTACTGGCGTATTTAGTTGGTTAAGGCTTTTAGAAACTCAATTATTAAATACCATAAAGGTTTACAACATCATCTTAATAAATTGTACATTTTCTCAATTCTCTGAATTTCTGTCATACAGAAATAAATTTGGTACAGTTTTCAATTCTCACCAAAATTGAGTTTCCAAGCCTTAAATATCTCAAAACTTCTCATAAAACACTTTACATATTTTCTTTTTAAATTAAATCTTAACAATCTCGAATTTAGAAATCTTAATTATTTCCAAATATCTTTAGTTATTAGGTTGGAACAAAATAATTTACTTTTGAAAATTTTATTTTACTTAAAGATAATAATCTTTAAAAAATACTTAAAATTATAAAATTTTTCTTTAATTCAAGAATTAATTAATTCAAGCTTTTTATAAATTAATTTTCATAAAATGACTTCTTTTGAAATAAATACTAGATTTTTAAAGATTAAGAGTAAAATCAATGGAAATAATTTCTAAGAAGAAATAAAAGACTAAAAAAATAAAATAATACTTTTTCTTAGAATAAAAATTTAAATAGTAAAGTAAGAAAATTCTTACTGAATTTTAGTTTTTCGTCATGCTTGCTATATGCTCAAACTCCACATCACAAGATCATCCATCACAATTAACAATCATAAATAATTAACAATCACAAAAATAATCAATCAAAATTAAGTCAATAAAGCATCATTTATAAATATTATAATTTAAAGTCTAATGGCTATTAATATAGTCAATTTGAATCTTTTTGGTCAATTCCTCGCATAGGTCTATGTAAGTCCATATAATCCAGTCCTTGCATAGGTATAGTTCAGTTCATATAGGTTATAAAAGTACAGGTCCTTGCTTAGGTATGTTAGAGTTAGTTACATCAGATATTTAATTTAAAATTTATTAAAAATTTTAAGTTAAAATATTAATATTTTAAAATAATAATATTATCAAATTTAAAAGGAGTAGGGACTCCTCCCATTATTCTTATGTCTTTTCATATTATACTCTTATCTCACTTCCCCTTACCTCTTGTATACTGATTCGTTATTGAAAATACATGCGCGCCTCGTCTCCGAGTTCTAAAACATACCAATTTTATTTTAATATAGTTACAAAATAAAAATTAAGATTACTACTTAAAGAAGAAATGGTAAATAGTGAATAGTGAATAGTAAATCGTGAATAGTAACGGTAAATAGTAAATCATGAATAGTAACGGTAAATAGTAAAACATGAATAGTAAAGGTAAATAGTAACAGTAAATAGTAATTTACTATTTCAATAGTAAATTACTATTGAAATAGTATTTTAGTATTCAGAATAGTAACTTAAAATAATATTATTTCCAGTATAATAATAGATTTATAAAAACGATATGAAAATAACCCTAAAAAATATAAAAGAGAGGTATTCTTACCTTAGGATTTTAGCAGAACCTTCTTCCAAAAAAAATTATTTCTCTCTCCTACTTCCACCACTATCTCACTAGCACTACTATATTAAGAAAACTTAATCTCAAATTGTGAATTCTAAAGAAGAATTCCTTCGATATTTATAGGAAGAAATATTACTATGCATTCCATTATTTTAATATAAAAGTACTGTGTATTTTTTGAAAAAATTCATTCCTAGTTACTGTGCACCTTTTGAAAATTTCGTTCATGCACAGTGTTTTGCATAGTAAATGTCAGCTGAATTATTAAGCCAAATAGTAACTTTTCTCTCGGTATATTTTAAATATTCAAAATCAGTCCTTTTTGAAATTTAGAGATATTATATTAGTTCTCACTAATTTTATAATAAGTAATATAAAGTTTAAATTTTAAAAATCTAAAATTTTTGTTAACAAAAATTTATTGATACGTTTCCAATTTTTTAACGATTGGAAAAAATCAAGATTTTTCTCAAACCGATCATTTTTAGATAAGTCTATTTGAAATAGATTTTAGAAAATTTTCTTATAATTTAACTTTACTTTCTTATAAATATTTTTAATTTTAAGTCACTTATATGAATTTAAAATTATTTAAAAATATTATTTTATTAAAATAATTCAAAAATTCCAAAAAATTCCAAAAAATCATAAATAATACGTAGATTAAAAGGTTCTAAAGAACCATAATTTAATTCCTTCAAAATTTTAATATAAAAATAAAAATAGGGGTGTTACAATATATGCATTAATTCATTATTTTTGATGTACTTTAGAGCATTGCATAAGTATAATTTTTATTACGAAATAAATTAAATAAACCATGCATATGGAATCAAGTTTGCCTCTTAATTTCTCTTTTTAATTTTTGGGGTCCTTTCTATTTGATGGGTTTCAAAATTTACACCCACTTTTGAGTTTGTCAAATTTGATACTCTTAATTTTGTAGTCATAGTGCAATCTTGTAGTCAATGTTGTGGATGAGAAATCTGGTAAAGAAGTCTTTTCAATTTTCATATATAGGCTAAATTTCCATATTCCACAAGACAAGTTGTGTGGTTTAGATCAAGGTTCTAGTCAATATCCTATTGGTTAATGTCCAAGTCAAAACTAGCTTTTGGTTGACTAAAAATCAACGTATTCTACGTGGTGTAATTTTTGTATTTTTAATCTTGGGTTGAATAATCTTTCTGATTTTTGCTAGGAACTAAAGTTGATTTCTAGTTTTTTCGATTTAATTCTTTGGATTATATTTTTTGTACTTCTGCAAGATATATGTTATTTATTAGATTTAACTTATTTTGTTTTCACTTTGGTCAATATGCTACCTGATTTGACATTTTAAATAATGTGTTGGTTAAGATAAGGCTTTGTTCAGTGAGATCTGTTTATCACTGAGTTGTATTTATGTGAAAACTGAATGTATTTCTGAATTGTATTTTTGTGACTAATATATATCTCTGTATACTGATTTAATAATTGGTTGTCTGCCTTCAATCTGATTAGATATTAAGTGACTTGATTAGATAATAAATTTTATAATCAAGTTGAACTGAGTATACATTAATTGGAATCTATCTAGTTTTTAATGACTTTTTTACAATGATTAAATTATTATCTGCCTTATTTTTATTTTTCTCCCAGATCACTAAACTAATGTTTCGATCTCTACAACATTAATTCTTGTGACAACAATAGATACTTTATAGAACATTATAATGTAATTTTTTTCTTGGCATATGCATGATAGTGATCGAGTTTATTATGTCAACATCTTATAAAATATAAAAATATAGATTTAACGCAACGTACATAAACAATAATATCCAAGCTAATTTTGGTAGTATTAGTCTTTCTTGGTGATTCTTAGAATTCAGGTAGTACATGTAAGTGGGATACATTTATTCACATCTTTTCTTCTTTTGGTAACTATGGTTTTATACTTTACTTTTTGGCTTAGTGTTATATCTTACATGCATCCAATTATCACCCTATGGTCTTGTAGTTCTTTGGTTTGCTTTTCATTTGCATTTTGCTCTTCTGTGTAGTTGTCTCTAGTGTTGCGGCGCCATCCTATCAATTTTTCTCTCTTGAGCTAGTGTCCATCGCTGTGTCTATTTCCCAGGTAATCCTTTGATGCTCACTTAATCGTGATCTGTGTTGATCCTCTCCGTGTGTTATTTTTCTTTCTATATATATTGCCTCCTTTTGTAAGTATACTTGATTTATTAAGATTGATTTTGGTTTGAATTATTTGGGTGATTGATTGTGTAATCGCCTACTTTTAATTCTTGTCTTTATAACTGAATATGGTTGAAAGCAAAAAGAATAATCTGCACATATAGGAAGAGGAGCAGAGAAAATTAAACCACATAAAACTAAGAAAGAATATTTAGAACATTAAACCACTGATAAAACCACCAATAAAACCAAAGAAAAAATCAACATTCCCTAATCTCTAAACAACTCCTGTATCAAACAGCCAGTCCAATAACCAGCTGCAACTATAACTGCCTTCTTCCTGTATAATGTATTCTTGGATGTCTAAACAACTTTGGCCTCCCCAATGGTATCTGACCTGAGAAAGAAATGAAACAAGGCATTTAGTCAAACAAAATTTGTTGTCTTACCATTGTTTTTAGTGCTACAGTGAGTGCAGCAGAAAGAAAGAAACAAAATAAACCTAATAAAACATTTCACTGGGTCATCATAAAATTCTGTATATCTACCATTAGATGCAAAATTCGTGTTAGCTTGCACATCTTTGCAACTATAAGTCTGAAATCCTACAATAGCACTGTGGCAAGTCTTTACTTAGAAGAAAACTGTAAATGTTGATAATTTTTTAAATGTTTCAAGTAAAAGATATGGAAATAAAAATGAACCTAGAATACACAAGTCAGAACCTTTTCAATATATGCAATAGTACGCTGAGCATCCAGTTGGTAGTCATCTGGTAGAAATGCAGCCGCACTGTCTTTTTCCACCAGCAGATCAGGTTCCTCTTTAAGCAAATCACTGCTGCACAGGTACTCTACTTTCAACCCAGCCTCACTAAGTTGTTTCACCCTCCCTTTTAGCATGTTTGACTCTTCCCGAGTTCTAACAATTAATAGGCTCCCTGTAGATAAAAACATATGTCATGCCACAGTCTGATCATAGAGCAAAAGGGGCCTAGGATTTTCATGACTATAAATGGCTATGCATCATGATACTACTGTGCCCAACACCTATAGAAGACTACAAAATTGAGACACCTTCACTGCTTCATGAAAATCCCTAGCAACCAATTAGCATATCAAATTCACAATGATATGATATCATGTATACGTAGCAGACCATTTTAGTTCCTGCCATAG
Source organism: Clitoria ternatea (assembly GCA_037962975.1). Taxonomy (NCBI): domain Eukaryota; kingdom Viridiplantae; phylum Streptophyta; class Magnoliopsida; order Fabales; family Fabaceae; genus Clitoria; species Clitoria ternatea. The sequence continues at coordinate 83,728,064 of CM075672.1, forward strand.
CCAGATAATATTCTGTGTTGAAGAGGGGATGGCCTCAAACTTGAATATGTTCCAAGTATACATTTCACAGGAAGCATGATACCATGCACACTGCTATAAAACAAAATGAAGACACCTAAACACTTTATTCCTACAACATTAAATTTCTGTGCTTTTTGGTTACTACAGCAGGGTTCTGGGTTCTATATAATGTGATTAAGCAAATACATATACAATAGGAGTATATAAAATGTAACAACTCTTATGATGCAGCATCAGCACTGATGACTCATTATTCAAAGAAGCAACTTTTATATTCAACTTCAAATTCTGAGATATATTCAACTTTTATATTCATCACTAAATAATATTTTTTAATTCTACAGTATAAAAGAAAAACCAATTAGAAATCTCACACGTTTGCCTAGCCAAAAACGAAAAAAGAATCATAACATACAAGTGGGAGGAATAAAAATTGGGGAACACTCCCTTTATTCTTTATAACATTGTCAACAAATCAAAACAAACACACATAAAACTAATCAAAATTCAAATCAAATTTCCCTTAGCTGAAACTAGATAAGCAACATCAAATAAAACATGAGAAGAATGAAATGAAGCAAGAACAAAATGCAAAACTTGGCCCCAAGTATGAACTCTTTACTCTTAACTAAAACGGTCTAGGGCCGATTTGGAGACTGAGGAACCTGTTGAAACAGATAGCCATAGTGACACTGAAACTGAGGGGGAATTTCAAACTGAAACAGACACAGAGTATATAGTTATTAAACATATATACATATCTTTATATTCTAAGACTAACATTTGTTTTCATGGTTTTATCCATAAATGACAGGACGTCGACTACCCTTCAGTCAGGGTGGTGGCTCGAGGACCCTAGCATCCCGTCTGTAGACTCCCACCCCACAGCAGGCCACCACGACATAGCAAACCACCACTCCTTCATCACTTGGGCTAACCATCCCACAACAGACCACCCCACAGCAGACCAGCACTCCTCCACCACCACAACAGACCACCCTAGATCAGACCACCCCAGAGCAAACTCCTTCACCTGGTGGTTTGGATGACCCTGGCCTCGAGGCGACCCTACCTCTGGCATCCCCCTACCCATGCTGGTCCCACTATCGGCTGAAGACGAGTAAGTATACAATAATTTGTTTTAAGTTTCTTAGTTGGTAGCTTGTTAGTTGCTTTGTATATAAAACTCACATAGTTGTATATTAGTTGTATGATAGTTTATTAAGTACTTGTATAGATTGCTTGTTGGTTTGTTGTATGTTAGCTTATTTATTACTTGTATAGATTGAACTGTACTGGGAACTCTTTTATTTGTAACAGAGTAATCGTTAAAATTTGGAAATGTTACATTTATAGAGGAGACTCTGCCAAAATTTTGGTAGTCTCCCTATGTTGTATATTATTTTATTTACTTCTAATTATTGTTTATTACAGTTTTGTTGATAGTAATCGCACTACCAAAGCGATTACTAAGGTTTTGAAAGCCCAGTGGGATGTCCATACATCTCTTGGACAGATGTTGGGAAGGTTATCCAAGATAAGTGGTTTGACACCTTCTCGGTAAGTTAACACTTCCCTTTATTGTGAATTTATAGTTAATTCATACACCTGCTTTTAATATTGAAATCTCATTTTATGTAACAGTGTGATTATCAGTGTACAGAGGATGTGATTGATGAGATTAGGAAGGCCTTTGCCATAAAGACCTCCAAAATCATCAAGAGTACCCTTTGGAAGGTGAGGGACAAGGGTGAGCGCCCTCGTTGGATCCCCGAGGACCACTGGGACGGGATGGTCTAGAAGAGGGAGGTGTCTTGTTCTAGTAGACGAGTGCTCTGAACAAGGCAAAACGGCTGATGCTGCAACCTCTATCTACACTAGGGGCAGTATTTCGGTCCTTGAGCACAAAAAAAAAGATTTGTAAGTATACATTTTTCTACCATTTTTTAATGAATGATTTAATATGTTTTCTATTAACAATTTTAATTTTATTGTCAACAATAGGAGTAAAAGGAGCATCGGGAGCCATCACTGTTTGAGGTCATGCAAATGACCAAGAAAAACAAAGTCGGTGCTTGGGTTAACCAGAAATCCATAAATATGGCGGTAATTTAATTTAACTTACGCATAATTAAACTTACAAGTTATATATTACTGATTTTTATCATCTATTTATATTTGCAGGAGGTTTATCTTTCCATGAGGGCTGAGAAGGAGGCGGAGTTGGTGGCCTCTATACTTGAGGGGGAGGTACCTCCTACCCTTTCTTGTACCAACGACAACGCCATCTATATGGAGGCTGTTGGCGGCATGAACAAGAAATGGAGGGTCTTTGGATTGGGAGACGTCGGCACACAGTTGGCGAAAAGGGGAAGACCTCTTCCTCTTCCTCTTCCTTCTCTGGCTTTCCAGCGGATGTTGTTCAGGTCATACAAAACCTGAACAACGAGCTACAAGAGGAGCGACGCCAGAGGAAGCTTTTGAAGGAGTAGGCCGAGGAGGACCGACGGCGAGCCGAGGAGCAGCACACCGAGACTTGTCGACAACTTGTTGCACAGTAGGAGCTATTGATACAGTTGATGGCAAGGCTACCTCCCCCTACTTCCCAGTCGCCACCACCACCACCACAGGATCCCCCACCACCATGATATTACTTTTTTATGCTTCCTTATTTGTACATTCTATACATTGTATATTTGATTTATACTTTTTATCATATTCCATTCAGTATTTGTTTTATGTCATTCTCTATTTATTATTTTATGTCATTTCATATTCGATATTTGTAATTTAAAGTTCAACGAAAAAACCTTTATTGTGATTATTAATAACAATTAAATCTGTTCGATTAAGAAATAATCAACAAAAATTAAATTTAAACCTTTATTGTGATTATTAATAACAATTTTATCTATTCAATTAAAAAATAATAACAAAATTTAAATTAAAAAAATAATATTAGCGACCAAATATGGTGGTCGTTGCCTGATCAACACTAGCGACAGACGGAGTTGGTCGCTGTGTGATCAATATTAGCGACAACATGTGTTGATCGCTATATGCTCATAAATAGCGACAGAATCTGGTGGTCGCCGTCGGATCAACACCAGAAACGGATGGAGTGGGTCACTGTGTGCTCAACATTAGTGATGCCAATAGTTGGTCGCTGTATGCTCATAAATAGCGACTGAACCTGTGGTCACTGTCTGATCAATACTAGCGATGGAATAACGTGGTCGCTACCTTCCCAACCATAGCGACGGGCGGTTGTGGTCGCAGTTTAGCCATGCATAGCGACGGGGTATGTCACCAATACAGGGACTCCATTAGCGACGACATTATCCCGTCGAAAACATAGTAATGGTATGTTGTGTCATCGCGGTTTTGTCAGCGACGATTGTATTAGCGATGACATTATGTCTGTCATAAGTGCCGTCGCTAATAGGTTTAGCGATGGAAAAAACATGATTTAGAGACGATTTTGTTCCATCGCTAACAGTTTTTTTTAGTAGTGGTATGATCATTGGGCAAAAGGGCAAGCGATGAAAATGAGCAAAGTGGCATGGCAAGGCTCCAGCATCACCATGCTGGGTGTGTGGGCTAGCTAACATTGCATGCCAGGGCCAAAGGGGTGCCCCCACCACTGGGCGTTACCACGCCCAACACTAGGTGAAACCATGCTGGACATGGCTCAGGCCAGGTAAGTGCGCGTCACCATACTAGCCCCTGGGCGTCACGATGCTGGCACACTAGGATGGTTGGATCTGGGCGTGGTGGCTTTTTACGCCCAGGCGTGGGCATGCGTGGATAGCTAGGTGTAGGCGTCTTACGCTGGCTAGGTGTAACCATACCCAACACACCAATTTTTTTTTTTACGTTTAGGGATTTTTGCCCTGTTTTGGGTATTAGTTTTGGGTGGGTCCACCCCAATCTCATTACCTAGGATCGTTATGTTGGTAATACGACGTATATGGTCGAAGGTCAACAAATTTTTGGTCCCTGAATATCGCGCGTTAGGTCATGATCCGCACTATGGCATTCCCGTGCTTGGATGTAGGCTTTGGCATCATAAAGTTTACTTATTTATGTGGTATGATTAGTCTTTATTTGAAAATATTAAAATATCAAATGTTATTAATTTTATCTATATTTCTCAATTTCTAAAACATTCAAACAATTATTTAAAATTTAACAATACTTGTAAATCAGGAAACTATAATAAACGTTGATACTATTTTAGTTTTGATTCTAACTACAATATAAATAAGATATCTTACGAGAAAAGTTCTCTTAAGTGAGAGTAATATGAGCAAATATAAGTCGTACAACCATACATGGATGGTCATAATTAAAAGTTTTTCAAAGTCACATAATCACTTAAAAGTCACATGACTTTTTTAAAAAGTCATATGGTCAATATATTTTAATCTCAACCATCCATGATAGGATCTAATGGTTCAGATTTATTTCTTTCACTCTCGTTTAAGAAAGTTTTTCTCATATGATACATCGTCTATATATATAAGGATATTTAGATTATTGATTCAAATTTTATTTTATCTTTTAATGAAATTCAAATTTTTAAGATTAAATGTAATTGATTTGAATTAGATCGTTACAATATTCAATGTATTTAATTTTATTTAATATGATTATTAAATTTTAAAACATTTAAAAAAATTATTTAAAATTTAACAATAATTATAAATCAGGAAACTATAATAAATTTTTAGTTTTTTATTTTTATTTTAAATATATATATATATAGTAACAAAGGATATTAAGATTAGTGATTCAAATTTTTTAATGAAATTCAAATTTAAAAATTAAGTATAGTTAATTTGAAGTAGATCGTTAATGCATTTAATGCATTGTGCCGTTAATTTTACTTTTATATATATATATATATATATATAATTCTCCATTTCTATAACATTGAAATAAGTATTTAAAATTTAACAATACTTATAAATCACGAAACTTAATAAATACCGATATTTATTAAGTATCGGTATTTATTAAGTTTCATGATTTATAAGTATTGTTAAATTTTAAATACTTATTTCAATGTTATAGAAATGGAGAATTATATATATATATATATATATATCAAAAAAGATATTTAGATTATTGATTCAAATTTTATTTTAGTTTTAATCAAAATTGAATTTTAAAAATCAAATATAGTAAATTTGAATTTGATAGTTATTGTATTTACTGCAAACATGGTTAATTTTTCTTATATATATATATATTATTCATTATTGTAAAATATTAAAATATTATATGTTGTCAATTTTACATATATTTCTCAATTTTTAAAAAATTCAAACATTTATTTTAAATTTTAACAACAATTGTAAATCATGAAACTATAATAAATACTAATACTACTTTAATTTTTATTCTGAATATAATATATATATATATATATAACTATAGTAAAAAGGGTATTTAGATTAGGGATTCAAACTTTATTTTATTTTTTATAAAATTCAAATTTTAAAATTCAATATAATTAATTTGAATTAGATCGTTATAGAGTTATATTTGATTATCATTTTCTAAAGCATTCAAATAATTATTTAAAATTTAACAATAATTACAAATAAGAAAACTATAATAACTTATTTTTTATTTTAAATATATAGTAAAAATGATATTTAGGTTAGTGATTCAAATTTTATTTTACTTCTAATGGTCCACTATTAAAAAAAACACTTTTAACACTAGGTAAATTTGACTTTTAACACCATATTTTGAGGGCATTAAGTGCACAGATGTTAAAAATCAAGACAATTAACACCGGATATTTTATCCATTTATCCAGTGTTAATTACTACTTTTAACACAACTTATTTAATATCGGGTGTTAATTACTGATTTTAACATCAAACTTATAAAATATCCGGCGTTGTTTCTTCATTACAACACCAGACGTTTTTTTAAAAATCTGGTGTGAAATATATTTTTTCCTCACCATTTAGTTCCTACACTATTTTATTTGGTGTTAATTATACTTTTTTTTAACACCTATCTTTTTTGTACCCGACATTAAAAATATTTTTAACACCTATATTTTTTTTCTAACCGGTGTTAATTTTATCAAATTTAACATCTATTTTAGAATTTAGCTGGTGTTAAAAGTTTCTACTTTGAATGCTTTGTTTATTTTTTTATTAAAAAACAATTTCATAAATTTCATAAATAATGAACGTCCATATAATATGCATCAATAATATTGAAGGTTAACCATCATATTTATATTAATGTTGAATTTAACTATATATAATATATACACATATATATCCAAAGCATCAATAAATATAAATGCATAAAGTTAAACATAGACTTTGTGTCTTTAACCCCAACATAAACTATACATCCAAAATATCTAACAAAAACTACTATTTGGCAATCTCTATTAAATATTCTACCCAACACCTTTGAATGTCCTTAATGTCAGTGTTAGAGAATGATTCTTGTTTTGTGAATATCTACAAATTCAAAACAATCAAAACCTCAAATCAACATCAAACCAACATTAATACATTTGGCCATGAACAAAAAAATAAGAAGCAAGTGCATATTATGTCATCAAACCAACATCAAAAACACTAGAAATGATCCAACATCATAAATACAAAATGATCCAGTATCAAACCAACATAAAAAAAATACCAGTAATGGACAATCAACCAACAATCATAAATACCAAAAATGGACAATCAACCAACATCAATATATTTGGCCATGAATAAAAAAATAGGAAGCAAGCACATATTATGTCATCAAACCAACATCATAAATACAAAATGGTCCAACATCAAACCAGCATCAATACATTTGGCCATGAACAAAAAAATAAGAAGTAAGCGCATATTGTGCCATCAAACTAACATCATAAATACAAAATAATCCAACATCAAACCAACATCAGTACATTTACATGAACAAAAATATAGGAAGCAAGCACATATTGTGTCATCAAACCAACATCAAAATTACCAAAAATGATCCAACATTAACCCAACATCATAAATAAAAAATGATCCAACATCAAACCAACATCAAAAATACCAGAAATGAACAATCAACCAACAATCGTAAATAGTGGAAATGGACAATCAACCAACATCAAACCTTGTCTTATTCCTTATTCTAATCATAGCAATCATGAATACTAAATGATCCAACACAATAACATGAAAGTAAAGATAACAGAAATGAAAAATCAACCAACATCCAACCTTGTCTTATTTCCTAATCTAAACAGAACATTCACAAATACTAAATTATCCAACACAATAATATTAAATACACATACTAGCTAGAAATGAACAATCACCCCATATACCTTATCCTATGAATTAATAATTCCTGTAGAGACAATATTGAACATATGTCGAATCATATAAAATCCACACCCAATACCTCTAACTTGTTTTTGGTACTAAAAGTTAGAAAACAAGAATTAATGATAAATATGGAGAATATAGCAGAAATGAGGTTATAAGTAGTTCACTCTTTTTTAATATAACTACTTACACGTGGGAAACTCCAACGACATGATTTGGAATTTGCCAAGTGTGTACCTTGCATGAGTTGATAAGCTCGCATAGGTCTACAATAAGAAATAGGCTATGAAATGCTGGGGAAAAAACTTACAAATTAATAGACTTAAAAATAAATTAAATCTTACGTTTCAAAAAGATGTTTATGGTCCTTAGTTTCTTTTTTCCAGTTAGAACAAAACAAAACAATTAAATTTTGTTTGGGACATAATATTACCAATTGCCAATGGCTTCTACATGAATTGATAAATGATGCAAACTCACCAAGTGATGAAATTTATGACAAGCGCACCAGTCGTTAAAATTGAGTATACTTGTATCGTTCCCACAGGGATTGAGGTAATTACCATAACCAAGGACTGATACTAGCTTAACCAAACATGGCATGTAAACATTTCATTAAAACTTCTTTAAGTTTATGTTTTAATATTTTTATGCTTTTGTAGTATAATTGCGAAATTAAGAAGAACTGATATAAGAAATGAAACTTTGAATTAAAAATAGGCCAAGAATAACTTCAACTATCAATGTCAGCAAAACTCAATGAATGAAGAGCAAATCCCTAAATCAAGGCATGAACAACTTCACAGATGATTAATCCCTAATTCCTTAGGTAATTAATACTAATTCCAATGTAAATAAACCTTAATCCCTTAGGTGAAAATGCACATTGAAACCTAATGTGAAATTTAAAGAATGACCCTAATTATTCACCTAAACAGGCATGAATTAATTAGGTAGTAAGGAGATTACCTAAGTCCCTAACCAGGATCCCTCATTAGCAAGAACTTCAAGATAGATCTGAATCTTCCAATTCAGCAGAGAAACCACTCCTAGCAATGTTCTTTATGCCTCAACTAGTGACTGCCTTAAGTACAGAATCAAGCCTCCATTGAAGCTTCAGCTATCCCTAACCTTAGGGATTTAGTAATCTATGAAGGGAGAAGAGATGAAGAGAGTGGAGGTACATAGTGAATTACAGAGAATTTAGAGAGAAGAAAAGTTTAGAGAGAGAAGGGAATCTGAAAAATGAATTGGTATTATGAGTTATGTGTGTTAACTAATTACATAGAGTTATTTAAAGCTCTACTATAATCAACAACTTAATTAACGAAATTAAACTCCTAAATAACTTAAAAATAAATAATAAACTTAATTTAACTAATTTACAACCAAATTCTAAATAACTAATTTTCCCTCGTATTCGCGTGTAGGCATGCCCCATGCTAGCGTGAGTACACTGGCTTACAGCCTGGGAGTGTCTCCTGAATAATTACTTGCGTGCGAGTATGCTCGTGGACCAGCGTCAACATGCTAGCTTTCTGTCTTGTGCAACTAAATCAGGCATCTGAGCATGAGTGCGCTCGCCCACGCTGCCTTACTGACTTGTTGGTTTCTTCCAATCCTTTTTTGCGCGTAGGAGTGCTTAAAGTCAACACGGGCACAATAACCTACTAGCTTGCATTGTTCTCCAGCATAAGTGCAGGGCGTTGGGATGCTGGAATCTCTGACTTTCCCATGAAAGTAGCGTAGGTACACTCCTGATCGGCGTAAGCACGCTGACTTCCTGGAATCCTACAAAACCATAATTACACCTTAGCGTGGGCACGCTCAAAGGCAATGTTAGCATGCTTAACACATATCAAGCCAAAATCTGAGACGCCCCAAACCCCCAAATAAAATAGGGGAAAATTTTTTTCGCGTCTTAGAAAATATTAATAAATCCAATAATTAAAGTGGTGAAGTATTTTTCACCAAACCCCTGGATCTAAAATAAACCACTCCCATATATGAAGATATGAGAGGGTGAAATTAACAGATAAATTTTTCAATCAGAATCAGCGGAAGAATTATTTAATTTTGGTTTAATCATTGGCTAATTGATTTTCAAGAGGAGTCCTTTCATAAAAATATGGGATATACTTTATATAATCTAGAGAGCCAAAATAATACTCCTCAATGCTTCAAAATGATATTTAAAGAAGGCAATAATGCATGGGAACAAAATCCACTTAAAATAATAAAAAAAATTTGTGAAGTAACAGGTGCCACTCGCTCAAGCGTGACTCAAGTCGCTTGAGCGAGCCAGCGTACCCACGCTTGAGCGGGCGCTGAGCGACCTTGGGCGAAAGAGAAAAATAGGCATCAGGGCTTAGCTCGCTTGAGCGAGCCCTGTCTCGCTTGAGCAAGACACGAAGGAATGCTTGAGCGAAGGAAGCGAGACGCTTGAGCGAAGAAGGAGAGGAGCATCAGGGGTCAATCTCGCTTGAGCGGCCCAAGGCTCGCTTGAGCGAGATCGTTCCAGAATGGTTGGCAGCTCTCTGGCCGATTTTCGCTTGGGCGAGACACCCCTCGCTTGGGCAAAAATCGTCCAGTATCATTTTCCCTCTCCCTCGCTTGAGCGCCTGCTTCTATGCCTGGCGAAAATTGTCCAGAATCAAAACACTGATTCTGTGGCAATCTCGCTTGGGCGAAATGCAACTTCGCTTGAGCGAATTTGGGGCAGAAACGAATCCCCTGTTTCATAGCAATCTCGCTCGAACGAGATCATCACTCGCTTGAGCGAGTTCTGCAGAAACTCAGCAGAAACAAAGATTCTCTTGGACTCAACTCATGAAAATTAACTCCTCCTATTTTGGCCTTTCCTAGGACCATATTTTACCATATTATGCATGCACCAATTCATGTAATGTTACAACTTAAAACTACATGATTCATTCATTGAACTACATACCACCAACATCATCATGCTACTTTTAATTCATGCATATATTCTAATTTCATCATCACACCACATACACTCCCTACATATATCTATATTCCACATCATTCCACAAGCTCCATAATATAACATAAAGACACAGCATTCATTCATTCATCAAAGTTAAGTATTCAGGTTCATCCTTTACACTTTTTGGGTCATGTAGGAAAATTGACCTTACACAACATGTCCAATTTTCTCCCATGACCTCCAAAATTATCAACATTACAAAATTTGAGTATATACACCTTATATACTCTATCAAAACAGATTTTCATGCCGGCCAAGGCTTATACATTCTTATCCATATTTACCTTCTTCAACCTCGGCCTCCGAAAGTTGTAGGACTTAAGTCATACCTACATCAACTTTAAAAATGGCAATGGGGAGGTGAGTAACATAATCCAAATGAATTAAAGTCATACATTATGATGAAATACATGTATACTTGTACAAACATCATTCATTGCACCACATCATGCATCATACATAAATATATCTCATAACATCAAGTATACATTAACATTTCCAATCATTCAGATTATCACACACACACATAGGGTTAGTATCCAACTCTTTCCCCTTTCAACTCTTAATCATCCGTTGCCACTATGGGCTTCCAACTAGGCATATCTCCAGCTATATGCAAATGCTCTTAAAACTAATGCATATGCACAAGAAATTCTCATCAAATAATGCGGATCCGACTGTGGGAAAATATATCATTAAATCAATTGTGGGACAAGCATAGGTGTGCTACTATGCCCCTACTGCAGTAGAAAAATTGTGTACACATATATCTTAATTCATGCATGCTTACATCATCATAATTTTACTGGTACCAAACCGCTATCGCCCATCTGTAGCACTAGTCACCCTGTGACTTGCGGATTAACATCGTGGCCTCAACTACCACAAGTGCTACGGGCCCCTCCCGAACACACATCGAGAGAGCCGTGCCCCGTTGGACACCGAGGTAAACTCGCTCACCATAGAGCCGCCCGCCCACTGGGCCCGCCACATAGGGTGCCTCGTCACCAAACTATAGACAGCTTCGTGACTCATAAACCGAGTCACAGGGGAAAAACCACAACACGCTCGTGCACCGAGCCGCCCTCCCACTGGGCTCGCCTAGTGGAACCCCCTAATATTCCACATAGACAGCTATGATATGCCATGGATGCAATGCAAATGCAAATCAAGTGCATCCTCACACTATGCATCCTAGATGCCACTCCATATTCAATCATTCACCACCACCACTTGGTGGATTTCAATATTCTCATCATTCTTATCCAATCCCAATTCTCTTTTGAACTTATTCTCATCAATAGTTAGTGGCATACATATTCCATAACTCATACACACATATTTAGGATATTCACATCACAATCTCAATTCACATATGGTTTTAGACCCTCATCATACTTCGTTAATATAGTATCATCACATCATTAATATTATCCCAAACATAATGCCACATAACAATCATTATTCTAAATGCATTCCAATCATACATATCATATCATCCATTCAAACAATCATTAACATAATCACATATACATATTTTCACATCACCAATGGATGAAATCATGCATTTAGAAAAGTTACCCCCTCCTACCTCAAGTGAAGTAGTGATCAACGCGGTTTGATGGTCCCGCTTCGTCAATGGGGTCACTTCCTACATCACAATACATCATACAATCAATTTTCTACTTACTCATTAAGACTTAAACACTTATACATATATCAATAACTTGATGTTTACTTTATTTTAACTCTCAAGCCTCTTTTATTTCATTTTATCCACCATAACCACCATGGGTTAGGTATTACCCTCTATTATCATGCACCCTAGAGCCAAACCCTTTCATGGGTTTCTCCATTAATGACTTCCATCAACCAAATACCATCACCAATGACCCTTATGCATCATAACTCACATTTATTACCAACAATTAATACTCATCAATCTACATTATACATTTCCCCCAACTTATGAAGTTAGGGTTTCATAAAATTTCCAACCACCTTCATAAATATTCTTCTCCTTCCAACCAAAAATGCATCTACTTTATTACTTCTCAAAGAAACCTCATTCTCATACAAACCCACATTAAACTCTTGCATTAAATACTCTCCTCAAGGACATCCATACACATGCATGGTTCCCAAAACTCATATTATCATACAACCATGGCAAAAACCCAAGTAAATGGTGAGTATTCCTTACCTCACACCCAAAAACGAAAATGGGTTCAATGGAGGGAGAGGAAGCTGTGAAAATGGAGAGAAAGGGGGAGAATACAACAGCTCACAACCTCCTTCCAGCTCCACCAACGAAAATGAGAATGAGATGTGGAAGATGGAGCCAAGTTGCTATGGTTTTGGGAGAAATGAGAGAATGAAGAAGATGATGATGGAAAGAAGAAGAAGAAAGTGAAGTGTAATGTCCACTTTCAGCATGCCTACGTGAATAGAGAAAGGAAAATTTAGGTTTTTGATTTATTTTAAATTCCCATTCATTAAAACTCCATCGTTTTATAACTAACAGGTTCTCCATTCGGGCTCAATATATCGTCTAAAAATTATTCCGAATACATATTCGGATTCCCAATAATATTCTCAATAGCCCTGACCAATATCATCTCATTCCGAGATACTTGGTCCGACACCCATATCTCAACCGAGCTTAATTTCAGCTTAACTGATCTCCATAATTTTCTAACAGTCTCCAAAATTATCAATTTAATTATTCTCAATAGTTTGGGACATTAAATATTCCATATACCAATTTCTAATATTTATTCCGGTAATTAATTCTCTATTTTAAAATTCGGGATGTTACAAAATCCACTCTTTCCTAAAATACTATCTCATTATGCTTAATTATCTCTATAATTACTTAAATAATAAACAACCACTACTTTTATTTAATTGATAATTTTCTTCTAAATACTTATTAAACCTACTAAATAAATATCATCTTCCTCATAAAACAAGGTTAAATGTTGCTGAATACATAAGTCTTTTCAAGACTTATCAGTAACATAGTTAGTGAACATATAACAAACTATTAAATCACTCAAGAAGGAGTAACTTACGAAGAGTAATATGGTGCAAAGTAGTAGTCTTTTCTAGCATCTAATCTTCTTTGGATGTATGAATGAATCTCACACATGTTATTTCCTTTCTTGTAAATATGGACTAGATCAATGAATCCATACCCATTTGTTTTCCCATTTTGTGTGCACAACTTATGCATATACCTAAGATATTAAACACATTTAAAATTATATCCAAGAAAAAATATTTCACCATAATAAGCTTTCAAGTCATGATAATCATAATATAAACTCATATCAACCATAATTATATAATTGCTACAGTCAATATTTGGTTACCCTTGTAGATATCTTTCATATCACTCATTGTAATATAAAATGGGATCTCAGATGAGTTCCCTATGACATCAACCGGTAAATGTATCTGCAATGGGTGCTCATCAATGTCTGTAGCCGTAAGCCACAAACGTTTTAGTGGGTCATATCCATCATTATTTCTTTTTGTTGGATCCATGTCTTGGGCTTGATTAGGTAAAACATCCTAAACTAAATATAAAAGGTAAAACATTAGTAGAAGTTCTAAATATACATAAACATAACAAGATTTAATACCTTGTTATCTATAACCTTCACAAGTCATTTTGGCCATAAAATGAAATTATTGGGAGCCTGTGTAACATCCTTAAGATTTTAGCAAAATTTTAATTGGCGGAAAAATATTAATAATTGCCCAACTGGATTTATTGAGATTTTGGAAATTATTATTAATATAAATACAATTATAAATAATTAAATATGATGGGTATAAGTAAATTTATTTGATTGATTAATTATAAAAGGTAAAAGTTTAATTAAAACTTTTAAAGAAATTATAAAAAAAGAGGGAAAGGACAGTTTTGCCCCTAATGCCTTAAAATGACAATCTCTCTTCTTCTTCCTAATCTTCTTCACGCCAGCGTCTTCTTCTTTTTCTTCTTCTTTCTCCCTCCATCTTGCCGTGACTTGCATGCTTCAAGAGGAGGTTCATTTGGTGTCAAAACTTCAAAGTAACCACGTTTTTGAGATCGTGGCTTTGAGGTGAGCACAATGAACCCCTTAAAATTGAGTTATCTTTCCTTTTCATTTCTTCCCCTCTAGCTGATGGCCATGCATGGTAGGAGAAGCCTCCGTTTTCCACTCCTCCAGTGCATGGGAGCCTGAAAACGGTATTTAGAGCAATGAGGGTGGTATGACGTTAATGGGTTTTGGTGTTTCGACCTCTGTAGGTAACGAAACGGACGTCGGAGGATCGAGCGGTGAAGCGGGTGCTGGATTCGGAAGTAGGACCTTGAACCAAGTACTTAGAGGACGCAACCAGCATCAAGAACAAATCGTCGAAGCTTGGAATCGAGGTAAGGGGGTGTTCGGGTTGTAATTGATTAGAATATGTGCATATTTTAGGTTCGGGTCGTCAAACTAAATACTAAAACGGCAAGAAAGATTACTAGATGATAATTGTATATGTATATATGTATGAATGTGAATTGTATATGGTTTATGATGATTATGAGAATAGAGTGTTTTACATTGTGATAAATCGATGTGTATAGTGGCATTGGTGATGACGGGCTTGACAAGTAGGTCGCCCATTTGTTGAGTATAAGCTGTTGTTGATGGCCACTCGTTATGTGATATAAGAAATGTGAGTTATACATGTATGATTATGTGGTGTGGGATGGCCGACGGTATGTATAGTCCCTCGTTTTTAGCTCCCGTGGTTTTTGTGCCCAGTTGAGCTACCCAGTGGTCAAGTAGGACCCAGTGGTTGAGGTGGAGAGTCAAGTAGGACTCGGTGGACTAAGCAGGGTTCACGGGGTGTCAAGTAGGACCCCCAGCTGAAGGCCGATCCTTTAGTATCGGATACTAGGCGTCGATTTTGTATGAGAGTCAGTGGTGATAATTGATGGAATTATTAGCATTGTGTGATGATGTGCATGTACTTAATTATATTTGCTGATTGTGATTTGTAATTTGAGGATAAAGAATTCGGATGGAGTTTGTACACATACATTTTGTTATTTAATTTCCGTTCTAGATTAATTATGATGCCAAACACTCACCCTTGCTGTAGTTTTCTTTTAATTTAGTAACCAGTGACAGGAAGGAGGTTGAAGCTCCGGAGGTGCGCCAAGTGGAGAATTGATGCCAAGAAGTGAAATGAACTATGAAAATAATGTTGTGTGCAATATGTAATGTGTTTTATGTATGGATTACATGTTTTTTTTATGTGTGATGAAATAAGTATAGTTTGGATCGAATGATTATGAATGATTGTGATGAGTGAGCTAGAATTGACATGCTGCATGATGAAAATATGAGTTCATATGAATGAAGTGGTATGGTGATGATGCTAATGTGATCAGTGTCGATTTTCATGAGTTTGATATATATATATATATATTGGCACGGGGCCAATAGTAGATGTAAATGATAAATTGCTATGGGCAGGTTTGTAAATGATTGAGGGTCTTGAATGATGAAAAAAAAGATGTTTCTGAGTGAGGCATGACTGAGAGAACCCATTCTGAGTGAAGGAAGATTAGAATGTTTCAGAGTGAGGCATGACCGAGAGAACCACTTCTGAGTGAAGGAAGGTTAATGCGTTTCTAAGCGAGGCATAACCGAGAGAAACCCTTCCGAGTGAAAGAAGGTTAGGATGTTTCCGAGTGAGGTATGACCGAGAGAACTACTTCCGAGTGAAGGAAGGTTAAGATGTTTCTGAGTGAGGCATGACTGAGAGAACCTCTTCTGAGTAAAGGAAGATTAGAATGTTTTCGAGTAAGGCATCACCAAAAGAACCACTTCTGAGTGAAGGAAGGTTAAGGCATTTTTGAGCGAGGCATAACCGAGAGAAACCCTTCCAAGTGAAGGAAGGTTAGGATGTTTCCGAGTGAGGCATGACCGAGAGAACTACTTCTAAGTGAAGGAAGGTTAAGATGTTTCTAAGTGAGGCATGACTGAGAGAACCCTTTCTGAGTAAAAGAAGGTTAGGATGTTTCCGAGTGAGGCATGACCGAGAGAATCCCTTCCGAGTAAAGGAAGGTTAGAATGTTTCTGAGTGAGGCATGACCGAGAGAACCACTTCTGAGTGAAGGAAGGTTAAGATGTTTCTGAGTAAGGCATGACCGAGAGAACCCCTTCCAAGTGAAGGAAGGTTAGGATGTTTCTGAGTGAGGCATGACTGAGAGAACCCCTTCCGAGTGAAGGAAGGTTAGGATGTTTCTAAGTAAGGCATGACTAAGAGAACCCATTCCGAGTGAAGGAAGATTAGGATGTTTCCGAGTGAGGCATAACCGAGAGAACCACTTCTGAGTGAAGGAAGGTTAAGATGTTTCCGAGTGAGGCATGACTGAGAGAACCCCTTCTGAGTGAAAGAAGGTTAGGATGTTTCCGAGTAAGGCATGGCCGAGAGAATCCCTTCCAAGTGAAGGAAGATTAGAATGTTTCCGAGTGAGGTATGACCGAGAGAACCACTTCTGAGTGAAGGAAGGTTAAGGCGTTTCTGAGCAAGGTATAACCGAGAGAGCCCATTCCGAATGAAGGAAGGTTAAGATGTTTCCAAGTGAGGCATGATCGAGAGGACTATTTCCGAGTAAAGGAAGGTTCTGGCTTCGAATGAAGAAACATCTTAGGGATATCGCTTGTTTTTTTTGTAAAAGACTGAATTGTTAGTGAATTTTCTTTGCAGGTCTCGTAACTCGCTCAAGTTTAAAATGTAGAATTCGCTCAAGCGAGTATGAACTCGCCCAAGCGACCTTCACTGGTTTCGCTTAAGCGAATCAGGGTCTCGCTTAAGCGGGTGACCCCCTGACCTTATTTTCTTCTTCCACTTTTTTTAATTGATTCTATTTTATTATTTCATGTGACATCCCGGCGCTGTTGAGGGCGGGGAGTGATCGCCGGTGCATAGGCACGGACAAGGAGCGGCTCCTGGCAGGCTTCCAAATGTGACATCCCGGGCACTGTTGAGGGCGGGGAGTGATCGTCGGTGCATAGGCACAGACAAGGAGCGGTTCCTGGCAGGCTTCCAGTGGGAGGGACACATGAACGAACCGAATACATACCAGAATGAGAGGGATCCAAAGACTGTATAGGTATGGGACTATACAGTCGAGGATAGCTTAAAGGAATGAATTCGTACTACCTATATCAACAAATGCATTAGCCTTTTCAGTGGCCTATCACTTAATAACTCCAAAGTTAAGCGTGCTTAACTTGGAGTAATTCTGGGATAGGTGACCTCCTAGGAAGTTCTCGGGAAGTGTGTGAGTAAGGACAAAAGTACATTGGAAAGGTCTTGTGTTGGTTTATGGGGAGAGTCGTTCATTCCAGAAGAGCGGTCAGGGCGTTACAGTGGTATCAGAGCCTAGCCTCTCCTAGTACGGTATGGTTCGGGGACGAACCAGGCGGAAACTGGTGGGTATGTGACATCCCGGTGCTGTTGAGGGCGGGGAGTGATCGCCGGTGCATGGGCACGGACAAGGAGCGGCTCCTGGCAGGCTTCCAGCGGGGAATGTGACATCCTGGGCACTGTTGAGGGCGGGGAGTGATCGCCAGTGCTTAGGCACGGACAAGGAGCGGCTCCTGGCAGGCTTCTAGTGGGAGGGACACATGAACGAACTGAATACATACCAGAATGAGAGGGATCCAAAGACTATATAGGTATGGGACTATACAGTCGAGGATAGCATAAAGAAATGAATTCATACTACCTATACCAACAAATGCATTAGCCTTTTCAGTGGCCTATAACTTAAGAACTCCAAAGTTAAGCATGCTTAACTTGGAGTAATTCTGGGATGGGTGACCTCCTGGGAAGTTTTCGGGAAGTGTATGAGTGAGGACAAAAACACATTGGAAAGGTCTTGTGTTGGTTTGTGGGGAGAGTCGTTCATTCCAGAAGAGCGGCCAGGGCGTTACAGCCTGCCCTAATGTTTTAACCTCATCAGTAGGAAAAAGGACAACAACATTTACATCTTCCACCCGTTGAACCACCACTCTCAAGTTATCAACATCCATTTGTATATTATGCAATGTTGACCCCAAGTTATAGACCTTTCCAAAAGAAACTAAACGGTGTGGATGTTCAACATACAACATACAATCTTTTGGGATACTAATAGTATTCTTTTCTAGTACATCTACATTATTTACAACGTAATTGCTCTATTTTCTACTCAACACATTTATATTTGAAGGTGAAGGCTTATTTGTAGTCTTTGTAGGAGGAATACCCAAGGATGCCATCTGCTGTCTAAACTTAACTTCTAATTGTTGAAACTTTTTAGTGACTCAGAGTATGACACGCTCTTCAAGTTCATCTTCTCACTCTTGTCTTAACTCTTCCTTAATGTTTTTGATGTCACCCAGCGTGATATTTTTGCATTTGGATCACTTTGTAAGTGAGCATGACCCAAAGTATCCTTTTATGCCTAAACCACCGCCAACACCTCGAACACGACCTGGGTAGTCAAATCGACCAATAGCAATAGCTAGAATGTCTTCTCGTCCACTAGGAACAAAGGATCCTTATGAGCTTTGCTCTACAAAAATATCCTACAAAACATATAAATTAACATGTTTAGGGTTTAATTACAATAAGGAAAACACAAACTAGTTGTGTTGATGAACTTATAACTTTCTTGGTAACAATGTGAGTTGATTCTGATGTATATCCTCCATTAAGCTTTGTTCGTGCTTTAATCCATTTCTCATGTCGTAGAGGCGAAGATGGTGGAGGAATTGCAATAGATGGGTCTGCCTGTGATGCACGTTCACGTTATTTAGACTTTTCACGTAATATTTTCTCCTCAAGCAATGCATAGCCCCCACGAGATAATCTGTGGGGGTGGCAGTTTTTCACAGCAACCTCTTATCCCCTTTTCCTCTTTCCCTATCACTTAAATTACATAAACATGATCAATTGATATAAATTAAAATTAATTCAAAATCTAATAAGATAATTAAGTACACTATAAAGATACCAAAAAATTAGGGTCCTTTCAGAGATGAACAAATTTCTTCCACGTATCTTCATCAATAATTGGATATATCTCATGTGGAGACATATCCTTCCTTTCTTCATATATGTATTTACTTGTAAGACTTATCTTGAATTGTTTCCAACGTTCTTCCACAGATGCAAGACATTTCTTCCTCAATTTAGATGTATTCGGAATATCATATGTAATCTATATGACACAAGAAATTATATATTTAAGGTATAGGATTAGGTAACAAGAAATACACAACTATAATCACAAAAGGTTCTAGTGATATACCGTGATGGTCTCCCAAATTGTATTCTTTGTATCCTCATCTACATCACTCCAATCATTCTTCAAGGTATCAACTTTTTCACGTGCTAAAATACCAATGAAACTTACGAAACTTGCTTTGTTCTTCCCTATAGGATTTAACGTCTGTGGATCAAACTCAATAGGAAGCTTTTGGTCACTAGCTCGATTAAATAATAACTTTCTCAACAGTGTTGCACGTCTACCATTTCTTTTTTTAGATTTAGATTCACCTCCTGAGGGGGGTTGCTAGATGAGTCACCCATCTCCTTGTAAAAACAACAAAATAATTAATATTCATAATTTAAATCAATGTAAAATTTTCTACAAGTAAAGAGATAATTTATATCATAAGTAATATGAACTAGTTAATTAGGAAAATAAAAACTAACTTCCTGTGTAACTAAAGCAATATTCTCCCATAGTCCTTCCATATGATCACGAATAACGACCACATCATCCATTTCATTTACATTAATCAATATGGGGTACTTGAAATGCTAAGAGAGTCAAGCATATCAAGGTTTTCATCACCGTCTATCATGCATCTTCCATAAAGAACCATTGACCATCATTTGTTTTTAGGATCTTGGATATAAAACACCTGTTTTACTTGTGATGCCATGATGAAAAGCTCATCTTTTTAAGCTATTTTGCTAAGGTCTACTAATGTAGATCCTAAATTAACAATTTGGACACCACTGTTAATATCAACCCATCTACATTTGAAAAATGGCACTCTAAATTTTGTGTAGTCAACTTCCCATATCTCTTCAATGACTCCAAAGTAAGACACCGATGCTACAATCGGATTCTTATCTTTTGAACTAGAAAAGTTCATGGACTTAGCAACCACCATAACACCATTGTTTTACACTGTACTCTTGCTATCTTGGGACTTTATGTAGAAGGAAAAACCATTAATGTCATATCCAAACTAGGTTAAGATGGAAAAGTTAAGCCCATGTGCTAGCCACTTTAATGTATCTGAAATGGTGTCATCATTTTTAATGGTTTTAGAAAACCAACTATGGAAATTCTTATTATGCTTAAACAACAATCCCTTTTCACTCATCCGAGGGTTCTTTGCTTTCATAATGTTTTTGTGTATAGCCAAATAAGGTTGAACCTCTTCAGTGTTATTCAAGATATACAAATATGCTTGATGCACATCCTCTCGGCTTATAGTCTTAACATTTGCACCTTGTGTTCCCTTTCCTATGTGTGTTTGCTCATGACGGGACTTATGAAGCCCTACAGCTTGTACATTAGATAAATAGTCTATACAAAATTCAATAGCTTCTTCTGCAATATATCGTTCAATAATAGATGCTTTAAGATGATATGGATTCTTAGTGTACCCTTTCAATATTTTCATGTAACGCTCAATTGGGCACATCCATCGTAAATAAACCAGACCACAAATCCTAATTTTTCTGACTATATGGACAATTAAATAAACCATAATGTCAAAAAAGAAGGAGGAAAATACATGTCCAACTAGCATAAGATGATTGCAGCTTTTGTTTCCAACTCATCTAATTTTTTTGATCAATGGCTTTGCTACATACAACATTAAAAAAGAAGCACAACCTAGTTATGGCTTGTCTAACCTTTTTAGGTAAGATATCACGAATGGCCACCGGTAAGATTTATTGCATCAACATATGACAATCACAAGACTTCAACCCAACTAACTTCAACTCTTTAATTGAAACAAGCCTTTTGATATTTGAAGAATAACCAGATGGCACTTTGATACCATGTAAACATTCACAAAAACTTTTTCTTTTCCATTTTGGACAGCGTATGACATGTCGAGGGTAAGTATGTTCACTTACCAAATGATTATGGACGTAACTCTTCACGTATACCCATTTCAATTAAGTCTAGTCGAGAGTTCACACCATCCTTTGTCTTACTAGGTATGTTAAGAAGAGTTCCAATAATACTATCACCTACATTTTTCTCCAAATGCATTACATCAATACAATGCCTCACATCAAGAATAGACCAGTATGGGAGATCAAAGAAGACTGACTTCTTCTTCCAAATATTTTTTTCAGTGGTCTTCTTTTGGGTCTTTCCAAATGTAACCTTGACGTCCTTCACCCCTTGATACACTTGGTCTCCAGTTAAGGCTGTTGGGGCGATTCCATTCTCTTGCTCACCAATAAAAGCTTTCCTCAATCGACGGTATGAATGATTAGGTTTCAAAAATCTCCTATGCCCAAGATAAACTGTTTTTTTCCTATTGATAAGTTGTTTGAAGCATGTGTCCTTCTCACATATAGGGCATGCATGATGGCCCTTAACACTATATCCACACAAATTCCCATAGGCTGGAAAGTCATTAATGGTGCAAAATAACATGACAAACACAGTAAAATTTTCATGGTCATACTTATCAAAAACCTCCATGCCTTCCTCCCATAGCATTTTCAAATCTTCAATTAACAGACTCAAAAAGACATCTATATCATTCCCTAGTTTACGTGGTCCTGAAATCATCATATACAACATAATATACTTGTGCTTCATGCACAATTGAGGAGAAATGTTATAGATCACCAAAAGAATAGGCCATGAACTATGGTTACTACTTAAGTTCCCAAAAGGGTTCATCCCATCTGTAGCAAGCCCAAGCCTAAGGTTTCTTGGATCAACCGCAAAATCATGAAAAATTTGATTAATTTTATTCCATTGTAAAGAATCAGTTACATGGTGAATCTTGCCATCACATTGCCTCCCATCTGCATATCATCTAAGGTTCTTAGTATCCTTCTCATTAGAAAACAATCTCTTGAACCTTGGAACTATAGGAAGATACAATAACACTTTTGCTGGAGACCCTTTCATGACATCATCATAACTAGAATCATCGTCTTTTACTTTATATCAAGATACATTACATATAGGACATTTGTTGAACCCTTCAAATTGTTTCTTGTATAATATTCCATAATTAGAACATGCATGTATTCTTTTATACTCTATACCCATTGGACATAATACCTTCTTCGCCTCATAAGTATGATTCGGTAATGTATTCCCATCTGGATGCATCTCTTTCAAGACCTCTAACAATTCTGTGAAGTTTTTATGGCTCCATCAATTTCTTTCCTTTAGATTGACCAATCTTAACATAGCGGACAACCATATGAATTTAGTGCACCCTAGATACAGAGGTTTCTCTAAATCAATGCATAAAGTATCATATGCATGTGCTTGTTGGAAAGACTCTTCTCCGAGATCACAGATCATGTCTTCTAAACGATCATCCATGTCTACTTCATCAATTTTAGGCACACTTGGCTTCAATGATAACGACTCCCCGTGCCATATCCATCATGTGTAAGATTTACAAAAATCTTCACAAATAATATGCTCTTGAATTTTTTCAACTTCTAACTATCTTCCATTCAAGAACTTAACACTAGGGTAGTAAAATCTTCCATTATTACTGATAAAATTAGTCTTAACAAAATTGAGAAACTCCTCTACCCTTTTAAGATACTCATCAATTATACGTCTAGCATTTATCCAGCTACAATCCATGAGATTGTTGATCTAACATTTAAGAATGAGCTATACTATTAGATATGAAGATTGATAAACAAGTGTTCTATTACCATGTTTAACTTTATGAATTTCGGTAAAGTATTATACTTTATTTGTGCCTAAAGTGAAGACTCATATTCCTGCAGCTAATAATTTTAATATCATGCTTATACTTCTCAAATACTTAATTAATACTCATATGTGAATCATTAATTTCAGTTGAGTAAAACCAATATTTATATCATCATTGTGCATAATACAAGTAAAATATTTGATAAATTTAAAACAAACCATAAATATATTGAAAAATATTCACTTTAATGTAATATAAATTAAGATATTTTTGTCAATTATTAATTATAATGTCACTTATTAATTATATATTTATTAGCATTAATGTCAATACCATATATACTATTAATGTCAATACCATATATACTATTAACGTCAACAAAAAGTGACTCCTACATATTTTTATACTAGTTTCTACTACAAGCAAACAAAAGTGACTCCTATAGCTACACAAAATAATAAAGAAAACTTAAAATGCTGGTCCAACATGCTTACCAACTTGGAACAGCCCTATAAATAAGGGGGTATCAGATCTCCAAGCAGTATGGATAACTTCAATGATATCCTTGTCAACTTGTTTGATATAGCACCTAGTCAGTAATTTTTTTAGCAAAGCATCAACAACTACAATTAGTTTATCATGCAAAAGAAGAAAGCTCAGGTAAACAAATAGTCCCAAAACAAAATTCATGTGTGGCGCCCTAAATCCCGTAAATGATATTAAAGACATTAATATTCAGATGATGAAAATTAGGATAAATTTTCACAATTAAAAACAACCATTGAAAGAAGACTACTACAAATAAAATTTGTAACAATTAACCCCAGACCTTTTAAAGACCTATCTCATATATGACAATATAAGAAGGTATGTAGTTTAAATAAACATTTACTTAAGTCAATCAATTTCATGATCACCTTACAAGTGTTTGCGAAATATACAAGTTAATTCAATAGCAAGAGTGGTTATGAGAAATGATCTATGTAAGCACAAGGTGATTTCCAAAACTTAATAAAAACATGTACGTTCATCTATACAAACATTCCATAATTGGAAGTATATGCATTTAATTAAGGAAACATGCCAAAGAAGCTTTCTATAAGAAATCAAGGTTAATGGATTGGAGTACAAACATAGGGACCCAAGGAATACAAGTCCCATAGCAAGAAAAGTTTATTTTTAGTCTTATAAATAGTAGGACATGTCATAAATATCACCTATTAGTCCCAAATTGAAAATCATAAAAAGTTGGGTTCAAACCCCTCTTAAATTTGAGTTTTACAATACAATGGATCCGATGTTTTACGTCTAATGAGAGTTAGAAAACTCCAATTGAGATGAGATCAATTTTAAAACCTTACTAAAACATTTATCTACAACTTTCATGAAGAAGTCGGAGACCAAAAATCTCATTAAGATACCCAAAAGAGCCAAAATTACCAAGGGAAAAGCAGCAGTTGGAAAAATCTTGATAGTGGTCATTCCATTGGCCGTGGGAAATTCCCATTGACCATGGAACCCACTATCTCCACCACCAAAAATGGCCATTTGTTTCCATGTTTTATGACAAAATGATCCACTAGTAGTGGGAAATTCCCATTGGTCGTGGATCTCACTGCTGTAGGTACTATTCTACAACTTTTTGACCCTTAAGTTTTTGTCAACTTTGGGACCCGTTTTCACTAGGCTATTCAACTCTAATTTGTACAAAATTTTATACACAACTTACCTACCCTAATATGAATTATGTGGCAAAGTTTCAAGCCCAAATTCCTTCCCAATCAAAATCTAAGCTTTAGGGTAGTTTTATGCATATTTTGGGCAATTTACATGACATACCAAAATGCAATTGGCTAAGTTTTAGTCCAAAGTCTCCATGGACCTATATTAACATATGTAAATGTAACTTGCTCCAAGAAGTCACACCATATTTTGGTCTCTAAATCATCTAATGCATAAATAACAATTTAGGTGCATTATAACCCAAACAAGCATACCAATTCACAACATAAACCTATTTGGCCACAACCAACCTTACACATAAGTCATGTACATGCATTATAAATTATAGGTAGCCTCTACATGAGGTATTGATCATCAAATGTAAATATAGGCTATCCACTTCCTAACGTTCATATATCCCCATGCCTCAAATATATATGATTATGCAACATACATTTCCAATGATCACATTCCATAATTGACATCATTCATTCATCAAATTGGTATATAATCAAATACCACAATCATCAACATACATTACCAAGGTCAAATCAACAAATTAGCCTTTTCACACCAAGGCATAATTTTTACACTTGACCCACAAATGATTATCTAACATTCAATTACATAATAAGCATATATCTACCATATGCATTACAAAAAGATTGTCGTATACATATCCACAAGTCACTAATCATTAACATCATCATGCATAATTCATTCATTACACCATAATTAACAATTGTTGCCAGCCAAGGCATTCTATTACCACTATTTACCTTCCCCAAAGCTTTGATTCAAAACACAATCTTATCCTGTGACCATCTTACATCACAATGCTAAAAAGAGAAAATGTGGGAGAGTGAGTTATAAATTCTAAGTGACAAATATGAATATATTGTGATCATGTGTACATGCCTATAATAACATTTATGCTTTGCAATATAATCATCAATTTATCACCAAATCTTCATCAAGGCATAACCATAGGCATACAAGTTTCATTGTTTACAACATAATAGCAAGCACATACACATACACATTCACATTTACATTCACATTTACATTGCCCTTCATCATCATGAGATACCATAATTATCATCATCAAGTTTTTACATTTTATCAACTTCCACTCTCAAGGGGTTATCATTTTTCTTGGCTCCCATCAACTCAAATGCCATGCCCTTAAGGATAATGCATATGTCATACTATATAATGCATATACAATGGATCCAATTTGAAATATTTTCTCATAACCCATACGCACATGGTTCCTCAAACATCTGCAACCACGCATAGTTGCTTAAGCCGTTAGACCCCGTAAGGGTTTCTTCCACAAGATCCCGCAAGATCTGTATCATCTCCATATATCAAGTGATCGCAACCACTGAGGAGCATTCAATTACAATTCCCCCACGCAAGGGTCCTCTTTCTTATAGTCCCACAAGACCTTTATCATATCAATACACTTGTGATCGCAACCATATAAAATCATCGACATTTTAGTTTCCCCAACGCAAGGGTACTCCTTATCATAGTCACGCAAGACCTTTATCATTACAGTACACTTGGCAACCATATTCATTCATTCTCATATTGGTTTACCCCATGTAAGGGTACTCCTTTTCATAGTCCCGCAAGACTTTCATTGTGATCGTAACCATATAAAAAATGTTATGTCATGCATGCCATGACTGCAACAACATGCTAGCCTTAACCTCGCAAGGATTTCTCACCCTCTAACTTAGGGGCATGTTTTACATTTAACATTACAGATAGTAGTACACAACCAATTATAGATAGTAGTACACAACCAATTATAGTACTCTCCAAGGCATACAACTTGTCACATAAGCTCTAAGGCATCAATTCATATTGTTCACAACATAATGGCTAAGGAGTCTCATTAATTTTAATCCACACATGGAAATCAAGAATTCATCTCAACAAGTATACTTCCAATGTATAAGACCAATATATACATTGTCAACCTACAATTTTTAGTTGATTTCAACTTTAATTATCTTGCAATTGTTTCAAGTTTTAGTGTGATATACACAATCTCTTTAATCATCTAAATTTTTCAACATCATTTCTAATTCACTAATTGGTAAAAAACACAATGGCATTCAATCGTTGTCTCAATATTTTCATCATCAGTCATGGGTGTGTCACATAACCACATCATTCAATTCTCATAATCAATTATCATATCTCATCAATAGTGGCAAAATATACATGGTTCTCATAGTATAACATAGGCACACTCACTTTACCAAAATCTCAAGTCACTACTAAAAAAACCCTAAACAGCTACCTCAAATTAGCGATCACCTACTGCCGTCGCTAACTAGCGACCGGGTTAGCGACCGCTATAAATAAAGAGCGACCAAAAAAGTTGTAGCGACGAATTTAGCGACCCCAACAGGATACGGTCGCTACCAATTATGAACACCGTCGCTACTACGGTCGCTATATCTCAGATCCTTCTTTTTTGATTTCCCTCCATGGTTTTTTGTTGGCGCCAAACATTAGCGACGGCTAAATGGCGTCGCTAGGTTTTGTTCTAGTGACGGAGTAGTCCTACCGTCGCTAATATCCAGGAGATTAGTGACGGATCTATTGTGCCGTCGCTAATATCTTCGTCTTCCCTCCATTTCTTTGTTTTAAGAAGGGAAGTTAGTGACGGTACGAAGGCCCCGTCGCTAAATTTTAGGAGATTAGTGACGGGTTTTCTGGCCGTGGCTAATATTCAGGAGATTAGTGACGGATATATTGTGCCGTCGCTAATATTTTCGTCTTCCCTCCATTTCTTTGTTTTAAGAAGGGAAGTTAGTGACGGTACGAAGGCCCCGTCGCTAAATTTTAGGAGATTAGTGACAGGTTCTCTGGCCGTGGCTAATATTCAGGAGATTAGTGACGGGATTTATGTTCTGTCGCTATGATTTTCGTCTTCCCTCTATCTTTTTACTTTTAAGAAGGGAAGGTAGTGACGGTAGGGTGACCCCGTCACTACTTTTGAGGAGATTAGTGACGGATTTGTCATGCCGTCGCTAAAGGTTTTAATTTAGGGACGTTGGTAGCGACGGATGCTAGCCGTCACTAAATGTTTAATCTATCTTCGAGCAACCCCTTTCCCTCTCATTTGCCCTACCGCTCCCTAGCCTCTCTCAGCCGCCGTCTCCCCCTCCCTCAATCCCCGTCGATCACCTTTCCACCCCAAGCCTTTAATCCCTTTTTTTTCCCTCTCTGCGCCTCACGAACCACCACGACATCTCTCACGAACCTCCCCCTCCGTCTCCGTTCAAGGCTCCGTCCCTTCCACTGTCAATCTCCGTTCGAGGCTCCGTCCCTTCCACTGTCAATCTCCGTTCGAGGCTCCATCCCTTCCACTGTCAACCTCCCTCCCTCTGTCAAAGTCCCTCTAGCCGTCGACCTCCCTCCCTTCCTCCCTTCTTCCTCCAGCCGTCGACCTCCCTCCCTGTGTCCCGTCCCTGGCTTGGAGCTGTCTCCCCCTCCGTCTCCGTTCAGAAGTTCCCTCGCTGGTAGAGTCACCGGTGAACCTACCTCACCAGCAGGTATCATAATCCAACCTTTCTCTTAACTGTTAATTTAGTTATTGAAATTGTCTGGGTTATGTTTATGTGTGTTTATGTTTATGATTGTTGACTGAGTGTAGTGTAATGAGCGGAGTGCAGTATGTGTAGTGTATCAGTATAGTGGGTGTGCAGTTTAGTGTTTTTTTCAATGTTTTTGATCTTTGGATCTGTGCTCAAATTTTGTTTCATGTTTCAAATATTGTTTGTTTCATGTGTCATGTTCTTGGGTTGGGTTTATTTTAATCAGACTTGCTTAGTTCAATTGAGATATCTGAAATTGGTAAGGTTGATTAGTAGTTAGTAAATTATTCTAAAGATCTAAGACTAACATTTTTACTCCATCCTTGTTGGTTAACAAATCCAGTAGGATCATATTAAACTGACCAAGAAAATCTGTTTTTTAGGTTTAACATGCATCTATGAGCTAGTCTGTGGTGAGTATTGTGGCTACAACAACTCCAAGAATGGGTTTTATGAGGTCAATTATGGTATTGAGGTTGCTAGAATCATGCCAACTAGGAATGAAATTATGAAGGATTGTAATTCAGTCATCGTTAATAAGCCAATGTATGTTACTGTTGATAAAGTTACTAGACTAGAGAGAGCAAATTAAATATATAGGCAACACAAATTTTATATTATTTACTTTCTTGGGCCTGCATGGCTGCACCAAATTCAATGATCCCCTTAAGTTTGAAATTTGTGCTTTTATATGCTACTGCTTATATATTTGTTATTTGGTACCTTTAAGGGTTAAATTGCTGGAGTAATTCTGAATTTGGTGCTTTTCTTAGTCCTATACTTCTGTTTTGATCACTAGAGTTAATGACACTGAACATTTTAGTCTTTAGTCCTTTTTTTAATAGGTTAATAGGTAAGTGTAGCTTTGTTGGAACTACTAGTTGAAGAATTCCAACCCACAATCTTTCCTCTCTTCATTTCTCTTGTCACTTTTCTCAACTACTAGACCGACTTTATGTGTTCATTTCATCTCAGTCCTTGATTTTTACAAATCACCATTTTAGTCATTTAAGTTATTTATAAATCACTTTAGTTTTTGACGTTTGTTGTTATCAATCAATTATATCCTTGAAGTCAATAATATAATTTATTGACAAAAACTAATTTCATAGACTAAAGTGACAATTTTCAAAAATAACAGAGTTAATCGATTGAAGATGATTAAAGTGATGATTTCTAAAAGTTGAAAAATAAAGTGACTGAATAATTTTAAATAGCAAAGTAAAGTTTTATTTAAAGAGAAAACATTAGAATGATATTTCATACTTTTTTCCTTCAGAATACACAAATCCTTTTTGCATGTATAGTTGTGCTAAATATTAAATTACATATTATCCTTTCAAAAGATATCAAAATATTGGCCATTATGAGATGTATTACCTTTGGAAGAAGGTAACCTCCTATTTCTACTTCGTTTGATGTTTCTCTGGCAACAAGTGGGGAGACAGTGTAAAACGTCATGGCCTCTTTAATCACCTGCATTAATAACAAAAATAGATAATAAAACGAAACATCATTTTGCATGACCAACCTCAAAGTACATGCATTGAATTTCATAAAGTTTGACCTGACCTGATGAAGATAAGGAAAACTTTGATGAAGATCTTGAGCAGTAGGTGTCAGATCATGTGGACCGAATCCATCAATCTCATAGAGCAACTTTTTCTCAACATCTGGGTGCCCAGCAACCAAATAGACAATGGATGACAAGGTAAAGGATGTGGTAGCTGACCCAGGAAGTAAGTGCTCATAAGTAACAACACTAATGTAGTCAGGTGAAAAGACATTCTCTGATACTGTCCTTGATTCTCTTGCATTAAGAATAAGGGACAAGAAATTCTTTAAAGTTCTATTTTTCTCTTCCATTCTCTTCTTTACAATCTCATGAAGACGACCACTCAATTTTCTATTAGTCCTCTCTATTTTCCAGTCCATGGTCCCTGGTATTCTCTTCAGAATTTGCCTAAAAGGCTCTTGAAGTATAGGGGCAAGTAGACCAAGTATGATGGAGAAAGAACCAGATAAGTGCATCTTAAGTTGCGTTGTGGAGTAAATGTGTTGATTGATGAAATCTGATACCTCGTCACCACCACTGCCACAGCCACTGCCGCCACCACCATTTACAATGTTAGCACTCTTCATTGATTCACAAACTGAATGAGGCTTAGAAAGGCCAAAGTTGACACGAAATGCTGCATCTCCAATGAGATCAGTAGCTAGCCTCAAGGAAAGATTGGAAAAGATTATGTATTCATTTGGGGTGTCAACGAAAGCCTCCTGAGACCCTTCGCTCGTATGGTCCATCACGATCACAATGATATCGGGCATTTCCAGAGTCTCCATGATTACCAGCATCCCTGTTGCGCCCACCAGAAGAACGATCTGCATTTCTGTCAGGACAATAGTCACCACCACCACTACCTCCACCATATCTACTAATCCTCCCATCGCGGCACCCAGCCACTCTGCTACACTGCTATTGACTACTATGCATGACACAAGACCCAAACAACCATATTGAAGATTCTTTACTCCAAGCCCTTTCTTGGGGGCCGGTGAAAACTGTTAAAAAATGGCCTATTTACTACGTAAATGGCTACAAGTTTAATATTCTTCAATGGAGTGAAGGGATGCGCACCCATAACTACGGGGTTTGTGTTAAAGGCACCGCCGGATAGTTGGAAGAAGACTTTTATGGAGTGCTGACGGAGATTGTTGAAGTTTCGTTCTCTGGACGACTAAGAAGAGATATTGTTCTATTCAAATGTGATTGGTTCGACAACACAATCGGTGTTGGAACAAAGGTTGACAACAACTACGGCTTAGTTGAGGTCAAGAAGAATGGTAGATATAAAGGGTTTGATCCCTTCATTTTTGCCCAACAAGCTGAGCAGGTTTATTACACTGACTTCCCGGGAGGACATCAGGACTGGTATGCAGTAATCAAGGCCAAGGCCCGAAGTCAGATCACTGACAATGTCTCTGAGGAGGTCGATGACGCTTATCAGCTTGCACCACACGAGTTCAACGATGCCAATTTGTTGTTCAACATTGATCCAGTCATAATGGATGAGACACTCACCACTACGGGGGGTGAACACATTGACAAAGACCTTGTCTCTCGATCAAAACGGTCTAGGGCTGATTTGGATACTGATGAACTTGTTCAAACAGATAACTACAGTGACACTGAAACTGAGGGGGAATTTGAAACTGAAACAGACACAGAGTATGTAGTCGTTAAATAAAATGTTACATAGGTTTATATATATCCTGAGACTAACCTTTCTTTTCATGATTTTATCCACAGATGACGGGACGTCGACTGCCCTTCAGTAGGGGTGGTGGGTCCAGGACCCCGACATCCCGGCAGGGGACTCCCACCCCAGGACAGCAGACTACTCCATCACCACTACAGTAGAGCACTCCACCACCACCACCACCACCACCACCAGAGCAGACCACTCCACCACCACCACCACCACTGCAGACCACCCCATCACCCCGACTGACCATCCCAGAGCAGAGTCCTGGAGCTGGTGGCTTGGAGGACCATGGCCATCAGGCGACCCCACCTCCGGCATCCCCTCTGCCCATGTTGGTACCCGTGCCGGCCGGAGACGAGTAAGTGACTAAACCTCAAATACTTTTATGTTATTTGTATGATACTTTATATTAAACTTTAGTGGAAAGACTTGTTGGTTTATTGGATGTTACTTTAATTAGTACTTGTATAGATTGAATTGTACTGGGCACTCTTCTGTTTGTAACAGGGTAACTATTTAAACTTGGAAATGTTACATTTACAGGGGAGACTCTGCCAAAATTTTGGGGGTCTCCCTAGATTGTGTGTTGTTTTACTCCTAACATAATTGTTGTCATTACAGCTTTGTTGATAGTAGTCGCACTACCAAAGCGATTACTAAGGTTTTGAAGGCCCAGTGGGATGGTCCATATATATCTTGGACAGATGCTGGGAAGGTTGTGCAAGATAGGTGGTTTGACACCTTCTCGGTAAGTTCCTAGCTCATTTGTTGTGACTTGATTTGTAAAATAGACCTGTTATTAATTTTGATTTCTCATTTCATTTTACAGCGTGATTACCAGTGGGCGGAGGGTATGATTGATGAGATTAGGAAGGTCTTTGCCACAAAGACCTCCAAAATCATCAAGAGTACCCTTTGGAAGGTGAGGGACAAGGGTGAGCGCCCTCGTTGGATCCCGGAGGACCATTGGGACGGGATGGTCCAGAAGTGGGGCGGGGTCCCGTTCCAACAGGCGAGTGCTCGGAACAGGGCCAACAGAGCCGCCGATGCTGCAGCCTCGGTTTACACTAGGGGTAGCATTTCAACCCTCGAGCACAAGAAAAGATTTGTAAGTATATTTATGTTAAACATTTCTATTATGATTCGTCTTACATGTTTACAAATAATAATCTCAATGTTTTTTGTCCACCACAGGAGCAGAGGGAGCACCAGAAGCATTCTTTGTTTGAGGTCATGCAAATGACCAAGAAGAACAAAGCCGGTGCATGGGTAAACTAGAAGACTACGGATCTAGCGGTATTTACTTTTAACTGACACATGCTTATAATTTACAAATCAGCTTACTAATCCTATCATTGTTTTTGAATTTACAGGAGGCGTATCAGGCCAGGAGGGCCGAGAAGGAGGCGGACCTGGTGGCTTCCACTCCTGAAGGGGAGGTTCCTCCCACCCTATCTTGTTCTGACGACAACGCCATCTATATGGAGGCTGTTGGCGGTGTGAACAAGAAAGGGAGGGTATTTGGATTGGGTGGCGTCGGCACGCAGCTGGCGAAAAAGGGGAAGACCCCTTCCTCTTCGTCTTCCTATGGTCTTCCGACTGAGGTCGTTCAGGTAATTCAAAACCTGAACGATGAGCTATAGGAGGAGCGACGTCAGAGGCAGTTGTTGTTGGAGCGGGCCGAGGCGGACCGACAGAAAGCCGAGGCGGACCGACAGCGGGCCGAGGAGCAGCACGCGGAGACTCGTCGGCAACTTGCTCAGCAGCAGGAGCTACTGATGCAGTTGATGGCGAGGCTACCTCCCCCCACTTCCCAGGCGCCCCCACCACCACCCCAGGATCCCCCACCACCATGATTGTATTTTTATTATTTATACACATTGTATATTTGATTTTTAGTTATGTTATATTTCATTCAGTATTTATTTTGTCATTCTTTATTTATTATGTCTATATTTATTGGTAATTACATTCAAATCAAAAAGCCTTATTGTACCTATCATTAATAATTCAACCTATTTGATAAATTAATTTAATCTATTATTTTATTTTTAATAATAATTTAATATTTTAAAAAAATTATTTAAATTTAATTATAAAATTTTATCAGCCAATACAAAATACAAAATATTAATACATTTTTAAAGTTAAATTAACAAAACCAGTCAATATTGAACCAATTTTTAAAAAATTTAAAAATTCTAGTTAGCGACGGTAGCGGACCGTCGCTGAATTATTAACCCTAGCGACGGATCTTGTCGTCGCTACATGAATACCACTAGCGACGGATATTGTCGTCGCTACATCAATACCACTAGCGACGGAATATTGTGGTCGCTGTATTGTTAAAAACAGCGACGGACCTCAGTGGTCGCTGTATTGTAAGAACGGTCGTCGCTATATGAGTACCCATAGCGACGGATCACGTGGTCGCTACATGAGTACCCATAGCGACGGCGTATGGTGGTCGCTGGTGGCTGTTTGTAGTGACGGGGTTTTGAGGTCGCTGTATGGCAACACTTAGCGACGGCTGGAGTTATTGGGGCAGAGACGATTTTAGCGACGGCGTTACGCCGTCAATATGGTAGCGACGGCATGTATGTGGTCGCTAATGTGTTTTCAACGAGGGTTTTAGCGACGTCCTTTGTCCCGTCTGAGATGCTGTCGCTAATGGTTTTAGCGACGGTCATGCCATGGATTAGCGACCAATTCCTTCTGTCGCTAACAGGTGTTTTTTTAGTAGTGAGTCATTATCAATCACCACCAAGGACACACCACATACATATATTCTAAATGCAATCACATATTTGCCAAGCACATCATCATCACAATATCAATCATCACATTATTCCAACATAACTATGGCAAGGCAAACATGAGCAACATCATATACATAAATCATCAATTATTCAAATCACCTATTTAGAATATAAACTTCTCTCCTACCTCAAGAGAAGAACAACGACTCGAACAGTCCGATTGTTTCGCCTCATCGCCCGGAATACAATCTACACTAATACACATATATATGTATACATTTAATCAATAAGCCATCTCAAGGCATCATCACAATTTCTAAACAATTGTTAAATATCATAAAACTTAACAGCAAGTCCTAGACTTGTCAAAATACCAATTCACACAATTGTGTTAGGTTTCGGGAATTCTTTTCTCAAAACCAAAATTCTCTAAGTCTTTAAGGGTTAGACATACCCAACATCAATATCACACCTATCATCTATAATGCATCCAATATTATATGAATCATCCAAATGTTATTATTGCCACCTAAGGTTCAACATAAACCTTTTTAGCCTCTTTTAAACCAACATCAATCAACAAATCCAAATAGAAATTATTATGGTCTAAGACCTCATCAAACCATAATTTTATTTCATTAATCCATCACAACCACCATGGTCTTGGTGTTCACATTAATTTCTATACATCTTATGGCAACACTCATCCATGGGTTCCATCATCAATGGTCACCTACCATTACTAATGTCATTTCACATTTATAACAACACCCATTTATAGTTTCCATCACTTATAGTCATCTGCCATTTTTCTTTATTATCATTTATCATCACAAATAACCACACCCAACATTAAATATCATTATTCACTCTTAAAAATCAACTCTCCTAGCCACAATATATATATCCCCAAATCTTAGGGTTCGAATTTCATCCAAATCCATTAACCACTATTAATACACATCAACATGGTTCCTTAACCCCTCAATAACAATAATCAATACCCATCAACATGGTTTCCGTTCCGGTTGTACTCCTAAGATTCTCCTCAGAGATCGAACGTAAATGTCCTCCAGCTACCAGGTGTATGCTCTAGTTTTACTCCCTCAAAAATATTTTCATGATGCGAAATGCATTATTTTTATCATCTGATCCTTGGGTATCTTATGTGTTTCCAGTCTCATACAAGTTCTTGGGTCCCATCAATTTTTCAGATGTTGTAAGTCATTTTTATTATTATTCTAAAATATATCAGTTATATCTTGACTAAAATAATGTTTCGTTTAAAGAGTAAGTAATATATTTCTTATTCCATTACTCATAATTAAAACAATAATAATATCAATAATAATAATAGTTAATAATAATAATAATAAGAATAACACTAATAATAGTAATAATAATAGAAATAGGAATAATAATGATAATTGTAACATCCCAATTTTTATGATTTTTATAAAAATAATTTAAAAAGGATTAAAGAAGAATTCTGAATGAAAATCCGAGGAAAGATGTCGAAAATCAGATTTTCTGAGTAAAATAAGTTGATTCCGAGTAAAATGTTGAAAACCAGATTTTCCGAGTGAAATAAGTTGATTCCGAGTGAAAATGTTGAAAACCAGATTTTCCAAGTAAAATAAGTTCGATTCCGAGTGAAAATATTGAAAACTAGATTTTCCGAGTAAAATGAGTTTGATTTCGAGTGAAAATGAGACTGAGAAGAGTTTTCTGAGTGAAATAACCATGATTCTGAGTGGAATCAGACTGAGAAGAGTTTTCTGAGTGAAATAACCATGATTCTGAGTGGAATCAGACTGAGAAGAGTTTTTCAGTGAAGTTAAGATGTTTTTTGAGTGAAATGTGATTGAAGAAGAGTTTTCTGAGTGAAATTATGTATTTGTATAATGTAGGTGATCCGGTCGGTTTATGGACAACAGATATTTAATTCAAAACCTGTTTGAAATTTAAATAAATTATTTGTATTTTTTTTTAGATAACCGGTCGGATTGGTAAAAACCGAGCTTGTTATTATTGAATCTGACTTCTGTTTTATAATTCTTCACTGGAACACACATAGACACCCATGATTCTTAATATTTTCACAATTCAACACCAATCATATCATTTAATTCATCATGATTAATAATAATCAATACAGTCAATGGAACATATTCATAGCAATGAAGATATATAAAAACAAACATATAAAAATTAAAGCATATTAATATAACAGCAATTCCTGAACCCGTTCTGGAAAGGTGAGGACCAAAGGTACCTTAACCCTTTCCTATCACTCGGTTTTCCCCCAGAATACCCGAGAATATACCCCCCTTACCTTAATGGAAGATCTTTGATTAGTAGATGATATCCTTGCTTCAGCTCACAGTGAGGAGAAAAGGAAAATGAGAGAGAAAGAGGCTTGTATGTAGAGAAGAAATAAGAAAGAGAGAGTTTTTGTTAATCTCCGTTGGTTCTGAAAGTTTGGACTTGGAGATGTATTGTGGTATTGGTTTAATAGTGCAAGAGACAAGTGGGGGAACAAGCTTTCTCGTGATTGAAGAGTAGGTGAGTTAATTATGGGAATAATAGAGACTTTTGGATAGAAAGTGAGCTGTATTTGACCATTTCCACCGCCAGCTTGCATGATTGAAGGGAATATATATTAAAATATATAAAGGTGCTATGATTGGAGTGAAAAGGTGCAAGTTTGTGGAGCGTCTGTGATAAACTTTTGGATTATGTGAGCTAGTGGACTGGTCACTAGCAGAAGTGTCTCGGTTTAGCTTATTTCAGTCGGTTTCAATAGAACAGTGAGGTGAACGCTGGAGTGCAAAACCGGTCGGATTCTAGCTGGTGAGTGCACCAGTCGGTCGGATTTCCATTGATCAAGTCCCCTTTCCATTCTGACGTTGGTCGACTAATTGTTTCCGAGAGTTACTGGAAACAGACTCCTTTGAATCACGCTTAAGCGTGGCCTCACTCGCTTGAGCGTGAGTGTGCTATCACTCTTGAACACGCTGCCTTCACGCTTGAGCGTGAGAAAGAATCAGGCCCTCTCCACATGTCATCGCTTGAGTGTGCCAAAAATATCCATGAGTCACGCTTGAGCGTGAGACAGGAGGAAGAATCAGGACCCGAGCGCGCTTGAGTGCAGAACGCTCGCTTGAGCGTCGTTCAGCATAGCTTCGGTCGGAAGTGTTTCTATTTGAAACACTCGGTCGGAATTGCCTCACTCGGACTCTCTCAGAAAATATCTCACTCGGATATAGATATGTATCCGTCTGACCATGTTCTCAGTCGGCCACTTATCCTTTCCAAATGGATCCTCTCGGAATTGTCCACTCGGATATATCTTGACTGAGTTAATTATTCAAAGTCCCTCTTCACTCGAAATACTTCACTCGGAGGTGCATAACTCGGAATTCAAATTACCGAAAGGATCATTCGAATTTGTCACTTGGAAATGTTACAATTGAGAGGTCATTCGGAGTCAACCTTTCTCTGTTCCAAAGTACCTCACCTAAAGTGACTCATTCGATATATATTTCAGTCGGCATCAGGTAAATTACACTCAACTCAGAGATAGCCCACTCGGATATCTATTACTCGAAAATGAGTTTTCCTTCAATTGGACGTGCTTCTTTCGGAACGTTGCACTCAGAGAAGTTTCATTCAGAAATGAGGCACTTGAAGATGTTTGACTCAGAAACGAGTCATTCGAGGACATTTGACTTGGAAACGAGTCATTCGAAGGTTCTGACTTAGAAATGAGTCAATTAAAGGTGAGTCACTCAGACCTTTCACCCAGAAGTGGTTCTCTCGAATACACTTCACTCCAAATGTCTCCGAGGCCAGGACTCCACTCGGTAGTCTCTCTCTCTCGGTCATGTCTTACTCGGAAAACATGACACTCACTCAGAATTTCTCTTGGTCACTCAGAATTTCATCATTCACTCGGAATAGATCCCTTTCTTCACTCGGATAGTCTCATCTAAGACATATTTAGCTCAAAAAATGGACAATATCACTTATGGTCCATATAAAATCAATGATTATACACAAAAATGGAATTTTTGAGATATTACAGACCATCCACAGGGTATTTATTCACTTGTTAACACTTTACAGACCTTTCATACTTCAAAATTACAAGATTAAAACTGTTACTAAAAACAGGGATGTTACATATCGCTCTGTTGTTTTCAGGTGAAATTGAAAGCTTTGCACCGATGGAGGCCTTAAAGCAACTTCAAGCTGATATGGCAATGGCTCAAGAGGAGAACCAAATTCAACCCATGATGAACATACCACGAGCCCAACAAGCCAATCAAGTTACCCAAAGTCGCCGGTCCAATATTGTTTCTAGGGGTTGGAGGAGATGGCTCCGAGGAGGATGCTTAGGAGAAGTGTTCAAAGAGAAAACAAGAAGTTGAACCTAGCCACAAGAGGCATGACCTGGACCAAGGTTGAAACTTTCCCCTCCCCCCCAAAAAGTTAAAAATCAGCAAGAGGAAGTCATCCCGGAAGTAATACTTATAGAAGTCTCTTCCTCAGTGACTCCAGGAGGAATAAAGATTACCCGACCCAGGGAGACAACTCTTGGGTGGTACCACTCGCGGACCCGAGGTGTCACTTAAGCCCCTTCTTGCTCTACCTGGGAAATGAAAATAACCAAAGGAAGCGGAGGTCGCCTCGCTACTGCTGAAGGTGGCATCTTATGGAGCTCGATGGGATGCTGGAGTCCTTTAACGGGCTCGTAGAACACATCGACCAAAGTTCTATTTTCTATGACCAGACTCAAGCTCTGGGAGCTCCGAATTACCACCAAAGACAATGAACTGCTGAGGGAGGTTGTCAAAGCTAGGGATAAAGCCTTGGAGGATGGACAAGCTGATCTGGCCACCCTCAAAAAGGAGTTGTAGCAGCTACGGGCCCAACTGTAGTAGGCAAAGCAGCTGACACGTTGTCGTTGTCGGGTCAAATAAAAAGTTAAATTAATGTAGTATAAGGTAGGCAACCTTAGTCGTTTCTCGAGGACCTTAGTCAAATTAGTTACACTCAATTTACCTTTGTAACAAAAGGGGGGTTTGTAGTTGAGATTGGAAGAAAAACTAAATAATTATATAATAATGCGAAAAGTAAATTTATGAGTGGGTGATAAATCAAATTTAGAAACAACTAAC
This sequence comes from Clitoria ternatea, assembly GCA_037962975.1. Taxonomy (NCBI): domain Eukaryota; kingdom Viridiplantae; phylum Streptophyta; class Magnoliopsida; order Fabales; family Fabaceae; genus Clitoria; species Clitoria ternatea. The sequence goes on from CM075672.1 coordinate 83,768,004, forward strand.
CCAAGGAATTAATAAATCTTTAGTTAACTAGTCATTGATCACAAATATGATTAAATATAATTAATTTCTCAACCTTGAATCACTTGAAATTCCTAAATGATTATATTCCAAAAAATCTTCTAGAATTGGATTAATGAACTTATAAGAATAATCAATTGATATATTCTTATTAATTACTAGGATAACTTTAAAACTATAATTTGGTTGAGTTAAGAAACTAAATAGAAATCTCTTATTTAGTGACTTAATCTTTGTTCTCAACTTGATTATTGATTAACCAACCAACATCATTTTAGATTATAGATTGTTTAGTTGTATATCAATCCATTATACACTTAAATAATCTACTATCATAAGTGTTTAAGAAACAAAGAAAAGTAATTATTTTAAATCAAAATATTAAGAGCAAGAACTCAAAGTTAACATAAAGAAAAATTAAATTCCTTGAGTTGATTTTAAAAGGTTAAGCTTCCATGATGATTTTAAACAATGAAAGATAAATTTAAGTTAACTATAACTTTGATTATAAAAGTAAATAGCAAGTAATGAAATTAATTTACTTCATATTGAGAAAGGTAAATGAAAATCATAACTTAAGGAATGGAATATAGAGCAAAGAAATAAAGCAAAAAAAAGAAGAACGAAAACTTAAGAAGCTAAAGTAAAGACATAGAAATGTAATGAAAATTTAAGCATGTATTTAATGTGTGTCTCTTCTGTCTTCCTTACAACTTCAAGCATCAATATATAGCCAAGGTATAAGAGCACTATACATTCATGTGCTGAACATTGATGCAATTATTTCAGCATTAGTGGGGTTGAGATTACATAAATTCAAAGAAAAGCTAATGGTACTTTTTGAAATTCATCATTCTTCACGTTTTCCATCTTGTACGTAAAATTTGACCCTTTAGATGACATAATTTCACCAAACCTTCAACATAAAAGTTGTAGATATTTATCTTATTGAAGTGTTAATGCAAGAGTCATGTCATTTGAACATCTACAACTCAAGATATGTGTAGATTAGTAAGCAATGTCAATGTTGATGGAACATATGTGGGTTGATTGATTCAAGCTCCATTTCTTCATCATATTCAGATTCAAAATAACCAAATTGATCATCATAGTATAGGTCTTTGTCTTAGCTTTCCATGGCCTCCAAGATCAGCCCAATTGGATCATAAAAGTTGTCACCCCCGCTTCTCTCGAACCTGAATCCTGATGTAATCAAGATAATTAATTGATAAAAATGCGAGTAAATTTTTCACGTTTAAAATAATTTCAAAGCACCTCAACGATTACATCAAGACTCGAACCACAGAAAATTAAAGAGTGAGATTTGATAATATATAACTGGATCGTAAAATAAATCACCCAAGATTGTATACAAAAATGAAAGAGTTTACAGCAGAAGAAGGATATGTATACAGGGCACACGCCTAGTCCCATATATGAAGATATGAGAAAAGGCTCGGCAAAGCATGCAAACATACAACACAAGCCTATTAGGCCACAACCAATCGTGCACATAAATCATAAGCATGCATTACCTTAAATATATACATATGCATCTATATGGTCATGCAACATACATCCCCAATGTCCATATTCCACAATTCACACATTCTATTCAACCTTAAAATCATGTATTGTCAATAATTATACATTCCCAAAATGGACTACATAACCAATATCATTTTAATAATCAAATGGGCATGAATTCAAGTACCCCAAATATCGATATATCATCCACCCATATTGTTATTTGTATCACATCCATCAATAACAATATTTATCAACACTATCATGTACACTTATTCATAATACAATAAATTACAATCACTGCCGGCCAAGGCATTCCATTACCATTATTTACCTTCACCAAAGCTTTACATTAAAAATATCCTCATCCCATGATATTCCTGTATCAGTGCTAAAAATGGACAACATGGGAAAGTGAGTTATACATTTTAAATGACGAATATGAATACAATTGAGATTATGTGCATATGCATATCAACATCATGTATGCTTTGCTAAAATCATCAATAAACATTATCATTTAATTCATTTTAGCAATCTACATATATTGTATTCATCCATCAATTCATAGCAAAGCAAGCACATATACACATCATTTCTCAAAGCCACAATGGGTCAACATCATTATCATCAATCATAAACAAACAAGCCTTTCATTACATTAGGCCATTACATACAACATCATCATATTCAATATCTTTTTGTTGTATTCATATTTTACATGTTGTCTTTTAGGTATTCATTTACCCATCTCATCATCATATCTTAAACTCAATCATCATCACCTTTTGGCATATCTCTATGCTATATGCAAATGCTCTTAGGCTAATGCATATGTACAATGGGATAATTAACAATAAATATGGATTCGACTATAGGAATAAACACTAATTTATGGTTCAAGCATGATCACATACCATGCCCCTACCACACTAGTATAATGTGTACACATATATCATATTGCATGCATAATCACTAATTTTATTGGCACCGCATCACCCATTTTGCAACACCGGTCATTTTCACCATGACCGTGGTAAACAACATAATCAACAATATAAGGTGTTACGGGCCAACCATGACTCATATCATGCCAGCTGTGATCCAAAGGACCACTAGGGGCACCTGCTCCTCAAGAGCCACCTTACACAAGGGTTAACCACATGCAGCTCCCCGTAGCTTAGCATGGGCAGCTTCGTGACTTACAGACTGAGTCACAAGGGAAATAACAAGAATGCTCGTGCACTGAGCCGCCCTCCCACTGGGCCATGGATGATATGCCATGGATGTAAATGCCAATGAATGCATTCTCACACTATGCATCCTATCATGCCACTCATCAATCATCATCACTATCATCATCAACACCAACACCACCATACAATCATTAATAGATCTTATCATTGTTGGTTTAACCATTGGTTTCAAGTCTTAAGTGTGGCATTTCATTTCATTATAATTTTCATCATACATGTAAGTCAATACTTGCAATATTCATAATGGCATCAAAACATCAACAACATTCATCAATTGTTTATCACTATCACCACATAATCTCTTAGTGGATTTTCATCTTATTGATCATTACCATTGTTTCATATATTTGTGTGGCATCAGAACAATTCATCAATGTAATTTTAAACTATACATACAAGATCACACTTGTATCAAACACAATGGTATTCAACAAATCACCAATAATAACAATCATCCTTTATTCAAGGAAATGATCAACAATATCATCCATTATTATCCATTATCGATATCATCTCCGATTCATCGATTTATAATAAATACACTATCATGCAATCATCCCTTATTAGTTTCATCATCATACAAGGGTATGTTATACAAAAATCATCATATAATTGTCCATTATCAACCATTATAACATATTATCATTATTAGTGGGGGACTTTCATGCTTTCATAACATGTCTTAGGCACATACATATTTGCTAATATCCTAATTCAATATCAAACACCACTAAGAATACACTATAATCATATACCCTTTATACATTCATATGGTTCTCTAAGATGAAACAAAATTTAAATATCAATAAGCTCATGACAATCTCAACATCAAGGTATATGAGGGATATGACAATATCATTATGCATTGATTGCTAAAAATGTATTAAAATATGTATAATCAATCACATGAATGCATCATGACTTTCAACACCCAACATAGCATCAAAATTTAAGCATTTTTGTGGAAACAGGGCCATGAATCCCCAACATACAGCAAAACATATGAAAATTTGAAGAATTAGGAGCATGAATCGATTCAAGGCTGGCATAAATCGATTCATGTGTCCCGATGGCCCAAAATCTAGTATAACAGGTAGATGAATCGATTCACCCTCCCTGGGAATTGATTCAACCCTCCCTGGGAATTGATTCATGCATCACAATTTGGCAAAAACAGGTACAATAGGGGAGTGAATCGATTTACCCTCCCTTGGGAATTAATTCACACGTTTAGAATGACCCAAATCAAGTTCATGAATCGATTCATCCCCATGATGAATCGTTTTACATATGAACGCTTGTATTAAATAGTATTTCCAGTAGCAAATGAATCGATTCAAGCACAAGGGAATCGATTCCCACTTGTAGTGTATCAGTAACTCAACAGAAATTGTCAAATTTCCCAACTTCTTAATACCCTATATTTTCTATATGAATTCCAATGGCCACCAAATTTTGACACAACCACATACACACCATTTATGACGTATGGCCATCGGCCGCACTAAAAAATTCCCAAAAATGAGGAAATTATGTGCATAAATGCGTTTAGACCATTTTAGGGTATTTTCATGCAACTCAAGGGTCTATTCTCAATGGAATTGACCCATTCCAATTTCCATAAGTCATAATTCATGTGTGTTTGCTAGTATGACCACTCTAAGCCATCATTTTTTCTTAAAACTCATTTTGACCCCATGAGTTCCTCAATTATGCATAAAACTATGAAAATTTATCTTTTTCTTCATACCTCAATCATTCATTCAACATCCTAATGCCTAACTCACATTTTTATCTATACACAAGACTCATATGCATTGTCTTTCAATCTTATCATCAATACCATCATAATCCAATGCCAAGCATCCACATAAAATTCTCAATTCATAAAATATATACTTTATTCCCTCAAGGATGGTTCATTAACATGTACATATTTCAACCCCTCATAGGTCATTCATCAACAACACATCATTCTCATCAAAGGGACAACTAAACATTTATCATCTCATACACACATAATTCCCAAGGCCAATAATTTGCCAATTATTTCATTCATCAAACTTTATCTATCTCATTATTTTAATATAAATGTGCCAAGGCAAGCATGAGTACAATCATATACATCCATCATCAATCATTCAACCCATGCAATTGAAATTTAAACTCCCCTCCCACCTTAAGAGAAGAACCACAATGATCAGCACGTTTCAAACATTCCGCCACGTGTAACACCCTAAATTTTGAAGAAAACAAATTATGGAATAATAGTAATTAATTATGTATGGTCCGATAGTTATGGGAGAATTAATTTGACATTAGAGGTGAATTATCTGTAAATTAAGATTTATCAGAATTGGGTGATTTAACAAATGGTGTAGGACCCACTTGGTCAAATTAGATATTTGATGGGTCTAGAATGTTTAGAAAATTATGGTGGTTAAGGCGAGATAACTGAAATAATTTTTAGTGTTAAGGAGATAATTAATTGGACACGACGCATGACACTAAACGGGGAAATTTCGAACCAAATGGAATTAAAGAAAACAAAAAAATATCACATTCTCTTCTCCAATTCAACTGTCCACTATCTCCTCTCTTTTCTAACATCTTTTACCTATTGGACAATGGGGAATTATTACCCAATGGTAAAAGCAAAGTTGAGGCACTCTTTTAACCATTGGACAATGTCTAATTTTTACACAAATTCCCTCCCCCTCTCTTTCTCTTATTTTTTGGTGGCATCTTTCTCTCTCACCATTCTTCATTGTTTTCTTCTTCTTCTTCTTCCATTCTCCTCCACCAAATCGCCCACTATTCCCTCCACTTCCATCTTGTTACAAAAAATAAAACTAACCATAGATTGGTGGTGCATTCATGGAGCTTGGGAACTTGCATTGGTCATCTCCCTCTTCTTTACTCTCATTTTCGTTTTGATAGAGCTTGGACTTGAGGTAAAGATTTCTCACCTCCAGCTTATCTCATTTGTGGTTTTATGATGTTAGATTTGAAATGGTGATATTAAGCACTTTGGGTGTTGATGAAAATAGAAACCCTAGGCTTGGATGGCTTGGAGACATGGTTCTTGATAATGGTTTTATGTTAGAAATGGATATGGGTTAATGGACTTATAACGATCAATGAAGATGGTGGGTGTTAATTATTGTTGGGTAATTGTGTGAAAAATCCTAAGTGTTGTAAATTGGGGGGTTTTTTGGTAAAACTAGTGAATGTGACGATTTTGGTGCCTTAAAATGATTTATGTAAAGGGAATGAGTTTTTAGAATCATTAATATTGATCAATGAGGTTTAGGACCATGATATATGTCATTTGGGTTTATTGATTGATGATGGCTTAAAAGAGTCCATGGTGACTTAAGTTGAAATTTGATGCATTTTGGATAAGGAATATGATCTCATTGTTATTAAGTTGGTTAGCCCTTTAAGATCTAGAAAATCATGGTTTTAGAAAAGGAATTCCTGAAGCCTAACATAAGCGTATGAATTGGTGTTTGGGCAAGTCTAGGACTTGATAATGAGTTTTAAGAGATGATGCTTTATGATGGCTTATTAATGGCATGTGTATATGTGTTTGTTGATAGGATTGTATTTCAGACGATGATGCAGAATGATCGAGGCAACTGCGTTACGATTCTTCTCTCAAGGTAGGAGAAGAGTTTGCATCTCAAATTGCATGAGTGAATAATTAATTATGTATATGTATAAACTCATGGATTGCCTTACCATAAATGTGTTAAATGTTAAATTAATGATGTAATGTGTAACACCCTAATTTTTAATAAATAAATAAACCCCAAAAACAGGGAAAAATTTTCCAAAATTAAGTAAACCAAAAAGACCGTAAGACAACCGGATAGCAATGGGACAAAAGGCAAGGAAGGACAAGCGCCCAATCGGTAGTCAGCGGAGCACAACAGCTTAAACCAACCCAATCAGTACTCCCATCGCTCGGTTCCCAGAAACAAACCAAGAAGAACCGGGCACAAGGAAATAAGGGAAGGGAGGCAAGGGAAAATAAAAGAATACACTCATGAGTAGCTGCCAGTGGAAGGAATAAAACTTGAACTGACTCCGCCTAGACCAGCGAAGCACATCAACGCCTGGGCGAGTCCAACCACAACGTCCATTCGCTCAGGCGGGGTTCAACACCGCCCAACGAGACATGATAATGCAAGAATGGAAGAGGGAGATATTCGAACGGAGTTCCACATTAACATCTGCTCGCTTCAGCACAATCCCACACGCTTGGGCGAACCGTCCTAGTCGCTCGGGCGAGGTATGACTCCGCCTAAGCGAGACCAACACAAAACCTTCCCAAACCCGCACTCGCTGAAGCGATTACCTTGCTCGCTGAAGCGAGGAGCCGCCCTCGGCTAATCAGACGCTCGGGACTCGGAGTTACCCTTCAACTCATTCACTCGGAAATGACAGCTAACTCACTCGGCATCCTACAGCTGATCACTTGGAAATCAGGTAGTTAAGTCCCACTCAGACTTATTCAAAACTCAACCATTCCGGTTACAGATCCTCACTTACTCGGATTATAAATATCTTACACTCGGAATCCATTCCATTCTAAACCACTATGCTAACTTCTTTCTCAGAAGAGGGTCGCTCAGGTTTTCACTCGGAAATACGAGTTCTTCCTCACTCGGGTTTTACTTATGATTTTCGCTCGGAGTTACATAACATGTTCACTCGGAAAAGCCACCCAGAAATCTTCACTCAGAACCACTAACTTAACATAATTTCACTCTTCAACGGCCCTCGAGTCATTTAGCAACACTTCCCAGTCGGAAAACGCATAGAATTAGTACGAAGCACATACATATGAATACATGACCACATAAACATAAATCTGCTAACAAATCCAGTCTACCGACCCATAGACATGTAACCACACACTCGGAATACCCATTATCTTGATATTATGCTTTTACCAATACTTACGAATACCATACAAGTGACACAATGACTATTCAATCTTTATAAGTGAATATATTTAATCGTCAGTTTACATAAGAGCCGGCCAAGGCTACACAGACAAAACATAATAATGCAATACAAGTGCTCAACAGTCGAAGTGCACCACACTTGGACTTGAAACCCTATCATCATTTCTGAGTACGACCTGCACACTAAAAAATGGTGTAGGGGTGAGCATCTTAGATATTAAATGATAGATACCGACTCAGGCTGTCCCACAATCATACAGCAAAATACATATCCATGCAATCAGACATATCAACGAGTAAGGTCAAGCATTATCAATCAACCAAGACACACATGGAACATTTACCGATCAGAATTCATCAGTCGCCACTCGGCCAGGTGCACATACACAGCCAATAACATTAGTATAACAGCAATCAACAACATGATATTACCAATGAATCAGAACGTACGTATTCAACACTTTCCGGTCGGAATCTAACAGTTCTCACTCGGCTATACACGCGTGACATTTCAATGACATTAACACATATTCATGGAGCAAACTTCAATTAGCATCAGTTGCGTATACATACAGAATACTCTCTCGGTTATATCCATTCATCATCTCCTTAACATCATCACACGCATAGTCAATTTTCAGTCAGCATCAGCAATACATATATACAGAGTATTTCACTCGGATATACACATTCATCCTTTCATTAACATTATCACATGCATAATCAATTCTAAACAATATCAATCAGTCAATACACATAGAGTATTTCACTCGGTTATAAACATACATCATCTCACTAACACCTTCGCATGCACAACCAATTCCAAACATTATCAATAGTTAATAAGCACATATTATTTCACTCGGTTCCGCATTCGTATGTATCGGTTTAGACGTTGCAACGTAGGCTCTCAGCCATTTTTATACATAGCTCTTAGCTATCAAATCAGCTCCCAGCTGCTCGGCCATTTTACAGGTACCCAACCGTTTGCCCACAGGTGACACCAGCGCTCTCAGCGCCAACGGAGGTGTTCACAGGCAGCCCGAGTCCCACTCAAGGGCTACCTTGAGTCCCACTCAAGGATTTTGCAGCGTCCCACGCTGAATAACCGATGGTAGTATCCCACACTATGTGCTCTCAGCACAAACGCATCCCATGCACCACACGCGGATTCATCACACAACATTGAATTCATACGCACATCCTCTTATTCAATCACACGTATTTCACATGCAGTCGGTAATACATATTCCCAGAACTCAATAGCATATGCATCTCATGCAATTGGCATTAGGCATTATCAGCACTCAACAACACACATGCAATCAGCATTTAAGCAATGTCAGGACTCATACAACACATCCAATCGGTAAGGTACATTATCAGATTCACTAAGTTATATTTCACCACATGCAGTCAGCCTTTTGAACTCATAACTTGCAGGTCATGTAAAACACACGGTAATCACCAACAGCACTTCAACATGTTCCTTTCACACAAGCATTTCAAATCAACATAGCACAACATGCAATCGGTTTATGACAGTGTCAGAACTTAATCAACGCATGCATCCCTATAAACACGAACAGATTCAATAAGCATTCCCATCAACACAACATGACATGCAATCGGGCTCTATGGTAACGTATGCATCCTCAAGGATGATGATAACATGCAACACTCACTCTCACTTATCATGCACTCGGATATTCTACATGCAAGTATATCATGCAACGGAATATAGTTCCACAATTATCAATATCTTCCAAACCCGTTCGTAACCCATGCATTTGACATGTAAGGTACTCCCCCTACCTGGACTGAAGCTTTTAGTCGGCCAACCTGACACCCAGTTCCAGAGGAACACTGAATCACTCTCAGCGCATCAACATGCAAGAGCAGGGGAGGCCCAAGACGCCCAGCTCTCAGTCCGCTCCCTGGAATGGCTCCATCACGATGCTGTGAACACCCAACCACCTTGAAGCTCCTCGCAGCGCAGATTTCCACTGAGACTTGGCAGCTTCGAGCAAGGAGGGGAAGAAGGAGGGAAGCCGACGAAGGGATGAAGGAACAAGGAAGGAGACGGGTTGCATACAGAGGGAATGCACACCCTCACCCTCACTGGCTCATCGAGTAAGGGAGGAGGACTCCAATCCTCAGTCGCCATTGCTGCGAGCTCACGGAAACAGAGCGCAGAGGAGGAAGAAGAAGAGGAGAATGAAGAAAGAAGGAAGAGAAAACAGGGGGAAAAGAAGTCTGAAGGGGGATGAATGATAGTGTACCCATATATGCATGCTCGGAGAGAAGGGAAGAGTGGGGTGGGAAAGCGTGCACAGCACCAGCTCCCACACGCGTCACACCCACCCGGTCTCAACCAATCGGCTCTTGATAATTAATTACCTTCAATCAGCCTTTGTTTCCTTAACTTAAATTAATTAAGTCAATTAATGAATAATTTTTCTCCACTTTTGAATTTATTATTTTAATGATTTATTTTCATTCGGCAATTAATTATTTCCATGGCTTAATTTCACTCGGTACTTTAATTCTTAAATCGGGATGTTACATAATGAATGGTGGCTTGGCTTTTGTTGATTATTAAGGAATTGTATATGTGTATATATATATATGTGAAATAAAGTTGAGTGCTTGGTTGTTCCTTGGTTGGACATGAATTAATTGTTGATGAAAATCTATGGATTGATAGATTATTTGGGGTGTAAAGTATTGTTTGTGATGATTATGCAGAAAGATGAGTGGGGTAGTGATGTGAAGTGTTTTAAAAAACCCCCCTATGTAGTTAAATGAATTAGAGTTAAAGATGAAGAGGTATGGCTTGTTGGATCAAGCTTAATTGCATGGCTTAACATGGGTAGGATATTAATTTAGTCAAACTTTACATAAGATGGTTTGTAGCATATGAAGTGGAGTGAAAAACTTGAGATTTGGGCGTGTAATGCTGATCTCGCTCAAGCGAGATGGATTCTTGCTCAAGTGAGAGTCCCCTGTATCATAGGGGTGCTTCTGGCCCAATTTCGCTCAGGCGAGTATGAGTCTCGCTCAAGTGAGGCGTGTGTGGAATAAGTGGATGGGCTACTGGACGAATCTCGCTCAAGCGGGTATGATCGCGCTTGAGCGAGCGAGAGAAGAAATGGTTCTGGATGGATCTCGCTCAAGCAAGTAGTGAGGCTGGTGGAGTCTCGCTCAAGCGATGCAAGCATGAAATCGATACTGGAGTATTTTCACCCGAGCGAGTAGCTTGCCTTGGGAAGCCTCGCTCAAGCGAGTGTGTGAGGAAAACGTCTTTGGAGGAATCTCGCTCGAGAGAGAGTGGCACGCTCAAGCGAGATCGGGGCCTGATACTTAAACTCTTCTCGCTTAAAAGGAAATTGAGGGCGCTCAAGTGACCCACCTTAATCTCGTTCAAGCGAGTGTGGGCTCACTTGAGCGAGTTGCCAATGAAAAATTTTATTTTATTTTCTTGTTTTGGCTGATATTTAACCCCCTTCCTATTTTGAAAAACTAGGGAAAATAAGATGGGGGCATACAATGATGGCTTGTATGGTGGTATTCTATATCGATTTAGGTATTGGAAATCTTATATGTATATACGCTAAAGACATATTAAGAACACATGGATGTTCACTACCAATAATGTGATATGATGGGTACAAATGAAAGGATACATGATGGTGTTGTAAGATACATCCTTAAGGGAATGTGAATTAGATGTGGGGATGATTGAATGACATAATAATTATTATAAATTGATGAATTGGAAATAATATCGATGATATGTAATAATGAACAATGTGCTGATTATGTTCTTAAGTAAAGGATGTTTGTTATTAATGATGAATGTGAATGCCATTGTATTTTATACAAGTGTGATCTTGTATGTGTGGTTTAAAATTATATTGGTTAATTATTGTGAACGCCACACTATATATGAAACAATGGTAATGATCAATAAGATGAAAACATACTAAGAAATTATGTGGTGATATTGATGAATGTTATTGATGATATTTGTGCCATTGTGATTGTTGCAAGTATTGACTTGCATATATGATATAAAATGTTTTGTAATGAAATGCCAACCTAAAGTTGAGAACAATGGCTAAAACCAACGATGTTAAAATCCACTAAAAGATTATATGGTGATGTTGGTGTTGATGATGATGATTGGTGAGTGGCATGATAGGATGCATAATGTGAGAATGCATTGATTGACATTTGCATCCATGGCATATCATAGCTGCCGGTGTTGGAATATTAGGGGATTCCCCCGGTTGGCCCAGTGGGAGGGCGACCCAGTGCACGGGTATATTGTTGTATTTCCCTAGTGATTCTGGGAATCACGAAGCTGTCAATAGTTTGGTGACGAGGCACCCTATGTGGCAGGCCCAGTGGGCGGGCGGCTCTGTGATGAGCAAGTTACCTCGGTGTCCGACAGGACACGGTTCTCTCGATGTGTGTTCAGGAGGGGCCCGTAGCACTTTTGAAAGCAAGGCCATGTTGTTGATCCACAAGTCACAGGGTGACTAGTGCTACATAGGGGTGAGAGCGGTTTGGTACCAGTAAAATATGTTGTTGAGCATGCATGGATTGAGATATATGTGTACATATTTTTCTACTGCAGTAGGGACATAGTAGCACACCTGTGCTTGACCCACAATTTGGTGTTTATTCCCACAGTCGGATCCGTATTTGTTGTCTATTCCATTGTGCATATGCATTAGCCATAAGAGCATTTGCATATAACATGGAGATATGCCAGAAGTTGATGATGATTGAGATCGTGGTATGGTAATGATGAGATGGGTAATTGAGTACCTAAAAGACCACATAGAATTGATAAAAGACATGAATACAATGAAACGATATTGAATATGACGATGTATATGTTATGACCCAGTATAATGAAAGGCATGATTATTATGATTGATGATAATGATGATAGCCCATGGTGGCTTTGAGAAAAGACCTGAATGGTCAATACTGATGATGTTGGCCCATCGTGGCGTTGTGATAGATGTGTATATGCCTGCTTTGCTATGACTTGATTAATAAATATGAAATATGTATATGTTGTTAAGTTAACAATTTATGATGATCATTGATGTGTTTAGCAAAGCATACATGATGTTGATATGCATATGCACATAATTTCAATTGTATTCATATCATCATTTGAAATGTATAACCCACTCTCCCATGTGGTTTCCTTTTTAGTATTGATGCAGGAATATCATGGGATGAGGATGTTTGTAAAGTAAAGTTTTGGGAAGGTAAATAGTGGTAACGTAATGCCTTGGCCGGCAACGTTTGTAATTTAATGTGTCATGTATAAAATGGATATTATGATGTTGTTATTTATTGATGTTGATGGATGAATTATGAATATGTATAAATATGGATGATGTATTAATATTGGGGGTATCAGAATTCATATCCAGTTGATGAATATAATGATGTTGATTATGTAATCATTTTGGGAATGCATAGGTGCTAATGACATATGTCTTTGAGGTTGAAATGATGCGATCAATTATAGAATATGAATATTGGAGATGTACGATGTATGACCAAATAGATATGTATTTGCATATACCTTAGGCATTGTATATTCATGAAATTATATGAAAAGACAATGGTTGACTATTAGGTTTATGATATGCCTTTGCATGCTTTACCGAGCCTTTTCTCATATCCTCATATATGGGACTAGGCGTATGCCCGATATACACATTCTTCTTCCGCTGTAAACTCTATTATTTTGTATACTGTTATGGGAAAACTATTTAACAATCCAGTTATAGATTATCAAATCTCACCCTTTGGTTTTCTGGGTTCGAGTCTTGATGTAGTCATGGCGGTGTTTTGAAATTATTTCTAACGCGAAAAATTTATTTGTATTTTTATTGTTTAATTATTTAGATTACATCTGGATTCGAGTCCAGAAAATTGGGGTGTTACACCACATTGCCCGGGATACCACTTACACATTCCACACATATATAAATACACTAAATTAATGAGCCATCACAAGATATCATCACAAATTTAAGTAATTGACAATATCTCTTAGAGTTCAACATCAAGTCCTAGACTTGTCAAAATAATAACTCACACACTTATGTTAGGTTTCAGAAATTTCTCTCCCAAAACCAAGATTCTCTAAGTCTCAAAGGGCTAACTTTACCTAACATCAACAATATCACATCCATTATTTGTATGTCATCAATTGCCATCTCAAGTTCAACATAGCTATCTTAGGCTCCAATAAACCATCATTAATCAACAAATTCAAATGGCACACAAAATGTTCTAAGACCTCACCAAGTCACATTCTTATTTCACTAATCCATCATAACCACAACATATATAGTCCCAAAGCTTAGGGTCAAGATCCTTTAAAATTCAATAACTATCATTTCTCACGTTCTCATTGTTCAAGCTCCTCATAACAAGATCACAACTTTAACACACATAACAACTTAGAGTTATCATCATAATTCTCTTGGTTTCACATATCTTTATCATCAATGATCAATGTCACACACTTAATAGCTCATTCCAACATACCAAATCACTCTAACATCAAATTATCACTATGTTTTCAAGATTTGCCATAAAGCCCCAAATCCCAATCTTTAGGGTTTTCATCAAAACTTAACAACCATTTCTAATAACGATCAACATACAAAATACCATGGTTTTACACTTAAAATCATTTCCCATATCATCATCACTCATTTCCCCCAATTCCTAGAGTTAGGGTTCCTTTAAAACCCAATAATCACCACCATCACTCATCATTTTTCCATTATCCATGAAGCCATTTTCGTGTACCCCTTCATACTCTCACAAAAACATATATTTATCACACCCCACCTTAGGGTTTTGCCCAAAAATTGTCTCTAATCCATAACCCATGCATACATTACACTTTCCCAACAAATAAAATCATAACCAATGGCATAAGCTCAACAAAAATGGTGAGAAACTTACCTCAAGCCAAGAAATAAGTGAGCTTCCAAGAGAGGGAGAATGGGTGACGCAAATGAGGGGTGAAGAGGGAGAGCTTCAAGTCAAAACCATCTCCTTCATGGTCCATGGTGCAATGAAATTAGAAGAGGGAAAAGCACAAAATCTCCTCTAGGTTTTTGGAGAAGAAAAGATGAAGAAGAGAGTAAGGAGATGAGAAGAAAAGAAGCAAGTGTGTTTGCCAAGGGGAAAACAAAATTGACGTGAAAAGAGAAGGGAGAGTGGGGTTTATGTTTTAATTTTTATTCCCTTCATTAAAATTTTTCTGTTTTACAACATATAGGATCTCTGTTAGACCTCAATACTTTATCTAAAAATTATTTTGAATACATATTCGGACTCCCAATAATATTCTTAACATCCCTGACCAACAGCATCTCAATCGGAGATACTTGGTCCGACACCCATATTTTAATCGGGTATAATTTCAACTCATAAAGCCCCAATAAATTATGAATATCAATAATAAATCCCAATTTGATTATTTTCAATTTTTTAGGACATGAATCAACTCATATATAATTATTTACTATTTATTCCTCTTAATTAATTATTTTTATAAATTTTGGGATATTACAAAAGCCCAAGTTATGACCAAAACAAGGTAAGACACTCAAGATTCAAACAAAAAATGAAAATTGAAACATATATACATAATAGTTCAATTAAACTAAATAACATAAAATTTAATTAAAATACTATTGTTAAACATAGTAAATATATAATAAACCCCCCAAGTGTAAAACTATAATAAATGTATTAAAATTGATTTATCAAATTCCCTACACTTAAGCTTTTACACTCTAGGACAAAACAAAACCAAAATCTAAAATCACTACCGCTAAAAAGGGATTTTAGGGTGCTTTTTGGAGCTTTATATATGCCTACTGTAGTAGAATATCACTACTTCTAAAGCGCTTAAAAAACACTTTAATAGGTTATATTTCTTTTTTAATTTTGCGTTTTAGAAGGTTCATTTTCTACAGTGCTTATTTTAGTGAAGTGTTTTAGAATGTGGAATGTTTTAAATAGCTTGTTTCAATTAAGCGCTTTAGAAAAGTTTTTATTTTATTTTACAGCACCTACTCTAATTAAGCCTTTAGAAGATTATATATTTTATAGCACCTGTTTCAATTAAGCGCTTTAAAAGATTATATATTTTACAACCCCTGTTTCAATTAAGTGCTTCAAAGAGTGTATATTTTACAACTCCTACTTTAGTATAATATATATTTTACAGTCCCTATTTCAATTGCGCACTTTAATATATATTTTACGATTACATTGCATGTAATAAAATGAGGAGTTAAATATTGATCTAAAATGAAATATATATGTAACGAATAAAAAATTATTAAAAAGTGAATTAAAATGTAAAATGTTTTATACTCATATTTCATTTCAAATAAACTTTAGGTAAACCCAATTAAAAATATTTGAAAAAAATAAAATTTCCAAAGAGGCAGAAGCATACATAGACTTATAATCATTCATATGCATAGTATGTTTGTCTTGTTAAATCTTGAAGCAGCATATGTAAGAAAATCATTAACAAAAATTAAGTGTTGAATCTAGATATCGATGATTTTACCAATTGAAATGGTTTCAAGTGCTCTATGAAATGAAAAATTAAAATGCAAATATCCCTTATTTTGTAGTTCTAGGCATAAAAGCCAGACAACAACAAAAACTAGTATAAATGCATCATCCTAATATTTACATAGTGGAGGAGTTAACTATCTAATCTTCTAACCTTTCTTATTGTTGTGACTTCTGTATATGCAGTTAGGTCAGTGTTCTTTAAAACCATGTTGTGACAACTAGCAACTATTTTATTGTTACAAAGTATAATGGCACCAAAAGGACCACCGTATTTAGTGTCCACCCCTTTATATGCTTCTTCAACTAGCAACTATTTCATCGTTACTGTAACAATTCCATCCTTAGTTTGAATCACTGGGAAGATCAAGAAGGCGAATTCTAAATGATGCAATGAAAAAAATGAAACTTCCATTACCATGGAATTTAAAGAATCCATTCGAAGTTCTATGGAATATTTGAGGTGGCTTAATATATACACTTTGTTACTTCTAATACTGTAAAATATAAAAGAGAAAATTAAAAAAATAAATGAAATTTATAATTTTGGTAAAATTAAAATATATGGTAGATAATAGCACATATTGTAAGGAAGTGATATATAAAGATTGGAAAAATTGAAATTAGCTTAAACTTGACTCTGGGATAGCCCCATAAGAAATAAATTGATTTAGAGGAGAAAAATAAAATAAATATATGAATCCATATATATATATATATATATGACTTTGTTGATGTGAATAGAAAAATCAAGTGAAATATTTTACTGATGTTTATGCAATATCCCTGCAGCCATCAGAGTAAGCTTTAATATTTTACTGATGGTTATGCTGATTTCAAGAAAACAAAAACATGATAAAACAGAGTCCTTTACAAGTAAATACATACATATATACAAAATGTTCTCCCACAGCATAAAGAAAAGAATCCATCTTTTATTTTCTTTTATTTGTCTAAGAAAACTGACTCTTTATCATGATAAGGTAAGGTGTCTTGATGCTTGATTGCTTTCATAGTGTAAAGTGTAAAAAACCTAAACAAATAAAGATGATAGAGTAGAAAATGAACAAGAGCTAATAATATATGAATAAGAGGTCGATTACCCACCTGATCCGGTGTGCTTACTGGTCCCTATAAACACTAGTCACACCAGTCAATACGTAAAACTAGATAACCAAGTCAAGCTTAAACATTGGATAAGGTGCGCCAAAACCGATGTAATCAGTAAGTCTCATTATGAATTTACAATCATGACCCTGGTCAAGAAAGTTGACATCTGAGTGTGAGTCAAATAAGGTATGGGCAGCATGTCCCTGCTAGGATTGTAGCTATAGTACTCTAGAAGGAGGGTTAAATCATTTCTTATATTCAGGAAAGACTTATAAATACAACTCATTTATGAACTCATGGGATATACTTATTAAACTTCCGTAATCACCAAGTTTCCCGTAATAGCCGTACCAACTTAAGCATCAAAGCCTCTTTTACAAGTACACCCCTAGTGCGTCCTAACGACTATGGTTAGAATTGACTTAATACACTTGAAGAAAATAAAATCCCCACTGGACGTATGTGCATTATACTAGACTCCATTGAGACGGTGTAAAAGAGCGAGAGAGAAATACTTTAGACACCAGTTATACATGGTGTACTGTACACCTTAGATACCGGTCAGATCATTGGCACGCTCGGTGGGACCGTGTAAATTGAAGTCCCACATCGCAACAAAGAACAAGTCGTAGAACACAATAGGAAGAATGGAACCCCAGAGGGCCATGTTAAAAATGTGGAGCAAACCCTAGACTACGGTGCTGGAATAGTTAAAACTCCGGGAAGAGTAAACCCAAGGGAGAACACAAGATATAGTACATCTCAACCCTCAGGATGAGATCATCAGACAACTATATTTGGAACTTCAGGAGCTTAGAAGAGTGGAAGAAAGAGAAAATGTAACAGCCCTAATTTTGTGTGTTAGGTACTTGAGACTAATGGTTTTAATTGTGTAATAATTCTATGTGTACTGCTGTCTAGGCTACGACCGATTAACTTGTGTGTGATAGTTAAATTGTGTTTTAGAAACATTTTATGAGTATGAGATGAATATCTCTATTGTAATTATATGAGAAAATGGAGATGATTAAAATAATAACAATAATATAAAATACTCATAATAATAGAAATTTATCAATTGAAACGTTAAGTAATCTAATAGAAATATTTGAGATGTTTTAATAAAGGTATTTAAATTGTGTAACTCCCCCGGTTTTGACCAAGAAGTTATCTGAGAAACTTGGGTCAATTAATTTTACCCCAAAACGTCCTTCACGTCATTCCTAACAACTTTTGTGAAGGGCCCGGTGCCCATTTCCAACCACCCGAGTCCAAAAACGTTAATTTTAAGTTACCCGGGTAAGCCAAAATGCGCATCTGTATGTATTTTGGGCGTAAGTTTCTCTTCTAATATTGGATTTGAGTCATTCTTGTCCTAAAATCTCCTTATTGAATTTATCTATAATTTTATGTTGACTATGAAGGCCAATTCTCATCCCATAAATCCCAGCAATCAAAATACTATATTAATTCTTGATTTTCTAGCAACAGCTTGCACTAGGTGCAATATTTTCCACATATCTCTCTCATATGACCATGAAATTGAATGATTCTTTCACTAAATATTTCTTCACTCAGTTTTACATAACTTTTTTGAAGAACACAAAGCCCAAATCCTTACCAATGTGGCCCAGAAAAATAATCTATGTAAGGGACAAAAATCCCATCACAACCCTGCACCCCTTTTGTATTTGGGTCATAACTTTCTCATTTCTTAATGGATTTTTTTATGTGTTATATCAAATTAAAGATAAAAAAAGTTCTACAACTTTTATGTTTGGTACATTTCAAAATCGGCCCAGAAGACTCCTTAAACCCACAAGCAAGCTGTTGTCCCTACACTTGACACCTCAACTTGCGTGCACCATAAACCAATTAAATCACTCCATCACCTTGCCACTTGTTGAAACCATGCAAAGCCTTCCACCACCTCACCCATCAGCTGCTTGTGACACCAAACATTCACATAAAACCATTGTGACACTTGCCACACTCAATGCATGGCCGTGTGATTCCCTTTGAAGATAAGCTTTGCATGCAAAAATTTTCCATTCTAAGAAAACTACACCTATTCTTGCTTTATTTTCTCCTTCTTCTTCCAAACTTAGAAAAATTTAGCAACACTTCTTCTCTTTTTTTTTCATATTTTCTTCATTCAAATCATCACCACACACCCATTATCATCCATCCTAAATCACCACACCACCCCTCCTAGCCTCCAACATTCAAGTTACTACCTTCCAATGACCATATCTTCTTCTTGAACCTTCTACAAATAGCAAGAATTTTTCTACTTCCATCCACCATTATTCATGTTAAAACCACCACCCTTCTAGCATCCATTTCCTTCTTCATTGATGAAGCAATCCATGGTGGTTTAGAAGCAAATTTTTGGAGTCTTTGCCACCCTTTCTTGGAGATGAAATTTTGGTGGTAAAGGGGGAAGTACTTTGCTTGTCTAGATCCATAAAAATAATACATGCATGGTGAAGTATAAGTGTCCCTTAACACTTATACTTTGATATCTCCTTAAAGATCTTTGTTTGTATGGTTTAGATCTTGAAAAATCTTTGTGAAAAATGTGGATCTTCAAGAGATATCATAGTTGCACCATAGTTTTAGTTAATTCATTAAATTCTAAAATTTTAATGATAAGTTACTAACTTGAGAATTTTATTGCTGTAAATTTTGTGGTTGTAACTCTATGCATGTAATAACTTGTTAAATTTTATGGTGCTTGGCTTAATTGGTGGTTTGTAGTGTTAGTGATATTTTAGAACATATGAAATCTTTTAAATGAATTTTAAAATAAATAGTGAACTAATATTGCTACTGGAATTTTTTTATGGTTAGTAAACAACTTAATAATTTTAGAACCTAACATATAAACTTAAAAAAAATGATTTTTGTGGTTGAAATTTGGTAACATGACTTGATCTTTGAAAATTGTGTGATAAAAATTAATTTTAATATAAAACTTTAATTCTGGAATTTTTATTAAAAATAAGAAAAAGTGATTTTTAGTTATAATAATTAAATAATACGTTTATGACATTAAGAAAGTGATTTACAAGAGTTTTAGAAAGTATTTCTTGATAAATATTAATGGTAATTGGTGCTGCTGCAGTTTAATATATATTTGGGTATTATTGTGATTATAAAAATGTTATGAACATGTAAATAATAAAAGAATAAAAAGGGACCCGAGTTTAGGCGCGAACAAAATGTTAGAAACAGCATAAAAAGTATCTTTATGGGCAAACGGAAGAAATTGGTAAACTGTTTTGGAGGAGTATTTTGTGGCATGAGAAATGAACTTTCAGCATATGAAAAATACCCAAAGAAGAAAAATTGATTGGGAGAATTTTTGACGCGCAATTTGTCCTTAAAACGTATTTTTACAAATGTTGGAACGACAAACTTTGGCATTTGGTAACTTTTTGTGTAAGGGCTGTTTTCTAGGCAGAATTCATTTTTAATTTTTGTATATTTAATTAGTACTTTCAATATAAAACACTTTTGGCTTTGGAATCACCCAGATCGGATTTTTCTAGATAAAATACGACAAAAACAATGTTTTGACAAAGAAATAAAAATTTACTACTTTGTACCTTTACTTTAGAAAAGAGGATTCTTTTATCTTCAATATTAATCTAGGAGAATTACCTTATCATAATGATATATTCCATTTAAGGATTTACGAAAAATTTTAGAAAGTAAAATCAATCTAATTCGTTTATCATAAGTAAATACGGTGAAACGACTTTAGTAATTGAAAAATAAAGAAAATTTTTATATTTTATCCTTAATTCTCTTTTAATAGAAAAGCTTAGATTTTCTTAAGTTTATATTTCAAGAAAACATAATTGAAATTATGTTACTCCTTTTACTTAGATATTTATTATAAAAATAAATTGACTATTTTACACTAGAGAATTTCCTTATAAGATCTGTTTAGGAAAAATCATTGACACTTCTAAATGAATTTTTGGTAATAATGAATCTTTGGGCCTTAGCACCTATTGCACGAAAATTTTTATGGCTTAGATATTTTACATGTTTTAAGGACAAATACGCTATGTTAGTTAGGTTCCGTCTAGAACTCGGGCACCCTAGTGATAAGATGAGCGTATGGCATATTGCATTTGGAGTTGAGGAGGGATGTATGAATATTCCCCTAGAGCTTACAGTGATAGGTAAATTAGAGAAACAACAGGTGTCTCGATATCCTGAGGGAGGTCTTGGGAGTATATCAGGGATGGACCTCCAATGGCTCGGATTCGTGCCTGACGTCGGATAGCCCGTGGCAACTACTGATATTTTTCAACGAGAGGCAGGGGTTTTTATGGCCGATGAGTGCCCATTCTGACGAGATATTGATTGATTATTGTGTTCGTTGGATTGCGAGTCCTTACCCTTTTGTGAAAACCAGAGCGAGGAGAGCTCCGGTCGCTCTAGTTGGGCAGGGGAGATAAGGGTGGCTGGCTGTATGCGTGATTATTGGTATATGAGATTGATCAGTGGAAGTTGGGCCCTATTGCATATTGGTAATGAAATATGACTTACCGTAATTGAATCTAACACATGCATAGCATACCATCATTATATAACTATTCCTTTGATTGTCGTTAATATTTATGTATGTGAAGTTTTATATGTTTATAGGTATGTTGTGTGTAATCTTTTTCTATAGTTTAAAATATTAAGCCACCCTTGTATGTATAATTTATGGGTTGAGAGCTTTGTACTCACCCCTTCTGTTGTTGTGTGCTTTTTTTCCTTTCATGTGATCATCAGTTGAAGGACAAGGTGAACGTGGGCAGGACGCAAAATATCTGGAGTGAGGACATCAGACTAAAAACATCAATTGTGTATTTTTTTGTTTGTGTCGAGATCATTGTAGACTCAGAGTTTCTATTATGTTGTTATTTTGTAGTAGTTGTTGGGAGCCTGTAAGCCCTGTACTCTTTTAAGCACATTTATGTTTAAAAGAATCAATCTATATAATGTATTAATTTTAAAATCGTGCGCTGATGATCACCAATAAAAAAATACTCCTATTTTTAGTGACTCCTTAATTAAATAGGATGTTCAAGTGTGGGAATTTGTCCTAGTTAATCGAGGGTGTCACAAAAAATGTAGGCAGGAACTAGAGGCAACATGATTTTCATCACACCTAGGACCGATCAAAGGCTCAGACTTATGATGACCAAGAGTCAACATACCGAACCGAAGAGTTGAATAGCCAAAGGAGATTGTCACAGCAAAATAGGGGAGAGTATCGGTTCAAAATTCCTTTTATGAGAAGACTGATGAATATTCCCATTCCAAGAGATCTGCACACCCCACAACCATTGTCGATAGGAAAGTACATTGGAGAAACTAACCTAGGGAGCCACCTGGACGCCTATTTGAATAAGTAACTTTTCTTGGGAGCTAAAGAGGATGTGATGTGTAGGATCACTGGTGGAAAAAAGGCTTTTTACACTGGTCCTTTTTGACTTTTTACACCGGTTGTAGGATCAGTGTAGATGCAGTAGGTGAGAAAAATATGGACTTTTTACACCGGTTCTGGAACCGGTGAGAAAAATAGTTTTTACATCGGGCGTTTACATTACAACAGGTGTAAAAGTCAATATTTACACCAGTCTTATTCGTTACAACCGGTGTAAATTTTATATTTTACACCGGTCCTATTTGTATCATCCGGTATAAAAAAATAGGCTTTAACACCGGTTGGTAGTTACAAGTGGTATAAAAAATTTTATTTTATTTTTCCCTTTTCTTAGCAAGACCCTTACACTCATCTCTCTATTACCAAAAGGAAGTTAGCTCACAATATTTCCAATTGATTTGGTTAGTATTTTACACATATTAATGTCTATATATATACTCTACAACTCACTGAACAAATTAGAGGCTTCAACCATATTCTAAAACATTTTGTAATGAGTGAATGAATGTACAAAACTCAACTATATTTGATGAAAAGAGGCGGTTATAATAACCAGCCTGAAAACACTAACAAAATAAAGCTTCTAGAGGAAGCTGAAATAGAAACAATATAGATTGACTAAAAGTAAAGGGAACTGAGTACATATATTCATACACAAGCATACTGATTACTGAAAATCAAGAGACCAACATAATACTAAAAATAAAAACTTGATCCAGGACCACGTGGGTCAAAAAAATCATCTGTGATCTCAGTTTCCTGGGTTCCAGATGCTGTAGTCACTTCAGTTGGATTATTGTTTACAGGAGAAGATCCGCTAGGAGCAGAAGGTTGACTAGGATTATCATTTAAAGAGGTGAGTCTCTTGGAGCAGATGCTGCTGAAGTTTCCCTATCCCTGTAATGAAAGATAATTTTAGTAACATTTTGTTGTGGATATAAGTGTTATCCATGCTATAAAACTTCATACCTTCCACTGTGTACAGGGCTGCGAGATTCGACAACAGCTTCTTCGTAACTAGGAGGAGCCCCCATATTATTTTGCTCAGAAAGTTTTTGCTCAAGCCTGCCTAATTATATTGCACATTATCAACCTTCAAAATTCCTAGCAACAATATGCAAACATAGAAGTATCACTATGATGAATTTACCTTGCTTTGATTGGTCTTCAGCTTTGGCATTGCTGCCTCTGATAGATCATTCCATAAAAAAATAAGTCAGAAGAACTATTTTTATACCACTTTCAATGGGTAGAAATGTAAACATTATTTTACCTTATTATAAAGGACAAAACTTAGGTATAAGTCCTCAAGTACTTTCAGTGTTGTTTTCTAATCAAAATTAAGGCGTAACCTTGGTAACCCAAACAATAAAAATTGGCATTAAAGATTGGCACTAGTTACTGAGATGAAACTCAAATTTTAATTAGAGAACATCAAAAACACTAAAAAACTACCCATGTTTTGTCCTCCTATAAATTCTTATTCAAATTGCTATTGGGTAACACAAAGTCAGAGTTCGAAACAAAATTAAACAAGTACAGGTTTCTACTTCAGTACTTGCTCCAAGTAAGAGAGTACCATTTACCCATTTTGAAAAGTTCAAGACTAAGTAATAAAAGTTTTGAACGTAAAACGAAAATGGAATAGCAAAGTTACATAGTTCTATTTTCAATATGTTACAAAGTTAAAATATAGATGGACTTATACAAGTAGCAAAGACAAAAAGTTACAAACTTCTATTATTCAATTTGTAACTTATATTATTGTTTTTAACATTAGACATAAAGGGTTCAATTTCAAAAAAGATAATATTCTAAGTCTATTTTACTGCTCAATTTTTTTTTAAAAAATTCATCTTTCCAAACATAAAAGGTAAGAAAATAATGAAACAAAGACAAAAAAATATACAACATAATAACAATAAGGTTCTAATAAAGTAATTTTGTTCATTTAGACTTTAAGTGTGCATTAAAAATCAATATATCTTATCATCATCACAAGATACTTTAGAGAAGAAATATGCTACACATGTGAAATAGATAACTACTGCAAAAATTCAAATTAGATAAGAAACAAACCAGTCACTGGATCTAGAATAGCAATAAAATTTTTCACAACTAAGCCAGCTTTTCCAGTAAGAACTACAGCATCCCGGGCTTTTTGAGTAGCTTCAAGTTCCTCAAAACAAATGTATCCAATCTTGAAATCAATGTACTGTACAGGTCATTATGTTATATGATCATTGTTTGTTATTTAATTTGGCCACTAGTTTTGCACTAGCTAAAATAAAATTAAGTATAACGTAGGAAAATTCAATGGTTTGGCTCCATTGCTACTATCCAATACAAGAAAACTTCGTAATTGCACAGGGGAAATAAAAATAATAGTAGTAAATTTATTTTTAAAAAATCACAGATCTCACTAACCAACTTACAAACCAACAAATAATGAGCATATCAAAACCAAAAGATAAATAAAAAATAGATAAATTCAAAGATTCGTTACCACTTACCAGAGATGTGTAAAGGCCTATAGCAATGTACTACTGATACATCTTCGGCCCAACAAAAGGAGAAGAGGTCATATGTAACTAATAGTTATAGGAGTTCAAATTTAAAGAATATGCTTATTTTAATAGTGCATGTTTAATATCAAATCAAATCAAATTAGTATTAAGCTTATTTTGTTTTAATCATAACCACTATGAAAACAAAAGTATTAGAAACCACTATCAAATAGGAAATATCAAATTTTCAATCATATTTTACCTTTCTTCCTTTTACATGAGGAAATAGAAATATGAAGGAGGCTGGATAGACCAATAGCTGGTGTACCATATGCCTAATTTTATGGCCTCTTCAAATGCTCAGTCTTGTAGTAATTTGTAGCTGCTAAGTTGGCCACCAGAGACCTATATTTAGAGGTATTGAAATCCAAGGCTTCAAAATTTGTTTTGAAATCATGTATTAAGCTAAAGGCATGTACTTTCTTTTAAAAACAACATAAAAAACTAATTATTAAAACATCATGTACTACAAAATGTCCATTTCTACTATCATTTTTTTCAGTTTAACATATGTGAAAAATTATGATTAATAATGTGCTTAATTTTGGGGATGCTTTGACAAGTTGCAGTTAAATTCATTGGTCAATCATTGACAATGTTTGGTTTCTAGTGTTTCTAAAAAACAAAAGATAATTTTAAAAATTCTTAAAAATTCAAAGAATTAAGTATAGAACAATGGTCAAATCTACTTAAAATTGGGAAAAAAAAGAGTCATGTTTTAGTATTCTTACCAATCTGTGGAGTTATTGATACATTTTCTTTACTAGCCTTGTGCTTTCTGCCTTTAAGATATTCCTTCAAACCTTGTTTAGATGTTGCACTAATGTGGCAGAGTGCACAACTCCAATTCCCTTGGTTTTTTCTGGGAACCAAAAGAAACAACAGGTGTTTCTGCTTTTGGCCTATTATATTTACTCCATCTCCTACTTAGAATATACGAATAAGATAGTTACACACACAACATGGTTCCATAGTGAGTGATGTTGTAGTATGCAAAGTATAAAATTATCTATGAAAGTTTAAATAATATAAAAATTAATAGAATTATTCTAGTGCAAATTAATCCATCTATATTAAACATGAACTAATTAATATCATGGTTAGGATAAAAAAAAGGAATAATCTCATTGAGGAAACCAAACAATTGATTAAGTAAGCAAATAAACAAGTGTCATCTTACATGCCAAGAAATCGGTCCATGGCAGATGACACAACCAGTAGCAGTAGTAGAATAGAAGCTATAAACGTCACTAAAAACAAGAATTAGGGCAAACAAGTAAAAAAAACAGAACAAGTTATAACTCAAAATAAAGATAGAACGGAAGGAAATAATGAAAACATAACACCAAATACCAACCAGCACAGTTACTTTTCCCTTGTCACTCCGCATTGAAGGCTCTTTGATTTCCTCAGGGGCCATAATCTGAGGTCCTTATGGTTGTTAAACATTAAACATGCTTTCAACTAGATTAAGTCTCTGATTCAAGCACAAGGCCATTTTTCCCCTAAATTTGGTTTATTTAGAATGACCTAGATAAAAAAACCCAAACAGGAAAGACGAGATTGAAAAACCTAAGGTTGAGTTCGTACCTAAGGTCGTCGCGCCATAGAAGGATGTTACACTCACCCTGGTGTTAACAAAGGGGTTCAGTGGTTGTGTGGAGAGGAAAGGATTTTGGTTTGCTACGTTGCAAAGAGAAGGTGAATGTTGTCTTACTTAAGGGAGACGACGGGAGAGGAGGTGTCGAGAGGGATACGTCAAGAGGGAGACGTTCGAGAGGGAGGCGTCGAGAGGGACACATCGAGAGGGAGAGCTTCGTAAGGGAGACAAGGGAAGAGCTTCGAGAGGGAAATCGAAATGAAACCTCTAGTGAAAGGGGGTGGGTAAAGGGAAAAGGTTTTTCACCGGTCCAAAGAAAAGACCGGTACAAATTTTGTCATTTCTCACCAGTCTAAAATTAAGACAGGTACACACTTAACCATTTCTCATCGGTCCAAAATTAGGACCGGTATAAACTTAATAATTTCTTATCGGTCTAAAACGTAAACTGGTGTAAAGTTTGATACTATTTAGAAAACTGCCACCACTTTATGTTTTACACCGGTCATATTACAACCGGTGTAAAAACACTAGTGTAAAAAACCTTTTTTCCACTAGTGGATGTTCCCCAGGACGTTGTCCGCTGAGGCAATAGGATGGTTCAAAATCCCACTATCAGGGTCCCTTGACTCTTGGGGCGATATGGAGTATGCCTTTCTTCAGTATTTCGTGGTATCAAGAGACGTCCCAAGAACGTCTCATGCCTTGTCACGAATTAAGCAGGAGGCAGAGGAAAGCCTTAGAGATTTTCTAAAGAGATTCTATAAAGAAGCAGTGCTTATACCAAGGTTGACGGAGCAAATCCAACTACATATTACGGTAGAGGCTCTCCAACCATATTCCTCTTTTGCCTTGTCTTTGGCGAAGAGAACCCCTCAAACCTTTGAAGAGTTCAAAAAAAAGACAGCAAAGTATGTAGGAAGGGAGATGCATCTTGCGGTAGCCAAAGGGAGAAGTCCAATTTCTAAAGAAGGAACTTTGGCGCATGTATAGAAAGGACCAAGGTTTGATCGTAGAGGTCATAACCGGGATATACCCCTAAGGCAGAAGGAACGTTGGAGTGTCAACTATTCTTAGTACACCCCCTTAGTAGTCTGGCCAAGACAGATTTTGAGAGAAGTAAGTTTGTGAGGATTGATGGTATATAGGGTAAAAAAGCCTATACTAATGAAGAGGCCTGGAAATACCAGTAAATATTGTGAATTTCATGAGCAAACCGACCATAGCACTGATGAATATCGATAGTTGAAAGAGGAAAATGAAACTTTAATCAGAGAAGAGAAACTAAAGCAATATTTATTCAAGCAGTGAGTATATAGAGAGTCAGAAAAGGGGTACTCCAGAGGAGAGAGAATGGTCCAGGTGAAGAAGATGAGGCTAGAAGTTCAAAGAAGCTAATCCTTGATAAGGGCAAAAACATTGTGGATAGTATTAAAGAGGATGATGACTCATAGATGAAACCCCTAAGTTTAGGAAGGAAAGACACAATCGATATGATTAAGGAGGTTTTGTAGGGGGCGAAGTGTCCAACACTGCTTGAAAGAATCCTTTAAGGATGATCACGTTTGTGCAAGCAAAGGTAGACAATCAGCTATTTCGAGGTGGGATCCAGACCCCGTTAATCATATTCATAGATGATGACTATGGCTTAACCATTCCAGGAAAGGATGACACAGTGGTGATTAAAGTCGTTATCGTAAAGAAAATAATCAGGAGGATTCTAGTGGATTAGGGAAGCTCATGTGATGTAATTGTTTACGAGTGCTTCAAGAAGATGGGACTTTGAGATTCTGATCAACAACCTTACACTTAGGATCTGACGATGTTCAATAGAGCTAAGCCGCTACAAAGGGCTATTCAGACATAAGGCTGACATTTGAGGGAGACTCATGGTCCAAAACGGTTCGGACTCGAGTTTTAGTGATTGATATAAAATCCCTTTTCAATGGGATCCTTGGAATACTATCCCTTAATGCCTTAAAAGAAGTAGTTTCAACACCCTATTTGTTGGTAAAATGTTAACCAAGTGGCCTCAATTACTCAAGAGGGCGGGTGAATTGAGTATTAAAAAAATTTTACTTGGAATGCTTATGAAATTGATTCTTTAACAAATATAGTTAATAAACATGGTAAATTTAATCATAAGTAATAATAACTTATACGCAAAGTAAATCAACAAACACTTAATATATGCCAAGTACCTTTATACATGCCAAGTAAATTCACTTAAGGATTAAAGAAATTTGTTTCAAATAAATTTAACAACTAAGTTATAAACACAACAAATTAAGCAAGCAAATTAAAGGCACAAATTTAAAAGAGTTTAGGGAAGAGAGATTTCTAAACCGATATATACGAGTTCCATCACACCGGTGTACGTCTCGCCTTCAAGCAACCCACTTGAAAGATTTCCACTATTGGAGATTAGAGATACAAACTTTGAGCAATTGCAGCTTCCTAGTGTCCTACACTTAAGAACTTAATTCTCACAAGTACAAGGGCACCCCACCCAATCTCTCAATCTTACAATTTTACAAGGTTAAATCCCAACCTAAACTCTAGGAATTTTGGTGTTTAAGATTACAAAGATAACTCTCCAATAGAATGGATATACAAATTTTAACACTCAAAGAATTTTGCTCACTAACTAAGCTCTTAATAGAATTGCAAAATAAAATAACAGAGAGCAACGGGAGATGAGAAAGCTTATGAGAGAAATGCTTGCTGCTTGAACTTGTTCGAATGAATCCTTCACATGCTCTCTCTATTTATATCCTTTCAAAAGGCAAAGCTTTCAATTAAAAATTCCCATTAATCCATGATTTATGCAAAGTTTGCCTTCCTTGATCCATGATTCCAGTAATGGATGTCTGCTTAGTGATCCTTGATTTCTGGCTTGATTCTTGTAATACTTGTGATTTATGTAAAGCTGTTTCTTTCAAATTCAAATTTAAAATTCAAATTTGAACTAAATGAATAGATTCATTTCCAAAAATGAATAGATTCATTTAGTGTATTTACGCATCAAAAATAAAATGAATAGATTCAAAATATAAATGAATAGATTCATTGCGTGAAATAACACACTGCCCAGACGTATGAATCGATTCAGAGCCTTAATGAATCGATTCAAGCCTTTAAAAATTAAGTTTCCTGGTAAATATCTTGTGTGAATTGATTCAACTTCACCATGAATCGATTCATGCTTTTTGAATTGTAATTTCCTACCCTGTTTAACGTGTGAATCAATTCATATGGCCATGTACTGCTATATGAATTGATTCATGCACCTGTTGCATGATTTTTGATACTTTGTTTCACCCAATTTGATACGTGGTTCCATGAAGCTTGGTTCCTTTGATCCTTAGGCACTTTGGTGAACATTTTTCTTTTATTTTAATCAATTCTTTGGAATTCATAAAATTTACATCATTAAACATAATTAATTTGTCCATAATTATATATGTTTGATCTTGATTCTTTATTTTTTGTTGTCATTATCAAAACCTGTGTCAACATAAAAATACATTCTCCCCCTTTTTGATGATGACAATAAATGTTCATCTCTTGGGGTGTTAGTATCATAACAGTTAAAATTCAAGATTCTTGGCAAACTAAACTCCCCCTTTCAAATGCATTTATATACCACTTGTTGTATACCACTTGTTAATGTAGAATCATACAAAGTCATTTTGAAGAAGAATACCACTTGTTAAAGATGACATATTGTATCCATGCATGTATCAGTGTATTTACAACAAAATAATATTTCCCTCTTAGTGACCTTCCCCTTAATAATATACTACTTTTCTCTCCCCCTAAGTCAAATATAAATAAGCAGTAATATCTCTCCCCCTTTGGCATCATCGAAATATAAGAGATTTTATTTAACTGAGAGAAAATAGAAGTACATAAAATATTAACCATGAAATTGAAATAAACTAAATAAAATTATTTTTTGGCTGAAAGAAATGAAGGGCGGCAACTTGTTAAGCTAAGTCTTCATAATGCTCATTCATATTATTCTCCAAACGATCAAATCATTGTTCAACAACATCAAAGAGATTATTGATGTGTTGAGTAAGTCTAGTAAATAACTCCTCAGTTGATGGTGTAGCTTGTGGAATGTGTAATATCCTAAGTCAATTTCCCTTTTTATTTATATACGACAAATTATTTTCGCAATCTCTTTCTTGCGTTGAATAAAATTTGTGTCATAGTATGAATTAGTATTTACTTCTTTTAACTCTTAACCCACTCGGTCTTGATAGATAATAGTATTCACTTAAATGCAATCAAATCATGATAAGAGTACACGCAGAATAATATCCGCTCGGTAAGGTGGAGTTGGAATGGTGGGGGAAGAAGAGAGAAAAGGAAGAAGAAGAGGACAGGGGTCACTCGCATGAGCGAGACCCCAACATTCCTAGGCGAATCCCGAGAGTCGCTTAGGCGAGTACCGACTCGCTTGAGCTAATACTACTCAGAAATCTAAGCGAACCAGACGCCCAGGTGAACTCACATGGTGATTCACTCGGTAAAATGGTTTACTCGGCATCAGGGTTTCACTCGAAAACACTCCACTTTCCCTCATTCGGGCATTCCACACTTGACTCATTACTACCCCTCACTCAGGAAGCTTAACTCGGTCCCAATTCCCTTGGAAGAGGCTTAGATTTCCCCTTCGAACACATTCAACTCCTCTTCACTCGGAATCGTAATACGCCTTCCCCACTCAAAATCTTCACACACTTTCTCCACTCGGAACTCTCTCCCAACCAATTCCACTTGGGACATTCTAACCTTCTACCCGGAAAAAGGGGGGGAAGTCTCTCGGTTATCCCCCACTCGGGAATGGGTCCGCTAGCTAATGGGCTAACACAGCAAACGAGAAAACATAAAGATTCATATAATTTAAAATGTAAATTCGCGTCTGATCCAAATTAAGTTAGCACACAAATAATAATAAGCACTCGAAAACTCCTTATACACCTATACCCTACACAATCACTCAAAATCTCTCGGGCCTTGGCATCGATCTCCCCCTTGGCGCGACTCCATGGCTCTGGCTTCCTCCCTGTCACTGGTCACTAAATTAAAATAACAGCAAGGGTGAGTGTTTGACATCATAATTAATGTAAAGCGGAAATTAACAAATTAAATATGTATATATATATATATACATGTCTCATTCGGAAATCGTAATAGTTCACTCGGCAAGCCCACGATAGCATTCGGTAGAGATAACAATTCATACCCATCAAATATATTAAATTTTCACTCGGAGGTTTGTCAAGTCACACTCAGAAATTATAGCACATTACACACAATGAACACATCCACTTAACTTAGCACATATATCAAATTCATCCATGATCACCACTGACTCTCATGCAATCTGACTCCTAGTATCCGGATACTAAAGGATTGGCCTTCAGCTGGGGGTCCTACTTGACACCCTGTGAACCCTGCTTGGTTCACCGAGTCTTGCTTGACTCTCCACCTCGACCACTGGGTCCTACTTGACCACTGGGTAGCTCAACTGGGCACAAAAACCATGGGAGCCGGAAATGAGGGGCTAAAATATACCGTCGGCCGTCCCACACCACATAGTTATACATACAGTTCACATTTGCCATATTAAACTGGGCCATCAACATCACTTTCTCATCACTTGGGTGACCTGCTTGTCAAGCTCGGATTCACATTATAACACTGATTATCTCAACATTGAATATTTCAAACTTATTTCATAATCAACTCAGTTACACACACCCGATCCTCAACTGATCGGTGTACATGGTCACGCATACACAAACATAGGCACACAACAATCATGCAATAACATTTTCTTACCCCATTCGCACCGTTCAATGGCTCGGATGGAAGGTAGATCTTACTCTAATTAATCATAACCCAAACACCCCCCTTACCTTGATTCCACGCTTCGATGATCTGCTCCTGGTGTCGGTCCCTTTCTCTGGGTATAGGATTCGCAGTCTTAGCTCCGTCACTCAGCCTTTCATTACTTATCCTACCACCTATAGGTCAGAATGTAAAACCCGTTAACCCAATGTTCTCAGCTCATAGGCCACACTTGAGCTCTCACTCACTAAACGAGTGGAGAACAGACTCGAATACAGCCATGCATGGCCCTTGGCTACCAGAGCAACGAAAGGGAACAAGGAGCCATAATAAAACGGATCAGTGGACTCACCTTGAGGCCACGATCACAGGAATAAGGTTCGATCGATGCTTTAACACAAACGGAGTCCTCCCCCAGCGCATGCAACTTAGCGACAAGCGAGGAGATCGAAGAAGAAGGAACAGATCAAGAGAAGAAGAAGTTCGTAAATAATGAAGAGGGGAGAGAGAGAATTTCCTTTTATATAGAACTCAGGGGCAAGACAGCCTTTTCCCCCATTTCATTTACATTCTCATTAAAAGTTTTTAATCAATTTCATCACATTAGGGTCCTACTCTGATTTGCTTTCATAATGCTTAATTATTCGAAAATGACCAATACTTCACAAGAGTATCGATCCGAGCTGGATACCGGACAACCGGTGTCCAGGCGTAGTGTCCACACATCGGTAATCCGAGCTAACACTTGAGAGGTTGGATACTTCATCCGTCCTTACATCTTTGTTATGCATATCCGATTGTCCCAGCCATTGTAAGAGGTTGACCCGGACTATGATTCCGAGTCGGGCATTTTCCACACGTCGGTTAGTCCAAGACCACCCCAGGCACCCCGGATAAGCGTCTGCCACAGGTTAGTACGTCTTTGACCGTTCTTCTCTGCACAACTGATCTTCAACACCGTTTGACCCTCACAATTGAGACCGGCCCGACACCGGATTCCCTGACCCCGGTTCAGGCAGATCAAATATTAAATAAATCTCTAAAACATTTGCTAATATTTTCCACTCTCCAAAATGTTTATTAAAATACTAGGAATGTTACAGAACAGGTGCTTGGTGTCCAATAGGTTCTTCATCTTCACTGAGTGCATTTTCAGGAGAATAATGTCATTCTTCATTCCTATAGTTCCAACCCATTTTGGTGAGATGTTGACTACCAATTAATCCTTTCGAACCAACCAACTCCTTCACTTTATTTGAAAGATCAACTTGAAAGTGTTGAAGAAGTTTGACAATTAATACAACATAGGGAAGGCGAGTGAGTTTTTGGGCACTAAACATATGTTGCTTTATGCGAGTTATCCAATTTATTTCTTTTTGGTGCAACATTGCCCATAGAATAAGGATTTGGGCCTCACTTACCATTGCGTTATTACTTTCTTTGGGGAGTAGGATTCTTACCAAGCAATAGTGAAGAAGACGATGCTCTATGTCCATTTTCCCAATCGTGCTTGTTGAGGAAGAGGAGAGGCTTAGAAAGGTTCTTGCCTCTAGAGGGTTATAGTTCCATTCGGGAACAAGTCTCTTTCAATTAAAATCAGTATTGCTTAATGGAAGCTGACCAACTAGATAGAGAATATGGTCATCAAGGTGGATGGTGACTCTTTTCACCTTGGCTATGTGACGACCATTTATGACTTGGAGAGTGGAGTAGAAGGATCAAATTAATTTCGGATAGGCAAAAGTTTCTTGAAGAGTAGCAAACTCAACAAGATTTTGTTGTTGGAGAATTTCAAAGAAAGTGAAATTATCATTGAAAAGTTGATAATCAAGCCAATGAGGGGTAACAAGAGATTTCTCAGAAAAATGTTCAAGATATCTAGAGAGTTGTTTTTGGGTATCAAATAACCTAGATATATCAGTGGCTTGTGGAGTAGAAGAACCAATTATGTCAGCTCTTCTTTTTCTTCTTTGGTTGGAGGAAGAAGCCATAGA
Source organism: Clitoria ternatea (assembly GCA_037962975.1). Taxonomy (NCBI): domain Eukaryota; kingdom Viridiplantae; phylum Streptophyta; class Magnoliopsida; order Fabales; family Fabaceae; genus Clitoria; species Clitoria ternatea. The sequence goes on from CM075672.1 coordinate 83,803,021, forward strand.
TGTTTGAAGAGGTTGTATTAGAGAAAAGAGTGATCAAGAGAAAGTATAAGACAAGAGAAGAGTGAGTATGTGAAGAGAAAAATGATTTTGGCTAGAATTTATAAAGGCATGTATGTGTGAATCGATTCAAATGAGGGAGGAATCGATTCAATTTATTGAAATAAGGGAAACTTGACACTGCTCTTCGAATGAATCGATTCATTCATTACTTGAATAGATTCATATAGCTTGAAATACGCAAATTTAAAGCAAATTGATCACGAGATAGCATGGAATCAAATGTCAGTGACGTGAAACTTAAGCATGATGCAATTTTGTCATGTTGCTTTACAATGAACAAGAAGTCACAAGAGATGCATTGGAAATAACATGTTACAAGTTTCAATAAGATTCCATAAGTTTGAATTCAAAAGACTCATGATTCCAAGTGAAGCACACGAGATATGATTTTTCAAACCTTTCTCTGATTTTGTTAAATAATGTGAAATAAATTTTAAAAATAAAACAAATCTTTTAAGATGAAATGTTGAAAATTTTAAGAAGATATATCCAAAATATTGTAATATCTTTAAAAGGATTTATCAAAGATTTAAACATGTTATATCAAAAATTATCTTTTAAAAGATCTTATCAAGGATAGAAAGATAAATATTTTTTTAAAAAAAATTTGAAGAGATTAAAAAGAAATTTTAAAAGGAATTTAAGAAAGCAAGTTTTAAATGTAATTTGAGGTTTCCAAAATTCCTAATTTCCTTCTAATTTTTATAAATTGTTCTTTAGCAAAGGGTTTTGTAAAAATATCAGCCAATTGTTTGGAGGTGTCAACATATTCAAGAATGCAATCGCCTTTTAAAACATGATCTCGTATAAATGGTGACGGATTTCAATGTGTTTGGTTCTTGAGTGCATTACTGGATTTTTGGAAATGTTGATTGCGCTCGTATTGTCATACTTAATGGGTATTTGATCTAAGATAACACCAAAATCAAGAAGTTGTTATCTCATCCATAGGATTTGAGCATAACAGCTCCCAGCTGCAACATATTCTGCCTCAGTTGTTGATAAAGCGACGCTGACTTGTTTCTTGCTATGCCAAGATGCAAGAGAATTACCAAGTAAATGACAAGTACCACTAGTACTTTTTCGATCTAATTTACAACCAGCAAAATCAGAATCAGAATAACCAATCAAAGAATATTCGGCACCTTTAGGGTACCATAAACCAACATTTTATGTCCCTACAAGATATTTCAAAATTCTTTTAACAGCAGTTAAATGAGATTCTTTGGGACATGCTTGAAATCTAGCACACATGTACACAATAAACATTATATCAGGTCTACTAGCAGCTAGGTAAAGTAAGGATCCGATTATACCTCGGTATTTGGTGATTTCAATATCCTTACCATTTTCATCTTTGTCCAAATAACATGATGTGCTCATGGGTGTGGCCATTTCATTTGCTTTATCCATTTCAAATCTTTTAAGAAGTTCTTTACAATATTTGGACTGACTAATGAGAGTTCCTTCTTTAGTTTGCTTAATTTGTAGTCCAAGAAAGAATGTAAGTTCTCCTATCATGGACATTTCAAACTCATCCTACATGATCTTGGTAAACTCTTTGCAAAGAAGTTTATTAGTAGCACCAAATATTATATCATCGATGTAAACTTGTACCAAGAGGATGTCATTGTTTTTGCATTTTATAAATAATGTAGTATCAACCTTTCCTCTTTCAAAATTGTTTTCTAAAAGAAATTTACTTAGTCTTTCATACCAAGCTCTTGGAGCTTGTTTTAAACCATACAAAACTTTTCTCAATTTGAAAACATGATTTAGAAATTTATAGTTTTCAAAACCAGGAGGTTGATCTACATATACTTCTTGAATGTAACCATTTAGAAAGGCACTTTTAATATCCATTTGGTAAAGTTTAAAACCTATACAACATGCAAAAGCTAACAGCAGCCTAATTGCTTCTAATCTAGCAATAGGAGCATACGTTTCTTCATAATCTATTCCTTCTTCTTGATTATAACCTTTAGCAACTAGTCTAGCTTTATTTCTAGTTATAATTCCACTTTCATCAAGTTTATTCCTAAAAACCCACTTAGTGCCTATTACTTGGTGATCATTGGGTCTTGGCACAAGTTCCCAAACTTAGGTTCTTTCAAATTGATTTAACTCTTCTTGCATAGCCAACATCCAATGTTCATCAATAATAACCTCACTAGTGGTTTTAGGTTCAATTTGAGAAATAAAGGCTAAGTGATTACATGCATTTCTAATGGCATTACGGGTACTAACACCTTTGGTTAGTTCACCTATGATGTTGTCCAAAGGATGGTTCTTTGAGGTGATCCACTCTTTTTGTTGCGGTTCCTCATTTGGGGTTGCTTTTCCTTTGTTGTTGACTTCTTCTTTTTCTTTGTTGTCCAATGTCATCTCTTGGAAGGTACCAATTTTCCAATTCTAAGAATCCTTCCCTTGGTATTGTCTCCATATGTAAGAAATCCTTTATTTCAGGAAGTGATTGATATAAACTTACTTTTATCTCCTGTCATGTGCTTAGAACACCCACTATCCAAGTACCAATGGGTGTTTCTTGCCTTAAAACATACCTCATCTTCTTTATCTTGATGGTTGGCCATAAGGCACAAGTTTGCTTCTTCGTTTTCTGATTCGTTCGAGCTACTTACATCGTTTTCATCCCATGCTATGTATGCTCTTCTCTTTCCTTTTCGATTTTTGTTTTTTCTTTTTAAGATTTGGATAATCCACCTTGAAGTGTCCTTCCTTACCATATTTAAAACAAGTAGGTGAAGAATTATTGTCTTTAGGAGTAGATTTCTTACCTTTGGAAATGAAGTTCTTTTGGAATCGTTTGTTTCTCATAAATTTTCCAAAACGCTTCATAAATAGGCCTAACTCATCATTATCATCATCATCATCATCATCATCTAGGTCACTTTCAGATTCATCCTCCTCGATTGAAGTTGCTTTAAGAGCTAGTCCCTTTTTCTTAGAGGACCTTTCTTCCTCCTCTGTAATCTTCAAATCTTTTAGTTCTTGCTCTTGTTCTTGAAGCTTACCAAATAGTGTAGCAAGAGACATCTCATTTATGTTGGGAGATTGCTTGATGGCAGTAACAAGAGGTTGTCATTCCCTAGTAAAACTTTTTATAACTTTATGGATGAGCTCCTTGTTAGTATAAGATTTACCAAGAGTAATAAGATGATTAATAATCAAAGTAAATCTCTTTTGAAGTTCTAAAATAGTTTCATTGGATTTCATTCTAAAGCTTTAATATTGGCTAGTCAAGGTACTGATTTTAGAGTCTTTAACATCACTAGTTCCTCTATGAGTAACTTGAAGGGTATCCCACATTTCTTTTACAAATTTACATGTTACAACTCTAAAAAATTTGTTAGGACCTAAGGCAAGAGTAATAAGATTTTTAGCTTTGTAATTGTATTGAACTTTCTTTTCCTCATCACTCGTCCAATCATCCATGGGTTTTTCAACTTGTCTACCATCAATAGTATGCATAGGTATAAAAGGACCATTTTCAATAGCATTCCATATTTTCAAATCAATTGATTGAACAAAAAATTTCATTCATTCTTTATGAAAAGCGTAACCCTCACCATTGAAAAAGGGAGGTTGTTATAAACACAACAAATTAAGCAAGTAAATTAAATGCACAAATTTAAAAGAGTTTAGGGAAGAGAGATTTGCAAACCGATATATACGAGTTCCACCAAACCGGTGTATGTCTCGCCTTCAAGTAACCCACTTGAAGGATTTCCACTATTGGAGATTAGAGATACAAACTTTCAGCAATTGCAGCTTCCTAGTGTCCCACACTCAAGAACTTAATTCTCACAAGTACAAGGGCACCCCACCCTATCTCTCAATCTCATAATTTTACAAGGTTGAATCCCCACCTAAACTCTAGGAATTTTGGTGTTTAAGATTACAAAGATAACTCTCCAATAGAATGGATATACAAATTTTAACACTCAAAGAATTTTGCTCACTAACTAAGCTCTTTAGAGAATTTCAAAATAAAAGAACAGAGAGCAACGAGAGATAAGAAATCTTAAGAGAGAAATGCTTGCTGCTTGAACTTGGTCGAATGAATCCTTCACATGCTCTCTCTATTTATAGCCTTTCAAAAGGAAAAACTTTCAATTAAAAATTCCCACTGATCCATGATTTATGCAAAGTTTGTCTTCCATGATCCATGATTCCAGTAATGGATGTCTGCTTAGTGATCCTTGATTTCTGGCTTGATTCTTGTAATGCTTCCGTGATTTATGCAAAGGTGTTTCTTTCAGATTCAAATTTGAACTAAATGAATAGATTCATTATTCATTTAGTGTATTTGTACATCAAAAATAAAATGAATAGATTCAAAATACAAATGAATGGATTCACTTCACAAAATAACACACTGCCCAGACGTATGAATCGATTCAGAGCCTTAATGAATCGATTCAAGCCTTTAAAAATTAAGTTTCCTGGTAACTATCTTGTGTGAATCGATTCAGCTTCACCATGAATCGATTCAAGCTTTTTGAATTATAATTTCCTGCTCTATTTAACATGTGAATCGATTCATATGGCCATGTACTGCTGTATGAATCGATTCATGCACCTGTTGTATGATTTTTGATACTTTGTTTCACCCAATTTGATACGTGGTTCCATGAAGCTTGGTTCCTTTGATCCTTAGGCACTTTGATGAACATTTTTCTCTTGTTTTAATCCTTTGTAATTGCCTTGAATCAATTCTTTGGAATTCATCAAATTTACATCATCAAACATAATTAATTTGTCCACAATATATATGTTTGATCTTGATTCTTCATTTGTTGTTGTCATTATCAAAATCTGTGTCAGCATAAAAATACATAAAATTCATTGACAAAGACAGTCAAGTCTCTTTTGTTAGAGAAGATTAATAGATAGCGAGATATTGTTATAACCTCAGTGTCCAAATGACCAAGGTGGAAGAGTTGATTAAGAGAAAAGATTGAATGACGGAAGAACTGTGCCGGTGAACTTAATTGACCAAGATCCTAGGGAGGAGTTGATAGTCAATCTAGTAAACCCTAAAAGACCCACACTAGAGGGAGGAGTTAAAGTAGTTTCATTGGAGGAAGACCCCACCAGGAGCATCGAAATTAATGATTCCCTAGAAGTAGGAATAGAGTAACGGTTGGTAAAATTATTAAGGGAGTTTAAGCACTTGTTTGCATGGACTGCGGTAGACATGCCCAACATTGATCCAAATTTCTATGGCTATAATTTGGTAGTATATCCAGAGTCAAGGGCGGTTGCTCAGAAGAAGAGGAAGTTAGGGCCTGAAAAGCAGCAAGTGGCATGTGAACAAATAGAAGAGCTGTTAAAAGCTGGTTTCATTAGGGAAGTCCAGTATTCCTCTTGGGTCACCAATATGGTTATGGTAAAGAAGGCTAACGGCAAGTGGTGCATGTGCACAAACTTCACAAATTTGAATAAGTGCTACCCAAAAGACCCGTATCCTCTAACCAGTATTGATCAAATAGTAGATAATTCTTCAGGATATTAATTCATATCTTTTATGGATGCTTACTCTGGTTATAATTAGATTCTGATGTGGAAGGATGATAAGGAAAAAATTGCCTTTATCAATGACAAAGGTGTATTTTTTACACAGTTATGCCATTTGAGCCACTTACTAGAGAATGATGAATAAAGTTTTCAAAGGAATGAGGTCTAGAATAGTGGAAGTATATGTGGACGATATCATAGCAAACACCTCGGTTGAAGTTGACCATGTTAAAGTGAGGAAAGTGTTTTAGAGGGTTCAAATGTATAACATGCGGTTAAATCTGCAGAAGTGTACTTTCGTGGTTCTCACAGGATGATTTTTAGGTTTCATGTTAACTTAAAGGGGGATCAAAGCCAATCCGGATAAGTGTAAGGTGATCAAAGAACTCCGGAGTCCAATAAATGTTAGAGAAGTCTAATCTTTGAATGGGAAGGTCGCTGGGTTATCCTGATTCATGTTAAAAATGGCACACCAGTCACTTTCATTGTATAAAGCATTGAAGAAAAACAAGATGTTTGAGTAGGGAAAGAGCAAGAGAGTGTCTTTCAAAGTTTAAAAGAAGTGTTGGCAAATACACTGGTATTGAAAAAAGCTTAACCCCAGTTAGCAATCATTCCTCTACCTTTTTGTGTCAGATAAAGCCATTTGAGCGGTACTTGTAAAGGAGATGATGGAAGAGCAACGACCAATGCATTTTGTGGGAAAAGTACTTCAAGGGTTAGAGAGCGAAAATCAAAAGTTGGAGACAGCTGATTTGGCTCCGGTATGGATATCTTGACGTTTGAGGCAATACTTTCATGCCCACCCAATTATAGTCTGGACCGATCTACCTTTATGAGTAGTTTTTCATAAACCAGACTTAGCGGGAAGAATGACTATAAAAGCGTAAGTCTTGGCAGATTTTGTAAAGGAATTAACCGGTGAGGCACCCACACCATTACGGGCACAGTGGACCATTTATGTAGATGGTCCCTCAAATGAAAAGGAATGTGGAGCCGGAGTAGTCATTGAAAGTGAAAACAGAGTGAGTGTGGAGATTTCTCTCAAATTTGACTTCAATACATCAAACAATCAGGTGAAGTACAAAGCTTGCTTGGCAAGATTAAGAGTGGCCCTAGATGTTGGGGCTAGAACCATTGTCCTTTGCAATGATTCGCAGTTAGTAATATCCCAGGTTAATGATAACTATCAAGCTAAAGAGCCACTATTGCAACAGTGCCTCGTTAAGGTAAAGGAGTTGGAGGAAAGATTTGTCAAGATTAAATACAGACAGGTACCAAGGGAGGATAACGTCAGAGCTGATATCCTATCTTGTCTTGTAAGTACCAAGAAGGTTGGGTCCATAACCACCGTTATCCAAAGCACTCTGGTGACGTAAAGCATATCGGCCCCAATAAGAGTCTGTGCCATCTAGTTTAGAGCCCACCCTGATAACTCTTGGGAGATCCTAATCAGCCGATATATAGTGAGTGGACTGCTCCCAATAGATCCATTAGAGAAGAAAAAGTTAAAGAAAAAACTACCAAATTTTGTCTTAGTTAATGGAAACTTGTTCCAAAGGGGAATATCAGCCGCGTACCTGAAATGTTTGAATGAAAAGAAGTAAATGAAGTAATGGCCGAAGTGCATGAAGGAACGTATGGTCACTACTGTGGTGGAAAGAGTTTGGAAAGAAAGGTACTACGGGTAGGTTACTGGTGGCCCACCATGACCAAGGATGCTATTGAGTATGTTAGGAAGTGTGACGCCTGCCAAAAATACAACAATGAGCTCTACGTCTGGCGGAAAAGCTATTCACATCGACTGTCCCTTAGCCTTTCCATTAGTGGGGTATGGACATTTTGGGTCCATTCCCAAAAGCACTAGGAGGAGTTAAATACTTGATTGTTGGGGTGAATTACTTCACTAAATGGATCGAGGCAGAAACAGTAGTACACATCACATCTGCCTAAACTCACAGGTTCTTGTATGAGAACATAATTACTAGATTTGGCATTTCGGGAAGGGTTGTTAGTGACAGCAGAACACAATTTATAGATGCTAAGTTCATAAATCTACTTGAAGGGCTTCAAATCCAAATAGTATTTTCATCTGTTGAACACCCACAAACTAATGGGCAAGCCGAAGTGGTAAATAGAAAAATTCCGAGGGGATTAAAAAGGCGGCTTAGAGATGTAAAAAGGGAATGGGGCAATTAACCATGCCATGTCCTTTAGGCATACCACACTATGCCTCATTCATCTACAGGAGAAACTCCATTCCGATTGGTTTACGGTGTCGACACAGTTATACCGATTGAAATTAACCAGATCTCTCCTAAAGTCTAGCAATTTAGCAAAGAAGACAACGACCCAAGACTGAAGAATGAGCTAGACTCATTGCACAAAGTTCGGGAGGTAGCTTTTGTCCGAGATTAAGCAATCAAGGCTAAAGCCGCAATACGCTTCAACATGAAAGTTCAAAAGTGAAGGTTTAACGTTGGTGTCCTAGTCTTGAGGAAAGCATCAGTTGGAAACCGTTTTGCGTATCAAGGAAAACTTGCACCTATATGGGAAGGCCCATACCAGGTGAATGATGTCACCCTAGGAGGAGCTTACCTTTGGGAAACACTACAAGGAAAGGTGTTTAAAAACAGGTGGAATGTAAAGAACCTTCATGTATATTATAGCTAACTGGCATCATGAGCCATTCACTCTTTTTCCCTACCTAAGGCTTTTTCCCACAGGGTTTGCCTAGGAGGTTTTTAACGAGGCATGTAGCTGGGGTGCTCATTGTTAGTCCTCAAATTTATAATAAATTCTTTAAATAAAAATTATGTAAAAATAATAAAAAATTAGTTTAATTTGTTAGAAATTTAGGTTTTAAATTCAATAAATGGATGTTGTTGAAAATAATCTACCCTTGATCAATTTTCTCTAGTTTTGTAGTGAAAAAGTAAAGAAATTAAAGAGAAAAATTGAAGAACAGAAGAGCTAACGCGTAGCATCAACACCACGGGTAGCGTGGGAATTTTTGATGCTGACGCTACGTGTCACAGCCACGCGTAGCGTTAGAGCTACGTGGACTTCATTTCCAGCTGGACAACCACTCAGTCAAAAGGCCAAACAATGGCCAATCCAATCAAGCAAAATGCCAAGCCGAATTGGGAACATGTGGAACCATTGTCTGGGCATTATTAGGTTAATTAATTTTAATAATGGCCACTTAATCATGTTTTTAATAGGGGCTGAGTCAGGAACCTGACGGGCAGCGTCAGGACCATTCTTCAGCCCTGTAAATAGGGCCATTATCCACACTTTCAAAGCATCCTTTTTGAATTCAGAATCTATATTCTCTCTTTTCACTCGAGTTTGAGTGTTCTTCTTTGAGTTTGTAAGGTTAGAGTGATTTCTAGATACTTGAGAGTGTTTTGTAGTAGTGTGAGCTCTTGTATCGTGAATTGTTTCCAAGTCCTCATAATGTCAAATTCTATAAGTGTTGTTTTTACTTTTACCATGTGTAACTAAATTATTTATGTTGGAATTTAGTGAATCAATCTATTATATGATGTTGTGATTATGACCTCTACATATTTATGATTCAAATACATGTTAGTATTTCAACTCTTTATTAATATAAACATCAAATGGGAGAATGATTTTCATGTGTATTGAAACTTGTTTTATTAGTATGAATGTCAAATAGGAGAATGATTTTCATGCTGTATTAAAATCTGTTTTAATGAAAGTAAAAGTTGAAATACCCTTAATATGCCAATTACTAGGGATAGAATTGGTGATTATGGTTGCCATAAGGCCAGGACTTAATGCAAGTTTTTATTGAGAAAGCTCACGAGGGATCGGACTTTACGGTAAATACTTAGAATTTATATCACGAGGGATCGGTTATAATGACTTTAAGCTGCAATGACATGAACTTGATAATTAAGTATGTATGTTTGTAATCACTTCATTGTATTTTAGTGCGACAATCCTAATTCCAACATAATTTGTTAATCTGTGTTTTTACATAAAGTATCTGAATTATTCTGAATTACATCTCAATTTTATAGATAGATTTTATCTTTTCCATCTTTTTACCTTATGAACAAATCAATCGTCAAATTCTGTAAATACTGTATAAATTATTTATAAAGCATTCTTTTGCTGATAACTCTTGATAAATTTACCATAGTAAATAAGAATTACTGTAAGTTACTAGAACTTTCAATCCCAAACAGTACCACGAGTTTAACACTAATTCTAAAATAAAATCAATTTAAAAAATGATGATTTTCTATTCTTGTTTTATCTTGACTACAAACTATCTAAATAAAACCTCGGAGCGGTTGAAAAACCCCAGAGTGGTTAAATAAGTTTAAACTCCAGAGTGGCTATCAAGCCTCTAGAGGGGTTAAATAATTTTAAGACCTTGGAGATGTTGAAAAACCCTAGAGTGGTTAAGTAAGTTCAAACCCTGGAGTGGCTATCAAGCCTCCAGAGTGGTTAAATAATTTTAAAACCTCAGAGTAGTTAAAAAAACCCCAGAATGGTTAAATAAGTTTAAACCCCAGAGTGGCTATCAAGTCTCCAAAGCAATTAAATAATTTTAAAACCCCGGAGTGGTTGAAAAACCCTAGAGTGGTTAAATAAGTTTAAACCCTGGAGTGGCTATTAAGCCCCAAGAGCGGTTATCTAAAAATAAAACTTGAAATGGGTGACATGGTTACATAAAGCAGCATTTCATGAAACATTATACAAAGAGACAGAATCCGGATATCATTGTAAAGAATGAAGGAAAACAAATATTTCTAAGTTGTGAAACATAGCCATATGAGATCATAATAAGCAAATAATAAAGCCGATATAGCAAATTAACAAACAGTATCATCATTCAAAAGGACGAGCATTCACAAAATATGGGTGGCCACACCCTAATAAAAAACATGAGGGCATTTAGGCCAAATCAGATAAAGGGTTATCAAAATGGACGGAGCTCATCCCGTCTATAGAGCTAGTCAGCATAAAAAATAAAGGATCAACATGATCGCTGTCCTCTTCTTCCTCCCTATTATGGTCGCTGTCAACCTCTTCCTTGCCAAGGCTTTCCTTTTCTTCCCTGTCCTTGTTCCCTTAATCTTCATGAAAAGCTCTTTGTAGTAAGTGCTGAGGAGTGTCATCTTTGTCCGTCGCCAGGGGAGTAAATCTAAATGGCTTGTCAGAAGGAATGAAGGCCTCACCATTAACCTCGGTGACTAGCTCCCCATTATAGAATTTGTTAAAAAACCCAATCCCATTCAGGTTAAGCTTAGCACCTTGGTTACGGAAAATAACGTGACAGATGGCATGGCTAAAAACGTCTATGGTGGCATAGGAAAAAAGGGCCATATCTTTGCTATACTTTGTTTTCCCATCTTGTATCGTTGTAGAGAGGCTTTCATTCTTATTCTGCACTTTGGCCGTCTGCTTCTTCAGGTCATCTACCTCTTGGCAGAGTTGATCATTCTTTTTCTTCAGATTATCTTCTGACTTTTGAAGCGCTTAATTATTTTTGTTCAAGTTTTTGAGCCTCTAGTGAACCCGGGCTTGGTCCTCTAGAAGGCGAGCATTCTTTTCTTTTAGCCGCTCTATCTCCCTTAGGGGACCTTCAGAGCCGACGGAGTAAATGACAAAGAGGGTTTTCAAATGGCCTCACATCACCATCTTAAAGGTAAGAGTAATATCATTGGCATTCAATCCCTCCTTCAAATGATATGAAAGAAGGACTTTAGTTGATAAGGAAGTGGCTCAAACAATGAGATCTTCCAGAGCGTCTGGACCGATGTCCCTTTAAGGGTTCTCTCTTCTTGTCTCGTCCTCAATGACGATGGCCTTGCCTTTGTTAACATCCATTTCCCTAACAATGGTCTTTTATTTTTTACTAGGGCTTCCAGCTTGTTTATTTTTCCCTTTCTTTTTAGAGGCAACGTCTGTCTCAACCGGATGGTGCCACCCGGAATTTAGAGGGAGGAGGTCTTCTTCATTTGGGGAGTGACTCTATTCTCTAGAGAAACATTGGCCTCCGGGTAAGCCAAGAGCTTGCGAAGAGCGCCCAAAGCTTCGTCACTCGTGTTCCCTGAAATAATTACAAGTTGAAAGTTTGTTACAAATCGATGTGGAAAAAATGAAGTAAAGGGGAAGGGGAAGGAGCGAATACCCAAATGAGAAAGATACTCATTTCTGGTCTCCGTACAACTAAGGAGAGACTGGCATTTTAAGGGTGCACCCTGGGAGATGGTGTGCAAGGCATCAACGACGGCCCTTGAAGAGTTGAAGAGCTGGCTTTCCTCGACTGCATACGCCAAGCTTTCTAGAAGGAAGTGCTGGTGAGTCTAACTGGTATATAATAAGAACCAGCCTTTCTTGTCTTTCCAGAAAGGGAATCAGGCCCTTTTGCAAAAACTTTGAAGAATGAATTTTTAAATGAGGCTCTCGAGATCTTGCAAGAATCCACAAAGGCCTCAATTTTGACGATGTCACTCTGACATCACTAGTTGACGAAGCCTATTCCGGTACCACCTCGGCGCATCACCCGAGCATACCGAAAAAAGATGGAGACGGTCTAACTGAAGCCTAGATATTTGCCTAGAACTTCGAGGGTTAGAATCAGAGCCCATCCATTAGGGTGTAGCTGACTGGGGGCGATGTCTAAAAATCTCAACACACTCATTTCAAACTTGGTGAAGGGGAACTGGACTCCAACCTTTGTCAGTATGAAATCATGAAAAGTAAAAATCTATCATGAGGGATATGTCAAATTTGTTCCTCAAATATCGGGGCATAAAGAGTGAAGCTATGTGTATATATCCTAGAGTACCAAAAAGAGTTGGCCTCGAGCTCAACACCGTCGTTGGTGTTAGCATGTTGGCTATAGGTTGCCGCAATGTCTCTCGCAACCTAGAAGTAAGGATCTTCAGCCTTGCGGGCAAGCTGATGCATTATCATTAGATGATGAAATTCTTGGTAAGCGCACCAATCATTAAAATATAGTATATTTGATCATCCCACAAAGATTGGAGTAATTACCACAACCAAGGACTAATACTAGCTGAACTAAACCAAAATTGAAAAGAATTCATAATATTTTTATCTTTGTTGAATTTAATGTTTTTATATTTTATAGTAACATGCATAGGCCTAAGGTGTAAAGCAAAGAATAAGAGCAGGTTAAGATCACTTTAGCATTCAATTTCATTCTAACTCATGCAATTGAGGTTCAACTCCAGTGAAAAACATTTGAAAGATTCCATAGATGGTTAACCCCTAATCCCGTAGGTGATTAACACTAGTTCCTTGCATTTAAACCCTAATTCCTTAGGTATTCACCTGTAGAGGAACTAATTGCGAAATTGGAGGTTGAACCCTAATTATTCACCTAGAATGTAGGCCTGAATTAACTAGGTAGCAAGAAATATACCTGAGCCCTAAGCCATGATTCCTCTCTAGAGAAGAGCTCAAAACTGACCTGAAATTTCCAATTCAGTAATGAAGTTCCACTTCCTTCCTTGTTCTCACATAAATTCAACTGAGATTTATCTTAATGTAGAGTTTAGAACTCTATTGAAGCCTCAACGGTCCCAACCTTAAGGGTTCAACAACCCATGGAAGGTGGAGAAATGATTTCAGAAATAGAAGACATAGAGAGAGGGGATAGAATATAGAAAAATGAAATTTGTAGAGAGTGAAAATTTGAGAAATAAATCTAAATAATTACCTCTAAGTGTTAATTACAAAGTACCAAACCTGTATATAGTGTTTGGTTCTAACAAACTAACTAACACTAACATAATTACAAACTTTCCCCTAAGGGGCTTACAAGCAAATAATAAAACTTAACTGAATACAACAGAAATTCAAGTGTCTCTAATTCTCCTTCACAAGCACGCGTAACAACGGTGGAAACTAGTGCAGGTACACCGGTCTTCTATTTGGGTTCCACTTAAATAATTGACCTGAGCGTAGGTGCGCTCAAAAGGTAGCATAAGCACGCTTGATTCCTGGGTTGACATTTCCTTTGCAACACTTGTCTACATGTAAAGACGCTCACGGTCAGCGTAGGCACACTAACCTTTTGTCTTGGCACCTGATATTTACCCCTTTCAACGTAACTTATGTAGGTGGACACGCTGGGTTCTTATCCTTCTTGCTAGAGCACACGTAGGTACGTCGTGGGTCAATGCAGGCACACTATCTTTTTGACTTGTCTTGGACACACCTGTTTCTCAGCATTGGCACACTGGTAACTAGTGTGGGTACGCTGAGCTTCTGGAACCTGCAACTAACTCATAAAATCATCCCAACATAGGCACGCTTAAGGTGACCGTTAGTACGCTCAGTTAACTTATAACTCAAGAAACACTTTCTCTCAATATGTTATTCATTTATTCTTAATTAGGAATGTAATTGCTAAAATAATAAATAATTAATTAATTTGTGCAATTGACAATTATCTTCTAAATAACATTTAAGTTTGATAATTAAACCTAATCTTTCACCTAAAACAGAGTTAAATATTACTGAATGAATAAGTCTTTTTAAGACTATCACATCCCCAAACTTAAAACTTTGTTGTCCTCAAGCAAGGACTTAATTTTTATTTAATGAATGCACTGAATCTAATTTCCTCACCAACCCACACCTAGACATGGTTTTAAAAGCAGCACATAAATGAAAAGCCTTTCAATTGATCCTTCATAATTTGAATGCAACAAGTTAGAATGCAAGACATGATATTGGTGCTTCAATTCTCATAAGTTAGATATGTTTCCCTCTGCACTTAGTGTTTAAGGGTAATAATTATGTACACTACTTGCAGACAAGATGTAAACATAGGCTTGCAACTTCCCTAAGCATCATACATATAAGCAAATGCACATGGATCAATAAGGACTTTCTTGGGCTTGTAATGAGGTTAAGTTATAGGCTTTATTTTTGTTTTACTAGTCACTGTAAGGGTAATGAATGTACTTGATTGATGTTTGTCTTGCCTTGACCTTATTCTTCCTTCTTCAGTTTCTAAATATCATAATTTTTTTAAAAGAAAGGCAGAAGGCACTTTTGAATTCTTGGTGCTTATACTTCTTTTAAATTTTCTTAGTTTTTTCTTTTCAATTTGTAGATCTTTGCTCTCTCTTATTTCTTTAGTCCTTTGGACTCCTTTCTTTTTCTTTTCTTGGGATTTTCTCATACACCTCCTTTATTGAAACCTTCTTCCTTTCTTCCAAAACTCTTTCTTCTTCTTTTTTTCTCAAATTTCAAAGTATGCCTTTTCTTACTGTTAAGCATACTCTTTTCCCCAAACTTAAATGTTGTTAGTCCCTAGCAACTTATCAAGACAAAACCAAACATCAATAACATATCAAAGGTTAAATATATGGTTTTTCTTAGGAAAACAAGGCTTGTAATGTCAGGTATAATCATAGAACAATAGGCTCAAACTCAATATTTAAGGTCAATGGATAAATATACATGAGGTAGGCTTATTTGGCTCTAGCTAATAAATAGAAATAAGGCCTTTGTCATTTCCATATGCCAATCACAAACATCCATAGGCAAGGAAAGAGGTAAGTTCTACCACATTATCGCCTAACAAGCACTCTCACAAAAACAATAAGGCTCAAATCTCACAATAATTTAGGTAAGCAACCAACATCACATCCCCAAACTTAAGATATTGCAATATAATCAAATTATCATCCTAGGCTATCAATTATGCACTAACAATCAAAACATGGTCAACATAATGTCAACCCCTGATTTTCTAGACTCGAATCCAGGTGTAATCTAAATAATTAAATAATAAAAATGCGAGTAAATTTTTCACGTTTGAAACATTTCCAAAACACCACCACGATTACATAAGGACTTGAACCATAGAAAACCAAAGGGTGAGATTTGAAAATCTATAACTGGATTGTCAAATAGTTTGCCCATAACGGTATAAAAAATAACAGAGTATACAGCAGAAAGAGTATGTATATTGGGCGCACGCCTAGTCCCATATATGGAGATATGAGAAAAGGCTCGGCAAAGCGTTCAACCGTACAACACTAGCCCATTAGGTCACAATAGAAATTATAATCATGAAATACCTAATATATATTTACATATACATCTATATGGTCATGCAATACACGTCTCCAATATTTACATTTCTTAATTGACCATAATCAATTCAATCATCTAAGTCATATATCATTAACTCCTATACATTCCCATAATTTATAATTGACCATATTAGATTCATCCATAGAGTCATACATTATCAACACTTATACATTATTCACATTACATCAATCAATATCAATAGTTATCAACAATCTTACATACATTTATTCATAATGAAATAATTCACAATTGCTGTCAGCCAAGGCATTCCATTACCACTATTTTACCTTCACAAAAGCTTTACTTTAAAAATGTTCTCTTCTCATGACATCCCTGCATCAATACTAAAAAGTAGACCACATGGGAGAGTGAGTTATACATTTCAAATGACAATATGAATACAATTGAAATTATATGCATATGCATATTAACATCATGTATGCTTTGCTAAACACATCAACAACCATCATAATCTAACATTTCACAATATACATATCAGGTATTCACCCATCAATTTATAGCAAAGTAAGCATATACACATCTATCACAACGACACAACGGGCCAACATCACCAACATCGACCATTCAGGTCTTTTCTCAAAGCCACCATAGGCTAACATCATTATCATCAATCATAATATTTATGGCCATCATTATACCGGGTCATCACACATATATCGTCATATTCAATATCATTTTGTGTATTCATATCATTCATTAATCATATGTGGTCTTTATGTATTTAATTACCCATCTCATCATCACCATACCATAATCTCAATCATCATCAATCATCATTATCATCTGGCATATCTCCATGCTATATACAAATGCTCTTATGGCTAATGCATATGCACAATGGAATAAACAACAAATACGGATCTGACTATGGGAATAAACACCAAATTATGGGTCAAGCATGATCTCATACCATGCCCCTACTACAGTAGTAAAATGTGTACACATATCTCATAATGCATGCATAATCACCATATTTTTACTGGTACCAAACTGCATCGCTCATAATGCAACACCTGGCCATTTTCACCATGACAGTGGTAAACAACATAATCAATATATGGTGTTGCGGGTCGGCCATATCTCATATCATGGCGGCTGTGATCTAATGGACCACCAGGGTCACCTACTCATCAAGAGCCACCCCCCATAAGGGTCGGCCACATACAGCTCCCCGTAGCTAAGCATGGGAGGCTTCGTGACTTACACACTGAGTCACAGGGGAAACAACAAATTACTCGTGCACTGAGCCACCCTCCCACTGGGTCGGCTGAGGGAACTCCTCTAACGTTCCAACATCGGTGGCTATGATATGCCATGGATGCAATGCAATGCAAATCAAATGCATTTCTCACACTGTGCATCCTAAATGCCACTCATCAAACATCATCATCATAATCACCAACACCACCATATACATCTTAGTGGATTTTATCATTGTTGGTTTTAGTCACAACTAGTGTGGTAATACAACAATTTATTAATACAATTCAAACCACACATACAAGCCTATGCTTGTATCAACTCAATGACATTCATAATTATCTATAATAACAATCATTCTTTATTCACGGGATTGATCAACAACATCACCCATTATTACCCCTAATGCAATCTCTTGTTTTTACATAATAAAGGGGTTTTAAGTAATAATAAGGTCATGCTAACTTTCAATACTAAGACATGAAAAAAAATCTCACTTTTAGTCTTAATAATAGTGGGACATGTCACAAATATCACCTATTAGTCCCAATTTGACCACCATAAAAAGTTGGGTTCAAAACCCTCTTAAACTCAAATTTTTCAACGCAGTAGGTTCGGTATTTTTCACCTATTGAGAGTTAAAACTCCAATTAAAGTGAGAACAATTCTCACACCTCTGTAATATAATTATCTACAACTTTCATGAAGAAGTCGGAGGCCAAAAATGTCATTAGAATGCCCAAACGGGCCAAAAATAGCAAAGAAAACGGAGCAGTTGGAAAAACAACAGAACAGTGGCCATAACAGGGCCATGAATCGATTCACACATGCCATGAATTGATTCATGCATTCTAAAAGTTCCAAATTTGACAAACAGAGGTGTGTGAATCGATTCACACCCTTCATGAATCGATTCCTACGTGCCTAAGGCCAAAAATAGTGGAAACAACAAGCCTTGAATCGATTCAAACCCCGCATGAATCGATTCAAGCATTGGAAAATTGAGGAACAGTAAATCCAGTGGGTCTTGAATCGATTCAAGGCTTCGTATGAATCGATTCAAGCCCATCCAGAAGCCTCTGAATCGATTTAAACACTATTTTGAATCGATTCATGACAGCACAAACCCCTTTTATGAAGAAAATGCCACATTTTTGAACTTCTAATCCCCCTAACTATTTTATACGAATTCCAATGCCTACCAAGTTTTAACACCAACTTATATATATTATTTGTGACGTGTAGCCACCGTCCACACTCAAAAATTCCTAAAAATGAGGGACTTATGCGCATAAATGCATTTTACCTATTTTGAGGCACTTTTGTGCAACTCAAGGACCTATTCTCATTGGAATTGGCCCATTCCAATTCTTACAAGTCATAAACTACATATATGGGCTATTGGAACTATCACATGCCATTCAATTCTCATAAAACTCTATTTGGCTCTATTAGTTCCTCAATTATGCATTAATATCAAGGCATAGCTTCACACTTTAAACAAATTCCCTATCAACATAAACATCACTCCCATTAAAGGGACACTAAACATTCATCATCAATTCATATATACATATATATATCATTCTCAAGAATCCACCATTTCCAAGCATAATATTCATCACATTATCCATTATCTCATCATTCAACATAATCATGGCAAGGCAAGCATGAGTATCATCACATACCATAATCATCAATTATATAACTCATGCATTTGGAATGTAAACTTCTCTCCTACCTCAAGAGAAGAACCACAACCCAAGTGCTCTAATTATTCCGCGTCATCATTCAGAACACAATCCTACCAATAAACATATTTTTGTATATGAAATTAATAAGCCATCATAAGGCATCATTTTCATAAATCTCATAATCAAATCTTAGACTTGTCTAAACTCCATCCATACACTTATGTTAGGCTTTGAATTCCTTTCCCATAGCCAAGATTCTCTAAATCTTAAAGGGCTAAACAAATCCAACAACAACAATACTATGGCCCATATCCTTAAGGCTTCCAAATCATCACATGAATCATTCAACCATCGTCAAAATTTATTCAAACTCATTATAAGCCTCTTGGCTCCACCTAAGACCATCACCAATTCAACAATTTCAAAATGACATACATCAAGGCCTAAGACTTCATCAAATACTCATCTTATTTCATTTATCCATCACCAATGGTCATCCTCTATTATTATCTCTCTATCACAAATAACAACACTCAACATTGATCATCATTTACCCATTCTTAAGATTAATTCCTCAAATCATCATACCTACCAACATGCACATATCATCATACACAACCTTATGAAGTTAGTTCAAAATTTCACCAATATTATTAACCAATCCCAATGCTTCTAACAATTCATTCCCCTTATATAAATCATTCTAAAGCATTCATAATCATCAAAATTATCAAGTGGGTCAAAAACCCCCAAATCATCAATACTTAGGGTTTCTCTCTAGATTTACTAACAACAATCATCTCTCACATATCTCAATAAATCCATATGAAAACAATAGTTTCCCATTTATTCTTAACACAAAACCATAAACCAAATCATTTCCCAAACTATCCAAGTCTGGGGTTTCACATTTCCTTCAACACCTAAAACCTCTAACACTACCATTTCCAAGTTTAAGCAATCATAAAACCACAAATAGAGGAGCAAGGATCCAAAGCCTTACCTTCTTTCCATGTCATGTCCAAAAACAAAAATGATAGAAAAGAAGAGGAAGATGCTCCATGCAAGCTTCCATGCTCCATAAGTGCTCCATCAATCCCAACTTAGTTTTGATTTTTGCTAAAAATGAAAGTGGATATAATGGTGGATGTTTGATGGAGAAGAATGGAAGAAGAAGAAGAAGAAGAAGAAGAAGAAGAAAAGAGTAGAGGATGGTGAGAGGGAGTGGCTGCCAAAATTGTAAGGGAGAAGGGAAAAAGAAAGTGTAAAAATTGGGTTTTTACCCATTGGATAAGGCAATGCACCATTATCCATTGTGTAAAAGTGTGAAAAACAATTTTGGAGAGAGAGAAGTGGATGGCTGAAGTAAGGAGAAGAAAAGGAAATTTTCATTTTCTTTTATTCTAATTTGGTTCGTAATTTCCTCGTTTTATAACTTGCGTCGTGTTCGAACAATTATTTCCTTAACACTAAAAATTATTTAAGCTATATCACCCTAACCTTAATCATTTTCTAAACATTCTAGACCCATCAAATATTTAATTTGACCAAGTGGGTCCCACATCACCTGTTAAATCACCCGGTTCTGGTAATTCTTAATTTACCGATAATTCACCTCTAATGTCTAATTAATTTTCCCATATTTACAGGACCATAAATAATTAATTATCATTATCCAATAAATTTATTTTCTTTAAAATCTAGGATGTTACACATGACATGATGATTCCCAAAGAATTCATGACATATATCCTATAACTTATTTAAGTCATTGCTAGGACAAGCATTTCAATTTTTGGGATGTGCAAGCCATATATCTATATATGTATTTTTTCATTTTCTATCAAACAATTCATGAATCTATATATATATATATATATATATTATTCCCAAAGAAGGGATATAGAGGCTTCCCTTTGTTTATTTTACCTGTGACGATGGTAAGTGTGATGAAGTGTGCAAAGTGAGCAAGAGCGCGATTATAAATAAAGTAGAAGCAAAAGAAAGACAACGAACAAGAATTACAACATATAACAAATACAGATGAAAAACCAAAATGAAACTAATTGCAATGAAAACTGATAATTGTTCCAAAGTATAGAAAATGTAAATTATTACAAAACTTAAAAATTAAAATTCCTACAACTACTCATCATTTTGATCATCATCTTGAGCATCTTCCTGAGTCTGGTATTCATCACCTGCATCAACCATGGGGTCATCTTTAGGATTTGGAAACTCAGTGTCCAGCAGTGTGTTTTCAAGAGGGATGGTGAATCCTATTAACGCCAACCATAGGTCTTTGTCAGTAGGGACTCTCATTTCCTTAGTCGAATCCAAGTTCATGGAAGTAGCAATTTTTCTGATCATCCCATCATAACTCAGAACCAAATCATAAGTTCCCAATTGCATTTTCTTGATGGCCTGCAGTTCACTCATAATAAGGGGAAAATCTACTACAGAGGGGTGTGATGGTTGTGAGGAGGATGATTGGGTGCCCTTTTGTTTAGAATGCCTTGGCTTTAGTGAAATGAAATGGTAAATTCTTTCTCTCACCCAAGCGGGATCCATAGCCTTTTTAGGCTTCACCTTAATGAGCTCTTCCTCCTGAAACCTTACAGCATTTTTCTTTGAAATGAGGGAAATAATAGAGCAATAGAGTAGTTGGGTATGTTTGTCATTTGCCCTAACCATCTTAAAAAGAATTAAATCACCCAAATCAATATGTAAATCTTTTATCAGACAATAAATTAACACCAACCTTTTTATCACAACCTCAGTGGAATAAGCAGCTGGTTGCAATGAGGATAAGAGGTAATGGCACCACAGATAGGGTAAATAGTTTAACTTACTTTTCTTCACAAATTTAGGTGCACCACCCACTGTAGTTTCAAATTCAGTCCCCCTTTCATAGCAAACCTTGAGAACATTTTGCCTCAAATCAGTATTGTCCTCCTGGTTGAACCCATTCAAAATTCTGGTATACTGACACTCATCATTTACTCTAGGAACCTTCAACAACCTATTGAGGATTTCTCCTAACAAGGGGATGGTAACACCTCTTAAGTTAGAGGATAAGGCACATCATTTTCATCATTGTTGGCCCTCAGATTGGCATAGAACCCTCTAGTGAGTTCATGGTAGCCATAGCCCAAAATTTGGTTAAAGTATTACCATCCTTATGCAAGCATAGCAGCACAAACAGTGGTGTCAAGGAAACCTTCCTCCTCTAACACCATTATTCTATTTCTGATCAAACCCCTATCCTTAAACTTTCGCTCATAATCTTAAGCAGCGATTGAGTCCCTGTTAGTCCTTAATTTATTGTTATTTTTATATTAAGAAGTGTGAGAAAATTAATAAAAATTTGATCAAATAGAAATAAATTTAGGTTTTATTTTAAAATAAATAGAAGTTATCAATTTTGATTTGGCATGACCCATTCTTCCCATTTTTTATAGTGAAAAGTTGAGGATAAAAGTGAAAAATTTATGCAAGACAAAGGGCTGACACGTAGCATTAACCCCACGCTCAGCGTTAGAAGTTTTGGTGCAGACGCCACGCGTAGCGTCAGATGCTACGTGTATCCCACTTACAAGTGGATTCGCACTCTGAAATAGGCTAATTAATTATTCAAAATTGCCAATCCACTTCAGACATAAGGCTAAAATGCAGTGGGAAACATATTTGAGGCTTGTCTGTAGATTATAAGGACAAAAATAAGGTTTAGTGGCTAAAAATCTGGAGGATTATTGGAAGCTGAGTCAGGAGGTTGATGCGTAGTGTCAGGACCTTGACTCAGCCCTATAAATAGGCCATTTGCCAAAGGTTTTGGCATCCAATTCTATATTTCCATTACGTTTTTCTTCCATTCCAGAGTTGTACTGTAAAATAGCTTCCATATACTTGAGAGTGTTGTGTTAGTGTCATTTCCTTCATATTATGAAGTTGTTATCAAGTATGATCAAGTGTTCGTCATGTCTCTATTTGTAAGTTGTGTTTCTACTTTTACCATGTGTAACTAATCTGTTTATGTTAGAATTGGTGAACCAATCTATGAATATGATGTTGTGATTATGAATTGTGCCTATTTATGATTCAAGTCTCAGGTTAGTATTTCAACCTTTTATTAGTATGAACTTCAAATGGGAGAATGATTTTCATGCGTGTTAAAACTACTTTAATGGAAGTAAAAGTTGAAATACCCTTAATATACCAATTACTAGGGATAGAGTTGGTAATTATTGTTGTGTTAGGGCCAGCACTTAAAGCAAGTTTTTATTGAGAAAGCATCTGAGGGATCAGACTTTATGGTAATTATTTAGAATTTATTCACCTAGGGATCGGGTTTAATGATTTTAAGTTGCAATAACATGAACTTGATGATTAAATATGCATATTTATAATTGTTATGTTATATTCTATTACGGGGATCCTAATATAACAACTCTCATTTCCTCATAGTCCACCCGACAAATAACACACTGAAACATGGCCACAACAATTAGGCACCATGGTATATCATGAACATAGCTATGAATAGTAATAGAATTTACACATACGAATCATTGCTTCCATGTTGATTACTCTAGTCTTATATTTGATTAAAGATAAGCAGGAAATAGTACCAATTGAAAGACCTCTACTCTCAGTTCCAATTACTTCACCTAATGCGAGTAATCCCTGAAAAAATTGAAACTTACTCCTTAAACATGAGACAGAATAGGGCAAGCAGGACATGTAGCATGACAAAAACATCGGTAAAAACCATACTTACCTCATATGAAAGTTTATCTGGATCAACATCTTCCCAAGCATCTTGCAATAGCAGACTATCACAATGAAAAATTAGAGTTAGTAGTATTAATAGAGTTGGATTAACACCTATCCAAAGAAATAGTATCAAATCTTCTATAATTACAATAATACATTAATAACCACACCACAACCACCAACAGCCACCCACACAGCCACCTCCACCATTAACCCCTACAGCCTCCCCATAAAACCACCTAGACCCACACCAACACCACACTACCACCATATGGATCCACTGCCATCACCTACACCACGACCCCTTACTCATCCACCACAATCACCAAACCACCACCCCTCAAGCTCCACCACCATAACCACAACCCCACGCTCCACAACATCCACCCCACCCACCACTAGCATCACACTCTCGGTCTAGACCTGAAACCACACCTACCCGATGATATCCACCCTCCACGACCCATATCCATCCACACCTGAAACCCCTAACCCATCAACCATCAGCAAACCAACAACCGAAAAAATGAAAGTAAGGTTAAAAACCTTACCCACTGTGACAGATTGTGTTAAAGCTTATTCCTTTCCCTTGGATCTTGGCTGGAACCATGCCAAGGTTGGACCTTTTATGGTTGATGATAGTGTTTAAGGTGGTAGTTAGGGGTATCCTCATCTTTTGCATAAACTTTGTTAAGTGGGGGGAGGAAGGGAGCTACACATAGACAGAGCTTCTGCCTCGCCAAATGGAATGAAGCTGCAACGATGACCTAAACAAGATGTCGTTCTCCGTAACGGAGGTAAACGTCGTTCAGCTTACCAAAACAGAGTTACGATGGGGAACTAAATGGACGCTTAGTGAGTCACTGAAACAAAGCAAGAGGATGAGATGGGTTCATTGTGTAGAAAGGAAGCCGCTAGACTTGCGTGATAATTTAATTAAAATTCATTACATTTTAAAATGCTTACTAAAATAAATGTTTTAAATTTATCCTACTTTTAAAGCGCCTGATACAAATATGTGCTTTAAATTAGAATTATATTTTTTCATAATTTTAAAACACTTAATTAAAGGAAGCACTTTAATAAGTTGACTAGTTTAAATCGCTTAATAAAACAAGCGCTTTAAAACTTTAGCGTCTTACATTTTAAAACGCTTCTCATCATAAAGGTTTTAAAAAGTGCGCTTTAAAATGTAAAATCTATGGTAGTGAATGAAAAACAAACAAAAAGAAATTTTTGCTTCCCTTGTATTGATTTTGATTTTCTTTGTAATCTAAAATAATAAGTAATACACATCATCCCTTATATCAAGAAGTCATGATAGGTGTAAATAAGAAGCATTACATACTAGTTACGTAAATTGAGTGATCTAATCAAAGAGTAGATAAAAAGGTCATAGATATTGTCTTCATGCTCTCTATATCTCGATTGTTTAGGTTTATGTATACTCTCAGAAATCACCCAAATAAGTTAGCACTACCATAAGCTTGACAAATTTCTAATTTTCATATTTGAACACTATGCATGCAAAGATCAAAAGCACTTTATTAAGGTTGTAATGAGGCCAAGGTGATACAGGGTGGATAACATGAAATGGTATGGATAAACTTAGGGTTGAAAAAGAGCAATGGAGTACGTGATCTAGTGATTGTGGAAATACATTTTGAAACTCAATTCTTAACAAAATGAAACATGATACAGGACAGAATATGAAAGTAAATCCTCTTGATTATTTTCATATATATATATATATATTTACCACTTCTTCTCATTCTCCTTCTCTTTTATCATTTCTTTTTTCTTCTTTTTTTTTACTTTTTCTTTGAATAATGAAACAAGTTCATTAGGAGAGATCAAGCAATATACATAAACTTGATTACATTTCCACAATCATCAAGAACCTTTATTCATAACAATTCTAAAACTCCTAATCAATTCCTAAGCAAGGGTGATCATGTTTTTCTTTTTTCTCTCTTTATTGGCTAATTATGTGGCTAAATCAAGAAATGGATGTTCATAGGCTCAAAGTAGGTAACAATGGAAAATGTGCAAGGTAAGACATATGACTAGTGGTTGGTTAAAACAAAAATGACCTTAATCACATAAAAGCATATACATGGAACATAATACATCAAAAAGAAAAAAGTCAAGTTCTAGAGTACTAATAAATAAAGGTCAATAAAGAAGGAAGAAAGATGGCATAATGTGGTCTATCCAACTAAGCTCAAAATCTCACTGAGGGTGGTCAATCTATCACAATTCATGTACAATTTGATCTTTTATAATTAACTTAATGTAATGAAATATTGGACAAAGGTGATGTAATTTCTCATTACTTAGACCAATAAAAAAATTAGTAAAGGACATATAGAATATAAAAAGAAAAACTGGAAATGATGATTTTTTTAAAACAAGAAACAAAGAAGTAAAAATAAATCATAACCAAATATTGGTGTCAGGATTTGGTTGCTTGTGCTTCTCGCTCTGTACTTTTTTTTAAGTACGCTTAGAAAGAAAGATACCTACAGTAAATTGATCAATTCAACTACATGTGAAATGGTTAGTATAATTGAACAATTTGATTGTGTCACATAACTCTGTTTCACAGGTCTAAAGTTACAAGACAAAAGAAAAATATCATCAACACAACCATGAGCAACATCAAGAGTAATAACATACATCTTAATTCATTTGTATACCTATAGAAAGATTCTGCTATATCATCCATTAAGAGAAAAAAAATAGAGATCCTGATGATTAACTGGTGGTGAGGTATGGCTCTGATCTGGAAAAAAAGGGTAAAGGCAAAGTGTAATAGCTAGAATGTTGATGAAGATGATGTTTATGGTTGCAAAGTGGTTGATGTTAAATGATAATGGAAAGGATTATGGTAAAGGAGAAGGTAAAGGCAAACGATACCCAGCACTAAAGAAAAGATAGTGGTTGTGTATGTGTGTTTTTTCAAAAGGTGGTTTTGATAAGGAAGGTGAAATGGTTGTGGTTTTCTGAGTAAGATGTATTATGAGGATTTTTCACTCTTTACTTAGCCCATCCTAACTTTAAACAAAAGTACTCATGGCACAATTATATATATATATATAAATATATATATATTAAAAATACTTAAACACAAGTGACACTGAAACTATATAGTGAAGGATGCGTCTCAAGACTTTGGTTCTCAAAAATGCATCTTTATGACTTTAGATGCAACTTGTCCAAATTAATTTTTACTCTACCCATCTATTACAAAAAGATAATAAATTATATATATCAATCAGCCCCCCATACATATTCAAGACATTGTCCTTATTGTCTTATGTGATTTCCACAGTCTATTTTTTTAATTTTTTAAATAAAGATAAAAGTGGGAAAGAAATTATAACCAAAGAGTAGTGTATAGTTCTGGATTCTTGCGCTTCTGTCTGTAATCCTCATCTTGCTTCAAAAAGGTTTAAGGTTTGGGTACAAAAAATCTATAAAATATCAATTAATTAATCTGTAGTTAAAGAAGCATGAATGAACGACCGATCGACTTGAGTCATCCCCTACTCCACAGCTTTATCTAAAAAAATAACAAATTGTAAAAAAACCATTAATATTTAATAATCCTAATGGCTTTTTGTGAAAGTTCATGTTACACCATGATGCAATGCAAAATATTTACTCAAAAGTACTGAAACCTCCGGGAGGTGCAATAAAGGCTTCATCACCTACAACCATACGAGTCATTCGTTAATGGATTCTTGTAACTTTTATCTTAGTTCCTACAGAATAATTGGTGTAATTCTAACATGTTATAGGATGATACTAAAGATGTTGCTTCTCTCAACTAGTGTAGATAGTGCCATAGAACCTCTCAAACCCTATATCCCTCCTTTATACAAGACATTTATTTTTTTTGTAGCCAATAGTTTCCCTAACTCAACAGCTACTATTAGGTACTCCTCATAATTGCCATTGTTGGATCCTCTAAACACACAAATGGATTTGATTTTTTTCATTTTTTGTGTTTTCTATATAAAGTTATGTGCCCTTATATAGATGAAAACTGAGATGAAATAATTGATGACAGAGAAACAATTTTCACAGTTATTATGATATGAAAAGAAATGATGGTACTAAAGAAAATTGAAAAGACATGATTATAGAAAATAAAAGCAGGTAATTTTTAAAAGTCAAAGTGAATTTAGGAAAGTAAAGCATTGAAAATAATAGTGTATATGTATAGTATTTATGATTGTGGCTCACATCTTCCTCTAGTTTTACGTCCAGTAACGGCTTAAACGCCTTCTATAAGTCAGGGTTTTTGCTACCCATCCAGTTTTTTTATAAACTAGCAAACAAGTTTGTTTAAAGCCAGATTCCTAAGGCTATAGTTTTGTTTCTACTGAATAAATATATCATATAACTTCAGAAGGACTCCTTGAACAGTTCCCTATGGATGCGTCTCAAGAGTTTAAATTAAGTTATCCAAGTTGCACTCTTTACTCAGCTAATCCCTTATAAAGTTAATTTTGTCCTCATGATTTATAGACATCATTCCAGGGTTCCTACAGCATGTATCATAGTTCCATCTTACACACTTGTGGCAAACTTCCATCCTCTTAACTCTTCATTTTTTTAGAATAAGACTACGTCCCATACCTGGTAAATGTTTTATATATGACTTATGTAATTTGCCAAGAAGACGTACCTTCACTTCGATAAGCCAACGAACATCCTCTAGAATGCCAAAATATGTGAGTAGCTTTAACCTTTAAACTTGAGCTTTATAAGTTTTTACAACCACATTGTATGGAAGTGTAAGGAATCTATCCTTGAGTTTTACAAGGGTTTGTTCCATTATTAGATTACTTTTAAATTGTAGTTGTTTATAAAAGAGAAAATAAAAAACGAGGTTATATAGAATAGTCGAGAGAAACAAGAAAAAATGATAAGTTGCCTCCTATCTAGTGCTTATTTAATATGGCGAGCCTGGCGATGACCTTTTAACTACTGCAAAAAAGTTGATAATAATGCCAAAACAAAAATGACCTTATTTAATGTGCTTATTATAAATATTGTTAGGAAAAATTAGTCAAAATATTTGGCATCTCACAAATACACCTCCGCATTTATGTGCTCTTGGAACCGATGAAAGAAAGGTTTAAGTCAGTGCCCATTTACCTTGAAAACCTTGTTTATCGCTTTATCTGAAATCTCAATCACACTATAAGGAAAGATATTAGTTATTTCAAATGGGCCTGCCTATTTAGAGTGAAATCTATATAAAACTTTTTGTCCAATGAAAAAGTATTTTCTCAAGACCTGTTTGTCATGAAAAGATTTGGCTTTTTCTTTATAGATTTTAGAACTTTCATAAGCTTGCAAATGGATTTCTTTAAGTTCCTGTAGTTGGAGTTCCTTTTTTGTCGGCCTCATTAAAGTCCAAGTTACATCGTTTTACAGCCCAATAAGCTTTGTGCTCAATTTCTATAGGTAAGTGACATGATTTTCTAAAAACAATCCTAGGGTGACATTCCAATAGGTGTTTTATAAGTTTTTCTATAAGCCCAAAGAGCATCTTCTAGCCTTTTGCTCCAATCTTTCTTGTTTGGTTATGTTGTCTTTTGAAATACCATTTTTAATTCTCGGTTGGACACTTCTGCTTGCCCATTTGTTTAGGGATGATAAGGTGTTGAACCTTAGGCATCACTCCATATTTTTAAGAATGGACTCCATTTTATAGTTACAAAAATATGATCCTTGATTACTGATGATGGCCTTAGGAACACCAAACCTATAAAATATATGTGATCTAACAAAATTTGCAACAACTTTAGAATCATAAGTTCAAGTAGTCTTAGCTTCTACTCATTTAGACACATAATCGACTGCAAGTAGTAGTATATAAACAAAACCAAAAGATATAGGAGTACATGTTTCCCATTCTTTGACATTGTTCATAAGCCTTACAAAATATATATGTGTCACGAAAAATTATTGGCCAATACAGACCAGATTCTAACATTTTCCTTGCTATACGTTGAGGTCCAAAATGTCCACTATATGCATATGTATGACAAGATGTAAGAATGGAATGAAATTCATTTTTAGGCATACACCTTCTAATGACTTGGTCACTACAAAGTTTCTATAAGTAAGAATCATCCCAAACATAATATTTAGAATCACTTTTTAGTTTTATTATTTGTTGTTTAGATTCATGTAAAGGAGTAACAAAAGCAACTAAGTAGTTTACCAAATAAGCAAACCATGGAGTGAAAGTTGGGTTATGTTCTTTTTCAATTTTGTTTAAGTAATCAACCATCAAATTTTCTTCTCCAACTTTATTCTTAATTTCAATGTCAAACTCTTGGAGCAACAACATCCACCTAATTAGCCTTGGTTTAGAATCTGGTTTCTTTAAAAGGAACTTAATGTTGTATGACCTAAAAATACAACCACTTTTTAAACCTAGCAAATAAGATCTAAATTTATCAAGAACAAACATAATAGAAAGTAGTTCTTTTTCTATAGTAGTATAGTTAATTTGTGCAGCATCCAAAGTTCATGAGGCATAGTAAATGACATGCTGTACTTTACTTATTCTTTGAGCAAGAACAACTCCTAATGCATAATTTGATACATCACACATAAGTTTAAATGGAAGTGACCAATCTAGTGTCTAGATGATAGGAGTGGTAGTTGAAGCTTTCTTTAAGCAATCAAAAGCCTCTTTACATTTGTCATTAAAATCAAATGTTATATCTTTTTGAAGTAACTTAGACAACGGAAGGGCTATCTTACTGAAGTTTTTTATAAACCGCCTATAATAACCTGTATGGCAAAGAAAGGAACGAATATCTCATACACAAGAAGGATAAGGTAATTGAGAAATTACATCAATCTTTGCAAGATCTACTTTTATGCCTTTTTTAGATATTACATGGCCTACCATGAAGTGACATTTCTCATAATTAAGAACAAGGTTAGTTTCAATGCATTTATGTAATACTTTATCTAGACTATGAAATCATCCATAAATACTTCTATACAATTTTTGACGAAATCAACAAAGATACTAATAATGCATCATTGAAAGGTACCAGGGGCATTGCATAAGCCAAAAGGCATCCTCTTATAGGCAAAAGTGCCAAAAGAACATGTCAATATTATTTTTTCTTGATCTTCTGGTGTAATGTAAATTTGGAAGTAGCCTAAAAATCCATCTAAAAATTAGTAATGAGACTTACCTGCCAATCATTCCAATATTTAATCAATGAAAGGCAAAGGAAAGTGATCCTTTTGGGTTGCTTTGTTAAGCTTCATGTAATCAATGCATACTCGCCAACTATTTTGGATTTTGGTAGGAATTAATTCATCATTTTTATTTTTGACCACTATGATTCCAAACTTCTTGGGAACCACTTTTACAAGGCTGACCTAAGTGCTATCTGATATGGGGTAAATGATGCTAGCTTGTAATAATTTTATTACCTCTTTCTTAACTACATCCAGGATCTGGGGATTAAGTCTTTTTTGTGGTTGCCTTACTGGTTTAACTTATTCCTCTAGTAGGATTTGTGTTTGAATATATTAACAGGTCCAAAAGATGTGCAAGGATTTTGATAATGACAAGCACTCTTGAAGAAAACAATGTAAAAACAAAGACATGAAATCAGAATTGAAGTAACAGCGAAGCTAATCGATTAGGCCATAGATGCTAATCGATTAGGAGCTTTCTGTTTTGGAAGAAATTGCATCAGGTATGAAATCTAATCGATTAGGGAGCTGAACAATCGATTAGGAAGCCACTGGAATTTCAGGTAATCGATTATACACCATAGACTAATCGATTACAACAATCAAAAATGGAACTAAGTGCATCAGGTACGATGGCTAATCGATTATGGAAGCTATACAATCGATTAGGAAGCCACTGGAATTTAAGGTAATCGATTGCAAGACATGCTAATCGATTAGGATGCTGCGAAAACAAATTAAATGCATCAGGTACAGATGCTAATCGATTAGAGGAAGTGAAATAATCGATTAGTGACTCTCTGACTTGAAGCTAATCGATTACAACGCGAGGGTGTAATCGATTACGCTAGTGGAAAAACAGATTTAAGTGGGAAACCAGGTCATGTCTCTACCACTCTTCAAATTCCCACTAACTGCAACGGCTATGATGGACTAGGGCACTCTTCAACAGCTATCTTGGCTCTATAAATTGAAGAGGAAGACAAGCACAAATACACAACCAAGAAGCAACAATTCATAGCTCTATTTTGTGCTTTGTAAGCCTATTTCTTGCATATTGTACTTTCACTTGTATATCCTCTCATCTTGAGAGATTAGAATTTGGGAGAGCTTTTCATTTGTATATTTGCTCTATTGAGAGAGTGTATTGATTGTAAACAAACACCAAACACACAAGTTATTCACTCTAGGTTGAGTGGTTGTTCACTCTAGGTTGAGTGGTTACAAAGGTTGTGGACTCAACCTTTGGGATATTGTGAGATTGAGAGATTGGGTGGGTTGCCCTTATACTTGTGAGGATTGGGTTCTTGAGTGTGGGACACTAGGAAGCCGCAATTGCTCAAAGTTGTATCTCTAGTCTACAATAGTGGAAAATCCTCTAAGTGGGTTGCTTAGAGGCGAGACGTACACCGGATTGGGTGGAACTCGTTACATCGGTTTGCAAGCTTCTCTTCCTTACTCTTTTACTTTCATACATTGCATATTTGTTGATTGGTATTGTTTGGTTGAGAAGAACATACTTGAATTTGCTTAATTTGCTATACCTTAGACATTGCACACCAAGTGTTTGCTAAATTGCCTCAGCAATATTTACCTCTTGTAGTGCATTGCATATCATTGTTACTTGCTTTCACTTGCATAATCTCATAAACTTGGTTATAGAAATCATTTTTAAAGGTATTCCAAGCAAAAGTTTTATAACTCAATTCACCCCCCCTCTTGAGTATTGAGGCCACTTGAACAACAAGTGGTATCAGAGCTTGACTCTTGGTAAATCAAGCTTAACAGCTTCAAGAGATTAAATGGCCTCAAGTTCTCAAAATGTTTTTCCCGAGGGTGGTGCGATAAATAGACCTCCCGCTTTCAATGGGGAAGGGTATGCGTTTTGGAAAGAAAGAATGAAAATCTTCATTCAATCAATTGACTTGAGAATATGGAATACCATTGAAAATGGTCCCTATATACCGATGCATACTATAGATAGCAAGAATGTTGAAAAACCTATAGATGAATGGACAAGCGAGGAAGAAAAGAAAGTCCAATATGGCTACAAGGCCAAAAATCTTATTACTATGTCTTTAGGTCAAGATGAATTTTTTAGGATAATGACATGCCAAACTGCTAAGGAAATGTGGGATACTCTTCAAGTAACCCATGAAGGCACTAATGATGTAAAGGACTCAAAGATTAGTACTCTTACTAGTCAATATGAATGCTTTAGATTAAACTCTCATGAATCGATTGTTGATATGCAAAAAAGATTTACTCTCATCATTAATCAACTCATTACACTTGGAAAGACTTACACTAACAAAGAACTCATTCATAAAGTGTTGAAAAGTCTTAACAGAGAATGGCAACCGCTAGTTACCGCCATCAAACAATCTCCTAGCATAAACGAAATGTCTCTCGCCACTTTATTTGGTAAGTTGCAGGAACAAGAACAAGAGCTGAAAGAATTAAAGATGGCGGAAGAGGAAGAAAAATCTTCCAAGAAAAAGGGTCTTGCTCTCAAGGCTACTTCCACAAATGAAGAAGAAGAATCCGGAAGTGAACTTGATGAAGAAGAAGAATTTGGACTATTTGTGAAACGCTTCGGGAAATTCATGAAAGGCAAACGCTTCCAAAGAAGCTTCAAAAGCTCAGGTAAGAAACCTATCACTAAAGAAAACTCTCCCTCACCCAACTGTTTTGAATGTGGCAAGGAAGGGCACTTCAAAGCCGATTGTCCAAACCTCAAAAAGAAGGGCAAGGACAAACAAAGAAGAAGAAGAGCCTATATTGCTTGGGATAAGAATGATGTGAGCAGCTCCGACGACTCGGAAGATGAGCAAGCCAATCTTTGCTTAATGGCAAATCATCAAGAAGAAGATAACGAGGTAAATCTTCTTGACTTAGATAAAAATGAGCTGTTAGAAGCATTTGAAGAATTGTATGATAAATTCACAAAAATCTCTAGTAAACTCAAAGCATCTAGGAAAACTAGTGACACTCTAGAGATGCACCTTATGGAAGTTTGCAAAGAGAATGAATGTTTAAAAGAAGAATTGAAAAATGCTCAAATATGTTCCATTAGTAAACCTTGTAATTTTGCTAAGAAATGTGTTGATCTAGAAAATAAAGTCCTAGATCTAAACAAAACCTTAGAGAAATTCACTAATGGAAGAGATAACTTGAATATTCTTCTTGGGCAACAAAAATGCATGTTTAGTAAAACCGGCTTAGGATATGATCAAGAACATAGTAATCATAAAATGGAGAAGCACTATAAAAACTTCTTTGCATCACCAAGCAAATCCTCCTCACCTTTTATGAAATGCAATCATTGTGGTACCAAAGGACATAGTGCTTATAAGTGTAGTGTTAGGAAACTAGGACCAAAGGTCTTAAGAAAGGTGTGGGTTCCCAAAGGAACATCTCCACAAGCTAACCTTAAAGGACCCAACATAAAATGGGTACCTAGTTCTCTAAAATGATTTTGTTTTGTAGGTATGCTTCAAGGCAAGCAACACCCATTGGTATTTGGATAGTGGGTGTTCTAAACATATGACGGGAGACAAAAGTAAGTTCATATCACTTACTCCACGAAGCAAAGGATTTGTTACTTATGGAGATAACACAAAGGGAAGAATACTTGGAATCGGAAATGTCGGTAAAAACTCTTCCACCTCCATAAATGATGTTTTATATGTTGAAGGACTAAAACATAACTTGCTTAGCATTAGTCAATTATGTGACAAGGGCTATAAAATTGTTTTTGAATCAAATGGTTGCATAATTGAAAATAAACTAAACAAGGAGATAAAATTTGTTGGTCAAAGAGTAGATAACATTTACATGATTAATCTAGATTGTCTTGCTTCAAATGATGTACAATGCTTTATAACTAAAGAGGATGAATCATGGCTTTGGCATAGAAGAATCGCTCACATTCATGTAGACCATTTAAATAAACTTGTTTCAAAAGATTTAGTTATTGGTTTACCAAAACTTAAATTTGAAAATAAATTCTGTGACGCTTGTCAAAAAGGAAAACAAGTAAAGGCTTCTTTTCAAGCAAAAAATATTGTCTCAACAACAAGACCTTTACAGCTTTTACATATGGATTTGTTTGGACCTTCGAAAATCAAAAGTTTTGGTGGAAACTATTATGGTCTAGTGATTGTGGATGATTACTCTAGATATACATGGACATTGTTTCTTACTCATAAACATGAAGCATATCAAGCATTTAAGAAACTTGCCAAGGTTATCCAAAATGAACAAAACTTAAAAATAGCATCCATACGAACGGATCATGGGGGAGAATTTGAAAACCAATCTTTTGAAAAATTTTGTGAAAAGTTTGGCATTGAACATAATTTTTCGGCTCCAAGAACTCCACAACAAAATGGAGTAGTTGAAAGGAAAAATCGATCTTTAGCGGAGCTTGCAAGAACTATGTTGAATGAAGCAAATATTTCAAAACAGTTTTGGGCCGATGCCGTGAACACCGCGTGTCATGTTATGAATCGTTGTTTGATAAGGCCTATATTAAAGAAAACCCCCTATGAACTTTATAAAGGACGAAAACCAAATATTTCCTACTTTCACATTTTTGGATGCAAATGCTTTGTCCTGAACAATGGAAAGGAAAATCTTGGCAAATTTGATGCAAAATCTGATGAAGCAATTTTTCTAGGTTATTCATCTACTAGTAAAGCATATAGACTCTTTAACAAACGAACTTACACAATTGAAGAGTCCATACATGTTAAATTTGATGAACTTAACCAAAATCCTCCGAGAAAGGAAGTTGATGATCTTGTAGGTACCTTCCAAGAAATGAACTTGCAAGACAAAGAAGAAGAAGTCAACAATGATAGAGGTGCAGCACAAGTTGAGAAACAACAAGATTGGGTAACTTTGAAGGATCATCCCTTGGACAAGATCATTGGAGAAATAACCAAAGGGGTAAGTACTCGAAACGCCATTAGAAATGCATGCAATCACTTGGCTTTTGTATCCCAAATAGAACCCAAAAATATTGATGAAGCCATTATTGATGAACATTGGATGTTGGCCATGCAAGAAGAGTTAAACCAATTTGAAAGAAATGAAGTTTGGGAACTTGTGCCAAGACCCAATGATCATCTAATAATAGGCACCAAATGGGTTTTTAGAAATAAGCTAGATGAAAATGGTATAATAACTAGAAACAAAGCTAGACTAGTTGCAAAGGGATACAACCAAGAAGAAGGAATAGACTATGAAGAAACATATGCTCCCGTAGCTAGGTTAGAAGCCATTAGATTATTGCTAGCTTTTGCATGTTGTATGGATTTCAAATTGTATCAAATGGATGTCAAAAGTGCGTTCTTAAACGGCTACATTCAAGAAGAAGTCTATGTAGATCAACCTCCTGGTTTTGAAAATCATATATTTCCAAATCATGTCTTCAAATTGAGAAAAGCCTTATATGGTTTGAAGCAAGCTCCAAGAGCTTGGTATGAAAGATTAAGCAAATTCCTTTTAGAACACAACTTTGAAAGAGGAAAGGTTGATACTATATTGTTTATAAAACGCAAACAAAATGACATCCTCTTGGTACAGATTTATATAGATGACATAATATTTGGTGCTACTAATGAAAATCTTTGTCAAGAATTTGCCAAGATTATGCAGAATGAGTTTGAAATGTCCTTGATGGGAGAACTCACCTTCTTCCTTGGACTACAAATAAAACAAGCCATTGATGGAACGTTCATTAGCCAAACCAAATACTGTAAGGAACTACTTAAAAGGTTTGGAATGGACAAGGCAAACGAGATAGCTACACCCATGAGCACATCCTGCTATCTAGACAAAGATGAAAAGGGTAAGGACATTGAAATCACCAAATATCGAGGTATGATTGGATCCTTACTATATTTAACTGCGAGTAGACCTGATATTATGTTTGCGGTATGCATGTGTGCTAGATATCAAGCATGTCCTAAAGAATCACATTTGACTGCCGTAAAAAGAATTTTGAAATATCTTGTGGGTACTCCAAATGTTGGTTTATGGTATCCCAAAGGCGTTGAATGTAATCTTTTAGGATATTCTGATTCCGACTTTGCGGGGTGTAAGCTTGATAGAAAAAGCACTAGTGGTACATGCCATTTGCTTGGTAGTTCCCTTGTTTCTTGGCATAGCAAGAAACAAGCAAGTGTTGCATTGTCAACAGCTGAGGCAGAATATGTAGCAGCTGGTAGTTGTTGTGCTCAAATTCTTTGGATGAGACAACAACTTCTTGATTTTGGTATTTCCTTGAATAAAGTCCCCATTAAATGTGATAATACAAGTGCCATTAACATCTCCAAGAATCCAGTAATGCACTCTAGAACCAAACACATTGAAATTAGGCATCACTTTATTAGAGATCATGTGTTAAAAGGGGATTGTGTACTTGAACATGTAGAAACCTCTAGGCAACTAGCGGATATTTTCACAAAACCCTTGGCTAGAGAGCAATTCATTCACATAAGAAGAGAGTTAGGCATTCTTGACATGTCCAGTTGTGTTTGAATCTTTTGATAAGAACCTTGTTGAATGGCATAATGCATGGCATATATCACATTTTATGTTTGGAACCTTGCTGTTTGATATGTTTGAAGTTTTTAACTCCATAATCGATTACATTGTTAATCCCAATCGATTACTAAGCTTCTGTTTCTAAGCTAATCGATTATAGCTCACCCATAATCGATTACAATCATTCTGTTTCAAAGATAATCGATTATCCATGATCCATAATCGATTACGAAGCTTCTGTTTCAAGTTCAAAACGTTTCCTCTTCTGCATAATCAATTACCACCTTGCCCCAATCGATTAGGACGTTTCTGTTTCTAAACTAATCGATTACCCTAAGCCTATAATCGATTACCATCTGTATGGAACGTTTGGAATTCCCCAGAAACAGTGATCTAATCGATTACACCTGCCACGTAATCGATTAGTCTGCGTTCTGCAGAGTCAAATGCAACTCCCTAGGCTCACTCGAAACTCTCCCTCTCTTAACTCACTTCACTCCTTCCTAAACTCTCTTTCCTCCTTCCTAAACCTAATTTTCACCTATAAATACCCCCTCATTCCCCTTCTCATCTCACACTACCTCCTTCCTCTCAAACCTCTTAAAAACTCTCTAGCACTCATCTCTCTTCATCTCCTCTTTTTGCATTTTCCACCATGTCTACCTCAAGGAATGTCAAAAGGGCTAGGTCCTCTGCTGCTCAAGCTCATAATCCCCTTGACTTCTCAAGGTTTTTCTCTTCTCCTAGAGATCTTCAGAATTTTATGAAGAATTTTTCTGAAAAGGAGATTATGACCCCTCATTATACCATTGCTGACACCTTTGACAACCCAAGCCTTACCTTCACCCAAAGCCTCCACCACTACAACCTTTTCCCCTTCCTATCCCTCAAAGAAGAAGAATACTATCCTGAGCTTATGAGAGTATTCTACTGCAACCTCCACCTTGTCAATGGGATGGTTGAATCCAAGGTGAAAAACACCACCATCAAACTCTCCAATGCCCAGTTTGCAGAGATTTCCAAACTGCCCCTCAACAACGCTGACTTTGATGGAGGCGAACCTGAGGATGAATGGGGCTTCAATGCTCTTAATGCTCGCCAATCTTTATGGAAAGCTGACCGTCCTAGGAGCAACCACAAACTAGTTGGCCACTTGACCATGAACAACCGCCTGCTCCACTTCTTCTTGGTCAAGATGATTGTTCCCCGTGGTGGGAACTATGCTCTAGTTGAAGAGGATGATGTCCTCTTAATGTGGGCCATGCTGAACCACAAAAAGATCAACTGGGTTCAGTTGATCAAGTTCCACATGCGCCATGCCAAGGACCAGCAAAAGCTCCCTTATGGTATCCTCCTCACCAAAATTTTCAAATTCTGTGGAGTAGATTTAGCAGGGGAACTCTCTGAGAAAGTGCCCCCTAGAGCTTGCATTGGCACCCATCACCTCACCAAAATGGGTCTTGCTTTCTCCAATGGAGCATGGTACTCACGAATGGAGGGCGTTTATGCCAACATTCCCTTCCAAGCTCCTGCTGAAGAAGCACCTGCTCCTCCTCCTCCTTCACCTCAACCACAAGCTGCAGCCTCTTCATCTGTCCCACAAGCTGACACTTTTGCATCTCTCTACGCCCATCTTGATCGCCGCTTCGATCGACTTGAAAACTCCCTCCAAGAGTTTTCCATGACCGAGCAGCAACACTTTGAGATGATGCAGCAGCGATATGAAGAACTGGCTCACCAAATTGCAGAAATCCGCTTCTTCAACCCAGACAATTAGATGTTTTAGTTATCTTATGTTTAGCTGTTGGTTTCTTGTTGGTTATTTTCTGAATTATGAATATTTTTACTTCTTGTATTCCCCATCTTTATTAATTCAATAAAAGTATCTCATTTCAGTATATATTATTTCTCTTCACTGCTCTAATTATTTTTGATGATTACAAAGGGGGAGAAGAATATATGTTCATATGTTGGATAATACTCTGATACAAAATATGGATAATTTTGAATATGCTCTGATAATATGCTCTGATAATATGGAAAATAGATGCTCTGTTAACAAAATTTGAAAAATCTTATCTGTTTGTTAAATTCTTTTTGATAGGGGGAGAATTATAGATAAGAGATAATAAAACAATAGATAAAATGAGATAAGACATTTTGGCTGCTGAATTGCTTTTTGAAATTGGTCATCTGCTATTTGAAAAAGAGATAATGTAGCAGAGTTGTTTTTGCAAAAGATAAGTCTATATTATTTAAACTAACAACCCTCAAGAGATGAACATAGTTGTCATCATCAAAAAGGGGGAGAATGTGTTTGAATATATTAACAGGTCCAAAAGATGTGCAAGGATTTTGATAATGACAAGCACTCTTGAAGAAAACAATGCAAAAACAAAGACATGAAATCAGAATTGAAGTAACAGCGAAGCTAATCGATTAGGCCATAGATGCTAATCGATTAGGAGCTTTCTGTTTTGGAAGAAATTGCATCAGGTATGAAATCTAATCGATTAGGGAGCTGAACAATCGATTAGGAAGCCACTGGAATTTCAGGTAATCGATTATACACCATAGACTAATCGATTACAACAATCAAAAATGGAACTAAGTGCATCAGGTACGATGGCTAATCGATTATGGAAGCTATACAATCGATTAGGAAGCCACTGGAATTTAGGGTAATCGATTGCAAGACATGCTAATCGATTAGGATGCTGCGAAAACAAATTAAATGCATCAGGTACAGATGCTAATCGATTAGAGGAAGTGAAATAATCGATTAGTGACTCTCTGACTTGAAGCTAATCGATTACAACGCGAGGGTGTAATCGATTACGCTAGTGGAAAAACAGATTTAAGTGGGAAACCAGGTCATGTCTCCACCACTCTTCAAATTCCCACTAACTGCAACGGCTATGATGGACTAGGGCACTCTTCAACAGCTATCTTGGCTCTATAAATTGAAGAGGAAGACAAGCACAAATACACAACCAAGAAGCAACAATTCATAGCTCTATTTTGTGCTTTGTAAGCCTATTTCTTGCATATTGTACTTTCACTTGTATATCCTCTCATCTTGAGAGATTAGAATTTGGGAGAGCTTTTCATTTGTATATTTGCTCTATTGAGAGAGTGTATTGATTGTAAACAAACACCAAACACACAAGTTATTCACTCTAGGTTGAGTGGTTGTTCACTCTAGGTTGAGTGGTTACAAAGGTTGTGGACTCAACCTTTGGGATATTGTGAGATTGAGAGATTGGGTGGGTTGCCCTTATACTTGTGAGGATTGGGTTCTTGAGTGTGGGACACTAGGAAGCCGCAATTGCTCAAAGTTGTATCTCTAGTCTACAATAGTGGAAAATCCTCTAAGTGCGTTGCTTAGAGGCGAGACGTACACCGGATTGGGTGGAACTCGTTACATCGGTTTGCAAGCTTCTCTTCCTTACTCTTTTACTTTCATACATTGCATATTTGTTGATTGGTATTGTTTGGTTGAGAAGAACATACTTGAATTTGCTTAATTTGCTATACCTTAGACATTGCACACCAAGTGTTTGCTAAATTGCCTCAGCAATATTTACCTCTTGTAGTGCATTGCATATCATTGTTACTTGCTTTCACTTGCATAATCTCATAAACTTGGTTATAGAAATCATTTTTAAAGGTATTCCAAGCAAAAGTTTTATAACTCAATTCACCCCCCCTCTTGAGTATTGAGGCCACTTGAACAACAGGATTCTATGCATACATATAAAAGGGCTAATACCTAGAATATCTGCCAAAGTCTAATTAATTGCTTTCTTATGCTTCCTAATAATTTGCAACAACCTTGTTTCTTGATCAACATTTAATTTGTTAGAAATGACCATTGGAAGATTCTTATCTTACTCTGAATATGTATACTTTAATTGTTCAAGAAGAGGTTCTAACTCTAACATAGGAGGCTGTATTATAGAAGGAATCAATTTGGTTAAAATTGTCTTAGCAACTTGTACTTCAACATTATTAGATGTATCTATAACTGCTTTAATCAAATTATTGCACTTTGATTCTATTGACACAGCAACTGAAACAATGTTTTCTGTTTTAACGGAGCTTGCATCATTATTTTCACTAAGTAAATATTTCTCAATTTTAACACACATTACATTGATGAGAATCCATGCATGAATCACACACAATGAATCATAAAAATCAGACAATACAGGAAAAATCAACATTATCAAACAACTTAATAATATTATCATCAACTAAATTAATTATTAAATCAATTCAAAAAATAGAATGGTTCTCAATATGAGACTTTATAGGATCTACAGTGTTGATTCTAACCACGCTATCTCTAAATTCCATGGAAAATGTTCCTGCATGAACATTTATCTTTATTCTAGCTATTTTTAAGAATGGTCTACCTAAAATGATTGGAGATTTATTGGTGGAAGTCTTACTCTCCATATCTAGAACATAAAAATCTGCAGGAAAAATTAAATCATTAGCTTTAATAATGACATCTTTAATGATTCTTGCAGGATGTTCAAAGCTTTGATTGGCTAACTATATAACCACACATGTAGTTTGCAAAGGTCCAAGGGAAAGTGAAGTAAATACAATCATAGGCATAACATTAATGGATGCACCTAATCTGGCATGGAATTTTCAAATTTGTTATTGCCTATTCTGCCTAAAATGGTAAACGTCCCAGGGTCTTTACACTTTTCTGGTATATGTGACAAAGGTTTCTTAATTAGTGTAGAAACATTTTTACTTATGTTAATCCTTTCATTACATTTTAGTCTTCTTTTGTTAGTGCATAGTTCTTTAAGGTATTTGGCATATCTTAGGATCTACTTGATCGCTTCTAATAAAGGTATATTTACCTCTACTTTTCTAAATGTTTTCAAGATTTCCTTATCCATTTTCTTATTTTGCATAGATTTTTTCTTTGTGGAAATGGAAGAGGGATATGTTGTTTATCAAGACCTGCTACAACAAGAGGATTTGTAAGAGATATATCATTATCATTATTACTTGAACTATGTAAAACTTCTTCTACATGTTTTTCTATGATAACAATATTTTTAGTTTGTTGTTGTTTTTCTAGTCCATGGATAACTTTACCAAATCTTAAAATAAATGCACTTATATTTTTAGGATTGACAACTGTCTGAGCGGGTAACTTATCTGAATCTGGAGACTGCAAATGGTTTAAGAATATAGCCAATTGTCTACTGCCATTTGCTTTATCAATTCCTCTAAATTTGATTTCTCAGTGGAAGGTGCAACTATTTGTGTTTCTTGTTATTTTATATGAGGAGGTTGATAAGGCCTGCTTGGTCTAATATTTGTCTAAAAATATGCATGAGGTTGCTATAGAATT
Source organism: Clitoria ternatea (assembly GCA_037962975.1). Classification (NCBI taxonomy): domain Eukaryota; kingdom Viridiplantae; phylum Streptophyta; class Magnoliopsida; order Fabales; family Fabaceae; genus Clitoria; species Clitoria ternatea. The sequence continues at coordinate 83,845,618 of CM075672.1, forward strand.
ACCCCATCTTAAATTAGGGTGATTTCTCCAACTAGGATTATATCTGTTGGAAGAGAGATCATAATTGTTATGTTGTTGTTGTGGCGGTCTGCTATGGTATATGTTAGCAGCATATACTTAAGTATTTTCATCGGGAATTTTAGCTTCCTGTAGTGTAGGACAACTGTAACATCCTAAATTTTAGAAAAATAAAATTATTAGATGATAACAATTAATTATTTATGGTTTAGTATATGTGGGAAAATTAATTAGACATTAATTGTGAATTACCAGTAAATTAAAATTTATTGAAACTAAAAAATTTAACAGAAGATATGGGACCCATTAAGTCAAATTGGATATTTGATGGGTCTAGAATATTGAGGAAATTATTATGGCTATAGTGGTATGATTAAAATATTTTTTGGTGTTGAGGAGATATTTATTCGGACAGTGTATAATAATAACCGGTGAAAATACGAGCCAATTGGGATTAAAAGAAAATGAAAAATCCCTTTTCTCCTCTTCATTCCACCGTAGCATTTTCCCTCTATTTCTTTTCACTATATTAACCAAAGGATAATGAGGAATTTTGAACCATTAGTAAATACAAAAAGGTGCATCCTTTTAACCATTGGGTAATACCCAATTTTCACTAAAATCCCTTTCTTTTTCTCTTAATTGCCATGAACTTCTTCTCCTCCCTACTCACTTCAGTTTTTCATCTTCCTCTTCATCTTTCAAAGCCTAAAACTGTTGCAATTTGTTGAGGCTTTTGTAAAGGCCTTCTATTGGCAAGCGCACTAATCATTTGTAGTTTTCAAATTTAGATATCGTTCCCACAAGGATTGAATATTCAGTAGTCGCAGTAATTCTTTATTTACTATGGTAAAAGTTTCTAAACTTAAAAAGAGTAATTTATACACAATTTATACAATATTCACAGAATTTAATGGCTGATTTGTTCATGTGGTAAAAAGATGGTAAATATAAAATCTATCTAAAAAGTTGAGATGTAATTCAGAATAGCTCAAATACTTGAGGTCCCTTTCTAGAACATAATGAAGAAACTCAAGACATGCATATTTAATCATCAACTTTATGTCATTGCAGCTTAAAATCATTATAACTAATCCCTCATGATATAAATTCTAAATAATTACTGTAAAGTCTGATCCCTCAGATGCTTTCTCAGTAAAAACTTACTTTAAGTCCTGACCTTAACACAATAATAATTACCAACTCTATCCCTAGTAATTGGTATATTAAGAATATTTCAACTTTTACTTTCATTAAAATAGGTTTTAATATGACATGAATAATCATTCTCCCGTTTGACATTCACACTAATAAAACAAGTTTCAATATGCATAAAAATCATTCTCCCGTTTGACGTTCATACTAATAAAATATTGAAATACTAACATGGCACTTGAACCATAAACATGCAGAGGTCAAATTCACAACATCATACTCAATAGATTAGTTCACCAATTCCAACATAAACAAATTAGTTACACATGGTAAAAGTAAATACAACACTTACAAAGGTTGACATTACGAAGGCATGGAAACACTTCATGATATAAATGATCACAATACTACACAACACTCTCAAGTATCTAGAAACTACTCTAGACTATAAACTCACAAAAGAACATTCAAACTTGAGTGAAAACAGAGAAAAGAAGCTACTGGATATAGAATGGGATGCCTTGAATGCCTTGAGAATGGCCTGTTTATAGGGTTGAGACAGGGGCTTGACGGGTAGCGTCAGCTTGCTGACTCAGCCTGCATTAACTACATGATTAAGTGGCCATGATTGAAATATTTTAATCAATAATGCTTAGACATGTAGCCTTGTCTCCCAATTTGGCTTGGACACTAGCTTGAAGTGGAGTGGCTAATTATGGGTCAATTGGCTGAGTGCTTGGCTACCTGGAAGTGAAGTCCACATAGCTTCTGATGCGTAGCGTTAGCATCAAAACCCTGACGCTACGCATGGGCTTGATGCTACGCGTCAGCGCTCCAAATCTTGAATTTTTTCTTGAATTTCTTTAATGTTTCACAGCAAAACTAGAGAAAATTGATCAAGGCAGATAATTTCCAATAACTTCCATTTATTACTATTAAAATCTAAATTTCTGACAAATTAAACTAATTTTTATTATTATTTACACAATTTTTATTAAGAAATTTATTGTAAATTTGAGGACTAACATAATTCTCACTAAAGCCATCACCACTCAAATTTCTTAGTTTTCATGGATTCATGAGGCATATATTGGACATTAGAGTTAAGCTTGGGTCATCTTCCTCTTCTTCCCTCTCAATTTTGTTTTCTATTGGGGCTTGGTGAAGAGGTATGTGGTTTTGACATTTAATGGTTGTTCTTGGTGGTTTTAGGGTTATTGAGGCTTAATAATGGATGATTGGAAGTTGTTTTGTTGAGAAATGCATATAGAACTATGAATCCTAGGTTAGATGACTTGAGAAAATTAATTTTTGATGCTTGCTATGTGCTACATAAAAATGGTGATGTTTTTATGCTTGAAATGGTGCAAGAAAATAGTTTAAATTAGTTGTTGTTGGAATTTTGTGAAAACCCTTGAATTGGTAGTTTAGGGCTTTTGGTGAAGTTTGAGAGATTGATGATCTAATTGCCATGGGAATGACTTTTGTGTATAGAAATGGAGTTTGGAATGATTTGTATTGATTATTGTTATTGATGGGTTAAGGAACCATGTTGATGTGTAATAATGGTGGTTGTTGGGTTTTGATAAAACCCTAACCCTAAGATTTAGGAATATATATATATTGTGGCTAGGAGAGTCAATTTTGAGAGTGAATATATGATATTTAATGTTAAGTGTTGTTATTTATGATGATAGATGATATTAATGATGGTAGGTGACCATTGGTGAAGAAACCTATAAATGGGTGTTGCTATAAATATGAAATAATAAATGGGAACGCCAGACCTATAATGGTTGTCGTGAATTAATGAAATGAAATTCTGGATTGATAAGATTTATATTGAAGTGTAATGGTGTGGGTATGTGAACCCTAGTTAGGATGATGATGCTTTATTGATGAACATGTAAGGAATATAACTTATGGCAAGGTGAACTAAGATTGATGAGTGAAAAATTATTGAAATGATAAATGGTGTAAATTTTAGTTTGAGAACATTGAGACTTTTAGCAAATTTATGATAAGATAAGGATTAGTGCCGTGAGGAATGACTTCATGCATGTATATATGGAAATTGAGGGTATGTTAAGTTGTAATGATAAGAAACCCTCTAATGGTGATAGGTTGTGCATTGGGTAGGTTTAACCCACACTAGTGGAAAAAATGGATATAACAACGGGGATATATTCACGGGTAGAAGAGGATCAGTGATAAAAACATGCGCGGTGGCATTTTTGAAATTATAAGGTGAACGTTATAATCAGAGAAAACTATATATCCACGGTTAAAATCATAACCGTGGATATAGACGTAAATATATATCCACGGTTGAGGAGTAAACCGTGGATATATAGTACCTTAAATATATATCCACGGTTGTGCGTACAACCGTGAATATATATTCATGGTTATGATCAGGGTTATGATGTTAACCGTGGATATATATTGATGTCTATATCCACGGTTGTATTTATAACCGTGGATATATAGTTCAGGTTTTAGGGCATAATCACTGGGGACTATATGTCCACGGTTGTTTCTATAACTGTGATTATAGATTTAATATTTATCCACGGTTGTTGTCTTAACCGTGGATATAGTGTTACCATTTATCCACGGTTGTTTGCTCAACCGTGAATATATTACACATATATTCACGGTTTCAAGGGGAACCGTGGATATACGTCCTTTCTGAAACTTCAAAAGCCGCGCCTTTCAGCCTTTTTCTACTTTCTCTTCTTCTTTCACTTTCTACTTCTCCTCTCGCGCTCATCTTTTTGAGTGGTTTCTCATCCTCTCCATCTGTCCAAGTGTGCTCGTTGCTATTTTTGCCTGGTTCTTGCTCGTTGCTTGTCCTGTTACACTCGTTGTCCCAGTGTTGCTGCATTGTCCTGTAAGTCGTCACTATTTCTGATGTTCCCTGTTTCTGATGTGTTAAATCTGATGGTCCCTGTTTGAGTTCAATCCGTTTTCTTTGATGCGTTATATGCGTTATATGCGTTATATGAGTTAAAATTGTTTTGTGTTGATACTCGCAATTAGTTAAATCTGATGCGTATGCGTTATATGAGTTAAATCTGTTTGTTGATGAATTAGGTAGAAATTTCTTGCTGAATTTGTTTGTGTTGAAATGAGACTGTCATGTTTTATTGCTCTGAACAATTCCAGAATTATCATTCTTATGTTATTTTGATTTTCATACTGAATGATTATTTTATTAGCAGCATCTTTGGCTTAAATAGTCATTCAGTGCATGTTTTCATATAAACTAAAAGCAGCCCACTTAGCTAAAATAAAGGCTAATGGTAACAGAAAGTAGATAAACTCAAATAAAAAAAATATCCCTAAAGACTAGGACATTCCCGGTAGACCAGGATATTATTCTAAACAGAAGAAAAACTGCAATAAACCTCTTCAATCCCTCCTTAAATACCATCAGACCTCTGTAACACAATGATGTTATTTCTCTTGTTGTATGTGTATGGTTGATAATCTCATGAACTCGTAGGCTCATATACTAGTTAACTAGTATGAAAGTTGTTGTGCATATGAGTGAACCGTAGTTCCCCGTTTGAGATTCGACACAAATGGTCATTAAATCAATTAATGTCATTGTTTGTGTTGAATCTTGAATTGTCCGTTTGGACAGTTTGGGATGAACACTTATTTTTTATACGTCATTGTTAGTATGTACAAGTTAGGAGTTATTTTAAAATTTGATAAAATTTCGGTAACTTGTATTTTGTGTTGTTCTCTGGGTGCATATTTGGTTATGATTGAATTTGATTTGACCACTCTCATTTTGTGTACTTAGAGACCAATGCGAAATGCTGCCGAAATTTCGTCGAATTTTAAAATAAGTCGTAACCTGTATATATGAATGACGTATAAAAATAATTGTCATGCTGAATGGGTATAGGACCACCACCTTTGTATAAAAAGTGAGGTTGATCATAGCACCTTGTAAACAGTTGGTATGGATCGGAGTTGGATTTCTGCGTCACGCCTAAGTCTGGAGTACGAGGGGGGAGTTGAATCATTTATAGAATTCGTAGCGAGGAATGCAGTGGGGGTGAATGGAAAGTATTTTTGCCCTTGTGTTAAATGCTTCAACCTACGTCGGGTAGACTTGGAAGAGGTGCGAGAACATCTACTGTGTGACGGTTTTCTACGTAGTTATACGCGTTGGATATGGCATGGTGAAGATGTGGTGGTGCCAAGTAACAGCTCTCAGACTAAAAATCGAAGCTCGATGCATGACAACGATGTCGACATGGATGACCGACTCGAGGATATGATCCGTGATGTAGGGGTAGAAGGTTTTAAGAAAGCTCATGTATATACAACTCTGTGTCAGGACTCTGAGCAGCCGTTGTATCCAAACTGCCTCAATTTCACGAGGTTATCAGCTGTTTTGCGGTTGTTTAATTTGAAGGCCATAAACGGGTGGACGGATAAAAGTTTCACTGACTTACTAAAGTTGTTGAAAGAAATGCTCCCAGCTGGAAACACCTTGCTGAAAAGTAACTATGAGGCCAAAAAGGTGTTGTGTCCTATGGGTTTGGAGTATGAGAAAATACATGCATGCCCAAATGATTGTGTATTATTCCGGGGTGAATTAGAAATGCTGCATCGATGTCCTAGATGTGGGGTGTCACGGTATAAGAAGAAAGAGACGGATTCTGATGAGGTATGCACTAAAGGGTCTCCTGCAAAGGTGTTGTGGTATCTACCTATAGTTCCAAGACTAAAGCGTCTGTTTGCCAATGCAGATGATGCAAAACTTATGAGATGGCATGCTGATGAGAGGGTTGTTGATGGACTACTTAGGCATCCGGCCGATGGGTCGCAATGGAAGAAAATGAATAGGATTTTTCCAGAATTTGCCAATGAACCAAGAAATGTTAGGCTTGCACTAGCCACAGACGGCATGAACCCGTTTGGTAACCTGAGCACAAACCATAGTTCGTGGCCTGTTTTGTTGTTTGTTTACAACTTGCCGCCATGGTTGTGCATGAAGCGAAAATATGTGATGTTATCAATGATGATTTCTGGTCCACGACAACCAGGGAACGACATTGATGTATATTTAACTCCATTGGTTGAAGACCTCAAAAGGTTGTGGGAAGACGGGGTTGAAGTGTTTGATGGGTTTACCGGGCGATCATTCAAATTGCGTGCCATGTTATTTTGCACAATCAATGACTTTCCAGCGTATGGTAACTTATCTGGGTACAGTGTGAAGGGTCATAAAGCTTGTCCAGTATGTGAGGAGGGGACTAGTTCTGTGCGGTTGCATCATGGCAGGAAAAATGTTTATCTTCGACATCGAAGGTTTCTTAAAGCGAATCATCCGTTTCGAAGGTTGAAGAAGTCGTTTAACGGTGCCCAAGATTTTGAAATGGCTCCTCCACCACTATCTGGTCGCCAGGCATATGAAAAGGTGAAGGACGTCAACGTGCAATTTGGTAAGTGTGAAAAACAGCACCCGACACAAAACAACTGGAAGAAAAGGTCAGTGTTTTTTGACCTGCCATATTGGAGGGAGCTTGATGTAAGACACTGCATTGATGTAATGCATGTGGAGAAGAATGTGTGCGACAGTTTAGTTGGTACACTCTTAAACATACCCGGGAAGACTAAGGATGGCCTAAACTCGCGTATGGACTTAGAGTTGATGGGTATACGTCAAGATTTGCATCCACAATCAAAGGGCAAAAGAACATATTTGCCTCCAGCATGTCATACGTTATCAAGAAAAGAAAAGCAAAGTCTGTGTGAATGGTTACAAAGTGTGAAAGTTCCGTCTGGTTATGGCTCCAACATCAAGTCTTGTGTTTCCATGAAAGATTTAAAGTTAATTGGGTTGAAGTCACACGATTGTCACATGTTGATGCAGCAGTTTCTGCCTATCGCCATTCGTGACATTCTTCCTAAAAATGTGAGAAATGTCATAACAAGGTTGTGTATGTTTTTCAATTCCATATGTTGCAAGGTAATCGTGCCCGGCGAATTGGATGTGTTGGAACAGGAAGCATCACTTATATTATGTCAGCTTGAAATGTATTTCCCGCCCTCTTTTTTTGACATAATGGTCCACTTAATCATCCATTTGGTGAGAGAGGTCCGTTGTTGTGGTCCAGTGTTCCTCCATTGGATGTATCCCGTTGAGCGATATATGAAGATATTGAAAGGGTATATGAAGAACCAACGTCGTCCCGAAGCTTCAATTGTGGAAAGATATATTGCAGAGGAAGCAATTGAGTTTTGCACTGAATACATGTCACATGCTGCAAGCATTGGTATTCCAGCGACCCGTCATGAAGGGAGATTGGATGGGAAAGGAACGATTGGAAAAAAAGTGAAGAGCATGCCACGTGCTGATGTCCTTCAGGCACACTTGTATATTTTAAACAACACGGACGACGTGCAACCGTATCTAGCCACACACAAGGAGCTAGTCAAGAAAACCAACCCTAAAATGACTGAAAAGTGGTTGTTGAATGAACACAACAAGAGTTTCATGCAGTGGTTCCAAAAGACCGTCCTGAAAGATGCATCTGCATCCTCGACATTACATCGACTAGCACAGGGCCCGAACTTTGATGTCCTCACCTTTTGTGGGTATGACATAAACAACTATTCATTTTATACAAGGACACAGGATGAAAAGAGTACAAATCAAAACAGTGGAGTCATGGTTGTGGCTCAGTCAATGCATTTCTCAACTGCAAAGGACAACAACCCTATGATGGCGGAGTCATGCTACTTTGGTGTGATTGAAGACATATGGGAAGATGATTACGGTCCCTTCACTGTTCCTGTGTTTAAATGCAAATGGGTTGACAATAAGAACGGTGTCACAACTGATGATTTAGGAGTTACGTTGGTGGACCTCAACAAGATCGGGCATAAGGAAGAACCATTCATAATGGCAACGCAGGTGAAGCAAGTTTTTTATGTGGCTGACCCAGCTGACAAACGGTGGTCAATTGTTATCCAAGGTAGACACATTGGAGACCCCAATCTTGATATTGTGGACATTCCATCAACTACAACACGTATTCCAACATCTATCGTGGAACATGACATAGATGATGTAGTTGCCAGTCGTCATGACCACCATGAGGGCTTGTGGGAAAATATTTCAACTTAATAGGGTATTAATCTTGTTGGTGATTCATTTCATTACATGTTATATTAGTTATTCGTTGTTTTAAATGTTATATTAAATATTTGACAGTTTTTTTCCTTGTTTGGACAGATACTCATGGCTGACCAGGATGGACGATCCAGGTCCGATTCACAGGCCAGTGGTTCCTCTGCTCGGAAGAGTAGAGGTGTTACCCGGATGCCAGACGTCACACGTAGGCGTCACCGGGGAGAGAGGCCAGTTGTTGACATGGATGTCAACACCGGCCGATTTAGTGGAGTGCATGCCATGAAGCTTAGCAGTTATCTGGGGGTTGTGGTACGGTCGAAGGTGTCCATCATTATCCCCGACTGGGATAGTGTCGAGGAGGTGGTGAAGAACCAGCTATGGAGTGATGTTCTGGTAACTTATGTATTATTTAAGTTTTATTTTAGTGTATTATTTCATGTAACTCTTAATAAGGACTCCTTTATGGACTAACTCCTTTCATGTAGGATTCTTTTGAGATACCATCTTCCGACATAGCAAGGAGGAAGGTCCTCGGTATCATGGCTGAGCGATGGAGGTCGTTCAAATCCATACTCACCACGAGGTATATTGAACTTTAAATTCTTAATCAACGCTTCACCAAATTGTGCCAATCCTTAGTTTAAATGTACCTTTCATTGTAGGTATGTATTCGGGGACGACCAAGGAAAGTTCCCTGGAGAGAAGTATCCATTCATCGATCAGGAGACCTGGGATGCTTTTGTTGCATCTAGACATTCTGCCGAGTTTCAGGTACATTGGTTTTTAGATGATTAAATAATATGTATAATTTATACGGCTAACTGTGAATATTTTTTTTCTTGTTGTAGGAGACCAGAAAGAAAGCCAAGGAGACTAGGAAGCTAAATGACTGCCCACACACACTGTCACGTGGCGGTTACCGTAGGTTGGAGGAGCGGCTGGCACAGGAGAGGCTGAGTCAGTGTCAGACTGACACTGGTATTGTGGATCCCCCTTCCCCACCTGCGCGCCACGACAAATGGAAGCGGGCTAGGATGAAGAAGAGTGGGGAATACACTTCCTCACAGGCTCAGGAGGTTGCCTCACGGATAGTAAGTATTCCCCTTTATATCAAGTCTGTTTTTCAGTTTACGTGAAGGAAGTGAATATTAACTTGTTTGGTTTCAGGATTCCTTGGTTGAGAAATCAACCCAAGGGTCTTTCGTAGCCCATGGACGGGAGGATATATTGACTACCGCCATTGGCAGGCCAGAGCACCCAGGAAGAGTGCGTGCTATTGGTCGAGGTGTAGGTAAGTGCTAACTAACTCTATGCCTTCATTTTGTTATCTGTTAAACAATTATGGGCTAATCATTCACATTTTACAGGCCTCCGCGCCTATTACGGTGCTCCCGACCCTGCCCCATCCCTTGAGCAAATAGTGGAGCAAAAGGTGGCTGTTGTGAAGGCTGAGTACCAGGAGGAGATATCTAGGCTCCACCAGGAGATGGCCCGATTCAGGGAGGAGATGAAGGCCTCACTCAGCCACCACCAGGAGACTACTACACCAGCCAGCGACCCACAGGTTAGATTCTTTATTTATTTTCCTCAATTTTATTATTTGTAATCACTTTCATTGTTGAATAACTTCTGCCTGATGTGTAAATATGTAGGTACGGAAGGTTAGCACTAAGGGGTCGTGCGCTGCGGCTGACCCTGAGGATGACGGGGTCGAGCCACCAGACACCCGTCAATGTGACCTGTTCATTGACGGGTCGGAGGAGCCAGTTGCCACTGGTATGGTGCACAACTTAGGCCCTGTGGTTCACCATCAGACATTACCTGATGGTATGTCCAGGGTCTCGGTTGTGCTCGTCCTCGAGGAGGATGCTGCTGTGCCAGTGGCAACTCAGGAGGTGAAGACCGTCGGTCAGGCGGTGGGCCACTTTCTGATGTGGCCCAACAGACTTCTGGTGATTGCCCCTGGACAGGTAAAAACCCTAAACACTAACTAGCTTTATTTCCTTGTCAATTATGGTACAAAATGTGATGGTTGTCAATTGTTCAACAGGAACAGCCATTGAAGAAGCCAGACCCGGCCAAGAATCCCGTCCGGATGCTATGGCGCATCGGGTATGAGCAAGGAGACGACACTGTTCAGGTCCCATGGCAGCCACTTGTATTCGGCCGTCCCAGTGAAGTTCCAGTTTACGTCACACATTCTGATATGTGTGACATTATTTCGGGGACGTCGATGCTGAACGGCTCCATCTTGCAGTTGTGGGAGCTGTAAGTATATCCTTGTGTTGTCCAATTTTTTCATTATACAAGTTATTTGTCGCTAACCATGTCTTACCTTGTTTAGGTATCTGGCAAAACTCTCAGTGGACTTGGGTTTCCAAGGAACTTACGGTTTCTTAGAGCCCTCTCTCATACAGAAGCAAGGAAACACCTCGCAAAACACCCAGACATACATCCAGAATTGGATGTTTGAGTCTGAGAAGTCTATATACATGGGCCCCTATCATAAAGGGTAATACTCTATTCCATAATTATTGTTATGATATTTTGCATTTTGAAGTCTCAGTTATCACTCGTAACTGCAGGGCTCACTGGACGCTTCTGGTGATCTGTCCGAAGGACTATCTTGCTCTGTACTTTGATAGTTTGCACAAAACAGCTCCACAAGACCTGAGAGATATAGTAGACCGGTAAGTTCATCCCTAAACAATAACCACAAATTCAATTACATCATTTTTAGAACTATACAATTCTAACTTAGCATGTGTTTTGTTTGACGCAGGGCGGTGGTTGGATACAATGTACTGATTGGAAACAAGCACAAAGGAAGAACAGTTGTATGGGTGTACCCAAAAGTAAGTCAATCGTATTCATTCAAATCTTCAGTACATGTTTTTTAAGTTCCGAATTCACTTATTTTATACTATATGTCCATTGTAGTCTTACAGGCAGAAGGGTACCTTTGAGTGTGGCTATTTCGTCATGCACACTATGCTGACCATTGTCCAACATCATTTAGTAGATGGATGGACAGAGGTAATTCTCATCACCGTGTCAATTTCTCCAATTTCATCAGTTTCATGTAATAAATAAAGCTTTTGTTCTAATTGTTTTGTGCATTGTTTGCAGTACTTTAATGACCGGTCATATTTCCCAAAGGAACTTGTGGATGATGTTAGAAGGCAATGGGCCTCACACTTCATTGAACTTAGGCAAAGCTAGATATAGGATATTTATTCTTTTATATATGTATGTAGTAGGATTTAGGGTTTACTTTTATTAGATTACATTCAACTTAATTGTATATACTTTCATTTTTTAGGTTGTTATGAATTGATATAGAAAATAAATTGTTATATATATATATACATACGATTCTTTCGGCATAGTGTTGCTGTGGCATACTGTATACTGTACTGGCTTGTCTGAATGCAGGGTTGGGCAACGATAAAACAGAATGCATATTAAAAAAAAAAACCTCAGCATTTATTCACGGTTATGGCAACAACCGTGAATAAAGACAAGATTTTTCCACGGTTACTACCATAACCGTGGATATAGATACATTTTATCCACGGTTGTCCATCACAACCGTGAATATAAGTAGTTTGTAACTGAAACTAAACCATACTTATATTCACGGTTATGATGGACAACCGTGGATAAAATGTATCTATATCCACGGTTGTCCATCATAACCGTGAATATAAGTATGGTTTAGTTTCAGTTACAAACTACTTATATTCACGGTTTTGATGGACAACCGTGGATAAAATGTATCTATATCCACGGTTATTCTCGATAACCGTGAATATAAATAGTAAGTTATGTTCACAGTTGTTCTTAACCGTGGTTAGATGTGATTTATTACCACGGTTGTTAACCATGGTTAAAGACCATCATCTACTACCACGGCTTCAACAACCACGGTTCTTTAACCGTGAATAAAGGCCTTTTTTAACCGTGATTATATCCTTTTTTTCCACTAGTGCCACTTTTAAATATAGAGAATCTCGTATATAGGAAAGGAATTCCTGAAACCTACAAAGGTTATGAAACCATGTTTATAACATGTCTTAGATATGTTGTTGTGTCTATTTACTTACTAGCGAATAGTTAGACCTTGTGGTCATGCCGTGAATGGAAAATTGATTAAAATTATATATGTGTGTGATATGTAGATTGTATTATGGATGATGTGTAACATCCCAAATTTTAAAATATGGAATTAATTAAGGAAATAAATATTGAATAATTGAATGCAAACTAGTTAATGTCCTGAAATATAGGAAGTAATTAAATTAAGATTTTTGGGAACTGTTAGTAATTTATTGGGACCAGATAAGCAGAAAACTAACCCGGATAAAATATGGGTGTCGGACCAAGTATCTTTGATTGAGATACCGTTGGTCAGGGCTGTAGATAATATTATGGGGAATTCGAATATGTATTTGGAATAATTTTTAGATAAAGTATTGGGCCCAAATAGGGATCCTGTTTATTGAAAAATAGAAGAGTTTTATGAAGGGTTAAAAACTTAAAACAAAACTCCCTTCTCCTCTATCAAATTCACGTTACTATTCTTCTCCAAGTACAAAACACACTTGTTCTTTTCCCTTCTACTTTCCACACCTCTTCATGTTCTTCTTCTTAAAAACCTGGAGAAGGTTTTGTATATTTCCCTCTCCATTTTCAGAATCTCCATTGAGCTTGGAGGATACCATTTTGGTTTGAAGCCCTTCCCTCCCTTCTCTCCATTTTCATCACCATCTTTCCCTCTTGACTCCCATTTTCATTTTTGGAGCAAGGTAAGTTTCTTGCCATTTCCTTGTGTTTTGAACCTAGAAATGGTTAGTTATGACTTGGGAGAGTAATTAATGTATGTGGGTATTGAATGGGAGCTTTAAATAAGGAAAACCTAAGGTGGGGCGAAAGAAATATGGACATTTATGAGCAATAATTGGGGTGCACGAAAATAGGGTTGAAAGATGATGAATGTTGAAGTGCATTTATGATATGGTTGGGTTTTCACAAAACCCTAACTTATGAAATTAGGGGAAATTGTGTAAGGTGAAAGTGAAATGCATTAATTGATGATGAGAATGTTATTAATGATAAGGTATAGCCATAAATGGTGATTGGTAATGTTGGTTGGAAACCATAAATGAAAGCCCAGTTAAAATGAGTTGAATGTGAGATTGGTATATGTGGTAACCTAACTAATTAGGTTGTTGCCTTGATAATAATGAATGATGATTTAAGGGAAGGAATTCCCGAAGCCTAATTAGGCGAATGAATAAAACCTAAATGGTGTTTGAATGAATGATTGATGTGGTCCTATAATTGATTGGTGTAGAACTTGATAACACTTGTGAGGCGGGAATATCAAACCCAGAAGTCTACTTCTCTTGAGGTAGGAAAGGAGTGTATTTTCTAAATGCATGAAATTTTGTATGTTGATAATGTATGTATTGATTCCATGTTACATGTTGCTCCTTGAATGGATGTAGTGCTTTCTGTGTATGATAAAAAATATAGATTGAATCTTACGATGATTGATTGTGAGATGATATATATATATATATATTTGATTATGTGGGATGAATATTATGATTGAGTATGAGTGGTACCCTAGATGAGAAAGTGAAAAAATCCCTATGAGGTTAAGGCATGCATGAGCATTGTTACGTACATAGCATAGCATGCATAACATGGTACTTGAAAAGTGGTTGCGATCACTTGAGATTTATGATATAAAGGGCTTGCGAGTTCCTGCGATTAATGAACCGGTGTTTGCGATCACCTGGTATTTAAAATGAAAGGCCCTGCGGGACCATTGAGATTGAATGCCTGTGGTTGCGATCACGAAGTGGGAGTACCCCTTTAGAGGTGGGAAACCATTATGAATTGTTGAACATGGTTGCGATCATGAGAAAGCACCTTACGAGGCTGCTAGAAGGAGTACCCCTTACGAGGCGGGAAACCAATAAGAATGAATGAATGATTATAGTGGTTGCCATCATCCGATGAAATGAAATCAGATCTGTACTTATGCATCCTAAACACTAGCATGTACATTAGCCATAGAAGCATGGCATTGAGTGATACCCAATGAGGAAGTAATGTGAAGTGTTTGTGGAATCCTATTGATCACTAAATATAATTGTGTTTATTAGTTTGGTGTGACTCAAATAAATTGTATGGATATGAGTGTTCTATCCATTGGATAATTGAATGATTTTAGTGTCACTCGAACTCCTTTAGGGAGAAGATGTTAACTTGCATTCACATGTATATTATCACTAATTTTTGGATTTTTCATCATTGAGAAAATATACTCACTCTCCATGTAGTCCATCTTTTTAGCTCTTGTGTTGTAGGGCTTGTTTGTGGAGATCATGTGTGGAGGAATGGTGTGAAGGAAGTCCTTTTGGGTAAAGAATGCCTTGGCCAGCTATTGTTTTGGATTATATGGCTTTTATGTATATTTTTGTAATGTATTTATATATACATGAATATTTTGTATAGCCATTAATTGATGTGGATAACTTGTATGGATGATGGATAGATAATGATGATTTTGGAGGTTATGTAGGAAAATGAGACTTTTCAGGTGTATGGCTCATTTAAGATATTTTGAATCCCTTTGGGCAAAAGAGGATGACGGTTGCCCATTGAGCACAAGGAAGTGCTAGGGATGTCTTTTGCACACATGATCAAGCATTGTTTATGTGAAAGCATAGCATGTTTCACATGATATTTGGTGGCCAAAAGATGGCACTAGAGTCATCACAGACAATAACTCCTTTTCCTTTATCTTCTTTTTTATTTTTCTTAATTTTTGCTAGATGAGTTGAAGAAGATCCTAACTCTCTATCTCTTTTAAGCTTCATTTGTAGTTGATCTTTAGCTACTTGTTGTGGAGTTAGGGGGTGTAAAACTATCTTCTTACCATCTAGTTTGAAAGTGAGGGTGTTAGTGAACTCCTCATGGATGACCTTCCTATCAAATTGCCAAGGTCGTCCTAGCAAGATATGAGTTGCATCCATAGGTACTACATCACAATTCACTACATCTTTATATGTGCATATGGTGAAATTTATTAAGACTTGCTTATTAACTAACATCTCTCCCTTTTCATTTAACCATTGTAACTTGTAAGGTCTAGGGTGATCTAGTAGTTCTAAGCCCATCTTATTCACTAGTCTTTGGCTTACTACATTAGCACAACTCTCACTATCCACAATGAGAGAACATAATTTGTCATTTATGTAACATCTTGTATAAAAGATGTTCTCTCTTTGTGTAGTATCATCTAGCTTAACATGACTACCAAGTAATCTTCTAATCATGTAAAGCTCACCATCATCCCCTAAAATATGCTCACTGTCATATGAATCACTACTTAAGTCATCACTTAAATAGTGAGAATCAGAATTAGACTCTGATTGACTTGAGTAGGTTCCATTATTTTTCAAAACCATGGTTCTTTTTGTAGGACAGTCAGAAGCAATATGACCTCTACCAAGGCATTTAAAACATTTAATGGTAGATGATCTAGAGGATTGAGGTTTAGATGTGGATTCATGCTTTTCTCTTTGATTCCTAAAAACTTTTCCATTTTTATGCAACTCACTTTGAGGTTTGGAAGATGAAGTGCCCATTTCCCTCTCCCTAGGGTGTCTATCAAACTTACCCTTATTATCTTGTCCTACCCACTTAGATTTATAGGCTCTATTCTCCTCACTATAGGCTTCTCCCTCTTTGAATTAGCTCTCTACCTTAGTGCATTGGTGAAGTAGTTCCTCAATGTCTACATGTGGAAGAAGTTCTACTCTATTCTTAATGTTCCTATTAAGGCCATGTAAGAACCTATGCATTAGGGTTTCCTCATCTTCTTCTAGGTTTTCCCTATTCATAGCTATCTATAAGGATTTGTAGTAGTCTTCTACACTCTTTGACCCTTGGGTGAGTCTATTTAGCTTTTCTAATAGATCCCCTCTATAGTAACTAGGAACATAACGTTTTCTTAATAGAGCTTTTAAATCCAACCAATCATCTATTGGTGGAAAATTATCTTTCTTTCTCTCCTTACACACTTAAGACCACCATGCTAAGGCATAGTTTTGAAATGAGAGGGTGGCTATCCTAACCTTCTTTTCATCTTTTATTTGATAAGAGTTAAAGATTTGTTCTACTCTCATTTCCTATTCTAGATAAGCCTCTATGTCACTATTGCCATGAAATGGGGGTATTTCTAATTTGACTTCTCTTAAGCCTATATCTTCTCTTTTATGCTCATGGTGTCTTCTTTGTCTAGGATCCTCTTCACTATCAGTATTATTATGCCTATGATTTCTTTGATTTCTATGTCTAGTTCTAGGGTTTTCATTATGCTCAAGATTTGTTAGCCTAGCATTGATGTTATTCAAGCTATCCATTATGTTATGAAGCATAGTTTTATTCTCCCTATCACTAGAAGACATCTTTTAAGGTTGTCAAAGAAATTCAAGACACAAACAAAGAATGTGTAGACAAACTAGTCGAGGAGGATGAATGCAAAAGAAATGAAAGAAAACACACAACAATCCTAAAATATCAATACTAGGTTTCTAACCTAAAGGAAAACAAGATCCTAGGTTGTCTTTTACTATGTTAATCCTATGTTGCTTATGGAAGTCCTAGGTTTGGCTTTAACCTAAGTTGATTATGATTGTCCTAGATTGTTTCTAACAATTAACTAACCCTAGACAAGCCTAACCAAATTCGGTTCACTAGTTAGTTAACCTAACAAAATTAGTTCAACTAACTAACCAACACCTAACAAACCCTAACTAGAAGTAGTTATTTAGTTATAGAAGTTGCAACTAAGTCTAACAACCCTAACCAACAACTAATTCCGTTATGATCTAGTTAATACCTAAACTAATTTTAGTTATGATTAGTTGAAGTAACTAGAATTAGTTCCAATCACTAACTAATTAACCTAATTAGTTAAGACAAGCAACTAACTAACAACTACTAGTTATAACCAACAACTAACTAACTAAAAGAAATAACAACCAAATGCAAATGCTCTACTACTAGCCAAAATTACCAAGGGTAAATGAAAGTTAATAATGTCCAAAAGTCCAATGTCCAAAATACAAGACAAAACCCTAATACACAAGACCTAAGAATTTGAAATTTTACCTAAGTTGTACTAGTTACAAGTCTTTTGCTTCCTTTACAATTTTCTTCAAGTTCTTCCTTGATGTGTAAGCTCCACCTCACCTAGCAAAACAAGACAAGCAAATACTCCAAACGAAATTGTTAATGAATTCAACAAAAATTGAAACCTCACAAGTGTATCTCTCAAGTGTCTCCTCACAACTCTTACCCTTTCTTTTGGTGTCAAGTTCACCCAAGCAATTTACACTCTCACCTCAAGTGTTCCAATAGGCTACCCTCAAGGTATAGAGAAGGGAATTATCAAGAAGTTAAAGAAAGACAACTTCAAAGACAAAACTTGAGAAGGAAAATGACAAACTAAAAATGCTAAAGAAGAAAGGCTACTCAAAGTGGAAGATATTTTTGGATTTTTGATTGACAAGACACTAAAGCAATAAATGTTCAAAGAATAAAAGCTATACTATGGATAAGGATTTCGAAATTGAAGACAAAACTAGACAAACAAGAAACTAAAAATGCAACAACAAAAGGAAAGTACAACCTAAACCTAGAAACTCTAAAGTTGCAATCACAATTAAGCAAGTAACGTTCAAATGAAACTATATGGAGACTTAGGCAAATAACTCATTTCAAATACAAGGGAATTTTGAAATTTGCTTTTGAATCTTGGTGTCTTACTTCACACTGAGGCTTCTTTTTTCTTTTTCAACACCCTTTTCAATTTTAGGAGTATAAGGCTTTTGTTTTTCTTTTTCTCTTTTGAATACTTTCTTTTCTTTTTAATGCCTCTTGTATTTTTTTATCAATGCACAACACCACTTAATGAAATTCCTAAAACTGAAATGAATAATGCCAAAATAAGTTCAAATGTCTCTTCTTGCTTAAGGGAAAATACTTACAACCTTCTTCCAAAAGGAGTGGAAGGATTATGTTCAACACTTTTTTGACAAATTTTTCTTTAATGCAACAATATGAAAACCGACTATGAGATGAGTTTCTAAGGTGCATTCACAAAAAAAATTAACCTAGAAAGAAACTAAGAGTGAAAACTAATAATCCAAAAAATGAGATGACTTTTGAAGGGTCTTAAAGTGAGACCTCCTAACAAGTCAAGGATGGAATCTTTGGGAGATTAGTCAAGGTGCTTGAACTAACTCCTTTTCACACGGCTATGCACTTGCTAATTAAGGGAAAATCAACACAAAGCCTAGAACACTAGACAAAGGTTCCACATGGCACAACAACTAACTCCTATTTGGCTCTAACTACCAACTAACAAATGAACAAACTTCTAACAACCAAGCAACAACCTCTAACCGAAATACCAAAGTGCCAATTCTGAAATTTTACAAGACAAAACAACAAGAAACCAAAACTCAAAGCAATATAAAAGTAATTTGAAGAAATGGAAACAACTAACACAAAAAACCAAAAGAACACCAACTTTTTATGACTTTTCTACTTTAACATGGAATCAATAAAGCAAGTAGATGACATGAAAACAAAATTCCAGCCAGCAAAACAAAGACAAAACCAAAAACTAAAGAGGAAGAAGAGTAGAAAAGAACCTCCCAAGCTCAAGTGATACCAAATGATGTAGGAACTTCTTCTATCCTCTTAAAGAAGGGTGGATCTAGGGCACTCTTCCTCTTCTAGCCTCTTCAAGCCTTGATCAATCTTTTTTCTTATGGGAAAACTGAAAAGGAACAAAGGGGAAAATGACTCAAACTACACGGATTGGCAAAGGAAAAAGAGAAGGAAAAGGTAGAGATGGAAGGGAGAAAGAAGGAGGATAGAGGATGGAAAGGAGGAAAGGAAGGGGAGGCCACTCCAAGGGGAGATAACTCCCTTAGAGCTCGCCACCAAGAGGGAGGAAATCCCCTTGGATGGGAGCTTGCTAGAGATCACTCTAACCTAGAGAGAAGGGAGAGCTTCTCTCACTAAAACTCACTTAGAAGTGTGAAATTCTCAAAATGGCATTCAAGTGTGTCAAATTATAAAAGGAGAGCACCTTATATAGTTCCATAAGGATTTCGGCAAAGGGACTCCCATATGGGCCTCTCTATGATGCCTAGGACCAATAGTGCAATTGGAGAAGAGTATGGCCTATACATGGCCCAAAGTGAGTGTACATGGCCCAAAAGTGGCCCCATTGACCTTACAAGGCCCAAATAAACCCTATAAGCCTAGAGAATCTAACTAAGAAGTATATTACAAGTAAAGTATGAATAGATCCTCAAGGATTCTTTATTGGTCTTAGGCCCACCCAAAGCTAGGAAGGAAGATAAGGCCGATGTATGCTCTCTTTGGCCTTTTTGGTCTTGGCCCTTGTGAGAGGACCTTTCTATGATTCAAGTCCTTTCTCTAGGATGGTGTGAGGGTCCTCCCTTATTGTGTCCTCATTACTCTCTATGTGGTCCATCTTTTTAGCTCTTGTGTTGTAGGGCTTGTCCGTGGAGATCATGTATGGAGGAATAGTGTGAAGAAAGTCCTTTTGGGTAAAGAATGCCTTGGTCGGCTATTGTTTTGGATTATATGGCTTTTATGTATATTTTTGTAATGTATTTATATATACATGAATATTTTGTATAGCCATTAATTGATGTGGATAACTTGTATGGATAATGGATAGATAATGATGATTTTGGAGGTCATGTAGGAAAATGAGACTTTTCAGGTGTATGGCTCATTTTTGTTTGTGACCTTGCCATTGTATGAATGATGAACATGGTGTGAATGATTTGGAATTCGATAAATGAATGAATGGTTATGAGGGTTTAAATTTTATGGAGTGCCCAAGATGATAGACTTAGTTAGGATATAATTTATGAATTTGAATTGAGATCACAGAGTATGATTAATTGGAATAGGTTCAAATACTTAAAATAATGTATGATACAGTGAGTATAACACCCCTGATTTTCTGTACTCGAATCCCGATGTGATCATCATAATTAATAAAAATGCGAATAAATTTTTTACGTTTGCAAATAATTCCAAGACATCACCATGATCACATCGAGACCCAAATCACAGAAAACCAAAGAGTGAGATTAAATAACCCTAAGCTGGATCGATAGATAAATTGCCCATAACGGTATATGAAAATAATAGAGTTTACAGCGGAAGAATGTGTATACCGGGCACACGCCTAGTCCCACATATGACGATATGAGAAAAGGCTCGGCAAAGCACGCAATGGCATATCGTAAGCCTAATAGATAACCATCATCATTTTACATAATTATATAAGCATGCAATGCCTAAGTTATAATTATATATATACATATATATACATATACATTCGGGAATCTTCTCCCGACAATCATGATCATCAATGTTCATCATTCAATTTCAATCCATCTAATACATATCGAATCATCTCTTACATTCTACATATATATTCACCATCCACAAATTCAAGAATTATCTTATACATATCTGAAAATTCTAAATCATCTACATTCTCATAACCAATTCATTCATTACATAAGAACTCATAAATGATGCCGGCCAAGGCATGCCCATTACCACTATTTACCTTCACCTAAGTTTTAATTAAAATCCAAACTCATCCCATGGCAACCTGCATCACAATGCTAAAAAGGAGACCACATGGGAGAGTGAGTTATACATTCAAAATGACGAATAATATATATATTGTGATCATGTGTATATGCATACAACGTCATGTGTGCTTTGCTTTAAAATAATTAAATTATCATTCATTCATTATCTCATTATTACAATAGGCATACAAGCCTCATGAATCGCAATTCATATCATAAACCAACATAGGCATATACACAATCACTTACACAATCACTTTGCCACTTATCAACAAGGGCATTCACAAATTATTCTCACCGATTCATTATATCTTTAATCAATACCTCCTCGCAAGGGGTTTATCATCTCTCGTGGTCATCCCATCTCAAATGCCATGGTCTTAAAGCTAATGCATATGTCAACTGTTTAATGCACATGAATTGGATCCATTTCTTACCATCAGGTGATCATATCCACCATACCAATCATTTCCCATTGATTATCACAATACCGTCATCACTCAGGGATACACCCTTCGTGGCACCCTGCAAGGTGATATATTCAACAATAATAGGACAACGTCCTCTTCACTCCAGGATATACCCTTCGTGGTACCCCGCAAGGTGATATATTCAACAATAATAGGACAACGTCCTCTTCACTCCGGGATATACCCTTCGTGGCACCCCGTAAGGTGATATATTCAACAATAAATCAACAACAATAGGACAACGTCCTCTTCACTCTGGGATATACCCTTCGTGGCACCCCGCAAGGTGATATATTCAACAATAAATCAACAACAATAGGACAACGTCTTCTTCACTCTGGGATATACCCTTCGTGGCACCCCGAAAGGTGATATATTCAACAATAATGCATATCAATGCCATGCTATGCCATGAATGCAACAATGCAATAATGCATGTGCCCAACAACCTCGCAAGGATAACTCACCCTCTCAATTAGGGTATATTTTAATTTGGCATTTCAATAATCATACATAATCATTTATAAAGCCCTTCAAGGCACATCATTCATATAATTTGGCATCTCATCGGCCACAAACATCATTCATAACAATCCACACATGGATGTCAAAGGCATAGCAAATAATCATAATATCAATCCACACATGTAACAACAAGGTGTTTTCGGAACATATATATATATATAGCAATCATCATTGCCTCACACACATACAAGTCAATTACTTGTATCAACCACAAGGGTGTCATAATATTTCTCATTATTCATCAATGCCATTATACATTCATTTAGTGGTTTTCAACCCATCATAATTGTCATCTCCGATTTATTCGGTTATTAACATACACCTTGCTATTGAATCATTCCCATGAAGGGTTCATAATCACTCGGAGGTACAATCTCATAACTCAACGTCAAACCCTTGACATTGTTCTCACTCACTTTATTCTTGGTGGTTAAGGATTCATGTTTCACATTATGCATATTATGGGTATTAACAAATTTTCTCAATCTCTCAATCGTTATCCATCACCACCCAATTATATTATAGGCATATTTATATCCCCATACGTTCCCTCAGGTATCGCATAGGATAAGGGAAGAAGGCCCAATACCATCAGAACCGAGAAAAGAAGGGAAAAATACTATCAGTGTTCACTCGCTCAAGCGAGGCCCACATTCGCTTGAGCGAGACAGCCCATCTCGCTTGAGCGCCTCAACTCGCTCGGGCGAAATCGTTCCAGTAAGCATTCCCAAATATATTCGCTCGAGCGAGGCTCCCTTCAACCAGCCACTCGCTCGGGCGAGAATTGTCCAGTAAGGAATTCCATACTCACTCGCTTGAGTGAGGTATCCACTCGCTTAAGCGAAATCCGACCAGAGGTCGTCCTTCCCAACACTCGGTTTTGCACTCGGGAAAGTTATTCCAGAACCGATTCCTCTCATTCAGTCCTTCACTCGGCAATTTACATTAAAGCCGACTTATCACTCGGTTGGTCATTCACTCGGTAATCACCCTCACACCGACTCAACACCTGATCGATCTTCACTCGGCGAATTATTTCAAAACTGACTCTTCTCTCGTGTGGTCTTTCACTCAGCAAATTAATTCCAAGACCGACCATCACTCACTCAGGTTTCCACTCGGCAAAATAATCCAGACTGAGTCTTTTCTCACTCGGTAATTTATTCCAAAAACCGACTTCCTTTCCATTTTCACACGAGTGAAATTATTCCAGAATAATTTTGGACAAACACACCATATATCCCCAATCGGTGCCATCCCCACTCAGAATTACACACACGAAGGGACTCCACTCGGAATGAATTACACTGAACTCGAAAATTCCCTCTCGGAACTCCACTGCTCAGAATATCACACAGGGAGACCTCTCACTCAGAATTATATCCACTCCCTCACTCGGAAGGTCCTGTCTTGGCATAGCCCACTCGGAATTTCACTCAGAAATTTACTACAATCATGAATTATTTTCTAAGGTTCCCACTCAAGTGAAATTTCATCCAGAATCCCACTTACTCACCATACACTTGTCACACTCGGTCAAAACACAACCATACCAGTCACTCACTTGAGTGAGTACCGTCCAAGCATCAAACTTCACACTCTCGCTCAAGCGACTCACCCACGCTTGAGTGAAAAGTATCCAGTGCCAATTTCCTCTCTAACTCGCTCAAGCGCGGCCATGCCTGCTTGAGCGAGATTCACCCAGTAACTCCCCTGATTGTATAATATGCATCTCGCTTAAGTGGAATCCTAACTTGCCTGGGCGAAATTAGTCCAGAGACCATTATACCAATCCTGGGCCAATAATTCACTCATGAATCGATTCAAAAGTGAAATGAATCGATTCATGCTTTCCAAATGAAATTCTGGCCTAAAAATTAACGTGTGAATCGATTCAATAGAGGGAAGAATCGATTCAACCATTTCAAACCTGAATGAATCGATTCAAAGTGCTGGTGAATCAATTCAAGCTTCAAAAATTCATATCCTGGGTGCATTAAACTGTGTTAATCGATTCAAGTGGGGGATGAATCGATTCATCCACCTGATTCTCTATTCTTTGTGTATTTTTCTATCCTTTTTGAGATCCTTTTGCATATTCCTTGATTCTTTGATCCTTAGGCACTTTGATCTTCATTTTGGATTGGAATTCTTGAGTTCTTGGATCTATTTTCTTTTGGCACATATTAAAAATCAAATATTAAATAAAGCTCAAATGATGAAAATGTGTTAAAATGCAATATATTACACACTAAGTGATGGCAAATTATACACATTTAAAGTGAAGAATTAAAGATAAATTATGCATCATCACCTCGCCTGAGCGAGAACGAGATATTTAGCTACTGGGCCATTTTCGCTTGAGCGAAAAGCCTTTGAGGTGGCACTCGCTTGAGCGAGCGACCGTATGTTGGGTTCTGGATGATTCTTGCCCATGCTCGCCTGCCTCGCCCAAGCGAATCCTGAGGATCTCGCTCAAGCGAGACGACCCACGATGCTTCTTTTCTTCCTCTCGCTAAGCGTGTTCCATGGCTCGCCCAAGCGCCCCACTCAGTCTCGTTCCAGCGAGTGTGACTCTCGCTTGAGCGAGTGGTGCTCTGATTCCCTAATTTGCATTGTTTTGATTATCCCCTTTTTCCTTTGCACTAAATCTTCTACTTGAAATATCTTATAAATGCTTTGAACACATTATGAAGTCATTAAACCTCATGATGATTAACTACTTTAAATCCAATCATATAGCATTAATTTAACTAATTATTTCTGCTATTTTTAATTGAGAATCTCTCATCGATTATTTGCTAACTTACCTTCTCATATCTCCATATATGAGATAGGTCTTTTTTAGATCCAGGGGGTCAAATTAAGCTTCACCACTTGACATCTTCATTAATTAATGATGTCAAAATCGCAAAAAATTTACCCCCATTTTCGGGGTGTCTCAACCTGGTATCAGAGCTCTGTTTATCCCTTTTATTGTGATTGATTAGTATTATTAGAACTTGACATGCATTTGGTGAATGATTGTCATCGTTGTTTGACTTGTATGGATTAATTATGGATGAAATATGATTTTATAAGTCTGGCCAAGCTTTCTTCACACTATTCTCCCTCAATGATGAATTCTTATGATTATGTGAATACATGTGACACTATGATATGATGATATGCTCTTATGAGCCTTAGTGTGAATTAGTTGATGTTGGACTCTATGATAGGGGGCCATAGCTTAATTTATAATGGACTACCATAGCATAAGACTATGGAAAAGTTTATGAACTAGTTTATTGATGTTAGTTAAATTTAATGTTATGATTATAGATATTGAAACGGCTCGTCGTCATCAAGATAACGATGACGCTATAGCTAGAGCTTTGAATCACTTTGCGGACCTTCTTGAGTCGCAAAACCGTGATAGACAAGAGGCTGAAAGACAACCCACTCCTGCTACTCAAGGTACTCAAGGCCTTGACATGTTCTTGAAGCGGAAACCTTCTGAGTTTTGTGGTGGATTTAGGCCCGAACAAGCCTATGTTTGGATCTGAGATGTTGAACGGATCTTCAATAGTTTTGAGTGCAATGAGCTCTAGAAAGTGTAATATGCTGTTTTTATGTTGAGAGATGAAGCTGAGACTTGGTGGAGACTTACCAAGAGTAGGATGATTGTTACGGCTATTCCCTTGACTTGGGAAAATTTTAAGTTTGAACTCATGAGGAAATACGTACCGAAGAGCTACAAGAGTAAGAAGGAACTCGAGTTCATTAAACTCAAGCAAGGCACAATGATAGTGGAAGAGTATGCTTCCAAATTCGAAGAACTCTGTGAATTCTACCCTCCTTATCAACAAGAGGGAACAGAAGCCTCTAAGTGTGTAAAGTTTCAGAACAGTCTACGCCCTGATATTCAAAGGGCCATGTGCCATCAAGAAATCTGAAGCTTCACGATACTTGTGAATAAGTGCCGCATTTATGAGGAACATGCTCCACCTACTCCAAATTCGACTCTAAGTTGAAGGGTTAATCTTCCAGTTTTAAGAGGCAAGGAAATTTCAGAAGGGGACGTTTTCAGAGGGGTGCTCATCCTAATGCCTAAGCTAGAGGCAGTGGACATGGTAACACCTTTAGCCAGGGCAATGCAAATGCCAATTGGTCAAAATACTATAGGTGTGGTGGTCCTCACTATGTTCATGAGTGTGTGTACCGTGATGATGTGGTGTGTTTTAATTATGATCAAGTGGGACATATCCGTCCTGCATGCCCTTTGCTCACAAGACCGGCTCCTACGCAAGTTAATACTCCCAACCGTGCTACTACACCTGCTCAGGTGAACCGCGGAGGCCACAATGGTGGTCGGGGCCGTGGTAATAGAAACCATGGCGGTCAAAATGGCGACCATGGTGGCTATAATGGTGGAAGACATGGTAATGGTTGTGGCAACGGTAATGGTGCTCATGAAGGAAATGGAAATGGTGGGAATCCTCAACCAAATACGGGAAGAGTGTTTGCTGTGACCGGTGAGGAAGCAGCACAAGCCGATAACTTAGTTGAGAGTAAGTGTGAAACACTCAGAAACTCAGTTCATGTTATTTATGATTCAGGTGCAACTCATTCTTTTATATCCAAGGATTGTGTTCGGTGATTGAGATTATCGGTGTGTTTAATGAAAAATGCTCTTATGGTTACCACCCTAACCGGTACTTGTCTCAGATCGGTTAACCGGTACGATAATATTGACATGCTCCTAGAAGGGAGAAGGTTTGTTGTGTCTTTCATTTGCCTACCCATGAAGGGATTGGAGATTATTCTTGGTATGTATTGGCTCTTCGCCAATAAAGTCTTGGTTGACTGTCAATAATGGACTGTCATTTTTCCTTCTTCTAATGTGGGAAAGTTCGATGTGCAAGGTATAGCTCAACTTTGCATATTACTATCTCTTGCCTATGGGACAAATGGTCCCGATCCCCTTAATATCCCTGTGGTGTCAGAATTCTTAGATGTGTTTCCCGAGGAGGTACCCGGTTTGCCACCTCCACGAGAGGTTGAATTTACTATCGACCTTGTGCTTGGCGTGGAACCAGTGTCTATCGCTCCTTATAGGATGTCTCCTATAGAGTTGGCTGAACTTAAAAAGCAAGTTGAGGAACTACTTGAGAAGGAGTTTGTCCGACCCAGTGTGTCATCCTGAGGGGCTCCTGTTTTATTGGTCAAGAAGAAGGATGGAACCATACGGTTGTGTGTTGATTACCGCCAATTGAATAATATGACAATAAAGAATAGATATTCCCTACCTCGTATCGATGATTTATTAGATCAATTAAGGGGTGCTGTGGTGTTTTTGAAGATTGATTTGCGTTCTGGTTACCATCAAATTCGGGTGAGAACTGAAGACATTCCAAAAACTGCCTTTAGGACGCGATATGGCCATTATGAGTATATTGTAATGCCACTCGGAGTGACTAACGCTCCAGTGGTGTTCATGAGCTACATGAACCACATCTTCCATGAATACTTGGATCACTTCATTGTGGTATTCATTGATGATATCCTGGTGTATTCCAAGAGCCGTGAGGAACACGAGGAACATCTGAAGCTTGTGTTGAATATTCTTAGATAGAATCAGTTGTACGCTAAGCTCTCTAAATGTGAATTCTAGTTGACGAGCGTCCAGTTTCTTGGACATCTGATATCAGAAGAAGATGTTTCGGTGGACCCTTCTAAGGTTGAGGCCGTTATGGCATGGCCTAGACCTATATCGGTTACTGAAATCCAGAGTTTCCTTGGACTCGCCGGTTATTTTCGAAGGTTCATCGAAGGTTTTTCTCGTCTTGCTAAACCTTTGACGAATTTGACAAGGAAGAACCAACCTTTTATATGGACGGTTGAGTGTGAGAGGTGTTTTGAAGAGTTGGGCTGACTTCTGCACCTATCTTGGCATTGCCTGATTTACAAGAAGACTTTGTGGTGTACTGTGATGCTTCCAAGCATGGACTTGGATGTGTTTTGATGCAGAAGAAACGTGTTATAGCCTATGCTTCATGCAAATTGCGACCTCATAAAGTTAACTACCCGACTTATGATTTGGAGTTGGCGGTGGTTGTGTTCGCCTTGAAGATTTGGCATCATTATCTCTATGGTTTGAGGTTCGTGGTCTTTAGTGATCATAAAAGCTTGAAATATCTCTTTAATCAAAAAGAATTGAATATGCACCAAAAGAGATGGATGGAATTCCTAAAGGACTATGATTTTGAATTGATGTACCATCCGGGGAAAGCTAATGTGGTTGTCAATTCTCTTAGTTAGAAGTCCTTGCATGTGTTGGCCATGATGGTCAAGGAATTCGAATTGATTGAGGAATTTCAGAATTTGAATGTTGGGACCAAAATTGAATCTTCCACGAGGTTATGTTTTGCTACGTTAAAGATATGTAATGAGTTCTTAGAGCTTGTAAAGGAGAAACAAGGAGATGATGATTACTTATAGGAGGTGAGGAGATCTCAAAGCGATGGGAAAAATTTATTCCTTGTTGAGGGTGGTGATGGCTTATGGCGTGTAAAGGGTCGTGTGTACGTGCCTTCGTTTAGAGATTTGAGATATACAATGCTTGAGGAGGCACACAAAAGCATTTTTAGTATTCACCCTGGTGCGACCAAGATGTACCAAGATGTAAAGAAGAATTTTTGGTGGCCCGGAATAAAACGTGATATTGCCAACTTTGTAGCTTCATGCCTTATTTGTCATAAGGCAAAGGTAGAGCATCAGAGACCTTCGGGTACTTTGAGACCACTTGACATCCCCGTTTGAAAGTGGGATGCAATTGCTATGGACTTTGTATCCGGCTTACCTAGGATGAGGTCCAGATGTGATGGAATCTGGGTGATTGTGGATCACTTAACAAAGAGCGCACATTTTCTACCGATCAATATGAAGAGTTCCTTGTAGGATTTGGCACAGTTATACATTTAGGAGATTGTCAGATTACATGGTGTGCCATCAAGTATTGTTTCTGATAGGGACCCCGATTTACTTCCCTATTTTGGGGGAGCTTACATGAAACGATGGGTTTAAAATTAAAGCTGAGCTCGGCGTATCATCCTCAGACTGATGGGCAATCTGAGAGGACTATTTAAAGTCTTAAGGACTTATTACGTGCTTGTGTTTTGGAACACGATGGTTCATGGGAGAAATATTTGCCTCTATCGAGTTGACCTATAATAACAGTTTTCACTCTAGTATCGGCATGGCACTATATAAGGCGTTATATAGAAGGAAATGTCGAACCCCTTTACGTTGGCTTAAAGTTAGTGAGAACTTGGCCTTAGGGCCTGAGATTATTGAGAAAACCACTGAACAGATTAAGATGATCCAAGAAAAAATGAAAATCACTCAAGACCGGTAGAAGAGCTATTATGACAAGAGGAGGAAGCCCCTTGAATTTCAAGTCGGCGATCATGTGTTCTTACGAGTCTCGCGTGATAAGGGTATTGGAAGAGCTTTGAAGAGTAGAAAATTAAGCCCTAAATTCATTGGACCTTGTGAGATCTTGGAGCGAATTAGAGATGTTGCTTATCGGATTGCGTTTTCTCCACACCTTGCAAACCTACATAATGTGTTCCACGTATCGCAGTTGAGGAAGTATATTCATGATCCCTTGCACATGATCTCTATTTATGATGTTGATGTGCGGGATGACTTGTTCGTTCCTCCCGTTTCAGTTCGTATCATCGAGTATTTCGTGAAGAGGTTGCGGAATAAAATGGTGCCTCTGGAGAAGTAGCATGGAAGCATGGAAACGTGGGGACACTCACATGGGAACGCGAAGATGATGTTCGGGAATGGTACCCACACGTATTCGAATCCGGTATGTCAAATTTCAAGGACGAAATTTCTTTTAGGTGGGGTGGATTGTAACATCCTAAATTTTAAAATATGGAATTAATTAAGGAAATAAATATGGAATAATTGAATGCAAACTAGTTAATGTCCTAAAATATTAGAAGTAATTAAATTAAGATTTTTGGGAAATGTTAGTTATTTATTGGGACCGGATCAGCTGAAAACTAACCCGGATAAAATATGGATGTCGGACCAATATCTCTGATTGAGATGCCGTTGGTCAAGGCTGTAGATAATATTATGGGGAATCTGAATATGTATTCGGAATAATTTTTAGATAAAGTATTGGGCCCAAATAGGGATCCTATTTATTAAAAATGGAAGAGTTTTATGAAGGGTTAAAAACTTAAAACAAAACTCCCTTCTCCTCTATCAAATTCACGTTACTATTCTTCTCCAAGAGTAAAACACACTTATTCTTTTCCCTTCTATTTTCCACACCTTTTTATCTTCTTCTTCAAAAACCTAGAGAAGGTTTTGTAAATTTTCCTCTCTATTTTCAGAATCTCTATTGAGCTTGGAGGAGACCATTTTGGTTTGAAGCTCCTCCCTCCCTTCTCTCTATTTTCGTCACCATCTCTCCCTCCTGACTCCCATTTTTGTTTTTTGAGCAAGGTAAGTTTCTTGCCATTTCCTTGTGTTTTGAACCTAGAAATGGTTAGTTATGACTTGGGAGAGTAATTAATGTATGTGGGTATTGAATGGGAACTTTAAATAAGGAAAACCTAAGGTGAGGTGAAAGAAATATGGACATTTATGAGTAATAAATGGGGTGCATGAAAATAGGGTTAAAAGATAATGAATGTTGAAGTGCATTTATAATATGGTTGGGTTTTCACAAAACCCTAACTTATGAAATTAGAGGAAATTGTGTAAGGTGAATGTGAAAGGCATTAATTGATGATGAGAATGTTATTAATGATGACGTATAGCCATAAATGGTGATTGGTAATGGTGGTTGGAAACCATAAATGAAAGCCCACTTAAAATGAGTTGAATATGGGATTGGTATATGTGGTAACCTAACTAATTAGGTTATTGCCTTGATAATAATGAATGATGATTTAAGGGAAGGAATTCCTGAAGCCTAATTAGGCGAATGAATAAAACCTATAAATAGTTTCTACATGATAAGAATCATGTGTACATATATATGTATATGTATATTGAAATGGTGCTTGAATGAATAATTGATGTGGTCCTATAATTGATTGGTGTAGGACTTGATAACACTTGTGTGGCGGGAACATCAAACCCAGAAGTCTACTTCTCTTAAGGTAGGAGAGGAGTGTATTTTCTAAATACATGAAATTTTGTATGTTGATAGTGTATGTATTGATGCCATGTTACATGTTGCTCCTTGAATGGATGTAGTGCTTTATGTGTATAATAAGAAATATAGATTGAATCTTGCGATGATTGATTATGAGATGATATATATATATATATATATATATATATTTAATTATGTGGGATGAATAATATGATTGAGTATGAGTGGTTCCCTAGATGACAGGGTGAGATAATCCCTATGAGGTTAAGGCATGCATGAGCATTGTTGCATACATAGCATGACATGCATAACATGGTACTTGAAAAGTGGTTGCGATCACTTGAGATTTATGATATAAAGGGCTTGCGAGTTCCTGCGATTAATTAACCGGTGGTTACGATCACCTGGTATTTAAAATAAAAGGCCCTACGGGACCATTGAGATTGAATGCCTGTGGTTGCGATCACTGTAACGCCCCGGCCGCTTTTCAGGAATGAACGACTCGCCCCACAGACCAACACGAGACCTTTTCAATGTGCTTTTATCCTCACTCACACACTTCCCGAGAACTTCCCAGGAGGTCACCCATCCCAGAATTACTCCAAGTTAAACACGCTTAACTTTGGAGTTCTTAAGTGATAGGCCACCGAAAAGGCTAATGCATTTGTTGGTATAGGTAGTACGAATTCATTTCTTTAAGCTATCCTCGACTGTATAGTCCCATACCTATACAGTCTTTGGATCCCTCTCATTCTGGTATGTATTCAGTTCGTTCATGTGTCCCTCCCACTGGAAGCCTGCCAGGAGCCGCTCCTTGTCCGTGTCTATGCACCGGCGATCACTCCCCGCCCTCAACAGTGACCGGAATATCACATCCCCCGCTGGAAGCCTGCCAGGAGCCGCTCCTTGTCCGTGCCAATGCACCGGCGATCACTCCCCGCCCTCAATAGCGCCGGGATGTCACACGCCCACCAGCTTCCGCCTGGTTCGTCCCCGAACCATACTGTACTAGGAGAGGCTAGGCTCTGATACCACTGTAACGCCCCGGCCGCTTTTCAGGAATGAACGACTCGCCCCACAGACCAACACGAGACCTTTTCAATGTGCTTTTATCCTCACTCACACACTTCCCAATTTAAACGTACCTTGTTAAAATAATTCAGGATAGGCTTTCAATGGCGGTTACTGTAGCAAATTACTGTAGCAAATCACTGTAGCAAATCACTGTAGCAAATCACTGTAGCAGTTCGAAATTGACATGAGGCGGTGGAAAATTGGAGAATTCTCACGAATTCTCTACATTCTGCAACATTTTTCATGTGACGTTACTGTAGCATTTTACTGTAGCATTTACTGTAGCATTTTACTGTAGCAGATTTTTATTTTATTTTATTATTCTATTCTACATTCCATTCTCGTTTATTTCCGTTTTAAGTCAGACTAAAAATATACTTGTATTAAATTTCCTATTTTCTATGATTCATTTCTTGTTTCTTTGAGAAACTTTAATTTTTCACTGTTTAATTACTGCTTAAAAATTGGGCTGTTACACTCTCCCCCCGTTATAAAAATTTCGTCCTCGAAATTTAAACGTACCTGGTTAGAGTAATTCAGGATATTGACTCCTCATCTCATCTTCTCGTTCCCAAGTCATGCTTATTTCATTTCCTTGTTGCCAAGCTACTTTTTGTGTAGTATCACTACATTCAGTTACTGAGTATCTAATATACTCAGAGTTCTAACAATTTTACATTATCTAACTAGTAATTATAGAAACATACAAAGAGCACACATAACATACAAACACACAAATTTCAAACAAATAGAAATCAAGGTTCACACACTTCAAGCTATCTTATGTTAATCTCTAGTCACTTCCTAAGGTTTTCTTTATATTTTATAAACCATTGCTCTGATACCACTTCAGTTGTAACACCCTGGAGCTAACTTGCAAATCTCAAGATAATTACCCTTACCATATAAAATCTCTTAGATAACTTATTTTTCACCTGGTAATTATCAAGAGATTCACAACCTGATTCCAGAGGTTACTAATACAATATCAGAGTACGCAACTTTTACATAATTAACTACTTATTATTATACATAATATCAGAGTTCCATACGTATTATATTTTACAACAGGCACCTAGATCTTATAAAATATAAAGACGTATAGTACCAACAACATAGTATACACGTAATACAGCCACAGTAGACATGCAAGCAAGCATCAGCATCAAAAGTCTTCATAATTCATCCACATCAAGCATTATCCACTTTGTCATATATCTCCCTGGTTAACCACTAAAAGGGTTGCCACAAGTAACAGAAAGAGTGAGATAAAATACTAAATAAATAGAAATCAAATTAGAACAACCACAACCACAAGTAGGATGCTATGCGATGCAGATGCCAAACAAGTGTTTTGTATTATATTACGTTCTTTTATATGAATGAAAATGCATGATGGATCCATTCTGGTGGGAACATCTGCAGTGATTTCCAACAATAACATTTTTACGGATATCCAACCGATACCGCGCCCCATAATGCAACACCAACATCGGATAACAATATCATAATATCAATAACAAGTGTTGCGGGACCCCCCTTAAGGACACACTGCTTAGCCCTTAAGACGGCCGTGGTATAAAACCACCGCAGAGGTCTGTGCTCAACAGAGCGCGTTCCCCCACCGGGAACCCCCTCAAAGAACCCCTCTGCGGATTCTTTGAACGGCCAATGCATATGATGCATGAATGCATTAAATTATCAAATTCCTTTATAATTACTTTTAACAATAACAATCAATTAGGCATGCTTTATTTGTAATTCAAAGGATATGGAAACACATTTTCCATACTATTTTTATCATAATTCAATCATATGGAAACACATTTCCCATAATATTCATATCATATTTCAAACATATGAAAACATATTTTCCATAATATTTCATATTTCAAAGAATATGGAAACATATTTTCCATGTTATAGTAATTGTTTAATATCCTATTCTAAACCATTTGCATCCATTTCACAATTTAATTCAAATTCAATTAAAATATAACTATATGAGTTTCTAAACAATTAAGCAAACAATTCTAACTTAATTTCCATGTATTCAATATCTTATCCCCTCTTTCTTACCTTAAGTGAAGATCGTTAAACTTTCCTTATGCTAAACTCCTTTGTATTTCTTCAAATCTTCAAGTTTGCGTAATTTCTCCTTATGCGAAAATTAAAGAAAGAAGGTTTTGAGAGCTTGAAGAGGGAGATGAAAGGTTATAGGATCAGTGAGGTTTTTGGTCTGAGGAAATGTGTGAGGTTGGGGCTCTATTTATAGGCTTTCAATGGCGGTTACTGTAGCAAATTACTGTAGCAAATCACTGTAGCAAATTACTGTAGCAAATTACTGTAGCAGTTCGAAATTGACATGAGGCGGTGGAAAATTGGAGAATTCTCACGAATTCTCTACATTCTGCAACATTTTTCATGTGACGTTACTGTAGCATTTACTGTAGCATTTTACTGTAACAGATTTTTATTTTATTTTATTATTCTATTCTACATTCCATTCTCGTTTATTTCTGTTTTAAGTCAGACTAAAAATATACTTGTATTAAATTTCCTATTTTCTATGATTCATTTCTTGTTTCTTTGAGAAACTTTAATTTTTCACTATTTAATTACTGCTTAAAAATTGGGCTGTTACAATCACGAGGCGGGAGTACCCCTTCCGAGGTGGAAACCATTATGAATTGTTGAACATGGTTGCGATCATAAGAAAGCACCTTGCAAGGCTGCTAGAGGGAGTACCCCTTGCGAGGTGAGAAACCAATGACAATGAATGAATGATTATGGTGGTTGCGATCACCCGATGAAATGAAATCGGATCTGTACATATGCATCCTAAACACTAGCATGTGTATTAGCCATAGAAGCATGGCATTGAGTGATACCCCAATGCGGAAGTAATGTGAAGTGTTTGTGGAATCCTATTGATCATTAAATATAATTGTGTTTATTAGTTTGGTGTGACTCAAAGAAATTGTATGGATATGAGTGTTCTATGCATTGGATGATTGAATGATTTTAGTGTCACTTGAACTCCTTTAGGGAGAAGATGTTAACTTGCATTCACATGTATATTATCACTAATTGTTGGGTTTTTCATCATTGAGAAAATATACTCACTCTCTATTTGGTCCATCTTTTTAGCTCTTGTGTTGTAGAGCTTGTCCGTGGAGATCATGTGTGGAGGAATGGTGTGAAGAAAGTCCTTTTTGGTAAAGAATGCCTTGGCCGGCTATTGTTTTGGATTATATGGCTTTTATGTATATTTTTGTAATATATTTATATATACATGAATATTTTGTATAGCCATTAATTGATGTGGATAACTTGTATGGATGATGGATAGATAATGATGATTTTAGAGGTCATGTAGGAAAATGAGACTTTTCGGGTGTATGGCTCATTTTTGTTTGTAACCTTGCCATTGTATGAATGATGAACATGGTGTGAACGATTTGGAATTCAATAAATGAATGAATGGTTATGAGGGTTTAAATTTTGTGGAGTGCCCAAGATCATAGACTTAGTTAGGACATAATTTATGAATTTGAATTGAGATCACAGAGTATGATTAATTGGAATAGGTTCAAATACTTAAAATGATGTATGATACAGTGAACATTGAAGAATAAATTGATACCTACCTATATTTTGAGTTTCATAGAGTATACATCATGTTAAGCTTGATTGTGAAGTGATTTAATGAATTGAAATGTGATTTCTGGAATGTGATGCTTGGAACAAGTTCTAAATACTTAATATGTTGTAGGTGATGCATTGTACTTGTTTGATTCTACCTTGAAAGAATTTTCATATGTTGAGTTGTTTAAATTCCCATGTTTTCTGCGTTTTTACTGGTATTCTCGCTCAAGCGAGATGGATTCTCGTTCAAGCGAGAATCCCTTGTGTTGGTGTATGGCCACTGGCTAATTCTCGCTCAGGCGAGAGTGGGTCTTGCTCAAGCAAGATCGCCCACGCATCAGTTGTTGGCCACTAAAGGAAATTCGCTCAGGCGAGTAGGGCCTCCCTCGAGCGAGAACGAGATATTTAGCTACTGGGCCATTTTCGCTTGAGCAAAAGGCCTTTGGGGTGGCACTCGCTCGAGCGAGCGAGCTTATATTGGGTTCTGGACGATTCTCGACCACCCTCGCCTGCCTCGCCCAAGCGAATCCTGAGGATCTCTCTCAAGCGGATTGGGGGCTCGCTCAAGCGAGACGACCCCCGATGCTTCTTTTCTTCCTCTCGCTAAGCGTGTTCCATGGCTTGCCCAAGCGCCCCACTCGGTCTCGCTCAAGCGAGTGTGACCCTTGTTTAAGTGAGTGGTGCTCTGATTCCCTAATTTACATTGTTTTTGATTATCCCCTTTTTCCTTTGCACCAAATCTTTTACTTGAAATATCTTATGAATGCTTTGAACACATTATGAAGTCATTAAACCTTATGATGATTAACTACTTTAAATCCAATCATATAGCATTAATTTAACTAATTATTTTCGTTATTTTTAATTGAGAATCTCTCATCGATTATTTGTTAACTTACCTTCTCATATCTCCATATATGAGATAGGTCTTTCTTATATCCAGGGGATCAAA
Source organism: Clitoria ternatea (assembly GCA_037962975.1). Taxonomy (NCBI): domain Eukaryota; kingdom Viridiplantae; phylum Streptophyta; class Magnoliopsida; order Fabales; family Fabaceae; genus Clitoria; species Clitoria ternatea. The sequence goes on from CM075672.1 coordinate 83,882,528, forward strand.
TTAAGCTTCACCACTTAACGTCTTCATTAATTAATGATGTCAAAATCGTGAAAAATTTACAATTATTTTTGGGGTGTCTCACGATGAGGCGAAGTCGTCGGACCATTCAGATTGCTTCTTCTCCTAAGGTAGGAGAGGTGTTTATATTCAAAATGCGTGATTTGAATAATTGATGATTAATGTATATGATGTTGCTCATGTTTGCCTTGCTATAGTTATGTTAGAATGATGTGATGATTGATATTATGATGATGATGTGCTTGGCAAATATATGTATGTGGTGTGTCCTTGGTGGTGATTGATAATGGTGATTGATAGTGATTTGAGATTTTGGCAAAGTGTGTGCCAATGTCATATTGTGAAAACCATGTATGCTTCACCACTATTAATGAAATATAATAATTGATTATGAGAATTGAATAATGTGCTTGTGTGACACACCTATGAGTGATGATGAAAATATTGAGACAATGATTGAATGCCATTATGTTTGTTTCCAATTAGTGAATTGGAAATGATGTTGAAAAATTAAGATGATTAAAGAGATTGTGAATGTCAATGGCAAGATAATTAAAATTGAAATCCGTTAAGAATTGTGTAACATCCTAAATTTTATATAAATATTTAATTGAGAGAAATAAATAGCAAATAATTATATATGAAATGATTAATGTCACAAAAGTCTAGAAATGATTAAAATGGGAATTCTTATGACTGATTGTAATTTATCGAAGCTGAATGAGCCAAAATTAAAACCCGGTTAAAATATGGGAAAAGTATCTTTGATTGAGATGCTATTGGTCAGGGCTGTTAAGAATATTATTGTGAATCTAAATATATATTCGGAATAATTTTTAGATAAAGTATTGAGCCTGAGCGGAGATTATAACACCCCTGATTTTCTGTACTCGAATCCCGATGTAATCGTCATACTTAAATAATAAAACATGAGTAAATTTTTTGCGTTTTAAATTATTTCCAAGACACCACCATGATCACATCAAGACCCGAATCACAGGAAACCAAAGAGTGAGATTAAATAACCTATAACTGGATCGAGAAATAGTTTGCCCATAACGGTATACAAAATAACAGAGTTTACAGCGGGAGAAGAATGTGTATACTGGGCACACGCCTAGTCCCATATATGGAGATATGAGAAAAGGCTCGACAAGCATGCAATGGCATATCATAAGCCTAATATACAACCATCATCATTTTACATAATCACATAAGCATGCAATGCCTAAAATATAAGTATATACATATCTATATGGTTATGCAACACACATCTCCAATATCCATATTCCTAATCGACCATAACCGGTCCAACCTCATTTTATATATCATCATCACTATTAGTACAGCATCCAAGTGTATATTCATATTCACAGTTCGTCCATCAAAATCAATAATTAAGAACATCTTACTATTCATCATATACATAACACGTTAAATTACAATGCTGCCGGCCAAGGCATTCTGTAACATCCCAGATTTTTAAATAATTATAAAATTTAGATTAAGGTTATGGATTGATGGGATTAATGGTTAATTAAGGATTAATTGCCAATTAGGTAAATTATTGAATGATGATAATAATAATATTAATAATACAAGAATGAACCATGTGCCTTGGAAGCTGGTGGGCCCGGTTCTCTCTCCATTTCTCTCTCTTTATGCACGCTGGTGGTAGGTGGTGCCTTAGGAGTTTTGGTTTCCTTTCTCTCCCTTGTCCACGTTGGATGGGAGTAATCATTGCTAGGGAAATGGCATTAAATGCTTATGGACTTGCATTAAATGAGGATGGGATGTTGAGATGATGAGAGTGGGACGCTGTTGGGGGATGAGATGATAGGGCTTCAGCTCCACGTTTTCTCCTCATTTTTCCTTTATTTTTCTCCTTGGTGGTTTTTTGGAGGAGTGAGATGCTCCTCCTTCTCTCTAGAATTCATGGAGCTTCTGCTTCATCTTTTTGCCTCCTCCTTATCTTCATCTTCCTCCACTCAACGCTGTGTTGAGTTTGAGTGGAGCTGCATGGTGATGGTGAAACAGCTTGTGGCTGTGTGTGTAAGCTGGGTTACACCTTGTTGTTTTGGTGCTTCTTCTTCCTCTTTTCGTTCCTCCATATGATGGGTTGTATGAGGCTCAGTTCGGAGAGCCTGCAGCAGCTGGGTGTGTGTGCATGCCTTGGTTTGTGGATGCATGATGGTTCACAGATGACGAGGTTGAGCTACTCTTGTGAGGATGAAGACATGCATGATGCATAAAGGCATGGTGGTCCTCCACTGTTGGTGAGGACTGACTCTTGATCCTGTTCTTGTGATGGATACAGCGTTGGAGTTCTTCACTGAGCTGGGTGAAGACTGAGTTGAGTCTTGATAACTCTTTCCAGTGTTGAAAGTCAAGCAGGGTGCTGCTGTGGCTAGACCGAGTGGTCCTGTGACTCCTGGAAGCTTCATCCAGGTAAGGGGAGCTATTGCATCTTAAGTGTATAGTTTATGGACGGACTTCCGAGTGACTTCATTGCATTGTGTTATGTTTGTTGGATGTTGTATGTTGTTAAGTTGAACCCGGATTGTTGTTTGTTATTTAAATGGTGCATGATTATCCGTCCAAGAGATGCATGATGTTATTGTGATGATGATTATATTATGATGCTTGAGATGCATGTATGTTGATGTGGAGTGCATGTGTGATCCTCTATTTGTCCCTGGATGTGTTGTACATTTGAATGCATGTGAATGTTATTGATGCATATGTGTATGCTGAATGCATGAATGGGGATTGTTATGATGGATGCCGAGTGGGCTTTATAGAGGAAGGCACGAAATGCTTACTGTAAAGGATAAATTCGAGTGAATATAGGATAATCCGAGTGAATGGTATGGTGATTGCCGAGTGACGGCATAGTGATTGCTGAGTGGATGGCATAGGATTGCCAAGTGGATGTGGTATGAGCCGAGTCATCTGATTGTTGTTAAATTGTTGAGTGCACATGATGTTGAATGTAGATTCCGAGTGGGCAATCGAATGAATATGAGTTGAAGTTATATGCATACGTGTTATTGAGTTATTGAATATGAACACCTTGCGGGGTGCCACAAGGGTGTAATACCGAGTGAAGAGGACGGGGTCCTAATGTTGAATATGATGAAAGACCGGGGTTGGACTCGGGCAGTGCCTGGGGCACTAAGCGTGAAATGAGACGCTTGATGAAATGCCGAGCGCATTGGCGTTGAACGCCGAGTGAATGAAATCGTATGCATCCGATTCGCCACTGGAATACGTTGGACTCCTATACCGATCGGCAATCAGATGACAACATATGGTGAATATGGCTAAGTCCTGGAGCTGGGCTTGGACAGACTCCTTGAGCATGGCTCGGAGTATGGATAATGTTGATATAGTCTCGGGGTTGAGTGAAATCCGAGTGAGTCAATATACTTGTACTGAGTGAATTGAGCTTTATAGCCGAGTGAAATGGGTGAAATCCCGATCGGAAGATGCTTGTGATTGTTCCTATTGAATGGCAGTGTTTATATGCTGATTGATGTTGTTTGTTATGGCATGTTGTGGATTCTGTGATTAATCCGAGCCAATATCTGTCATTTAATATGTAATGCTCACCCCTACACCATTTTTCAGTGTTTGCAGGTCGGTTTGGCATGTTATGATGGCCTTAAACCCGAGTGATGGGTATTTATGATGAGGCTGTATGAATAATGTTATATGCCGAGTACGTTTGATGTACTAAAGCCTTGGCCGGCTCATAATATTAATGTTGTATAACGTATACAAATATATATGTATAGAATCCGAGTGGATGAGCATAATCATGAATATGAAATATATGTATTGGGATCCGAGTGTATGTTAATATATATATATATATATACACTTCGAGTGATAGTGTTATATGCATACCGATTGAATGTGTTGGTGAATGGAATATGTAAAGATAAGAATCCGAGTGTATGCTTGTGTATATACATATATGTTCTGTTAATAACATGGTTGTGAATCGGTGGAAGAGTAATGCTGTTTTGGCAGTCGGACTTGGAATTAGAGAATATATCTATATAAGGGATTTATGTTGATTTGATGCTTCCTACCGACTAGGAAATGATGATGTATGAATTTCTCTAAGTTGATGAATCCTGAGTGGAATATATATGGCTTAGTTGCTTTTCTGAGTGAGTCTTATGTATGGGACTCCATATCCGAGTGTAACTTATGTGTGAACCTCTTACTGTGTGATAATGGCTCTTGAGGATTCCGAGTGAAGAATATATGGTGAACCCCGAGTGGGGAATGGTTTGTGTTTTCCGAGTGGAGCCCGAGTGAATCTCTTGAGGGAAGAATGGTTATACTAATTTAAATTGGGGATATATTCTAAGTATAGAATATATGTATTCTGAGTGTTAAGTGTGGAATGAGTCCGAGTGAGACTTGATTTAATGGTTTCCCGAGTGGTTGAGTATTTCATATGTCCAAGTGACTTAACTTGGTGAAATCCTCTGAGTGTTGAGAAGTTTGGATAATTCCGAGTGGAATTGTTTAGGGAAGTCATTTCTGAGTAATGGGTGTTAAGGTGTTCTCCGAGTGAGAAATGATGGCTATACCGAGTGGAGTATGGTTGTGGAGATCCCTTCTGAGTGAAAGAAGATCCACATATTCTCCGAGAGAGAATAGGCATGAATGCTGAGTGTGAGGTCGAATGTGTATTGGTCGGTAATGATGTTAGTTACCGAGTGGGATACCACTCAGAAGATGAGTTGGTTTATGAATGGTGTGCCGAGTGATGAATGTGAAGTACATTCCCAATTGAATTATGGTGAAACACACCGAGTGGTGTTTGGTTGGGTAATAACCCGAGTGAGAGGTTTATGGAATCCGAGTGGAATAACCCATATTTTCCCGAGTGGATCATGTGTGTACCTTAGTGGATAAATTGTGGAACTAAGTTATGAGGTGTATGTGCGTGGAGTCATTACCGAGCGATTGAAACCCCCTGACTCCGAGTGATTGGTTGTCTCAGATTCCGAGTGAGATTATTATTATTTGCCGAGTGTGGCTTCTCGCTTCAGCGAGTGTGTGATGTTGGAAGGCTTGGGGTCGGTTTCGCTTAAGCGAATGGTGGTTCGCCCGAGCGAGTTGCGCGGCCTCGCTCAAGCGGAGTCGGATCTCGCTTGAGCGAGTGGGCGCTGTATTGTGGCCTTCGCTCAGGCGCTATTGTTCTTCCGCTGACTGCCTTTCTTGGTCGGCCTTTCATTGCCTTTGCCTTCCTTTCTTTTTCTCCTTGGCCGTGGGACCAGCTCTTATATCTTCATATATGGGAGTGTTTTTATTATGGATCCAGGTTATGCTTTAATTAATTCGTGAAATTTTCCCTCTAAAATCAGGGTGTCACACATTCCTCTACAACTATTTACCTTCCCAAAAGCTTTACTTCATAAACGTCCTCATCCCATGGTTTTCCTGCATCAATACTAAAAGTAGACCATATGGGAGAGTGAGTTATACATTTCAAATGACGATATGAATACAATTGAAATTATGTGCATATGCATATCAACATCATGTATGCTTTGCTAAACATATCAACGGTCATCATAGATTATCAATTCAACAATATATATACTTATTTAATACTTATTCATCAAGTAAAGCAAAGCAAGCATATACACATCTATCACACCGCCACAATGGGCCAACATATATCTATCTCATCGCCACAATGGGCCAACACATCAATATAGACCATTCTGGTCTTTCATCAAAGCCACCATGGGCTAACATCATCAATATCAACCATAAACAAATACGCCCTTCATTACATTGGGCCATATCATACATATCGTCGTATTCAACATCATTTCGTATATTCATATCATTTATTACTTTTATGTGGTCTTTTGGTATATTAATTTCTCATCTCATCAACATCATACCATCATCTCAATCATCATCAATCATCATCATATTCTGGTATATCTCCACGCTATATGCAAATGCTCTTATGGCTAATGCATATGCACAATGGAATAGACAACAAATGCGGATCCGACTGTGGGAATAAACACCAAGTTATGGGTCAAGCATAGGTGTGCTACTATGCCCCTACTGCAGTAGTAAAATGTGTACACATATCTCAAAGCATGCATGCATCTCAACAACATCTTTTACTGGTACCAAACCACTATCGCCCATCTGTAGCACTAGTCACCCCGTGAGTTGCGGATCAACAACATGGCCTCACTTGCCAAAAGTGCTACGGGCCCCTCCCAAACACACATCTAGAGAGCCGTGCCCCATCGGACACCGAGGTAACTCGCTCACTATAGAGCCGCCCGCCCACTGGGCCCGCCATATAGGGTGCCTCATCACCAAACTATGGACAGCTTCGTGACTCACACACCAAGCCACAGGGAAAACAACAATACGCTCGTGCACTGAGCCGCCCTCCCACTGGGCCCGCCTAGTGGAACCCCCTAATATTCCACATAGACAGCGATCGATATGCCATGGATGCAATGCAATGCAAATCAAATGCATTCTCACTCTATGCATCCTATATGCCACTCATCAAACATCATCATCATAATCGCCAACACCACCATACACCTTAGTGGATTTCATCATTTTTGGTTTCTTAGCCATTGCTTTCAAGTTTTAATGTGGCATTTTCATCTCAATATATTTCACAATATTTAACATCATACACGTAAGTCAATACTTGTAATCAACCACAATGGCATTTCAATATTACATAATATTCATCAATATTATCACACTTTTATTTAGTGGAGTTTCATCTCATTATTCATTACCATTGTCTCTTGTATACCTTTATAAGTATATATATTTGTGTGGCATTTACAATATTTTCAATTTCATATTTCATACCACACATACAAGACCATGCTTGTATCACACACAATGGCACACAACAATTTATCAATAATAATATACACCTCTTTGTGCAAGAGAGTGCTCAACATCATCATCTAACATTATTTTGTATCATATTTTCTTCAATTCATCAATTTATATTGTGTATCATGTCATTCAATTATTCCTTCATCAATTTCAAATTCGCCCAAGGATATCTCTCAAAATCCTATCATAAGGTTCTCAATATTATTCTTTCATTACTCCATCCTTAGTGGTAATTATATCACAATTAATTTGCCCCCAATTGCATTAATTAATTTCAACCAATACCATGCCTTATCATCATAGCATACCCCATATCATCTCTTAATTATCTTATAACACTAAGAAGGGGTCTAACATAAGCTCACCATAATTAAAATTGGGCAAAATCCATTTCTGGTGGGAACTCGCTGAAGCGAGATTCACCTCCGCTTGAGCGAGACAGATCAGGCTCACAGGGGCGACCCTTTTGCATAAGCGAAATGCCTCTAGTAGCGTCCCCAAGATCACTTGCTCAGGCGAAGCACAATCACACTCGGTTACTCGCTCGAGCGAGAATCATTCAGTAACAAAATCCACAGGCATTCGCTCAAGCGAGGCTCCCGCCAACTAGCCACTCGCTCGGGCGAGAATTGTCCAGTAATGAATCTCACTGACACTCGCTTGAGCGAGGCACCCACTCGCTTAAGCGAAAACCGACCAGAGGTCGTCCTTCCCTTCCATACTCGATCGCTCGGGCAAGGCTTCCCAACACTCAGTTTTTCACTCAGTGGTTCACAACACTCGGTTTTTCACTTGGTGAATTTATTCCAGATCTGACTCATCTCTCGCTCGGTATTTCACTCGGCAAAATTATTTCAAGCCGACTCATTTTCTCACTCGGCCCTTCACTCGGCGAAATTATCCAAAACCGACTCATCACTCGATCGGTCTTTCACTCGACAAATTACTCCAAAACCGACTCGTCCCTCGTTTGGTCTTTCAGTGGGCAAATTATTCCAAAGCCAACTCATCTCTCAATCGGTCTTTCACTCGGCAAATTATTCCAAACCTGATTCATCTCTCGCCCGGTCTTTCACTCGGTAAAATCATTCCAAAACTGATTCATCTCTCGTTCTGTTTCCCACTTGGCAAAATCAATCCAAACCGACTCATCTTTTACCCGAGCGGGGCTTCCTAGCACTCGGTGGAATTACTCTAGAACTAACTCCTTTCTTGCTCGACTCGCCTGGGTGAGTAACTCATTTGCCTGGGCGGATTTAGGCCAGAGGCCAATTCTCTGAAGTAGGGGACTCTCGCTTGGGCGAGATCCCATCTCGCTTGAGTGAGATTATCACGACTTACGCAGAATTAACAATTCTCACAACCTGACACATGAAATTCTCATTTTAAGCCAACTTAATTACAACTAATACTTCATACACATCACATGAGGCATATAAAACTCTCACCACCCATTCATACTCGGAAATTCTCATCTCCACTCATCAATCACTCTTTTAAATTCTGATTCATCAACTATGAAATGAAGGCTTTAAGACACCTCTTATCACCATATTACTCATCTCAAAACAATCCTCTACATTTTATTTAACTCATTCATTCATAAATTTTCACCATCATTTAGCTCATGTCCAACCAAGGGACCATCAAACACTTATCATCAACATCATATATATACATACATTTTCATAACAATCAATATAGCCAAGCCATCATTCATCACTTCATCAAATTAATCATATAAGACATTCATGGCAAGGCATTGCATGAGTTCAACATATACATAAATAGCAATTAATCCACTCATGCAATTTGAAATGCAAACTCCTCTCCTACCTCGAGAGAAGAACCGCCACGCAATTACACCGATCGTTCCGCATCATCGTCCGGAATACAACCCTATCAATAATTACACATACACATGTAATCAATAAACCATCACAAGGTATCATATCTCTTAAACTCATGATCAAGTCCTAGACTTGTCTATACTCCAAATTCATATGCCTATGTTAGGCTTCGGGAATTCCTTCCCCCAAAGCTAAGATCTTCTAAGTCTCAAGGGTTAACTATACCCAACACTCATCAAGATCATCAAGTGGGTCAAAACCCCCAAATTATTAATACTTAGGATTTCTTCTCCAAAATCACCCAACAACCATCAACAATCTCTATCAATCTTCAATCCATTTTATTTTATCACAAGGACCTCATCAACCTCTAAATCTCACATAATCATAAATCCCTAAATCAAGGGTTTCATTTCCAAACATCCAAGCCTAGGGTTTCCATTTCCACCCACATGCAAGGTTTCTAACATTTACAACTTCAACTCAACAACCCAAAACCATAAATAAAACAAGGTGGAGGTAAGAAATCTTTACCTCAAGCTTAAGCTCCACCCAAAATGAAAAGGAAGTGAGGAAGAGGGAGATGACCAATGCAAGCTCCCAAGCTCCATAGATTCCTTACATTTCCAGGCTTAGCTTTTGTTTTTGGCAAGAGAAAGAAGAAGAATGGAGGTGGGCGGTTATTAGGATGAAGAGAAAATGAAGAAGAGGAAAACGAAGAGTGAATGGAGGAAGAGAGATGGCTGCGCAAAATGAGAGAAAGAGAGAGAGGAAAAAAGTGACCAAAATTGGTCATTACCAAGAGATAAAGTAATGCCACCTTCCACTTTTACCATTGGTCCATATTTATTTTGTCCTTATGTAAAGGAGGGTTTAAAGTGTGTAAGACTTCACACGGTTAAGAAAAGAAGAGAAGGAAGGATTTCACATTTTCTTTTTAATCCCGTTTGGTTCGTATTTTCCCCAGTTATTATCACACGTTGAGTCCAATTAATTATTTCTTTATCACCAAAATCATTCTAACTATACCATCTTAACCACAATAATTTTCCAAATATTCTAGACCCATCAAACATCTAATTAAATCAAGTAGGTCCCACATCATCTGTTAATTCACCGGGTTTCAGTAAATCTTAATTTACCAATAATTCACCTCTAATGTCTAACAACATCTCCCATAATTATTTGATCTTAAATAATCAATTATCATCATCCAATAAATTTAGTTTCCTTAAAATCCAGGATGTTACAGAGATCCTATTTATTATAAAATAGAGAAGTTTTAAGTGATGGGTTAAAACTTAAATAAAAAACCCCATCCTCCTTCTTATTTTCACATGACTTTTTCCTCTCCCTTGGCTATTGCAATTTTTGCTCTCCCCTATTCTCTTTTCTCATCATTCTCATTCATCTCTTCTTCTCTAAAACCCTAGACAAGGTTTTATACACTTCCTATTCCATTTTTGGAATCCTCCATTAAGCTTAAAGGAGATGGTGTTGACTTAAAGCTCTCCATTTCCTCTCCATTTTCATCGCCTTCTCATTCTTTCTTGGTAACTCACTTATTTATTGGCTTGAGGTATGTTCCTCACTATTTTTGAAGCTTATACCCTAAATTATGGGTTCTTATTATTGGGAGAATGTTTTAATGCATATGGGTTGTTGGGTAAACCATTAAATATACAAACCCTGAAGTGGGTGTCTTAAATGTCACATTATGAGGGATGGTGATGGTATATGGAAATGGCAATTAATGTAATGATGGAAACTATAAGCATTTATGATGGTTGTTGGGTTTTTGATAAAATCCTAACCCTTGATTTTGGGGGAAATGTAAAATATGAGTGGAATGAGTATTTATTGATGTTAGGGAATGATATTAAGGAAGAGAGATAGTTATTGATGATGGTTGGTAAATTATTAATGATGGATGATAACCCTTAATGATGGTAGATGATTAATAATGGTGGTTGGAAGCCATTAATAAGGAAACCCACTAAGGGAGTTGGGTGAGAAAATTAATGTATTGGGTAGCTTAATTGTTGTGTTAATGCCCTTTGAATATAATGAATTTTGGTTAAAGGGAAGGAATTCCCGAAACCTAAGAAAATAAGGGAATCGAACCTATGGCAAGTTACAATATGATAAGACTAATGTGTATGCATTAATTGTATGCAAGAAAGTGAAAATAATGTTGAATAAGTCATTGATGTGGTCCTATAATTATTTAATGTAGGGTTTGATAACTCTAGCGGCACAGGACCATCTAACCCAGAAGAGTACTTCTCTTGAGGTAGGAGAGAAGTATATTTTCTAAATGTATGATTCAATGTATGTTGACAATGTATATATCAAACCATATTTGCATGTTTTTCCTTTATGGAATACACTACCTCTATGTGTGCTATTGATTGAGTTTGATTCTATAATTGATAGTTGAATTTGGATTAGCTCATTTGGTATGGGCATGAATTTAGAGTATGATTGTTGGCATGCTCTTTGATTCCTATGTGTGGATCAATATTAATATAAATCCTTAGCTATTATGTTGAGAATGATATGAATGATATGCCTTGGATGGCTTGGTGATTGATTGTACACCACTAATTATAATGTTAAGTATGAATTGTAGCCCTAAGTGAGAGGGTGAGGAATTCTTGTGAAGCTAAGGCTAGCATGTGCATGGTTGCATTCATGGCATGCATGACATAGCATTTAAATATGGTTATGATCATAAAATATATTGAAACAAAGGAGGTCTTGCGGGACTATGAAATAGAGTACCCTTGCGTGGGGAAACCAATATATGAATGAATGAATGTGGTTGCGATCACAAATGTATTGAAATGATAAAAGTCTTGTGGGACTATGAAAAAGAGGACCCTTGCGGGGGGACTTGTATTTGAACACTCCTCAATGGTTGAGACACTCGATATATAGAGATGATACAAATATCATGCAGGATATTGTGAAAAACACCCTTGTGGGGGATAAAGGCTTAAGCAACCATGTGTGGTTGTAATTATTGGAAAAACCATGCGCGCATGGGTTATAAGAAAATGTTTCAAATTGGATCCATTGCATATGCATTATACAGTATGACATATGCATCAACCATAGGAACATGGAATATGAGATGAGAATGATTAAGAGAATGACACCCTATTGAGAGTGAAAATTGAGAAATAGACCCTGTTGTGGTCACTCACCAAGTCTTTTTTGTACATTCCTTTTGGGAAACGGTTGTAAACGACATTATTTTGTATAGTCATGGTATAGCTTGAATGCCTCATTATGTTGTGATGATCCCTTGATGTTGCTTACGGATTTTGGTAATGAATATGATAATGTTGTGTATTGATGATTTGGTCTTACTTGGTGATGTCCTTGTTTAATGGACTTGTTATACTTGAACATGTGTGTGTGTTCAATGGAAGTAATGAATTACATAGCCTTATTGGTTGATTCAACTCCTTTGATAGGAGAATATGTTGAATTGTATTCATATTTATATCATCAAAAATGTTTAATTTTCATCATTGAGAGAGTATGCTCACTCTCCATGTTGTCTATCATTTTAGCCCTTGTGTTGTAGAGTATGGCCATGGAACAAAAGCCTTTTAATGAGATGTGGTATAGTGTGAAGGAAGAAATGGTATGGTTTCCTTGGCCGACATATTTTGTGAAAATCTCTTTTGTATATTCCTTTTGGGAAATAGTTGTAAACAATATTATTTTATATAGTCATGGTATAGCTTGAATGCCTCATTGGTATGGTGATATGGAATATCTGAAGGTTCGAAATCCTAGGATGGTAGATGATACACTAGGATCATTCAGGTGAACTTATGATCATTCTGTATCACCATATAAAGGACGTTGATGATTCTAATAGATGTGATCTTTGATGACGCATGTTGCATGGTTGTGCATGTTTATGTTGTTGGATGGTATGCACATTGAGAGGTGGATAGACCATATTCCCAATTAATGACTAGTGCCTTAGATAGAGGTTACCTATAACTCGTATTGCTCATATGTGACTTAGGTGTGATATAAAAAAAATTGTTCCCACAAGGATTGTGCCCACTTACTAGTTTATGTAGTGGTTCAATTATTTAGGCAACTCTAAAAATTACTTTAAGTGTAGAAAATCTAAAAATCTAAATAAATTGGAAATTGCAGAACTTTAAACTCTTTCTTCTTAATTTGGATTGTATGATAGTTAAGCTCTTCGGTTTTAGGCATGTGAATGTCATGTACTAATTTTACCTAGGTCCTTCCTCTTTATGAGTCCATGTTCAAAGCCGAGATTTCCTAATTTAATTAATGCTTTCCTCTCAGAACTTCATTAACATGTCCAATTAATAAAGAACTGCATTTGATTTATTATTTGAACTCATTAAGGATGGTGAAATCCCTATTAGTCTCGAAGTGTCATACCCACTTTCGTGACCCATGACCCCTAAGTCCAAATTCATGTGTTTCAAACAACCAGTTAATCTCTTAATTATCCCAGCGTTTAGGTTCAATTGTGCCAATCTCTAGGTCATTAAAAGCATTACATTCATGGAATTTAAATAGAAACAAGGGTTTCATAAATAGAAAGTAATAGGATCAAATCAATACATAAACATGTCACATCCCTAACCCAAGATTTAAATTTAGTTACACATGCCAAATTCAATACAACCCATAATAGGAACCATGTTCAGGGGATTACAACATTTTTGGAAAAAATTCAAAGAGAAGAAGAAGAAAAGGAACAAGCTCTCACTCTAAAATCCTTTCCATCTTCTTAAATTAGATGATAGATGGCACAAATCCTTTACATTTTCCCTTGGTTCCAAAAGCTATAAGAATCCCCAAAGATCTCTCTCTTTATCCTCTTGTTCTCTTTAAAAAACTATCCAAGAACTTCTTTCCAATTCTGAGAAAACCGCTCTAAATATAGTAACTACCCACTAATCTGGATAACCCACTGGCAGTGGATTATGACTCTGTTGCTCCAAAATCATGTTTTCATAACAGCAGGAAAAACCCATTGGTAGTGGGTCACAAAATAGTGAAGTCCACAATCAATGGGAATTTCCCACTGGTAGTGGGAATTGCCAGTATAAATTGTGTGCCACTCCAGAAAGGTCCACGGCCAATGGGGATTTTCCACAGGCAGTGGGAATTTGTTGTCTCAATTTTGATGTGTTCTTGGCCCAAGTCAGTGTGATCCAGGAATTTCCCACTAGTAGTGGGTTTTTAAAAGCCTTACCAAAACATATTTTTGAAGCATTTTAAGTCCCGGGAGAGTTCAACTTCATTATATCCTTCCTTAATGGTGAGAAATGGCTCCAAATCTCATGATTCTTCATATGAATTCCTCTTCTATATGCTTGAAGAATCCTTAAGTTTATGCATAAAAAGGGCTATATTGTTCAAATACCTACAAAATAGGAATACTCGAGTAGCATATGCGGAATAGAAATAAAAATCAAAGGAAATGGGATGAAATGCATGCAAAAGAAGATAAAAACTAAACCAAATAAACCCTAAAAGTATGCAATTACAAAAAGGGTACTAAGACTTAATAGTTATTCATCCGGAAGGATTCATTGATGAGAACAACATCACCCATCTCTGCTTTTTTAGATAAGAACCTAGACAAATGGTCAGCTACAAGATTCTCAGTACCCTTTTTATCCTTAATCTCTAAGGTAAATTCTTGTAAAATTAGAATCCACCTAATTAGCCTAGGCTTTTCTTCTTTTTTATTCAATAGATACTTAATGGCAGAATGGTTAATGAAAATAGTAACATATAAACCTACCAAATAAGATTTAAATTTATCAAAAGCAAAAACAATAGCTAACAATTCCTTTTTGGTTATGGCATAGTTTACCTGGGCGTCGTTCAATGTGTAGCTGGCATAGTGGATGACATGAAGCTTCTTATCCTTCCGTTGTCCAAGCACGGTCCCCACTATGTGATCACTTACATCACATATCAACTCGAATGGGAGTTCCCAATCGGGGGTTTCACTATAAGAGCAGACATTAATGCCTGCTTAATCCTGTAAAAAGCCTTAATCCTATAAAAAGCCTCCAAACAAGATAAGTCAAAATTAAAAGGAACATCCTTACCCAAAAGGTTCGCCAGAGGCTTTGTGATCTTACTGAAGTCTTTAATGAACCGTCGATAAAACCCGACATGCCCAAGAAAGCTCCAAATGCCTTTCACATTTGTAGGTAAGGGCAATTTCTCAATCACCTCCACCTTAGCCTTATCTACCTTTATGCCTCTCTTAGACACCAAATGTCCAAGAACTATACCTTCCTTCACCATGAAGTGGCATTTTCCCAATTTAAAACCAAATTGGTCTCTTCACAATGCTGCAAGACTTGGCATAAATTGGTTAAACAGTTATCAAAATCTAAACCATGCACTAAAAAATCATCCATAAAGACTTCCATCACATTTTCAATAAGATCAAAAAAATGGCCTGCATACACCTTTGAAAAGTCACAGGTGCATTACATAGGCCAAAAGGCATACACCTATATGCATAAGTCCCATAAGGAGTGAAGGTAGTCTTTTCTTGATCAGATGGATGGGGATTTGATGAAAACCTAAGTACCCATCTAAATAAAAAAAAGAAGAGTGTTTGGCAAGCCTCTCTAGCATCTAATCAAGAAAAGGAAGAGGGATATGATCTTTCTTTGTGGCACTATTTAACTTCCTATAGTCAATTCACATGCGCCAACCATAAACTATCCTAGTAGAAATTAATTCCTATTTAGCATTTTCTACCATAGTTATCCCTCCCCTTTTAGGAACCACATGAACCGGACTCACCCACTTGCTACTAGCAATAGGGTATATGACTCCAACATCAAGCAATTTTAAAATTTCTTTCTTAACCACTCCTTGCATTTTCGGATTTAGTCTCCTAAGTGGTTCTACAGTAGGCCTACTCTCATCCTTTACAGTTATCCTATGCATGCAAGAAGAAGGGCTAATCCCCTTAATATCATCCATGGTATACCCAATAACCCTCCTATACAACCTAAGCTGTTTTAGGAGTTTGTCAGGTTCCATAGGATTCAATTTAGCACTCACAATGATAGGATATGTAGAGTTTAGGCCAAGAAATTCATACCCCTGAAGCTAGTAAAGGCTTCAATTCCACTTGGGGGCTCACCACTTTTTTCACACATGACCTCAATATCATGTTTTAGTGGGGCTCTCCTTCAAAGCAAATTGATGTTCCTGCAGGCTCAATCAAGAAAATAGATTCAAGTGGTTCATTAGGAAGGGTTTCTTCCTTCACCACTTGGTCAATAAAATACATACTACAGGAAACATCATCATTAAAAGGTTCCTTTAATGCATATTTCAAATTAAAATCAACCTTTTGGTCTCCAACCGTTAGAGACCACTTTCCATTTTTAACATCTATACCCGCGAGCGCGGTTGCCAAAAATGGCCTACCTAGGCTTATGGGGATCATGGAATCCTCATTCATTTCTAAAACAACAAAATCGACAGGGATAAAAAACTTTCCTACCTTGATAGGAACATCTTATAAAATGCCTACAAAATATTTAGCAGACCTATCATCTAGTTATAAAGACATCCTAGTAGGCTTTAACTCACCCAATCCTAATTTCTCATAAACAGACAATGACATTAGGCTAACACTAGCTCCTAGATCACACAATGCTCTATTTATAGCCATGTCACTAATCATACAAGGAATAGAGAAACTACCTGGATCCTGAACCTTGGGTGGTAGCTTCCTTTGGATCAATGCACTACACTCCTCAGTAAGTGCTACGGTACCATCTTTCTCCAGTTTCCTCTTGTTAGACAAAATATCTTTCAGAAACTTCGCATAGGTAGGAATTTGTGGCAAAACATCAGTGAAAAGAATATTAATATATAGTTTTTTCAAGACCTCAAGAAACTTACCAAATTATTTTTCCAACTCGGCCTTGGCCAAGCACTGAGGAAATGGAATAGGAGGTTGGTAAGGCTTCACCTCCTCCTTCTTCTCACGTGCTTTCTTCTCCTTAATCACCAGATTAGATAGAGATTCATCTGATTTCTTTTCCTTCATAGCTTCTTTTTCGGTCATACCAACTGGACTGTCATACTTAGTACCACTCCTAAGAGTGATAGCTATGGTATGATTGGATGGTCCAGTCTCAGGTTTTCCAGGAAATGTCCCTAGTGCTCTTGTGAAGTTTGTAGCTTGTTGGGAAATCTAGGTCTCCAACATTTTGTTGTGGGAGGCTAGGGAATCCACCTTCGAAGCTAAGTTCTTAATCGCCTCGAAGAACTCATCATTTTTCTTTATCTGTGTGGTTACAAATGTCTCCATTAAGGACTCCAACTTGGATTTTTGTGGAATATAAGGTCCTTGTTGAGGCTTGAAGTTGCCCTGATTTCCTTGGAATAGTAGGGGTCGGTATTGGAATCCTGGTGGTCCTTGTTGTCTGTAGTTATTCCCAAAGTTTCCACCATAGCTCCTTATAGCATCCACTTGTTGCATTTCCGCCTTGGGACCTTAGGATACTCCAACCCGATACCCTATAATAGTGTGACCTGTAACACCACATAACTCACACACCACATTAGAAGTACCTATTTCCAACTTATCAAATTTCACAGGTAAAGCTTCTACCTTAGTAGTAAGTAGGGAAATACCATCTAAAGAATACTTACCTGGAGTTTTTGATGGTAAACTCCGTTCAAATGGCCACTGGTATGTGTTTTATACCACTTTTTCTGTAAGGTTGTACCCCTCCTCCATGTTCTTACTTATAAAAGCACCGCCAGCTGCGGCATCCAAGGTAACCCTTTGGTTTGGGGTCAAACCATTGTAGAAGATATGGACCGTCAACCATCGTTCCACTCCACTCTCTAAGCATCTCCTTGTACCTTTCCCATGCATCATACAATGTCTCATCATCTTTCTAGGTGAAAGTGATGACCTATTTCCTCAACTGGTCTATTTTGCTACGTGGGTAGTATTTGTTGAGGAAGGCATGGGATAATTGCTTCCAAGTTGTAATGGAACCTTTAGGGTGCAAATACAACCAAGCTCTAGCCTTATCCCTCAAAGAGAATGGGAAAAGTCATAGCCGAATTGCATCGCTTGAGACACCATTTACCTTGAGTGTATCATAATACTCAAGGAAGATTAAGAGGTGTAGATTCGGATCCTCAAATGGTAAACCTCCAAACTAGTTTTGCTGAACCATTGAGAACAAGAAGGGCTTCAATTCGAAGTTGTTCGCCTCAATGGTTGGCCTTGTGATGTTAGGTCTCTTACCCATTGCATTGGGTGTAGCAAAATCGCAAAGGGCTCAATTATCGAGATTGTCCATTTGTTCTTCGGTGTTTGAACTCGAAGCTTATTGCTTGTTTTGTTTGAGTTGTTTCCGAAGTACTCTAATCTTACAGAGGGTCATTTCAATTTTTGGATCAAAAATATGTTCAAATATATGACTCCTTCGCATAAAAGGACCTGTACAATCCATAAAAACCAAAGCGTAACTCTATAGAAAATCAAGAAAAACCAGAAAAATGATGCAGGAAAAATGTAAAACATCTAATCTAACCAAAAAACTGCTTTACCAATATTAGGGGAAATAATCCCCGGCAACGACGCCAAAAACTTAATAGTCGATCTGCAAGTATACAGTTTATTCAAGTAATAAAAAAATTGTTCCCACAAGGATTGTGCCCACTTACTAGTTTATATAGTGGTTCAATTATTTAGACAACTCTAAAAATTGCTTTAAGTGTAGAAAATCTAAAAATCTAAATAAACTGGAAATTGCATAACTTTAAACTCTTTCTTCTTAATTTAGATTGTATGATAGTTAAGCTCTTCGGTTTTAGGCATGTGAATGTCATGTATTAATTTTACCTAGGTCCTTCCTCTTTATGAGTCCATGTTCTAAGGCGAGATTTCCTAATTTAATTAATGCTTTCCTCTCAGAACTTCATTAACATGTCCAATTAATAAAGAACCGCGTCCGATTTATTATTTGAACTCATTAAGAATGATGAAATCCCTATTAGCCTCGAAGTGTCATACCCAATTTCGTGACCCATGACCCCTAAGTCCAAATTCATGTGTTTCAAACAACCAATTAATCTTTCAATTATCCTAGCGTTTAGGTTCAATTGCGCCTATCTCTAGGTCATCAAAAGCATTACATTCATGGAATTTGAATAGAAACAAGGGTTTTATAAATAGAAAGTAATAGGATCAAATTAATACATAAACATGTCACATCCCTAACCCAACATTTAAATTTAGTTACATATGTCAAATTCAATACAACCCATAATAGGAACCATGTTCAGAGGATTACAACACTTTTGGGAAAAAAATCAAACAGAAGAAGAAAAGGAACAAGCTCTCACTCTAAAATCCTTTAAATCTTCTTAAATTAGATGATAGGTGCCACATATCTTTTACATTTTCCATTGGTTCTAAAAGCTCTAAGAATCCTCAAAGATCTCTTTATTTTTCCTCTTATTCTCTTTAAAAAACTGTCCAATAAGTTCCCTCCAATTCTGAGAAAAACCGCTCCAAATATAGTAACTACCCACTAATCTGGACAACCTACTAGCAGTAGATCATGACTCTGTTGCTCCAAAATCATGTTTTCATGATAGCAGGAAAAACCCACTAGTAGTGGGTCACAAAATATTGAAGTCCACAGCTAGTGGGAATTTCCCACTAGTAGTAGGAATTGTCAGTATAAATTATGTGCCATTCCAGAAAGGGCCATGGCCAATGGGAATTTGCTGTCTCAATTTTGATGCGTTCTTGGCCCAAGTCAGTGTGATGCACCACCAGTAGGAATTTCCCACTAGCAGTGGGTTTCTAAAAACCCTGCAAAACATATTTTTGAAGCATGTTAAGTCCTGGGAGAGTTCAACTTCATTATATCCTTTTTTAATGGTGTGAAATAGCTCCAAATCTCATGATTTTTCGTTTGAATTCCTCTCATATATGCTTCAAGAATCCCTAACTTTATGCATAAAAAGGGCTATATTATTCAAATGCCTGTAAAATAGAAATACCCCAGTAGCATGTGCAGAATAGAAATAAAAATCAAAGGAAATGGGATGAAATGCATGCAAAAGAAGATAAAAACTTAACATAACAAACCCTAAAAGTATACAAATTACATGCTTATCAGTTAGTTATGGCAAATAGGCATAAATTGTGATTTGGCATGCTTGGTTAGGCTAAAATGCCCTTAGATAGCCATTTATGCATGGATTGATTTTGAGTTCAATTTTTGGTGTGACTTGTTTGAACAAGTCCTAAACGAGCATTTAAATGTATGCCAAGTGTTGGTTTGGGTTAATTTTGCATGAATCAAGTGTTGGCATGTCATGTTGTATGAATTTGTATATTGGTATACATTTTCTGATAAATTCGCTCAAGCGAGTGGAATCTTGCTTAAGCGAATTTGGCCTTATTTTAGTGTTATGGTCGCTGGACCAATTTCACTTAAGCGAGAGAGGCTTCCTCGAGCAATTTCTTGGAGAATTGATTCTACCTCATTTTCATT
The DNA here is from genome assembly GCA_037962975.1 of Clitoria ternatea. Classification (NCBI taxonomy): domain Eukaryota; kingdom Viridiplantae; phylum Streptophyta; class Magnoliopsida; order Fabales; family Fabaceae; genus Clitoria; species Clitoria ternatea. Next base: position 83,902,914 of record CM075672.1, read on the forward strand.
CAAGTGGACTAGGTGCCGCTCGAGCGAATTCCTTCGAAATGGATTCTGTCTTTTTTTCACTCAGAGTGAGGGGTTTCTTACTCGAACAAATTAATTGTGAAATGGGTTCTGGATGTTTTCATCTTAAGCAGATGTGGCCACTAGAGTGAAATTTTTGGGTCTGATACTTTGTTGCTTCTTGCTCAGACGAACTTGAGCTCGTCCAAGCGAATGCTTGCAAACTCGCTTAAGCGAGAATGGCTTCGCTTAAGTGAATTACCCAGGATTGCACTTGTTTGTTTTTCTATTCTTCTTTGTATTTTTATGGTATTTCCGTTTATCCCTTTCTTCATTTTTAGGCCTTTTCTCATATCTTCATATATGGGACTTGATGTATGCCCTGTATCCATTTTCTCTTCCACTATAACTCATTTATTTTGTATACACTTTGGGGCAAATATTTTACCGATCCAGTTTATAAATTTCTTAATCTTAGTCTTCAGTTTTTTAAGGCTCGAGTCTTTAGTTGATGATTAGACATTCAAACTTCTTATACATGAAAAATTTACCCATGTTTTATTAATTTAATTACGATACTTATATTATGATTCAGGCTCAGGAAATAAGGGTCTGACAAATTGTGTGGTGACAATGTATATGTTGGTGTTATACATTTGAAGTATACTTGTTGATATGCCTTCTTGATTTCTATGTGTGGATTAATATTGATGAGACTCTTTAGCTATTATGTTGTAAACAATGTAAGTTGATGCCTCAAAGATTATGTGACAAGTTGTATGTCTTAGAGAGTACTATAATTGGTTGCGTACCACTATCTGTATTGTTAAGTGTAAAATATACCCCTAAGTGAGAGGGTGAGAAATCCTTGTGAAGCTGAGGCTAGCGTATGCATTATTGCATTATGGCATGCATGGAATATCATATTATATATGGTTGCGATCACATGAAATGTTGAAAGGATTGAGATCTTGTGGAATCTTATGTAAAGGGACCCTTGCGGGAGGAGAAATATTCAAAGGTTTATGCATGGTTGCGATCATGTGACATATCAAAATGATTGAGATCTTGCGGGATCTTATAAAAAGGACCCTTGCAAGGGGACAAATATTCAAATGATTACATATGGTTGTAATCACATTGACATGTTGAAATAATTAAGATCTTGTAGGATTATACGAAAGAGACCCTTAGGAGGATAAATATTTAAGCAACTATGCATGGTTGCGATTACTTAATATATTGTGTACACATGTGTTATAAATCGGATTCATTGCATATATATTTAATGTTATGACATATACGTTAGCCATAGGAACATGGCATTCGAGTTAGAGATGGCCAAGAAAAATGATAACCTATTAAGAGTGTGAATTGAGGAAAGATGTAAAAACTTGATGTTGATACTTATGATAGCCCATGATGATGAAGGGCAATATGAATGTGTATGTGTATATGTATGTGTATGTGTATGTGCTTGCTATAAGTTACAAATAATGAGACTTGTATGCCTATGATGATATTTTGATGAAGGCTTGGTGATAAATTGATGATTATATTCCAAAGCACACAAGTTGTTTATATGCATGTACACATGATCATAATTTATTTAGATTCATCATTTTGAATGTATAACTCACTCTCCCATGTTATCTCTTTTTAGCACTGTGATACAAGATTGTCATGGGATGAGATTATGTTTTGAATCAAAGCTTTTGAGGAAGGTAAATAGTGGTAATAGAATGCCTTGGCCGATAATGATTGTCAATTGTGGTGTTATGAATGAATTGTACATGATAATGTTAATGATTATTGGCTTTGATGGATATTGTGTACATGGCAATATTAATAATTATTGACTTTATGGATATGTAAATGGCAATGTAGATGAATGATGATGTTGATATCATTTTGAGGATCACATTTCCATCTTTTTGTACCTAATATTATATGATGCTTGGACAAATATAATTAGATGTCATTGTGATGGTAGTGATATTCATGTCAATGAGGAATTAATGGATTGCAATTATGAAATAATGTTTGACATAGAGTCCTATTGTGCATGTATATGTACTGATGATGCATGACAATGAATTTGAACCACACTATATTTAATGAATGATATTTGGATTCATGCTTGGTGAAATTATGATTATTATGATAATTGGAGATTATATATAAGATGTGTGGTTGAAGAAAATAGTGGATTTATATGTATATTGAGGAAGTGGATGGATCATATTTTGATCCAAAGGGTTCTAGGACATGGGACTAGGGTGTATAAACCCTATTACATATTTAAAACTTGTTGGCATTGGTTTGGGACATAATTTATGTGGTTTGAATGGTTTTAGATATGCCATTGCTCCTAAAATGCATTTTACGCATAATCCTATGTATAGGCCTCATGGTTATGAACCCTTGAGTGTGATTGAGTCTAACAAGTCTTAATTGGTGTGTTTTAACTTCCCATAAAGTTTGGTGATGATTGGATATGATTAGGATGGGTTTTGGTAGGCTAGAAACTCATAAAATTTGGTTTTCTGGTCTTTTTGCATAATTAATCAATTAGGGAAGTCCCTAGAATTGATTAAAGGCTTATTGTCAACTCTGGGATCAATTCTTGATTAATTTAATCGATTAAGCTCAACACTTAATTGATTAACATACAAACAGAATGTTGTGAATCGATTAAGCCTTCTTGCTAATCGATTAAGGTACTGTTTTTAAAGTAGGGGTTATTCTAGGCCGAATTAGCTCTCACGTTCTTCACAAAAGTTGTATATAATTTTGTTATGCACATTCTCCCACTAGAATCAACCCATTTAGAGGTTTGTAGCTCTAGATATGCTTAAAATACTATAAGGTGTTCATGTAGAAATTTTGATGCATAACAGTTTTAGCTTTTTGCGATTTAAGGTATCTTCAGGGCATAATTCGCTTTTGACCTCTTCATAACAATTATAGGTAATTATGTTACAAAGGTGTAAAAATAATAATCATCTCAATTGGAGTTTTATAACTCTTATTAGGCATAAAACACCCAACCCACTACAGTGTTAAACTCAAATTTAAGAGGGGTTTGAACCTAACTTTTTATGATTTTCAATTTGGGACTAAAAGGTGATATTTATGATATGTCCCATTATTTCTTAGACTAAAAATGAAATTTTCTTGCCATGTTCTTACACTCATTGGTTCCCTATGCTTGTACTTCAATCCTTTATCATTGATTGCTTATAAAATGCTTGTTTGACATGTTCCCTTAATTAAATACATATACTTCCAATCATGGAATGTTTGTATAGAAGAATGTACATTTTTTTTTTCAAATTCTAGAAACCACCTTGTGTTTTCTTGGATCATTTCTCATATCTACTCTTGCTCTTGAATTATCTTACATATTCCACAAACACTTGTATGGTGACTATGAAATTGATTACCCTAAGTAGATTGTCTATACTATTTCCCTTTTCATATCATCATATATGAGATAGGTCCTTAAAAAGGTCTAAGGTTAATTGTTAAAGTTTTATTTGTGGTGTTCTTCTTCCAATGATCATTCTAAATTGTGAAAAATGTATCCTCACTTTCAATATCTAAATCATAATATCTTTAATATTATTTACTAGATTAAGGGCGCCACAACAATAATCGGTATAATGATCTATAGAAGTACAAATGGCATATACCTTAGCAGGGGTTACAGGTTGTTGTTTTTGAGGCACAATAATATTTTTCATAAGTGTTTCTAATTTAGCAAATTTATTTTCCCATTTTTATCTCTATCATCAGTAGTTTCGATCTCATGGACTCCTTTAATTACTAAAAAATTATTCCTAGTGGCATGTTGTTGAGCATTAGAGGCCATGTTCTTAATTAAAGTTTTTGTTGCATTTGTAGTTTTATTTTTCAAAGCACCACCACTAGTTGTATCAACCAAAGTTCTATCTATTGGATTAAGACCTTCATAGAAATATTATATAAGAAGTTAGTCTATAATTTTATGTTGGGGACAACTAGTACACAATCTTTTAAATCTCTCCCAGTATTCATAAAGATTTTCCGAGTCATGTTGCCGGATGCAACATATTTCTTTTCTAATTGAGGAAGTTCTTGAAGCAGGGAAATTTTTTTCAAGAAACATTTTCTTGAGGTCATCCCAGCTAGTAATGGAGCCTGGAGGAAGGTAAAATAACCAATCCTCAGGGGTTGCTAGGGAGAAAGGAAAAAGCTTTAAGTTTTATATATTCTTCTAAAACCCCTTTAGGTTTCATGGTAGAGCAAAGGATATGAAATGATTTTAAGTGTTTATGAAGATCTTCCACGACCAATAAAACTTAGGCAATAAATGAACTAAACAAGTTTTAAGGACAAAAAGAACATCTTCCTTAAGATATAAAATGCATGATGTTTTATTAGTGACATCTGGTGTAGCTAGTTCTCTCAATGTCTTTTCATCCATATTATACAAATATTTCAAATTTGAAGAGTCAGTTTCACTCTTTATGTTATCATTGCCTAATAGTCTCTTGGATGATCTAAGTAGTTGAAGAAATGTTCTATCTATTTCAAAATCGAAAGATGTAGTGGTTCGGGATTAGATCTAGTCATGCACAATACATATATACATATTGCAAGAAAATATTACATCTACGTAGTAAAAGGATAAAGTTAACATTTTAATTATGTAATTCTTAGAACATATATTTAAATATTTAAAGATTTTATTTTCTTTTATACTTATATTTTAGTTTTGTTTTTTTATGGTTGAAAATGAGATCACTAGAAAATAAATAAAAATATAATAAAGTGGATTTTTTTTAAAAAATTTAACAAGCTCACGTTCAACCAAACCTGAATATTTTCAACACACCTACAAAAAATGTAAAACATATTAGGTAACCAATTGAATGCAAATAATTAGGACCAAAGGTCCCTGGCAACGGCGCCAAATTTAACACATTGTCGTTGTTGGGTCAAATAAAAAGTTAAATTAATGCAGTATAAGGCAACCAACCTTTGTCGTTTCTCGAAGACCTTAGTCAAATTAGTTTCACTCAATTTACTTATTTATTTACTTTTGTAACAAAAGAGGGGGTTTGTAGTTGAGATTGGAAGGAAAACCAAATAATTATATAATACTACGAAAAGTAAATTTATGAGTGAGTGATAAATCAAATTTAGAAACAACCAACCCAAGGAATAAGTAAATCTTTAGTTAACTAATAATTGATCAAAAATATGATTAAATATAATTAATTTCTCAACCTTGAATCACTTGGAATCCCTAAATGATTATATCCAGAAAATCTTCTAGAATCGAATTAATGAACTAATAAAAATAATCAATCGATATATTCTTATTAATTACTAAGATAACTTTAAAACCATAATTTAGTTGAGTTAAGAAACTAAATAGAAATCTCTTATTTAGTGACTTAATCTTTGTTCTCAAATTGATTATTGATTAACTAACCAACATCATTTTAGATTATAGACTGTTTAATTGTATATCAATTGGTTATACACTTAAATAATCTACTATCATAAGTGTTTGAGAAACAAAGAAAGGTAATCATCTTTAATCAAAATATTAAGAGCAAGAACTCAAAGTTAACATAAAGAAAAATTAAATTCCTTGAGTTGATTTTAAAAGATTAAGCTTCCAAGACGATTTTAAACAATGAAAGATAAATTTAAGTTAACTATAACTTTGATTATTAAAGTAAATAACAAATAACAAAATTAACTTACTTCATATTGAGAAAGGTAAATGAAAATCATTACTTAAGGAATGGAATATAGAGCAAAAAAATAAATTAAGAAAAAGAAGAACTAAAACTTAAGAAGCTAAGTAAAGACATAGAAATGTAATGAAAACTTAAGCATGTATTTATTGTATGTCTCTTCTGTCTTCTTTACAACTTCAAGCATCAATTTATAGCCAAGGTATTAAAGCACAATACATTTATGTGTTGAACATTGGTGTAATTATTTCAACATTGGTGGGGTTGAGATTACATAAATTCAAAGAAAAGATAATGGTACTTTTTAAAATTTATCATTCTTTACATTTTCCATCTTATGTGTTGAATCTGACCCTTTAAATGACATAATTTCACCAAACCTTCACCATAAAAGTTGTAGATTTGTATCTTACTAAAATTTTCGCATAAGAATCATGTCATTTGAACATTTACAGCTCAAGATATGTGTCAATTAGTAAACTATGTCAGTGCTAGTGGGACAAAAATGGGTTAATTGTTTCAAGACCCATTTCTTCATCATTTTCATATGCAAAATAACTAAATGTTATCATTATAATATAGGTATTTGTCATAGCTTTTCATGGGCTCTAAGATCAGCCCAATTGGATCACAAAAGCCCAAGTTATGACCAAAACAAGGCAAGACACTCAAGATACAAACAAAAAATAAAAATTGAAATATATATACATAATAGTTCAATTAAACTAAACAATATAAAACTTAATTAAAATACTACCATTAAACATAGTAAATATATAATAACTCCCAAGTGTAAAACTATAATAAGTGTATTAAAATTGATTCATCATCAGCTAAGGGAAGAAAACCACCACTGTAAATGATGAAGTTTTCCATGGGAAGTTTGGTCACTGTAAGGATAGGAAGTAATTTGAGGAAAAAATTGCAGAACTCAACAACAAGCTCTAAAGCACTGCAGACATATGTGAGGAGAACAAAAGGTTACAGGATGCAGTTGCACTGAACGTGAAGAAGGCGGCAGACGTAGTAGAGCTTTATGGGACCATTGCGAAGGAGGCCTTTAGTGTCACCATTCAACAAATCATGTATCGAAACCCTGGTGCGACTCTTAACTTAAATGACATGAACCCCTACTTAGAATTTTGCAGAGGAAAATTGGTTGTCGTAGTCAATAATGAACATCGAGAACCAAATGACGTCCTATATGAGTTGTTTGCTCTGCCTGCTTCACAATCTTTGGCCCCTAAGTAACCTCACTTGTTAATGAGGGAATAGTCTATAAATAATTTTAATTGTACTAAAAATAGTTTAGGTTTGTTGTTCAATCACTTTTGGGCCTTGTACATCATTTTGGGCCTTGCAGTTGGTCACCTTTCCTAGTTTAGTTTACTTTTGGGCCTAGGAGATAAGAGAAGCCCATTAGTGGAATGCATTCCCTTTGCCTATTTAAGGCTTACCCTTCCATGTATTCCACACCATTAGTTTTGAATGAAATACACGCTTTGTGAGATTTTGAGTGTAAACTTTCTCCTTAGGCTAGAGTGGCCTTCAACCTTCTAGCAAACTCTTATCCCTAAGCTTTCATCCTCTGGGATGGTGAGTGGACTTATCCTTTCATTGTAAAGGTTGCGTCCAAAACTTTTTCCTTCCATAACCATACACTTTCATCCTTCCATTCATCCATAGAAATCAACAAAGGAAAAACAAGATTAAGGGAAAAAGAACCAAGATCCTTTAATTTTAGAAGGCAAGCCTTCATCACTTGTCAATGAAAATGCTGAGGCAGCTACTAAAGAAATCATTGCTCCATCCTCCAACACTACTTCACCCTCATGACTACCTTCGGATTTACTAAATTGCTCTTTAGGTCCATTACTAAGTTATTTTGCTAGAAATCATTAGTTTTGTATATTTCATGTGAATGAATGACAATGCTAGTTATCTTCATGATTATGCTTCCTTTTGTTGTGCTCTGATAATTGTAGTAATAATGGCTTAAAAAACTTGTTCATAAGTAATATCGAATTCAGTTAACTTCATCGCCCACTTGATCATCCTGCCTACTAGGTCAGGTTTGAAAAGGATAGTCCGGAGTAGGAAGTCAGTCCGAACCATAAACGATATGCGTGGAAATAGGGTCTTAACCATCTCGAGGCCTAGACCACTACTAAAGCTACCTTCTTTATCTTTTGATATCGGCTTCAGTGTTAGCCAAGGCCTCGATACTCAAGAGCGGGGTGAATTGAGTATTTCAAATTTTTACACGGAATCCCTTTGAAAATAGTTCTTAATATACAAATGATACAATGTAGAAGAGGTAATAATTAAGAAGCACATATCATACTAAAACACTTTAAGGTGAATAGACAATATTAAGCTTTAAGTATGATAATCAAGGCAAATTATTGGTTTAAGCAATTCATCAAACAATTGGTGTGTATAGATTAATTTTAACTATAACATAATATTTCCAATTAGTGTTTTTAGCTTAGTTAATTAATCAAACAGTTTATGTGTACAAATAAAAGGAGTTTAAGGAAGAGAGAATTGTAAACTGATATAAAGAGTTCCACCACCCCAGTGTACGTCTCGCCTTCAAGCAAACCACTTGAAGGATTTCCACTATTGAGAATTTGAGATTACAAGCATTGAGCAATTACAGCTTCCTAGTGTCCCACACTCAAGAACTCAATCCTCACAAGTAAAGGGTGTAACATCCCAAATTTTATAAAAATGAATAATTAATGAGAATGGCAAGTTGATGTTTATTGAGGATGATGTGTGAGAATATGAGGATTAGTGGTGGCAAGGTATGAATACATGTATATAAGATGATGATGAGCTTGAATTCAGTTTGGAATGTAAATTCATAAATATGAATGTTTGAATAGGCTGTATGTGCCTTTCATGATGTGTATGAAATGTGGGATAAATTCAAATTTGGATTATAATGAGGAATTCTGAGTGAGAATGCTTAGGAACAAGTTATATATGCTTTATATGATGTACATGATAGCTTGGACATGATTAAATTGGCTTAAAATGAGATTTCATAAGTTGAGCTGTGTGGAATTTGCGTTCTTGTCTCTGTGCTGATAGTCTCGCCCGAGCGAGAAGGGATCTCGCCCAGGCGAGGATCCCCTATATTGGCATAATGGCTTCTGGGCAATTTTCGCTCAGGCGAAGGTGAATTCCACTCAAGCAAAATTGCCCTGTATCAGTGTTGCTCTCTGGAAGGAATTCACAGTATTAGTGTTTGCTCACTGGAGGAAATTCGCTCAGGCGAATGGAGTCTCGCCCGAGCGAAGGGTCTGAGGAATGGCATTCGCCTAGGTGAGTGAGGAATCAGCTCGAGCGAGTACAGTGTGTTGTGATTAGGTGAGGTTCTGGACGAATCTCGCTCAAGCGAGAATGGCCGCGCTTGAGCGAGCCAGTGAGGAAATGGTCACTGGACCTTTCTTCGCCCAAGCGAATGTGAGTAGCTTGAGCGAAAATGGGAAGTATGAATGTTGGGTGATGCTCACTCAGGTGTGACTGGTATGGTTGTGCTTTTGACCGAGTGTGATGCGTGTATGGTGAGTAAGTGGAATTCTGGATGAAATTTCACTTGAGAGGGGACTTAGAAAATAATTCAGGATTTGTGGTGAATTTCCGAGTGAAATTCTGAGTGGCTTTGCCAAGGCAAAACCCTTCGAGTGAGGGAGTAGATAAAATTCTGAGTGAGAGGTCCTCCTGTGTGATATTCCGAGCAGTTGTGTTCCAAGTGAAAATATCCGAGTTCAAGGTAACTCATTCTGAATGGAGCCTCTCTGTGAGTGTAACCCCGAGTGGGGAAAGGAGTTTGAATATGCCCGAGTGGAAACCTGAGTGAATCTCTTCCGAGGGAAGATTTGTTGTAATGGGTTAGATTGGAATAAATTCTAAGTATGTGATACAAGTATAATCCGAGTGCATGAGGTTTTATACCCGAGTGATTAAGGTCTGAGCAAGTCTGAGTGACTTACTTGGTGAATAATACCGAGTGGAGTACGGTCGTGCAGACCCCCTTCTGAGTGAAGGATGGTTTGAGTATTCTTCGAGTGAGAGATGATGAATACACCGACTGGTGTTTAATTGGGAAATATTCTGAGTGAGGAAGGTTTATGGATTCCGAGTGGGATAACCTTCATTTACCGAGTGAATGGAACTCTGGATCCCGAGTGATAGGCTATGCGAGTATGAGTCGGCCCTGAATGAGTTGGTTGAATGAAAAATGGATCGGTCTAGATTGGTATGTCAAGAGGGAAGCCGAGTGTGAGATGACTCGGATCTGGTTGAATTTTGTCGAGTGAAACCGAATGAATGTTGGGTCAGTTTTGGGGAAAATTCTGTCAACAGAAACCCGAGTGCTGGGAAGGATGACTTTTTGTCGGATTCGCTTAAGCGAATTAATACCTCGCTCAAGCGAGCGAGTGTGGAAATAGATACTGGGGTTTCTTCGCCTGTGCGAATGGAGAGGCTCACGCGAGATGGGGCGGTCTCGCTCAAGCGAATGTGGGTTTCGCTTGAGCGAGTAGAACCCTGATTGTATTTTTTTCTCTCTTTTCTCTCGGTTTGTGTATATTGGCCCTTCTTTCCTTGATTCCGATGGCTGGACTCTTTTTCCCCTTACTCAGATAGACACCCGAGGGATATAATGGTCATTGTGCAAACATTTAAAACATAAACTTCTCACTTTCTTCCACTTTCACGTTACTTCTTTCCCTCCTTTCTTCATTCTTTTTCTTCGTCTTCTTCCCTTCTCCATCTCTTCTTTTCTTCTCTCCAAAAACCTGAGCCGTGTGGAGTGTCTTCTCCTCCTCCACCATTTTCGTTTCTTATAGAAGCTTGAAGGAGAAGCTTGTGCTGGAACTCCTCCCCCTTCTCCCACTCTATTTCCATGTGGACCTCTCTCCATGGAAAGCTCATGTTAGCTCTTGGGTAAGGTAAGTTCCTCACCATTCTTTAGGAGTTTTTATGCCTAGACTTTGGATTCTATGTATATGGGGGAGTATTTATGGCATATGGGTTGTTGAGAAAAGCTAAAAGTGAGGAAACCCTAGGTGGGGTGTTGTTATTATGGCTTTAATAGTGGGTTATTATAGAGATGCATGAATTAATACTCGGATGGGTGAAAAATAAATGAACAATTATGATGTTGATGGGTTCTAGTGAAACCCTAACTTTAATAAATTGGGGGAAATGTAAATTATGAATACAAAATATGTTTAATGATGATAGTGAATGATATTAATGATAGAGATGGCCATTGATGGTGATTAATGAGTATTGGTAACAGTTGTTGGGTTTTAATGAAAACCCTTACCTTAAGAATTTGGGAAAACATATATATATTGTGACTTGAAGGTTGAATTGGAAGTGAGTGGGTGATGTTTAATATGTATGTTGTTAGTTATAGTGATGAATAATGATGAACATTGTAGATAACCCTTAATGGTGAAATCAATGGATATACATATTGGTTGGTGAATTGATAGGCTATGATGTTGTCATTAGAATTTGATAGTAAGGATGGTTTAAGAGAAACAAGAATAACTTATGTTGAGCCTTAAGTGACAATGATGACATTTGAAGGATCGGTGTGATTTGAGATTACATTATGTAATGGATAAGATGATGATGTTGTTGGATTAGTAAGCCTTTAAGATCTAGAGGATCTTGGCTTTGGGAAAGGAATTCCCGAAGCCTAATACAAATATATAACTTGGTGTTTATCAAATCTAGGACTTGATGATAAACTAGAAAGTGTTTAAAAAGTTAAGAGGAATGCCTTGTGATGGCTTATTAATTGTATGAGTGCATATGTATAATATGTAGATCGTATTCCGAATGGTGCAAAGGAGCTTTTGGAGCATTGGAATGGTTCGGCTCTGCCCTCAAGGTAGGAGAGGAGTTAACATTCAAATTGCATGAGTAAATTTAATAGTGATTATTGTATGTGATGAATACTCATGCTTGCCTTGTCATGTATATGTATGAATTAATTAAAATGGCAATTGATAATTATTGAGAATTATTATGATACTCTTGTGATGGGTGCAAGTAATTTACTTGCATGTGTAAGAGGTAATTATGAATGTTATATATGTATATGTAATTCGTAATACCTTGTTGCCACATGTGTGGATTAATATTATGTTTGTTGCTATGCCTTTTGATATCCATGGGTGGATTACTATAAGTGATGTTTGTGGCCATTGAATGCCAATTATTTAAATGATGTGCCTTGAGGGGCCTTGTGAATATTTATATGCCATTGATGATAAAACTAAGATATACAATATACCCCTAATTGAGAGGGTGAGATATCCTTGCGAGGTTGTTGTTGTTGAGCATATATATTATTGCATCTTGCATTCATGGCATGGCATAGCATTGATATTATATGGTTGCGATCATAATGATGAAAGATCCTGCGGGATTCTATGAAGGGAGTACCCCTTGCGAGGTGGGAAACCAATGTGATGATGATATGATATGGTAATGGTGGTTGCGATCACCTGATTATGGAATGTGAAAGGCCCTGCGGGGACCATTGTATGATGATGACCCAGTGGTTGCGATCACTAGGTATTTGATATGATAAAGGGCTTGCGAGCACCTATGATGCCCATGGTTGTGAGGCGGGAGTACCCCTTGCGAGGCGGGAAACTAATGATTATGAATGATTGATTATGGTGGTTGCGATCATCCGTGATATGAAATCGGATCCGTTTCATATGCATTGAACAGTTAACATATGCATTATCTTTAAGACCATGGCATTTGAGATGGGATAACCACGAGTGTTGAGAAACTCCTTGCGAGGAGGTATTTGAGTGAAACCTTAATGAATTAATGATGAAAATGGATATAAATGCCCTTGTTGATAAGTGGCAAAGTATTGGTGTATGTGATTATGTATATATTGTGCTTATTATGATATGAATTGTGATTTATGAGGCTTGTATGCCTATTCAATTGATGAGATGATTAATGAATAATAATTTGATAGCAAAGCACACATGATGTTTGTATGCATATACACATGATCACAATATATATGTTATTCGTCATTTTGAATGTATAACTCACTCTCCCATGTGGTCTCCTTTTTAGCATTGTGATGCAGGTTACTATGGGACGAGTTGGATATAAAGATTCAAGCTTGGATGAAGGTAAATAGTGGTAGAGGAATTGCCTTGGCCGGCATCATTTATGATTCTTGTATAATGAATGAATTCTTATGTAATGAATGAAGTGGCCATGTGGATGTAGATGTTTTAGAGATCTTGAATATGTATGAGATAACCCTTGAAATTGTGGATGGTGGCCATTTATGTAGAATGTAAGAGATGGTTGATATGTGTTAGAAGGACTAAAATTAAATGATGTTCATTGATGATTGTAATAGTCGGGAGATCATCCCTGAATGTATATGAATATGTATATATTTATACCTTAGGCTTTGCATGCTTATGAAATTAATGGTAGAATGATGATGGATGTCTAATAGGCTTATAATATGTCATTGCATGCTAGCTAGCCTTTTCTCATATCGTCATATATAGGACTAGGCGTGTGCCCAGTATACACATTCTTCCGCTGTATACTCTATTATTTTGTATACCTTTATGGGCAATTTACTTATCGATCCAGATTTAGGTTATTAATCTCACTCTTTGATCTTCTGTGATTTGGGTCTTGATGTAGTCATGGAGATGTTTTGGAAAATGTTTTCCAATGCGAAAAATTTACTCGCATTTTTATTAATTATGACGATTACATCAGGATTCGAATACAGGAAATTAGGGGTGTTACAAAGGTGGTATCAGAGCATATTTTGCTCTGAATTAGAGGTATTGGTTATTACTGTGTTTGAATATGTTAACAGGTCCAAAAGATGTGCAAGGATTTTGATAATGACAAGTACTCTTGAAGAAACAATGCAAAAACAAAGACATGAAATCAGAATTGAAGAAACAGCGAAGCTAATCGATTAGGCCATAGAAGCTAATCGATTAGAAGCTTTCTGTCTTGGAAGAAATTGCATCAGAGTTGAAGATAATCGATTAAGGAAGCCACACAATCGATTAGATACTCACTGGAATTAAGATAATCGATTGCACACTTGAGACTAATCGATTACAGCAATCAAAAATGGAATTAAATGCATCAGGCACACATGCTAATCGATTAAGAGAGCCATATAATCGATTAGGAAGCCACTGGAATTTAAGGTAATCGATTGCAAGACATGCTAATCGATTAGGATGCTGCGAAGACAAATTAAATGCATCAGATACAAGATGCTAATCGATTACAGGTAATGAGATAATCGATTAGTGACTCTCTGACTTGAAGCTAATCAATTACAACGCGAGGGTGTAATCGATTACGATAGTGGAAAAACAGATTTAAGTGGGAAACCAGGTCATGTCTCCACCATTCTTCAAATCTCCACTAACTGCAACGGCTATGAGGGACTAGGGCACTCTTCAACAGCAATCTTAGGTCTATAAATTGAAGAGGAAGACAAGCACAAATAGATAACCAAGTAGCAACAATTCATAGCTCTATTTTGTGCTTTGTAAGCCTATCTCTTGCATTTTTTGTACTTTCAATTGTATATCCTCTCATCTTGAGAGATTAGAATTTGGAGAGCTTTTCACTTGTATATCTGCTCTATTAAGAGAGTATATTGATTGTAAACACAAACTCCAAACACACAAAGTTATTCACTCTAGGTTGAGTGGTTGTTCACTCTAGGATTGAGTGGTTACAAAGGTTGTGGACTCAACCTTTGGGATATTGTGAGATTGAGAGATTGGGTGGGTTGCCCTTGTACTTGTGAGGATTGGGTTCTTGAGTGTGGGACACTAGGAAGCCGCAATTGCTCAAAGTTGTATCTCTAATCTACAATAGTGGAAAATCCTCTAAGTGGGTTGCTTAGAGGCGAGACGTACACCGGATTGGGTGGAACTCGTTACATCGGTTTGCAAGCTTCTCTTCCTTACTCTTTTACTTCCATACATTGCATATCTGTTGATTGGTATTGTTTGGTTGAGAAAGAACATACTTGAACTTGCTTAATTTGCTATACTTTAGATATTGCACACCAAGTGTTTGCTAAATTGCCTCAACAACACTTACCTCTTGTAGTGCATTGCATATCATTGTTACTTGCTTTCACTTGCATAATCTCATAAACTTGGTTATAGAAATCAATTTCAAAGGCATTCCAAGCAAAAGTTTTATAACTCAATTCACCCCCCCCCCCTCTTGAGTATTGAGGCCACTTGAACAACAAGTGGTATCAGAGCTTGACTCTTGGTAGATCAAGCTTAACAGCTTCAAGAGATTAAATGGCCTCAAGTTCTCAAAATGTTTTTCCCGAGGGTGGTGCGATAAATAGACCTCCCGCTTTCAATGGGGAAGGGTATGCGTTTTGGAAAGAAAGAATGAAAATCTTCATTCAATCAATTGACTTGAGAATATGGAATACCATTGAAAATGGTCCCTATATACCAATGCATACTATAGATAGCAAGAATGTTGAAAAACCTATAGATGAATGGACAAGCGAAGAAGAAAAGAAAGTCCAATATGGCTACAAGGCCAAAAATCTTATTACTATGTCTTTAGGTCAAGATGAATTTTTTAGGATAATGACATGCCAAACTGCTAAGGAAATGTGGGATACTCTTCAAGTAACCCATGAAGGCACTAATGATGTAAAGGACTCAAAGATTAGTACTCTTACTAGTCAATATGAATGCTTTAGATTAAACTCTCATGAATCGATTGTTGATATGCAAAAAAGGTTTA
Source organism: Clitoria ternatea (assembly GCA_037962975.1). Classification (NCBI taxonomy): domain Eukaryota; kingdom Viridiplantae; phylum Streptophyta; class Magnoliopsida; order Fabales; family Fabaceae; genus Clitoria; species Clitoria ternatea. The sequence continues at coordinate 83,918,510 of CM075672.1, forward strand.
CTCTCATCATTAATCAACTCATTACACTTGGAAAGACTTACACTAACAAAGAACTCATTCATAAAGTGTTGAAAAGTCTTAACAGAGAATGGCAACCGCTAGTTACCGCCATCAAACAATCTCCTAGCATAAACGAAATGTCTCTCGCCACTTTATTTGGAAAGTTGCAGGAACAAGAACAAGAGCTGAAAGAATTAAAGATGGCGGAAGAGGAAGAAAAATCTTCCAAGAAAAAGGGTCTTGCTCTCAAGGCTACTTCCACAAATGAAGAAGAAGAATCCGGAAGTGAACTTGATGAAGAAAAAGAATTTGGACTATTTGTGAAACGCTTCGGGAAATTCATGAAAGGCAAACGCTTCCAAAGAAGCTTCAAAAGCTCAGGTAAGAAACCTATCACTAAAGAAAACTCTCCCTCACCCAACTGTTTTGAATGTGGCAAGGAAGGGCACTTCAAAGCCGATTGTCCAAACCTCAAAAAGAAGGGCAAGGACAAACAAAGAAGAAGAAGAGCCTATATTGCTTGGGATGAGAATGATGTGAGCAGCTCCGACGACTCGGAAGATGAGCAAGCCAATCTTTGCTTAATGGCAAATCATCAAGAAGAGGAAAATGAGGTAAATCTTCTTGACCTAGATAAAAATGAGCTGTTAGATGTATTTGAGGAATTATATGATAAATTTACAAAAATCTCTAGTAAACTCAAAGCATCTAGGAAAACTAGTGATACTCTCGAATTGCATCTCATGGAAGTATGTAAAGAAAATGAGAGCTTAAAAGAAGAACTAGAGAAAGTTCAAACATGCTCTAGGGATAAACCTTGTGATTTTGCAAAGAAGTGCATTGTGTTAGAAACCAAGGTTGAAGACCTAAATAGGACACTAGAGAAATTCACTAATGGAAGAGATAATTTGAATATCCTACTTGGGCAACAAAAATACATGTTTAGTAAAACCGGTCTAGGATATGACCAAGAACATAGTAATCATAAAATGGAGAAGCACTACAAAAACTTCTTTGCACCACCAAGCAAATCCTCCTCACCTTTTATGAAATGCAATCATTGTGGTACCAAAGGACATAGTGCATATAAGTGCAGTGTTAGGAAACTAGGACCAAAGGTCTTAAGAAAGGTGTGGGTTCCCAAAGGAACATTCCCACAAACTAACCTTAAAGGACCCAACATAAAATGGGTACCTAGTTCTCTAAAATGATTTTGTTTTGCAGGTATGCTTCAAGGCAAGCAACACCCATTGGTACTTGGATAGCGGGTGTTCGAAGCATATGACGGGAGACATAACTAAATTTACATCATTCACTCCCAAACGAAAAGGAAGCGTCACATATGGAGACAACACTAAGGGAAGAATCCTAGGCATTGGAAATATTGGTAAGAACTCTTCCACATCCATAAGTGATGTATTGTATGTTGAAGGTCTCAAACATAATTTACTAAGCATAAGTCAATTATGTGACAAAGGATATAGAGTTTTATTTGAATCAAATTGTTGCATAATTGAACATAAGACCAATAAGGAAATTAAGTTTGTAGGCCAAAGAATTGATAATATTTACATGATTGATATGGATAGTTTGTCTACAAATGATGAACAATGCTTCATTTCAAAAGAGGATGAAACATGGCTATGGCATAGAAGAATAGCTCATATACATGTAGACCACTTGAACAAACTTGTTTCTAAAGATTTAGTAATTGGTCTACCAAAGCTTAAATTTGAAAATAGATTTTGTGATGCATGTCAAAAGGGAAAACAAGTAAAGGCATCTTTTCAATCCAAAAACATTGTTTCTACTCAAAGGCCTTTACAACTTTTGCACATGGACTTATTTGGACCATCCAAAATCAAAAGCTTTGGAGGGAATTACTATGGTCTAGTTATAGTAGATGACTATTCAAGATATACATGGACATTGTTTCTTGCTCATAAAAATGAAGCATATCATGCATTCAAGAAACTTGCAAGGATTATCCAAAATGAGCAAAACTCAAAAATTGCATCCATTAGAACCGATCATGGGGGAGAATTTGAAAATCAATCTTTTGAAAAGTTTTGCGAAAAACATGGTATTAATCACAACTTCTCAGCTCCTAGAACTCCACAACAAAATGGAGTAGTTGAAAGAAAGAATAGATCTTTAGTGGAGCTTGCTAGAACCATGCTAAATGAAAACAATGTTGCAAAACATTTTTGGGCCGATGCGGTAAACACCGCGTGTTATGTTATGAATAGATGCTTAATAAGGCCTATTTTAAAGAAAACCCCCTATGAGCTTTACAAAGGTAGAAAACCCAACATTGCATACTTTCATATCTTTGGATGTAAATGTTTTGTGCTCAACAATGGAAAGGATAATCTAGGGAAGTTTGATGCAAAATCTGATGAGGCAATCTTCCTAGGATATTCTCAATCAAGTAAATGTTATAGAATTTTCAATAAACAAACAAATACCATTGAGGAATCTATTCATGTCAAATTTGATGAAAATAGCCATAACCCTCCGAGAAAGGAAGATGTTGATGATCTTGTAGGTACCTTTCAAGAAATGAACTTACAAGACAAAGAAGAAGAAGTCAACAATGATGGAGGTGCAACACAAATTGAGAGACAACAAGATTGGGTAACATTGAAAGATCATCCCTTGGACAAAATCATTGGAGAAATAACCAAAGGGGTAAGTACTCGAAACGCCATTAGAAATGCATGCAATCACTTGGCTTTTGTATCCCAAATAGAACCCAAGAATATTGACGAAGCCATTATTGATGAACATTGGATGTTGGCCATGCAAGAAGAGTTAAACCAATTTGAAAGAAATGAAGTTTGGGAACTTGTGCCAAGACCCAATGATCATCTAATAATAGGCACCAAATGGGTGTTTAGAAATAAGCTAGATGAAAACGGAATAATAACTAGAAACAAAGCTAGACTAGTAGCAAAGGGATACAACCAAGAAGAAGGAATAGACTATGAAGAAACATATGCTCCCGTAGCTAGGTTAGAAGCCATTAGATTATTGCTAGCTTTTGCATGTTGTATGGATTTCAAATTGTATCAAATGGATGTCAAAAGTGCATTCTTAAACGGCTACATTCAAGAAGAAGTTTATGTAGATCAACCTCCCGGTTTTGAAAATCATAAATTTCCAAACCATGTTTTCAAATTGAGAAAAGCCTTATATGGTTTGAAGCAAGCTCCAAGAGCTTGGTATGAAAGATTAAGCAAATTTCTTTTAGAACACAACTTTGAAAGAGGAAAGGTTGATACTACATTGTTTATAAAACGCAAACAAAATGACATCCTCTTGGTACAGATTTATGTAGATGACATAATATTTGGTGCTACTAATGAAAATCTTTGTCAAGAATTTGCCAAGATTATGCAGAATGAGTTTGAAATGTCCTTGATGGGAGAACTCACCTTCTTCCTTGGACTACAAATAAAACAAGCCATTGATGGAACGTTCATTAGCCAAACCAAATACTGTAAGGAACTACTTAAAAGGTTTGGAATGGACAAGGCAAATGAGATAGCTACACCAATGAGCACATCCTGCTATCTAGACAAAGACGAAAAGGGTAAGGACATTGAAATCACCAAATATCGAGGTATGATTGGATCCTTACTATATTTAACTGCGAGTAGACCTGATATTATGTTTGCGGTATGTATGTGTGCTAGATATCAAGCATATCCCAAAGAATCACATTTGACTGCCGTAAAAAGGATTTTGAAATATCTTGTGGGTACTCAAAGTGTTGGTTTATGGTATCCCAAAGGCGTTGAATGTAATCTTTTAGGATATTCTGATTCCGACTTTGCGGGGTGTAAGCTTGATAGAAAAAGCACTAGTGGTACATGCCATTTGCTTGGTAGTTCCCTTGTTTCTTGGCATAGCAAGAAACAAGCAAGTGTTGCATTGTCAACAGCTGAGGCAGAATATGTAGCAGCTGGTAGTTGTTGTGCTCAAATTCTTTGGATGAGATAACAACTTCTTGATTTTGGTATTGCCTTGAATAAAGTCCCCATTAAATGTGATAATACAAGTGCCATTAACATCTCCAAAAATCCAGTAATGCACTCTAGAACCAAACACATTGAGATTAGGCATCACTTTATTAGAGATCATGTGTTAAAAGGGGATTGTGTACTTGAACATGTAGAAACTTCTAAGCAACTAGCTGATATTTTCACAAAACCCTTGGCTAGAGAGCAATTCATTCACATAAGAAGAGAATTAGGCATTCTTGACATGTCCAATTGTGTTTGAATATTTTGTTGAATGGCATAATGCATGATATACATCACATTTCATGTTTGGAACCTTGCTGTTTGATATATTTGAAGTTTTTGACTCCATAATCGATTACTTTGTTAATCCCAATCGATTACTAAGCTTCTGTTTCGAGGGTAATCGATTAGAACTCACCCATAATCGATTACAATCATTCTGTTTTTAAGATAATCGATTATACATTATCCATAATCGATTACGAAGCTTCTGTTTCCAGTTCAAAACGTTTTCATAATCGATTACCACATTGCCCCAATCGATTAGGACGATTCTGTTTCTAAACTAATCGATTACCGTAAGCCTCTAATCGATTACCCTCTGCACAAAACGTTTGAAATTCCCCAGAAACAGTGATCTAATCGATTACCACCTGCCATGTAATCGATTAGTATGCGTTCTGATGGGTCAAAACTCCAATTTCCTAGGCTCACTCGAAACTCTCCCTTTCTTAACTCACTTCACTCCTCCCTAAACTCTCTTTCCTCCTTCCTAAACCTAATTTTCAACTATAAATAACCCCTCATTCACCTTCTCATCTCACACTACCTCCTTTCTCCCAAGTCTCTCAAAACTCTCTAGCGCTCATCTCTCTTCATCTCCTCTTTTAGCATTTTTCACCATGTCTTCCTCAAGGAATGTCAAAAGGGCTAGGTCCTCTGCTGCTCAAGCTCATAATCCCCTTGACTTCTCAAGGTTTTTCTCTTCTCCTAGAGACCTTCAGAATTTTATGAAAAATTTTTCTGAAAAGGAGATTATGACCCCTCACTACACCATAGCTGACACCTTTGACAACCCAAGCCTTACCTTCACCCAAAGCCTCAACCACTACAACCTCTTCCCCTTCCTATCCCTCAAAGAAGAAGAATACTATCCTGAGCTTATGAGAGTATTCTACTGCAACCTCCGCCTTGTCAATGGGATGGTTGAATCCAAAGTGAAAAACACCACCATCAAACTCTCCAATGCCCAGTTTGCAGAGATTTCCAAACTGCCCCTCAACAATGCTGACTTTGATGGAGGCGAACCCGAGGATGAATGGGGCTTCAATGCTCTTACTGCTCGCCAATCTTTATGGAAAGCTGACCGTCCAAGGAGCAACCACAAACTAGTTGGCCACTTGACCATGAACAACCGCTTGCTCCACTTCTTCTTGGTCAAGATGATTGTTCCCCGTGGTGGGAACTATGCTCTGGTTGAAGAGGATGATGTCCTCTTAATGTGGGCCATGCTGAACCACAAAGAGATCAACTGGGTTCAGTTGATCAAGTTCCACATGCGCCATGCCAAGGACCAACAAAAGCTCCCCTATGGTATCCTCCTCACCAAAATTTTCAAATTCTGTGGAGTAGACTTAGCAGGGGAACTCTCTGAGAAAGTGCCCCCTAGAGCTTGCATTGGCACCCATCACCTCACCAAAATGGGTCTTGTTTTCACCAATGGAGCATGGTACTCACGCATGGAGGGCGTTTATGCCAACATTCCCTTCCAAGCTCCTGCTGAAGAAGCACCTGCTCCTCCTCCTTCTCCACCTCAACCACAAGCTGCAGCCTCTTCATCTGCCCCACAAGTTGACCCTTTTGCATCTCTCTACGCTCATCTTGATCGCCGCTTCGATCGTCTTGAGAACTCCCTCCAAGAGTTTTCCATGACCGAGCAGCAACATTTTGAGATGATGCAGCAGCGCTATGAGGAGCTGGCTCACCAAATTGCAGAAATCCGCTTCTTCAACCCGGTCAATTAGATTTTTTTTTGTTTTGTTGGTTTCTGTTTGTTGCTTTTCTGCATTTTGAATAAATTTACTTCTTGTATTTCCCTTTGTTATTTAATAAAAGTATCTTATTTGAGTTTATATAATTTTGTTTTTGATGATTACAAAGGGGGAGAAGAATAGATGTTCATATGTTGGATAATGCTCTGATAACAAATATGAATAATTCTGAATATGCTCTGATAATATGCTCTGATAATATGGATAATAGATGCCTTGTTAACAATTTGCAAAATCTTATCTGTTTGTTAAACTCTTTTTGATAGGGGGAGAATTATAGATAAGAGATAATAAACAATGGATAAAATGAGATAAGACATTGGCTGCTGAATTGGTTTTTGAAAATTGTCATCTGCTATAATGTAGCAGAGTTGTTTTTGCAAAAGATAAGCCTATATTATTTAAACTAACAACCCTCAAGAGATGAACATAGTTGTCATCATCAAAAAGGGGGAGAATGTGTTTGAATATGTTAACAGGTCCAAAAGATGTGCAAGGATTTTGATAATGACAAGTACTCTTGAAGAAACAATGCAAAAACAAAGACATGAAATCAGAATTGAAGAAACAGCGAAGCTAATCGATTAGGCCATAGAAGCTAATCGATTAGAAGCTTTCTGTCTTGGAAGAAATTGCATCAGAGTTGAAGATAATCGATTAAGGAAGCCACACAATCGATTAGATACTCACTGGAATTAAGATAATCGATTGCACACTTGAGACTAATCGATTACAGCAATCAAAAATGGAATTAAATGCATCAGGCACACATGCTAATCGATTAAGAGAGCCATATAATCGATTAGGAAGCCACTGGAATTTAAGGTAATCGATTGCAAGACATGCTAATCGATTAGGATGCTGCGAAGACAAATTAAATGCATCAGATACAAGATGCTAATCGATTACAGGTAATGAGATAATCGATTAGTGACTCTCTGACTTGAAGCTAATCAATTACAACGCGAGGGTGTAATCGATTACGATAGTGGAAAAACAGATTTAAGTGGGAAACCAGGTCATGTCTCCACCATTCTTCAAATCTCCACTAACTGCAACGGCTATGAGGGACTAGGGCACTCTTCAACAGCAATCTTAGGTCTATAAATTGAAGAGGAAGACAAGCACAAATAGATAACCAAGTAGCAACAATTCATAGCTCTATTTTGTGCTTTGTAAGCCTATCTCTTGCATTTTTTGTACTTTCAATTGTATATCCTCTCATCTTGAGAGATTAGAATTTGGAGAGCTTTTCACTTGTATATCTGCTCTATTAAGAGAGTATATTGATTGTAAACACAAACTCCAAACACACAAAGTTATTCACTCTAGGTTGAGTGGTTGTTCACTCTAGGATTGAGTGGTTACAAAGGTTGTGGACTCAACCTTTGGGATATTGTGAGATTGAGAGATTGGGTGGGTTGCCCTTGTACTTGTGAGGATTGGGTTCTTGAGTGTGGGACACTAGGAAGCCGCAATTGCTCAAAGTTGTATCTCTAATCTACAATAGTGGAAAATCCTCTAAGTGGGTTGCTTAGAGGCGAGACGTACACCGGATTGGGTGGAACTTGTTACATCGGTTTGCAAGCTTCTCTTCCTTACTCTTTTACTTCCATACATTGCATATCTGTTGATTGGTATTGTTTGGTTGAGAAAGAACATACTTGAACTTGCTTAATTTGCTATACTTTAGATATTGCACACCAAGTGTTTGCTAAATTGCCTCAACAACACTTACCTCTTGTAGTGCATTGCATATCATTGTTACTTGCTTTCACTTGCATAATCTCATAAACTTGGTTATAGAAATCAATTTCAAAGGCATTCCAAGCAAAAGTTTTATAACTCAATTCACCCCCCCCTCTTGAGTATTGAGGCCACTTGAACAACAATTACTGGAGCACAGTTGCTCTGCATTGAATTGATAATACAAGATGTTTAGAGCACGATAGCTCAATATTGAGACCTTTTGGTGATTAATGGAATATGGTTGTTTTGTATAGAGTAAGAACGATAATTATCTAGAGGATAATGATATGTTGAGGCGTTGATTGCCCTATACGGATTTATGAATGACTAATTGTCTAAGAATTATGAATTGATCTTAAGGGCATATTTGCATATTGAGGATTATTGTGCATCATTAATGTTGAGTTGGTATTGATGCTTATTATGGACTCTTTATGAGATTATGGATTCAGAAGATATGATTGATGTCTATGGGAGTATACCCTTTATCATCGGGGTTATATGATGAATTTGTGGAACCTAGTTGCTCATTGATGATTATGAATGAATTATGGGATCGAATATGAGTGAATGAATTTCCTCAACATGTGGTGAATGTATTTATTGTGTAAGTCCGGCCAAGTTCCTTACCCTATTACCTTCGAATGACGAATATATTGTTATTGTGCATTGATGTTGATATATATGAAATGCAAATTGATTTGATGATGAATCCATGATTGAATGTTAATCTTGGAAATGAAATATTGAGATGTGAATATGAGATATGAGATATGAATTAATATGATGATGATTTGATGCCATGTGTTGATCATGGATATGATATATATATATATATATTGATTTAATGATGGACCTATGTCGTATGTTGATTACGGATAGGGAATATTGAGAAAGAAATTGATATGGTAGTAGACCATATATGTTAAGACCTTGATGTGTATATGCACCTGGAAATTGAATTGTTGGTTAGGTCTTTTATAGGCATTATGCCTATGGCGTTTAGCCAAGGAATGCTTGTTAAATGAAATGAAAATCACATAAGGAATTGAATGAATGAATAATATTGTATAATTCCCTAGTATGGGTATGTTTGAATTTAAATGTTTGGTTGTGCCATTTGTGAAGGATGGATTTTATATCCTTTGGCACAAGAACCCTATGTGTTATATGATATAAGTGATTCGTTGTATTTCCCTAGATTGGGAATTTGAATATGTGATAAGTGATTAAATATGAAATTGAATATGTGTTGAATTGAGGTTGTGTCTCGGTTTTTGGTGTGTGAAAATCGAGTGGATAATTAAATTGATTATAATCCACTAGGTGTGATGACCTAGATTGACTTGGTATGATCTTGCATGCTCAATTATTGTAGAGAATTAATTTAATAGACCCTATGGCGGTCTAGGCTCTATGTTGTTTTGTGAGCCATATCTATGATGTTGTGTGGTGTGTGAGAACTCCACAATGGGTGCTAGGTAATCCCTGATGATTGATGAATGATAATATATAAATTGAGGTATAATTGAAATTGATTATGGGATATGATTTTACGAAGTGACTTGGGCCAAATTGTGTGCCATTGAGATTATGATTATTGGATTAATTATGGATGATGATGTGATTTAGAGATGACATGTATGATTGTGAGTCGATGAATAGAAATTTGATCATGTCACTACCCCTCTATTTGATTTGGAGGGTGTTATATTGATGATAGAAACCACACCGTGATATGATATGATGTGAGTTATATGTTTAATTTATAGACTTTAATTGTGATCTATGAGGAAAACCCCTATTATAAAGGCTTGTTGTATGATTAAGTAACCTACTTGATGAGGGTTTGGTGAATCTTTTAAGACTCAAATTGAATTATAGCCAACAAATATGTAAGGGAGACAAGAATTTTAGGCTATTTGAACATGTATTTGGATGGATGAAACCCAAGGATAGAGTATTTACCTTATGATGATTGAAGATTTATGGTTAATACACTGATTTATTATGATGTTAAGTAATATTTGATGATTGATATGGCATGATGGATGCCAAATTATCTATATAATGATGATGAAATATGAGTATTTTGGCTGTAGACTGGTGAGGATTGTCACCAAGTCTTATATAGACTGGTATCGTTTGAATATATGTGACCAATATGAGCAATGGGAATACGAGGTACTGGTCTTGATATGGTCTTACATGCCATAGGCATTGTGGCAACATGCACTTATGCGCCGACTTTATGTGTTTGTGGTAACCACTACAGGATTGGGACGCCTTCCTGTATGTCGGATGCAGTAACACATAGGCCGGGCAAGTGTAGGGATTGTAGCTGCTTATGGTGAATGTACTGAGCCTATCTGATCATACTGAGTATGAACATGCGAGCTCTGTTGGATGAGTTATAATTGATAATATATGACACGCTTGATGTAGAAATTTTATGTTAAGAATAATGAAGTGATGATGAACATGTCTCGATGGACTTTGAGAAGTCCAATGTTATTCTATGGTATCGTTGAACCTTGTCGATGTGTGGCCTGAGGTATGGCCTTGTGACATGTGTATCGATGCTGAATTTCGAGGACGAAATTCTTTTTAGGTGGGGTGAATTGTAACATCCCAAATTTTATAAAAATGAATAATTAATGAGAATGGCAAGTTGATGTTTATTGAGGATGATGTGTGAGAATATGAGGATTAGTGGTGGCAAGGTATGAATACATGTATATAAGATGATGATGAGCTTGAATTCAGTTTGGAATGTAAATTCATAAATATGAATGTTTGAATAGGCTGTATGTGCCTTTCATGATGTGTATGAAATGTGGGATAAATTCAAATTTGGATTATAATGAGGAATTCCGAGTGAGAATGCTTAGGAACAAGTTATATATACTTTATATGATGTACATGATAGCTTGGACATGATTAAATTGGCTTAAAATGAGATTTCATAAGTTGAGCTGTGTGGAATTTGCGTTCTTGTCTCTGTGCTGATAGTCTCGCCCGAGCGAGAAGGGATCTCGCCCAGGCAAGGAACCCCTGTATTGGCATAATGGCTTCTGGGCAATTTTCGCTCAGGCGAAGGTGAATTCCACTCAAGCGAAATTGCCCTGTATCAGTGTTGCTCTCTCAAAGGAATTCGCAGTATCAGTGTTTGCTCTCTGGAGGAAATTTGCTCAGGCGAATGGAGTCTCGCCCGAGCGAAGGGTCTGAGGAATGGCATTCGCCCAGGCGAGTGAGGAATCAGCTCGAGTGAGTACAGTGTGTTGTGATTAGGTAAGGTTCTGGACGAATCTCGCTCAAGCGAGAATGGCCGCGCTTGAGTGAGCCAGTGAGGAAATGGTCACTGGACCTTTCTTCGCCCAAGCGAATGTGAGTAGCTTGAGCGAAAATAGGAAGTATGAATTCTGGGTGATGCTCACTCAGGTGTGACTGGTATGGTTGTGCTTTTGACCGAGTGTGATGCGTGTATGGTGAGTAAGTGGAATTCTGGATGAAATTTCACTTGAGAGGGGACTTAGAAAATAATTCAGGATTTGTGGTGAATTTCCGAGTGAAATTCCGAGTGGCTTTTCCAAGGCAGAACCCTCCGAGTGAGGGAGTAGATAAAATTCTGAGCAAGAGGTCCTCCTGTGTGATATTCTAAGCAGTTGTGTTCCGAGTGAAAATATCCGAGTTCAAGGTAACTCATTCCGAGTGAAGCCTCTCTGTGAGTGTAACCCCGAGTGGGGAAAGAAGTTTGAATATGCCCGAGTGGAAACCCGAGTGAATCTCTTCCGAGGAAAGATTTGTTGTAATGGGTTAGATTGGAATAAATTCTAAGTATGTGATACAAGTATAATCTGAGGGCATGAGGTTTTATACCCGAGTAATTAAGGTCTGAGCAAGTCCGAGTGACTTACTTGGTGAATAATACCGAGTGGAGTACAGTCATGGAGACCCCCTTCTGAGTGAAGGATGGTTTGAGTATTCTCCGAGTGAGAAATGATGAATACACCGAGTGGTGTTTAATTAGGAAATATTCCAAGTGAGGAAGGTTTATGGATTCTGAGTGGGATAACCTTTATTTACCGAGTGAATGGAACTCTGGATCCCGAGTGATAGGCTATGCGAGTATAAGTCGGCCCTGAATGAGTTGGTTGAATGAAAAATGGATAGGTCTAGATTGGTATGTCAAGAGGGAAGCCGAGTGTGAGATGACTCGGATCTGGTTGAATTTTGCCGAGTGAAACCGAATGAATGTTGGGTCGTGTTTGGGGAAAATTCTGTCAACAGAAACCCGAGTGCTGGGAAGGATGACTTCTTGTCGTATTTGCTTAAGCAAATTAATACCTCGCTCAAGCGAGCGAGTGTGGAAATAGATACTGGGGTTTCTTCGCCTGTGCGAATGGAGAGGCTCACGCGAGATGGGGCGGTCTCACTCAAGCGAATATGGGTTTCGCTTGAGCGAGTAGCACCCTGATTGTATTTTTTTCTCTCATTTCTCTCGGTTTGTGTATATTGGCCCTTCTTTCCTTGATTCCGATGGCTGGACTCTTTTTCCCCTTACTCAGTTAGACACCTGAGGGATATAATGGTCATTGTGCAAACATTTAAAACATAAAATTCTCACTTTCTTCCACTTTCACGTTACTTCTTCCCCTCCTTTCTTCATTCTTTTTCTTCGTCTTCTTCCCTTCTCCATCTCTTCTTTTCTTCTCTCCAAAAACCTGAGCCGTGTGGAGTGTCTTCTCCTCCTCCACCATTTTTGTTTCTTATGGAAGCTTGAAGGAGAAGCTTGTGCTGGAACTCCTCCCCCTTCTCCCACTCTATTTCTGTGTGGACCTCTCTCCATGGAAAGCTCATGTTGGCTCTTGGGTGAGGTAAGTTCCTCACCATTCTTTAGGAGTTTTTATGCCTAGACTTTGGATTCTATGTATATGGGGGAGTATTTATGGCATATGGGTTGTTGAGAGAAGCTTAAAGTGAGGAAACCCTAGGTGGGGTGTTGTTATTATGGCTTTAATAGTGGGTTATTATAGAGATGCATGAATTAATACTTGGATAGGTGAAAAATAAATGAATAATTATGATGTTGATGGGTTCTAGTGAAACCCTAACTTTAATAAATTGGGGGAAATGTAAATTATGAATATAAAATATGTTTAATGATGATAGTGAATGATATTAATGATAAGAGATGGCCATTGATGGTGATTAATGAGTATTGGTAACAGTTGTTGGGTTTTAATGAAAACCCTTACCTTAAGAATTTGGGAAAACATATATATATTGTGACTTGAAGGTTGAATTGGAAGTGAGTGGGTGATGTTTAATATGTATGTTGTTAGTTATAGTGATGAATAATGATGAACATTGTAGATAACCCTTAATGGTGAAATCAATGGATATACATATTGGTTGGTGAATTGATAGGCTATGATGTTGTCATTAGAATTTGATAGTAAGGATGGTTTAAGAGAAAAAAGAATAACTTATGTTGAGCCTTAAGTGACAATGATGACATTTGAAGGATCGGTGTGATTTGAGATTACATTATGTAATGGATAAGATGATGATGTTGTTGGATTAGTAAGCCTTTAAGATCTAGAGGATCTTGGCTTTGGGAAAGGAATTCCCGAAGCCTAATACAAATATATAACTTGGTGTTTATCAAGTCTAGGACTTGATGATAAACTAAAAAGTGTTTAAAAAGTTAAGAGGAATGCCTTGTGATGGCTTATTAATTATATGGGTGCATATGTATAATATGTAGATCGTATTCTGAATGGTGCAAAGGAGCTTTTGGAGCATTGGAATGGTTCGGCTCTTCCCTCAAGATAGGAGAGGAGTTAACATTCAAATTGCATGAGTAAATTTAATAGTGATTGTTGTATGTGATGAATACTCATGCTTGCCTTGTCATGTATATGTATGAATTAATTGAAATGGCAATTGATAATTATTGAGAATTATTATGATACTCTTGTGATGGGTGCAAGCAATTGACTTGCATGTGTAAGAGGTAATTATGAATGTTATATATGTATATGTAATTCGTAATACCTTGTTGCCACATGTGTGGATTAATATTATGTTTGTTGCTATGCCTTTTGATATCCATGGGTGGATTACTATAAGTGATGTTTGTGGCCATTGAATGCCAATTATTTAAATGATGTGCCTTGAGGGGCCTTGTGAATATCTATATGCCATTGATGATAAAACTAAGATATACAATATACCCCTAATTGAGAGGGTGAGATATCCTTGCGAGGTTGTTGATGTTGAGCATATATATTATTGCATCTTGCATTCATGGCATGGCATAGCATTGATATTATATGGTTGTGATCATAATGATGAAAAATCCTGCGGGATTCTATGAAGGGAGTACCCCTTGCGAGGTGGGAAACCAATGTGATGATGATATGATATGGTAATGGTGGTTGCGATCACCTGATTATGGAATGTGAAAGGCCCTGCGGGGACCATTGTATGATGATGACCCAGTGGTTGCGATCACTAGGTATTTGATATGATAAAGGGCTTGCGAGCACCTATGATGCCCATGGTTGTGATCATGAGGCGGGAGTACCCCTTGCGAGGCGGGAAACCAATGATTATGAATGATTGATTATGGTGGTTGCGATCACCCGTGATATGAAATCGGATCCGTTGCATATGCATTGAACAGTTAACATATGCATTATCTTTAAGACCATGGCATTTGAGATGGGATGACCACGAGTGTTGAGAAACTCCTTGCGAGGAGGTATTTGAGTGAAACCTTAATGAATTAATGATGAAAATGGATATAAATGCCCTTGTTGATAAGTGGCAAAGTATTGGTGTATGTGATTGTGTATATGTTGTGCTTATTATGATATGAATTGTGATTTATGAGGCTTGTATGCCTATTCTAATGATGATATGATTAATGAATAATAATTTGATAATTTGATAGCAAAGCACACATGATGTTTGTATGCATATACACATGATCACAATATATATGTTATTTGTCATTTTGAATGTATAACTCATTCTCCCATGTGGTCTCCTTTTTAGCATTGTGATGCAGGTTACTATAGGACGAGTTGGATATAAAGATTCAAGCTTGGATGAAGGTAAATAGTGGTAGAGGAATTGCCTTGGCCGGCATCATTTATGATTCTTGTATAATGAATGAATTCTTATGTAATGAATGAAGTGGCCATGTGGATGTAGATGTTTTAGAGATCTTGAATATGTATGAGATAACCCTTGAAATTGTGGATGGTGGCCATTTATGTAGAATGTAAGAGATGGTTGATATGTGTTAGAAGGACTAAAATTAAATGATGTTCATTGATGATTGTAGTAGTCGGGAGATCATCCCTGAATGTATATGAATATGTATATATTTATACCTTAGGCTTTGCATGCTTATGAAATTAATGGTAGGATGATGATGGATGTCTAATAGGCTTATAATATGTCATTGCATGCTAGCCTAGCCTTTTCTCATATCGTCATATATGGGACTAGGCGTGTGCCCAGTATACACATTCTTCCGCTGTATACTCTATTATTTTGTATACCTTTATGGGCAATTTACTTATCGATCCAGATTTAGGTTATTAATCTCACTCTTTGATCTTCTGTGATTTGGGTCTTGATGTAGTCATGGAGGTGTTTTGGAAAATGTTTTCCAACGCGAAAAATTTACTCTCATTTTCATTAATTATGATGATTACATCGGGATTCGAATACAGGAAATCAGGGGTGTTACAAAGGGTAACCCACCTAATCTTACAATCTCTCAATAACTGAGGTTGAAACCCAACCTTTAAAACTCTCAGAATTTTGGTCATAGTGTTTATAAGAATAACTCTCAATAGAGTAGATACACAATTCTAAGCTCTCACAAAATAATAACTCTCATGGAGAGGATATGCAAATTTAAGAGCACTCAAATATTTTTCTCTCTAAAAACTCTCAAGGAGAATATCCAAAATTAAGAAAACAGAGAGTAATGCAACGAAAGAGAAGAGAAAGGAGTGGTCAGAGGAAAATGCTTCTCTGAAGGTGTGTTTTGAATGCTTGCCCAGCTTCTCTATTTATAGCATTTCAAAAGCTTTGCTCATTAAAAAATTATCCATAGATCCATGATTCAAGTAATGGACTTATGTTTGTCTGCTTAGTGCTCCATTATCTTCATAGTACGATACGGGGAAATGCGATGCAAGGCTGTCCAATGAGTTTCTGAAGTTTCAAATTTGAAGTTCAAATTTGAACTAGATGAATGGATTCATTTCCCAAATGAATAGATTCATTTAGTGTATTTGCACATAAAAAATGAAATGAATAGATTCAATATGCATATGAATGGATTCATGACTAATTTGAATAGATTCAAACCTTCAAAATTGTACATATTTAGCTCCTGGGCACGCATGAATTGATTCATGCGCATGTGAATCGATTCAAACCTTTCAAAATCACATCCTGGGCCAAATTAATTCGTATGAATCGATTCAGGAGAGGATGAATCGATTCATCCTCTTGATTCTCTACTTTTCACATACTTTTTCACCCTTTTTGAGATGCTTTGGCATATACCTTGGTTCCTTTGATCCTTGGGCACTTTGATTATCATTTTTCACTTATTTTAAACCTTTTTAAATGCCTTAACATGTATCCTTGATGTTCATCAATCCTTATGCATTTAATTCTTGATTTCTTGACTTGTATGAGCTTGATCTTCATGATAATTTAATTCATGTCATAGGATTGCCATTTATCATTCACTTCTAATTGCTCATTAATTGCTTTGCACTTCATCCTTGTTCTTTGATCATGTCATCTCTTTGTCAACCATATTTTCCCTTTGTGGTTCATCAAATACTGTATCATTCATCAAACACATTTGTTCCTTGTTCATATGCATTCTTAATATTTATGTTTGTTTTAATTTTGTTAACATGCTTGTCATTATCAAAACCTTATCCAATTATATTCTCCTCCTTTTTGATGATGACAACTAATGTTACATATGCATTGCTAATGCATTCTTCATGCTTGAGTCCATGTTTGTCATTATTAAAACCTGTTTCAACATTTAAACATATTCTCTCTCTTTTTGATGATGACAACAAATGTTCATCTCTTGGGGTGTTAGTTTTATAACAGTTATAGCTCATAATTTTGACAAACAAAAAAACTCCCCCTTACTGATACATTTAGATACCACTTATTATTATTCCAGATTTATCTAGCCTTTTTGATCTTTAGAGTTATTCTCCCCCTTAATTATGCAACAGATACCAATTGTGGATTTGTTTGATGTTATACCATTTTGTTGCATACCACATGTTAATATCTAGACTAAATAATCAAGCACATAATTCATCCATCAAGTAAGCATATAATTCTCTTAATCAAATAAGCACATAATTCTCTCCCCCTTTGGCATCATCAAAAACAAAAACAAGCATAAGAGAGTAGAATCCAAAGTAAAGATAAGTGCCATAAACCAATATCAATCATAATCATAGAAAATCAATGACAATCATCTCTTATATGCATTCTCCCCTTAATTAATGTAATAGATGCCAATTTATACCACTTGTTATGAGATTATGTATTATAAGATCAATCATTCATCATAGATACCAACTGTTATGTAAAATAAGCCAATTATTGATAGAGTTGATACCAATTGTAATATATATACTAATTGTTCAAGTCTAATAGCAATTATTAACTACTACGATACCAATTGTTGATGGAGTTATGAACAAGTCGATACCAATTATTCAAGTCTGATGCCAATTGTTAAATAAATAGATATCACAGATGTAATGTATGAATGAATATTTAATAAAGTGTATAAGTACGACTTGCTATACCAACTGATACCAATGGTTAAATCATATTATCAAATTTCTTATATGATATCATACCACTTGTTATCATGCTATGACATATACTTGATGTTATGTATGATACCACTTATGAATTTGCCTATTGCAGCTCTTGATATCACTTATTAGCATTTAAGCACACATCATTCTTGATACCATTGTTCAATACTTCTTTTCAAGCTTAATGTTGCAGAGTTTCAAATTTCTTTTCACAATTAAGATTATGCATCATTAAGACTTTGAATTTAAGCATCAAGATTTAACATTTCAGTATTTTGATGCTTCAATCGTTCCCAACACACATGGATAGACATAAACAACCTTAATCTCAAGTTTTTCATGGAATCAAACATGTTATTCAAGTAATCATTCATCAATCATCAAAATCAAAATCATAAGGATATGCACATATATCATTGATCCTAAGATTTTAATGAATTTAAGGGGTTTTTAAAGTTATTCATTCATCCATCTCAAAACTTCATACCATTTATGCTTAAACTCAAATATCACATATCAAATCAACGTTAGATCTTCACATCAAAATTCATTATGAATAAGCATTGACATTGATTTCTTGAATGCAATTTAGAGATTTCTAAGACTCCTAATTCCTTCCTTATGTTTATTAATAAGTCCTTTCCAAGTGATTTAGTGATTAATTCTACTAATTTACAAGAGGTTTTAACATGATTAATCATTTGATCACACATAGCAAACATGATATTTGATCTACTAAGAGTTAAGTAGAGTAAGGATCTGATCATACCTCGGTATTTTACAATTACTATATCCTTCTCTTGTTCTTTGGAGTGAAGATTGTGAGTCTTGATTCTTTATCATTTGTCAATGAAAAATTACTGATTAAAGTATGCCTACAAAATTTCAAGTTTTATGGTACCCTTTGAGAGTTGGGTCCTTTCTTGTTATTAGGATTTCAAAGTTTTTTTTGGAATCCATACTTTTCTTGTACACTTTTGACGGGATTTCTTTATAAAGCAATTAGATGATATATCCCCATAAATTCCACAATAGAAACATGTTGCATCCAAACAATAAGTCATAGTAGGATTGTGATTGTTCCTATTTTGTTCTATATGCCTCCTTTCAAAATGATTAGACATTGTATGACCCTTTCTTTCATGGTTTACACATTTTAGAATAGTTATAGGTTTTTCCTTAAGAGGTGCAAGGGGTTTCTTGTACTTCTTTTCCTTTTTAAATATTTCATGACTTATTACCCTTCTATCAAGTGTATACTTTTGATTTTCAAGGGATGCATCAAAACCATTTGTAAGCTTCCTGAGTGTTTCTTTTAGATCTTTATTTTCTTTTTCAAGAAGCATACATTTATCAACTAGCATACATTCCTTATTTCCATCACAACTTCTAAGAGTGACATTTAAAGCTACTAATTCATCATTTTTAATTCTAAGATTTTTTTTTCTATATGAACATCATGCAATTCATTTTCAAGTTTCAAAATAGTTTGTTTTGAACATGCATACTTCTTTGATATTGTCATAAATTTTTCATGTAATTCTACAAATGCTTCTAACAATTCATCTTTATCAATCTCATCATCATCATTATCACTAAATGTATTTAGAGAACATGCCTCATCATCTTTGGAGTGCTTTGTCATAAGGCAGAGGTTGGAAAATTCTTCTTTCGATTCATTGAGCTCATCTTTTAGACTTATTTTGAAGCCTTCATATTTGCTAGAAAGAGTACTAGTTCTTGCATCTTGATCATCATTAGTATTTTCATAAATTATTTTAAGAGTTTCCCATATTTCTTTAGCATTGTTACAAGTAATAACTCTAGAAACATCATTAGGTCCTAATGCTAATGTATAAGAATTTTAGCTCTTAGATTGAATTGTACCTTTCTTTCTTCTTCCTTAGTCCATAAGTTCATGGGCTTCATACATTCTACATTATCAACAATGTATTTGGGAATGAAAGAACTAAATTGAATAGCATTCTATACCTTGAGGTCATAGGATTGGACAAAGATTTTCATCCTTTCTTTCCAAGTAGCATAGTCTTTGCCATTGAGGATTGGAAGTCTATTTATTGTACTATTTTACGAAAATGCATCATAAGTGGTACAGGTCATCTTGATCTCCTGCAGCTGTTGAGCCTTGTGGCAAGAGTCAAGCTCTGACACCAATTGTTAGCCAAGGCCTCGATACTCAAGAAGGTGAATTGAGTATTTCAAATTTTTGTGCGGAATCCCTGTGAAAACAGTTCTTAATACACAAATGATACAATCTAGAAGAGGTAATAATTAAGAAGCACATATCATACTAAAACACTTTGAGGTGAAGAGACAATATTAAGCTTTAAGTATGATAATCAAGGCAAATTATTGGTTTAAGAAATTCATCAAACAGTTGGTGTGCATAGATTAATTTTAACTACAACATAATTGTAACATCCCGAATTTTCTAAAAATGATTAAATATGAGGAATAAATAGTAAAAAATTATAAATGAGTTAATGAGTGTCCCAAAATATTAGAATAATTAAATTGGGATTTATTATGGATATTTATAATTTATTGAGATTTTAGGAGATAAAATTTTACCCAGTTAAAATATGGGTGTCGGACCAAGTATCTTCGATTAAGATGCCATTGGTCAGGGCTATTAAGAATATTATTGGGAATTCGAATATGTCTTCGAAATAATTTTTGGATTTAGTATTTAGCCCGAACAGAGATCTTGTAAGTTATAAAATGGAGAAAATTTAAATGATGGGCAAAATTAAAAACTTAATCTCTCATTCTCCTCTCACTTCTAACGTTGGCCCTCTTTTCTCCCTTGGCAAACACATTTTATTTCTTCTTCTCCTTCATTCCTTCCTCTTCCTCTTCTTCTTCATCTCTTTCTCTTCTCAAAAACCTAGAGGAGGCTTTGTGCTCTTTCCCTTCCATTTTCGTTCTCAAGGAAACTTGGAGTTTGAAGTTCCTTTTCCTCTCTTCTTCCTATTTTCATGTGGCTCCTCCCTCTCTTGGAAGCTCACTTGTTTGTTGGTTTGGGGTAAGTTCCTTACCATTTTTGTTGAGTTTATGCCATTGATTATGAGTTTATTTGTTGAGGGAGTGTAAAATATACAAGGGTTATGGATTAGGAACCATTTTTAGGCAAAAAGGTAGGGTGTGATAAATATGTGTTTTTGTGTTGATGTAGAGGGGTACATGAAAATGTGGTGTTTGGTGGTGGAAGATGATGATTATTTATGGTGGTTGTTGGATTTTTAATGAAACCCTAACCCTAGGAATTGGGGGGAAATGTAAAATGTGAGTAGAATGTGTGTTTAATGATGTGAGAGAATGATATTAATGAGGAAATGTAGCCATTGATGATGGTTGATGAATATTAATAATGGTGGTTGGGTTTTGATGAAACCCTAGCCTTAAGAATTTTGGGAAAATATGTAATGTTGGTTTGAGGATTGATTTTAAGTGGAAATATATGATATTTAAAATATGGGTATTGTTGATGATGTTGGGAGGATACTTGTTGATGATGAGGGATGCCATTAATGGAGGTAAGTGGTTAATGGTGATGGTTGAAAGTCATTAGTATGGGAACCTATAGATAAGTATGGCCTTTAAATGAATAATGATAAGTTTAAACACCAAAACCATGATGGTTGTGATAGGGTAAACAAATGGAATAAGATTGTGATTTGATAAGGCCTTAGGCCATAATATGTGGTTAATTGATGAGGGTCTTAAAAGAAGCTAAAAGGATCTATGATGACTTATATGTGATTGGGAGTAATATTAGTAAGGATGTGACATTGTTGTTGTTGGGTTGGTTAGCCCTTTTGAGATTTAGAAAATCTTGATTTTGGGAAAGAAATTCCTGAAGCCTAACACAAGTATGTGAATAGGTGTTTTGACACATTTAGAACTTGTTACCAAGCCCTAAGGGATGTTTATGATTGTTTAAGAGTTATGATGAAAGCCTTGTGATGGCTTATGATTGAATGACTACATATATGTTTGTTGGTAGGATTGTGTTCCGGATGATGACGCGGAATAATCGGAGCACTTGGATTGCGGTTCTTCTCTCGAGGTAGGAGAGGAGTTTACATTTAAATTGCATGAGTTATATAATTGATGATTATTGTATGTCTTGACACTCATGCTTGCCTTGCCATGTTTATAGTGGAATGATGTGAATGGCAATTATTGGCTATTGATGATATATATATATATATATATATATATGTGATGATGATGAATGGTTAGCTATCCTTTGGTGGGAATGATGTGGTTGACAAACCATCCTTGAGGGGATGAAGTATATGTTTTGTGAATTGAGAAATTAAGTAGATGTTTGGCATTGAATATGATAACCATTGTGGTGACATTAATGATAAGATTAAAAGATAATGCATAATTGAGGAACTTATAGAGTCAAATTGAGTGTCGCGTGATTTTGATGGCGTGGGATAGTCCCAATAGCTTCTATGTGTAGTTTATGACTTGTAGAAATTGGAACGGGTCAATTCCATTGAGAAATGACCCTTGAGTTGCATTAAAATGACTTAAAATGGGTAAAATGCATTTATACGCATAAGTTCCTTAATTTTGAGAATTTTTGAGTGAGGTTGGTGGTCACGCGTCACAAATGATGTATATTTGTTGGGGTTAAAATTTTGTAGCATTTGGAGTTCATACGAGAAAGTTAGGAGGGTTAGAAGTTGAAAAATCTTGTGTTTTTGCATAAAAACAGCAGCAGGGCTGTCTTGAATCGATTCAAGACCCTTTGAATCGATTCAAGAGGTGTTGTTTTCACTGCTTTGGGCTCCAGGGGCATTTGAATCGATTCATACAAGTTTGAATCGATTCAAGGCCCTCTGTTTGTCAAATTTTGAGATTTTAGGACGCTTGAATCGATTCATACGAGCCTGAATCGATTCAGAGCCCTGTTATGGCCACTGTTGTGCTGTTTTTCCAACTGGTCTATTTTCTTTGCTGTTTTTGGCCCGTTTGGGCACCTTAATGACGTTTTTGGCCTCCGACTTCTTCATGAAAGTTGTAGATAATTATGTTACGGAGGTGTGAGAATTGGTCTCATATTAATGGGAGTTTTCTAACTCTCATTAGGCATAAAACACCGGACCTACTGCGTCATAAAATTCAAATTTAAGAGGGTTTTGAACCCAACTTTTTATGGTTATCAAATTGGGACTAATAGGTGATATTTGTGACATGTCCCACTATTTTTAAGACTAAAAGTAAGTTTTCCTCATGTCTTAATGTTGAAATTTATCATGGGCTCATTATTGCCTAAAACCTCTTTTAGTATGTAAAAACAAGAGAATTCACTAGGGGTACATGTATGGTGTGTCTTAGTGGTGATAGAGGAATGGCTTAAGGCCATGGCAAGGTATGTGTATGCCTATGCTAGGTTATGAAAACATATATGTTTCCCCTCTATTGATATATTAAGAATAACAATAAAAGTAAATGTTGTGGTCATATGACCCACCTTGAGTGTTGATGAAACTAATAAGGGGACAATTATATGAAAATGAATTGTTATAAATCATTGAATTGGGGAAAATAACGATGATGTTTGAGTGGATGATGCCACCATATTGAACAATGATTAATGGTGTCGAATGAAAAGGGATATTGTTGTTGAACATACCCTTAATTACATGGTGATTATTATTGTTGATGACTATAATGCCATTGTGTTTGATCCAAGTGTAAACTTGTATATTTAATTCAAATTATATTAGCATGTATATGATTCTATGAACTTGAAGTGTGTTTGTTAACATGCCTTGTTGATTTCCATGCGTGGATTCAATGCTATGATGCTTGATATGCCTTCGAATTACCATGTGTGGTTTGATGTGATTATGAATGTTGTGCCTTGAGGGGCCTTTGATTACTTGTATGCCAATGATAATAAAACTAAATATGTAATATACCCCTAATCGAGAGGGTGAGAAATCCTTGCGAGGTTAAGATTGGCATATGCATTATTGCATCTTGCATTCATGGCATGGCATAGCATTGTGGTTGCGATCACTTTGTACTTGAGATGAAAAAAAGGCTTACGAGTTCCTATGATATTCCGTGGTTGCGATCACGAGGAGGGAGTACCCCTTGCGAGGCGGGAAACTGTTATAAAATGATTGATATATGGTTGCGATCACAATAAGACATCCTGCGGGATTGTATAATGATAAGCCAGTGGTTGCGATCACTTGGTACATGATATGAAAAAGGGCTTGCGAGTTCCTATAATGCCCGTGGTTGCGATCACGAGGCGGGAGTACCCCTTGCGAGGCTGGAAACCAATATGAATTATTGAACATGGTTGAGATCACGAGAAAGCACCTTACGAGGCTGCTAGAGGGAGTACCCCTTGCGAGGTGGGAAACCCATGTGAATGAATGATATGGTGGTTGCGATCACCTGATGAAATAAAATCGGATCCGTGCATATGCATTATTAAACAGTTGACATATGCATTAGCCATTGGTGCATGGCATTTGAGATGGGATGACCACGAGATATAAAAGACCACTTGCGAGGAGGAATGGAATAAAGAATTAATAAAATGATGATAATGATTGTGAATGCCCTTGTTGATAAGTGGCAATATGATTGTGTATGTGCTTGTGCTTGCTTATGTTGTGAAATGCGTTTCATGAGGGTTGTATACCTATTATATCAATGTGATGATGATTGAATGATGAATTAATGATTTTATAGTAAAGCACACATGATGATTGTATGCATGTACACATAATCACAATATATTATATTCGTCATTTTGAATGTATAACTCACTCTCCCATGTGGTCTCCTTTTTAGCATTGTGATGCAGGGTTATCATGGGCTGAGATGAGACTTTGAATTGAAGTTTTGGCGAAGGTAAATAGTGGTAATGGAAGTGCCTTGGCCGGCATCAATTGTGAACTTTAATATATAGAATAAATTGTATGTGATGATATTAGGGATTTAGTGAATTTGGATATGTATAAGATAATCCCTTGAATTTATGAATGGTGAATATAAGTTTAGCATGTAAGTGATGATTAGATTTATACTATCTGGTGATGGATGTCTCACGTAGAGACTACTTACGATTGATGATATATGATTATGATTCAAGCGCATAGTCGATTGTGGCCTAATAGGCTTATACTATGAAACTGTATGATTGCTTAGGGCTTTTCTCATATCTTCATATATGGGACTAGGCATATGCCCGGTATACACATTCTTCTTCCACTGTAAACTCTATTATTTTATATACCGTTTTGGGCAAGTTAGCTATCGATCCAGTTATACCTTATTAAATTGTACGCTTTCGGTTTTCTGTGATTCGGGTCTTGGTGTAATCTGTAACATCCCCGTTTTAAAATTTAATGCTGAATGAAGAATAAACCATTAAAATTTGATTTTTTAACTAAGAAATAACTGTTAATTGCATTTAACTACTTAGGATTTAGCCATTAAAATATTAAAGATGGTGATGGTCAGGGGATGGGGTGGAGTGCACGTGACTGCTGGGCACGCACTCTCCCATCCCACTCTTCTTTTGCTGTGCGCATGTACATATATATATATATATATATATAAGCGTGAGCCCTTGGCGGAAAAACACACTTGCTATTTCTTCAGACTCCCTTCTCCGTCACTTCATTCTCTACTTCCTCCCTTCGTCTTCATCTTTCTTCTTCTTCTATCTTACTCTTCGCTCCTGGAGGTCTGGGTTGCAGTACTGGAGAACGGACCACACTCCATCCCAGAATCAGGCACAGGATACGACAAGCCAAGGAAGACCGAACGAACCAAGAGAAAGACGTCGGACCCAACAACGAGAACAGAAAGGTTCTGAGGATTCTTCAAAAGGTAGGGGGCGCTTGCATGTCGAATGCATGGTCTAAGAACGGTACCGGATGAATGTATTGCTGAGTGCGGGTGTGTGTGTGTGCATGTATTTATAATCATTAGAACTGATGCTGTGCATGTGTGCATGTATTCACAATTACTAAAACTGATGCATGATTTTAGATTCTGATAGTGATCTTCGTGGCGATGGTGTAGCTTGCTCGTGGATGATAATGATGGATCTATTTTGTTGTCATTATGAAATGTATGTATGTGCATGTTCTTAATTGGATTGCTCAATGTTGTTAGTCTGATGACCGATTGTAACATGCGCTGGTGTGACTGACTGAATTGATGACGAGTAGTGGGGGATAATCGTTCTTACTTAATGACTACGGTAAGGTGTTCATGGCGCGATGATGTGTAATAATGAATGTGTTAGTTGCATGAGTAAGAGTGTGGTGACCCATGGAAGGTCAAGAACCCCAAGGGAAACGACTTCCAGTTACCAACCCTGGCTAGATCCCAATAGAGCTCGTGGTAGCCGTTGGAGCTAGAGAAGAGAGTCTCGAGATGCCGTGGGGAGGCCGGTGCCACCTGGTAAGAGCTGAGGGACGAGGGGCCAAAAGAAAAAGGGGGCCGTAACTGAGAGTCTTTACCCGAGTCGGATCCGCAGGCATGCATATAGAAATAAGGCTGATTGTGGTGATGTATAAATCTATGTATGTGCAAGTGTATGATTTTGAATGCATGAATATATATTTAGATGTGGAATAAACTCTGTGAATTATGTGTGTCATGAATATTGTTGAATTGTATGAATTTGGTTACTTGAGAAAGGTTGAGTGATAGCAGGAGCGTGTACTGACGCTGATACCGAGTCTGTGAGTATCATTTTACATGTAAAAGCTCACCCCTGCAGTGGCCATTTTCAGTGAATGTCTCTCGTGAGGAGGATCAGAAACAGAGCTGGAATGCTGGGCGGAGCGCTGATGCATTTGGAAGGTTTAATTAAGGCATTGCTAGATTAAGCCCGGACTGGCTCATACCGGATGTTAATGTTTTGGGGATGAATAGAACTTTACGGGCAAGGAGAAGCCCGATTTTGTATTATAAATATTGACATACACTTTTATGTATATATATGGATGTATGGTTTTGGTGTGCGTGATGCTATGTGCTGCCTTGTTTCCTAATTATGCTTTAATAGATACGCAGGGACAGTATGAGTGAACCGAGAATTGTCTTAGGAAAATTTATGTCGGATATGCTGGGCAGAGTAGTACCCCGCCCGAAGTGTGGGAGCAATTCGCCCAAGCGTGAGGATTCACGCTGAAGCAAGTAATTACCAGAGTGAGATATCGACCAATATCCCTTCCTATTCGTTGAGATGCTAACACAATCCAGACCCCGATGTTGACCCCGAATTGGGCGTTATGGCTAAGTCCGCCCAGACGTCGTCATACTTAGTTGAGCTGGGTGGAATAGGTTCAGATCCCTCTTTTCTCCACAACCTACTAACGTATATGTACCCTGTAACTTCTCATTTTTTTTTCTTCTTTCTGAATGAAATGCGAGTGTGAGGATTTACTTAGTGAACCCTTGTCCATACCCGATGGAGGAAATTACCTTGTAGTTGCGTTAAAGAGGCGTTATGTAGATTTCGTTTAGGCGGCGTCATACCTCGCCCAAGTAACTAGGACAGCCCGCCCAAGATAAATATACCCCGCCTAGCCAAGTAGGACGACTCTAACTCCGCCTTTCCACCGAATGCTACGCGTGTGAATGTATTAACATATTTCCCTTATCTATTCCTCCCGTTGAGTAACCAGCATTACTCGAAGGGAAGCCTCATTGTGAAATCTCCTCTATCCGCTGCTGCATTACCATACTCCGCCTGGACGGTGTCAGACCCCGTCTGAGCGAATAAACGGTGTTGTGCAATCCGCCCTAGTGTTGGTGCGTTATGATAAACCCATTGAGCCGGCCCCAGTTTTAGTTTCCCTGTAGGTTACTATGTACGTGTGAATACTTTTCGTTCTTCCCTTGCCTGCTCCCTCATATATCGAATAATACGGGACTGATTTGTGAAAAATTTTCTCATATTTTTGGAATTTTTAGTTGCAATTAATTAGGGTGTTACATAATCGTCGAGGTGTTTAGAAATATTTCAAACGCGAAAAATTTACCCGCCTTTTTATTGATTATTATCTTGATTACATCGGGATCTGAGTCCAGAAAACTGGGGGTGTTACAATAATATTTCCAATTAATGTTTTTAGCTTAGATAATTAATCAAGTAGTTTATGTGCACAAATAAAAGGAGTTTAAGGAAGAGAGAATTGTAAACCGATATAACGAGTTCTACCACCCCAGTGTACGTCTCGCCTTCAAGCAAACCACTTGAAGGATTTCAACTATTGAGAATTTGAGATTACAAGCATTGAGCAATTACAGCTTCCTAGTGTCCCACACTCAAGAACTCAATCCTCAAAAGTAAAGGGTAACCCACCTAATCTTACAATCTCTCAATAACTGAGGTTGAAACCCAACCTTTAAAACTCTCAGAATTTTGGTCATAGTGTTTATAAGAATAACTCTCAATAGAGTAGATACACAATTTTAAGCTCTCACAAAATAATAACTCTCATGGAGAGGATATGCAAATTTAAGAGCACTCAATTATTTTTCTCTCTAAAAACTCTCAAGGAGAATATCCAAAATTAAGGAAACAGAGAGTAATACAATGAAAGAGAAGAGAAATGAGTAGTACTAAAGGTGTGTTTTGAATGCTTGCCCAGCTTCTCTATTTATAGCATTTCAAAAGCTTTACTTGTCATTAAAAAATTATCCATAGATCCATGATTCAAGTAATGGAGTTGTGTTTGTCTGCTTAGTGCTCCATTATCTTTATAGTGCGATGTAGGGAAATGCAATGCAAGGCTGTCCAATGAGTTTCTGAAGTTTCCAATTTGAAATTCAAATTTGAACTAGATGAATGGATTCATTTCCCAAATGAATAGATTCATTTAGTGTATTTGCGCATAAAAATGAAATGAATAGATTCAATATGCATATGAATGGATTCATGACTCATTTGAATAGATTCAGACCTTCAAAATTGTACATATTTAGCTCCTGGGCACGTATGAATCAATTCATGCGCATGTGAATCAATTTAGCCCTTTCAAAATCATATCCTTGGCCCAATTAATTCGTATGAATCGATTCAGGAGGGGATGAATCGATTCATCCTCGTGATTCTCCATTTTTCACATACTTTTTCACCCTTTTTGAGATGCTTTGGCATATGCCTTGGTTCCTTTGATCCTTGGGCACTTTGATGATCATTTTTCACTTGTTTTAAACTTTTTTAAATGCCTTAACATGTATCCTTGATGTTCATTGATCCTTATGCATTTAATTCTTGATTTCTTGACCCGTATGAGCTTGATCTTCATGATGATTTAATTCATGTCATAGGATTGCCATTTATCATTCTCTTCTAATTGCTCATTAATTGCTTTGCACTTCATCCTTATTCTTTGATCATGTCATCTCTTTGTCAATCATATTTTTCCTTTATGGTTCATCAAATACTGTATCATTCATCAAATGAATTAGTTCCTTATTTATGTGCATTCTTCAAATTTATGTTTGCTTTGTCTTTGTTAACATGCTTGTCATTATCAAAACCTTATCCAATTACATTCTCCCCCTTTTTGATGATGACAACTAATGTTTCATATGCATACTTAGGGATGTTGTACTGCCGGAGTCGTTGGCCAAAATCTTGCAGATGTCTTCCACGTGGTCACCTCTAGTAGGTGTCTTGGCAAAAATATCGTCAATGTACACTTTTACGAGCTTTGTGTGCATGCCTTCAAACACCTTGTTAATCATTCACTGGTAAGTAGCTCCAACATTTTTCAAGCCAAAGGGCATGACGGTGCAACAGCGCACATCCTTATTGTTCATGAACGCCACCTTCTCTTGGTCGCTCTCCTACATTAGTATCTAGTTATAACCAGAATAAGCATCCATAAACCACAAGAACTGGTAACCTAAAGAATCATCCATCATTTTATCAATATTGGGAAAAGGATAAGGATCCTTGGGGCAACACTTATTCAAGTTCATATAATATGTACAATGTGCCACTTCCTATTCAACTTTTGCACCATCATGACATTTGACAACCACGAAGAATATCAAATTTCTTTGATGAAGCCGGCCTTAAGGAGCTCCTCTGTTAGCTCGCATGCGGCTTTTTGTTTCTTTGGACTCAGGCGTCTTTTAGTCTGGGCCACTGGTCTTGTCTTTGGGTAGTGAGACAACCCGTGACAACAAAAATCAGGATCATGTCTAGCATATCAGCGGCAGTCCAAGCAAACAACTCTTTAAATTCTCTAAGCAATACTATCAAACATTACTCTATCCCAGGCTTAAGTTTCTCATTAATCTGAGTCAGCTTCTCCAGGGTATTTCCCAACATAATTGCCTTAGATCCCTTATCCTGGGTTGGGTTAAAAAGGTTAAAGGGATCTATCTTCAACTCAGCCATGGGGTCTAGATCCACTAGGTTGACAGAAGCTGTCATGGGGCCTCCATTGTTCAACTTCTTTTTCTTGCTGATGGCCTCTAACTTTACCATATTGGGGCTAAGGTTGTAACAATACCTCACCATCTCCTAATCAACCCGTACAGAGGACACCTAGTTATCCTTATTAATGAATTTGATAAGTAGATGTGGGGTTGATACGATAGCCTTCATGGGGTTCAGCGTGGGTCAACCTATGATGTTGCTATAAGGGGACTACACATCGATAACCAAAATCCCAGTCTTGACAGTCTAAGCTCTAGGCTCCCCATTGAAAGGATTACGGGTATTGAGGTACCTTTTCGTGGACTGCTTAGCCCCGTTTAAGGTTGTGAGGTCCTACGTATACGGTTATAAATCAAAATTAGTGGGACTCATCCTCTTGAAACAATCATAGAAATGGACATCACAGGAGCTGCCCTAGTCCACTAGAATCCTCTTAACGTCCATATTGGCAATGACAACAATAATTACCTTAGCGTCATGGCCCCTTGGGGTAGTAGGACCAAAATCATTGTCTAAGAAAGAGATTGGAGGAGTCTTTACATCGTCCCTGAAAGGTTGGTTGTCCTGTTTCTTACCTTGGACAGACAAGATCAAGCGATGGTGATTCTTGCGTACTATGATCGATGCACCTTCTCCTGTAAAACCCCAGCAATTATATCAATCACCTCATGCCAGCCTCGCTAAGGTGGGGATGACATCTCTTTTCCTCTTGAACTACTTCCACTATGGGACCCTTCTACTTTTCTACCATGGTGAACCGCTTAGAACCCCGGGTATCTTTATGTTAGGGAATCCCTAGTGCATGAGCAGCGGAAATACAAGGATTCCCATAGGATTTTCAAAGCGCCATGTTTTAAAGCATAAGACAAACACAAAAAAATATTGCGTTTTAGGATTACCTCTTGAAGAAAATCGAATCAAAGCAGTCATAGCCTCGTCCTTTAGGAGTCCACACAAGTACTCCCACCAGAAATGCTACACCTTCCAAATGCTAGTTTGACGGCGTGTAGCTTTTGCAACTTTTTCATTTTGTGTCTCTTTTTGGTTAGTCGCCTATGAGCATCTTATGCTCTATTTATAGGCTTAGGTTTGACCTAATTTGCTCTTTAAAAAGTAAGCTCCTTACTCATTCTAAATGAGTTAGGCCCAATAATTTTATTTTAGTCCAACTAAAATAAAAATCTATTTTCTGATGGGCTTACTCTATGTGTGTGACCCTATAGGTAAAATACTCGGTTATATTAATAATAAACTATTTTATTGTTAATATAAAATAAGAGCGGCATCTAGAAATGCATCTTTATGTCCGAATATTATTTAATATCAACATAACCTATAAGTGATAACTATTTTATATGTTTGTTCCTTTTGTCATGATATCCTAATTGGTCCCAAGGCATGGTCGTGTCATCCTTGTATGGCCTAATTTATTTTACTTGATACTGGAGTAGACTTTATCCGAATAAATATCCAATATTTATTCTTTCTAGCATGGTCATGCATTCTCTTAGTCTCACTCCATCAAGTGGCCTATAGATATCACTCCTGTCACATAGGAGAGACAAATCCCATCTACATCACTCGCATCCCTCTGCATAATTTATTCATTGCCTAATCACAACCTTTATAATCATCTTGTTACAGAAGACATTTGATTGTATTACAACAACAAACTCCATATGTAGGAATCGTAGTGACTTCAGGTCGAAGGACTACATATACCATTATCACATTGAGAATTATTTATGACATTCATGTAACGATCCATGCAACGTTCTCATGGTGGGTCTGTCCAGTACATTATTACTCTTAATGTGTATCCGTGTGAAGACTTGATATCATCTATATCCATGATCTGTGAGATCAGATCATCGGTACACTCACACACTAGTCTTAATGTATTTACATGTCCCCACATAAATACTCAACTAGAGATATTTTAGGAATAACTCTCATATGACCTATTACTACAAGGATAAATAAAGGATGTTAAACTATTTAAGAAAAAATGCCTTATACAAGATGATGTGTCCTATGTAGGCTCTTAGTGCATATTTCCAATAATCTCCCACTTGTACTTAGAGCCGATAAGGTTAATGCCCAATGACGTCTACAGTGCCCTCATGCTTTTACTACACAAGCGGTTTTACTGGTGGGTTTCGAACAATTTTGTTGGTATGCACATTGTATATTTTCACATCTTCCAAAGATGGAACTATTTAAGTATATGCTTAGATTAATCCACTTCCTTATATTGTTCTATGGTTCCATTGTCATCATAGTGGAAACTCATAGGGTATAAAACATTTGGAATGATTAAATGTAAATTGACTTCTCTTTTGCTACACAAGCGGTTTTACTGTGGGTTCTGAACAATTTTGTTGGTATGCACATTGCATATTTTCACATCTTCCAAAGATGGAACTATTTAAGTATATGCTTGGATTAATCCATTTCCTTATATTGTTCTATGGTTCCATTGTCATCATAGTAGAAACTCATAGGGTACAAAACATTTGGAATAATTAAATGTAAATTGACTTCTCTTGTAATTTAACAAAGCAAAATACTTAGATTTGTTAGTAGAACCAACGACTATTTCTTGCTTTGAACCTTTCAAGCATACATCACAACCATCATGACAACACATATATTTTGATTGCAATCTTAAGTCTTTCAAATTAATCAAAAGATTGGCATCGATGTAACCTTTACAACGAGCTTATCTTCCATTTATCAAGATCAAATCCTTAGTCCTTCTTAAGTGTTTAAGGATATTCTTGACTATAGAATACGAATATTATTAGTTCTAGAAGAAGCATGTCTTCTACATGTAATACTAGAACTATAATTGTGCAACTACTAACTTTTTTATAGTCACAAGATTTATCTTCATTTTTTAATGAAAATTCTAGCTTCTAAAAGCTTGTTGTAGTCCATAATAGAACATTTGCAGCTCACATACCTTCCTAGATGTTTCAGGTATAAAAGGCCTCTAGGTTGTGTCACATACACATCCTCAAGATGATTTCTATCTTGACATCTATCTACCATATCTCATAATAGTGATATACTGCTACAACAAGTAGGATCTAAATGGTTTTTATTATAATCCATGTTTACTTTTCCTTTTGAAAACCCACTTGCATCCTATAGGTTTTACCCTTTAGGTGCGTCAACCAAGGTTTGTACCTTGTTAATATACATGGAGCCCATTTTAAATCCCATTATAACATCCCGATTCTTAATTTAATTACCGATTGAGATTAAGTTATTAATTAAGGGTTAATTACAGAATTAGGATTAATGGTTAATTAGAGTAATTGTTGATTGGTTAGAAATAATTGAATAAATAATAATGTTAATGCCAGGTGAAAGGACGCATGTACCCCTAGAGGTATAAAAGAACTTCAACTCTCTCTTTCCCTCATTAGTCACGCTGGACAGCTCTCCTTCATGCGTACATCTGGTCTCTCCCTTTTACTGTTTCTCTTCTTCTTCACCCTCATTCGCATTACCCGCTTGGAAAGAACAGGGAGAGAGTTGAAGAGCTTTTCTGGGTGGAACAGCGATGTGGCCCTGTTTCCACTCCCTATTCTCTTCATCCTCTCTGTCTTCTTCTCCTTCTTCTTCTTCTTCTTCTCCTTCTCCTTCCGCTTGAAGCTGTTAGTGTCCCAGTTGGAAGTTGTGCTGGGAAGTGCCTTGGAGCCGTGGGGAAGACGAACCCGTTGGAAGAAAGAGCAACTCTGGCCCAGGATCAACGCTGAGCTCAAAGGCTGTTGGAGGAGGTGTAACAGAAGGGCGATCAGTCAGCATTGCAACTCGAGGAGTCCCTGAACCCCGACAGCAGGTAGGGGGCGCTTTGCATGTCAAGTGTACGGTTTATGGACGGATTTCGGGTGCTTGCTTTAATGTGATGTGTTATGTATGAGATGTGTAGTTCGATGTGTTGTGATTGAGTAATTGTGCATGCAACTCCCGGGTTGGTGATGTTTGTGAACTGCTTTGTGGTGTGATTCCATCTATTAGTGCATGTCAATGTTTCTGAGCATGTTGACCGAATGCATGTAATTATGAGTTAAAAAGGGTGGTGATTTACTGGGTTCTGTATGCAGTTATGTTGAATGTATTTGAATGAGAATGCCATGATGATTTCCGAATGCTCAAGATGTGAGTTGATGCTTGATTCCATTTAGAATACTGTGTTGTGATGCATGCTGACTTTGTTAAAATGCCGAGTGGAAGTACTGTAATGTTGATTACCTTGATTTTCTTGTATGAGTTACTATAATGAATGCATGTGATGCTGTAATGGAACTGTGGAATTCCGAGTGAATCTGAATGCTGGGTGGAATCGGTTGTGACCCATTGATGGCTGCGTGAGGCGCGGCTGGTAAGCTTGGATGCTTATGTGGTATTGCATGAGGTTGCACATACGAGGTACCTCCCAGTCCTGGATAGTTCCATGAGGGCACGTGGTAGCCGTAGGAGCTAGAGAGGAGTCTCGAGACACCAATGGGAGGCCGGTACCACGCGGGAAGGGCTAATGAACGAGGGGCCGGGAAGGAATCTGTAACTGAAATCATGCTTTAAGTCGGATCCGCATGCATATGTGTATGAGCATGGTTATTGAGACCAACATGATTGGCATGGATTTGAGTAATTGGAATAAATGCCGACTAGATGATGTCATATAAGTGAATTCCGACTGAATGAATATGTATGTATTGATGTTGTTGCCAAGTGCCATGTGATGTATGATTGAGAAGGTATGTTATTATATGATTTCCAATTGGATGATGTTGTGTGACTTTTATATTAATTGGCAGTAGATATATATTTGTGGATTGAGCCATGTAAATTATATAATTGAGGTTCGAGGTAAAATCCGAGTCAATAACTATTACTTTATATGTAAAAGCTCACCCCTACACCATTTTTCAGTGTATGCAGGTCGGACTTGGAATGGTGTGAAGACCTCGAGTTCGAGTGACGTACACTCCGACTGTTGAGTGCTTGTATCGCATTTATTACGTTTAAGTCAGTTATAGCCTTGGCCGGCTCATAATAACAGTGTTGTATAATGAATATAAATTTATATATATAAGTAATCTGAGCTATTATGACCCGAGTGCATGTTTATATACGTATATGGTTTATGTTGATAACCTGTGCTTATATCGGATACCAGGTGCTGACGAATGAATGATGGAAGGTAATGAGTATTTTGAGTGCATGATCATGTAAGTACATATATGTTGTATACTGGTGACTTGGGTTTGAGTAGACGGAGAGAGAATGGTGGATAGAATATCGCTAAGTTAATGATTCTCCTAGTAAACTTAGTTGTGGGAGCCATCTCCGAGTGAGACTATAAATGGATGGGTCTTCCTTTCTGAGTGGTGATGCTTAATTAGATTCTGAGTAAGATACCTTAGATGAACTTATATTGTGTAAAATCTGATGGGCGAATCTCCCGAGTAATATTAAGAATGATCGTTACCGAGTGAAATTATAAGGAAACCCCGAGTGGGGAATTATTTCGTATAAACCCGAGTGGAATCCGAGTGAACCTCTCCGAGGGAAAAGTTATTATGATGGATTAGATTGGACATATTCTAAGTGTTTTATATATATAATCCGAGTGAAGTTATATACGTATTCCGAGTGGAAGACCGAATAGGTGTTGGTCGGTCTTGGAGTTAGTTTACTGAGTGGTAGGTGTGTGGCACATTCTGATTGAATGTGGTTGGAATACACCGAGTGGTGTTTGGTTGGGTGGTAAGCTGAGTGAGGGAAATTATTGGACTCCGAGTGGAGTAACTTCATAGATTCCGAGTGGAATTATTAATATTTTCTGAGTGGACCATTGCGTGGCCTCTGTGGACAAAATTGAGGGACTAAGTTATGGACTTCCGAGGGAGACAAGTATTGGGGCTGTTCCCGAGTGAATGGAACCCCTGAATATTGAGTGACACCCTTTACCGAGTGATGAGAATGCCGAGTCTGGCTTCACGCTTCAACGAGTGAGTTCTCGCTCCAGCGAGTATGTCCTCAATGGAAGGCTTTGGGTCGGCTTATTGGGGAAGTCATCTCCCGAGTGGTTTATACTTGTAACCTATATGAATGAAATGAGGAGCTGTGTAGATTCCCGAGTGAGGTTCGAGCGTGATGATTTACCGGGGGAAACTATGTCCCAAATCCGAGTGAGAGGTTACCTTGTACCTGTGTCCGCCCCAGCGAATGAGACATTCGCCCCAGCGAGCGTGAGCGCATGGGAAGGTTGTTGGTTGATTTTGCTTAAGCGATGGGGTGTACGCTCGAGCGAGTTGGG
This sequence comes from Clitoria ternatea, assembly GCA_037962975.1. NCBI lineage: Eukaryota > Viridiplantae > Streptophyta > Magnoliopsida > Fabales > Fabaceae > Clitoria > Clitoria ternatea. Next base: position 83,955,058 of record CM075672.1, read on the forward strand.
CTGCTCGCTCAAGCGTGCTGTATCTCGCTTGAGCGAGTGCACGCTGTATTGGGGTCTCGCTCAGGCACTGTTTTATTCTTCCACTGTGAATATTTTTCCTTGTTCTAATCGGTTTTCCGAGCTTCTGGTCAGCTCTTTGCCTTCCTTTATAATTGTCTAATTCTACCCGGTTGCTGGGTTGGCTTTTGGGAAAAATTTTCCCTGTTCTGGATCTCATTTATTTATTAAAATGAGGGTGTTACATTTTGGTATCAGAGCAGACTAAAAGGTCCATGGCCAAGGTTGCCTACTGTTAGTGGGCGGTTGTGTGCAATATGACCAATTGTCATCATTGCCTGTAGTATTCTGTTAAATTTGATACATGATTAATCATGATTTGTGTGATTCTATGCTTATGTGTTTTGTTGCAGACAGTAGCAAAGGGTACTACTGTTGTGATGTTGATTTGGGAGATAGAAGACTGGATGCTACCCTAGCCTGATTGTTTATGAACTACCTAGGGGTTATTTTAAGCCTGGGTCAGTCAGAAGAAATAGAATGATAAATGTTGGGACCCTGGTACAGGTGGAGGTCGGATCAATTGGTTAGGACTCTTGGGTGCGCTATGCTGATGGTTCATGGCCAAGTCATGCTTGTTGAATGGATTAGAACTCTTATGTTCGAGTTGATTAAGTGAATGATGTATGACGTGTGTAGTTTATGGCATAAGTAATTTATTGCAATTTTCTAAGTTGCCAGGTACATATCTTTTGGCACGTGAATCCTATATGGTATAGGACGTAATTGATTGATTGCAGATTCCTAAATTGGGAAATTGAGTGAGTGATGAATGAATGATATATGACGTATACGATATATGGTATAAGTGATGTGTTGCAGTTTCCTAAGTTAAAAGTCTGGGTGTGTGATAAGTAAGCAAAGGTGAGATCGGGTATATGTTAAATTGGGATTACGTCTCGGTGGTTGGTGAGGAAACCAAGTGGCTGATGGACTAGATGCTGGACCACTAGGTGTGGTGACCCAGTTAATTGGGCATGATCATGAATGAATGAATGTGACATAGAATACCTGTTTGATTTGAATACTGTCTCGGTTTTGGTGTGTGAAGACTGAGTGAATGGTATTGGGCTTTATAATATTTGGATATTTTGGGTGTGACCCACGATGGGTAAGTGGTGACCCCTTAGAAATTCTAAGTCTGATAATTTATTAATCTTGTGAGTTGTTGAGCCCGGGTAAAGCAATTGCGTAGTAACTCATTGAGGCTTGGATTACCATTGTGTGATGATTTTATTGTGTGATGATTTGGGTTAGACGCGGTGTTGTGGCTGAAAACCGAGTAAATTATTGATTGAATTGTGACCCACAAGGTGTAGAAAACCGATTGGGTTTAGCATGACCTTATATTGTTAGACTTATGGAATTAGACACTATGGTGATTTAGGCTCGGTGATAATTGGATGTTGTGAGAATGCCTACGACGGGTACTTAATGACCCCTAGAAATTTCGATTCTGATAATTTGATTAACCCTGTGAATTACTGAACCGAGTAAGGCAATTGTATGGTAACTCCTTGAGGATTGAATAACCATATGGTGAAGTGCAAATAACGAATGATACCTGATGGATAAAGAAATGGTAGTGTTGAGTCCTGGGTGCGATTGGGTATTGAGTAGAGTAATGACAGAACTCGTGTGATGAGGCTGATTGTACACCCAATAGGTGGGTTGTACTTATGATTGGCGAAGAGAGTCCACTAAGGCAAAAACTTGTTGTTTAATCAGAAATTATATGGTAACCTCGAGATGTATACTCAAGTGGGATTAATGAATTGTTAGGCTCCAATTGATTGATGAGTGATGACATGATGGAATAATAGACTGTCAGATTATAGCTTTATGAGGATAAGATTCAGCGACGAGGCGTGAACCCTGTGTGAGTCGGAAATCTATTGCTATTGTACACTTTTATAGTGATGGTAATTGATAACTTATGACTGTTGTTGTGTGATGTACCCTAGTCGGTGCATAACAATGATGTTGATATAAATGTGTCATTTATAAATTTATGTGAATTGTCATTAATTTCATGTGTATTAGTATTACCTGTGTGAGTACAGTCGGTGTGAGCTATGCTGTTTCGAGACGACTCTACATACCATGGGCATTGTGGCAGCGTACACTCTTGCAGTGACTTTATGTAATTGTTGTAACCCTATAGGAATGAGACGTCATCCTATAAGTTGGATGCAGCAATTCATGAGTCGGGCAGGTGAGGTTGTAGCTGCTTATGGTAATGGTGAGTCTATCGGGCTGTCTTGAGTAAAAGTGAGAGTGTGTCGAGTGGATGGTAATTGATAGTGTATTAAGAAGAGGATAGGAGACTTGTTTGGCATAGAGGTGCTTACCTCTGAGAGAATCAGAGGTTAGGTGGGGTATGATTGATTGTGAAAGTGGTGTTGACTGTCAGGGACAAGAAGGTGATCTTGCCAACATAAGTACCTTGTGTTACTGATCAAAAGGTGTGGCGGTGGTGTGTGGTCATGCCTTGATTGCCAACCGATTGAGTAAGTTAACTATAGGAAATAATAACCACTATAGAGTACTGAAGATTTGGAGGATCAATTATGTGCGACTTGGTTTACCAGAGTCAATTGGCGCTTAGAATGCCACTAGAGCGGATTAAGGTCCCTGATATACCTAGAACAACGTTTAGAAATTGCTACAGCCATTATTGGGAATGTAGTAATGTTGTTGGTATGACAAGTATTCATTGATGGTAGCCCAAATCCCGATGGGAGCAATTAGTTGCTGAGTGTATATATCTGTGACCCAAACCTAACACCAGAATTAGAAGTTTATGGGTTTAGTCGAGTAATGTTGAGGATTCGATGAAGGGTCATGATTTGCAAGCTGAGATAATTAATGAGGCAAGATTTACTTAGGAAAGGTTAATATAATTTGAGTGACAGGAGGTAGAGATGATTATGAGTGAAGAGAAGGAATGTAATTTCGGGTAAAACCTTTTGGGAGAAAGGATTACTGAGTGAAGTTATGGTGTTCCGAGTAGAACCTCATAGAGAGGATCATTGCTAAGTTAAGGGAATTGTGTCTGAGTGTGACACTTCTGAGCAGGGTAAGATTCGAGTGGTTTGACTCGGAGCGTGACGTTTCCGAGTGGAATGGTACGAAGTAGACGATTCATCGTGCGAAAATTTTAAATCTGTAGGATGTGCCCCTGACTAATCTTACCAAATGGACGTCTGGTCGGAATATGGGGCTATGAATGGGTAAGTCTCCGAGTGAATTATCCCGAGGAAGAGTTAATGCCCGAGGGGTAAATTTATCCATAGATGTGTTCGGATTGATGTTCGAAGCTGCTGAGTTGGAACTCAAATTTGTATTCGGAATAGGCTTGAATTCCGAGTGCAAACTAGGGTAAATGGAATATTTTCCGGGTAAGAATTTCCTTTAAACACTGAACAACCCTTTTGATTGAGAGTCCCGAGTGACCTTCTCAGGGTGTAGGCATGGAATTGGCCAAAGGAATGGTTAGAAATCGGAGATTCTAGAACCGAGTGTGATGCGTGTAAAAGGAAAATCCAGGCAGTCTGTGCTAATTGGAGCACCTTAAAGCTCTTTTGAGTGTTTGTCTCGGTATTGACCAAATATATCATGATTTAGAGAAGAAATTTTGGAGTCGGATGTTGACTACCCGAGGGTTTAATCCAAGGTGAATCAGATATTGGTGAGTATTTTGTGGGAATCAGTAATGCTTTTTGCCGATTAAACTGCCCCAACACTGTAATCGACACGACTTTGTGTTTGTACCCTGTGTGGATACATAATTATTCTGAGTGACTCCATTGGGACTGAAGGAACAGTTGGTGGATGTGCACCGATTAACGTTGAGTGTGTAAGGCCGAGTGGCCAAGGAACTTAAAGTACCATTGGTTATAGTGGACTGGCAGAGTTGAATGGGGGTAACTACGTGGGGAGTGGAATCCCGAATGTAATAAAGACTATGAAGAGTTGTTTTATTTATGCTGATTAGAAATTGCGAAGTAGTCGGAGACGTGGAGGAGCGAAGAGTTGCAGTCGGAGCATGACTGTGGTATTTCGATCTGTTTGTTGAGGTAAGTCTGAGTGAAAGAAAGGAATGTTATTCTGAGTCGATGGTGACACTTCTGAGTAGAAATGTGTTAAGAGTGATGTCTCGGTTTTCTGGGTGGAGCGGTCGGTAGATTGCTTTGGAAACCAATTATACTGACTGGAATTTAAGCAATGTACGAATACTTGAGATGCATAGAGGTGTAATTGCTTATTGTGGTATGACAGCGATTTTCTGAGTGGTTCATTGAGGCTAAGCATGTGTTTGAATTTCGAGGACGAAATTCTTTTGAGAGGGGGAGAACTGTAACATCCCGATTCTTAATTTAATTACCGATTGAGATTAAGCTATTAATTAAGGGTTAATTGCAGAATTAGGATTAATGGTTAATTAGAGTAATTGCTGATTGGTTAGAAATAATTGAATAAATAATAATGTTAATGCCAGGTGAAAGGACGCATGTACCCCTGGAGGTATAAAAGAACTTCAACTCTCTTTTTCCCTCATTAGTCACGCTGGACAACTCTCCTTCATGCGTACATCTGGTCTCTCCCTTTTACTGTTTCTCTTCTTCTTCACCCTCATTCGCATCACCCGCTTGGAAAGAACAGGGAGAGAGTTGAAGAGCTTTTCTGGGTGGAACAGCGACGCGGCCCTGTTTCCACTCCCTGTTCTCTTCATCCTCTCTGTCTTCTTCTCCTTCTTCTTCTTCTTCTTCTCCTTCTCCTTCCGCTTGAAGCTGTTAGTGTCCCAGTTGGAAGCTGTGCTGGGAAGTGCCTTGGAGCCGTGGGGAAGACGAACCCGTTGGAAGAAAGAGCAACTCTGGCCCAGGATCAACGCTGAGCTTGAAGGCTGTTGGAGGAGGTGTAACAGAAGGGCGATCAGTCAGCATTGCAACTCGAGGAGTCCCTGAACCCCGACAGCAGGTAGGGGGCGCTTTGCATGTCAAGTGTACGGTTTATGGACGGATTTCGGGTGCTTGCTTTAATGTGATGTGTTATGTATGAGATGTGTAGTTCGATGTGTTGTGATTGAGTAATTGTGCATGCAACTCCCGGGTTGGTGATGTTTGTGAACTGCTTTGTGGTGTGATTCCATCTATTAGTGCATGTCAATGTTTCTGAGCATGTTGACCGAATGCATGTAATTATGAGTTAAAAAGGGTGGTGATTTGCTGGGTTCTGTATGCAGTTATGTTGAATGTATTTGAATGAGAATGCCATGATGATTTCTGAATGCTCAAGATGTAAGTTGATGCTTGATTCCATTTAGAATATTGTGTTGTGATGCATGCTGACTTTGTTAAAATGCCGAGTGGAAGTACTGTAATGTTGATTACCCTGATTTGCTTGTATGAGTTACTATAATGAATGCATGTGATGCTGTAATGGAACTGTGGAATTCTGAGTGAATCTGAATGCTGGGTGGAATCGGTTGTGACCCATTGATGGCTGCGCGAGGCGCGCCTGGTAAGCTTGGATGCTTGTGTGGTATTGCATGAGGTTGCACATACAAGGTACCTCCCAGTCCTGGCTAGTTCCATGAGGGCCCGTGGTAGCCGTAGGAGCTAGAGAGGAGTCTTGAGACGCCAATGGGAGGCCGGTACCACGCGGGAAGGGCTAATGGACGAGGGGCCGAGAAGGAATCTGTAACTGAAATCATGCTTTAAGTCGGATCCGCATGCATATGTGTATGAGCATGGTTATTGAGACCAACATGATTGGCATGGATTTGAGTAATTTGAATAAATGCCGACTAGATGATGTCATATGAGTGAATTCCGACTGAATGAATATGTATGTATTGATGTTGTTGCCAAGTGCCATGTGATGTATGATTGAGAAGGTATGTTATTGTGTGATTTTTGATTGGATGATGTTGTGTGACTTTTATATTAATTGGCAGTAGATATATATTTATGGATTGAGCCATGTAAATTATATAATTGAGGTTCGAGGTAAAATCCGAGTCAATAACTATTACTTTATATGTAAAAGCTCACCCTTACACCATTTTTCAGCGTATGCAGGTCGGACTCAGAATGGTGTGAAGACCTCGAGTCCGAGTGACGTGCACTCCGACTGTTGAGTGCTTGTATCGCATTTATTACGTTTAAGTCAGTTATAGCCTTGGCCGGCTCATAATAACAGTGTTGTATAATGAATATAAATTTATATATATAAGTAATCTGAGCTATTATGACCCGAGTGCATGTTTATATACGTATATGGTTTATGTTGATAACCTGTGCTTATATCGGATACCAGGTGCTGACGAATGATTGATGGAAGGTAATGAGTATTTCGAGTGCATGATCATGTAAGTACATATATGTTGTATACTGGTGACTTGGGTTTGAGTAGACAGAGAGAGAATGGTGGATAGAATATCGCTAAGTTAATGATTCTCCTAGTAAACTTAGTTGTGGGAGCCATCTCCGAGTGAGACTATAAATGGATAGGCCTTCCTTTCCGAGTGGTGATGCTTAATTAGATTCTGAGTAAGATACCTTAGATGAACTTATATTGTGTAAAATCTGATGGGCGAATCTCCCGAGTAATATTAAGAATGATCGTTACCGAGTGAAATTATAAGGAAACCCCGAGTGGGGAATTATTTCGTATAAACCCGAGTGGAATCCGAGTGAACCTCTCCGAGGGAAGAGTTATTACGATGGATTAGATTGGACATATTCTAAGTGTTTTATATATATAATCCGACTGAAGTTATATACGTATTCCGAGTGGAAGACCGAATAGGTGTTGGTCGGTCTTGGAGTTAGTTTACTGAGTGGTAGGTGTGTGGCACATTTTGATTGAATGTGGTTAGAATACACCGAGCGGTGTTTGGTTGGGTGGTAAGCCGAGTGAGGGAAATTATTGGACTCCGAGTGGAGTAACTTCATAGATTCCGAGTGGAATTATTAATATTTTCCGAGTGGACCATTGCGTGGCCTCTGTGGACAAAATTGAGGGACTAAGTTATGGACTTCCGAGGGAGGCAAGTATTGGGGCTGTTCCCGAGTGAATGGAACCCCTGAATATTGAGTGACACCCTTTACCGAGTGATGAGAATGCCGAGTCTGGCTTCACGCTTCAACGAGTGAGTTCTCGCTCCAGCGAGTATGTCCTCAATGGAAGGCTTTGGGTCGGCTTATTTGGGAAGTCATCTCCCGAGTGGTTTATACTTGTAACCTATATGAATAAAATGAGGAGCTGTGTAGATTCCCGAGTGAGGTTCGAGCGTGATGATTTACCGGGGGAAACTATGTCCCAAATCCGAGTGAGAGGTTACCTTGTACCTGTGTCCGCCCCAGCGAATGAGACATTCGCCCCAGCGAGCGTGAGCGCATGGGAAGGTTGTTGGTTGATTTTGCTTAAGCGATGGGGTGTACGCTCGAGCGAGTTGGGCTGCTCGCTCAAGCGTGCTGTATCTCGCTTGAGCGAGTGCACGCTGTATTGGGGTCTCGCTCAGGCGCTGTTTTATTCTTCCACTGTGAATATTTTTCCTTGTTCTAATCGGTTTTCCGAGCTTCTGGTCAGCTCTTTGCCTTCCTTTATAATTGTCTAATTCTACCCGGTTGCTGGGTTGGCTTTTGGGAAAAATTTTCCCTGTTCTGGATCTCATTTATTTATTAAAATGAGGGTGTTACACCCATGGTCTTATGCCATGTCTTAGAATCTAAACTTGCATTGACCTCTTCATAAGAAACTTTGTCAATTAGCAATATACCTCTTTCCTGATTTATAAGATATCCATATCTTTCAGATTTAGTTATATATCCTATTTGATCTTACGCAAGTCTTGTGCTACCGGAGCTAATGATGTCACAACATTTTGTGATTTCTGCTCCAAGTCCATCCTTGACTTTTGAATGATTTGTGATACTTAAATTTCTTCAAGTTCTACTATCCTCCCACTGATTCTTTAAGAGATGTACTCTTATTCAAGAATACAACATTCTAAGCAATAAGCCTTTTGTTCTCAGATGGATTGTAGAAATGATAACCCTTAACTTTCTTTGGATATTTCACAGAAAACATTTATCTAATTTGGATCTGACCTTGTCAGAGTTGGATTCTCTATAAAAGCATCATAGTTTGAAATTATTAATAAAGACATACTAGGTTTCTTCCTAGTCCATATCATATATGATTTCTTTAAGAAAGTCTAAGATGGAACATGGTTAAGTGTGGGAATTTTGTCAATAAAGGAACATTTAAAGGAGTTAGAGATGTTTAATAATAATCAATAATCAAACTGTGTCTAACAAGGTTTGACTTTTCCCTGCAAAGATGCTATTATGGCATTCCATAAAGAATGAGTTAAGAGGTAATCTCTCACTCTATTAGATAGTTATCAAACTTGTAGCTCAAATTATTTGTTATCTTGATCTAATCAAGAGCTTTAATTATCTTGCCAATTTGGTTTTTCATTTCATTATGAATTCTTTGAACTTTTCAAAGACTTTCTAACTTATGTTACATAAATCCATACTCATTAACTTTTCAATTAGTATGTTGAAGTATTGAAAAACATATCTAGTTATTGTTCCAATAGGCCCATATACATCGTCATGTATTAGATAATAGATTACTCATCTTTCACTTTTCAATGAACAAGGTCTCAACTATCTCTCCAATACATAAGATTTACATGTCTCAATTAATTCCAAAATCAAAAGAGTCCATATAACCACATTAATGGTATTTAGAAATATGTTTCTTATTCATTTTCCTTAGGAGATGATAACATGTAAGTAATGTTCAAAATCACTTATTTTAACCTACTTTGACAGTTTGTGTTATAGATGGGTGTTTTGAGATTTAGGATATGGAATCCATTACTTAATTGTGCATCAACATTCTTTTGAAGAAATAAAGTTATTTTATATTAAAAAAAATTTCTTGTCCAACAAGAAACAATATGCACAATGTCTAGTTCACTAACTAGCCCAATAGGTAAAGATCTTATCTTTATTATAGCAACTTTTATTCAATTTTACACAGATTTCTCCACCCTTAACAAGTGATCTACTTCCTTGATCTTTGAAAATGTGAGATCTACTACTAGTATCTGATATTAATGTTAGTGAAGCAAAATAACTTGACTTCTATAACATGACTTGTAGTGGAAGTCTTACTTCCCTTTCTTTTAAACTCCTTTAAGTTCTTTAGACAAATTATTTCAATGTCTTATTTGGCTAAAACTGGAAACAATTTTCTTTCTTAATCACTTTTTAGACTTCCAGACTAACTCAGCCTCAATAGAGTCTATATACGATCATATCGTATATCTCCCATATATTCATATTGTCTTTTACAGCTTAGAGTTTATGCAGACTCCATAGGGTATTCAAGACCCAACTATAAATGATATATAAGCCAAACATGACATACTCCCGCTTCCTCTTTATTGAAGATAATTCTCAAGTCTTGATACCTATCTAGGCATTTTTCCAGATAAAGTGTCCTTCCAAAGGACAGATTGTAACAATAATATTTGGTTTGTCATGGTTATTCTAAAACAAATTACATGAAAATCTATCACTTTTATTCAAAACATATTTAAATTTTGGTCATTAAATAAATATATTGTCTCCTACTATTTTGATTCAAAACAAATACCTTCACTGAATCAGAAAAAATCCCGTTGGAAGATTTTTCTAGTGGACCAAGATCCATATTTGGCCTAGTGTTGAGTCAGCTTTGGTTGATCGCCCAACCCTTGGTTATTTAGGTAGGAAACATATTTCTAATTGCATCTCATGCAACTCTTAGATGATTGAGTGAGTAACTCTTTACCCTTATTCATCTTATGAATTTAAGCTCAATCCTCACGCCTCTAAGTTATTTTCAATCCAATTGAAAAACTTAGTTAAGTTTAGGCCCAAGAAAAACAATTTAGATATTATAATTATCCTATCGCGCCTTACTAATATAAATGATAGCACCATCCTTTGGCAGGCCCACTATTTATTGACATTAGTCTTGACGAGTGTTACTTATTAGAAGGCATTTAAACTTAATATTAACGCTTCTAGGTTCTTCAATCTGATTAAAGTTACCTAGATAAGTCCAATAACAAATGGTTGGATAATCCAATTATCCATCATCCTTTACTAATATCAATAAAAGCACCCTGCTTTGGCAGAACCTACACTTTATTGAAACTAGCATTGATGAATGTTGCTTATTGGAATGTCTATTTGAAAAACTCAATAAGTTATACTTGGATAATCCAATTATCCAATCATGTCCTACTAAATATAAATAAAGGCACTCAACTATGGCGTGGCCTGCTCTTTATCTATATCAAGTTAGACATTATTACTTTTTGGAAGGTATGATTGTCGGGCTTGAGGGATTTCAATTTTCTTATTGTTCATTACCAACTTTCATTAAATGCTTTAACGCAAAATAAAACCCCAAAACATGCAATAAAAAATGTGAAATGGTTATGGTCTTCCTAGAAAGTAAAATAAAATAAAATAAAATAAACCTAAAGGAACTATGGTGCCTTGACTTCATGAAGTCCTACTTCTTGAAACCACCATCCTCCTGGAGTCACTACTCCTTTGTTCCTTTCAAGGTCATATCCACCAAGAGTCACCACTCTAGGTTTCTTCTAGGTCTCCACCTTGTTGGCTTCTTCAAGATTACAATGTAATAGTGAAGGGTTGAGAGAAGAAATTCAAGAATAGATAAAGGCACAACACGCAGGCTGTATTTAAAATTAAATAAAAAATAAAATCTAAGACCATAATCATTCACCGCTGGGCGTGTTAATTAATCAATTAATAAAGTAATTAATTGTATTTAAAATAAAATAAATTTTAAAACACATAATTAAACATGCGGGGTCATAAAAGGAAAACTACGTAAAGAAGTTTGGTGGTTCCGTTGACCGTTCAATGAACAGGATCAAGGGGAGGCTACCCTTTATAGGGTGCCAAGTGGCGTTCCAACCCAAAATTTAGTACTGTAATCAGGTTAGTTCCCAGGAAAGAGAGGTGGGTCCGGTTTGACCGCTTAAGTACCAAGTCTTTCCTAGCCAGAATGTCCCACTGACCATTAACAACTTAAAATATTTGGATATGATTTCAAACAATTTGAAATCCTAATTTTAAGTTTCAACTCTTGAATCATAAATTTTAGAATGGCTAAGGTTTAACTTTTAAACTTTATCTTTTGACCCCAACAACTATCCTAAAATAAGAATAGTCAAGGTTTAACATTTAAACCTCATCTCTAAAGTATCAACAATCATCTTATTTTTAGGAACGATCAAGGTTTAAATTTTAAACCTTATCTCTAGAGTTCAAGATATTTTATTTTGAATCCTATTAAATTTGATAAAGATCTTATCTTTAATTTGCAACTTTTGCAAATCCTATCAATTTTATTAAGGATTAAATATTTGATTTTAAAATTATTAAATTTAATAAAGATCTTATCTTCTATTTGTAACAATTACAAATCATATTAAATTTAATCAATATAAATCAATTTGTAACTCCTACAAATCACATTAATTTTAAAAGATCACATACAATGCAAATCCTATTAAAATTAATAAGAATAAATTATTTAAATTTGTAACTCTTACAAACTTTAAATTTAACAAACATTTAAAATTTGATTTGTAACTTTTACAAGTCGAATTTAAAATATAATATTAAAATCAAATATTTTATTTGTAACATTTACAAATAAATAAAATACCTTGATGGCTAGGTTTCAAATTTTGAATCCTAGTTTTCATTACGGCTAGGATTTAACTCTTAAACTTTCTAAACACAATCTCGCATGAACAATTTATATTAGAAAGAGAAAGCATATAGACATGCATTGCATACAACCCTTGATTTCAATTTAATTAAACGAACATAAGACATGCCTTATAATTAGAACACATAAAACAATCACCATTGTAACATACAATATGTTCATATAATAAAGCACATCCCAAAAACATGTTCTTTAATTAAAATGTTGAGAAAAGAAATCAATATACACAAAATAAAATAAATTAATACTAGCTTTCAAAAGGTGCAACCTTTGCAACATATCTCATAAAAAATGAAACATTTACATAATATCTCATTAAAAATGCAACCTTTGCAAAAGGATTCAACCTTTACAATTCTTTTCATAAAAGAACATTTTTTCACATGTTCTTTAAACAAACATTTTCCCAAAACATGGTTTTGCAACCAAGCTCTGTTACCACTGTTAGGGAATCCCTAGTGCATGAGCAATGGAAATACAAGGATTCCCATAGGATTTGTAAAGCACCGTGTTTTAAAGCATAAGACAAATACAAAAAAAATATTGTGTTTTAGGATTACCTCTTGAAGAAAATTGAATCGAAGCAGTCATAGCCTCGTCCTTTAGGAATCCACATGAGTACTCCTACCAGAAATGCTACACTTTCCAAATGCTAGTTTGACGGCGTGTAGCTTTTGCAACTTTTGTATTTTGTGTCTCTTTTTGGTTAGTCGCCAATGAGCATCTTATGCTCTATTTATAGGCTTAGGTTTGACCTAATTTGCTCTCTAAAAAGTAGGATCCTTACTCATTCTAAATGAGTTAGGCCCAATAATTTTATTTTAGTCCAACTAAAATAAAAAGCTATTTTCTGATGGGCTTACTCTATGTGTGTGACCCTATAGGTAAAATACTCGGTTATATTAATAATAAACTATTTTATTGTTAATATAAAATAAGAGCGGCATCTAGAAATGCATCTTTATGTCTGAATATTATTTAATATCAACATAACCTATAAGTGATAACTATTTTATATGTTTGTTCCTTTTGTCATGAATTGGTCCCAAGGCATGTCGTGTCATCCTTGTACGGCCCAATTTATTTTATTTGATACCGGAGTAGACTTTATACAAATAAATATCCAATATTTATTCTTTCTAGCATGGTTATGAATTCTCTTAGTCTCACTCCATCAAGTGGCCTATAGATATCACTCCTGTCATATAGGAGAGACAAATCTCATTTACATCACTCGCATCCCTCTGCATAATTTATTCATTGCCTAATCACAACCTTCATAGTCCTCTTATTACAGAAGAAGTTTGATTGTATTAAAACAACAAACTCCTTATGTAGGAATCGTAGTGACTTCAGGTCGAAGGACTACATATACCATTATCACATTGAGAATCGTTTATGACATTCATGTAACGATCCATGCAACGTTCTCATGGTGGGTCTTTCCAGTACATCATTACTCTTAATGTGTACCCGTGTGAAGACTTGATATCATCTATATCCATGATCTGTGAGATTAGATCATCAGTACACTCACACACTAGTCTTAATGTTTTTACATGTCCCCACGTAAATACTTGACTATAGACATTTTAGGAATAACTCTCATATGACCTATTATTCCAAGGATAAATAAAGGTTATTAAACTATTTAACCAAAAATGCCTTTTACAAGATGATGTGTCCTATATAGGCTCTTAGTGCATATTTCCAACACATTAGGGTCAGGAGATACTCCTTCAGCTTACCTCCTTGAATTAAGACTTTGATGGCATCTTTCAGCTGCCTGCACTCATCGGTAGGATGCCCTGTCTGCTCATGGAAGTCATAGTACTTCCTAAGGTTTCCTGGCCTCTTAACAGTAGTGGGTCTTCAGACTCCATACACACTTAAAGAGGGCCAACCAACCTGCCTTGAGATCTAGGATGGGTTGGCATTAAGGGGAGCATAGTGGGAAAACACAGCAACATGTTTTTCTTATTGGCGGGGTTGTTGATTCCCACCCTAATCTTTCTAGGGTGTTTTCTCCTGCTTTTCTTTCTCCTTTTCCATACGTAGTGTAGGAGTAGGTGGCTTGCTTCTAGCTATTGTGGCCTTGAGATGCATCTCTATGCCCACATATTTGGACGCCTTACATTTGAACTTCTCTAGGGTGGTGGGTGAGCCTTTTGCTAATGAACTAGAAAATGGAGACTTTGGTTGCAAAGCCTCGATAATAATGTGTAACTGGATGGCCTTCATGAGATCTGGTACCATAGTTGCTTCCTTATAGAACCTCTTCAAGAAGTCACTCAGAGATTCAATCTCACCTTGCTTGATTTGAGCTAGGGTATGAGACGTCCTAGGCATGTCTCTAGAGATAATAAAATGATCTTCAAACGCCTCAGCCATTTCTTCCCAAGAGTCTATAGATCCAGAATGTAGACCCTTAAACCATGTGAGGCTTCCCCAGTTAGTATGCATAGGAACATGTGACACATAACATCAGACTCAGCGCTCGGAAACATAGCCTCATAGACATAGCTTTGAGGTGTTTGTATAAATCTGACTCACCCGTATATTTTCCTAAGAAAAAGGTTGGGTGGTCTTTAAGTGTCTAGGATATGCACACTCATGAGCCTCTTAGAGAAAGGGATACTTAGCTTGTATCCAAACGAGGGAGAACTAGAGAGAATACCCTTACGCCTAGGGTTTGGCTGTTTTATATGAGACTGAGTCTCCTAATCCTTTTTATACATAGGGATCTTTAAATAAGAAAGTATATAAGACACTTCATGTCTTAAAGCCTCAGGTTGCTAAACCTTATACAGGCTTACTTTCTCCACGTAAGTAGAATACTCACACCTCAACTCAACAAGCTCCTCCTTGAGCTATTTGATAATCTCGTCCCTAAGGTCAGGAGTGACCACTAGAACTATCTATCTTACAGACGCACTTGACCTATCAAAGTCCAAACGCCTTGGCTCCAAGTACGTTAGATCTTCAACATGCCCCTAAGGCTCACGATTCTCCATAGATGTTGAACTCAAGACTTTGTGACTTAAAATTTATAGGTCCCACCGGGCATGCCAATAAACTAGTCTGGGTCGGGGTATAGGGACTGACCTCATGATAGTCCTTAAACTATTGTAATGCTCAAGTTTTACACTGATCCAATAGGGATTCAGTATTATATCCTCTATTCCATTGGGGAATAAAGGTCTTGGCTATATTCCTCATACCAACAGCACCATCCTTATGCGTTGTGGGGCAAAAGGGGGTGTCACCTGCAAGGACACTTCGATGCTTAACTCAGTGAGTATTCAAGGGAATATCAGAGCTGAAGCGTAAATTTTAGAGAGAATATTCTACCTTTGTTATGTTGATGCATAGGTATTTATACCTGGAGGTAGTGGAAGACTCTTCTTGCTTTCCAATTTTTTCGTACTTCGTGTTAGCACTTTTCTGATCCTTTATAGAAAAGTTGTACATGAAAGAGACATGTCTAAATGACTACCAACCAGTTAATCACTTTGCAGGTTACTTATTTAACACGCTGATACTTAGGTCAACTTTAATTACCCAGTATTAAGGGAATGACTTATACCGAGGTCAGTTTAAAGACCTTGTACATGACTCTAGAGATCTGGTGTTAGGACACCAGATATTACGGGGTATTGGTCCTGAGGACGGATTCTGGTTAAATTACTGTTGTGTCTAGGGGCCAGAATCAAGACCACATCATTTGCCCCGTAGCTTGTTAAAGTGACCATGTTGGTTGCTTTAATGAGCTATAATTCTTCAGCTGAGGTACCTGTTAAGTCAACTCTAATTACCCAATATTGAGGTAATGGTTCATACTGAGGTCAGTTCTAGAACCTATCACCCGGTATTGAGGGAATGGCTTGTACCAAGATCAATTTAGAGACCTTGCTCGTGAGTCCAGAGATCTAATGTTTGGACACCGGATATTATGGGATATCGGTCCTGAGGACAGATCCTGGTCAAATTACCATTGTGTCCAAGGGCCGATATCATAGTCGGATCAATAATTAATTTAAAATAGATAATTATTTTATTTAATCCACTGCATGGTTAATTTTTTATATATATTATTCATTATTTTGAAATATTAAAACATCATTTCGTTTTACATATATTTCTCAATTTCTAAACATATTCAAACATTTATTTTAAATTTTAAGAATAATTGTAATCCATAATACTATAAAAAATATTGATACTATTTCAATTTTTATTTTAACTATAATATTTATAATAAAAAGAATATTTAGATTAGTAATTTAAATTTAATTTAATTTTTTATGAAATTCTAATTTTTAAAGTTAAATATAGTTAATTAAAATTAGATCGTCATAGTATTTAATGTATTTTATGGTTAATTTTACTTATATATATATATGATGATTCTCAATTTCTAAAACATTCAAACAATTATTTAAATTTAACAATAATTATAGATTAGGAAATTATATTAAATTTTTTCATATTTTTATTTTAAATATATATAATAACAAAGGATATTAAGATTAATGATCAAACTTTTTTAATGAAATTCAAATTTTAAAAATTAAATATAGTTAATTTCGAACTAGATTGTTAGTCCATTTAAAAAATAAATATAGTTAATTTGAATTAGTTGTTAGTGCATTTAAAAATTAAATTAGTTGATTTTAGTTATATATATGATGTGATTAATCAAGTTATATCAAGTATGAAGATATAGCACAATCAGATAATTTTGTGGCGTAATGTTCTAATCAAGGAATAATTTTCACTTACTGATATATAAATTTGAAACTTGCATGATAAAGGAATGATAAGAGTAGGTGTGATAAATCGGATTTCTTTATTAATGTTACAATTTATATATAAGACATAAAAGATAATTTAAATTTTATATAATCAATAGTTATAAAAAAATGATAAATTTGAATATTTCTTAGATCACAATTTTATTGAAACTGTTCATTCATGTTTGGTTTTATAGGAATGATCAAAATTTTATAATATATATTAATATGTTAATAATTAATCTACATTATATTTGTATTTGTATTCTGTACATAAGTATTTCAATTTAAATATGTCAATAATTAATCAATATTATATAAATTTGTGAAACATTCTAGAAGTTATTTCTACTAACTTTTGCTAGATGTCAATCGTATGTGTGAGCCTATGTTTCAACTCTTGGAAGGTTTTCTCTTGACTTGCCCCAAATAAAAGCAATATTTTTCTTCACCAACACATTAAGAGGTAAGGCCAAGGTAGAGAAATCCTTCACAAATCTCCTATAGAAGATAGCAAGTCCATGAAAGCTTCTAACTTCTCCAACATTCTTGGGGGTAGGCCAATCATCGATTTGGACTCCCTTAGCACTAACTACAAACCCAAGGAAGACAATGTTATCTATGCGAAAGGGACATTTTTCAATATTAGCATATAATTAGTGTTTCCTCAAGGAAAGTATAACATGTCTAAGATGATCAAGATAAGAGTCCATAATGTTTAAGTAGATCAAAATATCATCAAAGTAGATTATAATAAAATGTCCTATGAATTTCCTCAAAATACGGTCCATGAATCTCATGAAAGTACTTGTTGCATTGGTTAAGCTAAAAGGCATCACTAATCATTCATACAAACCAAGTTTGGTTTTAAAAGCAGCTTTCCACTCATCACCTTCTTTTATTCTGATGGTTCAGAGTCAGACTTAGAAGGGGGGTTGAATAAGTCTTAGACTTTTTTTGCAAAAAGTGAAACTTTAAAGCGCAAGCAATTAGACTTCTGTACCAGACTTGTTATAAGTAAGGAAAGAGAGAATAAACACAAAGAATTTATATTGGTTCACTTTTAACTCAGAATCTATGTCCATTTCCTTCAACTTGAAGAATTTCCACTATTGTAAAATCTCCTTTTACAATTCCAGCACTAAACTGCGCCACAAGTATTATTGACTCTAGTCCCTTCTGGCTTAAAACCCACGTATTATTTCAACAAGCCACTTCCAACTTAAACCCAAGTATACTTTCAAAAGCCTCTTTAGGCTATAACTGTTTCCCATAAAAACTAAAGATTGACAACACATCAAACTTCTACACAAATACATATTTAAAATATAGATTGTGTTTGATGTTTCTAAGAACTTAGTGTATGAGAAGATTCAAGTTATGAATAGATACACTAAGTAAGAAAGCAAAAGACCAAGGTCTGTTAGATGCAGAACTACAAAGAAGGTCTTTGCTTAAAACTAAGAAAGAAAAAAAGAGCTTTAAGAACAGATTGCAAGGATTTCTTTGAATGACCCAGAAGTTCTCTACTCTAATTTTGAATCTTTTCATATTTATAGATCACTCAAAAGTGACTGTTTAACAATCTGATGAAGAATCAAAGCCGTTGTAAATCTGTTGGAGAAGCTTTAGTTGTTGCAAGCATCAGACCTTAAGAATATGATGAGACACCAAAAGGTTTGGTATACAGGAACCTTAGAGTTTGCACTAAAATGAAGTTCCTTGAGTTCTTTAGAGCGTAAAGACCTTTTGTTGGCTTTCTTCTTTTAACTAAAGCATGTGGAGCATATACAATTGACCTTCTATAAGTATTCTGACAGAAGAACTGATCATTATCAATTTTTCTGAATTACGTAGAGTAACTACATTGGTTTCTTTCCAATAGAACTTTGGCCTTTGCATTCTTTTGTCTCTTTTCTTCTTTTGATGATAAGTGCAGTTTTCCTTGATTCCACATAGCTCAAAGCATCATCAAAATAGATTTTAATTGTTGGTTGTTATGAGCTTGAAGTAACGATCTTGTTGCTTTAAAAGTCTGAGATTTGATTGGTAGTCCAAAGGTCTGAACATACTTAAATTAGATTCTTTTTGAGCAAAGTCTAGAATAAAACTTTTCTTGAAATTTCTTGTATAACTCAAATCAGACTTTTGTCTTGATAGACTCCTCTTTTCATTTGTAACCTGTGTACTTAATATTTATATCCTAAGACACTTAATTTAAGAAGTTAGATAACACATTAATAGACTTCATTTAATTTAAATGCCTTGATGTGTGTTATTAATAAATCTTGGGGTCTGGTTAATGATGATAATTATCTTCTATAAACCAGACTTAGTTCCAACATATTCTTATTTAGTGATAGTCACTCTTAAGATCAATCTTGAAAAATATAGTGACTCCACAAAGCTCATCTAACATATCATCAAGTCTACGTATAGGATGCCTATACTTGATGGTGATATTGTTGATGGCTCTATAATCCATGCATATTCTCCATGAACCATCTTATTTACTAACCAAAAAGATTGGGACTGGATAAGGACTAAGGCTTTTTCTTATCCATCCTTTGGTCAAAAGGTCTTTTACTTGTTTTTCAATTTCTAAACCCTCTTGAGGTTCATACCTACAGGCCTATTTGGAAGACTAGCACCAAGTATAAGATCAATTTAATGCTTAATCCCCCTCAAAAGGTGGAAACTCATGGGGAATGTCTTTAGGAAATATATCTCTAAACTCCTCTAAAAGGGTTGACACTACTTGGAAAAGAAAAAGGGCCCACAAAACATATAGAGGTGCTTGAAGTGTAGTTGTAATAAAGCATGTATAGTGGTTGGTGAAGGAGTAAAGCTCTCTTCACATCATACTTAGAGGCAAACAAAGTAGAATGCCTCTTGGAATCATCAAGTATAACAACTACTTTTTCCCGACATGCTATGGTGCCCCGGGGTGGTAGGAGTGGGTCGAGTGTGTATCGCCGCGGAGCAACAGCCGCATCCGGATCTGATCTATCTATTCGACAATTCATCCGGTGACTTTACGGTCACCATCCATGGAGCAATTCTTAGATAGCAAGCACTAGCTCCCATCTTTTTTATGTTTTTTTGGTTTTGCCTAGGAGGTCGAAGGACCAACCTCTTTATCCTTTTTCAACTTTATTTGAAGTTGATTTTTTATAACTTATTTAGGAGTTAAGGAATAAAGCATAAACTTTTTATTCTCATGTTCAAAGGTAAAGGTGTTGGTGAAACACTCATGGGTAACTTTTTTGTCATATTGCCAAGGTCTCTCAAGCAAGACATGAATTGCTTCTATAGGCATGACATCGCACCAAACTTTATCTTTATAGGTGCCTATAGTGAAGGAAAGAAACACTTGCTTATGCACAATCATCTTACCCTTTCCATTAAGTCATTGAAGTTTGTATGACATAGGGTGATCAACAAGCTCACCACCCAACTTATGGACTAGCCTTCGACTAGCCATATTTGCATAACTCTTAATATCAATAGTAAGAGAACATAGTTTCCCATTTATGTGACATCTTGTGTAAAATATGTTCTCTCTTTATATAGTGCTATCCTCCTTAACATGACTACCAAGGAGTCTTCTAATCATGTATTGCCTGCCTTCTTCTCCTAAAACATGCTCACTATTATAAGATTCACTACTTGAGCCATCACTAGAGTCAGATAAGGAAGAATCCTCTTAGTTAGAGTAATGGTCTTGCCCCCCACTAAAATCATAGTTTTCTTGGTGGGACATCAAGAGACAAAGTGATATTTTCCCAAGTATTTAAAACATTTTATTGAGCTTGTTTTAAAAGAAAATGGTTTGGAGATGGAGTTATCAAACTTAGAGGAAGAGTGACCCTCTTTGTGTATCTCACTTTTTATTCTTGGAGAATAAGTGCCCACTTCCCTCCCTTTACTATTTTACCAATCTTTTGTCCCATTGGAGTCTTTCTTGCCCTTCCACTTTGGCCTAAAAGGTTTGTAGTCTCCTTTGTAATAGGAGTCCCCCTCATTATTTTGACTCTCTACCCTAATACATTAGTGGGGCAGCTCTTCAATATGCACATGAGATAGAAGCTCAACCTTTCTTCTAATATTTTTATTTAATCCATGAAGAAACCTATGCATTAAGGTCTCTTTAGCTTTCTCAACATTGGCCTTTATCTTCCTAAGCCATGCTTTAAGGTCCTCCAAATCATCTATAGGAGGAAAATGATCTTTCTTCCCATTCTTGTAAATTTAGGTCCACTAAACCAAGGTATAATTTTGAAAAGATAAGGTAGCAACCCTAACTTTTTTATCTTCCTTCATTTTATAGGAGTTGAAAAGTTGCTCAACTCTCATCTCCTAATCAAGGTAGACCTCAACATCACTCTTATCATGAAAAAAAGGCATATCAAATTTTACTTCTTTGAGCCTATCATCCTTTCATGATGACTTTGGTGTCTCCTTGGCCTATATTCATCATTATCACTTCTTTCTCTTTCCCTTTCTTTATGACTTTTATGAGGCCTTTGTCTTTCCTCTCCATTTTCAATGTTATCTAGCCTTACATTCATGACATTTAATTGTTTCAATATAACTCTCATATGGGGAATTGTAGTATTTCTCTCCCTATCACTATCTCTATTTATACCTTTATCACTATAGGAAGACATATTTATTGTTTTTCTTGATTCAATTTTACCCAAAAGAAAAGTAAAACATTTTGTAATTATTTAAAAAGAATCTATAAAAAAAATACTATAAAAGCTAAAAAAAATAGAATATGGGAGGTAAGGTTAAGGAATCTTGTCTAAAACCTAAATTTCTAGCTTATGACTAGCAATATAAGCAAACAACTAATTAATATAACTAGTCATGAACAAGAAATTAAACTATACCTGAGCGCAATTACCGTATAACTACTTAAACCAAAGTCCAAAATTCAAAGCCCAAAAGTCCAAATAAGAGCTTGTACGTAAGCTGTTTACCAATGTAGCTACTTTGGGCATTTCAAAAAAGCTGATGAAGATTAGCTCTTGTATCAAAAAGCGTTTAGAAGGTCAACTAAGACACCCTCCTAAATATAGGGATAAATTAATAAATAAAATTTGGATAATAAAAATAAGGATAAATTTTCACGATTTAAAACAATTAAAGAATGGAAGAATTAGTGAGATAGAGACTTCAACAAGTAACCTCAAACCATTTTAATAACCTATCTCATATATAAAGATATGACAAGGTGGTTAATAAATCAAGAATGGACCTTGGATAATCAATCTCATGATCATATATACAAGGGATAGCGGAAAAGTACGTGTGGATTCGAAGTATACTAATGGATATGAAATGAGATCTAAAAATACCCTCATTGGTCCTTAAGATGTGTTAATTATGCAAACAAGTTGTTGTATAATCATAGCATGACCAAACAATACCCATCATACCACAAAACAAAGGAAAAAGTGTTAAAACAAGGCCATGAATCGATTCAAACATCTCTAGAACTCAAAATAGTGAAAACAGGGGCCCTTGAATCGATTCAAACTCATATGAATCGATTCAAACGTTCCTAGAGCCAAAAATAGTGAAAACAACAACTCTTGAATCGATTCAAGGACCCTTGAATCGATTCAAGACAGCCTTGTTGCTGTTTTTATGCAGAAAACACATAATCTTTGGACTTCCAACCCCCTAACTTTTTCATATTAACTCCAAATGCTACCAAATTTTGACACCAATATATATACATTATTTGTGACATGTGGCCACTGCCACACTCAAAAATTCTCAAAAATGAGGGACTTATGCACATAAATGTGTTTAGTCTGTTCTTGAGTATTTTTACGTGACTTAGGGGTCTATTCTCAATGGAATTGACCCATTCCAATTGCTACAAGTCACAATTTACATATATATCACATTGGAACCATTATACACCATTCAAATTTCCTACAACTCATTTTGACCCTATTGGTTCCTTAATTATGCATAAACATCATATACACACTTTACAATTCAATTAAATCTTGAACCAACATACACACCAATGCCATCAACTGGCCATGAAACTTCATAATCAACATCCATTCATCAATACAACAAGTAAATTCATTATGTCTCATCAATTACATCCATTGTTAAGGTCACTACCAAAAATTGGCTTTTCACAATATACAAAGCCCAATTTTCACAAGTGACCCTCAAAACAATTATATATCTTCATTCAATATCCATGAAACAAAATGAGCATATATATATATATATATATGTATCAAATGCTTTACAAAAAGGTGTCGGCCAAGGCTTATAAGTTTCCACTTCCATATTTACCTCCACCATGGCTCAACCTCCAAAAAGAGTAGGATGCTCAACATACCTACATCAAACTTTAAAAATGGCAACTAGGAGGTGAGTAACATATACCAAATGATCCAAAATCATACATTATGATGATACCAATACATATATGCATAACATGTATTTCTCAAGAAGCCTTATAAACTTCTTTCACATATCATCTCATTCCATTCAACATCATACATGTCCAAATCATTACATTCATAATCCACACATCAAAATCATGGCATTCTCAATAAAGGTTATCACAAATTCAATGTTAGTACCACAACTTCCTTCCTCTTTATTTAACAATCATCCATCGCCACCACGGGCTACCAACTAGGCATATCTCCGGCTATATGTAAATGCTCTTATGGCTAATGCATATGTACAAAGGAATCAATAACAATTGCGGATCCGACTGTGGGAAACAATATCATATCAAATGTGGCTCAATCATAGGTGTGCTACTATGCCCCTACTGCAGTAGTAAAACTGTACACTTATATCTCAAATCATGTATGCTTATCATATTTTACTGGTACCAAACCGTTATCGCCCATTTGTAGCACTAGTCACCCCATGACTTGCGGATTCAATAACATGGACTTACTTGCCATAAGTGCTACGGGCCTCTCCCGAACACACATCGAGAGAGTCGTGCCCCGTCGGACACCGAGGTAGCTTGCTCATCATAGAACCGCCCGCCCATTGGGCCTGCCACATAGGGTGCCTCGCCACCAACTAAGGGTAGCTTCGTGATTCCTAGAATCACTAAGGAACAACAACAAATTTTTCGTGCACTGGGTCGCCCTCCCACCGAGCCTGCCTATTGGAACCCCTAACATTCCATATAAGCAGCGAATGATATGCCATGGATGCAAATGCAATGCAGATCAAATGCATTCTCACACTATGCATCTTAAATGCCACTCCATCGTCAATAATTCATCCTTAACACTTTAGTGGAACTCTAGGTTCTCATCATTCTCAACCATCCCCAACATTCATTAGATTTCATACACATATTAGTTAGTGGCAATCACAAATCATTAATTCATATATCTAGGATGTTTAATAACAATGTAATCAATATAATTATAGTTCTAAACCATTGCAACAACTCTCATCAATCATGAGTCAATTCAACATCAAATTCATCATCCCACAAACATAAACCACATAACACCATTCACTCTAAATGCATTTTCAATCAAGTAGTCATCAATTCATTCATCCAAGCCAATTAGCATAACACAATCATAAACACACACATCACTAATGGATGAAATCAAGCATTTAGAGTGTTACCCCCTCCTACCTCAAGAGAATTAGAAATCAACGCGGTCCGAAGATCCCGCCTCATCGATGGGGTTGTTTCCTACTACTTCTTCTTCTTAACTGTGCACACCCCCTTCTGATTCCACTTGTAAACAAGACCTCCGGGGGATTTGCCCACTTCTCTTCCTCGACGTCTTACAGCGCATTCTCTAACAATTGATTCTGAAACATTTCCTGATATACCACATAATTATTTTCTATTCAAAC
Source organism: Clitoria ternatea (assembly GCA_037962975.1). NCBI lineage: Eukaryota > Viridiplantae > Streptophyta > Magnoliopsida > Fabales > Fabaceae > Clitoria > Clitoria ternatea. The sequence goes on from CM075672.1 coordinate 83,979,639, forward strand.
CACCAAGATTCAAATGTTCATATTCATTTACTTGGTGTTTATAACATTTTAAATTCTCAAACCCCATTTATTTTATTTAATCCACCATAGCCACCATGGGTTAGGTGCCCTAAATTCGTTATTATGCATTTAAGGCTAAACCCATTCATGGGTTTCCATATTAATTGGTTCCCAACCACTACTACCAAACATCTAACCTCATTAATGGCCATCCACCATCAATGTTACCATCACACATCATTAAACATATTCTCTTAACACCAATAAATACTCTTTTACTCATATTTTTCATTTTCCCCAAATTATAGGGTTAGGGTTTCACTAAAACCAAACAACCATCATCAATTTCCATCATTTTCCATCATCTTCTTTGCCATTTTCAGGTACAACATTGTGCCCTCATAAAACTCACATTAAATATACCTCACCTTAAGGTTTCTCATCATAAATGCTTCTCATTCATAACCTATATGCATTAAACTCTCTCCCAACAACTATTACCCAAAACCTAGGGCTAGAGCTCAAGAAAGATGATGAGGAAACCTTACCTCAAGCTAAAAGAAGTGAGCTCCAAGAATAGGGGAGGAAGAACATAAAAATCAAGTGGGAGAAGGGGAGCTTCAAAGCACCAATATCATCCTTTCCAAGCTTGAAGAAAACAAAATGGATGAAGGAGGAAGGGCACACCACACTTGCTAGGGCTTGAAAGGAAGAAGGAGAAGAAGAGTGGAATGGGAAAGGAGAAGAGAAAAAGAGCTTGCCTTGGAGGGAGAAGGTCACGAGAATTAGAGGGGAAAAAGAGAGGTTTAGAGTTTTATTTTAACCCCCTATTAAAGCTTTCCTATTTTATAACCGACAGGATCTCTGTTTGGGCTCAATACTTTATCTAAAAATTATTCCAATTATATATTCGGACTCCCAATAATATTCTTAATAGCCCTAACCAATAGTACCTCAATCGGAGATACTAGGTCACACCCATATTTTAACCGGGTATTATTTTCAACTATTTAAGTCACCATAAATTATGAAAAATCACAAAAATTCCCAATTTAATCATTTCAATATTTTGGGACATTAATCAATTCATATTTAATTATTCACTATTTATTTATCTTAATTAATCATTTATATAAATTTTGGGATGTTACATCAACCTTATATGTTCTGCATATCTTAGTTGGAAGAAGAAATCCAACAGAAGGTTTTTTGCTCTGAAGCTCCTAAAGAACACTATTTCAATGCAAGCTCTGATGTTCCTCATACCAAACTTTTTGTCTCCATTTCATCTTCAAGGATTGATACTCACAACGACTAGATCCCTCCAACAGGATTGACTACGACTATCTCAAAGGCCTATATATATATGAAAGGATTTTAAATCTTGAAGGCGTTAAGACCTGCAATAACTGAATATCAAATTCATGAAAACTGTTCTTTCAATCTCTCAGTCTTAGCTATCTTCTCTAAAGCAAAAACTTTCTTCGGTTTTTTGCTCCTAGCAGACCTTAGTCTTTGTCTTTTATACTTAGTGTATCTACTCTTATCTTGTATCTTTTGTATACACTAAGTCATCAAAAACACAAACACAATCTTTCTTTCAAATCCTTATTTGTGTACAAGTCTAGTGTGTTGCCAACTTTAGTTTCTATTGGGAAATAGTTTTTGGCCTAAAGAGGCTTTTGAAAAAATATGTGGCATTGAGCCAGGAGTGGCTTGTTGAAACAATACTTGGGTTTAAGCCAAGAGTGGCTGGAGTCAATAATACTTATGGCACGGTCTGGTGTTATAATTATAAAAACTATTTTTACAATAGTGGAAATCCTTCAGGATTGAAGGGACTCGACACAGCTTGAGTTGGAAGTGAATCAGTATAAATCACATGTGTTAAATCTCTTTATATTTAGTCTTAAAATTATGGTTCATAAATTCTGGTATATTCACGCATAAAAAGTTTCTAAGTTCTGCACGAAAAAGAGTTTGAGACTTATTCAACCCCCTTCTAACTTTGACTTTGAACCATTAATTAGTATTATTGTTTAAGTGGCCTCAATACTCAAGAGGGGGGTGAATTAAGTGTTAAAAACTTTTCTTTAGAATGCCTTTGAAATTGATTCCTCTTTCATAAAATATACTTGTATGCAATAGATAGCAAGTGTAGTGCAAGAATCAATGTAAAACAATATGCAAATGTCACTTAGGTAATATATCAAACACTTGGTGTGCAACACTTTAACACAACTTGTTCAAGCAAATATAAGAGGGGCTTTCACAATCAACAACAATAATCAAGCCAAAAGCAATATGTAAATACAAGAGAGTAGGGAAGAGAAGCTTGCAAACCAATTTAATGAGTTCCACCAACCTCGTGTACGTCTCACCTTCAAGCAACCCACTTGAAGGATTTCCACTATTGAAGTTTAGAGATACAAGCTATGAGCAATTGCAGCTTCCTAGTGTCCCACACTCAAGAACTCAATCCTCACTAGCACAAGGGTAACCCACCCAATCTCTTAAACTCTCAATACCCAAAGGTTGAACCCCAACCTTTGTGACCACTCAACCTAGAGTGAATGACCTTGGTGTTTTGGTGTTTGGTTTTATAATCAATAAACTCTCTCAATAGAGTAGATAAACAAATGAAACCTCTCATAATTTCTAACCTCTCACAAGAGAGGATTTACAAATATAAGCTCTAAGTTTCAGAAAATGAAACTACACAAAGAAATAAAACTCACAAGACTCAAGATTCGATTTCCCTTTGATGGATTTGGATGCCTGGAGTAGCTTGAATGAGTCTTGCATTTATAGGCCTTGGAGAGGTGCCCTAAAGTCTTTAGAGCCGTTGCACAGTATGGGCATTAGAGTAACAATGGAGAAGTGAGCTAGTTTCCCACTTAAAAATGCTTTCCCCAAATTCTGGCACTAGTGTAATCGATTAGGCCTCAAGCTATAATCGATTACACTTTGAATTCTTTAGTGAAATTGACCTGGTAATCGATTAGCCTTTACCATATAATCAATTAGCTAAGAGACAGAACCTTGCTAATCGATTGTTCTTGACCTTGTAATCGATTCTGAGTGGCACCTGATGCATTTAATTGTGTTACGTAGCATGGTAATCGATTATGACTCATGTGCAATCGATTATTGGACAAACAGAAACTCTATAGTCGATTAGTTCTTTAACTATAATCGATTAGTGGCTTTACAGAACATTGGTAATTGATTATGTCATCCTTATAATCGATTAGAAGATGCACCTGATGCTTTTAATTCATTTTCTTAACTTGGTAATCGATTAGCCTCCTTGGTGCAATCGATTAGGTGACAAACAGAAGCTTCATAATTGATTAGTGTTTGATAAGGTAATCGATTAAGTATTTGACAGAACTTCAGTAATCAATTATTTGAGGTCCTGTAATCGATTAGGCTTTGTGTTTTTGTAGGTCTGATGTTGTTTTCCTCTGTTTTTATCCTTCCAAGTATTCTTTTATAAACACTTGTTCTCTTGGCCATGATTCTTCAATTGCTTTTTGACCTCTTTGTCATTATCAAAATTATGCAACCTGAAATATATATTCAAACACATTCTCCCCCTTTTTGATGATGACAAACAATGTTCATCTCATGAGGGTATTAGTTCAAATAAAGTTTTCTCCCTCTTTCTTAAGGATTTTATGCATACATTTTTTTGTTGCTCCAGTTAATAATCATATAGAATTAAAAGCCAATTGAGAATCAATATGTGTTAGCTATTTTTTATTAATCCATTTGTTTATTATCTAAAATAGATGAACATTGATTTTTAATTCTTTAATAGGATGAACAATAATTCTAATTCTTCTCCCCCTTTGTAATCATCAAAAACATATAATAAATTATAACACAGAGAGATAAGTAAAGGAAAACAGTTATTTATTCATTGATAAAGGAAATTACAGAAGCAAAGTGCAGAAATTGAAATTGCATAACAAAAGGAAACAAACATAACAAAATAAGAAGGATCTAATTATCCAGATTAAAGAAATGCATTTTAGAAATTTTGTTTGAGAGCTCCTCATAACGTTGTTCCATGAGCTCAAAATGTTGTTGCTCGGTCATTTGAAATTGTTGAAGAGTGTTGTTAATTCTTTCAAAGCGCTGATCGAGATAAGCATGGAGAGAGGTAAAGAGGTCAACGGGAGTAGATAGTTTACCTTGTATTTCTTGAGTTGTAGGAGGAAGAGGGGCAGGATCATTGGCTGGAGCTTCAAAGGGAATGTTGGCATGAATGCCTTCCATCTTGGAGAGCCAAGCTCTATTGACATAGATGATACCCATCTTGGTAAGATGATGTGTGCCAATGCATGCCTTTGGAGGTATTTCTCAAGAAGTTCTCCAGCAAGGTCAACACCAAAAGCTTTGAAAATTTTTGTGAGGAGGATGGCATATGGAAGCTTTTGCTGATCCTTGGCCTTGAGCATATGCAACTTCAATAGCTGAATCCAATTAATTTCTTTATCATTTTGCATAGCCCACATCAAGAGCACATCATCCTCTTCAACCAAGGCATAATTTCCACCACGAGGGACCAAGAGCTTAACCAAGAAAAAATGAAGGAGGTGGTTATTGATAGTAAGATGGCCTACCAATTTGTGATTGCTTCGGGGATAGTCAGCTTTCCAAAGGGATTGGCGAGCAGTGATGGCATTGAAATCCCATTCATCCTGTAGATTTCCACCAGTAAATTCAACATCAGAGAGGGGAAGTTGGATAATTTCTGCAAGTTGTGCATTTGTGATCCTTAGAGTCACATTCTTAACTCTAGCCTCAAGTAGCCCATCAACAAGCCTTAAATTGCAGAAAAAGACTCGTATGAGTTCTGGGTAGTATACCTCCTCTTTGAGAGTGAGGAAAGGAAAGAGATTGTAGTGGTGAAGGGAGTAAGTAAAGGTGAAGCTAGGATGGTCAAAAATCTTAACATTGATGTAGTGAAGGGAGATGATATCCTTTTCAGAGAATTTTTGGATGAAGTTTTGGAGGTCTCTAGGATTGGTAAAGAACCTTGAAAAATCAAGGGGGTTATTGGTTTGGGCAAGTGAGGACCTAGCTCTTTTCACATTCCTAGAGCAAGACATTATGTAAGTGGAGAAGAAAAGATGAAGAAGATTGAGAGGCCTTTGGGAATCTTGAGAGAGATTGGAGGAAGGAGAAGTATTGGTGGTGTGAGGTAAAAGAGGTGAAGGAGGGGTTATTTATAGGGTGAAAATAGGGTTTAGAGATGAGAAATAGGGTTTAAAGAGGTGAGAATAGATTGAGCCAACGATTTGTATGGATTCTGTAGAAATCACGTTTCTGATACACTCGTAGTCGATTACGGGGTTACTCGTAATCAATTACACCCTTTCAGAATTCGAATCGTCAAGTGTTCTAATCGATTGGGCCAGGTTGGTAATCAATTGCATTAAAAATAGAACCTTTGAAATCGATTAGGAGGAGTATGTAATCGATTAACTGGAAGACAGAGTGTCTCTAATCGATTTGGCATGTATGCTAATCAATTATCTGGAACATAGAGACTCTATAATCGATTAGTTAAAGTGATCTAATTGATTATGGAAGGAATAGAACGATTCTAATCGATTGGAGGGAGCTATCTAATCGATTATGACAGTCCAGAAATGCTTAAAAACACATGTTCTTCAATCACAAAGTATCATGGACTCAATATTCATGGATTAAAACATGCTTGTTTCATCAATCAATAAATGTTTCACTCATCAAACATATTACAAGTCAAAGAATCATCAATTAATATTCAAACACAACTTGAAATGTTTAAAATTCCTAACTCTCTTCTTATATGTATGAATTGCTCTTTTGCAAGTGGTTTGGTGAAGATATCAGCTAATTGCTTAGAGGTTTCAACATGTTCAAGCACATAATCACCCTTTAACACATGATTTCTAATAAAATAGTGTCTAATCTCAATATGTTTAGTTCTAGAATGCATCACAGGATTCTTAGAAATATTAATGGCACTTGTATGATCATATTTGAGAGGTACAAGGTCTAACATAACACCAAAATCTAGAAGTTGTTGTCTCATCCAAAGGATTTGAGCACAATAACTACCAGCTGCAACATATTCTGCCTCAGCTGTGGATAATACAACACTTACTTGTTTCTTGCTATGCCAAGATACAAGAGAACTACCAAGCAAGTGACAAGTACCACTAGTACTTTTTCTATCAAGTTTACATCCTGCAAAATCAGAATCAGAATATCCAACAAGAGTGCATTTAACCCCTTTGGGGTACCATAAACCTACATCTTGAGTTCCAACCAAATATTTCATTATTCTTTTTACAGCAGTAAGGTGTGATTCTTTTGGGCATACTTGGTATCTTGCACACATACAAACAGAAAACATGGTATCCAGTCTACTAGCGGTTAAGTAAAGTAAGGATCCAATCATACCTCTATACTTTGTGAGTTCTACATTTTTACCTTTCTCATCCTTATCCAAATAACATGAAGTGCCCATAGGTGTGGCAATTTCATTTGCCTTGTCCATGTTGAATTTTTTAAGCAACTCCTTGCAATATTTGGATTGACTAATGAATGTACCTTCTTTGGTTTGCTTAATTTGTAGCCCAAGGAAGAACGTAAGTTCTCCCATCATGGATATTTCAAATTCATCCTGCATTAACTTAGCAAACTCCTTGCAAAGTGATTCATTAGTAGCACCAAAAATGATATCATCTACATATACTTGCACCAATAGTATGTAATTCTTCTTATGCTTAATGAATAATGTTGTATCAACCTTTCCTCTTTCAAAATTGTTTTTCAAAAGAAATTTGCTCAATCTTTCATACCAAGCTCTTGGAGCTTGTTTTAAACCATATAATGTTTTTCTTAGTTTGAAAACATGATTTGGAAATTGATAGTTTTCAAAACCAAGAGGTTGATCATCATATACTTCTTCTTGAATGTATCCATTTAAGAAAGCCCTCTTGACATCCATTTGGTACAATTTAAAATCTTTACAACATGCAAAGGCTAACAATAATCTAATAGCTTCTAGCCTAGCTACGGGTGCATATGTTTCTTCATAATCTATGCCTTATTCTTGATTGTATCCCTTAGCTACTAGCCTAGCCTTGTTTCTAGTGATTATACCATTTTCATCAAGTTTATTTCTAAACACCTATTTAGTACCTATTATTTGGTGATCATTGGGTCTTGGCACTAATTCCCAAACTTCATTTCTTTCAAATTGATTTAGCTCCTCTTGCATGGCCCTCATCCAATGTTCATCAATAATAGTTTCATCAATGGTTTTAGGTTCAATTTTAGATACAAACGCTAGATGATTGTAAGTATTGAAAGAGCGTTGGGTACTTACACCTTTAGTGATATCACCTATAATGTTGTCCAATGGATGGTCTTTTGAGGTGATCCATTCTTTTTGTTTAGTTTCCACACTTTGTGTTGTGTCTCCTTCTTTGTTGTCTTCTTCTTTGTCATCCAAGTTCAATTCTTGGAAAGTGCCTACAAGATCATCAAAATCTTCCTTTCTCGGGGAGTTATGGAGACTTTCATCAAATTTCACATGAATTGATTCCTCAACAGTGTTTGTTTGTTTGTTAAATACTTGATAACATTTACTTGATGATGAATATCCAAGAAAGATTTCCTCATCAGCTTTAGCATCAAACTTTCCTAGATTATCCTTTCCATTGTTAAGTACAAAGCATTTGCATCCAAATATATGAAAATAGGAAATGTTTAGTTTTCTTCCTTTGTAAAGTTCATAGGGGGTTTTCTTTAGAATATGCCTAATCAAACATCTATCATCACGTGACAAGCGGTATTTACCGCGTCGGCCCAAAAATGTTTCACAATGTTATTTTCATTTAACATGGTTCTTGCAAGCTCCACCAAAGGTCTATTTTTCCTTTCAACCACTCCATTTTGTTGTGGAGTTCTAGGAGCTGAAAAATTTTGTTTAATACCATGTTTTTCACAAAACTTTTCAAATGATTGGTTTTCAAATTCTCCCCTATGATCGGTTCTTATGGATGCAATCTTTGAATTTTGTTCATTTTGGATAACCTTGGCTAGTTTCTTAAATGCATAATATGCTTCATTTTTGTGAGTAAGAAACAAGGTCCATGTATGTTTGAATAGTCATCTATAATTACTAGACCATAGTAATTACCACCAAAGCTTTTGATTTTGGAAGGTCTAAATAGATCCATGTGTAAAAGTTGTAAAGGACTTTGAGTAGAAACAATGTTTTTAGCTTGAAAAGATGCCTTTACTTGTTTTCCCTTTTGACATGCATCACAAAATTTATTTTCAAATTTGAGCTTTGGAAAACCAATTACTAATTCTTTAGAAACAAGTTTGTTTAGATGGTCTACATGTATATATGCTATTCTTCTATGTCATAACCATGATTCATCTTCTCTAGTCATGAAGCATTGTGAAACATCCCGACTTAAATAAAAGCAAGTCCGAGACAGGGGAAATTTTTCACATTCACAAAGCAGTTGGGATAAAATAATACAAACTGAAGTCAAGGGAAACAAAAAGCTGATCAGAGAAAAGAGAAGATCGGGTCAGGATACCACACGCTGGCAAGACCTAGCTTCAGTTAAACAAAAGCCAGCAGATAACGCTTGAGCGAGCCATACTCGCTGGAGCAAACCCTTATTCGCTAAAGCGGGCCCATGCACTCGAGTAATTCTATCACTCGGGAATGGTCCCCTTCGGGACATACTTCACTCGGTAAACTCTTACTTAGCCAGATCCTTATTTTTATTCGGGAAGGTCACAGTCGTGTTCCATTCGGAAGCGTCTTAATCTCTACTCGGGAAATGATTCCCTCGGTTATTCCACTCGGAGTCTATAAACCTTCCCTCACCTGGAATATTTCCCCAGACATACGTCACTCGGAGGTGCTTCAACCTCAATTCACTCGGAATTGTCTTGTGCATTCTTCACTCGGCATATTTTAATCTTCCTCACTCGGAGAACACCTTAACCCTTCATTTCTCAGAAATGATCTCCTTAACCAAGTCTTCCTCGGAAGTACTCTAACCTCTCTTCACTCGGAAGTGAGCTCCCTAATCAAGTTCCACTTGGAAATACTCCAACCTCTCTTCACTCGGAAGAATTCACCAGGTTAAGTCCTGCTTGGAAATATTTGAACCTTATCCACTCGGAATATACAACCTTATTCACTTGGAATATACAACCTTATTCACTTGGAGAATACAACCTTACTCACTCAGAATATACAACCTTATTCACTCGGAGTAGGTTCTCCCAGATATATCTCACTCGGCATCATGACTATTCTTCCCTCGGAAGAAGTCCACTCGAGCACATCTCACTCAGAACTGTTTTAAGCCTTCATCACTCGGAACAGGCTCACAACTATATTCCACTCGGAAACTTATTGACTTAACATTATTCTTTCGACACCACTTCCCAGTCGATACAAGTAACATCATATTAGTGTAAATATATATATATATATATATATATATATATATATATATATATATGTATACTTGTTCATAACCCCGATAGCCAATCCATATAAATAAATACATTCGAATAAACGGATTACATGAGAGCGGGCCAAGGCTTTATCATATCTATATATAATAGGTACACTACACATGTATAATACTTTTCACAGAGCTGATGTCCACTCGTCATTCTCCATTCTGACCTACATTTACTGAAAATATAGCCACAGTAGGGGTGAGCATTTTACATATTAAATGACAGTTATTGACTCGGATTAATCCTCAAATTCTCAATTATTTAATTTTATATCTCAATCAACAATAACATATACTACCATTCAATATGAATATTCACACAACATCATCCACTCGGGATTATTCAATTCATTCAGTCGGAATTCACTCAAATCATTCAGGCTATATTAATCATGTTATTCTCAATAACATATACACATAAACATTCAAGACACTTTGCACTCGGCAACAGTTTCAGTGTGTACTGTAACATCCTAAGTTCAATTTGAGAATAAACCGAGACCAGGAAAATTTTTCCAAAATCAAAGGGGATTCAAGGGCAAGATGAGCAGTGGAGTGTTAAGGAGAGTAGAATTAGGACAAGAAGAAAGGGAAAGGAATGCAAGCCATCCATAAGGCAACAGCGGAAGATGCAGGGCATGGGCGAACCCAACAGCGTCTACTCGCTCAGGCGAGATTCAATATCGCTCGAGCGAGACAACCCAACACGCTTGGGCGAGGCACGCATAGCTTAAGCGGAACACAACAGAGACCTTCCTTACGCTCACACTCGCTGGAGTGAACACTTAGTTGCTGAGGCGAGCAACTCCACTCAGATTTTCCCTCACTCGGATTTCAAAGTCTAAGTCTGCTCGAAAAAGCCTTTACTTTCGAATCATTCGGTTTAACCCTTACACGTACAAGTTTCATTCGAAAGTTTACCTATCATTCCTTAACTTCATTCACTCGAGTCACAGATGTTGACCACTCGGGAAATAATTCCCATAGTCATTCCACTCGGATTCTATAAGGACTACTCACTCGGAATATCTTTCACGCTCTTTTACGACTCGGGTGTATTTCACTCATTTTTCACTCGGCACATATAATCTTTCTCACTCAAGTTATCCTACTAAGTCAAGACCCACTCAAGGATCTTCTAACTTCTAATAAGCTTACTATAATGGAGTTCACTTAGAGCCTTAGATATCATTCCTCTATTGGAAAACATTCACTCGGTAGGTTCTCACTCGGAAATATTTAATTATTCCTACTCAGGAGAATCCTAACAGTTATCACTCTGAAGTGTTCAGGCCAATCCCCACCCAGGATTATGCGACCTCATTCACTCAGAAATATCTGAGCCCATCCTCACTCGGGATAAGGTCACTATCCCGCTCCCCATAACAATAACTTAGCTCCATTTTTACTTAGAGTCATACCAACCTCCCACGCTCGGAAAAATGCGTACATATATATCACTCGGACCTTTACACACACAGCATAGAATAAACATACAGTATGATATGCATAGGAATGTATATGAATATTTACAGGCACATTGTCATACTCTCAACCCGAGAGAGTTCAAATTCTGACATAGAAAGACAAAGACCAAAATACGAGCCGACCAAGGCTTAACAAAACCTTATACACAGAATATACATATACACACATATCCCCATAGTGCACAAGCACCTCACTCGGCATGCAGCTCCTCCTTCATTCATCATTCTGAGAGACATTCACTGTAAAATATAGCCACAATAGGGGTGATCTTTTACATATAAAATGACAGTTAGTGACTCGGCATCAACATCAGTACACACACTCATGTTCACTCGGGTTGCATTCAATTTAAATTTAAGCCATGCAGACTATGATATTTTCAATGACATACACTTACATACATATTACGTGAAGTTCATTTTCATTCATACAAAAGCATGCATCAACTCATTCGGAATTCATTCGTATCACTCTGAGCCATACCACTCGTACTATCCTAATCAATATTGCATCTACATGCATGCCTGCGGATCCGTCTTAGGTAATGATTTTCAGTTACAGGTTCCCTTACTGGCCTCCGTCCATTAGCCCTTCCCGCGTGGTACCGGCCTCCCGTTAACGTCTCGAGACTTAACTCTAGCTCCCTCGGCTACCACGAGCTCTCACAGGATCTAGCCAAGGGTCTGTAGCTGGAGATCATTTCTTTGGGGTTCCTGACCTTCCACGGGTCACCCCGTTCCTGTACATGCAGCCTATGTGCTTTAACAACGAGCATCCTCGATTATCCGACACATTCCTCGTAACCATTAGAGTCATAACCGATCCAACATAGTTTCTACATTCACTCGTCAATCGTACTAGCATACACAGCAATCAAACAGTTCATGTTTATAACATCCCAGATGAAATCAACCAACAGCCACACATACATATCCTCTCGGTATTAACAATAACAGGAACATGCATCACACGCGTTTATGTGTAAATGACTATTAGAACTCAGCACAACAACCCTGAATACATGCATATAAATGTATAACTATTAACAGGACTCTACTATCACACATATGGTATCCAAGGATTAACAATCATGCATTGCACACAGTCATCATAGACACATTTGCACACACGTAGGGCAATACGTTCATCCGGTACCATCCATAAACCATGCATTTGACATGCAAGCGCCCCTTACCTACTGGAGGGACTCGAGAAGCTCTTCTGTTTTCTGACGTTTGGTATGATGCTCTGTTTACCTCGTTCAGTCCCCCTCGCACAGTTATACTCTGCAATCGGCTCGGGGATAGGAAGTTGTTCTTCTTCTGCTTCGATGATCGTCCTTCACCAACAGAAGGAGACTCTGAATCTTCTGCAGCACCGTCGTTGTGGGTTTCCAAAAACAGAGAACAAAGAACAGGGGAGAAGAAGAAAAGCGAAGAAGAAGAAGAAAAGAGAGAACAAAGAGAAGAGGAGTAGTGGAGAGGAAGTCTGAAGGGAACGCATAACAATAGTGACCCTGGACATATATATATGCGTACGAAGAGAAGAAGAGTAGGGTGGGAGTTCGTGAACGTCAGTCCACTCACGCCACACACCAATCACAAGCAGCCAGCTATCAACAATTAATCAGCCATTATTTTCTTAAGTTAAATTAATTAAGTTAATTATAATTAACAAGTAATTTTCCTCTTTGCAATTATTATTCTAATGGCTTAATTTCATTCGGTAATTAATTTTTAAATCAGGATGTTACATGTACACATTTATCCAATCGGATCTGATTATTTATTATTAAGTTTTATGTTGCAACATTGGCTCTCAGCCTTTTATTCAGCTCTCAGCTGATCCGACCGTTTTACTGGTACCAAACCGTTTGCCCTCTCATGTGACACAAACACTCTCAGCGTCAACGGCAGTGTCACGGGCTAAACCCCAAGCCTCGCTCAAGAGGTCTGCCTTGAGTCCCACTCAAGGTCTTTGATTGTATTTCACACATATTCATCTTATTGCTGTTTATATACTAGACGTCCCATGCTATATGCTCTCAGCATTTTCAATGGCGAATCATATGCATATGGTCGTATTCATTAAGCGTCCCACGCTATATGCACTCGGCATCATCATTTTATCACATGCATCTCTTGCAGTTTAATATAAAACAACAATCGGAGATTGATCCTCTGTCTCACAGTATAATGCACTCGGCAATCATAATAACATTCACATGCATCTCATGCATTTTAATATAAAACAACAACGGAGATTTATCCACTGTCTCACAGTATAATGCACTCAGTAATCATAATAACATACACATGGATCTCATGCATTTTAATATAAAACAACAACAGAGATTTATCCACCATCTCATAGTATAATGCACTCGGTAATCACACTCACAGCAACAAGCATCTCATGCTATTTCATGCAAAATCCCATACGGGAATCGACAAGCAGTCCCACAGTTCATGCACTCGGCACACATAATAATAGCAACATTTACATGCATCTCAAGCATTCACTCAGCATCCTCATGTTTATCAACATACATCTCATGGACGGAAATCGACATGCACCACACAATTCATAATCATCACACATCCGGGCTATCACTCAATCGAAATACCACAATCAACACATTACAAGTACAACACAACACAGTGAAGTAATTTCACCTAGAACTCATCCATAAACCATGCATTTAAGATGTAAATCAGCCCCCTACCTGGAATGAAGATTCCAGAAGCTCCTCGAGCTTCCAGCTCCGATCGGTTACTCTCCGATCGCTCCTTCTCAATTAACGTCCCTGATTCTAGTCGTCCAACACAGTACTCTGCTTTGGAGGAACTCCGAGCCGCTTACTCTCTCGAACAGCTCCGCCCCCATGACACTCCACGCTCTGCATGCAAGACAGCGGAGGATTCCAAGCCTCCAAGACACAACGTTGTTCTCTCCATCGAGCAACAGTGGAGGATTCCAAAAGCTATTCCCCCACTTGAATAGTCCAATCCTCAACAACAATGGAGGACTTCCAAACTTCCAGGCACCCAACGCTGTCCCACTTCCCACTCAAGGTTCTACTCAGCGTTTGAGTGGAAGAAGAAGAAGAAGGAGAAGAAGAAGACGTTTGCTGGAATTTTAGAGAGAATAGAGACAGCACCTCTGCATGCACAAGAAGGAAATGCTCTACTCTCACTCTCAGCCTTTTCCAACTTAGCGTGAATAATGAGAGAGAGAGAGAGAGAGAGAGAGAGACCAAACCCCCTTTATACTATCAGGGGCACATGCATCATTTTCCTGACCTCTTTGTATTATTCAACCATTAGCCTTAATCTGTAATTAACCTTAATCAGCAACTAATCTTAGTCGGTAATTAAATCTAAATCAGGATGTTACACATTGCACATCATTTGAAGACAAACTATCAACATCAATCATGTAAATATTATCAATTCTTTTACCAATAAACTTAACTTCCTTGTTTAGCTTATTTTCAATTATGCAACAATTAGACTCAAATAATACTTTATATCCTTTATCACATAATTGACTTATGCTAAGCAAGTTATGTTTGAGTCCTTCAACATATAATACATCACTAATTGAAGTAGAGGAATCTTTACCAATGTTTCCAATACCAAGTATTCTTCCTCTGGTATTATCCCCATAAGTGACGCTTCCTTTTCTTTTAGGAGTGAATGTTGTGAATTTACTCATATCTCCTGTCATGTGCTTTGAACACCCACTACCAAAGTACCAATGGGTGTTGCTTATCTTGAAGCATACCTACAAAACAAAATTAGTTTAGAGAACTTGGTACCCATTTTATGTTGGGTCCTTTTTGGTTAGCTTGTGGTAATGTCCCTTTGGGAACCCACACCTTTCTTACCACTTTTGGTTCAAGCTTTCTAATATGGCAATTTAAAGCATTATGTCCTTTAGCACCATAATGATTGCATTTAGTGAATGGTGATGAAGATTTTCTAAGTGGTACAAAGAAGTTTTTGTAATGCTTTTCCTTTTTGGTAGAAGTGTATCCTAATCCGGTTTTGTCAAACATGCATCTTTGATTTCCAAGTAATACATTTAAATTATCTCTACCATTTGTAAACTTCTCTAAGGTTTTATTTAAGTCTAAAACCTTAGTTTCTAGGATGTCTTATTTCTTTACAAAATCACAAGGTTTATTCTTGGAGTATGCTTGAACATTTGCTAATTCCTTTTTCCAACATTCATTTTCTTTGCCAAGTTCTACAAGATGCATTTCAAGAGTATCAATAGTTTTCCTAGATAACTTATACTTGTTTGAGATTTTAACAAACTTGTCATACAATTCCTCAAATGCATCAAGCAATTTTTCTCTATCTAAGTCAAGAAATCTTACCTCATCATCTTCATCTTGATGATTTACCATGAGGCATAGGTTGGCTTCCTCGATTTCGGATTCGTCCGAGCTACTTATCTCATTTTCATCCCAAGCAATGTAAGCTCTTCTTCTTCCTCTTTTCTCTTTGTTCTTCTTCTTGAGATTTGGGCAATCCACCTTGAAGTGCCCTTCCTTACCACACTCAAAGCAATTTGGTGAGGAAGAATTTTCATTTGAGATTGGTTTCTTACCTTGAGGTTTGAAGTTCTTTTGGAAGCGTTTGTTTCTTATAAATTTTTTGAAACGCTTCACAAATAGTCCAAACTCTTCTTCTTCATCAAGCTCACTACCGGATTCTTCTTCATTGATAGAAGTGGCCTTGAGAGCTAGACCTTTCTTCTTGGAAGACTTTTCTTCCTCTTCTGCCATCTTCAATTCTTTCAACTCTTGTTCCTGTTCTTGTAACTTACCGAATAGTGTAGCAAAAGACATTTCATTGATGCTTGGAGATTGTTTGATGGCGGTGACAAGAGGTTGCCATTCCCTGGTAAGACTTTTTAACACTTTATGAATAAGTTCTTTGTTAGTATGAGTGTTGCCAAGAGTAATGAGATGATTTATAATAAGGGTGAACCTCTTTTGCATATCAACAATTATTTCTCCAGAATTTAATCTGAAGGTTTCATACTGACTAGTTAAGGTACTAATCTTAGAGTCTTTAACATCACTTGTACCTTCATGGGTTATTTGTAAGGTATCCCACATATCCTTGTCGGATTTACATGTAACTACTCTAAAGAATTCATCAGAGCCTAAAGCTAAGGTGATTAGATTTTTGGCTTTATAGTTATATTGGACCTTCTTTTCTTCTTTGCTAGTCCAATCATCCATTAATTTTTCTACTTGTTTACCATCTATAATATACATACATATGAAAGGACCATTTTCAATTACATTCCACACTTTAAGGTCAATAGATTGTACAAAAATTTTCATCCTTTCTTTCCAAAAAGCATAGCCTTCCCCATTGAAAGCAGGAGGTCTATTTGTGGCACCACCTTAAGGAAAAAGATTTAGAGAATTAGAGACAATTGTTCTCTTAAAGCTGTTAAGCTTGATCTACCAAGAGTCAAGCTCTGATACCACTTGTTGTTCAAGTGGCCTCAATACTCAAGAGGGGGGTGAATTGAGTGTTAAAAAATTTTCTTTAGAATGCCTTTGAAATTGATTCCTCTTTCACAAAATATACTTGTATGCAATAGATAGCAAGTGTAGTGCAAGAATCAATGTAAAACAATATGCAAATGTCACTTAGGCAATATATCAAACACTTGGTGTGCAACACTTTAACACAACTTGTTCAAGCAAATATAAGAGGGGCTTTCACAATCAACAACAATAATCAAGCCAAAAGCAATATGTAAATGCAAGAGAGTAGGGAAGAGAAGCCTGCAAACCAATTTAACGAGTTTCACTAACCCGGTGTACGTCTCGCCTTCAAGAAACCCACTTGAAGGATTTCCACTATTGAAGTTTAAAGATACAAGCTATGAGCAATTGCAGCTTCCTAGTGTCCCATACTCAAGAACTCAATCCTCACTAGTATAAGGGTAACCCACCCAATCTCTCAAACTCTCATTACCCAAAGGTTGAACCCTAACCTTTGTGACCACTCAACCTAGAGTGAATGACCTTGGTGTTTTGGTATTTGGTTTTACAATCAATAAAATCTCTCAATAGATTAGATAAACAAATGAAAGCTCTTATAATTTCTAACCTCTCACAAGAGAGGATTTACAAATATAAGCTCTAAGTTTCAGAAAATAAAACTACACAAAGAAATAAAACTCACAAGACTCAAGATTCGATTTCCCTTTGATGGATTTGGATGCTTGGAGTAGCTTGAATGAGTCTAGCATTTATAGGCCTTGGAGAGGTGCCCTAAAGTCTTCAGAGCCATTGCACAGTATGGGCATTAGAGTAACAATAGAGAAGTGAGCTGGTTTCCCATTTAAAAATGCTTTCCCCAAATTCTGGCACTAGTGTAATCGATTAGGCCTCAAGTTGTAATCGATTACACTTTGAATTCTTTAGTGAAATTGACCTGGTAATCGATTAGCCTTTACCATGTAATCGATTAGCTAAGAGACAGAACCTTGCTAATCGATTGTTCTTGACCTTGTAATCGATTCTGAGTGGCACCTGATGCATTTAATTATGTTACGCAACATGGTAATCGATTATGACTCATGTGCAATCGATTATTGGACAAACAGAAACTCTGTCGTCGATTAGTTCTTTAACTGTAATTGATTAGTGGCTTTACAAAACATTGGTAATTGATTGTGTTATCCTTGTAATTGATTAGAAGATGCACCTGATGCTTTTAATTCATTTTCTCAACTTGGTAATCGATTAGCCTCCTTAGTGCAATCGATTAGGTGACAAACAGAAGCTTCATAATCGATTAGTGTTTGATGAGGTAATCGATTAGGTATTTGACAGAACTTCAGTAATCGATTATTTGAGGTCCTGTAATCGATTAGGCTTGGTGTTTTTACAGGTCTGATGCTGTTTTCCTCTATTTTTATCCTTCCAAGTGTTCTTTTATAAACACTTGTTCTCTTGGCCATGATTCTTTAATTGCTTTTTGACCTCTTTGTCATTATCAAAATTATGCAACCTGAAATACATATTCAAACATAGGTATTAGAACATTTTCAAAATAAACTTTGATCTTTGTTTGATGTGAACTTGGAGTAATGTTCTTGTTGCTTCGTATGTTTGGAGTCTGATTGATGAAGCAAGTACGCGTGCTAGGTACTTAGCAGTCCAAAAGTCTGGACGAGCGCACTTGAATCAAACTTTTCTTGAGCATTGTTCTTGGATCAGACTTTTCTTGGGGTGAGCTTATACATAAGCTGTTTTTGATCCCTGGCAGACTTGTCCTGAAATTACTTACATGGCTCAAAATAGACTTTTTAACTTATGGACTCCCCTTTTCACTTGTAACCTATGCACTTTATATTTGTATCCTTAACCACTTAATTGAACAAGTTAGATAACACATGGGCAGACTTTATTTAATTTGAGTTCCTTGATGTTTGTTATTAACAAATCTTAGGGTCTGGTAAATGATAATCAGTACTTTGAAATCCTTTACAAATCAGACTTAGTTCCAATAGTTTCCCTAAACATCATCTTATCATCAATCAATATCATCCTATAATCAATTTAAATAACATCTTATCTTCATCAATATAATCGACCTCACTTCATCATAGATTTAATCAACATCAACACAATTATAATCACCACTGACTCTCAAATAAAGATAATAATATGACTCTAGTATCTAGATACTAAAAGGATTAGCCGTAAGATGGGGGTGCTACCTGACACCCCGTGGACCCTACCTGCCCCACCGAGCATGCCTGGCTCCCCACCTCACCATTGGGTCCACCTGACCACTAAATAGCTCAACGGGGTCATAAACGACCATTATAGCCAAAACCAAAGGGTAAACTATACCGAGTGGCCCTCTGAACCACACAATATACAATTATAACATCTATAAATCATCATCAACTCATTTACATCAATGTTTCTCATTTTCATTTCAAATTATACATTACCATGGTCTTGGCATAATAGCCATTACCCTAGGACCATCATATAAGCCACTTAGGCCACAAACTCACCAACACATTATCATGATCATTATCACCATATTGTATCACCTCATCAAGCAATATATATATATATATATAATATCACTATAAGAAATTCTCTTTTTAGTGGCGTATGGGTTTACTGGCAGTTTTAACCGTCACAAAATTCACTTCCGGTGGTTTCAAAACCGCTGGCGATGGCAAAAAATTAACAGCATTTTTTACTAAACCCTAGAAGCATCGGCAATATAACAGCGGTCCTTTGGTTGCATTTGGACATATTCTAACCGCCCCTAAGATGCTTGTTACATAAACACATGAACATTAGAATACTATCAGTTTAAACCGCCACAAAGTTTAATTTATTTTAGTGGCAGGTCTGACCCCACAAAATAACCGCCACTATATGTGTCAATTGAAAAAAAATCATCCTTATAATTTGAAACTGAGTCATTTTTGTTCTATAGAAAAAATATTCCACTTTAGCTATTTTGCTTAGGTTTACTGGTTTCCATAACATATAAGAAATTTAAAAGTGACATTATGAGACACTATTAACTATTAATTCTAAGTAAATGAATACTACTTTGTACATTAATAACAAGAATAGTATTAGCCCAGTAAGCATGTATCCATGAAGATATCTGAACAAGGTTAAAATACAGGTGTGCATCTAATAATAACGATCCCAAATGATTGCTAAAGCTTGACATTAAAATGCAACACTACATGTTCAGTAGCTGAATAGTGATAAACAAGAACTACATGTCTCTACAGGTAAAGTTCTATGAATACCTGTCAAGGGTGTATGGTATGTAAAAAAGCAAGCATCTAAATCTTTCAATGTTGGACCAATGGGTATTCGATATATAGGATACCTGAAACAGTCAATTAAAATTGTTAGTTGACACTTACAACTGTATAGCAATATATCAAGTTACTCTTTCACCATGCCACAGACATCCAGCTGGCTAGCAATAAATCAAAACTTCTTAGTGACTTGAGGCTAGGATAGTGGTGTGCGAGATCAAGTATTTGTCTAGATATAGTAAATATAATATGGACTATTCAAAATAACTTCAAATAAGCCACATGTTAATTATGACCAGCACAGACCTTGTCACTGAGAACCTCACAACCAATAATTTAATTTACAATTATAGACTAAAGAAAATCTTTTTTTGGTATGAAAATTAAAGAAAGTCTTTTTACCAAGTACGAAAGAGGGAATGGAAAAAGAAGTAAACAAAATCCATGGAACTACATGTATGAAAAGATACAGTAATAACCACAAAAAGTTCTTTGATCTCTTAAAATGAAATCATAAAATTGCCATGGAAATCTAGAACTAATTTTTGTGCATAAAATACATTTTATGCACAGAACCAGTTTCCATTCTCATTCTTTCTGATTCTTGCACGTTAAAGCAATCCTTTCACTTTCTATATCTATAACTAGCATATATCTTATGAAAATTGTAGGCTAAAAACGCATTTCTCTTATGTTGTTTTCAGTCAGCTTTACAACCAGTATCACTAACATAACCTAGCACTTCATGAAACTAATTTAAACATCATAATATAAAAAAAATTAGAGAAAGATTAAAACCATGTTTCCTATGGTTGGCCATTAAGATTATTTACCTCATCTTGCTCTTCTTGGTGGTTGGCCATTAAGCATAAGTTTGCTTCTTCATTGTCTGAATCATCGGAGCTACTCACATCATTTTCGTCCCATGCTATATAGGCTATTCTTCTTCCTCTTCTTTCTTTGTTTTTCTTCTTTAGATTTGGACAATCTACTTTGAAATGTCCTTCCTTGCCACATTCAAAACAAGAGGATAAGGATGCATATCTTTAAATATAGGTTTCTTACCTTGGTTTGTGAATCTTCTTTGAAACTTCTTGTTTTTCATAAACTTCCCAAATCGCTTTACGAATAGCTTAAATTCTTCATCCTCATCAAGGTCACTTTCTAACTCATCCTCATCAATTAAGGTGGCTTTAAGAGCAAGACCCTTCTTCTTGGAAGATTTTTCTTCCTCCTCTACATTCTTCAAGTCCTTAAGTTCTTGCTCTTGTTCTTGAAGCTTTCCAAACAATGTAGCTAGAGACATGTCATTGATGTTTGGAGATTGCTTGATTGCGGTGACAAGAGGTTGCCATTCCCTAATAAGGCTTTTTAACACTTTGTGAATGAGCTCTTTGTTAGAATAAGATTTGCCAAGAGTAATAAGATGATTAATAATCAAAGTAAATCTCTTTTGAAGTTCTAAAATAGTTTCACCGGAATTCATTCTAAAGCTTTCATATTTGCTAGTCAAGGTACTAATTTTAAAGTCTTTAACATCACTAGTTCCTTCATGAGTAACTTGAAGAGTGTCCCACATTTCTTTAGCTGTTTTACAAGTTACAACTCTAAAGAACTCATCTGAACCTAAAGCAAGGGTGATGAGATTTTTAGCTTTGTAATTGTATTGGAGCTTTTTCTCCTCATCACTAGTCCAATCATCCATTAGTTTTTCTATTTCTTTTCCATCAACAGTATGCATAGGTATGAAGGGACCATTTTCAATTGCATTCCAAACTTTTAAATCAATAGATTATACAAAGATTTTCATTCTTTCTTTCCAAAAAGCATAACCTTCACCATTAAAAGCTGGAGGTCTATTTGTAGCACTACCCTCAGGAATCATGTTATATGAGATAGAGGCCATCTTAATCTCTTGAAGTTATTAAGCTCTATTAACCAAGAGTCAAGCTCTGATACCATTTGTTAGTCAAGTGGCCTCAATACTCAAGAGGGGGTAAATTGAGTTTTAAATCTTTTGCTTGGAAAGCCTTTGAAATTGATTCCTTTTTCACAAAAGGTAATTGTGTGCAAGAAACAGCAAGTATAGTGTAAGAAATAAGATAGAAAAGATATGCAGAATTCACTTTGGCAATATATCAAACACTTGGTGTGCAAGAACTTAGTTTAGCCAAATCAATCAAAGTTAAGTAATGCAATCACAACCAAATCAATAAACCAGCCGGATGCAATATGTAAATGTAAGAGAGTAAGGAAGAGAAGCTTACAAACCGATATAACGAGTTCCACCACTCTAGTGTACGTCTCGCCTTCCAGTAACCCACTTGAAGGATTTTCACTATTGAAGTTTAGAGATACAAGCTATGAGCAATTACAGTTTCCTAGTATCTCACACTCAAGAACTCAATTCTCACTAGCACACGGGCACCCCACCCAATCTCTCAAGCTCTCAATACCCAAAGGTTGAACCCCAACCTTTGTGACCACTCAAAACTAGAGTGAAACTTTGTGTTTGGTGTTTATGTTTACAAGCAAATAACTCTCTCAATAGAGTAGATACACAAATTGAATAACTCTCTCAAATTCTAACTCTCAATAAGAGAGGATATGCAAATTTAGAACCTAAGTTTTAAAACCTGAAACTACAAGAGAAATAGACTCACTAAGCACAATGTATTGCTTTGATTGATGACTCCTTGTTGTTGTTTTACTTGCTTGAATTTGAGCTCTATTTATAGGCCTTGGAGAGGATTCATGGAGGTTCAGAGCCGTTGCACAACATGGGCACAAAGATGGAAAATGGAGAAATGAGCTGGATCTGCACTTAAAACCACGTCCCCAAATTCTGCCACTAAGGTAATCGATTACGCCTTGATCTGTAATCGATTACGCTTCATTGTAACCCATTAATTTCAGTGTCCAGCAGCTGTGTAATCGATTAGGTCTTTTCCTGTAATCGATTAGTATTCAGACAGAGTCAATGTAATCGATTAAAATACCCTTGTAATCGATTATGCATTATACCTGATGCATTTAATTCCTGTACGCAGCATTGTAATCGATTATGTTCATGTTGTAATCGATTTTGAGTCAAACAGAACCAATGTAATTGATTATCCTAGCCTTGTAATTCATTAGACAAAACACCTGATACATTATACCATTTATTACAATATTGTAATCGATTATCGTCTTTGCTGTAATCGATTATGTTTCTTCCAGAATCAAGGTAATCGATTATCCCAGTGTTGTAATCGATTAGGATATATACCTGATATAATTATTCAAAGTTTTCGTAGCTCTGTAATCGATTGGCTTCATCATGTAATCGATTAGCTTATGCATAAAACTCAAATCTGGTCTTTGATTGATTGTAAGCTCTTTATACTTCTTTATTTTAATCTTCCTAGAAGTTTATGCACATGTTTTTGGCATTTTGAGTCTTCATGAATTTCATTTGTCATGTCATGATTCTTCAATTGGCTTACTTTGTCATTATCAAAACATTTAATATACAACTTATTGTGACCTGAAACAATTTTCAAACACAAAGCTTTGCCCCAAAGTGCCATACATGCTTCATGAATCCAAGCTTTAATTTTAATTTTTTGCAAGAAAATGGAGGTGGAAGGGTGGGTTTCGGTTTTGTGCCATGGAAGGGAAAGGAAGAAGAAAAAATGGAGAATGGTAGAAGAAGAAGAGAAGCCAACGAAAAAGAGAAAGAAAGGAGAGAAAAATTGTAACTTTTGGTCATTAACCATTGGTTAATAGAGTGCATCATCATACCTTTTTTCATTGGTCAATATTTCCTTTATCCATTGTGTAAAAGAGAGTAGAAAAAGGGAGAAAAAGACACACGGTCAAAATTAGAGGAGAAATAGGATTTTTGGTTTTCTTTTAATTCTTATTGGCTCGTATATTCCCCGTTTGATAACATACACCGTGTTTAATTAATTATTTCCTTAACACCAAAAATTATTTTAAATATATCACCATAACCATAATACTTTTCTAAGTATTCTAGACCCATCAAATACCCAATTTGACCAAGTGGATCCCACATCATCTATTAAATCATCCAGTTCTGGTAATTCTTAATTTACCAATAATTCACCTCTAATGTCAAATTAATTTTCTCACAATTATTGAACCATAAATAATTAATTATCATTATTCAATAAATTTATTTTCTTTAAAATTTGGGATGTTACAATGTTCATGTTATTAGTTTTAGAAATATTTTAGGATTAAAAATTAAGACTTGGTTTTGGACCTTAGATGGCCATATTTTCCATTTTGGGCCTTGTATAGGTGTTAGGTTGCTTTGGGCTCCTTTTGGGCCATGTATTTTGAGTTTTTGGGCCTTGGGTGAAACTTTGTCAAGCCCACCCAAACCAATTTCAAAAATTAGTTTCCTAGGAGATTTAAATACCTTATTTCCTTTGTAATGCTTTATAATTCAAGTTCTAGTGAGTTTTAGAGTGAGATACTCCTCATTCTCTCTAGAAAGTAGAAGCCTTGGCTCCTTTCTTAGTTCTTATCTTTTGGCTTCCTTCCAAAGGTGGTAAACCTCCTAGTACCTTATCTCTCTAACCTTAGAGAGTGGTGGAAATCACTTCTCCTACACTAGTCTTCCATTCTCCTTCATTTCTCTTACAATTCCTACCTTAGATCTAGGTTTTTCTTCACTAAAAATCTTCATTACTTCACCATATATGTCATGATTTGCACCATATCCACATGAATTCAGAATTTGTTCATCAAATTGAAGTCTCCTTGCCTTGGATCTAAAGAATAGAGAAGAGGAAGATCCATCCTTCTTAAGGAATTGAAGAAATTCCTACAACACTCGCCCTCAAGTTCCACCACGTTGATCAAGCTTCTAATCTTTGGTTCGAAGCCTAAAAATGCTGAAACGAAACCCCGTTAATTATTTTGGAATACCCATTTTATCAAGAGTCATTCACAAGCTTCTATTGTTAAAAAAATGAAGAGGAACACCATCCCCACGAAAACCCCATGCACGACCAAGAAAAGAGAAGGAGGAGAATCACAACAGATTGTGAAATTGAAAATACCTATATGTAGGTTTCGCTCTCGGGGTTTCAAAAACATTTCCAATTTGAAGCTCCAACTCGCGACAATGGTGCTTGCTTTCCACGAAGGTTCTCTGTTTCTCTTTCTCTCTAATTCACATGGCAAATTCAAGAGGAAGGAAAAATGTTAATGTTTTACTCTTATTAAAGACATTTCACACGCTTTTATATTTTCCTTTGTAATTCCCTTCATTTAATTAATCCTTTCCTCTTTAATTTCATTCCTAAAAATTAATTTTTCCTTTTATAATAATTCTTCTTTCATAATTTAAGTTTTTGTTTATAACTAAATCTCATAATTAGTTTATAAATTTCCATTAACTCAATAATTTATAATTTAACCATACCCTACGTCATTAATTAATTTAATTAACTAGGATGTTACAGACGTAGCTTCATGTTTGGAAGTGAACCAATATAAAATTCGTTATGCAACTTCTTTTTTCCCCTTTTTTTGTCTAAAGTTTGGGTCTGTGCTTGTTGGGTATGCTGCTAATTTCTTTTAAAGAAGGTTCTTATTCGAAAAAGAGTTGACAGACATATTCAACTTCCCTTTTAAGTTTGTCTTTAAACCTTCATAAACTATGTATAGCCATGGTTAGGGTTTATAAAGCTCAAAATTAGATAGAAAACTTGGAAGATGGAAGAAATAGAAGAGACAAAAGCATGAGCAATGGAAAATTCCATTCTCTACAAAGTTAAAGAGATAAGTTCTAGGATGTTCACCACCATTTGGAGAGGTTCCAATTAGATAAGAATTTGGTAAGAGGCTAAGCACTTTTAAAATTCTAGAGAGAGGATTTGCACCCAATCTCACAAAAATTCACAAATGAATTCCAAGGTAGCAAATTACAAAGGAAAGGATCTATATATAGACCTCCTCATATTTGCACCACTTTATAAGCTTCTAAGAGGCACCATGTGCCCCAAATCTAATCCTACTAATGAAAGACCTAATACATGGCCCAAAGTGAGACAAATAAACGTACAAGGCCCAAAAGTGGCCCAATCAACAACTTGGTCATGCAAGGCTCAAATCTTAAATATAATGGGTTTTTCTAAATAAAAATGGAATACAAAAATAAGAAGCTTATTGGGCTAAACCCATGATATATATAATAAATATAGGAGAGGGTCTTAAAAGAAGACCCAAATAAGTCCCAAAATTACCTATGAAGCCCTACCCTCCAAAATAGTGCATGAGAAGTGGGAGAGGATCATTAAAGGCTCCTCCTTGGGCTTAAGCCCATAGAATGGTGCAAGAAAGAGATATAAGGCTCTAGAGAGGGTTTCTTTAGTTTTCCCGGTCCTTGATCTAGTCAAAGGGCCACTAAGACCATCCAAGATATCCTTTAGTCTATATGAGCCTCAATGTGGATGGTGTCCTCATCATTAGGGCTTTGATTTTCATAGAGCTTTATAATTGTGACAGTAAGTCCATGCTTTACTTATGGTTTTCTTTTGTAATAATGGAAAATTAGTGGTTGTGTCTTGTTATTTTAAATGTTTAATATGGATTTTGTGATGTTTGAAGCATTCAATATTCTTATTTTCATAAAATTTATAACATGTTATAATTAGGGATGACAACTAAACTTGAACCTATAGTGTGCTAACCTTCCCTTTGACTGGGAAAACCCGTTTACACAAGGTTTTGGGGAAACATCGACCCCAAACACCTTGATTTTGGTGGGGATGAGACTGGTTTAGGTATACAAGTACTCGTCCTGAGCCTGAATTTGAACCTGGACATAAATTAAGTTATTTTAACTATTATAATAGTTAAATAATAATGATAAATTAATATTTTCTTTACAATATCATATAATTCTCAAGTTTATTACATTTTAAGTTTTTTATTTTCTATTGTTAAATATTATTTTGATTAGAATGTACTAGATATATATGATTTAAATTAAAATATACATATTTATGTTATTAAAACTAAAGAAAAATAAGAAAATATAGTCAAATGTGATCCCTGCAGGTTTTTCCGAACTCAATGATGATAATGTTGATCTTTATTATTTCAAACCCATCTCTTTCAAACTCATACTCAAATTGGCCTAAACTTTCATGGGCTGAGGTTGTTGATACCTAAACCTAACCCTAACCTAGTCCATTATCTTCTATAGTTACAATTAATTGGATATCTAATTATTCAATCTTATCTAAATCAACTTAGATTGAATTAGATTAGATTAAAAAATACATAAATCCAATCTAATTAACTTTGATTAAATCAATTTTTTAAAAGTAAAATCTAACATATACCCTGAATTCATTGGGCCCTAATAAAAGTTTGTTTACATATTTACCCCGTTACTTTTGATAAACTCTTAAACCACAAAAAGTTATATTACCTTTTATTCGTCCTTATAAAAATTAATTAAAAATAGTTATTGTATTTTTTCTAATATATCCTTAAAAATTTAATATTTTAGAAACTTATATAATTAATATAAAATCATAAAGTCTGACTTAAAATAATAATACAATGATAAATAAAAAAATTATTTTTATAAAATTAAAATAAGTCCTAAAAAGTATTCCGTAGTTACGGCATATATTTCGGTTTAATCTTCGTAATTACCGGATTAACTCCGTCCTATTAAACCCTAGAGAGTTTTGGGTTCAAGGTTCTACCTCTAACGGAAGAAAGGAACCCTCCAATGAAATCATCACATTCCCACCTGGTGGGGTCAACATCCATCCCACTTATCACATGCTCCCACCACAGCATGGCACTCTCACCAACGACAACACCAATTTCCTTAATCACCCCTCAGTCTCACCCATTCCAATGTCACGCTTCCGACGGGTCCGGATCGAAGATCCCAAATACGACGACGTTCCCGATGAGGACGAAGAAGAACCGCATGGCATGCTCCGATTCAAATCCTCCAACAGCAACGTCTCCGACGACCAAGAACCCTTCATGGGCATCAAGGTCCGTCGCAAAGCCTCTCTTCACCGTGACTACAAGGGTGACTACGTCAACGTTCCTTCTCACCCTTTTCTCATCAAGATTTTGCACAAACAAGGTTCTTTTCTCTTTTCTTCTCACATTCTTCTTTAAAAATTAAATTCCCTTTTTAAAAATTTTTTTTTTGCTTTATATGATGCAGGGGACAAGGAAGTTCTGTTTGCGGATAGGATTTTGAGGTTCACTGGTTCGGGGAAGATGAAACGATGCGTTTTGTTGATTACCGATTTCGCGATTTACATTGTTGACCCTGAGGGTGATGTGCTTAAACGGAGGATAGCGCTCGCTGCGGTTGAGAAGATTTGTCTCAGTGAACTGAGTGATAATTTTTTCGCTGTGATAATTCCTTCTGAGTATGATTTGTTCTTGGCTAGTACTCGGAAGACGGAGATCGTTACCGTGTTGGTTGAAGCCACCAAGTCCAAGAGTGGTTCTGGTTTTGAACCCGACGTCGTTTTCTCCAATAGGTATATAATGTTGTTATCAAGTTATTTCTTTTGCACCGTTGTTGGAAGGCATAGTTAGATTTACTGTGAAAAGGTTTGAATATTGGGATAAATGTTTTATGTTTGTATGGTTTTGCTGCAATGGTATGATTTTTTAGTTGGATTAGGTGATTGTGTGGTGCTAGTCTCGTGTATAATTACGAGGATGCAAGGAGCATAATTGATTGAATTTTAACTATGTTAAGTGCTTGGGATGGTTCTAGTGACATTTTGGTATTCTTCTTAATGCTGAAATTTCAACCTCTATTGTTTTACATTTTTTGTGTAACCATGCTGGCAAGCCCCGTTGATTTTTCTAGCAAACTTTCATCAATTAGATTTTTTGATGCTATAAAGGAAAATGGCATGACACTATTGGAGGAATTTCAAACTGCCTCATCCTCTGCATTTTGTTATTAAACATATGGAATTCCACTTTTAATTTTTATATGTTAGAGTTTTTTTTTGGATACCCTTTAGCAAATTGAGGGTTCCAATACCCTTAGTCACATGTCATGTCATATGTCAAAATTATACGTGATTTGAACATCCGGGATGGATGGACATGAATAATCGGTCACTTATGAATAGTAACACATTAAAACATTTTATATGCCAAAAGTTGGATGTGGCAAGACTTGATCCTACAACATATGGGATAAATTTAGTTGATACGTGGCTAGGGGCTAACATATATGGCATAAATTCATTTGACATGTGGTTAGGGGCATTGGAGCCCTTAATTTGCTGAGGGCATTCAAACAAAACCCTTGATAGATTTGATAGATAGGATTTAATTGTTAAAGTGGGTTGAAACTGTGGGGACCAACCCCTAAAAAAAGGGTGTGTTAGAGGAATTAGGTTGCCACACCATAAACCTGCCCTGTTTGTCCTGTTAACCTGCCAGCTGGGTTTTGAGTAGGATTAGTAAATTGTGTTTTTTTTATCTTAACTTTAGTTACGAACCACAATTCAAGGTAAGTTAATTAACTATTGTTTATTAGTATTAGTATTTTGTGTTTTTAAGTTGTTAATTTTTTTATTTTATCTTTTTTAGGTGGATCAAATCCATCAACCCACCATTACTGGTAGTAACCCATTAACATAAAAAAGCATTTGTGTTTAAAAATTGACAGGGTGAGTTAAAAAAATAGAAGTAATCTTTTTTTTAGTAAGTGATCAAATATGCTCTGACCTACTTTTAATAAGGTAGATTGACTCGTTTGACGAGGTTAGTGATAGTTCGGAGAACAGACTTAGAAGAGGGTTGAATAAGTACTTTTGCGAATCAATAAAGGTACGTGAGAGAGTAATAGAGATAGGAAGAGAAGATTTATACTGATTCACTTCCAACATAGATAGCTTTAGACTTGAAGGGTTTTTCCATAATGTAAAATATCTCTTTTACATAATCAACTCAGACCGAGCCTTTGAGTGTTATTGAATCCAGCTCAAGCACATACCGAAGTTGAGTATTCTTGACACCAACCCCTCTTGGCTCAAACTAAGTATTCTTTTACAGAGACCAGTATTCTTTTACAGTATTTATACATTATTCTTTTACAGTATTCTTTTACAGAGACCAAGTCACTTTTGTTAAAGCCTCTTTGGGCCAACAGTTCCCAACAGGTCTACCAAACTTGCTTACAAGAAATTTAAAGAATTAATACAAACAAAATAAGCCTTCTGACTTGGCTGAGTTAAGTGATAACGTGATAAACAGGTTTGTGAAGAAAGAACTAAGCCTGAAAGCTTGATTAAAAATGATATGCTCACAGAAGGTGTTGAGATGAGCAAGGTAGTTAAAATCGGGATTCTAGGTTGAATCGTTGGGGGTCCAAAAAATCGTAAATCGTAAAATCGTAAATCGTATCGTAAGATTTTAAAGATTCCTATATATAAATAAAAAATAATATGTATTCATATATATGCATAAAAATTCCCACAAATGCAAGTGAATTCATAACTTATATTGTCATAAACATCCATAAAACACAAATATCCATAAAACAAACATAAACATCCATGAATTTGAACATAATAATAATCTAATCCAACAAATTCAGCACAAAATCATCATGATCAAGAGGATCCAGATATTCATTTTCATCTTCAAGTCCATCAACTTCATCTTCCAAATTCTGTCCAAGTTGGTCTTGGTTCTCTTCAGCCACGTTTGCTTCTTCTTCAGGCAACTCTAAATCATCTACATCCACCATTGGTCTCCCATCATCTTCCATAATCCACTCATCATCTGACGAAACTTCATGTATAGTTAATGATGTGGATGCATTCTTAGGTTTTTTCCTTTTGGCTAATTTTGAATTGACCATGACAAAAACAAGATCATTCATTGTTTTTTGAGCCAATCGGTTTCTCCTCTTTGTGTGGACCTAAACACAAGCAAATAAATTCTCATCTTATAAGCTACTTGTTAATTATAAAAAACATGTAGTATGTTTAGAAAGATTACCATCTCGAAGGCACTCCAGTTACGCTCACATCCTGAAGAACTACATGTCAAGCTTAATACGCGAATGGCAAACTGTATCAACTCTGGATACTCATCTCCATATGTATTCCACCAATCCGTTGGAGTCTTCTTCAACAAATTTATTCTAGCTAAAGAACAACTAAATCTCCCTTCCTTTTTCCTAAATGAATCAATCTGAAGATCAATTTTGGCTTGTTCTTCAATATCCGGCACCATCCTTGCCAAGCAATCAAATAAGCCACGTTTCACTTCTAAATCAGCCTTAAATCCATCACTATATTGCATTTGAGGGTTAAGAAAATAGCCAGCAGCATGTAAAGGTCTATGAAGCTGTTTATCCCACCTTTCATCAATGATATCCCACAAAGGTTGGTAACTAAAAAAAAATAATTCATTGAATTAGTTTTCATATATAGCTATCTATCCAATTTAAATGAATGTTGAATTTACTTACTTCTTCTTAACACCCTTGAAAGCTTCTTGAATCTTCTCTTTAGCTTGGTCCATCGCTTCATAAATGAATCCCATTGCCGGCTTTTCATCAGAATCAACCAAGCGAAGAACCTTCACTAATGGATATGCACCCTTCAAACAAGTTGCGACATCCTTCCAAAATGACCTATCCAACACAGTTTCCTCCACAAGATGACCATCTCTTGTTTTGGCAAACTTGCTATCCTTCCATTCTTGTGATGTGAACATTCTCATCAAATCACTCTTACGTTCAAGAAGACACCCCAAAGTTAAATAGGATGTAGCAAATCTAGTTAAACCAGGTCTCACCAATTCTCGACCTTTCGTGAAGGTTTGCAACAAGGAAATAAGAGAACTTCTTGAATAGATAAAGGTTGTGATCTTTCTCCCCCTTGGAATTGTCTCTGAATGCAACTGTATCTTCTTCTCAAAATCCTCCAACATCAAATCAATGCAATGTGCGGCACACGGAGTCCAATATAACTTCTTCCTTTTGTCCATCAAAAATGCTCCAGCAGCTTTGTAGTTTGCTGCATTATCAGTCACAACTTGAATCACATTGTCCTCACCAACCTCCTCCACCACCTCATCAATCATCTCAAATATGGCATCAGCTGTCTTGGTCAGGTGAGAAGCATCAATGGACTTTAAAAACACAGTTCCCTTGGGGCTGTTTACCAAAAAATTCAACAATGTTCTCCTTCGTTTATCTATCCACCCATCAGTCATTATTGTGCACCCAACTTCCTTCCAAACATGTCTATGTTGATCAATAACATCCATTGTCGCCTTCACTTCTTTTTTCAAATACTTAACTCTAATATCATGATAGGAAGGGGCAGCGAAGTTCTTCCCATGTTGTGCAATTAGCGTACACATATTAGTAAATTCTTCACTCCTTACCGCATTGAACGGAATTGCATTATTGTAGAAAAATTGAGCAATCGCCTGGTGCGCATCTTCCTTCAAACTCTTCTTAAAAATTGCATTAATGGTTGTTTGGGCTGCCCCTCTCTTGAAAAGTACCTTGTTATCTTCCACTTCCTCAATGATCTTTCTTTTACCGGTAGCTAGTTCAATGATGTTATCATCAACATCCATGACCATTGCGGTTTTTTTCAACAACCTTGCTTGAGATGCACTCACAAGCTGCAACATGTCCATTTTCACATCATCAGGCACAGCTATGCAAGGCTCAACATTTTGTCTCGTTTGAGCCAAGTGATGCTTCATCCGAAAACCCCCCCCCGAGTAATCCTTCTCACAGTATTTGCACTTAATTTTTGTGCTGCCCGGAATTGCAACAGCGTGCTTCCAAGCTGGATCCGTCCTTGCTCCTCTGGCTTTTGCGGAAGCCACAGTTGTAGAGGCAGCAGGAGGAGCACCAGTGCCTGAACCACCACCAGTGCCGCTGCCGCTGCCGCTGCCGCTGCCTGCATTACCACCACCAGTGCCACCAGAGCTGCTGCCACCCACCATTGTTCAACAAACAATTAAATCAGAGTTGCTGCCTGAACCACCACACACTGAAAACAAAACTGAAAAAACAGAGAAACCAATGAAAAACAGAGCACGATAGGCCTGCTATGGAATGCGAGAAACAGAGCACAAAATCAGGAGGAGGCCTGCTACTGGAGTGCGAAAAATCAGAAGCCTACCTAAAACAGAGCACGAAATGGAGTGTGAAGGAAGAAGAATCGCGAAAACAGAGAGGAAATCGCGTCGCGTGGCCTCCCTCAGAGTTCGACGGAGAAGAAGACCGGCGCCTCAGTGTTCGACGGAGAAGATGTCGCACGGTAAGGGAAGAGGACGACACGGTGGCTGCTCGACGGAGAAGATGATGTGCGGCCAGGGAAAGGATCTGCGTGGCCTAAGAAGGTGAAGGCAATGCAGTTTTTCCTCAGAAGCTTCGCGGGTCACTTCCAGGTACGCGGGTCAGGCCCAATTTTTAAAACCGGGTTAGGGCAAAATGGGCCTCCTTTAGAATCGCAAGTCGCGATTTTTCACGATTTTAGGGACCAGAATCGCGATTCTAGTGCGATTCATGCACATTTACGATTCTAGGGACGATTCGAATCGTTTTCCTCCTCCAAAATCGTAGAATTGCGATTTTTGCGATCAAAATCGGGATTTTAACTACACTGGAGATGAGTAAAACATATTTTTGAATTGGATTGCTAGTGCTTCTGAAATATAAATGAATTGCGCATAGTGAGCTTTCATTTTCTTCATGGCAATATTCCTTAGTCTTAAATCTTCTTCTTGAGTGGATTGACATTTCTTCTTTTTCGTGGGCTTTTACATACAAACGTCAAGCTTGTTTGTATTTATCTTTTTCTTATTCACATTATTTTTTGTGTGATTTGCTCATTTCTATTTTTCTTTTTCTCTCTTACAAGCTCTCTCTTTTTCTTTCTTTTATCTCATGTTCCCAGTGTTTCTTGCTCTTCCACTTCTTCTTTTCTTTACTCTACTTCACACCACTGAATGAAGAGGATGACTCTATAATATAAGATTTCTTGTTAAGCCTAGAGAGAAGATAACTGTTAAGTGACCGTTGAGAGAGTTGTTGCATAAAGGACAAAAACTTTTTGGTCAGAGAGGGATGTTTTAAACAAGTAATATAGGTCAGAGAGCTTTGAGACTTGTGTAGCATAAGCTTTCACTTAATAGGAAGACTTATGCTTTTAGGATGAATAGAGGTCTGCCGTGCTTGATCAGTCTTCTCGTAGATTTTCTTTATATCTTGATCCAGACCACCAATATTCTTCACACCAGATTCGTATAGGGACAACCTTTGAAAGTGATTCAGGGTCTGGTAAGGTACTGATGATGAGACTTATAAAGAGCAATCGAATTCTTGTTGGAGAATTTGTAAGAGGTCTGAAGCGTATAAGGATAGAGTCTGGTTGATGTAGGTTGCCTTTAGGAGAAGACTCTTCCATATTCTTGAAGCTTACAATATGGCTTGACAGTTTTGTGTCTGGAGAATTTGTTTTCTTTGTTTCGTCTCACCATATTTGTGTTGTGCAGAAGCTCCTCTTTGTTTTATAGCCCATGTCTTGTATTCTGAAACACTTAGATAAACTAGTAAATGTTAATAATTTATGACTTGATTAAATTAGAATACTTAATGTTGGTTATCAACAAATTTATGATTTCTTCATAAGTCTTCTTAGTTCTAATAGATAGTATTATAACATTTCCTAATATGTAATTTTAAAATTTTTGTTGACAAGAGGTTTGTGTTGTGTTTGATCAAGGGTTCTTATACTGCATTTATATAAATACTAAGGTTTATAAATTTTACTTGTTCATAATTTTAATTATTTCATTGGCATGAAGCTTTAACATTTATCCCTGGATACTTATTTGGAAATTCCTATGTAGGTTTGAGTATAACGCGGCATCCGACTTGGTCAAGGAAGTTCAATTTGAGGAAGTTGAAGGTATTTGACAATTTTTTTATTTTTCTTAACTTCTTTGATAGGTGTTGGTAGGTGGCGATTATCAATAATATCACCATTCCACCCATTCCTTTCTTATTTCTTTGGTGTGTAGTTCTTTCTCTATCATTCTTTTTAAGGTTTGTTCTTTAATTAATTTCAGGGGGTGTCAAAACAAGAATTTTGAAGAAGTGATTTGTGATTCAAAATCTTCTTGATGTTGTCTTTACACATACTCTGTAAGTAATAAAGTTGAACGTATTCTTCCAATAATAGGTTTTCCTCTTAAATGTTATTTGGTATGTAATTATGATGTCAGAAATTTTAAGAGAAGATGGAAGATATGTTCATGTTTTAGACTTGATAATTGAAAAGACATTCATATGCACTGTATGTATCAAATGTGTGATTATGTCAATTTCTTGGAACCAATAAGAAAATTGTAGTCTTTTTCGTTTCGCATGTAGTCCATTTTATTTGTCTACCAATGATATGTTCATATTGAATATTCTTTAATTTATATTTGTCACCCCATATTAGACATTGTTATCATTTTGTTAGCTAGCATTATGACTGGCCATGCTTGGACGTTACCTACACCGTTTGGGTGATTTGACCATTAAATAACACGTGAAGGAACTCATTGTTGACTCTTGGTTCAGTTTCTAAAAAAAGCAACGAAAATAAAGTTCTAGCTAGCCAAATCTGAATTGGCTTCTTGGTTTGAAATTGCACCCAGAACAATTTTGTTTCAGCAAATTAGTTTTGAACTGCATTGATTCTTGAACTACTTCTAAATTGAATTAATCGAACTTTGGTTTGGTAGACTAGTTCTACAAAAAATAGTTATTAAACTCATACCAATTTAGTGTTTGATATGCAATTGGGGAAATAGAGATATGAAAATAATTTTTTTTATTTAATCGTGGTATGTTTTTTAGAGGTTAGTCAATACTAACCTCAATAGGGAACCAAACACCCCCTTATTTGGTTTGGCCATTATATTGGTGAATCTCTTTGGTGGTTTGTTTGATCTACCTAAAAGATTATGGGTTGATATGACTTACGTTGATAATCATGACAAGTAACTAAGGATGGAAATGAGTCGTTAGGCTTTGAAGGGTCTGAGCCTGGCTTATATTAAATTTTCAAGGCCTGAGTCTAGTTATTAGCCTGTCATTTTAAAAGGCCAAAACCAACTTAAAACAAATTTGTGTTTCATTCCCTCTTAATTTTTTTTAATTGTAAACTTGTAATATTAATTTATATTATAAATGTAAATATGTAACATATATATATATATATATATATATATATATATGATTTTGTTCTAAATATATTATATATATAACTAATTAACAATTAATTTAATTAAATAGGTCGACCTGTTGGGTTTCAAAGGCTTTTTAGAAAGTCTTTGACCTGACCTGTTCAGTTAAAAAGACCTTTTTAAAAGCCTAAATTTGCCTTCTAACCCGACAAGTCTGGCCTATGTAGGTTTTAAACGAGTCGAGCCATAGGCCCACGACAGACAGTCTGGCTCATTTCTATCCCTACAAGCAACATAACTTCAAATATGTAATTTTGATTTGATAATGATAAGTTGTCTAGGACAAATCTCCTAGATTGGCATATAAATTTATGGATTGTTTTCAAACATGAGAAATATGTCTTGGAAGGATCACTTTTGGAACACCTATTACAAATGCCTTTAGAGTTTACAATGATGCTTAAGCATCAAAATGATGTTCTAGATGTTAGCTGTTTTATGTTGATCATAGTGACTCTTGAGTATTAGAAGCAATATTAACAAATGGAAGTATTCTATATGATAAAAAAATCTTATGGAATTATATTAAGATGAAGATGACCAAGAAAAATATCATATTTTTTTTTAGTCTTTTACCATTGTAGACTTGAAGGAGGGTCTTGCAAGACCATATATATACTTAAGATGATTAGGTATTTGGAGAATTTAGCTAAATTGAATTTTAATTTCCTCAAAGTTAACTATAAATCTTGTTAGAATCTGATTCGGGCTTCATATTGACTTAGATGGTATGTAGGCTAGACGATGTCCCACAACTCTTAGATGCCTCCACCAGGCATTCCGAGATGCTAGTAGACCCCTCAATGATCTTGCACCTTTGATTAGAATCCTTAAGAATTAGAGTTATAGGGAGTTTGAAAGGTTTGTTTGGGGCACATCGGTCAACCTGTAGAGGGTGTCAAGAATGTTTGTAAGTATGACACTATATCTGTTTTTTATGGATTCTATACAGGCACTTGCCATGTAGGATGACCTTGTTACCCAAATACATAAATATCTTGCATTTACTCCTCATTAAGGTATGTTCAGTAACTCTTATTTGAGCTCCAATCTTGGTTTATTATTGACTTGAGCATTGAAATATTTTTGTAGGTGACATCTTGTTTCGCCCCACAACATGAGAGATCGATGTGTTGGTGAGACAGACTAGAAGCAGGACTTATAGATGCCCATTGAACAAAGAGATATAACGCTGAATTCCCATTAGATCGGTGTAATATATAAAAGCGAGATATCGCCGGTATCGAAACTAGACGTTTTGTCCCCATACCAGATAGATCATTGGCATGCTTAGTGGGACCCAGTAAATGTATTCCCACAAATTACATTCATACAATAGATGTAGCACATTGACAACCCTTAGGACCGAATGGCCACGTGGAGGATGTTTCACATTTGGAGCCTAAATGTCTAGCTTACGACGTCAACTAAGTTGAGACTGTGGTGGCCGCTAAATACAGTGCAAGATGCGTAGCAGTCATAGACCCTCACGATAAAGTTATCGGCCAACTTATGGTAAAGTTATCCGAACTAAGGAAGGAATACAAATAGCAAAGCAATGGCCCGCTACACAATGCCAAACTTCCATTGTAAGACCTTGTCTAGAGGCATCTCACCATGAGATATCCACCACCTCGTCTTACTCTAAAATTCCTACCTATGATGATGATCACAATGAATCTTAATACCGAGATGACTCATTCTCCTAGACTAATATGGCTAAAGCGTTTGGCGATCACTTCGTCATCTCCAGGGACATCCTTAAGACTTTTCATACCTTGGCATAGACCAAACGAGGAGGAAAAGAATTGTTGAAAGATTTTTGAAGCGTTTTTATAAGGAAACTACTATGGTGCTAGATTTGACGGATGCTATTCAACTTTACATTGTCATCAAAGTCTTGTAACCGAAGTTTGCATTTACCTTTTCTCTAGCACAGAGACCTCCTCAAACATTTGAAGAGTTTTGAAAGAAGGCCATAAGTATGTGAGCATTAAGATGCATCTGGAGGTCACAACGGTTAGGGCTCTTTTGACACACTACACGACCCCACAAGAGAAGGAGAAAGAAAAATCAACGTTTGAAAAGACACCTTAGAAAGATAAAGGTAGAGAAGCCCAACCCCAATGATATGAAAAGAAAGTATTCAGCTTTGATCACTATGGTCTCTTCAACATCATACCCGCCCAAATTTTAGGGAAGGTCGGATAGCCATATTTCTCTATGTACAACATCCGGAGGCTAGCATTGGTCAAGAGGCCTGGGAATCCAATGAAGTATCGCAACTTCCATGAGTCGTTCGATCACAACATTGAGGAATGCTGACAACTTAAGGACGTTATCAAAGTCCTCAATAGGGAAAAGAAATTGAAGTAATACCTCCTAAAGAACAAGTGACAGGACGAACCGGATCGGTTTGAGAAAAGGATACTAGATTGATCTCTAAACGGTGATGATGGACAACATCCTACAAGGTTCACAATGGTGGAAAAATAAAAAACCCAAGTGGTAAAAGTAATTTCGAAGGAGAATGACGTTCTTCCTCCACCTCCAAAAGAGAGAAGAAAGGTGATTGGAATAATTGCTATAACCTCCCCTACCACCCTTAATGCCATGGAGGCTATCGTCTCAACCTCACACCTACTCATCAAGTTTATAGACAAGGAGAACTAGTTTTTTCTATCTGAAGTGACTAAGAAATGGTCCAATATTACAAAAGTTTAAGCATGGTAAAAAAAGAGGCTACCATGAAGAAACGCAAGCTGAATAACTAGGGGACATAGATAGGAACAATAATCTTGATTAACCTTAACCCTAGAGAAGAGTTGAAGATTGATCCCATGAACCCTTCTAAGCCCACACTAGAAGGAGGTTTGAAAGCTATCATGCTTGGAGATGTTGTCGACAAAGTTACACACATCAATGATAAACCCAATGTGGGAATGGAGTAGAGGCTGGTAGAGCTTCTCTAGGAGTTCAAACAGTTGTTCAGACAGAAGAGCCCCTCAAGACCAGATTCACTAGAGAAATCCAGAATTTGTCATTGTTGTCTAACGTTGTTATGGTCTAAAATTCTAGTGGCAAGTGGTGAATCTGTAAAGATTGTCAACCTCAACTGGTGTTATCCTAAAGACCCATATCCCCTCCCCGGTATATATTAAATGATGGATGATTTGTCGGGCTACAAATTTTTATCATTCATG
The DNA here is from genome assembly GCA_037962975.1 of Clitoria ternatea. Lineage (NCBI taxonomy): Eukaryota > Viridiplantae > Streptophyta > Magnoliopsida > Fabales > Fabaceae > Clitoria > Clitoria ternatea. The sequence goes on from CM075672.1 coordinate 84,019,054, forward strand.
GATACATATTCTAGGTACAATCAAATACCAATGTGGGAGATAGACCACGGGAAAATAAATTTATTTAATAACAAAGGTGTGTTTTGTTACATCGTTATGTCGTTTAGCCTGAAGAAAGTTGGTGTCACCTGCCAACACATGATCAATAAAGTTTTCAAAGGAATGTCGACAAAGTTGGTATAGGTCTACACAGATAATATCATAGCAAAGATGTCGACTAAAAGATACCACATCGTGGACCTCAAAAATATCTTCGAAAGGATGAAGGCATACAATTTGTGACTCAATCCTTTGAAGTGCACTTTTGCTATACTAAGGGGTAGGTTCTTGGGTTTTATGCTAACCTAAATTAGGATTGAGCCTAATCCGGACAAGTGCAAGGTAATCTAATAGTTGCAGAGTCTGAAAAGCCTTAAGGATGTTCAATCCTTAAACAACTAGATAGCTATGCTGGCCAAATTCATGTGAAAGATGGCACATCAATCTCTTATTGTACAAGGTCTTAAAGAAAAACAAGTATGAATAGAGAGAAAAGCATGAGACGGCATTCCAAAGCCTAAAGATTTTAAAAGACCCTAAGTAAAAAAGGAAGACGATGTAAACCTATTGGCCAAAATCCATTGTCTTAATTAATTTCCCTAGAACTTGTCAAAATCCTAACTCTATTTCCTTAGTCCCATTCATTCTAAGTGTAGAAACTTTGCACATTTCTCACTATTTTCAACATAACTTAACCTACCGATATAAGATTCAAGTGATCTTAGTCTTGAAATCTTCGTAACAAAATTTCCTACAATTTTTATGAAGACACCTAAGGCTAATTTTGAACCCACAATTCCCATTTTTATTATAAATCACTGGTCTATAATTTCGCATCCCACCTGATCACCATTTGGTGTTTCAGGCATAACTTTCTCTATAGTTATCGGAATTAAGTGATCTTTAGCTCGTTGAAAAGAAGAGAAGATAGACACTTTCATGTTCATCATTTTCTTAAATTCCTATTGGAACGTAAAGTTAATTCGCAGCCAAAAATCACCACAAAACTGCCCAAAAAGTGCCATATAAACGTTGATTCATTGCTTCCTTTTCATGTGCACTTCAGCCAGCCTTGTCACCCACTAAGCATGCAATCTCTGAATTTAATCCACTCAAATGTGCCACCTCCTTGCAGAAACCGTGTGTGATCATGATGCTTGCCATTTAATTCCCATGCATTGCCCACTTAATCTTCCATTATAACACTAAGCTTTTCACTAAGTTCCACCTTAACACATCCATCTAAGTGACTTGGCTAAAAACTAAGCAACTGAAACTACAGTAAATCTTCATGCATGTTTCCTTGTGTACACGTGTGCCATTATATAAGTTCTTGATTTTCTTGTCCATTAAATGCTGAGAATGCCAAGCCAAATTGCCATTAGATTTTTGCTTTTAATTTCCAGCAATTCCACTTTAAAAAAGAGAACCATGACATGCATTTCTTGTGAAACCTTATCATAAATGCTAAGCCATTATCACTAAAATTTGGTTCAATTTCCACCTTTTAGCGTTTCACTTCTCCACTTCTTCACTTCATCATTGCACCACTGAGACTCCACTCCTAATTCACTTTATCTCTTCACTTTGTGCTTTACACTCAACTTCAATTCGTCTCTTTGATTCTCAACACACCAAACTCCACTCTCTTGTTTTACTCTCTTGTCTCTTCAATATACCATCACCTCACCGTAACTATTTCTACTTTCAAGTTTTCTTGCTATCTCGTTTCCACTCTCTCATTTCTCTTCACTTCAATCCTACTTCATTTTCTCAATTCCCTTCGTATACTTACTACACCACCGAGACCATATTTCCACCAAGTTTCCATCCTCTCATTCCATTGCATCTTCCACTTTCCTATTTGTGTGTCGGGACCAACATCCACCCATAACTCTCGTGCTCTTTTTTTCTCTTTGCCTTACTATGCCTTTGTCCCCTTCTTTTTCCACCCTGAGCCACCAAGCATCATCGTGATTCCACCACACCACCCTTTAGCCACCATTCAACATCACTTACACCACCTTAAACCACCGTACAACGAACCCTACACCACCACCATCAATCCTTGTTAAAAACTTTAGTTTTTCCCTATCATAGCGTCGCTGTCCAACGTCACTTTAGGAACCAAACGCTACCACGAGGATCCCTCGTATGTTCGTCTAAAGAGGAGAAAAAGGAGCCAAGGAGGGGAATCGTAAAAAGGAACCATTCTGTCACTTTGGACATTCAAGACCATGAGGTAAAGGGCGGGGAGTTCTCCATAATCTTAGTTGGAAATGTTGGCATGCAAAGGTGTGGGAATCTCCCTGGGTTCCCATAACCAAACTGTGGTAGAAATATAGTCACATGAAAAATTGAAAATTTGGGTTCTTAGTTTAGAATTGAAAAGCAAAGATTTTCCAAAGAAACCTTAATTTTTGGCTTGAAAGTCCTTAAGAAAAACCTTAAGTTTTTATCACGAGTTGGGTTTCTATGTGCATGTGATATTTCTTACTTATAAAATGTGAATATATATATATATATATATATATATATATATATATATATATATATATATATATAATTACTGGCTAAAATTGTTGTGGAAAGATATATATTTGCATGCTAGGTTAAGTGTCCTAAATGTGAATTTTGTGATTTTATGCATGATTCATTAGTATGGCAATTTCAGAAATTTATGTATAACTTGCATGTTAAATTGGACGTGGGGAGTATATTGAAAAATAAACTTAAGTGTTGAATAAGAAATTAAGAGATTTAACTTAACTTTAGATAAAGAAAATTACTATTTTGGGATGAAAATGTAAATTTAATTAATTGTGAAACTGTTGTAAAAATTGAGAATCTGGTTGAAAGGGAATTAAATTAACTATACCAAAGTAATTGATAAATGAAACTGATATAGTGATTTATTATATGGTCGTATATGAATTAGAAAAAAAAAAGAGTCAACGGGATGTAAAATAATAAATTGGGTGTGGAAATTTGTATTCATGTGCATTATGATGTGAATATTGAACTTAATTGATTGAATGACGTGATTGATGATTTATAGCAGTTGGGTTATATATGTGAGGATGCATGTGAATTTATGTGAAATTTGAAAAATATGTTGTTGAATAAGAATATGTTGGCTTGTCAGCTAATGAATTGAATGAGGATGAATTGTTATTAATTAATATGAATGATAATTATGAATGAGTTGTGATTGTGGTTTAAGACTATATGATTAAACAAATATGAGAATGAATTAACGTCTTGGTAGGGTCCATGGTAAAGGAACTTATCAACAATTGGGATATGACAAGAGTTATAAGGGTGGAGAGTGTTGGAACCTTAGAGGGTATTGATGTATGTTGTATTATGGTTTACTCGGATTGTGAGTTGCATTGATGATTAAGAATTTTGGAATTTAGTAACTCGTTAAGATTTTGTCTTTAATCATCATTTTGAGAGAACTAAATGATAAAAATACTAAGAAATTAATTAATGGGAATTTATGAACTACTACTTTCTTAACTTATAGATGATATATTATTTTATACTGATAAGTGGCATTTGAAAGGATATTCGAATTGGATTTCTGGATTAACTAGTCTAGGTTTTCCTAACAGAAGTGTAAAATTTATAAGTTTTAGTGAAACCGATAATTTTATGAGAAAAGAATTTTAGGTAAACATTACCCTTGAAATTTAAAAAGAAATATTTTAATTAAATCATTTTATAAATTTTAAAAAGAAGTGTTTCAATGTTTAAACTAGTTCAGGAGTTTTAGCCGTTAAGACTGAAGAGCAAAGTTTTGTATAACCAATGTTACAGGAAGACATCCGCTATAACGGTCTAAGAGTAGAAATAACAAGTTTCTGAAACCTCTACATCTTATAACCTAACATCAAGAGTGTTTAAGAACACGTATATTCGATGAAGATTAGGGAGTCGGGAATGGAGATATAGGTGTATATATGTAACTATTTATATAGTTCGAGGTTTGGTTGTGTAAGGAGTGTTAATTAGTTAAAAAAACTATGCTCTATATAAAGTTATTTTATTTGCATGATAACTTACTTTGAAAAGGGGTATTGATTTTTTTAACCTATTTCTTTAACTTACCCATATATATATAAAGGCGTCAAAATAGGTTGCAACCCGTGAGCCAACCCGGCTCTATGTGGGTTTTAGGTGAGCCGGGTTAAAAAAATGGCTCATTTTCAAAGTAAAGCATTTTTTGGCTCGGCCCACTAAACCTGGCTCACAGTAAGCTAAACTTGTAGTGAGCCGGGTTGGCCTGCGGATTGGTAATTAAAAAAATAAAAAGTTTCAATGCGATACACACACCGCACGGGGAGGGGGGTCAAGACGTCAAGTAGTAGCTGAGTGAGCTGACCCTAATTTTTTCCTTTTGCAGTTTCCACTCCAGTTCCACACTTTTGCACACTGCTTTAGTTCTCACGAATCACGACTTCTTTTATTTTCCTTAGTTCATGAATCATGACTTCATATCCCCTCTGCTTTAGCTTTCAGCCTCCACGTCCCCCACACGATGCACGTTATGACGTTGTTGAGTGCTTACTTTCCCCTCCCTTCATGACCACGACACATACGCACACAAAGGCCTTTCTTCATGAGGGTATAAAATTATTATATGTTATAATATAATATTTATGTTTGTATATTCTTAATAATAAAATTATTATATGATATAATATAGTATTTATATTGAATTTGGTATTGGAATGTGAGGAAAATAAAAAAGTATTTTTCTATTTTTTAAAATATTGTTTTGGCATTTCCTATTTTTATTTATTTTTAATTTTTTTAAAAAGGTGGGTCAATCTATGAGCTACCCGGTAGGATGAGTCAGGTTGAGAAAACTGACTCACTCAATAAAGCGAGTTAGATTAGGTTTGGTTACAAAAATTTCTAACCTGTGGTGGGCCAACCCGTGTAGGCTGGGTTAGCCCGTTTTGATAGCTCTAATATATATGAGTAAAATACATGACCAACAACTAAGTTAACTAAGTATAAATAAATAGAGTAAGGAATATACAAGTATGAATACATTAAGTAATAGGGACTTATCTGTTGGGTTTCTCTTGGCATTAAGGACAAAGGATTCAACAAGGTAGGGCCCTACCCGGTGATGATAATAAGGATTAGTAAAGATTGAGATAGAATAATTATGCATTGTATACGCATCATATGCATGAGGATTATGATTTGGGACTCAATACTAGAGTTATAGTGAAAGGTATGTTGTAGGGTATGTTTTTTCTGATCTATACGCTAGGATCTTAGGAGTATCATTGGGTCAGACACCCAATGGCTCAAAGTCGTGCCCGAAGATATGCAGTTCGTGGTAAACCCAATATACTTTGACTAGGACGAGTGTCACTATGGACGTGTATAACCAATTTTGGTTGTAAAGTGATCACGATTTAAGTTTTGATGCATTCATATTATGATTTAGCTATATGCCCCTTACCCTTTTGAGTTGTGAAGAATTGGTGAGCTCTGGTCGCTCTAGTAACAAAAGCGTTATGCCCAGTATTTGTACTATGGCAAGATGACTCTAATGAATAAGATGTTGTAAGGGCCCTCACATTCATGAAATGCTTAATAATAAGATCATAAAAAACCTGACTTATGCATAACATCTTGAATGACTAACCACATTATGCTTTTGGTTATGGTCTGTGTGATGGTGAAGGTGTCTGGGTTTGATTGGCATGATCTTATGGAGTGCTATTGCTGTGATAATGGTTGATTATTATGTTGTTATGACTATGATTAACTATTGAATATAAATGTATGTTGGCTTAGTAATGAACTGGTAGGGTTGCGTAGATGGTAGCAAATGTGTCTATCTAGGAATGATTTGTGTTGATGTATGTTAGAGATAATTAAATAATGATTATGTAGCTGATATTATGAAAGTCTAGGTCGTAAATGGATTATTATCATGGAATCATAAATAATTAGTAGGTTATATGATGATGTCTGTTAAGTGAATGAATGATATCTATCTGTGGTAGGTTTGACTTGTTTGATGATCTGATTGTGTGTGAAATCCATCAAGCATGACGGTGTACTTTTGCATGTGTTTCCAACAAGACTGGAGTGAAATAAACTCACCTTTTTTTTTATGGTTTCTATTGTGTATATTTATATATGCACCCAAGGCTAGTAAAGGACGAATTAGAAGAGAAGATTGTCGTCAAAGTTGCGCAGTGGAAGCCCTGGTGTCCTTAGAGAATCATTGCAAGGAGAGTAAGAAGATCATATTAATTGACGAGGACAACTTAAACATCTGACAAGGATTAAATCTAGAATTTTATTTTAAATCTGTGTGTGTCTATGGGAGCCTGTGTGCCCCTGTTAATTCAAAGTATGTATCACTGTTGAGACCATGACATCTATGTAATGATTTATTGAAGTTCTCGATCCACCATTGTTTTCTTATACAAAAAAAAATCCATATTTTTACAAACTCATGACATCTTAGTTAAGTAGGATGATTCAGTGAAAGAAATTGTCCTAGTTAACCGAGGGACGTTACATTTGTGGTGTCAGAGCATGTTTAATTCAACAGGACTTGGGTGTAGACTACTAGTCCCCACCGTACTCTGGATATTGTTTGAAAGTCACTAGGACTTGTGTGTTAGGGATTAATTATTAAACTTTAACAGTTAAGACATCAGTTACAACATCAAAAATAGCTACTCAGCAAGGATAACTTAGTGAAGTTGAAGAATGAAGAGCATCAGGAGCTTTGACTGTACAAGAATTAAGCCATATGGTAAGGCATTTCTTCATAGGCATTATGTTCCAACCCTGTTGGATTATTCTTAAAATTACCTATTTAGTGTTAAAATATCTTGAATTGTCTTTTGTTCTTTTCACCATACATGGTGAAATTGCTAATTGAGAACTGCACTTCATTGTCATTTGATTTCCTTGAATTCCTGACCCCCTGAACTTGAATTTAAACCTTGGATTTGAACTTGACTCCTTAAAACTCAACTTATTTTTGGATCTTTTGAGTTGTTTTTGCCCCATTCTTGAAACTCCCTTGAATCCTCATTTGAGAATATTTCTTGACTTGATCATTAATTTGTCTATGATTGATTCTTAAAGTACCTTATTGTTACTTCAAGGACCTTCTTAAATGGCTCCTATACTAATTCTTGACTTGCAATTAAATATCTTGAACTGTCTATTATTCCTTTCACTCTAGGAAATAAATTTGCTTGTCAAGAATTGAACTGATGTTCTCATTTGTTTTCTTTGGATTTCTAATCCTTAAACTTGATTCGTTCTCAAGAATCTTTTGAGCCATGTTTCCTTTATTCTTGAAATTTCTTTGAAATCTTCCCTGATATCATATTGAAAATTTTTCTTGACCTAGTCTTTGATTGTTTGACTTTTGAGTGTCTTGGGATTTATGCCAGACACATTCTATAGTATTTCTATAGCTAGTCTATTTCACTTTACATCCAAATATCCTAAACTAAAGCTTAACCTAGCCTAGATTTGTAAGGAGATGTCCTCACTCATTTGAAGAAGAACTCAAAGTTTTGGAAGTTCTTAAAAGTTCTTTTAATGCCCAAAAAGTTGACTAATTTTGAATTTGTTGGTCCCTCATCATTATTGCCTTCCACGGGCATTTCTAGAGTCGATGACCCCTTGGTGACCCCGCACCTTTAATTGGAGTCCTTAGGGGCCCGAGTCACGGGGAGTCTAATAGATCTGCTAGGGGCATATTGACGGTCAACCTACAAAGGATGTCAGAAATGTTTGTGACTGTAACAACTTTATCTACTTTTTATGGATTTTATATTGACACACACTATGTAGGACTACCTTGCCACCCATAAATGTCCTATATTTACTTCTCATTAAGGTACATTCAACAACCCCCGCTTGAGCTTTGATCTTGATTGATTTATTACCGACTTGAGCGTCAAAGTGTTTTTGCATGTGACACTTTCTTTTACCCCACAACATAGAGATCGGTTAGTTGGCAATATGGACAAGAAGCTATACTGTTGGGTTCCCATTGAACTGAGAGATATAATACTACATCCTAATATATAAAAGTAAGATACCCTCGGTACTTAAGGTGGACGTTCTATCCTTATACCAGACATATCAGACTCATTATCAAAAAAAATTGAATTAGTCATTATAAAGCATCATATGAATTTATTGGATAAAACACTATTAAAATTTCTCAACATCTTGAAAAATACTAGGCCAAACATTTCCAAAGGTAAAGGGAAAGACAAAGGAAAATGAAAGGCTATTATGAGTCTAAGGGGGTGTTTGGGGCGTGGATTGTTTTTTGATTCCTAGGAATTATGTTTCCCAGGAGGTATATTTTCTAGGAATTATGTTTCCTAGGAATGTTATAAATATGTTTAGTATCACTTCAATATTCTTGAAAAAATTATGAAATATTTCTCGGGAATATTAGATTCTATGTTTGGTTTTAATTTATTTTTGTAAACAAAATTAATTAATTTCCCAACAATACCCTTCATTTGTGCAAATCTAAGTTCCAATTAATTAAAACAAGCATTTAACTAATACTTGTGTATATCTTAGTTTAAATGTTATATTGATGAAAAATTATAATAATGATCTATATAATTGTACACTCAATTGCTGTTAGGTGTTGTGCTAGGTGTAATTTCAAATGTTATTTACTCAATTGTTCTAGGTGTCCAACATTGATAATTCCAAACATGACATACGTATTTGTATATAGAAACCATATTTGAGATAGCCTTTATAATTGTATTGAGGATAAAAAGTAGCAACTTGTTTAAAATTGAAAAAATACTAAAATATGTACCTATTATTAAGAAGTAGCAAATACTAATTGAAAACAAAAGATATAGAGATCGATAAAAAAACTAAACTAGTCAAACTAATCTTCTAAGTTAATCCATTGATGAATTTCTCTCCACATCTTTAAATATTGCTTTCATGTAACATATCATCCACCATCAGTTTTTTATTGTTAAGATCTAGCTACCTAAAATAGTCAGTTATGAAAGTGTCTTCGCAGATCAACCGACCAACTCAAACTCGTTGCACATTACTTAGTCCTTATATCTTTTTCAATTCTTCATCAACTAACATTCTTTGGTTTGCTCCATTGGATTCATGTTTAAAACGAGCAGCTAATTCATTAATACTACTAGCACTTCTTTTATACACGACACTACATTTTTTCAAGCTTTCAGCTACCAATTTAACCAATGAATTCTTAGATCGATTTCTTTTTTTTTAAAACCTTTTTAGCACTATTTGACCCACTACCATGTGTAGCATTACTTTGTGTTTGAGTTCCAGGAGAAGAGTCAACTTCTATCTCAACTTGAGTTTTAACTTCAATATTGTGATGACCCGCGTCATTTTTCTCATTTTTCACAATAGATTTTTCGCATTTAATAAAAATCCACTCGGTCTTAATATAAAATAATATTTACTTTTCTTAAATACTTTCAAAATAATAAAATCATACTTAAAATAGCAACTTCTGACTGGAACCGGTCCAAAATACATCCGTTAATAAAAGTTATTTAGAAACAGCGAAAGAAAGAAAAAACAGTCAGATTTCACTCGGAAATAAATCCACTGGGTTACATATCACTCGGACATGGCTTAACTTTCACTCAACAAAGGTTCCCTCGACCTGACATCACTCGGAAAACAACTGAACTTTACTTCACTCGTAAAAGGCTCGCTTGGCCAATAGTTCACTCGGGAACATCCCACCCTTCCTTCACTCGGAAGAGCTCTCAATACTTCATCACACGAAAAACATTCTAACCACTCGGAATCACTTTAACCTTCACTCGGAAACACTCTTATCTTTCTTCACTCGGAATTGAGTCTCTCGGTTATTCTCCTCCCGGAAAGAAATGAAGGATGCTCAAATGGGCATCAAATTAGTAGGCCCTCGCTCGAATAAGGAATCCACTCGGCTAAATTCACCAGGTGATTAACTCTACTACAACAATGCAAAATTCATTCATAAAATAAACACCGATCACCTAGCATCATAACGTCATAACCGATTCAAATTTTAATTCTACACATAGACAACGCATTGTAACATCAAACACTCGGAAAAAACTCAATATATATATATATATATATATTACATTATTCATTCAATTTCAATCGGTGCCTTGGCATCAGTCCTCCGCTTGGCGCACCTCCATGGCTCCGACCTCTTCCCTGTCACTGGTTACTAAAAATGTAAACCACAGCAAGGGTGAGTGTTTAGCATTATAATTAATCTAGAACGGAATTTAAATAAAATACAAATACAAACTCCGTCCGATTCCTTTCTTCTCAATTTACACCTTTCACTCGGTAATTAACTCACACTCGACAATATACTTACACTCGGCAATTATAGCAATCAACACTCGGTAATCATAGAAAACCACACTCAGCAAATTTAGCCATTCACACTCGGCAAATATAGCCAATCACACGGCAAACATAACAACTCCCACTCGGTAAATACAACCACAGCAATTATTTCAACTTTCATTCGGCAATTAAAACCAATTGCATTCGACAGAATTATCAAAATCATCATTTATCACCACTGACTCAGTCAAAATTGACACAGTATCCGGATACTCAAAGGATCGACCTTCAGCTGGGGGTCCTACTTGACACCCCGTGAACCCTGCTTGGTTCACCGAGTCCTGCTTGACTCCCCCTCAACCACTGGGTCATAGACCTCTGGGTAGCTCAACTGGGTCCTGCTTGACCACTGAAGCCAAAAATGAGGGTAACATATACCGTCGGTCGTCCCATACCACAATCACATTCACATTTCACAAGTGGCCATTAATAACATCACTCGGGTGACCTGCTTGTCTAACCCGACTCCACATTGCCATAAAATACCGATTGTCACAGCATCATTTTAATTTCAATCGGATTTACACATACACACACACGATCCTTAACCGATCGGTGTCCATATACATGCACATACATTAATTTTCACAGCCTCATTTCGTCACAGCATCAAATAATTGAATCTTACTTGGAATATTCTACACTCGGAATATGCCACACACACGATCAAAAACTAATCAGTGTTCTCATTCATCCATATACATTCATAACAAATATTCAGACGATCCTAAACCGATCGGTGTGCACATAAATACATGCATACACATTCACAACTTTCATTCAACACCTCATTTCTTGTCATACACACACACGATCATAAACCGATCGGTGTGCACATTCACACGCATATACATTCACAACACACGGTTTTCATTCAGCATCAACTCTCACTCGGTTCACAGTCATTACAATGACTCGGACAGTATGTCCTATTCTAATTAATTATAACCCGAACACCCCCTTACCTCTGTTCTGAGCTTCAACAGTTGCTGGGTTCACTGTTCCTCCTCCGTTCCAGCAGTAACTTCTTTAAACGTTCCACCAGCGTTTGTTCCACCACCTACGAGTTTGGAACGTGAGGTTCATTAACATCACACTATCATCCACACGGTCAAGGGCCATTTACAGGCTTACTGCCAGGAGGAGTGGGATCGAAATAGTACCCTTCTCCATACACATGACCATTCGGTCCAGAAAAGAAAGGAAAGAGGTTTAAACGGTTCAAAGGACTTACCTTAAAACTTCTGTCACAGCTTTGTAAAATGAACCTTCCTTCAAAGCTTATAGCTCTCAATCAATGGAGGAAGAAGAAGAAAAGTAGCAGAAGTTCTTCTCGTGAAAGAGAGTGAATGATTGCGTAAATGATTGAAGAAAGAGAAGGAATCCATTATTTAAACTCATGGCAACCGGTTACCTTCTCAACCGGTCACTTTCAACCGGTAACCTCTTCAACCGGTCATCTCTCCATTTAATTTCTTTAAAGATTTAATTTACTTCTCTTCTTCTAATCACACCCTTTATAATTAACCAATAATTCATAAAAATATCAAATAAATTCCTAAAAACAATTTTTAATATTTCCACTTCACAAAAATTTTCTACAATTATCTGGGATGTTACAAATATTAACCTCAATATTAATATAAGCTTTATCGTTCCAAAGACCTGATTGTATCCTTTGCATATTCTCCATTAGTTCCATCTTTACTGAAAACTAGACCAAGTATATCAAAATAGGGAAATGGCTTGTTGTATAGTCCTTTTGTATTAGGATAAGACTGTAATATATTATAGGAATATATTAAATTGAAAATAAAATATTTTAAAAAAATATAATGGAGAAATAACATAAAAATTACCTTTATCTAATCTTTGTATATTTCTCTATCTACCACAATCATTTTATCTTTGTCATTCCAGCCAAACCCACAATCACCTTTGGGCCCTATCATTTCATATATTGTAGAATAATCTTTTTTAAGTTGCTTAACTCTTATTCAATATGACGTGTAGCTTTTGAAGTACAACTAGAAATTTTTCCAACATCCTTTTCTACAAATGCTAATGGAGCCCAAACTTAAAACCATTATCTCCTCTCTAAGCCACCTTGTCTTCAACCAAACATTCAACTACAATAGTGTGTTTGAATAATTGTTTCAGGTTATACAGTTTTGATAATGACAAAATAACCATTGTAAAAGACTTTCATGAAGACTCTAAGTGTTATAGTATTATGCATAAACTGGTGGAAAGAAAAAATGAAGAAAAACAAAGAGCCAAGCATCAGACCTAAAAAATACGTATAGTAATCGATTACCACATGGAGGCTAATCGATTACACAGCCTCTATTTTTCATATAATCGACTATAACAAGAATCCTAATCGATTACTAAGCTGAGAAAAAGGAATGGAAAGCATTAGGTATAATGCCTAATCGATTATAAGGCTACACCAATCGATTACCAAGGTTCTATGTTGTTACTAATCGATTGCAAGACAAGTAACAATCAATTACAAAGTTTGTTTATTTAGTAATCGATTACTCATATGTACAATTGATTACCATGTTGCATAACAGAAAGAAATGCATTAGGTATAAATCACAATCGATTACAAGGACTCTACAATCGATTACCAAGGTTCTGTCTGTTGCCTAATCGATTACAAGAAGAATCATAATCGACTACAAGGCCTGTTACACTGAAGAAAACGAAGCATAATCGATTACAACTCGAGGCGTAATCGATTAGACTAGTGCCAGAATTTGGGGAAAGTGTTTTTAAGTGTAAAACCAGTTCACTTCTCCATTATCATTCGAATTCCCATGCTGTGCAATAGCTCTGAAGACTTTAGGGCTCATCTCCAAGGCCTATAAATGCAACACTCACTCAAGCTATTTAACACATCAAGAAGAAATCATTCCTAACTTGTATTTGTACATTGTGAGTTCAATTTCTCTTAAATAGTTTCATTGTTCTGAAACTTTGAGCTAAAAATTTGTATATCCTCTCTTCTTGAGAGTCACTAGATTTGTGAGAGCTTTCAATTGCTTATCCACTCTATTGAGAGAGTTAATTGCTTGTAAACACAAACACCAAGTTTCACTCTAGGTTGAGTGGTCACAAAGGTTGGGGTTCAACCTTTGGGTATTGAGAGTTTGAGAGATTAGGTGGGTTGCCCTTGTGCCAGTGAGGATTGAGTTCTTGAGTGTGGGACACTAAGAAACTGCAATTGCTCATAGCTTGTATCTCTAAACTTCAATAGTAGAAATCCTTCAAGTGGGTTGCTTGAAGGCGAGACGTACACTGGGTTGGTGGAACTCGTTAAATTGGTTTGCAAGCTTCTCTTCCCTACTCTCTTGCATTAACATACTGTATTTGGCTGGGTTATTATTGTTGATTGTGATAGCTTCTCTTAAACTTGCTTGAATAACTTGTGTTAAATTTTTGCACACCAAGTGTTTGATAAATTGTCTAAGTGATTCCTGCACATTGTTTCACATTGTTTCCTGCACTACATTTGCTGTCTCTTGCATATAAACATCGTTTGTGAAAAAGGAATTAATTTCAAAAGCTTTCCAAGTGAGATTTTTAAACACTCAATTCACCCCCCTCTTAAGTATTGAGGCCACTTGAACAACAAGTGGTATCAGAGCTTGACTCTTGGTAGATCAAGCTTAACAACTTCAAAAGATTAAAGATGGCCTCTACTTCATACAATATGTTTCCCGAGGGTGGTGCTACAAATCGACCTCCCGCATTTAATGGGAAGGTTATGCCTTTTGGAAGAAAGGATGAAAATTTTTGTACAATCTATCGATTTGAAAATTTGGAATGCAATTGAAAATGGTCCCTTTATATCTATGCATGTTGTTGATGGTAAACAAGTAGAAAAACTCATGGATGATTGGAGTAGTGAAGAGGAAAAGAAAGTCCAATACAATTACAAAGCTAAAAATTTCATCACCCTTGCTTTAGGTCCGGATGAGTTCTTTAGAGTTGTAACTTGTAAAATCGCTAAAGAAATGTGGGATACTCTCCAAATCACACATGAAGGTACTAGTGATGTTAAAGATTCTAAGATTAGCACTTTAACTAGCCAATATGAAATTTTTAGGATGAACTCCAATGAACCTATTTTAGATCTTCAAAAGAGATTTACTTTGATTATTAATCACCTTATTACTCTTGGAAAATCCTACACTAACAAGGGGCTTATCCATAAAGTTTTGAAAAGTCTTGCTAGGGAGTGACAACCTCTTGTCACCGCTATCAAACAATCACCAAACATAAATGACATGTCCCTTGCTACATTGTTTGGTAAGTTACAAGAACAAGAATAAGAATTAAAAGACTTAAAACATGCGGAGGAAGAAGAGAAATCCTCCAAGAAGAAAGGTCTAGCTCTCAAGGCCACTTTAATCAAGGAAGATGAATCCGATGATGAGCTTGATAAAGAAGAAAAGTTTGGACTATTTATGAAGCTTTTCAGAAAATTCATGAGAAACAAACGCTTCCAAAGAAGTTTCAAACCTCAAGGTAAGAAACCTATTTCCAATGAGAATTTTTCCTCACCTAATTATTTTGAATGTGGCAAGAAAGGACACTTCAAGGTAGATTGTCCAAACCTCAAGAAGAAAAGCAAAGAGAAAAGAGGGAGAAGAAAAGCATACATCGCTTATGACGAAAACGATGTAAGTAGCCCCGAAGAGTCGGATAATGAAGAAGCAAATCTTTGCTTAATGGCCAACCACAATAAAGAGGAAGATGAGGTAAATCATCATGAACTTGACAAAGATGATTTGTATGATGCTTTTGAAGAATTGTATGACAAATACTTTAAACTATCTAGCAAGTATAAATTGTCAAGAAAAACTATTGACACTCTTGAGATGCATCTTATGGAAGTTTGTAAAAAAATGAAATTTTAAAAACGGAAGTAGCAAAAGTACAAGCATGCTCTATGACTAAACCTTGTGAATTTGCTAAGAAATGTGACATTCTAGAAACTAAGATTTTAGATTTGAATATGCTAATTGTTTGGGTATGATATATTTGCAAAACACTCAGATGGTCAGTTTTAAATTGACTCGTGGCAAGTGCACCACTTTGTCGGTTGTAGTATATGTTCAAGAGAACAAATGTCGTTCCCACTACGGATCGTTTCAATTCGATTTCAAACTATTACGGCAGAAATGATTGAATATTTTCATGATTTGTGGTTTCATAGATAAAAATGAAATATGTGAATAGTTACTTAAATGAACAAAAAAGGGAATATCAAGTGATAAAACTGGGATTTGGATTCACCAATCTTACCTTCCGATGCACGATATATATTCATGAAAGCAGGTTTTGAGCTATGATTCTTTACGTCACAATCTAGATCATTCATATCAATTCCTTGACTATGAAATTCATAAGAATAGATTTAATAATGTCAATCCCTTGACCGTTTTAACTTTATTCCAGCATTAAGAATGATTGTTTGGACGTCCATTACGTTAGATACCATCCCTGGTGATCTACTCACAATCAGTGTTCTATTTAGATCCGTTTTCGAAAGTCATTTTCCAACAACAAACGTAAACTTGAATTAAGAAACTAGTGATCAAATAGATTCAGGCAATGAACATAAAATGGAAGACAAAGATTCATAGAACAAAATTAACCAATCCATGAATATATCACACGTGATCTTCAAGTATGAATGGTTACATCCAATCCCAATGAGAAGTTTAGCTACTCATTGTAGCCATTACAAACTTAGAAGGATGAAGAAAAGAGAGTACAAAGTGTTTCCTAGAACTACCCAGCCGTCCTCTAAAGTGACCCTCTTGTATGCTTATATAAAGAAATACTCGCTCAAGCGAGTTTAGGTCTCGCTCAAGCGAAGAGACTACTTCAACGTGAAGAAAGCATTGAGTCCTGCTTCATCTGCATGCTTCTTTGCTCAAGTGATATCAGTTCGCTTGAGCGAATCTTCATATACTGATCCCTTATTCCTTTTCTCTTAAGCCATTCCTTCATCCGCTGCAGCGAATCCTTTGAATTTAGGCTCTGGACGAATTTCGCTTGAGCGAAATATGCTTCGCTCAAGAGATTGCTTGTTCTTTGCTCTCTGGAACATTTTAGCTTAAGCGAATAAGGTTCGCTTAAGCTTAGTGCTTCAGTTTCCTTTCTGGCTCTTTTCCGCTTGAGCGAATTAGTGGTTCGCTCAAGCGAGTCTTCAACCTGATGCTTTTAATTCTTCTTTCTTCATCTCACTCAGGCAAATCTTTTCTTTGGCTTTAGTGAATGCGTTCGCTTAAGCGAATTATCATCTCGCTTGAGCGAGATTCTCAACAAATGCTGGAAACAAGACTTCTCTTAATGAAGCTTCTTTACTTTTGACTTCTTTTCTTTTCCTTCTTTATTTGTGCCTGAAATCATACCAAAATCCAGGATTTAGTAGTACTTGTTAACCATTCGATAATGTACAATGCTTGACTCTAAATTTGTTCATTTTAGCTTACAAAAATAACAAGCATGGTACTCTTATGTCTATTATATGCACAAATTACATTACAAAATCTATATTTGGATACTTATCAACTCCCCCTGACTTAAAACTTTGCTTGGCCTTAAGCAAATGGTCAGAAAAAGTTAAAGTGAACTAAAGATCTTAATTAATCACAACTGCAAGAAGAAGAAAAATAACCCAAACCCTTCACAAACAACAGCTTCTGAATCCTGCCTCAATTCATCAGACTAAATCCAAAATTGACATTTACTACACAATTGAAATGAATCACTTTACTATGAAAACAAGAAATCCTCTCTATTCATATCTCACGGGTGAGTGTTTACTCATTCCATCACTGACCAGGTGTTATTCAATCATTGCACTTCATTTCATTGCATTAGACAACTACTTATATAAGCATGGATCAAGAGGTCTTCATAGGTTGTAACTTGGCCTGGCTATCAAAGAACTTATGGTTTTTCTTAGAATTCAAAGGGCATACTAAGGATAACTAATTGTGTCAGTCATACTTTTCTTAGCTGCCTTTATTACATAGTTGTTTTCTTTTCTTTAAGCATTTTGAATTGTTGGTCTTCAAAAAAATTTTCTCTGTTACTTATCTTTCCTTCTGAAGACTTATCTTTCTTACACATTTGCTCTTTTTCTTGTAGAACCAATTTCTACCTAACATAACCTACTAACACTTTTCTTTAATCCTTAGCATGCATTAAGGTAGACCTTTACTATCAGCATATTATAGGGTTACAGAAGAAATTTTTAGCTCAAAGAGGTTATGAAAAAAATGGGTTAAATTTTATCCTGGGATGGCTTTTTGGCTCTAGTTTGTCTATTCTATACAAAATTTTTGCCTCTATCCTGTCCATGTTTGGCTAAGCAATAATCCTTGCCAGAAATTCATGCAATGAAAGATTACACAAGAACCAATGAACTCTCAGTTTTTAAGGATACACTCACTCACTTGGTTGATTGTCTTGATTTCTTGAATTTCATATTAGACGGTTCAAACAAGGTGAGCTAATTCCTGAATTCAGATTTAAAAAGATTACATTTAACATTCACCAGAACTATCATATTTCAAAAACAGTTATTTTTCACTTCTTGCAATTTAAGATTAATGCACATCTTTCTTCACTTATCATAACCTTGCATACATTAACCAAAAAAATTTCACGCCTAAACATAACAACTAGCGTATGCAACAAAATTCAGTTAGGCATAAACATGAAAATCTATAAACCATATGAAAATACTGTAAAGAAAAAATACTGAAACAACTGCTGAATTTAAAATAGCATAAACGTAAATAAACTAGACAAAATAAAATGGAACCACAGAGGCTGATCAATCACGCGACATCAAAATGTCTTTGACCACACGATCAAGCTGCTCCTCGAACTCTCTATCCTCAGTATCCTGCTGCTCCTGAGTCTGTGCAACAGCTGAAGATGATGCTGGGATTGGTGTCTTTGCTGGTTCAGATGGTGATGGTGCTACCTGCTCAGCTTCAGCTGTAGCTGCTGGCCTCTTCTCCTCCGGGAAAGTTGGACTGTCCTGAGGCCAAGCAACTTTGGCAATGAACTCATCTGGGTGCATGAAGGGTCCTGATGGGTGGCTCCAATAGCTGGCAAGGTAGAAGTATGTGATTGCTCTGTTAAGAGTTGCCTGTTGCTGCTGGATATGAGTGAGATGAGTAAGAAGGATGGGATCTGTGGTGGTAGGTAGAGGTGGTACTGGTGGATGAACTTCACTATGTGGTGGGGCTTTAATGCGAGGGGGACATGATGTAGGTCCTGCCGATGATTGTGTCTCAATTCGACAGTTCTGATCAATGAACTTCTTGTCGATGGAAGGTCGAATAGGGGTAGTCGGATCAATATCCACTCCCTGAGATGCACATAAACCTGTAATAAAAGCAGGAAAACCCAGAGTACCTTTCAGCTTTGCATCTTCTATGGTGGTCTTTGGGTTTTGCTGAGTAAAACAGAAGATTTCATCGGAGATGATTTGTGCAATGTCCACAGACATCCTCGGGTTCAAGATGCAAAGAAGTAGTTCACACTTTGGTAATGGGAGATCAGAAACGTGAGCATTCGGAACCATATTTGCTAGAAGAAAGGCAATCCACACCCTTGTCAGCAGTTTCATATCCTTCTGAAGGAGTCTGGTGGGATGTTGGTTGGCACCACGCTGAAAATGATGGTCGGGAAGGCATAAGACTGACTCTAACTCCTGAGTGGCATATACATATCTTTCCTTCTTCAATCTTCCATAGGTGCATAATTGATCTTCCTCCAACTGCAGAACATCACCAAGGTACTGATTGATGGTGTCTCGGTCATAAGAAATCCAATGACCCCTAACCCATGCTCTTCGATCCATGGCACCTTCAGTCCACAAAGCGTTTGCATAGAATTCCTTCACCACTTCAGGGTCATATTTCACCCGAGGATTGGCAACTCGCAACAACTTTCTTTTTCTTAGCATGTTCACGAAGTCATCACATTCACCTTCTCTTAAATCCACTCGACGCTCTGGGAGGATGGTCCAGTGGTGAATGTTGTGGAAGCGCTTTTCGGTTTCCTTGGTCTTAAACTTTTGATTCAGTGGAGGGGAAGAATCCACGGTGCACTTCCTTTTTCCACGATCCTTGTGTGCAGCAGCTCGTTCTTGCCCTCTTTGTATTTCCTGTGCATTTTTGATGCGTGCCATAACCTGAAATTGCAAATTGAATTTCATGGGTTACTTGTCAATCTATGATACATAATAATTGCAATTATTATGATTGTCATTCCTAACACTATTAAGTGCATATCATGTACTTGTCAAAACAAAATTATAATCGGATCATTCATAACACAAGGAACATGGACTATAATTGTCATTGACCATATTACTCTTTAAAGTAAATTATAGCATCATCAAAACAGAGCATGTCATTCATCAATTTCTATCAATTGCATGGCATCACCAATATGGTCTCAGACATCATCTATACCACATTAACCTTTCTTCTAAAACTAAAACCCAAAAACAGAGTATAGTCTTAACAAGAGCACCAAACTTTCCTAAACATTGTACCAAATATAGTCTACTTGGTCCATCAGACATAGTTTAGTTGCATTCTAACATCACAATGATATTTACCAAAACAGAGCATGACCACTTATTTGTGCATCTTCTATTCACTTCACACAGTTGCATGCATTGCATTTAAAGAACTCTAGAAAAACAGAGCATGTTTTATCCCATCAGTCTTACTACATTAACCTAGGGCATGGTTCATATATGAATTACCTTAGAGAAAATCAACTTGAAAATGAGAAAACCTTACCCTAGTAACATTAAATCTTCAAGAACCTAAGAAACATTCAATCTTCAAGAACCTTAATAACATAAAAAAGTTGGAGAAGATGAACAAGGAAATAGGAGATGAAGAAACTTACTTGCGAATGGTTGATGAAATGAGGAATTGATGAAGAAGATGCAAAAGAAACCAGTGCAAGCCCTTCGGAAGTAGAAAATCGAAAATGGAGGTGAAAAGAGTTGGTGGTTTGGGAGGTTTTAAAAGAGAAGGAGTTTTGTAACTGAAGAAAAATGATTAATTTCCTTTTTAAAAACCATAACCGCTTAAATTCGCTCAAGCGAGATCTAATCGCTCCAGCGAATTTAAGTTTCGAAAATGAAGAGTCTCGGATTTCGCTTAAGCGATAGTGGTTCGCTGCAGCGAAATCAAATGGGAGGGGTACCTGATACTTTAAAATTTCCTTCGCTCAAGCTATATGGGTGTCGCTTAGGCGATAATTGGTGATTTAGGTACTGGACAAAATTCGCTGGGGCGAAATATATATCGCTTAAGCGTATTTCTGAATTTTGTTTTCTGGACAAAATTCGCTCGGGCGAGTCTTAATCCGCTTGAGCGAATTTACTCCAGTAGCTAAATGAAGCAAAATAGTTATTATTCGCTTGGGCGACATTTAACTTGCTTGAGCGAATGTTGCAGAAATACAAAATTGTCAACATTGTGGGGATTTCTGCATAATTCGCTTGAGTGGCCATGTAGTCGCTTGAGCGATTTTTGTCCAGTAACTATTTTCCTGGAATCCGCCTGAGTGATTTACATTTTACGTTAAGCGAAGACTTTGTAAAGCATTTTCGCTCGGGTGAAAGATATGTCGCTTAAGCTAAATTCTTCCAGTTTTTGAATGAATGAATTAAGTTTAAGCGACTTGTAGCGAAGCTTGTTAAAAATATATCTCGCTTGAGCGAAGTGAGATTCGCTGGAGCGAGATAACTTTTGCTCAAAGTTCTAATTTTCCCAAATTGACTCTTTCTCATTGTTTCACACTTCTATTTTCTAGTTTCATACATAAAATTTGTTAGAGATCATAAACACACTGGGTTGCCTCCCAATCAACGCTTGTTTAACGTCATTTAGCTCGACGCCTGATTCATCTTAATTTGGATCATGAAAGTGGAGTAGCATATTCAGCTTCTCCATATCTCCACCCATGTAGGGTTTAAGCCTTTGTCCATTGACAGTCCAAGTTCTTTCAAATTTTGGATCTTAAAGTTCCACTGCACCATATGGCTTTACTTCTTTGACTTGAAAAGGTCCTGACCATTTTGAGAGCAGTTTCCCTGGAAAGAGTTTTAATTTTGAATTAAATAACAACACAGACTGACCTGGATAAAAGCTCTTTTTCACAATTTTCTTATCATGATAAGCCTTCATTCGATCTTTGTAGATTTTTGAAGACTCATATGCTTCTAGCCTCCATTCTCCAAGTTTTTCCAGCTGAACCTTTCTTTCCTTGGCTGATGCTTCTGGATCAAAATTGAGCAACTTCATTGCCCAATACGCTTTATGCTCCAACTCTACAGGTAAATTAAAACTCTTGCCATAAACCAGTTGATAAGGTGAAAATCCTGTAGGGACTTTAAAAGCGGTCCTATAAGCCCAGAGAGCATCATCTAACTTCAGAGACCAATCCTTTCTACTCTGAGAGACTGTCTTCTCCAGAATTCTTTTAATTTCTCTATTGGACACTTCCACTTGCCCATTAGCTTATGGATGGTATGGAGAAGTCACCTTATGCCTTACACCATAATGCTCTAAACATTTTTTAAGTTGTGTATTGCAAAAGTGGGATCCTCCATCATTTATCAAAACTCTGGGGGTGCCAAATCTACTGAAAATATTTTTCTTTAAAAATTTTATAACAGTTTTGGCATCTGCCCTGGCACAAGCGGTTGCCTCAACCCACTTAGAAACATAGTCCACAGCGACTAAAATGTATTCATTAGAGAGTGAGGCTGGTAAGGGTCCAACAAAGTCTATGCCCCAACAGTCAAAAACTTCAACTTCCAAAATGGCTGTTAATGGCATTTCATCTCTCCTTGTCATACTTCCTGTTCTTTGGCATACATCACAATTTTGCACAAATAAGTTAGCATCTTTAAATAAAGTGGGCCAGAAAAAACCTGATTGAAGGACCTTTGCTGCTGTCCTTTCTCCATTAAAGTGGCCTCTATATGCTGAACTGTGACAATGCCACAAAATACTCCTGGCTTCCAGTTAAGATACACATCTTCTCAATATGTGATCAGATCCAAGCTTAAACAGGTATGGGTCATCCCACACATATTGTTGTGCATCCTTCAAAAATTTCTTCTTTTGTTGCTAGGTGAAGTATTCCGGAAGTATCCATGCAGCTTTAAAATTAGCCATATCAGCAAACCATGGCCTCTCCTGAATCAATAACAGTTTCTCATCCGGGAACTCCTCTTGAACTTCAGGTTGTAGTGTTGTAACTTCATTGTTGATCAGCCTGGATAAATGATCTGCTATATGATTCTCACTGCCTTTCTTGTCACGAATGGTCAAATCAAGTTCTTGTAAAAGCAGGATCCATCTGATCAATCTAGGTTTGGAATCTTGTTTGTTTAACAGGTACTTTATTACAGCATGGTCTGTAAAACAAACAACCTTGGAACTAATTAAATATGATCTAAATTTTTCCAATCCATATACTACAACTAGTAATTCTTTCTCAGTTTTGGCATAATTTATTTGTGCCTTATTTAAAACTTTACTAGCGTAATATATAGGATGGAACAATTTAGATTTCCTCTGTCCAAGCACTTCACCAATAGCATAGTCACTTGCATCACACATCAATTCAAAATCAAGTGACCAGTCTGGAGCAATTGGGACAGGAGCAGTAATCAATTTTTTCTTCAACAGTTGAAAAGCTGATAGATAAGCTTCATCAAAATGAAAAGGAGTGTCTTTTTGTAACAAATTACTCAAAGGTTTTGTAATTTTTGAAAAATCCTTAATAAACCTTTGGTAAAAACCAGTATGCCCAAGAAAACTCCTAACACCCTTGACATTGATTGGTGGAGGTAATTTTTCAATAACTTCCACTTTAGCACGGTCCACTTCAATGCCTTTATTTGAAATTGTGTGGCCTAACACAATGCCTTTGGATACCATGAAATGACATTTTCCCCAATTTAGCACTAAGTTAGTCTCTACACATCTTTTAAGTACAGTGTCAAGATTTTCTAAGCATAACTCAAATGATTTACTGAAAACTGAAAAATCATGCATGAAAATTTCTATACAATTCTCTACAAGATCAGCAAAGATAGAGAGCATGCACCTTTGAAATATGGCTAGAGCATTGCAAAGTCCGAAAGACATCTTTCCATAAGCAAAAACACCATAAGGACAAGTAAATGCTGTTTTTTCTTGGTCTCCTGGTCCTACTACAATTTAATTGTAACTTGAATAACCATCTAGAAAACAGTAATATGCTTGTCCAGCCAATCTCTCCAACATTTGGTCCATGAAAGGTAATGGAAAGTGATCCTTTCTTGTAGCTTGATTAAGCTTCCTGTAATCTATACACATTCTCCAACCAGTTACTGTATGCGTAGGAATGAGCTCATTGTTGTCATTTTTCACCACTGTCATACCTCATTTTTTTGGTACAACCTGTACTAGACTCACCCAAGCACTATCAGAAATTGGATAGATCATCCCAGCTTCCAACAATTTGATGACCTCCTTTTTAACAACTTCTTTCATGGTTAGATTTAATCTTCTTTGAGGTTATGCTACAGGCTTATACTCTTGCTCCATAAAGATGTGGTACATACAATATGAAGGGCTAATTCCTTTTAAATCACTCAACTTCCACCCAATTGCCTCTTCATTCTTCTTTAGGATCTCAGTTAATTTTTCTTCTTCCTCCTTTGACAAGTTTTTGCTAATGATAGCTGGTTTTTGCCCTTCAGCATCTAAAAAGACATACTTTAAATGTGAGGGCAACTCTTTCAGCTCTAACTTTTGAACTTCACAAGCTTGATTTTGAGGAAGGGTCTCCACTACCTCTTGTTTACTATTACTTTCTTTTCCTGCATTTAATCTTTACAGAATCTGCCTGACTTCTTCAGCTTCTAAATCATTAAGATTTTCAACAGCTCCTATCAAAGCCTTTTCAAGAAGACTTGAATTTTTCATTACATTAAGCTGTCCTTCAATGACCTCCTCTTCAACATCAATCTTGAAACAACTTTGTTTATCTGCTGGATATTTCATTGCTTCAAAAACATTAAAATTCACCTCTTCATCTTGAACTCGTACCTTCAGTTTGCCATCATCAACGTCTATGATTACTTTAGCAGTTTTCATAAACGGTCTTCCTAAGATCAAGGGTACTTCAGGATCCTCTTCCATGTCCATTATCACAAAGTCCACTGGAAATACAAATTTCTCCACCTTCACCAAGACATCTTCTGCCACACCATAAAAAAACTTCATTGATCTGTTAGCCAATTGTAATGTCATCTTTGTTGGCCTTATCTCAATATCTCCAATCCTTTTAAGCATTGAGAGTGGCATTAGATTTATGCTTGCTCCCAAATCCAGTAATGCTTTCCCTACCGCATGTGACCAATAGTGACGGGGATTGTGAAACTTCCTGGATCCTTGTTTTAGGTGGTAATGCCTTTTGGATAATGGCACTACATCCAACTTCCAATTCAACTGTTTCTTCTGAAAATATTCTTTTCTTTGTTAATAAATCCTTCATAAATTTTGCATAGGTGGGCATTTGCTCCATAGCTTCCATGAATGGAACATTAATTTGAAGCCTTTTAAAAATGTCCATGAACCTTGCAAATTGTCTTTCTTTGTCCCGCTTTGAAGGATTCTTTGGGTAAGGCATGCTTTTTAATTGAGGCAATTCTTCATCTACCTTGCCTTTTCCCTTGTCAAACTCACTCATTTTGTTGTTCTCTTTTTTATTTTCTCTATTTACATTTTCTTTTATTTATTTTTCACACTCTTTCATATCTTTTTCTTTTTCTTTTTCATTTTCTTTTTCATACTCTCTTTCTTTTTCTTTCCTTTCTCTCAAAATCTCTTCTTCTTCTTTTTCTTTTCTCCTAGTTCAACTCCAATTTTTCTTCCACTTCTGGTTGTGACAGCCTTGCAATGCTCCTTTGGATTTGGCTCAGTATTAGCTCTATACTGAGGTCATTGATTTTCAGCAATTTGTCGAGCCAATTGTCTTACTTGAGTCTCCAAATTCTTTATTGATGCCTTAGTATTTTTCTGATTTGTCAAAGAAGCTTGCATGAATTTCTCCAAGGCATCTTCCAGTCTTGAAGTCTTCTCCATCAAAGAAGGATAGTTACTTTGATATGGTCTATTTGAAGAACTTGGTTCTTGTTTCCATCCTTGTCCTTGATGTTGATTACTCCTCCACCCCTAAAATTGTTGGTTAGGATAATTGGAATTGAAATTATTTGGTTTACCTTGGTTATTCATATAATGAACTGTCTCCTCTTGTACTCCACAGTAACCATTTGGATGTTCACCTCCACAGAAATCACATCTTGCACTTTGCTGTTGCATTGGTTGTGAAGATTGCACTGAATGCAATTGCTGTGGGAGTTTGGCCATTTGTTGAGTCAAAGCTTCAATCTGTTGAGTTAACATCTTATTTTGGGCCAAAATAGCATCTGAAGTATTCAAATCTAGAACTCCTTTCCTCTGAATTTATTGACGATCGTGCTGAGCTTGATAATCCGTTAAGGATAAAGCTTCTATAATTCTAGTAGCTTGATCAACATCAACTGTCATCATTGTGCCACCAGCTGCAACATCCAAAATCATCTTTGTGTCTGGTCGAAGTCCATTATAAAATATATTCAATTGAGCAATATCTTCAAAACCATGATTAGGACACTTATGAAGTAGTGATTTAAAACGATCCCATGCTTCACAAAATGGTTCCTCAGCTCCTTGGCGGAATATTGAAATATCAGATTTAGCTTTTATGAATCTTGATGGAGGAAAGAAATGGTGTAGAAATGTTTCTTCTACATCAGACCAACTAGTCAAACTCTGATTAGGGTATGATTGCAACGATTCCTTAGCTCTTCCAGCCAATGAAAATGGGAATAAATGAAGGTATGCAGTTTCCATATCTTCTTGACCAAAACCCATGGTACCAACCAATTCATAGAAAGTTGCCAAATAAGTGTAAGGATCTTCATTGGACATTCCAGTGAATTGATGAGCACTTATCAAACTTAGAAATGCTCATTTCATCTCCAAGGCTCTTGTTTGTGGCATCACAATACTTGAGAAGTATCGTGGTCCTTGTTGATTTGCATAATCTCCTAAAGTACGCCTTGGTGGTTGGTTTTGTCTTTCTATATCTTCAATTTTTGGAGTTGATATTGGTGATGAAATTGAAGAAGATGATTGTCCTTCCTCTTGTTGTGCTTTTGCTTTAACTTTAATTTTCTTCAAAGTCTTCTCAATTTAGGATCTATTTCAACTTGTTCTTTTGATCCCTGCATTCTTAATATCATAAGCAAAACTTCCAACAAAGAGGTTAGCAAAGAAAAAGATATAACAGTAGAAAATTACTAGTATTATATTCACAAACCGAAATAATTGAATTCAATTTAAATTCGATCCACGGCGAGCGGCGCCAAAAACTTGCTGATTGTTTGGGTATGATATATTTGCAAAACACTCAGATGGTCAGTTTTAAATTGACTCGTGGCAAGTGCACCACTTTTTCGGTTGTAGTATATGTTCAAGAGAACAAATGTCGTTCCCACTACGGATCGTTTCAATTCGATTTCAAACTATTACAACACAAATGATTGAATATTTTCATGATTTATGGTTTCATAGATAAAAATGAAATATGTGAATAGTTACTTAAATAAACAAAAAAGGGAATATCAAGTGATAAAACTGGGATTTGGATTCACCAATCTTACCTTCCGATGCACGATATATATTCATGAAAGCAGGTTTTAAGCTATGATTCTTTACATCACAATCTAGATCATTCATATCAATTCCTTGACTATGAAATTCATAAGAATAGATTTAATAACGTCAATCCCTTGATCGTTTCAACTCTATTCCAGCATTAAGAACGATTGTTTGGACATCCATTGCGTTAGATACCATCCTTGGTTATCTACTCACAATGAGTGTTCCATTTAGATCCGTTTTCGAAAGTCATTTTCCAACAACAAACGTAAACTTGAATCAAAAAACTAGTGATCAAATAGATTCAGGCAATGAACATAAAATGGAAGACAAAGATTCATAGAACAAAATTACCCGATCCATGAATATATCACACGTGATCTTCAAGTATGAATAGTTACATCCAATCCTAATGAGAAGTTTAGCCACTCATTGTAGCCATTACAAACTTAGAAGGATGAAGAAAAGAGAGTACAAAGTGTTTCCTAGAACTACCCAGCCATCCTTTGAAGTGACCCTCTTGTATGCTTATATAAAGAAATACTCGCTCAAGTGAGTTTAGGTCTCGCTCAAGCGAAGAGACTACTGCAACGTGAAGAAAACGTTGAGTCCTGCTTCATCTGCATGGTTTTTCGCTCAAGCGATATCAGTTCGCTTGAGCGAATCTTCATATATTGATCCCTTATTCCTTTTCGCTTAAGCCATTCCTTCATCCGTTGCAGCGAATCCTTTGAATTTAGGCTCTGGACGAATTTCGCTTGAGTGAAATATGCTTCGCTCAAGCGATTGCTTTTTCTTTGCTCTCTAGAACATTTTAGCTTAAGCGAATAAAGTTCGCTTAAGCTTAGTGCTTCAGTTTCCTTTCTGGCTCTTTTCTGCTTAAGCGAACCACTAATTCGCTCAAGTGATTCTTCAACCTGATGCTTTTAATTCTTCTTTCTTCATCTCACTCAGGCGAATCTCTTCTTTGGCTTCAGTGAATGTGTTGCTCAAGCAAATTATCATCTCGCTTGAGCAAGATTCTCAACAAATACTGGAAATAAGACTTCTCTTAATGAAGCTTCTTTATTTTTGACTTCTTTTCTTTTCCTTCTTCATTTGTGCCTGAAATCATACCAAAATATGGGCTTTAGTAGTACTTGTTAACCATTCGATAATGTACAATGCTTGACTCTAAATTTGTTCATTTTAGCTTACAAAAATAACAAGTATGGTGTAACATCCCAAATTTTTAATAATGTACCGGGTGAATAAAACCATTAAAATAATAATTTCAGAAGGGGAATTTGTTTATTAATTACCATTAACTTAATTAATCAAGGGTGATTGGCTTTAGTGGGTGCTGATGGGACTGGGTGACGTGAGCACACTGCTCCTCACGTTTCCCCACCCCACCATTTCTTCCCTCGTGCATGTGTTTATAATTGGTCGAAGGTTCCTTGCCTTTCATTCTTCGAAACTCCCTCTGTGATTCCTCTCTTCTTCCTTCTTCTCTTTCTCTCTTGTTCTCCTTCTTCTTCCTTCTTCTTCTCTTCTCCTTCTCTGCTCTCTGTTCTATTCCCTGTTTTGGAAGCCAAGTGACGGTGCTGCAGAGGAGTCAGAGCTCCCTCATACGAGTAGAGGATGAGCGTCGAAGCAGAAGCAGAAACAGCCCTGCACCACTCGTGGAGGGCAGTAGCGTTCAAGTAAAGGCTAAGCGAGTGGAAGCGTTGAGTGAAGCAGCAAGGAAGAGAACCAACACCCAAGCAGAAAAGTCTCTCGAAGTCTCGTAGTTGGTAGGGGGAGTACCTTACATGTTAAATGCATAGGTTATGAACGGGTTTTGAGTATTGATAATAGTGATTTTGTATCCTGTTGTATGATGTGCTTGCATGTGGAGTATTCGAGTGTAAGATAAGTGAGAGTGAATGTTGCATGTTATTATCGTCCTTGAAGATGCATGCGTTGATTAAGTCATGACACTGGTGTATACCGATTGCATGTTATATTGTGTTGATTGGAATGCTTTATTGAATCTGTTCATATTCATATGGATGCATGCGTTGATTAAGTCCTGACACTGTTGTATACCGAATGCATATCATGTTGTACTGATTGGAATGCTTGTTTGAATTTGTTGATCTTCATATGGATGCATGAGTTGAGTAAGTTCTGATACTGCTGTATACCAAGTGCATGTTATGCTTGAGTTAATGAGAATGCTGTTAGAAGCTTGATATTGATTGACACCGATTGCATTGGGTTCATGTGTTGCTAATGGAGCTATGATGATGGCTGCATGGAAGTATGTGTGTGTTAAATTAATATGTGGAATCCTGGAAATGCGTATTACCGACAGCATGCGAAATATGTATAACTGAGTGAAGGTTGTGTGCATGAATTCTATGTTATGTGATGAATCCGCGTGTGGCGCATGGGATGCGTTGTGCTGGGAGCACGTAGTGTGGGACACTACCATTGGTTATTAAGCGTAGGACGCTGTAAAATCCTTCAGTGGGACTCAAGGTAGCCCTTGAGTGGGACTCGGGCTGCGTGTGAACACCTCCGTTGGCACTGAGAGTGTTGGTGTCACCTGTGGGCAAACGGTTGGGTACCTGTAAAACGGCCAAGCAGCTGGGAGCTGATTTGATAGCTGAGAGCTATGTATAAAAAAAGGCTGAGAGCCTACGTTGGAACGTCTATACCGATACACACGAATACGGAACCGAGTGAAATACTATGTGCCTATTTACTATTGATATTGTTTGGAATTGGTTATGCATGCGAAGGTGTTAATGAGATAATGAATGTTTACAACTGAGTGAATTACTCTGTGTGTATTAACTGTTGACATTGTTTGGAATTGATCATGCAGGTGGCAACGTTATTAAAAGGATGAATGTATATAACCGAGTGAATAATCTGTGTTTATATTGCTACTGATGTTGTGTAGAATTAATTATGCATGTGATGGTGTTAATGAGATGATATATATATATATATACTCATGACTGAGTGCACTATTCCGTGTGCATATGCTGTTAATGCTGATTGAAATTCCGTCCTATGAATGTATGTCATGTATTGGAGAGTTGTGTATATATTGCCGAGTGAGAATTGTGGAATCTGACTGATAAATGTTCAAAAGATGCATTCTAATTCACGGATCTTAATATCATGTTACCGATTGTTGTATGTTAATATTATTAAGTTGATGTGTGTAAAGGGCCGAGTGACAACTGATGGATTCCGATCGGTAAGGATCTTGTGTGTGTTCTGGCTGATTGGTATTGCCCTGACTATGATTGTTACCATGTATAATTGTGCGTATATATATATATATATTGTTGTATAAATGTGAGGTAACCTGAGTCAATATCTATCATTTAAAATTTAAGATACTCACCCCTGTTGTGGCAATTTCCAGTGAATATCTCTCGTAGTGAGGATAGGAGGAGGAGCTGAAATGCTGGGTGAAGTGCTGATGCAATATGGAATTTTACGACTGTGCATATGCTGTATAAAGTGTTTTGAGTTAAGCCTTGGCTGGCTCGTATTTTGTTGTTAGACTTTTAAACAGAGTTGAATCCCTTGGAATGGGAACATGATAGTGTGGTTATAAAATTGTGATTTACACTTCTATATATAGATGCCTATGTTTATGCCATGTTGCATGTCTATCTTATGCTGTGAAATGCCTGGATAATCTTTATGTATATGCGCGTTCATATCCCTGAGTGTGTAGGAAATAACATAACTTAACATGAAGGAAGCCAACCTATGATCTAGAGGGTGAGTTTGTGACTCTGTCACCGAGTGGGAAGGTTCAGACGTTCTGAGTGAGTGAAATCAGATAGCTCTGAGTAGGAATTGTCGTAGAAGACTGCCCCCATAGACGAGTTGTTAGGATTCGGAGTTGAGAGTCTAGAGATGCTTTCCGGGTGACAACTACTAGGATTTCTCCCAAGCGTAGGATAATCAGCGAACCCCGAGTGAGAATCCACCGAGTGAAGATTTTTCCGACTGGAGAGTGACACTTTAGACTCTAATGGGCCCCACTGTAGTAAATGGTTGGTAACAAAAGAATCTGAGTGAGTCTCAACTTAGTAGAATGTTTAGAGCAGGAAGATTATGGCTGCCGAGTGAAAACCAGGTGAAATACCCCGAGTGACAAAAAGGGCGCTAAGGTTGTTCCGAGTGAGGAGTCCTCATAGATTTTGAGTGAATTAGGCGCTTGAATCTGAGTGCGGAAATGCCGAGTGTAATGAGCGAATACCGAGAGGAGCTTTCACTTGAGCGAGTACGCATTGCTGCGTGGGTCGCCTAGGCGATTTCCCCTTCTCCCCCTGTCAGCTCCCTGGATCGGTATTATCTCTCTTCTTCTTCTTCTTCTTCTTCTTCTTCTTCTTCTCCTCTTATTTCTTTGTGCTGAGGCATTCTAATCTTCTTTTTCTTGTGGACAAAAAAAAATTTCTTTTTTACCGTCTATGATTCATTAAATTAGGGTGTTATATTTTGGTATCAGAGCAGACCGAAAGGTCCAAGGCCAAGGTATGCTTACCGAGTGTAAGCGGTTGTGTGCTTTCTGACCGAGTGGTCATCTTGATTGTGATATTAGTTGAACCTGATTGATATTGACTTGTGGATAGGAGGTTGTTCCCCTCCTGGTCCGATTGATTGTGTAGCATATAGAAATAGTATGATGTGCTAAGTTACTGAACATTAAGCTGAAATCTGATCGGTGGTAAGTGGCTTGGTATACTTATCCTCGAAGGGGTGTTAATTTCAGGATAAGGAATGACGCATCGCCAAAGCATGGAGGCTATAGCCACAGCATTCCAACGCTTTGCAGACGTGTTTGAGAGGCAGGGCCAGCCTCGAGCTGAGGAGGGCCAAGTGCTGGACCGCTTCCTGAAGAGGAAGCTGAGTGAATTTCTAGGTGGACGGAACCTAGAGGCAGCGTTTAAGTGGACTCAGGAGCTGGAAAGAATTTTTGGGGGTCTTCGCTGTACCGAGGCCCAGAAGGTTGAGTGTGCAGTGTACATGCTGCGAGACGAGGCGGAAAACTGGTGGAAGATAGCCAGAAACCGATTTCCTGATGATGATGCTCAGCTGACATGGAACGATTTCAAGACATGCTTCTTGGAGAAGTACTTCCCCGACACAGTAAGGAGTCGGAAGGAGTTGGAGTTTATGGAGTTGAAAGAAGGCTTCATGACTGTGGAGGAGTATGCGACCAGATTCGAAGAATTGTGCCTATTCTACCCACCTTTCCAACAACCGGGGACGGAGAGATCCAAGTGCCTTAAATTTGAGAATGGATTAAGATTTGATATTAAGAGAGCTTGTAGATACCAAGAGATACGAAGTTTTCCTGCATTGGTAAACAAGTGTAGGATATTTGAGGAGGATGACAAGGCCCATTCGGGCCAGAGCAGCAGAGCTAACCATTCTTTGATGCCCCAGCAATCCCGCTTCAAGAGGCCAAGCAACGTTGGTAGAAACAAATCTTTTTCCAGATTTGGGGGACGGAATCAGTCTGAAAGACGACCAGTGGTAGGAAACGAAAAATGTTTCAAGTACGGAGGAAATCATTATGCCCGAGACTGCGACAACAATGGTGAAATAGTGTGCTTCCATTGTAATAAAAAGGGACACATCCGCCCCGATTGCCCCCAACTCCGTCAAGCAAACACCAGCGTACGTCAAGGAAGTTTCCAAGGGAGAAACCGAGTGAATGATAACCAACGACCGGGCGGCAGAGGCAACAGAGCCAGAGGAAACATAATGCTTGCTTCAAATAACCGAGAGAGGAATACCGACCAACCAGCAGTGGGAAGAGTCTACGCTATCAACGTAGAGGATGCTGCACAAGCAAATGACCTGGTACAATGTAAGTGCTCACTCGGTAGACATACACTTAATGTTGTTTTCGATTCGGGAGCCACCCATTCTTTTATAGCTGATGAGTGTGTAAAGCGTTTAAAGTTACCGATTGTGTTTATGGATCGGACTTTGGAAGTGGCCAATCCGACTGGCCCTAAAGTGTTGACATTGTCAATAGTAAGGATGTGATATTTGTGTTGTGTGATAAGAGTTTCACTTTCGATTTGGTGTGCATACCTTTAAAGGATCTTGATATTGTGCTCGAAATAGATTGGCTTTCAGCCAATAAGGTGTTAGTGGATTGCAGAAACCGAAGGATAATCTTCCCGAGGCAGCACAATGAGGACGACATAGCACAAGGTATAACCCAACTGTTTATGATGCTTTGTCTAACCGAGGGAGAGAGTAAAACCCGAGTGAACAAAATTCCAACTGTCTGTGAATTCCCAGAAGTGTTTCCTAAAGACGTACCGAGTGTCCCTCCCAATAGAGAATTCGAATTCTCTATAGACCTGATCCCTGGAGCCGAGCCAGTCTCCAGTGCACCATACCGAATGTCCCCAACTGAATTGGCCGAGCTGAAGAAGCAAGTAGATAAGTTACTCAGAAAACAATTCATTAGGCCGAGTGTATCACCTTGGGGCACACCTGTGCTGCTTGTTAAGAAGAAGGATGGCAGCATGAGGCTTTGTATAGACTACCGACAGCTAAATAAACTCACGATTAAGAATCGGTACCCGTTGCCCAGAATTAATGACCTCATTGACCAACTGCGTGGAGCCTCAATTTTCTCAAAAATCGACCTGCGATCGGGATACCACCAAATCTGAGTGAAGGAATCGGATATTCCAAAGACTGCCTTTAGGACTCGGTATGGTCACTACGAGTATGTAGTGATGCCGTTTGGTGTAACAAACGCCCCTGCTATCTTCATGAATTACATGAACAACATATTCCACCCGTATTTAGACCGATTCATAGTTGTTTTCATTGATGACATCCTAGTCTATTCTAAGACTTCTGAGGAGCATGAAGAGCATCTCCGGGCGGTACTCCAAGTGTTGAAGGAGAAGCAACTATTTGCAAAGCTTTCAAAGTGTGATTTCTGGATGAATAAAATCCATTTCCTCGGACATGTGATTTCTGAGGAAGGTGTCTCGGTGGATCCTTCAAAGGTGGTAGCTATAATGGCATGGGAGAGACCCAAGTCGGTCTCGGAGATAAGGAGCTTTATGGGCCTGGCAGGTTATTATAGAAGATTCATTGAAGGTTTTTCTAAGTTGGCCTCGCCACTGACCAAATTGACTTGGAAAAACATTCCCTTCGTATGGAGTCCCGAGTACGAGAACAGCTTCCGAGAGCTGAAGGACAAGTTGACGACTGCTCCAGTATTGGCATTACCTGACTTGCAAGAGAGCTTCGTGGTTTATTATGATGCATCAGGGCTCAGATTAGGATGCGTGCTAATGCAGAAAGACCGGGTGATAGCGTATGCCTCTCGGCAATTGAGACCTCACGAGCAGCATTATCCGACCCACGACCTTGAATTGGCAGCTGTGGTGTTTGTATTAAAAATCTGGAGGCATTACTTGTACGGGTCCAGATTTGAAGTATACAGTGATCACAAGAGCCTCAAATACTTATTCGACCAAAAGGAACTGAACATGAGACAGAGGAGATGGATGGAAATTTTAAGAGATTATGATTTCGAGCTAAAGTACCATCCGGGTAAAGCGAACGTTGTTGCCGACGCGTTGAGTCAGAAATCCCTTCATGTAGCAGTGATGATGGTGAAGGAGGTAGAGCTATTGGAATAATTCCGAGACATGAACTTACATGTTGACATTCCCTCCTCTCGGAAGATGGCGATCGACACGTTGAGGATTGCCAATTAATTCCTGAAATCCATGTACGAGCAAGAACAGTCAGATTCCTACTTGGCTGAAATGAAGGAGACTCAGGCCAAAGGTAAGGATTTGTCCTTGACCGAGGGATCAGATGGAATCTTCCGAGTAAGAAACAGAATATACGTGCCGGATGGAGGAGAATTGAGGAGAATGGTGCTTGATGAAGCCCACAAGAGCTTGCTAAGTATCCACCCGGGTACCACGAAGATGTACCATGACCTGAGAACCCAGTTCTGGTGGCCCGGATTAAAAAGGAGCGTGGCAGAATATGTGGCTCGGTGCATTACCTGTCAGAAGTCAAAAGTGGAGCACCAGAAGCCGTATGGTGCATTGCAACCCCTGGAGATTCTCGTGTGGAAATGGGACTCAATTGCCATGGACTTTGTCATGGGATTGCCCAAAAACTGAGCGGGCCATGATGCGATATGGGTCATTGTTGACCGACTAACGAAGAGTGCACATTTCCTGCCTGTGAATATGAAGAACCCGATGCATAAGTTAGCTCAGATTTATATTCGCAAAATTGTCCGACTGCATGGTATACCGACTTCTATCGTATCAGATAGGGATCCTAGGTTCACGTCCTGGTTTTGGACCAGTCTGTACCAGGAAATGGGTACAAAACTTTGGCTTAGTTCTGCTTACCACCCCCAATCTGATGGACAATCCGAGCGGATAATCCAAAGCTTAGAGGACTTACTAAGGGAGTGTGTGTTAGAGCACGACGGGGATTGGGAGCAATACCTTCCCCTGATCAAGTTCACGTATAAGAATAGTCACCATAAAAGTATTGGTATGGCACCCTACGAAGCACTGTACGGTCGAAGATGCCGGACCCCGCTTTGCTGGTCGGAAATGGGTGAGAGTCTGCTATTGGGACCAGAGGTTGTGAAGCAAACTTCAGAGCAGATCCGGGTGATAAGAGAAAAGATGAAGGTGTCTCAAGATAGGCAGAAGAGCTACCATGACAAACGCACCAGACCATTGGAATTTTCAGTCGGAGACAAGGTACTTTTAAGGACTTCACCGAGTAAAGGAGTCGGACGAGCCTTGAAAAGCAGAAAGTTGAGCCCTCGATACATTGGGCCTTATGAGGTGTTGAAACGAGTCGGCTCCATGGCATACCAAATAGCATTACCGACTCATTTATCTCGATTGCATGACGTGTTTCATGTGTCTCAACTAAGGAAGTACCTGCCAGATTCTACTCACACAATGCCTGATGATGAGGTGGAAATCAAGGAAGATCTGACCACTGCAACTATACCGACTAGGATCATGGACCGATCGGTAAAGCGATTAAGGAGTAAGAATGTGCAACTGGTTGAAGTTGAATGGCAGCAGGACGGGTATACCTCTTATACCTGGGAGCGCGAGGATGCCATGAGGCAGCAGTACCCCGAGTTATTTGACCAAGGTGAATTACCGACTGAATTTCGAGGACAAAATTCTTTTGAAGTGGGGGAGAACTGTAACATCCCAAATTTTTAATAATGTACCGGGTGAATAAAACCATTAAAATAATAATTTCAGAAGGGGAATTTGTTTATTAATTACCATTAACTTAATTAATCAAGGGTGATTGGCTTTAGTGGGTGCTGATGGGACTGGGTGACGTGAGCAGACTGCTCCTCACGTTTCCCCACCCCACCATTTCTTCCCTCGTGCATGTGTTTATAATTGGTCGAAGGTTCCTTGCCTTTCATTCTTTGAAACTCCCTCTGCGATTCCTCTCTTCTTCCTTCTTCTCTTTCTCTCTTGTTCTCCTTCTTCTTCCTTCATCTTCTCTTCTCCTTCTCTGCTCTCTGTTCCATTCCCTGTTTCGGAAGCCAAGTGACGATGCTGCAGAGGAGTCAGAGCTCCCTCATACGAGTAGAGGACGAGCGTCGAAGCAGAAGCAGAAACAGCCCTGCACCACTCGTGGAGGGCAGTAGTGTTCAAGTAAAGGCTAAGCGAGTGGAAGCGTTGAGTGAAGCAGCAAGGAAGAGAACCAACACCCAAGTAGAAAAGTCTCTCGGAGTCTCGTAGTTGGTAGGGGGAGTACCTTACATGTTAAATGCATGGGTTATGAACGGGTTTTGAGTATTGATAATAGTGATTTTGTATCCTGTTGTATGATATGCTTGCATGTGGAGTATCCGAGTGTAAGATAAGTGAGAGTGAATGTTGCATGTTATTATCGTCCTTGAAGATGCATGCGTTGATTAAGTCATGACACTGGTGTATACCGATTGCATGTTATATTGTGTTGATTGGAATGCTTTGTTGAATCTGTTCATATTCATATGGATGCATGTGTTGATTAAGTCCTGACACTGTTGTATACCGAATGCATATCATGTTGTACTGATTGGAATGCTTGTTTGAATCTGTTGATCTTCATATGGATGCATGAGTTGAGTAAGTTCTGATACTGCTGTATACCGAGTGCATGTTATGATTGAGTTGATGAGAATACAGCTAGAAGCTTGATATTGATTGACACCGATTGCATTGAGTTCATGTGTTGCTAATGGAGCTATGATGATGACTGCATGGAAGTATGTGTGTGTTAAATTAAT
Organism: Clitoria ternatea; assembly: GCA_037962975.1. NCBI lineage: Eukaryota > Viridiplantae > Streptophyta > Magnoliopsida > Fabales > Fabaceae > Clitoria > Clitoria ternatea. Next base: position 84,056,713 of record CM075672.1, read on the forward strand.
ATATAGAATCCTGGAAATACGTATTACCGACTGCATGCGAAATATGTATAACTGAGTGAAGGTTGTGTGCATGAATTCTATGTTATGTGATGAATCCGCGTGTGGTGCATGGGATGCGTTGTGCTGGGAGCACGTAGTGTGGGACACTACCATCGGTTATTAAGCGTGGGACGCTGTAAAATCCTTGAGTGGGACTCAAGGTAGCCCTTGAGTGGGACTCAGGCTGCCTGTGAACACCTCTGTTGGCGCTGAGAGCGTTGGTGTCACCTGTGGGCAAACGGTTAGGTACCTGTAAAACGGCCAAGCAGCTGGGAGCTGATTTGATAGCTGAGAGCTATGTATAAAAAAAGGCTGAGAGCCTACGTTGCAACGTCTATACCGATACACACGAATGCGGAATCGAGTGAAATACTATGTGCCTATTTACTGTTGATATTGTTTGGAATTGGTTATGCATGCGAAGGTGTTAATGAGATAATGAATGTCTACAACTGAGTGAATTACTCTATGTGTATTAACTGTTGACATTGTTTGGAATTGATCATGCAGGTGGCAACGTTATTGAAAGGATGAATGTATATAATCGAGTGAATAATCTGTCTTTATATTGCTACTGATGTTGTGTAGAATTAATTATGCATGTGATGGTGTTAATGAGATGATATATATATATACTCATGACCGAGTGAACTATTCCGTGTGCATATGCTGTTAATGCTGATTGAAATTCCGTCCTATGAATGTATGTCATGTATTGGAGAGTTGTGTATATATAGCCGAGTGAGAATTATGGAATCTGACTGATAAATGTTCAAAAGATGCATTCTAATTCACGGATCTTAATATCATGTTACCGATTGTTGTATGTTAATATTATTGAGTTGATATGTGTAAAGGGCCGAGTGACAACTGATGGATTCCGATCGGTAAGGATCTTGTGTGTGTTCTGGCTGATTGGTATTGCCCTGACTATGATTGTTACCATGTATAATTGTGCGTATATATATATATATTGTTGTATAAATGTGAGGTAACCTGAGTCAATATCTATCATTTAAAATTTAAGATACTCACCCCTGTTGTGGCAATTTCCAGTGAATATCTCTCGTAGTGAGGATGGGAGGATGAGCTGAAATGCTGGGTGAAGTGCTGATGCACTATGGAATTTTACGACTGTGCATATGCTGTATAAAGTGTTTTGAGTTAAGCCTTGGCCGGCTCGTATTTTGTTGTTAGACTTTTAAACAGAGTTGAATCCCTTGGAATGGGAACATGATAGTGTGGTTGTAAAATTGTGATTTACACTTCTATATATATATGCCTATGTTTATGCCATGTTGCATGTCTATCTTATGCTGTGAAATGCCTGGATAATCTTTATGTATATACGTGTTTATATCCCCGAGTATGTAGGAAATAACATAACTTAACATGAAGGAAGCCAACCTATGATCTAGAGGGTGAGTTTGTGACTCTGTCACCGAGTGGGAAGGTTCAGACGTTCTGAGTGAGTGAAATCAGATAGCTCCGAGTAGGAATTGTCGGAGAAGACTGCCCCCATCGACGAGTTGTTAGGATTCGGAGTTGAGAGTCTAGAGATGCTTTCCGGGTGACAACTACTAGGATTTCTCCCAAGCGTAGGATAATCAGCGAACCCCGAGTGAGAATCCACCGAGTGAAGATTTTTCCGACTGGAGAGTGACACCTTAGACTCTAATGGGCCCCACTGTAGTAAATGGTTGGTAACAAAAGAATCTGAGTGAGTCTCAACTTAGTAGAATGTTTAGAGCAGGAAGATTATGGCTGCCGAGTGAAAACCAGGTGAAATACCCCGAGTGACAAAAAGGGCGCTAAGGTTGTTCCGAGTGAGGAGTCCTCATAGATTTTGAGTGAATTAGGCGCTTGAATCCGAGTGCGGAAATGTCGAGTGTAATGAGCGAATACCGAGAGGAGCTTTCGCTTGAGCGAGTACGCGTTGCTGCGTGGTTCGCCTAGGCGATTTCCCCTTCTCCCGCTGTCAGCTCCCTGGATCGGTATTATCTCTCTTCTTCTTCTTCTTCTTCTTCTCTCATTTCTTTGTGCCGAGGCATTCTGATCTTCTTTTTCTTGTGGACAAAAAAAAAATTTCTTTTTTACCGTCTATGATTCATTAAATTAGGGTGTTATATATGGTACTCTTATGTCTATTATATGCATAAATTACATTACAAAATCTATATTTTGGATACTTATCAAAATAGAACTTTAGAAAAATTCACAAATGGTAGAGACAACTTAAATGTTTTACTTGGAAAACAACGGTGTATGTTTGATAAGACGGGACTAGGTTTTAATGCTTATAAGAAACAAAAGAATTATAAAAACTTCTTTATACCACCTAGTAAAACTGTATCACCTTTCATGAAGTGTAATTATTGTAGTTTTAAAGGACATAATGCTTCAAATTGTCATGTTAAGAAATATGGACCAAAGGTTGTTAGAAAGGTGTGGATTCCTAAAGGAACATTACCACAAACTTACCCAAAAGGACCTAACATAAAATGGGTACCAAGTTCTCTAACTTGATTTGGTTTGTAGGTATGCTTCAAGGCAAGCAACACCCATTGGTACCTAGATAGCGGGTGTTCAAAGCACATGACGGGTGATATAAGCAAATTCACATCATTCACACCCAAGAGAAAAAAGGAAGAATCCCTGGCATTGGAAAAATTGGTAAAAATTCTTCCACCTCTATTAATGATGTATTATATGTAGAAGGACTTAAACACAATTTGCTTAGTATAAGTCAATTATGTGACAAAGGATATAGAGTAATATTTGAATCAAATGGTTACATAATTGAAAACAAGCAAAATAAAGAGGTAAAGTTTGTTGGTCAAAGAATTGATAATATTTACATGATTGATGTTAATCGCTTGTCCTCAAATGATGTACAATGCTTTATGACTAGAGAGGATGACTCATGGCTATGGCATAGAAGAATAGCTCATATACATATAGACCATCTAAATAAACTTATTTCTAAGGAATTAGTGATTGGTTTGCCAAAGCTAAAATTTGAAAATAAATTTTATGATGCATGTCAAAAGGGAAAACAAGTAAAGGCATCTTTTCAAGCTAAGAATATTGGTTCAATTCAAAGGCCTTTACAACTTTTGCACATGGACTTATTTGGACCCTCTAAGGTCAAGAGCTTTGGTGGAAATTACTATGGTCTAGTGATTGTAGATGACTATTTTAGATATATATGGACAATGTTTCTTGCTCACAAAAATGAGGTATACCATGCATTCAAGAAACTAGCCAAAGTTATCAAAAATGAACAAAACTCAAAGATTGCATCCATAAGAACTGATCATAGGGGAGAATTAGAAAATCAATCATTCGAAAAATTTTGTGAAAAACATGGTATTGAACATAATTTTTTAGCTCCTAGAACTCCAAACAAAATGGAGTGGTTGAAAGGAAAAATAGATCTTTAGTGGAGCTTGCTAGAACCATGTTAAATGAAAACAATATTGCTAAGCATTTTTGGGCTGATGCAGTAAACACCGCTTGTCATGTTATGAATCGATGTTTAATAAGGCCAATTTTGAAGAAAATCCCCTATGAACTTTACAAAGGTAGAAAACCAAATATTTCTTATTTTTATGTATTTGGATGCAAATGCTTTGTGCTTAATAATGGAAAGGATAATCTAGGAAAGTTTGATGCAAAATCTGATAAGGCAATCTTTCTTGGATATTCATCATCTAGTAAATCTTATCGTGTCTTTAACAAACAAACAAGTACCATTGAAGAGTCCATTCATGTGAAATTTGATGAAAATGGCCATAACTTCCCGAAAAAGGAAGATATTGATGATCTTGTAGGTACCCTCCAAGAATTGAACTTGGATGATAAAGAAGAAAGTAGCCAAGAAAGATATACAACCCAAAGTGAGGAACTCCAACAAAAAGAATAGATCACATCAAAACACCATCCCATGGACAACATAATAGGTGATATCACTAAAGGTGTAAGTACTCGACGATCATTTAATACTTGCAATCACTTAGCATTTATTTCTCAAATTGAACCTAAAACCATTGATGAAGCTATTATTGATGAACATTGGATGTTGGCCATGCAAGAAGAACTAAATCAATTTGAAAGAAATGAAGTTTAGAAACTAGTGTCAAGACCCAATGATCACCAAATAATAGGAACCAAATGGATATTTAGGAACAAGCTAGATGAAAATGGAGTAATAATAAGAAATAAAGCTAGATTAGTTGCTAAGGGATATAATCAAGAAGAGGGAATAGACTATGAAGAAATGTATGCTCCCGTAGCTAGGTTAAAAGCCATTAGGTTATTATTGGTCTTTGCATGTTATAAAGATTTTAAGCTGTATCAAATGGATGTCAAAAGTTCCTTCTTAAATGGATACATTCAAGAAGAGGTATATGTTGATCAACCTCCTGGTTTTGAAAACTATCAATTTCCAAATCATGTTTTCAAACTAAGAAAAGCTTTGTATGGTTTAAAACAAGCTCCAAGAGCTTGATATGAAAGATTAAGCAAATTTCTTCTAGAAAATAACTTTGAAAGAGGAAAGGTTGTTACAACATTATTCATAAAGCACAAAAAGAATGAAACACTTTTGGTACAAGTATATGTGGATGATATCATATTTGGTGCCACTAATGAATCACTTTGCAAAGAGTTTGCTAAGATAATGCAGGATGAATTTGAGATGTCCATGATAGAGAACTCACATTCTTCCTTGGACTGCAAATCAAGCAAACTAGAGAAAAGACATTCATTAGTCAATCCAAATATTGCAAAGAGTTGCTCAAGAAATTTAACATGGACAAGGCAAACGAGATTGCTACACCTATGAGCACATCATGCTACTTGGACAAAGATGAGAAAGAAAAAGATGTGGAAATTACCAAATATCGAGGTATGATTGGATCTTTACTCTATCTCACTACAAGTAGACTGGATATAATGTTTGCGGTTTGTATGTGTGCTAGATATCAAGCATGTCCAAAAGAATCTCACCTAAGTGCTGTAAAACGTATAATGAAATATCTTGTTGGAACTCTAAATGTAGGTCTTTGGTATCCTAAAGGTGTTGAATGTACTCTTATAGGATATTCTGATGCTAATTTTGCTGGTTGTAAACTTGATAGGAAAAGCACTAGTGGTATATGTCATTTGCTTGGTAGCTCTCTTGTTTCTTGGCATAGAAAGAAACAAGTAAGTATTGCATTATCAACAACTGAGACAAAATATGTTGCAGCTGGAAGTTGCTGTGCTCAAATCCTTTGGATGAGGCAACAACTTCTTGACTTTGGTGTTATATTAGACCATGTGCCTCCCAAATATGATAATACTAATGTTATTAATATCTCAAAGAATCCTGTCATGCACTCAAGGATCAAACATATAGAGATAAGACACCATTTCATTAGAGATCATGTGTTAAAGGGTGATTGTGTGCTTGAACATGTTGAAACTTCTAGACAATTAGCTGATATATTCACTAAACCACTTGCAAAAGACCAATTCATTAATATAAGGAGAGAATTAGGCATATTAGACATAACCAATTGAGTTTTATCTTGATTGATATTGATGATGTTTGACTTACAATGTGTTTGATGATTAAATAATGTTTGATTAATGAAATAAGCATGTTTTAATCCATGAAAATTAAACCATTGATGCCTTTTATTGAAAAACGTGTGATTTAAGCATTTATGGGCTGTCATAATCGATTACATGGTCTCATCTAATCGATTAGAATCTTTCTGTCTTGTTTATAATCGATTACATAGCAACATATAGTCGATTAGTAAGTCTCTGTGTTATAACTAATCGATTTGTATCTTTGACAAATCGATTATTGACGTTATGTCTTCTAAATAATTGATTATCCCCTCATCCTAATCGATTGCCAAGTTTCTGTTTTTAACGCAATCAATTACACACTAGGTATAATCGATTGAAATACCTGTCATTTCAAATTCTTAAGGGGCATAATCGATTACACCTCGCCTCATAATCGATTATGAAAGCACCAGGAATGCTACTTTGAAGGCATAATCTGTGTGAGCCTCATCCAACCAATCCTAATCACTCTTCTAAACCCTATTTTTCACTCCTAAACCCTATAAATACCCTCTCTCTCACTCTTCTCATCTCACACCTCTTCTCCTCTAAACTCTCCCAAACCTCTCAAAAATTTTTCATTCACTTCTTCCTCCTCACAATGTCTTCTTCAAGAAATGTTAAAAGAGCTAGATCTTCTATTGCCCAAACCAATAACCCTCTTGATTTTTCAAGATTCTTCTCAAATCCTAGAGACCTTCATACCTTCATCAAGAAATTTTTAGATAAGGATATCATCTCCCCTGACTTCATCAATGCTAAAATTTTTTATCATCCTAGTTTTACCTTTACTCAATCCCTTCACCACTACAATCTCATTCCTTTTCTTACTCTCAAAGAGGAACTTTACTACCCTGAACTTATGAGAGTTTTCTTTTGCAATTTAAGACTTGTTGATGGGGTGCTTGAAGCTAGAGTAAAAAATGTGACTCTAAAAATCACAAATGAGCAACTTGTTGGGATTACCCAAATTCCTCTCTCCAATACTGAATTTACCGGTGGCCATCCGGAAGATGAGTGGGATTTCAATGGCATTGCTGCTCGCCAATCCTTATAGAAGGCCAACCGTCCTCTTAGCAATCATAAACTGGTAGGCCATCTCACTCTTAACAACCGTCTCCTTCACTTCTTTTTGGTAAAACTTTTGGTCCCTCGTGGTGGGAACTATGCCTTGGTGGAAGAAGATGATGTGCTTTTGATGTGGGCTATACTGAACCAAAAAGAGATCAATTGGATTCAACTCCTCAAGCTTTATATGCTCAAGGCCAAGGAGCAACAAAATCTTCCCTATGTTATTCTCCACACTAAAATTTTCAAAGCTTATGGTGTTGACGTTACCGGGGAACTTCCAGAAAAGTTGTCTGCACAAGCTTGCATTGGCACTCACCATCTCACCAAAATGAGAATGGTCAATGTTGCAGGAAGATGGATCTTTAAAAGCGACAGAATTCATGGAAGCAGTCTATTTGAAAAAGATCATCCTACCTCACCTATTGCTGACCCTGCTGTTCAAGGAGAATCTTCTGCCCCTTCTGATCCTTTACATCTCTTTATGCCTACCTTGATCATCATTTTGAAAGGCTTGAAACTTCTCTTCAAGCACTTCAAACCACTGAGCAACAACACTTCGAGATGATGGAGTAGAAATATGATGATCTCGCTAACAAAATAACCGATCTTCACTTTTTTAATCCGATAATTAGATTTTTCTTGTTTTACTTTACCTTGTTTCTAATTCTCCATTAATTTCTGCATTTTGATTATGTACTTTTCCTTTATGAATGAATGAATTTTACTTTCTTAATCATCTTCTTGGATTGCATTATTTGTTTTTTATGATTACAAAGGGGGAGAATAATAAGGGTTCATCAAAATGAGAAAATAGGAGTCTATTTATAAAGATTAAAAATAACAAGTAGTTAAACAAGTGATTTAATAACAAGTGGTTAAAAGGCATAAATTCATGATATGCATAAACCCCTTAAGAAAGGGGGAGAAAACTTTACTTGGACTAACACTCTCATGAGATGAACATTGTTTGTCATCATCAAAAAGGGGGAGAATATGTTTGAATAATTGTTTCAAGTTATATAGTTTTGATAATGACAAAATAACCATTACAAAAGACTTTCATGAAGACTCTAAGTGTTACAGTATTATGCATAAACTGGTGGAAAGACAAAATGAAGAAAAACAAAGAGCCAAGCATCAGACCTGAAAAATACGTATAGCAATCGATTACCACATGGAGGCTAATCGATTACACAGCCTCTGTTTGTCATATAATTGACTACAACAAGAATCCTAATCGATTACCAAGCTGAGAAAAAGGAATAGAAAGTATCAGGTATGATGCCTAATCGATTATAAGGCTGCACCAATCAATTACCAAGGTTTTGTGTTGTTACTAATCGATTGCAAGACAAGTAACAATTGATTACAAAGTTTCTGTTTGTTTAGTAATTGATTACTCATATGTCACAATCGATTACCATGCTGCGTAACAGAAAGAAATACATCAGGTATAAATCACAATCGATTACAAGGACTCTACAATTGATTACCAAGGTTTCGTCTGTTGCCTAATCGATTACAAGAAGAATCATAATCGATTACAAGGCCTGTTACACTAAAGAAAACAAAGCATAATCAATTACAGCTCGAGGCGTAATCGATTACACTAGTGCCAGAATTTGGGAAAAGTGTTTTTTTTAAGTACAAAACCAGCTCACTTCTCCATTATCATTTGAATTCCCATGCTGTGCAACGGCTCTGAAGACTTTAGGGCGCCTCTCCAAGGCCTATAAATGCAACCCTCACTCAAGCTATTCAACACATCAAGGAGAAATCATTCCTAACTTGTATTTGTACATTGTGAGTTCAATTTCTCTTGTATAGTTTCATTGTTCTGAAACTTTGAGCTAAAATTTATATATCCTTTCTTCTTGAGAGTTGCTAGATTTGTGAGAGCTTTCAATTGCTTATCCACTCTATTAAGAGAGTTAATTGCTTGTAAACACAAACACCAAACACCAAGTTTCACTCTAGGTTGAGTGGTCACAAAGGTTGGGGTTCAACCTTTGGTTATTGAGAGTTTGAGAGATTGGGTGGGTTGCCCTTGTGCCATTGAGGATTGAGTTCTTGAGTGTAGGACACTAGGAAGCTGCAATTGCTCATAGCTTGTATCTTTAAACTTTAATAGTGGAAATCCTTCAAGTGGGTTGCTTGAAGGCGAGACGTACACTGGGTTGGTGGAACTCGTTAAATTGGTTTGCAAGCTTCTCTTCCCTACTCTCTTGCATTAACATACTGTAGTTGTCTGGGTTATTATTGTTGATTGTGATAGCTTCTCTTAAACTTGCTTGAATAACTTGTGTTAAAGTTCTGCACACCAAGTGTTTGATAAATTGTCTAAGTGATTCCTGCACATTGTTTCACATTGTTTCCTGCACTACATTTGTTGTCTCTTGCATATAAACATCGTTTGTGAAAAAGGAATCAATTTCAAAAGCTTTCCAAGTGAAACTTTTAAACACTCAATTCACCCCCCCTTTGAGTATTGAGGCCACTTGAACAACAAATAGCATCTTCTTCAGAATTTCATAGTCATAAACTATGCTTAACTTTAGGTTCTGTCATTTAATGAATGGGGAAAATATGAATAAAAATATCATTAAATAAGGAAAATACCCATTAGTAACTTAAATTCATTTGTAATCTGCAATAGTGTTGTTATAATAATTGTCCTATTACGAAGTATTTTTAATTTATTGTAATAATGTTGCAGGTTAAGCATGCACGGTGGACATGAAAGGAGACCATATATGCTTTTGTTGTGATAGTTTTATATTTCACAAGGTGTTGAAGTAATGGGGAATATGTTGTTGTCCTAGTTTTAATTGACATGGTGTTGAGGTAGCGTAGGTATTGTTGTCCTAGTTTTATTTTTGTCATAGAAGTAAAACAATCATCCAAGTATTCTGTAAATTCATCACTCTTTGAACATACACAAATTCAATTGAAAATTAGATTAATATCATGAGACAATAAAATGCATGGGCTAAATTGAAAAATAGGGCAAAGGGGAATTGTTTCAATTGAAATTTATCATTCATAAAATAATATGTTGAAAAGGTTCTTTAAATTAAATATAGGCATGATACAAAAAAATAAATTAAAAATTGAAACAATTAAGTAAATTATCATGATAAAATAATATCCTTGTTTAGTGTTGACTAAAGGAAGACTAAATTGTAGAATTCAAACAATTACACAATGGAAGAAGAAAAAAGAGACGTAGAGAATAACAAATCTCAAGAAGAAAAAAGGAGACGCTCGTGTTACAAGTTAAATAAATAATTGAGGATGGGAAGTTGAAAAGAAATACACAACTACAGATTTAAAATAATTAAGTACAGGAAAAGAAAAAGAGAAAGGAAGAAAAATAAGAAAAGACGCAAGGAAGAGACAATCAAAGAATGGAAGAACGAACCTTTTGAATGATGAATATTCCTTCTAAGTGTTGATCGTATAAGTATTTTTAATTATTTGGGATGAGAATTCAGTGTGGAAGAGAGGTTTAAATAAATGTACATTGATGGCATAATTATATTTTTACACCATGAAAAGGTTTTCAGATGAAGTGGGAATTAGGGTTCCCACCCTCTATGGGAATAAAAGATTCTCGAGTTAAAATTCTTAAGAATTAGAAAAAGATTTGTCTACCAAATGCCCCCTAAAAGGCAGACTAATGAGGAAAGGCAAGAGTAAACCTAGTACATTAGTGTTGAAGCTTACAAGCAGGGTGGCCAACTTGCTAACATTCTAAGCACAATGGACAGTGGGAAAGGAACAGTTCTACGTACTTGAAGGAATCATAGAAGGGAAGCAAGCAAGACTTTCATTTTAGGTAGTTTTGTTATAGAAATTAACTTGTCTATTTCAATGTTTAGTATATTAGATGCTAGATGTGGATCTCACATGTGTTAATGTGTAAGATATCAAAAGGAGTAGGTTGTTAGCTAAGGGAAAGGTGGACCTATGCGTGGGAAATAGAGCCAAAGTTGCTCTCTTAGTTGTAAGGACATGTTATCTATCTTGGTCTTAGGGTTTGTCATTGAATTAACCCATTGTTATTTCGTTATAGTAACAAGTTAAAACATTATTTGTGTTTCTTGAAGTGATGAGAAATGATTTTATTTTTTAATAAAGAATAAAAGTTGTTTATTTGAATGAAATATTTTTATTATTGTGTAAAATTGAGTAATAAACTTTATGTTCTAGATCTCAAAATACTTATCCATAACATCTGTGTGTGTGTATATATATATATATATATATATATATATATTATGTTAAAACATTATTTAAAGTCAACTTAACTTCGCATTGTCTTTTAAGCAATGTAAATATAGAATGTATTTATAAGCTTCATTAAGATGGTTATTTAGACTCTTTTAATTTGTATAAATTGAGACATGTAGATATTAAAAATGACCAAGACCTCGTCCACTAGGTGAAGAGGAGTGATCTTTTTAGTGTGATATATAGTGATGTAGGTGGGCCTGTGGCGCCCTAAATCCACTATTCAATATTGTAGTTATCTACTTCTAATTAATAAAAAGTAAGGAAATTTTTTTCATGCTTATTTTGTCACTTAAGTAAGGCATACCACAATTCAAGACTTATAATAACTACCCTAGATCTAATTAGAAACCAACCCATATGTGAAGATATGAGAAGGTGAAAGTTAAGCAAATACCTAATTAAACACATCAATGTATATATATATAAGATTGTCATGCACCAATTCCTCTAATTCTCATATTGGTTATTAATCCTTCAAGTTCAAGATACCTACCCATAGACACACATTCAAGCCTAGTAATCCATAATCATGAACACCCACATCAAAGTTTTTCCAAGAGTCTAATTAGGTGACAATACCATCCATACATACTAATAAATCATCAAACTTTGCTCCTTATCAACTATGCCTCCTAATATACTCATAACTAAGAGGTATACATCATGTTATCTCATCCTACATACCTTGTACCAATTGTATGATAAAAATTCAGCATTTACACTAACATGAACAAAGCTTCATAAATTCACTCCATAACTACATCTATGCAATATACACCATTTTGTGACATAATATCAACTTTCATGCATAATTCCTTTTCCATAAAGATTCATGATCATCCACCACCAATATACCGATAAGTTCATAGTTCAATCTCTAAATTCAAATGTACTAACAATTAATCTAACAAACTCATTTGGAGTTCCAAAAACTTAGGCATATACATCAATAGTCAAGCTATACAAAATAATGCATATACACAATAAATTCTACCAAGAATTTAAATCATCATTTTCAAAAAGATTGCCGGCCAAGGCAAACAATGTACCCTCTTCACACCACGCCGCCCCTCCAAAGAGAGCACCACTCCTCCAATCCAACCTACATCACAAGGCTAAAATGGACAACATGGAGAGTGAGTATATTTTCTTAATGATGAGCAATTATAATGATAAGTCATGCATAGTGAAGTAATCATACATATTTTCCTTCAACATATCCAATCTCATTAGTACAACATATAGGCCATAATTTGACAATCAAATACATACATCATATATCATAAGGCCAACTCATGCCAAAAGCCTTAAATATCATTCTCATGTCACCAATAATGATCATCACTATATTTATACAATAGCCAACAACACTAACATCATTACCCAATTCAAGATACTCATGAGTCATAATCATTCTAGGCACTCAAATTCACATGTCATGTACTCACAAATAATGCATATGCTATTCGATAAGTAATGCATATGCAATGAGACCAACTTATATAATTTCATTTTCTCATCATGTGCATATTCCACTCATGTGACTACAACCACGCATAGTTGTTTAATATTTAGAACCAACGCAAGGTTTCTTTCTCAAGATCAACGCAAGATCAATAAAACATGTCACATGGTATACACTACGACCACACATAGTCGTTTATAAAATCAACCAACGTGAGGTTATTATTCTCAAGATCAACGCAAGATCATTATTAATCGTACATGAGATATGTTATGCATGTCACAAGATGCAAGAAGTGCACATGATGGTCTCAATATCTCACATAATCCCACTTCATTATCATATACAAGCCAAAAGGGCACATCAAAGTATATCACCACCACAATCATCAATTTATCACCAATGTCATTCAATAGTCCTACTTTAGACACTTGTCATACATAACAACAATAGAATCAACCAAGGCCAATATGCAATTATACATCACACATACATACATTATCAATGTAACATCCCCATTTCTTAAATTAAATACCGGATGAGTTTAGTTAATAAATTAAGGGCTAATTACAGATTAAGAACTAATGGAAAAATTAATGTTAGTGGCCAGGTTGAATTTACGCATGTGCCCTGGGTGTATAAAGAGGTTCAGCTTCCTCTACCCATTCATTTGCATGAAATGTTAGGAACGATTGAGAGAGTGAGAGTTGGAAGTTCTCCTTGTGGAAGACAAAAACGTTGTTTTGTTCCTTCGTCTCTTCTTCTTCTTCTTCTTCTTCTTCTTCTTCCTTCGTCGAGCATGAGAGTGAAGAAGTTGAGTTGAGAGCTTCTCCTTCGACGACTCAGGGACGACACTCTGTTCCTTCCCTGTCCTTTCATTTCCCTTCGTCGACTTCTCTCTTTCTCCCTCTCCTTTGCTCAAAGCTACCTGAGTCTCAATGGAGATCTGCACTACAAAGTGCTTCAGGGAGGTTGGAGCATTCACCAGCATTGTGACGGAGCTACTCAGGAGAACGAGCAGAGAACTGGGCGTCTCGGAAGCTTGGAAATCCCCATTGGACCGGGTGGAAGGTCAATGTGGTGCCCTGGGGGCTTGGGCCTCCCCGCTGATCTTGCATGTAGAGCTGTTTAAGAGTGGGAGTGGCTCGGAGTTCCTCCAAAGCCAAGTGTAATGGTGGATAACTGATGCAGGGTCATTCTATTGAGAACGAGTGAATGGGCTGAGCAGAGCAACCGATTGGAGCTGCAAGCCCTTGGAGCCTTTAGAATCTTCATTCCAGGTAGGGGGCGCTTTGCATGTCAAATGCATGGTTTATGGACGGGTTCTGGGTGTTTTGGTTAATGTGTTGTGTTATGTGTGAAATGTGTTGATTGATGTGTTGCGATTGAGTAATAGTGCATGCAATTCCCGGATTTGTGATATCTGTGAATTGTTTAGTGTTGTGTGATTCCGTCCATGAGTGCATGTTAATATTTCTGAGAATGCTGACTGAATGCATGTAAATATGAGTGTCACTATGATTGCTGAATGCATGAGATGTGAGTTGATACGCTGATTTCATTAAGAATGTCGAGTGGGTGTACTGTAATATTGTTACCCTGATTTGCTTGCTATGAGTTACTATGATAAAACGTATGTGAATGCTGTGATGGAACTGTGGATTTTTGAGTAAATCTAAATACCGTGTTGAATCGGTTGTGATCTTTTAATGGCTGCGTGAGACGCACTTGATAAGCTTGGATGCTTGTTGTGAAATTGCATAAGGTTGCATATATGAGAAAAAGGTGACCCGTGGAAGGTCAGGAGCCCTATGAGATGATTTTCAACTACAGATTCCTGGCTAGATCTGTGAGGGCCCGTGATAGCCGAGGGAGCTAGAGTTAAGTCTCGAGACATCTTTGGAAGACCAGTACCATGCGGGAAGGGCTAATGGACGAGAGGCCGGGAAGGAATCTGTCACTGAAATCACTGTTTAAGTCGGATCCGCATGCATGTATGTAGGAGCATTGTTATCGAGAATAACATGATTAACTTGACTTTGAATGAGATGAATGAATTCTGATTGAATGAATAGGTGTTCACTAAAACTGTTGCTGAGTGTAGGGTGTTCATATGTTGTGTGCATTTATGCATTTGTGTGTAGCATGAGTATTCTAGCCACGAATGAGTTGTATGAATTCCGAATGGCCGATGCCGAGTGTATGTTAATGTTGAATGTAAACTATACTGTATTGTATTATTGAGAATGTATGAGCTAATCCGAGTCACTAGCTGTCATTTAATATGTAAAAGCTCACCCCCACACTATTTTTTCAGTATGTACAGGTTGAAGTCGGAATGATGTGAAGGACTCAAGTCTGAGTGATGCGTACTCTGACTGTTGAGTGCATGTATTGTATATATACGCTTAGTCAGTTGTAGCCTTGGCCGACTCTCATGTAATATGATGATTTAACATATTTATTTATGGGTAATGTCTATCGGAACTGTGGACAAGTTCGTGTATATATATATAAATACTTTACATGGGTGTGGTGTTATTTGCATTGGATAATAAGTGTTGGTGAATGAATAATGTTAAGAAGATAAGTATCCGAGTGTATGTTTATATATATATATATATGTGTGTGTGTGTGTGTGTGTGTGTGGTTATATTGGTAACATGCACTGCATTGATTGAGAAGTGTCGTTGAATTATTTGAGGGGTGTTGATGGATGAAATAGTGTTAAGCTAATGATTCCGAGTTAGGTTATAGTGATTGGGCTTTCTTTTCCGAGTGGAGAAGACTTAAAAGGTTTCTGGGAGAAATCCCTTTGATAAACCTATACGGTGTGGGATTTGATGGGAGAATTCCCCGTGTACTGTTAGGCCTAAATATTACCGAGTGAAAATATGAGTAAACCCCAAGTGGAAGGGTTTGAATATTCCCAAGTGGGAAATCCGAGTGAACCTCTTCTGAGGGAAGAGTTGCTATAATGGTTTAGACCGGGATGTATTTTAGGTGTGATACATATATAATCCGAGTGAATGAGGTTCCACATCCTGAGTGGGTGAGACTTAGAACAAGACCGAGTGAGACGTAACTTAATGGTTTTCCCCGGGTGAATAAGATGTTATATGCCGAATGAATCTGGCTAGGATATTCCGAGTGACGAATGATTGTTGAGACCCCTTTCTGAGTGAAGGAAGGTCTATGTGTTCTCCGAGTGCGAGATGTGAAAATATACCGAGTGGTGAACGTGTAATACATTTTGATTGTGTTAAAGTTAAATACACCGAGTGGTGTTTGATTGGGAAATAATCCGAGTGAGGAAGGTTTATGGATTCCAAGTGGGATAACCCTCATTTATCGAGTGGATTGTATGCGAGACCCTTGAGGATAGAAAATAAATGACTAAGTATGATATGATGGGTTGTTTCCGAGTGAATGGAACTCTGGATCCCAAGTGTTTGATTGCCGAGTGTGGCTTCTCGCCTCAGCGAATAAGAGACTCGCTCCAGCGAGTGTGTAATGGATGGAAGGCTTTTGGGTTGTTTTACTTAAGCAAACGGTGTTTCGCCCGAGCGAGTTGGGCTGTCTCGCTCAAGCGTGTTGGATCTCGCTTGAGCGAGTGAACGTTTTGTGGCTCGTTCCAGCTGCGACTTCCGCTGGGTCTTCTTGTGAGTGGTTTTCCCTTTTCTTTGGTCGGCTTTTGCCTTTCTGCCCTTACGCTGTTTTTAATTCACTCCAACCATTAATCTGGGCAGATTATGAATGTTTTGTAAACTCTAAAATTTGAATAAAAATTTCCCTTGTTTCGAATTAATTTTTAATTAAGTAAGGATGTTTCAATCAACACTAAGGTCATGCATTTAGAAAATAAACTCCTCTTCTACCTCAAGAGAAGTATTCCGTGGGATTGGAAGAGTTAGATGGTCCCACTTCACCGGAATGGTCAAAGCCTACATTAATATGCATAAAGCTATATCAAACACCATACTACACTTTTGATGTTAATCACCATTTCTCTTCTATAAGTTCATATTTATATATATACAAGGTCACATTAGATTTAAACCATTCTCCTCTTTGAAACTTGAAATTAAAGTCATCACTCATACACTTTTCCAACATCTTAAAGAATTATGACCATGGTTTGGAATTAGCCAAAGCCCAAAGATTAGTTATTAAGCTTCACAAGTTTTCTAGGTAACTTTCTAATCCATTATAATTATTTATAGTGTTTCATATTCCTAAAAGGTGACAAGTCTTTTTCTACTAACAATTTAGCTAATTGGTTCCCTTACTTCTTAAATTTCCTAATTATCTTGGTAATGGTTTCAATGCTAAGGAAAATCATCCTAAGTCATTTTTAGTACCTATCATTCACCTAAGGTATAAATCATACCCATTATCACCTAAATGTCAAGTCTTTTCCTACCAACTTGTTACTTTTTCCCCACTAACATACTAGTTAAATTTCATGAATGTGACTTCACTACAAGCATAATTCCTACACTTGTCCTAATTGCTCATAATTCACAACTTCATGTCTCCATTACCTATTAGAGACCAACTACACACATATTTTTTTTTCCATCTTAGTTGTTTCCAACCACCAATGAATACCACAAAACCTCTACTAATTCATTTTTAGTCACAATTAATATTTCTAAGACCATAATTATTTTTGAACCTAACTATGACCTAAACTCTTTTAATTCACCATTATGCCAAAATTATCAATCACATACATTCACACTCTTTAATTTCAATCAACATTCCTTTTTTATATATTTATGCATAATGCATTTTCATGAAGCTCCCTAAGCTAACAATCCATCAATTTCACTTTATTGGTTCAAGTTCCTAATTTAATTTCTCCTTAACACTATACTTTTCATACTTAAATCTCCTAACATTGATTCCAAATCCTAAACCATATTTCATATTGTTCCATTAGCATACCAATAAGGCCAAGGTAACTAAAGTCACTCACAACACTTTTACTACTCCTAATTTACCCATAAAGCTCCTATACTAACCTAATCCTTCATTCTTCAACCCAACATCACCAATTTATTCCAATACACTAATTTAGGTCTTACAATCATTATAAAGTCATCCACAATAATTTAAGTCTACCAATTGCAATTTTTCCCCACTAATTAAAGTAAGCATTAAATTCTAGTTTTTCAACCAAAACTAACTCATTCATTCCAACAATAATTAATCTCATTCCAACAACTAATTCTCATCATATTTCAAGTCACAAAAATAATTATCCAACATCAACAACAACAAATTCCCAAAGGTCTCCTATCCTAGGTTTTGGGTTCCACATGCAAACATCAATTTTTCCAACAACAATCCCATAATTTATAACATATTATGCTAATTAATTTAAAGCCTACTAAGGGTTCATGACATATCCCAATGGAATTCAAGGTTCCAAATTCA
Organism: Clitoria ternatea; assembly: GCA_037962975.1. NCBI lineage: Eukaryota > Viridiplantae > Streptophyta > Magnoliopsida > Fabales > Fabaceae > Clitoria > Clitoria ternatea. The sequence goes on from CM075672.1 coordinate 84,074,648, forward strand.
AGAAAGCAAAAAAATTGGGCATTGATGAGCCCTAATCCCAAATGCTTGAACAAGCTCCTCTAAAATGTCAAAGAAGCTTCCAAGAACCTTAAATTTTTGTCACACCATGGTTAGGCACAAGAAGGGATTTTCGGTTTTGATGAGGGGGCTAAGGGGAGATGATGTAAATATGAAAAATGAAGAGAAAGAGGAGAGGGATAAGGTCCAAACCTTAAAAACTTGTCAAAAATGACACCTTTCTTCAATTTCCATCAAGTTTTGGCCATGGTTTGTGGTGGAAGAGTTTTGAAAATGGAGAGGAGAAGAAGAAGAGGCAAGCACGGTCTTGAGGAGAAGAAGAAGAGGGCTGACGCAGATTTGGAAGGGAGAGAAGAAGAAATTGGTTTTTTTGGCTTTTAGAGTAATTTTACCATAATGCCCCACACTTAAAATTTTTGGCTCCAAGGCCCATTTTTTTGCAAATTCATATGTTTGGGCTTCAAATTCTGATAGGGAACAGCCCATGATGGTGTGCACGGCCAGCCCACTTGGTTGGGTGAGATTCGTCGCATTTTGGCTCAAAAATGAAACGTTTTGGTCGCTCAAGGCCCTCCGTACGTCTAATTAATTAACTATAAATTTTTCCAGGTTTATTTTTGAGTTGAAAATATTTATTTGAGTGTTTTCTAATACTCAATAATTATTTTTGGTTAGTGAATTTTTGAGGCCCAATGAGGCCCGTTGCTGGAATCGGTCGTTTCCGACGTTAAAGGACGCCGATAAATCCCAAATAATTCATAATAAATTCTGGGAATGATCAAATTAATTTTAGCTCATCTTTGGGACACAAATATTCATTCCCAATATTTATCTAATATTTCCCGGCCGTTGGGCCCATCTCTGTATTTTGCGCGTACGTCATTCGTCAATTAAACGATGATAGTAATCGTCGTATTCATCGTATTAACTCAAAGGTCCATAATTAATTTTCTACATGTATAGGGCATCAAATAGTTATTTTCTATAATTTTTATATTTATTTACTCCAATTAATTAATTTTACTCAAATTTATGGGATGTTATAATTCACCCCTCCTAAAAGAAATTTCGTCCTCGAAATTCACATACCTGAAACAAATATCTCAGGGTAACGCTTCCTCATATCATCCTCACGTGATAGTGCTCACATCCCCATGTCTCCATGCCACTTGCACAAGTAGAATCAACTTGCTCCGCAGTCTCTTAGTAAAATGTCTGACAATCTTAGCAGGGGCAGAAGGAATAGTTAGATTATCTCTAACCTCCAAATCATCAACACCAAGTACATCAGAAGGGTCATACACATATTTCCTCAACTGACTATGCTTAGGTTATCATAGTAGACCTCAGAAGCTGCAAAGGGAACCTAAATTTTAGTTAGGAGAAACTTTAGCTAGATGATTTTTTAGGTGGTGGTAGCTAGATTCCTGTATTCGGTTTCACTATTGGATCTAGCAACAATATCTAAACATAAGGAAGTTCTACAACAAGTTTCTTTCTATCCAATAAAACATGAAGAAGATCTGAACATCTTGTTCTTTTGGATCTGATTAAACAATGTACTAATGTTTTGTTTATTATGAGATTATTTTAAATGAATCTGAATGGTTTTAAAAGAGATTTCTTCTTTCAGGATATTAATTTGATTTTCCTTATGGTAAAGGAAATTCAAATGCTTAATCATGGGTTTTTTTTTGGTGAATTTGAAAACAATTTATTTCCTAAATGGCTGATTATTATTCCTTCTTCAGAAATTTTCAAAGGGAATAAAGCTCTAATAAAAAGTGTTCCTAGAATCACTTCATTTTAAAGATTTTTTATAAGTAAAAATGGTGATTCTACTTGAAAACCTTGGTTATCAATGATTGCCTTGGACAACTTGTAATTAATAATTAGTTTAAATCCACTAGCTATGCTATGTTTCTCAGAAGCTTTTTCAAAATACTTGGTAGGGATAAGGCCTTCTAAAATGCAGTTGGAATATGCCCCAGTGTCAAATAAGGTCATAGTTTTCAAGATAAAATCTTCTACAATAATTTTGATACTTATGTAGAATTTTTGAGTTTCTAATTTATTAATATGGCCTAAAAAATCTTCTATCTTATGAGAGGTTTCTCAGGGTTTTGGCTTGGTTTTTCATGGCTAGAAGGTTCTTCTAGTTGTGATAGAATAGGTTGGTGCAATTGTTGCTAGTCTTTTATTTCCTTGATCTCTGTTTGAGATTTTTAATCTCTATTCAGAGATCCTGAATTGTTACTGGTTTAAGGGAAACATTATTCTCTAATCTCTTGAAAGTTTCCTTAATATCAAACTTATTTGCTATAAGTAAGTTTTCATTTTTGTTTTACTTTTGCTTCCCAAGCAGTGCTTTTAACTTACTAAGATAATTTCTTTTTTCCTAGGGATTAAAAATAGAATTACGAGTGTCAAACAAATTAATGGTTTTGTTCTTTTGTTAATACATTGATTTCTGGGGAATGGTCTTCTGTCTCATATGTCAAGTCATCCTCTTAGATTTGATTAAGGTCTTCAGAGAATTCTTTCTTAGTTTCCTCTTTTGATGTATTAACTAGTAAATTGTTAATCTATTTTTCAATAGAGTCCTCAAGATTTATGGCACTTAATTTTTTTTAACATACAATATTTGCTAACATGGTTAGGTTTTCCATAACTATAGAAAATTATAGGTTTTTTGGGTGTCCTAATATTCATAGGAGGCTTTGTTTTTATTTCCTTCTTAAGCTTCCTAGATTGAGCATTAGGTTTGTTTTTGTAATATTTGGATTTTTGTTTGTGTTCATTCTCAGGTTTAGGTTTCCTTTTGTAGGGTTGAAAACCAAATTGTTCATAAAATGATCCTAAGTCTTTTTTTGTTTTGTTAGCGAATTGATGTTGAATCTTGTTATCTTAGCAAATTTTTAAGGCTACATTTTGGATAAAGGTAATTAATTGACCATAACTAAGTTGATCATATGGGATATCTCCATTAGGGGATTGGCTACGAATTTTGTCCCTAACTTTGTCTCCTAACGATATTAGCAGACCAACCAAAAACTTTTCTTTCCAAAAGGGTTGTTGGCTATCTTCTCCGATGTAAATCCCAGTTAGGATGTATCCCCGTACCATCTAAAATTAGATAAGGATCTATACTTAAGGTTAGATGAAAGGCCAACTGATCTTATCCTTTCATATAGATGAGTCTCCAATAAAATGTTGAGTTATTGTAAATATCAATGTATTTACAACATCATGTATAGTCTCACTATTATTGGTTAATGGTTCTCCATCAGGCTCAATTTTAATAGCAGTGAATATTTTGATTTTTTTTGTTTTAGTAAGATAATTATCCCACTAACCTTTTAACTAGCCAGAAAAACTTGCCACTATGATATTGATAATGATTTCTTCAGAACATTCATGAGTCGTTTGGTATGTCGTGGCAACCACGGTCATGTGCTAAGAGTATTGATAATGTTATCTTTGGTTTGATTATCTATGTTCCACTCATATATATTATTAGCACTAAAGCTTCTAAAACTATGGTCTCTTTCTTCTAATAAAAGGTTAGAAGCTATTGCCTTTTGATAATAAAGTTTGGTTGGGTTTTTCCAGTTAAGATTTTGGATAATGACTGGATTAATCTTAATATCTGAATCATGCTCAAAATTAGTATCACTATCAGGCTCAGGTTGACCTATCATGTTGATTGTCACGCCTTTAGCTTTTGGAGGTTTAATTTTACTAGTAGATGCTTCCTCAGTTATTTGAGGTGTGTCCGGGACGATGGTGTTTAATAGTTTCTATTGCTCATTAACCTAATAAAGAAGGTCACTAGAGCTTTTAATATTCTTCTCAATCTCTTTTTTTGCCCTAAGAAGTTACAAGTTGTGTTGTGTTTGCTTATTGAGCTTAAAAGGTTTAAACAAAGGCTTTTTTAAAGGTTGTGGTGTGTTGGAAGAAGGGGCTTTTATGACTTGGTTAGGACTTTCTTTTGATAATTTTTTTTCTCCTATGGTTTGGAGATATTTATTGGTATAATTAGATTGTTCCATAAGACCCCTAATATCTTTTGAAGTGATAGGTTCGTCATCAATTTTAGTCTTAAGAGGGGATGCCCAAACTAGTTTTTGTCTCTTATCCTTAATTTTTGAAAATTGGAATTGGTTAGGAGGAAGAGTTCATATCTGACTTCTCCTTCTCTGGATTGCCATATGGTAATGATGTTTATGGATAATCTATTTCTTTCTTAACTATGTAAGCATGAATCCAGTCAAAAAATAGAACATTTTATTCTTTCTTTGTTGAGGAATTCATAGAATTCCTCTTGGATATTCATTCTCTCATATCCTTTATAATGTTGAAAGAACTACTCTCTCTGAGGTTTCTATTCCTTAGAGTAAAAGTCCTTTCTCAAAAATTATTTATCTATAGAGAAATTAGATAACATCATAATTATAATTAAGAGAATAATATGTTAGAGATTGAATAGATCTTTGATCTTCATCCCCATCTTTTTGATAAGCAGTTCTTGGAATGGTGGTGGACGTATCCAATCCCTGTAAATTTATTACAGAGGGGATAGAACTTTGTATGGATTGGGATACTATAGAAAAAGATCTTCTTGCAGATCCAAAATCATTGGTCAAGCTATCAAGGCCTGAAGGTCCATCGCTTCAAGAATGTCTTACTGCGAAAGTTATTTCTACTTTTCCAGACTCATATTGTTTGATTTCTTGAATTGTAGACAGGTCTAGTTTTGGCTGCAACTGCCTTTTCTATAGTCCATTTTTTTGGGAAGAACTATCTTATCCTAATGGATTTGCCTTCTTATTGTAACTTTTTCCCTTGTCATTTCAGTGATAAACAAGGTGGTTTGTCCTTTGGTTTTAGGAGATAACAGTACCCTTGAATAGCAAGTGTTCATGACCTTCTATTGGACCCTATAGATTAAGGCTAAGGGTATACATCCAGGCTTCAAGTTTCAACCACAAATATGAAGTTGTGAAATAAAGAGTCTTAATTTTTTTATCTAAAAGACTCACTATTTTGTTAACATAATGGTTGAAATAAATAAGTCCATTACTCAAACTGGTCTAAACCGTTCCTATAACTGAATTAGTAAATTTATTATGCCTAACATTTCTTAGGCACACAAGGACTGAAGCATTAAGTCCTTCTTCAATTAAAGGCTTAATGGCAACTTGGGCACACCTTATATGGAGGTATTTGAACTTAGATTTATGTTGATCCATAGATTATTTTGATAAGAGATGAAATTCATCTCCACAATCTACATCAAGAGGAACCTACACTACTAAAAAACCCTTGTCAGCAACTAAAAACTAGCAACTGATGAGAGCCGTCACTACTTAGAAACCAAATGCCAAAAAGACCTTCAAAAGGGAAGTTTGCTACCAAGTTAGCGACCACAAGAAACCCGTCACTAAATTTAGCAACATTTAGTGGCTAAATTCATCGCTAAATGCACCTTGTCACTAACTCAATCACTATGTTCACCTCCCTCCATTTTTATTTCCTTTCCCTTCAAAATTTTTTGTTGGCGCATAACTTAGCAACAGGGAATGTGGTCGCTATGTGAAGAAAATGTAGCGATGGCGTACGCTGTCTGTCACTAGATTTTATTTCCCCTATTTTTTATTCCCCATGTTATCTGTTAGTGATGGTGGTGTTTTCTTTACTAATGTTTACCATTTTAGTTATAGATAGGTTTTACTGTCGCTAATGTTCACCTCCCCCTTCTTTATTTCCTTTCCCTCCAAAATTTTCTGTTGGCGCCCAATGTAGCGACGACGAACACTTCCGTCACTAGATTTTGTTTCCCTCATTTCTTTTTGGTTCCCCCTGGTATGTTTTAGTGACGGTTTGGGCTTCGTCGCTAATGTTATCCAATTTAGCGATGGAGAGGTTTGTCGTCGCTAATGTTAACCAATTTAGTGATAGATAGGTTTCATCGTCTCTAGTTCATCCCACATTAGCAACGGTGGTTCCCTTCGTCACTACTTGATATTCAAATCAGTGACTGTGTTTATTATTTGGTCACTTTATCTGCCAGGTGGCTTTGTTAGTGACGGTTTTAGCGACGGTGGAGCTTTGTCGCTAAATTTTTAATCTACTATGAACAGCCCGTTTTCCTTAATCATTTGTCCCAATCATTTAGCCTAAACCCTAACTCTCTCCTTTTTCTTTCTTCTTCATGGCTGTGTTTGAAAGCTCTGACACTGGAGGCTCAGCTATTTCCCCTCTTTAGGTCAGTCACTACATACCATAACTACGTCTGAAATCACTAAGTATGAACATGGCTTTTTAACCTTTCTGTTTTGCTTTTTATTTACAGTAACTTATTCCATCTTGGGTTGGTGCAGAAGTTACCAGACTTGTCATCTCATAAAGATTGGGGAATAAGCTACCCAGGTTTTGCTTTACTCTAATTTATGAATTATGTTTCATCTTGTTCTCAAGAAGTTAAATAGACGTCCACTATTAATTGCACTGTGCTCCACTGTTAATTGCCATCATAGTTTCTGAATGTATAGTTCCTATTAACATGCCCTAATTTTTCAATAATTTTGACTCAAACAAAACTGTATATTTTGTAAAAATAGAACAAATCTATTTGTCCATAAATTAATCTGTACCCCTGTTGTTAATAACAAATATTAAAAATTATCAATCCACATAACAAGGATTTACAAACTTTCTTGGTCTTCAAACTACTGTGATGAGTGATAAGAATAAATTAATTTTCTTGAATAGTGTTTGTAGAATGACAAAGTATCATATCACATTGTTTAAAATTTGTTTTAACTCTCTCATGGTACTATCACCAATTCAAAATTTTGAAACTATACAATGAAGTAGAAACACTATAATTTAGAGTCAGATATCTGTAGTGTACAAATCCAAGAAATTTACCTGACAACCACCCCGTAAAGCTTCGATAATTAGGTATTTTAGTTATTCTTTACTAATAGTAACATCCTTTAGATTCTCTCTAGCCAATATGATCTACATTAGGTAAATACTGAACAAAGTTAAACAAATAAAAAAGGGAATATGGACTAGACCTATTTACATATTATAAAATCTGTGATTCCATTGCAGGATTAACAAAATCACATTTGTGGGACTCAATCTAAAAATAGATTTTGGATGTTTTCTTCTAGATACTTGTTGTGTATCTTAACTCATTTTATAAAAATGATGTTATGCATGCGAACCAGTTTATCATGGTTAAAACCTTATTGGCTAAGTTTGTGTTGTACAGTAGTATGTACAACATATGAAACTCCAAGGAATTTTGTTTCCAAAGTTCCTATATTAGCCTTAAGGATAATATTAGAATTATATTGCAACTAATTCAATTTCAAACTCAAAAGGTAGCTTAAGAAATGAGGATTGCCCAAGTATTATAAGGAGTAATTACTTTAGTCATATTCCTAGTTAATGTGAGGCTTCTTAAGTAGACACAATCCCTTATGCCCAATAATGAACATTCGGAGTATGAAATTTAAAAGAATAGACATGTGTGTATGGCCTCATATAACATGTTAATAAGCTTTGATGATTGATACCGTATTAAAGATGGACTATTGCTAACTCAACCTTAAAAATTAGCTTAGGTAGAACGAGTAGGGAGTATCACAATTTTACGAGGACTATTATGGCCATATTCCTAATTAATGTGAAACATCTTAACACACTTCCTCACATTCATAGACATTTGCAAGTGGCCAAATGTAACATCCTTGATGTTTTAATAATTGGAGTAAATAAATAAATGTATTTTGATTTAAAATAATAAGAATCAAGTGATATGAAGTGAATTATTGAATTTTAAAATGAAGTTTAAAGGGAATGGAGGATCAGGACCTAACGCGTAACATGGGATGCATGCGTAGCATCAGGCTGCAATTAGTGGCCTGACGCATAGCGCCATTCTAATGTGTAGCATCAGCGTCACGATCTGATTAAATGAGAGGCATGCAAAACAGAACGTAGAAACACTTTTCTTCCTTTCTTTTCCTCTTCCCCTATAATTTGTGACTAAAGCTTGCGGTAACTTATTCTTGTATTTTTGGGACTTGGAAGCTAAGGTAATGCATGTGGGAACCCTAATCTCAAGCTTTCTTCTTTCCTTCTTCTTTCCTCTCCAAAACTAAAATTGCATGTGTTGAGAAGGGTTCAGAATCTATGTTTTATGGACTTGGGAGTCTTGAGTTTTGAATTTAAAAGGGTAATAAAGGTAATGTACTAACGGGGTTTGCGTTTTGGTGACCGTAGGTACTGGAACGGGAGTCAAAGGATGGTGAAGCGGGTATCGAGTTTGGAAGAGGAACTATGAATTAAGTGATCAAAGGACGTAACCGACACCAAGAGCAACTCGAGAAAGCTTGGAATCGAGGTAAGGGGGTGTTCCGGTCGTAATTAATTAGGATTGGTATGTATGGTAGTTTCAGGAAAATTAAAAGTTAAGTAGGAATTGCTAGAAAGTTTGTAGAATAGTTAGATGTTAATTATGTATGTGTGTATGGATGATTAAATAAAATATATTGTATGAATATGTGATATATTAAGTGCTTAATTGATGAGTAAAATGAATAAGGGCGTATGTAAATTATAATTATGTGTGGCATGTTGTGAATAATAAATTAGAATGGATATGTATGAGATTTCTTGCTATATATGATGTTAAATTATGGATAACTTATGAGAATGGATGAGATAACAATTGTTAAGATGTTATAGCATGGCATGTAAGGGTTGGGTCTGTGTGGCCACCTTGTGTGATGGTAAAATGTCAGCTTCTGACAATTATAAATGAATTTGATGATGTTAAGCCATGTATGATATGTTTATATGGTGTAGAACGGCCGACGGTATGTGTTGCCCCTTGTTTTTAGCTCCCGTAGTTTTTAGGCCCAGTGGAGTTACCCAGTTATCAAGTAGGACCCAGTGGTTGAGGTGGAGAGTCACATAGGACTCGGTGGACCAAGTAGGGTTCACAGGGTGTCAAGTAAGACCCTCAGCTGAAAGCCGATTCTTTAGTATCCGGATACTATGAGTCAAAGATATAAGCGAGTCGGTTGTGTGATATGTGACTTGATATTGATTTATGTTTTATGATGAATTAAGGGTTGGTTGTAATTATAAAATTAAATGAGAATGTGGAAGATGTTTGATGCAATGTATGTGCTTTATATTGTTCTTGAATTGATATTAAGTATTAGGCAAGTATGGACTAAGGTGAAATAGAAGAAATGAATATATATACTTATATAATGGATCTAGTAAGTTAAGCTAATAAATGGGATATTAAGTATTAATGGTTATGTTTATTTATATTTGTTGTTCTATATTAATTACGATAATCCAACACTCACCCTTGTTGTGGTTTTATCCATTTTAGTGACTAGCGACAGAGAGGGTACCAATGTCTCGGAAGGTGCGCCATGCGGGTAGCCAATGCAAGGAGAATACGGAATTATGAATTGGTATAATAACTTAGTAATAAATTGCATTTGATAGTATTTATCATATACTTTGTTGGTTGATGATAATTTGAACTTGTAATGGTTGACGATTATGATTTGGCATGATAAATTGATGATGATGACATGAGTATTTGATAATGAATTTGCAAGAAGATGATGTTATGAATAATGCTTATAATAGGTGTAAGGAGTTCGATGTATACTTGCACTGAGCCAATGTTATATGTTTGAGAATTGATATGGGCAGGTCTTGTTAACGTTTGTGAATTGTTTGTGTTGTGGGTGAGGACAAATTGATGAATTGATGAATTAGAAGGTTTGTTACATATACCGGAAATAGGTGATTTATGCGAAACTAAGGAACTAAGTAAGTCATTTTAAGATATGGCGGGTTTTGGGACCCCTGAAAGGGACCAATAGGTTCCCTAGGACATTTAGAGTCTATGCATACAGTCCTTGGGCAATTTAGAGCCCACTTAAATGGTTTAGTGCATAGGTTTTGCATATAAATGGCTTAAATATAGTTTCACGCATAACTTGTACGTATGATGGAATTTTGGTGAATGAACAGCGCCAATAGTTTTGGAATGGGGAAACATGTAACCCATGATGTTTCATGGCAATCAAACCTAAAACCGGCCAATTGGGTAGGTTAGAAGTTAGGCGAGTGGCCTAAAAGGCATAACTGCATCAGGTGCTGTTTCTGGTGTGCTGACGCTGGTTGCTGTAACGCCCCGAAACGTTGATTAAAATTTTTGAGTAAATTTTTCGCTTTTTCGAAAGATCATTTTAAAATTTATAAATTTAATTAAGAGTTTATGTAACAATTAATAACAGCGGAAAAATTATCATACATACTAGTCGTGAATAATTAAATTCAAGAAAATATTTAAGTAGCGGAAATGATTGAGAAGATAATAGTACATGACATATTATATTTATTACAACCCATAAAATCAAAGTTCAGGTAATAAATCAAATAGACATCCATCATGGCATCACTCTGCATTCTGCATGTCATTCACTGTAAAAATTAATGTAAGAGTGAGACAGAATATAGAATAAATATAAAATAGATAAAATTGCACAAACACAATTAACAATTCATAATGATATGATGAATATGCCAAACAAGTCCATTAATAGATCTTTAATTAGTCAAATGATGTCATGCTGGATCCATTTGGTCTTGGTGGGAATACTGCAGTAAAAGTCTCATAGAGACACAAATAGGGCTTTAGCATATACCATGAATCCCTATACTTCATGGCGCTTAAGTACCGAAGTACACAATATCATAAGTAGGACTTTTGCATAAACCATGAATCCCTACACTCCATGGCACACAACAAAATAGGGCTTAACTCATCATAGAGTAACCCCCACCAGGGTAGGCAATCATGGAACCCCTAAATTCCATGGTGCGTCTGAATGCTTATGATGCATGAATGCCTTTAATTCTTTTAACATACCATGATATCCACATTTCCAAAACCTCTTGGATAATACAAGTCCTCAAGGGACACAATACACATAGTAATTCACAAAATCATGGATTTACTGTTTCAACCACATATATCAGTAACCACAAGGCATTCATGTACATATATATTAATTATGTCATTCATAACTATTCACCATCACAATATACAGACTGTGTAATATTCATCAACATTTATAATAATTCATAATCACTCAATAATTTAATAAATAATTTCTATCCATAGAGAAAATATCATTTTCTTTCAAAATAGCCATTTTAAGTGACTTTTAGCATCCCCAACAACAACATACATTAGCAAAACAGTCATAACATGGGCAAATCAACTCCTTTTTAGATGATTCCACTTTCTATAGCTCAATAATACAATTATCTACAACTTTCATGAAGAACACAGTTTCAAATTCCGAACATAAATATTACTTATTCACGAAATACCATACTGCCTCAAGGTGAGTTTTTCAAAACGTACATATGTTAGTAATTTCAGTGTTTCTGGAGTTACAAAAATGATTTTTGCATGAAACCAGTTCTAAATTAATCTTAACACAAATATCTACAATTTTCATGAAGGTCATAAATTCACATTATAAGCAGAAATACCATTCATCCACAAAATACAACACTGCCTCCAGGTGAGTTTTCAAAACGTACATATATTAGTATTTTCAACGTTTTTAAGCTACACAAATGATTTTAATATGAAACCAGTTCTAAAATACTCTTAACATAATTATATACAACTTTCATGAAGACACAAACAACTAATTCATTCCACAAAATTCCCAGTATTGAAAACAAGATTCGGATTTTCAAAATTCCAGAATTTCAGAGTTTCAGCTTGCACATACTTCAGTAATTTGAGCATAACTTGAGCTACAAAAATTATTTTGATGTTAAACCACTTTCTAAAAATCCACAACTTAATTATCTACAACTTTCATGAAGACATCCAAGGCTGATTATGCATGTATAATTCCCAGCATATCAAAATATGCACTAAAGATGAAGCAAATCTTTCACTCGGACATACAGTAGTATTTTGGCTATAACTTTTGCTACACATACTCAAATCAATCGGTTCAGATCTCAAAATTCACATAATAAAAAGATTTACAACTTTCATGAAGACACTGATCACTAATTCTTACGACACAATGCCCAGTTTTAACAATAAGATACGGATTTCAAGTTCACAGATTTACAGCTTGTACATACTTCAGTATTATGAGCATAACTTGAGCTACAAAAATTATTTTAATGTGAAACCACTTTCTAAAGATCCAAAACTTAATTATCTACAACTTTCATGAAGACATCCAAGGCTAATTATGCATGTACAATTCCCAGTAAATCAATATATATGCAAAACAAAGGATAAATCTTCCACACGAACATGCTGTAGTATTTTGGCTATAACTTTTGCTATACTTATTCAAATTACTTGATTCAGGTCTCCAAATTCAGATATCAAAAATATCTACAACTTTCATGAAGAAGTCAGAGTCAAATTCACACGTTTTCAATTTCAAAAATGAGCAACAAGTTACGAATAAATTCTGGAATCCTAGAATCAGCATACAATTCTACCCATTTCACAAATATTCACAACCCTGTCCCCTCTTACTTGATTTGATGATCTTTGGCTGACTGGAAAAGAGTCCCCTGGCTGTCCTAATTCTATACGAAGGTGTGTTGATGGAGGAGAGTGATTGGGAGTTTCAGAATCAATGTGTGTGTTTAATAATGCAAGGTGGGAGACAACTTTTCGTAAGTGGATTTCTAGTGGGCTTTTAGTGGGAATTAAGAGTGGTTTAGGTTGAAAGCAAGCTCCACTTCTGTAGCCCACCCACTGGAGTGCGCATAATGGAGGATAATTTATAAAAAAAAATGCATGAAGGGACAAAACAGAAGTCAACGTCAATCTGGCAGTGAATTCCGAGTGAAATTTCACTCGGTCAGCCTATTGGCCGACTGGAATTCCACTCGGTCCATGTATATACCGAGTGGTAGTGGTCGGTACTGTGAAGAGAGGGAAATCCGAGTCTCTCTCGCTCAAGCGGATACCGACTCGCTTGAGCGAGTTCCATACAATGCGCTGGCAGAGGGGTTTCGCTCAAGCGAAAACCGACTTTCATTCACTCGGTTTTCACTTAAACAGCTTAATCCACTCGGTAGAACATCCTGAAACCGAGTCCTCACTTATCACTCACTCGAAATTGATTCCTCATTAAACAGTCGGTCTGATTTCTCTTTCTTGGAGGTGACTCAGTCGGTATATTCTCCTAAAACCGAGTCATCTCTATTAGTCTTTCACTTGAGTATATCTTTCCAATTCCGAGTCATCTCTTGCTAGCCTTCCACTCGGCAATTACACTAAAACCGACCCATCACCCTATTGATTTTCCACTCGGAGTTTCATCCCAGAGACTGACACATCTGAGTAATAATAAACCGTGTGTCTCCAGTCGAAATTTTGCCACTCAGAAATGCATTTTTCTATGTAATTCACTCAGAATGAAGGCACTCAGTGATTCTTCATTCGGAATTGCAATGTCTGATCAAGATCGACTCGGAAACGAGCCTCTGGAAGACACTTGACTCGGAAATGAGTCTTTCTGAGGTGTTTGACTCGGAAACGAGTCCTTCAGGAGTGATTGACTCGGAAATGAGTCATTCGATGGCATTTGACTCGGAAGCGAGTCTTTCTAAGTAATTTAACTCGGCAGTGTGTCACCCCAAGGTGAGTCACTCGGATTTTCTCACCCATAAGTGGTTCTATCAGTTCCACTTCACACATAAGTGTCTCGGTTGTAGGAGTTTCACTCGGAATAAGCTCACTCGGCCATATTCTACTCGGCAAACACACTTTCACTCGGCATTTATAAGTCTTTATTCATAGATAGAAATGCCTAGCAATGTATGACTCAGAATTGAGTCATTGGACAATATTTGACTCGGAATTGAGTCTTTCTGACATGCTTGACTCAGCAGTGAGTCTGTGAGACAATATCTCACTCGGAATAAGTCCTCCTGACCATGTTCCACTCGGAAAACACCATTTGCACTCGGTATTTCCATTTTCCACTCGGAATTTTCATTCTTCACTCGGACAGAGTCCCTTTTTCACTCGGAAATTCGTTTCTAAGGCATATTTTACCCGGAAAATGGATCTTATCAATACAGGTCTATGTAGTTTCTATAATTATACCCAAAAATGGAATTTTTGGAGTATTATAAACCATCCATAAAGTGTTTTATTCATTGATTAACACTTACAGACCTTCCATGCTTCATAAATTACATAATTGAACTATTATTAAAGCAGGATGTTACATTTCTCCCACCCTAATAAAAAAATTTCGTCCTCGAAATTTAATCATTACGCACTCCTCAGTGAAACAATTCTGGATACTGTGTCCTCATAGCATCTTCACGCTCCCAAGTCAGAGTTACATCAGTTCCTTGTTTCCATGCAACTTTTACCAGTGGTACATTCTTGTTCCTCAAGCGTTTATTCGATCTTTCTAGGATCTGTGTAGGTTCTGTGGAGATGGTCAGATTTTCTCTAACTTCAATATCATCGGCAGCAATCACATGGTTGGGATCTTGTACGTACTTCCTTAGCTGTGATACATGAAATACATTGTGCAGATTTGCCAGGTGAGGGGGAAGTGCAATCTGATATGCCACTGTACCAACCCTCTTTAGGATCTCATATGGTCCAATGAACCTCGGACTCAATTTCTTACTCTTCAAGGCTCGGCCAATCCCTTTGTGAGGTGAAACCTTCAAAAATACATGCTCACCGACTTGGAATTCAAGTGGTTTCCTCCTCTTATCATAATACTGCTTCTGTCTGTCTTGAGATGCCTTCATCTTTTCTCTGATCATTTCTATCTGTTCAGTAGTCTGCTGCACAATTTCAAGTCCTAACGCCAAACTTTCACCAGTTTCTAACCAACAAAGTGGCGTTCGACACTTCCTACCATACAATGCTTCGAATGGAGCCATACCAATACTGCTGTGGTAGCTATTATTATACGTGAATTCAATCAATGGAAGAAACTGCTCCCAACTACCACCATGTTCAATCACACAAGATCGCAGTAAGTCTTCCAAACTTTGTATGGTACGCTCTGACTGTCCATCTGTTTGGGGATGATAAGCTGAACTCAATCGAAGCTTTGAACCCAATTCCTGATGCAAGCTTCCCCAGAATCGGGAAGTGAATCTTGGATCTCTATCTGACACAATACTTGATGGTACACCATGTAGTCTTACGATCTCCTTCACATATAACTGTGCCAACTTTTGTAAAGAGTTCTTCATATTCATTGGGAGGAAGTGAGCATACTTTGTCAATCTGTCTACAATAACCCAGATTGCATCATTCCCTGAACGTGTTCTTGGTAACCCCGACACAAAGTCTATTGAGATGTCATCCCATTTCCAGACAGGAATCTCTAATGGTTGCAGTTCACCAGATGGCTTCTGGTGTTCTACCTTGGCTTTTTGACACACCAGACATGAAGCCACATATTCAACTATCTCTTTCTTCATCCTTGGCCACCAAAAGCTTTTCCTCAGATCTTGATACATCTTAGTTGATCCAGGATGAATGCTCAACATACTTTTATGCGCTTCTTCTAGAATCGTCCTTCTCAGATCAACATCATCTGGTACACAAATTCTATTCCTGATTCTCCAAATTCCATCTGATCCTTCGTGTAGTCCCATATCTTTTCCATTCGCCTGTAATTCTCTCAACTCCTGTAATGGCAAATCTTCTTTCTGTCTTTCACCTAACAGTTTCAGGAAATCATTGGTTATTTTCAAAGTCCCCAAAGTCATACTCCTTGAAGATTTCATCTCTACACCCAAGTTCATGTCTCTGAACTGTTCTATCATCTCCATTTCTTTTATCATCAAAGATGCCATATGAATGGACTTTCGGCTTAGTGCATCTGCCACCACATTTGCTTTTCCTGGATGGTACTTCAAATCAAAATCATAATCTTTAAGAAACTCCATCCACCTTCGCTGCTTCATGTTCAATTCTTTTTGATCGAATAAATACTTCAAGCTCTTGTGGTCACTGAACACTTCAAACCTGACTCTATACAAATGGTGTCTCCAGATTTTCAGAGCAAATACCACTGCTGCCAATTCTAGATCATGCGTTGGATAGTTCATCTCATGTGGTCTCAACTGTCTAGAAGCATAGGCAACCACCTTTCGTTGTTGCATTAAAACACATCCTAAGCCCATTTTAGAAGCATCACAATAAACCACGAAATCTTCTTGTGGATCAGGTAAGGTTAAGACTGGAGCAGATGTAAGCTTCAACTTCAGTTCTTGGAAACTTTTCTCACATTCCGGCGTCCAAGAAAAAGGTTGATTCTTCCGGGTTAGTCGAGTCATTGGTAGGGCAATTTGAGAAAACCCTTCAATGAATCTCCGATAATAACCAGCCAATCCTAGGAAGCTTCGTATCTCAGTGACTGAAGTAGGTCTCTCCCATTTTACCACAGCTTCTATTTTAGAAGGATCCACAGATACTCCTTCGTTTGAGATTACATGGCCTAGGAATTTTACCTCTTTCAACCAGAATTCACATTTTGATAACTTTGCATACAACTGCTTCTCCTTCAAAATCTGCAATACCACTCGAAGATGCTTTTCATGTTCCTCTGCAGTTTTTGAATAGATCAGAATATCATCAATGAAAATGATGACAAATTGATCCAAGTAGGGATGAAATACTCGATTCATGTAATCCATGAATACGGCTGGGGCATTGGTCACTCCGAAGGGCATCACAAGGTACTCGTAATGACCATATCGTGTTCTAAAGGCTGTCTTTGGAATATCCTCAGACTTGACACGAATCTAATGATACCCCGATCGTAGATCAATCTTGGAAAACACTGCAGCGCCTCTCAATTGATCTATCAGATCATCAATTCTGAGCAGAGGATATCTATTCTTCACCGTCAATTTGTTCAGCTGACGATAATCTACACATAACCTCATGCTTCCATCTTTCTTCTTGACGAGCAATACTGGTGCTCCCCATGGTGACACACTAGGTCTGATGAAATGCTTCTCCAGCAACTCTTCAATTTGTTTCTTCAGTTCTGCCAGTTCAATTGGTGCCATACGGTATGGAGCTTTAGACACTGGTCCTGCTCCTGGAATTAAATCAATGGAGAATTCTACCTCACGTTCTGGAGGTAAACTTGAGACATCCTCAGGAAATACTTCAGGAAATTCAGAAACAACCGGTATCTCGATTGCTTTAGGTTCACCATCTTCTTTGTAAAGAGTGAATAAAGCAAACAATTGACTTTCACCTTGTAATACATAGGTCTTGAGGTTGTCAGAATTTAGATTTTCTGATGGAAATATCACGGTCTTATTGTGACAGTCCACCAAGACTCGATTTGCCGATAACCAGTCCATCCCCAGTATCACCTCCAGATCTTTCAAAGGTAAACAAACAAGATCAACTAGAAAGTGTCTACCTTATATGAGTATAGAACATTCGTTACACACCTTAGCAGTCCTAAGTTGTGTACCGGTGGGAGTGGAAACAATCAGATCATATGTCATAAGCTTCATAGGTAATTGAAGGCGTCTAACACACTCATCAGAAATGAAAGAATGCGTAGCACCAGAATCAAATAACACAGATAGGATTGTACCATTAATGTCACACTTACTTTGTACGAGGTCATCAGCTTGGTCTGCCTCTGAACCGCTGATGGCAAAAACTCTCCCAGTTGTTTATTGCAACCTCTGATCTGTGGACTCCCTGTTCTGTCTTGGAGGTTGGGCAGTACGTGTGTCTTCTCCTCGGCCTCTCTGATAATTAGAGCCTCTTGGTTCACTTATAGTGTTCCTGTTGTTGTTTTGATTGTTCTGTGGACAATTTGGACTGATGTGTCCTTTTTGATTACATCGAAAGCAAGTGACCTCTTCAAGACGTCTGTTACAATCACGTACATGATGATTACCTCCACACTTAAGACATCTCATATTGTTGCGTCTATCAAAAGATGACGATGATGATGATCCTCCTCTGGAGCGATTTGGATAGAATGATCCCCTTCTTTTGAAATCAACTGACTGAGGTTTCAGTTGTCTATTAGCCCTTTCATGTGCCAGTCTGGCTTGGTGATTCTCTTCAAAAATTCTGCATTTGTTGATCAGAATGGGAAAACTCCGAATTTCTTGGTACCCTATCGCTTCTTTGATTTCCAGATTCAGTCCGTTCTCAAATTTAACACATTTCGATTCTTCGGCACCAGCCTGTTGAAAAGGAGGGTAAAAGAGAGATAGTTCTTCAAACTTTGCAGCATATTCTCCAACGGACATCGAGCCTTGTTTCAACTCCATAAATTCCAGCTCCTTGCGACTTTTCACACTTGCTGGGAAATATTTCTCCAGGAAACAGTCTTTGAAGTTGGTCCAGATCAAGGGTCTGTCAGTCTCGATCATACGGATTCTAGCATGAATCCACCAGTTCTCTGCCTCTTCCACCAACATATAGGTGGCATACTCCACCTTTTCGTATTCTGTGCAGGGCAATGCTCGAAAGATGCGCTCCATTTCCTTGGCCCAAAGATATGCTCCTTCTGGATTATAACCTCCTTTGAATTGTGAAGGCTTTCTCTTCAGGAAGTGGTCTAACCCATGGAGTCCTCCAGTGCTCCTTGGTTGGTTTTGTCGTTCTATGGCTTCAGCTAAACGGTTGAAAGCTGCTGCCATATCGTTGTTGTTGTTGTTGTTGTTTCTTGCCATCCTATATTCGTAGTTTGGTTTATACCAATTCTAAGGGATAATATATCATATATAAATACTACATATTTATCATTATTCTATAGTTTATCAGTTAAGCAATAAATCATATAACACATTTATCATATTATCAAGCGGTAATCAAAACAAATCTTTTCGCAATTAATCAGTCAGGCACAAGTCATATAGTATACATTTAGCATGTTATCAAGCAAGAAATCAAACATTTCACATATTATGTCAAGAAACAGTACATATCATAACAATTGGTCCTGAATTTTTGAAAATGCTCTGATACCAACATGTAACGCCCCGAAACGTTGATTAAAATTTTCGAGTAAATTTTTCGCTTTTTCGAAAGATCATTTTAAAATTTATAAATTTAATTAAGAGTTTATGTAACAATTAATAACAGCGGAAAAATTATCATACATACTAGTCGTGAATAATTAAATTCAAGAAAATATTTAAGTAGCGGAAACGATTGAGAAGATAATAGTACATGACATATTATATTTATTACAACCCATAAAATCAAAGTTCAGGTAATAAATCAAATAGACATCCATCATGGCATCACTCTGCATTCTGCATGTCATTCACTGTAAAAATTAATGTAAGAGTGAGACAGAATATAGAATAAATATAAAATAGATAAAATTGCACAAACACAATTAACAATTCATAATGATATGATGAATATGCCAAACAAGTCCATTAATAGATCTTTAATTAGTCAAATGATGTCATGCTGGATCCATTTGGTCTTGGTGGGAATACTGCAGTAAAAGTCTCATAGAGACACAAATAGGGCTTTAGCATATACCATGAATCCCTATACTTCATGGCGCTTAAGTACCGAAGTACACAATATCATAAGTAGGACTTCTGCATAAACCATGAATCCCTACACTCCATGGCACACAACAAAATAGGGCTTAACTCATCATAGAGTAACCCCCCACCAGGGTAGGCAATCATGGAACCCCTAAATTCCATGGTGCGTCTGAATGCTTATGATGCATGAATGCCTTTAATTCTTTTAACATACCATGATATCCACATTTCCAAAACCTCTTGGATAATACAAGTCCTCAAGGGACACAATACACATAGTAATTCACAAAATCATGGATTTACTGTTTCAACCACATATGTCAGTAACCACAAGGCATTCATGTACATATATATTAATTATGTCATTCATAACTATTCACCATCACAATATACAGACTGTGTAATATTCATCAACATTTATAATAATTCATAATCACTCAATAATTTAATAAATAATTTCTATCCATAGAGAAAATATCATTTTCTTTCAAAATAGCCATTTTAAGTGACTTTTAGCATCCCCAACAGCAACATACATTAGCAAAACAGTCATAACATGGGCAAATCAACTCCTTTTTAGATGATTCCACTTTCTATAGCTCAATAATACAATTATCTACAACTTTCATGAAGAACACAGTTTCAAATTCTGAACAGAAATATTACTTATTCACGAAATACCATACTGCCTCAAGGTGAGTTTTTCAAAATGTACATATGTTAGTAATTTCAGTGTTTCTGGAGTTACAAAAATGATTTTTGCATGAAACTAGTTCGAAATTAATCTTAACACAAATATCTACAATTTTCATGAAGGTCATAAATTCACATTCTAAGCAGAAATACCATTCATCCACAAAATACAACACTGCCTCCAGGTGAGTTTTCAAAACATACATATATTAGTATTTTCAACGTTTTTAAAGCTACACAAATGATTTTAACATGAAACTAGTTCTAAAATACTCTTAACATAATTATATACAACTTTCATGAAGACACAAACAACTAATTCATTCCACAAAATTCCCAGTATTGAAAACAAGATTCGGATTTTCAAAATTCCAGAATTTCAGAGTTTCAGCTTGCACATGCTTCCGTAATTTGAGCATAACTTGAGCTACAAAAATTATTTTGATGTTAAACCACTTTCTAAAAATCCACAACTTAATTATCTACAACTTTCATGAAGACATCCAAGGCTGATTATGCATGTATAATTCCCAGCATATCAAAATATGCACTAAACATGAAGCAAATCTTTCACTCGGACATACAGTAGTATTTTGGCTATAACTTTTGCTACACATACTCAAATCAATCGGTTCAGGTCTCAAAATTCACATAATAAAAAGATTTACAACTTTCATGAAGACACTGATCACTAATTCTTACCACACAATGCCCAGTTTTAACAATAAGATACGGATTTCAAGTTCACAGATTTACAGCTTGTACATACTTCAGTATTATGAGCATAACTTGAGCTACAAAAATTATTTTAATGTGAAACCACTTTCTAAAGATCCAAAACTTAATTATCTACAACTTTCATGAAGACATCCAAGGCTAATTATGCACGTACAATTCCCAGTAAATCAATATATATGCAAAACAAAGGATAAATCTTCCACACGAACATGCTGTAGTATTTTGGCTATAACTTTTGCTATACTTATTCAAATTACTTGATTCAGGTCTCCAAATTCAGATATCAAAAATATCTACAACTTTCATGAAGAAGTCAGAGTCAAATTCACACGTTTTCAATTTCAAAAATGAGCAACAAGTTACGAATAAATTCTGGAATCCTAGAATCAGCATACAATTCTACCCATTTCACAAATATTCACAACCCTGTCCCCTCTTACTTGATTTGATGATCTTTGGCTGACTGGAAAAGAGTCCCCTGGCTGTCCTAATTCTATACGAAGGTGTTTTGATGGAGGAGAGTGATTGGGAGTTTCAGAATCAATGTGTGTGTTTAATAATGCAAGGTGGGAGACAACTTTCCGTAAGTGGATTTCTAGTGGGCTTTTAGTGGGAATTAAGAGTGGTTTAGGTTGAAAGCAAGCTCCACTTCTGTAGCCCACCCACTGGAGTGCGCATAATGGAGGATAATTTATAAAAAAAAATGCATGAAGGGACAAAACAGAAGTCAACGTCAATCTGGCAGTGAATTCCGAGTGAAATTTCACTCGGTCAGCCTATTGGCCGACTGGAATTCCACTCGGTCCATGTATATACCGAGTGGTAGTGGTCGGTACTGTGAAGAGAGGGAAATCCGAGTCTCTCTCGCTCAAGCGGATACCGACTCGCTTGAGCGAGTTCCATACAATGCGCTGGCAGAGGGGTTTCGCTCAAGCGAAAACCGACTTTCATTCACTCGGTTTTCACTTAAACAGCTTAATCCACTCGGTAGAACATCCTGAAACCGAGTCCTCACTTATCACTCACTCGAAATTGATTCCTCATTAAACAGTCGGTCTGATTTCTCTTTCTTGGAGGTGACTCAGTCGGTATATTCTCCTAAAACCGAGTCATCTCTATTAGTCTTTCACTCGGGTATATCTTTCCAATTCCGAGTCATCTCTTGCTAGCCTTCCACTCGGCAATTACACTAAAACCGACCCATCACCCTATTGATTTTCCACTCGGAGTTTCATCCCAGAGACTGACACATCTGAGTAATAATAAACCGTGTGTCTCCAGTCGAAATTTTGCCACTCAGAAATGCATTTTTCTATGTAATTCACTCAGAATGAAGGCACTCAGTGATTCTTCATTCGGAATTGCAATGTCTGATCAAGATCGACTCGGAAACGAGCCTCTGGAAGACACTTGACTCAGAAATGAGTCTTTCTGAGGTGTTTGACTCGGAAATGAGTCCTTCAGGAGTGATTGACTCGGAAATGAGTCATTGGATGGCATTTGACTCGGAAGCGAGTCTTTCTAAGTAATTTAACTCGGCAGTGTGTCACCCCAAGGTGAGTCACTCGGATTTTCTCACCCAGAAGTGGTTCTATCAGTTCCACTTCACACATAAGTGTCTCGGTTGTAGGAGTTTCACTCGGAATAAGCTCACTCGGCCATATTCTACTCGGCAAACACACTTTCACTCGGCATTTATAAGTCTTTATTCATAGATAGAAATGCCTAGCAATGTATGACTCAGAATTGAGTCATTGGACAATATTTGACTCAGAATTGAGTCTTTCTGACATGCTTGACTCAGCAGTGAGTCTGTGAGACAATATCTCACTCGGAATAAGTCCTCCTGACCATGTTCCACTCGGAAAACACCATTTGCACTCGGTATTTCCATTTTCCACTCGGAATTTTCATTCTTCACTCGGACAGAGCCCCTTTTTCACTCGGAAATTCGTTTCTAAGGCATATTTTACCCGGAAAATGGATCTTATCAATACAGGTCTATGTAGTTTCTATAATTATACCCAAAAATGGAATTTTTGGAGTATTATAAACCATCCATAAAGTGTTTTATTCATTGATTAACACTTACAGACCTTCCATGCTTCATAAATTACATAATTGAACTATTATTAAAGCAGGATGTTACAGTTGCCAGCCTGACGCGTAGCGTCAGGGCTTCGATATAAGCCTTACACGTAGCGTGGGGGTTTTTTAAGTGTTATATAAATGGTATTTTAGAATTTCTTACAGAAAATGAGTATCTGAATAATTATTGAATTAATAATTAATTAATTTGTGAAAAATTTATTATGAAATTTGATAAAAACAACTTTAAAATATTGGGTAAATGACTAAGGACGTCACAAGTGGTATTAGAGCGTTTCTTTTCAGGATCAAATAGATGGGTGAATGAGATGGATTGTGTGAGTCTTGTATGGACATATATCTGTGTTTTGTTGTGTTTTGATAGGGTAACTTGGCATCGCTCCCTTAGCACTCTGGCGGTATCCCTCGTATATATGTGTAAGGTAATTATTCTACTCCCTGGTAAATTATTGGTTGCTAATGGTGATGTGTTTGAGTATTGTAGAACTGAAATATGACAGAAGGATCTAGTTTTGGAGGAACAGTGATTTCTTCACAAGATTTTCACAGATGATGAGGAGGGCTAAATCTGGCCAGACTCTTGACAAATTTCTGAATAGGAATCCACCTACTTACAAAAGAGGGCATGACTATGATGAAGCACATGTTTGGCTACGGGACATCAAGCAAGCCTTCGAATATTTTGAATGCTCTAAAGAGCAGAAAGTGTAATTTGCAACTTACTAACTGAAGGACGAGGCTAGAGTATGGTGGTTAAGAACCAAAGTTCAAATGAATGTTGTAGGTGAACCATTAGTGTGGATGAACTTTCATCAGTGATTTCTTGTTAAATACTTTCCAGGCAATTATAAAATCTGTAAGGAGATGGAATTTCTAAAGTTAGAGCAGGGTAGAATGTCAGTAGCTAAATACACAACAAAGTTTAATGAGTTGTGTGATTTTTATCATCCTTTCTCCTTAGAATGGATTGAAGGTAGTAAGTGTGCAAAGTATAAAGCTGGGTTGAGGATTGAATTACGCAGTGTAATTGTTCCCCTTGAGATTCATGATTATCCTACCTTGGTGAACAAGGCCAGACTTACTGAAGAGGTACAGTTGTAGAGAGCATCCCAGTCAAGGGACAAGAAACCATTAAAAGCAAAAGGAATCAGTTTTAAGAAGATAGGTCAGTTATTACATGGTGGCAAGTCTTCTGCCACTTCTTCATCCTCTTCTGGATGTGGTTCTTTTGGTCAATCTGAAGGCAGAGTATGTTATAATTATAGGCAGGAAGGCCATCTTGCAAAACACTACAGTGCTAGTCAATCTGTTTGCCACCAATGTGGGAAGCTAGGACATTTCAGGTCTAATTACCCAGAGGCAGAAACAGGGTGGGCAAAGCAATAGGACTAATGCTTCTATGGTTTATGGTGGTAATTTTCAGCGTGAAGGCCGAAACAGTGGTGGCCATGGAGGCTAACATCCAAGGAGGTCTCACATACAGTCTAGTGGTGTGTATAATGTTATGGCTGGGTGAGTGTTTGCCTTTGATGCTTCTGAGCTGCAAGAAATGGCAACTTGATGCAGGGTAAGTGTACTGTTTATGGATATCTTGTGAATATGATTTATGATTCTGGTGCTACGTATTCCTTTATTTTTGAAAGTCGTGTTCAACAACTTGGCCTACCGGTGGTACTTATGGAGAATGCCCTTAGTGTCTCCACCCCTACTAGCTCCACATTTAGAGCAACCACTATGTGTGGGGAGTTAATAATGCAAATTGAAGATTGCCTTTTCTTGGTGAATCTAATATGTATGCCATTGAAGAACTTGGATATTATTCTGGGTCTTGATTGGTTTTCTGCTAACCACGTTATGGTGGATTATTACCGCAAGACCATAATTTTTTCTCAGGAGCATGACACTAAACATATGGTGAGTGATGTCTCTGCAATATATTCCATCTTGTTTGCTATCATCTTAAACATGGTGATATTTCAATGGTGTGTGATTTCCTTGATGTGTTCCCGGAAGATATTCTGGAATTGCCTCCCAGTATGGAGATTGATTTTGCCATTGATTTGATTCCCAAGGTAGAACCTGTGTCCCAAGCACCTTACAGAATATCTTCAGTGGACTTAGCTGAAGTAAAGAAACAAGTGAATGAGTTGTTAGAAAGAAGGTTTATTCGACCAAGTGCTTCACCTTGGGCGCTCCAGTGTTACTTGTGAAGAAGAAAGACGGTAGTATGCGGATGTGTATTGATTATCATCAGTTGAATCAATTAACCATCAAGAACAAATACCCCTTACCACAGATTTATGGTTTGTTGGATCAGTTGCGGGGTGCTATGGTATTTTCTATGATTGATTTGAGGTCCGTGTATCATCAGATTAGGGTGAAATATGAGGATATTCCAAAGACGGCGTTTCAAACTCGGTATGGTCATTTTGAATATGTTGTAATGCCGTTTGGAGTGACGAATACTCCAACCATCTTCATGGACTACATGAATCGGATCTTCCAACCATACTTCGACCATTTGTGGTAGTATTCATCGATGACATTTTGGTGTATTCTAGATCTGTTGAGGGGCATGCACGACATCTTCAGATTATTTTGCAGGTATTGCGAGAGAAGAAGTTGTATGCTAAATTGTTGAAGCGTGATTTTTGGGAAGCAAATGTGCAATGCTTAGGACATGTGATTTCTAGTGATGGTGTATTTGTTGATCAATCCAAAATTAAGGCAGTTATGGCATAGGAAATACCTAAATTTATGACTGAAATCAAGAGCTTCTTAGGATTAACGGTTTATTATCGCTGTTTTATTGAGGGATTTTCACGTATTTCGCTTCCCTTGACTCGATTAACAAGGAAGGAAACTCCGTTTATGTGGATGGAAAAGTGTGAATTGAGCTTCCAGACTCTAAAGCAATGCTTGACTACTGCACCCGTACTCGCACTACCGGATATGACAAAGGAATTTGTGGTATATTATGATGCATCCAAGTTTGGTTTGGAATGTGTATTGTGTTAACCAAGTGGCCTCAATTACTCAAGAGGGAGAGGGGTGAATTGAGTATTAAAAATTTTACTTGGAATGCTTTTTGAAATTGATTCTTTAATAATTATGCTTAATGAAGATAGTAAATTTAATTACAAACGATAACAACTTATACACAAGGAAAATTGATAGGCACTAAGTATATGGCAAATAAGTTCACTTAAGAGATAAAGTAATATTCAAGTAACAAATTAATCACAACACTATTTTTGGAACTTAGAAAGATCTAAAGGATAGTTCAAGAATATTACTTAAAATAATTATTCTAAGTAATTAACAACTTAATAGAATATGAACTTAATTTTAAAAACCAAATTAATTAGCAATAATGAAGGAGTTAATTAATCAAGTTATGAACACTATAAAATGAGCAAGCAAGTTAAGTGCATAAATTTAAATGAGTTTAGCGAAGAGAGATTTGCAAATCGATATATACGAGTTCCACCACACCGGTGTACGTCTCGCCTCTAAGCAACCCACTTAGAGGATTTCCACTATTCGAGATTAGAGATACAACTTTGAGCAATCACGGCTTCCTAGTGTCCCACACTCAAGGACCTAATTCTCACAAGTACAAGGGCACCCCACCCAATCTCCCAATCTCACAATTACAAGGTTGAAACCCTAACACAAACCTCTAGAATTTTTGGTGTTTAGGTGTACAAAGATAACCCTCCAAAAGAGTGGATATACAAATTAAAGCACTTGAGAATATTTTCCTTTTTAAGAAGGAATATGCAAATTTAGCACACAAAAATTATTTTCCTCTCTTAGAAAATAATATGCAAATTTTAGCACTCAAAATGATTTTTCTTTCTCAAGAAATAATATTTAAGTTTAGCTCTTAAAAATAATTTTGCTCACAAAACTCACTCTCAAAATAATTTGCCAAATAATAAAAAGAGAGAGCAATTGAGAAACAGAGAGCAATGAGAGAAATAATGAGAGCAGCATGGGAGAGGAAGGAAAGAATTGCTTGCTGTTGGTGTACGTTTTTGCCTTCAGCTTCTTCTCTATTTATAGAGTTTCAATGGTAAGGTTTTCCACTCCCAGTTCCATGATTTGTGCAATTAATTTGAATTTTGTCTGCCTCTATGTTTCCTGCGTGCTTGATTTCTGGCTTGGAGAAGGAGATTGTCTACCTCAATAAATGCAACGTCGTTTTAATTAGAGTCTCGAGAGAGGAACCAATGGAGTTCAAGTTTTTGAAAATGTAACACCCTGATTTTTTGGACTCAGATCCCGATGAAATCAAGATAATAATTAATAAAAATACGGGTACATTTTTCGTGTTTGAAATATTTCTAAACACCTAGACGATTACATCAAGGCCCGAATCACAGAAAACCAAAGCGTACGATTTAATAAACTAAGACTGGATCGATAGCTAAATTCGCCCATAACGGTATACAAAATAATAGAGTTTACAGCGGAATAGAAATGTGTATACCGGGCAAACGCCTAGTCCCATATATGACGATATGAGAAAAGGCTCGACAAAGCATGCAAATAACCGACATAGACCCAATAAAACAAAGCCCGTCTAATTCACTCACGACATGCACATGCATTGCCTAAGACACAATTATATGTGTATATATATATACATATACATCCGGGGATATTCTCCCAACTATCACTATCATCAATGTACATCATTCAATTTCAATCCTTCTAGTACACATTAAATCATTGCTTACATACTACTTATATATATATATATATATATATATATATATATACCATTCCTAAATATGAAGGATTATTTTATACATGACTAAATTCACAAAATCATCTATATCATCATAAGCAACTTATTCATTTCATAAATTCAATACATGATAGTTCACAAATGATGCCGGCCAAGGCACTTCCTCTACCACTATTTACCTTCACTAAAGCTTTGATTTAAAATCCAAACTCATCCCATGGCAACCTGCATCACAATGCTAAAAAGGAGACCACATGGGAGAGTGAGTTATACATTCAAAATGACGAATATAAATATATTGTGATTATGTGTACATGCATACAGTTATCATGTGTGCTTTGCTATAAAACCATTAGATTATCATTCAATCATCATCACATTATTATAATAGGCATACAAGCCTCATGAATCGCAATTCATAACATAAGCAAGCACAAGCACATACACAATCACATTGCCACTTATCAACAAAGGGATTCACAATCATCATCATCCTTTTATTAAATCTTTATTCAATTCCTCCTCGCAAGGGGTTTATCATCTCTCATGGTCATCCCATCTCAAATGCCATGCTCTTATGGCTAATGCACATGCTAGTGTTCAGAATGCATATGCACAGATCCGATTTTTTTTAATCATTTCAACAACCATTATCATGATATCATCTTTACTCAGGGATACACCCTTCGTGGCACCCTGCAAGGTGAATCAATTCAATAACAATTCACATGATATCATCTTTACTCAGGGATACACCCTTCGTGGCACCCCGCAAGGTGATATATTTCAATAACAATTCACATGATATCATCTTCACTCAGGGATACACCCTTCGTGGCACCCCACAAGGTGATATATTTCAATAACAATTCACATGATATCATCTTCACTCAGGGATACACCCTTCATGGCACCCCGCAAGGTGATTCATTGTGATCGCAACCATATAATATCAATGCCATGCTATGCCATGAATGCAAATGCAACAATGCACATGCCGACCAACCTCGCAAGGATATCTCACCCTCTCACATAAGGGTATAATTTAAATTTGGCATTTTCAATAATTATATACAATCATCTACAAAGCCCCTCAAGGCACATCATTCATATAATTGGCATTTCAATGGCCAGAAACATCATTTCATAACAATCCACACATGGAAATCAGAAGGCATAGCAAGCATCATAATATTAATCCACACTTAGAATTATTCGAGGCATATAACATCCCAATTTTAATAAAAGTAACCGCGCAAAATAAAAAGCCATTTAAAATGACAAGTAAGATCTGTCCACTAATTACACTTAACAAAATTAACTAAAAAGAGTGAAGTGATTAGCGTTAGTGGGTACTGATGGGATTGGGTGACGTGAGCAGACTGCTCCTCACGTTTTCCCACCCCACCATTCCTTCCTTCATGCATGCGTTATAAGTGGACGATGGTTCTCCTTGCCATTCGTTCTTCAGAGTTCCCTGCGAATTCCTTCTTCTTCTCTTCTCCTTCTCTGCTCTCTATTTCATCCCCTGTTTCCGGAGATGAGTGACGGTGTTACAGAGGAGTCAGAGCTCCCTCACACGAGTAGAAGAAGAGCGTTGAAGCAGAAACAGCCCTGCACCATTCGTGGCTAGCATTCCAGTAAAGGCTAAGCGAGCGGGAGCACTGAGTGAAGCAGCGAAGAAAGGAACCAACACCCAAGCAGAAAAGCCTCTCAGAGTCTCGTAGTTGGTAGGGGGAGTACCTTACATGTTAAATGCATGGATTATAATTTGGGTTTCGAGTATTGAAGCGATAGCTCTGCATCCTGTTGTATGATAATGCTTGCATGTGAAGTAACCGAGTGTGAGATAAGTAAGAATGAGTGTTGCATGCTAGTATCGTCCTTGATGTTTGCATGTTATGTTGTGATTATTGGGAATGCATTGTTGAATCTGTTCATATTCATATGATGCATGCGTTGATTAAGTTCTAACACTGTGGTATATTGATCGCATGTTAACTTGAGTTGATGAAAATGCCTATGGGAACTTGATATTAAATGACACCGACTGCATTAGATTGATATGCTGCTATAATGATAATTGCATGGAAGTTTGTATGTGCTAAATTAACATGCGGAGTCCTGAGAATGTGTGTTACCGACTGCATGTGAAATCTGTGTGATTGAATAAGAGGATGTGTGCAAAAGAATTCAATGCTGTGTGTTGAACCCGCGTGTGGCGCATGGGATGCGTTGTGCTAAGAGCACGTAGTGTGGGACACTACCATCAGTCATAAAGCGTGGGACGCTATGAAATCCTTGAGTGGGACTCAAGGTAGCCCTGAGTGGGACTCGGGCTGCCTGTGAACACCTCCGTTGGCGCTGAGAGCGTTGGTGTCACCTGTGGGCAAACGGTTGGGTACCTGTAAAATGGCCAAGCAGCTGGGAGCTGAAATGATAGCTGAGAACTATGTACAAAAGGCTGAGAGCCTACGTTGCAACATCAGGACCGATTACACACGAACGCGGAACCGAGTGAATGATTTGTGTATATTAACTG
This sequence comes from Clitoria ternatea, assembly GCA_037962975.1. Taxonomy (NCBI): domain Eukaryota; kingdom Viridiplantae; phylum Streptophyta; class Magnoliopsida; order Fabales; family Fabaceae; genus Clitoria; species Clitoria ternatea. The sequence goes on from CM075672.1 coordinate 84,105,157, forward strand.
TTGATATCGCTGGAATTGATTATGCATGAGATGAGGAATGTATATATATATATATATATCCGTGTGCATGTGTTATTGATGCTAAGTAAAACCTGCCTTATGAATGTATGTTATATTCTCGGAGAGTTATGTATATATATATATGGCCGAGTGAGAGTCAGGGATCCTGACTGTTAAATATTCCAGAGATTCATTCTGATTCACGGACCTTAGTATCATGCCACTGTTTGTTGTATGTTAATATTATTGAGTTGGTATGTGTAAGGGGCCGAGTGACAATTGGAGGTTCCTAATCGGTAAGGATCTTATGCGTACGTTCTGGTTGATCAGTTATACTCTGACCTTAATTACTGCTACGTGTGACTGTGTGTACATATATATATATAGTTGTATAAATGTGAAACAACCTGACTAAGTATCTATCATTTAAAATTTAAGATGCTCACCCCTGCCGTGGCAATTTCCTTTCAGTGAACATCTCTCGTAATGAGGATTGGAAGAGGAGCGAAAATGCCGAGTGAAGTGTTGAAGCACTATGGAAATTTTATGACTGTACATATGTTGTATATAGTGTTCTGGGTTAAGCCTTGGCCGGCTCGTGTTTTGCTGTTAGTCTCTTATACAGAGTTGATTCCCTTAGAATGGGAACATGACAATGTGGTCGTAGATCCGTGATATGCACTCCTATATATATATGCCTATGTTATGCCATGCTGCATGTCTGTTTTATGCTGTGAAATGCCTGGGTAACCTTTATATATACGTGTTCACATTCCCGAATGTGTAAGAAATAACATAATTTAACGTGTAGGAAGCCAATTTAGGGTCTAGAGGGTGAGTTTGTGACGCTGTCACCGAGTGGGGAAAGTTCAGACGTTTTGAGTGAGTGAAATCAGATAGCTTCGAGTGAGAGTTGACATAGAAGACTACCCCTAACAACGAGTTATTAGGGTCAAGGTTGAGAGTCTAAATACACGTTCCGAGTGGTTAATACAAGGATTTCCCCGAGCGTAGGATAATCAACGAACCCCGAGTGAGAATTTGCTGAGTGATGATTCTTCCGACTAGAGAGTGACCTCTTAGACTCTTGGGGACCCCCGCTGTAGTAAGCTGTTAGTGACAAAAGGATCCGAGTGAGTCTTAGCCGAGTAGAATGTTTAGAGTCGGAAGGATATGGTTACCGAGTGAAAATTAAGTAAAAATACCCCGAGTGAGAAAAGGACGTAAAGATTACTCTGAGTGAGGAGCCCCATAGATCCTGAATGAGTGTTAGTGGGGGCCATGTCAGTATTATCCGTGTATGTGTTCTGATTGATGAAATCGTAGAATGAGTTACATTTTCCTAATGGGACTAGTAGGTGTAAGGGCCAAGTCTGAGTGAATCAGGTGATGAAATCCGAGTGCGGAATTACCGAGTGAAATGAGCGAATACCGAGTGAAGCTTTCGCTTGAGCGCGTGCGCGTTGCTATATGACCGCCTATGCGATTTCCCTTCTTCCGCTGTTAGTTCCTTGTAATTCTTTTGTACTCTCGTTCTTCTTCCCCTCTCATTCCTTACGGTGGCATTCTAGTTTAATTGTGGAAAAATTTTCCTCTATTTTTCTCGTCTATGATTTGTTTAAATTAGGGTGTTACAAGGCATATTCATCATCCCACATATGGCAATTACACTTATGCCCATCACAATCATGTCCTTGACTTTACATCTCAACATATCATATATATATATTTCATTTCATATGGAGAGTCAATACTTGTATTCAACCAAAATGGCTTTAAAACATTATCTCATTCATCAACATTGTTTAGTAACTAGTGTGGCGATACCACAACTCATCGTTTCAATTCGAAGCCACTCATACAATATTGCACTTGTTATAAAATACAATGACATTACACAATTCATCAATAATAACATATGTCTTCTTACACAAGGAATAATCATTACATTATTTATTGTCACACGATACCGATATTATCTTCGATGCATCAGTTTATAACAACCACCTCACCATTCAATCATTCCCCTGATGGGTTTGTAATCACCTGAGGGTACAATCTCATAACTCATCATCAAACCCTTAATATTGCTCTCACATGTTCATTCTTGGTGGTTAAGATTTATGTTTCCCATTATGTATATTATGGGTGTAAACGAGTCATCTGAATGTTTTAATCATTATTCAACACCACCATAATATGTCCTGATTACATATCTCTATACATTCCCTCAAGCATCTTACAATATAAGGGAAGAAGGCCAAACACCATTAAAACTGAGAAAATAATACAACATTCAATTTTGGGCAATTCGCTTGAGCGATTACTCACTTAAGCGAGATTAACATAGCTCGCTTGGGCGAGCCCCTTCGTGCGAGCGAAAATTGTCCAGCAACGTTTCCACGCTCATTCGCTTGAGTGAGACACTACATACTTGGCCACTCGCTCGGGCGAAAATGTTCCAGTAACCATTTCCTTAAATACTCGCTTGAGCGAGGCACCCACTCGCTTAAGCGGGATTCAACCAGAGGTCATCCCCCTCATTCCACACACGTCTCGCTTGAGTGAGGCACACCAGCGTCAGCCACTCGCTTGAGCGAGTATCGTTCCAGCATCAGACCCCCACACTCGCTCAAGCGTCTCACGCTCGATTGAGCGAAAAACATCCAGTATCAATTTCCTCTCTCGCTCGCTCAAGCGCGGCCACGCCCGCTTGAGCGAGATTCGTCCAGTGTCTCCCCTGCTCACTTTACATTTGTCTTGCTTGAGCGAATAGCTCACTCGCCTGAGCGAGATTAGGCCAGAGGCCATAATAATGGTACAGGGGATTCTCGCTTGGGCGAGAATCCATCTCGCTTGAGCGAGATTATCAGAACTTATGCAGAAACGAAAATTCTTATAACCCAACATATGAAATCTCATCATAAGCCAATTTGGACATATCCAACATATCATACACATCATAGGAGGCATATAAAACTTGTTCAAACATTCATACTCATAAATTCTCATTCCAAACTTATTAATCACATTGAAATCATACTTATCATCATCAAACATACATATACTTACTTCCATCACAATCATCATATCCTCTCACACACCATTCTCATTATTCATCAAATTGCTATTCATATTATCTCAATAACTACATGGCAAGGCAAGCATGAGTACTAGACACATACAATAATCACTATCAATCTACTCATGCAATTTGAATGTAAACTCTTCTCCTACCTCGAGGGAAGAGCCAAAATCTGAATGCATGCTCCGTAGCTCCGCCACATAGTCTGAAACACAATCTACACAACATACATATGCATTCATACAATTAATAAGCCATCTCAAGGCATTCCCCATAATTCTAAACATTTGCTAGCTTATCATAAAGCCCAATATCAAGTCCTAGACTTGCTAAAACACCAATCCATACCATTGTGTTAGGCTTCAGGAATTCCTTTCCCAAAACCAAGATTCTCTAGATCTAAGAGGGTTAACCATACCCAACAACAACAATATCTCTTTCATCCCTCATCTAAAATGCATTTCTACATTACATCAATCATTCAAAGGCCATTATCGTCACTTTGAGTTTAACATGAGTCATCTTAGCTCAAATCAATCTTCATCTATCAACATATCCCAAATGGTACATATTATGGTCTAAGACTTTATCAAACCACACTTATAAGTCATTGATCCATCACCATACTATGACCTTAATGTTAACATTCATTCTTACACATTTCCTAACAACACTCATCCATGAGCTTCATTCTCTATGATTCGTCATTACTATCATTATCCATCATTATAAATAACAACTCACACATTAAATATCACCTATTCACATTCAATTCTTCAAACATAATCATTATCATCGTCTATTATCGTACCTAATGATACCCAACATTGAATATTTTATATGTCCATCCTTAAAATCAATTCTTCTACTCCCTCACATTCCATATTCATATTAACACCTATCTATAGGTTTCACCATCAATGGTTCTAGATTATTTTAAGCAACATTCAATCTTAACATCATCTATTTACTTTCAGTTTAACCTCCTAAGTTACAACATATCCACTTTCCCCAAATTCTTGGACTAGGGTTTCATGGGAACCCAAACACCATAATCAATATCCATCAATCATTTCCAATAACCATTCACCCTCATTAATATCATTCTCATTTTACATTTTCCCCTAATATATTGAAGTTAGGGTTCCATTAAACCCAACAACACTCAATAGTACCCATTTATTCCTTATCACCTTCCAACTATGCATTCATCCTCTTCATTTATTACCACCAAGGCTAACATTAATGATAACCCACTCTAGGGTTCCATATTTAAAGCTTTCATTAAATACCCCATTCACCTATATTACTCCCCCAAGCCTTAAAACCCATAAACATGATATTAACTTCATCAAAGATGGTGAGAAAAGCTTACCTCACTTTGAAAATGAAAATGGAACCAAGGGAAGGAGAAAGACCAAACAAAATTAGAGGAGAAGAGGGGGAGAGTTCCAGCTACAAGCTTTTCCTTCAAGCTCCCAAGAGACAAAAATGGTGTAGGAGGAGAGGGTCACCATGAGCTTAGGGTTTTGAAGAGAAGAAGAAGAAGAAATGGAGAAGGGAAATAAAAGGAGAAGAAGAAGAAATGTGATTGCCAATGGAAGCAAGAAACCAACGAAAGTAAGGAGAGAAGAATAGGCTTTTTGGTTTTAATTTTTAAATCTCCATTAAAAGTTCATCGTTTTATAATAAACAGGCTCTCAGTTCGGGCTCAATACATTATCTAAAAATTATTCCGAATATATATTCGGACTCCCATTAATATCCTTAATAGCCCTGACCAACGGTTTCTCAATCGGAGATACTTGGTCCAACACCTATATTTCAACCGGGTATAATTTTAACTCTTAAAGTCCCAATAAATTATAAATATCCATAATAAATCCCAACTTAACTATTTTAATGTTTTTGGGACATAAATCAATTCATATACAATTATTTATTATTTATTCTCTTTAATTTATCATTTTTATAAAATTCGGGATGTTACAGAAAATGCATACTGATATTTTCCATGATTCAACACATGATTCCAGTGATGAATTGATTCCTCCAGGCTATTTTTCCATCAAAAACAGTAAATGAATCGATTCCTGGTAAGGGGAATCGATTCCCAATAGCATGAATCGATTCCTTCAGTCATTGAATCGATTCCTAGGGTATTGCACTGTGATGAATCGATTCCTACAGCTGTGAATCGATTCCTTAATGTCGTGAATCAATTCCTCTACTTGTGAATCAATTCCTAGAGCTTTTAATAGGTATGAATTGATTCCTTGCAATCCTGGACCTGTTTCCTTGCATTTTTGATGTATTCTGATGCGTTTTGGGTCTTTTGATGCGTTTTTGTTCATGGTTCTTGATTCCTTTCATTCTTTGACACATGGAAGATTATTATCACTTGTTTAGGATTTTTATAAATGCCTTGACTCAAGTCTTTTGTTGTTCATCAATCCTTATGCATTTAACTCTTGAATCCTTGACCCGTTTTGTTTGAGCTTCATGATTTAATTAATCGCTTTGCATAACATCCTTAATATCTCTTCATTTGTTGTGTCATTATCAAAACCTACATCAACATATAAATACATTCTCCCCTTTTTGATGATGACAACAAATGTTCATCTCTCGGGGTGTTAGTTTCATAACAGTTTATATATATGGCATAAATGACTCCCCCTTACACATATAATTTGATAGCACATGTTATACATATGTCATACATAAAATTGAATACCACTGTATCATTTACACACGTATTTGGATATCACTTGTTGTAAAAAAAATTATTATAAGGCTCCCCCTTAATCATGCAATTTCAACAAGGATAGATATAGATGTTGATTCTAGATTTTATCTCTCCCTTAAGCATTATAACATCATGATATTCTCTCCCCCTTTATAAGATATTTTATGCCACTTAGAATGTATATTTATTTTCTCCCCCTTTGGCATTATCAAAAACATTTAAGAATACATACCACTTTAATACAGATACATTTTATAGAGATAAATACCATTTGCATATAAAGCTCCTCCTAAAACATGCAACAGATATCACAGAATAATTCAAGGCATGTAAGCAATCATAATGATATTTTCTCCTTCTTTTGGATAAGTAAAGTCTTATGGGTGTTTTGTGAGAGGTTATACAAGAATTAAAATTTTGCAATTTGCCAATGATTTTCTTGCACAAGAAAGTCAAGAAAATCAAAGGTCATTTGACATTTTGTATTTGAGATCCATGTGGTGTATAAGAGATTATTTGGTGTCAAAAATATGTTTAATTAAGTAGGGACTATGCAGGAACTCAATGAGACAAGAGATTTGTGAAGCATTAACATGATTATTGAAAATATGATTGGCTTTTTAATGAAAAATTTGACCATATATCACAAAGTAAATCACTATGTTCAAAGAGTAAGAAAGATGAATCAATTAAACAATTTTCAAAATTCCTAATTCCCTTCTAATATTTATAAATTGTTCTTTCAGAAAGGGTTTAGTAAAAATATCCACTAATTGTTTTGAAGTTTTAACATATTCAAGAACACAATCTCCTTCCAAAACATGGTCTCTTATAAAATGATGTCTTATCTCAATATGTTTAGTCCTAGAGTGCATGACAGGATTTTTGGAGATGTTTATGGTGCTAGTGTTATCACATTTAATAGGCACTTTGTTTAAAACAACACCAAAGTCAAGAGGTTGTTGTCTCATCCAAAGAATTTGAGCACAACAACTGCCAGCTGCTACATATTCTGCCTCAGCTGTCGATAAAGTAACACTTACTTGTTTCTTGCTATGCCAAGAAACAAGGGAACTACCAAGTAAATGACATGTGCCACTAGTACTCTTTCTATCAAGTTCACAACCAGCAAAATCAGAATCAGAATATCCTACAAGAATACATTCAGCGCCTTTGGGATACCATAAACCAACATTTTGAGTACCCACAAGATATTTCAAAATTCTTTTTATGGCAGTGAAATGTGATTCTTTAGGACATGCTTGATATCTGGCACACATACATACAACAAACATAATATCAGGTCTACTAGCTGTTAAGTAAAGTAAGGAGCCTATCATACCTCGGTATTTAGTTATTTCAACGTCCTTACCCTTCTCATCTTTGTCTAAGTAGCAAGATATGCTCATGGGTGTAGCTATTTCGTTTGCCTTGTCCATTTCAAATCTTTTGAGTAGTTCTTTGTAATATTTTGTTTGACTAATGAAAGTCCCTTCATTTGTTTGTTTGATTTGTAATCCAAGGAAGTAGGTGAGTTCTCCCATCATGGACATTTCAAATTCATCTTGCATAATCTTGGCAAACTCTTGACAAAGAATTTCGTTAGTAGCACCAAATATTATGTCATCAATATAAACTTGTACCAAAAGAATGTCATTATTTTTGTATTTTATAAACAATTTAGTATCAACCTTTCCTCTTTCGAAGTTATATTTTAAAAGAAACTTACTAAGTCTTTCATACCAAGCTCTTGGAGCTTGTTTCAAACCATATAAAGCTTGTCTCAATTTAAAAACATGGTTTGGAAATTTATGATTTTCAAAACCGGGAGGTTGATCTACATAAACTTCTTCTTGAATATAGCAATTTAGGAAAGCGCTTTTGACATCCATTTGATAAAGCTTAAAATCCATACAACAAGAAAAAGCTAATAGTAATCTTATGGCTTCTAACCTAGCTACGGGAGCATACATTTCTTCATAGTCTATTCCCTCTTCTTGGTTATATCCTTTAGCAACTAATCTAGCTTTATTTCTTGTTATTATTCCATTTTCATCTAGCTTGTTTCTAAAAACCCATTTAGTACCTATTATTGGAAGATCATTGGGTTTTGGCACAAGTTCCCAAACTTTATTTCTTTCAAATTGATTTAATTCTTCTTGCATGGCCAACATCCAATGTTCATCAATAATAGCCTCATTTATATCTTTGGGTTCTATTTGTGATACAAAGGCTAAGTGATTGCATGCATTTCTAATAGCGTTTCGAGTACTTACACCTTTTGTTATTTCACCTATGATATTGTCCAATGGGTGATTCTTTACGGTGATCCACTCCTTTTGTTGAGGTTTGTCATTTTGTGTTGTATCTCTTTTATTTTTGTTTTCTTCTTCATCTTCTAAGTTCATTTCTTGGAAGGTACCTATAAGATCATCAATTTCCTTTCTCGGAGGATTTTGGTTAAGTTCATCAAATTTGACATGTATAGACTCTTCAATTGTACAAGTTTGTTTGTTAAAGAGTCGATATGCTTTACTAGTAGATGAATAACCTAAGAATATTGCTTCATCAGATTTTGCATTGAATTTCCCAAGATTATCCTTTCAATTATTTAAAATAAAGCATTTGCATCCAAATATATGAAAATAAGAAATAGTTGGTTTTCTTCCTTTATAAAGTTCATAGGGGGTTTTCTTTAATATTGGCCTTATCAAACATCGGTTCATAACATGGCAAGCGGTATTTACCGCATTGGCCCAAAAATGTTTTGAAATATTACTTTCATTTAACATAGTTTTTACGAGCTCCGCTAAAGATCGATTTTTCCTTTCAACTACTCCATTTTGTTGTGGAGTTCTTGGAGCCGAAAAACTATGTTCAATGCCAAATTTTTCATAAAATTTTTCAAAATATTGGTTTTCAAATTCTCCCCCATGATCTGTTCGAATGGATGCTATTTTCAAATTTTGTTCATTTTGGATGATCTTGGCAAGTTTCTTAAATGCATGATATACTTCATTTTTATGAGTAAGAAACAATGTCCATGTATACCTAGAATAATCATCCATAATCACAAGACCATAATAATTTCCGCCAAAACTTTTGATTTTTGAGGGTCCAAATAAATCCATATGTAAAAGCTGTAAAGGTCTATTTGTTGAAACAATATTTTTCGCTTGAAAAGAAACCTTTACTTATTTTCCCTTTTGACATGCGTCACAGAATTTATTTTCGAATCTCAATTTTGGTAAACCAATTACTAAATCTTTTGAAACAAGTTTGTTTAAATGGTCTACATGAATGTGAGCGATTCTTCTATGCCATAGCCATGATTCATCCTCTTTAGTTATGAAGCATTGCACATCATTTGAAGCAAGACAATCACGATTAATCATATAAATATTATCAACTCTTTGACCAACGAATTTTGTTTCCTTGTCTATCTTATTTTTAATTATGCAACAGTTTGATTCAAAAATAATTTTATAGCCCTTATCACATAATTGACTAATGCTAAACAAGTTATGTTTGAGTCCTTCAACTTATAAAACATCATTTATAGAAGTGGAAGCGTTTTTACCAACATTCCCAATTCTTAGAATTCTTCCCTTCGTGTTGTCTCCATATGTAACGAATCCTTTATTTCGTGGAGTAAATGAAATGAACTTACTTTTATCTCCCGTCATATGTTTTAAACACCCGCTATCCAAATACCAATGGGTGTTATTCACTTTAAAGCATACCTACAAAACATGTCAAGTTAGAGAACTTGGTACCCATTTTATATTGGGTCCTTGTAGGTTAGTTTGAGGTAATGTCCCTTTAGGAACCCATACTTTTCTCACAACCTCTGGCCCTAGTTTTCTAACATTGCAATTAAAAGCACTATGTCCTTTGAAACCACAATAATTGCACTGTATAAAGGGTGAAGATGATTTACTAGGTGGTACAAAGAAATTCTTGTAGTGTTTCTCTTTCTTGTAAATGCTAGATCTTGAGTTGAATCCTAATCCAGTTTTATCAAACATACAACGTTGTTTTCCAAGAAGTGCATTTAAATTATCTCTACCATTAGTAAATTTCTCTAGTGTCTTGTTTAAGTCTAACACTTTCTTTTCAAGTATGTCACATTTCTTTGCAAATTCACAAGGTTTAGTCTTAGAGCATGCTTGAACATTTACTACTTCCTTTTTCAGAATCTCATTTTCTTTTACCTGTTCAATAAAATGCGTTTCAAGAGTTTCTATGGTTTTTCTAGATAATTTATACTTACTAGAAAGTTTAACAAACTTGTCATACAATTCATCAAACGCATCAAGCATTTCATTTTTATCTAAATCGTGGAGGTTTACCTCATCATCTTCTTCATGATGGTTAGCCATGAGACAGAGGTTTGCTTCTTCATTCTCAGATTCGTCCGAACTACTCACTTCATTGTCATCCCATGCTATGTATGCTCTCCTTTTTCCTTTCTGATCCTTGTTTTTCTTTTTGAGATTTGGACAGTCTGCCTTGAAATGTCCTTTCTTTCTGTATTCAAAACAAGTTGGTAAGGAATTATTATCTTTGGGAATGAGTTTCTTAGCTTTAGAAGTGAAGCCCTTTTGGAATCTTTTGTTTCTCATGATCCTTCCAAACCGCCTCACAAATAGGCCTAACTCATCCTCATCGTCTTCTTGATCACTTTCAGATTTGTCTTCTTCAATAGAGATGGCCTTAAGAGCTAGCCCCTTCTTCTTGGAAGACTTTTCTTCTTCCTCCGCCATTTTCAAGTCTTTTAATTCTTGTTCTTGCTCTTGAAGCTTACCGAATAATATGGCAAGAGACATATCATTTATGTTTGGCGATTGTTTGATAGCGGTGACAAGAGGTTGCCATTCCTTAGTGAGACTTTTTAGAACTTTATGGATAAGCTCCTTGTTAGTGTAAGATTTTCCAATAGTAATAAGATGATTAATAATCAAGGTAAACCTCTTTTGAAGTTCTAAAATGGTTTCTCCTGAATTCATTCTAAAACTTTCATATTAGCTAGTTAAAGTACTAATTTTAGAATCCTTAACATCGCTAGTTCTTTCATGAGTTATTTGTAGAGTATCCCACATTTCTTTGGTAGATTTACATGTTACTACTCTAAAAAATTCATCAGGACCTAATGCAAGAGTAATGAGATTTTTAGCCTTATAATTATACTGTACTTTCTTTTCTTCATCACTAGTCCAATCATCCATGGGTTTTTCAATATGTTTACCATCAACAGTATGCATGGGTATAAAAGGATCATTTTCAATGGCATTCCAAACTCTTAAGTCAATTGATTGAACAAAAATTTTCATTCTTTCTTTCCAAAAAGCATAACCTTCCCCATTAAAAGTAGGAGGTCGATTTCTAGCACCACCCTTAGGAAAAAGGTTTAAAGAATTTGAGGCATTGTTCTCTTGAAGCTGTTAAGCTTGATCTACCAAGAGTCAAGCTCTGATACCACTTGTTAACCAAGTGGCCTCAATTACTCAAGAGGGGGGTTTGAATTGAGTATTAAAAATTTTACTTGGAATGCTTTTTGAAATTGATTCTTTAATAATTATGCTTAATGAAGATAGTAAATTTAATTACAAATGATAATAACTTATACACAAGGCAAATTGATTGGCACTAAGTATATGGCAAATAAGTTCACTTAAGAGATAAAGTAATATTCAAGTAACAAGTTAATCACAACACTATTTTTGGAACTTAGAAAGATTTAAAGGATAGTTCAAGAATATTACTTAAAATAATTATTCTAAGTAATTAACAACTTAATAGAATATGAACTTAATTTTAATAACCAAATAAATTAGCAATAATGAAGGAGATAATTAATCAAGTTATGAACACCATAAAATGAGCAAGCAAGTTAAGTGCATAAATATAAATGAGTTTAGGGAAGAGAGATTTGCAAACCGATATATACGAGTTCCACCACACCGGTGTACGTCTCGCCTCTAAGCAACCCACTTAGAGGATTTCCACTATTGGAGATTAGAGATACAACTTTGAGCAATTGTGTCTTCCTAGTGTCCCACACTCAAGAACCCAATTCTCGCAAGTACAAGGGCACCCCACCCAATCTCCCAATCTCACAATTACAAGGTTGAAACCCCAACACAAACCTTTAGAATTTTTGGTGTTTAGGTGTACAAAGATAACTCTCCAAAAGAGTAGATATACAAATTAAAGTACTTAAGAATATTTTCTTTTTTAAGAAGGAATATGCAAATTTAACACACAAAAATTATTTTCCTCTCTTAGAAAATAATATGCAAATTTTAGCACTCAAAATGATTTTTCTTTCTCAAGAAATAATGCTCTTAAAAATAATTTTTCTCACAAAACTCACTCTCAAAATAATTTTCCAAATAATAAAAAGAGAGAGCAATTGAGAAACAGAGAGCAATGAGAGAAATAAAGAAAGCAGTGTGGGAGAGGAAGGAAAGAATTACTTACTGTTGGTGTACATTTTTGCCTTCAGCTTCTTCTTTATTTATAGAGTTTCAATGGCAAGGTTTTCCACTCCTAGTTCCATGATTTGTACAATTAATTTGAATTTTGTCTACCTCCATGTTTCCTGTGTGCTTGATTTCTGGCTTGGAGAAGGAGATTGTCTGCCTCAATAAATGCAAAGTCGTTTCAATTAGAGTCTCGAGAGAGGAATCAACGGAGTTCAAGTTTCTAAAAATGCGTACTGATATTTTCCATGATTCAGCGCATGATTCCAGTGATGAATCGATTCCTCCAGGCTATTTTTCCATCAAAAATAGCGAATGAATCGATTCCTGGCAAGGGGAATCGATTCCCAATAGCATGAATCGATTCCTTCAGTCAGTGAATCATTTCCTGGGTTATTTCACTGTGATGAATCGATTCCTGTGGCTGTGAATCGATTCCTTGATGATGTGAATCAATTCCTCTGCTTGTGAATCGATTCCTAGAGCTTTTAATAGGTATGAATCGATTCCCTTGATATGGTGAATCGATTCCTTGCAATCCTGGACCTGTTTCCTTGCATTTTTGATGTATTTTAATGCGTTTTGGGTCTTTTGATGCGTTTTTGTTCATGGTTCTTGATTCCTTTCATTCTTTGACACATAGAAGATTATTATCACTTGTTTAAGATTTTTATAAATGCCTTGACTCAAGTCCTTTGTTGTTCATCAATCCTTATGCATTTAACTCTTGAATCCTTGACCCGTTTTATTTGAGCTTCATGATTCAATTAATCACTTTGCATAACATCCTTAATATCTCTTCATTTGTTGTGTCATTATCAAAGCCTACATCAATATATAAATACATATTGATCAGGATGACAAGGTAATTGTCTATGCTTTGAGGCAATTGAGACCACATGAGAAGAATTATCCTACTTATGATTTGGAGCTTGTAAAAGTGTTGTAATTGAGGAAAAATACACTTTTTGGTTCTTTAGAAGAAGAAAAAAGGAAAAAAAATCCCTCAGGAAGCATGCATTATGGTTTTTCACCTTTCCTCTAGATCACAATTAGTGTCAAACTCAAAATAAGGATCACCTATAGTGGGAAGAGTATCTAAAGAGCCTTTGCCTTTGCCCAACAAAAATGCTCAAAACCTACATTGTAAAGTTGATTCATAATTTCAAATACTAGGCCAAGTTTCATATTTATGTCATTACCAACTACTTCCTCTGTTCCTAAGAAAAATTTAGGAGGAGCTTCAAATACAATTGATTTTCTTTCACAGCTGCAGGGCGAGAGTATTCACTTGTGTGCTTTGATTACAGTTAGGTGCAGCATAGAGGTAAGCTTATCAAACCACTGTCGTACCTACACATATTAACAATATCATTGAATGCATGTCGATTGTTTTTTGTTAATGGAGAGTAGAGCTTATTAGGCACTGGTTTTGTGTGCTAATAACATGTGTTTTATGCATGTGTATTGTTGTTTGTTAGTGGAAAGCAAAGCTCATTAGGTATTGGTTATGTGTGCTGATAACATGGGTTTTTGTATGTATGTGTATTGTTGTTTGTTAGTGGAGAGCAAAGCTCACTAGGTTGTGGTGATGTTTGCCTTAATTTCATATGCATATTGTAGCGTACATATTGAATTATACTGGAAAATCTTTTGTGTGTAACAAGGTGTTGTTAAAAATTTGGAAATGTCTAGTTTACAGGGGAGACTCTACCAAAATTTTGGTAGGCTCCCTGTTTTAGGTTACATAAAAAAGTATATTAAAATTTAACAATGTAGGTTTTAGCCATGTCTGTACCCACTAGGTGCCCGTTCAAGATTCAAGACAACTGGCTGACATACTGTGTTGTGTTGGATCTTATATTGTCTCGGTTGGACAGTTTGGGGTGAATTTGTAACCAATAGGCGTAACCCATTGATGTTGTTTGTGATCTTTTGTTGTTGATGTTGTTTATTATCTCTAAGTGCATGTCTGTGTGTGGTGTTTCATACCACACGTATCTCTATGTACTTGGGGATCAATGTGAAATATTGTTGAAATTCCAAATGAACATCAACAACACAAGGTTGATGCAAACACACGTAGATGGGTTACATATTCATCCCAAACGAGATAGGGCCCTACCTACTTACAGCATCAAAGAGATAAAGAGTGATTCATGAACGGTAGTCACATAATCTTTAAATTAAAGTAACTAGTACTATGCTTGTTAGATGTAACACCCTAAAAATAGGGGTAAATTTTTCACGATTTAAAATAATTATAAGTAGAGGAAATTCAATATATATAATACCAAGTAATTACCCCGGATCATTTAATAACCTATCTCATATATGAAGATATGAGAAGGTATCAGGGTTCTCCTTGGATGATTGGACTCAAGACCGTCACAAGGGAAAGGCGGAAGATTGGATAAAATTTAAGAGTTAATGAAATACGTATAAAAAGAGGATAAAAGATGCCTCATCAACTTATAAACATTAGAAATATAAAATAATAATAATAATATCATTTTCATGATTTAAGGGTTCCAAAACAAGCAAGAGAATTGAGCAAGGGAGTAAAAATCAAGAAACTAAGAACAGGGGAACTCGCTTGAGCGAGTCCATGTCTTGCTTGAGCGAGACCCACATGGGTCGCTTGGGTGAGGCCAGCGAGCGTGAGCGAAAATGTTCCAGTGTCATACCCACGCTCGCTCGCTTGAGTGAGTGAAACACCAAAGACCATTCGCTTGAGCGAAAATGGTCCAGAACCATTCTACCATAATTTTGCTTGAGCGAGGCGAAGCCCGCCTGAGCGAATTGCCTCCAGTAGCTCATCTCTGATATATAATCATCTTGCTTGGGCAAGATGTCAGTTTG
Organism: Clitoria ternatea; assembly: GCA_037962975.1. NCBI lineage: Eukaryota > Viridiplantae > Streptophyta > Magnoliopsida > Fabales > Fabaceae > Clitoria > Clitoria ternatea. The sequence continues at coordinate 84,120,338 of CM075672.1, forward strand.
CTTGAGCGAATCTCGCCCAAAACTGATTCCACACAGCTCTTGCTTAAGCGAAGGCGAGCCCGCTCGAGTGAGAATCATCCAGAAAGCATACACCAAGTGTAGGGTTGTCTCGCCTGAGCGAGGACCAATCTCGCCTAAACGAGATTAGGCCAGAGGCCATATAGCTGATACAGGGGATTCTCGCTTGAGCGAGAATCCATCTCGCCTGGGCGAGATTATCAGTACATGCACAGAAAACATAGAAATTTCACAACCTAACATATGAAAATCCATCCCAAGCAAAATTGATCAAAATTGATACATCACATACATCACATTAAGCATTTAAAACTTGTCTCAGGCATTTATATTTAATATTTTCCATTCTAATTCATTAATCATATCAAAACCAAGTCTATCACTTCATATACTACATAAAACACAATTTCTCACATAAATCTTCATTCATTCATTAAAATTTACAACAAATCCACATTATAGTTATCATTCATACATTATCAAGGTCATTAATGAAAATTAGCCATACACATAAGGTCTAATTTTCCTACATGACCTCTAAAATCAACTATCATCAAATTAATTACAAAATAAGCATATACTCACTATATGCTATACAAAATGAATATATATGTAACATCCCAGTTTTGAAGTTAGATGCCGAATAAAAATTAAATAATAAGAAAATTGAAAGTAAAGTAAAGAATTAGTTGTTAATCATAATCAATATAGCTTGAGAGTTAATGACAAGTTAATTGGACTTAATTGATGGGATGTGGCTGTCTGTGATTGGCGGAAGGTGTGAGTGGACTGCGACTCACGCTTTCCCATCCCACTCCTTCCCCTCGCATGCGTATATAGGTGCGTATTCAGTATCACCGTGGGTGCAAAAAACTTCTCCCACTACTCCATTCTCTCTTTTTCTTCTTCGTCTCCATCTTCTTTCCTTTCTCCTGTTTCTGTTCGTCACGACGACAGTGCGGGAAGAAGGTCAGAGCCCCGGCAGGTGAAGGACGATCGTTGAAGCAGAGGAAGAACAACACCCCAACTCTGAACCAAGTGCAGAGTACGACGGAGTGGAGAAAGGCTGAACGAATCAGTAGAAGGGCGTCAGATTCAACGTCGAAGAGCAGAAAAGCTTCTTGAAGTCCCTTTCGTAGGTAGGGGGCGCTTGCATGTTAAATGCATGGTCCACGAACGGTACCGGATGAATGTACTGCTTGAGTGTATGTGCATATGTTTGTGATGATTGGATCCTATGCATGATTGAAGATTCTGGATTCCGTGTGTTTTATAGTGGTTAAACAATAAATGCTTGTAATCTAGATGGTGGTGAAGTAGTATGTTAGTATTGATAATAACGAATGATATACATGGTTCTATCTTTGTTAACACTGTGAGAATATGAATGTGTGCTCGTTAGTTGATTTGTCAGATGCTATTACTTGATTGCTGATGGTTGAACATATTGGTGTAAATAATAAAGCGAATAATGGTTGCATTGAATCTGTTCCTACTTAATGGTTACGAAGAAGGTATCGGTGGTGTGATGACGCTTGTTGGTAAATGCATTTAGCTGCATGTGTAAGAGTGGGGCGACCCGTGGAAGGTCAAGAGCCCCGAGGGAATGACTTCCAGTTACAGACCTCGGCTAGATTCCGAAGGAGCTCGTGGTAGCCGTAGGAGCTAGAAAAGAGTCTCGAGACGCCAATGGGAGGCCGGTACCACGCGGGAAGAGCTGAAGGACGAGGGGCCAGGAGAGGGGAAAACTGTAACTGAAAGTCATCACTCGAGTCGGATCCGCAGGCATGCATGTAGATATGAGGTTGATTAGAGTAGTACGTATAACGTGTGTGGAGTGTTATGAATGATTTCCGAGTGTGGGGAATACCTGTGTGTGTTGTATGTGTGTCTCAAATGTCATTTTGTCGTGCCTAACCTTAATTAATTTGAAAACGATTGAATGGATGTGAATGTGCATACTGACACTGATACCGAGTCCTTGATTGTCATTTTACATGTAAAAGCTCACCCCTGCAGTGGCTACACTTTCAGTGAACATCTCTCGAAAGGAAGAATGAAGGAGGAGCCGAGTGCAGGACAATGAATCCGAGCGCTATTGGAACATATATCTACATGTGTATATGTATATATGTATAAATACTGTGTATAACGTTTTGTTAAGCCTTGGCCGGCTCATGTTTTGGTTTTAGTCCTTACGCTAAAACTTGACAGCTTGGGATAACAGAAGTCATGTTGAAGTTCTTGTAATTATATGAATGCTTTCGTTTATATATGTATATGTTGTGTGTTCTTCTATACTGTAAGTGATGTTGAGCGGTGAAGAGGACTGTATGAGGATGTCTTATGAGCGTAGGGTAATTATAATCCGAGTGATTAAATGGTAGTACACCGAGTGAGTTAGTCGCTATTCCCCGAATGATTATAGGCCTGAGGATTTCCGAGTAAAAGTAAGTATGAAATCCTGAGTGAGGAAGAATTGGTATTCCCGAGTGAAAATCTCGAGTGATTCCCCTCTGAGAGAGGAGCTCGAACGGTGGTTTAGAGTGGATTGGATCTTAAGTGTAAGGCATCGGTAACCCGAGTGAAAGATGTAAGTCCGAGTGAGAAGGAGTTCTGGAATCCGAGTGGGATAACCCTCAGTTCCCGAGTAGAGTATAAGTGTCGCCGTATGGTTAAAATTAGAAGGCTAAGTTATGGAGTTCCGAGTGACTAGAATGGTTCGCCCAAGCGTGAGGACTCGCGCTGGAGCGAGTAGGTGTCAGTGTGGAACACCGCCCAAATACCCTTCCCCTCCGTTGTTACGTTAATGCGTCCCAGACAACGGTGTTGACCCCTACTTGGGCGTTGTGGTTGAGTCCGCCCAGACATTGTCATACCTAGTTGAATTGGGCGGAATGAGTTCAGGCCCCCTTTCCTCCACAAACTACTACACATGTGCATCTCCCTTCTCCTTCCCTCACTTGTTCCCTTATGCTGAGCGCCCAGTAGTTCCCTCGAGGAAAGGTTTGTCCTGTGAGAGCGAGTGGACGCTGATGTGAGGTTTGCTTGAGGAGTTTCCATCCGTTGTGGCATCGTTCAGGCGGTGTTGGACAACGGATGAGTGAGTCACCTTCCGTCCTGGAATCCGCCCAGACGCTGGAGCGTCACACCGAACCGAATAGACCGGTCTCAGTCCTAATTCCCCTGTTGCTTGTCATATGCGTGTGAATGCTCTTCTACTTCCCTCGCCTTCTTCTTCCCTTCTGTGTCAAATGATTCGTGGCTGTTTTTGTGAAGAAAAAAAAAATAAAATAAAATTTCCTCGTTGTTTTGGGATTACTATTTGTAAAAATTTAGGGTGTTACATTTTGGTATCAGAGCAGACCGAAAGGTCCAAGGCCAAGGTATGCTTACCGAGTGTAAGCGGTTGTGTGTTTTCTAACTAAATGGTCATAATTGTTGTGATGTTAGTTGAACCTGATTGATATTGGCTTGAGGATAGGAGGTTGTTTCCTCCTGGTCCGATTGTGTGTGTAACCTGGAAGAATGATATAATGTGCTAAGCTATTGAATGTTAGACTGAAAAACCCGATCGGTAGTAAGTGGCTCGGTATACTTATCCTCGAATGTCGATTTCAGGATAAGGAATGACGCATCGCCAAAGCATGAAGGCTATAGCCACAGCATTCCAATGCTTTGCGGACGTGTTTGAAAGGCAGGGCCAGACTCGAGCTGAGGATGGCCACGTACTGGACCGCTTCCTGAAGAGGAAGCCGAGTGAGTTTCAGGGAGGACGTAATCCGGAGGCAGCTTTTAAATGGACTCAGGAACTGGAGAGGATTTTTGGGGGTCTTCATTGTACCGAGGCCCAAAAGGTGGAATGTGCAGTGTATATGCTGCGAGATGAAGCGGAGAACTGGTGGAAGATAGCCAGAAGCCGATTCCCTGATGATGAAGCTCAGCTGACATGGAACGATTTTAAGACATGCTTCTTAGAGAAATACTTCCCCGACACAGTGAGGAGTCGGAAGGAGCTGGAGTTTATGGAGTTGAAGCAAGGCTCCATGACTGTGGAAGAATACGTGACAAGATTCGAGGAGTTGTGCCTATTCTACCCACCCTTCCAACAACCTGGGACGGAGAGCTCGAAGTGCCTTAAGTTTGAGAATGGATTAAGATCAGATGTTAAGAGGGCCTGCAGATACCATGAGATACGGAGTTTCCCTGCATTGGTGAATAAATGTAGGATATTTGAAGAAGATGACAAGGTCCACTCGGGCCAGAGTAGCAGAGCCAACCAGTGTTTGAGGCCTCAGCAGTCACGTTTCAAGAGGCCAGGGAACGTAGGAAGAAATGAACCCTTCACTAGATTTCAGGGTCGCAGTGACCGAGGGAGACAGATGAGTGGACGACCCAGGTACGGTAAGTGCTTTAAATGTGGTGGCGACCACTTTGCTCAGAGTTGCAATGATACCGATGTTAAGTGTTTTCACTGCGGGAATAGGGGACACATTCGCCCTGACTGCCCCCAGCTCCGTCAAACAAATGCTAGTGTGCGTCAAGGAGGGTTCCAGGTGAAAAGCAATAGGAATGATGGACAAAACTCACGGGGCGGAAACAACAGAGCTAGAGGGAATATGATGGTTACCCCAAATATCAGGAGGAGAGACACCGACCAACCAACCACTGGAAGAGTCTACGCCATCAACGCAGAAGAAGTCGCACAAGCAAATGACTTAGTACAATGTAAGTGCTCACTCGGTAGATACACACTTAGTGTAGTTTTTGATTCTGGAGCTACCCACTCCTTCATAGCTGATTTTTTTGTAAAACGTTTGATATTACCGACCGTGGAAATGGATCGGATTTTGGAAGTAGCCAATCCGACTGGTCCTAAGGTACTAACCTCGTCAATGTGCAAAGAAGTGATGTTCGAATTGTGCGATCGGAGTTTCACTTTCGACTTAGTGTGCATACCCTTGAAGGATCTTGATATCGTACTCGGGGTAGATTGGCTTTCAGCCAACGAGGTGTTAGTGGATTGCAGAAACCGAAGGATAATTTTCCCGAGACAGCACCATGAGGACTGCACAACACAAGGTATAACTCAACTATTCATGATGCTTTGTCTAACCGAGGGAGAGAGTAAAACCCGAGTGAACGAAATCCCGATTGTCTGTGAATTTCCAGAATTGTTCCCTGAAGACGTACCGAGTGTCCCTCCCAATAGGGAAGTCGAATTCTCTATAGACTTGGTCCCTGGAGCCGAGCCAGTCTCCAGTGCACCCTATAGAATGTCCTCAACTGAATTAGCCGAGCTGAAGAAGCAAGTGGATGAGTTACTCGGAAAACAGTTCATTAGACCGAGTGTATCACCATGGGGCGCACCGGTACTACTTGTTAAGAAGAAGGACGGCAGCATGAGACTTTGCATAGATTACCGACATTTAAACAAACTCACAATTAAGAATCGGTATCCACTACCCAGAATTGATGATTTAATTGACCAACTGCGTGGAGCCTCAGTCTTCTCAAAAATCGACTTACGATCGGGATATCACCAAATCCGAGTGAAGGACTTAGATATCCCAAAAACTGCCTTTAGGACTCGGTATGGCCACTACGAGTATGTAGTGATGCCGTTCGGTGTGACAAATGCCCCTGCTATCTTCATGAATTACATGAACAACATATTCCACCCCTATTTAGACCGATTCGTAGTTGTTTTCATTGATGACATCCTAGTCTATTCTAAGACTTCCGAGGAGCATGAAGAACACCTCCGAACGGTACTCCAAGTGCTAAGGGAGAAGCAGTTGTTCGCGAAGCTTTCAAAGTGCGAATTCTGGATGAATAAGATCGACTTCCTCGGACATGTAATTTCCGAGCAAGGTGTCTCGGTGGACCCTTCGAAGGTGACAGCTATAATGGCATGGGAGAGACCCAAGTCGGTCTCCGAGATAAGGACTTTTATGGGCCTGGCAGGTTATTATAGAAGGTTCATTGAAGGTTTTTCTAAGCTGGCGTTACCACTAACTAAATTGACTCGGAAAAGCATTCCCTTCGTGTGGAGTCCCGAGTGTGAGAGCAGTTTCCGAGAGCTGAAGAACAAGTTGACAACTGCGCCAGTGCTGGCATTACCCGACTTACAAGAAAGCTTTATAGTTTATTGTGATGCATCAGGACTCGGATTAGGATGCGTGCTCATGCAGAGAGATCGAGTGATAGCGTATGCCTCTCGGCAATTGAGACCTCACGAGCAGCATTATCCGACCCACGATTTGGAGTTGGCAGCTGTGGTGTTCGCACTAAAAATTTGGAGGCATTATTTGTACGGGTCCAAAATGTAACACCCTAAATTTTTACAAATAGTAATCCCAAAACAACGAGGAAATTTTTTTTTTATTTTTTTTCCATAAAAACAGCCACAAATCATTTGACACAGAAGGGAAGAAGAAGGCGAGGGAAGTAGAAGAGCATTCACACGCATATGACAAGCAACAGGGGAATTAGGACTGAGACCGGTCTATTCGGTTCGGTGTGACGCTCCAGCGTCTGGGCGGATTCCAGGACGGAAGGTGACTCACTCATCCGTTGTCCAACACCGCCTGAACGATGCCACAACGGATGGAAACTCCTCAAGCAAACCTCACATCAGCGTCCACTCGCTCTCACAGGACAAACCTTTCCTCGAGGGAACTACTGGGCGCTCAGCATAAGGGAACAAGTGAGGGAAGGAGAAGGGAGATGCACATGTGTAGTAGTTTGTGGAGGAAAGGGGGCCTGAACTCATTCCGCCCAATTCAACTAGGTATGACAATGTCTGGGCGGACTCAACCACAACGCCCAAGTAGGGGTCAACACCGTTGTCTGGGACGCATTAACGTAACAACGGAGGGGAAGGGTATTTGGGCGGTGTTCCACACTGACACCTACTCGCTCCAGCGCGAGTCCTCACGCTTGGGCGAACCATTCTAGTCACTCGGAACTCCATAACTTAGCCTTCTAATTTTAACCATACGGCGACACTTATACTCTACTCGGGAACTGAGGGTTATCCCACTCGGATTCCAGAACTCCTTCTCACTCGGACTTACATCTTTCACTCGGGTTACCGATGCCTTACACTTAAGATCCAATCCACTCTAAACCACCGTTCGAGCTCCTCTCTCAGAGGGGAATCACTCGAGATTTTCACTCGGGAATACCAATTCTTCCTCACTCAGGATTTCATACTTACTTTTACTCGGAAATCCTCAGGCCTATAATCATTCGGGGAATAGCGACTAACTCACTCGGTGTACTACCATTTAATCACTCGGATTATAATTACCCTACGCTCATAAGACATCCTCATACAGTCCTCTTCACCGCTCAACATCACTTACAGTATAGAAGAACACACAACATATACATATATAAACGAAAGCATTCATATAATTACAAGAACTTCATCATGACTTCTGTTATCCCAAGCTGTCAAGTTTTAGCGTAAGGACTAAAACCAAAACATGAGCCGGCCAAGGCTTAACAAAACGTTATACACAGTATTTATACATATATACATATACACATGTAGATATATGTTCCAATAGCGCTCGGATTCATTGTCCTGCACTCGGCTCCTCCTTCATTCTTCCTTCCGAGAAATGTTCACTGAAAGTGTAGCCACTGCAGGGGTGAGCTTTTACATGTAAAATGACAATCAAGGACTCGGTATCAGTGTCAGTATGCACATTCACATCCATTCAATCGTTTTCAAATTAATTAAGGTTAGGCACGATAAAATGACATTTGAGACACACATACAACACACACAGGTATTCCCCACACTCGGAAATCATTCATAACACTCCACACACGTTATACGTACTACTCTAATCAACCTCATATCTACATGCATGCCTGTGGATCTGACTCGAGTGATGACTTTCAGTTACAGTTTTCCCCTCTCCTGGCCCCTCGTCCTTCAGCTCTTCCTGCGTGGTACCGGCCTCCCATTGGCGTCTCGAGACTCTTCTCTAGCTCCTACGGCTACCACGAGCTCCTTCGGAATCTAGCCGAGGTCTGTAACTAGAAGTCATTCCCTCGGGGCTCTTGACCTTCCACGGGTCGCCCCACTCTTACACATGCAGCTAAATGCATTTACCAACAAGCGTCATCACACCACCGATACCTCCTTCGTAACCATTAAGTAGGAACAGATTCAATGCAACCGTTATTCGCTTTATTATTTACACCAATATGTTCAACCATCAGCAATCAAGTAATAACATCTGACAAATCAACTAACGAGCACACATTCATATTCTTACAGTGTTAACAAAGATAGAACCATGCATATCATTCGTTATTATCAATACTAACATACTACTTCACCACCATCTAGATTACAAGCATTTACTGTTTAACCACTATAAAACACACGGAATCCAGAATCTTCAATCATGCATAGGATCCAATCATCACAAACACATGCACATACACTCAAGCAGTACATTCATCCGGTACCGTTCGTGGACCATGCATTTAACATGCAAGCACCCCCTACCTACGAAAGGGACTTCAAGAAGCTTTTCTGCTCTTCGACGTTGAATCTGACGCCCTTCTACTGATTCGTTCAGCCTTTCTCCACTACGTCGTACTCTGCACTTGGTTCGGAGTTGGGGTGTTGTTCTTCCTCTGCTTCAACGATCGTCCTTCACCTGCCGGGGCTCTGACCTTCTTCCCGCACTGTCGTCGTGACGAACAGAAACAGGGGAAAGGAAAGAAGATGGAGACGAAGAAGAAAAAGAGAGAATGGAGTAGCGGGAGAAGTTTTTTCCACCCACGGTGATACTGAATACGCACCTATATATGCATGCGAGGGGAAGGAGTGGGATGGGAAAGCGTGAGTCGCAGTCCACTCACACCTTCTGCCAATCACAGACAGCCACATCCCATCAATTAAGTCCAATTAACTTGTCATTAACTCTCAAGCTATATTGATTATGATTAACAACTAATTCTTTACTTTACTTTCAATTTTATTATTATTTAATTTTTATTCGGTATCTAACTTCAAAACTGGGATGTTACAGTTCTCCCCCACTCAAAAGAATTTCGTCCTTGAAATTCAGTCGGTAACTCACCTTAGCAAACAAATCGGGGTACTGCTGCCTCATGGTGTCTTCACGTTCCCAGGTACGAGAGGTAGTCTTGCCTTGTTGCCACTCCACTTCTACCAGCTGTACGTTTTTGTTTCTCAAACGCTTCACCGATCGGTCCATGATTCTGATCGGTGTAGTCACAGTGGTCAGGTCTTCCTTGACTTCCACTTCATCGTCAGGCATTGTGTGACTGGGGTCATGTAGATACTTCCTTAGTTGAGACACATGAAATACGTTGTGCAATCGGGATAAGTGGGTCGGTAATGCTATTCGGTATGCCATGGTGCCGACTCGTTCCAACACCTCATAAGGTCCAATGTATCGAGGGCTTAACTTTCCGCCTTTCAAGGCTCGTCCGACTCCTTTACTCGGAGAAGTCCTCAAAAACACTCTGTCTCCGACTGAAAATTCCAATGGTTTGGTGCGGTTGTCATGGTAACTCTTCTGCCTATCTTGAGATGCCTTCATTTTTCCCTGTATCACTCGGATCTGCTCTGTGGTTTGCTTCACAATGTCTGGTCCCAATAGCAGACTCTCACCCGTTTCCGACCAGCAAAGTGGGGTTCGGCACCTTCGTCCATATAGTGCTTCGTAGGGTGCCATGCCAATGCTGTTATGATGGCTGTTATTGTACGTAAACTCAATCAAGGGGAGGTACTACTCCCAATCTCCTCCGTGCTCTAACACACACGCTCTTAATAAGTCTTCTAAACTTTGAATCGTCCGCTCGGATTGTCCATCCGATTAGGGGTGGTAGGCAGAACTAAGCCACAGTTTAGTGCCCATTTCTTGATGCAGGCTGGTCCAAAACCGGGACGTGAACCTAGGATTCCTATCCGATACGATGGAAGTTGGTATACCATGCAGTCGGATAATCTCATGAATGTAAATCCGTGCCAATTTATGCATCGTCAGTCGGTCAACAATGACCCAAATCGCATCATGGCCCGCTCGGTTTTTGGGCAATCCCATGACAAAATCCATAGCAATCGAGTCCTATTTCCACATGGGAATCTCCAGGGGCTGCATTGCACCGTACGGCTTCTGGTGCTCCACTTTTGATTTCTGACAAGTAATACACCGAGCCACGTATTCTGCCACATTCCTCTTTAGTCCGGGCCACCAGAACTGTTTCTTCAGGTCATGGTACATCTTCGTGGTACCCGGGTGAATACTGAGGAGGCTCTTATGAGCTTCGTCAAGCACCATTTTCCTTAATCCTTTCTCACTCGGCACGTATATCCTGTCTTTCACTCGGAAGATCCCATCTGATCCCTCGGTCAAGGACAAATCCTTTCCCTTGGCCTGCGTCTTCTTCATCTCAGCCAAGTAAGAGTCTGACTGCTGCTGCTCATACACGGACTTCAGGAATTCATTGGCGATTCTTAACGTACCGATTGCTATTTTCCGAGAGGAGGGGGTGTCAACATGTAAGTTCATGTCTCGGAACTGCTCCAACAACTCCACTTCTCTTGCCATCATTGTTGCCATATGGAGGGATTTCCGACTCAACGCGTCGGCAACGATATTTGCCTTACCCAGATGGTATTTCAGCTCGAAATCGTAGTCCTTTAAGAATTCTATCCATCTCCTCTGCCTCATGTTCAGCTCTCTTTGGTCAAATAGGTATTTAAGGCTCTTGTGATCACTGTATACTTCAAATCTGGACCCGTACAAATAATGCCTCCAAATTTTTAGTGCGAACACCACATCTGCCAACTCCAAATCGTGGGTCGGATAATGCTGCTCATGAGGTCTCAATTGCCGAGAGGCATACGCTATCACTCGATCTCTCTGCATGAGCACGCATCCTAATCCGAGTCCTGATGCATCACAATAAACTACAAAGCTTTCTTGTAAGTCGGGGAAGTATTTCTCTAAGAAGCATGTCTTAAAATCGTTCCATGTCAGCTGAGCTTCATCATCAGGGAATCGGCTTCTGGCTATCTTCCACCAGTTCTCCACTTCATCTCGCAGCATATACACTGCACATTCCACCTTTTGGGCCTCGGTACAACGAAGACCCCCAAAAATCCTCTCCAGTTCCTGAGTCCATTTAAAAGCTGCCTCCGGATTACGTCCTCCCTGAAACTCACTCGGCTTCCTCTTCAGGAAGCGGTCCAGCACGTGGTCATCCTCAGCTCGAGTCTGGCCCTGCCTTTCAAACACGTCCGCAAAGCGTTGGAATGCTGTGGCTATAGCCTCCATGCTTTGGCGATGCGTCATTCCTTATCCTGAAATCGACATTCGAGGATAAGTATACCGAGCCACTTACTACCGATCGGGTTTTTCAGTCTAACATTCAATAGCTTAGCACATTATATCATTCTTCCAGGTTACACACACAATCGGACCACTGTGACTACACCGATCAGAATCATGGACCGATCGGTGAAGCGTTTGAGAAACAAAAACGTACAGCTGGTAGAAGTGGAGTGGCACCAAGGCAAGACTACCTCTCGTACCTGGGAACGCGAAGACACCATGAGGCAGCAGTACCCCGAGTTGTTTGCTAAGGTGAGTTACCGACTGAATTTCGAGGACAAAATTCTTTTGAGTGGGGGAGAACTGTAATATCCCAGTTTTGAAGTTAGATACCGAATAAAAATTAAATAATAAGAAAATTGAAAGTAAAGTAAAGAATTAGTTGTTAATCATAATCAATATAGCTTGAGAGTTAATGACAAGTTAATTGGACTTAATTGATGGGATGTGGCTGTCTGTGATTGGCAGAAGGTGTGAGTGGACTGCGACTCACGCTTTCCCATCCCACTCCTTCCCCTCGCATGCGTATATAGGTGCGTATTCAGTATCACCGTGGGTGCAAAAAACTTCTCCCACTACTCCATTCTCTCTTTTTCTTCTTCGTCTCCATCTTCTTTCCTTTCCTCTGTTTCTGTTCGTCACGATGACAGTGCGGGAAGAAGGTCAGAGCCCCGGCAGGTGAAGGGCGATCGTTGAAGCAGAGGAAGAACAACACCCCAACTCCGAACCAAGTGCAGAGTACGACGGAGTGGAGAAAGGCTGAACGAACCAGTAGAAGGGAGTCAGATTCAACGTCGAAGAGCAGAAAAGCTTCTTGAAGTCCCTTTCGTAGGTAGGGGGCGCTTGCATGTTAAATGCATGGTCCACGAATGGTACCGGATGAATGTACTGCTTGAGTGTATGTGCATGTGTTTGTGATGATTGGATCCTATACATGATTGAAGATTCTGGATTCCGTGTGTTTTATAGTGGTTAAACAGTAAATGCTTGTAATCTAGATGGTGGTGAAGTAGTATGTTAGTATTGATAATAACGAATGATATGCATGGTTCTATCTTTGTTAACACTGTAAGAATATGAATGTGTGCTCGTTAGTTGATTTGTCAGATGCTATTACTTGATTGCTGATGGTTGAACATATTGGTGTAAATAATAAAGCGAATAACGGTTGCATTGAATCTATTCCTACTTAATGGTTACGAAGGAGGTATCGGTGGTGTGATGACGCTTGTTGGTAAATGCATTTAGCTGCATGTGTAAGAGTGGGGCGACCCGTGGAAGGTCAAGAGCCCCGAGGGAATGACTTCCAGTTACAGACCTCGGCTAGATTCTGAAGGAGCTCGTGGTAGCCGTAGGAGCTAGAGAAGAGTCTCGAGACGCCAATGGGAGGCTGGTACCACGCGGGAAGAGCTGAAGGACGAGGGGCCGGGAGAGGGGAAAACTATAACTGAAAGTCATCACTCGAGTCGGATCCGCAGGCATGCATGTAGATATGAGGTTGATTAGAGTAGTACGTATAACGTGTGTGGAGTGTTATGAATGATTTCCGAGTGTGGGGAATACCTGTGTGTGTTGTATGTGTGTCTCAAATGTCATTTTGTCGTGCCTAACCTTAATTAATTTGAAAACGATTGAATGGATGTGAATGTGCATACTGACACTGATACCGAGTCCTTGATTGTCATTTTACATGTAAAAGCTCACCCCTGTAGTGGCTACACTTTCAGTGAACATCTCTCGGAAGGAAGAATGAAGGAGGAGCCGAGTGCAGGACAATGAATCTGAGCGCTATTGGAACATATATCTACATGTGTATATGTATATATGTATAAATACTATGTATAACGTTTTGTTAAGCCTTGGCCGGCTCATGTTTTGGTTTTAGTCCTTACGCTAAAACTTGACAGCTTGGGATAACAGAAGTCATGATGAAGTTCTTGTAATTATATGAATGCTTTCGTTTATATATGTATATGTTGTGTGTTCTTCTATACTGTAAGTGATGTTGAGCGGTGAAGAGGACTGTATGAGGATGTCTTATGAGCGTAGGGTAATTATAATCCGAGTGATTAAATGGTAGTACACCGAGTGAGTTAGTCGCTATTCCCCGAATGATTATAGGCCTGAGGATTTTCGAGTAAAAGTAAGTATGAAATCCTGAGTGAGGAAGAATTGGTATTCCCGAGTGAAAATCTCGAGTGATTCCCCTCTGAGAGAGGAGCTCAAACGGTGGTTTAGAGTGGATTGGATCTTAAGTGTAAGGCATCGGTAACCCGAGTGAAAGATGTAAGTCCGAGTGAGAAGGAGTTCTGGAATCCGAGTGGGATAACCCTCAGTTCCCGAGTAGAGTATAAGTGTCGCCGTATGGTTAAAATTGGAAGGCTAAGTTATGGAGTTTCGAGTGACTAGAATGGTTCGCCCAAGCGTGAGGACTCGCGCTGGAGCGAGTAGGTGTCAGTGTGGAACACCGCCCAAATACCCTTCCCCTCCGTTGTTATGTTAATGCGTCCCAGACAACGGTGTTGACCCCTACTTGGGCGTTGTGGTTGAGTCCGCCCAGACGTTGTCATACCTAGTTGAATTGGGCGGAATGAGTTCAGGCCCCCTTTCCTCCACAAACTACTACACATGTGCATCTCCCTTCTCCTTCCCTCACCTGTTCCCTTATGCTGAGCGCCCAGTAGTTCCCTCGAGGAAAGGTTTGTCCTGTGAGAGCGAGTGGACGCTGATGTGAGGTTTGCTTGAGGAGTTTCCATCCGTTGTGGCATCGTTCAGGCGGTGTTGGACAACGGATGAGTGAGTCACCTTCCGTCCTGGAATCCGCCCAGACGCTGGAGCATCACACCGAACCGAATAGACCGGTCTCAGTCCTAATTCCCCTGTTGCTTGTCATATGCGTGTGAATGCTCTTCTACTTCCCTCGCCTTCTTCTTCCCTTCTGTGTCAAATGATTCGTGGCTGTTTTTGTGAAAATAAAATAAAATAAAATAAAATTTCCTCGTTGTTTTGGGATTACTATTTATAAAAATTTAGGGTGTTACAATATATGCCGGCCAAGGCTCATCCACAGTCCTTCCATATTTACCTTCTCCAATGCTCAACCTCCAAAAGAATAGGATTTACATCATACCTACATCAATCTTAAAAATGGCAACTAGGAGGTGAGTAACATAATCCAAATGTATCAAAGTCATACATCATGATGATATCTATACATGCTCACATATGATACACTTCACAAGAACATCAGAGTTTCATTCATATACTATATCATTCATAACTACACGTTACATACTCAAGAAATACATCTACCACACACATATTCAAATTGTTGGTATTCTCAATATCATCATCATACACATAGGGTTAGTACCACATTTCTTCCCTCTTTATATCTCAATCATCCGTCACCACCACGGGCTCTTGACTAGGCATATCTCCGGCTATATGCAAATGCTCTTATAGCTAATGCATATGCATGAAGGAATCAAATGCGGATCCGACTGTGGGAAACAACATACTAAATGTGGGACAAGCATATGTGTGCTACTATGCCCCTAGTACAGTAGAAAACTTGTGTACACATTTATTTCAATTCATGCATGCTTAATAACATACTTTTACGGGTACCAAACCACTCTCGCCTAGCTGTAGCACTAGTCACCCTGTGACTTGCGGATTTATAATCGTGGCCTTACTTGCCACAAGTGCTACGGGCCCCTCCCGAACACACATCGAGAGAGCCATGTCCCGTCGGACACCGAGGTAACTTGCTCATCACAGAGCCGCCTGCCCATTGGGCCCGCCACATAGGGTGCCTCGTCACCAAACTATGGATAGCTTCGTGATTCCCAGAATCACTAGGGAAATACAATAATATACCCGTGCACTGGGTCACCCTCCCACTGGGCCCGCCTAGTGGAACCCCTAACATTCCACATAGACAGCGTATGATATACCATGGATGCAAATGCTAATCAATGCATTCTCACTCTATGCATCTTATCATGCCACTCCATATTTAAAAAATTCACCACAACCACTTAGTGGATTTTGCATACTCATCATTTTCATCCATCACCATTTCTTATTAGATTCCATATACATCAATAGTTAGTGGCAATCATCCTTTATCAATTCATACATCATGGGATGTTCAACAATACATCAATTAATACAACCATGGACATCAAGCCATTCACAACAATTCTCATCAACACGAGTCAAGTTTCATCACAAACAACATCCCAAAACACATGCCACATAACATCAGTTACTCTAAATGTATTTCAATCGTATAATCATCAAATCATCCATTCAAGCCAAATTATCAATACACAATTATACACACACATCACTAATGGATGAAATCATGCATTTAGAATAGTTACCCCCTCCTACCTCAAGAGAAGTAATAATCAACACGGTATGATGGTCCCGCCTCGTCAATGGGGTTGTTTCCTACATTATACAATATACCACACAATTATTTTCTATTCAACCACTAAGACTTAATGCTCATAGTTTTTTACTTGGTGTTTATATCACTTTAAATTCCCAAACCTCATTTATTTCATTAATTCCACCATAACCATTATGGGTTAGGTGCCTTCATTCATTATTATGCATTTTTAATGTCAAACCCATTAATGGGTTCCCACATTAATGGTTCCTAACAACCATCATTAATCATCAAACTTCATTAATGGTCATCCACCATCAATAACATCACTTCACCTTATTAATAACATTCATCTAACACAATAAATGCTTCTCCACTCTTATGTCATATTTCCCCTAAATCCTAGGGTTAGGGTTTTCATTAAAACCCAACAACCATCCTAAATGTCCATCTCCTTCCAACTACACATGCATCTACTCCATTACTTCCTCATAAAAGCTCACATTTATGGCAACCCACCTTAGGGCTCATGCATTTATGACTTCCCCCAACAACCCACATACTTTAAATGTTCTCTTAACAACAAAAACTCATAACTAAGGGTTCATACTCTTGAGAAATAGCAAGAATCATACCTCAAGAGAAGAAAAGAAAGAATATTCAAAGAGAGAGAGTGCCCCATGAAGATCTTCTTCAAGCTCTAAGTCTTCTTCAAGCTTCTACAAGATCGAAAATGGAGAAGGAAGAAGGGGCCACCACCTTTGTTAGGGTTTTAGGAGAGAAGAAGAAGAAGAAATTAAGGAGAAGAATGGAGAAGGAGAAGGAGTAAAGTGTTTGCCCAAATGAGACCAAGGAGCCCACGAGAATAAAAGGAGAGAAATGGGCTTTTTGGTTTTATTTTTAATCTCCTCATTAAAGATTCATCGCTTTATGACAAACAAGATCTCTGTTCGGGCTCAATACTTTATCTAAAAATTATTCCGATATATATTTGGATTCCCAATAATATTCTTAACAGCCCTGACCAATATTATCCCAATTGGAGATATTTGGTCCGACACCTATATTTCAATCGGGTATTATTTTAGTTCATACAGCCTCAACAAATTATAAATAATCCTCAAAATCTAAATTTAATTATTCTCAATATTTTGGGACATTTATTAATCCCACATATAATTATTCAATATTTATCTGCTTAATTAATCCTTTATTTTAAAATTTAGGGTGTTACATTAGATATCGTGAATGGAGGTTCCAACAAATGGTGATGGATGTACAACCGGCTTGATTGCAGTCGGTGAGTGGCTGAAGAGTTTATGATGATAGTGTGGGAGTTTATTCCATTCGTTATGGCGAACACTCCTGATTTTGAAGCGACTTAGAAGATTCATTGTCCTTGCTTAAAGTGCAAATGCATAAGTTTTGAATACGTAGATGATGTCATGTGTCACCTAAGTGAGAAGGGATTCATGGAAGGATACTACTGGGGGTACAACCATGTGGAGAAGTTAGTGCCCAGGACACCGACTGTAACCGTGCAACAGTCTTACTACGAGGTCGGAGGGAACAGAGATATATACAACAACATGGAGCAAATGGTGATGGATCATGTTGGACCCTCCACCGGGGCGTATACTAGAACATGATATCACCAAGATGGAAATAAGGTAGAGGAAGATCCTAATCCAGAGGTCAAGAGATTTTATGATTTGTTGGTGGCGACTCAGACTCCATTGTGGGACGGGTGCCAGAGTTACACCAAATTATGTCTCCCTAGTTACTTTAAGTCTAAAGACAAAATATAATCTTTTGGGAGGTTATTTTAATAGAATGGTCGATTTGATGGTGTGAACACCTATTTTTGTCCGGTAAAAAAATTAAAATAAATAACATAAAAATTAAAAAAATAATATTAAAAAATTACATAGTAACTGTTGTATAGTAACCTTCTTCATTTCTATAAATACTCAATCTCTCCTCATTTCCTACCACACTTCTCATTTCATCAACCTTCTTCCATAATTTTCCTCAAGAAATGGCGAATAGGTGTCGAAGCCAAGAGGAAAGAATAAGGGGGAAACCAATGTTTGGTGACTACCTTCTTGCTCATTGTAGCATGGGTAATACTTTATCTTTATTAGGTGTTTTATTTATGGACATGTGTAATAAATAATTTTAGGATTTTAAAATAGTTTATGTTTCCATAAAAGTAAGTGATTACCCATTTGTACTCAAAATACTTTTTAAAAAATTTAAAAAAAAGCCTAAAAAATAAAAAAAACAAAAATGGGCTAAAAAAACACCCAAAAAAGCAAATAAAAAATGGACCAAAAAAATAAGCCCAAAAAATCAAATAAAAATAGGCCAAAAAAAGAGAAGTCCAAAAAATGAAAAAAAGAAGGTTTTCAGTGATTTTTTAGGTGGGACCCAGTTTGGTTGCATTATTGGAGAAAATGGGGAAAGTTGGCATCAAATTTTGACAATTTAGAAATGAGTGCTATTTTTTGTGTAATTTTTAGAAAAGCTTGTTTTTCAAAAATAGAGATATAGAAATGTGTGTTTTAATTTAATATGTTCTAGTATGTGAGTTTTGTGACCCAAATTATTGTAAAAGTCTTGTAACCGGTGCCCAAACACCCTTAAATTATGTTCAAATAAGAGAGATCTACAAACAATCGATCTCCTGAATTCCATTCTTGTTCTTCATTAATTGTTATGTGCTAAGGTATTTTTAATAAATATGAAAATATTTATTTATCTCTTTAATTTTTTTATTTTATTAATATTGTAATTTTTTCTTGTGGAATTTAATTTATAACTTGATTGTCATAATTAGGATCATAATTTCATTTAATTTTTTTGTTCATTTATATTTGGTGTTTGTTATCATTGTTATCATTATTATTATTATTTATTATTTTATTTTGTGATATTTTGTGGTAACATCATATTTCATTCGATTTATTTTTCTTTATTGATTTTTTGCACTTTATTTTTCTATAGTTATTTATTTATTCATTTATTTTTCTACACTTTTATTTTTCTTTATTTTTCTGTACTTTTTTATTTATTTATTTATTTGCACTTTTATTTTTATTTATTTATTTTTCTATAGTTATTTATTTATTCATCTATTTTTTTGCACTTTTATTTTTTTTATTTATTTTTTTATACTTTTATTTTTCTTTATTTATTTTTCTCTACTTTCATTTTTCTTTATTTATTTTTCTACACTTTTATTTTTATTTATTTATTTTTCTACACTTTATTTTTTACAGTTATTTATTTATTCATTTATTTTTTTACACTTTTATTTTTCTTCATTTATTTTTCTTTCTTTATTTATCTTTCTGTACTTTATTTTTCCGTACTTTATTTTTCTGTAGTTATTTATTTATTCATTTACTTTTCTGTGGTTTTATTTTTATTTTTCTGCATTTTTATTTTTTGTTATCTATTTGTTTGCACTTTTATTTTTATTTTTTTATTTTTCTACACTTTATCTTTTGGTATTTATTTATTTATTTTACTCTATATTTTTTCTCAATAATTATGTAGTTATCTTTTACATAATCATTTGCCTATCTTTTTATTTTTTTATAAGTTGTTTTTATTAGTAATTATTTATTTTATATTTCCCTCTCTTATCAATTTATTTATCCATTTATCTTTCTTTTAAGTTAGAAATGAGATTAATTTGGATGAGACATCTTATTGATCTTATTTTCTCAAAAAATGATTGAATAAAATTCACTTGTTAGTTCTAATTAATTAAGTATATATATTCCTTTATTTTCACATTGATGTATTTAATTCTATTTTTCCTTTTTATGTCTATCTATTTGTACCTTTTCATTTATTTATTTGTGTATTTATTTAAAAAAAATTATGAATCATGTTTTTCTTAGTAAAATCAATGGATTATCTTTTAATTAATCAGAACATAATTTAGACAAGACGTCTTATTATTCTCTGACTGTCTTTTAAACAGTTATCTGTGTATTTCCTTTCAAACTCAGAGAATAAAAATAATTTAGACGAGACGTCTTATTGTTTTTTATTTTTATTTTATTTTACTGTCTTTTAATCACTTGTTTGTTTATTTTCTTTTGAACTTAAAAAATGAAAAATTAGATGATACGTCCTATTATTTAATTTAATTTTATTTCTATTTATATTTTTTCCTTATTATCATTATTCAAGTGTATATTGTCTGTAAATAACATATATCATTGTTGTATTTTTTATGAAGAATGAAATATTTAATAATCATTTTTAAAATTATACATGATCAATTTGGGTAACCGTTTTAGGATAGACAGTGTGGGGTGCTAATACCTTCTCCACCTGTAATTCAGCTCCTGGACAAAACAGAATCTCATTTTAAAAATCAATGCCATTTAAAGGTTTTCCTGATATTTTCCTTAATAAATATTAGTGGCGACTCCCTGAACCCTTTAGTTTTTAGGCCTCCTAAGGGCCTTGTTCCAATACTATTTTATTTTCTTTTTATTGCATTCTCCCAGTCCGTGTCATGACCCAGGACCCCAATCGCGACAGTTGGAAACTCCACTAGGGACTTTTGAGAGTCAAGCCCGTTAAATTGATCTTGTATATTTTTATTAATTATTAGTTATTTCATCCTATTTATTTATTTATTTATTTATTTATTTATTTTGTTATTCTTGTTGTTTAATTAATTTTCTGTTTATTTTTAATTTATATTGTTTATGTTTTTCACA
The DNA here is from genome assembly GCA_037962975.1 of Clitoria ternatea. Classification (NCBI taxonomy): domain Eukaryota; kingdom Viridiplantae; phylum Streptophyta; class Magnoliopsida; order Fabales; family Fabaceae; genus Clitoria; species Clitoria ternatea. The sequence goes on from CM075672.1 coordinate 84,140,899, forward strand.
CTTCTTTATTGCTTTAATTTAGAACCATAGGGTAGAAGACATGTATTATTTGTTTTGTCTTGTGTTTGTTCATTGTGCAGAATGGGTAAAAATTCAAGTATGAATACCCCCACACACATAACACTCACATTATTCCAAGTTGAAGCTTAGTTCAGCCTATCATCCCCAAACAGATGGACAATCCGAGTGGACAATTCAAAGCCTTGAAGATTTGTTACGGGCTTGTGTGTTGGAGCACGGTGGTTGTTGGGAAAGATTCCTACCACTAATTGAATTTATATACAACAATAGTTATCATAGTTCCATTGGTATGGCTCCATATGAAGCATTGTATGGTCGAAAGTGTAGAACTCTGTTGTGTTGGCTTGAAACTAGAGAGAGTTTGGCTTTGGGGCCGGAGTTGATTACGGAGACAAATGAACAAATTAAGATGATACAAGAAAAGATGAAAATTGCCCAAGATCGTCAGAAGAGTTATTATGATAGAAGGCAGAAGCGACTTGAGTTCCAAGTTGACGATCACGTGTTTTTGAGAGTGTCAAGAGATAAGGGCATTGGTAGGGCGTTGAAAAGTGGAAAGTTAAGCCCTAGGTTCATTGGACCCTATGAGGTTTTAGAGCAGATTGGCGACGTGGCATATTGGATTGCACTTCCTCCGCACCTTGCTAATCTACATAATGTATTCCACGTCTCACAGTTGAGGGAATATGTTCATGATCCTCTACATATAATTCCTACGGACGATGCTGATGTACGAGACGATCTGTCCATTCCTCCTGTTTCCGTTCATATTGTTGAATGCTCCGTGAAGAAACTATGGAACAAATTGGTACCCTTGGTGAAAGTTGCATGAAAGCATGGAAATACTGAGACGTTCATGTGGGAACGGGAGGACGATGTAAGAGCATGGTACTCCGATGTGTTTGAATCTGGTATGTTAAATTTTAGGGACAAAGTTTCTTTTTAGGTGGGGTGGATTGTAACACCCTAAATTTTAAAATAAAAGATTAATTAAGGAGATAAATATTAAACAATTATATTCAGGTTATTTAATGTTCCAAAATATTGGGAATAAATAAATTAAGATTTTTGGGAACTGTTTATAATTTATTGGAACCGGATAAGCTGAAAATGAGTCTGGTTGAAATATGGGTGTTGGACCAAGTATCTCCGATTGGGATGATATTGGTCAGGGCTGGTAAGGAAATTATTAGGAATCCAAATATGTGTTCGGAATAACTTTTGGATAAGGTATTGAGCCCAAACAATGATCATGTTTGTCATAAAATGATGAAAATTTAATGGGGAATTAAAAATAAAGTCAAATGGCCCATTTTTCCCTTCTTATTCCCGTCTGTTCTTGGATTTTTCATAACATGTACTTTTCTTATACTTCTTCTCTACTTTTCTCCTTCATTTCCTCTTCTTCTTCTCTCCTAAAACCCTAAGAAAAGTGGTGTGCCATTTTTCCTCTTCCAATTTCGTTTGGAGCTTGGAAGGAGTTTGGAGCTTGAAGTCTCACCCTCCTTTTTCCTCATTTTCGTGTGGTTTTCCCTCTTTTGGAAAACTCTCTCATTCCTTCTCTTGAGGTAAGATCTTGTTATTTCCCAAGAGTATGAGCTATGGGTTTTTGGGTTTTGATGTTGGGAATGTGATCTAATGAGTGTTGTTGGGTTATTAGAGAAACCCTAACCCTAAGATTTGGGGGAAATGCAAGATATGAGTGGAGAAGAATTTATTGTGTTAAATAATTGTTATTGGTGAGGTGAAATGATGTTATTGATGGTGAATGGCCATTAATGAAGCTTAATGGTTGTTGGGAACCATTAATGTGGGAATCCGGTAATGGGTTTGGCATTAAATGTGTGTGATAATAAATGTAGACGCCTAAACTATGGTGGTTATGGTGGAATAAGTGAAATAAATGGGGTTTGAGAGTTAAGATGTTGGAAGACATCGGGTAAATGAATATGAACCTTAAACCGAGGTGGTTGAATAGAAAATGATTGTGTGATATGTTGTGATGTAGGAAATAACCCCAGTTACAAGGCGGAACCATCTAACCGTAGTGATTACTACTTCTCTTGAGGTAGGAGGGGGTAACTATTCTAAATGCATGATTTCATCCATTGATGATGTGAAAATATATGCATATGATTGTGCTTAATGATTAATTATGTCGATGATGTATTGATTTCATGAATTGAATGCATTTAGAATGATTGATGTTATGTGGTATGCGTTTGGAATAATGAATATGATGTTAAATTAGTCTGAGCCAGAGTCAACAATCTGGTGTGGGACCAGCCACGAGAATCAATAGATGACTCAGGCTTTAGACCGGTGCTGTATGTATCTGGCATGATTATCCGGTATCCTAATGAGAGGAGACCGATCTTGATGTCCGATGTTTTACTTGCTGAGTCTGTATTACATACAGAACGGATGAAGTGATATCCGTATTCTGGTACCGGTATCGAGACCGGATCTGATATTATGTTAAATATGTTGATGAAATATGTTATGATGGTTTGAGACCATGTTAAGAATTGAAATCAATGATGTGAAATATCCCAATTATATATGTGTGTGAATTGATAATGGTGATTGCCACTAACTACCGATGTGTATGAGTTCTTACAAGAATTAGTAAAGATTGGGAATACTGAAATCCGCTAAGTGGTGGTTATAAATGGAAGATTGATTGAGTGGCATTTAGGATGCAGTGTGAGAATGCATTGATTGGCATTTGCATCCATGGCATATTATTCGCTTCTTATATGGAATGTTAGGGGTTCCAATAGGCAGGCCCAGTGGGAGGGCGACCCAGTGAACAGGTATACTATCATTGTTCCCTAGTGATTTGGGGAATCATGAAGTTGCCCTTAGTTTAGTGACGAGGCACCGTATGTGGCAGGCCCTGTGGGAGGGTGGCTCTGTGATGAGCAATTGACCTTGGTGTCCGACGTGGCACGGCTCCCTTAATGTGTGTTTGGGGGAGGCCCGTAGCACTTTGGCAAGTACGGCCATATTGTTAATCCGTAGTCACGGGGTGACTAGTGCTACAGATGGGCGAGAGCGGTTTAGTACCAGTAAAATATGTTGTTGAGCATGCATGAAATTGGATATAAGTGTACACATTTTACTACTACAGTAAGGGCATAGTAGCACACCTATGCTTGTCCCACATTTGATATGTTGATGTTTTCCCACAGTCGGATCCGCACTTGAAAATAATTCCATTATGCATATGCATTAGCTTTAAGAGCATTTGCATATAGCCTGAGATATGCCTAGTTGATAGCCCGTGGTGGCAATGGATGATTGTTAAATAGAGCGGAAGTAAGCCGAGATACTAACATCAACAGTGTGATGATTATTGAGAATGTTAAGGATATATTAAATATATGATATTGCTTTGTGAATATACTTATTAGGATATGTAATGTACTGAGATGGAATGATATATCATATGTGTGAAACTTGTGATGTTTTATTGAAAAATGAATGTAATGCACACATGTATAGATATCATCATAATGTATGACTTTGATTCATTTGGATTATGTTACTCACCTCCCTGTTGCCATTTTTAAGCTTGATGTAAGTGTGCTGTAAAATCCTACTCTTTTTGGAGGTCGAGTATTAGAGAAGGTAAATATGAAAGGAATATGGGTGAGCCTTGGCCAGCATACATGTATTCATTTTGTAGAGCATACGGTGTGTGTATGCTTATTTTTAAATTAATTTGATAACGGTTGATTTTGGAGGTCATGTAGGAAAATTAGACCGGATCTGTATGGCTAATTTTCATTAATGACCTTCATAATGTATGAATGATACTATTATTATTAAATTATATTTTATTGCTTAACAAATCAATGAGGTATCTTTCATCCTCTTTTTGGTATATATTTTAATCACTCTTAAATTTAATTTCATCTTCCGCTTTTCCCTTATGATGGCCTCAATTCCGGTCGTCTGAGGTGCACTCTGATACCTTTTTTATATCTTCATATATGAGATCAGTTATTCAATGCTTCGGGGTAATTACTCGGCATTATATATATATATATATAGAATTTCTTCTACTTACAATTGTGTTTTTAAATCATGAAAAATTTACCCCTATTTTCGGACCGGGGTGTTACACATTCACTTTACTTTTTACTCATTCCTGCAAATAAATTATCAAGTTATTCATCATTTTATTAAAAAAATCTTTCAAAAAATAGTTTACAAGTTGATGATCTGACTTTACATTATTTTGTTGTACAAAGGTGAAAATTAAAGTTTGATAAGTATCAATATGGAAATGGAAATTAACATGAGATTTGGTAAAGATACAATTAAAACGCAAGGTTTGAGAAAATTGTTACACGTCAAGGTCAGAAAGGTTGATACTCTTAAATTGCAAGCATTGGGAAAGAAGTTGAGCCTTACACAAAAGATGACTTTTGCTAGAAAATATGGGAAAACCTTGAAGCTCTTAGAGCTCAAAGTACAGACAGAGGCAATCATTGCTCTAACAAAATTTTATGATCCTCCTTTGCGATGTTTTACTTTCAAAGATTTTCAGTTGGCTCCTACACTGGAAGAGTTTCAGCAAATACTCGGTTTGTTGTAGGCAAAAGTGCCTTGGAGAAGCTTGGAAATGGATCTTCCTCTTTAGCATTCAATAGATCCAAGAAAGTTCCTCAAGAAGATGATGAGAGCTTATGGTTTGATGAAGAATATATGGAAACCGAAATGGAAAAAGGCTAGGAGATGGAGGAATTTATGTGAAGAAAACCTAGATCTAGAGAGGATTTAGCTAAAAACGGAAGGAGATGGAGAGGAGAGTGTGAGAAGGTGAATCCGCCACTCTCTAGAGATTAGAGAGATAAGGTGAGTGAAGCCACCACCTTTGGGAGAAGTCCAAAGGATAAGACAAAGGAGAAAGGAGCCTAGTGCTTCTACTTTCTAGAGAGAATGAGGAGTATCTCACTCTAAACTTTTCTCAATATTCAACTTATGAGAGAATTACAAAGGCGAGAGGTATTTATACCTCCTTGAAAGCTAAATTCGGATTTGGCTTGGGTGGGCTTGAAAAGGCTTCACCTAAGGCCCAAAAGCTAAAACTAGATGGCCCAAAAGGAGCCCAAAGCAACCTAACACCTATACAAGGCCTAAAAATGGCCAAAAATAGAAAATATGGCCATGCAAGGCCCAAAACTAAAAATAATTCTAAACCTAATTAATTCCTAAAAGAAATAATATTCCTAACAAAATTATTTATAAAGTGAAAAACATATCCCAAATGAGGTCCAAGTGAGGCCTGTGTCATGCTCCCCTTCTTCAAGAGGATTTGTCCTCAAATCCTGAAAAATCCTCAAGACAATGCTTAAAGTAATGACAAACCTACAAGATGAAGGAAAAGCAAAGTGAGTTGCTATAAAAATGAAAAGGAAAACAAAAAGAAAAACAAAGGTAAAAGAAGTAAAGTTATAAGATGTACCACCAGGGTCAAATACTAACTTTTTTACCTTTGTGAAAAGAAAAGAAAAGATAGCATAAAAGAATAAAAAATAAACATTCCTTAAGAAGGCACAAAGTAACCAATGGAATCCCCCATGTATCCTAGAGATAGTATGAATAAAATGATACTTAAAGAGGATGAGATGAGGTGGAGATAGATGATCATGTGTAATAGTGGTAAACAAGGGCATATGATGCAAAAGAGTAGAATAAACTGCCCTAAGGGGATCATAATGTGTGATGGCATTTAAAATAGGGACTAAATCATGCACGGCATGCAAAGATGATACTAAACCTCCATATAATCCCCTATGAAAATGAATAGTAAAAACATGCTCATGTATATGATGTGGGTATGAACAGAAAAGGTTAGAAAACAAAACAAATGGTAAACCTACAAAACTCCTAGATACAAGTAGAATCACACAAGATAAGACATGAGGAAAAGTCAACTCAAAAGAATAAAGACATATCTCTATCCTAAAAGAACCTATAGTGACTATATACATACTATAAGTAATCCTAATCAAGCTATGTACACACAAAGATCCATCCATCACATAGTAACTATAAGAGGTTGGAAAGCAAACCTCTAAAAGATAAAACACTTCAATGGGCAAAGAAGGAGAGACACCCATAAAGCACAAAGAGGTGCTAGAAGTGTATATATCATGAAGAATGTAGAGGGGTTGCTGAAGGAGCAAGGCTCTCTTCACATGAAGTTCGGAGGTGAGAAAAGAAGAACGCCTCATGGGATCATCAAGAGTGAGAATCCCTTTACCCTTATCTTTATTGTTTTGTTGTTTTTTATTTTTTTTTGTTTGAGGTTTTGGAGGGGAGGTGGAGGGCCCAACCTCCCTATCCCTTTTCAACTTCATTTGAAGTTGGTCTTCCAAAACTTGTTTGGGAGACAAGGGATGTAAAACAAATTTTTTATTATTATGTAAAAATATGAGGGTGTTAGTGAACCCCTCATGGGTGACCTTTTTGTCATATTGACATAGTCGATCTAAAAGCACATGAGTGGCCTCCATAGGAAACACATTACACCAAATTTGATCATGGTATCTGTCTATGGAGACAGAAAGAAGAAATTGTTTGTTCACTAACATCTCACCATTTTCATTAAGCCATTGTAATTTGTAAGGTCTAGGGTGACCTATTAGAGCACAACCAAATTTGTAAACTAGCCTTTAACTAGACACATTATCATAACTACCACTATCCACAATGAAAGAACATAGTTTTTCTTTAATATAACATCTTGTGTAAAATATGTTTTCCCTTTGTGTAGTGTCATCATCCCTTATGTGACTTCCTATAAGTCTTCTAATCATAAACAATTCACCTTCATCTCCTAGAACATGTTCACTTTCATAGGAATCACTATTTGAGCTTTCACTAGAGTGTTAAGAGGAAGCTTCCTCATAGCTTGAATAGTGATCAATGCCCCTTAAAATCATGGTTTTCTTTGTTGGGCATTGAGAGGCAATATGACCTCTTCCTAAACATTTAAAAAATTTAATAGAACTTATTCTTGAAGAGTTGTGTTGGGATGAAGAGTTGTTATTCCTAGAAAGGTTATTTCTAGTAGGTCTTGTAGGGGAATGATCCCTATGAACCTCACTTTTCATTCTAGGAGTTGAAGTGCCTACTTCATGCTCCTTACCCTTCTTAGTACTACTATCCTCTCTTGGGATGGATTCTTCCTTACCCTTTCACCTAGACCTATAGGGTTTTGACTCTATATGATAATATAAAGCTCCATCCATGAGTTGAGCTTCTACTCGTGTGCAATGATGGAGAAGCTCCTCAATGTCCACATGAGGTAGAAGTTCCACTTTCTTTTCAATATTATGATTAAGGCCATGTAAAAATCTATGCATGAGGATTTCTTCATCCTCCTCAATATTAGTCCTAATCATAGCCATCTCTAAGGCCTTATAATAATCCTCCACACTTTTGGACCCTTGGGTGAGTCTATTGAGCTAGGCCAATAGTTCACCCCTATAATAGGATGACACATATCTTTTCCTAAGTAAGGCCTTAAGATTATCCCATTCATCAATGGGTGGAAGATGGTCTTCCTTTCTTTCCTTAAGGATTTGGGACTACCAAACTAATATATAGTTTTGAAAAGCTAAGAGTGGCAATCCTAACCTTTTTCTCATTTTTTATTTCATGGGAGGTGAAGAGTTGCTCTACTCTTATCTCCCAATCTAGATAGGCTTCAACATCACTTTTGCCATGGAAGGGCGGAACCTCTAGCTTGACCTCTCTCAAGCCACCCTCTTCATGATGTCTACTATATCTCTTATGATACCTATGTCCATCATCACTATGATCATCATGTTCTCTACGTCTATGATTCCTATGATCAACCTCACTAGTGTCATCATGTTGTCTTTGTCTATGGTTCCTATAATGCCTAGTGGTTCTTTCTCTACCCTCCCCATTTTCTATGTTGTCTAACCTACTTGCCATGTTATTAAGTTGTTCTAAGATTTTTCTCATGTGTGAGGGGGTTGCATCTCTATCTCTCTTACTAGGTGAAGACATGTTATAATACAAAATGTTAGTGATGAGATACTAGTCATTTCACTCAATTGATTTTATCCTAAGAAAGACAAATAACATACAAAACAATTAAGAAAATAAAAGGAAAGCTATTAGACAAGCACTAGTCGTTGTGCAAAAATTTAAACTAAACCTAGCATGCAAGAGCGCACTTATGCTAACTAGAAAGCAATTAAAGCAAACAAGTCAAATGGTGTAAAAATTTAAACTAGGCCTAGGATATCAAATCGCACTTACACTAGTCGGAAGCAAAAAGAATAAACTAAGTCCTAAGTCCAATTACTCCTAATCAACTAAAAAAAAATTAAAGTCAAAGTCCAATGTCTTTAATGTCCAAATACAAGGACTTAACAAATTATCAAAATTTAAATTCCCACAATACAAGGGAAAAGAAAATACAAATCACAAAAATAAATTCCTAATTTATTACAAAAGTTGCTCTCCAATACAAAAGCTTCCAAAATTCTTCAAGTCCCCTAAGAATGTTCACCAAGGATGTTCACCAAGCTACAAAAGAAAGACTTGGAAACTCAAAGTAATGGTTAGCACAAAAATAAGAGAAACTAAAAAGAAAGATGTTTGTACTCAATCTCTCAAGTGTATGCACTCAAATGTCCACTTCCCTCAATTCTTATAGATTGCACTAGATCAAGTCTACTAGTCAAATCTCAATCCCTTCAATATGCTAACCAAATAATAGTGAACTCACTAAACCTTAATCTAAAGAATGCCAAGAAGTGAAATACTCAATGGACAAAACTAGAGAGAAAAAGACAAGCAAGCAAAAGCAAATTAGGAAGCTAAACCAAAAGGATTAGGATGTGACAAACTAGAACTTGACAAGCAATAAAAGGTAAATGAAAGAAGGCACACAAGAGTATGAAATAGAGTGACAAACTTAGAATGCAACAAAGACAAACTAAAAATTAAATGCAAGAAAGAAAGTAAGCACCCAAAAAGCAAACTAGAAACTCTAGAATGCTTGAACTTTACCAAAATCTTTGTATAGTTTTCCAAATGAGTTTGCCTCAAACAAATGAACAATATAAACTACTGCACAAGTGATAATAAAGCTGCTGGATTTTTTTTTTTCTATTCCATGTTTTTCAATCACTTTTTTCCACTCTTTATTACAAGAAAATGGCCTAAACAATTATAGGAACAAATGGCCAATGAACTTTTAAACCTTTTTCACTTTTTTCTCTGTTTTTCAAAGCTTTTTACTCTATTTTTTTATGTATTTTACTGCAGCAAGACAGATTTGGAAATTGGTCCAAAATAGTGCACAAAACAAGGCAAAAATGGCAAACTACAGAAAGTGTAAAGCAAGCATCTACTTCCAATTGAAAGAGGCAATGGAAGGAAACTTTTTATGCATCAAAAGACATTAAAAAAAGTACAAAAACAACATACAAAGATCAAGATACAGCTTCTGGAAAATGAAAAATTAAACTAGAAAACTCAACTTAAAAGGAATGCTAACAACCTACAATTAACAAGGCACAAATGTCACCTTAAAGAGAGGTGATCCACAAGACTCTAAGGGCTTGTTAGGTACTTTAAATGATGACTTTAAAGAAACTTAGATTCCAGCAATAACACATAAAGCCAACACCAAACAAAAAGCCTAGAAACTCAAGAAACAAGCTCCAATGCCTATGACAATACCTAAGGAAACTAGGAAACACTTAATCAATCAAACAAACACCTAAGAGGTATTAAATTTCCACATGGATTAGGTGCAGTCCAGAATTGATAATCCACTTAAAATCAAAGAAATGACTCAAAAATAACACAATATGGAAGAAAAAGTTAAGAAAACACAAGAAAAGAGAACTTTGACTAAATTTGTTTTTGCTCAATTTTTTATGAAACTTTGAGGTTAAGTCCATAATAAGTGCAGTAAGAACTTTTGTGAAGGCACTTCTCAAAATTCCAAGCCAAAAGTTGTAGATCTAAAACTTCAAGTAAGCATAACTTTTACAATTTTTTGAGTTTTTAAGCATCTGATATATGGAAATTGATGTAGAGAATAAGAGGAATTCAGATCTAGCACTTAAAATCAAAAACCTTATCATTGAACTGAGCATCAAGAATCTATCTTTGTAATAGCTCGCGTCCTTAAGCTAGATCCTAGAGTGTTAAAAAGGGCATAGTTAAATAGAAATCAAGTCCCGAGGTTTGCGCAAGGATTTTTGGAGCAACAATTGCACAACTTGGCGGCAATAAAAGATTAGGATGCATTCATGGATGTGTTGGCACTAACTATTTACGGTGTGGTTTTGTTTCCTAGCCTTGATAATTATATGGATTACAAGGCGATTGATGTCTTTCTTGCTCGAAAACTCAGGGGAGAAAATCCTATCACCGCTATCCTGGCTGATGTATACTGCACGATGGATTTTTGTCATACTTGAAATGGGAAAATGATCATTTGTTTCTTACCTGCATTGTATGTGTGGCTTACATTGCATGTCTTTAGTCAAGTGGGCAAAGTTAAGTATCTTATCTCAAATCTAAGGATGTGTCAGTTAACTAAGAAAAATAGTCGTGAATGGGCAAGCCATTTAGCTGGGATGTCTACAGAAAGAATCAGGTGGTACCATCAATGGATGAAGGTAGATTGCATTATCTATCGTTGCGGAAAGTTTCCAAATATGCCTCTTATGGGAACTCAAGGCTGTATTAACTATAATCCAGTCATTGCAAAGTGACAACTCGCTTACCCCCTGCTTCAATCACTAGAAGAAGAATTGTTAGTTCCTTTCATCCATTATTTCACAAGAGAAAATGATGTTGTCATCATCAAAGATGTCATAGATGCTTGGACAAAGATTCATAAGAAAGGAAAAGAATTAGGTGTCTAAAGTCATGCCGTTAGAGAAAGCTATCACCAATGGATTCTAAATAGAGTTGCTATAATCAAGCTACCTTTCAAAGATCCTAGCATTTCCGCAAGTGATGTTTTTTCCATCGAAACTCCCCATGAAAGTAAAGAGGTCAGGGATGTTGAAGCTAAACTAGCCACCATGGTGGAGAAAAACAAAGTCTTGGAGGATGAATTGATTAAAGCTCAACAAGAATGTGCATCTCTAAAAAGAAAAAGTTATGAAGTTGAACATGCTTTTGAAGATGTCAACAAGAGGCGGAGAATTGAGGAAGGATACACGAGGTAGCTTGATCAATGTCTTCGAGTGGCAAATGCTCAGTTGAAGACTAAAGCCAGGCAAAGGGATGTCATCATGGCAGATAAGGGACGATTGTGGGAGATATTGGTAAAAACCAAGAAAGAAGCTCAAACTCAAAAAGATCTTATGCAAGCATAAATTAACAGACAGGAACAACATGTTAATGATGTCATGAATGCTTGTTAGCAAGAGATCAATATGGAAAAGTGGCAGGCCATGAAGGATACAGAAAGGTACCAAGAGATAGTGCAAGTGATGAAAAATGACATGGCAGAAATGGATGATTTGGTCCATTCTTGGATGAGGCGTTTCGCTGAGTTAGCTAGTTTAGCCAATGGAACACTTGAAGATATCCCCTATTTATTAAAAAGGGCAGAAGCAATGGTGAATCCACTCGGCACGCTAGAAGAGATTTTAATCTTTATTCAGTATTGCAAAAGACAACTTGAGAAAATGAGGGCAATGATGGCAAAAGCAAGGGAAAACTAACCTTGTTTGTAATAAAATATTGTATTTTCAATAATAAAAGGATCTCATGTTAATTTCTATTCTCTTAATTTAGTACTTTTAAACAAGACATTCTAAGGAATAATTTCCATGATACTTGTTGAAATTTATGATCACCTAGTGATATTTCTTAATGCTTGCATTTTTTGGTTTCTTGCCTTAACCATGTCTGTTACCGTGCTAAGTTTTTTTTGAATACACAACACGGCAGAAAGGGCCCGAAGCATTCATATCAAATCCGACTACAAATAAGACTCATGGCAGAGCCGGTATGCTCAATTGAAGATACGAGGAATGAGTTTGGCTAGATCAAGGAGCAAATGACAGAAATACTTAAGCTCCTTTAGAAAAAAGGCATAGAAGGGGGATCCTCTGTGGGAAATGGGGATCAAACATCTGCTCCTCAGGTTCAAGCCCAAGAAGGAAATCCCATACCCTTGACTATACTTCCAAATAATCCTATTCCAGTCACTGAAACTCCATTCGTCCCACACCAACCTTATGGTATGCCATTGCCACCTTTTGTTTCCTAAGATGGGAATATTTATCAAGCATATGCCTGGCCTCCATATGGCCTATCTCAAGGATATTACACCATGTATCCTAATCCTATTCAAGAAAATCCTTCTGCTGCTCAACAAATTTCCAATCACCTGATATCTAACCCTCCAAATTTCACTCAATCAATAGCTGTTCCCCAAAACACTCAGACTCCACCCAATGTCACCACACCTAATACAGTTCCACCATAAAACCACCAGATTCCAAGTGATGTCACACAACCAAATCCATAAACAACCCCATACTATTTCCCTTATGGTCACCCAACACTACAGGCCGGTGTTTCACAAACTTGTTATACAAAGCCCATGTCTGATGCGGACATCCCCCATCCTATATCAATGTCCCTCCACCAAATCTTGATCAGCCAGCAGCGCCTTTGTCAAAAGGACAAATAAAAATATTAGAAGAAAGGTTGTGTGCGGTAGAAGGAGGAAGTGGTTTAGGCATAACAAACGTTTCTGAATTATGCCTAGTCCTAGATGTGGTAATTCCTCCTAAATTCAAGTTGCCATAATTTGATAAATACAAAGGAACTACTTGTCCCTGTAACCATTTAACCATGTATTGTCGAAATATGGTTGCATATGCCTATGATGAAAAGCTGTTGATCCACTTTTTTCAAGATAGCCTTGTTGGGGCAGCATTGAGCTGGTATACTCACCTTGAACACATTCGTATTTGTTGTTGGAAAGATTTGGCTGATGCCTTCCTAAAGCAGTACAAATACAACATGGACATGGCACCAGACCGGCTACAACTTCAGAATATGTCCAAGAGGAATACTGAGTCCTTTAAAGAATATGCTTAATGATAGAGGGAAATGGTTGCACAAGTTGAACCACCTCTGATAGAGAAAAAGATAGTGGCAATGTTCATTGACACTCTTCAGGCACCTTTTTATGAAAAGATGCTTGGGAGTTTATCATCAAGCTTTTCTGATATGGTGGTAATTGGAGAAAGAATTGAAAGTGGTTTGAGGACTGGGAAAGTTGTCCAAAGTTCACCTTCAATATGAAAACCTATGACAGGGGCAGGGAGAAGAAAGGGTTAAGAAGCAAATGCTGTAATGGACAATCAAGGTCAACATGATCAGAAAATGTTCCATCCTTCCCCCTACCCTTTCCAGCCTTACTATCCACCATATGGGCCTTACCCATATATAGCTGCTGCTTCTAGAAATCCATATTCACCCTTATTTCCCCATCCTCAATCATACAGACCCCCACTTGTCCATAATTTCAAGAATACTCCACCACCTCCTACCCAACAATGGACGCCAAATTCCAACCTAAATCCTTCACAAAAAAAGTCAAACAATGACCGTTCTTTTATCTAATTCAATCCAATTCCTATGATATATACTGAACTCTTACCTCACCTTCTCAAAAGTTCTCTTGTCATACAATGCCCCCTAAAACCCATAGGGCCACCATATCCTAAGGGGTATGATCCCAATATAAAATGTGATTATCATGCTGGGGCACTGGGACATTCTGCAGAAAATTGCATTGCCTTGAAGTTTAAAGTGTGTGATTTGATAAAGGCCAAATGGTTAAATTTTGAAGAAGGCACCCCAAATGTCACTAGCAATCCTTTGCCTAATCATGGAAATGCTGGGGTAAATGAAATAACATATGATTTGGGAAATGATCATGTTAGAAATGTTTCAAACATCAAAACTCATCTCCCATGGATCTATAAGGAACTTTTAAAGAAAGGATTAATATTTGAAACTTGGAGTTCTAATGAGGACGTTCATGATTAGATGCCCGTTGATGCAAAGTTGGCCAAAATTCTTCAAGAATTACTGGACACACATTTGATACAAGTTTATCATCGCCCTTGTGATGATATCAATATGATCCATGGACAACATGGTATAGGTTTAGTAAGCCTAGTCACTCTTGTTCCTTTGGTGGTCTATTACACCAAGGAACCTCTAACCGAACAAGTTACAAGTCACCAGTCAATGACAGTTCGGGTACCTACTCCCTTTGCTTTCAAGGATACTCACGCGGTACCGTGGAAATACAAAGCGGAGGTGATCACTCATCCCCCGACTAGTGACCCATCTTCTTTAGTTACGAATATTTCTAGGGAAAGTATAGTAACTAGGAGCGGTCGAATCTTCACTCTGGAAGAATTAAGGAAAGAACCTGAACCAACAACAGGGAGGAACAACTAAGGGAAGAACAAAGAACAAGACGCTTCCCAAGATGTAACAGATAAAGAAGATTATGAATTTTTAAAGTTCATCAAGCAAAGCAACTACCAGATAGCTGACCAGCTAAATCGTACCCCTGCTAAGATATCTCTTCTGTCCCTGCTGCTTTATTGCAGCTAATGATTATCTAACTTTCAATGATGAGGAAATACCCCCTGAGGGGAGAGGTCATAATAGAGCTCTACACATCTCTATTAAATGTTGAGATTACATCTTGGCAAAGGTGCTCATCGATAATGGCTCTTCTCTAAACATAATGCCTAAGATAACTCTCACACAACTCCTTTTTGATGGAACACATATGAAACCTAGTACCATGGTGGTGAGGGCTTTTGATGGTGCAAGAAAGGAGGTCATAGGCAACATCAAGATTCCTATTCAGGTTGGACCATGCACTTTTAACGTCCTATTTCAAGAAATGGACATCATTCCTGCATATAGTTATCTATTGGGTAGACCTTGGATCAACATCGTTGGGGTTATTCCATCTACTCTTCACCAAAAGCTAAAATTCATTATAAATAACAAGTTGATTATAGTTTCTGGTGAAGAGGATTTCCTAATCAGTTAGCCCATATCCATTCCCTATATAGAGGTTGCTGAAGAAAGTTTGGAAACTTCTTTCCAATCTTTGGAGATTGCCCATACCACCTATGTAGGTAAGAAGGTAACACCAGCTCAATTACCCAAGGCATCCCTAATGATGGCAAAAATGATGATGAAGGCCGGATATAAGCCAGGAAAGGGGCTTGGAAATAATTCGGATGGAAAAATAGAGCCTGTATACCTTAAAGAAAATAAGGATGGATTTGGGATAGGATACTACCCATCTCCAGCAGAGAGAAGGAAGGTCGTTGAAGAAAAGAAGGAAAAGCATATGGCTCATTTAGAAAATCGAGAACCCTGAACTATAGGATCCCCTATTTATAACCTTTACAGAAGTTTCAAAAGTGCAGGCTTGACATCTCCTGATCAAGTTGCAGTAGTCGGCAATGATTTTCTTGGAAAAGAAAGTCATATTCACCCTTGTTCATCAGATACCATTCTATGTAATTGGGAGGCCATCGAGTTTCCCGAGATCAATTTCATGTAATTTATTACTATGATCCTTGATCCTTAGCTATGTTTGAAGCCTTATGGCTTTCTTTTCAATAAAAAGTTTATTTATCAATTATAATGATCCAAATAAATGCACATTAAGGATTCTTGTCTATTTTCTTGCAAATAACCTAATTACCATTTCTTATTCCCTTTTATATTAAATAAATTGTAGATCTGAAACTGACCCCAATAATGTAAAAATTACAATTTCACATCATGATTTTGAATATTCAAATAGAGAGGATGAAGAAGATAATGAACCATCACTGAATTATTAAGACTACTAGATCAGGAAGCTAAAGAAATTTCTCACCATCTAGAAATCATTGAAGTCATAAATTTGGGGAGTGAAGAAAATAAAAGAGAACTCAAGATCGGTACTTCTTTAAGCATCAAGCAAAGGAAAATTCTGATAGAGATGTTAATTGAATTTAATGATGTGTTTTCCTGGTCATACCAAGACATGCCGGGATTGGATGCTAGTATTATTGAGCATAAGTTACCATTGAAACCAGAATGTCCTCCTATAAAACAAAAGCTAAGAAGGATGAAACCTAAGATGCTTTTAAAGATCAAAGAAGAGGTCACAAAATAATTTGATACAGGTTTCCTAGCTGTTGCAAAATATCCTTAATGGATAGCCAACATTGTCCTAGTTCCCAAGAAAGATGGGAAAGTGCGAATATGCGTAGACTATCAAGATGTGAATAGGGCTAGCCCTAAAAATGATTTCCCACTCATATTGACATTTTGGTTGACAACACAACTCAAGACTCCATCTTCTCATTCATGGATGGATTTTCTGGATATAATTAGATTAAGATGGCACCCGAAGACATGGAGAAAACAACATTTATCACTTTATGGGGAACTTTTTGTTATAAAGTGATGTTCTTTGGTCTGAAGAATGTTGAGGCAACATATCAAAGAGCTATGGTAACTTTGTTTCATGATATGATGCATAAGAAGATAGAGGTTTATGTGGATGACATAATTGCTAAATTTATAATAGTAGAAGACCACATCAATGACTTAAGAAAGCTTTTTGAACGTCTTAAAAAGTTCAAACTCAGATTGAATCCAGCCAAATGCACTTTTGGTGCTAGATCTGGAAAGTTACTCGGGTTTATAGTCAATGAAAGAGGGATTGAAGTAGACCCTGATAAAGTAAAGGCGATCATGGAAATGCCTACTCCTAGCACTAAAAAAGAAATACGAGGATTCCTTGGAAGATTGAATTACATAGCTCATTTCATTTCTCAACTAACAGCTGTATGTAATCCAATCTTTAAGTTACTTTGTAAAAATCAACCGGTACAAATGACTGCCAAGAGGCCTTTAACACAATAAAGCAATACTTACAAGCCCCGCCGATCTTGGTTCCTCCAACTACGGGAAGACCGCTCCTATTGTATTTGATAATGATAGATGAATCTATGGGTTTTGTGCTGGGACAACATGATGAGTCTGGGAGAAAAGAGTACGCCATTTACTATTTGAGCAAAAAGTTCACTGAATGCAAAGCACGATATTCCAATGTGGAACGAACTTGTTGTGCATTAGCATGGGCCGCTCGTCACTTAAGGCAGTACATGTTATCTTATACTACTTGGTTGATATCTAAGGTGGATCCAATTAAGTATATCTTTGAAAAACAAGCTCTGACAGGAAGAATAGCTCGTTGGCAAGTTCTTTTGACTGAGTATGATATCATTCATGTCATCCAGAAGGCTGGAAGAGGGAGTGCTTTAGCTGATCACTTGGCACACTATCCCTTGAATGATTACCAACCTATGTCATTTGAATTCCCTGATGAGGACGTCATAATGTTGTCAGAAAAGAAAAATTTGTCAAAAGAAACCTGTATTTTGATATTCAACGGGGCATCGAATGCATTAGGGCATGGGATTAGAGCCATTCTAATCTCACCAGATGATAAACTTTTCCCATTCACTGCTAGACTCTACTTTGACTACACCAATAATATTATAGAATATGAAGCTTATGTTTTGGGAATTCAAGCATCACTTGAAGCAAGGTGAAATCTCTACAAATATATGGAGATTCCGCTTTAGTGATTCATCAGTTAAAAGAAGAATGGAATACTAAGGAAAGCAAATTGATTCCTTATCAAGCTTACATCATCGAACTAATCAAAGGGTTTGATGAATTCTCTTTCCATCATATTCCTTGGGATGATAACCAGTTGGTTGATGCTTTGGCCACATCGGCTTCTATGTTCAACGTGAGTAGAGAATATGATATGCCCCTTATTGAGGTAGAAAGACGTTCCAGGCCTGCTTATTGCCATGTGGTTAAAGATGAACCAGATAGAAAGCCCTGGTTTTATGATATCAAGAGATACATTCAAAATCAAGAGTATCCTTTAAATGCTTCTGAAAATGATAAGAGAACTCTAAGATGTTTGGCTATAGGGTTCTTTCTAAATAAGGTGTACTGTATAAAAGAAATCATGATTCAGTCCTCCTCAGATGTGTTAATGCCATAAAAGCTAATGAGATTATAAGGAGTGTTCATGAAGGATCTTTTGGAACTCATGCAAATGGGCATTTAATGGCAAGAAAAATATTGAGGGCTGGATATTACTGGATGACTATGGAGACAGACTGTTTCAACTATGTCAGGAAATGCCATAAATGTCAAACATATACAAATAATACCCATGCACCCATATCATCCCTCAATGTCCTAGCAGCCCCCTGGCCCTTTGCAATGTGGGGCATTGATGTTATTGGTCCTATTGAACCAAAAGCATCAAATGGGCATCAGTTTATTTTAATCACCATTGATTACTTCACAAAGTGGGTGGAAGCAGCTTCCTATGCCAATGTAACCAAAACTATGGTAGTCAAGTTTGTTAAGAAAGAATTAATATGTCAATATGGTTTGCCAAGTCAAATCATAACTGATAATGGTACAAACTTAAATAACAAAATGATGAAGGAGCTCTGTGAAGATTTCAAAATCAAGCACCTTAATTCATCTCCATATAGGCCAAATATGAATGGAGTGGTCGAAGCTACCAACAAGAATATAAAGAAAATCATACAGAAGATGCTTCAAACATACAAGGACTGGAGTGAATTACTTTCTTTTGCTTTACATGGATACCATACTTCTGTTCGAACTTCGACAGAGGCAACACCATTTTCTTTGGTGTATGGAATGGAGGCGATACTACCAATCGAAGTGGAAATCCTGTCTTTGAGAGTGATCATGGATGCCAAATTGGAGGAAGTCGAATGGGTATAATCCCGGTATGACCAGTTAAACTTGATAGAAGGAAAAAGGTTAAGTGCTCTTTATCATGGGCAATTATACCAGAGACGTATGAAGAAAGCATACGAGAAGAAAGTATGCCCTCGTCAGTTTCAAGAAGGAGAACTAGTCTTGAAGAAGATTTTACCAAATTGATAAGTGTTGATTAAGCATTGATTTCATGACTTATTTGAACTAATTTTGTAAAGACTTGAGCTAAATTGATGAATTATTAAAGGAAGTGAGCATGAATCTTTTAAGTAGTGATGGATAGGTGTATAAAAGAAATATTGTGTTAAAACTCTTGGAAAGTTGCAGGAAATTCAACAGGAAAGCAAGGCAAGCTTAAGCGTGAAAGATCAAGCTTAAGCTTGAGCAAGCAAGCTTAAGCGTGGAAGGGCAAGCTTAAGCGTGAAAGGGCAAGCTTAAGCGTGAAAGAGCAAGCTTAAGCGTGATCAGGAGCATTTGAAGACAGCAAGCTTAAGCTTGAACAACCAAGCTTAAGCTTGAACAAGCAAGCTTGAGCTTGAACAAGTTGGAGAGCATCAGGACCTCTCACGCTTGAGCGTGAACACTAGGCGCTTAAGCGTAGAATGATAATAATGAAAGCCTAAGCGAGGAACCAGCATGAATCAAGCGTGGGCAAGCGTGAGTTGGACAAGGAAGGCCACGCTTGAGCGTGGCTGCAGTGGTTTAAGCGTAAAACATTTAATGAGTATCAGGACCTTTCACGCTTGAGCGTGACTATCAAGCTCAAGCATGACTCATACAGCATGGGTCTCTTAATTCTTTATTCACCAATGATGCGATGCCAACTCACCCACTTTCTTGTGTTTCTACAAGTCTCTGAAAGGCGTAAGTGGGCATGGGAAGCTAGAGCATAACCTCTATAAATCAAGCTGCAAACAACATCAGATTAAATCCACTGTATCTCCTTCACAATCAAATCTTTTCCATTATTTTCTGTATTCATATTTTGAAGGTGAAAATGCAAAGCATGAGTAACTAAACTCCCTTATGGGATTGGCTGTAATCCATTCAACACTGAAGTAATGTTGTTGTAAGTTTTTATTTAGTAATGAGATTTGATAAGTTTCTATATTTCCTTATGCGTTTAATGCCTGAAAGTACTTGATCACTATTTTCTTATTTTAAGTTTTCTCAAGTATGCTGGGAAGTGACTTTTGAAAGCAGATCTGAAAGAAATACTTATTGTGAGTAGGTAGCCAGGGATGGCGTCTAACGCAATAAACGTCAAAACAATCGATCGATAATGCTGGGATGATTTCAAAGTGACTAAGGGATCAGCGGTTTGAAATCATTCTTATGAATTTTGTAGTCGAGAGATCGATACAAATGACTGTGATTGTGACGTAGAAACTATCTTTTCGATTTACTTATATAAAAACTTATGCAGCTTACAGAAGGTGAAGATGTGATGAAGCCAATCCCTGTTTTACAAAATTGATTTCTCTCAAAAACCATTCACTGTATCTTTTACAAATTTGATTCTCTGTTAGTTATTCATTTTTTCATTCAACATCATTCACAACAAAACAAACTAAAAACCTTCTGCCTAATCAATTCAAAACTAAGATCTTCATTTAACACCTCCTCAGTGGAACGACAACTATACTATATTACAACTTATGTGTTTAAACTTGGCACAAGCATTACATCGAGTTCATATTATACAAACTTGATTCTCTTTCATTGAACTCTTCATTCCAATATATCAAAAACCAATCATCAGAAATCAGACTGACAATTGGGGAAAATGGGTGCCCAATTATGAGGGACCATTCATAGTCAAGAAGGCCTTTTCAGGAGGAGCTCTAATTTTGACCAATATGGATGCTGATGACTTACCTTTCCCAGTGAATTTAGATATTGTTAAGAAGTATTATAGCTGATAAGGGAAATTCAAATTTCAGGAGCAGTACAGATGTCAAAGCAGATACTGGCGTCCTTTGTAAATTTGAATCATGATGTGAAACTTGTAAAAAAATGTAGAATTCCACCAAATAACATTTTTATGTTAATCATTGTTTTTATCATAATCTCGTAATATTTTCTTCCTTTACAGGCATTTCACTGGATCATTTAATTGATGGGAAACATTTTCAAACAAAATAAATGAAATAATAATAATAATGGAAGACATATAAATGGATCAAAGTGACTTCGATATTAGGAAATTTGATACTCCTTAAGTATACAGTGGTTGCTAGTTGAAGATATTTCGCTCTGCCATGAGTCATATGGATTCCTATGAAGATCATGGGTGTCACCCGGGGAAGCGAGATCATTAATCTTTGATTTTCCGCTTATTATTTTCCATGCAGGATTGAGGCATGCCCCCAGTTTCTTTTCCCAGAGTTCTTAAAGGATTCAAAATATGGTCGAACATGCTACAAGAAAGTCAGCCAAACAATATTCTCATACTTGCTCGAGCTGACAGGCTCTAATATGAACAAATGTTCCCTAGGAAGAGCCAAAATTAATAGTTCCACTCCATCACCTATCCCAGAAAAGGTGATTTGCTAAGATAAATGTTCAGGGTAAGAATCCTTGTGTTCACTCGAAATCCCCAATGAGTCATAAAACTAAAAAGTCTGTCTCTTTTAAATCTCAGTCCTTTAAAAATTCTCAACCTCAAGAACAAATTCTTCTTGAGTATAAATTTCAAGTTTCATATCATTCAATTTCCTCTTGCAAATGTCAAACACCTATCTTTCACCATAAGTCACAGTGTTAGAGATATTTCCCCTCAGGTATCCATTCCTAGGCTACTCAAAAATGTCAAAGCACCCCTTATGTCATTTATTTTCCTTCAAAGCTTTAGGTACTCATTCCTAGGCTATGTCGTTCAGCCAAAATACGTTTGGGCAACCCCCTATGCCATTTTTTCTTTCAAAGATTTAGGTATCCATTCCTAGGCTATTCAATCCTAGAAAATGTCAGGGCACTCCCCAGGCTACTCATATCCAAAAAATGTCAAGGCAATCCCTTGTGTCATTTATTTTTCTTCAAAGCTTTAAGTACCCATTCCTAGGCTATGTCTTGTGATCAAAACACATCGGAGCAATCCCCTGTGTCATTTATTTTCTTTCAAAAATTCAGATACCTATTCCTAGGCTGTGTCGTCCGATCAAAACATGTCGAGGCAACCCCCGTGTCATTTATTTTTCTTCAAAGCTTCAGGTACCCAATCCTAGGCTATGTTGTGTGATCAAAACACATCAGAGTAATCCCTTGTGTCATTTATTTTCTTTCAAAGCTTAAGGTACCCATCCCTAGGCTGTTTATTTTCAAGGACAAATATTAGGGAAACACCCCTACTCGGTCACCTTCTGTCGCCTCAGGTAGACACCCTAGGCAACTTAATTCCTAAAAAAACAAATAAACACAAAAAAAGACATTGGAGCATTATCAAAGCCTCAGACATATACTCTGGGCTACCTTACCCCTAGTAGAAAACATCAAGCATATTCCTAAATTTCTACGTTCTTGAATACCATTCTGCTCTCAAAGAAAAGTCTAAAATATTACCTTAAATGTCCTATCAAAGCCTTTGGCAACACCTTTTGGCTGTTTATTTCTTGTCAAAAACTTCCAATACCACCTTTAAATTGTTTATTGTCAAAGTTCCCTCAACTCAAAGGGGGCTCAGATTATTTGTTTTCTGTCAGAAGCTTCCAAACTTTCTTTGAATTCTTAACGGTGTTTACATCTTTACTTCCTTTTCACATCAATAATATGAATAAATTTCATATTCTTTTATGAAAAGAAGTAAAGAGGAGCAGCTGTGAATACCTATTTTTGTACGGTAAAAAAATAAAAAAATAAAAAATAAATAAAAATAAAATAAAAATATTAAAAATTACACAGTGACCGTTGTATAGTAACATTCTCCATTTCTATAAATACTCAATCTCTCCTCATTTCCTACTACACTTCTCTTTTCATCAACCTTCTTCCATAATTTTCCTCAAGCAATGGCCAATAGATATCGAGGCCAAAAGGAAAGAATAAGGGAGGAAAACCGATGTTTGGTGACTACCTTCTTGCTCCTTGTAGCATGGGTAATACTTTATCTTTATTGGGTATTTTATTTATGGCCACATGTATAATAAATAATTTCAGGATTTTAAAAGCGTTTATATTTCCATAAGAGTAAGTGGTTACTCATTTGTACTCAAAATATTTTTAAAAAAATTAAAAAAACCTAAAAAATAAAAAAAATGAAAATGGGCCAAAAAAGGCCCAAAAATCAAATCAGAGAAAAAAATGGGCCAAAAATAAATAAGCCCAAAAAAAGAGAAGTCCAAAAAAATGAAAAAAAAGGTTTTCGGTGATTTTTAGATGGGACCCAGTTTGGTTGCATGATTGAAGAAAATAGGGAAAGTTGGCACCAAATTTTGACAATTTGGAAAAGGAAAGTGATGGCTTTTGTGTAGAATCCAAGGCCAAATTTCCTCTATAAATAGAGACAGATGCAAAAGGAAGAGGAGGAGAAGAAGGAGGAAGAGAAAAAAGAGATATTTTTTTGTGTAATTTTTAGAAAAGCTTGTTTTCAAAAATAAAGATATGGAAATGTTGTTAGGAAAGGTGTGTTTTACTCTAATATGTTGTAGTATGTGAGTTTTGTGACCCAAATTACTATAAAAGTCTTGTAACTTATGCCCAAACACCCTTAAATTGAGTCCAAACGAAGCCAAAAACAGTAGAGATCTACAAACAATCAATCTCCCAAATTTCGTTCTTGTTCTTCATTAATTGTTAGTATGCTAAGGTATTTTTAATAAATAAGAGAATATTTATTTATCTCTTTAATTTATTTTTATTTTATATTATAATTTTTCTTGTGAAATTTTATTTATATCTTGATTGTCGTAATTAGCATCATAATTTCATTTAATTTTTTTGTTCCTTTATATTTGGTGTTTGTTATCATTGTTATCATTATTATTGTTATTTATTATTTTATTTTATGATATTTTGTGGTGACATCATATTTCATTCCATTTATTTTTATTTATTTATTTTTCCGCACTTTATTTTTCTACACTTTTATTTTTCTCTACTTTTATTTTTTACTTATTTTTCTGTACTTCTATTTTTATTTATTTATTTTTCTATACTATATTTTTCTTTAGTTATTTATTTATTTATTTATTTTTCTACACTTTTATTTTTCTTTGTTTATTTTTCTTTACTTCTATTTTTCTTTATTTATTTTTCGATACTTTTATTTTTCTTTATTTATTTTTTTGTATTTTTATTTTTATTTATTTATTTTACACAGTTTATTTTTCTGTAGTTATTTATTTATTCATTTATTTTTTTTGCACTATTATTTTTCTTTATTTATTTATCTGTACTTTTTTTCTTTATTTATTTTTCTACACTTTTATTTTTATTTATTTATCTTTCTGTACTTTTTTTTCACACTTTATTTTTCTGCAGTTATTTATTTATTCATTTATTTTTTTATATTTTTTTGTGCACTTTTATTTTTCTTTATTTATTTTTTCACACTTTTATTTTTATTTATTTATTTTTCTACACTTTACCTTTCAGTATTTATTTATTTATTTTATTCTATCTTTTTTTCTCAATAATTATGTAGTTATCTTTTACATAATCATTTGTCTATCTTTTTATTTTTATTTTTTATAAGTAGTTTTTATAAGTAATTATTAATTTATTATTATTATTTTATTTTATATTTCTCTCTCTTATCTATCTATTTATCATTTATCTTTCTTTTAAGTTTGATATGAGATTAATTTGGATGAGACATCTTATTGATCTTATTTTCCCAAAAAATGATTGAATAAAATTCACTTGTTAGTTCTAATTAATTAAGTATATATATTCCTTTATTTTCACATTGATGTATTTAATGCTATTTTTCCTTCTTATATCTATCTATTTGTACCTTTTCATTTATTTATTTGTGTATTTATTTAAAAAAATTATGAATTATGTTTTTCTTAGTAAAATCAATGGATTATTTTTTAATTAATTTGAAAATAATTTAGACGAGACGTCTTATTATTCTCTGGCTGTCTTTTAAGCACTTATCTGTGTATTTCCTTTCAAATTCAGAGAATAAAAATAATTTAGACGAGACGTCTTATTATTTTTTTATTTTACTATCTTTTAATCACTTGTTTGTTTATTTTCTTTTGAACTCAAAAAATGAAAATTAAATGATACGTCCTATTATTTAATTTAATTTTATTTTTGTTTATTTTTTCCTTATTATCATTATTCAAGTGTATATTGTCTGTAAGTAACATATATCATTGTTATACTTTTTATGAAGGATGAAATATTTAATAATCATTTTTAAAATTATACATGATCAATTTGGGTAACCGTTTTAGGATGGACAGTGTGGGGTGCTAATACCTTCCCCACCTGTAATTCGGCTCCCGGACAAAACAAAATCTCATTTTAAAAACCAGTGCCATGTAAAGGTTTTCCTGATATTTTCCTTAATAAATATTAATGGCGACTCCCTGAACCCTTTAGTTTTTAGGCCTCCTAAGGGCCTTGTTCTAATACGTTTCATTTTCTTTTTATTGCATTCTCCCAGTCCGCGTCATGACCCGGGACCCTGGTCGCGACAGATGGTTTCCATTATGCCAAGTCATCATCGAATGCCATCAAAGTTGTACCATGCTAAGAAAAAAGTGGCAAACCTAGGGTTGGGTTGTGTGAAGATAGAGTGTTATGCTGGTGGGCATATATTGTTTCGAAATGAACTTGTAGACAAGAATGTCACAAAATGTGTACACTGTAATGAGAACCGCTACAAAATCGTTAAAAGAAGAAGAAGAGTAACTAGGACGGTCAGGAAGAAAATGTGGTACTTTCCCATATCACCGCATCTTCAACGTTTGTATGGCTCATTGTCCATGGAAAAACACATACACTGGCATGCTCTGATTCAAACACAAGAGGGTCTTTTGTGCCATCCATCCGACGGGAAGCATGGAAGTGTTTAGATAAGCCATATATGGACTTTTCACGCGAGTTGCATAATGTATGACTTGGCTTATGTACTGATGGCCCATTTGGTCAATACAGAAGAGTGTACTCTTATTGGCCAGTCATACTGCCCCATACAAGCTACCTCCTGATATGTGTATGAAGAGGGAAGTGATGTTTCTATCTATACTAGTTCCAGGACCCAACAATCTAAAGGTGAAAATAGATGTATTTTTGCAACCGTTGGTTGAGGAGTTGTCACAACTATGGGATGTTAGGGTGATAACCTATGATGCATCCTTGAAGAATAATTTAATGATGTGGGTTATTTTGATGTGGACTATTAATGACTTTCCTTCCTATAGTATACTTTTTGGATGGTCAATGTCTGGGAAGCTTGCTTGCCCTATATGCATGGAACATACCAGGGGGAATCACACACTGTTAGTGACAAGACAAGTTTTTTTTACTATCATAGAAAGTTCCTACCATTGGATCACCCATTCAGGAGAAACAAAACTGCTTTTAAGAAGAACAAGGTTGTTAATGAACCTCTACCACATAGGTTATCTAGTACACGGGTATGGTAGAGAGTCTCTGAATATCTGTACATCTAGGATAAGAATGTTAAAGAGTTTGCAGGTTATGGGAAGGAACATCATTGGGTGAAGCAAAGTATATTATGGGATTTGCCATATTGGAAAGAGTTGTTGTTAAGACACAACATAGATGTAATGCATGGTGAACAAAATGCTTTCATGAATATTTTTGACATTGTGATAGACATCAAGGGGAGAACAAAGGACAATGATAAAAGTCGACTAGACCTTCCAAGTTGGTGTTCCAGGAAGGAGTTGGAATTGAAGGATACGGGACGTGGAAAAATATTAAAGCCGCATGCGAAATATGTATTAACAATACCTCAATAGATTGTTGTATGTGTGTGGATGAATGGGTTGACCCTACCTAACGGATTCACTTCTAATTTAAGTTGATGTGTTGACATGAAGGAGGGAAAGGTGTTTGGTATGAAAAGTCATGATTATCATGTGTTTATGCAACAATTATTGCCATACGCATTTCATGCTTTACTGAAACCCATTTGGAAACCGTTGGTTGAGTTGAGTCACTTCTTTAAAGAGTTGACAGAAACTTCATAACTGATGAGAAACTTGTAAAGATGGAGGAAAGTATTATGGTCTTGATTTGTAAGTTAGAGCAGATTTTCCCACCTAGTTCTTTTGACTCTATGGAGCATCTACCTATCCATATACCATACAAGGCCTTAGTTAGCGGTCCTATGCAGTATCGTTGGATGTATTCATTTGAAAAGTGAACGTCAAAACTACTTAATTTCCTTGCAACAATTTTTTTACTATAACAGTATTATGTAACTCAACATTTGTTTATGTTTTACTAGATTCCTATGTTTTTTAAAAGACAAAGTGTCAAACAAAGCCTACGTGGAAGCATCAATTTGTGAGGCATACTTAGTGGAGGAAATAAACACTTTTGCTTCTTTCTATTTTCCGACGGAGATAGAAACTAGAATGAGTTGAATTCCTCGCAACCTTGGGTGGCCATAAATCCAGGGTTGGATGATCAAAGTTTAATTTTTAACTATCCTAGTCATCCTGAGGGCAAGGTCACAAAATGTTACATTGGTTAGAAACATCGAAAGGTGACTCACTTGTATATTCTTCTGAATTGCCTGGAAGTGGAACCTTATCTCGAGTAAGCCATCAACTTATTTATTACATTTTAAAGCTAGCAACCATTGTAGCTATACTATTGTTCTTTAAATAGCCTATATGCATATATGTTGAAATAAGAGCAAAATAATATAACTGATGACCAAATTTGTAATAAGGTATCATCCAAATTCATCGGTTAGTTTGAAAAACACGTAAGGCCTATATACCTTACAGTTTTATGTTAAACTTCAAATTTTAGTTATCTAACGTTATTATGCGTCATACTATAAATAGATTCAAGACCCTAATAACCATATTAAAGACCCTTTACTCCAAGCTCTTTCTTGGGGGCCAGTGAAAACTATTAAAAATGGCCAATTTACTATGTAAATAGCTACAAGTTTAACATTTTCCAATGAAGTGAAGGGATGCGCACCCATAACTATGAGGTTTGTGGTAAAGGCACAAGCAGACAGTTAGAGGAAGACTTCTATGGAGTCTTGACAGAGATTGTTGAAGTTCCTTTCTCTGGATGACTTAAAAGAGATATCGTTCTATTCAGGTGTGATTGGTATGACAACATAATTGGTGTAGGAATAAAGGTTGAAAACAACAACGGTTTAGTTGAAGTCAAGAAAAGTGGTAAATATAAAGGTTTGATCCTTTCATTTTTGCCTAACAAGCCGAGTAGCTTTATTACACAGACTTCCCTGGATGGCACCGGGACTGGTATGTAGTCATCAAGGCCAAGGCCCGAAGTCAGATCACTGATAATGTCTCTGATAAAGTTAAGGATGCTTATCATCTCGCTCCAAACAAGCTTAACAACAGTCATTTGGTGTTAAACATTGATCCAGTGATACTGGATGAGACACTTACCACTATAGGGGGTAAACACATTGACAAAGAGGTTGTCTCCCAATCAAAATGGTCTAGGGCCGATTTGGAGACTGATGGCCTTGTTGAAATAAATAACCATAATGACACTGAAACTGAGGGAGAATTTCAAACTGAAACAAACACAGAGTATGACTTTATCAACATATATACATATATTTATAGTTTTCCACTGACCTTTGTTTTCATGGTTTTATCCACAGATGACAGGACGTAGATTATACTTCATTCAAGGTAGTGGTTTGTGGACTAGAGCATCCCGTCTTGGCGCACCAGAGCAGACCGCCACCCCACAACAGACTCCCACACCATAGCAGACCACACCACAACAGGCTCTCACACCACAACAGACCACACCATAGCAAACTCCTTCACCATCGTATTTGGATGACCCAAGCCTCGAGGCGAGCCTTGCTCCTGCATTCCCTCTACCCACCCTGGTCCCACTGTCGGGCGGAGATGAGTATGTATTACTATATAGTTTGTTTTAAGTTTGTTAGTTGCTTCGTACTTATAATTTACATAGTACCTAAATTTGTTTGTTGTTTGTTAGGCTTTTAGTACTTGTATACATTCAACTGTACTAGGAAGTTTTCTACACGTAACAGTTAATAGTACAAATTTAGAAATGTTAGATTTACAGAGGAGACTCTGCCGAAATTTTGGTAGGCTCCCTGTGTCATTAGGGCACACTTAGATATTTAATGTATAAATTTGTATGTTAGTGTTTTAGTTCTTGTATACATTGAACTGTACTGGGAACTTTTCTGCATGTAACAGGGTAATAGTACAAATTTAGAAATGTTAGATTTATAAGGGAGACTCTACCGAAATTTCGGTAGGCTCCCTGTGTCATTAGACCATATTGAAGTGTTTAACTGATTGACTTGTATACAGTTACATGTCTATATTATTTGATTGTTTCTAACTGTTGTTTATTAGAACTTTGTTGATAGTAGTCGTACTACCAAAGCGATTACTAAGGTTCTGAAGGCCAAGTGAGATGGTCCTTATATCTCTTGGATAGATGCTGGTAAGACTGTCCAGGATAGATGGTTTGAGACCTCTTCAGTAAGTTTAACATTTCCCTCTGTTATGAGTTTAATACATTCATACACCTATTTTTAATTTTAAAATCTCATTTTATGCTACATCATGATTATCAATGGACGGAGGGTATGAATGATGAGATTAAGAAAGTCTTTGCCACAAAGACCTCCAAAATCATCAAGAGTACCCTATGGAAACTGAAAGGTAAGGGCGAGCGCCCTTGTTGGATCCCCAAGGCACACTGGGAAGGGATGGTGTAGAGGTTGGGAGGTGTTTTATTCCAGCAGGTCACCCCTAAGAACAAGGAAAATAGGGCGGGTGATGTTGGTGCCTCTATCTACACTGGGGTAGCATTTCAGTCCTCGAGCGTAAAAAAAAGATTTGTAAGTATATTTTGTTAAACATTTTTTATGAATGACTAAATGTGTTTTCCACTAATAATTTCAATACATTTTGAATTACAGGAGCTGAAGGAGCACCGTAACCCTTCATTGTATGAGGTCATGCAAATGACCAAGAAGAACAAAGTCGGTGCATGGGTTAACCAAAAGACGACGGACATGGTGGTAATTTATTTTAACTTACACATGCTTAAACTTACAAATCAGATTACTGAATTTTATTATTATTTTACATTTGCAGGAGATGTATCTTGCCACAAAGGCCTAGAAGGAGGCAGAGTTGGTGGCTTCCACACCTGAGGGGGAGGTACCTCCCACCCTTTATTCTTTCAATGACAACGCCATCTATATGGAGGTTGTTGGTAGTGTGAACAAGAAAGGGAGAGTGTTTGGCTTGGGAAGAGTAAGCACACAACTTCCCAAGAAGGGGAAGGCCTATTCCTCTTCCTCTGGGCTTCTGGCAGATGTTGTTCAAGTTATTCAAAACCTGAACACTAAGCTACAGGAGAAGCATCGGAAGAGACAGGAGGAGCAAGCTGCCGAGGAGCGAAGACAGGCCAAGGAGGACTGACTCGAGACTCATCTAGAGCTGGCAGTGCAACAAGAGATGATCAGTCAGATAAGGTAAGGGGCCCTACCTTCTCCTCTACTTCCCAACTGCCCCCATTACCACCGTAGAATCCCCCTCCCTAAATTTTATTATTATTTTACATTTGCAGGAGATGTATCTTGCCACAAAGGCCCAGAAGGAGGCAGAGTTGGTGGCTTCCACACCTGAGGGGGAGGTACCTCCCACCCTTTCTTCTTTCAATGACAACGCCATCTATATGGAGGTTGTTGGTAGCGTGAATAAGAAAGGGAGAGTATTTGGCTTGGGAAGAGTAAGCACACAACTTCCCAAGAAGAGGAAGACCTATTCCTCTTCCTCTGGGCTTCTGGCAGATGTTGTTCAAGTTATTCAAAACCTGAACACTAAGCTACAGGAGAAGCATCGGAAGAGACAGGAGGAGCAAGCTGCCAAGGAGCGAAGACAGGCCAAGGAGGACTGACTCGAGACTCATCGAGAGCTGGCAGTGCAACAAGAGATGATCAGTTGGATGAGGTAAAGGGCCCTACCTTCTCCTCTACTTCCCAACCGCCCCTATTACCACCGAGGATCCCCCTCCACCTAACCATGCTACCTATATTTTTACATTTATTTTATTTTATATGATTGTATAGAATTTTAGATAAATTTTGTTTACACTTTATCTCATGTTTAGTACTTTTCAGTATTTATTTATGTCATTTTCTTTTTCATATTAATTCACTAATTTAATATTGTTAATGTATTATTGAAAATTCAATGAACGAAGATCATAAATTACAATAATAATAGGCAATATAATTTAATATTAAAATATTTAATCTTTAACTAATATAATTAAAAAATAATTTATTAATAAAAATATAATCATTCTCCAAAAGAAAAACCCACCTAGACATTAGCGACGGAAAATACACCGTCGTTAATTAGTAATTGGTAGCAACGGAAAACGTTTAGTCGCTAATAGGTTGTAAGGTAGTGACGGGAACGTGGTCACTAATATACAGTCAAGTAGCGACGGTGAACATGGTCGTTAATATGTAGCAGCCTAGCGACGGTGAGCGTGGTCGCAAGCTAGCAACGGTAAGTGTGGTCGTAAGCTAGCGACGGTGAGCGTGATTGCAAGCTAGCGACAATGAGCATGGTCGCAAGTTAGTGATAGTGACGTGGTCGCAAGCTAGCAATAGTGACGTGGTCGCAAGCTAGCGATAGTGTATGCTGTCGCTATCTATTTAGGTAGTAGTGACGGAGCATGTGGTCGCTATATATTTACCTAGTAGCGATTATGTACGTGGTCACTAGTAGCGATGGAGCACATGGTCGCTATATATTTACCTAGTAGCGACGATGTACGCCCGTCGCTAACCTGTCACCACCAACGACAGACTGAGTGACCACCCATAGGACCAGACCAGCGATGGTGGTGTGCCATCGAAAAGGTTGTGACGACATGTTGTCACCGTCGCTTTTCAATCAACGACGAGGTTCGTAGCTACGACGAATGTCCTATCAAAAATACAGTCGCTAAAACATTTAGCGACGGTGTCTAGGTGCTTTAGTGACGGGTTTTATCCGTCGTTGTTTGGTATTTTTTTAGTAGTGCCGGTTTTCTATAGTTTTGATTATGTATTCAGAACTATGTCTACGAGTGTCGTCCTATTGGTAAAGTTGGTCTTCTAGGATTCTAGAGATTTCCCAGTTACCCAGTTGTTGGTTGATATCTTCAACATGAATTTCTTCATTAAAGATAATAGTTTGGGTTATTCTTTTAGTCTCTTGCTCTATCAGTATATCTGGAATACGTGGTGCAGAAGAAGAAGAAATGGAAGAGGGAGACTTAAGGTATCAGAGGGAGATAGGATGGATAAGGCTTGACATGTTAATAGATATCTCTAGTAACTTCACCCTGATCTAGTATTAGAGCCTAGTGTGGAAGTAGGATTATATTGATTTGATTTAGTTTATCTTTGTTCTTGCTGAATTTATTTTTAAGATTTTATAGTTCATCATGTTATGGTCTAATAACTCAAACTTGTATCATGTTGACAATATTAAAACATGTGTCTATAAAAAGTTTTATATTTAACTTGAATATGGGGTTGTAACAATAAGTCCTGGAAGGAAGTAAGTCTAAATTATCCATACCTCCATAGACGGGTGAAGATCTTTTATATTTATATATATATACATAACAAATATAAATATCTATAACTAAAAATTAAGAAAAATCAGAACTAAACTTTTATTGTATGGAACAATATTATAATTTCTCTTTAGTTACAAGGAGAGAACAACAACATTCTCTTAATAATAAGAGAAATGTAACACCGGGAGGAATGGTATGATTTAAAGTTAACGAGGGTGCATGTATTTATATGTAAATGTATCATTCTATGACCACTAGTGATTCAATAAAAATAAGACTTCTTTGCATGGTCTTCCTCTCATTATATTGTAAGGCATAAATAGGAAATGTAAGATGTAAATTTCATTTCTTTTCTTTTTATGATTATGACTAATTCAAATGCCACAAAGATTCTTTACCACATTCATAATCTCCCTTTTATAGTCACTTTTGGTAAGCTTGCAAATTATTCTTATTGACGAAAAGTCTGGATGGAAAAGAATTTTAAGTTTTATTGGACCAGACCCCAGACTTTATACCCTTGAATTTGTTAATATCGCTCATCAAGTATTTTCACTTGGAAGTGAAGTCTGTACTATCTGAAACTTATTCGTGCACCTAAGTATTTTAGGATACGAGTATCAGACTATGAAACAAAGAGGGAGTATCTGCTTTCCAAAAGTCTGTGAGACAATCAAAAGTCTAATAGAATCATTCTGATCAAGGAAGCCATTCTCCACGTTTCTAAATTCTATTTAAGTGAGAATCATGCTCTTATCATATTTACATGCTTATCATCAAAGAACACAAGGAACAAGATTAAAATAAGCAGCAATTGTCAGTGTACCTACCTCTGCGCATACTGATCATTTTCAAAGCCTATGTCAAAATATTTTAGAAAGCTATAGGATCCTACTTGACGCTCAATCAAGAAATAGATTACAGATGGTGTGTGCATGGGAAATGCATGAGAAACCTTTTTCATGAAAAAACTAAAGAGGTCCTCTACCAGCCCCTTGAATCTGTATCTTTCTCAAGGTCTGGTAACAAGAAGGTTAAGGCAAATACCTTCAAAGGATTTCCAACGTATATATCTCCTTTCAAGAAGTAGCAACGGTCATATCCTCCAGCTTCTATAAATACCATGAAAGATTAAACTTCAAAATACATATAGAGAACTTACGAGCTCTTATTCAATCTCTCTCAAGTTTTAAATTATCCCGTTCATTCTTTTCTTCTAAGACAAAGACCCTCATTGTCTTTGTTCTGCCTCTAGCAAACCCTAGTCTAGTGTCATAACTTAGTTGCAATTTCAATTGTTTATCTCTCATATACTAAGTTCCATAAAATACCTTCATTCATTCATTCATAAACCTTGTAAAAGTATGGTGAGTTGCCAGAACTCATTTGTGTAGGAAACACTATTAACCTAAATAGGCTTTCTAAAGAATACTTAGGTTGAGCCAGGAGTGACTTTTTTGAAAAAATACTTGGGTTAAGGCAGAAGTGGCTGGAGTCAAGAATACTTATGGCACTGGTTTGGTGCTATTATTGTAAAAGAGATCTTACAATAGTCGAAATCCTTCAAGTTAGAAGAGACTGGACATAGCTTCTGTGTTGGAAGTGAACCAGTATAAGTTCTCTGCGTTGATTTCTTCTATTCTTTATTTGCTTGATTACTTAAATAATTTGGTTAATTTTTTTTGTGAAAAGAGTCTGTGACCTATTCACCCCCCTTCTAAGTCTGACTCTAAACCATCAATTGGTATCAGAGCTTGTCCTTTGGGTTGATCACTTCTTTGAGTAAAAAGGATCAAGATCTATGGCATCATCTTAGAGTAATCAATTGAATGCAGACGGATCTTCTATCAATAGACCTCTAGCTTTCTTTGGAGAAGACTACCCATACTGGAAGAATAGAATGGAAATGTTCATAAAATCCACTTAGTACAGTCTATGGGCAGTCATTATTAATGGTGACTATGACCCTCCTATTGACAATGAAGGTCAACCTAAATCAGAAGATGAATGGTCAACTGGGGAGATCAGAAAGATGGAGAACAATGCCAAAACCAGATTTCTACTTACTTGTGCTCTTAGTAAATCTGAGTATAATAAGGTCTTCAGTTATAAAACAGCTAAAGAAGTCTGGGATGCTCTTCAACATAACTATGAAGGCACATCCAATGTTAAGAGGTCCAAAAAAATACTGTTGACCAAATAGTATGATACCTTCAAGATGGAGGAACATGAGTCAGTAGATCAAATGTTTGGAAGATTCCAAACTCTACTGAATGAGCTTAAGGGTCTTGGAACTATTCCCTCTATTGAAGATATAAATGTCAAGCTTCTTGGATGCCTACCAGAAAGATTCAATAATGCTCTTCTCTGGAGGAAGCTAAGGATCTAAGTACCTTCTCCTTAGATGAGTTGCTTGGAGTTCTCAGGGTTCATGAGTTAAAGTTGAAACAAAAGGAAACCAACAAACCTTTTTCTTCCAAAAGCATTACCTTAAAGTCTGATGAATCAAAAAAAGGCAAGGCTCTAAAAGCCAAGGAATCCTTAAGTTATCAACCAGACTCTGGTGAATCAAGTGGTGACACTAATCAAGAACTGGCTCTTGTAACCAAAAGATTTCACAGATTACTGAAAAAGAAAAAGTTTAGACCAAAAAAGTTCCAGAAGAAAGACCTCAAAGGTAAAAATCAATTCAAATTTAAAACTGATAAATCTACTCTAGAATGTTTCAATTGTAGGAAACCAGGTCAAATAAAAGCAGACTATCCTCTTCTAAATAAAGATAAAAAGGACAGAAAAGAAAAGGGGAGGTTTCCTATGAAACAAGAAGGTCTGATAACATGGGACGATGAAGAATCATCCAGTTTGAAAGAGTCTGATTAAGAAACTGAATTAGCTTAACTCTGCCTCATGGAAAATGATGAATCAGACTTCGAAGCCAACTCCAACAACTCAGACACTGAGGAAGTAAGTTATTCTGAACTAAAACAAAATTATGATTTGTTATTCAATTATTTCTCTAAACTGTTGAAAATTTTCAAAAAAATGAAACTAAAGCATGTTGATATGATCACTGATTTTGAAAATTAAATTTCTAAGATGAAAGAAGAGAATTTTGATAAAAATGCTTTGAAAGAAATGAAAAAGAATGAAGAGATACATCTTGAAGAGTTGAGCAAACTTAGAAAAGAAATCATCAAGTTAGAAAAACAAGTCAACTCTCTTACCTCAAACTTAGGAAAGTTTGTGAGTAGCATTGAAAACTTGGACGCCTTATTGGGAACATCCCAAGGTAATCGAAAAGGCCTAAGTCTGGGATATGTAGAAAAGAAAGATGATTTCAAACCAAGAAATTTTAAGCATCCTTCAGCTCCTATATTCATACCTAAAAAGCAAAAGTTTGTTAAATGCAATTATTGTAAGAAACATGGCCATTTAATAAATGAATGCAGGAAAAGAAAAAGAAGGAATGAAAGAATTACTAACAATATAGGACCCAATAGAATATGGGTACAAAAGTCATTAATTATTCCTTTTGTAGATATGCTTAAAGACAAGAACAAAAACTCTAGAATGGTATCTGGACAGTAGGTGCTCGCATCACATGACAAGAAGAAGGTCTATGTTCCTAGACCTACTGGAGTAGTTTAAATATGGATCTGTCACATTTGGAGGAAACCAGACTAGACAGATCATTGGGTCTGGTAAAGTGGGTAGACTTCCTTCCCCTGTCATTGAAAATGTATTTCTTGTTGAAGGTCTGAGACATAACCTACTGAGCATCAGTCAATTTTGTGACAGTGGGTACAAAGTCCCTCTTGATAAGGATAAATATACCGTTATCAATTGTGATGGAACCATACCTTTAATGCAAACAGACATAACAACCTTTATAAGGTTGACTTGAATGAAGTGAATGATCAAAATGTAACATGTTTGTTCTCAAACTCTAAAGAGAGATGGATCTGGCATAAAAAACTTGAGTATGTAAGTTTAAAACATATTTCAAAACATCATAGAAAGGATCTTGTTAAGGGATTACCAAAAGTTTCCTTTAACAGTTCCTTGCCCTGTGAGGCATGCCAAAATAGGAAACAACACAAAACTTCTTTTAAAAATAAGGATATTGTTTCTACAACCAGACCTTTGGAGCTATTGCATTTAGATCTATTCGGTCCTTCTCAAGTACAAAGTCTGACAGGAAAGAAGTATGGATTCGTCATTGTTGATGACTACACAAGATTGACATGGGTATACTTCCTAGCCCACAATGATGAGTCTATAAAAGTATTTAAAATTTTCTACAAGAAATTTCAAAATAAGAAAGGCTACTGTATTGGTACAATAAGAAGTGATCATGGCAAAGAATTTAAAAATCAAGATTTCCTCACCAAGAACACCACAACAAAATGGTGTTGTGGAAAGGAAAAATAGATCCTTGTAGGAAATGGACAGAACTATGCTTTATGGAAATAATCTTCCTAAATATTTTTGGGCAAAAGCTGTGAGTACTTCCTGTTATATTCAAAATAGAGTTTTTATCAAACCAATACTAAATAAGACTCCTTATGAATTGTGGAAAGGTAGAAAACCCAACATCTGTTATATTTTGAATACAAAGGATTATCTTGGAAAATTTAATTCAAAATATGACAAAGGAATATTTGTGGGATAGTCAACCACATCAAAATCTTATAGAGTATTTAACACTTGAACTCAAACCATAGAAGAATTTATGCAGGTAAGATTCGATGATCTTCAAAAGACTGACAGGAAACTGGAAGATCTAGATTATGATGATGCAGGAATTCAGCAAGAACCTGAGCAACCAGAAGGACAAATAAGAGAAAATGATCAACCATAATTAGTTGATCCTAAAAAATCTAAGCAAGATCAGCTCTCTAAACCAGAAAGGCCAAAGGATTGGAAATTCAAAGTCTATCATCCTTCAGACCTTATAATTGGAGATTAGGCAGCTGGAGTTAAAACTAGATCTAGCCTTCACAATCAGTCATCAATTGTTCTTATCTCAAAATTAGAACCAAGGAATATTTTGAAAGCTCTAAAAGATGTTGATTGGATCATCACAATGCAAGAAGAGTTGAATCAGTTTGAGAGAAGTAAAGTGTGGAAACTTGTTCCTAAGCCCAAAGATAAAAGTATCATTGGAACTAAGTGGGTATTCAGAAACAAGCTTGATGAAGATGGCAAGGTCATCAGGAACAAAGCCAGACTAGTAGCTCAAGGCTATAATCAGCAAGAAGATATAGATTTTACTAAAACTTTTGCTCCTGTAGCCAGACTTGAGGCTATTAGGATACTTCTTGCATTTGCTGCTTTTAAATGAATTACATTATATCAGATAAATGTAAAGAGTACATTTCTGAATGGTTTTATTGAAGAAGATTATGTAAAACAACCTCCTAGTTTTGAAGATGTGTCTCTTCCTAACCATGTTTCAAATTAAGTAAAGCACTATATAGTCTGAAACACACTCCCAAAGCTTAGTACGACAGACTCAGTTCCTTTCTTATTTCAAAAGGCTTTACTAGAGGTCAAGTTGACACAACCCTCTTCCGAAAAAGCTCTAAGAAACACTTTATTATTATGCAGATTTATGTGGATGACATTGTCTTTGGTGCTACTGATGATAGTCTGTGTAAAGATTTTTCTAAAATGATGCAAGCAGAATTTTAAATGAGTATGATGGGAGAACTTAAATTCTTCCTAGGCTTGCAAATTCAACAGACTAATAATGGAATTTTCATCCATCAACAGAAGTACACAAAGGAGTTACTCAAAAAGTTTAAAATGATTGATGCTAAGGCTATGAGCACTCCTATGCATCCAAACTGTATTATAAATAAAGATAAGTCTGGTACATCAGTGGATCAGACCTTGTATAGAGGAATGATTGGTTCACTTTTGTATCTTACATCTAGCAGACTTGACATAATGTTTATCGTTTGCATGTGTGCAAGATATTAATCCGATCCCAGGGAATCACATCTGTCTACAATAAAAAGGATTCTGAGGTATCTTGTTGGCACCGCTAACCTTGGGCTATTCTACAAACAAACAGACTTTTTCTCTCTCTCTCTCTCTGGATTTTATGATGCAGATTTTGCAGGAGATAGAGTTGATCGAAAAAATACAAATGGTGGATGTCACTTCTTAGGAAGAAGTCTGATAGCAAAAAGCAAAACTCCATTGCTCTTTCTATAACTGAAGCAGAATACATGTCTACAACAGGATGTTGCTCTCAAATTCTTTGGATTAAATACCAACTTGAAGATTACTCAATAAAAAAGGAGAAATTCCAATGTTTTGTGACAATACAAGTGTAATAAACCTTTCCAAGAATCTCATTCAGCACTCTAAAGCAAAACACATTGAAGTAAAATATCACTTCATTCGAGACTACGTACAAAAAGGAATTCTGGAC
Organism: Clitoria ternatea; assembly: GCA_037962975.1. Classification (NCBI taxonomy): domain Eukaryota; kingdom Viridiplantae; phylum Streptophyta; class Magnoliopsida; order Fabales; family Fabaceae; genus Clitoria; species Clitoria ternatea. Next base: position 84,180,074 of record CM075672.1, read on the forward strand.
TTAAAGTTTGTGGACATAGACGATCAGTGAGCAGACATCTTCACTAAGCCTCTGGCGAAGGCCAGGTTTGCTTTTATTAAGCAAAACTTAAATCTAAAAATAATTACTTAATAAGTCTGATGCATGGAAAGTCTATTAATATGTTATAGTTTGTCTTGTTTGACTTCACACTTGACTTCTAAACTTTTCTGAGATTTGATTTTAAATTATTTTCTTTACACTTTTTATAACATGGCAGCAGTTATCATCTTTTTGTATAACCAATTTCTAAACGTGTTTTCTCTCTCCACTTTAGTGGTCATTTTCACCTTATATATTTGCATCTCTTCACTTATATTTTTCCCACCCTTTTTGCTAAATCTTTCTCCTACTTCTTCAAACTCTCTTTTGAAAAACTTCTTTCATTCTTTGTTTCTAAAAACCTTTCTTCTTCCCTGTCCAACTGAGAAATGACATTCAAAGTATTTGACATCGTTGAGTCTTTGATATTCAACCTAAGGTAGCATAGCCTTGATGATCATGATATCGCTGCTGAGATTAATGGGATAGGATGGATGAAGTTCTGTCATGATCAAGAACCCTACTGTGGCGCCTTAATCCGATAAACAATATTAAAGATAATATTATAAATGAGAATAAATTTTTTGGGGTTTAAAATAAAAGTAAACAATGGATGAGGAACACCATAACATGACACTTTAACAACTAACCCCGGACCATTTTAAAAACCTATCCCATATATGATGATATGAGAAGGTATGAGATTTAACACAAAAGTCCTCTCTGGATAATCAGTCACATCATCGTCATACAAGGGATTATAACTTGTATAAGTTATTTGAAAATGGGAATGTGTATGAGATTTAAAGATATCCGAATTGATTGCTAAAATATGCTAAAAGGAGTACATTTAATTAGACAACCATGCCATGAGGTAAGGGAAACAAAGTCATGCTTCATACACATCAAGCAAGCACCAAACTTATGGAAAATTGGTCATTTGAAAGCCATGAATCGATTCGTGCGAGTATAGGCTCCAAGAAAGCAAAATAGAGGCCCATGAATCGATTCATAACTCGTGTGAATCGATTCATGTGAAGTGGTAGCCATGAACAGTGAAAATAGAGGCTCATGAATCGATTCAGGACTCGTGTGAATCGATTCATGTTCATTGGAAGTTGTGAATAGTGAAAACAGAACCTCATGAGTCGATTCATGACTTGTGTGAATCGATTCATGCCATTCCAACAGCTCGTCAATCAATTTAAGGGGATATGTGAATTGATTCATGCAGCTCTAGTGGCTCATGAATCTGGGAAGTCATGAATCGATTCATGATAGCAATTGCTGCAGAATGCACTTAAAAGTTGAATTTCCCAACTTCCAACCACCCTAAGGTTTTCATATCAAATCCAAACTCTACCAAATTTTGACACCACTAATTATACACCATTTATGACGTGTAGTAGCTGGTCGTGCTCAAAAATTCCCAAAAACATGAGACTTATGCGCATAAACGCGTTTAGCCCATTTTTAAGCATTCTTGTGCAACACAAGGGTCAATTCTTAATGGAATTGACCCATTCCAGTTTCTACAAGTCATAAACCATACATAGGTGCTACAGTAACCATCTTATGCTATCCAAAATCCCATAAACTCTATTTGACCCTATCAATTCCTTGAATATGCATAAAAGTCATATAAAACCCATCATTTTCATGCTTCTACATTCAACCAACATTCTAACACATGATTTAACTCAATCATCATGCACATTCTAATTCAACTACATACATGGGCATCAATGCCATCAAAATGGCTAACAAGTTCAATTCTCAATCATCTTCATGAATTGCATTAATGATACAAAATGATCATAAGTTCTTTTCCAATGATCCTAATGTATCAAACACCATTCTAGGGTATCAAATCATCCATATCCAATTATCAACATACATACAAGGTATCAATTATAGTATGGCTATACATAACAAGGCCATATACAGACATTTCCAAAAAGATGTACAAAACTATCAAAATCAAAACCATGCCGGCCAAGGCATATTTACCAATCCTTCCTTCACATCATACCTCATCTCTTGAAAAGTCCTACTCCATGGTCAAGCCCTACAACAGAAGAGCTAAAAAGTAGAAACATCGAGATTGAGCATACTTTCTCAATGATGAAAATCAAACAAATTATGATAATATAAATATGTATGCAATTCAACATCTTCTCTTATCAAGGAGTTCAATTAACCAATAAACCCACATAGTTCATAACTTCCATTGAACTCACATGTTCATATATGACAAGTCCACTAACAAGGACATCACCAAGTAAAACCAAATCATCAATTCGCAATATCAACAAACCCATTGTCACAATCCATAAGACACATAAAGAGGTCATACCAACAACATTACATGATTAGTTAGTGACTAACAGAAGGTTTTATCTTTTAATTCACACTCTTAATAAGGTGCCATCATTCTTGATTTTCTTCAACTCAAATGCCATGTCCTTATAGCTAATGCATATGTCTCACTATGAAATGCATATGCAACGGATCCGATTTGAAACATTTACTCATAGTTCATGCACACATGATTCATCAATATTTACACCTACGCATAGTTACTTAAGCATTTGTCCCCCGCAAGGGTGCTTTTCACAAGATCCCGTAAGACCTTTCTTATCTCATTACATCAAGTGATCGGAACCACTTACAATCAATCAAATATATGTCCCCCATACAAGGGTCCATTTCCATATAAGATCCTGCAAGACCCTTAGCATTTCCATATGCCAAGTGATCGTAACCACTTATAATTGATCAACCATATGTCCTCCACGCAAGGGTCCATTTTTATAGTCCCACAAGACTTCATTATGATCGCAACCACATTCATTTATTCTCTTATTGGTTTCCCCCATGCAAGGGCACTCCCTCTTATAGTCCCGCAATACTTCATTATGATCGCAACCACATTCAAAATGTTGTCATGCATCTACGAATGCAATAGGGCACATGCTAGCCTTGGCTTCACAATAATTCCTCGCCCTCTCATTTAAGGGTATAGTTTGCACTTAACATCATATTTAGTGGCACATAATTATATATAACATTCTCTAAGGCATACCACTCATAATATTCAAGATTATACTAGCTAAGGATTCATATCAATGTCAATCCATACATGAAATTCAAGAGCATGTCAATAAATATACTCCAAATTCATATTCTCATCAATTGTATCAAGCCAATATCTAATCATCAATGGGATTAAATCTCAATTCATATCACACAAAAGAGGTAGTACATCCATTCAAGGAAGAACATGCAAATATGCATCAACATATACATTATCAATATACAATTGATCATACATTTAGAAAATATACTCCTCTCCTACCTCAAGAGAAATACTCTTCCGAGTTAAATGGTCCCACTTCACAAGAATTATCAAATCCTACATTGAATACATATAGGACCACATCTACCACTCATTCAACATCATTTTCAAATTTCTTGCATATCACTAATGCATATATACATACGAGTCCTATTATATCATAACTTGCAAAAAGTTTTCATTTTCTCTTTTTCTTAGGTTTTGGGAATTCTTTCCCTTAAATCAAAACTCATTATAATTAAAGGGCAACACCCAACTAATTAGGTTACCCCTACATATCAATTTCTCACCCAACTCCTTAAGTGGGTTTTTCTTATTAATGGCTTCCAACCATCATCATTAATCATCACCTATGGAAATCTCTCATCATTAATAACATTCCCATAATCATTAAATGCCTATCCTACTCACATTCCATATTTCCCCGAAAATCAAAGGTTAGGGTTTTATCAAAAACCCAACAACCATCATAAATGCATATGATTTTCCACCATCAAACCCATATTTTCATGTACCCCTAACAATGCTCATAAAAGTTCATATTTATTTCACCCCACCTTAGGGTTTTCATATTTAATGATCCCATTTAATACCCATATACATTTAATACTCTCTCAAGCCACAATAACCCATAACCTAGGGTCCAAGCACAATAAAAATGGTGAGGAACTTATGTCAACCAAGAAAAAAAAGTATGCACCAAGAGAGAGGAAGGGTTGACAAAAATGGAGGAAGAGAGGGAGGAGCCTCAAGCCACAAGCTTCTCCTTCTTGCCTAATGAGGAAAACAAAATTAGAGGGGAAGATGCACTAACCTTATCTAGGTTTTAGAAAGAAAAAGATGAAGAGGGGTGGGAAATGGAAGGAGAAGAGAATAAGGGTTTTTTGCCAAAGAAAGGAATGTAACGTGAATAAGAAGGAGAGTAGGGATTTAAGTTTTAACATTTTGCCCTCCATTAAAATTTCTCCATTTTATAACAAACAGGATCTCAGTTTGGGCTCAATACTTTATCTAAAAATTATTCTGAGTGTATATTCGGATTCACAATAATATTCTTAACAGCCCTGACCAATGGCATCTTAATCGGAGATACTTGGTCCGACACTCATATTTTAACCAGCACATCAAGCTTAGTAAATTATGAAAAATCATAATAAATCCCAATTAATTTATTTCCATACTTTTGGGACATTAATCTTTCCATATATAATTATTTGTCATTTATTTCTCTCAATTAAATATTTATATAAAAGTTGGGATGTTACACTTACTCTCCATCATTGGTTCTTAATTTTTGGAGGATGGTCTCCGTGGATAATCCAAGTTTATTGTTCTGGGAAAGCTTCAAGGAAAATCCATTGAGATTTCTAAGGATGTTATCGCAACTGTTACAGGTTGTCCTAATGATGGTGAAGTATTTGCTGAAGATTTTGAGTACAATGTTGTGTCCTCTCTAGAGATTAACCAAATGCTCTATGGAACTGAGTGACCCGCAAAGCCAGTCTCTGGGTCTCTTCTTCTGAAAGTCAAGATGTTGAATCTTGTTATGAAAGAAGTCTTTTGCCCTAGGAAGGGTGCAAAAGATATAATGAGCAAGCTGGATAGATTTTGCATGTATCATATGCTTACAAAAGAGAAAGTCAGTCTGCCTAATGTGATTATGACATATCTGATCTCCTCTATTGATAAAAAAAATAAGATTCCATATCCTGCGGTTCTCATGAAGGTTTTTGCACTCAAGAATGTGCAAACTGGAACTATCAGTGACTTGGTCACTCCTTCTCTTGTGGTCAGTAAGTTGTCTACCTTTTCTCCTATCCAGGATCAGCCTTAGGGTACTCCTATTCCTTCACCTAAGAAGACAAAGTATGCTCCTACCAAGAAGAAGTCTAGGTCTGCTCCCAAGCGTTCACAAAGCTCTCGCTCCGCTAAGAAAGTCAGGAAATTGGTTCTTGATATGTCTGATGAATCCTCTGATGAATCAGATTCTCCTCTTAAGATGGACCCATGTCAAGTGATCCCTCCTTCCTTTCCTGTTCAAGCATCAGACCCTCCTGTGCATCCTATTTCTGCATCAACCAAGAAATCATCAGACTCTAATGACCACCTCCCCATTAGTCAAATGCAACGCCACTCTGACAAGAAACGGTCTGGGAAAAAGAAGCATACCAAAGCTGCCACCCCTAAGGCTCAACAACCTCTACGTCCTCACTTTCGTCCTTCATTCGAATCACATTTGAAGAAATTAACTGGTGATGAAGTGTTTGAACTATTTGTCTTTGTCTTCACAACCTTGCATCCAGAGATTTTAGTTGCAAGATAGAATGGCCTAACCTGGAGTGGTAAATTTGTTGAAATGTGAGATGAATATTAGAAGGTTATGGCAGAAAATCATGATACTCTTCAGCAACGGGGTGGATATCAAGCTTATGTTCACTACCTAAGACTCATTCATGGTTACTTGAAGAATAATCTAGTCTCTGAAGTTCGCAATTAGGGCTATCTTGACTAGCTAAATCAGTTCTACACAATTGTTGGCATCTACAGAAGTGATGCTAACGCCTTCAAAGCCTCTTTCAAGAGAAAGAGATCAGCTTCTCCTATGAAGATCTCCAAGAGAACAAGGTCTGACCCTTTGCCTTTCATTGAATCTGAACCCTCTATCCCCCCTCCCTCCCCTCAGTCTCTGCCCCTCGATATCATACCTCCCTCTCTACCCCAAACCGCATCTTCCCTAGCCCTTGTTCCCTACCCTGCCATCTCTACTGTCATCCATAAATCTCGACCTCCCCCTCTTTATGTCCCTTACCCTACTCTTCCTGAGTACATCTTTTATAAACTTGTACTTGACCTCACTGACCCTGGCTATACCAATCCCTATAACCATGTTATTATTTGTAACCCTGACTTCAACCCTCGTAGACTTCACATTATGCCCTCTGCCCCCAAACACTATCCTCCCCTTCCTATAGAAAGGCTTCTAGGCTACCCAGACCTGTTCTCCAATGATGATCTTGGAATGTTTCATGTGCTTCAAGTTGAACAAGCTTCAATTGCTAGAGACTTGAAACATGGTTTTGTCTATCTGGATGATGATTCTATTTAAAATTGTCCTGTTGCTACTCCTTGGAAGAAGATCTTATTTGTTGTGCCTTACAAACCTCCACCTGCCAAATGGATTTCTCTGGGCAGATTGAAGAAGCCCATGCCTTTAAAGTACAAGCCTCACTACAAGGGTCCTTATCAGCCTAAGAAGCTTTCGGCGGCCACTCTTAAGAGTCTTTGGACTACTCCTAAACCAACTGAAGCTCATGTTGATGCTATTTGGTGTCATTATCTTTGGACACTTTATGAAGAAGCCTCCTATTCTTATACCTCATTGGTCCTAATCCTATTTTTCTATACCAACCCTCTTTAATTACTTTTGATTGGCCCTTTCTTTTTGTTTTTCAGACTGGTTTTTTCACTATTGTCTCTTTCGCTGCTTCACCTCTTTTTAGCTCTTCTATCACTTATGATTTACTTTTTGAGTCTCAATGATGTCCTTCTTTTATTGATTACAAAAGGGGGAGAAAATTTATAAGTCTTTTTGTGTGAAGAAATGCCATGTATGAAGTATGCATTATTGCTCTTGTTTTAATGAAATTGTATGCATTATCTCTTTGGTTAATGAAGAAGCATTCTATTTCTATTTGTCTCTGTAATTGTTGAATTTTTTATCTCTAATACTTGTTACATACATACTTTATTCTCCCTGTATTACAGACTTCGTTTACAAAAAAAGACTTGATGTTTGTTATCAACAAATAGGGGGAGATTATTAAGAAAAAGTCTGGCTGGAAAAGAATTTTAAGTTTTATTGGACCAGACCCCAGACTTCATACCCTTGAATTTGCAAATATCGCTCATCAAGCATTTTCTCTTAGAAGTGAAGTTTGTACTATCTGTAACTTATTTGTGTGCCTAAGTATTTCAGGATACGAGTATCAGGCTAGGAAACAAAGAGGGAGTATCTGCCTTCCAAAAGTCTATGAGACAATCAAAAGTCTGATAGAAGCATTCTGATCAAAGAAGCTATTCTCAACGTTCCTAAATTCTATTTAAGTGATGTATTGGGAATCATACTCTTATCATATTTACATGCTTATCATCAAAGAACACAAGGAATAAGATCAAAATAAGCACCAATTGTCAGTGTACCTACCTCTACGCATATTGATCATGTTCAGAGCCTATGTCAGAATATTTCAGAAAACTATGGGATCCTACTTGATGCTCAATCAAGAAATAGATTATAGATGGTGTGTGCATAGGAAATGCATGAGAAACCTTTTTCATGAAAGAACTGAAGAAGTCCTTTACCAGCCCCTTGAATTTGTATCTTTCTCAAGGTCTAGTAACAAGAAGGTTAAGGCAAATACCTTCAAAGGATTTCCAATGTATATATCTCCTTTTAAGAAGTAGCAATGGTCATATCCTCCAGCTTTTATAAATACCATGAAAGATTGAACTTCAAAAGACATGTAGAGAACTTATGAGCTCTTATTCAATCTCTCTCAAGTTTTAAATTATCTCATTCATTCTTTTCTTGTAAGACAAAGATCCTCATTGTTTTTGTTCTGCCTCTAGAATACCCTAGTCTTATGTCATAACTTAGTGTACAATTTCAATTATTTATCTCTCATACACTAAGTTCTATGAAATACCTCTATTCATTCATACACCTTGTAAAAGTTTGGTGAGTTATCAGAACTCGTTCGTGTGGGAAACATTGTTGGCCTGAAGAGGCTTTCTAAAGAATACTTGGGTTAAGCCAGGAGTAGCTTTTTTGAAAGAATACTTAGGTTAAGCCAGAAGTGGTTGGAGTCAAGAATACTTGTGGCACTAGTGTGGTGCTATTATTGTAAAGGAGATCTTGCAATAGTTGAAATCCTTTAAGTTAGAAGGGACTGGACGTAGCTCTAGTGTTGGAAGTGAACCAGTATAAATTCTGTGTTGATTTCTTCTATTCTTTATTTGCTTGATTACTTAGATAATTTGGTTCATTTTTTCCACGAAAAGAGTCTATGACTTATTCAACCATCCTTCTAAGTCTGACTCTGAACCATCAATTCTCTTCTTGCTAGTTCCTTGCTGCTTATGTCTCTAATAAGCCATACAAGGATTGGTACCATATAAACTTGTTAGTGCTGATTGGCTTTGTCATGATGTGTGTTAGGTTCCCTTCTGTATAGATCGATCTTCTACATGTCCACACTTCCTTCTACTACTTATCAAATAAAATAATACTAAACACCTATGTGCTTCGTCCTAGAATAAAAAGATGGATTCCATGCGATGTGTAAGACACTACGCTTGTCACAATACATAGGAATCTTTTGTTGCTTGTGCCTAAGTTCTTTAATTAACCTTAAATTCTAAAATTCTTCCTTGCATGTTTGCGCAGCTACCATGTATTCAATTTCTATAGTAGATAGAGCTATAACAGTCTGTAATTTTGATAATGAACTTACTACACCTCCTACAAGCGTGAACACATAGCTTGTAATAGATTTTCTTTTATCAAGATCATCTACAAAATTTAAATCAACATATCCTCTAACATTGGACTTTGATCCTATAAAACATAATGCAACATTTGAGGTTTCTATAATGTATCTCTTAAGATCCTCTAAACAACACTCAAATGATCTCTGCTAAGATCTTCCATAAAATGGTTAACACTCTTGATTGCTTATGCAATATCATGTCTAGTATAGATCATTGCATATAAAAGGCTTCCCGTTGTTGATGCATACGGTACTCAAGACCATCCTTGCTTCATTGCTAGGACACATATTTAGGGATAATTTATAATTGATAGTAAATAGGTAGATATTGGCTTACAATTTTACATGTTGAAGCCAAATCTTCTTATCTTTCACGTCTTAGTGAATTTACATCTCTAGAATCTTTTTTTTTTTGCTGGTCTCAAGTCCTTAACAAGCTCCTTACCAAATTATGCCTTTAATTTTTGAAGTTAGGTCTAACAACCAACATGTTATCCACATACAACAATAAAATGATGAAACCATTATCTACAAACCTCTTGTAGTACGAATGATCTGAACCTAGTTTGTTGTATCTTAGGCTAATAAAGAAAGAATCAAATATCTTATACCAACACCTTGGTGTTCACTTCAAGTCGTACAGGGATTTAGTCAATCTGTAAACCAAATTTTCTTTTGTTTTTCTTCAAGTTTTCCATGAAGAAAAATATTCTTTATATCTAGTTGTTCAAGATGTAATTGAAATATAGCAGCACACATAGTCAGAATTACTCTAATAGTTGTAAGTCTGACTACCAGAGAAATATCTCATTGAAATCAATACTTTCTTTTTGAAAGAATATTCTTTACTTATCAACCTTGCGCCATATCATTCTACTTAATCATTATCATCTCTTTTGATCTTGTAGACCTATTTGTTTCCAATGACTTTTTTGACCTTTAAGAAGTGCAACAAGTTCCAATGTCTCATTTCTATGCAAGGCCTTCATTTATTCATGCATTATTATCATCCATAGAGAAACTTTTGAACTATTTATGACCTCTTAAAAGGTGGACGATTCACACTCTTTTGTAAGAAGATAATATGCATCATGGCTTACCATAACATGGTGAGAATTGGGATGGTATTTATGTCTATTGTGTACCCCGTTGGGCACTTACAACAATCAACCTTATTTGGCTCTTATAAGACTTAGTGAAGCGTCTAATTTACGGCAAGCCTGGATCCAAGTCAAATAAATGTCTTTTTTTGGGATACTCAAAAGAAACTAAGGGTTATTACTTATACAATTCTACCAAGCTCGGGACGTATTATTGGGAAAGAGAGTTCATCTCTAAATATATAAGTGGAAGGAAAGTAGAGTTGAAGAAATTAAAAAAGCACAAAGCATTAAAGAGTTAATGATGGAAATAAAGCAGGATTCATAGAGTTGTAATACACTATTAGCCTAATAGATGAATTCCTAGTAACTTAAGAGGGAGATGTGTTGCTACAAAATCAAAATGAGTCTATATCTTATGAAGAAACCATTTCAAATTTAATAAATTAAAAATGACTTTAAATAGTGAGATCTATAATGGATTTCATTCTCAGTAACTAGGTATGAACTTTGGATGATGCACTTGAAGGGATAAAACTTATAGGGTGCTAAGTAAGTTTTTTTTTTATAAAAAAACTTACATGAATGGTAATGTATGTAAACAAAGCTTCTTTTATTATTATTATTATTATTATTAAATATGATGATTCTTTTTGTGATAATCACAAGTTTTTTTTCACAGACAAATCTACTCAAGGGTTAATCATAATCAAAGTTCTTGACCTCTCCTAAAAAATGTATTTAATGATGCTCGAACTAGAGTTTTAAGTAATTGATATATTATTGTTTCTTTGATTGGAAGAATTACACTTCCATAACACTTTTTTTCAATTGTTGTGATTAGAAGAAATGGAAAAGGGAAGATGGAAATTAAATGAATGATGTAATATAAAAGAAAAATGAGTTATAAAAGCTTATTTATAAATAACTATTAGTGTTATGAAATTGGTTTTAAGTCTGTCTGGTTTCAAGTTGGAGTGTCTCAATTGGGATTGGTTAAAGGTAACTTTTTTTAATCCGTTGGTTAATGGAATTTGATCAATCCCGAACGATGTACAAAATTTATATTAACCAATTTTGTTTTCTCAAATTTATTTTACAATAGGTTATCAAATAAACATTAAAGTATTGAAAAGTGAGATGAATTAGGCAACCTGCTTAATGATCACAAATAAAATATTTTATCTAAATTTTATAATGTACACAAGTATATTATCAGAATTGAACACAAAACCACTTGGCTGTTCTCGGCTAGTGTAAATTATCAGAATGACTTTGGGTCTTGCTGCCGCTTCCCTAATGTCTTTAGATTTGATAACTCATTCGCAACTTAAAAACTACTAAATCTCTGGACAATGAATTATGATTTATGAATTTAAGATGACAACTTCCTAATGAAAGTAGAATAAAAGAAGAACTTTACATTCTTTATCCTTCTTTATGTGAATTATATTTAATGGTGATCGATCCTATGCACATGTGAATTTTGCAGGGGAGTCCAAATAGAGGACAATTGTGGAGCCCAACCCCAAAAATCATGGCACATCAAGAAGATTCCCTGACTAAATAATACTAATACGACATCAAATTGAGGGACCCACCTTGACTTTGACGCCACCAAAGTATGATCGCTTAGCACCAATTCTGTTACCAACTTCATACCCACTTAGATCCATAATACCATTGCTCCTGTCAAGGACAAAATTAAATTTGAGTCACTAAATTACATCTTTTAACAGCTTTTTGACCAAAACAGAGTAATGTCCTCAGTTAGTCTTTAAAATTATACGAATCATATATGTTTTTTTTAGATTTTAAAACATCAATTTAATCTTAACTTTATAAAACAATGTTCAATTTAATCATTCCCAACTAACTTCAATAGACTTTAGGGTCAAGAATTAAATTAAGATTATGAAAATTTGTGCATTAAAATGTTCCACCATACAATTTGAGAAGGCTAATATTCGGGTTTACTCTCATTGTGGGAAAGATGTAGGTGTCCCAATTGCATGAGGGGTTGGAGTAGAAGCTTCTGATCTAGATTCAGTGGATGATCTATTTTCAGTATTTACCCTACGAATTTCCTCAACCATTCTCACAACCTCAGCCATTTTTGGCCTCTGATCTGGTGTTCTCACAACACAAGCCAACCCAACTTGTAGCATTTCAACCATTTCTTCCTCTATATTTGGACACCTTAGTAACTCCACATCAAACACTTCAGCAGTCCACTCCTCTCTAACCACAGAATTCACCCATCTAACCAAGTGCACAACCTCATCACCTCCTTTAGCATGTAAGGGGGATCTCCCAGTCAGAAGCTCAAGTAGCAGTACCCCGAAGCTGTAGACATCAGATGCCGGCGTTGCTTTTCGCGTATCGGTTACTTCGAGTGCACGGTAGCCTGCTGCCCTCAGTGCTGGTGGTGGTGTTGGACTCATCAATGTTGCAAGACCAACATCAGATAGACAACCATATTCTTGGGAGTTTAGGAAGATGTTTGAGGCTTTGATGTTCCCATGGATGAGTTTGCCTCCATGTTGAGCATGGAGGTGTGCAATGCCTCTTGCTACACCTATTGCTATTTTCAACCGGCTATCCCAGTCTAAAGAAATCCTGCCTTCCCCTCTTTTACCTGAAAATAATAGACATGCCAAATCATAGTTAATCTTAATGTTAGCAACTAGATAGCACTTAGAAAATAATAATAACAATATGTGTAGGAATTAGGAAGCTGCATAATTCAACTTTGTAAGATGAAGGAAAAAAACTCATGAGTTGCAGCAAGTAAATATCATCCAAAGTCATGTCCCTGCATTTGGTATTTACTAAAGGAAAAAACTTAGGTGCAATTCTTTATGTGTTTCTTTTGTTGCACTCTAATTGATTAGAGTTTCACCTTGGTCACTTAATAAAGTTAGATACAAGTCACCAAGGCGAAATTCTCATTCTGATTAGTCCCAAAAATTACCTAAGGAAATGAGCTTAAGCTTTGTCCTTAATTGAACATTAGCATTTAAGAAAGGATTTTTTTTCTTATCATCTGTCACCTAACTAGTTTCTGTATGGAACCCTTTCCAAGATTTCAGTACGTATGAGTTTGGTGCAACTATATTTTGTTTAAAAATTTGAGTCACAACATCCACAACGATGAGATACGAGACAGCACATAGGAGGACCAAAGAAATACCAGAAAGTAGCACTACTTCAAAAGACAGATTGCAGAATGAGGAGGAATTAGATAAGCTGAAATAATTTAACAGATGTTTGTCAGATAGGAGCAAATGTTTACAACATAACATACACATACCATGCAACATTGCAGAGACACTTCCCTGTTCGTAGTAATCATATACCATAAGTTTCTCCTCCTTTGAATAGTAATATGCCCTTAATGCTACCACATTGTCATGCCTAATCCTCCCTACCATCTCCGTCTGCTGTTCAAACTCACGTTTTCCGACCGTGACATCCTTCAACCTTTTCACTGCCACCGTTGTTGCATCTTCTAAAGCAGCCTTATACACTGTGCCAAATGTTCCCTTTCCAAGAACCTCAGCAGATGCTCTCAGCAGGTCCTCAAGGTCAAATGCAAGATTGCAACCCTCAAAGAACACTATCTTGTTACTGTCTCGACTTTCAGAACCTTCAATTCTTGTGGACACTTTTCTTTTCTGAGACTTCGCTTGTAGTCCGTCTTCACCACCGTGTTTCTCATAGCGGCACACAATCACGAATGCTGCTATGAGTGCCAATGCCACCACACATCCACCAATGATGATGCCCAGCAATGCTGATTCCTTTAGTCCCTTGGATTTTTTCCTTGTTGGATGAGATTGAACAGGTAAAGAAGGAGCAAGTGCATGTGTGGATGTGAGATTGTTACCAGAAAAGGCCCAACTTGGAAATCTCTTAAGGGATTTAGGCACAACGCCATTTAGGTTGTTGTTGGCCAAATTCAGCTCTTGCAGGACAGGAACATTGAGATCAGGAATTTCTCCTGAAAGGTAGTTGTTGGCTAGGACTAAAGAGGAGAGATGAGTCAAATTTGAAACCGAAAAAGGGATGCTGCCATTGAAAGAATTGTTGGATAAATTGGCAATGGTAAGATTCTTCCATACTGAAAAATCTAATGGCAGTGGACCAGAGAATTTGTTGAATTGGAGGTAGAGATAGGACAAATTCTTCAGCTGAGAGAAACCAGAAGGGAAAGAACCAGTTATACCATTTGATGCGAGGCTCACAGTTTGGAGTGCTGAGAGGCGACTAAGAGTGTTTGGTGGGATTGGACCACTCAATCCAGCTGTGGAAAGTAGAAGGGCTGTAACTTTGGATTGGTCAGTGTTGCATGTCACTCCTATCCAGCTTTTGCATACAGAAGAGCTCTTATCCCAGTTGAGATAATGGGAAGAGTGATTAATGTTGTGATAGAAATCAAGCAATGCTTGCTTATCTTCCACTGGTTCAGCTCCAACACCAAAGAACATTGCTCCAATCATGAAGAAAGTGAACAAGAGGCCCAGCTTCTTGCCCATCTTTTAGTTTGAATGGACAAAATAAACACTTCCTCAAGATATTGGACACCAAACTAGAGAACAAACAAAATGATTAGAAATTGAAGGCTAGTGCATGATGATGTCTTTGCAAAGCCAAAACAACAAAACACACAATTGAGGTTAGTTCATATTTCCTAGACATGTTTTAGTGTACGCTATGTATTTTACTACTTACTAGACAAATTGTTGTTAGATTCCGACCTATAAAGCTAAAAGGCGCTATTAAAGTGTCTTTTGGGTCAAAATAAGCATCTCCTGTTTGACATGGAAAATTACCTTATTAGCTTTTTTTCTGTTCACCTACTTTGTTCGGTCCCCAACCAAGTGCAAAATAGAAAAAAGATGCAAACCAATACTTTGAAACTAATAGTTGATTCAGTGGTTTGATAGGGACTAAGACCTTGTCAGAAGAAAAGAAAAGACCAGTTTGTAGAATTTGGAAACTGAAAGACCAGAATCATTTAATTTTCCATATGTATACACAAGAAAAGTAAAGAATTCAGTCTATTCTTTCCCTTGTTTTGAAAATTATCCAACTACAAGAGAGATATGATAAAGTTAAAAGTCAGAGTACGTGAGTGGAGAGTTTCATATAGGAAGAGAAAAGTGATACTCACAAACAACACACCTATGGATTCCAAAATTCATCAAAACTAGTTAAAAATGCAGAAAATGCTAGGAATGAATGATACACAAAAACCATATCAAGAATGTTCATGCAGGTTGATCTATACCATACTCTATTCTCGTAAGGTGATACACACTAGCTAATAGTCCTCCCGGTGCTACATCATAGGCACATTGGGAACGTAGATAATTGTAACCATATACATATAAAATCACCCCAATGGAATGCCAATCCTCGGGCTTTATTTGTAAAGTCTCTATTCCTTGGTAATCGAAACCCAAAGACCTATCTTGATAACTGAAATAGTTCAAAAAAAAAAGAATCAAATCGCACCATCTCTGTAATAAGTGAATGCCTTCTTTTCTCCTGAAGTTGTCGGAATTATTCGTAATAATTGGAGTGCTGGCAAGAAAACCCGTAGGTCCAAGAGACCAGAAACATTTCATATAAAGGTTCATCTGGGTTGTTTCAGAAGCTGTGAGAGATGAAAATCCAAAGTGGGGTCATTGCAACGATGGTGTTATTGGTAATGGTTGAAGATTAGGTGATAAATGTTTCTGGTCATTGCAATGATGCTTGAGAGAACAGAAGCATCAAACATGCAAGAAAGTAAGAGAAACCCATTTTGGAGTCATTGAGAAACCGAAAGCTAAAAATATTTTATGCCGCAAGAATAGGAAAAGGCATGTGAAGGAACATAGGAGTAGTAATGAGACAAATATGGCCACTTATATAATATGTAATATGAATTTTATAACTAAGCACTAATTCACACTTACAAACATACATGAATTTTTCAGTGTCATAAATATGAGACATACCTGCTTGTAACTGGTACTAAAGGTGCTCCTTCTCCTTTCCCTTGGTTTCTAATTAATGTGTTTTGAGACAACTTTTTTTATGGCTCTATGCCTATGAAGATTAAGAGTTAAGAAACTGGGAAAGAGTAGAGAAACAATAATAAAGAAAAGTGTGGGTTGAAAGACAGGACAAGGGGTGACCTCATTAGCTTTGTCTTGAACTTCGTTTACACATGCATAGGTGACCCATGCGCTATAGTATAGCATTGCGTATTTCATTAAATTCTATCGTGAATACAATTTTAGTCAAAAAACTATTATTATTGACCTTTGAATAAAGCATATATGTTTGACATTAACGAGATGAATTCTCAAGATTTATTTAATTTGTGCTAATAAAAATAGAAGTGAATAGTGCATGGAATCTGAACATTGATGGGTCTATACACAGCACAGGTTAGGTAATGTAGCAGCTGATGATTTATTTATCTTATTCTTCATCACCCCCCCCCCCCCCCCCCCATAAAAAAAAATTTGGAAAATATCGTTGACTAATCTGGGTTGGATTAGGACATTATCAACGTCATAAAATGATGATGCTGATCCACCGAAAGAAGTTCAACGTTGTTGTTGTTGTTAGGCAGCAATTAGCAAACGCCTCTACCAGGGACCAATCATTCGTCAGCGTTTCAGGGCGTCATAATTGACATGACATGGCTAAGAGTTAAGACAAAGGGTCACATTAGCATGTCTTAATAGTTAAAGAAATTAAGAACATAATACATTAAAAATCATATAGATAATAAACTCATAATTAATTTTGAGAAAAAAAATAAATTATGAGAAATCAGGACTGTTTCAATAAAAACGTTCTTCCTATCAAACTGACAGAGCTAGCTATGTTGCTTTATATAAACATGTTCAGAGCCCAACTAGATACTTAGGCCTACCTAGTATCATTGGTACATCTAAGAAATATGTTCTCATGTATTTGTCTAGAGCAGGCAAAGAAGTTCTAATAAAGGCGGTAGTTCAGGCGATGCCGACTTACCTCATGAAGTTCATGAGTATTTATGACAAAATTGAGGCAATGATTGCGAAGTTCTTTTGGAGTGAGGAGGTTGACAGGAGGAAGACACTTGACATAAGTTATTTGTGTCTAAGAGTATGGGTGGTCACTAAATTTGCTTAGGTTCAACAATCGATTAATCAAGCAATCACTAGAATTATGTGAGTGAGATTTAGTTTAGTGACTGACTAATTAGGTAGTCACTAAATTTATTTGAGTTTGTTAATGGTTAGTGACTGATAAACTAGACAGCCATTAAATTTGTTTATTGTGTTTGAGTTTAGTGACCAACTAATTAGTCAGTCAGAAACTTGTTTGAGTGCATTTGAGTTCAACAACTAACTCATTAGGTGATCACTAAATTTAGGAGTTAGCTTGAGTTTAGTGACCGATTAATTTGCTTGGGCGTGTTTAAGTTTAGCGACCAACAAAGTAGGTGGTCACTAGACTTATTTGATGGAGTTTGAGTTTAGCTACAACTAATATGTGGTGGTCAAATTTGTTTTAAATGTGTTTGGACTTTGGAGGTAAATTTTTCACTTTTCCTTTTTTTATATTTTTAGAAATCTTTCTTCCCTTTCTTATTTTGTCTTTCCTATTTCATTTTTCTTTTCTTTCACTCATAATCTTAATGAACCCTAATGCCTAACTGTTACATGAAAGAACAATTGAGGTTCTTAGGACCCCTCAAAAATTTTGATTATGATAAAAATATTACACTATTTAGTGTATTAATATTTCAAGACTGTCTAATGCACATTTGCAGATAAACACAAGTCATAGGCCAAGAAACAAAAAATACAAAAAATTAACTTGAAAAGTTTGATTCCAAAGTTGATAAAGGTATATTTTTGGGGTATTCAAACACCTCAAAAGCAAACAGTATTTTCAACACTAGAACTCAAGTTATTAAAGAATTCATTCATGTTAAGTTCAATAATAAATAACCATTAGGTTGATAAGGAACTATCAAACCTAGAAGATGACT
The DNA here is from genome assembly GCA_037962975.1 of Clitoria ternatea. Classification (NCBI taxonomy): domain Eukaryota; kingdom Viridiplantae; phylum Streptophyta; class Magnoliopsida; order Fabales; family Fabaceae; genus Clitoria; species Clitoria ternatea. The sequence continues at coordinate 84,198,185 of CM075672.1, forward strand.
TTGCAAGACTGAATCTTAATAATAAGTCAGAAATCAAAGTTAAAGGAAGAAACACTTCAAACAGTACAATGAAAGACCCAAATGAAGATATTAAGTCGTTTGCAAGACAATTTGAGGTTCAACCGCTTAAAGAGTAGAAATACAAGACTCGTCATCCAATTGACCACACTACTATTTATATATCTAAAAATGCGAAAAAAACTACAAGTGCAAAATGTCTAATGTTAGGGTGATGTCTCGTGTGATCGTCTAGGCGACGTCACCTTTGTTGTTGTTAAGGCTTGAGGGATGTTACAAGAGATGTTGAGTGTAACATCCCAAATTTCAAAAATAGAGAATTAATTTAAGGAAATAGATATTGAATAATTGAATGTGAATTATTTAATGTCCCAAAATATTGGAAATAATTTAATTGATTTTCGGAGACTGTTAGTGATTTATTGAGATCGGATAAGCAGAACTGACTCGGATAAAATATGAGTGACGGACTAAGTATCTCTGATTGAGATGTCATTGGTCAGGACTGTAGATAATATTATTGGGAATCCGAATATGTATTCGGAATAATTTTTAGATAAAGTATTGAGCCCGAACAGAGAGCCTGTTTGTTTGAAAACGGAAGAGTTTAATGAAAGATTAAAAATTAAAACAAAATTCTCACCTCTTTCACTCTATTTTCACGCTGGTTTTCACTCTCTTTGGCAAACACACTTCTCTCATTCTTCTTTTCTTCATATCTTCTTCTTCCTCCCCAAGAGCTTGAACAAATTGGTGCTCTCTCTCTCTTATTTTCGTTCACCATTGAAGCTTGGAGGAGACAATGGATGCTTGAAGCTCCTTCCATTCTCCTCTCCATTTTTATCATCTTCATCCTCCCTCTTGATTCCCATTTTCGTTTTCTTGGAGCAAGGTAAGTTTCTTGCCATTTCCTTATGTTTTGAACCTAGAAATGGTTAGTTATGACTTGGGAGAGTATTAAATGCTTGTGGGTAGGGAAAGGAACCATTAAATATATAAACCCTAAGGTGGGGTGAAATAAATATGGACATTTATGAGCAATAAATGAGGTATATGAAAATAGGGTTGAAAGATGATGTATATAAAAGTGCATTTATGATATGGTTGGGTTTTTACAAAAACCCTAACTTATGAAATTGGGGGAAATATATAAGATGAAGGTGAAAGGCATTAATTGATGATGAAAATGTTATAAATGATAAGGTAGAGGTATTTAATGATGATTTATAATGTTGGTTAGAAATCATAAATGGAAAACTCACCAAGGTATTGGTGGGAAATTAATAAACGTGGTAACTTGACTACCTAGGTTGTAGCCTTTGATAATAATGGATTCCGATTTAAGGGAAGGAATTCCCGAAACCTAATTAGACAAATGAATAAAACATATAAATAGCCTCTACATGATAAGAATCATGTGTACATATATGTATATGTATGTTGAAATGGTGTTTGAATGAATGATTGATGTGGTCCTATAATTGATTGGTGTAGGACTTGATAATACTTGTGAAGCGGGAACATCGAACCCGGAAGTTTACTTCTCTTGAGGTAGGAGAGGGGTGTATTTTCTAAATGTATGAGAACTTGTATGATGATAATGTATGTATTGATGTAATGTGGCATGCTTCCTTGAATGGATGTAGTATCATATGTATGTGATGTGAAATTGAGTAAGATTCTTATAATGATTGATTATGGGATAAGACCTTATTGAGGTTATGATTGGTATAATGTGTGATGACATGTTATGGATTCCATGTGTGGCTTGATGAATATTTGAAATCCTTGACTTAATGATTCTTGAATATTATGATCAGAATATATATATATATATATGTTTGAATATGTGGAATTAACATGGTAATTGAGTGGGAGTATACCCTAGATGAGAGGGTAAGATAATCTATATGAGGTTGAGGCATGCATGAGCATTGTTGCATACATAGCATGGCATGCATATCATGATGATGTTGAAAAGTGGTTGCGATCACTTGATGTTGGAATATAAAGGGCTTGCGAGTTCCTGTGATTATTGGACCGGTGGTTACGATCACCTGGTATTTGAAATGAAAGGCCCTGTGGGACCATTGAGATTGTATGCCCGTGGTTGCGATCATGAGGCGGGAGTACCCCTTGCGAGGCGGGAAACCATTATGAATTGTTGAACGTGGTTGCGATCACGAGAAAGCACCTTGCGAGGCTGCTAGAGGGAGTACCCCTTGCAAGGCGGGAAACCAATGTGAATGAATGAATGATTGTGGTGGTTGCGATCACCTGAGGAAATGAAATCGGATCCGTGCATATGCATCTTAAACACTAGCATGTGCATTAGCATTCGGAACATGGCATAGTGTGATATCCCGATGAGGAGACTGTGTGAGGAGAAGGTGGAACTCTCTTGATTACTAACTGTAATTGTGTCAATGATTGGTGTGACCTTGTGAATTTTGATGGATATATGTGTTCAACAAATTTGATGAATGATTGGTTTTGTGCTGATTGGACTTCTTTTAGGAAGAAGATGTTTAATATTGCATTTATGTATATATTATCACAATTGTTAGATTTTCATCATTGAGAAAGTATACTCACTCTCCATGTGGTATATCTTTTAGCTCATGTATTGTAGGGCTTGCCTATGGAGATATTGTGTGGAGGAGCGGTGTGAAGGAAGCCTATTTTGGGTAAAGAATGTCTTGGCCGATGATTGTTTTGAGTTGTGGTTTTAAGTGGATTTTTGTAATGTATATAGTTATAATGAGTATCTTAAATAGCCGTGAATTGACATGGATAATGTATGTATGATGAAGATTTTGGAAGGTCATGTAGGAAAATGAGATCCTGGAGTTTATGGCTCATTTTCGTTAGTGACCTTAGCCTTAATTAGATTTTGAAAAAGAAGCATGATGTAAGTAAAACTTATGAATGAATGATGATTTATATGAAAAATTACACTTTATAGACTATGCCAAGTAATAAATTAGATTAGAATGTGATTGTGAATTGGAATGAGAATCTATGGGTATGAAGGTTTAGAACAAGTTTTAAATGTGTAATATGATGGATGTGATATGATGAATTTAAATAAATTGGCTTGAGTTGAGTTCTGGTATGTTGTGTTATTCAATTTTCATGTTTTGCAGTGTTTTACTGATAATCTCGCTCAAGCGAGATGGGTTCTCGCTCAAGCGAGAATTCCCCCTGCATGACATTTGGTCACTGGCCTAATCTCGCTCAGGCGAGAGTGGGTCTCGCTCAGGCGAGACTGCCCAGGCATCAGGGGTTGGCTACTGGAAGATCATCGCTTAGGCGATTAAGGTCTCGCCCAAGCGAGAGCGATGGGTTTTGCCACTGGAAGAAAATCGCTTAGGCGAGTAGGGCCTCGCCCGAGCGAGAGTGGGGTATTTAGTTACTGACCCATTTTTGCTTGAGCGAAAGGCTTTTGGAGGTGGCGTTCACTCGAGCGAGTGAGTGTTGGATAGATTCTGGACGATTTTCGCCCGTGCTCGCTTGCTTCGCCCAAGCGATTTCTAGGGATCTCGCTCAAGCGAGATGGGGCTCGCTCAAGCGAGATGAGGCTCGCTCAAGCGAGATGGGGCTCGCTCAAGCAAGATGGGGCTCGCTCAAGCGAGTCGGCCCCTGATCCTCCTCTTATTCTTTTCGCTCAGCGCGTATTGTGGCTTGCCCAAGCGTCTCACTCGGTCTCGCTTAAGCGAGCGTGACCCTCGCTTGAGCAAGTGGTACCCTGTTGCCCCAATTTGCATTGCTTTGAATTCTCTTCCTTTCCCTTGCACTAAAGCCTTTACTTGAATCATCTTGTGGACGTTTTGGACTTATTATGAAGTCATTAAACCTCAAGGTGATTAACTACGATAAATCTAACCATGTAGTATTGATTTAATTAATTATTTCCGCTGTCTTTGTTTGAGAATCTCTTCTGGATTATTTTTTCACCTACCTTCTCATATCTTCATATATGAGTTAGGTCTTCTTAGATCCAGGATATTGAATGAAAGCTTCACCGCTTATAATTTTCATAAATTAATGATGATAAAATCGTAAAAAATTTACCCCTATTTTTAGGGCATCATATTGAGGAGGTAAGGATGACAGTAAAGGATGGTTAGACAATGTTAGGGGGTTGATGACGACGTCACAGGGGTGAAGTTGAGGTTGTTCCTCTTCTTCATAGATAGATTAGTCATCCAGTTTAACATCATAGTGAGGCTAATGGATAACCCTAGACGACCTTATCTGCTGGACTCACTGAAGCTTAACTAACTGACCCTACATGCCATCCATCTTGCTCACTGCACCCTTATTTTCTCAAACCACACTAGTTGTACTGTCATCTGCTCCATATCTCTCATTTACACTCTCATGTGCTACATCTTAGCTCAGAGTCATGCCACCTCGGGATATGGCCGCGATGAGGAATGACTAACAAACGACCTGGCTAAGTCATCGACATAGTCCTTTGGTGAACATTAGCATCCAAGGAACCGATGCTATAAAGATGACCTCAGTTGTTTCAACCAATGATGTCCATCCATAATTGGATCTCTCCATGTGAGTTTAGTGACATGTTAGATCTTTTAATATCCTAAACATACTATTGGAACTTTCCTACTCATTTAAACATATTAAAAATCATTATTAATGCAAATAATTATAGAGTTAATTAAATTTAAAATGAGATTATGGTTGATAACAACTTACCATGGTCTCACAGGATTGTGAATTGACCTAGTCACTAGCGGCAAACCGATGGGTCATAAAAAGTAGCTCATCAAGCATGATGGGACGACTAGGTATCTCCTCCTACAAAAAGAAAACAAAAAAACATTTAGTTGCTAAATTACCCTATAAAACACATAAATATATATGTTATGCTTTATTTCTTACTTACCATCTCTCAAAATATCTACATATGCCTTCATCCTAATGGTGTGTAGGACTTTGTGCCTCTTTCCCAATCCACTTGGAATAGGTAAGGGTCCGTTTGTTCTTCCCTTTTCTATAGACCTTCCTGAGCATGTTGCTCAGGCTTGTCTTCCTTACCTTTGTAAAGGTAAGGCTCATGTGTGCCTTATACTCGGGGTGTGAAAGTAACACACTTCTAGAGTTGATAATGAATATATAAAACATTAAAAGACAATATAAATATTAAAAGATCATTAAAAGTAACTTATCGTCTCTTGTTCCACCAAAGATTTTGGGCATTCATTGGAATGCCCGATCAACAATGAAGACAGACCAGTTGACGTGCTCATATAACTAACCTAATGGAATCTATCAATGTATGCACTACGATCCTTTATGTTTATTAATAAAGTAAGTCTTTTCAATTTTAAAAGTTGTTTAAAACCTGTTTATCCTTGGAATAGTAGGTTATATGAGAACTATTCTATAAATGTCCTTAATTAAGTATTTATATGGGAACATATAAATATTTTAAGACTAGTGTGTGAGTATGATGATAATTTGATCTCATAGATTATAAATATGGATAATATCAAGTTTTCACATGGGTACATATTAAGGGTAATGGTGTACTGGACGGACCCACCATGAAAATGTTACATGGATCTTTAGATGAAAGTCATAAACGGTTCTCAACATGATAATGATATATATGATTTCTACATGAAGAGTTTATTGTTTTAGTACAATCAAACATCATCTTAACAAGCTGATCATAAATGTTGTAATTGAATAGTGAACAAATTATGCAAAGGGATGTAGGTGATGTTGATGAAATTTGTTTCTATTATGTAACAAGAGTGATATCTATGGGTCACTTAATGAAGTGAGATTTAAGGAAATGCATGGTCATGCTATAGAATAAATATTGGATATTTACTTGTATCAAATCTACTCTAGTATTAGGTAAAATGGTGATAAATGTCCAAATTTGTATAAATTTGTGATGATATTTGGATTATTTTATGAATGAAATGTGTGGTATTTGATGATTTTATAAGCATATATGATATGAATTATGAATCTAAATATTGCACATGTAAATTTGTAAATAGGTATTACCAATCCCCAAGTTTTGATGTATTTTTAGGTATGGAAAGAAAAGGAAGAGAAAAAGAAAAATAAAGAATCAAGTTTCACCTGAAATCCCCAAGTTTTAAGCAAGATTTTGCAATTTCGCTCAAGCGAGCCAAAAATCCGCTTGAGCGAATCTTTTGCTGCAGCCAGATAAAGACTCGCCTGAGCGAATGGACCTTTAATGAAGTTAAGCATCAGATGTAAGATTCGCTTGGAGCGAAAGCTAGTTCGCTTAAGCGAGTTTGAGCCAGAATGTGATTGAAGAAGATTTCGTTTAAGCAAGACTTCTTCGCTTAAGTGAATATCATCCAGAAAGCAAATACAAAGGCTTCGCTCAAGCGCCCAAGGGAAATAACAACAGTGAGATTCTTCCAGTGAGTTCCACTTGTGAATTCGCTTGAGCGAGATTCTTTCGCTTAAGCGAAAATCCTTCATAATCAAAATGTGAATCATTCGTTGCAGCTAAAACATGAATGGCTTAAGCGAGTAAAGAACAAGGGAATTGCCATATTGAAGACTCGCTCAAGCGAGACTGCTCGCCTGAGCGAATACACAACAGGTGAAGCAGGATAAAAAAGCTTCCTTCATGGTGAAGTACTCTGTTTGCTCAAGCGAAAGATAAACTCGCTTGAACGAGTCGACCATTATATAAGGAAAAACGAAGAAAATTAGAAGAAGGAGAAAAGAAAGGAACTTTGAAAGGATTTTGAAGGACAATTGTGAAGTTCATTTTATCTTTCCTTATCTATTTTTGTTGAGCTTTTGTAATGGCTACCATGTGTAGCTAACTCTTTTATTGGGATTGGATGTAACCACTCGAACTCGACGAACATGTGCTATGTATTTATGTATTTGGTAACTTTGTTCTATGATTCTTGGTTTTTCATTTTATGTTCATTACTTGAATCTATCTGATCAATAGTTTCTCGATCTAAGTTTCCATCTGTTATTGGAAAATAGCTTTCGAAAATGAAGCTAGATGAAAGACTCGTTACATTGATTATTAGGAATAATATTCAACAGAACAAACGTCAATACAATCGTGTGTAATGTTAGAATGGATTTGAAACGATCAAGGGATTGACGTCTTCAAAACCATTCTTATGAATTTCATATTCGAGGAATCAATATGGATGACTCAGATTGTGACGTAAAGGATAATAGCTCAAAATCCTCTTACATAAATATATGTTGTGTGTCGAAAGGTGAGAACGGTGAATTCCAGTCCCAGTCTTTATAATCGGTTATTTTAGTTACCTTATTTGAGTTCTTGTTTATGTATTCCTTTTGTTATTTCTTTAAATTAATCAATATGACAATGGTTTTCCGAGTTTGCTATAATAATTTAATTTCATCTTAAACATGGGAACGACATTTGTTCATCTGAACATATAAACACCAACAGTGGTTCACTTGCCACTCTTCAGTACCTTCATCCTAAAGAAACTAATCGACAAATGGATTAGGTCATACAAGGATGACAACAATCATGCCTTGGGCTCAATTAGATACCTTGATAAAGGAAACAAATATATAAAATGGTTTTTACTTATTGGTTACATCAATATGAAATAATATTCGATATAATAATGTATTGCTAGATACCACTCTTATTTTATATTTATAATAAAAAGGTTTATGATTAATATGACTGAATATTTTTTCCAATAGGGTCACTGTGATGCCCTCGATTACCCAGACCTGAATCCTGATGTAAGTGTAACTAATTAACAAAAATACAAATAAATTTTTCACGTTTAACTTCATAAAACCAAAACCACTTGCATCACAGACCGAATCGCAAGAAGCCAGGTGCCACCACATACAACAACATCACTTACAACTGGATCCATAAACTAAAACCACAAAAGTATACACCAAGAAATATGATGGCAACAGAAGAAGGCATATGCAAGGTATCCTTCATTCCCATATATGAAGATATGGGAGAGGAACCAAGTATGCAACTTGTCAACACTAAAAGTTCAATGAAATTTTGACAAATGATGGTCAATAACTTGAAAGTGGTGTGCACAATTCCTGAACATCAATTAATCAATGAAGTCTTTCTATAAGATAGATACTAACTGTAACACCCTAAATTGTAAAAGAATGGATTAATTAAAGAAATAATTATTAAATAGTTATAGGTGAGTTATTTAATGCCCCAAAATATTGGAAATAATTAAATTAAGATTTTTGGGACTACTTATAATGTATTAGAGCCAAATAAGCTGAATTTAAGCCCGATTAAAATAGGAGTGTTGGACCAAGTATCTCTGATTTAGATGATATTGATCACGGCTGTTAAGAATATTATTGGGAGTTTGAATACATATTCAGAATAATTTTTAGTTGACGTATTGAGCCCAAATAGAGATCCTGTTTGTGGTAAAACGATCAAATATTAATGGAAGAGTTAAAAATTAAAACCAAAAGCCTATTCTTCTCTCCTTACTTTTGTTGGCTTCTTGCTCCCATTTAGCAATCACACTTCTTCTTCTTCTCTTATTTCCCTTCTCCATTTTTTCTTCTTCTCTCATAAAACCCTAATAAGGTGGTGGCCCTTTTTTCCTCCTCTCATTTTTGTTCAAGGAAGCTTGGAAGAAGGTCATTGGAGCTTGAAACTCTCCCCCTCTCCTCTTCAAATTTCGTGTGGGTCTCTCTCTCCCTTGGAACCCATTTCGTTTTGGTGTGAGGTAAGTCATCCTCACCATTTTGTTGGGATTATGGCCATGGGTATGAGTTATTATGTTTGGGAGAGCAATGTTTGCAAGTAGAGTGTTTAATGAAAGCATTTAATGCATGAGCCCTAGGTGGGTTGTTATAAATGCAAGCTTTGGGAGAAATAAATGAGGTAGATGTATCTATGGTTGGAAGGAGATGAGAGTTTATGATGCATTTATGGATATTAGTGGGTTTGGTGAAAACCCTAACTTTTAAGATTTAGGGAAAATGACAAATGTGAAATGGACAATTCATTTTGAGAGGAAATACATAATATTGAGAATATGGGAGTTAGTAAATATGATATTTTGTGATTACTGGGCTATGGTTGTTTGTAACCTTTAGATATAATGAGTATGGTTTTATGGGAAGGAATTCCCAAAGCCTAATAAATAAGGAAAATGGTGCCTATGGCATGTTTTATTCATGTCATGAAATTGTATATGCAAGAGAGTCATGATTAGTGTCTTGAATGATTGATTTATTTGGATTTCCTATATGTATTAATGTAGGATCCATTCCGAACGACAAGGTGGGTACGTTGTATCAATCGGAATTCTTCTTTTAAGGTAGGAGAGGAGTCTTTATATTCTAAATGCATGAATTGAATAGTATTTGATTATCATATGTGACAACTTACATGTTTACCTTGCTTGTGATGTTATGGAAATTTGGACTGTACATGTGTTGTTGGTGATAATGTTGGCAATATGCATTAGTGCATTTAGAATAGATATGGTGTGTCATATAGTGGTGTGAATTATTTGGCAAGTGTAAGCCTTGAATATAATAATTGTATTATATTCACCATGAATGTGAATGAGTGTAATTGATGTGTGGTTGAGATTGGATGTGAATGAATAACATGCCTTGATTAATAATGTAAAGTTAATGTTTGAGATTAATGAGGAATGCCATTGAATCTGGCGAATGAATTGTTAAAATGCCACATACAAAACCTAAAAGTAAAGATTCAATCCAACAATATTAAACCCACTAAAAATGGTGAGGTAGTGTTGGTGATGATGATGATGATGTTGATGTTGTTTAATGAGTGGCATGAATAGGATGCATAGAGTGAGAAATACATATGATTGGCATTTGCATCCATGGCATACTGCATAGCTGCCGGTGTCAGAATGTAGGGGATTCCCCTGGTTGGCCCGGTGGGAGGGCGGCTCAGTGCATGAGCAATTTGTTATTTCCCCTGTGACTCGGTGTGTAAGTCATGAAGTTGTCCATGTTGTGCTATGGGGAGCCACATGTGGTTGACCCTTGTGGGGGTGGCTCTTGATGAGCAGGTGTCCCAGGTGGTCCTTGGGATCACAGCTGCCATGATATGACTCATAGTTGGCCCGCAACACTATATGTTGAGTATGTTGTTACCGCGGTCATGGTGAAAATAACCAGGTGTTGCAAAATGGGCGATACGGTTTGGTACCAGTAAAAGATTGGTGAAATGCATGCAATTTGATGATAAGTGTACGCATTTTACTACTACAGTAGGGGTATGGTTAGATGATCATACTTGAGTCCCATAATCGGTGTTTATATTCCCACAGTCAGATCTGCAATTGCTGAAATATTCCATTGTGCATATGCATTAGCTTAAGAGAATTTGCATATAGCAAGAAAGTATGCCAAAGGTGATGAGATGTGGTGATGGTTGTGTTGTGGATGAGAAATTGTATTATGACAACATAAAAGATATGAATACCAAGAGTAAATAGAGTAAAATGAAGAGATATGTAATAGTCCAATTGTTGAAGGACTAGATTATATGTATGATTCATTACTTTGCTTCATTTCATGAAGATGCTTGTTTTATGTAATGATGGTTGATGATGAGTTAAATGTGAATGCAAAGTATATATGTTTGATACATATGCACATAATCACATGGTATTCATATTCATTCTTTTGGAATATATGACTCGTTCTCCCATGTTGTCTACATTTTAGATTTGTGACGCGGGTCACTCATGGGAGGAGTGAGACTCTTTCGAAGCCGGTTTTATGGAAGAAGGTAAATAGGTGTATAGGAAGTGTCTTGGCCGGTAATCTGTTGTTTTGTATAGCCTATAACAGGAGCTTATGCTCATTGTAGTTGGAATGATGTATATTGATTTTGTGGGTCATGAGTGAAAATTGGAACTTACATATATGCCTGATTTTCAATTATGACCTTGGTGATGCATGATGCTAATATGCGATGTTTGAACCTTGCTCAAATCGGTGAATGAATGATGAGAATTATGAATGGTAATCTTATGTGATGCATATTTGAAGTTTCTCATGGTTGTCTTATGCATAAGTAAGGAACTAGTAAGGTCAAATTATGATTTATGAGGTTTTGATGTGATGTGATAAGTCCAATAGCCTAAACATGTTAGTTGTGACTTGTGGAAAAAGGAATGGTCCAATTTTATAGAGAATAGACCCCTTGGTTGCCTCAAAATGCCTTGAAATGAGATAAACATAATTATGCGCATAATTTACTAATTTTTAGGAATTTTTGAGAGTGGCCAGTGGCCACACGTCACAAATGGTATATTATAACTTGTGTTAAAGTTTGGTAGCATTCCGAAATCATTTATATACTTTTTGGTAGGTGGGAAGTTCATTTCCCTATGAAAATCTGCATAATTTCTGTATTCTGATAGAGTGTAATCGATTAGCTTACTAGACTAATCGATTACAAGGTTTCTGTTTCCAAAGAAATTGATTAGCTCAATCGATTACAGTCTTGTACGCAGCAAAGTAATCGATTATGTTCGAGGTTGTAATCGATTATGAACCCACCAGAACCAATGTAATCGATTATGTCCAATATTGTAATCGATTATGAGCCAAACAAAAACAATGTAATCGATTGTTCTAAGTCTTGTAATCAATTAGGTAAAACACCTGATTCATTGGACCACTTACAGGAGCTTGGTAATCAATTATGCCTTCCTCTGTAATCGATTATGGCTCTGTAATCAATTAACTCCTGCTCTGCAATCGATTAGGGCAATTGATTAGTATATGAATTAATTGATTATATTAGTCGGAAATTGTAATGGTACTACTTGAGTATTTCTTGTGCACTCTAATACCTACTTATATCTTCATATATGAGACAGGTTATTAAAAGATCCGGGGGAAGTCACTTAATATTTTATATCACAATTCACTATACTTATAAATGAATTTTAAATCATGAAAAATTTACCCGTATTTTTCCGGGTGTCACACTAACAAAAGGTTAAGAAGTAGGCAAGTCATTAACCTCACGTACTCAATGAAAGCATGACCATTTAAGAACACAAATCACGCATGACATACATTAGCATTAAAGATATAATGAAAAGATTGGCAAAGGGATGATTAACCACATATAATTAGGGATCCCCTACCATAATTGGGCCAAAGAACAAGATTGCAAGACAACGGGATGTGGCGACGCTTAGAAAACACCGTATGGGTTCAAGATGAAATCCCTAATGCATGAGAACGGAAAAGACATGAAAAAGTATGCAAAAAGAAGGCCAAGAAATGTAGGGACATAACACTAAACAAGGAGACAGACATGGGAAAGTGGAAGGTATGAAAATGTAAAGATTTTGGCCACCTGGCAGTGGGTTCCATGACCTAGCCATGGTGGCCACCATGTTCATGGTTCCCTTTGCCAGAAAGGAGTGAAAAATGCCCCAAAATGGCCTTTTTAGTAGTGAGTTCCATGACTTGGCCATGGTTACTTCCACGGTTGTGGTTCTCACTACCAGTACCAAGTTCCAGCATGAGCGTATCGTAGTTTTTTGGGCATAGCTTGAGATATAAGATTCTGATTGAGGTGAAACTAGTGACTATGCCTTTGTAGCTCAAACACCTACAATTTTGATGAAGAAATCAAAGACTAATTCCTTTTAGACTAAGCCCTATGAAGCAATATACAAACTGCTATACAGAGACAAATTTCAGCATTGTCATACCTAAGTAATTTATACATAACTTAAGCTACAGAACTCATTTTAAAATGAATCAAATTTGTAAATGTCTGTAGCTCAATTATTTATAACTTTGATGAAAAAAGTAAAAGCTAATTCTCATAAAATACATAATTAAGCCCTTTATTTAGGCCATTATGTAGAAAATTCTACAGCACTATGCAGAATTTATTCATAAAATTTGTTGCGGCCAACTTCCGCACACCCTATCATATTCATTTGACCTCTAAACACCGCCAAAATTTAACACAATATTATTCATACTATTTGTGAAGTATTGCCACCATTCATGCCTAAAAATTTCTAGAATTAAGGAAGTTATGTAGAAAATGCAAGTTAGGTACATATGTGGATTAGTGGCATATGCCAATCTCACCTAAAACTCATCCATTTTGTTCCCTATTGGTCCCAACAAGTTTTAAATACCTAATGGGTATTATATAACCTATCCAGTAGTCCTAAAACCTCACAGATCAAAATATAACCTACCCATTTCCTCATTTTAGCTCTAACACATCACTAAACCTACTTACTTTGATGTTTAATTCTATCAAGACACTTCCAAATTAACTTCAAAGGCACAAAATCATCCTTATCTAATGGATATTCATCATGACCTATAATGTCAATTAATATGCACATCTTTAAACACATGTTATTTACATAGCATAACTATATATCAATTTCACAATCATTTCAAAACCATGAAGACCCACATACATTATCAAATAATTACAACACAAGTACAACATATTATTGTGCACACTATCAACATAATGCAATAAAAATTCTACAACAACATATATATGCATAATTGCTCCATTGAGTCACATTTCATTCTACCAAATTAAAATGCATACCACATTACACTAATCATTAACATCATAACCTAATCATAGGTTTCTTACATCAACTATGTCAAAACATATGCATCATTGACAATAAAACTTGCTATAAAATAAACACTAAATCATACCATATCCATGTGGTTTTGCATCATCATGCTAAATATCAAAACATGATCACAAGATCAAAATAACCATTATGGCTCAATTTCAACACCATAACTATTCCAACTTAAGCACACCTTTCAATACACAATCCATAAAACATACATATAATAAATCCTTCCTATAGCATTATGCATTCATTTTACATCCAAGCTCACCAAGTGTCCTCATTTTCCTGAAAATTCACTATAAATGGTATTTAGAGAAGTGAGTACCACTTCAAGTAATAAATAACAGTTGCAATAATACATTGAGTGTAATTCATCAAAATCATATCATACATATATAACAACATAGCATGATCAATAAGCAAACCAATGCGGTTTCTCATTTTTCAAATTCAACCATCACAACATATCATATTACATAAAAAGGCCATTATACCTTTGCGATTATCGAATTCAAACATCACCAAACATCATCCATACTTTCGATGCCTAAGTCATTTCCACACTCTCAATCCAATTACTCACATGCCATAGACTTTCCAAAAATCACATCATTTTCAATGCATAAAAGCATACAATGCGGATCCGACTTAACATACAACAAATCTAAGTGCCAACATAAATAATCCACACAACAAATCTGAATGCTATCAATTAGTGGACATTCTCGTAACCACACAAAAAATCTAAGTGTTATAAATGGTGGTACCTTGGGAAACTATACACAAATTTAAATGTTATAATTGGTGAACCAATACAACAAATCTAAGTGCCAAGTGAATCAAAACACTAAAGACACAAATGCATATGATGTCATGAGATATTCTACGCATTATGCATGGATATGAATCAAGGCGCAACTTCACATTATTGACATCATAGCCTAGCTCCACTAACTTCAATACTCATCATTTCATTATCCATCACATTATACATATGAAATCAAATTCATAAAGCCATTTAACTTTGTAATTACATAATCATCAACACTTTTACATAAACTCAATAACTCATCCATATGGTATCTATAATAACAATTCTCATCAAACATCAATACTAACAATTCTCATCATTTATCATATATCATTGCCAACACATTCACATGGCATTATCAACAATCTTTATCAATATCAATTATCAATAACATTTTCATCAAATACCATACATATGGTATCAACAACAATTTGTACCAAATATCAACCATCAATCTCATTTATCAAATATCAAATATCCATATAACCACATAGTACACCAACATACATATATCATCATCAACAACATAAATCAATTAAAACCAAATAATTTTAGGTAAGTTTTTCCAAGAAGCATATATAAATATATATACATATAAACATAATTCTCAATTTCCAAATTACGCTTACTAATCACTACTCAAGTGATAAACCTCCTTCGTATGTCAACACGTAGCTTAGTCGATTTCAAAACCTTCGAACTTGATTTCGAATGTTGATTTGGCACCGAACATCTAATTTCCTATATCCAAAAAATTCTGAAACTTAACAAAATCTATTCCCGTGACTTTTTAAACTTTAGAAACACAAAATCAAAGATAGAATATGTAATCGACAGAGTTTCAAAAGGATTTCACTTACCAAAAGTTGTTGTCAGAGCACCGAACCCACTCCAAATATTAACCCACCACCATAATGATACATCAACACCTAAAAATCAACCCTTTGACACTACCAAGACTGAAACCCATAAAAAGGGAAAATGGGTTTTTACGATTTGTTCAACAAAAAGGAAAATAAAAATGCCCACAAGCTTAGAAACTTACCATGTAAGCTAAAATAGAGTTTTGTGAAGCTTTAAGCTTCACCCACCACCCTTCATGGTGGTCACGTCCAAGAGAAAGCAGGGGATGAGATAGACTTGAAAATGTAGAAAGTGTGACACCCCAAAAATAGGGGTAAATTTTTCACGAATTAGTGTATTTAATTCAAGATAATTGCAAATAATAAGATTGCATCATTACTTATTTATTTATTTATTTATTTATTTTCCTGGACCATCAGAGACCTGTCTCATATGTGAAGATATGAGAAGGTAAATAAAGAGGAGCAGTTAAGAATAAATGCCCTAATTAAGAACAGCGGAATAAATTAAAACAGGGTAATGCTGTGTGATTGAAGTCAAGGAGAACAACCATTTTAAAATTTAAGAAATCAGATCTGACCGACCCAAAGTATCCCAGAAGCAGTGTGGGATCAGGATTTAATAAGAGTGCAGAAGAAACATAATTCGATCAAGTATTTGGAAGTAACAGGGGTCCCTCTCGCTCAAGCGAAATCCCCATTCGCTCGAGCGAGTGCCACATAAAGCACACGGGCATGATAGAAGGGAACAGGGTCAGGAGAAGGAAAGTAATAGAGGAAGAGCTTCGCTCAAGCGAATCCTGACTCGCTTGAGTGAGACACATAAACCTCGCTTGGGCGGAGATAAGGCGCCTGGGCGAAATCCGACCAAAATCAGCTGCAATACCGACTCGGACAGCTAGGCTCGCCAACATTCCAAACAACAGAGTTCCCCCAAAACCGACTCACTTCACTCGGGTTTCCATTGGCAGGATCCTCACCAGAACCGACTACTAACATTCGGGTCTCCCACTCAGTAAGACAACCCTGACCGACTCATCCCTCACTCAAACCTCTACTCGGTAATTTCAGATCAGACCGAGTCCTCTCTCACCCAGTCTTACACTCGGTACGATCATGTCAAGTCTGAGTCTTCCCTCACTCAGCTTCCCACTCGGTAAAGTCCTTATAAAATCCGACTATCCACCTAGTGAGTCACTCACTCGAAATTTCATTCTAGAGACCGACTTAATACTTGTTCGACTATCACTCGGCAATCATTTCCAATACCAACCACCTTTCTTTCCACTCAAGAAGACTGGACAACTCACACCGAGTACTCACAATCGGTACCATCCCACTCGGGATTGCACATTAGAGGCACTCCACTCGGAACAGATTATCCTAGGCTCGGAATTTCCTCATTCGGACTCCATCACCCAGAATGTCTTACTTGGAGACCTTCCTACTCGGAATACCACCTTCTTCCTCACACGGAGAATTTCTGACTCGGGCAAGCTCACTCGGATTTTACTCAGAAGGTTCTCCACATCCTAAGTTATATTCTAAAATTCATACTGGGATGGGTTTCATCTTGGATTTTATCCATTCTACATTCACCCGTCCCGCTTGAGCGAATACCTTCCTTAAGGTCCCTCGCTCAAGCGATATTTGTCCAGTAACCAAATCCCTAATTCTCCTAACAATCTCACTTGAGCAGACTGGCCATTCGCCTGAGCGAAATCAGACCAGTGGCTAACTCCTTCGCCCTCGCTCTGGCGAAACCCCATTCGCCTGAGCGAATTTCCTCCAGTGTCTTAACACTGATACAGGGGCAAATTCGCTTGAACAAGACTCACCCTCGCTTAAGCCATAATTGTCCAGTAGCTAATTGTCTTTCAGGAGGGGCTCTCGCTTGGGCGAGGACCCACCACGCTCGGGCGAGACAATCAGAAAACGTATAGGATGTGTAATTTGAACAACACATCTTGTCAAGACACCATTTAAGCCAATCTTACTTAATTCTTTCCCTCAAAATCATTCTACCAGTCCATTTAAACTTGCTCCCTACGAGCCAACTCATATTTATATTATAATCCATTATGTGACTACCAATTTTACTCTATTACATATTCTACCCCACAGATTTATACTCAATTAAGATTTTTCATTCATACACCAACCATAAGGGGAGTTCATACCAGGTTCTTTCCACATACACCCATAGGGTCAGAAATGAAAATAAGCCCTACACAAAAACTCTTATTTTCCTTTATGACCCATGGAATTCCCATTACCCATACAATTTTCCTGACAATTCAAATCTATTCAATATATACATAACATCAACACCTTACAACTATTTCCACGATTACAAAATCATATATTGCCAGCCAAGGCATTCTTTACCAAAAAGTGAGGCTTCCTTCACACTTATCCTCCACAAAATTGCTCCAAGCAAGTCCTACAACACAGGAGCTAAAAAGATATACCACAGGGAGAGTGAGTATACTTTCTCAATGATGAAAATCCAACAATTAAGACAATATATGCATGAATACAATACAACTATCCCCTTCTCAAGAGGAGTTCATCCAATATTAAATCATTCCACCATCAAAACTCATACAATCATAATTATTCATTAGATTTCTCAGATTCACATTAATCAAATCACAATCATAGTCAGAAATTCTTAAGAGGGAATCTTCACTCACACCCTACACAACCTAATCATCGGGTGTCACTCTATGCCATGCTTCAAAGGCTTATGCACATGCTAGTATTTGAAATGCATATGCACGGATCCGATTTCATTTCCTCGGGTAATCGCAACCACTATAATCATATAATCATTCTCAATGGTTTCCCGCCTCGCAAGGGGTACTCCCTCTAGCAGCCTCGCAAGGTGCTTCTCGTGATCGCAACCACGCTCAACATTTCATATGGTTTCCCACCTCGCAATGGGTACTCCCGCCTTATGATCGCAACCATGGGCATTCAATCTCAATGGTCTCGCAGGGCCTTTCATTTCAATACCAGGTGATCGCAACCACCGGTCTAATAATCACAGGAACTCGCAAGCCCTTTTTATATTTCCAACATCAAGTGATCGCAACCACTTATCAACACCATCATGATATGCATGTCATGCCATGTATGCAATGTTTATGCATGTCTCAACCTCATATGGCTATCTCACCCTCTCATTTAGGGTACTTTTATTTTCAACCTCATAATTATCTACAAATTCAATCATGAACATCAATTCTTATATTCAAGAAAACACTCTAACCAAAAGTTTAGGGTACTCATCATATCATTCATGAAGTCAATAACACATCATTATATAACATGCCATTCATAGCCTCATTTAGGCATCATCATATAAACACTCACTTCAAACACCATACACAATTCTCATTTCAAACGCATAATAACACATCTAATCAAGACAACATGCCATATTACATTAATACATACATTATCATCACAATTCTCATACATTTAGAAAATACACCCCTCTCCTATCTTAGGAGAAGTACACCTCTGGGTTTGACGTTCCCGCTTCACCAGAGTTATCAAGTCCTACACCAATCATTATAGGACCACATCAATTATTTACTCAAAAGCCATTTTAATACACATATACATATCTATGTACACATGGTTCTCATCATGTGGGAGCTGTCATAAGTTTATTCTTTTGCTTACTTAGGCTTCGGGAATTCCTTCCCTTAACTCACCACTCATTATTATTAAAGTAGCAACCTATATTGTTAAGTTATCCATTTACCAAACTTACATTTAATCCCATTTCATGTGGTTTCCATTTATATATTCCAACTACCATCCCTAATCATCATCAAATATTAATGTTTCTTCATTTATTACATTTCCCCCATCAATAAATGTTAATCCTTTCAATATTATACATTTCCCCCCAATTTCAATAAGTTAGGGTTTTCACCAAACCCATTATCCATCATAAATACTCATCATCCCTCAACCCCATCTTCACAAACTTCTTTTATTACTCATAAATACCCTTATTATTCCACCCACACCTTAGGGTTCATGCATGTAATATTTCTTTTCTCTACCCACAACATTTAATACTCCTCCAAGTTACCATCCCCTATTCCCTAGACTCCAAACATAAAAATGGTGGTAAAGGGCTTACCTTGCCCTAAAACGAAAATGGAGTTTAAGAGGGAGAAGGAGGATGACGAAAATGAAGAGGAGGAGGAGAGAAACTTCAAGCCACCATGCCTTCCTTCAAGCTTTAAGGGTGGATGAAAATAAGAGGGGAAAAGGGCACCAAGTTGTTCAAGCTCTTGGGGAAGAAGAAGAAGATATGACGAAGGGAAAATGAGGGAAGAAGAAGAAGTGTGTCTTTGCCTCCAAGAAAAGGGTGAGTCACGGAAGTGAGAGTGAAAAGAGTGAGAGTTTTTATTTACATTTTTAACTCTTCACTAAACTCTTCCGTTTTTAACTAAACAGGCTCACTGTTCGGGCTCCATTCTTATTCTAAAAATTATTCCGAATATATATTCAGATTCCCCATAATATCATCTACAGCCCTGACCAACGACATCTTAATCAGAGATACTTGGTTCGACACTCATATTCTATCCGGGTTAGTTTTTCAACTTATCCAGTCACAATAATTCACTAGCAGTTTCAGAGAATCTCAATTTAATTGTTTCTAGTATTTTGGAATATTAGTTAGTCCACATTTAATTATTTAATGTTTATTTTCTTAATTTAACTTCCTACTTTAAAAAAAATTCAGGGTGTTACAGAAAGCAAGACACCATTCTTTCTATATGAAGCCCAAAAATGAAAATGGCATGGAAAGTGGGAAGAAAGGAACGATTATGGTGTGGTGGAAGAGAAAGAAGAAGATCAAGATGAAGGAGAAACAGGGAGCTCGTGAGAGAGTAAAATGGAGGGAGAAAAAGAAGTAAGATGGGAAAAAAGAGAGAGAAGGTGACGTGAAGGAGTAGAAAAAGATAGGAATGAGAGAAAATCAATAGATTTAATTAACATAAAATGGTTAGGGGTAATTTGGTCCTTTAACATTTTTAGTTAATCATTGAAACTAAACACCCCTTATTTTAAATCTTAAAATTAATCAAACCAACCCCACAATTTAATAAGCCATTTTAAATCCTAAAAAAATAATTCTAAATTTTTAATTAATTTTACCTACTAAATTTACATCAATTCCTCCTTTTAAATTCTAATAAAAATTTCTAATTATTTAACAATTAGGATGTTATAATCATATGCATAAAGAAAGCCCACCAAAGAGTATTTTTGTTTAAAGTTGGACTAAAATAAAACTATTAAGTCTAACTTATTCATTATAAGTCAGGAGCCTAACCATTAGGAATACCCATTAGGTCAGACCTAAGCATATATATAGAACATGAGATACCTATAAGCCACTCACTTGTGATACACTAATTTCGTAAAAGTTATGAAGGTCGTACCCTGACAAGCTAACATTTAGAGGTGTGCCTTTTAGTGACAGTGCTCGTGTTGACTCCTTAAGAACGAGACTATAATTGTTTCGATTGGTCACCTAGTGTTATGTTTATGAAAGGTAAAATTTTAATGCAGCTTTATTCTTTGTATATGCTTTGAACACGTAATTTGCAAGGCCCCATAAGAACCCTTATGGTCTTTCGTCGAGCCTTTAGGATTCCCTAAAAGAATTAAACTCCTTGACCCACCCCTAAAAATTTTAGCTTCCTTTACATAATTTTCTCTCGATGGCCATGATCACCATCATAATTGATCATCTAAAAAATAAGTTCAACATTTAAAAGTAAATAAAAACAATTACAAATAAAATTTAAGACTACCCTTACCTCATTTTGTTTGTGATGTGATTTCCTAACATTAGCAGGTTATTGCTCAACATAGACCTTAAAAGTTCAAAGTTATTCGTAACTTAGGATGTGATGGTGCTACTTGTTCCATCAATTAAATCTTTTGTAACTCTCCTAAATTTTATTTCTCCATGCTTGGTCCAAACTCTATAGTTAGTTTTGAAATTAAACTTGTACAGGTGAAATGTAACCTCACATGTACTCAAAACCCTTAAGCATTTATATCTTTCATATAGGGTCACCTTATACCACCCTCTCAATAGTAATAGAGTTTTTCTATAGCCTTATTAACAAACTCCTTAACCCTTTTAATAAACTCTTTTAAACCTCTCTTATGGGAACATGGCCTATTATAGATCTACAAACTACCCATTATAACATCCCTCATTTTTCTGTGATTAGTTTAGGCATTAAAGAACAATGTTGCTGTTGTTTGAATGCTTTGAATTAAATCCAGGCTTCGGTCATTGCATTGTTATGATCTATGTGCTAGATTGCTTATGATTAACCAAGTTATAAAGATCTAATAGGATAAGTAATTATCTAAAAATAAAATTTATTCTAGTGATTAAGATAGAAATTTAGAGTTTTCTAGTACGACGAACACGTTACCTGATTGGAATTCTGTTGTGGTTTAGGCTCGAGCTTTGAGAATGATGTCGAATCTTCAATACTTCCTGGAGGATGATGAATGATGAGGGCTAAACCAATTGATCAAAATTCATGCCTAATCAAATTTCCTTAAACCTTGCCGAAAAATCAACTAGAATCTTAGTTCTTGTTTCTTGGCATTATGCACCTCCTCCATTGTTTCTGGCATAACTTTACCTACAAGTGTCCGATTTGAGCAATCTTGGTCTCAAAATCTTTGTAACAAAATTTACTACAACTCTTATGAAGACATCAAGAGTTAGTTTTAAACACAAAATTCCTAGTTTGAGTCACAAGCCACTGACTCTTAACTTGATGTCTCGCCTGAACAACATTTGGTATTTCAGGCATAACTTTCTCCCTAATTATCATAATTGAACATTTTATGACTTGTTAGAAAGAAGAGAGGAAGAGGAACAAACTTC
This sequence comes from Clitoria ternatea, assembly GCA_037962975.1. Taxonomy (NCBI): domain Eukaryota; kingdom Viridiplantae; phylum Streptophyta; class Magnoliopsida; order Fabales; family Fabaceae; genus Clitoria; species Clitoria ternatea. Next base: position 84,220,511 of record CM075672.1, read on the forward strand.
ATGTTCATCTTTTTTTAAAAATCTTATTAACACAAAGTAAAAATTTTATGGACAATTATTAAAATCCTATGCTTCCACCTCACATTCCACTAACTTAATTAATTACTTTTTTCTTTTTCTTAATTTCTTGTACTTTCATATTAGCCACCATTAAACCAAAGTATGATTGGCTGCCATTCCACTCACTTTCTCTATATAAACCAAGGCCATGCATATTAGATTAAACCTTGGAAAGTTCTCACATTTTTTTCTCTTCTTGGCCAAGTGCCACTCTTAATTTCTCTCTCTCAATTTCTCATTATCATTACTTTCCCTTTTCCTTTTCTTTTCCTCTCAAAGTCCAGAACCATCACCAGTTACTTGAGCCTTCATCCAACCATCATCAAGGAACTAGGAGTTAGGAGCAAGGAAAGGCAAAGCACAAGGCCACCCTTTTTTCCCTCCAAACTTGCATGCAAACATAAGAGGTAGGGAGAGTTCTTCCATTTTTCTCTTAGATTTTGATTCATGCATTATTGGTGGAGATTTCCCTAGGATCCCCACCATGAAAGAGTGTTTAAATTAAGATTTTTCGTTCCTAAAATTAAAGCCAAATAATTTTGGAAAAGCTTGAATTTTGGTTGAAAAGTTTCAAGAAAATAAGGTTTATTTGGAAGGAAAAATGTTGCCTTAAACTCCACCATGAGAGCAATGCCCTTGCATGTTGGTCTCTCATGAACAAAATTTGATTGCATGCATAAAATACAATTTTGATCCATAAAAATGTTAGACTTAAGGGCTGATGTTGGTTGGCAATACTTGATCATGATGCATAATGAAAATGCATGGTAAATATAGTCTTTGATGCTTGTATGTCATGATGATGTTACCTACACTTTGGATTCTAAATTTACATGTGACAAATTTAATCTCTTGGATGGATTTAAAGGCTTAAAACGTGAGTGATTAGTATACCTTGGTGAACCCTTAAGATGCTATGAAATGCATGTGCTACTTGCTTGAGATGCAAGGAAAAGTACAAGTTTTAGTGCGGATGAAATGCATGCATTTGAATATTCCTTTAGCTTGATAAATTCCACATCTTAGCTACTAGATTAATGTTTATTTGAAATAAAAAGTTTGATATGTGTCGTTGTTTGAGCAAGAATAAATTAAATCCCAAGTGTCAGTGTGGATCCTTAGTTGAAGAGGTACAAAACACACGTAAATGCGAGAAGTATAAGGATGGACGGGGACAAGGCCTTAAATCTAAAATTGTGTATGAAACATGTGTGGAACTACAAGAGTATGGGTGCTGCCCTAAGTTCAAGAGATGAGTGATGGAAGTTATAAAACGGTGATTTGTCCTTAATTACGATTAGTGATGTTTTAAGCGGTAAAAGTAAAGTTTTTCAAATAATAAGGAGTCTGAAATAAATTCAAAATTATGGACAATTTTATAAAACTATTTTGTGTTAGAATTATAGGATTTTAAAATTATTCACTTTTGGCTTTTGAATCACGTTCATTGGAGTTTTCTAGCAAAAATACAATAAAACAAAGTTTTTGACAAAATCAGCAAGAAAAATAATTTGAAAAATATTCTGAGAAAATATTCCATGTGATCTAACATATGTCTTCATGATGAAAGGGTTTTATTAAAATGGATTCAAAAAGAGTTTTAGTCTTAAGGACGAAGGACAAAGTTCCGCGGCAAAAAATATGACGGGGCGGCGTTTCATCGAATTGGTCTGAGAAATTACCACTTATCGTTTTAACTTTCATTCAAATTATATATTACTAGTTGATTTCTAAGCTTTTGATGATTTACTAAGTTTTAGGAATTGTACTCGAAAAGCTTTTAGTTTTAGTATCAAGGGAAACAAAGTTTGGAGTTGACAGTACGACAAGATGACATTTACATTAATTCAGTAAATTAACCAAACTATTATTGTTTTTGTCGCACCCTACTTAACGAAAACACGAGGAAATTTTTTTGATTGTTAACAAACCTTCAGGTCGCTCAGAAACCCCAAATACATATAGGCATTACTATATGGTTCTCAAGAAAATTCCTAGGCAAAATATATAATTCGATAACGTAATATACTTTTAATTTACTAATTCCTTAATGTAAGCATTTAGGAAACTACCAAACCTCTAGTGAAGTTATCAGGTACCTATTTTCATTATACCCAAAACATATATATATATATATATATATATATATATATATATATATATATCTAGAGTTACGAAGAGCTGACCAAGATGATACCATACCAAAAGCTACATTATATATATGTATATATATATATTAAACGATAGGTACTGAACCAGATTTAACACAATTTATCAATCAAATATCTAGTTACTCACATAATTAATAATTCAGCATAATCATTACCGCACACACTGTCATTTAGTACGATTACATTACCTCAAATGCAACAGACTACATCAACATACACCATAAGCTGTCCCACAACATTTAAATCACAATATTTATATGCAAATGCATATGCATGTGAATCCGACTCTAACGATGGAAATTACACTATAGTGTATAAATTTTTACCATATATAATTAATTCCTTTTTATCGATACTGAACTGCTCGCCCATAATCTAACACTAGTCACTCTTAGTGATAGTGGAAACTTAACTCAGTATTACGGGGCCGACATTGAGTCTAACTTGAAAGCGACTGTGGAATCTAAAGAAACCACCATAGGGTCTGTGCCTTACCATCAGGCCGCCCTCTGATCTAGGCCGACATCACAAGCCCCCTGCAGTTCTGTGAGCGTCTGAATGAAAATGCTATGCAAAATAATTATCAATCATCAATAGACTACCTGATTACCATCATCGAGAGCTACCACTTAGTTACCATCACCAAGGGTTTCAACTCAACATATCAACAAGCATAGCATGCAACAACTAATAATTTTCAATCAGCTCACAATCACAATTAAGCTACCTTAAGCTTATATTCACATCATCAATTAGTATCATTAATCGCCATCAAATTTATCATCAATTCAATATCATCAAAATCATTTATTTCATATCATCACAACCATTGCAAATCTAATGCAGTTTATCATCATAATCTTCACAACATATATGAATGACACCAAGACATCAATTCATATCAGAAACAATCATCAAAAATGGATATAGCACAATCAATCAATCACATAATCACAATCAATTCATAAATCAAATTATATCCCCTTATCTGTTCATAATCTATACATTTAAAATATAATGCTCCCCTACCTAGAATCCTCAATTCTAAAGCTCAAAACGCTCCTTGGACGCTCTGATTCAATCACTGATTTATGGTTTCCAAGGCCATAAATTGTAAATTATCAATAATTATTTTTAATAATTTACACGTTACTTTAAAATCACATCCGTAACACTTAATTAAGCAATCTTCATAAATTCTATAATTTAGTAATTAATTTAGTATCTCTTTCATAATATTGCCCGAGTGTTAGACAAAGCTTGACCTCTTGGCCTTAAACTCTCAAAAAAATGATTAAAAGAGATAACCTTCTCTCATTCAAGGAAATCAAGAAAATCACATAAAATTTTCTTTTGTTCTTAAGCGATCAAATATTCAAAACATTTTGCTTGAAAGTCTTTAAATCATTTAAAACTTTCTAAAACTTCAACATTTAGGTATTTATATAGAATTATCCAAGGGACTTCACTTAATTTAATTAGTCCATGGTTAACTTATAAAAATTATCTTTTTAATTCAAATTACTAAAATTTATTAGTAAAAAATTTAATATAAAAAATTCAACCTTAAAATACTTCTTAAAAACCTATTTTTAACACCACTAAAATCTAACCCTTTTACGCATGTTAAAAATTTTAGGTTTTAATTCTTAAAACTATAACTTTTAACAACGTAGGTTTCAACTTTTAACACCTGCTGCCAGCTTTTTAACACCTATTATTTAGACTTTTAACACCACTATTTTTCAACATTTAACACGTTTACCATTAAGTTTTTAACATCATTATAATTTTATTTTGCCAAACATAACCTCTTAACTGAACTTTTTAAAACTAATCAAGTAACATAACAAGTATTATATATATATATCATCTCTAACACTTCTAATCATTATAAATTTAACAATTTGTATGCAATTATATTTACTACTACTCGGCCACCACCTTTTCAAATTACTAAGACATTACCAAGGATTTATTTCATTTAGCATAATAAAGTCAACATCTCAGTTATATATATATATATATATATATATATATATATATATCAACATAACTAGAAATATTCTAACTAATTTAAGTGGCATAGCTAACAATTAGTGCACCATTACCATTTGGTTTCTCATTTAACAGAAGTGCCACGAATTTTAACACTTCACATTCAAGAATACCATATAAATTCACTCACGGCCATAAGCGAAATCTCCAAAAAGCATTACTAATCTATTCAAGACCATTTTCTATGCTTGAAACTTTGCCTAAGACCAACAAAATTTATATATTTCCCTCTCAGCTAAGGAGTAACTAAAAAGGGCCAACACTTAGCAAACCATTTAGCATGTACATGAACATTTAAAAACATCATCACCACGGCTATAAATTACAGTAACATAAACAACAATTATTCATCTTTAATTGTTGGATATTAAACTCAAAACTTGAAGGAAAATAAGGCAAGGGTTCAGTCAAAGGGGTTTCCTAAATACCACTTCTAAATTCTAAAATTTTTCAACTTTTTCATTACATTTTCAAAAACAATTTTCCAGCATTTAAACCTTAAGGGAAGCTGATTTTTGGTGCATCAAACATGGCAAGGACCTCATGCAAGTAAAATCCATGAATCAAGAGTGAAGAAACTCCCCCTTACCCTCTTGAAGCTCGCGGTTTTGGAAGAGCAAGGATGGCACCAAGCCTTTGCTTACAATGTCCATGGTCCAGCATGCATGGGAAGGAAAAGATGGAGCTTCTTTGTGATTTGGAGAGATGAAATAAAGAAGAAGTGCAGTGGAGGTTCTATTTTAAGGAAGCAAAGGAATGGTGGAGTTTTTAGAGGAAGTACAAAGAGAGCATTTTGGAGAATGGCTATGCACTCACGGCAGAGAGAAAGAAACAAGATCAGAAAGGCAACTTCCTCTACAAGCTAAAGGAAAGAAATATTTGGTCCAATCAGGTCTGGCCACATGGCAACGGTGGTAAAATTATTTTTAATTAAGGATTGAAAATCTGATGGGTATTATGTAAAAAGAGCTGATAATTATACAAAATTTTAAATTATGCAACAGTAAGAATTAGAGAAAACTCTCAAAACAAAAGTTGTAGATCTTTGTTTTCTCTTCAAAATGATATAAAGCATGCGAAAATCCTTTATTGGGAGTGGGGGATATGCTCCGATTACGAAAACTGCTCCCAGCTGTTACGAATTTTTGAATCATTGTTTTAGAAATATTACTATGAAAAATGGGTTAGGAATTAGCCCTCGAGTTCTTCATCAAAGTTGTAAATACGTGTGTCAAGAATTTTCTTAAAAAAAGAATAGCTCCATTTCAACGTCATACAAAGGAGAAACGCTAAAAATATCGTGTAAGGGTCAAGCTAACACAATACGATTTTGCAGCAGTGTTGTATTTTTAAAATTGGCACCTGATCCGGTCTCGATACCGGTATCCGTTCTACAAGACATATTTCAACGTCTTTGACAGTTCTCCAACGTGTTACCGGTGTCATTGGTATATATCCGAACTCTAAATTCATATCAGGCGCTCTCCCTATATCGGTTGTCCAGGATAACGCCATACACATCGGGTAACACATATGTCATCATACAGAAGACAAAGGGCATTGCTACAGGGACAAGGACGAAGATTCCATTTTCCACACTACGAGTCATAATCTGCTCCTAGAAATAATCAACTTGTTCCCTAAGACTAGCCCTATTTTCTCTAAGCTCAATATAAAATAGTCACTTGCCTTAAGCATACTGGCAAGTGCATATTTAATAATAATTTGTTATATTAATGGAGGTTAGTGGTTCTCTACTAACAAGTCCTCGTATATCGAGCCAAACAGGTATAAGAACTCTCTTCATTTACGAAGGGAGGATCTTCTTCTTCTTCTTTTCCACTTACAGTTACTATTTGGAAAACATTCCTCACTTGGAATACTATTACTAACTTGAGTGTCAGAGAATCTTCGCAGGTGACACCACATTTCGCTCACATCAACGTGTGAGGACGGTGTGAAGGACCTTCAGGACTCCATGACCGCTCTCATCTTATTGGAACTCTAGATATACAGATCGGATACTTGCAGATCCGGTCTTCAATCCTATTTGATCTTTGACTTTTGTGACTGGCCCCACACCGGATCTATTGACCCCGGTTTAGGACAGATCAGCACCAATTGAGTAATAATTGGATTTCATGATTAACATAAGAATTGTAGATATTTTTGATACAAACTAAAAATAATATATCAATAACAAACTCTGCACAGTCTCATAAGTGTGTTTTCGTTGAGTACCCATAATCTCAAAAAGGGTACAATCAAAAAGGGTACAAGTGTTATTTTCCTACTCTTCACAGGTACTTCATCTCTGATTCATCTCTTGATGTGACTTTCTTTAAAAATGTTTCATTTTTTAGGAATATTGTTTTAAATTTTAACAATGTGCATGAACCTTACTTCCCTGAAACTAGATATGAGGTTTTTGTTTTTTGTTTTCCTTTGGATTTTGAGATGTAGGTTTTTATTTTCGGGTCCACGAGACCCAGATTATTATTTGCTTTCCTCGTGCCACTTGGTACAATCCGGTTGAACTTTTTTAAAAAATCACCTCAAATCACTAAATATTATTTTTCCGACTCCAAAAACAAATACATATTTTATAAAAACACCTTATTTTAGCTAAAAACCCGAGAGAAATGATCCCTTGTTGTTGACGCGGCGATAGCGGTTGCTTAAAAAGGTTCCCTTCCCTCTGTTGTTGCGTAAGTGATGGATTACGATTTTAGGACGAGGCCCATTCCCTCTAACGCTTCCTCATCTCACATGTACCCTAAGATCGCCCCACCCGGTTACGCCGCTCCTCCTCGCCCCTCGCCCGACTACCACCACCACCACCACCACACCTCTTCTCGTATGTCCCTCCCTTCTTTTCCATTCAGTTTTGCTTCTCTTTCTTCGATTGCTTTGTGACCTTTTGTTTTGCAGCTGGATTGGGTATAAGGGTTTTCTTAAAGCCGGAATATAGGATCACTCCGCCGGTATGATTCGCTTTAGTTGCTTTCATCCATCATTGATTACCTGTTTGTTTCTTTTGTGGCTATCGTAAATTTGATACCGCATGAATGAGTTTAACAGGAATTTATGGAACACATAACTAATTTTCATAGACCACCTGCGAGTTCTTCCAAAGCCACCCTTGATACTTCTTATGGGCCAGTTTGGTTCCCACTTGGAGTTGGGTTTCTCAATTAGAGCTGATTAGAAGCAAATCAAACATTGAAGTTGAACGTGTCTCCAACTACGTATCAAAACAACATAACCATTAGATAACTCAATTGACCAACAGTTTCTCTAATTTGATACCAAACAAGTACTATGTTGTTAGTCTTATAAGACAACGCATGGTTAAAAAAATTCATTATGCAATGATGCAATGGTATTATTTAATAAAATTATCCTTATTGAAAGAGTTCGAAACTAGTTATGAATCTGTTTATGTATTTAGATGAGATGATTAATAAATGAGTATTAAAAATATGATTAGTGTTTAGTTTTCTAAAGTGACATTTTTTGAGATTAACTAAACTATCCAAAGGGATGTATAATAACGTGAGATAGAGACAGTAATATTTTTTCCTTGAGATAGTTTTATGTTGGTTATCAACTCATTTTGGTTTTATCTCAAAGTTTCTTTGATGACTGCTTAAATGGTTTTGCTGCTTCTCTTAGTAAGTAGTTACAATGACTAGCTGCTTTGGGTATGTATATTTGTCTAGATTTTTGTGTTTTCCCCCTACCTGGATGATGGCTTGCAGAACCTGTCTCATTTCTGGGCTGATATTTTTCCCACTGTTTTGAAATATTTGTGAAATATAGGAAGGTAGTTAGCAGGAGCAGTTCATTTTATGGATGTTTACACAATTATTAACCCAATATGGCTTGCTGATAAGAGCCCAGTTTTTGTGCCTAAACTTCATCCTTCATGTTGTTCTGTTCCTTTCCATGTATAAAATTGGGTGTGCTTTGACAGTTGTGGTTTTTTCAATGCTGTAGCCCCATTTGTTGCCACATTCTGGGGATATTCCACGGAGCAACTTCCAGTTTGATTTTGGATTGGAAAGAAAAATTCTTGTGGAGGCAAATAAAGAAAACCCAAATTGGAACAAGTTTGGGATGGAAAATCTTCCAACTAAGGTTAATGAACCACCATCACCAAAGGTAGCTTCTTGATTTAGAGAGAGAAGTTTTTTTTTTTTTTAATTTTCCAGAATATATTACGTAGAGTTCATAGTTTATTGTTTGATAGTCCATGATATGTTGGACAGTGAATGGGTTTTTCTACATATCAATAAATCTTTGACTGCTTCCAATTCTTGACATTTTTTTGCAGGTTTCTGTTTCAGATCACACTGTGAGCAAATATATTGCTATGGGGCTCAGCCGAGAGGCTGTTCCCATTGCTGTTGCAAATTATGGTGATAATCCAACCAAGGTATGCCCTTGAGCCCTGTATAATTATGGATCTGTTGTTGGAATGACTACACTCACTGCTGAAAGTTATCATCATTATGTTTCTAGATTCTGAGTAGTAAGATATGCCAGATATATTTTTCGCTGCCTTTGTCATGCCTGGGAAATAAACTTCTAAGTTCTTGATTGCAGCTTTGCTTGACTAATTTGGTTCTTCTGTTCATACTAGAGATTCTCCTCCAAATATTTCTGTGAACCTACTGGTGTTAGGTGAAATTGTTAGATTTTTCAGGTCTAATAAAAGTGTCCAATTTGATAGTTACCTAAACATTTTATATAACTTAGGTTATTTCTTTTGTGATCTGATTATCTTCTGTTTCTGACCTCCCTTCTCTCTTTTGGAAGGAGGAGTATATTTTCAATTTTATTTACTCAATGTCAAAGTCAATAGATGTTGTGCTTTAAGTTTGAATGGAAGAGGTCTGAAAAGTTTAGTGAAGTAGACTGCTTTAGTTAGTTCTGCTCTCATTCTCTTCCTTTAGGCTTCTCCACCTGTCACTCTAGTTTGCTTCTTGTCCAAATGAACTAATTTGTCATCCATATAAATAAATGAAGAAAATGCCTTTCTGGGTATAGAGGATGTCTGGACCTTAATTCCAACATTTCATTGACATTCTTTTGATTAGCATGTTAAAGTATATTTTTTGCATTGCCAAACTAGTACTAGCTAACAGAAGATTGTACAAATTTTGAGTTGGAGCAATAAAAGGTAAAGATCCAAATACAATAGTGTAAATTCATTGTTAAAAGACTGTGAAGCCCAGATACTCCAAAAATGGAGAAGTACTCGTATCAGACACGTATCGGATACCGATACGCGACCGATACGTCTCGATACATATCCAAAAAGTATCGGATTTAAAAAAAATAATTAATTGAAACCCAAAAGCTGATACGTCTGGGATACGGCTCAGATACACGAAGCTCACTTGGGATACAGCTTATGCACACAAATACAATACGCAATTAAAAAATAAAACACCTTAATTGCTGAATGGCACAAAACGTGAATGACTTTCTTCTTTTCCCCCAAATTGAATATTGAATTTCATTTAGGGCTGCTCTGTTCTCCTCCATCACGATGCGTTGCCGCTTCTTCGTTCGTCATCCAGCTTCGTTGATGGTGGTTCAAGCTTCCAGAGCCTTCATCCTTCCTCACTTGACTAGGTCCTCATCTTCCTGTTCGTCACGTTTGCTCTTCGTCTTCTTCTAGCTTCTTCCGCTCCGTCTTCTTCCTCTTCGTCATGCTCTGTTTCATGAGCTTCTAAAGCAGAGCTCAACGTTTTGCTTCCTCGTGCTCTTTGTCAACGTCGTGCTTCTTCTTCGGAGGTTGTCCCGTCTTCTTCCTCAGTGTCCCTTCTTCTTCCTCGAGCTTCTTCTTCTTCTTCTTCTTCTTCTTCTTCAGCATCCCATCTTCTTCCTCGAGCTGGGTCTCTGTTTTGGGTTCTGCTATCGGAGCTTCTACACTTCATCGGAGGTTTGTTCAATGATTTTTTTAATTCAAGAATTTTTTATTTTTACAATTTTGGGTTCTGCTGTACTTCAATTTTTTTTGTCTTTATTTTATTGTGTGTTGCTGATTTTTGTTAATGCATGATGTGAATGCCAATGGAAATGTGTTGCTGTTTTTGTGTGTGCTGTTATTTTTTTGTCTTTATTTTATTGTGTTGCTGATTTTTATTAATGCATAATGCGAATGCCAATGGGAATGTGTTACTGTTTTTGTGTGTGTTGTGTGTGTTGCTGCCAATGCCATCCTGCCATTGCTGTTTTAAAATTTTTGTTGTTTGCTTGATGTTTATTAGTGAAATGGTTGAAACTGGTGGAAGGGAAGGGGGCTCTAGTGGTGGCTCTAACTCCAACCCAAGTGTTACTAGTCAATTTTCTTCTTTGGGTGTTCCTCGAGATGATCATGCTCCTCTTTGGGCATTTGTAACTATAAAAGATAAGGTAGATGATGGTGGGAGGAATAAGGTTTGGAGCTGTAATTTCTGCAACAAAGTGGTTAAAAGTTCATATTCTAGGGTGAAAGCACATCTACTTAGAATTCCATGTAGTGGAGTTGCTATTTGTCCAAAAGTTACTCCACAATATTTAGCTGACTTGAAAAAAATTTGTGAAGAAGCTGAAAATAAGGTGAAACCAAAAAATGTGCCTTTGCCTACTGATAGATTGCCTCCAACGCCTCCAACAGAACTCCAAAAGAGAAGAAGGATGGGTGGTGCTTTAGAAAAAGCCTTTAATGTTGATGATAGGAATCATCTTAGAGCAGATATAGCAAGAATATTTTATTCAGCTGGTTTATCTTTCAATATTGCTCGAAATCCTTATTATGTCAGTTCTTATTCATTTGCTGCCAACCATAATTTTAGTAGTTTCCTTCCTCCTAGCTACAATGCTTTGAGAACTAGCCTTTTGCAACAAAAAAGGTCTCATATTGAAAGGTTACTTCAACCTATCAAGTCATTGTGGACCATAAAAGGAGTGACATTGGTAGCTGATGGATGGACAGATGCACAAAGAAGGCCTTTAATTAATTTCATGGCTATTAGTGAAGAAGGGCCTATGTTTTTGAAGGCAATTGATGGTTCCAAAGAGTATAAGGACAAGCATTATATGACTAGTATATTTAAGGATGTAATCAAAGAGGTTGGACCAAATAATGTTGTCCAACTCATAACTGATAATGCTTCGGTATGTAAGGCTGCGGGAATGTTGATTGAAGCTGAATTTAATCATATCTTTTGGACTCCTTGTGTAGTCCATACTTTGAATTTAGCTTTAAAGAATATATGTGCACCAAAGAATATTGATGGAAATGAAGATGCTTACAATGAATGTCGTTGGATCATTGAAGTGGTTGATGATGCATCCTTTATCAAGACTTTTATAATGACACATTCCATGCGATTAGCAATTTTCAATGAGTTTTCCACTCTTAAGTTGCTTTCGGTTGCCGAGACTCATTTTGCTTCAATGATTGTAATGCTAAAAAGATTTAAGTTGTTAAAACATGCTTTACAAAATATGGTGATTAGTGAAGCATGGAGTAGCTATAGAGAAGATGATGTCAACAAAGCTGCACATATTAAAGAGCTTGTTTGAATGATCTATGGTGGGATAAAGTAGATTACATTCTTTCTTTCACAGATCTTATCTATGAAATGCTTAGGATATGTGACACAGATGTTTCTACTCTTCATTTAGTGTATCAAATGTGGGATTCTATGATAGAAAAAGTGAAGGCAACCATTTATAGGCATGAAGGAAAGGAGACAAGTTCGGTTTCCAATTTCTTTGAAGTGGTTCATAAGATACTCAATCTTAGATGGAGCAAGAGTTGTACTCCACTTCATTGCTTGGCCCATTCATTGAATCCTAGGTAATTGGAATTTTCATGTTAGCTATTTTTTTTAATAACAACGTTCTTAGTTAATTTAGTTATAATTTTTTTTATGAAAAATAGGTATTATAGTGCAGCATGGCTTAGTGAAGCTCCAAATAGACTTCCTCCTCATCAAGATGAAGAAGTTTGTAGAGAAAGGAACAAGTGTCTAAAGAGATATTTTCCAACAGTCGAGGAAAGAAGAAAGATTTTCTTAGAATTCTCTAAATTCTCATTTTGTGCCGGTGACTTTGCTTCCTTTGATTCCATTGAAGATGGATGGAATTTACCCCCAAAAGAGTGGTGGGTGATGCATGGATCTCATACTCCCTTGCTTCAAAAACTTGCTTTGAAATTACTTATTCAACCTTGTTCTTCCTCTTGCTGTGAGAGGAATTGGAGTACATACTCCTTTATCTATTCTTTGAAAAGAAACAAAATGGATCCTAAGAGAGCAGAAGATTTGGTTTATTTGCATTCCAATCTTCGACTTATATCTAGGAAAGATGATACATATGCTAAGGGAGAAACAAGATTGTGGGACATTAGTGGAGATATGCATGCTCCATTGGTTGATGGTGCTGGATTTCTTGAATTAGCAAAAATGTCTCTTGATGAACCGGAGTTGGAAGCTATGCTTTTTCTTGATGATGGGAATGGTGGAAATGAAACTGAAACAGTTAGTGTTAGGCAACACTGAAATTCTTGTATATGATCACTAATGTAGTTCATTTTGATGGTTCTAACTTGGATAGGAGAATGATTATGATCTAGTTTTTTTTTTGTGACATTTTGACTTAGGGAATAGGCTATATGATGTAATTATGTTACATTAGTGTGTGATCACAAGTGTCTTTTTTTTGTAAATTGTGATCATCATTTATCTTGTATGGTTAGGCTATATGATGTAATTATGCTACATTAATGTGTGATCAAGTGTATCTTTTTGTAAATTGTGATCATTATCTAAATATCTTGTATGGTTGTTAAAACAATGCTTAGAATTGATCTCACATGTATTTTTTATAAAAATTCTATGAACGTATCTAGGCCGTATCGTATCTTGATTTTTTTAAAATGTCCAGTATCCCCGTATCCGTGTTGTATCGTATCCGTATTGTACTAAGTATCTGGGCAACATAGTTAAAAGATGATTACAATGATTATTACATGGGAATTTATAAGACCCAAATGGGAGAAGGGGGAAATTAACCAATCACAACAAGTCAACTAATCTATAACAAACTAAGCAACAAAATAATAACCATAACTAATCAATCAAATAGTAACCAACTATCAACCGTGACATTCCCCTCAAACCAATAAGTGGGTATCAATTATTGGTTTGAAACACCAAAGGAATTACAATCAAATACCAAAATAAATGGGAAAGGAATTTGATTATATTAAAAACATAACCAGCAAAATCTCTAGTTAGCATTTTACCAAATAGTTGCTGTGCAAGAGCATTTTTCATCTTTCAATGTTTTACATAACCATCAAGCATTGTGTTCAGAGAAACCAAGTTCCTCTCAGGCATTTTAACAAACAGTTGTTGTGCAAGCTCAACATACCCACATCTCACAAACAAACATATCAAACAATTCTCGAAGAACACATCTAAACCACCAATGTCAGCATACAACTTCAAAGGAGCCTTCTCAACCTTCATAATAGGGATCATTGGATCAACTTTGAAGAAACCCAACTACAGATAGAACCTTATTATGCATCAAAATAACACATCTAGGTTCAAGTTGATCCTTATCAACAAAACACAAAATACAAACGTAGTACTTGGGTCCCACAAGAAGAAACAATGGTGTGGTTCTCATCGATGAGTTCTTTGAGGTTACCAACACTCATAGGAGAACCCTTGTGATCATTGACCTTGGATTTGTCTTCCTCAACCTTCTCATCATGAGGGTTTAGCCTCATTTGGTTCACCACAAACCTTTCCTCCATCAACAGGTAATCCTTTTATTCGCTTAAGTTTTAAAAGCCTCCATCAACAGGTAATCCTTTTATTCGCTTAAGTTTTAAAAGCCTTAGTTTTCCTTTCGACGACGTCACTGTCAACATCCTATCCACTGCCTATGGACCTTTTTATTTTTATTGTTTGTGGCCAAAAAGTATCTGTGGCACTGCTAGCTCAAACTTCTTCTCCTTGTCGCTTCCGTTGAATTTCCGCCCCCTAGAAGACCTTACCAGTTCAAACCGCTCGGTGTTCCTTGACCCATTTTTGTTTTATATCGGAGACGACACATAAAAGTGAGAGAAATTTAGAATTACCGGGAATCAAAGACTTTGTGTTGTGGATCACTCTTTTCTTCAAGAAGCTTCTACCAACCTCTTGAAGCATCGATTGAGTATGCTCGTAGAGCAACATGTAGAAGTACACTCCCTAATTCACTGAGCACTTGATGCGGCCCATCATAAGGTGGAGATTGGCACCAGTGTGTCGGTCTGACCTACTCCTTACGAAGTTAGAGGAATGCTGTGATCGGGTGTTGTTGTGTATACTGTGGTATCAAGATTCTATTGAGACTGTCCATTTTGTATTAGTATTATTTTCTTTGGAAGCGCACCCACCATATCTCTTGCTTTCGCTTCTTTTATTGCCATTGGAATTGTGAGAATTGTTGTTGGCTTCTCTCATGCCCATGATGGGTGAAAATTGCAAGTTGAAATCCCCAAAAATAAAGGGATTTGGTGCTAGCTTCCATTCTAATGCTTCTTCTGGGAATTTGTTCAAGCTAATGTGGGGAGGGTTGAACTTCTTCTCCTTCTTTATCAACCTCCATAGGTGGGAGATAATGGTGTGAACAAGAAGGAAAGATGAAGGATCATAAATGGTGGTTCTTGGATCATTCCTCCCCTCAAAGGAGAGCTTTGATATCATGGAGATATTCTGAGTTGGAGCAATAAAGGATAAAGACCCAAACACAATATTGTATGAGTTCATTGTTAAAAGATGATTACAATGATTATTACATGGGTATTTTTAGGACCCAAATGAGAGAAGAGGGAAATTAACTAATCACAATAAACAACTCAACTAATCTATAACAAACTAATAACTAACTAATCAAATAATAACCAACTATTAACCCTAAGAAAAATGCATCACTATCTTCACTGCAAAATAATTTACTGAGACATTGCTTTTTGCATTTGAAGATTCAGGAATTTGTCAAGTGCTATAGCCTTCTACGTGAAATGGGATTTTCATCAACCCGCGTGGCTGAAGCCTTGGTTATGTATGACAATGATACAGAAAAAGCATTAGCACATTTTCTTAATGGTTCATCATGAGAATCCTGAAGCATATTTGTGGAGGTAATAATATACATTGGTGCCTTGTATAATGATAAATAATAGTCAAATAAAGGGATGTGTAATTTTTTTTGTGTATAGTTGTGTAGGGAATGGGGAATTTGAAGGGTTTGGGTGTTTGTGTAGAGACTATAGAGAACAAATAGAAACCTATTGTATACTACTATATTTGATTATTCGTGTACAGGTATTACATTTATTTTAGAAGTTCTTTATATATAGAAAAAGAAATATCATTGTTATATGTGGCTAGGCCGCAGTAACTTGGCCCATTCTGATAGGCATGGAGCCACACCGCTAACAAAAATAAAAAACAAAATAAACAAAATTGGTTAAAATATATGTTTGGTCTATTAGTATGTTTTAGGTCTCAATTTAATCTTGTTTTTTGTTTGTGTTTAGACCCGTCACAATTTTAAAAAATAGTCTTTTCTGTCAACTTGGCTAAGTGAAGATTACTTTTCAAATTGGTTTTTTGGTTGAATCGAAATGTGAAAGTCCTGATGTAAAATCTATGTTTTACATTGGTTCCTCATAGAAATCAATGAAAAATTGTTGGTTCTGGAAAAGATCATTTTGAGAAGGTTTTAAAACATGATGTATTAAATTGATGAAAAAACGAATGAGATCAAATTAAGATCTATAAAAAATATAAGATATATATAGTTTAGCAGATAAAATAAAATAATAACAGGCGGGAAAGAATTCAGAGATGAATTTGCTTACGTTAGCTTGTTGAATGCAAAATTCTGGGAAGGAATTTTAGAAGAAAGAAGAACGAGGAGGGCACATTTTTATTTGGCTTAAAATGTTTTTAAATAGAAATATTTTTGATTCAATTCCCTAAAAGTTAATAATTGGTTTTCAGTTTTACCAATTTCAATGATTTATAAATTTCCTTTTATCTTTTAAACTTGGACACATCTAGTAGGGTTTAATTTGATTGATTTTAAAGTAAAAAGTTATCTCATCCTATCCTACAATTACGTTGTTTTTGCAAATTCAATCTAATCTAATTAAAAACGAGTTAGATTAGATTAAGTTGTTCATGTTTTATAGTTATTTGTTATTTACTTGGAATTTAACAAATAAATAAATTTCATTAGCAAACACTATTTTTTATTAAATAAAAAAAGAGACATAAAGATAATTTTTAATTAATATTAAAGTTAATACATTTATGAAAATAATGATATGATATATTTTAAAGGTAAATTAAAATATAATTAAATAATATACTTTTTTTTGAATATATAGGTATGAGTGAGAAGTTTATTTTACAAATATAATTATATATATATAAAGATAAATTCGGTCAGGATTGGATTGACTCGTTTTCCCAACATAGATTTGAAATCCAATTTGATCCAAAAAAAGTTTTAGGTTTTTATAGTTTTTGATTAATTTGATTTTTTTTATTTATTAGGTTCTCGATATTTTTGGATCGGTTTAATGGTTTGCATTGGATTATATTTGTTTATGAATACCATTGTATCAAAACATGTTAACATACATATTCGGTCTTCATTAGTAAATAATTACTAGAGTTGTCAAAATAGGTCAGGCCTGTCAGGCCAAGCCGTAAAATGGGCGAGCTCAGGCTTAAAAAAAATGAGCTTGAATTAAAATCTGGTCTTTTTAAGCCTAACCCATAAAAAGCTCATACCTGATTGGACTTTTAATAAGCACGGTTGGGTTGCATAAGCGCGCAATACTTTTAATTTTTTATTTTACTAACATGAATAAAATAACTCTACATTTATTTTACTTGAATTAGATCTTGTAGTTGATTTAGAGCATGTAAAAATTTTGGTATATTTTTAATGGTTGTATTTTTTTGTAATTTTTTACCAAAAAACAATATAAGTATGTCAAAAGGTCATAAAAGCTTGAAAAAACCCATCCAAGCGGGTAGCTAGTCGGCTCGATGCACACAAGGTTTGGGGCCTAAAATTTGAGCTTGAATTCAAAGCTTGAACCCGTCATGGGCCAGGCTAGGTAGCCCATTTTGACAACTCTAATATATACCTAGTATGTAATTTGTGCAATGCAAGGAATTTTTATTTTAAGGCTTAATTAAGTATTTGGTCCCTATGTTTTTTTGACATTTCAATTCATACTTCTATTTTCTTACTTTTTACAATGTTTTTCTAATAATGAATTAGTGGAAGTTTGTGATCGTTCAGAGTCAGACTTAGAAGGGGGTTGAATAAGTCATAAGCTCTTTTTGCGAAAATTAAGAACCAAATAAAACACGTAATCAAATAACGTGAAAGAGCAAAGGAAAAAGATCAACATAGAGAATTTATACCGGTTCACTTTCAACACAGAAGCTATAGCCAGTTCCTTCCAACTTGAAGGATTTTCATTATTGTAAAATCTCCTTTACAATAACAACACCAGACTAGTGCCACAAGTATTCTTGACTCCAGCTACTTCTGGCTTAAACCCAAGTATTCTTTCAACAAGCCACTCCTGGCTCAACCCAAGTATTCTTTCAAAAGCCTCTTCAGGCTAACAGTGTTTCCCACACTAACAAATTCTGGCAACACACCATACTTTTACAAAGTATTTGAGTGAATGAAAGTAACTTGCAAAACTTAGTGTATGAGTGATATACAAATGAAATTGTACCCTAAGTTATGACACAAGACGAAGGTCTGCTAGAAGTAGAATAAACAGGAAAGTTCTTTGTCTTACAAGAGAAGAACAAATAGAGAGAAAATTTGACTTAAGAGAGTTTGAATAAAAGCTCGTAAGTTCTATGTATGTATTTAAGTTTAATCTTCCTTGGTATATATAGAGGCTAGAAGATATGACCGTTGCTACTTCTTGAAAGGAGATATAGTCATTGGAAATCCTTTGAAGGTATTTGCTATAAGCTTTCAGGTACCAGACCTTAGCATTGATACAGGTTCATAGGTCTGGTTGTAGACTTCTTCAGTTCTTTCATAGAAATGGTCTCTCATGCGTTTCCAATGCATAAGATCATTCAATTTTACTTCTTAATTAAGCGAAAGATCAGAAGTTAACGCCAAAAAGGCTTTCTGAAATATCCTGACATAAGTTCTGAATATGCTCAGTGTTCTTTGATAATGTGCAAAGGTAGGTACACTGACACTTGCTGCTGAGCTTGGTCTTGTTCCTTGTGTTCTTTTGATGATAATCATGCATATGTGATACATGCATAAATCTCAATGCATCACTTAAATAGAATTAGGAACGTTAAGAATGGATCATTGATCTTTTGAGTGAGAACGTTCCAATTTCAGTAGTATGCTTCTATCAGACTTTTGATTATCTACCAGACTTCTGGAATGCTAATACTCCCCTTTTGTTTCATAGCATGAGACTCGTATCCTGAAATACTTAGGCACACAAATTAGTTAAAGATAGTATAGACTTTACTTTCTAACGAAAATTCTTGATGTATGATATTAACAAATCTGAGGATATAGAAACTAGGGTCTGGTCCAAGATAACTTAGAAAACTTCTTTTCATCCAGACTTTTTCTCAACAATCACCCTTTATTTATTAATAACAAACATGAAGTCTTTTTCATAAATGAAGTCTGTGGTTTTAGGGAGGATAAAGTATCAGATTATGTATATATGATAAAAAGTCTGAGATCAAATTATAGTATTCACAAGATCAGATAAAATCAAGTGGAATAAGATGTTTTTCATTAAACAGAAGAATATGCATATATCAGACTAGTTTCCCATGTCATCACTCAACACAAAAGACTTCTAATCTGTCCCCTTTTTGGTATCAACAAAAGGAGGGACATCATCGAGACCCTAAGAGCAAATCTCAAGTAAGAGAATAGCTAAAAAGAGGGGATGTTGTAGTGGAGACAAGTACAAAATAACGAGTCTGAATGACTAAAGTGTAAGGCAAATGAAAAGAAATAAGAGAGGGACGATATTGAAAAAGAGGATTGGGAGAAAACAAGTTATAAGAACAAGAGTCTTCTTCATGAATTGTCCAAAGGTAATAGCACCATAAGGCATCAGCGTGAGCTTCTGTTGGTTTAAGAGCAGACAAGAGACTATGAATGTTAGCTTCCTAAAGCTGTCTAGGCTGAAGGGGACCTTTGTAGGGAGGCTTGTACTTTGGAGGCATAGGTTTCTTCAGTCTGCCCAGAGAAATCCATTTAGAGAGCAGTGGCTTGCGAGGAACATCAAAAAAATCTTCTTCCAATGGGTGGCAACTGGGCAATTTCTGATGGAAACATCATCCAAAGAAATGAAACCATATTTCAAATCACGAGCAACTGAGGCTTGTTCAGCAATAAACACTTGATACATATACCAAAATCATCATTAGAGAACAAGTCTGGGTAGGCCAATAGGCGTTCGATGGGAAGAGGGGGAAAGTGTTTGGGTGCAGATGGCATAATTTAAAACTTACAAGGATTGAAGTTTGGATTCTGGATAATAACGATGTTGTAGGGATTCCTATAACTGGGGTCAGAGGGATCAAGGACAGGCTTATAAAAGGTATAAGTAGGAAGGGCAGGGTGAGGAACATAGAGAGGGGAAGTCTGGATTTATGATAATAGTGGAGATGGCAGGATAAGGAATAATGTCTTGGGAGGATGAGGTCTGGGGCAGAGGTGAAGGCTCAATAGTGATAGGAAGGGGTGGAGAAGCAGGAAGAGAGATAACAGGGTTAGACAGAGCATGGGATAAGGGTTCAAACCTTGTTTCTTTGAGCTTCTACCAGAGGAAGAGTCTATTTTCTTCTTCTTTAGGGAGGCCCTGATGACTTATGCATCACTTCTGCATGAGCCAACAGTTGGATAAAATTGGTTTATCCAATTGAGATGTCCCCACTTGCGAACCTCAAAAACTGAGTTATGCTTCAAATACCCATGAATGAATCTCAGGTAGGGGACATAGCCAAGATACCCACCATACTATTAGAGAGTATCATGATTTTCTACCATAACTTGTTGATATTCATCACGCATCTCAACAAATTTGCCACTCTATTTCAGGGTATTCCAGCCCGCGACAGAGATCTGTGGATGCAGGGAAGTGAAGACAGACAAAAAACTTAAATACTTCATCATCGGTTAACTTCTTCTGGTGAGATTGGAAGGAAGGTTGGAATGAAGGTTGAGGGCGCGGGGTCTGCTGAGCTTTAGGAGTTGCAGCTTTGGTTTTCTTGTTAGACCTAGACCACTGCTTATCAAAACAACATTGCAGCTTACCAATAGGTAGGTGATCATTAGAGTTAGAGAACTCTTTAACAGTTGTAGAATCACAAGGCTTGAGAGGAACCATCCCAACCTATTCAAGAAAGCTTTGCTTGGTAGGCGCTACCTATTCACTCGAACAATGTTCTAAACACGAAAGTGTGACGCCCTTTTCTCCCATGCTGAGTCATAGGCAGCGCCTCGGAAAGCGCGGACGAGCCACATGCAGGGAAACTTACACGTGTGGTTCTGGCCGGGGACCCCGGTATACTGTACTAATATGTGTAGGTCCCCGTAATTTGAGTGAGATTGTCATGGCGCAAAAGCAAATATGGTTTGGTATTCCCTTGTTCCCTGTATTGGTTATGTTCTTCATTTCTCATCAGCAGAAACTAATCGAGCTCCGTTTGATCTCCCAGTGCTGCTTGAGCAGGGAGGGAAGAAAGGAGCATCTGACAAGGTTGTACATCCAGAGAAGGGTCTTAGTCACTTGAATCACCAGATGATTCACCAGACACGCCAAGAACCATCATTCTGACTTTCCCAGCAGAACGCTTGCTTCTACAACTTAAATGTTATGGAGCGGGATCAACTTCTGCTTAGTTGGAGTAGACATTTTCTTCTTGGGAGGAGATGTAGCATCCCAAATTTTATATAAATGATTAAATGATAGAAATAAATATTAAATAATTACACATGGGTTAATAAATGTCCCAAAAATGTTGAAATAATTAAATTGAGATTTGTGAGGATTATTCATAATTTATTGTGGCTTTAAGAGCTGAAATTATACCCAATTGAAATATAAGTGTCGGACCAAGTATCTCTGATTGAGGTACTGTTGGTCAGGACTGTTAAGAATATTATTGTGAATTCGAAGACATATTCGGAACAATTTTTGGATATTGAGCCTGAACGAAGATCCTGTTTATTATAAAACGGTAAAATTTTAATGAAGGGTTGGAAATTAAAACAAAACTCTCTTTTCTCCCTTTTCATTCACGTTGCTTTTCTCCCCCTCTAAGGCAATACACTTCTTCTTCTATTTTCCTCATTTCTCTTAATCTCTTCCTCTCTAAAACCTAAGCAAGGTGGTGAGCTTATTTCCCCTCTCCTCTATTTTCTTTTTCATTCTCAAGCTTAAAGAAGATGATGTTGGTTTGAAGCTTCTCCTTCTTCTTCCTCAAAGTTTGTCACTCTCTCCCTCTCTTGGAAGCTCATTGTTGTCTCTTGGCTTGAGGTAAGTTCCTTACCATTTTTCATGAGCTTGTGCCCTAGGTTTTGGGTTTTGGTTGTTGGGTGAGTGATTAAATGCATATGGGTTGTTGGGAGAGCCATTAAATGTGGAGACCCTAAGGCGGGGTATATTAAATACAAGCTCTTATATGCATTTAATGTGGTACATGAAAATGTGATGGAAGATGATGGCAAATGATGATTAATTATGATGGTTATTGAGTTTTTGGTGAAACCCTAACTCTAGAAATTGGGGAAAAATAATAAATGTTGGTTAGAGAATGTATCTTGTGAGGAAATACATAATATTGAGAGTGTGGGTGTTATTGATGGTGTTGGATGGTCATTAGTGGTAGTTTATGACCAATGGTGTGTAAGCCCATTGTTAGGTATGACTTTAAATGCATAATAATGAACACCATGTTGGTTGTGGTGAAATTAATGAAATGGAAAATGGTTTAATGATGATAATGTTATAAACACCAAGTATTAGATTGAGAATATGTAAGTCTTGGTGATTTTGAGTAGAAAATAAAGATGTGGTATCTTATGAAATATAGGACCTATTCCGAACGACGAGGCAGGAATGTCGAATTGCTTAGACTACTTCTCTTGAGGTAGGAGATGAGTTTTATATTCTAAATGCATGAATTGAGTATTGGTTGATTTTCATATGTGACAATATACATGTTTGCCTTGCTTATGTTGTGATGACAAATTGACATGTTGAACATGATGATGTTAATTGTGCTTGGCAATGTGTGTTGTGCATTTGAAATATTGATGGTATGCTATGTGGTGATGGAATTGTTTTACAAATGTTATGCCTTGATATGTTGAGGATGTGTCTATATTCACCATAAATATGGAATGATCATTATTGATGATGAATGAGTATGAGAATGGATGTTGAGCATACCTTGAATGTTGATGAAAGATTGATAAGTATGGTTGATGATTGTGATGCCATTATGATTGATGCAAGTATTGACTTGTATATGTGAGATGCGAATTATGGTTATGGAAAATTATTGTGAATGCCACATTTAAAATTTGAAACAATGGCAATAACCAATGATAATAAAATCCATTAAGAATTGTGTGGTGATATTGGCCTCCGATAGGCCCAGTGGGGGGGCGGCTCTGTGCGCAAGCGTTATTGTTATTTCCTTAGTGACTCGGTGTGTAAGTCACAGAGCTGCCCATGTTTAGCTACGGGAGCTGTATGTGGTTGACCTGGTGGGGGGTGGCTCTTTGAGGAGAGAAGATTCCCGATGGTCCTATGGTTCACAGTTGCCATGGTATAAATCATGGTTAGCCCGCAACACCTTTATGTTGTTTATGTTGTTTACCGCGGTCATGGTGAAAATGACCGGTGTTGCAAGATGGGCGATGCGGTTTGGTACCAGTAAAATATGGCGATATGCATGCCATTTATGATAAATGTACACATTTTACTACTGCAGAGGGGCATGGATTTATATTCATGCTTGAACCTACAAATTGGTGTTTATATTCCCGCAGTCGGGTCCGTAATTGTTGTTAACTTCGTTGTGCATGTGCATTAGCCTAAGAGCATTTGCATATAGCATGGAGATATGCCAAAGGTGATGAGCTATGATGATGGTTGATATTGGGTGGAAGAATACCTAAAGACAACATATAAAATATGCATACAAGAAATGACTTTGTGTATAGTGATGTTATATGTGAAAGCCCATTATGATAAGGGGCATAAATGTGTGTATGCGTGTATGCTTTGCAATGGATCATAGAGTATGATTGAGATACGTGTATGTTGATGGAATGATGTAATTATGATGATGCTTGATACGTTGATGCAAAGTATACATGTCGTTGAATGCATATGCACATGATCACAAATGTATTCGTATTCGTCACTTGGAATATATAACTCACTCTCCCATGTTGTCTATTTTTAGCCTTGTGATGCAGGGTATGTATAGGGTGAGATATACCTAGTTTTGGAAGTATATGTTTTGATGATGAAGGTAAATTAGTTATATAAGAAGTGCCTTGGCCGACAATTCTTGATTTTGTATAGCAGATGATGTTGATATGCTCATTATGTACTTGAATGATGGATATTCGATTTGTGGGTCATTCATGAAAATTAGACCCTTGTGTTGTATGGCTAATTTTTAATTATGATCTTAACAATGTATGTTGACAGTTGTAATACTTGATTTATGCCAATATGATGAATGAATGGTGATTAATTGTGAAGTACAACCTTTTATCAGGCATGGGTGAGGAATTATGATGTTTGAAATACTAATGTGCATGAATATTAAAAAGTGGATAGGTCGTATTCCTATGGAATGGATAGGATCTTAAGTAAGGGTCACTTATGGCCTATATTGGATACATATGACTTGTGTGTATGTGTGGTTGTGGCCAATTAGGCCTAGTTTGCATTATGATATGCTTGGTTTAGCCTGAAAGTACATGAACTGTCACAAGAGTATATTGTGATCTAGGAATAGAATTATTGGATGTGACTTGTTGGAATAAGTCACCTATACACATGTGAATGTAGGTCCCTAGAGAATTAAGACTAAGACTTAGTCATTTGAGATTTGATATACCTGGAAAAATGATCAAAATACGTGTAAAACAACCCTATAGTTTAGATTTTGATGGGGATGGAATTTGGGCTTGAAACTTTGCCACATGATTTATATTGGGATAGGCGTGTTGTGTATAAAATTTCACGCAAATTGGAGTTGAATAGCCTAGTAAAAAGGGGATCCAAAGTTGGTGAAAACATAGGGTGCAAAAAGCTGCAGAAGGGTTTGTTGGCCAGTGACTAGGCTTACCTACGCTGGCTTTGGGCGTAGGTACGCTGGCACGCTGGTCCTTGGTATGGCCCTGGGCGTTGCCACGCCTGACCTTGGCGTTGGCATGTTGATTCACTGAAATCAGGGTCTGATTGGGTGCTCGTCAGCGTAAGCACGCTGATCCTCAGCTGGGCACGCTGCATCACTGGATGATTGGGGGTGCTTGGTCAGTGGGAAGGTGTACTTACACTGGGATTCAGCGTAAGCACGCTGGTGGTCTACGCGTTGGCACGCTGGGATGAGCGTTGGAGCGCTTGGCCTCTTTTGGTAGCTGGGCGTGGGTACGCCAGGAACCAACGTACCTACGCTGACTGGTCTAGTGATAGCTTTTGTGATTTCCTTCGTTTTCTTGATTTCCTTCCTCGTTTTTGGGCCTTTTCTTATAGGTTCATATATAGGACTAGGTGTATTACCCTGTATACACATTCCTTCCGCTGTAAACTCAAACCGTTTCGTATACACAATAGGGCTTCACTTTATCGATCCAGATTATTAAAAATCTTTAAACTCTCACCCTCTTTCTATGATTTGGATCTTGATGTAATTATTGGAGTGATGAACCTTTCTTCAAACATGAAAAATTTACTCACGTTTTTGTCGAACTAATTATTTTAATTACATCGGATTCGGGTTATAGAAATCGGGGCGTGACAACCTGGTATCAGAGCGTTAATTGCTCTTTGATAATGACTTGATTAACATTACACAAGCAACTGTTGCTTATAACTGGATCTTGTGCATTGTACTTTATTAAAGTTATGGATTCCTTAATTGGATTATGGTTGTTTGACATTGAATTGTGATTAATATATTTGTTGTGAGTCCGACCAAGATTCCTTACACTATTTACCTTCAGTGACAAATACTTTGTGATTATGCATTGAGATTGATATAATTATTGTGATATGGTGCATGATAGACCATTGAATATTGACACCTTATATATATATAGAGTTTGAAAACTGATTGTTTGGTCTAATTGCTTATGTGTAAGTCATGTCTTAACTTATAGGCATGAAACATGGCTGGTAGACATAACCGTGATGCTGCCGCTATGGCAATTGCTTTGAATCGATTTACGAATCTCTTGGAGAGACAAGGTCAACAGAATGTGGGACAAGGTGCCCAAGGTCTTGATCAGTTTCTCAAGAGAAAACCTTCCAAGTTCCATGGAGGGTATAAGCCCGAGGATGCTTATGTTTGGATCAACAATCTAGAAAGGATCTTTGCGAGCTTTGAATGTACTAAAGCTCAAAAGGTTGAGTATACGGTCTTCATAGTCTGCGATGAAGCTAAAGCATGGTGGCGCCTTACTAGAGGGCGTATGTTAGCTGCTAATGTTCCCCTAGTTTGGGAGAATTTTAAAGTCGAATTCTTGAAGAAGTACTTCCCGAAAAGCTACAAAAGTAAGAAAGAGCTTGAGTTTATGAAGCTTAAGCAATGTGACATGACGGTGGAGGAGTATGCCTTTAAGTTTGAAGAACTATGTGCATTTTATCCTACTTATCAACAAGAAGGAATTGAGGCTTCGAAGTGTGTGAAGTTTGAGAATGGCTAGAGGCCCAAGATCAAGCAGGCTATCCAACATCAAGAGATTAGGAGCTTCCCTACACTTGTGAACAAGTGTCGCATATATGAAGAGGATGATGCGACTCCTTTGATTCATGGCAAGCATGAACCCAAGTTGAAGGGTCAATTCTCTAGCTTCAAGAGACATGGTCAATTTAAGAAGAAAAATTTCTTTCGTGGTGGATCCTCCAACGTAAGAGGACGTGGTGGACTAAGAGGTGGTAATGGTAACCAAGCTCGCGACAATGTCCAAGGCCTTACTTGCTTCAAGTATGGTGCTAATCACTTGGCATGTGATTGTCCTCAAGATGATATGGTGTGCTACTAATGCAACCAACCAAGGTATATTTGTCCTAATTTCCCGTTGAATGCAAGAAATGCCAATGTTGAAGCTTTTGCTTGGGTAAATCATAATGCTAACCGTGGAGGCCATGGTGGTTTTGGAGGCGGTGGTCATGGAAACGGTATTGGACATAATGGTGGCTGAAATGGTGGCGGTGGTGGAAACCATAATGGTGGGCATAATGGAAATGGTTGAAGAAATGGCCATGGTGGAAGAAATGGTAATCATAATGGTGGTGATCAACCACAAGCCGTTAGAAGAGTTTTTGCTGTTACCGGTGAAGAAGCCGCTCAAGCGGGAGATCTTATTCATGGTGAGTATGAAATTCTTGGTACATCGGTTTGTGTTATCTACGATTCCGGTGCTACTCATTCATTTATTTCCGAAGATTGTGTAAGGCGCTTGAAAGTTCCTGTTTGTATAATGAAAGGTTCCGTAATGGTGGCTACACCGACCGGTACTTGTTTGAGATTGGTGACTCGATGTGAGAATGTCGAGATGACTCTTGAGGGTAGAAAGTGTAACGCCCTCTGTTACATCTCAATAAATTCAAAAAAATTTATAATTGTTTTACTAAAAATATAATTGTTAAAAAGAAACTATCAGAATAAATTACACAATATTTTTGAAATACCTCATGAATATCATTAAAAATTTATAAAGTAGTTTTACATTCCTCCAAAGAAAATAAATATTAAACATTATTAGAAATAGAGGAAACTCCATGGCCCAATAGCAGTTACTTAATAACATTATTTATTCATTGGACCACGGTATTCATACCGAGCTCCCTTTCTAGAACGTGCTATATTTACTGCCTAGATTCTTTGATCCTTCCCTCTGCACCATCAATTAAAACATATGAAACAAAAACACAGAGAAAGGAGTGAGAAACAGAATATAATATTCCCAAATGGGACATAAGCAATAAAGGGTTTTTCACAAACTAGAATAATAATAACATGAACAACTCAACTGACATAGAAACACTTAGAGACTAGTCAGACTGAAAAGGTTTTTACTGTGAAAGTACCCGACACTAGAGAGCGACCCCAGGTCCCTTCCCAAGGCTCGAAATTAAGCCTCCTCTAATGTATCCTCGGTTTCTATAATCTGTCCCCAGACAATATCATTTTGTTTCTCTTCGATGATTCATGATGTGTGACATCCCAAAAATAGGGGTAAATTTTTCGCGTTTTTATTATTATTAATCTCTAAAACATGTGGGTGGTGAAGCCATTTAACAAATTCCCTGGATCTATCAGAGACCTATCTCATATATGAAGATATGAGAAGGTAAGTTAAAGGAATTACTCTTAAGAAATCCATTATTAATAAAAGCGGAAGAATCTTTGGTAAAATAACATTATGGAATTAAATTCTTAAGAGATCATTCATTTGCAATTTAATAGCCAAGGTTATCCCAAAGTGATCATGAAATAGGATAGAATCATGGATTAGTATGAAGAAACAGGAAAATAATATATTTCAAGCTATTTGGGAGAATCAGGTCCCTCTCGCTCAAGCGGAATCCCAATTCGCTTGAGCGAGCTTCGCATAGCACGCTTGGGCGAACCTTAAAATGCTGGGCGAAAGAAGAAAATGGAAATTCAGGGGCCACTTCGCTCAAGCGAACCCAACTCGCTTGAGCGAGTAACACAATCCTCGCTTGGGCGAAGCCAGCGAGCGTAAGGCGAAAAACGCCCAGAATCCATTCCACGCTTACTCGCTCGGGCGACACTATCCTCGCTTAAGCGAGATTGCTCCCGAGAGCAATTTCCTGATAAACCCGAGAGCAAAACCTAAGGGTAAGACCCTCTCGCTCGGGCGAACCCTTAGCTCGCTTGAGCGAACACCAACCAAGGTCCAAACTCTGATTCTAATGTAATTTCGCTTGAGCGACTTGCACAACCGCTTGAGCGAAAATGGAATAATGGCCTAACACTGATGCTGGGACGATCTCGCTTGAGCGAGTTTCAATCTCGCCTGAGCGAGAATCATCCAGAAACCAAAATTCAACACAAGGGCATTCTCGCTTGAGCGAAAAGCCCTCTCGCTTGAGCGAGTTTGACAGAAAAACAGGGGAAATGCAGTAATCATCCAACTCTCAGCACCAAAACTCATTCTAATCAAATTTACCTAATTTCAACACTTCATATATATCATATTCCACATTTGAGACTTGTTCTAATAAGTCATTCTTATCAAGTTCCATTACAACTCATCTATTGTATAAATCAACTCACTAACTCTTCCATTTCATAAATCTAACATTTCATATATAAACTTCAGTCATTCATCAAGATATGGAGAGTTTTATCATTCATTCATTCATAGGGTCATGATTGAAAATGGGTCATAAACAAAAGATCTCATTTTCCTCCATGACCTCCCAAACTCATTATTCATACAATTATCCATTTTAAATCCACACTATATCAACATACATTGTACTATATACATTACATCTATTCCACATATCTATGTAAACCAAAATATTGCCGACCAAGGCATTCTTTACCAAAAAGGGGCCTTCTTCACACTCTTCCTCCACAATAGCTCCAAAGCCATACCTACAACATAGGAGCTAAAAAAAAATATACCACAGGGAGAGTGAGTATACTTTCTCAATGATGAAAATCCAATAAATAGAACAATATATGCATGAATGCAATACAACTATCTCCTTCTCAAGAGGAGTTTATTTAATATCAATCAATCAATCATCAATTTTTCATTCCAATACAACTATTTCCTGATTCTCTCAGAAATCTATCAATCAATCCACCATCACAATTTAGTAATTAAAAAGGGAGTTTCCATTCATATCTCATCATCAAAGTATCACACTATACCATGCTTTCAAACTGATGCACATGCTAGTGTCATGAAAATGCATATGCACGGATCCGATTTCGTTTCCTCGGGTGATTGCCACCACCATATCACATACTCATTCTCAATGGTTTCCCACCTCGCAAGGGGTACTCCCTCTAGCAACCTCACAAGGTGCTTCTCGTGATCGCAACCACGTTCAATATTTCACATAGGTTTCCCTCCTCGCAAGGGATACTCCCGCCTCATACACATTTCACATAGGTTTCCCTCCTCGCAAGGAGTACTCCCGCCTCATACATATTTCACATAGGTTTCCCTCCTCGCAAGGGGTACTCCGGCCTCATACACATTTCACATAGGTTTCCCTCCTCGCAAGGGGTACTCCCGCCTCATGATCGCAACCATGGGCATCATAGGTGCTCGCAAGCCCTTTTTCATTTCCATCATCAAATGATCTCAACCACTATCAACATCATTATGATATGTATATCATGCCATGTATACAAAATACTCATGCATACCTCAAGCTCATTTAGATTATCCTACCCTTTCATCTAGGGTATATTCATTTTCAACCACACAATTTTCCATCAAACTCATACACAAGAATCAATCTTCATATGAATTCAATCATGTACCACGCATAATAAACCATCCATAGCCACACTTAGGTTTCATTATATAAACACTAAATTCATATCATCATACACAATTCACTTCACATACACATAATATCACCTTTAACCACACAAACATGTCATACTACATTAATACATACATTATCAACACAATTCTCATGCATTTAGAAAATACACCCCTCTCCTACCTCAAGAGAAGTAGACCTCTGGGGTTGATGTTCCTGCTTCACCAATATTGCCAAGCCCTACACCAATCATTTATAGGGCCACATCAATTATTTATTCAAACACCAATTCAATATATATATATACATAGGTGCACACATGATTCTTATCATGTGAAAACTATTTACCAATTTCATTCGTTTGCCTACTTAGGCTTCGGGAATTCCTTTCCTTGAATTACAATCTCTTAGTATCAAAGGCTACAACCTAATTATTAGGTTATTTCACCTAGTAGGTCTCCACCAACACCTTGGTGAGTTTCCCACCTATTATGACTTCAAATCAACTTTATCATCATTTAATGTATCTACCACATCACTTATATCATTCTTCCCATCAACAAATGTTAACTTTTTCAATAAATGCAATATCCTTCAATATCCTACCTCTCCTCCTAGGATTCAAATTTAAGGTTTTCACCAACCCACCAACCTTCATAAATGCTCATATACCTTCTTCTTTTCTCACCATAGTTATAACTACCTCATTAATCATTCATAAGCTTGTATTTATGTCAACTTATCTTTAAATTTCTACTTTTAAACTTTCTCCAACATTACCCATACATTTAGTGTGTTCTAACACCAAAACCTCAACTAAACTTCAACTATATACTTATGTACATGGAAAATGATCATAATCTTACCTCAATGAAAGAAAAGAGTAAGTTTGCAAAAGATGAAGAGGTTCACACGAATTTGAGGAGGAAGGAGGAGGAAATACTTTAGTTCCAAACTTCCTTGAAGTCTCTTGAAGGTTGTTAATGGAGAAGGAAGATATATTCCCTTTTAATTTATAACTCAAAAGGAAGGAGAAGAGGAATTATGAAGAAGGAGAATATGTGAAGAAGAAGATAAGAAGAAAAGGGTGTCTACGTGAGGAAGAAAGAGTGAAACCGCCTCTTGAATGGGAAAAAATAGAAATTTAGCATTTAAATTATTAACTCTTCATTAACTCTTCCGTTTTTTAACAAACAGGTTCGCCGTTCGGGCCCAAAACATATTCTAAAAATTATTCCGAATATAAATTCGAAATCCCATTAACATTATCTACGGCCCTGACCAACGGCATCTCAATCGGAGATACTTGGTCCGACACCTATATTTTATCCGGGTCAGTTTTCAGCTCATCTGACCACCATATTTCACCAACAGTTTCGAAAAACCTTCCTTAAGTCGTTTCAAGAATTTTGGGATATTTATTAACCCAAAGTTAATTATCCAATATTTATTTTCCTAATTTATCTTCCTATTTTAAAAATTTGGGGTGTTACATGATGCATGAACTACTTGCGTATTTAGTTGGTTAAGGCTTTTAGAAACTCAATTATATTATCGGGGCCTACGAATCGTGATATAGTCACCCCAGTAAACTGTACTTTTAAATTCTCAAATAAATTCTACTACACATATAAAATTTTAGTACGATTCCTTTTCCAATCACAAATCAAATCTCATCATAATTTAAGTTTCAAAGTCTTAAATATATTTCACAACCTTCCTTAGAAAATTTATAGATCAATTCAAGATCAATTACTAAAAACTCAAATTATCAATCTTTAAAACTATAGTACTTGAAAATTTTGTATAATATTTTTATACATAAAATTATATATATATATATATATATATATATATACATTAAGAGTTTAAAGTAAAATATTAGTGAAAGATATTCTTTTCATTTAAGATTTAAATGTCTTTATATATGTATACATGTATATAAAAATTATTTTTATAAAATAATTTCTCTTTCTTTTTCTTTTTGATAAATTAACTAGAAATCTTAATTTTAGTAAATATATTTTTTAAAAAAAATAAAAGAGATTTCAAAAATTTATGTAGTTTCATTGAAAACTAAAAAATTTCTTAAAAGTAATTTGAATAAAAATAAATAAATAAATAAAGAAGTAAGAGATAAGTAAATTCTTACAGAGTTTTAGCTTTCCGTTACGTTTGATACATGCTCATTCTCCATAACAACACAGAATAATCATTCACAAATCAATCAAATAAAAGTAACACAATCATTATACAAAATCAACACAATTTATTCAAGGTGTCTTTAATTATTAAAGTTCATTTTAAGTCATATTAGTCCAGTCATTATGTTAGTTGGTCCACATCAAATCCAAAATAGTCCAATGGTCATATGGATCCATCATAGTCCAATTAGTACAAATGTATAACTCAGTCCATATAAGTCCATAACAGTCCAAATCTCAATAATACGGTATGTTAGGTTGATAAATCATCCAAATATTTAAAACTTTATGTTAGGTTAATCAATATGATTCATCTAAATATTTAAACTTTTGAATAAATTTTATTTATTTATTTACTTAATATGATAATAAATATCACTTTAAAAAAATATAATAATTGTCCATAATTTAAAAGGAGTAGGGGAATCCTCCCATTATTGTTATGTTTTTCCTATATTATATTCTTATCTCACTCCTCCTTAGCTCTTGTATTTCGATTCGTTATAGAAAGTCTGTGCGCGCCCCGTCTCCGAGTTCTAAAACATACCAATTTTATTTTAATATAGTTATAAGATGAAAATTTAGATTACTATTTGAAACAGGAAGGGTAAATAGTAATTATGTATAGTAACAATAAATAGTAAATTTTAAATAGTTACTGCGAATACTAACAGTAAATAGTAAATTGTGAATAGTAACAGTAAATAGTAAATCGTAAATAGTAACGGTAAATAGTAATTCATGAATAGTAACAGTAAATAGTAAAATATGAATAGTAAAGGTAAATAGTAATAGTAAATAGTAATTCACTATTTAAATAGTAATTTACTATTCATAATAGTAATTTACTATTGACATAGTAACTTACTATTCAGAATAATAACTTAAAATAATATTATATCCAGTATAATAATAGATTTCTAAAACGATATAAAAATAAATCTAAAAAATATAAAAGAGAGTTATTTTTACCTTATAATTTTGGCAGAACCACTTTCCAAAGAAAATTATTTTTCTCTTTTACTTCTACCACTATCTCACTAGCACTACTATATTAAGAAAACTTAATCAGAAACTGTGATTTCCTCGCTTTGCTGCCTCGCTATTTATAAGAAAAAATTTTACTGTGCATTTCAATATTTTATTATAAAAGTATTGTGTAATTTTGAAAATTTCGTTCCTGGTTACTGTACAACATTTGAAATTTTTGTTCATGTATAGTGTTTTGCATAGTATATGTCGGCAAAATTATTAAGCCAAATAGTAACCATTCACTCGGTATATTTTAAATATTCAAAATCAATTCTTTTTGAAATTTAGCGATATTATATTAGTCCTCACTAATTTTATAATAAGTACTATAAAGTTTAAATTTTAAAAAATTTGTTGGTACTTTTCCGGTCTCCTTATAATTGGTAAAAGTCAAGATTTTTACTCAACCCGATCATTTTCAGATAAGTCTACTTGAAATGGATTTTAGAAAATTTTCTTATAAGTTAACTTCACTTTCTTATAAATTTTTTTAATTTTAAGTCACTTTATATGAATTTAAAATTATTTAAAATATATTATTTTATTAAAATATTTTAAAAAATTCCAAAAAATCATAAATAATACGTAGATTAAAAAGTTCTAAAGAACCATAATCTAATTTCTTCAAAATTTTAATATAAAAATTTTTCTATAATGAATTAAAATAAAAATAGGGGGTGTTACAGAAATTTTGTTATATCCCTCGTGTGCTTACCTATGAAAGACCTGGATATTATTCTAGGCATGAATTGGTTATCTGCCAATAAAGTCTTGGTGGATTGTCAGAATAAAACGGTGATTTTTTCGACTCCGAATGCTGAATGTTTTAACCTCTAAGGTATCTCTCAGCTTCTTATGATGTTTTGTATGGTCGATGGGAATGATACTTCCCAATCTTGTGAGATTCATATTGTCTAAGAATTTCCTGATGTTTTTCTGGATGAGGTTCTTAGTTTGCCTCCTCCACGTGAAGTGGGATTCTCTATTGATCTTATTCCTAACGCTGAGCCTATTTCTAGAGCTCCTTATAGGATGTCTCATATAGAGTTAGCCGAGTTGAAAAAGCAAGTCGAGGAATTACTCGAAAGAGAATTTATATGACCAAGCGTACCTCCTTGGGCGCACCTGTGTTGTTAGTGAAAAAAATGGGAGCATGAGATTGTGCGTTGACTATTGCCAACTTAACAAATTGACTATTAAGAACAAAGATCCTCTTCCTCGCATTGATGATCTTTTGGATCAATTGAAGGGTGTTGTTGTGTTTTCCAAAATTGATTTACGTTTCGGATATCGCCAAATCTGGGTAAAGATTGAAGATATTCCAAAAACGGCCTTCCAAACGTGATATGGCCACTACAAGTATGTGGTGATGCCATTCGGTGTGACAAATGCTCCTGCAATTTTCATAGACTACATGAATCACATCTTCCATGAGTATCTTGACTAATTCGTCGTGGTGTTTATTGATGATATTTTGGTGTACTCTAAGAATCATGAAGAACATGAAAGACATCTCCGCCTTGTGTTGACTATTCTTTGAGAAAAAGAGTTGTATGCTATGCTCTCTAAAGTCAAATTTTATTTGAACGAGATTTTATTTGTTGGTCATGTGATTTCTTGTGATGGTGTTGTTGTTGACCCATCAAAAGTTAAGGCTGTTATGGCTTGGGAAAGAGTGACACCTGTGACGGAAAGAAAAAGTTTCCTTGGTCTTACCGGTTATTACTAAAGATTTATTGAAGGATTTTCTCGTCTAGCTTTGCCATTAACGAAGTTAACTCGTAAGAACCAACCATTTGTGTGGACCCTCGAATGTGAAGAAAGTTTTCAAGAATTGAAATTGAGACTTACTATTGCACAAGTATTAGCTTTGCCTGATTTACTAGATGATTTCATGGTGTATTGTGATGCTTCTAAGCTTGGTCTTGGTTGTGTGCCGATGCAAAAGGAATGTGTGATAGCCTATGCATTAAGACAGTTGCGACCGCATGAGGTTAATTACCCCACACATGATCTTGAATTGGCAGCTGTTGTGTTTGCTTTGAAGTTATGGCGGCACTATTTGTATGGTTCGAAGTTTGTGGTCTTTAGTGATCACAAAAGTCTTAAGTACTTATTTGATCAGAAAGAGCTTAACATGCACCAATGACAATGGATGAAGTTTCTAAAGGACTATGAGTTTGAATTAAGATATTATCCCGGAAAGGCAAATGTGGTTGCCGATGCTTTAAGTCAAAAGTCATTGTATGTTTCTGCTATGATGGTAAAAGAGATAAAGCTAATAGAACAATTTAGAAACTTGAATGTGAGCATCAAGTTATATACCCTAAAGAAAATGTCCCTTGAGATGTTGAAGGTTGCGAATGTATTCCTTGAATGTGTGAAAGCGCAATAACCAAATGATGAGTATTTGATTGAGATGAAGGAAGCTCAAGCTAATGGGAAGAATTCGTTTCTATTAGAAGGTCATGATGACATTTAGCGTGTGAAGGGCTGAATTTATATTCCATCTGGTAGTGATTTGAGAAAATCTGTACTTGAGAAAGCTCATAAAAGTGTGTCAAGTATTTATCCTGGTTCCACTAAAATGTATTAAGATTTGAAGAAGAATTTCTAGTGGCTTGGTATGAAACGTGATGTGGTAAATTTTGTTGCATCTTGCCTTATTTGTCAGAAAGCTAAAGTTGAACATAAAAAACCTTCTGGTTTGTTAAGACCTTTAGAGATCCCTGTTTAGAAATGGGATAATATTGCTATGGATGTTGTTTCTGGTTTGCCCAGAACCTGTGTTGGAAATGATGCTATTTGGGTGATTGTAGATCGATTAACAAAGTGTGCTCATTTCTTACCCATGAATATGAAAAGTTCATTGGAGAAATTAGCCCAATTATACATAAAGGAGATTGTTAGATTGCATAGTGTGCCATCTAGTATTGTATCTGATCGTGACCCTCGGTTTACTTCTTGATTTTGGGGAAGCTTACATCAAGAGTTAAGCTCTAAGTTAAAGCTTAGTTCTTCTTATCATCCTCAAACCGATGGACAATCTGAGAGGACTATCTAAAGCCTTAAATATTTGTTGAGGGCTTGTGTTTTTGAGTATGATGGATGTTGGGAGAGATTTCTTCCATTGATTGAATTTACTTACAACAACAGTTACCATAATAGTATCTGTATGGCTCCTTATGAGACACTTTATGGCAAAAGGTGTAGAACGCCTCTATGTTGGTTAGAAACTAGTGAGAATTTGGCCTTAGGGCCGGAAATTGTTCAAGAGACTACTGAGCAAATTAGAAAGATACAAGAAAATATGAAGATTGCTCAAGACCGACAGAAAAGTTATTATGACAAGAGGCATAAACCACTTGAGTTTCAAGTTGGTGATCATGTATTTTTAAAGGTCTCGCGTGATAAAGGAATTGGTAGAGCGTTGAAGAGTAGGAAGTTAAGTCCTAAGTTTATTGGACCTTATGAGATCCTAGAATGAATTAGTGATGCTGCTTATCGAATTGCACTCCTTCCGCATCTTGCTAATCTACACAATGTATTTCATGTGTCGCAGTTGAGGAAGTATGTTCCTGAACCCTTACACATGATTCCTATTGATGATATTGATATGTGGGATGATTTATCTATCCCTCTTATTTTTGTTCGTATTATTAAGCATTCCGTAAAGAGGTTGCAGAACAAATTGGTACCTTTGGTAAAGGTGGCTTGTAAACCTGGTAATGTGGAGACGTTCATGTGGGAACATGAAGATGATATTCGGGAGCAATATCCGAATGCGTTTGAATCTGGTATGTTAAATTTCAAGGATGAAATTTCTTTTTAGGTGGGGTGGATTATAAAATCCCAAATTTTATATAAATAATTAAATGAGAGGAATAAATATTAAATAATTACACATGGGTTAATAAATATCCCAAAAATGTTGAAATAATTAAATTAGGATTTGTGAGGATTATTCATAATTTATTGTGGCTCTAAGAGCTAAAATTATACTGATTGAAATATGAGTGTCGGACCAAGTATCTCCGATTGAGGTACTCTTGGTCAAGGCTGTTAAGAATATTATTGTGAATCTGAAGACATATTTGAAATAATTTTTGGATAAAGTATTGAACCCGAACAGAGATCCTGTTTGTTACAAAACGGTAAAATTTTATTGAAGGGTTAGAAATTAAACAAAAATTTCTTTTCTCCCATCTCATTCAAGTTGCTTTTCTCTCCCCCTCGAAGGCAATACACTTCTTCTTCTATTTTCCTAATTTCTCTGTATCTTCTTCCTCTCTAAAACCTAAGCAAGGTGGTAAGCTCATTTCCCCTATCTTCTATTTTCGTTTTCACTCTCAAGCTTGAAGGAGATGATGTTGGTTTGAAACTTCTCCTTCTTCTTTCTCAAATTTTGTCACTCTCTCCCTTTCTTGGAAGCTCATTGTTGTCTCTTAGCTTGAGGTAAGTCCCTCACCATTTTTCATGAGCTTGTGCCCTAGGTTTTGGGTTTTGGATGTTGGGTGAGTGATTAAAGGCATATAGGTTATCGGGAGAGCCATTAAATATGGAGACCCTAAGTTAGGGTGTATTAAATACAAGTTCTTATATGCATTTAATGTGGTACACAAAAATATGATGGTAGATGATGGCAAATGATGATTAATTATGATGGTTGTTGGGTTTTTGGTGAAACCATAACTCTAGAAATTGGGGGAAAATAATAAATGTTGGTTGGAGAATGTATCTTATGAGGAAATACATAATATTGACAGTGTGAGTGTTATTGATGGTGTTGAATGGTCATTTATGGTAGTTGTGACCATTGGTGTGTAAACCCATTGTTGGGTATGACTTTAAATGCATAATAATGAACATGAACACCAAACCCATGGTGGTTGTGGTGAAATTAATGAAATAGAAAATGGTTTAATGATGAGAATGTTATAAACACCAAGTATTAGATTGAGAATGTGTAAGTCTTGGTGATTTTAAGTAGAAAATAAAGATATGGTACTTTTTGAAATATAGGACCTATTCCGAACGATGAGGCAGGAATATTGAATCGCTCAGACTACTTCTCTTGAGGTAGGAGAGGAGTTTAATATTCTAAATGCATGAATTGAGTTTTGGTTGATTTTTATATGTGACAATATACATGTTTGCCTTCCTTATGTTGTGATGACAAATTGAGATGTTAAACATGATAATGTTAATTGTGCTTGGCAATGTGTGTTGTGCATTTAGAATATTAATGGTATGCCATGTGGTGATATGATTGTTTGGTAAATGTTATACCTTGATATGTTGAGGATGTCTCTATATTCACCATAAATATGGAATGATCATTATTGATGATGAATGAGTATGAGAATGGATGTTGAGCATACCTTGAATGTTGATGAAAGATTAATAAGTATGGTTGATGATTGTGATGCTATTGTGATTGATTCAAGTATTGACTTGTATATGTGAGATGAGAATTATGTTGATGAAAAATTATTCTGAATGCCACATTTAAAATTTGAAACAATGATAATAACCAATGATAATAAAATCCACTAAGAATTGTATGGTGATATTGGTGATAGTGATGATTGATGAGTGGCATGATAGGATGCATAGTATGAGAATGCATATGATTGACATTTGCATTGCATCCATGGCATATTGCATGGCTGCTGGTAATGGAATGTTAGGGCTTCCTCTGGTTGGCCCAGTGGGAGGGCGGCTCTATGCACGAGCGTTATTGTTTTTCTCTAGTGACTCAGTGTATAAGTCACAAAGCTGCCTATGTTTAGCTACGGAAGCTGCATGTGGTTGACCCGGTGGGGGGTGGCTCTTTGAGGAGTGAGGATTCCTGGTGGTCCTATGGATCACAGTTGCCATGGTATGAATCATGGTTGGCCCACAACACCTTTATGTTGTTTATGTTGTTTACCGCGGTCATGGTGAAAATGACTGAGGTTACAAGATGGGCGATGCGGTTTGGTACCAGTAAAATATGGTGATATGCATGCCATTTATGATAAGTGTACACATTTTACTACTGCAGAGGGGCATGGTTTTATATTCATGCTTGAACTTACAAATTGGTGTTTGTATTCCCATAGTCGGATCTACAATTGTTGTTAACTCCATTATGCATGTGCATTAGCCTAAGAGCATTTGCATATAGCATGGAGAAATACCAAAGGTGATGAGATGACTTTGTGGAAGAATACCTAAAGAAAACATATAAAATATGAATACAAGAAATGACTTTGTGTATAGTGATGTTATATGTGAAAGCCCATTATGATGAGGGGCATAAATGTGTGTATGCGTATATGTTTTCCTATGGATCATAGAGTATGATTGAGATACATGTATGTTGATGGAATGATGTAATTATGATGATGCTTGAAACATTGATGCAAAGTATACATGTCGTTGAATGCATATGCACATGATCACAAATGTATTCATATTCGTCACTTAGAATGTATAAATCACTGTCCCATGTTGTCTATTTTTAGCCTTGTGATGCAGGGTATGCATAGGGTGAGATACACCTAGTTTTGGAAGTATATGTTTTAATGATGAAGTTAAATTAGTTGTATAAGAAGTGTCTTGGCCGGCAACCCTTGATTTTGTATAGCATATGATGTTGATATATGCTCAGTATGTACTTGAATGATGGATATTCATTTTGTGGGTTATTCGTGAAAATTAGACCCTTGTGTTGTATGGCTAATTTTTGATTATGATCTTAACAATGTATGTTGACAGTTTTAATACTTGATTTATGCCAATATGATGAATGGATGGTGATTAATTGTGAAGTACAACCTTTTATGAGGCATGGGTGATGAATTATGATTTTTAAAATACTAATATGCATGAATATTAAAAAGTGGATTGGTTGTGCTCCTATGGAATGGATAGGATCTTAAGTAAGGGTCACTTATGGCCTATATTGGATACATATGACTTGTGTGTATGTGTGATTGTGGCCAATTAGGCCTAGTTTGCATTATGGTATGCTTGGTTTAGCCTGAAAGTTCATGAACTGTCACAAGAGTATATTGTGATCTAGGAATGGAATTATTGGATGTGACTTGTTGGAAGAAGTCACCTATACATATGTGAATGTAGGTCCCTAGAGAATTAAGACTAAGACTTAGTCATTTGAGATTTGATATACTCGGAAAAATGCTCAAAATACGCGTAAAACAACCCTATAGTTTAGATTTTGATGGGGATGGAATTTGTGCTTGAAACTTTGCCACATGATTGATATTAGGATAGGCGTGTTGTGTATAAAATTTCATGCAAATTGGATTTGAATAGCCTAGTAAAAAGGGGATCCAAATGGTGAAAACATAGGGTGCAAAAAGCTATAGAAGGATCTATTGGCCAGTGTTTGGGCGTACCTATGCTGGCTTTGGGCGTAGGCATGTTGGCATGCTGGTCCTTGGTGTGGCCTTGGGCGTTGGCATGCTGATTCACTAGAATTAGGGTCTGATTGGGTGTCCGTCAGCGTAAGCACACTGATCCTCAGTTGGGTACGCTGCATCACTAGATGATTGGGGGTGCCTGGTCTGTGGCAAGGCGTACTTACGATGGGATTCAACGTAAGCACGCTGGTGGTCTACGCGCTGGTACACTGGGATGAGCGTTGGAGCGGTTGGCCTCTGTTGGTAGCTGGTTGCTGGGCGTGGGTACGCCAGGAACCAACGTACCTACGCTGACTGGTCTAGTAACAGCTTTTGTGATTTCTATCATTTTCTTGATTTCCTTCCTCGTTTTCGGGCCTTTTCTTTTATGTTCATATATGGGACTAGGTGTATTGCCCTGTATACACATTCCTTCCGTTGTAAACTCAAATATTTTTGTATACACAATAGGGCTTCACTTTATCGATCCAGATTGTTAAAAATCTTTAAACTCTCACCTTCTATTTCTATGATTCGGATCTTGATGTAATTATTGGAGTGATGAACCTCTCTTCAAACGTGAAAAATTTACTTGCATTTTTATCAAACTAATTATTTTAATTACATCGGATTCGGGTTATAGAAATCGGGGCGTGACAGGAGAGAGTGGAGTATCCACGGTTTGGTCTAAAGGAAGAGAGAATGTGGGTAGCTTGCTGACCATACAGGATGGAGTGACCAAGTCACTAACAGTAGCAGTTTGCATAATTTCTAGTGTAGAAACCTTTATGAGAATAGTGAGATAGGGAATCTTGTTCTGCTTCTTGCCAATGGATGAGATTAAGTAAGTCATAATCACATTAGGTAAACTTACTTTCTCTTTTGCAAGCATGTGATACATGCATAATCGATCCAACTTGCTCACAGTGTCTTTCGCTCCTTTCCTAGGGCAGAAGACTTGCTTCATGACCAGGTGCAACATCTTGAGCTCTGGAAGCAGATTGCTAGAGATAGGCTTGGCAAGGCGTTCAGTACCATAGAGTATCTTGTTGATTTTTAATAAGGAGACAACTTCAAACTCAATGTAATCAAGAAAAACTTCACCAACCGTAGGGCATCCATTAATAGTGACAATGACATCCTCAGAGATCTCGATTGACTTTCTTTTGACCTTTCCTAAGACAATAAACTTAGATTTATCAACAGAAACAGTTCTCCAGAATTTTAGAACCAGAGCTAGTGAATATGGTTCTTGATCATGACATAATCTTGTCCAACTAATCCCATTTATCTCTGCAGAGATATCTTGTCCATTTAGTATGTGTTGCTTCATGTTAAACACAGAGGACTTAACGATATCTGAAGCCTTGAATGCCATTTCTTAGTTGGAAGAGGAAGAAGAAAAGATTTTAGGGTAAAATATGAGAAGAGTTTTTGAAAGAGATTTTGAATAGGTAAGAGAAAGTTTTAGCAAATTGGTGGGGAAAATGCAAATCAAGAGACGTAAATATAAAGAATGAAAACTGATCACTAAAGAGGAGAGAGAAAGCACGTTCAGAGAATAGTTATATAAAAAGGTGGTAACTATTGACATGTTTCAAATAAATTATTTTTAAATGAAAGTTTTACACAAGGTGTCTCTCAGAAAGGTTTAGAAGACTAGTGTGAGGACAAATAAGTCAAATATCAATTATTGCAAACATTAGACTTTTCATGCACCAGACTCTTCAAGTAATTATTTTCAAGTTCAAATTGTGCTTAATAAAAGCAAACCTGGCCTCTGCTAGAGGCTTGGTGAAGATGTCTGCCCATTGATGGTTCGTGTCCACGAACTTCAAGTCCAGAATTCCTTTTTGCACATAGTCTCTAATAAAGTGATATTTCACTTCAATGTGCTTTGCTTTGGAGTGCTGAATGAGGTTCTTCGAAAGATTTATTACACTTGTATTGTCACGGAATACTGGGATTTCTCCTTCTTGGATTGAATAATCTTCAAGTTGATATTTGATCCAAAGAAATTGAGAACAACATCCATCTGCAGACATGTATTCTACTTCAGCTGTGGAGAGTGCAATAGAGTTTTGCTTTTTAGTTCCCTATGATATCAGACTTCTTCCCAAGAAGTGATATCCACCACTTGTACTTTTTTGATCAACTCTATCTCCTGTAAAATCTGCATTACAAAACCTAGAGATAGAGAAAGAGTCTATTCTTTTATAGAACAGCCCAAGGTTAGTGGTGCCAACAAGATACCTTAGAATCCCTTTCATTGTAAAGAGATGTGATTCCTTAGGATCTGATTGATATCTTACACACATACAGACACTAAACATTATGTCAGATCTGTTGGATGTAAGGTACAAAAGTGAACCAACCATTCCTTTATACAGGGTCTGATCCACTGGTGTACCAGACTCATCTTTATTGATGATGCAATTTAGATGCATAATAGTACTCATGTCCTTAGCATCAGCCATTTTAAACTTTTTGAGTAACTCCTTGGTGTACTTTTGTTGATGGATGAAAATACCATCACTAGTTTGTTGAATTTACAAGCCTAGGAAGAATTTAAGTTTTCC
The DNA here is from genome assembly GCA_037962975.1 of Clitoria ternatea. Lineage (NCBI taxonomy): Eukaryota > Viridiplantae > Streptophyta > Magnoliopsida > Fabales > Fabaceae > Clitoria > Clitoria ternatea. Next base: position 84,263,915 of record CM075672.1, read on the forward strand.
CATCATACTCATTTCAAATTTTGCTTGCATCATTCTAGAGAAATCTTTACACAAACTAACATCAGTAGCACCAAAAACAATATGATCCACATAAATTTGCATAATAATAAAGTGTTTCTAAGAGATTTTTCTGAAAAAAGTTATGTCAACTTGTCCTCTAGTAAAGCCTTTTGAAATAAGAAAAGAGCTGAGTTTGTCGTACCAAGCTCTAGGAGCCTGTTTTAGACCATACAATGCTTTACTTAATTTGAAAACATGGTTAGGAAAGGACACATCTTCAAAACCAGGACATTGTTTTATGTAAACTTCTTCTTCAATAAAACCATTTAGAAAAGCATTCTTTACATCCATATGATATAATGTATTCCTTTAAAAGCTGCAAATGCAAGAAGTATCCTGATAGCTCTAAGTCTGACCATATAAGCAAATGTTTCAGTGAAATCTATACCTTCTTGCTGGTTATAGCCTTGAGCTACGAGTCTGGCTTTGTTTCTGATGACTTTTCATCTTCATTAAGCTTGTTTCTGAATATCCACTTTGTTCCAATAATGTTTTTATCTTTGGGCTTAGGAACGAGTTTCCATACTTTATTTCTCTCGAACTGATTCAGTTCTTTTTATATAGATATGATCCAATCAATATCCTTCAAAGCTTCCAAAACATTCTGATGGTTTAGAGAACAAACATAGAAGAGGTGGGAGGGGGGTTGAATTAGTCTGTTCACTTTTTCAAATCAAAAAGTGATATTCAAACGTAAGTGAGATTCGTGGGAGCGGACTTTTGTGAGAGCGAATAGGTACAATAGAGGGAGTAGAAGACTTACGTAAGAGAAAAGGAGAGAAATAGTACATGAGAGATTTATACTGGATCACTTCTAACTCAGAAGCTACATCCAGTACCTTCAGACTTGGAGGATTTTCACTTTGTAAAATGTCTTTTTTACATAATTAGCACAGACCGTGCCCTTGAGTATTATTGAGTCCAACCACTCCTAGCTTAAGCACAAACCGTGCTTCAAAGTATTCTTGCCACCAGCCACTCCTGTCTCTCTGAGTATCCTTTTACAGCACCCACTCCTATGGCAGATCCAAGTATTCATTCACAAGCCACTCCTGGCTTAAACCTAAGTATTCTTTCAAAAGCCTCTTCAGGCCACAGTGTTTCCCAATAGGTCTACCATACCTTTGTTTACAAAAAAATACAAATAATTAAAACAAATAAAATAAGCCTTCTAACTTAGCCCAGCTAAATGTTAACCTGATAAATAGGTTTGTGAAGAAAGAAAAGGACTTATTTTAGAATGAGACTTAGTACATGTACAAGATAAGAGGTACAACCTACATGTACTGAGCCCGAAAGCTTGATCAGAAATAATATGCCCATAGAAGATGTTAAGATGTGAAAAGCATATTTTTGATTTGGATTGCTAGTGCTTTTGAAATAAGAATGGATTGCACATAGCAAGCTTTCATTTTCTTCATGGCAATATTCCTTAGTCTTGAGTCTTCTTCTTGAGTAGATTTCCATTTCTTCTTTTTCTTGGGCTTTTGTATGCAAATGTCTGAGGCTTGTTTGCATTTTTCTCTACTTGATCACACTATCTTTTGTGTAATTTACCCATATCTATTTTTCTTTTTCTTTCTCTCACAAGCTTTCTCTCTTTTTCTTTCTTTTTATCTCATAACCTCTGTGTTTCTTGCTCTCTCATTTATCTTCCTTTTTGTTCACACTTCTTCTTATGTGTCTTTTTTCATCTAAGTTCTTAGAGAAAATGACTCTATATATATAAGATTTCCTTGCTGAGTCTTGAGAGAGAGGATATCAGTTAGATGACCATTGAGAGAGGATACATCCATTGAGAGGGTTGTTTGCACAAAGGACAAAACTTTCTAGGCAGAAAGAGACGTTCTGAACAAGTAATATAGGTTAGAGAGCTATGAGATTTGTGTAATCATAGGCAGAGTAGGAGTAGCATGAGTTTTCTTGTAATGGGAAGGTTTTTGTACAAAGGTCCTTCGAGTATATGAGGCATAGACAAAGGCTTGATGCTTCTTAGGATGTGACAAGGTCTGTCTTGCTTGGTCAGTCTTCTCGTAAGTCTACTTTGTGACATGGTTTAGACCAACAATGTTCTTCGTACCAGAATTATGTGAAAACATCCTTTGAAGGTGGTTTAGGGTCTGGTGATTCATAAGGTGTTGATAATAAGAATCATAAGGAGCAGTAGAATTCTTGTTGGAGGATTTGTAAGATGACTGTAGCAGCTTCCAGGATTGGAGTCTGGTTGATGAATGTTGCCTATAGTGGGAGACTCTTCCATATTCTTGGAGCTTGCAGAATGACTTGATGAGTCTGGGTCTGGTGCGAGTTCAGATAATCTTTTTACGTTGAATATTATTTTTGAGATCTTGATTTCTTCTTTGCTTCGTCTTATAGACTTGTGTTGTGCAGACAACTCCCCCTTTGCTTTATAGCTTATGCTTCTGAAACCCTTAGACACACTATCAAATATCAACACATTATGAGTTTGGTTAAATTAGAGTACTTAATGTTGGTTATTAATAAATCTAAGATTTCTTCAGAAGTCTTCTTGTTTCTAACACATTCTTTGGTTCCAGTTTTGAAATAAGAGCAATTGATGATTGATTTTGAAGACTTAATATAGTTCTAACTACAACTGCTTGATCTCTAATAATAAGGTCTGATGGATGGTATTGCCTTGAACTTCTATTTTTTTTCTTTTCTGATTCATTAGATGACTTACTTTGCTCAGGCTCTTTTTTATTTTTAGTTGGTTTTGGTTAACCAGGATCTTTTTCTTTTATTTCAGGCTTAGGTTCTTGTGGAAGAGTACCTGTATCATCAGAATCTAGATCTACCATTATCTTGCCAGTCTCCTGTTAATCATGTAAAGATCATCAAATCTTACATGCATTGATTCTTCAATGACTTGAGTTTGAGTATTGAATACTCTGTAAGATTTTGATGTGATTGAATATCCCATGAATATTCCTTTGTCATACTTTGAATCAAATTTTCCAAGATAGTCCTTAGTATTCAAAATATAGCAAGTGTATCCAAATGGATGGAAGTAAGAGATGTTGGGTTTTCTACCCTTCCATAATTCATAAGGAGTCTTATTCAGTATTGGTATGATAAAAAAATTATTTTGAATATACCAAGAAGTACTCACAGCTTCTGCCCAAAAGTATTTTTGAAGATTGTTTTCACAAAGGATAGTTCTGGCCATTTCCTGCAGGGATCTATTTTTCCTTTCCACAGTACCATTTTATTGAGGTGTTCTTGGAGAGAAGAAACTATGAGTTATACTTGACTCATTGCAGAATTTTTTAAAAATTTCATTTTTAAATTCTCTGCCATGATCACTTCTTATTGTACCAATACAGTACCCTTTCTTATTCTAAATTTTCTTGTAGAAAATCTTAAATACTTTTATAGACTCACCTTGTGGGCTAGGAAGTATACCCATGTTAATCTTGTGTAATCCAAGAGCACAAAAAAGAGTAGTAGGAAAGGAAAATCCATTCCATTTTAGCTGGATCTCGCGCCTATTCTCTTATAACTCATCCACCAAGTCAAGGTTGATTCTTAGTTCTTCGACATTTTATTTATCATTGAAGCTTTCCACTCTCTACTCTGAGGCTTGGCATTCCCATCTCCACTGGTACTACTGCTTCGGTCCCAAAGGAGAGGGGTCTCCCCAGTGGATGTTCGACTCGTAGTCTGGTAGACCCACAGTATACTAGGCAGCTTATCTGCCTATAGCCCCATTGCCTTATCTAATCTATTCTTGAGCCCTTTCAGTATGGTGCGCTTGGTTACCTCAGCCTGACCATTTTCTTGGTTGGGTGGTTAGGGATGACCTACCGAGGCGAACCTGTGTTCAATGCCAAGTTCTGCGCAGAAATTTCTTCATGAGCTGTTATCAAATTACATTGTCGGTAACTAAGATCCACGGTACCTCGAAGCGAATCCGTACTTCTTTCCTAACCAGACTTTGTACTTGAGATGGACTAAATAAATCTAAATGCAATAGTTCCAAAGGTCTAGTTGTGGAAACAACATCCTTGTTTTAAAAAGATGTTTTGTGTTGTTTCCCATTTTGGCATGCTTCATAAGGTAAGGAACTGTTAAAGGGAATTTTGGTTAACCCTTAACAAGATCCTTTTTGTGGAGTTTTGAAATATGTTTTAAACTTACATGCCCAAGCTTTTTATGCAAGATCTATCTCTCTTCAAAGTTAGAAAGTAAACATGTTACATTTTGATTATTTAGTTTATTCAAGTCAACCTTATAAAGGTTGTGATGTCTGTTTGCATTAAAGAGTATGGTTCTATCATGATTGATGATGGCACACTTATCTTTGTCAAAGGAGACTTTGTACCCACTATCACAAAATTAACTAATACTCAGTAGGTTATGTCTCAGAACTTCAACAAGAAATACATTTTCAATGACAGGTGAAGGAATTTTACCCGCTCTACCAGACCCAATGATTCTTCCAGTCTGGTTTCCTCTAAAGGTGACAGTTCCACCTTTAAACTGCTCTAGGTCTAGGAACGTAGACCTTCTTCCTATCATGTGATGTGAGCATCCACTATCCAGATACTAGTACAAAGTCTTTGTCCTAGTCTTTAAGCATATCTACAAATGAAATAATTAATGACCTTGGTACCCATATTCTCTTGGGTCCTGCATTGTTAGCAACTTTTTCATTTCTTCTTTTTCTTTCCCACTTGGTACCCATATTCTCTTGGGTCCTGCATTGTTAGCAACTTTTTCATTTCTTCTTTTTCTTTTCCTGCAATCATTTATTAAGTGACCATGCTTTTTACAATAATTATGCTTGACATACTTCTGATTTTTGGAAACAAATATAGGAGGTGAAGGATGCTTAAAATCTTTTTGTTTGAAATGTTTTTCTTTTCTACAGATCCCAGACCCAAGCCTTTTCGATTACCGTAGGATTTCCCAAACAAAATATCCAAGTTTTCAGTGCTATTTACAAACCTGCCTAAGTGTAAGGTAAGAGAGTTGACTTGTTTTTTCTAATTTGATGATTTCTTCACTTTGAGAGTTGCAACAGACCTTAGACTTTTCAAAATTTGTTTTCAAAGTGATGTTTTCTTTTCTCAGTTTGCTCAACTCTTCTAGATGCATTCTTTCATTATCTTCCATTTATTTCAAAACATTCTTATCAAAATTTTCTTCCTTTAATTTTGAAATTTGATTTTTAAAATCAGTAATCATGTCAACATGCTTTAGTTTCAAATTTTTGAAATTTTTCAATAGCTTAGAAAAATCATTAAATAGTAAATTATAATTTTGTTTCAAATCAGAGTAGCTTACCTTCTTAGTGTCTTAGTTGCTGAAGCTGGCCTTTGAGTCTGATTCCTCTTTTGCCATGAGACAGATTTGAGTTGATTTAGTTTCCTCATCAGACTCTTCTGAACTGGATGATCCCTCATCATCCTATGTTATTAGACCTTTTTGTCTCTTAGGAAGCCTCCTCTTTTCTTTTCTGTCCTTCTTATCTTTATTTAGTAAAGGACACTCTGCTTTCATATGACTTGGTTTCCTATAGTTAAAATATTCTAGAGTAAATTTGTTAGTTTTAAACTTGAATTGATTTTTAGCTTTGTAATCTTTCTTTTAGAAGTTTTCAGGTCTGAACTTCTTCCTTTTTAGTAGTCTATGGAATCTCTTGGTTACAAGAGCCCGTTCTTCATTAGTGTCAACACCTAATTCATCAGATTCTGGTTTAGAACTTGAAGATTCCTCAACTTTTAGAGCTTTACCTTTTTTACTTAATTCATCAGACTTTAAGGAAATACTTTTGGAGGAGGAAGGCTTGTTGGTTTCCTTTTGTTTTAGCTTTAACTTATGTACCCTGAGAACTTTAAGCAATTCATCTGAGGAGAAGGTGCTTAGATTTTTAGCTTCTTCCAGAGCGGAGTATTTGGCATCGAACCTTTCGGGCAAGCATCCAAGAAGCTTAATGTTGATATCTTCAACAGAGGGAATGGCTCCAAGTGCCTTGAGCTCATTTAGCAGAGTTTGGAATCTTCTAAACATTTGATCTACTGACTCATGTTCCTCCATGTTGAAGGTATCATACTGTTTGGTCGATAGTATCTTCTTGGACCTTTTCATGTTGAAGGTGCCTTCATAGTTGCATTGAAGAGCATCCTAAACTTCTTTAGTTGTTTTGGCATTGATCTCAGGTTTACTAAGAGCACAAGTGAGAAGAAATACGGCTTTGGCATTGATCTCCATCTTTTTGATTTCACCAGATGACCATTCATCTTCTGATTTAAGTTTTCCATCTTTGCCAACAGGAGAGTCATAGTCACCATTAATAATGATTGCCCATAGACTATACTGGGTGGATTTTATGAACATTTCCATTCTATCCTTCCAGTACGGGTAGTCTTCTCCAAAGAAGGCTAAAGGTCTGTTGATAGAAGACCCTTCTATAATCAACTGATTACTCTGAGATGCTGCCATAGATCTTGATCCTTTTCACTTGAAGGAGTGATAAACCCAAAGGACAAGCTCTGATACCAATTGATGGTTCAGAGTTAGACTTAGAAGTAGGGTTGAATAAGTCACATACTTCTTTTGCAAAAATTAAGAACCAAATAAAACACGTAATCAAATGACATAAAAGAGCAAAGGAAAGAGATCAACACAGAGAATTTATACCGATTCACTTCCAACACAGAAGCTATGTCCAATCCCTTCCAACTTGAAGGATTTCCATTATTGTAAAATCTCCTTTACACAAATATTCTTTCAGTAAGCCACTTCTGGCTCAACCCAAGTATTCTTTTAGAAGCCCCTTCAGGATAACAGTGTTTCCCACACTAACAAATTCTAGAAACACACCAGACTTTTACAGAGTATCTGAGTGAATGAAAGTAACTCACAGAACTTAGTGTATGAGTGGTATACAAATTAAATTGTACACTAAAAGTTATGACACAAGACCAAGGTCTGCTAGAAGGAGAACAAACAGGAAAGGTCTTCATCTTACAAGAGAAGAATGAATAGAGAGAAAATTTGACTTAAGAGAGTTTGAATAAAAGCCCGTAAGTTCTATGTATGTTTTGAAGTTCAATCTTCCTTGGTATACTACTTCTTGAAAGGAGATATAGTTGTTAGAAATCCTTTGAAGGTATTTTCCTTAAGCTTTCAGGTACCAGACTTAACATTGATATAGGTTCATGGGTCTAGTTGTAGACTTCTTTAGTTCTTTCATAGAAATGGTCTCTTATGCATTTCCAATGCATAAGGCCATTCTTATTTTACTTCTTGATTAAGTGAAATATCAGAAGTCAGCACCAAAAAGACTTTCTGAAATATCCTGACATAAGTTCTAAATATACTCAGTGTTCTCTAATAATGTGTAAAGGTAGGTACGCTGACACTTGCTGCTGAGCTTAAACTTGTTCCTTGTGTTTTTTTTATGATAAGTATGCAAATGAGAGACGTACATAAATCCCAATGCATCACTTAAATAGAATTAGGAACATTGAGAATGGATCTTCGATCTTTTGAGTGAGAACGTTCCAATTTCAGTAGTATGTTTCTATCAGACTTTTGATTATCTACCATACTTCTGGAATGCTGATACTCCCATTTTGTTTCATAGCGTGAGACTCGTATCCTGAAATATTTAGGCACACAGATTAGTCAAAGATAGTACAGACTTCACTTTCTAACAAAAATTCTTGATATATGATATTAACAAATCTGAGGATATAGAAACTAGGGACTGGTCCAAGATAACTTAGAAAACTTCTTTTCATCCAGACTTTTTCTCAACAGTATGCACTAAAAGTCTATATGTTTAAATGTATCACTTTATTGAATAAGGCATTTTGTTAAATAGTTTAATAGCTTTTATTAGTCTCTAGACTAATAGGTCAATACGGGAACTATTCCTAAACTATTATTAGTCAAGTATTAATGAGGACATATTAATACAGTAAGCCAAGTGTGTGAATGTACTAATAATCTAATCTCGCAGATTATAGATATGAGTGATATCAAGTCTTTACACGAGTCCACATTAAGAGTAATAGTATACTAGATGAACCCACCATGAAAATGTTGCATGGATCATTATATGAATGTCATAAATAGTTTTCAATGTGATAATGGTATATGTAGTCCTTTGACATGAAGTCACTATAATTACTACATGAAAAGTCTGTTGTTTTATATAATCTAATGTCATCTGTAATAAGGTAATCATAAGTCTTGTAATTAGGTAGTGAACAATGAACTAATTATGTAGAGGGATGTGAGTGATATAGATGAATCTTTTTGATGTAACAAGAGTGATATCTATGAGCCACTTGATCGAGTGAGGCTAAAGAAATGCATGACCATACTAAGGAGAATAAAATATTAGATATTTATTCCAGCAAAGTCTAATCTGATATCAAGTAAAATGAATTGAGTCGTACAGATGATAATACCATACCTTGAGCCTAATTAGATATCATGAGAAAAGGACCAAACATATAAAGTTTATTGTTTATAGGTTATATCAATTTGTTATTTCTATCTGGATAATGATGTATTATTAGATACTTCTCATATATATATTAAATATAAAAATGTTAATATTTAATATAAACAAAATATATTTTCTATAAGGTCACACACATAGAATAAACCTAATAAAGAATAATTTTTTTAAGTTTAGTTAGATTAAAATTAAAACTATTGGGTCTAACTCATTTAAAATAAGTAAAGACCTATAAAGTGCTCATTATGCCAAATATGAACTTATAAATAAAACATGAGATGCTCATAGGCCAGACTTTTATGATATACAAAGTTTGTCATTGTTATGAAGGTCCTCTAATGAACTAACATTTGTACACGAAATTTGGTGAGAGTGCTTGCTTGGACTTCCATTCATATGAGAGTGCTCATGTGGAATTCTATGGAGACGAGTCTAGTTTGGCTTGTTATCAAAGGTTTTGCGCTATGAGAAGTATGTTTTAAAAATTCTTAACTTTATCTGTCATGGTGTTTTGCTTTGAATCCCGTGTTTTTACAAGGACCTTTGAGAATCATTGTATTTTTGTTACCTGACCATTGGGGATTTTTAACATGAATATATGTAAAATTGAAGTGCTAATTGTAACATCCCAAATTTTATATAAATGATGAAATGAGATGAATAAATATTAAATGATTACACATGGGTTAATAAATGTCCCAAAAACGTTAAAAATAATTAAATTGGGATTTATGATGATTATTTGTAATTTATTATGGCTTTAAGAGCTAACAGTATACCCGATTGAAATATGAGTGTCGGACCAAGTATCTCCGATTGAGGTACTACTGGTTAGTGCTGCTAAGAATATTATTGTGAATTCGAAGATATATTCAGAATAATTTTTGGATAAAGTATTGAGCCCGAATGGAGATCCTGTTTGTTAAAAACGAAGAAGTCTTAATGAAGGGATTAAAATTTAAAGCAAAACTCTCTTTTTTCCCTTCTCATTCACGTTTCTTTTCTCCCTCTCTAAGGCAATACACTTCTTCTATTTTTCTCATTTCTCTTCATCTTCTTCCTCTCTAAAACCTAAGCAAGGTGGTAAGCTTATTTCCCCTCTCCTTCATTTTTGTTTTCACTCTCAAGCTTGAAGGAGATGATGTTGGTTTGAAGCTTCTCCTTCTTCTCTCTTAAATTTCATCACTCACTCCCTCTCTTGGAAGCTCATTGTTGTCTCTTAGCTTGAGGTAAGTTCCTCACCATTTTTCATGAGCTTGTGCCCTAGGTTTTGGGTTATGGATGTGGGGTGAGTGATTAAATGCATGTGGGTTGTTGGGAGAGCCATTAAATATGGAAGTGGGGTGTATTAAATACAAGCTTTTATATATATTTAATGTGGTACATGAAAATATGATGGAAGATTATGGAAAATAATGATTATTTATGATGGTTATTGGGTTTCGGTGAAACCCTAACTCTAGAAATCAGGGAAAATAATGAATGTTGGTTGGAGAATGTATTTTGAAAGGTAATATATGATATTGGGATGATGGGTATGAGTAAATATGTTGGGAGAATATTTATTGATGATGGTAGATAGCATTAGTGGTGTTGAATGGTCATTAGTGGTGGTTTATGGCTATTGGTGTGTAAACTCATTGTTGGGTATAGCTTTAAATGCATAATAATGAACATGAACACCTAACCCATGGTGGTTGTGGTGAAATTACTAAAATAGAAAATGGTTCAATGATGATAATGTTATAAACACCAAGTATTAGATTTAAAATGTGTAAGTCTTGGTGATTTTGAATAGGAAATAATGTTGTGCTATATCATGTGATGTAGGATCTATTTTGAACGACGAGGTAGGAACGTCGAATCGCTTAAATTACTTCTCTTGAGGTATGAGAGGAGTTTTATATTCTAAATGCATGAATTAAGTATTGGTTAATTATCATATGTGACAATATAGATGTTTGCCTTGCTTATATTATGATGACAAATTAAGATGTTGAACATGATGATGTTAATTGTGCTTGGCAATGTGTATTGTGTATTTGGAATATTAATGGTATGCTATATGGTGATGTTATTGTTTGGCAAATGTTATGCCTTGATATGTTGAGGATGTGTCTATATTCACCATAAATATGGAATGATCATTATTGATGATGAATGAGTATGAGGAGCATACCTTGAATGTTGATGAAAGATTGATAAGTATGGTTGATGATTATGATGTCATTGTAATTGATGCAAGTATTGGCTTGTATGTGTGAGATGAGAATTGTCTTGATGGAAAATTATTGTAAATGCCATATTTAAAACTTGAAACAATGGCAATAACCAATGACAATAAAATCCACTAAGAATTGTGTAGTGATATTAGTGATGGTGATGATTGATGAGTGGCATGATAGGATGCATAGTGTGAGAATGCATATGATTTGCATTTGCATTGCATCCATGGCATATTGCACAGCTTCTGGTAATGGAATGTTAGGAGTTCCTCCGATTAGCCCAGTGGGAGGGCGGCTCTGTGCAAGAGTGTTATTGTTTTTTCCCTAGTGACTTGGGGTGTAAGTCACGAAGCTGCCCATATTTAGCTATAGGAGCTACATGTGGTTAACCCGATGGGGGTAGCTCTTTGAGGAGCAAGGATTCCCGGTGGTCCTATGGATCACAGCTGCCATGATATGAATCATGGTTAGCCTGCAATACCTTTATGTTGTTTACCGCGGTCATGGTGAAAATGACCGGTGTGCAAGATGAGCGATGCGGTTTGGTACTAGTAAAATATGGTGATATGCATGCAATTTATGATAACTGTACACATTTTACTACTGCAGTAGGGGCATGGTTTTATATTCATGCTTGAACCCATAAATTGGTGTTTATATTCCCACAGTCGAATCTGCAATTGTTGTTAACTCCATTGTACATATGCATTAGCCTAAGAGCATTTGTATATAGTATCGAGATATGCCAAAGGTGATGAGATATAATGATGGTTGATATTGGGTGGAAGAATACCTAAAGGAAACATATAAAATATGAATACAAGAAATAACTTTGTGTATAGTGATGTTGTATGTGAAAGCCCATTATGATGAGGGGGCATAAATATGTGTGTATACGTATATACTTTGCTATGGATTATAGAGTATAATTGAGATACATGTATGTTGATGGAATGATGTAAGTATGATGATGCTTGATACGTTGATGCAAAGTATACATGTCATTGAATGCATATGCACATGATCACAAATGTATTCATATTCGTCACTTGAAATGTATAACTCGCTCTCCTATGTTGTCTATTTTCAGCCTTGTGATACAGGGTATGCATGAGGTGAGATACACCTAGTTTTGGAAGTATACGTTTTGATGGTGAAGGTAAATTAGTTGTATAGGAAGTGCCTTGGCTGACAACCATTGATTATGTATAGCATATGGTGTTGATATATGCTCATTATGTATTTGGATTATGAATATTCATTTTGTAGGTCATTCGTGAAAATTAGACCCTTGTGGGTTATGGCTAATTTTCGATTATGACCTTAACAATATACATTGACAGTTGTAATACTTGATTTATGCCTATATGATGAATGAATGGTGATTAATTATGAATTACAACCTTTTATTAGACATGGGTGAGGAACTATGATGTTTGAAATACTAATATGCATGAATATTAAGAAGTGGATAGTTGTATTCCTATAGAATGGCTAGGACCTGAAGTAAGGGTCACTTATAGCCTATATTGGATACATATGACTTGTGTGTATGTGTGGTTGTGGCCAATTAGACGTAGTCTGCATTATGGTATGCTTGGTTTAGCTAGAAAGTGCATAAATTGCCATAAGATTGTATTGTGACCTAGGAATGGAGGTATTAGATGAGACTTGTTGGAACAAGTCACTTCTACATATGTGGATGTAGGTCCCTAGAGAATTTGGTATGAGACTTAGCCATTTGAGATTTGACATATCCGGTAAAATGCTCAAAATACGCGTAAAACAACCCTATAATTTAGATTTTGATGGGGACAAAATTTGGGCTTGAAACTTTTCCTCATGATTGATATTAAGATAGGTGTGTTGTGTATAAAATTTCACATAAATTGGAGTTGAATAGCTTAGTAAAAAGGGGTCCTAAAGTTGGCAAAAACATAGGATGCAAAAAGCTGCAGAAGGGTCTGTTGGCCACTAAGTAGGCGTACCTACGCTGGCTTTGGGCGTAGGCACGCTGGCATGCTTGTCCTTGGTATTGCCCTGGGCGTTGGCATGCTGATTCACTGGAATCAAGGTCTGATTGGGTGCCTTTCAGTATAAGCACGCTGATTCTCAGCGTGGGCATGTTTTATCACTAGATGATTAGGGGTGCCTGGGCAGTGGTTGGGCGTACTTACGCTGGGATTCAGCGTAAGTACATTGGTGGTCTGCACGCTGGAACGCTGGGATGAGCATTGGGGTGCTTGGCCTCTATTGGTAGCTAGTTGCTAGGCGGGGGTACGCCAAGAACCAGCGTACCTACACTGGCTGCTCTAGTGACAACTTTTGTGATTTCCTTTGTTTTCTTGATTTCCTTCCTCATTTTCGGGCCTTTTCTCATATCTTCATATATGGGACTAGGCGTATTGCCCTGTATACACATTCTTTCTGTTGTAAACTCAAATTGTTTCGTATACACAATAGGGCTTCACTTTATTGATCCAGATTGTTAAAAATCTTTAAACTCTCACCCTTTGTTTCTATGATTTGAATCTTGATGTAATTATTGGAGTGATGAACCTTTCTTCAAACACGAAAAATTTACTCATATTTTTTATCGAGCGAATTATTTTAATTACATCAAATTCGGGTTATAGAAACTAGGGTGTGACACTAATAACCCCATCCATCCAAAAATAGTCCCTATGATTATTTCTAATCGGGTTTAATTTCTAAATATATTTTTGAATGAAATTGGTCCTTGTCATTAAGGATTATTACTATCTTTCTATTAAATGCATATGTGGCAAACATTGACATGTGATTGACACATCAAAATAGTTTTTTCATTTATCTCTTTTCTCTCTCTTCTATTACCTTTTCACTTTCTTCCTTTATTATTTCTTTGTCGTCTCTTCCTTTTTCTCTCACCTATTCCCTTTCCCTCTGAAAACCACTCCTTTATCATTAACCTTTCACAACCGGTTTTCTCCTTAAGCGTGCCATCCACTCCCACCACTCTTAAAGCATATCCAACACCACAAAGACAAAAAAATAATCAAACCAATAAACATGAACAATTGTTTTCATTTTAACACAAGTGGAATCAGAAAAATGAGCAATTGACTCCAATAAATACAATGTAACAGAAAGAATCTGGGGTTCAAATAGGAAAAGAAAGCATAGGCTTTTTGTGATAAAGGTGATTTCATTGAGTAAATTTAAAGTTGTGCCTATGAATCCTAACTGCACTACTTATCTTTTACCATCCTCCTCCATAGCCACTCTCGTCACCTATACATTCCTTGACCCAAACTAATTAGCGCCTTCTCAGTACTCAAAATAATAAAACCTCCTCCCCACTAATTGAAATCCTAAACCCTACAACCTCCTCTCATAGTTGTTTCTTCTGACCCTCAACCATTTATGGCTACCACCGCAAAGCTCCACAACTTGCCATATGCCATTGTTGTTACTTATCAACTAACACCGCCAGTTCCCATAAGCCCCCCCCAAGAAGTTATGCCTTAAACAAGTTTTCTCCCCGATCTAGCTGGTAAGGTATGTGTATGGTGTTATATGTATGATACCAGTCTAATAGGTATCTAGTGTGTCCTCCTTAAGTCTAGTGGGGAACATGAGGGTCTGGTGTTAAGTCCGTCCAATGTCCTCCCGCAATGGTGGTGAATTTAAGTGTCACTTGTAAGGGCACTCTAATGCTTAAGTTAGTAAAAGTATTATACTAGAGCTTTAGCATATAGGATTAGAATTGGTGTACCTTTGTGTGTAATGAATGTTTGGTACTTTTAGAAGTCAAAGGATACCTTTTGTAATGATGATAGTGTTAATACTTTTTTGTACTTTAAGAAAGAGTCTATCATAAATGCACTAATCTCTAACACCTTTGTAGGATTTGTCCAATATGCCCCCAATATGTGCTAGCGCCTCTGATCTATATCGATGTAGCCTTGGCCTATGTTATATGAGCCATAGTTAAGATTATACCCAGGAGTGTCCTTTTGTAGTGAGGGAAAATTTGTGTGTCACCTCTGATGTTTAAGGAAGTAAAATGCTATGCCAAAACTCAATCATATAATATTAGAATTAATAGACCTTTGTATGTAATGAATGCTTTGTATTTATAAAAGTCAAGGGGTAGCCCCTCGTAATGATGATGGTGTTAATACTTTTCCATGATTTTACAAAAAAAGTCAGTTGTGAGCACAGTAATCTCTGGCACCTTTATAGGCTTTATCCGGCATGCCATCGATATGTGCCAATGCCTTTTATATACAACAGTATAGCCTTGGCTTCTGGTATAAGGGCCATGCTTGCAATCATATATTAAGGTGTAATATTTAACATCAGATGTTGCATGTTATATACAAGTATAGGTGCGGGGATACTAGCACTAGTATTAAGCTCAAATCAACCTCCTAAATCATGCGATGGCTCTTTGTGATAAAGGTGATTTCATTGAGGCTTCTAAAGTGTGGAACTTGATGGTTGATGAAGGGTTTAGATTTGTTGTGCATGGGTTTGATGCACCAACTTGTTGTGGTTGAAAGGATCTATGTTGTTGCAAGGCCATTTGAGGAAATGAGGGAAGGAAAAAGTCTAATGTAGACAAGGGATTAAAGCAAGGAAGTCAAAGAAAGCCACTAAGTATGTGGAGAATAATGAATAGAGTAATAGAGGGGAAGAATGAGAAAAGAAAGACATAAAAGAGGGATATGGGGAGAGAGGGAGAAAGAGAGAAAGAGAGAATTTGATATGGCACTAACACGTGTCACACATAGAGGAAGGGATGATAAAACAGACTAGTCTACGAAGCCCTGACTTGCCCCACCAAAGCCCTAAAAATAGTAGGTTGGCTGGCCTAGCCTACCAAGTTAAAAGGGGCTAGAAATAAGGCTCATCTTGTCTAATAGTAGGCTGGTAGGCTGGCTCGCCAAAGTAAAAAAATTGGTTTTTCGGAAAAAGATAGCGGGTTGGTAGGTAAGCCTGTCGACCTATCATTTTTTTTTAAAAAAACTTAATATAAAAACCCATAAAAAAATCTAAAAATATTTTTTAGTAATAAATGAAAAAGAATAATGAGAAGAAAGTGAGAGACTTGACTTATTTTTTAGTTTTAGAAAATAAAAGTATAAATTATTTTGATATTAGGATTTATATTATTTTAATCCTTAACAAGGGCTCGTGCCCTGCCAAGGTGTAGGCCCCATGGGTTGCCAGGCTAAGTGGGTCGGGTCATGATGAACAACAGGTTAAATTTTTTTTTTGTTTGCCCTACCATTTTTTACGAGCCTTACGAGTCTGGCTGAGGCCACTTAGGCATTTTACAGGACAATAACGGACCCCTAACTACAAGGAACAATTTCATACATAAAAAAGATTTAGGGACTAGCACAAATGAAAATAATCGTAGGGACTATTTTAAAAATGCCAAAAAACATAGTGACCAAATATTTAATTAAGCCTTATTTTAAAATAGAACTTATAGGAATAATACATATTATTGTTAAGTAAAAATACTATATATATATATATATATTCACACACACACTAGAGTTTTAAACTAGTACATGTCTGTGTATGTGTGTGTGTATATATATATATATATTAAATATTAGGTATGTTAAGTAAAAAAGTAATATTTTTTAGGAAAAGGTGATAAGTTATCGGGTTGCTTGTCAAAAAATTATATTTTTATGTTAAATTAATATAAAAACTAAAAAAAATTAAAAATACTTTCTAGGTATTAAATCAAAGAGAATAATAAGAAAAGAGTGAATGAATTGACTTTTTTTTAGTTTTATAAAATAAAAGTATAGCATATAAACTATTTTATTATTAATATTTATATTATTTTAGTTCTTAAGTAAGGGCACGTCAAAACTGACCTACCTCGCCAAGATATTGGCCTGGTGGGCTGGCGAGCTAGGCGGACCAGGCCCTAATAGATAACAAGCTAAGCTATTTTGTCCGTCTGTCATTTTTTGCAGGCCTGACGAGCTAGACTTGTTTTACCATCCCTACATGCAAGCCACTTAGGCATTTAACAAGATAGCAGTGGATCCCTGACTAAAATGAACAATTTCATACATAAAAAAGATTTAGTGTCACACCACGGTTTCCCGGACCTGAATCCCGATGTAATCAAGATAATTAATTAATAAAAATACGAGTAAATTTTTCACGTTTAAAATAATTTCAAAACACCTCAACAATTATATCAAGACTCGAATCACAGAAGACCGAAGAGTGAGATTCGATAATCTATAACTGGATCGTAAAATAAATCACCCATGACTGTATACAAAAATAACAAAATTTACAGCGGAAGAAGAATATATATACAGGGCACACGCCTAGTCCTATATATGAAGATATGAGAAAAGGCTCGGCAAAGCATGCAAGCATACAACACAAGCCTATTAAGCCACAATCGATCTTACACATAAATGATAAACCTGCATTCCTAATATATATATATATATATATACATATGCATCTCTATGATCATGCAACATACATCTCCAATGTCCATATTCTATAATTGATCACTTATACATTCCTAAGATGAATGACATAACCAACATAATTTTAATCATCAAATGAGTATAAACCTCAACACCTCAATAATGAGGACACTCTAAGGGAGGACCCTCACTTCATCTTAAACAAAGGACTAGAGGCTTACAAGGGTCTCCTCACAAGGGCCAAGTCTAAGAAAGCTAAAGAGAGCATCCATAAAGCCTTGTCATCCTTCCTCTCTTTGCTTAATGGGCCCAATCCCAAGGGAGACACCATGAGGATCTACTTGCTTTCATCTTGTAACATAAGTCATAATTAGATTCTCTAGACATTTAGGTTTTATTTGGACCTTGCTAGGTCAATTGGGCCACTTTAGGGCCATTTACTTTCACTTTGGGCCATGTATAAGCCATGTTCTTTCCTTTTTTGTAATATTGGCCGAAATATAGAAAGGCTATATAAGGGAGCTCTCCTTTGTAAATTCACACAATAATAATCATTTTGAGATTTTTCACCTTGAGTGTAAATTTTATAGAGTGAGAAGCTCCTCCATCTCTCTAGGATTGAGTCTCTAGAGCAAGCTCTTATCCAAGAGGATCCTCTCCCTCTTGGTGGCGAGAGTTAGGGAGTTATCTTCTCTTGGAAATGGCCTCCCACCTTCACCTTCCATTCCTCTTTCCATTCCTTTCATCTTGTCTAAACCACTTCACTTTATCTCTTCTCTTCCACCCAAATTTCATCCAAATTCTTTAGAGTTTTACCTTTATCTTGTTTCAGTTTCAACATTGAGAAAAGAATTCAGCCATGGCTTGAAGGAAGAACAAGGAAAGGAGCCAAGATCCACCTTCTCTTAAGGAGCTTGAAGAAACTCCTACATCATTTGGTATCACTTGAGCCTAGGAGGTTCTTTTCTTACTTCTTCTTCCTTTATCATTTTGGTTTTGAGTTTCATTGCTGGCTGTTTATGTAATTTTGTTTCATATAATTGTTTTGTTGATGCCATGATATAATTGTTTTGTGTTAGTTCTTCTTATTCTTCAATTTTTGCATATTGCCTTACTAGTTTTCGGTTTGTATTTCCTTGTTCTTGTTAGCCTTTCAACAATTCTAAGTTTGGCACTTATCTTGTCTTGGTTTTATTTTCCACAATTGGTTGTTGTTGGTTTGTTGAATGCTAGAGCCAAATAGGTGTGTATATGCCACTTGGAACCTTTTTTTCTAGTGTTCTAGAAATTTTAATTGCTCCAACCTATTAGTTGTGCTTCAACCGTGTAGTGGAGTTGATTCAACATCCTTGGTTAACTCCCTAAAAGGTTCCAATCTTGTTTGTTAGGAGGCCTCATCTTAAGGCCCTCCAAAGGTTACCTCATTTTTAGGCTTGTTAGTGATCCAACTCTAGTTTTCATCTAGGTTAATTTTCATTTCAAGCACATTAAGTCAATATTCAATTTCGGTTTGCATCTTGTATTAGCATAAAAGAAAATTTGTAAAAAGATACCATACACCTTCCATTCATCTTGGTGGAAGAAGGTTTCATTTTTCCTTTAAGCAAAAGAGTGAACATTGAAACTTCTAAGACTAGTGGTTGGTTTCGGTTTTGGAACTAGAACTTGGTGTAGTACATTACAAAAGCAAGAGGCAAAAGATAAAAAGAAAAGAGAAAAAGTACAACAGAAAAAGAAAAGCAAAATCCCTACAACTCAAAATTCAAAAGGGTATTAAAAAGAAAAAAGTTTGAAAGTAGACCTCTTTAACAAAATTTGTGAAGATTGAGCACCAAACCAAGTGACAATTTCGAAACCCTGAAGCCATAAGAAAGTGTTTTGCTAGTTTACATTATACACTTTGTTTCAATTACACTTGCTTGCTTAATAATGCAACTCTAGAGTTTCTAGGCTTAGGTTTTTCTTTACTTGCTCTTGCATATTAATTTTGTTGCTTGTCTTGTTTTGTCTACCTTCTTTTAATTTCAAATTCCTCTAGTCTAGCCTTTATTCATTTGGACATTTATTGCTTTAGTGTCTTGTCAAAATCAAAAATCCAAAAATATTTCTATTTGAATAACTTTTCCTTCTTAAACATTTTTAGTTTGTCTTTTATTCCTTCTTAAGTTTTATCTTTGACTTGTCTTCCTTTCATAATTCCTATGATAATTCCCTTCTCTATACCATTGAGGGTAGCATCTTGAGGATACTTGAGGTAAGAGTTCAATTGCTTTGGTAGACTTGAGACTAAAGAATAAGGGTAAGGATTGAGAGAGGACACTTGAGAGGTTTAAAATTTTGTCTTGTCTTTTGCTAACCCAATTTTTGTTGGAGTTTTATGTTGGCATTATTTTGAAGGTTGTAACATCCCAAATTTTATATAAATTAATTAAATGTGAGGAATAAATACTAAATAATTATATATGAGTTGATTTATATCCCAAAAATATTGGAATAATTAAATTGGGATTTATTATGGATATTTATAATTTATTGAGATTTTAGGAGCCAAAATTATACCCGGTTGAAATATGGGTGTCGGACCAAGTATCTCCGATTGAGATGCCATTGGTCAGGGCTGTTAGGAATATTATTGGGAATCCGAATGTATCTTTGGAATAATTTTTAGATGTATTGAGCCCGAACTGAGATTCTATTTATTATAAAACGGAGAACTTTTAATGATGGGTCAAAATTTAAAACAAAACTCCCCTTTCTCTCTTATGTTTCCCGCTGGCTTCTTTCTCCCTCCACCATTCTCCATTTTTCTTCTCCTTTCTTTTCTCCTCCACCAAACTGTGACCACCTTCCTTCATTGCCTCACCCACTCAAAATTGATTGGATATCATGGATTCATGGAGCAAGAATGGGACATAGGAGCAAAGCTTGGCTTCCCTCATCTTCCTTCTCACTCATTTTCATTTGAAGGAGCATGGGTTTGAAGGTATGGGTTTCTTGATATCATGTTCCATTTATGGCTTTTGTAGTGCTAAGCTTGAGATATTAGTAATGGGTGTTATGGGTGAGGAGGAAAATGGTGAAAAACCTAAGCTTAGATGATTTGAATGAGATTTTAATGGTAGTTTAGTGTTGTATAAGAATAGGAGATTATTAAGTTTATGATGCTTTAGAGAAATAATGGAAGTAGATTGTTGTTTGAAGGTTTTAGAGAAAACCCTAAGTTTAAGAATTTAGGGTTTTTGGCCAAATTGATGGGTATTAATGATTTATGCTTTAGAATGAGTTGTTGGAAATTTGAAATTGATTATTGATGGATGATGATATGGAAAATGATTTTTAGAAGTAAACCCATGAGAAATTGTGTTGGGTATTGTTAAATATAATGGTTATTATATTTTGATGGGATCCTAATCTTAAGATTTGAGACTATATATGTTGTGGTTAGAAGGGTTGAGATTGAGAATGAATATGTGATGGTTGTACTTGGGTGTTGATAGTTATGATGATGGAGGATAATGATAATGGTGAATAACCATTGATAATGGGTTAATGAAATAAGATTTGTGATTCAATGAGGTTCTATACCATGTTGTGTGCCATATGAATTGGTTGATAAATGATAATTGATAGGGGCTAAGATGGCTTATAATGAACTGTAAGTGGCAATGATGGCATTTAAATGATTGATGTAATATGGAGTGCATCTTAGATGATGGAAGGAGATATGATGTTATTGGGTTTGGTTATCCCTTTGAAACTTAGAGAACTTGGTTTTGGGAGAGGAATTCCCGAAACCTAAGAAAGTTGTGAAACCATGTTTATAACATGTTTAGGATATATTGTCATACCTTGCAAGGAAAATTAATTGAGATATATGTATGTAATATATAGATTGTAATTCAGACAATATGGCGAAACGAATAGAGCATTCGGATTGCGGTTCTTCCCTCGAGGTAGAAGAGGAGTTTACATTCCAAATGCATGAGTTATATAATTGATGATTAATGTATGTGTGGTTACTCATGCTTGCCTTGCCATAGTTGTATTAGTTATGTGATGAATGACATTGTTTGGCAATCTATTGATTTTGAGAACCATATGTATGGTTGATGACAATGAAAGTTTTCAAGACCCTTGATGGGCATGATTTATTTGTTGGTGAAAATCCATAGATGGATGAATTGTTAAATTTATGGGATTATGTTCATGAGGTTTATGCATAATTGAGGAACTAATAGAGCCAAATAGAGTTTTATGAGAATTGAATGGCATGTGATACTTCCAATAGCCCATATATGTAGTTTATGACTTGTAGGAATTAGAATGGGCCAATTCCAATGAGAATAGGTCCTTGAGTTGCATAAAAGTGCCTCAAAATGGGTAAAACACATTTATACGCATAAGTCACTTGTTTTGAGGAACTTTTGAGTGAGGCCAGTGGCCACGCATCACAAATGATGTACATTTATTGGGGTTAAAATTTCATAGCATTTGGAGTTCATATGAGAAAGTTATGAGGGTTAGAAGTTGAAAAATCATGCGTTTCTGCATAAAAACAGCAGCAGGGTTGTCTTGAATCGATTCAAGACTCTTTGAATCGATTCAAGAGGTGCTATTATCACTGTTTTGGGCTCCAGGGGCGTTTGAATCGATTCATACGAGTTTGAATCGATTCAAGGACCCTGTTTTCACTATTTTGAGTTCCAGAGACGTTTGAATCGATTCAAATCGATTCAAAGCCCTGTTATGGCCACTGTTATGCTGTTTTTTCCAACTGCTCTATTTCCTTTGCTGTTTTTGGCCTGTTTGGGCACCTTAATGTCATTTTGAGCCTCCGACTTCTACATTAAAGTTGTAGATAATTGTGTTACGGATGTGTTAGAATTGGTCTCACATTAATTGGAGTTTCCTAACTCTCATTAGGCATAAAACACCGGACCTACTGCGTCATAAAATTCAAATTTAAGATGGTTTTGAACCTAACTTTTTATGGTTATCAAATTGGGACTAATAGGTGATATTTGTGACATGTCCCACTATTTTTAAGAATAAAAATGAGCTTTCCTCATGTCTTGATGTTGAAATTTGTCATGAGCTCATTGACAGGGCCAGCAAGCACACGGGTTATGTCGCGTGATATAAAAAATTATCGTATCCACAGGGACTGTTTTCAAAGTACCAGTATATTGAAATTTAATTATCCACACAGTTTGATTTTTTATGTTTTTGTAAAAGAAAACTCAAAACAAAGTTTACACAGAATAAAAATAAATACAGAAACAAAATTTTCTAAACACTTAAAAATTGGAGTTGAAAGTATCTTGGGATTCCGGGGGATCAAGACTTTATTTTATGCTAATAATTTTAACTTTTCATAAATAAGAATCAAATTAAGTTTTCCAAGGTAGATTTTCCTTAAGCTAATTAATATGTTCCTCTCGGAATCCTATTAATGTACCTAACATACGGAGAACCACGTTCAATCCCTAAGATAGGTCCTTTACTGTTTTATGAAAATCTCTTTTTATTCCTCAAAAGATTTTTGATTACTTTCATAGTTTTACAGAGGTCACAAAAAGTATTTCAAAACCTTAGGTTTAGTTCAAAAGCTTTCCAGTAACAATAAATCTCTCGATTCTATTAATTACTTAAACTTACTAATATACCCGCAAGTATACAGTTTTATCACTTAGGTTCTTGTTAGGAATCACTAAGAGCATTGAGCATAATTTGAACTAAATGAAAAATAGAAAATTATTTAATTCAAAGTCAAAACAACATTAACATAAAATATTATCACACCCCCTTCATCCCAAGATAATTAATTTAGTTACTCATGATGTGATTAAAATTCATACACATAAATGAAGAAAAATAGAACATACAACACATGGTAAAAATAATGACTTACGGGTTTCTCCAAAGAAGCCAAATAATTTCACCACTGGAATTTCTTGTTGTATTTGCAGTATTTTCCCACCGTATACAAATTAGAACACTCAATTTCACAACTCTATCAATTCTTATACAAGGTAATAACAAGAAAATAAACAAGGAAATGAATTTCTCTTGCTCTCTGCTCCAATCCGTGGCTCTCTACTTTTGCTATCTACTGTATGCCTATTTATAGCAGTCTTCATTGCTGATTTTTGCTCTTAAAAATTCAGCCTATGGAAATCCACATCATAAATGCATAATTCAAGAATAGTGACCCATTTTCCTTGCACCTTTCACGCTGGAATTTTGCACCAAGGGAGCATCATGGTCATGTATCATTGTTAGAATTCATGGGCAGAATTCTGAGTGCTTTGTTGTGTGGATATTGGTTGCATTAAAAAATTTTATAAGCTTGCACATGGGATCTCTTAGTGGCCGTGAGTGGAAACATGAATGGATGGTGTGTTGCATTAAAAAAAATTTAGGCCCATGGTCCTTGCAATCAGCTATGTAATTTACATTGATTCTTCTCAATTTTCCTCCAATATTTACGTTGATTTTGGTCTCAATTTACGCCAAAGGGAAATGCTTGCAAGCTGGTCCAATAACGTGAATTCTAGTCCAATTCTAATATCCAATTTTCTTGTCAATTTGCTTGTCCCAATTCATGTTCAACATTTCTGTAAAAGGTGTAGAGTTTGATGTGAGTGATGGCTTAATTGAAGAATCATTCAGCTTGTGGGCCTGTAACAAAATAAATTAATTCATTAAATTGCTTAAATTCCCATCAGCATTCACGTTAATATGTTTTGAGAAAGTGGAAGTGTAGCATAAAAAATTGGCACAATGGGACCCTTTTTGCTTTGACTTTCTAAAGTGAATTTAGAGTGAAAGAAGGGAGAATAAAATAAAAAATATAATAATAGACACATGTTATTATTTTTGTGTCCAATTTTGACTAAGTCAAAACTGAAGCATGGGACCCCTTTAGCAAGCATGTTAACGTGAAACTAGATGGAATAATGGGAGATGGTTTTTGTGATATTAAAATAAAGAATTGGAGAAATGGACAGGGCTTTGAGAAATTAGAAGCACATGGACCCCTTTTGTATAACTTTTCACGTTAAAATAAGGAGAGTGAAAGGGGGACCATTTTTCTTTATTCAATATATTGGTGTGTATGGATGTGGATTAATTAAAAAAACAAAATGCTTAAATTAATTAAAATGGAATATTAAAAATTAATTTTATAGAAATAGAATTGTGATTTAAGTTCTTTGAAAATTTTGAGGTACTAAATTTTTAGCACTAATCCATAATTATTCCAATTCTAGAAAATAATTTTTTAAACATTCCATTTTAAATTAATTCAGACAAAATACAACACTTGAACAATAAGAGTGGAAAGAAAACAAAAACCATGAAATTTGGAAAAATTGATAAAATAAACTTCTAACTTTAAATGAATTAAACAGTGAAAAACAGTGTTCTAAAACACTTATCACTCATTAGTATCCAAAACCCCTTTTATTATGTAAAAACGAGCGAATTCACTAGGGGTACATGTGTGGTGTGTCTTAGTGGTGATTGGGGAATGGCTTAAGGCCATGGCAAGGTATGTGTATGCCTATGCTATGTTTTGAAAACATGTATGCTTCCCCTCTATTTATATATTATGAATCATGATGAAAAGTAAATGATGTGATTGTATGACACACTTTAATTGACGATAAAACTAATGAGGGGACAATTGAATGGCAATGAGTTATTATAACTCAATGAATTTTGAAAATGTATCAATGGTGACTAAAAGTGGATGATGCCACACGTATTGAATGATAAATGTTAATGATGAATGAAAAGGGATGTTGTTATGGACATGCCCTTGAATAAGTGGTGATGATTATCATTAATGATCGTGATGCCATTATGATTAATGCAAGTATTGACTTGTATGTGTGAGATGTAATGATGATTAGTTGAATGTATGTTCTGAAATTCCTTGTTGGCTTCCATGCGTGGATTAATGTTATGATGCTTGATATGCTTTTGATTACCATTCGTGGTTTGATGTAAATGTGAATGTCGAGCCTTGAGGGGCCTTGTGGTTGATTTTATGCTAATGCTAACAAAACTAAATATATAATATACCCCTAATTGAGAGGGTGAGATATCCTTGCGAGGTTGATTGGCATATTGTATTCATGGCATGGCATAGCATTGATTAAGTGGTTGCGATCACTTGGTACTTGAAATGAAAAGGGCTTGCGAGTTCCTATGATATTCCGTGGTTGCGATCACGTGGAGGGAGTACCCCTTGCGAGGCGGGAAACCATTATGAAATGATTGATATGTGGTTGCGATCACAATGAGACATCCTGCGGGATTGTATGATGATAAGCCAGTGGTTGCGATCACTTGATACTTGAAGTAAAAAGGGCTTACGAGTTCCTATGATGTCCCGTGGTTGCGATCACGAGGAGGGAGTACCCCTTGCGAGACGGGAAACCAAAATATTAAGCATTGATATACGTGGTTATGACCACGAGAAAAGCACCTTGCGAGGCTGCTAGAGGGAGTAACCTTTGTGAGGTGGGAAACCAATATGAAATGAAAGATATAGTGGTTGCGATCACCTGATGGAATGAAATGGATCCATTGCATATGCATTAAACAGTTGACATTTGCATTAGCCATAGGTTCATGGCATTTGAGATTGAGATGACCAACCCCTTGCGAGGAGGAATTGAGTAAAGATTTAATAATTTGATGATGATGATTTGTGAATGCTCATGTTGATCAGTGGCAATGTGGTTGTGTATGTGCTTGTGCTTGCTTATGTTGCGAATTGCGATTCATATGGCTTGTATGCCTATTTATGAAATATGGTTATGAATTAATGATGAATTAATGATTTATTTGCAAAGCACACATGATGATTGTATGCATGTACACATAATCACAATGTATTTATATTCGTCATTTTGAATGTATAACTCACTCTCCCATGTTGTCTCCTTTTTAGCATTACGATGCAGGCTTGCCATGGGATGAGTTTGGGTTTTTGATTTAAAGCTCTTGAAGAAGGTAAATAGTGGTAACAGAATTCCTTGGCCGGCAACAACTATTAATTATGTTATGATGAATGAATTGTATAAGATGATAGTTGATAACCATCGATTCGATAATCTTGTATGGATGACAATGTATATGGATGATGTATTGATAATACATAAGCTAAGGTTGAAATTCATGATAGGCAATGAATGATATTTGGATGCTTGCTTGGTTGTGACCTATTAGGCTTATATGATGAGGTTGCATGGTTGTTTGAGCCTTTTTCCATATCTTCATATATGGAACTAGGCGGGTGCCCCGTATACATATTCTTCTTCCGCTGTAAACTCAAATTATTTTGTATACATGTATGGGTGTTTTGATTAGCGGTCCAGTTTATAAATTATTAAATCTCACTCTTCGATTTTCTATGGTTTGGGTCTTGATGTAATCGTTGTATTATTTTGAAATTATTTTAAACGTGAAAAATTTACTTGCATTTTTATTAATTATTATCTTGATTACATTGGGATTCGATTCCAGAAAATTGGTGTGACAAGCTGGTATCAGAGCGTATTTTGCTCTGAATTAGATTTATTAATTATTATCAGAGTATGGTTACTCTACATTGAAATTGATATTATGGATGATTGGAGCACGATTGCTCAATAGTGAAACATTTTGGTGATCATTGGAATATGGTTGTTCTGTATAGATTTAAGAGTGACAATTATCTTGAGGATGATACTATGTTAAGTATTGGTTGCCTTATATGGATTTATGAATGACTAATTGTCTAAGAATTATGAAATGACTATAAAGGCATTGCTACTCATTGAAGATTCTTTGTGAATTATTTATCATAAGTGTGGTTGTCGTTTATGGGGTATGCCCATTATCATTGAGGTTATGTGATACATTTGTGGAACATAGTTGCTTATTACTGATCTTGATTGATTCATGAGATTGGATGCATATGGATGAATTCCTCAATGTGATTGATATGTTTGTTTGTGTAAGTCCGGTTAAGTTCCTTACCCTATTTCCTTTCACAGACGAATATATTGTGATTAAGCATTGATGTTTATACATTGAGTATAAAATTGATTTGATAATGGATCCATGTTGAATGTTAATCATGGAAATAAAATATTGAATTGATGAATATGAGATATGAAATATGAGTTGATATGGTGGTAAACCATATATGTTGAGACCTTGATGTGCATATGCACCTTGAAATTAAATTGTTGGTTAGGTCTCTTACATGCATTATGCTTGTGGCTTCTAGCCAAGGAGTGCTTGTTAAATGAAATGGAACTCATGTGCTTGAGTTAATTGAATGAATGATATTGAGAGAGTTCCCTAGTATGGATAACTATGAGTAAAAATGGTTTGTAATGATTTTATTAAGAAATGGATTGTTTGGTCCTTAGACATGAGGACTCTATATATTGTGCAATTGGTATGATATATCTCCCTATATTGGGAATACGAATAAATGATAAATGATATGCATAATTACATATATGATTGAATTGTATAAAGACTAGGATTATTCGAGATGGATGTCTTAAAGAACCAAATAGGATTCGGTTTTTGGTATGTGAAAGCCAAATGAATGATTAATTAAATTGTGGCTTGTGAGATGTGATATTTCTAGCTTAACTTGACATAATTTCATGTGAATAAACCTTGTGGAATTAGATCCTTTGGTGGTCTAGGCTCTATGATATTTTGAGGAATACTGATTTGGTGTTGTGGTTAAATCCTATCATGGGTACCAAATGACCCTTTGATTTCACTAAGTATGATGATTGGCTAAGCCTTGTGATTAGTTAACCTATAGTGAAGTTGATTGTGAAATAGATTGTGGAGGCTAGAGTCAACATGAGATGGAATGTAAATAATGAATGTGAAATCGAAATGGTTGATAGATGATGACGTGGGTGTACCCCACTTATGGATTTTGGTAGAATTTAGTGAGAAGATTCACTAATGTGAAAGTTTATAATAAGATTGTGAGCCCTACATTAACCTTGAGGTTGAATACTTGATAAGAGTTTGGTGAATCTTTAGGGCTTGAATTGATTTATAGCCGATAATATGTAAATGAGACAAGGATTATTAGGTTAATGGATCATTGCTTCCGGATGGATGAAGCCCAATGATAGGGTATTTACCTTATAAAGATTGGAAATCTATGGTTGATACGCCAAATTATGGTGATGTTAAATGGTATTTGATAATTAGTATGGCATGATTTATGCCAAATTATTCATATAATGATGAGGTGATATGAAAATGTTGAATTGTGGGCTTATGTAAATTGTCACCAAGTCTTTTGTGTATTAGTGTTGTTTGAGTAAGTGTGGTTGATGTGAGTGACAGGAATTGAAGGTACTTGTCCTGATATGACTTTACATGCCATAGGCATTGTGGCAACATGCACTTATGCCCCGACCTCATGTGTTTGTGGTAACCACTACAGGATTAGGGCACCTTCCTGTATGTCGGATGCAGCAACACGTAGGTCGGGTAGGTGTAGGGTTGTAACTACTTATGGTGAATGTTTGAGTCCATCTGGTGGTACTGGATATGAATATGTGAGTTAAGTCGAATGGATCGAGAATTGATGTGACAAGATGGATGATTAGATTTAAGGAAAAAGAATAATGATGATTATGTCCTGGTGGGCTTTGGGAGGTTCGATCTTATGTTATGATGTCGTTAAACCTTGCCAATGTGCGGCCCAAAGTGTGGCCTTATGGTATATGCCGATATTAAATTTCGAGGACGAAATTTCTTTTTAGGTGGGGTGGATTGTAGCATCCCAAATTTTATATAAATTAATTAAATGAGAGGAATAAATACTAAATAATTATATATGAGTTGATTTATGTCCCAAAAATATTGGAATAATTAAATTGGGATTTATTATGGATATTTATAATTTATTGAGATTTTAGGAGCCGAAATTATACTCGGTTGAAATATGGGTGTCAGACCAAGTATCTCTGACTGGGATGCCATTGGTCAGGGTTGTTAAGACTATTATATTATTGGGAATCCGAATGTATCTTCGGAATAATTTTTGGATAATGTATTGAGCCCAAACTAAGATCCTGTTTATTATAAAACGGAAAACTTTTAATGATGGGTCAAATTTTAAAACAAAACTCCCCTTTCTCTCTTATGTTTCCCGTTGGCTTCTTTCTCCCTCCACCATTCTCCATTTTTCTTCTCCTTTCTCTTCTCCTCCACCAAACCGTGACCACCTTCCTCCATTGCCTCACCCACTCAAAATTGATTGGATATCATGGATTCATGGAGCAAGAATGGGACCCTCCTCTTCCTTCTCACTCATTTTCGTTTTGAAGGAGCATAGGTTTGAAGGTATGGGTTTCTTGATTTCATGTTCCATTCATGGATTTTGTAGTGTTAAGCTTGAGATATTAGTAATAGGTGTTATGGGTGAGGGGAA
Organism: Clitoria ternatea; assembly: GCA_037962975.1. Lineage (NCBI taxonomy): Eukaryota > Viridiplantae > Streptophyta > Magnoliopsida > Fabales > Fabaceae > Clitoria > Clitoria ternatea. The sequence goes on from CM075672.1 coordinate 84,293,642, forward strand.
AACGGTGAAAACCCTAAGCTTAAATGATTTGAAATGAGATTTTGATGGTGGTTTAGTGTTTGTGAGAATGGCGGATTATTAAGTTTATGATGCTTTGGAGAAATAATGGAAGCAGATTGTTGTTGGAAGGTTTTAGAGAAAACCCTAAGTTTAAGAATTTGGGGGTTTTGGCCAAATTGATGGGTATTAATGATTTATGCTTTAGAATGAGTTTTTGGAAGATTGAAATTGATTATTGATGGATGATGATATGAAAAATGATTTTTAAAAGTAAACCCATGAGAAATTGTGTTGGGCATTGTTAAATATAATGGTTATTGGATTTTGATGGGATCCTAATCTTAAGATTTGAGACTATATATGTTGTGGTTAGAAGGGTTGAGATTGAGAATGAATATGTGATGGTTGTACTTGGGTGTTGATAGTTATGATGATGGAGGATAATGATAATGGTGAATAACCATTGATAATGGGTTAATGAAATAAGATTTGTGATTCAATGAGGTTCTATACCATGTTGTGTGCCATATGAATTTGTTGATAAATGATAATTGATAAGGGCTAAGATGGCTCATAATGAACTCTAAGTGGCAATGATGGCATTTGAATGATTGATGTAATATGGAATGCATCTTAGATGATGGAAGGAGAGATGATGTTATTGGGTTTGGTTATCCTTTTGAAACTTAAAGAATCTTGGTTTTGGGAAAGGAATTCCCGAAGCCTAAGAAAGTTGTGAAACCATGTTTATAACATGTTTAGGATATATTGTTGTACCTTGAAAGGAAAATTAATTGAGATATATGTATGTAATATATACATTGTAATTCGGACAATGTGGCGAAACGAATGGAGCTTTCGGATTGCGGTTCTTCCCTCAAGGTAGGAGAGGAGTTTACATTCCATATGCATGAGTTATATAATTGATGATTAATGTATGTGTGGTTACTCATGCTTGCCTTGCCATAGTTGTATTAGTTATATGATGAATGACATTGTTTGGCAATCTATTGATTTTTGCCATATGTATGGTTGATGACAATGAAAATTTTCAAGTCCCTTGATGGGCATGATTTATTTGTTGGTGGAAATCCATAGATGGATGAATTGTTAAATTTATGGGATTATGTTTATGAGGTTTATGCATAATTGAGGAACTAATAGAGCCAAATAGAGTTTTATGAGAATTGAATGACATGTGATAGTTCCAATAGCCCACATATGTAGTTTATGACTTGTAGGAATTAGAATGGGCCAATTCCAATGAGAATAGGTCCTTGAGTTGCATAAAAGTGCCTCAAAATGGGTGAAACACATTTATGTGCATAAGTCACTCGTTTTAAGGAATTTTTGAGTTAGGCCGGTGGCCACGCATCATAAATGATGTACATTTATTGAGGTTAAAATTTCGTAGCATTTGGAGTTCATATGAGAAAGTTATGAGGGTTAGAAGTTGAAAAATCATGCGTTTTTGCATAAAAACAGCAGCAGGGCTGTCTTGAATCGATTCAAGACTCTTTGAATTGATTCAAGAGGTGCTGTTTTCACTGTTTTGGGCTCTAGGGGTGTTTGAATCGATTCATACGAGTTTGAATCGATTCAAGGACCCTATTTTTGAGTTCTAGAGACGTTTGAATCAATTCAAAGACCTTTGAATCGATTCAAAGCCCTGTTATGGCCACTATTATGTTGTTTTTTCCAACTGCTCTGTTTCCTTTGCTATTTTTGGCCTGTTTGGGAACCTTAATGACATTTTTGGCCTCCTACTTCGGCATGAAAGTTGTAGATAATTATGTTACGGAGGTGTGAGAATTAGTTTCACATTAATTGGAGTTTTCTAACTCTCATTAGGCATAAAACACCGGACCTACTGCGTCATAAAATTCAAATTTAAGAGGGTTTTGAACCCAACTTTTTATGGTTATCAAATTGGGACTAATAGGTGATATTTGTCACATGTCCCACTATTTTTAAGAATAAAAATGAGCTTTCCTCATGTCTTGATGTTGAAATTTGTCATGAGCTCATTAGTATCCAAAACCCCTTTTATTATGTAAAAACGAGCGAATTCACTAGGGGTACATGTGTGGTGTGTCAAAGGGGTGATCAGGGATTTGCTTAAGGCCATGGCAAGGTATGTGTATGCCTATGCTATGTTATGAAAACATGTATGCTTCCCCTCTATTTATATATTATGAATCATGATGAAAAGTAAATGATGTGATTGTATGACACACCTTAATTGACGATGAAACTAATAAGGGAATAATTGAATGGAAATGAGTTTTTATAACTCAATGAATTTTGAAAAAGTATCAATGGTGACTAAAAGTGGATGATGCCACACGTATTGAATGATAAATGTTAATGATGAATGAAAAGGGATGTTGTTATGGACATGCCCTTGAATAAGTGGTGATGATTATCATTAATGATCGTGATGCCATTATGATTAATGCAAGTATTGACTTGTATATGTGAGATGTAATGATGATTAGTTGAATGTATGTTCTGAAATTCCTTATTGGCTTCCATGCGTGGATTAATGCTATGATGCTTGATATGCTTTTGATTACCATGCGTGGTTTGATGTAAATGTGAATGTCGAGCCTTGAGGGGCCTTTGGTTGATTTTATGCTAATGCTAACAAAACTAAATATATAATATACCCTAATTGAGAGGGTGAGATATCCTTGTGAGGTTGATTTGAATATGCATTATTGCATTATTGCATTCATGGCATGACATAGCATTGATTAAGTGGTAGCGATCACTTAGTACTTGAAATAAAAAGGGCTGGCGAGTGTAACACCCTAATTTTCTGGACTTGAATCCCGATGTAATCAAGATAATTAAGTAAGAAAAACACGAGTAAATTTTTCGCGTTCGAAATATTTCCAAACACTGCCATGACTACATCAAGACCCAAACCACAGAAAACCAAAGGGTGAGATTTGATAGTCTATAATTGGATCGTTAAATAGTTGCCCATAACGGTATACAAAAATACAGAGTTTACAGTAGAAGAAAAATGTGTATACCGGGCACATGCCTAGTCCTATATATGAGGATATGAGAAAAGGTTCGGCAAAGCATGCAAGGCATATCATAAGCCTAATAGGCAACCATCATCCTTTCACATAATCATAAACATACAATGCCTTAAATATATTTATACATATCCATCCATATAGTCATGCAACATACATCTCCAACATTTACATTTCATAATTGACCATAATTAATTCAATCCTCTAAGTCATATATCATCAACTCATATACATTCCCATAATTTATAATTTGACCATATTTGATTCATCCATAGAATCTTACATTATCAACACTTATACATTATTTACATTACATCCACCAATAACAATAGTTATCAACAACCTCATATACATCTATTCATAAGGAAATAGTTCACAAATGATGCCGGCCAAGGAATTCCATTACCACTATTTTACCTTCACAAAAGCTTTACTTTAAAAATGTTTTCTTCCCATGACATCCCTGCATCAATACTAAAAAGTAGACCACATGGGAGAGTGAGTTATACATTTCAAATGACGATATGAATACAATTGAAATTATGTGCATATGCATATCAACATCATGTATACTTTGCTAAACACATCAACAAATATCATAATCTATTCACCTTTGAGGTTGGAGATTGGGTTTGGCTACATCTTTGAAAGGAAAGATTTCCAAACTTGAGAAAATCCAAACTCGACCCTAGAGGTGATGACCCTTTCCAACTAATCAAGAAAATGAATAATAATGCCTATGTCCTTGATTTACCAAGAGATTATGGTGTGAGTGCTTCATTCAATGTGTCTGACTTATCTCCTTTTGACTTAGATGAAGAGGATGATGCCTTAGATTTGAGAACAAATCCTTTCGAAGAGGGGGAGCATATTGAGGACACACTAAGGGAGGACCCTCACTCTATCTTAGACAAAGGACCAGAGGCTTACAAGGGTCCCCTCACAAGGGCCAAGTCCAAGAAAGCTAAAGAGAGCATCCATAAAGCCTTGTCATCCTTCCTCTCCTTGCTTAATGGGCCCAAGCCCAAGGGAGACACCATGAGGATCTACTTGCTTTCATCTTGTAACATAAGTCATAATTAGATTCTCTAGACATTTAGGTTTTATTTGGACCTTGTTAGGTCAATTAGGCCACTTTAGGGCCATGTACTTTCACTTTGGGCCATGTATAGGCCATGTTCTTTTTTTTGTACTATTGGGCCTTGGATCCATTATCCAAGCCCATTTCTCCTCCCTTGGCCGAAATATAGAAAGGCTATATAAGGGAGCTCTCCTTTGTAAATTCACACAAAAATAATCATTTACAGATTTTTCACCTTGAGTGTAAATTTTCTAGAGTGAGAAGCTCCTTATTCTCTCTAGGATTGAGTCTCTAGAGCAAGCTCTTATCCAAGAAGATCCTCTCCCTCTTGGTGATGAGAATTAGGGAGTTATCTTCCCTTGGAAGTGGCCTCCCACCTTCACCTTCCATTCCTCCTTCCATTCCTTTCATCTTGTCCAAACCACTTCACTTTATCTCTTCTCTTCCACCCAAATTTTATCCAAATTCTTTAGAGTTTTCCCTTTATCTTGTTTCGGTTTCAACATTGAGAAAAGAATTCAGCCATGGCTTGAAGAAAGAACAAGGAAAGGAGCCAAGATCCACCTTCTCTTAAGGAGCTTGAAGAAACTCCTACATCACTCAAATATCAATACCTTATTCATATGCGTTATCATCTATACAATATCATCAAATCAATGATTTTCAACTATCATCTTATACAATTTAATCATCACATCATAATTAACATTCGTTGCCGGCCAAGGCATTCCATTACAGTTATTTATCTTCTCCAAGCTTTAGTTTAAAGACTCAATCTCATCCCATGATAACCATGCATCACAATACTAAAAATAGACAACATGGGAGAGTGAGTTATATATATTTCAAATGACGAATATGAATACAATTGAGATTATGTGCATATGCATATTAACATCATGTATGCTTTGCTTAACTTATCAATAATCATTATATTTTCTCATTTCAACAATATACACATAACGTATTCATCCATCATTTCATAGCAAAGCAAGCACATATACACATCATTTCTCAATGCCACAATGGGCCAACATCATTGTCATCAATCATAGACAAACAAGTGTCTTATCACATTAGGCCATCATATACAATATCATCATATTCAATATCTTTTCATTGTATTCATAATTTACATGTTGTCTTTTAGGTAATTCATATACTCATCTCATTGTCATCATATCTCAAACTCAATCATCATCAATCATCATCACCTTTTGGCATATCTCCATGCTATATGCAAATGCTCTTAGGCTAATGCATATGCTCAATGGAATAACAACAACAAATGCGGATTCGATTGTGGGAAACAATATCATATAATATGTGGGTCAAGCATAGGTGTGCTACTATGCCTCTACTGCAGTAGTAAATGTGTGCATATATCTCATAATGCATGCATAATCACTAATTTTACTGGTACTAAACCGGTATCCCCATATGTAGCACTAGTCACCCTGTGACTTGTGGATCAATAACATGGCCTCACTTGCCAAAAGTGCTACGGGCCTCTCCCGAATACACATTGAGAGAGTCGTGCCCCGTCGGACACTGAGGTAACTTGCTCATCACAAAGTCGCCTGCCCACTAGGCCTGCCACATAGGGTGCCTCGCCACCAATCTAAGGGCAGCTTCGTGATTTCCAGAATCACTAGGGAACAACAATAATTTACCCATGCACTGGGTCGCCCTCCCACTGGGCCTGCCTGTTGGAACTCCTAACATTCCACATAGACAGCGTATGATATGCCATGAATGCAAATGTCAATCAATACATTCTCACACTATGCATCCTATCATGCCACTCATCAATCATCATCATCAACACCAACACCACCATACAATCTTTTAGTGGATTTTAACATCGTTGGTTTTAGCCATTGTTCTCAAGCTTTAGATGTGACATTTCATTTCAACACATTTTATATCATACATGCAAGTCAATACTTGCAACAATCACAATAGCATTAATATCATCAATAACATTCATCAACATCACCACATAATTTCTTAGTAGATTTTCATCTCATTGATCATTACCATTGTTTCATATATTGGTATGGCATTCAACAATTCATCAATATAATTCAAACCACACACATATAAGATCACACTTGTATTCATCACAATGGTATTCAATAATCATCAATAATAACACTCATCCTTTTATTCAAGGAAAAGATCAACAATATCATCCATCATTATCCATTATCGATATCATCTCTGATTCATCAATTTAAAATAAATACATTGTCATGCAATCATCCCTTATTAGTTTCATCTTCATATAAGGGTGTGTCATACAACCACATTATTTTAACTTTGCATTATCAAAATCATAACATATCATTAGTGGTGTGCATTCATGTTTTCATAACATATCATAGGTACATACATACTTTCCAATGTCTCAATCAATATCAAACACCGCCAAGACACACCAACATCATATACCCCTAATACAATCTCTTGTTTTTACATAAAAAGGGTTTTGGGTAATAGTAAGCTCATGACAAATTTCAATATTGAAACATGAGAAAAGTTCATTTTTAGTCTTAAAAATAGTAGGACATATCACAAATATCACCTATTAGTCCCAATTTGACAACCATAAAAAGTTGGGTTCAAAACCCTCTTAAATGTGAGTTTTACAATGTAGTGGGTTCGGTGTTTTACATCTAATGAGAGTTATAAAACTACAATTAAGGTGAGACCAATTTTCACACCCCCGTAACATAATTATCTATAACTTTCATGAAGAAGTTGGAGGCCAAAAACATCATTAAGATACCCAAACGGGCTAAAAATAGCAAAAGAAATACAACAGTTGGAAAAACAGCATAACAGTGGCCATAACAGGGCCATGAATCAATTCATCCCTTGCATGAATCGACTCATGCATCCTTAAAGTTCAAAAATTGACAAAATAAGGGTTGTGAATCGATTCAATCCCCTCCTGAATTGATTCATGCGTTCTAGGGCCCAAAAACATCAAAATAGAGGCTTGTGAATCGATTCCTGGCCCATATGAATCGATTCACATGAACTGAAATGCATTCCCACACAACAGCAAGCTCTGAATTGATTCAGGCAAATGTATGAATCGATTCAGGCGTTCCAATTTTCAAAAACAGTATTGAATCAAGTCCTTGAATCGATTCAGCCCCATGGTGAATCGATTCACACCTGCTGTATATCAGTTCATGACAGCAACTCATCAGAAATTGTCAAATTTTTTAACTTCTAGCTACCCTATCTTTTTCATATCAAATCCAATGGCCACCAAATTACCATATATGATGCGTGGCCACTGGTCACACTCAAAAATTCCTAAAAACAAGGGACTTATGCGCATAAATGCGTTTGTCCCATTTTGAGGCATTTTGATGCAACTTAAGGGTTAATTCTCACTTAAATTGACCCATTCCAACTTCAACAAGTCATAATTCATGCATAGAGGCTATTGGAACTATCCCATGGCATTCAACCACACTAAAACTCAATATAGCGCTATTGGTTCCTCCATTATGCATAACATCTTAAACACAACATCACATTTTTGAATGATTCATCCATTCATGGATTTCTATAAACAATGAATCATGCCCATTAAAAGGAGCCACTAAACATTCATCATCATTTTACATGTATACAATTTTTAAACATTCGATAAATTGTCAAGCTTATCACTCATCACATTATCAATCGTCATACAAAATAATCATGGCAAGACAAGCATGAGTATAGGTCATCCACACAAATCACCAACCATTCAACTCATGCAATTGAAATGTAAACTCCTCCCCTACCTCGAGAGAAGAACCCCCAATGATCCGCACGTTCCAAGTGTTCCGCCACATTGCCCGGAATATAAATCTACACAATACACACATACATACATACACTAAATTAATGGCCATCACAAGGCATCACCACAAGCTTAAGTAATTGACAACATCTCTTTCTTCATTCAAATTCATCATAAGCCTCTTAGCTTCTTTTATCATCATCTATCAAAAAATTCAATGGCACACCACATAGTCTAAGACCTCATCAAGTCACATTCCTATTTCACTAATCCCACACATTCACCATGGTTTTGGTGTTCATATTCTTCATTTCATATTCATAACAACACCTATTTATAGGTTCCACCATCAATGGTTTTCTATCACTTTCACCATATACATATTCCTAAATCTTAGGATTAAGATTCTTTAAACTTCAATAATCATCATCCTCATTATTCAAGCCTCTCCTAACAATATCTCAACCTTCAACTCCTCAACAACTTGGAGTCATTACTCTATTTTCTTGATTTCTCAATTCCTCAACATCAACAATCAATATTACTCATTCAAAAACTCATTCTCATATATATGACCACTCCAACATCAATAACTCACAATTTTCTTAAGGATTTCCCAAAGTCCCAAAATCTCAATTCCTAGGGTTTTCACCAACAATCCACAATCATCAATCTCAACCATTTATATGCATTATTTCAAGCATCCATAGACCAACAACAATGTATCCCATTCATTATCAACAACAACAATAAATCCCCAAGGATCATTCAACCTAGGGTTTGGTTCTACATACCATTATTCATCAAAACAACATCTAGCCTCCCATTACAATACTTCAATAACTCAAAAATTATCAATAAAAGCTATGGGTGTTCAAAAATCTTACATCTTTCTCCTAGCTCAAGCCAAACACGAAAATGAGAGAAAGAGGAGAAGGAGTGAACCAAGCATCGCCCCAATGTCCAATACAAGCTTCATGAATCCATGGGGTTCTCTTAATTTTGGGTGGAAATAGCCATGGGTGGTGGTGGTCATGTTTTGGCAAGAGAAGGGAATAAAGAGGAAGAAGAAAATGGAGTGTTTGGGAGGGAGAAGTTGTTGCCGAAAATGAAAGGAAGAAAGAGGGGAGGGGTTTTGTTTTTAACTTTTAACCCTTCATTTAAAATTTTACCGTTTCAAAATAAATAGGATGTCCGTTCGGGCTCAATACTATATCTAAAAATTATTCCGAATATATATTCGAATTCCCAATGATATTCTTAACAGCCCTGACCAACGGCATCTCAATCGGAGATACTTGGTCCGACACCCATAGTTTAATTGGGTATAATTTTATCTCATTCAATCTCAATAAATTATGAATATCCATAATAAATCCTAATTTAATTATTTCCAAATTTTTGGGACATGAATCAACTCATATATAATTATTTATTATTTATTTCCCTCAATTAATCATTTTTATAAATTTTGGGATGTTACATTTAGGGACCAAATATTTAATTTAGTCTTATTTTTAAATAGAATTTATAGGAATAATATATATATATATATATTAAACTATTATATTATGTGCATGTATATTAAATATTAAGTAAAAAATAATATTTATTTATAATTTTTTTATTCAAACTATGATTAATTATCACCATAAAATTTTTTAATTATGATTTAAAAAACATTTTACTTCGTGTTGGTTTATTTTATCTCATAATAAATGTAAATTAAAAATAATTAAAGATAAATTTTGAAATTGAAAATTATACATATTTAAAATTAAAATACTTACAGATAAAATATTACTTACATAATAAAGTGAATTATAATGTCAGAAAAATGAAGATTGATGTAACAGTTTATCTTGAGAGTGAGAAACGTACTTCAAATTATGGTTAAGAAAGAATTTTTAAAATTGATGTGAGTTTACTTGGGAGTGAATTTTCAAAATATACTATTTGGTTCATTTTAATTGAGATTTCTTTCATTTTACTGTCTCTTTTTCAATCTAAAACAAAATATGTTTCCAAAATGTAACTTCAAAGGAAAAAGAACTCGTATAATATTGTAAATTACTATAATTGAAAGAATTTTGAATAAATTTCTGGAAGTAAAAGTACTTTACAACTAAAGGTATTTCAACTGAGTTTTTGCTGCTGAGGCTTTATAATTAATGAAATTTAGACCCAAACTCAATCTTATAATCAATTAACTACAAGGATTTGACGAGTTACTTGTGTAGCATGTAAAATTTTTACTAGCAAATATCTGCTAGGTGCTGCAATATAGTTCTGAATTTGACCATAATGCACACTCAGGTCAGAGGCCGGGACGGCTTAAGCTGTTGAATTTAGGAAACAGATGGCACTTGATTCCCCTTATGATCCGTGACGATCTATTATACATTAGTCTTCTCAAAAGAGTGTCACCGACTTACTGCAATAGTAACTTCTAAACCCCTGCACAGAGTGCTCCTGAAAAATTGTAGATGATTTTGCATCATCTCAAGGATAAAACTTTAATTTGATAGATAAATAGACAAACAGATGGACATATGTACCTGTTGACCCAGATGAGCAACAAAACTTGTCCTCATCAACATGCTTAACATCAAGCCCAATAAACCAGGATCCAGCACTAACATCAGCATGAGCATATGTACGAAGAATAGATCTGAAAACTCAAAAGTATATATTCAATATTGAGTTGCAAGGTGAACAGTAGAGTAAAATAGTATTTTGGTCCCCCACCCAAATAAGACCTTGTGATTTAGTCTCCCAAGACAAAGAAATAGGAAAAAAGTCTTCAACCAAAGCCATCGTCATTCACTTTAGTTCAAATTGTTAACCCCCCTCCAACGGTAATGTTTGCAAATGTATCATGTTAGGTAATTGACGATTTCTTGGGTTAGAGACGTTTTTTCCTATTTCTTTGGCTTGAGGATTAAATTGGAAGGTCTTATTTGAATGAGGGACCAGAATGCTAGTTTACTGGTGAACAGTAACTGGTCTTACTTGTTTATTGAAATGAATTTTGCCAAAGCTTGTGAAATGACATACATCTCTCCTGATGCATGAAGAAAGTATCTGTTGGAAAGGAGTTTTAATCATTGACTTAAGAGTAGAGGGAAAAAAATGTCATGAAATATCTGTAGAAGGTATCCATCAATGCATCCAGTGTTGTCAACAAAATTACAGAAAGGCCCAACTTAGCACATAACTTTATAGATTGTTTGACAAGCATGAGTAAAAGATGGACTGAGCATGTAGGATTGGCAAACAGCATTATGTGGATAATAGCTTCAAATATTTAGTTTGACATGCAGTGAATTTCGTGCAATTGTTCACCCAGAAGTAAAAACTACTGGTTGCTTACGTTTTTTTGTCACCAAATTTCCACCATTCCGGTTCATACCATTTATGTTTCCTGTTAAATATCAGAGTCAGCGCTATGAGAACAGTAGATTGTCTTTTTTTATAATTACATGACATTTTAAGGAAAAAGGGGCTTACGGTTCAGAGAAAACTTTTCCTGATTTCATGCACCCTATGTAAACACGAGGTTTGTCCATATGAGTTGTAAGTGTAGCTCCCAAGGCAACTGCTCTGAAAAGAAAATTAAGCTGCAAGACATATAGACACCTAAAACTGGACTTGGAGTGAGCCTAAATTTAGTTATAGGAAAGTAGCTTAAAAATTGCAACATATAATTCAAGTTTCAATGATGATAACCATTAAATTAATGCCTGAGAAGTAGTGAATACAAGTATATTCCAATACAAATTCTGAATAATTTAAACGGTGTTTAGCACCGCCTATGCTATAAAGTTAGTGCCCGTTGGATTCTCAGTTAGGTAATCTCAGCTAGAGTTGGCTATAAGTAAATTTTTGATTCATTGGTTGAATGGAGTTAGAAAATGCATTGTAGAGTGTATGAGATCAATACCAACTATTGAATAGTACCGCTCAAGGTTGTTAGAATCGCGTTTCGGGACGTAGAGACGAACGAGTCTACGACCCACACGTGTTCCACGATTCAGCCTGAGACGGGTTCTGCTAGAGATGGAGCAGAGACGAGACCTGAAGCGTGGATTCATGGAGACGCCATCGTCTCTGTCTTGTGAAAAACACGGGTGATGTGTTTGCTTTGCAGGAAGGAGCTGCGAGGCATTTACAGGCTTAAACACCATTTGGCAGGAACCTCAAAGGATGTGGCACAACGCAAGGTTGTAACTGATGAAATTAGAGAAGAAATGTTGAGTTATGTGTTGAAATTACATAATGATGGTGTGAGGAAGGCAACTGTTTACTAGTTCATCAAGTGAGGTTGATCTTAATGCACAATGTGGAGAGGGTGTGGCTAAGAAAAGGAAAAAAGATGATCCCCTTACCTTGCCACTTAAGAGAAAAACAAGTAGTCAAGAAACAATTAATTAAGTATTTAAGAAAAGTTTGAGGGAAGAAGCTTGTCAAGAAATTGTTTCATTTTTCTACAAGAATGCTATACCTTTTATTGTTGTCCATTCTGATGGGTTCAAGAAGATGTTTGATTTGGTTGCTAGACATGGTTTAGGATTTAAACCACCTTCCTACCATGAGATCAAAGTTAAATATTTAAATCAAAAGGTTGATTCCACCAAGGATGATTTGGAGAAGCATAAGGCTTTTTGGAAGAGAACAGGTTGTACCATTATAACGGATGGATGGACTGATAAGAGAAGAACCATATTGAATTTTTTGGTGAATTGTCCAATGGGAACTGTGTTTTTGAAGTCTATTAATGTGTCTGATATTTCTAAAACAGCTGACAGAGTTTTTAGGATGATGGATGAAGTTGTTAAAGAGGTGGGTGAAGATAATGTTGTGCAAATTGTCACAGACAATGCAAAAAAATACTAGGCAGTTGGAGATCTTTTAATGGAGAAGAGAAAGAGGTTATATTGGACTCCATGTGCAACTCATTGCATAGATTTAATGTTGGAGGATCTTGAGAAGAAGTTGTCAATCCATAAGGAGACAATTGCACATGGCAAACAGATTACAACTTGCATCTACTCAAAAAGTGCATTGATTTCTTTATTGCATCAGTTTAAAAATGTGGCAGATTTAATTAGACCAGCCACTATGCGTTTTGCTTCTTCCTATTTGACATTGGGTTGCTTGCTAGATAAGAAAGGAGGGTTGATAAGGATGTTCACATCAAAAGAGTGGAAGTCGACCCAATCTGCAAAGCTTAAGGATAGGAAGTTTTGTGAAGCACTAGTGATGGATAAGGATTTTTGGAAAAACATTGTGACTTGTTTAAAGGGTGCATACCTTTTAATCAAGGTGCTATGTTTGGTGGATTCAGATGAGAAGCCTGCAATGGGCTTTATCTATGAAGAGATGGACCGAGCAAAAGAGAAGACAACAAAAAATTCAAAAATGTGAAGAAAAGGTAAACTTGTACAACCCTATTACCTGGTTACATTAAACTATTCCATTTATGTTTTGGGAACTAATTAAATTATTCTCTCATTCCTTAGTTACCAACCTTTTTGGGACATCATTAATGAGAAATGGAATAATCAACTTCATAGGCCTTTGCATGCTGTTGGCCTTTACCTCAACTCAATCTTCCATTATGCTACTGATTTTAAACCTGATTTTGAAATTAAACGTGGATTATATGATTGCCAAGAACGGATGGTGGGAGATATGGAAGAGGTGAAGAAGATTGATGCCCAATTGGAGGAATTCAAATACAAAAAGAGGTTTTTTGGTAGCAAAATAGCCCTTAATGGAACACAGATCAAAACTCCGACATAATGGTGGGAGTCTTATGGTGATGAAACTCCAGAGTTACAAAAGTTTTCCATTTGTGTCTTGAGCCTGAAGTGCAGTTCTTCTGGTTGTGAGCGTAATTGGAGTGCATTTGAGATGTATTTATAAATGCTTTCTAAATTATTACTCATTCATAAATGCTTTCTACATTATATTTTTGCTAAAATATTTATTACTCAATAAACTTTAGGTTCACACTACGAGGAGGAACCAATTGAAGCAAAAGACGATGAATGATGTCGTCTTTGTCATGGCTAACTCTAAGTTGGCCAAGAAGAAGAATGCAAGGAAACCGAAAGAATATGTTATTAAAGATCTTTCTTCGGATGATGAGTGGATTGCGGATAAGGAGGATGATGTAAGTCAAGACATAGAAGATGTTGGAGTTGGAGGAGAAACTGGTGGGGTTGCCGTTGGTCGAGATCACCTAGTTCACCTCATGATGATCTAGATATTCCTACTTTTTTTTATGATGAAGGAGATGGCAATGGCTTAGGCATGACTAAACTTGATGAGGATGAAGATGATAATTCTAACTTGATGATATGTTGGATGCTTAGGCTTGAGTTTTTAATTAGTGTTTTATATTTGATGTTAGACTTGAGTTTTATGAGTTTTATGGTTATGTTTATGACATTGAGTTTATGTTTATATTTATGACATTGAATTTGGTTTAATATTATGAAGTTTATGAGTTTAGTTTGATATTTGTTATATTTATATATACTTTAGTATTTCTGGTAGACTCTTCCATTTCGTCTTACGTTTCATGAGTCTACATTTCACAGATCCCCTCGTCTCAACTTAGAGTCTACGTTTTAACAACCTTGGTACCATTGACCGAACTCTATTTTTTCATAACTGAATTACCACACAAATACTTAATTGATATGAGGCACAAAGTGATTTAAATATGCAGTTGTCTAATTAAGAGATCAAAGGAGCATATTGCAAATAGATCTGGACCAATAGTTTAGGTATATGACAGTAACATTCATTCAAAGAAAAACTAACCAATGTTTATGTAGACATCATCATTCACTTTAGCATAATAGTAAGCATCCCATTTTTCTACAGCATGCGCAAAGAACAATTTAGCCTTCTTTGGGAGCTCCTCAACTGCTTCCACATGATCATCCTGAATTGTTGAAGATAATGAGCTAGTTATATTATGATGTTAAGGCTTATTCTCCACTCACATGAAACAACAGTAAACAGAACAGAAGTTAAGATTGAGCAGGTTTCAAACTATACCTGCAAATGCCTAAAGATTCATTTTAATTCATATTTGCCTGCCATTTGAAACAACTTCTAAAAATAGAGTATATTGAGCAGCTTTATTTATGATAAGCCATGTTCATGTTCACAACCAATCTCAAGCTCATCACATCTAAAAGTTAGAGCAGCTCAAAGTGACATACTCACTATATTGCCTTCTTTTCTTTCTTTCCTTTTTTACTGTAATGCCTTTTTCAGAACTACTACAATTTGTTGTAATTTTACAATCGATAAAGCAGTTTCAAAAAACATGTCAGTCACATGAAATCATTAATCATTTAGAAAATGTAATTGTGACTGACACTCGCATCTTCTGAAACTGCTTTTACCTAACCTTGAATGACACAATTACTAGTGAAGTGTCCAACTATTAATTTAAACGGGGTTTTGTACTGTTTATACAGTAAGAAGAAGAAAAAAGGAAGGCAATATACTGAATACATCACGGACCACTCTATTTTCTAAATGATTGTGTCATTCAAGGCAGCATATTGTATCAGCGACTGACACTCGCATTTCTGAAACTGCTTTATCTAACCTTGAAAGACATAAAGTGTTAGCAAGTTGCAACAAAGTTCTCAGTGGTACAATTGCTCCTTTTCTAACTTCTATCAACTTGCAAAATTCTACCCTTTCACGGTCACAATTCCAAAATTCTATCAACGAAGTCCTCCAATATATGTTATAATCTCATTAAGTAAAATCTCTTAGAATATTAAGGAACAAAATAAATAAATGAGTTACATGTACCAAAATTAGGAAGTCATTAGTCTGCTTATTCTCCCAGTCAATGTCCCTATCCAGATTGTCCCCACGATTTGCACTGCAAATTACAAATATTCACAAGAAAGAATTCCATTCCCAGTTGAACAATCCTTCTTCAGAACCAGAATAGAATAATTCTAAAAAGTAATGATTTAAACCTTCTTCCAATTACAAATCGTGTAACAATGCCTCTTCTGTCTTCTATTTTCTTCAAAGCTGTACCTGCAAAGATGATGTTTATCAAGCATTCTGTTTTTAATGCTCCTTTCTTTCATCTTACAACAAAAAAGAAAAATAAATAGTAGGACAGACAGGCATAATTAATCGTTTAGTTTTTTCTATTCTTAAAATATGAGATCATGATTAAGTAAAGTGAATTAGCTTTCCAAATCAATAAAATTTTGTATATACATAATGTTATGTAAATTTCTTAGATCAAGAGGAGGCTAGTACCTCTTGTTGCCACCCCCTAAAATCCATCATTGTTTGAAATAAACACAGACAACTGAATAATCAAAATCAAGATTCTGATTAATTGATATAATGTTCCTTAGTTGTTCATAGTATCACTAATTGATGGCACCAAGGGCAAGCAAGAGAAAGCAAATAATATGTTTACCACTTCCCATCCATGCCTTACGAATTGCATCTCTATTATTTTGGTTGCCAAACTTTGTAAGTATTCCAATAACTACCAATGGCTTTTTCTTAGTATGCGTCCCATTAGTCACTATTGCATGATTTGAAGCAAAACCCTCTTGTCTAGCTTTAGCAAGTTCTATCTCAAGGGCTTCAAGCTTCTTATGTTTTTCCCTAACCATCAGATGATTCGACAACAAGGGCAAGAATGAAAGTAAGAAATCTAAGAGGATTTATGGGCATTATAAGTTAAATCAGATGGAAATTAAGTATTTTTCCATTTCTGTCTTACAAGAAAAGATTACTTTTTAATTTACCTGCAGGCTATAATCTTCAATGTATCTTCCACCGATATTGCAGATTGTCCCTAGACCAAAAACACTTGTAATTGACTCTTAGCAAGCCATAACCATAACCAGAAGCAGAGATGACAATCAATGTCTTAGTATGTACTATGACGGGTTAAATTTCAACATCATGATCATGATAATGTCCCTAACATACTCGCTATCTTATTACTTAATTACAAGCACATTAATCTAACGCTTTTTTAACCTCAGGTACATTCTAAGAAATTAAAAGATAGCAAATCTTTATTGAAAATTGTGTTGAATCAGTCTTGGAAATTAAAACATGGAGACTAAATTAAACAAAATTTTCAATAAAAACTTTACAGCGGTAGGCATTAGAAAAATTGTTAATCTAAAATTGATTTGCTACCGATTGATTCCATAATCAAGATGATATTATCAAATTCAAAAGCACAACAACGATATTAAATTCCAATTCAAAATCATATTCAACAGATTTATGACACTAGCAAAGTAAACTAATATGCACTATTCAGAAAAGGTACAGAGGGATCTATTAATCGAAGACTACATTGAGTGTTTAACTGTTTGTGAGGAGCTCAAAAAATAAAATGAAAATAATTAAAATCACGAATCAAATAAACAAAGGGAATCCAATACCCAATCGAAAGCTCAATTTACATTCAAATAATAACAATGATGATGTCTGTAGTAAAATTATTTCAATATTATAAACTTTCGATTCTGTGGCCAAGGTTTCGCAGTTGCAATTTAAGAAATCAGAATTCTCAAAAATCTTGACATTGTGAAAAGTTACCGATAAATGCTCACAGTAATTTCATAATTGAAGCTGCAATGTGGTTTCGGAGATCTTAAAACCTGCTGCAATTTTGGTTATAGTTTTTTAAGCCACGATTTTGTATTATTATTTTAACATACCTTATTTGAGTTTTAAACCATGATTTAAAACCTTTGGTTTTGACTGAAAATAGTTTATACCTGTCCTGTTAACTTATCAAGCTCTTTTACGAGATAAATCCTCTCCTCAGTGTTCTGCCATAATCTGAATAACAATAGAATTAAAATTGCGTTAACAGAATGGTGTTATCGTGGCAAAACAAAAGAAACGCTGGAAACTGAAACGGAACACAATTATAATGAGGAAAACAGAGAGAAAGAGTAAACCTTCCAGCGACGTAGAAAGAAGCAAAAATAGCAAACATGCAGATGAGAAGTGTAGGCAATGGGGATCGATGAGCCATATTTGGTAACGTGTTTTCTTGTGTTTTTTGGATTCCTTAACTTTGCATTTTTGTGTGTGAAATGTGGGATATAATTGTGGAGAGTGTAGTGAGATAGAAGGAAGAGATGTGAGAGTGTGATTGGTTGGGACATGGCTTTCGGTAATGGGGGCTACTTCACCAACACTTGGCCGCTACTACCTTACATATTACTATATTGGAGAAATCATTACTCTTATGATATGCCTTTTTGGAGTTATCTTTGCATTATGAGATGAAAAACTACCAATAATTTTTGAATATTGCCTTACGGTTATTTTCAAAAGTAATTTGTATTCTCCCGCTACCCGCTACATGCAATCAACTTCTAAATATTATATTAGACTTCATAAATATTTTTTATATATTTTTTCACAACCTATAAAATTAGAGATATCAAAACAGGTCAGATTGACTTGTAAAATAGGCAGGTTCAGGTTTTAAAAAAGAAACCTGAATTGAAACCGGACCTTTTTTAATTCAACCCGAAAAAACTTGTATTTAGTTAGGTTTTTATTAGGTTGGGCCGAGTCCACCCGCAACATGTTTTTATAATTTTTTATTTTAGTAACATGAAAAGAAAATACTTTTTACATTTTTTTTCTACTTAGCTAGATCTTTTAGTTGATTTAGAGCATATAAAAATTTAGTTATATTTTTAATGGTTGAATTTTTTTAAATTTTTTACAAAAAAACAATACAGACATGTTGAAGGCCACATAAGCCTAAAAAGTTTGCCTAGCCATTGGGCTAATGCAAGCTAGGTCTGGTGTTGGAAAGTTGCCTCACACTTAAAAGGGGTGGGTGAATTAAGTATTGGAAATTTCTCACTTTAACACGAAAGCATTTAAAAAGAATTGTTATTTTAAATGGGTCTTTAAAAGGATTAAAGGATCTTTAAGAAAATGTTGAGAAGAAAAGAAAAAATAATTATGATAAGTAAATAGTAAATAAATAAATAAATAAACAATTTAAAAGAGTAGGGAAAAGAAAGAGCAAAACATAATATATCCTAGTTTGATCTTCACCATTGTGATCTAGCCTAGTCTCTCAGCCAAAAGACCTAGAATTTTCATTATAATTTTAAAACAGTTACAAGGGCATCTGCTTATAACTCTTAGGCTACCTGTCCAAAGTTTAAAGCTTCCTCATAATCCGTTTCTAATCCTAACAAGGATTCACTAGTCTTAAGGGTATCTTAGAGAAAACTTTTTCTCACCTCAGACCCAATATATTTTTAGTCCAAGAGCACAACTCAAACAAAAGATTACAAAATAACCTTATGATAAAAAAGACTTAAAGTGAGCAAGAGAGGAAAACTGACTTGTGTAAGAACAACTAAGTAGTGGAGTGAATATATTTGAAGCTTGGGCACTTATTTTATAGGGAAAAGTGTCACCTAAAAATGTAATAAAATATGACAGGCTTTTAGAAATAAGACAGGTTTCTAGAAATAAGTTAAAAGCCCAAAAACGAGGCCTAAACACATATAGTGGTTTGAACTAGCCTCTAGAGTAGTTCAAACCAGGTGGTTCGAATCAGGCTGGACCATTTTGTCCCAAAATGCTTCAACTGGCCTAGAATGCTCATTTTTGAGTCCTGTCTTATTTTCAGTCCTTTTAAAAACATTTTTCTTAACTCATTTTTTGAGTCTTTACTATCTTAACCATTAAAATTATTCTAAGGCCAAGTCTGAAGACACATCAACATTTGAAGCTCTTGTTGGTCCTTAGATATGAAGCTGCACGCTTAGACTTCACGCATAAGGGTATGCCTTAGAAATTTTTTCTTGTTCCTTATAAAACATATTTCTTCGCCTTATTCCACTTTGTCTTAGGATTCCTTTAGGTTTGTCATTATCAAAACCTGTCTACACACACAAGAATTATAGTCTCCCCCTTTTGATGATGGAAAACCATTTCATGAGGTGTTAGATGAAAAGCAGAATAATGCAAACCAAACATTACATAATTAAAAAACTTTTTAAGAGATAAGGCATTTTAAAAAAGATCTCCTAAGGCACTAGAAGAAACAAGGAAATAAATTCCTAAGAGCTACCCCACAATTACTACCACCTCATATTTTTCTCCCCTTCTAGGCATAATCAAAAAGCAATATAAGGAAAGAAAAAAAATAAACAACTCTACTCAAAAGGAGACCCCTTTTGCATCGACAAGGCGTCAAACTACCTCTGAATGTTTGTTCAAAGATCATGGACCTCCTCACACATAAATGCCATAAACTTTGCCATACGAGTGAGACACCCCAAAAATTGGGGGTAAATTTTTCACGATTTTCACGTCATTATTTAATGAAGACATATAGTAGTGAAACTTAATTCATCATCCTAGATCTATGAAAGACCTATCTCATATATGGAGATATGAGAAGGTAAGTTAAAAATGATTAATGAGAAATCCTTAATTCAAAACAACGGAAAAAATTAATTAAATTAATGCTATATGATTGGATTTAAAGAGGTAAACATCATGAGGTTTAATGACTTCATAATATGCCTAAAATATTTCTAAGATGATGCAAGAGGGAGATTTGATACAAGGAAAGGCCAAATGAATGAGAGAAATACGTTTTGGAGATTCAGGGCTCCACTCGCTCAAGCGAGAGCCACACTCGCTTGAGCGAGTCCGAGTGGGGCATTTGAGCGAGCCACAAAACATGTTGAGCAAAAGGAAAGAAAGAGTATCAGGGGCCATCTCGCTTGAGCGAGCCCCATCTCGCTTGAGCGAGATCCTCAGGATTCACTTGGGCGAGGCAAGCAAGCGTGGGCGAAAGTGCCCTAGAATCCAACATACGCTCGTTCGCTTGAGCGAGTGCCACACCCAAAGGCCTTCCGCTTAAGCGAAATTGGTCCAATGGCCATTTACCTCGCTCTCGCTCGGGCGAGACCTTACTCGCCTGAGCGAATCTCCTCCAATGGCCAACAGCTGATGCATGGGCAGTCTCGCTTGGGCGAGATGCTCGTTCGCCTGAGCAAACCACGCCAGGGACATTTTGACACGGTTCTCGCTTGAGCGAAGGTGAGTTCGCTCAAGCGAGAATTGTCCAGTATGCAAATACCCAACGTAGAGGTGTCTCGCCTGAGCGAGACTCACTCTTGCCTAGGTGAGATTTGGCCAGTGGCCAAATATCCAGCACAGGGGATTCTCGCTTGAGCGAGAATCCATCTCGCTTGAGCGAGATTATCAGACATGCGCAAAAAGCAAGAAATTTACACAACTTAACATATGAAAATCCATACAAAACCAAATTGAACAAGTTTAATATATCAATTGCATCATATTAGGCATTTAGAACTTATCTCAAATGTCACATTCAACAATTCCCTTTTTTAATCCATTAATCACATCCAATTCATACTTATCATTTTATGGGCTCTATAAAACACAAAATCTAGATGGATATCCATTTATTCACCAATTCTAACTGCATCATACATCATTTTCATTATCCAACCAATGTTAAGGTCACTAATGAAAATGAGTCATAAGTACTAGGGTCTCATTTTCCTACATGACCTCTAAAATCATCATCATCTATTTATGATCCATACAAGTTATCCACATTCAAATATTCATTATGTATATACATTACAAAATTATATGTAAAAGCCATAAAGTTAAAAAAATTACCGGCCAAGAAATTCTTTACCCAAATGGACTTCCTTCACACCCTTCTTCCACACATGAGCTCCATGGTCAAGCCTTATAACACAAGAGCTAAAAGGATGAACCACATGGAGAGTGAGTATAATTTTCTCAATGATGAAAAATCCAACAATTAGTGATATTATACATATGAATGCAAGTTTAACATCTTCTCCCAAAAGAAGATCAAGTGACATTAAAATCAATCAATCATCTAATTCATAGAACACTCATATCCATAAAATTCATTGAGTCATACCAAACCAATAAACACAAATATAGTTAGTGATCAGGAAAATTCCACATACACTTTACATAACTTCCTCATTGGGATATCACTCAATGCCATGCTTCTATGGCTAATGTACATGTTGGTGTTTAGAGATGCATATGCACGGATCCAATTTCATTTCATCAGGTGATTGCAACCACCATAATCATTCATTCATACACATTGGTTTCCCGCCTCGCAAGGGGTACTCCCTCTAGCAGCCTCGCAAGGTGCTTTCTCGTGATCGCAACCACGTTCAACAATTCATAATGGTTTCCTGCCTCGTAAGGGGTACTCCTGCTTCGTGATCACAACCACAGGCATTCAATCTCAATGGTCCAGCAGGGCCTTTCATTTCAAACACCAGGTGATCGTAACCACCGGCTTAATATCACAGGAACTCACAAGCCCTTTATATCTCAAATCTCAAGTGATCGCAACCATTTTTCAAACATCATATTATGCATGCCATGCTATGTATGCAACAATGCTCATGCATGCCTTAACCTCATAAGGATTATCTTACCCTCTTATCTAGGGTACCACTCATACTCAATCACAATATTAATCCCACATAATCAAATATATATATATATATATATATACCATTTCACAATCAATCATCGCAAGATTCAATCTCTATTTCATATCACACATATAAAGCACTACATCCATTCAAGGAGTAACATGTAACATGGCATCAATACATACATTATCAACATACAAGGTTTCATGCATTTAGAAAATACACCCCTCTCTCGCCTCAAGAGAAGTAGACTTCTGGCTTTGATGTTCCTGCCTCACAAGTGTTATCAAGTCCTACACCAATTAATTATAGGACCATATTAATCATTCATCCAATTATCATCCTCAAAATATATATATGCATATACACATATGATTCTCATCATGTAGTGGCTATTTACAAGTTTTATTCATTGCCTAATTAGGCTTCAGGAATTCTTTTCCTTAAATGAGAACTCATTATAATTAGAAACAATAACCCCACTAACTAGGTTGCTCACACACCTTAATTTCCCACCAACACCTTAGGTGAGTTTTTCATTTATAGCTTTCAACTACCATTATAAATCATCATTAAATGACCATACCCCATCATTAATAACACATCTTCATCAATAAATGCCAACCCCTTTCTACATTATACATTTCCCCCAATTTTATAAGTTAGGGTTTTATTAAAAACCCAACAAACCTCATAAATACACATCAATCTTCTCCATCCTCCAACACCATTTTTGTGTTCCTTATTTAATCCTCATAAAGGTCCATATTTATTTCACCCACCTTAAGTTTTTCCTATTTAATGGTTTCCTTCAACACCCATATGCATTTAATACTCTCCCAAGCCACAACCATCTATTTCCTAGGTTCCAAGCATAAGAGAAATGGTAAGAAGCTTACCTTGCTCCAAAAATGAAAATGGGAATCAAGGGGGAGAAAGATGGTGACAAAAATGGAAGAGAATAGAGGAGAAGCTTCAAGCATCCATTGTCTCCTCCTTGCTTCTTGAAAATGAAATTGAAGAGAGGAAGAAGGCACCAAGTTTTTATTTAGGTTTTTTGAAGAAGATGTAGAAAAGAGAACATAGAAGATGAGAGAAAAGAGCAATGTGGGTTTGCCTTAAGAGAAGAAGGGTAACATGAATTTGATAGAGGAGAAAGGAGTTTTGTTTTAAGTTTTTAACCCTTCATTAAACTCTTCCATTTTTCAATAAACAGGATCTCTGTTTGGGCTCAATACTCATTCTGAAAATTATTCCGAATACAAATTCAGATTCCCCATAATATTATCTACAGCCCTGACCAACGGCATCTCAATCAGAGATACTTGGTCCGATACTCATATTTTAACCGGGTCAGTTTTTTGATTATTCAGTCCCAATAAATTACTAATAGTCCCTGAAAATCTTAATTTAATTATTTCTAATATTTTAGGACATTAAATAATCCGCATTCAATTATTCAATATTTATTTTCTTAATTTATTCTCTATTTTAAAATTTGGGATGTTACAATCTACCCCACCTAACAGAAATTTCGTCATCGAAATTTGACATACTGGATTTGAATATGTAAGGGTACCGTTCCCGAATATCATCTTCGCGTTCCCATGTGAGTGTCTCTATGTTTCCATGCTTCCATGCTGCCTTCATTAAAGGTACCATCTTATTCTGTAACCTTTTCACAGAATACTCGACAATACGAATAGAAATTGGAGGAACGGACAAGTCTTCCCACACATCAATATCATCAATAGAGATCACATGCAAGGGATCGTGAATATACTTCCTCAACTGCGACACATGGAACACATTATGTAGGTTTGCAAGATATGGAAGGAGCGCAATCCGATAAGCAACATCTCTAATTCGCTCCAAGATTTCATAAGGTCCGATGAACTTAGGGCTTAATTTTCTGCTCTTCAAGGCTCTTCCAATACCCTTATCACATGAAACTCGTAGGAACACATGATCGCCAACTTGAAATTCAAGTGGCTTCCTCCTCTTGTCATAATAGCTCTTTTGCCGGTCTTGAGCGATTTTCATCTTCTCTCGGATCATCTTAATTTGTTCAGTTGTTTCTTCAACAATCTCAGGCCCTAAAGCCAAGTTCTCACCAACTTCAAGCCAACATAAAGGAGTTCGACACTTCCTTCCATATAACGCTTCATACGATGCCATACCAATACTAGAGTGGAAGTATTATTATAGGTAAACTTGATCAGAGGCAAATACTTCTTCCATGAACCATCGTGCTCCGAAACATAAGCACGCAATAAGTCCTTAAGACTTTGAATAGTTCTCTCAGATTATCCACCAGTTTGAGGATGATATGCCGAGCTTAGCTTCAATTTTAAACCTATCACTTCATGTAAACTCCCCCAAAATCAGGAAGTAAATCGGGGGTCACGATCAGAAATAATACTTGATGGCATACCATGCAACCTCACAATTTTTTTGATGTATAACTATGCCAAATCTTGTAAAGAACTCTTCATACTGACTGGTAGAAAATGTGCGCTCTTTGTTAAGCGATCCACGATTACCCAGATTCCATCACATCTAGACCTCATCCTAGGTAAACTGGACATAAAGTCCATAGCAATCGCATCCCACTTCCAAACGGGGATATCAAGTGGTCTTAATGTATTAGAAGGTCTCTGATGTTCTACCTTCGCCTTCTGATAAATAAGGCATGAAGCTACAAAGCTGGTAATGCCACGTTTCATTCCGGGCCACCAAAAATTCTTCTTTACATTTTGGTACATCTTGGTCGCACCAGGGTGAATACTAAAAATGCTTTTGTGTGCCTCTTCAAGCACCGTATATCTCAAATCTTCAAATGAAGGCACGTACACACGACCTTTTACACGCCATAAACCATCAACACCCTTAACAAGGAATAGATTTTTTCCATCACATTGAGATATTCTCATCTCCTATAAGTAATCATCATCTTCTTGTTTCTCCTTCACAAGCTCTAAAAACTCGTTACATATCTTCAGTGTAGCAAAACACAACTTCTTGGAAGTTTAAATTTTGGTCCCAACTTTCAAGTTCCGAAATTCCTCAATCAATTCAAATTCCTTGACCATCATGGTCAACATATGCAGGGACTTCCGACTAAGAGCATCTGCAACTACATTAGCCTTTCCCTAATGGTACTTTAATTCAAAATCATAATCCTTCAGGAATTCTAGCCATCTCCTCTGGTGCATATTCAATTCCTTTTTATCAAAGAGGTATTTCAAGCTTTTGTGATCACTAAAAACCATGAACCTCGAACCATAGAGATAATGACACCAAACCTTCAAGGCGAAGACAACCGCCGCCAACTCCAAGTCATGAGTCAAGTAGTTAACTTCATGGGGTCTCAATTAGCGTGAAGCATAAGCTATAACACGTTCCTTCTACATTAAACACATCCGAGACCATGCTGGGAAGCATCACAGTACACCACAAAATCTTCTTGTAAATCAGGCAATGCCAAGATGCGCAGAAGTCAATCTCATTTTTAACTCTTCAAAACATCTTTCACACTCGATCGCCCACACAAAAGGTTGGTTCTTTCTTGTCAAGTTTGTCAGAGGTTTAGCAAGACGAGAAAAACCTTCGATGAACCTCTGATAATAACCGGCAAATCCAAGGAAACTTCAGATTTCAGTAACCGATGTAGGTCTAGGCCATGCCATAACGGCCTCAACCTTAGAAGGATCCACCAAAACACCTTCTTCGGATATCACATGTCCAAGAAATTGGATGCTCGACAACTAGAATTTGCATTTAGAGAGCTTAGTATACAGCTGATTCTCTCTAAGAATGTTCAACACAAGCTTCAAATATTCCTCGTGTTCCTCACGGCTCTTTGAATATACCAAGATATCGTCAATGAATACCACCACAAAGCGATCCAAATAATCATGAAAGATGTGGTTCATGTAACTCATGAACACCGTTGGAGCATTAGTCACTCCGAATGGCATCACAACGTACTCGTAATGACCATATTGTGTCCTAAAAGCAGTTTTTAGGATATCCTCAGTTTTCATTTGAATTTGATGGTAACCAGAGCGTAAATTAATCTTTGAAAACACCACAGCACCTCTTAATTGGTCCAACAGATCATCGATATGAGGCAAGGGATATCTCTTCTTTATTGTCATTTTGTTCAATTGGCGGTAATCAACACACAATCGTATGGTTCTATCCTTCTTTTTAACCAATAAGATAAGAGCCCTCAGGGTGACACACTGGGTCGAACAAATTCCTTCTCAAGTAGCTCCTCAACTTGCTTCTTAAGTTCAGCTAAATCCATAGGAGATATCCTATAAGGAGCGATAGACATCGATTCCGTACCAGGCACAAGGTCGATAGCAAATTCAACCTCTAGTGGGGGTGACAAACCAGGTACCTCCTCGGGAAACACATCCAAAAATTCCGACACTACAGGGATATTAAGGGGATCAGAACCATTTGTCCCATCGGCAAGAGATAATAATATGCAAAGTTGAGCTATACCTTATACATCAAATTTCCTCACATCAAAAAAAGGGAAAATGACAGTCCGCTGTTGACAGTCAACAAAAACTTTATTGGCGGAGAGCCAATCCATACCAAGAATGATCTTCAATCCCTTTATAGGCAGGCAAATGAAAGACATAACAAACTTTCTCCCCTCTAGGAGCATGTCAACGTTATCAATCAGTTAACCGATCTGAGACAAGTACCGGTTGGGGTGGTAACCACAAGAGCATTTTTCATTAAACACACCGGAAAACTCAATTGTAACATCCCAATTTAATAATTAATTGCCGAATGAAAATAAATCATTAAAATAATAATTTCAAAGTGGGAAAAATTATTTATTAATAATAATTGAATTAATTAATTTAACATAAAGAAATAAAGGCTGATTAATTGTGATTAGTTGTCAATAGCTGATTAGTTGTGACTATATGCGTGTGACGCGTGTGGGAGCTGCTGCTGTGCACGATTTCCCACCCCACTCTTCCCTTCTCCGTGCATGCATATATATGCCACTAGGCTACTTTATTATTCATTTTTCCCTTCAGACTTCTCTCCCTTCCGTTCTCTCTTCTTTTCTTCTTCTTCTTCGCTCTTCGTTCTTCTTCTCCTTCCTTTGTCAAGCACGAGGGTGAGGAAGTCGAATTGAGAGTTTCTCCTTCGAC
Source organism: Clitoria ternatea (assembly GCA_037962975.1). Lineage (NCBI taxonomy): Eukaryota > Viridiplantae > Streptophyta > Magnoliopsida > Fabales > Fabaceae > Clitoria > Clitoria ternatea. Next base: position 84,321,322 of record CM075672.1, read on the forward strand.
GACACAAGGACGACACGCTGTTCCTTCCCTGTTCTTCATTTCCCTTTGTCGACTTCCCTCCTTCTCCCTCTCCTTTGCTCGAAGCGGCCTGGGTCTCAGTGGAGATCTACACCACGAAGTGCTTCAGGGTGGTTGGAGTGTTCACCAGTGTCCTTGCATGCAAATGTACTAAGAGTGACTCAGTGTTCCTCTAGAACAGAGTATCGTGTTGACCGACTGGAAGCTTCATTCCAGGTAGGGGAGTACCTTATATCTTAAACCCATGGATTATGAACGGGTTCCGGGTGCTAATAGCTTACCGATTCTGTATTTGATTCTGTGATTTGTTTGCATGTGGAGTCTGTGATACCGGATGCATGATGCTTATGAACCAAGAGTTGCATGTTTAGTTCTGTCTATAGATTGTATACTAGTAGTTCTGAGAAGTGTTGAATGGTTGCATGAAAAGAATATGCTAAGGTGCTGTTGATGACTGCCGTGTGACTTATATGCCATACATGTTATTCTGAGTTGAAATGCTGACTGCATAAGAGAAGGTGTTGACTTGATGAATTTGATGTTATGTAATACCGATTACATGAGATGCATGTGCTGTTTGAGTTCTGGTGATGTGCTATACCGATCGCATGAGATGCATGTGTTATTGAGTTCTGTTAATGCCTAGTACCGATTGCATGGGATGCATGGGTTGCTGAATCTGTTGAATTATAATACCGATTGCATGAGATGCATGTGCGGTTTGAGTTCTAGTAATGTGTTGTACCGATTGCATGAGATGCATGTGCTGTTTGAGTTCTAATGATGTATGATACCGATTGCATGAGATGCATGTATTGCTGTGCATATGAACTCTGTGTTATGTGATGAATCCACATGTGGCGCATGGGATACGTTTATGCTGAGAGCATGTAGTGTAGGACACTACCATTGGTTATTAAAGCGTGGGACGCTGTGAAATCCTTGAGTAGGACTCAAGGTAGCCCTTGAGTGGGACTCGGGCTGCCTGTGAACACCTCTGTTGGCGCTGAGAATGTTGGTGTCACCTTGTGGGCAAACGGTTGGGTACCCGTAAAACGGCCAAGCAGCTGGGAGCTGAGTTGATAGCTGAGAGCTATGTATAAAAAGGCTGGGAGCCTACGTTGCAACGTCAAAAACCGATTACACACAAATGCGAAACCGAGTGAAATAATCTGTGTATATGAACTGCTGATGTTGATTGGAATTTGATTATGCATGTGATGATGTTAATGAAATGATGAATGTATATAACCGAGTGAAATAATCTGTGTATATAAGCTGCTGATGTTGATTGGAATTTGATTATGCATGTGATGATGTTAATGAAATGATGAATGTATATAACTGAGTGAAATAATCTGTGTATATGAACTGCTGATGTTGATTGGAATTTGATTATGCATGTGATGATGTTAATGAAATGATGAATATATATAACTGAGTGAAATAATCTGTGTATATGAACTGTTGATGTTGATTGGAATTTGATTATGCATGTGATGATGTTAATGAGATGATGAATGTATATGACCGAGTGAATCATTCTGTGTGCATATGCTGTTGATGCTGATTGAAATCTGTTCGATGAATATATGTTAATGTTATTGAAAAGTTGTGTGTATATAGCCGAGTGAGAACTGTTGGATTCTGATCGGGAAATGTTGAATATATGCGTTCTGATTCATTGGCATCGTTATGTTACTGGTTGCTGTTATGTTAATATTACTGAAATGATATGTACATATGGCCGAGTGATAACTGGTGGATTCTGATCGGTAAAGGTCTTATGTGTGTCCTGGTTGATTGGTATTGTTCCAACTTTAATTGTTGCCATGTATAATTATGTGTATATATATATTATTGTACAACTGTGGAACAACCCGGGTCAGTATCTATCATTTAATAATTAAGATGCTCACCCCTTACACCATTTTCCAGTGTGTGCAGGACGGACTCGGAAACGATGATAGGTCCTCAAGTCCGAGTGCGGTGCACTCGGACTGTTGGGTGCTTGTATTGCGTTTATTATGTTCAGTCAGTGTAGCCTTGGCCGGCTCTCATGTAAAATGACGATTAAATATATTCATTTATAAAGATTGATTATAAGAAATATAGACATGGTGTCGCTTGTATGGTATTGTAAGTATTGGTAAATGTGAAATGTTAAGATAATGAGTATTCCGAGTATATGGTTATATATATATGGGTCGGTAGATTGGATCTGTGGGCAGGTTTATATTTCTGGGAACATATATTTATACATAAGTGCTTTATGTTGATTTGATGCTTCTTACCGACTGGGACATAACTAATGTTGAGTGAATAGCTCTAAGTTAATGAACCCTGAGAGGAATATAGGGGATTTAGATCCAGTTCCAAGTGAGGATTACTGGGTGGCTTTTCTGAGTGAATACGCTTGAGTGATTCTGAGTGAAAGATATAAGTAAACCCCGAGTGAGGAAGAGTTTGTATTCCCGAGTGAAAACCTTGAGTGATCTTCTTCTGAGAGAGGAGTTAGTGTAGTGGTTTAGAGTGGAATGGATTCTAAGCGTATGATATTTATAATCCGAGTGAATGATGTAAAATCCGAGTGAGTGAGGATCTGTATTCCGAGTGGATTGTGTGCATAAACTGGGTGGAAAGATGTAAGGAGCTAAGTTATTTGAAGTATGTATGATGGGGTTGTTTCCGAGTGAATGGAACTCCTTGTACCGAGTGATGAGTGTGCCGAGTGTGGCTTCTCGCTTTAGCGAGTGAGTTCTCGCTCCAGCAAGTGTGAATGGTTGGGAAGGCTTTTGTTAGTTCGCTTAGACGAGTGTGTGCACGCCCGAGCGAGTGGGCTGTCTCGCTCAAGCGACGCTGGGTCTCGCTTGAGCGGGTGAGCGTGGTACTGTTGGGTTTGCTTAGGCGCTTATGCTTTCTGCTGTGCATGGCTTTTGCTTCCGTTGCCTTCTTTCCTCTTCTCTCCTCTTGCCAGTTCTTGCCATACGTATGAATGGCTTGCATTTTCCCTACCTTCCATTCCATATTCTACTCGGTTGTTTGTGGTCTATTTTGAATTATTTTTATGGAAAAAAATTTTTTTCTCTGTTTTATTATTTATTATTTATTAAAATAGGGTGTTACATTTTGGTATCAGAGCAGACCAATAGGTCCATGGCCAAGGTTTGCCTACTGTTAGTGGGCGGTTGAGTGCGTTATGCCAGATTGTCACAATTGCTTATGATATTCTATTGCATGTTGATACCTGTTCAATCATGACTCGTGTGATGATATCTGCTTATGATCTTCTATTGGATTTGGTATATGTCTGACTAGGAATGGTGTAGTTGTATGCCTGTGCCTTGTTGGGGAATTTGAATGTGTGATGAATGAATGGTATATGATGTATATGATTTGCGGTATAAGAGATGTGTTATAGTTTCCTAAATTGAAACTCTGGGTGTGTGATAAGTGAGTAAAGGTGAGATCGGGTATATGTTAAATTGGGATTGCGCCTCGATGGCTGGTTGAGGAAACCGAGTGAATGGTATTAGGCCTTATAATAATATTTGAATGTTGTGAGGTACCCATCGTGGGATACTGGATAAATAGTGACCCCTTAGGAATTCTAAGTCTAATAATTTATTGCTCCTATGAGTGTTGAGCCGAGTAAAGTAATTGCATAGTAACTTATTAAGACTTGAATGATTATCGTGTGCATGTGTTGATAGCTGTGCTGTGATTAAGTAATAGTGCGTGCCTGGATTTGTGGCATTTGTAAACTATTTAGTGTTGTGTGACTCCGTCCATGAGTGCATGTTAATATTTCTATGAATGCTGATTGAATGCTTGCAAATAAGAGTGTTACCATTATTATCGAGTGCGTGAGTTAAAAGGGGATAATTCTCTGAGTTCTGTTTGCAGTTTCATGTTCAAATGTATATGAATGGGGATGCCATGATGATTTCCGAATGCATGATATGTGAGTCGATCTGTTGATTTCCATTTGGAATGTTGTGTTGAAATGCATGCTGACTTCATTAAAAATGTCGAGAGGATGTGCTGTAGTATTGTTACCCTGTTTTGCTTGTTGTGAGTCACTATGACAAACGCCTATGATGCTGTGATGAAACTGTGAAATTCCGAGTGAATCTATATGTCGTGTTGAAACGGTTGTGACCTATTAATGGCTGCGTGAGACGTACCTGGTAAGCTTGGATGCTTGTATGAAATTGCATGAGAATTGCATACATGAGAGGATTTTCAGTCATAGATTCCTGGCTAGTTCCCCACGGACCCGTGGTAACCGATGAAGCTAGAGTTGAGTCCTGAGACGTCACGAGGTGACCGGTACCACACGGAAAGGGCTAGTGGACGAGGGGCCGGGAAGGAATCTGCAACTAAAATCACTGTTCAAGTCGGATCCGCATGCATGATTGTATGAAAGTTGTTGATTTGCATGGATTTGAATGATTTGAGTAGATTCTGACTTGATGATGTTGTATGAGTGAGTTCCGACTGAATGAATGTGCATGTATTGATGCTGTTGCCAAGTGTGATGTGATGTTATAATTGAGAATGTATGTTATGGTGCAATTTCCGATTGGATGTCTGTGTGCACACTTATGATGGTCAATGAGCTCAGTGTGAATTATATAAATATGTGGATATGATATTGTGAATGAAATCCTTAATATGGTTTGGAATTGATTTGGGTAAATCTGATTGGATGAGTACATATATCTATATATATCGATGCTATTACCGAGTGTAATATGATGTTATGGTTATGGTGCATGCTGTAGTGAACAATAATATAGCCATGAATAATTGGTATGAAATTCGACTGAGTGTCTGTATGTACATTAGTGTCATTGCCGAGTTCATGGCGTGTTATGACAGCATATGTGATTGTAAATTACTTAATCCTGATTGAATTGCATGAACCCGAGTGAGTGACGTTATTATATAGCTGAGAATTAAGAATTTAATCCGAGCCATGGTTTTGTGATGAATAAGATTTAGAGGAAATATTTACTCGGTGTTGGCTAGAAGCTGATTGTTGTATTGCCATCATACTATTTTACAGAAGTGATAGATAATTTTCATGATTGTTGTTGCGTGATGTACCCTATGTGATGCATAATGATGATGTTGATGTAAATGTATTCCTCACAATGTGTGTGTGGACTGCCATTAATTACCGTGTGAATTAGTATTAGTTGTGTGAGTCTGATCGGTGTGAGGCACGCTGTTCTGAGATGACTCTTCATGCCATAGGTATTGTGGCAGCGTACACGTTGCAGTGACTGTGTAATTGTTGTAACCCTATAGGAATGAGACGTCATCCTATAAGTCGGATGCAGCAATTCATAAGTCAGGCAAGTGAGGCTGTAGCTGCTTATGGTGATGGTGAGTCTATCGGACTGCTTTGAGTGAAGATGAGAGTTGTATTAAGTGAATAAATAAGTGGTTATGTATTAAATTGAGGATAGAGGGTTTGTTTAACCTTGATGGGTTTGCCTCCGAGAGGATTAGAGGCTGTTGGGTATAGATTGGCTATTAAGATGATGATTAGTTATTAAAATAAGAGGGGTGATCAAGTCTGTCACTGAAATTGAAGTTTTATAAGGTTAACCGAGTGATACCGTAGTCTAATGAGGAAACCAGGATTTGAGCCAAACTAAATTGTAAGGTGAGGATTTGCTCGGGAAGGGATTAGTATATTCCGAGTATGGAAGTAGAGATAATTCTGAGTGAAAACCTTCTGGGAGAAAGGACTACTGAGTGAGGTTATGGTGCCCCGGGTAGAACCGCATAGAGAGGATCATTACTAAGTTAAGGGAATTGTGTCCAAGCGTAACATTCATGAGTAAGGTAAGATTCGAGTGATGTGACTCGGAGTGTACCACTTCCGAGTGGAATGGTACCGTGTGGAACGATGTTGAGCGGAAAGATATCAAGTGTAGAATCCCTAATACCCGTGTGATGTTTCACCGAGTGATATTTCTCCAGGAGAAAAGTACTTCTGGTCGGAAAATGGAACTTAGAGTGTGCAAGTTTCTGAGTGAAGGGTCTCCAAGGGGAGTAGATATCCGAGAGAAGGATTTAATTGAAGTCGTACTCAGGCCAGTGATTGGGACTGCTGGGATTGAACTCAGGTTTGGTTTCGAGGTAGGCTCGAATTACGAGTGAATTTCTGGTAAGTAGAAAGATTTCCGGGTGAGAATTACCCTTGAACCCTGAAGGATATTTTTAAATGAGAGGTCCAAGTGACATTCCCGGGATATAGGCATGGAGTTAGCCGAAGGCATGGGTAGGAATCTAAGATTTCAGAATCGAGTGTGGTGCATATGCAAGGTAAATCCAGGCAAATTGTGCTAATTGAAGCACATGGGAACTCTTTTGAGTGTTCATTTTGGGTTAAGAAAGAAATTTTAGTGGTCGGATTCTGAAAATCTGAGGGTTTAATCCGAGATGAATCGGTCAGAAGTGAGTATTAGTGGGAATCGGTAATGTTGTTTACCGACTGAATTCTTCCCAACTGGTTGATTAGCATCTAGAAGGTGTCTCGAGTGACATAATGTTACGCCTATGCTCTGTGTGAGTTTGTGGCTGTGTCGAGTGACTCATTGAGTCGGGGAACCCGTGGTGTAAATATGACGAATGATGAGGTTGTAATGAGGAAGGACCTGACTTTTGTGTTTTGCCGACTGGAATTGTGGGGCGGTCAGTAAACCACTTGAGTTGTGAAGCTTTGCCGAGTGAAATTGTGATCCGGTCGGTGAATGTTTGTGGAAGCACAGTCGTGTAAGTAATTGAGACAGCAAATTTCTGAGTTATTTATTTAAGGTGAGTTACAGATTGAATTTCGAGGATGAAATTCTTTTGTGAGGGGGAGAACTGTAACATCCCGATTTAATAATTAATTGTCGAATGAAAATAAATCATTAAAATAATAATTTCAAAGTGGGAAAAATTATTTATTAATTATAATTGAATTAATTAATTTAACTTAAAGAAATAAAGGTTGATTAGTTGTGATTAGTTGTCAATAGCTGATTAGTTGTGACTATGTACGTGTGACGCGTGTGGGAGCTGCTCCTGTGCACGATTTCCTACCCCACTCTTCCCTTCTCCGTGCATGCATATATGTGCTACTGGGCCACTTTGTTATTCATTTTTCCCTTCAGACTTCTCTCTCTTCCGTTCTCTCTTCTTTTTTTCTTCTTCTTCGCTCTTCGTTCTTCTTCTCCTTCCTTCGTCAAGCACGAGGGTAAGGAAGTCGAATTGAGAGTTTCTCCTTCGATGACACAAGGACGACACGTTGTTCCTTCCCTGTTCTTTATTTCCCTTGGTCGACTTCCCTCCTTCTCCCTCTCCTTTCCTCGAAGCGGCCTGGGTCTCAGTGGAGATCTACACCACGAAGTGCTTCGGGGTGGTTGAAGTGTTAACCAGCGTTGTGATGGAGCTGCTCCAGAGAGCGAACCGAGAGCTGGGTGTCTCAGAGGCTCGAATGGCCTCCCCTGTCCTTGCATACAGATGTACTAAGAGTGACTCAGTGTTCCTCTAGAATAGAGTATCGTGTTGACCGACTGGAAGCTTCATTCCAGGTAGGGGAGTACCTTATATCTTAAACGCATGGATTATGAACGAGTTCCGGGTGCTAATAGCTTACAGATTCTGTATTTGATTCTGTGATTTGTTTGCATGTGGAGTCTGTGATACCAGATGCATGATGCTTATGAACCAAGAGTTACATGTTTAGTTCCGTCCATAGATTGTATGCTAGTAGTTCTGAGAAGTGTTGAATGGTTGCATGAAAAGAATATGCTATGGTGCTGTTGATGATTGCCGTGTGACTTATATGCCATGCATGTTATTCTGAGTTGAAATGCTGACTGCATAAGAGAAGGTGTTGACTTGATGAATTTGATGTTATGTAATACCGATTGCATGAGATGCATGTGCTATTTGAGTTCTGGTGATGTGCTATACCGATCGCATGGGATGCATATGTTGTTGAGTTTTGTTAATGCCTAGTACCGATTGCATGGGATGCATGGGTTGCTGAATCTATTGAATTATGATACCGATTGCATGAGATGCATGTGCGGTTTGAGTTCTGGTAATGTGCTGTACCGATTGCATGAGATGCATGTGCTGTTTGAGTTCTGATGATGTATGATGCCGATTACATGAGATGCATGTATTGCTATGCATATGAACTCTGTGTTGTGTGATGAATCCGCGTGTGGCGCATGGGATGCGTTTATACTGAGAGCATGTAGTGTGGGACACTACCATCGGTTATTAAAGCGTGGGACGCTGTGAAATCCTTGAGTGGGACTCAAGATAGCCCTTGAGTGGGACTCGGGCTGCCTGTGAACACCTCCGTTGGCGCTGAGAGCGTTGGTGTCACCTTATGGGCAAACGGTTGGGTACCCGTAAAACGGCCAAGCAGCTGGGAGCTGAGTTGATAGCTGAGAGCTATGTATAAAAAGGCTGGGAGCCTACGTTGCAATGTCAAAAACCGATTACACACAAATGCGGAACTGAGTGAAATAATCTGTGTATATGAACTGCTGATGTTGATTGGAATTTGATTATGCATGTGATGATGTTAATGAAATGATGAATGTATATAACCGAGTAAAATAATCGTGTATATGAACTGCTGATGTTGATTGGAATTTGATTATGCATGTGATGATGTTAATGAAATGATGAATGTATATAACCGAGTGAAATAATCTGTGTATATGAACTGCTGATGTTGATTGGAATTTGATTATGCATGTGATGATGTTAATGAAATGATGAATGTATATAACCGAGTGAAATAATCTGTGTATATGAACTGCTGATGTTGATTGGAATTTGATTATGCGTGTGATGATGTTAATGAAATGATGAATGTATATAACCGAGTGAAATAATCTGTGTATATGAACTGCTGATGTTGATTGGAATTTGATTATGCATGTGATGATGTTAATGAAATGATGAATATATATAACTGAGTGAAATAATCTGTGTATATGAACTGTTGATGTTGATTGGAATTTGATTATGCATGTGATGATGTTAATGAGATGATGAATGTATATGACCGAGTGAATCATTCTGTGTGCATATGCTGTTGATGCTGATTGAAATCTGTTCGATGAATATATGTTAATGTTATTGAAAAGTTGTGTGTATATAGCCGAGTGAGAACTGTTGGATTCTGATCGGGAAATGTTGAATATATGCGTTCTGATTCATTGGCATCGTTATGTTACTGGTTGCTGTTATGTTAATATTACTGAAATGATATGTACATATGGCCGAGTGATAACTGGTGGATTCTGATCGGTAAAGGTCTTATGTGTGTCCTGGTTGATTGGTATTGTTCCAACTTTAATTGTTGCCATGTATAATTATGTGTATATATATATTATTGTACAACTGTGGAACAACCCGGGTCAGTATCTATCATTTAATAATTAAGATGCTCACCCCCTACACCATTTTCCAGTGTGTGCAGGACGGACTCGGAAACGATGATAGGTCCTCAAGTCCGAGTGCGGTGCACTCGGACTGTTGGGTGCTTGTATTGCGTTTATTATGTTCAGTCAGTGTAGCCTTGGCCGGCTCTCATGTAAAATGACGATTAAATATATTCATTTATAAAGATTGATTGTAAGAAGTATAGACATGGTGTCGCTTGTATGGTATTGTAAGTATTGGTAAATGTGAAATGTTAAGATAATGAGTATTCCGAGTATATGGTTATATATATATGGGTCGGTAGATTGGATCTGTGGGCAGGTTTATATTTTTGGGAACATATATTTATACATAAGTGCTTTATGTTGATTTGATGCTTCTTACCGACTGGGACATAACTGATGTTGAGTGAATAGCTCTAAGTTAATGAACCCTGAGAGGAATATAGGGGATTTAGATCCAGTTCCGAGTGAGGATTACTGGGTGGTTTTTTCGAGTGAATACGCTTGAGTGATTATGAGTGAAAGATATAAGTAAACCCCGAGTGAGGAAGAGTTTGTATTCCCGAGTGAAAACCTTGAGTGATCCTCTTCTGAGAGAGGAGTTAGTGTAGTGGTTTAGAGTGGAATGGATTCTAAGCGTATGATATTTATAATCCGAGTGAATGATGTAAAATCCGAGTGAGTGAGGATCTGTATTCCGAGTGGATTGTGTGCATAAACTGGGTGGAAAGATGTAAGGAGCTAAGTTATTTGAAGTATGTGCGATGGGGTTATTTCCGAGTGAATGGAACTCCTTGTACCGAGTGATGAGTGTGCCGAGTGTGGCTTCTCGCTTTAGCGAGTGAGTTCTCGCTCCAGAGAGTGTGAATGGTTGGGAAGGCTTTTGTTAGTTCGCTTAGACGAGTGTGTGTATGCCCGAGCGAGTGGGCTGTCTCGCTCAAGCGATGCTGGGTCTCGCTTGAGCGGGTGAGCATGGTACTGTTGGGTTTTCTTAGGCGCTTATGCTTTCCGCTGTGCATGGCTCTTGCTTCCGTTGCCTTCTTTCCTCTTCTCTCCTCTTGCCAATTCTTGCCATACGTATGAATGGCTTGCGTTTTCCCTGCCTTCCATTCCATATTCTACTCGGTTGTTTGTGGTCTATTTTGAATTATTTTTGTGGAAAAAATTTTTTTTTCCCTGTTTTATTATTTATTATTTATTAAAATAGGGTGTTACATCAATCGCCATACACAATCCTCGGATATAAAAGAATAAGTCACACCTGAATCATAAATAACATGCACGGAATTTCTGAGTATTTCACACTTACTTTGAACTAAGTTATCGGCTTGAGGTGCTTCCTCACCAGTCACAGCAAACACTCTTCCAGCAGTTGGTTGAGGATTCCCACCATTTCCATTTCCCTCACAAGCGCCATTGCCGTTACCATGACCAGTACCATGCCTTCCACCATTATAGCCACCTCGGCCACCATTTCGACCGCCATTGTTTCCATTACCATGGTCCTGACCACCATTGTGGCCTCCGCGGTTCATATGAACGGGAGCAATAGCACGGTTGGGAGTATTAGCTTGCATAGGAGTCGATCTTGCGAGCAAAAGACATACAGGATGGATATATCCCACCCGATCACAATTAAAACACACTACATCATCACGGTGCACACACTCACGAACATAGTGAGGACCACCACATCTATAGCATTTCGGTCCATTGGCATTTGTATTGCCCCGGCCCAAGGTGTTACCATGACCACCACCTCTAGCTTGGACACTAGAATGAGCACCCCTCTAGAAACGTCCCCTTCTGAAATTCCCTTGCTTCTTAAAACTGGAAGATTGACCCTTCAACTTAGAGTCAAATTTAGAATGATGAGGTGGAGCATGTTCCTCATAAATGCGGCACTTATTCACAAGTACCGTGAAGCTTTGAATTTCTTGATGGCACATGGCCCTTTGAATGTCAGGGCGCAGACCGTTCTCAAATTTCACACACTTAGAGGCTTCCGTTCCCTCTTGCTGATAAGGCAGGTAAAATTCACAGAGTTCTTCAAATTTGGAAGTGTACTCTTCCATCGTCATTGTGCCTTGCTTAAGCTCCATGAACTCAAGCTCCTTCTTACTTTTATAACTCTCAGGCATATATTTTCTCATGAGTTCCAGCTTAAAGTTTTCCCAAGTCAAGGGGATAGCAGCAGCAATCATCCTACTCTTGGTGAGTCTCCACGGTTGTCATATTTAATCACGGTTGTCAATCATAACCGTGAATACAAGTTCATAAAACTTGCATTTACAGACTATATATAATCACGGTTGTCGAGCAAAACCGTGAATATAAGTAGTCATAAAACTTCATTTACAGACTATGTATAATCATGGTTATGGTAGAAACCATGAATAAAGAGGGTCTATAATCACGGTTGTTACCATAACCGTGATTAAATGATAAGGTTTTTTTTTTAATATGGGTTCTGTTTTATTTTTTCCAAGACGTACAATCAGACAACCAGCACAATATACAGTATATCCCAGCATATCCAGCAACAATATATAATATATAAAAAGAATGGTATGTATATAACATTAATTTGCTATCAATTCATAACAACATAAAAAATGAAACTATATACAATTCAGATGAATGTAACCTAATAAAATGTAAATCCTAAATCCTACACTAGATATATATAAGAGAATAAAAATCCTATATCTAGCTAAGTCCTTTCCTGACTTTAATGAAGTATGCGGCCCATTGCTTTCTAACATTATCTACAAATGTCCTAGGGAAGTATGACCAGTCCTGAAAGTACTGCAAATAATGCATAAAATAATTAGAACAAAAGCTATATTTATTACATGAATTTGATGAAATTGGTAGAAAACTAGTCCAAGTGATGAGACTTACATCTATCCATCCATCTACTAAATGTTATTAGACGATGGTCAGCATGGTGTGCATGACGTAATAGCCACACTCGAAGCTACCCTCCTACCTATAAGACTACAATGGACATAAAATATAGAATAAATGAATTCATAACTTAAAAATATATTAAAGATTTGAATGAATTCGATTGACTTACTTTTGGGTGCACCCACGCAAGTTTTCTTCTGTTGGACTTACTTCCAAGCAGTCGACTGTATCCAACCACCGCCTTACGTCAAATAAAACATAAGTTAGAATCGTATAAGACTAAAAATGATGTAATTGAATTTGTACTTATTTTTTAGGGATTAACTTATCTGTCTACTATATTTTTCAGGTCTTATGGAACTGTCCCGTGCACAGAATCAAAGTATAGAGCAACATAATCCTGGGGACAGATCACCACAAGCGCCCAATGAGCGCTGCAATTACCATGATAAGTGAGACTTCAAAATGTAAAAATTAATGGACAATAATTATGGAATAGATTCTTACCCCTTATGATACGGGGCCAGGTATACACCCTTCCTAGACTCAAACATCCAATTTTGGATGTATGCCTGGGTGTCCTCCTTGTTGTTTCCTTTCCTCTGTATGAAAAAGGGCTCTAAGAAACCATAAGTTCCATCAAAACCTAAGTCTATATAGATTTTATGCAGAAACCTAAACAAGTTAAGACATGGTTAGCGACAAATAACTTGTATAATGAAAAAATTGGACATAAAATGATATACTTACAGCTCCCACAGCTGAATGATGGAGATGTTCAGCATCATTGACCCTATCATAATCTCACATAAGTCACTCAGTGTAATGTAAACCGGTAGTGATTTTGGACGGCCGAACACAAGTGGCCGCCATGGGACCTTAAGAACGTCCTCTCCTAGCTCAGTCCCGATCTGCCATAGCATCTGGATCAGATCGTCGACGGGGTCTGGCTTCTTCAATGCCGGTTCCTGTTGAACAATTGACAACCATAATAGTTTGGAACATAATTGATAATATAACAAAATCAGTTAGTGTTTCAGGTTTATACCTGTATAGGAGCAACCGACAGGAGTCTGTTGGGCCATATAAGAAAGTGTCCCACCGCCTGACCGACGGTCTTCACCTCTGCAGTTACCACTGGCACAACAGCATCCTCCTCGAGGACGAGCACAACACAGACCCTAGATATACCATCAAGTAATGACTGATGGTGAACCACAGGGCCTAAGTTGTAGACCATGCCAGTGGAAACTGGCTCCTTCAACACATCAATAAATAGGTCATATTGACGGGTATCCGCAGGCTCAACCCATCATCATCAGGGTCAGCTGCAGTGCACGATCCCTTAGTGCTAACCCTCCGTACCTACATATTTACACATCAAGAAGAAGTTATTCAACAAAGAAAAAAACAAATTACAAACAACGAACAGTTAAATAGTATAAGGAATCTAACTTGTGGGTCGGCAGCTGGTGTAGTAGTCTCCTGGTGGTGGCTGAGTGAGGCCTTCATCTCCTCCTTGAATCAGACCATCTCTTGCTGCAGCTTTGTAATCTCCTACTGATACTCAGCCTTCACAACAGCCACCCTTGACTCAACCTTCTGCTCCACCAACTGTTCAACGGAGGGGGCAGGGTCGGGAGCACCATAATAGCTCCGGAGGCCTGTGAAATATGAATGATTAGCCCATAATTGTTTAATAGATAACAAAATGAAAGGATACAGTTATTTACAACTTACCTACACCTCAACCAATAGCACACACCCTTCCTGGGTGCTCTAGCCTGCAGATGGTGGTGGTCAAGATGTCCTGCCTACCATGGTCAACGAAAGACCCTTGGGTTGATTGCTCAACCAAGGAATCCTAAAACCAAATAAGTTAATGTTCAAGGTTTTGTGTAAACCAAAAATCAAAAAACTTTATGTGGCTGATACTTACTATTCATGAGGCGACCTCCTAAGCGTGTGAGGAAGTGTATTCCCCATTCTTCCTGACCCTAGCCCGCTTCCATTTCTCATGGCGTGTAGTTGGGGAATGGGGATCCACAACACCGATGTCAGGTTGGCTAGCCTAACACTGACTACCCTTCTCCTGGGCCATGCGCTCCTCCAATAGTCGGTAACCCCCACGGGACAATCTGTGGGGGCAGTCATTCAGCTTCCTGATGCGTTGTGCCTTCTCTCGTACGTCCTGAAACAAGAAAGAAAATGTGTTAGAGTTACATTTAAATTAAGAATGATTTAATCATGCTAAATACCAACATACCTTCTACTGGTCGGTATACCTAGATGCAATGAAGGCATCCCAAGTCTCACGATCAATGAAGGTATATTTCTCTCCGGGGAACTGTCCTCGCTCCTCCCCGAATATAAACCTACAATTCATAGTTAAAATAAGGTGAAGTAAAAATTGAGAATACAACAGGTAAACTGTTGATTAAGAATTTAAACTCTTTACGTACCTCCTGGTGAGTGAGGACTTGAATGATCTCCATCTCTCAGTAATGATACTGAGGATCTTCCTCCTCGGTATGTCATGTGCTGGTATATCCCAAGAGTCCTACAAGGAGAAAATAGTCAGTATATGAATTACATGAAACAATACATTAAAATAATTAACATAATGTAATTAATATAACATATTTAACTTATCAGAATATCACTCAAGATATGGTTCTTCAGGACCTCATCGACATTATCCCAGTCGGGGATAATAATGGGCACCTTCGTGCGTGCCATGACTCCTAAGTAACTGCTGAACTTTGAGCCATGTAGTCCACCAAATCTACCAGTGTTGACATCGACGTCAACACACAACCTCTCTCCCTGATGACGCCTAAGTGTAACATCCTGCATCCGGGTAACACCTCTGGATTATGGATTATGGATTATGGATTATGGATTATGGTGTTAGATTATAAGACTTTTCATAATGAAGTTTTGTTAGTTGTAGCCACAGGAGTAAGCGTTGATGGGTTTAGCCAAGTGAAGTTCAAAGGTTAAGGTATATAGTACCATGGTTTTGTTGTAATTCTTCGATGTCGAATTACTCTTTTGTACCTAAATTTTGGAAATCTTGAAGCAATGGAGCACTTTCTACTTATCCCTTTTTATAAGCACTTGTCTATTTTATAAATTTGAATAAGTTTTTAGTGTTTGTAAATATGATTTCTTTTGATTTTGGTCCTTAAAATAAATTGTTATTCTAGTTCCACTTTTATTTAATATTATGAGATATGTCCTAATGATTATGTTTTTTGTATTTGATAATATGTTTTTAGTCTTTGTAAAAAAAATTCTCATTCTCTCTTCCTTAAGCATACCTTTTCCTATTAAACCACCATGCCTCTACCTCATTTAAACCATCCCACCCCTACTATCTTTGTCGACGACAACAACTTTTCCTTCTTGATTTCATAACCTTATATTTCTTTCACTTCTTGGTTCAGATTATCTTACCTAGTTTATGTAAGTAACCTTCCAAACACAACCTATATATATTTTCTAACAGCTCCATACAGTTCAACAAACTAGTATCTTAGGCATTTCTAGTACATAACCATACGAAATAAACAACTAGTACCTAACCATACTAAATAAAATACTAAACTGGTTGCTGAACAAATAAACAGAGACAGTTGAAAACACACACACAGACAAGCTTCAATAAGCCAAGTGAAAACACACACACACACACACATAGAGAGATAAGCTTTAACAAGCCAAGTGAAAACACATACACACATAGACAAGCTTCCATAAACAGTGATATAGCATAAGCATCAGGGAGCACTTACAAGACAATGCTGCAAAGATGACGACGGTAACGCAGAAGAAAGAAGGAGCAAGTGAAAAGAAAAGTACGAGGGCAACACAGAAGAAGGAAGAAGCAAGCAAACAGCAGCAACTCGAGGCAAAGAGGAGGATGGGCTCAAGAAGAAGATGACAACTAGCGCGAAAGAAGAAGGAGAAAGTGAAAAAAGCCCACCAGGCGCGACTTTTGAAGTTTCAGAAAACATATATAATCACGGATCCCCTTATTACTGTGACTATATTAACTCTATATCCACGGTTAATCCAATACCCCTCGTTAAATATAAACTCTATATCCACGGTTAACACCACAACCGTGATCGTATCCATAATATATAATCACGGTTGTGGTGTAAACCGTGGATATATAGTCGTGAACGAACAAACCCTAAACCCTGAATTATATATCCACGGTTGGAAATACAACCGTGATTATATATTTAAGTATACAATCACGGTGGTGGTGTTAACCGTGGATATATAGTTACCCTTGAACCTATAATCACGGGTGGTGAATAACCATGAATATATAGTTACTTTATATTTTCAAAAATGCCACCGCACATTATTTTAGCACTGATCCCTCTAACCCGTGATTATATCCAGTTGTTATATCCACTTTTTACACTAGTGTAATCAACACGGTCTGATGATTCCACCTCATCGATGGGGTTATTTCCTACATTACAATATGTCACACAATCAATTTTCTGTTCAGACCACCAAGATTCAAATATATATTCATTTACTTGGTGTCTATATTATTTTAAATTCTCAAACCTCATTTATTTCATTAATTCTACCACAACCACCACGGTTTAGGCGCCTACATTTATTATTATGCACTTTTAATGTCAAACCCATTAATGGGTTCCCACATTGATGGTTCCTAACAACCATCATCAATTATTAAGCTTCATTAATGGCCATTCACCATTAATAACATCATTTCACCTCACCAATAACAATTATCTAACACAATAAATGCTTTTCCACTCATATTTTGCATTTCCCGTAAATCATAGGGTTAGGGTTTCTCTAAAACCCAACAACACTCATTAAATCACTTTCCCAACATCAAAACCCAAAAACCTATAGTTCATACTCTTGAGAAATAGCAAGAGTTTACCTCAAGTGAAGGAATAAGAGAGTTTTCCAAGAGAGGGAAGAGCCACACGAAAATAAGGAGAAAAGAGGGTGAGACTTCAAGCTCCAAACTCTTCCAAGCTCCTTCAAGAACGGAAATGGGAGAGGAGAAGAGAGCCACCACCATTTTGCTTAGGGTTTTTGAAGAGAAGTAGAAGAGGAAATGAAGGAGAAGAATAGAGAAGGAAAAGAAGCAAGGTGTTTGTTAAGAGGAACCAAGGAGTTGACGGGAATAAGAAGAGAAAAATGGGTCATTGGCTTTATTTTTAATCCCTCATTAAAGACTCATCATTTTATGGCAAACAAGATCTTTGTTCGGGCTCAATACTTTATCCAAAAATTTTTCTGAATACATATTTGGATTCTAAATAATATCCTTAACAGCCCTGACCAATATCATCCCAATCGGAGATAGTTGGTTCGACACCCATATTTCAACCGGGCTCATTTTCAGCTTATCCGATTTCAATAAATTATAAACAGTTCCCAAAAATCTTAATTTATTTATTCCTAATATTTTGGAACATTAAATAACCCAACTATAATCATTTAATATTTATCTCTTTAATTAATCTTTTATTTTAAAATTTAGAGTGTTACAATGCACCCCACCTAAAAAGAAATTTCGTCCCCGAAACTTAACATACTCGATTCGAACACATCGGGGGTACCGCGCTCTTATATCGTCTTCACGTTCCCATGTGAACGTCTCTATATTTCCATGCTTCCACGCAACTTTCACCAAGGGTACCAATTTGTTTCGTAGCTTCTTCACGGAGCGTTTGATAATACGAACGGAAACAGGAGGAATAGTTAAGTCATCTCGCACATCAACATCATCAATTGGGATTTTATGCGAGGGATCAAGAATATACTTCCTCAATTGTGACACATGAAACACATTGTGTAGATTCGCAAGGTGCGGAGGAAGTGCGACCGGATAAGCCACATCACTGATTCGTTCAAGAATCTCGTAAGGTCCAATAAACCTAGGACTTAACTTCTTACTCTTTAAAGCTCTTCCAATACCCTTATCTCTTGATACTCTCAAAAACATGTGATCGCCAACTTGAAGCTCAAGTGGCTTCTACCTTTTGTCATAATAACTCTTCTAACTATCTTGGGCAATTTTCATCTTTTCTTGTATCATCTTAATCTGTTCATTTGTCTCTGCAATCAACTCTGGCCTTAAAGCCAAACTCTCTCCAGTTTCAAGCCAACACAACAGAGTTTTACATTTTCGACCATATAACGCTTCATAGGGAGCTATACCAATAGAACTATGATAACTATTGTTGTATGTAAATTCAATTAGTGGTAAGAATCTTTCCCAACAACCACCATGCTCCAATACACAAGCCCGCAATAAATCTTTAAGGCTTTGAATTATTCGCTCGGATTGTCCATCCGTTTGTGGATGATACGCCAAACTAAACTTCAACTTGGAACCTATTGTCTCGTGCAAGCTTCCCCAAAATCGAGAAGTAAACCGCGGGTCACGATCTGACACAATACTCAAAGGTACACCATGTAGTCTAATGATCTCCTTTATGTACAACTGGGCTAATTTCTCCAATGAACTCTTCATATTCATGGGCAATAAGTGAGCACACTTCGTCAACCGATCTACAATCACCCACATAGTATCATTTCCAATACGTGTTTTGGGTAATCTAGAAACAAAGTCCATAGCGATGTCGTCCCACTTCCACACCGGGATATCAAGAGGTCTCAAA
Organism: Clitoria ternatea; assembly: GCA_037962975.1. Classification (NCBI taxonomy): domain Eukaryota; kingdom Viridiplantae; phylum Streptophyta; class Magnoliopsida; order Fabales; family Fabaceae; genus Clitoria; species Clitoria ternatea. The sequence goes on from CM075672.1 coordinate 84,340,424, forward strand.
TAACCAAATGGCTTTTGATGCTTAACCTTAACCTTTTGACAAATAATGCAAGAGGCTACATAATTAGCTACATCCCGCTTCATACTGGGCCACCAGAAATTCTTCTTCAGATCTTGATACATTTTTGTGACACCAGGATGTATGCTCAACACACTTTTGTGAGCTTCTTCGAGTACTAACCTTATTAAATCACCACCAGATGGAACATAAATTCAGCCTTTCACACGCCAAATGCCATCATGACCTTCTGTCAAAAATGAATTCTTCCTATTAGCTTGAACTTTCTTCATCTCAATCAAGTACTCATCCTTCGGTTGTTGCAATTTCACAGTTTCAAGGAATACATTTGCTACCATCAACACCTCAAGGGACATCTTTTTCGGGGTATATATTTCTACACCCACGTTCAAGTTCTGAAATTGCTCAATGAGCTCCATCTCTTTCACCATCATAGTAGAAACATGCAACGACTTCCGACTCAAGGCGTCGGCAACCACATTTGCCTTTCCAGGATGATACCTCAATTCAAACTTATAATCTTTCAAAAATGCCATCCATCTCCGTTGGCGCATATTAAGCTCCTTCTGATCAAAAAGGTATTTAAGACTCTTATGATCACTAAAGACCATAAACTTCAAGCCATATAAATAGTGCCACCATAACTTCAAGGTAAACACCACCACCGCTAATTCGAGATCATGGGTGGGATAGCTAACCTCATGCGGTCACAACTGTCTAGATGCATAGGCTATCATACGCTCACCTTGCATCAACACGCAACCAAGACCAAGCTTGGAAGCATCGCAATACACCACAAAGTCATGCAATAAGTTTGGCAAAGCCAGCACAGGAGTAGAAGTAAGTCTAACTTTCAACTCTTGGAAACTCCTTTCACACTCAAGACTCTACACAAATGGTTGATTCTTATGGGTTAGCTTCGTCAAAGGCAAATCCAATCAAGAAAATCCTTCAATAAATCTCCAGTAACAACTAGCAAGACCAAGAAAACTTCTTACTTCGATCACAAACGCCGGTCTTTCCCAAGCCATCACGGCTTCAATCTTAGATTGATCAACAACCACACCATCTTTAGAGATAATATGTCCAAGAAATTGGACCTCGGGTAACCAAAATTCACACTTAGAAAGCTTCGCATACAACTCTTTCTCTCGAAGGACATTCAAAACAAGACGAAGATGTTCTTCATGTTCTTCATCGCTCTTGGAATAGATAAGAATGTCATCCATAAACACCACCACGAACCGGTCAAGATACTCATGAAAGATACGATTCATGTAATCCATTAATATTGCAGGTGTATTTGCCACACCAAAAGGCATCACCACATACTTATAGTGGCCATATCGCGTTTGAAAAGTAGTCTTTGGGATATCCTCGATTTTCACCCAAATTTGGTGATATCTGGAAAGCAAATCGATCTTTGAGAATACAACGACATCCTTCAATTGATCCAAAAGATCGTTAATACGAGGTAGGGGATATCAGTTTTTAATGGTCAACTTGTTAATTTGTCTATAGTCCACACATAACCTTATACTTCCATCCTTCTTTCTCACCAATAAAACAGGCGCACCCCAAGGAGACACACTCGGGCGAATAAACTCTCGTTCTAATAACTCTTCAACTTGTCTCTTCAACTTGGTTAATTCCATAGGAGACATCCGATACGGCGCTTGGGAAACAGGTTTCGCTCCCAGAACAAGATCAATAGAAAACTCCACCTACGTGGAGGAGGTAAACAAGGTACCTCATCAGGAAATACATCCAGAAATTTAGACACAATGGGAATATTTAAGGGATCGGGACTATTTGTACCATCGGCAAGAGATAAAAGTATGCAAAGTTGAGCTATACCTTGCACATCGAATTTCCTCACATCTGAAGAAGGAAAAATAACAGTCTGTTGTTGACAGTCAACCAAGACTTTATTAGCAGAGAACCAATCCATACTAAGAATGATCTCCAAGCCCTTCATAGGTAGGTAAATGAAAGAAGTAACAACATTTCTCCTTTCTAGGAGCATGTCAATGTTATCACATCAATTAATCAATCTAAGACAAGAACCGGTTGGGGTAGTAACCGCAAGAGCATTTTTCATTAGGCACACCGACAATCTTAATTTCCGTACACAATCCTCAGATATAAAAGAATGGGTCGCACCCAAATCATAAATAACATGCATAGAATTTCTGAGTATTTCACACTTACTTTCAACTAGGTTATCCGGCTTGAGCTGCTTCTTCACTGGTCACAACGAATACTCTTCCAGTAGTTTGTTGATTAGCACCATGATTGTGACCATTCCGGCCACTATTACCATTACCTTGGCCATTCCTATTTCCATGACCATTGCTACCATTTCTGTTGCCAATACCATTTCAACCACCATTGCGGCCGCCATTACCTATTCCATGACCACGACCTCTAAAATCACCATGGCCACCACGGTTTCCATCATTACGAGCCACCATATCCACAAGGACAATCAGGACAAATGTGTCCCGGTTGGTTGCATCGATAACACACCACAACTTCTTCATTTCCACATTCACGGGCTAAATGGTTTCAACGACACCGGAAACATCGGAGTCCTTGGCCATTACCTCGGCCACCACTAGCACTATGTCTTCCACCACTACGTCCTGTGTTTTGAATGTGATCACAGGTTTAAGAATTTTGATAATGACAAAGCATTCTTGAAGAATTCCTTGCAAAAATAAAGATATGGAATCAGACACGCATCTAATCAATTAGGGGGCCTCATCTAATCAATTAGGCAGCTTCTGTTGTGAAACAATTGCATCAGGACTTCAATCTAATTGATTACAACATTTCAAATAATCGATTACAGAGCTACTGGAATTACTATAATCGATTACACTCATGGTCTAATCGATTACCAAACCATAAATGACATTAAAGGCATCAGGTATAAAAGCTAATCGATTAAGAGAATTCAGTCAATCGATTAGAAGGCTACTGAAATGAAGCTAATCGATTATCAAGACTGTATAATCAATTACAAAGCTGCGAAGATAAATTAAATGCATCAGGTATCACTGCTAATCGACTATAAGGCAAAGTTCAATCGATTACCAAGCTTCTGACTTAAAGCTAATCGATTAGGCAATGGCATCTAATCGATTACATAGCGAACAGAGATGAAAGATTCGAAGTGTAATCAATTACACCTTAAGGCATAATCGATTACGATAGTGGGAAAACATATATTAGTGTGAACCCAGCATATTTCTCCACCACTCCTTCAGAACCCCACTATGTGCAACGGGTAGGAAGACCAAGGCACTCACCAAGCTCTCTAATGACTCTATAAATGCAAGAGGAACTCAAGCACAACCACACACAACATCAAGCTATCCACCTTTACTTACTCTTGTGCTTAGTAAGCCCTTACTCTTGTATATTCTGAATTTCATTTGTGTATCCACTCTTCTTGAGAGTTATAGAATTGAGAGAACTTTCACTTGTACATCTACTCTTTTGAGAGAGCCACTTGTTACAAAACACCAAAGTTCACTCTAGGTTGAGTGGTTACAAAGGTTGGGGTTCAACCTTTAGGATATTGTGAGATTGAGAGATTGGGTGGGTTGCCCTTATACTTGTGAGGATTGGGTTCTTGAGTGTGGGACACTAGGAAGCCGCAATTGCTCAAAGTTGTATCTCTATTCTATAATAGTGGAAATCCTCTAAGTGGGTTGCTTAGAGGTGAGACATACACCGAATTGGTGGAACTCGTTAAATCGGTTTGCAAGCTCCTCTTCCCTACTCTTTTACTTTTATATACTGTGTTTAATTGGCTTGTGTTGATTGATTGTGGCTTGCATACTTAAACTTGTTTAATTTGGTAAACTTTGAATACTACACACCAAGTGTTTGTCAAATTGTCTTAGCTATATTTACCTTTGTTTTGCCTTGCACATTTCATTAATCTTGATTTCACTTGCATAATCTTGTAAATTTGAACATAAGAATCAAGTTCAAAGGCATTCCAACTAAAAGTTTTAAAAACTCAATTCACCCCCCCCCCTCTTGAGTATTGAGGCCACTTGAATAACACGTCCACCTCTAAGAGAAGAGGAACCATGCATAAATTGTCTATTTTTCTTGAAATCACCCTTCTTCTTAAAGCTAGAGAATTGGTCCTTCAATCTATGATCATGTCCCGAATAATTCTTAGGAGCCACATCATTCTCTTCAAAAATTCTACACTTGTTCACAAGAGTAGGGAAACTCCTAATCTCTTGGTGACAAATCACCTTCTTGATTTATTGGCACAAACCGTTCTCAAACTTAACACATTTTGAAGCTTTGGTACCTTCCTGTTGGAAAGGAGGTAAAACACACATTGCTCTTCAAACTTTGAGGCATATTCCTCCACTGACATGCTTCCTTTTTTGAGTTGATAAATTCAAGCTCTTTCTTGTTTTTGTAGCTCTCAGGAAAGTATTTTCTAAGGAACTCCACCTTAAAGTTCTCCCAATCCAAGGGAGTGTGAGCCGTAATCATACGCCTATAAGTGAGAATCCACCAAGATTCAGCTTCATCTCGGACCATAAACACCGCGTATTCAACTTTTTGGGCTTCTGTACATTCCATACTAGCAAATATTCATTCCAAGTAACGGATCTAAACATAAGCGTCGTCCGGTTTATAGCCTCCATGAAATTTGGAAGGCTTCCGCTTGAGAAATTGATTAAGACCATGATTTGGCTGACCAGCGGGTTGTTGTTGCCGTTTTAGGATATCGATAAACCGATTGAAAGCTTCAGCCATAGCGGCTACGTCAATATTACGCCTATTCGCCATCAATCACTCTATACACACAACATAAACATAATTAGAAACCTTGTGTTTCTTTCCTCAATATATACCAATCATCATTGACTATCATTAATACAAATATCATCATAATATATTCATAATTTGAAGGTAAATATGGAAAAGGAAATGCTTGGTCGGGCTTAATATCAACCACAATATAAAGCAGTGAGCAATTCAAGCTCCAATAATGCTTAACTATAACTATAACATGTCAACATTAAGTGACAATCACTCTTTACCAACATTTAATTCATATAATTCATTAATGAGCAATCAATGCTCTGATACCAGGTTTCAACACCCCGGCCCGAAAATAGGGGTAAATTTTTAAGATTTGAGTTGATTATAAGTAGAAGAAATTCAATATATATATATATATAATGCCAAGTAATTACCCCAGATTATTTAATAACCTATCTCATATATGAAGATATAAGAATGTATCAGAGCGCTCCTTGGACGACCAGACTCGAGGTCGTCACAAGGGAAAAGCAAAAGATGTAATTAAATTTAAGAGTTATTAAAATATATACCAAAAAGAGGATGAGAGATGCCTCATCGATTTGTTAAATGATAGAAATAAAATTTAATGATAATAATGTCATTTATACTTTATCAAGGTCATTAATGAAAATTAGTCATACACATAAGGTCTAATTTTCCTACATGACCTCCAAAAATCAACTATTATCAAATTAATTTCAAAATAAGCATACACACACTATATGCTATACAAAAATGAATATATATGTCAGCCAAGGCTCACCCACATTCCTTCCGTATTTACCTTCATCAATCCTCGACCTCCAAAAGAGTAGGATTTTACATCACACCTACATCAAGCTTAAAAATGGCAACTAGGAGGTGAGTAACATAATCCAAATATACCAAAGTCATACATTATGATGATATTTATACATGTGTGCATTATATTCATTTTTCAAGAAACCATCACAAGCTTCACACACATGATACATCATTCCATCTCAACACAATACAAATCCAATTTAGTATATTTACAATGCAATATCATATATAATATATCCTTAACATTCTCAATAATCATCACACTTTTAATGTTAGTACCTCAGCTTACTTTCCCTCTATTTAACAATCATCCATTGCCACCATGGGCTATCAACTAGGCATATCTCCAGCTATATGCAAAGGCTCTTAATGCTAATGTATATGCACAAAGGCATCATTTTCAAATACGGATCTGACTGTGGGACACAACAACATACCAAATGTGAGACAAGTATAGGTGTGCTACTATGCCCCTACTGCAGTAGTAAAATATGTACACATATATCTTAATTCGTGCATGCTTACAACATCATACTTTTACTAGTACCAAACCGCTCTCGCCCATCTTTAGCACTAGTCACCCCGTGACTTGCGGATCATCATTATGGCCTTACTTGCCAAAGTGCTACGGGCCTTCCCTGAACACACATCAAGGGAGCCGTGCCCCGTCGGACACCGAGGTAAACTACTCATCACAGAGCCACCCTCCCATAGGGCCTGCCACATAGGGTGCCTCGTCACCAAACTAAGGGCAACTTCATGATTCCCTGAATCACTAGGGAGTAATAACAGTATACTCGTGCACTGGATCGCCCTCCTACTGGGCCTGCCTATTGGAACCCCTAACATTCCATATAAGTAGCGAATGATATGCCATGGATGCAATTCCAATTAATGCACTCTCACACTGTGCATCCTAAATGCTACTCAATTAATCGTCTATTCACGACTACCACTTAGTGGATTTCAATATTCTTAATCTTTACCAATTCTCGTTGGAACTCACACACATCGGAAGTTAGTGGTAATCACATTTATCAATTCATATATATATAATTGGAATATTTCACATCATTGATTTCAATTCAAAACATGGTCTCAAACCATCATAACATATTTCATCAACATATTCAACATAATATCTGATCTGGTCTCGATACCGGTACCAAAGTACAGATATCACTTTATCCGTTCTGTGTATAATACTGACTCAGTAGGTAAAACTTTGGACTGATAAGACTGTATAGGCGATCTCCCTATACCGGTATGTCCGTGTTAACACCTCACATATCGGATGGAATCCGTTTTCCATATCAGAGATGTAAGGGATAATCATAAGTGGCTTAGGTAATAGCGCTCATTCCCATTACTGGTGTCAGAGACATTCCCTTAAGAGATGCATTCTCCACCTCTTAAGCCATAATTGTCTCCCATATGTATATTATATATATATTTTCCATACTCTGACAATTTACGTGGCTCAAGGAAAGTCAGGTTTTATCCTCTAGTCAAAGTAGATCCACCATCCTTCATGCTCATCTTATTCTGATACATTTACTGACTTAAGCATCAGATAATCTTCGTAGGTGACCCTACCTTTCGTCCACATCAATGTGTAAGGTCGGTGTGAAGGATCTCTAGGACATCAAGATCGGTCTCCTCTCACTGGGATGCCAGATAATCATACTGGATACATACAGCACCGATATAAAACCTTAGCCATCTATTGACTCTCGTGGCTGGTCCCACATTGGATCATTGACTCCAGCTCAGACCAGTTCAGTATCATATTCATCATCCCAAATACATGCCACATCACATCAATCATTCTAAATGCACTCAAATCATAAAATCATTACATCGTCCACCCAAGCAATCATTAAACACAATCATATATACATATTTTCACATCATCAATGGATGAAATCATGCATTTAGAATCGTTACACCCTCCTACCTTAAGAGCAGTAGTAATCAATGAGGTCCGATGATTCCACCTCGTCGATGGGGTTATTTCCTATGTTACAATATGTCACACAATCAATTTTCTATTCAGACCACCAAGATTCAAATGTATATTCATTTACTTGGTGTCTATATCACTTTAAATTCTCAAACCTCATTTATTTCATTAATTCTACCACAACCACCACAGTTTAGGTGCCTACATTTATTATTATGCACTTTTAATGTCAAACCCATTAATGGGTTCCCGTATTGATGGTTCTTAACAACCATCATCAATTATTAAGCTTCATTAATGGTCATTAACCATTAATAACATCATTTCACCTTACCAATAATAATTATCTAACACAATAAATGCTTCTCCACTCATATTTTGTATTTCCTCCAAATCATAGGGTTAGGGTTTCTCTAAAACCCAACAACACTCATTAAATCACTTTCCCAACATCAAAACCCAAAAACCCATAGTTTATACTCTTGAGAAATAGCAAGAGTTTACCTCAAGAGAAAGAATGAGAGAGTTTTCCAAGAAAGGGAAGAGCCACACGAAAATAAGGAGAAATAAGGGTTAGACTTTAAGCTCTAAACTCTTCCAAGCTCCTTCAAGAACGGAAATAGGAGAGGAAAAGAGAGCCACCACCCTTTTGCCTAGGTTTTTGAAGAGAAGTAGAAGAGGAAATGAAGGAGAAGAATAGAGAAGAAAAAGAAGCAAGGTGTCTGTTAAGAGGAACCAAGGAGCTGACGAGAATAAGAAGAGAAAGATGGGTCATTTTGCTTTATTTTAAATCCCTCATTAAAGACTCATTGTTTTATGACAAACAAGATCTTTGTTCAGGCTCAATACTTTATCCAAAAATTATTCCGAATACATATTTGGATTCCCAATAATATCCTTAACACCCTTGACCAATATCATCCCATTCGGAGATACTTGGTCTGACACCCATATTTCAATCGGGCTCATTTTCAGCTTATCCAGTTCTAATAAATTATAAACAATTCCCAAAAATATTAATTTATTTATTCCCAATGTTTTGGAACATTAAATAACCTAACTATAATCATTTAATATTTATCTCCTTAATTAATCTTTTATTTTAAAATTTAGGATGTTACATGCTTCTTGGATCTTGCATCCCGTAAAATTAGAATCAGAATAACCAACAAGGTAAAATCCTACACCTTTAGAATACCATAAACCCATGTGTTGTGTTCTTACTAATTATTTTAATATTCTTTTAACAACAAACATATGAGATTCATTAGGACAAGATTGAAAGCTAGCACACATGCATACAGAAAACATTATAATAGACCTACTAGTAGTAAGGTAAATAATGAGGACATTATAAGGGAGGATCCACACACTATATTGGACAAAGGACTAGAGGCTTACAAAGGACCCCTCACAAGGGCCAAGTCCAAGAAAAGCAAGGAGACTATCCATAAAGCCCTATCTTCCTTCGTCTCTTTGTTTAATGGGCCCAAGCCCAATGAAGATAGCTTGAGGATCTATTTGTATTCATCTTGTAATATAGGTCATAATTAGATTCTCTAGCCATTTAGGATTCATTTGGGCCTTACTAGGCTAATTGGTCATTTTAGGGCCATGTACTCTCACATTAGGCCATGTATAGGCCATCTCCTTTCCTAACTCTTACTTTTGGGCCTGGGATCTAATTAGCCAAGCCCATTTCCATGCTTTGGCCAAATGCCCCATAGCCTATATAAAGGCTTCTCCTTTTGTAAAATGACAGACATTAATACATTTTGAGATTTAGACACCTTGAGTGTAAATTTCTAGTGAGAGATTCTGCTACTTCTCTCTAGGATTTATGAGGCTCTTACAAGCTCTTCTCCAAGGGGTCTCTCCCTCCTTGGTGGCGAGATATCAGTTATCTCGCTCTCTTGGGAGTGGCCTCTAACCATCCTTCCCATTTCCCTTAGTCTTTTCCTACACCTTTCACCTTATTCCTTCACTTCCATCCCTTTACTCCTTTCAATTTTCGTCCAATCCTTCATAGTTTTCTCCTTTCATGTTTCAGTTTCCCCTCTTAAAGAAGAAGATCATCACCTTGGCTTGAAGGTTGAAAAAGGAAAGATCCAAGATCCACCTTCTCTTAAGGAGCTTGAAGAAACTCCTACATCATTTGGTATCATCTTGAGCTTGGGAGGTTCTTTCTACTTCTTCTTCCTCTTTTCAATTTCGAAAGTCTTTCTTGTCTTGGCTGGTTGGTTTTCATTTCCATGTTTATTTGTGTTTAGATGCCATGTTAAAAGTAGAAAAACCATAAAAAGTTATTGTTCTTTGAGTTTTTGTGATAATTCTTCTTGTTCCTCAATTTTTGCATATTGTCCTTGTAGTTTTCAGTTTTTTATTGTCATGTCTTGTTTAGGCTTTCAAAATTCTGAGTTTGGCACTTATCTTGTTTCGGTTTTGAGTGTTACCTTTGCTTGTTGTTGGTTTGTTGAATGCTAGAGCCAAATAGGTGTGTAAGTGCCATTTGGAACCTTTTCTAGTGTTCTAGAAATTTTAATTGCTTCAACCTTTTAGTTGTGCTAAAACCGTGTAGTGGAGTTGACTCAATCATCTTTGGTTAACTCCCTAAAAGGTTGGTTAACTCCCTAAAAGGTTCCAATCTTGTGTGTAGGAGGCCTCACCTTAAGGTCCTCCAAAAGTTACCTCACTTTTAGGCTTGTTAGTGATCCAATCTTAGTTTTCATCTAGGTTTAATTTTCATTTCAAGAATATTAGGTCAACATTCCATTTTCAGTTTTGCATATTGTTAGCATAAAAGAAAATTATCAAAAAGAACATTACACCTTCCATTCATCTTGTGGAAAAAGGTTGCACATTTTCCCCTAAGCAAAAGAGTAATAATTGAAGTTAGTGAGCTAGCTAAGTAATTTCGGTTTTGTTATAAAAAAGTGGTGTTATATTTTCAAATTGGTAAAAGTCAAAAAGAAAAGAGAGAAGACTAGACAAAAGCCAAAAGGAAAAAGGAAAAAGAAAACCCTAAAGACTAAAATTAGAAAAAAGGTACCAAAAGAAATAGTTGAAAATTCCTCTAAAAAAGTTGAAAAGTGAAACACCATACTTTTGTTGGTGTATGCACTACGAGCTATTAATGTATCAATTTTAACTTATTAATAAAATTAGTATTTTCAGTTTTAGACAAATGCTATTTATCCTGGAATAATAGGTCATATGAGAATTATTCCTAAAACGTCCCTAATCAAGTATTTACATGTGGACATGTAAATACATTAAGATTAGTGTGTGAATGTACTGATGATTTGATCTCACAAATCATGGATATATGATATCAAGTCTTTACACGGGTACACATTAAGAGTAATGTTGTACTGGACAGACCCACCATGAGAACATTGCATGGATCGTTACATGAGTGTCATAAACGGTTCTCAATGTGATAATGGTATGTAGTCCTTCGACCTGAAGTCACTATGATTCCTACATAAGGAGTTTATTGTTTTAATACAATCAAACGTTATCTGTAATAAGATGACCATAAAGATTGTGATTAGGCAATAGATAAATTATGCAGAGGGATGTGAGTGATGTAGATGGAATTTGTTTCTCCTATGTGACAGGAGTGATATCTATGGGCCACTTGATGGAGTGAGACTAATGAAATACATGGCCATGCTAGGACGAATAAATATTAGATATTTATTCTATAAAGTCTACTCTGGTATCAAGTAAAATGAATTGGGCCATACAAGGATGACGACGACCATGCCTTGGGCCCAATTAGATATCGTGACAAAAGGAATAGATATATAAAATAATTATCACTTATAGGTCATGTCGATGGTAAATAATATTCGGATATAATGATGTACTGCTAGATACCGCTCTTATTTTATATTAATAATAAAATAGTTTATTATTAATATAACCGAATATTTTACCTATAGGGTCACACACATAGAGTAAGCCCACCAGAGGATAGTTTTATTTTAGTTGGACTAAAAATAAAACTATTTGGGCCTAACTCATTTAGAATGAGTCAAGAGCCCAATGTTTAATGAGAGCTCAGGTCAAGACCTAAGCCTATATATAGAGCATGAGATGCTCATAGGCTGCGGCTCAGAAATTAGATTACACTAAAATTTCGTACTAGCATTCGGATCGTTAGTTTTCTGGTGGGAGTGCTCGTGTGGACTCCTAAGGGCGAAGCTACAATTGCTTTGATCGAGGATCTTGTTCTGCGTCTACAAGAGGTAAACCCTAATTAAAATTTTAATTTATCATAATGCTTTGAGACATACGTGTTTGCAATTCTTTCTTGGGAATCCTTTATGTTTCCGCTGCCTGACCCTAATAGGATTCCCTAACAACTTTGAACCTTAATTTTGAAATCACAAAGAGTTAAGAGAAGTGTTTGCTAGTTGACATTTTACACTTGTTCAATTACACTTGCTTGCTTAGTAGTTACAACTCTGGCGTTTCTAGGCTTAGGTTTCCTTTCCTTTGTTCTTGTATATTATTTTCTTGCTTGTTTTGTTTTGTCAATCATCTTTAATTTTGAATTCCATTAGTGTAGCTTTATTCATTTGAACTTTTCTTACTTTGGTCTTGTCATAATAAAAAAAATAAAAAAAGAATCCAAATTGATTGGCTTCTTTCAAATTAGCCTTTTTAGTTTGTCTCCTTTCTTTCTTAATTTTTGTCATTGAGTTTTTCTTCCTTTCACAATCCTTTGATAATTTCTTTCTCTATACTATTGAGGGTAGCCTCTTGAGACACTTGAGATTGGTATGGAAATTGCTTGAGTCTCTTGATCCTAAGAGAAGGGATACACTTGAGAGAGACACTTGTGAAGTTTTAATTTGTTGTTTCAATTTAACCTAACCAATTTCGTATGGAAGTTTACTTGTTTTGTTTTGCTAGGTGTGGTGGAGCTTCTACAATTCAAGAGGAGAATTTGAAGACCTTTGTAAAGGAAGCAAAATCCTTGTACTAGTAGAAACTTAGGCAAATTTTTCAATTTTTAGAAAAGTGTAGTAGGATTTTTGTCTTGTATTTTGGACACCCATTGGACTTTGGACTTTGGACTCTTAATTTTTCCTTTAAGTAATTTCAGCTAGATTTTAGTAGCATGTGCATTTGAGTGTTTGTTAATTAGTTAGTTGGTTAAAACTAGAAGTAGTTACTTAGTTGTTGGTCTTAACTAAAATTGGTTAGTTAGTTTCTTGTCTTAACTAAGTTGGTTAGTTAGTTAGTAGTTGGAACTAATTCTAGTTATCATAACTAATCCTAACCGAATTCCTAGTTGGCATAACTAATATCATAACCGAAATTAGTTGCTAGTTAGGGTTGTTAGATCTAGTTCAAACTACCATAACTAAATAACTAATTCTAGTTAGGGTTTGTTGGGTGTTAGTTAGTTAGTTAAACTAATTTGGTTAGATAACTACCTTGGCCGAATTAGTTAGCTTTTTTTAGGGTTAGTTACTTGATTAGTTACAACCTAGGATTCTCATAAGGAACATAGGTAAAGACAACCTAGGTCTTGTTTAGCTAATCATAGTACTACATCCTAGGATACAACTAGTACAAGACAACTTAGGTACTTGTTTCCCCTTAGGAAAGAAACCTAGTACTTGTATTTTAGGATTGTTGTGTGTTTTCTAATACTTTCCTTGCATCAAGCATCCTTGACTAGATTGCTTACAACTTTGTTTTCATTGTCTCTAATTTCTTTGACAACCTTAAAAGATGTCTTCTAGTGATAGGGAGAACAAATCTATGCTTCACAATATAGTGGATAGTTTAAATAACATCAACAATAGGTTAACTAACCTAGAGCATAATGAGAACCCTAGAACTAGGCATAGAAATCAAAGAAATCAAAGTCATAACAATAGTGATAGTGAGGATAAGCCTAGACATAGAAGATAACATGAATATAAAAGAGAAGACATAGGCTTAAGAGAAGTAAAATTAGAAATTCCCCCTTTAGTGGTAAGAGTGATGTTGAGGCTTACCTAGAATGGGAGATGAGAGTTGAAAAATTGTTTAATTCTTATCAAATAAAAAAAGAAAAGAAAGTTAGGATTGCAACTCTTTCATTCCAAAATTATGCCTTAGTTTGGTGGACTCAAATATGTAAGGAAAGGAAAAGAGATGACTTTCCACCTATAGATGATTGGGTAGACTTAAAGGCTCTCTTAAGAAAAAGATATGTTCCTAACTATTATCGAGGGGAGCTATTAGCAAAGCTAAATAGACTCACCCAAGGCTCAAAAAGTGTAGAAGACTACTACAAAGCCTTAGAGATAGCCATAATTAGGGCCAATCTAGAAGAAGATGAAGAAACCCTAATGCATAGGTTCTTACATGGCCTCAATAGGAACATCAAAAATAAGATAGAACACTTTCCTTATGTTGATATAGAAGGGTTACTACACCAATGCACTAAGGTAGAGAACCAATTCAAAGAGAGATAATCCTATAGTGGGGAAAATAAAGCCTACAAGTCTAAGTGGGTAGGTCAAGAGAATAAGGGTAGGTTTGAGAGAAACCCTAGGTAGAAGGAAGTGGGCATTTCTTCTTCCAAATTACCAAGTAAGTTGCATAAGAATGGTAAAGTCTTTAGGCACCAAAAAGATAAGCATGAATCCACATCTAAACCACAATCCTCTAGATCTTCTACCATAAAATGTTTTAAATGTCTTGGTAGAGGTCACATTGCTTCAGACTGTCCAACAAAAAGAACTATGATTTTGAAAACTAATGGAACCTACTCAAGTCAATCAGAGTCTGATTTTGATAATCACACATCAAGTGATGACTCAAGTAGTGATTCCTATGATAGTAAGCATATTTTAGGGGATGATGGTGAGTTGTACATGATTAGAAGATTACTTGGTAGTCATTTTAAGCTAGATGACACTACATAAAGAGAGAATATCTTTTATACAAGATGTTACATAAATGACAAACTATGTTCTCTCATTGTGGATAGTGGGAGTTATACAAATGTAGTGGGCCAAAGATTAGTAAATAAGATGGGCTTAAAACTAATAGATCTCCCTAGACCTTATAAGTTGCAATGGCTTAATCAAAAAAAGGAAATATTAGTTAATAAGCAAGTCTTAATCAGCTTCACCATAGGCACATATAAAGATAAAGTCAATTGTGATGTAGTACCTATGGAGGCAACTCACATCCTTTTAGGACGACCTTGGTAATTTGATAGGAAGGTCATCCATGAGGGGTTCACTAACACCCTCACTTTCAAATTAGATGGTAAGAAGATAGTTTTACACCCCCTAACTCCGCAACAAGTAGCTAAAGATCAACTACAAATGAAGCTTAAAAGAGATAGAGAGTTAGGATCTTCTTCTTCTAATCATCTAGAAAAACATAAGAAAAACCAAAAAGAGGATAAATAAAAAGGAGTTGTCATCTATAATGACTCTAGAGCCAATCTTTTTGCCAATAAACATGATATGAAACATGCTATGTTTTCACACAAACAATGCTTGATCATGTTTACAAAAGACATCCCTAGCACTTCTTTGTGCTCAATGGGCTTTTCCCCTCCTTCTTTTCCCAAAGGGATTCAAAACATCTTGAATGAATTCAAAGACCTCTTCCCTAAGGATATCCCAAAAGGCTTACCTCCTATTAGGGGCATTAAGCACCAAATAGATTTATTCCCTGTGCTAGTCTTCCAAATAGACCTGCATATAGGTGCAACCCCAGGGAAAGCCTAGAAATAGAAACCAAGTGAATGAACTACTATCTAAGGGTTGGATTAGAGAGAGTTTAAGCCTTTGTGCTTTACTAGTTTTACTAGTTCCTAAGAAAGATGGTTCATGGAGAATGTGTATAGATTATAGAGCCATAAACAACTTAACCATCAATTATAGGCATCCAATACCTAGACTTAATGATATACTTGATGAGCTTAGTGGTTCTACTATATTTTCCAAGATTGATCTTAAAAGTGGCTATCACCGAATAAGAATCAACGAAGGAGATGAATGGAAAGTCGTTTTTAAAACCAAACTTGGATTATATGAGTGGTTAGTTATACCTTTTGGCTTGACTAATGCACCAAGTACTTTTATGAGACTCATGAATCATGCTTTAAGGGAATTCATTGGCATTTTGTTGTGGTCTACTTTGATGACATTTTAATTTACTCAAAGACCATAACCTCTCATCTAAACCATCTCAAACAAGTTATGCTTGCTTTAAGAACAAATAATCTCTATGCAAATTTTGAAAAATGTTCTTTTGACATGGATAACATTATATTCCTTGGATTCATAGTAAGTTCTAAAGGTGTTGAGGTAGATCACTCCAAAGTGAAGGCAATCCAAGATTGACCAACACCTAAAAATGTGAGTGAAGTAAGAAGTTTTCATGGTCTAGCAAGTTTCTATAGGATATTTGTGAAAGATTTCTCTATTTTAGCCTCCCCTCTAAATGAGTTAGTGAAAAAGAATGTTCCTTTTGTGTGGGGGCCGAGGCAAGAGAAAGCCTTTCTAGATCTCAAAGAAAAGCTCACTCATGCTCCAATTTTGGCACTTCTAAATTTTTTGAAAACTTTTGAGCTTGAGTGTGATGCTTCAAATGTGGGAATAAGAGCCGTCCTATTGCAGGAAGGTTACCCCATTGCTTTCTTTAGTGAAAAGCTTAATGGGGCAACTCTCAATTATCCCACATATGATAAAGAGTTCTATGCATTAATTAGAGCCCTTCAAACTTGGGAACATTACTTGATCCCAAAAGAGTTTGTCATCCATAGTGATCACCAATCACTAAAATTTATTAAAGGGCAACATAAGTTGAACAAAAGACATGCTAAGTGGGTTGAGTTCTTGGAACAATTTCCATATGTCATCAAGTACAAAAATGGAAAATCTAATATTGTGGCTGATGTAACACCCCGATTTTCTGAACTCAAATCTGGATGTAATCACGATAATAATTAATAAAAATACGGGTAAATTTTTCGCGTTTGAAATATTTCTAAACACCTCAACGATTACACTAAGACCCGAATCGCAGAAAACTGAAAGCGTACAATTTAATAAGATATAACTGGATCGATAGCTAACTTGCCCATAACGGTATACAAAATAACAGAGTTTATAGCGAAAGAAAAATATGTATACCGGGCATATGCCTAGTCCCATATATGAAGATATGAGGAAAGGCCCAAGAAATTATACAATTTCATAATGTAAGCCTATTAGGCTACAATCAACCATGCACCTGAAGCGTAATTATATATCATCAAATGTAAGAAGTCTATACATGAGACATCCATCACCAGATGGTATCAATCTAATCATCACTTACTTGTTAAACATATAATCTGCGTATCCATCACCAGATAGTATCAATCTAATCATCACTTACATACTAAACTTATATTCACCATTCACAAATTCAAAGGATTATCTTATACATATCCAAATTCACTAAGTCCTCAATATCATCACATACAATTTATTCAATACATTAAAGTTCACATTTGATGCCGGCCAAGGCACTTCCATTACCACTATTTACCTTCACCAAATCATCAATTTAAACTTCAACTCATCCCAGGGCAACCTACATCACAATGCTAAAAAGGAGACCACATGGGAGAGTGAGTTATACATTCAAAATGACGAATATAATATATATTGTGATCATGTGTATATGCATATAATCATCATGTGTGCTTTGCTATAAAACCATTAAATCATCATTCAATCATCATCACATTATTATAATAGGCATACAAACATCATGAATCATAATTCACAACATAAGCAAGCATAAGCACATACACAATCACATTACCACTTATCATCAAGAGCATTTGTAACATCTCGAATATTATAAAAATGAATAATTGATGAGAATAAATAATAAATAATTGTATGTGAGTTATTTGTGTCCCAAAAGTATTGGAATGATTAAATTGGGATTTATTATGGATATTTATGATTTACTGAGATTTAAGGAGTTAAAATTATACCCGAATAGAATATGGGTGTCGGACAAAGTATCTCCGATTGAGATGCCATTGGTCAGGGCTGTTAAGAATATTATTAGGAATCCCAATCTATATTCGGAATAATTTTTGGGATTAGAATTGAGCCCGAACTGAGAGCCTGTTTATTGTAAAATGGTGAAATTTTAATGTGAAATAAAATGTTAAAACATAAACCTTTCTACCTCTCTTATGCTTCACGTTACTTCTCCTCCTCCTCATTCGTCTTCTTCATCTCTTCTCCTCTTCTCTTTCTCCTTCTTCCATTCTTCAAAGAAATCCAAATGTGGTGTACCCTTCCTCTTTCTTCCATTTTGGTTGCTTTAAGCTTGAAGGAGACAATGATTGTGGTGTAGAGCTCTCCTTCTCCCACTCTATTTCGTGCTCCCTCTCTCCCTTCCTTGACTCCATTTTTGTTTTATGGTGAGGTAAGCTCTTCTCACCATCTTTGATGAAGTTAATATCATTATTATGAGTTTTATGGCTTGGGGGAGTATTTATGGCATATGGGTTGTTGGGAGAGCATTAATGTGGAAAACCCTAAGGTGGGGTGGCTTAAATGTGTGCCTTTATAAGCATTTAATGAGGTACTTAAGATTAATGTTGGAAGGTGATGAGAAATAAATGGGTATTAATGAGTGTTGTTGGGTTTTTAGTGAAACCCTAACTTTAATAAATTGGGGAAAGTATGAAATGTGAGTAGAATGTAGGTTTAATAATATTGGAGAGTGATATTAATGATGAAAAATGGCCATTGGTGGTGATTAATGAGCATGGGTAAATGTTGTTGGGTTTTGATGAAAACCCTAGCCCTAAGAATTTGGGGAAATGGATATAATATAGCTTGAAAGGTTGAATTGAATGTTAATGGGTGATATTTAATGATGAGTATTGTTATGAATGTGGAATGTGAGGGATTGGTATGAAAAGATTGTGACTTGATGAGGTTCTAAACCATTATGGTTGTTGAAGGATATGAGAGCTAAGTTGAATAGTGAGTAGTAATGATGATGTTTAAAGGATTGAGGTGATTTGACACTACATTGTGTAATGGGTAAGATGATGATATTGTTGGGTCTAGTTAGCCTTTTATGATCTAGAGGATCTTGGCTTTGGGAAAGGAATTCCCGAAGCCTAACACAATTGCATAAGTTGATGTTTACCAAGTCTAGGACTTGATGTTAAGCTTTATGATAAGCTAACAAATGTTTAGAGTTATGGTGATTATTGATTATGTGCATGCATATATATTGGTATGTAGATCGTATTCCGGATGATGCGATGGAGCATTCGGAGCATTGGAACCGTTTCGGCTATTCCCTCGAGGTAGGAGAGGAGTTAACATTTAAATTGCATGAGTAAATTCGATAGTGATTGTTGTATGTGATGAATACTCATGCTTGCCTTGCCATGTATATGTATTGAATTAATTGAAATGGCAAGTTGATGATTATTGAGGATGATGTGTGAGAATATGTGTTGAATTGATATGAAAATATATATTCATATAAGATGATAGCAAGTTTAAATTTGACATGAATGATAGATTGGATTGAATGTTAATGGGTATAAAGGTCTGGGACAGGTTTTAAATGCCTAGTATGATGTATATGCTATATTAGATTTGATGAATTTTGGCTGGTATAAGTTTTGGTATGTTTGGTTGTGGGTTTTTCATGTTCCTTGCGCATATTCTGATATTCTCGCTCAAGCGAGATGGGATCTCACTCAGGCGAGGATCCCCTGTATCAGTATAATGGCCTATGGGCCAATTTTGCCCAGGCGGGGGAGATTTTCGCTCAAGCGAGATGCATATTATGCAATCAGGGGAGTTACTGGGCGAATCTCGCTCAAACGGGCATGGCCGCGCCTGAGCGAGCAAGAGAGGAAAATTGGCACTGGACAAATTCCACTCGAGCGGGAATGTTAGGAAATAATTTCATGGTTGTGAATTTTTGAGTGAAATTCCGAGTGAGCTATGTCTGAGACAGGATCTTTCGAGTGAGGAAGTGGATAATCCCGAGTGAAAGGCCTCCCAGTATGATATTCCGGGCAGTGGACTTCCAAGTGGGGAATTTCCAAGTTCAGTGTAACTCATTCCGAGTGGAATGCCTCCGTGTGTGTAATTCCGAGTGGGGATTGGCACTAATGGGGATATACTGTGAGTCTGTCCAGAAGTACTCTGGAATAACTTCGCCCGAGTGAAATTCTTAGTGCTAGGATCTCGAGTGAAAGAAAAATGAGTCAGCTTTGTAATAAGTATACCAAGTGAAAGACTGATTGAGATGACTCAGATTTGAAATGAAATTGCCGAGTGAAAGACTGATTGAGAGATGACTCGGATTTGGAATGAAATTGTCGAGTGAAAGGCTGATTAAGAGATAACTCGGATTTGGAATGAAATTACCGAGTGAAAGGCTGATTAAGAGATGACTCAGATTTAGAATAAAATTACCGAGTGAAAGACTGATTGAGAGATGACTCGGATTTGGAATAAATTGCTGAGTAAAAGGCTGAGTGAGAGATGAGTTGGCTTTAATTGAT
This sequence comes from Clitoria ternatea, assembly GCA_037962975.1. Taxonomy (NCBI): domain Eukaryota; kingdom Viridiplantae; phylum Streptophyta; class Magnoliopsida; order Fabales; family Fabaceae; genus Clitoria; species Clitoria ternatea. The sequence goes on from CM075672.1 coordinate 84,360,637, forward strand.
TTTGCTGAGTGGAAAACCGAGCAAGATGAGTCGGTTTTGATTGAATTGTCGAGTAAAAACCCGAGTGTTGGGAAGCTTCGCCGAGTGAGTGAGTACGGAAAGAAGGATGACCTCTGGTCGGATTTCGCTTAAGTGAGTGGATACCTCGCTCAAGCGAGCGAGTGTGGAGATGGCTACTGGAGCAATTTCGCCTGAGCGAGTGGCCGGGTGTGTGGTGTCTCGCCCAAGCGAGGAACCTGGAAATAGATTCTGGCGTTTTTTCACCTGAGCGAGATAGGCTCGCTCAAGCGAGACTGAGGTCTGATACTTAAAACCCCTTTCGCTCAGGAAAACTTGGGGCGGTTAAATGAACTATCCTCATCTCGCTCAAGCGGAGGTGAATCTCGCTTGAGCGAGATACCCAAAAACTAAGGATTTCGTTATTTCCATCAATAATTGATGCCGAGCCCCATTCCCTTATATTATAGGATATTTATGGAGATATATATGTGGTAATTATTGATGATATGCCACCATGGGGAAATGAAAATAAATTGATGAATCCGAAATAAATTATCTGTGATGTTTTCACCACTAAGAGTGGGATAAGAGGGAATGATGATGAGAATTTAATAAAGAGGCTATAAGATATATTTTAAGATAATGATGATAAATAACAAGAGGAAAGCCCACTAAAGGAATGTGTGATAACATTCATGAATATTACCTAATGATGTAAACATAATGTGGTTGATACAAGTAATTGACTTGTATGTGTGTGAGGAAATGATGACTGCTATATATATATATATATATATATATATATATATATATATGTTCCGAAAATGCCTTGTTATCACCTGTGTGGCTTTATATTATGATGCTTGCTATACCTTTGATATCCATGTGTGGATTGTTATGAATGATGTTTGTGGCCAATGAGATGCCAATTATATGAATGATGTGCCTTGTGGGGCTTTGTAAATGATTATGAATAATTATTAAAATGCCAAATTAAATTATATCCCTAATTGAGAGGGTGAGATATCCTTGCGAGGTTAATGAGCATATGCATTATCGCATTGCATTCATGGCATGGCATAACATTGTTACTTTGTGGTTGCGATCACAACGATGAAAGATCCTGTGGGATTCTATGAAGGGAGTACCCCTTGCGAGGCGGGAAACCAATGTGATTATGATATGATATTGTGCCGGTGGTTGCGATCACCTGGTTGTGAAATGTGAAAGGCCCTGTGGGGACCATTATATGATGATAAGCCAGTGGTTGCGATCACTTGGTATTTGATATGATAAAGGGCTTGCGAGCACATATGATGCCCATGGTTGTGATCATGAGGCAGGAGTACCCCTTGCGAGGTGGGAAACCTATGAGAAATTGTTGAACATGGTTGCGATCACGAGAAGCACCTTGTGAGGCTGCTATAGGGAGTACCCCTTGCGAGGCAGGAAACCAATGATTATGAATGATTGATTATGGTGGTTGCGATCACCCGTGATATGAAATCGGATCCGCTGCATATGCATTAAACAGTTAACATGTGCATTAGCCTTAAGACCATGGCATTTGAGATGGGATGACCACGAGTGTTGAGAAACCCCTTGCGAGGAGGTATTGAGTGAAACCTTAATGAATTAATGATGATAATGATTATGAGTGCTCTTGTTGATAAGTGGCAAAGTGATTGTGTATGTGATTATGTATGTGCTTGTGCTTGTTTATGATATGAATTGCGATTCATGAGGCTGGTATGCCTATTGTGATAATGAGATGATAAATGAATGATAATCTTATGATTTTGTAGCAAAGCACACATGACGTTGTATGCATATACACATGATCACAATATATATATTATTCGTCATTTTGAATGTATAACTCACTCTCCCATGTGGTCTCCTTTTTAGCCTTGTGATGCAGGTTGCCATGGGATGAGTTCATATTTTTAATTAAAGCTTTGGTGAAGGTAAATAGTGGTAGAGGAAGTGCCTTGGCCGATATCATTTATGAGTTCTTATGTAATGAATGAATTCTTTATGAGAATATAGATGTTTTAGAGATTTTGGGTATGTATAAGATAATCATTTGAATTTGTAGATGATGAATATATATATGTAGAATGTAAGAGATGATTTGATGTGTATTAGAAGAATTGAAATTGAGCGATGTTCATTGATGATTGAGTTAGTCGGGAGAAGACTCCCGAATGTATGTGTATATATATATATATAGTTATATCTTAGGCATTGCATGCCTATGTAATTATGTAAAATGATGATGGGTGTCTATTAGGCTTATGATATGCCATTGCATGCTTTGCCGAGCCTTTTCTCATATCGTCATATATGGGACTAGGCGTGTGCCCGATATACACATTCTTCCACTGTATACTCTATTATTTTTGTATACCGTTATAGGCAAACTATTTATCGATCCAGTTATAGGTTAGTTAATCTCACTCTTTGGTTTTCTATGATTTGGGTCTTGATGTGATCATGGTGGTGTCTTGGAAATATTTTCAAACGCGAAAAATTTATCCGTATTTTTATTAATTATGACGATTACATCAGGATTCGTGTACAGAAAACTAGGGGTGTTATAATCTGGTATCTGAGCATATTTTGCTCTGAATTGGAGTTATTGGTTACTACCAGAGCAAGGTTGCTCTGTGAGGAATTGATGTTATGGATGATTGGAGCATGATTGTTCAATGGTGAGATATTTATGGTGATCTTGGGAGCGAGATGCTCATTATTGGAATATGGTTGTTTGTATAGATTTAAGAATGATAATTATTTAGAGAATGATGATATGTTAAGATATTGATTGCCCTATATGGATTATAAACGATTAATTGCCTAAGGATTGTGGATCGATCATGAGGGCATAATTGCTTATTGGGGACTTTTATGAGATTGTGATTCATAAGATGTGGTTGTTGTCTATTGGGAGTATACCCCTTTTATCATTGAGGTTGTATGATGTACTTGTGGAGCCTAGTTGCTCATTGATAATTATAAATGAATTTTGAGACTGAATATGAGTGAATGAATTTCCTCAATATATGATTGATGTACTTATTTGTGTAAGACCGGCCAAGTTCCTTACCCTATTACCTTCAAATGACGAATACATTGTTATTGTGCATTGATGTTGATATATGAAATGCAAATTGAATTGATGATAGAACCATGTTGGATGTTAATCATAGAAATGAAATAATGAGTTTATGAATATAAAATATAAGGTATGAATTGATATGATAATGATTTTGTGCCATGTGTTGATCATGGATAGAGAATATTGAGAAAGAAATTTATATGGTGGTAGACCATATATGTTGAGACCTTGATATGCGTATGCACCTTGAATATAAATTGTTGGTTAGGTCTCTTATATGCATTATGCCTGTGGCGTCTAGCCAATGAGTGCTTGTTAAATGAAAATGGAACTCATATGCTTGAGTTGATTAGATGGATGATATTGAATAATTCCCTAGTATGGGTATGTTTGAATCTAAATGATTGGTTGTGCACTTGTGAAGGATGAATTTTATATCCTTTGGTGCAAGAAATTTATATGTTATATGATTTGAGGGATTGTTGTATCTCCCTAGATTGGGAGACTGAATATGTGATAAGTGATTAAATATGAAATTGGATACGTATTAGATTGGGGTTGTGTCTCGGTTTTGATGTGTGAAAACCGAGTGGATGATTGATTTGATGTAAGCCACTAGGTGTGGTGACCCCATTGATTGGCATGATCTTGTATGATCAATTGTTGTGGATAACTAATTTAATTGGACCCTATGTGTAACGCCCCAGCCGCTTTTCAGGAATGAACGACTAGCCCCACAGACCAACGTGAGACCTTTCCAATGTGCTTTTGTCCTCACTCACACATTTCCTGAGAACTTCCCAGGAGGTCACCCATCCCAGAATTACTCCAAGTTAAGCACGCTTAACTTTGGAGTTCTTATGTGATAGGCTACCGAAAAGGCTAATGCATTTGTTGGTATAGGTAGTACGAATTCATTTCTTTAAGCTATCCTCGACTGTGTAGTCCCATACCTATACAGTCTTTGGATCCCTCTTATTCTGGTATGTATTCAGTTTATTCATGTGTCCCTCCCACTGGAAGCCTGCCAGGAGCCGCTCCTTGTCTGTGCCTATGCACCGGCGATCACTCCCCGCCCTCAACAGTGCCCGGGATGTCACATCCCCCGCTAGAAGCCTGCCAGGAGCCGCTCCTTGTCCGTGCCCATGCACCGGCGATCACTCCCCGCCCTCAACTGCGCCGGGATGTCATATGCCCACCAGCTTCCACCTGGTTCGTCCCCGAACCATACCGTACTAGGAGAGGCTAGGCTCTGATACCAACATTGTAACGCCCCGAAATATTAATTAAAATTTTCGAGTAAATTTTTCGCTTTTTCGAAGATCATTTTAAAAATTCATAAATTTAATTCAGAGTTTATGTAATAATTGATAACAGCGAAAAAATTATCATACATACTAGTCGTGAATAATTAAATTCAAGAACATATTTAAGTAGCGGAAACGATTTAGAAAATAATGGTACATGACATATTATACTTATTACAACCCATAAAATCAAAGTTCAAGTAATAATTCAAATAGGCATCAATCATGGCATCACTCTGCATTCTGCGTGTCGTTCACTGTAAAAATTAATGTAAGAGTGAGACAGAATATAGAATAAGTATAAAATAGATAAAATTGCACAAACACAATCAACAACTCATAATGATATGATGAATATGCCAAACAAGTCCATTTAATAGATCTTTAATTAGTCAAATGATGTCATGCTGGATCCATTTGGTTTTGGTGGGAATACTGCAGTAAAAGTCTCATAGAGACACAAATAGGGCTTTAGCATATACCATGAATCCCTACACTTCATGGCGCTTAAGTACCGAAGTACACGAATATCATAAGTAGGACTTTGCATAAACCATGAATCCCTACACTTCATGGCACACAACAAAATAAGGCTTAACTCATCATAGAGTAACCCCCCACCAGGGTAGGCAATCATGGAACCCCTAAATTCCATGGTGCGTCCGAATGCTTATGATGTATGAATGCCTTTAATTCTTTTAACATACCATGATATCCATATTTCCAAAACTTCTTGGAATACAAGTCCTCGAAGGACACAACACTCATAATAATTCACAAAATCATGGATTTACTGTTTCAGTCACATGTGTCAATATCACAAGGCATTCATGTGCATACAAAGTAGTTTCGTTATTCATAATTATTCGCCACCACATCATACAAACTGCATAATGCTCAACAACATTTCTAATAACTCATAATCACTCAAGAATTCAATCATAAATCTTTATCCATAGAGAAAATATCATTTTCTTTCATAATAGCCTTTATAAGTGAATTTCAGCATCTCCGAACAGCGACATACGTTAGTAAAACAGTCATAATATGAGCAAATCAACTCCTTTTTAGGTGATTACACTTTCTGTAGTTCAATAACATAATTTTCTACAACTTTTATGAAGAACACAATTTCAAATTCCGAACAGAAATATCACTTATTCACGAAATACCACACTGCCTCAGGGTGAGTTTTTCAAAACGTACATATGTTAGTAATTTCAGTGTTTCTGGAGTTACAAAAATGATTTTTGCATGAAACCAGTTCTAAATTACTCTTAACACAAATAGCTACAATTTTCATGAAGATCATAAATTCAAATTCTAAGCAGAAATACCATTTATCCACAAAATACAACACTGCCTCCAAGTGAGTTTTCAAAACGTACATATATTAGTATTTTCAACGTTTTAGAGCTACACAAATGATTTTAACATGAAACCAGTTCTAAAATACTCTTAACATAAGTATATACAACTTTCATGAAGACACCATCCACTAATTCATACCACAAAATTCCCAGTATTGAAAAAAAATTCGGATTTCATAGTTAACAGTTTTGCATCATGAACATACTTTTATATTTTAAGCATAACTAGAGTTACAAGCATCTTTTTAACTTGAAACCACTTTCTATAGATCCCTAACATGAATATCTACATCTTTTGTGAATACATCAAAGGCTGATTATGCATGTATAATTCCCAGAATATCAAAGTATGCATAAAACATAGAAATAATCTTTCACTCGGACATGCAGTAGTGTTTTGGCTATAACTTTTGCTATACATACTCAATTTAATTGATTCAGGTCTCCAAATTTAGACAACAAAAAGATCTACAACTTTCATGAAGAAGTCAGAGACAAATTCATACGTTTTCAGTTTCAAAATTAAGCAACAAATTACGAAATTAAAACTGGAATCCTAGAACAACATACAACTCTACCCATTTCACAAATATTCACAACCCTGTCCCCTCTTACTTGTTTTGCTGAGTGAAAAATGGCTCCCTGGTTGTCCTCCTGCTTCTGTTTGAAGGAGTATTGAGAAAGAAGGGAAGTCAAGGTAAGGATAGTCTACTAGCTTTGTTCCAACGTGTTCAGGTCTTGGCAAGGCAGAGTTAATAATACAAAGTAAGTGGGAAACAACTTTTCCATTAGTGGGTGTTTAGTGCTGTTAGTGGAGGTAATGGAGAATTAAAAATAGGAAAGTGGTTTATAATGATCCACTTCTGGCCGTCCACCCACTAGGATGAGTAATAATGGTGTTGGTTGCATTAAAAATGGCATAAGAGACAAGAAAGGAGTCAAAAGTCACTTCTGGCATTGAAAACCGACTGGAATTCCACTCGGTTAGCCTATAAACCGACTGGAATTCCTCCAGTCGTGTGAAGAAGAAAGGAACACAAGTTCCCTCGCTCAAGCGGACTCCGCCTCGCTCGAGCGAGTCGTGCTATTCTCGCTTGAGCGTGAGTGGGGAAAAGAGCATCAGGGTCAAGCGCGCTTTGAGCGCAGTATACACGCTTGAGCGAAGGCTGATTGAAAAGAGGAATTATGCATTAGGGTCCATCTCGCTCAAGCGAAATCCGACTCGCTTGAGCGAGTCATGTGTACTCACTTGGAATTCATCTGAATCTGACTCAATTCCTTGGTTTCTCACTCGGTAGAGTCTGTCCAGACCGAGCTCCCTCTCTCACTCATGCTTTCACTCGGTAACCGAGTCTTCATTCAAGCATATCCACTTGGTAAACTTTCCAGATACTGAGTCAGCTCTAAGTCAGTCTTTTACTCAAGTTTTTTACTCGGTAAAATTTTTCTGAAACCGATTCCAAGCACTCAGTTCTTCATTGCTAAAACTTACTCAATATCAGGTCAGTCGTCACTCGGTAATTCATCTCCAAACCGACTCTTCTCCTGATCAGCTTTCACTCGGTGAATTTCCTCAATGCTGACTTATTCCACTTAAATGTCCACTCGGTAATATTGATCCTAAACCGACCCAAGACTTATTTGTTGTCAATCGGAAATTCCTTCACTCAGGATTGCAACTTCTGATCTTAATTGACTCGGAAACGAGTCACTCAAGAATAATTGACTCTGAAATGAGTCCTTTGAAGATCTTGACTCGGGATCGAGTCTTCTTGGCATGTTTGACTCGGCAGTGAGTCTCTGAGACATTATTTCACTCGGAATAAGTCCTCTTGACCATGTTCCACTCGGAAAACACCATTTTCACTCGGTATTTCCATTTTCCACTCGGAATTCCTCTTGGTCACTCAGAATTTGCAGTTTTCACTCGGACATCATAACTTACACTCGGAACTTCATCTCTTCACTCGGATTTTGTAACCTTCAGTCGGAATTGGTAATCCTTCACTCGGAATTTCACTCTGTCACTCGGATCAGAGCCTTTTTACTCGGAATTTGAATAATTTCTCTAAAATTCCATAATTATACCCAAAAATGAAACTTTTGGAGCATTAAAAGCCATCCATAGAGTGTTTTATTCATTAATTAACACTTACAAGCCTTCCATGCTTCATAAATTACAAAATAGAGCTATTATTAAAAGCAGGATGTTACAATTCTCCCACCCTAATAGAAATTTCGTCCTCGAAATTTAACTTAACGCGCTCCTCAGTGAAACAATCCTGGATACTGTGTCCTCATAGCATCTTCACGCTCCCAAGTCAGAGTTACATCAGTTCCTTGTTTCCATGCAACTTTTACCAGTGGTACATTCTTGTTCCTCAAGCGTTTATTCAATCTTTCTAGGATCTGTGTAGGTTCTGTGGAGATGGTCAGATTTTCTCTAACTTCAATATCATCAGCAGCAATCACGTGGGTGGGATCTTGTACATACTTCCTCAGTTGTGATACATGAAATACATTGTGCAGATTTTCCAGATGAGGAGGAAGTGCAATCTGATATGCCACTGTACCAACCCTCTTTAGGATCTCATATGGTCCAATGAACCTCGGACTCAACTTCTTACTCTTCAAGGCTCGGCCAATCCCCTTGTGAGGTGAAACCTTCAAAAATACATGCTCACCGACTTAGAATTCAAGTGGTTTCCTCCTCTTATCGTAATAGTGCTTCTGTCTGTCTTGAGATGCCTTCATCTTTTCTCTGATCATTTCTATCTGTTCAGTAGTCTGCTGCACAATTTCAGGTCCTAACGCCAAACTTTCACCAGCTTCTAACCAACAAAGGGGCGTTCGACACTTCCTACCATACAATGCTTCGAATGGAGCCATACCAATACTACTGTGGTAGCTATTGTTATACGTGAATTCAATCAATGGAAGAAACTGCTCCCAACTACCACTATGTTCAATCACACAAGATCGCAGTAAGTCTTCCAAACTTTGTATGGTACGCTCTGACTGCCTATCTGTTTGGGGATGATAAGCTGAACTCAATCGAAGCTTTGAACCCAATTCCTGATGCAAGCTTCCCCAGAATCGGGAAGTGAATCTTGGATCTCTATCTGACACAATACTAGATGGTACACCATGTAGTCTTACGATCTCTTTCACATATAACTGTGCCAATTTTTGTAAAGAGTTCTTCATATTCATTGGTAGGAAGTGAGCAGACTTTGTCAATCTGTCTACAATAACCCAGATTGTATCATTCCCTGAACGTGTTCTTGGCAACCCTGACACAAAGTCCATTGAGATGTCATCCCATTTCCAGACAGGAATATCTAATGGTTGCAGTTCACCAGATGGCTTTTGGTGTTCTACCTTGGCTTTTTGACATACCAAGCATGAAGACACATATTCAGCTATCTCCCTCTTCATCCTTGTCCACCAAAAGCTTTTCTTCAGATCTTGATACATCTTAGTTGATCCAGGATGAATGCTCAACATACTTTTATGTGCTTCTTCTAGGATCGTCCTTCTTAGATCAATATCATCTGGTACACAAATTCTATTCCTGATCCTCCAAATTCCATCTGATCCTTCTTGTAGTCCCATATCCTTCCCATTCACCTGCAACTCTTTTAACTCCTGTAATTGCAAGTCCCTTGTCTGTCTTTCACCTAACAGTTTCAAGAAATCATTGGTTATCTTCAAAGTCCCCAAGGTCATACTCCTTGAAGATTTCATCTCTACACCCAAGTTCATGTCTCTGAACTGTTCTATCATTTCCATTTCTTTTATATCAAAGATGCCATATGAATGGACTTTCGGCTTAGTGCATCTGCCACCACATTTGCTTTTCCTGGATGATACTTCAAATCAAAATCATAATCTTTAAGAAACTCCATCCACCTTCGCTGCCTCATGTTCAATTCCTTTTGATCGAACAAATACTTCAAGCTCTTGTGGTCACTGAACACTTCAAACCTGACTCCATACAAATAGTGTCTCCAGATTTTTAGAGCAAATACCACTGCTGCCAATTCTAGATCATGCGTCGGATAGTTCATCTCATGTGGTCTCAACTGTCTAGAAGCATAGGCAACCACCTTTCGTTGCTGCATCAAAACACATCCTAAGCCCATTTTGGAAGCATCACAATAAACCACGAAATCTTCTTGTGGATTAGGTAAGGTTAAGACTGGAGCAGATGTAAGCTTCAACTTCAGTTCTTGGAAACTTTTCTCATATTCTGGCGTCCAAGAAAAAGGTTGATTCTTCCGGGTTAGCCGAGTCATTGGTAGAGCAATTTGAGAAAACCCTTCAATGAATCTCCGATAATAACTAGCTAATCCCAGGAAACTTCGTATCTCAGTGACTGAAGTAGGTCTCTTCCAGTTTACCACAGCTTCTATTTTAGAAGGATCCACAGACACTTCTTCGTTTGAGATTACATGGCCTAGGAATTTTACCTCTTTCAACCAGAATTCACATTTTGATAACTTTGCATACAACTGCTTCTCCTTCAAAATTCACAATACCACTCGAAGATGCTTTTCATGCTCCTCTGCAGTTTTTGAATAAATCAGAATATCGTCAATGAAGATGATAACAAATTGATCCAAATAGGGATGGAACACTCGATTCATGTAATCCATGAATACAGCTGGAGCATTGGTCACTCCGAAAGGCATCACAAGATATTCGTAATGACCATAGCGTGTTCTAAAGGCTGTCTTTGAAATATCCTCAGACTTGACACGAATCTGATGATAACCTGATCGTAGATCAATCTTGGAAAATACTGCAGCACCTCTCAATTGATCTATCAGATCATCAATTCTGGGCAGAGGATATCTATTCTTCACCGTCAATTTGTTCAGCTGACGATAATCTACACATAACCTCATGCTTCCGTCTTTCTTCTTGACGAGCAATACTGGTGCTCCCCATGGTGACACACTAGGTCTGATGAAATGCTTCTCCAACAACTCTTCAATTTGTTTCTTCAGTTCTGCCAGTTTAACTGGTGCCATACGGTATGGAGCTTTAGACACTGGTCCTGCTCCTGGAATTAAGTCAATTGAGAATTCTATCTCGCGTTCTGGGGGTAAACTTGAGACATCCTCAGGAACTACTTCAGGAAATTCAGAAATAACTGGCATTTCGATCTCTTTAGATTCTCCATCTCCTTGTGGAAGAGAAAACAAGGCAAATAATTGGCTTTCACCTTGTAAGGCAAAGAGTTTGAGATTGTTGGAAGTAAGATTTTCTTCTGATGGAAATATCACAGTTTTGTTATGACAGTCCACCAAGACTCGATTTGCCGACAACCAGTCCATCCTTAGGATTACTTCCAGATCCTTCAAAGGTAAACAAACAAGATCGACTAGAAAGTTTTTACCTTCTATGAGCATAGAGCATTCGTTACACACCTTAGTAGTCCTAAGTTGTGTACCGGTGGGAGTGGAAACAATCAGGTCATATCTCATAGGATTCACAGGTAATTGAAGACGTCCAACACACTCATCAGAAATAAATGAATGAGTAGCACCAGAATCAAATAACACAGATAAGATTGTACCATTGATCTCACACTTACTTTGTACGAGGTCATCAGCTTGATTTGCCTCTGAACCGCTGATGGCAAAGACTCTTCCACTTGTTGGTTGTAATTTATGATCTGTTGACTCCCTGTTCTGTCTTGGAGGTTGGGCAGCATGTGTGTCTCCTCCACGACTTCTCTAATAATTAGAGCCTCTTTGATCATTCATAGTGTTCCTGTTGTTGTTTTGATTGATCTGCGGACAATTTGGACTGATATGTCCTTTTTGGTTACAACGAAAACAAGTGACATCTTCAAGACGTCTGTTGCAATCGCGTATGTGATGGTTACCTCCGCACTTTAGACATCTCATATTGTTACGTCTTTCAGAAGATGATGATGATGATCCTCCCTTGAAACGACTTTGATAGAACTGAAGTTGCATATGTAAGTATGCAAAGTAGTTTTGATGAATGACAAAGTATTCATGATGATGATGGAATGGCAAAGGTTCAGAAACAAGAAGGTTCAAGCACAAAGACAATGGCCAAGAATAAAAAGATGAAGATTCCTCACAAAGAGTTAAAGAAACATGAGCTATGGAAGACAAGGTTGATGACATGAACTAAATCATGAAGAACAAGCTCATAAGTTGAAGAAGAATCAAGGAAACAAGCATGAGGATCAAAGGAATAAGCCATGGGTCAATACATATCAAGAACATATCAAAAACCTTGAAGAATTGTATCAGGTACATGTACTAATCGATTACCACAATGGAATAATCGATTACCATAACTCTGTTTATGGCACAATTGATTACAATAAGAAGGATAATCGATTACATAGATTCTGGAATGAACATAATCGATTACATGAAGTCCTAATCGATTACCATGCTGCGAGACACAAATTAAGAGCATCAGGTATCAATCATAATCGATTACAAGGCAAGGAATAATCGATTAGAATGGTTCTCTTTCATAGCTAATCGATTACAGTAGAAATGCTAATCGATTACCTGCTGCATAATACTGAAGATTTCAAAAGCTAATCGATTACAGCTCGAAGGCTAATCGATTACCATAGTGTCAGAACGTGGGAAAATGCTTTTAAGTGGAACTCCAGCTCATTTCTTCACTCCCACTTTATTCCCATGCTAATGTATCCATTGGAGACAATGTGCAACGGCTGGAAACCCTAAAAATGGCTATAAATGAAGCATGGATTCAAGCAAGAGGAGAGAACACAAGAGGGGAGACCAAGGCACAACACAAGGCAACAAACATTTCTCTTCTAGAGGTCTTCTTATTAGATTTCTCTTGTATATTCTGCAACTCTTGTTTCTAAACTTGCATATTGCTTAAGAGTTGTTAGATTGTGAGTTTCAATTTGCATATCCTCTCTTGTTGAGAGTTAGAATTTGTGAGAGCTTTCATTTGTGTATCTACTCTATTGAGAGAGTTAATTGCTTATAAACCAAACACCAAAACACCAAGGTTTTTCACTCTAGGTTGAGTGGTCACAAAGGTTAGGGTTCAACCTTTGGGTATTGAGAGATTGTGAGATTGCCCTTTGCTTGTGAGAATTGAGTTCTTGAGTGTGGGACACTAGGAAGCTGCAATTGCTCAAAGCTTGTATCTCAAATCTTCAATAGTGGAATCCTTCAAGTGGGTTGCTTGAAGGCGAGACGTACACCGGGTTGGTGGAACTCGTTAAATTGGTTTGCATTTCTCTCTACCTTGAACTCTTTATACAACTGCGCATATAAACTGTTTGTTGAAATGCTTGAGCTGAATGTGTGAATCAAAGTTGTTGTTCAAGTAGAAAACTAACTCTGCATGCCAAATGTTTGATAATTTGCTTGAATCAATATTTGGTAAAGTTTGTAAAAACTGAAATTTGTTTTAACTTGCCAAGTATCTAGATCATTGTTTCCTATCAATTCTTGTGTGATACTTACTTAATTGCCTTCACTTATTTCATGCACACAAGCTGTTTGATATATTAAATGAGCCGAACCCTTACAAGAAACATCACATTATTTATGAAATAAATCACATTATTTATGAAATAAATCTATGCACTCGAAAGATGCGCTCCATTTCCTTGGCCCAAAGATATGCTCCTTCTGGATTATAACCTCCTTTGAATTGTGAAGGCTTTCTTTTCAGGAAGTGGTCTAACCCATGGAGTCCTCCAGTGCTCCTTGGTTGGTTTTGTCGTTCTATGGCTTCAGCTAAGCGGTTGAAAGCTGCTGCCATATCGTTGTTGTTGTTGTTGTTGTTTCTTGCCATCCTACATTTGTAGTTTGGTTTATACTAATTCTAAGGAATATATATTGTATTATAACCTAACTATAAGTATTCTACATTATGTCAATTAAGCAATAAATTGTATAACACATTTATCATATTACCAACAATAATCAAACAAATCATTTTTGCGATTAATCAGTCAGGCACAAGTCATATAGTACACACTCAACATGTTATCAAGTAAAGAATCAAACATTTCATATATTATATCAAGAAACAGTACATGTCATAGCAATTGGTCCTGAATTTTTAAAAACGCTCTGATACCAACATTGTAACGCCCCAGCCGCTTTTCAGGAATGAACGACTAGCCTCACAGACCAACGTGAGACCTTTCCAATGTGCTTTTGTCCTCACTCACACATTTCCTGAGAACTTCCTAGGAGGTCACCCATCCCAGAATTACTCCAAGTTAAGCACGCTTAACTTTGGAGTTCTTATGTGATAGGCTACCGAAAAGGCTAATGCATTTGTTGGTATAGGTAGTACGAATTCATTTCTTTAAGCTATCCTCGACTGTGTAGTCCCATACCTATACAGTCTTTGGATCCCTCTTATTCTGGTATGTATTCGATTTATTCATGTGTCCCTCCCACTGGAAGCCTGCCAGGAGCCGCTCCTTGTCTGTGCCTATGCACCGACGATCACTCCCCACCCTCAACAGTGCCCGGGATGTCACATCCCCCGCTGGAAGCCTGCCAGGAGCCGCTCCTTGTCCGTGCTCATGCACCGGCGATCACTCCCCGCCCTCAACAGCGCCGGGATGTCACACTATGGCGGTCTAGGCTCTATGTTGTTTTGTAAGCCACATCTAATGATGTTGTGTGGTATATGAGAACTCCACAACGGGTACTAGGTAACCCTTAGACTTTTTAAGTCTATTGATCGATCGAACCTTGTGATGGTTGAGCCATAACGAAATTAATTGTGAAATGCGTTGTTGAAGCTAGAGCTGATATGTAATGGAATACGAATGATGAATATAACCCCTGATGATTGATGAATAACAATGTTGAATTTTGGGTATGATTAGTATTAATTATGGTATAAGATTTTACGAAGTGACCTTGGACTAAATTGTGTGCCTTAAAGATTATGATAATTGGAATAATTACAGATGATAATATGATTTAGAAATGACATGAGTGATTGAGAGTCAGTGAATAGAAATTTGACCATGTCATTACCCCTAATTTATTTGAAGGGTGCTATATTGATGGTAGAAATAACATAGTGATGTTGTACCGTATGAGGTGTAGGTCTAATTCATAGACTTTAGTTGTGATATGTGAGGAGAATGCCTAATGTGGAAGCTTATTATACGATTAAGTAGCCTACTTGATAAGAGTTTGGTAAATCTTTTAAGGCTCGAATTGACTTATAGCCAACAAATATGTAAGTGAGACAAGAATTTTAGGCTATTTGACCATGGTATTAGATGGATAAAACCCAAGGATAGGGTATTTACTTTGTGATGATTGAAAATATATGATTGGTACACCGATTGATGGTGCAATTAATTAAGATTTGAAGATTGATATGGCATGATGGATGCCAATTTAGTTGTAGAATGACGGTCGGATACGAGTATGTTAGTTATGGACTGGTGAGGATTATGACCAAGTCTTATACAGACTGGTATCGCTTGAATATGTGGGACTGATATGAGCAATGGGAATATGAAGTACTGGTCCCGATATGGTCTTACATGCCATAGGCATTGTGGCAACATGCACTCATGCGCCGACTTTATGTGTTTGTGGTAACCACTACGGGATTGGGACGCCTTCCTGTATGTCGGATGCAGCAACACATAAGCCGGGTAGGTGTAGGGATTGTAACTGCTTATGGTGAATGTATTGAACCTATCTGGTCATACTGAGTATAAACATGTGAGCTCTGTTGGGTGAGTTGTAATTGATGATATATGACACACTTGATGTGGACATTTTATGTTAAAAATGATGAAGTTATGATGAATATGTCTTGATGGACTTTGGGAAGTCCAATGTTATTTTATGGTGTCGTTGAACCTTGTTGGCATGTGGCCTGAGGTATGGCCTTGTGATATGTATATCAATGTTGAATTTCAAGGACGAAATTCTTTTTAGGTGGGGTGGATTGTAACATCCTGAATTTTATAAAAATGAATAATTGATGAGAATAAATAATAAATAATTGTATGTGAGTTATTTGTGTCCCAAAAGTATTGGAATGATTAAATTGGGATATTTATGATTTACTGAGATTTAAGGAGTTTATGGGTGTCGGACCAAGTATCTCCGATTGAGATGCCATTGGTCAGGGCTGTTAAGAATATTATTAGGAATCTGAATCTATATTTGAAATAATTTTTGGGATTAGAATTGAGCCCGAACTGAGAGCATGTTTATTGTAAAACGGTGAAATTTTAATGTGAAGCAAAATGTTAAAACATGAACCCTTCTACCTCTCTTATGCTTCACGTTACTTCTCCTCCTCCTCATTTGTCTTCTTCATCTTTTCTCATCTTCTCTTTCTCTTTCTTCCATTCTCCAAAGAAATCCAAATGTGGTGTACCCTTCCTCTTTCTTCCATTTTGGTTGCTTCAAGCTTGAAGGAGACAATGATGGTGGTATGGAGCTCTCCTTCTCCCGCTCTATTTCGTGCTCCCTCTCTCCCTTCCTTGACTCCATTTTTGTTTTATGGTGAGGTAAGCTCTTCTCACCATCTTTGATGAAGTTAATATCATTATTATGAGTTTTATGGCTTGGGGGAGTATTTATGGCATATGGGTTGTTGGGAGAGCATTAATGTGGAAAACCCTAAGGTGGGGTGGCTTAAATGTGTGCCTTTATAAGCATTTAATGAGGTACTTAAGATTAATGTTAGAAGGTGATGAGAAATAAATGGGTATTAATGAGTGTTATTGGGTTTTTAGTGAAACCCTAACTTTAATAAATTGGGGAAAGTGTGAAATGTGAGTAGAATATAGGTTTAATGATATTGGAGAGTGATATTAATGATGAAAAATGGCCATTGGTGGTGATTAATGAGCATGGGTAAATATTGTTGGGTTTTGATGAAAACCCTAGCCCTAAGAATTTAGGGAAATGGATATAATATAGCTTGAAAGGTTGAATTGAATGTTAATGGGTGATATTTAATGATGAGTGTTATTATGAATGTGGAATGTGAGGGATTGGTGTGAAAAGATTGTGACTTGATGAGGTTCTAAACCATTGTGGTTGTTAAAGGGTATGAGAGCTAAGTTGAATAGTGAGTAGTAATGATGATGTTTGAAGGATTGAGGTGATTTGAGACTACATTGTGTAATGGGTAAGATGATGATATTGTTAGGTCTAGTTGGCCTTTTATGATCTAGAGGATCTTGGCTTTGGGAAAGGAATTCCCGAAGCCTAACACAATTGCATGAGTTGATGTTTACCAAGTCTAGGACTTGATGTTAAGCTTTATGATAAGCTAACAAATGTTTAGAGTTATGATGATTATTGATTATGTGTATGCATATATATTGGTATGTAGATCGTATTTCGGATGAGGCGATGAAGCATTCGGAGCATTGGAACCGTTTCAGCTCTTCCCTCGAGGTAGAAGAGGAGTTAACATTCAAATTGCATGAGTAAATTCGATAGTGATTGTTATATGTGATGAATACTCATGCTTGCCTTGCCATGTATATGTATTGAATTAATTGAAATGGCAAGTTGATGATTATTGAGGATGATGTGTGAGAATATGTGTTGAATTGATATGAAAATATATATTCATATAAGATGATAGCAAGTTTGAATTTGACATTAATGATAGATTGGATTGAATGTTAATGGGTATAAAGGTCTGGGACAGGTTTTAAATGCCTAGTATGATGTATATGCTATATTAGATTTGATGAATTTTGGCTGGTATAAGTTTTGGTATATTTGGTTGTGGGTTTCTCATGTTCCTTGCGCATATTCTGATATTCTCGCTCAAGCGAGATGGGATCTCACTCAGGCAAGGATCCCCTGTATCAGTATAATGGCCTCTGGGCCAATTTCGCCCAGGCGGGGGAGATTTCCGCTCAAGCGAGATGCATATTATGCAATCAGGGGAGTTACTGGGCGAATCTCGCTCAAGCGGGCATGGCCGCGCCTGAGCGAGCGAGAGAGGAAAATTGGCACTGGACGAATTCCACTCGAGCGGGAATGTTAGGAAATAATTTCATGGTGGTGAATTTCTGAGTGAAAGGCCTCCCAGTATGATATTCCGGGCAGTGGAGTTCCGAGTGGGGAATTTCCAAGTTCAGTGTAACTCATTTCGAGTGGAGTGCCTCCGTGTGTGTAATTCCGAGTGGGGATTGGCACTGATGGGGATATACTGTGAGTCTGTCCAGAAGTAGTCTGGAATAACTTCGCCCGAGTGAAAGACTTAGTGCTAGGAAACCTCGCTCGAGTGAAAGAAAAAGGAGTCGGCTTTGTAATAAGCTTACCGAGTGAAAGACTGATTGAGATGACTCGGATTTGAAATGAAATTGCCGAGTGAAAGACTGATTGAGAGATGACTCGGATTTGGAATGAAATTGCCAAGTGAAAGGCTGATTAAGAGATGACTCAGATTTGGAATGAAATTACCGAGTGAAAGGCTGATTAAGAGATGACTCGGATTTGGAATGAAATTACCGAGTGAAAGACTGATTGAGAGATGACTCGGATTTGGAATAAATTGCTGAGTGAAAGGCCGAGTGAGAGACGAGTCGGCTTTGATTGATTTTGCTGAGTGGAAAACCGAGCAAGATGAGTCGGTTTTGATTGAATTGTCGAGTAAAAACCCAAGTGTTGGGAAGCCTCACCGAGTGAGTGAGTGCGGAAAGAAGGACGACCTCTTGTCGGATTTCGCTTAAGCGAGTGGATACCTCGCTCAAGCGAGCGAGTGTGGAGATGGCTACTGGAGTAATTCCGCCTGAGCGAGTGGCCGGGTGTGTGGTGTCTCGCCCAAGTGAGGAACCTGGAAATAGATTCTGGCGTTATTTTGCCCGAGTGAGATAGGCTCGCTCAAGCGAGACTAAGGTCTGATACTTAAAACCCCTTTCGCTCAGGGAAACTTGGGGCGGTTAAATGAATTATCCTCATCTCGCTCAAGCGGAGATGAATCTCGCTTGAGCGATATACCCAAAAACTTGGGATTTCATTATTTCCCTCAATAATTGATGTCGAGCCCTATTTCCTTATATTATCGGATATTTTTGGAGATATATATGTGGTAATTATTGGTGATATGCCACCATGGGGAAATGAAAATAAATTGATGAATCCAAAATAAATTATTTGTGATGTTTTCACCACTAAGAGTGGGATAAGAGGGAATGATGATGAGAATTTAATAAAGAGGCTATAAGATACATTTTAAGATAATGATGATAAATAACGAGAGGAAAGCCCACTAAAGGAATGTGTGATAACATTGATGAATATTACCTAATGATGTAAACATAATGTGGTTGATATAAGTAATTGACTTTTATGTGTGTGAGGCAACGATGACTGCTATATATATATATATATGTTCCGAAAATGCCTTGTTATCACCTGCGTGGCTTTATATTATGATGCTTGCTATGCCTTTGACATCCATGTGTGGATTATTATGAATGATGTTTGTGGCCAATGAGATGCCAATTATATGAATAATGTGCCTTGCGGGGCTTTGTAAATGATTATGAATAATTATTAAAATGCCAAATTAAATTATATCCCTAATTGAGAGGGTGAGATATCCTTGCGAGGTTAATGAGCATATGCATTATCGCATTGCATTCATGGCATGGCATAACATTGTTACTTTGTGGTTGCGATCACAACGATCAAAGATCCTGTGGGATTCTATGAAGGGAGTACCCCTTGCGAGGCGGGAAACTAATGAGATTATGATATGATATTGTGTCGGTGGTTGCGATCACCTGGTTGTGAAATGTGAAAGGCCCTACGGGGACCATTCTATGATGATAAGCCAGTAGTTGCGATCACTTGGTATTTGATATGATAAAGGGCTTACGAGCACCTATGATGCCCATGGTTGTGATCATGAGGCTGGAGTACCCCTTGCGAGGTGGGAAACCTATGAGAAATTGTTGAACGTGGTTGCGATCACGAGAAGCACCTTGTGAGGCTGCTATAGGGAGTACCCCTTGTGAGGTAGGAAACCAATGATTATGAATGATTGATTATGGTGGTTGCGATCACCCGTGATATGAAATCGGATCCATTGCATATGCATTAAACAGTTAACATGTGCATTAGCCTTAAGACCATGGCATTTGAGATAGGATGACCACGAGTGCCCTTGCGAGGAGGTATTGAGTGAAACCTTAATGAATTACTGATGATAATGATTATGAGTGCTTTTGTTGATAAGTGGCAAAGTGATTGTGTATGTGATTATGTATGTGCTTGTGCTTGTTTATGATATGAATTGCGATTCATGAGGCTGGTATGCCTATTGTGATAATGAGATGATAAATGAATGATAATCTTATGATTTTGTAACAAAGAACACATGACGTTGTATGCATATACACATGATCACAATATATATATTATTCATCATTTTGAATGTATAACTCACTCTCCTATGTGGTCTCCTTTTTAGCCTTGTGATGCAGGTTGCCATGGGATGAGTTTGGATTTTTAATTAAAGCTTTAGTGAAGGTAAATAGTGGTAGAGGAAGTGCCTTGTCCTGTATCATTTATGAGTTCTTATGTAATGAATGAATTCTTTATGAGAATATAGATGTTTTAGAGATTTTGGGTATGTATAAGATAATCCTTTGAATTTGTAGATGATGAATATATATATGTAGAATGTAAGAGATGATTTGATGTGTATTAGAAGAATTAAAATTGAGCGATGTTCATTGATGATTGAGTTAGTCGGGAGAAGACTTCCGAATGTATGTGTATATATATATAGTTATATCTTAGGCATTGCATGCCTATGTAATTATGTAAAATGATGATGGGTGTCTATTAGGCTTATGATATGCCATTGCATGCTTTGCTGAGCCTTTTCTCATATTGTCATATATGGGACTAGGCGTGTGCCCGGTATACACATTCTTCCGCTGTATACTATATTATTTTTGTATACCGTTATGGGCAAACTATATTATCGATCCAGTTATAGGTTAGTTAATCTCACTCTTTGGTTTTCTGTGATTTGGGTCTTGATGTGATCATGGTGGTGTCTTGGAAATATTTTCAAACGCGAAAAATTTATCCGCATTTTTATTAATTATGACGATTACATCGGGATTCGAGTATAGAAAACCAGGGGTGTTATAACATTCACAATCATCATCATCATTTTATTAAATCTTTATTCACTTCCTCCTCGTAAGGGGGTTTCTCATCTCTCGTGGTCATCCCATTTCAAATGCCATGCACCTATGGCTAATGCATATGTCAGCTGTTTAATGCATATGCAATGGATCCATTTTATTTCCTCAGGTGATCGCAACCACCATATCATTCATTCACATGGTTTTCCCGCCTCACAAGGGGTACTCCCTCTAGCAGCCTCGCAAGGTGCTTTCTCGTGATCGCAACCACGTTCAACAATTCATAATGGTTTCCCGTCTCGCAAGGAGTACTCCCGCCTCATGATGGCAACCACAGGCACCATAGGAACTCGCAAGCCCTTTTTCATTTCAAATACCAAGTGATCGCAACCACTGGCTCATCATCACACAATGGTCCCCGCAGGGCCTTTCACTTGCCACAACCAAGTGATCGCAACCATCGACTCAATACCATATCATCATCACGTTGGTTTTCCGCCTTGCAAGGGGTACTCCCTTCACAGAATCCCACAGGATCTTTCATCATTGTGATCGCAACCATATAATATCAATGTTATGCCATGCCATGAATGTAAAATGCAATAATGCATATGTTAATCAACCTCAAAAAGATATCTCACCCTCTCACATAAGGGTATATTATATATTTAATTTTATCATCATTGGTATACAATTAATCACAAGGCCCCTCAAGGCTTAACATTTACATTCACATCAAACCAAGCATGGTAATTAAAGGCATATCAATTATCATAGCATTAATCCACGTATGGAAACCAACTAGGCTTGTTAATAAACACATTTCAAGTTCATAGCATCACATGCTAGCCAAGGGTATGTTCAACAACAATATCCCTTTTCATTCAACATCATTAATCATCACTCAATTTGGCATCATCCACTTTTAATCATCATCAACATCATATCAAATTCATTGATTTACATAACCCATTGCCATTCAGTTGTCCCCTCATTAATTTCATTATCATGTAAAGCGTGTCATATAACCATAATATTTGCTTCTCGTTATCATTTGTTATATCACATCAATGGTGGTGGAAATTCGTGTTTTCATAACTTGATTTAGGCGTGCACACTTTGCTAATATCTTGGGTCAACATCAAATACCACCAAACACACCTCAGTAGTTTACCCCTAATATAATCTCTTGATTTTATATAATAAAAAGGGGTTTTGGATACTAATGAGCTCGTGACAAATTTCAACATCAAGACATGAGGAAAGCTCATTTTTAGTATTAAAAATACTGGGTCATGTCACAAATATCACCCATTAGTCCCAATTTGATAACCATAAAAAGTTGGGTTCAAAACCCTCTTAAACTTGGGTTTTACAATGCAGTGGGTCTAGTATTTTATACCTAATAAGAGTTAGAAAACTCCAATTGAGGCAATACCAATTTTCACACCTCCGTTACATTATTATCTACAACTTTCATGCAGAAGTCGGAGGCCAAAAATATCATTAAGATGCCCAAACAGGCCAAAAACAGCAAGGAAAATAGAGCAGTAGGAAATTTCTGGCAGTGGGGAAATCCACTGGCCGTGGATCCCACTTCTCGGACCATCCAAAATGGTCATTTTTACCATGTTTTGAGGCAGGACGATCCACTGGCCGTGGGAATTCCCACTGGCCGAGGATCTCATTGCTGTAAGTCTCATTCTACAGCTTTTTGGCCCTTATATTTTTGTCAACTTTGGGACCCATTTTCACTAGGCTATTTAACTCCGATTTGAATGAAATTTTATACACAACTTACCTACCGTAATATCAATTATGTGGCAAAGTTTCAAGCCCAAATTCCATCCCAATAAAAATCTAAGTCATAAGGTAGTTTTATGCATATTTTTGGCATTTTACATGACATACCAAATTACAATTGGTTATGTTTTGGTCTAAACTCTCTATGGATCTATGTTCACATCTATAAATGTGACTTGCTCTAACAAGTCTCATCCCTTAATTTATTTCCTAGATCAAAGTATGTGCCGAAAGCATTTTAAGTCCTTTTTGGCTAAACCAAGCATGTGAAATTGCAAATTAAGCCTCTTTGGCCCTAACCAACCATGCAAACAAGTTTCACATACATATTGTGACTTGTAGGTGACTTCTACATGAACATTTATCCATTAAATGGAAATGTGACCTATCCACTTCCATGATTATGCATAAAGATGCACTTTGTGTGCTCTAATATGACTCAAACCATTTATACCTCATTTCACTATGGATCATTCATTACAATGCATCAATTCCCATCAAGGGACCACTACACATTCATCATCATCTCATTCATACATGTGTAACTCCCAAGATCAATAAATTTTCAAGCATGACATTCATCACGTCATTAATTATTTCATTATTCAACATAACAATGGCAAGGCAGCATGAGTATCATTACATACAATAATCATCAATTATATAACTCATGCATTTAGAATGTAAAACTCCTCTCCTTCCTCAAGGGAAGAATCGCAACGATTCCAATGCTCTGAATGCTCCGTGCATTACCCAGAATACAATCTACATAACATACATATGTATTCATACAATTAATAAGTCGTCTCAAGGCATTCCTCATAATTCTAAACATTTACTAACTTATCATAAAGCCCAATATCAAGTCCTAGACTTGCTAAAACACCAATTCATACCATTGTGTTAGGCTTCGGGAATTCCTTTCCCAGAACGGTTCTCTTGATCTCAAAGGGCCAACTACGTCCAACAACATCAATATGACTCTCATCATTCGTAATATGTTCCTTATTACTCAAACTATCCATTTCCCATTCAAGTTCATCATGAGCCACTTGGCTCCTATCAAACCATTATCCATCAATAATCCCATATGGCAAACCAATGGTCTAAGACCCCATCAAGACACATGCTCATTTCACTAACCCCTCATATTCACCATGGCTTTGGTATTCATATTCATCATTTCATACTCATATTAACACCTACATTGGGTATTTTCTACCCACATTCAATTCAACCTTCCTAACCACAATGCATATATTCCTTCAAATTCTTAGGACAAGGGTTTTCATCAAAACTCAACAACCATTATCAAGATTCGTCAATTCATCATCAATGGCTATCTCTCATCATTAACATCATTCTTTAACATCATTAAACATACATTCCACTCATATTTTACATTTTCCCCCAATATATTAAAGTTAGGGTTCCATTAAAACCCAACCATCACCACAAATAATCAGTTCCAATCTTTCCAAGACCCATTCTAAAGCATAAATCATTAATACTTATCAATTGGCCAAAAGCCCCAAATTCCTAAACACAGGGTTTTCATCAATAACCCACCATCATCAATTCCAACCATTCATATGCATGATTTCTAACATTCTTAGGCTAACAACAATATATCCCATTCATTATCAACATCAATAACAATCCCCAATGGTTATCCCACCTAGGATTTGGTTCCTCAAGCCATTTTTCATCAAAACAACACCCAATCTTCCATCACAATACATAAATAGACTCGAAACCATAAACAAGAGCCATGGGTGTTCAAGATCTTACCTCATTCTCCAAGCTTAAGCCCCCAAAATGAAAATGAAGAGAGAAGAGAAGAACCCATCAATTGTTTGCCTCAATATCCCTTAAATGCTCCATGAATCCATAAAACTATTAAATTTTTGGTTGAACATGGCCATGGGAGTGATGGTCACGTTTTGGGCACAAGAGAGGGAGAAGAAGAAGAGAAAAGAAAAGTGAGTGGGAGAGGGAAAGGTTCCAACGAAAATAGAGAAGAAAGAGAGAAAAGAATAGGTTTTTCTTTTAAGTTTTTAATCCCTTCATTAAAACTTCACCGTTTTATAATAAACAGGATCTCCGTTCGGGCTCAATACTTAATCTAAAAATTTTTCAGATTATATATTCGGACTCCCAATAATATTCTTAATAGCCCTGACCAATGACATCTCAATTGGAGATACTTGGTCCGACACCCATATCTTCACCGGGTATAATTTAACTCTTAAAGCCCCAATAAATTATAAATAATCCTCATAAATCTCAATTTAATTATTTCAATATTTTTGGGACACTTATTAACCCATTTATATTTATTTAATATTTATTCCTCCTATTTAATCATTTTTATAAAATTCGGGATGTTATAATCCACTCCACCTAAAAGAAATTTTGTCCTCGAAATTTACTATCGGCATATACCATAAGGCCACACCTCGGGCCGTACATCGACAAGGTTCAATGACACCATGAACTAACATCGAACTTCCCAATGTCCATCAAGATATGTTCATCATCATTTTATCATTCTTAACATAGAACTTTCTACCTCCAAGCATGTCATATGTCATCGATCACAACTCGTCCAACAGAGCTCATATGTTCATACTCAGTACGTCCAGATAGGCTCAGTACATTCACCATAAGTAGTTACAATCCCTACACCTGCCCCGCATCGTGTTGCTGCATCCGACATACAGGAAGGCGTCCCAAACTCGTAGTGGTTACCACAAACACATAAAGTCGGTGCATAAGTGCATGTTACCACAATGCCTATGGCATGTAAGGCCATATCGGGACTAGTACTTCGTATTCCAATTGCTCACATCGGTCACTCATACTCAAATATCCTCAATTCACTTGAGACTTGGTGAATATTCTCACAAGTCCATAATTAATATATTCATATCTCATCCTCATTATACAATTAATTTGGCATACATCAAGCCATACTAATCATCAAATCTTAGTTAACATCGCCATGAATTAGTATACCAACCATAGGTTTTCATTCATCGCGGGGTAAATACCATCATCGGGCCATATCCACCCCGAAGTCATGATCAAATCGTCTAATAATCTTTTGTCTCATTCACACATCGTTGGCTACAAACTGATTCAAGCCTAAACGAGTTACTAAACTAGCAGGAAGTACGTAACTTCGAGGTTAAAATAGGGTTTCCAATCATGTAATGTGCTTTCACATTAGGAATTCTCCTCATAGATCACAACCAAAGTCTAGAAGAAGGGTGTGTAATTCATATCACATTGCATCTCTATATGGTTTCTACCCTCAATATAGCACCTTTCAATTAAAGAGAGGGGTAATGACATGATCAAATTTCCATTTACCGACTCACAATCATATATGTCATCCCTATGTCATATCATAATCCATAGCTAGTTTCATGATCACAACATCGAGGGCATACAATTTAGCCCATAGTCATACCATAAAATCATGTACACCATAGCCAATACCAGTCATACCCCAAATTCAACATTATTATTCATCAATCATCAGGGGTTACATTCATTATTCGTATTCCATCACATACCGGCCCTAGCTTCAACAACGTATTTCATAATTAATTTTGTTATGGCTCAACTATTCATAAGATTCGATCAAGCACTAGACTCAGAAAGTCTAAGGGTTACCTAGTACCCATTGTGGAATACTCTCATACCACACAACATCATTAGATATGGCTCATAAAAACAACATAGAGCCTAGACCGCCATAGGGTCTATCCTATAAAGTTTGATCATACAAGATCGCATCAATTCATCCGGAGTTACCACACCTAGTGGGTTATAATCAAATCAATCATTCACTTGGTTCACAAATATGAAACCGAATCGTAACCCCAATCTAGTGAATCATAATTTCACATTCAATCATTTTATCACTTATTCATGTTCTCAATCTAAGGAGACATAGTAAGTCACTTGCATTATAAAATATAAGATTCTCATGCCAAAGGATATGAAATCCATCTTTCATAAATAGCATAATTAATCCTTTTAATTCATCTTTCAACAATAACTTAATCAATCATTTCGTTCTATGAATACTCATGTTAGGGAATTCTTTCACTACCATTTATTCAATCAATTCACATGAACCACTCACATTCAATAAGCATACTTTGGCCAGGAGCCATAAGTGTAACTTATACAAGAGACCTAATCACATGATTCAATTCCAACATATCTATCAAGGTCTCAACATATATGGTCTACTACCATCCCAATTCTCATTTAATATCTCTTATCCATGATCAACATACGGCATAGGTCCATCATCAAATCAATACATATTTAACATATCATATCCATGATCACACATGGTATAAATTCATCATCAATCCAAGTCATACCCAATGTATAAACATCAATGCATAATCATAATATATTCGTCAATGGAAGGAAATAGGGTAAGGAACTTGGCTGGACTTACATAAAAGAAACACATTAATCACATCAAAGAAGTTCGTTCATACATATTTAATCTCATAATTCATTCATGATTATCAATAAGCAACTAGGCTCCATAAGTGTATCACACAACCTTAATGATATTGGGCATACCCCCATAAACAACAATCACACTTCAATACTAATGGTCCATAAGGAGTTCTCAATGAACAATGATGCCCTTATAGTCAATTCATAATTCTTAGAAAACTAGTCATTCGTAAGTCCATATAGGGCAATCAATGTTTCAACATATCCTCATCCTCAAGATAATTGTCACTCTTAAATCTATACAACAACCATATTACAATGATCACTGAAATGTTTCTCAATTAAGCAATTGTGCTCCAAACATCTATAATGCCAATTCTATACAGAGCACCCATTCTCGAACAATGATTAATAACTTCTATACAAACAAACATGTTCTAGCAAAATCAACAACATCTATGCAGAGCAAAACATGCTCTGATACCACCGTTGTAACACCCCGGTTTTCCAAACTCAAATCCCGATGTAATCACGATAATAATTAATAAAAATACGGGTAAATTTTTTGCGTTTGAAATATTTCTAAACACCTCGACGATTACACCAAGACCCAAATCGCAGAAAATCGAAAGCATACAATTTAATAAGATATAACTGGATCGATAGCTAACTTGCCTATAACGGTATACAAAATAATAGAGTTTACAGCGGAAGAAGAATGTGTATACCAAGCATATGCCTAGTCCCATATATGAAGATATGAGGAAAGGCCCAAACAATTATATAATTTCATAATGTAAGCCTATTAGGCTACAATGGACCATGCACCTGAAGTGTAATTATATATCATCAAATGTAAGAAGTCTATACATGAGACATCCATCACCAGATGGCATCAATCTAATCATCACTTACTTGCTAAACATATAATCTACGTATCCATCACCAGATAGTATCAATCTAATCATCACTTACATACTAAACTTATATTCACCATTCACAAATTCAAAAGGATTATCTTATATATATCCAAATTCACTAAGTCCTTAATATCATCACATAAAATTTATTCAATACATTAAAGTTCACAGTTGATGCCGGCCAAGGCACTTCCATTACCACTATTTACCTTCACCAAATCATCAATTTAAACTTCAACTCATCCTAGGGCAACCTGCATCACAATGCTAAAAAGGAGACCACATGGGAGAGCGAGTTATACATTCAAAATGATGAATATAATATATATTATGATCATGTGTATATGTATATAATCATCATGTGTGCTTTGCTATAAAACCATTAAATCATCATTCAATCATCATCACATTATTATAATAGGCATACAAACATCATGAATCGCAATTCACAACATAAGCAAGCACAAGCACATACACAATCACATTTCCACTTATCATCAAGAGCATTCACAATCATCATCATCATTTTATTAAATCTTTATTCACTTCCTCCTCGCAAGGGGGTTTCTCATCTCTCATGGTCATCTCATCTCAAATGCCATGCACCTATGGCTAATGCATATGTCAACTGTTTAATGCATATAAAATGGATCCATTTCATTTCCTCAGGTGATTGCAACCACCATATCATTCATTCATATGGGTTTCTCGCCTCACAAGGGGTACTCCCTCTAGCAGCCTCGCAAGGTGCTTTCTCGTGATCACAACCACGTTCAACAATTCTTAATGGTTTCCCACCTCGCAAGGGGTACTCCCGCCTCGTGATCGCAACCACGGGCACCATAGGAACTCGCAAGCCCTTTTTTATTTCAAATACCAAGTGATCACAACCACTGGCTCATCATCATACAATGGTCCCTACAGGGCCTTTCACTTTCCACAACCAGGTGATCACAACCACCGGCTCAATACCGTATCACCATCACGTTGGTTTCCCGCCTTGCAAGGGGTACTCCCTTCACAGAATCTCGCAGGATCTTTCATCATTGTGATCGCAACCACATAATATCAATGTTATGTCGTGCCATGAATGCAAAATGCAATAATGCATATGTCAATCAACCTCGCAAGGATATCTCACCCTCTCACATAAGGGTATATTATATATTTAATTTTATCATCATTGGTATACAATTAATCATAAGGCCCCTCAAGGCTTAACATTTACATTCACATCAAACCACGCATGGTAATTAAAGGCATATCAATTATCATAGCATTAATCCACGTATGGAAACCAACTAGGCTTGTTAATAAACACATTTCAAGTTCATACCATCACATGCTAGCCAACACAATTCAAATTACATATACAAGATTACACTTGTATCAAACACAATGACATTGTAAACATTAATAATAATAATCACCATTAAACCAAGGGTATGTTCAACAACAATATCCTTTTTCATTCAACATCATTAATCATTACTCAATGTGGCATCATCCACTTTTAATCACCATCAAAATCATATCAAATTCATTGATTTACACAACCCATTGCTATTCAGTTGTCCCCTCATTAATTTCATTATCATGTAAGGCGTGTCATATAACCACAATATTTGCTTCTCATTATCATTTGTAATATCACATCAATGGTGGTGGAAATTCTTGTTTTCATAACTTATTTAGGCGTGCACACTTTGCTAATATCTTGGGTCAACATCAAATACCACCAAACACACCTCAGTAGTTTACCCCTAATATAATCTCTTGATTTTATATAATAAAAAAGGGGTTTTGGATACTAATGAGCTCATGACAAATTTCAACATCAAGACATGAGGAAAGCTCATTTTTAGTCTTAAAAATAGTGGTACATGTCACAGATATCATCCATTAGTCCCAATTTGATAACCATAAAAAGTTGAGTTCAAAACCCTCTTAAGAGTTAGAAAACTCCAATTGAGGCAATACCAATTTTTACACCTCCTTTCCATTATTATCTACAACTTTCATGCAGAAGTCGGAGGCCAAAAATATCATTAAGATGCCCAAATAGGCCAAAAACAGCAAGGAAAATAGAGCAGTTGGAAATTTCTGATAGTGGGGAAATCCACTGGCCGTGGGAAATTCCACTGGCTGTGGATCCCACTGCCTGGACCACCCAAAATGGTCATTTTTACCACGTTTTGAGGCAGGACGATCCACTGGACGAGGGAATTCCCACTGGCCGTGGATCTCACTGCTGTAAGTCTCATTCTACAGCTTTCTGGCCCTTATATTTTTGTCAACTTTGGGACCCATTTTCACTAGGCTATTTAACTCCGATTTGCATGAAATTTTATACACAACTTACCTACCGTAATATCAATTATGTGGCAAAGTTTCAAGCCCAAATTCCATCCCAATCAAAATCTAAGTCATAAGGTAGTTTTATGCATATTTTTGGCATTTTACATGACATACCAAATTACAATTGGTTATGTTTTGGTCTAAACTCTCTATGGATCTATGTTCATATCTATAAATGTGACTTGCTCCAACAAGTCTCATCCCTTAATTTATTTCCTAGATCAAAGTATGTGCCAAAAGCATTTCAAGTCCTTTTTGGCTAAACCAAGCATGTGAAATTGCAAATTAAGCCTCTTTGGCCCTAACCAACCATGCAAACAAGTTTCACATACATATTGTGACTTGTAGGTGACTTTTACATGAACATTTATCCATTAAATGGAAATGTGACCTATCCACTTCCATGATTATGCATAAAGATGCACTTTGTGTGCTCTAATATGACTCAAACCATTTATACCTCATTTCACTATAGATCATTCATTACAATGCATCAATTCCCATCAAGGGACCACTACACATTCATCATCATCTCATTCATACATGTGTAACTCCCAAGATCAATAAATTTTCAAGCATGACATTCATCATGTCATTAATTATTTCATTATTCAACATAACTATGGCAAGGCAGCATGAGTATCATTACATACAATAATCATCAATTATATAACTCATGCATTTAGAATGTAAAACTCCTCTCCTACCTCAAGGGAAGAATCGCAATGATTCCAATGCTCTGAATGCTCCGCCGCATTACCCAGAATACAATCTACATAACATACATATGTATTCATACAATTAATAAGCCATCTCAAGGCATTCCTCATAATTCTAAACATTTGGTAACTTATCATAAAGCCTAATATCAAGTCCTAGACTTGCTAAAACACCAATTCATACCATTATGTTAGGCTTCGAGAATTCCTTTCCCAGAACCAAGGTTCTCTAGATCTCAAAGGGCCAACTACGTCCAACGACATCAATATCACTCTCATCATTTGTAATATGTTCCTTATTACTCAAACTATCTATTTCCTATTCAAGTTCATCATGAGCCACTTGGATCCTATCAAACCATTATCCATCAACAATCCTATATGGCACACCAATGGTCTAAGACCCCATCAAGACACATGCTTATTTCACTAACCCCTCACATTCACCATGGCTTTGGTGTTCATATTGATCATTTCATACTCATATTAACACCTACATTGGGTATTTTCTACCCACATTCACGTTAACCTTCCTAACCACAATGCATATATTCCTTCAAATTCTTAGGACAAGGGTTTTCATCAAAACTCAACAACCATTATCAAGATTCGTCAATTCATCATCAATGGCTATCTCTCATCATTAACATCATTCTCTAACATCATTAAACATACGTTCCACTCACATTATACATTTTCCCCCAATATATTAAAGTTAGGGTTCCATTAAAACCTAACCATCACCATAAATAATCAATTCCAATCTTTCCAAGACCCATTCTAAAGCATAAATCATTAATACTTATCAATTGGCCAAAAGCCCCAAATTCCTAAACACAGGGTTTTCATCAATAACCCACAATCATCAATTCCAACCATTCATATGCATGATTTCTAACATTTTTAGGCTAACAACAATATATCCCCTTCATTATCAACATCAATAACAATCCCCAATGGTTATCCCACCTAGGGTTTGGTTCCTCAAGCCATTTTTTATCAAAACAACACCTAATCTTCCATCACAATACATAAATAGACTCAAAACCATAAACAAGAGCCATGGGTGTTCAAGATCTTACCTCATTCTCCAAGCTTAAGCCCCCAAATAAAAATGAAGGGAGAGGAGAAGAACCCATCAATTGTTTGCCTCAATATCCCTTAAATGCTCCATGAATCCATAAAACTATTAAATTTTTGGTTGAACATGGCCATGGGAGTGATGGTCACGTTTTGGGCACAAGAGAGGGAGAAGAAGAAGAGAAAAGCAAAGTGAGTAGGAGAGGGAAAGGTTCCAATGAAAATAGAGAAGAAAGAGAGAAAAGAATAGGTTTTTCTTTTAAGTTTTTAATCCCTTCATTAAAACTTCACCATTTTATAATAAACAGGATCTCCGTTCGGGCTCAATACTTAATCTAAAAATTTTTTCGATTATATATTCGGACTCCCAATAATATTCTTATTAGCCCTGACCAACGACATCTCAATCGGAGATACTTGGTCCGACACGCATATCTTCACCGAGTATAATTTAACTCTTAAAGCCCAATAAATTATAAATAATCCTCATAAATCTCAATTTAATTATTTCAATATTTTTGGGACACTTATTAACCCATTTATATTTATTTAATATTTATTCCTCCTATTTAATTTTTTTTATAAAATTCAGGATGTTACAGCTGATGCTTTATCAAGAAGGCACTCTTTACTAGCCTCTCTTGGAGCCAAAGTTATTGGACTTGATGAGATGAGGACTTTGTATCTAAGTGACCTTGATTTTTCAACCATTTTCAACTCATCTTCCACTTCTTCATCTCATAAAGGCTTCTACATTCTAGGTGGCTACCTCTTTAAAGCCAATAGACTTTGCATTCCTAGGAGCTCTTTAAGAGATCTTTTTCTAAGAGAAAGCCATAAGGGAGGCTTAATGGGCCATTTTGGAAGAGACAAAACTTTAGCCATTTTACATGAACATTTCTATTGGCCTAAAATGAAAAAAGATGTACAAAAACTTTATGCTAGGTGTATAATGTGTAGAAAAGCTAAATCTAAACTTTCACCTAGTGGTTTGAATACTATTTTGCCTACACCTAGTGCACCTTGGATTGATATATCTATGGATTTTGTGTTAGGCCTGCCTAGGACCCAAAGGGGAATAAATTCTATCTTTATAGTGGTGGATAGGTTTAGTAAGATGGCTCACTTCATCCTTTGTCATAAGGTCGATGATGCTAGTCATATTGCTTAACTCTTCTTTAAGGAAATTGTAAGACTTCATGGTGTTCCTAAAACTATCATTTTTGATAGGGACACCAAATTCCTAAGCCATTTTTGGAAAACTCTTTGGTCAAGCCTAGGAATAAAGCTTCTCTTTTCTACCACCTATCATTCTCAAACGGATGGTCAAACAAAGGTAGTAAACAGGACCCTTTCTTAACTACTTAGGGTCTTAGTGAATAAAAATGTTAAATCTTGGGATGCGTGTTTACCCCACATTGAATTTGCTTATAATAGGGTACAACACTCCACAACTAAGCAAGTCCTTTTCAAATTATTTATGGTTTTAATCCTCTCACTCTTTTGGACCTTTTGCCCATTGATGTTTCTAATTATGTCCTTCACATGGATAAAGAGGCAAAGGCCAAGTTTATCAAAGATTTTCATGAGAAGGTTAAAAACCAAATACAAACTAAGAATGAACACTATGCTCGTTGTGCTAATAAAAAGAGAAAGGAAGTCACCTTTGAGGTTGGAGATTGAGTTTAGTTACATCTTAGAAAAGAGAGATTTCCAAACTTGAGAAAATCGAAACTCGACCTAGGGGTGATGGACCTTTCCAAATTCTCAAAAAAAGGGGGAATAATGCCTATGTCCTTGATTTACCTGGGGAATATGGTGTGAGTGCTTCATTTAATGTATCTAACTTATCTCCTTTTGATTTAGATGAAAAAGATAATGCCTTAGATTTGAGGACAAATCCTTTCGAAGAAGGGAAGCATAATGAGGACATTCTAAGGGAGGATCTACACACTATATTGGACAAAGAACTATAAGCTTACAAAAGGCCCCTCACAAGGGCCAAGTCCAAGAAAAGCAAGGAGACCATCCATAAAGCCCTATCTTCCTTCATCTCTTTGTTTAATGGGCCCAAGCCCAATGAAGATAGCTTGAGGATCTATTTGTATTTATCTTGTAATATAGGTCATAATTAGATTCGCTAGCCATTTAGGATTCATTTGGGCCTTACTAGGCCAATTGGTAATTTTAGGGCCATGTACTCTCACATTGGGCCATGTATAGGCCATCTTCTTTTCTAACTGTTAGTTTTGGGCCTGGGATCCAACTAGCCAAGCCCATTTCCATGCTTTGGCCGAATGCCCCATATCCTATATAAAGGCTTCTCCTTTTGTAAAATGACAGACATTAATACATTTTGAGATTTAGACACCTTAAGTGTAATTTTCTAGTGAGAGATTCTCCTCATTCTCTCTAGGATTTGTGAGGCTCTTGCAAGCTCTTATCCAAGGGGTCTCTCCCTCCTTGGTGGTGAGATAGAAGTTATCTCTCTCTCTTGGGAGTAGCCTCCAGCCATCCTTCCCATTTGCCTTAGTCTTTTCCTACATCTTTCACCTTGTTCCTTCACTTCCATCTCTTTACTCCTTTCAATTTTTGTCCAATCCTCCATAGTTTTCTCCTTTCATGTTTTGGTTTCCCTTCTTAAAGAAGAAGATCATCACCTTGGCTTGAAGGTTGAAGAAGGAAAGATCCAAGATCCACCTTCTCTTAAGGAGCTTAAAGAAACTCCTACATCAGTAAAGAAAGGAACTAGTCATACCTCGATACTTATTTTTGTCAATTGTTTTACTTGATTCATTTTTCTCTAAGTAGCAAGAGGTGCTCGTAGGTGCAGTTGCCTCTTTGGCATTGTCCATTCCAAAATTCTTAAGGAGCTCTTTGTAATAATTGAATTGACTAAGAAAGATACCTTCCTTGGTTTACTTGATTTGTAATCCTAGGAAGTATGTTAACTCCCACATCATTGACATTTCAAACTTTTTCTACATAACTCTAGAGAACTCTTTACAAAGTTTACCATTAGTAGCACCAAAAATGATGTCGTCGACATAAACTTGTACTAGAAGGATATCTTTAGCATTTTTCTTTATAAAAAGAATGGTGTCTACCTTTCCTTCTTCAAAACCATTTTCTAAAAGGAAACAACTTAACTGATGATACCAAGCGCTTGAAGCCTTTTTTAACCCATACAGAGCTTTTTTTAATTTGAAAACATGATTGGGTTTATCAAAACTTTTGAAATTGGATTATTGTTGCACATAAACTTCTTGAATAAAACCATTCAAGAAGATGTTCTTGACATCCATTTGGTAAAGTTTAAAATCGAGTGAGCATGCAAAAGTGAGTAATAAAAGAATAACTTCCAGCCTAGCAACACGAACATATGTTTCATCATAATCAATTCCTTCCTGTTGGTTATACCCTTTACCCACTAGCCTAGCTTTATTATGAGTTATTAGCCCTGATTCATCTAGTTTGTTTCTTAAACCCATTTAGTGCTAATTACCAAGTGATTAGAGGGCCTAGGGATGAGCTCCTGTACTTGGTTCCTTTCACATTAATTCAATTCATCTTGCATGGCTAAACCCCAAAATTCATATATTGGAGCATCCTCTATACATGTAGGTTCAATTTTAGAAACAAAAGCAAAATTATTACAAATATTCCTTAAAGAGTTTCGAGTTGTTACTTCTTTAGTGACGTCACCGATCATATTCTCGAGAGGATGATTCTTCGAGATTCTCTATCCTTGGAAGGTTGTCATCTTCTTGGTCCTTTGTCTCTAGTTCTTCAAGATCATTTGTAAGAAAGAAACTACCTTTCCCAGTCTTTTGGGGTTAGGTTCATCAAAGGATACATGTATTGCCTCTTCAATGGTCGTAATTCTTTTATTATATACACTATATGTCTTACTGTTTAAGGAGTAACCAAGAAAGATTGCCTCATCATACTTAGCGCCAAATTTCCAAGATTATGCTTCCCATTCTTTAAAATAAAGCATTTGCATCCAAAGACATGAAAGAAAGATATGTTTGGTTTTCTTCCCTTATAAAACTCATTGGGCGTTTTCTTTAAAATGAGTCTTATCAAAACCCAATTAATTACAAAACAAGTACTGCTCACTACACCAGCCTAGAATTATTTTGGAAGATCATTTTCATTTAGCATGGTTTGAGCCAATTCTTGTAAAAACCGATTTTTCCTCTCAATAACTTCATTTTGTTAAGGTGTTATTGGGACAAAGAAATTATGCTCGATTGTTTTTTGCAATAAATTTAACTTTCCCCTATGATCACTTTTAATGGATACAATCTTTGAATCCTTTTTGTTTTGAACAATCTTAGCTAATCTTTTAAATGTTTAAAAGTT
This sequence comes from Clitoria ternatea, assembly GCA_037962975.1. Classification (NCBI taxonomy): domain Eukaryota; kingdom Viridiplantae; phylum Streptophyta; class Magnoliopsida; order Fabales; family Fabaceae; genus Clitoria; species Clitoria ternatea. The sequence goes on from CM075672.1 coordinate 84,397,352, forward strand.
TCATCCTTAGTGGTTATGAAAAGGGTCCATATGAATCTAGAGTAATCGTTGATAATCATAAGAGCATAATAATTACAACCAAAGCTTTTAATCCTAGATGGTCCAAAAACGTCTAGTTGGAAAAGCTATAAGGGATGATTTGTTGAAACAACATTTTTAGATTTAAAAGAGGCCCTTATATATTTCTCTTTTTACCATGCATCACAAAAAAGATTTTGGAATTCTAAAGATGGTAAATTGTCCACTAGGTTTTCTTAAAACAAGCTTATTGAGATGCTTAACGTGAATGTGGGCAATTGTCCTATGCAATAACCATGCTTGGTAAGTCTCAAGAGACTTAATTATTTAGTATTTTCCAAAAGTATTTTTCTTAATTAATTAAGTATTTTTAAGTAATTATGTATAGTAATTATTAAATATTTGATCAAACACTACAACAGAAATTACAAAAGGAAGCGGTACTATTGTCAGCGGTTGGGCGGAACCGCTGACATTGTTGTAAAAAAGACACTAAAGTCAGCGGTTATTAAAGGAAACGCTGACAATAGTATTATCAGCGGTTGAAGGTATCAACCGCTGACAATAGTCTATGTTAATAATAAAGGATTTCTACGCGTACAGCCCTGACCTGGTGCGTTTGCTTTTAATTGATTAATAAAATATTAATATAATTCATATGATGCACGCAGATGGTAAGGTAAGGCACTAAAGGTGATAAACTATTAATATATTTTATGTCTTGATGTTTTAATTTTTTTTAGCTCTCTCTTTTCTTATGTCAACTTTTCGTTTTCCACAAGACAAGGTGCCTGTTGGTGCGTTTTGCTCTTTTTCCCTCTTTTTTCAATAGTTTCCATTCTCCTATGTTAGTGTGTTTTGCTCTCTGTTTTTAATAGTTTCCAAGTGTGCTGTTAGTGGTCCATAGCAGGCTTTTTTTTCCTCTCTGTTTTTAGCAACTTTGTGTATGTTTGTTTCCCAGTTCCAGCTCTGTTTCGCCCTCAATCCTTGCGCTAATTTCACAGAACCAGGGGAACCCTTGCTCGTTGGGACTTTCATTTTCGGGGAAAGGAAGAAGGTTTGGTTCGATTGGTGGTGCGATCCAACACTACGAAAGAGAAGCTCCGTCACATGTGCAAGTAACCTTCAATTCCCTTTTTTCATTTTCTTCGATTTGATATTGGATATTGTGGGTTTTCTATTTTCTGTTGGATGTTGGGTTATCTATCTCCCTGTATTTGTGAGTCTTGGTCTCTGTCGGAGCAGGATTATTGTCCGTTCAGGTTGTGGCGGTGGTGAGGGTATGGGTTTGGGTATGGGTGGGTGGGTTGGGGAGGGGTGTGGGTGGATGGGTCTGATGGTTTAGGCTTTGGGTTTGGGTTTGGGCCTATGATGCACGGAAACGCCATGGAGGTGTCATCCTGGAACCGGGAAACGGCCAAAAATATTTTCCTCACTACCCGTGTTTTGGGCCTTAAGGGAAACGTCTGGCCAGCGTTTACGGCCCTTAAAAAACCCCACCCGTTTTCCCATTTTTCTTTTCAGCTATCCCGAGCCCCCCCCTAAGCCACCCCCCTTCCGTGCTTCCCCCTTCGTCGTCTGCTCTGCGACTGCGTCCTCTCCACCATACTGTCGCCGGCCGTTCGCGACTCCGGCATCTCTTCATCTGTGTTCGTCATCATCTTCTTCTCCGTCGTCTATGTTCATCTTCTTCTCCATCATCTACGTCTCTTCATCTGTTGTGTTTGTCTTCTTCTTCGACAACCAGTGAGTCAGGGACAGCACAGGCAAGGCACTCTAAGGTTGTTCTGCTTCTTCTTCATCGACAATTCGACACCACCACCAGTGAGTTCTGTTCTACTTCTTCATTTTCAGTTCAACTTCATCTTTTCCACCTTTTTTTTATTTTGGGAATTTATTAGAAATAAAACAGGGAAGCACAATGAGCTGATTAGGTTTTTATATATTGATATTTGATAATTGATAATGTTGAATTGCTGATAATGCTGATATTGATATTTGATAATGCTAAATTGCTGATAATGATATTTGATATTTGATAATGCAATTGTTCATAATGTTGTTTTAGTGCATTTTGATATGATCAAATTTATTTAGTAGTAATATTATATGTAAAATTTTTATAATTTTTACGGCATTTCCACACCAAACCCGTTTCTTTGTCAGGATTACAGGATGCACTTTTTAGTGGACTGTATGACTGTGATACTTGTGTGCATTTGTTAACTGACCAATGTTTCTGGGTTATTGTCTTAGGCTGCTCTGACAATGCTATTTATGATCTCATGCATTGTTTGTTATAAATCGAGTTCAGCATGTGTAAAATGAATAAAATGATGACAGATGAGTCAGCCTTGTTATATATATATATATATATATATATATATATATATATATAGAACTATATGGATTCAATGTGTTTCATTAATGTATATAGTAACAGGAATAAGGAATAGGATGGAAGAGCTGTTATATACTGTGATGCTTTGACATCAACATTTGCAATTGGCTAATAAAGTTAGTATAAATTTGCACATTGGTTTTGCTTGTATGACAGCTCTTAGGGAGTTAATTAGTTTATGAATGATCAGTATAATTGTATTTTTAATTTTTGGCCTGATTGTGCATGACTCCAGATTTTTAGTTTTTAATAATATATATTAAACTAGAGCCATACTCTTTGTGCTTAACAATTCTCTGTCTGAATTTATGATTTGGGAATTTACTTTCATTATATTCTTTTGTTATATATTTATATATTGTTACTCAACTATCATACAGCTACATTTTTTTTGAGTAAAATGCCAAACTTTAGTAATTGAAACTATTAATGGAAGAACTCAGTGATGGAATATGATATTTCATAACTATCTTCTACATTCTGAAAATTTCAAAATATGTATTCTTGTATTTTTTTTAACTCTTATATGTCCATCCTTAAGCCTGAAGTGTTCTTTATTTATCTGTTATTGAGTCATTCCCTAAAGCATACCTGCAGCATCAAGGTATTATGAACAAAAAGCAAACATCATGTTCCACATAAAATTATCTGACCACATCAAAACTTTGGGAACTTAACTGTGAATTTGTATTTACTTTTGGGGATTCATTAGTAATTAAATTGCAATATAATAATCTGATAAATTATGGAATATTGGTAATTCTATAATTGACACGGTATGGCTACCAAATCTTCTATACACTCTAGAGTTCTGATATGCTATACATATTTCAGATGTTCAATTCTGTTGTAGATATTTCTTTCTTTTATGTGTTCTATTAAGCATTGCTCCTTGACCCATGATCCATTCTCATGCGCGTTACCACGCCACTGGAGCGTTTGAATGCTCGTCTTATGTACTCTTTTTTTTTCTCTGTTGTGCGTTGTCACGTTGTAAGGGTATGAGCCACATTGATTCCTTTCTGACTCTTCTTTCCTCGTGAACAGCATGGCTTGGGCCCTTTTCCTCACGCGGGTATGGGTGGCGTACACACGCCCACTTGATCCCCACTAAAACGTGTCTGATGCTCTCGGTGCCATATTATAACAATTTTTTCTGTTATTCTGAATCTTCTTGGCTAATTGTGTAGAGTATATTGTCAATGGTCTAATATGTTTTCATATAAAATTGCAATCGATTTTGCTTAATCCTTTCTCTTTGTGTTTATACGCCTGGTGGGTGCTCATAGGCTTGGTTCCATTTTCATCACTTGCGTGCCTCTTGCTTGAACCCAGCATTTTTATGATATAATAGACAGAGATTATCAAATCCTTAATAAATTATAGATAAGTCAGGGGTTGAGTCAAATATATGTGTATATGGGTATATATATAGACCTTGGTGGGGTCATGGTTATATAGACATGCTTACAGCAATTGTGTTTGGATCTGGCTCATTGATGAGACTGTGGATTAATTGGAGGCCCTGTACCATTCCATTTCCTTCCTTTGGCACGCAGTTCTGTTTCTTCACTTTCTTAATCGCGCACCTGTACGCCAGCATGGGCATTCTGCACTCATGCACTCTTCAAAATACTAAGCATTCTGCTCCTATGTAGCAATTGAGCATTATTCACTTTACTTAATTACTTTTTTTTTGAAATTGTTGATATAGAACATAAGTCTAAAGTTTGTATCATAGTGTATAAAATAGATGTTTATTTATTTTCATGGTGTTTTCATTTGTTGTATTTTTTTTTGGGTACTCTACTATATTATTTTCTTAGTAAGAATGTTGATATGAACACTCTTTCACTTATTCATTGAAATTCATCAACAATTATAAGTATAGGTATAACCTGGTAATTAATAAATAAATTATTTCTATTAATAAAATAATAATAATAATAAAAAATCCTGATCAATTTCTTGATTAAGACAATATTTAGTTGAAATTATCACGTTAGTGTAAGAAATATTGAAATTATATGGGAATCTTACAGCATGTAAGTGCTATGGGTTGTAAATTATGAGTTTCTTATGTCACTCTTGGTTCCAGTGCCTGCTTTGTATTTTTCCATGGGATCCTGATTTATCTTCATATCCAATATCTTGAGAATTGGGTTATGTTGCTTGCTGAAAATGTCATCCTTAGTTAACTTGGATGAGGTGCATCTTGCCTTAAAAAGGGTGAGCCGAGCTGCACTACATATTTCACTTTAATATATATATATATATATATATATATATATATATATATCAAGTGACTTGATTTGTTAAAAATAAACAAAATCAACTGGCTCTGTTTCCTGATTCCTCCCTTAAACTTTACTTTTTTAAATTTTACACATCTCCAAGATTCATAGTTGTTTACCCTATGTCCTATGCTTAATTAATAAAATCATGTTGACTACTTATATCTTTCATTCCTAACTATGATTTATTTTTTGTTCTTCAGGAAGTGGCATGAAAGTTCCTTAGAGCATGATCATTCAAAGAAAGTATCTGCACCCGCATAATATGAAAATGCAATCAAGATTGGAAGAAGAGGAAGAAGCCAAAGCTGCTTTTATGAGTAGGATTCAGAGGCTAACCAAACTCATTCTGGTTTCCTTAAATAATATAAGGCATGGATATCTACCTGACATTCCCAGCCACCAGCGAAGTCACTCTGTTGGCGAGGATGATGTGGGCTCATCCTTCATTTAATTAGTGTAGATTATGTTATTATCTTCTTTAGTTTTCATTCTGGAAGTGCTTGTACTTTTGAACTCCTTGCTTGACAAATTTAACTAGTGAATTTGTTTTTTTTTAATACTTAAACTTAAACGTATAGCATTTTTCTATTTTATGTTAATGTTAGAGTTGTATACCTGACTATTCTTTATACTTGGTTTATAATATTTTTCATCAAAATCTACATTTCACTATATGATTTTTTTACCAAGTTATGTAAAATGTGTCGGTTCATGAGTTACTTGTGTGTAGTTTTTAAAAAAACTAAACAAACTAAAATTTTAAAAAAAAACTATTGTCAGCGGTTCCTATCTATAACCGCAGACAATGTTGTAACTATTGTCAGCGGTTACTTACTACAACCGCTGACATTGTTTGCCTATTGTCAGCGGTTCTAAACAACAACCGCTGACATTGTTTGACTATTGTCAGCGGTTCCGCACCATAACCGCTGACAATACATAGCTAATGTTAGCGGTTTAAGCGCTGACGTTGTTTTTAGTGCTATTATCAGCGCCTTTATTGTTAGCGTTTGTACCGCTGACAATAGCAGTAGCGGAAGCGCTGACAATAGCCTTTTTTGTAGTAGTGAAATGTGATTTCATAGGGAGGAATAAATTATTATTTTTTAAAGTATTTAAAGTCTACATTGTTAAAATGGTTATGTAATTTTCAAAAACATACCATGAGGACTAAAGTTTTTTTACCCCAGGGTACCACCTTGCACCAGCGTGTGAGTACATTGGGAATCAGTTCTATGAGTGATTTCAGGTTAGTACCTCAGCATGTACATGTCTCACCAGCGTAAGGCAAGATCAAGAATTGAAGCAAAGAAAGCCCAAGAGCGCGTACAAACGCTACCCAATGTAAGCTTACATTGGGAGGTGATGAAGATCAGGGGTAGTCCCTATAGTTGGGTGTAGCTTGTGATGAAGTCTCAAGTTTGGATCTCAATAAGACACCATGTGTGAGCACGCTAGCCAGTGTGGACTTACGTTGGACATGATAACACATAGACACTAAAGACAGTGGTTGGGCGTACCATAGAAGGAAAGTTCCCAGACTCAAAGCTGAAGGAAGGAATCACATGTAAGCACGCTCCACATCGTGGGCTTACATTAAACTTAAACATTATTAGATGCATTCACACACTAGGTGGGCATACCTACACCCAGTTGCGTGCTCTTACACTGAGTGTTCATGGAAGCAGATACCATCAACCAGTGGCTAGGCATGCTTACGCTTAACACCAACGTTCCTATGCTAACTTGCTGTCATTTAGGACCATGTACTGTGAGTAGCGCAGTGTATTCCCATGCTATTAGCATGGATATGTGTGGCTTGAGTATATATTTAAACTTTTTCTTTTGTGTAATATAGGTTCAACGGTAACTTAAGTTAGTTATTTATTTGGTAAGGTGATATGAATTCGCTTAACTTAAATTCTAAATGGACCTTCTAGAACTTAGAATGCTTTGCTCTTGTGCAATTAATCACAATGGGTTTGATTATTCTGTGGCTATTGTAGTTTAGAAATTAGAATTGGGGAAAGTTAACAATGCATGAAGAAGAATATAAATCGAAAAATGGTGAAGGTAAAGTGGGTGACACCACTTTCGGGGAGAAAGATAAATCACAAGATGCCACTTTTGGGGAGGAAGATAAGTCACAAGATGCCACAAAGGAAATAAAATTACCCTTGATTAGTGAGAGATAGTTCATCCAAGAACCTAGGAGAAAACATTTCTCACAAAATGATCTTTAATTCAAAAGTCAAGTTTAGTCTAATTACATTATTCCCTTGGCAAGAATATATAGAAACAACAATAAAAGGCACCAATAACTAATAATGATTATTAAGTTTATGGATCTCATAACCTCCTAATGGTGTAAAGGAAAAGGCATAACACAAAAAGGAAAATAAATAAAACAATAGTGTATTAGCGTCCAAGATCCACTAGTAGTGGTGGCAACCACAACCAGGTTATGGATCTCACTAGTTTTTCCAAAATCCTTTTATTTTCCCTAGCAGAATGAACCACTGGCAGGGAGTGGTAAGAACCACTGGTAGGTAGTGGTTAGAACCCCTGGCAGGTAGCAGTTCTCACTGTCTTACCCAGAAACTCTTTTTGTCCTTACTAGAATGTCCCACGGCTAGGCAATGGTTCTAACCATGGTCATGGAACCCTTAGGGTCTTCCAAAATGATCATGCAATGAAATAATCTTAGTTCCATGCACCTCCCATTAGGTGAATCTTCAAGAGTTGTTCCAACCACTTGTTGTAGTGCCTTTTTTACTTTCCTGGCTCTTGCTCTTATCATTGGTTCCCCAAGCCCTCTGAGTGCCCTTTTGTATTTGTCCTTTGCATGTTATCATCGTAAGGTTAGTTTGATCATTTTGTACATTTTAGTTAGTTGTTAATTCATGTACTATATATAATCAGTACTTAATCTTATAAAAGCATACAAAATATAGTTTTAGTTTAGTTCTCCCTTATTTCTATTTTCTCTTTCTCTTCCTCTCTATGAATTTTCTCCCTCCTGATTCTCTAATCTCCATGGAATTCTCTAACATTGTGATTCATTTTTCTCTCTCTATGAATGGCTAAATCCTTAGGATTGGGATTGGTTGAGTCTGTAATAGAGTTTTCATTAAAGTAAATGAAGCACAGAATCAGTTAGTGCAAGTTCTAAGTTTGATAAATCCTAAATTTCAACCTCTTCCAAGACCTTACTTAAAGGTTTTCATTAGAGAGAAATCATGGTGAAGGCCTCAAGTTTAGATTTGCTAATTTAGTTATTCAGGCCTAAGGAATTAGGGTGAATAGCTAAGGTTCTTCATTTTCGTAATTCAATTTAGTAGAAATTGATACCTAAGGGATTATGATTAATTTGTGGTGAATTAGTGATAATTTCCAAAGGAATTAGAAAGTATCCAATTATGAAGGTTGAACATTGCATCAACTGAGTCCAATGCAACATTTATGCAAATTTAAGTGAAATTATAGAGGACATCAATTTCAATGTATGTGTTAGTATATTTCTTACCTCTTTGATATTTTGCTGTTAATATTACTGCAAAAATCCAAAAATATGAATTTACTTAGAAGAGTGCATAAAGATGCATTACTTACTGTCTAAGGTTCAGTTAGTGGCTACCTAAGATTATGGTAATTAACGCAATCCCTATAGGACGATATCGAGTTTACTACTCTTAAAATGGTTGGTGCATTTGCTAAAAGTATTCACCTTATAAATTCGCATCAATGATCCTTCTTCTTTTGAAAGAAGGCTTTTCACATCATTTGTGGGTAAATCATCGAGGCTAATCATATAAACATTATCGACTCTATGCCCAATAAATTTTATCTTTTTTTCCTTTTCATCCTTAATTATGTAGCATCTAGAATAAAACATAACACAATTACCTTTATTGCATAATTGGTTTGTGCTTAAGCCTTTCAACTAGGAGAACGTTAGAGATAAAGGTTGATTGATGGCTACCACACTTCCAACTCCAAGGATTCTTCCTTTGGTGTTGTCTCTATAGAACACATGACCTTTGTTACGATGAGTGATTTTGTCAAATTTGTTCTTGTCGTCGGTCATATGTTTTGAGCACCGACTATCTAGATACCACCTTAAGTTGCTTGATTTGAAGCACATATACAAGAACATTCATGATTTTTAATTTTAGGTACCTATTTCCTCTTGGGTCCGTAATTGTTAGTATAAGGAATTTTATCCCAAAAACTTTGCTTAAAGACATCCTTTTTTCTAGTATTACACATAGAAGCTTGGTGTCCTTATATTCTATAGTAATAGTATTTAATAAATGAGCCTTTGGATTAGTTTTGAGAAATAAAGGTTGTTTTATGTTGGTCACCAAAGAAATCTTTGAAAGTATTTTGTTGACTGCCAGGCTTATAACCAATACCCGCTTTATCAAAGATACATCTTTGGTTATCGAGTAAAATATCCAAATTCTTCTTGTCATTAATGAACTTAGCCAAAGTGTTTTTCAAATCTTGATCTCATTTGTTAAATGTTTACAATTAGAATAAAAGGATACAACAGATTCTAATTTGGTTTTAGAAAGTGATGTTTCAAAAGAAGAATTCCTTTTAACCAAATAATTATTAACAATATTAATAGAATCCATTTGTTTTTCAAGAAGAGAAATGTGATCATTAGCTTTTTCAATTTATTACCCATTTTGGAAAACTCTTCTTGCAAATCATGAAAGACATTAAATAAGTCATCATAAGAATCTCATTTGAGTTACTTACCTCATCTTCTTCTTGATGATTTTCCATGAGGCGTTCATTGTCTGATGAGTCCGACGAGCTTGTTGAATTGTCACCCCATACTATGTAGACCCTTCTTTTGACTTTCTTATCATTTTTTGACTTGTTGGGAAATTGAGGACAATCTGATTTGAAGTGCCCCACCTTGCCATATTTGAAGCATGTGATGTTGGCATTCCTTGTTGTATTTTTTCTTTGGACACTCTTTATGAAGTTCTGGGTGTTCATGAACTTCCCAAATTTCTTGATAATAGGGTGAGGCCTCCATTGTTCTCATCATCACTCTCCTTCTTAGTTGGACCCTTTTGTTCAAATGCTTTGAATGCTAGGTTATTCCTTTTTGTTGCATTTTCCTTAGATTTTTTAGTAATTATAACTATTGCTCATACTCTTGAACTTTTCCAAACAATGCTACCAAGGATATACTTTCTAGATCTTTGTAGTCCTTTATTGTGGTGACAATTGGTTTCCATTCCTTGTCCAAGCATTTTAACACACGATTGATTAAATCTCCATTAGGAAAGAATCTTCCCAATGTCAAAAGGTGGTTAACAATATGAACAAAATTTTTTTACAAGTCTAAAATAGATTTTCCTTGAAGCATTTCAAATAATTTCAATTCATGATTAAGGGTGTTTATTCTAGACCCTTTAACATCACTAGTTCCTTCATGAATAACTAGTAAAGTATCCTAAATTTATTTAGTAGATTTGCAATTAGTAACTCTAAAAAATTTATCATGACCAAGAGTAAAGCAAATAATATTTTCACCTTTCAAATTTACCTTTTTTTCTCTTTATTCGTTCAAAGATTCTTTGGTTTTTCAATCGTTTTACCACCAACAATGTGCATAGGTAAATTAGAGTCATTTAAAATAACACTCCAAATATCTTCATTGACTAATTCAATAAAGACTTGAATGCGAGCTTTCTAAAAAGTATATCTAATGCTGTTAAAGGCCGATGGTCTATTAATAGCCACACCCTTTCCTAACATTCTGTTTTAGGCCATACTATTAAGTTATGAAGCTTTAAAATGTAACACCCTTGGTTAACTAGGATAAATCCCTTCCACTAAACCATCTTACTTAACAAAGAGGTTACAAGTTGATAAAAAGTGTGGAAGTTTTTTTTTGTACATAAAACAATAGTGGATCAAGAAACAAGACATTGCACATTACATGGTCGTAACAATAACTCATAACATATTGCATCAATATAATACTCAAAGAACATACAAGATCAGGAAATATTTACCCCACACATACTCATTCTAAGAATTACTTTACATCTAGCATTCCATAATTTATAAGTCACCTTCCTAGGATTCAACATCATTTAATGTTCATTCCTATTATTACTTATGTTTACCGGGTTAATATATCAACATTTACCATGAAGCATAAAACCATACCTCCACTATGTTTGACATATTTATGCATCATATGACTCTAGTCCATCGTTAAATCATCACATAGTTCATAGATGACACTTACTTTGCAATCATCACATAAATCATAGTCACGATCATGGCATAGCCCCTAGTTTTCAATCATAACCCTAGTCTACCACATCATATCCATCATTATATACATAAATCCAAGCCACGCAAAGAGTTCATACCTAACATTACAATACTTCCTAAGCAAGTTCCAGCCACACATATAAACATTATATAATGCATACTCAACACCACAATACATACCATCCAGCCTCAGCTACGCAGATAAGTATCATATATTCATAGTCATAAGGTCAGGCAACACCGTAATTTACAAGAGCTACTAGACAGATTTTAGTCACAAATATAATCATCACAACATACAATAGATATCACACAGAGTCCTAACCACAAGTACAATTATTACCTAATCCTCCACTGCTATTATTAACACGCATCATCATACATCATAAGGCAGTACCATACTTCAACATATAAACACTTCATAGTTCACAGTCATAGCTTAAGTAATACTATAATATACAAGGAATAAGCCATAGGTACAATTAACATTATCAGTAATACATCACCACTAATCATAACACAATTATCATAATTCACAGATATACTCATCATAAGTCATATGTCGTTAGTCAAACAAATGCTATGCATGAGTTAGGCAATTTATGATCATCTTTTTTAATTAAATCTCATGCATGCAATAGGGCCCATCAATCTCATTATCATCATAATCACCATCACATCTCCATAGTATGTCTACTGGGAGGAACACTTGTCGTGGTAAACCAGTGCGGACGAAGTCCTTTCAAGTTCCTATAACCCAAAAGGGGTAACAGGCACCAACCATACACAAATCATGGATCCATTCTCATGACCCAGGCATGGTCACACACATGGCCAAAACTTCCGCTACACTGCCATGGAAACCGCTAGTCTGAGTCAGGGTATCTCAAGCTTGCCATAGACCGTTCGACAATCGGGAGCTACTCTGAGCCAATAGATGCCTTACCCAAGAATACCCCCGAGGCTCCTCCCTGTTGAACTGCGATGTAGGGTTCTCCAGTGTACCCATCACTGTAATGCAACTGGCCATGATTTCTACATATCACATAACCAATGCCATGATACATGTATGCACAACATGTTCATTACTTATCTTTCAATCAAAGTCACCGGGTGGGATCCTTGCATAGATTTGCCATTGTCCATAATTCGTAGAGCTAGTTCTCATCTCATAATCCCACATTTACCATATAATGCTTATAACTTTTTATAATACCAAAATTACCCAATTATACATCTCAGAAAATAACAATATATATATATACACTAAAAAAATAACCTTTTTCTTAAGATTCATTATATAAAGATACTGATTCTTGAATAAAACCTTATATAATAATAACATAGACTCTGCCCCATTATACCATTCAACAACAGAGCCTCATCTCAGCATATCCTTGAGTTGTATAGTTTACTTTCACAAAACACAAAATTCCATATTTCAAAACCATAGTACATCATAAGCTGAAATTAAGGACAATGTTATCTAGCGTTCATTCAACCATGCTCATGCCACTAGGTAATATTTAATCAACATAACAATTCATCACAACTCAACAACTTGGATCTGAATTAAACCACATCACACAATTGTATTCAACCTCTTAACCGACCTCGTCGGATTCTCTTTTAAGGATCCCACCATGACTTCCATCTTTTTCTCAATTCATATTATCATTTTCATTTCTTATTTCTACAATCATAAAGCCATAAGCGTTTCTCACGTATACATATCATAACCCATGATTTCACAATCCATCAATCAACCAAATTAGTAATCATATACAAGGCATACATAGTTAAGTTCCTTAAGGACTATCACAAGCATTACAAAACCACATTGACATTATACATTATAACATTTTTGCACTTCATCAACCACAACAACATTCACATATGTACATATAACACATTTATACTAAGCCACCAACCAACATCACAATAGTAAGCCTTTACTCAGAATTTATGGCACACTTAAGCAATCACACAAACATTCATAACTTAGAATATCATGCCAAACTTGATCAATCACAACCGTAGTCACACATACACATATATATATATATATACATAATACATTCACATTCACACATCCATTTTAGCATACAATAGTCTCATATCAAATCTTAATTTCTCCTTTATTCTTAACATAACAAAGTAGCAAATAAACAATTAATTTAGAGTCATTAAAACACCATTCTCAATCGCTGATTCATGCACCTAAAATCCCAAGGCCAACATGTAACACCCTAGCCCGAAAATAGGGGTAAATTTTTCAGGATTTAAAATATTTATAAGTAGAAGAAATTTAATATATATATAATGCCAAGTAATTGCCCCGGATCATTAATAACCGATCTCATATATGAAGATATCAGACGATATCAGAGTGCTCCTCGGACGACCGGACTTGAGGCCGTCACAAGGGAAAAAGCAGAAGATGTAATTAAATTTTAGAGTTATTAAAATATATACCAAAAAGAGGATGAAAGATGCCTCATCGATTTGTTAAACAATAGAAATATATTTTCATAATAATAATATCATTCATACATTATCAAGGTCATTAAAGAAAATTAGCCATACACATACGGTCTAATTTTCCTACATGACCTCCAAAATCAACTATCATCAAATTAATTTCAAAATAAGCATATACATACTATATGCTATACAAAATGAATACATATATGCTGGCCAAGGCTCACCTACATTCCTTTCATATTTACCTTCTCCAACGCTCGACCTCCAAAAAAAGTAGATTTATATCATACCTACATCAAACTTAAAAATGGCAACTAGGAGGTGAGTAACATAATCCAAATGTATCAAAGTCATACATTATGATGATATTTATACATGTGTGCGTTATATTCATTTTTCAAGAAAACATCACAAGCTTCACACACATTATACATTATTCCATCTCAGCATAATACATGTCCAATTAAATATATTCACAAGGCAATATCATATATAATAGATCCCTAACATTCTCTATAATCATCACACTTTTAATGTTAGTACCCCAGCTTACTTTCCCTCTAGTTAACAATCATCCATCGCCACCATGGGCTATCAACTAGGCATATCTCTAGCTATATGCAAATTTTCTTAAAGTTAATCCATATGCACAACAGAATCATTATCAAGTACGGATCTGACTGTGGGACACAACAACATATCAAATGTGGGACAAGCATAGGTGTGTTACTATGCCTCTACTGCAGTAGTAAAATGTGTACACATATATCTCAATTCATGCATTCTTGTAACATGATACTTTTATTGGTACCAAACCGCTCTCGCCCATCTGTAGCACTAGTCACCCCGTGACTTACGAATCATCATTATGGCCTTACTTGCCAAGTACTATAGGCCTCCCTCGAACACACATCAAGGGATCTGTGCCCCGTCGGACATCAAGGTAAACTACTCATCACAGAGCTGCCCTCCCACGGGGCCTGCCACATAGGGTGCCTCGTCACCGAACTAAGGGCAACTTTATGATTCCCCGAATCACTAGGGAACAATAACAGTATACCCGTGCACTGGGCCACCCTCCCACTGGGCCTGCTTATTGGAACCCCTAACATTCCATATAAGCAGCGAATGATATGCCATGGATGTAAATGCCAATCAATTTACTTTCACACTGTGTATCCTAAATGCCACTCAATCAATCGTCCATTCACTACTACCACTTAGTGGATTTCAGTATTCTCAATCTTTACCAATTCTCGTCAGAACTCACACATATCGGTAGTTAGTGGCAATCACTTTTATCAATTCATATGTACATAATTGGGATATTTCATATCATTAATTTCAATTCAAAATATGGTCTCAAACCATCATGACATATTTCACTAACATAGTTAACATAATATCTGATCCGGTCTCGATACCGGTACCAAAGTACGAATATTACTTCTTCCGCTCTATGCGCAATACTGACTCAGCAGGTAAAATATCAGACTGATAAAACCGGATAGATGATCTCCCTATACCGGCATGTCCGTGTTAATACCTCACATATCGGAGGGAATCCGTTCTCCATATCAGAGACGTAAGGGATAATCATACCGGATACATACAACACCAGTCTAAAACCTTAGTCATCTATTGACTCTCATGGCTGGTCCCACACCGGATCATTGACTCCAGCTCAGACCAGTTCAATATCATATTCATCATCCCAAGTACATGCCACATAACATCAATCATTCTAAATGCACTCAAATCATGAAATCATTACATCGTCCACCCAAGCAATCATTAAACACAATCACATATACATTTTTTCACATCATCAATGGATGAAATCATGCATTTAGAATAGTTACCCCCTCCTACCTCAAGAGAAGTAGTAATCAATATGGTGTGACGATTCCACCTTGTCACTAGGGTTATTTCCTACATCACAACATATCACACAATTATTTTCTACTCAACCACCCCGGTTTAATGTTCATATTCGTTTACTTGGTGTCTTCTAGCATCTTAACTCTCAAGTCCCATTTATTTCATTCATTCCACCATAAGCACCACGGGTTAGGCGCCTACATTTATTATTATGCACTTTTAATGTCAAAGCCATTAATGGGTTCCCACATTGATGGTTCCTAACAACCATCATCAATTATTAAGCTTCATTAATGGTCATTCACCATTAATAACATCATTTCACCTCACCAATAACAATTATCAAACACAATAAATGCTTCTCCACTCATATTTTACATTTCCCCCAAATCATAGGGTTAGGGTTTCTCTAAAACCTAACAACACTCATTAAATCACTTTCCTAACATCAAAACCCAAAAACCTATAGTTCATACTCTTGAGAAATAGCAAGGGTTTACATTAAAAGAAGAAGGGAGTGGGTTTTCCAAGGGAAATGGAGCCAAACAAAAATGAGGAGAAAGGAGAGTGAGACTTCAAGCTCCAAGCTCTTCCAAGCTCTTTCAAGAACGGAAATGGGAGAGGAGAAGGGAGCCACCACCCTTTTGTTTAGGGTTTTTAAAGAGAAGTAGAAGAGTAAATGAAGGAGAAGAATAGAGAAGAAGAAGAAGCAAGGTGTTTGTTAAGAGGGACCAAGAAGCTGACAGGAATAAGAAGAGAAAAATGGGCTTTTTGGCTTTATTTTTAATCCCTCTTTAAAGAGTCATCGTTTTATGACAAACAAGATCTTTTTTTGGGCTCAATACTTTATCCAAAAATTATTCCGAATACATATTCGGATTCCCAATAATATCCTTAATAGCCCTGACCAATATCATCCCAATCGGAGATACTTGTTCCGACACCCATATTTCAACCGGGCTCATTTTCAGCTTATCTGGTTCCAATAAATTAAAAACAGTTCCTAAAATTCTTCATTTATTTATTCCTAATATTTTGGAACATTAAATAACCCAACTATAATCATTTAATATTTATCTCCTTAATTAATCTTTTATTTTAAAATTTAGGGTGTTACAATCCACCCCACCTAAAAAGAAATTTCGTCCCCAAAATTTAACATACCGGATTCGAACACATCGGGGTACCGTGCTCTTATATCGTCTTCACGTTCCCACGTGAACGTCTCTATATTTCCATGCTTCCATGCAACTTTCACCAAGGGTACCAATTTGTTCCGTAGCTTCTTCACGGAGCGTTCGACAATAGGAACGAAAACAGGAGGAATGGACAAATCGTCTTGTACATCAACATCGTCCATAGGAAATACATGTAGAGGATCATGGACATATTTCCTCAACTGTGATAAATGGAACACATTATGTAGATTAGCAAGATGTGAAGGGAGTGCAATCCAATATGCCACCTCACTAATTCGCTCCAAAATCTCATAGGGTCCAATGAATTAAGGGCTTAACTTCCCACTTTTCAACGCCCTTCCAATACCCTTATCTCTTGATACTCTCAAAAACACATGATCGCCAACTTGAAACTCAAGTGGCTTCTGCCTTTTATCATAATAACTCTTCTGACGATCTTGGGCAACTTTCATCTTTTCTTGTATCATCTTGATTTGTTCATTTCTCTCCGCAATCAACTCCCGCCCCAAAGCTAAACTCTCTCCAGTTTCAAGCCAACACAATGGAGTTCTACATTTCCGACCATATAACGCTTCATAGGGAGCTATACCAATAGAACTATGATAACTAGTGTTGTATGTAAATTCAATTAGTGGTAGGAATCTTTCCCAACAACCACTGTGCTCCAATACACAGGCCCACAATAAATCTTTAAGGCTTTGAATTGTTCACTCGGATTGTCCATCCGTTTGTGGATGATACGCCGAACTAAACTTCAACTTGGAACCCATTGCCTCGTGCAAGCTTCCCCAAAATTGAGAAGTAAACCGTGGGTCGCGATCCAACACAATACTCAAAGGTACACCATGTAGTCTAACGATCTCCTTTATGTATAACTGGGCTAATTTCTCCAATGAACTTTTCATATTCATGGGCAATAAGTGAGCACACTTTGTCAACCGATCTACAATCACCCATCTAGCATCATTTCCAGTACGTGTTTTGGGTAATCTAGAAACAAAGTCCATAGCGATGTCGTCCCACTTCCACACCGGGATATCAAGAGGTCTCAAATAACCAGATGGCTTCTGATGCTTAACCTTAACCTTTTGACAAATAATGAAAGAAGCTACATAATTATCCACACCCCGCTTCATACAAGGCAACCAAAAATTCTTCTTCAAATCCTGATACATTTTTGTGGTGCCAGGATATATGCTCAACACACTCTTGTGAGCTTCTTCAAGTACCAATCTTCTTAGATCACCATCAGATGGAACATAAATTCATCCCTTCACACGCCAAATGCCATCATGGCCTTCCGTCAAAAATGAATTTTTCCCATTCGCTTGAGCTTCCTTCATCTCAATCAAGTACTCATCTTTCGGTTGTTACGACTTCACAGTCTCAAGGAATACATTTTCTATCGTCAACACCTAAAGGGACATCTTTTTCGGGGTATATATTTCTACACCCACGTTTAAGTTCTGAAATTTCTCAATGAGCTCCATCTTTTTCACCATCATAGCAGAAACATACAACGATTTTCGACTCAAGGCATCAGCAACCACATTTGCTTTTCCGGGATGGTATCTCAATTTGAACTCATAATCTTTCAAGAACTCCATCCATCTCCGTTGGGGCATATTAAGCTCCTTATGATCAAATAGGTATTTAAGACTCTTATGATCACTAAAGATCACAAACTTCGAGCCATACAAATAGTGCCGCCATAACTTTAAGGCAAACACCACTGCCGCCAATTCAAGATCATGTGTGGGGTAGTTAATCTCATGCGGTCGCAACTGTCTCGATGCATAGGCTATCACACGCTCTTTTTGCATCAACACGCAACCAAGACCAAGCTTGGAAGCATCATAATACACCACGAAGTCATCCAATAAGTCCAGCAAAGCCAGTACAGGAGCAGAAGTGAGTCTAACTTTCAACTCTTGGAAACTCCTTTCACAATCAAGACTCCACACAAATGGTTGATTCTTACGGGTTAGCTTCGTCAAAGGCAAAGCTAATCGAGAAAATCCTTCAATAAATCTCCGGTAATAACCGGCAAGACCAAGAAAACTTCTCACCTCGGTTATAGACATCGGTCTTTCCCAAGCCAGCATGGCTTCGATCTTAAATAGATCAATAGCAACACCATCTTTAGAGATAATATGTCCAAGAAATTGGACCTTAGACAACCAAAATTCACACTTAGAGAGCTTCGCATACAACTCTTTCTCTCGAAGGATATTCAAAACAAAACAAAGATGCTCTTCATGTTCTTTATGGCTCTTGGAATAGACAAGAATATCATCGATAAACACCACCACGAATCGGTCAAGATACTAATGAAAGATGCGATTCATGTAATCCATGAATATCATAGGAGCATTTGTCACTCTGAATGGCATCACTACATACTTATAGTGCCCATATCGAGTTCGAAAGGCAGTTTTAGGAATATCCTCGGTCTTCAGCCGAATTTGGTGATGTCCGGAACGTAAATCGATCTTTGAGAATACAACGACATCCTTCAATTGATCCAAAAGATCGTCAATGCGAGGTAGGGGATATCGGTTCTTAATGGTTAACTTGTTAAGTTGTCGATAGTCCACATATAACCTCATACTTCTATCCTTCTTTCTCACCAATAAAACAGGCGCACCCCAAGGAGACACACTTATGCGAATAAACTCTCATTCTAACAATTCTTCAACTTATCTCTTTAAATCAGTTAATTCCATAGGAGACATCTGATACGGCGCTCGGGAAACAGGTTCCGCTCCCGGAACAAGATCAATAGAAAACTCCACTTCTCGTGGAGGAGGTAAATCAGGTACCTCATCAGGAAATACATCCAGAAATTCAGACACAATGGGAATATTTAAGGGATCGGGACCATTTGTCCCATTGGCAAGAGATAATAGTATGCAAAGTTGAGTGATACCTTACACATCGAATTTCCCCACATCTGAGGAAGGGAAAATGACAGCCCGTCATTGACAGTCAACCAAGACTTTATTGGTGGAGAGCCAATCTATACCAAGAATGATATCCAAGCCCTTTATAGGTAGGCAAATGAAAGAAGTAACAAACTTTCTCCCCTCTAGGAGCATGTCAACGTTATCACATCGGTTGGCCGATCCGAGACAAGCGCCAGTTGGCGTAGTAACCGCCAGAGCATTTTTCATTAGGTACACCGACAATCTCAATCGCCGTACACAATCCTCAGATATAAAAGAATGGGTCGCACCCGAATCATAAATAACATGCATATAATTTCTGAGTATTTCACATTTACTTTCAACCAGGTTATCAGCTTGAGCTGCCTCTTCACGGGTCACAGCAAATACTCTTCCAGCAATTTGTTAATTAACACCATGATTGTGACCATTCCGGCCACCATTACCATTACCTCGGCCGTTCCCATTGTCACGACCGTTGCCACCATTTCTGTTGCCATTACCATTTCGACCACCATTACGGCCGCCATTACCGTTTCCACGACCACGGCCTCTAAAAGCACCATAGCCACCATGATTTCCATCATTGCGAGCTACTACTTCTGTAGCATTTAAAGGACAATCGGCGTCCCGGTTGATTGCATCGATAGTACACCACAACTTCTTCATTTCCATATTCACAGGCTAAATGGTTTCCACCACACCGAAAACATCAAAGTCCTTGGCCATTACCTCGGCCTCCACTAGCACTATGTCTTCCACCACCATGTTTACCTTTAAAAGAAGAGGAACCACGCATAAATTGTCTATTCATCTTGAAATCACCCCTCTTCTTAAAGCTAGAAGATTAGCCCTTCAATCTATGATCATGCCCCACATAATTCTTGGGCACCACATCATTCTCTTCAAAAATTTGACATTTGTTCACAAGAGTGGGAAAGCTCCTAATCTCTTGATGACAAATCACCTTTTTGATCTCTTGGTGCAAACTGTTCTCAAACTTAACACATTATGAAGCTTTGGTACTTTCCTGTTGGAAAAGAGGGTAAAACACACATAGTTCTTCAAACTTTGAGGCATATTCCTCCACCGACATGCTTCCTTGTTTGAGCTCTATAAATTCAAGCTCTTTCTTATTTTTGTAGCTCTCAGGAAAATATTTCCTAAGGAACTCCACCTTAAAGTTCTTCCAATCCAAAGGAGTGTGAGCTGCAATCATACACCCACGAGTGAGAATCTACCAAGATTCAGCTTCATCTCAGACCATAAACACCGCGTATTTGACCTTTTGAGCTTCTGTACACTATATACTAGCAAATATCCGTTCTAAGTCACGGATCCAAGCATAAGCGTCCTTCGGTTTATAGCCTCCATGAAATTCGAAAGGCTTCCGCTTGAGAAATCGGTCAGGACCATTATTTGGCTGATCAGCGGGTTGTTGTTGCCATTCTAGGATATCGGCAAATCGATTGAAGGCTTCAACCATAGTGGCTACGTCAATATTACGCCCATTTGCCATCAATCACTCTATACACACAACACAAACATAATTAGAAACCTTGTGTTTCTTTCCTCAATATATACTAATCATCATCAACTATCATTAATACAACTATCATCATAATATACTCACAATCTGAAGGTAAATATGGAAAAGGAAATGCCTGGCCGGGCTTAATAACGATCGCACAATCATCACCATTCATGATATAAATTAGTGGGCAATCTATGTCCCAACAATGCTTATTTATAGTAACAACATCATAACATCAAGCAACTAGTGCTTTCATGAGGCATATCAATGATCCAATAGGAGTCAACAACATTTCAATGTCAGACAATCTCAATTCAACAAAAGAGTCACTCAACTTTGGCATTTCATTCAAATACAACAAGCAATGGGCATTAACAAATGCTCTGATACCAGGTTATAACACCCTGGCCTAAAAATAGGGGTAAATTTTTCACGATTTAAAATAATTATAAGTAGAAGAAATTCAATATATATATAATTCCAAGTAATTGCCCCGGATCATTAATAACCGATCTTATATATAAAGATATGAGACGATATCAGAGTGCTCCTCGGACGACCGGACTTGAGGCTGTCACAAGGGAAAAAGCGGAAGATGTAATTAAATTTAAAAGTTATTAAAATATATACCAAAAAGAGGATAAAAGATGCCTCATCAATTTGTTAAACAATAGAAATATATTTTCATAATAATAATATCAGTCATACATTATTAAGGTCATTGATGAAAATTAGCCATACATATATGGTCTAATTTTCCTACATGACCTCCAAAATCAACTATCATCAAATTAATTTCAAAATAAGCGTATACACACTATATGCTATACAAAATGAATACATATATGCCGGCCAAGGCTCACCCATATTCTTTTCATATTTACCTTCTCTAATGCTCGACCTCTAAAAAGAGTAGGATTCACATCATACCTATATCGAACTTTAAAATGGCAACTAGGAGGTGAGTAATATAATCCAAATGTATCAAAGTCATACATTATGATGATATTTATACATGTGTGCATTATATTCATTTTTCAAGAAAACATCACAAGCTTTACACACATGACACATCATTCCATCTCAGCACAATACATGTCCAATTAAATATATTCACAAGGCAATATCATATATAATAGATCCTTAACATTTTCTATAATCATCACACTTTTAATGTTAGTACCTCGACTTACTTTCCCTCTAGTTAACAATCATCCATCTCCACCACGGGCTATCAACTAGGCATATCTCCAGCTATATGTAAATGCTTTTAAAGCTAATGCATATGCATAACGAAATCATTATCAAGTGCGGATCCGACTGTGGGACACAACAACATATCAAATATAGGATAAGCATAGGTGTGCTAGTATGCCCCTACTGTAGTAGTAAAATATGTACACATATATCTCAATTCATGCATGCTTGTAACATCATACTTTTACTAGTACCAAACCGTTCTCGCCCATCTACAGCACTAGTCACCCCGTGACTTGTAGATCATCATTATGGCCTTACTTGCCAAGTGCTACGAGCCTCCCCCGAACGCACATCAAGGGAGCCGTGCCCTGTCAGACACCAAGGTAAACTACTCATCACAGAGCCGCCCTCCCATGGGGCCTGCCATATAGGGTGCCTCGTAACCGAACTAAGGGCAGCTTCGTGATTCCCTGAATCACTAGGGAATAATAATAGTATACCCGTGCACTGGGCCGCCCTCCCACTAGGCCTGCCTATTGGAACCTCTAACATTCCATATAAGCAACGAATGATATGCCATGGATGCAAATGCCAATCAATGTACTCTCACACTGTGCATCCTAAATGCCACTCAGTCAATCATCCATTCACTACTACCACTTAGTGGATTTCAGTATTCTCAATCTTTACCAATTCTCGTTAGAACTCACACATATCGCTAGTTAGTGACAATCATATTTATCAATTCACATGTACATAATTGGGATATTTCATATCATTAATTTCAAATCAAAACATGGTCTCAAACCATCATGACATATTTCACCAACATAGTCAACATAATATCTGATCTGGTCTCAATACCGGTACCAAAGTACGAATATCACTTCATCCACTCTGTGTGCAATACTGACTCAGCAAGTAAAACATCAGACTGATAAGACTGGATAGACGATCTCCCTATACCGGCATGTCCGTGTTAATACCTCACATATCAGAGGGAATCCGTTCTCTATATCAGAGACGTAAGGGATAATCATACGGATACATACAGCACAAGTCTAAAACCTTAGTCATCTATTGACTCTCATGGCTGGTCCCACACCGGATCATTGACTCCGGCTTAGACAAGTTCAATATCATATTCATCATCCCAAGTACATGCCACACAACATCAATCATTCTAAATATACTCAAATCATGAAATCATTACATCGTCCACCCAAGCAATCATTAAACACAATCACATATACATTTTTTCACAACATCAATGGATGAAATCATGCATTTAGAATAGTTACCCCCACCTACCTCAAGAGAAGTAGTAATCAATGTGGTCTGACGATTCCACCTTATCACTAGGGTTATTTCCTATATCACAATATATCACACAATTATTTTCTATTCAACCACCCTGGTTTAATGTTCATATTCATTTACTTGGTGTCTTCCAGCATCTTAACTCTCAAGTCCCATTTATTTCATTCATTCCACCATAACCACCAAGGGGTAGGCGCCTACATTTATTTTTATTTTCTCTAAAACCTAACAAGACTCATTAAATCACTTTCCCAACATCAAAACCCAAAAACCCATAGTTTATACTCTTGAGAAATAACAAGGGTTTACCTTAAGAGAAGAAGGGAGTGGGTTTTCCAAGGGAAATGGAGCCAAATGAAAATGAGGAGAAAGGAGAGTGAGACTTCAAGCTCCAAGCTCTTCCAAGCTCTTTCAAGAATGGAAATGGGAGAGGAGAAGAGAGCCACCACCCTTTTGCTTAGGGTTTTTGAAGAAAAGTAGAAAAGTAAATGAAGGAGAAGAATAGAGAAGAAGAAAAAGCAAGGTGTTTGTTAAGAGGAACCAAGAAGCTGATGGGAATAAGAAGAGAAATATGGGCCATTTGGCTTTATTTTTAATCCCTCTTTAAAGATTCGTCATTTTATGACAAACAGGATCTTTGTTCGGGCTCAATACTTTATCCAAAAATTATTCTGAATACATATTTAGATTCCAATAATATCCTTAATATCCCTAACCAATATCATCCCAATCGAAGATACTTGGTCCCGCACCCATATTTCAATCGGGCTCATTTTCAGCTTATTCGGTTCCAATAAATTATAAATAGTTCCCAAAAATCTTACTTTATTTATTCCCAATATTTTGGAACATTAAATAACCCAACTATAATCATTTAATATTTATGTCCTTAATTAATCTTTTATTTTAAAATTTAGGGTGTTACACAACACGTGAACACACAAGCACTTGATTCCACCCTAACTATATACTAAGCTTCTGAGATAAAGGTATATCCTATTATCTAAAAATTTATGACCATAGTTCATTTTTACTTTCTTGTCTAAAAATTAAAACATCAGCTTGACTCACATATTAAAATTTAGGTTTTAAGAAAACAATTGCTTAGGCATATTGTTGTTTTAAAATTTTATAATTTTCCACCAACTTTTAAAATATCACATGTTTAAATTTTTCTTCACTTAATCAAAAATCATTTTTCTATTTTCATAATCAAATACCCTAAATTTTCTTAAACCCCAAAGTCTTTAATTTACCCAACAAACATGTGCACATTATTATTTCTCTTTAACACCACAACTTTTAACACCTTCAAATTTTTTTAGCCATCATCTTACGTGTACCTAAGGGTTCATGATACTCATGACCAATACAATCAGCATGCTGCCATGACTTCTAAAATTTTCTCAAATGCCATAGTAATAATATTTCATAATTAAGCCTTAAGTTTTCCTAAAACTAATCATGCACCTTTAAGACACACATACGACCACCACTTCAAAGATTTACATATAGCACCAAAAAATTTATGAAAACTAATAACATGCTCACATATACACTTTAGCATTTAACATGATCAAACTTAGAAATTCAAGGAATCTGTTAAATGCTTATCATCATGGAACTCACGACCATCACCCTAAAAACTCACAACCACATTTTCAAATATTTTAACCAAATCTTAAGCATACCTATATATATTTAATACCTCTCGGCCTAACAAGAAAACATTTTCATCATGCTAAATCCTTATTACTTAAATTTAGAACCTTGCCACCTTAATATAATCTAGCTCCAAAACACAAGAAAATTACCATGCATATGTGCGTATATATATATATCATCACAACATACAATAGATATCACAATGAGTCCCAACCACAAGTACAATTCTCACCTAATCCTTTATTGCTATTGTTAACACGCATCATCATACACCATAAGGTAGTACTATACTTCAACATATAAACACTTTATAGTTCACAGTCATAGCTCAAGTAATACTATAATATACAAGGAACCAACCACAGGTACAATTACCATTATCAGTAATACATCATCACATGCCATTAGTCAAACAAATGTTATGCATGAGTTAGGCATTTTATGATCATCTCTTTCAATTAAGTTTCATGCATGTAATAGGGCCCGATCAATTTCATCATCATCATAATCACCATCACATCTCCACAATATGTCTACTATGAGGAACATTTTCATCATGCCAAATCCATATTTCTTAAATTTAGAACCTTGCCACCTTAATATAATCTAGCTCCAAAACACAAGAAAATTACCATGCATATGTATCTATATATATATATCACGACTTACACACATAAACATATTAATACACTTATTGTACATGCATATATACATATATATATATATATACACACAACCACACCATATAAGTTACCATCACAATCATGCAACATACATTGTCATCATCATCATCGAGACTTACAACACCCAAAATCAAAGTTTCCTTGTCAAGAAATTTATATGCAAAACTATAAAACCCTAGAAATCATTATCAAAATAATACGCATGGAGAGAGACAAAGTTTAGTGGGATTTGATCCCCCTTTACCTTAGGTGGTGACTTGGGTTTGAGAGTGAAAATGGTAAGGGTACGATCTCTCACTTTCTGGCTCCTTCATGAGTCTCCACATACTCCTTGGATGGTGGTGGTGACACTCCTCAGGCTTGGAATGAAGCGAAGGTCCACCTTAAAGGCTAGTTGTGATCTCAGCCAAGGCTAAAAAAGGGAATAGTTGCTCTTAAAATTTTGATGCTGGTGGTGGTGATGGAGAGGCATACATGAAAAGGATAAGGGGGTTAAAGAGTGTAAGAGGGAGCTCAAGATATCCCTCTATGGAGGAGGAGCTCTTGACCTAGGTATAAAGGAAAGAGAGGGAGAACTTGAAATATGTCTATGGTGGAGGAGAAGGAAATCAAGGCATGTAAGAGTGAAATGGTCGTAGTCATGGCCATAGTCGTGGTCGTGGACAAAGTAATGCTCAGGGACATAGTATTGGTCGTGGTCGTGGATATTGTTATGGTCATGGTCGTGGTCATAGTCGTGGTCGTGGTCGAAATAATAACAAATCATCATTTGTATGGAAGAATAAAGAACGTATGGAGAAAGGAAAAGATGTTCAAAGTAGTGAACAAACCAAAAATATTTACTACCGTGTGGTAGCCAAGGCCACTGGTCTCGGGTTTGTCGCATGCCAAAACATCTGATTGATCTATACCAAAAATACCTTAAGAATAAAGGGAAAATAATAGAAACAAATTTTGCTGGTATGGATGATATTTATACTCCATTTGATGTTGATGATTTCCTTGTTCTTCCTGAAGAAGAAATTGACCACTCGGTTGGAGAGAGGAGTGCCCCTAAATAAATTGTTTTATGTCTCATGTAATGTATTTTGTTATAAATTTAGTCATTATCAATAAAATTTTATGTTAAATATTATTGTTAATTATATTTTCACTCATTTTTGTTTATTATTTAAAGAATGAATGCTCATGTGAACGACGAAGATATATGTCTCGTAGACAGTGCAACAACTCATACTATTCTTAAGAATGAGAAATATTTTTACCATATAGTAAAACAAGAAGCCAATGTTAATACTATATCTGGTAGTATAAATATAATTGAAGGTTCTGGCAAAGCCAGTATTTTGTTACTTGGAGGAACAAAATTGCACATTGAAAGTGCATTATATTCTACCAAGTCTCAAAGAAATTTATTGAGTTTTAAGGATATCCACAGAAATGGATACCATATTGAGACCACAAATGAAGGAAATAATGAATATCTAAATCACAAAGTTAATTTCTGATAAGAAATGCATATTAGAAAAATTGCCTTCATTTTCCTCTGGTTTGTACTATACCTATATTGGTACAGTTGAAACAAATGTTATTGTAAACCAGAAGTTTACAAATAAGAATGACTTTGTTATCTGGCATGAATGATTAGGCCATCCTGGATCAATTATGATGCAAAAAATAGTTGAGAATTCAAATGGTCATTGTTTGTCTAGTAGAAAAATTTTGCAAACTAAGAATTTCTCATGTGGTGCTTATTCTCAAGGAAAATTGATCATTCGGCCATCACCAATGAAAATTGGGAGTGAATCACTCATATTTTTAGAGCATATACAAGGTGATATTTGTGGACCAATACATCTTCATGTGGGCTATTTAGATATTTTATGGTTTTGATTGATGCATCAACTAGATGGTCACATGTTTGCTTATTGTTAACTCACAACCAGGCGTTTGCGAGATTACTAGCTCAATTAATTTGTTTAAGAGCTCATTTTCCTGATTATTCAATTAAGAAAATACGCCTTGATAACGTTGGTGAATTCACATCTCAATCTTTTAATGATTATTGTATGTCTATTGGAATTGATGTTGAACATCCTGTAGCACATGTTCATACACAAAATGGACTTGCTGAATCATTAATTAAACATTTAAAAATGATAGCAAGACCATTATTAATGAGATCAAAACTCCCAATTTCAACTTGGGGACATGCAATCTTACATGCAGCAGCACTTATTCGTATCAGACCTACAAGTTATCATGAGTATTCCCCTTTACAATTGGTTCATGGTAAAGAACCAAATATTTCTCATCTAAGAATCTTTGGAAGTGTGATATATGTTCCTATTTCTCCTCCACAACGCACTAAGATGGGACCTCAAAGAAGGTTGGGAATATATATTGGATATGAAAGTCCATCCATAATAAAATATCTTGAACCTTTAACAGGTGATTTATTTATAGCTCGTTTTGATGATTGTTATTTTGATTAATCTGTTTTCCCACTATTAGGGGGAGAAAATAAATAATTGGATAAAAGGATCAGTTGGAATGAGGTATCTCTATCACATCTTGATCCTCAAACAAAGCAATCTAAACTAGAAGTTCAGAAAATAATTAGTTTGCAAAATTAGCAAACCAATTGCCGAATGCATTTCTGATCCAGAAAGAATGACTAAGTCACATATACCAACTGTTAATACCCCAATAAAGATTGATATCCCTGCAAGACAATCTAAAATTGCAAATGAGTCTGAAGCCAAAATAAAACGTGGTAGACCTGTTGGTTCTAAAGATAAAAATCCTCAAAAGAGAAAAGTAAATAAAGAAGATAGTCGAATCAAGGATATAAAGACTCTAGTAGAGTCTCCTGACATAATCAAGGTTTCAAATATAGAAGAAACCAAGGTACCTGAAATTGATAACAATAAAGAGATCTCTATAAATTATGTCATGGATGGAATACAATGGAATTGACATGAAGTCGATGTTGATAAAATTTTTATATTCAAAGTAGCTCTTGATATTATAAATAATGATAAGAATCATGAGCCAAAATTTGTTAAAGAATGTGCACAAAGAAATAATTGGCCAAAGTAGAAATATGCAATGCAAGAAGATTAAACTCACTTGCAAAACGAAAGGTTTTTGGGCCTGTAGTCCAAACACTTATAGGTGTAAAACCAGTTAGATACAAACGGGTCTTTACGAGAAAAAGAAATGAAAATGGTGAAATTGTGTGATATAAAGAAAGACTTGTTGCACAAGGTTTCTCATAAAGACCTGGTATTGATTTCGAATAAACATATTCACCAGTGATGGATGTAACTACTTTTCGATATTTGATTAGTTTGGCAATCCAAGAAAAACTTGATTTACGCCTTATGGATGTTGTTGCAGCATATTTATATGGCTCACTTGAAAATGACATCTATATGAAACTCCTAGAAGGATTTAATTTTCCTGAAGCATACAAGACAAATCCTCGAGAAAGTTATTCAATTAAATTGAATAAATCTCTTTACAGACTGAAACAATATGGACGTATATGATACAATTGTCTCATTGAATATTTGTTGAAAGAAGGGTACAAAAATGACCCAATTTGTCCATATGTTTTTATGAAAAGACTCGAAAAAGAGTTCGTTATAATTGCTATTTATGTAGATGATTTAAACATTATCGAAACTCCCGAAGAGCTTTCAAAGGCTTTAAATTGCTTGAAAAAGGAATTTGAGATGAAAGACTTAGGAAAAACAAAGTTTTGTCTCGGATTACAATTAGAATATTTCAAGGAAGGAATCTTAATGCACCAGAAGACCTATACTGAAAAGGTACTAAAGCGGTTCTATATGGACAAATCACACCCATTGAGTAGTCCAATGGTTGTAAGGTCACTTGAGGTGAGAAAAGATCCTTTTCGACCTCAAGAGAAAAATAAAGAATTACATAGTCCTGAAGTACTATATCTCAGTGCAATTGGTGCACTAATGTATCTTGCTAGTCATACATGACCTGATATATCATTTGTTGTCAATTTGTTAGCAAGACATAGTTCTTTGCCCATAAAAAGGCATTGGAATAGGATTAAGCACATATTTCGCTACCTTAGAGGTACTGTGGACATGGGTTTATTTTTCCCATATGTATCCAAGGCAAACCTAATTGGTTATGCAGATACGGGGTATTTGTCTGATCCTCATAATGGTCAATCACAAATAGTATATTTGTTCACATGTGGTGGTACAACAATTTCATGGAGATCCATAAAGCAAATAATCATAGCATCATCTAATCATGCTAAAATTTTAGCATTACATGAAGCAAGTCGAGAATGTGTTTGGCTGAGATCTATGATTCAACATATTCAAGAAACTTGTGGCTTGCATGCTGGAAAATTACCATCAACAATCTTATGTGAAGGTAATACAGCTTGTATCTCCCAGTTAAAGAAAGGTTATATTAAAGGAGATAGGACAAAACATATTTCACCAAAATTTTTCTTTACTCATGATCTTATAAAGAATGGTGAAATAAATGTCCAGCAAGTTCGATCATGTGAGAATCTAGCAGATATCTTTACAAAATCATTACCAACCAAAGTCTTCGAGCAACTAGTATAGAAGATTGGTCTTTGACGCTTACATAAGTGTTCTGATGGGGGGGAGAATTAAATACTTGTACATTTAATTATTTACTTTGTAAAGAATGTTGTACTCTTTTTCCTTTACTAGGTTTTCATCCTACTGGGTTTTTCCTTGTAAGATTTTAACGAGACACATTCTAAAATATGGACATCCAAGGGGGAGTATTATAAATATATTTTATTAGTAGATGTCCCCTCATTTGGTTCTATAAATAGAACCAAAACTTCACTTATGAAATACACAATTTTCACTACTCTCTTTACTCTCTTTCTTTCATCTTTAAAGTCCATTATCTTCTTTTATTTCTTTCTAATTTTATAGCAGTTATATATATATATAAGGTGTTATTCATTCATCAATAAATTCAAACATTAAATTAAAATATTATAAGGTTTAATCTTAGAAGGTCCAATTTTAATAATAGGTTCGATGTTAATAATATTAGTTTACAATACTTCTATAAGTAATTGTTTAAGTTGAAATTAAGAACATATGAGAAAATAGATATCAACATAATAGTTATGAATAAAAAATTTGCATTGAAAATGTAATAATGGGTAAATCTATTTCACTTGTCTAACCTTAAGATTAATTAAATGTAAAAAAAAGAATGAGACCAAACATAACAGCACTCAATTGAAGCTAATGTTGAACCTACCAAAAAAGGAAGGAAAATACATTAACAATGTTGTTAGACTATTATATTAAATGTTTGAATAGTAATAAGTGTAATTAATTTATATGAATGACAAAAAAGAATGTTAGTTGAAATAATTTTAGCAATAATCACCTATTTCAAATTTTAAAATACTTCTTTGTAAATCACATTTCTAGTTGCTTGTGATATATGACCTTATTGATTATCAGTTATAAGTATTTTCAAACTGTTTATATTTGTTACTCTTGATACTGCAACATACAGTCGGGCGTGTGAAAAAACAAGCTTCGGTAGATAAACTCCAACATGTTTGAGAGATTGCCTCTAACTTTTATTAATTGTCATTGCAAAGGATTCAGTAATAGGAAATTGTCTTTCCTGAAACTTAAAAGGAATTTTGTTATCCAAAGAAGTCAATGACAACCTAGGAATGAATACTTTTTTGCCAACGTTTATTCTAAATATCACCTTTGCTTCTAATACATAAGTACCTCGTTAAGTAATAATAAGTTGAGTACTGTTGCATAATCCTAAAGATTGATCGATGTTTCTCAACAACATCACATGTGCTTCAACTTTTAACTTTTAGATATGATTCAAAAGTCCTAAACAATTAATTGTATTCAAGAATTCTGAAATGTGAATATCATCAGGTCTATGAAAATCACTAATCCCAAAGCATGGACTATCAAAACTAATATATGTTTTCTTTTCTCTAGGAAGCAATGACAACATGTATTCATTTAACTTGAAAACAATGTCATTTGTGGGTACTAATATAGCACGGTGTTGAAAAAAGGATGGATCATGTATGTTTTGTAATATCCATGGATAAGTACTATCAACAATTAAAGCAATAGGATCAACACTATCCATTATAAATAAATCATCTAGAATTTGGATACTAATAACCTCTCCATTATTTAGTTCTTCAATTATTCCATCTCCAATATTAGCACCCACTTTAAGAATGATTTTATTTCTTCTGCATCAACATCAAAGCATCTGGTTTGAAGCCTAAAGTCAAAAATTGACAATGCCTCCTAAGTTATGATGCATTTATGCTACCATGAACAACATCTTATCATGATGCTGTAGGAATTAGTGGAAGAATTTCTCTGAAGTTTCCACCAAAGACTATCACCTTTCCTCTAAATGGTCAATTCAAACTATCACTATTTGAAAAACACATTATATCTTGAAATGTTTTATTAAAAACCTCAAAACAATGCTTATGGGTCATTGGTGCTTCATCCTAAATAATTAGCTTGGCTTTAATAATCAACT
Organism: Clitoria ternatea; assembly: GCA_037962975.1. Classification (NCBI taxonomy): domain Eukaryota; kingdom Viridiplantae; phylum Streptophyta; class Magnoliopsida; order Fabales; family Fabaceae; genus Clitoria; species Clitoria ternatea. The sequence goes on from CM075672.1 coordinate 84,429,882, forward strand.
CTACCAAATGACTTCCTTGTTTTACATTGCAAGTAAAATCCTCATTGACAATAATTCGAATAGAAAACCTTGAATGAGCTATCCTCCATCTTGGAATAAGTAGTGTCGCTATTCCACTTGATGTAATAGTTGGTATAATTTCTTTTTTAGATCCAATAACTACTGAAATAGTTCTCCACATAAATGTTTTCCTAGTTCCTTTATAGCCATAAAGAAAGAAATAACCACCTTCATTCTCATATACAGATGACATGATTTTCTCATAAACTTACCTTTGCTTATAAGTCATGTCAGACAATAAATTTTGAAGTTCAGCAACTAATGCCTGCCTATCATAGTTAACTTTATCAAATATCAACCTATTCATTGATTTAATTATCAAATTGAAGCTTGCTTGAGGCATTGTTGGATAATTAGGTAATCTTTTGCTATTGCTTTATAACAAATTATCTAACTTTGCGAGAGTCAAAAAATCTGTGATGAAATCATAAATCGTATATTAGTACCAAAGTTAATGAAATAAACAAAAAATAAAGATATGTGGTATTAAAATTTAAAGTTATATAATTATGTATGTGCTGAATTATTTACCATTTTGTTGAAGAAGTAATAGGTGCCAATGAAGGATGTCATCACTAAAATATTTCCAGGTCATATTCCAGAATTTTCTAGTTGAGAAAGTTGATTTGCTAAAAACAATATCATGAAGAGTTTTCTCAAAAATGCTACACTGTCCCCAATGACTTGTTTCTTTAGTTGCATCAGTATACTCTTTATCATCATCCAATAGACCTATAGCATAACAAGCATCCTTGAATGATAAATATATCATATGTTTCATAGTTCTTATATCAAAAAAAAGATTGGAGGCTTCTAGTTGTAGTGAGTAAAATTCTCAAATAATAAAGTTCTCTGCTGCCTAGAGGAACAAAATGTATCCTACCAATGGAGAATCCTGCTTTGCAAAGAGTCCACACATGATCTTTTGGTCTCTAAACAAATATTATAGGAAATTTAACATATTTTAAGTTTTTAGCTGAAGGATATAGGTTACCGGCCTTTATCCATGCCAAAATTAGGATTCATGAACCCACGACTTCTAAAAAACAGAGTTAATTGGCTCGTTATCATCAAAGAGTACAAGATGCTCATTGTAACACCCTAAATTTTAAAATAAAGGATTAATTAAGGAAATAATTATTAAATAGTTGTATGTGGGTTATTTAATGTCCTAAAATATTGGAAATAATTAAATTAAGACTTTTGGGGACTATCCATAATTTATTGGAGCTAAATAAGCTGAAATTAAGCCTGATTAAAATATGGGTGTCAGACCAAGTATCTTCGATTGGGATGATATTGGTCAGGGCTATCAAGGATATTATTGGGAGTCCAAATATGTATTCGGAATAATTTTTAAATGAAGTACTGAGCCCAAACAGAGATCCTGTTTGTGGAAAAATGATGAAATATTAATGAGAAGTGTAACATCCCGAATTTTATAAAAATGAATAAATATGTGGAATAAATATTGAATAATTATAAATGGATTAAAGAGTGTCCCAAAAATATTAGAATAATTAAATTGGAATTTATTATAAATATTTATAATTTATTGAGATTTTAAGAGTTAAAATTATACCCGATTAGAATATAGGTGTCGGACCAAGTATCTCCGATTGAGATGTTGTTGGTCAGGGCTGTTAAGGATATTATTGGGAATCCAAATCTATATTCAGAATAATTTTTGGATAAAGTATTGAGCCCGAACGGTGATCCTGTATGTTATAAAATGGAAAGATTTTAATGAGGGGAATAAAAATTTAAGACAAAACCCCTTTTCCCTTACTCCTTTTCACGTTGGGTCTTCTAAGGCAAACACACTTGCCTTCTTCACTTCTCATTCACTCTTCTTCTTTTTCTTCTTCTTCTTCATTTTCCTCCTCATACTTTCTCTCTAAAAACCTAGACAAGATTGGAATCCATCTCCCCCACCATTTTCATTTTATGGAAACTTGAAGTCTCTTCTTCCTTCTCCCTCTCATTTTCGTGTGGCCCTCTCCTTCTCATGGAAGCTCACTCATTTCTTGGCTTGAGGTATGTTCCTCACTACTTTTGTTGAGCTTATGCCATTAGATGTGGTTTTATTTGTTGGGAGAGTGTAAATAGGCATGGGTTATGGATTAGAGACCATTTTTGGGCAAAACCCTAAGGTGGGGTGACTTAAATTCAAGCTTTTATGAGCATTTAATGTGGTACTTAGGATTAATGTTGAAAGGTGATAGAAAATTGATAAGCATTTATGATGGTGGTGGTCTTTAAGGAAACCCTAACTTTAATAAATTGGGGAAAGTGTAAAATATGAGTAGAATGTATGTTTAATGATGTTAGAGAATGATGTTAAGGATGAGAGATAGCCATTGATGATGATTGGTGAATGTTAAAAATGGTTATTGGGTTCCCATGAAACCCTAGTCTAAGAATTTGGGGAAAATAGATATGTTGTAACTTAGGAGGTTAAATTGAAAGTGAATAGATGATGTTTAAGATTGAATGTTGCTTAAAATAATATAGAACCATTAATGGTGAAACCTATAGATAGGTGTTAATATGAATATGGAATGTGAGGGAGTAGAAAAATTGATTTTAAGGATGGGTATATGAAATATTCAATGTTGGGTGTCATTAGTTACGATAATAGACGATGATAATGATGATGTTTGAAGGATTGAGGTAATTTGGGATTACATTATGTAATGGATGAGATGATGATGTTGTTGGGTTTAGTTAGTCTTTAAGATCTAGAGGATCTTGGCTTTGGGAAAGGAATTCCCGAAGCCTAAAACAATTATATAAATTGGTGTTTGGACAAGTTTAGAACTTGTTCACAAGCCTTACAATGTGTAAATCGTTATGTAGAAATTTATGAGGAATGCTTTAGGATGAATTATTAATGGTATGAATGAATGTGTATGTAATATGTAGATTATGTTCCGGACTAGGTGGTGGAGCTTTCGGAGAGTACATTTGGTTGCGGCTCTTCCCTCGAGGTAGGAGAGGAGTTTACATTCAAATTGCATGAGTAGATTGATAGTGATTGATGTATGTGTTTAATACTCATGTTTGCCTTGCCATATATTTATTGAGGTAATATGAATGGCAAGTTGATGATTTTTAGGAATGGTGTGAGAATATATGTTGAATTGTTATGGAAATGTATATATATATATAATGATGATAAGTTTAAATTTAACATGATTAATAGATTGGAATGAATATTATTGAGTATGAAGATTTGGGACAAGTTTTAAATGCCTGGTATGATGAATTTGCTATATCAATTTTGATCAATTCTGGTTGGTGTGAGTTTTGGTATGTTGAGTGGTGAATTCTCATGTTTTCTGCGCATGATCTGATATCCTCACTCAAGCGAGAGGGATTCTCGCTCAAGAGAGAATCTTCTGTGTTGGTTACAGGGCCTCTGGCCTAATCTCGCTCGGGCGAGTGAGCGTCTCACTCAAGCGAGACATGTGTGACACGAACAGGAGGGATAGTGGACGAATCTCGCTCAAGCGGGCGTGGCCACGCTTGAGTGAGCGAGAGAGGTCTTGGTTCTGGAGGTTTTTTGCTTAAGCGAATGATGAGGCAGACTGGACCTCGCTCAAGTGAGCCAGCCTTGAGGAGGTACTGGACATTTCTCGCTCGAGCGAGTGGCTAGTTGAAGGGAGCCTCGCTCAAGCGAATGCATGTAGAAATGGTTACTGGAACAATTTCGCCCGAGAGTGGCCAAGTATGAGGTGTCTCGCTCAAGTGAACGAGCGTGGAAACGTTGTTGGACAATTTTTGCTCGCGTGAAAGGGCTCGCCCAAGCGAGCTATGTTAATCTCGCTCAAGCGAGTGAGGGCCTCGCTCAAGCGAGTTGCCCAGAATTGAATGTTGTTTCATTTTCTTGATTTTGATGGTGTTAGGCCCCTTTCCCTTATATTGTAAGATGCTTGAGGGGATATATAGGGATATATATAATTATGACATATTATGGTGGTGTTGGATAATGATTAAAACATTAGGATAACTCGTTTATGCCTATAATATATAATGAGAAACATAAATGTTGATCACCAAGATGGAATGCAAAAGAATGACAAATAGGATTTGATGATGGGGTTATGAGATATACCCTTGGGTGACTATGAACCCTTTAAAATAATGATTAAATGATGAGGTGTTTGTTAACAACCGATGAATCGGAAAGGACAATGATAATGTGTAATAACGAATAATGTTACGGATCATTTCCTTGAGTAAAGGATGGTCGTTATTATTGATGATTTTGTCGTATACCATTGTGAGTGGTATAAGTGTGGTCATGTGTTGTATTATAATGACGAAATTTGTAAATGTCATACCGATATATATATATATATAGAAGAAACAATGGCAATGAATAATATAACAAGAATCCACAAATTGAGTATGTGGTGATAATGATGAAAATTTAATGAATAATGATTATAATGTGATGCCTTTATGGATGATTTCAAATATTGACTCGCCGGTTTGATGTGAAACATATATATACAAGAGATATATTGAGCGGTAATGCCATGTATATAAATAATGTGCCTTGGCCTTGTACACGATGGTGAAATGATTACTAAAAATGCCAAAGTAAATTAAACCCCCTAATGGAGAGGGTGAGATATCCTTATGAGGTTAAGATTGGCACATGCATTATTGCATTGTTGCATTTATGGCATAACATGGCATTGATATGATATTTATTATGAAATGAATCACCTTGCGGGGTGCCACGAAGGGTGTATCCCTGAGTGATGATGATATTTTGATATTTGTTGGGAAATGAATCACCTTGCGGGGTGCCACGAAGGGTATATCCCTGAGTGATGATGATATTTGATATTTGTTGTTGAAATAAATCACCTTGCGGGGTGCCACGAAGGGTATATCCCTGAGTGATGATGATATTTGATATTTGTTGTTGAAATGAATCACCTTGCGAGGTGCCACGAAGGGTGTATCCTGGAGTGATGATAATGTTATGATATAATGAATGTGATATGAATAACCTTGAAAGGTTCCACGAAGGGAGTAACCAACGTGATGACAATTGATATATGGATTATGAAATGATTGATATGGTGGTTGCGATCACCTAATTGAATGAAATGGATCCATAGCATATGCATCATTAAACAGTTGACATATGCATTAGCCATAGGTGCATGGCATTTGAGATGGGATGACCACGAGATGAAAAACCCCTTGCGAGGAGGTATTGAGTAAAGATTTGATAAATTAAAGAAGATGATTTGTGAATGCCCTTGATGATAAGTGGCAATGTTATTGTGTATATGCTTGTGCTTGTTTATGTTGTGAATTACGATTCATGATGTTTGTATGCCTATTATATTAACGTGATGATGATTGAATGATGATTTAATGGTTTTATAGCAAAGCACACATGATGATTATATGCATATACACATGATCACAATATATATTATATTCGTCATTTTGAATGTATAACTCACTCTCCCATATGGTCTCCTTTTTAGCATTTTGATGCAGGTTGCCATAGGATGAGTTCGGATTTTAAATCGAAGCTTTGGCGAAGGTAAATAGTGGTAGTAGAAGTGCCTTGACCGGTATCATTTGTGAATTATAATGTACTGAATGAATTGTATAAGATGATATTGAGGATTTAGGGGATTAGTATATGTATAAGTTAACCCCTGTATTTGTGAATAGATAGGCCAATTATGTGATTTGGGCAGTGGCAATAATTGGGGCATGACCCCGAATGTATATACATATTTATATTAGATCTCAGGCAATACAAGTGTATGTTGTGAGTGAATTAGACGGGTTTTGTTCTATTAGGTCTATGTCGGATATTCGCATGCCTTGCCGAGCCTCTTCTCATATTGTCATATATGGGACTAGGCGTATGCCCGGTATACACATTTTTCTTCCACTGTAAACTCTACTATTTTGTATACCGTTATGGGCATTTAGTTATCGATCCAGTTTTAGTTTATTAAATTTCACTCTTCGGTTTTCTGTGATTCAGGTCTTGATGTAATCGTCGAGGTGTTTTAGAAATACTTCAAACGTGAAAAATTTACCCGTATTTTTATTAAATATTATCTTGATTACATCGGGATCTGAGTCCGGAAAACCGGGGTGTGACAAGAAGGATTAAAACTAAGCCAAAACTCACTTCCCTCCTTTATATTTTCGTTCACTTCCTGGAGCTATAGGCAAAACACATTCTCCTTCTCCATTTCCTGTCTTCTTTTCTTCTAAAAACCCAAGATAAAGTGGTACCCCTTTCTTTCCTCCCATTTTTGTTTGTGGAGCTTGAAGATTGGAGGTGAAAGCTTGAAACTCTCTCTCCCTCTTCTTTAAATTTTTGTGTAGGTCTCCCTCTCCGTTGAATATTCTCTCTTTACTCTCTTGAGGTAAGATTCTTGCCATTTTTTCAAGAGTATCAACCTTTAGTTATGAGTCTTTGGTGTTATGAGAGCATTTAATGTATGTGGGTTGTTAGGAGAAGCTTTAAATGTGGAAACCCTAGAGTAGGTTGTCATAAATGCTAACTTTATGAGACATAGATAGGTTGATGAATTTATGGTTGGAAGGAGATAAAGATTAATGATGCATTTATGAATATTGTTGGGTTTTAGGTGAAAACCCTAACTTTAATAATTGGGGAAAGTTGTTGTAGGAATTTCTTCAATTCCTAGCTTGTTGTTGATGGATCTTCTCTTCTTGAACCTCTTAGATCCAACAATCCTTCAAGATTTAGAGATATAGCTCACAGTTTTGATGTCTTGTGAAGGAAGCTAATGGAGTCTTGCAATGGAAGCTAGAGTATAGAGGTAACTAAAGGAGGAAAAGGCTTAGATCTAAGGAGAATTTGGTCTAGAAATAGAGGAGATGGAGAGGAAAGGAATGGCTTAGGATTCCGCCACTCTCTAGGACTTAGAGAGATAAGGTATCGAATGTCACCACCTTTGGGAGAAGGTCTAAAGGATAAGACACTAGGAAAGGAGACTAAAGCTTCTACTTTTCTAGAGAGAAGGGAGAGTTTCTCACTCTAAAATCTCTAATCATTCAAGTTATGATGGAAAAACAAAGGAGATGAGCTTATATAGCCCTCTCATTATTTCGGCCAAGACTAGCTAATCATGGGCCTTGGATTAATTCCTAAGGCCCAATCCTAAATCCTACTCAAATTGGCCCAATACAAGCCCAAATGAAAAATGGAACAATTTACAAGGCCCAGAAGTAGCCCAAACTTAATGGCTATGCAAAGCCCAAACTATTTCCTAAAATATAGTCCTAATATACCTATAATATAAAGGAATGGGAAATATGTACAAGCTATATGAGGCCCAATGAAAAGGCCCAAATGAGGCCCAAACATCCACACCAAGCCCATTACCCTTCTATAGTGCAAGAGAAAAAGGTAAGGGTCTTCAATAGCTCCTCCTTGGGCTTGGGCCCTGTAACATCCTGAATTTTATAAAATGAATAATTGACGAGAATAAATAATAAATAATTGTATGTGAGTGGACTTGTGTCCCAAAAATATCGGAAAGATTAAATGGGGATTTATTATGGATATTTATGAATTACTGAGCTTAAGTGAGATAAAACTATACCCGGTTAGAATATGAGTGTCGGACCAAGTATCTCCGATTGAGATGCCGTTGGTCAGGGCTGTTAAGAATATTATTGGGGATCTGAATCTATATTCGGAATAATTTTTGGAATTAGTATTGAGCCTGAACTGTGAGCCTGTTTATTATAAAACGGTGAGATTTTAATGTGAAGTAAAATGATAAAAATATAAACTCTCACTTTCTCTTCTCTTTTCACGTCACTTCTTCTTCTCCTTCTTGTTCCTATTCTTTTCATTTCCTCTTCCACTCATCTTCTTCTTCCTCTTCTAAAAACCCTATGCATGGTGGTGTGCTTTCTCCTTCTTCATCTTCGTTTTCCTTCAAGCTTGGAAGAGATGATAATGGTGATTAAAAGCTCTCCCTCTCCCTTGTATTTTCGTTCTCTTTCTCTCATTCTTGGAGCTCACTCCCTTTTGCTTGAGGTAAAGCTTCCTCTCTATTTTCTTGAGCTCTAACCCTTGGTTATGTGTTTGGGGTTGTTGGGAGAGTGTTAAATATGTATGGGTAGATCTTGGAGAGGCATTTATGATGAGAAACCCTAAGGTGGGGTGTTGTTATTATGGCATTAATGGTGGGTTATTATATGTGTAAGGAGTTAATACTTGGATGAGTGGAAAATGAATGAGCATTTATGGTGTTGTTGGGTTTTAGTGAAACCCTAACTTTAATAAATTAGGGAAAGTGTGAAATATGAATAGAATGTATGTTTAATGATGATAGAGAATAATATTAATGATGAATGATGGCCATTAATGGTGATTAATGAACATTGGAGAATGTTGTTGGGTTTTGATGGAAACCCTAGCCCTAAGAATTTGGGGAAAATGGATATGTTGTGAATTAGGAGGTTAGATTGAAAGAGAATGGATGATGTTTAAGATTAAATGTTGTTTAAAATGATATGGAACCATTGTGGTGATTAATGGGTATCATTAGGTATGATAATAGACGATGATAATGATGATGTTTGAAGGGTAGATGTAATATGGGATCGCATTATGGAATGGATCAGATGATGATGTTATTGGGTTTAGTTGGCCTTTTAAGATCTAGAGGATCTTGGCTTTGGGAAAGGAATTCCCAAAGCCTAACACAATTGCATAAGTTGATGATTAACAAGTCTAGGACTTGGGGTTAAGCTTTATGACAAGCTAACAAATGTTTAGAGTTATGATGGTTATTGATTATGTGTATGTATATGTATGGTATGTAGATTGTATTCCGGGTGATACAATGGAGCATTCAGAGCATTGGAATCGTTTCGGCTCTTCCCTCAAGGTAGGAGAGGAGTTAACATTCAAATTGCATGAGTAAATTTGTGAGTGATTTAATGTATGTGTTAAATACTCATGCTTGCCTTGCCGTGCGTATGTATTGAATTAATTGAATTAGTGAGTTGATGATTATTGAGGATGATTCGTAAGAATATGTGGATTTTTTGTGGCAAGGTATGAATACATGTATATAAGATAATGATGAGCCTGAATTCAATATGAATAATAAGTTTGGAATGTAAATTCATAAGTATGAATGTTGAACAGGCTGTATATGCCTTTCATGATGTGTATGAACTGTGGGATAAATCCAAATGTGGTTTATAATGAGAAATTCTGAGTGAGAACTCTTAGAACGAGTTGAATGTACCTCAAATATCGTATATGATGTGTTGGATATGATTTAATAGGCCTAAAATGTGAAATCATATGTTGATTTGTAAGAATTTTTGTTTCCTGCCTCTGTACTGGTATTCTCGCTCAGGCGAGATGGGATCTCGCTTAGGCGAGAGTCCCCTGCACCAATATGATGGCCTCTGGGCTAATTTCGCCCAGGCGAGTGAGTGTTCCGCTCGAGCGAGTAGAGTGTGTTATGATCAGGTGAGGTTCTAGACGAATCTCGCTCAAGCGGGCGTGGCTGCGTTTGAGCGAGCAAGGGAGGACATTGATTCTGGATGAATTCCGCCCGAGTAGGGACTTAGAAAATAATACATGATCTGTGGTGAATTTCCGAGTGAAATTCCGTGGGGGCTATGCCAAGGCAGAACCCTCTGAGTGAGGGAGTGGATAAAATTTTGAGTGAGAGGTCTCCCTGTGTGATATTCCGAGCAGTGGAGTTTCGAGTGGAAATTCCCGAGTTCCAAGTAACTCGTTCTGAGTGGAGCCCCTCCGTGTGTGTAATTCCGAGTGGGGATGCCACCGAGTGGGAACACATGGTATGTTGTCCAGAAGTATTCTGGAATAACTTCACTCGTGTGAGAATGAAAGGAAGTCGGTTTTTGGAATGAGTTACCGAGTGGAAAACCGAGTGAGAGAAGACTCGGTCTGGAGTATTTTTCCGAGTGGGAACCCGAGGGGTGATGAGTCGGTTTTGGTATGAATTGCCGAGTGAGGACCGATCGAGTGATGAGTCGGTTTTAGAGAAATTACCGAGTGTAAGATTGATTGTGATGACTCAGATTTGGAATGAAGTTGCCGAGTGAAAAACTGATTGAGATGACTCGGGTTTGGAATAAATTGCCGAGTGAAAGGTCAAGTGAGTGATGAGTCGGATTTAATTGATTTTGCCGAGTAGAAAACCAAGTAAGATGAGTTGGTGTTGAGATGAATTACCGAGTGAACGGTCGATCAAATGATGAGTCAGTTTTGGAGTAATTAGCCGAGTGATAGACTATGTAAGTGTGAGTAAGCCTTGGAATGATTTGGTTGAATGAATAATGGGTCGGTCTTGAGGGATTCTGTCAAGTTAAAACCCGAGTGACGGGAGTCAGTTTTGGTGGGACTTTGCTGATTAAAAACCCAAGTGTTGGGGAGCCTAGTTGAACGAGTGGGTATATACTTGGTAGTGTAAAGTTGGTTCTGGAATGATTTGGTTAGGTGAAGGACCGAATGAGAGGAATCGGCCTAGATCAGGTCCACTGAGTAGAAACCGAGTGTTGGGAAATACGACCTCTGGTTGGATTTCGCTTAAGCGAGTGGACTCCTCGCTCAAGCGAGCGAGTGTGGAAATGGTTACTGGTGTAATTTCGCCCGAGCGAGTGGCTGGGTGTGTGGTGCTTCGCCCAAGCGAGCAACCTGGAAATTAGATACTGGCTTGATTTTGCCCGAGCGAGCTGAGGCGCTCAAGCGAGATGGGCTGTCTCGCTCAAGCGAATGTGGGTCTCGCTTGAGCGAGTGACCCCCCTGATGGAATTTTCCCTTCTTTTCTCTCGATGCTGTTTGTATTAACCCTTCTTTTCTCGGTTCTGATGGCTTGGTGTAACACCCCCTTATATACACGAGATATATATGTATTCTTCTTACTTTTAAAAAAAACTTTTAGAAAAATACAATTATTTATGACTCTTTATCTCGTGTATACAAGGACGTATATACATCTGATTTCCTTTGAATATTGAAAGTAAAAAAAAATTGTCTTTCAATATTTGTCCATAATGACAAAATAATTTATAGAAATCATAAGTGATAAATCATTACAATATTATATCCGAATGAAAGAGTTTATCAAAGTTTAACCTTTACCTTGTTACAATTATCTACTTGATATTGTAATAAGGCAAAATAAAACTAAATTATACCTCTACTACAAATGTGAACAATCATTTCCTAGTCCTTGAACCATCGAGTTTTTGAATCCTACTCTTGTCATATCTCTTCATCTAATCGATTGAGGATGAGACCACTTTATCCTCTTGTAATTATATATCCTTCCATCTTGGACTGCTAGCTATATATCATATAACATATATTTTGGACACAAAAATTCAAACAAGAAGGAGTGAGAAACAAAATATAATATATTACAGATAAGACATAAGCATAAGGGTTTTCACAAACTAATATAGTAATATCAGTCATAATCTCATATACAATCAATTATGAATATAGGGTTTCCATATACATAACACTTATATTTTCATTCATAACTATCCATATATGTCACAATCACATGAATGTTATGTAATGCTTATACTACTATCTCATTCAGTTTATGCATGTGGGCCCTTAAAGTTTTAGTTTGCACTGGGCCAACCAGGAGTTTACACTGTTTCATAAATTCTGGATAATAATAACATAAATGCCTTCATGGCATATGAACAGCTCAACTGGCGTGGAAACACTTAGAGACTAGTTAGACTGAGAAAGTTTTTATTGTGAAAGTACCCGACACTAGGGAGCGACCCCAGGTCACCTGAAGCACCCTTTTACACTCTCTCATCCCAAGGCTCGCAATTAAGCCTCCTCTAATGTATCCTCGGTTTCTATAATCCGTCCCCAGGCAATATCACATCTCATTTCTCTTTAATGATTCATGATGCATGAACTACTCGCATATTTAGTTGCTTAAGGCTTTTAGAAACTCAATTATTAAATACCATAAAGGTTCACAAAATCATCACAATAAACTGTACATTTCCATAAGTTCTTCTTTGAACTTTTGTTATACTGAAATAATTTAGTACAGTCTTCAAATTCAGATCTTACCAAAATTGAGTTTCCAAGCCTTAAATATCCCAAAGCTTTCTCTTAAAAATCTTCATATATTTACATAATCTTTCTCAATTTGAATCTTAACTAGATTGAGTTTTTGAAATCTCCACAAAATATTCTTTAGTTATTTCGTTGGGGAAAACCAAAATAATTTACTTTAAACTTCTAATTTCTAAAGAAAATAATTTAAAATCATTAACTAAGAATACTTAAAACTATAAAAATTTTCTTTAATTCAAGAATTAATTATCTCAACCTCTGATTTTCATAAAATAGCTTCTTTCTAATACTAGATTTTATTATAGAGATTAAAAATAAAGTTAATAAAAATTATTTCTAAGAAGAAATAAAAGACTAAAATAATTATAAAATACTTTTTCTTGGAATAAAGATTTAAAGAGTAAGGTAAGAAAATTCTTACTGAGTTTTAACTTTCCGTCATGCTTGCTATATGCTCAAACTTCATATCACAAGGTCATCAATCATTCATCAACCACAATCAAGTATAGTAATCTCATCAATCACAATCAAATATCATCAATCATAATTGCATATTATTAATCACAGTCTAATATTATAAATCACAATATCATTAATCGAAATCAAATATAATTAGTTATAATCAAGTCAAATCAACTAAATATCGCTTATAAATATAATTCAAATTTTTAATGGTTATTTAAATTAGTAGATTTGATTTTGAGTCCTTATAGTCCATTCCTCGCACAGGTCTATATAAGTCCATATATCCAGTCTTCGCATAGGTATAGTTCAGTCTAGACAGGTCATAATAATCCAAGTCCTTGCATAGGTTTAGTTCGATCCATATAGGATATAAAAATCCAAGTCCTTGCATAGGTTTAGTCCAGTCCGTATAAGTTATAATAATTCAGATCCATGTGTAGATATTTAAGAATAAGTTACACAATATATTAAATTTATTATAAATTTTAAGTTGAGAAGTTATTACTTTAAAATAATAATATTATTAAATTTAAAAGGAGTAGGGGACTCCTCCCTTTATTCTTATGTCTTTCATATTATATTCTTATCTCACTCCCCTTTACCTCTTGTATACCGATTCGTTATTGAAAATCCATGCGCGCCTCGTCTCCGAGTTCTAAAACATACCAATTTCATTTTAATATAATTACAAGATGAAAATTAAGATTACAACTTAAAATAAAAAATGGTAAATTTTGAATAGTAAATAGTGAATAGTAATAGTAAATAGTAACAGTAAATAGTAAAACGTGAATAGTAACAGTAAATAGTAAATCGTAAATAGTAACGGTAAATAGTAAATCGTGAATAATAACAGTAAATAGTAAAACATGAAAAGTAAAGGTAAATAGTAACAATAAAAGTAAATAGTAACAGTAAATAGTAATTTACTATTTGAATAGTAATTTACTATTGAAATAGTAATTTACTATTGAAATAGTGTTACTATGCAGAATAGTAACTTAAAATAATATTATTTCCAGTATAATAACAGATTTCTAAAAACGATATGAAAATAACCCAAAAAATATAAAAGTGAGGTATTCGTACCTTAGAATTTTAGCAGAACCTTCTTCCAAAAAAAATTATTTCTCTCTCTCACTTCTACCACTATCTCACTAGCACTACTATATTAAGAAAACTTAATCTGAAATTGTGAATTCTAAAGAAGAAATCCTTCGGTATTTATAGGAAAAAATTTACTATGCATTCTATTATTTTAATATAAAAGTACTATGCATTTTTGAATTTTTTATTCCTGGTTACTGTGCATCTTTTAAAAATTTCATACATGGACAGTGTTTTGCATAGTAACTGTCGACAAAATTATTAAGTCAAATAATAACCCTTCACTCGGTATATTTTAAATATTCAAAATGAGTCCTTTTTGAAATTTAGCGATATTATATCAGTCCTCACTAATTTTCTAATAAGTAATATAAAGCTGAACTTTTAAAAATCTAAAATTTTCTGTTAATAAAAATTTATTGATACGTTTCTAATTTTTTAACGATTAGAAAAAATCAAGATTTTTCTCGAACCGATAATTTTTAGATAAGTCTACTTGAAATGGATTTTAGAAAATTTTCTTATAATTTAACTTTACATTCTTGTTAATATTTTTAATTTTAAGCAACTTTATATGAATTTAAAATTATTTAAAATATATTATTTTATTAAAATAATTCAAAAATTTCAAAAAATTCCAAAAAATCATAAATATTATGTAGATCAAAAAGTTCAAAAGAACCATAGTCTAATTCCTTCAAAATTTTATTTTAAAATTCTAATAAGAGTTAAATCTTAAATATGTAAAAAAAACAAAAATATAACAACATAAAATAAAAATGGTGAATAATAAAGATATTAAAAATTCTTAATATAATTTTCTTAATTAGTGAATACTAATTAAGTCACTTTAAAATTCTCATTCAGAAATATTTTCATTTTTTTTATTATTATTTTAAAAAAACAAATAATAAAAATATAAATACCAAAATTTTAAAAAAATGATAATAATAAACTAACTTATAGTAAGTATTTCTCAAGAAATATATATTAATATCTATTTCCTATTTGTGATGAAAATAGGATGTTACAACTCTACTCCCCTAAAAGAAATTTCGTCCTTGAAATTTAATATTGTTAATAAATCTTACCATAGATAAACTAACTGAACTGTTCTAAAATATATTTCTAGTTTCCTTGACAATTGTGTACATTTTCTTGAACATTGCCATTTATCTCTTTTTTTTTATCTTATCAGTATTTTTTTTCCTTAACTCAAAAATATTACTCGTCTTAATTTTGTCAACCATGCTCATCATAAATTGATGGTTAACTCTAAACACTTCAATAATTACGTTTCTCAATCTATTAAAATCTTACTTAACATAATCCATAACATCTATTAATTAAAATTCCTACTCGTAACATAGTAAAATGGACTGCTAAGAATTAATTACTGGACAACTAGCCGTTGGACTAGCCGTTGTGTAACATCCCTATTTTTAGTAGCAGTCTTATTTAGTAAAAATTGAAGTTTAGAAGGTCTGTAAGTAGTAATAAGTGAATAAATGCCCTGTAGATGGTCTATAATGTCATTTTTATATGTAATTATGGAATTTATATGGACCATTAGAGAAATTATACAAAAATCCGAGTGAAAAGGGCTCTGTTCCGAGTGACAGAGAGAAAATCCGAGTGACAGAAAAGAAAATCCGAGTGAGGGATAAAGTTCCGAGTGTAAAGTTATGTTGACCGAGTAAAACATGACTGAGAGGGATATTACCAAGTGGAATTTTGGCCTCGGGGACATTT
Organism: Clitoria ternatea; assembly: GCA_037962975.1. Classification (NCBI taxonomy): domain Eukaryota; kingdom Viridiplantae; phylum Streptophyta; class Magnoliopsida; order Fabales; family Fabaceae; genus Clitoria; species Clitoria ternatea. The sequence continues at coordinate 84,445,399 of CM075672.1, forward strand.
GGAGTGAAGCGTGTACAAGAAAACCACTTCTAGGTGAAAATTCCGAGTCAAAACACCCTTGATTCTTTGTTTCTGAGTCAAACCTTGCCAAGTACTTCCATTTCTGAGCAAAACCTCCCTGAAAATATGGAATTCCGAGTGGAATATAGAAATGGGAGCCCAATCCGAGTAGAATATATAAGGTTTAGAGCCATTATTGGGTGAGACTATGTTTATGACTCTTTTTTCGAGTGATAAAGACCTTAAAGGATTCTGATTGAAACACATTTTGAGGAAGGATAGTGTATTTGTACCTAAGAGATGAGTATCTGAGTGAAAATTGAGTGGGGAAGAATTTAAATACTCCTGAGTGGTAAAATCCGAGTGAAACTCTTCTGAGGAAAGGGTTGTAATAATGGTTTTTGATTGGGAATATATTCTAAGTGAATGATGTACCTAAACCGAGTGAATGAGATTCTAAATCATGAGTGGATGAGACTCAGAACAAGTTCGAGTGGGAATTAACTCACCCGAGTGAATAAATGCATATCGAGTGGTATTTGATTGAGTGATAACCCGAGTGAAGAAGGTTTATGAATTCCGAGTGAGAAAACCTTTATTTCCGAGTGGATCTTACGTGTGACTTTCCTGAGTGGAAGTATGGAACTGAGTAAACTTCCAAGGGAAGGAAAGTGTATTCTCCGAGTGAGAAATGTAAGTCTATGCCGAGTGATGAATGTGAAGTACATTCCCGATTGTGTTGAAGTTAAATACACCGAGTGGTATGGGAAGTAGTATTCCGAGTAAGTGGATGAGTTTTACCGAGTGGAACAGTGTGTGTAGAGATTCGGATTTGGAATGAAAATTTCGAGTAGAAGAATGATAGGAAAGAAATGAAAGGGAGTCAGTTTTTGAAGTACATTACCGAGTGAGAAAGGACTAGGCTTGGAATGATTTAACCGAGTAAGAACCATCAGAAATGACTCGGATTTGGGATATAATACCGAGTGAAAGGCCAAGCAAATTAGGAGTCGGTGTGGGGGTGAATTACCAAGTGAATGATGGGAAAAATGAGTCGGTTTCATGGGAATGCCGAGTGAGGATTGGCTGACTCGCTCAAGCTAGTCGGATTTCACTTGAACGAGAAGGACCCTGATGCATATTTCTCTACTTCGCTCAAGCGAGCAAGCCACGCTCAAGCGAGCCTTGTAATTGTTGGCTCGGAAGAAGAATTCCAGTCGGCATAGTGGTTAACCGAGTGGAATTTTCACTCGGTATTCAGTGTCAGTTTTGCGTGTTGACTTCAATTTTGTCTTTTAATACTTATTTTAATTCAATCATGTGCACTATAGCTAGTAGGCGGCCAGAAATGGGTACTGACATAGCCTACCTCCTTATTTAAATCTCCACTGACACTCCATTAACACTCCACTAAAAATCCACTAGCAGCCCACTCACAAAAGCTGTTCCCCATTTAGTTTTTCCACTTACTCTCTCATTATTTAAACCAGTGCGATGACTCTTAGAGAACACACACACACGAAACACAGCCACAAACACACCTCTGTTATCATTTCCCCTTCCTGCAAGCTTCTTCCTCTCTCCTTTCTTGTCTCTCTCACTCGGATTTGAAGAAGGACAGTGAAGGGAACCTTTTCTCCTCATCTAGGAACTCCATCAAGGTAAGGGGGTATATTCTTGGGTGCTCTGTGGGAAAACCGTGTGAAGGAAAAGGTTAAGGAATCTTATTCCTCACCTTTCCAGGACAGATTCAGGAATTATTGATTTACATGCTTTGATTTATGTATGTTTATATGCATTTCTTTTATTATGAACATGTTCAATTGGTTGTATAATTCATGATTCAATGAATACGTTTGATTATCTGTATTGATTCTGATAAATTTTGATGATTGAGTGAATATGTTTGATGCTGAATTATGAAAATATTAAGTATCATATGTATTCCAGTAGAGAATTGTAAACAGGAGATGAAATAAATGATAATAAGCTCGGTTTTGTGTAAATTCAATCGGTTTTGTGTAAATTCAATCGGTTTTGTGCAAATTCAATCGGTTTTATGTAAATTCAATCAGTTTTATACAAATCCAATCAGTTTTACATAATTTCACTCGGTAAACTCATGTTTCACTCGGAACTTATCTTATTTTCACTCAGAAAACTCCTTTCAGACTAATTCCACTCGGAAGTATGTTTTATTCCACTCAGTAACTTATCTTTACTCGGATTCATAACATTTACGCTCAGAAAAAATTCTCTCAGCCAGATTTCACTCAGAAAACATAGTTATTTCACTCAGAGACTTATTTTCACTCGAACTCACAAATATTTTTACTCAGAAAACTCTGCCACAATCTAATTTCACTCGGAAAACAGATTAACTTCACTCATGAAATTCTTTTCAGTGATTTCACTCGGAAAATATATTATTTTTCACTCAGAAAACTCTTCCACAATCATATTGCACTCAGAGAACATTTTTAACTTCACAGAAAACTCTTTCAGTCTGATTTCACTTGGATTCATGTTCATTTTACCCAGAAACTCATCTCAGCCTGATTTTTACTTGGAATCCTACTCATTCCACTCGGAATCCTATTGATTGCACTCGGTATTAAACTTATTTTATTCAGAAAGCTTAGTTATCAACATTTTCACTCGGATATAACTTGTTTTAATCGGAAAAATCATTTCCACTCGGAATCAGACCTGTTTCAGTCGGAAAACAGCTTTCCAGTGCAATTTCACTCGGATTTTTAGCCAGATCGTTTAGAAAGCTCTTCTCAGTATGATTCCATTCGGAATCATACTTATTTCACTCGGAATTAACCTTGTTTCACTCGGAAAACTCTGTTTTTAATGTTTTTCGCTTGGATTTTCATTTAGAAACTATTCTTTATTCCTTTTTAAATTATTGGGAAGTTTAGCTTTATTGTTATTGACATTATTAATGTTTTAATTATGAGTAATTACATAAAGAATGTATTATTTTACTCTTATAAAAAAATATAATTTTTAACCAAGATATATCTGATATATTTTCTGGAATAAGAACAAATATCTTACAACGTTTTAATAATTGATGAGATTCAAGAACTTATGAGGATGTATGATAAGACTGGAAACACATAGATACCCAAGAAATCAAAAGATGAAAAGAATGCATTTCGCATCATGAAAATATTTTGAAGAAGAAAATTTCTAGAGCATACACCTGGTACGCTGGAGGACATTCACGTTCGATCCCCATGAGGATCTTGGGAGTACAACTGGAACGGCAACCCAATGGCATCAGAGTCGCGCCTGATAGCCGGGTAAGACGATGCAATTCTAGTGTACTTTGACTAAATGACGGAGTGTAACTATGATCGTAGGGATCCAAGTTCCAAAAATATTTAAATCAATGATAAGAACCAATGAGTTCATTTGTACCATATGGAACTTGGGCGGACCCTGATCGCTCTAGATGATTGGAATGGAGTTATTCCAAAGAATGAGAAGAAGATGAAACGATTTATTGGGCCCACATGCATCATGAGACAGAACCAAAGATAAATCATAATAAATCCAACTCATGCATTCCATGACAATATGCTTGATTGTTATAATTGTGAATATGCTAATTGTATGATGTATGTGATATTGTATGATAACTGGATTATGTCCGCACCGGATTAACCAATCAGGGTCTTGGGTTATACTTACCCTTACTGTTGATAATTTTTAGAGGAATTAGAAAATCAAGAACCCGAGTGTGAAGAACAGCACTATGCTGAACCCACTGAGAATGATCATTAAAGATAGAGTTTATATAGTTTGAATATTTATTAATGACAAAGACACTGGATGACTGTATAATATTTAAGGGTGCCTGCGTGCCCCATTCTATTATGAGTACAATCATTTGTGAGTTTGTGAATGACTATGTGATCTATATAATATTGCTTCCACTGATATGCCATCATTTTATTTTAAAAAAAAATATTCACTTTTTATGAAAACTTGTGACCTGTCAGTTAAATGGGATGATCCTATAGAAGGGTTTGTCTTATCTAACCGAGGGTGTTACACGTTGGACTAGCCGTTTATGACCGTTGCAACTCTCCCTCCCTTACTTGCTTATAAATTCTCATTCCATTCTCACTTCCTATCACAACTTCAAGGTTTCTTAGTTTCTCTCTTCTATCTAATTTCTTCAATCTTTTTCTCAAGTACTATCATACTATTCGATGGCCAACCTTCCTAGAAGTAAGGAAGAACGAAGTCGGGATGGACTACAGGTTGTGGTAACAAGTGCCTCACTTCTTATAATCGTTATGATTATTTCTCTAGTTTGGATAATTTTTGTATTGCCAAGACTCTTAGACCTCTATCTATGATATACTAGATGTTCTATTTTATTTTCCTTAATGTAATCGTGTATAATAAATTATCCTAGTGAGAAAGGATAAATATGTCTTAGTCCATGTTGTACTTGTTTATCTAGTTAAATCCTTGTGGTCTTTGCTTCATGATAATCCAGGGTATGTAATCATTTCTTATTGTCTTCTATAATGAATTAAATATTCCTTAACTAAGTGATTGCACATTCCATTATAATTGACTACAACCATTACATATATTTGATAAATTCTCCAATCTTAAAGGATCACAAATCACTACGTTGACTTAGAAATACTCACTTGAATTTTTTTTATGGGTAACTAAGACTTATGTAATTCTCTTTATAAGAAAATCAATAAGTAAAGGTTCATATATACTTCCTCATGGTTTACTAACACATTTCTTTATTTTAAATCTACAATTGTCATTACATAACAATGATTTATATTAGGTATGTATATTCATCGAACAAAATCGATGACTAAAAGAAAATAACTTGATAAACATGTATCATATTGTTAGGAATCACAAAAATATTTTGTGTCACAATTTCTAAATATTAAACTAATATCGATGTCTTCCAAAGATCTATAATGCTTATTTTAGGTCATTCATTGATATATTTATCACAATAAATCAATTTAAAAAAAATTCAAAAATATATGGTTAATTACATTCGATGTCACAATCATAAAAGTTTCATTAATTCATATATTTACACACATAACCATCATATATATTATTCAATCGTAGACATCATAAATGAAAACTTCATCAAATCAAACAATAATTAACATATTTTATATGTCATACAAAAGAAGAATCAATACAAATAGCCAGAGATACAATTCCTAATATGATTATTTGTTATATCAAACAAGTTATAAATTATCATATTTCTTTCATGAAGCATACATCCACACATTTTTCTTTTCAAAATATATCACCAAAGGACAAAACTATGATTCTATCTTGAACAATTTGTTATACTAGTTTGGGATTACAACAGTTATCTACCCATTGGAATTCTAATTCACACAAGTATCTCTACAACTTCAAGGACATGGTAAGGAATATCCTAATAGAATTTATTGAGTTTATCTTCATTTCTCCATATACCACATTAACCCAAGGTTAAATTCGTTGATCTTAACATCCTTCTTTTGACATGTCTTTCACTACTTAGTGCAAATCATTCGGGGTGATCAGTCCCGATAGTTTATAACTAAGTAGTCAAAGTCACGACAGCTCCAGTCTAGAATTCATACCAAAATATTTCTAAGAATTTTCTATTGTCTTATCTCCCTTGTTGTCTCATACCATATTGTAAAACAGGAAAATGTTAGAATATTTCACTATCACATATTAATCAGAGAATCAAACACCATACAATACATTTGGAATAAAAGAAAATAACTGCATTAGTTAATTTACCTTATCATTCCACCATACATTAAGGCCCGTACTTAAACAATGTCAAGAAAGACTTCAGAATGGCCAGTTTCTGATAATCCCTACAATAACATTTTTCAAGTAACAGGCTATAAAGTTCTAACTTATACTTCTTATGAACTTAAAATTAGTTCCTTCTTTCTATACTCCTAATTTTTCTTCACTTACTTCTTACCATTTACTCCAATAAAATTTCCTCTTTTCTCAACCATAAAATCTCTTGTCAAACTTAACCATCAGAGTACACTAACACGCTAGTAAGACCATACCACAAGCCGGATTGGATTGAACTGCTCTGATACCACTTTGTAACACCCCCTTATATACACGAGATATATATGTATTCTTCTTACTTTTAAAAAAACTTTTAGAAAAATATACATATTTATCACTCTTTATCTCGTGTATACAAGGACGTATATACATCTGATTTTCTTTGAATATTGAAAGTAAAAAAAAAATTGTCTTTCAATATTTGTCCATAATGACAAAATAATTTATAGAAATCATAAGTGATAAATCATTACAATATTATATCCGAATGAAAGAGTTTATCAAAGTTTAACCTTTACCTTGTTACAATTATCTACTTGATATTGTAATAAGGCAAAATAAAACTAAATTATACCTCTACTACAAATGTTGAACAATCATTTCCTAGTCCTTGAACCATCAAGTTTTTGAATCCTACTCTTGTCATATCTCTTCATCTAATCGATTGAGGATGAGACCACTTTATCCTCTTGTAATTATATATCCTTCCATCTTGGACTGCTAGCTATATATCATATAACATATATTTTGGACACAAAAATTCAAACAAGAAGGAGTGAGAAACAAAATATAATATATTACAGATAAGATATAAGCATAAGGGTTTTCACAAACTAATATAGCATAAGGGTTTTCACAAACTAATATAGTAATATCAGTCATAATCTCATATACAATCAATTATGAATATAGGGTTTCCACATACATAACACTTATATTTTCATTCATAACCATCCATATAGAATGTCACAATCACATGAATGTTATGTAATGCTTATACTACTATCTCATTCAGTTTATGCCTGTGGGCCCTTAAAGTTTTAGTTTACACTGGGCCAACCAGGAGTTTACACTGTTTCATAAATTCTGGATAATAATAACATAAATGCCTTCATGGCATATGAACAGCTCAACTGGCGTGGAAACACTTAGAGACTAGTCAGACTGAGAAAGTTTTTATTGTGAAAGTACCCGACACTAGGGAGCGACCCCAGGTCACCTGAAGCACCCTTTCACACTCTCTCATCCCAAGGCTCGCAATTAAGCCTCCTCTAATGTATCCTCGGTTTCTATAATCCGTCCCCAGGCAATATCACATCTCATTTCTCTTTAATGATTCATGATGCATGAACTACTCGCATATTTAGTTGCATAAGGCTTTTAGAAACTCAATTATTAAATACCATAAAGGTTCACAAAATCATCACAATAAACTGTACATTTCCATAAGTTCTTCTTTGAACTTTTGTTATACTGAAATAATTTAGTACAGTCTTCAAATTCAGATCTTACCAAAATTGAGTTTCCAAGCCTTAAATATCCCAAAGCTTTCTCTTAAAAATCTTCATATATTTACATAATCTTTCTCAATTTGAATCTTAACTAGATTGAGTTTTTGAAATCTCCACAAAATATTCTTTAGTTATTTCGTTGGGGAAAACCAAAATAATTTACTTTAAACTTCTAATTTCTAAAGAAAATAATTTAAAATCATTAACTAAGAATACTTAAAACTATAAAAATTTTCTTTAATTCAAGAATTAATTATCTCAACCTCTGATTTTCATAAAATAGCTTCTTTCTAATACTAGATTTTATTATAGAGATTAAAAATAAAGTTAATAAAAATTATTTCTAAGAAGAAATAAAAGACTAAAATAATTATAAAATACTTTTTCTTGGAATAAAGATTTAAAGAGTAAGGTAAGAAAATTCTTACTGAGTTTTAACTTTCCGTCATGCTTGCTATATGCTCAAACTTCATATCACAAGGTCATCAATCATTCATCAACCACAATCAAGTATAGTAATCTCATCAATCACAATCAAATATCATCAATCATAATTGCATATTATTAATCACAGTCTAATATTATAAATCACAATATCATTAATCGAAATCAAATATAATTAGTTATAATCAAGTCAAATCAACTAAATATCGCTTATAAATATAATTCAAATTTTTAATGGTTATTTAAATTAGTAGATTTGATTTTGAGTCCTTATAGTCCATTCCTCGCACAGGTCTATATAAGTCCATATATCCAGTCTTCGCATAGGTATAGTTCAGTCTAGACAGGTCATAATAATCCAAGTCCTTGCATAGGTTTAGTTCGATCCATATAGGATATAAAAATCCAAGTCCTTGCATAGGTTTAGTCCAGTCCGTATAAGTTATAATAATTCAGATCCATGTGTAGATATTTAAGAATAAGTTACACAATATATTAAATTTATTATAAATTTTAAGTTGAGAAGTTATTACTTTAAAATAATAATATTATTAAATTTAAAAGGAGTAGGGGACTCCTCCCTTTATTCTTATGTCTTTCATATTATATTCTTATCTCACTCCCCTTTACCTCTTGTATACCGATTCGTTATTGAAAATCCATGCGCGCCTCGTCTCCGAGTTCTAAAACATACCAATTTCATTTTAATATAATTACAAGATGAAAATTAAGATTACAACTTAAAATAAAAAATGGTAAATTTTGAATAGTAAATAGTGAATAGTAACAGTAAATAGTAACAGTAAATAGTAAAACGTAAATAGTAACAGTAAATAGTAAATCGTAAATAGTAACGGCAAATAGTAAATCGTGAATAATAACGGTAAATAGTAAAACGTGAATAGTAAAGGTAAATAGTAACAGTAAAGGTAAATAGTAACAGTAAATAGTAATTTACTATTGAAATAGTAATTTACTATTGAAATAGTGTTACTATGCAGAATAGTAACTTAAAATAATATTATTTCCAGTATAATAACAGATTTCTAAAAATGATATGAAAATAACCCAAAAAATATAAAAGTGAGGTATTCGTACCTTAGAATTTTAGAAGAACCTTCTTCCAAAAAAATTATTTCTCTCTCTCACTTCCACCACTATCTCACTAGCACTACTATATTAAGAAAACTTAATCTGAAATTGTGAATTCTAAAGAAGAAATCCTTCGGTATTTATAGGAAAAAATTTACTATGTATTCCATTATTTTAATATAAAAGTACTATGCATTTTTGAATTTTTTATTCCTGGTTACTGTGCATCTTTTGAAAATTTCATACATGCACAGTGTTTTGTATAGTAACTGTCGGCAAAATTATTAAGTCAAATAGTAACCCTTTACTCGGTATATTTTAAATATTCAAAATGAGTCCTTTTTGAAATTTAGCGATATTATATCAGTCCTCACTAATTTTATAATAAGTAATATAAAGCTGAAATTTTAAAAATCTAAATTTTCTGTTAATAAAAATTTATTGATACGTTTCTAATTTTTTAACGATTAGAAAAAATCAAGATTTTTCTCAAACTGATAATTTTTAGATAAGTCTACTTGAAATGGATTTTAGAAAATTTTCTTATAATTTAACTTTACATTCTTGTAAATATTTTTAATTTTAAACAACTTTATATGAATTTAAAATTATTTAAAATATATTATTTTATTAAAATAATTCAAAAATTTCAAAAAATTCCAAAAAATCATAAATATTATGTAGATCAAAAAGTTCAAAAGAACCATAGTCTAATTCCTTCAAAATTTTATTTTAAAATTCTAATAAGAGTTAAATCTTAAATATGTAAAAAAAAAAATATAACAACATAAAATAAAAATGGTGAATAATAAAGATATTAAAAATTCTTAATATAATTTTCTTAATTAGTGAATACTAATTAAGTCACTTAAAAATTCTCATTCAGAAATATTTTCATTTTTTTTATTATTTTAAAAAAAACAAATAATAAAAATATAAATACCAAAATTTTAAAAAAATGATAATAATAAACTAACTTATAGCAAGTATTTCTCAAGAAATATATATTAATATCTATTTCCTATTTGTGATAAAAATAGGATGTTACACTTGGGGCCTTCTTCCCTTATATTGTATGATGCTTGAGGGGATGTAAAGGGATATATATTTAAGACAATGATATGGTGGTGTTGGATAATGATTAAAATCTTGAGATGACTTGATTACGCCCATAATACATATAATGAGAAACATAAAATCTTAATCACCAAGGATGATCATGCGAAAACAATGTTAAGGGTTTGATGATGAGTTATGAAATGCATGTCTAAGAACATGATTGTGTTGGGCATAAATGTGATTGCCTTATGTGGAATGATGAATATGCTTTGAATGATTTTATGTATGGATAAATACAATGATTGGTTGCTATGCTTTTGACATCCATGTGTGGAGTGTCATGAATGATGTTGTGGCCATTGAAGTGCCTATTATATGTATGTTATGCCTTAAGGGGCCTTGTGAATGTCTATATGCCATTGATGATAAAACTAAAATATACAATATACCCCTAATTGAGAGGGTGAGATATCTTTGCGAGGTTGTTGTTGAGCATATGCATTATTGCATTGCATTCATGGCATGGCATAGCATTGATACTTTGTGGTTGCGATCACAGTGATGAAAGATCCTGCGGGATTCTATGAAGGGAGTACCCCTTGCGAGGCAGGAAACCAATGATTATGAATGATTGATTATGGTGGTTGCGATCACCCGTGATGTGAAATCGGATCCGTTGCATATACATTGAACACTTGACATATGCATTAGCTTTAAGACCATGGCATTTGAGATGGGATGACCACGAGTGTTGAGAAACCCATTGCGAGGAGGTATTGAGTGAAACCTTAATGAATTAATGATGATAATGATTGTGAATGCCCTTGTTGATAGGTGGCAAAGTGATGGTGTTTGTGATTGTGTATACGTTGTGCTTATTTATGATATGAATTGCGATTCATGAGGCTTGTATGCCTATTGTGATAATGAGATAATGAATGCATGATAAATTGATGTTTTGATAGCAAAGCACACATGATGTTTGTATGCATATACACATGATCACAATATATATATTATTCGTCATTTTGAATGTATAACTCACTCTCCCATGTGGTCTACTTTTTAGTATTGATGCAGGAAAACCATGGGATGAGGACGTTTAAGAAATAAAGCTTTTGGGAAGGTAAATAGTTGTAGAGGAATGCCTTGGCCGACAACATTGTAATGTAATGAGTTATGTATATAATGGATATCATAATGTTGTTAATTATTGTTGTTGATGGACAAATTGTTAATATAATTATACTTGGATAATGTACTAATAGTGGATATATGAATCTGAGGCTGAACTGGTTATGATCTATTATAAATATGAATGTTGGAGATGTATGTTGCATGATCATACAGATAGGTATATACATACATCGTAGGCATTGCATGCTTATGTGATTATGTAAAATGATGATGGTTGTATATTAGGCTTACCATATGCCATTGCATGCTTGCCAAGCCTTTTCTCATATCTTCATATATGGGACTAGGCGTGTGCCCGGTATACACATTCTTCTTCTGCTGTAAACTCTGTTATTTTTGTATACCGAATGGGCAAACTATCTATCGATCCAGTTATAGGTTATTTAATCTCACTCTTTGGTTTTCTGTGATTCGGGTCTTGATGTGATCATGGTGGTGTTTTGGAAATGTTTTTCAAATGCGAAAAAAATTTATTCGCATTTTTATTAATTATGACGATTACATCAGGATTCGAGTATAGAAAATCAGGGGTGTTATAGGCCCACTCAAGGAATGTATGGAAGAAGCTAAATGCTTTTAGAGACCTTCCTTGGCTCTTTTGGCCCTTGACCTAGTCATAGGGCCCTTGAAAGCATCCAAGGAAACCTCCAAAGACTGTGTAGGGTCCATGGCTTCTTCCTGGGTGATGGCCATGTCAAAAGTAGTAAATGTTAGTAGGAAAATATGTTTAAGAAGAAGTATATGAGATTAAGGGTGTGAATATTGATAAATAAGATGTTGTGAATGTTGGGGCTTAAGGTTTGTTTTATGACCTTCAATATAATGAATGAGGCTTGATGGGAAGGAATTCCCGAAGCCTAATAAATGAAGGAATGGTGTCTATAACATGTTTTATACATGTTATGAAATTATAGGTATAATAATGATTAATTTGAGTTGAAGTTGTGCCTTGAATGGTTGATTGATTATGATTCTATATGTATGTTAATGTAGGATCCATTCTAAACAACGAGGCGGGAACATCGCATCAATTGGAATTCTTCTATTGAGGTAGGAGAGGAGTCTTTATGTTCTAAATGCATGAATTGAATAGTATTTGATTGTCATATATGACCATATGCGTGTTTGCCTTGCTGGTAATGTTATGAAGAATTGTAATGTTGTGTATGATGTTGGTGATGTGTTTGGCAACATGCAATGATGCATTTAGAATAGTTATGGTGTGCTATATAGTGGCGTAGATTGTTTGACAATGTGGTTCCTTGAATATGATGTTATACTTATGTTCACCATGAATGTAAAATGAATATAGTTGATGATTGATTGAGAATGGGTGTGAATAAATAGCATACCTTGATTGATAGTGAAAGATTGATGTCATTGTGTTTGATGATGGAATTGAATTATGTTAATGAGAACTATTGAAGATGCCACACGAAAACTTAACCCAATGGCAATAACCAATAATAATAAATTCACTAAAAGCCTTGTGGTGATATTGGGGATAATGATGATGATGATTGATGAGTGACATGATTAGGATGCATAGAGTGAGAAATGCATATGATTGGCATTTGTATCCATGGCATACTGCATAGCTATTGGTGTTGGAATTTTAGGGGATTCCCCCAGTTGACCCGGTGGGAGGGCGCCTCTGTGCACAAGCGATTTGTTGTTTCCCCTGTGACTCGGTGTGTAAGTCACGAAGCTGTCCATGTTGTGCTACGGGGAGCCATATGTGGTTGACCCTTGTGGGGGGTGGCTCTTGATGAGCAGGTGTCCCCGATGGTCCTTTTGATCACAGCTACCATGATATGATTCATGGTTAGTCTGCAACACCATATGTTGATTATGTGTTACCACGGTTATGGTGAAAATGACCAGTGTTGCAAAATGGGCGATGCAGTTTGGTACCAGTAAAAGATTGGTGAAATGCATGCAATTTGATGATAAGTGTACACATTTTACTATTGCAATAGGGGTATGGTTAGATGATTATACTTGAATCCCACAATTGGTGTTTATATTCCCACAGTCAGATATGCAATTGTCGAAATAATCCGTTGTGCATTTGCATTAGCTTAAGAGCATTTGCATATAGCGAGGAAGTATGCCAAATGTAATGAGATGTGATGATGGTCGTATTATGGGTGAGAAAATGAATTAAGACAACATAAAAGATGTGAATACCAAATAATGATTTGGGTAAAATAATGAGATGTGTAATAGTCCAATTTGTTGAAGAACTAGATCATGTGTATGATTTTATACTTTACTTGATTTACAAAGATGTTTGTATTATTTGATGATAGTTGATGATGAAATATGCGTGAATACAAAGTATACATGTTGTGATACATATGCTCATGATCACATGGTATTCATATTCATTCTTTTGGAATATATGACTCACTCTCCCATGTTATCTACTTTTTAGACTTGTGATGTAGGACACTCATGGGTGGAGTGAATCTTTTGAAGTACATTTTGATGAAGGAGGTAAATAGGTGTAGAGGGAGCGCTTTGGCCGACAAATCTAGATTTTTGTGTAGCATATAGTGTACATGTATGCTTATTTTGCCATCTAGAGTGTAGTTTGATGATTTTGAGGGTCATGTATGAAAATTGGACCTTGGTATGTATGGCCAATTTTCATTAATGACCTAGATGATGTATGATAATGAATTATGATGCTTGTTGATGATAAATTCTATGAATGAATGGTGTATTTCACAACTTGTAGCATTTTAGGAAGTATAAGAGAAAATGATTTCAAATATCATGCATTGAATGAATGGGAATTGATCTTGATGTGTATAACCAATTGGATGAACTTTAAAATACATGGTTGAATGTATCTAACATATTGGTATAGGCTAAAATGGCATGAAACGAGAATTGGTGTGTGAAGTTGTATGAAATTCCATGTTTTTTGCTTATCCTGCAAAACTCGCTTAAGCGAGTGTGAATCTCGCTCAAGCGAGATCCTCTTATATCAAAAGTGTGGCTACTGGCCACATTTCACTCAGGCAGAAAGGCTCTCACCCGAGCGAGAGCGAAGTGGAGAGCTACTGGACCATTTTCGCTCAAGCGAGATGGTCAGTGTATGGTGGCTCGCTTAAGCGAGTGAGGGGAAAAATGGATTCTGGAAGAATTTCGCTCAGGCGGGCCTGGCCTCGCTGGAGCGAAATGTGGACAGTGAGGTTCTGTCCTTTTTTCACTCAAGCAAGCGTGCTTCGCCCAAGCGAAAGGAAGACCTGTTGCTGCTGGGATGATCTCGCTCAAGCGAGATTGGCATCTGATGTAATTTCTCCCCTTGCTCAAGCACGCTCGCTGGTTCTGCCCAAGCGTGGGTTGTTGAACTCGCTCAAATGAGTGGGGCATTCTCTTGAGCGAGATGCCCCTGATTCCTCCAAATGTTGTTGTTTCAATTGTTTTGGTTTTTTTATTTGCATTTATGCCGCTTCTAGCATCATTTCACAAATATATTTAACATAATTTGATCTATTAATCTTCAAAATCAATTATCCTCTTAAACCCAATCATATAGCATGATTATAAATGATATCTTCCGCTGTCTTTAATCGAGAGATTCTCATGAATCATTTTTAATTCACCTTCTCATATCTCCATATATGAGGTAGGTTTTCGTAGATCCAGGGTATTGAATCAAAGCTTCACCACTCTATTTCTGTATCAAATAATGACTCGTAAAACATGAAAAATTTACCCCTAATTTTTGGGGCGTCACACTCATTAGGTAAGTGAAAAGATAATCTATGAACAGAAGGCTGCCTATAGTGAAAGGAAACTATCCTTCAAGTTTCCTCACATGAAGCAAATATCTATAGTCATAATACAACTTGATTACGTCAACATGTTGATTATCACATTATTCCTGTGTAGATTCATAAAATGTAGTTGTCACACAGTCATGACCTTTGTTGACATATTTAAACAAATACTTGATCAACCATGATTGATTGCACCAATCCATATTAATGTGTTCGTTATATCTCAAAAGTAGGTGTTTGTTATATGGCACAACAAATATATTATCAATAAGAAATTCACCTTTTTTAACTACTCTGCCATCACCTCTCCTTCCATATATAAGATATCCATCTTGATCAACAGTTGTTTTGTCCAAAAATCTTTTCAGAAAGTATCTACTAGACTTACCATTTTGCATACATGAAGATTTCTTATTATGAAGTCCACATGGCCCGTGAATCATCAAAGATTGAACAATTTTGAAAAGCTGACTCACAATTTTCGTAAGGAATCTTAACAAAAATAATCTTGTCAATATCATGTGGAGTTGGATATCTATGATCAGGATGTAAGAATACACTAGTGGAAAAAATGGATATAACAACGGGATATTATTCACGGGTAGAAGAGGATCAGTGATAAAAACATGCGCGGTGGCATTTTTGAAATTATAAGGTGAACGTTTTAATCAGAGAAAACTATATATCCACGGTTAACATCATAACCGTGAACGTAACCATCAATATATATCCACGGTTGAGGAGTCAACCGTGGATATATAGTACCTGAAATATATATCGACGGTTTTAATCACAACCGTGAATATATATTGATGGGTACGTTCACGGTTATGATGTTAACCGTGGATATATATAGATGTCAATATTCACGGTTGTATTTCCAACCGTGGATATATAGTTCAGGTTTTAGGGTTTAATCACTGGGTACTCTATGTCCACGGTTGTTTCTATAACTGTGAATATAGATTTAATATTTATCCACGGTTGGTATCGTAACCGTGGATATATAGTTAACATTTATCCACGGTTGTTTGTTAAACCGTGAATATATGTGTAATATATTCACGGTTTCAAGGGGAACCGTGAATATACATCCTTTCTGAAACTTCAAAAGCCGCGCCTTTCACTCTTGTTTCAGTTTCTCTTCTTCTGCGCGTTGGTTGTCGTCTTCTCCATTATCTGTGAGCTTCGTGCCCTTCTCTCTGTTCAGCATCTTCTTCCTTTCTTCATTCAGGTAGGTTCCCTGAACCCCCATTGTCATGCGTGTTTGTCATAATATATTGATTCTTTCTCTGTTGGTATTCCTTATTTCCTGACACGATAGTTACTGGTTCAAAAGCTTAAGTTATAAACTCTGTTTAAACTCTGTTTATGTGCCTGTTTGGTTATATGCATTTTTTAGAACTCTGTTTATGCACCATTCGTTTAAACTCTGTTTGGTTATATGCATTTTTTAGCCTCGGTACCCTCTGTTTAAACTCTGTTTATGTGCCTGTTTATGTTTAAACTCTGTTTATGCATCATCCGAATCTCCGTTTGTATTTCTGTGTGTTGTGGACGGTTTTGCCCTTCTGCCTGTTGGAGAAGATGGAGCACTGGTGGAGATTCTTGGCTTGGTGTACCATAAATGTTGGAAGATCTGAGATGGTGATTGGTTTATGGTGGTGGTGCATGGGTGTGTATGGGGGGTGAGATGTACTGTAAAAATTGAGTGGTTTAATGGTGGATGATTGGTTTGGATGGTGCACCATGGGTGTGCTTCATGTACTAGGGTGTACCTTAAAGGCTGATGGAATTAAGGGTTTAGATTACATTGGATTTAGGGTGCATGGGTGTGGACTGAAAAATGTTGACCATGTTAACTTTTTCTATTTAAATAACTTTTTATATTTTTTTAAGGTGTTGGGTTTTTTTTTATAATTTTGTATGATAATGGTATGTTGTAAAATTACCAAAAAATGTGAATTTATTGATATATTTAATATATATTAATAATATTAAATTTTAGTTGCAATACATATATTTATAATAATATATATTTATTATTAATTTTTATTAATAAGTATATTTTGTTAATTAAATTATAAATGAAATATTTTAATGTGTAATTGTTAATATTATTTACAAAAATATACAAATTCTGACATTTGTGACATTATTACGGGGACGTCGATGCTGAACGGCTCCATCTTTCAGTTGTGGGAGCTGTAAGTATATCCTTGTTTTGTCCAATTTTTTCATTATACAAGTTATTTGTCGTTAACCATGTCTTAACTTGTTTAGGTTTCTGGCAAAACTCTGTGTGGACTTGGGTTTCCAAGGAACTTACGGTTTCTTAGAGCCCTCTCTCATACAGAGGCAAGGAAACACCTCGCAGAACACCCAGACATACATCCAGAATTGGATGTTTGAGTCTGGGAAGTCTATATACATGGGCCCCTATCATAAAGGGTAATACTTATTCCATAATTATTGTCATGATATTTTGCATTTTGAAGTCTCACTTATCACTCGTAACTGCAGGGCTCACTGGACGCTTCTGGTGATCTGTCCGAAGGACTATCTTGCTCTGTACTTTGATAGTTTGCATCGGACAGCTCCACAAGACCTGAAAGATATAGTAGACCGGTAAGTTCATCCCTAAACAATAACCACAAATTCGATTACATCATTTTTAGAACTATACAATTCTAACTTATCTTGTGTTTTGTTTGACGCAGGGCGGTGGTTGGATACAATCTACTGATTGGAAACAAGCCCAAAGGAAAAACAGTTGTATGGGTGTACCCAAAAGTAAGTCAATCGTATTCATTCAAATCTTCAGTACATATTTTTTAAGTTCCGAATTCACTTATTCTATACTATATGTCCATTGTATTCTTACAGGCAGAAGGGTACCTTTGAGTGTGGCTATTTCGTCATGCACACTATGCTGACCATTGTCCAACATCATTTAGTAGATGGATGGACAGAGGTAATTCTCATCATTTGGACTACTTTTCTCCAATTTCATCAATTTCATGTAATAAATAAAGCTTTTGTTCTAATTGTTTTGTGCATTGTTTGCAGTACTTTAATGACCGGTCATTTTTCCCAAAGGAACTTGTGGATGATGTTAGAAGGCAATGGGCCTCACACTTCATTGAACTTAGGCAAAGCTAGATATAGGATCTTTATTCTTTTATATATGTATCTAGTAGGATTTAGGGTTTACTTTTATTAGATTACATTCAACTTAATTGTA
Organism: Clitoria ternatea; assembly: GCA_037962975.1. Classification (NCBI taxonomy): domain Eukaryota; kingdom Viridiplantae; phylum Streptophyta; class Magnoliopsida; order Fabales; family Fabaceae; genus Clitoria; species Clitoria ternatea. Next base: position 84,463,629 of record CM075672.1, read on the forward strand.
TATACTTTCATTTTTTAGGTTGTTATGAATTGATATAGAAAATAAATTGTTATATATATACATACCATTCTTTCGACATAGTGTTGCTGTGGCATACTGTATACTGTACTGGTTTGTCTGAATGCAGGGTTGGGAAACGATAAAACAGAATCCATATTAAAAAAAAACCTCAGTATTTATTCACGGTTATGGCAACAACCGTGAATATAGACTATATTTATCCACGGTTACTACCATAACCGTGGATATAGATACATTTTATCCACGGTTGTCCATCACAACCGTGAATATAAGTAGTTTGTAACTAAAACCAATCCATACTTATATTCACGGTTGTGATGGACAACCGTGGATAAAATGTATCTATATCCACGGTTGTCCATCATAACCGTGAATATAAGTGGATGTAACTGACATCTTTCAGTTCTTATATTCACGGTTATGCTCGATAACCGTGAATATAAATAGTAAGTTATATTCACAGTTGTTCTTAACCGTGATTAGATGTGATTTATTACCACGGTTGTTAACCGTGGTTAAAGACCATCATCTACTACCACGGCTGTAACAACCACAGTTCTTTAACCGTGAATAAAGGCCTTTTTTAACCGTGATTATATCCTTTTTTTCCACTAGTGATATGAGAATGTGTGCATGCGACAATCCTCTCTTCTGGAATTCAATTGTATGTATAACTACCACAAACCGGAAGACAATACAAGCAACTAATTATTGAAACAAATAATAAAACAGCTCAATTAAATATACTTTAAATAACATTTAATGAGAATCAATATCTCTCCATATTCTTACTTATCTTTACTTTGCCAAACACCGATCCTTCTTTTATTTCTTTCATAAATTGTGTTAGCTTCAACTTGAATAGACGACAAATATCCCTAATTTGAGACCCTGACTTGCTAAGACTCTAATCTATTTCAGGTTATTTATGATTGCAAGTGAAAGTTATAAGATATTCAGCCCATCTACATATGCCCATAGCATCTTGATAGTTTTGAAACATGTATTGTGCTCCCCTAGTAGAAGATGAAGGCGGTACAATGTGTTTTTCTAAATGTAGCAGGATTTGTTTTTTCTATTAAAATTGAATCAAAAAGTCCTTTATATGTTTTAACTCTCAACTTATTTTGATGAGTCCTTATGTAAGTTAAACGGGATGATTCTATCATGCTATACGCATCCACCAAAAATTATTGAAATAGTCTCTTTGACTTCAATGAGATTGAATTTTCATTATTTCTATGTTGAACTCTGAAGGCAAAAAATTTCCTCATTGTCGTTTTTTTTTCTTCATGAACTATTCCTCATATTGATGTGAATATCTTCTCTATACCTGCCCTCTCCTCGTGGAAATAAAGGTGGATATTGTAGTGGAAGGTATACAGAACTTAAAATTGAAATACTCTGTAAAAAAAACCCCATGTGACTAATTACATCTCTCTACATTAGCAACATCAAAATCTCCTACAATTAGTGCTGCAACTGCTGTTGGGAGATTATATCTTCGCTTATTTTTGCCTCTCTTTCCTATGATTCTTAATCTAATATCTGAAATAGTATCATGTTTCAACCTGTCTCTTACCATCGTATATGATTTTGCTTATGAAGTATATCGATCAAGCATATCCTTTAAATCCCAAACAATTGAGGAATGCAATCCTACATTATCATCTTCCATTCAGCATATTATTAATAATAAGCAACAACATAAAGTTAAGAAATAGTTTATATTAAATACATATTTAAAGATGGAAAATATTGTAGCCATGAATCTATTTGAAAAAAAACACAAAAAAACTCTTATCTAACAACATTCATTCTATTTGTTAATTCATTCTCAGTATTATAAGTGTACAATTGCCTTTATTAATAGATTTATTTATTTCCCCCATAGAAGTGAATGAAAACATCATGTTAAAAGATCATATATTTTCCAAAAATAACTTTCTTCTTTTATCCTTTCTGTTTATTAAGTCATTCAACACTTGAGAAGGATCCATCAACTTTGGTAATAATATCTTTCCTTGCATGCAACATAGGAGAAGGTAGGAGTAGATGAATTGTATTGTTTTTGCACACGTTCAGAATACCATAAGAAAGTGCCATAAAATTGACACTCATGAGTTGGATCCTCTATATCTAAATAATCGATTTAAATGTAGAAACTTATTATTAAATGCGTAGTTTATATGCCTCAAGAAACAACAATTGGATTAGTGTCATGTTTGTTGTTTTCATTTTCATCATTATCAACATTGGTCTCTTCTACATCTTAATGAGAAACACAATCCATTAGTTCCAATGCCAATTAGTTAGTTAATTTCATTGATTCTATGAACCCAATGCCAATTAGTTAGTTATCTTGACAAAGGAAATATAAATATTCAAAAGCAAAATGCATAATAGTACATATGGTAAATGACATTTTTTCAATGACTTAAAATATATGAAAATTATTATAAAATACCATATATATGCTTACCATTTCCTTCCAACATTTCATTAAGTTTGATATTATTTTATTACATCAACTAATTCATTATCTATTGAAAAATTAGAGAAAATTTTATCAGTTATACTACTAAGCAAGTTCTTTATTATGTCATAACACAATCTAGTCCCAATTTGATATAGAATTGCAAATATATTAATTTCCTACGTGTATGCATATATATATATATATATATATATATATATATATAATTTAAACCATATATGATAACTTTTACATGTGATTTTTAAGAGTTAAGATCTCTTTACAACCTTTCTAGAAAATTTAAACTATTTGTAAACATAAAATGTCTCATCATTATCAATGGTCAATTAAGAGTCATTTGTATCAAATATATCCAATGATTTGGGTGATGAAGAATGAGTTTTTGATCCTTCATATGAATGAATATAAAAGTTATAAGCTCTTTAGAAGCGAACAGAATGCTTTGCTTTTTTAATTCTTTGGAAATAAAGAATGCTTAATTATTTATACAGAAGAAATAACATTACCTGAAAATGACATAAGATCATCTTCTTGTGAAATTATACCTGGTTGAGTTATTTTGTCAAATCTAGTCAATTAAGGTGTAAGCCTTCTAGACTTCAGGACAAATTTTTTAGGACGAATTTGGTTGGTATACCCGACTCTCTGTGCTATATTAGATGATGATGTGGATGGACTCTCATCAAATACATTCAAGCGTTGTCTTTGAGTTGAAACTATTTTAAGTTTGATATATAATAATCGTTAGAGTAAATGTTATGTATTTGAAAAAACTATTATTATTATGTTCTGATTTTTAAAAATTATTAAACTTAAAATATATTACCACTAGTAAAATCAGACAATGGAGTCTTGTAAATTTGTCTTGATTTTGATGAAGGATGGGTACTTTAGTCATTAATTTACATGCAATTTGAACTTAAATGGGTGGATTAGTATTTCCCGGGAAAAATGCAAGTAATTTTACTTAAAAATGAACATAAAAAAGTAACAAAATATAATATAAAAGTGATAAGTAGAATCATATATAACATGTAATTGGTGATGTTTGATAACAGAATGTTTTTCTGCACAATAGAAGTTGAAGTATCACTTGATGAAACCATGAAAGAATATGTTTCACGCTCATTACTTGGATCTCTATTTTGAGAAGAAGATGCTTCTATGTTGCACTTTCTTTTTGTTGGGGTAATGCTTCAGACACTTTGAATAAATTGATCACTTAATTGATGGTAAGTTTATTCCGTGTAAGCAAAATAGAAAAGAAATAAGTAAAATCTCCAATGCACCATTGTGGAATAGTAACTATAACTAGTGATAAGCAGAACTTGAAACAAACGTTTGATACCAAACAAATGCTTAATAAGTTAATGTAAACATGTAAACACCAATATAACTTTATAAATTTAAGATAGTGTTCCCTAAAGACAACAAGAATGTTTGAGCACATCAAGCCAAAACATCTATCCAGGGATAGATAAAATAATACACAAACCAAATGCAAGCCATGACCACCTAAAAAATTACAAAAACATTAATCATATAAAGTTAAAAGGAAAGAAATGATAAGCTATAAGAAATATCAATTTCAATGAACCGATGTAATAATAAGAGGAACACAATAAAACAAACATGATTCATAGCCCATTACTAAAGACATGAAAAATGAATGAAGATAATAAAACCACCATGTACACACTTTTCAGATTATCACATTACAATACTAAGATACCAGATGTTCAAAGTAGTTGTAAACAAAAAAAAAAAAAAAAAAACCGTTTATTTATAGTAATTGACCAAAAGCTTTCTAGCCTTTAAGTGCGATCTATCACAATCGATATATTTTTTCAAATTGTCAGATGACTAAAAAGCAAGCTTATCCCCAACTTGAATAAAGTCGTACCATGTATAAGATAAAATTCCGCTTAATCGACCTCCTTTTAGGCTTTAGTAATTTGCAAGAAATTTTATTGACGTTCTCATCCATGATGTCAACAAATTCCTGTCTCCTATCCAAAATATCTCATACAACCCTATAAGGATAAGCTACAACATTTTGAGAAAAACCGATTCAGATCTAACATAGATCATATTAGGCATTTTTAAAAGCAGAACCTTGTGCTCTAATTCAAAATTACTAACCATAGGATTATCACTAGAAGCAGCTGCCTTTGACAGAGTCACATCCTACAAAAGTACAACTTCAACAGGCCTTCCTCATGAGAATCATACTACCCCTTAGTCAAATCATCCATGACCATATTGGGATACTGGACTTCCATATTTTCATAATTCAGTAACTTATTTAAAACTTACTATCACCTTTGTAACTAAATAGGACCCAATGAATTCCCTCCAACCTATAGTGACTTGCTTTCTAATCGATTAACCTATCTCATAATCGATTAAGACCTCTCTGACTTATGGAGAATGTGATCATGTGATTGTGATTAATTATGTGATCATGTGACTCAAATTGTGATTGACTGATTTCTATATGCTATGATTACAAAATTAAAGGGGGGAAAAATCATTTATATGAAATGAACATGTAATTGTCTAATCAGTTATATATCTAACACCTCCATGAGATGAACATGTAATTATAATCACCAAAAAGGGGGAGAATATGTTTGTATATGTTTTGACAGGTTTTGATAATAACAATCTTATTGAAGAAATCAAGATCAAATGAAGTTATCTTGTTAGAATTACATGTATATGATCTACGGGCCAAAAGAATGAAAATTATACAAGGTTGCTATCATGTAAAAATGCTAAAAACTGAAATCAGTCACATGATAATCGATTAGCATGTAAGGCATAATCGATTAGAGACATCAAAAATTAAAGAAAAAGAATATATTAGTTCTCTAATCGATTAGGAAAATGAGGATAATCGATTACAATTATTAAAAAGAAAAGAAAAATGAAAAATCATTTATGTAATCTATTGGCTAAGTAGGTATAGTCGATTAGTTCAGGACTAATCGATTAGGGTGCATAAATCTGTCAGATATTAACGTTAAATAGGGAAACACAAAGAATATCAGATATCAGCGTTAAAAAGGGAAACACAAAAAGAATAACAGATATAAGTGTTGAAAAGGAAACACAAACAGAGAATATCAGATATTAGCGTTAAAAAGGGAAACACAAAGAGAATATCAGATATCAACATTAAAAGGGGAAACACAGAAAGAGAATATCAAATTCAACGTTAAAAAGAGAAACAAAGAAAGAAATTATCAAATCCCAAAATATGGTACAAACCCTTGTCAGCTCTTTCCTCATTTACAAGCTTCAAGACCCTATAAATAGTGATCAAATTCTTAAGGAAGAACACAATGCACACAAGGAAGAAATTGATACATACTTATTGTTGAGTTTTATTCTTAGATTTATCATTTCATTGTGAGGAATCCCTTTTTGAGCTTTCAAATTGTTTATTCACCTTTAAGATGTTATAGCCATTGTAATCCTTATTTCCAAAGAGTTGGGTTTGTTGAACCTAAGGTATATTGAGAGATTATGAGATTGGATGGGTTGCCTAAATTGTGCGAGCATTAAGTTTCAAGTATGGGACATTGTGAAATTGTAATTGCTCTAAGTGTTGTATCTCAAATTCTCAATAGTGAAACTTCTCTAAATGGTTTGCTTGGGGACTAGACATACACCATAGTGATAATGGTGGAACTAGTATATCGGTTTGCAATTCTTCTTTCCCTAAACTTATTTTAAAATTATTATCTTTATTTAATTGTACTTTATTGAATTGGGATGACTGAGTGTTATATTTTCGCTTTAAGATTTAAATTTATTCATGAAGTACCTTTAAGTATAAAAGAATGATTTCAAGTACATTCTAAAAGTTTTTTAAAATACTCAATTCACCCCCTTAAGTATTGAGGCTACTTGGTAACATATAGCGCCCTGGTAATGTTATTAAACCTAAAACAAAATGTAGCTCTATTACCATGGCAAATTATCAAAACACTAAATCATTTCTAGCATGGTCCTCAGGACATAATTAGAAGAAATGTTTGAGTTAAACTTTCACCAAAAATATTTGTCAATGATGATGATTCCCTATTCATAGATATGAACAACATCGAGTCAAAAAAGATGTACTATAGGATTAATCATTTAATCATTGTCTATATTAAATTTAAATAATTTTAATAACATCAAGTGGGTTGAACTTTGTTACAAATCGATGCACCTAGTCATAACATTTTGAGGATTGCCATGGTAACTGATGCAATAAATAACTAAAAAACAAATGAATTTTTTTAGATTTTTTGATTTCATAAATTTCAATTTATAATGCTCATAACAGTGATTTGTATTTTTTATAAATAGTAGATAAAATCTTTGTTAAATTTAATAATTTCAAAAATCAAATATTTAATCCTTAATAAATTTGATAGAATTTGTAAAATTATGAATCAAGGATAAAGTCTTTATCAAATTTAATAGGATTCAAAATAAAATATCTTGGGCTATAGATATGTTTAAAAGTTAAATTATGACTATTTCTATTATTAGGGTAGTTGTTGTGGTCAAAAGAGAGATTTTAAAAAAATCTAGGATTCAAGAGTTGAAAATAGAAATAGGATTTCAAATTGTTTGAAATCTTAACCTAAAGACTTGGTACTTAAGTTTTCACACCAGCCTCACCTCTCTTACCCGGGAGCTAACTTGATTACAGTACTAAATTTTCAAGCTAGAACGTTACTTGGCACCCTACAAGGGGCAACCTCTTCTTGACCCCGTCTGCTGAATGGTCTGTGAAACTACCAAACTTCTTTGCATAATGTGTTTTTAGATGACCTCATGTTTTTAATTATGTGTTTCAAAATTTGTTTTATTTTAAATACAATTGATCACTCAGTTAATTAATTAACAAGCTACATGGTGAATAGTTATGGTGTTAGATATTTAAAATTCATTTAAATATAGCCAGTGTGTTATGCCTCTCTCTATTCTATTTTCATTCCTATGTAAAACTAATTTATATATATATATATATATATATATTTGTATTTGTAATCTTGATCCGGTCGAGGCAACAAGGTGGAGACCTAGAAGATGTTGACCCTCAAAGGAATAATAAAGTGGTGACTCCAAAGGATTATGGATCCTAGAAGTAGGACTTCAAGAAGTGTTGCCACTATAGTGTTCCTTTAGATTTATGTTCTTTTGATTTTCTAGGCAAACTGTAACTATCTCATAATTTTGATTGCATGTTTTGAGGTTTATTTTATGTTAAAGTGTTTCATGAAAGTTTGTAATAAACAATAAAAAAATTGAAATGAATCAGGTTTGACAATCATACCTTCCAATAAGTAATATTGTCAAACTTGATATAGATAAAGTACAGGTCGTGTCATGGCTAGGTGCCTTTATTTATGTTTAGTAGGACATGATTAAATGATTGGATTATCCAAGTGTGACTTATTGAGTTTTATTTAAATAGACAATTTTTCCAATTGGATTGGATTAGCCTAAAGGTATGAATAGTCTAAAACGTGTTCCAATAAACAACACTAATCAACACTAATTTCAATAAAGTATAAGTTCTATCAAAGTCTAAAACGTGTTGGACTTAACTAGGAAATTCAATCAGATTAAAGAACCTAGAACAGTTAATATTAAGTTTAAACGTCTTCCAACAAGTAACACTTGTTGAGACTAATGTCAATAAATAGGCCTACCAAAATAGGGTGCTATTATTTATATTAGTAAGGCACAATGGGATAATTATAATATCCAAGTTGTTTTTATTAGGCCTTAACTTAACTAAGTTTTTTAATTGGATTAAAAATAACTTAAAGACATAAGGATTAGGCTTAAATTCATAAGATGAATAAGGGTAAAGAGTTACCCACCTAATCATCCAAGAGTTGCATGGGATGTAATAAAAAATTTGTTTCCTACCTAAATAAACAAGATTGGTCAATCAACCAAAGTTGACTCAACACTAGCTTAAATATGGATCTTGGTCCATTAGAAAAATCTTCTAACAGGACTTTTTTATTCAGCGAGGGTATTTGTTTTTGAATCAAAATATTGGGAGATAAAATATTTAGTTAATGACCAAAAGTTAAATGTGTTTTATAATAAAAGTTACAGATTTGTATATAATTTTTTAGAACAACCACGACAGCTAAATGTTGTTTTCATTAGGATTTATCCTTTGGAAAGACACTTTATCTGAAAAAAATTCCCAAATAGGTATTAGAATTTAAGGATTGTCCTCAAGCAAGAGGAAGTGATAATGTGTCATGTTTTGCTTATTCTAATATCCTCTGTCATTGGGTAATGGATACCCTATGGTGTCTACATAAACTATAACCTGTAAAAGGCAATATGAATAAATGGAAACATATGATACGATTGTATATAAACTCTATCAAGGCCAAGTTGGTCTGGATAAATAGAAGTCTAAAAGGTGATCAAGAAAACAAGATTGTTTCCAATTTTGGCCCAATAAAACATTGAAATAATTTGTCTAAGAACTTGAATGAGTTTAAAAAGAAGGGGAGTAAAATTTTCGCTTCATGTTATGTTATAAAAGTCATGTTTTGTCCACTTCACTTTCATTTGCATTAGATACTATATAATGATCTAACATTTATTTGAAAGATCAAAGAAGTAGATCATTAGCTAAGGGTGAATAAATCTATGTGTAAAATAGAGCAAAAGTTGCTACATTATAGATGAAACCTGAATTGGTCTGAACTGGGGTTAAGAATCTGGTGTGGGACCAGCCACAAATGTTCTCTGCTGAAAGTGATTTGTACACCGGTACAATAGGTATCCGGTATTGTGTCCTTTATCTCAATGGGAAAATAAAGGTCTTGTAGTCCTGGAGATCCTTCACACTAAGCTTTCGTGTTGGCGAGGGGCGCAAAGTGGTCTCACCTGCGAAGATTCTCCGACGCTCAAGTCAGTAGCCAAAAAAGGAATTTAAGGTTTTTGGAGCGTAAATTCGAGAATGAGTCTAACATACCAGAGTTATGGGAATATTTGTATTTATATATGTGTATATGGAGAATGAAGAGTCCTTTAGGGTTAGGGGACCAATCGTACACACAATGCGGGTGCCTCCACGTCTCCTGTGAACATTCCCATGTACCTGTACCTTATACTATTTTTCGGGTGATATAGATGCTTTTCGGTGTGCTAGGTGCTGACCTAGACTTGCGGTATAGATATAAATCTGATACAGGCTTAGAGTTTGAAGGTTTACCTGTGACACCGGTAAGTGAGTGAGAACAGATGAAATTACCCTCTTACCCATGTGTCGGTATCAAGACCAGATCATTTGCCCCCTAACTTGTTTGAGAGATTGAATAAGTTGCTCATATAAGCTCTACTGCCCTGTCGAGGTCGCTCTTACAAGTGTGGATACCGGCTCTAATGACTTTCCTCTGGAGTCCTCTTTTCATGGGTATGGATACCGGCTTCAGACAACGTCCTACTTTTATGTGTGAAACTTTAAAGTTTTTGAATTTTGTAACTCCTTTTATTTAAAATTTTGTACCTTCCAAAACTTGAGACGCCACTAATGATGAGAAGTTATTGTTAAAAACACGTGAGCATTAATGATTGTGTATGGGAGGATTACCGAATGTCGCGGGTAATGGGCCTGAAATCCAAACTTACGGCCCATTTGATTTTAGCTCTATGCAAAATTACACTATTTTCACGTGCTTTGAATTGAAACAACACCGTTTTTGGACCTTGAAATGATGTGTTTTCTAACAAATGACATGTCCTCTGACTGGTGGTTACCATGCCCCCCATAACTATAAAAGGGGGACTTAGGTATTTTCCTGAAACCACTTTGCTTTAAACCTAAGAAAACCTCTGCCCAAATCTCTCTTCGACGAAGTTGCTGCTCGAGTGCTCTTAGTGAAGTTCTTCATTGTCCTTCATCCTCTAAACTTATCTAGGTAACCATCCTTTTCCCTTCCTCGGTTCATTTTCTTCTGCTATAGAATTATCACCATGCGCTCTAGGAAAGGTCGTGCTGGTCCCTTGAATAGAGGGGGAAGAATCCCTGCCAGGCCCTCCAGCTATCGAGGAGGAAGGATCCCTGTGAATCCTTCCAGGGTCGGGCCTCACCATTCAGAAAGGGACGAATCATTTCACTCAAGGTGGCGGGTAGAAATGCCCCCCTCTGACTCTTTCTCTAGCTCAGGGGCTAGCCACTCTTCCGAGAGCGAGGTGAGTGCTGATTGTTACCTTTCTGATGATATAGCTTTTTACAACAACACCAAGGCTTTCTATCTTGCTATAAATAAGATGGTCATCGAAGGCATCTCTGGAAATGTCCCTACCCTTAAAACTATTGATGGGTGTATCAATGCAGTTGCACACCGGCTGAATTGGGTGAAGATCAATCCGATGTACCCTTACTACTGGATAAAAGACAAAATTTGCTAGATAGCATCCCGACATGCTAGGGAAGACGGGGGAAGGCTATCACTAAGGTTCTCAGTTTACACTGAAGAAAGGCTTAAAGAACGGTTCATGGTACTCGCACCCTGGCCCAATGATAGAATTTGCCACCGCATACCGAATGAAAGATCGGTGTATATGTACAACTTTGTCTTTTCTTAACTTAGGGTCCACTTTCCCCTTACAGAGTTTGAAATGGGGGTGCTAAAATTTTTGGACTACGCTCCCTTTCAAGTGCACCCCAATGGATGGGGCCTGATCCGCGCTCTGGAAGTGTTAGGACAATATTTCAACTTTAAACCTATTGTGGCGATGCTTTTTTATTATTGTCAAGTGGTATGTCGGGCAAATAAGAAAGGTAGTTTAAGCTTTGTCACCCTCCGGTGTGACTCAAAAATTGTCAATTTTGAAGCCTTCACCGAGTCTGCAAAGGTGAATGGGTGATATTTTAAGAACTATTTTGTGAAGATCCAGGTTTAACCGAACAAGCCCATCTTTTAAAAGAACAAAGAGGGCCTTCTAAAGTTCCCTGTAGAATGGACCCATGAACACTTCTTGCTCACTTCTAAGGCCTATTTCACTGATGAAAGTGAACTATCCCTCTATTCCATAGAAGTTTTGAGCGCTTTGCAATCCTACTCTGTTGAATAAGGGAAGTTCTCCTACAAGCGTCTCCTGGGGTCCAATTTTATTCGAAACGAATATCTAAGTAATTTTTTGTCATTTTATTCTTAATTGTTTGAACTCTAGTATGCAATGAGTCTGAAACTAACACGTTTTTGTTCCTTATTGTAGGAGAAATAGAAGAACTGTGTCCTGCCATGGACAAGTTAAAAGGTATGTTGGCAATTAAGGGCAACTCTTCTAAGGAGAATGAGATTCAGCACGAGAGGAACGTTGTCCAAGCAAGCACTAAGACCATTACATTTGCTTTTGGTGTAAATGGTGATCTTCCTCTGATAGATACAACTGAGCAGGCTGGTCCTGAAGAGCCTGTGAAGGAGAAGAAGAAAAAGAAAAGAAAACTCTAAAAGGCATCTGATGCCCAGAAGCCACCTTCCCCCGAACCACTCAAGAAATAAAAAACGCTGGAGGAAACCGGGATGACCAGTGCCCAAAAGGGGAAGAAAATTATCACCTCCCCTAAGGCCTCTTCTGACTCTGGACCTGAGGCCGAGCCAAACCTTACTATTGGTATCTCCCAACTAGTGATGTCCTGCTTTCCTCCAAACACCTCATTTCTATCACCTTTCTTGATGTATGAAGGACCTATGCCTACTACACTTCCCAAACCAACGTACAAGCTCAGACCCACACTAGAAGTCACCGAAATTAAAAAAGCTTGTGAGGTTGGAAGGTGGCAATTGGCTGAATTATCTGGCCTCATTAACTCCTTGAGCAGGGTGGCAGACAACATCGAAATGGCTGACAAGCTTCATGCCAAGCTTAAGAAGTTGACCATTTTAGGCGCCAAAGACAGGTACAACATTCAGATAGTAGAAGAGCGCCTGAAAGAAAAGAATGAATTGGCCATTGCACAAGAGTTTAAGATTGGCTCGCTAAAAGCCATCGTAAATGTCCTAGAGGGGAAAATTATTTAGCTGAAAGAAGAAGCTAAAGAAATCCCTCGGTTGAAAGAAGAGCTTAAAGCGGAGAAAGAAAAATCAACCAAACTGACTAAAGATCTGCAAGCTTCTAAGGCCAGGTGCTTGAAACAGGTTGAAGAATGGGCTACGAGAGAGAAAGAGTTGCTCTAACAGATTGAAGAGCTCAAGTAGGGGAGTGCCGATATTAAGTCGCTTGAGGAAAAAAACGCCAAACTAAGAAAGAGCCTTGCTGAAGCGGAGGCTAAACCTAAGCAGGCCCTGAAAATCTGTACCGATATGGTGTATGATTCCTTCAGTGGGGCCATCTATTAGATCTTTTATAGAAACCCCGACGTGAAACTTGACCTTTATGGACTATATCCCTTTTACGAGTTCCACGGAGTTAAGTTAGTCATTGCAAAATATGGCTGGCATGAGGAACCTAATGATTCTTTATATGAGCTACCGCCTCTCCCTGAAGGACAAAGTATGGAGCCTTATCTGGCCTCTCCTGGACTTGAAAATGAAGAGGAAGAGAAGGAAACCAAGACAGGTGATGGCAAAGGTGATGAGATGCTGGTGCATACTAGAGACAACACCAGAGAGGGAACTAAGCCTGTAGAGGACGACAAGGCCCAACATGAAGCCCATGAAGATACTCCCCCTGCTTAGTTAAATGTTCATATTTGCATGTAACCTGTGTTCTGAGATCAGCTTCGGCTTTGACTAATCCTACTATCACTTTGAATATATATATATTTTGGCTATGTAGACTTCTTGATATCTCTGTGCATATTTTGCTACATCATTGATGATATATTTACCTTATAGTTTTTTTGTAAGGATTTTAACTTCATTTGATGTTGACTTCAGGCCATTGTTTAACTTATGCTTAGTCGTTTGCCTGTACGAGGGTTGTTCTATGGAGACTATATTATTAGTCTTCGTATAAAGAATACTTGCATCACTCGTTGGGGTTCGGTATGGCCTTGAATAAGGACCAATCCTTGCTACTCGTTGGGGTAAAGTTAGCTGGGGTACCGGTCGTGGAGTTATGTCATCACTTACAGAACAAGTAACTGAGACTATCCATCCAGAGGGTTATTCTCCATGGCCAATTACAGAATGGGTAATTGGGGCGCCACTCATTGGGGTCTGGTATGGCCTTAAATAAGGACCAATCCTCGCCACTCGTCGGGGCTATTGTCCACGTCGTTCGTAAGGCTATGTCATTAGCTAGAGATTAGGTAGTTGAGATGAAGATTTGACTTACACCATGCATTGGGGTCTGATATGGCCTTGAATAAGGGCTAATCCTCGCCACTCATTGAGGTGAAGTTAACTGGGATGTTGCTCGTGGAGTTATGTCTTCAAGTACAAGATAAGTAATTGAGATTATCCGCCCAGAGGGCTATCGTCCACATCATTTGCAATGCTTAAAAGAAACACATGGAATAAAGAGAAATGAAAGCAACACAGTATTTGATGTAATTTCTCATTAAATAAAATGTTTAAAAGAGAAGCGTAGTTGGGACATGTCTCGTTAAAACCTTCTTGAGAAAAACCCAATGGGAAAAAGCTCAAGTTAAGAAAAAGAGTACATGCCGGCTTACTAACTAGCTGTAACAAATTCTTAAGTTTTGTACATTCAACTTGTTGGGAATTGGTGTGCCATTGAGGTTTTCCAGCCAATATAATCCCTTTCCAGCAACCTCAGATACATGATAAGGACCTTCCCGAGTAGGTGCCAACTTACTCTGATGTGCAAATTTATTCCCACACTAGCTTTGCTCAGCACTAGATCTCCAACACTAAAGGCTTTATGCTGGACGCGCTTATTATATCGAAGGGTAGCCTTTGCCTTGATAGCCCAGTCTCAGATATATGCTTCTTCTCTAAGCTCTTGGAGAACATCAAGCTCTGACGCCAGATTAGAGTTGTTAATCTCTTCAGAGAAATATCTACCCTTGTTAAAGTTGTTTGAAGCTCCATCGGTATCATGACTTCAACATCGTAGGTGAGACGGTATAGGGATTCATTTGTTAAAGAGTGGCGCGTAGTACGATAGGCCCATAAGACGTGGCACAAATGATTCGTCCAGTCATCCTTTGCTTCTCCCAGGCACTTCTTGAGGCCCTTCAGTATTTCTCTATTGTCCATCTCCATCTGGCCATTCATTTATGGATGCTCAACAGATGAGAAAATCTGGACTATACCCAGTCCTTCCAGTAGCTTTGTGAACTTCTTATCAGTACACTGAGCGCCGTTGTCAGTTATGATCCACGCTAGTACCCCGAACCGAGCTATGATATTCTCATACATCAAACGCCGAGTCCGGGCTGAAGTGATATGCACCACTGGCTCTGCCTCAATCCACTTTATAAAATAATTTACCCCCACAATAAGGTACTTGATACCCCCTAGAGCAGTAGGGAAAGGGCCCAAGATGTCTAATCCCTATTGATAAAAGGGCCATGGCACCATGGAAGTGAATAGTTCCTCAACCGGTGTGTGATGAAGGTTAGCAAACCTCTGACATGGATCACACTTCTTCATAAAATCCATAGAATCCTTTTTTTATTGTGGGCCACCGATAGCCAACTCCCAACATCTTTCTCATTAAGCTCTGTCCTCCATAATGTTGCTCACACTAGCCTTCATGCACCTCTTCCATCACTTTTTACACCTCGTTCTCATTCAGAGAACGGAGGTAGGGTATAAAGAAACCTCTTCTAAACAACATCCCATCCACCATTGTAAGATAGGGCAACTCCCTATGAACTCTCCTTTTCTCAGCCTCATCAGTGGGTAGTTGTCCATTAACTAGATACTGGATGAAAGGAACTACCCATGAGTCATCGTCAAACGCGTAGAAAGTTATGGCCATATGCGATGGGATCAGGGAAATGCTGGGTGTAGTCAAAGTCTCTGGATTACGGTGGTAGTACTCCTAGGCTTCTTTGTGCTAGCTAGCCTTGAAAGAATATCTACCCTGGTGTTCTCCTCTCTTGGCACATGCTTAAACTCTAACACCGTAAAACGCTCCTTCAACTCATTGACATAATTTAAGTACAACTGAAGCTGGGGATCACAGACCTGATTTTCTCCTAGAATTTGTGAAATCACTAACTATGAATCGTTGCATAAGGCCACCTCGAAAGCTCCGATGTCCAATGCTGCTTTCAGTTTGGTGAGGCAAGCTTCGTACTCAGCTTGGTTGTTTGAAGTTTTGAAATTAAAGCGCTAGGAAATCTCCAAATGTACTCTGTCATCACTTTCAACCACCACGCCTGCACCATTTCCCTTACTATTGGAGGAACCATCAACGTATACCGTCCAATAAGAAGAGGGGAGGGTCGGATCTGGTCCAGTCATCTCCACCATGAAATCTTCCAGAACCTGAGCCTTTATTTCACCACAAGGCTCATAAGTCACATCAAACTCAGACAACTCGATTGATCATTTAATCATCCTTCCAGCCAGGTCCGGCTTTCTCAACACTGAGCGAAGTGGGAGATCCGTCCTTACTACAACAGGGTGTGCATGAAAGTACGACCTTAAATGTTGGGAGGCCCAAATAACTGTCAGGGTGGCTTTCTTGATCTTTTGATACCGATCCTTAACTTTGTGTAATGTCTTGCCAGTGAAATATACTGGCCTCTGCCCCTCAGGTGTCTCCTTCACAAGGGTCACTCCCAGAGCCTCGTCTGACACTACTAAGTACAAAATAAGCAGTTCCCCAGGGTAAGGTTTCACCAAAATAGGAGGTTTGGATAGGACTTCCTTAAGCTCCTGAAAGGCTTGCTCTTACTCTTGCCCCCACTCAAACTTCTTTGATTTCTTTAAAATCTTGTACAGGGGGGATCTCTACACCATTTTAGGTATAAATTGTGCCAAGGCTGCCACCTTTCTATTTAGGGGCTGAACCTCCCTCAAGTTCTTTGGACTTTGCAGGTCCTGAATCACTTGACACTTGCCTGGATTTGCCTTTATATCGCGCTGAGTCAACATGAAACCTAAAAATTTTCCAGCAGGAACAATAAAAGTGCACTTCAGTAGGTTCAAACGCATGCTGTATTACCTCAGGCACAGGAAAACTTGGCGCAAGTCTTCAACATGGTCACCCCTAGCTGGGGTTTCCGCAATGATATCATCAATATACACCTCCTCTAGTTTAGTATCACGCCTTTAAAAATTTTGTTGATCATCGGCTGGTATGTGGCTCCAGCGTTCTTCAGACCGAAGGGCATGACGGTGTAACAGAACACACCACGGTTATCGATGAAGGCCGTCTTCTCCTAATCCTCCTCCCACATCGGAATATGGTTGTACCCTGAATACGCGTCCATGAAAGACAGGTATTTATAACCAGATGAATCATCAACTATTCTATCAATATTTTAGAGAGGGTATGGATTCTTTGGGAAACAACGGTTCAGATCGATATAATCTGTACACATTCTCCACTTGCCATTGGCTTTATGCACCATCACCACGTTGGGAAGCCAAGAGGAATACTGGATCTCCCTGATAAATCCAGCCTTTAGAAGTTCCTCCATTTGCTCACAAGCTACCTTCTATTTTTCTGGGCCCAACCTCCTCTTTTTCTAGGCCACCGGCCTCGTCTCTCAGTAGACAGATAACTTGTGGCAACAAAAATTGGGGTCCATCCCCGGCATGTTAGTAGTAGTCCATGCAAAAAGGTCTTTGAACTCCTCAAGGAGCGTAAGTAGGCGTTGTTTTATCATAACTTCTAACGTGTTGTTTATGTGCGTGACCTTCTTCGAGGTATCTCCAAGTATGACTTCCCTGAAACCTCCCTCCGGTGTTGGCTTGAATAGATTGAGCGGATCAATCTTAAGCTCAGCCTTGGGATGAAGGTCAATTAGGCTGACAGATCCAGCCGCGGTTCCTCCATCGTTCAACTTCCTCTTCTTATTGAAATCCTTCAACTTCACCATGTTGAGGCTCAGGTTGTAGCAGTATCTAGCCATCTCCTGGTCACCTTGGATGGATGACACATTGTTGTCCTTATTAATGAACTTGATAAGGAGGTGAGGTGTTGAAACAATCGCTTCCATGGCATTTAGTGTGGGCTGGCCTATGATGCCATTGTATGGTGACTCCATATCTATCACCAATACTCTGGACTTAATAGTCCTTGCTCTGGGCTCGCCTTTAAATGACACCAGAGTGTCTAGATACCCCTTAGTAGGCTACTTGGCTCCATTAAAAGTTGTTAATTCCTACGTATAAGGATGAAGATCAGAATCATTAAAGCCCATTCTTTTAAAATAATTATAAAAGATAACATCACGAGAACTCCCCTGATCAACGATGATTCGCTTGACATCCTTGTTGGTAATGACCACTATAATGACAACTACATCATCACCTCCAGGGATCGTCGGGCCAAAATCTTCATCAGAGAAAGAAATTACTAGCACTATCACACTGTCTCGAAATGGGCAATTATCCCTGGGCTTGCCTTGAACTGAAAGAATCATGCGATGGTGATTCTTTCTTGCAGTAATCCAGGCTCCTTCACCAACAAACCCTCTAGCAATCATATCAATCACCTCACACCGGCCTCATTGCTGTTGTTGAGGTGCCTTTTCCTCCTGAGTCATGTAACATCCTGGATTTTTAAATAAAATAAATTTATTGGATGATGATAATTGATTGTTTATGGTCAAATAATTATGGGAGATGTTGTTAGACATTAGAGGTGAATTATCGATAAATTAAGACTAACCGGAACCAGAGGAATTAACTGGTGATGTGGGACCTACGTGATTTAATTAGATGTTTGACGGGTCTAGAATGTTCGGAAAATTATCTTGGTTAAGATGGTATATTTAAAATGATTTTTGGTGTCAAGGAAATAATTAATTGGACTCAATGTATGATAATAACCGGGGAAAATACGAACCAATTAGAATTAAAAGAAAACCAAAAATCCTTTTTCTCCTCCCATTATCACCGTGGCCTCTTTCTTTTTATCACTTGGTTCTTTTACCCATTGGATAATGGGGAATTATTACCCATTGGTAAAAGCAAAATGTGACATCCTTTTAACCATTGGACAATGTCCAATTTTGGTCTAATTTTTCCCTTTCTCTTCCTCATTCTCGGTACACTTTTCTCCTCTACTCCATCTTTACCATTTTCTTCTTCCCCTCTATTCTTCTTTTGCACAAACCATGACCAACCCTCTTCTATACCCATTTTCATCAAAACTAATACAAAAGCTTGGATTTGTGAGGCTTGAATGGCATCTATGGAGCTTGGGAGCTTGTGGGATCATCTCCTCCCTCTTCCTCACTTCATTTTCGTTTTGGTGGAGCTTAAGCTTGAGGTAAAGATTTCTTACCTCTATCTTGTTTTATTTATGGTTTTGGGGTTGTTGAGTTAAAGATGGTGATGTTAGAAACCTTGCATGTGGGTGCAAATGGAAACCCTAGGCTTGAATGTTTAGAAAGGGAACCCTAAGTATTAATAATTTGGGGATTTTGACCCACTTGATGATCTTGATAATTTTGGTACCTTGGAATGATGTTATACATAGAAATGGATATTTGAATTGATGAAGCCTTAAGTCTTGATATGTCCATTTGGGAATTATTATTTGGTGATAATAGTGAAGTGACTCATGTGATAAATTGGAAGCCTTATGGATAAGAGCCATGATGTTGATATTGTTGGTGGGTGTAGTTAACCCTTTGAGACTTAGAAGATCTTAGCTTTGGGGAAAGGAATTCCCGAAGCCTAACATAGGCATATGAATTTGGGGTATAGACAAGTCTAGGACTTGATCATGAGTTAAAAGATGTGATGTCTTGTGATGATTTATTGATTACATATGTATGTGTAATTGTGGATAGGGTTGCATTTTGGATGACGATGCAGAATGATCGATGTAATCGCGTGGCGGTTCTTCTCTCGAGGTAGGAGAGGAGTTTGCATTTCAAATCGTATGAGTGAATTCATTGTTAATTATGTATATGTTGAACTCATGCAATGCCTTGCCATGAATGTTTTATATGATTAATTTGATGAAGTGATGAATGATGGCTTGGCTTATGTTGAATGTTATAAAAATGTATGTATTTATATCATATTGATGATAAGTGGTTGATGGTCCCTTGGTTGGACGTGAACTAAATGATGGTAAAAATTTATGAATGAATGAGTTAAAATATAGAGGATTGTTTTGAGATGAGTGATTATAGTTGATGAATTAGAATTTAAAAGAATAATTGACAAGTTTGAATGAGGATTTTCTGAGTGTGAATAGGCAGAGAGAGTTTATATGCCTCAAGTGATGCGTATGATGTATTAGTGGTGAATCTGTTGGCCTAGAGTGAGATTTCATATGTTAAGTTGTAAGAATTGCTGATTCTGCATATGCCCGTGTAGTCTCGCTCAAGCGAGATGGGATTTCGCTCAGGCGAGGATCCTTGTATCAGTATTATAGCTTCTGGAGGAAATTCACCAGGCGAATGGGGCTTCGCCCAAGCGAGGGCGAAAGGATTTGCCACTGGACCAAATCCGCCCGAGCGAAGGATCTTGGGGATAGTATTCACCCAAGCGAGATGAGCGAACGGAGAATGGGTGAGACCCTGGACGAATCCCGTCCGAGTGGGTGTTGTGAAAATAAACTAAGATGTGGTGAATTTCTGAGTGAAATCCGAGTGAGCTATGTCCGAGTCAGAATCTTCCGAGTGAGGAAACAGATGAGGGTGATGATCTGGGCAGTAGAGTCCCGAATGGGGAATTTCCGAGTCCAGTGTAACCTGTCCTGAGTGGAGTGCCTCCGAATGTGTAATTCCGAATGGTATGATACCGATTGAGGTTACTCGGTGTGAGTTTGTCCAGAAGTACTCTGGAATAACTCCGTTTGAGTGAAAAAGAAAGGAAGTCGGATTTGGAACGAAACGCCGAGTGAGAACTGGTCCGGTGATGAGTCAGTTTTGAAATGAGATGCCGAGTGAGTGACTAATTAGGTGGTGAGTCGGTCTCTGGAATATTTACCAAGTGGAACCCTGTGTGAGTGAAGACTCGGATTTAGAATGAATTTATCGAATAGAAGACTGAGTGAGAGAGGACTCGGTCTGGACTGATCTTGCCGAGTGGAAGACTGAGTAAGTGATGGGTCGGTCAGGATTATTTTGCTGAGTGGAAAACCTGAGTGGTTTGAGCCGGTTTCAGGGAAATTCTACCGAGTGAAAACCTGAATGTTGGGAGTCTGTTTTGATTGATTTTACCGAGTGGACAACCGAGTGAGATGAGTCGGTTTTGAATAAATTGTAGAGTGAAAACCGAGTGTTGGTAAGGACGACCTCTGGTCGGATTTCGCTTAAGCGAGCTGGTGCTTCGCTCAAGCGGGTGTTAAAGGAATTGGTTGCTGGATAATTCTCGCTTGAGCGAGTGACCGAGTGTGATGGTGCTTCGCCCGAGCGAGTGAACGTGGAAACGCTACTGGATGTATTTCGCCTACGCGAAGGGTGGCCGCCCAAGCGAACCTGGCCTGTCTCGCTCAAGCGGATGTGAATCTCGCTCGAGCGAGTTTTTCCCAGAATTGAATTGTTTTGTTTTATTTATGGTGGTAGGCTTAGTTTAGACCTTACTTCTTATCATTATGAGGTAAACCTGAGACGAATATGGGGATGTATGAGAGATAACGTGATGATGATAAATCATGGTGGTGATTAAGGGTGATTAGTACATGGGAATTAATTAATTATGTATTTACCACCTGAATTAAAATAATAAATTATGATGAATTTGCCACCTGAAATAGAATGATGAGAGAATGATAATGAGACTGTGATGGCAGGAGTATAAGAAATACCCTAGAATGAATTTGAAATGTATGAAGGGATAAATAAATGACATAGTATGAATTATAAGTAGATGAATTAGAGAATATGTGATATTAAATAATGTTAGATGATGGGGTTGAGCACTCTCTTGCACAAAGAGGTGCATATTGATATTGATAAATCATTGTGTGCCATTGTGTGTGATACAAGCATAGTCTTGTATGTGTGGTATGAATTATGAAATTGAAAATGTTGTGAATACAACACAATTTTATATACATATAAAGTATACTTGAGCAATGGTGATGAATAATGAGATGAAAATCCACTAAATGAAAGTGTGATGATATTGATGAATAATATGTGATATTGAAATGCCATGGTGGCTGATTGCAAGTATTGACTTGCGTGTAGGATGTTAAATATTGAGAAATATGATTATTGAAAATGCCACATTAAAAACTTAAAAACAATGACTAAGAAACCAACAATGTTGAAATCCACTAAGGTGTATGGTGGTGTTGGAGATTATGATGATGATGTTTGATGAGTGGCATTTAGGATGCACAGAGTGAGAATGCATTTGATTTGCATTGCATTGCATCCATGGCATATCATAGCTGCCAGTGTTGGAATATTAGGGGATTCCCCCGGTTGGTGTAACACCCTAATTATCTACAACTAATAAATCCCAAAATATGAGAAAATTTTTCACAAAAACAGTCACGTAACATTTGATGTAGAAGGAAGCAGGCAATGGGGAAAAGCTAAGAACATTCACGCGCATAAAGCAACCTACAGGGAAGCTAAAGACTGAGCCGTTTCAATGGGTTTATCGTAATACACCAATACTAGGGCGGATTGCACAACACCGTTTGTTCGCTTAGACGGGGTCTTACACCGTCCAGGCGGAGTATGGTAATACAGCAGCGGATAGAAGAAATTTCGCACCGAGGCTTCCCTTCGAGAAAATACTGGTCACTTAACAGAAGGAATGGATAAGGGAAATATGTTAATACATTCACACGCGTAGCATTTGGTGGAAAGGCGAAGTTGGAATCATTCTACTTGGCTAGGCGGGGTATATGTATCTTGGGCGGGCTGTCCTAGTTACTTGGGCGAGGTATGACACCGCCTAAACGAAATCTACATAACGCCTCCTTAACACAACCACAAGGTAATTTCCTCCATCGAGTATGGACAAGGGTTCACTAAGTAAATCCTCACACTCGCCTTTCACTTAGAAAAACGAGAAGTTATAGGGTACATAACGTTAGTAGGTTGTGGAGAAAGGAAGAGTTCGAACCTATTCCGCCCAACTCAACTAATTATGACAACGCCTGGGCGGACTTAGCCATACGCCCAAATCCGGGGTCAACATCGGGGTCCGGATTGCGTTAGTATCACCACGGATAGGAAAGGATAATGGTCGATATTTCGCTCTGGTAAATACTCGCTTCAGCGTGAGTTCTCGCGCTTGGGCGGATTGCTACCATACTTCAGGCGGGGTACGACTCCGCCCAACGTATCCGACATGAGCCTTTCCTAAGACAATTCTCGGTTCGTTCGGACTTAACTATAACCTGCTCAATCAAACTGTCCCTGCTTATCTATTAAAGCATAATTATAAAACAAGACAGCACTTAGCATCACACACACAAAACCATACATCCATATGTACATAAGAGTGTATATTAATATTTACAAATGCAAAATCAAACTTCTTCTTGTTCATAAGGTTCTATTCATTCACAAAAACATTAACATCCGGTATGAGCTAGTCCGGGCTTTATCTAACAACGCCTCAATTAAACCTTCGAAATGCATCAGCACTCCGCCCAGCATTCCGGTTCTGATTCTGATCCTCCTCACGAGAGACATTCACTGAAAATTGCCACTGCAGGGGTGAGCTTTTACATGTATAATGATACTCACAGACTCGGTATCAGCGTCAGTACACGCTCCTGCTATCATTCAACCTTTCTCAAGTAACCAAGTTCATACAATTCAAACAACATTCATGATACGCATAATTCACAGAGTTTATTCCACATCTAAATATATATTCATGCATTCAAAAGTCATACACATGCACATATACAGATTTATACATCACCACAATCAACCTTACTTCTACATGCATGTCTGCGGATCCGACTCGGGAAAAGACTCTCAGTTACAGCCCCCTTTTTCTTTTGGCCCCTCGTCCCTCAGCTCTTACCAGGTGGCACCGGCCCCCCCCCACGGCGTCTCGAGACTCATTTCTCTAGCTCCAACGGCTACCACGAGCCCTATTGGGATCTAGCCAGGGTTAGTAACTGGAAGTCATTTCCCTTGGGGTTCTTGACCTTCCATGGGTCACCCCACTCTTACTCATACAACTAACACATTCATCAGTACACATCATCGCGCCATGGACACATTACCGTAGTCATCAAATAAGAACGGATATTTCCCACTACTCATCATCGTTCAGTCAGTCACACCGGTGCATGTTACAATCGATCATCAGACTAACAACATTGATCAACTCAATTAAGAACATGCACATACATACTTTTCACAGAGACAACAAAATAGATCCATCATTATCATCCACGAGCAAACTACGCCATCGTCACGAAAATCACTATCAAAATCTCAAATCATGCATCAGTTCTAATGAAATCATAAAAACATGCACACACACACACACACTTGGCAGTACGTTCATCCGGTACCGTTCTTAGACCATGCATTCGACATGCAAGCGCCCCCTACCTTAAGAAGACTCCTCAGAAACCTTTTCCGCTCTTGTCGTTGGGTCCGATGTCCTTCTCCTGGTTCGTCCGGTCTTCTTTGGCTTTGTCGTATTCTGCGCCTGATTCTGGAATGGGGTGTGGTCCGTTCTTCAGTACTGGAATCAAGATCTCCAGGAGCGAAGAGTGAGAGAAGAGAAGAAGAAGAAAGATGAAGACGAAGAGAGAAAACAGAGGATGAGGTGACGGAGAAAGAGTCTAAAGAAATAGCGAGAGTGTTCATCACTAAGGCTCACGACATATATATATGTGTGCACGCGTACAGTAACGAAGAGTGGGATGGGAGAGTGCGTGCCCGTCAGTCACGCGCACTCCTCCCCGTCCCCTGCCTGCCACCATTTTAATATTTTAATGGCTTAAACCCACTTAGTTAAATGCACTTACAGTTATTTCTAGTTGAAATCAAGTCTTAATGGTTCATTCTTTATTCAGCACTTAATTTTAAAACGGGGATGTTACAGTTGGCCCAGTGGGAGGGCAGCTCAGTGCACGAGCAATATGTTATTTCCCCTGTGACTCGGTGTGTGAGTCACGAAGCTGCCCATGCTGAGCTACGGGGAGCTGCATGTGGTTGACCCTTGTGGGGGGTGGCTCTTGAGGAGCAGGTGTCCCCGGTGGTCCTTTGGATCACAGCTGCCATGTTGAGAATCATGGTTGGCCCGCAACACCATATGTTGAATATGTTGTATACCGCGGTCATGGTGAAAATGACCAGGTGTTGCATGATGGGCGATGCGGTTTGGTACCAGTAAAAATATGGTGAATGTGCATGCATTATGATATATGTGTACACATTTTACTACTGCAGTAGGGGCATGGTATGTGATCATGCTTGAACCCACAATTGGTGTTATTTCCCACAGTCGAATCCGTATTTGTTGTCTATTCCATTGTGCATATGCATTAGCCATAAGAGCATTTGCATATAGCATGGAGATATGCCAGAATACGATGATGATTGATGATGATTGAGATGGTGGTATTGGTGTTGATGAGATGAGAAATTAATATACCGAAAAACCATATAAAAGTAATAAATGATATGAATATATGAAATGATGTTGAATATGACGATATGTATGATATGGCCCAATGTAATGAAGGGCGTATTTGTTTATGATTGATAATGACTATGTTAGCCTGTGGTGGCTTTGATGAAAGACCTGAATGGTCTATATTGATATGTGTTGGCCCATTATGGCGGTGTGATGGATGTGTATATGCTTGCTTTGCTACGATTTAATGTATAAGTATATACTGATGAATTAATGATATATGATGATTGTTGATGTGTTTAGAAAAGCATACATGATGTTGATATGCATATGCACATAATTTCAATTGTATTCATATCGTCATTTGAAATGTATAACTCACTCCCCTATGTGGTCTACTTTTTAGTATTGATGCAGGAATGCCATGGGAAGAGGATGTTTTTAAAAGTAAAGCTTTTGGAAAGGTAAATAGTAGTAACGGAATGCCTTGGCTGGCAGTATTGTAATGTAATGTGTTATGTATATAATGGATAACATGATGTTGTAATTATTGATATTGATGGACGAATTGTGAATATAATTATACATTTGGATGATGTACTAATAGTGGAGATATATGAATTGAGATTGGACTGGTTATGGTCTATTATGAATATGAACATTGATGATGTATGACGCATGACCATATAGATGAGTATATATACTTATATCTTAGGCATCGAATGCTTATGTGATTATGTAAAATGATGATGGTTGTATATTAGGCTTATGATATGCCATTGCATTCTTGCCGAGCCTTTTCTCATATCTTCATATATGGGACTAGGCGTGTGCCCGGTATACACATTCTTCTTCCGCTGTAAACTCTGTTATTTTTGTATACCGAATGGGAAAACTATTTCTCGATCCAGTTATAGGTTTCTAAATCTCACTCTTTGGTTTTTTGTGATTCGGGTCTTGATGTGATCATGGTGGTGTCTTGGAAATATTTTCAAACGCAAAAAATTTATTCGTATTTTATTAATTATAACGATTACATCGGGATTCGAGTACAGAAAATCAGGGGTGTTATAAGTCACCTCGGTGATAACAATCCCTTTTTGCTTCTCCATAGCAGTCAATCTCTTTGTGGGACCTAGTTGTTATCACCATCTTCGTCGCGGTCACGATTCCGCTACTCCATTCGGTATGGCTCATCTATAGACCTCTCCTTAAACAGATACTGCTTCAATTTTCCCTCACGGATGAGGGTCCTATAGGATCCTTCAAAGATCTACACTCCTCAATAGAGTTCCTGACCTATTCATGGAAATAGCAGTACTTTCATAGATTCCCAGGCCTCTTTAATGGAGCTGGCCTCCTAATGTCGTAGACGTTGAAAGCTGGCCACCCCAATTCTTTTAGAATTTGCACTGGTTTGGTATTCAGCAGAGCATAGTGGCTGAATGACTGCGGCTGAGGCTAGGGGTTTTTAAACCTTTCCCTCTGAAAGGGTCTCTTCGGCCTAGCCCGTTCCCGTTCTCTAGGCAGCTGTGACACCGGTACAGGTGGCTTCAATCTCTTCGAACGACGTTGGAGGGCTATTTGCCAGAGATAAGGCAAAAGTAGATTTAGGTTGTAGAGGCTCGATGATGATATGTAGTTGGATGGCTTCAGCAAGGTTGGGGACCATAGCTGCCTCCTTGTAGAACCTCTTTAGAAACTCCTTCTGAGTCTCATTCTTACCCTGCCTTATCTGTGTGAGGGTGTGTGATGTCCTGGGAACGTCCCTAGAAATAATGAAGTGGTCACTAAAGGCCATTGCCATTCCCTCCTAGGAGTCTATCAATCTTAATGGAAGCCCTTTAAACCAGCTGAAGGCTTCTCCGGTCAAGGTGCAAGGGAACATACGACACATGACATCCTCCTCTACTCCAAAGAACACCGCTTCGTACGCGTAAGTATCCAAATACTTACTTAGGCCAGTCTCACCCGTGTACTTCCCAATAGAGAGAGGTTGGATTGTCTGCAAGTGCCTAGGAATAGGCACGCTCATCAGCCTCCTAGAGAATGGAACGTTGAGCTATATATCCCTGAGGCTGCCACCACTGGCTATTTCCTCCTAGCACCAAACCTTTCCCCAGAATCCTGAGTCTACTCCCTATTCTTATACATGGGATTTTGGAATATTGGAGCATGGTGCACTTTTCTCTACCAGAAGCCTCCTGAGTCTCCTCTGCCTATGAGACTACTTTCTCCTCTAACTGCCTATGATCCCTCTTTAGCTCAGCCAACTCCTCCTTGAGTTTCTTGATAATCTCATCATGAGGATCATACATGCCTAAGGGCATCATTTTCCTGGAACTCCCCACTGGAGAATCAAAGGCTAAAGCCTGTTTACTTGGGGCGTAGCATCCTCCATATGCCCATCTTTAAACTCCCTCAAGTTGCCTTCCATGGTAAAGTCACGAAACTTTTACGAAGAGGGGGAATAATTCTATCGGGTCCCACTGGGCGTGACAATAAATTAGTCTGAACCGGGGTCGAGAATTCAGTGTTGGACTAGCCACAAATGTTCTCTGCTGAAAGTGATTTGTACACCAATACAGTAGGTATCCGATATTGTGTCCTTTATCTCAGTGGGAAAATAAAGGTCTTGTAGTCCTGGAGGTCCTTCACACCAAGATTTTACGGTGACTAGGGGCGAAAGGTGGCATCACCAATAAAGATTCTCTGGTGCTCAACTCAGTAACCAAAAAAAGAATTCAAGGTTTTTGAAGCGTAAATTTAAGAATGAGTCTAACGTACCAGAGTTATGAGAATGTTGGTATTTATATACGTGCATGCAGAGAATGAAGAGTCCTTTAGGGTTAGGGGAACAATCGTACACTATGTCTGTACGATTCTGAAAAGCGACGTGGGTGCCTCCGCGTCTCCTACAAACGTTTCCTTATACTTGTACCTTGTACTATTTTTTGGGTGACATGGATGCTTTTCGATGTGCTAGGTGCTAACCTGGACTTCCAGTATAGATATAAATCTGATACGGGCTTAGAGTCTGGAGGTTTACCTGTGACACCGGTAAGTGAGCGAGAATGAATGAAATTGCCTCTTACCCAGTGCCGGTATCGAGATCAGATCAAAACCTTTACCTATTGGGCTAGTTAATGAACTATACATTGTGTAGACTATTTCTTGTTAGACAAGAAAGGTTTTTTATTATAAAATAACTTTATTTCTTCAAAAGGATGTTAATGCACAATTGAGTAATAGATTTTACATCCTAAATCTTAAAACACCCATCTATAGCATAACTATCAAAGTAAGTTAAAATAAGTGATTTTGAGCCTTACTTACATGATATTATTTCCTAGAGCAAATGAATGAGAAACACATTTCTAGATACCATTAATATGGTTATTTCGACTATTTTGATTTTGGAATCAATCAAGACATTTAAATCTTATTTATTGGAAGATAATTGAGATTTCATTCATTGAAAAATGAAAGGTAAGTAATATATTATCTAATACATAATGAAGTATGTAGGCCCATAGGAACAATAACTAGATGTGTTTTTCAATAGTTTATCACACTAACTAAAAATTTCAATGAATATGAATTTGTGTAACACAAGTTAGGAAGCCTTTGAAAAGTTTCAAGAATTCATAATGAAATGAAAACCAAATTGGCAAGACAATTAAAGCTTTTGATTAGATCAAGATAGCAAATAATTTAAGTTCTTGTTTGTTATGGAATTGCTGTTAGTAAAAGAAGTGAGTCACTCTAGTATGTGTTAGTATGTGAGCTTTGTGAGCCAAAATACTATCTAAGTGTTGTAACCGGTGTCCAAACACTCTTGAATCGAGTCTAAACGAAGCCAAAAGCAAAGAAAATCTACACGAAATTGATTTCCCAACTTCCGTTTTGGTTCCTCTTTAATTGTTTTTGTACTAAGGTATTTTTTTATTAATACAAGAATATTTATTTATCTTTATTTATTTGTCTTTATTTAATTATTATTTATTTTTCTACACTTTTATTTCTCTTTATTTATATTCCTGCACTTTATTTTCTCGCACTTTATTTTTCTACAGTTATTTATCTGTTTATTTATTTTTCTGTATTTTATCTTTATTTATTTATTTATTAGTACTTTTATTCATATTTATTTACTTTTCTGTACTTTTATTTTTCTTTATTTATTTTTTTTGCACTTTTATTTTTGTTAGTTTATTTTTCTGCACTTTATTTATCCGCACTTTATATTTCTGTAATTATTAGTTTATTTATTTATTTTCTGCATAGTATTTATTTTTTTGTCCTTTTATTTTTATTTATTTATTCTTCTGCATTGTTATTTTTATTTATTTATTTTTATACACTTTTATTTTTATTTATTTATTTTTCTGTATTTTATTTATTTTTTATTTATTTTTCTATACTTTTATTTTATTTTACTGTATTTTATTTTTACTATATTTTATTTTCCTGCATTTAATTATTTGTTCATTTATTTTCTTACACTTCTATTTTTATTTTTATTTGTCTGCACTCTTATTTTATTTTTCTATACTTTATTCTTCCATCCTTTATTTTTCTACATTTATTTATTTACTCTATAATAATTTTGAAATTATCTTTTACATAACCATTTAATTTTATACTTCTTGTGTTTAGTTTTAAATGATTATTTACTTATTATTATTTATCCTTTTATTTCTCTTTATTTACCCATATTATTTTTTTTATTTTTTCATTTTTGATAATTTTTGAATAGTTATATATATATATACATAATTATCCGTTTTATTTATTGCGATGATTTCTTATTATTTTCTCTTAACAACTTTTTGATAATTAAGAAAAATTATTATCATAAAAATGATAAAAAGCAAGACAAATAAATAGTATGTTATTTATTCATCTATCTTTCTTTTAAATTCAAAACGAGATTAATTTAGATGGGACATCTTATTAATCTTATTGGATGAGATTCATTTGTTAATTTTAATTCATCAAGTGTATATATTTCTTTATTTTCATATTGATGTATTTAATTCTATTCTTTTCCTTTTTATGTTTATTCTTTTTTTACCCTTTCATTTATTTATTTGTTTTTTTATGAACCATATATTTTCCAATAAAATCAATGGATTATTTTTTTATTTACTAGAAAATAATGGAGACGAGACGTCTCATTGCATTTTTATTTATTTTAATGTCTTTTAATCACTTGTTTGTTTATTATTTTTTCTTTGAACTAAAAATGATGAAAATTTAGATGATGTATTTTATTATTTAATTTGGTTCTATATTTTTCAAAATGTCATCGTTATTATATATATTGTCTATAAATAGCATTTATCATTATTTTATTTATGATGGATGAAATATTTAATAATTATTTTTTTTGAAAAAAATTATACATGATCAATTTGGGTAACCGTTTTAGGACGGACAGTGTGGGGTGCTAATACTTTCCCTTCCCGTAATTCAACTCCCAGACTAAATAGAATCTCATTTAAAAAAACCAGTGCTATTTAAAGGTTTTTCTGATATTTTCCTTGATAAATATTAGTGCGACTCTCTGAACCCCTTTAATTTTTTAGGACGTCTAAGTGCCTCATTCCAATGTAGTTTCATTTTTATTGTCTTTAACCAGTCCGCATCGCGTATCGCGACCCCGGTCGCGACAGATGGCGTTTCCACTGGGGAAATTTTTGAGAGTCAAGCCCGTTAAATTGATCTTGTGTATTTTATTGATTGTTAATTATTTCATCCTTCATATTTATTTATTATGTTATTCTCGTTGTTCATCTAATCTTCTATTTATTTTAGATTTTATATTGTTTTTTTACTTCTTTATTGCTTTAATTTAGAACCATAGGGTAGAAGACATGTGATATTTATTTTATATTATGTTTGTTCATTATGAAGAATGAGTAAAAACTCAGGTATGAATGCCCCACACACTTCACATTCACCATAATGCACACACTATTAGAAGGGACCCTATTCCCGAGCCCTGCAAAAGACATACGTTAGGAGAGATTATTAACGATGTCATTTAGGACGATACGTCCTACCATGATTCACGTGAAAATCTCAGCCGGGGTGTTATCTTAGTTATGATGTCCGCACTAAGTAGGATTCCCTACTTTTTGCATAAGACTCATAGCTAAAGATTAAAGCTCCGGTGGCCTTCTTAGAACCAATTAGAACAATCACCTTTTAAGGAAACACGATTAAAGAGCCTTAGAGCCAATTAGGTGGTTACCTTGTCTAAGACACAATTGGGCAAACATTCCTTTTATCTTCAATTCATTCGCACAAAGTTTTCCTTTTTTAAAAAACATCAAAAAAATGTACATTTTCTAGACTTAAGTCATGATAAATATTATCACACTGTTATGTGAGGATGATATTTATCAAACCTTTTTCTTTGTTAACCTGATTCATTTATTTCTTTTGTTAAAGGTGAAATTTAAATATTGGTAAGTATCACAAAAAATAGAATTTAACATGAGATCAAGTGATCAGGAAGTGAAGGCAACTGGTTTGAAAAATTTGTTACACCTCAAAATCATGAAATCAAATACTAGCAATCTGTTATCCTTAGGCAAACAGATGGATATTACTCAGAAAGTGACCTTTGCAAGGAAGCATGGAAAGATCCTGAAATTCTTGGAAGTTGAAGTGCAAGAGGGGGCCCTTACTGCTCTAGCCCAGTATTATGATTCCCCTCTTCATTGTTTTATGTTCAAGGACTTCTAATTAGCTCATACTCTAGAGGAATTTGAGTAGATATTTAGCTTGCCAGTGGAAGATTTAAAACCTTATCGATGGACCGAACATCATGCTTTTATTTTTAGTGTAGCTCATGTTCTCAAGATAGATCCTGAAATTCTTAAAAAGGCTCAATTAAATAGGAATTAGATTTCAGGCTTCGCGCTAACCTTCTTTGAGCAGTAACTCCTTAGTCAGGCAGGGAAAGGGGAATGGGATGCCTTCATTAACACTTTGGCATTAGCCATTTAAGGTTTGGTCCTTTTCCCAAGTCTTGATAATTACATTGATTTTAAGGCAATTGATGTTTTCCTGGCTCGATTGCTTAGAGGAGAAAGTTCTATTATTGCTGTCTTAGCTGACATCTATTGTACAATGGATTCTTGTCACAACCGGAATGGGAAGAAGATCGTCTGTTGTCTACCTGTATTGTATCTATGGCTTACTTCTCATGTATTCAATCAAGTTAGCAAGATTGAATATCTTCTCTCTGATTTAAAGCTTATTCGGCTAACTAAAAAGACTAATAGGGAGTGGGCAAGACATCTAACGAGTTTGTCTGTAAACATGATGCGGTGGTACCCTCAGTGGATGAATATGGATTCTATTATTTATTGCTATAGGAAATTTCCCAATGTACCTCTCATGGGAACTCAAGGATGCATTAACTACAATCTTGTCATTGCAAAAAGACAGCTTGCTTATCCTATGCTTCAACCTCTGGAAGAAGAAACGGCAACACCTTTCTATCATTACTATATAGAAAGGAATAGTGCTTCTGTTATCCAAAATTTCATTGAGGCTTGGTCCAAGGTTCATAGAAAGGGAAAAAAGTTAGGTGTCTGAAGCTATGCTGCAAAGGAAAGTTACCACCAATGGATTTCAAATAGGGTAGCTATTATCAAGTTACCCTTCAAAGATCATAGTGCTCATGTAAAAAACACACTTCCTACTGAAAGAGAAGAGATTGAAAACCTGAAAAGTAAGTAAGCTGAAATGACGAAGAAAAATCAAACATTAGAGGATGAATTAATCAAGATTCAACAAGACAATGCTTCCCTTAAGAGAAAAAGGTGTGAATTAGAAACTGCTTTTGAAGATGTCAGTAAGAAGCAGCGAATTGAAAGAGAACATACGAGACAATTGGATCAATGCCTCCAAACAGCAAACAACTAATTGAAAACCAAAGAGAAGCAAAAGGATGATATATTGGCTGACAAAGGGCGGTTACGAGAAATTTTAGCTAAGGCAAAAGAAGAAGCTCAAGTTCAGAAGAACCTTATGCAAGCACGAATTGATGATTTGGAACAATAAGTCAGAGATGTCATCAATGCTTGTGAGCGTGAGATAAATAAGGAAAAATGGCAAGCCATGGAAGATAAAGATAAATATGAAGAGATTGCACATTTAATGACACTAGAAAGGGTTGAGTTGGAAAGTCTTATCTATTCTTGGAGAAACCATTTTTCTAACTTAGCTGGTCTTGCTAATAGAACACTTGGAGATATTCCTCACTTGTTGGAGAAGGCCGAAGCAATGATGAATCCACTTTCTACACCAGAAGAAATTGTAATATTCATTCAATACTGCAAGGGGCGATTGGATGAAATGAAGGTCTTGATTTCTAGAGTAAGAGAAAATTGATTTTGATTTGTTGTAATAAATAATGTGTCAGAACCTGTTGAACAATGAATAAATCTCATGTTGAATTTCCATTTATTCCCTAACTTAGTACTTTAGAAAAACACATTCTAAAAGAAAGGTTTATCTTTTCTTACTGATGTTTAAAATTCATCATGTATTTACTTTAAGTCTCTTTATGTCATTTAACATTATTTGTTTCTATGCTAAGGGGGTTTCTTTGTACTTACCCACATCATGGGTACGGAAGGTTCAAGGAATCCTTATAGGAGTAGACTGCAAGCAAGGCTCATGGCAAAGATGGAACCATCTACTGTTGATGATTTAAGGAATGAGGTCAATCAGCTCAAGGAGTAAATGGTAAAGATGGTCCAGCTTCTAGAGAAAAAGGTCACAGAAGGGGGATCCTCCGCAACAAGTGGGGATCCTGATGCTACCTTGCAAGATCATGAAGGGAATCCTATACCCTTAACCATACATGCAAATAACCCTACTCCAGTAGTGGAATCTCAACCCGTCCAGCACCAACCTTATGGTATGCCATTTCCATACTTTGTTTCCCAAGACGAGAATACTCAACAAACATATGCATGGCCGCCATATGGTTTACCCCAAGGATATTACACTATAAATCCTAATCTAACTCAGTAAAATCCTTCTGTCACCCAACAAACTCCCAATCCTCAGTCATCTAACCCTCCTATTGCCAATCAAACAACAACCATTCCCCAAAATGCTCAAACTCAACTATAAACCACCCCACAACCCAATATCATACACCCAATTATGCCATTTAACCCATTCCACCATGCCTACACCAATGACACACCAGCCATCTGTTTATTAAGACATTGCTCAAAATGCTCCCCTCGGTACAATGAACCCAAATACTGTCACTACTACCTTGCCAAAAGGGCAAATAAAGCTGTTGGAAGAGAGGCTCTGGGCTGTTGAAGGAGGAAACAGTCTAGGTACAACAAATGTTGCTAAATTATGCTTGGTGCCAGATGTAGTTATCCCTATAAAGTTCAAGCTGCCTAAATTTGATAGATACGTGGGTACCACATGTCCGCCCAATCATTTGACAATGTATTGTCAGAAGATGGCTGTATATTCTTATGATGAGAAGCTACTGATCCACTTCTTCCAGGACAGTCTTGCTGGCCCAACTCTTAGTTCGTATATATATCTTGAAAGGACACGCATCTGATATTGGAAGGACATGGCAGATGCTTTTCTCAAACAATACAAGTACAATATGGACATGATGCCGGATAGACTCCAGTTGCAGAATATGTCCAAAAGAGAAAATGAATCCTTCAAGGAATATGCTCAATGGTTGAGACAATCAGCAACCCAAGTGGAACCATCTTTGATCGAAAAAGAGCTTGTTGCTATGTTCATTGATACTCTCCAGGCACCCTTCTATGATAGAATGCTTAGGAGTGTCTCATCAAACTTCTCTGATATAGTAGTTGACAGGGCCCGCAAGCGCACGGGTTATGTCGCGTGATATAAAAGAATATCGTATCCACAGGGACTGTTTTTAAAGTACCGGCATATTGAAATTTAATTATCCACACAGTTTGATTTTTATGTTTTTGTAAAATAAAACTCAAAACAAAGTTTACACAGAATAAAAATAAATACAGAAACAAAGTTTTCTAGACACTTAAAAATCAGAGTTGAGAGTATCTTGGGATTCCAGGGGATCAAGACTTTATTTTATGCTAATAATTTTAACTTTTCATAAATAAGAATCAAATTAAGTTTTCCAAGGCAGATTTTCCTTAAGCTAATTAATATGTTCCTCTCTGAATCCTATTAATATACCTAACATACGGAGAACCACATTCAATCCCGCCCTTTACTGTTTTATGAAAATCCCTTTTTATTGTTTTATGAAAATCCCTTTTTATTCCTCAAAAGATTTTTGATTACTTTCTCGGTTTTACCGAGGTCACAAAAAGTATTTCAAAACCTTGGGCTTAGTTCAAAAGCTTTCTAATAACAATAAATCTCTCGATTCTATTAATTGCTTAAACTTTCTAATATACCCGCAAGTATACAGTTTTATCACTTAGGTTCTTGTTAGGAATCACTAAGAGCATTGAGCATAATTTGAACTAAATGGAAAACAGAAATTTATTTAATTCAAAGACAAAATAACATTAACATAAAATATTGTCACACCCCCTTTATCCCAAGATAAAAATTTAGTTACTCATGATATTATTCAAATTCATACACATGATGGAAAAAAAGTCAAACATACAACACATGGTAAAAATAAAGACTTACGGGTTTCTCCAAAAAGCCCAATAAATTCACCACTGTCACTCCTTGTTGTATTTGCAATATCCTCCACAGTACACAAATTTAAACACTCAATTTCACTAGTCCCTCTCAATTCCTTTTTTACAAAATAACATTAAAAAAAGAACAAACACAAGAATTTTTCTCTCTGCACAAAACTGGTTCTTTTCCTCTGTTGTACGCCTTGGCCAATGGTTGCTCTCTGAGAGTAAGAAGCTTGTTGAGCAATTTGATTCTCTAATATTTTGTTGTGGGTGGCAAGAGATTCCACTTTTGAAGCTAAGTTCTTTATTGCATCAGAGAATTCATCATTTTGTTTAAGTTGAGTAGCTACAAATGTTTCCATTAAGGACTCTAACTTTGACTTTTATGGAATATAGGGTCCTTGTTGAGGTTTGTAGTTACTTTGATTACCTTGGAATTGAGGTGGCCTATTTTGGAAGCCAGGTGGACCTTGTGGAGGTCTATAGTTATTTTGAAAATTTCAACCATAGTTTCCAATAGCATCCACCTGATGCATTTCTTGTTCTTGATTAAGGGTCATTGCTAAATGGCAGTTTGTAGCTCCATGTCCTGAAACACCACAAACTTCACAAACAATATTAGTAGCACCTGTTGACCCTATTTTATCAAGTTTTAATGTTAATGCTTCAACTTTGGTAGAAAGTAGGGAAAGAGCATCAACAGAGTACTTACCTAGTGTTTTAGTAGTTAATCCTCTCTCAGAGTTCCACTGATGAGTGTTTTGAGCTATTTCCTCAATCAGGTTCTGAGCTTCATCAACATTTTTACTCATGAAGGCTCCTCCAGCTACAGCATCTAAAGAGATTTTTTGTGTGGAAGTTAGTCCATTCTAGAAAATATGGATTGTCAACCACCTTTCTATCCCATGGTGAGGACATTCTCTTAGCAACTCTTTGTATCTTTCTCAGGCTTTATATAAGGATTCATCATCTTTTTGTGCAAAATTAATTATTTGTTTTCTTAACAAATCAGTTTTATTTCTTGGGTACCACTTATTGATGAAAGCACTGGATAGTTGTTCCCAAGTCGTGATGGATCCTTCAGGAAGAGAGTATAACCACGCCCTCGCTTTATCTCTTAAGGAGAAAGGAAAGAGTCTCAATCGAATGACATCATTGGTGGCTCCATTCATCTTCAGGGTGTCACAGTATTTAAGAAAGATTTGAAGATGAAGATTTGGATCTTCGGAGGGTAATCCTCCGAATTGGTTTTACTGAACCATAGAGAGTAGTGAAGGCTTTAATTCAAAATTATTTTCCTCCACTGTGGGTCTAAGGATGCTAGACCCTCTTCCATTTGTACTTGGAGCGGCAAAATCTCTTAAGGCTCTGTTTTGGTCTGCCATTTGTTTTTCTTTTTCTTGTTTTTGTTGTTTTTGTTGTTTTCTCGAAGCTCTAAGGGTACGTTCTATCTCAGGGTCAAATACTAAGTTTAGATCGACACTACGGCTTCGTCGCATAAAAAGAAAATAAATGAAAAATAAACAATCACAAAAATAAAACAACAACAGATACACAAATAAAGAACAAAATACAAAAGAATAAAATAAGTAAAAATAGAAATACAAAAAAAATATAAAAAGAAAAGAAAAAAAACAAAAAATAAAAAGAATATTAACCAGTATGATCTAATCGAATTTCAATATTACCGATATTTGAGGGACAACAGTCCCCGGCAACGGCGCCAAAAACTTGAATTTTTAAGTATTAAATTTTAGCACTCATCCATCATAAATTTTCCAATTCTAAAAAAAATACTTTTTAAACGTTTTATTTAAATTAATTCATATAATACACAATACTTGAACAGAAATGGTGAAAAGAAAGCAGAAACTATGAAATTCGGGAAAAATGATATAATAAACTTAAGAGTTTAAATAAATTAAACAGTGAAAAATAGTGTTGTAAAACACTTATCAGTAGTGATTGGAGAAAGAATTGAAAGTGGGATGAGAACTGGAAAAGTTCCCCAAAGAGCATCTGGAACATCCGTAGTAGGGAAGATCGCAACTGGGGCAGTAAAAAGAAGAGGCAGGGAAACAGATTTTGCATATGGAAACCCAAGGTCACCAAATCCCTACCAACATCTATATTTTTCCAATCACCCCATCCATCCTACAGACCTCATCCATACATAGCTGCTGCTTCTAGAACCCCACCATTTCCATATCCATAACCTTATCAATCACCGCCTAACTAAAATTTTAGAAATCCCTCACCTTCAACACAACAGGGTACCTAATCCCAATGAAAATCCCACGTCCAGAAAACCAAACAATGAACATGCACCCGCACAGTTCGACCCAGTTCCCATGTCTTATACTGAATTGTTACAACTTCTCATCAAGAATACTTTGGTTGTACCTTGCCCAATGAAACCAGTGGAACCACCATATCCTAAGGGATACGACCCTAATGCCAAATGTGATTATCATGGTGGAGCACTGGGTCATTCAACAGAAAACTGCATCACCTTTAAATACAAGGTCCGAGACTTGATTAGGGCAAAATGGCTTAATTTTCGAGAGGGAAGTCCAAATATCTTGCCCAACCCTCTACCTAATCATGGGACCTCAGGAGTAAATGCAGTCTCGGAGGATGAGGAAATTAGTCGTGTTAAAAGAGTATCAGAAGTGAAAAGCTCTTTTCCTTGGATATACACTCAACTTTGCAAAAGAGGAATGATAACCGAAATTCTAAGTCTCAATCTTGATCAAGTGTCCACTGATCCTAATTTTCTTGATGCCTTGTAAGGATTATTGGACACCCATTTGGTAGAGATTTACTGTTGCCCTCAAGAAGAATGTGACTCTAGCTTAGTTAGCCTAGGTACACCGAAGCCTCTAGTGCTCTACTATGAGAAAGGCGTTCAGCCTGTTGTTGAACATCCGTCCTTGACAGTTAGGACCCCATCTCCATTTTCATAGAAAGATACCCATGCAGTACCATGGAAGTATGAGGTGGATGTAATCCCTCAACTCCTAAAAGAATCGTCATCCTCGGTAACCAATATTTCTGAGACAAGTGGAATGACTAGGAGTGGACGGATTTATGCTTCTGAAAACTTAATAAAGGAGGATATGCCTGTAAATGGAAAAGAAAGTCGTGGTAAAGACAAATAACAAGACCCTCCCCAGGGAATAACAGAGGAAGATGCTTATGAATTCTTGAAATTCATTAAGCAAAGCGAATACCAAGTCCTCGACTAGTTAAATTGCACTCCTGCAAAAATATCCTTGTTATCTCTCTTATTGGATTCAGAACCACATTGTGGAAGGGTATTGAAAGTTCTGAATAAAGCACATGTTGCGAAAAATATTTCGCCAGAGAAGTTCGAAGGGATAGTGGGGCATATTGCCTCAAATGACTACTTGACTTTCACTGATGAAGAGATACCTGCTGAAGGGAGAGGTCATAACAGGGCTTACACATCTCTGTCAAGTGTCAGGATCATATCTTAGCCAAGGTCCTAGTTGACAATGGCTCCTCTCTGAATATCATGCAAAAGTCCACTTTAAATCAACTACCTTTTGATGGGACATTTAAAGCCAAGCTCAATGGTAGTAAGAGTGAGACGCCCCAAAAATAGGGGAAAATTTATCGCGTTTTTGAAGGATATTAATTAATCAATAATTAAAGTGATGGAGTATTATCTCCATCCCCCTGGATCTATAATGAACCACTCCCATATATGAAGATATGAGAGGGTGAAATTAAAAGATGATTTTCCAATCAGAGTCAGCGGAAGATTCATTTGATTTAATTATTGACTGGTTGATTTTCAAGAGAAGGAATTTCATAAAAATGTGGGATGAGATTTAAAACACTTAAGATTTGATATTAAAATAAGATGCTCAACTAATAATGTGAAAATAAGATTGTAAGCGTTTAGAATAAAATCCCAAGTAAAAATTAATTTAGAGGAGCATCAGGTGCCACTCGCTCAGGCGAGAATAAATTCGCTTGAGCGAGCCAGCGTACCCACGCTTGAGCGAACGTTGAGGAACCTGAGCGAAAGGGAGGAATAAGCATCAGGGCTCAGCTCGCTTGAGCGAGCCCTATCTTGCTTGAGCGAGATACGAAAGAATGCCTTGAGCGAAGCAGCAAGACGCTTAAGCAAGAGGAGGAGTCTGTATTAGGTCCCAAACTCGCTTGAGCGGCACATCACTCGCTTGAGCGAGATTGGTCCAGAACTGAAGGTGACTCACTGGCCAATTATCGCTTGGGCGTGGCACCACTCGCCTGGGTGAAAATCGTCCAGTATCAATTTCCCTTCTCCTTCGCTTGAGCGCTCACTCCCACGCCTGAGCGAAAATTGTCCAGAATCAAACCCCTGATTCTGAGGTAATTTCGCTTGGGTGAAGCATGCCCCCGCTTGGGCGAAAACGGGCCAGAGGCCAAAACTATGATTCACATCAATCTCGCTCGAGCGAGATTTCCACTCGCTTGAGCGAGTTTTACAGAAACTATGCAGAAACGAAATTCACTTTAACTTAGCACATGAAACATCAACTCCTTCTATGTTGGCCTTACCCATACCATATCTTACTTCACTATGCATGTACCAATTCATACAATGCCATAATCTAGAACTATATAATTCTTTCATTGAATCCAATACCACCAACATCATCATGCTAATATTAACCCCATGTATATAATCTAAATTCATCATCAAACAACATACACTCCCTACATATATCTGGATTCAACCTCATTTCACATGCTCTATAAAATAGCATAAAAACACAGCATTCATTCATTAATCAAAGGTAAGTATTAAGATTCATTCTTTACATCATTTGGGTCATGAATGAAAATTGACCTTACACACATATGTCCAATTTTCTTCCATGACCTCCAAAATTATAAACCATTACAAAATTGAGTATATAAACATCATATACTCCACAAAATAAATTCATGCCGGCCAAGGCTTACATAATTCCATTCCATATTTACCTCCTTCTAAACTCGACCTCCAAAAACTGTAGGATTTAAGTCATACCTACATCAACTTTAAAAATAGCAACGGGGAGGTGAGTAACACAATCCAAATGAATTAAAGTCATACATTATGATGAAATACATGTATACTTGCACAAATATCAATCATTACACCACATCATACATCATACATAATACATCTCATAATCTCAAGTATACATTCATAATTTCATTCATTTGGATTACCCAACACGCACATAGGGTTAGTATCTAACTCTCTCCCTTTTCAATTCTCATTCATCCATTACCACCATGGGCTTTCAACTAGGCATATCTCCAGCTATATGCAAATGCTCTTAAAACTAATGCATATGCACAAGAATTTCCCATCAAACAACACGGATCCAACTGTGGGAATATAACTTTAATTCAATTGTGGGACAAGCATAGGTGTGCTACTATGCCCCTACTGCAGTAGAAAAATTGTGTACACATATATCTCAATTTTATGCATGCTTACATCCTTATAATTTTTACTGGTACCAAACCGCTAACGCCCATCTGTAGCACTAGTCACCCCGTGACTTACGAATCAACATCGTGGCCTCAACTACCACAAGTGCTACGGGCCCCTCCCGAACACACATCGAGAGAGCCGTGTCCGTCGGACACCTAGGTAAACTCGCTTACCATAGAGCCGCCCGCCCACTGGGCCCGCCACATAGGGTGCCTCGTCACCAAACTATGGACAGCTTCGTGACTCATACACCGAGTCACAGGGGAAAATCACAATACGCTCATGCACTGAGCCGCCCTCCCACTGGGCCTGCCTAGTAGAACCCCCTAATATTCCACATAGACAGCTATGATATGCCATGGATGCAATGCAAATGCAAATCAAGTGCATCCTCACACTACACATCCTAGATCCCACTCCACAATCAATCATTCACCACCACCACTTGGTGGATTTCAATATTCTCATCATCCTTAATTATTTCCAATTCTCCTCAATGCTTATACTCATTAATAGTTAGTGGCATACACATTCAATAGATCATACACATATCTTTGGGATATTCACATCACAATTCCAATCCACACATGGTTTCAAACCATCATCATACTTCATTAACATAGTATCATCACAACATCACAATATTATCCCAAATATAATGCCACACAATAATTATCATTCTAAACGCATTCCAATCCTAACATTATCACATCATCCATTCAACAATCATCAAAATAATCACATATACATATTTTCACATCATCAATGGATGAAATCTTGCATTTAGAAAAGTTACCCCCTCCTACCTCAAATAAAGTAATGATCAACACGGTCCGATGGTCCCGCCTCGTCAATGGGGTCACTTCCTACATCACAATACATTTCATAATCAATTTTCTATTTACCCATTAACATTCAAATACCTATATATATCAATAACTTGATGTTTACATTATTTTAACTCTCAAACCTCTCTTATTTCATTTTATCCACCATGACCACCATGGGTTAGGTGCTACCCATTATCATTATGCACCCTAGAACCAAACCCTTTCATAGGTTTCTTCATTAATGACTTCCACCAACAAAATACCATCACCAATGACTCTCATTCATCATACCCCACATTTATCGTCAACAATAAATGATCATCAACCTCCATTATACATCTCCCCCAAATTTATGAAGCTAGGGTTTCATAAAAATTCCAACCACCTTCATAAATACTCTTCTCCTTCCAATCATAAATGCATCCACTTCATTACTTCCCAAAGAAATCTTACTTTTATAAAAACCCACCTTAAACTCATGTATTAAATGCCTTAAGTGAACACCCATTTACATGCATGGTTCCCAAGACTTATATTATCATATAACCATGGCAAAAACCCAAATAAATAGTGAGTATTTCTTACCTCACACCCAAAAACGAAATGGGTTTCCAAGGGAGGATGGTGACACGAAAATGAGGGAAGGAGAGAAGAAAGAATTCAGTTTCAATAGTCTCCTTTAAGCTCCACCAAACGAAAATGAGAGGAAGTGGAAGATGAGACCAAACTTGCTAAAGTTTTTGGAAGAAGAAGAGAGAATGGAGAAGATGATGAAGAGAAAAAGAAGTAAAGTGCAATGTCCTACACCTTCAGCAAGCATACGTGAATAGGGAGAAAAAATGGGGTTTTCAATTTTCTTTTAATCCTATTCATTAAAACTTCATCGTTTTATAACTAACAGGCTCTTCGTTTGGGCTCAATACTTCATCCTAAAATTATTCTGAATGTATATTCGGATTCCCAATATTATTCTCTACAGCCCTGACCAATATCATCTCATTCCGAGATACTTGGTCCGACAACCATATTTCAACCGGACTCATTTTCAGCTTAACCGGTCTCCATAAATTACCAACAATTCCCAAAAATCTTAACTTAATTAATTTCAATTTATTGGGACATTAAACAATTCATATTCAACTTATCAATATTTATTTTCCTTAATTAATCTTCTATTTTAAAATTCGGGATGTTACATTCCACCCCTCCAAAAAGAAAATTTCATCCTCGAAATTTAACTCACCGGATTCAAATGCATCAGGATACCGTTCTCTGATATCGTCTTCGCGTTCCCATGTGAACGTTTTAGTATTTCCATGTTTCCAAGTGACCTCCACCAAAGGTACCAACTTGTTCCGCAATTTCTTCACGGAATGTCCGACAATGCGAACAGAAACAGGA
This sequence comes from Clitoria ternatea, assembly GCA_037962975.1. Classification (NCBI taxonomy): domain Eukaryota; kingdom Viridiplantae; phylum Streptophyta; class Magnoliopsida; order Fabales; family Fabaceae; genus Clitoria; species Clitoria ternatea. The sequence continues at coordinate 84,507,263 of CM075672.1, forward strand.
GAAATAGATAGATCATCTCGCATCTCAATCTCGTCCATAGGGATTACGTGTAGAGGATTATGAACATATTTCCTCAGCTGCGATACGTGAAACACGTTGTGTAGATTAGCAAGATGCGGAGGGAGTGCTATCCGATAAGCAACCTCACCAATCCGCTCCAACACCTCATAAGGTCCGATAAATCTAGGGCTCAACTTCCCACTCTTCAACGCCCTTCCAATGCCTTTGTCGCGCGAGACCTTCAAAAACACATGGTCACCCACTTGAAACTCAAGGGGTTTATGTCTCTTGTCATAATAACTCTTCTGCCTATCTTGAGCAATCTTCATATTCTCTTGTATCTTTCTAATCTGTTCGGTAGTTTCTTGAATAATCTCCGGCCCTAAGGCCAAGTTTTCACCAACTTCAAGCCAACACAAGGGAGTTCTACACCTCCTTCCATACAACGCCTCATAAGGTGCCATGCCAATACTGGAATGGAAGCTGTTATTGTATGTGAATTCGATCAATGGGAGGAATCTCTCCTAACATCCACCGTGCTCAAGGACACAAGCTCTCAACAAATCCTCCAAGCTTTGTATAGTTCTCTCCGATTGCCCATCGGTTTGAGGGTGATAAGCGGAACTAAGCTTCAACTTAGAGCCCAACTCATCATGTAAACGTCCCCAAAACCGAGAAGTAAATCGAGGATCACGGTCGGATATGATGCTGGACGGAACACCATGCAGTCTAACAATCTCCTTGATGTATATTTGTGCCAATTTCTCCAAAGAACTCTTCATATTAATGGGCAAAAAGTGAGCATATTTTGTCAACCGATCTACAATCACCCATATAGCATCGTTCCCAGCACGAGTTCTGGGTAGTCTAGAAACAAAATCCATAGCTATACTATCCCATTTCCAAACAGGGATCTCCAACGGTCTCAAATAACCAGATGGTCTCTGATGCTCAACCTTCGCCTTCTGACAAACAAGGCAAGATGCCACAAAATTTGCCACATTACGTTTCATACCGGGCCACCAAAAATTCTTCCTCAAGTCTTGATACATCTTGGTGGAACCTGGATGAATACTCAATATGCTTTTGTGGGCTTCCTCAAGTATACGTTTTCTCACATCACCACTTGAGGGAACATAAATTCGGCCCTTAACACGCCAAATACCATCTTGACCTTCCTCTATGAACAAATTCTTCCCTTTCTTTTGGGTCTTCTTCATCTCAATCAAATACTCATCATTGGGTTGTTGCGCCTTCACATATTCAAGAAATTCATTTGCAACTTTCAACATTTCCAACACCATTTTCTTGGGAGTGTAAGTCTCCACGCCCATATTCAAATCTCAAAATTATTCTATCAACTCCATTTCCTTTGCCATCATCATGGAGACATGCAATGATTTCCGGCTCAATGCATCAGCAACTACATTCGCCTTACCTGGGTGATACTTCAATTCAAATTCATAGTCTTTTAGGAACTCCATCCATCGTCTTTGGCGCATATTTAATTCCTTCTGGTCAAACAAGTATTTGAGGCTCTTGTGATCACTAAAGACCATAAACTTGGAGCCATACAAGTAGTGTCGCCACAACTTCAATGCAAACACCACCGCCGCCAATTCTAGATCAAGTGTGGGATAATTAACCTCATGCGGTCGCAACTGCCTCGACGCATAGGCTATCATACGCTCCTTTTGCATCAACACACATCCAAGACCAAGCTTAGATGCATCGCAATATACCACAAATTCATCCGTTAAGTCGGGCAATGCCAACACTGGTGCGGTAGTAAGCCTTAACTTCAACTCTTGGAAACTCTCTTCACATTCATAGGTCCACACAAAAGAGTGATTCTTTCGAGTCAACTTCGTAAATGGTAAAGCCAAACAGGAAAACCCTTCAATGAATCTCCGGTAGTAACCGGCAAGACCAAGAAAACTCTTTATTTCCGTCACGGATGTTGGTCTTTCCCAAGCCATCACAGCTTCAACTTTAGATCTATCCATAGCAACTCCCTCATTCGAAATAACATGTCCAAGAAATTGGACCTCAGAGAGCCAAAATTCACACTTAGAGAGCTTCACATACAACTCCTTTTCGCGAAGGATAGTCAACACAAGACGAAGATGTCTTTCATGCTCTTCATGACTTTTGGAGTACACAAAAATATCATCAATAAACACCACGACGAATTGGTCCAGATATTCATGAAAGATACGATTCATGTAGCTCATGAAAATTGCAGGAGCATTCGTCACCCCAAATGGCATCACTACGTACTCATAGTGTCCATATCGTGTTCGGAAAGCAGTTTTCAGAATATCTTCGGTCTTTACCCGAATTTGGTGATATCCGGAGCACAAATCAATCTTCAAAAACACAATAGCACCCTTCAATTGATCCAAAAGATCGTCAATACGCGAAAGAGGGTAGTTATTCTTAATGGTTAGTTTGTTGAGTTGGCGATAATCAACGCACAATCTCATGCTCCCATCTTTCTTCTTTACCAACAACACAGGAGCACCCCAAGGACACACACTTGGGCGAATAAACTCCCGTTCAAGTAATTCTTCCACTTGTTTCTTTAATTCCGTCAATTCTACAGGAGACATTTGATACGGTGCTCGGGAAACAGGTTCCGCACCCGGAATAAGATTGATAGAAAATTCCACTTCTCGTGGAGGAGGTAATCCTGGAATCTCTTCCCGAAACACATCAGGAAATTCCGAAACAATAGGAATTCCACCAGATTGGGATGCACCATTCCCATCAAACAAGCAAAACATTATGAGGAGTTGAGAGATACCTCGGACATCAAAGCCTCCAGTGTTAGAGGTTGGGAAAATCACCGTCTTGCTATGACAATCCACCAAAACCTTGTTGGCGGACAACCAATCCATGCCTAGAATAATATCCAGATCTCTCATAGGTAAACACACGAGGGATACAACAAATTTTCTACCCTCCAAGTCCATCTCGACATTCTCACATCGAGTCACTGATCTTAAGCAAGCACCAGTCGGTGTAGTCACCAATATTGAGCCTTTCATCATACTCACAGGCACCCGCAAGCGCCTCACACAATCTTCAGAAATAAAAGAGTGCGTACCACCCGAATCAAATATCACATTAACAACATTACCATGTATCAGGCACTCACTTTGGACAAGATCTTCAGCTTGTGCTACTTCTTCACCGGTCACGGCAAAGACTCTTCCAGCCATTTGTTGATTAGCACCACGATTTGGGCCATTCCGACCACCATTAGCATTACCTCGGCCGTTTCCATTACCACGACCGTTACCACCATTCTGGTTGCCAAGTCTTCCACTATTACCCTTTCCACGACCGCGGCCTCTAAAAGCACGGTAGCCTCCACGGTTTGCATTATCACGTAGCACAACATCCGCGGCATTCAAAGGGCAATCGGGGCAGATATGCCCCGGTTGGTTGCATCTATAGCACACCACTGGTTCTTCATGGTTGCATTCTCTAGCCAAATGATTTCCACCACATCTAAAACAACGAAGTCCTTGGCCATCACCTCGGCCACCAACAACACCATGCCTTCCGCTACCTCGTCCACCTCTGAAAGAAGAGGACCCACGTACAAATCTTCTATTGTTCTTAAAGTTGCCTTTCTTCTTGAAGCTAGAAGATTGGCCCTTCAACTTGTAATCATGCCCCGAGTAACTCCTTGGAGCAATATCATTTTCTTCAAAGATCCTACACTTATCCACAAGAGTAGGAAAACTCCTAATCTCTTGGTAACAAATCGCCTTCTTGATTTCTTGGCGCAATCCATTTTCAAACTTAACACATTTCGAAGCTTCAGTACCCTCCTGCCAGAAGGAAGGATAAAACACACATAGTTCTTCAAATTTCGAAGCATACTCCTCAACCGACATGCCTCCTTGCTTGAGTTCCATGAATTCAAGCTCTTTCTTGTTCTTATAACTCTCAGGAAAGTATTTCCTAAGAAATTCCACCTTGAAATTCACCCAATTTAGAGGAATATGGGCAGTAATCATACGCCCACGGGTAAGGATCCACCAAGATTCGGCCTCATTACGAACCATGAACACTGCATATTCCACCTTCTGGGCTTCAGTACATTCCATGCTAGCGAATATCCGTTCCAAGTCACGGATCCAGACATAGGCATCTTTTGGCTTATAGCCTCCATGAAATTCAGAAGGCTTCCGCTTAAGAAATTGGTCAAGACCTTGATTCGGCTGACCAATAGGTTGTTGTTGCCGTTCAAGTATGTCGGCAAAGCGATTAAAGGCTTCAGCCATAGCGGCTGTATCAGCATTGCGCCTATTCGCCATCACCCAATCTATATACAACAACATAAACATAATTAGAGACTTAAAGTTTCTTCACCCAGTGTGCATACAAATATCATTCATCATTAACCTCCTTGACACAAGCATCTTCATAATGCATTTCATAATTAGAAGGTAAATATGAGAATGGAATTGCCTGGCCAGGCTTAACAACAATCATGTAATAATCTCATTTCAATAACAACCATCATAATTCACCCACATAATTTACAAATCAATCAGCCACAAGCAATAAACACATGAACAACATCATTTATAATCGTATCAAGAGCAATGAACGCTCTGATACCAGGTTGAGACGCCCCAAAAATAGGGGAAAATTTTTCACGTTTTTGAAGGATATTAATTAATCAATAATTAAAGCGATGGAGTATTATCTCCATCCCCCTGGATCTATAATGAACCACTCCCATATATGAAGATATGAGAGGGTGAAATTAAAAGATGATTTTCCAATCAGAGTCAGTGGAAGATTCATTTGATTTAATTATTGACTGGTTGATTTTCAAGAGAAGGAATTTCATAAAAATATGGGATGAGATTTAAAACACTTAATATTTGATATTAAAATAAGATGCTCAACCAATAATGTGAAAATAAGGTTGTAAGTGTTTAAAATAAAATCCCAAGTAAAAATTAATTTAGAGGAGCATCAGGTGCCACTCGCTCAGGCGAGAATAAATTCGCTTGAGCGAGCCAGCGTACCCACGCTTGAGCGAATGCTGAGGAACCTGAGCGAAAGGGAGGAATAAGTATCAGGGCTCAGCTCGCTTGAGCGAGCCCTATCTCGCTTGAGTGAGATACAAAAGAATGCCTTGAGCGAAGCAGCAAGACGCTTAAGCAAGAGGAGGAGTCTGTATTAGGTCCCAAACTCGCTTGAGCGGCACAT